>OY728153.1:280621348-290599348 GCA_963277665.1 Viscum album | reverse complement strand
CATTGGTATAGGAAACCTATCCCAATGGTTTTTCTAAACCGTTGGGATAGAGGCGTTTGTATAGAATCAATTTCCAGTAGTGAAAAATTACATAAAATATCATCATAATACATCCATGAAAGAAGGTGGATGACATCATTAGATCATATCTTTAGTGAATT
This sequence comes from Viscum album, assembly GCA_963277665.1. Taxonomy (NCBI): domain Eukaryota; kingdom Viridiplantae; phylum Streptophyta; class Magnoliopsida; order Santalales; family Viscaceae; genus Viscum; species Viscum album. The sequence goes on along the minus strand of OY728153.1, from coordinate 290,599,187 downwards.
ATAATAAAAATTAAAGGATGTAGTTATAGATGAGAAACCCATTGAAAGAAAATGGGTTACATAATATTTTCATATGGTATCACATAAGATTAAATAAACAAATTGATTGGTTGATGCCAAATATTTAAATCATAATAGAATTATATGTTTCTTTTCAAAAATTACATCACAAAAGATATATTATTTATATATAGAGTAAAATGGAATAAAAATTATAAAATAATTTCATTAAAACTTTTGTAACTTTGTTTCAAAAGATAAGTAATAAATCACTTCATAAAATATTTTCAAGAGGTGTTAAGAAGAATTTAAAAAAATACTTATAAAATAATTTACAATAATGGAATATTAAAAATACCATTATTATATAATAAAATGTTTATTGAAAGATAAAAATATGTATAAGTGAAATGATATTCCTTTCCAAAACATTTTATGAAAAATAATATCCTTTTCTTTTGATATTTTTTAAAAACAATAGAGAAAATGGGAATATGATTTTATTTTTAAAACCATGAGAAATTTGAAAGTACACATAATAATTAATAATGGACACGATGGAGGTAAAATATGTTCAAGTAGTAAACATTTTAAACCATTTTTTCTCACTTTTGTAAAGAAACACAAAAGTGACCCTTATGTAAAATATTGAAAAGATTATTTTTAAATCTATTGTAAAGAAAATAAAAGATATTTTAAAATTAATTTAAAAAATAATTGGAATATAGTGAAGAAAATTATTTAAATAGTATAAATAATATGTATATAGAATATAATGAGTCAGGTAAAAGACTTCAAAACATCTAAAATAATTCTTTTAAGAAAAACCCTTTATATGTTTTAAAATCTAACTCCATTGAAAGAAATAAATTGAGAAGAAAATTAAAATACCATGAGTATAAATATATCCATGATGTAAAATTTCAAAATAGGCAATATATACACTATATAAATTAATATAGGTGCATAACATGAAACATGTTATAAAGAAAAAAAATTAGATGAGAACCCCTTAAAAATTTTATAAAATTTGAATCAAAAAATCTTGAAATATAAGAACTTAGATGGTTTTTAAATACCATTAATTTCATGGAAATTATTTTGAAACACATCCATGTTTATTATATACACCACAAAAAATAAAAAAAAAGTGATGAATATAAAGAATATTACAAGAAATGGAAATTAAGATTAAAAACCCCTTAAAAGATCACAATTTTTGAAGTAAGAATCAATCAATAGAGTTATTATATAAAAACAATTTAAATCAACATAATAAAATTTTAAATAACACATAAAAAAATTAGGGTTCATAACACACATAATCATGGCATAAAATAGTAAATCAAGAAGTAATATAACCTAATAAAAAGAAATTAAGTTAAAATTCCCCTTACCTCATACTTCTTCTTGATCAGAAACTTTCTAATCTCCCGTATAAAGAATTTAGAATTATTATAAAAATATTTTAGAACTATGTTTATATTTACCTTATTATATTCCATTAAATTATAATTTCTTCTTATCTATTTATTAATAATTATTTATTAAAATCAATATTTGGGTATTAACTATTTAGTTTTCCATGCATGATTTAATTCGACGGTTTCGGTCCTTAAACCATAGTCACGGTTTCTTAATATCTATAATATAAATCATATAATAATTATAATAGTGTTTATTAAATATAATTTTATAACCATATATATAGGTAGATATAGAAAATAATATTAGTTATTTATGGAGGTGGTAATCCACATGTACCCACAAACAACAATTTTATTTTCCAAAAGATGGAAGAAAGGTGGATAATGGTTTTTACACCAAGATAATAACATTTAAATATAATAATTATACATATTAAATTATGTTAATGTGGTTATATAATATTTTTAATATTTTTAATAAGTTAGAAACTTGAAATAACTTAGTCAAGACAATTACCTCTTCATTGTGTATCCCCATATAGATCTCTCCTTAAGCCTAATTAGGTACGTTTTTTGGTGATACTAGAACCCCTAGACCTTATTTAAGGGTTTTTAGAAGTTATTTTCATATAAATATTTTGAGATAGGGTTCTCAAAGTGTGTGTAGAAGTGAGGGGTAAATGGATCTTTTATAAGTGAGAGGAGTTTCACCTTTGTAAATTCTCTTAGTATTAAAATAATATATTTGACTTTATCAAGTCCAAGTTGAAATAATATAGAAAAAATTATAATATATTATTATAGAGGTAAAAATATACTCTACCAATAAAATGAAGATAAGTTTTTTGTGATATTTGAATCCATATCCCTTATTTTTTGACCCCTTTTAGCTCATTTTAACATTTACCATAGTGACTAACTTTTATTATGGTAACTTAATTTTATGAATAAAAATGAAATGGAACTTATGAAATAATTAGAATATTATGATTCTAAATATTGAATCTATTTTAAAATCTTCAATTTCAAGATATGGAAAAAATTACTTTTAATATAATTATGAAAAACCCAAGAAAAACTGTTTTTTAGAAAAATGACTTTTTAAGCATTAAATTAATTTACACCAAAATAATTTTTATAATTTATCCACATGAAATTTATTGATTCATAAAGAAAAAAATACGGTTTTCCCATTTAAAACCAATCCAAAACCTAATGGATCAGTGTGAATACTTAATTAAATGAAAATGACCAAAATAGTTTTTGTTATAATAAATTATAACTTAGGGTCTAAAAAGTTTAACAGGGGATTTAAAATTCAATATAATATTTTTAAATGATTTTTATTACTCCTAAAATACATATTTTATATAACCATAGGTTTTATATATTTTCAATTCATTTTTATATCATAATGATGTTATAAAAGTTACAGTATTTGTAAAAATGGTATTTTTCACTATTCACTCAAAAATAAACCATTTCATAAAAAAACCCAATATCTTAATCTAATATAATTTTTTCATGATAAATAAAAATTAATTTAATTTTATAATATTTAAATTATAAAATTTTGAAATTTATATTTTGACAAATTAATATATAATAGACAATAAAAACAATGTTTTCAAACAAAACATTTTTATTTAGCCAAGAATCATTAAATTAACATTCCTTATAGTTGATTAATTATTTCTTGAATGTTATTAATTTATCATCCTTTGAATTTTATCAATACATTATATTGATATAATAATAATAATAAGTGATTAATTATAATACATGTTTTTATAATAAATCCTTTTAATATTTTTTATTTATTTTAAGTTCTATTCTTATTGTAATTTTCTTAATGACGTTTCTATGTGTACTCTCATAATTTATTAATGTTTACCATGAATTGTAATAAGGTATGTTTTAGTTCTTAGGTGTTTAATGTGATACAATATACTCAAGAAAGTATTTATTTAAAGGAAAACACATACTAAAATCATGGGGAGTTACATTCTACCCATTTAAAGAAATTACACCCTCTCAATCTTAAATATCACATATTAATGAAAATTTTTAAGGAAATAACTAAGATATTAAATATATAAGATATAATTTCTATTGATATATCAAATTTATTATCTTAGATACAAATAGTAAACTCATCATTTCCTCTTATAATACAAATGTCCCTGATAGTGAGTTTCTCCCCATCCATTAGAGCTAAATTGTAACACCTTGAATTGAATAAACCAAACCTAGTGTTTACTTTATTACATTGGTAAAATATATAAGGAATATAACCATATATGATCAATTAGTTTAACATACTTCTAAAACTAGAAACATACATGATTCTCATATAACATTATAAATATACAAACATAGTATAAGACACATTCCTCCATCCTTAAAATCATTCCTAATATCATTTTTCTAGTCTGGGGGAAAGGAGAACAATTAAAGTGTGTTCTTATATTCTCATTAAGTGTTACATGTAGAATAATATATCATAAATAAATAAGGCCAAATCAATATGGAAAAGTGGATAGTCAAAACATATGTCATTCAATCAAAAACTTGAGTTCAATGAACATCTATGACTTATATAAACATTGAATTCACATGGATAATGCAAACTAAATCATTAATAAATAAAATGAATAAATTTATAAATTCACGAAAATAGTAATATTAGTTGAAAATTATAGTAATTACTAGAGTATAAGAAAATATATGGTATTTAAAGTATAAGATCATAAAATTCTTTCAATAAAAATTTAAACAGAAATTGTCTCAATTAAAAATGATATTGTGAAATAAATCCTTACTACTTGGGTGACTTTTGAATAAAAACACCTTGAAACATTGATAAAAAACATTGAATACCATTAATAAATATGGATTAATGATATAATGTTTCACAGGATAAATATATATACCATGTAAAAAAAGTTAGGTGTATAATGTAAAACATGTCCCATTAAAGTGGATATTAGATGAAATCATCCTTAATTCAAATCCAACATACGTTGTATGCACTATTAACCTCCAATTTAGTAATATTTTATTTATTATAGACATATAAAAAATAATATTCATATTTATCATATCATATATTATTCACTTATAACATTCAATCACCCATTTATTAACAATGCTTTTTTAGCATCACTATCCCAGGTGTTTACTGTTTTTTTTTCATACAAGATTTAATTCGGTAGTTCTGTTCCTTGAATATTGTTCATGGTTTAATCAAATACATAATATTAATCATTAAATTATTATAATTTTTATAATTTTTATATATTAAATACAAATTTATAATCATTAATGAAAGTAGTACATGAGAAATGAATAACATCGCTTCGTGGAGGTGATAATTCACACGTACGCACAAACGACATTATCATTTTACAATGGATGGAGGGTTAAAAAGGTATATGAAATATTATATTTAAAGAATAATAATTATGTCATTAATATCATATATATTCAATAATTTTACCTTTATAACCATCCAAGTAAAATAGTGATGAAAAATAAATTACCCAGCTACGTGGAGACAGTAGGTCGTATGTATGCATGAGTGAAGTTTTCATTTTCCGTAGGATGTAGAGAAGTGAAATGTTTGTACCATAATTATAATAATATCTCAGTATATTTTTGATACAAGGTAAATTATTTTATGATAGATATAATATATTTAGATGAATTATAAGAGGAATTAATCTTTGAAAGAGTCGGGTAAGACGATTGCCTCTTCTTTGAGAGACCTCAATTGCCTTACACCTTAAGACTTTTTAAGATGGTATTAGGTTAATAAAATGTGATAAATAAATAATTAAAGGAATATATAAAGTTTTTTGGGTAGGTATTTTCTTATCTAGAGGGCTCAATGTTTGTGAATAAGTTAGGAGAAGTGGTTCCCTCTTATAAGTGAGGGGTGTGATACAAATGGAATTGCATAAAATATTTTAATAATATAAATTCATTTTCTTGAGAAATTGGATAAACATTGTAATATATTATAATATTATAAGTTTAAGGTATAAATTTAACCAATAAATGAGGTTTAATCAAGTGTTTTGTGATATCTTGAAGCGTTTTCCCTTTATTTCAATCCCTTTTAACCCATTTTACTCTTCACTGATGTGATAAATATTTACCATGGCTACTATTTTTATGGACAAAAATTAATTTGAAATTATTACCTCATATTAATTATTATGAATCCATATATTTAATCCATTTTATATTATTCAAATCCTATAAGTGTCATAAATTATTTTTAATATAATTTCACAAATGTAATGAAAACTAATTTCAAAAAAATGTTTGTTTTATGCATAAAAATGATTTTATAGAAAAGTAAAGCATAATTTTGATTAAAATACAATTAATTTTATTATGTTAAATAAAATTAAACTTGTTTTTCTTTAAAACCAAACCAAAACTGAATGTTATCTTGTCCATACTTAATTAAAATATAATAATTAAAAACAATTTTTATTTAAATAAAAAAATTACTTTTATTTCAAAAATGATAAGAATATATTTCTAAGTTTAATATTATATATTCATATGAATTATATTAATTCATAAAAATATTTTTTATTGTAAAATTGTTTCATAAACTTTTAATTTATTCTAATATCGTTATAATGTCATAAAAGTAACAGTTTTTTTAAATCGATATTTTTCACTATTCGCCTAAAAATTAACTATTTCAGAAATAATACCAAAATTTCAACCTAATATAATATTAACATATTAAATTAAAAAATAATGTTTATTTTTTAAAGTAAAATTTCTAAAAATGAAATAAATTAATTATAATCACTCTCACACAAAAGTCTTAAAACCAATTCTATAAAGAATGCTTTCTTATTTGTTATTATACTTCGTCTAGTCACAAAAAGTATATGACTGTAAATTTTTTTTGGTTGAATTAATTATTTGAATTAAGGAAATAATTTATAATTTTTTTTTATAATTTTTTATTCCTATTCATACTTCCAACCCAACGACTAGGTTATAATTTTCATATTTAAATAACATTATTTCATGGTTTATTTAATCCCAGGGTTGTGTGTGGTGAACTCTATAAAACATAGAATTAATTTAATGAAAACTAAAATCTTTGTGTGTTAAAATCTCCCATACTTATAAAAAATGTTTCCTTGCAATTTTAATTCATTTTGAGCATATCATGACATTTTAATGAATTTCAATTTCTATGTTATGATTAGGGAACTTATTATTTCATAAATAAAAAATATGGGTTCCTTTATAAGACTTCCAATTTTAAAAAAGTTTATAGAATATTACCTTGATAAATAATTGATAATTTCATTAATAAACATGATATATTTATCCTCCACTTCTTGAGTTTGGGGAATTATAAGAAAATATACTTATTTGATACATTTTAACTTTTTAAGTGAAATTTACTCCATTGATTGAGTATTCTAATCAGTATCTGATTCTGATTCTAACGATGAATGACTAAGAGGATTTTCCTATGACTGAAGCACAAAAATAAACATTTAATGGATAATATGATTCATAAAAGAAAGAAAAAAAATTTCAAATCTTTAAAAAAACTGATTAAAACATGTTATGATAATACTAAATATGAAAAAAAACTTATTATAAAGAAGTAATACATTAATTCCTAAAAAATAAATAATAACACTCATATTAATTCTATAATTATAATACCACTAGTTCAATATATATTATTGTATTATTAAACTAATAATTCATAAACCCTCAAAAATAATTAAACCCCCAAAATTAGGATTATTTCAAATCCAAACATAGATATAACAACCATGTTTTCAACTAGTGAATTACTATTCATATTAATAGAAATCAGTCCATATATTCTTATTATAACATGATCTACAAAATCTATCTTGATTGAAAATTACTTCCATAGAGTTTAAAGGGATTATTTGATATCCAAGAAAAATATAAATGAGTGTGTAGATCTAAAACCAAATAAAACATGAGTTTATTATCAAAGTACATAATATCACAACATAATGAATTCCAACTTCAGTTGTAGTAATTTCATATGTTTGGCCTTTCAACCTTATATTTTTTTGAGGAAAATTTATTTGATGCTTAGGAAATTCATTTTAATAGTTTTCTGTATCTTTATAGTTAAAACACTAGACATTTTTGGATTCTTTCTTTCCCTTACATTCATGGTCTTAATGAAATTTCTCTCTACACTTAAAGCAAACTCCCATTCCCATCAAGAAAGTACTAGTTTGTTTAATTCTAAAATTATCACATGTTTAAAGTTATATATTTTACTTATTTTACTTCACTTCATTTATTTTTTCTTGGTGCTTAGTTTTCCTCTTCATCTCTTGATTTCCATTAGAATATATGACTTAGAGAATTATTTCTCTTTTCTAAATGCACTTGATACTGTATCATTGTATGATGAAAATTTTTAAGAGATTATTACCCTTTGGAGCTTTTTATTAAAACCATCAAAGAAATAAATATTTTCTATATTATATACATATTACATATCACACCTTTCTAATTTTATAAATTGTTCCTCATACTTATCAATACTTTCCTCTTCCTTCTATATTTAATTGAGTAATTCCCTTTCCATATCATCTCATTTCTCAGGAGAAAATTTTTTTTTGAAGAATATCCCATTAAAATTATTTCATTACATTTTATTTATCTCATACTATTCATTTGTATTTTGAATCAATGACCACCATTTATTAACATATTCCATTAAACAATACACTGCTCAAATAACCTTCTCAATTTCATTAGTTCTCAATGCTAAAATTATCTTTTCAAGGGACTTGATACACTGTTCAAATATCAATGAATTAGTAATTATATTAAATTATGGAGGTTTATTACACATTAATCAGTCCAACACTAATGAATCATGTTGTGAAGAAATAGGTTTTTCCATATGGGAAAGTTTATTGGTCATAAATTGATACAAATGTCCTAATATAGTCATAATTTTCTCAACTCCAACATGAACTGTATTGAATTTATCTTGAGAGAAATATCTACATTGATTATAGGTGTTGACGTGTTGTTCATTCCTTCCATTAGGAACCATTTCTAAACAATATAACATACTATATTAGCTCATAACATTATGAATCATAATGTATAATTCAAAATCTGGTATAATACCTAACATAAATTTAAAACTTATATATAGCTAATGTCATAATCATCAGTTTAGTATCATTGGAAATGTATTCAAATCATAATAGTATTTTAAAATCTTTTATAATGGTTTAAAAAGAGTTTTCGAATCATCCAAAGAATATCCACAGGGAATTTCTATCCATGTGTGTAGTCTTAGGCCCACTCATCATGCACCAAGTGAAGAACAAGATGATACTCAACCATCCTTTTTTAGGGTGTTTACACCTAGCTTCATATTTTCCACAAATACATCCACTTTATAATATCCATATTGGTATTCCATTTATATGAAATCACACATTATCTATCATACCAAAACTTTATGATATTATCCCATACTTAGTCTTATCCCTAGATTTTTTCATAGGGCTATGTTCTTTAATATATGTATACTAGAATCCAATTCCCAAGGTTCCTACTAAAATTAATTTAATGCCAATTGTAAAACCCTAACTATAGTAATGTAAATCCAATGATTACATTATTACATTGGTACAAGATACAATATATCTCACTGTGTGTGATCGATCGGTTTGGTAGTCTTGGAAAACAAGATATATTCATGATTCCCATATTATATTATAAAAATTAAAGAAAAACTATCATAATAAATATTCTTGAATACTTTAAATCCTTAAAAATACCCTACTTTATATCCTAGGGAAGGGTAAATAAATGATGGGTGAGTTTATATGCTCAATAAGGGCTGCATATACCGAAAGCTATCTTGAAAAAAGGAATAATCAATATGGATGTTTGGATAATAAAAACACATGTCATTCAATAAATAATTTGAGTTCAACCAATATCAATGGATAATATCAGCATAACATTCACAAGGATAATGGAAACTAAATTCATAATGAAGGAAATTCATAAATATGTACATTCATAAACATTCTATCGAGGCCTCTGAATCATGATATCATGAATATTATTGGCAAGGATTCTCAAACAATACATAATTATTAAAAAATGGGTAGGTGTAAACCAAATACCCATCTAATGTGGAAGCATATTTTTTCTCATGAGACCCATCGATGCATATAGGGGTTATCTATAAATAGGCCCCACCTTTCACTTGTAAATCCTATTCATTCCTCATATATTGAATGATCAATTCAATTCATTGTCAAAATTCCTTATAAATCAACATTTATCTGTAATGAATCAAGAATATGAAATATTTCCCCATTCAATGGAATAAAATAATATGATCACAAGTCATCCTTATAAATATGGGTTATGTAATCTTTAGAGTATATCCCTAGTAAATCATATGAATCATCAAATGATTAAAAAACAGATTAAAATAACTTTATAAGAATATTCGAGTATTTTATTGAAAAAATGAGAAAAATATTATTCACTTTTGATAATATTTTAACTAAAAAATTTAAAAATATTGATAAAATATATTTATTTGAAAATAACCATGGATACTTGTAAAGTAATATTCAAATAAAAGTAAGGTCGTGATGGTAGGAAAATTCATTCATGTTGTATATGTTAAAAGAGAGCATTGTCTTTTTACTTTTGTAAAAATCATGAAAATGACTTGCTTATAGAACTTTTGAAAAGATGACTATTTAAAACATTGAGAAGGAATTATAATATTATTTAAAATTTCTATGAATAATATTTGGATTATATAAAATTACTTTATTGAAAATATTTTAAAGAACATGTATATGGAAGAAAAAATTCATCGACCAAATAAGAAATAAGGCCAATTTTTCCTTAAAAACTTTATCTTGATCATTTTAAGTAAGAAAATAGGAAAATGGAACTATTACTCAAAAATTATAGTAATAAACATGGTAGAAGAAAATATATGGGGTTTAAAGGATAAGATCATAAAATTATTTTAATAAAAATTTAAGCATAAACAATCTTGATTAAAAATGATATTCTAAAATAAATACTTACTATTTTGGTAACTATTGAATAAAAACCCATTAAAAGAGAACAATGAATCAAAAACATTTAATACCATGAATAAAGATGGATTAATGATATAACGTGTCAAATGGGTATTATATACACTGTGAAAAAAAAATTAGGTTCAAAATATAAAACATGTCTCATTGAATTTTAAATGATGCAAAATTAACCTTACCTCAAGACGAAATTGATTCATATTCACTATTAAAATCCTATATAATAAATTTAGATTTATTATAAAACTATAATATAAAAATATTCATATTTATCTTACCTCAAGTCCAACTATCTTCATATATACTATTTCATTTTTTCATACAATACTCAGTTTGGTAGTTCCAATCCTTGTATCTTGGCATTGGTTTCATAATATTAAAACTATTAATCATGAAATAATTATTATGTTTGTACATTAAATAAAAATTTACCATCATTTATGGAAACTAGTATAATGACCCAGTCTTTACATATAATGACATTACATAATTTTTGTGGAATACATAAAACATTACACAAACAGATGCTTGAAGACTGTAATAGTCTAGTACCTTTGGAAACATGGAAACATAAAAACAAGTACATAAATGTTCTACATTATCTCCAACTAGGTTATTCTTGACTAGAACACTTCTTAGACCCATTAAAAATAAAATATATCTTTATAACCTGGGGAAGGAAACATAAAAATTGAGTGAACTCAAAATCCCAGTAAGGGTAAACAAGGGATACATGTATGCATAATCATGATCATAAGGGTTTGAGAACATGATCATGAAAAAATAAGATCATAACCTACATATCAAATATCTTATACATGAATCATGGAATAAATATTAGCAGTTCGTAAGACATAAATAATAAATAAATAAAGAAAATAAGCCATGAAAGCATAACTTACGAATGAAACATAGAATTATGGAAGACACATAAGCATATAATATGATTTCCATAGTATCTAAGGAAATACTTCGAATACCATCTTGGTTGTATAGGTTCACTCCCTATACTATCTTAGTAGTCATGGTTCACTCTCATGGGCATCTTGGTAGCATGAGTTTACTCCTTATACCATCTTAGTAGTCATGGTTCACTCCCATGGCCATCTTATTTTCCAAGGTTCATTCCCAAGACCATATTAGTATATCTCTTGATATATAAATCTTTACCCAATGCATTAGATGAAGATATAGGTATCACCCATCTCATAATTAAATCATACATACATGTGTCACAAGATCATAAATAGTCATATCATAACCCATGAAATCAAATGGGTATTATAAACATGTAATCATAACCTAACATGTGTAAAGAGACAGGTTTCAGAGTCATTTCATCATAAACATAACCCATGAAAATAAACATTTTTCAAAAAAACATAACCCATGAATGTGAAATAAGTTCTATAAACATCATGCCATCAAAAAATAATTCATAAATAGAAATAATATTAAAGGAAATGTTGAATAAATTCCCCATAAAGTCATGAGTAACAGCAATGGATGTTATCTTATATGGGAAATAATTTTGATCTTTTAAAAACATATCTTGAATAAAAATTAATTTCTTCTTTAAAATAATGATTTTTAAAACTTAAAACCTTTTGAAAACCATTTTATTTAAAAATAGATTTGAAAAATTATAAAGGAAGCTTTGAAAATAGTAAAACATTTTTAAAATATTTTTTCCTTGAAAATTATCTTCAAGGATATTTTGAAAACACTTTTAAAAATATTTTTGAAAACATGGTTTTTTAATACAATAGATTTCCAACCGAAGAGGGGGATAATCAGATTTTACTTAAAAATATAAAGAGGGGGATAATCATATTTTACTTAAAAATATTATCTTAAGTACCAAAGAGTGGGGAAAATGGTACTAACACATGAGGATATCTGTAATAAATAGATTATAAGAAAACTCATGAGTGTTCTTGGGATATGGATCAAAATATTTCATCAAAGACACATGGTCATTAACAATATCAAAAAGCGATGAGTTTGTTTCAATAAACTCTTACCACTTGATTACATGGGACCATACTATTAACATAGTAAAAGGAAATTACATGAAGGTTAAAATATCATGAAAACTAATGAGATTAATTATATAACATGTAAGTATATACACCTCCAAAAAATGTTTAGGTTCATAACAATTTATAAGTCTCAAAGAAGGTGATTTGAGACAAAACATTTTTGACCAATTTGGTAGCTTTGGAAACTTAAACCCCATGAAATAAATTTGGTAAAATGGATATTTTAATACCCATATATTTAATTACAAGTTATTTAGAATACAATTTTGGGTCGTGCATACACCACATAAAATGAAAGAGTGGCGAACATAGCGTGTATCACACAAAAATAAAATGTGAAAAGAAATCTCTTTACCTTGTATCTTGACTCACATTATACTCATTAAACCCACGTGAATAATAAATATAAATTTATTATAAATATTTTATATAACCATATCATTATATATAATTTCTTATATTTTTGGATTATGACCTTATATTACCAGCGTGTTAACGGTCCTATGTTAAAGTGTCACTTCATGTAATATTCACTTTGTTATTCGCATATGTCTTAATTTGTTATATCATTGTTCCCTATACTTATATCATGATTATAGAATTTTAACCATGATATAAATATCATGAAAATTTAGTATATTAATATTATAATAATATTTAGAATATAAAAGTTTGAATTGGAATACACCATTCATTGAGACAGTAAGTCGTACGTACGCATGAAGGTTGTTTCTATTTTTACATTAATATTGAAAGAAAGTGTTTAAATTAAATATGTGTGTGTGTGTTTTTTTTGTGTTTGTGTATATATATAATGGTCACCATGAGAGGCGGTAAGGAAAATTGAACAATCATTGTTTAGTGAGGTGGTAGTTCGTTGTACACATAAACAACATGTTCATTATCTATTAGATGGTGGTGTGTGTAAGTGTAGGTTTAATACTCATAATTAGAATATCCTAGTATATTTATTATACTGGATTTGTTATACAGGCATGTAAAAGATAAATTGGTGGGTGTGGAGAAAGAAAATAAAATAAAGTACTTGAGAGAATATGTTACCTCTTGATCGGGTAACTCCTTTTAGTTTGTGGAAAAAGTCTTCCTTGGATTTCCTTCTGGCCAATCAAAGGATTCTAAGAGAAATATAGGGATGTTGGGAAGTGTATTGGGTAGGTATTGGCTTAACATAAGTGGTTTTATATTTGTAACGAAGTGGTATAGGTGGAGTATTTTTATAGGGAAGGAAAATGACTCACTTGGAATTTTTAGAAACAAGTTAGGTGTACACGTGTTATTACCTAAACAATTCATACCAAACCAAAAAACTAAATAATGGAAGGTTTATTGAATAAATATGAACATAAAATGAGTTTTATAAATGTTTTTAGGTAATTTTGGCTCTTAATATTAAGGTTTAGACCCCAATTAAGCTTAATTTGGCCTTAATTGCTGTGATTAATTTTAATCGCTTTCACTAATCATTTTGGCCAAAAATTAACATGGTATTATTAGACTTAAAATATTATACTAAATAAAATGGTTTATTTATTTTTAAATTCAAATCACAGAAGAGTACAAATTAAGATTAATGCTAATCCTGCAGACGGGACGAAATAACAAGGTTTTAAAGTAGAAAAATGTTCAATAGTTTTTTTAAGATTTTATATTGAATTTCAAATTGAAATTGATTATAGTGAATTATTTTGTATTAATATATGTAATATTTATCTAATGTGACCTTAAATAAAATTTATAATATCATTTACATTAATAATTAATTAAATAAATAAGAAATTTTTAACTAAAAAGTAATATTTTCACTATTCATCCAAAAATGAAGTTTCTCAAAAAAAATCCAAAATATTCACCCTAAGATAATTTCAACATTATGAATTAAAAAATGAAGTTTATTTTATCAAATTAAGTTTATAAATTTGTATAAAATTAAATTTATTTTTAAAAGTTGTTCATTCAAGAAAATGGTATTTTAAAACATAAAAGGACATTACACAAAATCATATATTTTATTATCAATATGTTTTATTTATATAAAATAATTATAAAATATATTTTAAAAGTAGTTATCATTGTTCATATTACTATGTTTAATGTCTAGGTTATAATTTTCTCATTTAAATAATTATATCATTAAAATGGTGTTTCGTAGAATCTATGTGTTGTGTGTGATGTATTCTAAGTCGGTGTTGTGTGTATCGTACGCCATGTTGGTGTTGAATGTAATGTACTCAAAGTTATTTTTGTGTGTAATGTAATCTGATTTGGTGTTGGTGAAAGTAATGTTTGATTTAATTTATTGCAATATATAAATGACTATTTAATCCTTTAGGAAAAAAAGGTCCATAAAAACATGGAGTGTTACATTCTCCCCCCCTTAAAATGAATTTTCCCTTGAAAATTTTCACTCAAGTAAAAAAAATGAGGATAATTATGCATCATCATATCCTCAAGTACCCACATAGCTTCCTCTAACTTTTTATTTCTTCACAAAACTTTTACGAGGTGAGTAGTCTTGTTTTGTAGAACTTTCTATGATCGGCCCAGAATTTCAACTGGTTATTCTTTGAAAGACAGATCCTTCCCCAGTGGTATGACTTCTGAGTTCAGTTAATTTGAAGGTTTAGGTATTTACTTCCTAAAGAGAGATAAATGGAACACATCATGTACTAAAAACATATTTGGGAGAAGCACCAAGTGATAAGTTATCATCCCGATATGATCAAAAATCTCAAAGGGGGCGATATACCTAGGGTGTAACGACCCGAAATTTTGAATAAATCTTATTTCCTAATTTTATGTGTCATTTTATTTTATTTTTTATACTCAACAAAAATGTTTCATTTGATAACATGATTATAATTAAAATGAGACCGTTGGGTTTTGACTGTTATATGACCATTGGTCAATATGACCGCTGGAAACTAAACGTTTCGATTATTGTCTCTAAATACAAGTAATATTGGTTAATTGTTATAGAAAGAAGATTTTATGGCCTCACCCAGTAGTCTTGGACCGATCAAAGCCCATCTAACAGAACTTGGGAAAGAGGTAGCACCACTGGGCTTTGCTCTGGACCAAACCCAAGCCGAACTTCATCGTGTGAAACTAGAACGGAATCGGCTTTGCGAGAAGTTCAAACTAATAGAAATTACTACTCGTGCGATATTGGCCGAGCCTCCCTCAGATTCACTCACCTTAGCACACCTTACACTTAGGTCCTATACTGGTGTGATAAGGGGCTATGTAAGGAGACCATAACTGCCTTGTGTAATCCTTTGTTTTAATTAAAAATTGGGATTTCTTCTTATGAAGTTTATGAATTTTGAAATGTCCGGATAAATATAGTATGCATATTTTTGGTGAATTTTAGAGAAAGGATGTTTTAAATGTTTATGTAAACCTTAAATAATTAAAAATGTGTAATGATTTTCAAAAAATGGTCTTCTACAATTATGTTCAATAATAAATTTAGAGTCTAATAAGATGAACTTGATTTTTGAGGAATAGTATATTATGAATAGTGATTTTACACTTAGGATTAGTAATGTGACCAAATGGATTAGTAATCTCACTTAAAGAAAAGTTTAAAATAATCTAGGCACCTTGATTAAGTAATGTGATTCAATAAGATGGTTAAATAATGGTTTCATAAATTATTATTCAAGTATTAGTTTTTTTGGTTGAATTGTGTTTTTTAATTAAAAATTAAATTAAAAATATTTAGAAAATTATTTTTATAAGATGGATTTCATTATTGAACTCAGAGCATCGATATTATGTTAAGATAATTTTTGGGGTTTTTTCTGAAAAAAATGAATCTTCGGTGAATAGTGTATTTATTTAAAAATAAAATTAAAAATATTTAGAAAATTATCTTTATAAAATGGAGTTCATTTTTGAAATCAGAGCATTGATATTTGGTTAATGGGAAATTTTGGGATTTTTCTGAGAAAGTTGAATTTTCAGTGAATAGTAAAAATACAGTTTTAGAGTTTCGGTATGTTTAGTGACATCATAACTGTTCCATGGTGATTTCATGAGATATTTTAAGGTTTGGACGACCTAAGGTGATAGATATTGGTATTGGGGGCCCCATGTGTCCAAACGTAATGGTAAATATCATGGGAGAGCACATGGTGTTGAGAAAAGCACATGTGAGGTGTCCCTTGGCCATTAATGCCTTGTCCCCTCACTTTCCCTATAAATACCAAGCCCTCCTCTCATTATTTCGACCCCAAAACCATCCTCAACGAAGTTATGGTCTCCTTACCTCCCAAGGAGTCCTCCAAAGGTGCCCCCAAGCTCTCAAGGTCCAAACCTTTGAGTTTTAAGAGTTACGTTTTAAGGTAAGGGATCCGATCTCTCTCTTTCTTTTCAAGAAATCTCTTTTATGTAATTTCTTTTATGCTCCATGTTCTTATGTTAAATGGTGTTATTTTATACTCCTATTACTTCCCTTTTCATGTTCACATAATGATAGATCCCCTCTTACTCTCATTATTTCGTTTTATGAAGTTTTAAGTGGTGCCGTTAGGCTGCCAAAATTTTTGTAACAGATTTTTTCTCCCTTCTCATTTTTCAAGATCTATTTTCATGTAAAGTATTTCAAGTTCCTTTTTATTATGTTGGGGTATGATCTCTAAATTTATCATACTGGTATTTTATGATCATATTATGAGAGACCCCATTTGATCTCTTCAATTCAGTATTTTGAAGTTTTATGTGGCGTCGTTAGGCTGCCGAATTTTTAAGTGGTTCTTCACCCTTCTCGTTTTGAAGTTCTACTTTCATGTCAATGCTTTCAAGTTCCTTTTTTTTATGTTGGGGTATGATATCTATATATATAATACTGATATTTTATTACCATATTATTATTGACCCCATTTCATCTCATCAAGTCTGTATTTTGAAGTTTAAGTGGCGTTGTTAGGCTGCTGAATTTTTAAGTGGTCCTTGCACCTTTCTCCCTTTTCAAAGTTCTAATTCCATGTCAAGTTTTGAAAGTTCCTTTTTATTATGTTGGGGTATGATATATATATCTATAATACTGATCTTTTATGTTCATATGATTAGAGACCCTATTTGACCTCATCAATTCATTTTTGGTTGAAGTTTATGTAACGCTGTTAGGCTGTCGAATTTTCATAAGAGAAATCTTATTTTTTGTCTTCCTTTCATGTTCTTCATTTAATATGGTATATCTTTCAAATTTTATTACAATGTTCTTAAATCCATTATATTCTATTCCCCTACTGTTTTATGGATAATTTATGAATGTTTGACCCATGTCCCCTCTATCTTCAATGTTTTCTAAAACCCTATAACATAGCTGTTATGCTGCAGAGTTTTCGTCTCAAAATGTCTCTCTATTTTTTTAAAGTTCATTAATTTTTAAGTTAATACTAAAAGATATCTATTTTATATGGGTATTCACATATATACCAAAATTTTATATTTTACATTCTGGGATTTACATACATGAAACCCGCTTTCCCTTTCTGTGGGTTTAGAGTGACATTAAGATCATGTCTTTAAAGCAGTTTTTAAAACGTTATGATTATGAAATGAACCCCATTTCTTTTATGCTATATGGGTTGTTTAATGAAATGATTTATGATGATATATTTGGCTCACATGATGATAAATAAAAATTTAAGGGTGCGCCCTGATAGCGCTCAAATGCATTGGGTAATGATGTAACCACTAGAGATTACAATTTTCACGATATCTTGGTGAATAACCTTGGTAATTTTCAAATGACACCTTGGGGATGGACCTTGGTGATATGTTCATGATTGTCTATATTAAATGTTGCAACCACATCTTCAAGTTATGAAAAATGTTATTTTTATTATGATATGCCTCATGATATCTTTCTCATGCCTTAATGTTCTTTTCATGACCTTATTGAAGTATCTCAAGTTCACATGTAAAATGTTTCTCTTGTTTCCCTTACTGGGCCTTCTGATCACCCTTTATTTTGATGTATATACCTAGGTTATGAGATGTAGTAATTAACCTAGGATGAACATGAGGAGAATCCTTTCAAGTGTTTAAGAATAATCTTTTATGTTTTCATGTTTAAAGTTCCTGGTTTCCTAGACACTAAACCTTAAAGATCCTCGGTTTTGTAAAATGTAATGAAAGTTTATGTGATAAAAAGGAGGGATGCTATAGTTGGTATCAAAGGATGGTTTAGTTATTTGTGGAAATTAGGATATGAAAACTCTAGGAAGAACCCTATAGAAATGTTTAAATATAGGAAATATTCCTGGTATTTTGGTGAGTATTGAGTAAGGGGTTGCCAAGAAAATACATCCCTGTCTGGATACGAGCAGGTAGAGGTGGCTCTGGCACAGATGTACATAGGGGTAAAACCTAAAAACACCGCTTTAAGCTAGACTCGAATGGGAATTGGTACACGACAACGGGCCTTGCTGCACTCTTGGTTACGACACTCACGGGGGATATGCTTTGGAAAATTCATAAGCTTAGTATGAACCATTGTTAAAGGAACAAAGATAAAATAAAATAAAGATTCACATAAGAATATATGATATGGATAACCTGGATGGGAACCTAGGGGATCACAAGTTAGGGTATACTTTCCTACTACAAGTTTATCCTTCTATGCTTAAAATTTTCTTTTAATGATTATTGGCTAAGTATTTAAGCCCCTAATTGTACATTCATTTCGTAGTTAATGGCGGGAAATAGAAGAAAATTTCCCAACAACCAATGTGATAGGAAATGCAACTATTTCCGTATTAATATGACAGAGATGATTTGGGGATTAAAAGATGATTATTATTTTTGAAGACGATCACTATTTTGGGGACCCTATATGATCGAGGTAAATAGATTACTACGGTATTTTCATTGAGGAGTAAGGTTGACTTATATTTTGAAGAATTGATGAATTTAAGGTGGACTTATAGTAATTTAGGTTACTTATGGAAATGATTAACCTATCTTGGGTAAAATATGTTTAGGTTAGCTACTTTTGTTATAAGATGTTAGGAGTGGTTGATGTGTTTTGGAGATTAACAATGAAGTTTATTTGGGAAGACTATGTTATCAAATTCTTCTTGTATTTGGGTTTCAATATTAGTTTGGTTTATTTTGAGGAATTTTAATGATCGTTATTTATGGAATGAAATATGATGAACTTTGGGTAGTACCATGGAACTTTGAAGATTTAAAAGTAGTTTCCATTCCTATGGGATTATTTCTTTTTGAAGAGTTGTTTTACCTTACCCTTTCTGTTTTTGGGATAATGTTTAAAGATAGAAGAAATAAATAGTTAATCTTTTGTGGATTATGTGATTCTCTAGAAGATGATTCTTGTGTTTTGATGAGACCAAGTAGTTTTTAATGCTCATAGTTTGGAGAAAAGATTAGTTTAGGTAGAAACTTATTAAAGGATGAAACTTTACATGAAGGTAGGTATATTTTCTTATGTTTGGTTCTATGTAGTAAATGAATTCCTTAAAATTATGAAAAGGAATGTAAAACAAAAACGTTGTTGGTATACGTTTCCTACTAATTAATCAAAGACCGTTTACACACATCATAAGTTTGGGATTTTTCTTATGGTTAACTTTCTCCTAATCATGTTTTCTATCACTCTCCCCCAGAACTTGACCCTTTGTTTTTTATTCCATGTCCATGTTTTCCTACATGGAATCCTAGTATGGGTTAACTCGGGTGACCTTTTTACTTCCCTTTATTTATTTTAAAGTAATAGTTTTACTGAGTCCTTTTCTGGTGTGGTACTTTCAATGAAATTTCGAAACCCAGTTTTAAAAATTGCGAGGACGCAATTTCCTAAGGGGGGAAGATTGTAACGACCCGAAATTTTGAATAAATCTTATTTCCTAATTTTATGTGTCATTTTATTTTATTTTTTATACTCAACAAAAAAATTTCATTTGATAACATGATTATAATTAAAATGAGACCATTGGGTTTTGACTGTTATATGACCATTGGTCAATATGACTGCTGGAAACTAAACGTTTCGATTATTGTCTCTAAATACAAGTAATCTTGGTTAATTGTTATAGAAAGAAGATTCGATGGCCTCACCCAGTAGTCTTGGACCGATCGAAGCCCATCTAACAGAACTTGGGAAAGAGGTAGCACCACTGGGCATTGCTCTGGACCAAACCCAAGCCAAACTTCATCGTGTGAAACTAGAACAGAATCAGCTTTGCAAGAAGTTCAAACTAATAGAAATTACTACTCATGCGATGTTGGTCGAGCCTCACTCAGATTCTCTCACCTTAGCACACCTTACACTTAGGTCCTATGCTGGTGTGATAAGGGGCTATGTAAGGAGACCATAACTTCCTTGTGTAATCCTTTGTTTTAAATAAAAATTGGGATTTCTTCTTATGAAGTTTATGAATTTTCAAATGTCCGGATAAATATAGTATGCATATTTTTGGTGAATTTTAGAGAAAGTATATTTTAAATGTTTATGTAAACGTTAAATAATTAAAAATGTGTAATGATTTTTAAAAAATGGTCTTCTACAATTATGTTCAGTAAGAAATTTAGAGTCTAATAAGATCAACTTGATTTTTGATGAATAGTAAATTATGAATAGTGATTTTATGCTTAGGATTAGTAATGTGACCAAATGGATTATTAATCTCACTTAAAGAAATTTTTAAAATAATCTAGGCACCTTGATTAAGTAATGTGATTCAATAAAATGGTTAAATAACGGTTTCATAAATTATTATTCAAGTATTAGTTTTTTTGGGTGAATAGTGTTTTTTAATTAAAAATTAAATTAAAAATATTTAGAAAATTATTTTTATAATATGGATTTCATTTTTGAACTCAGAGCATCGATATTATGTTAAGGTAATTTTTGGGGTTTTTTTTGAAAAAAAATGAATTTTCGGTGAATAGCGTATTTATTTAAAAATAAAATTAAAAATATTTAGAAAATTATTTTTATAAATTGGAGTTCATTTTTGAAATCAGAGCATTGATATTTTGTTAATGTCAAATTTTGGGATTTTTCTGAGAAAGTTGAATTTTCAGTGAATAGTAAAAATACAGTTTTAGGGTTTCGGTATGTTTAGTGACATCATAATTGTGTCATGGTGATGTCATGAGATATTTTAAGGGTTGGCCGACCTAAGGTGATGGATATTTGTATTTGGGGCCCCATGTGGCCAAGATTAATGGGAAATATCATGGGAGAGCACATGGTTTTGAGAAAAGCACATGTGAGGTGTCCCTTGGCCATTAATGCTTTATCCCCTCACTTTCCCTATAAATACCAAGCCCTCCTCTCATCCTTTCGACTCCAAAACCATAATAAACAAATTTTGGGTCTCCTTACCTCCCAAGGAGTCCTCACAAGGTTCCCCCAAGCCCTCAAGGTCCAAACCATTGAGTTTTAAGAGTTATGTTTTAAGGTAAGGGATCCGATCTCTCTCTTTCTTTTCAAGAAATCTCCTTTATGTAATTTCTTTTATGCTCCATGTTCTTATGTTAAAGGGTGTTCTTTTATACTCCTATTACTGCCCTTTTCATGTTCACATAATGATATATCCCCTCTTACTCTCATTATTTATTTTTATGAAGTTTTAAGTGTTGCCGTTAGGCTGCCAAAATTTTTGTAACGGATTCTTTCTCCCTTCACATTTTTCAAGATCTATTTTCATGTAAAGTATTTCAAGTTACTTTTTATTATTTTGGGGTATGATCTCTAAATTTATCATACTGATATTTTATGATCATATGATGAGAGAACCCATTTGATCTCTTCAATTCAGTCTTTTGAAGTTTTAAGTGGCGCTGTTAGGCTGTCGAATTTTTAAGTGGTTCTTCACCCTTCTTGTTTTGAAGTTC
This sequence comes from Viscum album, assembly GCA_963277665.1. Lineage (NCBI taxonomy): Eukaryota > Viridiplantae > Streptophyta > Magnoliopsida > Santalales > Viscaceae > Viscum > Viscum album. The sequence continues at coordinate 290,576,681 of OY728153.1, read as the reverse complement.
TACTTTCATGTCAATTCTTTCAAGTTCTTTTTTTGTATGTTGGGGTATGATCTCTATATCTATCATACATATATTTTATGACCATATGATGATATACCCCATTTTATCTCTTCAATTCAGTATTTTGAAGTTTAAGTGGCGTCGTTAGGCTGCTGAATTTTTAAGTGGTCCTTGCACCTTTCTCCCTTTTCAAAGTTCTAATTCCATGTCAAGTCTTGAAAGTTCCTTTTTATTATTTTTGGGTATGATATCTATATCTATCATACTGATCTTTTATGTTAATATGATTAGAGACCCTATTTGACCTCATTAATTCATTTTTTGTTGAAGTTTATGTAACGTTGTTAGGCTGCCGAATTTTCATAAGAGAAATCGTATTTTTTGTCTTCCTTTCATGTTCTTAATTTCATATGGTATATATTTCAAATTTCATTACCATGTTCTTAAATCCATTATATTCTATTCCCCTACTGTTTTATGGATCATTTATGAATGTTTGACCCATGTCCCCTCTATCTTCAATGTTTTCTAAAACCCTATAACATAGTTGTTATGTTGCAGAATTTTTGTCTCAAAATGTCTCTCTCTTTTTCTAAAGTTCATTAATTTTTAAGTGAATACTCAAAGCTCTCTATTTTATATGGGTATTCACATATATACCAAAATTTTATATTTTACATTCTGGGATTTACATACATGAAACCTGCTTTCCCTTTCCGTGGGTTTAAAGTGACATTAAGATCATGTCTTTAAAGCAGTTTTTAAAATGTTATGATTATGAAATTAAAACCATTTCTTTTATGCTATATGGGTTGTTTATGAAATGATTTATGATGATATTTGTGGATCACATGATGATAAAGACAAATTTAAGGGTTCACCCAGATAGCGCTCCAATGCATTGGGTAATGATGTAACCACTAGAGATTACAATTTTCACGATATCTTGGTGAAAAACCTTGGTAATTTTCAAATGACACCTTGGGGATGGACCTTGGTGATATGTTCATGATTGTATATATTAAATGTTTCAGCCACATCTTCATGTTATGAAAAATTTTGTTTTTATTATGATATGCTTCACGATTTCTTTCTCATGCCTTAATGTTCTTTTCGTGACCTTATTGAAGTATCTCAAGTTCACATGTAAAATGTTTCTCTTGTTTCTCTTACTGGGCCTTCTGCTCACCCTTTCTTTTGATGTATGTCCCCAGGTTATGAGATGCAGTAATGAACCTAGGATGAACATGAGTAGAATCCTTTCAAGTGTTTAAGAAGAATCCTTTATGTTTTCATGTTTAAAGTTCCCGGTTTCCAAGACACTAAACCTTAAAGATCCTCGGTTTTGTAAAATGTAATGAAAGTTTATGTGATAAAAAGGCTGGATGATATATAGGGATTAGCTTCCCTTTCTTCCTGAATCTAAAAAATTTATTCTATGGTGAGATTCATAGAAACACATTTTCACCAACTTCAAATTCTAGATCACACCAATGGTTATCAGCATAACTTTTTTCTGACTTTAAGCGGCCTTGATATGTTGCTGAATGGTTTTAACATTATCAACCATTTCTTAAATGATATCAAGTTCCAATAGCTTTCTTTCTCCAACTTCATCCAAAAGTGATCTACACTTATTCACATAAAGGGATTCATAAGGTTACATCTGAATTCTTGAGTGAAAGATATTGTTGTATGAAAACTCAAATAGAGTAAGTTATTGATCCCAACCACCCTTGAAATCTAGATAACAAGATCTAAACATATCCTCTAGGGATTTAATCATTCATTTAGACTGACCATATGTCTGAGGATGATAATTAGTATTGAAACTCAATTCTATATCAAGTGCTTAATGAATACTTCACTAGATATTGGAGGTAAACCTTTGATACGGATCTGATATAATGGAATGTGGTACTCCATGAAACCTTACCACTTCCTTAATGTATATCCTAGAAATCTGAACAAAATAGAAGTCTTCTCTGATAGAAATGAAGTGTGTTTTCTTATTAAGATGATCAACCACCACCCATATAGCATTAAACCCTTAAGATTTCTTGGGTAGTCCAATAATAAAATCCATAGTGATGTTCTCCCATTTCCATTCAAGTATGGGTTATGGATGCAACATCCCCTTTGAATTTTGTCTTTCATACCTAAATTATTGGCATACCAAGCACTGAGATACAAACTCTATGATATCTCTCTTCATTCCATCCCACCAGAATTATTCTTTCCAATCCCTATACATATTTTTTGTTCCAATATTAATAGATAATGAAGAACTTTGAGATTCCTCTAATAGCTCCTTCTTCAAATATGGTATGGAAGGAACACATACATGGTTCTGTAATCTTATCATTCTATCCTAAACAAGGTTAAACTTGAGAACATTTCTAACTTTCTTTATCACCTCTTCATCTTCATTCTATGTCTCCTTAATTTTCACTTGGATAGAGGGTAGAACATTCATTTGATAAAGATACAATTTTTCCCCTTCCTTTAGGATTTCTAGATCCATCCTTTCAAAATCCAGAAATACTAGATCTTTTGTGATACTCATCATAGATAAGATAGCATAATCCTTTCAACTCAAATCATCGGCCACCTTGTTCACTTTCCCAAGGTGATAATTTATTGACAAATCATAATCCTTTATCAACTCTAACCATATTATTTGGTGCATGTTCAACTCCTTCTATGTGAATATATGTTTCATAATTTTATGATAAGTATGTATATCACACTTTTCTCTATAAAGATAATACCTCCATATCTTTAGTGCAAAAATATCCACTACTAACTCCAAATCATGAGTTGGGTAATTATTCCCGTGAATCTTCAACTATCATGAGGAATAGCATATAACCATTTTATTTTCCATAAGAACACATCCCTATCCCTTTGTAGGTTCATCTTTGTATATTAAAAACCCTTCTCCACTACAGGGTAATGTAATCATAGGTGCACTGACCACCCATTTATTTAGTTCCTTAAAATTTTCCTCACATTCATCTATCTAGAGGAACTAGACACCCTTCCTAGTTAACTTGGTCATAAGATTATATAGTCTTTATAAATTCTCCACAAACCATCAATAATATCCAGCTAAACCAAGAAATCAATATATCTTATACATTGTGGTTGGTCTACACCGGCATTCAATAGCCTCCTTCTTTGATGGATCTTTTAAACACCTGTAAAATTCAAGGGAAATTTTCTCTTAATTTTCTTTGGAATTTTTCAAGAACACAGTTTCTGATGGCACCTGATTCTGAGGCCCGGTGTGTCCAGAATCAATTTCCAAAATTTAGCTTAGGTACGTTCATTAAACGAACGAGTGGGTTTTCCGAACTTTTGAACCGGTGCTCGGAATCAAATTCTGAGGGCACTGATGGAATCGCAATGCCGGTATTTTCTTAAAAACACCTTTTCCAGAGTTGCGTTTTCTCGGGTGAGGTTATTAATTAATTGGGTTAACTAAATAATAAAAAATAAAATTTGTGCAACCAAATTTTATTTTTATTTAAGGTAGCTTAAACCTACTCTTGTAGGTTGGGGTCGGACCCAATAGTTCCTAACTACCCTAGGTAGGATATTAGTGAAGTGGGGCCCACAAGATCCCCACCCATTTAATTCCTTTTTAACTCCCACGTGCGTTTAATGTGGTAACTCACCCGCACCCCCTCTTAAATGACAAAGTCAACTCTCGTGTTTAATAGAATTATTAAACGCCTCATTAATTGGACGACGCTCGATTATTAAATCATGATCTGTTTTTGAATTTCAAAAATAGTTGGCATGAGAAATAAAATAAGGCAAAGCCTTATTTTATTTTTTTTGTTGTTTTGTTGTGCGAGAGGATTGGGGAGGAGTTACTCCAGTCTTGAAGAACGTCCTTCCTCATTGAAGAACGCGAAGAACGACGAAGACTGCCAGCCTCCGACGAGAGATGACAAAGAACTCAAGTTCCTCAGAGATCGACGACGCAACTCCATGTACCGCGACGCCGAAGATCCTCTTCCTCGCAACGCCGTGTACCGTGACGCCGACGATTCTCTTCCCCGTGATGCTGACGACGCTTACGGAACTTTCTTCCGCGATGTTCTTTTCCGTGGTGAACCTTCATTCATCAACGCTTTGAGGTAGGGGCTTGGTTTAATTTATTTTTTATGGATTAAATCCTCGACATGTGTTTAAATTATTGAAAGACGTTTGAACCACTAACGTGGTGGGTGCGGACCAACGAACAAGTCTGAACCCACCGCTTCTCTATTCTTGGTGTGCGGATCGACGGGCGATGGAGAAGCGGGCCGCAAAGGAGTTTTGAACCCTTCGATGTAATCTACGGATCTTGGGAGAGTCGCAGGCGCAAACGGAGGGAAAAACGGACCGCCGGAGTGCGTCTGGTGGTCCACGGAAGGCGCTTCCGGTGCGCCATGTCGGTGCGATGGCGCCAGTGGCCGGCACTAGCCGGCCGCCTGGAGGCGGCGGCACCCTGGCGCACCGCTGACAGGATCCGCTGTGGCTAAAGCCGCAGCATCAGCAGGATGAAGGGATCCCGCGGCCGCGCGGGATCCGTGGGAGACGCGGCGGCCAGCGCCGCGTTGCTGGTGAGGAGCAGCCCCCACGCGGGGGCTGCGACTCCAATCAAGGGGGCAGCGCCCCCTTGCGCGTCCGCTCGGCCAGCGCCGAGCCCGACCGGCCGCTCCGGGCCAGGCCGCCCAGGCCGGACCGGGCCGCGCCCTATTGGGCTGCACCCGGACCCGGTTCGGGTCGACCCGGTTCAGGCCGACCCGAGGGGGGGGGTATCGGGTCGGGTCGGACCGGTCCCGAACCCCTATTACTAGAGAGTTCCGTTAAAATGCTTGTATCTTGGGCTACAGACCTCCAATCAATGCACCGTCAGTTGCGATGCGATCCTTGGATCAAGACGGTCGTTTAGGTATATTACACTCAAGGTTTTGGAGAACTTTGGGTAAGTCAGGGTTGGTTCGAACACGAAACCAACCGGACCCCCGGAGCGGAAACGCTTATAACTTGAGCTCCGGATGTCCGATTGACGTGTCGTCGACTTTTCTGGATTCCTCTTAGTGAGACGGACCTTTTGGCTTACTCCACTCAAGTTTTGGATGCACTTGGAGTATGGTCGTGTTGGTTTTGACTTAAAAACCAACCGGGTCCCTCGAACGAAAAAGCCAATAACTCTCAGACCAGGCGTCCCATTGATACGCCGTCTGTGATGTTGAGTTCCTTTTGATGATACGGAACCTTGGGAGACATCAACTCCGGACTTCTTGTTAGTTGATGTATCAGCCCCTCGCCTCGTGGAGCGGACCCTCTCGAAACAAGATTGCTGTGTGCAGAAACCCTAGAGCTGGTTGCGACTACGACGACGATGAAGACTGTACAGAAATCCTCCGTGGATTCGACAGAAACGACTACAGCACTCAGCGATCCTGTGTGGATCAGTGCCTACCGATCCTATGTGGATCAGTGCCTACCGATCCTATGTGGGTCAGTGCTCAGAGGTCCTGTGTGGGCCAGCGCATACAGATCCTATGTGGGTCAGATCCTGTGTGGGTCATTACGGGGGTTAGTACCTATTGATCCTGTGTGGGTCATTGCGGGGGTTAGTACCTATCGATCCTGTGTGGGTCCGACGGCTTAGATGAATCAGTGGCTAAATCTGATCATCTCTATCGTCTTACAAACAAGTATACCTGTGTGAGCTGAGTCTCGACTTTCAATCCTTATCTTTGATAAGTTTGACTTGTTATCCTGTGTGGATTACGTTATGATTTCCTGTGTGGATTGGGTTATGTTTTCTTGTGTGGAATGGGTTGTACTTGGGCTCGGATGTAGGAGCCAAACTTGAATTGATGACTTAGGTATATGTATGGGCATATACCTAAGTAGTGTCGGATGTTACTTCGTGTTTGTATCTTTCCTTTTTGGATTATCCTTGTGGATTCTGGGAGACCTTCAGGGATCTTGAGGTCCCTACTGAGTAGCGTATACTCACCCCTACATGGGCATTTCCGTACTACATTGTGTTGGTTGCAGACGATGGACATCGTTGATCATGATTGAGGCTTGCGGAGCAAGTCTGTACCTGGAGGTGGACCGCTCGGCGGGACGTACTCGGAGCAGACGGCTGGACCCGAGGAGTTGAGGAGGCTATCTGCACCCACACTTCAGGTGGGAATTCCATTGGACGGCTCAACGTTGTGGCTTTACTTTTCAGTTGTTGTACTTCCTTTTCCATTTGTACTTTACTTTAAGTTTGGGTTTGTATTCTGGCCCACTTACTTTTCCGCACTTACTATTGTACCCAGTTTTACTTAGTGTTTACTTCTGATTGATTACTCTGTGTGTTTGCTTACTTTATAAAGGCAATGCCTTCCCTCTTTATCGGGAATTATGCCTTTGTGCTAGTCTCCAACCCCTAGCCTATGGAAGGCGGGCTTGGGGTAGTCACGGCATGGGCCCCAAGGACGGGTCGTGAAAAATTGGTATCAAAGGAGTTCGGTTCTACCGCATAACTCCGGACTCTGATCTTTTTATATGTGAAGCAATAGTGTTAAGAGTATTGAGTGTGGTTATCAGTCCAGGGAGTCTAGTGTTGGTGCGGCGGCCGACGTATCCATACACCAGGACCCTGACTGATCTGGTTTCTGACTCAATGCACGAAAACATTGATTGCATGTGTGTTTCAAAAGTTTTCCTTGTGAGTACTTTGTGTCAGCTCACCAGGTATATTGTTTTGACTGTGGCACACCTGTATTTTTTCAGGATGGCCCCACGATGGAATCCAACTAGGGTTTCGAGTTTTGTATGTGACGACAGTCCACCGAGTGACGAGGCCTTGGTGCAGGGCCCTATTACTACGGAGGCACTGGCGGTACCACTACCCACCGAGCCACTGATGCTACCAGCCCCATCCGCTAAGAGTGCACGTCGCCTTGGTGCACTGCACGAGTTTCAGCGTCAGAGACTGTCACATACATGACTTATTTTGAAGGTAAATTTCATTTATTTTCTTTCATTCTTTGTTTTGGATGGTTTCCAAAGGTTTTATGGAGAAATAGATGAGTTTTCATGAATTGGGCCAAACCGTGAGCCCAATTCCAGATTTAAAAATAAATTTTGTTTCCTTTATAACTTTTTCATTTTTTAATATTTTTCCCTCATTCTAATTCCTAAATGGTCTCCTCTGACCTATTAACTACAAAATATAAATTTGGAGCCTTTATAAATCCATAATCATGGTGGATATGGGTTTTTATTTAAGTTATTGGGCCTGTCTGAAGGCCCATTTCCTATATTAAAAATAATTTTTAATTTTTGTATATCTCCTTTATTATTTGCGTTTTTTCGGTGATTCAACCTCCCCCTCGACCCTAAGAAACTCAGGCGCGCTACCATTTCCTTTACCCCCTCCTTGGAGCTCTTTGAAATCTAGAATTAGGGCTGATTTTAATAGGGTGTCTCAAATCGTCCAGAATTAAAGAGGTAACTTCATCCCTTCTTAACTCTCTCAATTCTTACTCTTTTCCCTCCATTACAGTTCCTAAATTACCTCCTAAATCTTGTTCGAACAATCCCTAAATTTTGGCTGTTTTAAATTTCAGAAACTATTGTTTTTTGAGTGATTAATTCAGGATACTTCAAGTAGGTGAGTCTATTTCCTTCCACTTTCAAATTGCTTAGGGTTTCTTCCCTAATTCTTGAATTATAAAAATTCCAGAAGTTAGGGTTTGTGCTTAGGTTTTAATATACTGTATTTTGGGTTAAATATTGAGGTTTTAGGTTTCTTTTAACTTACTTGAGGTGCGGCGGTCGTGCGGTTGATGTTTCGCCCCAATATTTGAGGGTTTCGACACATTCGGTAGGTGATTCCGTGGATAACCATTTAATGATGAGTTATTTTGCTTGATTAAATAATTTTATATGTTCCTTAGGTGCTGTACATTATGAGAAAACCATTTTTGGTAGCAATAGTAAGGCATTTGTTTTTAAAGTTACATTTTTTCTTGAAGTGTGTATTTTTCAAATGTATTTCATGTGTTATCTCTTGTGGTAGTTTTGTAAAATGTAGAAGTGGTTTATTAGTTGTTGAAAGGGGCTGCCAATTATGGTTTGGCAATGATATAGTTCCATGTGGGCCTAAAAAGGGGGTGTATTTGAATGTTTTTATTTGTATAACCTTGTTATACTCCTTGAAAGTGTTTTATGGATTTGTGTGTTCTCATGGGTATCTTTTGTGATATTATTCAAGGTGATTATATATCATTTGAAATTGGATTATCACATGTTGATTGGGCTGCCGATTCTATTTTGGTAGGCTCTGGGTGTGCTTTTGGCTTAAAAAGAGGTTTTTGAAATGGATTTTATGTGCAAAGTTTTGGTATACTCTTTATAATTGTTTTATGAAGGTTTTGAATGGTTTATTGGGTTGTGTAATAGGTGAAACTATATCAGCAAACTATTTTGGTAGGAGTATATTTTTAAAAAGTCCATTTCATTTGTGAAAAGGTTGTTATGTGATGTGTATCATCTTGGAAATATTTTATTAAATTGTTTGAAGGAGATATTGAGGAGTGAAAGTGATGTGAAAGTGATGTGGAGTGTTTTGTGTGAGTGTGATGTGAAAAATTGAATTTTTGATTATGAAAGAAGTGTTATATTCCATGTGTGTGGGATGTTATATGAGTTTAAATATCTTATAATTGTTTTATAAAATTGTTTAATGGTTTTGTGGAAGTGTTGAAGAAATGTGAAACGTGTTGTGGGCTATTTTGGTGTGATTTGGATTTCAAAATCATTTTGAATGAAAAATGGATTTTTGTGACTTGTGTGGTATACATATGGGCTGTTTGGTGAATTTGTGATGTGGAAATGATATTTTCATGTTCAATTTATATTTCTTGACTTGTTGAACTTGTTTGAGCACAAGGGGAAAACCTGGGTATCTAGGTGGGTGGACGTGTACTAGTATGCTAGTGAATCCGTGGGGTTTGGCCTCAGTTTCACTTAGCAAGATTGATGCTTACAACTCTAACTGAACTATGATGATGATGATTGGGGACCACTAGGTTATGGGTATGTTCCCTACTAGTGACTTGTGCATGAGAATGGATATTTGTGATGGTTACTCTCACCGAGATACGAGGTACCTGGGACCCACAGCTAGCTAGTGCCTAGGTGTTACTTCCTATTTCTTATGCTCATTATTTACTTTGTACTTACCATCGGCATATGGTATAGTTGGCTGGAAAATTCAGTAGTGTTGACATTTTTTTTAAAGTGTTGATTCTTAATGATATCCCACTTGAAAACTGTTTTTATTCAAAGTTGCATCTTTTAGAAATTGTAACTAGCTTTTCATGTTTTTGAAAACTTGCATGCTTTTCATCATTAAATGTTTATCACATGGAATCTCTTAGTGGTGGTATCCTACTGGGCATTGGCTCACACCCTACTTACACCCTTGGGTGTAAGTAGACTTGGTTATTTTTGTTTTTGCAGGTTGGGTACAGTTTTTTTGTTCCAGTGGTTCGGGTTTCTAGCAGGTCCTTGGGGGTGAAGTCTTGTGGAGGTGGATTGAGGGTGGTGCCCCTTTCCATGAGGGTTATTGGGATATCCTTATTTGGTTTTTTACCTTTGGTATAGACCTTTTGATTTGTTTTAAGCTATGTAATTTAGTCCTGAATTTTTGTAAAAGAGTTTGGTTTGAAAAATCCAGATTTGTTTCATTGGATTCTTTTGTTGTTTTATGTTTATAAACATGGGTAAATCATTCCCAATTTTCATTTTATGATTCCCGGGCACTTGTGCCAGACCTTGGGGATCGGGAACGCCCTTCAGGCCTTGTCACGGGCTGGGTTTGGTGCCATTTTTGGTGGCGATCGATTCGGTTCATGACAGAGACCGCCTAGGATCCGCGGGGAGACGGACCCTCAGGCAGCTGAGGATTGGCTGGAGGCAGTTGTATGAGTTTTTAGATTGGTAGGGACACCAGCAGACCTCATGGTGATCCTTGCAGTGAGTCTCCTGCATGCGGCAGCAGGCAGATGGTGGAGCTTGATGCTCCAGGTACACGAAGAGGCATCTCTTCTCTGGACGGACTTTGAGAGATTCTTCCACTCGGAGTTCGTCCCAACCACCCTCCGTGCGGTGCACATCTAGGAGATTCTACAGATGCGGTAGGGCAGCATGACGGTCGCCCAATACTCGGTGAGATTTACCGATCTCTCGCGCTATTCGACGGACATGGTATGGGACTCATTCTTCCGGGCTCGGACCTTCGAGCAGGGATTGTGGCATGAGATCAGGGCATCGCTAATCTCCTTTAGCATTCCGACATAGGCAGGGGTACTGGAGCGAGCCATTCTCATTGAGAGCTTTCTTGCCGAGCCTACACCAGCAGCGAGACCTACCACAGGGTGGCACGTAGCGGAGTCTTCTGCAACCAACAGTAGACAGATTTCGCAGAGGTCCGAGCGGACCAGGCCATCAGACGGACGACCCCAGGATACTGGCACGGAGGTGCGGGGCACACGTAGTAGAACCAGTCTTATGAGTGGTAGACAGTGCTATGCATACGGCGGGCAGGGCCACATGGCTCATGACTGCCCGACCCGCCATACAGAGGGGAAGAAGACGGTTGAGGGACCACCCAGGCAGAGGCAGAGGTTCGACCGTGGTGGTCCGCAGGGAGTAGGTGGACGAGGCCGAGGAGCTGGTCGAGCGGCAGGAGGTGGATGACGTTTTGAGGCTCTACCACCACCACCACCTGGAGGTCCACCCCGACCACAGGGGAGAGCACAGCTTCAGGTAGCTGAAGCATATGATCATGGAGCTCTGGAAGTGGGTGGACAAGTGTGGGACTAGCTCCAGGCATGGAGGCCTTTGCCCATAATGCCTCTAGCTTCGTTTTTTGTGTTGCCTTGTGTCATTGTACTTTGAGTTGAAGTAATAAAAGACACTTTCAATAGTGACATTTTCTTTCTTGTATTTTTTATGTTAATACTAAGAGGTACCGGTTAAAAATTGTTGACTTGACCCTCACATACGAGATTCCTACTGGAGGAGACCCAGTGACCACACACTGATGCTGACAGTGTGACTCAACCCTTGGAGGTGAGAGTAACGGTTGGATATCTTGGTAGCAGCATCGAGGCCTTACGACGTCATCCATGGCATGAATTAACTGATCATTACAGGATTGACTGTATTAGGCAAGGAACGTGGTTCATCCAGGGGATGAGACCGGATTTCTATTTTCAGTAAAGGGGAAATCTATGCAGCTTTGAAAAATGTTAAGGAGGAAGGGGAAACCCTTCGTGTGGTCAGATAGATGTCAGCAGAGCTTCCAGGAGTTAAGATAGAGATTGACCAGTGCACCTATCTTGAGGCTACCGGAGGAGGGAGTAGGGTATGTAGTTTACTGCAATGCATCAGGGACCGGACTCAGATGTGTCCTGATGCAGGAGCGGGCAGTGATCACCTATGGATCACGTCAGTTGAGGAAGCATGAGCAGAACTACACTACCCATGACCTGGAGTTAGTAGCAGTGGTCTTCGCTCTAAAGATGTGGGGACACAATCTGATGGGCGAGTGCTTTACAGTGTATTTTGACCACCAGAGTCTCAGGTACATCTTCTCATAGAAGGACCTGAACCTGAGACAGTGGTGATGGCTCGAGTTCCTCCATGACTATGACTTTGAGATAGTCTATACTCCTGGAAAGGGGAACGTAGTAGATGATGCTCTCAGTAGGAGGACGGGCATTTAGCTACCCAGGGAGGCGACGGAGCAGCTATCTGCTTTGCAGATATCCTTCGTGGATAGAGATGGAGCAGCCTTCCTTCAGTCACTCGCAGTCACTCCTACACTACTGCAGCGGGTCAGAGAGGCACAGCGTGGGAACGCTAACTGTGAGACGCGGCGTGCGCGGATATCCTCAAGATAGGCACCTGATGGATTCTCTATAGGAGGAGAGCACGACGTCCTTTTCAGAGGACGTACCATGGTGCCAGTTTCTTTACAAGAGGAGGTGATGAGGGAGTTTCACACTTCCCCTTTAGCGGTACATCCAGGAGTGGCGAAGATGTACCAGGATCTTAGACGATGGCACTAGTGGCCGGGTATGAAGAAGGTTGTGGCAGAGTTCGTTTCTTGATGCCTCACCTTCCAGCAGGTGAAGGCAGAGCACCAGGTACCAGAAGGCTTGGTACAGCCCTTGGAGGTCCAGGAGTGGAAGTGGGACGGGATATCTATGGATTTCGTGACTGGAATTCCACGTACTTCTAGAGGTCACGACTCCATTTGGGTGATTATCGACCGACTCACCAAGTCGGACCACTTATTACCCATCAGAGAGCAGGGCTCAGTAGAGATCTTGGGATGTCTCTACATTCAGGAGATTGTATGGCTTCATGATGTGCCATCATCTATCGTCTCCAATCGAGATGCTCGCTTTACTTCTCGGATTTGGACGGGGTTGCAGGAGGCATTCGGGATGCAGCTACGTCTGAGCACTGCCTTTCACCCTCAGAAGAATGGTCAGACGGAGAGGACCATTCAAACTCTCGAGGATGTGCTCCGCGCATGTGTCCTCGAATTTGGTCACAGCTGGGAGGACCACCTACCCTTGGTGGAGTTCGCGTATGACAATAGCTACCACTCCACCATCAGGATGGCACGATACGAGGCATTGTACGGCCGACCTTACAGATCACCTCTATGATGGACAGACCCTGGGGAGTCAGCACTTGTGGGACCGGAGATGCTCCAAGCCACGACAGAGAAGGTCCAAGTCATCCAGAAGCAGATGAGGACAGCTCAGAGCCGGCAGAAGTCTTATGCTGATAGGAGGCGGATGCCACTAGAGTTCGAAGATGGCGACCACATCTTCTAGAGGGTCTCGCCTCGATGGGGATTAAGGAGATTTGGCTGAGGTGGAAAGTTGTCTCCACGCTTCATCGGACCATTCCAGGTCCTTAGCAGGATTGGCGAGGTGTCTTATCGCCTAGCTCTACCACCTCAGTTGCACCGGGTGCACGACGTCTTTCACGTATCTCAGCTGAGGAGATACATGCACGACCCGACGCATATCTTCGACCATGGGGAGCTAGACATTGACGATGGGGTGACTTTTATGGAGGTCTTGGTGGAGATTGAGGATCGATAGAAGCGGGTACTATGTGGATGGTCAATACCTCTAGTGCTCATCAGATGGGAGAACGGGAACCTCTAGGATAGCACTTGGGAGCGGGAGGCCTAGATGCATGCACAGTACCCACATTTGTTCCCCTAGTTTATGATGTATCTTTACGGGGACGTAAATCCTTGAGGTGGGAGTAATGTAAAGACCTGTAAAATTCATGGGAAATTTTTTCTTAATTTTCTTGGGAATTTTACAAGAACGCAGTTTCTGACGGCACTTGATTCCGAGGCCCGGTGTGCCCGAAATCAATTTCCGATGTTTAGCTTGGGTACGTTCAGTAAACGAATGAGCGGGTTTTCCTAACTTTTAAACCGGTGCTCGGAATGAAATTCCAAAGGCGTCGATGGAATCACAGTGCCGGTATTTTCTTAAGAACACCTTTTCCAGAGTTGTGTTTTCTCATGTGAGGTTATTAATTAATTGGTTTAACTAAAGAATAAAAAATAAAATTTGTGCAACCAAATTTTATTTTTATTTAATATAGCTTAAACCTATGCTTGGAGGTTGGGGTGGGACCCACTATTTCCTAACTACCCTAGGTAGGATATTAGTGAATTGGGGCCCACACAATCCCCACCCCTTTAATTCCTTTTTACCTCCCACGTGCGTTTAATGTGGTAACTCACCCGCACCCCCTCTTAAATGCCAAAGTCAACTCTCGTGTTTAATAGAATTATTAAACGCATCATTAATTGGACGATGCTTGATAATTAAATCATGATCTGTTTTTGAATTTCAAAAACAGTTGGCATGAGAAATAAAATAAGGCAAATCCTTGTTTTATTTTTGTTGTTGTTGTGTTGTACGAGAGGATTGGGGAGGAGTTACTCCAGTCTTGAATAACGTCCTTCCTCGTTGAAGAACGCGAAGAACGACGAAGAACGCCAGCCTCCGACGAAAGACAACAAAGAACGCAAGTTCCTCAGAGATTGATGACACAACGTCGTGTACCGCAACGCCGATTATCCTCTTCCTCGAAACGTCGTGTACCGTGACGCCGACGATTCTCTTCTCCGTCATGCCGAAGACGCTTACGGAACTTTCTTCCGCAACGTTCTTTTCCGTGGCGAACCTTCGTTCATCAAAACTTTGAGGTAGGGGTTTTGGTTTAATTTATTTTGTGTGGATTAAATCCTCGACATGTGTTTAAATTATTGAAAGACCTTTGAACCACTAACACGGTGGGTGCTGACCAACGAAAAAGTTCGAACCCACCGATTCTCTGTTCTTGGTGTGCGGATTGACAGGAGATAGCGAAGCGGGCCGCAAAGGAATTTTGAACCTTTCTTTGTAGTCTACGGATCCCGGGAGAGCTGCAGGCGCAGATAGCGGGGAAAACGGACCACCGTAGCGCATCCGGTGGTCCACGGAAGGCGCTGTCGGCGAGCCCTGCCGGCACGGCGGCGCTAGTGACCGAAGGCGGCGGCCGGCACCGGCCGGCCGCCCGGAGGCAGAAGCGCCCCGACACGCCGCCGGCAAGATCCGCCGCAGTGAGGAGCGGCCCCCACGTGTGGGTCATGGCTCCAATCAAGGGGGCAGCGCCCCCTTGTATATCCGCTCGGCTGGTGCCGAGCCGACCCTGCTCGGCCAGCACCGAGCCGGACCGGCCGCTCCGGGCCAGGCCACCCAGGCAGGGCCGGGCCGCCCAGGCCGCGCCAGGCTGCACCGGCTGGTCCGGGCCACACCCATCGGGCCAGACCCGGACCCAGTTGGGGTCGACCCGGTTCGGGCCGACCTAGGGCGAGGGGTATCGGGTCGGGTCGGACCGGGCCCGAACCCCCTACTACCGAATAGTTCCGTTCAAATGCATGTATCTTGGGCTACAGACCTCCAATCGATGCACCATCAGTTGTGATGCGATCCTTGGATCGAGAAGATAGTTTAGGTATATTACACTCAAGGTTTCGGAGAACTTTGGGTACGGCCGGGTTGGTTCGAACACGAAACTAACCGGGCCCTCGGAGCGGAAACTCTTCTAACTTGAGCTCCGGACGTCCGATTGATGTGTCGTTGACTTTGTTGGATTCCTCTTAGTGAGACGGACCTTTTGGCTTACTCTGCTCGACGTTTGGATGTAGTTGGAGTACAGTCGGGTTGGTTTTGACTTAAAAACCAACTGGGCCCCTGGAACAAAAAAGCCAATAACTCTCAGACCGGGTGTCCCATTGACGCGCCATCTGTGATGTTGAGTTCCTTTTGATGATACAGAACCTTGGGATACATCAACTCCGGACTTCATGTTATTTGATGTATCAGCCCCTCGCCTCGTGGAGCGGACCCTCCCGAAATGAGGTTGTTGTGTGCGGGAACCCTAGGGATGGCTGCGACTACAACGATGATGATGACTGTACAGAAATCCTTCATGGGTTCGATAGCGATGACTACAACACTCAACGATCTTGTGTGGATCAGTGCCTACCGATCCTGTGTGGGTCATCCCTCAGCGGTCCTGTGTGGGCCAGCGCATACAGATCCTGTGTGGGTCAGATCCTGTGTGGGTCATTGTGGGGGTTAGTACCTATCTATCCTATGTGGGTCCGACGGCTTAGATGAATCAGTGGCTACATCTGATCATCTCTATCGTCTTATGAAGAAGTATACCTGTGTGAGTTGAGTCTTTACTTTCAATCCTTATCATCGATAAGTTTGACTTGTTATCCTTTGTGGATTACGTTATGCATTCCTGTGTGTATTGGGTTATGTTTTCCTGTGTGGAGTAGGTTGTACTTGGGCTCGGATGTAGGAGCCGAACTAGAATTGATGACTTTGGTATATGTATGGGCATATACCTAAGTAGTGTCGGATGTTACTTCGTGTTTGTATCTTTCCTTTGTGTAATATCCTTGTGGATTCTGGGAGACCTTCGGGGGTCTCGGGGTCCCTACTGAGTATCATATACTCACCCTCACACAGGCTATGCCCGCACTACGTTGTGTCGGTTGCAAACGACGGACAACGCTGATCATGGTTGAGGATTGCGGAGCATGTCGGTACCTGGAGGTGGACCACTGGGTGGGACGTACTCGGAGAGGATGGCTGGACCCGAGGAACTGAGGAGGCTATCTGCACCCACCCTTCAGGTGGGACTTCTAGTGGACGGCTCGACGTTGTGGATTTACTTTTCAGTTGTTGTAATTCCTTTTCCAGTTGTACTTTACTTTCAGTTTGGGTTTGTATTCTGGCCCACTTACTTTTCTGCACTTACTATTGTACCCAGTTTTACTTAGTGTTTACTTCTTCTTGCTTACTCTGTGTGTTTTCTTATTTATAAATTAAATTCCTTCCCTTTTTATCGATAATTATGCCTTGGTGCTAGTCTCCAGCCCCTGGCCTATGGAAGGCGGGATTGGGGTAGTCACGACACGGGCCTCGAGGAAGGGTCATGACTGATCTATTGTTATACCATCGCTTGAGATTATGTGACCAAAAAATTAAACCTTTTGCATCCAAAATTCACACTTCATGAATTTTCCATATAGATTCTCCTTCCTTGGGATCCTTAATATAGTTCTCAAGTGATCTTCATTATCTCCCTTTCTATTTGAATAGATAAGAATATCATCTATAAAGACTACCACAAACATATCAAGGTAATATCTAAAGACTCTATTCATTAAATACATTAAGGTAGCATGGGAATTATTAAGACCAAAAGGAATCACTATATATTCATAATGTCCATACCTTGTATGGAATGCCATCTTGGGTAGAACTTCTTTCTTAACCCTCAATTGATGATATCCAGAATGAAGTTCAATATTGTAAAAGTTATAAAATCCACACAATTGATCAAAAAATTAATTAATATGGGGAATAGGATACTTGTTCTTGATTTTGATCTTCTTCAACTCCCCATAATCAATGCATAGTTTCATTTATCTATATTTCTTTTCCACAAAAAGAATCGGTGCACCCAAGGTAAGACACTTGGCCAAATGAATCCATTATCAGGGTTTTATTGGAGTTTATTCTTCAATTCCAACAACTCAATTGAATCCATTCTATAAGGAGTATTTGGAATTGGTGTGGAATACGGTATGAGTTCTATTGAGAACAAAACTTCATGTTTTGGTGAAAGACTAGGAAACTCTTCTGCAAAGACATCCACAAAATTCCAAAAAATAGGCATATCATCAATGTAGATTCTCTACCCAACCATTTGAGATAAATAACCATTTTTAATGGGAATTAAGACCCATAAAGTGCATGTAATCTCCGTAGGAAGTTAATAATTATCATCACATGGATGGATGATCATAGGAGGGTTTGAAATATCAAAATAAACTTCTCTTCCTTGAAAATTAATGTATGCTTTATGCAGAGAAATTCAATCCATGCCTAAGATGACATCAAATTCAACAAAAGTAAGAATGAAAATATTTTAAGGAAGCACATTCCCAAAAAAATTAACTACATAGGAATCATATACTTGAGATTCAATCATCATACCATTAGGGGATTTCAATACTAATTCCACATTTAATTGTTTTGGTTGAATCTCAACACCCTTATAAAAGTATTTAGTTATGTAAGAGTGGGTAGATCTAGAATAAAATATGAAATTAGTAGTTCTAGAGTGGATGGTAAGTGTACCTTTCATCATGTCATTATCTCGCCCCATATTAGGAATAGTGATTGCATGAGATTTCCCCTTGTCCCTTAGCTTAAGAGGTTTCTGACATCAATCATCATCACTGGACCTTGGGTTTGGGAAATGGTTATCATAATTCCCATTCTCCTTACACTTGTAGCACTGAATCATGTGAGGTGTATTCTGTGTCACTTTTTCTCCATTTACAACATTAGCTAACTTCTTCCAATCACTTCGGAAATCAAATTATCTATGTCTTTCCATTCCACACTTAAAAAATTTATTGTAACCCTTAAGGAAATTTCCTACATGCTTCTTCCCACACATATATCATAAAGGAAAGTTAATCATCTTTTCTTCATGGTTTTTAAATTTTCCTTTAAACTCCATCTTCCTCTTCTTGTCAAAACAATGATATTGATATGTGACTCCAACCTTCATTTCAACCTTGATTGCATAGTGAAAAATATCTTCATAGCTATTAAAGTCTCTTATAGATAACACCATTCCAAGAATTGTCTTTAAGCCACTGAATAACCTATCAAATTTACTTTTGGTTTGGATGATAATTCCTAAAGCATACCTCACAAGTCTCATGAAATTATCCTCGTAGGTACCAAGAGATTCATCATCCCTTTACATCAACTCAAGGAACTCTTTATTCATATTGGTATGAAGAATATGGGGGAATTACTTATTGAAAAATAAGTTCTTGAACTTGTACCAATCCATGGATTCAATCTCATCTTGCTACCTTGTATTCTTGATTAGATTCAACCATTGATTTGCTTCGCCTTCTAACCAATAAAAAGATAGAACGACTTTCTCATGGTCCGAACACTGAAGAATGGAGAATATATTTTTAGTGGTATTAATCCATTGTTAATAAATAAGTGGATTAAAAGACTCTTAGAAAGAATGTGGAACTGGCCTCATGAAAGACTTAATAGAATGTTGTTCCCTCCTTTGCTCATTTGTAAGACCCCATGATTCATAGCTGGAGAAAGTTGTGTGATTATAGCAACAAGATTTTTCATTCCAACTCCCATAGAATTCGGTTTCTTAGGAGTAAAATAATTGCATTTTCTATCACAATCCCCATTAACATGGTTCCTTCAGGTTCCATCCATTGACTAAAACCAAAATCACAAAGTAAGAAATAGTTATCATAATGAGGAACCAAATAATCATGAAAAATCACATATAGTATTTTGAACTTATGATACCTTACTTAATCTATGACACCTTAGTTTTATCCTAGGTTATTCATAGACAAATTATATTTAAATATTTCATGATGTTTCATGAAGATTTTGGGAATTTTTAAAGCATATCCCTCGGGTGTGTCAAACCAGGTGTGCAGCAAGGCATGTTGTCATGTACCAAATTACCCAGAGTCAGGCCTAGAACATCTTGTTAGAGTTGTTACCTCTAGGTACATCTATGCCAGATTCATATCCACTTTTAGTATCCATACATTGATATATTTCTAGGAAACCATTCACTCTATCCTTTACCAAAATTTCAGGGCACTTTCCTAAACATTGACTCATCCTTATAATTATCCTTAAACATGTCCTTAGGGTTCTCACTAAGGTTTTATCATCCTAGTTTCCAAAGGTGAACTAAAATTTTCCTTTAATACCAACTATAATGACCTAGTCTTTACATACATTTACATTACATAAATTTTGTGGAATACATAAAACATTTCACAAACATATGCGTGGGAATCATACTAGTCTAGTGCCTTTGGAAGCATAGAAACATAAAAAAAAGGTACATAAATGAGCTATATTATCTCCCACTAGGATATTCTTGACTAGAACCCTTCTTAGACACATCAAACATAATACATATCTTCATAACCTGGGGAAGGAAACATAAAAATTGGGTGATCTCAAATGCTCAGCAAGGTTAAATAAGGGAGACATGTAAGCATAATCATGAGCATAAGGGTATAACAACATGATCATGAAAAGAAAAGATCATACCCTATATATCAAAGATCATATACATGAATCATGGAATAAATCTTGGAGGTTTTTAAGACCTGAATAATAAGGAAATAAATAACACAATCCATGAAATCATAACTTAGAAATGAAACATGGAATTGTGGAAGACACATAAGTATACAATATGATTTCCATATTATCCAAGGCATCACTTCTGAGACCATATTAGTAGCATAGGTTCACTCCCCATACCATATTCACAGTCATGGTTCACTCCTATGGCCATCTTGGTAGTATGATCTCACTCCTCCTACGATCTTGGTAGTCATGGTTCACTCCTATAGCCATCTTAGTAGTCAAGTTTCATTCCTAAGACAATCTTAGTCTATCTTATGAGATATAAATCTTTACCCAATGCATTGGAGGGATATATAGGTCACACTCATATCATAATGAAATCATACATACATGTTGTTGGGAAAAAATATCTCAATGTGTCCTCTCAGTATGTTTTGGGTGTGATTGTGTTTGTTGAAAAAGCCAGATGACCGTGAATGAGTATAGTTGGTGTTTGTCGAATACATGATTTTAAGGTGGTGCAGTTTCCCAGTGTTTGCCAAATTTTTTGGCCTCAAAATAAGAAATTTGTGTTTGGAAATTTAATGTTTTATTTATAAGAATGGAAGGTGTGAGTAATGGGTAATGAAATTGGAAAAGTAAGAGGGACGTGGAGCTCAAGAAATGGACTGCGTACCATGTCTAGAAAGGGTACGTGGTCCTGTACCAGGAAGTGGGAACGGTATGTGGGAGCAGTTCGCGAAACTAAAAATGTTTCATAGTGGAAGGTAGTAGAGTATGAGGAATGTGTGATGGTTTTTGGTATGGAGAAATAGAATAGCAATGCATAAAAGAAAAGTTAGTATGCAGACCGCCATGGAAAATGGTTTTCGGAATGGGTTCGGTTTGCGGTAGGAGGATTGGTATGTGGTGGAGGTTGTACCAAATCAAAGCTTTGGAAATAATTTGGTTAGAGGATTTTGCGGATATCTTTGCCTATATAAGGAGTGATAATCCCACCAATTATAAGGGAGACTGAATATCATTAGAGAATATCTTTTTGCCCCATGAATTTGGAAAAGTTTTAAGGAAGTTCGCGAGGGACAATTCCACAATGCCAGAAGTGGTTCGCGCGGAATAAATTCCACCGAAGGTTTTTGCAGGAAATTGTATCCTAAAAAGAACATGGTAAATAGAAGAGGAAGTTTTGTACACATATAAGGAAGTTTGGTACATGGAGGAGATACAGTCTACAGAATCGAAAGAAGTCTGTGAAAAATGAACAATTCGTGAACAAAGGGTGATTTGTGGAGGAGGTTCGCGGAGTCGGAACGTAGAGGTGGTACACGACAGCGATGGCAGCGGGAATCCATAGATGAATGGAAGTTCAACGAATATTAAACATTACACGGAGGAGGAGTTTTGCATACCGTACCTAGTACACAGTATGTAGGAGGAGAAGGTGGTCTACAAAACACTAAATAAAGATTTAAAAAGATTCAAATCTGTTTTTGAAAGTATTTTATGGTACCTAACAGTACCCAGGAAGGTAGACTTCATCTATGGGTAAAAATTGAAATTCAATATAGCATCTACCTAAAAGTTGAGGATACAGGAATTCATGAAAATGAAGGGAACTACATTTCTATAAACTATATTTGACCTAAAAATCTACAAACTCTGAGTGGATTCCTTTCCAAGAGTAGTGAGCAAAGGAAGAGGAAGACGGTGACCCTTTCCACTAGAAATGTGCTATAGAAAGAGGTATAGGGAGTGACCCTTGGAAATTCAGTGAGTAGAACCTAAACCTTGTAAAGGCAGTGAGGCTGGGAATAGAAGATCTAGCCCGAAAATTGTACTCATTATTGGCAGTGATCCTTAGTGAATTTGGTACATTGACACATCTTTGTTGTATACTCCTTGTACGTATCCCATTGAGGGTGAACCAAGTAAAAATTATTGTTTAATTTGCATGATATCATATCTGTTCATATATTGCTACAAGAGGAAGAGAGAATTGAGTCTTTTTTAACAAAGAAACAAGATCTAAAGGGGTGGATGTTTTAATCTGCCATACCCTGATTCACCCCCCCCCCCATCAAGGTATTCAACCTTGTGGACCCAAACACATGTGCCACAAGATCATAAATAATCACATAATAACCCATGCAATGAAATGGTTATTATAAACATGTAATCATATAATAACTCATAGAAAGAGACCAGTTTCATAATTGTTTCATCATAAACATAACCCATGAAAAGAAGCGGGTTTCAAAACCATATAACCCATGAATGTGAAACAGGTTCCATAAACATCATGCCATCAAAATATAATACATTAATGGAAATAATATGAATTAAAAAAATGAATAAAATCCCTATAAAAGAATGATTAACACTAATGGTTTTTATCTTATATGGGAAATAATTTTTAAAGATATTTTAAAAACACTTCTTGAGGAAAGTATACCTTTTTCTTTGAAAGAGTGACCTTTATAACATAAAACATTTTAAAAACCTTTTTCTTTGAAAATTGATTTGAAAACATGTAAAGGAATATTTGAAAACAATAAAATATTTTTAAAATCCTTTTTCCATGAAAATGATCTTCAAGGATCTTTTGAAAATATTTTTGAAAACATTTTTGAAAACATGGTTTTTGAATACAATATATTTCCGACCGAAGAGAGAGATGGTCATATTTTACTTAAAATATTATATTAAGTACCAAAGAGTGGAAAAAATGGTACTAACACATAAGGATATCTAGAATAAATATTAGAGAAGGAAAATCATGAGTTTTCTTGAGAGATAGATCATAATTTTTCATTAAAGACACATGGTTATTTACAATCTTGAAAAGCAATGAGATTGTTTCAATAAACTCATACCACTTGGTTACTTGGGACCATACTCTTCATGTAGTAAAATGAAATTACATGAAGATTAAAATATAATTAAAATAATGATATTATTTATGTAACATGGAAGTATATACACTTCAATAAAAATAGTTTAGGTGCATAACAATACATAAGTCTCAAAGAAGTCAATTTGAGAAAAAACATTATTTTACCGATTTGGTATCTTTTGAAACATAAACCCCACGAAGGAAATTTCATAAAAGGGATATGTTAATACCCATATATTTAATTAAAATATTCATAGACTAAAATCTTGGTTAGTACATACACTACACAAAAGTAAAGAGTGGTGAACATAGCATTTATCTCGAGAAAATAAAAAGTGATAAGAAATCCCCTTACCGTTTATCTTGACTCTCGTTGTACTCATTCAAACCACCTGTATAATAAATATAAATTTATTATAAATATTTTAAAGAAACATATCATTATTTTTAATACTATATATGATCTTATTATGACCTTAGTTTTCCCTCTTTTTAATGATCCTTTGTTAAGGTTTCACTTCGGGTAATATTCGGTTTGTTCTTCGCATATGTATTAATTTGGTGTGTTATGATGTGTGGAGGTGATAATTGTCATAAATTTGTTATATTCACATCAATACATTAATTTCCTTCACTGAATACACATACAATTTATTCCATTCCTTGAAAATACTTTATATTATGGATTTGGATGATCACAGAGGGAGTGTTTTGTTATCACAACCTTGTGTTATAGGGACCATAAATTGAATCCCATTTTTTGATGGATATATCAATAAATTTAAATTTTCTTTAATTATTGGAATACAATTTTCTTTTCTCACTTATAATATTATAGATTTGGGTGTGAAAACCATTTCAATTACAAGGATATAATAGTAGGTGCACTTTTCATTATGATGCATTAATACTTTCAAAGGATATAGAAGGTGGATAACCATGTAACATATAAGTGTTTCGTTTAGGTACTTACATATTTTTTTACCATATATTTTCTTGAGCATGTATTGAGTAATTTCAAGTGAAATTTTGGAAATTTTAGCATTTTCTATGCCCATTCATAGTTGGGTACACGATAAGAGAAAACCATGTAGGTCATCTTAGGAAACTGAGCAAACTATTTTGGTGTTTTAGAGGAGGGTTCATTATTAGGTGCATGGTTAGTCCAAACTGTGTGGGACTTCTCCTCAAAACATACAATATAAGACAAAGGAACATGGTTGGAGAATATTTTTTAAACCATGTGGATTCTCTATTATCCTAGAAAGGTGTGTATAGTTTGATAAATTGGGTGGGAAAATCGTGCGATGTAAATTAATTTATTTCATTTTATTTTTAAGACAAAATAAACCTTTGAATCACATAATTATTCTTCTGGTGGAATAATCTCTCGACCTAGGATAATCCTCTTAGATATTTTTGAGATTCATTTCTTTCCAAAGCTCGAATCGATAGGATCTAGGAGTGATAGATCTAGGAACTTGATGTTATGTGAATGTTCTTTTCCATTTTTCATTGTTATTATAAATAAAATATTTTATTATTGAATATACCCTTAAACTAGTGTTTTTGATACTATATATAAGGTTTTTGAGATGATCTAATTTGATTTCCTATAGATTTGTCATGGAATTGGGAATTATTTTCTAGATCATCTTTGATTGTTGTGTATTCTTTTGGAATTTTTTTGGTAATGATTATTTTGTCTTTTGTTTCTCTAGAGTTGATGAATAAGATATTCTTATTTGGGAATTCATGATTTAGGGTGATTCCCCATTTTTTATGATATTTGGTTTATCTTGGAATGTGATTACCATGTGTGGGTTGAATATGTTTCAAAGTGAGTGGTTTCATTTTTTGACAATTTTCTACAAACTCTATTTACTCACTTCTTGAGATTAACTTCTAAAAATTGTTGGAAAGCATGGTTTATAAATTTATATTGAAAATTGATTTTTAAATGGTTTTAAAGCATAAATTGTGAGATATGATTGTTTTATTAAACAAATTTTGAAAATGGATTTCTCCCTTGGCATTGTGAACAAAAATAGTTTTAAAGAATGTTTTTAATGGTTTTAAATATGAAATTACTTTTGAATGATTATAACACTACCACAAAAATAGTTTTTCACAGCGCCCCCCCCCCCCCCTTTATCAGCGCTTTTTTTAGGGATGATAAAGGGACCCCCTTTATCAGCGCTTGTTTAGTAGCACTGATAAAGGGGGGGCCTTTATCAGCGCTTTTTTTAAAAGCACTGATAAAGGGTCGACTTTAAAAAAAATAAAAAAATATTAATATATTAATATATAAATATAGTTATATTGATATATAAATATAATATATAATTTTTAAATAAATTTTAGATAAGTATAAATGTACATTTACACTTAATATAATTAATATATAAAATATTTAGTGAAAATGGATTCTTAAAAAATTAAAAAAAAATTAATTAATAATCTGCTAATTATTATAGAGTAATAGTCATTTAATAACAATTTGAAGACTAAAAAAATTAAAAAAATTAAAAAAAGATAAAAAAAATATGTTGAAAACGCAACTCAAACTTCAAACGGCCATAACTTTTGATCCGGGTGTCCGTTTGAGCTCTACCACATATACAATCGAGGCATGCGATGAGCTCTACGTCGCTATGACTGGGGAAACCCCGGTTAATGGATTTTCGAGGCCAAAAAAGGCCCAAAAGGCCTTAAAACTAAGTTTTTAGTCGGCGTACCCCGATTTTTTAACATTTTGTGGATTTTCAGCCTCGTTTAAGGGTGTATTATTGGATGTTTTTTGTGGGGTCTGAATTTATTCCAAGGTATTACATTCATATTGATATTATTTCTTTGAAATTTCATCATTTTTTATAATTCACAACTATTTATAATCAAATATATAACAATATATTCATATTTTTTATATATTCACACCTAAAAATTTAATTATAAATATAAATAATAAAATATATTTACATATAAAATATATTAGCTTTATTTAAATAATAGATAACATCCATTTTATTTAAAATACAAATATATGAATATTTATATACCTATATATTAATCTAACTATATATATATATATTAATCTAACTATATATATTAATCTAATAACTATATATATTAGTATAACTACATATATATATATATATATATATATTAGTATTACTATAAATATATATATTAATATCACTATAAATACATATATTAATATCACTATATATATATTAATATAATTATATATATATATATTAATATAACTATATATATATATTAATTTAACTATATATATATATTAATATAACTATATATATTAATATAACTATATATATTAATATAACTATATATATATTATAATATAACTATATATATATATTATAATATAACTATATATAAATTATAATATAACTATATATATATATATTATAATATAACTATATATATATATTATAATATAACTGTATATATTATAATATAACTATATATATATATTAATATAAATATATATTACTATACGAATAAATATAACTAAATATATATATATATATATTAATATAAATATATGTAAATATTAATATAACTATATATATATTATAACATAACTATATATATATATATTATAATATAACTATATATATATATTAATATAAATATATATTACTATATGAATAAATATAACTAAATATATAAATATATATATATATATATATCATTAATTGGAAGACAAATCAAAATAGAGTAGTGGTAAAGGCTTAGGCGCGCAGGGGGGAGGTCTCGAGTTCAAATCCTGGTGGAGACAGGAGCGCGCGCGCATGGGGGAATATAGCAGCAAGCGCTGTTAAAGGATGAAGGGGGTGCGTGGGGCGCTGTACAGGGGCAGAAAAGCACTGTAAAAGGGGGGGCTCATGCTCTATAAAAGCCCCCCTGATTGGTAGTATTTTTTATGTTTTTTTAATCATTTTTTATTTTTTTTTATTTTTTTTATTTTTTTTACCTTTTATCAGTGCTAAAACAAAAACGCTGATAAAGGAAGCGCTAATATAGGGGTCTTTTATCAGCGCTAAAACAAAAGCGCTGATAAAGGACCCGTTTATCAGTGCTTTGTTTTAGCACTGATAAAAGAACCCTTTTATCAACTCTTTTTTTAGCGCTGATAAAGGGGACCCCCCCCCTTATCTTCACCTGCTTTATCAGTACTTTTTCTAGCGCTGATAAAGGCCATTTTTAGCGATGATAAAAGCCATATTTGTAGTAGTGTAATATGGTAAGCACATTGGAGATCGATGGTGAGGTGGGGATCTATCATTGGGGAAGAACTCTAACACATATTCCTATTATACCAAGGTAATGTGTGCACCGCATACCCTAATTTGTGGAAAGGATCCACTCTTGGGAGTGATCCCTTACCCCATATGGCTATTATACTAGGGTAATGTGCACACCATGTGGACTACTAGTCATGATAATGGTATGAGGATTCTCACTAACTTGGAACTGATGTTAGTCAAGGTCTAGTTTTACTTGATGGTTATAGTTGAAATGTATATTTGGAATGTTTATAGAAATTCTTTGAAAAACATGTTATTTTTATGTTTTATAAATTGTGAAAATGGGTGATTTCCCATGTTTTATACTTAACTATGTAAAATTGAATCTCATAATTTGTCATTTTTTATTGAGAATAATTATTCTTCTTATAAATTATTCTTATAAAACAATTCATGGGATCCTACTAGGATTTTTTAGCTCACACCCTGCATACACCTTTGGGTGTATGTAGATCTTGTTTTATTAGATGCAGGTAAAATAATGTCATCGAAAGGTAGTGGCAATTTTTTTCATAATAGAGTGTGATAGTTTGGAGGTGACTATATGTCACATGGAGTTATGGTTTTGTAGTGATTTTTCTTTGTTCGAGTGTTTTGTATTTTTTAGATACATGTTTTATCTTACTTTTTCTATTTTCTACTTTCGAATTGTATTGGAATACTAATAATACCTTTATTCACATTATCCCATTTTATATTCTTTTGTAGTAAAATCATTCTCATAGCAGTCATTGATGCTCATGTGCTTGTTACCAGCCCATGGGGATTAAGAAATCCCTTCAGTACATGTTTTATACTAACTTAGGTTCTAGATAGTTGGATAATCTAGGTTAGTTCATGAAAGATTGGTATCAAATGAGGTTATCTATTTTCATTTCCAGTGTGAATATTTTAACGTACAAGTATATAGGATATGTGAATATGGGGACCTAAGGGTTGTGTTATGAGTGATTTTATTGCAAAAATCTCCTTATGACAAGCCTTAAGTTACCACAAGTGGTTGGGAAATATGTATTTTTCGATTAAGAATGTTTGATCCTAGTCTTTCTATTTTTCATGTCTCTTTATAATTCAAGGTTACCGCTACTACTTTAATATGGAATTTATTCTTGGATCTCATGACATTGTGTCTCTTTCATGATGATTTGCAGTACCATTCCCCTAGAATACATCCAGTGAATCCTCATGAGGGTGCTACAGATGTTCCATGGTTTGGAAACCCACCAGTTGATCATAATCTTATCGAAATAGTTGTGTGCACGGTCTGAGCTATGGACCAAGGTGTGACACCTACCCCTATTTAAGCTAGAGAGGTGGAACCTATAAGAGAAGAGGATATGAATCAATTATATGAGTTTCTACATCATAAACCCTTATCTCTCCAAGGGAAAATGGTCCTTGGGAGGTGTAAGATTAGTTTTCAATGATTGAAGGACTCTTTGAATTCTTAGAGACCCTAAATTTTGTTAATTCAAGGTGTGTTGTCTTAGAGTTAAAAGGTATTATTAGAAGATGTTGGGACTCAGTTTTTTTGGAAAATAATCATGATAACTTGGAGTGGAAAGTCTTCAAGGGCATTTTTACCGCGAAATTCTACCCAGATTCTTGGACCTTTATGAAATCCATAGAGTTCCTCAACCTTGAAAAATGAAATTGAATGGTGATGGGGTACGTTAATCGCTTCATCAAGCTCTCTCCTTTTAATCTGAGGTTGTTTCTAATGAGAAGATAAAGTTTTTGAGGTTTCATATGGATCTTTTTCCTAATATTTGGTCACCATTCTTCATGTTAAATCTTTATATCCATGGAAAGGTGGTGTATAGGGGTTTTATAGAATAGATTGACTTAGAGGGTAAGTTAGGGATGACTGGGGTTTATACTACCTTCATTTGAAACATCAATGGTTCTTATAAGGGGAAGAGGAAGTTGAGTGAGTTTCATAGGGGACACAATGGTATTACTTCTCAAAATCCTTTTATTTCACCATCATCAATGGTCATTACTAAAAAAGTGGCCTTTAATAGCACTGGCATTTATCAGCGATAGAAAAAGAATTGATAAAGTCAACCTCTATCAGTGCTTTTTTAGAACTAATAAAGGGTAACCTTTATCAGTGCTTTCTTTTAGCACTGATAAAATGTACCTTCTATCATTTCTTTATCTTTAGCGATGCTAATGGGTAGCCATTATCATCACTTTTTTTAGTGCTGATAAAGGCTACCATTTATCAACGCTTTATTTTTAGTGTTGATAAAGGGTATCCTTCATCAGTGCTCTTTTAGCACTGAAAAGCTCTAGAATAAAATAAAATAATTAAATATATATATATAAATATATTAACAATTTTATTAATTAAATAATTATTGTTAAAAAAGAATAAATTGAATATAGATATATATAAATTATAAAAATTAAAAAAAGTATATATTGATATGTAAAATGAATAAGATGAAATAATTAAACAAATAAAAATTAAAATGAGTAAATTAAGAAAAATATTAAACAATTTATTAATTAAATAATTGTTGATAAAAATGAATAAATTTAATATAAATATATATATATATATATATTAAAAAATAGTGTATATTAAATATAGATTTATAAAATGAGTAAATTTCAATAAAAAAATTAAAAATGAATAAATAACAAAATTATTTAAAATTTAATTAATGAAATAATTATTAATAAAAATGAATAAGTATAATATATATATTAATTATAAATGGTAATAAAAAATATATATTAAATATAAATATATAGAAAATGAATAAAATGTAAACATATTAATGTCTTCTTCATTTTTAATGTTTTTGATTTTTTTATTTAACATATATCAAATGTTGTGGGTTACATTGATTTCACATACGTATATATAATTAATTCATTTGTATATACAACAGCGACACACAAATATTTACGTAATTAATGAAATCTTCTATAGAAACACATTAACATAATATTTATATAATTTATTCAAATTTTAGTATATTTTTGAATTTCATTATAACATGATATATTTAAAATATTATATTTTTAATTGGAAAATTTTATTTAATTATTTTAAATATTATTATAGTTAGGTATTATTTATTAATTTTTTATATTTTTTATTTTTTAATTGGATCATTTTATATTATTTATTTATATATATTTATTTAATATTTTTTAGTATTTTCAATATGTATTTATTTTTACTTCAATATACATATCCATATTTTTTTAATAATTTATATTTAATTAATAAAACTAATCTATTTTTTCAATATTTTTAAGGTGTACCAATTTTTAATTGTTCAATTTCACTCATTTTTAAAATGCATGTATTTAAGATTATATATCCATTAATAATGTTAAAAATATATTTGTAAATAAATATTTAAAAATAAATATATAAATCTATATTTACAATATTTCTAAATTTATAAATTTATAATTATTACAACTAAATATATAATATTTTTTTAAAAATAATTTATATAATTATAAATAAATATGAATTTATAATAAATTTATTTAAATAATATACTAGGTGAGACTTAAACTCGAGACCTCGTCGAGACTCACAGGGGCAGCTACCACTTAGTTGCGCCCTATGGGCTATATATATAATTATATAAATATATAAATATTTTTTTAAATTATTGTTCATATATTTATAAATAAATAATTATATATTTACATATTTATAAAATTATAATAAATATATTAAAATGATGAATATTTTTATATTTATATATGTTTATTATATATATATATATATTTATATAAATATATATAATGATATAACTACATTTATAATTATAAATTTATTGTAAATATATTTAAATAATGAATATATTTACTATATTTATATTTATATATATTTATTAAATATATATAATTATATAATTATGTATAAGGATATAAATATATATATAATTATATAAATATGTAATTATATAAATATAAATATAATTATAAATAAATGATTTTAAATATATTTATAAGTGTATATTTACTATATTTATAAAATTTTATATTTATATTTATAAATAAAAATATATAATTTTTTAAAAAAATATTAATGTAATTAAAAATAAATAATTATATATTTAAATAATTATAAAATTATAATAAACAAATATATAATTGTATAATTTTTTTACAATTATTTTATTTATAATTATAATTATAAATCATTTATCATCACTAATGTTTTAGCATCGATTAAGGTTAATTTTATATGTTCTTTTTTAGCGCAGATAAAGATCTAGCTTTATCATCGATAAAAAATTGTTGATAAAAGGAATCTGTATGAGTGCTAAAAAATTAGTGCTGATAAAGATGACTTTTATCAGGGGTTTTTTAGCATTGATAAAGATCGGTCTTTATTAGCATTGATTACTTTAGTGCTGATAAATAGGCTTTTTAGCTGTTCTTTTTTGAATGTGCTGATAAAAATAGCCCTGGTCTAATTAAAGTACCCTAACAATGACTCATTTTGTCATGATTCTCAAGATCTCATAGAAATCCCCTATTTTAGGTGCTACTCCTCTACGTTCTCTTGGATGAATCAAGGATATAATCCTAATGTATGTTATTTTCTCTGTTTTCTCTCTCATTGTTTGATTTTTTGGGTTCATTAGTTTATGTTTTTGCATTGTTCTTAACTATGAAAAATCCTATATCTCATATCTTTATCTCTCTCTCACTTATATATACCTACACAACACCACCCTTACTGTGTAAACTCATTCTGGCTTCATACAAGACCACTGCGAACTGCATCTCTATCTATTGATACAAATGATGGTGATTTTTTTAAGTTTCCATTATATGATTTATTTTTTGCCTTCTAGATAGTGTGGTTTGTCATTGTTTGAATCTTTTTTCCAGAGTATGAAATGCACATTAATATGAAAAAATATTAACATTATATTGGACTAATTTTAGAGGGAATGTTATTTGATATGAATAATATAAAGTGGGTTAATATACATATTGTTTTAATGTGAATGGGTTGATAAAATTCAAGGAACTAAAGTTTAAATTTTCCAGTTTATATTGGTTAACATTATCAATATGTTATATAGATATAATTTAATAAGAAAGAACTATTTAAATTTTCATTAAAAACAAAATAAGCATGCTTTTTCAGTTTTTTATTTGATTCAAACACAAATTTTGTGATGTATTATCAATAAGAGGTGTGTTTATAATTGATTTATAGGTTCCTAAAATTAATACATTTACTAAAAAATATATTCAATAAAATTATATAGTTATGAGATAAGATGATATTCAATGGGTTAGGGAGATCATTAAAGGAGATACCATTTATTTCCATTGCCAATGAATGGTTTTCAATAATTTCCCATGTCCTTTAAATTTATAATTTGTTAAAATAATATTTGGATTTTTATAAACTAATAGTAAATAGATTTTTTGAATTTATTTTATTTTACATTTATAAATGAAATAATGAAATAGCATAACACACTAGATCATATTCCATTAGAATAGTTTCTATATGTTGTGTCATCTATAGAAGATGTTATATATGAGTTTACTTTTCTATCATGTTATTTTATAAATAAATTCATCTCTAATAATGAAGTGTTTTTTTAATGAAGTAACATGATTCAAGAAAATTTATTTTATTTATTTGTTTGTTTGTTTGTGTTATCTTATCCATAAAATTATCTTTTATAAAACTGTAACATCAAAATATAGTCCGACTATTCACAACCTTACCTGATCTGAATCAAAATGTTACTCAACCCTTGGAACCATCAACCAACTTCCAAAGGATTGATAATAAATATATGGTTTTCAACATGATCCATGATAAATGGTTTAAAAACCAACTTACATGAAAAGTTCATCTATGTAAAATAGTACACAATAGAATCCCATGAATATAAATTCCTACAGGCATAAAAACCATAGTAATTTGATAAATCTTAGGTAAAAATAAAACCCTATATGAATAACCAACCTACCATTGATGACATAAAATCCATAAGTCTCTACTATCTATCATTTTATACTTTATCCCTTCTAATAAATAATCAATCCTTGAAACCTTCAACCCAAGGAAGCATCAGCAACATGTGCACCAAAATGTACAAAAAGTGGTTATGTAAAGAAACTAGGTAGGTTTTCTCTTATGATTTTCCATGCCCCTGATCCACAAGAAAACCGTGTATCTCCTTTTTATTTTATGAAAATATTCATAATTTATGATAATTGGAAGAATAAAACAACACATAATAGTCATAAGAAGCAAAAATAACTTTTCATAAAAAAGTTCTATGGGCTTCACAAATAATGTTGTGTAAATAAGGCTTAATTTTGGTAATATAGATATAAAATACAATGCACTTCATGTATAAAATTCCATATTGTCATGCATATTGCATGAAAATTTTTTCTTTCTCTAAAAAAGATATAACACTTCAATACTCCAGTACAAATAACCTTCACTACCTTTATTTAATCCATCCTTAGATGCTTCATGTCCTTCCATCTCTTAATGATGGATTAAAATCACTCTTCTAAACTAGCCTTCCTCGCATCATTGTGGTTCCAAGGTTCCATGATGACATACCTCCCACTCATATTGTATTCATCAATCTCTGTCAAAGTCATTGCCATGGATTTGAATACCACATCACCCAACTTATTCTTCAACTCTTTTATCCTTTCATCCTCCTCTTTTATTACTTCCTAAGAACACAAAAAAGTATAGCTATAAATTAATCAAAACATAATGAATGTTTTTTTTAATTTCATGATATGAATTTTCGTGTACGACTAACTCGATTACTTTTGACAACACTTCATAAAAATTTAGATTTAATTTGGTTGTAGTCACATTGAATCCTATTAGAACTATGTAGTTAAGCATACTTGGATGAGAATACTACTATGATGGGTGAACTTATGAAAATACTCATGTTGCACGTTTAAAAAAAACATATCAAACCCACCTTTTGATTCTATTCCCATTCAACCATTATAAATTTTAAAGGGTTTGAATCTGACTCTCGAAGGTATTACTCCCAAAATGAGTAGAGATATCTATCCCTACTTTCGGTTTCATCTTCATGATACTTTCTCTTGGCATCTTGGAGAAATGGCTGGTTGTCATGGTCTCTTATCCACCTCACACTAATACCACCATAAGTTTTTATCTCCTCTAATTCCTACCAAAAAAATAAAAATTTAAGAGGAAGTTCAAAATAGTAAATATTTGTGAGTGGAATTAAATGGTTGTGAGTGGAATTCATGTGGATTTGAATGTTCATTCCTTCATTTTTGAAATGTAATATGTTATAATCCATAACTAAAATTTTATTTAGGTTATTTTGAAACTTTGTGGATATATATCTCTTATATTTGAGATATATGTGCGGTAAAAGAACTAGTAACATATGTTACAGTCAGTTAAACTCAGTAGGGATGATTTTATGTTCTCATGGTAGTGTTAGGGACCTTACATCTCTCAAACAATTATTATTTCATTTTCTTTCTTGAGACTAATCCCCCATCTCTTCTATGTTTTTTTAATTAATCTGAGTAGTAGTCATCCAAAATGATCACCAGTACCTAGTATGGGATGCATATTTGATAGAGTAGTACAAGAAACATAGGTGGATGTCCACAAAATATGGGGAATATCAATCAACCAAATTTAATAATAACTATTCGGTAGGTATGTCATCAAAGAACTTTGGAACCACAGTAATGGGAAGAAGGATAGTTTGAAAGAGGGGTTCCAATCTATAATCAATAGATGGAAGACAATCAAGCACCTAAGGATGGATTAAATAAATTAAGTAGAGGTTAGTTGTACTGGAGTATTGAAGTATTATATCTCTATTAAATATAGTAATAATTTTCATGGAAGAAGCACGCAAATGTGGAATTTTATGCATGTATTGTATTGTATTGTTGTTATTCAAGAAAAATTAAATGTTTGACTACTCATGTAGAAAATGTATTCTATACATGATGATGTTCCAAATCCTAATTAAGAACATATTGTTGGTGCTGAAACTATGAAATTATTAAGGGATCAACAACATGTTAATGAAAAAAACAACAACAACACAACATCAAAGTGGTGAATAAAATTTTCAAGGTAAGAAGTCCGGGTATAAAATTTGAGTTTGGTTGCAATCAATGCAACCACCCTATTAACCCCAACAAGTCAATGTTTATTAGTTATCTTGGGGTCACAATGAGGGTGAATTTGATAGTTGATACTGATTCATGGAACCACATCCAACTTGTAATGAAGGAAATCCTTTGGAAAGATATAATGATATTGTTATGATATACTTTCTATATTTTAATAAAAAAAATGAAATGATGATTTAATTTTCATTATTCATTGAAGATTTCATTAATTTTAGAATATTTTTATAATAAATTTTTCTTAATCACTGCTGGAAAATCCCATAGAGGATTTTGGACTCTTCTTACAATGTTATATCTTAGGGATACTAAGGGGAAATTAATTCCCCACCCACTAATTAGTTATGAACACGTTAGAAATCATAAAACATGGACTAATTTCATTAATCTTCATAATGAAAACTTATTTCAAGCAAATTGAATTCAATAGTATATTATTTTAAATTATTTATTTTATCCAACTTGATTCAAAAAATTTAATTTTTAAAATAGAAAAAGAGTGCTGAAAATATAGAACGTGCATCAAAACCAATGTACCCCTATCGCAAAGTAAGGATTGGATACACTTCATTAGAGAATAATTTGGTATTTATATTAAATTAATAATAAAATTTTAATTATGTGATACGAAACAAAATATATTCCTTTGTTTATATTAATATTGATGATTAAAAATCTAAATCCACTTTCATTCCACGTCATGTTCCATGGAAGGAGGCTCGTGTAAATAAGGAGGGTAAATTAGTTGATGAAAATGAAAAACAGTATAGAAAACATCTGTAAGTATGACATAATTTTAATTTTTTATTCTTTATAACAATATTACATAAAAATATCTAGTTATGTTCATATTTTTTTATATGGTTTAGACACAAGAATCGATAATGACCATACCAGAAGAAAATCTACTTTTAGTAGCATTGAAGTGTCCTAAAAAATATGGTCATGTTATAGGATTAGGTTTCGGATTCTCTCCTAAAACATATTTTGAGAAGATAAAACCACTTGAAGATACATTTAATATGATGAGATGACTGTAGAAAAAAATAGACTCACTGTAAGATATTATTTTTCGGTCTAGTTTGGAATACCCATGTATGAGAAAGGATTAAAGTGAATTGGCGGTGGAGAAAAGATCCACACATGAACCAAAAGATGTCACCAGCTTTGAGGATATTCATTTCCCATGTTAGGTTCAGAAGGGGCCTTGACACCCTGAGATGGGGGTGAATCAGGGTTTGGATATTCTTTTGTATATTCTTCATATCCCACTAGATCTTGACCTATTTATTTTAAGGGTCATGTTGTTTGAACATAATTGTTAATTTTGATCTTATTATTTCTTTATTTATATCATGATGATTCTTTGAATGTAATGAAGGAAAGAAATCACAAGGAATCAATGATTTTTTACTTAGTTCACCCTCCTTGGGATACATCCAAGTAGCATATAATGATGATGTTTTGATTGTACTAAATTCACTAAGGATCACTGCCAATAATGATGGTCCAGGCTATATCTCTTATATACATAGGCTCACTACATTTAGAAGGTTTAGGCTCTAGTCACTACAATCCCAAGGTTTACCCCCTTTGTCTCTTTCTTTGGCTCACTACCAGTGGAAAGGATCAATGTCTTCCTCTTCCTTTGCTCACTGCTCTTGTAAGAGATTCACATAAATTTTATGGACTTATAGGTCCCTTAATTTCATGATTCATAGAACATTCAGTTAGATTTTATATCCTTCATGAACTTCATCACATGAAACTCTTGTACGATGCATAGAACATTTGGTTGGATTTTACAGCCTTCACAAACTTCTTCACATATCACCTTCATGAACCACCCTTCTCGAACCACCCTTCATGAACCACATTCACGGTTCTAGAGCCTTAAGATTTTCATTAAGTCTTAATAGTTTTCTAAAGGGGTTAGAGGACAATTTATATGTTTTTTCACCAATTACAGAACCTTTCAGCCATGCCATTTCCATTTTGCGATGCTCCCACTTTTCCACCATAATGATTAATTTTTCACAAAGCTCCATAGAAGTTTCCTATTTGTAGTGCTTTTCATAATCATAGAACTTTACATCAAAACATTCATTCCACCACGATGCTCCTAACCTTCATCATTTGCGATGCTCATCATACTCATAAAAATCATCGTCACAATCTTCACACCGTCTAAAAACACCCTCCATGAAGCCCATTATTCACCTAGTGTACATAATGTTTTGTACCACTTCCATGGAATCCATTCCTATATCTTGGATCTTTATCAACATGTCATGTAAAAAATATCTATAGACTCCATAACTTACCATGGAGACCTGATTTTTCAACAAAAACAATTAACCTAAAAATGTTGCAATGTTACCATGAGGGAATTTTCACAATAATCTCCCTCTTTGTGTTTGTTGAAAACTCTTCACATTTTGATACCTCATTGAAGCTTCCATCATCCTCTACCATCATTCACTTCATGTAATTCAGATTGTTATCAAAGATTTACTCAACACAAACTCTAATCCCACATGATCTATTCTCGACATGATAAACAAGAGTATAATTTCAAGTTCATCAATGAATCACTTTATTCCAAAACCTCTCAATTGATTTCATCACGAATCTCATCTTTTGTGATATATAATCCTTGATCGATCACCATTAGCATCATAATATTTAAAATTCCCCTTATCTTTCTACTTCAACTATTAGCTTCTCCCCTTGTCTTGATCAATACATTTTCTCCCTTTTGACATCCAAAATTTATCCCCCTTTGTCAACAAACCCGAAGGTTACTTCATTATTGGATGCAATAGGGTGAAGAACACAAATCATCACAAATAGGAAAAAACACACCATTCATTGAGGATAGGGGGTCAAACATCCACACTTTTGAAAGTTGGGGGAGTCAAATAGAATCCTAGCTCTAGTTGATGGCCTTAAAATGTTTCTTTGGGTAAGGCCTTTGTCAGAATATCCATAACCTGTAATTTTGTAAGCACATGCTCTAACTTCACAAGCCCTTGTTTCACCTTCTCCTTGATAAAATGATACTTTATATCAATGTAATTTTTCCTTGAGTGGTGGATTGTATTTTTTTAAAGATTTATAGCACTTGAATTATCCTAATGGATTTCGATCAGAGACTTCACTTAAAATCCCATATCATCAAGTTGTTTCTCCATCCACAATAGTTGTGTGCAAGCTTGAGTAGATGTAATATATTTATTTTCTGTAGTGCTCAATGAAATGAATTCATTTTTATCTATTCTCCAAGAAATACACAATCCACCAAGATAAAATCCACCACTTGACATTGATTTCCTATCATCTGCTCATCTGGCCCAATCCTCATCTGTATATCCCAATAACTCATGCTGATATTTTTCATTATAAATCAAACTGAAATCCATTGTTCCCTTGATATAGCAAAGTATTCTTTTTACTAAAATCACGTGTATTTACTTGGGATTACTTTGATATCATGCTTCTTGGAATGTGGAAAAAAAATATCAGGTCTTTTCATTTCCAAGTATAGTAGACTACCAATTATTTTCCTATATTCTGTAATATTAACCGTATTGCCTTTATCATCCCTTGAAAGTTTCATCTGGGTATCCACTGGAGTCATCATCTCCTTGGAATTATCCATTAAAAATATTTTAAAAACCTCCTTGGAATATTTATATTGAGAAATGAATATTTCATTATTTCCTTGTGTTACCTGTAAACCAAGAAAAAATGTCAGTTCAACAATCATTGACATTTTGAACTCACTTTTCATGAATTCATAAAATTGTATACATTGTGCTTTATATGATCCTCCAAATATTATTTCATTGACATATACCAGCACCATTATCCTTTTATTTCTATCATGGTTTACATATAGATTGTAATCAACTCCCCCACACTAAAAATCAAGCTTTTTCAGAATCTGATCAATCCATGAATACCATTCCCTTGGTGATTTTTTTAAACCATATAAAGCATTATTCAGCTAAAAAACTATGTTCTCCTCTTCATGAATGAGAAAACAATCTAGATTCTCACTATAAATTTCTTCTTCCATAACCTCATTCTGAAATGCTGACTTGATGTCCATCTGGAAAACCTTGAACTTTCCTTGCACAACTATGGGTAAGAATAATCGAATTGTCTCTAGCCTTTAAATGGGTGAAAATGTTTCATCAACATCAATACCCTCTATTTAGGATTATCATTTTTACACTATCC
The DNA here is from genome assembly GCA_963277665.1 of Viscum album. Classification (NCBI taxonomy): domain Eukaryota; kingdom Viridiplantae; phylum Streptophyta; class Magnoliopsida; order Santalales; family Viscaceae; genus Viscum; species Viscum album. Next base: position 290,537,160 of record OY728153.1, on the reverse strand, counting down.
ATGATTTGTTTCGGATTACCGAATTATTTTTATTCATTTTGTTGTTAAAGACCCATTTAGTCCCAAGGACATTCTTATCTGTTCGCCTTGAAATAATCTTCCATATATGATTATTTTCTATTTGGTCAATCTCTTCATTAATATCCTAAACACAGTTCTCATCTATAGTTATTTTCTCCTACTCATCATCAGTACCTTCTTATGAATCATCATTTTCCATTCCAACTCCCCCAAAGTTTCTTACCTACTTATGACTATCATCAGGAAACTATTCAATGTGTTGTTGAAGATACTGATCATTCTCTACTACAGTGACATAATTTATTTAGAATAATTTCCTAGCCACTTGTTGAACCATTTCCAATATTATCACGTAGCTTCTTGGTATCCTGAAAATAGTTAGCTAATACCCTATTGTTATAACAAAATATATAATCATGAAATACATTAGTTTTTCTACTTCTACCACAATAAGTCTTCTTGATGTCAAGCAACATAAACTTTCATTATTTTTATCCCATTGAGATCCTATGTATGATTAGGATATAGAGTGATCCCCCTTTGATATGAAACTCTTCATGTTATTAGGGACGATGTTTAGAACCACCAACATTCTTCTTTTCCTACATAATTTCTTCACATGTGACTATAGGTTTGTGTAACTTCTCTATCTCAATAAAATTTTCCAATTGTAGCGGCATTCCATAATATTTTCAGTGGATGAAATCTCCACTTATCAATGAGCCATCAAAAATATTTATAATCCTACTAAGTCATAACTATCTCAAGCATCCATAGTTATCTTCTTTCAATGAATTCATCAATATTTCTTCCTCAGGTCTGGTAACTGATTCGAATCAGTTGTCAATGTGGACCACATAACATCATAACATTTCATCTTTTGATACAACTTCCCATTGGATTGTATCTCCCCTAAAACCTGAAACACTTGAAAATAAGTTAATATAATTTAAACACATAGGAAGCAGGGATCCTCAAGAATCCCCTTGAAGGGGATTTTGATTAATCCAAATGGATCAAGCCTACGATACTTTCATGAAAAGCACTGTACTATTTTTGTGCATGTTCCAATTTCCCATCCAACTTCAACTATTTTTTCCATATGACTAAAAATTATTTAACCACATATTGAGTCTTAGTTTTATATTTGGAATATATAGGCTAGGAATTTTTCACAATTTTGAGTTTAAACCCATTTTTATAAATTTACTTATTTAATTCTCCCATAATATTCCATTTTTCATGACTATTTATTTGAGAAGGAATCTTTTCACTAGTCATCTCCTCTTACTTTGTCCTCTATTAAAGGGCTCTTTTCGTTTCCTTCAATTCTTTCCATGTGGCATGAAATGTGATTTTTTCAAGGAATTATTTACTCATTTTTATTTTATCAGATATATGATTCATTCCACCCTTTCTTGATAGGGTTAAGACTTCTACTAAATTTACATTCTTCTTAATCAAAACTAGAGAATCTCCTCCATTTTTCTTCTAGATTTGTTCACATTATTTACAAGAGAGTTGTTGTGAGTGTAATATATGAGGTGATTGATACACCTTTCATTGAACTCCTTGTGATTCCCCTGAGGTTGTAAACCTATTTTCAACATATCATATTTTCTTCCAATATAGGATTCTTCATTATACACTGCCAGTGTTGGGGATCTCTTTATGGGTTCATTTTCCTTCCCTACTTTCTTCCTACTATGATATCTTGTCTAATGCCCGTGATTAGAACATATAAAACATATTCTATTAAAAGGATACCTCGTGTCATAATTTCTCAGTTGATATGTTGATAGAGATTGAGTTTTTCTTCTAAAATTGAGCTTCTTGGCTTCTTGACACATATTCAAGGTGTGTCTCATTCTTCCACAATAGTAAAATTTCATGGATACTTTCTTCTAAGAGACTCTTCTTTCATATTTTTCAAGATGCTTATTCTTATTTCATATTTATAAATATTTCTATCTTCATGATTTGAAATATATTCTAAAGCCTCTAAACAAAAACATGATGTATGTCCATAAGTCACATAGATTTAGCACATGATATCATTACTTCCTGTAAAACCCATTTTAGGTTTGTTTCCAGTATCTATAGGATTTTTCCTATTTCTGCAACTGTTCACAACTCTCATCTTATCATTCATGGGATAGGGTTCATCATATCCAATATTAGTTTTCCCAAAACTGGATTTCCTTTTGGATGATACAATCCTTTAATTTTTTCCTCTAAAGTATCGTATTTTATTTTGATTCAATTATAACCTACAGAAGGATAATTAAATAGTAAGTTAAAAGAATCCATAAATTTAGGATTACCTTTAGTATTAGATTTCTTCACTTATTTCTTCCCAAATTTTAGCTTTTCAACCAATTTTTGAATCTTCGTATCCTTTGATTCAAGTTGAGAATTATATTCTCTCTTGAGATGATTCCCACTACTCATCTCATCTTCTAATTCCTGGATGAGCTTAACCACAATGACACTTTGATCCTTTAATTTAATTTTTTTTCTAAGAAATAGAATCAGCACAGCATGAATTTTCTTATTGTATCCTTTAGTTCTCTTGATCTAGTTCAGATAGCTGTGTAGGAAGATCATCATTCCTGGATTAGAGATTTTTAATTTCTTTTGAATTTATATTATTCCCCTTTTCATCATATTTTAGTTTTTATATATTTGTATACATCTTTTATAGTTCTTTAGATTAGGGATCATTCTTCTCCTTCATATTAGTAGACACTTTTATAAGTATTTTATTTAAACCTTTCAACTTGTTTACTTCAATTTCATATACTTGGATATTTATATATTTTTATTTATTTTCTTCGGTTATTTTTGGATCCAATCCCTTTATTTTTTGGAAAACTTTCACTTTGGGTCTTCTTTCAATTTCTTCATCATCAGTAGTACCAACATCACTTGGAATGTCAGGTTCTTCACTCATTCCTTCAACGTAATTGAATGAATGAATAGTTTCACTATTTGATTCATCCTTGTCTTTATTTAGTAATTTGTTGATTTACTTCAAACAAATCACAAAATTTCCTTAGACACTTCCACGCTGAGGAATTATAAAAGACCTATTCTTCTTATTTGAAGTTCTTCCTTTTTTCATTGCACATTTATATAAGAGATGACTGAATCTTTAACTTCAACAATCGACTGGACCAAGTCAGAATTAACAAATCTTATAAAATAAACCTACCATCTAATACCAATTGTTAGATACAAACAGGTCCTAGATACCCTGAGAGGGGGGTGAATCAGGGTATGGATATTCTTTCGAAAAAATTTCCTACCCCACTAGATCTTGAACTCTTTATTTAAAGGTTCACCTTTTTTGCACTTAAGTGTTAATGTTGAACTTATTTTTTCCTTATTTATCTTGTGATTATTATTTGAATGTAATGAAAGAAATAAATCACATGGACACGGTGATTTTTACTTGGTTCTCCCTCACTTAGATGCATCCAAGGAGCATACAATGGTGATGTGCTGATTGCACCAAATTCACTAAGTCTTGGTATCAATAATTATGGTTTTACATATATCTTGTCTATACCTAGGCTCACTACCTTTACAAGGTTTAGGGTATTCTCACTAAATTCCTAAGGGTCACTTCCTTTGTCTCTTTCTCAGTCTCACTATCAGTGGAAAGGATTACCCTCTTCCTCTTCCTTTTCTCACTGATCTTGGAAGGGATTCAAACATAGATTATGGACATTTAAGTCCCTTAATTATATCTAATGAATACATCCTTAGTTATATATATATGCTTTGTTGATGCCCCAATTTTATCCACTGATTAATACCACTTTACTACAAATTTATTGGGTAATTCCTTCTGAACAACTTTTGTTTTGCTCACTTCTTTTGCAAAGATTGTCTTTCATGAAGGTCATGCCTTTCATGAATCTCTCTTAGACTTTGCAAAGCACACCTCCTTCATGAATCTCAACTAGACTTCACGAAACTCCTTCCTTTCATGAAGATTACTTAGCCTTAACGAATTTCCTTACTTTTGCAATGCTCAGAACATTTGGTTGGATTTTATAGACTTTTTTAACTTCTTCACATGAAACTCTTTCTTGGTTATCAGAACATTTGGATGGATTTTACAGCCTTCATGTACTTCTTCGCATATCACCTCCATGAACCACCCTTCACGAACAACCCTTCATAAACCACCATCATGATTCTATAGCCTTAATATTTTTTTAGGTCTCGCTAGTTTCATGAAGGGGGTAGAGGTCTATTTATAGGTATTTCCATAGATTCTAGAATCTTTCACCCATGTCATCACCATTTCACGGTGCTCCCACTTTTCCAGCATGATACTCCCTTTTTTGCGAAACTCCATGTCAATTTCCCATTCAATATGCTTTTTGTAATTGTGGATATTTCTGTCAAAAACTTCATGTTTTCACGATGCTCCACCCATGATTCTTCTCACCTTCGTCATTTGCGATGCTCGTTGTACTCATAAAGATCACTGTCAAAAAAATTACACCTTTTCAAAACACCCTTTTCAAAGTCCATTCTTCACGAAATTCATTTATTTTCCATATTTTAATAAGGAAATTAAAGAAATACACTTTTTTTTACTCTATCCACACTCTAAATTTATACCCCAAAAATTGGAAAACGCTTAGAAATGGTGTCACCATGTGTACACAATTTTCTATATCACTTCCATGGAATCCATTCCTTTATCTTGGATTTTTTTCAACATGTCGTGTCAATAATATATCTGGACTCCACAACTTACCATGGAGACCAACCAAGTCAAAAAACACAATCAACCCAAAAACACTAAAATATTACCTTGAATGATTTTTGCCAACACCCCCCAACTGCATAACTTACCTGTGGAAATCAATTTTTTTCCTTAATCTTTCTCCTAAATTTGAATAAAAAAACATCCAATAACTTTATATTACTAAAATTATATAGGGTATAGTTTTATGTGATTTGTATCTGTCAAAACCCATATATCATTGTGTTGTGATCGATAAAGTGTATAATATCCCGAGAGACAATATACACCATCAAGACCACCCAAAATATCACATTAGTGTGAGGATTAAGGTAGATCATGAATAGACTATTGAGTTTCTTACTCCACTTGATGGTCTAGATATCAAAACGGTCAAAGATTATATTAGAGATTTCATAGATGGCCATCTAAACTTATAAAGATACATGAGGTATGTCTTTAACAAATTTTTTCATATAAAAACCTATAATGATTTATGATAAAAGGTCTGATGTAAGGTATGATATTACATATGGATAAATTGGAGGGGAAATATAAAGTCATATAAAAAATATATAGTGAATCAACCAAGAAAAAAAACCTTTCGAGAGTAGCTTCTCCTCACCAATTTTATAGAAACATTTATTATCAATACAACTTCATGTAGTGACCACATTTAAAGACAAATCTATGTCTTACATTTAATATGAAAAATAATTATATAGAAGTTCCTTGATAGATAGAATCAGTCTCAAGACTCTAAATGAGATTCTCAAGTATGAATAGTTGGTCAACTCAGTTGTGAATACATACATAAGGTACATTTTCATAATACATATATCCAAATAGTGATCTAATATTTTTATTAAAGTTAATAACTATTCATATTTTATACAGGAGTTTATATTAAAACAATATAAAGGAAAGATTGTGCGAAGCACAATTTGGATTAATTAATCCCTATATCATTTCTACAAAAGAACTTAATTTGGATGATGAATAAATTAAGAATAAAAAATATGATTTACTCAAAGAGTTGAATAAAATATTATTAGATGATAAAATAATTTTTATTCATATATGAAAAATTAAAACTCTACAATATAGTCACATAAAATATATTTTTATTTTTTGAATTACTTAATTGTTTTTGTTTTTTAGGGAGCACTAGATGATGTTCGCAGTCAATCTGGGAACCTTAAATATTTATTATTTGGATCCAATGCATGGATATCCAACCAAACAACCAAACATGATGTGTATTATGAATTTTTAATACACTAAAATCTGTATTTTATAGATAAATTCAAATTATATGTTTTTGTCAGTATTTTAACAATAAATTTTTTAATTATAGGGAAGTGGATAAATATAGGCTAAGAAATGGAATGAATTTGGTTTCTAAAGAGATAGATCCTATGAATTACTACAAATGGAAATAAATTAAGGTATATATAGAAAGATATAAATATCGAAACATTTAAAAACAATTAACTTATTTTGGTCAATGTTTCTACAGTGACTGAAACAAGATAATGGACTCAATTTGGGATATTATATGTGAAAATTTATAAGAGAGATCAAAAATTATGAAAATACTGACATCCTCCAATATATAATTTCTAAAAGTAATTAAAATATAATTAAATAAATTTCATAATAATTTTTTATATATATTATCAATACTATCATGATTTATTAAAACCTAGAAACTAAAAATATAAAATAAATTTGTTTAGAGATGAGTTGACAATTTATTTTTTGTCAGAATGTATGTTGACAAAAAAATTAATTGGATGAACTTTTATGTTTGTGATCTAGTATGATTTATTACCTTAAAAATATATTTGGGGTGTGAATAATTAGTGTCAGAATTACTATATATTATTTTTTATCTCTTTCTAAAGGATAAGTATAATGGAGGAAATCAATTTGTTTAGAAGTGTTGACCTGTGAAAATTAAAATTTTTGGGAAATTGAAATGGCGGAGACAGAGGAAGAGGTAGAGTCGGAGACTAGTGTTGAATTAGAGGAGGATGTGGTGACTAATTTGGAGGAGGAGATGAAGCGCTGGCATGCAAATAATAAAAATTTTGGGCCATGAAGTATAATGAGGATCATACCAATATTGTGTTTGAGAACAATTGTTAAAAAGTGTAATCATTACTTGTCACTTAAGATAAGATCCATTGTGAATGTTTTTTAGGTGGATTATTGAAATAATGTTTTTCATGAATTTTTTAAGTGATTTTATACAGGGTATTAATCCACCAATAATATCATTTTGTGTTGGAAGCTTCAATTTCTCCACAAGTGTTATTGAAGCAACATCTATACAAATACCAATCATAAAACATGTATATAATCCAAATTAAATGTTTGAATAAATATGTGTGTAATCAACCACTGAAGTCAATAGGTATATTATATAACTATTGGAGGAAAACCATCTTTGATATATCATGGTCATCGAGGAGGGATGGGGTCAAATTGTTCGTTATCAGTTTAAAATTGAAATTTTAATACAAAAAAAAGTGCCACTCACTGAAAACTGAGAAAACATGCTTAGATTTTTTGGATAATTTTGTAAAATGATTCATAATTATTTTGTGACATATAAGATTTATTCTCATATTAAACCCACACATGATGCAACATGTATGACCAAAAGTGCATGTTTTTAGTTTAAAATGACATTTTAGTAAAAAAAAGTGTCATACTCCAAACCAAGGAAACAAATTCAAATTGTTTTAATACTTTATTAAAATGATCCATTAGTAATTTGAGATATTTCAGAATCAAATGCACCTCAATATGATGCACGGTGTGACTAGTATGGCTTCAAGTGGGTCTTTTTATTCAAATTGACATTAATTTAAGTGAAAAAATCTAACATAGTCAAAATTGAGAAAATGCATTTAGGTTGTTTGGTAATTTATTAAAATTATCCATAATTCATTTTTTATGTATAGGAATCAACCACACCTCAATACAACTCACAATGTGATTGGTATGACTCAAAGTGTCCATTATCAGTTTAAAATTGACATTTTAATACAAAAAATTGTCACTCACTTAAAACTGAGAAAAAATGCTCAGAGTGTCTTTATAAATTAGTAAAATTATTCATAATTCATTTGTGACATGTAGAAATTATTCTCATGTTGAACCCACACATGATGCAACCTATATTACTAAAATTTCATGTTTCCAGTTTAAAATGACATTTGAGTAAAACATATAAGTGGAATACTCAAGACCAAGGAAACACATTTATATTGTTTTGATACTTTAGGAAAATGACCCATAAGTCATTTTAGACATGTAGGAATTAGTTGAACATTAATCCAACACACGGTGTGATCAGTATTGAGAAGAACAAGAAATATTTTGAGGTTGAAATTATTTTCAATTAGTTAATAAGAAGAAAAGTCAATGAATTCAACCATGATGATTGCATAGCTAATATTTAAGTTCAAAAGACATGTGTCATTAGTCAAATTGGGTTGACACATTTTTTATAACAATTATTTGAAGAAGAAAATCAATATTCCATGCAAAAATGATTTATTTTTTAGGAAGAGGTCTTAATTTTGATTGTGGTATGATTTTGAGGCTTTTGTATTTTTGAATAATTTGAGTTTGATATTCTATGAGAAATTTGGTGAAACTTTTATATTGTTCTTACTTAAAAAATTACTCATGCCACCATGCCATCCAGTTTATGGGAGCACCACGACAAGGGTTGTTGAGCTCAACCCTAAGCCAGCCAGCATGAGGTCATATCTGAGACAGTGCAAGTGAACACCTATGTGATCCAAAGGTGCAGTGGAGAGAAACCATGTGGGTTAACATAGTGGCAGAGGTAGGCATAGGGGTGTTCCCACAGAACAATTGTGGGGTGGTACTAGAGGAGGGAGAGGATATTTATGATCCAAGTATGTCACAATTTATATTAAAAAGTGATTATAAGGTATGAGTCTATTTTGATGTGGTATTGAACTAAATGAACTGAAATCGTTTGATCGTTTTGGTTGAATCATTCTAGTCATCCAATTATCTCGCTATGATTTTAACCATGCAATCTATTGATCGAACATTTGGAGCTATCTGATCAAGCACTGTAAGTCATCTTCTCCAGCAAGCCTTGTGCATGAGTACTATTCACTAAATGTCCATGCCACACTATCCAAAGATTGATCATGTCTATTAGATCATTTTAAGATCTTTATAAGAACTCTAATGTGATCGAAATTACATGATAAATCATCTATATGATTTAATGAAAATATTACTGAAGTTTTAAATCTTGGAGAAAATATCTTTTATCTGGTGATGGTGATCATTTGTGAAGCAAGCTATTCGTTCATGATTCTAGACAGTTTTAAAATGAATAGGTCATTATGATTCTAGAAGGATCTGAGATGATCTTTGTTGCCTATAAATATTGAGTCCTTCATTCATTTTTTCTTCTAAGTTTGTGAAGAAGTTTTTCTATGAATCACTCTATTTCACGAAGTTAAGATCCCACAAATTTTATATTTGCGCAAAGAAGAAGGATTCCTCGGGCAACCTAAATGTGCCTAGAACACTATTATTGCTTTTTGAAGAACAAAGTTTTGCGAAGCAACCAAGATAACATGATCCTATTATATGTGTATCTATTGTTTCTTTTGCAAACAGTTTGAGAAACCATAAAAATGGTATACTTACACTTCATTATGTGAAGAAGGTATTGAATTAAAGAAGCAGTGTTTGAGAACCTATGCATTCTCTTATTTTGCACAAATATCTTTGATATGCCACTTGATAGTGTATATTTACACTACAACTCATGAAGAATAATTTTCACGTATTAATCATATACCCATTTGGGTTTGCACACATGAATTGTGTGTATATGAAGGAAGTGTACATGAACAAAAGGCAGTGAGAATCTCATGCATGGTTTGATGCATATGAAAATAAACACATATTAAGAACAGTGTGCGTGGAAAGTGTTTATGTGCAATGTTTTAAAGAGGTAGTGAGGAATTTTATCACCCTAATGCATATATAAATATATTTTAATTTTTTCACATGAAAATTTAAGAATACCATATCATTTCTTATATACATTCATGAATTTTTAATAATTGCATGTGCAATATAGATTTCATATTCAGTGTGCAGTGTTTTGAGACTGAAACAAGGATAGTTTTATCATTAGTATTCCAGAAGAATTTATATGTCTGAGTTTTCAGTGATCAGTGAGTTTGGGTCTTCTATAGAAGAAATAATTATATCATGAGTAGTTTTTGTACTAAGAAAATTTATTATATTCAGTGATTAGAATTATTTGAGAAAGTCTAGCATCAGTGAAAAGGAACTTGAATTGTACATAGATCTTTTTTATCAACAATGTCATGGAGGAGGATCTTCATCTAATCATCCTATCTGTGGATCAATAATTTTGAATAAGAAGTTAGATCTTGTGGATAGGGGTCTAACCAATTGCTTAAGAGGCTCAAGAGACTGGGGGGTTTAACTAGAAAAATGGTTGGGGTCTAACTAATCGAGGCAGAAGAGTTGAATTGCTGGTGGGGTATAAGTAAAATCAACTGGAGGATTGATTCTTAGGGTGTATAACCAGTTTCTATCTAAACCATTTAAATTGATAAAAATATTATAGTGGATAATCTATGTTGGTGGGTTTAACCAACATGTAAAGGATGTAGGCCTTAGTATCAAACCTTATAAAAATACAGTGTGTTGTGATTCATTTACTTTTTTCATTGTATGCCTGATCTACTCATTTTAACAGGTGACAGTGGTTTGACTTAAAAGGTGAAAAAGAATTTGGTAAAATTTTTCACACCTGATTCACCCCATTCTTAGTGTGACTACATGATCCTTGGACACTTAAATTTGTATCAGAGCATAAGCCACCTCTGATTGGATCAAATATACTTTTCTAGCTATTCTTATCATGATCATATGAAGTGAAGATTTAATTTTTAATGAAATTCATAAGTTCTTCAGATGGAAAAGACTATATCTTCTTCTGATATCATAAATTCTAAAGTTTTAGCTAAGACTTAGAAAAAACATGAATAAAATATTAGAAACGAAGCTGAATAATCGTTCAAAGACAAATAAAGATCAACTGCTAGCTGAAGGAACTCAGAGTATAATTTTTTCAATGAAATCATTTGGTTATAATTCTGATGAATCAAGTCCAAGTTCTGATGATAATATGATCTATTCTAAAATCATAAATCATTTGAACAAACTTCCCAAAGAAGTAGTCACATGTATGATAAAATCTTTCAAGGTACTTCAGGATGAAAATTTACATCTAGAAGAAGAGACTAATGTTATGGAAGAATCATTAACCAAAAAGGTTGGTATATCCAACACTCTCACAAAACTTGTGAAAGAAAAGTATGAAACAATATTTCTTTACAAAGAAATATATGACGGAGGTATTGAAGAATATGAAAATATTTTTTGTGAGAAAGATGTTTTTGAAATTGTTTCTATAGAAGTTATCCATGCACTTGAAAAGATTCATATTACATCTATTAATTTCAATTATGCTCAGTTTAATGATAAAGTAGAAAGATTTAAGGATCTCGAAAATTTGATACTAAAGGAAAATCAGATGTATGAAGATGAGATTCAAAAGTTGAAGATTCAGTGGGAAGAAGGCATGAAATCTTTTGAAGATAATAAGATATCTCTCAACTTAAAGTGTGTTGAACTTGAAGTTAAACTGAGAAATATGGAAGAGACGCAAGCTAATACTTCCCTTGTTTCTTATAAAATAATCATTTACAATTATTCATCTAATAAGAGTACTATTTCTAAAAATACTAAATCTAGTGGCAATAAGAGTTTGAGATTATCCAAGGATAAATCATCTATTGACTTTTTAAATAAGGTAACACTTTTTCCTGATAAATCTGTGTGTACTAATGTTGATTTTATGACTAGTTCATATTAAAATTTAAAATCTATATAAAATTGGGTAAGGAAAAATTATTATTCCCCAAAGAAATAATAGAGGAAGAAATGTGCTACCCTAAAGTAGGAAAATGTCAAAGACATTTAGAATGTGTTACCGAAGAAGAAATCGTGATTTTTTTCTATTATTGGTGTTGTTGGAAGTTTGGGCATCAAGAAATTAATTATTCATATAATATGTCACTTTATAAATATTATAGAATTCCTGCATTTAGGGGGAGCAAAGATAAATATAAGTTGAAACCTACACAATAGATATAGAATTCATAGATAGAGAATCAGTTTATCAAGAATCGATATGATTGCTTTGAAAGTTTCTATGATTATTGCAACAGAATTGGTCACTATTATGATGAGTGATGGTGTGTACCAATCATGCACAAATCATCTGCTGATGTGAATAGAAGACCACAATAGAAAGTGAAGCAGATATGAGATGAAGATGACAGGTGAGTCTTAGGTTATGAACAAAATAAGAATGATGTGAATAGTATATCACCATAGAAAAGATGTTTCTAATGTGGTAAGAAAGGTCACATCAAGGACCATTGTCAATTGTTCATGAACATTCATACTAAAGGAAGATAGCTAGAATCAATGAAAGAATCAGTCCAAAAAAATAACAAGATTTATTTGGTGAAAGTCATCTCTAATAAAGAATCTAAAAATATGACTAAGAATAGTTAATTCATTAAATTATAATTTTGTGTGTAACATGTGAAATATGTTTGGAAATTTTACTAAAATTTGTTTGAAATTTAAATCTATTCAAGAATAATTCTCAAAAAATAAATGGACAGCAACTGTGACTTCTAATGTTGGGAAAAAGAAGTCTACACATAGAGTGAAAACTGAGTTTTTTACTAAAGAGTGTTTGATCATATAGACAGAATATTTGGAAGATGAAATAAAGATAGAGCAAGAATAGAGAAATGAAATTTCTTTGTTATCAAATGTGAAGAATCCTTTTTCATCTAATAAGATTGTTGGGTTGAGAAGCAACCCTAAACCCTGTTTCTCTAACTGAGGATAATTGAAGAACCACCTTATTCCAATATATATATATATATATTGGGTTTGTTTTTCATGCATGGAATTGAAGGTGAATCATATATTCAGAGGGAGACCTGAATTTATAAAATTTTTGAAAATTTCACATCTAGAAATATGTCCATCATGGAAGACTATTAGCATCATGTTTTCAATTTTAAACATCTCAAATAATCTAGAAATACATCTAGAATTTATTCTTAAATTAATTCAATCATGATGAAGAAGTACTTTGTGTATCTCTTGAGGGAAATCATGAAATGAGTTATCATATATTTCTATCTCAGTTTGCATCATATGAATATCAAATGTTCTAGAGAGGTATGAATCTGATAATTCTAAAAAAAATTAGGAAATTGAAGTTTTTAATCATTAAGGTATGATTGATTACATCTCTTATTTTCATGATAAAAAATTATCAATTCTCTAAGGAATATATTTATTATTTGATGAAAAAAAATGGAAATACATTCTTACAATTGAATTTTTCTAATCTGTTTGGTGAGATGTATGTAGGAGATTAGTTGAAAATATATTGAACAATTCCTAAAAAGTTTTAGTTATTGGTTTCACATTCTATAAATTAATGTTAAACTTGATCACTCTTGTTTTTTACACAGATCATTGCTCACATAGAGTTAGAGATGATTAATTTTAACTCTTTTTTAAGCTAGTAGTGATTCCATCCTTCTCAAAAGTAAATTAGACAATATGTGTCAAAAGAGGGTATTCTTAGAATTTGAATTTTGGAAATGAGAATTCTTTCCCAAGCTTAAAACTTTGGATTTATTGACAATAAGGGGGATAAGATATCATTTAATTTTAAAATGAAGGGGGTATTGACAACAAATCCAAATGGGGAGACTAAAGAGACAAATAATTTTTTTGAGGATGAAATTGTTTTCAATTAATTAAGAAGATGAAAAGTCAATGAAGTCAATTGTGATGATTTCAGATCTAACCTTTACATTCAAAAGACATGTTTCATTGTTCTAATTGGGTTGAAATATTGTTCATAATAATGATTTAAATAATAAATTGAATATTCCATGCAAAAATGATTTATTTTTAATGAATAGGTTTTAATGTTGATTGTGGTATGATTTTGAGGCTTTGGTATTTTTTAATAATTTGAGTTGGCTATTCTATGAGAAATTTGGTGAAATTTTTATATTATTCTTACTTAAAAATTTATCCATGAACCATGTTATCCCTCTAATGGTAGCACCACCACAAGGGCAGCCGATCAAATCCTTAAGCCAGAAAACATGAGGTCATAGATGAGAAAGTAAAAGGGCATGCCTACGCGATCCATAGGTGTGGTAGAGAACCACCATGCAGGTCAGCACGACGATGGAGGGGGGCATATAGGCGCACCCATAGAACCAGTACGTGGTGGTACCAAGGGAGGGAGAGGAGATTTCTAGGCCAAGGATGTCACACATTGTATTATAAAGATATCATGATTTACGATTCTATTTCGATGTGGGATTGAACTAAATGAACTGCAACTGTCCAATTGTTTTGGTTGAATTATTCTGGTTGTCCAATTATCTCACTATGCTTTCAACCATGTGATCTTTTGATTAAATTTTTGGATCTATTCGATCAACATTTGGAAGTCATATTCTCCAGCAAGCCTTGCGCCCAAGTACTATTCACAAAATCTCCATTCCACGTTGTCCAGAGATTGACTACATCCATCAGATCATCATTTTACTTTTCTAAGAACTCTAATGTGATCGAAATTAAATGATAAATCATCTGTATGATTTAATGAATATTGAATAGAAGTTTTAAATCCTAGATAAAATATGTTTTATCTGGTGATGGTGATCCTTTTTGAAGTGAGTTGTTCATATGTGATTCTCTAAGGTTGTAAAATGAATGTTTCATCATGATTCTATAAATTTATAAGTTGATTTTCATTTCCTATAAATATAGAGGCCTTCATTCATTTTTACTACTGATTTTGTGAATTTTTTGTTTAGGGAATCACTCGGGTTTGTGAAGTAAATATCCCGTGCATATTCTATTTTTGTTAAGAATATGGATTCTATGGAAAACCTATATGTGGCTAGTACACTAGTATTTCTTCATGAAGAACAAGGTTTTGAAAATCAACCAAGATAACTCGATCCTTATATTCATGTATCTAATGGTTCTTCTACAAATAATTTGAGGAACCAAAAAAAAGTGCATACTTACACTGCATTATTTGAAGAAGGTCTTTCATGAAAGAAGCAATTTTTAAGAACCCTTTCATGTTCATATTTAGTGAATAAGTATTTAATATACCACTTGATAATGTATACTTACACTGCAACTCATGAAGAATGATTTGATTGTATTAATCATATACTCATTCGGGTTTGCACACAAGAAGTGTGTGTGTTTGAAGGAAGTGTACTTTCACAAAAGGCAGTGAGAATATCATGCATGGTTTGATGCATATAAAAATATACACATAATAAGAAATAAACAATGCGTGTGGAAAGTGTTTTTTTGAAAAGTTTGAAAGAGGAGGTGAGGAATTTGATCACCCTAATGCATATATAAATATATATACATTTGTTCACATTCACACTTAAGAATGCCATACTATGTGTTATATACATGCATGAATTTTGAATAAGTGAACATGCAATATAGATTTCATATTCAGTGTACAGTGTTTTGAGACTAAAGTCCAGATATTTTTATCATTATTATTTCAAAATAATTTCTATGTCTGAGTTTTTAATGATTATTGTGGCTAGGTCTTCTAAAGAATAACTAATTCTATCCTAACCATTTTTGTTTCTGAGACAACTGATTATATTCAGTTATCTGAATTATTTGAGAAAGTCCAGCATCAGTGCAGAGGAACTTGAATTGTACACAATCCGGTTTGATCCTGCAATCTCATTGAAGAGGATCTTCAATTGATCATCCTATATGTGGATCAATAATTCTGAATAAGAAGTTGGATCTTGTGACTAGGGGGTCTAACCAGTTTCTGAAGAGGCTCGAGAGACTGGGGGTCTAACTATTTGAACAGTTGGGGGGTCTAACCAAATGAGGAAAAAGAGTTGGATTGTTGGGGGTATAACCCAAATCAACTGGTGGATTGATTACTAGGGTTTATAACTATTTATGTCTTGAACCATTTTAATTGATAAAAATATTGTAGTTTATGATCCATGTTGGGGGGTTTAACCAACATGGAAAGGATGTAGGTCTTAGTACCAAACCTTATAAAAATACTATATTCTTTTTTTCATTTACTTCATTCATTAAGTGCATGATCTACACATCCTAATAGGTGATAGAGGATCTAATTAAAATTTGAGAAATAATTTAGTAAAATTGGTTGCACCTGATTCACCCCCATCTCAGTGTGACTACATGATCCTTGGACACTTCAGGTATGACTCCAAGTGTATCTTTTTATTCAAAATTGACATTAATTTTAGTGAAAAAAATAACATACTCAAAACTAATCAAATGAATTCGTATTATTTTTTTACTTTATGAAGAAAATCCATAAGTCATTTTTGATGTGTAGGAATCATCCTCACCTCAATTCGACTCACGGTGTGGCTAGTATGACTCAAAGTGTTACTTATCGGTTTAAAATTGACATTTTAATACAAGAAATTATCACTCACTAAAAACTAAGAAAACACACTCATATTGTATTAATAACTTAGTAAAATTATTCATAATTAATTCAGGAAATATATTAATCATTCTCATGTAAAACCCACACATGATGTAACCTATATGACTAAAAGTGCATGCTTCCAGTTTAAAATGACATTTAAGTAAAAAATACATGTGGCTTACTCAAAACCAAAGAAATTTTTTTTGAATAGTTTTGATACATTTGTATTATGATCCATAAGTATTTTAAGCTGTGTTGAAATCAGTCGCACCTCAATCTATTGCATGGTGTGACTGATATGACTCCAAGTGCGTCTTTTTATTCAAAATTGAAATTAATTTTATCGAAAAAAATAAATAAAAAAATAAAACCAAGAAAAAAAATTATAATTTCTTTTTCACTTTAGTAAAACAATACATAAATAATTTGTGACATGTAGGAATATTCCTCGCCTCAATCTAACTCACGGTGTGACCGATATGACTCCAAGTGTGCCTCTTTATTTAAAATTGACATTAATTTTAGTATAAATATCACATACTCTATAATAGTGTTTTTTATTTCTTTTATTTGTTTTGTGAATTTTATTTTATTTAAATATTGTATTTGTATATGATTTTTCTCATTTTTACTTCTATTTATAGTGTTGCTTCTGGTGATTTAGTGTGTTGTTACTGCACGTTACATGCCCTGTTTCTGGTGTTGTAGTGTACTATACCCTGACACTGTAGTATTTCCCATTATTATCACTTCTAAATTAATTGATAAAGGAGACCTTTATTAGTGATTTTAAATTTTCTAATAAAGTATCCCTTTATCAGCACTTTTATTAGCACTAATAATAGTGTGATTTATCAACACTTTTTTTGTGATGATAAATCACCCCTTTATCTCTGTTTTTCTAGCGCTGATAAAAGCTTTGTCCAATTAACCATGCTATGGTAGTGAGTGATTTTTTATCATTGATAAAGGCTTATTATAGTGTTGTTAAAGGCCTATTTTATAGTAGTTGGTTAGCTTCTTTTCTTGTTACCAATATGGTCAGACAGGACACATAAAGATATTTTGTTCCTTTCCTCCAAAGGTCTATAAATTGTGGGGATGCCTTGGTCACTTAAAAATATTCTATTAGGATTTTTCATCTCAGCACTCAGGAACATTCTATTAAACACCCATAGGATCTATAGTACAGTCAGATGCTTCATGGACTACAATGTTCCATCCACATGCCTCGGTAATAAAACATTTACACACAGTGGAAGAGTCTCTAATGGAAGTTAATGTGGGTCCTACCACTATGAGCGGTACTATTTATATAGCTTCTAAATTAGTTATTTTTTTATAAAAGTTCCTCCCACTCCTTCATACCGACACGTATTTCGGATATTCTAAATCTTCTAATAGAAATCGTGCCATTATTTATGGATTTAGAGAAACCTTTAGGAAATAACTAAGAGTAGGGTTTCTGATAACCCACGTGCTCTTTCTTTTTGTGCAACATAGATCTAGTTTTAGATTTTCTAGTTCTCAACCTAAACCTATTTAATATTATTATAATGATGAATTTTTCAATTTCTTACAAAGATTCAAATGATTTTTATCACCATCAGGTGTCCTTTTCTTCCCCCAATGGGAACTCTCATGTGTTTCAAGGTGAGTGCGACTCGAGGTCCAGTCGGGTGGGATCTCCTTTTTCATAGCATGGTAAATTGATGTTTTTGTCTATGATTGAGTTGTTTCAAAAATCTTTTATTTATTATATTCCTCTTGTATTCAATAAATTTTTTGAATTTTGTCTGATGACTTTTCTAGTTTTCCTTTATAGAG
This sequence comes from Viscum album, assembly GCA_963277665.1. Lineage (NCBI taxonomy): Eukaryota > Viridiplantae > Streptophyta > Magnoliopsida > Santalales > Viscaceae > Viscum > Viscum album. The sequence continues at coordinate 290,518,846 of OY728153.1, read as the reverse complement.
AGAGGTGTAATTATTGATTAACTTAGTATTGGAAACCCAGTCGATTTCAATGCCATATTACCTCATAGATCTAGATGGGTTGAAAGATATACAAATTTAGTTGGATTATTAAAGAGATAAAATATTTATATTCTTGAGTGTGTCACCTTTGGTACGTCTTATGCTCTTTTCCAAGATGGCTGATGGAACTATCCAATTATATATTGATTATTAAAAGATCAATTGAGTAATGGTCATGAATAAATATCCATTTCCCTGTATTGATGATTTTTTTGTTTAGTTGAAATGGGAAAGGTTGTTTTCTAAAATTTATCTTTATTCTAGTTATCAACATCTTATAATGAAGGAGTTTGATATTCCAAAGACTATATTCAAGAGTAAGTATGGATGTTTTTAGTACCATGTGATGTCATTCATCCTAACTAACACTCCTAATATCTTCATGGATCTGATGAACCAAAATTTTTAGCAGTATCTAGAAACTTTTATCTTAGTGTGAATAAATGAAATCCCAATGTGTACAGAGACTAAGGAAGATCATGTGCATCAATCAAGACTTGTTTTGGGGATCCTAAGGGATTACCACCTATATGAAAAATTATTAAAATGAAAATTATGAATCCTAGAAGTTAAGTTATTGAGATATGTGATCTTAGAACATAGTATATAATTTGACGCTAAAAAGGTTTTGAATGTCATTTCATGGGAAGAACTATAGAATTTATTTAAGATTTACTGCTTCTTAGGTTTGGTAGGATATTATCAACAGTTTATAAAGGATTTCTTGAAAATTAGGTCACTTGTGACTTCTCTCACCCATAAGGGGGTGAAGTTATTATGGGATTAGAAATTCCAAGCATCCTTGGATGATCTAAAGTGATTTTTAACCTCATAACTGATTCTATCATTACTGAAGGATATTCAGAGCTACATGGTTTAATATGATGATTTGGGTGTAGGGTTCTGTTACATCCTTGTGGAGGTATATCAAGTGGTCACTTATGTGTTATGTCAACATTGAAATTGCATTTGGAATTTTCCTACTCATGATTTGGAACTCACATTCATTGTGTATTCCCTCAAAAATTGGGGATTATATCTTTTGGGGGGAAAGTTTAATGTTTACCCTCACCTTAAAATTTTGGGTAATATATTTTCTCAAAAATATGTGAATATTTGAAAGAGACGATAAGTGGAATACCTATAATCATTAAAATTTAACATTTCCTATACTCTAGGAAATGGTTATGTAGTTGTTTACACTCTTAATTGGAATTTTCCTTCCCATTTTTTGAAGGAAGAAAAGGATGAATAGAAATTGATGGGACTCTTTTCTCATATGCACTTGGGAATCGGGGAGGTGGAGTATGGAAATTTTTTTGCTAGTGTTCATTTTACATCCTCTATATGTTTGATGATTCACCATGATAAGAAAAAATATAGTGAGTTTCAATGTATCATAGATTATTGATATGGTGGGGATACCATCGGTGATTGGTTTCTCTCTATATAAGGTATTTTTTTCTTTAGATACTGATACATTGTTCCATATACTATGAGGAAGTTCATGTTGAGAGATAGTCATCATTATTTATTAGATATCCACCTTGTCACTATAAATATTTTTACAATATGAAGCATCAGTTCTTGTGGCCTATAATAAAATGGGATATAGCCAATTTTGTGTCTCGATGCAATTCATGCCAATAAAATAAGGTTGAGCACCAAAATCCTTTTAGTTTTCTCTGGCATCTCAAAATCCCAACATGGTAATAGAATGATATTACAAAGGATTTAATAATTTTTCTACCTAAAAATTCATAAGGTAAGAACTCTATCAGGGAGATGATCCATTTTTTGACCAAGTCATAACATTTCCTATTGATTTATGACACCAATAAATTATTAGGATTGGGGAAGTTGTATGTTTACCAGATCATATAGTTTCTTGGGATTCCTAAATCTATTGTATCATATAAAGAAGATAAAATTACCTCATGGTTTTATAAGGGCCTCCATGTGGTAATGGGAACTCAATTCATGTTGGGAATGACATATCACCCTCGAACATATGGGAAAACAAAAAAGGGATAATCAAATTCTAGAGGATATTCTCTATGTCTATGTCTCAAAATTTTGAGGTTCTTGGGATATCCAATTGGGTCTGGTTGAGTTTTATTACAATAATATTTACTAATCCTCCTTCAAGATGGATCTTTTTGAAGCTTTATATGGTGGACCCTGCACCTCACCCTTATATTGTCCTGAGATTGGTGAAGCTTTCTTGATATGACCAAGCATGATTCTGCAAACAATGGCTAATTTGTATTTGATTCATTAGTTTTTTTATGAATGTTCAAATATGGTCCAAGTATTATATGGATCATTATCATATCCCTTTGGGGTTTTTAGTTAGTGACCTAGTGTTCTTAGAGATCTCACCTCGAATGGGTCAACGATGTCTTGAAAAGTAAGGGAAACTTGCACCTATATATGTACGGTCATTTGTGATCATTTAAGGGATTTAAAATATGATATATATATATATATATATATATCTTAGATTTAACACCTAATTTATATTTGATCCAAAATGTCTTACATGTGTCCTAACTCAAGAGGTATTATCCTAACTCATCACAAGTTTCAATCTTAGAAGACCTCAACATAGAACCTGATTTGTTTGTGACTGTGAAACTGTTGTGATTGGTTTATTCTCAAGTGAAGATTTTATGTTAGAGTTCATTTCCATTATTATGAGTTATATGGTAGGATGGTTCAGATACTCATGAGACATGGGAACATGAGTCTATGATGGGGGATCAATAACCTCATCTCTTTGTGGACTAACCTTCCCCAACTTAGCTTTCTAGGGGTGGAAAACAATATGGTGGGGATAATTGTCACACCCTAGTGTTGATTTCAGGTACTTACATAATTTTTTACCATATATTGTTTCTAGATTATCTTGTGTCATTTAATGTGATATTTTGGAGTTTTTTGAGTTTTTTGGGCTTGTTCATAGTTAGGTTCACAGTTAAGTAAAACTATGTGGGTCTTCCCAAGAAACCATGAAACCTGTTTTAGAATTCCAGAGGAGGGTGCATGGTTAGGAAGATGGTTAGTATAAACCATATATAAATTATCCTAAAACCATGAAACATAGTACATAGGAATTTCCCATGGTTGGTGCATGATTTTTTAAATTGTATAACCATATCGTGTATCTTCTTTAGTATCCTAGAAAGGGGTTCATGATTGGCGCATTATTTTTCAAACCGTATATCCAAACCATGTGACACAATTTAATTAATATGAATTTTTATTTTAAAACCTAATACATATTCAATTAACCTCATTATTCTTCTATTATAAAATGAAATGGATCTAGGAGACTCTAATTTTATATTTTTTAGATTATTTACCTTCTATAGATCGAATCAATCAGGTCTAAGAGCACCAAATATTGTAATTTGATGGTATGTTCATGTTCTTTATCATTATTCATTATTATTCTAATTCCAATATTTTATTCTTTATTATAAACTTATACTGGGGATTCTCATTATTGATCTAAGGGTTGTAACATTATCTAATTTGGTTTATTATAGATCTATCTAGAATGAGAATTATTTTCCAGATCTTTGTTGGTATTTTTTTCTTTGAGAATCGTTATGTAATTGATTACTCTCTCTTATATTGTTTTAGAGTTTATTTATTAGAGATTTTAATTTAGGAATTCATTTTTTAGGGTCCTTTTTCAATTCTTAGGATCCTCGGTTCGTGTTGGCTTCTGATTACTACATGGTGTTTGCTATTCCATGTGTTTCAAGGTAGGTGGTTTCATGTTTTGGCTTTATTATACAAACCTTGTTTTCTCACTCCTTGATATTATTTTATAAAATTATTGGAAAGAATTGTTTATGGATTTATCTAAAAAATGGATTTTGGAATAGTTTTAAAGGTATAATTTCTAAGATATAGTGTTTTTGGTAATCATTTTATGAAAATTAATTTCTCCCTTAATGTTAACAAAAATTGTTTTTATTCATTTTTTTCATGGTTTCAAAGATGAAATGAATTTTGAATGATTCTAATATGGTAGTCACATTGGTGGTTGATGATGAGGTAGGGATCTATCCTCATAGATGAACTTTTACCCCCATGCATGCTCTATTAAGGTAATGTTTCAACTAGGTACCCTAATTTGTGGAAAGGATCCATTATTGGGAGTAAACTCTTCCATCTAGAACTATTATACCAGGGTAATTGCACACCAAGTGGAAAATTAATCATGACAATGGTATGTGTATCCTCACTGACATGGGACTGATTTTACTCAAGATCTATTTTTTCTTGATTGTTATCATTGAAATTTATGTTTGGAACATTTATTGAAATGATTTAAAAACTAGTTTATTGGTATGTTTTATAAATTTTGAAAATTGGTGATTTTTCATGTTTTGTATTGAACATTGTAAAATTGTATCTCTTGCCTAGTATATTTTTATTAATCATAAATGGTTTATTTTATAAAGTATGTATATTAAACACTTAGTTGTATCCTACTGGGTTAGTTTTACTCATACACTGTTGGGTGCATGTAGATCTAATTTAGCCTAATACGGATAAAGAATATGCACCATATGGTGGTGGTGGTTTTTCTCATTATAAGTGCATGTGATTTTGGATGTGAATTTATGTCACATGGAGTTTTGGTTTTACAATGCTTGTGCTTTGGTCAGGTATTGTCGTTTTTTTGGACACATGTTTTGTATTATTTTTTTATCTCTTCCATTGTTGACTTGTATTAGAATATTTACACTTCCTTTATTTATGTCATCCTATTTTATGTTTTTTTATATAAAAAAAACTTCACAAGGTTTTTCTTGATGCTCGGAAGTTTTTCTCCTGCCTATGGGGATCATGAATGACCTTTAATATATGTTGTGGACTAACTCAGGTTCCAGATAGTTGGATAATCCTGGTTAGTTTATGAAAAATCATGAGACAGTATACATTTATAGAGTATAAAAGTTGAATAAACAGACAGAAAAATTATGGAATAAGACTATTTAATCACTTGAGTAAAATCCATTATTCTCACAAATACAGTTGAATCAAATTTCATTTTATATTTTTTTACTTCTAATTTTCTTCAAATCCATTATTTTCTTTCTCTATTTGAAATAAAAATAACAAAAATATAGTTATTGAAGTAAGAGATATTGTGAATTATATGAATACTTGAATGAAAAACTTGGTTTTACAATTTATTGTATTCCTTTATTAATTTTAAAATACTATTTTTCTAAGATCATGTGGATAATCCTCATTATCTAGTCAAAAACTAATTATTATATTATAGTGTTTAAAAAATGGAACTTACTGGATAAAATGGAAGTTTTATTAATAAATGAGGTTAGTGTAGATATTGACTTAAGTTAATGAAGTTATTATTAGAGTGGATAAAATTATCCTCTAATTGTGTAGTTGACTCGAGTTAAGTAAAATAAGATTACCAATATAGATAATATTATTGTACCTTATCAAATTTTAACTATCTTGGATCACTTTATAAAGTGTAAACCTTCATCCTTTAGTGGGACCATTACTGTACCTCATCCCACTCCTCATGCACTCAAATGTGGGTGGTCTGATGAGCTTTAAATTAACCAAAAAATATTGATATTTCATTACTCTTATGTATAAATTTACTTGTACAATTTATTTTTATTTTATATCTAGTAAATCACAAGATCTTGAGAGGTTTAATAATTTTTAAGGATGTGGTAAAAATCATACTGGATGTGTTTTCAAAATAACTTTTTCCAACAATAGATCTGAATATAAGAATAGATATTTTGAATAATATATTAAGAATCATGGTATAAATAAAGAATATAGTTCTCTATAAACATGCCAAAAATGATTAGTTTAAAGTAAGAACCAATGTTTTATTGGCATAAGAAAGACAATGTTATAAAATCATAACACCTCAAAATTCAGTTAAAATAAATCAACCATAATGATTTGTCTACACCCAAATTGGTTCTTACTTTGACCAAATTTTCTCAATACAATTTCTGAGATTTGGTTTGGAAAGAATCCAACTTCAAGAGTATAAAATTATTTAGCAACACGTGTTCTAGTAAAATTAAAGGAATACATTTGATAGATTTTACTGAGAAAGTTTATGAGAAGATTTTTCATAGATATACACTTAATAGAAGGAGTTACCAGTTTTATAATAATATTATAAAGAATATCATAAACACATTTAATGTGATGGTCTTGGAAAATCAAAAAACATTTCAAATATTATTTTCCATTTATGATGAGATTTAAGAATCTCCAGGAGAAATATTTGTACAACTTGGGATTGATTCAGTTGTAGTAGCAGAGTTTCAAAATTTTATAGATGATTAGAAAATTTCCAAGAATGGGTAAGGCTTAAAGAAAGGAAAAACTAATTTGACGAGGCTTAGAAAAATATTTGAGACTTAAAAAATTATAATAGTTGTAAATAAAGGTGTTAAACCCTATACAAGTTTAATAAATTTTTATCATACCATCATTTTTTGAAATTTATACTGAAGAGTGTTGATGAGAAATTATAACATGAGGATTGTATAGAAGTGATGTAATAATAGGATAATCAAATTGAGAAGAATGAATCTTTATAATTTTTTTTATTCCCCAAATTCACAAAGTTGATTGAAATGATGGAAATAAGCTCAATGGTAAGTGATGAGTATTATTGAACAACGCTCATGTTGTTTGTATGAAATAATCTTAGTTTTATGGTATAGACTTTGATATAAAAAAATTTCAATCATAAGGCTTGAAATAATAAATATTTTTCATATAATATATGCTCAAAGAAACTAAAAATTATTCCAAATGCAAGTGAAGTCAATATTCTTGAATGGAGAACTTAGAGAATAAATATATATTGAATAATTGAATGATTTTAAACTTAAGATGATGGTTCTAAAGTTTTATAGTTTAAGAATACATTATATGGGCGTAAACAAGAACCCAAATCATGGTATTTGAATTTAAATAGAATATTAAAGAGCATTAATTTTTTAAAATTAAATGTGTATAACAATCACTATTCTAAGGTATATGACACAAACTCCCTCGTAATAATTGTGTATATCGATGAAAATGTTTTTACTGGATACAAAGAAGAATTTTTTAAGGAATTTTATACCCAAATGATAAAGAACTTTTATATGTTCATGATTTATTTTTGGTATTGTAGTTCTAAACACAGAAAGTTGTATTTTCCTCTCACAAGAAATGTATTCTCAGGGATTATTAAAGAATTTTTTAATGAAATAATTGAGAGAGGTTATGACTCCAATAGAACTTATTAAAAAGTTATCTGTAGATAAAGAAAGAATGAGTGTTGACCAAAAAGTTGTTTGAAGGCTTATTGTAATCTTAATTTACTTAAAAAAATTAGATCTCACATTGTTATTGTTATTACTATTTTTTCATGATTCTAAATAAATCTAAAGGATTCACATCTTATTATATTGAAATAGATCTTAGCTTAATCAAATGGGATCTTGATTATGTCTTGAGGTATGATAAAGATTTTTCATTATAGATTTATGGCTATTTAGATATAGGTGGGGTAGGTGATATTGGATATAAAAAGTCAACTTTTAGAGGAATATTCATTATCATAGGAATATGTGTACACTCTAAGAAAGAAACTTCAATCACTCTAAGTAAAATGGAACATGAGTAAAATTTGGTTCCATTACCCAAAACAAAAATGATGTGGATGATGTCACAAGTTAAAGATATTAGGCAGAATGTCTGATACCCATTAATGATTGGGTGTTATTATAAAATTGAAATCAATTTATCATAGAATCTAATTCAATATTCAAGGTTAAATAATATTGAGATAAATTTCCACTTCATTAAGGATAATGTGGAATCTGTATAGATTTAATTGGTTTATGTTTTAATAGAGGATAAATTTTTGGAAATATTAATAAAAGGATGTTTTCTAGCACATGATATATTTCTTAGGAGTTAATTCTCTCCCAAATTCCCAATAAGTTCACTTAAATATTCACCCTATTTTATTTTTTAACATATATTAAAAAATGGGGAGTATACAAAGGAGAACTTCCTAAAAAATAGGATAGGATCATTTATTTTTATAAGTGGTGATAAAGTAGGGGAATGGAAGAAAAGAAGAGTTTTTCTTAAGAGGGATACATGAGGTGTTAGTAACTGAAACATGGATATTTAAGAGATCATGTGTTTTTTACATGTTTACACTAAATAAAAAGGGTAATATTTAATATCCATTGATAAATGGTGATATTAAATAACCCTTATAATGTGAATTGAAAATGGTGAGTTATGAGATGATCTCAATTAATATATGTTCAACTAGGTACTAATTTTTATACTAAGAGTTTTATGAATATAAAAAAGATCATTATATCCAATGTCATGGTGTCTAGATTACTTAATCATTCAAAGGATACCATGACTTCTTTCTTGAGATGATTCAATGGAGATTTATGATGATTTTTTCATGTTTTATTTATTGAAAACATACTCATGAATGAGTTAAAATATGATTCGAGATGATATGGATGTAAAGGAATAATTAAATCATAAGATGACACTAATTACATCACGATTATAACTAGAGCGCATTGTGGTTTATGTTTATAAACAATCATTAAAGAAATTCAAGGAAAATGATCATGGATGAAGTCGTGGTCTATTTTCATTATGGTGGGTAACTACATGGATAATCCACTATGACTTGGTTATTATGATCCACCCCTAATAAAACCCCCACCTAGGTAGGCAGTTAAAAAAATTATTACCCCTGAAGTCCGCCTATAATAGGTCATGGGTTAATAATTAGCACTGAGGGTATCTATCACACATATGAGAAGAATTTCCATCCTAAATCCAAGGAAATATATCCAACCCATAAAAAACTCTATATTTATAAAATCTAAAAATATAACATTTCTAAATACTAAACTCACTGCATATTACTTCATAAAACACAAACAAGTTAATGTAAGGACAACCTCTTAGTCACAAATTCAGTTTCCCTAACATTAGCATCCCCAAATCTTGATCGAATTTTTCTATAAAAAAAATAGAAAATTGTATAGGGGTTAGAACTTTGGATCATTCAATAGTATCATATTTATAAACAAATTCCACTTCCATGTGAAATACAAGTGTTAGGATAGACATGTGTGAGTTCAACTAAGAAAGTGCATGAGTTAATCAATAAAAGGGATTAAACAAGTAAGAACGAATAGATAAAATAATTATATAATAACTTAGATAAAAGTTTTAAATTTTCCAATGGTTTGTTTGAAGTGTTTTACTTTTTTTCATCCATTTATGGAAATCAATAGAATTTTTTTAGAATGTGCTTCCGAGGTGTTGGAATTTTTTTAAGATTCTTCCCTTCTAAATGAGAAAAAATAATATTGTATTGGTTTGATATATTCAAGGAATAATCATTATAAATGTGATTATTTTAGAATTTTTATTAATGGTAATGAAAAGTGATATTGGTTATAAGAGAAAGAAAAATTATCTATAACATTTTCATAAAGTATAGATACATTCAGTTGTATTACATAGCTTGAAGTTGTGTAGAGATGTAAATAAGTATATAGTCATTTGTAATAATAAGAATCCATCAAAAATATCACTCAGCATGAAGATTATAGTATATTGTGAAAAATATTACTTTTATGAAGGTTTAAGTATATTTATTTGAATATAGAATTAATATGGTAGTGAGATACATGGAAATAATCTAAATTGATAATTTAATTACTTCAATGCTTTGTAATCAATTCTTAATTTTTTTGAAATTATTATGTTGCATTGAAAATGTGTTTATAGTAATTTTAAATGTCTTGAATACATTGGATATTACCTAAGATAAATTTAATATTCTATGAGAAGATTTATTTATGTTTGGATTCATGCATAATATATATATGTGGGGGTGTATTTATCTCACAATTGGAGAAATGGAAAAGTTCTGGTGAGTATCACTGATAATGTAAGAGCCATCTAAACTCTGTGTAAGAGTAACTTGGAGGTATTGTAGTAGAATTTTATGATGTTATAACCACATGTATGGGTAAACCTGATGCACATAATTTTTATCCTTAAGAACTTAAGAGTCAATTTTTATTATGTAAGACTCATTTGAGATATTTGTATGAGTCTTATATAATTTCCTACTCCCGATCTGTGCCCAATTAGCAATCCTAAAACATGTTGGATTTTTTTTCCTAGGACCAACTATTTTTTATTTTATTTTATGTATATTCGATGTATTTAATATTAATAAAAAATATTATTACATATTTTTCATTGTTCTGCATTAATCTGATGTAGTAATGTCCTAAAATATACTTCGCATTGATATGGTCATAGCAGTTCTCTACTTTGATGAGAACCTTGAATTTTTATAATTATATTATTAAATAATATATTGTGGTTGGATAACTTACTATGATAGGACTTGTAGTACATAAACTTTCATGTGCGATTACTCATAATTAGGTGAGACTTCTTCTCATGAAGCTCACACATGGTAATCTCCAAGATGGGAGATTATGAGAACATACCCAATAGTAGAAATTCTCTAGATTATGGTGTCATTGTATATTCCTATATCATATCATGTGTAATGGTCATTTGAATTTAATATTTTAATTAATTCATATTACTACTTGTGCATTTATATTTGATAATGAATCAAGATTCCATATATTCGTAGTGAGGTAGGGTCATTCGGTGTGTCACGATTGACATGTCACTAATGGATAAATCAAGGAATGATTTTTCCCTTCCATATTTATGGAATTTGATATTTTGGACCTTTTATTGGAATCAAACTTTCACCTTAAATTCCATGTACATGGTGTAATGATGTGTTTATTTCAGATATTCCAAGAAAGATGTATTGAGTATATAGGTTGGTGACACGAATGTGAAACCTACTTGATGAGAAATTGTGATGAAGGTAATATATTAAAAAGTGAGAATTCTTATGTGGTTGTCATTTTTATGACATTAATTTCTTTCTCTTTGGTGCCTTTGCAAATTTCTAGATAGTAATATTTCATTTAGGAAATCTCACCTAATTACAACGAGAAATAATCCTAGAGGGTCACACACAAAGAGTTTTTGATGATCTCGATTAAATTCTATTTGAATTTAATTAATTGAATAAATATTACTTGCAATATTGAGGGATAATTTTATTCATGTTTTATCAAACATAAATATTTATTAATGAATGAAATATTTAAATTAAATATTTATTCAGTTGTTCAATAAATTATAGAGGAGTTCAAATGGACCAAGACCGAATCTGATGAAAAATATTAATTTACAATACTATTAAATAATATTTATTATTGCACAAGATAATAATAATATTATTATCTATAATAGGGTTTATTAAGGATTATTATATTATTTAAGAGCCAACATTCAATTAAATATTTATTTTAACCTAAACCTTAACTCTATAAATAGACAGCTATGTATATTTTGTATTGAATCCAAAATTGAAACCTGCGAATTATTGTGTAAAAAAACTCTCTCTAAAATCCTCCTTTCTCTCTTCCTCTTGAGAATGAGAAATGCAAGATAGATCCCATCAAGAATAAAGGATGAATGATTTACATGAATAACACAAGAAAATTGCTTTCCATGCTAGCACCTAGAGATCTATTTGCATTGCTCAGAGATCAAAGGAGCATGTGAGGGTCACTGCTAGAGGGATTATATCTGTGGATCTTCATAGTGAAATAAATCCAATTTGAAAGGGTATTTTTGTAGGATCGAAATATACATTAAAGAAAGAATTCTTAGATCAGTTATTTATTTATTCTGATATTAAATAAATTAATTATAAATTTGATATGAAAAATCCTTTCTTGGAGTTTTGGGAGACTTAATATTAAAATAAATCTTAATATATCACCCATCACCTTACACTTCCACTATTCCTAAAACCAATAAGTGGTATTAGAGTGTTCAGATTTAAATTTATAATTACTCATTTGATTGTTGATCCATACGCAATCGTGGTTGAATTTTCATTTCTTATTATTCATTCTTTGATCCATTTTTTAATTAACATGTTATCTATATATTAATAATTTTTGTTTGGTATTTAATTTTCTTAAAGGTATAATAACATATGAAGAACAACAAAAGATGATATTGGGAATAGCTAAATATTTTTCCAATAATATAGGGTTACATGGCATGTAGCTGGGGTATATACCATGTACTTTAGTTTATTATACCTAGACACACCATGGGATATACGACATGCCACATAGTTATTACATGTGGTGTATGTCGTGTGTTGACCAGACAACATGGAGCATGGTATTTCAGATTACACGGTGTGTATACGGCGTACAGGTCATGTATTTTTTATAGGTTAGTAGCATAAATCATGAAATCTGTGTGGTCATTGTACAGAGTCAAACCACATGAGACTGACAACCTAAGCATTAATGACATACACATTATGTATCCAGTGTACAATATGTGTAGTTCATCAATTTTCAAATATGATATACACTTTGAGTCCTTAGTCTTGTTATCTGGACGCATGGAGTTATAGATACATGACGTGTATCTGGAGTGCACATGTCATGTAGTCTCTCACCCAAGAACACACTAAGTCTTTTGGCATGTTGAACGGCCAAACGAAATTCAAAAAACATAGTATGTAGTTTTCTTATATGCACCATGTGGTCCCACAAAGATACACATTGAAGACCCAGATGAGTATCTCAGGAGCATGGAAAGCCGATACATAATGTGTAGCTAGCATGTACACACTATGTAGTCTGGACAAGTCAAAATGTCATAACCTCAGGAATGTTACTCGAATACATGAAAACTGATGTACATGATGTGTATAGAGATAGTACACATCACGTAGTCTCCCAATTACTAGAAGAATTAAATTACATTAAATTGAAAATTGTAGCATTAAAACCTTATTTCTTTGATTGGCACTTTATGTGTTTGAAAATTTAATAAGAATTTTAAAGAATTTTTAATGCTCAGTAAATTTATTATAATAAATCAATAACTATTATTTTTTCATTTATTTTTCATTAATAACTTTATTATGGTTATCTCCAAGAGGATTTAGATTGTCATTAAGTTGAAAGTGAATTAATTAATTAAATAAATAAATAAATCAAGTGTGTTTATATTAATAATAAAGAATGAATCAAAAATGAATGTTATCCATTTACTTTTGTGTATAAATTGTATATATAACCATTCATGAGCTTAACCAAGACTTGTGTATCTGTTGGATGTTTTAATTTAATTTACTGTATGGGTTTGAAATTATTTGTTATTAAATTAAATATAATGGTTTCTAAGTCATCTCTACCTCTATTATTTTGTAGGACTTACGTGTCCATGGTTATTTAGGTAATCCCAATTAACCAATCATTTAGTTACCCTTGCCTACGTGTGATTTATAAATATATGTAATTAAGAGATTTTTCAAAGGCACATGAAGTAATTTCAAGACAGAACCATAATGATTCCAACCCAGGAGATACATAGATGGACAAGTAGAATGTCGTAACTCATTCCAAGAATGAAAATAGGATTTATTTTACCTAGTTAAAAGGTTTATTTAATATCCTCTCAATAAATCAACTATTAGATAAGCTCATGATCGGGTAATTGATTTATTTATTTATTTATTTAAATTCATTATTTAATGTATGGAAACAAGACCGTGATCACATTAATAAATGAATTAATGTGAAATGATGGAATTTAAATAAATTCTTTATGTATAAATTTTTTATGTGTTATGATTAATTAATTAGTAACATCCACTTAATATTAAAAAGAAATGTAAAGGATAAAACAGGATAAAATTTAGGCATAATTAATTAAAATACCTCAACCTAATATTATGTCAGACTAAGCCTTCCATTACTTTATTGGGAATGAAACCAAATAAATATGTGTAGTACATGGAAAACGTTTGGGCAATTACTGTAACATCCTACTCCTCACCATTATCTTGGGAAGGTGGTGGAATATTACTTGGCTTCAGGTAACATCCCCAAGACACCAAAGGATGGAAATAAATTCCAAGGGCTTCATTAATAATTGGGGGATGATTTTCCCTTTGAAAATAAAACAACTAAACAAGAATATAAAAACCAAAAATCCACTATATGATGCATGAGAATAATGTCATAAAAATTAAATTAATATAAAACTAAAGAAAATACCAACCACAACCAAGAACCATGTTAGAGTACCAAGTAGAAGAAAAAACCAATAAAGATCAAAAAATCCAAAGGCATCACTTTATCTCTCCCAACATGCTCCAAGATACAACTCCACAATCCATTCCCAATTTATCACGATGCATAACTAAAGAAATGATATACCTTTCCTTTATCGGTGTCTTGATAAAAAATATCTGCAAATTCACCAAAGTTCCTAATTAGTGGGTGATTATAAAACTTAGTAGGTTTTATCCAAATGACTTCCCTACTCACCCCACTAGGATAGAACATGTTATAACATTTCTATAAAAAATTATATGAAACAATTTATAATATTTTATAACAAAGTAATAAAATAGATTTCCAAAACCAAACCATTTCTAAGGAAATCAACAAAACAAATCTTTAAACCATTTCAAATTTTCATCTGGCATAACCCATTCCATTCCACACACACCCACGCATGCATGTCTGGTGATGAATCCATACTCATGAGTGGTCTCTAATCAATATAAAAAGTCATTATAAGGTAATCATATCTCAGGTGACCCAATGACACATGCCCCTTCAATAGGGTCATGTCATTTCACCCCAATTGTATACGACTCTTAACTAGGGCCACATCAATGAAATGAACTCATACCAACACATTTGACAAAACCAATGCCAAACTAACCATTTAAATGCATTTAAATAAAATGTTTCTTTTATTTATAAAATTTCTATAAAACCATTTCTTTGAATCAAAGAAAAATACATATTTTAATATCATCATTTTAAAATCATATAACAAATCACTTTACATAACAACTAATTTCCAAAATTTCACAAACCATCACTAAAGAGGGTTTCTATAAAGATATTTACATGAATTTAACAATAAATTTCAAGAAATTAAAAAAAATGAGAACAATCCTTCAAGTTATAATAAGAGGAGTCGAGAGTGAATCCACCTATCATACAAACTTAGGAGAAAACTAACAACATCACAAATTCTTCAACAAAATGGGTTGAAACTCTAAAAACCATCCTTACATATTGTTCCCTATCAACCAAAAAATTGTATATTATAATTATTGGAATAAACCAAGATATATATATCTCCAATGGATTAGATATATGAATCCAAGAGAGGGAATAAGATTAAATATAACGAAAACAACCAAGAACATAGACTTACCAAGGAATCTGGGCCTCTAATTCATAAAGAATCACCAACATATTTCTTTCAGGTCAAGAGGAAGTGTATCCAAAGCCTTTAGAAGGATAGGAAAAAAATTTGGGTTGAAACAGGGTAAAAACATAAGTTAGGGATCTAATTTTGATTAAATTAACAATTTAAGAAGATTCTCATATATTTCGCATGGTTAGACCACATGGTTTTGAAAACCATGAACCAAATGTGTGGGTGCTACTATTTTAGCCACCCCCTCGCATGGTTAGACGAACCATGTGTCAACCATTATTATCCCCTCTATTACAATTTTGATGGTTTTTCCGGGGTGTTTGCACGGTTTTTCCAAACCATGTACCAACCATGTGCATATCTAATGACCTATATTATCCCTTACATGGTTTCCTGGAGGTGTCTCATGTCTTCTCATAACCATTCTCAAACTACATACCTCTAGAAAATCCCCAAAAATACTCCAAAACATTTACAAAACTTCCAGAACTAACACAATTACTTTAAATACTTAAAATACATAAATAAATGGTTACTTACTTGAAAAGGGGGTACTAAATTCTCCACACCAGTAGCCTTTCCATCCTTAGAAAGTATAGAACCACCAATTCCTGGAAAAATTTGAAGCCATTTCTTGACCATTTAATTTTATTGTTCCCAAGTTTATTCATGAATCCAACCATGTTTCAATAAAACCCACACTAAAATGATGCTTTTCCCATTGAATACTTTCTCTTACCTATCCACAGTTTGCATTAGCACATGAACCAATGAAGAATCTAACTCTATGTCAAGGTGATCTCATCAAATCACATGGCCGAGATTAGGGTGATACTTCTTCTATTGAGATACATGAAACACATTATGAACTAAAGTGAATGGTGGTGGAAAATAAAACCAATATTACACCTCACAAACCCATTCAAGTATCTCAAAAGGGCCTATGTATCGAGGATATAATGCTCCTATCTTTCAAAAATGATGATGACCAATCCTTGGATAGATTCTCAAGAACACTTGACCACTCACCTTGAATGAAAATGATCATCAATGATGATCCACATATTATTTTTAATGAATTTGAGCCATCACCATCCTATTCCTGATCAACTTAATCTTACCCATTGTCTCTTGGACAAAGCTCAGTCCAACAAGTGAATTCTCACTTGTTTCCACCCAAAAAAGTGGAGAACGAAAAGTAAACCCATAAAATGATTCAAAAGGATCCATATGTATTGAGTCTTGATAACTTTTTTTATATGAGAACCCCACTAATGGTACATGGTCATACCATGAGCCACCAAAATCTACTACACAATCCCGAATCATGTCTTCTGATGTTTTCATCATCCGCTCAGATTTTCCATCCGTCTGAGGATGATACGCTATACTCATGGTCAATTGAGACATAAGGTATTACTATAATTATTTCCAAAATCATGATGTATATCAAAGGTCTCAGTTTGAGACTATTAAAATAATTATTTCATGCCTCTTTACCACTTATCGGATATATATTTTGGATAAGTCCTCTACCATATGAGATTCATAAATAGAAATTAAATGGGATAACTTGGTGAGACAATCCAATATAACTTATATTGAATAATGTTTAGAAACCATCCTTAGGAGACCTGTTACAAAATCCATGTCTATCTACTCCCATTTTCGAACAAGAATAGGTAAATACTGCAACATACCCACAACCCGTTGGTTCTTTTCCTTAACCTACTGACAAGTGAGGCATCTCATAACAGACTTAACCAAATTTATTTTCATTCTAACCCACCAAAATTATTATTTAATGCCTTGTACATATTTTTTATTTTTGGATGAATAAACCATCACAAATAGTGGTAAGAAAGAAGATGTTGTTCCTCAAAATCTATAGGTATGACCATATAATATCTAAACCACAAAAATGAACTCTCGTTCATCTTTCATCCCTCAATGGTCTCCCCACCACTGAGTTTTGAACCCATATAAAAACTTTCATAATTGGATTTCTAGGTCTCTTTAACCATCTCAACCAAATCAGGAACAAAATAAATTGGAAAGAAAACCACAAAACTACCTCAGTCTTCACAATCCAAGTGCATGTCATATATCACTGAAATCAACTTCCACTGATCGAACGCCTATTTTTTCAATAGACTACATGAATTTCTCCTTAATGCATATGAAACTGAATTTCCTTTACCTAGTGTATACATCAAGTCAAATTCAAACATTCGGAGATAATCCATCCATATTCTTTGTCTCGTATTCAAATCCCTTTGAAAGAAAATTTGTTTCAATCTTTTATGACATGTAAACATTCTAAATTTCTCAGTAAATAGGTAAAGACACCAAGTCTTCAAAGAATAAACTAAAGTAGCTAACTCCAAATAATGTTTTGGGTAGTTCTTCTCGTGAAACCATGACTTTCATGATCCATAAGCAAAAACATGATCTCCCTGTATGAGAACACATCCTAACCTAGATATTGAAGCATCATAATACACCACATACCCTTGTCCTAATTATATTAATATCAAGATTGGTTTTGATGTAAGGTGGACCTAAAGATCTTGAAAATTATTCTAATATTCCTAGTTCCATTGGAATGAAAAAAAATTCCTTTTAAAAATTTTCATTATTAAAGATAGTTGTGAAAATTCATGATCAAAACATTGGTAATAACCATATAATCCAAGAAAACTACGTATCTCAAAGAAATTATTTGGAAATTTCTAAGAGATAATAGCCACTTTATTTTATGGATCCACAGAAACACATTTTCTTAAAATTACATGGCCAAGAGAACATACCTCTTATATCCAACAATAAAACGTTGATAATTTTTCATACATATGATGATCCCATAGAATACCCAACATTGTCACCAAGTGTTTCACATGCGCATCCCTTGTCCTTAAATACAAAAATATGTCATCCAATAACACCACCAAAAAAGAATCCAAATACCTTTCAAATATCCAATTCATCAATTTCATAATTACTTTTGTTACATCTATAAGACCAAAAGGCATAACCACATACTCATAATGGCCATATATACTCCTGAAAGTTGTCTTTGGAATATACTCTTTCTGAACCTATAATTGGTGATATCTTGACCATAAATCAATTTTATAGAACCATAGGACTCCCCTAAATTGATCAATAAAATCATCAATGAATGG
This sequence comes from Viscum album, assembly GCA_963277665.1. NCBI lineage: Eukaryota > Viridiplantae > Streptophyta > Magnoliopsida > Santalales > Viscaceae > Viscum > Viscum album. The sequence goes on along the minus strand of OY728153.1, from coordinate 290,500,139 downwards.
AAATTTATATCGATTCTTTATCATAACTTGATTAATTTTATGATAATCGACACAAAACTGAAGATATTCATCCACTTTTTCATGAACAAACATAGTGCTTCCCATAGATATGAACTAGGCCGAATTAACCCTTTTCTTTCCAACTCTTCCAATTGTAACTTAAATTCCATTAATTTTTTTGGTACCATTTGGTAAGACAGAAGTGAAATAAGACTATTCCCTAAGAGTACATAAATTGTAAAATCCCCTTCCCTTGTTGGTGGAAACCTAGATAAATTTTTAGGAAACACATTCAGAAATTAATAAAAAACTACTGGAAAACTATTATTCTCAATATCATCCATTGATGCTAAATTCAATGCTGTCAACTGGTATTAGATAGTTCCAAATAGTAGTGTTCACAAGTATTCTTCACTTTCCTTTACATTCTGGTCTCCTATAAAGAGATTCTTGATGCCATCATTAGTTTTAAAACTAACTCTTCAGGTATAAAATTCAATGTGATCATTGAATATTATCAATCAATCCATACCCAGGATTATGTCATAGACATAAATCTCAATCATATAGAAATACCAAATCAATTTATCTCCATGAATAGTTATATAACATACTTTAAACATAAAGGCTTGACATTCTCTTTGTCCAAGAGGAGTTTGATGTTTCAAAATAGAAGGCATCATCTCAACGTGAAATCCTAGAATATTAACAACATGAGAAGATATAAATGAATAGGATGCAACCATATCAAACAAAAATTTCATAAGCATAAAATTCAAAAGAATAGTACCTATCACCAAAGAAGGTCTGGATTGATCATCCATGATCACTTTCTCAGCTCCATATAATTTCTTACTCACTACAATTTGTTCTTTATTGCCCTATTGAGATTTAACTGCTTGAGGAGCCATGGTATTGCTAGAATCCACAAGGATTTCTCAGTTCTGCCGATTAGAACTATTTTGTTACTCTCGTATCATCAAAGAAAATGACATATTCAAAACATGAGACACGTCTTGAATACAAAACCATGGATCACTGCAACAATAGCATTGAAGACTTCCTATATGGTTGGAATTATGTAATTCTCTAGGTGGTTCTATACACTATCACTTCATGTGATCAAAATAACCACATTAAAAACATCCATCCTTACTTTTGAGTATAGGAGGAAGATTAACCAATACAACTGTATGATTCTGAGTCATACCACTACCTTAGAAATAGGTGTCCCTCTTCCACTTATTCCCAACATTATGGTTCCCACCATTTCCCATAAGTATCAGCATGCTTCCTCCACCCATAGTACCTAAGATGTATCTCTCTACCGTTGTCTCTCTATTAACCATCTCTATAAAATCCATTCTAAACAGAATTAAAATATTTGAGTGAATATCAAGCCTCATCCCCAATTCAAAAATGTGTTCCTTTAAGGAGGCACTAGAAACAACTTCAGGTGTAAAAAAGAAATAAATTCGTGAATTTAGTTGTGTACTCTTTCACTAATAGGTTCTCCTACTTCAAGTAAAAGTTTACATCATTCTAGAAATCCTAACCATGTGAGGATATAATTTTTTGTTGAATAATTCTTAAAAATCCTTATATGTAATTTCTTGGTCTAATTTATCTTATACTACTAAATTCCACCACTGGCTTCCAAAATCCTCCTGTTGTTATTTCAACTATGCCTCAGGTGTAACCATATTCTCAGAAGCCTCTTCTGGTTGGTTTCTTATACACCTAACTAATTCTATTTCTCTAAAAAAAATAAAATCCCATAAGTCTCACTCCCTATAAACTGAAGTCTTAACAATTTCAAATTTTATCACATCACACATATCACAACCAGGCTTTCCCAAAATTTCACATTTTTTCATTTTCAAATTATTCTCTAAAATTACATCATGATTTTAAAAATTAAACCATTTTTAAAATACCGATATCATGTCATTTTCAAAATCTCACATTTTGAAACATTTTCAATGATTTTAAAAAATAATGTTTTTTTCACCAAATCATAAATAATTACTCAAAATGAAATATGCAATCCTAATGGAAAGTCATTTCTGTCAATGCATGTCATGCTCTTATCATTGGATAAACCCATAAAAATGAGGTAACACTCCTATAAGTTTCTCAAAACACTCATGCACCAAAAGTCCCTAGTAATCTGAAGTTTATAATAAATAGGTTAGATATTCATTTTTATGATCTACATTTGAAGTCATGAAAATCCTACTCTATGCTACCATCCCAACTAAAGGACAAAACCAGAATGATTTTCCAACTCCAAGATCAACCCAAATGATACCCAAGGATCGAACAGACTAATACCATTTGTAACATCCTTCTTCTCACCATTTTCTTGGTAAGGCAGTGGAATATTACTTTTCCATAGGTGAAATCCCCAAGATACCAAAGGCTGGTAATAAATTCCAAGGGATTTATTAACAATTGGGGGATTATTTTCCCTTTTAAAATAAAATAACTAAACTAAGAATATAAGAACCAAACAACCCCTATATGACGCATGAGAACAATGTAATACAAATCTAGGTAATACCAAACTGACAAAAATACCAACCACAACCAAGAACCTTGTTAGAGTAAAAATTTGAAGACAAAACCAATAATGTTCAAAAAACTCTAAAGACATAACTCTATATCCCCTAACATGCTCCAAGCTCCAACTCCACAGTCTATTCCCAATGTATCATGATGCATCACTAAATAAATGATATGCCTTTCATTTACCTATGTCTTGATAAACAATATCTGAAAATAGGCCAAAATTCCCAAGCAGGAGGTGCGTATAAAACTCATTAGGTTTTCCCCAAATAACTTCTCTACTCACGCCACAAGGATAGAACATGTTATCACATTTATATAAAACAATTTATATAAAAAAATTAAATCATTTCATACCAAAGAAATAAAATAGTTTTCCAAACCTACACTATTTCCAAGGAAAACAACAACAAAACTCTTTAAACAATTCCACATTTATATCGGGCATAACCCATTCCATTCCACACACACCCACACATTCATGTTCGGTGACACTTCCATAATCATGAGTGGTATCTCATCGATCTATGAAATCATTGCGAGGTAACCATATCTCAAGTGATCCAATGAAGCATGCCCCATCAACAGGGTCACGTCATTATACCCCAATGGTACACACCCCCTAACCAAGGCCACTTTAATGAAATGAACTCACACCAACACATATGCCACAACCAATACCAAACCAACAATTTCAAGTCATTTCAATAAAAAAATTATTTTATTCATGAAATTTCTATCAAACCATTTCCATGAAAACAAATAAATCCATATTTTAAAATCATGTAATAAATCACTTTTCACATAAACTAATTTAAAAATTTTCTCAAACTATCACTAAATAGGGTTTCTATAAATCATTGTACATAAATTTCATAATCAATTTCAAGCAACTCGAACAATTTTAAACCGAGCCTTAAAGTTATAATAATAGGATTTAATATTTAATCCACCTACCTTACAACCATAGGTGAAAATGATGAATGACGCACATTCTTCAACAAACTGAGTTGAAACTCCAAAAACCCACATTATATCTTGTTACCTATCTAAAAACAATCACATATATTCATGATTGGATTAAAACAACATAGATATATCCAAATTGGATTATATATGTGAATATAAATGAGAGAATAAGATAAAATCTAAGGGAAAATCCAATAACAGAGTCTTACTAAGGACTCTGGGCCTCCAACGCACAAAGAATCACCAACGAATTGCTCCCAGATCAAGAGGAAGGATCTCTATAGCCTTTGGGAGGAGTGGAAAATAGGCTAGGGTTTAACTAGGGGGAAATGATAGGTTAAGAATATAATTCATATTAGATCCATAATTTAAGGAGACCCATCTATATACCACATAGTTAACCCACACATTTTGGAAAATAGTGCACCAACCATTGGGGTGCTGCTACTGTAAGCCACCCCCTCGCACGGTTGTCTCATAGGGTTAGACAAACTATGTGACAACTGTGCTCATCTCCTCTAATCCACTTTTTATGGTTTCACCTAAGTTGTTGCATAGTTAGGATAAATTGTGTGCCAACTGTGTGCCAACCCAGTGACCCATGTTCTCCCTTACACGATTTCTTAGAGGTGTTTCATGGTTTCTCCTAACTGTGCTCAAACCATAAACCTCTATAAAATCCCCAAAACACTCAAAACCATTTCCAAACCTTCCCAAACATAACCCAATTACTTTACATACTTAAAATACATAAATAAAGGGTTAATTACTTGAATCCAAGGGTGCTAAACATACTTTTATCAAGGAGTTCTCATGAGGGTTTTGGTTTTAATTAATAGAACTTATGTTTAATTTAACATCCAAAGTCTATTCAATAAAAATTTGGAGGCAAGTGTTGATAAAATCCATGTTAGGATTTTAGGATAGTGGAATCCACTAAACAAATCAATGAGCTTCAAGCCCAAAGTTGGAAATACCGCATACCTAATTACTTTCTTTTGGTTTTCATTTTCAATGTATGGATCATTAAGAAAAATAATTGGGATCCTTTCCACTAGAATGTATTTGAAACAAGAAATTCTGAGTTCAATAGTGATGGATATTGAGACTTGATAAAATAGTGAGATATTTAATTTAGAAAAGTAATTAATTTATTATTAATCACATTATTTTTGTACTAATAATATATTCTTTAATTATAGAATCAAATGGAAATCGAATCATCCACACTTTCACTATGATCAATATTTGATAAAGAAACCCTATTCACTGGTAGTAACTTCAAGGAGTGGTTTATACACCTTCTGGTTGTGCTACACCGTGAATGGAAATCTTACATGCTAGAATCCAAAATTTCAGATCTTCCTACTAATGAGGTGAGTGATGAAGAATTCCTAGTCTATAAAATCATTTGAGTGATGTGGTCAATGTTCAATGTTTTATTATTTAATGTATGTCTAGTGAACTCATGAAGTATCATGAAAAAAATGGATGTGTATAGCATGATTAATTACCTTCAAGGTATATACCAGGAGAGAGATAGAAAAGAATTGTTATAGATTTCCAAATCACTATTTCAGAGTAAGATTATAGAGGGTGGGCTGACTCAGCCTCACATAGTTAAGATCATTGTCTATATTGATCTCATAGAAGTTATAGGATTTAAACTTCCTAAAGAAATGGGAAATGATCTCATTCTTTCAACACTCCCTCATATCCTATCTATCATTTTTATAAATTTTAATATAAACAATATTCAGAAGTATCTCCCAGATCTACTTACTATTCTTCACCAAGTAGATAAGGATACGAAGCACAAGAATCCTTTTGTCATTATGGAAAACAAACCTAAAGGGAAAGAAAATATATATAATTCTAAATCTTCTTCACACTCTTCCAAGAAGAGGAAGATCAATGATCAACCAATGGAATGAAATGATGTCCGTTTTTCATGTGGAAATAAGGGACACTAGAAGAAAATTTGTACCCAGTCAAAGAATCAATAAGAAGCTTCAAGTGTGTTTGTTTTCAAGTAAGATTTATCTATTTCTATAAATTGGGTATTAGATATAATTTGTGGTTCTCACATATGTATTCAAATATATGAACCAATTAGATTCAGAAATGTTAAATAATGGGAGGTATATATATGAGCATCCAATAGAGCTAAACTTTTTGATGTAACTATCGGAACCTCATGTTTCCAACTAGAATTATATTGGTTTTAAAGGGTTTTTATTATGTTCCATTCATTACCAAAAACATTATTTATGTATCCAAACTTGATACATATGGATTTATTTTCAAATTCTTTAATAAATGTTTCTTATTTTATAAAGATATAATTTTTTAATGTAATTCACATTTAAATAATAGTCTTTATGTGTTTGATTACACAAACCAAGTAATAGTAATTTTTAATGATGTTACTTCACATGACTCATACCACACCCAAATTTGGAATCACTGGATAAGTTATGTAAACAAAAAATTCTTTACTAAATTACATAAAGATGGATATTTATATTCTTTTGAACTAAAACCACTTGGTGTATTCCACACATGTTTATAATTAAAAATGACCAAATCCCCATTTAGTGGTAATGGTGAAAGGGCTAAAGTTCTTCTTGAATTAGTTCATACTAATGTGAGTGGACCATTTCCTTTTTAAGAAATGGGTGGTTACTCATACTTCATAACTTTTACTGATTATTTTAGTAGATTTAAATATGTGTACTTAAAGAGGTATAAGTTGGATTTTTTTCATAAGTTCAATGAATACAAGAATGGAGTTGAGAAGATGTTTGTTAAGAAGATTAAGAAAGTCCACTTAGACTGTGGTTGAGAATTTCCTAATCAATACTTCATTGATTATTTATAAGAGTTTGGGATACTATCTCAACTCACTACTTCTTCTACACCTCAGTTGAATGGTGTAAGAGAAAGGATAAAATACACCTTGTTGGACATAGTGATATCAATAATGAGTCATGCAAGTTTTCCATTATCCTTTTGGGGATATGCATTACAAATTGCATCATACATACTAAATCAAGTGAAACTAAAGAAAAATATGGTATAATATAGCAATTATGGAATGGAAAGAAACTCATGTTTCTTTACTTATATGCCTGGGGTTATAAAGAATTTTTTAAGGCCTCTTCAAGTACCAAGCTTACACCCCAAGGCACAAAGTGTATCTTTATATGATATCCCAAAGAAACAAAGGAATATTTCATATATAATTCTTCAAACAAAAAGGTTGTGGTTTATAGATACAACAAATTTATTGACAAGGATATTTTATATAAAGGAGATAGTGGGAGAGAGATGCACTTTGATGAAGTACATGCTCAAGATACACAAGAGTTGGATTGACAAAAATTTCCATAAACCCCATGGATGAAGAAGTTTTTATAGTGAAACAAGTACTGTATAGGAGTAAAAGAGAGGTTAGTGACCTATAATGATATGGATTTGTAGTCACTAAGTATGGTGAGTCGTTATAATTTGATAATAATGATACTCTAACCTATAAGTAAGTAGTAATTCGAACAGATGTTTCCATGTGGTAAGAAGCAATGAATTGTGAAATAGATTCCATGTACCAAAACCATGTTTGGATTTTGGTAGATCCTCAAGTGGATGTAAATTCTTTTGGTTGAAAATGGGTATTCAATAATAAACTGGGTGTGGACGGATAATTTAGTACCTATAAGACAAGACTGGTTAAAAAGGTGTTTAAACAGCATCAAGGCAATGACTATTAAGAATCCTTTTCACTAGTTTCAATGTTGAAATCCATCATAATTCTTCTTTACATTGTGTATTACCATGACAATGAGATTTTCAAAATGGATTTCAAAATAGAATTTTTTAATAGGAACCTATAGGAATATGTTTATATGAAAAAACCCAAAGGGTTTGGGACTCCAAAGGATTCCAACAAGTCATGAAAATTGAAAAAAAACCATTTATGGATTAAAGAAAGAGTATATGTCTTGGAACATTAATTCTCATTAATCTATAACGAAATTTATTTCATAAATAATGATTATGATCCTTCTTCCTACAAATAGTTTAGTGGAAGTGCAGTTGTTTTCTTAATAGTATATATTCATGACGTATTACTCATTAGAAACAAAATACCGATTTTACAGTCTTTTAAGGTCTGGTTGAATAAATGTTTTTTTATGAAGGACTTGGTAAATGGAGCATATATTCTTTGGATCACGATCTATCATGATAGATCCAAGAGGTTTCTCAGTCTAAGTCAAAGTACATATATTGAAAAGATACTAAATAGATTCAGTGTGGAACAATCCAAGAGGGGATTGTTATCGGCGTCATATGTCATTCATATTTCTAGGAAAATGTTTCCTTAAACACATGAGGAAAGAAATAAAATGGAAAGTATTGCACAAAAATCAGTGATTGGGTCAGCCATGTATGATATGTTATGTACTAGGATATATGTCACCTATGCAATAAGTGTGGTAGGAAGATATCAAGCTGACCTAGGTGAAAACTATTGGATGGTAGTAAAGACTATCCTTAAGAATATAAGTAATACTAAGGATATGTTCTTAGTTTATATAGGGTATGAATAACTAGTCATTAGAGGATATTCATATGAAATTTTCCAAACTAATAAAGATGATATGAAGTCACAAAGTAGACACATATTTACTTTGAATGGAGGTATTCTGAGTTGGAAGAGCTCAAAAAAGGTTGTGTTCATAGATTATATAGTATATTATGAGTATATTATGGGTTCTAAGATAGATAAAGAAACATTAGGGATGCACAAATTTTTCCAAGACCTTGAAATGGTACCTAGAAGTAAATATCCTATCACACTCTACTGTGATAATATTGCAGCAGTGGCTCTCGCAAAAGAGGCAACTCCAAATTAGTGGATGAAGCACATAATTAAAAAGTATCATCTATTAAGGTAGTTTATCAAAGTATTCAATCTATATTGAATAGTAATTACATGGAAGAAAACATTGGGGACCCCTTGACTAAATCCTTAACTCAGCAAAAACATTATAATCATGTGAGATCTAGAAGAATGAAATTCGTAGGAAGTTTTCTCTAGTACAAGTGGGAGTTTATTGGACTTGGTGTCATAGGACCAACTATCTATACTTTGATTGCATATATATTCGATTTATTTAATATTAATAAAACATATTATTTCATACTTTTCATTGTTATGCATGAATCTGATGTAATAATTTCCTAGAGTATACATCGTATTGATATGGTTATAGAAATTCTCTACTATGATGAGAACATTGAAGTTCTATGATGATATTCTTAATTAATGTTCTTCTATTGGATAACATACTATGATATGACACATTGTACATAAGATATCAGGTGTAAGTACTCATAAGTAGATGAGGCTTCTTCCCATGAAGTTCGCACTTAGTAATATCCAAGATGGGATATTGTGAGAATAGACCTGCAAGTAGGAATTCTACATGTTTTTGTGTTGTCATATATTCCTATCTATGATCATGTGTAATAGTCCATAGAAATTAATTTTATAATTAATGCATGTCATGACTCGTACAATTATATTTGATTATGAAAACTGTGATGTTATATGTTTGTGGTGAGGTAGGGCATGTTTGGTGTGTCGTGATTAAAATGTCATTAATTGATAAGTTGAGGAAGTATTTTCCCCTTCCATATTTATGGAGCCTAATATATCATCCCTTTTATTGGAATAGAACTATCACTCTAAATTATATATCCATGGTGTAATGACGTGTTTATTTCACATAGTCAAAGAAAGACATATCGAGCATATAGTTCGGTGACATGAATTTGAAACCTTATTGATGAGATATTGTGATAAAGGTATTATATTACACAATGAGTTTCCATATGTGGTTTTCATCATTGTGACATTAAGTTATTTATCTTGGGTATATTGAGCTATTTATATATAGTAATCATAGACTTTAGGTAATCTTACCTAATTCCAATAAAAAATAATCCTATAGGGTCACACACTAATTGTTTTTTATGATCTTGATTAAATTAAATTTTAATTTAATTAATTGAATAAAAATTATTCTCAAGACTGATGGATAATTTTATTAATGTTTTATCAATCATAAATATTTACTGATGAATGAAATATTTAAATTAAATATTTATTTAGGTGTTCAATAAATTCTAGAGGATTTTGAACAGAACAAGAATGAGTCCAGTGACAAATATTAATTAACAATCCAGTAAAATAATATTTGTTATTTCCCAATTTGGTGTGCACCAAAACATAATAATAATGATATTATTATTATGTGGATTGGGTTTTATTAATGATTATTATTTTATTTAAGGTATTGTGTGCAATTAAATATTTATTTTAATATAAACCCTAGATATATAAATAAAATGTTATGTCTATTGTGTATTGTATCCTATATCGAAACATGAGAATCATTTCATACACAAAAAATCTCTCTCGACACCTCCTTTCTCTCTTCCTATCAAGAATGATAAATAAAAGAGATATCCCTTCAAGATCGAAGGATGAGGGGTCAACACGAATAACACAAGACAATAAACTCACCACACTAGCACCCAGAGATAGATTTACATTTCTCATATATTAAAGGAGTACATGTATATCACTTCTAGAGGGATTCTATCATTGGATCCTCATAATGCAATGAAATAAATCTGAAAGAGTCTTTTCAGACGATTTACATCTACATTTATGAAATAATTCTCATAACACATATTTTTTCTTCCAATATTAAATAAATTAATTAAAAATTTGGCATGCAAGACCTTCACTCGGGGTTTCAAAAAACTCAATATCAAAATAAATATTAATATATCACCCAACACCACATACTTTCGATACATTGGAACCAAAAAAACAAGGGGAGTCTCCACTTGACCTAAGGTGCACCTCATCAAATGCTAGAGGCTACCGACTAGTAGGGGGTCTAGTGTGATACTATGAGGAGACTATATCCGAGTATCAGTGTCCAACCAAAGATAATAATAACCAAAAATAATTCATGATCGTAAAAATAAGATTATGTGAAAGAAAATAAACAACAAGGCTATATCAAAATGTAATGCGGAAGCATACAATCATAAAAACTCAATGGATGCCCATCCGACTGACCACATATACTGAATAAATATAAGAAAAAAATAAATATAAAATAGGATCTACTATATCCCTGAGCCTCACCTCATACCAATATCCATTTTTTTAATCTATACAATTGAATGATCTAACTATGGGTCTCAGCCCAACCTAAACCTAAGATTAGTAAAGTCTACTTGGGTACTCAAGTGTCATAGTCACCAGAGAAGTGTGTGATGACAACTTAGAAAGGGAATCCATATCAATACATTTTTTATTTTTTAAGAAGCCACTTTTTGGAAAAGTGGGAACCATACAAAAACTTCCACAAGTACCCACACATCCCACTAAGACGATCACCACAACAAAAAAAATACCAAATTCAAAATCCACACCAGCCAAACCCTACCACCACTACAGCGATCCAACAATCCAAAAAATTCAAAACTCAAAATCAAGGCATCACAATCCATCACTAAAATCAAGTCGTCTCATCACATCTTGCATCGAGTATTGCACCATTCATCAAGTCACACACAGAATGTGACAGCTGCCCAGTCCGCATCAAACCAGATCGCCGGTGAGCTCCACTGGCATCTGTCGTCACCATCGAAGAAACCTTCATCATCTCCACTATACTCGAACATCACACCAACATCTACACCATTGTCATCATCCTCATCCGAACACCACACCATCATCAAGGCATGAATAATACAGAATACAACCATACTAGATGAAAAAGTTGAAAGAATCATTGAGAAAACCTCATACAAATCCACCGCTATAGAAGGAACACACGGATTTCATCAAAATAAAGATAAACAGGTCGCTCGAGAAGCATAAATAGCTGCTAGATCCCACCTCCCAAAACCTTTGAGGAACCACCATTCCATCTCCAACTCAGAGAGGATCAAAGGTCCTTGGGGTCAGGGCAGGGATGAGAGCGATCGGTGCCTCCAAGTGACAGCATCTCACCTGGACTGAAATCAGAAACCAAAACCAAGATCAAGACGACACAGGAGAAACTAGAAATACCTCGACCACCATTCCACTTATCCCAAAACCACGGAGTAAAATTATCTCCAGATCTGACCTGGATAGAAGCAATGGAACATGAGGTAAGGGAAGGGACGCAGCAGTCAGGGGATACAGCAACCACTATCGTCGGGATCGAACACCACCTGTGAAAGAAGCCCCAAAAAAACCACTCTGTGAGAGATAATCATCACACGAATAAGGAAAAGGATGAAAGAGGAATAAAGAAAGGAAAAGGAGAGGAAGAGAAGTGGAAACGGCGCTCAGACGTGCCTCCAGACCTAAAAGAGAAGGGTTTTAGTAGAAACCCTAGATGAGGCTGAGAGTGGGAAGGGGAGAGCCGGGGGATCATGGAGCCATCTCATATGGGTTTCACGACAACTTAGAAAGGCATCACCAACATGGTCTCATTCATAACCAGTAAATATATTATACACATATGATATGATCATAAAAAAGAAATAAACTATGGAAGTGAAATAAAATAACCAATATCGATCATCAGTTTTTCACATGAAACCCAGGATCAAACCAAACCTACTTCGTCCATTTTCGGGGTGCCTCTGATCACATCGTTTAACACTACCAACACAAATATCAACCTGTCCCATGTAAAAATTAAAATGAAACCCAAAAATAAATGGGATCTACATCCAACCCTGGAACCAATGTATCCTCTCGAATCTAATGATCAAATCCAAGGTACACCAAATCATGGTACTCCTGGATCCAAATCCATGGTAGCCCAAATTGTGGTACACCAGCTCCAAATCAATGGAATCCCAAATCATGGTATATCATCTTGACTCCAAGGATCAAATACATGGTTTTACAAATCTTTAAAATCCTAATTCCAAATCCATGGTATTCCAAATCATGGTACTCCCAACTCCATATTCATGGTAGTCCAAATCATGGTAAAATATTCCAACTCTAAGGATCAAATCAAAGGATATTAAAATCATAATATCTTGGTGGATTGTATATCCTGCCATATGGATCAAAGGACCTTGTCTAAGGAATCTCAAACTATGTGTATGGAATGAAGTTTAGATCCTAGGATCAAGTCCTAGGTACCCCATATATCCTAAATACATCACAATGGGTAGTGCATTTCACTTAAATTAGACCATAAATATCATCTTGATGGATTTTCCATCTTTCTAAACTCATCATACCATCCATGGTTATCCTATCTAGTGCATGAACTATCATTGTTACAACCTTCATAGACTCAAATATTTAATTCAGGTTTTAAGGTGACACCCACAATCATCACAAACCATTTTAAATATCCACACTCACTAGGGTCAACATGTCACTTAGGAACCCACCAGGGTCTCCTAAGTCTCCTCATATACAAGAAACCCTTCATGGGTACTTTTATATCAACATGTTTCTTAGGTAAACACCCATTACTCAGAAGACATAGTGTCCCTATATTTCATCAAAACCATATCAATTCCTCACTGGATTCCTAGGAAAATTTTATAAGGGATTTGGATTCAAGGTCATTCCCTTCCCAAGTCACTATAGATCGGTCTAAATACCCAACCCATCCATCATTATCCACTAGGTAAACCAACCCAAGTAATCATAACTTAGTGGGGGAGGAACACTCTCCCCAGAGTCATCTCAACTATCCCAAATGTTCTAATACATACCAAGGTTCTCAAATTGCCAATTCCTAGTCCAACCACATCAATTCATTACTCAACTCTATCTGGAGGTCACTAAGGGTTCTTAATACTAGGGATAAAACATTTAGTTCATTTTATTTTATTTAAACCCCTTTGTTTTTATGTATCTTAAGTAATAAAAATATAATCAAATATTTAACCATCAGCGGCCAGGGAAATCAATCCAATGCCCTAGGTCTTTCATGGACTTGGTAATTTCTTCGGTTCATTCATGGTGTTTCATATAATTAGAAATTTATTTAACAAATAGATCGATCACTTATAGTAGTGATACCACACATATTACATTCCAATGATAAATAAAGAAAAGAAAATACCATCAAGCATATACCAAGGACCACCTACACCAATAACAAAGTTACACCCTTTGATCACCAACTAATAACTCTCACTCAAGTATTTCCAAGTCCAACCAACCACCACCCATCATTGTAAGGACCTAACTCATGCCAATCCTCACAAAGAAATTAATTATAACACTTTATAATTAATTAAACAATTTAATATAATTATTTATAATTCCTAGAAACTTACCAGTTAACCTATTTGCAATTAAACCATAAGAGACATGGTATGGTCTGCTCTTAATGTACCCCTGATCCTAAACAACATAAAAACCCCAATTCAAATGCTTATTATAATGTAAATTTTAATTAAATTAGGGGAAAACCCTTGAAATTTCATATGCTAACATAACTTTTTCAAAACATAAATATACTGCATGGGGAAACCACCTCGGATTGTCCTCTAGCCACCATGCATGAAACAAACCCTAAAAAATGGATGATTCTACCATGATCTAGTGGAATCAGTACCAAAAATCTAAAAAGATGGTATTACAGATAGCAGCTATAAACCAAATTAAAATATAGGGAGAGGAGAGACTCAAATGAAACTACCTATGAATCGCACCCAGAACTAACCCAGGTTAAGGGGAAAAGAAGAGAGGATAGGGTAGGTCGTCTGGCCCCTCCCTCACATGCTTATCCATCCAAAAAAAATTGGGTAGAGCCCCCTTTTTAAATTAAAAAACACCCTAAATAGCTTCACTGCATAAAATATTTTCCATGTTATGAACATCTCGGGTAGAGGGGCCTCCCCCCACTATCCCAAAAAATCATGGTGCGACTAATAAGGTCTTTTCATGAAAGGTATATTGTGGTACAATTAAGAAGGCCATCCACCTGATCCTTCTTTGATATATTCTAGAACACCCAGTACCTCCAAAGAATCTCATTCCATGTCCAAAAACATCCCTTTGGGTTATACAAACTCTTGGAATCACATTTTGGGTCCCAATTCTCTAAATGATCCATCCTACAAACTAAAAAATCAAACTCTTCTGGAATTTTATCACCTGACCAGACACAAGGTATTACAATCTCCCCACCATATCAATTCTCATACCCTGGGAAGCCTTATAGACCACCAAAAAATAATTTTGAACCACTTGGGTGATCAATTCATGCAAAATTCATCATTTTATACTCAATAATGTTGAATGAGGTTCCATTGAGAAACTCCAAGCATGAGGTTCACTATTCATCAAAAATTGAGTCACTGCTCACTACGATCACTGAAATAATAATATAATGCGTACCCATGAAAATATTTCCAAGGAAACCATTGCATAATCAATAAATTTATCTACAGGCACAGGGTTCACACCACTATAAGCCTCTACTCATATGGGATGATTCTAAGCCATCATACTCCCCACCACCAAAATCGCTTATTGAAATGTACTCTCAATAGTCCAACAACCTTCTTAGTATAGTTTATATCTCACCATACCCAAATAAACATGAAATTTTGAGTTGAAATATAATAAATATCATATTATTTAATTTCAAATTGAATCATATGAGCCTCCATCACCCTTACATAGATCTCGTAGACATTGATCACTCGTCAAAAAATCCCAACCAAACTCATAATTCCCTCGTAGTATAAAATGTTTGGTACCAGATGTAGTCCCCAATCCACCACACCCAATATCATGTAAAAATACCATCACTTGGTTTCACCACATGATTCACCCCTGAATCATGTCATGAGTCATTGATCACCCCATAAACCATGACATGAATCGCGGTTTACCCTCTAAATCACATAAAGAACTATGGTTTGCCTCATAAAACATGTTATGGTTCATGGTTCACCTCATGAATCACTGCCAGATCACTTAAAGATCTAGAGCCTAATTTCAATACATTTTATCAAGCCATTAACTCATTCAAATCTCAGAAATCATATTCATTAGGGAACCAACTAAAATTGGATTCACCTACTCATTAGTATCCAAAAGCTACCACAACAACCCAAAAACCAATATTAACATGTCCACATCCTTACCAACAAGGTTTCTCACATCTTAGACCCTTTCTCTATCTATTAAATCATGTAATGACTGTACATGTCTATCCCACTCATAACTAGGAATTAATTATAAAATTTCAAAAACCACAAGTTCCTGACTTACCAGGAACCTCATCATTAGTACCCACTAAAATTGAAATCACAATGAGGGTCATGCCCTCTAACGGCCAATGGCTCACTCCCAACCAAATGGATTCCCTTATACCTCTCCTCAAGAAAAACCTAAATAGGTTTAAATATCATGTGTGTTTTAGATCTCTTGATCCATATTTATTACATCAAAGGAAACATATACCTAAAATAAATACATGGATCGACCATGACACTACATCTAATCCATTTCCAAAATATCCCTCACCATAGGAGGACTTCTCATTTTTATCAAACCTCAAAAAACAAAACCGACAAACATTCCATCAAAATCCATTGGTCCACATCTCACACATGGCATCTCATCGATCCATGATTCAATCAGCACCGTGTATATCTAGTGTGTGCTGCCTCAATCTTATCCAAACTCCATGAGTGTATGCTCTTGAACCACCCAGTCACATAACCCAACTCACACTCCCATGAGTCACATCTCATCATACCTAGGCTCACAATCCTAAACCACTAACCATGATACTCTTGAATGTCAAAAACATCAATCCTGAAGCACCCTCAACACTCCTTTATAAAATCTATAAATTTCACCTATTCCATGGTTTATCAAATGATTTCCTTCAAACCGATGTCATTCCCAAAATCACATGCATCCATCCACACTCTACTATTTAACCACTCATAAATGCATCAAAAATACATAGGGATAAAAATAACACAAATCTTTCCCTCCTAACCATACCTCAATACAATATAACCTCACATTCTCGTCATCATAGAAACCGAAGGCTTTTCTATGCCTATACAATATACTGGTAACACCTCACGTGTACCTATAACATAAATCAAAGTATATATTCATGATTCTCATCTTCTAAGGGTACTCACAAACCTAGGATAACCCATATCTCGTGTTACAATCATATATCGCATCTCATATCATCTATAACACCTGGATCACCTATCCGGAGCTGATCTCAATGTTCTAGGCCTGACCACCTATCCCATAAACCATCTCTCATATAAGTCACATCTCACAAGAAACCACTATCTTCCCATATGAAACATGATAAGGAAACTCATGTGATAAACTACCCACTCTAGGGTTATCATGTATATAAATATCAGGAATCGCATGCCAAATCATCTACCTACATGGGAACTGATTCTCACTAGGAACCTACATATGAGACTACCCCCTTGAGAATAAAAAATCTCAAGTTAATCCTCACTGGGAATCCATATAAGGGAGTCCCCCCCTCAAGGATCAAATTCTCATATATTAATATATCTATATATAATGGAATCACCCTACCAAAATATGTGATATAAATCCCATAGTTATATAATTTAGTTAAGTAAAATGTCACCAAGAAGCAATATGGAAAACACAATATAGGTTGTTGTTGACACTTTAAATAACCAAAACCATTTCCTCAATCACCCCAAGGGGTTCATAACAAGCCATTAAATTCTTGTACTAACCTTCTAGGGTCACCATATATCCTGTACACTGAGGGGATATATAGACACCATCACAAAGAATCACATTATAGATCCACATGACCTATCATCAGAAGAAAAATATACCATAGTCTATCTGAGTAGGATTCCATTCTAAGTTATATGAGAAAACATAATTTAAGTTATTATTGATATATTAAACTATTAAAGTCTATATCTTCAGTGATATCAACCACACATAAAAATCTGAATGTCATGTGAATCCCATGTTCCAAATATGATTCATGTACACTGGACACTTCTCATTCGTCCAATAGCCAAAAATCAAATAACAGGCCTCCTACTAATGGGACAAGAGCCGAAAATATAATAACTTATAAATAATAAATATTAAAACCCATGTTTTTTATGCTACGTGAAAATAATATAGTTATAACACCAAAAACCAAGAACAACAATCCCATATCCCAAGTAACCAGGAATTCAAATCAGAAAAAAAAATTGACACACTAGTCAAAGGTATGTCAAAAAATCTTACACATCCCCATGTCACTTATATACCATCTCTCAAAATAGTAAGAAAAAACATAAACTATAATAAAATTTGTGATATCAGTCGGATAAAATCTCTTATTCTACATTGTAACATCTCACCCCCAGTTCATAGTCATTAAGTGGTGATTGAATAGGGGGAGTCACCAATTGAACTCAGGCATGTCTCCATAAACACTATAAGTTTTTGACTAGAAATGAGGGTATGGGAAGATGTTATAAGGAGAATATACCCCCATATCATAGTGTATAATAAAATATAAAAATAACCAAAAATTATCCATGATAATAAACATAAAATTAGGTGTAAGAAAATAAATAACAATTCTTATCAAAATATAACACATAAGAATATAGTCATAAAGACTCACTAGCCACCCACAGGGCTAACCACCCACCGGGCTTACCACATATACAGAATAAGTATAAGAAAAAAATATACAGTAGGATCTAATATGTAACACCCCGATATTTTATAATATATATTCTTTTTAAGTTATTTCATATCTTATGTTGTACGCTACACAAAGATTATCTTGTGCTATATGCAACACCGTATTAGCTTGCAGTATACGCAACACTATTCTTGGATCGTCTTACACACAATTTCAAGTTCGTTTGATTGTAGTTATTCTATGCAACATTGAGTGTGTGTGTATATATATATTCAATGTATAAATAAAATATGTTTGGATTTTGTTATACGAAACAACAAAGGAGTCTTGCAATACATGCAACCCTGACTTGGCTTGCATTACATGCAATCGAGACCTTCCTCGATAGCATGTGTTGTATGCAATACCGGGTTTCACTCAACAACGATATATGGTTATAATATTTTTATGAACAAGACGTTATGAATTTTATTAACTAAATTTTAAATTTTATAACATTATTATTCATATTACACATTTTCTAGAACATTGTATGAGAACAAAATAAATTTTTCGGGTAAAATAAGTATTTTTCAAAAAATTCAGTTTTGTCACCTTTTGATGGCGCACCCATTTTAAATATAATTTTTGACAAGTTTATAAGTTAAAATTTTCAAAATAAACTTCTTATTTTGAATCAGGATATAAAAAATTACACTGGATAAAGTTTTGATATTTTTTAAACAGCGTTCTTATTTTGATGAATAGTAAAAACACGCTAATTTTTACTTAAAAACAAATTTTTTTATCGATATAATTTATATGGTTAAATTATAAGGGTAAATTGTTTTAAAGTAAAAATAGAATATATTTTTACCATTTAATATAATTTATGTCATTAGCATTGATTTTACATTGAATTCGTAGGTTAAATCAATTCAATCTTTTGCAATGTTTTAAAGAAAAACCTGTTTTTTTTTACAATGGGATTAATTTTAATTAATTACTAAAAATTATGTGTTTTTAATTTGAAAAAATGGATTCCATATTTGGAATCATTAGTTCCAAATTATGTTAAAAGGCTACTTTTTATTTTTGGGCATTATGAATAGTAACTACGGTAAATTTTATTTACCATAGTTAAAGGTAAATTAGGTAATTAAGGGGGAAAATAATATTATAAAATTACCCTAACACTTACCGTAATATAATTTGATGATAATATTTCGTCCTAAGGCATATTTGGGTCGAAATGGAATCCATTGGAACCCACTTCGATGTAATTAAAACTTTTAATTTATTTTATTTTAAAGAAAGTGAAATATGTCTCACTAAAACATTAATAATTAGATTATTTTTTATATAAGGTTATACAGAGTATAACTTCGATTATAAATACTCATTTTAAGGATAAAAAGTTTTTCTTTATCATGGTAATTTATTTGTAATTTTTAAGATATATTTAATTACCTTAATAGCTTATACATTAATGATGTAGATATTATTTATTTAGTGAAACATCAATAATATAGTTATTATTAAAATGATAATACCTATCAAAAGAACCATAAACTTGACCAAAACTTATTTATAGAGTATATATATACCATAATAATCCAAGGGTAGATTTGTGGACCATTTGGAGTCTTATAAAACAGATTATTACATTTATATTATTTTATTTTATATGATGTCAAAGTTGTCACCTTCATAATTTAATAAATATAAAATTTTAAATGTTGTGCTTTTAAGATGATAAATTCAAGTAAAAATATTATTATGAAAGATATTATATTTATCTTAATCATAGGATTTTATTTTTAATTTTTATGCAAATAATAAATATATTAAATGATTATACAAAAATGATGTAGTAATTGTTTTATTAAAAGAAATATAAAATAAATGGTTTTATAAATATTAAAATAAACATTATGTGAACTAATTAATGTTATAAAAAAATATATATATGAATATGACATGTTAGGAATCTATTAAACATTTTTTTTAATATATCCTCTGTGTGGATTTTATTTAAATTCAAATAAATGAATAGTGTCAAAATTAACACTATTGTTATTTTATAAAAATAACCTATTACTGAATTGTTTAAAAATCACATAAATATTTAAAAATTATAAATTAAAAATTATATGGTCTAAAATTTCATAAATTACCCAATTATGAATAATTCACAACACGTATGTAATTATTTATAACAGTTTAAAATTTAGAATATTATTACCAAAAATAAGATTAAATAAATTAAATAAGGATAAATCAAATTGATAAGGTTTAAAATAAATTCCCAACATGTATAAATTTGATTTGATGATGATATTACAACTCTATCTTACCTCATATCCTAATTTTAGTCACTTTGGATGTTTTTAAGTAGGGTTTGAGTTTATTATAAATTAATATTTTTGAGGTTTCCAAAAGTTCCCCTCTCTTCCCTTATAAAAGGGAACCTCCTCCCTCTCCTCATCACACCACTTTGAGCCTTCAAGCACGGCCAACCCCTGCCAATTTATCTTCTCAACTTCTCTAGAAACCTACTAGAGGTCCTGGTCTTCTTCTAAGACCAACTTTAGTGCCCTAAGTAGAGGTTAAGAGGAGGCACGTCGAAGAAGAGGTAATCTCCTCTACCAATTATTTCAAATTTCATTATTCTTCTACTTCCCCTTATTTAGTTGTTTCATTATAAAGTAATAACATCAGTATAACTAATATATTTATATGTTATTATAAATATTAAACAACCCTATTTCACCTTCTACCCACCCTATGAAAAACGAAATCACCGCGCGTGCGTACGTACGTAATACCGTCTCCACTCCGTGGTGTAATATGTTTTTTCACCCCCACCTTACTTGAATGGGTATAACGGTGTAAAAAATAAATATATATATGGTTATTATAACATGATACCAATTCTGAGATATTATATCATCCACTCTAATTCTATTAAATAATTATGGGAACGATATCATCGCACGTGCGTACGTACGGATTACTGTCTCCACGATGCGATGAGGTTCAATATCCAAGTTAACCATTCAAGAATGATTATGAAGTATATATATTAAATAATAATGAAATATATGACATATTAATGATACTGGACCTATTTATATGTTATTTACTTACTTCCGTTCAATTTAATAAGGAAACGAAAACAGCATTCATGCGTATGTATGGACTACCGTCTCCATGAACAGTGTATTTCTTTCCATTTATCGATCTATTATATATATATGTGTATATTATGAATATATGTTATATATAAATAATATTTTAAATTCTATAAGTAATTAATCATGATCTAAGTAATCATATGAATAATTACATGTCAAAACACGGACGATAAATGAAACGATTTTACCCAAAACGCTACTTTAACATGGAATTGACAAATGAACAGGTAATATAAAGTCGTAAGTGAATCATATATGATAACATAAATATTATTATGGTTCTTTTACAAGTTAATAATATTTTTAAACTCACTATATAGGGGTCTCTGACACATACATAAGAAATTGGAAATAAGGTAAGGGATAATTTTGCAATCTCAATTTTATCTAAGATTGCTTATACGTAAGTATTTACAGGGGTTATATTTTTCATCCATGTCCATAAAATGTTTTTCATAAGGTGTTTAATATTATTCCATGTATTGTTAAAGTCATTTTTACCCCTCTTTGACTTTTAATTTGTGTTATGAAAGTAATCTTTCTTTTGTTTACCATATGTGGTACTTTTTGACTTTTCCGTTAAAATTACGAGGAGAATGTTTTTTTTTAAATTATACAGCATGAACGGATTTTTACGGTTTCATAATGCCTTATTTTCATGAAGCTAAATCTACAATAATTCATGAATATTTTCAGAAAAATCATTTTCCTTTAAAAATGCATGGTATTTTGTGAAAAGAAAATGATTTTGAAGAAGAAAGGATATTTTCCTCAAGAATTAATTTCAAGAGTTTTATCAAAACTATTTTCCATCTAAGAGGACATTATTTAGTATGATTATGTTTCAAGTATAATGTATCTATTATTTAAGTGGTTTGATTATTCTTATGATGAAATTATATCCATTTGTTTTATATGGATTATGTTATGATGGGATGATGTTTAGGAAACCCATTTTATTCTTTGGGTTATGATGAGTGATTTTTGTTTATTTTGTGGCACAAGTAAGAATTATTTCATTATGAGATGGGTGGGACATATATCTCCATCAAATGCATTGGGTAAATATTTATATCTCATGATATAGACATGGCTGGATTGGAATGTTAATCTAGTTCAATGATACAGGACTGGAACGAGGAGTGAAGTCGATTTAGAAAGGGACTTTGTCCACTATGATGGTCTTGGAAGCAATGCCTTGGCTACTATGAAAATCATATCATGTGCTTAATGTTTTTCCACACTTACATGTTTTATTCCCATGCTATTTTATCATGGTTAATGTTACTTTATGATCTATACCTTATGCACTGCCAAGATTTATGTCATTACTCATGATTTTGATGTTTTATATTCATGTTCTTACGTTCAAATGTTTAGGGATTGTTTTATATTCTCCATGTTTAACCTTACTGAGCCTTTGAGATTACCCTTTTTATGTTTTCTTTTCCCCAGGATATAAAGAAAGGTTTTAGGTAAGAAAACCAAAGGGGAAGATCATTATGGGAGATGTTGAAGATCTTTCACCATAATTAGAAGATTATGTTCCGAGTTTCTAAAGACACTAAACTAATACGGTCTTTGGGAATCTGTTTTTTTCATTTATTAAGTATTCCTCAAAAGTAATGTAATGTCTATGTACATCAAGTGTGGGTCTCTATAGTTGGTATCAGAGTGAATGTTTAGTTAACCTTTGTAAAGTAGGATGCGAAAACTTTAGTGAGATCCCTAGAGATATTTCTAAGGTATGTATAGGGATGTCCCTAAGGTTAAGTATAAGTATAGGTTATAGTCCTAGAATTGTGGTAACAATCATAGAATTAAACCTAAGATGTTATAGATTGAAATTACTCTCCCTTGATTATGTTGTTTTTCTAGTATGATTTTTTCCTCTCATACTATTCTTTTTGGGTTTTAAGAAATAGTAGGAAACAGGAGGATTCATGTTAATGGAGAATATGATAGAAACTGGAATGATATTCTTCATGAGCAACCAAATGAAACGGGATTTGGATGTCCAAACACTATTATTATGCCTAATCATAAATCTCATAATATAATCATTAAAATCAACTTTGGTAAGTTTCCTGACTCAGCTAATAAGAGAAAGATGGAGTTTCATGATGATCATAGAGGAAAGAAAGTTCAATTTTCCCCATGTAAATCATATGGGAAGAGGCATCTAGAAGAATGTTTCAAAGGAACTGGAAGATTCTTTGGGTGTGGAAAAGAAATACACAAAGCCAGTAATTGCAAAGGAAAAGGTTCAGTTAACACCATGGACAAGGATAATGGCATTTCTAAGACATCAACAACTGTTAAATATTTTAAATGTGGAATGTATGGGCATTATGAAAACCAATGCCCTAAGGGAAAGTCTCATGAAGAGAATAATCATGGTCATATGTGTAGTATTTATATTGATGATGATGAAGATACTACAAATGATATGTGATATGAAATAATTTTTCAAGCTCGTTCAATGGTTTAAGAAGGTAGTGGAATGATTTATGTTTATCAAGAGTTATGTTGTATAGGTAATGGAACTATGGAATAAAAACACATCTAAGGATTGTTACACTACTGATTTCTCTAAATTATTTGAATTTATATGTTGAATGGTACCAGTAACCATGAAAGGTTATTCAGATATTTTTGGAAAGTAAATGATATGTGCATAATTAAGGGACAAGGAGATAATGAGATGTTTGATATTATTAATGATATCAAGACTGATATAAGGACAATGTGATATCATGGTTTGAGTATATAGAAATTTTCAGGATTTTAGTAAGTTGAAAGAGTTAAATTTTGACCAAATTCATGTTTTCACTAAGGTTCTATGGTAATTCATGTTTCAAGAGAATAAATAATTAAGGTATTCACATGTTTGGAATGTGAACAACAAGATGTATTTTATGATATATTGGGGATAAATGATGGTATTCACATGCTTGGTTGATGACATTTCTAGTAATTGTTTTCTTTATACTATAAGATTGGACAGAAGTATTTTCGATAAGCCTAAAGTTTGGAATGGATTAAGTTGGACATCAGATAGAATTTTTTAAGGCTAGAAATTTTTTAGATATTATTTTTGGAATGTTGTAATAGCATAGTTTTAGAAAAAGGACAACCCATAGGACGGGCAACAACCCATCGTGTCGAACAAGGTTGCGGGAATCGAACCCACAACCGAAGTGTGATAGGCCTTTATCACCTACCACTGGCCAATAGAAAGTCCCTAGTTAGTATAAATTAGTTTTTTATTATTAAGCGGAATAATACATGAAGTATATGTTCATTTTTGGAACCATATACGATTAATCTCACCATAGATGGACTTATGTATATAATTATTTCTAAATTTATGTTTGAGACAGATGGAATGACCTATCATTCTATCATATGATCCTCTAACACTTCATGGAAGACAAATTTAACTTCATTTCTTTAAGAGATGAAGTGGAAATAGTTCAAGGCACGAACAACAGTGATATTGTACCAAAATCAAGTAAGTATTTCTTTTAATTCAAAAATTCTTCAACATTAGGGAAATGATCTTGAAAACAAAAATTGTTGTCCAAGTGCTCTCATATATAATGAATCAGATGGTACATTAGATCATCACAAATATATAGCTTTGTGACTGTTCTCTTTTTTATAGCCATGTCCTCTACCACTCTCCATCAGAACTTGATGGTTATATTTCTCTTCTATATCCATATTTTCACCTATGTTCTCCTATGTGTAAACCCAGTGATTTGTTAATTTGGGTAAACATTATGTTTCATACTTTAGTTTTTAAAGATAAGTTTTGGTATTCCTTTTTATGATGTGGGTTTCTATGAAAGAAACTCTCATGTAATAAACCATTTATAACCTCGACGAATTTCGAGGGCGAAATTCATTTTAAGGGGTGTAGAATATAACACCCCGAGATTTTATAAGATATATTCTTTTTAATTTATTTCATATCATCTGTTGTACGCTACACCAATATTATCTTGCGCTATATGCCACACTGTATTAGCTTGCAGTATACGCAACACTATTCTTAGATCGTGTTACACACAATTTCAAGTTCGTTTGATCGTAGTTATTCTACGCAACATTGAGTGTATATATATATATATTCAATGTATAAATGAAATATGGTTGGATTTTGTTATATGCAACAACAAAGGAGTCTTTCACTACACGCAACCTTGACTTGGCTTGCATTACACGTAATCACCCATTTTAAATATAATTTTTGACAAGTTTATAAGTTAAATTTTACAAAATAAACTTATTATTTTGAATCGGGATATAAAAAATTACATTTTATTAAGTTTTGATATTTTTCTAACAATGTTCTTATTTTGATGAATAGTAAAAACACGCTAAATTTTACTTAAAAACAACTTTTTTCATCGAGATAATTTATATGGTTAAATTATAATAGTAAATTGTTTTAAAGTATAAATAGAATATATTTTTACCATTTAATATAATTTATGTCATTTTCATTGATTCTACATCGAATTCGTAGGTTAAATCAATTCAATCTTTTATAATGTTTTAAACAAAAACCGGTTTTTTTTCGACAACGGGATTAATTTTAATTAATTACTGCATCTTCTATGTTTTGAATTTAGAAAAAATAATTACATATTTGGAATTATTAGGTCCAAATTATGTTAATAGGATACTTTTTATTTTTGGGCATTGTGAATAGTAACTACGGTAAATTTTATTTACCACAGTTAAAGGTAAATTAGGTAATTGAGGGTAACATTAATATTATAAAATTACCATAACACTTGCCTTAATATAATTTGATGATTATATTTCGTCCTAAGGAAAATTTGGGTCGAAATTGAATCCATTGGAACCCACTTGGATGTGATTAAGACCTTTAATTTATTTTATTTTAAAGAAAGTGAATTATGTCTCACTCAAACATTAATAATAAGATTATTTTTTATATAAGGTTATACAGAATATAATTTCAATTATAAATAATCATTTGAAAGATAAAATATTTTTCTTTATCATGGTAATTTAGTTTTAATTTTTAAGAAATATTTAATTACTTTAATAGATTATACATTAATGATGTAGAAATTATTTATTTAGTCAAAAATCAATAATATAGTTTTTATTAAAATAATAATACCTATCAAAAGGACCATAAACTTTCCCAAACCTTATTGGTCGAGTATATATATACCCTAATAATCCAAGGGTAGATTTTTGGACTATTTGGATCCTTATAAAACAGATTAGGACATTTATATTATTTTATGTTAAATGATGTCAAAGATGTCACCTTCATAATTTAATAAATATAACAATTCAAATGTTGTGGTTTTAAGATGATAAATTTGAGTAAAAATATTATTATGAAAGATATTATATTTATATTCATTATAGGATTTTATTTTAAATTTTTATGCAACTAATGAGTATATTAAATTATTATATAAAAATGATGTAGTAATTGTTTTATTAAAAGAAATATCAAATAAAAGGTTTTATAAATATTAAAATAAACATTATGTGAACTAATTAATATTCTAAAAAAAATTTATAGATTAATATGAAATGTTAGGAATCTATTAAATATTTTGTAATGAATATATCCTCTGTGTGGATTTTATTTAAATTCAAATACATGAATAGTGTCAACATTAACACTATTATTATTTTATAAAAAAACATATTATTATATTGTTTAAAAATCACATAAATATTTAAAAATTAGAAATTAAAAATTATATTGTCTAAAATCTAATAAATTACCCAATTATGGATAATTCAAAACACTTAAGTAATTATTTATAACAATTTAAAATTTAGAATATTATTACCACAAATAAGATTAAATAAATTAAATAAGGATAAATCAAATTGATAAGGTTTAAAATAATTTCCCAACATGTCTAAATTTTATTGGTTGATGTTATTAAAACCCTATAATACCTCATATCCTAATTTGAGTCACTTTAGAAGTTTATAAGTGTTGTTTGAGTTTATTATAAATTAATATATTTGAGGTTTCCAAAAGTGCCCCTCTCTTCCCTTATAAAAGGGCATCTCCTCCCTCTCCTCCTCACACCACTTTGAGCCTTCAATCTCAGCCAACCCCTGAAAATATATCTTCTACACTTCTCTAGAAACCTACTAGAGGTCCTAGTTCTCTTCCAAGACCATATTTAGTGCCCCAAGTGGAGGTTAAGAGGAGGCATGTCGAAGAAGAGGTAATATACTCTACCAATTCTTTCAAGTTTCTTTATTCTTCTACTTCCTATTATTTAGTAGTTTCATTATAAATTAATAAAATAAGTATAAATAATATAATTATATGTTATTATAAATATGAAACAACCCTATTTCACCTTCTACCCATCCTATGAAAAATGAAATCACCACGCGTGCGTACGTACGGAATACCGTCTCCACACCGTGGTGTAATCTGTTTTTCCACCACCACCTTACTTGGATGGGTATAATGGTGTAAAGAATAACTATATATATGGTTATTATAACATGATAATAATTCTGAGATATTATATCATCCACTATAATTCCATTCAATAATTATGGGAACGATATCATCACACGTGCGTATGTACGGATTACCGTCTCCATGATGCGATGAGGTTCAATATCCAAGTTAACCATTCAAGAATGATTATAAAGTATATATATTAAATAATCATGAAATATATGACATATTAATGATACTGTAATTATGTATATATAATTTACTTACATCCATTCAATTTAATAAGGAAATGAAAATAGCGTTCATGCGTACGTATGGCCTACCGTCTCCATTAATGGTGTATTTCTTTCCATTTATCGATCTATTATATATATATGTATATTATGAATATATATTATATATAAATCATGTTATACATTTTGGAAGTAATTAATCATGATCTAGGTAATCATATGAATAATTACAAGTCAAAACACAGATGATAAATGAAACGATTTTACACAAAACACTACTTTAACATGGAATTCACAAATGAACGGGTAATATAAAGTCATAAGTGAATCATATATGATAACATAAATATTATCACGGTTCTGTTACAAGTTAATAATATTTATAAACCCACTATACAGGGGTCTCTGACACATACAGAAGAAATTGGACATAAGGTAAGGGATAATTTTAAAATCTCATTTTTATCTGAGATTTCTTATACGTAAGTATTTACTGGGGTTATATTTTTCATCCATCTCCATAAAATGTTTTTCATAAGGTGTTTAATATTATTCCATTATGTTTAAAGTAATTTTTACCCCTCTTTGACTTTTACTTTGTGTTATAGAAGAAATCTTTCTTTTGTTTACCATATGTGGTACTTTTTGACTTTTCCTTTAAAAGTACGAGGAGAATGTTTTTTTTAACTTATACAGCATGAACAGATTTTTACGGTTTCATAACGCCTTATTTTCATGAAGCTTACTCTACAGGATTTCATGAATATTTTCAAAAAAATCATTTTCCTCTAAAAATTCATGGTATTTTGTGAACAGAAAATGATTTTGAAGAATAAAGGATATTTTCCTCAAGAATTAATTTCAAGAGTTTTATCAAAACTATTTTCCATCTAAGATGAAATTATTTAATATGATTATGTTTCAAGTATAATGTATCTATTATTTAAATGGATTTGTTATTATTATGATAAAATTATATCCATTTGTTTTATATGTATTATGTTATGATGGGATGATGTTTATGAAACCCATTTTATTCTTTGGGTTATGATGAATGATTTATGTTTATTTTGTGGCACAAGTAAGAATGATTTCATTATGAGATGGGTGGGACCTATATCTCCCTAAAAAGCATTGGGTAAAGATTTATATCTCATGAGATAGACATGGCTGGAATGGAAAGTTAATCTAATTCAGTGATACAGGACTGGATCGAGGAGTGAACTCGAATCAGAAAGGGACTTTGTCCACTATGATGGTCTTCACATCAATGCCTTGGCTACTATGGAAATCATATCATGTGCTTAATGTTTTTCCATAATTACATGTTTTATTCCCAAGCTATTCTATCATGGTTAATGTTACTTTATGATCTATGCCTTATGCACTGCCAAGATTTATGTCATTACTCGTGATTTTGATGTTTTATGTTCATGTTCTTACGTTCAAATGTTACGGATTGTTTTATATTTTCCATATGTAACCTTACTGAGCATTTGAGCTCACCCTTTTTATGTTTTATTTTTCCTAGGATATAAAGAACGTTTTTAGGTCAGAAAACCAAAGGGGAAGATCTTTATGGGAGATGTTGAAGATCTTTCACCATGATTAGAAGATTATGTTCTGAGTTTCCAAAGACACTAAACTAATACAGTATTTGGGCATCTGTTTTTTTCATGTATTAAGTATTCCAAAAAAAAGTAATGTAATGTCTATGTACGTGAAGTTTGGGTCTCTACAGTTGGTATCAGAGCGAAGGTTTTGTTAAACTTTGGAAACTAGGATGCGAAAACTTTAGTGAGATCCCTAGAGATATTTCTACGGTATGTTTAGGGATGTGCCTAAGGTTAAGTATAAGTATAGGTTATAGTCCTAGAATTATGGTAACGGTCAAAGAATTAAACCTAAGATGTTAGAGATTGAAAGTAATCTCCCTTGATTATGTTGTTTTTCTAGTACGATTTTTTCCTCTCATACAATTATTTTTGGGTTTTAATAAATGGCAGGAAAGAGGAGGATTCATGTTAATGGAGAATTTGATGGACAATGGAATGATATTCTTCATGAGAAACCAAATGAAACAAGATTTGGATGTCCAAACACTATTATTATGCCTAATCATAAATCTCATAATATGATCAATAATCTCAACTTTGGTAAGTTTCCTGGCTCATCTAATAAGATAAAGATGGAGTTTCATGATGATCATAGAGGAAAGAAAGTTAAATTTTCCTCATGTAAATCATGTGGGGAGAGGAATTCGGAAGAATGTTTCAAAGGAACTGGAAGATGCTTTGGGTGTGGAAAAGAAGGACACAAAGCCAGTAATTGCAAAGGAAAAGGTTCAGTTAACACCATGGACAAGAATAATGGAATTGCTAAGACATCAACAACCCTTAAATGTTCTAAATGGGGAATGTACGGGAATTATTCAAACCAATTCCCTAAGTGAAAGTCTCATGAAGAGAATCATCATGGTTGTATGGGTAGTATTTATATTGATGATGATGAAGAGACTACAAATGATACGTGATATGAAAGAATTGTTCAAGCATGGTCAAAGGTTTAAGAAGGTAGTGGAATGATTTATGTTTATCAAGAGTTATGTTGTATAGGTAATTGTACTATGGAATAAAGACACGTCGAAGTATTTTTACACTATTGTTTTTCCTAAAGTATTTGAAAGTATATGTTGAATGGTACCGGTAACCATGAAATTTTATTCATATATTTTTGGAAAGTAGACGATATGCGCATAATGAAGGGATAAAAATATAAAGAGATGTTTGATAGTATTAATGAGATCATGACTGATATAAGGAAAATGTGATATCATGGTTTGAGTATATTGAAATTTTCGGGATTTTAGTATGTGGAAAGAGTTAACTTTTGACCGAATTCATGTTTTCACTAAGGTTCTATGGTAATTCATGTTTCAATAGAATACATAATTAAGGTATTCACATGTCTATAATGTGACCAAAAAGATGTATTTTATGATATATGAGGTATAAATTATGGTATTCACATGCTTGGTTGATGACATTTCTAGTAATCATTTTCTTTATACTATAAGATTGGACAGAAGTATTTTCGATAAGCCTAAAGTTTGGAATGGATTAAGTTGGACATCAGATAGAATTGTTTAAGGCTAGAACTTTTTTCAATACTATTTCTGGAATGTTGTAATAGCGTAGTTTTAGAAAAAGGACAACCCATAGGATGGGTGACAACTCATTGCATTGGACAAGGTTGCGGGAATCGAACACACAACCGAAGTGCGACAGGCCTTTATTTCCTACCATTGGCCTACAGGAAGTCCTTGTTTAGTAGAAATTAGTTTTATATTATTAAGCGGTATGATAGATGAAGTATAAGTTCATTTTTGTAACCATATACAATCAATGTCACCGTAGATGGACTTATGTATATAATTATTGCTAAATTTATGTTTGAGATAGATGGAATGACCTATCATTCTATCGCATGATCCGCTAACACTTCACAGAAGACAAATTCAACTTCATTTCTTTAAGATATGAAGTGGAAACTGTTCAAGGCATGAACAACAGTGAGATTGTACCAAAATCATGTAAGTATTTCTTTTAATTCAAAATTTCTTCAAAATTAGGGAAATGATCTTGAAAACCAAAAATGTTGTCCTAGTGCTCTCATATCTGATGAATTAGATGGTACATTAGATCATCACAAATTTATGGCTTTGTGATTTTTGTCTTTTTCATAGCCATGTCCTCTACCACTCTCCATCAGAACTTGATGGTAATATTTCTCTTCGATATCCATATTTTCACCTATGTTATCCTATGTGGAAACCCAGTGATTTGTTAATTTGGGTAACCGTTACATTTCATAATTTAGTCTTTAAAGATAAGTTTTGGTATTTCTATTTACAATGTGGGTTTCTATAAAATAAACTCTCATGTAATAAACCATTTATAACCCCGACGAATTTCGAGGGTGAAATTCATTTTAAGGGGTGTAGAATGTAACACCCGAAGATTTTATAAGATATATTAGTTTCCATTTCTTTAGTATCTTCTGTTGTACACAACACCAATATTATCTTGCGCTATATGTAACATCGTATTAGCTTTAAGTATACGCAATACTATTCTTGCATCGTGTTACACACAATTTCAAGTTAGTTTGATAGTAGTTATTCTACGCAACATTGAGTGTGTGTGTGTGTATATATATATATATATTAAATGTATAAATGAAATATGGTTGGATTTTTTTATACGCAACAAAAAATGAGTCTTTCACTACACGCAACCCTGACGTGGCTTGCATTACACGCAATCGCGACCTTCCTCGATAGCGTGTGTTGTACGTAATACTGGGTTTCACTAAACAACGATATATGGTTATAATATTATTATGAACTGGATTTTATGAATAGTATTAACTAAATTTTAGATTTTATAAAATTGTTATTCATCTTACACATTTTTTAGAACATTGTATGAGAACAAAATAAATTTTTCGGGTAAAATAAGTATTTTTCAAAAAATGCAGTTTTGTCGCCTTTTGATGGCGCACCCATTTTAAATATAGTTTTTGACAAGTTTATAAGTTAAATTTTACAAAATAAACTTCTTATTTTGAATCATTATATAAAAAATTACATTGGATAAATTTTTATATTTTTCTGACAACGTTCTTATTTTGATGAATAGTAAAAACGCGCTAAATTTTACTTAAAAACAACTTTTTTTTAAGGATATAATTTATATGATTAGATTATAAAAGTAAATTGTTTTAAAGTATAAATAGAATATATTTTTACAATTTAATATAATATATTTCATTAGAATTGATTTTACATTGAATTCATAGGTTAAATCAATTCAATCTTTTGCAATGTTTTAAACAAAAACACGTTTTTTTTTTCGACAACGGAATTAATTTTAATTAATTACTGCAACTTCTGTGTTTTTAATTTAGAAAAATTGATTCCATATTTGGAATCATTAGGTCCAAATTATGTTAATAGGCTACTTTT
This sequence comes from Viscum album, assembly GCA_963277665.1. Classification (NCBI taxonomy): domain Eukaryota; kingdom Viridiplantae; phylum Streptophyta; class Magnoliopsida; order Santalales; family Viscaceae; genus Viscum; species Viscum album. The sequence continues at coordinate 290,466,918 of OY728153.1, read as the reverse complement.
TATTTTTGTTCATTATGAATGGTAACTACGGTAAATTTTATTTACCATAGTTAAAGGTAAATTAGGTAATTAAGGGTAAAAATAATATTATAAAATTACCCTAACACTTGACTTAATATAATTTGATGATTATATTTTGTCTTAAGGCATATTTGGGTCGAAATGGAATCCATTAGAACTCACTTGTATGTGATTAAGACCTTTAATTTATTTTATTTTAAAGAAAGTGAAATATGTCTCACTCAAACATTAATAATTAGATTATTTTTTATATAAGGTTATACAGAATATAATTTATATAATAAATACTCATTTGAAAGATAAATTTTTTTTATTTATCATGGTAATTAATTTTTAATTTTTAAGAAATATTTAATTACCTTAATAGCTTATACATTAATGATGTAGAAATTATTTATTTAGTGAAAAATCAATAATATAGTTTTAATTAAAATAATAATACCTATCAAAAGGACCATAAACATGACCAAACCTTATTGGTCGAGTATATATATAACCTAAGAATCCAATGGTAAATTTTTGGACCATTTGGATCCTTATAAAATATATTATGACATTTATATTATTTTATTTTAAATGATGTCAAAGATGTCACCATCACAATTTAATAAATATAACAATTTAAATGTTGTGCTTTTAAGACGATAAATTAGAGTAAAAATATTATTATGAAATATATTATTTTTATATTCATCTTAGGATTTTATTTTTAATTTTTATGAAACTAATATGTATATTAAATGATTATACAAAAAAATGATGTAGTAATTGTTTTATTAAAAGAAATAACAAATAAATGGTTTTATAAATATTAAAATATACATTATGTGGACTAATTAACTATCTACACAAATTTTATAGATTAATATGATATGTTAGGAATATATTAAACATTTTGGTTTGAATATATCCTCTCTGTGGATTTTATTTAAATTCAAATAAATGAATAGTGTCAAAATTAACACTTGTTATTTTATAAAAATAGCATATTATTAAATTGTTTAAAAATCACAAAAATATTTAAAAATTATAAATTAAAAATTATGTGGTCTAAAATGTCATAAATTACCCAATTATGGATAATTCAAAACACTTAATTAATTATTTATAACAATTTAAAATTTAGAATATTATTACCACAAATAAGATTAAATAAATTAAATAAAGATAAATTAATTTGATAAGGTTTAAAATAATTTCCCAACATGTATAAATTTGATTTTTTGATGATATTACAACCCTATATTACCTCATATTCTAATTTTACTATCTTTGGAAGTTTTTAAGTGGGGTTTGAGTTTATTATAAATTAATATATTTGAGGTTTCCAAAAGTGTACCTCTCTTCCCTTATAAAAGGGCACCTCCTCCCTCTCCTCCCCACACCACTTTGAGCCTTCAAGCTCATACAACCCCTGTTTATCTTATCCACTTCCCTAGAAACCTACTAGAGGTCCTGGTCTTCTTCCAAGACCAACTTTAGTGCCCTAAGTGGAGATTAAGAGGAGGCACGTCGAAGAAGAGGTAATCTCTTCTACCAATTCTTTCAATTTTCTTTATTCTTATGCTTCCTCTTCTTTAGTTGTTTCATTATAAAGTAATAACATCAGTATAAATAATATACTTATATGTTATTATAAATATTAAACAACCCTATTTCACCTTCTACCCATCCTACGAAAAATGAAATCACCGCGCGTGCGTACGTACGGAATACCGTCTCCACGTCGTGGTGTAATGTGTTTTTTCACCACCTCCTTAATTGAATGGGTATAATGGTGTAAAGAATAAATATATATATGGTTATTATAACATTATTCTAATTCTGAGATATTATATCATCCACACTAATTCCATTCAATAATTATGGTAACGATATCATCGCACGTGCGTACGTACGGATTACCGTCTCCACGACGCGATGAGATTCATTCTCAAGTTAACCATTAAAGAATGATTATAAAGAATATATATTAAATAATCATGAAATATATGAAATATTAATGATACTATACTTATGTATATGATATTTACTTACTTCCATTCAATTTAATAAGGAAAAGAAAATAGCGTTCATGCGTACATACGGCCTACCGTCTCCATGAACAGTGTATTTCTTTCCATTTATCTATCTATTATATTTATATATATATTATGAATATATATTATATATAAATCATTTTTTACATTTTGGGAATAAGTAATCATGATCTAAGTAATCATATAAAAAATTACAAGTCAAAACATTGACGATAGATGAAACGATTTTACCCAAAACACTACTTTAACATGGAATTGACAAATGAACGGGTAATATAAAGTCATAAGTGAGATCATATATGATAACATAAATATTATTTTGGTTCTGTTACAAGTTAATAATATTTTTAAACCCACAATACAGGGGTATCTGACACATACAGAAGAAATTGGATATAAGGTAAGGGATAATTTTGCAATCTCATTTTTATCTGAGATTGCTTATACGTAAGTATTTACTAGAGTTATATTTTTCATCCATATAAATAAAATGTTTTTCATAAGGTGTTTAATATTATTCCATGTATTTTTAAAGTCATGTTTACCCCTCTTTGACTTTTACTTTGTGTTTTGGAAGGAATATTTCTTTTGTTTACCATATGTGGTACTTTTGGACTTTTCCGTTAAAAGTACGAGGAGAATGTTTTTTTAACTTATACAGCATGAACGGATTTTTACGGTATCATAACACCTTATTTTCATGAAGTTTAATCTACAATATTTCATGACTATTTTCAAAAAAATCCTTTTACTTTAAAATTTCATGTTATTTTGTGAAAATAAAATGATTTTGAAGAAGAAAGGATATTTTCCTCAAGAATTAATTTCAAGATTTTTATCAAAACTATTTTCCATATAAGATGACATTATTTAGTATGATTATGTTTCAAGTATAATGCATCAATTATTTAAATGGTTTGATTCTTCTTATGATGAAATGATATCCATTTGTTTTATATGTATTATGTTATGATGGGATGATGTTTATGAAACCCATTTTATTCTTTGGGTTATGATGAATGATTTATGTTTATTTTGTGGCACAAGTAAGAATGATTTCATTATGAGATGGGTGGGGCCTATATCTCCCTCAAATGAAATGGGTAAAGATTTATATCTCATGATATAGACATGGCTGGTATGACAAGTTAATCTGGTTCAGTGATACAGGACTGGAATAAGGAGTGAACTCGATTCAGAAAGGGACTTTGTCCACTATGATGGTCTTGGCAGCAATGCCTTGGCTACTATGAAAATCATATCATGTGTTTAATGTTTTTCCACAATTACATGTTTTATTCCCATGATATTTTATCATGGTTAATGTTCCTTTATGATCTATGCCTTATGCACTACCAAGATTTATTTCATTACTCATGATTTTGATGTTTTATGTTCATGTTCTTACGTTCAAATGTTAAGGGATTGTTTTATATTCTCCATGTCTAACCTTACTGAGCATTTGAGCTCACCCTTTTTATGTTTTCTTTTCCACAGGATATGAAGAAAGGTTTTAGGTAAGAAAACCAAATGGTAAGATCCTTATGGGAGATGTTGAAGATCTTTCACTATGATTAGAAGATTATGTTCCGAGTTTCTAAAGACACTAAACTAATACGGTCTTTGGGCATCTGTTTTTTTCATATATTAAGTATTCCGCAAAAGTAATGTAATGTCTATGTACGTCAATTGTGGGTATCAACATTCTACATCTTTAAACCTCACTTTTTTCTAATCTCTAGCCTCGACCATGCTATATAGCTGAATGATACAACTTCAAGCGTTATCCCAACTGGAACCTATGATTAGTGAAGCCTCCTTGGGTAACCAAGTTTCATGCCCACCCAAGTATGGTGTGAGTAAAAATTGGTATGGAACCACTAATGAGTCCTCATACATAACTAATAAATATATATTATGCATGTGATATGCTCAGAAAAAATAAATAAACTATGAAAGTGTAATGAAATAAGAATTATCGATCCCCAAGTTCTCATATGAAACCCAAGATCAATCCAAACCTACTTCAGCCAATAATGGGGTGTCTTTGAGAATATTGTGTAACCATGCCAACCCAAATATCATCCCGATCTAAAGGAAACATTACCAAGAGACCCAAAATATGAGAGGATCTATATCCAAACCTATAACAATTGTATCCTCTCGACGGCAAGGATCAAATCTAAGGAAAAAAATTGTGGTAGTCCCAGCTCTTAATCCATGGCATCCCAAATTATGGTATTCCCATCTTCAAATACATGGAATCAGAAATCGAAGTACATTATCTTGACTTTGAGGATAAAATAAAAGGAATCTCAAATCATGATACTCCAAGATCAAAATCCATAGTAGCCCAAATCATGCTACTCTCATATCTAAATTCATGTTAGTTGAAATAATGGTATATAATCTCAAATTCAAGGATAAAATCCAAGGAAAAATAAATTTTTATATCTCATTGGATTGTATATCCCACCATAAGAATCCAAGAACATAGTCTAAGGCATCCCAAAACCATGTTTCTGGCATAAAGGACAGATCCAAGGAGTATGTCTTAGGAATCCCATGTATCTCAAATATATCAAGGTGGGTAGTGAATCCCACCCAAATCAAACTATCAATACCATCTCAATGGGTTTTCCATGTTTCTAAACACATCCTACCAACTAATTCCATCTTCTCTAGTGAACTACCTTCCATCATCACAACCATAATAGTCTCAAATCATCAATTTTTTTAGGTTATTCCCACAATAATCATCACTCATTTCCCATGATAAGGTCAAACATTCACTAGGGAACTGACTGGGGTCCCCTATGTGCCCTTATATCTAGGACACCCTTCACTTGTCCTCTTATCTCAACACATATCTCATGACAACACCCATCACTAAGTGGGAATAGCATCCCTTGACATCATCAAAGTTCCATTGAGCCCTCACTGGCCTCCTAGGAAAGTTAAACAATGGAGATGTCATCAAGATCATTCCATTTCCAAATCACTCTAGGTTAGTTTGAACACCCAACCCATCCATCACTCTCTACCAAGTATACCCACCTAGGTAATCATAACTTGGTTGGTGGGGATGCTCACCCCATGGCCATCTCAAATATACTGAAAGATAAAAGGAATCTCATGGTTCTCACATGGACAATCCCTAGTTCAATTGTAACATCTCAAACCCATATGCCACTAAACGTCGCCCCGAGCTCGATTGGTCACATGGCCTCAAGAACATCTCCCCAAATGTCAGAGGCTTCCAACTACCAGCAAGGGCCCAGGGTGTGTATATGGGGATACTATTCCCTATCAACAGAGTGTCACACGACGGTATCAATCATACAGATCAACTAGAAGAAGTATGATAACAATGAATAAGTATCAAGAATAGACACTATGACCACTGGACCAGTAACCTTCCATTGCAGAATCACAATAATATCTGATCAAGAATATATATAAATAATCCCAGAAGTAATCTCATTTAAAAAAAATATCATGTCATGTTTATACAAATAATCCCAAACTGGTATACAGGATGAAGTACAATACATGTATCAAAATACCAAAAACATACTATCTCTAGATATCATCATGAGCCTTAACTCAGTCCTTTTCTCCCCTACTCCAAATAATGGTACAAATTCATGTATCAAATTATGGATGCTTTCCCCGGACCTAAACTACATTCATATAGTCTATTTTGGGTACCCAATGGTGTACCAAATAGGGTGTGAGATACAATCCTAATAGTTTACCACCCACAATGTCTATAACAAGTCCTGGATGTGCAATATAAGCTAAGGAAGAGTGCATAATATAATAGATATAATAGTAATACAAGTAAAATAACCAAGGAAAAAGTAATAATTGTAAAGTGATATTGTAAATCCAAATAAGGCTCCCTAAAAAAAGGTTCAAGATACTATAACAAGGAATCTATAAAGAAAACAGAAATAAACACCACGTCTATGTCGTATACATAGTATATCAAATGACCCATAGTCACGCCATATAAATTGTGTCTCATATCAAACATGTACGATCTATATAATCAAGCGTGTCACATTTACCATTCCTAAGCTGTATAATTAGAAGTGTCACATTTAACACTGACACTCCATATAAATAGAAGTGTTAGACCCTGCAAGGCCAGATCCAAGGTATAGTGGACCAAGTAATCCTTATTGAGTCACAAGATTATCTCGTTGGAAACTTAGTTAGACTTGAATGGGGGTCCAAGGAGAATGTCGATAGACCATGTCCATTGTGAGCCCAAACAAGATGAATCCAATGGGTAGCAATGCCCAATACATCCCACAAAATCAAGACCCAAGGAGCAATCTCATCCAAGACATCCATTGTCGCTATCAAGATCCAAGGAGTGACATCCAAGTCATCTGATGGAGTTAGGATCCAAGGTATAAAAACCAAGGAATCCAATAACATCTCAATTCATATCATTCAATCATAAATTAACATTTCATAACATTTCACAGTCCATGATTATACCCACTCATATATAAATTCCATATAAACCATTCAATCAAAATCATCAACATGTAAAGGAGGAAATATCTATATCCAAATGATCAATTCAGTTCATTACGGGATTCCTCTAACTAGGAAAGAACAAACACTCACACCATGGGTATTATAACAATGTAAATTTAAAAGGAACACCCTATGGGTGATCTTGGTTGGGGAAAACCTCCAACAAGTCTCAAGGAACTATTATGAATCCCTAATAGTTTAAATTACATTTAATTTAGAAATTCAATTCATTTTAGGGGAAATCCAAAAAAGTCTGGCATGTCATGCCATGGAAAATAGATCTATAAAGAATAAAAACACTTGGTAAAATTATAGACCATCTATATTATGTCTGTATTAGAGTTCTTGACCAGTATCATCTTCTGAATTGGTCCGAATCAGAATAAAAAAACAGACAAAAATTTTGAAAATAGTGCATATTTAATTGAATCTAAATAGCACATATGATACCAAGAAAAATGAAGAACAAATCAAATAGATTGTGGAAATTATCAGTAGGAATCCAATGATACCAACGATGTTTGATTCTGAGTTCGGATGGAATAATCGGATCAAAATCTATAAATGGATTCAAAAGGGTTCTCCCAACATGAGTTCTATCCAAGGGATAAAGATAACGAAATAGATTTAGGTTTTAATAGAAATTAGGGGGAAATGGTCATTTATATATTTCTAATTGGGTTGTATGATTTGGCATCATGGTTGACCAAACCATGTGCCAACCATGTTCCCTTTACTGAACTAAGGGGGACACTCACACAATTACAATGCACGGTTTTCCAAACCAATATAAACCGTGTGATTAGATTTTCTAAAAGTTAAAGGTTCCTCACATGGGAATGAACCTCCATCCTCATGGTTTCCTCAAACTGTGTGGATCTTGAAGCCCACTATCTATCCCAACGTAGTTTCATCAAACCATGTGGCTTGGGCTGCATGGTTTCTCATAATCATACAGGCCAGCTTTTTTCTCTAAAAGATTGGTTCCGTGCTCTAAAAATTCCTCAGACACCCCTAATTCACCCATGATAACATTGGTAACTCAAATTATGCTATAAATAAGAATTTAAACAGAGAGTAAAGTGATTTTTACCTTGTATAGAAACCTAGGATCTTGCAATCTTCCCCCTTAAAGCAATTTTTCTCAGAATTTCCCTCTCAATGGTGTTAAAAATTCGCCTATGAATAACTTCGTCCATCAAGAACATACATCGACATCCTACTCCAAAGTCTCATCTATAAACATTTTTGTTGCCATAACACCTATACTAGAGGATTTTACTGAACTTGTAGAACATTCATGCTTATGTCAACAATATGAATAGGATACTCCTTAAAGGATGCATCTACCTTAACTCATCCTAATCGGGCTGAAAATCATGAGATGGGTCAAAATGATAATAGAACAGATGATATATGTTTAATATTTTGTGCATAGATCAGTACCTATGAGGTAAATTCAACTGATAGGCTATCATCTCGACCCTACCCATAATCTCGAATAACCTAACATATCACGATAAAAGTTTACCTTATCTCTTTATCCATCAGTGTCCCAACTGAAGAGTCCACTTTATGTATGTATTTTGTTTTTTGTCAACTTATTTTCATTTTTTTCAATGGTGATCAATGAGATAATAATATCTCATTATGGTAAATATTATGAAGTAATTCCAAAGTTAATAGATCTTGGATGAAGTCCTCATGTCTTTATATTCCAATAAACATGTGATTGGTTTGAATAATTTGAGTTTCACAGTGATGCCCAGAGAATTTTTATGGATTCATTTGATGAAATTGGATGTCATGTCTTGATTTCATAATTCTTCCAATAGATATGATTATTCTTTTCTAATATGTATTTCATAAAATTCATAAATTTTTTTGAGAACTTGTGATGAAAGATTAATGAAGGAAAGGGGGGGAAATGTGTTTCCAATCATATTAAGGTTTGATTGGAATGAATGATATTGTTGGAAGATAGGGAAGTTATAATACATTCCTTGGAAAACATGACGATGATGAAGATGATTGATCAAAGGATAAAAATCAAGATAGATATGGTTTGTGATAAAATCATATGACCATGAAGTAGTATGGTTGGAGTTTGACGAAGAAGATTTTTAAGGTGGCGTCGTTTCCCAGTGTTTTCCAAAAAAATTATCCTAAAAATCAGGAGTTTGTTTTTTGTAAAAATAAGGATTTCTACGAATCACAATTCACATACTATGAAGGAAAATTCACAGACTGCTTAGGAGGTGCGTGGAGTGGTGAAGGAAAAATAGAAAAGGAAGGATTCTGCATAGCAACACTATGCAGACCGTAAAGAGCGGTACATGGGCCGTGTAGGAGACATGGTTCGTAGTTGGAATATATTTTGTAGAAGGATTTAAGTTCAAGGTGAAAGATTTCATTTGTATAATGGAGGTGGTGATCCATTCACAGATGGAATTGGCTGTCTTGAGTAAGGAAGAAAAATGGTACACAGACCACATAAGGAAGAAGGTTCATGGGAGGCTTGTGGTTTATGGGACGGATTTCGATATGTGGAAGGTAAATGAGTACATGAAATTAATATCATTTTTGTATGATAGGAGGTTATTTTTTCATGGAAGATATTTACCGATGCAAGGAAATAAAGGTGTTATATGGCTACGGAAGTAAAAAAGGTTCATAGGAGGAGAAGGCGCTACGCACACCGTGAAGGAAAAAATAGTTCACAAGAAGATAATTATCCACAAAAAATGGTTGTACCACATTGAAAATTTGGGTAAATCAGATTACCAATATTTGTTGATTTATTTACATATATAATGGACCAAAATACCATCATTAATTTTGAGTGAAATTCAGTAGAAAATATCATCACTGGAGGATGAATTTAGCTAATTCTGGAAGAGTTATTGGGGAATAAATTCCGTGAAAGGGAAGTAGTTCGTGGAGGAAAGATTTCGTGAAGGATGAAGTTTTTTGTGGAAGAGGAGATGGTCCATAGAAGAAAATTTAGCCCATAGAGGAAGAATCTATTAGTGGAGAAAAGAGTTTTTCTACAAAGCATCTGTAGTCCATGGATGAGAAAACATCTCACAAAAGAGGAAAAGTTTTGTAGAAGAGGAAATGGTCCATGGAAAAAGAAACAGTCTATATAATAAGAGGTGTTATGTGGAAGTAGGGATGGTTTATAGAGGAAGAAGTAGTTCGTGGAGAAAAGAGGGGTTGTGAAACATCAGTGGTTCAAAGAGGCATTATCCATCCATGTAAGATAGGCAGTTTGTGAGGCACCATCTGTCTGTGGGAGAAAAGGTGGTTCATGAAGGAAATATATTGTTGAATCACTAGCTCCACACAATGTAAGGCCATTCACAACAATAGTTCACCACCACGGTTTGTGGGAATAGTTTGTGGGAATAGTTCATAGGAATAGTTCTTAGGGACGGTTTTTGAAGGGATGAAAGATTGTGGAGAATACTAGATAGTTCATGAAAGATAAAAACCATGTGTGTACTCGGTTGATACACAATGGACCGAGGAGAAAAAACACACATAGTTTTTTTTGTGTGAAGAAAACCCATACATTCCCCTAAGTTCATATTTTCACAGGGAAAATGAGAAGCTAACTGATTCACTCATGTGTTGGTATTGAAAGTCAAAGAAAGGGAGATCAAGACACTGATACACTATTCCCTATTATTGTGTGTCCAAGAAGAATAGGGTGTTCCCAATTAAAGATCATTTATTAAGGACAAATTAATTGTGATGATTATAAGTTGGGATGATCTTCATTAATTTAATAATCACAAAGTAATTTTTTGATTCCAACAAGAAGAAGAAGAAGAAGAGATCTCAGTGCAGTTGGTTTTGCACTGAAGAAAGAAAGTGAGAAGAAGAGAAGAAGATTTGGTGAACAAATTGATATCAGTTGAATATAATTTGGGTCAGATAATGTTTAGTGTTCATCAGTCCACAACACATTCTTATTATTATGACTGATAGAATAAGAAGATTGTGAATTTATCAAGTTTTCTATTGGGAAGAGATAAAAGTAGTTACTTTCATGATACTAAGAAAGTAACAAGTTAAGAGTAGAATATCAAAGTAGTTTTGTGACATCCAATAGGTCTCAATAAGAATAAGACTTTATTGGTGTTAAAAACCTTTAACAAGAAGAAGACTTCCTTGGGAGGTAGTATAAAGAACCAGCCAACTGCTATAAAAAGGATTGTCTTGGGAGGTAGAATAAAGATCCATCAAAGTGTTGTAAAACAAGCAATATTGGATTGTTTTCATAATTCCACACGAGTTTAAGGGAATATCCTACTCATCTTAACCACATTCAAAGGATTTTTTTCTAGTGGTTTTGTGGTTAGGATTATTTCTGACCATGCCAAGGACTAGATACTCTTATTGAGTAGTGAACCTTGTAAAAATATTGTGTGTTTGTTTCTACTTCTTTAATATTATTTCATGTGCTAGGGAAGAGAGAATAAAATAATTGTGATCCTAACAGGTCAAAGAGGTAAATGGATAAAAAAACTTAATTGGATTAAAAATTCCCCACACTTATTTACCCCCTCTTAGTGTTAGGAATATCCTAGATTGTTCCTCTCAATTGGTATCTGAGCTAAGGTTCACCTCTATTGGATTCTATACAGTGAAGATATTATCTTTTGAAGACTTGAGTTTCTTTCCTGATTCAACAATGAAGTGCGGTTTTGGTGAAGATTCAATTACCACTAAGCAGAATTATATATCTACAAAGACCATGATGAACAGGAAAAATAAATAGAATAGAAATTTGAAGAAGAAGTCCCTATTATCTAAATAATAGAAAGTATTTGTTTCTCCATACATTGCTAAAAATGAATACATTATAGGATTGGAAATCAATGAGTATGTGGCTCAAACTTCCACTAAGAAGATGGATAAACTTATTACCTCTAGTAATAAGGAGTTATGTTTTAGTACATTTGAAAATTATCCTCAAGATGAAAATGATAGCACAAGTGGTGATGATCGATCTACAAATTCTCAAGAATTATCAGGTGATAGATTAATAATTATTCTGAATAGTATTCCTGAAGAAATTTTCTCCCTTGTTTTTGGAGTCATTCAATCTATGTAATAAGATATCACCAAGCTTGAATAAGAAACTTATGTTTTAGAGAATTTCGTTTAAGTAAAAAATTTGTAATGTTTAAAGATCTCCAGATAGGTTGGAACCATTGAAGCAATAAAGAGAGAACATGAAATGAGTTCCTCAAAATGGCTCAAAGATTTTGAAGAGAAATATGGAGTAAATAAGACTCTAAAATAAATGATCCATTCACTTGAATATAAGATGAATAAGATCACTAAATTCAAGGGTTTATATTTGGAATAAGCTTCCATAAAGATCAATGAACATGACTCTTTGTTACAAAAAAAAAGTTAAGTTACATGAAGATGAAGTTGAAAGAATAAATAAGTCTTGTGAAGAGAAGATGATTATGATTGAAGATTAGAAAATAATCCTCAATATTAAAAGTCTAGAATTGGAAGATCAGTTGACCAATACTGAGAAGACACATATTGATCCTTTAAAAAAGAAGAAAATAGATGTTATTGGTACTCAATATTCACTAGAGGATTTTATTATCAAAAGAACTCTAACAAGTGATAAGAATATTATGAATTAATTCAATGATTTATCACAAGCAATTGAGGAGGAAAAGATACCACCCATACCATCTTGTACTCATGTTTCTAAATATGTTTCCACAAGCAGTGCAGGTTGGAAGAAAAGTTCAAAACAAGTATGGATGAAGAAAGGTGATAAGATACTTATCACCATGTCTAGGGTGGATAAAAAGAAGAATATGGATAGTAGTTCCCCATAAAGAGAACAAAAAAACATGAATAATACCCAATAATCTAATACATGATATATTAAGAAATCAATATTTGTGGGAGAATGTTGTTGTTGCAACAGATTTGGGAATTGTGCATTGAATTGTTGGTACAATCCTCAAAATATAAAATCACAAAGTAAGACTATCTCAAGGGGGAGCAATCCATAGTTGAATAAGATACATCCAAAGATCCAGAATCATCTCTATACAGAAAACATATTTGGATTGATTGATAAAATCTGTGATGCATGCAATGAAAGTGGTCACAAGGTTGGTACGTGCTTATCTCAACATGTATCCAAAGATGATAGGAAAATAATATCACAAAATCTGGATAAGAAATAAAAAATAAGCATTGGAAAGTAATCATAATAATGTTGTAAAAACAAATTCTCCCAAAAAGATTCCAAGAAGAAAATATGATAATACCTTGGATTCTAAATCCAAGAATTTTAAGGGTGGTTCATCCAAAATAATTACCAAGAAGGATGACACTCAGAAGAACCCATGTGGAAGATCCAAACTTGTAGTCAAAATTCCTAATGACATATTAGTCATTTGGCCAAAAGACATGGAAAGAATAAGGAAACTTAAAGATTCATAAGCTAAATCTAGAGAAAATAGTAATGTAAATATTCCACATGATGAAGACAAAGTGAAAAAGATGTTGCAAACAAAAGGTAAATATTGTGATAAAGAAGTCTTGTGTGAGAGATTCAAGAAATATGGTCACATTACAAAAGTTTATTTAACCTTATTACCATAACAAGAATCATCCCTAAAGAGGAGTAATGATGTATCATCCACGAAGGATTTTAAGAATAAAAATTCTCCACATAAAGAATAAGAGGATGTGAAGAGATCTATGCTACCTCAACATAAATCAGAAGAGAAGTTCAGATGTGCAATCATGAATACTAGATCAAATGGAGCGTCCTGGTTTATAAAAACATCACAAACATTATGTTCATATTAATGAAGTATGAATGATTCACCTTATTCCCTTTAAAATATCTTTGTATTGTATTTTTTCTTATAATATAGGGAATTTAAGGTGAAGTGAGTTCTTAGGGGTAAAACCTAAGAAGTAGTGAGTGCTCTCAATTCTTGATAGAAAATCTAAAGAAGTTACCATCCTTGAGTTTCCATCCTTGAATGATTCCTCAATTGGTATTAAAATATTAATATGGTAGAGTATCATATTTGATAAATATGAAAAATGTGATGTTATATTCTGTAAATTCAAGATAAATAATATTATATCTTGGTTTGAGCTTATTTCATGGTATTCTGAAGAACAGATGTTCTGGAATATCATCCTTGATGATGTTGTGAAAATTGTCCAATCAGTACTATCACATGTTGAAGATCCATTCTGGTGTACTCTCCATACTATAATTTCATGAAATTAATTATTGATGAGATCAACCATTATGAAGATAATGAGAAATATTTTTCTTGATGGAGAGACAAATTAATAAGATTCTAGAATTATTATTTCAATGTGTATTTAATCTGATTATTCTGAAAATTTCTTGAAGATCATGTCATTGGAAAAGGTATGTCTCTCAATCTCTCATCCTTGGTTATTAAAAGTAACAAACTTTTTAAAAAGGATGGGAAATTGATTTATTCAGTGACATAAGAAGAATGGAAGTTCCCTAAAGTCACTTATCCTACCCATTAGACTTGAAAGTTTTTGATCCATTTGTTGAAGTGAGTTCAAGAGTTTCAAGTTGATTGTTCTTAAAAAGATTCATCTCACATTTAGTAATACCAACTTGAAATTAAAGTAAATGATCATTGAAAACAATTCTATAACTTATCATTTATTAATGTATCATTATTAGTTGCCTTTGGACAGATTTGTTGTCTAAATAAAATCTTCCTTTTTCTACAAAGACCATATCTCAAGTAGACTTAGAGTGAAATAATGGATGGAACATTTCTTAAGTATGGATAGATACCCTTTTCTCTATGAACATTTTATTTCTTGTCAATAAGGGGGAGATAAAGTGAAATGAATATTTGAAATGTAAAGGGGGAGAATAAAAGAAAAGGAGAGAGAAAATATAATGATCCACATATTGACACATTTATTTGGAAAGAGATTTGAAGGTATTGTCAACAAATAAAAGGTGGGAGATTGAAGATCCCACTTTGTGTATAGATTGTATTTGTTTTCAACTAATTGTCATTTGTTGTCAATGATGATCAATGGTATAGGAATATCTCATTGTGGTCAATATGATGAAGTAATTACAAATTTAATGGAGCTTGGATGAAGTCCTCAAGTATTTACATTCCAAGAAACATGTGATTAGTTTGAAGACTTTGAGTTTCAAAGTGATTCCTGGAGAATTGTTATGGATTCAATTGAGGACATTGGATTTCATGTCATGGTTTCATAATTCTCCTAGTAAATATGATGATGATCTGTTGATCTGTATTTCAAAAATATCATAAGTTTTTTGGAGAACTTGTGATGAAATCTTGATGAAGGAAAGGGAGAGTAAAGGTGTTACCAATCATATTCAGGTTTTATTGGAATGAAAGATGTTACTGGAAATAGGGAAGTTATAATACTTTCCTTGGAAAATCTGATGATGTTAATGATGATCGATCAAAGGTTAAAAATCATGACAGATAAAGTTCTTGATAAAATCATATGACTATGAATCAGTATGATTGGAGTTTTTCAAAGAAGATTTTTAAGGTGGCATCATTTCCCAGTGGTTGCCAAATTTTTCAGCTTAAAAATCAGATGTTTTTTTTGGAAAAGGAAAGATTTCCATGAAGCATAGTTCACAGACCATGAAGGATAGTACATGGACCACATAGGAGGTATGAGGAGAGGTAGAGGAAAAATGTAAAAGGATGGATTCTATATATTATCACTATACGGACTGCGAAGCACAGTATGCGAACTGCATAGGAGAAATAGTTCATGGAAAGACCATAGTTTGTGGAAGGCTTGAATTTTGTGTTGAAGACTATCATTTGAAGAATGGAGATTGTGATCTATTCATTGATGGAATCAACCACCACAAGGGAGGAATAAAAATGGTAGGTGAACTGCATAAGGAAAACGATTCACGGGAGGCCTGCAGTTTGCGGGAAGAAATTTTGTGAAAGCGAAGTAGTTCGCGGGAAGAAATTTCTTGAAAGGGAAGTAGTTCATAGAGGAAAGATTACATGAAGGAAGAAGTTGTCTATGTAATAGAAGATGGTTCATGGAAGTGAAGGTAGTTCATGACGGAAGAAGTTGTTCGTGGAGCAAAGAGTTTGTCCATGAAGCATCAGTAGTCCGTAGAAGAGAAGACAACCCACGAAAGAGAAAAAGGTCCATAGAAGAGGAAAAGGTCTGTGAAAGAAGAAACATACCATGAAATAAAAAAGGGTCAATGGAAGAAGAGGAGTTCCACATAATTAGGTATGGTCTGTAGAGGAAGAAGTAGTTCACGGAGCAAAGAGGGGTTGCGAAGCATCAGTGGTTCGCGGAGGCATTATCTATCTGTGTAGGAGAGGCAGTTTGTGAGGCATCAGCCTTTTGTGGGAGGAGAGGTGGTCCGTGAAGGAAATTTTTCCCTGAAGCACTCACACCACATAGTTCAAGGTAATTTTCGACAATATTCTACAACCATAGTTCATGGAAATAGTTCACAATAATAGTTCACAGAGATAGTTCGCGAAGGGATCAATGCTTGTGTAGAATACCTGATAGTTCATGAAGGAGAAAATCTATGTGTTTAACCAGTTGATATACAATGGACTAAGGAGATCAAACACACTTAGTTTTTTTATGTGAAGAAGAACCAGACATGCTACTAAGTTCATATTTTCACAAGGAATAATAGAAGTTAACTGATACACTTTTTTGTTGGTATTGAAAGTTGAAGAAAGGGAGATCAAGACACTACTGCACTATTCCATATTACTGTGTGTCCAATAAGAATAGGGTGTTCCCACTTAAAGATCATTTATTTAGGTAATATTAATTGTGATGATCCTAAGCTGAGTTGATCTTCATTGATTTAATAATCACAAAGCAATTTTGTGATTCCAGCAAGAGAATAAGAAGAGATATCAGTGCAGTTGGTTTTGCACTAAAGGAAAAAGTGAGAAGGAAAGATGAAGATTTTGTGACCAAATTGATATCAGTTGAATATAATTTGGGTTAGAGAAATTTTAGTGTTCATAAGTTCACAACATAATTATATTATTATAACTGGTAGAAGAAGAATATTGTGCAGCTATCAAGTTTGATGTTGGGAAGAGATATGAGGAGTTACTCGAATACTACTAAGAAAGTAATAGGTGAAGAGAGGAAGATCAAAGTAGTTTTGTGACATCCAACAGGTCTCAAAATGTGGAATAATTTATTGGTGTTACAAATCTTTAACAAGTAGAAGACTGTCTTGGTAGGCGGTATAAAGAACCATCCAAGTGCTATAAAAATAACTGTCTTAGGAGGTGGTATAATGATCCAGCCAAGTGCTGTAAAAAAAGTGCTATTAGATTGATTTCATAATTCCCCATGAGTGTAAGGGAATATCCTACTCATTGTAACCATGCTCAAAGTATTGTTTTCTAGTGGTCATGTGGTCATGATTATTTCTGGCTATGCCAAGGACTAGCTACTCCTATTGAGTAGTGAACCTTGTAAAAATATTGTGTGTTTGTTTATACTACTTTAATATTATTGTATGTGCCAAGGAAAATAAAATAAGAGAATATTGATCCTAACAGTTCAAGGAGGTAAAGGCGTAAAAAGTTTAATTGGATTAAAAATTCCCCAACACTGATTCACCCCCTCTCATTGTTAGGAATATCCCAACTAGGTCCGCTCACCAACCTCAAGGAGACATGTAAAAATACATGATCCCTAACCTCTAACTCTAGTGGTCATCAAAGGAGATCAATGTAAGTTTTATGTTGAGACTATGTAGTAACCATCTATTTTTGAAACAACTATACCTACTTAGAAGTCTTTCACACATAACGTGGTCCCAATAAGGCTGCCTCACCTACCTTAATCCAATACAGGGTTGATCGGCATGACCTACCATAAAAATCCACATAAGGGTCCATCTTTATAGTTATATGATAACTTTTTTGTAGGTAAAACCAACAAGGTGTATATGCCTCTCCCAAGAGATCCAAAAATCTATGATGCATGGCTGCAACATGTCCTCAAACACCAATATCATACACTCTGATTGGCCATTAGTTTGAGGGTGGTATATTGTTCTGAGAAGTGCCTATGTACCCAACACCCTCTGTAAACTCTACCATAAATGAGATGTAAACTAGGTGTCCCTATCTGAAACAATACTACAAGGGAACTCGTGAATTCATACTATCTCGTGGATATAAAACCTCCCAATCTCATCAACATTAATGGTCTCCTTGATTGGAAGGAAATGAGAAACCTTCATGAACCTATCAACAACAACCAAAACTACATCACTACCTCGAGCTGACCTCAGTAAACCGTTCACAAAATCCATCGTGAAATAATTCCATTTTCACTCAGTAATATTCAACTACTATAAAATTCTATCTTGTCACTGGTTTTCCATCTTCACCTGCTAACAGGTGGAACATCTCATAACATAACCAGTCAACTCATGTTTCATACCTAACCACCAATATTAATAGTGTAACTCATGATACATCTTGGTAACACCGAGATGAACTTCCCAAACTAAGGAATGAAACTCTCACAATATCTTGTTGTGTATGTCCACTAGAACACAAATGCGGTCATGGATATGAGGTTCACTATACATCAAAAATTGAGTCACTGCTCACTATGATCACTGAAATAATAATATAATTCGTACCCATGAAATATTTCCAAGGAAACCATTGCATAATCAATAAATTTATATACAGTATCATGGTTCACACCACTATAATCCTCTACTCATATGGGATGATTCTAATCTGTCATACTCCCCACCACCAAAATTGCTTATTGAAATGTATTCTCAATAGTCCAACAACCTTCTTAGTATAGTTTCTATCTCACCATACCCAAATAAACATGAAATTTTGAGTTAAAATATAATAAATATCATATTATTTAATTTCAAATTGAATCATATGAGCCTCCATCACCCTTGCATAGATCTCGTAGACATTGATCACTCGTCAAAAAATCCCAACCAAACTCATAATTCACTCATAGTATAAAATGTGTGGTACTGGATGTAGTCCCCAATCCACCACACCCAATATCATGTAAAAACACCATCACTTGGTTTCACCACATGATTCACACCTGAATCAACTCATGAGTCATTGATCACCCCATAAACCATGACATGAATCGTGGTTTACCCTCTAAATCGCATGAAGAACTATGGTTTGCCTCATGATACATGTTATGATTCATGGTTCACCTCATGAATCACCGCCAGATAACTTCAAGTTCTAGAGCCTAATTTCAATACATTATATCAAGCCATTAACTCATTCAAATCTTAGAAATCATATTCATTAGGGAACCAACTAAAATTGGATTCACCTACTCATCAGTATCCAAAAGCTACCTCGACAATCCAAAAACCAATCCTAACATGTCCACAGCCTTACCAACATGGTTTTTCACATCTTAGACCCTTTCTCTACCTATTAAATCATGTAATGATTGTACATGTCTATCCCACTCATAACTAGGCATTAATTATAAAATTTCAAAAACCACATGTTCTTGACTTACCAGGAACCTCGTCATTAGTACCAACTAAAATTGAAATCACAATGAGGGTCATGCCCTCTAACGGCCAATGGCTCACTCCCAACCAAATGGATTCCCTTATACCTCTCCTCAAGAAAAACATAAATAGGTTTAAATACCATGTGTGTTTCAGTTCTCTTGATCCATATTTATTACATCCAAGGAAACATATACCTAAAATAAATACATGGATCCACCATGACACTACATCAAATCCATTTCCAAAATAGCCCTCACCATAGGAGGACATCTCATTTTTATCAAACCTCAAGAAACAAAACCCACAAACATTCCATCAAAATCTATTGGTCCACATCTCACACATGGAATCTCATCGATCCATGATTCAATGAGCACCGTGTATATCTAGTGTGTGCTGCCTCAATCTTATCCAAACTCCACGGGTGTATGCTCTTGAACCACCCAGTCACATAACCCGAGTCACACTCCCATGAGTCACATCTCATCATGCCTAGGCTCACATTCCTAAACCACTAACCATGATACTCTTGAATGTCAAAAACATCAATCTTGAAGCACCCTCAACACTCCTCTATAAAATCTTGGAATTTCACCTATTCCATGGTTTATCAAATGATTTTCTTCAAACCGACGTCATTCTCAAAATCACATGCATCCATCCACACTCTTCTGTTGAACCACTCAAAAATGCATCAAAAATACATAGGGATAAAAATAACACTAATCTTTCCCTCCTAACCATACCTCAATACAATATAACCTCACATTCTCATAATCATAGAAACCCATGGCATTTCAATGCCTATACAATATACTGGTAACACCTTACGTGTACCTATAACATAAATCAAAGTATATATTCATGATTATCATATTCTAAGGGTACTCACAAACCTAGGATAACCTATAGCTCGTGTTACAATCATATATGGCATCTCATATCATCTATAACACCTGGATCACCTATCCTGGGCTGATCTCAATGTTCTAGGCCTGACCACCTATCTCATAAACCATCTCTCATATAAGTCACATCTCACAAGAAACCACTATCTTCCCATATGAAACATGATAAGGAAACTCATGTGACAAACTACCCAATCTAGGGTTATCATGTATATAAATATCAGGAATTGCATGCCAAATCATCTACCTACATCGGAACTGATTCTCACTAGGAACCCACACATGAGACTACCCCCTTGAGAATATAAAATTTCAAGGTAATCCTCACTGGGAATCCATAAAAGGGATTCACCCCCTCAAGGATCAAATTCTCATATATTAATATATCTATATATAATGGAATCACCCTAACAAAATATGTTATATAAATCCCATAGTTATATAATTTAGTTAAGTAAAATGTCACCAAGAAGCAATATGGAAAACACAATATAGGTTGTTGTTGACACTCTAAATAACAAAAACCATTTCCTCAATCACCCTAAGGGGTTCATAACAAGCCATTAAATTCTTGTACTAACCTTCTAGGGTCACCATATATCCTGTACACTGAGGGTATATATAGACACCATCAAAAAGCATCACATTATAAATCCACATGACCTGTCATCAAAAGAAAAATATACCATAGTCTATCTGAGTAGGATTCCATTCTAAGTTATATGAGAAAACATAATTTAAGTTATTATTGATATATTAAACTATTAAAGTCTATATATTCAGTGATATCAACCACACATAAAAATCGGAATGTCATGTGAATCCCATGTTCCAAATATGATTCATGTACACTGGACTCTTCTCATTAGGCCAAGAGCCAAAAATCCAATAATGGGCCTCCTACTAATGGGACAAGAGCCAAAAATATAATAACTTATAAATAATAAATATTAAAACCCATGTTTTTTATTCTAGGTAAAAATAATATAGTTATAACACCAAAAACCAAGAACAACAATCCCATATCCCAAGTAACCTGGAATTCAAATCAGAAAAGGATTTTGTGACACACTAGTCAAAGGTATGTCAAAAAATCTTACACATCCCCATGTCACTTATATACCATCTCTCAAAATAGTAAGAAAAAACATAAACTATAAGACAATTTGTGATATCAGTCGCATAAAATCTCTTATTCCACATTGTAACATCTCACCCCCGGTTCATAGTCATTAAGTGGTGATTGAATAGGGAGAGTCACCAATTGAACTCAGACATGTCTCTATAAACACTATAAGTTTTTGAATAGAAATGAGGGTATGGGAATATGTTATAAAGAGACTATACCCCCATATTAGAGTGTATAATAAAATATAAAAATAACCAAAAATTATCCATGATAATAAACATAAAATTATGTGTAAGAAAATAAATAACAATTCTTATCAAAATATAACACATAAGAATACAGTCATACAGACTCACTAGCCACCCACTGGTCTAACCATCCACCGGGCTGACCACATATACAGAATAAGTATAAGAAAAAAAAAATACAGTAGGATCTACTATGTAACACCCCGAGATTTTATAATATATATTCTTTTTAATTTCTTTCATATATTATGTTGTACTCTACACCAAGATTATGTTTTTCTATATGTAACACCTTATTATCTTGGAGTATACGTAACACTATTCTTGGATCGTGTTGCACACAATTTCAAGTATGTTTGATAGTAGTTATTCTATGCAACATTGAGTGTGTGTGTATATATTGTTGACCTCACCTGGTTTGATAATCCCAATAGTGCATTTATAGGTTTTGATAATCCCAATTATGTGTTCATATATTATGCTACTCTCAATTACTGGTGATCTACATTTTAATTCTTTCAAATCGTTGATCAAGTTCATAATAATGTTTAAATAATCTCTGATTTATGTTAATCTCGATTACCCCTGTTTAGCTTTGAAACAATTCTAAGTCAATCAGATAGCCAGAGCTACCGATAGCCAGAGCTACCGATAGCCAGAGCTACCGATAGCCAGAGCTACCGATAGCCAGAGCTACCGATAGCCAGAGCTACCGATAGCCAGATCTACCGATATCCAGAGCTACCGATAGTCAGAGCTACCGATAGCCAGAGCTACCGATAGCCAGAGCTACCGATAGCCAGAGTTACTGATAGCCAGAGCTACCGATAGCCAGAGCTACCGATAGCCTGAGCTACCGATAGCCAGAGCTACCGATGCACATAGAGCTACCGATGCACACAGAGCTACTGATGCACACGGAGCTACCGATTTGAAGAGATACTGATGGAAGATTCCTACACCGAGTCAACTGTACACATCTACAAACAAACGGCTACCTATAATGAACTGTGGAGTCAAATCCTATATCCTCGACACTATTTGTTTATTATACGACACTATTTGTTTATTATACTAACAGTTACATTTGTTACTTTTGATGTATTTAATGTTATTAAATGATTTATGTTGCCATTTCAGGAAACCGTACCAAGTACGATCAAAAAGCATAATCACTCCTTCTTGTCAGAAAAACAAAAAGGATATAAAGAAGACATTATGTATGTATCAAAACAGTGTGGGTGAAGTAGAAAACAAAAAGAGATCAAGCACACATAACACATTGGCGATCAAGCTCAAAACGTGCCAAGATCAACTGGAGAAATCGCACTCACGAGACTACTACTACCAGCCTCCAGAACATAGAGCATACATCGAGCAATCTATGCTAAGGAAGAACCTCACAAAACTCATCATTCTTTGAGCCGATAAGCAAGCTGAACCTCGAAGTCAAGGAAGCAGATGGTACTCTGTTTTCCAGACAAAAACCAGAAGAAGACTCAGAAGGAATTCTAATCAACAAAAGAAGTCAAGAGCTGCACGAAGACCACTAGAGCCATTTCTAATCTCTAAATCTTTATCTCTGTGATTTACTTTTTACATTACGATCAGTGTGTGTTATCTGTTGTATTTTACACACACACTGTCTCCTGAACCTTAAATGGAGGATTTGTAAATCCTCACTCATTATATTTTCATTACTTTTTCCCACTGTGGATAGTGGTAGAGGTTGTGTGTGACCTGGACAGTTGGTTGCTGTTGTTTTGTTTCCCACGACTAACAGTGGTAGAGGTCTTGGACCTGGACAGTTGTAAACTATTGAACCCTGATCCAGGGTGTGGATCATCCTTATATAAAACTTTTGAGAGGACTAAGTCTCGGCTTGAGACTGAACCTCTTGGTTAACTCCTTCGTGTTTTTAGTTAAAGTTTATATCCATACAATACTTTTATTTCATATTCCGCTGCTATTACTTTGAAATATAATTTATCTTCAAAGCTACTTTGATAGTTAAACTCAAAAGTGTTTATATTTATTGTAAACTAGTAAGTTAGTTTCAAAAGTTAAATTAATCATTAGATTAAGTTAACTGAGAACTAATCAATCTTTGAGAAACTAATTGAACCTTTATAATCTGTATAAATTCACTACAGTTTAATCTGTTTTTGAAATTGGGGGATTTTAATACAAATTGTTTTTAGAAAAAATTTTAATTGGAACTCAATTCACCCCCCTCTTGAGTGTCCACTCCGACCAACATTTGGTATCAGAGGGTTTATTAATACCTTCTAAATTACTCTGTTTTCAACTGTGATTTTAGTTGTATTTTAAAGTTCTTAAAATTTCTGTTATTTCTAAATTTTTATCTCTTTAAATTTTGTTTACAATGGATAATAGACTTGAGGGTGCTGCTACTAACCGGCCACCTTTCTTTAATGGAAATAATTATGCTCAGTGGAAACTTAAAATGAAAATTCATCTAGAAAGCATGAGTTTTGATATTTGGACTACTATTGAATCTGAATATAAAGTTCCCACTACTGATAGATCTACTTGGGATGAACCTACAAAGACTGCTTACAATAATAATTGTAAAGCTATGAATGCTCTGTACTGTGCTCTAGGAGGTGAAGAATTTAATAGAATTTCTGCATGTAAAACTGCTTTTGAAATTTGGGATACCTTGGCTGTTTCTCATGAAGGAACAACCAATGTTAAAGTAATGAGATTAAACACTTATACTCTTAAATATGATAATTTCAAAATGAAGGCTGATGAACCTATTTCTGACATGTATCTCAGGTTCAATGAGATAGTGAACACAATGAGCTCACTCGGAAAGATTGTTCCTGCAAAAGAACAAATTATGAGAATACTGAGATGTTTAAGAGATAGATGGAGAGGTACATCCGTTTCAATTAGAGAATCCTGTGACATTGGAACACTGCCAGTCAAGGAGTTAATTGGTAAGCTGATGATGTATGAAGAAGAGCTTAAAGTAAATAAAGAAGAAGATGAGGAACCCAAAAGAAAATCTATAGCGTTTAAAACTACTGCCTTTAAGAGTAAAGACAAGGATAAACTACACATGGAGACTGAGAGTTCAATGAGTGAAAATTCAGAAACTGATAGTGATGCCGAGATGGCTCAAATAGCCAGGAGATTCAAAAAATTTTATAGGAAAAAGGAATTCTTTAGGAAACCAAATTACAAGGGAAAGTATGATCAACAAGGAAAATGGAAAAAGGATTGGAAGAAGGCTGACAGGACTGATGAAGTTTTCTGCTATGAATGCAAGCGAAAAGGACATATCAAAGAAAACTGTCCAAAGTTAAAATTCAAAAAGAAATATGATTACAAAGACAAGAAGTACAAGAAAGCCATGAAGGCTACCTGGAGTGCTTCATAAGACAGCACTAGTGAAGCAGAATCTTCGGACTCTGAAAGAAATCGAGCCAACATGTGTTTCATGACAAATACTTCTGAGGTAACATCTGACACTCCTGTTTTAAATTCATATTATTCTGGAGATGATTCTGATTCAGAAAACATGTCAAAATCTGAACTATTTGAGTACTGTGATATGTTGGAAGAAACCTGTAATGAGCTTAAAGACAAATACAAAGGTTTAAAAAAACAGCATGCTTTAAGTGTTAAGCATAAATCTGATCTTGATATAGAAAAGGAAAAGAATGCTCAACTACTAATGGAAAATACAGAACTGAAACTGTCAAATGACCAACTTAGAAAGGACTTAGAAAAATTCACAAATGGAAAGGATGCGTTAACTCAAATGCTAGGAAAGCAAGTTGCACCTAGATATGCTACTGGTTTGGGATACCAACCTGGACAGAGACAGTTCACTAGAACCCGATTTATTCCTAAGTCTGGAAAAAATTCTGCTAGTTCCAGTTTTGGAAATTCATATGCCTCAACAGGTTGTTCACATGGTTATAGACCAAATAAAGTTTATCTTTCAAAATCTGTTGTTTCTGTTAATTGTATGGGACCCATAAAACAAATTTGGGTACCTAAGGCCCTGATTGCTAACCTATCTGGACCCAAGAAAATATGGGTACCAAAGTCATTTCCTGTTTAAATCTATTTTATAGGAGACCTGCTTGAAGAGCTGTCACAAGAAGATATGGTATTTAGACAGTGGGTGCTCAAGACACATGACTGGAGATTATTCTTGCTTCAAGAGCTTAATAAAGGTTGATGGAGGTCATGTCACCTTTGGTGACAACTCTAAAGGAAAAATCATCGGCCTAGGCCAGATTGGTAACACTGACTCAGTATTGATTTCTAAAGTTTTATTCGTTGATGGACTTAAATATAACTTGCTTAGTATATCTCAATTATGTGACGATGGTTTCAATGTCAAGTTTGAAAATGACTCGTGTGATGTTTTTAACTCTAAAAATTCTTTAGTATTTTCTGCTCTAAGGAATGAAAATGTTTATGCTATTGATTTAAACTCTTTAGTTAAACAAAATATTTCTTGTTTAAATGCTTTTCATAAAGAGCCTTGGCTATGGCACAGAAGATTAGGACACTGCAACATTCACTCACTTAGAAAACTTTCTAGGAAGAACTTAGTTAGAGACTTACCAAAGTTATAATTCCCGAATGACAAAGTGTGTAATCCCTGTCAAAAGGGAAAACAACACAAAGTTTCTTTTAAATCAAAGAAAGAAGTCTCAACTTCTCAACCACTTGAGTTGGTTCACATGGATTTTTTTGGACCATCAAGAGTTTCTAGTTTAAATGGGAAGCATTATGTCTATGTTCTTGTAGATGACTTTTCTAGATATACTTGGGTATAGTTTCTAGCTCACAAAAGTGAAGCTTGTTCTTACTTTATTAAATATTCCAAGTCTGTAGAGAACCTTAGTGGACTTAAGATTAAGACCCTGAGAAGTGATCATGTTCTTGAGTTTGAAAATCATGAGTTTGAATCTTATTGCTCACACAATGGCTATAGTCACAATTTCTCTGCCCCTAGGACACCCCAACAAAATGGTGTAGTAGAAAGGAGAAACTGAACCCTTCAAGAAATAGCTAGAACTATGCTCAATGAATATGAACTGCCTATTTACTTTTGGGCTGAAGCTGTTAATACAGCTTGTTATGTTATTAATAGAGTCTTGATCAGACCTGTTCTTAAGAAAACCCCATATGAATTATGGAACAATAGAAAGCCTAAGGTTAAGTACTTCAGAGTTTTTGGTTGCAAAGTCTTTGTACTTAATACTAAAGATAATCTGGATAAGTTTTCTCCCAAAAGCGATGAAGGAATTTTTCTGGGCTATTCTATTTCAAGTAAAGCTTATAGAGTTTTCAATAAGATAACCAAATGTGTGGAAGAATCTGTTCACATCAAATTCGATGAAACTGATCCACATGAGCCTAAAACCTCTCTTGAGAATCTTGAAGAAGATTTGTCTATTCTGGACCTTAATGATAAATCTAAAGAACCTGTTATAAAAACATCCAGTTCTGGACTTTCTCCAGAATCTGCTTCTGTTGAACCCGAACCTATAGATGAACCTGAAGTTTCTGGTCCAACCTTTACCAAATCGACTAAGATTCTAAATAATCATCCTTTAGATGTTGTTGTTGGTAATCTTGATAGAGGAACACAAACTAGAGCTTCTCTAAGAAACCAGGTTGAACATCAAGCTTTTCTGTCACAACTAGAACCCAAAAATATCAATGATGCTATCAATGATGAATTCTGGGTAATAGCCATGCAAGAAGAGTTAAATCAATTTGAAAGAAACAAAGTCTGGGAATTAGTTGACAGACCCAAGGACACCTTGACAATAGTCACAAAATGGGTTTTTAGAAACAAAGTTGATGAATCAGGAAACATAGTTAGAAACAAAGCTAGACTAGTTGCACAGGGATATAGTCAAGAAGAGGGTATAGACTATGGAGAAACTTTTTCACCTGTAGCTCGACTAGAAGCTATTAGGATCTTACTTGCATATGCATCACATTTGAATTTCAAGTTATATCAAATGGATGTCAAAAGTGCATTTCTAAATGGTTTTATAATTGAAGATGTTTTTGTGGAACAACCACCTGGATTTACAAACCCTCATTTTCCAAATCAAGTTTTTAAACTTTCTAGAGCTTTATATGGTTTAAAACAAGCTCCAAGAGCTAGGTATGATAGACTCAGCAATTTTCTTATTTCAAAAGGTTTTACTAAAGGGATCGCTGATCCAACTCTTTTTATTAAAAGAATTTCTAAAGATGTTTTAGTTTTACAAATCTATGTTGATGATATTATATTTGGATCTTCTAAACACTCTCTATGTACTGATTTTTCAAAAAGTATGAAAAATGAATTTGAAATGAGCTTAATGGGAGAGCTTAAGTATTTTCTTGGTTTTCAAATTTTTCAAACTAGAGATGGAATTATTTTAAATCAAAGTAAATATACCAAAGATCTTTTAAAATATTTTGGTTTGGACAGTATTAAGGAAAGTGAAACTCCTATGAGTACAATCTGTAAATTGGATACAGATGAAACTGGGAAACCAGTGGATCAAACCAATTACAGAGGTATGATTGGTAGTTTACTTTATCTTACTGCTAGTCGACCAGACATTATGTTCAGTGTATGTATGTGTGCTAGATTTCAAGCTAATCCTAAAGAATCACACTTACTGGCTGTTAAAAGGATTTTTAAATATCTTAAACATACTGTAAACTTAGGTTTATTTTATCCAAAAGGACAATCATTTGACCTAACTAGCTATTCAGATGCTGACTTTGCTGGATGTAAGTTAGAACGGAAGAGCACATCTGGAACATGTCATTTACTTGGTAAATCCCTAGTGTCATGGTGTAGTAAGAAACAGAACTCAGTTGCATTGTCTACTGCCGAAGAAGAGTATATAGCTGCTGGTAGTTGCTGTGCACAAATTATGTGGATGAAACACACTTTATTGGACTATGGATTTGAGTTTAAACATGTGTCAATCAACTGTGACAACACTAGTGCAATAAACATATCTAAGAACCCTGTATCTCACTCTAGAACCAAACACATAGATGTAAGACATCATTTTCTGAGATATCATTATCAAAAAGGTGATATTACTCTTGAATTTATTGGCACTGAACATCAATTGGCCGATATTTTCACTAAACCTTTAAGTTATGATAGGTTAAGTTACATTAGGCATGAGCTGGGGATGATCAATTCTCACCGATGTTGAAATTCTCACTGATGATCAATTCTCACCGATGTTGAAATTCTCACCGATGTTGAAATTCTCACCGATGTGAAATTCTCACCGATGTTGAAATTCTCACCGATGTGAAATTATCACCGATGTTGAAATTCTCACCGATGTGAAATTCTCACCGATGTTGAAATTCTCACCGATGTTGAAATTCTCACCGATGTTGAAATTCTCACCGATGTTGAAATTCTCACCGATGTTGAAATTATCACCGATGTGAAATTCTCACCGATGTTGAAATTCTCACAGATGTTGAAATTCTCACCGATGCTATATTTTTAAAACTTCTGTCTTCCGCCAAGAATATGAATCGTTTTTTTTTTATGTTCTTTTACTTTATTCGTTTATTTATGATTCCTACATGATAAAACTAAGCCTAAACCGCTTCTCACTCCACCAGACCCAAAACCTTTCACCTTTGAATCCTAGCTCCCAAATCTACTGAGAACCCTAAATCCGCGATGGCAAAAACCAAGATTCCTGCCAGTAGAGATGAAAGTGTAGAGCCTAAAACAAAGAAGCATAAAGTGCAGCAAGAAGCTCATGGAAGTAATGTCAGAACTAGGTCGGGAAAGCGACCAGTAAACCCTCTTTTGCAGAATAGTGATATTGTGATTGAAAAGGAACTATGCGTAGACTGGTTTCTACCAAGAAAGTCGCTGGTGCTTGCAATTCTGGAAGATCAGAGATGGGTAGATTCTTTTTCAAATTACAATGGTCCCTACTACCCGAAGTTAGTGAAACAGTTCTACGAATTCCTAAGCTTCGAGAAGTTTGAAAATGAGAATCGGGTAAGTTCTTTTGTAAATGGAAAAGAAATGTCGTTTTATTCAGTAGAGTGGGAAGAATGTCTCAAAGTCCCACATGAAGGTGTATCTGGGTATGTCGCAAGAGCAATTCCACCTACCAGTAACATCTTTGACTATGAGACCGCTTTAAAAGAGCTAACGGGTAATGGAAGTCAAAGGCAAGTGGTTGCTACTGAATTGGATGGAGAGAACAGACTGCTTTTAAAATTTGTTCAACATGTTTTGATACCGAGGAGAGGAGACTTTTCTAATCTGAGATATCAAGATATTTATCTTCTACATCTGTTAATACATGGTGTGAAAGTTAATCTGTGCAGACTGCTGTTGAATCAAATGGAAGATATGATTAGGCCAAAATCAAAGACTAATGCTTTATTCTTTGCCAAAATGATCTCTGTGATGATAAAAGTGAAAGGGATAGCTGAGTCTTAGGATGAGACAGTTGTAGTTAAGAATAACTTCTGTATCACTACTACAGTTTGTAAGTACATGAAAATCAATTGGAACCCATGGAAAGGAGAATGGGTCAGTGATGACCAGAGGGTGTATGATAAGTTTAATCCTGTGGATTATCCTTCATGGCCAAAGGATAAAAGAGATCCAGGTTTAGGATCTGATGAAGAGGAACCTGAGTACAGTGATGAGTCAGAAGAATAAGAAGAAGAAGAAGAAGAAGAGGAAGAAACTCCTATGGATATTGGAGGAGATCCAGACTTGCCCGCAAGTCCTGTTACTGAGTTTGTATACTCAAGAAAAGGAAAGGTAGAGGAAATGTTATCTACTCATGAGGAAGACCAGCCAGTTCCTCAGCAAGAAGGAGGAAAAGAGAATGTATCTGAATCATCTGATTCTGCTAGGTTGAGTCTGAGTCCATTGATTGAAAACTCAGTTGTGCCTACTGATGAAGTAGAAAAAGGAAGAGAAGAAGTTTTACCTGTTTCAGAAAATCCCCTTACTGCTGCTGAGATAGAAGCTGTTGTGGAAGACACTGATGAAGAAAGACCAGCAGAAAATGTAGTTTTTGTACATAGGAATGCACCCATTGAGGGGTAGCATCATTCCAATCTTGGAAATGTTACAGTGGATGTTGAGATTGAATACTGGGTAGAAGACCCAGGTGTCATAGTCTGTGGTTTGGATTATCCTGATTTGGATAATGAAGTATCCTTGAATAGACCAAAGATCAGCTATGACATCAATTATGAGTTATTGACTGATGATGTGGTCCGAGTACATGATTTAGATGTGCTGAAAGAAAATCTCAAAGTCAGTTTTATAGAAGAAGTAAAGAAAATGTAATCTTTTTTAGTTTCCTCGATTCAATCAGTCGTGAATGATTCAGTAGTCAGCTTAGCTTCTGCACGAGTATCTACTACAGTTTCACCTACTGATTTTGTTATAAAGTCTGATCTTGAATCCCTGAAGCATGAGTTGAAAGAATCCTTCACTGCCTCAGTTACTAAGATGAAGCACTGTTTTCATGAAGAAATGAAGTTGTTGGAACAATCTTTTGAGCTTTCTCTTGGTTTCAATCTGTCAACTTTTATGGGTGAGCTGATGGAAGAAATTAAAGAGTGCCAGACCCAATCTTCTAGATTAGAAGCAGATCTTAAATCCTTACAGAAGTTTGTTACTACTTTAGATTCTTACATGAGCTCAAAGCCTCCAGCTGATAAGGATTTAGCCTATGTAAAAAGTGTTGTAAGCCAAATGGTCTCAGTATTTGAAGATTTCAAATCTTCTATAAAGGATCATGTTAAAAATCCGGACTCTCAACTGCAAACTATGATTAGTGGCTTGACCAAAAGTTTCAAAGAAACTGTATCCTTTTCGGTTGGTCCTCTAGCTTCAAAAACTGCACTTGATTTGAATCAAATACGAGCTATGATGAAGGAGGAGCTTGGTTCTATTTCAACCAGTGGCTCTGGGGACTCGTCAGATCTAAGCCTGGTAGTGCTCTCTATAAGAGATTTAGTAAGGGAAATAATGAAAATTGTCCATGACACTATGAAAGAGGCCTCTTCCTCTCAGGAGGAAATCAAGAACAAGGTGGATTATTATTTCCAAAGGATTTTTACCAAGCAATAACTCACACATCATTTCAAGCTGATGTTGGAAAACATGAAATTACCCCCTGTAACTCAAGCCTTCCGAGAACAAGTGAGAAAGCTAAGGGAGCTGACTCCTGCCTTAGAAAAATTTATGGAGAAAAAAGATGATTTTATATCTGCTATAGAAAGAGGAGGAGGAATCATTATGGATTTCAGAAATCTGTTGCTGCCCTTCTTGCATGTTGATGCCAGACCTGTTATTGTCCCTCCTGCCTTGCCTGCCTCTGCCTCTACCGAATCTCCACTCCAGATGACTCCTGCTCAGGCCATCCGAAGCCTCACACCTTTGATCACTCAACAAACCTCCCAATACAGGCCAGGCACTGTATCAGTGGCTCAGCCTCCTGTGATCATTTCTGGAATTCCAAAGCCCTCACTCACTTCCTCACCACCTACCTCCTCTTCTGATCCAAAGGGAAAATCTCATGTTGAAGATCTGGATTGCTGAAGTGGCCAGGCTGTTTGATAGGAATCATTCTTTTCTGTCATTTTGTTCATGTAATTTTTGTCTTATCTAATACAACTACTTTTCTTTACACTATCTCTGATTATCAGTTTTCTATGTCTGTTTTCCCACTTTTTGATTATCACAAAGGGGGAGAAATTACATATAAAGGGGGAGAACATATAAAGAGGGGGAGAACATATAAAGAGGGGGATATATTTGAGCTTTTGATACTATTTCTTATATTTCCTTGGTACCAATTCTTTCAAAGCTCATCTCTGATACTATTGTATTTCATACTAACTATGATAATATTTGATCTCTTACTATTTCCTCTATTTTCTCTGATACTGTTTTCTTTGATAAATTCGAATATAAATACTATATTCTCATTTTTCTTTATGTCATATCATAAGTTGTGATTATCAAAAAGGGGGAGATTGTTGACCTCACCTGGTTTGATAATCCCAATAGTGCATTTATATGTTTTGATAATCCCAATTATGTGTTCATATATTATGTTACTCTCAATTACTGGTGATCTACATTTTAATTCTTTCAAATCATTGATCACGTTCATAATAATGTTTAAATAATCTCGGATTTATGTTAATCTCGATTATCCCTGTTTATATTTGAAACAATTCTAAGTCAATCAGATAGCCAGAGCTACCGATAGCCAGAGCTACCGATAGCCAGAGCTACCGATAGCCAGAGCTACCGATAGCCAGAGCTACCGATAGCTAGAGCTACCGATAGCCAGAGCTACCGATAGCCAGAGCTACCGATAGCCAGAGCTACCGATAGCCAGAGCTACCGATAGCCAGAGCTACCGATAGCCAGAGCTACCAATGCACACAGAGATACAGATGCACACAGAGCTACCGATGCACACGGAGCTACCGATTTGAAGAGCTACTGATGGAAGATTCCTACACCGAGTCAACTGTACACGTCTACAAACAAACAGCTACCTATAATGAACTGTGGAGTCAAATACTATATCCTCGACACTATTTGTTTATTATACGACACTATTTGTTTATTATACTAACGGTTACATTTGTTACTTTTGATGAATTTAATGTTATTAAATGATTTATGTTGCCATTTCAGGAAACCGTACCAAGTACGATCAAAAAGCATAATCACTCCTTCTTGTCAGAAAAACAAAAAGGATATAAATAGGACATTATGTATGTATCAAAACAGTGTGGGTGAAGTAGAAAACAAAAAGAGATCAAGCACACAGAACACATTGGCGATCAAGCTCAAAATGTGCCAAGATCAACTGGAGAACTCGCACTCACGAGACTACTACTACCAGCCTCCAGAACATAGAGCATACATCGAGCAATCTATGCTAAGGAAGAACCTCACAAAACTCATCATTCTTTGAGCCAATAAGCAAGATGAACCTCAAAGTCAAGGAAGCAGATGGTACTCTGTTTTCCAGAAAAAAACCGGAAGAAGACTCAGAAGGAATTCTAATCAACAAAAGAAGTCAAGAGCTGCACGAAGATCACTAGAGCCATTTCTAATCTCTAAATCTTTATCTCTGTGATTTACTTTTTACATTATGAGTAGTGTGTCTTATCTGTTGTATTTTACACACACACTGTCTCCTGAACCTTAACTGGAGGATTTGTAAATCCTCACTCATTATCTTTTCATTCCTTTTTCCCACTGTGGATAGTGGTAGAGGTCATGTGTGACCTGGACAGCTGGTTGCTGTTGTTTTGTTTCCCACGACTAACAGTGGTAGAGGTCTTGGACCTGGATAGTTTTAAACTGTTGAACCCTGATCCAGGGTGTGGATCATCCTTATATAAAACTTTTGAGAGGACTAAGTCTCGGCTTGAGACTGAACCTCTTGGTTAACTCCTCTGTGTTTTTAGTTAAATTTTATATCTATACAATACTTTTATTTCATATTCCGCTGCTATTACTTTGAAATATAATTTATCTTCAAAGCTACTTTGATAGTTAAACTCGCAAGTTTTTATATTTATTGTAAACCAGTAAGTTAGTTTCAAAAGTTAAATTCATCATTAGATTAAGTTAACTGAGAACTAATCAATCTTTGAGAAACTAATTGAACCTTTATAATCTGTATAAATTCACTACAGTTTAATCTGTTTTTGAAATTGGGGGATTTTAATACAAATTGTTTTTAGCAGAAATTTTAATTGGAACTCAATTCACCCCCCTCTTGAGTGTCCACTCCGACCAACATATATATTCAATGTATAAATTAAACTTGGTTGGATTTTTTTATATGCAACAACAAAGGAGTCTTTTACTACACGCAGCCTTGACTTGGCTTGCATTACATGCAATCGTGACCTTCCTCGATAGTGTGTGTTGTACGCAATACCAGGTTTCACTAAACAACGATATATGGTTATAATATTATTATGAACAAGCAGTTGTGAATAGTATTAACTAAATTCTGAATTTTATAACATTATTATTCATATTACACATTTTATAGAATGTGGTATAAGAACAAAATAAATTTTTTGGGTAAAATAAGTATCTTTCAAAAAATGCAGTTTTGTCGCCTTTTGATAGCACACCCATTTTAAATATAATTTTTGACAATTTTATAAGTTAAATTTTACAAAATAAACTTCTTCTTTTGAATAATGATATAAAAAATTACATTGGATAAAGTTTTGATATTTTTCTAACAACGTTCTTATTTTGATGAATAGTACAAACACGCTAAATTTTACTTAAAAACAACTTTTTTCATCGAGATAATTTATATGGTTAAATTATAATATTAAATTGTTTTAAAGTATAAATAGAATATATTTTATCCATTTAATATTATTTATGTCATTTTCATTGATTTTACATTGAATTTGTAGGTTAAATCAATTCAATATTTTGCAATGTTTTAAATAAAAACCCATTTTTTCGACAATGGGATTAATTTTAATTAATTACTGCAACTTCTGTGTTTTGAATTTAGAAAAACTAATTCCATATTTGGAATTAGTAGGTCCAAAATATGTTAATAGGCTATTTTTATTTTTGGGGATTCTAAATAGTAACTACGGTAAATTTTATTTACCATAGTTAAAGGTAAATTAGGTAATTGAGGGTAAAATAATATTATAAAATTACCCTAACACTTGCCTTAATATAATTGGATGATTATATTTAGTCATAAGGAAAATTTGTGTCGAAATTGAATCCATTGGAACCCACTTGGATGTGATTAAGACCTTTAATTTATATTATTTTAAAGAAAGTGAATTATGTCTCACTCAAACATTAATAATTAGATTATTATTTATATAAGGTTATACAGAATATAATTTTGATTATAAATAATCATTTGAAATATAAAATGTTTTTCTTTATCATGTTAATTTATTTTTAATTCTTAAGAAAAATTTATTTACTTTAATAGCTTATACATTAATGATGTAGAAATTATTTATTTAGTCAAAAATCAATAATATAGTTTTTATTAAAATAATAATAACTATCAAAAAGACCATAAAATTGACCAAAACTTATTGTTCGAGTATATATATACCCTAAGAATCCAAGGTTATATTTTTGGATCATTTGGAGCCTTATAAAATAGATTAGGACATTTATATTATTTTATTTTAAATGATGTCAAAGATGTCACCTTCATAATTTAATAAATATAAAAATTAAAATGTTGTGGTTTTAAGATGATAAATTAGAGTAAAAATATTATTATGAAAGCTATTATATTTATATTTATCATAGGAGTTTATTTTTAATTTTTATGAAACTAATGATTATATTAAATGATTATATAAAAATGATGTAGTAATTGTTTTATTAAAAGAAATATCAAACAAAAGGTTTTATAGATATTAAAATAAACATTATGTGAACTAATTAATGTTATACACAAATTTTCTAGATTAATATGACATGTTAGGAATCTATTAAACATTTTGGTTCGAATATATCCTCTGTGTAAATTTTATTTAAATTAAAATAAATGAAAAGTTTCAAAATTAACACTATTTTTATTTTATAAAAAAATATTATTAAATTGTTTAAAAATCACATAAGTATTTAAAAATTATAAATTAAAAATTATATGGTCTAAAATTTAATAAAGTACCCAATTATGGATAATTCACAACACTTAAGTAATTATTTATATCAATTTAAAATTTAGAATATTATTACCACAAATAAGATTAAATAAATTAAATAAGGATAAATCAAATTGATAAGGTTTAAAATAATTTCCCAACATGTCTAAATTTGATTGGTTGATGATATTACAACCCTATCATACCTCATATCCTAATTTGAGTCACTTTGTAAGTTTTTAAGTGGTGTTTGAGTTTATTATAAATTAATATATTTGACGTTTCCAAAAGTGCCCCTCTCTTCCCTTATAAAAGGGCATCTCCTCCCTCTCCTCCTCACACCACTTTGAGCCTTCAATCTCGGCCAACCACTGAAAATATATCTTCTCTTCTTCTCTATAAACCTACTAGAGGTCTTGGTCCTCTTCCAAGACCAACTTTAGTGCCCTAAGAGGAGGTTAAGAGGAGGCATATCGAAGAAGAGGTAATCTACTCTACCAATTCTTTCAAGTTTCTTTATTCTTCTACTTCCTATTATTTAGTTGTTTCATTATAAATTAATAAAATAAGTATAACTAAAATAATTATCTATTATTATAAATATTAAACAACCCTATTTCACCTTCTACCCACCCTACGAAAAATGAAATCATCGCGCGTGCGTACGTACGGAATACCGTCTCCACGCCGTGGTGTAATCTATTTTTCCACCACCACCTTACTTGGATGGGTATAATAGTGTAAAGAAAAACTATATATATGGTTATTATAACACGATACTAATTCTGATATATTATATCATCCACTCTAATTCCATTCAATAATTATGGGAACGATATCATCACACGTGCGTATGTACGGATTACCGTCTCCACGACGCGATGAGGTTCAATATCCAAGTTAACCATTAAAGAATAATTATAAAGTATATATATTAAATAATCATGAAATATTTGAAATATTAGTGATACTGGACTTATATATATATTATTTACTTACATCCATTCAATTTAATAAGGAAATGAAAACAGCGTTCATGCGTACGTATGGCCTACCGTCTCCATGAACGGTGTATTTCTTTCCATTTATCGATCTATTATATATATATATATATGTATATTCTGAATATATATTATATATAAATCGTGTTTTACATTCTGGAAGTAATTAATCATGATCTAGGTAATCATATGAATAATTACAAGTCAAAACACGGATGATAAATGAAACGATTTTACACAAAACGCTACTTTAACATGGAATTGACAAATGAACAGGTAATATAAAGTCATAAGTAAATCATATATGATAACATAAATATTATTATGGTTCTATTACAAGTTAATAATATTTCTAAACCCAAAATACAGGGGTCTCTGACACATATAGAATAATTTGGACATAAGGTAAGGGATAATTTTGCAATCTCATTTTTATCTGAGATTGCTTATACGTAAATATTTACTGGGGTTATATTTTTCATCCAACTCCATAAAATGTTTTTCATAAGGTGTTTAATATTCTTACATTATGTTTAAAGTCATTTTTACCCCTCTTTGACTTTTACTATGTGTTATGGAAGAAATCTTTCATTTCTTTACCATATGTGGTACTTTTTTACTTTTCCTTTAAAAGTACGAGGAGAATGTTTTTTTAACTTATACAGCATGAACAGATTTTTACGATTTAATAATGCCTTATTTTCATGAAGCTTACTCTACAATATTTCATGACTATTTTCAACAAAATCCTTTTCTTTTAAAATTTCATGGTATTTTGTGAAAAGAAAATGATTTTGAAGAAGAAAGGATATTTTCCTCAAGAATTAATTTCAAGAGTTTTATCAAAACTATTTTCCATATAAGATGACATTATTTAGTATGATTATGTTTCAAGTATAATGTATATATTATTTAAATGGATTGATTCTTCTTATGATCAAATGATATCCATTTGTTTTATATGTATTATATTATGATGGGATGATGTTTATGAAACCCTTTTTATTCTTTGGGTTATGATGAATGATTTATGTTTATTTTGTGGCACAAGTAAGAATGATTTAATTATGGGATGGATGGGACCTATATCTCCCTCAAATTCATTGGTTAATGATTTATATCTCATGAGATAGATATGGATGGAACAACAAGTTAATCCAGTTCAGTGATACAGGACTGGAACGAGGAGTGAACTCGATTCAGAAAGGGAATTTGTCCACTATGATGGTCTTCACATCAATGCCTTGGCTACTATGGAAATCATATCATGTGCTTAATATTTTTCCACAATTACATGTTTTATTCCCAAGATATTTTATCATGGTTAATGTTCCCTTTTGATCTATGCCTTATGCACTGCCAAGATTTATGTCATTACTCATGATTTTGATGTTTTATGTTCATGTTCTTACGTTCAAATGTTTAGGGATTGTTTTATATTTTCCATGTTTAACCTTACTGAGCATTTGACCACACCCTTTTTATGTTTTCTTTTCCCCAGGATATAAATAACGTTTTTAGTTAAGAAACCCAAAGGGGGAGATCTTTATGGGAGATGTTGAAGATCTTTCACCATGATTAAAAGATAATGTTCCGAGTTTCCAAAGACACCAAACTAATAATGTCTTTGGGCATCAGTTTTTTTCATGTATTAAGTATTCTGCAAAAGTAATGTAATGTCAATGTACGTCAATTTTGGGTCTCTACTGTTGGTATCAGAGTGAAGGTTTAGTTAGCCTTTGGAAACTAGGATGCGAAAACTTTTGTGAGATCCCTTGAGATATTTCTAAGGTATGTCTAGGGATGTCCATAAGGTTAATTATAAGTATAGGTTATGGTCCTAGAATTATGGTAACGATCATAGAATTAAACCTACGATGTTAGAGATTGAAAGTACTCTCCCTTGATTATGTTGTTTTTCTAGTACGATTTTTTCCTCTCATACTATTCTTTTTGGGTTTTAATAAATGGCAGGAAAGAGGAGGATTCATGTTAATGGAGAATATGATGGACAATGGAATGATATTCTTCATGAGAAACCAAATGAAACGGGATTTGGATATACAAACACTATTATTATGCCTAATTAGAAATCTCATAATATGATCAATAATCTCAACTTTGGTAAGTTTCCTGGCTCAGCTAATAAGAGAAAGATGGAGTTTCATGATGATCATAGAGGAAATAAAGTTCAATTTTCCTCATGTAAATCATGTGGAGATAGGCATACGGAAGAATGTTTCAAAGGAACTGGAAGATGCTTTGGGTGTGGAAAAGAAGGACACAAAGCCATTAATTGCAAAGGAAAAGGTTCAGTTAACACCATGGACAATGATAATGGAATTGCTAAGACATCACCAACCCTTAAATGTTTTAAATGTGGAATTTACGGGCATTATTCAAACCAATTCCCTAAGTGAAAGTCTCATGATGAGAATCATCATGGTTGTATGGGTAGAATTTATATTGATGATGATGAAGAGACTACAAATGATACGTGATATGAAAGAATTGATCAAGCTTGGTCAATGGTTTAAGAAGGTAGTGGAATGATTTATGTTTATCAAGAGTTATGTTGTATAGGTAATTTTACTATAGAATAAAGACACGTCTAAGGATTTTTACACTATTTTTTTTTCCTAAAGTATTTGAAAGTATATGTTGAATGGTACCGGTAACCATGAAAGTTTATTCAGATATTTTTGGAAAATAGATGATATGCGCATAATGAATGGATAAGGAGATAATGAGATGTTTGATAGTATTAATGAGCCCATGACTGATATAAGGACAATGTGATATCATGGTTTGAGTATATATAAATTTTTGGGATTTTAGTATGTGGAAGGAGTTAACTTTTGACCGAATTCATGTTTTCACTAAGGTTCTATGGTAATTCATGTTTTAAGAGAATACATAATTAAGGTATTCACATGTCTGTAATGTGACCAAAAAGATGTATTTTATGATATATAGGGGATAAATTATGGTATTCACATGCTTGGTTGATGACATTTCTAGTAATCGTTTTCTTTATACTATAAGATTGGACAGAAGTATTTTCAATAAGCCTAAAGTTTGGAATGGATTAAGTTGGACATTAGATAGAATTTTTTAAGTCTAGAACGTTTTTCGATACTATTTCTGGAATGTTGTAATAGTGTAGTTTTAGAAAAAGGACAACCCATAGGACGGGCGACAACTAATCGTGTCGGACAAGGTTGCGGGAATCAAACCCACAACCAAAGTGTGACAGGCCTTTATCGCCTACCACTGGCCAACAGAAAGTCCTAGGTTAGTATAAATTAGTTTTTTGTTATTAAGCGGTATGATAGATGAAGTATATGTTCATTTTTGGAACCATATACGATTAATCTCACCATATATGGACTTATGTATATAATTATTTCTAAATTTATATTTGAGACAGATGGAATGACCTATCATTCTATCATATGATCCGCTAACACTTCATGGAATACAAATTAAACTTCATTTTTTTAAGAGATGAAGTGGAAATAGTTCAAGGCACGAACAACAGTGAGATTGTACCAAAATCAAGTAAGTATTTCTTTTAATTAAAAAATTCTTAAACATTAGGTAAATGATCTTGAAAACAAAAATTGTTGTCTTAGTGCTCTCATATCTGATGAATCAGATGGTACATTAGATCATCACAAATTTATAGCTTTGTGATTGTTCGCTTTTTGATATCCATGTCCTCTGTCACTCTTCATCAGAACTTGATGGTTATATTTCTCTTCCATATCCATATTTTCACCTATGTTCTCCTATGTGGAAACCCAGTGATTTGTTAATTTGGGTAACTGTTACATTTAATACTTTAGTTTTTAAAAATAAGTTTTGGTATTCCTTTTTATGATGTGGGTTTCTATGAAAGAAACTCTCATGTAATAAACCATTTATAACCCCGACGAATTTCAAGGGAGAAATTCATTTTAAGGGGTGTAGAATGTAACACCCCTAGATTTTATAAGATATATTCTATTTATTTTATTTCATATCATCTGTTGTACGCTACACCAGGATTATCTTGCGTTATATGCAACACCGTATTAGCTTGCAGTATACGCAACACTATTCTTGGATCGTGTTACACACAATTTCAAGTTCGTTTGATAGTAGTTATTCTACGCAACATTGAGTGTATATATATATATATATTCAATGTATAAATGAAATATGGTTGGATTTTTTTATACAAAACAACAAAGGAGTCTTTCACTACATGCAACCTTGACTTGGCTTGCATTACACGCAATCGCGACCTTCATCGATAGCGTGTGTTGTACGCAATACCGGGTTTCACTAAACAATGATATATGGTTATAATATTATTATGAACAAGCCATTATGAATTGAATTAATTAAATTTTTAATTTTATAACATTATTATTCATTTTACGCATTTTCTAGAACATGGTATGAGAACAAAATAAATTTTTCGGGTAAAATAGGTATTTTTCAAAAAATGAAGTTTTGTCGCCTTTTGTTGGCCCACCCATTTTAAATATAATTTTTCACAAGTTTATAAGTTAAATTTTACAAAATAAACTTATTATTTAGAATCAGGATATAAAAAATTACATTGGATAATGTTTTGATATTTTTCTGACAACGTTCTTATTTTGATGAATAGTAAAAACACGCTAAATTTTACTTAAAAACAACTTTTTTCATTGAGATAATTTATATGGTTAAATTATAATAGTAAATTGTTTTAAAGTATAAATAGAATATATTTTTACCATTTAATATAATTTATCTCATTTTCATTGATTTTACATGGAATTCGTAAGTTAAATCAATTCAATCTTTTGCAATGTTTTAAACAAAAACCCGTTTTTTTTTCAACAGCGGGATTAATTTTAATTAATTACTACACCTTATGTTCTTTGAATTTTTAAAAATTAATTCCATATTCGTAATTAGTAGGTCCAAATTATGTTAATAGGCTACTTTTTATTTTTGGGGATTATGAATAGTAACTACGGTAAATTTTATTTACAACAGTTAAAAGGTAAATTAGGTAATTGAGGGTAAAATAATATTATAAAATTACCCTAACACTTGACTTAATATAATTGGTTGATTATATTTCGTCCTAAGGAAAATTTGGGTCGAAATTGAATCCATTGGAACCCACTTGGATGTGATTAAGACCTTTAATTTATTTTATTTTAAAGAATGTGAATTATGTCTTACTCAAACATTAATAATTATATTATTTTTTATATAAGGTTATACAGAATATAATTTCGATTATAAATAATCATTTGAAATATAAAATGTTTTTCTTTATCATGGTAATTTATTTTTAATTTTTAAGAATTATTTAATTACTTTAATAGCTTATACATTAATGATGTAGAAATTATTTATTTAGTCAAAAATCAATAATATAGTTTTTATTAAAATAATAATACCTATAAAAAGGACCATAAACTTGACCAAAACTTATTGGTAGAGTATATATGTACTCTAAGAATCCAAGTGTAGATTTTTGGACCATTTGGAGCCTTATAAAAC
Organism: Viscum album; assembly: GCA_963277665.1. Classification (NCBI taxonomy): domain Eukaryota; kingdom Viridiplantae; phylum Streptophyta; class Magnoliopsida; order Santalales; family Viscaceae; genus Viscum; species Viscum album. The sequence continues at coordinate 290,424,134 of OY728153.1, read as the reverse complement.
AGATTAGGACATTTATATTATTTTATTTTAAATGATGTCAAAGATGTCACCTTCATAATTTAATAAATATAACAATTCAAATGTTGTGGTTTTAAGATGATAAATTCGAGTAAAAATATTATTATGAAATCTATTATACTAATATTCATCATAGGATTTTATTTTTAATTTTTATGCAACTAATGTGTATATTAAATGATTATATAATAATGATGTAGTAAATGTTTTATTAAAAGAAATATCAAATAAAAGGTTTTATAAATATTAAAATAAACATTATGTTAACTAATTAATGTTATACTAAAATTTTATAGATTAATATGACATGTTAGGAACCTATTAAACATTTTGGTTCGAATATATACTCTGTGTGTATTTTATTTAAATTCAAATAAATGAAAAGTGTCAAAATTAACACTAAAATTATTTTATAAAAAAACATATTATTAAATTGTCTAAAAATCACATAAATATTTAAAAATTATAAATTAAAAATTATAAGGTCTAAAATGTAATAAAGTGCCCAATTATGGATAATTAACAACACTTAAGTAATTATTTATAACAATTTAAAATTTAGAATATTATTACCACAAATAAGATTAAATAAATTAAATAAAGATAAATCAAATTGATAAGGTTTGAAATAATTTCCTAACATGTCTAAATTTTATTGGTTGATGATATTACAACCCTATAATAACTAATATCCTAATTTGAGTCACTTTGAAATTTTTTAAGTGGTGTTGGAGTTTATTATAAATTAATATATTTGAGGTTTCCAAAAGTGCCCCTCTCTTCCCTTATAAAAGGGCATCTCCTCCCTCTCCTCCTCACACCACTTTGAGCCTTAAATCTTGGCCAACCCCTGAAAATATATCTTCTCCACTTCTCTAGAAACCTACTAGAGGTCTTGGTCCTCTTCCAAAGACCAACTTTAGTGCCCTAAGTGGAGGTTAAGAGGAGGCACGTCGAAGAAGAGGTAATCTACTCTACCAATTCTTTCAAGTTTCTTTATTCTTCTACTTCCTATTATTTAGTTGTTTCATTATAAATTAATAAAATAAGTATAAATAATATAATTATATGTTATTATAAATGTGAAACAATCCTATTTCACCTTCTACCCATCCTACGAAAAATGAAATCACCGCGCGTGCGTACGTACGGAATACCGTCTCCAAGCCGTGGTGTAATCTGTTTTTTCACCACCACCTTACTTGGATGGGTATAATGGTGTAAAGAATAACTATATATATGGTTATAATAACATGCTACTAATTCTGAGATATTATATCATCCACTCTAATTCCATTCAATAATTATGGGAACAATATCATCACACGTGCGTATGTATGGATTACCGTCTCCACGATGCGATGAGGTTCAATATCCAAATTAACCACTCAATAATGATTATAAAGTATTTATATTAATTAATAATGAAATATATGACATATAAATGATACTGGACTTATTTATATATTATTTACTTACATCCATTTAATTTAATAAAGAAACAAAAACAGCGTTCATGCGTATGTATGGCCTACCGTCTCCATGAACGGTGTATTTCTTTCCATTTATCGATCTATTATATATATATGTATATTGTGAATATATATTATATATAAATCATGTATTAAATTCTGGAAGTAATTAATCATGATCTAGGTAATCATATGAACAATTACAAGTCAAAACACGGACGATAAATGAAACAATTTTACCCAAAATGCTAGTTTAACATGGAATTGACAAATGAATGGGTAATATAAAGTCATAAGTAAATCATATATGATGACATAAATATTATTACGGTTCTGTTACAAGTTAATAATACTTATAAACCCACTATACAGGGTTCTCTAACACATAAAGAAGAAATTGTACATAAGGTAAGGGATAATTTTGCAATCTCATTTTTATCTGAGATTGGTTATACGTAAGTATTTACTGGGGTTATATTTTTCATCCATCTCCATAAAATGTTTTTCATAACGTGTTTAATATTCTTCCATTATGTTTAAAGTAATGTTTACCCCTCTTTGACTTTTACTTTGTGTTATGGAAGAAATCTTTCTTCTGTTTACCATATGTGGTACTTTTTGACTTTTCCTTTAAAAGTACAAGAAGAATGTTTTTTTTAACTTATACAGCATGAACATATTTTTATAGTTTTATAACACCTTATTTTCATAAAGCTTACTCTACAAGATTTCATGACTATTTTCAAACAAAAATCCTTTTCCTTTAAAATTGCATGGTATTTTGTGAAAAGAAAATTATTTTGAAGAAGAAAGGATATTTTCCTCAAGAATTAATTTCAAGAGTTTTATCAAAACTATTTTCCATCTAAGATGACATTATTTAATATGATTATGTTTCAAGTATAATGTATATATTATTTAAATGGATTGATTCTTCTTATGATAAACTGATATCCATTTGTTTTATATGTATTATGTTATGATGGGATGATGTTTATGAAACCCATTTTATTCTTTGGGTTATGATGAATGATTTATGTTTATTTTGTGGCACAAGTAAGAATGATTTAATTATGAGATGGGTGGGAACTATATCTCCCTCAAATTAATTGGGTAAAGATTTATATCTCATGAGATAGACATGGATGGAATGGAAAGTTAATCCTGTTCAGTGATACAGGACTGGAACAAGGAGTAAACTCGATTCAGAAAGGGACTTTGTCCACTATGATGGTCTTCACATCAATGACTTGGATACTACGGAAATCATATCATGTGCTTAATGTTTTTACACAATTACATGTTTTATTCCCAATCTATTTTATCATGGTTAATGTTCCTTTATGATCTATGCCTTATGAACTGCCAAGATTTATGTTATTACTCATGATTTTGATGTTTTATGTTCATGTTCTTACGTTCAAATGTTTAGGGATTGTTTTATATTTTCCATGTTTAACCTTACTGAGCATTTGAGCTCACCCTTTTTATGTTTTCTTTTCCCCAGGATATAAAAAACGTTTTTAGATAAGAAAACCAAATGGGAAGATCTTTATGGGAGATGTTGAAGATCTTTCACCATGATTAGAAGATTATGTTCTGAGTTTCCAAAGACACTAAACTAATACAGTCTTTGGGAATCTATTTTTTGCATGTATTAAGTATTCCGCAAAAGTAATGTAATGTCTATGTACGTCAAGTGTGGGTCTCTACAGTTGGTATTAGAGCAAAGGTTTAGTTAGCCTTTGGAAACTAGGATGCAAAAACTTTAGTGAGATCCCTAGAGATATTTCTAAGGTATGTCTAGGGATGTCCCTAAGGTTAAGTATAAGTATAGGTTATAGTCCTATAATTACGGTAACGATCATAGAATTAAACCTAAGATGTTATAGATTGAAAGTACTCTCCCTTGATTATGTTGTTTTTATAGTATGATTTTTTCCTCTCATACTATTCTTTTTGGGTTTTAAGAAATGTAAGGAAAGAGGAGGATTCAGGTTAATGGAGAATATGATGGACAATGGAATTATATTCTTCATGAGAAACCAAATGAAATGGGATTTGTATGTCCAAACACTATTATTATGCCTAATCAGAAATCTCATAATATGATCAATAATCTCAACTTTGGTAAGTTTCCTGGCTCAGCTAATAAGAGAAATATGGAGTTTCATGATGATCATAGAGGAAAGAAAGTTCAATTTTCCTCATGTAAATCATGTGGGGAGAGGCATCTAGAAGAATGTTTCAAAGGAACTAGAAGATGCTTTGGGTGTGGAAAAGAAGGACACAAAGCCAGTAATTGCAAAGTAAAAGGTTCAATTAACACCATGGAGAAGGATAATGGCATTGCTAAGACATCAACAACCCTTAAATGTTTTAAATGTGGAATGTAGGGGAATTATTCAAACCAATTCCCTAAGTGAAAGTCTCATGAATAGAATCATCATGGTTGTATGGGTAGTATTTATATTGATGATGATGAAGAGACTACAAATGATACGTGATATGAAAGAATTGTTCAAGCTTGGTCAATGGTTTAAGAAGGTAGTGGAATGATTTATGTTTATCAAGAGTTATGTTGTATAGGTAATTGTACTATGGAATAAAGACACGTCTAAGGATTTTTAGACTATTGTTTTTTCAAAAGTATTTGAAAGTATATGTTGAATGGTACTGGTAACCATGAAAGTTTATTCAGATATTTTTGGAAAGTAGACGATATGTGCATAATGAAGGGGTAAGGAGATAATGAGATGTTTGATATTATTAATGATCTCATGACTGATATAAGGAAAATGTGATATCATGGTTTGAGTATATAGAAATTTTCAGGATTTTAGTAAGTGGAAAGAGTTAACTTTTGACCGAATTCATGTTTTCACTAAGGTTCTACGGTAATTCATGTTTCAAGATAATACATAATTAAGGTATTCACATGTCTGTAATGTGACCAAAAAGATGTATTTTATGATATATGGGGGATAAATGATGGGCGACAACTCATCGTGTCGGACAAGGTTGCAGAATCAAACCCACAATTGAAGTGCGACAGGCCTTTATTGCCTACCACTGGCCTACAGGAAGTCCCTGTTTAGTAGAAATTAGTTTTATATTATTAAACGGTATGATAGATGAAGTATAAGTTCATTTTTGGAACCATATACGATTAATCTCACCGTAGATGGACTTATGTATATAATTATTGCTAAATTTATGTTTGAGACAGATGGAATGACCTATCATTCTATCGCATGATCCGCTAACACTTCACAGAAGACAAATTCAACTTCATTTATTTAAGCTATGAAGTGGAAATGGTTCAAGGCACGAACAACAGTGAGATTGTACCAAAATCAAGTAAGTATTTATTTTAATTCAAAAATTCTTCAACATTAGGGAAATGATCTTGAAAACCAAAAATGTTGTCCTAGTGCTCTCATATCTGATGAATCAGATGGTACATTAGATCATCACAAATTTATGGATTTTTGGCTGTTGGCTTTTTCATATCCATGTCCTCTACCACTCTCCATCAGAACTTGATGGTTAGATTTCTCTTCCATATCCATATTTTCTCCTATGTTATCCTATGTGGAAACCCAGTGATTTGTTAATTTGGGTAACTGTTACATTTCATAATTTAGTCTTTAAAGATAAGTTTTGGTATTTCTTTTTCAATGTGGGTTTCTATAAAAGAAACTCTCATGTAATAAACCATTTATAACCCCGACGAATTTCGAGGGTGAAATTCATTTTATGGGGTGTAGAATGTAACACCCCGAGATTTTATAAGATATGTTATTTTTAATTTATTTCATATCTTCTGTTGTACACAACACCAATATTATATTGCGCTATATGCAACATCGTATTAGCTTGCAGTATACGCACCACTATTCTTTGATCGTGTTACACACAATTTCAAGTTCGTTTGATAGTAGTTATTCTACGCAACATTGAGTGTGTGTGTGTATATATATATATATATTCAATGTATAAATGAAATGTGGTTGTATTTTTTTATACGCAACAACAAAGGAGTCTTTCACTACACGCAACTCTGACTTGGCTTGCATTACACGCAATCGCGACCTTCCTCGATAGCATGTGTTGTACGTAATATCGGGTTTCACTAAACAACGATATATGGTTATAATATTATTATGAACTAGATGTTATGAATAGTATTAACTAAATTTTAAATTTTATAAAATTACTATTCACCTTACACATTTTCTAGAACATTGTATGAGAACAAAATAAATTTTTCGGATAAAATAATTATTTTTCAAAAAATGCAGTTTTCTCGCCTTTTGATGGCGCACCCATTTTAAATATAGTTTTTGAAAATTTTATAAGTTAAATTTTACAAAATAAACTTCTTATTTTGAATCAGTATATAAAAAATTACATTGGATAAATTTTGATATTTTTCTGACAACGTTCTTATTTTGATGAATAGTAAAAACGCGCTAAATTTTACTTAAAAACAACTTTTTTCATCGATACAATTTATATGATTAGATTATAATAGTAAATTATTTTAAAGTATAAATAGAATATATTTTTATCATTTAATATAATTTATGTCATTAGGATTGATTTTACATTGAATTCGTAGGTTAAATCAATTCAATCTTTTGCAATGTTTTAAACAAAAACACGCTTTTTTTCGACAACGGAATTAATTTTAATTAATTACTACAACTTCTGTGTTTTTAATTTAGAAAAATTGATACCATATTTGGAATCATTAGTTCCAAATTATGTAAATAGGCTACTTTTTATTTTTGGGCATTATGAATGGTAACTACGGTAAATTTTATTTACCATAGTTAAAGGTAAATTAGGTAGTTAAGGGTAAAAATAATATTATAACATTATCCTAAATACTTGCCTTAATATAATTTGATGATTATATTTCGTCCTAAGGCATTTTTGGGTCGAAATGGAATCCATTATAACCCAATTTTATGTGATTAAGACCTTTAATTTATTTTATTTTAAAGAAAGTGAAATATGTCTCACTCAAACATTAATAATTAGATTATTTTTTATATAAGGTTATACAGAATATAATTTATATAATAAATACTCATTTTAAATCTAAAATGTTTTTATTTATCATGGTAATTTATTTGTAATCTTTAAGAAATATTTAATTACCTTAATAGCATATACATTAATGATGTAGAAATTATTTATTTAGTGAAAAATCAATAATATAGTTTTTATTAAAATAAGAATACCTATCAAAGGGACCATAAACTTGACCAAACCTTATTGGTAGAGTATATATATAACCTAAGAATCCAATGGTCAATTTGTGGACCATTTTGATCCTTATAAAATAGATTATGACATTTATATTATTTTATTTTAAATGATGTAAACGATGTCACCTTCATAATTTAATAAATATAACAATTTAAATGTTGTGATTTTAAGATGATAAATTCGAGTAAAAATATTATTATGAAATATATTATATTTATATACATCATAAGATTTTATTTTTAATTTTTATGCAACTAATATGTATATTAAATGATTATACAAAAAAATATAGTAATTGTTTTATTAAAAGAAATAACAAATAAATGGTTTTATAAATATTAAAATATATATTATGTGGACTAATTAATTATCTACACAAATTTTATAGATTAATATGACATGTTAGGAATATATTAAACATTTTTGTTTGAATATATCCTCTCTGTGGATTTTATTTAAATTCAAATAATTGAATAGTGTCAAAATTAACACTTGTTATTTTATAAAAATAACATATTATTAAATTGTTTAAAAATCACATAAATATTTAAAAATTATAAATTAAAAATTATATGGTCTAAAATTTCATAACTTACCCAATTATGGATAATTCACAACACTTAATTAATTATTTATAACAATTTAAAATTTAGAATATTATTACCACAAATAAGATTAAATAAATTAAATAAAGATAAATCAAATTGATAAGGTTTAAAATAATTTCACAACATGTATAAATATGATTTTTTGATGATAATACAACCCTATATTACCTCATATTCTAATTTGAGTCACTTTGGAAGTTTTTAAGTGGGGTTTGAGTTTATTATAAATTAATATATTTGAGGTTTCCAAAAGTGTACCTCTCTTCCCTTATAAAAGGGCACCTCATACCTCTCCTCCTCACACCACTTTGAGCCTTCAAGATCATCCAACCCCTACCAATTTATCTTATCCACTTCCCTAGAACCCTAATATAGGTCCTGGTCTTCTTCCAAGACCAACTTTAGTGCCCTAAGTGGAGGTTAAGAGGAGGCACGTCGAAGAAGAGGTAATCTCTTCTAGCAATTCTTTCAATTTTCTTTATTCTTATACTTCCTCTTATTTAGTTGTTTCATTATAAAGTAATAACATAAGTATAAATAATATACTCATATGTTATTATAAATATTAAACAACCCTATTTCACCTTCTACCCATCCTACGAAAAATGAAATCACCACGTGTGCGTACGTACGGAATACCGTCTCCACGCTGTGTTGTAATGTGTTTTTCCACCACCACTTTAATTGGATGGGTATAATGGTGTAAAGAATAAATATATATATGGTTATTATAATGTGATACTAATTCTGAGATATTATATCATCCACTCTAATTCCATTCAATAATTATGGGAACGATATCATCGCACGTGCGTACGTACGGATTACCGTCTCCACGACGCGATGAGATTCATTCTCAAGTTAACCATTCAAGAATGATTATAAAGAATATATATTAAATAATCATGAAATATATGAAATATTAATGATACTAGACTTATGTATATGTTATTTACTTACTTCCATTCAATTTAATAAGGAAATGAAAACAGCGTTCATGCGTACATACGGCCTACCGTCTCCATAAACGGTGTATTTCTTTCCATTTATCGATCTATTATATATATATATATATTATGAATATATATTATATATAAATAATTTTTTACATTATGGAATTAAGTAATCATATGAATAATTACAAGTCAAAACATTGACGATTGATGAAACGATTTTATCCAAAACGCTACTTTAACATGGAATTGATAAATGAACAGGTAATATAAAGTCATAAGTGAATCATATATGATAACATAAATATTATTTTGGTTCTTTTACAAGTTAATAATATTTTTAAACCCACTATACAGGGGTCTCTGACATATACAGAAGAAATTGGAAATAAGGTAAGGGATAATTTGGCAATCTCATTTTTATCTGAGATTGCTTATACGTAAGTATTTACTGGGGTTATATTTTTCATCCATATAAATAAAATGTTTTTCATAAGGTGTTTAATATTCTTCCATGTATTTTTAAAGTCATTTTTACCCCTCTTTGACTTTTACTTTGTTTTTTGGAAGGAATCTTTCTTTTGTTTACCATATGTGGTACTTTTGGACTTTTCCGTTAAAAGTACGAGGAGAATGTTTTTTTTAACTTATACAGCATGAACGGATTTTTACGGTATCATAACGCCTTATTTTCATGAAGCTTACTCTACAATATTTCATGAATATTTTCAAAAAAATCATTCTCCTTTAAAATTTAATGTTATTTTTTGAAAAGAAAATGATTTTGAAGAAAAAAAGATATTTTCCTCAAGAATTAATTTCAAGAGTTTTATCAAAAGTATTTTCCATATAAGATGACATTATTTAGTATGATTATGTTTCAAGTATAATGTATCAATTATTTAAATGGTTTGATTCTTCTTATGATGAAATTATATCCATTTGTTTTATATGGATTATGTTATGATGGGATGATGTTTATGAAACCCATTTTATTCTTTGGGTTATGATGAATGATTTATGTTTATTTTGTGGTAAAAGTAAGAATGATTTCATTGTGAGATGGGTGGGGACTATATCTCCCTCAAATGAATTGGGTAAAGATTTATATCTCATGATATAGACATGGCTGGAATGACAAGTTAATCAGGTTCAGTGATACAGGACTGGAACGAGGAGTGAACTCAATTCAGAAAGGGACTTTGTCCACTATGATGGTCCTGGCAGCAATGGCTTGGCTACTATGGAAATCATATCATGTGCTTAATGTTTTTCCACAATTACATGTTTTATTTCCATGCTATTTTATCAGGTTTAATGTTCCTTTATGATCTATTCCTTATGCACTACCAAGATTTATGTCATTACTCGTGATTTTGATGTTTTATGTTCATGTTCTTACGTTCAAATGTTTAGGGATTGTTTTATGTTCTCCATTTTTAACCTTACTGAGCATTTGAGCTCACCCTTTTTATGTTTTCCTTTCCCCATGATATAAATAAAGGTTTTAGGTAATAAAACCAAAGGGGAAGATCTTTATGGGAGATGTTGAATCCCATGTATCTAAAATATATCAAGGTGGGTAGTGAATCCCATACAAATCAAACTATCAATACCATCTCAATGGGTTTTCCATGTTCCTAAACACATCCTACCAACTAATTCTATCCTCTCTAGTGAACTACCTTCCATCATCACAACCATAATAGTCTCAAATCATCAATTTTTTTGAGGTTATTCCCACAATAATCATCACCCATTTCCCATGATTATGTCAAAAATTCACTAGGGAACTGACTGGGGTCCACAATAATCATCACCCATTTTTTTAAAATATATTTAATTACCTTAATAGCTTATACATTAATGATGTAGATATTATTTATTTAGTGAAACATCAATAATATAGTTTTTATTAAAATGATAATACCTATCAAAAGAACCAGAAACTTGACCAAAACTTATTTATCGAGTATATATATACCCTAAGAATCCAAGGGTTGATTTGTGGACCATTTGGAGCCTTATAAAACAGATTATTACATTTATATTATTTTATTTTAAATGATGTCAAAGATGTCACCTTCATAATTTAATAAATATAAAATTTTAAATTTTGTGAATTTAAGATGATAAATTCAAGTAAAAATATTATTATGAAAGCTATTATATTTATCTTCATCATAGGAGTTTATTTTTAATTTTTAAGCAAATAATAAATATATTAAATGATTATACAAAAATTATGTAGTAATTGTTTTATTAAAAGAAATATAAAATAAATGGTTTTATAAATATTAATATAAACATTATGTGAACTAATTAATGTTCTAAAAAAATTTATAGATGAATATGGCATGTTAGAAATCTATTAAACATTTTTTTTGAATATATCCTCTGTGTGGATTTTAGTTAAATTCAAATAAATGAATAGTGTCAAAATTAACACTATTGTTATTTTATAAAAATAACCTATTATTGAATTGTTTAAAAATCACATAAATATTTAAAAATTATAAATTAAAAATTATATGGTCTAAAATTTCATAAATTACCCAATTGTGGATAATTAACAACACGTAAGTAATTATTTATAACAATTTAAAATTTAGAATATTATTACCAAAAATAAGATTAAATAAATTAAATAAGGATAAATAAAATTGATAAGGTTTAAAATAATTTTCCAACATGTATAAATTTGATTTGATGATGATATTACAACTCTATCTTACCTCATATCCTAATTTTAGTCACTTTGGAATTTTTTATGTGGGGTTTGAGTTTATTATAAATTAATATTTTTGAGGTTTCCAAAAGTGCCCCTCTCTTCCCTTATAAAAGGGCACCTCCTCCCTCTCCTCATCACACCACTATGAGCCTTCAAGCTCAGACAACCCCTACCAATTTATCTTCTCAAATTATCTAGAAACCTACTAGAGGTCCTGATATTCTTCCAAGACCAACTTTAGTTCCCTAAGTAGAGGTTAAGAGGAGGCACGTCGAAAAAGAGGTAATCTCCTCTACCAATTCTTTCAAATGTCATTATTCTTCTACTTCCTCTTCATTAGTTGTTTCATTATAAAGTAATAACATCAGTATAACTAATATATTTATATGTTATTATAAATATTAAACAACCCTATTTCACCTTCTACCCACCCTATGAAAAACGAAATCACCGTGCGTGCGTACGTACGGAATATCGTCTCCACTCCGTGGTGTAATATGTTTTTCCACCACCACCTTACTTGAATGGGTATAACGGTGTAAAAAATAACTATATATATGGTTATTATGACATGATACCAATTCTGAGATATTATATCATCCACTCTAATTCGACTAAATAATTATGGGAACGATATCATCGCACGTGCGTACGTACGGATTACCGTCTCCACGATGTGATGAGGTTCAATATCCAAGTTAACCATTCAAGAATGATTATAAATTATATATATTAAATAATAATGAAATATATGACATATTAATGATACTGGACCTATGTATATGTTATTTACTTACTTCCATTCAATTTAATAAGGAAACGAAAACAACATTCATGCGTACGTATGGCCTACCGTCTCCATGAACAGTGTATTTCTTTCCATTTATCGATCTATTATATATATATGTGTGTATTATGAAGATATGTTATATATAAATAATATTTTAAATTCTATAAGTAAGTAATCATGATCTAAGTAATCATATGAATAATTATAATTCAAAACACTGACGATAAATGAAACGATTTTACCCAAAACGCTACTTTAACATGGAATTGACAAATGAACAGGTAATATAAAGTCGTAAGTGAATCATATATGATAACATAAATATTATTATGGTTCTGTTACAAGTTAATAATATTTTTAAACCCACTATACAGGGGTCTCTGACACATACATAAGAAATTGGAAATAAGGTAAGGGATAATTTTGCAATCTCAATTTTATCTGAGATTGCTTATACGTAAGTATTTACAGGGGTTATATTTTTCATCCATGTCCATAAAATGTTTTTCATAAGGTGTTTAATATTATTCCATGTATGTTTAAAGTAATTTTTACCCCTCTTTGACTTTTAATTTGTGTTATGGAAGGAAACTTTCTTTTGTTTACCATATGTGGTACTTTTTGACTTTTCCGTTAAAATTACGAGGAGAATGTTTTTTTTAAATTATACAGCATGAACGGATTTTTACGGTTTCATAACGCCTTATTTTCATGAAGATAACTCTACAATAATTCATGAATATTTTCAAAAAAATCCTTTTACTTTAAAATTGCATGGTATTTTGTGAAAAGAAAATGATTTTGAAGAAGAAAGGATATTTTCCTCAAGAATTAATTTCAAGAGTTTTATCAAAACTATTTTCCATATAAGATGAAATTATTTAGTATGATTATGTTTCAAGTATAATGTATCTATTATTTAAGTGTTTTGATTCTTCTTATGATGAAATGATATCCATTTGTTTTATATGGATTATGTTATGATGGGATGATGTTTAGGAAACCCATTTTATTTTTTGGGTTATGATGAGTGATTTATGTTTATTTTGTGGAACAAGTAAGAATGATTTCATTATGAGATGGGTGGGTCCTATATCTCCCTCAAATTCATTGGGTAATTATTTATATCTCATGATATAGAAATGGCTGGAACGGAAAGTTAATCTGGTTCAATTATACAGGACTGGAACGAGGAGTGAACTCGATTCAGAAAGGGACTTTGTCCACTATGATGGTCTTGGCAGCAATGCCTTGGCTACTATGAAAATCATATCACGTGCTTAATGTTTTTCCACAATTACATGTTTTATTCCCATGCTATTTTATCATGGTTAATGTTCCTTTATGATCTATGCCTTATGCACTGCCAAGATTTAATTCATTACTCGTGATTTTGATGTTTTATGTTCATGTTCTTACGTTCAAATGTTTAGGGATTGTTTTATATTCTCCATGTTTAACCTTACTGAGCGTTTGAGCTCACCCTTTTTATGTTTTATTTTCCCCAGGATATAAAGAAAGGTTTTAGGTAAGAAAACAAAAGGGGAAGATCTTTATGGGAGATGTTGAAGATCTTTCACCATTATTAGAAGATTATGTTCCGAGTTTCTAAAGACACAAAACTAATAAGGTCTTTGGGCATCTGTTTTTTTCATATATTAAGTATTCCTCAAAATTAATGTAATGTCTATGTACATCAAGTGTGGGTCTCTATAGTTGGTATCAGAGTGAATGTTTAGTTAACCTTTGGAAACTAGGATGCGAAAACTTTAGTGAGATCCCTAGAGATATTTCTAAGGTATGTACAGGGATGTACCTAAGGTTAAGTATAAGTATAGGTTATAGTCCTAGAATTATGGTAACAATCATAGAATTAAACCTAAGATGTTAGAGATTGAAATTACTCTCCCTTGATTATGTTGTTTTTCTAGTATGATTTTTTCCTCTCATACTATTCTTTTTGGGTTTTAAGAAATGGCAAGAAACAGGAGGATTCATGTTAATGGAGAATATGATGGACAAAGGAATGATATTCTTCATGAGCAACCAAATGAAACAAGATTTGGATGTCCAAACACTATTATTATGCCTAATCATAAATCTCATAATATAATCAATAAACTCAACTTTGGTAAGTTTCCTGACTCAGCTAATAAGAGAAATATGGAGTTTCATGATGATCATAGAGGAAAGAAAGTTCAATTATCCCCATGTAAATCATATGGGAAGAGGCATCCAGAAGAATGTTTCAAAGGAACTGTAAGATTCTTTGGGTGTGGAAAAGAAATACACAAAGCCAGTAATTGCAAAGGAAAAGGTTCAGTTAGCACCATGGACAAGGATAATGGCATTTCTAAGACATCAATAACCGTTAAATATTTTAAATGTGGAATGTACGGGCATTATGAAAACCAATGCCCTAAGGGAAAGTCTCATGAAGAGAATAATCATGGTCATATGTGTAGTATTTATATTGATGATGATGAAGAGACTACAAATGATATGTGATATAAAAGAATTGTTCAAGCTCGGTCAATGGTTTAAGAAGGTAGTGGAATGATTTATGTTTATCAAGAGTTATGTTGTATATGTAATGGAACTATGGAATAAAAACACATCTAAGGATTGTTACACTACTATTTTTTCTAAAGTATTTGAATGTATATGTTGAATGGTACCAGTAACCATGAAAGGTTATTCGGATATTTTTGGAAAGTAGATGATATGTTCATAATGAAGGGATAAGGAGATAATGAGATGTTTGATAGTATTAATGAGATCAAGACTGATATAAGGACAATGTGATATCATGGTTTGAGTATATAGAAATTTTTGGGATTTTAGTAAGTTGAAAGAGTTAAATTTTGACCAAATTCATGTTTTCACTAAGTTTCTATGGTAATTCATGTTTCAAGAGAATAAATAATTAAGGTATTCACATATTTGTAATGTGAACAACAAGATTTATTTTATGATATATGTGGGATAAATGATGGTATTCACATGCTTGGTTGATGACATTTCTAGTAATGGTTTTCTTTATACTATAAGATTAGACAGAAGTATTTTCGATAAGCCTAAAGTTTGAAATGGATTAAGTTGGACATCAGATAGAATTTTTTATGGCTAGAAATTTTTTTGATACTATTTCTGGAATGTTGTAATAGCATAGTTTTATAAAAAGGACAACCCATAGGATGGGCAACAACCCATCGTGTCGAACAAGGTTGCGGGAATCGAACCCACAATCGAAGTGTGAAAGGCCTTTATCGCCTACCACTGGCCAACAGAAAGTCCCTGGTTAGTATAAATTAGTTTTTTATTATTAAGCGGAATGATAGATGAAGTATATGTTCATTTTTGGAACCATATACGATTAATCTCACTGCAGATGGACTTATGTATATAATTATTTCTAAATTTATGTTTGAGACAGATGGAATGACCTATCATTCTATCATATGATCCGCTAACACTTCATGGAAGAAAAATTCAACTTCATTTACATAAGAGATGAAGTGGAAATAGTTCAAGGCACGAACAACGGGGAGATTCTACCAAAATCAAGTAAGTATTTCTTTTAATTCAAAAATTCTTCAACATTAGGGAAATGATCTTTAAAACAAAAATTGTTGTCCTGGTGCTCTCATATCTGATGAATCAGATGGTACATTAGATCATCACAAATATATAGCTTTGTGATTGTTCTCTTTTTCATAGCCATGTCCTCTACCACTCTCCATTAGAACTTGATGGTTATATTTCTCTTCTATATCCATATTTTCACATATGTTCTCCTATGTGGAAACCCAGTGATTTGTTAGTTTGGTTAACCGTTATGTTTCATACTTTAGTTTTTAAAGATAAGTTTTTGTATTCCTTTTTATGATGTGGGTTTCTATGAAAGAAACTCTCATGTAATAAACCATTTATAACCCCGACGAATTTCGAGGGTGAAATTCATTTTAAGGGGTGTAGAATGCAACACCCCAAGATTTTATAAGATATATTCTTTTTAATTTATTTCATATCATCTATTGTACGCTACACCAATATTATCTTGCGCTATATGCCACACTGTATTAGCTTGAAGTATACGCAACACTATTCTTGGATCGTGTTAAACACAATTTCAAGTTCGTTTGATCGTAGTTATTCTACGAAACATTGAGTGTATATATATATATTCAATGTATAAATGAAATGTGGCTGGATTTTGTTATATGCAACAACAATGGAGTCTTTCACTACACGTAACCTTGACTTGTCTTGCAAACACGCAATCGCAAACTTCCTCGATAGCGTGTGTTGTACGAAATATCGGGTTTCACTAAACAACGATATATGGTTATAATATTATTATGAACAAGCCGTTATGAATAGTATTAACTAAATATTGAATTTTATAACATTATCATTCATTTTACACATTTTCTAGAACATGTTATGAGAATAAAATAAATTTTTTGAGTAAAATAAGTATTTTTCAAAAAATGTAGTTTTGTCGCCTTTTGATGGCGCACCCATTTTAAATATAATTTTTGACAAGTTTATAAGTTAAATTTTACAAAATCAACTTATTATTTTGAATCAGGATATAAAAAATTACATTGGATAAAGTTTTGATATTTTTCTAACAACGTTCTTTTTTTGATGAATAGTAAAAACACGCTAAATTTTACTTAAAAAAAACTTTTTTCATCGAGATAATTTATATGGTTAAATTATAATAGTAAATTGTTTTAAAGTATAAATAGAATATATTTTTACCATTTAATATAATTTATGTCATTTTCATTGATTTTACATTGAATTCATAGGTTAAATCAATTCAATCTTTTGCAATGTTTTAAACAAAAACTCATTTTTTTCGACAACAGGATTAATTTTAATTAATTACTGCATCTTCTGTGTTTTTAATTTGGAAAAAATAATTCCATATTTGGAATTAGTAGGTCCAAATTATGTTAATATGCTACGTTTGATTTTTGGGCATTGTGAATAGTAACTACGGTAAATTTTATTTACCACAGTTAAAGGTAAATTAGGTAATTGAGGGTAACATTAATATTATAAAATTACCATAACACTTGCCTTAATATAATTGGATGATTATATTTCGTCCTAAGGAAAATTTGGATTGAAATTGAATCAATTGGAACCCACTTGGATGTGATTAAGACCTTTAATTTATTTTATTTTAAAGGAAGTGAATTATGTCTCACTCAAACATTAATAATTAGATTATTTTTTATATAAGATTATACAGAATATAATTTCGATTATAAATAATTGTTTGAAAGAGAAAATGTTTTTCTTTATCATGGTAATTTTTTTTAATTTTTAAGAAATATTTAATTACTTTAATAGATTATACATTAATGATGTAGAAATTATTTATTTAGTCAAAAATCAATAATATAGTTTTTATTAAAATAATAATACCTATCAAAAGGACCATAAACTTTCCCAAACCTTATTTTTCGAGTATATATATACCCTAAGAATCCAAGGGTTGATTTGTGGACCATTTGGAGCCTTATAAAATAGATTAGGACATTTATATTATTTTATTTTAAATGATGTCAAAGATGTCACCTTCAAAATTTAATAAATATAATAATTCAAATGTTATGGTTTTAAGATGATAAATTCGAGTAAAAATATTATTATGAAAGATATTATATTTATCTTCATCATAGGATTTTATTTTTAATTTTTATGCAACTAATGAGTATATTAAAAGTATTACATAAAAATGATGTAGTAATTGTTTTATTAAAAGAAATATCAAATAAAAGGTTTTATAAATATTAAAATAAACATTATGTGAACTAATTAATGTTCTACACAAATTTTATATATTAATATGACATGTCAGTAATCTATTAAACATTTTTTTTCTAATATATCCTATGTGTGGATTTTATTTAAATTCAAATAAATGAATAGTGTCAAAATTAACACTATTATTATTTTATAAAAAAACATATTATTAAATTGTTTAAAAATCACATAAATATTTAAAAATTATAAATTAAAAATTATATTGTATAAAATGTAATAAATTACCCAATTATGGATAATTCAAAACACTTAAGTAATTATTTATAACAATTTAAAATTTAGAATATTATTACCACAAATAAGATTAAATAAATTAAATAAGGATAAATCAAATTGATAAGGTTTAAAATAATTTCCCAACATGTATAAATTTTATTGGTTGATGTTATTAAAACCCTATAATACCTCATATCCTAATTTGAGTCACTTTGGAAGTTTTTAAGTGGTTTTTGAGTTTATTATAAATTAATATATTTGAGGTTTCCAAAAGTGCCCCTCTCTTCCCTTATAAAAGGGCATCTCCTCCCTCTCCTCCTCACACCACTTTGAGCCTTCAATCTCGGCCAACCCCTGAAAATATATCTTCTCCACTTCTCTAGAAACCTACTAGAGGTCCTAGTCCTCTTCCAAGACCATATTTAGTGCCCTAAGTGGAGGTTAAGAGGAGGCATGTCGAAGAAGAGGTTATATACTCTACCAATTCTTTCAAGTTTCTTTATTCTTCTACTTCCTATTATTTAGTTTTTTCATTATAAATTAATAAAATAAGTATAAATAATATAATTATATGTTATTATAAATATGAAACAACCCTATTTCACCTTTTACCCATCCTACGAAAAATGAAATCATCACGCGTGCGTACGTACGGAATACCGTCTTCACACCGTGGTGTAATCTGTTTTTCCACCACCACCTTACTTGGATGGGTATAATGGTGTAAAGAATAACTACATATATGGTTATTATAACATGATAATAATTCTGAGATATTATATCATCCAATCTAATTCCATTCAATAATTATGGGAATGATATCATCGCACGTGCGTATGTACGGATTACCGTCTCCACGACGCGATGAGGTTCAATATCCAAGTTAACCATTCAAGAATGATTATAAAGTATATATATTAAATAATCATGAAATATATGAAATATTAATGATACTAGAATTATGTATATATAATATACTTACATCCATTCAATTTAATAAGGAAACGAAAACAGCGTTCATGCGTACGTATGGCCTACCGTCTCCATGAATGGTGTATTTCTTTCCATTTATCGATCTATTATATATATATGTATATTATGAATATATATTATATATAAATCATGTTTTACATTCTGGAAGTAATTAATCATGATCTATGTAATCATATGAATAATTACAAGTCAAAAAACTGATGATAAATGAAACGATTTTACCCAAAACACTTCTTTAACATGGAATTGACAAATGAACGGGTAATATAAAGTCCTAAGTGAATCATATATGATAACCTAAATATTATTATGGTTCTGTTATAAGTTAATAATATTTCTAAACCCACTATACAGGGGTCTCTGACACATACAGAAGAAATTGGACATAAGGTAAGGGATAATTTTGCAATCTCATTTTTATCTGAGATTGCTTATACGTAAGTATTTACTGGGGTTATATTTTTCATCCATCTCCATAAAATGTTTTTCATAAGGTGTTTAATATTCTTCCATTATGTTTAAAGTCATTTTTACCCCTCTTTTACTTTTACTTTGTGTTATGGAAGAAATATTTCTTTTGATTTCCATATGTGGTACTTTTTGACTTTTCCTTTAAAAGTACGAGGAGAATGTTTTTTTAACTTATACAGCATGAACAGATTTTTACGGTTTCATAATGCCTTATTTTCATGAAGATTACTCTACAAGATTTCATGAATATTTTAAAAAAATCCTTTTCATTTAAAATTTCATGGTATTTTGTGAAAAGAAAATTATTTTGAAGAAGAAAGGATATTTTCCTCAAGGATTAATTTCAAGAGTTTTATCAAAACTATTTTCCATCTAAGATGACATTATTTAATATGATTATGTTTCAAGTATAAAGTATCTATTATTTAAATGGATTTGTTCTTCTTATGATAAAATGATATCCATTTGTTTTATATGTATTATGTTATGATGGGATGATGTTTATGAAACCCATTTTATTCTTTGGGTTATGATGAATGATTTATGTTTATTTTGTGGCACAAGTAAGAATGATTTCATTATGAGATGGTTGGGACCTATATCTCCCTCAAATTCATTGGGTAAAGATTTATATCTCATGAGATAGACATGGTCGGAATGGCAAGTTAATCTAGTTCAGTGATACAGGACTGGATCGAGGAGTGAACTCGATTCAGAAAGGGACTTTGTCCACTATGATGGTCTTCACATCAATGTCTTAGATACTATGGAAATCATATCATGTTCTTAATGTTTTTCCATAATTACATGTTTTATTCCCAAGCTATTCTATCATGGTTAATGTTCCTTTATGATATATGCCTTATGCACTGCCAAGATTTATGTCATTACTCATGATTTTGATGTTTTATGTTCATGTTCTTACGTTAAAATGTTTAGGGATTGTTTTATATTTTCCATGTGTAACCTTAATGAGTATTTGAGCTCACCCTTTTTATGTTTTATTTTCCCTAGGATATAAAGAACGTTTTTAGGTAAGAAAACCAAAGGGGAAGATCTTTATGGGAGATGTTGAAGATCTTTCACCATGATTAGAAGATTATGTTCCGAGTTTCCAAAGACACTAAACTAATACAGTATTTGGGCATCTATTTTTTTCATGTATTAAGTATTTAGAAAAAGTAATGTGATGTCCATGTACGTCAAGTTTGGGTCTCTACAGTTGGTATCAGAGTGAAGGTTTAGTTAACCTTTGGAAACTAGGATGCAAAAACTTTAGTGAGATCCCTAGAGATATTTCTAAGGTATGTCTAGGGATGTCTCTAAGGTTAAGTATAAGTGTAGGTTATAGTTCTAGAATTATGGTAACGATCATAGAATTAAACCTAAGATGTTAGAGATTGAAAGTAATCTCCCTTGATTTTGTTGTTTTTCTAGTACGATTTTTTCCTCTCATACAATTATTTTTGGGTTTTAAGAAATGGTAGGAAAGAGGAGGATTCATGTTAATGGAGAATTTTATGGACAATGGAATGATATTCTTCATGAGAAACCAAATGAAACAGGATTTGGATTTCCAAACACTATTATTATGCCTAATCATAAATCTCATAATATGATCAATAATCTCAACTTCGCTAAGTTTCCTGGCTCAGCTAATAAGAGAAAGATGGAGTTTCATGATGATCATAGAGGAAAGAAAGTTCAATTTTCCTCATGTAAATCATGTGGGGAGAGGAATCCAGAAGAATGTTTCAAAGGAACTGGAAGATGATTTGGGTGTGGAAAAGAAGGACACAAAGCCAGTAATTGAAAAGGAAAAGGTTCAGTTAACACCATGGACAAGGATAATGGCATTACTAAGACATCAACAACCCTTAAATATTTTAAATGTGGAATGTACGGGCATTATTCAAACCAATGCCCTAATTGAAAGTCTCATGAAGAGAATCATCATGGTTGTATGGGTAGTATTTATATTGATGATGATGAAGAGACTACAAATGATACATGATATGAAAGAATTGTTCAATCTTGGTCAATGGTTTAAGAAGGTAGTGGAATGATTTATGTTTATCAAGAGTTATGTTGTATAGGTAATTGTACTATGGAATAAAGACACGTCTAAGGATTTTTACACTATTGTTTTTCCTAAAATATTTGAAAGTATATGTTGAATGGTACTGGTAACCATGAAATTTTATTCAGATATTTTTGGAAAGTAGACGATATGCGCATAATGAAGGGATAAAAAGATAATGAGATGTTTGATAGTATTAATGATATCATGACTGATATAAGGACAATGTGATATAATGGTTTGAGTATATAGAAATTTTAGGGATTTTAGTATGTGGAAAGAGTTAACTTTTGACCGAATTCATGTTTTCACTATGGTTCTATGGTAATTCATGTTTCAATATAATACATAATTAAGGTATTCACATGTCTAGAATGTGACCAAAAAGATGTATTTTATGATATATGGGGGATAAATGATGGTATTCACATGCTTGGTTGATGAAATTTCTAGTAATCGTTTTCTTTATACTATAAGATTGGACAGAAGTATTTTCGATAAACCTAAAGTTTGGCATGGATTAAGTTGGACATCAGATAGAATTTTTTAAGCCTAGAACTTTTTTCGATACTATTTCTGGAATGTTTTAATAGCGTATTTTTAGAAAAAGGACAACCCATAAGAAGGGTGAAAACTCATCGCGTTGGACAAGGTTGCGGGAATCGAACCCACAACCGAAGTGCGACAGGAATTTATTTCCTACCACTGGCCTACAGGAAGTCCCTGTTTAGTAGAAATTAGTTTTATATTATTAAGCGGTATGATAGATGAAGTATAAGTTCATTTTTGGAACCATATACCATTAATCTCACCGTAGATGGACTTATGTATATAATTTTTGCTAAATTTATGTTTGAGACAGATGGAATGACCTATCATTCTATCGCATGATCCGCTAACACTTCACATAAGACAAATACAACTTCATTTCTTTAAGATATGAAGTGAAAATTGTTCAAGTCATGAAGAATAGTGAGATTGTACCAAAATCAAGTGAGTATTTCTTTTAATTCAAAAATTCTTCAACATTAGGGAAATGATCTTGAAAACGAAAAATGCTATCCTAGTCCTCTCATATCTGATGAATCAGATGGTACATTAGATCATCACAAATTTATGGCTTTGTGATTGTTGTCTTTTTCATAGCCATGTCCTCTACCACTCTCCATCAGAACTTGAAGGTGAGATTTCTCTTCCATATCCATATTTTCACCTATGTTATCCTATGTGGAAAACCAGTGATTTGTTAATTTGGGTAACTGTTACATTTCATAATTTAGTCTTTAAAGATAAGTTTTGGTATTTCTTTTTACAGTGTGGGCTTCTATAAAAGAAACTCTCATGTAATAAACCATTTATAACCCCAACGAATTTCGAGGGTGAAATTAATTTTAAGGGGTGTATAATGTAACACCCCGAGATTTTATAAGATATATTTGTTTTAATTTCTTTCATATCTTCTATTGTACATAACACCAATATTATCTCGTTCTATATGCAACACCGTATTAGCTTGCAGTATACGCAACACTATTCTTGCATCGTGTTACACACAATTTCAAGTTCGTTTGATAGTAGTTATTCTACGCAACATTGAGTGTGTATATATATATATATCTTCAATGTATAAATGAAATATGGTTGGATTTTTTTATATGAAACAAAAAAGGAGTCTTTCACTACACGCAACCCTGACTTGGCTTGGATTACACGCAATCGGGACCTTCCTCGATAGCGTGTGTTGTACGTAATACCGGGTATCACTAAACAATGATATATGGTTATAATATAATTATTAACTAGATTTTATGAATAGTATCAACTAAATTTTAGATTTTATAAAATTATTATTCATCTTACACATTTTCTAGAACATTGTATGAGAACAAAATAAATTTCTCGGGTAAAATAAGTATTTTTCAAAAAATGCAGTTTTGTCACCTTTTGATGGAGCACCCATTTTAAATATCGTTTTTGACAAGTTTATAAGTTAAATTTTAAAAAATAAACTTCTTATTTTGAATCAGTATATAAAAAAATTAGATTGGATAAATTTTGATATTTTTCTGACAACGTTCTTATTTTGATGAATAGTAAAAACACGCTAAATTTTACTTAAAAACAACTTTTTTCATCGATATAATTTATATGATTATATTATAAAAGTAAATTGTTTTAATGTATAAATAGAATATAATTTTACCATTTAATATAATGTATGTCATTAGTATTGATTTTACATTGAATTCATAGGTTAAATCAATTCAATCTTTTGCAATGTTTTAAACAAAAACACGTTTTTTTCGACAACGGCATTAATTTTAATTAATTACTGCAACTTCTGTGTTTTTAATTTAAAAAATTGATTCCATGTTTGGAATCATTAGGTCCAAATTATGTTAATAGGCTAATTTTTATTTTTTGGCATTATGAATGGTAACTACGGTAAATTTTATTTACCACAGTTAAAGGTAAATTAGGTAATTAAGGGTAAATATAATATTATAAAATTACCCTAACACTTGCCTTAATATAATTTGATGATTATATTTTGTCGTAAGGCATATTTGGGTCTAAATGGAATCCATTGGAACCCACTTGTATGTGATTAAGACCATTAATTTATTTTATTTTAAAGAAAGTGAAATATGTCTCACTCAAATATTAATAATTAGATTATTTTTTATATAATGTTATACAAAATATAATTTATATAATAAATACTCATTTTAAAGCTAAAATGTTTTTATTTATCATGGTAATATATTTTTAATTTTTAAGAAATATTTAATTACCTTAACAGCTTATACATTAATGATGTAGAAATTATTTATTTAGTGAAAAATCAATAATATAGTTTTAATTAAAATAATAATACCTATCAAAAGGACCATAAACTTGAACAAACCTTATCAGTCGAGTATATATATAACCTAAGAATCCAATGGTAAATTTGTGGACCATTTGGATCCTTATAAAATATATTATGACATTTATATTATTTTATTTTAAATGATGTCAAAGATGTCACCTTCATAATTTAATAAATATAACAATTTAAATGTTGTGATTTTAAGATGATAAATTCGAGTAAAAATATTATTATGAAATATATTATATTTATATTCATAATAGGATTTTATTTTTAATTTTTATGCAACTAATATGTATATTAAATGATTATGCAAAAATGATGTAGTAATTGTTTTATTAAAAGAAATAACAAATAAATGGTTTTATAAATATTAAAATATACATTATATGGACTAATTAATTATCTACACAAATTTTATAGATTAATATGATATGTTAGGAATATATTAAACATTTTGTTTTGAATATATCCTCTCTTTGGATATTATTTAAATTCAAATAAATGAATAGTGTCAAAATTAACACTTGTTATTTTATAAAAATAACATATTATTAAATTGTTTAAAAATCACAAAAATATTTAAAAATTATAAATTAAAAATAATATAGTATAAAATGTCATAAAGTACCCAATTATGGATAATTCACAACACTTAATTAATTATTTATAACAATTTAAAATTTAGATTATTATTACCACAAATAAGATTAAATAAATTAAATAAAGATAAATTAAATTGATAAGGTTTAAAATGATTTCCCAACATGTATAAATTTGATTTTTTGATGATATTACAACCCTATATTACCTCATATTCTAATATGAGTCTCTTTGGAAGTTTTTAAGTGGGGTTTGAGTTTATTATAAATTAATATATTGGAGGTTTCCAAAAGTGTACCTCTCTTCCCTTATAAAAGGGCACCTCCTCCTTCTCATCCTCCTCACACCACTTTGAGCCTTCAAGCTCAGCCAAACCCTGCCAATTTATCTTATCTACTTCCCTAGAAACCTACTAGAGGTCCTGGTCTTCTTCCAAGACCAACTTTAGTGCCCTAAGTGGAGATTAAGAGGAGGCACGTCGAAGAAGAGGTAATCTATTCTACCAATTCTTTCAATTTTCTTTATTCTTATACTTCCTCTTCTTTAGTTGTTTCATTATAAAGTAACAACATCAGTATAAATAATATACTGATATGTTATTATAAATATTAAACAACCCTATTTCACCTTCTACCCATCCTACGAAAAATGAAATCACTGCACGTGCGTACGTACGGAATATCGTCTCCACGCTGTGGTGTAATGTGTTTTTCCACCACCACCTTAATTGGATGGGTATAATGGTGTAAAGAATAAATATATATATGGTTATTATAACATGATACTAATTCTGAGATATTATATCATCCAATCTAATTCCATTCAATAATTAGGGGAACGATATCATCGCATGTGCGTACGTACGGATTACCGTCTCCACGACGCGATGAGATTCATTCCCAAGTTAACCATTCAAGAATGATTATAAAGAATATATATTAAATAATAATGAAATATATGACATATTAATGATACTATACTTATTTATATGTTATTTACTTACTTCCATTCAATTTAATAAGGAAATGAAAACAGCGTTCATGCGTACATACGGCCTACCATCTCCATGAACGGTGTATTTCTTTCCATTTATCAATCTATTATATATATATATATTATGAATATATATTATATATAAATCATTTTTTAAATTATGTAAGTAAGTAGTCATATGAATAATTACAAGTCAAAACATTGACGATTGATGAAACGATTTTACCCAAAACGCTACTTTAACATGGAATTGACAAATGAACAGGTAATATAAAGTCATAAGTGAATCATATATGATAACATAAATATTATTTTGGTTCTGTTACAAGTTAATAATATTTTTAAACCCACTATACAGGGGTCTCTGACACATACAGAAGATATTGGAAATAAGGTAAGGGATAATTTTGCAATCTCATTTTTATCTGAGATTGCTTATACGTAAGTATTTACTAGGGTTATATTTTTCATCCATATAAATAAAATGATTTTCATAAGGTGTTTAATATTCTTCCATGTATTTTTAAAGTCATTTTTACCCCTCTTTGATTTTTACTTTGTGTTTTGGAAGGAATCTTTCTTTTGTTTACCATATGTGGTACTTTTGGACTTTTCCGTTAAAAGTACGAGGAGAATGTTTTTTTAACTTATACAGCATGAACAGATTTTTACGGTATCATAACACCTTATTTTCATGAAGCTTACTCTATAATATTTCATGAATATTTTCAAAAAAGATCCTTTTCCTTTAAAATTTAATGTTACTTTGTGAAAAGAAAATGATTTTGAAGAAGAAAGGATATTTTCCTCAAGAATTAATTTCAAGAGTTTTATCAAAACTATTTTCCATATAAGATGACATTATTTAGTATGATTATGTTTCAAGTATAATGTATAAATTATTTAAATGGTTTGATTCTTCTTATGATGAAATGATATCCATTTGTTTTATATGGATTATGTTATGATGGGATGATGTTTATGAAACTCATTTTATTCTTTGGGTTATGATGAATGATTTATGTTTATTTTGTGGCACAAGTAAGAATGATTTCATTATGAGATGGGTGGGGCCTATATCTCCCTCAAATGAATTGGGTAAAAATTTATATCTCATGATATAGATATGGCTAGAATGAAAAGTTAATCAGGTTTAGTGATACAGGACTGGAATGAGGAGTGAACTCGATTCAGAAAGGGACTTTGTCCACTATGATGGTCTTGGCTGCAATGGCTTGGCTACTATGGAAATCATATCATGTTCTTAATGATTTTCCACAATTACATGTTTTATTTCCATGCTATTTTATCATGTTTAATGTTACTTTATGATCTATTCCTTATGAACTGCCAAGATTTATGTCATTACTCATGATTTTGATATTTTATGTTCATGTTCTTACGTTCAAATGTTTAGGGATTGTTTTATGTTCTCCATTTTTAACCTTACTGAGCATTTGAGCTTACCATTTTTATGTTTTATTTTCCCCATGATATAAATAAAGGTTTTAGGTAATAAAACCAAACGGGAAGATCTTTATGGGAGATGTTGAAGATATTTCACCATGATTAGAAGATTATGTTCCAAGTTTCCAAAGACACAAACTTATATGGTCTTTGGGCATCTATTTTTTTCATGTATTTAGTATTCCGCAAAAGTAATGTAATGTCTATGTATGTCAAGTGTGGGTCTCTACATTCTACATCTTTAAACCTCACTTTTTTCTAATCTCTAGCCTCGACCATGGTATATAGATTAATGATACAACTTCAGGCATTATCCCATCTGGAACCTATGATTAGTGAAGCCTCCTTGGGTAACCAAGTTTCATGCCCACCCAAGTATGGTGTGAGTAAAACTTGGTATGGAACCACCAATGAGTCCTCATACATAACCAATAAATATAGTTTATTCATGTTATATGCTCAAAAAAAATAAACTATGAAAGCATAATGAAATAAGAATTATCGATCCCAAGTTCTCATATGAAACCCAAGATCAATCCAAACCTACTTCAGCCAATAATGGGGTGTCTTTGAGAATATTGTGTAACCATGCCAACCCAAATACCATCTCAGTCGAAAGGAAACATTCCCAAGAGACCCAAAATATGAGAGGATCTGTATCCAAACCTATAACAAATGTATCCTCTCGACGGCAAGGATCAAATCTAAGGAAAAAAATTGTGGTAGTCCCAGCTCTTAATCCATGGCATCCCAAATTATGGTATTCCCATCTTCAAATACATGGAATCACAAATAAAATTACATTATCTTGACTTTGAGGATAAAATAAAAGGAATCCCAAATCATGATACTCCAAGATCAAAATCCATAGTAGCCCAAATCATGCTACTCTCATATCTAAATTCATGTTAGTGGAAATCATGGTATATCATCTCAAATTCAAGGATAAAATCCAAGGAAACCAAAATTTTTATATCTCATTTGATTTTATATACCACCATAAGAATCCAAGAACATATTCTAAGGCATCCCAAACCATGTTTCTGGAATAAAGGACAGATCCGAGGAGTATGTCTTAGGAATCCCATGTATCTAAAATATATCAAGGTGGGTAGTGAATTCCATACAAATCAAACTATCAATACCATCTCAATGTGTTTTCCATGTTCCTAAACACATCTTACCAACTAATTCCATCCTCTCTAGTGAACTACCTTCCATCATCACAACCATAATAGTCTCAAATCATCAATTTTTTTGAGGTTATTCCCACAATAATCATCACCCATTTCCCATGATAAGGTCCAAAATTCACTAGGGAACTGACTGGGGTCCCCTATGTGCCCTTATATCTAGGACACCCTTCACTTGTCCTCTTATCTCAACACATATCTCATGACAACACCCATCACTCAGTGGGAATAACATCCCTTGACATCATCAAAGTTTCATTGAGCCCTCATTGGCCTCCTAGGAAAGTTAAACAAGGGAGATGTCATCAAGCTCATTCCATTTCTAAATCACTCTAGGTTGGTTTGAACACCCAACCCATCCATCACTCTCTACCAAGTATACCCACCTAGGTAATCATAACTTGGTTGGTGGGGATGCTCACCACATGGTCGTCTCAAATATACTGAAAGATAAAAGGAATCTCATGGTTCTCACATGGACAATCCCTAGTTCAATTGTAATATCTCAAACCCATATGCCACTAAATGTCACCCCGAGCTCGATTGGTCACATGGCCTCAAGAACATCTCCCCAAATGTCAAAGGCTTCCGACTACCAGCAAGGGCCTAGGGTGTGTATATGGGGATACTATTCGCTATTAACAGAGTGTCACCCAACGGTATTAATCATACATATCAACTAGAATAAGTATGATAACAATGAATAAGTAGCAAGAATAGACACTATGACCACTGGACTAGTAACCTTCCATAGCAGAATCACAATAATATCTGATCAAGAATATATATAAATAATGCCAGAAGTAATCTCATATAAAAAAATTATCATGTCATGTGTATACAATGAATCCCAAACTAATATATAGGATGAAGTACAATACATGTATCAAAATACCGAAAACATACTATCTCTAGATAGTATCATGAGCCTTAACTCAGTCTTTTTCTCCCCTAATCCAAATAATGGCACAAATTCATGTATCAAATTATAGATGCTTTCCCCAGACCTTAACTACATTCATATAGTCTATTTGGGTACCAAATGGTGTACCAAATAGGGTGTGAGATACAATCCTAATAGTTCACCACCCACAATGTCTATAACAAGTTCTGGATGTGCAATATAATCTAAGGAAGAGTTCATAATATAATAGATATAATAGTAATACAAGTAAAATAACCGAGGAAAAAGTAATAATTGTAAAGTGATACTATAAATCCAAATAAGGCTCCCTAAAAAAAGGGTCAATATCCTATAACAAGGAATCTATAAAGAAAACATAAATAAACACCACGTCCATGTCGTATACATATTATATCAAATCACCCATAGTCATGCCATATAAATTGTGTCTCATATCAAACATGGATGATCTATATAATCAAGCATGTCACATTTACCATTCATGAGCTGTATAATTAGAAGTGTCACATTTAACACTGCCACTCTATATAAATAGAAGTGTTAGACCCTGCAAGGCCAGATCCAAGGTATAGTGGACCAAGTAATCCTTATTGAGTCACAAAATTATCTTGTTGGAAACTTAGTTAGACTTGAATGGGGGTCCAAGGAGAATTTCGATAGACCATGTCCATTGTGAGCCCAAACAAGATGAATCCAATGGTTATAAATGCCCAATACATCCCACAAAATCAAGACCCAAGGAGCAATCTCATCCAAGACATCCACTGTCGCTATCAAGATCCAAGGAGTGACATCCAAGTCATCTGATGGAGTTAGTATCCAAGGTATACAAACCAAGGAATCCAATAACATCTCAATTCATATCATTCACTCATAAATTAACATTTCATAACATTTCACAATCCATGATTATACCCACTCATATAGAAATTCCATATAAACCATTCAATCAAAATCATCGACATGTAAAGGAGGAAATATCTATATCCAAACGATCAATTCAGTTCATTACGGGATTCCTCTAACTAGGAAAGAACAAACACTCACACCATGGGTATTATAACAATTTAAATTTAAAAGGAACACCCCATGGGTGATCTTGGTTGGGGAAAACCTCCAACAAGTCTCAAGGAACTATTATGAATCCCTAATAGTTTAAATTACATTTAATTTAGAAATTAAATTCATTTTAGGGGAAATCCAAAAGAGTATGGCATGTCATTCCATGGTAAATAGATCTATAAAGAATCAAAACACTTGGTAAAATTATAGAACATCTATATTATGTCTTTATTAGAGTTATTGACCAGTATCATCTTCTGATTTGGTCTGAATCAGAATAAAAAAAAAAGAACAGACAAAAATTCTAAAAATAGGGCATATTGAATTACATCTAAATAGAACATATGATACCAAGAAAAATGAAGAACGAATCAAATAGATTGTGGAAATTATCAGTAGGAATCCAATGAGACCAACGATGTTTGATTATGAGCTCGGATGGAATAATCGGATCAAAATCTATCAAATGGATTCAAAAGGGTTCTCCCAACATGAGTTCTATCCAAGGGATAAAGAAAACAAAATTGATTTATGTTTTAATAGAAATTAGGTAGAAATGGTCATTTATATATTTCTAAATGGGTTTTATGATTTGGCATCATGGTTGGCCAAACCATGTGCCAATCATGTTCCCTTTACTGAACTAAAGGGGGCACTCACACAATTACAATGCACGGTTTTCCAAACCAATACAAACTGTGTGATTAGAGTTTCTAAAAGTTAAAGGTGCCTCACATGGGAATGCACCTCTATCCTCATGGTTTCCTCAAACTGTGTGGATCTTGAAGCCCACTATCTATCCCGACATAGTTTCATCAAACCATGTGGCTTGGGCTGCACGGTTTCTCATAATCATACATGCTAGCTTTTTTCTCTAAAAGATTGGTTCTGTGCTCTAAAAATTCCTCAGACACCCTTAATGCACCCATGATAACATTTGTAACTCAAATTATGCTATAATTAATAATTTAAATAGAGAGTAAAGTGATTTTTGCCTCATATAGAAACCTGGGATCTTGCAATCTTCCCCCCTCAGAGCAATTTGTCTCGGAATTTCCCTCTCAAGGGTGGTAAAAATTCACCTATGAATAACTTCATCCATCAAGAACATACATCGACATCCTACTCCAAAGTCTCATCTATAAACAGTTGTGCTACCATAACACCCATACTAGAGGATTTTACTGAACTTGTAGAACATTCATACTTATGTCAACAATATTAATAGGATACTCCTCAAAGGATGCATCTGCCTATAACTCATCCTCATCGGGCTGAAAATCATGAGATGGGTCAAAATGATAATAGAACAGATGATATATGTTGAATATTTTGTGCATAGATCAGTACCTATGAGGTAAATACAACTGATAGGCTATCATCTCGACCCTACCCATAATCTCGAATAACCTAACATATCATGATAAAAGTTTACCGTATCTCTTTATCCATCAGTGTCCCAACTGAAGAGTCCACTTTATG
The DNA here is from genome assembly GCA_963277665.1 of Viscum album. Lineage (NCBI taxonomy): Eukaryota > Viridiplantae > Streptophyta > Magnoliopsida > Santalales > Viscaceae > Viscum > Viscum album. The sequence goes on along the minus strand of OY728153.1, from coordinate 290,392,078 downwards.
TATGTATTGTGTTTTTTGTCAACTTATTGTCATTTTTTTCAATGGTGATCAATGAGATAAGAATATCTCATTATGGTCAATATGATGAAGTAATTCCAAAGTTAATGGAGCTTGGATGAAGTCCTCAAGTCTTTATATTCCCAGAAACATGTGATTAGTTTGAATAATTTGAGTTTCATAGTGATGCCTGGAGAATTTTTATGGATTCATTTGATAAAATTGGATTTCATGTCTTGGTTTCATAATTATCCCAATAAATATGATTATTATTTTCTAATATGTATTTCATAAATATCATAAATTTTTTTGAGAACTTGTGATGAAATATTAATGAAGGAAAGGGGGGTAAATGTGTTTCCAATCATATCAAGGTTTTATTGGAATGAATGATATTGTTGGAAGATTGGGAAGTTATAATACATTCCTTGGAAAACTTGAAGATGATGAAGATGATTGATAAAAGGATAAAAATCAAGATAGATAAGGTTTGTGATAAAATCATTTGACCGTGAAGTAGTATGGTTAGAGTTTGTCGAAGAAGATTTTTAAGGTGGCGTCATTTCCTAGTGTTTTCCAAAAAAATTATCTGAAAAATAAGGAGTTTGTTTTTTGTAAAAATAAGGATTTATACGGATCAAAATTCACAGACTATGAAGGAAAATTCACAGACTGCTTAGGAGGTGCATGGAGTGGTGAATGAAAAATGGAAAAGGAAGGATTCTGCATAGCAACACTATGCAGACCGCAAAGAGCGGTACATGGACCGTGTAGGAGAAATGGTTCGTAGTAGGAATATATTTCGTAGAAGGATTGAAGTTCATGGTGAAAGATTTCATTTATATAATGGAGGTGGTGATCCATTCATAGATGGAATTGGCTGTCTTGAGTAAGGAAGAAAAATGGTACACGGACCACATAAGGAAGAAGGTTCATGGGAGGCTTGTGGTTCGTGGGACGGATTTCGATATGTGGAAGGTAAATGGGTACATGGAATTAATATCATTTTTGGATGATAAGAGGTTATTTGTTCATGTAAGATATTTACCGACGCAAGGAAATAAAGGTGTTATATGGCTGTGGAAGGAAAAACGGTTCATAGGAGGAGAAGGCGCTACGCACACCGTGAAGGAAAAAATAGTTCACAAGAAGAGAATTATCCACATAAAAAAGGTTTTACCACATTGAAAATTTGGGTAAATTAGGTTACCAATATTTGTGGATTTATTTACATATATAATGGACCTAAATACCATCATTAATTTTGAGTGAAATTCAGTAGAAAATGTCATCACTGGAGGACGAATTTAGCTAATTCCGGAAGAGTTATTGGGGAATAAATTCCTTAAAAGGGAAGTAGTTCATGGAGGAAAGATTTTGTGAAGGATGAAGTTTTTTGTGGAAGAGGAGATGGTCCATAGAAGAAAAGGTATCCCATAGAGGAAGAATCTATTAGTGGAGAAAATAGTTTGTCTACAAAGCATCAGTAGTCCATGGAAGAGAAGACATCTCGTGAAAGAGGAAAAGGTCTGTAGAAGAGGAAATGGTCCATGGAAAAAGAAACAGTCTATATAATAAGAGGTTTCCCGTGGAAGTAGAGATGGTTTTTGGAGGAAGAAGTAGTTCGTGGAGAAAAGAGGGGTTGTGAAACATCAGTGGTTCAAAGAGGCATTATCCATCCATGTAAGAGAGGCATTTTGTGAGGCATCATCTGTCTGTGGGAGAAAAGGTGGTTCATGAAGGAAATCTATTTTTGAATCACTAGATCCACACAATGTAAGGCCGTTCACAACAGTAGTTCACCACCACAGTTTGTGGGAATAGTTTGTGGGAATAGTTCATAGGAATAGTTCTTAGGGACAGTTTTTGAAGGGATGAAAGATTGGGGAGAATACTAGATAGTTCACAAAAGAGAAAAACCATGTGTGTACTCGGTTGATACACAATGGACCGAGGAGAGAAAACACACGTAGTTTTTTTGTTTGAAGAAAACCCATACATGCCCCTAAGTTCATATTTTCAGAGGGAAAATGAGAAGCTAACTGATTCACTCATGTGTTGGTATTGAAAGTCAAAGAAAGGTAGATCAAGACACTGATACACTATTCCATATTATTGTGTGTCCAAGAAGAATAGGGTGTTCCCACTTAAATATCATTTATTCAGGACAAATTAATTGTGATGATGCTAATTTGGTATGATCTTCATTAATTTAATAATCACAAAGGAATTTTTTGATTCCAACACGAAGAAGAAGAAGAAGAGATCTCAATGTAGTTGGTTTTGCATTGAAGGAAGAAAGTGAGAAGAAGAGAAGAAGATTTGGTGAACAAATTGATATTAGTTGAATATGATTTGGGTCAGATAAAGTTTAGTGTTCATCAGTCCACAACACATTCCTATTATTATGACTGATAGAAGAAGGAGATTGTGCATTTATCAAGTTTTCTATTGGGAAGAGATAAAAGTAGTTACTTGCATGATACTAAGCAAGTAACAAGTGAAGAGTCGAATATCAAATTAGTTTTGTGACATCCAATAGGTCTCAATAAGAATAAGACTTTATTGGTGTTAAAAATCTTTAACAAGAAGAAGACTGCCTTGGGAGGTAGTATAAAGAACCAGCTAAGTGCTATAAAAAGGATTGTCTTGGGAGGTAGAATAAAGATCCATCAAAGTGCTATAAAAAAAGCGTTATTGGATTGTTTTCATAATTCCACATGAGTTTAAGGGAATATCCTACTCATCGTAACCACATTCAAAGGATTTTTTTCTAGTGGTTGTGTGGTTAGGATTATTTCTGACCATGCCAAGGACTAGATACTCTTATTAAGTAGTGAACCTTGTAAAAATATTGTGTGTTTGTTTCTACTTCTTTAATATTATTTCATGTGCTAGGGAAGAGATAATAAAATAATTGTGATCCTAACAGGTCAAACAGGTAAATGGATAGAAAAAACTTAATTGGATTAAAAATTCCCCTCACTAATTTACCCCCTCTCAGTGTTAGTCATATCTTAGATTGGTCCTCTCAATTGGTATCAGAGCTAAGGATCACCTCTATTGGATTCTATACAGTGAAGATATTCTCTTTTGAAGACTTGAGTTTCTTTCCTGAGTCAACAATGAAGTGCGGTTTTGGTGAAGATTCAATTACCACTAAGTAGAATTATATATCTACAAAGACCATGATGAACAGGAAAAATAAATATAATAGAAATTTGAAGAAGAAGTCCCTATTATCTAAAGAATAGAAAGTATTTGTTTCTCCATACCTTGATAAAAATGAATACATTCTAGGATTGGAAAGCAATGAGTATGTGGCTCAAACTTCCACTAAGAATATGGATAAATTTATTACCTCCAGTAATCAGGAGTTATGTGTTAGTACATTTGAAATTTATCCTCAAGATGAAAATGATAGCACAAGTGGTGATGATAAATCTACAAATTCTCAAGAATTATCAGGTGATATATTAATAATTATTCTGGATAGTATTCCTAAAGAAAGTTTCTCCCTTTTTTTTGGAGTCATTCAATCTATGTAAGAATATATCACCTAGCTTGAATAAGAAAATGATGTTTTAGAGAAGGTCGTGTAAGTAAAAAATTTGGAATGTTTAAAGATCTCCAGATAGGTTGGAACCATTGAAGCAATAAAGAGAGAACATGAAATGAGTTCCTCAAAATGGCTTAAATATTTTGAAGAGAAATATGGATTCAATAAGACTCTAAAATAAATGATCCATTCACTTGAATATAAGATGAATAAGATCACTAAATCCAAGGGTTTATATTTGGAATAAGCTTCCATAAAGATCAATGAACATGACTCTTTGTTACAAAAAAAAGTTAAGTTATATAAAGATGAAGTTGAAAGAATAAATAAGGCTTGTGAAGAGAAGATGATTATGATTGAAGATTATAAAATAATCTTCAATATTAAATTTCTAGAATTGGAAGATCAGTTGACCAATACTAAGAAGACACATATTTATCCTTCAAAAAAGAAGAAAATAGATGGTATTGGTACTCAATGTTCACTGGAGGATTTTACTATCAAAATAACTCTAACAAGTGATAAGAATATTATGAATTTATTCAATGATATATCACAAGAAATTGAGGAGGAAAAGATACCACCTATACCATCTTGTACTCATGGTTCTAAATATGTTTCCACAAGCAGTGCAGGTTGGAAGAAAAGTTCAAAACAAGTATGGATGAAGAAAGGTGATAAGATACCTATCACCATGTCTAGGGTGGATAGAAAAAAAGAATATGGATAGTAGTTCCCCATAAAGAGAAATAAAATCATGAATAATACCCAATAATCTAATACATGAGATATTAAGAAATCAATATTTTTGGGACAATGTTGTTGTTGCAACAGATTTGGGAATTGTGCATTGAATTGTTAGTACAATCCTCAAAATATAAAATCACAAAGTAAGCCTATCTCAAATGGGAGCAAGCCATAGTTTAATAAGATACATCCAAAGATCCAAAAGCATCTCTATACAGAAAACATATTTGGATTGCTTGATAAAATATGTGATACATGCAATGAAAGTGGTCACAAGGTTGGTACGTACTTATCTGAACATGTATCCAAAGATGATAGGAAAATAATATCACAAAATCTGGATTAGAAATAAAAAAGAATCCTTGGAAAGTAATCATAATAATGTTTTAAAACAAATTATCCCAAGAAGATTCCAAGAAGAAAATATGAGAAGACCTTGGATTCTAAATCCAAGAATTTTAAGGGTGGTTCATCCAAAATAACTACCAAGAAGGATGACACTCAAAAGAACCCGTGTGGAAGATCCAAACTTGCAGCCACAGTTCCTAATGACATATTAGTCATTTGGCCAGAAGATTTGGAAAGAATAAGAAAACTTAAAGATTCATAAGCTAAATCTAGTGAAAATAGTAATGGAAATATTCCACATGATGAAGACAAAGTGAATAAGAGGTTGCAAACAAAAGGTAAATTTTGTGATAAAGAAGTCTTGTGTGAGAGATACAAGAAATCTAGTCACATTACAAAATGTTATTTAACCTTATTACCATAAAAATAATCATCCCTAAAGAGGAGTAATGGTGTATCATCCATGAAGGCTTTTAAGAATAAAAATTCTCCACATAAAGCATAAGAGGATGTGAAGAGATCTATGCTACCTCAACATAAATCAGAACAGAAGTTCAGATGTGCAATCATGAATACTAGATCAAATGGAGCATCTTGGTTTATAAAAACATTACAAACTTTATGTTCATATTAATGAAGTATGAATGATTCACCTTATTCCCTTAAAAATATCTTTGTATTGTATTTGTTCTTATAATATATGGAATTGAAGGTGAAGTGAGTTTTTATGGGTAGAACCTAAGAAGTAGTGAGTGCTCTCAATTATTGATAGAAAATATAAAGAAGTTACCATCCTTGAGTTTCCATCCTTGAATGATTCCTCAATTGGTATTAAAATATTAATATGGTAGAGTATCATCTTTGATAAAGATGAAGAATGTGATGTTATATTCTATAAATTCAAGATAAAGAATATTCTATCTTGGTTTGAGCTTATTTCATGGTATTGTGAAGAACATATGTTTTGGAATATCATCCTTGATGATGTTGTGAAAGTTGTCCAATCATTACTATCACATGTTGAAGATCCATTCTGGTGTACTCTCCATACTATAATTTCATGAAATTCATTATTGATGAGATCAACCATTATGAAGATAATGAGAAATATTTTTCTTGATGGGGAGACAAATGAATAAACTTCTAGAATTATTATTTCAATGTGTATTTAATCTGATTATTCGGAAAATTTCTTGAAGATCATGTCATTGGAAAAGGTATGCCTCTCAATCTCTCATCCTTGGTTATTAAAAATAACAAACTTTTTACAGAGGAGGGGAAATTGATTTATTCAGTGACATAAGAAGAATGGAAGTTCCCTAAAGTCACTTATCCTACCCATTGGACTTGAAAGTTTTTGATCCATTTGTTGAAGTGAGTGCAAGAGTTTCAAGTTGATTGTTCTTAAAAAGATTCATCTCACATTTAGTAATACCAACTTGGAATTAAATTGAATGATCATTGAAAACAATTATATAACTTATCATTTATTAATGTATCATTATTAGTTGCCTTTGGACAGATTTGTTGTCTAAATAAAATCTTCCTTTTTCTACAAAGAGCATATCTCAAGTAGACTTAGAGTGAAATAATGGATGGAACATTGCTTAAGTATGGATAGATACCCTTTTCTCTATGAACATTTTATTTCTTGTCAATAAGGGGGAGATAAAGTGAAATGAATATTTGAAATGTAAAGGGGGAGAATAAAAGAAAAGGAGAGAGAAAATATAATGATCCACATATTGACACATTTATTTGGAAAGAAATTTGATGGTATTGTCAACAAATAAAAGGGGGGAGATTGAAGAGCCCACTTTGTGTATAGATGTTATTTGTTTTCAACTAATTTTCATTCGTTGTCAATGATGATCAATGGTATAGGAAGATTTCATTATGGTCAATATGATGAAGTAATTCCAAATTTAATGGATCTTGGATGAAGTCCTCAAGTATTTACATTCCAAGAAACATGTGATTGGTTTGAAGACATTGAGTTTCAAAGTGATGCCTGGAGAATTGTTATGGATTCATTTGATGACATTGGATTTCATGTCATGGTTTCATAATTCTCCTAGTAAATATGACGATGATCTGTTGATATGTATTTCAAAAATATCATAAGTTTTTTGGAGAACTTGTGATGCAATCTTGATAAAGGAAAGGGAGAGTAAACGTGTTACCAATCATATTCAGGTTTGATTGGAATGAAAAATGTAGCTGGAAATAGGGAAGTTATAATACTTTCCTTGGAAAATCTGATGATGCTAATGATGATCGGTCAAAGGTTAAAAATCATGACATATAAGGTTCGTGATAAAATCATATGACTGTGAATCAGTATGATTGGAGTTTTTCAAAGAATGTTTTTAAGGTGGCATCATTTCCCAGTGTTTGCCAAATTTTTCAGCTTAAAAATCAGAAGTTTTTTTTTTGGAAAAGGAAATATTTCCATGAAGCATAGTTCACAGACCATGAAGGATAGTACATGGACCAAATAGGAGGTATGAAGAGAGGAAAAGGAAAAATGGAAAAGGAGGGATTCTATATATTAGCACTATGCGGACTACGAAGCACAGTATGCGAACTGCGTAGGAGAAATAGTTCATGGAAAGACCATAGTTTGTGGAAGGCTTGAATTTTGTGGTGAAGGCTATCATTTGAGGAATAGAGGTTGTGATCTATTCATTGATGTAATCATACACCACAAGGAAGAAATAAAAATGGTATGTGAATTTCATAAGGAAAACGATTCACGGGAGGCTTGCAGTTCGCGGGAAGAAATTTTGTGAAAGGGAAGTAGTTCGCGGGAAGAAAGTCCTCGAAAGGGAAGTAGTTCGTAGAGGAAATATTCCATGAAGGAAGAAGTTTTCTATGGAATAGAATATGGTTCATGGAAGTGAATTTAGTTCATGAAGGAAGAATTTGTTCGTGGAGCAAAGAGTTTATCCATGAAGCATCAGTAGTCCGTAGAAGAGAAGACAACCCGCGAAAGAGAAAAAGGTCCATAGAAGAGGAAAAGGTCTATGAAAGAAGAAACATACCATGAAATAAGAAATGGTCAATGTAATAAGAGGAGTTCCACATAATTAGGTATGGTATGTAGAGGAAGAAGCAGCTCACGGAGAAAAGAGGGGTCGCAAAGCATCAGTGGTTCGCGGAGGCATTATCTATCTGCGTAGGAGAGGTGGTTTGTGATGCATCAGCCTTTTGTGGGAGGAGAGGTGGTATGTGAAGGAAATTTTTCCATGAATCACTCACACCACATGGTTCAAGGTAATTTTCGACAATATTCTACTACCATAGTTCATGGAAATAGTTCACAATAATAGTTCACAGAGATAGTTCACGAAGGGATGAAAGCTTGTGTAGAATACCTGATAGTTCATGAAGGAGAAAATTTATGTGTGTACCCAGTTGATATACAATGGACTAAGGAGATCAAACACACTTATTTTGTTTGTTTGAAGAAGAACCAGACATGCTACTAAGTTCATATTTTCACAAGGAATAATAGAAGTTAACTGATACACTTTTTTGTTGGTATTGAAAGTTGAAGAAAGGGAGATCAAGACACTACTGCACTATTCCATATTACTGTGTGTCCAATAAGAATAGAGTGTTCCCACTTAAAGATCATTTATTTAAGAAATATTAATTTTGATGATTCTAAGCTGAGTTGATCTTCATTGATTTAATAATCACAAAGAAATTTTGTGATTCCAGCAAGAAGAATAAGAAGAGATCTCAATGCAGTTGGTTTTGCACTAAAGGAAAAAGTGAGAAGAAAAGATGAAGATTTTGTGACCAAATTTATATCAGTTGAATATAATTTGGGTTAGAGAAAGTTTAGTGTTCATAAGTCCACAACACAATTATATTATTGTGACTGGTAGAAGAATAATATTGTACAGCTATCAAGTTTGTTGTTGGGAAGAGATATGAGGAGTTACTCGCATACTGCTAAGAAAGTGATAGGTGTAGAGAGGGAGATCAAAGTAGTTTTGTGACATCCAACAGGTCTCAAAATGTGGAAGTATTTATTGGTGTTACAAATCTTTAACAAGGAGAAGACTATCTTGGGAGGCGGTATAAAGAACCATCCAAGTGCTATAAAAATAACTGTCTTGGGAGGTAGTATAATGATCCAGCCAAGTGCTATAAAAACAAGTGCTATTATATTGATTTCATAATTCCCCATGAGTGTAAGGGAATATCCTACTCATTGTAACCATGCTCAAATGATTGTTTTCTAGTGGTCGTGTGGTCATGATTATTTCTGACCATGCCAAGGACTAGCTACTCTTATTGAGTAGTGAACCTTGTAAAAATATTGTGTGTTTGTTTCTACTACTTTAATATTCTTTTATGTGCCAGGGAAAATAAAATAAGTGAATTTTGATCCTAACAGGTCAAAGAGGTAAAGTGGTAAAAAGTTTAATTGGATTTAAAAGTCCCCAACACTGATTCACCCCCCTCTCATTGTTAGGAATATCCCAACTAGGTCCTCTCACCAACCTCAAGGAGACATGTAAAAATACATGATCCCTAACCTCTAACTCTAGAGGTCATCAAAGGAGATCAATGTAAGTTTTATGTTGAGACTATGTAGTAACCATCTATTTTTGAAACAACTAGACCTACTTAAAAGTCTTTCACACATAACGTGGTCCCAATAAGGCTGCCTCGCCTACCTTAATCCAATATAGGGTTGATCGGCATGACCTACCATACAAAGCCACATAAGGTTCCATCTTTATAGTTATATGATAACTTTTTTCGTAGGTAAAACCAACAAGGTGTATATGCCTCTCCCAAGATCCCCTAAAATCTATGATGCATGGCTGCAACATGTCCTCAAACACCTATATCATACACTCTGATTGGCCATTAGTTTGAGGATGGTATGTTGTTCTTAAAAGTGTCTGTGTACCCAACACCCTCTGTAAACTCTACCATAAATGAGATGTAAACTAGGTGTCCCTATCTGAAACAATACTACAAGGGAACTCGTGAATTCATACTATCTCGTGGATATAAAACCTCCCAATCTCATCAACATTAATGGTCTCCTTGATTGGAAGGAAATGAGAAACCTTCATGAACCTATCAACAACAACCCAAACTACATCACTACCTCAAGCTGACCTCAGTAAATAGGTCACAAAATCCATTGTGAAATAATCCCATTTTCACTCAGTAATAGTCAACTACTATAAAATTCTATCGTGTCAATGGTTTTCAATCTTCACCTGCTAACAGGTGAAACATCTCATAACATAACCAGTTACCTCTTGTTTCATACCTGACAACCAATATTAATAATGTAACTCATGATACATCTTGGTAACGCCGAGATGAACTTCCCAAACTAAGGAATGAAACTCTCACATTATCTAGTTGTGTATGTCCACTAGAACCCAAATGCGATCATGGATATGTAGGATCGCATCCTCGCCCGTAGTCTAACTAGGAGGTGAGTCCTCACCTGCCACACTCTTCTGTAGGATCAGGCCCTCTGAATCTGATAGTTGCATCATCCTCACTATATCCAGTAGGGTATAGGTCACAACTAATGATGAAAGATAAGTATTCCCTTGACTATCCTATACATACAAGTTTATCTCTAAAAACATATCCATGACCTTCCACTCGCTACTGGCCTCCTGAATTGCCTATATTTGAGTCCTCATGCTCAGTGCATTCGCTACTTCATTTTCCTTACTAGGCGTGTAGACAAACCCAAAGTAAAAAAAATATTGTAGGTACTCAACCCACCTTTACTACCGCAGATTCAGATCAAGATATGTAAATATATACTTGAGGATTTTGTGGTCCATGTACACCACAAAACACTATCCCGGTAAGTAATGTATCTAACATCACAAAGCATAAACAATTGTAGCTAACTTAAGATCATGTGTCGGGTAATTCCTCTCATGTGACATCAATTACAGAGACATGTATTCTAAGACTCTATCCTTATACATTAAAACTTCTCCTATATTGATACCTTATGCTTCACAATGCACAGTATAGCTTCTACCCTTCTCTAGAAAAATTAGGATCGGTGCTGAAGTCAATCTTCCTTTCAACTCTTGAAAGGTTATCTCAAAGGTATTTGGTTATACAAACTTCACACCCTTCTTAGTTAAAACCATCAATAGTGATTCTAGGTGTGATAAGTCCTATATGAAATGCCTATAATATCCATATGTCCCAAATAAACTCAAAATATCAAAAATATTCTTAGGATGCTCCTAGAAAACTTCAGCTCTCACCTTATTTGGGTCAACTGATACTCCTGTCTATGAGATAATATGACCTTGGAAGTGAATCTTATCCATCCATAAGTGGCAATTTCTGAGATTAGAATATAATTTATTCTCTATTAGTGTATACAAAATGATCTCAAAATGTTTGGTATGGTCGTTTCGATTGTGAGAATACACCAAGATATCATCCACAAATACCACTACAAATGAATCTAGATAAGGATGGAGCACTCAGTTCATTAGTGCAATGAAAAATTTCGGCATGTTCGTGAGACAAAACAACATAACTAGATACTTAGATAGACGATACCTACTATGAAAAGTTGTACGACGTATGTCTGTAGGTCGAACACATACCTGGGGATATCCTAACCTCTAATCAATTTTCGAGAACACCTGATCTCCTTGAAGATGATAAAAAATGTCATCTATCCATGGAAAGGGATACTGGTTCTTAAAAATAAACTATTTCAACCTCTGATAATCCACACATAGCCTAAGGGTACATTCCACCTTTTTGAAAAAAGCACAAATGAACCCCATGGAGAAGTACTGGGTTGGATAAAGTGATTATATTACACAGTGTGTGAGGATGATCTTGAGGAATTCAGCATTGGATTCTCTAAGTAGTGATCGCCAACGACAAGTAGACATAGAGTGCCTTTTTAGATCTAACCATGTATTTATGGTTTTACTTTTATGCTTAATCGTCAACATGCAAGATCCTCATCTTATAACGGACACCGATTCATCGCTGTTGATGAGTTCAAGTTGATTGTTGGAGAAAAAAAATTAAAATCTCATTTTTGGGGCTACTGTTGCATGTATTGTACCTTCAATTGGAATCAGAGAGACATATGAATAATTTAATCTAAAGAAAAATTAAATTTACATTAAATTTCATAAAGGGTGTCGATCTGGTCCCAATGTCATTGATGGCGATTAAATCCGACATTGTATGGTCAAGTTACGGTCATGTGAAATTTTGAATACATAGTGAAATCACATTTTTCATGTATTAAATTGAACAACATATACATACATACATACATATATAGATATATAGATATATATATATATATGTGTGTGTGTGTGTGTGTGTGCATGTTAATTTTATACCTTAAAAATAGCAGCATCACTTTTACAGTGCATACGATCCCCGGTAGGATTCCGGTCACCAGAATAGTAATTTTCGGCCATCGGATATTATTCCATTAGTGAGTTGTTTAAAAATGTGTTTTATGATTTATATCAAAGTAAAAAATTTGAAAATTTATTGAAGGGTGATGGGTCAATAAAGTAAAGAAAAAATGGTTTGGACCTCTTCTATCGGCGCACCCGGACCCACCCCATGCGGAAAAACCGGCAGTCACCTCCTCCAAACTGACGCCGCCCCTCCTCCCGCAAACCCGCCTGGCCGATCCCCTCCCGAGTGCCGCTGGATATGCCTTCCGCTGCTGACCCACCATCGACCTGGCTGACCGGCTGCTGGCCCCCGCTGCTCCTCCTTCACTGATGGTCACCTCTCATGAGTCGCCACCCGTGGTTGTACCCCGAGCAGCAGACATAGCTCCATTGATCGTGCACCACGGATTTATCTCTACTGCCCAGCTTAGCAGTCCCTTGCTGGCGACCCGGGAGCAAGGTAACCCCTCCCACGATCTACATACACCAAAATCACCCCAAAATATGTTGAGGCTAGTCAATGGGTCTATGCAGACCTTTATGACTCAATACACTCTGGCACGGGGTATTCATAGACTAGATTGGGACTGCATGGGTTCATCCAGACCTGTAGAGGCCTTGTTCGAGGTTTTCGGAGCTCGGGTAATAAAATTTAATCAAAAGTTAATGAAATTAGTTTATTTTATTTTATTTTTAAATTAAATTAATTCAATATTAATCTTTTATTTAAAATATTTTTTTAGTCCTATAGGCTAAAATTAATTTAATTTTAGTGTTAAATTAAATTAATTAATTAATTTTAATTTTTGGTTTTAAAATTAAATTAATAACATGACCAAATGATGAAAATTATTGAATTAAAAATGTGAGTGAATTTTCAATTCAATAAAAGTGCCCTCGGATAAATAATTAATGCAAGTTTAATTTTTTATTTCTACATTTAATTTTAATGCACGGGTTAAAGCGTATTTGATTGGTCATGAGCTATGGACCAACCAATGCATGTTTGGTGTGTTATTTATTTATTTAATTAATTATTGCATGGTTTGTAATAAATAGTTAAATAAAAGGCGATCTAGATGTCTTCTCAATGTCATTAGATATATAAGGGAATGTGTGTCCAATTCAAACTTGTATTTTATACTCCTCAATTCCCCTCACCTACGAGCAAGTATTATTGTATAATGACGAGACAGGAAGTGATGCATTTCATGCAAGGTTATGGTTACACACCAAATAGGAGCATGATTCATTAGATGAGAGGTGTTGCAACTCGAGCTGCAAGTGGCGTGACTCAAGGTATATCCCCTAGGGTTTAGGTTGATCCATTATTCATTCCATGTATTAACAATTAGAATAGGATCATGATCAGGTCGTCATTTTTTTCACGATTTATTATTTTTGTCTATGTGTAGTTAACGTGCAAACACATAGAATAATAAAACAAGCATGCATAGATAAAATAAACATGTGACGCAGTGAATTTTTATATTTATTACATAATCAGTTGTTAGTGCGATCACATAGAACATGCTTTGAAAATAGAAAGTTATTTCTTTTGTCACATAAAAATACAAAAACCTCAAAGAAATATTAAGTCATTACTTCCTTTCATCATTCAAACTTGAACAAAACTGAGTGTTTGGGGTGCTCCTCATGCCATAGCTAAGGGTGCCTCTTAATATGAGGGAGTTTTTATGAGATTGGTGGGTCAACTTAACTTAAGTGGTAGTTAGGATTAGCCATAACCAACTTGCTATCATTTTAGAGGCAAGTGTTGAGTAAATCAAGTTATGATTTTTGAATCTTTGACTTCACTCAACAAATTCAGGAACCACAAGTTAATGCACTTGGCTAGCCAAACTCCAACCTTGAACCCTCCGAGTAGTGGCATAGTCATATCTTGTAGACTATGAGGGGGGGTTCAGGGATCCTTTCGACACAAATACGCAAGCGACAAAGTATTCTGATTCTAGTATAAATAGTTCTTATAATTTGATAAAATAGTGGGAGACATTTAATAAATTAATCAATAAAAATGTATAAATTGATAATCAAGATTAAAATTAAGAATATTCTCATTTTATAGAAAATGGAAAACTATACCACAAGAAAAACTATGATAAATAATGGACAAAATAAATTTCCACACTAGCACGAGTTTCCTATATTATTACACGTGCTTGTGAAAAATACTATGATATAGGAAATTCAAGCTGCTAGTGTCCCCAAACCAGTTAAACTACCTCAGGAAGCGAGAGTGTAAAAATTGCTTATAGGAGACTAATGTACAATGAATATAATGGTTTTTTCATTATTCAATCATCAACATCTAATGATAGTTGTGGACACTACATTGGAAATTGATGATATAACATTTAGTCTCATCTTTGGGTAGTTTTTTAGGAGAAAGTGAAGCAAGATAAGAATGGGCTGATTATAGCGGATCTGTGTAAAATGAAATGAGGATCATGATCTTTCAAAACATCCTATTCTAATATCATTTCACCCATTTACTCCAAATTTGTTTTAAGTTACAAAATGACTAATATGAAGAAAATTCTTCATTACCTTTAAGGGTAAGGTTCACCAAGTTAATAAGAATATAAAAGAAAGATTCATCTTTGATTCTTATGGTGAACAAATTTAAAGACAAGGAGAAAAGTCCAATGGAAAGTAATTTCAAAATCATATTCGCAATATTATTCAATGAAATAGGCATTAACATAAGTTTATTTTCATTATATATCGTGAAATAATTTTACAGAAGTTTAAATCGCAATAACTAAATTAAAGAAGCAAGTTACTGCTTTTTCTTCAGGTATATTCATCATATAAAAGTAACATTTCAAACTTTCTTCTTGGGTATTAAATATAGTATGCCTTTCACATATATGTATTTAATTACAATAACCAAGTAAGTATAGAAACGTTATTAGTAGTCAGGTTTATTCTCCAAGTGGCTAAGAAACGGTGATTCCTAAGTCAATGGTGATAAGTACATGACTTCTCTATTGCCAAGTGAATGATTCTTGTACAACTATTATTGAGTATTAACAAAACATTCATCTCACATTTCCTTTGGAAATAAGGAGGTATTATTCTAGGTTCCATAATGAATTTTGTTTTTGGTGTCGAATACTCAACCAATAGTTTAGTGATAAATGAATCATAGACAATACCACATGAATATAAAATGTAAGACTTTTATACCCATTTGTGGAAAGATAATTCATTTTCAAGTAAAACTAAAAGTGGAAATCAAGTTTCTACTCATTTTGGTGTTTAGGATCAATAAATTTAAACACCTTTGGTATTTTCAAGGTCCTTAGTTTTGGACAAAGGAACCTTTAGAAATAAAGGTAAGCCACAAAGCTTTCAGAATTAGTTTAACAAGTGAGTTTAAACTATTCCAATGGTAATATGGTGGTAAATATACTTAATTATATTCCTTTAATTTATTAATGAATAGTAAAGTGAAGTATGATATATGAATGGTTAAAAGATATGAGTTTCTTTGGGCCGGCATGCCAAACAATATCTTAACCAAGCATTCATCGATCAATATAATGTAGCGTGAAGTAATTCCTAAATGCACATTACCTTACCTACATCAATACATTGATGTTAATGAAGAGTATTGATGATTAAGTCTAACATGTTAACATTGATTAACAAAATGTAGCATGGAGTAATTCTCAAACGCACATTTTATACATCAAAGTCATGATGTAAGTAATATCAATGTTGCAACTTGTAGAAACTTCCATTATATTTCATGAAGAAATTTGAAAAATAATAGTGATATATCATACCCTTATGCCAAATATAATTACTAATGGATATCATAATAGTTGTATTATGATGTACATCCATTATGTCATAAGGAAATATGTTTGGATGCAAAGTGCTTGTTAGGACATGAACATACTTGCATTAAGAACAAACACAAAGTGAATTTAAAGTAATTATCCTAATGGTTGCTTAGGATATTACATAAATCCCTAAGATATAAAACTAGTATTCAAGTGATAGACTACATTTCTATAAAAAGGTGAACATCTCTTTTGAGATTGTCAGATCCAGATTGACTTGGGTTTTGTTAATGCCTGAGATGCACTTGTAGTTGGCATAGTAACTAGTTCCACAAGTGTATGTGAAACAAGAATGTTCCAGAGTCATATACTGCATAGGAAGGATAAATCCATGGCGATGGTTTTGAATTCACTACGACTGGTGATACATTATTTAGTATGAATAATTTTCCTACAACTAAGCTGTTTCGGTGCGGATGTGCGTCGGGTTACGCTGTTCCGCCAGGACGCGTTCGCGCGTGCACCCGTCGACCCGAGGGGATGGGCGCGCGGCTTGTGGCCCCGCAGTCCCGCTTTCCAAGGGCGGGCGGCATTCGTCCCTTGTTCAGGGGCGTCTGCTCCTTGATCGAAACCGGGATGATGGGATGTCGGCTCCTCCTTCCGTGGACGTCTCCACGGAACTCGTCGCCTAATCCGGGTCTCCCTCATAGATTTAAGAATGTTCGTGAATCTCGTTCCCAGCGCCATATCTGCATGGACACCGGTTAATTACGCTGCTTCCGCCCGGACGCTCCAAGGAGTCTGGTCGGGGCAGCAACCTGCGGTGAGGAGACCGGGTGGCTCCGGGTGTTGGGGGCGTGTCTTAGCACTGCGACTCTGCATGTATGCCTTCCGTCCCTAATAGGGCTTCTCGAAGGCGTGATGGCCTGAGGCATCCCGCACTGGGTGCGGGGAACTGTGTTACCTGAGGTTTTCCTCAGCTTCCCATGTTTAACACGGGGTATGCCGCGAGTTTAACGTCCAGCGGGGACAGCATCGGACTGATCAACACGAGAAGTGGATCAGATGACAGAACCCCTTGCGGGGAACCTCCGACGCTGGGGCCAGCACATGGGCGGCTTCCCGAGCGAAGTGGAGTGGAATGAAAGGGCATGACCCCACCGGGATGTGGCGGCCCGGGTAAGGATCATGGGGGATGATGGAGTGAAGAGCTTGGACCCCGTAGGGGCTTCCTACGTACCGCGCGGTAGCGCGGATCAAAGTCAGCGTAGTTCGGATATGCAGTTTAACGTCATGCTGGACGTCGGCAAGCCGACTCACGAAGAGATCGAGGCCGCCGGGCGGAGGATTGAACCGAACCACCTCGCACAGAGGGGGATGGAACGACCGGGTGGATCACAGTTTTACGTCATGCTGGACGTTGGCAAGCCGACTCACGAAGAGATCGAGGCGGTGGGGAAGCACAATGGAGATACACACGTGCAGTCCCCCACAGAGGTGGATTCATAGATGAATCAACGCAAGTGTGAACCCGAGAGGGGTCCACTGATGGACGAACCAACGTAAATACGACCGGGACGACCAGGTGGCGGGCTTGAACCTCGGAGAGGCTTCCTACGTACCCTGTTTAGAAGACAGGGATCAAAGTCCACGTAGTTCGTTCTGTTTGCGACACTCTACCCCCGTGGGCGAAGGCCATTCCAATCCGACATCCCTGCAGAGACGAGCGGGTGGGGGCCACATCCAAACCGGGAGGACCCTGCGTGCGGGGCACGGGATCGGGTGATGCGGACGGTTTAACGTCTTGCCGGACGAAGTACAGTTTAACGTCGTGTGTTGAGGACGAAGCGGACGGTTTAACGTCTTGCCGGACGAAGTACAGTTTAACATCGTGTGTTCAGGACGAAGATGCTTGGCAGTTTAACGTCTTGCAGCGCGGACGATGGGGACTAGGCAGTTTAACGTCATGCAGCTTGGACGTATGCAGTTTAACGTCATGCAGGACGTGGCACAGTTTAACGTCATGTTGGACGCATGCAGTTTAACGTCGTGCAGGACGTGGCACAGTTTAACGTCATGTTGGACGTATGCAGTTTAACGTCGTGCAGGACGTGGCACAGTTTAACGTCATGTTGGACGTATGCAGTTTAACGTCGTGCAGGATGTTGAAGCCGCTGATAGGTCCGTGTCACTTCACGCGAGCCTGGAGGGCTGCACGGGAAGACAACGCACGGTGCGGGCACCCAGGATGAGGGTCATCGGGCGCCACGTAGGCGGGTACCCAAAAGGGGGTCAAAGGGGGCGACCCTGGCGGTTTGCGCGCAAAAGAGGAGCTTTGCGCGCAATACCGCGGGTCGGCGCGCAAAATGGGCGGGCTGGCGCACAATTGGGCCAGCGCTTTGCGCGCGGAAGGTAGATATTGCGCGCACCGGGCTTCGGATAGCGTGCAGGGGCAACGGCTCATTCTTTAATCGAATGGCCACTTTGAAAAAGGGGGGGTGCGCGCAATCGGACCGGATTGCGCACACCCCGGGGGCAATTGTGTAGAGACCCGAAGCTTATCGTACATTGACATTACATTACATTTGCGGAATACTTAGTACATTACAAAAACACACACACAAGGATCGTAATAGTTTAGTGTCTTTGGAAACTCGGAACGTAATCTTCTAATCGTGGTGAAAGATCTTCAATATCTCCCATAAAGATCTTCCCTTTTTTTTACCTAAAACCTTTCTTTATATCCTGGGGAAAAGAAAACATAAAAGGGTGAGCTCAAATGCTCAGTAAGGGTAAACAAAAGAAATATCAATCACATCATGTACATAAGAACATAGCTTTTGGAAATCTTAACCTGCAAAAGAGCTCATAATATCATATCATGGGATAAATCATAGAAGTGAAATGAAATCCCAATAATCATAACATAAAACCTGAAACTTAGTGGCATACACACATAATCATAGAGAATCATTTCTTGTTAGTCAAGACTCATTGCCAAGACTATCTTAGTGGACAAAGTCCTTTTCTGAATCGAGTCACCCTCGTTCCAGTCCTGTTTCACTGAACCGGTATAACCTACCGTTCCAGCCATGTCTATCTCATGAGATATAAAATCTTTACCCAATGCATTGGAGGGAGATATAGGTCCCACCCATCTTATAATGAATCCTTTCTTATGTGTGCCACATAATCATAAAATATACATCATCACATAACACATGTAACAAAAATGGGATTCTTGAAACAGCATGACATCATAAATAAATTCATATAAGATAAAGGAATTCATAAAAATAATTCCATCACAACATGATCAAATCAATGTAATAATAGGGATAAAAACAGAACCCTTTATTATCTTAGATGGAAAATAATTTTGATAAAACACTTGAACTCCATTCTTGAGGAAAATATCCTTTCTTCGTCAAAAACATTTTTCCTTTCATAACATGTCATACAACTTTAAAATAAAAGAAGTTGATTAAAAATAAACTTGAAAACTTGTAAAGGAAGCTTCTTGGACATAATGTTTTAAAAATCCATTCATGCCGTATAAGTTTAAAAAAACATTCTTCGTACTTTTGTCGGAAAAGTCAAAAAGTACCTCGTACGAAAAATGACAAAAGATTCCTTTTATTTCTTTTACTAAAAACTCACCGAAGGGTAAAAATGGATTTAAACAATTGTAGGTGGATGAAAATAATATTACATATTGATGAAACATGGATGTGGATGATAAAATACACCCCAGTAAATACTTACGAATAAACAATCTCGAATAAAAATGAGATTGTGATATTTCCCTTACCTTAGGTCCGATTTGCATTGTTCGTGTCCGAAGCTCCTGTATAATGGTTTAAATAATGTTATTGACTTATTCCAGAATCATATTCATTGTTATGATATCATATATGGTTCACTTATGACATTATATTACCCGTTCTTTTGTAAACTCCATGTTAAAGAAGCGTTTTGGGTAAAATCGTTTCATTTATCGTAGGTGTTTTGACTTGTTGTTCTTGACATTATTGTTACTTATATCATGATTTAATTACTTCCAGAATATAAAATATGATTTATATATCATATATATTCAGTATATATATATATATAATAGATAGATAAATAAAATGAAAAACACCGTTCATGGAGACGGTAGTCCGTACGTACGCATGAACGCTGTTTTTCTTTCCTTATTGTCTTGAAATGGAAGTAAGTAGATGACATACATATGTATATATATACATAAATCCAGTAGCTTTATAATGTCATATATTTCATTATTATTTCTTATATATACATTATAATCATTCTTAAATGGTTAACATGGAGGATGAATCTCATCGCGTCGTGGAGACGGTAGTCCGTACGTACGCACGAGCGATGATATCATTTCTATAAATATTGAATTGAATTGTAGTGGATTATACAATATATCAGAATCAATATGATGTTGTAATAACTATGTATAGTTATTCTTTACACCATTATACTCATCCATGTAAGGTGGTGGTGGAAAATAGATTACACCACGGCGTGGAGACGGTATTCCGTACGTACGCACGCGCGGTGATTTCTTTTTCCGTAGGATGGATAGATGGTGAAATAGGGTTGTTTCATACTTATAATAACATATCAGTATATGAGTGATACTTATGTTATTACTTCATAATGAAACAACCTAAGAAGAAGAAGTGGAAGAAGAAATAAAGATGAAAGAATTGGTAACGGTAATTACCTCTTCTTTGAAGTGCCTCTTTGAGACCTCCTCTTAGGGAACTAGAATTGGTCTTTGAGGAAGACCAGAACCTCTAGGATGTTGCTAGGGAAGTGGAGAAGGGATTTTGGCAGGGGTTGGCCGAGCTTGAGTGCTCAAATTGGTGTGAGGAGGAGGGGGAGGAGGTGTCCTTTTATAGGGGAGGAGAGGGGCACCTTAGGAATATCTCAAAATATTATTTTATATTAAAGTCAAAATCGGTTTATAATGGTTCCAAAGGGTCTTATTTCGAAGCTAAAGTGGGGATGGGTCGAAATCATATCAACCAATATAATTTAGACAAGTTTAGGATATTATTTTAACCTTATCAATTAGATTTAACTCTAAGTTAAATAATTTAATTTTTACCATGTCTTTTTGTTTTCTTTCACTATATGGTTAATAAACTTACTATAACATGCCAAACGAACCCCAAATTGTTTATTATTAATATATATATCCTTATCTAAGTCATTTGGCCGAACCTTAGATTTTTAGGAATACAATAACAATTAATAATATAATATTTGATTTAAAAAAACTATTTTGTGTCAATTTTGACACTATTTGATATATGATTTTTGTGAGAGTCATAACAGAATTAAATGTTCGAACCAAGTTAATTAAATCAACATTAATATATCATAGTAACCTAGAAAATTAGTGGAATTTATAAAAAGTCTCAAATTACATTTATTTTGGTGTTTATAACATCAATTATGTCAATATTTCATTAATAAGATAATTACTGCATCATCGTTGTGTCATAAATAAATTAAATTATTTTATGTCTAAAAATTACAAATAAAATACCATCATGTAGGAAATCTTTTTAGCTTTCTAATGAATATTTACAATCGAATTTATCTTATGTATAAGCCCATATTAAAAATGATTTACTTATTAAACTTTGATTTTAACTATTTTAACCTTTCTTTAAATAAATTAATAATAAATGTCCTAATATAATCCAAGTGGGCCTAAATGGTCATATTTTATTCCTAAGATTGTTTTTGGTCGAATTACACTTGTCCAATAGAATTAGGACATGTGTTAGGGTAATAGTAATATCATATTTACCCTTAGTTACCCTATTTACTATTAACCGCGGTAAAAAAAATAAAAAGTTACTATTCACCAAAAAATTATTTTCATCTCATTGAACCACATTTTAGTCCTTGATATTAACCGTGTCTCTCAGATTTTCGAAATTCCATTCACAGAAGCAGCAAAATTAAGTTTTATGAAAAATTCAGTTTTTTTAACTACCACTTAGTAGTTTCACTATTCATCAAAAATTGATGTTTTTCAGAACAATGCCAAAATTTCATCCTAAGCTATATTTCATATTCCGAATTCAAAAATTAAATCTATTTTACCAAATTCATAACATAGAAGTTGCATTAATTAATTTTATAATTAAATCCCGCTGTTAAAATAAATAGCGTGTTTTTAGGAAACAATATATATCAAAAGATTGACACTTGATTATGTCTGGTTTAAATGTGAAATTACAACCAATGACCAACATTGTATTAAATTGTAAAAATATATTCTAAATATACTTTAAAACCACTCAAATTAATAATTTATCACTATTAATTATTTCGATTAAAAAAGTTGTTTTTAATTATAATTTAGTAATTTTCACTATTCATCAGAATATGAAAGTTATCCGAAAAGCACCAAAATTTCACCTTAGGCTAAATTCGATACTCCGAATCCAAGAATGAAGTTCATTTTGAAAAATAAGATTTACAGAATTTTAAAAAGTGGTTTTTACTATTCATAACGGCTAGTTTTAATAATATTTTAATAGCACATCGTTGTTTAGTGAAACTCGGTATTGCGTATTACACACGCTATCGAGGAAGGTCGCGATTGCGTGTAATGCAAGGCAAGACAAGGATGCGTGTTGTGCAAGCTCCTTTTGGTGTAGCGTACAACACAAGACATTAATAAAATTAAAAAGAATATTTTTTTTATAAAATCTTGGGCTGTTACATTCTACCCCCCTTAAAATGAATTTCGCCCTCGAAATTCGTCGGGGTTATAAATGGTTTACTATTCGAAAGTTTCTTTAATAGAAACCCACATCGTAAAAAGGAATACCAAAACATGGCTTTAAAAACTAAAGTATGAAATGTAACGATTACCCAAATAAACTAATCACTGGGTTTCCACAAAGGTGAAAATATGGATATGGAAGAGAAATCTAACCATCATGTTCTGATGGAGAGTGGTAGAGAACATGGCTATGGAAAAGCCAGTAATCACAAATCCATAAATTTGTGACGATCTAAGGTACCATCTGATTCATCAGGTATAAGAGAACTAGGACAACATTTTTGGTTTTCAAGATCATTTCCCTAAAGTTAAAGAATTTGAATTAGAATAAATACTTACTTTATTTTGGTACAATCTCACTGTTGTTCGTGCCTTTAACAATTTCCACTTCATCTCTTAAATAAATGAAGTTGAATTTGTTATTCGTGAAGTGTTAGCAGATCATGTGATAGAATGACGGGTCATTCCATCTGTCTCAAACAAAAGGTTAGCAAAAATTTTATACATAAGTCGATCTATAGTGAGATTAATCATATATGGTTCCTAAAATGGACTTATACTTCATATATCATACTTCTTAATATAATAAAACTAGTTTCTACTAAACAGGGACTTCCTGTAGGTCAGTGGTAGGCGATAAAGGCCAGTCGCACTTCGGTTGTGGGTTCGATTCCTACAGTCTTGTCCGAAGCGATGGGCTGTCGCCCATCCTGCAGGTTGTCCTTTTTCTAAAACTACGTTACTATAACATCCCATCAATAATATCGAAAATCTTCTATCCTTAAACAATACTAACTTATGTCCAACATAATCCAGTCTAATCTTTAGGCTTATACATAATACTGCAGTCCACTCTCATAACATAGTGAAAACGATTACCAGAGATTTAATACTGTCGTTGATCCCCACATATCACAAGATATGTCTTGTTGGTCACATTCCAAACATTCAAAGTCCTTAATCGTGTATTATCTTGAATACCTTAGTGAAAACATGAGTGCAGTTAAAAGTTAACACTTTCCACATACCAAAATCCTCAAAATTCTATATACTCAAACCATGATATCACTTAGTCCTTATATCAATCATGAGCTCATGAATACTATGAAACATTTCATTTTCTCGTGCATATCATCTTATTTCCAAAAAAAAAAAATATCTCAATCACTTTGAATACCACGTCAATAAATATTGCAATACTCAATGATACAACATTATTTTGGAATCCCATTACATAAACACTTAATCATTCCACCACATCGTTGTCATATTCAACATTGCCAATAGTAATCGCATGTGACTTCCCTTTGTCCTTTGCCTTCAGTGGTTGCTCATGTTGATCATCACTAACCCTTGGATTAGGGCAATTATTAGCATAATGCCCCATTTCCTTGCACTTGAAGCATTGAAGTGTTGGTGGTGCGTTCTCTGCAGTGTTTGCTTTATTCACATCATTAGAAACCCTTTTTCCATTACTTCGACACTCAGCTGCTCGATGACCTTCTTTTCCACACTTAAAACATTTTCTAGTTCCTTTAAGACAATCTCCACCATGCTTCTTTCCACACTTTGTGCATAAGGAAACATTCATCTTCTTTTCACCATTATTATGAGATTTCTCCTTGAACTCCATCTTTCGTTTCTTGTCAAAACCATGAGATGGATATGTAACACCAACTTCCATTTCTACCTTGATAGCACAACGCACAATTTCTTCATAGCTACTGAAGTCTCTTATAGCTAATGCCCTTCGGAGACTTGGTTTTAAGCCACTGAAAAATCGATCAACTTTACTTTCAGGTTGGATGATAATGCCAGATGCATACCTTGCAAGTCTTGTAAAATTCGCTTCGTATATACCAACAGATTCATCATCCTTTTGCTTTAGTTCAAGAAACTCCTTCTCCATCTTTGTTCGAAGAATACGAGGGAAGTACTTACTGAAAAACAAGTTCTTGAACTCGTCCCATTCCATGGAATCAATTTCATCTCTTTGCCTCGTATTCTTGATAAGATTCCACCATTGATCAGCTTCACCTTCCAAACGATATACTGCTAAGATGACTTTATCATGTTCAGAACATTGAAGAACTGAAAATATCTTTTCAGTAGTACTAATCCATTGTTCAGCAACTAATGGATCAGTAGACCCACTGAAAGAAGGCGGACGCTGCCTCATGAAGGATTCAACAGAATGTTGCTCCTTCCTTTGCTCGTTTGGAAGTCCTGCATGATTCATAGCTTGAGAAAGTTGTGTGAGCATGGCTACAAGATTTTTCATTCCAGCTCCCACATCGTTTGGTTGCTCAGGGGGACAATCATAGCATTTTCCATTGCATTGATCAACACGGTTCCTTCGGGTTCCAGCCATTGTCTAAAATCCCAAAAGAATAGTGTGAGAGGCAAAAATAATGCTAGGGAAAACAACATAATAAAGGGGTAGTACCCTCAATATCTAACATCTTAGGTTAAATTCTAAGATCGTTAGAGCAATTCTAGGACTATAACCTATACGTATACTTAACCTTAGAGACATCCCTAGACATACCTTAGAAATATCTCTAGGGATCTCACTAACGTTTTCGCATCCTAGTTTCCAAAGGTTGACTAAACCTTTCCTCTGATACCAACTGTAGAGACCCGAAGCTTATCGTACATTGACATTACATTACTTTTGCGGAATACTTAGTACATTACAAAAACACACACACAAGGATCATAATAGTTTAGTGTCTTTGGAAACTCGGAACGTAATATTCTAATCGTGGTGAAAGATCTTCAATATCTCCCATAAAGATCTTCCCTTTTTTTTTACCTAAAACCTTTCTTTATATCCTGGGGAAAAGAAAACATAAAAGGGTGAGCTCAAATGCTCAGTAAGGGTAAACAAAAGAAATATCAATCACATCATGTACATAAGAACATAGCTTTTGGAAATCTTAACCTGCAAAAGAGCTCATAATATCATATCATGGGATAAATCATAGAAGTGAAATGAAATCCCAATAATCATAACATAAAACCTGAAACTCAGTGGCATACACACATAATCATAGAGAATCATTTCTTGTTAGTCAAGACTCATTGCCAAGACTATCTTAGTGGACAAAGTCCTTTTCTGAATCGAGTCACCCTCGTTCCAGTCCTGTTTCACTGAACCGGTATAACCTACCGTTCCAGCCATGTCTATCTCATGAGATATAAAATCTTTACCCAATGCATTGGAGGGAGATATAGGTCCCACCCATCTTATAATGAATCCTTTCTTATGTGTGCCACATAATCATAAAACATACATCATCACATAACACATGTAACAAAAATGGGATTCTTGAAACAGCATGACATCATAAATAAATTCATATAAGATAAAGGAATTCATAAAAATAATTCCATCACAACATGATCAAATCAATGTAATAATAGGGATAAAAACAGAACCCTTTATTATCTTAGATGTAAAATAATTTTGATAAAACACTTGAACTCCATTCTTGAGGAAAATATCCTTTCTTCGTCAAAAACATTTTTCCTTTCATAACATGTCATACAACTTTAAAATAAAAGAAGTTGATTAAAAATAAACTTGAAAACTTGTAAAGGAAGCTTCTTGGACATAATGTTTTAAAAATCCATTCATGCCGTATAAGTTTAAAAAAAACATTCTTCGTACTTTTGTCGGAAAAGTCAAAAAGTACCTCGTACGAAAAACGACAAAAGATTCCTTTTATTTCTTTTACTAAAAACTCACCGAAGGGTAAAAATGGATTTAAAAAATTGTAGGTGGATGAAAATAATATTACATATTGATGAAACATGGATGTGGATGATAAAATACACCCCAGTAAATACTTACAAATAAACAATCTCGAATAAAAATGAGATTGTGATATTTCCCTTACCTTAGGTCCGATTTGCATTGTTCGTGTCCGAAGCTCCTGTATAATGGTTTAAATAATGTTATTGACTTATTCCAGAATCATATTCATTGTTATGATATCATATATGGTTCACTTATGACATTATATTACCCGTTCTTTTGTAAACTCCATGTTAAAGAAGCGTTTTGGGTAAAATCGTTTCATTTATCGTAGGTGTTTTGACTTGTTGTTCTTGACATTATTGTTACTTATATCATGATTTAATTACTTCCAGAATATAAAATATGATTTATATATCATATATATTCAGTATATATATATATATAATAGATAGATAAATAAAATGAAAAACACCGTTCATGGAGACGGTAGTCCGTACGTACGCATGAACGCTGTTTTTCTTTCCTTATTGTCTTGAAATGGAAGTAAGTAGATGACATACATATGTATATATATACATAAATCCAGTAGCTTTATAATGCCATATATTTCATTATTATTTCTTATATATACATTATAATCATTCTTAAATGGTTAACATGGAGGATGAATCTCATCGCGTCGTGGAGACGGTAGTCCGTACGTACGCACGAGCGATGATATCATTTCTATAAATATTGAATTGAATTGTAGTGGATTATACAATATATCAGAATCAATATGATGTTGTAATAACTATGTATAGTTATTCTTTACACCATTATACCCATCCATGTAAGGTGGTGGTGGAAAATAGATTACACCACGGCGTGGAGACGGTATTCCGTACGTACGCACGCGCGGTGATTTCTTTTTCCGTAGGATGGATAGATGGTGAAATAGGGTTGTTTCATACTTATAATAACATATCAGTATATGAGTGATACTTATGTTATTACTTCATAATTAAACAACCTAAGAAGAAGAAGTGGAAGAAGAAATAAAGATGAAAGAATTGGTAACGGTAATTACCTCTTCTTTGAAGTGCCTCTTTGAGACCTCCTCTTAGGGCACTAGAATTGGTCTTTGAGGAAGACCAGAACCTCTAGGATGTTGCTAGGGAAGTGGAGAAGGGATTTTGGCAGGGGTTGGCCGAGCTTGAGTGCTCAAATTGGTGTGAGGAGGAGGGGGAGGAGGTGTCCTTTTATAGGGGAGGAGAGGGGCACCTTAGGAATATCTCAAAATATTATTTTATATTAAAGTAAAAATCGGTTTATAATGGTTCCAAAGGGTCTTATTTCGAAGCTAAAGTGGGGATGGGTCGAAATCCTATCAACCAATAGAATTTAGACAAGTTTAGGATATTATTTTAACCTTATCAATTAGATTTAACTCTAAGTTAAATAATTTAACTTTTACCATGTCTTTTTGTTTTCTTTCACTATATGGTTAATAAACTTACTATAACATGCCAAACGAACCCCAAATTGTTTATTATTAATATATATATCCTTATCTAAGTCATTTGGCCGAACCTTAGATTTTTAGGAATACAATAACAATTAATAATATAATATTTGATTTAAAAAAACTATTTTGTGTCAATTTTGACACTATTTGATATATGATTTTTGTGAGAGTCATAACAGAATTAAATGTTCGAACCAAGTTAATTAAATCAACATTAATATATCATAGTAACCTAGAAAATTAGTGGAATTTATAAAAAGTCTCAAATTACATTTATTTTGGTGTTTATAACATCAATTATGTCAATATTTCATTAATAAGATAATTACTGCATCATCGTTGTGTCATAAATAAATTAAATTATTTTATGTCTAAAAATTACAAATAAAATACCATCATGTAGGAAATCTTTTTAGCTTTCTAATGAATATTTACAATCGAATTTATCTTATGTATAAGCCCATATTAAAAATGATTTACTTATTAAACTTTGATTTTAACTATTTTAACCTTTCTTTAAATAAATTAATAATAAATGTCCTAATATAATCCAAGTGGGCCTAAATGGTCATATTTTATTCCTAAGATTGTTTTTGGTCAAATTACACTTGTCCAATAGAATTAGGACATGTGTTAGGGTAATAGTAATATCATATTTACCCTTAGTTACCCTATTTACTATTAACCGCGGTAAAAAAAATAAAAAGTTACTATTCACCAAAAAATTATTTTCATCTCATTGAACCACATTTTAGTCCTTGATATTAACCGTGTCTCTCGGATTTTCGAAATTCCATTCACAGAAGCGGCAAAATTAAGTTTTATGAAAAATTCAGTTTTTTTAACTACCACTTAGTAGTTTCACTATTCATCAAAAATTGATGTTTTTCAGAACAATGCCAAAATTTCATCCTAAGCTATATTTCATATTCCGAATTCAAAAATTAAATCTATTTTACCAAATTCATAACATAGAAGTTGAATTAATTAATTTTATAATTAAATCCCGCTGTTAAAATAAATAGCGTGTTTTTAGGAAACAATATATATCAAAAGATTGACACTTGATTATGTCTGGTTTAAATGTGAAATTACAACCAATGACCAACATTGTATTAAATTGTAAAAATATATTCTAAATATACTTTAAAACCACTCAAAT
Organism: Viscum album; assembly: GCA_963277665.1. NCBI lineage: Eukaryota > Viridiplantae > Streptophyta > Magnoliopsida > Santalales > Viscaceae > Viscum > Viscum album. The sequence continues at coordinate 290,362,894 of OY728153.1, read as the reverse complement.
TAATAATTTATCACTATTAATTATTTCGATTAAAAAAGTTGTTTTTAATTATAATTTAGTAATTTTCACTATTCATCAGAATATGAAAGTTATCCGAAAAGCACCAAAATTTCACCTTAGGCTAAATTCGATACTCCGAATCCAAGAATGAAGTTCATTTTGAAAAATAAGATTTACAGAATTTTAAAAAGTGGTTATTACTATTCATAACGGCTAGTTTTAATAATATTTTAATAGCACATCGTTGTTTAGTGAAACTCGGTATTGCGTATTACACACGCTATCGAGGAAGGTCGCGATTGCGTGTAATGCAAGGCAAGACAAGGATGCGTGTTGTGCAAGCTCCTTTTGGTGTAGCGTACAACACAAGACATTAATAAAATTAAAAAGAATATTTTTTTTATAAAATCTTGGGCTGTTACAAATTGCGCGCAAGAGGCTTCTTTTGCGCGCGAAGGCCTTAGGGTGAAGAATTATTCAAAGGAAAGGAGCCCAAGGGATTGCGCGCGAAGGCGAACCCTGAGGCTTTCTTGCGCAAAAGAAAAGAGGTTACCTGAAGATCGGCATTGCGTGCGGAAGGGGTTGGATTGCGCGCACGAGAGACCTTTCGAATTCTGGCAACCTCCAAAACGTCGGGGGTCGCCTTATATTTATAGGCAACCCCGGGCGCGGAATTCTCGTCGCGGGCGCGGAATCGGGCCCGGCGCGCAAGGGAGTCGCGCGGGCCACTGGCGCGCAAAATTGCGCGCCGGCTCAGCGTATTGCGCGCATCCCGGGAGGTTTGCGCGCAACTCATCAACTTTGCGCGCGGGCCTCCAAAATTCCGTGCAAGGCCTCCGGGCCCTCCGAAACACGCTTCCGACTCCAAATATGACCTCGCTTTCCGCATCCGGAGCTTTGTTTGGCAACAACGGACTTTTCCGGTGTCTACAAAAGCCCCCCCTCGGAATCTGATCGGCGAGAGGTCGCAATGATCGGGTTCCGAGGGAGACGCCGGAATGCCGAAGTCCTGGGTGGCGCGGGACTGTGGCGCGCAAAAAAGGGCGTCGGGCGCGAAATTTGCTGTCGCGGTCGCGCAAAGCGCTTTCCGCGCGGCGCGGACCCCCGGCCTCGCCTATAAATAGGGGCCCTGGGTCCCTCGCACCGTACACTGGCCTTCCGCGCGATAAGCCTCTAAGCTCTCGTGCGCGAAATTGCCTTTTCCGGCGCGGAATTCGCCCGCTCGTCGCGCAAACCTGTCCGGAATTCGGCCTGCTTTTGCGCGAACACTCGGGGTTTTACGCGACGGACTTCCCGATTGCGCGCCGTCCACTAGGATTGCGCGCCAACTCTCAAACTTCTCTACCAGCCTCATCCGATCCCGCACGCTTCATCCCTTTACCCGCACGACTCCCGGAGTTTCTGAGATGGCCGCGAATCAAGGAAATGAGGGGGATGCCGCCACTCGCAGAGCTGAGATGGCGACGAACGAGGAGGTCTACGGAGCCAAGGAGATTGTTTCCAACAATCAATCCTTGTTCGACTTGCTGACGCCGGCCCAGAAGACATATCCACTGTCGGACAACCTGCCTCTCTGGAACTTCGGCATCCTAGATGAGGTTCCGGTGCCAGGGTTCGAGGTTGATGCGCCACAGACCTGGGTGACTCGGGAGGACGAGCTTCCCCGCTATAACATCACCAACAATGGGCATCCTGCCAGGGAGACCATACACTTGGATGTCTATGTCCTGAACCCGAGGACGCGAACCATCGTCGGAAGTGAGCCTACTGCGGAGAACTCTCCAGCCCTCTACTCGAGCATATATCGCCAGAGTGTCACCGACGACACCAAGGGCTGGCTGAAGGACTGGGACTTGCGGTCTGGGGGCAATTTCACCAGTGAGTGGGCCTGGGCGTTCTGGGTACGCCACACTTGCGATCACTTCGCGGAGGAGCTGCGGTACATCGGCCTGTTTGAGGCGGTGTGGACGTCGCAGTTCCACTTCTACCAGCAGTCCGAGCTCGGGCCGGAGCTGTTCACCCGCTGGTCCCCGGATACCAACACCTTCCATCTTCACCATGGGGAGGTCGGCATCGGTCTCTGGGACATCCACTGCATCGGAGGTATCCCGCTGGAGGGTTACCAATATGATGAGTTCCTGCCACCGAAGAACACCTGGGAAGACAGGTCATGGACTCCCATTCTGACCTGGCATCTGCTTGACCTGGCTACGCAGCGGCTCGGGATCAAGGACTTCCAGAAGGACATAGCCTACAAGGAGTGGTTCGGCCAGTTCTTGGAGCATGAACCGGCGGTCAAGATGCCAGGCAGGGGGAAGCGGTGCCCGACCGCGGCTCAGAGGAGCCAGAACGGGTCGTACTGGCGGGTCCTGGAGACGGGCGACTACCGCTCATGGGGGTACCGCATCATCGAGGCCCGGGACCCAAATGTCCGGTACGCGGCGTTCCTGGCCGCCTTTCTGAGTGGGTGGCTCCTGCCAGTGCGGGACGCGAGAATGGGCGTTCGCCCGGCGACACTGGCGATGGCGGGCGCTATGGCCGCCAACAAAAGATACAACCTCGGGGTCCCAGTACTGGCGAAGCTGTATGCCATCCTGGGATGCATCTCGTGAGGGGGGTCGCCACGAAGGATCTGTGGGCCCTTCCAATTCTTCCACGGCTGGGTGGCTGCTCACCTTGGTGGGTACACGTTTCCGAACGCCATCATTCCTCCGAGCAACGGCCTGCGACCCTCCCTGCTGAACATTGCGGGGGTCGCTCCGATGACCCTAAGTGAGGAGGGCGTGAGGATTCGGATTGGCAATCATGCCAATTTCAACTTCAGCCCGTTCCCCACTCCCGTTGGCCAAATGATCGACAACGGGCAGGGTCCGCTGGAGCAGCACGAGTACTTCCTGAACATGCGGGGCGGGGTGCTCGTGGCTCGGATTGACGGGAAGGTGATCTGCGAGCCTTACGTGCCAACCCGGTTCGCCAGGCAGTTCGGGTGCCTTCAACGGATGCCGAAGAGGGTATTCACTGCTGTCCGGGAGGAGACGAACCCTGGCGTCCTTCGCCAGATGTGGCTGATGTTCGCCGCCTTTGGCTCTGGCGACGTCATCACTCTCCCTCCTACCGGGGTTGACGCAGGCTTGGCAACCGAGTACGCCGAACACTGGGCCATCGCGTACCCCGAGGGGCTTCTACGGAAGCCAGTCCGGCGGCTCGAGGTCACCCGTGCGGAGACCGGGCGTCAAGGAAGGAGGCGAGGCGCCGCCACACGGGGGAGAACGGAGGCGCGCCAAGCAGCGGAGCCGGCGCGAGCAGGGACTTCAGCGGCGGGTACATCGCAGGCTGCCGCTACGACCTCGGCGCCCCGAGAGGGGGCGCGTGCGGTGGTCGAAGAGCGGCCCGGGAAGCAGGTAAGGCGTCTGCTCGAACCCTCCCATGACACAGTCTTCCCGGCGCTGTGGTCGGCCTGGATGACCCTGCGGCAGTCACTGGGGACCGACGTCATCTGGCGAAAGATACTCAGAGAAGGAATCTATCTGCCAGAGGTCGGGCGCCTCCAGATCGCCGACAGGGTGGACTTCAACCGGCAGTATGCGTATCTGACGGCCATGGACGAGTACGCGCGCCAACGTGGTCAGCATGCGGAGCCATCCCTTCTGGTGAAGGTGATGCTCGGTCTAGAACCCGCTCCAGAACAGATGCCGCCGGGAGAAGATGACAGTAACGACTCCGAGGAAGAGGAGGAGACGGGGGAGGATGAAGGCTCCGAGGGAAGGTCCCATCGGGGGAGCCCGCGGGAGAGCGGCGAGGTGGCCGGCTCTGACAATGTTGATGTCACTGAGCTCCTCGAGGTCCGCTTCTATCCCTACTCAACCTGCTTCATCCATTCTCTTATACAGCTTCTAACCCATTTCTCCACCTTTCTCAGGAGCACACGGATGTTGGTCAGGCGTCCTCAGCGGGAGTAGGAGAGGTGCTAGCAGGACAAGGCGGGGGCCAGGCACCCATTATCGAATTGACAAGCGCGGAAGGGTCCCCTGCTGCAATTGTTCCTGCGGCGGCCGGGATAGCGGAAGATGACGCTCTGAACTCCCGTAAGTCTCCTTACTTTACTGCTGGTGCTTGCCGTTAACGATCCGTGACTAACCACGGCATGCCCTTCGCAGTGATCTCAGGACTGGAGGCCCGTCGGGCTACCGAACCCGGGCCATCTACGAGTGGACCAGTGGCAGACATGCCGCCTGTTCCGGAACAGACTTCCCAAACCGAGCCGGCCCCACCAACTGCTGATCAGGGGGCTACGGACGTCGGCGGTGCTGCCGTCGGAGAGAGGTCGGGGGCTGACGAGGGTGTCAACGCCGCTGGGGCGGGAGAAGAAGGTCGCCCAGATGTTGGGGAACCTATCCCCCATGAGGACATCCCAGGGGCGGACCCTGCAGCAGACCTACTGGCTGCCTTACCTGCCTACCGGCCTGCCGACCTCGAGGAGATGGATGACTCGGACGCGGAGGCGGTCGAGGAGAGCCGGATAGCGCGCCGAAGGGGGTGGAAGTGCATCCAGCGCTTCCTCAAGCGAGACCCATCGGAGTGGCTGGGGCGCATGGGGTCACTCCAAACCTGGCTGCACTTCCTGTGTGCCGGGGGAGCTGATGCTCAACGCCTCCATCTGACGGTCCGTGATTTCATGGCCGAAAAGATGTGCGAGAGCCGCCGGCATGCCGACGTCGCACAATGTCGGGACATGTCGGAGAACACGCGGGCGCTCCTCGCGGCGGAGCAGGAAGTCCGGCGTCTCGAAGGGCAGGCGGCAGAGAAGGAGGCCTTCGTCGCAGCGTGCACTGAGCTTGTGGAGCAACTAACGACCCAGCTGATCGACGCCCAGGTACAGCTGACGGAGGCGGCCCAACAGATGGTCACAATTCAAGTCGAGCGGGAGCATGCACAGGCCAGAATCGACGAACTGCGTGCTGCGACCGCTGACGAGGAGAGGGCACGCAGAGAGCGAGAAGCAGCTCTGGAGGCCGCCAGCCAAAGGGTAGCGGCGTTAGAAAGACTTATCCAGCACGCTAATCCCTAGGGGATTTGTTTTGCCATTCCCAAAACACTTGCTTCCGCTACTCAATATTTCGATCCATTTGTATGAATCACCATATTTATCTGTATCTTTTGGCTTAACATGCACATGCTCAACCACAATCCATTGTCTCGCGGGAGCGTTAACCAAGCTTCAGGCATCCACAATTGGGCCTGGATTCTTAAAGAAAAGAGGGAGGTCATTCCTAGGAAAGGAGACCTCAAGCCTAATCAATGTATCATCCCCCCAACTTGTTCCGACACACGAGCGGGACAACGCTAGGGGCGTTGAGATTTTTCCCGAACATAGGGAAATGAGAAAGGGTGAATCGCGTGTCCCGAATTCAGAAATCCACAACGGTCGGCCTTCCAGGAAATGCCCAAGACGGCAAGCGGACAATGGATCAATCAACCATACTACCGCAATAGACGGACCGAAGGTCATCATTCATATTGCAGGAGGCGGATCACATGTCATCATCAATGCCGCTTTGGGGTTCCTTCAGGCACGAGGGTGGAAATCCAGATCAACAGGGCATGCGAATCGTGGGGCGAAGTGATGATTTGTTCGGACAGAATCCAACGCTCTCAAAATTGCGCCACTGTGGGGAAAGCGTATTAGGCGGATGCACTAATCTGGCCGTGAATCACCCCAATTCTCAGACAGAACCTTTTTGACGAGGAAACTGTCGCTTCCCATCATTGCGATGGGGCATCCCGAGCTGAATCGGGGAGAATATCACAACTGCACCACTCTACCCGAAGTCAGGCCAGACGGCTGGAGACGAGGAGGGGCGGGACTTAGCGATCCCTGAGGCTGGACCCGAGTCGGAATGCCCGGGCATTCCTACGTACTCCATCAGGCTGGAGATCAAGCCACACGTAGTTTTGAGAGTGCAGTTTAACGTCATGCAGGACGTAGAATCCCATTTGGGGAGATCTTAGTTTAGGGTCGTGGAGCTCAGACCATAAGGGTAGATCTTAGTTTAAGGTCTTAGAGCTCGGACCATAGGGCTAGATCTTAGTTTAAGGTCTTAGAGCTCGGACCATAGGGCTAGATCTTAGTTTAAGGTCTTAGAGCTCGGACCATAAGGGGAGATCTTAGTTTAAGGTCTTAGAGCTCGGACCATAAGGGGAGATCTTAGTTTAAGGTCTTAGAGCTCGGACCATAAGGGCCGCAAAGTACGCCACATCGTGGTCCTATCCCCTGGATATGCGAAGATGCACTGAGGGATAGTGTCAAGAGTGTCGAGATTCTGCCTGGTCAGAATGGGGGGTGGAAAACGTAATGTGAATCACGCGGCCATTCACTCAAGGACTGGGGGCACCGGCGTAACGACATGGGAGTACTGCCGACCGTGGCGGAAAAGAAGCATCAATATCGCACTAACCGTTGATGGAATGAGGCAGCAAACGAGAATCGACCGCTCAATCGCAGGATTCATATCGATTTGCTTCCCGAGGCCATTGGGGGAACCAGCCCGAGTCGGTGGGAGAGAACTGAGGCATTGTGTCCAAACCGTTCACGGGGGCTCCACCCAGGGCGTAGGCGATGGGTCCGAATGAAAGGGAGCATGAAGCCTGAAAATGGAAAGAACCTGACCAAGCTGAACCTGACCCTCCTGGCAATAAACCAGAGTACTCTTGACACCAGTGGACCACTGCAAGGGGTCGAGGTACACGCCTTGAGGGTGGCCTGAAGGCGGCGGATTCCCTAGAGAAGGGGGAATCCCTAAGAGGTGGGGGGCTGGACCCGAAGTTTCAAACATCTGGGCGTTCCTACGTATCCCATAAGGATGGGAATCAAGCCACACGTAGTTCTTGAAGCGCGGCGCAACACAATCGAGCACCAGCGCGGGGAAGGGTGCGGGTCTGACCCTCGCACACAGAAGAAGCGGTATTTGATATTTCTTGTTTTTCCTTAAAGATGGATGGTTTTTCTTTATGCAGCGACATGCCTGTGATTAAGGAATCCCTGGCGTCGCCACAATAATCAAGCCATGAAAGGCATTGATGAATGACGTGGTTATTAACCAGTGCCCAACGTGAGTGTCCCCTGAGGAGAACATCACGATGCAGTGCCGTTTCTCGTCGGGCGGCCAAGACGATCACAGTTTTCGGTCGTGTGGTAGGACCAGACAACACAGTTTAAGGTTGTGTGGCTCGGACCATGGAGGAATCCGCTTATCGCGATACGGCGAACTCAGCGGAGGTGGGAACATACCCAGCCCTGCGGTCACGCACGATTCCAGGAGAAGGATCCTGGGATAGGGGCCTGCGTATGTCCATCACCCGAGGGGCAGAGATGCTAGCCTCCAGCTATACTGGGCCCAGAACGCGATTGTTCGGGCGACTCCTTCCTCCTTATGGGGATGAGGGTCCAGCTATACATGGCCCTTAGGGAGGACATCAGCATATATCCTTGGTGCTCAGATCGTGGGAGCCTCGACAGACACCATTACCCTGGTTGGCCTGCCTAACGTGTAAAGGTGTACTGAAGGTCAGTATGAAGAGAGTGTCGAGATTCCACTACAACTCACAAAGGCGGAGTGTGATGAGGACCGCGCAACCAATGTTCGGAGCCTAAAAGAGCCGACATGACGATCAAGGATGTCGCTGACCATATTCGCAACACAACATCCGATCGCGTCAGCCTAGAACGGGGCAAGCAAACGAGCATCAACCGCTCAATCGCAGGATTCATATCGATTTGCGGCCCAGGACCCGCCGGTAAATCGACCCGGAGCGGTAGGAGAGCACTGAGGCATCGTACCCAAACCGCTAACGAAGATCCCTTTGAGTGAAGGCCCGAACAAGAGGGAGCGCGAGGCCCGACAAGCAACACAGGAATTGTCGGGATTGAATCCGACACCACGGGTCATAGACCGAAGTACCCAAAACATGTTAACAGATCACCGGAAAGGGTCGGAGGACTCACGCTGAGAGCAACCAAAAGACAGCAGATCCCCGTGATCAACCAAGAGACGGGGCTGGACCTGAAACACAAGCGTCCAGGCGGTCCTACGTATCCCATAAGGATGGGAATCAAGCCGTACGTAGTTCTTGAGAGGTAGTTTAACGTCATGCAGGACGATGAGGGGTGTGAGGTAGTCCCACACACGGGGGAGGCGTAGACCAACGTGAACGAGGACATAATCCCCCGCTCACGCCACACGCCTCGCACAAAAAGGAGGGGAACTGGGGCCAGAGGCCCAACGTGGGATGGAAATTCCCGAAGGATGGGGCTGGGCCTGAAACATGAATGTTCAGGCGGTCCTACGTATCCCATAAGGATGGGAATCAAGCCGCACGTAGTTCTTGAAGTGCAGTTTAACGTCATGCAGGACGATGAGAGAAAAAAGAGGGGGGAGCAGAAGGCATCCCCGAACGTGGGGGGCGTACAGCGTGGCGAGCAAACCGACGTGAATGAGGGAGTAGCCCCGCGTCCACACCATACGCCACATACCCAGAGGCAACTAGGCCAAGGTCCCGAGGTGGGATGGAAATTCCCGAAGGATGGGGCTGGGCCTGAAACATGAATGTTCAGGCGGTCCTACATATCCCATAAGGATGGGAATCAAGCCGTACGTAGTTCTTGAGAGGCAGTTTAACATCATGCAGGACGATGTACAGTTTAACGTCATGTTGGACGAATGCTGAACAGTTTAACGTCTTGTAGCTTGGACGAAGTACAGTTTAACGTCATGTTGGACGAAACACTTGGCAGTTTAACGTCTTGCAGCGCGGACGATATGATAGGCAGTTTAACGTCGTGCAGCTTGGACGTAGTGCAGTTTAGCGTCATGCGGGACGAATGTACACTCAGGCAAAGTACTGCTTGAGGAACCTAGCGTTGGTGGGAGGAGTGACATGCTCACCATCTATAGTCGCTAGGGAGTACGCGCCATTGGGATAGACCTTGTGGACGACAAGAGGTCCCTCCCACTTGGGCTCCAACTTGGGTGGCTTCCTGTCGGGGATCATTGGCGCTCTTAGGGCTAGCACTAGGTCACCCTGCAGGAAGGAGCGGAGGCGAACCTTCTTATTGAAAGCTCGAGCCATTCTGCTTTGGTGCCTCTCCAAGTTGTGCAAGGCGTGAAGTCTATTCTCATCCAGTGCTTCCAACTCGACTAGACGGGCTTCAGCAGCTCTGTCCGGCGCTTGCTGGTCGTAGACCGCAGTGCGCAAGGACGGTAACTGGATCTCGATGGGCAGGACGGCCTCAGCTCCATACACCAGGGAATAAGGGGTCATCTGGGTGGAATTGCGAGTCGTCGTCCGATAAGCCCAGAGGGCGTTGGGGAGCTTGTCTGGCCAACTCTTCTTGTTCTGACCAACCATCTTTTGCAGCAATGTTAGAGAGGGTCTTGTTAAACGCCTCGATCTGTCCATTCGCCTGCGCATGATAGCGAGATGTATGGTTCGAGCGAATGTTGTACTTGGCGTACAACTTCTTCAACTCGGCTGCTCGGAAATTGGCTCCGTTATCCGTGAGGATAGCGTGAGGCACCCCAAATCGATGAATGATGTTGGAGGTCACGAAGTCAGCGATCGAACGAGATTTGACCTCTCTGAGCGGAATCGCCTCTTCCCATTTGGAGAAGAAGTCCGTGGCAGTCAGAATGAACCGGCACTGGCGAGCTGTCGCCGGCGGGTAAGGTCCCATGACGTCCATCCCCCAGACTGCAAAGGGCCAAGAATACCTGGTGGTATGGAGAGGCTCCGGCGGCCGATGCACAAATTTCGCATGAACCTGGAACGCATGGCACCTCCTGGCATACTCGATGCAGTCATGGATCATGGAGGGCCAGAAGTATCCCAACCTCCGAATCTGGTGGGACAGCTTCGGCCCAGTCTGATGGGCACCGCATGAACCAGCATGAACCTCTTGCATGACTCGTGGGATCTCAACTCCCTAAAGGCAACGGAGGAGAACACCATCAAATCCGCGTCTATAGAGGATCTGCTCCAGGCCGGGACTGCTCTGGAGGACAAACTACGATGCGCGGCGTCGAACTCGCTCGCGCTCGGCTCGATCCGACGGGAGAATGCCGTGTTGGAGGTACTCAACCAAAGGCGCCCTCCAATCAGGGGCTGGTTCGACTGCCATATCTGGGGTACTCGGGGCTCCGGGCACAGGGGCAACCGTGGTGAGATTACTTACCGACGGGCCGCGATCTCCCTCCGGGATAACGGGAGCGATGAGCCTGCGGTGCGTCACGCGGATGATCAGGTCGTCCTGTTCAGGCTCTGCAAGTGACGCAGCAAGGCTGGCCAAAGCATCTGCTCGACCGTTCTGCGACCGGGGAATATGGACAATTTCTGGCCGGGAAGGGAACCGGGCCATCAGAAGGAGGGTGCACTCCAGCAATGGCACAAGTTCCGGCTTCCTGACAACATAGTCGCCATTGATCTGCTTAACAACTAGCTCGGAGTCCCCTTTCACGCACAGATGGGGCACGCCGATCTCGAGAGCTAACTCGAGGCCGGTGATGAGGGCATGGTATTCCGCCTCATTGTTGGTACAACCCTCTGACAACAGGAAAGAGTATGGCAGCACGGCTTGCTCCGGGGTGATGAAGACGATACCCAAGCCCACTCTGTTGAGCTTAGGATTATCAAGTCTTCTACCGGTGGGGCTCCGGGAGGCACCGTCAAAGTGCATCTGCCAGCATGGACCGGCTCGATCGACCGAGAGGATGGCCTCATCAGGAAAGCCTAGATCCAGCGGCTGATCCGCGGAGGTTGGGTGAGCAGCCAGAAAGTCTGCCAATGCTTGCCCTTTGATGGCCTTCTGAGACACATACCTGATGTCGAACTGCTGGAGAATCACAGCCCACCGTGCTAGACGGCCAATCAACATAGGCCGGCTCAGGATATATTTCAACAGGTCTACCCGAGAAACCAACTGCACCTCATGGTGCTGCAAGTAGTGCCATAATTTCTGTACGGCAAATACGAGCACCAGGCAGCTCTTCTCAATGGGGTAATACCTAACTTCCGCATCGAGGAGCATGCGACTAAGGTAATAGAGGCTATTCTCTGTTCCCTCGTTGTTCTTCTGGGCGAGAAGGGCACCCAGGGACCGTTCCAGGGCGGTCACATAGAGGACCAGCGGCTTACCAGATACAGGCGTCATCAGAACCGGAGGTTGCAGCAGGTACTGCTTGATTTCCTCGAAAGCGGTCTGACACTCTTTATCCCATACATAGGTGGCACCTTTCTTCATGAGCCGAGAAAAGGGCTTACACTTGCCGGCCAGATTCACGATGAATCGGCGTATATAGGCTAAGTGGCCTTGGAACCCTTGCAGTTCCCGGATGTTACCTGGGGGAGGCATCTGGCTAATCGCCCTGATCTTCTCTGGGTCGATCTCAATACCCCGGTATCTTACCACAAATCCAAGGAACTTTCCGGAGGTGACCCCGAAGGCACACTTCAACGGGTTCATCTTCAGGCAGCGAGACCAGAGGAAGCCGAACACTTTCTCAAGATCTTTGAGATGGTCCTGACGCTGGCGCGATTTGACTACCAAGTCGTCGACGTAGCATTCCACCAGTGTGCCGAGGATTGGCTTGAATATGCGGTGCATTGCCCGTTGATAGGTGGCACCTGCATTCTTCAGGCCGAAGGGCATGACCCGGTAACAAAAGGTACCTTGGGGGGCCCTGAAGGCAGTGAACTCCTCATCCTCAGGGGCCATCCGGATTTGGTTGTATCCGGAGTATCCATCCATAAAGGAGAGGGATTGGAACCCTGCCGTGGCATCAATCAACATCTCTGTCACTGGAAGGGGAAAATCATCCTTCAGACAGTAGCGGTTGAGATCGCGGAAGTCGATGCAGACTCTGATCTGCCCGTTCTTCTTCCTGACCGGCACAATGTTGGCCAGCCATTTGGGGTACTGGACTTCCCTCATGAAGTTGTATTTGATAAGCTTGTCAACTTCGGCCTCAACCATGGCACCGTGGAATGGGTGCATCTTCCTGGGAGGCTGCTTGAACCCGCGATGGTTCGCCGGGAGACCAAGGCGGTGGACGACCACCTGAGGATCTAGCCTCGGCATCTCGTCATAGCCCCAAGTGAACACATCACGGTGCTGCCTGAGAAAGTCCACGTACTGTTTCCGCTCCTCAGAGGGCATGGCGGCACTGACCAATGTGGGTCTTGGATCTGCTTCGGTTCCAAGGTTCACTTGTACTAACTCATCGACCGTGGCGGGGGCGCCCTCCTCAAAGGCTGGGGGTGCATCTTCCACGTCCTCTCCACTCGGGGAGGGATCGTCCACGGGAGAGACTGCGTTGGCAACTGCATTGGGGCTACCAGATCCTGCTGGGCCGCTGGTGCTGGCACGGGCGGTCGCGGTCATCTCATCAGGAGACTCACAAGCCGTCGAGACCATGGCTACATCCAACCGATGGATCAGGAGGACGTAAGCGTCATCCAAACTTGCCCAGGGATCACTTGCAACAGCGACAGGCTCGACCTCACCTGCCAGGATCTGCTTATCCTTGCTCTTTTAATAGTCCGCGTCCAGATAGCGGGCTTCACATGAGGAAAAAGGAGAGGCATCTCCCTGAAGCACGCCTACTCGACCATTAAGGGAGTATTTGAGGCATTGGTGGTATGACGAGGGAACCGCCGCATGAAGGTGGAGCCATGGCCTACCCATCAATGCGTTATATGCAGTGTCCTGAGAGACCACCATGAATTCGGTGTCGGCAACCAAGTCACCGAACTGGGTCTTCAAACGTATCTTGCCGACCGGAGTTTTCTCGGTGCGGTCGTACCCCTGGATTCTGAGGTCGGAGGGGATCAAGTCATCCTCAGACAACCCCAATCTCCGGAGCATCCGAGTTGGAATCAGGTTAATCCCGGACCCCGTGTCGACAAGACAGCGTCGGACTTCAAGGCCATTGAACTGGCCGGTAACATATAGCGGATGAATGTGCCCCTGTATAGGAGGGTCTTTATCCTTACCAGAGAACGAGATAACTGCCTGACATTCGGCGTCCTCGATCGTTTCGGCGTGAAAGGCCTCTGCAGCCACAACCTCTGTCTCAAACTGGAGGGGGCTCTTCAGGGCTTCAGCGAGTGCCTCGCGCATCTCAGATGACATACGCAGAGCCCCAAGGATGGAGAGTCTCGCTGGGATGTCGGCCAAGTGCTTCAGGACATCATACTTTTTGGCCAAGCGTGAGCCCCTGGTTGCAGGAGGTTGCTCTGCGGTTGGAAGCATGACGGGCCTTGCCGGTTGGGCCGGCGGCCGACTGGTGCTTGGCGCATCTTGCTGTTCATTGGTTGAAGCCCGGGAAGTAGTCACCGTACTGGGGCCAGGAGGCCAGGATGGACTCGTGGCAAGGCAGAGCTGATCGCGACGCGGTTGAGGCGGTTCTGCCTGGTCCCACACCACAAACAGTGGCGAAGGCGAATCCGTCATCCCCGGATGGGGGGCCTGCGCGCGCTGAGCTCGATCTTGAGCCTGCTGCCTAGTCTCAGTAGCGTGCACGGCCTGGCTGGAGGTACCAACTGCTGTGCCCCGGCGACTCCTGTTGTTGTGGTTCCTCCGACGGTGGCGACGACCGGGGACACTAGGGAGGTCCACCTGGTGTTCTTCAACGTCGGGAACCAAAAAGGGATTTACCAGCTCGACGGTATTAACCGAAGCGTACCCAATACTATCATCGGACGAATCATTCACCACTGGGCGGATCCAAGGAGGGATCCCCATCTCCGGGGGCATGAAATCGCCGAGAGTGCGAGATAGTGGCGGAACTGGCGGGGCGCACTCTTCCTTCTTGCGCCGCCGCCGTTTGCTCTTCTTGGAAGAGGCAGGCTGGGACGGCGATGCCGAAGCAGCACCCGTAGATTCTGGGGGCTCAGGCTGATTCAAGCGCGCACGGATGATTCCATGGGCGCGAATGATCGTCTTGCGGGCCATCTAGTTTTTATACTTCTGGGACCCGCGGTCGGAGACCAGCTGTCATTCGTCCTCGTCGCCGCTATCGTCATCTGATCCCACAAACACGCCCGCCACTTGTGCTGGAGCTGGGCCCAACCTAATTACATTGTTGTTAATCTGGTCTTGGAGCCAATCCTTAAACACATAGCACCGCTAGATGGTGTGTCCCAGGGCCCGATGGTAAGGGCAGTAGCGGGGGTTATCCGTGAGATGTGCCTCCTCTAGCCTCCAACACTCAGGCAGTCGCACAATCCTCTGTTCCAGGGCGCTCCAGAAATAACCGGGAACCTGATCCTCGTGAAATGAGTAAGTCAGGTGTCGCGGGCCCCTGGGAGCACGACCTTGACGAGGGGCTGGAGGGGCCTGCCGAGGAGGTGGACCCTGATTATCTCGCCTGGGTTGTGGCGGTACATTACGCGGAGGGGCCGGCCGGTTCTGAGGCTGCCGCTGCTGGGCCGGGAACTGAGCCCGTGGAGGCGGATTCCTGTGAGGCTGTGGAGCTGGCCTCACCGGCAGCAGCTCCAATGGCCTGGGGGCCTCTATCTGGGCAACAGCAGCGGGCTCAGCCCTGCTGGCTCTCCTTGAAGGAATCATAGGAGGCAGCGGGTGTGCCTGGCTGGCCTGTTGCAGGGCTTCCTCAAGACGTTGAGCTTTGTCTGAGAAGTCCCTGAACCCTCCGAGGTAATTCTGAGTGATCAAGGAAGGGACCAGCTCGGTCTTGACGTTCCCGACGCACATTGTCAGCAACTGCTCCTGAGTCAATGGCATGTCAAGGGAATACGTGAGACCCTTCCATCGGGCGATGAAGTCCGCGACTCGCTCATCAGGCCTCTGATTGCACTTGAAGAGGTCTGCGATACTCGTCTTCCGGGTCGTGGAACTGAACTGGTAGAGGAACTGTCTACAAAGGTCCTCCCAGCTAGTTATCGACCCGACGGGGAGCTGGCTGTACCAGACAAATGCTGGCCCTTCCAGTGTCTGGACAAAGCAGCGAAGCTTAGCGGCCTCTTGCTGTGCCGGAGTCCCCAACATAGGTCCGCACCTCGAGTTGAAATGGGCCAAATGTTGTGGCGGATCTCCAGTCCCGTTAAAGGGGGGAAAAAGTGGGATTCCCGAATCCCGGAGGCGCCGACATGTCATCCACCCATGCTGGGTATGGCTTGCCGTCCGGTGGGATTGCCACTTGCCGAGTCTCCAAGGCTTCCAAGCGGGCGATGAGTGCCGCCATCGGATCGTCCGGACATGGGTTCCAGTCCTGGCGAGGATCTCTAACCACGAGCGCATTGCATGGCCCTTCAACCGGGTCGTCGACCGGGTCGTCGAACTCGGCAGCTCGTGGGATGGCGGGCGGAGCGTCCCTTGGGGCAGCGGGAGGAATCCGAGCGGGGTCTCTCAGGTAGTCACGCCGCTCGGGAGGGTGTGGTGAAACATACCGCGCCCTCTTGCCATAGGCGATGGCCTCTCTCCTGTCGGCGAACACGGCATAATCACGGTTGCCCGGGAGAGCCTCATCGAGGGGTGGTTGTTCCTGTCCCTGCTGTCCTGGCCTAGGATCACCGTAGTCAGGCCGCTGCTCTGCAGCGCGCTCGGCGAGGAGCTGGTCAACCATCTTCTTCTGCTCGGCGAGCTGTTGACGTAGCGTAGCCTTCTCGGGATCCTCGTCCGCCCTCTGTATGGAGGTGGATGGGTCGGCGGGCTTTATAGCCCCGCCGTGCTATTTACCTTTGCTGACGTTTCGGCTCAACGTCAGTGCTTCAGTGGGTGCGGGGAGTCCCAGGAGGTTCCTCTGATGACGAGTAACTCTCACCGATGGATCCAACAACGGCTTGTCTTCGGGGGGAGATCCCCCGCCGAGAAGTTCCAAACCGTTCCCCTCTCCCGACAGGTCAGCCATATTGACCGTTTCCATCCCTGGGGATATACCCTCAGGGCCACCCAGTGAATCGGGCTGTCGGCGAATCGCATTGAAGCATAGGGCAGCGTACTGCCCCCATCCATGGATATACACGTGGGGAGTGACTTCCTCAATAACCTTGTGGAGTACTTGAAAACACTCAACGCATCGTTGTTGGAGGGCCTCGTGGTGCTCAAATGACCCGGGGTGCCGAACCGCGGGGAGCGTGGCCAGGTCAATTTGACGGCACTGCTCACCAATATCCTCCAGGTGAACTTGACTCCCGGGATATGGCATTTGTAGGCGGTGAAGACGGGAGTGAGTCTCCCGGAGAGTTCGGCGGAAGCATTCGAACTCATCCGGGGTGAGCGATTCGGGTGCATCAAAGTCCGGTCCTGCGACTGGCCAAAACTTCTCAGGGAAGTGGCCCTCTGCAAGGACGGTCCAGAAGCTCCACGACTCAAACTCGGGACTCAGGTCTCCTTGGTCCTCTTCAATGACTGGGAATGGACGGGGAACCGGTAGTGGTGCCGAGGCGGGCCGCCGGGCCGACGGGCTGGCCGGCGGTGAATACGGCGAGCAGGCCGATTGGCCTCCATGTCTCGGGCCGCCCTCTGAGGGTGGCGGTGCCCCAGCTACCACATCACGATAGGACGGGCCGGCGAGCGAACATCCTGCCGTAGCGTCGGTTCTCGCCGGGGGTGCACTAGATCGTGGTTCGACCGTCGGTCCCCAGAAAAGGTCCCCGGCTTCTCCGATCGAGGCAGAAGGCGCTTCCAGAGGGGCCGATACCAACCGCAAGTTTGATCCTTGGGGGTTTACCAGGACCTCGCTACTCCGGATATACCTTCAGAGAGAAGCGGGGATCATGTCGATCTCGCTCTCGGGAAGTACGAGGCTGACGTGCCGCATTCCTACCCCTGCCCCTGACTGGCGGGATTGGGGGGAGGGCTCTGTCGCCGAATCATACTCCGCCTCTGTATCAGAGAAACGAACCGGTCGGATCTCTGTCCGGAATTCCGTAACATTCTTCCCTCGGCGTCGACGCCTCGCCCTCCTGCCCCTGGGTGGTTCTTCGGGGCATGGCTGATCTCTATCCTGGCGCCCTCCGGCCACACTGGTGCTGGGGCCAAGAGGACTGGAAACCAAGGTGCGAGGAGCACCGGGACAGATATCAAAGGGGACGCGGGGAGAGATGATTCCGGGCAGGCCTCCGGGCCGGGATCGGAAGGCGGGGTGACCCATGCCTCTTGGATCGGCCACACGGAGTAGATCCTGTTGGTGAATAGCGCTACCGCGAGGTGGTCCGCGGTGGCTATTGTCGGTACCAGCAACTGGGAGAGTCAACCCAACCTGCCCTTGGGGCGGTCGGGGCCTCGATCCGGGTCGGGCATATAAGTGCCCCCGCTCAGGATGCGCAGGGGCCTGGTGACTGGAGCCAGCAGTGGCTTGAGCCAACGCGGCCGCTGTTGCTAGGGCCCCAAGGTGGGCATCCGCTTCCACTCGTTCCCGACGTTGGCATCGAGACAGACGAGTCGGGATGAGCGGCGCGGGCAGGTGGAGAGCCTGTTCCTCGACTTGAGGGGCCTGGCGGCGGTGTCTCCATGGCCTGGCGGGAGCCCTTATCGTGGATCCCTGGAGCGGATCCCGGATAGGGTAGTCCCGGGCATCTTCCACCTCATCCGCATAGGGGAAGGAGTTGTCGGAGCGCTCCGGGGATAAGCTCCCAAAGCGGTTGGACGTCGAGGTAGGCAGCGGTGCCTCCCTGCACGGCCCTCGGGGGCGGCGTTGGCGGCGAGGTGCAGCTCCCTCGAGGTCTAGGCGAGCCATGTCCCTGGTGGGGATGACTCCCTCTTCCTCATATCTCCGCACCAAGTTGTTGATCACCCTTCTCTGGATGACCTCCGAGGGGGAGAGAGGGCGTGGTTGCCCCGCAGTTGCGGCTGCTGGGACGGCTGTGGAACGGGCGGGACCGCGCGGAGTAGCCGCGTCGGTGTTTCCCCTACCCCTGCGCCAGTGGGCGGGCGGTGATCGTGCATTGGATCGGACGACCTGATTCCTGAAGATAGGGAGAAGAACCCATTAAAACTGACAGGAAAAGGAATCGACTACCAATCATTAGTGCCACGACGCCCTCCGTGGGGGGGGGGAACCCAGGCCATCGACGTCGTGAGACGGAGTGCCCGATTTCCCTTCCCCAGCCCCTGGCGGGTTCCGTGCCCCGGTGTTGAATGCTCGGTCGAGCAGCATGCTGGTCTTCCAACACCTCTGAAAGCCATCGGTCTTCATATTGAGGAGAAGAGATTCACGTCGGGTTCACCATTTTTCTGTTTCGGTGCAGATGTGCGTCGGGTTACGCTGTTCCGCCAGGACGCGTTCGCGTGTGCACCCGTCGACCCGAGGGGATGGGCGCACAGCTTGTGGCCCCGCAGTCCCGCTTTCCAAGGGCGGGCGACATTCATCCCTTGTTCAAGGGCGTCTGCTCCTTGATCGAAACCGGGATGATGGGATGTCGGCTCCTCCTTCCGTGGACGTCTCCTCGGAACTCGTCGCCTAATCCGGGTCTCCCTCATAGATTTAAGAATGTTCGTGAATCTCGTTCCCAGCGCCATATCTGCATGGACACCGGTTAATTACGCTGCTTCCGCCCGGATGGTCCAAGGAGTCTGGTCGGGGCAGCAACCTGCGGTGAGGAGACCGGGTGACTCCGGGTGTTGGGGGCGTGTCTTAGCACTGCGACTCTGCATGTCTGCCTTCCGTCCCTAATAGGGCTTCTCGAAGGCGTGATGGCCTGAGGCATCCCACACTGGGTGCGGGGAACTGTGTTACCTGAGGTTTTCCTCACCTTCCCATGTTTAACACGGGGTATGCCGCGAGTTTAACGTCCAGCGGGGACGGCATCGGACTGATCAACACGAGAAGTGGATCAGATGACAGAACCCCTTGCGGGGAACCTCCGACGATGGGGCCAGCACATGGGCGGCTTCCCGAGCGAAGTGGAGTGGAATGAAAGGGCATGACCCCACCGGGATGTGGCGGCCCAGGTAAGGATCATGGTGGATGATGGAGTGAAGAGCTTGGACCCCGTAGGGGCTTCCTACGTACCGCGCGGTAGCGCGGATCAAAGTCAGCGTAGTTCGGATATGCAGTTTAACGTCATGCTGGACGTCGGCAAGCCGACTCACGAAGAGATCGAGGCCGCCGGGCGGAGGATTGAATCGAACCACCTCGCACAGAGGGGGATGGAACGGTCGGGTGGATCACAGTTTTACGTCATGCTGGACGTTGGCAAGCCGACTCACGAAGAGATCGAGGCGGTGGGGAAGCACAATGGAGATACACACGTGCAGTCCCCCACAGAGGCGGATTCATAGATGAATCAACGCAAGTGTGAACTCGGGAGGGGTCCACTGATGGACGAACCGACGTAAATACGACCGGGACGACCAGGTGGCGGGCTTGAACCTCGGAGAGGCTTCCTACGTACCCTGTTTAGAAGACAGAGATCAAAGTCCACGTAGTTCGTTCTGTTTGCGACACTCTACCCCTGTGGGCGAAGGCCATTCCAATCCCGACATCCCTGCAGAGACGAGCGGGTGGGGGCCACATCCAAACCGGGAGGACCCTGCGTGCGGGGCACGGGATCGGGTGATGCGGACGGTTTAACGTCTTGCCGGACGAAGTACAGTTTAACGTCGTGTGTTGAGGACGAAGCGGACGGTTTAACGTCTTGCCGGACGAAGTACAGTTTAACGTCGTGTGTTGAGGACGAAGATGCTTGGCAGTTTAACGTCTTGCAGTGCGGACGATGGGGACTATGGGGACTAGGCAGTTTAACGTCATGCAGCTTGGACGTATGCAGTTTAACGTCGTGCAGGACGTGGCACAGTTTAACGTCATGTTGGACGCATGCAGTTTAACGTCGTGCAGGACGTGGCACAGTTTAACGTCATGTTGGACGTATGCAGTTTAACGTCGTGCAGGACGTGGCACAGTTTAACGTCATGTTGGACGTATGCATTTTAACGTCGTGCAGGACGTTGAAGCCGCCGATAGGTCCGTGTCACTTCGCGCGAGCCTGGAGGGCTGCACGGGAAGACAACGCACGGTGCGGGCACCCAGGATGAGGGTCATCGGGCGCCACGCAGGCGGGTACCCAAAAGGGGGTCAAAGGGGGCGACCCTGGCGGTTTGCGCGCAAAAGAGGAGCTTTGCGCGCAATACCGCGGGTCGGCGCGCAAAATGGGCGGGCTGGCGCACAATTGGGCCAGCGCTTTGCGCGTGGAAGGTAGATATTGCGCGCACCGGGCTTCAGATAGCGCGCGGGGGCAACGGCTCATTCTTTAATCGAATGGCCACTTTGAAAAGGGGGGGGGGTGCGCGCAATCGGACCGGATTGCGCGCACCCCGGGGGCAATTGCGCGCAAGAGGCTTCTTTTGCGCACGAAGGCCTTAGGGTGAAGAATTATTCAAAGGAAAGGAGCCCAAGGGATTGCGCGCGAAGGCGAACCCTGAGGCTTCCTTGCGCGAAAGAAAAGAGGTTACCTGAAGATCGGCATTGCGCGCGGAAGGGGTTGGATTGCGCGCACGAGAGACCTTTCGAATTCTGGAAACCTCCAAAACGTCGGGGGTCGCCTTATATTTATAGGCAACCCCGGGCACGGAATCCAGTCCGCGTGCGCGGAATTCTCGTCGCGGGCGCGGAATCGGGCCCGGCGCGCAAGGGAGTCGCGCGGGCCACTGGCGCGCAAAATTGCGCGCCGACTCAGTGTATTGCCCGCATCCCGGGAGGTTTGCGTGCGGCTCATCAACTTTGCGCGCGGGCCTCCAAAATTCCGCGCAAGGCCTCCGGGCCCTCCGAAACACACTTCCGACTCCAAATATGACCTCGCTTTCCACATCCGGAGCTTTGTTTGGCAACAACGGACTTTTCCGGCGTCTACATAAGCAGTATATGAAAATTAACTAATATTGGTAAGATAAACTAAAATTTAATAATGGATTTCATGTATCAAAGTGAAAAGTGGGTTATTATTTTGAATACTATGGTGGGTATTTGAATGATATTATACATGGATGGTACATGTGTAATACCAATAAGGCCTGATTGGTCATACCAAGTCATTGTACCTAAATCCATTAGAATTTTACTTATCATATCTATGTTCTATGATGATTTTATTGATCATTTGATGAAATGAACACCATTCATAGAAGGTGTATATATGATGCAACCAGAAAGGGACGATCATGAAACATAATAATAATAATAATGGTTACAAGTTACTGAAATCCAATTTAGGATTGAAGTAAGCAACAGGATCATAGAGTATTCATTTGGAATGAATGTTTCCTATGTGTTTACCAGAGGTTAGTGGGAGCGCCATTGTTTTCTAGGTAAAATATGTTCTAAAACATATTGAAAATAGATATTGGTCTTCAAGCTAGTTAAGGTCAGAATAAAATAATATATATATTCTCTAATGATTGACTTCAAATAGAAACCTAAGTTCTAGAGAACAGGATCTACTGAGGTAGATCTAACAGTTTCTTGGACCTAGTCAATTGTACATATATTGACATGGTATTGAAAAATACAAGATGGAACAATTCAAGAGATAATTGTTACCAATGTCACATGGTATATATCTCTCTATGTTGACATATCTAGGACATGGGAGGTGATTGAGGTGATATGTTGAAATCCATATGCTTATGTGATGGATTAATCACATATGCCATGATTTGTACAAAAAATGATATTTCTCGAATATACTTTAGAGTTGGAAGATGTAAATTTAATCCAAGAGCACTACAAGTGAAGCATTCCTAACTATCTAATTGTACATTGGAAGGTACAAATGATATGTACCTAGTAATTGGATAAGAAAGGATACAAGTTTTTAGGGGTGATAAAATAGTCTTCTTTAGATCCATGTGATCTAATATCACAGTTGGGCTAATGTGTTGAGCGAAACAAACTCATAAAATTCAGTGGTATCCATACCTACAAATACCCGAGTATGTTGCAGCTTCTAAGGTAGCTAAGAAGTAGTTAAATGAAATATTATGTTCCAGTTCTTGGAATAGAACCTACTAAGTATAGAATTATCATAATATTAATTATGATATTCTTACTAGCCAAGATTTCAAGTTATGAAAGTGGACAAAAGGGATAGACTTGGGGATACCATCTCTTGAGAAGTTTTAATCAAGGAGATGATGATGCATATAGCATAAATTTCATGCAGTAGAATCATGGTAGGACCAACAACTAAAGTCATGACTCATTATAAACATGATCTTAATCTTGTGATAGCTAACAAGTATGGTTAGAAAGTTGGCTCTAGTGTAAGTGGGAGTGTTTTAATAGTAGGTTCCCTATACCCAGCTATGTAGTACTTGTGATTAATATATCATGTATACAAGTTATATATACATGATTTTTACTTACCATTATAGTGTAGACTTTTATACATCCACTATTGAAAATGGTAATGTCCATAGATTAAATGTTGTATCAAAAGGTTATAATAATCCCATGCTATAATGAGAACCTAGAGATACCATGAAATTAATCTTAAATATATGTAATATAGTCAAGATACATCTTACTAATTGGATACAATATATGTTTGACTACTAGGTGATGGGGGGTAAAAATCATTGAGACTTCTTCTCATGAAGTTCATACTTGGTGATCTATAGTAGTGAGATCATGAGGGCAGACCTTCCAATAGGAACACTACATGTTTTGGGTTTCATTGGATGTTTCTATATATAGAAATGTGTAATGGTCTCCCAACTTGAGATCATCACTTATGTGTTCCATTTAATTGTGTACTTTGATGCAAGGAAAAAACCATGTAAATAAAATCATGGTGAGGTATTTGTGTTGGGTGCACCATTGGTGGTATGGAATTGGTTAAATGATCAAGAGAGGATTTGTCACTTCCAAGTTAAGGAATTAATATATTTTGTTCCATGTTGATCAGGATGATTGTACTTTCATAAGACCATTTCCATGGAATTCGATGGTAAATCCATCTTGTTAGATCCACAAATAATAATGTAGGAAAAGGGCAATGGAATGGGTGTGTGCCCTGCTTTATGAGATATTAAAGACAATGAGATTAAATTACATAGTGTGTGTTCATATGTTGGTTATCACTGTTGTGACTATCCTTATCTCTTTAGGGGTCATGATGGGTTTCCATATCCTACTCTTGGTCTGTGAAAAGTATTCACTACTATTGATATGAGGTTCTAGAGGGTCACACATAATAGTTCATTCAAGAATATGCTCTATTCAGTTGAATAAGTATATTGGACATGGTGAGCCCCACCACTAGGGTCCATATTTTGTCCACGGTTATGCGATCACAAAATTAATAAATAAATTTCTATTATTCAAGGTAAGAATAATTGGTATTGAATAAAATTATTAAATTTATTTACAATTTTTTAAATAAATACAAGAAAATATTAATTGAACAAATATTAGTTTAAAATATTCAAGGAACATTTAATATTTATAGGAATTATGAGTTGAGTTTATGGATTAGTTATTATAACATAATATATTTGTTATATTATAGGAAAGTTATAATAATATAAATGATATTTATGGATCAATATAGTATTCATAATATCATTTTTATATCATGTTAATTATTCGAAGGTGGGGAAGAGATTTTGGGTAAGTTCTTTACACAGTATAAATAAAAGAGGAGATCCTCCCACCATGAACTATTCATGGATTCTCTCTCTCTTATTCTCTCTCCCACATCCTAGATAGATAATCTCTTGATCCAAGTCACCAGATCAAGATATATCCCGCAGATCGCAAGCATGGTGATGCGGTGATCATTGGAACATCGAAGACATCATCGAATCTCTACGCTAGCATCCAAAATTTTATGATCGGTGCCGTCACAGTTTCTTGAAACACGTGTGGATGATCTATAGGAATTTAGATTTGGATTCTTCGAGTAGTGATCGTCAATAATGAACAGACGTTGAGCACAGATTCAGTTCTAACCATGTATTTATGGTTTTAATTTTTTTCTTAATCTTCTTCATGCGAGATACTCGGCTTATACAAGAAAGTTATTCACCAAAATCGACAATTTCATGTTGATCATCGGTGAAAAAATTTAAAATCCCTCAGAATTTCATAACCCATTCAAACATGGGGTATTATACTTCTGAAAAGTAAAATCTATTAAGCTTGTGTGTAAGAATCATGATAACAATGAAATAGTTGTTTGGATATTTTGTAATATTCATTTTTGAGATGCACTATGGTTCATCAAATTCATTTACAATTAAAAAATATCATTTCATGTGAAAATCAGAAAAGTCATGGAATTGTAGAGAAAACATAAGAGATGTTTTAACCTTATGAAAGGGGTATTTTCTGAAAAGTGTAAAATTTAAAAAAACACCTTTATAAATAAAATCATGCGATTCATTTTCTATTATTTAGTGTTTAAATACCATTATTTTTTTAGTCATGATTCAATCCATTTGGTGATGAATTTTAAAGAAGTTGAGATGATTTCATGACATGTAAAATATGTTTATACTGTGAATATATTCTATGAATGAATAATATAGTAGTAGTTGTGTATGTATTTTGAGGTGCTTTCGCATCATAAGAAGTAAGTTATGCCATGATAGAAAAATTCACACCATGAAGATTTGTTTTATGTATTTCATTCATACATGCTGGTCAAAGTGGAAGTAATCATTTAGGAAATTTTAAGGAAACTTTACATGATTTATTAATGGATATCATGATAAATAAAATTTTGAAAATCAAGGAGAGGTCTTTGACAGGTCTTGGTTATATTTCTTTAATAAAATAAAAATAATAATAAAGAGTTATTTGATATGGTGTTGGGGTGATTTGTGAATATTGAAAATATAAAAGAGAGATAAATTGAGAACGTGATAAGAGAGAATGATATAGTGTTGAAGAAGAAGAATATTTCCAATTTATTGAATAAGGAGAATGTAGGATTGAATTTTTTAACTTTCAATACATACTAGTAGTTGATGTCCTACAAGTGGAAGAATAATATCTCATATGGAGATATTGTGACATCCTAGCACTCAATTAAAGATATTTTTCACTATATTGGTGGGTCATTATTATCAACTAGTGGTTTTACCAGTATAATTTATATCAGGACACAAAGTTTTAAGAAAAAATACTAGGTATAGGATTATACCTCCATACTCACATATAATTGTTGATTCATTCTAGTGAAAAATCTATGAATTAGTCCCAACCCAATCATAATAAGGATTAGGTACCCACCTTGGATCCGAACCGTGTAGGAATTGTGTGTTCCTTGTGTTTTTTTTATTTCTACTAAATATGGGTAAGGATTATAAATAATTATTGTACTCTAACAAGAAATATAGATTTATTTCAAAGATATAAATAGTAACATAATCACCAATAATTAACCCCCCCCCCGATGGTGTACATAATTCTTGGGAATTTCAATTAGTATTAGAGAAACTAGTTCTATCTATAAGATTAATATTATATTGGTAATGTGGAATTTAAATTCTATTAATAGTAGAGTTATTACAACCTTCAATGTAAAAAAATATCATGGATGTAAGAATATGATGATACCTTATCTTCTCTCACATGGCTTAGAAGTCATAGATACTCCTACCGTGGGATTCAAAAAACTTGAGAAAGATACTCCCATGTCTTTTACATACAAGAGACGTTCATAGATATATTTAAAGGTAAGAAATTCCATTCTAATTTCCTTGTTCTAAAAAGTGTACAAAAAATTAATGGTAATTTAAACCAAAAATGAGATTTAAGACAAACAATAAAGAAACATTGAAGAGAATGTGAAAGTTAAAGAAGAAAATCTATTAATATGCAGAAGAAAATTTGAATATGTGAGGATTTATTATGATAAACCATTGATAAATACCTCAGAGGATTCAATAAAATAGTCAACAAAATCATAGGTTATAGATAAAAATTGGATGGAACTTCTCTTTTCAAGAATGCGATGAGTAACTTTCTTGACTAGTTTGATCCTAAATTTTTTTCATTATAAGTCAAAGACGAATTATCACTTGATGAACTAAATAATATCCTTGTTACTTACTAAATGAGAAAATCCTCAGCATTCAAGAAGAAGAATAAGTAAGAAATGGATTTTGAATCCATGAGAAAACTTGAACATTATAAAAAAGAATATGAGAACAAAAGTGATTTTAAAGATAATGAAGAAATATATGATGAGTATCAGAGAATTATGGATATCATATCAAGGATCATTAAAATGGAAATAGAAAGGTATAAAGGAAAACTACCATTGAAATTCATTGGTTATAGGGGAACTATTTGTTTTTTAATCTACTTTCCAAAGATGAAATGTGGAAAGTTTGTGATTAATGAGAAAGAAGACAGACCTAAAAAATATAAATGGGGTAAAATCTCAAAGGAAGTTTTAAAATCTACTGAGATCAAGAAAAAATTTACTAGAAGGAAGATAAAATTTATGATGAGAAAATAATAGTAAGGATACTCCACTTTAAGTAGGAAATCAGAAGAAGAGTTTTCTAAAAAAGTCAAAAAACATCATGGTTTGTGTTGAAATATAGGAATAATCTTTGAGAAGTGGAGAAGAAGAAAGTGAGATAACATATATAGAGAATATGTTGAAGCCTGAACATGAAGTATGTCATGAGAAGAACATTTATTTTGAAGCCTAAATGACTGGTACTTCTCCAACTCCCATCCTAAAGCGAATCCATGAAACCTTCTCCCAATCCCGGTTTTGGACCTAACCTCCTACCACTAAAGTTCTTGAAAAAATGTTGTATGTGGACAATCATAATAAAATATTGGCACTCGACTAGGTATAGATCACATTGGTTCCTCACGTGTCCCTACCTTCCACATTGATGATAGAAAAATGCATTTCTAACACTATTGGCTTGGATAGTACTCATCTCATAGGAAGCCTCAAAATATCCCTTCCTTCCATTAGAAGTCGAACACTAGGCTGAGAGAAATCACTGCTCTGCTCTATGACCCTAGCTTCCCTCAGGTTATGCTCTGTAATTAACACCTAATTCACTATCCCATTAATCATCTTAAACCTAAACATGTTTCCCTGAGATCAAATAGAAAGTTAGAGACCTTCCTTAAAGTATCTCTCTCTCTCTCGATAGCTCATCAATAAGGTATATTGGCACAAAACACTACATCTTTGTAAAGTATGTTGAATACTCCATAACTATCATAGTTCCCTACTCTACATGCATGAACTCACTAGCCTACTCTACTCACAGAGTCTTGGAAAAAAAGTAGTCATAAAATCTAGTTTGGAAATCCCTCAAAACCATATCACGTAGTTTATCAGTTAGGTTGAGAACATCCCATTGGTGATTTGTTTCTCACCAAAGTATATAATTAGTGAGCTTTTATCTCCTATTAGGAGTTGTATTCAGATGATCAAAGATAAAAAGAGTGGTCTCTAGCCATATATCATCAGCCTTTGTACCGCCATCCGCCAAAAACAGGGGAGGATATTGCTATTGAAACACACACATCATCTCTTACATAGATGAGGCAAGCTGCGATGTACTCTGAAAAGTATGCAAAAAGAGTGTAAAACTCTCATGAAATTTTACCTCAGCACCTATGTACAGTAAAATTATTGGTTCTTTATCTGTAACTATAGGAGGATCCACTAGTATCTCAAGGCCCACCACCTACAGAACATGGTCATTGACACCCTCCTAGAGTATGAATGGAGGTCGTGGTGGTGGAATGTCTCAACAATGGAAAACACAAGCCTCAGAAAATGTCAATATTAATGTTCTTAGATCAAATCATAGTACAGGTCAAAACCTTTCTATAAATAGTTTGTACCACACATCCTTCCCCTAAATTCAGGACTGAGTAAATAAGGAATAGTCACTAACACCACAAGAGACGCTGCTTACTTCCCACTCAAAATCTAGGTCAAGTTCTCTGCTTCACATTTCAATTTCCATTTCATTTTCATATTCATTTCACATTTAATTTTGAACATTTGAACCAAATGATTCACCACTTCTAATTAATAAGGACTCATGCACCTTATGAATCGAAATATGGTTTCTACTTAATCT
The DNA here is from genome assembly GCA_963277665.1 of Viscum album. NCBI lineage: Eukaryota > Viridiplantae > Streptophyta > Magnoliopsida > Santalales > Viscaceae > Viscum > Viscum album. The sequence continues at coordinate 290,334,810 of OY728153.1, read as the reverse complement.
ATATCATAACATGTTTTAATCCATGTGGCTCATGGTCCATGACTCAACATTCCATAATTGGATACTTAGGGTGTCTACGGTAGCCTAATAAAGAAAATTCTACTTAGGTTATGGTAGGAACCCTATGTAACAACCATGTTTTCCAATTCCCTACACAATCATTTATCAAAAGGTAGGAATATCACACAAGGCACATATCACAACATCATGAAAACAAGAAATGCACCCTATATAGCATGGCATAATACATGGAATGTGAATCCTATAAAGTGCCTAAAATGATGAATGATATTCATACCCTCATCTCATAAAGAAATGATAAAACCAATCCTTAATAATATCAATAATCATATCACAATTCAAGTGCATCACCCCACAATGGAATCAAATCAACTATAATAGTCAAAATCCAGAAAATAAAAATTTCCATTTGAGGCAATTTGGATTTTCCATATGTGGGTTAGCTACTCCTAATCATAACTCATTACCAAATTCCAATTCTTCCTAATTACCTTTCTATTGTATCAAAATAATAAATCATTAAATAAAGTGCTTTGATACCACTTTGTAACGCTCTGGACCTAGATTCCACGGAACGGTGCCCCAAGACCAGTTGGTTACATAGCCTCAAGCGTATCTCCCCTAAATCCAAATGATGATGACTAGAAAAAAGGTCCTAGAGTGTATTTATGTGGATAATATTCCTTCTTACTATAGTGTAACACAACGGTAACAATCACACATATCAAATAAAGGAAGCATGATAATAATGAATAAGCAGTAATAATAGACATTGTGACCACTAGATCAGTAACCCATTGTAGCAAAAGCACAATAATATCCAAAAAATAATATATATAAAAATTATAGAAGTAATCTCATATATAATAATTATTATTTCATGTGTCTAAAAAGCATCCAAAATTGTTATATGTGCAGCAGTATAACACATGTATCAAAATACCAAAAATAAAAAAAAAGAATTATCTCCAGATAGCATCATGAGCCTCATCTTAGTTCCACACTCCCATACTCCTAATAATGTCACAAAGTTAAGAATTTAATTGCGGGTGCTTGCCCCGGTCCATACCTACATCCATATAGTCTTTCTGAGTACCCAATAGCATCCTGAATAGGGCGTGAGATACAATCTCAGTAGGTCACCACCCACAGTGTCTATAACAAATCCTAGTTGTGAAATATAAGCTAAGACATAATGCATAATATAACAGATTTGATAGTAATACAAGTAGAATTACCAAGGAAAAAGTAATAATTATAAAGTTATACTATTAATCCAAACAAGGCTCCCTATAAAACAAGGTTCAAGCTCCTCTAATAAGGAATATATAAAGAAAACAGAAATAAACACCATGATCATGCCATATACAAAGTATATAATATCACCCATGGACACACTGTATAACATGTATCTCATATCAACCATAGTAGAGTCGTATAATCAAGCATGTCACATTTACCATAGCTGGTCTATATAATAAGAAGTGTCACATTTACCATGGATTCATCACATAAATAGAAGTATCATACCCTACAAGGTTAGATCCAAGGTATAGTTGACCAAGGCATCCTAGTTGATTCCTAGAAGCATCTCATTGGAAACTCAGTGAGACTTGAATTGGGGTTTAAGGATCATGTCAACAAAAAATGTCCACTACGATCCCAAAAAATCCAAATCCAATGGGTAGAAAGGTCCAAGGCATCCCACAAAATCATGACCCAAGAAGTAATCGCATTCAAGGAATACACTACCACTATCAAGATCAAAGGAGTGACATCTAAGGAATTTGGTGGAGTTAGGATCCAAGGTGTACCCACCAAGGTATACACTACCATATCAATTCATCTCATTCATTTATCAATTCATATTTCATAAAATTTCACAATCCATGAGTTTACCCACTCATATATTAACTTCATATAAATGATTCAGTCAAAATAATCAACCTGAAAAGGAGAAAATATCCATCTCCTAATAATAAATTCAATTCTATTTAGTTAATTATGGGCATCCTATAACTATGAAATTACAAACACTCACCCCATGGGTGATATAATAAGAGAAATTTCAAACGTACACCCTATGGGTGACCATGGTTGGGGAAAACCCTCCAAAGAGTCTCAAGTAACTATTTTTCATCCCTAACAGGTTCCATTACATTTAATTTAGGCATTCAATTAATTTTAGGGGTGATTCCAGAAAGTCTGGCATGCCATACCATGACAACCAGCTCTATAAAGCAACAAAAAACTTGGGAAAAGTAAAGACCACCTACCATTGGAACGTAGTAGAGTTCTCATCCAGTATCAACTTCTGATTCAATCTAGTTTAGAATAAAAATGAAGAATGGACAAAAAGACTGAAGATATGGAATATTAACTAGAATCTAAATAGTATATCCTATGCTAATGAAAATGAATAACGAATCAAGTGGATTTTAGCACTTATCGGTATGAATCCAATGAGACTGATGACATTCGATTCCATTTTTGGATAGAATAACGAGATCAAAATCTATCAAATGTATTCAAAAGGGTTCTCCCAACATGAGTTCTATCCAATGGATAAATAAAATTAAATAGATTTAGGTTTTAATATAAGTTAGGGGGTAAATAGCCATTTACACCATATTAAATGGGTCTTACAGTTTTGATGCACAGTTGGTCATACCGTGCACTAATTTTGTACCTTTTTATATGATAAGGGGGCACCCACATGGTTACTTTTCATTGTTTTCCAAAACATTCACAAACTGTGTGATTTGGATCTATTAAAAATTATAGGTGCTTCGCATGGGTATGTGCATCCATCCACATGGTTTCCTCAAACCATGTATCTCCTAAACCCCACTATCCAGACTCGTACGGTTCATCAAACTATGTGAATTGAGGTGCATGATTTCCCCTAACTATGCCACCCATCTTTTTTTCTTAAAAATCTAGGTTTTGATCTTTGAAAAATCCTCATACATCCCTAATACATCCATGATCACATTGGGCACTCACATTAGGACATAAAAAAGCATTTAAACCAAAATTAAAGATATCCATACCTCGTATAGAAACCTGAGGTCTTACATCAACCACCACAATTCATTACTCACCTATACTTGGAGGTCACTAAGGAAAACTAACACTAGGGATGATACAACTAATTCATTTCATTTCATTTACACCCCTTAGGGTTTATGTATCTCAAAGAATAAAAATATAATCAAGGCCTCATCCATCAGCAGTTGAGGCAATAAAGCCTCTGCCTTAGGTCCTTCATGGTCTTAGAACTTTCTTCACTTTATTCATGGTGCATCATATAATTAAATATTTATTTAATAAATTATCTAATCACCCATATTAAAGAGACCACACACATCACATTAAAAGAATAAATAATTCAAATAAAATACCATCAGGCATGTTCTAGGGACCACCTACCTTAATAATAGAGTTATTCCCTTTGATCACAACCCAAAAACTATCACACATGATCATCCAAGCCTAACTGGACACCGCCTTTTATTGTAAGGCCCTAGCTAATTCAAATAATTATAAAAAAACTAAGGATAACACTTTTTAATTAATTAAAATATTTAATTTAAAACTCACCGGCGGACCTCATCATACTAAAACTGTAAGATATGACGTACGGTCCACTTTTTACATACCCCTAGGTATAAAACACACAAAAACCAATTCAAATGCATGTTCTAATGGAAAATTTAATTAAATTAGGTTCAAAACCATTGAAAAATCCATATGGTGACATACCTTTTCCAAAACAATAAGAGACGACATTTTCAAAAAACCTTGGGTCCTCCTATAGCCACAACACACAAAATACCCCTTATAAATGACTGATTCTACCATGATCTAATGGAATTTGAACCAAAACACTAAAAAATGAGTGGGATTGGGTATAGTCATAGGAAACTAAATCAAAATGGATATAGAGGAGAGAATCACCTAGAATCACTACTAAATTTCACCCATAACCACCTCAGATCATGGGAAAAAGAATTGAGGAGATGGTTGTCTATTTAACCAAGACCACATGTGCATGTCCATTAAAAAAACGGGGATTATCCACCTTTTGAAAATAAAAAACAACACCCCAACAAATCACAATGTGAACTGAATTTCATGTTGTGGATACCATGGGTAGAGGGGCACATCCCCTCTATCCTAAAAAGTCACAGTATGAACACTATGTTCATGATATGAAAAGGATTTTAATGAAAAATTATAGCAACCAGACCACCCATACCTTCTTTGATATTTTCCCAAATAATCAGTTCCTCTACTAGATTTCATACCATGTCCAAAAACATCCCTTAGGATCATCCAAACTCTCAACATTTCATTCTAGGTTCCATTTCTCAAATTTAACTTTCCACCAAACCAAAAATTTAAAATCCCTTAGAATTTCATAACCCATTCAAACATGGGGTATTATACTTATGAAAAGTAAAATTCATTAATATTGTGTGTAATAATCATGATAAAAATTAAAGAGTTGTCTGGATATTTTTTAATATTCATTTTTGAGATTCACTAAGGTTTGTCAAATTCATTTACTCTTAAAAAATATCATTTCATATGAAAATCAGAAAATTTATGGAATTATAGAGAAAACATAAGAGATGTTTTAACCTTATGAAAATGGTGTTTTCTGAAAAGTGTAAAATTAAAAAAACACCTTTAGAAATAAAATCAGGTGATTCATTTTCTATTATTTAGTTTTTAAATACCATTATTTTTTTATTCATGATTAAATCTATTTGATGATGATTTTTAAAGAAGGTGAGATTATTTCATGACATGTAAAATATGTTTACACTGTGATTATATTCTATTAATAGATAATCTAGTAGTAGTTAGGTATGTATTTTGAGTTTTTTTGCATCTTAAGAAGGAAGTTATTCCATGATAGAAAACTTCACACCATGAATATTTGTTTTATGTATTTCATGCATATATGTTGGTCAAAGTGGAAGTAGTTATTTAGAAAGTTGTAAGGAAACTTTACATGATTTATTAATGGATATCACAATAAAGAAAATTTTGAAAATCAAGGAGAGGACTTTGACTGGTAATAGTTATATTTCTTTAATCAAATAAAAATAATAGGAAAGAGGTATTTTATATGGTGTTGGGGTGAGTGGTGAATATTGAGAATATAAAAGAGAGATAAATTGAGACAGTGATAAGAGAGAATGATATAGTGTTGAAGAAGAATAATATTTCCAATTTATTGAATAAGGAGAATTTTAGATTGATTTTTTTAACTTTGAATACATCCTGGTAGTTTATTTCCTATAAGCAGAATAATAATATCTCATATAGTGATACTGTGACATCCTGACACTCAACTGAAGATCTTTTTCCCTATATTGGTGGTTCATTATTATCAACTAGTGGTTTTACTAGTATAATTTATATCAGGACATAATGTTTTGAGAAACAATACTAGGTATAGGATGATACCTCCATACCCACCTATAATTTGTGATTCATTCTAGAGAAAAATCTTTGAATTAGTCTCCACCTGATCATAGAAAGGATTGGGTACCTACCTTGGAACCGAACCTTGTAAAAATTGTGTGTTCCTTGTGTTTTTTATTTCTATTAAATATGGGTAAGTATTATAAATAAGTATTGTATTCTAACAAGTAACATATATTTATTTCAAATAAATAAATAGTAATAGAATCACCACTGATTACCCCCCCCCCCGATGGTGTAACTCATTCTTGGAAATTTCAATTAGTATCAGAGGAACCAGTTCTATATGTAAGATTCATATTATATTGGTAATGGGGAATTTAAATTATATTAATAGTAGAGTTATTACAACCTTCAATGTAAAAAAATATCATGGATGGAAGAATATTATGATACCTTGTCTTCTCTCACATGGCCTAGAAGTCATAGATACTACTAATGTGGGATTCAAAAAACTTGAGAAAGATACTCCCACGTATTTTACAGACAAGAGACGTTTAGAGATAGATGTAATGGTAAGAAATTCCATTGTAATTTCCTTGTTATAAAAATTGTAAAAAACAATTAATGGTACTTTAAACCGAAAATGAGATTTAGGACAAACTAGAAAGAAACATTGAAGAGAATGAGAAGGTTAAAGAAGAAAAACTATTAATATGGAGAAGAAAATTTGAATATGTGAGGATGGATTATGATAAAAACATTGATAATAACTCACAAGAGTTAATAAAATTGTCAAAAACATCATAGGTTATAGAGAAAATTGAATGGCTCTTCTCTTTTCAAGAAGCTGATGAGTAAATTTCTTGACTAATCTGATCCTAAAAAATTTTCATTATATGACAAATATGAATTATCACTTGATGAACTACATAATATCCTTGTTAATTACGAAATGAGAAAATATTCAGCATTCAAGAAGAAGAATAAGTAAGAAATGGATTTTAAATCCATGAGAAAACTAAAACTATATAAAAAATAATATTAGAACACTAATGATTTTAAAGATAAAGAAGAAATAGATGATGAGTATCCGAGAATTATGGATATTATCTCAAATATCATTAAAATGGGAAAAGAAAAGTATAAAGGAAAACTATCATTGAAATTCATTGTTTATGGAGGAATTGTTCATTTTTTAATCTACTTTCCAAAGAGGAAATGTGGAAATTTTGAGACTAATGAGAAAGAAGACGGACCTCAAAAATAGAAATGGGGTAAAATCTCAATGGAAGTTTTGAAATATAAAGAGATCAAGAAAAAATTTCATATAAGGATGATAAAATGTATGATGAGCAAAGAAGAGGAAAGATACTCCACTTTTAATTAGGAAATCAGAAGAATAATTTTCTAAAAAATTCAAAAACATCATGGTTTGTGTTGAAATACATGAATAATCCTTGAGAAGTGGAGAAGAAGAAAGTGAGATAACATATATAGAGAATATTTTGGAGCTTGAACATGAATTATGTCATGAGAAGAACATTTATGTTGAAGCCTGAATAACTAGTACTGCTCTAGCTCACAGCCTAAAGCAGATCTATGAAACCTGCTCCCAATCCCAGTTTCGGAGCTAACCGCCTACCACTCAAGTTCTTGAAAAAATATTGTACATAGACCATCTTGATGAAATCACAACACTTAACTAGGTACCAATCGCATTGGTTCCTCACATGTCCCTACCTTCTACATTGATGATAGAAAAATGACTTTTTAACACTATTGGCCTGGTTAGTACTCCTCCAACTCAATTTTTTTGGTATTTTCAAATGAAACTTTTAAGGGTAAGTGAGAACCCTAACAATAACATCCAAATAAAACATTAAAAGGAAAAGTCACCCAAATCAAGACTATTTGAAGCTGCCTCTACCCAACATCAACATCGTTAAGTCAAGCCTCCACCTTTGCATGGCCACTCGGCAAGCTGTCTCGTGCAAAGATGCATAGGCCTGGTACCGATGGCATTCGCCACACCCTCTCAATCGTCCAAATCTGAATGGCATGCACTGGTGAATGCTCCCTGCTCTGAAACCACATCTAAGGTAGATCCATTAGTGTGACTGAAGACTTTCACAACAAAAATCAACTCAAAAAAGTCAATACAGCCCAAAATCATCATAGTGCCTTACTCTACATGCATGAACTCGCTATCCCTCTATACTCATAGAGTCTTGGGGAAAAATTAGTCATAGAATCTAGTTTGGAAATCCCTCAAAACCATATCACTCAATGTATCAGTCGGGGTCAGAACATCCCACTAGTGCTTTGCTGATCCCCAAAGCATATAATTCACGAGCTTCACTCTCCTATCAGGGGTGTCTCTAGATTCTCTAGTATCAAAATAGTGGTCTCTAGCCATATATCATCATCCTATGGTCCCCCCAAAACATGTGAGGTTACTGCTACTAGAACACACATGTCAGCTCTTCCATAGATGAGGCAAGTTGTGATGTACTCTGAAAAGTCTGTAAATAGTGTGTAAAACTCACATGAAATTGTACCTCAGAACCTATATATAGTAAAACCATTGGTTAGTTATCTGAAACTATAAGAGGTTGCATTGGTATCCCATGGCCCACTGCCTACGAGGCATGGTCATTACCACCCTCCTAGAGTATGAGTATAGGTTGTGGTGGTGGAATGTCTCTACAATGCCAAACACAAGCCTAAAAAAAATCAATATTAATGTTCACAACTCAAAGAATAGTACAGGTCAAAACCTTTATATAAATAGTTTGTACCACACATACTTCCCCTAAATCTAGGATTGAGTAAAAAGGAATTGTCACTAACATCATTAGATTTGTTTCCTACTTCCCACTCAAAATATAGGTCTAGGTTATGTTCAATGCTTCATATTTCAATTTCTATTTCATTTTCATATTCATTGCACATTTCATTTTAAATGGTTGAAACAAATGGATCACCAATTCAAATTCATAAGGGCCTATACACCTTAGGAACTGAAATATGGTGTCCAATTATTCTACATCATAACATGTTCCAACCCATGTGACTCATGGTCCATGATTCAACATGCCATAACTGGATACTTTGGGTGTCTAATGTATCTTAATAAAGAAAACACTACTTATGTTATGGTAGTCACCCTAAGTACCAAACATGTTTTCCAATTCCATATACAATCATTTATCAAAAAGCGGGTAAATCACACAAGGCACATGTCACAACATCATGAAAATAATAAATGCACCCTATATGGCATGGCATAATACATGGAATGTGAATCCTATAAAGTGAATAAAATGATACATGAGAAGAATATCATAATCTCATCAAGAAATGGTAAAATCAATCCTCAATCATATCAATAATCACATCAGAATTCAAGTGCATCACCCGATAATGGAATCAAATCAACTATAATAGTCAAAATCTAGAAAAAAACAATTTCCATTTGAGGTAATTTGGATTTTTCTCATATGTGGGTTAGATACTCCTAAGAAAAAATCATTACAAAATTACAATTCTTCTTAATTAAATTTCTATCATATCAAAATAATAAATCATTAAATAAAGTTCTCTGATACCACTTTGTAATGATCTGGACCTAGATTCCACTAAATGGTGCCCCAAGTGTAGTTGGTTACATGGCCTCAAGCGTATCTCCCCAAACTCCAGAGGATGCTGACTAGAAACAAGGGCCTAGGGTGTGTCTATGGGGAGACTATTCCCAATTATTATAGTGTAACACATCGGTAACAATCACACATATCAAATAGAGGAGGAATCACAACAATGAATAATTAGAAATAATATATATTTTGACCACAGGACCGGTAAACTATTGTAGCAGAAGCACGATAATATCCAAAAAAGAATATATATAAAAAATTCTAGAAGATATATCATATATAATAATGATTATTTCATGTGTCTACAAATCATCTAAAATAGGTATACAAGAAGTAGTATAATACATGTATCAAAATTCTAAAAAGACAAAAAAATAACTATCTCTAGATAGCATCATGAGCCTCATCTTGGTTCCATGCTCCCCTACTCCAAATAATATCACAAAGTCAACAATCTAACTATTGTCACTTTCCACAGTCCCTATCTAAATTCGTACAGTCTTTCCGAGTAACCAAAAATGGCCCGAATAGGGTGTGAGATACAATCTCAGTTTTTCACCACCAACAATGTCTATAAAAAATCCTATTTGTGAAATATAAGCTAAGGCATAGTGAATAATATAAGAGATATGATAGTAATACAAGTAAAATTACCAAGGAAAAAGTAATAATTGTAAAGTGATACTGTAAATACAAACAAGGATCCCTATAAAAAAAGGGTCAAGCTCTTATAACAAGGTAGACATAAAGAAAATATAAATAAACACCATGACCACACCATATACATAGTATTTTATATCACCGATGTCCACACCATATAACCTGTATCTCATACCAAACATGGTTGAGCAATATAATCAAGAATGTAACATTTACCATATCTGATCTATATAATACAAAGTGCCACATTTACCATGGATGCACCATATAAATAGAAGTATTAGAACCCACAAGGTCAGATCCAAGGTATAGTTGACCAAGGAATCCTCAACGATTCTTAGGAGCATCTCATTAGAAACTAAGTGAGACTTGAATTGGGGTCTAAGGAGCATGTTAATAGACCATGTCCACTACGATCCCAAACAATCCATATCCAAGGGGTAGTAAGGCCCAAGGCATCCCACAAAATCATGACCAAAAGAGTAATGTCATTCAAGGCATCCACTACCACTATCAAGATCCAAAGAGTAACATCTAAGGAATCTGATGAAGTTTGGATCCAAGGTATACCCACCAAGGAATCCACTACCATCTCAATTCACCTCATCCATTCATTAATTCACATTTCATAACATTTCACAATCCATGAGTTTACCCACTTATATAGTAATTCCACATAAACCATTCAATCAAAATAATCAACATGAAAATGAGGAAATATTCATCTCCTAACAATAAATTCAATTCAATTTAGTTAATTATGGGCTTACACTAACTAGGAAAGTACAAACACTCACCCCATGGGTGGTATAACAAGGGAAATTTAAAAGTGACACCCCATGGGTGAACATGGTTGGGGAAAAACCTCCAAAAACTCCCAAGGAACTATTGGGCATCCCTAACAGGCACCATTAAATATAATTTAAGAATTCAATTCATTTTAGGGGGGATTCTAGAAAGTTTGGCATGTTGTACCATGACAAATAGCTCTATAAAGAATCAAACAACTTGGGAAAAATATAGACCACCTACCGTAGGTACGTAGTAGAGTTCTCATCTAGTATCAACTTTTGATTCAGTCTAGATTAGAATAAAAAAGAATAATGGATGAAAATTATGAAAAGAGTGCATATTAGCTATCATCTAAATAGTATATTCTATGCCAATACAAATGAAGAATGACTCGAGTGGATTGTAGCACTTACAAGTAGGAATCCAATGAGACAGATGACATTTGATTCCAAGTTTGGATAGAATAACAGGATCAAAATCTATAAAATGAATTCAAAAGGGTTATCCCAACATTATTTCTATCCAACAAATGAATAAAATTAAATAGATTTAAGTTTTAATAAAATTAGGGGGTAAATGGTCATTTACACCATATTAAATGGGTTGTACAGTTTGACCGCTCATTTGGTCATACCATGCACTAATTGTGTCATTTTCTATAATAAGGGGGCACCTTCATGGTTACTTTGAATGGTTTTCCAAAACATTTTCAAACAGTGTGATTTTTCTATACTATAAATTATAGGTGTTTCTCAAGGGCATGATCATCCAACCACATGGTTTCCTCAAACCATGCGGCTCCTGAATCCCACTTTCCATACTTGTACGGTTTCTCCTAACTATTTTGCCCATCTTTTTTTCTTAAAAACCTAGTTTATGAGCTCTGAAAAATCCTTAAACATCTCCAATACACCCATGATCACATTAGGCACTGACATTAGTCCATAAAAAAGAATTTAATCTGAAAGTAAAGAGATTCATACCTCGTATGGAAACTTGAGGTCCTATATCAACCACCACAGTTCATTACTCACCTATTCTTGGAGGTCACTAAGGGAACCTAACATTAATGCTACTACAACTCATTCATTTCATTTCATTTACACCCCTTGGTGTTCATGTATCTCAAGGAATAAAAATATAATCAAGGCCTCGACCATCAGTAGCTAAGGAAATAAAACCTCTACCTTGGGTCCTTCATGGCCTTGGAACTTTCTTCACTTTATTCATGGTGTATCATATAATTAAATATTCATTTAATAAATTGGCCAATCACCCATAGTAAACATATAGCACACATTAAATTAAAGGAATAAATAATTAAAATAAAATATGCTCAGACATGTTCTAGGGACCACCTATATTAAAAACAATGTTGTTCCCTTTGATCACCACCCAAAAACTATCACCCAAACTCATCCAAGTCCAACTAGCCACCGCCTGTTATTGCAAGGCCCTGACTAATTCCAAGAATCATAAAAAAAACTAATTATAACACATTATAATAAATTAAAATTTTTAATTTAAAACTCACTGAAGGACATCATCACACTAAAACTATAAGATATGGGGTGCAGTCTACTTTTTACGCACCCTTAAGTCTAAAACACACAAAAAAATCAATTCAAATGCATGTTCACATGGATAATTTAATTAAATTAGGTCCAAACCCATTGAAAAATCCATATGGTGACATAACTTTTCCAAAATGATGAGAGACGACATTCCCACACAACCTTGGGTCCTCCTATAGCCACAAAACAAAAAATCCCCCTTGTAAATGATTGATTCTACCATGATCTAATGGAATTTGAAACAAAACACTAAAAAATTAGTGGGATTGGGTATACGCATAGGAAACTAAATCTAAATGGATATAGAGGATAGAATCACCTAGAATCACTATAACTGCCTCAGATCACGGGGGAAATAATTGAGGAGATGCTCGGCCATTTATCCAAACCCACATGTACATGTCCATTAGAAAAGGGTGGGGTTATCCCCCTTTTAAAAATAAAAAAACACCCCAAATATTATAATGTGAAATGGATTTTATGTTGTGAACATCCTGGGTAGACAGGCCTTCCCCCTCTATCCTAAAAATTCACAGTATGACCACTATGTTCATGATGTGAAAGGGATGCTACTACAAAATTATAGCATACCAACCACCCGTACCTTCTCTGATATTTTCTTGAATAATAAGTTCCTCTACTAGAGCTCATACCATGTCCAAAAAAATCCCTTAAGATCATCTAAACTATCAATATTTCATTCTAGGTCTCTATTCTCAAATTGAACTATCCACCAAACCAAAAATTTAAAATCCCTCATATTTTCAGAACCCATTCAAACATGGGGTATTATACTTCTGAAAAGTAAAATCCATTAAGCTTGTGTGTAAAAATCATGATAAAAATGAAAGAGTTGTCTGGATATTTTGTAATATTCATTTTTGAGATTCACTAAGGTTCATCAAATTCATTTAATATTAAAAAATATCATTTCATGTGAAAATCATCAAAGTCATGGAATTATAGATAAAACATAAGAGATGTTTTAACCTTATGAAAAGGGTGTTTTTTGAAAAGTGTAAAATTAAAAAAACACTTTTAGAAATAAAATCGTGTGATTAATTTTCTATTAATTAGTGTTTAAATACCATTATTTTTTTAGTTATGATTCAATCCATTTGATGATGAATTTTAAATAAGGTTAGATGATTTCATGACATGTAAAATATATTTATACTATGATTATGTTCTATGAATAGATAATCTATTAGTAGTTAAGTGTGTATTTTGAGGTGTTTTCGCATCTTAAGAAGGAAGTTATGCCATGATAGAAAGCTCCACACCATAAATATTTGTTTTATTTATTTCATGCATACATGCTGGTCAAAGTGGAAGTAATTATTTAGGAAGTTTTAAAGAAACTTTCCATGATTTATTAATGGATATCATGATAAAGAAAATTTTGAAAATCAAGGAGAGGTATTTTAATGGTATAGTTTATATTTATTTAATAAAATAAAAATAATAGGAAATAGGTATTTTATATGGTGTTGGGGTGAGTGGTGAATATTGATAATATAGAAGAGAGATAAATTGAGACTGTGAAAAGAGAGAATAATATAGTGTTGAAGAAGAAGAATATTTTCAATTTATTAAATAAAGAGAAGGTCAGATTGAATTTTTTAGCTTTGAATACATCCTGGTAGTTAATGTCCTATAAGTGGAAGAATAATATCTCATATACTGATATAGTGACATCCTGACACTCAACTGAAGATCTTTTCACTATATTGGTGGTTTATTATTATCAACTGGTGGTTTTACCAGTATAATTTATATCAGGACACAAAGTTTTTTGAAACACTAACAGGTATAGAATGATACCTCCATACCCACCTATAATTGGTGATTAATTCTAGTGAAAAATCTATGAATTAGTCTCAACCTGGTCATAGAAAAGATTAGGTTCCCACCTTGGACCCAAACCTTGTAAAAATTGTGTGTTCCTTGTTTTTTTATAATAAATATGGGTAACGATTAGAAAGAATGGTTGTACTCTAAAAATTAATATAGATTTATTTCAAATAAATAAATAGTGACATAATCACCAATTATTAAACCTACCCCCCGATGGTGTACCTCATTCTTGGTAATTTAAATTAGTATCAGAGCATCCAGTTCTATCTATAAGATTCATATTCTATTAGTAATGGGAAATTTTAATTCTATTAGTAGTAGAGTTATTACAACCTTCAATGTAAAGAAATATCATGGATGGAAGAATATGATGATACCTTGTCTTCTCTCACATGGCCTAGAAGTCATAGATATTACTACTGTGGGATTCAAAAAACTTGAGAAAGATAATCCCATGTCTTTTGCAGACAATAGATGTTTAGACATAGATGTAAATATAAGAAATTCCATTCTAATTTCCTTGTTATAAAAAGTGTACAAAAAATTAATGGTACTTTAAACCTAAAATGAGATTTAAGTCAAACTAAAAAGAACCTTTGAAGAGAATGTGAAGGTTAGAGAAGAAAAAATATTAATATAGAGAATTTTTTTTGAATATGTTAGGATAGATGATGATAAAAAAATTGATAAATACCTCACAAGAGTCAATAAAATAGTCAACAAAATTAGAGGTTATAGAGAAAAATTGGATGAATCTTCTCTTTTCAAGAATTTGATGAGTAACTTTCTTGACTAGTTTGATCCTAAAAATTTTTCATTATAAGACAAAGATAAATTATTACTTGATTAACTACATAATATCCTTATTATATATTAAATGGTAAAATATTAAGTATTCAAGAAGAAGAATAAGTAATAAATGAATTTTGAATCCATGAGAAAACAAAAACTACAGAAAAAATAATATGAGAACACAAGTGATTTTAAAGATAAAGAAGAAATAGATGATGAGTATTAGAGAATTATGGCTATTATATCAAGGATCATTAAAATGGGGAAATAAAAGTATAAAGTAAAAATACCATTTAAATTAATTGGTTATAGAGAAATTGTTTATTTTTTAATCTACTTTCCAAAGAGGAAAGGTGGAAAGTTTTAGACTAATCAGAAAGAAGATGGACCTCGAAAATAGAAATGGGGTAAAATCTCAAAGGATGTTTTTAAATCTACTGAGATCAAGAAAACATTTCCTAGAAGGAAGTTAAAATTTATGATTATCAAAGAAGAGTAAGGATACTCCACTTTAAGTAGGAAATCAGAAGAATAATTTTCTAAAAAAAATAAAAAAAACATCATGGTTTGTGTTGAAATGCATGAATAATCCTCAAGTATTGGAGAAAAAGAAATTGGGATAACATATATAGGGAATATGTTGAAGCCTGAACATGAAGTATTTCATGGGAAGAACATTTAACTCAAGAATAAAATTAGGATATTGAAGAAATATAATGAAAATAAGAATTAAGGAAAGGTTTTCCTTTTTTAAAAAGGAAGTAAGTTACAATGATGAAATACTAAATCTCAAAATAAAGGTTACATAGTAAGCGAAAATTGTGAAATATCTTGTTCAAAAACTGAATATAAATTAATTTGAGTTAAATAAAACAAAATAAATGTTTATTTGAGATGATAAATCTCTGAATAATATTAAATAATATTTTTATATGGTTATGAAGGTTAAAATTGAATCATCTTAAGTAGCTCAGAATAATTTCCGAAAATTACATGTCAAATATGATCTAATTATAATTAAAAGAAAACTTGTTATTTATTATGGTACAATTTTTCATACTGATAAAGGTAAATCTTGTGCTAGGAAGAGAAATGAGAAATATTTATAAACTTTAACGATAAATAAAGGAATCTCAAGAATGAATTTTACCCTAGTAAAACATAAGCACAAAATCTGACAATAAAAAAATAATATTTTTTTAGAAAAAAATCTTATCATCATGAAATATAAAAAATTCGAGGATATTTATAGTATTTTGGAGTTTTTGGACACAAATTATATTCATGATGGTATGACATATCATTACCTTAGAGTATGAATGAATCAAGGAAGAGTTACACTGAATAGAAAAGAATCATTTTTGTGAAGATAAATAATAAGTTAGGGAATGATAAATCTATTAATAAGAGTACAATAAATCTATCCCCTAAAATAGATTTCATTTTTTGTAAGAGATGTGTGGAAAATGTGATCAACAAGGTCTTTATGTTGATGAGTGTATAACTAATTTTCCTATATAGATTTCATATAGTGAAAAAGTAAATTTGATTTAATAGATTAATAAGGAAGAAAATTTATTCATTGTTGAAGGAGATATATTTTTTATGTAACTTATTGGAATGGTAATATAGATCATAAAACTCAAAAAAAAGTATTGATTCAGTCCAATAGTACATTTGATCTAATACATTGTGATTTTCATGGGCCTATGAGAAATAAATATTCTATAGGTGGTCTTATTTATCAAATTTATTGATAATTTCACCCTGATGAACAATGTTTTGTTTATGAAGAACAAATCAGATGTAGTAAGAATATTAAAAAATTTCAAAATACTAGTTGAGAAAGAGATTGGAGTTTTTAAAAAAAGTTTGAGAACAAATAATTAAAATTATTTTACTTTTAAATCCTTCTAATACTATATTTTTTATCAAGGGATAAAATATCAATATAATCTTCCTTATACTCCTTAGTAAAATAGAGTTATGAAGATAATGAATAGAAGATTTATTGAGAAGGTAAGAACAATTTTTTCTGATCATAAACACTTAAATAATTTCTATAGGGAAGCAGTGTGTATAGCTATTCATATTCATAATAAATTCTTTTTTATACCTAATTTGTAACGCCTAGACCCAAATCACCCAGAATGGGATAGAGTTTCATATGACCTCATGCGCGCCTCCTCGTATACAAGAGGTTTATGAACAGCAGTGAGGGTCTGAATGGTGTATTGGGTAGACTATAGCCTTAGTATAAATATCCATACATCCAAACCACATCAAGAGAATAAAAATAAAAATATATGGAATAGTGAAACTAAAATAATAGAAATGTCATAATACATGACATGTTAGGTATCTCAGAGTCATAACAGGTAATAAACCAAGAACCTCCAATGTGGTGGGTTAAACCAGAGTATAAGTAAGCAATAGGAAAATAAATAAGAAACTGCGGCATCACTATAAAGTCTATTCCCTGCCTCTAAACACTAATATATATCTCCACAACTCCCTGTTACTAGGCCCTTACCCTTTCCTGGATCCCTCATAAAAAATTCTACATGTGCATCGAGATTCCCATACAAGGTGGAGTATAAACTTAGTAAGACATCACCAATTCATCCTTAAAAAATTGTTTTTATACACATAGACTATATGAGGCAACATGAAATTAATGTGTAAGTAAACAATCAACCACACAAGTGTTATATCATCATGTTTTAACTAATCTACCATGAACCCTGACCCCATCTACTTCGGCGTAATTCTAGTAAGGATGCCAGTTTCAATCATCGCACATCTTGGAACATGCCATAAGGTCCATGTGTTAGTTAAACACCCTACACCCATTAGTTTTATGACCAAGCTCCACATCTAAGGAACACCTCATGACATACCCTGATATGGTTATCTATCCTTGATTGACGGTGTATCAACCTAACATGCCCGATGAATTGGATTACAATCAAGCATGTATGGTATTTCTTCCTTGTTGGCATTCGGATATGTTGGATACACATCACCTATGCATGTTCTAATCCCACATCTATTGTACATGTCTATGATAAATTATTTTTACCATCAAGAAAGAACAATTCCTTATCCTTTTTCACAACACCCACACTCTCCCTCAAAGTATTCATTTATCCAATTCTGATAAACCCATTCATCTTGATAGCTACACAAGTTCCATAGGATATGTAACACCCATAAGCAAGTTATGTCATGGAAATAACATTTAGTCATATCAATAATGGTTCTCACAAGGTCACGTACACACTATAATAAATGTACATCAAGCATGGATCTCAATGCATACAAGTACATACCATCATATCATGAAAAAAACTATATACAAGTGTCCTATATGGTAATGAACTTCCTATCTCAAGTGCGTTAATGCCAAATGTTAATATCCATAAATATTTATCACTTAAATCAATCCTAAATTCCATAAATCCCTAAGAATAATCCAACTTCATCCAAAAAATGATTATAGAATAAGATTCTATAATAATAACACTATAAGGACATGAAATTTATTAGGATTTTCCAATTAAATCTAACACCAATGGTGGATCTAGATCTGTTCAAGAGAGAGGAATAAATTCTCAAAAGAATCCAGGCTCTAATCCTTTAATAACCCAATAATTATTCATTAAATCACATATGAATCAATGTATCTAGAAAAAAAAATCTATATCTATGATTCATCGCAAAATAAAGGGGAAAAGTTTTTAGAGATCAAGAAGAACAGAGAATAATGATCGTATACCTTTAATTATTGTGACCAAAGGTCTCTAGATTCATCGTAATTGGAGTATAAAGGGAGAAGATTATCCAAAAATGGACATTGGAGTCCCTAGGTTCAAGATACCTATGTTTAAAAGGAATAATGGGGAGTTTCGGAATGGTTTTGGGTTTAAAACTCATTTTTTTGTATTAATTAAAACTCCATGCATGGTTTGGTCACATGGTTTACTAAAACCTGCACTAACCCTGTGAGGATTAATACCTCTCTTGGGAACTCACATGGTTTTACCAGATGTTTTTTTAAATAATGTTCCAATAATGTGTTTTTCCTATATCCTTAGTCATGTGGTTTTATGAGGAAATTTACATGATTAACTCTAAATATGCGCCAGTTGTGTGCACCAACTTTCCTACTCTAACAAGCCTCACAGTTTCCTAGGGAGAACCACATATTTTCTTCAAATTGTGTGCCAACCATGAATCCCATTAAAGGCCTCTAAAACCCTCCAAAACCAACTAGAAGATATCCAAGATTTAAAACAATAAAATAATAACTCAAAAACACTCAAATAAGGGTTTAATGTAAGGTGTAAGGTACCTAAAAAGTATATGTTATTATAATATCTCCCTCTAATTACTTTTTATCTTAGAGAAGTGTCTCTAGAGTTACTATTCAAAGAACTTAGTCCATTTATCTCGCACATAAGAATATCACTCCCAAGTATCCTCTTAGATTCATCCATACTACCATAAAACTCAAACAAGATGTATCGTCTTCCATGTCAACACCTTCTTACTCTGGTCTAAAATTTATACCGGTCACTCTACAAATGATGCATCTAGTTCCAACTCAGCATCCTCACTATCTATGACATGCAAAAGATTAGGATCATACCTATAAATATGAGAAACATGGAGCTTTCTATGAATACCTCAATATCATGGAGGAAGGACTAGTTGGTAAGCCACTACTTTGATACTTTTCATAATCTCAAATAGTCTCACAAACCGTAGGGAAAGTTTCCCCTACTTCTGTAAATGATGATATCCTAACCGAGGTAATGCCTACAAGAAAACCCAATCCCCCAAAATTAACTCCAAGTTTCATCTCCTCTGATCATCATATGATCATTATCTACTCTAAGTAATAATCAACCACTTTCTAATCAATTTAATCCTCTCAGAGGCCTCCTTCACCATACTCATCCCAAAAATAGCTACCTCACCTACCTTATACCAACACAACAATGAGAGACACAGATGACCATAAATATCCTCAAAAGGTAACATTTGAATCTAATTCTATAAATTTTTATTGTATAAGAACTCCACCAAGTCCAGATGTTCATCCAATTCTCCACCAAAATCTAGAATACATTCCAGAAGCATATCCTCCAATATCTGGATCATCTTATCCAACTATCCATTAGTCTATGGATTATATTTCATACTTAGTTTAAACTGAGTCTCCAAATACTTCTATAAACCTTACCAAAATTTCAATGTAAGACATGTGTCTCGGTCCAACACTATTCTCAAAGTCACTCCATGAATCCATACAATCTCTTAAGCATAAAACAAGACTAAATCATCTATAGAATTAGTCTCTAGAATTGGAAAGAAATGTGCCAAATTCATCCGCTAATCAACTATCACCCAAATAGTATCTCAACTTCTCGGGGTCCTAGGAAATCCCATCACAATGTCCATTATCACCTCATATCACTTACACAAAGTTACAGAAAGTGGTTTAAGTAACCCTCCTAGTTTTTTATTCTCTACCTTGATTCTATTATAGGTCATATAGTGAGAGACAAATATTATAATATATCTCTTCATTCCTGGCCATTATAAGCATAACCTAATATCCCAATACATTTTCATCAAACCTAGGTGCACTGTCCACTAAGTGGCATGGTAATCCCTCATCAAATATTCCCTCATGTAATTAGAAACCACTACCCTCCCATAAAAAAAGATCACATAATCACTATATATTGACCATCTTAGAAGAGATTCACTTCCCTCCATCTGATCTTGTATCACTAAGCATTTGGGTCTGATTCATGGTTGGTATCCAACATTGATATGATAAATAAAGGAGAATATTCCATCACCCCTCATTCCCCTAACTAATCCACCAACCATTCAACCAACAAGATCATAAACTATTATTCCTCCTATGAAGGTCTCTCTAAGATCTTGTGCTTTCCTGGCCTGAGTATTTGCAATGACATTACTTTTTACAAGATAAAAATTCATCTCAAAATCAAATGTTTGTGAATACTCCACCTAATTCATCTACCAGAGATTCAATTCCTATTAATAGAATATGTAACTGAATATCTTATGGTCCATAAATAAACAAATCTCTCACCCAAAATATAATGGAACCAAAACTTTAGAGAATGGACCACAACTTCTGAATCAAAGTCATGGGTAAGGTAGTTCTACTCATGAGGGCATAGTTTATGAGACCCATAAGACACTACCAAATCCCTCTATATCTTCAAAACCCCTAAACTAGAACCTTTGGAATCAAAATAAATTTAATGTTCAATCCCAAGTTCTAGAAATTTTAAGATAGGAGATATCATTAATCTTATCTTCAGCTCCAATAAGGCCTATTCACACTGGTATACCCACTCAAACTTTACTCCCTTCTTGGTAGGTCTAGTCATAGGTGCTTATAAATATAAGAATCCCTATATAAACCATTATTAATGTCCTACTAAACCTAGGAAATTCTTTATAGCCTCTACCTTCTTCGGATCCATATAAATTCTTTTCTCATAGATCACATGCCCAAGAAAACAAGCCTCCTAGATCCAAAAGTGACACTTAGAGAGATTAGTATAAATATAATGTGATCAAAGTGTAATCAATAAAATCTCTAGGTTTTTAGCATGAATCTATGAGTATTTTGAGTATATAAGGATGAAATTAACAAAAACCACAATGAAGGAGTCGAGTGATTGATAGAGAATCCTATTCATGAGATACATGAACACCACTAGTGATTTTTTAACCCAAAAGGCATGGAAGTATACTCATTCAGCCTGTATGTACTACTGAATGTTCTATTAGGAATTTATTCCAATCGAACCCAAAGCTGATAGTAGAATGATTATAGATCTATCTTTTAAAACAAGCAGGCTCCCTATAATTGTTCAAACAAGTCATTGATCCTTGACAACAGGTATCTATTCTTCATAGTCAACTGATTCATCTTCTCTGACTTATTTACAAAAAACACTGGGGAACCTCAGAGATATGTTCTCAATATAATAAAACTCTTCCCCTCTAAATACTCAAATTTTAATTTAAGTTACTTCAACACAGTTTCCACCATATGATATGGAGGAATCAATATAGGTTATTTTCTTGGCATGATTTTGATCTCAATGACAATCCCTCTATCAGGAGGATGTCCTAATAAATAATTTGGAATGAAATTCTGATATAGGTCCACATGGGAGGAAAATATAATGGAGTTACCACCTAGTCTACCTCAAGAATCATTCCCATTTCCTGTACTATAATAGCTCTAAACTATCTCAGTTCCAACATCCCATTCAACAGTCAAAACAAACATCTCTCCCTACTCATCTTTTGTTCTGATCGATGTGTTCCCATTAACTAATAAACCAGTCTATTCTATAAATAACATCAAAACTATTCATCTCAAGAATCATGAAATCCCATAGATTTCCATATCCAACAACTACCATGAGTAATTATAGACATATTTGGAGAAAATACACTTTCTTCCCCAAGTATGTGTTAAGAGATAATAGCTCGGAAGTTAAAATGACTAGCAAGTCAAATCTAGTAACAACTTGAGTATATATAAATGAATGGGAAGATCCTATGTCAAACAAGGTAGAAGATATCATATATGTGATCAAGGTTGTAAATCAAATAGTGGATAGAGAATAATTGTGAATGGATATTCACAAATAAGAATAATGAAAAGATAGAATCCATAATAAACAAGGTTAGTCTGGTTTGTAAAGGGTATTCAGAAATGGAAGGGATATAATTTTAAGAGTTTTTTTCACCTATTTAAATACTTAAATCAATTATAATTTTTCTTGAAGTTATAGAACACAATCACTATAAGGTTTATCAAATGGATGTGAAATATGACTCTTTAAATGGATACAAAAAAGAATAAATTTTTATTGGGATATCTAAAGGCTTCATACTTGATAGTATTAGAAGCAAGGTATATAGATCAAAGAAATCATTATATGGGTTAAAATAGTCCCCTAGATCTTGTTACTCCAAAATGGATAGTTTCTTAAAGAAATTAAACTTTTCTAAATGGAAGGTTGATTAGAAAGTTTATGTGAAGAAAATGGATACATATACTTTCATTGTCATATTTTATATTGATTAAATATTTTTTTAGGTGATAAAGAGTATTCCTATTATGAGTTTTTATAAGAAATGAATATTCATATTGAGATATCAATGATTAGTGAAATGAGATACTTTCTATGATTTTATATCGCACAAAAAATGACTAAATATTCGTATTCCAAGAAAAATATACCAAAAAATTATTAAATAAATTTATCATGGAGGATTATAAAGAAGTATCAACACCCATAATAGTTTTAATGATATTGATTAAAGATGAATCTTGAATAAGTGTTAATCTGAGAGACTTTAGGAGAATAATTGGAAGTTTATTTCATCTAACAGTATACAAACTATAAATAGTATATGTAGTGACACTTTGTGTAATATATCAAAGTGATCCAAAAGAGTCTCACATACTGGTAGAAAAAAATAGAATTCTTAGATATGTAAAAATGTATATTGAACTATGTTCTGTTGAAAATAAATGGTAAAAAACTAAATCTACTGGGTTTTACAGATGCTAATTGGTTTGGTGATTGAAATTAAATGAAATCCACTTCAGGTTTAAATTTACTTTTAGGTGAAAGTTTTGTGAGATTTCATAGTAATAAGAATAATTCAGTGACTCTAAGCACAACATAGGATAAATATGTAGCTAAAAGACATGCCTGCACTCAAATTCATTAAATTAAAGTTTAGCTGTAAGATATGAAAGTAAATTTTGATAATCCATTAAGAATTTATTGTGACAATAAAAGAACTATATATTTTTTTAGAAAAACCTATTTATAATTCCATATACAAGAACATTGAAATTAAATATAATTTCACCAATGAAAAAGTTTCTAATGGATATGTGAGGCGGGAATGCATCCCAATAAAGGATTAGATTATAGATATGTTTACTAAATTAATGAAAATATATATGTTTGTTGATTTAAGGCTAAAAATTAATGTTCATCCTTCCCCTCTCACTTGAGGATGTGTGGTAACACACCCACAATGCTTTGGGTTCTATTTTTAAAGGGGTGGAGAAGTGCACCCTAGATCTTATAAGATAGAATGGTAGGCAACTTTACCTTTTTTGAATCTAAGACTATAGTTATTATAAATATGGGAGATAAAAGGTTTTATTAGTTAATAGATTAAGGGGGAGATCATCTAAGTTAGTTGGTTAAATATTTATTGTCATTGAGTGATGGAATTATTTTAAAAACATTTCATTATCTGGTAGTGTTGTTTCAGGAATTTTCTCTTTGATAAAGGTTGTGATTTGATGAATCTTGGTGTGATTTTTTAGTGTTTGATACAAATACTAAGGGAAAAATTGAATAAGTCAATAAAAATGTTGAGATGTTGTATTGTTTGATGAATATTTATGGAAATTAGTGGAAGTTACTGAGAATTTACTTTTGAGGTGTTAGAATGTTTTTAGGATTCTTCCCTTCTAATTTGGAAAGGTTGTTGTTGTCTTGGTTAGAGAGATTCAAGAAAGTATCCATATAAATGTGATAATTATAGAGTTTTTTTAATGTAATGAGAAGTTTTGTTGGTTATAAGAGGAGAAACCACTATTTATAATAGTTTTGGAAAGTAGAGAGATAACTGGATATATTATAAATCTTAAAGAGTTTTGTGGATATTTAAAGAAGTATATAGATGGCTATAATGTTGAGAATCCGTCAAAAATATTTCTAAGAATGAAGGATGTTTTATACAATGATTAATATCACTTGGATAAAGTTTTTATTATTATTAGTTAAATCTATAATTAATAGTGTAGTGAGATACGTGGAAATACTCTAAATTGATCATTTAATCATTACAATGCTTTGGAATTAAGCTGAAGAAGTTTGGAATTATTATGATAAATTAAAAATTCATTTAAAATAATTTAAGGTACCTTGAAGTCATTAGAGGTTCCCTAAGATTAATTTAAGAGGTTTTAAATAGATTTAATTAAGTTTAGATTTGTATATAATATATATTTGTATTTATCTCAAAAATAGAAAAATGGAAAAGTTCTTGTGAGAAACTATGAGAACATAAGAGTCATATGAAATATATAAAAGAGTAACTTGAAATAACTATAGGATAAATTTATAAAGGTAAAATCATGTTCATGGGTAATCCCAATGTTCATAATAGTTATCTATAAGAACATAAGAGTCAATTATTATTGTGTAAGTTTCATCAAAGATTTGTATAAGGGTCTTCTGAAATGTGAGATTCATTGATCTCGAGCATAAGAGTCATACTTGGATAATGTAAGATCAATTTTAAGATTTCATAAAATTCATATTTTAGATACATTGAGGTTTATAAGAGTAATTTACTCTTAAGTGAAAATTGATGAAGGTAGGGAATTATATAGAAAATGTAAGATTCATTTTAATCTTATGAAAAGGTTGTTTTTTTAAAGTGGAAAAGTAAAAAAATACTTCTTGAAATCAATCATAAAATTATTGTTCTAATATTAAATTTTTAAATATCATAATTTTTTATTAATCATGATTCAATAAATTTTATAGTGAAGTTTGAAAAGAAGATCTAATTCTATGTCATGGAAGTGGTGATTTTTTTGTGAAGTTGCTCTGAGAATAAAGAATCAAATTGAAGATAGGTCTTTAGTTTGAGTCATTTCTACATAATAAGAAAGAAGTTGTTACATGAGAGAAAAATTCATTCCACAATAGATTTTTTTTATATCTTTCATGCATACATGGAGGTCAAAGTGGAAGAAATTATTTAGTAATATTTTAGAAACCCTATGAAGATCATGAAAAAGAAAATTTCTAGAATAGAGGAGAGATCATTGACTGATCTTAGTGAGATTTCTATGTATCAAATAAAAAATAAAAAAAATGGGAATTTGATACAGTGTAAGGGTGAGTGTTGAATATTGAGGATATCAAAGAGAGAATAACTGAGATAGTGAGAGGATAATTCAATACACCGTTGAAGAACAATAATATATCTTGTGTATCAAAAAATGAAAAGATCAAATTTCATGTTGTGACTCTAAATACATCCTAGCAATAAAAGTCCTATAAGTGGAAGAAAAAGATTTCATATGGTGATGTTGTGACCTCCTAGAACTTGAATGAATATCTTTTTCACTGTACTAGTTTTTTTTTATCAACTAGTGGGAAACAGTATAATTTATCTTAAGATAAAAAGTGTTGGGATATAGTACAAGGTATAGGATAATAACTCTCTACCTAGTTTTAATTTGGTGTTCATTATATTTTAAATCTGTGACTTTGTTTCAACCAGATCGTAGTAACAAGCATTTTCCCACCTTGGGGATAAACCTTATAAAAATTGTGTGTGCCTTGGGTTGGTTTTATTTCTACTTAATTTAGGTAAGGTTGAGAAATAATATTTGAGTAGGTAATACTATAAAAAGTAATAGGGGTATATGTCCAAGAAAAAAATAGTAAAGCAAGCACCATTTATTCACACCCCCCACCTTCAATGGTGAAACCCATTTCTAGGTACATAAACTTTAAAATCCATTACCAAAAATTATATTAGATCAGTAAATGATTATGATTTCAAATTTCCAAGGGAAAAATAATTAAAGAGGAAACCCATAAACATATAACCAAAAACTAAATAATCATATCACATTAGATTAATATCTCAATTATATAAATAATTGAGGTTAATCATAAGCTTCTTGATTCATATAAGAATGATAGATAAGGTCTTGAAACAAATCATCACTCTTTAATTCTTTATAATCAATTCATCATAACAGAAATAATAATGCAATATCATTTTCACATTTGATCATAATTGATCAACCACATCTCTATCATAATCACATCACATCCACTGCCACATATCTACAAGAACCACGTCATCACCACATTACCACAGTCAAAGCCACATATAAACTACCACATAAAAATCTCATCAACTCATTCTATAATCATGATCCATCATATCCTAATAACTTGGAATAACTGCAAGCCATCATAACCTGGGGATATGTTTACATGTCATAATCGTAAGCCACTATAACCTAGAAATAGATTCACATGGTGTACCCTTGAGACATTATAGCCCATATATATACATATACACTTCACCTTAAGACATTACATCCCATGTGAATATATAAATGCTTATCAAAAACATAAGCCATTATAGTCCAAAGAGACTATACATGAAAATACCTTGATCCATTACATCCTATATATAGATACACTATGCCTTGAGCCATTATAGACCATGAAAGTATACACATAACTAAAATCCATTACATCATACATGTATAGTATCATAAAATCATGAACAATCAATAAATTTAATAGAAAATCATAACAACATTCAATCAAGTAAACAAGCACATGCAATAATAATAAATGAAACATCACAACATACAATAAGAAACAAAAATAATTCCATGGTAAATTAATCACAATATTTCATAGTAATAATCATCACCACAATATACTATACATCACTACTAAATATTTTTAAAAGAAAAAATTTAATACTTAACTTATTATTAATTATCTGGTTACTCTTTTCCAGTTAATTATTTGATTAATTTAATAAAACCACTTAAATACGATCACATATGAAATAAACTAGACTCAACCTCACACTTCATTATTCCAAGACAAGGATAACCACAACCTAACCTATAAATTTCAACCATAATCACCTAGGACTCCCAACACTAAAACGTACCCAATTTTCTCAACAATAAATCCACACAATAATTATATGACATTTGATGACCAATCCTAATACTAAAAGAATCAATCTAAGAGAATTCATACCACCTAAACTTAAAAGGACTCTCTAAATCCTCACTATCCAATCCAAAACCCAATACATCCTATGTAACATTCTAACATGACTGACCACTAAACTGGTAGTTGGACCGGTCACCACATGGGCTCAAGCGCACCTCCCCGTATGCTAGAGGTTGTCCACTAGAAGCGAGGGCCTAATGGTGTTATGGTGGGGAGACTATACCCATATTATCATAGTCACATAGTGATATATCATATGTAAATAAATGGAAAATATCATATGAAATAATAAATAAAAGATAGAGTAGTGGAAGATAAATATAATAACTGAATAAAGTGGTTGATTCTAATATAAAAATAACCATGCATGCATATCTATGTGATGCTAACTAATAAAGTAGGAAACATAGAGTAGGTGATATGATTCAATACATGAACAAATAAAAATAATAAAAAGGCCTGAAGGTTGGTCTCCTTGATCATCCTAAGTACTAGCTCAGTCCCATACTCCTAACTCCCAAGTACAATGCACATCACAAGAAAAGGATCATGGACCTACGAACAAGAGGACTTGCTCAGGTACCTCAGTAAAATGGTGGCTCAATAAGGGTGTGAGATATACTCATTAGGCCACCACCAATTATTTTTAAACCATAATCTAATCCATTCATATGAAATAAGCAGTGTGCATGGATAACAAAAGTAAAGTAGCAATGTGAAATAAGTAAATAACCAAGTCAGGCCCTAGGTCGCCCCCGAACACCCGATCCGACCATTACTACTTTGTCCTAAGATGTAATTTATGAACCAAAGGTAACCTATATGAAAGGTATATAAATTAATAACGGTTCATCCTTATATTAAGCATCTATGAAAGGAATGATCCTGGACATGTTATTTGGCCTAGTGGAGGAACCCTTTTATTTAATTACATAATATCTTGTATTAAATTTAAAGATACAACTCTAGTATTAATTTATATGTAATTGTATTATATTCCAAGGTATACATTATAAAGGAACCCAAGTATTGCACCAAGAGAAAAACAATTTTCAAAATATGAAGGTGTCCATCCATGGGGATCCATAAATGGAATCCCAGGTATCACACCCAACGTAAGTAAAACATGTCCCCTATGAGTTCCTCCCAGGTATCTCAAAAGGGGGTTTGAGTATCACCCATGTCATGGTGTAACTATCTTTACACTGAGTCCATCCACAGGTGCTCCCCTAGGAACCAGAATCACTCATATAGAGGTAAGAAACACACATAGTGAGCATATCCAAGACATAGCAGGTATCATCCCCAGCATATGAAGCCTAATCAACCAATGAGTCCATCCTTGGCATTCCATAAGGATGAACCCAAGAATCTCTTGAGGCATAAACAATACATTCATTCCTTTTAAATTTAATCACTAAATAGACAAATTATAACCAAGATTTATCATAAACAAGGTGAAAGGTAGGGGGTTATGTATACAAGAAAGACACGTCACAAGTAGAGAATACTAAAGGAGAGGGCCAAGACCTTTGATAATTTCAATTAAAAATAATAAGTTCCATGTATTAATCATTCCACTAATCCAAACAAAAAACCATTAAACATATCATTTTTGTCTTAAAAGACGTTGCACCTTAATGAGGAGTTTTATTAGAAATTGTGATATTATATTTAAACAATTCATTGATTCAAATTCATGAACTTCATTTGATGAAACAATTAAATATACCCAAAAGGTAAATTAAAATATACGCTGACCATTTAATTCATTACATTTTAATTCATTCACCTCAAGGGTGGAACAATTGTAAGGTAGACATAATATTTTAATATGAAAAAAATAAGAGAAATCATCTAAATGAGAGGATCGGTTCCAGTCCATAACCTAAAACCACATAGAGAGGAGTCTATATTACATTACAAGGTGGTCTAGGCATTTTATTTATGGAAATTGATATTTTAGAGGTGACACCTGAGAAGTCAGGCATGCGTCACAAAAAATTTATTCTATTATCAAATACACATTGATGGATAAGCTTAATACCACCTACCATATACCAAGGATGATCCACAGATCCAATATTGAGGCTTGGTTTGGTCCAGTTTGAGAGAAATCGAAGAAATTGATGAATACCCTAAAAATTGGGTGAATTAGATTACACCAAAATTTCAAAGTGGATGAGAAGAAAAATAAATATTGTAAGCAAGATTAGTTTTAGAAATACTGATATGCTTCTAACACACTTGACGCTTCTCAAATCAGAGTTCATATGAGGTAGATCTCATCATACCTAGAGAAGGAGGAGAAAGGCCCATGGAGGAGGCTTCTTCACATGAAGGAGTAAGAAGAAAATAGGAGGAAAAATAAATAATAAAATATGGCGAAATGGTAATTTCACATGTTTAATTAGGCACACGTTTTGGCTGCATGATTGTATAAATTGTGCACCAACCGTGTGAGGGATGTTGCCTAAGGGGAGGGGTCACAGAGTTTGACCGCATGGTTTTCCCAAATTGTGAGCTACTATGTACGAAAAAAGAGCACATGTACTACCTAAATGCCAATAATCATGCGGTCTAGGAACATAGTTTGTGAAAACCATTCATATTCCATGTGATTCACCTCTTCTCACCTGAAAAAGGTGCACAATTTACACTAGTGGGATGAATAGTTTCATACAAACCGTTTACCCTTTCCAATCCACCCAAACTTGAGTTTATAGGGCTCGGACTCCCATAACTCAATGAAACACCCAAAACACCTCTCAGTCTCTTAAATAAATCTAAAAACAACACTTTTAAGTGTTCTAAAACTCATATTTACATACTGAGTCTTGGTTTAACAAACAGACCATCCACCAAACAATAAAACTCAAATTCCCATGAAATTTCATCCAATCCAAAGACACAAGACACTAAAATCTCCCCACCTTATAAATTCTTATCCCTAAGAATCCATGGGGAAAAAAATTAACTAAAACTTGACCTACTTGGGTCAAGAATTTCACCCAAATGTTCCTCTTGTGTTTCTAAATGTCCAACACAACTCCAAGTTCCACTTTAAGAATATAGCATAGAAGTTGTGGAAACTAGAGTCAACACACGAATTCAAAACTGAAAAATTGATATGGTTCTTAGCCACACCCATCTAACCTGATATAGAGTCTCCATTTTATCTCTTTAAAAACATATCCTATGGTACTTCCCACCATAGGTTCTACCATTTAACATCCAATTTTTAATCATGATATCTCTCCTTTCATAATTGTCTTTTGAATCATGCTTATACCATTCCAATGATGTAATTAGCATGATTCATAGCTTAAATGGATGTTAAACTCCCAATCGACTCTAGAGGCCTGGTCAAATAAAATTTTCCTGGAAACTATTGGCCGAAATTCACCGTACTTTCCCCAACCTAACACCATTCCATTAATCAATTCCTCACCAACCACATATGACAGGAAAGAGGGATAACTAGTTGAACCATCCCTTATCGACTACTCTCAAAACACTCACCTTATATGGTTAGTAAATTTCAATAACTAGACCTGATGCCTTTTTAAAATAAGGAACCATGATATTTTCTCTAAATACACTCACTAAATCTCATAAATGGCCACTGGTGACGTCTTTATCCCAACATCCATTAAGATATCATACCCATCAAGAAAATGGATTCACTCCTGATCCAGCACACTTTGATTGATAACCTTTTTAAACATCCCTTTCAATCCCAATTAAAGTCTTAGGTAACCTAGGAATTATTAAACAAAATACAAGGAACTTATCAAAGGAAAAACATTAAACAGTATTTTCAAGGGAAATATTGGTATAAAACCAAACATTCACATACCAAGAACACTTACTAAGACCAAAGAGGTATCCACTGGGAAATTAGGTGAAGCACTGGCTGGTGACCATGAGTATATCTAAGGTGTTCCTACTCAGGAACCCAAGTTCCACTCAGAACTAACCATGCCTCCAAAAATAACCATGATTCTGGCATGAAAATCTGAGGGAAATACCCTCTGAAGTCCAATGGATTTTAAAATTTATCATGGTATACCACTGATGCTATCTCAGTGTGCCCTGATAATGTCAATATGGGGTACATGATCATCATAAGCTGAGAGTACACCAAGAGGATTGGAATGATTTCCAAAAAGGACATAAGACACTTCCTCTAAAACACATACTAAGTTCTCTCTAAACATTTCATAACCAAAAATGAAACGAGAAGGATAGTCGAGACACCATAGGTTGGATTCCTTAAAATATCTTGGCTATTTCCAATGACATATCTCCACAACCGACCATGATGATTTTACTAGTCAAGGAATCCATTGATCGTTTAAGAACATCCACTAGAGTACATACATGGGTAAAATTGTCTTTAAAAGGTTTCATACATATCCACCCATTCTTCATCGGGTTCCCTCACAACCACTGACACCATTTAAAACTCACCATCCCTGATGGAGTTTAGAAACAACACTGACCATATCTGAATGGTCCTCCTGGTTGTTCTCCTTATACTCAAAAGGACACATTTAACCAGAATTAAAGAGACACTCCCCACCATAGGAGTTTCCTTATAATCAAAATGAGAGATATACTAACCACCAATAATAATTCTATATCATATTCACCTTAAATTCACACATGACACTTCATTGATTAATGCTCTATAACACCCCAAACATTTTATGGTATGTTTTTCTTAAATACTTTCAATTCATTAGACATCCTATGTTCCATGAAGCATTAAGTCTCTATAAAACAAAACTTTGTTATTTATATGATATAGTCAAAACCTGCCCATTAAACTTAAATTTTCCACTTTTTTGTTTTGAATTTTGAAAAACGAACATACACGATTACGATTAGGGTGATATTTGGAGTCTGATAGAATCAAGTTAATTTTTGGTGAATAGTAACTAACCATTATGAATAGTAACCTACACTTATGAATAGTAATAAAACCCTTATGAATGGTAACATTAACCATTAAAGTGTAAATAAAATTTAGGCACCTTAAAAATGAAGATGAATATTTTAAGTGTTGGTATTATTTTGATTAAATGATGATTTTGATTAAATGATGATTTTGATTAAAAATTAAATTTATCCTATTTAGAAAATTATTTTTGAAAAATAGAGTTCATTTTTGGATTCTACATGTTGAAAAATTGTTAGGATTAATTTTGGGTATTTTTTTGAAATACTTGAATTTTTGGTGAATAGTAAAATATGATAAATTATGATGAATGATAAATACATGATTTATTGAGTCGTGTATGATTTCCTGATGAGGAAAGCACACTTAGTTCAAACACACATGCACTTATTACTATTTTTTTTAATAAAATCATCATTATTGTTTGTCTTAGGGAAAAATAATAAACTTATGAATAAAATATTAAGAAAGCTTTCCTCCCCTCCACTATATAAACCACCCCTCACCCCCTCTTCCTCCCACACCACTCAAGCTTTGAAATTACCTAATTTCTACCAAATACACTTCCCAAGACCTCCCCCCAATGTCAAAGACCTTATGGTCTCACCAAAATGACAAAAAAAGGCCTTAAAGAGATTCTCAAGGAGGAGTGCTCAAGAGGTGAACTTATCTTTCCTTTTTTTCTTTTAACTTCTTTTACAAGTTCTGTTATTTTGTAGATCTATTATAACCTACCCTCATACAAATGATTTGATAATTATATTACCTTACAAGAACTATAATTTTATTATGCTAATGGAATATTTCATCATCGTCCCTATTTTCCCCATCCTCTTATACTAGAAATGAAAACACCATCCGAGATGTGTTAATTTATCACATTCAAAGATGACAGGGTTTCAATTTCTATTACTATATTCAATAATGGTAATGAAACATTTTTAATGGTTTAGCTAGATCATAATATATGTATTTTATCTTATTCAATGTTCTGTAATCCTCACACACTCATAATATAAAATAATAATACAAAACAAGTTCATCACGCAAAAAACCGCCTAGTTAATCCAAATGTTTATCATTAACTTTTATCTAATGAGTCATCCTCATGGTATATAAAAAAAATCAATATAAGATCATTTATATCAATTTAATTTCACTAATAATATATATTAAAAATTATGTATGTTTAACCACATCTCAAGTGAACTTCCATTCATGAATACAAGTAAAACGATCATGAAAACCAAGGAAGAAAATGCTTCCAAAACAATAAAATTGAACCTCTTAAACCCATAAAAATAAAATTAATTAACATAATAAGGTTATAAAAGGTAAATTAAATGTATATTGGGTTATTTAATTATTAATTAATGAATCTAAATTTGATTATTCAGGTCATTAAGATCAATCGTGAACACCTTCGGGCATAAGGTAAGGGGTTTCTCATCTCACTTTTATTTCTGTGATATTTCCATTGTTCGCCCCCTATTTCTTGTATGTGGTGTATTTTTACTTCTATTTGATATATAATATAATTATTCTTTTTATATTCATGATTTTTAGTGATTAAATTGATGATCATTAACTCGATTGATTACAATGGAATTTGTTTTGGTTTCCATTTCATTGTGATTTACTTGGTATTGTGCACCTAATCATTCTTATGTGGTGTACCTACTACCCCTTTGATATCATTTTTCATTTGAAACTATAAATATATTATATATCCATATTCTGGTTTCATGTATATGATTACTATCTTAAGCCATATACCCTTTTATATACGGTTTTTATTTGGATTGTTGTTTAACTATGGAAATATTGATGAATTTGTATCCTCTACTCTATACGGATATTAAGAAGGAATATTATACTTGTATTAAATATATTTATATAGAATTATTTGGAATTATAGAGATGGGTTGGGGCTGCTATAGACCCTTGATGTATCAACAGTTCTCACGAGACAAATCAGATGGTGACAAACCCTTCGAGTTTGTTTCCAAAACAGAATCAGACGGGTATCTACCCACAGAATTAAACCATTTTGACGATATAGTGGTATCATGTTCCAGATACATGATGTCCAATTAATAATAATTCTCTTTATTCATTTTTATTTATTACTATCCATGAGGTTTTCACTATGAAAAAATATATGGATGCAGTTTCATTTTCCATTTATTAATGGTCCATGTTTTTCATTTTTTTCACCATGTCATATTGACTATGCCAACTAGAATATGATTCAATTATTGTTGATTCATACTTCTCCTATTTATAACCCTTAAATATAATTTTATATCACCCATTTAATTTGTTTACCTTCAATAGGTTATGAATAGGAGACCATTTATTTAGTTCTTGTGGATGCAGTTTTTTAGTTTTTGTTATGTATTGTATTTTATTACCTTTCCTAATGTAATATGAGTTACATGTATGTATCTAGTTTCTTCAAGACTACTAAACTGATCCTTCCTTTGGGAGTTAATTCCTTATAATCATAATAATGTAATAAGTAATTCAATGGATTTGGGATTCTGGGGTCTGGGCGTTACAGTTGGTATTAGAGGGAGTTTAGTAGAAACCTTGGGATCTGGATTTAGAAAACATTTCTTAGGGAACATAACCCTAAGATAGAATTTGAAGATAAGCACAGAGTAACATCATAGAATTTTGGTAAGGTGGAGACTATGTGGGTATTCCTAGAAAATAAATCCTTGTCTGGATACTGCAAGTGGATGTGGTTCTGGAACAGATATAACTAGAAGTAACAACTATGACAAAAAGTTTCGGGCTTGACCCGGCGTATCTTGGTACTTGATAATGGGCCTTACTATGCCCCTGGTTTTACACTTCTAGGGGATATGCTTAGGATAATTCACATTTTATTTACAAACCATTATGAAGGATTTAAAAGTAAATATAAACAGTGTTTATGATTATGAGATTAGTTATGCATATATTTTCATATTATCTTAAGTGTTTCCTAGTTATAAATTGTGAACTATGGCCTAATTTAGTGTATACCATAGTTTAGTGATGTCGCCTAATAGAATAAGGGGAATCAATACCTTTGGACAATGTAGGGATTTCCCAATTGATCAAGTCAACACAGTCAGTGTTGGAGAAGATCAGATAAAGACAATATTGGGACAACTTACTCACGATGTGTTGAATAACCATGTGACACCTATATTGGATGGTTTCATGTAGTAGAAGCCACCATATTTTAGTGGGAATACTAATTCGATGGTATCTGAGTAGTGGATCAAGTCCCTTGAAAATATATTTCTGGTATTAAGATGCAATGAAAATGAATAGGTAGTACTAGCAGTATATTGCCTCAAGGGTGATGTAGATCAATGGTGGTCCTTGATCTAGAATACCATAGAGGAAGAATAAATAGAAGATATAGAATGTAGAACTTTTAAGGAAATATCCTTTAAAAAATATTTCCCTCATGAACAAAAAATTGAAATGAAGAAAAAATTTCTTATCCTAAAGTAAATGGAAGAAGAGGGTGTTGTAGAGTATGAGGCTACATTCACAAGATTATCTAGGTATTCTATAGATTATGTATGTGATTTGTAAGAAAATATTGATCATTTATTTGAATGTATTAAGACATTTCTTTGAAGTGAACTGGCTTCTCAAACATTTTCATCATACGATGAAATTTTATTAAGTGCCATCAAAACATATAAGGAATTTTCTTGATCAAATTTTTTCAACAGAAATCAAGATAAGAAGAGGAATTATAATAACCATGGAAAAGTTGAAGCACCAATGAATAATAAGGGAATGAAGTAATTTCCATTATGTGAGAACTGTGGAAAGAATCCTCCTGGGAAATGCTTGAAAGGCATGTGATTTTGCTATAAGTATGGAGAAAAGGGTCATCGATCTAGTGAATGAAAGGGGAAGAGAATATTCAATGATGTTCAATGGTAAAATTGTAGATAGATATGACACTTTTCAAATTAGTGTCCTAATAACCAAGGAAACTTGCCTTAGAAAAGGCCTCGAGAGAAAGGGAAAGCATATGCAATTACAACCATGGAAGTTGATGTTCCTAATGATGTGATGGTGGGTACTTTAATTTTTTCCTCAAACTTAGCTAATTATTTATTTGATTTTGTATTATCAAATTAATTTATATCTTACCAGTTTTCCAAGAAAATTATACATGTCCAATTTGATTTAATAAAGGAGTTTTCAATCAAAACTCATATGGGATGTATCATTTCAATAAAGATGTATAGATCAGTTTCCCTAATGACACATAAATGTGATTTGGTTCCTAACCTTATCATCATACCAATGATTGAATTTGATATTATTCTTGGTATGAATTGGCTGTCAAATTATGATGTGAAGATCTATTACAATAAGAATGAAGTTACAAATTTTGAGAATGGTGTAGAATCCCTTATATTTAGAGAGGAAACCTCGTCATCTGATTCTTATCTAGATCCACCCCCAGTAACTCTACTGAATGAAATTCTTGGATAGGAAGAGAACAAAATATCTATTGGTGATGAAAGAAATATTGAAATTAAATATATACCTATTGTGAAATAATACATTGATGTGTTTCCATAGGATTTACTTGGACATCCTCCAAAGAAGGAAGTTGAGTTCTCTATTGATTTAATTCTTGGTGAAAGACCTATATCAAATACTCCCTATAGAATGCACACTATGGAATTAGTGTAACTAAAGAAACAACTAGAGTAATTGAGTGAAAAAAGATTTATTTGACCTAGTGTTTCTCCATGGGGAGTCACTGCCCTCTTTTTCAAGAAGAAAGATGGATCTATGAGGCTATGCATTGATTATAGGGAAATCAACGCTATTACAATAAATAACATGTATCATCTATCACGCATTGAAGATTTATTTGATAAACTGCATAGAGACCAATATTTTTCGAAGATTGACCTTTGATTTGGATATCATCAGTTGTGTGTGAGGAAGGAATATATTCCAAAGACATCATTTCAAACCAGGTATGGGCATTGTGAGTTTAAAATAATGCCTTTTGGACTGAATAATGCACCCTCTATTTTCATGGATCTAATGAATAGAGTTTTCAAGGAATATCTTGATGAATTTTTTGTGGAATTTATTGATGATATAGTAGTATACTCCAAAAGATACATAGACCATGAGAATCACTTGCGAGTTATTCTGAAAAATCATAGAAGAAATGAATTATATGGGAAGTTTAGAAAGTGTGAATTTTGGATTCAATAAATTTTTTTCTTGGTCATATTGTCTCTAAGGATGTAATCTTAGTTGATCCTGCGAAAAGAAAGGCATTCCAATAGTGGCCCATGCCAACGAACATAACTGAGGTATGTAGTTTTATTGGATTAGTAGGTTACTACCGACGTTTCATTCAAAATATTTCCTGATTAGCTAACCCGCTAACCATGCTCACATGTAAAGGGGTTAAGTGTGTATGGATGAAATAATGTATAGAATTATTTGAAGAATTGAAAAGAAGATCGGTCAATGCTCCAACTTTGACTATTCCCTCTAGAAATGATGGATTTGTGATATACAGTGATGCATCAAAGAATGGACTGGGTTGCATCCTTATACAAAATAATAAATTTATTTCTTATGAATTAAGGTAGTTGAAGACTCATGAGAAAAATTACCCAACACATGATCTTGAGTTATTATCCATAATATTTTCCCTAAAAATACAGATACATTATCTCTACGATGAAAGATGTGAGATATATACGGATCAAAAGAGTTTGAAATACATTTTTACACAGAAATAACTCAACATGTAGAAAATGAGATGGATCGAGTTACTCAAAGACTATGATTGTTCAATACACTACCACCTAGGAAAGGCAAATAAGGTGGAAGATTCATTTAGTAGGAAAAATCATGGACTTATAACCTAAATAAGGATTGAGAGAGATCCTATATTCATTGATCTATTGAAGATGGATATGGGAATTATTAAGGAAGTGGAAAAATATTTCCTCTTTCAAATGATTGATAAACCATCTCTACTAGATAAGATAAAATTATATCAATCTGATGATGAAAATATAAAGAATAAAATTAAAGTTGTTAAGGATGGATGATTGGAAGACTTCATGTATGAGGATGGAGTTATAAATTTTGGGAAGATTTTATGCATTTTATCAGTGCCTGAGATAAAAATGGAACTATTAAATGATTATCATAGCTATAATTTATCTATAAACCCTGGTATCACTAAGATGTATAGAAATCTGAAGAAACATTTTTTGTGGGATAACATGAAGTGTGAAATTTCTGATCATGTGTCAAGGTTTCTAGTTTGTCAACAAGTGAAGGCCTAGAGACAACATCCTAGAGGGGTCATGCAACCTCTACCTATTCCTATGATAAAGTGGGATGAAATTATGAATTATTTTTTCACAGGACTATCAAGGACACCTAGAAGGAATTATGAAATACGGGTAATTGTTGACTGTCTCACAAAATCAGCACATTTCCTTGCTATAAGAGAGGATTTACCACTTAAGCACCTAGAAAGAATTTATATTAATGAAGTTCTAAGACTTCATGGTGAACCTATATCGATTGTGTCCAATCGAGATCCCCAATTTATATCAAAATTCTGGAAAATTATCTAGAAGTATTTGGATACTGAGCTTCATATGAGTACTTTTTATCACCCCAAAACTAATAGACAGTCTGAAAGGACTATTCAAACACTGGAAGACATGTTGAGATCATGCTCTCTTGACTTTCATAGTATGTGGGATCAATACTTTCCTTTCATGTAATTTTACTACAAAAATAGTTTCCATTCTAGAATTAAAATGGTTCAATATGAAGCATTATATGGTAAGAGGTGTCAAAATCTAACTTGTTGGGATGAATTTGGTGAGTGGAAACTTATAGGACTGGAACTTATCAAAGAGATGACTGCAAAAGTGAAAAAGTTTAGGCCCATATTGAAGCAACAAAAGTAGGAAAAAGAGTTATGCTAAAAACCATATAAAGGATTTAAAATTCCAAGTAGGTGATCATGTATTTCTAAAAGTATCTCTATAGAAGGGTGTCTTAAGGTTCAGTAAGAAAGAGGAATTTGAGCCCTAGGTACATTAGACCATTTGAAATTCTGGAAAGAATTGGAGATTTAGCTTACCATTTAGTAATGCCACCAAGTCTCCCCAAAGTTCATAATGTGTTCCATGTGTCATTGTTAAAGAAATAAATTCCATACCTAATGCATGTACTCACCTATGAAGAAATAGAGTTGGAACCTAATTTGTTATACTGTGAAGAGCCCATCGAGATTCTTGACATAAGGAAGCAGGTATTGAGAAATCGGACAACTAGAATAGTAAAGGTTATTTGGAGAAACCATAAAATAGAATAAGAAATGTGAGAACCTAAAGATTTTATGAATAATAACCACCCACATCTTTTTAATGGGATTTATACATGAAAAAATTTGAGGAAGAAATTTCTGAAAGTGGGAAGAATATAACACTCCAAACATTTTATGGTTTTCTTCTCCTAAATAATTTCAATTCATTAGATAGCCAATATTTCATAATGCACTAAGTATTTTTGAAACAAAACTTGGTTATTTATAGAATATAGTCATAACCTATCTATTAAACATAATTTTTTTAATTTTGTGTTTTGAATTTCAAGAAACAGACATACACAATTGCGATCAGGGTGATATTTGGAGTCCTATAGAATCAAATTAATTTTTAGTAAATAGTAACTTACCCTTATAAATATTAACCTACCCTTGTGAATAGTAATATGACCCTTATTAATGGTAACCTTACCCATGAAAGTGTAAATAAAATTTAGGCGCCTTAAAAATGAAGATGAATATTTTAAGTGAAGGTGTTTTTTGATTAAATGATTATTTTAATTAAAAATTAAATTTCTCATATTTAGGAAATTATTTTTGAAAAATGAAGTTCAATTTTGGATTCTACACATTGAAAAATGGTTAGGGATAATTTTTGGGATTTTTCTGAAATACTTGAATTTTTGTGAATAGT
The DNA here is from genome assembly GCA_963277665.1 of Viscum album. Classification (NCBI taxonomy): domain Eukaryota; kingdom Viridiplantae; phylum Streptophyta; class Magnoliopsida; order Santalales; family Viscaceae; genus Viscum; species Viscum album. Next base: position 290,294,109 of record OY728153.1, on the reverse strand, counting down.
AAAATATGATAAATTATGATAAATGCTAAATACATGATTTATTGAGTCATAGATCATGTCCTTCTAAGGTAAGAGCACTTGGTTTGAAATAATATAAACTTATTACTATTTTTGGTCACTAAATAATCAATATTTCTTGTATTAGGGAAAAATAATTATCTAATGATTAAAATATTAAGAAAACCCTCCCCCTTCACTATATAAACCACCCCTCACCCCCTCTTCCTCCCACACCACTCAAGAATTTTTCCTTGATTAATTTATAAAAAATACACTTCCCATGACCTCCCCCCACTTCCAATACCTTCTGGTCTCACAAAAATTCCAAAAACAAAGGCCTTAAGAAGATTCTCAAGGAGGAATACTCAAGAGGTGAACATCTCTTCCCTTTTTTTCAACTTCTTTTACAAGTTATATTCTTTTGTAGCTCTCTCTTAACCTCCTATAATACAAATGATTTTATAATTCCAGTACCTTAAATGAACTATAATTTTATTATTCTAATTTAATATTTCATCATCATCTCTCTTTTCCCCATCCTCTTATACTAAAAATGAAAATACCATCCGAGATGTGTTAATTTATCACATTCAAGGATGACTGGTTTTCAATTTATATTACTATCTTCAAGACTAGTCATGAAAATCTTTAATGGTTGAACCATATTATAATATATTTATTTTATCTTATTGAATTTTCTTTAATCCTTATACACACATAATATAAAATAATAATATAAAATAAGTTCGTTGTGCACAAAACCACTAAGTTAATCCAAGCGTTTATCATTAACTTTTATCTAATAATTCATCCTCATGATATATAACCAAAATCAATATAAGATAATTTATATCAATGAAATGTAACTAATAATATATATTAACAATTATGTATGTGTAACCACATTTCAAACGAACTTCCATTCATGAATATAAGTAAACTGATCATGAAAAACAAAGAAGAAAATGATTCCAAAACAATAAAATTGAACTCTTAAACCCATAAAAAAGTAAATGAATGAACCTAATAAGGTTATAATAAATAAATTAAATGTATATTATGTTCTGTAATTATTAATTAATGAAGATAAATTTGATTATTCATGTCATTAAGATCAATCGCAAACACCTTCAGGCATAAGGTAAGGGGTTTCTCATATCACTTTTATTTTTGTGAGATTTCCATTTTCGCCACTTATTTCTTGTATGTGGTGTGTGTTTACTTACATTTGATATATAATATCATTATTATCTTTATATTCATGGTATTAAGAGATTCACTTGATGATTGTTAACTCTATTGATTATAATGGAATTTGTTTCGATTTCCATTTCATTGTGATTTACTTGGTATCGGGCACCTAATCATTCTTATGTAGTGTACCTACTACCTCTTTGATATCATTTTTTATTTGAAATTGTAAATATATTATATATCCATATTCTTGTTTCATGGATATTATTACTTTCTTAATACATATACCCTTTTACATACAATGTTTATTTTGAATGTTGTTTAACTATGGAAATATTGATGAATCTGTATCCTATACTCTATATAGATATTGAGAAGGCATATTGTACTTGTATTAAATCTATGTATAAAGAATGATTTGGACATTAAGTGATGGGTGGGGACTTCTATATCCCCTCTATGCATCGATAGGTCTCATGAGATAAATCAATTGGAAATAAACCCTTTGAGTTTGTTTCCAAAACAGAATCAAACGGGTATCTACCTGCAGACTTAAACTGTTTCGACAATATAGTGGTATCATGTGCTAGATACATGCCATCCAATTAATAAGAATTATCTTTATTCATTTTCATTTATTACTATCCATGAGTTTTTCACTATGAAAAAATCTATGGATGCAGTTTCATTTTCAGTTTATTAATGGCGTGTGTTTTCATTTATTCACCATGCCATATTGACTGTGCCAACTCGACTATGATTCAATTATTTATGATTCATGCTTCCACTATTTGTAACTCTTTTAGAGAATTTTAGACTACCCCTTTAATTTGTTTACCTTAAATAATTTATGAAGAGTAGACCATTTATTGAGTTCTCATGGATTCAGTTTATTAGTTTTTGTTATGTATTGTATTTTGTTGCCTTTCCTAATATAATATGAGTTACATGTATGTATATAGTTTCTTCAAGTATACTAAACTAATAATTCCTTCATGATTTCATTCCTTAAAATCATTCAAATGTAATAAGTAATTCACCGGCTCTGAGCTTCTGGGGTCGGGGTGTTACATGCTCGCATACATCATATCATTTAGCATGAAATCCAAAACCAACCTGAACAACATACAAAAACACCTTATCTCCTTTATAACATCATCTCAAACATTGGGATGAGTTGATTTATTTTAATTCTTGGGCCACTCCACTCCATAAGAGACCCATGAATTAAGCATAATAGCTCAAATTTGACCGATTACCACTACACCCAAATGGTTCATTTCATGATTAAACAACTCAATGGTTACCAAGTGTATCAATGCATACCACAGAGATTTCATGAACAAGACAACACGTCCTCAATACTATCCATTGTCTCACCGAACCTTTGCATCCTAGTATCTGATGGCTCATAAAAAAATATCCCATAGGTGGACTATCCCATAGGAATTTAAAATAAGGCTGATGATATAATGAGTTGTCTGTCACTAAAGAATAAGAAGATAAGGGTCACATGACCCACTATGTAGATGAACATACCCTAGGAATATCTAACCCATTAAACTAGATCATTACCTGATGATCACACTCATAACGAGGGTCACAACACCAAAAGACCATGTATCAATACAAGGGTTTACTTTTCAAAAACTAAGAATCTTATAAGGGACAAATGACACCCAAATGGAACCTCACACCAAAAACTTCTAATCAGCAACTAGAAAGGGATTTAAAGATCCGAGGGTGCTGCCAACAAAAATATATCCCCTCAATCAAGCGTAGGGAATCAACCTAAAATGAGTCCATGCCTAAAAATGTTTATTAGGCTTAAGGGTTTATCACTTGAATAAAATATAAGATAATGGGCCTACAGAAAATTCGCATGTTCCCATTTCAAGGAAACACTCAGGAAATATATAAACTACCCCCACTCGAGGGTAGAAACTAATAACACCTCATAAGGCTCTATTTTAATTCAAAACATTTATTTACACTTTACCTTTAAAAATTTCAAGGTTTATCTTTTTTAATATCATCTAATTTGATTCACAATGCAGAAGCATTGGGTTCATTATTTAGTTTAAGCCACTAGGCATGCTGGCATGTTTTTATCAAACTTATTTTTGAAAATTACTTATTTAAATGAAATCATGTTAGAATTTTGAAATTTATCATATAAATACTAATTTAAAACATAATTTTTGTATTCAAAATATTTTCACAATTGGTCTTAGTTAAATAAAATTTCAATTACAATATATAAAGGAAAACACCCTTTAGGTTGGGATTGTAATTTTAATTAACCAAGGCCTTATATAAATACAACCTAAAAGAAAATAAAGTTACTTTTTAAATTAAATAGGTCTGGTAAAAAAGGATTCCACCTTATGTAAATATGTAAATCCATATAGGTAGCTACATGAACTTTACAATGTCCCTCAATACATAGCATAAGCACACCCACATAGGGTTAAGAACTAAGGCATGCCAAAAGAAAAGGTGACTTATGAGGGTCCCATAAATCCATTTTTGGTTATACTAAAAGAAACCCAAACATTTTAAACATTAATTATTTAAAACACCCTTTGATACTACTTTTTAATATCCTGAACCGACTGGCCACTAAACTGGTAGCCAGGTCGGTCACCACATGGCCTCAGTGCCTCCCTGTATGCTAGAAGATACCGACTAGTAGCGAGGGTATAATGGTGGTATGGTGGGGAGACTATACACTTATGTTCAGATTAGAATAGTGGTATATCATGTTTAATTTAAGGGAAAATATAAGAATCAGTAATAAATGAAAGAAAGAGTGGTGGAAGATAAATATAATAACTAAATAAAGTGGTCGGTGCCAATATACAACTAACCATGCATGCATGTCCATGTGATTCTACCAAATAAATAAGGAAACATATAGTAGGTGATATGATACAATACATGAAAAAAGAAAAATAATAAAAATTCCCCAAGGTTGGTATCCTCAAGCATCTTGAGTACTAGCTCATTCTCGTGCCCCTAACTCCTAGGTACAATGTACAACACAAGAAAAAGATCAATGACCTGCGAACAATAGGATTTTATCAGGTACCCTGGTGCAATGGAAGCCTGAGAATGGTGTGAGATATAATTAGTAGGCCACCACCAATGGTTTCTAAATCATTATTAAGTCCATGCATATAAAATAAGATGTGTTCATGGATAACAAAAGTAAATTAGCAATGCGAAATAAATAAATAACCAAGTCAGTCTTGGGTCCCTCCAAGACACCCATCTCGACCATACCTGCTTCAACCTAAGCTAGAATTTATAAACCAAAGGTAACTTATTTGAAAGGGATATAATGTAATAATTAGTCATCATACTATTAAGAATTTAGAAAAGTAATGATCCTATACATGTGATTTGGCCTAGAGGGCTCACCCTTTTATTTAATTACTTAAGATATTTAATTTAATTTAAAGATTCATCTCTAGTATTCATTTTTACGGAATCTTGTTCCCATCCAAGGAAAACCTTATAAAGGAACCTGAGTATCACACTAGGGGCATAATAATTTTCTAAAGCTAAAGGAGTCTATCTATGGTGATCTATAAATGGAATCCCAAGTATCGCTCCTTATGTAAGTAAAGCATTTCTCTTCCAAGTACACCCCTGATATCTTACAAAGGGGTTTGAGTATGACTCATGGTATGGTGTAACCATATTACCACCAAGTCCATCCACGGGTTATCCCTTGAAAACTGAAATCACTCATATGGAGGTAAGCAACATGCACAGTGAGCTCATCCAACATATAACAGGTATCACCCCCAGCGTATGAATCCTCATTGACCCATGATCCCTTCCTTGGAATTCCATAAGGTGGAAGTCAAGCATTGCTCAAGGCATAAAAAAATACATCAATTACTTTTAAATTTAATCACTAAAGAGGATAATTATAACCAAGAATTATCATAAACATGGTGCAAGGTAGGGGCTACATATACAAGCAAGCCACATCACAAGTCATGAATACTAAACGAGAGGACCAAGCCTTTTGATCATTTCAATTACAAATAATAATTACCATGCATTAAGAATTCCACCAATCCAAACAACTAACCATTAAACATATCATATTTGGATTAGAATATAGTGCACCTCAATGAGGAGTTTTATTAGAAATCATGATATTATCTTTAAAAAATTCATTGATTCAACTTCATTCATTTCATTTGATGAAACAATTATATATACCTAAAAGGTAAATTCAAATATACTATAACCATTTAATTCCATTCATTTTAATTCATACACCTCAAGGGTGGGCCAGTTGTAAGGAAGACACAATATTTTAATATGAACAAAGAAACGAAATTGTCTGAATGAGTGTATTGGGTTGAGTCCATAACCTCCAACCAAATAGAGAAGAGTCTATATTAAATTACAATGCAGTATAGGCATTTTATTTAATGCAATTGATTTTGTAGAGGTGACACTTGAGAATCCAGGAACATGGAACAATAGAATTATTCTATAATCAATGAAACTTGGAGGGATAAGCTAAAGAACACCTTCTATATACCAAAGAAAACCCACATGTCCAATGTCAAGGCTTGGTTTGGTATGGTTTGAGATAAATAAAAGAAATTGATGAAAGACCTTAAATTAGGGTGAATTAGGTCACACTAAAATAACATAAAGGGAGAGAATAAAAACAAATAATAGAATAAAGAGGAGTTGTATACTTATTGAGAAGCTTCAAACTCACATAATAGTGCTCGAATAAGAGGTCATGTGAGGGATATCTCATCATACCTAGAGGAAGAGGATAAAGACTCAGGGAGGAGGTTGATGTGCATGGAGGAGGAAGGAGAAAGGAGGAGGAAAATGAAATAAGAACGGAAGGGGAAAGGATATTTTCACCCCTTTAATGAGGTGCACAGTTTTGTTGCATGGTTATCCAAACCACGCACCAACTATGTGAGGGATACTACTTAAGAGGAGGGTTTGCACTATTTGGACAAACCATGTGCTAAATGTGTGGAAAATAGTGTACACATACTATCTAAATGGCACTAAGTGTGCAGGCTAGGCGCATGGTTTGGGAAAATTATGTGCAGCCTGTGAAGGACACCTCTGCTCACCTGCACAAGGTACATGGTTTACACTAGTGGGATGTATGGTTTAGAACAAACTGTTTCCCTTAACAGTCCACCCAAACTTGATTTTTCAGTGCCTAGTTCTCCTGAAACTCCAAAAACCACCCGAGACACCTCTCAGGATATTAACCACATCTAAAAACAATACTTTTAAGTGTTCCAAAACTCATATTTACATATTGATTCTTGGTTTACAAGTAGACCATCCACAAAATGATAAAACTAAAATTCCCATGCAATTTCATTCGATCCAAAAACATGGGATGCTATATCCTAAGAAGTGAGAATATTGGAATGGTAGCAAATACCCTCAAGAGACTAATAATATACCATGTCTCTCTTAAATAATATAACTAGGAAATAACTAAATAATCCTTAAAGAAATGATATATAATAATAATAAATCTATCACAATCCAATGATCAAATCAATCTTAAGATGGAAATCCCATAACAAGTCAATAAACAGAATTACTCTTCTTAAATTATTCTCTTTTAATTATGGGGTTCTCTTATTATAATGATATTATCATTATTTAATCATTTTTTATTTGAATTTAAGATTTAATAAAATCATCATTAACACAACATAGGAATATATATATATAATTCAATATATTATCAACAATTAACACAGGAGTGCATACATTATTAATAAGGGCATCATAACAAGGAATCGTATCCTTTGTTTCATAATTTCATTTCCAATCCAGAATTCTCTATTCTAATTTATTCCCAAAATAATTCTGATTTCTCATAGGAAATATCATAATATCAACATTTTATAAATATTTTTTAATCATCATAATATAATGGAATAATATTGTTATTACTCTAAAACTGAAATTAAATGAAGTAAGAAACGGACTATAATACCAAATACATGAAAAAACTAGAACAATATGAATTTAAATTAAGAAGAAATATAATTTTACCCCTTACCTTAGACCAAATAACCATACCAACCAAAGATAATAGTATGGTAATATAAATTAATAATTAAATAGCAACCCCACCCACCAGACCAACCCATCCCAAGGAGAGAGTGTAAACTTACCTTTTTCTATAGAGTTTGTATAAGGCTAGTTTATCAAATGTTGGAGTGATACAAGGAGTAAAAATTTATAGTAATTAATTGGATGATTTCAATTAATAAGAATAATGATATTCTCAATCATTTATTTCAAAGGGTAAATAAATCGAAGAGATTTAGAATCACTGGTTTCAAAGGGCTACTAATTAAAGGACTAGAGGGTTAAATAAGGATAGTTGAGAATATTTTCACAGAATATCTAGTATCATATATTCAATAATATATAAAAAATTCATATAAATACATTACCTCAAAGTATTCAAGATGTTCCATTTTGAGGGAACTGATGCCCAACACTACTGAAATGTGGAAAGCTTCCACTGATATGCTTGATGTCAATCTTCATCAAATTGGATAACAAATCCAAAAGATATCATTACTAAAAATTATTGTAAAAAATAAATAAGGAATAAAGAATAGATAAGGGATATTAAAATCATATTATAAATGGAAAAACCTCTCATATTAGGGATTAAATAATACCAAAGTTTTGTGAGAAAATACGGGAAGTTTAACAAGAGGAAGGAGACACTCTAAATTTATTATAAAATTTAGATACCATTAATTTATAGTTTGATAGGGTTGGTCAATCACATCTTGTTAAATCTCCCCAATGCTCCCCCATTTTAAAACAAGTTAAAATCTATTAAATTCAAATAATCAAATAAGTATATGGTTTTTTTATTATCACCACATCATGACATTTAATTTTACAAAATCTTGGAATATATATAACATAAATGAATGGAATTTTAATTATGTAATAGAATCCCCAATTTTCCATGATTTATGATTGAAAATACCCTTATCAGTAATAAATATGATTTAGACATGATTTAGTTTTACAATTGATAATTTAATTATCAGTCATAAAATAAGATCCCTGAAAAATAAGAAAACAACAAGGGGAAATACACTTTCTCAAATATAAAATTAATTTTATGCATGAAGGAATTAATTTTACGTATCAAACACTTACTTATGTATATGTGAGTAAATGGATCTTAAGTATCAAAATATTAGTTTTATGTTTGAAAACTTTACTCTTATGTATCATAGTAAAGACTCTTACGTATTGAGAATATGGAAAAGTATGGGATAAAACTATGATATGTAAGGGTAATCCAGTGACAATGGGTGATACATAAAGGTTTTTTCCTCAGTAAAGGTAATTCATAAGGTTCATGGGATGATATATAAGGGTCTTTATAGAGTTAAATAAATACGTAAATGCAACTTTAAATATCTTAACAATACATAAAGGTCACCCCATACTTTTCCAAAAATCATACAAAAACCCAAAAATGTAGAATTATCAAAAAACATAACTTAAAAACAATAATATAATTCTCTAACCTTAAATACTAACAAGAAACATATTGAGAAACCCAAAACACCTAGGAAATAATAAATACAAGGGTTGTGGAAAATACTAACCCTTACATAAGACACCAGTCAAATAATTCTCATCCTTCAAAATCAAAATAAAACCAAAATAATAAAATCACAAAGTGTGACTATCATGTGGAGACACCTCTCAAATAGGATGGACACAATACTAACACTCTCTATGGAAGATTCAATCTATGAATCCAAATCACTTATAAAAATTAAAATTTTAGGAACCATATATATATATCCATTCGAAACATGTTTTAAATTTTTTAAAACCCTTCTTGTTTGAAAAAAAAACTTTAAAAACTTTTATAATACTGCTAATCAATTTACAATAAAGGGGAATTTATAGATCAATGCACACCAACTTTTTAAAAAAATAGTATTTAAGAATAGGAATTTTGTAATTAGATTCAAAATCATCTTAAATTTATTTAGATAAAGGAGTAGAGTTTCTAACCTATAACAGACCTCCATCCCCAAACCGTAACTAACTACCAAAGACTGAGAGACTTGTTTAACCTCAAATTATTTATATTGATGATTACATAATAAAAAACAATGGGAGTAGATTAAAAAATCTACCTTAAGACATGAAATACCATCCATCATCTCTTTTACACTTCTATGGTAAACAATAATGTTAGAAAAAATTTCATGAATCATATCCACAATATAGAAAACATTCCAGCCTTCCAATCAACCCAGAATTGGGTTCCTAGATTAAAATCGTAGGAAGGGCTCAAAATTTCTTAATTTTTATATAGAATCAGAATAAAAATTAATGCAATAATTAATATAAATAATAAAATAAGACGAATTCAACTAGATAATAAAGGATTAAAGAAACCAAGGACTGAACACAGTCGGCCACTCTTATCAATACAAAAACATCATATTCTCATTACTATTTTAACTTATTTAATGCATTATGAGAAAGTTTTCAAAAAGAATCACAACCAATTATATCAGAAACTATGGTAATATTAATCATGAAGGGAATATGTGTAATATAGTGCTCTATAAAATCAATCAATTTAATAGATAATAGATAGAAAATAACCAATCAATAACTATCAAATAAAAAATTAAGGCCAGAAAATATTAAATAATAGTTATCAAATAAACAATAGAGGCTATAAATAAGCCACTAATAGCTAACTACAGCCTTTATTTCATGACAACAATCACTTATATCTCAATACATTTATATAACCATACCTTTCCATCATCAACCACGTCCTCTAAAAAATATCATATCAAATGTTTCCAATGATATCAATAATAGTTTTATAATGTTTTATATATCAAAGATTTAATTTAAAATGGTAATTCAATATCCAAATCAAGGCTTTAAGAAATATTATTATCTACAAGTCATTCCATTATTTACTAATCAAGATAATAATTCAACACATGATATTAAATTATCATTAGATATAAAATTTCAAAGAAGGTGCACATTGAATATTTTTATCCAATGCTTGTATAATTACCGCATCCCCATAATACTCATATCATAATATTTTCACCATATTAATTCGTTTATTAATTTTTCATCATGCTTTTAGTTCATCACTTAATTTCCACATGTTTTTTTCATGCTTTTCACTTAATTAAAACATGGAAATATAAATCATATAGAAAATATAAATCATATTATGGAATTTTAACTCATAATTCTCAACATGGCATAAACAATAATTAATATGTAACATAAGTTTTCATGATTGCATAAAAATCACTTATATAATTTATCAATCTTAGTCATTCTTTCTACAATAGTCAGTTCATGCATATCACATTATTTCTCAATTTAAATAATGCATAGTTAATTCTTGATAAGAATAATATATATTATGCATTATTTGAAACATTGATTTAGTTAAACAAGCTATGTAATAATAATTTACAACTCTAGAATGTTTTTTAATTAAATGAACTCATACTTACAACTAGTATTTATTTCCAATGATTTTTTTACCAATTTGGATTAACACATTGTAACACCATCTTTTTTTATATAATAATAAAAAAACATTTTTTGTATTATTGTTTTTAATTTTTTTAATAAAAAAAAAATATTAATTTTAAAATTTAATTTTTACCCATATGTGTCCTGAGGACTATGTAAAGTTATGGTCCCCTATCCTTACACATGATGGTTTTTAAGAGTTGTGTAAGGGTAATTACTCAATTACATGAGTTGCATATGGATTGGGAGGGGTTTAATTAGGTTACATGATTGTAAGAGGATTTTTTACCTAGTTGCATAAGGGTGTGACCTAATAAAATGAATTTCATAAGGGTAAGAATTTTTTTCCTAAGGATACATAAAAAAAATCCCTCAGTTAAATGGGTTGTGTAATGGTAAATAAAAACTATGTAATGGTAACCCAAGGTTTGCATAAGGTTAATTGTGTAAGGTTTGATTATGTAAGGGTACTTGAATAAGGGTATTATCTTATTTAAGTGTACTTGTGTAAGAGTAATACAAACTTGCATAATGGTAACTCTGGCATTTAGTAAAGGTAAGCTCATATTTATAAAGATCATGTAAGGGTACTAAAGGTGTTTTTTAAAGGTAGAATACAATACGTAAAGGTCACATAGATAGTATGTAAGGGTAAAACCTATTTTATATAGTTTTTAAGGGTAAAACCTCACTATGTAAAGGTAACCTTGTTTTTTAAAAGGTTATGTAAGGGTAATTTGGCTACCATGTAAAGGTAGGTTGAGCCATGTAAGGGTAACCTCTCGGTTTCAAAGGATGTGTAAGGGTAACCATATACCCATATGTGACACTTAATGGTTTCATAAGGGTAAAGCCATGTAACCCTTATGCAACACTTTTTTTGGGAGAAAAATAAATAAAAACATGGTTTTTACTTCTTCTTCCTCCAGGATGCCTCTGTAACATTTGTAATTCCTTAAACCCTTTGTAAAATCTAGAAAATCATGGGAAATCAATTATTTTATCTTTTTTAAAAAATTTAACTCCTTTATAAGATATTTTAAATACTTTTAAATTATAAATCAACTAAAATATAAAATAAAATAGTGTATTTAATTTTTTGGTTTTTAGTATTGTGAACCAGAACACCTGTTGTATATCTTAAAAATTTACCTGATCCTTGTTATGATGATTTTTAGATATTATATTGAGAAGGTTTTGGCTTTTTTTTCATTCTTATCCACTATGAAATCAATATTAAGTGTTGGATGTTGTTTTTTCTTGGATTTCATGCATGGAATTTCACATGCTACTATAGTTTTCTCTTCCTCATCAATGATGATTTCTAGATGGGTGACTTAGACCGTATCTAAGGTGGGTTTTTTGTACCTTGGTGCTAACCCATGAAATAATGGTAGTTTTGGATAATCTTTTTAGTTTGTTTTAATAAATTATTTGATTAATATCACCTTTTCATAAAAATGTTGTTATAGATAATTCATTTAGTTTAGTTTAGAAAATTAATTGGTTTATTTTGGAAAAATAATTATTTGATTACACCTTTTCATTAAAAGATGGTTTTAAAGGGGTTTTTCTTTAAAAAATAAATCATGTATTTCTTATGCTTTATAAAATTCCTAAATGAAGAATTTTATTCTAAATTAAAATTTAAAATAATATAAGTGATGATACGTTTTTTTGAAAATTATGTTGATGACTTATTTTTATTCTAAAGTTGATTTTCAAATCATGGAAGTGGTGATGCTTAACTTGTGAAAATTATTTTGATAAAAAAAATATTCTAAAGTGGATTTTCAAATCATCGGAGTGGGAATATTTTTCTTGTGCTTTTTTTTCAAAAAATTGTTAGAATGTTTTATGTTTTTTTTGTGAAAACATGCTAGATGGGAGCACTTGGTAACCTTGGGTGTGGGCATTTTTAATAGGTTCTCATGAGGTTGTGGCAAAAAATGGGTAGCTTGATATCGATAGACTATGGAAGTACTTGGTATTATTAGGATTCACTTGTAAACATAGTATTCCTTATTTGTTCTAGTTATGTTTTCCCATAGGTTAGAGCCCAATTATATTTTTTGTATAATGGTTTCACTTATGTAACATGTTTTACATAATGACATGTTTATCTTATGATTTTTGGCTTGTGGACATGGTGGTCCCGAACTAGATTATTTTATCTTGGTTTTTTTAAGTACTATTCTTATATACTCACTATGTTATCATCTATGATATGTATATTTTGATTATTGACCACAATTTATCATTATTATTTACATTCATATTATTTTTGTTTTGAAGATTGAATGTTTTGAAAACAAACCAAAGGAAGTTTTTTAAAATGGGTTTCATAAAGAAATGGATTTATAAACTAGTTTTGTTTTAAAGATATAACTAATGGTTTCTTGGTAATATAATTTGTATAGATTCATTAGTGGTATACTGATCATATTATTTCTCACACCCTAATTTTTCCCTTGGTAATTTTTAGCCATGGGTTTTTAGGTTATAGGTAAAAAAATCACATAATGTGGCATGATGGCTTCTCTTGGTTGTTCTTTTCCAAGTCACGTTTTAAGAGGGTAGTGACAGATAGTCACATAGAGACTTGGACCTATGCTTGATTTGGTTTTCTTCAAGTTTTTCCTTTTTTTTGTCCTTATATATATTGTGAGTTTTTATAACTACTAAAAAAATCATATACCAATAGTTTGGAACCATTGGTATATGTCTCCAAACCATTAGTATATCCTATACCAACAATTTGGAGGGTTGTTGGCTAGTTTATCATTGGTATAAACTAATACCAATGGTTTTGGAAAAATATTTCATATAGTTGGTCTATACCAATAGTGTGGGAACCATTGGTATAGGTCATATGAAATACATATACCAATGGTTTTGAAAAACCATCGGTATATGTAATGTATAAAAAAAAGCTAGTCTGGTTTCTATCCCAAAATCTTCCATTTATATTTCAATAACCTAAACACTAATCTATAATGAATTTTTTGGCATAATTTGATATATATATATATATATAATTAATTTAAATTTTGATGTATTTAAATTTATTTGAAAAAGAATTCATAAAAAAATTGAGCTACTTATACCAATGGTTTTACAGAACTGTTGGTATAGGTAATCAAATTTTTTGTACCTATGGAAATGTTTTTTCCAAAACTATTGGTATAGGGTCTATCCATGGGACCTTTACCAATAGTTATTTGCAAAACCATTGGTATAGGGTCTCTCTATGGTACCTATACCAATGGTTTTGTCCAAACCATTAGTATATGATCTCTCCATGGTACCTATACCAATGGTTTTTTTAAAACTGTTGGTTTGGGGTCTCACTAAGGTACCTATACTAATTATTTTGGATAAACCATTTCTATAGGGTCTATCTAATTTACTTATACCAATATTTTTGGCCAAACTATTGGTGTGCGTCTATTGGTATAACTCCAATTTCTAATAGTGCATCTTTCTTCCACATTATATTTTGGTAGCTCATATTTTTTTGTTAAACAAGAGAGTTATTTTTTTATATTTAGGGTAAAATCATTCTCATGGTTTGACATGTTGATATCTGGGTACTTTTCCCCAACCCGTGGTGATCAAGAACACGCTTCGAGTGATATATCGAGCCAACTCAGCTGATGTATCAGGTTGACCTATGTTGGTTTGTTAGAAAATGGTATTAGAGGCTTTCAAAACCATATGTGTTAAACTATCTAGGTTTAGATCAAGGTATATGGTAAACTATACCTAGGAATATTTAGAGCTCAATGTGTATATGGCGAGTGGGTTCTTGGTCACCAATGTTCTTAATGCCACTTGAGTTTCCATGGACAGTCAGAATTTATTTTCTATTTAATTTTTTTTCATGAGTAATGATTTGATATGATGACTTATAATCCTTATTGTAATGTATTATTTTCATTGGGGGTTATCCTGGATTCAAGGTGTAAACTAGAAAAAATAATCAAGTTGTAAATTCTATCTAGGTGGCCAGATAAACCATTCACTTTCTAGTCACTTGGTTTTTAAAGTTTTAAAGGGGTTATGGTGTACTTAACATGTGTATATCAATTATGTGTCTAGTTAAATCATGAATCCATTTTACTTTTCTAAGTATATTTAGAACCCATGAATCTTGGATTCATTGAGTGACTCTCATTGACATAAAAATAATCAAAGTGGTGTTTAGGATATTTTGATAACAAGAATCAATTTTACTAATATTTATGGCATATTTTTATTGTATAGGGATGGTAAAACCATTTTATTATCTGAAAATGTTTTTCATAAAAATGGTTTTTGTTTTAAAAGTGAATATTTTTTTATTTCCTCTGAAATGATGTTTTTATTATAGATCAAGTTTTTATAAATGGTTTTAACATGGAATCATGTAAAATGGTTTGGTTTTCAAACTGGTTAAATATTTTACATGAAATAATTCCACACCCTTGGGGAATTGTTTTTAATAAGACTTAATTTTTTTGAAAGAAATGGTTGTTTATAATTATGTTATAAAGGATGGATGTTTTGTTTTATGGAAATAATCTGGTGTTGTTTCTAACTTGTGAGAGTAACAAAAAGTTGAAAGTGGATTATGAAATTTAATAAAAACCGGTCTTTATAAATTGAATTATGGTTATATTTTAAATAAATTTAAACTTGAGAAATTTAATTCAAGATAAAAATGAATATTTTTTTAATTCTTTGACTTGAAAGGTAAGAGGTTTCATCTTATAATTGTTTATTTTTGAAATTTTTTCCTTTTTTAATTCCTTTGTAAAGTAATGAAAAATGTTTACTTATGTAACCAATTGTTTTTAAACCTTTTTTTCAAATATTGTTTGTAGGTTTTTGAAATAAATAGGTTTATTCTTCTTGAGTAAGTTTTTTTAAACCCAACTGAAAGTGTTTTCTTTATTTTTTTTATTTGTATAACCATTTCTTGTGTTTAGGGGTTATTTGATGTTCTCCAAATAATATGATCAGATTAATTTCACCTCTTGTGTGGTTTGGGTGAGTCTTATGGGGAGGATTTGAGTTGGAATGTGATAATTTACTTGAGAAAAATATTTTTTCCTCATCTATTAGTGTTGCCAAAAATTCAAATGGAATGGTGAGTTTTTTCTTTCCTATTGGTGTTTTATAGATGAAAGGTCTTGAGGTAAATGGGTATTTAAGTACTAGTTTTCCTAGTTTTATTAAGTTACTTGGGAAGAGTGGAATCATAGGTGTTTCATATAATTTGTTTGTTTATCCCTTAAATTTATCACTCTATAGTTTCATAGTGGTTGTGTATTTGGGATATCCTTGTTTAGGTTTGACCTTTAATATCTTGCTTAAGTTTCTCCATTGAGTGTAGTGAACATTCTGTTCTTCTTCATTCCTCATTATTTCATTTCACACTATGAACTTTATTTTATGGGCTAGTTATGTGTTGAAATATATGCCAAGGGTTAAGGATTGGTTCCCTAGACTTGGTTAACCTTGGGTTTGTGCATGGGTAACAATATTTAGTTTCATTACCGGTGTAAGAACCCAGTTCTTATTCTTGAGGTATGGGTTTCATCTTTTCTCCTTTCCTTAAGTGTTTTTAAGAAAATATGGAAAATGGGGAAAAATCCTAAATTTTGGAACTACAAGCCGTGTACTTTTTCACACGCCGTGTACTTTTGGTCGTGTGGGATGAGTACACGGGGTGTGTAGCCATGTCAGTGACGAAAGGTGTAGGAACCAACTACACGCCATGTAGTGGTCCCTTACACGCCGTGTAGTCAGTCGGCAGACCAAAATAGTAAGGTGGTGGAGCAGCCGCTAGCTGGGCGACAGTACACACCGTGTAGTCGGGAGTACATGTCGTGTACTAATGTCGACAGATGAACAGTGTGGCGGTGCCGCCAGAGGAACAATTAAATGAAGGAATTACACGCTGTGTACTTTGTTTTTTTCTCTTAAAACGGGAAGTATCCTCCCCTGTTCACAGGGAAGGCTTAGAATGGGAAGAGAGCTTGGGAGAGGACAGTCGAACCTTCAGAGATCCACCGGGCGCACGTCTGGAATCTGATTCCGCTTCGGACGATCTCGTTGGAACCGCACGGGTAAGCCCTCTCTTCTCCGGGTGTGGTTCATACCAATTCTTCCCCTAAAGGAAGTTATTTGGGTTTAATTGAGTTTTCTTTTTCGTCAGATCTATGTTGTTCTTGGGCGTTTCTGAAATCGGCGTTCGTATATATCGCTCGTTGACATATAAGGTATGTGGCTTGGTGTTTGTTTTTCCAACTTCCGTGTGTTTTATGCGTTTTTGTGCCATGAACCCATGTTGGGGTGTCACGTGGCTGAGGTCGTTGCTATATTTAACACCTATAATTGATTAAGTATTTAAATTATGATATTAAAATGCTGGTTGGGATCGTTGCTTGGATCTGGAACCACCCCAGGGGTGTGTTCCGCTGTTTAGCCATTTTTCCTGGATACCTGAGGGTATGCCTTCAAAGTAGTAATTGTAGAATTGCCTCAAGAGGAATTTCTTGTTACTGCTTGTTTACCTGTTGGGCATGGCCCGATTACCTGTTTAGCCTGAGGGTGTTGTTGTGGTTAGCCTGTGGGCATTGTACTGTATTAGCATGAGGGCGTGACTATATTAGCCTGAGGGCAACATACTATTTCGCCTGAGGGAAACCTTTCGTTCCTGAGGGCTTGAATTTTGTGCCTAAGGGCGACACTTCGTATGCCTGAGGGTGAGATTCTGATATGCCTGAGAGAAATGCCTGAGGGCGAGATTCTGTATAGCCTGAGGGCAAGGTTCTGGTTAGCCTGAGGGATTGGTGCTATTGAGAACAAAATGCTACTAAATTAAATGGATTAAATGAATAATAAAATGGAAATATAACTGGTAGTTAGTTACTTTTGAGTACTGCTTACTTTATTGCATTTTACTATTGCACACTGTTGTTGCATGCTTACACGCAGTTGGGCACGGGCCTTTGGTGGGTGCCTACTGAGATATATTTCTCACACCCTGTTTGGGTCATTCTTTTCGTCCCAAACAGATTATGTTTTTGCAGGTGTGGATAGGGGCAAGAGTCCCTATACAGGTATTTGACTGTTGTTGAGGAGTAAGAGGTCATGGGACCGAGCCTAGGCTCGCGATGCCGCTACCACTTGTTTTGCTTGGTTTTGTTGTACTCTGCTTTTTTTGTACTGTATTGATGTATAACACATTCTGGCTATTTTCTTAAAACTTGATACAAGTAGCATCATTGTTTATATACTATTTGTTGTGTCTACAGTTGTTTATTTCAGTTATGTATGGTTTACTGCTTCCGTCGTTCATTGTATGTTTTATTTCATTCCGCTGCACTACACTTTGATAAATGAGGGCATAGTTTCCCCACTATCAGACCTGGGCCCTCGCTGCTAGTCGGCAGCCTCTGGCATTTGGGGAAATGTGCTTGAGGTCACGTGGCGAACTGGGTTCGGGGCACCCATTGAGTGGAACCCGGAATCGGGACGTTACAAAGTGGTATCAGAGGGGTTCTTTTCTTTGACTTACTATTTGGATCCTTAGTCAGGGATAGGACGGACCGATAGTTGGTAATAAGCTATGTTCGGGCGTAGCTAACCCGTGTACAGGGAAAAACCAATTTACCTAGTGTTGTAATTTTACTGATTTTTTATTTTACAGTTGATTTGATTTCACCGTTGGGTGACACACTTGGATTGTGCTGTTTATATTTTATCTACGAGTTCTATTTAGTCGTAACCCAATGAGATGAGGGTATGCCATCTCATGCATCATATAGGCACATGCTATAAATCACATGCCATGCATAGTTCCATGCCATGTAGGTGCATTATAATTGCATGTTGTTGTGATAGTTGTGTGCTAGAAAATCATGTTGTTGTGATAGTTGCCTTGATAAATACCTGCTATTTGATAGGGTATTATTATGTGAGCCTGTTTATAGAATGGATGCCAAACTTTGGTTTTTTTGGGGAGTATGGGCCCTCATTGACCGGAATTTGGTGAATCATTGGCTGTTATTTTGTCATAACATAGATAAGATGTCAAAATTTGATTCGTGGGGAGTATGGGCCCTCACAAGTCGGAATTTGACACTCAGGTGTTGTTTTTTGGTATTTTTTGGGTTCCGGGGAAGTTTCTGAGGCATACTGTCCGGAAACCCAGTATACACGTCGTGTAGTGCTTCTATACACGCCGTGTATGGACTTCTGTTCAGAAAGAAAAATGAGCTTTTTGAGTACACACCGTGTACCCAGAGTACACACCGTGTAGTCTCTTCCCATGTCACAAACCATGCTAGCGGTGACACGGGGAAGAGAAGACCTTGGGGCGAACACGCCATGTAGCTTCTGTACACACCGTGTAGTGTTGACCCGGAGTCTGGCCATGTAACTAACAACATAGGTCGATGAACTCCTGTACAGAACACGTCGTGTCAAAGATGAACATGCCATGTAGTATGACCTAGGGACTTGACCGTGTAACTAACAACACGGGTCGGTGCCACCTCTCCTTGAAAATGTTGTGTAACTTTGGAACACTCCGTGTAGTCTTGTCCGAGGACAGACCATGGGGAGTTATCCATGTGATTGGGAAACGGGGTGGAGTACACGCCGTGTGCGGGTGTAACACGCTGTGTAATGTCAAGCCGAGTAGTCAGCCATGTCATAAGCGACACGGGCAGCTGGAAAATAACACCATACACACCGTGTAGATTATATAAACGCCGTTTAGTTTTGGTTCAATGGGAGTCGTGTGGCCTAGCCGTGTCGAAGGACCCGGGCAGGGGAAGGGGAGTCAAGTACACGCCGTGTAGTAATAGTACACACTGTGTAGTCTTGTTATGAAAATCTTAAAATTCCTTCTTCCTCTTGTTCCCTTTCTGGTTCCTTCGTTTTCAGTCTTGATAAATCTTGAATCTAAGGCATGCTTTTTACCTTGTAGTGTCATGCTGCCTAGACGACCGCGCCTTTTCCACCAGGAGAGTGGCGACGACTATACTCCATAGATGGTGGGCCATGGGCTACCATTTGATCCAGCAGCAGAGCCAGATGCGGCGCCAGCTGCTATAACGGACACAGGCGTGGAGGCACAGTTCCATGAAGGCTTTATGGGGTTCATGTAGACCTTTCAGGGAGCACCATAGGTTGCCACATCTATGGCCGAGCTGACACATATCTTCCAGCAACAGCATCCACCTACGTTTTCAGGGGATGGAGGACCACAGGCTGTGGAGTCTTGGATGGGATCGATGCAGACTATTTTCGAGAATCTAGAGACGCCTCCAGAGCCGAGCGTCAAGCTCGTAACTTACATGCTTTGTGATTCCACCAAGAGGTGGTGGGATGTTACCACCCAATCAGAGCATCACAGGGACATGGCGTGGGAAGATTTCCAGGTAGTCTTCTATGACTTCTTTTTCCCGGAGATGCTGAGAGCAGATAGAGCTAGAGAGTTCAGGAATTTGCAGTAGGTACCTATGTTAGTGATGGACTATTCTGCTCGTTTCATAGAGCTTTAGCGTTTTGCACCTGTGCTGGTGGGTGATGAGACGTTGAGGGCCAGACGTTTTGAGGATGGTCTTCGTTATGACATCCGAGTGTTGGTGAATGTTTTCAGGTTGCCTTCAGTACATGCTATTTTGAACCAGGTACTGATTATCGAGAGGAACCTGTGGGAAGCTAGTGGTGTGGGATAGGGTGGTTCAACATCAGTTACTGGTACTATTTCTGCTGGAAAGAGGAAGAGACAGATAGACTTCTCTCAGTGTGGAAGTACCAGCCAGGCAACTTCTTCAGGTGGCCTGATCAGGTGCTACCAGTGTGGTATAGAGGGGCACAAGAGACCTCAGTGTCCACGTGACCCAGTGGAGTGCCGAGCTTGCGGCAAGATGGGTCATCTGCAATGCTTTTGTAGGGTGTTTCTACATGTGGCTAGTGAGAGGGGTTCTGTGCAGACTCCGCATGTGGGAGGAGGACCAGTGGATTCTTACCAGTCAGGGGAACTGGAATACGTCAGGGTGTGCAGTCAGAGATGGTGGTCGTGGCCATGGTAGCCAGACACCAGGATCTCAGAGGCAGCAGGGCGGGACAGCTCCGGGTAGTCAGGCTGTGTCGCAGGGCCGCGACACTAGGCAGGCTTATGCAGTGCAGCAGACCCAGCAGAAGCAGGATCCCGAACCTTCTACAGTCAGAGGTACTATTCTAGTTGCTTCTGTATTATATTTAGTACTTTTTAATATGGGTGCTACACATAGTTTCATATCTGTGCCCGTTGTGGAGATCCTTGGGCTCTGTGTTTCTTCTTCTTCCGATATCATGACGCTAAACACTCCGTTGGGAACTAGGACGACTCGTATGCATCAGTGCATGGAGTTCCCCCTTAAGGTTGGTGTGTGTCACTTTCTTTAGGACATCTATGTCTTAGAGATGAAAAGCTATGACGTCATTCTCGGGATGGACTGGTTGGTTCCCTTTCAATCCTTTGTAGACTGCTATCATCACAGGGTGTGTTTCACGTCACCAGAGGGTGGAGAGTTTCTATACAAGGGTGAGTGGGATGTTCAGGCGATTCGAGCTGGACCAGAGCATCTTGGCGAGGTGGAATCACGGCCCAGATTGCGAGTTTATATCTATATGAACAGGGGACTTGTCAGACATATTTCCCTCTAGTTGTTTATCATTTCATGGATGTTTTCCCGGACGACTTTTCAGGTCTACCTCTGGTGCGTGAGGTGGATTTCTCTATCGAGCTGGTGCCAGGGCCAACACTGGTGTCCATTCCTCCTTATGGGATGGCTACACCTGAGCTACAGGAGCTCAAGAGGCAGTTGAAGAAGTTATAGGCAAAGGGATTTATCCGAACCAGTACTTCTCCTTGGGGTTCTCCAGTCTTTTTTGCGAAGAAGGTGGATGGTACCCTTAGACTTTGCATGGATTATCAGAAGTTGAACCAGTTGACGGTTAAGAACCGATATCCCTTACCAAGGATAGATGATCTTTTTGATCAGCTTCGTGGAGCACGAGTGTTCTCCAAGATGGACCTGAGATCAGGATATCATCATCTGCGAGTGAGACCATCAGATATACCGCTTACAGCTTTTTGGAGCAGATATGGTCTGTACGAGTACTTGGTTATGTCGTTCGGACTCAAGAACGTGCCAGTAGTTTTCATGGCTCTGATGAATCATGTGTTCCATACGTATCTTGATTCATTTGTGGTAGTATTTTTGGACAACATCTTGGTGTACTCTCACACTCGACACAACCATGCCACCCATCTTGAGATCATATTAAGTACACTGAGAGAGCATCGGCTATATGCTAAGCTCTCAAAGTGCCACTTTTGGATGGACCAGATTCACTTCCTGGGTCATATTATCTTAGAGGCAGGAGTTGTAGTAGACCCAGAGAAGGTGAGAGCAGTAGTTTCCTGGGAGCATCCTAATAACATGTTTGAGATACGGAGTTTCTTAGGGCTGGCTGGTTACTATAGACGCTTCATACAGGACTTCTCCCACTTAGAAACACCGTTGGAGGTTCTGACTAATAAGGGTATGAATTTCGTCTGGATGGAAGCGTGCGAGACATCCTTTCAGGACCTGAAGGGAAGGTTGACATCAGCACCGATCCTGATACTCCCAGAGCAGGGGAAGAGCTATACAGTTTACTGTGATGCATCGGGTATTGGGCTGGGAGCAGTGTTGATGTAGGGCGACCGAGTTGTTGCGTACGGGTCTCGGCAGTTGAGGCCACATGAGAGAAACTACCCGACACATGTTCTCAAGTTGGCTGTAGTTGTTCATGCGTTTCTCTATTGGAGACATTATCTATTGGGAGAGCATTTTGTGGTTTTCACCGACCACAAAAGCCCCAAGTATATTTTTACTCAGTGTGACCTGAATCTGAGGTAGAGGAGGTGGGTTGAGTACCTACAGTCCTTCGATTTTGAGCTTGCCTATACACCTGGTAAAGGTAATGCAGTAGCTGATGCACTGAGCAGGAAGACTCAGATACAGGCGGTGCAGGAGTCCAGTGGTGACTGGCAGCTCATGGCCTTGTTCTCTGAGATGCATCTAGAGGTTCACAATAGTCAGGGGAAGACTTATCTTTCATCCTTAACTCTGACTTCTACCATCCTAGACAGAGTGAGGATGAGGCATCTATCAGATCCAAAAGACCTAGTTCTACGGGAGTCGGTGGCAAGTGGGGACCCTTCTCCTGGTTGGATGGTAGACAATGATGAGGTCCTGCGTTTCCATGGACGAGTATGGGTTCCAGGGGATACACGCGAGGAGCTGATGCGGGAGTTTCATTCTTTAGCTTGGGCAGTTCATCCCAGGGTTACCAAGATGTACCTTGACTTGAGGCGTCAGTACTGGTGGCTGGGTATGAAGAGAGACGTAGCTGGTTTTTTTGTGAGGTGTTCCACCTGTCAATAGGTGAAGGCGGAGAATCAGAGACCAGCGGGGCTGTTACAGCAGTTTCCCATTCTTGAGTGGAAATAGGATGATGTCGCGATGGATTTCGTGACTGGATTTCCGAGGTCACCTCTTGGCAATGACGTCGTGTGGGTTTTTGTGGATAGACTCACGAAGGTAGCTCACTTCTTGCCGATTAAGGATACATTCGGTGTTGAAAAGCTCGAAAGGTTGTATATCTGATAGATCTTCCATCTTCATGGGGTCCCTCGTTCTATTGTTTCAGATAGGGACGCCTGCTATACGTATCATTTCTGGCAGAGTTTTCAGAGGGAACTGGGCACACAGGTGCTTCTGAGCACAGCATACCACCCTCAGACAGATGTCCAGTTAGAGCGTACGATAGAGGTTCTAGAGGACATGCTGCATGCATACGTCCTAGACTTTGGGGGCTCTTGGGAGAAGCATATACCCTTAGTCGAGTTTTCCTATAACAATAGATTTCAGGAGACTATTGAGATGGAACCATACGAGGCTTTATATGGTAGGCCATGTCATTGACCTTTGTGCTGGATAGAGGTAGGTGAGGCAGCTTTACTGGGGCCACAGCTCATGCGGGAGACATCTGAGCAGGTCCAGTTGATTCAGAAGTGGATGGCTACTGCACAGTCTTGTCAGAAGTCTTATGCCGATCATCATAGACGAACTTTGGAGTTCGTGGTCAGGGATCAGGTTTTCTTGCGTGTTTCGCCGAGGCTGGGACACAAGCGGATTAGGAGATAGGGTAAACTTTCACCGAGGTATGTGGGGCCATTTGAGATTCTGGAGAGAGTCATGCTGGTTTCCTATCGGTTGTGGTTACCACAGTGATACCAAGCCATGCACGACGTCTTCCACGTATCTCATTTGCGTCACTATCATTCAGACCTGTATCACATCTTTCATCCCGAGGAGGTTGAGTTGAAGGCAGATGCGTCCTTTGAGGAGCATCTGATCCATATTGTTGACAGGAGGACGGAGGTTCTCCGAGGCTAGTCAGTTCCTCTCGTACGGGTTCTATGGCAGCATGGAAGATTACAGGACGAGACCTGGGAGCGGGAGGCCAACGTACGTGCTCAGTGGCCAGAGTTGTTCACAGCTATATCTTCTCCACCCTTGGAAGGGAAATTCAGGGACGAATTTCTATAAGGGGGAAGTTTGTAAGAACTCGGTTCTTATTCCTGAGGTACGGGTTTCTTCTTTTCTCATTTACTTAAGTGTTTTTAAGAAAATATAGAAAATGGGGAAAAATCCTAAATTTTGGAACTACACGCCATGTACTTTTTCACACGCCGTGTACTTTTGGCCGTGTGGGATGAGTACACGGGGCGTGTATCCATGTCGGCGATGAGGGGTGTAGGAACCAACTACACGCCGTGTAGTGGTCCCTTACACACCGTGTAGTCAGTCGGCAGACCAAAACAGTAAGGCGGTGGAGTAACCGCCAGCTGGGCGAGAGTACATGCCGTGTAGTCGGGAGTACATGCTGTGTACTCATGTTGACGGATGAACAGTGTGGCGATGCTGCCAGAGGAACAGTTAAATGAAGGAAGTACACACCGTGTACTTGGAAGTACATTCCCTGTACTTTTTTTTCGCTTAAAATGGGAAATAGCCTCCCCTATTCATAGGGTAGTCTTAGAATGGGAAGAGATCTCAGGAGTGGATGAATGAACCTTCAGAGATCCGCTGGGCGCACTTCTGGAATCTGATTCCGCTTCGGACGATCTCGTTGGAACCGCACGGGTAAGCCCTCTCTTCTCCTGGTGTGGTTCTTACCAATTCTTCCCCTAACAAAAGTTATTTGGGTTTAAGCGAGTTTTCTTTTTTGTCAGATCTACGTCGTTCTTGGGCGTTTCTAAAATCGGCGTTCGTATATACTTCTCGTTGACGTATAAGGTAGGTGGCTTGGTGTTTGTTTTTCCAACTGCCGTGTGTTTTGTGCGTTTTTGTGCCACGAACCCATGTTGGGGTATCGTGTGGCTGAGGCTGTTGCTATATTTAACACCTATAATTGATTAAGTATTTAAATTATGATATTAAAATGCTGGTTGGGATCGTTGCTTGGATCCGGAACCACCCCGGGGGTGTGTTCCACTGTTTAGTTGTTTGTCCAGGATACCCGAGGGTATGCCTTCAAAGTAGTAATTGTAGAATTGCCTCAAGAGGAATTTCTTGTTACTGCTTGTTTACCTGTTGGGCATGGCCCGGTTACCTGTTTAGCTTGAGGGCATTGTTGTGGTTAGCCTGTGGGCATTGTACTGTATTAGCCTGAGGGCGTGACTATATTATCCTGAGGGCGTGACTATATTAGCCTGAGGGCAACATACTTGGCTCACGATGCCGCTGCCAGCTATTTTGCTTGGTTTTTCTGTACTCTGCTTTTGTTGTATTGTATTGATGTATAACACGTTCTGGCTGTTTTCTTAGAAATTTAGACATACAGAATCATTGTTTATATACTGTTGGTTGTGTCCATTGTAGTTGTTTATTTCAGTTATGTATGGTTTACTACTTCCACTCTTCGTTGTATGTTTTATTTCATTCCGCTACGCTACACTTTGACAAATGAGGGCATAGTTTCACCACTATCAGACCTGGGCCCTCGCTACTAGTCAGTAGCCTCTGGTGTTTAGGGAAATGTGCTTGACGTCACATGGAGATCTGGGTTCGGGGCACCCGCTGAGTGGCACCCGGAATCGGGATGTTACAACCGGTTAGGCCAAGAGATCCATTGGTGATATGTTATTGTTGGTTGGATAATGGATATCATTGGGTTTATATTTTCTAAACTTGTGTTTCCATATATACAGTTTAATAATCCAAGACTAGATCTATTTAATTTCTTACTGAGGCATGTCTTCATTTAAATTTGTCTCATAGTCATGCGAAACATGGTGGATCTGGTGTTCTAACTTGTTCCTTCCTAATGTCCTTTGAGGATGATCTTTTGTATGATTCTTCGGGATAGTGAATTTTTTTAGTATTTATCTAGTTCTATATTGGTTTGATATACCTTGTGAAAGAATTTTGTTTCCTTTGGTTTTGGAAATAAATCTTGGAGGTTTCCTTTGTTTGAAATGTGAACCCTCAAATAAATTGTTGATTCTCTCTTAAATAAATGTATTTTCTTATAGAAACATAATTTTAAACTAATTCTAAATTTTGGGGAGACCTTTATTAGGTCTCTATTATTTTATATCTTTGTGTTGGATAATCTAAAACCTAGAACTCTTTTGAAAGGTTGGAAGTGAGGTTAATTTCAACTCTAGTGTCATTTTATGATAATACTAGTTGGTACTTGACTATGTCTTTGTGAATCCTCATTCATCGATTTGAGATATGTCTTAGTGTAAACAAATGGTGATGGATTAAATTTTTCACTAATTATTTCTACATGGAAAGAATCTATCTCACTATGAACTTGAGCTGATAACAGTGGTACATGCTCTTAGAACATTGTGAAAACATTCCATTAGATAGAGGTTTACAATATATTTAGATCATAAGTTTCTGAAGTTTAATTTACCTATAAAATATGATCCAGTAATTGAAATGTAGGGTTATGTGATT
Source organism: Viscum album (assembly GCA_963277665.1). Taxonomy (NCBI): domain Eukaryota; kingdom Viridiplantae; phylum Streptophyta; class Magnoliopsida; order Santalales; family Viscaceae; genus Viscum; species Viscum album. The sequence goes on along the minus strand of OY728153.1, from coordinate 290,267,239 downwards.
TCTGATCTTTGGTTTCGATATTGGGTAAACTTTAGGAGTCGGAGGTGTGGTCACAAACACTTTCAGCAAGGTTTTACTAATGTAGTTTGTGATGAATTAAATGAGGAGGAATCCTTTAGGACTATTTTTGTAGAAATCCACATGTTTTTTTTGAATTTCTAATGTTCTTATGTACTTAGCTAGTTATCAAGAAGGTTCTTCCTTGTGAAATCAGATTTGGATCGAGTGAATAGTGGATACTAGTTGGAAGTGTTGTAATGTAACCTTTTATGGTAGGGATACCTATGGTTCATGGTTCTAGTCTCATTCTGGTACCTTATGTCTTTATATGTGGTTGATTTTTCCAGTTTACCCGAGACAAAATTCTAAAAAACATGAAATTATTACTAGTTGTTTTATGCACTATGGAGTTATCATGATGTGTTATGATTTGAGACATCAATGACAGTATCCAAAGTGAGTCAGTCAATTATATAATTTATGTCATGATTCTATTCATGTTATAAAATTACAGTAGAACACCATATTCCTATCATTTTGGCATATCCATATCCATTATATTATGGAAGTTAGATAAAATAATCCATGGACTTCATAATTGGACCACAAGAGACTCCTAGTAGGGAATGAGATATGATTTAGGTAATTATAAATTGATTCATGTATTTATATAATTTCTTTCCTACCAAGGGTATGGATATGGTAATAAATCTTGAACATTATGTTTGAGGGAATCTGAATCTCTATAGTGTGCTTGAGTTTTGAGATTTTGGGTTTCGTGTCTTACCTACTCTATAATTAATGTGATGAGCTCTGAAGTGTTATATGGGAAGCCTTGTAAATATTTTTGATATTTATTAAAGGGTATGGGAATGATCTATAATAGGAATAAGCCTTATAAAATTATCATAATTATTCTATATTATCTAGGAGAGATAATGATGTTATCATATGTAGGTTTTTATTTTTTTTGAAATAAAATTATATAATTGGTTCTTGGAATCCTTAAAAAACATTGAATATTAACATGTCAACAACTATAATAATAAGTCCTGAAAGGAGGTTTTCTTGGTTGTAGAGGTTTTAACTCTATCTTTCTAACCACACATGGTGGTTTATCCATGGCGTTGACAACGAAAATCCTTAGGTATGAATCCCATAACCTTCATGCATGTTTTATATAGTAGTGGCCTTATCTCTTTGTGAGTACATAATATTTACCACTTTCTAGGGGAAGAAATATTTTATGGTGGGAGAATTATAACACTCTATTATTTTTATTATAATTAAAAAAACTCTTTTATTTTTTATATTCTTTAAATGAAAATTTAATAATTTTCAAATTTAATTTTTTTCCCTTACATATGTCCTAAGGCCTATGTAAATATAAATCCTTCTACCCCTATACAGGGTGGGTTTTAAAATTTTCATAAGGATAATTTCTCAATTATATGATTTTTATAAGGGTGTAGAGGGTTTTAAATAGGTTACGTAAATTTAATAAGGTTTTTTACCTAGTTACATAAGCATGGGCCCTAATAATACATGTTGTTTAAGGGTAAGCCTCTTTTTCCCAAGGATTCATGAAGGTAACACTTGGTTAAATGTGTTATATGAGGGTAAATATCTGAAATGTTAGGGTAACCTAGGGTTTTTTAAGGGTTTTGTATTGCATTGGGGTACTTGTGTAAGGGTACTATCTTGTGTAAGGGTACTGGATTACATAAGGGTACTTGAGTAAGGGTAACCCATACTCACATAAAGATTACTCTGGAACTATGTAAAGGTAATATCCTTTTTATAAAGGTTGTGTAAGGGTACCAAAGGAATTTTGTAAAGGTATAATGTTCTATTTAAGGTTCACCTATCCCATGCATAAGGGTGAAACCTGTTTTCTATAGGTTGTGTAAGGGTAAACCCGTATTGTGTAAAAGTATCCTTATTTTTTCAAAGGTTATGTAAGGTTACCCTAGCTGCAACGTAAAGGTAGTGTGTGCCACATAAGGGTAACCTCTCAGTTTCAAAGGATGAGTAAGGGTAACCATCTACCCTTACACGACACTTAAGATATGTGTAAGGGTAAATCCATGTTACCCTTAAATAGTGTTATTTTTGGGAGAAAAATTAAAAAAATCATTCTTCTTCTTCCAGAATTCCTATGTAATGTCTATAATTCCTTAAACCTTTTTAAAAAGATGTAAAATAATGATAAATAAATTATTTTACCATGTTTAAATGTTTTATCTCCTTTATAAGAGATTTTAAATTCTTCACAATTATAAAGTGACTAAAATATAAAATTAAATGGTATATTTAATTTTTAATTTTTTAGTACTACATACAATAACGTCTACTATATATCTTAAATATTTACCAGATCCTTGTTGCGATGTTTTTCGGATATTCTCTTGATAAAGGTTTGACTCATTTTTCATTCTTCTTCACTAAAAAAACAATAGGAAGGGTTGAAGGTTGTTTTTTTATATATCATGTATAGAATTTCACCTATTGTTATGGGGTTTCTCTTCGCCACAAATGATGATTTTTGGATGAGTGTTGTCAACATTTTTTGAGGTTGGTGTTTCCATACCTTGGTGCTAACCCATGAAATACCATTTATTCTTGATAATTTATTTGGTTTGATTTATGAAATTATTTTATTAATATAAACTTTGCATAAAAACATTATACTAGATAATTCCTTTAGATTAGTTTGAGAAATTAATTGGTTTATTTTGTGAAATTTATTGTTGGATTTCAACTTGGAAGTAAAAGTTGTTTTTAAAGGAGTTTTACTATAAAAACTAAATTATGCATTTTTTATGTTTTATGAAATTCCTAAATGATGGATTTTATTCTAAACTGGGTTTTCAAAGCATGGGAATGGTGATAATTTTCTTGTGAAAATTATGTCGATAAGTTATTTTTATTCTAAAGTGAAGTTTCAAATAATGGGAGTGGTGATGCTTCACTTTTTATAATTATGTAGATAATTTTTTATTCTTAAATTGATTCTGAAAGAATGAGAATGGGAATACTTCACTTGTGAAAATTTTTAGAAAAATCGTGAGTATTTTTTGTGTTTTTTTGTGAAAATATTGTAAAGACCCATATTTTCCATGTAAATATTTTTTTAATTATATGGAATTATTATGAGTCTGCAAAAAATGACGCCACGTGATTCTGAGGCCTCGTGTTTCCAGAATGAATTTCGGAACATTTTTTAGGTACGTTCAGTAAACGCATGAGTGGCATTTTCTAACTTTTGAATCGTTGCTTGGATTAAAAATCCAAGGGCATCATTGAATTCGCAGCACTGGGATTCACTTAAGGGAGGATTCACTTCGACCGCAGTAGGTCTGTAGAAAAAGTTAGATTTTGGGACTTTTTAAAAGAATAAATAAAATAACTTTGTTATTTTTCTTTCTTTCTTTTTCCTCAAATGGACAAGCAGCAACGTGGGACCAGTGATGTGTTAATATAATAAATGGATTGACCTTTCAATCCTAAGTAACAACAATGTTGGGGAATTAGAAAGGTTTCTAATTAATGAGCCCCCATTAATTTCCCAATGTCGTTACTTACCCTCCCCCTCTCCTATTTATATAGAGCTTGGGGAGAGGTATCAGCACAGCTTCACCAAGCAACGAAGTGATGATAAAGTGCCGTGATGACAAACCCTTGGAGGATGGAGCCAATTCTAGAAAGCGGTGATGAGCGACATCGAAACCCCGAACTAGATATTGATGATCGAGCGACGTCGTTGGAGGCTAGTTACGGGGGATGGAAAACACTAACCCACTTCCTCAATCGTGGGTATTTCTCCATCGTTCTTGAGGTAGGGTTTACTTATGGTTTTAATTTCAAGATTTGTAGAATCCTTTTTCCTCCCTCGTGTTGATTACAAGATAACACAAAGGGCGCAGGCCTAATGAACCCAGCCCAAACCCTTCTCTACCATGCTACCCTTGCGCCCTCCATGGAAAACCGCCGGTGCGAAGGCACCGAACGACTATGAAGGATGTGGTGTGTTGTCGTTCACCACAAGAGGAGGTCACAACACAAAGCTGCAGTGGTCATCGGAGCGATCAGCATCGACCGGCCGTGGAGGAGGTACGTCGTGTCATTGTGCACCACTGGTGAGCAAGGGACCCCGACCAAAGATGCAGTGGGTGAAGGCGGCAGAGAACAATGGTCGAACATGAGGATAGAGGTGGCACACCCGCGCCACCGGAGGAACCAGCTGCGGATCGTCAGCCGCAGCAGTCGGAGAAGGCGGCTGACACATCGTCTAGCCACAGAATGGAAGGGCGGCTCGACCAGCATGCCACTGGTGAACAAAAAGGGGTCATGGCCGAAGCCACAGCGGAGGGGGAATCTACGCCTCCAACGGGCTCCGTGGTGACTAGGCGACGCCCATGTGGCACTGCCGCTTCACAAGAAGAATATCCTTTGGTCCATTTGGGAGACGGGGGGGTCTCACCCCCCATGCTGGCTAGGGAAGATCCCACCATGGGCCAGACGGACAGGCCGCCCCCTTGTGGGTTGGGCTACACCCTTGCGGGTCGGGCTGCCCCCTTGCGAGCCGGGCTGCCCCCTTACAGGTCGGGATGCCCCCTTGCGGGATGGGTTGCCCCCTTGTGGGTCGGGCCACCCCCTTGCGGGTCGAGCTGACCCCTTGCGGGATGGGATGCCCCCTTACGGGTCGGGTCGTGCCCCCTTTCGGGTCGGACCAGACCGCGGCCCAGGGGGCTGAGCCGCCATGGCCCCATCCAGTTGGGACGAACCTGAACCGGGTTGGGTCAGCCCAGAACGGGTCATACTCAAACTGGGTCGGGTCGGCCCAGACCGGGTCAGACCGAACCCGGCCCTAATCGGACCCAAAAACACTTAAAGGCCCATAACTTGAGAATCGGACGTCCGTTTGAAGAACCGTATGTGGAATTTGGGATCCTTGGATCGAGACGGTCCTTTTGGTATACTCCACTTGAGTTTTGGAAACCGTTTGAGTATGGCCGAGTTTGATCGAACCCGAATCCAACCGGGATCTCGGAACTACAACACTTATAACTCACAAACCAGGTGTTCGATTGACGCACATTTTGTCACGTTAGAACCCTTACGACATGGAAATCCTTTGGGTTACTCCTTTGTGGAGCATAGTGGTGGTCTAGGTACTACCGATATCTCGAGGGGAATATTCTATGGAACTCAAGTGCATAGGGTGCGAGGAATCCTATGGCAGGCTATAACATGAAGAAAGAACATCGATCCTATGTGGGTTAGTATCCATCGTTCCTATGTGGGTCAGCTTCTATCAGATCTTGTGTGGGTCAGATCCTGTGTGGGTCAACGGGGGTTAGTACCTATCAATCATGTGTGGGTCAGTAGCAGTGCTTCTTAACAGAATAAGGTGATCTAGCTTACAACTAATCATTTGTACTTATGTACTTAAGTTATACCTGATTATGAGCTGAGTCTTTTCACCTTCGTAGTGTTATCTTTGTGGTTTTACCTATGTGTTACTTCTATCTTCATGGTGTTACTTGTGTGGTACTTCCATCTTTATAGTGTTACCAGTGTGGTACTTCTACCTTTGTGGTGTTGTCTTCATGGTGTTACATGTGTGGTACTTCTATATTTGTGGTGTTACCTATGTGGTATTTCTACCTTTGTGGTGTTACCTTTGTGCCATTCATCCCTCATGTATGAGATGAGAATATCTTGATAACTTAGGTATATTCATGGGCATATACCTAAGTAGAGTTGATGTCCATCGCTTCGTGCTTTGATTTGGGGTCTTGCTTTGTGGTTTTCACTTTGTGGAACTCTAGGAGATCTATGGGGGTCTCAGGGTGCCTATTGAGTATCGTTATACTCACCCTTGCACAAGCTATGATCTTACCTTATTGTGTCTTGTGCAGACAACGAACAACATTGATCGAGTCTGAGGGTGCCAGGACTGGATGGTACTTGGATGTGGACCATTTGGCGTGACGTGAAGTAGGGACTACTAATCGTGAGTTGTACCTACCCTTCAGGTAGGATCCTCGTTGGACGATCCAAGAGCTTTTTTCCACTTTCTAATTGTATTTGTACTTTTTAGTTGTATTTGTAGTTTTCAGTTGGGCTTATATTCCGACCCCTTTAATTTCATCACACTTTTACTATAGTAGTTTACTTCATGGTTTCTTCTTGTTGTGTTTGTGGACTATGTGTCTATACAAGTTAAAAAGGAAATGCCTTCCTGTATTAGGGATATGCCTTTCCAGTGCTAGTCGCCAGCCCCTGACCTATGGAAGGCAGGCTTGGGGTAGTCATGGCACGGGCCCCAAGGGACGGGTTGTGACAAAGTGGTATTAGAGGAGTCAGTTATACTGAAGAACTAGGGCTCGGATATTTTCTATGTGGAAATAGTATTAAGTGTTATGAGTGTGGTTTTCAGTTTGGGGAATCCATTGTTGGTGCGGCAGCTAACATATCCATACACTAGGACCCTGAATTATGATTTCTGACTCAGTGCACGGAAACACTGATTGCGTGTGCCTTTGAAATTTTTTCTGGTGATATCTTTGAGTTATCTCACTAGGTATAACTTATTGACCATGGAGAAACTTTATTCTTATAGGATTCCACCATGTAGACAGCCATCCTGGATTCTTTAGAGAGTACACGATGACAGCCCACCGAGCGATGAGGCCTCAGTGTAGGGCTCTCTTATGGCGTTAGCACCTTCAGGTGGTGTAGCAGCAGTACCAATACCCGTTGGGCATCCGTTTTTACCAGCCCCACCAGCAGAGGATGCATGCCTACTGAGCGTGTTGCACCAGTTTTAGCGGTATAGGCCTCCGTAGTTCCAAGGCGAGATGGACTCGCAGGCGGCTAAGGATTGGATGGAGGCTGTGGCTAGAGTTTTTCACTTATTTGGGACACCAAATGACCTTATGGTGATCCTAGTAGACAGTCTTTTTCAGGCAGCAGAAGAGAGATAATGGAACTTGATGCTCTAGACACACAATGAGGCGACCCTTATCTGGGTGGACTTATAGGGCCTTTTTAGGGCATAGTTTTTTTCAGAGACCTTACACTCTGTGTGTATACAGGAGATGATGCACTTATAGAATGGGAGCATGATTGTGGTCCAATACTCAGTGAGGTTCAATAATCTCTCCCACTACTCCACTGACATGGTACGAGACCCTTTATTTATGTCCTAGACCTTTAAGCATGGTCTTGGATGGGAAATCATAGCATCGATGATATCTCTCAGCATTCCAACGTAGGATAGGGTGATAGAGAGAGAAATTTTGGTGGGGAGATTCCTAGCTGAGCAAGAACCGACAGCGAGATCCACCATCGAACATCAGGTAGTAGATTCATCTGTAGCAGGTAGTAGACAGATGACGTAGGGGGACAAGAGGACCAGGGCTTCTGGTGGACGACCTCAGGATATAGGGGTGGTGGTGCGGGGCTCACAGGATAGAGGAAAACTAAGGAGTAAGCAGTGCTACTCGTGCGGTGGGTAGGGTCACATGGATCACGACTGCCCGACCCGTCATATGGACAACTTGAAGATGGTCGAGGGACCACCGAGGCAGAGGTAGAGATTTGATTGGGGAGGCCCGTAGGCAGTAGGCAGACAGGGCAGAGGAGTTGGTCGTGCAGCAGGTAGTGGGTGGTGATTTGAGGTTCTACTGCCACCACCTCCAGGTGGTCCACCCCGACCACAGGGAGCAGGTGGACAGGTTTGAGCTCAGCTCCAGGCAGTTGAGGCCTAGGACCACAACACTCTGGAGATGATTAGAGGTATGATCTATGTCTTCTCCATCTTAGCTGTAGTACTTATAGACACGGGTTCTAGTCACTCTTTTATTTCCATGACCCTCGTTCAGAGCTCAGAGATTCTAGTGGAGTCGTTGGATTAATACTTATGGCTAGAGAATCCTAAGGGAGAGGATTTGATGATTACACACTAGTACCGAAAGTGTGAGATTACTCTAGGAGGTGAGATTTTCGGCTGGAATCTTCTAATAGAAACATCGAGGCCTTATGATGTCATCTTGGGTATGGACTGTTTATCCATAGTCCATGCATAGATTGATTGTATTAGGTGAAAATTGCAATGTGTCTGCAAGGATGGGACCAAGTTTTCCTTCACTGGTGAGAAGGGAACCTTTGCAGCACAGGATGGACTTTCCCAGAGAAGGGTGCAGCCGATCACACATTAGTTGGATAACCTTACCCTCAGAGCAGTAGATGTTGAGAGTCTAAGCTATCTTATAATGGTGAACCAGTATGTCTATTTATTTCCTGGTGATGTTATGGGACTACCTCCACGTAGAGAGGTAGGCTTTTACATTGACCTGTACCCCGGGAGGGCACCGATATCTACACCAGCATATCGGATGGCTCCCACGAAGCTTCATGAGTTACGGGTGTAGTTGGAGGACTTATAGAGGAAGAGGTTCATAAGGCCCAGTGTTTCACCATGGGCAGCCTCGATTCTGTTCGTCAAGAAGGCAGATGGGAGTTTGAGACTCTGTGTGGACTATCGGTGCCTGAACCAAGTGACCGTGAAGAACAAGTATCCACTTCTGAGGATTGATGATCTTTTCGATCAGCTGAAGGGAGCTCATTGGTTTTTGAAGATAGACCTTATATTAGGCTATCATCAGCTCGGAGTATGAGATGAGGATGTGTAGAAGACGGATTTCAGATGTCGGTATGGACACTATGAGTTCTTGTTTATTCCATTCGGCATGACCAATACCCCAACGGTGTTCATGGGACTCATGAATAGGATCTTCCAGCTATACCCCAATCACTCTATGGTGGTCTTCATTGATGAAATATTGATATACTCAGCGATGGAGGAGGAGCATACCTATCATCTGTAGGTTGTTCTTGATACACTCTGAGAGCACCAGATTTATGGTAAGCTCTCGAAGTGCCAGTTCTGGATATGATAGGTCCATTTTATAGGACACGTTATCTTGGAGGCTGGATTTGTAGTGGACCTGACGAAGATAGAGGCTATGGTTGATTGGGAGCCACCCAGGATTGTGACCAAGGTGTGGAGTTTCCTAGGGTTGGATGGATACTACCAGAGATTCGTGCCTGACTTTTATAGAGTTGTGGCACCCTTTTCAGCATTAATGAAGAAGGGACAACCCTTCGTATGGACGGAGATATGCCAGCAACGTTTTCAAGAGCTGAGGTAGATACTGAAGAGTGCCCCCATCTTGAGGCTACTAGAAGAGGGAATTGGGTATGTAGTATACTATGATGCATCATGGAATGAATTTAGGTGTGTCCTGATGTAGGAACGAGCAGTGATCACCTACGGCTCACGACAGCTGAGACAACATGAGAAGAACTACGATACCCATGACCTGGAGTTAGCAGCAGTGGTATTCTCCCTAAAGATGTGGTGACATTACTTTATGGGTGAACGTTTTACAGTATACTATGATCATAAGAGTCTTAAATATATCTTCTATCAGAAGGACGTGAACCTGAGACAGCGGCGTTGGCTAGAGTTCCTCTAGGACTATGACTTTGACATAGTCTATACTCATGGGAAGGGGAATGTGGTAGTAGATACACTCAGTAGGAGTTCTAGTCTGTAGTTTTTGAGTGAGGTGATAGATCAGCTAGTCATGATGCAGATATCCTTCGTGGATAGAGATGAAGCAGCATACCTTCAGTCTATGACAGTCACTCCCCCACTCCTTTAGCGAGTCAGGGAGGCGTAGCTTGGGGACACTGACTGTGAGGCTCGACATGCTCATATATTCTCAAGACAAGAACCTGAATGATTTTATGAAGGTGTAGAGCATGTCATACTCTTTAGAGGACATACCATGATACCAGTGGCTCTATGTGAGGAGGTGTTGAGGGAGTTCCATATGTCCCATTTTGCGGTACACCTTGGTGTGATGAAGATGTACCAGGACCTTCGATATCAGCACTGATGTCCAGGGATGAAGAAAGTAGTGGCATATTTTGTTTCACGATGCCTCACTTATTAGAAAGTGAAGGTCGAGCATCAGGTTCCAGCAAACTTAGCACAACCACTAGAGGTGTCAAAGTAGAAGTGGGATGGTATCTCCATGGACTTTGTGAAAAGGCTTCCACGTACGTCCAAGGGAGATTATTCCATCTGGGTGATCATTGAACAACTCACCAAGTCATCCCACTTCCTACATATCCAAGAGTAGGGATCAGTAGATGGATTGGGATGCCTATACATATAGGATATTGTGAGAATTCATGGGGTTCCATCAACAATCGTCTCTGACCATGACGCACGTTTCACATCCTGGTTTTGGAAGGGATTACAGGAGGCGTTTGGGACTCAGCTACGTTTGAGCACTTCCTTTTATCCTCAGATGGATGGTTAGACAGAGCGGACCATATAGACACTGGAGGACATGCTTCATGCTTTCATCTTGGATTTTGGTCGTAGTTGGGAGGATCACTTTCTCTTTGGTAGAGTTCGCATAAAACAACAGCTATCACTCCAACATCGGTATGACACCATTTGAGGACTTGTACAGTCGACCATGGATCACCTCTATGCCGGATAGACCTAGGGGAGTCAACACTTATGGGTCCATAGTTGGTACGGTCTACCACTGAGAAGGTGAAGATCATCCAAGAGTGGATGAAGACTGTATAGAGAAGACAAAAGTCTTATGTTGACAGGAGGTGGAGACCTTTGGAGTTCTATGAGGGGGACCACATTTCTTGTGGGTCCCCCCTCGGCATAGACTACATAGATTTTTCCTAGGTAGAAAGTTATCACTGAGGTTTATTGGACCATTTATGATACTTTAGAGGGTAGGTGAGGTGGCATACTACTTGGAACTTCCACTGCATTTGGAGAGGATGAACAATTCCTTCCACGTATCTTAGCTGAGGAGATACGCACATAAACCATGTCACGTCATCGACCATGACGAGCTGGAATTTGATGATGGGGCAAAATTTACAGAGGTTCCAGTAGAGATTGAGGATTGATAGGAGTGGGTCCTTTATGGGCGGTCGATACCTTTGGTGTGCATTCGCTGGCAGTACAAGAACCTCTAAGAGAGCACTTGGGAGTGGGAGGCTCAGATTTGTGCTCAGTACCCCCATTTGTTTTCTTAGTCTATGTTGTGGATTTTAGGGATGAAAAGACCTAAGGTGTGGAGAATGTAAACACCCAGATTTTCCATGTAATTTTTTTTAATTATATGTAATTATTAAGAGTCTGTGAAAATTGATGACACATGATTCCGAGGCCAAGTATTCCCAGAATGAATTTACAAACTTTTTTTAGGTGCGTTCAGTAAATGTGTGAGTGGCGTTTTCTAACTTTTGAACCGGTGCTTGGATTAAAAATTTGAGATCACTGTTGAATCTGCAGTGCTGAGATTCACTTAAGGGAGGAATCACTTAAATCGTAGTAGGTTTGTAGAAAAATTTAGATTTTGGGAATTTTTAAAAGAATAAATAAAATAACATTTTTATTTTACTTTCATTCTTTTTCCTCCAACGGACAAGTGGAAACATGAGACCAGCGACGTGTCAATCCAATAAATGACTTGACATTTCAATCCTAAGTAACAACAACGTTGGGGAATTAGGAAGGTTCCTAATTAATGAGCCCCCATTAATTCCAAATGTTGTTACTTACTCTCCCCCTCTCGTATTTATATGGAGCTTGGGGAGAGGTATTGGCACAAATTCACCAAGAAATGAAGTGCTGATAAAGTGTCACGACACCAAACCCTTGGAGGATGGAGCCGGTTCCAGCGAGCAGTGACGAGCGACACCGAAACCCTGAACTAGAGATCAATGATCGAGCGACGTCATTGGAGGCTAGTTGCGGGGGATGGTGAACATCGACCCACTTCCTCAATCGCTGGTATTTCTCCATCATTCTTGAGGTATGGTTTAGATTTGGTTTTAATTTCAAGAGTTGTAGAATCATTTTTCCTCCCTCATGTTGATTACAAGCTAACATGGAGGGAGTTGGCCTAACGAACCCAACCCGAACCCTCCGCTACCTTGCTACCCTTGCACCATCCGTGGAAGACCGTCGGTGATGCAAAATCGACCAACTACAAATGATGTAGTGCGCCATCACACGCCGTAAGGGGAGACCGTGACACAAATCTGATGCGGTCATCGGAGCGGCCGGCACTGCCTGACTGCGGAGGTGGTGTGATGCGACATCGTGCACCGCTGGTGAGCAAGGGATCACGACCAAAGCTGCGATGGGTGAAGGAGGTGGCCAGCACCGGTTGGCCGCGAGGAAGAAGGTGGCGCACCCACGCCGCCGGAGAAACCAATCGTGGCTCATCAGCTGCGGTGTTTGGAGAAGGTAGCTGACACATCGGTCGTCCGGGGAAGGGAAGGGCGGCGTGACCAGCGTGGCGCCGGTGAACAAAAAGGGGTCGCGGTCGAAGCTGTAGTAGAGGGGGAACCCGTGTCTCTGGCGGGTTCCACGGTGACCAGGCGGTGCCCATGCGGCACCACCGCTTCACAAGACAAACGGCCTCCAGACCATTCGTGAGACCAGGGGTCTCACCCCCCGTGCCAGCTAGGGTGGACCTCACTGCGGGCCGGACCGGCAGGCCTCCCCCTTGCAGGCCGGGCTACCACTTGCAGGTCGGGCTGCCCCCTTGCGGGCCGGGCCACCCCCTTGCGGGTCGGGCTGCCCCCTTGCAGGTCGGGTCGCACCCCCCTTGAAGGTCAGGACAGACCACAACCCAGTGGGCCGAGCTCGCCGTGGCCCAGTCCAGTAGGGTTTGACCCAAACCAGGTCGGGTTGATCTAAACCGGGTCAGGCCGGGTCGGTCTGACCGGGTCGGACCAGACCCGGGCCCAACCAGACCCAGAAACACTTAAATGGTCATAACTTGAGAACCAGACGTCCATTTGATGAACTGTCTGCGGTGTTGGGATCCTTGGATATATAAGGTCCTTTTGGTATACTCCAATTGAGTTTTGGAAACAGTTGGAGTACGGTCGGGTTGGATCGAACCTGAATCTATCAAGGCCCTTAGAACTAAAACGCTTATAACTCACAGACTGGGCGTCCGATTGATGCACCATATGTTGGGTTGGAACAATTAGGACATGGCGGTGCTTTGGGATACTAATTTATGGAGATTAGTGGTGGTATAGGTATGGACGATATCTTTAGGGGCAGATTCTATGGAACTCGAGCGCACCGGGTGCGAGGAATCCTGTTGCAGGATGTAACGTGAAGAAAGAACATCGATCCCATGTGGGTCAACATCCATAGATCATGTGTGGGTCAGCTTCTATTATATCCTATATGGTTCAGTGGTTGGTGATCCTATGTACGTCGACGCATACCAATCTTGTGTGGGTCAGATCCTGTGTGGGTCAGTGAGGGTTAGTACCTATCGATCTTATGTGGGTCAGTAGTAATGCTTCTTAATAGAATAAGTTGATCTAGCTTATGAATAATCATTTGTACTTATGTACTTAAGTTATACTTGATTGTGAGATGAGACTTTTTACCTTCGTGGTGTTATCTTCATGGTGTTACTTGTGTGGTACTTCTATCTTCGTGGTGTTACCTATGTGGTACTTCTATCTTCATGGTGTTACCTGTGTGGTACTTATACCTTTGTGGTGTTGTCTTTGTGGTGTTACCTGTGTGGTACTTCTATCTTTGTGGTGTTACCTATGTGGTATTTATACCTTTGTGGTGTTACCTTTGTGGAATTATTCCCTTGTGTATGAGATGAGTATATCATGATAACTTAGGTATATGTATGGGAATATACCTAAGTATAGTTGATGCCTATCGCTTCGTGCTTTGATTTGGGGTCTTGCTTTGTGGTTTTTCCTTTTTGTAACTCTAGGATACCTACAGGGGTCTCAGGATCCCTACCTAGTATCATTATACTCACCCCTAAATGGGCTACACCCACACGTTATTGTGTCTTGTACAGACGATGGACAACATTGATCGAAGCTAAGGGATCCAGGACTAGATGGTACTCAGAGGTGGACCATTTGGCATGACATGACATAGGGACTACTGATCATGAGTTGTACCTACCCTTTAGGTAGGATCCTTAGTGGATGATCCAGGATTTGTTTTCCACTTTCCAATTGTATTTGTACTTTTTAGTTGTATTTATACTTTTCATTTGGGCTTGTATTTCGGACCCTTTACTTTCAGCACACTTTTACTACAGTAGTTTACTTCATGGTTTCTTCTTTTTTTGTTCTTGGACTATGTGTCTTTATAGGTTAAAAATGAAATGCCTTTCTGTATTAGGGATACGCCTTTCCGGTGCTAGTCTCTAGACCCTGGCATGTGGAAGGTGAGCTTGGGGTAGTCATAGAACGAGCCCCGAGGGACGGTTCATGAAAAATATGGAACATGGGAACACTTGGGAACCTTAGTAATTGACATTTTTAATTGGTGCTAATGAGGCTATGGTAGAAAATGGGTATCTTGATACTCGAAAACTATGACATTATTAGGTATCATTATGATTCACTTGTCAGTATACGATTCCTTGTTTGTCCTAGTTATTTTTTACCATAGGCTGGAGACCAATGATGTTTTTTGTATGATGTTTTCACTTATGTAACATGTTTTACATACTCACACGTTTATCTTATGATTTTTATCTCTTCGACATGGTGCTCCCGGATGGGATTGTTTCGTATTGGTTTCCTTTTATTTCTAAGTTTATATTCCCACCATGTTATATTTCAGTATATGGTTGTTTTGATTACTTCCCACTATTTATCATTCTTATTTTCATTCATATTCATATGGATAAGAATATAGAATGTTTTAAAATTAAACCAAATGAAGTTTTATAAAATGGTTTCCATATAGAAATGAATTTATAAACTTGTTTTTTAAAACTAAAAGTAACAGTTTCTTAGTAATTGACTTTTTATAAATTCTTTGGTGGTATCCTATTAGGCTTAGTGATCACACCCTAATTTTTCCTTTCATAGTTTGTATCCTTGTTATTATATGTTATAGGTAAAGATAAGGATTTTATGTGGCATGGTGGATTCTTTTGGTTGTTATTTTCCTTGTCAAGTTTTGGGATGGTGGTGAAAGATAATCACATAAAGACTAGATCTTGAGATTTTTTTTGGTTTTGTCTTCAGGTTAATCTTTTTTGGATAGTCCTTGTATGTATCATGGATGTGTATATTTCCTATATTATATACTTTAATAGTAAATATTTTTTTATACATGATATTTTTTTATCATCACGGTAAAATTGTTACCATGGGTTTATATGTTGATACCCAAGTGCTTGTCACCAGCCTGTGGTGCTCAGGAATGTGCTTTCGGTCTTATTTTGATCCATCTTGGGTGAAATATTAGCTTGACTCGGTTTGGTTCATTACACACATGGAATAACACTTCATGTTAAGAATCATTAGAATTTATAATATATTGTAAAAACATTTATTTTAAAAATCATTAACTTAATCAATAGTTCATAAAAGGCATGCTTAAATAAGAGAGATTTTAGAGAAAAAATTATGGAAATAAAAAAATTTAGACATGCTTCACCATCCATGAAAACATATAATCATTACACTTTAAGATAACACTTTCATTTCCTGGAATGTTGTTATAGGTTTTCTAATTAACATGTGTTAATTTTTATATTTTAAAACTAACATGGAATATTAAGAGAATAAAAAATCATATCATGTCATAATATTATTATGAAACATGGTTTAACAAGTATTAATTAATGTATTATGAATAAATGTAACATAACTATAAAGACTGCATCATGTCAATATATTTTATAATAAATATACACACAAAACATAATTATAAATAAAATTTTCAATTTAAATGCATCCTATGTCAATGATGCATGCACCATTACTAAATGTTTTACCCTATAATCAGTATATTTTTCACCTAAATATGTTTATTTGGTTGTCATGGTCCTTTCATCATATCATAGGGGGCCATGATTCTTAGATCCTAGGTGGTCTTCACAACATTAATGGTTTTTTTATCATCCAAAAGGAACCCAAATATATGTGTTCTAATCAATCTACCACATTCATAAAAGATTAAGGTTAAATAACATTGTGGCCTTACCAAACCCATGTGTGCCTCACCTATTCCTAACTCCAAACTTCATCCCATCTCATAACCAAAATCCCTGATACCACTTTTTCAACCCCCTCCCCCAATTTAACCCAACTTGGGTAGGAAGTGAATACAAATGTGACCCCAAAATCCCTCCACCAATAGTCCATAGGTTGGAGACTAGTACTAAGGGTATTTGTACCACATATAGTAGTAATTTCAATCATAAATACCAAGAAAATATAATTAAACCACCAATAAACTCCATATTTATATAAAATGAAAAGATAAAATTTCAAAATCCCAAACACACTATAAGGTACTATAAACAATGAAAATAATTTATTTAAAGGATGGCCTCCTAAAATCCAATTTATCTTCCTAAATATCAGCATCCCTAAATCTCCATCAAACCACCTTGCAAAACAACTCATGAATCTATAGAGGGATGAGAACTTGGGAGTAATTCATGGTATCATATTTCAAAAAAATTCCACATACATGTGCAATAAATATTCCAAGATATACATTCATGATTTCAACTAAACATAAGTAAGATTTAATCTATAATAGGTATTAAAAAACTAAGAAATATTTGAGAGAGTAATTATATAATCACTTATCTATAAATTTTAACTTCATTTCCTACAATAATAATATTATATCAATATATATATAAAATCATAAGTAAATAATTGAGATTTCTAATTATTAGGGAATCATAATTAAATAGGAAAACCATAATCACATCACTATCTAACTAAAAAATCATATCACATTACATTAATATTTTAATGGTATAAACAATTTAGGGTAATATGGGGTTTCTGAATTCATATAAATATAATGGATAAGTTCCAGAAAAAAATTTCTACTCCTTCATTAATTATAATAAATTCATCATAAAAATAATAATTTCATATCCTTTTCACATTTCGTATTCGGTCAACCACATCACCATCATAATCACACCACATCTGCCACCATATCTCCATGACCATCACATCATCACTACAAAACCACATCACCACAGCCAAAACCATATATAAACCATCATATTAGCATCCCATTAACTTGTGCTATAACCAAGATCCATCACAACCAAAGAACATGACATAACCACAATCTATCACTATGATATCCAACCTTTTTAATAAATGACTTTTAACATCACTCCTTAACTAATATGTCATGAACCATCCCAATGGGGCCTATTCTGTGACTCTCCAAGCCCACCTCCAATAGTCCAAGGGCTGGAGACTAGCACTGAGTAGGTATATAACTAACATGGGAGTCCTTAGCCTAAGTATCTGTACACACGCACACATCTCCAATCTTTTACAATACTAAAATTAAAAAACAAGTGAACAACCATGCCTAAATAAATCTAAATCCCACAACCAGAGTATGATAGGAATTAAATGAAAGTAAAAAAGTCTAAATACAATCCCACCAAAAAATTCTGAAAACAAGTCCAACCTAATGTAAAGGTACTACTATCTAGAATACCGTAGGAACACACCTCAGTTTTTCTAGTCTCACTAAGAACCGTCTGGTCTTGGTCCATCAAGGACTCTATAAAAAGGTCAATCATCTACACAAGACATGACACGTGTAGGAAGATCTTGTGCAAGGGTGAGTCTAACAATACTCAGTACGACACCCCAAAACCATAAATCATATAAAAAAGGAAAATAAAGTCATTTATACACAAGTATATGTCTACAACGCATATAACAAGAATATCCAGATATACAAAATAAAGACACACAGTCAAAAGGTAAGTCACAACCATAGTATACCAGCTTAGGATTCCAGCTCAAAGATTCCACAAAACACTTGTCCAGGAGAACATTCTCCTGATTCTAATAGCATTGATGACATCCATTCAAGATATGGTTCTCATCGAGTATAACCATTAGAAGTATAGGCTGATGGTTTGAAGAGAATACGATACACAGATAAGGATCACTGTCAAGGCTATGGGGTGATACCAACAACTCAATCTAGGTTAACCCACTAAGTAGAGGATTAGTTACCATGTATTATTGGTCACGAAGATACCAAGAACTCCACTCATGGAATGAATATAAATAGAGGATCTCACTACGGGCCTCTCAGAGGGATTCTAATGAATCTATCCAAGAAGTCAGGCTAAAGGGATTGTGGTCCTAGGAGTAGGAGATGATTCCATACTAACACTCAGGGAAAAGAATAAGGGGAACACAACCTAAAAAAACCTATCCAATATATAGAGGAAAAGGGATCCAGTCCAAGTCTAATAAATTACATGGTGTGTAGTATGGGTCACATGTCGTTTCCCTTAACCCCGAGTCCTACCTATGTAAATGGACCATATCTCTTGCTTGTGTCTATGTAGAATAACAGGGTGTGTAGGATACCTTTGTACTCTACTTGTGTTCATGTACATGGCTCTAGCCTGTGGACCAGTTCTCATGTACCAGTACATGGCTTAACCCATGTACTTGGTCCAGGTTGTGTCCACGTGGGAGAGTACACAACGTACTCCAACCCGTGTTTATGTACCCTCCAAGTTACATGTCATGTCTCTTAAGAAGTACCACACACCGTTTGATAGGGGTCACACATCATGTGATACTTAAGTTCCTCTCTAAACCTTAGCCTCCATATAGGGGGTCCATATGGTGTATAAATTCATTTTACACGCCATGTAATGCATGATTTTCCATAAATCCATATCTAGTTCTGTGTGTCCTATCCTTTCCTTCAGCCTTCTATTTGGAGACCATATCTCCATAAAAACATAGATTGAGCCTGATAAAGTCATTCCATCACCAAAAAAACAAGATCTGGTCCTTCAGTCCACTCGGAAAATCTTATTTTTTCCATTCTTCATTGCATGCCAAAGAACAAAAAAAAATTAGGTATCTATGTCATCCAATCTGTTTCCATCTCTATCCTTAAACTTCTGTCGTGTCATGTCGATCCTAGATCTAAAATATTGAATCGTTTCTCTGAGAAATAGGTGTGAAACAGTCTATTGATTATGATATATTGAATTGTGGTCTGAATGAATAATTCCCATGATGAACGTAGAATTAGGGGGTGAAAACACAAGAATGATTAAAAGGAATGAACCTCAATCAATGTTCATGTCAATATCAGTTAATTTCCATTGGAATGAAAAATGAAGAATCAAAATTTTAAATCATTAATAAAATTCTCCAAAATTCTGATTAAACTAACCAATCCCACAAAACGCATGATCTTAAAATCAATCAGTTAGTTGGTTGATTTGATTTCATTATAGAAATAAAGAACGGGTAATAAATACAAATAAAAAAATTCCCTACCTAAAGATGGATCAATAACTGAAGAATAATGATGTGGCATCACAATATTTGGTGAGAACCTTTGAATCCATTGTGTGTCAATCATCAATCCACGATCCGATCACTATTTTTCTGAGAGAAATCCTCTAACATTTTCTCCAATGGTTCTCTAATGGTTCCAGGGTTATGAGGATCACCCTATAATTCTAACATATAAATATATTTTAAGGATATCTAATCATTTCATCAATAATTATAAATAAAATAATTTATTTTATTATTTTATTCATTTCCACACCCATGACTACTTTTCTACAAATGACTCGCACTGACCAAGGTTAATTCGCACCTAGGGTAAAACCCACATTTTGAACTCAACGTTGCCCACATATTTCTGATCTGAGACTCCATTTATAATTTATTCCAAATTTTTAGGAAAAATTTGTGTGTGTTATATTTAATATATTTAATTTATTTCAAACATTTATTTTAGGCACACCAAGCCTCAAAATCACATGATATCTTAGTGACTAGGCTCAAAATAATCCATACAATATCAAAAAATAATACATGGAAAATCCAAGTCATTAAAGTCTACCCACCTTGGACATTTACATCCTGAAAATAAAAAATAAGGGCTACAGAAAAAGATACGAGTACTGAGCATTAATCTGAGACTCCCACTCTCATGTGTTCTCTTAGAGATTCTCATGTTACTACCAGACATGCACTAAAGGAATCAATCACTCACAAAAGATCCTCTCCTATCGATCCTTGATCGCTACCCGGGTACTCAAAAAAGGTATCTCCATCCTCGAGGTCCATCTCACCCTAATCAATAACATTTTATGGGTCATGCATGTACCTCCCCAATTGCAACACATGGAAGACATCATGTGCCCGATCTGACTATAAAGGTAGGTCAAAGAGGTATTCCACCTTTCTAACTCTACGCAATATCTGGAAAGGGTCAATGAAACTTAGAGATCACTTTCCACCCTAGAAAAATATCCATATTCCAAGTCGAGGTGAAACCCATAGAAACACATGGTCTCCTTCCTCGAACTCCAAAGTCCTCATTTATCTATCTTCATAAGAATTATGATGACTCTGTATAGTTTTTAACTACTCCTAAATTATCTACACCTTCTTGGTAGTTGCTCTCACCAACTCTAGGACCATGAGTGCTTAATCTCCTGGGTCTGAAAAATTGATGACCTACAAGGTCATTCTTACAAAGCCTAAAATGATTCTATATGGATGGTGGAATAGAAACTATTTTTGTACAAAAACTCCACCAATGGTAGGTGATCCTACCAAATACATCCAAATTCCAACATGAAATCTCACATAATGTCCTCGATAACCTAAATGGCCAACTCAGTTTGGCTGTTAGTTTGTGGGTGAAACACTGTACTCAAGAATAACTGGGTCTCAAATGCCTCATTCAATTCCTTATACAACCGAGATGTGAAGCGAGCATCATGATTGGAAATGATCATTAATGGAACTCCATGGATTCAGACTATATATTGCACATAGAGGAATCATAATATTTCTAGTGAACTCTATTCCTAGATAGCTAATAAGTGGGATGACTTAGGGAGTAGTTCTATGATCAACTAGATGGAATCATGTCCCATAGATGTACATGGTTATCCTGTTATGAAGTACATGGATATCTCATCCCACTTTTACTCTAGCACCTCAAGGGGTTGAGCTAAACCCACTATAACTTGGTGTTCATCCTTCACTTTCTGAAAAATAAAGCATCGAGAGACAAACTCTAATACTCCATTCATCATCCTTAGCCACTAAAACTAATTTTGGATGTCCTGGTACATCTTTACCACACCCGGATATACCTCCAAATGATACATATGAAACACTCTCAGATTCTCCTCCCACAATTTCACTGGTATCATCATCCACCCTCTTAAAAGAACGATATGCCCCCCACCTTTAGAAAATCCATTAGGATCATGTACAACGGATATCTGAGTATGTAGGTTCTCATAGTTGGCATCCCATAGTTGTACATACCTGGCTCATTACAGGAGCAGAGGGGTAACAACCATCGACTGGAGGTAAGTTATTTTTTCTCCATCCACAAATGATAACTACAATGAGGCCAAATACTTTGATGCCTTTTTCAAAAACTGCAAATAAGATCTCATGTTGAGAGCATCTACTACTATGTTCCCCTTCCCAAGAGTATAGACAGTTTTGAAGTTGTAATCTTGTAGGAACTCTAGCCACTGCCTCTTTCTTAAGTTAAGATCCTTCTGAGAGAATATATACATGAGACTCTTAATATTAGAATAGATGATAAACTACTATCCCTCCAGGTAGTGTCACCACATCTTTAGTGAGAATACTACTGCTGCTAACTCAAGATTGTGGGTCATGTAGTTCTTCTCATGTTGTCTCAATTGACCTGAAAAATAGGCAACAACCACCTACCACTTAATTAAAATACAACCAAGCTCAATTCCTGATGCTTCACAGAACACTACATACTCAACACCCTCCTCTGGAAATCTCAATATGGGAGCGCTCATCAAACTCTACCTCAACTACCGAAAAGCCTATTGGCACTTCTTTTTCCACACGAAAGGATTACACTTTCAATTTAAAGATATCATGGGTGTGAATAGCCTAGAGAAATCAGGTATGAATCTCTAGTAATATCCTACCAACCCAAGGAATCTATACACCTCTATTACGCTCTTGGGTGGATCCCAAGCTAACACTACCTCGATCTTGGTTGGGTCCACTACTAATCCATCTGCTGAGATAACATGACCCAAAAATAGTACCACCTAAATATAAAACTAACACTTTGAGATCCTTCCATAAAGGAAATGCTCTTGGAATGAATCCATAACTATCCTCGAGTGTCTCATGTGCTCCTCCTCGGATTTTAGGTACACAAGGATATCATTGATGAAGACTACCAAAAACTGGTCAAAACATATAAAAGATCTGGTTCATGAGTCCCAAGAACACATCTAGGGAGTTCATCATGCCAAAGGGAATTAGTAAATACTCATAGTGATGGTATAAAAATATGAATGTCATCTTCGGTATATCCTCATCCCATACTCATGGTTGGTGATAGCCTAACCTGAGTCCAACCTTCAAGAACCATTGTGCCCCTGTCAACTAATCAGAGAGGTCGTTGATCCTCAATAGTGGATACCAGTTCTTTAAAGTCACCTGATTCAAGTTCCAGTAGTCCACACATAACCTCAATCCCCTATCTTCCTTCTTGGAAAACAATACTGGGGTTGCCTAGGGTGAAACATTGTGTCTAACAAATCCCTTCCTCTACAAGTCCTCCAACTGCACCCTCATCTCGTGAATCTCTATGGGAGTTGACCTATATACTAGCATAAATATCACTGTCATCTGGGGGTTTAGATCAATACAAAAGTATATCTCATATTGGGTAGGTAAACCTATAACATCTTCAGGGAATACATGCTCGTACTCCACCACCACTGTAAGAAATTGGGAACTCATAACATCTATTTAACCAAGGTTTATGCTAGCCAACTAGTGATTAATTTTCTACACCCACTTATGCATGAGTCCATCATGCACTGCCTAAGTTTCCTTTTCACTGATAAAGGATAATATGGTCCCATTACTATGAACACACCGCAACCTTCACCTAAAATAGTAAATATGGGTATAAACCATGGATATATAGTCTATACCTAAGATAACATCATAAGTCCTTATTTCTTCAACAAAGAGACCCCAACAGAAACTCTCAACTCCAATATTCATGTCACAACATCAACACAAGTGTGTAATCGTTGAGTATTCTCTTATAAGAGTCTCCAAGCACAAGGGTCATTCTAAGGGATCAACTCGAATCTCTAAGCCTTGTACATGTTATGTGGAAAGAAAGGAATGATTGTAACCTATGTCTATCAGTACTTCATATAAGGTAAAAAAAATATAGATCGTACCTTGAATCATTCCCATAGCCTCTAGATCATAAGCTTCGACTGCCTATAGTTTTCCCCTCCCCTATACTCCAACTACCTAGGCCTAGCATGGACCACCTATGGTGGTGGTAGTAACAATTAAAAGTGTTTTCCACCTCCTGTTTCTCACCCAACTCCTCTGACACGTCTTTCACCCTGAGAACCTGACAACTCCCACCATTGCCTCTACCTTGTAAACATGTCTATGGTATCTATGTTAGTTGTACGGCGGGTCAGACAATCTTAGGTGAGGTGTCTCTTACCATCACATGAGTATCATCACCTCTCTTTAGGATGACTGGACCCACCATGTGATCCCTGAATAATAGACCTCTGAATTAGTTATCATGACATGTCAAATTAATTATGTTTTTAATGTTGATTTATAGTATAGGGTAGACACTAGATCTTATCTCAAAGAGTGTTGGTGGTTTATAGTGTTATTTTTTTATAAAAATGATCAAAATAGAGGAGTGATTTTGAAAATAGTTTTAAGAAAATAACTTGATTTAAAGAGTTTAATAGTTGATAAATAAAGGTGGTGTTTTAGAATTATAAGGGAATGGGATCATTTCAAGTTCACTACACATCTTGGATAATTCATTATTCTGAAAATTTTATATGGTTTATTGTAATCCTTTGGTTGAGGGTTTTCAAGATCTCGACTTCCCTCTTAACTCTTAAAATGATGCTCAAATAATCACCCCTTGACACAATAATCGTGTTGTCAAGGTTTGGTTCTAAAAAATATAAAAGGGGATACCAAAGAATACTGAAATATTATATAAGTGTGAGAGAAATAGGATTATTTTCTTGTCCAATCAGAACAACCCATGATTCCCACTTGAAATCTCAACCCAGTCAATGTTGAAATAAAAGTTTTTAATTTAATTATAACAAAATAAATATATTCAGAGGATAATAACATCCATATTAAACATAAGTGAAATATTTAAAACATAAATTAAACAAAACTAGTAGAAGAAAAAGTGTCAAAACATCCTCCCAATTATGTGTAGCTCTCTATAAATGATCTTCCACCCTTTATCTCACCATCGAGAGGAGGAGGAGGCTCGGGTGGAACTTCACCTTCATCCTTGATCCCCCTATGAGGATAGGGACCTTCAGAACTTCTTGGAGGAGGAGAGGACTCATTTGGGTCTCCAAAATACCAGATATTTTCCTCCTGTCCAAACTTACAAATGGGGATCCCAAGTTTCCAATTTATAGGAAATGTGGAAGGTGGTTTTGGGCTCCCTGATTTTGAAAAACCACTCAACCCATGGTTTTTGATGGCCAAACAGTCTTATCTCATATTTGAAAAAACTAAAAATTTGTAGCCCCATATCTTGAATATATCCACCAAAATTTTATCACCATTTGGAAAATTACATCCTGAGATATAAACGAAATACAAAACCCACTTTTTGACTTCGAGCAGATTTGGTGGCTTGGACAGATCAGTCCATATGGGCCACCAGATGGACGAATGAATCTTGGGTTTCTTTATAAGAAATGTATCCCATTAAATTTCGGACCAGTCCAAAACATATCAGATCAT
Source organism: Viscum album (assembly GCA_963277665.1). Taxonomy (NCBI): domain Eukaryota; kingdom Viridiplantae; phylum Streptophyta; class Magnoliopsida; order Santalales; family Viscaceae; genus Viscum; species Viscum album. Next base: position 290,242,246 of record OY728153.1, on the reverse strand, counting down.
TTAGAGGAAATTTTTAGTATAACTATGTGGTTGAATCCACTAGTGTTCCTAGATCCTACGCAGTTTGACCCATTTTTCTTGAACTTTATCTTGGTCCCTCCAAATCTCCTCCACCTTCAATGAAATTATCAAAAAAATAACATTTCCACTTTTAAAAGTGATAAAAACAAAATAATTTAATCAAACATGAAGTGAAATTTGTTATTATTTTTATAATTTTTAATACCAAACTAGTTTAACAAAGTGGTGTAAGGGTGAAAATGAAATAGTGAATCATGGTGCGATCACACCCCCATACCTAAACATTTTCACTCATGGGAAAAGTCATATTTCCAAAAATTATTCATTTATATATTTCAAACTTCATAAATATTTAACATTCAATGAAAATTTAATTCCTAATAGAAATGTGATCAAAGAAAAAAATCACAAGGAGTTATTCTCAGTGATCATGGAAAAAAGACATCTAAAAAATTGTATCAGGATGAAATTAAAAGAGATGTATGATACCAATTGAAGAAAATAATTCAAAATTTAATCATGTCACTAATTATCAACATGTTTGTGTGAAAACCATTTCATGATATTCTTTCCACTTTTTATCTAGTAAATATAAGTTATTTTAAAAAAATTCTACATTAATGATCCTTTCCACTGAACCTGCCCTACATCCTTTGTAATCAAATTTCAATACCCACTCACTTACGCATTCCTAGAATTCAAACCATAAGCTCCTGACATAGATATTCCCATATGTTGAACATTTAATCACTCCCCTCAAAGTTTATTTGTTTTTGTTTTTTTTTGTTTTTGGTTTTTTAGGGCATACAACAGTTGGATAACAGGTACACATGCATAGGTCAATATGGTATGGTAATGAAATAGATCAAATTAGGAAACAATTATGGAAAACAAATTAGAAGGTAGAGAAAAATTAACCTAAGTTATATTTACCATATATTAAGTAATAAATTTCCACACTTCATGGTTGGGTGAAAAGATGTGTGGAGAGATTAAGTGAAAAACATTTCCCTTAAATTATTCACACAAAGGGTATCATTCTTCTAAAAGGTTTAAAAATGATACAACTATTTATATCATTAAAAAAATTCAAGAAAAATTCACACCAGAGTATTGAATTCTTGTTGAAATGAACATTTTATTAGAATTTTTTTAATGTTAAAATAACATGAAATAGATAAATTACTCATGCATTTTCAATAACTTCAATGATTAAGTGGGCATCATTTTACATGATAAAATGGGAATAAAAAAATAAAATTCTATCAAAAAAGTGAGGGGGGAAGGGGGGATTAAGTGGAAATACAATCCAATAAGACAAAAAGATAAAAAGAAGAAAGATGATGAAAATTCCTAACTAACCTAGGAATATACCCATCCTCCCACACCTAGAGTCTGCAGTGTCCTCACTGTAATAAAATATAATGTGGAAGGGAAGGGAAAAACCCTATGGGTGTCATTGGTAGGTTTCCTCTTGAACTTGGAGTTCCTCCATTGGGAAATCCAAAAGGGCTTTGTGGAAGTGCTTAAGCCACTGCCCATTGATAGTGAAGGTTTGTTTCATTTCTTCATTTTGTACCTAAACAATGACAAATGGATAAACATTAGTAGCATTGTATGGGCAAAACCAATGGTAAAAATCTTACATGGATGAAAATTCATCCTTGCATTGTAAAGGAGGACCTTCTTCCCAATGTGGAATTGATGATGAAGGATGATATGATCATGGGTAGGTTTGGTTCGCTCTTTATAAATTTGGGAGTTCTCATATGAATCTATTCTCATTTCCTCCAAATACTGAATCTGTAACTTACTTTGAGAATCTGCACTAAAAATACTATAATTGCATTTTTCAATGGCCCAGTAGGCTCAGTGCTCTATCTCAATAGGTAGATGACAACTCTTTCCAAACATGGTCCTATAAGGTAACATTACAATGGGAGTTTTAAAGGTAGTACGGTAAGCCCATAATGAATCATTGAGTCTAAGACTCCAATATTTTCTATTGGGTTGAACTATTTTTTGAAGAATTTTTTTAACTCTCTATTCAACACCTCAACTTGACCATTGGTCTATGGGTGATAAGCATTAGACACTCAGTGATCAACCCCATACCAATGAAAAAGATATTGCATTGTTTGGTTGTAGAAATGAGAACCTTGTTCACTGATGATGAACCTGGATGATCTAAACATACAAAAAAATTGGGTTCTCAAAAATTCCACAACGGTATTAGAATCATCAATCCTTGTGGCATGTGATTCTACCCATTTTAACACATAACCAACTGCTAGAAGAATATACAAGTTACCAAATAAATTGGGGAATGGTCCCATAAATTCAATTCTACAAACATAAAAATTTCATGGAATAGTAAGGGTTTATGTGATATTTCATTTATTTTAGATACATTCCCCATTATTTGATAGTGAGGAGAAGATTTACAGAAATCATGGGAATTTTGAAATAATGTTGGCCAAAAGAGACTAGAATCAAGGACCTTGCAAGAAGTTCGTTGGGGACCAAAGTGGACCCTACAATCAAGAGTGTGGAAGAACCTAAGGATGGAATAAAAATCACTATCGAGAACACAACTCCTGAGGACTTGATCGCTACATGTGTGTCAATGCTAGGGGTCATCCCAAATGTACCAACGAGACTCAGGTTTTAGATGATAATTGTAACGCCCCGACCCTAGATACCCAGAGTCGGTGCATTATTACATAACATTGGCATGATCACAAGAAAGATCAAGTCTCGAAGGACCAATTAGTTTAGTATCCTTGGAATAACTAGATACATTCATAAAATTTACATTACATCATTAAGTGAAAACTACTACAAAAAAACATCTTGTCTTCATATCCCCTCATATTATCCCTGTAGGTCATTCATAAATTACTTCTTCACATCCTGGGAAAAATAAAACATTGAAAGGGGTGAGATCAGATGCTCAGTAAGGATAACAATATAGAGAAAACTTTCATAAATAAGCATAAACATTTAAGGCAATGCATAACTAAAACAAAATACTTTTAAAATTAAACATCAGAATAATATGGAAAAGATAAAATTAAATAATGAAATTTACTTATTCACATGGATATTCTACTAGTCAATTAATCACATGAAATATCAATAACTACTTTCATAATGATGGAATGCATAATGCCAGACTATCATAACCACATAGCCAAGGCCTCGTGCCAAGACTACAAATAATATTTTGTCAAGGCCTTGTGCCAAGACACTAGTTTGTCTCATGAGACCTACCGATGCATCAAGGAGCTATAGCGGGCTCCACCCGTCACTTATTAAGTCCAATGCATTCCTCATATGAACAGGTTTAAACATAACATAAACATTCGTATTAAAACTAGCATACCAAATGTCAATACTTTCTTCATAAACCATGAATGGTATAAAAATAACACATCCACAATAAAACATATCACAAAACCATCAATAAAATATGGAAGTTTTGTATCATAATAAATAGACTTCAAATAAGCTTAAAATCCATCAAAGGATGTTGACATAGATGAAGTCAAAACTATTTGAGAGAAATATCTCTTTTTTTGAAATCATTTAAAAGCATCATAATTATTAAATAAAATTTACTTTGAAAATATTCTTATAATCTTGTAAGGAAAAATTCAAAAATTTTATAATGGTGGAAAATAGCCGCACCCACCATATAAGTTAAAAAAACATTCTTACCTTAATTCTGTCGAAAAGGTTAAAAGGGACCTTGTTTGGAAAAAGACGGAAAGATTCCTTTATAAACCTCTTATAAAAATTCAAACAAGGGTATAAATGACTTTAACCCATATTCTAGTAAATATTAAAAATGTTTTGAAATACATTTTTAAGAAACATGGATGTGGATGATAAAGAAGTCCCAGTAGATTATTACGTATAAACAACCTCGGATAATGAATAGATTGTAAAATAAACCCTTACCTTGTAATTTTTCTTGGTTAAGGGTAGGTTAAACTCCTGTATAATGGTGAAATAATTGTTATTAAATTATACAAGAATCATATATATTAATATGATATCATATATGATCTGTTAACATTGCTTTGTTAATGATATCTTAGAATTATCGTCGTTTCGGGTGTTAACTTACTCGTTTTCTTTTATATGTTGTGTTACATAAGCAGTGTATGTTATGGATAGGTTGTATATTATTCATATCCAGAATAATATCAAGTCCTTAAACATTATTTTTAATCATCAAATGAGAATTATACTTGAATGGATATGATTGAGAATGAATCTCATCGCGTTCGAGGAGACGGTAGTCCGTACGTACGTATGAGTGACAATATCATTCTTTTGATATTAAAATAATATATAATTTGATGGTATATCATATATAAAGAATCATTATCATGTTATATTTATTATTTAGATGAATTAAACATCATTATTATACCCATCCAAATAATAATTTATTGAATAACAATTACACTACGACGTGGAGATGGTACGTACGCACGTATGGTGACATGTCATTCAAAGGATGGATAGAATACTGAATATAGTTGTACCATATTTATAATAACATCACAGTATATATAGGATACTAGAGTTATTATTTTATAATTAGAATAAAAAATAAATAAGAAGTTGAAGAAGAAAGGAACTTGAAAGAGGGTGGTGAAAACATTACCGCTTCTCCGGGTTCTTCCTTTTGATTTGATCAAAAGGGATCCTTAGGTTAGATTTATGATCAAAATAAGGCCTCTAGGTTGAATTGAGGGAAGTTGAGAGAGTATTTGGGTAGGGTTTGGCCGAGCCAAAAGGCTTTTAATGTGTGAATTAGTGAGAAGGGGGAGTTCCCTTTTATAAGAGGGGTGAGGGGAACCTTTGGAAAAGCTAGAAATATTATTTTATAATAAATTCATATTCGGTTTCTAATGGCTCAAAAGTATATTATTTAAATTTTAGGGTGGGTATGGGTCTAAAACCACTCAACCAATAGAATTTAGACAAGTTTGGGTCATTATATTAACCTTATCTTTTAGTTTTAACTCTTAGTTAATTAGTTTGACACTTACCATTTCACTTTGTATTTTTATATTATATAGTTAATAAACTTACTATATACCTCCAAGAGACCCCCAAGTGGTCCATTAATGATACAAATTTCATGATATAAGTCTCCTGGCCGAACCTTATATTTTTAGGAATTTAATATCAATTAATAATATAATATTTGTTTTAAAAACTCTTTTATGTCAATCTTGACACTATTTGGAAAATTGATTTTTGTGAAAATCATAACAGAATGATTACTTAGAAAAAAATTAATTAAATCAATAATAATATGTCATATTAACCTAGAAAATTAGTGTAATTCATAAAAAGTCTCAAATTATATTTATTTGGGTATTTATAATATCAATTATTTTAATTTATCACTATTATGGTAATTAGTGCATCATCATTGTGTCACAAATAAATTAAATTATTTAATGTCTAGAAATTATAAATAAAATATCATTATGTAGGAAATATTTTTATATTTATAATGATTATTTATAATCGAATTTATGTTATGTGTAACCCTGTATTAAAAATGTTTTAGTTCTAAAACATTGATTTTACCTCTTTTAACTCTTCTTTGAATTAAATAATAATAAATGTCCTAATCTAATCCAAGTAGACCAAAGAGGTTCATATTTTATTCCTAAGGTTTTTTTTGGTTGAATTAAGCTTATCCAATAGAATTAGTACATGTTTCAGGTTAATATTAATATCATTTTTACCTTTAATTATCTTATTTACTTTTAACCGTGGTAAATAAAAGTAAAAAGTTACTATTCACCAAAAATTATTTTCATCTCATTGAACCAAATTTTACTCCTTGATATTAACTGTGTCTCTCATATTTTTGAAATTCCACTCACAGAAGCGGTAAAATTAAGTTTTATGAAAAATTCAGTTTTTTAACTACCACTTAGTTGTTTCACTATGCATCAAAAAATGAAGTTTTTCAGAAAAATACCAAAAATTCACCCTAAGATAATTTCGATATTTCGAATCCAAAAATGAAGTCCATTTTGAAAAATAAAATTTATAAATTTCAAAAAGTGGGTATTACTATTCATAACAGCTAGTTTGATTGGTTGTGGTGTGTTAGAACTCGATATTGCGTTCAACACACGCTATTGCATTATTCAAAGAGAAGCGTACCGTAGAGCTTGGGGTGTTACATTCTCCCCTCCTTCAAATAATTTTTTTCTCAAAATTTCTAGAATAGTACCGCATGAAAAGACTCGGGTGGTTCTTCATCATAAGTTCCTCGGGTTCCCACGTTGCCTCTTCCATCTTATGGTTTCTCCATAGAACTTTTACAAGACGAGTCATCCGGTTTCTCAGCACTTTTTATCTCGTATCAAGAATCCTGACGGGATCTTCTCAATAAGGAAGATTGGGTTCCAATTCTAATTCCTCATAGGTGAGTACATGCGTTGGGTCAGGCATGTATTTCCTCAACAGTCATACGTGGAACACATCGTGAACTTTGGAGAGACTTGGCGGCATTGCCAAATGGTAAGCTACAGCCCCAATTCGTTCTAGAATTTCGAAAGGTCCGATGTACCTGGGACTCAATTTACCCTTCTTACCGAAACGTATAACTCCCTTCCATGGTGATACCTTCAAGAAAACATGATCTCATACTTGAAATTCCAAATCCTTCCTTCGGTTATCATCATAGCACTTCTGCCTACTTTGAGCTACTTTGATGTGGTTTTGGATTATCTTTACCTTTTCCATTGTTTCCTCCACCAGTTCTGGGCCTACAAGTTTTCTTTCACTAATTTCATCCCAACAGGTTGGTGTGTGACATCTCTTTCCGTATAACGCTTCATATGGTGCCATCTGAATACTCGAATGGAAGCTATTGTTATAGGAAAATTCTACCAGAGGTAAATATTGATCCCACATACCCTGAAAGTCAAGTGAGAATGATCTCAACATGTCTTCTAAGGTTTTAATAGTCCATTATGATTGTCTACTTGTTTGAGGGTGGTAGGCAGTGCTCAAACGAAGTTCAGTATCCAGGGATTTCTGAAGACTCTTCCAGAATCTTGAAGTAAAACGGGGATCACGATCAGAAACAATCGATAGGGGTACTCCATGAAGTCTCACCACTTCATTAATATATAGCCTTGCTAGACGTTCGAGTGGTAAATCTTACCTTATAGAAAGAAAATGTGCTGACTTGGTAAGATGATCAACAATAGCCCATATTGCATCGTTCCTTCTAGGAGTCTTTGCTAGTCCCATGGAAAATTCCATCATAATATTATCTCATTTCCACTCAGGTATGGGAAGAGGTTGCAATACTCTACTAGGCTGTTGCCTTCCAGCTTTCACTTGTTGACAAACCATACATCTTGACACAAAATAAGCAATCTTCATCTTCATGTTGTCCCACCAAAAATGTTCCTTCAAATATCTATACATTTTTGTGCTCCCAGGGTGTATAGAGAAATTGGAACTATGAGCATCATCCAACAATTCCCTTTTTACATCAGGTATATTGGGAACACAAAGTCTCTTCCCAAATTTTAAAGTTCCTTCTTCATACACAAAGTGTCTCAATCTCCCATCATTCACAGCTTTAATCTTCTTCTAAAACTCTTCATCCTCAGTCTGAGAACTCTTTATCCTTTCTAGTAAAGATGGTTTGACAACCATTTGAAAAAGTATTGATGTTTCACCTTCCATGGTAATTCCCATATCCATCTTCACTAGATCCATGAGAATAGGATCCCTTTCAATTATCATTATGTTCAAAACTTCATGATATTTTCTGCTCAAAGAATCTTCCACCTTATTTGCCTTCCTTGGGTGGTAGTGTATCGTGCAATCATAATCCTTGAGTAGTTCAATCCATCTACTTTGCCTCATGTTGAGTTCTTTTTTGTGAGAAAATATACTTGAAACTCTTTTGATCAGTATAAATATCACATTTTTTACCATAGAGGTAGTGCCTCCATATCTTCAAAGCAAAGATCACAGCTGCTAACTCGAGATAATGAGTAGGATAGTTTTTCTCATGACTTTTCAACTGTCATGATGCATAGGCAATAACCCTATCATTCTGCATAAGGACACAACCAAGTCCTTTCTTCGATGCATCACTATAAATAACGAACCCATAATTACCCGATGGTAGAGTCAATATAGGAGCATTGACTAATATTCTCTTCAGTTCTTCGAAACATTCTTCACACTCTTTTTTCCAAACAAATTTAACCCCTTTACGTGTGAGCTTTGTTAATGGGTTAGCCAACCGTGCAAAATTCTGGACGAAACGTCAATAATAACCTGCTAAACCAATAAAATTGTGTACCTCAGATATACTCGTAGGTGATGGCCATTCTTGGATTGCCTTGGCCTTATAAGGATCAACAGAGATTCCATCTTTAGAGACAATATGGCCAAGAAAAGAAATCTCCTGAATCCAAAATTCACACTTTCTAAACTTCCCATATAATTCATGTCTTCTCAGAGTCTTCAGGATAATGCGTAAGTGATTTTCATGATCTTCATAGCTTTTGGAGTATACCAAGATATCATCAATAAACACCACCAAAAATTCATCGAGATATTCTTTAAAAACTCTATTCATCAGATCCATGAATACAGAGGGTGCATTAGTCAGCCCAAAAGGCATTACTGTAAACTCATAATGCCCGTACCTTGTTCTAAATGCTATCTTCGGAATGTATTCCTTCTTCACACACAACTGATGGTATCCAGATCGAAGGTCAATCTTTGAAAAGTATCGAGCTCCATGTAGTTGGTCAAATAAATCATCAATGTGAGGTAGGGGATACTTGTTCTTTATTGTTATACATTGATCTCCATGTAGTCGATACATAACCTCATAGATCCATCTTTCTTTTTAACAAAAATAATAGGGGCTCCCCATGGAGAAACACTAGGGATAATAAACCCCTTATTACTCAATTCCTCTAGTTGTTTCTTTAGTTCAACTAATTCCACAGTGACCATTCTATAAGGGGTCTTCGATATAGGCCTTGATCCAGGAATTAAATCAATGGAAAACTCAAATTCTCGTTCTGGAGGATGTCTAGGAAAATCTTCCGGAAACACATCTACATATTCTTTCACAATAGGTACATCCTCTATTTGAACATTCCTTTCCTCACCCATAGTCATTTCATTCTATTCCTCCCTAATAATTGAATTTAGTTGAGCTACTGGGGGTGGATCTAGATAAGAATTAGGTGGTGACAATTCTGCTCTAAAGATAAGGTGTTCCTTATCATCATCATAAAAAATCATAACCTCCTTCTTCTTACAATAAATCTTTGCATCATAGTCCGAAACCCAATCCATACTGAGGATTATATCAAACTAAATCATAGTTATGATGATAAGATCAGCGGATAAAGAACATTTATGTGCTCTAATTGGGACTGATTCACAAAACTTTTTTGCAATGATACTTCCCTTAGGAGTTTTAACTGACAACTCCCTTGTTAAATCAAATTGAAAATATCTAATTTTCTTAGAAAACTGGGAAATTATGATACAATGCGATGATCCAGAATCAAATAATGCATTTTCTAAACTTGAGGAAACCATTAAATTACATGCCACCACGTCTTTCAGAGCTTCTACCTCAGCAGTAGTGATAGCATAAGCTTGGCCTCGATCCCTTGTACTTTTCTGAGGTAAGTTCCCCTGACGCTTAGGACATTCATTTTCATAATGTCCCATCTCCATGCAATTGTATCATTGGACATCGGTAGATTCCTTCTTCCCCTTGCAATCACGAGCTTGGTGGCCTTTTTCACCACACTTGTAAGAGACTCCCATTCCTTTTAAGCAAGTGCCGGGGTGTTTCTTCCCACATTTACTATAGGATGGATATTCAACTTTTACTTTCTTCCCCTTATTTACATTCCCAGATTGATTAACAGATCTCTTCTTCTCTTGCTTTGCTTTAAAGTCATAAGACTTAGAGAATTCCTTTTCTGTCTTGATAGCACATGAGACAATGTTTCGTACGATGAGAAGGATTGTGAGACTAATGCTCGATGGAGAAATGGTTTTAACCCATCAAAGAAATGATCAATCTTACTTCTTGGGTTACATATATAATCTCCAGTATATCGTGATAACCTCGTAAAGTTAGCCTCATACTTTGCAACATTCTCATCCTCCTTTTGTCTCAGACTTAGAAATTTCCTTTCCATATCTTCTCGATGGTCACGAGGAAAGTATTTTTCTAAAAACAAATCCTTGAACTCCCTCCATTCCATATTTGATACTTCATCATCTTCCTTCATGTTTTGAATCAATGACCACCATTGATCAGCATCTTCAGTGAGGCGGTAAACTGCCATGATAAATTTTTCCCTTTCACTACTTTCCAAAGCCTGAAATATTTTCTCTAGGGAACTTATTCATTTCTCAGCTACCAATGGATTTGTACTCCTATTGAATGTTGGTGGTTGTTGCCTCATGAAGCGATCTAACATTGATCCTCCATGCTGTGGATCAGGGTGCTCTATACGGTTAAGGTTATTATTCATAACCTGAGTGAGTTGTCCTAGTATAGTGATTAGTTGATCAGCACTAGTTGCATCACCAACTCAACTATAATTATCTTGAGCAGGAGGGAAATCCCTATATGGAGTGCATGCATTGATACGATTTCCATTTCTTCCACTTGGCACAATTTCTAAACAATGGAATGAACTAGATCAGTTTATGAATAAAAATACATAATTCCATACTTATAAAACACTTAACATAAATTGAACTATTTATTGATATAATCCATAATCATAAAAATGTTTTCTTTGAGTAATTATATACACATAAACCCTTCATAATGATTTGTAAAGAAAATGAGAGTTATCCTAAGCATATCCCCCGGGAGTGTCGTAACCAAGAGTGCAGTAAGCCCTGTTGTCGTGCACCAGTTCCCGTTCGAGTCTAGCTCAAAGCAGTGTTTTCGGGTTTTACCCCTAGGTACATCTATGCCAGAGCCGACTCTACCTGCTCGTATCCAGACAGGGATGTATTGCTCGGAAAACTCACAAAATATCTACAATACCAAAATTCTAGGAAGTTCTTTTATACTAATCCTCAAAGTACATCTTAAATATATGTGCTCTAATCAGATTTTATCTAAATCTAGCTTCCAAGGTTTATACTAAACTTCCTCTGATACCAACTGTAACGCCCCGACCTTAGATACCCAAAGTCGGCTCATTATTACATAACATTGGCATGATCACAAGAAAGATCAAGTCTCGAAAGACCTATTATTTTAGTAGCCTTGGAATAACTAGATACATTCATAAAGTTTACATTACATCATTAAGTGAAAACTACTACAAAAAAACATCTTGTATTCATATCCCCTCATATTATCCCTGAAGGTCATTCATAAATTACTTCTTCACATCCTGGGAAAAATAAAACATTGAAAGGGGTGAGCTCAGATGCTCAGTAAGGATAACAATATAGCGGAAACATTCATAAATAAGAATAAACATTTAAGGCAATGTATAACTAAAACAAAAGCCTTTTAAAATTAAACATCAGAATAATATGAAAAAGATAAAAATAAATAATTCCATTTAATTATTCACATGAATATTCTACTAGTCGAATAATCACATGCAATATCAATAACTACTTTCATAATGATGGAATGCATAATGCCAGACTATCATAACCACATATCCAAGGCCTCATGCCAAGACTACAAATAAGATTTTGTCAAGGCCTTGTTCCAAGACAATAGTTTGTCTCATGAGACCTAACGATGCATCGAGGAGCTATAGAGGGCTTCACCCGTCACTTATTAAGTCCAATGCATTCCTCATATGAACAGGTTTAAACATAACATAAACATTCGTATTAAAACTAGCATACGAAATGTCAATAATTTCTTCATAAACCATGAATGGTATAAAAATAACACATCCACAGTCAAACATATCACAAAACCATCAATACAATATGGAAGTTTTGTATCATAATAAATAGACTTCAAATAAGCTTAAAATCCATCAATAGATGTTGACATAGATGAAATCAAAACTATTTGAGAGAAATGTCTCTTTTTTTTGAAATCATTTAAAAGCCCCATAATTATTAAATAAAACATTTACTTTGAAAATGTTATTATAATATTTTAAGATAAAATTCGAAAATTTTATAACGGTGTAAAATAGCCTCACTCGCCGTATAATGTAAAAAAACATTCTTACCTTAATTTTGTCGAAAAGGTTAAAAGGGACCTTGTTTAGAAAATGACGGAAAGATTACTTTATAAACCTCTTATAAAAATTCAAAAAAGGGTATAAATGACTTTAACCCATATTCTAGTAAATAGTAAAAATGTTTTGAAATACATTTTTAAGAAACATGGATGTGGATGATAAAAAAGTCCCAGTAGATTATTACGTATAAACAACCTCGGATAATGAAGAGATTGCGAAATAAACCCTTACCTTGTACTTTTACTTGGTTTAGGGTAGGTTAACCTCCTTTATAATGGTTAAATAATTGTTATTAAATTATACAATAATCATATATATTAATATGATATCATATATGATCTTTTAACATTGCTTTGTTAATAATATCTTAGAATTATCGTCGTTTCGGGTGTTAACTTACTCGTTTTATTTTATATGTTTTGTTACATAAGTCGTGTTTGTTATGGATAGGTTGTATCTTATTCATATCCAGAATCATATCAAGTTCTTAAAAATTATTGTTAATCATAAAATGAGAATTATACTTGAATGGATACGATTGAGAATGGTTCTCATCGCGTTCGTGGAGACGGTAGTCCGTACGTACGCACGAGCGATAATATCATTCTTTTGATATTAAAATAATATAAAATTGGATGGTATATCATATATAAAGAATCATTATCATGTTATATTTATTATTTACATGAATTACACATCATTATTATACCCATCCAAATAATAATTTATTGAATAACAATTACACCATGACGTGGAGATGGTAAGCCATACGTACGCACGTATGGTGACATGTCATTCAAAGGATGGATATAATACTGAATATGGTTGTACCATATTTATAATAACATCACAGTATATATAAGATATTGGAGTTATTATTTTATAATGGTAATAACAAAGAAAGAATAAGTTTAAGAAGAAAGGAACTTGAAAGAGGGTGGTGAAGACATTACCTCTTCTTCGAGTTCTTCCTTTTGATTTGATCAAAAGGGATCCTTAGGTTGGCTTTATGATCCAACTAAGGCCTATAGGTTTAAGTGAGGGAAGTTGAGAGAGTATTTGGTCAGGTTTTGGCCGAGCCAAAAGTCTTTGAATGTGTGAATTAGTGATAAGGAGGAGTGCCCTTTTATAAGAGGGGTGAGGGGCACCTTTGGAAAAGCTAGAAATATTATTTTATAATAAATTCATATTCGGTTTATAATGGATCCAAAGAGGATTATTTAAAGGTTAAGGTAGGGATGGGTCTAAAACCACTCAAACAATAGAATTTAGACTGGTTTGGGTCATTATATTAACCTTATCTTTTAGTTTTAACTCTTAGTTAATTAGTTTGACACTTACCATGTCACTTTGTATTTCAATATTATATAGTTAATAAACTTAATATATACCTCCAAGAGACCCCCAAGTGGTCCATTAATAATACACCCATCATGATATAAGTCTCTTGGCTGAACCTTAGATTTTTAGGAATTGAATATCAACTAATAATATAATATTTGTTTTAAAAACTCTTTTATGTCAATTTTGACACTATTTGGAAAATTGATTTTTGTTAAAATCATAACAGAATGATTACTTCAAAAAAGTTAATTAAATCAATACTAATATGTAATATTAACCTATAAAATTAGTTTAATTCATAAAAAGTCTCAAATTATATTTATTTGGGTATTTATAATATCAATTATTTTAATTTTTCACTATTATGGTAATTATTGCATCATCATTGTGTCATAAATAAATTAAATTATTTAATGTCTAAAAAATATAAATAAAATATAATTATGTAGGAAATATTTTTATCTTTATAATGAATATTTATAATCTAATTTATCTTATGTGTAACCCTGTATTAAAAATGTTTTAGTTGTAAAACATTGATTTTACCTCTTTTAACTCTTCTTTGAATTAAATAATAATAAATGTCCTAATCTAATCCAAGTGGACCAAAGAGGTTCATATTTTATTCCTAAGGTTGTTTTTGGTCTAATTAAGCTTATAAAATAGAATTAGGACATGTTTCAGGGTAATATTAATATCATTTTTAACCTTAATTATCCTATTTACTTTTAACCATGGTAAATAAAAGTAAAAACTTACTATTCACCAAAAATTATTTTCATCTCATTGAACCACATTTTACTCCTTGATATTAACTGTGTCTCTCGGATTTTCAAAATTCCACTCATAGAAGCGGTAAAATTAAGTTTTATGAAAAAATTAGTTTTTTAACTACCACTTAGTGGTTTCACTATTCATCAAAAAATGAAGTTTTTCAGAAAAATACCAAAAATTCACCCTATGCTAATTTCGATATTCTAAATCCAAAAATGAAGTGCATTTTGAAAAATAAAATTTATAAATTTCAAAAAGTGGGTATTACTATTCATAATGGCTAGTTTAATTGGTTGTGGTGTGTTAGAACTCGATGTTGCGTACAACACACGTTATTGCATTATTCAAAGAGAAGTGTACCGTAGAATCTTGGGGTGTTACAATCATTCTGGTTTTTGTTGAAATCAGAAGGAATAAAATATGCTGCTAAATAATTTACAATTTCATCATACCAAGGAATAACATCTTGCACTCGGTACCATTTCTCATCAGGAAAAATGCCATTTATGGGAATACATGGGGATGGGTCAATGTCCTAGGATGGGAGGATCATACTGATATGCTCATACACCACATTTTCTACTCCTTTTTTATCTCTAATTTCTATATTGAATTTATAAAGGAGGATAATCCAACAAATGAGACGTGGTTTGGCTTCTGGTTTCATAAAGAGATACCGGAGGGCTTCATGGTCTAAGAACACAATGAATTTGGACCCTAAAAGGTATGACCAAAATTTATCCGATAAAAACACAATGTAAAGGAATTATTTTTCAGTTGTGGTGTAGTTTTTTTGGGCAGGGTCCAAAGTACATGAGGCATAGGCAATGACATGTGGATATTTATCAACTTGTTATTATAATAGATCCCCAACTGCATAGTTAGAGGCATCACACATGAGATAAAATGGTAAATCCCACCAAGGAGGGTGGATTACCGGGGCTGATTTGAGACTCTATTTCAATTTATTAAAATAATCCTCTCAATATTTATCAAAAATAAATTCTCTTTATTTTTTGAGAA
Organism: Viscum album; assembly: GCA_963277665.1. Classification (NCBI taxonomy): domain Eukaryota; kingdom Viridiplantae; phylum Streptophyta; class Magnoliopsida; order Santalales; family Viscaceae; genus Viscum; species Viscum album. Next base: position 290,226,791 of record OY728153.1, on the reverse strand, counting down.
ATCGAGAGAGTGGGGTGTAATATTACTGAAGTCACGAATGAAACAACGATAAAATCCAGCATGATCGAGGAAAAACCGCACCTCTCATACATTTTTTGGGAATGGTAAGGAAGAAATGACATCCACTCTTAATTTATCAACTTGGATACCATCCCCAGAAATGACATGTCCCAATATTATACCTTGTCGCACCATGAAATGGCATTTCTCATAATTTAATACGAGATTATTTTCAATACATCAATATAAGACTGAATAAAGACTACTCAAACATTCATCAAAATAAGATCCATAAATAGTGAAATCACCCATGAATACTTCCATTCAATTCTTGAGGTAATCTGAAAAAATGATAACCATGCATCGCTGGAAAGTACCTGAAGCATTGCACAAACCAAATGGAATCCTCTTATATGAAAATGTTCCAAAGGGGAAAGTAAATGTTGTCTTTTCCTGATCCTCGGTGGAAATATGAGTCAAACATTATCCATAATACCCATCAAGAAAACATTAATGGTACTTCCTTATTAGCCTCTCTAGAATCTGGTCAATGAATGGTAATGGGAAATTTTCATTCCTAGTATGTTGGTTTAGTTAGTGATAGTCTATATAGACATGCCAACTATTCTTCTAAGGGGTGATTCATGGAATCAAGGATGTTGAAGTGGAAAATGTCACCACCAAACTACATATATAATTTACCATTGTGGATATTAATTATGGTTTTGGAGATTTTCAAGAAGGGACTCCCCAATATAATTAGGGCATGTTCATTCATCCTTTTTTTATGTACATTCATTCTATCATCTTCCATTTTTAGCACATAAAAATCAGTATGAAAAATTAAATTTTGAATACTCATAAGAATATACTCTAACACACCAGAAGGGTTTGTTGTACTTTGATTTTCTAATTAAACAAAAATTACAGTAGTCTTAAATTCCCTAACCTAAAATTAAGTGTAAATAGAGTGAGACATCACATTTATAGAAGAACATAAATAAAGCATATCATTGGAAAAGGAATACTCCCCTATGGTGCATGTAATTGAGAATGTTCATGGATCATTGTATTTGGTGGGAAGTTATGGCTCTATCAATGCTGAGACATTACTCCCTAAGATCATATTCTCATTCTCTATAAGTATCCTTTGATGTTTACACATCTCCTTCAGAAATTTGGTGTATCTTGGAATTTGCTTCACGACATCAATCAAGTGGATGTTAACCTCCAATTTTTTGAAAGTTTCCAAGATTTATTTATTGAGTTTAGATTATTATTTTTTCTTGGTTGGGTTTCCCTTTGGGTAAATGTAAGAGGAATGGTTAGTCTAGGTGACTCATCAACAGACACACTCTTTCTTTTGGAAGGGATTCTCTCAGGATATAGTTTTTCAACATTTGGACTAATTTTAATGGTTGGGATGGTGTTCTCCTTAGGAGGGAATGACTCTAAATGAGGATTAATTTGGATTTTAAGTTTAGTTACACTCCTAAGGGTGATGACACTGACATTTACCTTATCCCTAGGGTTGACTAGTGGTTGAGAGGGTAGTTTACCCAACCCATGACTTTATATTTCCCCTACCTAGTTGGCTAGTTGGCCTAATTTGGGTTTTAGGTCTTGTATGGTAGCTTGGGTGTTTTTTTGGAATTGTAGATTATTGGTAGCTATTTGTTTCATAATTTTTTCTATGCTAGGATCAGGTTTTATAGGGGGTTGTTGGAAAGGCCTTTGTTGGGGTTGAGGATTTTTTAGTGGTGGTGGTTGACTAATTTTCCCTGGTTGGTTACATAGTTTTTGAGGTTGATTTAAATACCCCTTATCAATAGGATTTATTGTCTTTCCACTTTGGGTTATATGGATAGTATGTTTCTTTCCTAATTGGTTGGTTATAATGGAAGCTAGGAAAGATTTCCTCACAACTCTCAAAAGTTTCTCTCAGTTGGGGGCATTGGTCAGAGTAGTGGGTGTCAGAAAAACATATACCATAATGGATGGGAGTAGGAGATTGGGATTTTACTTGGGAAAGAGAAATTTGTCGAATAATGTTAATTACCTCTTCAAATTTCATGTCCACCTTCTTCTCGAATTCAATAATTTTTACCACATGGACACCTTGAACAGGTACACTACCTTGAACCAAATTCTTTATTGTTTTGTACCATGTTCTCAATTAGGGTCTTTGCAGCAATTGGGGGATTATCAACTAACACACCACCTGTAGCAACATCAATCATATTTCAATCAATAGGAATTAAACCTTCATAAAAATAATGAATTAAAAGTTGATTGCTTATTTGGTGGTGTGGGAAACTTGAACAAATCTTTTTAAATGTTTCCCAGTATTCATGAAGCATTTTCCATTAATACTATTTTTTCCCACATATTTCTTTACTTTTTGTTGCGGTTCTAGAGTCTAGTAATTATTTTTCAATAAAAATTCATTTCATGTCTGCCCAACCTCTAATTAGTGAATTAACATAATAAAACCAATATTCCGTTGTGTCTTATAAAGAAAATGGGAATGCTCTAATATTTACTTATTCTTCAACCACATTATCAGGTTTTAATGTAGAAAACACAGTATGAAATTATTTTAAATGCTTGTGTGGATCTTCTCTAGAGAGTCTATGAAATATTGGCAATAAGTGAATTAGATCGGATTTTAGTTTAAAATTAGGTACCTCACCATGCATTTAAATATATGTGGGTTGGATATCAACATTGGATGAGGTTATTTATTTTTGTTTTCTATTTTTTTCAACCTTGTTATACACATTAATTTTAGGTTCTAATTTGGTTCCAGAATAATAGGGGTTTAGAAAAGTCTCAAGTGACGGTGTTTCCTCCTTTAAAGGGTTATCTTGTACATATCGATGTCGCTGACGTAGGATCCTCTCCAGTTCAGGTTCGAAAAGTGGTAAGTCTTCTTGAGTATAACACATCATTCATAGAACCTACACAATAAATAAATCATAACACAAAAATATATGCAATTGTAGTAGATAAAACAAATAAATATTCACAAAATTTACAAAAAACTTTTCAAAAACACGCACTAAAAACCAAAGTGCTCCTCGTAAACGGTGCCAGAATTTGAACGTGTTGTCATGACACGTAAAATTTATTATGTTTTTAAGGTTGATTTATAGTATAGTAAAAAACCTAGGTCATATCTCAAGTAGATTTAGTGGTTTATAGTGTGAATTTTTAATAAAAAGGATCAAAATATAGTGGTGGTTTGAAAATATTTTTAAGAAAATGACTTGATTAAAAGAGTTTAATTGTTGATAAATAAAGGTGGTATTTTAGAATTATGAGAGAAGAAGATAATTTCAATTTCACTACACATCTTGGATAGTTCATTTTTCTAAAAAATTTATACGGTTTAATATAATCCTTTGATTGAGGGTTGTCAAAATATCGACTTCCCTCTTTCCTCTTAAAACGATGCTCAAAGAATCACCCCTTGACACAACAATCATGTTGTCAATATTTGGTTCTAAAACATAGAAAAAGGGATAACAAAGAATACTGAAATATTATTAATGTGTGAGAGAATGAGGATTCTTTTCTTGTCCAATCGGAACAACCCAAGATTCCCACTTGAAATCTCAACCCAGTCATTGTTGAAATAAAAAGTGTTTCACTTAATTATAACAAAATAAATATATTTATAGAAGAATAAAATCCATATTAAACATAAGTAAAATAGTTAACACAAAAATTAAAAAAAACTAGTATAAGAACAAGTTTCGTAACTCCCTCCCAAGTATGTGTAGCTCCCTTGAAATGATCGTCCACCGTTTAGCTCGCCATTGAGAGGAAGAGGAGGCTTGGGTGGAACTTCGCCTTCATCCTTGATCTCTTTATGAGGATAGGGGCCTCTAAAACTTCTTGGATGATGAGTGTACTCATTTGGATCTCCAAAATATCAGATATTTTCTTCTTGTACGAACTTAAAATGGGGTGCCTGAGGTGCCAATTTATAAGAATGTGGAAGGTGGTTTTGGGCACCCTGATTTCGAAAAACCACTTGGAACATGGTTTACTATGGCCAGAAATTATTATCTCACTTTTAAAAAAACTAAAACGTTGCATAACCACCTTCTAAATATCTCCTTTTAATGTTTGTAACCATTTAGAAAAACACAGTTGGAGATATGGATGAAACACATAATCCACTTTTTGACATTGAGCAGATTTGGTGGCTTGTATAGATCAATCTGTATGGAACATCATATTGCCTAATGAGGTTTGGGTTTATTCATATGAAATTTAGAACATTTAATTTTGGACCAGCCCACAAAATATCAGACCACTTGGATGCACGGTTTAGTAACAGTTTGTAGTTGAGTTAATTAGTGTGCTTTGATCCTGCGCAGTTTGGCCCATTTTTCTTGAACTTCGTCATGGGCCCTCCAAATCACCTACACCTTCAATAAAATTATCAAAACAAGTAACATTTATATTTTTAATACTGATAAATTCAAAATAATTGAATCAAAAATGAATTTAATTTGTTATTATTTTTATAATTTTCAATAAAAACTAGTTTAGCATAGTAGTGTAAGGGTGAAAATGAAATAGTGAATCGCGGTGCGTTCAACCCCATGTCCTAAGACCTACTCATGAAACATCTCTCACATCCAAGTACCTGATACTGACATCACCTCCCTACCTTCATGGTCTTTGCTCCTGATTTCCCACTGCTAGAAACCACTTTATGTATCTACTCATCCAAGAAACTCTCAACCACCAAAGCTCACTCTAGAACCTCAGTATAGGTAGGAATGCATTGAGAGATAACACTGGACCATATGTCTCTACATAACCATCACTCAAAGGACTGATCCCTAAATAACTTTTCATGAACCATATCCATCGAGTACCTAGAGAGGTTGGTAAAACTCGATAAATACTCAGCTACTGTCGTGTTGTCCTACTTGAGTTGTAGAAGCTCCTGGATATGTACATCCTTCATCATAGCACATGAGAACTCCTCTATGAAAAGGAACTTGAACTATATCCATGAAAGAGTATCCTCATCATAATATTTGGTTACAAACCCCCACCATAGTCCTACTAATCCATGGATAAGTCTCACCGCGAGGACCCACATTTGGTCTACTGGTGTCCTGACTAGATAGAAAACTTGGGTCACCACCTTAAGCCATCCCTTAGCCTCCTATGGGTAAGACTCTCCTCAAAACATTAGGGGTATATTCTACTGAAAATCATGAAGTGTGCTCATCCTACACACCTCATTTCTTGGTACTACAGGTACAAAGTGATAATTTAAGGGTGATGGTATAGTTGGTGCACTACTTGGAGGTAACTTCTCAAGAACAGGTCCCTATATTGATGCCTCGTCACTAAGGGAATAATACTCATAATCGTGATTTTGAATCCTAGCTAGAATATTCCATGGAGGAATCCTGAAATAAAAAATATTTATCACAGTCAATGAGTGTATCTAGAGAGCTATATTAGGAAGGAAATGGAAACCATAACCCATTTCTATATGATGCATGTACCATTGTTTTCCCTGCAACCAATGTTCTTATGTACCAAGTCAAAAAGTAGGTGATCAGAGTCCTGAAGTATAGATAAATCGTCCATCACATCAACACTTGAGTCCCTGGCCTCAAAGTCGAACTCAAAACACTTAACTCTATTTCCCTAAACCAATATCATAGACTTCAGTCCTAAAGTAGAACTGACCTACTCTGATACCACTCTATCATGACCCGTCCCAGTGGGTCCCATCCCATCACTCCCTAATCCCACCTCCAATAGGCCATGGGTTGTTGACTAGTGGAAAGTAGGAATATCACTAACATGGGAGGCCTTATCCTAAGTACATGTACAAATGCACACATCTCCAATCTTATAAAATGATGAAATGTAAAAAAACTGAACAACCATGCCTGCATACATCTAAATCCCACAACCAAAGTATGAAAGGAAGTAAAGGAAAGTAAACAGGTCCAAATACAATACCACCACAAATGTATGAAAATAAATCTAACCTGAAGTAAAGGGACTATTACCTGGAATATAATAGGAACACACCTTGGTTTTGCTGGTCTCACTAAGCACCATCTATTCATAGTCCATCAAGGACTCTATCAAAAGTTCGATCATCTACACATGTCACAGAACATGTGGGAAAATCCCATGAAGGGGTGAGTATAATAATACTCAGTATGACTCTCTAAAACCACCAAGCTTACATCAAATGAAAATACAATCATCTCTACATAGATATATGTCTATAGCACAAATAACAAGAATATCTAGATATACTCAACAAAGTCACACATTCAACGGGTAATTAACAACCATAGTATACTAGCTTATAATTATATATCAAAGATTCCACAAAACATTATTCCAAGATAAACCACTCCTAAGTCTAATATCACTGATGATGTTCTTATAAGAGATAGTGCTCTTCAGGTCTTTCTATTAGAAGTACACATTGATGGTCTGAAGAGAATATGATACACAGATGAGGATCACTGCCAAGGCCATGGGGTGATACCAAAAACACAATCTATATTAACCTACTAAGTAGGGGATCATCTCCCATGTACTTTTTTTCATGATGATACCAAGAACTCCACTTAGGTAACAAATATGAATAGAGGATATCACTCTAGGCATCTCAAAGGGATTCCAAAAAAATCTATCCAAGAAGTCATGCTTAAGGGATCATGGTCCTATGAGTAGGATACGGTTACATAAAAACCTTAAAGGAAAAGGATAAGGGAAACACACCCTAATGAAACTATTCCAAGATACATAGGACAAGGTATCCAAGCCATGTTTAATAAAGTACATGGCATGTAGTAGGGGTCACACGTTGTGTCCCTTGACCTTGGGTCCTACCCATATCTCTTTCTCGTGTCTGTGTAGAAGTACATAGTGTATAAGCTTCCCATATACTCTACCCATGTGCTTGTACATGGATCTATCCTATTTACCCATTCCCATGTACTAGTACATGGTTTAGCCTGTGTACTTGGTCCAGGCTGTGTCCGTGTAGGGGAGTATACGACATGCTCGAACCCGTGTACTCCAACCCATATGTTTGTACTCTCTGAGGTACATGTCAAGTATCTAGGGAGGGACTACACACTGAATGATAGGGTTCAAATGTTGTGTGATACTTAATATTCTCCTAAAACCCTATCTGCTACACAGAGGGGCCCACATGGCATGTAGATCTGGTTTATGTGTCGTGTAATGCGGGATTTTCTAGAAATCCAGATCTGGTTTCATGCATCATGGCCATTCCTATGGCCTTAGATTCAATTATTTTTTCATAAAAAACATATATCAATCCTATTAAATTCATTCCATCACCAAATAAATAAGATATTTTTCTTTAATCCACTCAAAAAACGGGATTTTTCATCATTCTTCATTACGCACTGAACAAAAATCAGGTATCTACATCGTTTGATCTATTTTTGTCTCTGTCTCTGCACTACCATCATTTCATGTAGATCCTATATCTATGATATCAGATCTTTTCACCATGAAATTGGTGTGCAATAATCAATTGATCAGGATATATTGAACCATGGTCCAAATGAAGAATTCACATGATGAATGTAAAATCGGGAGGATAAAATTACAAGAACAACCAAAAGGAATAAACCTCAATCAATTTTTGTTTCAATCTTGATTCATTTCCATTAGAATGAAAAACTAATAATCAAAAATTTAAATAATTAATGAAATTCTTCTAAATCCCAATTAAACTAACCCATCCCAAAAAATGCATGATCTTTGAATCAATCCATTAGTCGATTGATTTGCATTCATTGTAGAAATCAATAATAGGGAAGAAATCCAAAAAAATACACTACCTCAAGATGGATCAATCGATGATGAAGAATGACGTGACATTATAGATGTGGGTGAGATACTTTGAATCCATTGTGCGTCAATCATCGAACCATGATCCTGTCATCGTTCGTCTGAGAGAAATCATCCAACATTCTCTCCAAGGCTTCTCCAATGGTTCCAGGGTTATGCGGCTCACCTTGTAATTCTAACATAATAGTCTATTTAAATACTATCCAATCATTGTGTCAATAATTATAAATAAAATAATTTATTTTATTATTTTATTAATTTTCATGCTTATGATGAATTTTGTAGAAATGAATTGTTCAAACCAATGTTAAGTTACACCTAGGGTAAAACCTGCATTCTGAACTCAACTGTGCCCATAGATTTTTGATACAAGCTTATTTTTAGAATTTATTCCACTTTTTTAGGAAAAATATATGTACGTACTATTTAATATATTTAATATATTTCAAAAATTTATTATGGGCACACCAGGCCTTGGAATTGAACATCGTCTCAACACCTTATCTTGAAAATAATCCATACAATATCCAAAAATATATATGGAAAATATAAGTCATTACAAATATTACATTAATAACTTTGAAGGATATTTTGAGATCTAGATTCTTGGAAAATAAGTTCATAATACATGAATTACATAAGGAAAAAAACATAAACAAGATTTAATCCTTTTGAAATACTTCTTTTTTAATCCTGCCTTGGTCACCTAATTTAAGTAATTTCCGAGGGACATACATCAATATAAAAGGGTGATCATAAATCCCAGTATGGTATAACAAAAGAAATAGAACATAAATGATATTTATGGATAAAACAAGAGGTATGAAATGATATAATAATAATAATTACTTGATACATAACATGGAGATGTGGATACAACATAAAAATGATACATTTATAAGTATATCACCAAGGTTTATCGCCAAGGTGTCATAAAATATAATTATCTAGGTTATTCACCAAGGTATCATGAAACATGTCATCTCTTGAAATTAATTCTTTACCCAAATCATTGGATCACTATAAGTGTGATCCCTTAATATGTATTAATTCATGTGAGCCACATTGATACATACTAAATCATTTCATCAATAACATAATGAGAATAAATAATGGGTTTTATATAAAATCACTAAGTAGATAAGTGTTTAAAGACTTGAAAATTACATCATTTTTAACCCACAGAAAGGGAATGTGGGTTTCATAAATGTAAATCCGTAAATAAATAAATTATGTTAACATCTAGGTGAAATCCCACGGATAAGAAAGGGATTTGGGTATTCATAATATAATAATATTTCATATAAAAGAGGTAAATTCAAGAAATGATTTTGGTCATAAGACGATATAAAATTTGGATTAAGAAAATGGTATAACATGGGGGAAAAGGTGTCCCATTGATAAAACACTATTTTGGAAGTAATAGAATAATAAAAATGGGTATTAAAAGAAATAAATTCTACACTTAGAAAACATTCTGCAAAAGAGTAATTTAAATGGAAAACAGAAAGCATAGAATTCCCTTACCTTGAAGAGTTGTTTCCTAGAACTTGAGGATGGCACCTTAAGACCTTGAAGACACCTTTTAGGGACTCTTTGGGAGTAAAAATGGCCATAAATTCAAGGATAATGGATTTAAAGTGGATATTAATGGTGGGATAAATGGGTATTTATTGTAAAAGAGGATGATTTGATTCATAATTTCTAAATATAGGTCTTGGAATTCTAGGTTGTTGAAAATGAAAACCATCAGCTTACCCATGGTTTTTGGTCATGGTTTTATACATTTGAGACATATTTAATAATATTTTAATCCATAATAACTAAAATCCATTTTTTAATATTACTTTGGACATGGAAAAGTAATTTTTTCACAGAATATTTCTTTTGAAAACATAATTTCCCTTTTAGTCTATAGAAATTCCTTTATTGGTTGGAAAATTTATTTAAAACAATTATAATACAAAAATATTAATAAAATAATATATTTTTGGTCGTTTATTCTATATAATTAATTATTACATCATTATTACTTGTATATTAAGTCATAAAGCAAACCAAAACACAAAACTATATTTTTATTATTCACTGGAAAATAAAGTATTTTATAAGGTTATAAAAATTTGACCCCAACCTAATTTCATTGTTTTGATTCTAAATATAATTTTTAGTTTATAAAAATATTTTTCTAAATATGATAATTTTATCTTTTTAATGAAAAATACACATTTATTGAAAAATAATAGTCTTTAAAAAATAGTCAACCTTATAACACTTATAAAAATTTCTTGTGACATTATAAAATTATTTATCATTATCATTAAAATAAATATTATTTTATAAAATTATTTCAAGAAAATAAATTTTATTTATAATTACTGATTTTATTATAAAATTGTATATATTTTCTAAAAATAAAATTATTTTTTATTTGTATCCAAAAATGTATTTATCAAATTCATCTTATATTGATGTGCATTTTATTAAATAACATAATACTATAAATGGTATTTATGAAATAAATACTTAATTTATAAATTGTAAATTACACTTTTATGATACTAAGGTCTAGATACATAACCTCGTATTATAACGGAATATTCTTTAAGGGTAAGGAGTGTGATGTTGGTAGTTTCATGGTGTGGATCAGCTAACATTGACCTAGTGGTGATATCCACTAACTTGAAATTCTCCCATATGTAATTTTTTTCAATCCACGCTTATTGAAGCTCTACTTAGGATTGGTCAAGAGAAAACCCTAGTGATGATACCATCCTCCCAAGTTCTGACAAATGGGCTTCAAAATGCATGACTCTACTGGTTAAGGCCATCGTTTCTTCTTTATAAACCAGTTATCATTTGTCATTACTCTTTATAAACACTAATTCTAATTGTAACATTTTTACCAATAGTCATAATACCCAATGTTCATATAGACCAATGGTCATATTAAACAATGGTTGTATAGTCCAATGGTTGGGTAATGATCATATCCCAATAATCAATTTTCCCTTTATACTCTATATATACACCACCATTTATCAACATTTACTACTTTATTCCCAAAAGTTTTTACAATTCCTTTGATAATGTCAATTATATTCCTAGAATTTATTTTTTAATAGTTTTCATGTAAGGTTTAATGTTCTCGATAGAGTTTGAACCTATGTAGTATACCATTGTGTAATTGATATTCTTTGGTTTTTATATCCCTATGCTATTATTAGCTATATTAATAGGTATAATTAAATGACATGTATATATAAATATGTTTTTATTAATGTTATTTCTATATAATTCCATAATGAAATATAATAAAATAATCATTATAAAAAATATTTATTTTATTAATCATAGAATAAATTTTCATATCATTTCATTCTCCCCCATTAAGAAATTTCATCTTCAAAATTTGACTCTTTCCTCCAAAACAAATAGGGGTATTTATATTTCATTACTTCCTCATGTCCTAAGTGGTTTCTTCAAACTTATGGTTCCTCTATAGGAATTTTACAAGTGAAGTTTCCTTGTTCCTCAAAACTTGTTTCCTATATCAAGAATATGTATTGGTTCCTCTTTATAAGATAAGACAAGTTCCAATTACACACCATTAATATCAAGTATATGTGTTTGGTTAGAAATATACTTTCTCAATAGAGACATGTGGATGACATCATGGATATTAGAAATATTATTGGGTAATGTTAATCTATAAGTAACTACTCTAACATGATCTAGAATCTCAAATGGTCCAATATACATTGGACTTGGTTTCCCATTATTTATAAACCTCATTCCCCTTTCCATGGTGATATCATGAGAAATACATGATCTATGACATGAAACTCTAAGTTTTTCATTCATTTTTTTAGTATAACTTTTTTTATGACTATGAGCAGCCTTGATGTGTTTCTAGATCACTTGTATATTTTTTATAGTATCTTTCACAATTTATGGTCCCAAAAATTTCCCTTATATAACTTCATCCCAATATATTATATTTTTACACCTATTTCTATAGATATATTCAAAAATTTCCATTTTAATACTTGATTGGAAACTATTTTTATAGGAGAACTTAACAAGTGGAAGATATTAATCCCCAAATATAATGAAAATCAATTGTGCTAGATCATAACATGTCTTCCAATGTTTGAATAATTCCCTCAGAATGCCCATCAGTTTGATGATAATATATTGTTCTCAAGTTTAATTCTATATTCATATAATTTTGAAGGATCCTCTAGAATTTATAACTAAATTTTACCTCTCAATCAAAAACAATTTACATTGGTACTCCATGTAGTCTCACAACTTATTGAATATGTGTGTGAGATATGTGTTCTTTGGAGAAATCCTCTCTTATAGAAATAAAATGGGAAGACTTTGAAATTATATTGATGATTACCCATATAACATTACTACCATTAAATGTTGATCAAATCCTAGTTAAAAAGTCCATAGTGATGTTATCCCACTTCCATATATTTATGGTTAGTGGTTTTAATACCACTTTAAGAAGTTGTCACTCTTCCTTAACTTGTTGACGCACTAAGTACCTTACAGTAAAATCTAAAATCCCTATGTTCATATTATCACTCCAATAATGATCATGAAGGTCCCCATATATCTTAGTTAATTTAGGATGTATAGAGAATATATATCTATGGGATTAATCCATCGTCTTCTTCCTTATCACCAGAATATATTGAATACATATCCTTGTACCAAATTTCAATACAATTTCTTGATCAATATTCAATCTAACAAACTTCCCATTTTTCAGATCCTATATCTTCTTTTCCATTAAAGGATCATCTATTTTATATTTCTTGATCTTCTCTAGTAATAATAGTAGATAAATAATTTGGTATAGAATTAATTATGTCCATTACCTCAGGATTACCATGTTAAAACTTACTAGGTCCTTGATCAATGGATCTATTTAATTCATCATAATTTCAAGAACACTATGATCTTTCTTACTCAATGAATCCACAACATTGTTTTCTCTTCCAGGGTGATAATGAATTGAATAATAATAGTCTATAATAAGATCCAAAAATCTTCTTTGTCTCATGTTCAGTTTATTTTGTTTGAATATATACTTAAAACTTTGGTGGTCTATGTATATATCACACTTATACCCATAAATATAGTGTGTCTATATATTTAGAGAAAAAAATAATAGAACTAACTCCAAGTCATGAGTAGTATAATTCTATTAATGAGGATTCAACTATCCTGATTCATAGGAAATCACATTGTCATTTTTTCATGAGAACACATACAATCCCTTTAAAAGATGAATCACTATAGATAATAAAGCCTTATTTGTCAGAGGGTAGAGTTAGAAAATGTATATTAACCAACCTCCTCTTCGGTTCTTAGAAACTTTCTTCATACTTCATTATCTAGATAAACTTAACTCCCTTTCGATTTAACTTGGTTAGTGGATTAAAAAGACATGAAAAGTTTTTCACAAACAATGTATATTATCCTTCTAGTCCAAGAAAACTATAAATATCAGTTACAGTTGTAGGATACAACCACTTCTCTGTGGACTTTGTCTTTGCTGGATCTACTGAGATTCCTTAACTGGCCACAGTGTTCCTGAAGAATGAAACTATTTTGTAACTAAACTTTCATTTACAGAATTTACCAAATATTTTCTCCTTCCTCATAATTTTTAATATGACCCTTAGATGATCCTCATTATCCTCATGGATTTTGGAATATATTAAAATATCATCAATAAATACCACCATAAATTTATCAAGGTAGTTCTTAAAGACTTTATTCATCAAATACATAAATATGGAAGGTGAACTAGTCAACCCAAAGGGCATAAAAACAAACTCATGATTAATATATATTATTTGGAAGGTGGTATTTGGGATATCTTATTCATTAACCCTCAAATAATGATTACCTTATTGAAGGTCAATATTGGAGAAAAAGTGAGCCCCTCAAAGTTGGTTGAAAAAATCTTCAATCCTTGGGAGAGCTTATTTTTTTAATATGATCCCATTAAGCTCTCTATAGTCATTAAATAGACACATCGATCCATCTTTATTTTTCAGGTAACTCTTTAGGAAATACATCATTATATTACTAAACAATGGTCACACCTCCAATATTTAGACTTTATATTTCTTATCCTTCTTCACCAATATTTTCTATAAAGAAGGCAATAGTAGGTGGTTCTTGGAAAGACTCAAGCTGAGATATTTCTCCTTTGAAGATAACTATGGTTTCCCCTTCAAGATAACAAAAATATCCTAACTTCTATAGTCGATCTTGGCATTATACTTTGATAACCAATCCATCCCAAACATGATTCCAAATTACACCATTAGAAGTACCACTAGGTTTATAGAGATATTGAACTCTCCAAAGTAAATAGGGGAACCCCTATATACATTTGATGCTTGAATAGTTCCTCCAAGGGTTTTAACTAAAAACTCTACCACTATAAGTTCAGAGATTAGATTGATATTTTGTACAAACTTTGACGAAATAAAATAATATATAGAACCATAATAAAAAAATATACTTTCTAGCTTTGAGTGTGTGATGAGAGTACCTACCACAAAATCATTTATATCCTCTACTTCACTTGTTGTGATTGTTAATGCACAACCTTAATCCTTTGGACTTCGTTGATATTTCTGGTGGTTACCCTCCATTATCTTTTAATTTGGACATTGGTTAGCAAAATTTCCATGCTCCCCACACTTGAAGCATTTCATGGCATGTTGTTCTTGCACCTTTTTTCCTTTTTCAATGGCATTCGTATGTTGAGTAATAACATATGAATTATAGTTTTTATCTATAAATATTTCTCTTACACACTTTTACAAATTTTAACTTCCTTGAATACAATTCCCCAAATATTTCTTCTCACATTTATTACACATGGTATGTTTTACTTTTTTCCATTTAGATTCTTTCAAAAAAAATCTCCATCCTTCCCTTCTTGTAATTTTTTCCATGAGTATAATGGGAATCTATGAAATCCATTTAAACTTTTAGAGAACATCATGTTATATATTAATAATTCCCAAAGTCTAAAATTGATAATGCTTTCCATAGATGGGGTCTCAGAACACTAAAGAATCTATCAATCTTCTCATCAGAATCAATGATAAAGCTTGAAGCGTATCACAAAAGACATGTAAATTTTATATCATTTTACCCCCACTAATTCATTTTATCTTTGTTTCAACTCAAGGAATTCCATCTCCATATTAGTGTGGAGGGCATGAGGAAAATATTTATTGAAAAATACTTTTTTGAATCTTTCTTATTCCATGTATTCCACCTCATCCTTTGGCTTCATGTTTTTTATCAGCATCCACTACTGATCAACAACTCCATCTAAGAAATATACTTACAATGTAAATTTACCTTCATAAGAACAATTGATTATAGAAAATATATTTTCTATAGTATTTATCCATTGTTCAGTGATCAGTGGATCAACGGTTCCACTAAAAATTAGTGGTCTTTGGTGCATGAAGGATTCAACTACCAGTTGTTTCTTCCTTGGGGAAATGGGATGCTTTACATGGTTTAGGTTATTATTCATGAACCAAATTAATTAATTCATTATCATCATGAATTTTTTAATTCCATATCTCACTATATTGGATTTACTACCATTTTTTAGAAAAGAAAACCTAAGTAATAAATTTGTTAAAATTGACAATTTTATTATAACAATTCTAAAGGAAAGATTTATCCTAAAATATTATAATATCATACTTATAGGATGATATACATAAATATTAAAAAAATTACATTATATATATCCTTCATAATGGTTTTTAAAAAACTTATGATCACCCAAAACATACCCATTGGGAGTGTCAAACAAGTTGTGCAACAAGACCTCTTTGTCATGCACTTGTTAATGATCGAGTCAAATCCTAATGCACCATTTTTAGGGATATTACCCGTAGGTTAAAATGTTCCAGAGATCCACTTTCAATAACCAGATAAGTATTTCATTTCCTAGAAACCACTTGATTTACACTTTAACAAAATTTAAGGAAATTTTATTATATTTAGGAATATATCTAGGTTTATTACTAATATTTTTATAGACCTAATTTCTAAAAATAACTAAACCTTACCTTTTATACCAACCATGTCATTATTTCTTTTTAATACATGACTTTTAGCATAATTTCATAATAATTATTACATTAATAAATTTGAAAAATATTTTGAGTCATAGTGTCTTGGAAACTAGGTACATAATACATGAATTAAACAATGAAAACATAAAAATAAAAATTATTTAATCCTTTTGAAAGAATAATTTTTTAATCCTTCTTAGTTCACCTCACTGTAAGTAATGTTCTGGATACTTACATCAATTGAAAATGGTGAGCATAAAGCCCGGTAAGAGATAACAAAGTAAATATAACATAAACGATAACCCTAGATAAAAAAAATAGGAATAAAATGATAGAATAATCATAATTACTTGATACATAACATGTATATATGGCTGTAGCATAAAAATGATACATTCATAAGCATATCACTAAGGTTTGTCACTAAGGTTTCATTAAATATAATTACCAAGTTTTCATGAAACATGTCATCTCTAGAGATTACTTCTTTACCCAATGAATTAGAGTGTTATTATGGGGAACTCATTATATTTATTAATTCATGTGATCCAATTTTATTATAATAAATCATTTCATTAATAACTTAGAGATAATAAAGAATGGGTTTCACATAAAATCATTGAACACCTAAGTGCTTAAAGACTTGAACATTACATCATTTTTAACTCATTGAAAGGTAATTTGGGTTTTATAGATGTAAATCCCCAAATAAATAAATTATGTTTATGTCTAGAATAATTACCATGGATAATTAAGGGGTTTTTACATTCACAAAATAATAATATTTCATGTAAAAGAGGGAAATTCTATAAATAAATTTAACAGCATGATGATATACAACGTGGATTAAGGATAGGTTATAATGGGAGAGAATGAAAGTCTCCCATTGATAAAAAAATATTTTTTAATTAATGGGATAATAAAAAGAGGTATTAAAATGAATAAATTCAACACTTAGAAAATATAACCCAAAAGTGATATTTAAATGGAAAAGAGGGAGCAGAGAATTCCCTTACCTTGAAGAGTTGCTTCCTAGAAATTGAGGATGGAAAATAAGACCTTTAAGACACATTAAATGAACTATTTAGGATGAAAATGACCAAAAATTCATGGATAATGGTTTTTTAGTGGAGATAAATTGTGTGATTGGTGGTTATTATAGTAAAAATGAGGAATTGTTTAATAATTTCTAAATATAGGTCTTGGAATTCTATGTTGTGGAAAATGAAAAACCGTAGGCTTACCCTTGGATTTTCTAGTGATTTTAAAATTTTGAGACATTTTTTATAATATTTTAATCCATTAGAAATAAAATCAATTTTTTAATATTACTTTGGACATGGAAAATTAAATTTTCTACAATTTTTTTTAAATCATAATTTCCATGTTAGACTTTGGAAAGTCATTTATAGGTTTGGAAACTAATTTAAAACCATCAAAATACATAATTTTAATAAAATAACATATTTTTGGTAATTGATTCTATATAATTAATTAATACATCATTATTATATATATATGAAGTCATAAATCATATCGAAAACACAAAACTATATGTTTACTATTCACTGAAAATAAAGTATTTTAGAAGATTCTCAAAATTTCACCCTAACCTAATTTCAACATGATTATTCCAAATATAATTTTTATTTTATAAAAATAATTTACTAAATATGATAATTTATCTTTTAAATGAAAAATCTTTATTTATAGAAAAATAATGCTTTTTAGAATATAGTCAACTTTCTAACACTTATAAAAATTTTCTATGGAATTATAAAATTATTTATCATTATTATTAAAACAAATATTATTTTATAATACCATTTCAATAAAATGAATTTTATTTAGAATTACTGAGTTTATTATAAAAATTTATATATTTTTAGAAAATACATTTATGTTTTATTTGTATTCAAAAAATAAATTTATCAACTTCATATTATATTCATATATATTTTATTAAATAAAGTAATACTATAAATGGGATGGATGAAATAAATAATTTATTTATAAGAATAAAATTATAATTTTATGATATTAAGGTCTAATACATAACCCCTTATTAAACCATTATATTTCCTAAGGGTAAGGTGTGTGATTATAGTTGTTGTATGGGGTGGATCGGGTAACATTAACCTTTTGGTGATCTTAACTTACTTAAACTTCTTATGTAGGTGATTTCATCCATTCCTCGCTTGTTGAAGATCTTCTTGGGCTTGTTCAGGGGAAAACCCTAGGGGCACTACCTCCATACCAAGTTTTGACATATGGGATTTAAAGGCGTGACTCTATTGGTTGAGGCCATTGTTTCTCATTTTTGTATCAATTATCATTTATCATTGCCCATTAAAAAAATAATTATAATGGTAACATTATTACCAACATTCATACTACCCAATGGTCATAATAACCAATGGTTATATTAACCAATGGTTGTATAGGCCAGTGGTCAGGTAATGGTCAGATCCCAATGATCACTTTTTCCTTTATATTCTGTATATACTCCACTATTCATCAATATTTACTACTTGATTACCAAAGGTTTTTATAATTACTTTGATAATGTCAATTATATTTCTAACATTTCTTTTTCTTTTAATAGTTTTCATGGAATTTTTAAACTTCTTGAAAGAGTTCAAACCTATGGAGTATACCATTATGTGGTCAATATTCTTTGGTTTTTATATCCTTGTACTATTCTTAATTGTAGTAATAGGTATTATTACATGACATGTATATAAATATTTTTGAAAATGTATTTATATATTATTCCATTGTACAATATAATAAAATAGTAATTATGAAAAAAATAGTTCCTTTTTTAATCATAGAATAAATTTTTAGGTCGTTACAATCACAGTCTAGGGATTATGTACATGTCATGACCATAAGCCATTATATCCCAAAAATATATGCAAGCATCATAACCTTGAGCTATTAAATCATTTATACACACACACACACACACACACTTAACCTTAATAAATTATAGTATGTGTACATATACAAATGCATATCACATCCATAAGTCATTATAACCCAAAAGTAGTATACATGTGAATACCTTGAACCATTACCACTCATGCATAGATGCACTATGCCTTAATTCATTATAGACCATGAAAGTATACACATAACCAAAATAGATTCCATACTCAATGTATAATATTATAAAACCATAAATAATCAAGAAATTTAACAAACAATTATACTAGCATTCAGTCAAGAAAACAATCACATACAATAATAGTAAATACAATATCATAATATATAATAAGAAATAACAATAATGAAATATTTATCAAATTAACCATAACATTTCATAGTAATACTCATTACTAAAATATAATATATCGATAATAAATATTATTACAATAAAATATATTAATACTTAACTTATCATTAATTATTTGGTTACTTTATTCCACTAAATTATTTGATTAATTAAATACAACCAGTTAAATGCAATCACCTATTACATAACCTAAAATAAACCTCACACATCACTATCCCAACATAGGGTTAACCATAACCTAACCTCTAAAGCTCAACCATAATCACCCAAGACTCTCAACACTAAGACTTACCCAATTCTCTCAATGATAAACTCACACAACCTATAGATAAACTTTCACACATAATCCTAAAACTAAAGGAATAAATCTAAGAGGATTTATACCACCTATCCTTATAATTCTACTCTAACTCCTCACTATCTAACCCAAAACCAAATACATAATAAGTAGATAAAATACTAGTAAGGTAGTGACTAACATAAAGAGAATAATAACATACCCTATCTCTCTTAAATAATATGACCAGGCCAAAGCTAAATTATCCTTCCAGAAATGAGAGGTAAGAATAATAACTCAATCACAAATCAAACCTCAAATCTATCTTAATATTATAATAACACAAGGAGTTAATAAACCCTATTGTACTTCTTAAATTATTCTCATTTAATTTTAGGTTTCTCTTATTGTTATCATATTATCATTATTTAATAATTTTCAATTAGTCATATTATTTAATGATAGCATCATTAATACAATGAAACCACATATATATATACAAGTATGATTCAACATATTATCAATAATTATAATAGCAACGCAAACATAATTAATAAGGGTAGCATAATAAGGAATCATATCCATTATAAAAATTATTCCCATTACCCATAAGAAATATCATAAAAAATAGTAATGTACACATATCTTTTAATCATCATAACTGTATGACATAATAATAATAATACTATTATAAAAAATAAAGTAATAAAATCTCTATAATAATAAGGACATGAAAAAATTAAACTAATCAAAATTTAAATGAATAATAAATATAATGTATCCCCTTCCCCCATACCAAACAACCATATCATCCCAAGAGAAGAGTATGATATTATAAATTCATAATTAAATAGTAACCCCTCTCCCTAGACCAACCATCTCTACTGAGCCTGAGGATAGGGTATAATTTTACCTTATGGATAAGGATAGTTTATCGAATGTTAGAGTGATATGTGGTGTCAGATATTATAATATTTAATGGTAGGGTTTTAATTAATAATAATTATGATATTTCTAATAATTCATTTTAAATGGTATAATAATCGAATAGATATAGCATCATTGATTTCATAGGTCTAAAAATAGAAGGAATTTATGGTTCAACAAGAATAGATAAAAATGTTTTCATATCATATCAAGTAGTATGTATTCTAGATTATAGAATTAGAAATTACCTACCTCAAAAGAGTCGAGTTATTCTATGTTTAGGTAATTAAATCCAAGTACCATCGAATTATGAGAAGCTTCCTCCAATCTTCTTAACATCAATCTAAATTAAACTGACTAATAGCATCAAAACATATCACTTCTGTAACTTCCTAGAAGAAATAAAGTATGGATTAGAGTATATAAAAGGTAGAGGTATTGATTCACACCTATTACGAGGTGTGTAAAAATAAATTTTATATTTTCCTAGTGTAACACAATTACTAACCAAGGTTGTCACACTCGAGGAGATTTAATAGTGGAAAAACTAACAATTTCAAAATTAAATTATTGTATTTTTATTATTTTCTATATTTAAAAAAAAAATTGTTTTTATGTAATGAAAAACTAAAACTAAATATGCAATGATAATTAAAATATAATGAATATAGGTTAGAGAGAAAGGATATTCTCCTGATAGAATCACCCAATGAGAGCCTTCATTTTCTTTTTATTTGGTTTCATATTTCCTTAATAAATACATTAGATCAAGTGTGATCACACTCCTTTTACATGGTTGTTAATATATAGTTCTCTCAATCGATTACATTTCACATCCACCTCCTATATTGTGGGAGAATATTATAATAAAGAAAGATAAACATTGGGTGGAACTAAAGATCCCTCTAAAGATTCTCCTCAATCTAACTCTAAGAATATATAAAATATTAATCATGAATGTGCAAGAAATTTTCTTAAATATAGATTTACCCCCTAATATTTTCCTTAGGTTAGCTACTCATGAACATGAGTGTAAGAGATCACGGTGAGAAGAGCACGTGTAAAGAAAATAAGTGAGAGATAGATTTATAGAGAAATAGAGAACACTTTTATTAAAAGACGAAAAGTGATTACATAATTAAAATAAAATAAAATATGAAACTAAAATTTAGTATAACATTATCTATATTTTTCAGAATATTGGCCAATCCCCTTCAAAGGAAATAGAGATATAAATTTATGATCAACGAATGGGATGATTTTGGCTCCAAATTTCTTCTTTTAAAATTGAAATGCTTTCATCCCATTAAATAGTAAAATATTTGAAAATTTTCTATATAAATTTTTTTCCTCTATGTATTTCTCATAAGGAATAAAAATTTCAACCCATATCAAAAATTGTAACAAAATTTATATCTGATTTTCTTGAGAAAATAATTCTATATTGAAGATTGTTTTAATTCCAATGTACTAATTTCCCATGCATTTATGATCATTAAAGAGTCTGAATATAGAGATGGAACAGTTTAATAAAATGATCTTTGTCCTATTATATTTATCCACATTAATTTTTTGGATCATTTAGTTTTGTTTTTTATGAGATGGTTCTATTATCAAAATTTGTCCAATTTGTGCACATATATTGAGTCTGAACTTGTGAGCTTTATTTGGGCCTCAAAATTTTGGATTCATAATTTTTCTATGTTAAATGAAATGTTTCACATCAATTATTTAATCCTAAAAAATGAATTTAACAATTTGGTTTAGTGTAGAATTTGTTTTCCAAAATACAAAGCTGTTTTAAAATACTTAAAAATCAATAATTATGTCATTTTCACAATTTAGCTCAAGTCATTCCAAAAACCTAAAAATGTGATAATTACCCTTAAATATAAAATTATTGGGATTAAAACGTTGGAATTTAAAGTAAAATTATTGAAAATATTCTATTTATTAATTCCCCCACACTTAAACATTTCACTTATAGGGAATTCAATGAATTCTACTAACAAAAGGGATTATCCTACCTAGGTTCAAACACAAAAACTAGAAAAGTGAGAAATAAAGATTAATTCATAATTGAAAAATCCATTCCTCCTTTTAAATTATTATCCACTTAACCACTTAAATTTAAACTAAAATTCAATTTCTATGTTTGTGAATAGAATATAATTTAGTTAGATTGATATTTTAACAAAGAGAATTATAAAAAATTCATATTTCTAAAGATTTTTACACCAAAGATCCATTTCCAACTTCCTTGATACAACCCCAATGAAATTATTATAAGAAAATTAGACCTTATTCATTTTTTTAATATTTTCATCATCTAAATCAATTCCTTTTTGAAAATTAGGCACTACGGGTTTTTTTGTGATTTTTCAGTGTTAAGTGTCTTAGAACTTCATGTGGGGTCCCAATTTCCCATTTTACACTAATTTAAAAAGAATTTTATGATTTTTTTTTTGGTTGTATCCCTAAATTTTTCCTTTTTATAATGGGAAATTTACTCAAGATATAATTCAAAATTCTAGTTTCCACATTTTAAAATTCTAATTTCACTAAATTTTAATCCATTTGCAATCCTTTTCTCAGTTCTAAAGAAATAATTTCCTTGAAATTTTTATAAAAACTTACTCATAAATCATATCAATTAAAAACATCAAAATAAGTGAAATCCTCAAAACTAGCATGTCATTTTTCACTAGGTAGGATAATTTTTAAGGATCAAATTTCTAACTTAAAAAACACACCAAAAATTAAAAGTCTAAAAACAAAACAATAAAATCTAAATAGATTGGTACCACTCCCCAACACTTAAATTGATACTACCCCTCATTTTCACTCAAATAAAATAAAATATATGGGTAGTAAAATCAAATATATGGAGAGGCACAACCTGGATTCATTT
This sequence comes from Viscum album, assembly GCA_963277665.1. Lineage (NCBI taxonomy): Eukaryota > Viridiplantae > Streptophyta > Magnoliopsida > Santalales > Viscaceae > Viscum > Viscum album. Next base: position 290,203,341 of record OY728153.1, on the reverse strand, counting down.
TCCAATGATATCCTTGAGTTAAGATCCTAGTCATTACCACTTTAGACCTAATAAAGAAAGAAAAAATATGAGAAATTTATTTAAATAAAAATAGGTAAAAATAAATAGAAAGTGTAAATAAGAGGAATAATTCTTGGTTTAAACACCCCTAGTGGGTACTAAATTTTTAATACCCCTAGTCATGAAGTTATAGTGTATTATCCCCAATTTGAAGGGAGTGTAGTTTCATACTCATGAGCTACAAAATGCAAATTCTACCAACATCTTTAAGTGGAATCCCCTAAATAAAAGAAAAAAATTTCCAACCCCCATGAAAGAATAAAGTGATAAGTATAAGTTTGAAGGGGTGTGCAATAAAATATAATGATGTTCTTGTTGAATTATTTGGTGTCCTCCTCTATTAAGTATTCTGTTTGGTATTGTGGTGGTAGTTGCATCACCATAGGATCCTAGAGCTATTTTTCTTTTTCTACTACTTTTATGGAATATTCCTTAACTTGAATGGTCAAATCATACTCCATGTGTGTTGTTATGGAAATTTTAGAAAAGGAGCGGTCAAAAAATAATTCATATTGAACAAGATTAGAACATGAAGAATCAATATACAAATATTCCTCTTCAAGTAAATCGATTTGGAAATTGATCTATTCTGATAGGGCCACTAGAAACTCATTCTCATCAGGTACAGATTCATCATCTTTTTCCAAAGTAAGAGAGATTTATAAAGGTGATGATTTTTCATTGCTATATATGGAATAATTTCTTACTTTTTCAAGTTCTATAAAATCTGACCAATACTCATCCAAATCATCTTGATAACTCATAAGTACATCAGTTGGCATGTTTACTTTAGGAACCTCTTCAAGTAAGGATTTATATAGATAAAATGGATCTTTAGGAAATTAATTTTTAGCCTTCTCAAGTGCTTAAACTGGAAAAAATATTGGGGCTACTTCTTCCTCCATTGGTTTCAGTTTTTTGTTGATCTAACAACTACTTCTGATATGTAGGGATGCGTTTAGTTAAAGGAAAATTGATTCCTTACCTACTAAATGTGTTATATAATTTTGTATAGTTGGTATTTTCATTTAATTTGAATTTGCTTCTCTTATAACACTTGATAGTAGTCACTACATGTTGAATAATTTGAATTGGAATACATCATGGGGAAAATTATTTTTTCTTTTTTAATGAAAAAATATTAATAAAATATAAAAAATAAATAGGAAGTAAAAACCCACTTGGATCCCTAGAAGTGACTCCAAGTTTGTCACATACATAGCTTATTTTAAATTTATTTTTATTTTAATTTTCCATTAATGCTTTGTTTTGGGGGTTTCCAATGGTTTTATGGAGAATATGTGAGTTTTCGTGAATTGGCCCAAACCGTGAGCCCAATTCCAGATTAAAAAATAAATTTTGATTCTTTTATAAATTATTCATTTTTTAATATTTTTCACTCATTCCAACTCCTAAATGTCCTCCCCTGATATATTAAAACTAAAATTAAAATATGGAGCCTTTGGAAATCCATAACCATGGTTTAGTTGGGTTTTTATTTAAGGGATTGGGCCTGCCCGGAAGCCCATATCCAGTTTTAAAAATTAATTTTATTTATTTAATAACATATTCAATTTTAAGTCTTTTTTGGTGATTTCAAGCCTCATATGCGGCTCTTACACCCAGCCACTCCCTCAACCTCTTTACCCCCCTCTTTGGAGCTCTTAGGATCACGATTGAGGAACGAACCTATTAGGGTTTCTAAAATCGGGCAGATTTGATGAGGTATGTTAATTCAATCATAACTCTCTCAATTAATACTCTTTTCCCTCCATTACAATTCCTAAATGACATAATATTTCTTGTGAGAACATCACCTGAGTTTTGGCCGTTTTCAATTTCAGATACTGGTGTTTTGGGGAGATTCATTCTAGATTTCTCAAGTAAGTTTGTCCATTTATTTTCCCCTTTCAAATTGATTAGGGTTTCATTCTATTTTTTTTTGGGTTTCCTCACTTTTTATTGATGTGAACAATGACCAGTGGGTAGGGGTTCGAACCTAAGGTTTAAACTTGGGTTTTCTTTGTCCAATTTTCTATTTTTAGGTTTGATCTACCCTTCTTGAGGTGTGACGGTGGTGCGTTTGTGTTTTCGCACAACGGATTCAATGGTTTCATTTGATTTGGTAGGTGATTCCAATGTTGATGCAATCTTTGTGTATTAGCATGCTGTATTTATCATATTTTCAGATTTATATAATTTTATTATTGCTGCAAAAATTGGTTCTAATGATGTTTTTGTTGCAATTGAATTTAAAATTCCAATTTGGTGTGAAATTGGGGGTTTTCCAAAGAAGTGTTTTGTTTGTTTATTTGGGGATGCCCTATAAATACTTAGTTGTTTTTACTGATCTTTAATAAGGCATAAAATACTGTTTATAATTTTTATCCCCTTTGGTAATTGCTGCAAAGAAATGGGTTTTAATTGTGTTTGTAAAGAAAGTGAAGTTTTGGTTCCACTTTTGTGTGAAAATGAAGGTTTTACAAAGATAACACTTCTTGTTTAACATGGGGATGCCCGAAAATTGATTTCTTGTTTTAATTGATATTTATTGGGATGCCTATACTGTTTTGGTAACTTACAAGTGTGAACATCGTGTACAAGTGGGTTTCTTAAGGGGTTTTGTGTGCAAAACTACATGAGATTTTGAGAAATTGATTTATTCAAATTCAATGAGTTTGTTGTGTGTTTTAAGTGGTATGAAATGAGATAGCTATTGTATTTTCTGTATGTAACCAGTAGTGGTGTTTTACATTAAAATGGATATGTGTTAAATCCTGAAATTTTTTTAGCATAAAGGGGTAAGCCTGGGTACCTAGGTGGGGCGGATTTGTACTAGTACGGCCAGTGGACCGGATGGGTTTTGTCCCTGTTTCACTTAGCATTTGGGTAACGACAACTCTAACTAAACTATGTGGATGATGATTGGGGACCACTAGGTTATGGGTATGTTCCCTACTAGTGTATCGTGCACGAGAAAGGATATTACTGTGGTTTCATTACACTGAGGTACGAGGTACATGGGGCCTGAGACTATCTAGTGCCTAGGGGTGTTCCCGGTTTTGTTGCTCAGTGGATTTGTGGTATTTGCCCTTATATTTGGGTGTCTTTATAATTATAATGCAGTATATAATATTCCTATTTAAATGTGTTAACATTCTGAAAGTTTTATCTTGAAAAATGTTTTCAATTTAAAGTTTCATTTCGTGGAATTTGTCACCGCTTTTAATTGCATATTAAAACTGCTTGCTTTTTCACCCTGTATTGCATGCACCTTGGAATCATAGGGTGGTATCCTATTGGGCTTAGGCTCACACCATACTTACACCCCTTGGGTGTAAGTAGACCTTTTTTTTGACCCAGGTAAAGGAAAGGCTAAGGGTGATGGCGGTTCATGGTGTTAGTCCTCATCCTTGAGACGGAGTAGTGGAGACGACTTGGGGGTGATGACCCCTTGTCATGTGGAGTCAATGGGGATATTTTGTTTCTATTCCATTGTGTCTTTGGACCTTTTGTATTGACTCTAAACCTATGTATTCAGTTCTGGTTTTTGTTTAAACATCATTTGGTATAAATTTTTCAGATTCAGTTTATTGATTGTTTTTAATGGTTTATGCCTTCATATTCGGGTAAATCGTTCCCAAACCTAAATAAATGATACCCGAGCACTTGTGCCAGCCCATGGGGATAGGGAACACCCTTCGGGTCTTGCCATGGACCGAGTCGGGTGCCGATTTTGAAGGCGACCAGATTTGGTTCGTGACAAAATGGTATCAGAGGAGGTTCATGTTAACTCTTTGGGTCATGTTATTTCGGGAAGAGTCAGCATATCATGGAGTTAGGATTTTAGGGACTTGGTATTATAGTTATGGGTAATGTACCTGATCACCACACCTCATGACAGGATTAAAGTTTCCTAGGGAAGTCAGTATTTATCTAAGTCCTTTGGTTTTCTTGTTTTAATGATGGTTAAGGGAAATGAAAAGAGAGTTGGGTTAATGGTCTCAGTAAGCTCGCAGGGCCTGGAAAGCCATGTGGAGCTGGGGATATTCCCTAGAACACTCTCTGTGACAGTGAAGTGATTGGAATATGGCCGCCAACCATATGTCCAAGTCACCCACTGAAACTAGTTTCCTCTCACATTGTCTTGTGTTCTTTAATTTTGAAATCTTGGAACTTTGGTTTTAAACTTACTTGGTTTTAAGAATTGTAAAGTTTTTGTGAAATGATTTTCAAATAAATATTGAATGTTTTGATTTATGAAATAGTGGAACTGAATTTTCAGAATTGTTTTGAAATGGAAAATAGTATGCTTACACCTCTTTTGAAAGCCGAAACCATATTGAAGTTGGTTTTCAAAAGTGTTTCCAATATAGTTTTCTAAACGATTAAAGGGTGTTTTAATGGGATGATATGTTCTATAATTGATGTGAATAACTTGAAAGTGAGTTATTTTTTTAAATGTTTGTGTCCTTATGAAAAGTTTTGTAAGATGTGAATTGGTATTTTGATCTCATTGTTAGCAGTTTTGAGAAAAACTTTGGGTTTGTTGAGCATTTTGTTTTTGAAAAGTGGAAGGAATTTTTGTTTTAACCTTTGGTGTTTCCATGAGTGACCACATGCATGGGGTTATATGGGATGATGGATAGTTGATGGCATGACTGGATGAGTGCTGGGATGGTTATGAGGAGGGTGCCCGATGTGACACAAAAACATTCATGTGTGAGGCCCATGGGGTACCATTGGTGGATACGCTTACGGAAAAACCGTTTGTTTTAAAAGAAATAGTTTTAAAGAAAAACATGATATATTGATGAATAGTTTGGTATAGTTTGTATTATGGGTTTTTGATAATGTTGATGTTGTGGGATGTTTTGAGTCCAAGAACCTCTCCTGTTTGAACTGTGTTTTGGGTTTGTGTTTGGTCGGTGAGCTGTGTTGTAGGGACGATTAGTGGTCTCTTTTGAAAAATGTTTTGGGATGACTTTGTGGTGGTTCCCTTCATGTGTTTGGATCTAGATTGTGGTATATCGTGACCAATAGACCATCTTGGTTGGGTCCTTTGGTTCAATCGTTGGATAAGGTACACCCCATTAATGGTTAGTGCACAACTAAAGTGCAACCCAGATTGTTTTTCCTTTTGATGACCCTCCAGTTGATCAATATAAGGAATATTTTTTATTGAGATTTTTAGATTGAGTCTACACCCTTTCCTTTCTTTGATTTTTAGATCCTCTTGTAACGGGAGAGTGCTCATGGAAGGTTTACAGAGACCTTAGTTTCTTATGTTTCCTGATACGTTGAAGGTGGATGTGTTCTAGGGTTGTAAGTGTGGATGAGTGTCTCGATGGTGTCTAAGAGGTCCTTTGGGTTCTTCAAAGTTTCATTGATGCATTAATTCATGTTAAACCACCGGTGTGGGAAATATGGTCACGATAGGATATTATGGCCACTTTCTAGAATTGTGTGTTGTTTGGGGATGTTGTATAAGGTCCCTCTCCATGAATTTTTTTATATCAGTCACAATGGTCATGTTCGGTGATGCCTTATGATGTCATGTGCTCGATTGACCATATAGGTGAATGTCGTGAAATCCTATGAGAGTCCATGTTATGTTGGGAGAATGTCTCCCTTGGAAAAACTTCAAAATCTTCAATTTTAGACGAAGGTGAGTGTTGGTGTTCTTTACTTCTATTGTTTCTCACCTAAAGAAACAAGGTGTGATGTGTGTGTATCTTCTTATCCCTTGTTTCAGTGAAATATCGGGATCGGGTAAAGTGAGTTTGGAATGTGTTATGTCTGGAAAACTTATCTGGGATTGTGTTGTAGTTGTTGGTTTCATTGAAAGAAGAATTATCGTTCATGGGGTTTCCAAAGCCTAACTGTGAGGCCGAAGATGCTTCAATCATTTGATCTCCAGCCATAGGTCTCAGAGAGAAGCTGGCTCATAGTCAGGGGAAATCACAGGGTCATTTAAACCCTTGTACAAAGTCATTTCCTCAGTTTGAAAGTTAGGAAGATTTTAAACCTATGGTGTCATAATCATTCTTCTGTTGTCCATGTTCGGTGGAAATAGGTGGAGGTCCGTGTTCCCATGTCATCACCCAATGTTATTCCCTCCCCCTTTTGGTTTCCACTGAGTCTTTAGAGAAAGGTTTGAAGTTTGTCTACACTGTTTGTGAACACAGTTTTCACTTGGATAATAGTGACCATGCCCCAGAAAACCATGCGGAAAGAAGGATCCCAACTATTAGTGTATGGCTTCCCAAACCGTGCAAACTAACCATGTGGTCGCCCCAACTCTTTAAATTTTGGGGTCTTTCTTTACCGGCCAGTGCTGGTTGGTTAAGATGATTGGTTCTTATGGTGGGGAGACCCACTATGAGTCTTATATAATTTCTTTTGTAAATTTCTAATGGAAGTATATACTTTTTACCGGTGAGTCCATTTATTCCTCCCCCTATTAGTCTCTTGATTATGTCTCAAAAAAATATTGGTTGTCTCTTATGGTGGGGAGCGTATTTGTGTCCCCCCGTACCAGTAACTTAGATTTTTTTCCATGGTCTTGGCTTGGTGTAGATAGTCTCGTTCAGATAAATCTAGCTACCAACATCATTCTTGAGTAAACATTGGGAATGGAGGGCACCCAATGGTTTAGTTAAAGTAAGGTAAGTGTAACCTTGTTCAAAGTTGTTGTTCGTTTGGGTGAATTGCTTGAGTATTGTTCAGATTGTGTTTGAGGAGTTTTTATTTGGGATAAAGCCTGAATGTTCTTGATGGTTTTAAGAAAGTGGTGTAAGTTTGATTTTTGAGAGTATTCCTTCCTTCATTGATCACTGGAGGTGTTTTGGCCATTGGGGAAGAAACCTGGCAAGGGAGTACTTCTTGGTTTCTCAGTTGGGTTTGGTTGTTGATTGGGTCTTGCTGTGACTTTCCGGGGCGGAAAGTTTTTATGGTGGGGAGAATTTTCACATACATATCTTATTTTAAATTTATTTTTATTTTAATTTTCCATTAATTCTTTGTTTTGGGGGTTTCCAATGGTTTTATGGAGAATAGGTGAGTTTTCGTGAATTGGGCCAAACCGTGAGCCCAATTCCAGATTAAAAAATAAATTTTGATTATTTTATAAATTATTCATTTTTTAATATTTTTCACTCATTCCAACTCCTAAATGTCCTCCCCTAATATATTAACACTAAAATTAAAATATGTAGCCTTTGGAAATCCATAACCATGGTTTAGTTGGGTTTTTATTTAAGGGATTGGGCCTGCCCGGAAGCCCATATCCAGTTTTAAAAATTAATTTTAATTATTTAATAACATATTCAATTTTAAGTCTTTTTCGGTGATTTCAAGCCTAATATGCGGCTCTTACACCCAGCCGCTCCCCCAACCTCTTTACCCCCCTCTTTGGAGCTCTTAGGATCGCGATTGAGGAATGAACCTCTTAGGGTTTCTAAAATCGGGCAGATTTGATGAGGTATGTTCATTCAATCATAACTCTCTCAATTCATACTCTTTTCCCACCATTATAATTCCTAAATGACCTAATATTTCTTTTGAGAACATCCCCTGAGTTTTGGCCGTTTTCAATTTCAGATACTGGTGTTTTGGGGAGATTCATTCTAGATTTCTCAAGTAAGTTTGTCCATTTATTTTCCCCTTTCAAATTGATTAGGGTTTCATTCTATTTTTTTTGGGTTTCCTCACTTTTTATTGATGTGAACAATGACCAGTGGGTAGGGGTTCGAACCTAAGGTTTAACCTTGGGTTTTCTTTGTCCAATTTTCTATTTTTAGGTTTGATCTACCCTTCTTGAGGTGTGGCGGTGGTGCGTTTGTGTTTTCGCACAACGGATTCAATGGTTTCATTTGATTTGGTAGGTTATTCCAATGTTGATGCAATCTTTGTGTATTAGCATGCTGTATTTATCATATTTTCAGATTTATATAATTTTATTATTTCTGCAAAAATTGGTTCTAATGATGTTTTTGTTGCAATTGAATTTAAAATGCCAATTTGGTGTGAAATTGGGGGTTTTCCAAAGAAGTGTTTTGTTTGTTTATTTGGGGATGCCCTATAAATACTTAGTTGTTTTTACTGATCTTTAATAGGGCATAAAATACTGTTTATAATGTTTATCCCCTTTGGTAATTGCTGCAAAGAAATTGGTTTTAATTGTGTTTGTAAAGAAAGTGAAGTTTTGGATCCACTTTTGTGTGAAAATGAAGGTTTTACAAAGATAACACTTCTTGTTTAACATGGGGATGCCCGAAAATTGATTTTTTGTTTTAATTGATATTTATTGGGATGCCTTTACTGTTTTGGTAACTGACAAGTGTGAACATCGTGTACAAGTGGGTTTCTTAAGGGGTTTTGTGTGCAAAACTACACGAGATTTTGAGAAATTGATTTATTCAAATTCAAAGAGTTTGTTGTGTGTTTTAAGTGGTATGAAATGAGATAGCTACTGTATTTGCTGTATGTGACCAGTAGTGGTGTTTTAAATTAAAATGGATATGTGTTAAATCCTGAAATTGTTTGAGCACAAAGGGGTAAGCCTGGGTACCTAGGTGGGGCGGATTTGTACTAGTACGGCCAGTGGACCGGATGGGTTTTGTCCCTGTTTCACTTAGCATTTGGATAACGACAACTCTAACTAAACTATGTGGATGATGATTGGGGACCACTAGGTTATGGGTATGTTCCCTACTAGTGGATCGTGCACGAGAAAGGATATTACTGTGGTTTCATTACACTGAGGTACGAGGTACATGGGGCCTGAGACTATCTAGTGCCTAGGGGTGTTCCCGGTTTTGTTTCTCAGTGGATTTGTGGTATTTGCCCTTGTATTTGGGTGTCTTTGGAATTATAATGCAGTATCTAATATTCCTATTTAAATGTGTTAACATTCTAAAAGTTTTATTTTAAAAATGTTTTCAATTTAAAGTTTCATTTTGTGGAATTTGTCACCGCTTTTAATTGCATATTAAAACTGCTTGCTTTTTCACCCTGTATTGCATGCACCTTGGAATCATAGGGTGGTATCCTATTGGGCTTAGGCTCACACCCTACTTACACCCCTTGGGTGTAAGTAGACCTTTTTTTGACCCAGGTAAAGGAAAGGCTAAGGGTGATGGCGGTTCAGGGTGTTAGTCCTCATCCTTGAGACGGAGTAGTGGAGACGACTTGGGGGTGATGACCCCTTGTCATGTGGAGTCAATGGGGCTATTTTGTTTCTGTTCCATTGTGTCTTTGGACCTTTTGTATTGACTCTAAACCTATGTATTCAGTTCTGGTTTTTGTTTAAACATCATTTGGTATAAATTTTTCAGATTCAGTTTATTGATTGTTTTTAATGGTTTATGCCTTCATATTCAGGTAAATCGTTCCCAAACCTAAATAAATGATACCCGGGCACTTGTGCCAGCCCATGGGGATAGGGAACGCCCTTCGGGTCTTGCCATGGACCGGGTCGGGTGCCGATTTTGAAGGCGACCAGATTCGATTCGTGACAAAGTTTCTATTCACACCTATAATAGAGTGTGTAAAAAGTAATTTTTTATTTTACTAGTACAGCACAATGGTTGACTAGGGTCGTGTCACTGGAGGATATTTTCTAGTGAAAACACTCACTATTTACAAATTCCTTTTTGTATTTTTGGTGTTTTATATATTTTATTAAAGTAATTAAATTGTGGGGTTTTATTTATGGAATGAAAAACTAAAACTAAATATATAATTCAGATATAAAAAAAACAAATGCAGGTTGGAGAGAAAGGAGATTTTTTCGAGATAATCACCCAATGATAATATTTATTATATTTTAATTCAATTTCATATTTCCTTAATAAACACTCTTTAATTAGTGTAAACATCTTTTTATGTAATGGTTTTGAACATACATCACACTTAATCAATTTTATTTCACATCCACCTCCTTGATTGAGGGATAATATTGAATAAAAGAAAGATAAATATTGGTTGGAACTAAAGATCCCTCTAAATATTCCCCTAATCCTAACTCTAATAAAATATGAAATATTAATAATAAATGTGTGAGGGTTCAACACTGATTCATCCCCCATAAGATTCCTTATTTTATCTATTCACGATCACGAGTTCAAGAGATCACAATGAGAAGATAATAGGAAGAGAAGATTAATAGAGCAGTAGAGAAAATTTTTATTAAAAGATACAATTCCATTATAGTGTAAAAATAAAAAATCATGAAACTAAGATATAGCATAATTTTTTTCATATTTCTTCATTTAGTGGTCAATACCCTTTAAAGTAAATGAAGATACAAAATTATATCCAAGGGGTGGGTTGGATTTTGGATCTAAATTTATTCTTATAAAGTTGTAAAATTTTCAGACCATTAAATAGATGAATCTTGGAATGAGTTATTCTTAAAAAAATCAACTCAGTATTTCACATAATCCCTCCATATTTTACCTTATTTGGAAAAGTATAAAAAAATAATGACTAATTTACTCAAGAAAATAATTTTGGCTCTGAGACTATTTGATTTCCAATATGTCGATTTTCTATGCATTTATGAACATGAATTAGGATGAATCTCAAGATTCCATAGTTTAAGAAAAATATCCTAGGAAACATATCTTTCTCCACCAAAAATTTCAACTCATTTAGTTTATTAATTAAGGATATACGTGCCTACTATTAAAATTCATCCAATATGTGCATAATTTTTTAGGCTTAAATTGTGAGCTTTATTTTTATCCCAAAATTTTTGGATTCGTAATTTGGTCCTATTGAATGAAATTTATCCAATAAAATATTTAATCCTAAAAAAAGAAATTTCAAATTTTGGTTTAGGGTATAAAAATATCTAGTCAAAATACTAAACTGGTTTAAAATACTTAAAAATCAACAATTATGTCATTTTTCTAATTAAGATAAAATAATTTAAAAAACTAAAAAAATGTGATAATTACCCTTAAAATACCACATTTGTGGAATTAAAATATTTAAATTTAAAGTAAAATTATTGAAAATATCAGCTCTATCAGGCACCTCAGATCTGTAAAGACCTTGAATTTCTATGGAAAAAAATCCTTAAATACATGGGAATTTTACGAATCTGTGAAAAGTGACGACGCGTGATTCCGAGGCCCGGTGTGCCCAGAATCAGTTTCTAAAGTTTTGTTCGGGTATGTTAAGTAAACGTACGAGCGAGTTTTTATAACTTTTGAACCGGTGCTCGAAATTGAAATCTGAGGGCACCATTGAACTTGCAGAGCCGATATTCACCTAAGAAGACTTTCACCTCGACGGCAGATGGTTGGAATTAAAAGATAGTTTTTTTTAGAGGATTATTTAAAAAAAAAGTGTGTGGATTTATTTTTATTTGTTGGTTAAAACCTCCACATGGAAGTTGGAGGTGGGACCACCACACCTTAACCTCCCATGAGAGGTTATGGTGGTGGGGCCCCCCTAAACCTAACCTCCTCTTCAAGTTTGATATGGTGGGGACCACCCGAGGTTGAAACCTCTTGAACTCTCCTTTAAGTGGCAAGAAACCTCTTGATCTCCCCACTTAATAGTGCCACCACCTCTCCACCTTAATGGAGCCAACACACAAAACATTTTTGGTGAGCCTCCACATTAATTTTGTGCCAACCTCTTGAATTAATTAATTAGAGATAATCTAATTAATTAAAACATTTTAATTCTTTCCAACGAAATAATAGAGATTATAATCTATTATTTGGCCCAACATTTCATTTGGGTGTTTTGAGAGGAGGATTATTGGGAGAAGAGAGAAAAGCGCTCGCCAACGAAGAACGAAGAACGCATTCTTCCAATGAAGAACGCTGGAAACGATCTCCTTCGACCTTCATCCTCGGATCCTACCGATGTGGGACGTCTTAAACCGACTTACCCTCCGCATCGACGTCAATGGGCCAACGCAGTTCGGGATTGGAAGTGTGCGGCGAACGCAGAGAACGACAATCTCCTTCGTCTTCTTTCTGCGACTTCATCGTCAAACAATGATCAAAGGTTTGGGTTTTATTTGTGTAATATTACTTTCCTTATTTTTATACTTCGGTTGGAAAGGAATCATTGTGGTGGTCGTAAAAATTGACGTTCATATTTCGTCTTAATTGATGAGACAAATGTTACCACCCTAAACGCGGAGAGTGCGGGCCAAACCAGCATGGCCTGACCCCTCTGCCATTCTTGTATATATTGATCTTCGGCATGGCGACGAAGCAATGGGGCGACGAAGGCTGTGAAGACAAAGGAAATTCTACCCACGGCCTCTGTGATCCATGCCGCCCTCACGACGTCCCGTACCGCCACCGACCAAACCGGCCCCGGTCAAGCCCCCGCCGGCCGCACCGCTCGCTGAGCCGAGCCACTATTCCGAGTTGGCCCGCCTATAGGCCTGCCCGGCCGCCTGCCGGCCTAGACGTGTTGTAACACCCCAGGTAAATAAAGAATATGACATTTTTATATTTATCCCTATTTGTGGAAAAAAATATTAATATTACTTTAAATGGAACTCTATGCTCGATGGCGTACCCAATACGCGACAACAAGTTCCTTTGAAATCTTACGTTGCACTATAATAATATTATTTTAAATGGTAGTTAACGCCTAGCCGTTGTAATGGGGGGAATGAACAGAACTAACTACAAAATTATTATATATGTTTGTCAAATATTTTTACTTTTTACAATAAATGTTAGAGGATTAAAAATGTGAATAAATTCAATTTTAATTGTAAACATTCTAATACTCTTTAGAAGGTCGATTAACCGCCTTTTGATGGAGAACCTCTTTTAAATCCACTTTTTGAAAAATTTATGTGTAATATTTGACTAAATAAAATTCTTCTTTAGAATTGGGACATCAAAATTTACTTTGTGTAAATTTTTGGTATTTTTCCGAAAAAGTTCAATTTTTAATGAATAGTGAAAAATGTTGTATTTTAATTCAAAAAATCTTTTTAATCTAATTTATTTATATGATTAGATTATCTTTTGAATTGGTTTTAAATTGAAATTAGAATATATTTTTACCATTTAATACAATATTGGTCATTGGAATTAATTTCGCTTTGAAATTGGACTTAAACTAGTGTCAATCTTTTGATACTTATTGTTTCATAAAAACACGCTATTTTCTCTGACAGCAGGAATTAATTATTAAATTAATTAATGCAACTAATATGTTTTTAATTTTGTAAAATAGACATCATTTTTGAATTCGGAATATCAAATATAGCTTAGGGTGAAGTTTTGGTATTTTTCTGAAAAACTTCAATTTTTGATGAATAGTGAAACCACTAAGTGGTACTTATAAAAACTGATTTTCCGTTTAAATGAAATTTTTCCATCTTTGTGTTTTGAATTTCAAAAATCCGACATACATGGTTGTCATTAAGAAGTAAAATTTGGTTCAATGGGATTAAAATAATTTTTTGGTGAATAGTAACTTATTACGTTTTTAATCGCGATTAGAGGAAAATAGTGTAGTTTAAGGTAAGAATAATGTTTTAATAAAATGAAATGACCTAGACACATGTCCTACTCTCATTGGATGTGTCATTTCCAACCAAGAAAATCCATGGGACAACTTGGGGACCCCATGGAGCCACTTTGGTTGGAAAATGACATAAATATCTTTTTATTTAATGTTAAAGTAAAAATGACACAAACATGAGATGTTTTACTAAAACAATTTTTATATGGGGTTATACAAGTCAGATTTTTGACTATAAATAATCAATAGAAATCTAAAAATATTTCCTACATCATAGTATTTTTTTTATAATTTTTAGACATTATATAAATTAAATTATTTATGACATCATGATGATGCAGTGATGACCTCATTATTTAACGATTTAAATAAAATGGAAAGATAATGTAAAATCTAAGACCTACACATGTCAAAAACCTATTGTATGGGTGGATTTAGAAACCTTATCACCATATCCTCGAATTATATCAATGTGGTACCCTTTAAATCTGAAACTCATTTTCAAATAAAGTAACATTTCTTTACTTTCCAAAAGTGCCCCTCCTCTCCTCTTATAAAAGGCCCCCACCTCTACCTCCTTACCCACACTTCCAAAGACTTTGGCTCGGCCAAACCCTGCCCATTTTGTCTCTACAACTCCCTATATTACTCCTTGAAGCCTCAATTTGGGCATAAGTCTTCCCAAGGAAGCCTTTGAGCTCAAACCAAAGGGAGTTACCCGATTTTAAGGTAATGTCTTCACTTGAGTCCTTTTGTTTTATTTTGCTTCTCCAACCCCCTAAACTCTTTTTATTATTTTCTTTTGTAACAACTCCAGTATATTCAATATACTAGGATGTTGTTATAAGAAGGATTCGAGCAACACTTACACACACCTACATCTAATGGTTAAAGAACATATTGTTTCCGTGTATGGCGAATTTCTGCCTCCTGAAATGATGATTGTTCAACATTCTTCTAACACCTTCAAAGGTGGCCATTAAGATGACAATATATTTATATATGATATATAATATGTTTATGTTTTACTTAAGCTTATGTATTTTTCATTTATATCATACCTTTATGGTTTCCATTATGGGTAAACGCGATATCTTCATTTAAGGAAGTGTGGACTACCGCCCCCTCAAAGTGATTTGATTCGTTAATACCATATGTGTTACGTATAAAGGATATAATTAATGATATTATATATGATACCATACTGGAATTAAAATACTATTATGTATCATTATGTTATAATTCCATTAAATATGAAATAGAAATGTAAGTAGCGTTCATGCGTACGTACGGCTTACCGTCTCCATGAACGGTGCATTTCATTTATTAACTTTAATGTTATGTAATATTATAAATACATGTATATTCTGGATATATATGATATATATGATATCAAAATCATGAATATCATTCTGGATATAATGAACCTCTGACCACACGAACAACATGTAATTATAAGAAGTCCACTTTCGACTTAAGAACCAAATATCGACAAAACAAACATTATTAACTTAAATGATTACATAATGTTTATAACATGTCAATAAGTGATATAAAAGGAATAATGAACTTGAAAAAGGTTCTTAAAGAAGTATAAATTAACTCAAATTTATTATTCAGGATATTAAAGAACGATCGAGTCAAGTCGGACCCGAGGTAAGGGATCTTACTCCTCTCTTTCTTTAAAGTACACTCTTTTATATCATTCCTTTTAAAGCTCATATTTCTTGTTATTGGGATGTTATTTTATATTAGTCTTACTTTAATATTTATGTTCATATGATGAGAGACCCTATTCTCTCTCATCAATCCATTTTGGAAGTTTTGAGTGGCGCTGTTAGGCTGCCGAATTTTCGTAAGAGATCTATCCTCTCTCTTTCTTTTTAAGTACTCCCCTTTATGTCACTTCTTTTAAGCTCCTCTTTGTTATGTTGGGGGATGTTCTTTTATATTCCTCTTGCTGTAAATTTTATTTTAATACGATGAGAGACCCTATTTGATCTCATCAATCCATTTTTGGAAGTTTTAAGTGGCGCTGATAGGCTACCGAGTTTTCGTAAGGGATTCTTCGTCTCACTTTTATTCCCGTGAGATTTGTGATACATTTGCCACCATTTCCTTTGAGTGGTATATGTACTGCCCATTATTCTACTCTTTGTGTAATATACTTTCGTTTATGTGTATTTACATCAATGTTGTATTGTCCTTCTTTCATGGGGTGTATGTTTCGAAAGATACCCAAGTCGGTAAGGGAACCTTTCACCCTCCTCTTTTTAAAAGACTTCTTTTGTTGGGTCTTTTAATTTACATATTGTAATGTTGGGATATGTTCTTCTATATCCTTATTGACTTAAATTTTATGTCCAAGTGATGAGATACCCTTTATCTCTCTCATCAACTCTTTTTCTAAAATTTTATGTGACGCCGTTAGGCTGTCGAATTTTACCAAGGGAACTTCTTAACCCAATTTCGATTTCTTTGGGTTCAACATGTAGTTATTGAATATGTCATCCTTTGAATATGTGTGAATGAAATTTTATTGTTTTACGCTCAGTATCCACTTATATTGGGTGTATTTATATTTGTCACAATTAATCATTAGATTGATTTATCCTTGATTTAAGGATACCTTCTTTATTATGGATTTCATCTCATTTTACATTTCTATTGAGACTTCATTGTTTTTATGCACCAGTTCACTCTTATATGGTGTATATACTGTCTTTTGGAATATTATATCATGAATACCTCTATTCTCATGATATTATAAATTTCTAATTAAATGTTATTCCTCAATTATTGTATTCAAATGTCTCTCATTTTGTTAAAAACTCTTTAACAAAAATATCGTTTTAAATGTTTTAAAGATATATTATTCTAAATCTTTATCTTTAATGTCCATGTTTTCAAAATGGTTTTCAGTATTTATTTATATGGACATTAATGCTTTAAAATTATAATTCCAATAAAATATTCAAAGTGGTATGGGACACTTTGATTCAAAAATCTCTTTTAAATGATTTTTTGAAAATGGATTGATTAATTCAATATCTTGGAATTACTTATTTTGATTGAAAATGAAATGTTTTTATTGAAATGTTTATATTTTCAGTATTTTATTTGTAATGATGTTACTTGGACATTTTACGGGTGGTTATGTGATAAACCATATTACGGGTGGTGCTGTGAATACCAGGACGGGTGGTTACGTTATAACCTCCAATGCATTGGGTATGGAAGTCGGCCGTATGGCTATTCTATTAAGTATGTGTGGAAGTCGACCGTATGGTTATTCCATTTAAGTATGTTTATGTCCCAAGTTACCTTTATATGTTATGTGTTCTTTATATGGGTTTTACGGTAATATTTTGGTTACAAAAGGGTAAGTAATGATATTTTATTCAGCGAAGAGTTTTTACTACTTTCTAAAGGTGAAAGGTATTACTTTGATAAAGTATACATGGTTTACTTGTTTCTTTGAAAAACTAACAGTTTTCACTCTTTGTGTATCCCTTTCTGAGCTTTTTATGCTCACCCCAAGTTTCTTTTGAAATGTTTTTTTCACACGACTTAATGTGGAATAGGGTCAAGGATGGGATTAAGGGAAAGTCATGCTATCTAATACATGGAACTAGACATGTTTCTTTTTAAGAGTTTTTATTTTATGGAAATTTAGTAGAAGTGACTACTTTGTAGTATTTTTAGATATAATAGTTATGTCCTAATTCTCTAAAACTCTAAACCTAAAAAGATCCTCAATGTGAATTACTCATTTAATTCAATATTAAGTAAGGTTTAAGGTTGGGGCCTTATAGTTGGTATCAGAGGTCTGTTTAGATAACTTTAGAGGTTAGGGTGTTATCTGGGTGTAGGTAAAGGATCCCATATAACAAAGAGGGATATTAATATGTGGAAACATCTGGAGGGTTATGGTAAAATAGGTCGATTTGATAAAAAAACCTGAACAATGGAGATATAAGGAGGTTGATGTATTAGAGTAATAAAAATGTTTTTATGTTATCTATAAAGGATTCTTTTTTTTATTATTATAATTTTTTTCGTATCATGTTAACATATTGATTCTTTTCGACAGATTACGGATCAATTGTCAAGATGGAAGGAAAGATATCTTGCACAACATTCTTATCCCTCCCTGATGATTTGATCATCACCATTATGGGAAAAGCCTATTCGAATGATTTTGATAGCTTCTTGAGTATTAAAATCACCTGCAAGAAATTGTTTGCGCTATCCAACACCTACTCTTTTCTAAAACAATTTTATGGGTCATGGTATATTTTTCATATGATTTCAAGATCTAAACTTTTCCAATTCTATCAAAAAGTTAAATTACAGAAGTGGAGTGAACGTTTACTTTTTGAAAGTATGACAACATGCCGAAAGAGAAAGAGAACATCCTGAAGATCACGGTATCTGGATTCAAGGTATGATTTATTTTTCATATCCTTAAAGAATGAAGCATATTTGGATTGATATTTATAAATAATGAGGATATTCGGTCTACAGGAATTGGGTATTAAGAAATAAGGTGGAAATGCATAGCTAATGGATCAAGAAGAACGTTGAATGAGTCAGAAGTCTACATATAAGGGCTTCAAGAGTTATGGTGAAATTATTAAGAGTATTAAGTCTCTTTTGATGATGGGGTTACATTAGAAGACTTTTTATAGTATGTGTAACCCTGATGTTTGATATATGAAAATTTGATTCAAGGAATAGTTATCTTTTCTTTTGTGGACATAGTTATAAAGAACCATTTGGGTTTATATGATCCTTACTTTTGAGGTAATTATGGGTTGATATATGTTATGATGGAAAGTGAAAGGCATGAGATAAAATTGAGGTTAAATTATGTTATGGTTGTTTTTTAAGATTTTATCTCGTTTTGGGGAATGTTTTAAGAATTATATAGTTTTGGAAAAAGGAAAACACGCAGACCGTGTGACAACCTGTCATGTCGGACAAAGCTGCGGGAATCGAACCCACAACCAATGTGCGACTGTTATTTATCGCCTACCACTGGACTACGTGAATTCCCTGGTTAGTTTGACTGATTCTTTTTAGTTAGATGATTTTAGGAATCAAGAGTAAGTTTATTTTGGATAATCTATGGAAATGATTAACCTATCATGGAGGATATGTGATTTGGTTAATTACTTTTCAATATGAGAATTTAATAGCAACTGATGTTATTTGGAGATAAAAGTTAATTTGTACCTTGGAAGACAATGTGATTAAATCCTTAAAATATTTGGGTTTCAATATTAGTTTGTTTTACTTTGTAGAATTTTATGGACAATTGTTTATCGAATGGTCCTCGTTGAACTTTGGGTTTTGTTGGACAAATTTTGGAGATTAAGAATAGATTTTCTTTTTATAAAGGGTTATTCTTTTCTGGATTATCTGATCTTGTACTAAACTTTTTGGTTTTGGTTTTGGTTAGAGTCTAAAGACATGGGAAGTATATAGTTCTCTTTTTTGGATTAGGTGATTCTCTAGAAATTGATTATAGTACTCTTAATGCGAACAAGTCTTCCTAAATACTCGTCTTTTGGAGAATATATGAGTTTGTTTAAGGAATATAGTAAAAGTTGAAAGTCTACATGACAAGTAAGTATGTTTCATTATGATTTAGTTAAGTTCAAAAATAAATTCCTCAATAAAAATTAACTTAAAACAAAAATGTTGTCTATTAACGTTTCCTACTGGGGAATCGAATACCGTTTAACTCATCACAAGTTTGTGATTTTCTTGTGGTTAACTTTCTCCTAAACATGTTTTCTATCACTATCCATTAGAACATGACCCTATGTTTTCTCCTTCATGTCCATGTTTTCCTATATGGAATCCTAGTGTGGGTTCACTCGGGTGACCTCTGTACTTCTCTTTCCTTCTTTTAAAGTGATTGTTTTACCAACTCTTGTTCCGATGTGGGACTTTCAATGAAGTTTCCGAGCCCAATTTTAAAATTGTGAGGACGCAATTCCCAAAAGGGGGGAAGGATGTAACACCCCAGGTAAATAAAGAATATGACATTTTTATATTTATCCCTATTTGTGGAAAAAAATATTAACATTACTTTAAAGGGAACTCTATGCTCGATGGCGTACCCAATACGCGACAACGAGTTCCTTTGAAATCTTACGTTGCACTATAATAATATTATTTTAAATGGTATTTAACGCCTAGCCGTTGTAATGGGGGGGAATGAATAGAACTAACTACAAAATTATTATATATGTTTGTCAAATATTTTTACTTTTTACAATAAATGTTAGAGGATTAAAAATGTGAATAAATTCAATTTTAATTGTAAACATTCTAATACTCTTTAGAAGGTTGATTAACCGCCTTTTGATGGTGAACCTCTTTTAAATCCACTTTTTGACAAATTTATGTGTTATATTTGACTAAATAAAATTCTTCTTTAGAATCGGGACATCAAAATTTACTTTGTGTAAATTTTTGGTATTTTCCCGAAAAAGTTCAATTTTTAATGAATAGTGAAAAATGTTGTATTTTAATTCAAAAACTCTTTTTAATCTAATTTATTTATATGATTAGATTATCTTTTGAATTGGTTTTAAAGTTAAATTAGAATATATTTTTACCACTTAATACAATAGTGGTCGTTGGAATTAATTTCACTTTGAAATTGGACTTAAACTAGTGTCAATCTTTTGATACTTATTGTTTCATAAAAACACGCTATTTGCTCTGACAGCGGGAATTAATTATTAAATTAATTAATTCAACTAATATGTTTTGAATTTTTTAAAACAGACATCATTTTTAAATTTTGAATATCAAATATATCTTAGGGTGAAGTTTTGGTATTTTTCTGGAAAACTTCAATTTTTGATGAATAGTGAAACCACTAAGTGGTACTTATAAAAACTGATTTTCCGTTTAAATGAAATTTTTCCATCTTTGTGTTTTGAATTTCAAAAATCCGACATACATGGTTGTCATTAAGAAGTAAAATTTGGTTCAATGGGATTAAAATAATTCTTTGGTGAATAGTAACTTATTAAGTTTTTAATCGCGATTAGAGGTAATTAGTGCAGTTTAAGGTAAGAATAATGTTTTAATAAAATTAAATGACCTAGACATATGTCCTACCCTCATTGGATGTGTCATGGCCGACCAATACAATCCACGGGTCAACTTGGGGACCCCATGGAGCCACTTTGGTTGGAAAATGACATAAATATCTTTTTATTTAATGTTAAAGTAAAAATGACACAAACATGAGATGTTTTACTAAAACAATTTTTACATGGGGTTATACAAGTCAGATTTTTGACTATAAATAATCAATATAAAGATAAAAATATTTCCTATATCATAGTATTTTTTTTATAATTTTTAGACATTATATAAATTAAATTATTTAAGACATCATGATGATGCAGCGATGACCTCATTATTTAACGATTTAAATAAAATGGAAAGATAATGTAAAATCTAAGACCTACACATGTCCAAAACCTATTGGATGAGTGTATTTAGAAACCTTATCACCATATACTCGAATTATATCAATGTGGTACCCTTTAAATCCGAAACTCATTTTCAAATAAAGTAACATTTCTTTACTTTCCAAAAGTGCCCCTCCTCTCCTCTTATAAAAAGCCCCCACCTCTACCTCCTTACCCACACTTCCAAAGCCTTTGGATCAACCAACACAAGACCATTCTGTCTCTAAACCTCCCTCTATTACTCCTTGAAGCCTCACTTTGGGCAGAAGGCTTCCCAAGGAAGCCTTTGAGCTCAAACCAAAGAGAGTTACCCGATTTTAAGGTAATGTCTTCACTTGAGTCCTTTTGTTTTATTTTGCTTCTCCAAACCCCTAAACTCTTTTTATTCTTTTATTTTGTAACAACTACAGAATATTCAATATACTAGGATTTTGTTATAAGAAGTATTCGAGCTACACTTACACACACCTACATCTAATGGTTAAAGAACATACTGTTTCCGTGTATGGCGAATTTCTGCCTCCTGAAACGATGATTGTTCAACATTCTTATAACACCTTCAAAGGTGGCCATTAATATGACACTATATTTATATATGATATATAATATTTTTATATTTTACTTAAGCTTCTGTATTTTTCATTTATGGCATACCTTTATGGTTTCCATTATGGGTAAACGCGATATCTTCATTTAAGGAAATGTGGACTACCGCCCCCTCAAAGTGATTTGATTCGTTAATACCATATTTGGTACGTATAAAGGATATAATTAATGATATTATAAATGATACCATACTGGAATTAAAATACTATTATGTATCATTATTTTATAATTCCATTAAATATGAAATAGAAATGTAAGTTGCGTTCATGCGTACGTACGGCTTACCGTCTCCATGAACGGTGCATTTCATTTCTTAACTCTAAATGTTATGTAATATTATAAATAAATGTATATTATGGATATATATGATATCAAAATCATGAATATAATTCTGGATATAATGAAACTTTGACCACACGAACAACATGTAATTATAAGAAGTCCACTTTCGACTTAAGAACCAAATATCGACAAAACAAACATTATTAACTTAAATGATTACATAATGTTTATAACATGGAAATAAGTGATATAAAAGTAATAATGAACTTGAAAAAGGTTCTTAAGGAAGTAGAAATTAACTCAAGTTTATTATTCAGGAGATTAAAGAACGATCGAGTCAAGTCGGACCCGAGGTAAGGGATCTTACTCCTCTCTTTCTTTAAAGTACACTCTTTTATATCATTCCTTTTAAAGCTCATATTTATTGTTATTGGGATGTTATTTTATATTAGTATTACTGTAATATTTATTTTCATATGATGAGAGACCCTATTCTCTCTCATCAATCCATTTTGGAAGTTTTGAGTGGCGCTGTTAGGCTGCCGAATTTTCGTAAGAGATCTATCATCTCTCTTTCTTTTTAAGTACTCCCCTTTATGTCACTTCTTTTAAGCTCCTCTTTGTTATGTTGGGGGATGTTCTTTTATATTCCTCTTGCTATAAATTTTATTTTAATATGATGAGACACCCTATTTTATCTCATCAATCCATTTTTGGAAGTTTTAAGTGGCGCCGATAGGCTGCCGAGTTTTTGTAAGGGATTCTTCGTCTCACTTTTATTCCCGTGAGATTTGTGCTACATTTGCCACCATTTCCTTTGAGTGGTATATGTACTACCCATTATTATACTCTTTGTGTAATATAATTTCATTTATGATTATTTACATCAATGTTGTATTGTCCTTCTTTCATGGGGTGTATGTTTCGAAAGATACCCAAGTCGGTAAGGGAACCTTTCACCCTCCTCTTTTTAAAAGACTTCTTTTGTTGGGTCTTTTAATTTACATATTGTAATGTTGGGATATTTTCTTCTATATCCTTATTGACATAAATTTTATGTACAAGTGATGAGATACCCTTTATCTCTCTCATCAACTCTTTTTCTAAAATTTTATGTGATGTCGTTAGGCTGTCGAATTTTACCAAGGGAACTTCTTAACCCAATTTCGATTTCTTTGGGTTCAACATGTAGTTATTGAATATGTCATCCTTTGAATATGTATGAATGAACCTTGATTGTTTTACACTCAATATCCACTTATATTGGGTGTATTTATATTTGTCACAAATAATCATGAGATTGATTTATCCTTGATTTAAGGATACCTTCTTTATTATGGATTTCATCTCATTTTACATTTCTATTGAGACTTCATTGTTTTTATGAACCATTTCACTCTTATATGGTGTATATACTGTCCTTTGGAATATTATATCATGAATCCCTCTATTCTCATGATATTATAAAGTTCTAATTAAATGTTATTCCTCAATTATTGTATTCAAATTTCTCTCATTTTGTTAAAAACTCTTTAAAAAAAATATCGTTTTAAATGTTTTAAAGATTTATTATTCTAAATCTTTATCTTCAATGTCCATGTTTTCAAAATGGTTTTCAGTATTTATTTATATGGACATTAATGATTTAAAATTATAATTCCAATAAAAGCTTCAAAGGGGTATGGGACACTTTGATTCAAAAATCTATTTTAAATGATTTTTTGAAAATGGATTGATTAATTAAATATCTTGGAATTACTTATTTTGATTGAAAATGAAATGTTGTTATTTAAATGTTTATATTTTCAATATTTTATGTGTAATGATGGTACTTGGACATTTTACGGGTGGTTACGTGATAAACCATTTGACGGGTGGTGCCGTGAATACCAGGACGGGTGGTAACGTTATAACCTCCAATGCATTGGGTATGGAAGTCAGTCGTATGGATATTCCATTAAGTATGTGTGGAAGTCGACCGTATGGTTATTCCATTTAAGTATGTTTATGTCCCAAGTTACCTTTATATGTTATGTGTTTTATATATGGGTTTTATGGTAATATTTTGGTTACAAAAGGGTAAGTAATGATATTTTATTCAGCGAAGAGTTTTTACTACTTTCTAAAGGTGAAAGGTATTACTTTGATAAAGTATACATGGTTTACTTGTTGCTTTGAAAAACTAATAGTTTTCACTCTTTGTGTATCCCTTGATAAGATTTTTATGCTCACCCCAAGTTTCTTTTGAAATGTTTTTTTCACAGGACTTAATGTGGAATAGGGTCAAGGATGGGATCAAGGGAAAGTCATGTTATCTAATACATGGAACTAGACATGTTTCTTTTTAAGAGTTTGTATTTTATGGAAATTTAGTAGAAGTGACTACTTTGTAATCTTTTTAAATGTAATAGTTATGTCCTAATTCTCTAAAACTCTAAACCTAAAAAGCTCCTCAATGTGAATTACTCATTTAATTCAATATTAAGTAAGGTTTAAGGCTGGGGCCTTATACGCGCCCCATAGTCTGCCCCTCTGGCCTACCTGTTGACCTCCATGGCAGCCTCCCAGCCTGCCCCGCCACCTCCCATGTGCCCGGCCGAACCGCGCTGGCCCGCGTGCCCTGCGGACCCTATTCTGCCCGAGACGCGCCCTTGGCGGTGCTGGCTAAACTAGCCTTGGCCATCTAGGACGAGACGTTGATCCACGCCCCACGCGTGCCTGGCTGAGTCGGCCTTCCTCGCCCCTCGCGGCACCACCAGGTCGAACCGCCCTAACACCAACGCGCGGTCGGTCCGCGCCCTCGCGACCGGTCCACGCCCCTGCGCTACTCACAGCCTTTGCGGACTGCTGGCCCGGGCCCAGCAAGCTGGGCCAAACCTAATGGGTCGGCCCAGACAAAGTCGGGTCGGGTCTGTCCGACCGGGTCGAACAGGACCAAGGCCCGCTGCAACCCCCCTTTAATTTCTTTTGGCACCAGACGTCCGTTTGATGAACTGTCAGCAGCGCTGGTGATCTTGAAGTGTGACTCTACCTTTGATAATACCCCACTGGAATTCGGGGTATAGTTGAGTTATGGTCAGGTTGGATCATGCACGAATCCAACCAGGCCCCCTGGACTAAAAGGCTAATAACTCACAGACCGGGCGTTTTATTGACGTGTCATCTGTTGCGTTGAGACCTTTATGATGTGGTGGACCTTTGAGATACATCTTTTTGGTAGTTTGTGGAAGTTTATGTATTGACACTTGGCTTGAGGAGCGTACCCTCCCGGAATCAAGCATGCTTTGTGCGGAAACCCTATGGATGGATATGCTCTAACAACTATTCATGGATCATGTGTGGGTTCGACAGCATTGACGACTGTTCCCGGATCCTGTGTTGGTTCGACAGCACTGATGACTATTCCTGGATCATGTGTGGGTTCGACAGCACTGACGATTATTCTTGGATCCTGTGTGGGTTCGACATCTCAGACTACTGTTCCTAGATCCTGTGTGGGTTCGATAGCACTGACGACTGTTCCTGGATCTTGTGTGGGTTCGACAGTTCTGATTTATGTTCCTGGATCCTATGTGGGTTCAACATAATAGATGATCCAGTGTCTACATCTGATCATCTCTATCTCTCTACATAAGTTGTATACATGTGTGAGCTGAGTCAGTGACTTTGTGTTTTCCTCATGATTGAGATGGATTACTTGATAACTTAGGTATATGTATGGGCATATACCTAAGTGGGGTTATCTTTAGATTTCATACCTGGTGGTTTATCCTTGTTGGATTTTGTGAGACCTTGAGGGTCTCGCGGTCTCTACTAAGTATCCTTATACTCACCCCTACACAGTCTATGCCCGCACCTCATTGTGTTGGATGCAAACGTCGGACAGCGCTGACCGAGGCTGAGTGTACTAGGACTGGATGGTACTCGAAGGTGGACCACGCGGCATGACGTTACATGAAGGAGAAAGACGAACGTGGAGTGTTGTAGAGTCTATCTTTACCTACCATTCAGGTAGTATTTCCCAATGGACGATCCAAGAGATGTTTTCCCTTTTTCCAATACTTTTACTTTCAGTTTCTTGTACTTTACAGTTGGGATTGTATTTCTGTCCCCTTTTACTTTTCATCACTCTTTTGTTATATAGTTTTACTTAGTGTTTTGCTTCAAGATTGGACTCTGTTGTGTGTGTTTTCAGATTATAAATTCAATGCCTTCCCAGTTTAAGGGATTTATCCCTTTGGTGTTAGTCGTCAGCCCCTGGCATATGGAAGGCGGGATTGGGGTAGTCACGGAATGGGCCTCGGGGGACAGGTCGTGACAAATTGGTATCAGAGTATTCGGTTCTACCGCAGAACATAGGAATCTGATCTTTACTGTGAAGTAATAGTGTTAAGGGTACTGAGTGTGGTTTTTAGTTCAGGTAGTCCAGTTTTGGTATGGTGGCCGATGTATCCATGCACCAGGACCCTAACTTCTGATTTTTGACTCAGTGCACAAAAACATTGATTCTGTGTGTGTTTCAAGAGTTTTCTTAGTGATCTCTTTGAGTCAGCTCACTAGTTATAACTTATTGACTGTGGCTAACCTGTTCCTTTTCAGGATGGCCCCATGCATATATCCAGCTAGAGTTCCGAGAGTTGTATGCACTGATAGCCCACTGAGCGATGAGGATCCGGTGCAGGGCCCTCTTACTATGTTGGAACCTTCGGGTGGTGTACCAGCAACACCACTACCCATTGGGACACTGATTCCACCAGCCCCAACAGCAGAGAGTGCACACCGCCTGAGCGCGTTGCATGAGTTCCAACAGTAGAGGCCTCTAATGTTTCAAGGTGAGACAGTTTCCCACACAGCTGAGGGTTGGCTGGAGTCGGTTGCTAGAGTTTTCCAACTAGTTGAGACACCAGTAGAGAATATGGTGATCTTAGCTACTAGACTTTTTTAGTGAGAGACCATGAGGATAGTTTTAATAGTGATGAGGCTTCAGTACGTGGACCTTTACCTATGATAGTACCTTCGGGTAGTGTGTCAGCTATATCACTACCTGTTGGTTAGCAGTTACAACCGGCAGTACCAGTAAAGGACACATATAGGCTTAGTGCCTTACGCGTGTTTCAGTATCAGATACCCCTCAGGTTTCGAGCTGAGCCCGACTCACAAGCAGTTGAGGACTGGCTCAATGAGGTGGCTGAGAGTTCTCTAGAACTTGTACAGCTTCTTCAGGATGACATGACGGTTGTTGGGTATTCATTGAGGCATACCGATAATTCCTCGTACTCAATGAATACAATATGATCAGTGCTTCAGGGCTCGAACTTCTAAGCGAGGTGTGTTTAAATGAAATCTGATCCAGCACTATTCCTCTATGCATTCCTACTTATGTTAGGGTTCTAGAGAGAACCTTTTTGGTTGAATGTTCTTTAGCTGAGTGGATACAGCCAGTGAATGTTACCAGTGGGAAAGCAGGAAACTAGCACCAGTCTCAGAGACATGGGTATGTAAAATGTTTCAGGAAGAAGAAGTGTTAGGGACAGATGAATCTGTAGGGCAGCAGACGTGGAAGTAGAGCTAGGAGAGCATCATGTGGTGGTGTACTTTTAAACATGTTATAACCACCCTTTTTTGTGGACCCTGCCAGGCTCAGGGAGCTGGAGGACAGGGGAAGAGAGTTGTTTCATGCAGTCAAGGAATGCGACCCAAGGGCTCTAGGAATGATTCGAGGTATGGTCTATGTCTACTACTAGTTGTCGTATCAATAGACATAGGTACCAATCATTTATTCCTTCCATGAATCTTTTCCAGAACCTAGATTTTCCGGTTAAACCATTGACTTGACCCTCACGACTGGAGATACCTTTGGGAGGAGACTCGATAATCACACTTATGCTGACGGTGTGATCTGACCCTTAGGGTGAGAGTTTCGGTTGGAACCTCTTGGTGGCAGTATCGAGGCCTTACGACGTTAGTTTGGGTTTAGACTTGACATCCATATTTCACACTCATATTGACTGTATTAGGCAAAGAGGTTGTTGTTTATCTACAATGTTGGGATGGGGTTTTCCTTGGTTAGAGAAAAAGGAAACCTAGGAAGCACAAGATAAACTCATGCATAGGAGGGTTTATCCAATCACTCGTGAGTTGGACAACCTCACCCTCATGGCAGCAGAAGTTGACTTTGAGATAGTCTATACTCCTGGGAAGGGAAACATGGTAGCAGACGCACTCAGCAGGAGGTCTGTCCTGCATCTGCTAAGTGCGGAGACAGAGCAGCTGGCTGCTTTAAAAATATCCTTTGTGGATAGAGACGGAGCAGCCTTCCTTCATTCTCTTATAGTCACTCCCCCACTTATTCAAAGATTAATGGAGGCACATCATGGGGATGCTGACTGCGAGACACGACATGCTTAGATATCCACAGGGCAGGCACCTAATGGAGTTTCTGAAGGTGGGGAGCACTTCATCCTCTTAAGAGGACGTACCATGGTACCAGTGTCACTTTAGAAGGAAGTGTCGAAGGAGTCTCACACATCTCTTATAGCGGTACATCCAGGAGTGGAGAAGATGTACCAGGACCTCCAATGATAGCTCTGGTGGTCAGGCATGAAGAAGGTAGTAGTAGAGTTTGTCTCTCGATGCCTCACTTGTCAGCAAGTGAAGGCGGAGCATCAGGTACCAGCAGGCTTGGTTCAGCCTTTAGGGGTCCCAGCGTGGAAGTGGGATGGGATATCCATGGATTTAGTGACAGGACTTACACGTACATCCAGAGGTCATGACTTGATCTGGGTGATCGTCAATCAACTCACCAAGTCGGCCCACTTCTTACCGATCAAAGATCAGGGTTCAGTAGAGAGCTTGGGACGCCTCTATGTGCAGGATATTGTGCAGATACATGGAGTACCTTTGACTATTTTCTCTGATCATGACGCACGTTTTACTTCCTGGATATGAAAGGGGTTGCAGGAAGCTTTCGGGATGCAGCTTCATTTCAGCACCGCCTTCCATCTATAGACGGATGGTCAGACTGAGCGGACCATTCAGACCCTCGAGTACATGTTGAGTGCTTGTGTCCTCAACTTCGGTCGCATCTGGGAGGATTACTTACCTTTGGTGGAGTTTCATAAAACAATAGCTATCACTCCACCATTGGGATGACACCTTTTGAGGCGTTATACAGGCGACCTTTCAGATCCCCCTTGTGTTGGACTGACCCTGGGGAGTCAGCACTAGTGGGACCAAAGATGGTATGAGCTACCATGGAGAAGTTGAAGATCATCTAGGAGAGGATGAAGACTTCACAGAGCAGATAGAAGTCGTATGCTGATAGGAGACGGAGACCTCTAGAGTTCGAGGATGGCGACTACGTCTTTCTACGGGTCTCACCTTGATGAGGTTTACGGAGATTTGGCTGAGGTGGAAAGTTATCTCTGAGATTCATCAGACCTTTCCAGGTCCTCACTAGAGTAGGCAAGGTGGCTTATCACCTGGATCTTCCACCTCAGTTGCACCGGGTGCACGACATCTTCCATGTATCTCAGCTGAGAAGATACATGCACGACCCTTCCCACATCATCTACCCTAGAGAAATGGACGTCGGTGATGGGAAAAATTTTATGGAGGTCCCAGTGGAGATTGAGGATCGACAGTAGCAGGTACTACGTGGATGGTCGATACCTTTGGTGCGCATTCGCTGGCAGCACAGGAACCTCCAGGAGAGCACATGGGAGCGGGAGGCTAAGATGTGTGCTCAGTACCCCCACTTGTTCCCTTAGTTCAAGTTTTATCTTACGGGGATTTAAATCCCTGAGGTGGGGAGAATGTAAAGACCTGGAGTTTCTGTGGAAAAAAAATTCTTAAAAACATGGGAATTTTACAAGTCTGCAAAAACTAACGGCACGTGATTCCAAGGCCCGATGTGCCCGAAATCAATTTCTGAAGATTTTTTTGGGTATATTCAGTAGACGTACGAGCGAGTTTTTATAACTTTTATACCAATGATTGGAATTGAAATCTGAGGGCACCATTGAACTTGTAGTGCCGATATTCACCTAAAAAGACTTTCACCTCGATGGTAGATGGTTGGAATTCAAAGATAGTTTTTGGGTTTTTAGTGGAAGATTTAAATAAAAATAATGTGTGTGGCTTTATTTTTATTTGTTGGTTAAAACCTCCACATAAAAGTTGGAGGTGGGACCACCACACCTTAACCTCCCATGGGAGGTTATGGTGGTGGGGCCCATGCAAACCTAACCTCCTCTTCAAGTTTGATATAGTGGGGACCACCCAAGGTTGAAACCTCTTGAACTCCCCATTTAGTGGGTATAAACCTCTTGAGCTCCCCACTTAATGGTGCCCCCACCTCTCCACCTTAATGGAGCCAACGCACAAAACATTTATGGTGAGTCTCCACATTTATTTTGTGTCAACCTCTTGAATTGATTAATTGGATCTAACCTAATTAATTAAACCATTTGAATTCTTTCCAACGAAATAATAGAGGTTGTAATCTATTATTTGGCACAACATTTCATTTGGGTGTTTTGAGAGGAGGATTATTGGGAGAAGAGAGAAAAGCTCTTGCCAATGAAGAATGAAGAACGTGTTCTTCCAACGAAGAACACCAACAATGATCTCCTTTGACCTTCATCCTCGGATCCTACTGACGTGGGAAGTCTTAAACCGACCTACCCTCTGCATCTTTGTCAACGAACTGATGCAGTTCGGGATTAGAAGTGTGAAGCGGATGCGACGAACGACGATCTCCTTCGTCTTCTTTCTGTGACTTCATCATCAAACAACGATCAAAGGTAGGGGGTTTATTTGTGTAATATTACTTTCCTTATTTTTCTTCTTCAGTTGGAAAGGAATCATTGTGGTGGTTGTAAAAATTGAATTTCATCTTTCTTCTTACTTGATGAGAAAAATCTTATCACCCTAAATGCGGAGGGTGCGATCCAAACCAACATGGCCTGATCCCTCTATCGTTCTTGTTAATAATGATCTTCGGCATGGGGACGAAGCAACAAGGCGATGAAGGGTGCGAAGACAAAGGTCGCGCTACCCGTGACCTCCGTGATCTATGCTGCCCCTGCGGTGTCCTGCACCGCCACCGGTCGAACCGGTCGAATCGGCCCCGGCCGATCCCCCACCGACAGTGCCGCTCGCCGAGCCAAGCTGCTGCCCCAAGCCGGCCTGCCTGCTAGCCTACCCGGCCGCCTTCTGGCCTGGCCACGCCCTGCTTAGTCACCTCCCAGCCTGCCCGACCGCCCGTAGGCCCACCTTCTAGCCTGACCGGCTGCCTTCCGGCCTGGATTTTCCCCATTGGCATGCTCGGCCGCCTCCCTGCCTGCCCGGCCTCCTCCCGTGCGCCCAACAGAACCGCGTCGGCCCGCGCGCCCTGCGCGCCCCATGCCGCCCGAGCCACGCCCCTCGCGTTGCTGGCCGAACCGACCTCGACTATCAAGGCTGAGACACCGAGCTGCTCCCCATGCGCACCTGGCCGAGCCGGCCTTCCGCACCCCTCACGGCGCCTCTGGGCTAAACTGACCTTACACCAATGTGCGGCCAGTCCGCGCCCTCGCGACTGGTTTGCGCCCCCATGCTACTCACAGCCTTCACGGCCTGCTGGCCCGGGCCCAGCGAGCGGGGCCAAACCCAATGGTTCGGCTCAGACTAAGTCGATCCGGTTCAGTCCGACCAGGTTGGACCGAACCCAGGCCCGCTGCGACCCCCCTTTACTTTCTTTTGGCCATATCTTTGGCATCAGATGTCCGTTTTATGAACCGTTAGCAGCGCTGGTGATCTTGGAGCGTGACACTACCTTTAAGTATACCCCACTAGAGTTCGGGGTATAGTTAAGTTACGGTCAGGTTGGATCGTGCATGAATCCAACTGGGCCCCCGGGACTAAAATGCTAATAACTCACAGACCGGGCGTCCGATTGACATGTCGTCTATTGCGTTGAGACCCCTATGACGTGAAAAACATTTGGGATACTTCTTAGTGGTACTTCATGGCAGTTTATGTATCGACACTTGGCTTGAGGATCAGACCCTCCCGGAATCAAGCGTGCTTTGTGTGGAAACCCTGTGGCTGGTTGCGCTCTGACGACTATTCCTGGATCCTATGTGGGTTCGACAACACTGAAGATTGTTCCTAGATCCTGTGTGGGTTTGACAGCACTGAAGACTGTTCCTAGATCCTATGTGGGTTTGAAAGCACTGACAATTGTTCCTAGATCTTGTGTGGGTTCGACAGCTCCCCCTACTGTTCATGGATCCTGTGTGGGTTCGACAGCACTGACGACGTTCCTGGATCCTATGTGGGTTCGACAGTTCTGATTTTTGTTCCTTGATCCTGTGTGGGTTCGACAGAATATATGATTCAGTGGCTACATCTGATCATCTATATCTCTCTACATAAGTTGTATACCTATGTGAGCTGAGTCAGTGACTTTGTGTTTTCCTCGTGATTGAGATGGATTACTTGATAACTTAGGTATATGTATGGGCATATACCTAAGTGGGGTTATCTGTTGATTTCATACCTGGTGGTTTTCCCTTGTCTAATTTTGTGAGACCGTGAGGGTCTCGGGTTCCCTACTAAGTATTGTTATACTCACCCCTACACGGGTTATGCCTGCAACTCGTTGTGTTGGATACAGACGACGGACAGCGCAGACCGAGGCTGAGTGTACCAGGACTAGACGGTACCCGGAGTGGACCACATGGCATGACGGTACACGGAGGAGACAGATGGACGTGGAGTGTTGGGGATGCTATATGTACCTACCCTTCAGGTAGGATTTCCTAGTGGATGATCCATGAGTTGTTTTCCCTTCTTCTAGTACTTGTACTTTCAGTTTCTTGTACTTTACAGTTGGGCTTGTATTTCCAGCCCCTTTTACTTTTCAGCACTCTTTCTTTATACAGTTTTACTTAGTGTTTTGCTTCCATCTTGTACTCTATTGTGTGAATTTTCATATTATGAAGGCATTGCCTTCCCAGTTTTAGGGATTTATGCCTTTGATGCTAGTCGCCAGCCCCTGGCCTATGGAAGGCGGTCTTGGGGTAGTCACGGAACAGGCCCCGGGGGACGGGTCGTGACAAGATCAAAAGGTAAAACAACCTCTCACATCACGCCTTCAAGAACACCAAAGGTTTGAGAGAAAATGGGGAAGGTTGGACCAAAGGAAAAAATTGCCCTAAATTTATAATAAAATTTGGATTCCATTAATTCATAGTGCGAGGGGGGTTCGATCATGTCTAGTCTGATCTATACAATGCTCCCCCTTTTTGAAAGAGGGTCAACTCTCTCTTAAATTCAAATATTTTAAGGACATTAGGGAAAATTGATTATCACCCCAACATGACATTCAATTTTACAAAATCATGGTGCTGATATAGTAGAAATTAAGGGGATTTAAATGAATTAGAATAATACCCAATTTTCTATGTTTTATGATTGGTAATGCCCTTATCAATTATAAAATATGATTCAACATTGATTGTGGTTTATGATCGATAATGGAATTACCAATCATAAAATATGATCTAGGCCAAATAAGAAAACTACAAAGGGAAATAGTCTTACACATAGTGAAAAATACTTTTAAGCATGAAGGAATTAATTTTACATATCAGACATATACTTTTACATATGGGTAAATGAATCTTACTTATCAAAATATTACATCTATTTTTGAAAACTTTACACTTATGTATCATAGTGAAGGATCTTACGTATTGAAAATATGGAAAATAATAAAATAACACTATGATTTGTGAGGGTCATTCAGTGATAAAGAGTGATATATATGTATATTTTCCAAGATAAACTGAATGTTTGAGGTTCATGGGGTGATATGTAAGTATAATTATAGTGATAAATAAATATGTAGTGGTAACTTAAAATCTCTTAAAAATATCTAAATGTCACCCCAGAGTTTTCCAAAACTAAACAAAACTCAAAAATGTATAATTACATAAAAACTCAACTTAAAATTAAAATTAACCATTACTAACCTCAAAAACTACCAAAAACATCCCTGAATTCCCACAACATCATGGAAATGATAAAGTTAAGGGTTTGTGAAAAGTTAGGCCCTTATATTGGTGGATATACATTATGTCAAGGAAAAAGATGGAAATGGACATAGAGAAGATGGTTGTGGTTCTAGAGAATCAAATGGTGGACCAAAACTCCACCACAAGGAGCAATAGAGAAAATGTGTATAGTGTATACTGCATTAGAAGAAAAAAAATTGTGTATTCCATGTAGGTTTCGGGCATAGTGGAAGTATGTAATGGGAAGTTCCAAACTTTAATTTTTTTTCATAATCAATTATCAATCCTAGATCTATATGATGATGAACATCATGATCCATAGAATTGAGTCAAAGAAATAGATAAAGAAGAATTGTGTCAGAACCAAGAGAGAAAGATCAACACATATTATTTATAATTAGTTTAATTAGACAAAGAATTACCTCTAAGGAATTATTTCTTCATTAATGTGTCTGGAGAAAGATCTACAGTGCATTGTCGTTGCTTTGTAGAAAGAAAACATAGATTTCCTCTTCCAGCGATCCACAAGTGTTCCACAAATCTCTGAACATTGCTGAATGAGTCTCTAAGTGCTAGCATGGAAGATCCTTGCACTTGTGTCTTCTACCTTTGATCGCCTCAATAATTGCTTCTAAAGTGTTCTCCTTGATCTGGTGGAGGAGGATTGTTCTCCATTATTGAGAGCATTCTTGGAGAATAGAACTCTCTAGGCTTGAGAGATTTTTTTTCTCCAAATCCATTATTCACAACCAAAGAGGCTGATGAGAAAATAACATAATTGGGTATTTGTATTGTTAGGGTTAAAATAAAATAATCTTACAAGTGCCCTTATTATTTATTTAATCATAGAAAAACCCCATGTTAAATAATAATAGTAATATTATTATTTCTCGACATGCGTTGAACATGAGAATTAAAATTAAATATTATTTAACTAAATAATATTCAATATTATCATTTCTCACCAGACCATTTAAATTGGTCCTCCATTCCTCTAAAATATTTATTAGTCCTTGAATAATGTCTATTTATTTATTAAATAAATATCACTAAATTATTTTCCAGTAAATAAATAAATATTATATTCACTAAATAGAAAATAAATACTTATTAAATATTATGCTCAAAATATATTCTATTGAATAAATAGTGATGAAATAAATGTGATCAAGAATACATGAATAATTATTAAACCATGTACAGTAATAATATTTATTCAACCTATTAAATAATAAATAATAATATATTATTTAACTGTGATTCTGGATACACTTATTTTTTGACCTTCTAGGCCTCTTTCTCATTGGCATTAAGTGAAGAAACCTAAAGTACAAGGTTAGAATCTAGAAACACATCAAGGCACCCATAGATAAAGAAGTTAATGGTGCAATGACATGACACCTTGTATGAACACTTATCGTGTAATATAATCCCATTATCACAATATCTTTAATTGAGTAGGTTTCATGCCAGCGTCATCAACCAATGTGCTCGATATCTCTTTCTTTGACTTTTTAGGAATAGATCTTTCTTATAGAACACCATGGGCATGGATTTATTTAGGCTATTTAATTTCTATTAAAGGTCCTGAGATATTAACTTTTGTTAATAAACAGAAGGAATAAATCCTTTCTCGCATTATTCATTAATGCAATATTACTCATGACGCACCCAACATATCCTACTTCGCCATGAACATTTATCATCACGATTTTCATCAATACATATAAGTGAACAAATCATAATACTCATTAATAATAATCTTAAAGTCTAAGGACCAATACACACATCCGCAAATAGGATCATCCAATGAAACATAGAAATGTGGATTTCCTACCAGTGAGTCTCATTCTCATAATATCTATACTAGACATTACCAAGGGAATACACCATGAGAAGGTGCCTCAAAGTCCTATGAGTCTCCACCCCTGGTATCCTATATCATTTTTCCCTAAAATGATATCATCATAATATAAAGTGTGTATTCAAGAATAGTGTCATAGCACTTCTGGGTTCTCATCATAGCGGGGAACTGCTATGACCTTTTAGTGTGATAACTACTCTTAGGACATTATCACATACTATGTTATGTATAAAGCCAATCATGATGTGATAATAAGTTTATTAATATTCAAAAACCATGAATTAAAGTTTTTCATAAATTACAGATAAGTTGGTTCTAGGGCACCAACTCTAATAGACTCCCACTTGCACTAGAGCCAACTGCTAACAGCCTTTAGTTCGATAGCTCTTACATGATACTCATGCTTCTACTGAGATAGGTATTTAGTCAAGGGGTCCAACACTTTATCTTTTATGGGTACTCTTCTCACTAAAACTTTACCCCTCTAATAGAAATCCCTTAAGAGGTGATACTTCTCGATTATATGATTTGTCTGTTGGTGTGACCATATCTCTTTTTCAAGATCCACCGTTGTAGTATTATCACAATACAATGTGATAGGGTCTTTACTACTAGGTACCACATCAAGATCCTGGAGAAAGTTCTGAATCTAAATGGATTACTTGGCTGCATCATAAGCCGTTATATACTCAGAATCCACTGTAGAATCAGCAACAACTAGTTACTTTGAACTCTTCCAACTCACAACTCCTCTGTTGATACAAAAAACATATCCTGATTGAGACTTCAGATCATTTTGATCTATCTGAAAACCAGCATCATTATAACCCCTGATTACCAGCTTTTCATCTCCTCCATACACCAATATCATATCCTTAATTATTCTCAAACACTTAAGGATAGCCTTAATAGTAGTCCAATGTTATTCTCCAAGGTCTGTTTGATATTTTCCTACCATGCTCAGTGCATAGGCAACATCAAGTATAGTATATAACATGGAATACATGATTGATCCTATCACCAAATCTTGTGGGATTTTACTCATTCTCTCTTTCTCATGTTGTGTACAAGGACAAATTTTCTTAAAAATATGTAAACCATGTGAAAATGGAACTAATCCCCTCTTGGATTATTCCATAATAAATATCTATAGTATCTATTCAATATATGTACTTTGACTTAGTCCAAGAAACCTTTTAAATCTATCATGACTGATCTTGATCCCTAGAATATAGGCTTCTTTTCCTAAGTCTTTTATGGATAAACACTTGTTTAACTAGCCTTTAATAGATTCTAAGACTAGTATGTCTTTGACAATAAGTAATATGTCATAAAAATATACTACTAGGATAACAACCACATTCCCATTAAACCTTTTATAATTACATAGCTCACATTCATTCTTAATGAAACCAAATTATTTTATGGATTTATCGAATAGAATGTTCCATGACTTGAATTATTGATTCATTCTATAAATGGATCTCTGTAACTTGAAAATCGTGTTATCATCACCCAGAGTCAAAAACCCTTCTAGTTATGTCATATAGACATCTTCCTGAAGGTTCCCATTAAGGAATGCAGTTTTGACATCCATCTTCCAAATCTCATATTCATGGTAAGCTACTATAGAAAGTATGATTCTGGTGGATTAAAACATGGAAATTGGGGAAAAGGTTTCATTGTAGTCAATTTCTTGATGTTTTTTGAACCCTTTATCCACTATCATTACTTTTTAGGTACTTACTTTACCTTCCATGAACATTTTACTCATGAATACCAATTTAAATCAAATAAGTTTTACATCAACTAGCACATCGACCAGAACCGAAACATGGTTCTGATACATGGAATCCATTTCAGAATTCATAGCTTCTAGCCATATTGTAGCTTCTAAGATCTCTACTGCCTCATTATAGGAAATAGGTTCATCACTTTCAACCTATAATGATTCACCATCCTTGGTGACAAAAAACCATATCTCTCTGGTTTTCTTACCTCTCTTGTGCTCCTACGTAGTACTTGTGTTTCATGAACTACTTCCTCCATGGGGACCTATGGAATCTGTTCCTATACCAACTCTAGTGTATCTTGAGTATCAACTTCATCGAAGTAAATATTTCTCCCACTATCCTTATTTAGGATGTTCTCCCTCTCAAGAAATATGGCTTGTCTAGTGACAGTCAATTTCTTATCTAAGGGGTTGTATAGGTAATATCCCTTTGTTTCCTTAGGATACCCTATAAATATACACTTCATGCCCCAAGGTTCTAATTTGTTTCCTAATAATGCCTTAACAAATTTTTTGCTACCTCATACATGTTTATGCGACAAAATGGGTTTTTTCCACTTCATAGATTGAAGTTAATTCCATTAGTCGCTTTAGTTGGTACTTGGTTTAATGTGTATTCCATAGTGTGTAATTCATATCCCCAAAAGATTAATTGAAGATATGCATGACTCATCACCAACCTTACCATGTCCAATAAGGTATGATTCCTCCTTTCACTAATACCATTCTATTATGGTGTATAATGTGGAGTGAGTTGAGATAGAATCCTAAACTCCCATAGAAAGTAAATGAACTCTTGGTTAAGATATTCACCACCTAGATCTGATAAAGATTTATTTATCTTATTAATAAGATGATTCTCTACTTAATTCTTGAATTCATTGAATTTCTCAAAGGATTCGTACTTATACCTAATTAAGTAGATATATCCATATCTACTCAAGTCATCAGTAAAAGTTACGAAGTAAAAATATCCACCTCTAGCTTCTACTGGAAATGGTCCACACACATCAGTGTGTACCAATCCTAGAATCTATGTGGACCTTTAACCCTATCCACTAAATGGTGGTTTCATTATTTTTCATTGTAAACAACCATGACATCTATGAAGTGGTTTTAGCTCAAAAGATTCTAAATAACCATCTTGATATAGCTTTGTCAAACGCTTCTCGTTTACATGACCAAGATGGTGATGCCAAAGTTGGGTGTTATATGAGTCATGTAAACTTGATTCGTTATCAATTTCCAACACTTGGTTTTCATAATATAATACATACATACTATTATTTAAATGTGCCATACCATAAAATATGTTTTCCTTATAAAAGAAACAACTTTTATTTAAAAACTTGAAAATAAACCCATCTGTATCTAAACATGATACATAAATTATGTTTTTTGTAACAGTAGGTATATAATAACAATCACATAAAACCAAAATCATTCTCGTTGTCAATTAAAGGTTGTAGTCACCAATGGAAAGATCATCCAGCCTCACACCATTGGCAGCTCGTAGATCCCCCTCTCCTCTGGAAATTTTCTGGAATCTACTTGGTTCCTATATTTGGATATAGATATGAGAACCATAGGCTATATCTAATACCCAATGTGTAGATATGGAAATATTTCACTTTATAATGAATGCACATTTAGCTTCCCCATGATTTTGGGTGCAATTCCTCTTATAGTGGCATGGCTTTCCATATGAAAAACACATTGCCTCTTTTTCATTGCCCTGCCTCTGAATCTTCTTCTTCTTGGTAGGATGGTTCTTGGGAGATTTAGACTATTTATAAGTCTTGGTCCCCTTTTCCTTTTCCTTCCTCTTCTTATTCATCGCAAGGACTGCAGGTTTGTCATGCCCCGTGTCCTTATCCACTTGGTGAATCAAGGTCATATGTTTCTAAAGACTCTTCTCATTATTTCTCATATTATAATTCATAATAAAGATGGAGAAGGTCTTGGGAAGTGATGAAAGTATGATATCTATACACAAATCATCTGGTAATTTATTCCCTAAGATGTCCAGGCATTCAATGTATCCAATAATCTTGACTACATGAGCCCCAGCTGGTGAAAACTCTCCAAGATTAGTGGTAAACAAAGCATTGGAGATCTCATACCTCTCTTGTCTCATCATCTCTTGATAGAGATCCCGAAGGTGAGACATCATGCTATATGCATCCATTTTCTCATGTTTTTCTAAAAGATCATTCGATATGTATAATATCATGAAGAAATGAACAGTTATAACATCATTAAAATGTTTCTCATAGAAATATATCTCTTTATCACTTGCCTCATTTCCAGGTGAAACTGGTAAAGGTTCTTTCATCACATATAATTTCCTTTCATGGTGAAGGATCACATGTAAACGCATCTTCCATTCTTAGAAATTCATGCTGGTGAGAAGGTTTTCCTTCTCAAGTATGGATTTTAGTGATATGTTTGATTTTATTTTTAATCTTTTTCTACAAATAATATGAGAATATATTTAGTAATTTGTATAATAAATTTAGACAAATAAATAAATGTTATATTTATTATTCTCCCACTATTTTATCAAAACACAATAGCCCTCACCATTGGCTTCAGAATATCTTGTGCTTGGAAATCCTAGTGGCAAGGATCCATAATCCTATTCTCATTACCCCAACATTGGTTGGTCAAGCAACTTGAATGTTTTTAGGTACGCATTCCAAATGACAACTGCATTAACTCATAATTCCTTGATCTGTTAGGTGTAATCCTCAATCCTTAAATCATTAATTTATATTTCCTCAACCTTTACCTCTCAGTTACACCAAGTCCTATTTTGGTAGTAAACCCTTGGTGTGAACCAAGTTAAGTCAACCCAAAACCTCATGTTATAATTCCCCAATAATTGAAAGTACCCCCAACTTTGGCTAGTCAAGTACTTTGAACTATGGTTCGATTCTAACCAAAGTAATGAAAGGTTGTACTAACTTAATATTTTATTGTGTGATTTTATCCTTTATGAGTAAATTGAAAATTATTACCTTTAGTACATGCTTGTTAATATTAAGTGGGATTACTTAAGTGATTAAGCATGTCTTAGATAATATTTACTCATAAGCTAGTTTAATTTAGTTCCATATTTCATGCATGTTAATTCATTAATTATGTGATCACGAAAAGACATCCATAATGAAATAACCATTCATCTTAAAATAAAGGGTATGATCATGATCTTATAATAATGGTTAGTTTATCTAGTGGTTGATAAATTAAATATTGAACTAGGGGAGAAACACCTTGAACTAATTGAGGTTCATGTTTACAGCTTTCCACCTATACACCTTTTTATCTCCTTGGATTGGTTTTTCCTTGGCTCCTAATTTTAACCAACTACATTTTCTTGGGAGATCCATCCATTATATATTCATTTTAATCATGTGCATGTGAGGGAAAAAATGGGTTTACATAAAAGAAACGATGGGCACACAAGCCCTACATAATAATGAGAAGAGAAGTCACATAGGACAACAATTTAATTTAATAATAAATTAAATGAAACCAATCACATAGATAAAAGTTCGAGTATGAATCATGATTATCCACATGCATAAAATTTATTACACATTTAATAAAACTAGAATTCAATTATTTAATCATTATTATTTAAGATAAATCATGCTCGAATCAATTAATTACTATCTTTAATTAATCAATCCCTTTATCTTAATCCTTATTTGAATTTCCTTGAGATTCTCATGCATTATAATTTTAAACAAATTAAATAAATTCATTTAAAATTAACCTTGTATATAAATGTGCCATGGAGGCAACATGGTGAATACCTTTCCAAATCTACCCAACATGTATTATACTCATATACTTTTTTACTCTTGTGACATATGGCACACACGACTTATCACGTACTTTCACGATGTGTACTTCACAGATGATTACATGAATTACATGATTTTATAGTCACATGTTATGATTCAATGAACATAGAGTAAAAACCTATAATATGACTCATACATGATATACAGATCTTAAACACTACACAAATATTAATTAAACTTTTAAATATTTATGTATATTAAAACATATCACATGGCGTGTCATATCTTTACGAACACACATGAGTAAATGTCTCAAGGTTTTCATAGTAAAATAAATAGATTTTAAATCTGTATAACTTGGTATAAGTACATGGCATATAGATCTGATCAACATAGCGCATACACCTCTCACCGTCTATCTAAGTCACACACCTAGGGACTCGGTGTGTATTTTGTGCCTTGTAAAATTTGGAGTACACGGCGTGTCCAATGGTCTACACACCTTGTTGAATCCATGTTACACAACCACTCATTAGGTAGGTTGTGTATTGAATACATGGCCCGTATCTGACACAAAGGGACCACATGTTGTGTCTAATGGTCCACACAATGTGTAGTCCAGCTAATCGTGCACCAATCTGTCCCAGTCAACACGTGGTGTAAGAATTAACTACATCGGCTGTCATTAATGCACATGGGTTGAGTAATTTTTGAATTAACTCATGATGCATTGAACACAACTACATGGAATGTAACTTCAGTTACACGGTGTGTACTACTATTTTATCTGAGTAGAATCCTTGGCTCCTTTATATGAGTTCCTTGATTTTATTTTAATCAAAAAATTAAACTAATCAATTAGATCTAGGAGAAATGAATGAGGAAGATTCAGATCTATCGATTCATATTAAAAGAACAATTATTCTTGAATTAAAAAACTAGATTATAAATGTGTAAATCACCAACGATCTTAAATAATTATAAAAAGTTATGAACCTCCCTCTAATACCACTTGTAGGTTCCGGGCGTAGTGGAAGCATGCGATAGGCAGTGCCCAACTTTAATTTTTTCCATAATCAATTATCAATATGGGATCTATATGACAATGAATGTCATGATCCGCATAATTGAGTGAAAGAAATAAACAAAGAATAATTATTCTAAAACCAAGAGAGAAGGATCAACACATATTATTTATATTTAATTTTATTAGATAAATAATTACCTCTAAGGAATTATTTCTTTGTTGATGTGTCTGGAGATAGATCTATAGTGCACTGTCATTGCGTTGTAGAAACCAATCATAAATTTCCTTTAGTGATGATCCACATGTGTTCCATGAATCTCAAGACATCACTGAAGGAGTCTCTGGGTGCTAACACGGAAGATCCTTGCTCTTTCACCATCTTCCGTTGATCACCTCAATAATTGCTTCCAAAGCATTCTCCTTGATCTAGTAGAAGAGTATTGCTCTCCATTCTCGAGAGTGTTCTTGGAGAATAGAGCTCTCTAGGCTTGAGAGGTTTTTTTCTCCAAATTTGATCTCCACAACCAAATAGGCTGATGAGAAAATAACATAATTGAGTATTTGTATTACTAGGGTCAAAGTAAAATAATTTCACAAGTGCCCTTATTATTTATTTAATCCTAGAAAAACCCCATGTCAAGTAATAATATTAATATTATTAATTCTCGACATGCGTTTAACTTGAAAATTAAAATTAAATATTATTTAATTAAATAATATTCAATATTATCATTTCTCGCTAGAATATTAAATTCGGTCCTCCATTCCTCCAAAATATTTATCAGGTCTTGAATAATGTCTCTTTATTTATTAAATAAATATCACTGCATTATTTTCTAATAAATAAATAAATATTATATTCACTAAATAGAAAATAAATATTTATTAAATATTCCACTTATAATATATTCTCTTGAATAACTAGTGATGGAATAAATGAGATCAAGCATACATGAATAATTATTTAACCATGTACCGGAATAATATTTATTCAACCTGTTAAATAATAAATAATAATATATTATGTAACTGTGATTCTGGATACACTTAGTGTGTGACCCTCTAGGCCTCTTTCTTAGTAGAATTAGGCAAAGCAGCCTAAATTCCAAGGTTAGCATCAAGAAATGCGCCAAGAAACCCATATAGAAGAATTTGATGCCACAACAAAATGTCACCTCATATGAACGCTTACCATGTAATATAATCCCTTTATCACAATATCTCTAATCGAGCAGGTTGCATGCTAGTGTCATCAACCAATGTGCTTGATATCTCTTTATTTGACTTTCTGAAAATAGAACTTGCTTATAGAACACCACAGCCATGGATTTATTTAGGCTATATCATTTCCATCAAAGGGCCTGATATATTAACATATATTAATGAACATAAGGGATAAATCATTTCTTTCATTATTCGTTAATTCAATATTACTTGTGATTTACCCAACATATCCTAATTCTTTGGGAACATCTATCATCATGGTTTTCATCAATACATCTAAGTTTGTGACTCATAATACTCATTAATAATAATATTAAAGTCCAAGGACCAATAAACACATCTGTAGATAGGAACATCCAATGACACGTAGAAATGTGGATTTACTACTGGAAAGTATCATTCTCATAATATCCATACTAAAAATTATCAAGGGAGTACACCATGAGAAAGTTCCTCAAAGTCCTATGAGTTTACACCCCTGATAGCCTATA
Source organism: Viscum album (assembly GCA_963277665.1). Classification (NCBI taxonomy): domain Eukaryota; kingdom Viridiplantae; phylum Streptophyta; class Magnoliopsida; order Santalales; family Viscaceae; genus Viscum; species Viscum album. The sequence goes on along the minus strand of OY728153.1, from coordinate 290,159,101 downwards.
TCATTTGTGTCCCTCAAATGATAACATCCGGGTATAGAACATATATTTAATAATAGTGTCGTAGCACTTTTGGGTTATCATCATAGTGGTGAAAAGGTCATAGAATGCCATGATAAAGGAGAAAATTTCTATATAATATGACCATTTAAGCTATGGATCTGTGGAGAATTGTGAAAAAGAAAAGTTCATTATGTCATGGTGCTTGGTGAAGATATGTTTGAGGTAGAAAAATAGCCACTAGAATATGAGGATATAAGGCAATATCAAATATTGGTTTTTAGATCTATCCATGACCAGAGGCATGACACTATATCCAACCCCAATACACCATGGTGAAGCCAAAATTATATATATGTTGTTTTTTATTTGATATATTCGACTATACACTTCATAGGATCTCCCAAAGAGCATATTGATTGGGTTTAAGGAAAATAACAAAGGCTCACACTTGATTCAACATCTAGAGACACTTGAGGTGGGAAGTAAATGATTGATCGACTTGTTGATGCTTGTTTTAGTCTTTCTTGTACTTGGATTTTGGGACCATACTCCCTATCTATTCCCTGTTCATGTTTATATTAGATAAAAACATGGATAGTGGGATAAAACCATTAGATACCAAGGATTATCCACTTAATAGAGAGTGTAAGAGCCTTATAAAAACTCTTACATCATGTTCATTATATCTCCCTCTATCTATCATCACCATATTTTGGTTTCATTTTTGGATCATGGCTCTAACTTGCATGAGAACACTAGTGAGATTCAAATGAAAGTTAGTGTTTCTTGTCACACTTATTTTCACCTAGTGCTTCTCAATGTGCATTCATGGGGGAACTTCACATATTAATTTGGTCAAAGGTATAGGAAACTAAAAAATAAATCATTAGAATAATGATAAATAAATGGAATAACTTTGATAAGATAGTTATATTTTAAAACAAATTTAAGATACTATGTGTTAGATTCCTTCCAAAGAAACACTTGTCAAGACTTCAATCATCCAACCAAGGATGTTCTACCAGAGTAGGGTGCCCAATGATTATCTTGTGTAATGTATAGATGTTATGGGTGACCCTAATAGGATTAATTTCTTGTATATGGTATGAGATTTAGGTTACACTTAGTTGAAAAACCTTAAAGTCTAGGATACCATAGTAATATCGTTGAGATAATTCATGTGGTGGATTGGGAAAAGTGTTTTTCACTCAACTATCCATTAGTAATATATGATATAATTGACATTATGGTCTACCTAAATAGTTTATTATTGAGGGATATTTTAAATAAGACTCAATTATTAGTGAAATATTTACCTTGGACAAATAATGGATATGATGTAATTAAAATATTTCATCATAATAGGAGTACATTTGATAAAATTCTATAATAAATGATTGTAAAGAATGAAACTCATTTGGTAAAAGATTTTTTTATAGATAAAATAGAACCATCATTATAAAACCTAAATTTGGGGTAAATTTTGGAGAAAGAAAATCTTAATAGAAGAAAATTTCTAGAATTGTATAGGATCTAAATAATTATTCATAATAAAGAAGGAAAAATCTATGTGATGAAGGAAAACATCTTGAGAAATATCCCGCTAATGAAGCTAGTAAAAAATAGAAAGGTGTTTGTGGTAAGAATAGTAAAGATTGTATTGATATCTCTATATTGATTATTGTATCTATATATACCAAGATTAAAAAGAAACATTATAATATGGATTCTTTTGGATGATATATAACTTGAAATGGATTTATCAAGAACATATAGGACATGAGAGATATGAAGTTTTTAAGAAATCTTTCAGTGTAATATGGATGAGGGAACTTCAATATCAACTATTTTACTCAATATGATGGGTATGTAAATGACTTGGAGATACTGGGATCGCTGTTTGTTCTTTATTTTTCCACAAAATTCATTTCTCAATCACTATCAAGAAGGTTTTGATAGTTTATTATAAATTACAAAATGAATGAGTTCAATAAAATTTTACTCAATATTATCAATGTGTTGAGGATTGATGAGAAGAGTATAGGAGGTCCAACCTAAGTTCCATGGTGATGGTATAGAAAGGAAAGTGAAATAGTTTTATCTAGAAGGATAAGTAGATAGGACATAGGGAGTCCACACCACCTTCTAAACTGAATAAATGAACTTCTATAGAAGGGAAATTATTCCATTGTGTAAAATTTGGAAATTGGAGATCAAACTTCCCAAAATACATGAAGGGATGTAAAAAACTCCATAGAGAGGCCATGTTACGTATTAATATTACAAAAATAAATTCATCTATTTTGAAGGGTATATGATATTGATTATATATTATAATAATGTTGGAAATTTGTATAGGAGTTCAAAACTAAAGAAGAAATGATTGTTAGAGTATGAAGTATCTATTCAAGTGACATAGAAAGGGTTTTTATAACTATTATGTTAATGAAAAGGATTACTTCAAAACATTAATGGATTGAAATAAAGAATGTGTAGTTTTCATTTTATGTTTCTCTTACATGATCAGAGAAATTATTTGAAAATAATGGTTGTTTTTAATAATACAAGTTGATTTTTTGATACACATGGTTGTGATTGATCCAATCCTATAACATGGTTTGAAAAGAAGATAATGATAAAACTGTTTTATCTAGGATAAATTAATTTACCCAAAATATTTTTTAAAATTTGGGGGATATAATCCCACCACCGTTTGGTGGCATATTTTAAAAAATAAAAACTTTTTTTTAATATTATTTCTTAAAACGCATAGAATACTATAAAATCTATGGGTGTTAATAGTTTATTTATTAAATATTCCTAAAAAGGAAATATGGGTTATTCCCTAACACAAAGAAGATTTTATCTAAGAAATTTATTTTATAGAAAATATAGTTTTTAAATGGATAGTAGGAGTATTTTTGGACTTTTAGAAGTTCAAAGTGTAACTAATAAATGATTATAACAGTTAATTCAAAGTGAATATCACTTTATATCCTAAAAGAGTTTAGGATATGTTGGTGAAGAATGGACTTTATATAAAGAGTAAAATTTGAATTTTTTTCCAAATGATCTTAAAGTAAATATTTGAATATAAATATTATAAGATGATAATAATGAACATATAAAAAGTTCTATTTAGGGAACTGAGGTTATTATAATCATAACATTTGATGTTATGATGTTAATAAGTTTGAATATTATTTTCAAGGAGTTTAACATAATGATTATTAATATGATGTCACCATTATTCAAACAAGTTTTCTTCATAGATGTTACCCATAAAAAGATTTTAGTGGGAGGTCTTATTATATGATCAGATAGATATGTGAAAGGAATTACATAGAAATGTGATGAATTTAATAAAACACTAAAAGTGTAGCAAACATAATGTCTCTTAGGAATTTTATCTTGTGGGATATGATTTGATGGGTATTTATCTATGATTTTATTAGCATTCTTAAGGTAATTTAAGAATATAAAATGTATCATGTTATGCAAAAGGTAGTATTAACATTATCATTCTTTCATGTTGGATGCATGTAATCATGAAGTGAAATGATATTTGACCTCTCAGAGTATGAATTTGATTTATCCCTAATTGATGGTCATCATGGAGTATTATAAGTTGTGATGATATGTGAATAGTAGTATGGGTTGGGTTTCATATTGAGATATGAAATTTTATCATGAGGAAAAAAATGAGTATTATGCATTGGATGACTCACTATCACTACCACATATTAGGGAAAGGGGTGCACTTTCTTTTATCAATGCTAAGTAGAAAGAGCTGATAAAAGTCTCACTTTTATCAGTGCTTGCTAAAAGGGCTAATAAAGGTAACATTTATTAGTGCTAAAAAAAGTGATGATAAAGGTGTATCCTTTATCAGAACTTTTTTTAGTGATGATACAGGTCAAATTTATCAGCACTATTCTTAGTGTTGGTAAAAGATTTTAATAAAAATTATTATTAATATATATATAATTATTATATTTATATTCAAAAATAATGTTTACTTATATACATTAATTAAAAAACTCATGTTTATAATTATTATAAATATGATGTATTAATATATATTTTTTAATAATTCAAATATATATATATATGATGTTTTTAAAAAGTATTTATAAGATTATAAATAAATATATTTATATTTAAATAAATATAAAATTATAATAATTTTTTTAAAATAATAAATATTTTTATTGTATTTATAAATATATATTTATAATTATATATATAAATAATTTTAAAATATATTTATTTATAATTATAATTATATATATATATATATTTGTCTCAAATGAATTGAGTCAATAAATAAATATATATATCATCATGGACATGTTTATGTTCATATGTTGATATGCGTGAGTATGATTGACACTAACTATGATCATAAGTTTATTTGTGGACATGATTGAGTTGCTCTATATGTTATAAATGTTAGATTACTTATTCTTATGATGACACGTGCATATGTTATGTATTCAGGACTCATGAAATATTCATTTATACATTTACACCCTTATTATTCATTCTTCCGTGTATGTGATGACACATTTTTTATGATTTATACTTTTCATTCATGCTATACCCATTAACTTGTTTATGTTCTCATAAATAATTATAAAATTACAATAAATATATTTACCATATTTATAATTATAAAATTTTAAATATATATAAATAATTTTTAAATATATTTATTTAAAATTATAATTATAATTATAATTATATTTATATTTATATTTATATTTAAATAATTATAAAATTACAATAAATACATTTATTATAATTTTATAAATATATGTATATATATAATTATGTATGAGGGGTGAATGTCGAGCACGATTTGTGCTGGATGGTTGACCTCAAGGTGCGGGACAGGTGACGTGTTGGGTGTGATGCAGGGAGCCTTTCAAGGTGTGATGCTCTTGGAATGCAGGTGGGAGACCTCGGGATGTTGTGCGGGTCTCTATCGCCATGGCTGTAGAGACTGGTGACTATCAGCTCAGATGGAGCATCATTTTTCTTAGGGATGCAGAGTCAGTGTTTTAATCGGATCAGATGATTTTGGCTTATGTGTTTTTTTGTGGGTCTTAGGACCATCTTGTTATGTTTGGGTGACTGTGTTTTTCCATTTCTCGGATTTGGTGGTATTTTTTTGTACCACAAGTTGATTGTTGTTATGTCTGTATTTTAATTTTTAATAATAATTTTTAGGGTCGAGTACGATCACCCTGAACATTCATGATATAATTATAATTTTATAAATATATATAATTATATAAATATATATATATATAAATATATACAAATATTTATAAATATATACAAATATATATATATATATATATATTTATAATTATAATTATTAATAAATATATTTATTTATTTAAATAATTATAAAATTACAATAAGTACATTTATTATAATTTTATAAATATATATATTTATATATTAATATATTAATATTTATATATATATAATTATATACAAATATTTATAAATATATATTTTTATAATTATAATTATAAATATATATATATATGTGTAAATAATTATAAAATTATAATAAATATATTTATTATATTTATAATTTTATAAATATATTTATAAATATATAAAAACATTTATAAATATATACAAATGATATTGAAGTGGATAATGATGCATGGGGAGGAGCTCGATGGAGCTTCTGGCGACCATCACGAACATGCTGCTAGGGCTTCAGGTTTGAGGATTCCTTCACTGGTCTTATAGGGTATCAATGATTCTGACCGAATCTATGTTAATGGGGTGTTAGTGAGGAGGGATCTGCTTGCTTAGGGCGCGGGAGGGTCTGATCTGTGCCAAGCCCCTCGTGATGTGTCAAAGCCCCTATGTAAGGGTGTTTCTTTCATTGATGCCCTAATTCAATCGAATCAAGCGAATAAAGGCATCCAAGCGAATGAAGGCCTCCTTCATGAATTTCATGCGACCCATCCCTCCAAATTTGAAAAATGGACCTTCTCAGTTATTTTAAACCCTGATGCTCTTAAGGAGTGATTAGATGTGTGTGAGTTTTTTTTATTAGGTGTTTGATTCTTACTAAGGGTGAAAAACCAATGAATACTGAGGAGGTAAAATCACAGCTCTCCCAGATTTGGGGTATTTCCAACTAGAGGATTATCCCCATTGGAAAATGGTATTTTCATTTAATTTTCACTAATGTGGATGGCCGGGCTTGTGCTTGGGGATCCAGTTTTTATGCACTTAATCTAGGGATCTTTTTCATTTCTTCCTGGGATTTAAGCTTCAACCCACATTCACAAAAGCATAAAACTACACATGTTTGGATCAAAATTCATGGTATCAGCTGGATGTTTTGGCATCCTTTAATTATTAATGATCTTGTCTCCTGTATTGATGTGCCTATTAAGATGGATGATAATACTGTTGAAATAAAATTTGGGTACTTTTCTAATGTCCTTATGGATGATGACATGCTCAACCCATTTCTTGACTCTTCCACTCTAGTGAAAAATAGTTTTAAAATTGATGTTCAATTTGAATACGAATCCATCCCATCATTCTGTAACTTCTGTAGGATTGTGGGACATGAGGTCTCCAATTGAAAGAATATATGAAATATTCAAATCAAGCATGAAAGTTCTCTCTCACAACTTGCTGGTAAGAAACTTCCTGCCACCTCATGTATAAGGAAATAGGTAGTGAGTGATGCTAATCTAAAGGGGAAGAGGATTTACACTCAAGCGCCGACCTAGAAACCATTGGAAGTACTCTCTACTACTCCTAGGATGGATTAGTGATTGATTGAATCTGTTGTTGCTGATGCAAGCCAACCTATAAGGAAGGCTGGAAGTCAAGAAGCTGAATATGGTAGAGTCACTTTTAAAGATGACCTTATTGTAAGTTCAGGTTCCAAAAAAGATCTATTCATTATGTCTCTCCATCCAAGGTGGGGCAGAACTTTATTATTTGGCCATGACAGATTCATATAGAACTGTCATTGTTGGGAATGTTACTCCTTTACAGATTGATCCATGTGGGTCAAAAGTGACCAATGAAGTTGTGTTTGACATGAACATAGATAGAGATAAGGTTGTTATGGAGGGTGGGAATGTCCCATCAGTGATGGAAAATATGGATATTGAGAAGGAAGAACCTGATGGAACTTTGCATCAAAAATCATGGAGATGGGGTAGGAATCCAAAAGACTATAGTTCAGGACGTGGTATAGATTATTGGGTTGCTGCACAAGTTCATGGAAAAAATGTGACTACCAGAGATTCTTCCTTGGATTTGAAGAGTCAGGTCACTCCAGAGTAGGAAAAGATCAAGGAGAAGTACTCTCTGATCTTCAATCAAAGGAACTCATAGTCAAAGTTGAAATTTTTTAATGATTTTTATGACTCTGATCATGATTATGGGAATGATCCTATTCTTGATTTGTAGTTTTCTTTTTTAGATGAGGGTATGCCTCTTTGTTTGACCTCGTCCATCCTTGTCCCTTTGTCAATTTTATTTTTCTAATAAATTTTTTAGGAGTGGGCTCGCCTGTCTCCTGAACCTTTTGAGTAAATATATACATATATTTATATATATGTGGAAATATTTATAAATATATTTATTATATATATAATTATAAATATATATATATATATGTATTTATAATTATAATTATAAATATATATATATATACACAAATATTTATAAATATATACAAATATTTATATATATATATATATAGAAATATTAATAAATATATAAAAATATTTATATATATAGAGAAATATTTATAAATATATATATATTTATATAATTATAAAATTATAATAAATATATTTATTATAATTTTATAAATATATATATATTTATATTTATTTATAATTATATACAAATATTCATAAATATATATAATAATATAAATAAATTATTAATATTATAATTTTATCAGTACTTTTTCAACACAGATAAAAAAAAATTTGTGAGCGCTTTTTAAGCGCTGATAAAGGGTTAACTTTATCGGTTCTGATAAAAGCATTACCTAATTTTATAGAAGAACTCTAACATGAAGCTTCTCTCTCGCACACCTTCAAGCTTTCGTGGAACCCTACTTCTGCAGTGTCGCCACTCTCATCACCACTCTTGTCGCCGCTCTCACTGTCTCTCTTGTTGCTTCTCTCATCATCACTGCTCTTTCCACCTCTCTCATTGTCTCCACCTCTCTAACCACCTCTCTCGCCATTGCCACTCTCACCGCCGCCGCTCTCACCACCCCTCTCTTCACCGCCTTTCTCTCCACTTCTCCCACTGCCACCACTCTCGCCACTTCCTATATTCAAATATAAGGTATGTGATGAGATTAATTATTTGTGATTACTTTTTTTTGTTATTTTCTCATGAGATTATTAATACATGGTTTTCTTGATGATTAATAAATTCTTTGTAAAGCCTCCTTTGTTATTTCATTGTTCTAATTTTTAATACTTTTCATATTGGACATTTAGGATCATTGATCATAGAATATTAATTACTTATATATGGATAATAAATTGATTTATCATGTAAATCACTATTTTTGTGATAACACCCGTGAAAGAATATAAATTTAAATTTAAATGAATTGCATGGTATTTATAGTGTTTATAAAAGATGAATTATATATTATAATCATTCATGTGCTTATTGAATTTCCTTATGTTTTGTGTGGGGAAATTATGGTGTGAGTACCAAGATAATGGTGAAAAAATAGATGTGGAATGTGTTGGTGGGAGAATCTATGCTTTTTTTCCTGAGTTATGATTACTAATGATTCATGGTGGTTGAATTATAATTATTTTTGAGAGAGTGGTGGGTCATAGTCATAGGATTTGATGATTTCCTTTATAATTTGGATGTGATGTTGAGTGGTGTGTGTTTTTTAATTGCATGATAGTAATGTAGTGAAGTTATAATGATGAAATTGAAAAAAAAAGTTAAAAAATAAATTTTTGTGGGTTGTAATTCACATATGGAAATTGATGTAGTGGGTTGAATGACTAAAAATAGGAGACAAATTTATTAATAAGTCTGAGTTGGATTATAATTATTAAATATGTGAATTTAAAAACATGTAAATAAAAGGTATGTTTTGAAATTTGTATAGATTTTTTGTGTGTTATGATTCATCAGTGTTGTAAGTGGTTGATCTAACCACTTTATGATCCATTTATATGTCCTCCCTTGCTAAGAATTTGATATCCCTCCACATTTTGTTTCCCATTTCCATAGGGAATCATATATAAGATTATTTTTAGAAGGAATGGTTATCTAGAGACATATTTGGGAGATATTATTGTTTATTACACATGATTCACACTTTTGGTGTTAATCAGGGCTGGATTTAGGATGAACCAATATAACAATGGGTGTGATGGACAATGAGGTGAATGTACCTATAGGAAACAAAATGGGAAGAAAGATGGAGTGAAAAATATCACAGTAATACTTACTCAAAATTCTCAAGAAATTAATAATAATATGAACCATTTCAAAATCCCAAACATGCTAAGGATGAAACAACTCGCCATGGATTCATTCATGAGACAATTTCCACTAACCATTTGGGTTCCTTTGATCAACTAGTTTTCAAGAAATAGATATCAATTTATAATTTTTAAGGTGAAGTAGATATATGGTGTTTATTATGAATATGAGGAAAAATGAAGAATTTCATAGTATGAAATCAGAGGTGTTTAATAAAATATTCTTCCCCAAATATTATCCTCGAACTACTCACAACAAAATAGAGAGAGATTTCTTTAAAATATATATTCTTTTATAAATTATATATAATTTTATACTTCTATATACATCTATAATATTATATACTAATATAGTTTTTTTTAAATTTATACTTTTATACCTATATACTTTTTTCAATTTATTAGTATTTTAATACTTTTAAACTTTCATAAATTCAATGTCAGTGTTGAAAATATTTTAAAAAATATAATAATTTATTTTATTATTTTTTAAACCATTATTATATTCAATAACTGTATTTTCTATTATGAAAAGGGTTTTCAAATAATATAGTTTTTTTTATTTCCATTATTACATTCAATAGTCGTATTTCGTCAGTTTTTTTATAATGTAAATGTGATTTTATACTTAATTTATACTCATACAAAAAGTGTTTTATTTCAATAAATTTATGATATATATCTTAAATTGAAAATATTTTGTGTATTTATTTTGTTAAATATTAATATTTATGAATCAAATAGGATGGATATGAATAGATAATGGATGGATGTTAATCGTATGACAAAAGAGTATACAGATGGGGTGTAAAATTTCAACAAGTTTGAAAAATATCATGCATATGACCCTTCTCAAATATTTTTTTTCATGTTTACGCTATTGTTATTCAAGACTAATTAGTCCATAAGAGTTAGAAGAACACTTGATCTATCACAGAATTTATTGAAGTTATAAATGTTGGAATAGACACAGGGAAAAATAAAATGTAGCTAGTCATTGGGATAACACTATGTTTTATGGATCATTGTTTCTTCTGGAAATGGGAATGACCTTGTTTGTTTAAGGTTCAAACTTTCCAATCGATTTATAATGGGTTTATTCGTAGAACTGGAAACACCCAATGATTCTATATCCATTTGGACCTACTTTCCAAAGGTATGTGTTCATCAGTTGTGGACCGATGAGGCTTAAGAATTTGCATTGGTCGAGAGGATGGGAGGTCAGGCTCATCACACCTTTTTTGGGGGAATTATTTCCTACTCCGGGACTCTCTTATATATTTAAGTTATGTTCACGAATCCTTATTAATTCACAAAGCATGAAAATGATTTTTCCCTTAGATTTGGAAATCAATGATTGATATGTATGGGATTTAGAGAATCTCTTATATGTATTTGAGGTTCTTCGTCGATTGAGAATCATCTGTATGTATTGGAGATTATTAGTCAATTGTATCCTTCAATATATTATATAGAAATCTATTGTTCATCATGATGACCATACTGGTTTTAAAGCCACTTAGTGGGGCACTTGAAGTTTATTTTCATTCAGAAAGACAGGGATTATTTCAGACTTGGGATTGTACCCGCAGATGGGCTACCTATAAGGCCCCAGCCTTAAACCTTACTCAAAATTTAATTAAATGAATAATTCACATTGAGGATCTTTTCAGGTTTAGAGTTTTAGAGAATTAGGACATAACTATTACATCTCAAAAGATTACAAAGTAGTCGCTTCTACTAAATTTCCATAAAATAAAAATTCTTAAAAAGAAACATGTCGAGTTTCATGTTTTAGGTAGCATGACTTTCCCTTGATCCCATCCTTGACCCTATTCCATGCTAAGTCCTGTGAAAAACATTTCAAAAACTTGGGATGAGCATAAAAACTCAGTAAGGGATACACAAAGAATAAAAACTATTAGTTTATAAAAACAAATAGTAAACCATGTATACTTTATCAAGGTAATACTTTTCACCTTTATGAAGTAGTAAAAACTCTTCACTGAATAAAATATCATTACTTACCTTTTTGTAACCAAAGTATTACCATAAAACCCATATAAAGAACACATAACATATATAAAGGTAACTTGGGACATAAACATACTTAAGTGGAATAACCATGCGGTCGACTTCCACACATATCACTTAATGGAATAGCCATACGGCCAATTTCCATACATACTTAATGGAATAGCCATACGGCCGACTTCCATACCCAATGCATTGGAGGTTATAACGTAACCACCCGTCCTGGTATTCATGGAACCACCCGTCATATGGTTTATAACGTAACCACCCGTTAAAATGTACAAGTACCAATATAAAATCATAAAACATAAAACCAATATAAAGGAATGATAACATTTCCACATCACAATATATCATAATAGAATCCTTTATCAAAACCATTTTCAAAACCATTTAAAACATTTAATAAAGAGAATTTTGAATCAAAGTGTCCCATACCACCTTGAAGCTTTTAAAATGTTAAACTATTAATATCCATATAAATAAATCCTTAAAACCATTTTGAAAACATGGATATTAATAATAACAAATAATTAAAACATTTAAAGTGATATAGGGGTTTTACCAAAATTAGAGACACTTGAATACAATAATTGAGGAATAACATTTAGTCAGAACTTTGTAATATCATGAGAATAAATGGATTCATGATATATTACTCCAAAGGACAGTATATACACCATATAAGAGTGAATTGGTGCATAACAACAATGAACCCTCAATAGAAATGTCAAATGTAATGAAATCCCTTATAAAGAAGGTATCCTTAAATTAAGGACAAATCATTCTCAAAAATATGTGTGACAAATATAAATACACTCAATATAAGTGGATATTAAGTGTAAAACAATAAAATTTCATTCACACATATTCAATGGATTACATATTCAATGACTACATGTTGAACCCAAAGAAATCGAAATTGGGTTAAAAAGTTCCCTTGACAGCCTAACGGCATCACATCAAATGAGTTGACGAGAGATAAAAAGTGTATCTCATCACTTGGACATAAAATTTACATCAATAAGTATATATGAGAAAATATCCCAACATAAAAATATGTAAATTAAAAGACCCAACAAAAGAAGTCTTTTATAAAAGAGGAGGGTGAAAGGTTCCCTTACCGACTTGGGTATCTTTCAAAACATACACCCCATGAAAGAAGGACAATAGATCATTTATGTAAATACTCATAAACGAAATTATATTACTCAAAAAGTAGAATAATGGGAAGTACATACACCACTCAATGTAATTTGTGGAAAATGTAGCATAAATCTCACGAGAATAAAAGTGAGATGAAAAATCCCTTACGAAAACTCGGCAGCCTAACGACGCCACATAAAACTTCCGAATATGGATTGATGAGATCAAATAGGGTATCTCATCACATTACAATAAAATGTACAGAAAGAGGAATATAAAAGAACATCCCCCAACATTACAAATAGGAGCCTAAAAGAAGTGACATAAAGGAGAGTACTTAAAAAGAAAGAGAGAGGTTAGATCTCTTACGAAAGTTCGGCAGCCTAACAGCGCCACTCAAAACTTCCAAAATGGATTGATGAGAGAGAATAGGGTCCCTCATCACATGAACATAAAAATTACAGTAGGAGTAATATAAAAGAACATCCCAAACATAAGAAATATGAGCTTAAAAGAAATGACATAAATGAGTGTACTTAAAAAGAAAGAGAGTTGTAGGATCCCTTACCTCGGGTCCGACTTGACTCGATCATTCTTTAATCTCCTGAATAATAAACTTGAGTTAATTTCTACTTCCTTAAGAAACTTTTTCAAGTTCATTATTCCTTTTATATCACTTATTATCATGTCATAAACATTATTTAATAATTTAAGTTAATAATATTTGTTTTGCCGATATTTGGTTCTTAAGTCGAAAGTGGACTTCTTACAATTACATGTTGTTCGTGTGGCCAAATGTTTATTATATCCAGAATTGTATTCATCATTTAGATATCATATATGTCATATATATCCAGTACATTCATGCATTTATAACATTACATAATCATTTAGAGTTAAGAAATGAAATGCACCGTTCATGGAGACGGTAATCCGTACGTACGCATGAACGCTACTTTCATTTCTATTTCGTATTTTATAGAATGGAATCATAATGATATAAAGCTATATTATAATTCCAGTATAATATCATATATAATATCATAGTTCCATCCTTTATACATCCCACATATGGTATTTAACGAATCAAATCACTTTGAGGGGGCGGTAGTCCGCACTTCCTAAAATGAAGATATCGCGTATACCCATAATGGAAGCCATAAAGATAAGACACAAATGAAAAATAAAGAAGCATAAGTAAAACATAAACATATTATATATCATATATAAAAATAGTGACATCATAATCGCCACCTTTGAAGGTGTTAAATGAGTATTGAACAATCATCGTTTCGGGAGGCACAATTTCGCCATCCACGAAAACCGTATGTTCTTTAACCATTTGATGTAGTTGTGTGAAAGTGTAGCTCGAATAAATCTTATAACAACATCATAGTATATTGAAGATACTGTTGTTGTTACAAAAGAAATAAATAAAAAGAGTTTAGGGGGTTGGAGAAGCAAAATAAAACAAATGAACATGAGAGAATGAATTACCTTTAAAAGTGTAACTCCTTTTGATTTGAGCCTAAAGGCTTCCTTTGAAATGATTCTGCCCAAAGGGAATCCTCTAGGATGAGGATAGGGATGTGGAGAGAGTAAATGGGCAGGGGTTGGTCGAGACAAAGGCTTTAGGAGTGTGTGAAATGAGGTAGAGGTGGGGGCCTTTTATAAGAGGAGAGGAGGGTCACTTTTGGAAAGTAAGAAATATTACTTTATTTGAAAATGTGTTTCGGTTTTAAAAGGTCCCACATTGATATACTTCGTGGATAAGGTGATAAGGCTTCGAAATTCACTCATCCAATAAGTTTTGGACATGTGTAGTTCATATATTTTACATTATCTTTCCATTTTATTTAAATCGTCAAATAATGATGTCATCGCTGCATCATTATTATGTCATAAATAATTTAATTTATTTAATGTCTAAAAATTATAAAAAAAAATACTATGATGTAGGAAATCTTTTTATCTTTCCAATGATTATTTATAATCAAAAATATGACTTGTATAACCCCACTTAAAAATTGTTTTAGTAAAACATATCATGTTTGTGTCATTTTTACTTTTACATTAAATAAAAAGTTATTTATGTCATTTCCCAACCAAAGTGGATCCATGGGGTCCCCAAGTTGGCCCATGGCTTGTCTTTGTCGGCCATGACACACCCAATATGGTTGGGACATGTGTCTAGGTCATTTTATATTATTAAAGCATTATTTATACCTTAAACTACCCTAATTACCACTAATCGCGATTAAGAACTTAATAAGTTACTATTCACCAAAAAATTATTTTTATCCCATTGAACCACATTTTACTTCTTAATGACAACCATGTATGTCGGATTTTTGAAATTCAAAACACAATGATGGAAAAATTTCATTTAAACGGAAAATCAGTCTTTATAAGTACCACTTAGTGGTTTCACTATTCATCAAAAATTGAAGTTTTTCAGAAAATTACCAAAAATTCACCCTAAGCTATATTTGATATTCCGAATTCAAAAATGAAGTCTGTTTTACAAAATTCAAAACATATAAGTCACATTAATTAATTTAATAATTAATTCCCGCTGTCAGAGCAGATAGCGTGTTTTTATGAAACAATAAGTATCAAAAGATTGACACTGGTTTAAGTCTGATTTCAAAGTGAAATTGATTCCAACGACCACTATTGGATTTAATGGTAAAAATATTTTCTAATTTCACTTTAAATCCAATTCAAAAGATATTCTAATCATATAAATAAATTAGATTAAAAAGAGGTTTTGAATTAAAATACAACATTTTACACTATTCATTAAAAAAAATGAACTTTATCAGAAAGGTACCAAAAATTTACACAAAGTAAAATTTGATGCCCCGATTCTTAATAAGAGTTTTATTTGGTACAAAAGAATGTTTAAGGGTGAACAAAACTATATTTAATGATGGTTCAACATCAAAAGGTGATAAGTGAACCTTTAGTGAAAACTAGGGCATATACGCCTAAAATTGAAATCTTTCCGTATTTTAAGCCTCTATCCTTTATTGGATAAATGTAAAAACATTTAAAAACATATATAATCATATTTTAGTTATTTCTATCCATTCCCGCCATTACAACGGCTACATGTTAACTACCATTTAAAATAATATTATTTTATTATTAGAGTGCAACGTAAGATTCCCAAGAAACTCATTGTTGCGTGTTGGGTACGCCATCAAGTATAGCATCCCCTTTAAAGTAATATTAATATTTGATTCAAAAATATGGATAAATATAAAGATGTCATATTCTTTATTTACCTGGGGTGTTACATCCTTCCCCCCTTTTTGGGAATTGCGTCCTCGCAATTTTAAAATTGGGCTTGGAAACATCCTTGAAAGTCCCACATCGGAACAAAAGTCGGTAAAACAAACACTTTAAAATAAAGAACGATAAGTACAAAGTTCACCCGAGTTAACCCATACTAGGATTCCAAGTATAAAAATATGGACATGGAGGAAAAAAACAAAGGGTCATGTTCTGATGGAGAGTGATAGAAAACATGTTTAGGAGAAAGTTAACCATGAGAAAATCACAAACTTGTGATGGGTTAAACGGTATTCGATTCCCCAGTAGGAAAAGTTAATAGACAACATTTTTGTTTTAAGTTACTTTTTATTGAGGAATTTATTCATAAGGACACATAATTACTTATCATATTGACTTTCAACTTTTATTAGATTCCTTACACAAACTCATATTTTCTCCAAAAGACGAGTATTTAGGAAGACTTGTTCACATTAAGAGTACTATAATCAACTTCTAGAGAATCACCTAGTCCACAAAATAGAACTATATACTTCCCATGTCTTTAACCAAAACCAAAACCAAAAAGGCTAGTGCAAGATCAGATAATCCAGAAAAGGATAACCCTTTATAAAAAGAAAATCTATTCTTAATCACCAAAATTTGTCCAACAAAACCCAAAGTTCAACGAGGACCATTCTATAATCAATTTGTCCATAAAATTCTTCAAAGTAAACCAATATAAGATTGAAACCCAAATATTTGAAGGATTTAGTCGACATAGTCTTCCAAGATAAATCGTAACATTTATCTCCAAACAATATCAGTTGCTCCTAAAGTCTCGTTTTGAAATGTAATTAACCTAATCACATATCCTCCATGATAGGTTAATCATTTTCATAAATAACCCAAAATCAACTTACTCTTAATTCATAAAATCACATAACTAGAATGAATCAGTCAAACTATCCAGGGACTTCACGTAGTCCAGTGGTAGGCGATAAATACCAGTCGCACTTTGGTTGTGGGTTCGATTCTCGCAGCTTTGTCCGACGCGACGGGATGTCACACGGTCTACGTGTTGTACTTTTTCCAAAACTATATAATTCTTAAAACATTCCCCAAAATGAGAAAAAATCTTCAAGAATAATCATAATATATTTTAACCTCAAGTTTATCTCATTCCTTTCATTTTCCATCATATCATAGAGTAACCCATAATTACCTAAAAATTAAGTATCATATAAACCCTAATGGTTACCTTAATAATTATTACCTGAATTTCCACATCGAGTTGGCCATCTCGTACATGATGCATTAGAGAACTGACCAAGGTTGAAGTGGTTGATCATGACTCCTTGATATTTGGTTTAGAACAACCACGCGTTTCCTCATTGAATCCTCCATTTTATCTAGTATCTTAATCAGAGAACCACCACAGTTTCCTTCAAACCTGTTGTCTCTTTAGTGCCTGCTAGATCCATCCATTCACTAAAAATAGAAATGTCAGTGTGAGTATATCAACAAAACCATCATGTACTAATGAGGAAGGTAAACACTAAGATACACTTACTCATTCACTTTATCTAAAACTAGGACTCTTTCTGAAATCCTAACCATTATGGTAATGTCACTTATGCTTAAAGAATACCCTAAACTCTAAAGTTATCTAAACCGACCTTTGATACCAACTATAAGGACCCATCCTTAAACCTTACTTAAAATTTAATTAAATGAATAATTCACATTGAGGATCTTTTCAGGTTTAGAGTTTTAGAGAATTAGGACATAACTATTACATCTCAAAAGATTACAAATTAGTCGCTTCTACTAAATTTCCATAAAATAAAAATTATTAAAAAGAAACATGTCCAGTTTCATGTTTTAGGTAGCATGACTTTCCCTTGATCCCATCCTTGACCCTATTCCATGCTAAGTCCTGTGAAAAACATTTCAAAAACTTGGGATGAGCATAAAAACTCAGTAAGGGATACACAAAGAATAAAAACTGTTAGTTTATCAAAACAAATAGTAAACCATGTATACTTTATCAAGGTAATACTTTTCACCTTTATGAAGTAGTAAAAACTCTTCACTGAATAAAATATCATTACTTACCTTTTTTTAACCAAAGTATTACCATAAAACCCATATAAAGAACACATAACATATATAAAGGTAACTTGGGACATAAACATACTTAAGTGGAATAACCATACGGTCGACTTCCACACATATCACTTAATGGAATAGCCATATGGACAATTTCCATACATACTTAATGGAATAGCCATACGGCCGACTTCCATACCCAATGCATTGGAGGTTATAACGTAACCACCCGTCTTGGTATTCACGGCACCACCCGTCATATGGTTTATAACGTAACCACCCGTTAAAATGTCCAAGTACCAATATAAAATCATAAAACATAAAACCAATATAAAGGAATGATAACATTTCCACATCACAATATATCATAATAGAATCCTTTATCAAAACCATTTTCAAAACCATTTAAAACATTTAATAAAGAGAATTTTGAATCAAAGTGTCCCATACCACCTTGAAGCTTTTAAAATGTTAAACTATTAATATCCATATAAATAAATCCTTAAAACCATTTTGAAAACATGGATATTAATAATAACAAATAATTAAAACATTTAAAGTGATATAGGGGTTTTACCAAAATTAGAGACACATGAATACAATAATTGAGGAATAACATTTAGTCAGAACTTTGTAATATCATGAGAATAAACGGATTCATGATATATTACTCCAAAGGACAGTATATACACCATATAAGAGTGAATTGGTGCATAACAACAATGAACCCTCAATAGAAATGTCAAATGTGATGAAATCCCTTATAAAGAAGGTATCCTTAAATTAAGGACAAATCATTCTCAAAAATATGTGTGACAAATATAAATACACTCAATATAAGTGGATATTAAGTGTAAAACAATAAAAGTTCATTCACACATATTCAATGGATTACATATTCAATGACTACATGTTGAACCCAAAGAAATCGAAATTGGGTTAAAAAGTTCCCTTGACAGCCTAACGGCATCACATCAAATGAGTTGATGAGAGATAAAAAGTGTATCTCATCACTTGGACATAAAATTTACATCAATAAGTATATATGAGAAAATATCCCAACATAACAATATGTAAATTAAAAGACCCAACAAAAGAAGTCTTTTATAAAAGAGGAGGGTGAAAGGTTCCTTTACCGACTTGGGTATCTTTCAAAACATACACCCCATGAAAGAAGGACAATAGATCATTGATGTAAATACTCATAAACGAAAGTATATTAATCAAAGAGTAGAATAATGGGCAGTACATACACCACTCAATGGAATTTGTGGCAAATGTATCATAAATCTCACGAGAATAAAAGTGAGATGAAAAATCCCTTACGAAAACTCGGCAGCCTAACGGCGCCACATAAAACTTCCGAATATGGATTGATGAGATCAAATAGGGTATCTCATCACATTACAATAAAATTTACAGAAAGATAAATATAAAAGAACATCCCCCAACATTACAAATAAGAGCCTAAAAGAAGTGACATAAAGGAGAGTACTTAAAAAGAAAGAGAGAGGTTAGATCTCTTACGAAAGTTCGGCAGCCTAACAGCGCCACTCAAAACTTCCCAAATGGATTGATGAGAGAGAATAGGGTCCCTAATCACATGAACATAAAAATTACAGTAGGAGTAATATAAAAGAACATCCCAATCATAAGAAAGATGAGCTTAAAAGAAATGACATAAATGAGTGTACTTAAAAAGAAAGAGAGTTGTAGGATCCCTTACCTCGGGTCCGACTTGACTCGATCGTTCTTTAATCTCCTGAATAATAAACTTGAGTTAATTTCTACTTCCTTAAGAACCTTTTTCAAGTTCATTATTCCTTTTATATCACTTATTACCATGTCATAAACATTATTTAATAATTTAAGTTAATAATATTTGTTTTGTCGATATTTGGTTCTTAAGTCGAAAGTGGACTTCTTACAATTACATGTTGTTCGTGTGGCCAAATGTTTATTATATCCAGAATTGTATTCATAATTTAGATATCATATATGTCATATATATCCAGTACATGCATGCATTTATAACATTACATAATCATTTAGAGGTAAGAAATGAAATGCACCGTTCATGGAGACGGTAATCCGTACGTACGCATGAACGCTACTTTCATTTCTATTTCGTATTTTATAGAATGGAATCATAATGATATAAAGGTATATTATAATTCCAGTATAATATCATATATAATATCATAGTTCCATCCTTTATACGTCCCACATATGGTATTTAACGAATCAAATCACTTTGAGGGGGCGGTAGTCCGCACTTCCTAAAATGAAGATATCGCGTATACCCATAATGGAAGCCATAAAGGTAAGACACAAATGAAAAATAAAGAAGCATAAGTAAAACATAAACATATTATATATCATATATAAAAATAGTGACATCATAATGGCCACCTTTGAAGGTGTTAAATGAGTATTGAACAATCATCGTTTCGGGAGGCACAATTTCGCCATCCACGGAAACCGTATGTTCTTTAACCATTTGATGTAGTTGTGTGAGAGTGTAGCTCGAATAAATCTTATAACAACATCCTAGTATATTGAAGATACTGGTGTTGTTACAAAAGAAATAAATAAAAAGAGTTTAGGGGGTTGGAGAAGCAAAATAAAACAAATGAACATGAGAGAATGAATTACCTTTAAAAGTGTAACTCCTTTTGATTTGAGCCTAAAGGCTTCCTTTGAAAGGGTTCTGCCCAAAGGGAATCCTCTAGGATAAGGATAGGGATGTGGAGAGAGTAAATGGGCAGGGGTTGGCCGAGCCAAAGGCTTGAGGAGTGTGTGAAATGAGGTAGAGGTGGGGGCCTTTTATAAGAGGAGAGGAGGGGCACTTTTGGAAAGTAAGAAATATTACTTTATTTGAAAATGTTTTTCGGTTTTAAAAGGTCCCACATTGATATAATTCGTGGATATGGTGATAAGGCTTCGAAATCCACTCATCCAATAAGTTTTGGACATGTTTAGTTCATAGATTTTACATTATCTTTCCATTTTATTTAAATCGTCAAATAATGATGTCATCGCTGCATCATTATTAGGTCATAAATAATTTAATTTATTTAATGTCTAAAAATTATATAAAAAAATACTATGATGTAGGAAATATTTTTATCATTCCAATTACTATTTATAATCAAAAATATGACTTGTATAACCCCACTTAAAAATTGTTTTAGTAAAACATATCATGTTTGTGTCATTTTTACTTTTACATTAAATAAAAAGTTATTTATGTCATTTCCCAACCAAAGTGGATCCATGGGGTCCCCAAGTTGGCCCATGGCTTGTCGTGGTCGGCCATGACACAACCAATAAGTTTGGGACATGTGTCTAGGTCATTTTATATTATTAAAGCATTATTTATACCTTAAACTACCCTAATTACCACTAATCGCGATTAAGAACTTAATAAGTTACTATTCACCAAAAAATTATTTTTATCCCATTGAACCACATTTTACTTCTTAATGACAACCATGTATGTCGGATTTTTTAAATTCAAAACACAATGATGGAAAAATTTCATTTAAACGGAAAATCAGTCTTTATAAGTACCACTTAGTGGTTTCACTATTCATCAAAAATTGAAGTTTTTCAGAAAATTACCAAAAATTCACCCTAAGCTATATTTGATATTCCGAATTCAAAAATGAAGTCTGTTTTACAAAATTCAAAACATATAAGTCACATTAATTAATTTAATAATTAATTCCCGCTGTCAGAGCAGATAGCGTGTTTTTATGAAACAATAAGTATCAAAAGATTTACACTGGTTTAAGTCTGATTTCAAAGTGAAATTGATTCCAACGACCACTATTGGATTTAATGGTAAAAATATTTTCTAATTTCACTTTAAATCCAATTCAAAAGATATTCTAATCATATAAATAAATTATATTAAAAAGAGGTTTTGAATTAAAATACAACATTTTACACTATTCATTAAAAAAATGAACTTTATCAGAAAGGTGCCAAAAATTTACACAAAGTAAAATTTGATGTCCCGATTCTTAATAAGAGTTTTATTTGGTCCAAAATAATGTTTAAGGGTGAAAAAAACTATATTTAATGATGGTTCAACATCAAAAGGTGATAAGTGAACCTTTAGTGAAAACTAGGGCATATACGCCTAAAATTGAAATCTTTCTGTATTTTAAGCCTCTATCCTTTATTGGATAAATGTAAAAACATTTAAAAACATATATAATCATATTTTAGTTATTTCTATCCATTCCCTCCATTACAACGGCTACATGTTAACTACCATTTAAAATAATATTATTTTATTATTAGAGTGCAACGTAAGATTCCCAAGAAACTCGTTGTTGCATGTTGGGTACGCCATCAAGTATAGAATCCCCTTTAAAGTAATATTAATATTTGATTCACAAATATGGATAAATATAAAGATGTCATATTCTTTATTTACCTGGGGTGTTACACTACCTACGTACCCTCATTAAAAAGGAATCAAAATGAACATAGTTAGATAATAAGTATGGGTTTTATTCATGGTTAATGGTCCAAAAAAAGATTTCGTGATTACTTTTACACTATAAACTCACGTGAGTCATACTCGGTGTGAGAAACAAGAGGTATTAGTAAACTTGACAATGATGCCACAAAAGATGCAGTCATGAGAAATGATGTGGGGATTACATATGAATGAATTCCCAAGTATATGAAGACCAGTACCTAATTCAGGAAAGAAGCCCAGGAGAAAGGTCCATAAAGGTATTTGTACTTTATAGAGATTTGGAGTTTTTAACTGAGGCTTACTCCTGAGAAGGAGGCCCAAATTAAAAGGGACTTGTGATTGGGGCTTATTCCTGAGAAGGAGGCCCAAATTAAAAGGGACTTATGATTGGGGCTTATTCTTGAGAAGGAGGCCCAAATCAAAAGGGACTTATGATTGGGGCTTATTCCTGAGAAGGAGGCCCAAATCAAAAGAAATTAAGATTGGGGCTTACTCCTGAGGAGGATACCCAAATATTAAAGGGAACTTATAACTTGGGGCTTACTCCTGAGAAGAAGGCCCAAATCAAAAGAAATTATGACTGGGGCTTACTCCTGAGAAGGAGGCCCAAACTAAAAGATCTTCTCATCATAAAGGATGGAGTTATATGATGGAAACCTCTAACCGTAGTGGCATAAAGCTTGTAAGTCACAAGTTTTTTAGAGAGGTTCTCATAGAATACCTTTCATATAAGGAATCCAACAAAGGAACCATGCCATAAATGGCTTTGAACAGGGGTTCAAGGGCTAATATCATGAATAGGAGAGGTGAACGGGAGAGAGGCACACAAATGAAGTTGGCGCGCAAGTGTAGGTCACGAAAGTCATTTGGAGCGCAAGTCTTGGTCGTGAAAGTATACTTGCATGGAATGGGTTCACCTAGGTGATGGAGAATCTGTAGGGTAATACTTGGGCGAGACATAACTCAAGCCTTTAGTACTATCCTAAGATGTTTCCAAAAGGGTGGCGTGGAAGTTTCATTGAAAGGATAGGGTGGAACGCAAGTGTTTCTACTTTTAAGGAGGTCTGGACATTTAGGCGCACAAGTGTTGATGAATTCTAAACATGTAGGCCTTATCCTACTCCTTCAAGTCTTCCATTCTAGGTAAAAAGTTACCTTATAAGTTTTCATAAGATTTGAGTTGAAGACTTGGGCGAACAGAGCTTGAATTTGATTTCTGGAAAATCTATCCTCAAAATGGGGGCCCACAAGGGCTATTTATAGGCCACCGTGCACCTTGGGAGAAAAAACAAATGGGTCGTGCAAGTGACTTGCGCGATCCTTATGTGGCGCACAAGTGACTTGAGCGGCGTGTAGGTGACTTGCGCGGCACACTCCAAATGGGATTCTGGTCTATGCCTTTATCAAATTTTTGATGTTTCTTCAAAGGGTGACCCTCTTTATGATTAAGGTATTCCCCTTTTCCATTCGGTGCACCCTATGATGAAAAGAAGCATCTACAAAAGTCCCCCCTCAGAGTTGGATCTGAAAAGGAAAGAGGATACGGCTCTGAGGTAATGCCGTAGAAATCAAGGGTCTGTGGCATGCAAGTATAGCGCGTAGATGCGAGGGAACACAGGAATAGCATGTAGATGCTGGGGAATGCAAGAATGGAGCACAGGTGGCCTGGATCGCCTATATATACAGCCTTACTCCCACGAAAACTCACTCAGATTCAAGAACTTGAGATCCCATCACGTAGGTGCTTCTATTATTTTGTCACACTTCTACAAAAGTTATTCAACTTGCGCATCATGACTAGGGTGGCAATACTTGTGTGACACGTTTGACTTGCGTGCCAAGTTTGGGACTTGCACGCCTTAATGCCTTTTCCATTTTTTTTATTTCCTTCATCAAAATTTCCCAAAAAAAACTTACTTAAGAGTTGATTGTTTGATCTTTGTGCAGATTCAATGGCTCCCAGAAGAATTTGATCAGCTGATGAGTTGGATAATAATAGAATAGATGATATGATGAACATCATCGGCCATGACTATTATGATATCTGCGACATCACCCTCCCGGATTTGGCTAAGTACTTGAAGAAATATCATTCCAATTTTCCATAGAGCATCTACTTTCCTTTGTATGTCCATGGTCATCTGCAAGGAGTTCACGTTCCAGAGGCAAAGAATTACATCCCTCATTCCTGGTTTCATACCTACACCAACTTCTCTTTGGCAAATGTCTCAGTTTCAGGATCATTTTCCAATGCTATTATAGTGGATAAGGTATACATAATGCATCATAGCCCATGTGATCCAGATTGGAATCCTCACACGCCTGAGCTGCAACTGCATTGTTATCCCTCTATTTTTCGAAATTCTCAGATGGACCAATCTAAGGGATGGAATAAGAGTTGGGATTTCCGTCCTGGAGGAGGTGTGAAGCGGACTTGGATGTGGGAATATTGGGTGCGACAAACCTGTGTAGATTTTGTCGATGATCTAAAGGGATCTGCAATATACGAAGTTGTCTGGGCTGGGTAGACATATGTCTACAGAAATGAAAATTTCGTGCTGGAGTTAATCAGCCGCCGGAGCCCAGAAACAAATTATTTTCATTTGAATCATGGAGAAGTAGGCATCAGTTTGTGGGATGTCTACAAGATTTTAGGGGCTCCAATTTTGGGAGATATGTATGATGAATTCATCCCCCCTAAGGTGACCTGGAATGATTTAGAGAAGACTCCGGCTTTGGCTCGAGAGTTAATGAAAATTTTCTACAAGCTTAAGAAAACCACCACCACAAAAACCCAATCCAGAAAATATATTCATCCAGAGGAGTGGATGGACATGTTTTTTATTAAGAAGAGAGACAAGGGACCTTCCTGAACTCGCCCTACTAGTTTCCCTAGAGCAGAAAATAGGGGTGCTCTGGGCACATTTTGGCCAACTTTGGAACCAGGAGAGTTTGATAAGTGGGGGTATGAAGTGAACCATAAAATTCCAGCGAAGACCCATATGGAAGGATTTTTGGCCTTGTGGTTCAGTGTTTATCTTTTACAAGTTCAGGATTCGAAAGGAGGTGTGAGGCCAGGGACCTTTGTCGTTGTAGCCAAGTTGGCTTAAAGGAAGATGTTTGGGTTGGATACCCCAGTTTTGGAAAAGATTTATAAGAGCTTAATTCATGTTTATCTGGTTAAGTCTCCTCTAATAATAGTGGGACCATTCCAAGTTTTATGGAGATGGATTCCCACCCATTTCAGGACATATGTTGTACAATGTGGGGTACAGGTTCCTGGAAGTTCTTTACGGCCATCTATTCAGGACTTTTTTGGAATTTCTTCCTTATCCCTCAACTCTTATGACATCAAAATAATGCTGACCATGTTTAAGTATTTTCACTTCTTTCCTTATGGAAATCTTCCAACAGGGTGATTTTTTTATGATGGAACAGCCAGACTGGAGTTAAGGGCATATATGTTGGCATGTAGAGATGGTACACCGGCCACGAGGATTGACGGAGAAATTATATGCGAGGCCTATGATCAATACAGATTTTCATGTCAATTCAAATATCTGCAGAAAATTATTTTATCCCCTCTGGTGCATGTCAGGTTAGAGCAACATCTCATGGTTTCTCGTCAACTATGGTTGCTAACATCTATGGAGAATATTGGGGCAGTATTTGACCTACCAGCTATTGGAGCGGCAAGTCGATTGACTACATGGTATACTGAGAGCTGGGTAGCATCAAACCCTGAAGGGGTACTGAATCAACTAGTCCCTCAGGTGGGAATAAAGAAGATAAAAATTAGGAAAGAATCTCTTCATTTGGAATGTGACTCTTCCTCATCTATGGATTCCACACCCGGAGCTGATTCATCGGATTCCCATGATGGGGATGATGAGGCTCAAAATGCGTCAAAGCGGCCTCGTGCCAGATATAATCCTCCTACTAGAGTCAAGAGACCTACTCCATAGACTCATGGTGAGTTACATCAATGAGGTAATTCAGTCGCCATTACTTTAAAGAGCAACAAGTTTCATTTTCTTATCCTTTATCTGTGATTGCAGGAGTTGGGAAGAAGTTGAAGTCCCAGAATGTAGGACCCTCCTCATGGCCTTCTGGTGCACATTCTAAATATTTATGACCAGAGGTTGTCCGGACATGGTGGAGTTTATATTGTGATGTTGAAACTGCCTGGATGGACTTATGCGATGAGCTGCATATCCCTAGAGTGGGGAATCTCCGGGATTCTTCTGACATCCATTTTGAGGACAACCCCAATGAAGTGAGGGCTTGCATCAAAGAGCTGTAAATGCTCATATATTCCACTAATAAGTCATTTTCTATCACCAAGCGAGTGAAGGAAATGATGGACCGTAGTACCACTGAGGGGATTGGTCCTTCACTAGACGAAGAGTGGTGTGATTATGTGGCTCCTGAAGATGTAAGTTTCCTTTTTCTCATATTTCTATTTTCTTTTCAATTTGAATTTATCGAAAGCTTTGTTATTAAAGGAAATAATTTTCTTCATCTTGCAGCTTGCAAAGGAAAGAACCACTGAAATCCCTTCGTCGCGG
This sequence comes from Viscum album, assembly GCA_963277665.1. NCBI lineage: Eukaryota > Viridiplantae > Streptophyta > Magnoliopsida > Santalales > Viscaceae > Viscum > Viscum album. The sequence continues at coordinate 290,131,931 of OY728153.1, read as the reverse complement.
TATAGCCCTGGTGGCACTGCTCTTGGAGCCACTGAATATCCTCGTGATCCATGAGAAGTATCTCCAGGACAGCAATCCATGGACGAGGAGTTAGAAAGGTGATTATTGTCACTGATACTTGTTTTCGTAGGTGATGACGCCAGTCCACCAAAAAATTCCAAGAAGAAAAATCATCAAAGAAAGAAGACCATAGACAAACATTTTATCAATAGTGGTAAGTCTTTATGGTAGTCATGAATCTTAACTTATGAAAAAGTGATCAAACTTCTCAGGATTGCAGGGGATTATTCAGTTTCCCCTTTAAGGGAAAGGACTGACCATCCTCAAATTACAATAGAGGGTGCTGTAGAATGGCCGTAGTTTCCTGCTGAAATGGTTGTTCCTAAAGAAATATTGAGAGCAGATGAGCCGGCTTCTGTTCCTAGCACCACTCCTATTTCTGATTCCATGAGAGAAAAGACTTTTAGTAAATTAACAATACTTCATATAACCTTAAATGAGACAAAAACTGACTTCCATTCTGTGATGTTTTAGGTTCAACACATGCATCAGAACATTTGGCAACCACCAAAGCTGACCCCACAACTATCTCTAAAGAAGCTATCCAGGATCAGAGATTGACAGATGAAGTTCATGAAGAAGACATGTTGAGTGATCCCACTGGCGAGACTAACTTGGGATCTGGGAGATCATTGGATAAAATTACGACTCTTGTCATGTCCTTTGAAGAAATTTTAGACCATGTTAAATTACCATGTGATTTATAAGATTTTGGAGATCAAGTTATGGAGTCAAATGGACGTGAGTTTCATCATTTGTCCTGTTAATCTTCTCATGATTACACTTCAAACCATGTTTGGTTAAAAAAATGTACAGTTTCATCTAAAGAAACTATTGAACCAACAACGCTTGAAAGGGGTGTAGACATTGATGCCAACCCTATTATTGTAGAAACACTGGCTCAGGTGGAACTTAACACGGAAGACCCTCCTGAAACCCATCCTGAAAATTCTATTGAAGCTAGGAAAGATGGGGAGGAGTCTTCACAAGTTACTGATCTACTGTTAGGTAAAAGATGATGATATTTGTAGTTTACCTAACCTACAAGACAATCAATCAACTTTTACTGTCCTTTGAAACTAACCATACTTTCAATTGACCAAATAGGGTTGTAAACTTCAATGGATAGGTCTAGAGGTGAAGCCTCATCCTCATCCCAAACAGTAATAGAAGGGGAATCAACTAGGGTCAGGGAAGGAGCATAACAGGGAACTTCCTTAAGTGCATTAATCCCTGAATATGTTCCTCCCTATGATAGCGATGCTGAATCAGACCTAGAGGTGAAAAAGGCGCTCCAATTCTCACGTCGCAAGGCATGGAAAATATATAGAAGATAATATTTGAGGTGCCTCTTGAAGATATGCCTTCCAAAATTCCAATACTCTCATCCTTGTTCATCATTCTGGGACTTCTTGGTTTTGGATATCAAGAAATCCATGTTGCAGTGAAACAAGTCATTCGAAGGAGGGACTAAGAGCAAAGGTGTCGTCAAGACCTGATCAGAGCTAGATTGCTGATCAATACTGGTGAATTTTAGGCTGTAGTGTCCTGATTTGAGGCTGATCATGCTGCAAAGCTTAAGGAACTAAAGAAAAAGATCAAGGAGAAGATTTTCCAGCAGTTTCACCTTTAGAAAGAGCTAGATTTTGTTATTGGGGAGCTTGACTAGATTCATAATTCGTTGGAATAAGTCCAAGCGGATGGTATAAAATCCATCAAAGATGCCAAAGAAGCACTTCGTCGAGCTGAAGAGAGTGAAGTCGTTCGGGTAAATGAACTTCAAGTGGTTGTTGATTAAGCACAAGATGTTATGAAACAGATGCGAAATCATGTTGAAATTCTTCTGTAATTTCTGAAAATAAGAGAAGAGACTTCGGTCTGTGGATTTTCTTCTAATCTTGTTCATCAAATGAAAAAAACAGTTCATCTTCAATCATTTGTACCTTCATTTTCTTGATAATTGTTCTTATTTTACCTAATCCAATGGGCCTAATAAATATAGTTTGATTTTTTACTAGGGTTATATAAACAACCCCACAAACTTTATCTTTTAATTGCTCAATATTTCCTAAATCATACAAAATGTACGTTTAGCAAGCTGGGACTCGACTTTTGTTTAGAGTACCCTTTATAGGTTCCCAATTTAATGAGTACCATGTTTTTTGTTATTGGTAGTTTAAAGTCATGCATGTTGGACTATAAAAATTCTAATATTTAAGGTCGAATAGCTTTGACTGAATGGATGATATTGACTCAGTTCTTGATAATTTGTTTGGAAACATATTACCATATTCAAGTATGGAGGGGGGAAATTGTAAACTATGACTTGAGAAATTTTGAATCTGAGGAATGACATGGGAAAATAGCTAAAAGGCATTAGAGGAAGTATTTTCTAAGAATGAAGTTACCACTACTTGACAAACCCATTATGGGGGCTGAATTATGCAGGGTCAAATGGGGTATAAGCTGTATAGTCAAATAGTATCATCTTTTGGGCTGACAGGTCCGTTATGTAGACAGCTTATACAAGGCCACCTAAGGGCACGTGCTGCATAGTCGGGAAAAAGAACTCTCATAAATTTTACTTTCTATTGCTAAAATCCAAATAATGTTTTATGGGGATTCAAATTTTCCAAATCATAGAGTTTTATTTATGGAGAAAGGTACTTGAATATGGAGAGGATATTTCCAATCAGAATTGTTAAAGAATTAGAGGAATCTAACTTCTACAAAGGTTTGACCCAAACATAGGAAAAAAGGTATCTGTGGTTTTAAATCATATGACTAAAACTAGAGATATAAACATTATATGACATAATACTTTCTGATCATGAAAAAGATTATGGAACAAATATGTTAAGGATAGCAGATTTTTTTAGATCCTTACATATCGTCGTTAAGACCAATAAGGAAAAAAAAGGCTTCTCCTAAGAATGAAGTTACCATTACTTGAAAAACCCATTATGGGGGAAGAATTATGCAGGGCCAACTAGGGTATAAGCTGCATAGTCAAATAGTAGCATCTTTTGGGCTGATAGGTTCGTTATATAGAAAATTTATGCAAGGCCACCTAAGGGTACGTGTTGCATAGTCAGACAAAATAATTCTCAGGTATCAGACATTTTGCGACTAGAAGTCAAGAAAAGGGTTATGGAGACCATGAATATTATTTTTATAATGTTGCGGCTGGGTCCTGAATTGAGATTCTAGATGTCACTACGTATCTCATTAGGATGATAATCAAGCCACACATAGTTCTTGAAATACAGTTTAACGTCATGCAGAATGATAGCATGAAAGATCTTAGTTTAGGGTTGTAGAGCTTGGACCATAGTGAGGGAGACAGATCATCCATTTGTTATAAAACTGGTGCGAATAAAAGACCAGGGTGTTCCATATCACATCATGTGCTCCCGGGGGGACTTTTCAGCCAAGGGACCGAAAGTGGAGTTTGGGGTTAGTCCCAAAGGCTTAGGGCTAGACTTGAGGAATGCTCGAACATTCCTATGTATCCCATGAGGATGGGAATCAAGCCACACGTAGTTATTGAAATACCCTTTGTACAGATTTGGTTCATACATGTGAGGGGTAAAGAGAAATTTATTGTAATTATGGCTGGATCCAAGATTAAATACTTGTGTGTCACTACATATATTATTAGGATGAGAATCAAGCCACGCGTAGTTCTTGAAATATGACATGGTTGGAGACCATGTAGATGATGATTCCTCTCAAGTGAGGGTATCAGGGATTTTTGTAGTTTATTTTCATACAGGACAAAAGTACAAATAGTTTAAGGTCATATGAATAGACCAATGCTATGCAGTTTAATGTCTTGCAGAAAGGACAATGGGGAACTATATAGTTTAACATCATATAGCTAGGACGATGGGACATACATAGTTTAACGTCATTTAGGACGAAAGTGAACCAATATGAATAAGACGGTTGACAGGGACTTCACGGATCAACATCGTATGGGATGAAGGTGAATCGATGTGAAGAAAGTGGTTTCGGGCTTGAACCTTAGGAGTTTGCCTAAGTTCCCGGCCTAGAAGGCAAGGATCAAAGTCAGCGTAGTTCAATTGAGAGGTATTTGGCGATCGGGGTGTACTTGAAGATAGAAACCCGAAGATGATGTTGGTACTTAAGCATGGTTAGCGGCCTAGAGAAGATGTCATTGTCGAAGCTTACTCTAAGCTCACGTGAGTCATGCTCGGTGTGAGAAACAAGAAGCAGCAACAGACCTAACGATCATGTCATGAAAGATGCGACCACGAAGGATGGTGTGGGGCTTATGCATGATTAGCTTCCCAAGGCACGCATGGAAATAGAGTTGAAAAGACAATTGTGCATGCGGTGATCATATTTTAATGTCATGTATCACAGACTTGGGGTGCTTTGTAGTTTAATGCCTTGCAGCTCGGACGATGCACAGTTTAATGTCATGTTGGACAAAAGGGGGGGACACAGTTTAACGTCATGTTGGATGATGAAGGGAGCTATGTAGTTTAATGTCTTGCAGTTAGAACAATGAGTGTATTTTTGTTACACAAAATACTTCTTCAAGAATCTTGCATTGGTTGGAGTTGTAATGAGTTTTCCATCCATTGAGATTAAAGAATAAGCTCCATTGGAGTAGACCTTATGTATTGAGTAAGGTCCTTCCCACTTTGGCTCAAGCTTTGGAGGCTTCTTTCCCAGTATCATTGGGGTTCTGAGGACCAATACCAATTCTCCTTGAATGAATGAACAAAGACGAACTTTTTTATTGAAATATCATGATATTCAATTCTGATAGACTTCTAAATGGTGCAGTGTGCATAATATTTTTTCATCTAGTCATTTCAATTCATCCAATCGCTTTTGAGATTGTTCATCTGTAGATAAAAGATCAAAAATGGCGACTCTGAACGAAGTTAATTGGACTTCGATAGGAAAGACTACTTCTGTTCCATATACTAATGAATATGGAGTTGATCATGTAGCAGTGTGGGTGGTAGTCCGATAAGCCCATAGAGCATGAAAAGTTTTATCAGGCCATGAATAATTATCTTTATCCACCATTTTTTGAATTATGTTTGAAAGAGTCTTATTGAAAGCCTCTACTTGGCCATTGGCCGCTACATGATACCGAGATGAATGGTAGGATCTGATATTATATTCTTGATACAATTTTCTTACCTCAGATGAACAAAAGTTGGTGCCATTATCCATCAATATGGTATGAGGAACACCAAATCTAATAATGATGTTGGACTTGAAAAGGATAACAATGCTTTTAGCACCGACATCTTTGAGAGGTATTTCCTCTGCCCATTTAGAAAAGAAGTCAGTAGCAGTAAGAATATACTTAAACTGCTTAGCTATAGCCGGAGGACAAGGTCCTACTATATCCATTCCCCATGTAGCAAATATCCAGGGGTATTTATCCGTATGAAACTCTGGGGGTTGATGAATGAAGTTGGCACATACTTGGAAATAATGACACTTCTTGGTTAAATCAATACAATCTTGTGTCATTGAAGGCCAGAAGTATCCAAGCCTTCAAATTTGACCAAACAGTCTATTTCCAGACTGGTGGTCACCACAAACTCTTGCATGTACTTTATTCATGACAGCCATTGTCTCTTCACCATCAATACATCTGAATAGAATTCCATAAAAACCTCACTTGTAGATAATTTTTTGGTGATTTAGGCTATTATAAAGAGTAAAATTGACCACACGTCACCAGACTTGTTCTTTCTCAGCTCTATCAGGTGGGAGTGTTCCATTTTGAAGGTATTCCTTGATAGGTGTCATCCATCCTGTAGTATGACCATATGGTTCAGAAATGGGACTAATTTCATTGATTTTCTCTGTTCTGATTTGAACATAAGGTGAAACTATACGATGGTGGGAAATACTGATGATTATTTCATCCTGATTTGGATTTTCCAAGGTTGTGGCTACATTATCCAGTGCATTGGATTGGGAATTTTTTTATCGCAGGACATAAGAAAATGTCGGTTCTGAGGGAAATTATTCCATTAACTCTCTAACGTAATCACACAAAGGGATTACCTCTTATTTTCTGATGGAATAATCCCCATTTACTTGTTTGATTACCAAATTTTAATCACATTTTACCTTCAAGTGATTCACCTGTGCCTGAAGTGCTAATTCCAAGCCTGCGATGAGAGCTTGATATTCTGCTTCATTGTTTGTACCACCTTCCAACAAAAAGAAGGAATAGGGTAGCGCTTCCTTTTCTAGGGAAATAAGCACGATTCCTAACCCAAATTTTTTGAATTTAGTATCTTCCATTTTCTTCCATGTTGGACTTATGGATGCACCATCAAATTACATTTCCCATGTTTGAGGATTATCTTGAATAGAGAAGAATTCCTCATCAGGAAGTTCAATATTTAAAGATGTATCTTCTATAGATGGGTGTTCAGCAAGGAAATAGGCCAGATCTTGGCCCTTTATTGCCTTTTGAGACACATACTGGATATCAAATTGCTGAAAAATAACTGCCCACCTTGCCAGACGTCCTGTAAGCATTGGACGACTAAGGACAAATTTCAGCGGGTTATTGTGAGATACCAATTGGACCTTAGGATGTTACAGGTAGTGTGTCAATTTCTGAACTACAAAGATTAATTCTAGGCAGCACTTTTCAATACTTAAATATCGAGTTTCTTCCTCAAGCATAGTCTGAATAAGATAGTAAAGGTTGTTTTCATTCCCAGCATCATTCTTTTGGGCAAGGAAGGCACCCAATGATCGCTCTAAAGCTGTCACATAGAGAATAAGTTGTATTCCTTAAATGGGTGGCATTAATACTGGTGGACTCAAGAGATATTTCTTGAGAATATCGAATGATTCTTGACATTATTCATTCCATTGGTAGGTGACTCTCTTCTTCATTAATTTGGTGAAGGGTAAACACTTTCCTGTCAAATTGGCAATGAAACGCCAAATATAGGCCAATTTTCCTTGAATTCCTCTTAATTCCTTCAAATTTCTAGGAGGTGACATGTCAAGGATTGATTTTGTCTTCTCAGGATCAACTTTTATACCATGATGGCGTACAACAAAGCCGAGAAATTTTCCTGAGGCTACCCCGAAATCACATTTCAAGGGGTTCATCTTCAAATTTTGTTGTCGAAGTTTGTTGAATATGATTTCCAGATCAGCCAAGTGATCAGAACATTGTCTAGATTTAACCACTAAACCATCCAGATAACATTCAACAAATTTCCCTAAAAAGGGTTTGAATATATGGTTCATGGAACGTTGATACATTGCACCTGCATTATTCAGGCCAAAGGGCATTACCCGATAGAAAAACACACCTTAAGGAGCTCTGAAGGCTATAGACTCCTCATCCTCTGGGATTATTCATATTTTATTGTACCCATAATAACCATCCATGAAGGAAAGAACTTCGTAGCCAGTCTTTGCATCAATTAAGAGTTCTGTGATTGGAACTGGAAAATCATCCTTGGGACAATGCCGATTAAGATCTCTGAATTCAATGAAAACTCTAATTTTTCCGTTCTTATTTTTCACAGGGACAATATTATCCAGCCATTTGGGATATTTAACTTCTCTGATGAAGTTATCCTTGATAAGCTTATCAACTTCAGCTTCAATTTTGGAGGCATAAGTTGGGTGTGTTCTTCTTGCGGCTTGCTTGAATCCTCGATGTTCTTCTGGAAAACACAAATGATGAGTGGAAACATCGGGATCAAGAACTGTCATTTTTGTATAATTCCAAGAAAATACATCTTGATTTTTCTTTAGAAATGAAGTATACATTTCTTTCTCTTCAAGAGTCATGGCTGCACTAATTAAAGTGGGGTGTGGACCTTCTTTTTTAAACAGATTTATTTCTCTGAGTTCATCCACAGTGGTAAAGATACCCTCTTCAAATGCTGGAGGATCGTCCCTGAGATCTTCCTCATCTTCTTCAATATGTGTTACTTCTTCTGTTTCTACTTTCATAGTAGATGACAAAGCAGAATTCCCATGATCAGGGGAGAAGTTAAAATTTGAACATCTTAAAGAAGAGGCTACCATTTCAAACCCTATTGATGATGAAGGGTCTTCCTGGGGTAATAAAGAGGAGATGATGGATTGAGAATCGACATCATTTTTTTCCTATGACATTGCTATAACTTCTTCTGGCCTGGTTGATGAAGTATAGAATTGATGGATTTCAGTGGATGAAATGAAGACATATCCATTTAATCTTCCATCACTACTTGGAAAATGAATAATTTCTCCCATGTTGTCTGGATTAGTTGTCGTAATTGACATTATGGAAGTTTCCATGAGAGTGTTTGGATTTAGGTCTATCCTGTCAATTTAACTGATAGGCAATAGATAATTTGTACTCACATGTATGAATGGGTTTACTGGAATATTTTCCAAACCATTTGGAGCATTGATTTTGGTGACCTTTATTTCTGTGGATTTTTTCTTTCCTTCCTTGTGATAGAATTATGCCTCAATGTATTGAGAGTCACATGTTTTGAATGGGGCTTTATCATCATACAATGTCCCAATTTGACCATTGAAACAATATTTGAGACATTGATGGTATGACGAAGGCACGGACGCATGTTGGTGTATCCAAGTTCTTCCAAGAAAAATGTTGAAGGTTGTGTCATGACGAACAACCATGAAATATGAATTATACACAAGGTCTCCAAACTAAATTTTGAATGTAATTTTGCCCAGAGGTTCTTATTCATTCTTATCATATCCTTGAAACATCAAATTAGAAGAAGATAAATCAGATTCGGTGAGTCCCAATCAACTAAGTGTACGAATAGGAATGATATTGACTCTAGATCCATTATCAATGAAAGCTCGTCGAATGTCTATATCATTGAATTTTCCAGATAGATACAAAGGTCAGATATTTTCATGTAAAATATCATCTTAATCTTTATCTATAAAATATATCACTGCATGGAATTTTGCAGGATCATTCTCTATATGGTAGACCTTAGCCACAAAAATTTCAGTTTGGAATTCTTAAGGACTTGAAAAAGCCTCAATAAGTGCCTCTTGAAGATCTTTTGATAGATTAAAGGCATCTAGAATTGATAACTTGGCTGGTACTTGGGACAAATGTTTCAAGACATCATACTTTTGGTCCAAAGGTCTGTGTTTCCCATCATGAAAATGTGGTTTTGTAGGTGACTTGGAAGTTGATGTTTTGGCAGTAGATGCATCCCGTATTAGAGCAGGAATTGGAAACACTCCTGGTTTCGGTAGATTAGACCGACTAGGTCTATCTATTTGATGAGAGGAAGAAGGTGTAACCTCTAACTGGTCTTCCAAAATAACTATTTCAGGACCGAATCTGCGATGTGTGGAAGAACTTTATTATTCATGTTGAGCCCACTGAAGGGCTTTTCCATGAGTTTCTACCACATATAAATTTCTTGCATGGGTAGGATTGAAATAGTGGCTTCTGGAATATCCATGTATTCCTCTGTATACTAGACTTCTGTCTCTTCCTCTAATTCCTCTGTTAGATACAGGAAACTTAGGATCATCATGATCGAAACTGTCACCAGTATAGGGATCTGTTAAATAAATCATGTTAACAGAACCAAAGATCAATTCTTCATCTGATGAAGACTCTGCCTGATGAACCAGTTCAGGCTGTGCTATTTGGTGGGATAGTTCCCGTGTTTTTGAAGCAGATGGCATAAAATTTTCCAGAGTCAAAGACAACTTAGGCTTTGACACAATCTCATCTTCTTCTGACTTCTCTTCTTTCTTCAAATTACACCGCTTCTTTGAGAATTTTCCTTCTGATGAAGGGAGTTTTTATGTGGCAGAAATTGAAGAAGATGCAATTGGTTGATTCAATTGTGTTCATAAAATGGAATGAGTTTAGTTGATCATTTTCCTGACCATCCAATCATCATATTTCTGCACATTTTTACTTTTGACTTCATGCCACTCGCCTTCTTTCTGTAGATCAATATCAGTAACACATGCTACCTAGGCTGAAGAACCTTTAAGTTTTACTTGTCCAAAGTCCACCATATTTTGTAGGAGGTCTTTGAAGACAAAACACTCCTGAATGGTATGACCCAACATCAGATGAAATGGGAAATAGTTGGGGAGGTCTTCATCTCCTTCCTTTTTCGTCCTTTTGGGCCTTGGAAACTGAACCAGATTGTTTTCCAGAGCCGAGATGAAGTAACCAGGAACATTTTCATTCTAGAAAGAATAAACTTTGTTCTATAAATCCTCAAACTGTTTCTGCCTTTGATCTTTTTTATCATCTTGGCGAGTCGGCCTTTGTTGTTGACACTTAGGAAGTGGAGCCCTTCGATATGATGAAGGTTTTTAAGTGGAAGCAGGTACAGGTGCTTGTTTAAGTGTAACTGTAGCAGTCTCTGCTTTCCCTATTCTCCTTCCTGGAACTGATGGAATTACATGAGTTTTAGCCTTAGTCTTTATAAGAGAGTCTTCTATCTACTGATCGATTGAAGTAGGGTCTAAAAACCCTCCTGTGTATTTCATAGGGATCAACGGTGTGCGTAATTCATCACGTAGATTTGCCATATAGATTGGAAGCAACTCTTCTTGAGGGAGTGCTAAACTTAAGGAATATTTTAATCCCTTCTAGTGAGAAATTAAATCTAAAACTCTTTCATTTTTCCTTTGTTTACAATTGGTAAGATAAAAAATATATTTTCTTTGGTAATGTTGAGATAAATTGAAGAAGGAACCTTTGACGGAGATCTTCCCACCCAGTAATTGACTGAGATTGAAAACTTGTATACCAGACAAAAGAAGATCCTTGTAATGACTACATAAAACACCTGAGCTTAACTGCTTATTGTTGTTGAGGAGTTCCCATCATAAGATCACAATAAGAAACAAAATGTTTTAATTGTTTTTTTGGATCTCCCGAACCCTTAAAAATTGGGAATGTGGTATTCACAAAATTTGATGGGGGGGGAATTGCATCCACCCATTCAGGGTAAGCTCTCTTTTCTAGTTGAACTTGTGCATGTTTTCATTCCATTTCTTCCAAACGAGCTGTTAATGACTCAATGGTAGTCATTAATTTTTTATAAACATCCGGTTGATCTTGGACCTGAGCAAGTTCAATAACTGGAGTTTGGACAAGTGTGACGACTGGTACTGCCACTGATGGTAGTATCGGTTGTTGCTGTCGTGTATTACCTATAGGATTGGACCTGTGAGGGTGTACTTGTAAAGGTGGATATTCTTGATCCATCATAGTAGCTATAACAAATTACCTTGATTGATTAACTCCAGCATGATTATGAGGATGACTACCTTGAAGTAGTTCTGCATTTAACCTCCTTAACTCCTTCATTTCTTCTTCTTATTATGCGAACTCTTCCTCTAATGAGATTGATTGGCCTTATCCAGAGGTAGGGTGGGATCTAACCTAACTTTTACCCTTTTCCTTGGCATGTTCCTTTCTGGAGTATGGAAGGGCATTACCCGAAGGAATGTCTTGCCTCTGGGCAACCCTCTGGGTTCTGGTATGCACACCTCCTTCATTTGTTTCCATGTGTACAGCCTCTTGAATAGTAACTTCTTCATCTGATCCCTCTGAGTGAGTCTCATGTTCTGGGGGGTTAGTGACAACGGCATTGATGACATTTATTGATGCATAATGCATTGCTGCCCTTCTGTCGGTGTATCTGTGATATTGTGTTCTTCCATGTCCTTTATGAGACATTGCCTCTTGTTTGGTTGATCCCTCAGGAACTTCTTGATGAACTGTAATTTGATGGGAATTTGGATAATTCGTCTATGCATTCCTCTTGTGGATTCTTCCCTAATCGAGAGAAGACTAACTTTCACTGAGGGAGAGATTGAGAATATGAAAAAGTCCCCAGTACAGTGGACTGGGACTATTCCTGTTTTTCCTGCTCAACTCCTCGAATATTGTCTGTTGATCCTGAGGTTTGGATTAAAAGAGTCCCCAGTCTAGCAAGATGAGGTGGCTCTTGAGATTCTACATCTGAAACTTTCTTAAAATATCTCCTAATTTTTCAGATTTTAGTCCAGAAATTAGCCGGATTAATCATCCTACATCCACTCAAATCACCTAGCTTAGATGACCGTTGGATTATTTCTGACACCTTTATCACTTGATGATGTGCATGCTCTAAACGAGAATCCTCTTAGATATTCTCATTTTCTTGATGAAAGAGTAATTCAAAAACTTGTTCTTTATATGCCTGACTTTGGGAAGAACTATTTGAGGCATGTTCTTGAGAAAGCCTTTGATTACACACAAAACCAGTTAGATGTGGCCAGCTATGGGCAATAACATTGCATGAGACCACTTTTGGTGGGCTTTGTTGACTAGAGGGCACAGTGAAATAAAATTCTACATGAACACCCCATCCCTTGATATGAATACCAGATAGGGCATTAATAATTAACTGGCGCAACCTTTTTAATGCGCCAAGGCATGTATGCTAAAGGGATCTTTGATTCTTTTCAACCTTTGGATGTTGGGAAACTGAGAAAGATGCCAAGTCAATTTATCATTGCAACCCTTCTATTACCTTAACATGGTTTTGATATTCATCATAAGATAATATTTTATCTTTTAAGTGACAAAGAGTTTTCCACATGTTGAGACAAATATCATGAATACAATCTTCTGTCAACATTTCTGTAATATCATATTGAGAGTCATCCAAAGTCCAAAACATGACTGGTATCTCACCTTTCACCAGTAGTTTTCTCATATTCAGCACTTCCTCTTTGTCATTTGATGAAGATTATTCTACCTGATTGAACCAAAGTTGGTGCTTCTTTGTTGCTTCATTAGATTCAACAAAATTGGTAGATAATTCATTTGTCAAATTAGAAGATGAATGACCTAGGGGTGGTTCATAGAATGACCTACACCCCGGGCTATCTTCTGATTGAGAAAGTATTTCATCTGTTAGTGGTAAGGCATTAGACATGACTGGCTTCGCATTTGCAAGTGCCTCAAGATAAAAGGTATTTCTCGTTACTGCATTGTCCATTGAAGAATTTTCCAGGCAATGCGAATTACTACTACAGAGAGGACTTTTGCATCTAAATTCATCATCATAAGTAGGACCACCATAGGGGGTTACAACAAAAGATGAAACTTTTTGCTCGTTGGTCTTCTATCCACATAGAGGGTTATCGTGGCACTCATCTGAAGATTATACTTCAAGATTGACCGATTTTTAATGAAGCAAGCCTCCATGAGGAAGTGTCTTATAAAGACCTTTGGAATTATTATTTTTACTTCCGGAATTTTTAAATGAGAGATTAGAATCTTGAGTTGCAATAGATAATTGTCTGAGGGATTCAAGAACTCCAGCATTGAGTAAGGCCTTATTGCAGATTGGATCTTGATTTTTTAACGGTACTGGATGGGTCCTTTTCTTGGATGCCTTTTTACTCACTTTTGAAACCACTTGCTGAAAAAAGTGTTTATTATGGGCAGGTTTATGTGCATGTTCAAGAGAAATGGTTAGGTTAGGCTGATTATCTCCATTTAAATCGGGCGTATGTGCCCGACTTGATTGTGTGTATGACATGGGGGAGTATGCCCCATGACCCTCCTGGACTGGAACAGAGGTGTGTATCTGCTCTGGGGTGACATGTTGATGAGTCACTCCACTAATAGGGGTATATTTTTGTTTTTCCCCTATGATGTTGTTGAAGTTGTTATAATATTCTGACAAGTGTCCAGAATATGGGCAGGGATTTGCTTCTGCTATTTCACCATTGTCATAATGTGCTTGGTGACTTCAACTACCGGGATGGGAATATACTTCCATTCCATGTTTGAAGTAGGTGTGTGTTCCTTCTTCTATCCTCCTTTTCTTGTCAGTGAATTCTGACAGTACTCATGTGTGGGGGAAGAAAGTTGTGTCTGTCTCCTGTTTGTCATTGGAGCTTTCCAATTAACATATCCAGGTGCTACCAAACGAGACTGTTGGTTAGCTTGATGAATTGCAGGTGTATGTGCATGTTGATTATTATCCACCGAATATGATTGATGAACTTCCTTCAATACTGTAAGACGAGACTGCTGGAAGAATTGATGAGTGTAAGCAGGTGTATATTCCTGTTTATAGGTGGTCACCACATTTGATTGGCGAGCTTCTTTGGATGCCGTCAAACAAGCCTACTAACTAGCTGATGAATTATAAACTAGTGTATGTGCCTGCCTATATTACTCCGATGGAATTTCCTGACAGGATTGGTGTGTTACTGCCATATGAGTCTATTGGGCAGTGAAATTAAGATGATCGGGTGTATATTCCCGCTCGTTGTTTTCCATAAAGTTAGGTTGATGGACTTCTTTGGAGGGGGAAAAGGTAAGAACCTGCTCCATGTTGTCCGAATTTCTCCTCTGACAATTTTTCTTGCATGCTCAGGTCTGAGGGACCTGATCCGAACACCTAGAGGTGATACCCTCATCATGTTGAGGGTGCACTACCGCACGAGTCTGGCAGTGATTATTGGTTGGAGTCCTCATGAAGGGCTCCTGTCTTCTTGAACTGAGGCCTTGAGTGACCTCTTAATTCACCTCCTCGTAATATGGGAGGGACTGGTTGTTGCATTTCAGGGATAATGACCTGAAACGGTTGGAGATGGTGGTTGGCACCACCTACTTCTTGACCACTTGTCGTCGTTGTCCGGACAACCAGGGTGAGTTTTTAGCTTGGAGGGCTTGTCGAGTGGCCTACAGATTTGGGATGGTACTGTGTTGATGGTATTCCCTCACCAATTCATTCGAGACCCAACGTTGAAGATGCTGATTAGGTGATGTCGTCCTCAGAGCAGACGAGGATCCAGCAGGAGTAACGGCCGAGGCATTCACAGGTGTGAACTTTAAAGAAGCCATTCTATGTTGCAGAGAGATCTTGGAAAAGAGTTCATGTTTGATATAGCAGACATAATCAAGATAGGTTTACCCATACTACATCTTTTTGATGAGTACATATGTTATTGATTGCTTTGTTGGCCCTCATGTTGAGTTTAATAGGGGCCTAAAAAATAAGTAAAACATCATTTAACTTGGTTAAGGATTCACGTCGGGTTCACCATTTTTGTTTCTTCTGAAAATGGGAATAACCTTGTTGGTTTAAGGTTTAAACTTTACAATTGATTTCTAATGGGTTTATTCATAGAACCGGAAACACCCAATGATTCTATATCCATTTGGACTTACTTTCCAAAGGTTGGTGCTCATTGGTTGTGGACCGATGAGGCTTAAGAATTTTCATTGGTCGAGAGGATGGGAGGTCAGGCTCATCACACCTTTTTGGGGGGAATTATTTCCTACTCCGGGACTCTATTATATATTTAAGTTATGTTCACAAATCCTTATTAATTCACCAAGCATGAAAATGAGTTTTCCCTTAGATTTTGAAATCAATGATTGATATGTATGGGATTTAGAGAATCTTTTATATGTATTTGAGGTTCTTCATCGATAGAGAATCATCTGTATGTATTGGAGATTCTTAGTCAATGGTATCCTTCAATATATTATATATAAATATCTTGGTCATCATGATGACCATACTAGTTTTAAATCCACTCAATGGGTCACTTGAAGTTTATTGTCATTCAGAAAGATAGGGATTATTTCAGAGTTGGGATCGTACCCGCATATGGGCTACCTACGTATCCTCATTAAAAGGGAATCAGAACCCACATAGTTTGATAAGAAGGATGGGGTTTATTCATGTTTAATGGCCCAAAAAGAGATGTCGTGATTACTTTTACACTCTAAGCTCACGTGAGTCATACTCGGTGTGAGAAACAAGAGGTATCAGCAAAAATGACGATGATGCCATGAAAGATGTAGTCATGAGAAATGATGTGGGGATTACGTATGAATGACTGCCCAAGTATATGAAAACCAGTACTTACTTCAAGAAATAAGCCTAGGATCATGGTCCATAAAGGTATTTGTACTTTATGGAGATTTGGATTTTTTAACCCGAGGCTTACTCCTGAGAAGGAGGCCCAAATTAAAAGGAACTTATGATTTGGGATTATTCCTGAGAAGGAGGCCCAAATTAAAAGGTACTTACGATTGGGGCTTATTCCTGATAAGGAGGCCCAAATCAAAAGGTACTTATGATTG
The DNA here is from genome assembly GCA_963277665.1 of Viscum album. NCBI lineage: Eukaryota > Viridiplantae > Streptophyta > Magnoliopsida > Santalales > Viscaceae > Viscum > Viscum album. The sequence continues at coordinate 290,115,709 of OY728153.1, read as the reverse complement.
GGGCTTATTCCTGAGAAGGAGGCCCAAATCAAAATAAATTCAGATTGGGGCTTACTCCTAAGGAGGATACCCAAATATTAAAGGGGACTTATAACTTGGGGCTTACTCCTGAGAAGAAGGCTCAAATCAAAAGAAATTATGAATGAGTCTTACTCCTAAGAAGGAGGCCCAAACTAAAAGATCTTCTCGTTGTAAAGGATGGGGTTATATGAAGTAAACCTATAACCGTAGTGACATAAATCTTGTAAGTTACAAGGTTTTGAGAGAGGTTCTCACAGAATCCATTTCAGATAAGGAATACAACAAAGGAACCATGACATAAATGGCTTTGAACAGGGGTTTGAGGGCTAATATCATGAAGAGGAGAGGTGAACAGGAGAGAGGCACACAAATTAAGTTTGCGCACAAGTGTAGGTCGTGCATGTCATTTGGTGTGCAAGTCTTGGCCGTGCAAGTATACTTGTGCGGCATGGGTTCACCTAGGAAACGGATAATCTGTAGGTTAATACTTGGGCAAGACTTAACTCAAGACTTTAGTGCTATCCTAAGATGTATCCAAAAGGGTGGTGTGCAAGTTTCATTGAAAGGACAGGGCGGAGCGCAAGTGTTTCTACTTTTAAAGAGGTCTGGACATTTAGGCACACAAGTGTTGATGAATTCTAAACACTTAGGCCTTATCCTACTCCTTCAAGTCTTCCATTCTAGGTAAAAAGTTACCTTGGAAGTTTTTGGAAGAGTTGAGTTGAAGACTTGGGTGACCATAGCTTGAATTTGACTTATGGAAAATCCGTCCTTGAAATAGAGGGCCCACAGGGGCTATTTATAGGCCATCGTGCACCTTGGGAGGAAAAAAATGGGGCGCGCAAGTGACTTGCATGATTATTATGTGGCATGCAAGTGACTTGAGCGGCGCACTCCAAATGGGCTTCTGGTCCATTCCTTTATCAAATTTTTGGTGTTTCTTAAAAGGGTGACCCTCTTTGTACTTAAGGTATTCCCCTTTGCCATTTGGTGGACCCTGTGATGAAAAGGAGCATCTACAATCATCTGATATGATTACAAGTGCATAAAATGAAGAAGATTGTATCGAGGATGTGATTATAGGTTTTAATGGTGATGAAGATCATGTTGATGAAATGATAATTATAGTTGAAGATGAACCTTGTGATTGTCCAAAATTGTTTGAAAAGTTAAAAAGTTGTACAAAGACACCATTGTATGATGGTTTCCCTAAATATACAGAATTTTTAGCCATACTGAGCTATATAATTTAAAATCTAGAAATGAATGGAATGATGCATGTTTTATTGAACTAATTTCTCTCTTGAATGATGTGATCTCAGAAGATAATGAGCTCTCTATCCAAACATATGATGCTAAACTAATGTTACGTTTGATGGGTATGATCTTTAAAATAATACATGTATGTCCAAATGATTTAATGTTGTTTCTCAAGGACCAAAAATAACATAAAAAATGTATTAAGTGTGGTTCTTATTGATACAAGAAAGATGAATCAGGTCCTAAAAAAGTTGTATGGTACTTTCCAATCATTCTAAGTTTTAGGCACCTATATGAAAGTGAGGATACTGCAAGGAAATTGAAATGGCATGCAGATACAAGAAATAAATATGGTAAACTCATCCAACAGACTCTACTCAATGGAAGATAATTGATCGTGGGTATCTTGAATTTGGAAAGGAAATGAGAAACCTTTGTATTTCATTATCTATATATAGATTGAATCTTTTTGGTTTTCAAAGTAGTACTCAGAGTACATGGTCAGTTATGTTGGTGAATTATAACTTTCCACCATATTTACACATGAAATGAAAAAACAGTATTATATTTATGCTTATATCAAGACCAAAACAACCAGGTAATGATATTGATGTTTATTTTTCTCTATTGATCAATGATTTAAAATGATTGTGGGATTTAGGTGTAACATTGTATGATGCTTACAAAAATGAATATTTCACATTGAGATCCATATTGTATGGGATGATAAATTAATTTCTTATTTATTAAAATTTTTCAGGATATAGCATTAAAGGAACTCAAGGTTTCCCATTTACGAATAGGGTACATATTTAATTAGGTTGAAACATTCATTGAAAACTGTTTTTCTAGGACATAATATATTTCTATCCTGACGATATAAGTACCAATATTGGAATACATCATTCAATAGAAGTTTAGAAGAACGTACAAAACTATCTCCATCAATAGGTGATCGACTGTTTAAGTGTAACACCCCGAGCTTCCACGATACGCTTCTCATTCAATAATGCAATAGCTTGCATTGTACGCAACTTCGAGTTCTAAAACACCGCGACTAATCAAAGTAGCTGTTATGAATATTAATAATCACTTTTTAAAATTATAGATATTTTATATTTCAAAATGGACTTCATTTTTGGATTCGGAATATCGAAATTAGCCTATGTTGAATTTTTGGTATTTTTCTGAGAACTTCTAATTTTTTATGAATAGTAAAAAATACTTAAAACAACTTTTTAATCAAAATAATTTATTGTGATAAATTATACTATTTAGTGGTTTTAAGGTATAATTAGAATATATTTTTACCATTTTATCCAATGGTGGTCATTAGAATTAATTTAACATTGAAATTGGACATAAACAATTACCAATCTTTTGATATAAATTGTTTCTTAAAAACACGCTATTAGTCGTAACAGTGGGAATTAATTATAAAATTAATTAATGCAACTTATATGTTTGGAATTTTGTAAAATAGACATCATTGTTGAATTCGGAATATCAATTATAGCTTAGGGTGAAATTTTGGCCTTGTTCTGAAAAACATCAATTTTTGATGAATAGTGAAACCACTAAGTGGTAGTTAAATAACTGATTTTTCGTTTAAATGAAATATTACCACTTCTGTGATTTGATTTTCAAAAATCCGACATACATGGTTGTCATTAAGAAGTAAAATGTGGTTCAATGAGATTAAAATAATTTTTTGGTGAATAGTAACTTTTAAGTTCTTAATCGCGATTAGAGGTAATTAGTGTAGTTTAAGGTACAAATAATGTTTTAATAATATGATATGACCATGACACTTGTCCTAATCCTATTGTATGAGTCATGGCCGACCACGACAACCCATGGGTCAACTTGGGGACCCCATGGAGCCACTTTGGTTGGAAAATGACATTAATATATATTTATTTAATGTTAAAATTAAATTAACACAAACATGAGTTGTTTTACTAAAACAGTTTTTAAGTGGGGTTAAACAAGTCCAAATTTTGACTATAAATATTCATTAGAAAGCTAAAAATATTTCCTACATCATAGTATTTTTTTTATAATTTTTAGACATTAAATAAATTAAATTATTTATGACATCTTTATGATGCAGCGATGACCTCATTATTTAACGATTTTAAGAAAATGAAAAGATAATGTAAAATCCAAGGCTTACACTTGTCCAAAGTCTATTGTATGGGTATATTTAGAACCCTTATCACCTTAGCCACTAATTATATAAGTGTGGGACCTTTAGAATCCGAAAATCATTGTGTAATAATGTAACATTTCAATCTTTCCAAAAGAGCCTCTCCTCTCCACTTATAAAAGGCCCCCACCTCTCCCACCTTATTCACACCTTCAAGCCATTTGTCTCGGCCAACCTCTGCCCAAATACTCTCCCAACTTCCCCCTCTTACTCCTAGAAGCCTCACTTTGGGCAGAACTCTTCTCAAGGAATCCTTTGGCTCAAATCAAAAAGAGTTACCCGATTTTGAGGTAATGTCTTCTCTAATGTTGTTTTGTTTTATTTTTCTTCTCCAACCCCCTAAACTATTTTTATTCATTACTTTTGTAACAACACCAGTATCCTCAATATACTAGGATGTTGTTATAAGAATTATTCGAGCTACACTTACACACACCTACATCTAATGGTTAAAGAACATACGGTTTCTGTGGATGGAGAATTTCTGCCTCACGAAACGATGATTGTTCAACACTCATATAACACCTTAAAAGGTGGCCATTAAGATGTAACTATATTTATATATGATATAAAATATGTTTATGTTTTACTTATACTTCTGTATTTCTCATTTATGGCATAATTTATGATTTCCATTATGGGTAAAACGCGATAATTTCATTTTAGGAAGTGCGGACTAACGCCCCCTCAAAGTGATTTGAATCGTTAATGCCATATGTGGGATGTATAAAGGATGGAGTAAATGGTATTATGAACTATATTATACTGGAATTATATTATACATTTATATCATTATGATTTTGTTCCATTAAATATGAAATTGAAATGAAAGTAGCGTTCATGCGTATGTACGGCTTACCGTCTCCATGAACGGTGCATTTCATTTCTTACCTCTAAATGTTACGTAATATTATAAATGAATGTATATACTGGATATATAAGATATATATGACATATAAATCATGAATATAATTCTGGAGATAATGGATATTCTACCACATAAACAACTTGTAATTATAAGAAGTTTATTGTTGACTCAAGTACCAAAGATCGACAAAATGACCGTTATTAACTTAAATAATTACATAATGTTCATATCATTGTAATAAGTGATATAAAAAGGATAATGAAATTGAAAATGGTTCTTAATAAGGTATATATTAACTCTAGTTTATTATTCAGGAGGTTAAAGAACGGTTGAGTCAAGTCAGATACGAGGTAAGGGAATTTCATAACCCAACTTCCATTCTTTGGGTTAATCTCCTACTTTTAAATTATGTCATGATATTATAATGTTGTATATTTTATTTATACTTTCTTTATGTGTACATATAGTGAATACACATAATAGATATATTTTATTTAAAAATTATCTTTTAAGGGACTTCGTCTCAATCTCCATTCATTGAGGCATATTTTGTTTTATACACAAATTTCTTTTATACAGTGTATAAACCCCTTTGACTTTTACATTTATTCAAAAGGAATCTTTTTTATATGAAGCATTTTACTAAACGACAAAAAGGGAATGTTTTTATTTCCGTACTTATGCGGCGACAATGACTTCTCCGCCGCCGTGACCATTATTTGAGTTTCGGCTTCCTCTACAAGCCATCACTTTTTTTTAATGAAAAATAAATACAAAGTTTTAACTTTATTTTATTTTGGTTTTGAAAATGGTTTTGAAAGAGTTTTTATTATATCAATGTGTTGTATTGATATCTTGTGATTGAAATGTGGAAATGTTATGTTTCCTTTATGCATGTTTTATGTGATACGATTATGTTATGGTTTATGATATGTTTAAACCTATTCATATGAGGAATGCATTGGACTTAATAAGTGACGGGTGGAGCCCGCTATAGCTCCTCGATGCATCGGCAGGTCTCATGAGACAAACTAGTGTCTTGGCACGAGGCCTTGACAAAATCTTATTTGTGGTCTTGGCACGAGGCCTTGGCTACGTGGTTATGATAGTCTGGCATTATGCATTCCATCATTATGAAAGTGGTTATTGTTATTGCATGTGATTATTCGACCAGTAGAATATCCATGTGAAGAAGTGAATGGCATTATCTCATTTTACTTTTGCCATATTATGTTGAAGTTCAAGTTTAAAAGGCTTTTGTTTTAGTTATACATTGCCTTAAATGTTAATGTTTATTTATGAAATCTTCCGCTATATTGTTAACCTTACTGAGCATCCGAGCTCACCCCTTTCAATGTTTTAATATTTTCCAGGATGTGAAGAAGTATTTTATGAATGACCTGCAGGGATTGTCAGAAGAGGATATGAGAGTGGACTATGGAGACTTTGTTATTGTAGTTTTTCACTTTATGATGTAATGTAACATTTATGAATGTATCTAGTGTTTCCAAGGCTACTAAACTAATCGGTATTTCGAGACTTGATCTTTTGTGATCATGCCAATGTTACGAAGTAATGCACCGACTCTGGGTAGCTGGGGTCGGGGCGTTACAGTTGGTATCAGAGGCAGTCTAGTACTAACCTTGGATGCTTGATTTAGATAAACTCTGATTAGAGCATGTAGCCCGAAGATAGACTTTGAGGATTTGTATAGAAGAACTTCCTAGAATTTTGGTATTGTAGAGATGTTGTAAGTTTTCCGAGCAATACATCTCTGTCTGGATACAGGCAGGTAGAGGCGGCTCTGGCATAGATGTACGTAGGGGTAAAACCCGAAAACACTGCTTTGAGCTAGAATCGAACGGGAACTGGTGCACGACAACGGGCCTTGCTGCACTCTTGGTTACGACACTCCCGGGGGATATGCTTAGGATAATTCTCGTTTTCTTTACAAACCACTATGAAGGGTTATGAGTATATACTTCCTCAATGAAAACATTTTTATAATTATGGATTATATCCATAAATAGTTCAATTTATGTTAAGTATCTTACAAGTATGTAATTATGTATTTTGATTCATAAACTAATCTAGTTTATGACATTGTTTAGAAATGGCGCCTAGTGGAAGGAATGGAAACCATATCAATGCACGCACTCCGTGTAGGGATTTCCCACCTGTTCAAGATAATTATTGTGGATCTGGAGATACAACTGATGCTGATCAACTTATTACCATACTGGGACAACTCACTCAGGTTATGAATAATAACCTTACTCGTATGGAGCACCCTGATCTACAACGTGGAGGATCAATGTTAGACCGCTTAATGAGGTAACAACCACCAACATTTAATGGGGGTACAAATCCGTTAGTAGCTGAGAAATGGATAAACTCCTTAGAGAAAATATTCCATGCCTTGGGGAGTAGCGAAAGGGAGATGGTTGTCATGGCAGTTTACCGCCTCACTGGAGATGCCGATCAGTGGTGGTCGCTAATTCAAAACACAAAGGAAGATGATGACATATCGAATATGGAATGGAGGGAGTTCAAAGAGATTTTCTTAGAAAAATACTTTCCTCATGACCATCGAGCAGATATGGAAAGGCAATTTCTAAGTCTGAGGCAGAAGGAGGATGAGAATGTCGCAAAGTATGAGGCTAACTTTACAAGGTTAGCGAGTCATGCTTCCGCTTATATACGTAACCCAAGGAGTAAGATTGATCGTTTCTTTGATGGGTTAAAACCATTTCTCCGTCGAGCTTTAGTATCACAATCCTTCTCATCATACGAAGATATTGTCTCGTGTGCTATCAAGACAGAAAAGGAATTCTATAAGTCTTATGACAACAAAGTAAAGAAAGAGAAGAAGAGAACGGTGGAACAAGAGACAGATAAAGGGAAAAAGGGAAAGAAGGATTTTCCATTATGTGATAATTGTGGGAAGAATCCCCCTGGTACTTGCCTAAAAGGAATGGGAGTTTGTTATAAATGTGGAGAAAAGGGTCACCAGGCTCGTGATTACAAGGGAAAGAAAGAGGCTATCAAAGTTGAATGCTACAATTGTAGAGAAATGGGTCATTATACAAATGAATGTCCTAAGAGTCAAGGAAACTTACCTCAGAAAAGGCCAAGGGATCAAGGCCAATCTTATGTTGTGACTACAGTTGAAGCGGAATAATTAATGTATTGGTGCTTTTGGACTCAAGGATTATATTCTGGTTATAAGAATAATGTGATATATATAAATATTGTACTGCAGTACTTTTTGATTAAGGTAATATGATTAAGGTAATCATATTTTTAGTATGTGACAATAAGAGAAATTTTTCTTTGTTTGGGGAATCTGAGGTTACAATTGATTTTGAAATTTAGAGACCTTTTAGAGAAAGTCTGGACGGAGGTATTTTGGATAACTATGAAGGTTGGAATGGATTAAGTTGATCTTTGGATAGTATTGTTTAAGGTTAAAGCATTTCTGAAGATTATTTTTGGAATATTATAATACTATAGTTTTAGGAAAAGGACAACCTGCAGGGTGGGGCATAACCCATCGCGTCGGACAAAGCTGCAGGAATCGAACCCACAACCATAGTACAACAAGCCTTTATTACCTACCACTAGCCTACAAGAAGTCCCTGGTTATTACAAAATAGTTTTACTAATCTAAATGGTATGTGTTAACATTTGTAACCTTATACAATTAGGATAAATAGAATATTTTTGAGTTCCGTTACCATTTGGAGTAAAAGTTGGGTTTGTGGTAAAAATTTATTAACGAATGAAAGTATACATAACAAGTATGTATATTCCCTTACGTTCTTAGTAAATCTCTTAAATAAATTCCTCAACATTATAAAAGGTAAATTAAAACAAAAATGTTGTCGGTTAACTTTTCCAACTGGGGATTCAATGACCGTTTAACCAATCACAAGTTTGTGATTTTCTTGTGGTTAAACTTTCTCCTAATCCTGTTTTCTATAACTCTCCATCAAACCTTGATGGTTTGTTTCTCCTCCATATCCATATTTTCATAGAATCCTATAATGGGCTATATCGGGTGACCTTTGTACTTATCTTGCTTTCTTTTAATTTTATATATTTATTAACCTTATTTCTGATGTGGGTTTTCCTCAAAGGTATTTTCTCTTTTCAACCTTTTATTTTCAAAGAAAAATTTCAAATTGCGAGGACGCAATTTATTGAAGGAGGGGAGAACGTAACACCCCGAGCTTCCACGATACGCTTCTCATTCAATAATGCAATAGCTTGCATTGTACGCAACTTCGAGTTCTAAAACACCACGACTAATCAAAGTAGCCGTTATGAATAGTAATAACCACTTTTTAAAATTATAGATATTTTATATTTCAAAATGGACTTCATTTTTGGATTCGGAATATCGAAATTAGCCTATGTTGAATTTTTGGTATTTTTCTGATAACTTCTAATTTTTTATGAATAGTGAAAAATACTTAAAACAACTTTTTAATCAAAATAATTTATTGTGATAAATTATACTATTTAGTGGTTTTAAGGTATAATTAGAATATATTTTTACCATTTTATCCAATGGTGGTCATTAGAATTAATTTAACATTGAAATTGGACATAAACAATTGTCAATCTTTTGATATAAATTGTTTCTTAAAAACACGCTATTTGTCGTAACAGCGGGAAATAATTATAAAATTAATTAATGAAACTTATATGTTTGGAATTTTGTAAAATAGACATCATTGTTGAATTCGGAATATCAATTATATCTTAGGGTGAAATTTTGGCCTTGTTCTGAAAAACATCAATTTTTGATGAATAGTGAAACCACTAAGTGGTAGTTAAATAACTGATTTTTCATTTAAATGAAATATTACCACTTCTGTGATTTGATTTTCAAAACTCCGACATACATTGTTGTCATTAACAAGTAAAATGTGGTTCAATGAGATTAAAATAATTTTTTGGTGAATAGTAACTTTTAAGTTCTTAATCGCGATTAGAGGTAATTAGTGTAGTTTAAGGTACAAATAATGTTTTAATAATATGAGATGACCATGACACTTGTCCTACTCATATTGGATGAGTCATGAACGACCAAGACAACCCATGGGTCAACTTGGGGACCCCATGGAGCCACTTTGGTTGGAAAATGACATTAATATATATTTATTTAATGTTAAAATTAAATTGACACAAACATGAGTTGTTTTACTAAAACGGTTTTTAAGTGGGGTTACACAAGTCCAAATTTTGACTATAAATATTCATTAGAAAGATAAAAAGATTTCCTACATCATAGTATTTTTTTTATAATTTTTAGACATTAAATAAATTAAATTATTTATGACATCATTATGATGCAGCGATGACCTCATTATTTAACGATTTTAAGAAAATGAAAAGATAATGTAAAATCCCAGGCTTACACTTGTACAAAGACTATTGTATGGGTATATTTCGAACCCTTATCACCTTATCCACGAATTATATAATTGTGGGACCTTTAGAATCTGAAAAGCATTGTGTAATAATGTAACATTTCAATCTTTCCAAAAGAGCCCCTCCTCTCCACTTATAAAAGGCCCCCACCTCTCCCACCTTATTCACACCTTCAAGCCATTTGGCTCGGCCAACCTCTGCCCAAATACTCTCCCAACTTACCCCTCTTACTCCTAGAAGCCTCACTATGGGCAGAACTCTTCTCAAGGAATCCTTTGGCTCAAATCAAAAAGAGTTTCCCAATTTTGAGGTAATGTCTTCTCTAATGTTGTTTTGTTTTATTTTTCTTCTCCAACCCCCTAAACTCTTTTTATTCATTAATTTTGTAACAAAACCAGTATCATCAATATACTAGGATGTTGTTATAATAAGGATTCTAGCTACACTTACACACACCTACATCTAATGGTTAAAGAACATACGGTTTCTGTGGATGGTGAATTTCTGCCTCACGAAACGATGATTGTTCAACACTCATATAACACCTTCAAAGGTGGCCATTAAGATGTCACTATATTTATATATGATATAAAATATGTTTATGTTTTACTTATGCTTCTGTATTTCTCATTTATGGCATACTTTATGATTTCCATTATGGGTAAAACGCGATAATTTCATTTTAGGAAGTGCAGACTACCGCCCCCTAAAAGTGATTTGAATCGTTAATGCCATATGTGGGATGTATAAAGGATGGAGTAAATGGTATTATGCACTATATTATACTGGAATTATATTATACATTTATATAATTATGATTTTTTTCCATTAAATATGAAATTGAAATGAAAGTAGCGTTCTTGCGTACGTACGGCTTACCGTCTCCATGAACGGTGCATTTCATTTCTTACCTCTAAATGTTACGTAATATTATAAATGAATGTATATACTGGATATATAAGATATATATGACATATAAATCATGAATATAATTCTGGAGATAATGGATATTCTACCACATAAACAACTTGTAATTATAAGAAGTTTATTGTTGACTCAAGTACCAAAGATCGACAAAACGACCGTTATTAACTTAAATAATTACATTATGTTCATATCATTGTAATAAGTGATATAAAAAGGATAATGAAATTGAAAATGGTTCTTAATAAGGTATATATTAACTCTAGTTTATTATTCATGAGGTTAAATAACGGTTGAGTCAAGTCAGATACGAGGTAAGGGAATTTCATAACCCAGCTTCCATTCTTTGGGTTAATCTCCTACTTTCAAATTATGTCATGATATTATTATGTTGTATATTGTATTTATACTTTATTTATGTTTACATATATTGAATACACATAATTGATATATTTTATTTAAAAATGATCTTTTAAGGGATTTCGTCTCAATATCCATTCATTGAGGCATATTTTGTTTTATACACAAATTTCTTTTATACAGTGTATAAACCCCTTTGACTTTTACGTTTATTCAAAAGGAATCTTTTTTATACGAAGAGTTTTACTAAACGACAAAAAGGGAATGTTTTTATTTCCGTACTTATGCGGCGACAATGACTTCTCCGCCGCCGTGACCATTATTTGAGTTTCGGCTTCCTCTACAAGCCATCACTTTTTTTTAATGAAAAATAAATACAAAGTTTTAACTTTTTTTTATTTTGGTTTTGAAAATGGTTTTGAAAGCGTTTTTATTATATCAATGTGTTGTATTGATATCTTGTGATTAAAATGTTGAAATGTTATGTTTCCTTTATGCATGTTTTATGTGATACGATTATGTTATGGTTTATGATATGTTTAAACCTATTCATATGAGGAATGCATTGGACTTAATAAGTGACGGGTGGAGCCCGCTATAGCTCCTCGATGCATCGGCAGGTCTCATGAGACAAACTAGTGTCTTGGCACGAGGCCTTGAAAAAATCTTATTTGTGGTCTTGGCACGAGGCCTTGGCTACGTGGTTATGATAGTCTGGCATTATGCATTCCATCATTATGAAAGTGGTTATTGTTATTGCATGTGATTATTCGACCAGTAGAATATCCATGTGAAGAAGTGAATGGAATTATCTCATTTTACTTTTGCCATATTATGTTGAAGTTCAAGTTTAAAAGGCTTTTGTTTTAGTTATACATTGCCTTAAATGTTAATGTTTATTTATGAAAGCTTCCGCTATATTATTAACCTTACTGAGCATCCGAGCTCACCCCTTTCAATGTTTTAATATTTTCCAGGATGTGAAGAAGTATTTTATGAATGACCTGCAGGGATTGTCAGAAGAGGATATGAGAGTGGACTATGGAGACTTTGTTATTGTAGTTTTTCACTTTATGATGTAATGTAACATTTATGAATGTATCTAGTGTTTCCAAGGCTACTAAACTAATCGGTCTTTCAATACTTGATCTTTTGTGATCATGCCAATGTTACGAAGTAATGCACCGACTCTGGGTAGCTAGGGTCGGGGCGTTACATTAAGAAATTAAAAGATGTGGATGCTGTTTTTGGTAAACCATTTTCAAAAAAAATATTATGAAAACCAGTTGAAAAAAGAGATCAGTTTTTTTTAATTACCATACTGGAATTTTATGTACATAAAAAAATTTCTTGATGCTATGCAGGTTGAAAAAAAATGTATGTGATAGTGTAATTAACATGTTTCTAAATGCACCTGGAAAAACAATGGATGGAATTAATGCTAGTTTGGACATGGTTAACATGGGAATATGGGAAGAGTTGGTGCCAATAAAGGGTGAAAAACAAACCTTTCTTCCTCCAGCTGCTTACACTCTTTCCAAGTAGGAGAGATATCAGTTTTTTAAATTCTTGAATGATTTAACGGTTCCATAGGGGTATTCATATAATATCAAGAATATCATGCCAATGGATGATTTAAATTTAAAGGGTCTAAAATAACTTGATTGTCATGTTTTTATGTAAATGTAGCTTTAAATTTCATTTTTCTCAAGAATGTTTATCATACAATAACTATGTTCTTTTTCTTTTTCAAAGGTACATGAAAAAAAGTTATATACCCAACAAAATTTTGAACTATGTAAAAGTAAATTTCCGTCATATTATGTGAATTTGAAATGTTCTTCCCACTGGTATTATTTGATATGATGGTTCACTTGGTGAGAGATATTTGACTATGTAGTCCTGTATATTATAGATGGATTTACCCCATTTAATGGTATATGAAGATTTTGAAAGGGTATGTCAAAAATAAAAGTTAGTCAGAGGGTTGTATTGTAGATAGATATATTGTTGAAGAAGCCATTGAATTATGTACTAACTACCTGTTCGGTGTGGAAAGAATTAGTCTACCAAAATCTCATAACACTAGGTGAATTATGGGTAAAGTAATTTCTAAAAGATATGTTGTCACAGTCAATATTACAGATTAGGAGCAGGCCCACATTTACATTTTGAAAAACAGTTTGGAGTTTTCCCCATATGTTGAAACCCACAAAGAAATTATTGGGCATTTGAATCCATCAAGGGATAAAGTATGGATATTAAATACACATAATCAATAGTTTATAGAATGGTTTCAAGGACATATTTTTAAGGACTTAGATGAAAATATGGATTCAATTCCAGAACGACTTTTACGGCTAGATGGAGGAACAAGTGTGTAAGTATTATCTTACAATGGTTATGTAATTAATGATTATATATTCTATAGTCAAAAATAAAATAAAAAATATTTCTAAATCACTATTAAGGAAAAAGTGGGAAACCAACAAGATTCAGAATACAAAAAAATAAAACCTCATAAGAAAAGGTTGATCCATTCCAAAAAATCTAAAGCGGTAAGAATTTGGTACCTTAAATAGACTCCATTAAATAGAGGTAACCTCAATTTCCAAATTTTCCTTTATGAGATCCTCAAATAAGAGTGTCATATTGTCCAAAGTTTGTACATGTTCCAATAATTTTTTTCCCTCATTGAAGTCACATATTAGAATTCTATTTTGTTTATCAATCCAATAATATCATTTTCCATTCAAATCAACACACAATGGTCTTTTGAAAATACAGTGAGCATCCTTCTCTTAAATCTTGATCAAAAAGGGATCTTCTAACATTTCTTCATTAGAGTTCATAAGGATATCCTAGGAGATGTTTGATCCCTCATCCTCAGTGAGGAAGGGTATAAAGATGAACCATTTATAATTGCATCACAGACAGTACAAGTATTTTATCTTCCAGATCCCATAAACCTAAAGTGTTCAATTTTTCTATTATCGACCAAAACCATTGAAGGGTTAGATAAAAATTCAATTAAAGATAACTCTTTAATTGAGACATTGAAATCATTTCCCATTGGTCTCAACGTATGTGGGGTTTTATGTTATAGGTGACCACGATGAAGGGATTTGGATACTCGATAGAGGGGTCAAATCTCTTCATCCTTAAAAAAGAGAGTTCAATAATCAGGTTATATTATTTGTAATATATATTGTGTTACCTCATGTTATTATTCATTCATTGGTGAATTAATTTAATCTAAATTAAATATTAAACCACTTATATGGATAATGACTTATGTACGTGATGGTGCTTCCAATCCTAAGGAACAATAGGTTTCTCAACCTGATGTTGCTCCCAGTGCAGAGGAACAATAACCTTATACACATGTTGGTGCTCCCAATCCTAAAGAACAATAGGATTCTAAGCTTGCCACTTCTCCCAGTGAAGAGGTACAATTACCTTCTACACATGTCGATGCTACCAATATAGAGGAACAACATATTGATGATGTTGAATCTGAGGAAATGATAGGTGATTAAGAACCAATGATGTAGAAAAAATAGGAGCATCATAGTATAAATATGTTAGAAATAATTATTAAAGTGAAAAGTAGAGGCATAAAATTCAAGGTCAGATGGAATGTGCGGGGAAAGACTATTAACCCCAACAAGACCATGTTAAGTAGTTACATTGGGTACATCACTTGGCAACACATGTCAATTGATGTAGCTTCATGGAACTATGTTGTGCCCATGCTTAAGAAACTCATTTGGGAATAAATTAAGTGATATTATGATATTATTTCTTTATTTTACTAAAAAATAAAATAATGAAACACTGACTTACACTTCATCATCCTTTTAAGAGTACATTTATAGTATATTACTTACAGAATAAATTTGTATTAATGCTTGCTGGATGGATTCACAAAGGATTTTTCACAATTCTAATGAGATTTCATCTTAAATATGTTCAAGGAAAAATAAACCTGCGCCCATTGTTTATGTATGCACACCTAATAACCCAAGAAGTGTGATATGGGTTTAATGGTTATCATGCAGAGATGTCTTTTCAGGTAAATTGTGGTTGGTAATAAATTTTTTGACAATATGTGTATCCATAACTTTGATTAAATTTTTTTATTTATAAAATATAAACTGAGTTCTGAAAATAAGGAATGAGAATCAAAACCAACATACCCCTACCATAAAATAGGAATGAGGTATGCTTTACTTGAGAAAAATCAGTGTGTATTTTAAACCTATTGTAATACTTTAAAGTGACATGAAACAACAACATAATTATGTTTCTATTTTTATATGAAATTTGATGAATACAAAAATAAAACCACTTACATACCACATCATGTGCTACGGAAGGAGGCACGTGTAAATAAAGATGGTATAATAATATATGAAAATGCATAACATTGTGGGAAACATGTGTAATTATGACATAATAAAAAAATTATTTTAAATCATTATTACATAACAATGATTACTTATTTTCAAATATTTTCAATCTATCTTAAACATAGGAATCATAAACACCTATATTTAATAAACACCTATTATCGGTGGCCTTGAAGTGGCCAAAACAGTATGGTCGCATCAAAGGTGCAGGTTTTGGGGTGACACCCCAAACATATTTTGAAAAAAAAACAAGAGGATAAAGATAAATAAATGGTAGAGATGAAAGAAAGATTAGATACCGTTGAAGTAAAATTTCATTGAAAGACTCAGTTACAATAAAATGTTATGGGGGAATAAAATATAAGAAACAACTCAAGAATATCCAGTGTGTGAAGATCCTGCCCCACCCCCCACCAGCTTTGAGGTAATTCATTCCCCTCAAAGATCTTTCTTATTTGAGGTAATCAATATTCTAATAATTGTTTTTGTGAAATGTGAATTAGATAGACACTGACACCTTTCCTTTACTAATATTCTATTTGGTGAAAACTGTTGTGATTTATATCTATCAAGACCCACTCATCACCTTGTAGTGAGGGCTACTGTGTTCAATATTAAAGAAGAAACTTTACACAACATACCAATTCCAATAAGTCATATGAGAGTGGAGATTAACATAGATCATGAGACAATGTAACACCCCGAGCTTCCATGATACGCTTCTCATTCAATAATGCAATAGCTTGCATTGTACGCAACTTCGAGTTCTAAAACACCGCGACTAATCAAAGTAGCCGTTATGAATAGTAATAACCACTTTTTAAAATTATAGAAATTTTATATTTTAAAATGGACTTCATTTTTGGATTCAAAATATCGAAATTAGCCTATGTTGAATTTTTGGTATTTTTCTGAGAACTTCCATTTTTATGAATAGTGAAAAATACTTAAAAACAACTTTTTTAATAAAAATAATTTATAGTGATAAATTATACTATTGAGTGGTTTTAGAGTATAATTAGAATATATTTTTACCATTTTATCCAATGGTGGTCATTAGAATTAATTTAACATTGAAATTGGACATAAACAATTGCCAATCTTTTGATATAAATTGTTTCTTAAAAACACGCTATTTGTTGTGACAGCGGGAATTAATTATAAAATTAATTAATGCAACTTATATGTTTGGAATTTTGTAAAATAGACATCATTTTTGAATTCGGAATATCAATTATAGCTTAGGGTGAAATTTTGGCATTGTTCTGAAAAACTTCAATTTTTGATGAATAGTGAAACCACTAAGTGGTAGTTAAATAACTGATTTTTCGTTTAAATGAAATATTACCACTTCAGTGATTTGATTTTCAAAAATCCGACATACATGGTTGTCATTAAGAAGTAAAATGTGGTTCAATGAGATTAAAATAATTTTTGGTGAATAGTAACTTTTAAGTTCTTAATCGCGATTAGAGGTAATTAGTGTAGTTTAAGGTAAAAATAATGTTTTAATAATATGAGATGGGCTTGACACTTGTCCTACTCCTATTGGATGAGTAATTTCCGACCAAGAAAATCCATGGGTCAACTTGGGGACCCCATGGAGCCACTTTAGTTGGAAAATGACATAAATACCTTTTATTTAATGTTAAAGTAAAAAATGACACAAACATGAAATGTTTTACTAAAACAATTTTTAAATGGGGTAATACATGTTATATTTTTGATTATAAATAGTCAATGGAAAGCTAAAACGATTTCCTACATCATAGTATTTTTTTTATAATTTTTAGACATTAAATAAATTAAATTATTTATGACATCATGATGATGCAGCGATGACCTCATTATTTAACTATTTAAATAGAATGAGAAGATAATGTAAAATCCAAGGCTTACACTTGTCCAAAGCCTATTGGATGAGGATAATTCTAACCCTTATCACCTTATCCTCGAATTATACAAGTGTGGGACCTTTAGAATCTGAAAAGCATTGTATAATAGAATAACATTTCATTACTTTCCAAAAGTGCCCATCCTCTCCACTTATAAAAGGCCCCCACCACTCCCAACTTATTCACACCTTCAAGCCATTTGGCTCGGCCAACCTCTGCCCAAATACTCTCCCAACTTCCCTTAATTACTCCTAGAAGCCTCACATTGGGCAGAACTCTTCCCAAGGAAGCCTTTGGATCAAATCAAAAAGAGTTACCCGATTTTGAGGTAATGTCTTCTCTAATGTTGTTTTGTTTTATTTTTCTTCTCCAACCCCCTAAACTCTTTTTATTAATTTCTTTAGTAACAACACCAGTATACTCAATATACTAGGATTTTTTTATAATAAGGATTCGAGCTACACTTACACACACCTACATCTAATGGTTAAAGAACATACGGTTTCTGTGGATGGCGAATTTCTGCCTCACGAAATGATGATTGTTTAACACTCATATAACACCTTCAAAGGTGGCCATTAAGATGTCACTATATTTATATATGATATATAATATGTTTATGTTTTACTTATGCTTCTGTATTTCTCATTTATGTCATAATTTATGATTTCCATTATGGGTAAACACGATAATTTCATTTTAGGAAGTGCGGACTACCGCCCCCTCAAAGTGATTTGAATCGTTAATGCCATATGTGGGATGTATAAAGGATGGAGTAAATGGTATTATACACTATATTATACTGGAATTATATTATACATTTATATCATTATTATTTCATTCCATTAAATATTAAATAGAAATGAAAGTAGCGTTCATGCGTACGTACGGCTTACCGTCTCCATGAACGGTGCATTTCATTTATTACCTCTAAATGTTACGTAATATTATAAATTAATATATATACTGGATATATATGATATATATGACATCTAAATCATGAATATAATTCTTGAGATAATGGATATTCTACCACATAAACAACTTGTAATTATAAGAAGTTTATTGTTGACTCAAGTACCAAAGATCGACAAAACGACCGTTATTAACTTAAATAATTACATAATGTTCATATCATTGTAATAAGTGATATAAAAAGGATAATTAAATTGAAAATGGTTCTTAATAAGTTATATATTAACTCTAGTTTATTATTCAGGAGGTTAAAGAACGGTTGAGTCAAGTCAGACACGAGGTAAGGGAACTTCTTAACCCAATTTCCATTCTTTGGGTTAATCTCCTACTTTCAAATTACGTCATGATATTATTATGTCCTATCTTGTATTTGTACTTTCTTTATGTGTAATTATAGTGAATAAACATAATATATCTATTTTATTTTAAAAAGTATCTTTTTAAGGACTTCGTCTCAATCTCCTTTCATTGAGGCATATTTGGTTTTATACACAAATTTCTTTTATACGGTGTATAAACCCCTTTGACTTTTACGTTTATTCAAAAGGAATATTTTTTATACAAAGCGTTTTACTAAACGACAAAAAGGAATGTTTTCTTGCCGTACGTATGCAGCGACAACGAATTCTCCGCCGCCGTGACTATTATTTGATTTTCGGCTTCCTCTACAAGCCGTAACTTTTTTTTAATGAAAAATAAATACAAAGTTTTAACTTTCTTTTATTTTGGTATTGAAAATGGTTTTGAAAGCATTTTTATTATATCAATGTGTTGTATTTATATCTTGTGATTGAAATGTGGAAATGTTATGTTTCCTTTATGCATGTTTTATGTGATATGATTATGTTATGGTTTATGATATGTTTAAACCTATTCATATGAGGAATGCATTGGACTTAATAAGTGACGGGTGGAGCCCGCTATAGCTCCTCGATGCATCAGCAGGTCTCATGAGACAAACTAGTGTCTTGGCACGAGTCCTTGACAAAATCTTATTTGTGGTCTTGGCACGAGGCCTTGGCTACGTGGTTATGATAGTCTGGCATTATGCATTCCATCATTATGAAAGTGGTTATTGATATTTCATGTGATTATTCGACCAGTAGAATATCCATGTGAAGAAGTAAATGGCATTATCTCATTTTACTTTTTCCATATTATTTTGATGTTCATGTTTAAAAGGCTTTTGTTTTAGTTATACATTGTCTTAAATGTTTATGTTTATTTATGAAAGCTTCAGCAATATTGTTATCCTTACTGAGCATCTGAGCTCACCCCTTTCAATGTTTTAATATTTTCCAGGATGTGAAGAAGTATTTTATGAATGACCTGCAGGGATAGTCAGAAGAGGATATGATTGTGGACTATGAAGACTTTGTTATTAGTTTTTCACTTTATGATGTAATGTAACATTTATGAATGTATCTAGTGTTTCCAAGGCTACCAAACTAATCGGTCTTTCGAGACTTGATCTTTTGTGATCATGCCAATGTTATGAAGTAATGCACCGACTCTGGGTAGCTGGGGTCGGGGCGTTACAGTTGGTATCAGAGGCAGTTTAGTACTAACCTTGGAAGCTAGATTTAGATAAACTCTGATTAGAGCACATAGCCCAAAGATAGACTTTGAGGATTAGTATAGAAGAACTTCCTAGAATTTTGGTATTGTAGAGATGTTGTGTGTTTTCCGAGCAATACATCCATGTCTGGATACGAGCAGGTAGAGGCGGCTCTGGCACAGATGTACCTAGGGGTAAAACCCAAAAACACCGCTTTGAGCTAGACTCGAACGGGAAATGGTGCACGACAACGGGCCTTGCTACACTCTTGGTTACGACACTCCCGGGGGATATGCTTAGGATAATTCTCATTTTCTTTACAAACCACTATGAACGGTTATGAGTATATACTTTATCAAAGAAAACATTTCTTTTTAAGATTATGGATTATATCCATAAATAGTTCAATTTATGTAAAGTGTTTTACAAATATGGAATTATGTATTTTAATTCATAAACTAATCTAGTTTATGCCATTGTTTAGAAATGGCGCCTAGTGAAAGGAATGGAAACCGTATCAATGCACGCACTCCGTGTAGGGATTACCCTCCTTCTCAAGATAATTATTGTGGATCTAGAGATACAACTGGTGCTGATCAACTTATTACCATACTGGGACAACTCACTCAAGTTATTAATAATAACCTTACTCGTATGGATCACCCTGATCCACAACGTGGAGGATCAATGTTAGACAGCTTCATGAGGCAACAACCACAAACATTTAATGGGGGTACAAATCCGTTAGTAGCTGAGCAATGGATAAACTCCTTAGAGAAAATATTCCATACCTTGGGGAGTAGCGAAAGGGAGAAGGTTGTAATGGCAGTTTACCGCCTCACTGGAGATGTCGATCAGTGGTGGTCGCTGATTCAAAACACAAAGGAAGATGATGACATATTAAATATGGAATGGAGGGAGTTCAAAGAGCTTTTCTTAGAAAAATACTTTCCTCGTGACCATCGAGCAGATATGGAAAGGCAATTTCTGAGTCTGAGGCAGAAAGAGGATGAGAATGTCGCAAAGTATGAGGCTAACTTTACAAGGTTAGCGAGGCATGCTGCCGATTATATACGTAACCCAAGGAGTAAGATTGATCATTTATTTGATGGGTTAAAACCATTTCTCCATCGAGCTTTAGTATCACAATCCTTCTCATCATACGAAGATATTGTCTCGTGTGCTATCAAGACAGAAAAGGAATTATCTAAGTCTTATGACAACAAAGTAAAGCAAGAGAAGAAGAGAACGGTGGAACAAGAGACAAATAAAGGGAAAAAGGGAAAGAAGGATTTTCCATTATGTGATAATTATGGGAAGAATCACCCTGGTACTTTCCTAAAAGGAATGGGAGTTTGTTATAAATGTGGAGAAAAGGGTCACCAGGCTCGTGATTGCAAGGGAAAGAAAAAGGCTATCAAAGTTGAATGCTACAATTATAGAGAAATGGGTCATTATGCAGATGAATGTCCTAAGCGTCAGGGAAACATACCTCAGAAAAGGCCAAGGGATCAAGGCCAATCTTATGCTGTGACTACAGTTGAAGCGGAATAATTAATGTATTGGTGCTTTTGGACTCATGGATTATATTCTGATTATTAGAATAATGTGATATATAAGGATTGTACTACAGTACTTATTGATTTCCATAAGGTTTTAATATGATGAAGGTAATCATATTTTTATTATGTGACAAAAGAGAAACTTTATTTTGTTTAGGGAATCTGATGTTACAATTGATTTTGGAATTTAGAGACCTTTTAGAGAAAGTCTGGACAGAGGTATTTTGGATAACTATAAAGGTTGGAATGGATTAAGTTGAACTTTGGATAGTATTGTTTAAGGTTAAAACATTTATAAAGATTATTTTTGGAATAGTATAGTACTATATTTTTAGGAAAAGGACAACCTGCAGGGTGGGGCATAACCCGTCGCGTCGGAAAAAGCTGCAGGAATCGAACCCACAACCATAGTGCGACAGGCCTTTATTTCCTACCACTAGCCTACAGGAAGTCCCTGGTTATTACAAAATAATTTTACTAATCTAAATTGTATGTGTTAACATTTGGAACCTTATAAAATTAGGAAAAGTATAATATTTTTGGGTTCTATTATCTTTTTGAGTGAAAGGTGATTTGAAGGTTGAATCTCTAATTATCAGGCATAAATATATATATACCTATCTGTTATTCAATGAATAAATTAATTCTTAAACTTTAGTAAAAGGATATTAAAACAAAAAAATGCGTTATCCTAATACCTTATGTCTTGTTGAACTGATGATATTTTAAATCAACATAGATTAAAGGCTTTGAGGCCCTCAATTTGACAGTTGATTGTGATTGATGACCTCAATCACTCCCTACGAATATTTACGTTTTTCCTCCAATTATATTTCTCTAATTGCCACCAATGTTCTCCTAATCGAGATCATAATTGGGTGGTGACTTTTTCATTTCCCTTTCCCTCTTATTAAGGCTAAATTTTATTAATCTTATTTCCGATGTGGGTTTTCCACAAAGGTATTTTCTCTTTTCAACCTTTTATTTTCAAAGAAAAAAATTTCAAATTGCGAGGACGCAATTTATTAAAGGAGGGGAGAATGTAACACCCCGAGCTTCCATGATACGCTTCTCATTCAATAATGCAATAGCTTGCATTGTACGCAACTTCGAGTTCTAAAACACCGCGACTAATCAAAGTAGCTGTTATGAATAGTAATAACCACTTTTTAAAATTATAGAAATTTTATATTTTAAAATGGACTTCATTTTTGGATTCAGAATATCGAAATTAGCCTATGTTGAATTTTTGGTATTTTTCTGAGAACTTCCATTTTTTATGAACAGTGAAAAATACTTAAAAACAACTTTTTTAATCAAAATAATTTATAGTGATAAATTATACTATTGAGTGGTTTTAGAGTATAATTAGAATATATTTTTACCATTTTGTCCAATGGTGGTCATTAGAATTAATTTAACATTGAAATTGGACATAAACAATTGTCAATCTTTTGATATAAATTGTTTCTTAAAAACACGCTATTTGTTGTGACAGCGGGAATTAATTATAAAATTAATTAATGAAACTTATATGTTTGGAATTTTGTAAAATAGACATCATTTTTGAATTCGGAATATCAATTATAGCTTAGGGTGAAATTTTGGCATTGTTCTGAAAAACTTCAATTTTTGATGAATAGTGAAACCACTAAGTGGTAGTTAAATAACTGATTTTTCGTTTAAATGAAATATTACCACTTCTGTGATTTGATTTTCAAAAATCCGACATACATGGTTGTCATTAAGAAGTAAAATGTGGTTCAATGAGATTAAAATAATTTTTGGTGAATAGTAACTTTTAAGTTCTTAATCGCGATTAGAGGTAATTAGTGTAGTTTAAGGTAAAAATAATGTTTTAATAATATGATATGGGCTTGACACGTTTACTACTCCTATTGGATGAGTCATGGCCTACCAATACAATCCATGGGTCAACTTGGGGACCCCATGGAGCCACTTTAGTTGGAAAATGACATAAATACCTTTTATTTAATGTTAAAGTAAAAAATGACACAAACATGAAATATTTTACTAAAACAATTTTTACATGGGGTTATACATGTCATATTTTTGATTATAAATAGTCATTGGAAAGCTAAAACGATTTCCTACATCATAGTATTTTTTTATAATTTTTAGACATTAAATAAATTAAATTATTTATGACATCATGATGATGCAGCGATGACCTCATTATTTAACTATTTAAATAAAATGAGAAGATAATGTAAAATCCAAGGCTTACACTTGTCCAAAGCCTATTGGATGAGGATAATTAGAACCCTTATCACCTTATCCTAGAATTATACAAGTGTGGGACCTTTAGAATCCGAAAAGCATTGTATAATAGAATAACATTTCATTACTTTCCAAAAGTGCCCATCCTCTCCACTTATAAAAGGCCCCCACCACTCCCACCTTATTCACACCTTCAAGCCATTTGGCTCGGCCAAACTCTGCCCAAATACTCTCCCAACTTCCCTTCCTTACTCCTAGAAGCCTAACATTGGGAATAACTCTTCCCAAGGAATCCTTTGGATCAAATCAAAAAGAGTTACCCGGTTTTGAGGTAATGTCTTCTCTAATGTTGTTTTGTTTTATTTTTCTTCTCCAACCCCCTAAACTCTTTTTATTAATTTCTTTAGTAACAACACCAGTATCCTCAATATACTAGTATGTTGTTATAAGAAGGATTCGAGCTACACTTACACACACCTACATCTAATGGTTAAAGAACATACGGTTTCTGTGGATGACGAATTTCTGCCTCACGAAATAATGATTGTTCAACACTCATATAACACCTTAAAAGGTGGAAATTAAGATGTCACTATATTTATATATGATATATAATATGTTTATGTTTTACTTATGCTTCTGTATTTCTCATTTATGTCATAATTTATGATTTCCATTATGGGTAAACGCGATAATTTCATTTTAGGAAGTGCGGACTACCACCCCCTCA
The DNA here is from genome assembly GCA_963277665.1 of Viscum album. Taxonomy (NCBI): domain Eukaryota; kingdom Viridiplantae; phylum Streptophyta; class Magnoliopsida; order Santalales; family Viscaceae; genus Viscum; species Viscum album. The sequence continues at coordinate 290,091,255 of OY728153.1, read as the reverse complement.
AAGTGATTTGAATCGTTAATGCCATATGCGTGATGTATAAAGGATGGAGTAAATGGTATTATACACTATATTATACTGGAATTATATTATACATTTATATCATTATTATTTCAATCCATTAAATATGAAATAGAAATGAAAGTAGCGTTCATGCGTACGTACGGCTTACCGTCTCCATGAACGGTGCATTTCATTTCTTACCTCTAAATGTTACGTAATATTATAAATGAATGTATATACTGGATATATATGATATATATGAAATCTAAATCATGAATATAATTCTGTAGATAATGGATATTCTACCACATAAACAACTTGTAATTATAAGAAGTTTATTGTTGACTCAAGTACCAAAGATCGACAAAACGACTGTTATTAACTTAAATAATTACATAATGTTCATATCATTGTAATAAGTGATATAAAAAGGATAATTAAATTGAAAATGGTTCTTAATAAGGTATATATTAACTCTAGTTTATTATTCAGGAGGTTAAAGAACGGTTGAGTCAAGTCAGACACGAGGTAAGGGAACTTCTTAACCCAATTTTCATTCTTTGGGTTAATCTCCTACTTTCAAATTACGTCATGATATTATTATGTCATATCTTGTATTTGTACTTTCTTTATGTGTAATTATAGTGAATACACATAATATATCTATTTTATTTTAAAAAGGATCTTTGTAAGGACTTCGTCTCAATCTCCTTTCATTGAGGCATATTTGGTTTTATACACAAATTTCTTTTATACGGTGTATAAACCCCTTTGACTTTTACGTTTATTCAAAAGGAATCTTTTTTATACGAAGCATTTTACTAAACGAAAAAAAGGAATGTTTTCTTGCCGTACGTATGCGGCGACAACGACTTCTCTGCCGCCATGACTATTATTTGATTTTCGGCTTCCTCTACAAGCCGTAACTTTTTTTTAATGAAAAATAAATACAAAGTTTTAACTTTCTTTTATTTTGGTATTGAAAATGGTTTTGAAAGCATTTTTATTATATCAATGTGTTGTATTTATATCTTGTGATTTAAATGTGGAAATGTTATGTTTCCTTTATGCATGTTTTATGTGATATGATTATGTTATGGTTTATGATATATTTAAACCTATTCATATGAGGAATGCATTGGACTTAATAAGTGACGGGTGGAGCCCGCTATAGCTCCTCGATGCATCGGCAGGTCTCATGAGACAAACTAGTGTCTTGGCACGAGGCCTTGACAAAATCTTATTTGTGGTCTTGGCACGAGACCTTGGCTACGTGGTTATGATAGTCTGGCATTATGCATTCCATCATTATGAAAGTGGTTATTGATATTGCATGTGATTATTCGACCAGTAGAATATCCATGTGAAGAAGTAGATGGCATTATCTCATTTTACTTTTGCCATATTATGTTGATGTTCATGTTTAAAAGTCTTTTGTTTTAGTTATACATTGCCTTAAATGTTTATGTTTATTTATGAAAGCTTCAGCAATATTGTTATCCTTACTGAGCATCTGAGCTCACCCCTTTCAATGTTTTAATATTTTCCAGGATGTGAAGAAGTATTTTATGAATGACCTGCAGGGATAGTTAGAAGAGGATATGATTGTGGAGTATGAAGACTTTGTTATTAGTTTTTCACTTTATGATGTAATGTAACATTTATGAATGTATCTAGTGTTTCCAAGGCTACTAAACTAATCGGTCTTTCGAGACTTGATCTTTTGTGATCATGCCAATGTTACGAAGTAATGCACTGACTCTGGGTAGCTGGGGTTGGGGCGTTACAGACAAGAACCGAGCAACCTGGTCTATTTGATGGTGAAGATATCCATATGCTCGACCAAGTTGTTGGAACATTCATTTCATGGTTTTTGAAACTTATAAAAACAAATGTTGACACTGAGGTATTCATTTCCAATTTATTTTTTATGTTAAACCTTTAATAATTAATGAAAAAAGGTCTGAACTGATGAATGTTATTATAGATAGACAAAGGGATGAAGGTGAAATGAAAGGTTGGCTTGGAACTATCTAAAGTATCAACCAACCGATTGAAAATATATTCTGAAAACACCTTTACCCACCTGTTCAATATCCATATTTTCTAACATTAAAGGTTCATGCAGATACAAAGTTACAAAATGGTAGTAGTCACATAGTTGATTTTGAAGAAAAAATTTATGGAGATTAAGTTACGTAATACATTGATCTTTATAATGTAAATGAAATCATCAACTATGAATGGATAGGAGGTTAAATTGTAAATGTTTACATGAGGTATGCTTTCATGATTTGTTTTTCTAAAAGCTGATATACTATGTTAATTATGACTAAATACATTTCATATTTTTCGCAGGCATATATATCAATACCAATTGAAGGGATTTCTCCATGAATATAAATTTGGACTCATTAGTCCTCATGTCACTTCTATATAAAAAAATTTAAAAAAATGAATGAAATAGTTAAAAAACTGGCCAAATTTTTTGAAAGAAAACTTTTTAGATGACAGACACTTCTTAATAACAATAATGAAGAGGTAAAAATATAAAATTTAATCATATCAAATATATTTTAATTTATTTTATTAATTATTTCTTTTTTGTGTTTTTAGTCAACATTGGATAGTCATTACAACCAATTTAGATACTCCAAATATTTATTTCTTGAATTCACTACATGGATACCCAATAAACTGACCACACATGATGACGTTTGTCATTTTTTAATACACTACATCAAATATTTTAGAACTAAAATTCAAGTTATATATTTTATATTGTGTTTTAATGAGAATTATGTTATGATAGGGTGGTGTATAAATATTGTGAAAATCATAGCATGAGGAAAACCAATGTGCACAAGGAGCCTGAAAAGTTGTACAACTGGACAAGTGTTAGGGTATATATAATAAAATTTCACTATACAAACACATATAAAAAAAATTACTTATTTTTATCAATGTTTATACAATTTTTGAAACAAAAAAATGGAAAATATTATAGTTATTATGTTTGTAAATTTATGAGAGAGTTCATATTCCATCAACAAACTAGCATCACCGAAGAGGTATTTTTGAAGATAATGACTATATCATTTAAAATATTTATTAATCCTTTGTGTATTTATATTTTCTCAGTACTAATTTAAATACCTAAAAAAATAATATTCACAAGACAATATATATTTGTTTATAAATTAATGGGAAGCATACTTGATGGAATAATGTACACAAATAGCATGAAGAAGTTTAAAGTTTTTTTTAATATACTATTTTTTCCTCATAATATTATTTTTTCTCCAATGAATTAACATAATATAAATTAAATGTTTGAATACTAATGTTGAAAATGTCTTCTCCATATGATGATGTTACCAATCCCATGTAAGAACATGATATAATGAAGGAATCCCTTTGGGAATATGTAAAGGTAATGTTATGATATACTTTCTCTATTTTACTGAAAAATTATATAATGATATGTTAATTTAATTTTCATTATTCCATGCATATTTTGTTTATTTTAGAAGATTTATATCCATATTTCATGACTTTATACACCAAAACTTTCTCATACTTCTTCTCCCTCAAAACCTTTTCACCCCTACAGTGTTGGCATTTATCACTTTCCTTCAAGTTCCCTCCACTGCTCAATCATAGAGGTAATCTTGATGTTTTCATAGTAAAATAATTTTCCATAGAATTAATGTATTATTTCATATTTATATTTAATGTATTTCTTTTTATTATTACTAACATAAGAATTGTTTTCATATATAGGTGGATTCTTTTTTTCGAGTTGGGGTGGTTTGTTTGATGCTACTCATACTCGTGAGAGATTGGACTTTGAGGCTACAACTAAGATAATGACAATAAGTAAATGGGTCGAGAATTCATAAAACCATCGTGAAAAGTTGAATTCCTACTACTTATTTAATTTATTTTTTCATCATTTTATCTATTCTTTGTAAGTTAACTTCCTTATAATTTTTATCTAATACTTATTTAGTTCTTTTCACAGATCTTTTGGGAATTCATGTTTTGATTTCAACTATCTAAAACAAGCCAAAAAAGATATAAAATTTTCCTTTATTACAATATTTCCACACTTTCCATATCCTTTCTTTTGTCGAACTGCAACACTACATGTTGATTCGATGTTCTTAGCCGAAAAAGTTTTTCAGCTAAGAACATAGAGTCAATATGAATTGTTGGTAGTTCCACAAATAAATCCAATAGAAAGCCCTATAAAATTTTAATTTAGGATTGTTTTTATACTTTGAGACATTTAGGAATAATATGCACCTCAATCTGACACATGGTGTGACTAGTATGACTATAAGTTCTTCTTTTTTATTTAAAATTGACATTAATTTTAGTATAAAAGAAAAATGGCATACTCAAAACTGAGAAAACATATTCATATTATTTTGATAATTTAATAAAACTATCCATAAGTCATTTATGATGTGTAGTAATTAGCCTCACCTCAATCTGATGCACAGTGCGACCAGTATAATTCAAAGTGTGTCTATTTATTTAAAATTGAAATTAATTTTAGCAAAAAGAACAAGTGACATATTAAAAACCATGAAAAAAATTTATATTGTTTTGATATTTTAGGAAAATGATCCATAAGTCATTTTTGACATGTAGAAATCAACCACACCTCAATATGATGCACAATGTCATCAGTATAACTCAAAATGTGTCTTTTTATTTAAAATTGACATTAATTTTAGTAAAAAAACAAGTGACATACAAAAAACTAAGAAAATGAATTTATATTATTTTGATACTTTAGGAAAAAGATTTATAAATAATTTATAACATGTAAGAATCAACCTTACCTAAATATGACGTATCGTGTGACTAGTATGACTCTAAGTGCATCTTTTTATTTAAAATTGACATTAATTTTTGTAAAAAGAACAAGTGACTTACTAAAAATAGAGAAAAATCATTTGGATTGTTTTGATACTTTAGGAAAACTATACATAAGTCATTTTTGACATGTATTAATCAACTAAACCTCAATATAACACATGGTGTGGCTGGTATAACTCAAAGTGTTCATTATCATTTTAAAATTGACATTTTAGTTCAAAACATGTCACTCACTGAAAACCAAGAAAATGAACTCTGATTATCTTGATAATTTAGTAAAATGATTTTTAAGTCATTTATGACATGTAGGAAGTATTATCACATCAAATTAACACATGATGTAACTGGGATGACTCAAAGTGTGTGTTTCTAGTTTCAAATGACATTTTAATAAAAAAGACAAGTGGCATACTCAAAACTGAGAAAATGCACAAAGATTGTTTTTATACTTTATTAAAATGATACATAAGTCAATTTTGACATATAAGAATCATTTTCATCTCATTTTGATGCACAATATGACCATTATAATTCCAAGTGTGCCTATTTATTTAAAATTGATAATGATTTTAGTAAAAAGAACAAGTGACATACTAAAAACTAAACAAAAGCATTTGGATTGTTTTGAAACTTTAGTAAAATGATTAATAAGTCATTTATAATGTGTAGTAATCAACTTTACCTCAATCTGATTCATGGTGTGACTAAAATAACTCAAAGTGTAATGGCCTGGACCCTCCTGATCCATTACTTTTTCAATTTCTAGTGTTGGGGCATCTTTGACCCATCAGTGAGTCGTGAGGGTGGCAGTGTCAGTGGCAGGGTGTCATCGTGGTGTCACCCATTGGTGTCACAAATCGATCTCATAGATTGGTGTCTCACTGATTAGCGCCACACCCGATCGGTGCCACGGGGTTGTCGGGGGTTTCTTTCCCCGGTTTCCTATAATGCTTCCTTTAAGGTTTAATGCATCTTTAAAGTGGTTTGAGGCCGTTTTAAAGACCATAAATGATGTTCTGGATCCCCAAGAGTGGGGATACCCTAGATGGACCCAAATTGTGTGTTTTTGTTATGTGTTTTCCTCTATTTAAATGAAATCATTTAACTCACAGTTGTTATGCCCACCTCTCCAATGAGAATTATTAAATAACAATTTTTTCCATCGTGTGTAACCGTCCAACCGCATGGTTAAACTGCGATCCATCTTTAAATCCATTCAATATTTCATATTCCGTAACTCCAAGATCTCACCTTTTATCGCACATGATTCTTTCTTCTTCTTGGATAGTCTCTTTTTCTTTCCTTGGTGCGTTTGGAGTCCCACTTCCCACGGCTAGTGGTGCGCCTGTGCTGGAGCCTTTCCTACTCACTCTTGGAGTCCTCATAGTTCTTCCCCTACAAGTCGTGCATCCCTGGTTCTTGGCGTGAGGAGAAAAAATTCTATCGTTGATCATCTAGGTAGGGTTTTTCTTTCATATCACTTTACTGTGTATCATGTGGGGTGGGTGCGATAATGTTCCCTCGGGGATGGATGAAACCAAACCTTAACAAAAATAATAACTGGGTTTTTAAAGAATTAAGGGGTTTGTTTGATGATGATAATATACTCTTTAATAATTACTTATATGTTGTGAATTTTATGGGATTATGTCCACTAAAAAGCATGGTCATTAGTGGTCCTTCTTTGCATACCAATGAACCTCTATTTTCTGGATAATTCTATGATTGAATGGCAGTAACATGGAAACAGGTTAATCATGTAAGCTCAGTTGATTAAATGGATACCCAATGAATAATAATCCTTGTTTGGTCACCCCAGTTAACCAAACAAAAAATATAGAACTAAATGAATGGTGTGTTTAAATCTAAAAACTCCCTTACTCTACTATGGTGATGTGTATTGTTGTTCTTCTTTATGCTTGTGTGGTGACATGGATGGGGATGGGATCCCCTGTTGTGAAATTGTTAGTTTTTGGATTTTGGGCCATGTGGGGCCATATTTTGGGACTTGGTTTGGTTCTAGTATTTAGAGGGATCTCACGGATCCCTTTTGTTGTTGTGAATTTACAAGAGAATTGGGTGTGAATGCTTAATTTGCTGCTTGGTTGTTTTCCTTCCTTGGCTTGTGGCTACACCTATTAGTTTCCCATTAGTGATTAATTATTTAAATGGAATATCTTGAATATGATAGCAAGAATGGGTTCAATGGGAATTGTTTTCCAGGAATGAGTTGTGCTCTGGTTATGGTTGTTGTGCTTTTGTATGAATGAATAGTAAAGAGGGTGTTTGGGTGTGGGTTGGTTTTAGAACCTTTAGGTTGGGATGAGTTCTTGTTTACCTATACGTATGAATTTAGTTTTTTTGTTTCTTATTCTCACCCCACCCAATTTGAGCACTTCATGTCGAACACCCCCATTTCATGGGGGAGGGTGTTTTCCCAACACTCCTATGAGTGGCTGGTTATTAGCTCCTTTTTTTTCCTTTCCCAAGTAGCCTGAGACTCTTCAGGAAGGTTGTGATGACCTGAGTTCCATTATAGCCCAATATTCTTTGGCCATGGTAGTTGTGGTGGTTGGCCTAGGTGTGTGTAGGCAGTTTGTTTCCCAAGTATTTTCGAGATGAGGCTCAGGTGTCTTCGGGCATGACGGTAGTTATTCTGGACCAAGTGTCTTCGGGCGTGGTGGTAGTTATTGTGGACAAGGTGTCTGCAGACAGGGATGTGTGTGGTTGTTTTTTCCTAGGTATCTGCGGGCGGGATGCGTGGTTGTGGTGTCCTAAAAGGTTGTTGTTGGGGAGGCAGTGGGACTGCAGTGAAAATGGCAGGGGAGGTTTAACGTGTAGGATGTCTTCAATAACCAGTGGTAAAGTGGTGTGGGGTACCCAAACATCAATGTGATACTACTATTATTTTACCTGACTTGCATTATTTAGGGAGTGTTCCTTGGTGAGGTTGGGTGGATAGTTTCTTTTCTAGGTGCTTTGGTTATCTCCTTTTTCTCACAGGGCATTAGAATGCCTCCCCCACTTGTGCACAAGAGATTTTGGTTTTCCCTACTGAGTATACTTGTATACTCACCCTATGTATATAAAACTGCTTTCAGGTTTCCAGGAGGACTTCGGTAACCATACAGGGCAGTACTAGCTAGGACGCTGGGACCGTTGATATTGCTGCTTTTCTTTTCTTTTGGTACTTCCCTTTGGAGTTTTCTTGTACCTTATAGCACTTATTATTGGAACATGCATATGGGAATGGATTGTTTTGGATTTACTTTTACTTTCAGTTTTGGTGTTTTTTGGGATTTACTATCTTATCTTTCGATCCTACTAAATAAAAAGGGAAATGCCTTCCATATTACGTATGATTCTATACCCTTGGTGCTAGTCGCCACTCAGGGCCTATTGAAGGTGGGTCTCGGGGGTCATTATCTCTCCTTCAAATTGAGTAAGGAAGGGTCTGGAAATCTTTTTTCCCTTACCTTATCTTAGTGAAGGTGGGTCGTGACAAAATTGTATCATAGGATGATGGTTGAGAGATAGGATGGATTTCAGAGTTAGGCACAGTGAGGATTGTATGGGATGGTAGGGCAATAGTGTTAGGCAATCTTGGTGCATGAAATAGGCCAGAGGAGACTGGCTAGGACATGGGATTTTAGGCTTCCCTGTGATTCGATGCAAGGACTCTGGACCTACCGAACGACCATGTGAGGCAAAATTGATTGTAGGGTAGAGACCCTAAGAAAGGTACATGCATCATAATGACTTGTGTACTTGTGTGTCATAGGTATTTTTGGAAATTTAAAATAAATAAAAAGTTTAATAAAAATTTAAAAGCAATCTTCTCTACTACTCAGGATTAGAAATTCCTTATTTACTTTGTAGTTATGGAACCTAGACGATGACCATGAGTAGTGTGGGTGATCGAGGCCCAGGAGGCTGATTTAGCTGATCAATAGAGGTATGATCGAGAGGAGGAGGAGGAGCAGTGGAAGAGGATGCTTTGTACCTTTCAGTAGCTGACCCTCAGGAAGTACAAGGGCAACGTCTCGAACATGGAGACAGAGATCTGGCTCGAGAAGCTAGTGATAGATTTCAGCTTGATCTAGGCTCTGACGGAGTACTGGGTTCCTCTGGCTGTAATCCAGATGCGGGGAGCAATGCATCAGTGGTGGATGCTTTATCTTGGGGAGAAGAGAGAGGATGAGGTTTTGTGGACTGACTTTGAGAGGGAGTTACGGGCGAAATTCCTCTCTTCCACGATGAAGGCTGAGAAGAGGCAGGATCCACTCTCTCTTCAGTAGGGGAGTATGTTAGTGATGGATTTGGGGATCAAGTTCAAGGATCTCCTTCATTTTTATTCGGACCTCTTTCTAGATGAGGAGTCTCAGGTGAGACGTTTGGAGGAGGCACTCCAACCTTCTCTTCATTATGCTGTTACTCCCTTCACTTTATCAACATACTTGAAGGTTTAGAAGAAGGATAAAGTGGTGGAGATGATGCACACACTGGGAGGTGTACCGCGAGAGGGGAGCCAGTTGGGCTCGTCAAAGGGGAAGGTCATCAGCAGCAGGCCTCCAGTGTTAGGGCCTTCTAGGTTTTAGCTAGTGGAGAGCAGGCCCCAGCAGTTCCAGTTTTTATTTCTCAGTCCTCTCCCTTTCTTTGCGGGCCCAGGAATGAGATTCTTCATCTGTGGAAGTTGTGGGAACCTTTAGAATCAGTGCTCAGACCAAGTGCAGTATAGTGGGGGTGGTTAGGTTCAGCACCCACCTTAGTAGCAGCAGTTTCTAGCTAGGCTATTTCAACAGCAGTAGTAGGGATAGTGAGCTCCCGCTTCTCTGAGAGTAGATGTTGTAGGAGGAGGCTGACCTTACGGCGCTCCTCAGGGACCTCAAACAGGGCGTGGTTAGGGAGGGAGCTAACATACGAGGGGTAGAGGAGTTGGGCATGGGTAGTTGCACGCTGCATAGGCAGTAGTTCCAGCAGGGCCAGAGGTCATTTGAGGTACGATTAGCTTGTTTAGTAATACTTCATGTGCCTTGTTTAATTTAGGAGATTCTAACTTTTTTTGAACCTATTCTATCCCATGATGTGGGTCTAGAAGTAGAGAGACTTCCCATTCCTTTGGTGTTGAGTACGTCAGTCAGAGTTCTGACCAGCTTGTCTCATGTTTTTCAGGGATTTAGACTGATGTTAGGACCACATCAGTCTAGTGGGGACCTTATTTTGCTACATATGTAGTCGTATGAAATCATTCTAGGCATCAACTGGTTGTTCTCTATGTGTGTCGTTATCAACTACTTCCGAAGAAGGGTCGTGTTTTCAGATATATTCGGACAACGTGTGACTTTCTTTGACGAGCGGGGTTTCCAGGAAGGCAGCGAGTGAGTGGAGCCTCTTCTTTACTTGTTATTTGAGCTGTCAGTGGTGTCAGAAGATACAGAGATGGTGGAAGTCCTGGGGATCATTAGTGAGTTCCTGGACGTCTTCCCTAGAGAGGTGGTGACTCTACCCCCTTGACATGATGTTGAGTTCAGGATAGACTTGCAACCCGGTGCCCATCCGATTTTGATGGCTCCCTATCAGATGATGCCTTCTAAGTTGCAGGAGTTACAGATTTAGATTAAAGATATGATGAAGAAGGGTTTTGTTCAACCAAGGGCGTCACCATGGGGTGATCCAGTCTTGTTTTCAAAGAAGGCATATCGTGGTCTCGGGCTATGTATAGACTACCAAAGGCTGAACCAGGTGACGGTCAAGAATCGTTACCCCCTCCTAAGGATCGAAGACCTTTTTTATCATTTGAAGGGGGTAGGATGGTTCTCCAAGATTGACCTGTGTTTAGGATATCACTAATTTAGGTTGAAGGAGGGTGACATCTTGAAGACTGCCTTCAGGTGTAGATATGGGAACTTTGAGTTCATGGTCATGTTGTTCGGCATTACAAATGCACCAGCCATGTTCATGGGACTCATGAACTTCATCTTATGGGAATATCTAGACTAGTTAGTAGTCGTGTTTATTGAATACATATTGATCTACTCAAGATCAGAGGAGGATCACGCCGATCATATGAGGATGGTTTTAGAGGTTCTTTGATAGCACCAGCTCTATGGGAAGTTGTCCAAGTGAAAGTTCTGGACAAGAGAGGTGCTCTTTCTTGGACATGTGGTGTCCGACCAGGGAATAATAGTGGACCCATTGAAGGTCGAAGCGGTTTTTTCTTGGTAAAAACCCAATAACGTGGAAGAGGCTCATAGTTTCCTGGGTCTAGAAGGTTACTACTAGAGATTCGTGCCCAACATCTCCCAAGTTGCAACACCTTTTTCAGCCTTAACCAAGAAAGATCAAGCTTTTGTATGGAGTGAGCAGTTTCAGGAATACTTCAGTTATTTGAAGGGAAAGTTGGTTAGTTCCCTAATGCTGAGGTTTCCAGAAGAAGAGATGATGTTTGAGGTGTTCTGGGATGCTTCAGGCCAAGGCTTGGGGTGTGTACAGATGCAACAGTAGGGGGAAATCTCTTATGGGTCTAGGTAGTTATGTTATCATGAGTGTAACTATGCCACCCACGATCTAGATCTTGCAGCGGTCATGTTCGCCCTGAAGTTGTGGTGGCATTATCTCATCAGGGAATGCTTTGTGGTCTTCAAGGATCACAAGATCTTGAGGTATATATTCTCCCAACGGGACCTAAAAATGTGGCAGTGGAGGTGAATGGAGTTTCTTCAGGACTATAACTTCGATATTTCCTACACCTCATGAAAGGATAACGTGGTGGTTGATTCCTTGAGTAGGAAGTCGCAGAAGGATGTGGTTCGAGAATCGATAGATGCTTGGAAAGTGATGGAAGAATTGGTTTCCCTACACCTAGATGCAAGGGTGGAGGATGGTAGAGGATATCTGTTTCAAATGAAAATAGAATCCTCTCTATTGCATAAGGTGGAGGAGTCTCAGTGGGGGGACTTAGAGGCTGAAGTGAAGTGTGATCGTGTTAGCTAGGGCAATACTCCAGAAGGATGGTCAGAAGACGGACAGAATCAGATGTTGTTTCATGGAAAGTTGTTTGTCCCGGTGGAAATTCACAATAGAGTTCTTATTGAGTTCTAAAACTCACCCCTATCGGTGAACCCAAGAGTTTCCAAGATGTACTAGGGCTTGAGGGGTTAGTTTTGGTGGCCCGGGGTGAAGCGGGTAGTGGTAGAGTTTGTGGCAATGTGCCTTGTGTGTTAGTAGGTGAAGGTTGAACACCACATCCTATGAGGTCTGTTACAACCTTTAGATGTCCCCAAGTGAAAGTGGGATGACATCTTGATGGATTTTGTTATGGGAATACCTAGATTTCAAGGGGTTGCGATGCTATCTGAGTAATGGTGGACTGACTGACGAAATCATCTCACTTCCTGGCAATCAAGGAGTCGACACTTGCATCTAGTAGAGTTTGCCTACAATAATAGCTATCACTCCACCATTTGCATGGATCCATTCTAATCCTTGTATGGGAGACCATGTCGCTTACCCATGTGCGAGATAGAGGTCAGGGAAGCAGGTGTTCTTGGCCTAGAGGTGGTGCAGAGCACCACAGAGAAAGTTCAGCTTGTATGGGAGAGGATGAAGGCAGCTCAGGACCAGTAGAATTCATATACCGAACATAGGAGTAGACCCTTGGAGTTCTAGGATGAGAACCATGTGTTCTTGAAGTTCTCCCCTCGTCATGGGAAACAGAGGTCCGGCAGAGGAAGTAAGATTTCTCCCAAGTTTTTCAGAACCTTCGAGGTGTTGTGGTGGGTTGGCGAAGTGTCTTATCAGCTAGCTCTATCGCCACCACTATTGATGGTGCATGGTGTCTTCCATGTGTCTCAGATCCATCGGTATCTACATGATGATTTGCACATCCTCAACTGGGGGGAGATGGATATTTAGGATGATGTGATGTTTTTAGAGCAACCAGTGAGGATCGAAGATTGTGAGGAGAAGCTGCTTCGTGGGTGAAACATTCTCTTGGTTTGTGTGTTATAGAGGCATAGTGTCCTCGATGAGAGTACCTGGGAATGGGAGGCACATATGTGTGCCCAGTACCCAAATCTGTTTTGAGTTTTGTTTTGTTTTGTTTTGTACTTGATTATGATGTAGTGCTTGACCCTATTAACTATGAGATGTGATTCTTTTTCTTATTCTCTGAATGTGTGTAAAGATTCCAACTATGGGGAGGGTAGGACCTGATCCTTAATCAAGACACATTAAAGTGGATACGGTTAAACCTGTGTGGGTGAGTCAATGCCACCCAAAGTGGATAGTATCTTGGTATGGAGGAAGGTACTCCCTAATCCATATGATTGGATGGTATGACCCTTATATGTTTGTGTGGTTACTTGGGGGAGAGGAGCGGTAGTATATCTATGGTTGTTCACAAGATAGTTGAGGGAGAGGTGTTCATAGATATCAAGGTTTTTTCCGGCTCTCGAAAAATGCTAGGGTGGTTCAACCGTGAGAGGTATCTTTTGAGGTGGTTACTCAGACCCCTCTCTTTCCTTTAGGTTTATTTTTGATTCTCGAGGATGAGAATATTTTGAGATGTATCTGATGTAATGGATCGGACCCTCCTGGTCCATTACTTTGTCAATTTCTGGTGTTGGGGCGTCATAGACCCATTAGTGAGTTGTGAGGGTGGCGGTGTCGATGGAAGGGTGTCGCTGTGGTGTCACCCATCGGTCTCATCGATCGGTCTCACTGATCTGTGAGTCACCGATCAGTGTCATGGGGTTGTTGGGGGTTTCTTTCCCCAGTTTCCTGTAATGATTCTTTTAAGTTTTAATGCCTCTTTAAAGTGGTGTGAGGCTGTTTTAAAGACCATAAATGATGTTATGGATCCCTAAGAGTGGGGAGACCCTCGATGGACCCAAATTGTGTGTCACTATTACACATTTTCCTCTGTTTAAATGAAATAATTTAACTCACAACTGTTATACCCACCTCTCCGATGAGAATTATTAAATAACAATTTATTCCATCATGTGTAATCGTCCAATTGCATGGTTAAACCACGATCTATCTTCAAAGCCGTTTAAGATTTCATATTCCGTAACTCCAGGATATTACCATTTATCATATGATATTATTTATTCTTCTTAGCTATTCTCTTTTCCTTTCCTTGGTGCGTTTGGAGTCCCACTTCCCGAGGCTAGTGGTGCGCTAGTGCTGGAGCCTTTCCTACTCACTCTTGGAGTCCTCAGAGTTCTTCCCCTACAATTAGTTCATCCCCCATTCTTGGCGCGAGGATAAAAAATTTGATCATTGATCATCCAGGTAGGGTTTTTCCTTCACCTATCTTTATTGTGTATCATGTGGGGTGGGTGCGATAATGTTCCCTCAGGGATGGATGAAACGAAACCTTAACAAAGACAATAATTAGGTTTTTAAAGAATGAAGGGGTGTGTTTGATGATGTTGTTGTACTCTTTCATCATTTATTATATGTTGTGAATTGTATGGGATTATGTTCACTGAAAATCGTGGCCATTGGTGGTCCTTCCTTACGTACTAATGAACCTCTATTTTCTAGATAATTCTATGATTGAATGGTTGTAACATGGAAACTGGTTAATCATGTAAGATCGGTTGATTAAATGGATACCCAATGAATAATAATCCTTGTGTGGTCACCCCTGTTAACCAACCAGAAAATATGAAACTAAATGAATAGTGTGTTTAAATCTGAAAACTCCCTTGCTCTGCTTTGGTGATGTGTGTAGTTGTTCTGCTTGATGCTTGTGAGGTGACATGGGTGGGGATAGGATCCCCTATTGTGAAGTTGTTAGTTTGTGGATTTGGGGCCATATGGGGCCATATGTTGGGGCTTGGTTTGGTTCCAGTACTTCAAGGGATCTCACAGATACCTTTTGTTTTTGTGACTTTACAAAATAATTGGATGTGAATGGTTAATTTGTTGCTTGGCTGTTTTTCCTTCCTTGGCTTGTGGCTATGCCTATTATTTTCATGGTAGTGAAGAATTATTTAAATGGAATCACTTGAATATGATAACAAGAATGGTTTCAATGGTAATTTTTTTCCAGGAATGAGTTATGCTCTGGTTGTGGCTGTTGTGCTTTTGTATGAATGAATAGTAACAAGGGTGTTTGTGTGTGGGCTGGTTTTGGAACATTTAGGTTGGGATGGGTTCTTGTTTACCTATATGTATGAATTTAGTTTTTGTGGTTCTTATTCACATCCCATCCAAGTTGATCACTTTGTGTCGAACACCCCCATTTCATGGGGGAGGGTGTTTTCCCTAACACTCCTATGAGTGGTTGGATATTAGATCCTTTTCTACTCCCTTTCCTGAGTATCCCAAGACTCTTCGGGCAGGCTGTGATGGCTTGAGGTCTATTATAGCCCAAAATTCTTCAGGCAGGTTAGTTGTGGTGTTTATCCCAGGTGTGTGCCGGTAGTTTTCTTCCCAAGTGTCTTTAGGATGAGGCCTAAGTGTATTCAGGTGTAGCGGTAGTTGTTTTGTCCCAGGTGTCTTCAGGCGTGGTGGTAGTTGTTGTGACCCAGGTGTTTACGGGCAGGGATGTGTGTGGTTGTTGTGGCCTAGGTGTCTGCGGGTGAGATGTGTGGTTGTGGTGGTCCAAAAGGTTTTTGTTGGGGCAGCAGTAGGACTGTAGTGAAAATGGTGGGGGAGGTCTGACACATAGGATGTCTTCAATAACCAGTGGGAAAGTGGTGTAGGGTACCCAAACATCGATGTGATACTAATATTATTTTACCCAACTTGCGTTATTTGGGGAGTGTGCCTTGGTGAGGTTGGGTGGATATTTTCCTTGCTAGGTGCTTTGGTTATCTCCTTTTTCTCACGAGGCATTAGAATGCCTCCCCCACTTGTGCACGAGAGCTTTTGGTTTTCCCTACAGAGCATACCTGTATACTCACCCTGCGTATATAAAAATGATTTCAGGTTTCCATGAGGACTTTGGGGACTGTACGGGGAAGTACTATCTCGGATGCTGGGACCGTTGACTTTGCTACTTTTCTTTTCTTTTGGTACGTCCCTTTGGAGTTTTCTTGTACCTTGTAGCACTTATTATTGGAACATGTATATGGGAATGGATTGTTTTGGATTTACTTTTACTTATAGTTTTAGTGTTGTTTGGGATTTACTATCTTATCTCATAATCCTACTAAATAGAAAGGGTAATGCCTTCCATATTACTTGTGATTCTATACCCTTGGTGCTAGTCGCCACTCTGGGGCCTATTGAAGGTGGGTCTCGGGGGTCATTATCTCTCCTTCAACTTGAGGAATGAAGGGTCTGGAAATCTATTGTCCCTTCCCTCATCTTGATGAAGGTGTTTCATGACACAAATTGTGTCTTTTTATTTAAAATTGATATTAATTTTAGCAATAAGAACAAGTGACATACTGAAAATCGATAAAACACATTCAGATTGTTTTGATACTTTAGTAAAATTATCTATAAGTCATTTTTGACTTTTAAAAATCATCATCACCTCAATCTGATGCACGATGTGACTGGTATAATTCCAAGTGTGTCAATTTATTTAAATTTGACATTAATTTTAGTAAAAAGAACAAGTGACATACTGAAAACTGAGAAAATGCATTCAGATTGTTTTGATACTTTAGAAAAACGACCCATGAGTCATTTGTGACGTGTAGGAATCAACCAAATCTCAATCTGATGCATAGTGTGACCGGTATAACTCAAATTGTGTCTTTTTATTTAAAATTGACATTAATTTTATTAAAAATAATAATAGCCATACTAAAAACTAATAAAACACATTCAGAATATTTTGATACTTTAGGAAAATAATCTATAAGTCATTTTTGATGTGCAGGAATTAGCGTCACCTCAATCTGACACACAGTGTGACCGGTATAATTCCAAGTGTGTCTATTTATTTAAAATTGACATTAATTTTAGTAAAAGAATCAAGTGACATACTTAAAATCAAGAAAATTAATTTGGATTGTTTCGATACTTTATTAAAATGACCCATGAGTCATTTTTGATGTGTATGAATCAACCACACCTCAATCTGATGCACAGTGTGACCGGTATAATTCGAAGTGTGTCTTTTTATTTAAAATTTACATTAATTTTAGTAAAAAAACAAGTGACATACTAAAAACCAAGAAGACACATTCGAATTGTTTTGATACTTTAGGAAAACAATATATCAGTCATTTCTAACATGTAGAAATAATCATCACCTCAATGCAACACATGATGTGACCAGTATGATTCCAAGTGTTTCTATTTATTTAAAATTGAAATTAATTTTAGTAAAAAGAATAACTGACATATTAAAAACCAAGTAAACACATTCATATTATTTTTATACTTTAGGAAAATGATTCATAAGTCATTTATAACATGTAGGAATCAACCAAACTTCAATCTGACGCATAGTATGACCAGTATAACTCGAAGTGTGTTTTTTATTTAAAATTGACATTAATTTTAGTAAAAAGAACAAGTGACATACTAAAAAATGAGAAAACACATTCTGGTTATTTTTATACTTTAAAAAAATGATCCATAAGTCAGTTTTGGCATGTAGGAATCACTTGCACCTCAATCCGATGCACAGTGTGATCGGTTTGACTCAAAGTGTGTCTTGCTATTTGAAATTGACATTAATTTTAGTAAAAGAAACAAGTGACATACTAAAAACTGAGAAAACACATTCAAATTATTTTGATAATTTATAATAATGAACCATGAGTCATTTGTGACATATAATAATCACCTGCACCTCAATCTGATGTGCAGTGTTAACAGTAAGACTCAAAGTGTCTGTTATCAGTTGAAAGTTGACATTTTAGTTCAAAACGCATATTGCTCACTAAAAACCAAGTAAACACACTCCAGTTTCCTTGATAATTTTGGATAATAATTCATAGGTCATTTGGGATGTGTAATAATCTATCTCGCATCAGGCCAACAAATTATGTGATTGGTATGACTCAAAATGTGTGTTTCCAGTTTAAAATGACTATTTAGTAAAAAACACAAGTGACATTCTGAAAATTGAGAAAACACATTCGGATTGTTTTTATACTTTAGGAAAATGATATATAAGTAATTTTTGATGTGTAGGAATTAGTCTCATCTTAATCCGATGAGTGGTGTGACCGGTATAACTCCAAGTGTGTCTTTATTTAAAATTGATATTAATTTTAGTAAAAAGAACAAACAACATACTGAAAACTAAGAAAACACATCCAGGTTGTTTTGATACTTTAGGAAAACGATCCATAACTCGTTTTTGACTTTTATGAATGAACCCCACCTTAATATGACGCACGATGCGACCGTTATAACTTCAACTGTGTCTTTTTATTCAAAATTGACATTTTCTTAATGTTTTCTTTTATGTTAATGTTTAATTTATTTCTTTATAGTATTAATAACATATGATTTGTTTTCTTATATAGGTGGATTATTTTTCTTGGGTTGAGGTGATTTTTTTAGCAACTAATACCATGGGAGTTCTTTTTTGAGAGGGGATCACGAGCGCCAAAATATGAAACATCAATGTTTTAAATGTTTGTCGGATAATTTTAAATGTAATTATACAAAAAATTATTTGAAATGTACATATTAGTGTTTTTTTGTATTTAGGATGTCTAATTTATTTCAATTAAATTATATATTTTTCATAACCAGGTTATAGGTTTTTTTGGGTGTGTTGTTATACAAACAACACATTATAGCACATTGGGCCTTTATTAGTGCTATTGAAAGCACTGATAAAGGGTGTCCTTTATCAAGGATAATGAAAGAATTGATAATGGGGACCCTTTATCATCGATAAACTATCAATGATAAAGGGTTACCTTTATCAGTGTTTTTAACACTAATAAAGGCTCACCTTTATCAGTGCTTTTTATCACTGATAAAGGGGACCCCCCCCTTAATGTTGTTGAGGACAACAATTATTTTTTAGCGTTGTTAAAGTCCTTTTAGCATGATATTAAAGGACATATATGCAATAGTGTATGTATACCACATGGAGTATCATACACTATGTATTTAGTATATCAAGGTTATCTATTTCATATGGAATCTTTATACCTGATATTGGAAAGATATCTAGTATGAGAAGCTTTATACTTTGATACCTTTCTTGCGTTATCCTTGAGGCTGAGCTAATCAGGGGGTGGTTGGGTGTTTTATTGATCATTCCATTGATTGATCATTAACCAAAAAAGGACATGTCCTCTCATATGAAAAATATAACACATGATCCCTCAACTAAGATAGATGATAAAGTGCATGTCCATACTTAGATATGTGACAGATAATGTTCATATCTATCTGGATAAGGGGTATGTGATGTGATCATGTATGTGGATGAATAAAATGTGATGTGTTCATCTATTGGTCCAGTTTATACTTGGATAATATATAATGTATGAGTAGACTATATGAGATTCACACACTCCATGTATCATGGTAACGTGATGCCTTGGACAAGGTGATTGTATGATTATGCTTACTTGTATATGATACAACTGGTAGACACATGTATGAAGATATATGTGTTTGATAGAGATCATGTCAGATCCATTTTTAGTATGAGTAGCATTTATGATTTTCTAAAGGGTTCCCATTGCTTACAATTATGGATTAGGGGATCTAAAATAAATGTCAATGCTACAAAAACCCTTGGGGTCAGACTTAGTGGTTATGTGAATAAGGATTACATTTTGTTACAATGTGTGTATACACAATTTTCAAATATTCCCTAAAAGTGTTTTGAAGGATATATAAAAGAATTTTTGGATGGATTTTCTTAAGTTGTTTCATATGATGTGCATTGTGGTGAAAACGAATTTTAAATTTTCTAAAAGGAGTTTCGAAAGATATCCAAAAGGAGTTTTGGATATTGTTTCATAAGTTGATACATATGTTGTAACATATGGTGAAAGTGTACTAAGTCTATGGGACTTTAGTGAAAGTGGGAGATTATTGGAAATATGCACTAAAGGAAAAAACCAAAACATGATTGGATAGACCACAATGTTTTTTTTATGGTATAAACCATGACATAGTGAGAGTTATTATGTCATGTTTTAATGCATGACAATATATATATTATGTGATAGCATGTGAATCGTCTGCATTATTCTAATTTAAGATATCATAATCAGTTATATCCATAGGAGTATTGATAATGGAATATGAAACATTTAAGGGGATAAACATTTCATTATTTATGGTTGAATGTTATAAAATGTTTACAATGCATATTTCATAGTTCAAACGTTTTTGACATCTAGAATGATGGAATAGTCTTCGAGGAGCATCCTTGATGCCTGTATAAAGAGGATATGACCATGAGATGGTTAAAAATGATTCCTTTCATTGAAAACTCCTTACAGTGAAACTCTCTTGATCTCTTTTCTTCTCTTTCTCTTTAACACCAAGGTTCTAAAAGGTGGTGATGAATAGAGGATCTATCTCAGACATTGGGAGATTCACATAGTTCATGGATACACTTGAAGGAAGGAGTTCGTTGGATTCTTCTCAGTGATTTCAATTAAACTCGTGTCATGGAGCTTGGATAGATTGGACCAATAGAAAAAAAAGTGTGTGTTATTTATTTATTTTATTCAATTCAAACGAATGTATAGATCATGTGGTGTGATTGGTTTTGATTGATCTTTTTTACTGTGTTTAGACAATCATTATACCCTCAAAAACCCAGGTTATCCCCACTAAAACATAATACTGCATTACCAGAGACACTTGTTGGAGGTGGCACTACGACAACCTAGGCAATAGGTGACTCCCCAAATGAAATTATAACCCCCATAGAACCAGCAAATCCATGGTGAGAAACTAATGTCAATGATCCCACGGGTTCTTCTTAAACCATTTGATCACTACCAAATTCCCTATGTACACATTAGTGAAGAAGTTTTTGATGAAAAATTGGATGTGTTGGATGGAATAGACAAGGATATATGAACAAATTCCATGAGCTCCCTCCAGTGGGAGAGTAAAAGGAGATCGAAAGGGTGAATCAGATCCAAATCTATGAGATCCCCAAAATGTTTAGGTTGTGATTTAGGACCTGATTCTTAGAGAAGAGGATGAGTTATAACTTCCAATTTTTTCATGACAACAAACTCATCTTTCGACCATAAGAGATGAATTTCAAAGAGAATAGTGAAACTACTTATGACACCAAAATCATTGTGTTCAATTATTCAACCCAAATCTCCCCTCAACCTCTTCGTTCTCTATCATCTGATAACATAGCATGCTAGCCCAACCTTCTGATTTTGATTTTCTAAGTTAGGAAAAAAACAAAAACAATTACATCAAATGAATGTCTACATGGTATCATGGTAGACACATATTTATGGTCATAGATGAAAACACATACATCAATGTAATATTTTGTTTATCATATCAATAAATTTCCGTTAAACCTTTACATGGTTTAGGTGATCTGCCTAACTCAATAAGTTTGGCCTAATGAAAATGTCTTATTGGACCGATTTTTTTAGTTTTAATATTAAATGAGCATGTTTTTTAAGCACAGTTAATAATAGGGTCACAATCATGCTTTAATAGTTGACTCAACATGTGACCTGCCTGACTCAATTATGCAATACTATAATGATGCTTATTAAAAAAACTTTAATATCATGTATTTATTATTTCAATAAAATTAGGGATTATTACATATAAATTTTATTTTATTTAAAAATATTTTGAGAACTGATTAATAAATGAATTGAAAAAAAATACATGGGCCTTTAATAAAGTGTTTTTCAAGGCTCGATTAATAAATGTGTCGAGCTTGGGCCGGTTTGGCCAGACTCATTATAATTGAGATGTTTTTTTTTCGGTAGGAACCGTATTGATCTTACCCATGTATAGACCCAGTTTAAGACCTTGAAGATTAATTTTGAGACAATCAAGTCAAAAATCGACACCCAAAAAATAATAAAATAAAAATAAATTGAACCTTCAATTAAATTCTCTAAAATTTAATTTTATCGATTAAATATTGTTTTTAACGACTGACTTTATACCAGTCACTCGATCATGGTCACCACTACAATAATATTTATCTTTAAGATAAATTTGTGATTTTCACCCAATTAAGGATAAATTTTTGATTTCACCCATTTTCATTTAAGATTCATACACATTTTTTTAGATATTTGTCTCAAATTTTTTTATAAAAATTGAAAAGGTAGTCTAAAATAATAAAAAATACACATGAACACTGGGAGTATAAATACAAAGAAGAAACAAACGCACGTACACACCCTATGGGCCCAATTGGGTGAAGCCACCATCCCCTCCCAAAGGGTCGACTCACCTCTTTTTAGGTCCAATTAGAGGCTCACAGGATAAACTTTAACAGGTATATTTTTACAAAGAAGACTACTGCAAGTTGCTATAGCACACTATTATAGTGCCCAACCATAGTACTACTACAATGACCCCATTGAAGTCAGATCTGGAGTTCACTTGCTATAGTGCGCCTGCTACTCTCAACAATACCTGACTCAGATGACATCCACCTCACTTGGGCAGGGCAAATTAGGTGTTATAGGGTTTTTTTAGTTTATGTGGGTATGGTTATTTTTATTTGGGGATATGGGTTGGTTCAGTGCCACTTCAAGTGGCGCTAAACAAATTGGTGGCAAAGCGCCACTTGAAGTGGCGCTTTGACCCCTTCGGCCTCACGCCACCCCCAACCCCCCATATATATATAATAAATTTATTTATAATAAATTTATTTATTATAATAAATATAATTACTAAAATAAATACAATAAAAATATAATTATATTTATTATATTTATATTTATTGTATTTATAATTATATATTTATTATATTTATAATTATACATTTATTATAATTATAGATTTTTTATAATTATAGATTTATTATATTTATAATTATATATTTGTTATAATATTATAATTATTATAATTAGAATTATATAATTATAATAAATATATAATTATAAATATAATAATTATAATAAATATATAATTATGATAAATATATAATAATAATAATTATATAAATATAATAATTATACAGTTATAATAATTATATAATTATAAATATAATAAATATAAAAATATAATAATTATATAATTATAATAAATATTTAATTATAATAAATGTATAATAAAATAAATATATAAATATAATAATTATAAAATTATAATAATTATATAATTATAAATAAAACAAATCCATAATTATAATTAATATATAATTATAAAAAATATCTAATTATAATAAATATAAAAATATAATAATTATAATAATATAATAATTATATAATTATAAATATAATAATTATATAATTACAATAAATATATAATTATAATAAATATATAATTATAATAAATAGATAACTATAATATATATATATATATATAATTATAATTATAATAAATACATAATTATAAATATAATAAATACAAAATTATAATATATTTATTATAAATATATATTTTGCCTGAATGGCCCGAAGGCCTTCTTTTTTATTTTATTATGGATAATCCCCCTTTTATGGGATGAAGGGGAACCCATACATGACCCATAGGCACAAGACACAAGGCCCGACACGACTCGTAATACATGACCCGAAGGCCCAGAGGCATACAATGCCTAATACATGACCCGTAGGCCCAACCCACTAGAACTGCCCCTCCCCAGCTTCTGTATCATTGATCTCCTAGCTCCCCATATTTCATTGCTGATTAGCTAGCATTGTCCCGTACAAAGTTTCATGGTGTCTGGTCCCGATGGCGGTTGTCATACCCTCTCATTCTTCCAATCCGGTTAGCTCTACTTCGGGTGGTTGCTACTCTTGTTGCTCTAATCCTCTTTTGGGGCATACTCTGTGTGAATTAGGTTACTCCATGGTCTATGTGGCCCAAAGGCCCTGAGGCCCGAAGGCCTTTAAATAATTATATATAAATTTATAAATTTTAAATATAAGGTTTACTTATATTTAAATATTTATATATAATTATAAATAATTTCACGTTTTTAAATACATATTTATAAATATATTTTTAAAATTTCAATTATTATTTTTAAATGTAATTATAAATATATAATTATATATACTTATGATTATATATATATATATGTGATTATATATTTATATATTTATTGTTGGACTCACCTGTTTTGATAATCCCAAATCATGTTTTGATAATCCCAAATCATATTTTGATAATCCCAAATCATGTTTTATTTATGTGATAATTATGTTTCTCTTACAAGTTAATCATTTATGTCAAAATCATGTTTGTATCAAAGTAATAACTATGTACGTTTAATCTCACTGCTCTCTTGTTTAAAGCTCACAGTGCAAAATTTCTCCAAGTAAAAAGGTCACCGTTACAAAGGTCACTGATGCAAAGGTCACCGATGCAAAGGTCACTGATGAAAAGGTCACCGATGCAAAGGTCACGGATGCAAAGGTCACAGATGCAAAGGTCACTGATGCCAAGGTCACCGATGTAAAGGTCACTGATGCAAAGGTCACCATTGCAAGTTCACCGATGCAAAGGCCACCGATGAAAAGTTCATCATTGCAAGGTCACCGATGCAAAGGTCATGGATGCAAGGTCACCATTGCAAGGTCACTGATGAAAGGTCACTGATGCAAGTTCACTGATGCAAGGCTACTGTTGTGAAGGTTACCGATGGAGAGTTATCGATGGAATGATACTGATGGAGAGTTATTGATGGAAGGTTACTATTGGGAAGGTTACCGATGAATGTTGTCGATGTGCACTTACTGTTGAAGCCTACCATTGTAAAGGCTACCATTACCAGTCTACCATACTCTTCTACTCCATACTTTTTCAAATTCTTAAGAATATTATAACAGTCATATTTTCTAACTTTAATGCTTATGACATTAGTTAATGCTGATTGTAGGCATATTAAGAGACCATATCTGGGGACAATATGAGGTACAAGAAAGATCACATGTGATGTACTTATTACTATTGCTCGGACCTTGAGTATAAAAGAGAAGACCAAAGAAAAAAAGATAGGATGATATGGATGAGGATGAGATGAGAAGCGCGTCTGATCATATGAAGAAACTTACTCACTAGATCAAAGACGAACCATCCAGCACTCACACTGTGAACCCACAAGCATCACAAAGATCATTTGGGACAAGCTCACTTCTACCTTCTGAGATTCATCAACTCTCGATCAATATAAGAAGCAAAACCTTCAGTTCATAAAATCTAGAACCTGGAGTTGTGACACTCTATTTTGGAGACAACTTTCAGAGAAAGGCTCAACCATCAAATTTGTCACTTCATGGAGCCAAGAGATGAACTGCAAACACATAGAGCCTTCTAAACTCAATATCATCATATTTTATCTACGGTGTTATTTTATTTTACATTTCTGAGAAGTTTGTGTTTGTGTCATACACACTGTCTCTTATGCTTGAACTGGAGGATTCAAAAATCCTCACATCAAACTTCTCTTACACCTTGTTTTCCCATATATAACTGTGGAAGATACCATGTGTGGTCTGTGTTGTTTATCATTCCCACGAAGAACTGTGGTAGTGGGTGTGAACCCTGGAAAATTTGTAAAAACCATTTAGAAGCCCGATACAGGCTGTGTATTAAGTTTATTGTTAATATAAACCGCTTGGTGGCAGGTGATCACCAAGTGGAGAGGATTAAGTCTCGGCTTGAGATTGAACCTCTTGTTTAACTTTTCTATGTATTATATTTTTTTATACTCTGTTTTATCTATTTTTTTCTGCTTATAATTTCTAAAACATTAAACTATTTTTCATTCACTTTGATAGTTAGTTTTGGTTAGTGTGTGTATATGTTTAATTCAGTAAACTTGTTTCAAAATTTGAAGAAGTGTTTCACACTAATTCAACTGAGGACTAATCACCCTTTGATAAACCTAATGACCAACTAGAAATTTACATCTCTACTGCCTTAATTAACTAGTCCATTTCAAAATTTGGGGGATCTTTATAATAAAGTTTTTAACATAAATTTTAAGTAGGAACTCAATTCACCCCCCCTCTTGAGATTCCACTTTGACCAACATTTGGTATCAGAGGTCTTAGTTTAGTTTTTATTACTACTACCTGAATTGTTGTGCAATTCGACAATTCTTTAACTGTGATTTTAGTTGTATCTTAAAGATCTTAAAATTTCTGTCATATCTAAATTTTTAGTTCTTTAGAATTCTAATTAACAATGTATAAATGAGTTGAGGGTGCTGCTACTAACAAGCCATCTTTCTTTAATGGAAATAACTATGCTCAGTGGAAATTAAAAATGAAAATGTATCTAGAGAGTATAGGACCTGAAATCTGAGACACAATTGAAGAACAACATGTATTACCTGTTACTACTAGGGACACATGGTCTCAGTTGACTAAAGCTACATATAACAATAACTGTAAAAAAATGAATGCTTTGTACTATTCTCTAGGTGATGAAGAATTCAATAGAATATCTTCTTGTAAAACTACATATGAAATTTGGGATACTTTAGCTGTTTCTCATGAGGGAACAACTAATGTTAAATAAATGAGATTAAATACTTATACTATTAAATATGATAATTTTAAGATGAATCCTGATAAAATTATATCTGAAATGTATCTCAGGTTCAATGAAATAGTGAATACCATGATTATGCTTGGAAAACCAGTGGACAGTAAGGATCAAATTATGAGATTACTTTGATGCATACCTGACAGATGGAGAGGAACTTCTGTTTCTATCCGAGAATCCTGTGACATAGGAAAGTTGCTAGTGAAGGAACTAATTGTAAAGATTATGAAGTACAAAGAAGAGCTTAAGGTAAATCAATAAGCAGATAAAGAACCTAGAAAGAATTCTGTAGTATTCAAGACTTCTACCTCAAAGAATAAGGACAAAGAAGAAGTTTAAGCTCCTATAGATATGCCCACCAGTGAAGACTCAGACTTTGACAGTGATGATGAGATGGCTCATCTTGCTAGGAGATTCAAGAAGTTCTACCAGAAGAAGATTTTCTTTAGAAAGTCAAACTATAAAGGAAGGTATGATAATAAAGGATAGTGGAAAAAGGATAGAAAATGGAATGATAACACAAACGAGATAGTCTATTATGAGTTTAAATGAAAAGGTCATGTGAAAGATGGTTTTCCCAAGCTGAAATTTAAGAAAAAGTATGAAGACAAAGGCAAGGAATATAAAAAGGCTATGAAAGCTACATAGAGTGCCTCAGAAGATAGCTCAAGTAGATCTGACACTTCTGATATTAAAAAAGAACAAACATACAAACCTGTGTTTCATGACAGAAACATCTGAGGTAACACCCAATTCTCCTGTACATAATGCTTACTATTCTGGTAATGAAAGTGAATCAAACAATGATGAAAATATGACCAAGGATGAACTATTTGAATATTGTGGAATGCTTGAGGACACCTTTAATGAACTCAAGGATAAATATAAATTATTTAAAAGATAATATGATTTAAATGCCAATTATAAGTCTGATATGGATATTGAAAAAGATAAATGTGCTCAACTGTTAAAAGAAAATACTGAACTTAAATTATCCAATGAGCAATTAAAAATAGATCTTGAAAAGTTTACTGTACGCAGAGATACCTTGACTCAGTTAATAGGAAAACAGATTTCTCTAAAATACACAACTGGTCTAGGATATTAGCTAGGACAGAGAAGAATTATTAAGAATAAATTTGTTCTAAAATATGGACAGTTCACTGCTAGTTCAAGTTTTGGAACACCTTTTGAAAAACAATTCTCTAAAGGACCTAACAAAGTATTCATGTCTCAAAACATATATGTTGATTATAGGAAACCTTTGAGACAAGTATGGGTTCCCAAATTTTTACTTGCTAACCTCTCTGGACCCAAGAAAATCTAGGTACCAAATTTACCCTACACTTAATCTATTTTGTAGGAAAATTGTTTAAAGAGATCTTATAAAACTCATACTTCAAGAGCCTAATTAAAGTTGATGGTGGACATGTTATGTTTGGTGATAATTAAAAATTGAAGATCATCGGCTTAGGCCAAATTGGTAACCCTGATACTGTATTAATTTCAAAAGTAATTTTTGTTTATGGGTTAAAGTATAATTTACTAAGTATCTCTTAGTTTTATGATGATGGTTTCAATGTTAAATTTGAAAATGATGCATGCAATGTCTTTAATTCTACAAATGATTTAATATTCACTACTCTTAGAAATGAAAATATATATGTTTTTTATTTAAATTATTTAGCTAAGAAAAATGTTTCATGTTTAAATTCTTTTCATAAGTAATCCTGGTTATGGCATAGAAGATTAGGTCACTAAAATTTCACTCACTTAGGAAACTAACTAGTAAAGGTTTAGTTAGAGACTTACCTAAATTAGAATTCCCACATAACAAATTTTGTAATCCTTATCAAAAGGGAAAACAACACAAAGTTTCTTTCAAACCAAAGAAATAAGTTTCTACTTCTCAACCGCTTGAGTTGGTTCACATGGATTTGTTTGGACCATCTAGAGTTTCAAGTTTAAATGGGAAGCACTATGTTTATGTTCTTGTAGATGATTTTTCTATATATACTTGGGTATACTTTCTAGCTCACAAAAGTGAATCATGTTCTTAGTTCATTAAATATTCAAAGTCTGTAGAAAATATTAGTGGACTTATAATTAAGACCTTGAGAAGTGATCATGGTCGTGAGTTTGAAAATCTGGAATTTGAATCCTTTTGCTCACATAATGGATATACTCACAATTTATATGCTCTTAGAACACACCAACAAAATGGAGTTGTAGAAAGAATAAATAGGACACTTCAAGAGATTTCCCAGACTATGCTTAATGAGTATAATCTTTCTATCTATTTTTGGGCTGAAGCTATTAATACAGCTTGTTACATTATCAATAGAGTCTTGATTAGACCCGTTCTTAAGAAAACCCCTTATGAACTCTAGAATAATAGGAAGCCCAAGGTTAATTACTTTAGAGCTTTTGATTTCAAAATCTTCATCCTTAACACTAAGAACAATCTTGAAAAGTTTTCTTCAAAAAGTGATGAAGGGATTTTCCTAGGTTACTCAATAAATAGTAAAGCTTATAGAATATTTAATAAGAGATCCAAATGTGTGGAAGAATCAGTTCATGTCAAATTTTATGAGACTAATCCACATGAACCCAAAACCTCTATTGAACTCCTTGAAGAAGATATGTCAATTCTGGACCTTAATGACAAAGATAGTGAGCCCTTAGTGAAAACAACCAGTTATGGAAATTCTCCAGAATTTGTATATGGTGAATCTGGACCTATAGACATTCATGAAGAGTCTAGTTCAACTCTTTCTAGAGGTATTATAACTCACAAGAATCGTCCTTTATATTCTGTAGTAGGTGATTTAAATAGAGGAACACAAACTAGAGCTTCTATGAGAAACTAGGTTGAACATCAAGCCTTTCTTTCACATCTTGAACCAAAAAATATTGATGATGAAATCAATGATGAATTATGGGTGATAGATATGCAAGAAGAATTAAATTAGTTTGAAAGAAACAAAGTTTGGGAATTAGTAGAAAGACCTAAAGACACGTTGACCAAAGGAACTAAATGGGTGTTTAAAAATAAAGTTGATGAATCTGGAAACATAGTTAGAAATAAGGCTATACTAGTTTCACAAGGATATAGTCAAGAGGAATGAATAGACTATGAGGAAACTTTTTCACCTGTATCTAGACAAAAATCTATTAGGATACTACTTGCTTATGCAGCTCATCTGAATTTTAAACTTTATCAAATGGATGTAAAAAGTTCATTTTTAAATGGGTATATAGTTGGAGATGTATTTGTTGAACAACCCCCTAGTTTTACAAATCCCCATTTTTTAAATCATGTTTTTAAACATTATAAAGCTTTATATGGTCTAAAACAAGCTCCAAGAGCTTGGTATGATAGACTTAGTTCTTTTCTTATTTCAAAAGGTTTTACTAAAGGAATAGAGGATCCTACTCTTTTTATTAAAAGGATTTTCAAAGATGTTTTAATAGTACAGATTTATGTAGATGACATTATTTTTTGATCCTCTAAAAATTATTTATGTGCTGATTTTTCAAAAATGATGCTAGATGAATTTGAAATGAGTTTAATGGGGGAACTTAAATTATTCCTTGGATTTTAAATTTTTCAAAATAAAAATGGTATTGTTTTAAATTAGAGTAAATATACCAAGGATATTTTGAAACGTTTTGGTTTGGACTGCAATAAAGGTAGTGATACACGTATGAGTACCACCTGTAAGTTGGATGCTAACGAAATTGGTAAACCAGTAGATCAAACCAATTACAGAGGTACGATTGGAAGTCTTCTCTATCTTACTTCTAGTAGACCTAATATTATGTTCAGTGTATGCATGTGTGCTCACTTTCAATCCAATCCTAAAGAGTCTCATTTAATTTCTGTTAAAAGGATTTTTAAATATCTCAAGTATACTATAAACTTAGGAATGTTTTATCTAAGAGAAAAATCATTTTATTTAATAATTTTTTCATATGTTGACTTTGTTGGTTTCAAGTTAGATAGGAAGAGCACCTCTGGAACATTTCACATTCTAGGAAAGTCACTGGTATCATGGTGTAGTAAGAAACAGAATTTTGTTGCATTATATACTGCCAAAGCTGAATATATAGTTGCTGGTAGTTGTTGTGCTCAAATTCTGTGGATGAAACACACTTTACTAGACTATAGATATTAATTCAAACATGTCTCTATAAAGTGTAATAATACAAGTGCTATTAATACCTCTAAAAATCTAGTATCTCATGCTAGGACAAAGCACATTGATGTGAGACATCACTTCTTGAGAGATCATTATCAAAGAGGTGATATCACTCTTGAATTCATTAGTACTGAACACCAATTGAATGATATATTCACAAAGATTTTGAATTCTGAGAGGTTAAATTACATCAAACATGAGTTAGGTATGATAAACGGTTAACCATTAGAAACCTCACTATTAGAAACCTCACCGTTGGAACCTCACCGTTGAACCTCACAGTTAGAAACCTCACAGTTAGAAACCTCACCATTGGAACCTCACCATTACAAACCTCACAGTTGAAACCTCATCGTTGAACCACACCGTTAGAAACCTCATCGTTGGAACCTCACTGTTGAACCTCACTGTTAGAAACCTCACCGTTGGAACCTCACTGCTAAACCTCTCCGTTAGAAACCTCACTGTTGAAACCTCACCGTTGAACCTCATCATTTGAAACCTCACTGTTAGGAACCTCATCGATAGAAACCTCACCATTGGGACCTCACCGTTAGGACCTCACCATTGTCATCTTACCGATAGTCGATGTTTTTTGGGACTTCATGTTTTCTTTCTTCCGGAAGTTGAAACGTTTTCTGTTTTACTTATTTGTTTTACTTGATTTGTTTTTCGATCCCTAAATGATAAAATTAAAAGATCATATCACATTTTGATCCACCTAAAATTCTCTCCCGAATCTCTTTTCTCTCTAACCTCAGAACCTAACCCTCTTCTGAAACCCCCGAACCGCTTTAGATCACATGGAAAGAGTAAAGAGACCATTGGTCAATGATGAAGGGGATGCGTCAAATACAAATAGACATTGAGCTGAGTCGAGCAGTGGAAGAAATGTAGTAGAAAAGCTAATCAACCCTCATCTGTCGAAGAGGGAAATCGTAGTTGAAAAAGAGCTCAGTTCCGAATGGTTTTTGGCGAGCAGATCTTTAGTGTTGAAGTCACTTGAAGCTCAAGGTTGTCTTGAATTCTTTGCAAACAACAATGGACCCTATTATCCGAAGTTAGTGAAGGAGTTTTATGAGTTTTTGAAATTCGAATAGAATGAGGATGATAACAGAATATCTTCAAGGTTAAATAGAGTGAGTATAAGCTTCTCCTCTATTGAATGGGATGAGTTTCTGAGAGTACCACATGAAGGGATTTTTTATTACTACTCAGGAGTGGTGACTCCCGCTACTGATTTCTTATGCTATGAATAATCCTTAACCAAACTGACAGGGAGTGGGATCCCTAGGAAAGTCATTGATGCTGAAATGGAAGGAGAAGAAAAGATGTCGTTTAATTTTGTCCAGCATGTCTTGAGTCCCAGGAGAGGGGACTTTGCTACATTGAAATTTCAGGATGTATTTATTTTGAATCTATTAAAGCATGGATAGAAGATAAATTTATGTAGGCTAATGATGATTCAATTAGAAGATATGACAAATCCTAGTTCAAAATCCAATTCCTTATTTCATACTAGATTGATATCTTTGATGCTGAAGGTGAAAGGAGTTGCTAGAGAAAAGGAGAAAATAGTTGTGGTAAGGGACAATTTCTGCATTACAAAGGTAATTTTCAAGTTATTGAAAATAAATTGGAACCCTTGGAAAGGAAGATGGGTACATGATTAGGCTAAGATATATGAGGAATTCAACCCTGTTACCCATCCTACTAGGCCTAAGTATAAGAGAGATCTTGGTATAAAGCCTAATGAAGTAGAGCTTGTATATTCAGATGAAGAAGGAGAAGTTGCGTTGTGCAAGAAAGGGAGGTCTCTCCTATAGATGACAGGAGTGATCCTGACCTTCCCTTCAATCCCAGTGCTAATATTGTATCCTTTGGTGAGCTTATCCCACCAAATATGACTTTATTATAAAATAATATTTTAAGTTTTTTCTAAAGTGCCCCTCTCCTCCCTTATAAAAAGGGCACCCCTTCCCTCTTCTCTTCACACCCTTTTGAGCCTTGAAGCTCGGCCAAACCCTAACCATTTCCTTTCTCATCTTCCCTAGAAACATTATAGAGGTTCTTTTCTCCTCAAAAGACCAACCCCAGTGCCTTAAGAGGAGGTTAAGAAGAGGCACGTCAAAGAAGAGGTAATATCCTTTACCGATTCTTTCCAATTTATTTCTTCTTCTACTTATTCTTCTTTATTTGTTTCATCATAAATTAATAACATCAGTATCAATAATATACTGATATGTTATTATAAATATTAAACAATCCAATTTCATCTTCTATCCATCCTACGGAAATGAAATCACCGCGCGTGCGTACGTACAGAATACCGTCTCTACGCCATGGTGTAATATGTTTTCCACCACCACCTTACTTGGATGGGTATAATGGTGTAAATAAATAACTATATATTATTATTGTAAAGTGATATTGATTATGAAATATTATACATACACTTCAATACAATTCCACGGTCATGGGAATGATATCATCGCTCGTGCGTACGTACGGACTACCGTCTCCACGAACGCAATGAGATTCATTTTCCATGATTAACCATTAAAGTATGATTATAAAGTATATATAATAAATAATCATAAAATATATTACATAATAATGATACTGGATTTATGTACATATATTTTTCATTTACTTAATTCCATTTAATTCAATAAGGAAACGAAAACAGTGTTCATGCGTACGTACGGCCTACTGTCTCCATGAATGGTGTATTTCATTTCGATTATATATCTATTATATATATATATATATACTGAATATATATATGATATATAAATCATGATTTAAATTCTGGAAGTAAGTAAATCAAGATATAATTAATAATAATATCAAGAACAATAAGTCCAAACACGTACGATAAATAAAACGATTTTTACCCAAAACGCTGCTTTAACATGAAACTTACAAAAGAACGGGTAATATAAAGTCATAAGTGAACCATATATGATATCATAACAATGAATATGATTCTTTAATAAGTCAATGACATTATTTAAATCATTATAAAGGAGGTTCGGATACGTACGAAGCATATCAAACCTAAGTTAAGGGATAACTATTCCAATCTCGTTCTTATCCGAGATTGTTATTCGTAAGTATTTACTGGGGTTATTGTTATTATCCATGCCCATGTTTTCTAAAACTATTTTCATGTATTTTTAAAGTCCTTTTTACCCATTTTTGAAATTTACCACATGTTATGAAAGGAATCTTACTTTTGTTTACCACACGGGGAATTTTTTGACTTTTCTGACAAAAGTATGAGAAGAATGTTATTTTTAACTTATACGGCGTGAACGGATTTTTATGGTTTCATAACGCCTCATTTTCATGAAGCTTACTCTAAAATATTTTATGACTATTTTAAAAAAATACTTTTCTTTTAAAATTGAATGGAATTTTGTGAAAAGAAAATGATTTTGAAGAAGAAAGGATATTTTCCTCAAGAATTCATTTCAATTGTTTTATCAAAACCATTTTCCATCTAAGATGACATTATTTCATATGTGTATGTTTCAAGTATAATGTCTCTATGATTTACATGGTTTCACTTTTATTATGATGAAATATCCATTTGTTTTATATGGATTATGTGATGATAGGATGATGTTTATAAAACCCATTTTATTCTTTAGGTTATTATAAATGTTTTAAGTTTATTTTGTGGAACAAGTAAGAATGATTTCATTATGAGATGGGTGGGACCTATATCTCCCTCCAATGCATTGGGTAAAGATTTATATCTCATGAGATAGACATGGATGAAAGAGTAAGTTAATCTGGTTTAGTGATACAGGACTGGAATGAGGAGTGAACTCAATTCAAAAAGGGACTTTGTCCACTAAGATGGTCATGGCAGCAATTCCTTGGATACTATGGAAATCATATCATGTGCTTAATGTTTTTCCATAATTATATGCTTTATTCCCATGCTATTTTATCATGATTAATGATCCATTATGATCTATTCCATACGTACTATCATGTTTTATGTCATTGCTCAAGATTTTGATGTTTAAATATTATGTCCATGTTTTGAAATTCAAATGTATATGGTTTGTTTTATTTTCTCCATGCTTACCCTTTTTGAGAATTTGAGCTCACCCTTTATATGTTTTCTTTTCCCTAGGATATAAAGAAAAAATTTAGGTAAAAAAGGGAATATCTTTATGGGAGATGTTGAAGGTCTTTCACCAAGATTAGAAGATTATGTTCCAAGTTTCCAAAGACACTAAACTATTACGGTCCTTTGGTGTCTATTTTTGTTATGTATTAAGTATTCTGCAAAAGTAATGTAATGTCCATGTACGTCAAGCTTTGGGTCTCTACAAAGGTGTTCTAGGATGGTGTTTTGTATTGATGTTGTGTTTATTGACAATTCATTTCTTGGTTGATCAAAGGAGTTTGATGACCTAAGAATATGGTTTACAAAAAATAGAATCCTAATAAAGGAATCTAGGAATTTTGTTCAATGGTTTTGTTTTAAATTTTTGGGCGTGAAAATTTGGTGGTTTTGGAGAAGTTTCAAGAATGTTTTAAGTCAAAGGATGGTTTTTTTCATATGGAGTATGTAACCCACATAGGAGAGTACATTTCCCATATAGTGGAGTTCATGACATGTATATTCTATTTCACTAAGATTGTGAGGTGATTATGTGATTATCTTTACCACGTAGGGAATTCAATGTTTGTAAAGGCAATACATAGTCTCGAAAAAGAGTTTTTTGGATAATTGAAAAGGCAGTACACAATTGGGATAGAGAGTTCATGATGTTAGAGAATAGGTTCTTTGAAAACCATGAAAAAAGTATGTGGTTATATTGGGTGATCCATAAATGAAGATTTGTGAAGGAGTTTTACGGTAGGCATACCAAGGAGGAAGTATGTGAAGGGAATTTTTCAAATGGTTGGATAGTAATTATTATGGTTAGCTAGTTTCTTGGGGGAATTTTCCTAAAAATACACCCACTACCTCATTCATTAAGTATCAATCAAAAGTTATAAAAGATATGATTATTAATCAAAAGGTCAATGAGGGAAATAATCACTTGCAAAGTAAGGTCCACATAGTGAATCTGTTGGGACCCGTTCGTGAATTCAGTGTGCAAAGAGGAGTCTGAAGTGGTGGTTCTCAAGGCATGATCCATGAAAGAGAGTACGCATTCTATAGGATCAGTGCATAGTGGAATCTATGAAGTCTTTCTATAAATGAAGTTATCTCATGGAGGATCTTTGTGAATTATAGTGTGCAATCTGTGAAGGGGGGTAAATGGTTCTCAAGGCTGGTATTCAGTGAACATTATTCTATATGTTTACCTTGTGCAAGGTAGTTTTAGGAAACTATTGTCACAAAAAAATATCATGTGTGTATTTTAGGGACTATGGAGTATTTTGGAGCATCAAATATAGGTTTTCATGATGAAAATAAAAGAATATAATCTTGAAAATGAGGAAGTTACCTTCAAGTTGATAAACTAAGGTAGGATTCATCTAGAGTAGTGTGCAAGGAGTCAATGGAAGTGATCTAAGGGAGGCAGTATGTTTTCCTTGAACTCATTGTAAATGAAGTGCACCTAGAATGGAGTGATTGTGTTTGAACAATTTTAATCCATAAAATCTAGTGAAACTTAATGGATTCTGGTATGACCAACACATCATCAACATATACTCCTTGGACTAGCCTTTAGTGATGAACCAAGTAAAATTATTGTGTTCTATTTTATTTTTTATTTATTTTTTTGTTTGGTGAATGCACATTTAATCAGGAAGATTTAATGAGTTCCAACCAATGTGGGGACAAGATCCTTTAAATCAAAAGAAAAATTTGACTCTCTAATTCACCCCTCCCCTCTTGGGTAATCTTGAGGTACAACAAAAACTATGGGTTTACTTACTGAATCATAATTCTAATGTATTTTCAGTATTCATCCAATGGAAGGTCATGGCGATGAGGGAAATAGGTCAGAATTTAAAATGTTTATTTTGTGAAAATGGTGGTGAGTACAACATATGTAACTTCAAAAAATCATAAAAATGGGATCAATATGGAGATAACTGTGCATGGTACACCACAGAATAACGGTGTAGAAGATCACATGAACCGAATGTTAACAGAAAAGGAATGAAGTATACAAGTACACTTATTAATTCCCAAGGAAATTTGGGTGGACTCAATGAACATGGAATCATATTTGGTTAACAAAAGTCTATCCACTCGAATGGGAAAAGAAGTTACGAAAAAACTATGGTTCGGGAAACAATTGGAAGTTAGACACCATAAAATCTTCATTAGTCTTGCCTATGTCCATATCAATGCTAAGGATGGGGGAAACCTTGAGGATAATTCCATGAGATGATTCCTTAAAGGATATAGTAATGAAGATTTTGGATTCCATATTTGAGATTATGACAAATGAAATGTCATAGGGAGTTGGGATATTCTCTTCAATGAGAATGTTATGTGGAAAAAACTAGAACTTGATTGAAAA
The DNA here is from genome assembly GCA_963277665.1 of Viscum album. NCBI lineage: Eukaryota > Viridiplantae > Streptophyta > Magnoliopsida > Santalales > Viscaceae > Viscum > Viscum album. The sequence goes on along the minus strand of OY728153.1, from coordinate 290,054,021 downwards.
TGAATTTGAGAGAAATAAATAAAATGAAAAAATACAAGTTGATCTGAGTGGAAGTACCATAAGGAAAAAAATTCATGTAGTTTAGGTGAAAGCATTGGGAGTCCCAAAGTGAGACCTACAGAAGATGTACATGATAGAGGAAGGGTTGTTGGGGCTCAAGTGGGAGTATCAGAAATCAGAAATATGGTAGTTAGTGTGCCAAAAGATATAGTACCAAACATAGTCGGGCCACAAGTTGTAGTGTAGAGATCTACTGGAATCATAAAATTGGTTTAGAGGTTTAAAGATGACATGAACTTATTACAAATTGATGAGAACTAGAAAGATAGAACAAGGCATACACTCTCAGTGACTTCGGACAATGGGATTCAATGAAGAAAAAATAAATGTGTTTCTCAAATACCAATGGAACATGGGAGCTTACTGAGTTACTATAGGGGAAAGAGAACTTGATAAAAAGTGGGTGTTTTTTTGAAGTATGAAGATGGTGGAAGGAAAAGGTACAAGGCATGGCTAATGGTGAAGGGATTTCAATAAAAGAAGGTAATTGACTTCTCATAAATTTTATCACTGGTAGTTAAGCATGCTACTAACTCGACAGTGTTGGGTATGGTTGTGTCCGACAATCTACATCTCGAGAAGATGGATGTAAATACATCCTTACTTCAAGTTAATTTGGAGGAGGGAATTCAAATAAAGCAACTAGTGCGTTTTTTGGATCAGTGGAATATGAAATTGGTTTGCAAGCTGAAGAAAAGTCTTTATGTCGTGAAGTAATCAACAAGGTAGTAGAATCAAAAATTTGATGTATTCATGGATGAGTAGGATTTCACTCGGTGCAACACTGATCATTATTTTAACTAGAAGGTGAGAGATCATACAAGTTTATTTTGGATCATTAGTGATGGAAAATAGGACTAGAGGGGGTTGAATAGTTGTTTTAAAAATTTAAAGACAAAACCAATCAGAGTTTATAAAATTAAGATTTGTAGTGAGTGCAGTGTTCTTGAAATAAAGTGTAGTGGAAATAAAAATAAAAAACATAAGGATTTATAGTGGTTTGGATCAAAAATATCCTAGTCCACTCTTCACCTCCTCTACTCCTATGGTAGATTGGTACCCACTAAGAACCTCATTTTTAAAGGTGTGATAGCCTTGTTGCAGATCCTGCCTTTTACAATAAACCCATATGTAGAACTTAGTCTATTACAGGAGACCAACCTAATATGTTTACCTGAATTTTGACCAGGATTCGCAACCCTAACTTCCTTTTAGGTGGTGTAATAACAAGATAAAGAAAGAGTTTATTTTGATGGGGAAAAGAATAAACCAGATACGACAAAATATAAACAGAAGGGGAAAATTTACATAAATAAAAACTAGTATAGAGAAATTAACAGAAGATCAGAAATGTTGAAGATGTTGAAGCACAATGATCACTGGTCACTTGAATAATGTTGAAGATGAAGTCCTTCTATGATCACAGCCAGAGTATAGAATTCATATAAGTTCTTGAACAATTGAGATCATTAAACATGTTGAAGTTGTATAACAAGTTATTATGTTAAATGATCTATACTAGTATTCTTTTATTCCTTAAAGATATATATCGGATCATTAAAACAAAGATCCACTAGGAATAGTATGTTTTCAATATCTGCACAAAACTTGTTAGATAATAACAATGAAATAATATGATTGTTACCTTTGTTTGTTAAAGTCGTGCTGAATAACATAGAATAAATGAGATCTATATTTCATCATTAAATATTAATATAAAACAATTCATGTATTAATTATATCAATTTTAAGAAATTATAAATTATAAAACAATTGTAATAAAAAATACAATCTTGTAGATTATACATACAGAAAAAAATGATGTAAAAACAGATAATTGCATGAATTTTAAATTATATGAATATGAGTACATAAAATATGATGCTACAATTATTTTAACAAGACGTTGATCAATAATAAATAGCATATATATATTGGGCGCAAAAGGCAGAAAATAGATGCAACTTAAATTTTAAATTCACTGCAATGGGAATCTACCTCGAGGTCAAAATGTGACGACAACGGAACTTCAAAAACAAGGCGCGGCGATGGCGCTCACTCGGAAACGCCATGTGTGGGTCTTAAAAAGTCAAACCGACCCAAAACAACATTTAATTAATAAAACCCCTAATCATCCAAGGTAATAAACACACACACACACATATATATATATATTAATATATATACATATCAAATAAAAAAATATCAAAGGAGCATAAAACAAAAGGGTACCAACAGGGGGTCGCGACTAGAAACAGACAGCCGGAGGGCTGGTCGGGCTGTGCCGACAGGGTGTGGGCGTCGAAACAGGGCAGCGCCAACAAGGCGGGTTGCTGCGCTCACAAGCAGAGGGTGCGCTGGCAGGGTACGCGTCGTCAGGGGTGCGCTCTGGCAAGGGAGAAGGTTGGCCGGTCGGGGGAGAAGTGTCGGGCCAGCAGAGGGGGTCCGTGTGGCAAGATATAGTCTGACCGGGGGTTGCGGCAAGGGCCACCGGACAGCGGCGGTGCGGGGAGGCCGGTGGACATGGTATGGGTGATCCGGGAGGGAGTCGGGAAAGAGTGCGGGTCAACCAGAGAGGTTACGACCGTTGAAAAAGGGAGGTCCAATACCGGCGGGAGGCCTCACCAGAGGTGGGATCGTCGGCCGGGAGTGCTGCGCACTGAGCAGGGTGCGGGGGCTGTGCGTGGGCTGTAGGAGGAGAGGAGGCCGAGCGGGGTTCCGGCTAGGGGTTTCTGTGCAGGCTACTGCAAAGGGGAGGAGAGGAGGGAGGTCGAGCGGGCTGGTTGTGTGCATCAGTGGACAGAAAGGGAGCCGAGGAAGGTTAGTTGTGCGGCGGCGGACAGAGGAGAGGGAGCCGGGGCGGGCTGGCTGGGTGAGGGTGCGTCGCTCTAGGGGAATAAGGAAGAGGAGTGAAGTGGCATGTAGGGCTACAGGGAAGAAGAAAAAAGAAAAAGGTTAGGGTTAGGGGAAAGAGAGGAAAAGAGGAAAAAAATAAAGAAAATAAAGTAATGGAAATAAAATAAAATAAAACAATAATAATAGTAATAATAATAAAATAACAATAATAATGATGATGAATAATGATAAAAATAAAAATAATAAAAGGAATAATAATTATTATTATATGGAAAAAATAGTGGTGATAAAAAATAGTACTAATAATAATAGTAATAAAGATTAATGACAAAACACATTTAATAATAATAATACTATTATCCGCAACATTAACAATGTCACTAATTAATTATTTATAACATAATGATAAAATAATAAACATAATAATAATCATAATGATAAAAATAAAAATGATAAAAATATTCATTTCGTCTTAATAGTAATAATAAAAATAATTATTAATATCAACAAAAATTTTAATTGACAACAATAGATGTGTGCTTTAAATATAAAAACTCTTTATTTCAATTTTTCAAAGACAGCGGGATGCGCAGTTACCCGAGAGGAGCTATGCAGAGTTTCCAAAATGTGTTCCACTCGCCCAACGACGTCGCCTAAAAAATCACTTTTTAACATAGACTCAAAATTTTCGTTTGGGACTCACCCCGGACCCCAAAAAAATTATTTAAGGATAAAGAAATAATTAAAATAAAATGATAACGTGGGTTGGTGTGTGACACTACCATACTCTTCTACTCCATACTTTCTCAAGTTCTTAAGATTATTCTAACGGTCATATTTGCAAACTTTAATGCTTCTAACATTAATTAATGTTGATTGTAGACATATCGAGAGACCGTATCTGGGGACAGTACGAGGTACGAGAAAGATCGCACGTGATGTACTTATTACTATTGCCGGACCTCGAGTATAAAAGAGAATACCAAAGAAGAAAATACAGGATAGTGTGGATGAGGATGAGATGAGAAGCACGTCTGAGCATATGAAGAAACTTACTCGCTAGATCAAAGAAAAACCATCCATCACTCACACTGTGAACCCACAAGCATCACGAAGATCATTTGGGAAAATCTCACTTCTGCCTTCTAAGATTCATCAACTCTCGATCAACACAAGAAGCAGAACACTCAATTCATAAAAGCTAGAACTTGGAGTTGTGACACTCTATTTTGGAGACAACTTTCAGAGTAAGGTTCGAACATCAAATTCGTCACTTCAAGGAGCCAAGAGCTGAACTGCAAACACATAGATCCTTCTAAACTCAATCTCATCATATTTTCTCTAATGTGTTCTTTTATTTTACATTTATGAGAAGTGTGTGTTTATTTCATACACATTGTCTCATGTGCTTGAACTGGATGATTCAAAAATCCTCACATCAAACTTCTCTTACACCTTGTTTTCCCACGTATAACTATGGAAGATCTGTGTGTGGTCTGTGTTGTTTATCATTCCCACGAAGAATTGTGGAAGAGTGTCACGAACTGAATCTAGTCTCCATAAAAACTGGCACTCGACCCGGCCCAAAACAAGTCCCGAAGGGCGTTCCCGATCTCCACGGGCTCGCACAAGTGCCTGGGTATCATAAAATTAAAATTGGGAATGATTTACCCGAGTTTATAAACTTAAAACAACAAAAGAATCCAATAAAACAAATCTGGATTTTTCAATCCAAACAATCTTTTACAAAAAATTAAAACTGAATTGCATATTTTAAAACAACTCAACAAGACTATAACAAAGGTACAAAACCAAAAGGGAACAGCCCAAGAACCCTCATGGCAAGGGGCACTGCCCTCAAGCCATATCCACAAGACTTCACCACCAAGGACCTGCTAGAAACCTGAACCACTGGAACTAAAAACTGTACCCAACCTGCGACAACAAAAATAACCAAGTCTACTTACACCCAAGGGTGTAAGTAGGGTGTGATCCAAATCCCAATAGGATACCACCACTAATATATTCCATGTGATGAACATTTAAATACGAAAAACATGCAAGTTTTCAAAAACATGAAATGCTTGTTACAATTTCTAAAAGTTGCAACATTAAATAAAAACAGTTTTTAGGTGGGATAATTTAAAGAATAAACACTTTTAAAATAAATACCAAAGATAATGAATTTTCCAGCCACTCATACCATATGCCGACGGTAAGTGAAAAATATCTAGTGAGCACAAGCAATGGGAAATAACCCCCAAGCACTAGCTAGCTGTGGGTCCCAGGTACCTCATATCTTGGTGAAAGTAACCATCATAAATATTTGTCCTCATGCACAAGACACTAGTAGGGAACATACCCATAACCTAGTGGTCCCCAATCATCATCATCATAGTTTATTTAGATTTGTAAGCATCAATCTTGTTAAGTGAAACTAAGGCCAAACCCCATAGATTCACTAGCATACTAGTACACGTCCACCCACCTAGATACCCAGGTTTTCCCTTTGTGCTCAAAAAAGTTCAACAAGTCAATGAATATACTTTTCACATGAAAATATCATTTCCATATCATAAATTAACCAAACATCCCACATGTATACAACACAAGTCACAAAAGTCCACTTTTCATTCAAATTGATTTTGAAATCTGACTCACACCAAAATAGCCCACAACACTTTTCAAATTTCTTTAACACTTCCACAAATCCATTAAACAATTTTATAAAACCATTACAATATATTAAAACTCTCATAACAGATGACTCACTTGTTACATAATACCCTTTTTACCTTCAAAATCATTTTATCATCAAACTTACATGAAACATCCCACAAACAAGTTTCGCTCCAACATCACAATTTAAAAATAACATTTCATAAATTTTCAAAACATTCTAAAAATGTTTGACATTTTAAAACATCACTTCACCTTTCAAAACCCCATAATAGGTGAACACACATACCAAACAGTACATATGCACCCTTTTCCCACTTTGTTTAACCAACTAAAACATTTACAATTTTCATAAAAAGAACCCAAGTGGTGTAAATATGTCTTGCACACAAAACACATTTCAAAACCCCCATTTAAGACCAAAAACCATACCAATTCCTATCAAAAATAGAATTGGAATCCCTAGAGACATTTATAAAACCACTTTCAAGTTTTATAAAATCACCTTGAATAATACTACAAAAGATCCAAATGAAAACACACATTTTCATAAAATGCTCTCAAGAAGTATAACAATGTTTTACACATAAAAACAATTAAAAACCCCTATTATTAGGCCCACATGACACTAATAAATTACCAAACCATAATTGGCAGGCCAAACAATATTTATTAAACCAATTCAATAATAAATAAAATACACCCAAACAATACCCCACGAGTAACACATGAAAACACCCAATTTCAAGTTAAAATGAAACTATAAAATTAAACACTTAACCAAATCAATCATAAAAAGTTATTGCACCACACCCAACATATGATGAATATTAAAAATTAGTAAATATATTAATCTAACTCATCAGTAATTGTTTACACATGGAACAACCTACTGAAAGTGTCGAATCCCTCAAAACATGGTGCGAAAAATCAACCGCACCACCGCCGCATCACAAGGAAGATAAATTCATACCTAGACCAAAATATTTGACCAAAAAGACACCAAATAAAACCATAGGTTAGAACCCTAAATTCTGGAAATTTTAGAACATATTAAAAGTGGAAGGAACCCCTAAGGAGAAGGAAGAAATTGAAGAGAGAAACACTTACTCAAAACAATCTTGAATAAAACGACCAAAAATCCACCAGTATCTGAATTTGAAAACATCCAAACATTAAAGGGAGGTTAAAAAAGGATGAGGAGATCATTTAGGAATTGTAATGGGGGGAAAGGAGTAAAAATAGAAGTAGTTATGAAAGGATCAATTTATCTCTCCAAATCTGAGTGATTTCTAAAATCCAGAGAAGTTTCGACCAATGTTGAAATTCTATTGTGCTCCAAATTGTGGGAGGAGAGAATGGGGGTGAGCCTTAGCTACTTGGTCTCAGTTTAGAGTTTTAATCAACTAAAAAACTTAAATATTGAAGGAGATATTAAATAATTAAACTTTATTTTTAATGCAGAAAATGGGTATTCGGGTGGGCCCAGTCCCTTAAATAAAAACTCATATCTACCATGATTATGGATTCCTAAATGGTACAAATTAATATTTTGGTGTCAATAGGTCAGGGTATGACAATTAGGAATTAGAATGGATGAAAAATGTTGAAAAATGAAGGAGTTATAAAGGAATCAAAATTTATTTTTAAATCTGGAATTGGGCTCACAGTTTGGCCCAATTCATGAAAACTCACCCATTCCTCCATAAAAGCTTGGGAAACCCCAAAAACAAATCATGAATGGAAATTAAATGGAATTTAACTTTAAAATAATTCATTTATGTGACAATTATCCCCACCATGAAAACTTTCTACCCCGTAAAGTCACATCAAGTCCAAAGCAACAACCAAACCCAACTGAGAAACCAAGAGGTACTCCCTTGTCAGGTTTCACCCCCAAAGGACAAAACACCTCCAGTGATTAATTAATGAAGGATTACTCTCACAACCAAAACTTACACCACTTTATTGAAATGATAAATCAAATTCATACTTTATTCCAAAATAAAACTCCTTAAACACTATCCAAACAAGACTCAATCAATTCACCCAAACGAACAACAACATCGAACAAGGTTACACTTACCTTGATATAACTAAACCATTGGGAACTCTCCAATATCAATGTTTACCCAAGGAAGATGTAGGTAGCTTGATAGCTCCGAACGAGACTACCTACCTCCAAGCCAAGACCATGGATAAGTCTGAGTTACTGGTACGGGGGAACAAAAATAGGCTCCCCACCATAAGAGACAACCTATTTTTTTTTCGAGACAGAATCAGAACACTAACAGGGGGAGGCCCGAATGGACTCCCCAGTACAAAAGGGTATAATTCCATTAAAAATTTACAAAATAACTTATATAAGACTCATAGTGGGTCTCCCCACCATAAGAACCAACCATCTTAACCGACCAGCACAGGCCGGTACAGAAAGACCCCAAAATATAAAGAGTCGGGACGACCACATGGTTAGTCTGCACGGTTTGGGAAACCATGCACTAACAGTGGTGATCCTTCTATCTACATGGTTTTCTGAGGCATGGTCACTACTAACCAAACGCAAACCATGTGCTCAACCTGTCTAGCCAAACTTCAAACCTTTCTCCAAAGACTCAATGGAAACCAAAGGGGGGAATAACATTGGGCGATGACATGGATACAAGGCCCTCCACCTATTTCCACTGAATAGGAACAATAGAATAAATATGGTGACACCATAGGTTTAAACTCTTCCTATATTTCATACTGAGGATAGGACTTTGTACAAGGTTTTAAACGACCCTATGATTCCCCCTGACTACGAGTCAGCTTCTCTCCGAGACCTATGGCTGGAGCTCAAATGATTGAAGCATCTCCGGCCTCACAGTTAGGCTTTGGAAACCCCCTAAACGTGAATTCTTCTTTTGGTTCAACCAACAACTACACCGCAATCCCCAATAATTTTTCCAAGACATAACACATTCCAAACTCACTTTACCCTAACCCGATATTTCACTAAAACAAGGGCTTAGAAGATGCACACACATCACACCTTGTTTGTTCGGGTGAGAAACAATAAAAGTAAAGAACATCTATACTCACATTCCTCTAAAATGGAATATTTTTAAGTTTTTTCAAGGGAGACATTCTCCCAACATAACAGAGACTCTCATATGATTTCCTAAATTTCACCTTTACGGTCAATCGAGGACATGACATCATAAGGCATCACCGAACATGACCATTATGACTGATATAAACAATGCATGGAGAGGGACCTTATACAATATCTCCAAACAACACACAATTCTAGAAAGTGGCCACAATATCCTATCATGACCATATTTCCCACACTAGTGGTTTAACCTAAACTCATGCTTCAATGAAACTGTGAAGAACCCATAGGCCCTCTTAGACACCATCGAGACACTCATCCCCACTAACAACCCTAGACCACTTCCAGCTTCGATGAATTAGGAAACTTAAAAAACTAAGGTCTCTTTCAACCTTCCACGAGCACTCTCCCACTACAATAGGATCTAAAAATAAAATAAATGAATGGTTTTAGACTCAATACACAAATATCGATAAAATATTCCTTATATTGATCAACTGGAGGATTTTTCGATGGAAAAACAATCCGGGTTGCACTTCAGTTATGCATCAACCCTTAATGGGGGCCTACATTATCCAATGAGAGAACCCAAGGATCCAACCAAGCTGGTCCATTGGTCAAAACAAGCCATAAACCAGATCCAACCACATGAAGGGAACCACCATAAAGGTGTCCTGAAACATATCTTATAGGAGACTACTAACCAGTCCTTCTACCCAGCTTACCGACCAAACATAAACCCAAAACACAGTTCAAACAGGAGGGGTTCTTGGACTCAAAAATATTAAACAACATCAACATTTTCCAAAAACACATAATATAATCCATCCCAAACAATTCATTAATATATCATGTTTTTCTTTAAAAACATTTCTTGAAAACAAATGGTTCAGCGGTTAGCGTATCCACCAATAGTACCCCATGGGCCTTACACATGCATGTTTCTGTACCACATCGGGCACCCTCCTCATATCCATCCCGACACTCATCCAGTCATGCCATCAATCATCCATCATCCCATATAACCCCATGCATGTGGTTGCTCACGAAAATACAAAAGGTTAAAACAAAAAATTCTTTCCACTTTTCAAAACCAAAACAGTCAACCAACACATCCTTTTTTCTCAAAACTGCTAACCACAATTTCAAAATCCCTATTCACATATTACAAAACTTTTCAGAAAGACACAAACATTTAGAAAATAACTCACTTTCAATATATGCACATCAATTTAAAAACATCTCATCCCATTAAAACACCCTTTGATTGTTTAGAAAACTCTATTGGAAACACTTTTCAAAACAAACTTCAATATAGTTCATGCTTTCAAAAGATATGTAAGAAAATTATTTTCCATTTCAATTATTTATGAAAATTCAGTTACACCATTTCATAAATAAAACCATTCCCTCTTTATTTGAAAATCATTTCACAAAAACTTTACGCTTCTTAAAACCAAAGTGCCAAGATTTCAAAACTAAAGCACAAAACAATGTGAGAGGAAACTAGTTTCAATGGGTGACTTGGACATATGGTTGGAGGCCACATTCCAATCACTTCACTATCACAGAGAGTGTTCTAGGGATTATCCTTGGCTCTACATGGCTTGTCAGGCCCTACAAGCTCACAAATACCATTAACCCAACTCTCTTTTCATTTCCCCTAATCATCATCGAATCAGGAAAACCAAAGGACTTAGATAAATCTTGACTTCTCCTGGAAAATTGAATCCCATCATGAGGTGTGGTGATCAAGAAAACTACCCATAACTATAATTCCCAGTACCAACAATCCTAACTCCAGACTATCCTGACTCTTCCCTCAAATAACATGACCCAAAGAGTTAACTTGGACCTCCTTTGATACCATTTTGTCACGAACCGAATCTTGTCTCCATCAAAACCGGCACTTGACCTCGCTCGCAACAAGGCCCGAAGGGTGTTCCCTATCCCCGTGGGCTGGAAAAAGTGTCTGGGTATCATAAAATAAAAATTGGGAATGATTTACCCGAGTTTATAAACTTAAAACAACAAAAGAATCCAATAAAACGAATCTGAATTTTTCAATCCAAACAATCTTTTACAAAAAATCAGAACTGAATTACATATTTTAAAACAACTCAAAAAGACTATAACAAAGGTACAAAAACAAAAGGGAACAGCCCAATAACCCTCATGGAAAGGGGCACCGCCCTCAATCCATCTCCACAAGATTTTACCGCCAAGGACCTGCTAGAAACCTGAACAACTGGAACTAAAAATTGTACCCAACCTGCGACAACAAAAATAAACAAGTCTACTTACACCCAAGGGTGTAAGTAGGGTGTGAGACAAAGACCAATAGGATACCACCACTAATAGATTCCATGTGATAAACATTTAAATACGAAAACCATGCAAGTTTTCAAAAATATGAAATGCTTGTTACAATTTCTAAAAGATACAACATTAAATAAAAACAAATTTCAGGTGGGATAATTTAAAGAATAAACAATTTTAAAATAAAAACCAAAGCTACTAAATTTTCCAGACACTCATACCGTATTCCAACGGTAATCACAAAATATCTAGTGAGCACAAGAAATGGGAAATAACCCCCAGGCACTAGCCAGCTGTGGGTCCCAGGTACCTCATATCTCGGTGAAAGTAACCATAAAAAATATCTATCCTCGTGCACGAGACACAAGTAGGGAACATACCCATAACCTAGTGGTCCCAAATCATCATCATCATAGTTTAGTTAGAGTTGTAAGCATCAATCTTGCTAAGTGAAACTGAGGCCAAACCCCACGGATTCACTAGCATACTAGTACACATCCACCCACCTAGATACCCGGGTTTTCCCTTTGTGCTAAAACAAGTTCAACAATTCAATGAATATAATTTTCACATGAAAATATCATTTACATATCATAAATTCTCCAAACATCCCACATGTATACAACACAAGTCACAAAATCCCACTTTTCATTCAAATTGATTTTGAAATCCGACTCACACCAAAATAGCCCACAACACTTTTCACATTTATTTAACACTTCCAAAAATCCATTAAACAATTTTATAAAACCATTCCAATATATTACAACTCTCATAACAGCTGACTCACTTGTTACATAATACCCTTTTTACCTTCAAAATCATTTTATCATCAAACTTACACAAAACAGCCCACAAACAAGTTTCGCTCCAACATCACAATTTAAAAAAACATTTCAGAAATTTACAAAACATTCTAAAAATGTTTGACATATTAAAACATCACTTCACCTTTAAAAACCCCATAATAGGTTAACACACATACCAAATAGTACATATGCACCCTTTTCACACTTTGTTTAACCAACTAAAATATTTAAAATTTTCATAAAAAGAACCCAAGTGGTGTAAATATGTCTTACACACAAAACGCATTTCAAAACCCCCATTTAAGAGCAAAAACCATACCAATTCCTATAAAAAACAGAATTGGAATCCCTTGAGACATTTATAAAACCACTTTCAAGTTTTATAAAATCACCTTTAATAATACTACAAAAGATCAAAATGAAAACACGCATTTTTATAAAATGCTCTCAAGAAGTATAACAATATTTTATACATAAAACCTATTCAAAAACCCTATTTTTAGGCCCACATGACACTAATACATTACCAAAACATAATTGGTAGGACAAACAAGATTTAGTAAACCAATTCCATATGTTATAAAATACACCCAAATAATACCCCACGAGTAACAAATGAAAACACCCAATTTCAAGTTAAAATGAAACTATAAAATTAAACACTTAACCAAATCAATCATAAATAGTTTTCGTACCACACCCAACATATGAGTAATATGAAAAATTAGTAAATACAACAAGCTAACTCATCAATAATTGTTTACACATGGAACAACCTACCGAAAGTGTCGAATCCCTCAAAACATGATGCGAAAAATCAACCGCACCACCACCGCATCACAAGGAAGATAAATTCAGACCTAGGCCACAATATTTAACCACAAAGACACCAAATAAAACCATAGGTTCGAACCCTAACTTCTGGACATTTTAGAACATAATGAAATTGGAAGGAACCCTAAGGAGAAGGAAGAAATTGAAGAGAGAAACACTTACTCAAAACAATTTTGAATAAAACGACCCAAAATCCACCAATATCTGAATTTGAAAACATCCAACCATTAAAGGGAGGTTTGAAAAAGGATGAGGAGATCATGTAGGAACTATAATGGGGGAAAAGAGTAAAAATAGAAGGAGTTATGAAAGGATCAATTTACCTCTCCAAATCTGAGTGATTTCTGAAATCCAGAGAAGTTTCGACCAATTTAGAAATTCTATTGAGCTCCAAATTGTGGGAGGAGAGAATTGGGGCACACCTTAGGTACGTGGTATAGGGTGAGAGTTGGAATCAATGAAAAAACATAAATATTGAAGGAGATATTAAATAATTAAACTTTATTTTTAATGCATAAAATGGGCTTTCGGGCAGGCCCAATCCCTTAAATAAAAACCCATATCCACCATGATTATGGATTTCTAAATGGTCCAAATTAATATGGTGGTGTTAACAGGTCAGGGGATGACAATTAGGAATTGGAATGGATAAAAAATGTTGAAAAATTAAGGAGTTATAAAGGAATCAAAATTTATTTTTAAATCTAGAATTGGGCTCACAGTTTGGCCCAATTCATGAAAACTCACCCATTCCCCCATAAAAGCTTGGGAAACCCCCAAAACAAAGAATGAATGGAAATTAAATGGAATTTAACTTTAAAATAAGTCATGTATGTGACAATTCTCCCCACCATGAAGACTTTCCTCCCCGGAAAGTCACATCAAGGCCAAAGCAACAACCAAACCCAACTGAGAAACCAAGAGGTACTCCCTTGCTAGCTTTCACCCCCAAAGGCCAAAACGCCTCCAGTGATCAATTAATGAAGGATTACTCTCACAACCCAAAATTTCACCACTTTCTTGAAATGATCAATCACATTAATACTTTATACCAAAATAAAACTCCTTAAACACTATCCAAACAAGGCTCAAGCAATTCACCCAAACGAACAACAACATCGAACAAGGTTACACTTACCTTACTATAACTAAACCATTGGGAACTCTCCAATCTCAATGTTTACCCAAGGAAGATGTAGGTAGCTTGATAGCTCCGAACGAGACTACCTACCGCCAAGCCAAGACCATGGATAAGTTTGAGTTACTGGTACGGGGGAACAAAAATAGGCTCCCCACCATAAGAGACAACCTGTATTTTTTTCCGAGATAGAATCAGGACACTAACAGGGGGAGGCCTGAATGGACTCCCCAGTACAAAGGGTATACTTCCATCAGAAATTTACAAAAGAGCTTATATAAGACTCATTTGGGTCTCCCCACCATAAGAACCAACCATCTTAACCGACCAGCACATGCTGGTACAGAAAGACCCCAAAATTTAAAGAGTTGGGACGACCACATGGTTAGTCTTCACGATTTGGGAAACCATGCACTAACAGTGGTGATCCTTCTATCTACATGGTTTTCTGGGGCATGGTCACTACTAACCAAGTGCAAACCGTGTGCTCAACCTGTCTAGCCAAACTTCAAACCTTTCTCCAAAGACTCAATGGAAACCAAAGGGGGGGGAATAACATTGAGCGATGACATGGGTACAAGGCCCTCCACCTATTTCCACCGAACAGGAACAACAGAAGAAAGATGGTGACACCATAGGTTTAAACTCTTACTATCTATCATACTGAGGATAAGACTTTGTAAAAGGGTTTAAACGACCCTGTGATTTCCCCTGACTACGAGCCAGCTTCTCTCTGAGACCTATGGTTGGAGCTCAAATGATTGAAGCATCTTCGGCCTCACAGTTAGGCTTTGGAAACCCCCTGAATGTGAATTCTTCTTTCGGTGCAACCAACAACTACACCGAAATCCCCAATAAGTTTTCCAATACATAACACATTCCAAACTCACTTTACCCTAACCCGATATTTCACTAAAACAAGGGCTTAGAAGATGAACACACATCACACCTTGTTTTTTTGGGTGAGAATCAATAAAATTAAAGAACACCTATACTCACCTTCCTCTAAAATGGAATATTTTTAAGTTTTTCCAAGGGAGAAATTCTCTCAACATAACAGAGACTCTTAGATGATTTCCCAACTTTCACCTTTACGGTCAATCGAGCACATGACATCATAAGGCATCACCGAACATGACCATTGCGACTGATATAAACAATGCATGGAGAGGGACCTTATACAACATCCCCAAACAACACACAATTTTAGAAAGTGGCCACAATATCCTATCGTGGCCATATTTCCCACACTGGTGGTTTAACATGAACTCATGATTCAATGAAACTGTGAATAACCCAGAGGTCCTCTTAGACACCATTGAGACACTCATACCCACTAAGAACCCTAGACCACTTCCAGCTTCAATGAATTAGGAAACTTAAAAAACTAAGGTCTCTTTCAACCTTGCATGAGAAATCTCACACTACAAGAGGATCTAAAAATAAAATAAAGGAATGGTTGTAGACTCAATCCACAAATATCGATAAAAGATTCCTTATATTGATCAAATGGAGGATTTTTCAATGGAGAAACAATCCGGGTTGCACTTTAGTTATGCATTAACCCTTAATGGGGGCATACATTATCCAATGAGAGAACCCAAGGACCCAACCAAGATGGTCCATTGGTCAAAACAAGCCATAAACCAGATCCAAACACATGAAAGGAACCACCATAAAGGTGTACCGAAACATATCTCAGAGGAGACTACGAACCGGTCCTTCTACCCAGCTTACCGACCAAACATAAACCCAAAACACAGTTCAAACAGGAGGGGTTCTTGGACTCAAAAACATTACACAACATCAACATTTTCCAAAAACAAATAATATAATCCATATCAAACAATTCATCAAGACATCATGTTTTTCTTTAAAAACATTTCTTGAAAACAAACGGTTCAGCGATTAGCGTATCCACCAATGGTACCCCATGGGCCTTACACATGCATGTTTCTATACCACACCGGGCACCCTCCTCATATCCATCCCGACACTCATCCAGTCATGACATCAATCATCCATCATCCCATATAACCCCATGCATGTGGTTGCTCACAGAAATACCAAAGGTTATAAAAAAAATTCTTTCCACTTTTCAAAACCAAAACAGTCAACCAACACATCTTTTTTTCTCAAAACTGCTAACCACAAGATCAAAATCACAATTCAAATCTTAAAAAACTTTTCAGAAAGACACAACCATTTAGAAAGTAAATCACTTTCAAGATATTCACATCAATTTCAAAATATATCATCCTATTAAAACACCCTTTGATTGTTTAGAAAACTCTATTGGAAACACTTTTCAAAACCAACTTCAATATAGTTCCTGCTTTCAAAAGAGGTGTAAGCGCACCATTTTCCATTTCAATTTTTTTTTGAAAATTAAGTTCCACCATTTCATAAATCAAACCATTCCCTCTTTATTTTAAAATCATTTTACAAAAACTTTACGCTTCTTAAAACCAAAGTTCTAAGATTTCAAAACTAAAGCACAAAACAATGCGAGAGGAAACTAGTTTCAGTGGGTGATTTGGACATATGGTTGGTGGCCACATTCCAATCACCTCACTATAACAGAGAGTGTTCTAGGGAGTATCCTTGACTCCACATGTCTTTCCAGGCCCTGCGAGCTCACTAATACCATTAACCCAACTCTCTTTTCATTTCCCCTAATCATCATCGAATCAAGAAAACCAAAGGACTTAGATAAATCCCGACTTCTCCTGGAAACTTGAATCCCATCATGGGGTGTGGTGATCAGGCACACTACCCATAACTGGAATTCTCATTCCCAATAATCCTAACTCTAGACTATCCTGACTCTTCCCTCAAATAACACGACCCAAAGAGTTAACTTGAACCTCCTTTAATACCATTTTGTCATGAACCGAATCTGGTCTCCATCAAAACCGGCACTCGAACCAGCCCGCAACAAGGACCAAAGGGCGTTCCTGATCCCCACAGGCTGGCACAAGTGCCTGGGTATCATAAAATGAAAATTGGGAACGATTTACCCGAGTTTATAAACTTAAAACAACAAAAGAATCCAATAAAACGAATATGGATTTTTCAATCCAAACAATCTTTTACAAAAATTAGAACTGAATTAGATATTTTAAAACAACTCAACAAGACTATAAAAAAGGTACAAAACCAAAAGGGAACAGCCCAAGAACCCTCATGGAAAGGGGCGCCACTCTCAAGCCATATCCACAAGACTTCACCACCAAGGACCTGCTAGAAACCCGAACCACTGGAACTAAAAACCGTACCCAACCTGCGACAACAAAAATAACCAAATCTACTTACACCCATGGATGTAAGTAGGGTGTGAGCCGAATCCCAATAGGATATCACCACTAATAGATTCCATGTGATAAACATTTAAAGATGAAAATCATGCAAGTTTTCAAAAACATGAAATGCTTGTTACAATTTCTAAAAGATGCAACATTAAATAAAAACAGTTTTCAGGTGGGATGATTTAAAGAATAAACACTTTTAAAATAAATACCAAAGCTACTGAATTTTCCAGCCACTCATATCGTATGCCGATGGTAAGTACAAAATATCTTGTGAGCACAATCAATGGAAAATAACCCCCAAGCACTAGCTAGCTGTGGGTCCCAGGTACCTCATATCTCGGTGAAAGTAACCATCACAAATATCTGCCCTCATGCACGAGCCACTAGTAGGGAACATACCCATAACCTAGTAGTCCTCAATCATCATCATCATAGTTTAGTTAGAGTTGTAAGCGTCAATCTTGCTAAGTGAAACTGAGGCCAAACCCCACAGATTCACTAGCATACTAGTACACGTCCACCCACCTAGATACCTGGGTTTTCCCTTTGTGCTCAAACAAGTTCAACAAGTCAATGAATATACTTTTCACATGAAAATATCATTTCCATGTCATAAATTCACCAAACATCCCACATGTATACAACACAAGTCACAAAAGTCCACTTTTCATTCAAATTGATTTTGAAATCTGACTCACACCAAAATAGCCCACAACACTTTTCATATTTCTTTAACACTTCTAAAAATCCATTAAACAATTTTATAAAACCATTCCAATATATTACAACTCTCATAACATCCGACTCACTTGTTACATAATACCCTTTTACCATCAAAATCATTTTATCATCAAACTTACACGAAACAGCCCACAAACAAGTTTCGCTCCAACATCACAATTTAAAAAAACATTTCAGAAATTTACAAAACATTATAAAAATGTTTGACATCTTAAAACATCACTTCACCTTTCAAAACCTCATAATAGGTGAACACACATACCAAACAGTACATATGCACCATTTTCCCACTTTGTTTAACCAACTATAACATTTACAATTTTTATAAAAAGAACCCAAGTGGTGTAAATATGTCTTGCACACAAAACGCATTTCAAAACCCCCATTTAAGACCAAAAACCATACCAATTCCTATCAAAAATAGAATTGGAATCCCTAGAGACATTTATAAAACTACTTTCAAGTTTTATAAAATCACCTTGAATAATACTACAAAAGATCCAAATGAAAACACACATTTTCATAAAATGCTCTCAAGAAGTATAACAATGTTTGACACATAAAACCTATTCAAAAACCCTCTTTTTAGGCCCACATGACACTAATACATTACCAAACCAGAATTGGCAAGCCAAACAAAATTTAGTAAACCAATTCCATATGCTATAAAATACACCCAAATTATACCCCACGAGTAACACATGAAAACACCCAATTTCAAGTTAAAATGCAGCTATAAAATTAAACACTTAACCAAATCAATCATAAACAGTTTTCGCACCACACCCAACATATGAGGAATATGAAAAATTAGTAAATACAACAAACTAACTCATCAATAATTGTTTACACATGGAACAACCTACCGAAAGTGTCAAATCCCTCAAAACATGGTGCGAAAAATCAACCGCACCACCGCCACATCACAAGGAAGATAAATTCAGCCATATACCGCAATATTTAACCAAAAAGACACCAAATCAAACCATAGGTTCGAACCCTAATTTCTGGTCATTTTAGAACATAATGAAAGTGGAAGAAAACCCTAAGGAGAAGGAAGAAATTGAAGAGAGAAACGCTTACTCAAAACAATCTTGAATAAAACGACCCAAAATCCACCAGTATCTGAATTTGAAAACATCCAACCATTAAAGGGAGGTTCGAACAAGGATGAGGAGATCATGTAGGAACTGGAATGGGGGGAAAAGAGTAAAAACAGGAGTTATGAAAGGATCAATTTACCTCTCCAAATTTGGGTGATTTCTAAAATCCAGAGAAATTTCGACCAATTTTGCAATTCTATTGAGCTCTAAATTGTGGGAGGAGAGAATGAGGGTGCGCCTTAGGTACGTGGGCTCGGGTGAGAGTTGGAATCAATGAACAAACGTAACTATTGAAGGAGATATTAAAAAATTAAACTTTTTTTTAATGCAGAAAATGGGCTTTCGGGCAGGCCCAATCCCTTAAATAAAAACTCATATCCACCATGATTATGGATTCCTAAATGGTCCAAATTAATACGGTGGTGTTAATAGGTCAGGGGATGACAATTAGGAATTGGAATGGATGAAAAATGTTGAAAAATGAAGGAGTTATAAAGGAATCAAAATTTATTTTTAAATCTGGAATTGGGCTTACAGTTTGGCCCAATTCATGAAAACTCACACATTCCTCCATAAAAGTTTGGGAAACTCCCAAAACAAAGCATGAATGGAAATTAAATGGAATTAACTTGAAAATAAGTCATGTATGTGACAAGGTACTCGTAACGCTTCGCGGTTGGCCTTTAAGCCTGTGGTCACGGGTTCGAGTTGCGGGGGAGGCGTATTCAATCCTCGCCAGGCAGGGGACAGTTCCTGCCACGTGTTATCTGGGACAGTCTGAGGTGGGGGCCTGTTATCTGCCTGAGGGTGGGGGTCTGCTATCTGTCAGAGGGCTGGGCTCGGGCGTGGCCATGTTCGTTGGGCTTTAGGCCCACCAGGTTCGTTACATAGAGGGTGTGAACCCTAGATAATTTGTAAAAACTGTTGAGAAGCCCGATACAGGTTGTGTATCAAGTTTATTGTTAATATAAACTGTTTGGTGGCAGATGATCACCAAGTGGAGATGATTAAGTTTCGACTTGAGACTGTAAGTCTCGGTTTGAGACTGAACCTCTTGTTTAACTTTTTTGTGCACTATATTTTGTTATACTCTGTTTTATCTATTTTCCGCTGCTTATAATTGCTAAAACATTAAACTGTTTTGCATTCACTTTGATAGTTTTGGTTAGTGTGTGTATATGTTTAATTCATTAAACTTGTTTCAAAAGTTGAAGAAGTGTTTCACACTAATTCGACTAAGGCCTAATCACCCTTTGAGATTAACTAGTCATTTACACCTCTAATGTCTTTATTAATTGGGCCGTTTCAAAATTTGTGGGATCTTTATAATAAAGATTTTAACAGAAATTTTAAGTAGGAACTCAATTCACTCCCTCTTGAGATTCCACTCCGACTAACATTTACGATTATATATTTATTATATATATATATATATATTAATTAAATATATTTTTTAAATATAAATTTATTTATATAAATATTAATTTAAAATTCTAAATAAAAATAAAATAAAATATATATATATATATATATATATATATTTAACTACATATATAAATATATAATTATATATTAACAATTATAAATACATATTTATAAATATGAATATATTTTTATAAATTTATATATATACATATATAATAAATACAATTACAAATCTATCTCTATAAATAAATATTTCTAATGATATAATATAAATATTTATTATGAATATAATAAAGAAATTGTAAATATAAAATATAATAAATGTATAATTATAAATATAATAAATATACAACTATAAAATTATAAATATAAATATATATAATTGTTAATATATAATTATATATTTATATATGTAGTTAAATATAAATATTTGCAATTATATTTATTTAGAATTTTAAATTAATGTTTATATAAATAAATTTATATTTATAAACATGTATTTAATTAATATATATATATATATATAATAAATATATAATCATAAATATAATAAATATATATTTATATATTTATAATTATATAATTATTATAGTCGTATATTTATTATAATCATATATTTATTATAATTACATATTTATTATAATTATATATTAAATATATAATTATAATATATATATATATATAATTATATTAAATATATATTTATAATAAATATATTATAATTATGTATTTATTATATTAATAATTATATATTTATTATAATTATAATTATATATATATATATATTATAATTATACATTTATTATAATTATATATTTGTTGTAATTATATAATTATTATATTTATAATTATATATTTATTATAATTATATATTTATTATAATTATATATTAATTATAATTATGGATTTGTTATATTTATAATTATATAATTATTATAATTTTATATTTATTATATTTGTATATTTATTTTATTATACCTTTATTATAATTAAATATTTATTATAATTATATAATTATTATGTTTTTTTATTATATTTATAATTATATAATTATTATAAGTGTATAATTATTATATTTATATATTTATTATTATTATATATTTATTATAATTATAAAATTGTTATAATTATATATTTATTTTATTTATAATTATATAATTATTGTAATTATAATTGTATATTTATTATAAATATATAATTATTATATTTATAATTATATATTGATGATAATTATATATTTATTATAATTATTATATTTATAATTATATATTTATTATAAATATACATTTATTATAATTATACATTTATTATATTTATAATTATAGAATTATTGTAATTATATATTTATTGTTTTTATATAATTATTATAATTATAATAAATATAATTATAAATTTATTATATTTATTTTAGTAATTATATTTATTAGAAATATATTTATTTTAATTAGAATTATATATATATAAAAAGAGGGATGGGGAGGTGTGGCGTGGAGCAACAAATGAATTGGGGTTGTAGGGTTGATGTATCATTTGGCCCTCAACACACCTATTTTCTTAAATAAAATAAAATGACCTTTTTAACAAATTTATCCCCGAGGCGGCGATGCGGGCCGCCATTGCCGACCCTCCGAGATTTGGAGGTGGGCGTGCCTTGGGTTGCTATCTGCTGAAGGGTCCCATGCAACAGGTTTCTACATTGACTAGTCCCAATTTAGAAGTCCACGTCAACGCCAAGCAAACCCTTTCTGTTTGGGGCAAATACGGGAGAAGATGAAGGCATGGTTGAAAGTGGAAAGAGGAGACTGTGGCCTGAGATTACAGAAAATTTGGGTGCTGGATACCTGTCTTTTGGCGCATTCCATTGGTTGCAGATCTGCATTCTTCGGATATCCGTACTGTTTTCTGACTAGAAGCCAACGTAAGACTTCAGTATAGTTGGATCAGATAGTTACCTCGAAGTTTTTCGCTATCAATTTTGCTTTATCTGCGCCGTTTCCCAGCATCTGTTTGTTGGAATATTTTTTCTGAAATTTTATGGTTTTTGAAAACACTTCTGTCTTCGAACTTACAATTATCTTCCTTCCCAAACAGAATATGGCCACACTTTCTAAGAGTTCCCATGAATACTAGTTCTTCACCTTGACATTTTATCAAATGGTTGGTCCGTGTCAAATAGTTATATCAATTTTTGTCCCTATCACACTTTATTGTTCTTTCAGAATCAATATAAAAGAACATAGATATTGGATGCAATTGTATGGTGTTAGATGTTACCGTTTCTTCTCAACCCCAAAGTCTAGCACAAGAGATATGCTTTCCCCCACACTTAAAATTCAGCACCACTACCCTTACATAACTGATGCGTGATAACCCAACAATCTCTTTCTCACACATTGGGTCTTCATTTGGATCTTCATTAATTAGATCTACCCTTGGACTATTGGGTTATCCTGCATCTGTTGTGCAAGGGGCTGCTGTTAGGGGAAGCCTCCTCTTAAGAGCTAGCTTTTTTGGTTATGAAGTCTCAATGACACTTAACACATGGAAAAATGAAAATCAGATAATTGGAAAGGAAATATAGTTTTATAAGCCTTGAACAAGCAGCAGCACATTTGGATTCTCCAATGAAGAGAAAAATTAACCTTGCAAAATATTGGCTTATTTCTATAGCATGGAGCCAAAACCGGATGCCAATTCACTTGGAACCTCCCTGCTGGTACCTTGCGTTCAAGAGATGGTCAAGGGACCTCTCACTGCTGTGCCCCCACAGTACTTGCAGACTGACCTAGAGCCGGCTGTGGAGGCTCCGGTGTTGAGTATTCCAGTTATTGACTTCCAGAAACTGCTGTCTGAGGAATTCATGGATTCAGAAGTGGCACAACTCGACACTGCTTGTAGAGACTGGGGTTTCTTCCTGGTACCTCTCTCACAAACCATCTCCTCAATTTTATTTTCACACTTCAATTCCCATGTTCTCCCATTAGGCCTATCAGAGATGGAGAGTTTCCTATGATAGTTTGTGATGTATGGGTTTGTGCCATGTTCATGATTTGAGCAAGAAATGTTTTCTTTTAATCACAATTTGTTAATGGTGGGGACTATCGGTATCGGCATTTGAGCATATGATTATTTTATTAATTGTAGTTGGTCAATCATGGAGTGTGCTCTTCATTGGTGGAGAAACTGAAGGCAGGGATCCAGGACTTCTTCAACCAGTCAATGGAAAAGAAGAAAAAGTATTGGCAATTTCCTGGAGAAGTAGAGGGATTTGGACAGGCTTTTGTTGTGTCTGAAGAGCAGAAGCTTGACTGGGGCGATATATTCTACATGGTCACTCTTCCTGCTCATATGCGGAAACCCCATTTATTTCCTGAACTTCCCCAAACTTTTAGGTAAGAAAAATGTTTTGCAATAAAATTAGTTTGCTCCCAATTAGCTGAAGAAACCTTTGATGATGCAGGGACACCCTTGAGGTTTACTCATTGGAGATGAAGAATTTAGCTATGATTATGTTTGGGAAGATGGCTGATGCATTGAAGATTGATGTCAAGGAAATGGAGAGGTTGTTTGATGGTGGACGGCAAGCGATGAGAATGAATTATTACCCTCCATGCCCACAGCCAGAGAAGGCCATTGGCCTGACCCCCCATTCAGATACTTCAGGCCTCACTATTCTCCTGCAAGTAAGTGATGTGGAAGGCCTTCAAATCAGGAAGGATGGGACATGGCTTCCCGTCACGCCCCTTCCGGGTGCCTTCATCATCAACATTGGAGATATTTTGGAGGTAATCTTAGGTTGTGTTTGGTTTTGGAAAACATTTCATGTTTTAATTTTTGAAATTTTTTCCGGATTATGTAATCCCTTTGTCTTCTAGATTCTTACCCCGGCCATGTGCTGATCTTTTAAGCAGATTGTGAGTAATGGGGCATATCGCAGCATTGAGCATCGAGCAACAGTGAATTCAAAGAAGGAAAGGCTGTCGATAGCCACATTCTGTAGCCCCACAATGGATGCAGAAATAAGGCCGTCTTGTGGCTTGATCGGCACCAAAAACCTGGCATTATACAGGACGGTGGTGTTTAGGGACTACCTGAGGGGCCAGTTCACCCAGCAGCTTGCTGGAAAATCCTATGTTAGCTCCTTCAGAATTGCAGGCAGTGAGTGATCTTATCCTGTGGAAACTCATTAGATGCTTGAGTTTGATATGGAGTTTAGGGACTACCTGAGGGGCCAGTTCACCCAGCAGCTTGCTGGAAAATCCTATGTTAGCTCCTTCAGAATTGCAGGCAGTGAGTGATCTTATCCTGTGGAAACTCATTAGATGCTTGAGTTTGATATCGAGTGCAGTGCTGGGAAATTCCTTCCCACTTTTGTTTGCATGTTACTAAATTTTAATGTCTTCGCATCCTCCTCTTGACCTGCCTCCAAACAGGGATTGTAACAAAATTATTTAAAAAATTGGTAAGTGTTTGTATAAAAAATTATCCAACAATTCCTGTGGTTTTTTTTTTTTGAAAATTCTTATTGATTTGCCTCAAGAATTCATTTCAGTTTGCTTCATAGTTTCCCATCGCTAACATGTATGTCGGTCGGGGCTGCATACCATCTGTTAAGCAACAGAATCACATGAAGGACTATCATTGGTGTTTAGCGATTCATAGCCGGTTGATGAGTTCGCATGATAAATCCTATAAGCCATTTTTGAAGGTATTTGGTGTAGTGATTACCTTATTGTTACATTTCTACATAAATTACATCAATAGAACATATTGCAAGTAAATCGCTTTGTTTAAAAACTTTTCTTGTACTGTAGTTTTAGTTTTGTGAAGCAATGCCTATCATTTTGGTGATGCTCGAAAGCATGAAGTTGAAATTTATACAAATAAACCTATTACAGTTGGGCTAGGTGTTGAAATCCAATCCTACAATCACCATCACACCGCTCAAAGTAAAAAAAAAAAAAAAACTATAATTACAATTGTTGAAGGTTCAAACATCATTATATATGCTAAGTTTTGTGGGTTAATTTTTTTTGAGATCCAAGGGTACATGAAAGAGGATAAATTGGAGCATTTCCATCAATACAACCTAAAGAAATTTGAGAGAAATGAATTCCCAAGAAAATTTTCTCTTACAAGAAGATTGTGACATCAATTCAAAAGATAACCACCTCTTAACTTTTCACCACAAACATGCGAGGTTTGTTACAATATTCCTTACTATTTGTGACAAGCTTATTGTGTTCAGCTAGAAGAAGCTAGGGTGACACCTCGAGAGGTGAGGGGGGAAATGCTAAGCAAAAGTCATTAAGGAAAAGAAAGTTTGCTAAGGATATGTATGGTACTCCACACTTTGGTGGGAAATTACGAGACAACTAGTATGTTCGAGATATTATGTAGAGTATGTTTGGAATCCACCCCAACATCTGATTTCTAAACGCAAAACCATGGGACAATGCCACGTAGTAGAAAACCAGGTCGTTCGGAGGGACTCCCTCGAGCTTAGTGTATCGAAAGATATAAAGGCACACACCCTACTCACTGCACCAAGTCAAACCTTACACATACTAAAGCAAACTCACACCTCACAAACATTTAAGTGGTAAAAACGATAAAGGACACAAGAATTTACATGCTTTAGACAATGTGTCCTATATTTACGAGAGAAACACCACTGTTTTTTATTGTAATAGTAAGTAACAAGAATTACACTTCAACTGAAAAAACCAGTCAGTAAAGATTAATTACAGAGATTAACTCCTATGTAATTATATGATCTTTTCATCATATCTGAATCACTATGCACATGGTCTCATGTCTCCTCTTATGGAAGAATCCATCCAATCAAACCAATTGATGGGACCTCCTATCTTTACAGAGGTCCCTCTATTTAGAATGACGACTGCTGATCTCCAGTAACAATCTAAATCTGACCGCATGTCTTGGTGAACAATTCAAGTTACGCTTTGATAGTAACTGTCGTTCACATTGTTCGGACCATCGCCAGTGCACACACACATCAGACAATATCACCACCCGATCGCCCTACTGTTTGCTGGAGAGATTTTGCTACTGCTACACTGAGCAATAGGTCGAACCATCATATGAAGTTCCTCCTTCCGATAGGCTGCATCCGGTGAATTGGAACAAGCTTCACACTCCCAACAATCTCCCACTTGAAGACTGTTTTAGGGAACCTCTGGCTACTCTCCAACACTAAGGCATAAAACATCCACTTCCGCAACAGTAACAGTTAGTGTTCTCCATTATCCTTCTATTCGCCCAAGTCCCACTAAGGCACAATATTGTGTCAGACTTTCTTGGCCTAACACATTGGCAAACATGTTCGCTGGATTTTGTTTCCTCACTATCTTCCACAACTCTAACCCCTTGTCCTCCAGTAAGTTCCGAATGAAGTGATATTTCAGGTCGATGTTTTTCGTCATTACATGAAACACCATATTTAGAGCCAAATGGACCACACTCAGATTATCACAAAAATAACACCCCAATCTCCTTGCATCTTCCGAGCTCCTTCAACAAGTGCATCAAGCATACCAATTCCTTTCCCGTTTTTGTTGCAGTTATGTACTCAACTTTCATTGTGGATAAAGTAATCACCAATTGCAGCTTCGACATCAAGCCGATGGTCGTTCCTCTGTAGGTGAACACAAACCCAATGGCGCTCTTATGAGTCTCTTAATCCCCAGCAAAGTCTGTGTCGACATAACCTTACAATGGATCATCTTCCCCAAAGCAAAGGTTGTATCTTCCAATCCCTTTAAGTACCAGATGATAGCCTCTTGGTGCTCCTTTCCCGAATTCGACATGAACCGACTCATCACTCCCACTGCAAATGTAATGTTTGGTCGAGTACATTTATTGACGTATATTTGGCAACCCACTGCTGATGAAAACAAAACTTTCTCCATATATCAAACCTCATCTTCTATTTTAGGCGCTTTCTCCTTGGACAACATGAATAGTTCGATTAATGGAGCTAAGACTAACTTACATCTGGAGAATCCAAACCTTTCAATTATCTTCCAAATGTAGTCCCTTTGAGATAACACCAAAGTCCTAACTTTCTTGTCTCTCTTGATCTTCATTCCCAATATCTCCTTGGTTTGTCTGAGATATTTCATCTTGAATATTCCGAACAAGTCACACTTCAACTTTTAAATCATCTTAATGTCTAGACCAGCTAGCAACATGACATCCATGTATAGAAGAAGTGTGATGAAACTAATAGCATTTGAAAGTGGTTCTAATTCTTTAACAATATTACTTGTTTTGATAAATTACTCTCTATTAACATTTTATTAAATTCTCAAGTGTTTTAATTAATTAATATTTTTTTATTACAAAGCTCTAATAATAGTTAATCATTTTTTTAATTACATTTTTAAAAATTTTAATTGTTTTACACGTTTTAATGTTTGTTATATTTTTATTTACTTAAGTTTAATATTTTTTTAAGTAAAAAATTAGGGTCATCCTTAGCGAGACACCTAGGCTAGCCCTCAACCACTTAGGGGACCCATTGGGTCAACCCCGTGGGAAGGCCTGCCTCAAGCAGCCCCACAAGGAGGCTTTGGAGCTCGGTGTGCATAGTGCATCCTTAATGCGTACAGGCCCATGTATAGGGGTTGTGGATCACACATAGGTTGGGATATGTCACCCACTGGGCGATAGGCCCGTGTGTGTAAAAAGTGTAACCAGTGCTGATCCCCAGTAGCTAGCTCAAACTGAGGATCAACACCGCTTGTATCTTATACTGGTGTTTTGTTGCTTTCCATATTCGATGTGGGACATGAAGTTGTTTCATTGTCCATCTTTTAAAATCTCAGATATGATCTTGGCCATCAGTTTATTTATTTCTCAGTCGTTCGATCTTTTTTTTTATCACACGCGTTTTTTTGAACTCCCGTGCTCCTGTGTTCGATTTCCAGTCGTCTTCAACCTTCCGTCTCGTGGGGATTTTCAGTTCGCAGATTCTCTCTACCCAGCTTTCATGTGTCTTTCAACTTCATCAAGCTCTCCCACTGATCACCTCAACTCAGCTTGCTATACTGGTTCGTCCTCTCTTCTGACGGTTTCTATGATTGTATCACCATTGATCAATAATGGATATTTTTATCCACCGGTTGTTATTTCTTCAATGGAAGCATTGTTCATCACCGAATGGTTGTTTTGTGCTTCCTTCTCCAGTGGATCCGCCACCCTTCAATGGAAGAACCATTGGTTCACTGGTAGTTCATAGCAACAGAAGCACCATTGGAAAAATTTTAACGGTATCTTCTCTGTTTTGCTATCATTGGAACTCAATGGAAACACCTTTTTTTTTCTATCAGTGGAATCTAATGGTAGTATCTCTGTTTTTCTACCATTGGATTTCCATTGGTATCACCTTTAAATGCTTCGACTGGGTTTAGCAGTAGCTTTTCCTTTCTCATTGCACAAGTAGGTTCTTTAATTGTTTTAAATTGTTTTCTTATATTATCAATAGATTTATTTCCATACATCAACATCTTCTTCGGATAATTTTTTGGTCTGCCACCATTGGACTTCATCCAACGGTTGCACAATCTTTAGGTGCAAAGAAGCTTGGAAACATCTCCCTTTTTCATTTGTTCTATTTTCTTTTATTATTTTATGATTCTTTGAACAACAATAATCTTTATCTGTTTTTTCCACCATTGGACTTCAACCAACGATAGGTCATGTGCCACCATTGGACATCTCCAATGGTAGGTCATTTTTCCACCGTTGGACATCTCCAATGGTAGGTCATTTTTCCACTGTTAGACATCAAACAATAGAAAATTTTCTATTGATTCTCATGTTTCCTTCAGTTACACAGTGGTGTGGAAATGTTTTTATTTTGGTTAGTTATTTTTATTTTTGCTTGTAAGTGCAACAGAATCATCTGCTCTGTTTTCCCACCATTGGACTACTACTACTCTCTGTTTTCAATGGTAGCAAAAATTAACCACCATTCTCTATTCTGCTACCATTGGAATCCAATGGTAGCTTATTTCATCTATCGGTAACCTCTCTGTTTTTCCACCGCTGGACACCAACGGTAGGTCAATCTACCGTCAAAATTTTAATCCACCATTAGTTAAAATTTTGTTTCTAATTTTTTTATTTCTTATTTTAATTGATGTTATTAAAATAATTACTTTGTTAATTGTTTTATTATTTCATGTTTATCTAAAATTGTAAAAGTGTGTAAAAAAATAATTGTAGCATCATATTTTATATACTCATCTTCATGCAATTTAAAATTCACGTGATGCTATGTTTTTACATCATTTTTCTGTATGTATAATCTATAAGATTATATTTTTTATTTCAATTGTTTTATAACTGAGAATCACTTACAATTGATATACTTAACACATCAATTGTTTTATATTATTATTTAATGAAGAAATATAAAGATCCTTTGTTCTATTCTATTTAATGCGACTTTAACAAAAAAAGGTAACAATCATATTATTTCATGTTCATTTTCTAACAAGTTTTGTGCAAATATTGGACACGGGAATGCTCCTAGAGGATCTTTGTTTTAATGATCTGGAAGACATCTTTAAGGAATACAAGAATACTAGTGCAGATCATTCGACATAATAACACGTGATACAACTTTGACATGCTTGTTGCTCTCAATTGTTCATGAACTTCTACAACTTTTGTACTCTGGATGTGATCACAGAAAGAATTCATCTTCGACATTGTTCCATTCAAGTGATCAATAATCATCATGCTTCAACATCTTCGACATTTCTGATCATCTACTAATTTCCATGTACTAGTTTTTATTCATGTAATCTTTTCCCTTCTGTTTGTATTTCTTGCTGTCTGGTTTATGCTTTTCCCCATCAAAAGCAAGTTTTTCTTTCTCTGGTTATTCCACCACCTAAAATGAAGTCAGATTTGTGACTCCCAATCAAATGTCAGGTAAACAGATTAGGTTGGTCTCCTGTAACAAACTATATTGTGCCTCCAAGTTTCTTGTAAAAGGTAGGGTCTATAACAAGGTTCTCACACCTTTAAAAGTGAGGTTTTTAGTGGGTACCAATCTTTTCGAGAAGTAGAGGAGGTTGAGGAGTGGATTGAGATCTTTTTGATCTGAACCACTATAAATTTTTGTGTTTTTTCTTTTTATTTCTACTGCAATTTATTTCAAGAACACCGCACTCACTACAAATCTTAATTTTATAAAATTTGATTGTTTTTGTCTTTAATTTTTTAAAATGACTATTCACCCCATCTAGTCATAATTGATATCACTAACAATCCAACAATCGGTATGAGAGGGAAGAACCTTCCTTAAAGGATAGTTAGCATCTCTGATTATTTCTGTTGATTATTTTTAACTTTGTGCTCACCAGGTATCCTAAACTTTTTTTAAATAGGTTGAGGGGCAAGCCCTCTTTATTGAACATAAAAAAGAAAATCTTCTTTTGAAAACTGGGAAGAAGATGAAACCCATTACAAACATAGAAAAAGAGCCATAAACAAACAAGACCCGAAGGATAAATGAACACGAAGGTTAAAAATGATGCAAATGTCAATAAAAAAAATAAAAAAAGAATCTTATTGCCCCCCTTAAAAGACAAAGCAAAAGTGAAATCATTAAAGGGCACTGCATCACCCCCTACCAAAACGTTGCTGTGATGAAAATTCTAGAGCATTCAAAAAGTGCATCATGAAGTCAGAATGCACCGAAGCAGTTGGGAAGTGCACCATGGAGGAAAAATGCTTTGGAGTAGCCCAAAAGCGCATCAGAGAGACCAAACGCACCAGAGAAGCTAAGAGGCGCATCAGGAAGCCCAACACTATGTGATAGAGCACCCTCCCACCCACATGAGTGTGGAAGGAGGACCGAACGATAGGTGCTAGCACACCTATCTCTCAAATGAGCCACCCACCTGATAGTGCTTGTGAGGAACTCACTACATTGTCAACCTGATGCAACACAAGACTAGAAAGAAAACACCATGAAATGTCAAAATCAAGAAACCCATCTGTCCAAAGTGATGATAGATGATTGATGATGGGCGTCAGCACACCCATCCCTCTTTCGAGGTTTTCCACCCAATGATACCTGCAAGAAGTTTTACCACATCCAAATGCAATGAGACCAGATCCAACATTCATTAAGACATCAACAACGCAATCTGACCAATGAAAAACTGAACCAGGAAAAAGCCAGAAGAACCAAATAAGACCACTTGAGCAGATCCAAAGAAATTGTTTTACACCGATCAGAGGAACACTGGCATCCCATTCTCCAACCAGACCATTGCTGTACAGAAGAACACCGACAACCCAATCACCAAACAATGACATCTCCCATCCCAGAAGCAGTCGCTGAGAAAACAGACTCCCATCACTACAAATGAAACTCCAATGTCGTCGGCATGAAGCCAAATCCAACCCACCATCCAACGTACAAAATGTCATCACCTCAAAATAGATGAAAAAACCACGAATAAAGGACCCAACTACCCACCTTTTCGACTCCCACCATTTTGGAAAATACACCACCACCACCGACAGAGGCCATGGGAACAATCGTTCCATCCAACACCTGACAAGACCGATTAGACGGAGCCTCCTCATTCCTCTCAACACATAATAACTGACATCACAATGCCACCACCACCGATCCAGTCTCCCATCAGTGTCTGAAAGCACACCGACAAGCAGATTCACACAACAAAGCTTAGATCTGGCCAAGAATGCCAGGACGAGGGAGATCCATGTGAGGATAGAAGATCAAAACCATCACCATCCAGAGCTGCTGGCGATGCATTTAGGGAAGGAGGGAGAGAAAGAAACGGGGGATAAGAAAGTATAGAAGGGGATCATCAACGATGAAAGAAGGGAGAAAAATAGGAAACCCCAGTAGAAGGGAAGTGGAACATGGGCACACCACGAGGCAAAACCCCCCATTATTTGATGTGAGTGACTATGGATACTGGAAAGATAGAATGGAATCATACTTGAAACAACTGAGTTTGGATAACTAGACTATCATATATAATCCATATGAGCTACCCAAATTGGATCCCAAGACACTGGTAGTTAATGAAATGGTAAAATATGTTTTGAATTATAAAGTTAAAAATATTTTATATTGTGCTACAAGTAGAAGTGTCTATATCCATGTTTCAGCTTGTAAGAAAACCCATGATATATGGAGGATACTTCAAGTGACTCATTATGGGACTAATAAGCTCAAGATAACCAAGATAGGAATGATCCAAACAAAATACCAGGACTTCAATATGGGAAATGAATAATCTATAAACTAGATGTTCCATCAGTTTACTAGTATAACTAATAGTATGAGTGCTCTTAGAGAAGTCTTGGAGAATACAACTCAAGTGGAAAGAGTACTGAGAGTTCTTACAAAAAATGTAATGCAAAGAAGGTGTCCATCGATGAGTGTAAGAATTTTAAGGATTATACATTAGATGAACTAATAGGCTTGTTACCGCAGTATGAGTTAGAGCTGAAAAATATTACTGATGAGGAGTCTACTAAAAGAAAAGGTATTACATTCAAATTCAATGTTATTGATACCTATAATGCCTCTGAATCTGATTTCCAGGAAAGTGACAAGTAGATGAATCAATTTAGTAAGAAAATTTTCAAGTTCATGAAAAACAAATGTGGAAAGAGGTAGTTCAAGAGGAAGTCCAAAAAGGATTATGAAAAACAAATGTGGAAAGAGGTAGTTCAAGAGGAAGTCCAAAAAGGACTATAAGAAAGGTAATAATACTAACAATAATGATGTTTCTAAATTAACCTATTATGAGTGCAGGAAGAAAGGACACATAAGGACCAAATTCCCTAAACCCAAACATACAAAGAAAGGCAATGATAAATGAATAAAGGAAAAACAAGATTTTTTTGGAGGTTGGGACCGTTTAGATAGTTTTGGCTAAATTGGTGATTCTGGAAGTGAATGGGAGATATGGAATCTTATGCTGATGGGTATTCAATGTGAGGTAAATGATTCTCTTTTTACTTAGTTGATAACTCTTGCAAATGTTGATCATAATGATTTATCTGGAAGTGATACTGAAATTGTTTATGATTCATGTTTTGATTCTGATTTTATAAATACTAAAGTTAAGAAACTACTTAAAGAAAATAAATAATTAAATAATGATAGAGTCAAAATAATTTAAAAGCATACCGACTTTAAAATAAAGAATAATAAGATGATTAAAGATAATGAGAAAATGAAAAGGGAATGTGATAATCTGAAAATCTATATTTCCCAGAATGATAAAACTAAAGAAGATTAAAACTCTGAATTGCTAAAACTAAAAGATGAAAATGAAAGGGTTAAAAAATTTCTAGTAGTAAATGATAAAGATCAAGATAGAAGATTTAATAGAGTAGTGGATGATCTAACTAAATTATAAAATTAATACAGGAAATTAAAACAAGAAAATAAAAAAATTAAGAAACACAACTTATGGATCTAATGAAAAAGTGTTGGGAAAAAATCCCTCAAGTTAACATTGTAGTTTTTTTGGGTTGATTGTGTTTGTTGAAAAAGCTGGTTTTTAAGGACTATGGTGGAGTTCTAGAGATATTGTTGACTAGGAATGTTGAAAAAGACCATTGAAAAAGGAATTTATGCTCTAGAGTCAGTATAAAAAAGTGTGTATACAAGGTGGCGCTGTTTCCCAATGTTTGCCAAAATTTTGGGGTCCAAAATATGGTGGATGAAAAAAGGTTTTTTTAGCAACAGAAGTATTTTTGTGTAAAAGAAAAATGTTGCGCACAAGGGTGATGATGATTCAAAAAGTTATGCGCAAGTCAAGATTTGGGATCTCTGCATCAAAATACAGATAAGGAAAAAGGTACGTGTAAGATCTAAAATTAGGTGAAATATGGGTTTTTCGTGACACTAGAGTTTCATATAGAAGTTGGCGCACAAGAAGCTTACGCACCAAATACAATGTCAAAACACAAAGTTCATCACTCAAAGGAAGTTGCACACAAGGTAGGAGTTTCACAAAAAAATGGATTTCTTGCACGTACAGTGGAAGGAGCACAAGAATCTTATGCACAGGGTTGGATAGATCTATAAATAGGTGGATACCACCCTCATTTCAAGAGCTCAACCCTTAGAGAAAATCAGTGTTCTGAATCACGTAAGAGTTGCACGCAAAGCATAAAATTGTGCAAAAAAAAGAGTTGCAGGAAGTAACAAATCAAATGTTTGTTGCGTGCTAAAAAAAAGTTGTTTCTGCATGACTATAGTAGGTGTGTGAAAAGTGTAAGAGTTGCGTGCAAGAGTAAGTTCTATGAAAAACCAAAATTTTCATGAAAGTTGGGAGTTTGTAACCAGACACAAATTTTGCATGCAAGGTGGTAGAGTTGTGCGCAATGCATCCAAGGGTTGCGTGAAAGACAAAGTCATGTGAAGCTATAAGAGGTTTTCTAATAATTCTGTGGTAAAGGGGTATTCCTCAAGTGGATGAAAGTGGAACTTAATGATGCACTAAATTAGGTGTAATACATATTGATTCAAGTGATCAAAGAGGAATCTTCTGAAGGAGCAGTGAGCACACTTTAGTTGACAAGGTAGTGAGATTTCAAATTGTGATTGGTTGTAAACCAAGAGGGATAGTGATTCCAATCCACACTTTGTAAAGGTAGTGATCCTGAGTATAGAAGTGATCAAGTACAAACCTTGAATTGGCAGTGAGCCTTAGTAAATTTGGTACATTGACACATTGCTTATTGTATACTCCTTAGACATAGCCCAGTGAGGGTGAATGATATCGTTGTCATGAAACGTCAAATTGATTATGATTTTAAGGTTGATTTATAGTATAGGGTAGACCCTAGGTTGTCTCTCAAGGAGCATTGATAGGTTTAAAGTATGAATTTTTTGATAAAAAGTACTAAAGAGGGGGGGTGGCGGTGGTTTAGAAAACAATTTTATGAAAATAACTTAAATTAAAAAGTTTAATAGTTGATTAAGCAAGAAGATTTTAAAAAATATGAGATTAAAGGGTTTTTTGTGAGTTTACTACACAAATTTCAAGTTCATAATTATTGGATATTAATTATGGTTTGATGTAAGTCTTTGGAAGAAATTAATCGGAATCCCGATTACTTCCCAAGATTTTATATCAAAGCATGTTGAGCCAAACCTTGACATAAAAATCGTATAGACAAGGTCTAGATATCATACATGGTATAATAACTTAAAAATAAAATTGAAATCTCTAATAAGTAGGGAAGAAAAGGATTCTTGTGTTGTTGAATCAGAGCAACACAAGTCACACACTCAAGACTTCACACCGATCGGTTAAAAGTAAAGAGCATTCCATTCGATTCAATCAAACTAAGAATTTAAACATGAATAAAAGTAAGATAACTCTAAATGAAATGATTTAAAACCCAAAATACACCAAACCAATAGTATTACAAGTTCCTGAACTCCCTTTAAAATATGTGTATTTCCCTCACAACGAATGCCCACCGTTTAAACCCAACACCGAGAGGAGGAGGAAAGTTGGGTGGAACTCCTTCTTCATCCTTGACCCCCTATGAGGATTGGGGCCTCAAAAACTTCTAGGATGAAGATAGAAATCCTCTAGAACCCCAAATTGGCAGAGATTGGATCTTGGTTCGAACTTGAAAATGAGGTTCCCTTGATGCCCTTTTATATCTAAAATGGTAAGTGGTTTTGAGCATCCAGTTTTGGTGATACTATTTGAGTCTTGGTTTTGAACAATTAAAAGGCCATATCACGACTTGGAAAAAAGAGTAGAGTTGTTGGAAAACCTTTTTAATGTGTCCCTATCAAATTTGGCGGCCATTGGACATATGTATTTTGAGATATTATCAAAATACTGAACCTAACTTTTGAATTTAGGAAGATTATTTCCCCTGGACAAATTGATTTGGATAGGCCACCAGATGGATGAATTAGGCTTTGATTTCTTGATATGAGTTGAATCCCATGAAGTTTTGGATCGACTCACAAAATTTAATCCCATTTTAATGCACATATTTCGCGTAATTTTTAAAATAGTAGACATGTGTCCTTGGACTTCCATGCAGTTTGACCCATTTTTCTTCTGGATCATCTTCGGGGCCTCCAAATTACCTCCACCTTCAATGAAAATATCAAAACAATTATAATTTCCCCTTTTAATAGTGATAAATATTAAATAATTCAATAAAAAATTAATTTCAATTTTATATTATATTTGTAATTTACAGTTCAAAATCAGTTTAATACAATGGTGTTAGAGTGAAATAAAACAATGAAGTGCGGTGCGATCACGCCCTCACACCTAAACATTTTCACTACTGAGCAAAGTCATATTTCCAAAAATTATGCATGTAAATATTTCCAACCTCATAAAGATTTAAAATTCAATAAAAATTTAATTCCTAATAGAAATGTGATCAAAGCAAAAATTATACCAATGAGTTATTCTCAGTGATCAAACAAAAAGATATCTCAAAAATTGTATCAGCACAAAATTCAAGGATTTGAATGATACCAATTTAAGACAATAATTCAAAAGATAACCATTTCACTAATTCTCCATGTGTGTGTGTGACAACCATTTTATGTTATTCTTTCCACTTTCTATCGAGTAAATATAAGTTATTTTAAAATTTTTCTCCTTATATGATCCTTTCCACTAAAGCTTCCCTACATACTTTGCAATCAAATTTCAAAACCCACTCAATTAAGAATTACCAGAAGTCAAACCACAAGCTCCCGACTAAGATATCCCCATATGTTGTACATTTCATCACTCCCCTCATTTTTTTTCTTCAAATTTTTTACTTGGAACAAATCTCACACTCTTCTCCCAACCCTTGTTTGATATCCTCACGACCCTAATTGTAATAGTTATAACAAGATCAAAAGTAGAGGAAGGGTGGTTTTTGACCTACCCAATATACAACCCTTTTTTTATTTTTTATTTTGAGGGTGTACAATAGTCATATAACAGGTACACACACATAGGTCAATCTGGTACAATAATGAAATAGATCAGATAAGGAACGAACATATGGAAAAATCATTTTTGAAGGTAGAGAAAAATTAACCTAACTTATATTTACCTTCCATTAAGTAAGAAATTTTCACACTTCATGGTTGGGTGCAAAGATCTGTGGAGAAATTAAGTGACACAATTTTCCTTTAAACTATTCATAAAAAGGACACCATTCTTCTCAAAGGTTTCAAAATGATACAACAATTTATATCATTGACAAACAACCAAATTTTAAGGGAAATTCACACCACAACATTGAATTCTTGATAAAATTCACATTTCATCAGAATTTTTTTGAATGTTAAAATAATATGAAAAAGGGAAATTCTTCATGCATGTTCAATAATTTCTATGATTAAGTAGACATCATTTTCCATGATAAATTGGGTATCAAAAATTAAAACTCCAACACAAAATTTAGGGGGGGGGCAAGTGAAAATACAATCCAGCAAGCCAAAAAGAGAAAAAAAAGAAAGATGATGAAAATTCCTAACTAACCCAGGAATATACCCATCCCCCCACACCTAGAGTGTGCAATGTCCTAACTATAATAAAAGAGAATATGGGAAGGAAGGATAAAACCCGATGAGTTATATTGGATGATGCTTCATGAACTTGGAATTTCTCCATTGGGGACTCCATAAGGGCTTCATGAAAGTGCTTTAGTTGCTGCCCATTGACAATGAAGGATTGTTTGGTTTCTTCATTTTGAACCTGAACAACACCAAATGGAGAGACATTAGTAATAGTGTATAGTCCAAAACAACGGGAATGAAGCTTACCTAGATGAAACTTCATCCCTGAATTGTAGGGGAGGACCTTCTGCCCAATGTGGAACTAACGATGAAGGATAAGATGGTCGTGAACAGCCTTAGTTATCTCTTTATAAATTTGGGAGTTCTCATATGAATCTCTTCTCATTTCCTCCAGCTCTAGAATCTAAAACTTCCTTTGATCACCTACACCAGAAAGATTATAATTGTATTGTTTAATGGCCTAGTAGGCCCAATGCTCAATCTCAATAGGGAGGTGAAAACTCTTTCTAAACACAAGCCGATAGGGTGACATTCCAATGGGAGTTTTAAAGGTAGTACGGTAAGCCCATAATGAATCATCGAGTCTATGAATTCAATCTTTTTTGTTGAGTTGAACTATTTTTTGAATATTTTGTTTTGTTTCTCTATTTGACACCTCGACTTGACCATTGGTCTGTGAGTGATAAGTAGTAGACACTCAATGCTCGACCCCATACCGACGCAAAAGAGATTGCATTGTTCGGTTGTAGAAATGAGAACCCTAGTCACTGATGATAAACCTAGGCAATCCAAACCTACAAAAAATTTGGGTTCTAAAAAATTCTATAGTCTTGGAATAATTAGTCCTTATGGCGCATGCTTCTAACCATTTTGAAATATAATCAACTTACAGAAGAATGAAAATGTTACCAAATGAATTGGGGAATGGTCCCTTAAAGTCAATGGCCCAAACATTGAAAACGTCATGGAAGATCAAGGGTTGTTGTAAAATTTCATTTCTTTTAGACACATTTCCCATTATTTGATAGTGAGAACAAGATTTATAGAAATCATGGGCATCTTGAAAAAGTGTTTGCCAAAAGAGACTAGGATCAAGGACCTTGAAAGCAGTCTGTCGGGGACCAAAGTGGCCCCTATAGGCAAGAGTGTGACAGAACCCAAGGACAGACTGAAACTCACTATAGGGAATGCAACACCTAAGGAATTGATCACTACATGTGTACCAAAGGTAGGGGTCATCTCAAATGTACCAACGAGACTCATGTTTTAGACGGTCGGCCTGGTGTTTATTAAAATCAATAGGAATGCAAGATTCTACCAAATAATTTACAATTTCATCATAATAAGGAATACCATCTTTCACTTGGTATAATTTCTCATCTGGAAACATATCATTTATGGGAATACAGGGGGATGATTCAATGTCTGAGGATGGGTGGATCATACTGATATGGTCAGCCACCACATTCTCTGCTCATTTTTATCTCTAATTTCTAAATTGAATTCTTGAAGTAGGAGCATCTAGAGAATGAGAAATGGTTTGGTTTTTAGTTTATTAAGGAGACACTGAAGGGTTTCATGGTTTGAGTGCAAAATGACTTTAGACCCTAAAAGAGACGACTTAAATTTATCCAAGGAAAACACAATTGAAATAAATTATTTTCAATTATGGTGTACTTTTCTTGGGCATAGTCTAGTGTACGTGAGGCATAGACAATGACATGTAGAGCTCGATCGACCCTTTAATATAAGACTACCCCAACTGCATAGTTAGAGGTGTCACACATGAGCTCAAATGGTAAATCCCAATAAGGTGGTTGGATTATCGGGGGTGACGTGAGACTCATTTTTAATTTATTAAAAGAATCCTCTAATTCTTTATCAAAAACAAATTCCTTTTCTTTTTAGAGAAATCAGGAGAGGGGAAGTACAATTTTACTAAAGTCACGAATGAAACGACGGTAAAATACAGCATGACCTAAGAAAGACCACACATATCATACATTTTTGGGGAATGGTAGGGAAGAAATGATATCCACTTTTGATTTATCTACTTGGATACCATCTTTAGAAATGACATGTCCTAAAACTATACCTTGTCTCACCATGAAATGGAATTTCTCATAATTTAATATGATATTATTTTCAATACAACAATGTAGGACTGAACCAAGACTACTTAAACATTCATCAAAATAGGATCCATAAACAATGAAATCATCCACGAATACTTCCATTCAATTATCCAAGTAATCCAAAATAATACTAACCATGCATCGTTGGAAAATACCCAAAGTATTGCACAGACCAAATGACATCCTCCTATATGAAAGTGTGCCAAAGGGGCAAGTAAAGGTTGTCTTTTTTTGATCTTCATGGGAAATATATATATGAAAGTATCCAGAATACCCATCAATAAAATAGTAATGGGACTTCCCTGCTAGCCTCACTAGCATCTGGTCAATGAATGACAATGGGAAATGGCTCTTCCTAGTGTGTTGGTTTAATCAATGATAGTCTATACAGACACAACAACTATTCTACACATGAGTTGGAACCAATTCATTATTTTAATTTTTAATTACCGTCATACCAGTTTTTTAGGAACAACTTGTACTGAACTGACCCATTGGCTGTCAGAGATGGGGTAAATAATTCTATCAGCTAATAATTTTGTTACCTCATTTTTAACCACATCTAAGAGGTTTGGGCTCAGTCGCCGTTGTGCCTGCCTCACTAGTTTAGCCTCATCATTTAACAATATATGATGTGTGTAAATTGATGGGCCAATACTAAGAATGTATGAAAGTGTCCATCCCAAAGCTTGCTTATACTCCCTCAAAAGTTCAAGCAATCACAATTCAAGATATGGAGAGAGTGAACTAGCAATGATGACAGGTAGCTTGTTTCCATTCTCAAGATATGTATATTTTAAACCTTGAGGTAGTTGTTTTAGTTCCAATTTAGATGGATTTTGGATTTATGGGAGTGTGTGTGAAAGTGAGAGGTCACTAATCTCATTTAACTACTCAATGGTATCATCCTCAGACGAGGAATGAGCTTTTAAAAGCTTAGTAGTATCATTAATAGTCATTTGATCCTTAGTGTTCAAGAAATAATTAATTAGCAAACATGCATGAAATTTTTCTAGACCACTACAAAAATTAATTCATGATTCATTTCATAGAAATTCAATCAAGGATGAAAACTTAGAAAGGGGTTTGGTGGAAATAAAATATGTGATTTTAGGGGAAGGGAGTACATATATAAAGTTAACAGAGAGAAGAATGTTCTTTCGAGGGGTGCTTCATGGAATCAAGGATGTTGAAATGGACAATTTCACCACCAAAATCCATAGATAATGTACCATTGTGTACATTAATTATGGTTTTTGTGGTTTTCAATAAGTTCCTCTTTAATATAATCATGGTATGTCCATTCATCCTATCATATTCCATTTTTAGCACATAAAAATCTGTAGGAAAAATTAAATTTTGCACCCTCACAAGAACATCCTCTAACACACCAGAAAGGTGTGATGTACTCCAATTTTATAATTGAACAACAATTCCAGTGGGCTTTAGTTCTTCGACCTACAATGAAGAGTAAATGGAGTGAGGAATCACATTTATAGAAGAACTCAAATCAAGCATAGAATTGGAAAAGGAATACTCCCCTATAGTGCATGGAATTGAGAATGTTCCTAGATCATTGAATTTGGTGGGAAGTGATGAATCTATCAATGATGAGATGTTTCTCCCAAAGATCACCTTCTCATCACCTTGAAGTCTCCTTCGGTGTGTACACATCTCCTTTAGAAACTTGGTTTATCTTGTAATTTGATTTACATCATCAATCAAGGGGATGTTAACCTGCACTTTTTTTTGAATGTTTCCAATATTTATTTATCAAGTTTAGTTTAATTTTGTTTCCTAGTATGGGTGGACCTTTGGGGAAATGTAATATAAATGTTTGGGCTAATCATCACATCAACAAACACACTCTTTCCTTTGAAAGGGATTCTTTTAGGACAAGGTTTTTCTACATTTAGAACATTTTCAGTGGTTGGGATAGTGGTTTCTTCAAGAGTGGATGACTATAATAGAGGTTTAATTTGGGTTTTAACTTGTTTCCCACTACTAAGGGTGATGAAACTAACATTTCCCTTATCCCTAGGGTTAAATACTGGTTGATAGGGTAGTTTACCCAACCCATGACTTTGAATTTCCTCCACAAAGTTATCTAGTTGGCCTAATTAGATTTTTAGGTTTTTTATGGTAGCTTGGATAGTTTGTTGGAATTGGAGATTGTTGGCAGCCATTTGTTTCATCATATCTTCTAGGATTGGCTTAGGTTTTGGAGGGGGTTGTTGGAAAGGCCTTTGTGGTGGTTGGGTATTTCTGTGTGGTGGTGGTGGATGACTACTTTTCCCTAGTTGGTTCCATTATTGTTGAGGTTAGTTTGAATACCCCCTTGACTATAAAATTGGTTTTATTTCCACCCAGGGTTGGATGGATAGTATGGTTCTTGCCTAAAGGTTTAGTTATAGGGGCGGTCTGGAAAGATTTCCTCACAACTCTCAGAAGTTTCTCTCAATTGAGGACATTGGTTAGAGTAGTGGGTGTCCGAAGAAAATATACCACAATGTATGGGAGTAGGAGATTGGGATTTCCCTTGGGAAATATCAAGTGGTATAAAAAGGGTACTTACCTCTTCAAACATCATGTCCACCTTCTTCTAAATTTTAGTACTTTGACCCTCATACACACCTTGAATGGGTACACTAGACCATGAACATAATTGTTGAGTGTTCTGCACCATGTTCTTAATTAGGGTTCTTGCAAAAATTGGGGTTTTATCAACTAGCGCACCACCTGTAGCAACATCAATTGTGTTTCAATCAATAGGAATTAAACCTTTGTAAAAATACTAAATTAAAAGTTGAACACTTATTTGGGGGTGTGAGAAACTAGAATGAATCCCATTAAATCTTTCCCAGTATTCATGAAGTTTTCCCCTTGTGATTGTGTTATACCACATATTTCTTTCATTATTGTTTCTGTTTAAGAGGCTGGGAAATATTTTTCAAGAAAAAAGCGTTTCATGTCTTCCCAGCCTCCAATTAGTGAATTAACATAGTAAAGCCAATATTTTGTAGTATCTTCTAATGAAAAATGGAATTCCCTTAGCTTTACTTATTCTTAATCCACATTTTCAAGTTTTAATGTAGAACACACAATATGAAATTCTTTTAAGTGCTTATGTGGATCTTCTCCTACGAGTCCGTGGAATCTTGTAAATAAGTGAATTACACTGGATTTTAGTGCAAAATTTGGTGCCTTGACTTGTATTTGAATATAAGTGGGTTGGATATCAACATCTGGTGAGGTTAGTTCTTTTAATTTATGGTTATTTTCATCCATTTTATGCAAGTTTATTTCAGTTTTTATGTGAGTTTTAGTAGAATAAGTAGAAGGATCAAGAAGAGAGTCGATGTTTTGTGTGTCCTCCTTCAAAGGGTTCTCTTGTTCATCTCTGTATCGCTGACGTAGGATCCTCTTCGATTTAGGTTCAAAATGTGGTAAGTATCCTGGAGTAAAACGTGTCATGCATAAAACCTTCAAAAGAAATAAATCAAAACCCAAAAATATAGGTAAAGGTATAAGATAAAACAAATAAATATTCACAAAATTTAAAAAAATCTTATAAAAAACATTCACTAAAAACCAAAGCGCTCCCCGATAATAACACCAAAATTTGACCATGTTGTTGTGACATGTCAAATTGATTATGATTTTAAGGTTTATTTATAGTATAGGTAAGACCCTAGGTCATCTCTCAAGGAGCATTGATAGGTTTATATTATGTTTTTTTTGATAAAAAGTACTAAAGAGGGGGTGGTTTAGAAAATAGTTGTATGAAAATAACTTAATTTAAAAAGCTTAATAGTTGATTAACCAAGTGGATTTTGAAAAATATTAGACAAAAGGGTTCGTTGTGAGTTCAATACACAAATTTCAAGTTCATAATTCTTGGATATTAATTAGGGTTTGATGTAAGTCTTTGGTTGAAATTAATTGGAATCCCAATTACTTCCCAAGATTTTATATCAAAGCATGTTGAGCCAAACCTTGACATAAAAATCATATATCCAGGGTCCATATCTCATTCATGGTTTAATAAATTAAAAATATAATTGTAATCTATAATAAGTGGGGTAGAAAGGGATTCTTGTGTTGTCTAATCAGAACAACACAAGTCATGCACTCAAGACTTCACACCAATCAGTTAAAAGTAAAGAGAATTCCATTCAATTCAATCAAACTAAGAATTTAAACACGAATCAAAGTAAGATAAATCTAAATGAAATGTTTTAAAACCCAAAATAAATCAAACCAGTAGTATTACATGTACCATAAATCTTTTTACAATATGTGTAGCTCCCTCACAATGAACGCCCACCATTTATCCCAACATCAAGAGGAGGAAAGTCGAGTGGAACTCCTTCTTCATCATTGACCCCCCTATGAGGATAGGGGCATACAGAAATTCTAGGATGAAGATACGAATCCTATGGAACTTCAAATTTTTAGAGCTTGGCTCCTGGTTCGAACTTGCAAATGAGGATCCCTTGGTTCCCTTTTATAGCCAAAATGGTAAGTGGTTTTGAGCACCCAGTTTTGATGATACCATTTGATTATTAGTTTTAGACAAGTAAAATGACATATCAAGAATTGAAAAAAAGAGGAGAGTTGTTTAAAAACCTCTTGAATGTATCCCTGTCAAATTTTGTGGCCATTGGACATCTGTATTGGGAGATATTGTCAAAATACCGAACCTAACTTTTGAATTCAAGAAGATTCTATTCTCTGGAAATATTAGTTCAGATAGGCCACCATATTGATGAATTGGGATTTTGTTTCTTGAGATGAGTTTAATAACTT
This sequence comes from Viscum album, assembly GCA_963277665.1. Lineage (NCBI taxonomy): Eukaryota > Viridiplantae > Streptophyta > Magnoliopsida > Santalales > Viscaceae > Viscum > Viscum album. The sequence goes on along the minus strand of OY728153.1, from coordinate 290,009,100 downwards.
GAAAATTCAGATCTTCTCACAAAATTTCATCCCATTTTAATGAATATATTTTTATTAATGTTCAAAATAGTGGATAAGTGTCATTGGGCTTCCATGAAGTTTGGCCCATTTTTCTTCTGAATCATCTTCGGGGTCTCCAAATCACCTCCACCTTCAATAAAAATATCAAAACAAGTATAATTTACCCTTTTAAGAGTGATAAATATTAAATCATTTGATAAAAAATGAAGTGAAATTTGATATTATATTTGGAATTTACGGTGAAAAATAAGTTTAATACAATGATGTTAGGGTGAAATAAAATAGTGAAGTGCAGTGTGATCAATGAACCAAGTAAAATCCCCATGTCTCATACATGATTTCATTTCTGTTCATACATTGCAATGATAAAGGTATAGAAGAGTGTTTTGTTTTAAAAAAACAATATTCGAAGGGGCAGTTTTTTAATCTATCATACCCTGATTCACCCCCCTTCTCAGGGTATTTAACCTAGTTGGGATAACAAAAAATCTTTACAGATTTATAAAATATTCAAAAGGATAATATGAATTTGAAAAATGAATTTTTTAATATTAAATAGGATTTATCTAATTTTGTAAATGGTAAACAAAAATATGATAAGATGATGTCTTTAATGAAACTAAACACCAATAATAATGGTTTTGGGTACAATAGTATAACTCCAAGTTTAAATGAGACCAACTTTGTTAAAATCTCAAAAGGATGGTTTTCCAGTGTAACATATTTTAAATGCATAATGGAAGGGTATTATGCCAATGAATGTTCACTGAGATTTAAAAAATCCTTTGGGCATATAATAAATTTCATTTCTAATGGATTTCTTTCTAAATATCCCAATAATATATGCTTTAGATCAATTTGGGGGCCTAAATTTTATGCTACTAATCCTGTTGGACCCAATTTGGCATGGGTACCAAAACAATCTATTTGATTATTTAATTTTAGAAATTATGCCTTATAAGTCTCAATGATACACGGTACTTAGACAATGGTTTCTCTAAGAACATGAAATGTGATATTTCAAATATTTTATCATTTAATTTATGTGATGGTGGCCTTTTCACATTTGGAGACAACTCTAAAGGTTAGATTAAAGGTATTGGTGAAGTTGGTTTTTCTAAAACAATTATTATTTCAAAATTATTATATGTACATGGTTTAAAACACAATTTTATAAGCATATCACAGTTATATAATGATGTATTAAAATTTATATTTGAAAATGATAAATTTATTGTTCTGAAAAATAAATTAGTTCTATTTTATGAAAATAGAAAAGAAAATGTATATACTATTTATTTTTCTGATCTAACCAAACAAAAGATTAAGTGTCTAAATGTTGTATAAGAAGATGAAATTATATGGCATGGGAGTCTTGAACATGAAAATTTTAGATTGTTTCCCAAATTGTCAAATCATGAACAAGTTCTAATATTTCCCAAGTTACATAAATGTACGTACTTTATATGTTATTCATATTTAAAAGGTAAGAAACACAAAGAAATATTTAAATATATAAATGATGTTAGTGCTACTCAATGTTTAGAAATATTGCATCTCAACTTATTTGGACATATAAAAATAGCCAGTTTTGGTGGTAAAAAGTGTGTATTTTTAATTGTAGATGATTACAGTAGATTATTATGGATATATTTCTTATCCCATAAAAATAAAACTTTATCTAAATTTTGTGATTTATGTAAGATTATTCAAAATTTAAAAAACATGCCAATCATCATTATCATAGGTGATAGAGGTAGTGATTTTTTGAATTTAGAATTTGATAAATTTTATGAATCAAATGGTTATAAACATTATTTCTCAGCACCTAGGACACCACAACATAATGGTATGGTAGAAAGAAATAAAATTTCTATTCAAGAAATGGATAGGTCAATGCTAATGAAATTTAGTGTACCTAAATACTTTTGGGAATAAGCTGTAAATAAATCTTACCATGTATTAAATATAGTTTTGATTAGAACTTTCCTAAATAATACCCCTTATGAACTTTTCAAAGTGGTTAAACCTAAATTTGGTTATTTTAGGGTATGGTTGTAAAGTTTTTATCTTAAATAAAAAAGATAGTTTAGACAAATTTGACTCTAAATTAGATGAAGGGATATTTTTAGGATATTCCAATGCTAGAAAAGCATATAGAGTTTTCAATAAGAAAACTTAAGTTTTTGAGGAATCTGTTCATTTTAAGTTTAATGAAAACCTTTCTAATAAGAAGGATTTTGAATCTTTCAAAGAAAATAATGAGTTTAGAGAATTTAAATCTAGTGAAGATAACAACCAAGATAATGATAATTCATTAGTTTAGGGGGAGTGTATCTCTTCTAAAACTGATCCAAAGGAATAAAAAATCCTTAAATATCACCCTATTGAAAAATTAATTGGTAATGTAGAATTTGGAATTCAAATTAGAAAATTTGTTTTACTTTACTGTGCCAATTCTTCTTTTATTACTGCCTTTTTTCCTATCAATGTTGAAAATGATTTAATTGATTAAAATTAGATTAATAATATGCATGGTGAATTAAATCAATTTGAAAGAAATAAAGCGTGGGATTTAGTTTCTTTTCCAAAAGATAAATCTGTTATAATAACTAAATGGTTAATTCATAATAAAATTGATGAAGCTAGAAACATTGTAAAAATAAAGAAAGACTAGTAGCTTAAGGTCATTCCTAGGAAGAGGGAATTGACTTTGAAGATTCTTTTTCCTATGTATCTGGGATGGAAGAAATTATAATTCTATTATCCTTTAATAGTTTTCAAAACATCAAATTATTTCAAATGGAGGTAAAAGGGTCTTTTTAAATAAAATTATTTTAGAGGAAGTATATATTAGACAACCCCCTAGATTTGAAAATGATAATTTCCCAGATCATGTTTTTAAACTTAATAAATCCATATATGGTCTAAAGCAATCTCCAAGAGCTTGGTATGAAAGAATAACACCATTTTTATTATAAAATTATTTTGTTAAAGGTAAGGTTGATTCAAACTTGTTTATAAAAAGAGTTTCGAATGATATACTGATTATTTAGATATATTTTGATGATATAATATTTTTTTTTCAACAAATGATTCTCTTTATAATGATTTTCATAAGCTGATGACAAGGGAATTTTACATGAGTTAATGGGAGAAATAAAAATTTTCCTTGGTTTACAAATAGATCAAAGGAAATATGGTACTTTCTTAAATCAAGATAAGTATGCTAAAGAACTTGTAAGAGGGTTTGGACTTAATTCTAGTAAAATTATGAAAACTACAATAAGTACTAATTCCAAATTAGACTTAGATGAATATGGAAATTCTGTTGATATTAAACTGTATAGAGGCATGATAGGCAGTCTATTGTATATCATTTCTTTTAGACCATATATCATGTTCTCAGTTTTCTTATTTTCTTGGTTTCAGTCAAACCCCAAATAAATTCACATTAAATATATTTAAAGTGTAATTGGATATATCAAGGGTACCATTTTTACTGGACTATTCTATTCCAATGATAATTTTATTGATTTACTATCTTACTCTGATTCTGACTTTGGAAGTTGCATACTTGAACATAAAAACACTACTTGTATGTGTCACTTTTTAGGAAAATTTTTAATTTCATAGATCTATAAGAAACAACTTTTAGTAGAAATATCAACAGATGAGGCTGAATATGTTTTTTTGCTAGTTATTATCACACCTCATGTTTGTACTAGACTTGTTTATTTTTATTTTAATAAATTTTTTCGGACTTGAATTGGGTTACCAATTCATGTCTTAGTTTGAACAAACAAAAAACTCAAGTGATATTCCAATTTCTAAAAATCCTCTTCAAAACTCTAGAACTAAACACATAGATGTTAGATTTCACTTTCTAAGGTATTATGTAAATAAAGGTGACATATGCTTGGAATTTGTTCTTACTGAGAAAAAATTAGCTAAAATTTTCATAAAACCATTAGATTTTGTTAAATTTGAGAAGATGAAATTTGAATTGGGTATGTTAGAAGATTAAAATCTTTTATTGTACAATCACTACCCTTAAATATGTTTTTACATATGTTCTGTAATTGAATTTTATTTTCTACTCTGATCAAATGGTAATTAGTTCATACTATTTTCAACTAAATTATAAAACAATATGTTAAATTTCTACTCTGTTACTTTTACAGTAGTTGTTTATGATTAAAAGGGAGTCTATTTTATAGAATAAATTCCAATATACTTTTTGATAAATTTCTAAAAGGGAGAGATTTTTATTGAAAATTTAATACATGTTTTGTTTTTTAATTTACAAAAAGGGGGAGTTTTTTAGTATTTAAAAGTGCTTCTAATTATTTAATAGTATTGTTTTTTTTGATAAATTACTCACTATTAATATTTTATTAAATTCTAAAGTGTTTTAATTAATTAATAATTTTTTATTACAAAGGTATAATAATAGTTAATCATTTTTTAATTACATGTTTTAAAAATGTTAATTGTTTTACATGTTTTAATGTTTTTTATATTTTTGTTTATTTATGTTTAATATTTTTTTAAGTAAAAAATTGGGGCCATCTTTAGTGAGGAACCTAGAATATCCCTCAACCACTTAGGGGACCCATTGGGTCAACCCCATGGGAAGGACTTCCATAGGTTTCCCCACAATGAGGCTTTGGAGCTCAGTGTGCATAGTGCACACTCAATGAATGTGGTCCCATGTATAAGGCCCATGGATCACACATAGGTTAGGATAGGTCACCCATTGGACCATAGGCCCGCATGTGTGAAAAGTGTAACCGATGCTGATTCCCGATTGTAAGGACCCCACCCCAATTACCCAGAGCTGGTGCCTTGTTTGATTACATTGGCATACATACAAGGAATACGAATCCCGAAGGACTGAGTATTTTAGTATTATTGGAAACAAGATACATACATAAGTTCAATATTACAACTTGAAGAGAAATACAACATTGAAACTCCTTAGACAACACCCATAAATCCTAGGTTATTTCAGCATGTCATTCATAATAAACTTCTTCATGTCCTGAAAAAAATAATACATAAGAAAGGGGTGAGCTCAAACGCTCAGTAAGAGTAAGAAATACAGTGGAAGATAGTATAAACATAAGACATGGTGCATAATTGAAAACACATGCCTTTAATAATAAACTTGAATACATTATTGTTGGGTACCGGGACTGCGCAGTGGAAGCCGGTGGGCTGGGATTTTGAAATTTTCTGCTTCATTGGAGTGACATAACCCTGTCAACTCCGGTGATCTTGTCCCGGCTTGGTCTGAGGATCTCGCAAGGTTCATAAGGAGCACAAAAATTAAACTAAACATTTACCTTGTTCAGAATTGAAGTGCAGGACGCCGACGATAGTTGCTCAAAGACTCCGATGTCGAAGCCCTCTAGATCATCCACACACGCCTCGTGAATCTTCTCGTACGCCATTCGTCAAGATCCGGGTTCTAGAGCGGATCTTCGACGCACACTTCAGCGCATCGATGATCACCGTAAAGGAGGAATCTTCGATCCGGGATGGATGACCTTGAAGATCCTTCTTTGCTTGAGAGACTCTCTCTCTAAATTCCAGGAGGAGAGAGATGCTCTCAAACTTGACACATGAATAGTAATGGTGGGAGAGCATCTCTCTCACTTATATAAGGAGTATTAAAACACGAGGTATAGGTTCCCGACCCCCGTGTAATAAACGTCCGCTATATAAGCGATATAAATAATTATTTATGAAAAATAAAATTATACCATAAATAATATTTTCAATTTATCACTTATAATATATAAATATATTACTTGATAAATTTGAGTCTTTAACTCGACTCATTCCTCCTGCTAATATTAAACGAACCTAGGATATTTAAATCCAGTCGAATAATATTAATACGTGTATTTACTATATAACTTATAAATACATGTTATAAATAAATTCAATGAATTATTCTAAAATTTAATAATTAATGAATTTATTTATTCTTTGGTGATCCATAGAACTTGGATAGTGCTCGGACCCTTTGGCGGGGCCCTCCAAGGTCTAAATCCCTATTCCCAGAATAGGGCAGATTCTCAAGGCGTTATTGTGTGTGACCCTCTAGGCCCTTATCTCAATAGCAGTGAATAATATCACCGACCTAGAGCGGGGTCTAGCAACCCATCGAGGCCCCTAAAGATTTAAGGAAAAGTCAAAGCAAAGACTGCCTTCCTACAAACACGGTCCGTGTAATCTAATCTCTTCGTCATCGATATCTCAATAAAGAAGAATTCATACTTAGTGTCATCATTATTTTTTTGCTTTATTTTGTTTGTTGATTTGTCCGGACGGTCTTACCTTCGACTACCATGGCCATGGATTTAATGAAGGTGCAACCATCCTAATCAACCAGGCCCGAGATATCTCTTCCTAAACTCAGAAGTGACAAATCCTTTCTCAACCATTCAATCAATGCCATGCCATTAATGATGTACCCAATACAAACTACCGCACCACAACTTTGTCTCCATGGTTTTTGCCTTATATCAAATGCACATAATTAAATGAAATTCATTGATAATGATCTCAAGTCAGGAGATCATTACACATATCCATTGATAGGAACGAACAATGAGACCATAAACATGTGGTGTTCCTATTAAGCGGGTCTGTCCTCATGATCTCAATAGCTAGAGATCATCAAGTGCGAACTTCATGAGATGAAGTCTCAATGCTTATGAGCCCCCAGAACCTGATGGTCACACATCATCTGTGTCCTTTCAGAATAATGTAACTGGACCATAGGATGTTACTTTAAGATTACTGTCATGGAATCTAAGGGTTCTCATTATAGCCTGGGACCTGCTATAACCATTTGATGCGACAGGTAATCTAAGTACATTTCCATTAATAAAGTGGATGCAGAAGTATCTACACTATCATGGAAAGATAAAAAAATGTATAAAACAACCTGAATATATGTAACAGTAATCAAAGTACAATACAAGTTGGGTCTAGGGCACCCACTTTCAACACTCCCACTTGAACTAGAGCCAACTGATAACAGGTTTCAATCCACTAGCTCTCACATGTGAATCATGCTTCTGCTGAGAAATGGATTTAGTCCAGGGGTCTTCCATGTTTTCCTCTGTGGCTACTCTACTAACTATCACTTCACCTCTTTGAGTAAAATCCCTCAAGAGATGAAACTTCCGAAGAATATGCTTTGTCCTCTAGTGAGACTTGGGCTCCTTGGAAATCACCACTGTAGTAGTATTATCACAATATACTGGAACAAGGTCTGCACTTCTAGGTACAACACCAATGTCTGAGATAAAGCTACATATCCAGACTGCTTCCTTTGCTGCATCAGAAGATGCAATATATTCAGACTCTGCTGTAGAATCAGCAACCACAGCTTGCTTTGAGCTTCTCCAGCTCACTGCACCACCATTCAGGCAAAAGATGTAGCCTGACTGCGATTTTATATCATCATGATCTATATGGAAACTAGCATCAGTGTATACCCTCACAACTAGTTCCTCATCTCCTCCATACACCAGGAACATATCCTTAGTACGCCTTAAGTACTTAAGGATATTTTTAACAGCTGTACAGTGCAGATCTCCAGGATTGGCTTGATATCTACCCACCATGCTTAAAGCAAAGGCAACATCAAACCTAGTACATAACATGACATACATGATATAACCCACTGCCGAAGCATAAGGGACTCTACTCATTCTGTCAATCTTCTCCTGTGTTTGTGGACACATTTTCTTGGAGAGACTTACACCATGTGACATAGGTAACAATCCTCTGTTAGATTGTTCCATATTGTACCTTTTGAGTACCTTGTCAATATATGTACTTTGACTTAGGCCAAACAGCCTTTGAGATCTATCTCGATAGATCTTGATCCCTAGAATGTAGGCTGCTTCACCTAAGTCTTTCATGGAGAAGCATTCATTTAACCAAGTATTAACTAACTTTAAGTCTTGCACCTTGTTTCCCATGATTAATATGTCGTCAATATATAAAACTAGAAAAATAATAGCATTCCCTTTAACCCTTTTATAGAAACAAGTATCATTTTCATTTTTGAAAAAACCAAAATCTCTTATGGACTCATCAAAGCAAACATTCCATGATCTTGATGCCTTTTTCAATCCATAAATGGATCTCTGCAACTTGCATACTTTATTGGCATTCTTTGACTTAACAAACCCTTTGGGTTGAGTCATATAGACATCTTCAACCAACTTCCCATTTAGAAAAGCAGTTTTGACATCCATTTTACAAATTTCATAATCATGAAAGGCTGCTATTGCAAGCAATATTCTGATGGATTTAAGCATTGCCACTGGTGAGAAGGTCTCATCATAGTCAATGCCTTGATGTTGTCTGAAACCCTTTACAACCAGTCTTTATTTAAAGGTATTAACCTTACCATCCATGTCCATCTTCCTCTTGAATACCCATTTGCATCCAATGAGATTTACATCAGCTGGAGGGTCTACCAGAATCCAAACTTGATTTTGGTACATGGACTCCATCTCAGAATTCATGGAATCTTGCCATGTATCATCTTATTTGCCTTCTACTACTTCCTTGTAGGTTAGAGGTTCATCATCCTCAAGGATTATTGTTTCACCTGACTCGATGATAAGAAAACCATAATGCTCTAGTTCTCTAACCTTTCGCGTAGACCTACACAGTATCTGTGTCTCAGGAACAATTTCTTCTTCCACTTGCTCTTGTGGAGATTGTTCCTCTACCAACTCTTGTGCATCTGGAGCATTAACATCATCGAATTAAATATTGCTCTCACTATTTCTAGTAGAAATGTGATCCCTTTCTAGAAATGTGGCGTATCTTTCCACAATGACTTTTCTATCTAAAGGGTTATATAGGTAGTATCCTCTAGTTTCCTTAGGATAACCTATAAAGATGCACTTAGTGCTTCTCGATGCTAATTTGTCACTTCGTAAAGTCTTGACAAATGCCTCGCACCCCCACACACGCATGTGTGTCAGATTGGGTTTATTTCCATACCATAACTGATATGGAATCCCATCTGCAGCTTTAGTTGGTACTCAGTTAATGGTATATGCTACTATCTGCAAGGCGTATCCCCAAAAGGATAACGGAAGAGTTTTATGACTCATCATTGATCTGACCATGTCAAGAAAGGTCCTATTCCTCCTTTCAATAACACCATTACATTGTGGTGTATAAGGAGGAGTGAGTTGGGATACTATCCTATACTCCTTCAAGTGATCAATAAAATCTTGGTTAAGATATTCTCCGCCTCGGTCTGAGCTAAGTGCTTTTATCTTCTTACCAAGTTGGTTTTCTACTTCATTTTGGTATTACTTAAAGAAATGAAAGGAATACGACTTATACCGCATTAAGTAGATATCTACATACCTACTATAGTCATCAGTAAAAGTAATGAAGTATAGAAAACCACCCCTTGCCTATACTGGAAATGAACCACATACATCATTATGTATTAATTCCATCACTGCATTGGCTCTTTCTCCCTTTCCTGAGAAAGGTGCTTTGGTCATCTTTCCTTGTAAACAATCTTGACATACATCTAAGGGTTCTAACTATACCGAGTCTAGATACCCTTCTTGATGTAATATTTGTAATCGCTTCTCGTTTACATGACCAAGCCTGAAGTGCCATAGGCGGGTGTTATTTGAGTCATGTTGGTTGTTTTTGTCATTGATAGCTATTACTGAGTTTTCTAGTTCTAGTATATATAAACCATTGTTAAGATGTGCCATACCATAACATATGTTATCCCTATAAAAGAGACAAATTTTATTTCCAAACATGAAATAAAAACCCATAGTGTCTAAACATGACACAAAGATAATGTTTCTGGTAACAGACGGTACATAATAACAATTGTTTAAAACAAGAACCAAACCAGTTGGTAAAGTCAAGTGATAGTCTCCCACTTCCAAGGCCGCCAAACTTGCACCATCTGTAGCTCGGAGATCCACTTGACCTTTTGCAATCTTCTTAAACCTACTTGGTTCCTGTATATGAATACAAATGTGTGATCCACATGCCACATCCAATACCCAACTTGTAGATAAATATAGATTGCATTCAATGAAAAAAATACCTGAAGTAGAACTGTCAGTTTGCTTCTTCTTCCCAGCTCTGCAATTCTTCTTCCAATGGTCTTTCTTGCCACATCCAAAGCAAACTGCTTCCTGCTCATTACTTTGCCTCTGAATCTTTGGCTTCTTGGCAGGATGATGCATTGGTGTCTTTGGCCTTGACTTGGAATTAGACCCCTTTTCCTTGCCCTTGTTTTTCTTGTTCACCATAAGGACAGATGAATTGGTATTTTTCATGTCCTTTTCATCTTGGAGAACTAAAGACAAAAGATCCGGGACCGACTTTTTCATATCATTCATATTATAATTGACAATGAAAGTCTAGAAGCTTGATGGTAAAGAGGAAATAATGAGATCCACTACTAGTTCTTGGTTCAGTTTAAACCCAAGGGCTTCAAGCCTCTCAATATACCCAATCATCTTGAGTACGCGATGACCGACTTGGTGCCATTATTCTAGCCTGCACTTATAAATCACACTTGAGATCTCATACCTTTATTGCCTAGCCCTCTCCTCATATAGTTCTTGGAGATGTGAAATCATCTTGTAGGCGTCCTCTTCCTCATGCATTTTTTGCAATTGGCTGGAGATGGATGACAACATGATGCATTGTACATCAAGCGCATCGTTTACATGATTTTTCCACTTATCTTTTTCCTTCTTGCTTGCTCCCTGAGGAGGCTCAGCAGGAATTGGGGATTCCATCACATATAACTTCCTTTCTTGGCATAGTACTATGCACAAGCGCCTGTACCACTCTTGGAAGTTATTTCCAGTTATGATATTTTATTTATCCAAGATCGATCGTAGTGATAAAGTACTAGTGGTGTTGGTGATTTCCATTTTGAATCTACATCAGATAAACATTTAGTAGTTAATACTTTGTCTTGATTACCTTTTGAAATTTTCTGATTAATAAAATTTTATATCATTTAATGTCTCCCACTATTTTAACGAACCTTAACAACCCTCACTATTAGATTCAGAATACTCTATTGCTTGAGCATTCTAGTGGCAAGGATCCTCAAAACCTCCCTCGTAGTCTACAAGCTAGGGCTACGACACTACTTGGAGGGTTTTAAGGTAGGTGCTATGCTGGCCAACCACTTGTTCTTATGGTTCCTTGTGTAGTTGAGTAAAATCCCAACTTTTAGAATCTGAACTTGATTCCCTCAACCACTTGACTCTAAAGTGATAGCAAGTTAGCTAGGGCTAATCCTTGACTACTCACTTTAGTTAAGTCGACCCATTTCTCACATGGAAACGCCGCGGTAGTAAGAGGCACTCCCAACTGAGGCTGATGAGCACCCAAACAGTCGGTTTTGTTTAGATGTGAGAAATGGAAGTCATTTTGGACTTAATATATCTTTGAGGGATTTTTTTAATATTAATTGAAGAATATAATCCTTTTCTATTTATTATGTTCAAATAGGGTTGTTGTGCTCACAACTGAACATGCAATAGAAAATTTATTCGTCACAACTTTATGCATTTTATCTTGTTTACTATCCTATGTGATCATGCAATAATCATGCAAACGCATAAAATAATAAACTATGCATAAAGTAAATCATGCATTCTGACTGGTCTTGAGCATTCTATAATGATTGATCGATAACTGATCAATCATCACCTAGGGGCATCCATACCTGAGTCGATACATGACTCGTGTGGCTGCTGGCCCCAGTGCAAAGCGCCCAACTCCTGTCTGGACTACCACCTCAACTTGGCAGGGTCTGCCTCTCGGATCATCACCGAATAATTACAAATATACTCGCACGCAGGAGAGGGGGTCTGGGGTACAAAATACAACTAGTGCAATGGACGCGCAGACCCTTATACATATTTGAATTAAAAGACGATTCACAGACCTTTATTTATCTAATTAAATATTACAATCATCGCACGCATTGAATAAATAAATAATTAAATAAATAAATGCCATACATACACAGGTCAGTCAATAGCTCAAGACCAGTCGGGGTAAAAGCACAATAAAAATTAAATTTCAATAAATTTAAATTATGCCAGGGTGTCTTAATAAATTAAATGGATTTGATTAAATTCAAATAATTTATTTTTATAGGTTCTATTTGTTTAATTTAATTTTAATTCCAAAAATTAAATTAAACCATTAATTTAATTCTAAACTTAAATTAAATTAATATTTTCAGATTAAAATAATTTAAACCCCTAAATTAATTCCAATTAATTTATTTTAAAAAAAAAACTAAATTAATTAAAATTAATTCAGTGCAGGGTTACCTCTAGCTGGAGAGGAGTCCGGTGGGACTGCGTACCGCCGCAAGATGTCATCCTGGAACCGCGGCGTGACCGCGGCGTGACCGCGGCGTGACCGCAGCGTGACCGCGGCGTGACCGCGGTGTGACCGCGACGTCCAACGACTCCCGTGGCAGCTTCAACTTACGACATAGTGTGAGGGGAGCGGGAGGAGGTCGGCCAACCACATGGCCGACAGCCCGCTGCTCCAGCGAGCCGGCGAAGCTGCTGTCCGGTCTGGCGCGGGCTTGGGTCGGCCGGACAAAACTGGTTCGGAGGAAGCCGGTGAGGGTCGGGGCGGCCGGACGGAGCTGGTCCGGCGTGACTCGGAGGAGGAGGCCGGTGAGGGTCTCGGAGGTCGCCGGGCAGGGCGGTCCGGCGAAGGGGAGGCCGGCGCGAGGGCGGTCATGTGAAGGGCAGGCCGACGCCCGGCCGGAGGCAGCTCAGCTTGGGGTCGGGGTGGCCAGCACGCATGGGGGAGAGGCGAGGAGGCCGGCGCGAGGGCGGTCCGACGAAGGGGAGGTCGGCGTGGAGGGCAGGGCCCGGCCGGAGGCGGCTCGGTGTGGAGCTGGTCCGGCGGAGGGGAGGGATATGGTTTTTCCCTCCCATCCCATGTGCCGCGTGAGGAGACCCCAAAGGGGTCTTCCTCCCTTTTTTTATTATTTTTTTCCTTTAGACAAAAATTTCCAGCCCCCTTATTTTTTTTAAAATTAAAGGGATAAGACCCCATTTTGGGGTCTTTTCTTCTCTCCCTTTTTTTTAATTAAAAGCAAGAAGACCCCAAATTTGGGGTCTTAGTCTTATTTTATTATTATAAAATATAATAAAATATTTATTATAAAATATTTATAATAAAATATATATTTGATGTTGAATCTCAATTTGAGATAAACATCAAATAAACAAAAAAACGCAACGTCGATTCGATTAAAAATTTTAAATGATCGTAACTTGATCATTCGAAATCTAAACAACACGCGGTCGAATACGAATGAACTGTTTTAACACCCCGCAATTAAATTTAATGCATTTTAATGTTTTTGACTCAGAAAAACCTTGCGATCCCTCTGATACCACTATTGGGTAGCGAGACTGCGCATCGGAAGCCGTAGGGCCGGGATTTTAAAATTTTCTGCTTCACCGGAGTGACATAACCCTGTCAACTCCGGTGATCTTGTCCTGGCTTGGTCCGAGGATCTCGCAAGGTTCATAAGGAGCACAAAAATTAAACTGAACATTTACCTTGTTCAGAATTGACGTGCAGGATGCCGGTGATAGTTTCTCGAAGACTCTGACATCGAAGCCCTCTAGATCATCCACACACCCCTCGCGAATTTGCTCGTGCACCGTTCATCAAGATCCGGGTGCTAGCGTGGATCTTCGACGTACACTTCAGCGCAGTGATAATCACCGCAAAGGAGAAAGCTTTGATCCGGGATGGATGACCTTGAAGATCCTTCTTTTCTTGAGAGACTCTCTCTCTAAATTCTAGGAGGAGAGAGATGATCTCAAACTTGACACATGAATAGTAATGGTGGGAGATCATCTCTCTCACTTATATAGGGAGTGTTAAAACACGCGGTATAGGTTCCTGGCCCCTGTGTAATAAACGTCCGCTATATAAGCGATATAAATAATTATTTATGAAAAATAAAATTATTCCATAAATAATATTTTCAATTTATCAATTACTTGTAATATATAAATATATTACGTGATAAATTTGAGTCTTTAACTCGACTCATTCCTCCTGCTAATATTAAATGAACCTAGGATATTTAAATCCAGTCAAATAATATTAATACGTGTATTTACTATATAAATTGTAAATACATATTATAAATAAATTCAACAAATTATTCTAAACTTGAATAATTAATGAATTTATTTATTCTTTGGTGACCCATAGAACTTGGATAGTTCTCAGACCCTTTGGTGGGGCCCGCCAAGTTCTAAATTACTATTCCCAGAATAGGGAAGATTCTCAAGGCGCTATTGTGTGTGACCCTATAGGCCCTTATCTCAATAACAGTGAATAATATCACCGACCTAGGGCGGGGTATAGCAACCCATCGAGGCCCCTATAGAGATAAGGAAAAGTCAAAGCAACGACTGCCTTCCTATGAACACGGTCCGTGTAATGTAATCTCTTCATCATCGATATCTCAATAAATCAAAATGCATACTTAGTGTCATCATTCTTTATTTGATTTATTTTGTTTGTTGATTTGTCCAGACGGTCTTACCTTCGACTACCATGGCCATGAATTTAATTAAGGTGTAACCATCCTAATCAACCAGGCCCGAGATATCTCTTCCTAAACTCAAAAGAGAAAAATCCTTTCTCGATCATTCAATCAATGCCATGCCATTAATGACATACCCAATAAAAACTACCTCACCATGACTTTGTCGCCATGGTTTCCACAATATATCAAATGTACGTAATTAAATGACATTCATTGATAATGATCTCAAGTCAGGAGACCATTACACATGTCTGTAGATAGGAATGACCAATGACACTAGAAACATGTGGTGTTCCTATTAAGTGGGTCTGTCCTCATGATCTCAATAGCTAGAGATCATCAAGTGCGAACTTCATGAGATGAAGTCTCAATGCTTATGAGCCCCCATCACCTGATGGTCACACATCATCTATGTCCTTTCATAATGTTGTAACTGGACCATAGGACGTTACTTTAAGATTACTTTCATGGCATCTGAGGGTTCTCATTATAGCCTGGGACCTGCTATCACCATTTGATGTGACAGGTAATCTAAGGACATTGCCATTAATAAAGTGGATGAAGAAGTATCTACACTATCATGGAAATATAAACACATGTATAAAACAACCTGAATACATGTAACAGTAATCAAAGTACAATACAAGTTGGGTCTAGGGAACCCACTTTCAACAATTATGGCAGGAAAATGAGCTGAGTAAATAATGCCATAATAAAACATAATCATGGGTATTCTACTAATAGAATAACCATATGAAATATCAATAGCTAAACTCATAATGATGGAATGCATAATGCCGGACATTCTGAAACATTTTTTCAAGGCCTCGGCCAAGACATCTAATGATTAAGGCCTCAGCCAAAATCCATATCACATTGGAAAAGGCCTCGTCCAATTCCACGTCTATTTGTCTCATGAGACCTACCGATGCATCGAGGGGATATAGAAGGCCCCACCCGTCACACAATAAGTCCAATGAATTCCTTATATGAGCGGGGATAAACATAAACAACATATACATTCATATTGAAACTATCATATGAAATGTAACAAACTTTCCCCAATTATTGAACATAAACACTAACCATTCAGAATAATATGGTGAATGGTTTTAGGACAGATCATCCACAATAGAGTTATTCATAAACCATTAAATAAAATATTGTAGATGACTTCATAAATTATTAAACCCAATAATACCATGGAATCAACAAGAGTGTTAAATTAGAGGAAAACACTCTTATAAAATCATTAAGCAATTCTTGAGATAAATACTCTTTTATTTTGAAAAGAAGAGTTCTTTTGGAAAAATATTTTTATAAAACCATAAGTGAGGCAAGATAGTATTTTCATAATAAAATGAGTGATTTTATAATGATAATGGTTTCCAAAAACAGATTATAGAGTGCCCTTGAAAATAGGAAAGAATTTGAGAAATTCCCTTGAATCGGGCTTGTATTTTGGAAACAACTTTGAAAGTTCCTTTTAAAACGTGTAACTATCCATAAAATAAGGAAGGGTTATGGTTTTTAAACATATATATGATACTCACACAGAATATATGATGAGTACATAACAATACATAATAATTTCATTGAGGTAATTAGACAATGAAAGTATCCCGAATGAAAATGGATGTTCGGGTGGCAAAACCCTTACCACTTTGTAATCAAACGATTCATATGCCCCAAAAATTAATAATATAAAAATTATATATTTAATACCATGAGGATAAATATATTCATGATATGTGAAATCAATGGTCAGTATACATACACCATACAAAAGTATTAGTAGTGAATACGGAAAATCTCACGAAAATGGAAGTGAGATGAAGAAACCCTTACCTTAACTCCGAACGTGTTCCGCTCTTGTACTTAAGATCCTAGAATATGAAATTATACTTATTAATAAATTATTTAAGAACTTATTATACATGTATTTAGTTTATCATAATTATGGTTAGTTCATTTATGTCTTTATTGATTAGTTATTGTATTGAATTTCGTCGTTCCGGAGTGTTCGTTTCTTTTATGTTCATAATCGGTTCACTTGTTTTTAAGTATGTGGAATGAATGTAAAACTCTAGAATTGAAATTATATATTATTTATGAACATAAATAAGTGTTATTGGTCATTTATGTAACTTGGTTACATGGAACAAGGATGAATTATCATATAGAACTGTAATGATAATTGTTTCGGTTAATTTGTGGGTTTTGATTACAACGAACTCAGTTTTCTTTATAACCTAAAACCATTTGAACAAAGGGATTAGAAAATATTAAATAGGTTATATTATATATAATAATATGGTTCAACCATAACAATATTGGTTTCATGACCAGAATTTATAATGATAATAGAAATCGAAAGTTCATCGTCCTTGAATGTGTAAAATTGACACATCTCAGATGGTGTTCTTGATACTAGTATAAAAGAAGGTAAAAAGGGGGAGATGATGATAAATTATTCCACTATCATGAAAACATTCCAGTACATATAAGGTACTGAATTCATCACAAAATTTGGATAAGGATAGGTAATAGAAAAAGAAAACAAATGAACTTGAAAGGAAAGACAAAGAATTGAAAAGATGGATTTACCTCTTGAACCAAAATTCCTTGAGAAACTTCTTAAAGGAGATGTTTTGGTCTTTTAATGAGACCAAATCTTGCTGGAAGTGGGATAAGAGGTTGGGAGGGTATTTTTCCAGAATTTGGAGAAGGCATAAGGCTTGAGAGGAATGAATGGAAGAGGGAGTGAGAGGGGGTTTTTATACTGGAGGAGAGGGGGGATTTCTTATTATAAAATTCATTAATTTATTATATCTCCTCAATACAAGGAATAGTGAGTATTACATGACCAAGAATAGTAATTTTATCATGTGATCCTGAACCGAGTGGTTTTATATCAGCA
This sequence comes from Viscum album, assembly GCA_963277665.1. NCBI lineage: Eukaryota > Viridiplantae > Streptophyta > Magnoliopsida > Santalales > Viscaceae > Viscum > Viscum album. The sequence goes on along the minus strand of OY728153.1, from coordinate 289,991,500 downwards.
TAACATCACACATGACTCTATAATTAGTGTATTTATCTTAATTTTGTAAATTATGGTATGCCACTATTCATAAAAAATTCAAGTATTTTAGAAAAATCCCAAAAATTTACCCCAACCATTTTTCAATGTGTAGAATCCAAAAATGATGTCCATTTTTAAAAAATAATTTTCTAAATATTATTAATTTAATATTTAATTAAAATCATAATTTATTATCAAAAACCAGTTTAAAAACATTCATTAACTTATTCTAAAATATAGGTATATCGTACTTTCAACTTGAATATTATTTATATATTATCATAGGTAAGGTTACTATTCATTAGGGTATATCACTATTCATAAGGGTATGTTACTATTCATAAGGGTAGGTTACTATTCACCAAAAATTAAGTTAATTATATCTGACTCTAAATATCATCCTGAACACAACCATGTATGTCAGATTTTCAAAATTCAAATTATTATTCATAAGTTTAAGTTACTATTAATAAGGGCCAGTTACTATTCATAAGGGTGGGTTACTATTCACCAAAAATTGAGTTTTTCTTATTGGGATCCAAATAAATTACTGATCGCAATCGTGTATGTCATATTTTCAAAATTCACATCATTGAAGTGACAAAATTATGTTTACTTGGATAGGTTATAACAAAGTGGTGTTTGTAGAGACTTAGTGATCCATGAATTCTATAATAAATCTATTTTTAAATTCTTGGGGTGTTACATTATCCCCTCCTTACAAAAATTTTATCCTCAAAATTCGAAATTTAATTTCAAAAGTTAATGGTTGATACCTAAAAATTCCATTATGGAAACCCACATCAGAAATAGGGTTAATAAAATATCCCCTGAAAATGGTTAATGGAGACGAGGTGGTCACCCCAAAAATTATTCTTTCGAATGAGGTGACAATAGTTTGAAGAAAAAAAAACTTGACATGGAAGAAAAATCTAACTATAAAGTTCTGATGGAACATGATAGAGGACATGTTCAGATGAACGTTTATTTCTACAAAACTCTGAACTAAAAAAAATAAATTCATCGATATTATCAATGATAATATGGAAAAAAATTTATTTAAGACTATTTTCCTTGAGCTGAGTAATTATTCCACTCTATAATAGTATAAATATATATTTCTACTTATAAAATCATCCTTTTATTGTAGTTTAACTATCTATACCTCATCGCATAGCATGGGTTACACCATTTGGTGAAGCAATACATTAACCTCTAAAAGCTCGTACAATGATCAACTTAAACCATTTCATAAATGGTTAAAAAAATCCAAAATATAATGATTCAACACATTATAATGAATTCCTCTAAATTTCCAAGATGAACTTTTCATTAACCCTTAATAAACAAGAAGTTGCTCTAAAATTCACATTCCAAACATGTAAATAACTTCATCATGTATCCTCTTCAAATATCGTAATAACTTGAATTACTGTAAAAACCATATTAGAAACATTAATTATTCCATATTCCTTAAGTAAGATACATGTTATTGGATATATTCCTTAAATCCAAAAGTGTTGTAAACTTCATTGATGATAGCATAGACCCCTTCTTGAAAAGTCAAAAATCAGTTCCAATGTAGTCAATACTTATCCGAATCAATCATTTCTTCATCATTATCTCAACATCAGATATATATTAAGGGTTGTCTTTCCCTCAATCATGTTTTTTTTTAAAGTTTAACTTTACACTGAATCACTTTTCCTTTGTACGATTCATCATGTGACCTTAAATCCTTAATGAAAGAGTACTGCAGTACAATCCTTATATATCTCATAATTCATACAACCAGTACATTACTGAAAAAAATAAACAAATGACATTATTCTTCACTAGGCATATTAATCATTCTAATTCATCTGTGGTAGCATAATAACTTGATCATTATCCAAAATCATCATTTGGGGTATATTCCTTTGATGATTAGGAAATTGATTCGTATAGTGTCCCATATCCTTGCAATTGAAGCACTGTACATTGGAAACCATTTTCTTACCCTTGCAATCATGAACTTGGTGTCTTTTTTCTCCACACTTGTATCAAACACCCATTCCCTTCAAGCATTTACCAGGGTGATTCTTTCCACAGTTGTCACATGTGGTAAAACACTTCTTTCCCTTATTCCCTTTATCCCCGTATCTCTCTGCCATCCTCTTATTCTTTTTCTTCCCTTCAAATCCATAGGACTCAGAGAAGCCTTTACATACCTTGTTAACACATGATATTATTTCCTCATATGATGAGGATACTTGGGATACAATCTTTCTTTGAAAATATGGCTTAAAACCATTAGAGATATGATACTTCTTACTCTTTGCATCCTGTGTATTGGTGAAGTTCTCATTCTTCCTTCTAGGCACCATATCCAATCAATTACTTATTATATATTAGCTCATAAAATTATGAACTCTCTATAACTCTAAACATGGTATAACACATAGCATAAATTTATGCATCGTAAATCCTAGAACCATATACTTTGGTTACTTTGGGGACATAAATCCTTCATAATGATGGGTAAATAAAATGTGAATTATCCTAATAATATCCCCTGGAAGTGTCGTAACCAAGAGTGCAGCAAGACCCATTGTCGTATACCAGGATACCCCGGGTCAAGCCCGAAACTCCTTGTTGGAGCTTTCACTCTCAGGTATATCCGTGCTAGAGCCACCTCTACCTGCTCATATCCAGATAGGGATGTATTGATTGAATGATCAACATAATCTATTCCTTACCAAAATACAAGGATGTTCTTGTATGTTTATCCTGAAAGACTATCTTAGTGACTCTTCCCTAATCTACATTTTCTAAATCTTGTTTCCAAGTTTTCTACTAAACTTTCCTCTGATACCAACTGTAAGGACCCCACCCAAATTGCCCGGAGACGGTTCCTTGTTTGATTACGTTGGAATACATACAAGGAATACGAATCCCGAATGACCGAGTAGTTTAGTATTATTGGAAACGAGACACATACATAAGTTCAATATTACAACTTGAAGAGAAATACAACATGTAAATCCTTAGACAACACCCATAAATCCTAGGTTATTTCAGAATGTCATTCATAATAAACTTCTTCATGTCCTGAAAAAAATGATACATAAGAAAGGGGTGAGATCAAATGCTCAGTAAGGGTAAGAAATATAGCGGAAGATAGTATAAACATAAGACATGGTTCAAAATTGAAAGCACATGTAATAAACTTGAACACATTATGGCAGGAAAATGAGCTGAGTAAATAATACCATAATAAAACATAACCATGAGTATTCTACTAATTGAATAACCACATGGAATATCAATAGCTGAACTCATAATGATGGAATGCATAATGCCAGACATTCTGAAACATTTTTTCAAGGCCTGGGCCAAGACGTCTAATGATTAAGGCCTCGGCCAAAATCCATATCACATTGGGAAAGGCCTCGGCCAATTCCACGTATATTTGTCTCATGAGACCTAACGATGCATAGAGGGGATATAGCGGGCCCCACTAGTCACATAATAAGTCCAATGCATTCCTTATATGAGCGGGGATAAACATAAACAACATATACATTTATATTGAAACTATCATATGAAATGTAACAAACTTTCCCCAATTATTGAACATAAAAACTAACCATTCAGAATAATATGGTGAATGGTTTTAGGACAGATCATCCAAAATAGAGTTAGTCATAAACCATTAAATAAAATATGGTAGATGAATTCATAAATTATTAAACCCAATAATACCATGGAATAAACAAGAGTGTTGAATTAGACGAAAACACTCTTATAAAATCATTAAGCAATTCTTGAGACAAATACTCTTTTATTTTGAAAAGAAGAGTTCTTTTGGAAAAATCTTTTTATAAAACCAGAAGTGAGGTAAGATAGTATTTTCATAATAAAACGAGTGATTTTATAATGATAATGGTTTCCAAAAACAGATTATAGAGTTCCCTTGAAAATAGGAAAGAATTTGAGAAATTCCCTTGAATCGGGCTTGTATTTTGGAAACAACTTTTAAAGTTCCTTTTAAAATGTGTAAATATCCATAAAATAAGGAAGGGTTATGGTTTTTAAACATATATATCATACTCACATAGAATATATGATGAGTACATAATAATACATAAGAATTTCATTGAGGTAATTAGACAATGAAAGTATCCTAAATGAAAATGGATGTTCGGGTGGAAAAACCCTTACCACTTTGTAATCAAATGATTCGTATGCCCCAAAAATTAATAATATAAAAATTATAGATTTAATAACATGAGGATAAATATATTAATTATATGTGAAATAAATGGTCAGTATACATACACCATACAAAAGTATTAGTAGTGAATATGGAAAATTTCACGAAAATAGAAGTGAGATGAAGAAACCCTTACCTTAACTCCGAATGTGTTACGATCTTGTACTTAAGCTCCTGGAATATGAAATTATAATTATTAATAACTTATTTCAGAACATATTATACATATATTTATTTTATCATAATTATGGTTAGTTCATTTATGTCTTTATTGATTAGTTATTGTATTGAATTTCGTCGTTCCAGAGTGTTCATTTCTTTTGTGTTCATAATCGGTTCACTTGTTTTTAAGTATGTGGAATGAATGTAAAACTCCAGAATTGAAATTATATATTATTTATGAACATAAATAGGTGTTATTGGTCATTTATATAACTTGGTTACCTGGAACGAGGATGAATTATCATATAGAACTGTAATGATAATTGTTTCGGTTAATTTGTGGGTTTTGATTACAATGAACTCATTTTTCTTTATAACCTAAAACCATTTGAACAAAGGGATTAAAGAATCTTAAATAGGTTATATTATATATACTAATCGGGTTCAACCATAACAATAATGGTTTCATGAACAGAATTTATAATGATAATAGAAATCGAAAGTCCATCGTCCTTGAATGTGTAAAATTGACACATCTCAGATGGTGTACTTGCTACTAGTATAAAAGAAGGTAAAAAGGGGGAGATGATGATAAATTATTCCACTATCATGGAAAAATTTAAATAAATATAAGGTACTGGAGTCATCACAAAATTTGGATAAGTATAGGTAATAGAAAAAGAAAACAAATGAACTTGAAAGGAAAGACAAAGAATTGAAAAGAGAGATTTACCTCTTGAACCAAACTTCCTTGAGAACCTCCTTAAGGGAGAGGTTTTGGTCTTTTAATGAGACCAAAGCTTTCTGGATGTGGGAGAGGAGGTTGGGAGGGTATTTGGACAGAATTTGGAGAAGGCACAAGACTTGATAGGAATGAATGGAAGAGGGAGTGAGAGGGGGTTTTTATAGTGGAGGAGAGAGGGGATTTCTTAATATAAAATTCATTAATTTATTATATCTTATCAAGACAAGGAATAGTGAGTATTCCATGACCAAGAATAGTAATTTTATCATGTGATCCCGAACCAAGTGGGCTTACATCATCATAACATCACACATGACTCTATAATTAGTGTATTTATCTTAATTTTGAAAATTATGGTATGTCACTATTCATAAAAAATTCAAGTATTTCAGAAAAATCCCAAAAATTTACCCCAACCATTTTTCGATGTGTAGAATCCAAAAATGATGTCCATTTTTCAAAAAAAAAATTCTAAATATAATTAATTTAATATTTAATTAAAATCATAATTTATTATCAAAAACCAGTTTAAAAACATTCATTAACTTATTCTAAAATATAGGTATATCGTACTTTCAAGTTGAATATTATGTATATATTATCATAGGTAAGGTTACTATTCATTAGGGTATATTACTATTCATAAGGGAATGTTACTATTCATAAGGGTAGGTTACTATTCACCAAAAATTAAGTTAATTCTATCTGACTCTAAATATCATCCTGAACATAACCATGTATGTTAGATTTTTAAAATTCAAATTATTATTCATAAGTGTAAGTTACTATTAATAAGGGTCAGTTACTATTCATAAGGGTGGGTTACTATTCACCAAAAATTGAGTTTTTCTTATCGACCTCCAAATAACTTACTGATCGCTATCGTGTATGTCAGATTTTTGAAATTCACATCATTGAAGTGACAAAATTATGTTTACTTGGATAGGTTATAACAAAGTGGTGTTTGTAGAGACTTAGTGATCCATGAATTCTATAATAAATCTATTTTTAAATTCTTGGGGTGCTACACTGATAGCCAACTCGAATTGATGATCAACACCACTTGTATGTTATACTGGTGTTTCAATACTTTTCATATTTGATGTGGGATGTGAAGCTGTTTCACTATTCATCTTTTAAAATCTCATATATTATCTCGTACATTGGTTTAATTATTTCTCAGTCGTCCGATATTTTTGTTTATCCCGCACATTCTTTTTGAACTCCCATGCTTCTATGTTCGATTTCTATTTGTCTTCAACCTTCCGTCTTGTGTGGATTTTCAATTTGCAGATTCTCTCTACCCAGCTTTCATGCGTCTTTCAACATAATCTAGCTCTCTCACTGATCACCTTGACTCAGTTTTCTATACTGGTTTATCATCTCTTCTAGTGGTTTCTATGACTATGGCTTCATTTCTCAACGATGGATATTTTTATCTATCGATTATTCTTTCTTCAATTGAAGCATCGTTCATCACTGAATGGTTTTTTTGTGCTTCCTTATTCAGTGGATTTTCCACCCCTCCTACAGAATCACAGTTGGGGCACCGATAGTTCAAAACAACAAAAGCACCATTGGAAATTTTCCAACAGTTGCTTCTCTGTTTTCCTATTGTTGGAACTCAATGGTAGAAACTTTATTTTTTCTACTTTTGGAATCCAACAGTAGTATCTCTATTTTTCTACCATTGGATTTCCAATTGTATCACCTTCAAATGCTTCAGTTGGGTTTAATAGTAGCTTTTCCTTTATTTTTGCAGTAGTAGGTTCTTTAATTATTTTAAATTGTTTTCTTATATTATCATTAGTTTTATTTCTATACATAATCATATTCTTTTGATAATTTATTGGTTTTCCACCATTGGTATTCATCCAATGGTAGCACCATCTTTAGGTGCAAATAATCTTAGCAGCAACTTCCTTTTTCATCCATTATGCTTTCTTTTATTATTTTATGGTTATTTAAACAACAATAGTTTTTATCTATTTTCTACTACTGTTGGACTTCATACAATGGTAGGTCATGTGACACCATTGTACATCTCCAATGGTAGGTCATTTTTCCACCATTGGACATCCAACAATAGATTTTTTTTATTTCTTCTCCTATTTCCTTCAGTTACACAGTGGCATAGAAATGTTTTTATTTTGGATGGTTCTTTTTATTTTTTCTTGTAAGTGCAATGACAACATCTACTATGTTTTTCCACCATTGGACTGCCAGCACTCTCTATTTTCAGTGGTAGAAAAAATCAGCCACCATTTTCTGTTTTGATGCTATTGGAATCCAATAGTAGCTTATTTTATCTATTGATAGACTCTTTGTTTTTCCAACACCAATGGTAGGTCAATCTACTATCAGATTTTTAATCTACCGTTAGTTAAAAAAAAATTCTAATTTTTTTTATTTGTTATTTTAATTGATGTTATTAAAATAATTAATTTTTTAATTGTTTATTATTTTACATTGATCTAAAATTGTAAAGGTGTGTAAAAAATAATTGTATCATCATATTTTATCTACTCGTATTCATATAATTTAAAATTAATGCAATGCTCTGTTTTTACATCATTTTTTTTCTGTATGTATAATCTACAAGATTATATTTTTTAATACAATTGTTTTATAATTTATAATTGCTTAAAATTGATATAATTAACACATGAATTGTTTTATATTAATATTTAATGATGAAATATAGATCTCATTTGTTCTATGTTATTCAGCACGACTTTAAAAAACAAAGGTAACGATCATATTATTTCATTGTTATTATCTAACAAGTTTTGTGAAGATATTGAACACATACTGTTCCTAGTGAATCTTTGTTTTAATGATATGATAGATATCTTCAAGGAATAAAAGAATACTAGTGTAGATCATTTAACATAATAAATTTGTATACAACTTTAACATGTTTACTGATCTCAATTGTTCAAGAACTTCTATGAATTCTGTACTCTGGCTGTGATAACAGAAGGACTTCATATTCAACATTGTTCCATTCAAGTGACTAGTGATCATTGTGCTTCAACATCTTCTACATTTCTGATCTTCTTCTAATTTCTATATACTAGTTTTTATTTATGTAATTTTCCCCTTCTATTTATATTTTGTCGCGTCTGGTTTATTATTTTTCACATCAAAATAAATTATTGCTTTCTCTAGTTATTACACCACCCAAAAGAAAGTTAGGGTTGTGAATCTTGATCAAAATTTAGGTAAACATATTAGGTCGGTCTCCTGTAACATACTAGGTTCTACCTATGGGTTTATTGTAAAAGTCAGGATCTGTAACAAGGCTATCACACCTTTAAAAGTGAGGTTCTTAGTGAGTACCAATATACTAGAGGAGTATAGGAGGTGAAGAGTGGACTAGGATATTTTTGATCCAAAACACTATAAATCATTATGTTTATTATTTTTATTTCCACTTCACTTTATTTCAAGAACACTACACTCACTACAAATATTAATTTTATAAACTCTAATTGGTTTTGTATTTAAATTTTTAAAACAACTATTCACCCCTCTAGTCATAATTTCCATCACTAATGATTCAACATAAACTTGTATGATCTATAACCTTCCAGTAAAAATAATGATCAGTGTTGCACCGAGTGAAATATTACTCATCCATGAATATATCAAATTTTCGATTCTACTACCTTGATGATTACTTCACGACATAAAGACTTTTCTTCATCTTGTACACCAATTTCGTATTCCACTGATCCACAAAACCCACTAGTTTCTTTATTTGAATTCCCTCCTCCAAATTACCTTGAAGGAAGGATGTCTTTACATCCATATTCTCAAGATGTAGATTTTCGGACACAACCATACCCAACACTGTCTAGTTGGTAGCATTCTTAACTACCAGTGATAAAATCTATGAGAAGTCAATTCCCTTCTTTTATTGAAATCCCTTCACCATCATCCATGCCTTGTACCTTTTCCTTCCACCATATTCATACTTCAAAAAAAACACCCACTTTTTATCAAGTTCTTTTTCCCCTTATAGTAACTCAGTAAGATCCCATGTTCCATTGGTATCTGATGAACACATTTCTTCTTTCTTCATTGAATCCCATTGTCTGAAGTCACTAAGAGTGTATGCCTTGTCAGAGCTTTCTAGTTCTCCTCAATTTGTAATAAGTTCATGTCATCTCCAAACCTCTAAACCAATTTTCTGATTCTATTAGATCTCTACACTACAACTTGTGGCCCGACTATGTTTGGTACTGTATCTTTTGGCACACTAACTACCAGATTTCTGATTTCTGATACTCCCACTTGAGCCTCAAAAACCCTTCCTCTCTTGGGTACATCTTCTGTAGGTCTCACTTTGGGACTCCCAATGCTTTCACCTAAACTACATGAAATTTGTTTCCTTATGGTACTATCACTCAGATCAACTTGTATTTTGTCATTTGATTCCTTTATCTCAAATTCATTTTCAATCAAGTTCTAGTTTTTTCCACATAACCTTATCATTGAAGAGAATATCCCAACTCCCAATGACTTTTTCGTTTGTCATAATCTCAAATTTAGAATCCAAAATCTTCATTACTATATCCTTTAAGGAAACATCACATGGAATTATCCTCAAGTTTTCCCCCATCCTTAGCATTGATATAGACATATGCAATACTAATGAAGATTTTGTGGTGTCTAACTTCAAATTGTTTCCCGAACCATAGTTTTTTCGCAACTTCTTGTCCCGTTGGAGTGGATAGACTTTTGTTAACCAAATATGCTTCCATGTTCATTGAGTCCACCAAAATTTCTTTGGGAATTACTAAGTGTACTTGCATACTTTGTTCCTTTTATGTTAACATCCGGTTCATGTGATCTTCCGCACTGTTATTCTGTGGTGTACCATGCACAATTATCTCCATCTTGATCCCCTTTTTACGATTTTTTGAAGTTTCATATGTTGTACTCACCACCATTTTTATAAAATAAACATTTTAAATTATGACCTATTTCCCTCATCGCCATGACCTTACATTGGATGAATACTGAAAATACTTTAGAATTATGATTCAGTAAGTAAACCCATAGTTTTTGTTGTACCTCAAGATTCCCCAAGAGGGGAGGGGTGAATTAGAGTGTCAAATTTTTCTTTTTATTTAAAGGATCTTATCCCCACATTGGTTGGAACTCATTAAATCTTCCTGATTAAATGTGCATTCACCAAACAAAAAAATAAATAAAAAATAAAATAGAACACACTAATTTTACTTGGTTTATCACTAAAGGCTAGTCCAAGGAGTATATGTTGATGATGTGTTGTTCATACCAGAATCCATTAAGTTTCACTAGATTTTATGGATTATAATTTTTAAAACACAATAACTCCATGCCAGGTGCACTTCCTTTACAATGAGTTCAAGGAAAACATACTGCCACCCTTAGATCACTTTCATTGACTCCTTGCACACTACTCTAGATGAATCCTACCTTAGTTTATTGACTTGAAGGTAACTTCCTCATTTTCAAGAGTATATGCTTTGATTTTCATCATGAAAACCTATATTTGATGCTCCAGAATACTCCATAGTCTCTAAAATATACACTTGAGATTTTTTTGTGACAATATCTACCTAAAAATACATTTCACATGGTAAAAATATAGAATAATGTTCACTGCATACCAACCTTGAGAACCATTTACCCCCCTTCATAGATTGCACACTATACTTCAAAAATATCCCCCATGAGCTACCTTACTTCACAGAAAAACTTCATAGATCCCACTATGCACTAATCCTATAGAATGCGTACTCTCCTTCATGGATCATGCCTTGAGAACCACCACTTCAGACTCCTCTCTACACACTGAATTCACGAACAGGTCCCAACATACTCACCATGAAGATCCTACTTTGCAAGTGATTATTTCCCTCATTGATCTTTAGATTAATAATTGTATCTTCTCTAAATTTTTATTGATACTTAATGAATGAGTTAGTGGGTGTATTTTTAGGAAAATCCTCCCAAGAAACTAGCTAACCATATAAATTACTATCCAACCATTTGAAAAATACCCTTCACATACTCCCTTCTTAGTATGCCTACCGCAAAACTCCTTCACAAATATTCCTTTATGGACCACCCAATATAACCACATAATTCCTTCATGGTTTTCAAATAACCTATTCTCTAATATCATGAACTCTCTATGCCAATTGTGTACTGCCTTTGCAATTAGCCAAAAAAACTCTTTTTTGAGACTATGTATTGCCTTTACAAATGTTGACTTCCCTACATTGTCAAGAGAACCACATAATCACCTCACAATCTTAGAGAACTAGAATATACAGGCCATAAACTCCACTACATGGGAAATTTACTCTCCTATGTGGGTCACATACTCCATATGAAAAAAACCATCCTTTGACTTAAAACTTTCTTGAAACTTCTCCAGAACCACCAAATTTTCACGCCCAAAAATTTAGAAAATATTGGAAAAAAAACCATTGAAAAAAATTCCAATATTCCTTTATTAGGATTCCATTTTTTGTAAACCATATTCTTAGGTCATCAAACTCCTTTGATCAACCAAGAAATGGATTGTCAATAAACACAACATTAACACAAAACACCATCCTAGAACACCTTGGTTCCAACATTATCCCCCTTTGGGTTTGTTATAAATCCAAAGTGAAATTAATTGTTGCACAACCATCATGTAGCATAAAAATAACTCATCCATCACTCTAAATCTATGTGAGAAAATCCTTGTGTAGAAAACAAGAGTTCATAGGGTATCATATGCCTTGTTTCATGCCTCAAGTCATCATTTCAATCCTAAATCTAGAATTTCACAAGTCTTCAAACCATGTACTCCAATTTAATTAGAGAGTCTCATCATAGACACAAATTTCTAGAAAGGAACATACATCAATATACATCTCCATTTAATTTCTCAAAATTTTCTTCATATTTTACAAAAAACCCAAAGAGAAAGATTTATATGATCCATGTTCAGCAAAAAACACACCATGGATTGAATCTCCCTTTTAAATGCATGAGGAGAGGGGTAAATCAGAACCCCCTTAAGACAAGGGAGGTAGTTGAGCACCAAATTTAAACTGATGTTTCTTAAACATGGAATTGTCCAATTAATTAGTCATGATATCTGCCAATTTCCCATTAATTCCAACATGCTCCATTATTATCACTACTTATTCCACTTTTTCTTAATAAAGTGATATCTGATCTCAATATCCTTAGTAAAAGAGTGTTGTACCTGATTTTTTGTGAGTTCAATCACACTTTTGTTGTCATAGAATATAACCATCAGATGTTTCATTTCTTCCCTGATATCTTCCATCCATTGCTTCATCCACATAAGCTAAGTGCAAGCCTTGGTCACTGAAATATATTCTTCCTTTATTATGCTGATAAACTTAATTTACTATTTCTTACTCAATCAATCAACACATTTTTTTCTGATAAATAACACACCATCACATGTAGACTTATGGTCCACCACATCTCTATCCTAGTAAATGTAGATAACTCATAATATTTTCCTGGATCAAATAAAAATTCAAAATTGAGAGTGTATTGGACGCACCTCATGATTTGACTAATTGTTTTCATATTCTATTACTTTGGATTACTCTAGAAATGATCCACTAAACATGTTACAAAGATGATATCCAATCATGTTGTAGTCATGGGTGTGACCAAGTCGAGTTGAGCTGAGTATCTTAGTACTTGAGATCAATCTCGGTACTTAAACTCAGTGCTCTATCTCAGCTCGGTTCTCGACCGAGTATCAATTTCCAAGATCATTCTCAAAATCAAGCTTGACTTAGGATCAATAGAGCTATTAATTTAGACCTGAATCTATTCTATTAGGAAATATAAAATATAGATCAAATTTGAGCTTGAACTTGAATTTTTAATTGAGATAGAAAGCTCGAGCTCAAAATTAAATACATATATATCAAATAAAAGTAATATATTAAAAAATTATATGCTTAATTAGGATCATGAACTACTTTATTATGTTTTTATAATAATTAAACTCAAATTGAGTTAGTACTTGAGTATCTCAAGCTTAATATCAAATAAAAAAAATCTGATCAGAGTTTGAGAATTTTTTATGGTGAGCCCAAGTAGATCGCGAGTACTCAATCTCATTTACAACTCTAGTTTTAGTCAAATAAAGTAAGCTTATAATAATTATCTTATTCAAGGTGAGATACACATATTTCTCATACTAATGTTTCATAATATATATTCCAACCATAATCAGAGTTTACATTAGTTTGGAATCATTCATGTTGAACTTTTTTATTAGCTCTCTAATATACATTTTCTGAGGGATGAAGGTGTATTCATTCTATTGAATCACCTATATCCCCAAAAATAATGTGAGTTCACTAACCATGGACATTTAAAATTATGATTTCATGTGTTTAGAAGACTCTTCCATTAATTTTTACTTTATTCAACCAAAGATGATATCATCCACATTTACAAGAACCATAAACCATTCTTCCTTGGATGTATTCACATATATATTATGATTAAAAATTCCCCTTTTGTATTTCATCTTCTTCAAATATGAATCCAGCCGAGCATACCATGCTCGTGGTGCCTACTTTAGACCATATAGAGCCTTCTTCAGTTTGAAAACCATTGTTTCATTATTTATAAAATGAAATCCCACTAGTTTTTCAATGTAAACTTATTATTTGAGAATTAAATTTAAGAAATCCATTTTAACATCCATACAATAAACCATGTATCCTCTTCAAATATCCATCGCTAAAGAGTCGGATTGACTCTAGTTGGGATATTGGAGAAAATTATTCTTCATCGTCAATTCCTTTAATCTGTGTATAGCCTTTACAAACCAAGCACACCTTGTTTATGATTAAATTTCTAGGATCATCAATTGTTTTGTTAAAGATGCACTTCATTCTAATAACATTGTGATTTTATATCCTTTTAATAAGACCCAAAGTACTTTTTTTATCAATCTGATTTAATTCTTCATTCATAGACTTAACTCATGATTCATCTTTCACTGCTTCTTCAAATGAGGATGGTTCTATTGCTGAAATTAAATCCCCATGATTAATATTTATCATTATCCTTGTTTGGTTTAGTGAAAATATATCTCCAATTATATTGTATGGATCTAACTCTTTTCTATCATTTCTTCTCTGAGGTAAAAATTTATTTTCTTCAGTAATGACTTCCTCTTCTAACTCGACCTCAGAGCCTTCATCATCCACATAACTCTGTATAGATTATGGAGTTGAAATGAATTTATTTTATTCCTATTATTCTTCATAGAAAACAATAGAATTTGTGCCTTTAGAGTTATTAACATATTTCTCCCCAATGAATTTGATGTCACTACTCTCCACAATTTTACTCAGCCTATTATTGTAGTATTTTTAAGCCTCACTCTTTATTGAGTATCCTAGAAATACTCCTTCATCTGCAACATCACTATAATTTCCTCGATATCCTTCTTTGTTCCAGATGTAGCACTTACTTCCAAATACATGTAAGTGTTTTAATGAAGGATTCCTTCTATAAAACATTTCATATGGGGTCCTCTATTCCTTATGGATTAGAAATGACCAATTTTGAGTGTACATGATAACTTTTACCACCTCTTTCCAATAGTAATGAGAAATTACACCTTCAATGTGTAATTTTTTGGCCATAGTTTTCATTTTTCGATTTCTTCATTCAAAAAATTCATTTTTTTGTGGAGTTATCATGGATGAAACTTCATTATTTATTCCAAATTTCTAGTGATAGTTCTCAAAATCAATAGAGGTATACTCTATTCCATTTTCAGACCAAAATATATCAATTGTATACCTAATATCATTTTTGACTCTTCTAAGATATATCTTCATGAATCCCATGAACTCATTTTTTCTTTTTATAAACATGAAACAATCCATTCTGCTAAATCCATCAATGAAAATAATGAAATATATTTTTTAATATGTTCTATATATATTCATCATACCACATAAATTAGTGTGGACTAGATCAAGAAGATTAGATTCCCTCTTATTCTTCATCCAATAAGGATTCCACACCATTTCCCTGCATACAAGCACCACATGTCTTTTCACTGTCTCTATTAAGACATGGTATGCCCAATATAGTTCTTAGCTTGTATACGTTTTCTATGGTTTGTTAGTGAATGTGACCTAACCTTCAATTCCATAAGTTTTTTTCTTTATCCACCATAAGGAGGCATGTATTTTCATGACTTTCCACTTAGTATAAATCATCATTACTTTTTCCTTCTTATCATAAGAGAGTTTTTAGCTCTACCTTTAATTAGAGACCCTTTTTAGTTAAATGTAACCTCAAGAACAAATTCACGAAGTTGAATCACACTTAAAAGGATGTGTCTAAACCCATCCAAAAGAAACACTTCGATATTCTTTAGATCATATCCTATAAAATGGGTATTTCCACTCCCCTTGATCATTAATTCCCTATCATTGAGAAATAAAATGGCTCTATCAACTCTACCTTTCACATTTTTTCAAGGGATTTACATTTCCAATCATGTGCGATGAACACACACTATCAGGAATCTAGGTTCTACTATTCTTTGTTTCTTTGAGAAAAATTTATGATAGATTTTTCTTCTCGGTATTCTTCTTTTGATTTCATGAGATATTTGGTTTAGTAGAGGAAAAAATGGCCTCTCTAATTTATCCTCAACATGCATGATGAAATCATACTCATATTCTTCTTCCAATAGATAATACCTATTTTTTAGAAATATTTTTCTTGGTTGACTTGTATTCATTTGTATTTGTGATCTATAATTACTATTTACACTTTTTTTTCCTTTAGTCAATGGATTTATTCCCAAAGTTAGAAAAAAGTAAAAATTATACATATAAACTCTTTCATTGTATTTGATGAAGGATATGGTCTCATTCTCCTTTTATTACTACTGGGATCTTCCCAATTCAAATAGATTATTTCCTCTTCATAGTATGACATAGTGTGGCCAAGGTAGCCACATAATTGACACTTTATAAGAAGAAAAATCTTCTCTTTTTCATTCCTACACATGTATCAAACTTCATATATCACCTCAGTTGATGGAATGAATATGAGAATAATAGATTATTCTCAACCCTCTAATTTCCTTTATTCAGAGAAAACATTATTCAAACATCCAACAACTTAGGTTTGGTTCCATAATTATGAACATTATACATTACCCTATTAAGATCCACCACTATTTATATTTTTTATGTCTCATAATCACAACTAATTCCACTTTTACCTACCAATTTGGGTCTCTATTCATTCATAATGTTATTGAAATCTTTAGATCCTAGATTAAAACTTTATGTCAATTATCCATCATTGAACCTCCCAAAGTGTAGCTTCTTTTGTGAATAACTTGATTTTAATACTGATTCAAGTTTTTTTCTCAATGAAACAACCTATACTTTAAGAGACCCAACCTTCTTACCTATCCCCTCTAGGATTTCATTAAGGTCATCGAACAACTTATTATGTTCTTCAATCTTTAGTTTAAAACTCAAGAATTATTTTAACTTCTCCTGACTAGATATTTAATTATCTAACTATTCTTGTAGCTGGCCAATATTCAATTCAATCTGATCCACACAATTATAAGATTCTTTTATAAGTCCATTAATATTTCTATTTTTCTTTCTTTGAACATCAATATATTTTATAGATCACATAAGTTTCACCTTGAGATCAACTGCTCCTTAGGTTCATTAACTTTTTCCATTTTAGGTTCTTCCTTCTGAATAGTATCCATCAAGACATATTCTTTATCAAAATTTAATTTCATTCCTCCTTACTCCTAAGAGTCTTCATTATCATTTTCTTCTTTTATCACAATGCACTTTTTATGAAATTTCACTTCCGATGAGCTCTCAATTTTGGAGCCTCTTCTAGGAGGGAATATTCTTTATGGATTTTTTTAACTTCTTCTTCATTTTCATCATCATCAAATCTTCTTGGGAACCTTGTTTCAATGTGACCAACTTTAACACATTAGAAACAAGCCAAGGGAAACTTTCCTTTGAATTTAACCTTTCGTATCTTGAATTTATTGGCCATAAGAGAGAGAAGTTCATCATCCACATCCTCTTCATCATTGATACCTTTATAAATGTTAACATTCTATATGGATTTAAATTTAATCTTCTTACTTTCATAAATTCATGTTTGATTTGGATTTACTCACATTTCATAAGCCACCAAACAACTTAATAGATCATCTAGTGAGATCTTTGACAAATACCTCTCTTCTAGAGTTGAGACTTTTAGATTGTACATATGTGGAAACCATTAGAAAATATTCTTAACAATATCAATATCATTTATCTCTTCCTCAACTCCTCGAATAGATCCAACAAATTCAGTGATTTATTTAAATTATCTATCAACATTTTCATCTAGAAGAATTTTCAAATCATCAAATCTGTTATGGAGGGCCCATATCTTCACCTCATTCACCTTAATATAACCTTTATATATATTGTATAATTTCTACCACATGTCCTTTCCACTAGTGAAACCCATCACTTTCATATAAATCTAGATTCATTCATATGAACTACCATGTTGTATCAATGAATTACATCCCATGTAATATAGAAGAAAGCATGTTGGATTTGTCCAAAAATTCCTTGTTTTAATGATCTTAAATAGTGTTTGTTTTATTATTAATAAATTATGTGTTTTATGTTAGAAAATTTTATTTTCTAAAAAAATATGAAATTTTTTTAAGTGTCAGAGTGACCACATGAAAATACAAGCGACCATGTATCAAATGAGTAAAATCTCTCTAAGTACTAGATCTAACGCAAGACGGATTCGATCAACCACATGAATCAATCTATAACTCAACTAAATTTCACTAAGTATAGAAGCGATCACATGATATAGTGGATCAACCATATGCCTAATCAATTGACTGTGGTAGAAATTTTTGAAACTCATTAAGCGACTGTAAGAGGAACCAAGTGACCACAATAAAAAATAAATCTATTGCATTTTGTTCCCATCCAACCACTTAATAGAGTTAGAATTTTGGAATAGTATTGAAGTGACCATGATGGGAAAATTAGTCAAAACCACATAGTCAAATGATTTACATAGGAAAATTGGTCAGAACCATGTAGCTAAATGAATCACATAGGAAAATTGGTCATAACCACATAGTCGAATGATTTATGTAGGTAAATTGGTCAGAACCATGTAGTTTAATTATTCACACAAGAAAATTGGTAAGAACCATATAGTTGAATGATTCCTGTTAGTGAGTTGGATAAAATAAACAACTAAATGACCAGTATAAGAGAACACACAACCATTCAAGGGAATTAGTTAAAGTTTTTTCCTAAGTATTGAATTGAATTAGAGGAATAAAGATGACGTGGAATACTTAAATCGATCGTGCCTAACTAGAATAATATTCAAGTAATATATTCCAACAACCATCTTTAAATAATTAAATGCAGTGTCTGAGAGTTTAATACTCTCAGATTTCATAAAGAATATGAGGAACTTTAATGATAATTCTTCAATAGATATCTTTGAGGAATATTTTTTTATTTAAAGGGAGAAACACATAAATGAAAAGAGATATTGAATATAGAGAATAGTAATAAAAAAAAAGATAACATGTGATTTTAAAAAACCATGATGCTCTATTTTTTTTTCTATGCATCACTAAAAGATCTGAGAGATTTTTTTGATCATTCCATTTTCTCTTGGAACAGAAGGAAGACATTGAGAATAGAAGAGAACCCTATTGAACAAACAGAACTCAACTAGTGTCAAAATATGCATCAAAATTCATCTATCTCTCTCTCTATCTATTTCTCTCTGTTTTACATTAATTTTGAGCTATGCGTGATTTTTTTTATATTTTTTATGAGCATAATTTTATATAACATTTAAGAGTACTCATATACTCTTTCCTTATTTTCCTTGACTCTTGTATTCCCATAATCACTGTGGAAGAGGCTTTGTGATATCCAGAATAGACCTATGTTCTATGTTAAACTATATACCCAATTCAGGTTATAGATCATCCTTCTTATATTAATAAATGTGATTTACAGTGGATTACTATCAAGTGTAGAGTATTAGGTCTCAAATTGAGACTTAACCTCTTATTTTTATTTCAACTGTGTGATTATTTAAGTTTTTCTTACTCTGTTTTAAAATTGTTTTTCAAATCACTTTTGTAAAATGATACTTTGATAACCATATTTTACCAGTGATATATCTACTATTTTATTCGAGTAGAGAAATATCGAAAGATTAGGATAATGTCAAGTTATTCTAACTGAGTTTTGATCAAGACCTTGAGTGGTTATTTGAAAACATAAAATTAGTTAGACTTATTGTATTAGTTGATTGTTTTTTTTCTAAATTAGGGGATTCTTTTAATATGATTTTTAACAAAAATTTTTATTGGATCCTCAATTCACCCCCATATTGATAACTCCACTCTGAAAAATATTTGGTATCAAAGGTTGTTTCTTTATTTTCATTTGTGTTTTCTATATCATACCCAGATCAATTAATCGGGAAAAGATCTCTATTTTATTTTATTATTTGAATTATATATTTATAGATAAATCTAGTTTTTAAATACATGCTATAAATGAACCACTTTATTTTAATTTCCAAAATTATACTCATTGGAAAATAAAAATAAAAATTCATCATTAGAGTATGAGATTTGATATTTAGAATGTAATAAAAGATTAATATGAAAAACTAAAAGCTCTCAAAGCTGACCAGAGTGATGAAACTAAGGATTCTTATGACTATAACTATAAATCAATTTATTATTTATATTTTTCCTTATGATAGGATGAATTTAATAGAATATATTCTTATGATAATGGTTTTCAAATCTGGGATACTCTTTCTGTATATAATGAAGGAAATTTAAATGTTAATGAAATAATATTGAATAATTATACAATTAAATATGATAAATTCAACATGAAACTAGATGAATCTATTTCTGTTATGTATCTCAGGTTAAATGAAATCATTAATAACATATTTTCTCTTGAATAGAATGTTCATGAAAAATCATAAGTATTGAGAATCTTAAGAGATCTAACTGATCATTGGGGAGGTAGTTTTGTCTCTATTAGAGAATCATATGACATTAGTAAATTTCCATTCAAGGAACTAATTATAAAACTGAAGATGTATGAGGAATAATTAAAGGTAAACACTAAAGAGAATATTGAATCAAAAAATTCTATTGCTTTTAAACCATCTCAATAAAAATCAATTGAAGTTGTTAAAGCTAACAGTTTTAGTGGGAGTGAAGTTTATTTAAATAGTGATGATGAGATAGATCATTTAGCCAAAATATTTAAGAAGTTTTATAGAAAGGAAAAGTTCTTCAGAAAATCCAATTATAAGGGAAATTATGATAATAAAGGAAACTAGAATAAGGGTGATAATTTTAGAGAAGTTACTTGTTATGAGTACAAAATGAAAGGACACATCAATGCTGATTGTACAAAATTAAAATATAAGAATAAATATTAG
Source organism: Viscum album (assembly GCA_963277665.1). Taxonomy (NCBI): domain Eukaryota; kingdom Viridiplantae; phylum Streptophyta; class Magnoliopsida; order Santalales; family Viscaceae; genus Viscum; species Viscum album. The sequence goes on along the minus strand of OY728153.1, from coordinate 289,970,720 downwards.
GATCATGGAAATAAACACTAGAAATCAATGAAGACAACTTTAAGTAAGTAATATGATAGTTCAAGTGATTCAGACCCATTTAGAAATGATTCTCATGAAAAGAAAAATATATTTTTATGTAAATTACATCATAGGTAAAAATACTACTTCTTTTACTTTTGAAATTAAATTCATTATGAATATAACATGTATATAGAAGATTTATTTGAATAATATAATATTCTATTATAAAACTTTAATAAACTAAAATATAAATATAAAAATTTGAAGAAACAACATGCCTTTTCTCCAACTTTAAAATATTATATCTGTATTGAAAAAATAGATGTATATTGTAATATTAAAAGAAAATAATGAACTTAAATTTTCCAATTAACAAACCAATAAGGTCCATGAAATGTTTACCCCATGAAGAGAAACTTTGACTATGATTCTAGGTAAACAGACAACCCCAAGATATTCAACTAGAATTAGTTACAATCCCAATCAAAGGAAAATTCATAAAAATAATTTTTCCTCTAGTTCAAAATCATATATTTATAGAAACAAATCATATAACTTTAGTATAAAAAGGATTTTTATTTCTAGAAGTCTTAATTTTGTTTTCGATAGATCTATTAATAATGTATGGATTCAAAAATCTTTATATGCTAACATATCTGGACCCAAGAAAATATGGGTACCAAAATTATTTATTAATTAATTTTTTATAGGTAAAATGCTTGAAGAGTAGGAGTAAGAAATTATGGTATCTAGATAGTGGATATTCCTAGAATATGACCAAAGACTTCTCAAGTTTTAATAATATTATGAAAGTTGATGGTGGGCATGTCTCTTTTGGTGACAATGCTAAAGAAAATATTATTGGCCTTGGACAAATCAGTAACTCTATATTTGTTTTAATTTATAGAGTTATTTATTTTAATGGTTTAAATTATAATTTTATTATTATTTCTTAATTATGTTCTAATGGTTTTCATGTTATGTCTGAAAATAATTCCTATAGGATTTATGATTCAAAGAATAATTTTATATTTACTATCTTAAGGAATGATAATGTATATGATGTTAATATATATTATTTGATTACAAATGTTTCTTTCTTAACTTCCTTTCATAAAGAATCTTGTTTGTGGCATAGGGGACCAGGCCACCGAAATATACACTCACTTAGAATTCTTAATAATAAAAGTTTATTCAAGTATCTCCCTAATATATAATTTCAAAAAGGAAAAGTATGCAATTCTTGTCAAAAAGGAAGAAACATAAGATTTCTTCCACACCAAATAAAAAGGTTTATACCTCTAAATTCCAAGAAATAATTCACATGGATTTATTTGAACCACCTAGAGTTTCTATTCTAGTAGGAAAGAGTTATGCTTATGTGATTATTGATGATTATTCAAGATTCACAAGGGTAAAGTTTATAGCCCACAAAAGTGAATCCTTTAGATGTTTTTCAAAATATGATAATACTAGTAAAGAAAAAATATATATCCATGATTTATAAACATGGATATAGACCCTTAAACCATGGCTATAGGTAATATCCATGGTTTAATTGGTTGTAGATCCTATTGGCATGGAAATAGGTCCAAGTATATTTACATGGTTTGAAGCAGTGGCTATATGTTTATAGCCATGGTTTAAACCCGTGGATATAAAAATTCATACTAAAGTCTATTTCTATGGTTTGAAACCATTGAAATAGAGTAGTAGCCACAATTTTCACTATGGAAGTACACCTATAACCATAACTTTTAACCATGGCTATTGATTCTTCCAAGAAAGAATAAATACATGGTTTAAAACCATGGTTATAGGTGTATTCACATGGTGAAAACTGTATCTACTACTTTATTTCCATAGTTTAAAATCATGGAAATAGAATTATGCACTACCCATAAAAAATTATAGCTTCCTTTTCACTCGTACAAAAACAAAATAGACACCAAAACAAGATACAATTCATCAATACGAAAACAATATAACTATAATAAAACTAAACAACATAATAAAATTCAACATATAAATAAACCAAAAATATTTATATAAAAAATGATCCTCAATGTCAGAATCATCATAACCATCACAACCCTCATCCAAACCTCCTACAGAAACACCATCACCACCTATCACACCACCAACCTCAACATCACCATCGACATAAACATTGACATTGGTATCAGAACAAGAACCAACATTGAAAAGAGTAGAGGAATACTAATAAATAGAATGCATCATCATCAAACAAGTATCAACTACTACAGTAACTTCTGGTGGAAGTGCAGAAGAAAGAGCATACATATCTTTAATCATCTATTAATTTATCATCTTTTGACACCGAGTATATTCTTATGATTTTTGAGTTTCTTGTTTGATTGCAACATTCATTTGTTACACTATGACCATACCAGAACTGATACTCAAAGAAATGCTGTCAGGAGACTAGTATCTAGATGGTACAATCTTTTTCCTAGGTCGAAAACACACTCTACCATGATGATCATCTCCTAAAACCTGATGCAGATGATTGTTCAGGCCCAAATTTCTGGGTTCTTTTTCTACCAATTCCTCTAAAGCAATCTATTGAGTGATATATAAAATAAATTAAAATGATAAAATAAGATAAAAAATTAAATTTGGTTAAAATAAAATAAATTTAAATATACTTATAATCATATCCTAGGTTTTTCTATTTACCATAGTACCATCTCTATTTTTCCTATTTGTACAAAACAAGTTAGAGTGTGGAAAACAACCCTTAACATTCAATGCCTTCTTCTAGGAAAGACAATGAAATAAAGAAACATTAAAAGTGAATTAAATTATAATAAACCAAGTTAAACTAAATCAGATTGATTTTAATAAAATATATTTGAATATAAAAAACAAAAAAAATCTAAACAAATAAATTTGAATTATAAAATAAAAAATTAAACCAAAATAATTAACCAAACTGAATGAATAAAAACTAATTTAAACTATATAAAATTATGAATATAATATTGAGATTATTTTAAATTTTGTAATAAAGATAAGATCAAATATTTTCATTCCATAGGGTGATACAATTCATATTATTAAACTTCTAATCATAGTATTGATAGATTGATAAGAAAATATAAATCATGAAGAAAGTTTAAGTCCAAAAAAGGAATTTAAGCTACACCTTTTGAGGTATTTACTATTATTTTGGAAAAAAGGTCACATAATCAGTGAATTTAGAATGATAATTATGGGATAGAATCCATGGATGATAATAAGATGTAATTGTTCTAGAAGACAAGCGTATTTGAGCAGACATTGGGGAACTCATGCTAGAATCTATTGATGCATACTTAAACCGAATATTTTTCCAAAAATAGACCTGATTATATATGCTGAAATATATACACACATGATGAAATAAGGATATAAACCATCCATGATAACCTTGTGTAGAATCTATCTAATCCAAAAATAGATGTAGAAAAAAAAACCACAGATAAAACCAGTTCCATAGATGAAATCTATGTAGTAGTGTTGTTAAATTTTTCACTTTAAATAATTAATCCTAGAGTCTATGTGATATTTCTTAATTGATTAAACTAAAGTTGGTATTAAGGCTTGTTTGGAATGTAATAAGTAATATATGGCCCATGAAAGTGATGGAAGCCCATGGGATTTGAGGATAGTAGTTTGAATATGCAATATATCTGACTCTATCGAATCATGTTTAGTAGTTAAAACTATCTCCTAGGAGAATATATTACTCTATAGTTTCTTGGACTAGTATAATGCCATAAAAAATCCAAGTAACTTTAATTATTTGTTGAAACTAGTATGGATACACCTCAATAGACCTTTTTATAGGAATTTAAAGGGTTTTTGGTTATATTGTTTATTGACACCTCATACCATAATAAGAATAATCATGTTGTGAGTATGGCCAAATATAATCCAAGATATTTAGTTTTTTTCTATAACTTTTGAATATAGTGGTCAAACTATAATAATGGTTGTCACACCACTATAATTGGAACCTTGTAAAAATATATTATTCTTGTGTGGTCTCCTTTATCATCTTGATATTTTTTTCTCTTCATCATCAATTTATCATTAATCTTATAAACTAACCAATATGGGAGTATTGGTGAAATTAGAGTGTGAATAATGTTTTGGGAGCAATTGATTCAATCCTTAGTGATTCTTGCTACACATTCCACAAAGCTTCAATTAGAATCAAATAATTTTAAGAAATGACTCCAAGTACTTATTCTGAAGGATTTTAGTTTGTTTTAATTTATATAATTACTTGATTGAGATCACATAAAAATCATGAAATAAATTTACACTAAAGGAATTCATATACATGATATAATAGGGTTTATTTTTTAAGTGAATGGATGATTTAAAATATAATTTTACTAGGATATGATATTCTAGGGAACATAATGAATGGGGTCACTCTCATAACACAATCCTAAGATAAGACTGAGGATGATAGAAAGGTTTGTAATATTCTTCATTTATCACTATAAGAGAATGATCTAACACATATCATGGGATGAAAAATTACTCATGAAATTTGGAAGAGGCTCAATGATATTCATGATAGAGATAAGAAAGTGAAGGATTCATGACTCCAAACATATCATGTTAAATTTTAAAATATATGGATGATAGAAGATAAGATAGGTTATACCTTGTCTATTCATGTAAATTATATTATTTATTTAATATAAAGTTATGGAGAGACACTTGAGGATTCCACCATTGTGTAAAAACTCATGGGAATATATCCATATATGTTTGATGCCAAAATTTAAGTACAATAAGACTAATATCTATATTGGTTTTCAATTATTAAATATAATAATTTTTTTCTATTATTTTAAATAAGAAGAGGTCCATCTTTTAAGATCAATTAGAAAGATGATAATGAGATATTTTTAACTTCAATGAGAATTCTAAGACCTTTAGTTCCCTGAATCCAACTGATAAATAACTTGAAGATAATGAAACATAAATGATTTTTAAGGATTTCATTTTATTCTATTCAAAATAGATATAATATGGAATAGATTGGTACATAGTAAATCTAAAATTGAAGTTCTAAAATTGTGCTAAGATCAGTAATTTATCAAGAAATTTCATAGAGAAGCAAGAATATTTTGAATAAGACTATCATCCCAAATGATCATCTAAGAGAAATAATTCTTCTAGTACTCATCACAAAAAGAAGTTAATAAATTGAAAATCTATGTACAATACTCGAAATAATAGAAACCATATCTTTAAACATGATGGTTTATCATTACAAGTTAGTGGTGAACAATTTAAACTCAATATTTATCAAGAAATAAATAACATGGATGATTTAAGATAATATTTTAGTTTGTGGTAGTATATGAATTGGTATAAACACAAAATTATAAAAAAACAAACCAATTTGACACACAAAAAAAACTTTAAAGGTAATAAATCTATATTTCAAGAAAATAAAGTTGAATATTTTAAATATTAAATTACCTATGCTTGATAATGATCTTGATGATAAGTGTGTCCAAGAGTGAGAATGTATTTCATTTCACTTTTATTTCTTTTATTTCTGTCATATTTCTCTAATAAACAAAATATTATATAATTTCATTAACATCAATAAAATAAGTGATTTATACATTAAAAATCATTTTAAAATAAATAAATGATTATATATATATATATAACTAATACCTTGAACTCTGGACTCTTCCAATACCATATCATCTCTCTATACTATGATATTAGGAAATCAATAATGGTTGACATTTCTTCAAGCCTGATATTGACTCTCTCTTTCTAACAAGAATGCAAGTCATACTTATATGCTATCTACATTTCAACTAAATCCATTAACCTTAAAACCCTAGAATTTTTTCCATCAGGAAAATTATATCAGAGTTGTATTGGAAAAAATATTTGTTAATAAAATATTATAAATTAATATATATAAAATTTTATTAATATCACTTACCCAAATTTGTACATAGGCATTTCTATTTTTTTGTCTCCAACTTCCTTCCAACTTATTGGTTGAACTAGAATGATATTGCTGTGTTTATAAAGTGTTCCCATAAAAATTCTACATTCCTTACCATTTTCCTGATGATGATTCCATCCTAGTTGTATTGAACCATGATATATGTGTGTCGATTATAGAACTCTCACATTTTCATGAGACCTTATCATCTGGTAGATGATGAATCTAATCATGAAAAATAGCCAGTAAAGGAAAATAATATATATGAATTTATCATTAATCACTATCATTAATTTTTAAACACATACCATTATATGGGGGATCTTCAAACCCCTAGAGTGCTGCGTCTAAAGGAGGGGGATTATCCTATTTTGTAGGTGGGATACCTATAGCAGGAGTACTATGTATAGTCAATGATGATTAATGTACTGATGGAGGGAAAAAACCTAATGGATAGTCCTATATAGATGAGGTGGATATGGATACAGATATGGTGATGGGATATATGGGGGAGAATACAATGGATGGTGGGAAAGGGTAATAAGTAGGGTTGGGAGTTTGATAACTACTATCATGTGTGGGTATAGGTAGAAAGGGATACGAAAAAGGCGGGTATAGAAAATATGGAGATGGAATAATCAGAGGATGGACTTCTAGGGGGTAAAGTAGGATGATAGGAGGCTGAACTAAATGACCCACTAGTGATTGAAGCAACATAATAGTATGATAAACTATAAAATTGGTCATATTAGTACCCCCTCCATACTGTCAGCCTTTGAAGCAAAATCTAATCATCTCATTGATTATGTAGCCTAAAATAACATGGATTATAAAAAAAATGATAAAAAGATAAATAATATGAAATAACATAATATCTATACATAAAATGTACTTATAGTGGAAATCACAAGAGACATGATTAAATCTCTAATAAGTTGTTCATTTCTATGAATTATTCTCTTTCTAACTTCATTATAATTTGACATTTTGACTTGGAAATTTAAAATAGTATTCTAAAATGAATAGAAATAATGAAAATGATAAATAATACAATCGGTTGACTTCAAGAAAAAATGAAAAGATGCAAAATTCTATTTAATGCAAAGAGTTATCAACTTAAAAATGATAATTTCATTAAATTTTGATATTAAGTTACCACAATTTCAACTCATTTAAAATTTTATAAATATAATTAAAAAAATTAATTCTATATCATGTATTAAATTAAAAAAAACACATACAATATTGCAATAATATCAGGTAAATAATTACAAATGTGTCAACATATTGTGTGCTCTGTTACAATTTTGGGTTCACAATCTGTTCTAATAATTGAAAAATCTATGTCATTTAATGTAACATTTGAATAAATACCTACATATTCATCCAAAACATCATTATCATACATGCCTTCAAAAAAAATGTATAGTAATGACAACAACAACACCACCAATTTTTTTAATGGTTTAGTTACACAAAACACCTATCAATCTTATAATGAAAGAATATAAGGTTCATCCATATAAAGATAATGTTTCGTATCAATCACTATAAATCCAAAGTTTTATATATGAATTCCTTGTTGTTACATTAAATCAAATGACTTTTATTTCATAATTATGACATGGTCACCTGTGTAGTAATCTAATAAAATGATTCTTTTGACAACCCCATAATAATATATATTTTTAGATCAAGGTTTATTTTCTGATAAACTCGCATAAAAATATGTAGTGGGGATTATCTTGACACTATCATTATGTGCTTCCATTTTTCTTCACATCTATTTATAAAAAATTTTAATTCATTGAAAACCATTATCTTATAATTACGTACCAAATTGTTTAGACCAAAGGACAACACTCTTATATAATCCGATACACCATTTATTGGTAAAGTTAGAACCCGAAAGATACCAAAATATAATATTAAACAAATACCTAATATTAAGTTATGAGAAAAAAAGGAAATTTATTTCTTTTGACTTTAACCAAGAAGTAAATTATTTTTTATGCAATTGTTCCTTACTCTTAATATATAGATAATGATGTATACTTTTTATAATTTCTTAATGTTCTCTAAAAATATGAAATCTTTAAAATGTAATAATATTTAAATAAATATTTATTAGTTTACATTTTTTATTATATCGGTCAGGGAAGGGGAAAAAAAGGAAAATCCTAACTAATTGCATGTGGGGAGGCTCAAAATTGAGACCTCCTGAAACACCACCACAAGGTGCAACCACTGGACTACATCCATGGGGCTGTATTTATTAGTTTACTAATAAATATGGATTTATTGGTTTACTTACTTGATGTAATCATGAATAAAACCAAAGTTAAATAATACTGTATACCGATCCATTTATCACTCTTCCCTTCTTAAAGTACACAATGAGTACGATATAGATATCTCTCCTATTTCAGCTAGTGAAGTAAATTCATGATCAATGGGATTGTATTGCTCATCTTCAATTATCATTAGTCAATTAGACCTCATAGTGACTTTATACAAGTACAATGAACATAAATCCATGTATTATTTTGATAAATATCATTTAAAAATATAGCCTTCAAGATGATATTTATTCCTCACATAATGTTTTAATGAATACATCATTCTTTCTATTAGATACATCTACTGAATCAAAATAGGACCATAACAAAGTAATTTTGTGGGAATATATACATTTAGATGTAACATACATGCAAAAAATGGATGTGTGAAAATTTTCTTTAAGCCACAAAGAATAATTACTTCATATCTCTGTAATTTCTAAACAACACTTCTTCTCAATCTTTTGGTAAAAAGTTCTCAATAAAAATGACATAACTTAATCAAAACAACTCTTACATTATGTAAAATTAAACATCAAATAGAAATGGGAATCAAATAATGTAAAAAGACACAATAATCCTGGATTTTAAGAGATTTTAGTTTCACATCTTGTGTATTCACCCTTTTTGAAATGTTACTAGAATAACAATTTGAAGCCTTCAAAATTTCCAAGACCTTAAAGGTTTATTTCTCCGCATTTTTCATATAATAATATGTAAAAGGGAATTTATATTATTTTGATCAATTAACTCTGGATGAAGTCTTTCTCTTATACTCAAATACATCAAATAATGACATGACTATAAATCATATTTTGTTTTTCTATTGAAATTTAAAAGATACCAAGTAAACATGTCACATTTTTTTTCTCAATATGCATTACAACCAAACAATGATGCAATAAATTTGATGACCGATGTAAAAAATAAAATAAAATAATTTTATTTATCCAATTTCTATTAGAATTTGAATTAATATTCTTTCAATTTATTTTATTTGATTCATTTTTTTCAAGAACATAATTCAAACCATCAAGTTATTTAACAATATCATTCTTTGAAATTAATTGAGGCGTTTCATCTATCTCAATGTAATTGTAAATTTATCTTTAATATTTTCTTTATGGATGATCCATCAGTAGAAATATTCGATGCCCTGTGAGGTTGGAGGTTCCTCGAAACTTTAGTCTTTGAAAAAGTGTATTTTTCATAAAAATAGGGTAGGATAATTTCTATTTTATACTCCAACCTGACATCATTTCATAAGAAAATAAATTATTTATCATCCATAATAAAGCTACACAAAACAAAAGTACTCCTTCCTAAATGCATCATACGCTTGGAAACCAACAATAAAAAGCTCCTTTAACTCATATATTAATGGTTTCAAGTATATATCAATGTCATTTCTAGGATTACTGGGTCTAGATATCAATATACTCTTGATAGTAAATAGATTCTTCATACACATCCATGATGGAAAGTTATAAACATGAATGAAAATAGGCCAAGTACTGTGTGCAGTATACATTTGGAGAAATGGGTTGAAACCATCATGCGATAATCCAAATATAACATTTCATGGGTTAGCTACAAAATAAAGATATAACCTATCAAATTTATTCCAAGACAACCCATATAAAAGACATACTATTTCATCATTATCCTTATTTATTTCATCTTCATGCCATCTCATATTTTTTTTCATTTTTTTGATAGAAAAAGTGTTTCAATACTAAGAATTAAAAGTAAGTGCCACATCAATTTCTATGGTATGCGGGATTGAGTTATGTATTTATTAGTCTTCCACCTTAATATACCACACTACTTAAACTGAATCAATTCTATATTTTCCTTCCAAAATAGGTAACAATATTTGGGGCAATAATGTATCATAGTAGATGAAAATCCAAAATTTTCAATCAAATTTTATGCCATGTTATAATTTTATAGAATACACACATCAACAGATAGTAAATTCTTAATAAATTTAAAGAGATAGTCAACTGTAATATTACAAAATCTATACATTCCTTTCCCATGATATAATCACAATACAAACTCAGGTTTTCTCATTTTCCACATGCTTGATATACTAGGGTATTCACATATTCTATAAGCTTTCTAACACTCTCAAAATCATAATTCTGATCAAAATATGAAAACTATGTTCCAATATTTATTTCCTCTTTCACTGGTCTACATGAGGAGCTAGCTTCAAAAACAAATGGAAAGTGATCAAAAATCAAAATTTTCATACCAATCATTTCAGCTGAATCAATTTCATTCACCACTTGATATTTTTTCCTTTGTGATACCACACATGATATTTTTTTTGGAAACCATGTTAAGTGATATGGTAACTAACTTCCTCATGAGTTAACCATGGTATTCCAGTATAGTCAAAACATGGGCCTTAAATCAATCTTCTATCTGAATCATTATTGAATGAAAATTCTAAAAAATATCAAAACTCTTTATAAAACTCATTAATTATATGATCAATGTTGTACATCCATATTCTATCCATTCCAAGGTAAATAAAAATACATTAAATAAATAATTTATAAAATGGATTAATGTGGTATGTATTATTTCATAAGATAAAAACTAATCATTAATAACATGTTTGTAAAAAAATCATAACAAATATCTTAAATATAAAGTAATATAATATATTATATATTGTTAAATTTTAATTTATAGTCAATTTTCTTTTTCATACTTTACAAAATTTATTTATTCATTGTTTCTAAATATTTCATAGTACAACTTCATCAATAACAATTTTTTGAAAATATATAATAAATACATATTGTTCTTTTAATGTATTCACTATAAGTACATATTTTTGGAATATCCTACTGGGTTGTTATACTCAAACCTATATGTACACACTCCTATGAGATATCATATGTTGTTGAGTTAAATATATTTTTTACATCCATTACATAATTTATATGTTTCTATAATGAAATAGTTATGGTTCTTGAATTATAGGATCACAATTGGGGAGATTTTATTGGTCATTAGAATCTTTTGGTGATTATTTTATGTATATATGACTTAGGAAATTTTTTAGTTAGTATTTACCATTTAGGTAATTTGTATGTTTGGAGAAAAATAATCTCCACAATGGTGTGTAAACCCATGGTTTTAGTCACTAGTCATTTAAATTCCATGGAACATGCCTAAGGTTAGTGTAAATTAGGTATGGGGATTAATCATCATATTTCATAGTTCATTAAAAAATCATTATCAAAATTTAATAAATTTTCTATTAAAGACTTTAATCCCACCATAATAATATTTTAGTTACTCACACAATCAATTACATACTTTATTAGAGTATTAATGTTTGATTAGTATAAATTGGTAATCTCATAATTCTTAATTATTTTATTATCCTTAATTATAAAGGTGATAAAAAGTCTCACATAGTAATCTAACACACCCTTATAGGGTTTCTATTCAATGGAGTATGAAGAAAAATGATTTCTCTTCCATTAAATCTTGATATAGGAATCATGTTTATATTCTAACAATCACACTTTAATTATAACACGTAATCTAAAATAACATCATACTCTAAGAGAACACATCATATTATATGGGATTATAAAATACCATTCCATCAGATCTCATGAATCTATACAAGATCCAAATTAGGGAAAAAATTACTTCTGTAGTTTAAATTCCATATATAGAACACCTTTATTTTGGGAAATAATAGGGTGAAAACCCCAATATAAGACTCACTGCAAGTGATATTTCATTCATGGTAATTATATAGATCACTAAACCATACATGAAGAAACTAAGATCTAATGTAAATATTCTAGGCTATATACACCCATGTTCCCCATAGTTTTATACCTCATATAAAAAAATACATATAAATCAAGGGAAGATACAAGGGATATCATTCAATAGAATATTATGAGAAGAATAATCCAATATCCTATTTTGGTTCAAACTCAAATGTTTGAAATAATTAATTAATAAACCCCCCATATTAAGGATTTTAGGGTGATGATGTTGAATAATATACAAGTGAATAAGAAAAAATAGATAATAAGGATAAACTTGTAACTAAGAGACTATATTCACTTATGTATAAATGAATACATTAGTAATGAAGGGGATTGAAGATAAAGAAGATGGGAGGAGGAGAATGAGAGTTTTGATTCGTTGGTTTGGATGAAAAATGAGAAGGGTTGATAATTTAATTTTAATTTAAAATAATGAACTAATTTAATTTTAATTTTAAAACAACCATATGGGGATACTAGGTAGTAAATACCCCTCCATTGGGTTCCTGATTGTCCACATGATATTGGAATTACTCAGGAATACTCCCAAGGTACCTGGTTTTATCTGTAAAAAATTCATGACATTTATCCAAAAATTCACTTGATCATACCTTTAACCCCAGATATAACTAAACATCTCTAAAAAATCTCTAAATTTCATAATCTGACAAAAAAATTCCCATACAAATCTAAAAAAATATCCATAGAATTATTAGGGAATAATTTAAAAATAAAGGATTAAAAAACATGAATAAAATAGGAACAAATCAAAATAAAATAGAAATTATGATTAATCAGAGGACACTTCAAAAAAAATGAAGACACTGTAACACAATTTCATAGATGAAGGAAGAAGAATGACCATGAGGAGATAGAGGAGTATGGTTCACAAAAAAGGTAGGGGTTAGTACGCATAGGTCACACTCATGTAAGGTCTTAGTTGTAGTACTCATGTGTGGTCCACTTGTAGAAGGAAAAGGGATTGTCTGATGTAAATAATGGTGGGGACTTATTAGAATCAATCATGTGTGGCCCACTCATATAAGGAATCGGGTTTTGCCGATGCACCGAATGGAGGATCAACACACGATGAAGGGGATAGAGGAGGGGAGGAACACGTGAAGAAGGGGATGTGAGGAATCATATGAGGGACAAAGGAATTGAATAGAGAAGTCAGTGAGGATTGAGGATCAGTCAGGTGATAATCAGGTGGGATAAGGGATCAAGGAAAGGGATGAGATCACCATGGGAAAGAGAGGAGCACCATTGGTAGGAAAGGATAACCATGCATAGGGTTAAAAAATTGGGGAATCCTATTACCATGGGAAAAGTAACCCATGGATTTAGACAATATATAGCCATGTTTTTTATTAAAACTTTGCTATATAACAAGCTATATCCATGTACCTATAAAACCATGGATATAGGTCTGTATCTATATATCATTTTTCTAGTAGTGTTAGTCTATATAAAACTATAGTGGACTTACCATAAATATCTTAATAAGTGATCATGGCTGTGAATTTTAGAATCAAGACTTTGAGACCACATGCTTACAACACGGATATAATCACAATTTCTCTATTCCTAGAACTACTAAAAAAAATTAGTGGTTAAAAGGAGAAATAGAACAATTCAAGAAATTACCCAGACTATGCTTAATGAGTATGACTTACCTTTCTACTTTTAGGATGAAGCTGTCAATATAACTTTGTATATTATCAATAGGGTTCTCATCCAAACTATTTTAAAGAATACTCCCTATAAATTATGGAATGGTATAAAATCTCAAGTTAATCAATTTAATGTATTTGGATGTAAAGTATTTGTTATTAATATAAAAGAGAATCTTGAAAAATATTCTTCAAAGAGCGATGAAGGTATTTTCTTAGGTTATTCAACCTTTAGAAAATAATATAGAGTCTTTAATAAAAGAACCAAAGTTATGTAATAATATATATACATTACCTTTGATGGAACAAATCCAAATGAGCCTAAAACTTATCTATAATACCTTGAGGATGATATATCAAATTTTAATATCAATAAACCCTCAAATATTCTTGAATAATCTGTAGATTTTCATGTTGAATCTCCCAAAGATAACCAATCTGACCAGGATAATCTTGAGGAAGATTTGGAAGAACTAAGTATTTATATTCCTAAAACCATTAGAACCCATAAAGACCATCCTTTATATGCTATTGTTGGAGACCCAGATAAAGGAACTCAAGCTATATATTCTCTTAGAAACCAGGATGAACATCAAGATTTCTTGTCACATATTGGACCTGAAAATATTACTGAAGTTATAAATGACTAATTTTGGGTCATGGATATATAAGAAGAGTAAAATTAGGTTAAAAGGAAAAGATTATATAAACTAGTTGAAAAACCTAAAGACTACCTAATTATTATAACTAAATGGGTGTTTAGAAACAAGATTGATGAATCCAACACTATAGTTAGAAATAAAGCTAGACTGGATTCATAAGGTTATAGTCAATAAGGAGGAATTGATTATGAATAAACCTTTTCACCGGTAGCTATAATTGAAGCTATTAGAATACTAATTTCATATGCAACACATATTAACTTTAAAATATTTCAAATGGATGTTAAGAGTGAATTCCTTAATGGTTATATTGTTGAGTATTTTTTATTGAACAACCCGTAAATTTAGAAATCCTTTTTTAAACTCTATTTCTAAACTTTTAAATATCTTTATGGTTTAAAACAATCTATTAGATCTTAGTATGATAGACTCCACTCTTTCTTAATTTATAATGGTTTTTCAAAAGGAATGGTTGATCCTATACTTTTTATAAAAATAATTTCAAAATATGTTTTAGTATTTAAAAATATATGTTGATGATATTATTTTGGGCCTGTATAAAAACTCATTATGTGTTGAATTTTATAAAATATTGAAAGATGAAATTTAAATTATTTTGATAGGTGAGTTAAAGTTTTTCCTTGATTTTCAATTTTTCTAAAACAAGGAAGGAATTATTTTAAATCAAAGAAAGTAAACAATAGATTGTTTAAAATTATTTGATATGGATAACACAAAAGGTAGTGACATTGCAATGAGTACAATATGTAAATTGTATTTTGATGAAATTTGAAAACTGGTTGACCCAACATCTTACAAAGGTATCATTGAGAGTTTACTATACTTAACTGCCAGCTAACCAAATATTATGTATAGTGATTGTGTGTGTGATCATTTTCAAGAAAAACATAGTTAATATCATATGAATTTTGTTAAAAGGATATTTAAATACCTCAATAATATAATTAATGTTGGACTATTTTATTCTAGAGGGCATTCTTTTGAATTAGTTAGTTATTCTAATGCTAATTTTTATGGTTGTAAGTTAGATATAAAAATCATGTATGGAACATGTAATTTTTTTTGAAGTCTATAGTATCATGGTATAATAAGAAGAAAAAATATGTTTCATTATCCACTATAGAAGCTGGATACATAGTTACAGGTAGTTATTGTGAAAAAATTTTGTGGAAGAAACACACATTACTAGATTATGTATATTATTTTAGACATGTCCTTATAAACTGTGACAACACAAGTTCTATTAATATTTATAAGAATCCTCTATCGTAATATAACAAGAAACATATTTATATAATAAAACAATTTTTGAGAGAAAATTTTCAAAATGGGGATATCACTCTTGAATTAATTATCACTAAACATCATCTTGCTGACATGTTTACAAAACTGATGAATATTAAGAGATTGAATTATACCAAACATGAATTATGAATTATTAACAATGTCTAATTATTTTATGTTTAATATGATATATTTTTAATTAATATAATTTTTCTATTTATGCGATTTATCTAATGGATTTTATTGTTTTATAATTAACATGGTAATATTAAGTTACTATTTATGTTTAATCTACCTTAGAAAAATTGGTCATACGAATTATCAAGTTGAACGTAGGGTTAATTAAATTACTTACCTTTATTTTTTTACTAATTTTGGAAAAACATTCAACCATGCCTTATTTCAAGATACCATATGCATTTTTACTATTTTTAAGTATATTTTATTACGCTCGCATATTTTACTATTTAAAAATCCCTATTTTTTAAATAATTCCCAAATAGAATCTGAATCATCTCTCTTCTCTTCAAACCTAAGCCTACCCTAATTTTTACCTCTCCTTTTTAACCAAAATCTAGACCTCTAATATTCAAATCTCAATTTAAAATAGTAAGAATGAACCATTATCTTGAGGATACAACTTTAAAATCCTTCGGAACTTCTAAAAAATCGAAAGCTAGCTCCATTGGAACCCAAACACCCTCAAAGATGCCCCTTCTATCTTGTGAAGTTGTTCTAGAAAAGGAAATGGATTTAAAATGTTTTAGATCAAACTGATCCTTAGTATGGAGAGCTATGTGATAACAAGGATAGACTAAGTGGTTCATGGATAGTAACAGAACCTTCTATGCTCAGTTAGAAAAATATTTCTACCTGAATATGATTTTTGAAGCTGGTGAAAGATGATATCACATTAGAATGATTATTGTCGGGAAAGAGTATGAATTTTCTTTAACTTTGCGAGTTATAAGTTTCTAAGTACCACATCAAGGTGAGTAAAAGGATTGTAAAAGTTATTAACCTGTAAAAAATCCTCATTTTGAGTTTGTGAGTGCCTTGGATATACTCACCGGTAATAAAAATTATAGAAGGACAAATGTTGTTGAGTTTAGTGGTGAGTGAAGGTTGTTACTTAACTTTATCCCACATTCTATTTGTCTTAGAAAAGGATATTTTAGAATTTTAATGAATCAATATTTTTTCTTTCTTTATCTGATGGTGAAATGAGTGTAGATAAGTCTTCCTAGATTTCTTATGAGACATATAGATGAGTTGAGAAAGTCATATTATCGGTTCAATTCTCTACCTTATCCAAAGTTGATCTCAACTTTGTTAGAGCTTAAGGGACTTATTCCCCAGGGGAAGGAAAAGTCTACTACTTTAATATAATTTTTCTGAATCAAACCACCTATAATAGAATGAAAATTAGATGTAATCCTTGTAAAAATAAGTTGGTTGAAGTTGAAAGTAAATTGTAGAAGAATTATAATCCTGTGAAGAATCGAACATGACCAAAACAAATAGTTGATCCATGTTTGAACCCGATCAAGTTATTGAGACTCAATATTTTTCTAATGAAAATGAAGATGAAGGGGAAGTTGGTTTTAGTGAGTAATCCTTGAGGACTTATGTGGAAGTAATTAGTCTCTCTCTAGAGGTTGCAAAAGATGTTGAACCCATGGAAGGAGTAGTATCTCCTAAGGGGGAGAGTACTCATGGATATATTATTTTTGGACCAAATATCACTAATTTTGGAATTGATGATAATGAACATCTAGTTACTTCTAGTCCTACTATGTTTCAAGTAGGGGGAACACCAATATTTGAATCCACTCCTCATAAAAACCCTCTTGTTTATTAAAATCCTTTTGCTTAATACTATGATGGTGGGGATAATACTAAAGGTGGAATTCCACCCAAACTCGATGGACATTCCATATATCTCTTTCCCAAAATTCCTAAGATGATTTATAAGGATCTCTTTTATCCCATTCTTATGGAACAAGGAAAAATGAACCTCTTAGTTGATATTGTTTTGCAGATTTTTTTTGATTCAACTCCTACAAACTAGCTAAAATTTATTCTCAAGTTCATGAATCGGACGTATCAATCTAAGGTGATCCAATTTATGATTCATCTCCTCGAATAGTGATTTTACCTATATAAGAATTTGACAATTTGATTTATAAAAATTATTAAGCCTAATTTTGAATCATTGAATAATGAAAGAAATAGGTTGTAACCCTTAGATTTAGTTTTTAGTGAATGACCTATCCTTGTCCCATCTCAACCAACTGATTCTTCCTCTATTTCCTCAAACAACTTTGTTTAGTTCAAAAACAACTTATTAGAAGTGTTGAAAGAAATATTTTTTAAGTCTAAGAATTTTTGGTGCATATAGTAGGAAATAGGATATAGATTTTATAGTTGAAATAGTTGTTCCTCATATTCAACCGAAGCTGTTTCTCAAAGTTGATCATATGGATCATGAGATTGAAGGTATAATAGAACAAGTTGGAGCTATCCAGGAGGATTTAATTGATATGCTAATTAATCTGAACCAAAGGTATCTCAATGTTGTCACAATTTCTTCCATAAATCCTACTCCTCATCTTAAAACCATGTTTATTAAATAAGATATCATTCAAAGAACTACGCATGGGGAGATTAAAACTCTTTTGTAAAGTTTTAAGGAAGCTCAAAATTTTATGCAAATAGATATAGTTTCTCATGGTGAGAAGTTGTTTGATATGACTCAGCTTCATATAGTTAAGACTACCAAGGTAAATATACTATTAAAGGTGCCATAAATTATTACCTAAGTTGTATTTTCACTGAGTCCAATATTAAAGACCTTATTTAGGTCTTTAGATTGAGATTTAAGGACACCTCCTTTAACCCTGGCTTTTAAATCAGTTTTTGAAAGGCTGTTAGAAATGGAAACTCTATTGGATTAGTTTATGACTGATAATGATGAGTTCTAATAGATTACAAAGCATGGATCCTGATTTGTATCTAATATAACTTGAGTTTTGGAGCCTTAACTTTTCACTTCTAACATTATAGTTTTAGATCACCCAACTCTACCTATAACTAGTGCTTCAACTACTACCGCTCCAGCTTCTTCAACTATTATAAATACTTTTGGTCTTGTTTTTCCTTAGGCCATCCATCATATCAGACCTATTGATAAAGGTATTTTGATTCCTGAATCTTATTCTTCTCTTCAACCCACTCCTTCAACTTCTCTTACTCCATCCAAAGACAAAGGGAAATCACCTATTGACCCTTCCACAATTAGAGACCCTACATATATAGATTCTAATTAATCCATTTGATATATTTATTACAATTATTTATACATTTTTTAAGTTAATTAATTCTATTGTATTCATTATTAATTCCATTTATAATGAATTTTATATTTCATGAATACATCATTTAATGTCTTTTTGATGTCTACATTAGAATTATCAAACTCTATCATGCAATATTTTTGATAATCTACAAAGGTAGGGGGTGGATATTGATATGAATCATTTCTTAGTTCATTTTTTTATTTATTTATTCCATGATTTTTGATCATCAAAAGGGGGATATTGTTATCTTAGTCCAACAATTCTTTATTTTAATGATATTAAATCATGTTTATTTTATTATTAATGAATTCTATGTTTTATGATAGAAACTTGTATTTATAAAAAAATATGAAAATTTTATTAAGTATTAGAGTGAACACATGATTATACAAGTGACTTTGTGTCAAATGCGTAAAATATCTCTAAGCACTAGATCAATAACAAGAAGGATTCAATCGACCACGTGAAGAAATCCGGAACTTAGCAGAATTTTTCTTAGTATGAAAGTGACTATATGGATAAGTGGATTGACCATATTCCTAATAGATTGACCATGGTGGAAATTTCACAAAATCCTCAATATACTATATGAGTAACAAAGTGACCCTAAGAAAAAAAGAAGAGACTGCATGTTGTGCCTAATCGAATGCTTGATAGAGTTAGAATTTTAGCATAGTATTGAAGTATTCATATCATGAATATTGGTTATAACCACATAGCCAAATGATTATCATAGTTGAATTGTTTATAACCTCAAAGATAAATGATTCATGTTATAGAATTGGTTATAATCATTTAGTTGTATGATTCACATAGGAAAATTGGTTAGAACCACATAGCCAAATGATTTACATAGGCGAATTTTCTAGAACCATGCAGCCAAATGATGCATGTAGGAAAATTGGAAAAAACTAATGACCACATGATAATTCTAAGAGATCGCACAACTAATCAAAGGAATCAATTAGAGTTTTTTCATAAGCGTGGAATTGTCTATGAAGAATCAAGATGTTATGGAAGACTTAAATCTACCGTGCCTAACTAGAATAATATTTATGTAATATATTATAGAAACCATATTAAAATAATTAAATATAGTGTCATAGTATTTAATACTCTTGGATTTTATGTTGAATACAAGGATTTTTAATGATCATTCTTAAATGGATATTTTGTAGGAAGAACTATTTGTTTAAATGGAGAACCACACCAAGGAAAAATAGAGATCAAATATAGAGAACAACAATGAAAAAAAAGAGAAAATGTGCTCTGTTTCAAAAACCAAAACACTTTGTTTTCTACTATGAATCAGTAAAATATCTAAGAGAAATTTTTTAATAATTATATGTACTCCCATAATTGAAGGAAGAAATTGTGAAGAGAAGAGAACCCTACTGAACAACCGAAACTCGAATAGTTTCAAAAGTTACATCGAAATTAATCTCTCTCTATCTCTCTCTCTACCTTTCTCTATCTATTTTAAATTACTTCTATTTTGTGTTTGAATTTTTTTTATATCTATTAATCACACACTCTTGTAAAAAATTCAAGTGTAATCAAATAATCTTTTCTTGATTTCCATCACTCTTGTATTCCCACGACAACTATAGAAGAGTCTTTTTTATAACCTGGAAAAACCTGTGTGCTGTTGTAACCTTTATGCTTGATCTAGTTTGTAGATCATACTATTTATATTAATAAAAATTATTGGTAGTGGGTTAATGAAGTTATAAAGGATTGAATAACAACTGATGGGGGGGGGGGGTTTAATCTGTTGTTCACTTTTTATAAGTTTAAAAAATTTTAGAAACTTAACCTCTAAAAACATGTTAAGATTTATTTCCTTATAAACTTTTAATAAATACTCATGCATAAAAAAGTAAGAAATAAAGTAAACCACATAGGATTTATAAGGTTAGGACTCAGTGTGAGAACCTGCATCCTTTTCATAGCCACTCCCATGGGTCTATGGAAATCCACTATAATGAATAAGTGAATACAACTTGTTCCAACTCTTGTTAGACACCTTCTATATCTTTATAAGAATGATTATATCAACTACAATTAGTTTATAATGTTTTATTATAGAAAAATTGAGACAAAAATAATAATAAAGACATTGTTGAAAATGATCCACAAATGATTAGTTTAAATCCTCATTATAATTTGGCTGGATCTGATTTTCTCAATCCGATGAGTCTAGATTTGATTCTCTCAATACTATGATTTTGGATCCAATTCTATCAATACAATGAGTCTGGATCTGATTCTCTCAATATAATGAGTTTGAATCTGATTCTCTCAATACGATGAGTCTGGATACGATTCTCTCAATATGATAAATTCAATATGATGAACCCATTATCAATCTACAATAATCAAACTCGGCTCAAATAATCAAATCAGTAAATAAACATTCAAATTTTTAATCCTCCTCATGAGATCTCTAGTTATAAATTACTTTCACTTTATTTCTTCAGTGCTCCACCTTTTCCACTTTTATGAAAAATCACTTATGAATGAATGTTCTAAGTAAGTATTTATAGGTGACTAAGAAAAAAATAGAGAATCTTAAAACCCTTCCCCACTTCCTCAAAATTTAAAAATCCAAAAAACTATCACATTTAAACTTCAAATTTTACTTCTTCAATCCTACTTATATTTATATGAGAATTACTAAAAATTGAATTTCAAACTTTACCTCTTTAAATCTTCATAAAACTTAAAGAATCTTCTTTTAGAGTCTTCTTTATTATTAGCTCATTACAAATCTGTTTCCTTCTTAACTCATTAAAAATCTATTTCTTTCTCAACTAATTATGATTTCTATTTCTTTCTCATATCATTATGATATCTAGTTCTTTCTCATCTCATTACAATTTTTGTTTCCTCTTTAGATTATTAAAATTTATATTTCCTTTTTATCTCATTGCTATTTATTTTTTCCTTCTCAGCTTAGTCTAATGGAATCCTCATTACGATGGAATTCCCATTATGATGTAATTCTCATTATGATAGAATTACCATTATGATGGAATCTCCAAACCATAACTCTTAAATTCTTCAAACCTCTCCACCATTTCTTTAAAATCTTTTATCATGAGAATTTTCATGTTTTTTGAGAACTTTATGATCAAAAAAGTATCATCTAATTTGTTTTATAAAGTATGAAAACTATCTAACTCCTCACTTCACAATCTTATTTCAAAACTCTTAATCAAAAAAATGAATTCTTCACTCAACAAATTCTTTCATTCTCAGATTACAAAAAAGGAAAACTTCCAGCAAACAAAAATTTATGCCTCTGATTCTTTTGGATTCAATGATCTAAATATGACGTATATGGATCCAATTTCTAGATAACAAAAACATTCATATACAAAAAGTTTAGTTATCAACAAATACAAAAACCTTGTTAAAACAATTTAACCATAAAGGTTATTCAATCTCCCCCTTTGGATTTTTTGAAAACCCATTTTAACAATTTTCCAACTCTCATATTTTTTTTCACAACTCAACTTTTATAAACAACTAATGTTTTTTGAATTTTATCAAAACATAGCCTTTCTCAAAAGAGAGTGTCTTAACACCACACTATTGGTTAAATTAATGTTTTTAAGGGATTACATCCCTTGACGGAAAGAAAATTTTGTGGCCATGTAAAGATAATATTTTCTCAATTTTATCTTCTCCTCTCTCAATTTTCTTCTTCTATCCCCAATTTTAAGATAAACACAACTTCAAATTCAAAAAAGAAAGATAATTAAAAAAATTCTTAAAAATTAAAGATCTATTACTTTCTTTCCCCCTTTGTCAATATAATCCAAATCATGGTGGGGGTTCTTCCATATGAGGTTTAGAAAGACATGGGAGGAGGCTGAACATGAAGTTTTAGCCTCAATTCCACAAAACTTTATTTTGGAATTACTTTTATAAAGATATCAGTAATATGATGCTTTGTTGAAATGTATTCCATCAAAACATCACCATAAAAAAATTTCTCTTTTATAAAGTGAAACTTTATATCAATGTGTTTTGATCTTAAATGTTGGACACAATTCTTAGTAAGATCAATTGCACAATGATTATCATAAAGTATCTTCAATGGTTTAGAAACTTTTACTTTCAAATATTTCATCTGAACTTTCATCCATAACATTTGAGTACAATCCTGAGTAACTGCAATATATTTGAATTTAGATGATCTCAATTTTACTAAACTTTGTTTCTTACTATACCAACTCACACAACATTCACCCAAGAAAAATTTTCCTCTTGAGGTTGATTTTCTATCATCACAATCTCCAGCCCAATTGACATCAGTATAAAAAAGAAACTTCATATCACAATTTATTTTCTATAAAAACCAATGTGAAGATGTTCCTTTGACTTATCTCAGAATTATCTTTACTGCCAACATATGTGATTATTTTAGATTACTTTGATTCATGGAACACAAAGTTACAACATAAAAAATACCAGGCCTTGAGGATGTATGATAAATAAGACTTCCTATCGACTTCTAAAAGTTTTTTTAATTCAAACTTATTCCCTATTCATATTTACTCAAATTTGTGGTCACTGAAATAGGAGTAGAAACTTATTTGGATTATTCCATCCAAAACTTCTTTAACAATTACCTGGAATACTTTTCTTGATATAAGAAAATGCATTTTTCCTTTTTTTGAACTTGTAAGACGAGGAAGAAAGTTAATTATCCCATTATAGACATTTCAAAATTCCTCTTCATTTCCACAACAAATGTTTTATAAACATCTTCTCTATCTCCATAAAAAATTATATCATCCACATAAACAATCACAATTAGAGTTCTAGATTTGGCATCTTTCACATATAAGTTGCTATCAACTTTTACTTTAGAAAAATTTAACATTATCAAAAAAATTTCAAGTTTAGAATACCAAGCATGTGGAGCTTATTTCACCCCACAAAAATATTTCTTCAATTTAAAAACTTTGTTTTAATCCTCATCAAGTAGAAACCCACAATGTTGTTCAATTTAAACTGTTGGAACCACGACTGATGCTGGAAATCGAGTATGGTTTGTGTTTGTTTTAAATAATCATTATAAGTTTAGAAAGTTTTCTAGGAAAGGGATCATACATTTCAAGTGGTAAATAGTACTAAAGGTGGCACCATTTTCTAGTGTTTGACAAATTTTTGGGCCTGAAAGTTGAAAAATGGAGAGATGTGATTTTGGTAGAGGAATGTGCGTGAAATATTGGAGTGGCGTGTGAAAAACATGGAATGTGCACTAAATTGGTTTTTCAAACAATAGTGAAAGTAGGTTGGAATTTTCACACAAAAGGTGATTCAGGATCAGAACACCAAAATTGGAAAAGGCATGAGGTGCACAAAAAATCTAGAGATGTGTGTGAAAAATGGTTCCTACGTGAAAAGAATTATGTACAGAATGAGAGTTTTTGTGTGACATGGCGGGTTTTGCGCCTGGGGGTAGACAAAAACTATAAATAAGAGATGAAACCGCTCATTAAGGATTTTTGAATACTTAGAAAAGATCCAAGATCTGATGTTCATAAACATTGTGCAAAAATGGTGTTGCCAGAAAACATAAAAGTTGCACGTAAAAATGGTAGTTGCACGTAAAATTTGAATTTGTGCATAAAGGTTGTAGTTGAGCGAAATATTTGAACATGAAAGAATTACAGAGAGCTAATCTTGTGCATAAGGTGTTTCTTTAGTCTTAAAAGACAAAATGAACCCTTCGTTGTAGTTACGTGAAAGATAAGGGTTGCATGGAAAGTAAGGGGTTGCACAAAAGTCATCTTGCGTGAAAAAATCGCAAATCTTGTGTGCATGTTCAGGTATTACATGCAAGTGTAGTATTAATATTATAAAAGGATTTTGAATATCCAGTTTGCGTATTTAGTGCTTTCAAGTGCATCAATTCAGGAATTCGATGCAAGAAATGTCTCGTGTCGAACTGAGATAAAGACTTCAATGAAAATCTGTTGAAGAGAACCCCCAAGTCAATAAACTGAGCAAGAATTATCCCATGGTAGTGATCAAGAATGAGTCAACAGAAGTGTACCAAGGGACATAATGAGATATCCCTCAATTATTGTAAAGGAAGTGTAACTGGAATAGAGTGACTGTATCCGAACTCTTGTACTCCACAACTAGTGAATATTAGTGGATTTTAGTATGAATAACACATTTTCAGTGTATGATCCTTAGACGTATCCCTTTGTGGTGAACTAAGTAAAATTATTGTGTGGTCTCTTTGAATGTGATTGTTTAATTAATGTTCTTATCCATCATATAGGTTTAACACCTTCCTACCAATGTGGGAACAATATCAGATACTTTAAAAGGAAAAGTTGACACCCATATTCACCCCTCCCCTCTTAGGGTATCCTGGGGTTCTATAAGTGGTATCAGAGGGAGGTTACTTGTGTTAGATCTATTCATTTCTATTATGGAGAATTCAGCCTATGTCAGGGGAGTCCCCCACTTTGATGGAAGTAATTTCCAGATTTGTAAGAACAGAATGAGATCTCATCTAAGATCTCTTAGAATGGAAGTCCTATGTTCTATTATGTAAGGAATACAGGTCATTGATCCAACAGGGATGGATATGACTGATATAGATAGGAAAATTCTTGATGTAGATGCTAAAGCACATAATGCTCTCACCGTAGCTCTTTCAGATTAGATTTATCTAAAAGTGACGAGCTGCACCTCAGCAAAGTCTAGGTGGGATAAACTTAAAAATATCTATGAAGAAGATAGAAAAGTGAAGGAGGAAAAACTTCAAGTACTGCACAACAGGTTTGATGATATGAAGATACACCCTGATGAGAATGCATACTCCTTCTTAAATCAAATTACTGAAGTTGCAGGAGCAATTCAAGGACTGGGTGAATAAATCAAAGACATTGACATTGTAAAGAAAATCTTGAGAAGTCTTACACCCCTTTATAATAAAAATGTGTTATCCCTAGAGGAAAAAGATATCTCTAAGATCTCTCTGGATGATCTGATGATTAGTCTGGTGGAATATGAAATGAGAGTCAACCTAGAAGATGCTATAACTCATGTAAGTAAGGAAATAACATCCAAACCTATGAATAAATTGAAAATTTCGGGAGATAGTAGTGGTGAGGACGATGAGGAAAAATAAATTCTTTCTCTCATTGCTAAGAAATTTAAGAAGGGAAAAGGAAAATTTGAAGGCAAGCTACCTCTATCATGTTTTTGTTATGGTAAATTTAGGCACATAGCCTCTTAGTGCTCAAGGAAATTTGATGATGAAGAGAGAGAAGTTGAAAACATTAATAATACTCAAAAAAGGTTCTTCAAAAAGGGAAACTTCAAATTTGCAAAGAAAATATAGAAAAAGAGTTATGTGTGTGAAGAAAATGACAAGGATAATGATTTATATGAGGAAGAGGAACCATAATTTAAATCTGTAAAACATGCTTCCATGATTTCCAATTTTGAAAAATCATAACCATCAGAAGATAATGGTGGAGATAATAAGTTGAAAACTAATTCCAATCTCGAGTTTCAACTTAAGGATGTTGTTAGTAAGCTTAAGATTAAATGTAATATTTGAAATAAGTGGAAATCAATTGTAGAAGAATCATATGAATATGTTGATAATCTTAAAGCTAAAATTGAACGACTGGAAGAATTTCTGAAAGTACAGTCTAAAATCCTTGGAAGAACTGATGATGTAGTGGATCTGAAGCTGAGAATTGAAGAGTAGGCAAAGGTCATCGATGACCTCACCTCCAGACTGAAAGAAAACTCCAAGACTGCTGAGGTTCTTAAAGAGGAAGTTTTTACTCTTAGGAGTAAACTTTAGAGTGAATCTATTTAAAAAGAATCAAGGAAGAAAATACAATTTGGATGGTTCTCATATGATGAGAATTTAGAGAGAGAAAAATGTGGTTCTAATGGAGTTGAAAAGATTTTGAATGATCAAAGAACCGTTTACATGGAAAATAGTGGAATCGGTTATAAGGCCAGCCGAATCATCAAATGATGTAAATAAAGGTGACCAAAATAAAGGCAAGTTGAAAGTGGGTCATGTGGAAAAGTCACCTGAAGTACTAAAAAAGAAACCCCCAATTAAATCTGAAAGAAGAAATAAAGACTATCCTCGAGCATCCAGGAATAAAAGATAGTCAAACTATTATCCCAATAAAGAAGGAATGAGGATAAATAGAAGTGAGAAGACATTTCCTCTCATGAAGTGTCAATTTTTTGGATATTTGGGCCATACCATGTCTTATTACGAAGAGGAAAGAAGCTATTTGAATGGAGAAGAGATGAGAGTTAAATAGAGGAGAAAAAATTCAAATCCTAATTTTTTTAGAAGAAAAAATTTCTATGGATATTGTTTTCATTTTTATAACTTTGTCTATAAATCTATTTATTGTAGTTAGAGGAGTGAAATGGACACCTCATATTGAAGTCAGAGAAAATTCAATGTTCATCAATAAGACTGTGTTTCTTTTTCAAATAGATTTTCTCCTCCAAAAGAAAATATTGAACATGAAGAACCCATGTACACAGAAGAGAGAGTTGAAAGGCCATCAATGTTCTACACTCAACACAATAACTCATGGAAAAAAATAGGAAAATTGACAAATCCAATCATTTAGAAGTAGCCCTCAAGGCTATAAATAATAACAGCACCTGGATTCTTTATAGAAGATGTTCGTCTCACATAACGGGTAATTCAAACCTATTAACGTATGTCAAGAAAAAGGTTGATGGAACAATGTGTTTTGGTAACAATGGTGCTTTGAAGATAAAAGGTTGTGGAAGTACTGAGCTAGCTAATGGAGAGATGAAGAAAATTGAATTCATTTATGTGGATGGTCTATGTCATAATCATCTGAGTGTGAGTCAGCTCTGTGACCCAGGTATTATTGTGACATTCAATC
Organism: Viscum album; assembly: GCA_963277665.1. Classification (NCBI taxonomy): domain Eukaryota; kingdom Viridiplantae; phylum Streptophyta; class Magnoliopsida; order Santalales; family Viscaceae; genus Viscum; species Viscum album. The sequence goes on along the minus strand of OY728153.1, from coordinate 289,942,627 downwards.
AGAATGTCTATACTATAGGAGGAAAGTCTGGTAATCCTCTCATAAAAGGTTGTAGAATAGATGACAACTTATATCTGGTCAACAACAAATAGAATGTTTTCTACCTAACATTTGAACAGAAAAAAAATCTGTGGCATCAAATATTGTATCACATCAATCTACAAGACACGAAAAAGATATATAACCTGAAGATAGTCATGGATATCCCTAATCTGAAGCCTGAATGAGAAAAGACATGTGATGCCTGTATGCGAGGGAAGCTATTCTGTAGTTCCTACTAACCAAAGAATAAAAGAGCATCTAATCTCCTTGATCTCATTCATACAGACTTATGTGGGCCAATAAATTTTGTCGGAACACATGGAGAAAGGTACTTTGTTCTTTTCATTGATGATTATAGTATAATGACATGTGTGATCATCATACACAGGAAGTGAAAAGTGCTTGATTTCATGAAAACCTATCAAATAATTTCTGATAATGATACTAGATGGAAGATCAAAGTTCTATGGTATAATAATGGAGAGTAATACATGTCCATTTAATTTGAAAATTACCTAGAGAATCATGGGATACAACATGAGGTGGTTGCTGTGAAAACTCCACAACAAAATGGAGTTGTTGAGCGCATGAATAAATAGGTAAAAAATATGGCCAAAACTATACTGATTGAAAGTTGTATTCTTCAACATTACTAGAAAGAGGTAGTTCAAGCTACTTTGTATATTCAAAATCAAATAGGGCTATATATGGTTGAGAAAAAAACACCAAATGAATTGTGGAATGGAAGGAATCTCATGTTGAAATATTTTTGTGTTTTTGGAAGCAAATGTTTCATATGAAACAAAGAAGGAAATCAAGGGAAGTATGGAGACAATGCAGACGAAGGAATATTTCTTGGATACTCAATGAAGAACAAAGCCTACAAGTGTTTTAATAATTGCTTGGGAAGAATTGTGAAAAGTAGTGATATTAAGATCATTGAAGAGAAAAACATGAATTCTTTAAGGAATTATTATGCTGATGTGATAGAAAATGAGGAAGAATGTGAACATGAAACAAATTATAATATATAGGTAGAGGAAGGTGTACAAAACTCTCAAGAGACACATCATGATGTTGAATCATAAGAAGATTCAGAAGAGGAATCCATAACTGAAGAGAATTTGATCGAACCCCAAAGAAGAAATCGAAGAGCAGATATTGATCAGTCCAACATTATCAAGGATCATAATGCACCTACACAGACAAAGAGAATGAGTAATACTGCACAATCTACATTTCTATCAGTTGTGGAACTGTCCTCAGTTGAAGAAGCTACAAAGAATGAGTCTTGGGTGGAAGAAATGAATGAAGAGTTAGATCAAATTGACAAAAATCATACTTGGGATCTTGTAAAGAGACCCGAAGGTCACAATGTGATTGGTATGAAGTGGATTTTCAAGAAAAAATTTGAAGAGCATGGAAATGTGATAAAAAATAAGGCATGTTTGGTCTGTAAAGGATATTAAAAAATTAAAGGCATTGATGTTGAGGATAAATTTTCTCCAGTAGTGTGACTAGAGTCAATCTGGCTATTTCTTGCCATGAAAATACAAATATAATATAAATTATATCAAATGGATGTCAAGACATCATTCTTAAATGGAGTCTTGGAAGAAGAGGTATACATTGAACAACCCATGGGGTTATTTCTTGGTAATGATGAAATGAAGGTTTACAAACTAAATAAGGCCCTCTATGGTTTAAAGCAGGCACCAAGAGCATGGTATTCTGGGATAGATTCTTATCTCAAGAAACTAGAATTAAAAAGTGGAGGAGTAGATCATAATCTCTATGTGAATAATTCTCAAAAGATCATTTCATGGTGCTAGTTTATTTGGATGATATTATCTTTGGTGGTATCAGGCAGGGATATGGTGAAAATTTTTCTAATCACATGAATTTATAATTTGAAATGTCTATTATTGGAGAACTCACATAATTCTTAGGGCTACAGGTGATTCAGAAGAAGGATTACACTTTCATTTCTCAAGAAAATTATGAAAAAGAGATGTTGAAGAAATTTAATATGCAAGATTCCAAACCAATGGGGACTCTGATTTCAGTTGGAACAAAACTCAGAAAGCATGAGGATGGGACATATGTGGATCCCACAATGTATAAGAGAATCATTGGAAGCTTACTATACCTAACAGTGACACAACTAGATATTTTCTTTTCAATATGTTTAACGGCCCAATTTTAAATTAATACAAATGAATAACATATGGTGGAAGCTAAATGAATCATAAGGTACATTCAAGGTACCCAAAATTATGGATTATTCTTTATTGTAGGAAAAGATAATGAATTATCTTCATTTTCAGATGATGACTAGGCTGAGGATATAGTGGACAAAAAATCCATCAGTGATGGAGCATTCAATATTGGGAAAAAATGTGTGGGCTAGTTGATCAAGAAATAGTAAAGTACTTCTCTTAGTACTACTGAAGATGAATATATATCCACTACAAAGAAATGCACTCAGTTACTTTGGACGAAGCAGAAACTGATGGACATAAGTATTGAGGTAAAACAACCAATGGTGATTTACTGTGATAACAAGAGTGCAATTGTTCTTATGAATAATCCTATTAAGAATTCTCATACGAAACATATTGAAATTAGATATCACTTCATCAAGGAAAAAGTTGAACAAGGAATGATCAACATGGAACATGTAGGAATAGATGAACAAGTGGCTGGCATTATGACCAAGCCGCTGTCAATGACTGTGTTTGAGAAACATCAGTTGAACCTTGGTGTTCAGTCACCTCCTAGTGCATGAGGAGGCTGTGAATTTCCCCTCTCCCTAGTTATGTTATTTGGTTTTCATCATTTTGTGGATGCGATGCAGGTTTATGGGGGAGATAATATCCATGGGTGTTTTGAGCTGTATAATGAAAAAATACCGATCTTTGGGTTTATTGTTAATAAGGGGAGAAGGAATAAATTTAGGACATGTAATGGACATGTAATTCTTATGTGACACAATGAGAATTCACTGTTAGGAGGATAAGGAATACATTTAGGACATGTAATGCTTTTGTGATATAGTAAGAGAATATCTTGGGTGTCTTTAAGAATTCCAAAACACAGGAACCCAATTCAAGCATCCCCTCTTGTTTTCTACACTAATCATTTCTCACATAGACTTAGAGTGTTGGCTGAGTTGATTCTTGTGTTTTAGGTTTTGATAATGGATGGTTCTTTTTTTAATTTATCTATATATTTCCAACAAACCTAAAGGGGAAGATTGTTGGAACCATGATCAATGATGGAAATGTAGTATGGTTTGTGTTTGTTGTCAATCCTCATTGGAAGTTTATAAATTTTTTCAGGAAAGGGATCATACAGTTCAAGTGGTCAACAGTACTAAAGGTGGCTCCATTTTCTAGTGTTTTCCAAATTTTTGGGCCTAAAAGTCAGAAAATAGAGAGATGTGATTTTGGAAAAGGTGCGCGAAATATTGGAGTGGCGCGAAAAAATATGGAATGTGCGCTAAATTGGGTTTTCAAACAATAGTGAAAGAAGGTTGGAATTTTTGCACAAAAGGTGATTTAGTATCAGAATGACAAAAATTGGAAAAGGCATGAGGTGCGCGAAAAATCTAGAGATGTGCGTGAAAAATGGTTCCTGCACAAAAAATCATTGCGCGCAGAATGATAGTTTTTGTGTGACATGATGGGTTTTGTGCACAGGGGTCAGTGATTCCTATAAATAAGAGGTGACCCCCTTATTCAGGATTGCTAAAGACTTATCAAAGATCTGAGCTCTGATGTGCGTAAACATTGCATGAAAAGGGAGTTGCGTGAAAATGTAAAAGTTTCGTGTAAAAATGGTAGTTGCACGTAAAAGTTGAAGTTGCGCATAAAGGTTGTAGTTGCGTGAAATATTTGCACATTAAAGAATTGCAGAGATATAATCTTGCATGAAAGGTGTTACTTTAGTCTGAAAAGACCAAGTGAACCCTTCGTTGTAGTTTCACGAAAGATAAGGGTTGTGTGGAAAGTAAGGGGTTTCATGAAAGTCATCTTGCATGACAAAATCCCAAATCTTGTGTGCATGTTCAGGTATTGTGCACAATTGTAGTGTTAAGATTTTGATAGGCTTTTGAATATCCTGTTTGTGTGTTCAGTGCTTTGAAGTGCATCAATTTAGGAATTCGATGCAAGAAGTGTCTCATGCTATTCTGAGACAAAGACTTCAATGAAAATCTGTTGAAGAGACCCTCAAGTCAATAAACTGAGTAATAATTCTCCCATGGAAGTGAGCAAGGGGGAGTCGACGGAAGTGTACCGAGGGATGTAGTGAGGTATCCCTGAATTATTGTGAAGGTAGTGTGTCTGGTATAGAGTGGATGTGTTTGAACTCTTTTACTCCACAACTAGTAAAGATTAATGGATTTTGGTATGACCGAAACACTACTGGCACATGCTCCTTGGACACATCCCTTTGTGGTGAACCAAGTAAAAGTGTTGTGTGGTCTCTTTTCATGTGATTGTTTAATTTATTTTATTATCCATCATATAAGTTTAAAACGTTCCTACCAATGTGGGAACAAGATCATATACTTTAAAAGGAAAAGTTGATACCCTGATTCACTCCTCCCCTCTCAGGGTGTCCTGGGGTTCTACATACACTTCTTCCTCAATTTCACCATTTAAGAAATATGACTTTATATCCATCTAATATACTTTTTAGTTTGGATGTGCAGACACTGAAATAAACATTCTAATAGTTTATAATCTTTCAACTAATGCAAAAGTTTATTCAAAATATAAACCTTCCACCCATGTATATCCTTTAAAAAAAATCCTAGATTTATTTCTTGAAACTTCTCCATGTTCATTTAACTTGTTTCTATAAACCCACTTGGTTCTAATAACATTTTTATTTTTTGGTTGTGAAAAAATTTCCCATGTTTCATTCTTCTCAATTTGATCCAACATATCAATCATAGCATCCAACCATTCTTTGCATTGAATAGATTCTGAAACCAATTCTAGTTCAACTTTTGAGATAAGTGAAGTATGATTTTCTAATCACAACTTCCTTATGTTCTGAACTGGATCTTTCAGATTCAAAATAATATTTTTAGATTCAAAATTTTTTCATAAGGTATGAAATTTCAAAGTTTCTTTCCCAGTTGAAATTTTCTCATCACATGATTCTCCTGAATCTTGCTAAGGATGTTTTGAATGACTTTAATAGTTTTTGGAAATCTATAGTTTATCCTCCTCAGCATTCTCAAAAACTTCTATTAAGGAATTTTTATTTTCAATTACCTTTACATCATATGAGTCCACCAACTTTTGTAAATGTTTGTTACAACATTTTTATCTTATTACATTTGGTGAATAACCTATAAAATTTACTTAGATTTCTTATCAAACTTTCCCAAATAAGGATTTTTTGTAATAACTCGGGTTTTCATATTTGGTATTGTTCCTTTTATTTTTGGTTTAAATACCTTATTATGGCCTTATGTGGATGCTTATCTTGATCAAAAGTGTTTTGGAGGTGTGTAGAGATTGTTCAGAGGCTGGAACCAAGTTTTTGGATAGAAATGGCCTAGTGCATGGTTTGTGCACGGCCTACGCACGGTTACGCCAAACCGTGTGAGGGGTCTGAAAACTGTAGGTTTTTGGATAGAGTATTCCACATGGTTACCGCATGGTTAGTCAAACCGTGCAGGATAACCATGAGAAGGGCCTCTCTTAGACAGAGAGGTGCACATGGTTTCCACACGGTTTGGGAAACCGTGCGGGTAAACCGTGCGGTCCTTGATGTGTTTTTTTTAAAAAAATTAAAAATTAAAAATAATTTTATTTTTTAAACCCAAATAGGATTCTCTTCTCCTATGCACAATAGGACACAAGAGCTCCCCCCTTTGGTGCCTATCTTAGTATTTGAGCCCGATTCATCATCCGACTTCCGTTTTGATCATTGATCATCTCTACGGATCCAAAACAGTAAGTCCTAAATTACTTTTTAGTGATTCTTGATTATTTGGAACAATGAGTGTTCTATTTGGATTTAGGCTATTATACCCTAATATCCCATTCTTCGTCCATTCTTCATATTTCTTCAAAACTGAGACGAATCAAGACTTGATACTGGATGAGCTGTCTACTACTGAGGTGAGGTAGGTGGTCTATACTTTCTTTTGTCTTTTCTTAGTGTTTTTCAGGCATTCGACCGATATTCCATTCGTCAGACTTTCCAGTGAGGTCTCATTTTTGAGTGAGTAGATTTTAGTAGCTAGATTTAGACCTAGTGAGGTTGACCATAGGTTTTGTTTCGGTGCGTTGGCACCCGTTTCTCATTTCATGGTCACCCATGGGATGTGCCTTTTGAGTTTAGCTTGTTTATGCCTATTTAAACCACCCAAGGGGTGTGTTCTTGTGCTTTCCTAGTTATAGAAATCCCATTAATGCCTTGATAGCTTTAATATCTTGTTTAGGAGATGTACTGCCTCCTTTATTAATGAATATTTTGTTATGCCTTGTCTATTTTGATAGTTTGGCATATTAAAAGGATAATATGGGTGGGTATACCTATATGAAATGACTAATGGAATGTGAAATGGATTATATGGGAGGGTAGTCCCATATGATTTTGATAAATGGTTTCCATGAGTAGGTATACCCATGGATTGTGCTTGTTGACGTGAGTGGGTATACTCACATGTTTATGAATGTTTAATTAAATGATTGAATGAATAGTTTGATATATGACTTGGAATTCTCTCCTTGGATATGGAATGCGGTAGTGGATGCCTTGGGTTGACTCTACCCATTGGGTCTTGATTCTATGGGATTCCTCGGGCTTTGTTATCCCGTAGGATATGGCTTGATTGGGATTGTGTAGGAATTTCTATTGACTTGCTCCTAGGACCCCAACCAATGCCTAATTGAGTTTCCACCTAAGATGCCCATGGGACTTGATGGGATGCCTTGGAAATGCTCTTTGTATCCGACCCTCCGTGGTCTAGAGATTAATTACTTGGATGGCTTGGTCTGCTGACACCTTGGATCTAGCCCTTTCATTATACACTTAATTATATGGTGTGGTCATGGATTACTGACTTCACTATACAGCGTGGCTGTGGATTTATTGATACAGATGGATGTACGATGTGGACATGTGACTTGTTTGTTTACTTGGTTATATCTGCCTTATTAGGAGTTGACTCTCTTTTGCAGGTAACCTTCAGGGCTATTCAATTTCACTTGTTACAGTAGAATTATTCCATGGGAATATGCACTTACTTACCAATTGTTTACACTTGATAACACCTTTGTGTAATTGCTGTTAGAATTTTATAGACCTGGGTTATTGCCTACTAGGATGTTTATCTCACACCCTGTTTGGGCCTCCTTGGGGACCCAAACATATTATATGGTTGTAGGTGATGATAGGGGAAAGCGCCTTAATACAGGATTTTGATTCTGTCTTGGAAGCAGGGGAGCATAGGACCAAGCTGAGGCTTGCGATGCTGGGATACATTTTGGCCTTTTGTTATTTTTGGGATAATTCTATTGTATTTTATTTCCATATAATGTTCTGGATGTTTTCTAGATACTTATACCATCTGCATAATTTTGTATATGAGACACTTCTTGTTATTGATATGTATATCCCTGCTTGTCTTACTTTTAGTTGTCTACTATTTATTTCTCTTCCACTATTGTATATATATTTTACTTCTACTGTGATACTATGGTAATGAGGATATAGTCTACCCACTAACTCACTTAGGCCCTCACTTCTAGTTGGAATCCTATGATGTTTGGAGAGATGTGCTTGAGGCCTTGTGACCAACCGGGCTCGAAGCACCGTTTCAGGTGGCATCCGGGTCTGAGATGTTACAAAGTGGTATTAGAGGTGTTTCTTTTTGTTTTCTGGTTTGACTTACTATTTGGAGACATTATACAGGGATAGGAAGTAAATGGAATTTGGTAATAAACTTGTGTCTGGGAGTAGCTACCCCATGTATAGGAAAAAGAAAATTGCCTCAAATTGAGTTCTGATTTTCTAGATTTTGATATTAAAGTTGATTTGATTTCACTATTGGGTGACGTACATGATTTATACTATTACTATTGATGCAATTTTGTGTTCTATTTCAGTTTAAACCCAATAATATGAGGGTTTTACATATCATGCATCATATTGACACTAGTTATAATCACATTCCATGCATTATTCCATGCCATCTAGGATGCATTAGATATTACATGATGTTATGATAGTTGATGTGATAGTTGTGTCTGCTGTTGTGTTAGTTGGGTGTAGTTGATAAAGGTGTTACATTATCTTTCAATATATAAGGAGTATAGGCCCTTATGAATTGGGAAATGACTCACCAGTGAAATGTAAATGTTAAATGAACTTAATATGTATGGTTTGAATGGGAGACAAGTTTTGGGTTCATGAGGTGTTATGGGCCTTCATGGATTTGAAAATTGGTAAACCCTTGGTAAAATTTCATGAATAACTGAATGTGAAATGAAAATGGAAACATGAAATGGTGAATAAAGACTTGACCTAGAACCGACTTTTGAGTGGGAAAGAGGCATTTTTTTTAGTGGTTCGATGGCTGTTCTTTATACAGTCCTAACTTTAGGAGCAGAATGTGGGTTTGAATCAGTTTCTAGGAGGGTTTTGACCTATCCGACACTTGTGAGATTGTGCTTTTATGTTGTTCTATCCTGATGAATGCATTTGGAATTTTAGAGACATTCCACCATGAAGACCTCCAGTGGTACGCCGTGGTGGAAGCGATGACCATACTTCAGAGATGGTGGGACATGGGCTATCACTTGATCCTCCTATAGTGCCAGCTGTGGAACCTGAGGATATTCCGGACATAGGTGCTGAGGCACAGTTCCATGAGGGTTTATTTATCCATATTCAGTCTTTCCAGGGAGCATCGTAGCCAGGATCGATTGTGGTTGGGCTGAAACAGGTGTTCCAGTAGTAGCATCCTCCTACGTTTTCAGGGGATGATGGATCACAGGCTGTAGAGCTATGGCCAGAGACCATGTTAGCATTTTTTGAGTATCTAGAGATGCCTATAGTGTGGAGGGTCAAGCTTGCGACTTATATGATACGTGGAGTGTAAAAGTGCTGGTGCGACATTTTGAACCAGGCTGATGGGATGCAAAATATGGGTTGGGTTGAATTCCAAACCCGCTTCTATGACTACTTTTACCCCATGACTCTGTGAGCAGAGAGGGATAGTGAGTTTATGCGACTGGAGTAGGGTGTGATGACAGTTATGGAATACTCAACATGCTTTATAGAGTTTCAACGTTTTGCGCCGGTGTATCTTACTGATGAGCTATCAAGGGAGAGGCGCTTCGAGGAAGGTTTTAGACATGCTATCAGATCTAAATTCAACGTGTTTATGTTGCCTTCTATCACTTAGATTGTGAACCAAACATTGATTACAGAGTGGAACCTGAGGGAAGATGGGGGTAGATAACATGGGAGTGATGTTTATCGCCCCATTGGATTTATATATTCAGGAAGGAAGTTCCTTTTCAAGGCTTCCCATGACGTAAGTGATAGTCTGTTTGTGGGTGTAGGAAACTTGGTGTTTTTCCATCAGTGTGGTAGGCAAGGATACATGAAAACTCAGTGATAACGCGACCCAATTGAGTGTCAAGATTTCAGCAGGATGGGGCACATGCAACGGTTTTGTAGGACCTTCCCTCCAGCTGCGAGTGGTAGGGGGTCATCTTTGACGTTAGGTTCAAGAGTAGGGTCTTTAGCTCTGTGTCAGGTTGGGAGATGGAGCAGTGTAGGCTGATCAGGGAAGGGTAGTGGTGGTCGTGGCCATGGTAGCTAGACACTGAGTTCTCAGAGGCAGTATGGTGGATCAGTTCTGGGTAGCTAGGCAGGGTCACAGGGTCGTGGTACAGGTCAAACTTTTGCAGTGCAACAAATTCAACAGAATTAGGATCCCAGAATGTCTACGGTGAGAGGTACGATCTTAGTAGATTCTACTATTGCATTTTCTCTTTTCGATAGAGGTTCATCTCACAGTTTTATCTCTTCAAGTATAAGAACCCAGGTTTTCAGAATGGGTCAAAATCCCAACCCTGTTTGAATTTTTGACTGGTTTCTGAGGAAACTGGAGAAAACGGGAAGTTTCTGAAAATTTGCAGACTACACGCCGTGTAATTTTTAGTACATGCCGTGTATCTGTTAATCGAGTGTCGGTCGTGTGCTCGCCAAGTACATGCTGTGTGGTGACCGTGTAGAATTTTCTTACTACACGACGTGTAGTTTTAAACATGCCGTGTGACCCTGACCGTGTGGTGGTTATACATGGCGTGTAGGCCTGTTGGCCGGGTGGAACCAAGGATACACCGTGTTCCCTTTGGACACACCATGTAGTCCAGCTGTGTATGAGGGATATACATGGAATGTGGGTAATTCGGCGAGTAAGAGGAGGGAAACCAAGTACACGCTGTGTACCCATAGGTACACGCCGTGTACTCATGTCGGTAGGTCTGGAAAGTAAGGCGGAAGAATCAGCCATCTTATGAACAGTTAAATGACATATACATGGCGTGTAGTCCTAAAGTACATGCCGTGTACTTTCTTTTTTCTCTTAAAATAGGCAGTAGCCTAGTTTTGAGGTTCTTGACAGAACCCCATCCCCCAAGTTGGCCAGATCTTTAATATTCTCCCGGTTCTTCGTCTGAAGTCAGATTCGATCACCGTTGGATGCGTTGGAACCCCCTCGATAAGGCCTCAATTCCTCTTTGGCCGTTTTTTTATTTTCGTTCTAGAAAAAGTTATAGGGGTTTGAAAGGTATTGAATATTTTATAGATCTACCCCGTTTTAGACCAAATTGGCGGTTGTTACCAGAGGAGTAGCGTCATACGAGTCTCAAGTAGGTGGCGCATACCTCATTTTGTGTTTTCGTGGTTGTTTGGGTGACGCGGCCTTCAGCGCATTTTCAGGTATTTTGAGCGGGACCCATTTTATCTGCCTTTTCATACTGAATTGCTTATGGGACCTCTGGGATGCCTTTGGGTATGCCCGGTTACCAGTTTGCGTGAGTGGGCCAGGTGAGGGGCCATTTCTCATCGGGGCATTTTGGTCGGGGAATGCCAAAATGGTTTTAGTTGAAATATTAAAGTGTTAAACTATTTAGTTTAATTTATTTAAGCCTGTTATAATTGTTAGAGGCATTTTAGACCTCAGTGCTGGTATGGGACAACACCTTGCATAGTGAAATTCAACTGTTTAGTTGTTTTGCCTGGTTATGTTTTCTGTTTGAATATGTTATATATGAAATTTCTGAATTGCATCTACTGGACCCTTTTGGGTTGTGTTGGGATTGGCCCGGTTACTCTTGAGTGATGCTGATCACAGGTTGGGGCTTTGCCCGGGTTACTTTGGGTGGTTTTCACCACGATATTGGGTGTCATGAACGTCAACTTGAGGTAGTACGACTGTCAGGTTGGGAATGGCCTGGGATACTAGGATGGCGATGCCATCGAACTTAAGCGACATGGTCGCAGGGACACGAGGTGTCAGACGTGTTAGTGGCTTATGACTATTTTGGTGATTACCGCTCACCCGAGACCTTGAGTAGTGTGCACATAGAGATACTCTGTGATGAGGTGGTTTTTAACACTCGTGTGGGTAGAGGCCCCCGTAGTTGTGGTTAGGTATTCTGGTTGGGGGTGCTTGCCATAGAAATCCACGTGGGAGGTGAGGAGCCTTCAGGGGATGGGAGTGCCTTCGGGACGTCGGTACTTGAGACACAAGGTGTCAGGAGGCACTTGGTGCCAGGTTACTGTTCTTGGGCATGCCTTTGGGACGTCAGTACTTGAGGCACGAGGTGTCGGGAGGCACTTGGTGTCGGGTTACTATTTTTGGGCGTGCCTTCAGGATGTCGGTACTTGAGACACAAGGTGTTAGGTGGCACGTGGTGCTGGGTTACATGACAGAGATTCCGGCATTGGCCGAAGCAGGTGACACTCCATGGTGGTTGTTGATAACCAGTAGAGTTTGTGTTTATTTGTGCACTATACCATTTACTGATTTCCTTGTAAATGCATAACTTCTTAAACACATATATTTGGAATGCATCATTGGGTGGTATACTACTGATATTTGTCTCACACTTTGCATGGGCCCTTCGGGACGCGTGCAAACTTTATGGATTTACGTGCAGGAAAGAGGCCAGCTTCAGGAGCGGGGATGTGTTAGTTATTTCATGGAGATGGTATGAACCTTGAGGTCATACCTAGCTGAGGTTTACTTTGTTTTGTTTACTTTTATGTATCAGCATGCTTACTTGTTGTAGCTACTGTTGGTTAGCCATTGTCTCCCTTTTTATATTCAGTTGTGTATGACCTGCTTTGGATGCATGCTTGGTTGTTTACAGTAGTTGTTGCAGTTGATTGTTGGCATGTTGCTCTGTTTAATTTATACTGCAGTTGTTTTCTATATTGCTTTCGCTGTTTATTGATATTGGATATGCTTCCGCTCTGCGGGTCTGGTTCGAGTCTACTGAGTCATTTATTTCCGCTGCATATTTTAGTATTATACTTGGACCAGTACCATTTTATTCCTCTGAGAGGGTATAGCCTCCCCACTATACCTATTCATACCCTCACTTCTAGTCGAAAGCCTTTTGCGTTCAGGGGAGGTGCACCTAAGGTAGTGACACCCGACCCGTTCGACACTGTTCGAGTGGCTGGCTGAGTCTGGGTCATTACAAAGTGGTATCAGAGGAGTTCTTGACAAGGATTTAATAGCAGTGTTTTTCTAGCTACTAATGAGATTGAGACTTCTCTTTTATTTCTGCTGGTTTTACTATTTGGGATATGGTAGACTGGAGATAAGTTGTTGTTATTGGAACTGGGTTCCCAGCTTGTGCTTGGGTGCCTGCAGCCCCAGGTACGAGGGATGGACCAAGTTTCCTTGGGTGGGAATTGCTATTTTCTTTTTCTCAGATTACATTTTATATGATTTCCACCTCGGTGGCTCACTTGATGTGTGATTTTGTTGATTGTGATATGAGACCCTTGACCCGATATGGTAAGGGAGAATTGGACCTTGGTCCGGTATGACAAGGCTACTTTTCTTGGCTTTTGATAGGCACATTTTTAGGGTATTTTAATTTCATAATTGCACGTATGCTTTGTGAAGTGATAATACCATGTGAATAAAATCAATTTCCATGCTTTATCTGCTTTGAAATGTGAATTGGTGAAATTCCTGATATAATTGCTTGTTGTTGCAATGTGAGGTGTCATGCTTTATATATTTGTAAAATTGAATTTTGCAGGATATTTGGGTCTGGCTCTTATGAGAGCAGGAAGGTACTATGGTTGAGGCAGTGTAACTGTCAGGATTGGGTGACTCGGTCATCGGTTTGAGGCAACATGAGTTGTCAGGATGGGCATGGACCGAGGTACCTTTGATACTTGGCTCTATTGAGGGCGGGTAAGGAGTCCATGAGGCCGGGATGCCATGGGGTATGGGTTGCGGTGAGGGGGTGTAAGGGTAGTTGTTATGAAATGGCTTTTACTACTTTCCTTATCTGTGTAGAGTATATTGCTGTATATGTATATGGGATGTCTGAAAATTTATGGTATTCAGCGGGTTACTCCTTCACAACTCGATGGAGCGTCAGGCAGGAGACGATACAATGCCGCAGGATCAGGGTCAGGATTCGGTACAGGCAAAGCACGAGCCATAGGTACAGGCCCAGGGATAGGATCAGGCTCAAGATCTAGTGCAAGCAGAACAGTATCCAGGTTTGGCATCGTTCGGGTTGTGGCTCGACGAGCAGCTCCGAGCGAGCCTGGCACGCGTCTTGCAGGGGATTGATAGAGGCGCGCAGGGTACAGAGCCTTCTATGGCATATTTGACGTGGGAGTTTCAGTCGCATCACCTGCCACTTTTTTAGGGTGAGGGTGGTCCCAAGGAGGAAGAGAACTGAATAGAAAGTATGCAGATGATCTTTGAGTAGATTGAGACAACTCCGGGCCAAAGGGTCAAGCTAGCGACGTACATGCTGAGAGGACCGGCGAAGCGTTGGTGGGATGTACAGGTTCAGGCCCGTAGGCATGAGGGACTGGCATGGAAGGACTTCGAGGACAGGTTCTTCGAGCACTTTTATCCAGAGACATTGAGGGAAGAGAGATCTCGGGAGTTCTTGAGTCTTCAGCAGAAAGATATGTTCGTCATGGACTACGCAACTACCTTCAAAAATTTGTCCCGTTTTGCACCTGGTATGGTGATCAATGATGCAGCTAGGGTGAGTCTCTTTGAGGATGGCTTATGACACGCCATTCGGGTCCAGGTGAACATCTTCAGGCTGGGTTCCTTCTTCAAGGCGGTGAATCAGGTACTCATAGCTGAGGGCAACGAGAGGGAGAAATCTTGCTTGGGCAGGATGACAGCTTCAGGTGATGGTTTAGACAGCAGGAAGTGAGGACGGGATGATTTCCCGCAGGGCAGTCAGACTAGGGATTCAGCTTGACCACCTCGTGGGAGTTCTTCGGTGATTTTCTTCTAGTGTGGACAGTCGGGACATATACGGGCGCATTGCGATATGCCTTTGAAGGAGTGCCGGGCATGTGGATAGGACGGACATCTGGAGAGGTTTTTCAGGAATTCTTCTCAGATAGCCAGCAGGCAGGGACCAGGATAGACTACAGTGTCTGGAGTTGGTTCAGGTTCGGTACCCTGAGAAGGTAGTCGAGGTTTAGCTATGCGCGGAGGCCGTGAAAGAGATGGTGGGACCCAGATGAGGGGTCAGTGGACGGTGATGGGAGCAACATCGCAGGGAGGTCAGGGGTCAGGTAGCCATGTTTTAGGCCAGGTGCACACCGTGGAGCTGCCAGAGGCTGAGCAGGCTGGTGAGCTGATGACGGTTAGAGGTACACCACGGTGTGACCGTGATCTCCATGTTTCCTTTTTGGCATGAACTGTAGATGCATGTCTGTTTTGAGTGCACGTGGTGCACAGGATCTATGTGGACTGACTAGATGCTAGTCAGTGGGATTGGAACCATATCGGGTGCGTGATATATTATATATATATATGTATGAGATGCATGGAATCTGGGCATCGAGGATGTAGGTTACTTGAGGTTCCATGCACCAGGACCTCATAGAGGCGGACACCGATGCGGTGTGGGATACATTGGGTGTCAAGAGTGACATAGGATCACCAAAGAGGTGCAGGGGTGACAATGCGTCACGGGCGGACTATGCGTCCGGAAAACAGGTTAGTAAACCCTGTTTTGTTTGATTTTTGTTGGGTTGAGACTAGGTTAGGTGATTCCTAAGGTGGGGAGCCCCTTGAGGATTTTATCTGGGACCTTTGAGACCGGGGAAGTCTGAGTTAATTTGAATGGAGTGGTATGTTTCGTTCCATCTTCGGGTTTCATTTGATAGCTCAAGGACGATCTATGTTAAGTTGGGGAGTTTGTAAGAACCCGAGTTTTCAGAACGGGTCAAAATCCCAACCCTGTTTGAATTTTTGACTGGTTTATGAGGAAACTAGAGAAAATGGGAAGTTTCTGGTAATTTACAGACTACACACCGTGTAATTTTTAGTACACTCCGTGTATATGTTAAGTGAGTTTCGGCCGTGTGCTCTCCAAGTACATGCCGTGTGGTGACCGTGTAGAATTTTCTTACTACACGGTATATAGTTTTAAACACGCTGTGTGACCCCGAACGTGTGGTGGTTATACATGGCGTGTAGGCTTGTTGGCCGGGTTGAAACAAGGTCACGCCGTGTTCCCTTTGGACACACCGTGTAGTCTATCCATGTATGAGGGATATACATGGCGTGTGGGTAAGTTGGTGAGGAAGAGGAGGGAAACCAAGTACACGCTGTGTACCCATAGGTACACGCCGTGTACTCATGTCGGCAGGTCTGGAAAGTAAGGCGGTGGAATCAGCCGTCTTATGAACAGTTAAATGACATATACACAGCGTGTAGTCCTAAAGTACATGCTGTGTACTTTCTTTTTTCGCTTAAAATGGGCAGTAGCCTAGTTTTGAGGTTCTAGACAGAACACCCTCCCCCAAGTCGGCCGGATCTTCAATCTTATCCCGGTTCTTCGTCCGAAGTTGGATTCAATCACCGTTGGATGCGTTGGAACCCCCTCAATAAGGCCTCAATTCCTATTTAGACGTTTTGTTTGATTTTCGTTCTAGAACAAGTTATAGGGGTTTGAACGGTATTGAATCTTTTGTAGATCTACCACGTTTTAGACTGAATTGGCGGCTGTTACCGGAGGAGTAGCGCTGTACGAGTCTCAGGTAGGTGGTGCATACCTCATTTTGTGTTTTCGTGGTTTTTTGGGTGATGCGGCCTTCAACGCATTTTTGGGTATTTTGAGCGGGACCCGTTTTATCTACCTTTTCATACTAAATTGCTTATGGGACCTCTGGGATGCCTTTGGGTATGCCCGGTTACCAGTTTGTGTGAGCGGACCGGGTGAGGGGCCGTTGCTCATCGGGGAATTTTGGCCGGGGAACGCCAAAATGGTTTTAGTTGAAATATTAAAGTGTTAAACTATTTAGTTTAATTTATTTAATCCTGTTATAATTGTTAGAGGCATTTAAGACCTCAGTGCTAGTATGGGACAACACCTTATGGTTGTGCCCAAATTTACCCTACTGGTAAAAGCGATCGATGTAGTACATGTAGGGGTCGAATCCACAGGGACCGAAGAAGTAACCTTGAGACGATATGATTTGGTGAAGGATGGGCTATGAAGTAGCCAACTTTGGGTTTGATTTTGGATGGTTTAAAGAACACTAATAAACCTAAGTGAATTCAATTAAATGGAAATGGGTTGATCTTAGGATTATGCTCGGGGTGGATTGAATGAATTTTACTTCATTAGACAATTTTGGTTTTATTAATTTTTGATGAATCCATTCTTCAAAAATAACGTTACATTCATCATTTTCTGGTTTGGTACTTACTAAACACAATTAATAATCCCGTATACACTTAGAGAACCAAATTCATGATCTCCCCGAGGTATATGGTCATTTAGTAATTGAATTTAGTTTTCTCAAACACAGTAAAGATGAATAGTAGAAATAATTGAAGAATAGATGTCTTAAATTAATTATCCAATTAACAAAAATTCGTTCATAAAATAACATTAAATCCAACCTTTGAATCCTAATAAGATCATCCCATTAAGGGTTTATCCTTCCATTGATGGTATACTCTCAATGGTTGGCGGAAGATGGCTAACAATAATTGGATTGAAGAAATTAAAACCGCGGAAATAACGAGCACTCCTCCGTGTGTGTGAATGAAATTCACACCTATGTGTGAACTAATTCAAAAAAACACAGAGATATAATTGTGCTTTGTGATAATAAAGTTTTAATAAAAGAAATGGAAAATATAGAAGTGAATGAAGTTGATTAAGAACATAAATATACAAAAAAAGAAACTTACATGAAAATGGAAAACATTACAAAGGAAATTTGGAAGCATAACCTTACAATGAAACAAGCAACAAAAGATGATATGAAAAATATCCACCCTATTACCTTCACCAATATATTCTTATATAGGAATATTAGGAGCCTTAGGTACATCCCCAAACAATTAATTCACCCCCCCAAAAATTAATAGAGTCAAATGGAGGGTGAATAATCAAAATAAAATTGATGTTTCGAATTTGACCCGGAAAACTGTCCAGATTCGTCCACCATATTAACGTGTGAATTAGAAATTGAAGAAGTCCGAATCCGGAGGGGTTGTAGAAGAGAAATATCTTCGTACATGTGTCTTCTAAAAGCTCTAACAATTTCATGAAATTTTTCTGATCCGTTTGTAAGTTATGGTCTAAATTGTGGGACGGATTTCTGTGCATTAATGTCGAGTCCACCATTTAAATCTCAACTTCAGATCCCTTTATCATCATGAAAAAATCAGAATTAGCTTCGGCCATAGTTGAATAAAATGATCCTCATATTTTTATCTTTATAATGTATAAATTTTAGTTTCATTGGGATTGGTTTATGGGCCCCACATTTGTTTGATGGGCCTTAGGCCCATTATGCTTTTTCCAGCACGTTTCTGCCTTCAGGCGCAAAATTCTCCATCTTCCTTTGGGATTCATCCAGAAAACCTAAAAGATAAAATGTTCCAAACAAAGTGATAAATCATATCCCATAATTTCAAATTCATAAAATGAATATAATATTGTCAACAAACAAATGAATGATTGGGCCCAAATTTGCATTTTAAACATGAATTGCATTTTTGATGAGAAATGAAGTTCTATTTATGTAATGCACTAAAAACAATGTTTATGGACTTTGGAACAATGAATATAAAGATATTAACAATTAATATTAGCCACTTTTAGTGACTAATCACACCCCCCAACTTGAGTTTTTCTAGTCCCGAGCAAAATAAATTATAAATATGAAATTCAAATACCCTTTTCCAAAAAAATTTTAATACACATTGCTCACCCAAATATCTAATACCAAAAAAAATTATGAAAACCCATCAAAATCATTAAAAACAAGCTAGGTCCATAAGCATATCCCAAGCCCAAGCCCATTCCTTTGTTCAAATTCATCGCCACATTTCATCCAATTCCAATTAAGCATGATAAAGTGATGTGCATCATAAAAGATATGAGGCCCATTTTATTGTTCAAGGGGAAAAATGGAAGCGCTAGGTGGGAATCACATTAAACCTTAAGATGAGTATCCTTTTTTTATTTTTTATTTTTTTTTGATTTTATGTTTTTAACCACAATAGATATGAAAAGACTAACTCTAGGCAAGACAACTATGGAGTCACGATCCCCAAGTACCGGACGCCACACATATTGTCAATTTCATGCTCTAAAATAGATATATAAAGCCTAACTCTGGGAAAGACAACTATGGAGTCACGATCCCCAAGTGTCGGACGCCACGCATTTGGACAAAACATTGCTCTATGTGGTCATTTCTTTTTGTTTTTTTTTGTTTTTTTTTGGATACTCAAATTAAACTAAAAGTGACCCCAGAACCCTATGCTATAATGAAAGGGACCCAAGAACTCAAATTTACACCCACGATCCAGTAGACGTGCATTGTGGCATTTTTATTAAGAGGATGAAATTGTAAACATTGAAAAATCACATCGGACAACCGCACTTTCCAAAAACTATGCTCATGAACTTAAACTTGCATTAAAATCAGAATCAAGGCATGCAAAATTTTTTTGATATCCAATTTTAGAGTTTGCAATGTGTGCTTATCATGTTTATGGTTAATGGAATTTTTCTTTTCATGCATGTTTTTATTCACAAAATAAAAAAATTCATTTTTTATCTCCCCCCAACTTAGAATGACACTGTCCCCAGTGTTTAAAGAAAAGAACAGTTAGAAGTGGGTAGAAGAGGAGTTCAAAGATGAAATTGAGAATGATAAACATGGAACAAATTCACCTGGTTTTTAAAGTTGAGGTTCATGATGCTCCAAATTACTCCTTTGATCTCTTTGGGGATGTAAGAACCTCCTTTATTGAACATGTATCACCCAAAATAGTTCCTGAACCATAAAAAGAAGGACAAATCAGACAAAACAAACAACACAAAGATTTATTTAATTCCAAGTACCATCATTTTCAAGTTTTTTTTAAATCAAACTAATGATACATTGTCTTATTTTAAATTTCTGGGTAAGGTATTACTCAAGGATCACACCGCGTGACATGGATGAATATGGTGCTCCCCTTTCATACCCATCCATACTCATAAAAGAAGAACAGGTCAAGAGTCTAATTTTTTTAACCTACAAAAACATAAATAAAATAAACTGATGATACATTGCTTGTTTAAATTTCTGGGTAAGGTATTACTCAGGGATCACACCGCGTGACACTGATGAATACGATGCTCCCTTTTTATACCCATCCTTACTCATAAAAGAAGAACAAGTCAACAGTCTATATATAAAAAAAAATAACAAAATTAAGCAGAAGGAAACAAAAGATGATTCAAAGTGATTGGAAACATGAAAACCACGGGTTTCCTCCCGTGCAGTGCTTTTGTTTAACGTCGTTAGCCCAACTTGTACCCTAAATCTATCAATTTTTCTCTGGTTCATATGTTGGCTTAGTTAACTCCTCCTTGGTTTCTTGTTTATTGAATGATTCAATGAATGGTTTTAACCTATGACCATTGACTTTGAAGATATGACCACTTGTGGGATCCTGAATCTATATTTCCCCATGAGGGTACACATGATGCACTAGGTATGGACCAGACCATATAGACCTTAGCTTTCCTGGGTGTAGATGAAGTTTTGAACTATACAAGAGCACAAATTTTCCCAGTTCAAATTGTTTGACTTTGAGATTCCTAGATTGGTAGGCTTGAACTTTAGATTTATTGATCCTTGAATTTTCATAAGCCTCCATCCTAAGTTCCTCGAGTTCATTAAGATCTAATTTTCTTTTTTGTTTCAGCCAAAGAAATGTCAAAATTAATTTTTTTATTGCCCAAAAGGCCTTATGCTCAATTTCAACCGGTAAATGACATGCTTTTCCATAAACCAATCTATACGGTGACATGCCTAGGATAGTTTTGAAAGCAGTTCGATATGCCCAAAGGGCATCTAAGAGTTTCTCGGACCAATCTTTCCTAGAGGGATTGACAGTTTTTTCAAGAATTTGATTAATTTCTTTATTTTCCAACTTAGCTTGACCGTTGGTTTGAGGATGGTATGCAGTGGAAACTTTATGAGTAATACCATACTTAGACATGAGTGAAGAGAATGGGCGGTTGCAGAAATGGGTTCCACGATCACTGATTATAGCCCTAGGAATTCCAAATCAAGAAAATATATGCTCTTTCAGAAATCGGATCACAACATGGTGGTCATTGGACTCAGTGGGAATGACTTCAACCCATTTTGAGACATAATCAATATCTAAGAGGATGTATAGGTATCCCTTAGAGTTTAGAAAGGGTCCCATGAAATCAATTCCCCAACAATCAAAGATTTCAACGACCAGAATGGGAGTGAGGGGCATTTGATTCCTTTTGGTAATGGATCCTAATTTTTGACACGGAGGATAACTTTTGCAGAATTGGAAGGAATACTTAGTGAGGTTCGGACAGTAGAAACCACTTTGGAGGACCTTTTTAGTGGTTTTTTTTGTAGAAAAGTGGCCTCCACATGCCTCTCCATGACAAAATTTTAGAATGGACTCTTGCTCAGACTCGGGAATACATCTACTGATGATTTGATCAGGACAGAACTTGAAGAGGTAAGGATCATCAAACACATAGTGTTTTACATCAGAAAGGAATTTCCTCTTAGCTTGGGTCCCCATGAATTTTGGAATGTCACCCTTCACCAAATGGTTTGCTATGTCAGCATACCAAGGGCAATCACTCACTGAATAGAGGTGCTCATCAGGAAATTAATCAGACATAGAGAGGTGGTGTGAGTTGTCTTTGATTTCCATCCTAGAGAGGTGATCAGCTATAATATTTTCAACACCCTTTTTATCCTTAATGGTTAAATCGAACTCTTAAATAAGAAGGACCCACCTAATCAATCTAGCCTTGGAATCTTGTTTTTGGAAAAGGTATTTTAGGGCTGAATGATCAGTGAAGACAATGATGGGTGATCCTAAGAGATAAGACCTGAATTTCTCTAAGGAAAAGACAACATCAAGCAACTCTTTCTCAGTGGTGGTGTAGTTTATTTGTGAATCATTTAAAGATTTTCTTGTATAAGAAATGACATGTGGAGTTTTCTCACACCGTTGTCCTAAGACTGCTCCTACAGCGAAATCACTTGCATCACACATGAGCTCGAAAGGAAGTTTCCAATTTGGAGATTTCATGATAGGTGGAGATATAAGAGTTGACTTGAGTGTATAGAATGATTCCTCATAGCTTTCTGTCCATAAAAATGGAGCATCTTTTACCAATAGAGCACAAAGTGGTCGAGAAATAGAGCTGAAATTCCTAATGAACCTTCTATAAAAACCAGCATGTCCTAAGAAGGACCTCACTTCCTTAACAGTTTTAGGAGAGGGAAGGTGACAAATGATGTCAACCTTAGCTTTATCAACTTCAATCCCTCTACCAGATACCAGATGACCTAGAACAAGTCCTTCCATTACCATGAAATGGAATTTTCCCCAATTTAGTATGAGATTCTTATCCTCACACCTTGACAAAACCTTTTCAACATTTATAAGGAATCCCTCAAAAGTATCCCCAAAGACGGAGAAGTCATCCATGAAGACTTATAAAAAATCCCCCACCATATCCGAGAATATTCCCATCATGCACCGCTGGAAGGTACCAGGGGCATTACATAACCCAAAGGGCATGCGCTTGAAGGCAAAAGTGCCAAATGGACAAGTGAAGGTTGTTTTTCCTTGATCTTCTAAGGAGACTTCGATTTGATTATACCCTGAGAATCCATCTAGAAAGAAATAGAATTGATGACCCGCCACTCGCTCGAGGACTTGATCAATAAAGCGGTCGATGTAGTACATGTAGGGGTCGAATCCACAGGGACCGAAGAAGTAACCTTGAGATGCTATGATTTGGTGAAGGATGGGCTATGAGGTAGCCAACTTTGGGTTTGATTTTGGATGGTTTAAAGAACACTAATAAACCTAAGTGAATTCAATTAAATGGAAATGGGTTGATCTTAGGATTATTCTTGGGGTGGATTGAATGAATTTTACTTCATTAGACAATTTTGGTTTTATTAATTTTTGATTAATCCATTCTTCAAAAAGAATGTTACATTCATCATTTTCTGGTTTGGTACTTACTAAACACAATTAATAATCTCGTATACACTTAGAGAACCAAATTCATGATCTCCCCGAGGTATATGGTCATTTAGTAATTAAATTTAGTTTTCTCAAACACAGTAAAGATGAATAGTAGAAATAATTGAAGAATGGATGTCTTAAATTAATTGTCCAATTAACAACAATTCGTTCATAAAATAACATTCAATCCAGCCTTTGAATCCTCATAAGATCATCCCATTAAGGGTTTATCCCTCCATTGATGGTATACTCTCAATGGTTGGCGGAAGATGGCTAAAAATAATTGGATTGAAGAAATTAAAACCGTGGAAATAACGAGCACTCCTCCGTGTGTGTGATTGAAATTCACACCTATGTGTGAACTAATTCAAAACAACACAGAGATATCACTTTTCTTTGTGATAAGAAAGTTTTAATAAAAGAAGTGGAAAATATAGAAGTGAATGAAGTTGATTAAGAACATAAAGATACAAAAAAAGAAACTTACATGGAAATGGAAAACATTACAAAGGAAATTTGTAAGCATAACCTTACAATGAAACAAGCAACAAAAGATGATATGAAAAATATCCACCCTATTACCTTCAACAATATCTACTTATATAGTAATATTAGGATCCTTAGGTACATCCCCCAACAATTAATTCATCCCCCAACAATTAATAGAGTCAAATGGAGGGTGAATAATCAAAATAAAATTGATGTTTCGAATTTGACCCAGAAAACTGTCCAGATTCGTCCACCATATTAACGTGTGAATTCTAAATTGAAGAAGTCAGAATCAGGAGGGGTTTTAGAAGAGAAATATCTTCTTCCATGTGTATTCTATAAGATCTCAAAATTTTAGGAAATTTGGCTCATCCGTTTGGATGTTATGGTCGAAATGGTGGGACAGAGTTCTGTGCATTAATGTCGAGTCCACCATTTAAATCTCAACTTCAGATCCCTTTATCATCATGCAAACATCAGAATTAGCTCCGGACAAATTTGAATAAAATGATCCTCATATTTTTATCTTTCTACTGTATAAATTTTAGCTTCATTTGACTTGGTTTCTGGGCCCCACATTTGTTTAATGGGCCTTAGGCCCATTATGCTTTTTCCAGCACGTTTCTGCCTTCAGGCGCAAAATTATCCATCTTCCT
Source organism: Viscum album (assembly GCA_963277665.1). NCBI lineage: Eukaryota > Viridiplantae > Streptophyta > Magnoliopsida > Santalales > Viscaceae > Viscum > Viscum album. Next base: position 289,918,597 of record OY728153.1, on the reverse strand, counting down.
TTGGGATTAATCCAGAAAACCTAAAAGATAAAATGTTCCAAACAAAGTGATCAATCATATCCCAAAATTTCAAATTCAGAAAATGAATATAATATTGTCAACAAACAAATGAATGATTGGGCCCAAATTTTCATTTTAAACATGAATTGCATTTTTGATGAGAAATGAAGTTCTATTTATGTAATGCACTAAAAACAATGTTTATGGACTTTGGAAAAATGAATATAAAGATATTAACAATTAATATTATCCACTTTCAGTGACTAATCACACCCCCCAACTTGAGTTTTTCTATTCCCGAGCAAAATAAATTACAAATATGAAATTCAAATCCCCTTTTCCAAAAACATTTTAATACACATTGCTCACCCAAATATCTAATACCAAAAAAAATTATGAAAACCCATCAAAATCATTAAAAAAAAGCTAGGTCCATAAGCATATCCCAAGCCCAAGCCCATTCCTTTATTCAAATTCATCGCCACATTTCATCCAATTCCAATTAAGCATGATAAAGTGTTGTGCATCATAAAAGATATGGGGCCCATTTTTTTATTCAAGGGGAAAAAATGGAAGCGCTAGGTGGGAATGACATTAAACCTTAAGATGAGTATCCTTTTTTTTATTTTTTATTTTTTTTTGATTTTATTTTTTTAACCACAATAGATATGAAAAGACTAACTCTGGGCAAGACAACTATGGAGTCACGATCCACAAGTGCCAGACACCACACATATTGTCAATTTCATGCTCTATAATAGAGATATAAAGCCTAACTCTGGGCAAGACAACTATGGAGTCACGATCCCCAAGTGTCGGACGCCACACATTTGGAGAAAACATTTCTCTATGTGGTCATTTGTTTTTGTTTTTTTTGTTTTTTTGGGATACTCAAATTAAACTAAAAGTGACCCCAGAACCCTATGCTATAATGAAAAGGACCCAAGAACTCAAATTTACACCCACGATCCAGTAGACGTGCATTGTGGCATTTTTATTAAGAGGATGAAATTGTAAACATTGAAAAATCACATTGGACAACCGCACTTTCCAAAAACTATACTCATGAACTTAAACTTGCATTAAAATCAGAATCAAGGCATGCAAATTTTTTTTGATATCCAATTTTAGAGTTTGCAATGTGTGTTTATCATGTTTATGGTTAATGGAATTTTTCTTTTCATGCATGTTTTTATTCACAAAATAAAAAAATCCATTTTTTATCTCCCCCCAACTTAGAACGACACTGTCCCCAGTGTTTAAAGAAAAGAAAAGTTAGAAGTGGGTAGGAGAGGAGTTCAAAGATGAAATTGATAATGATAAACATGGAACAAATTCACCTGGTTTTTAAAGTTGAGGTTCATGATGCTCCAAATTACTGCTTTGATCTCTTTGGGGATGTAGGAACCTCCTTTATTGAACATGTATCACCCAAAATAGTTCCTGAACCATAAAAAGAAGGACAAAGCAGACACAACAAACAACACAATGATTTATTTAATTCCAAGTACCATCATTTTCAAGTTTTTTTTAAATCAAACTAATGATACATTGTATTCTTTTAAATTTCTGGGTAAGGTACTACTCAAGGATCACACCGCGTGACACAGATGAATACGGTGCTCCCCTTTCATACCCATCCATACTCATAAAAGAAGAATAGGTCAAGAGTCTAATTTTTTTAACCTACAAAAACATAAATAAAATAAACTGATGATACATTGTCTTATTTAAATTTCTGGGTAAGGTATTAATCAGGGATCACACCGCGTGACACAGATGAATACGGTGCTCCCTTTTTATACCCATCCTTACTCATAAAAGAAGAACAGGTCAACAGTCTATATATAAATAAAATAACAAAATTAAGCAGAAGGAAATAAAAGATGATTCACAGTGATTGGAAACATGAAAACCACGGGTTGCCTCCCGTGCAATGCTTTTGTTTAACGTCGTTAGCCCGACTTGTACCCTAAATCTATCAATTTTCATCTGGTTCATATGTTGGCTCAGTTAACTCCTCCTTGGTTTCTTGTTTATTTAATGATTCAATGAATGGTTTTAACCTATGACCATTGACTTTGAAGACATGACCACTTGTGGGATCCTGAATCTCTATTGCCCCATGAGGGTACACATGATGCACTAGGTATGGACCAGACCATCTGGACCTTAGCTTTCCTGGGTGTAGATGAAGTTTTGAACTATACAAGAGCACAAATTTTCCCAGTTAAAATTGTTTGACTTTGAGATTCCTAGATTGGTAGGCTTGAACTTTAGATTTATTGATCCTTGAATTTTAATAAGCCTCCATACTAAGTTCCACGAGTTCATTAAGATCTAATTTCCTTTTTGTTTCAGCCAAAGAAATGTCAAAGTTCATTTTTTTATTGCCCAAAAGGCCTTATGCTCTATTTCAATAGGTAAATGACATGCTTTTCCATAAACCAATCTATACAGTGACATTCCTAGGATAGTTTTGAAAGCAGTTCGATATGCCAAAAGGGCATATAAGAGTTTCTCGGACCAATCTTTCCTAGAGGTATTGACATATTTTTCAAGAATTTGCTTAATTTCTTTATTTTCCAACTCAGATTGACCGTTGGTTTGAGGATGGTATGCAGTGGAAACTTTATGAGTAATACCATACTTAGACATGAGTGAAGAGAATGGGAGGTTGCAGAAATGGGTTCCACGATCACTGATTATAGCCCTAGGAATTCCAAATCGAGAAAATATATGCTCTTTCAGAAATCAAATCACAACATGGTGGTCATTGGACTTGGTGGGAATGGATTCAACCCATTTTGAGACATAATCAATAGCTAATAGGATGTAGAGGTATCCCTTAGAGTTTGGAAAGGGTCCCATGAAATCAATTCCCCAACAATCAAAGATTTCAACAACCAGAATGGGAGTGAGGGGAATTTGATTCCTTTTGGTAATGGATCCTAATTTCTGACACGGAGGACAACTTTTTCAGAATTGGAAGGAATCCTTAGTGAGGTTCAGCCAGTAGAAACCACTTTGGAGGACCTTTTCAGTGGGTTTTTTGTAGAAAAGTGGCCTCCACATGCCTCTCCATGACAAAATTTTAGAATGGAATCTTGCTCAGACTCGGGAATACATCTCCTGATGATTTGATCAGGACAAAACTTGAAGAGGTAAGGATCATCAAACACATAGTGTTTTACATCAGAAAGGAATTTCCTCTTAGCTTGGGTCCCCATGAATTTTAAAATGTCACCCGTCACCAAATGGTTTGCTATGTCAGCATACCAAGGGAAATCACTCACTGAATAGAGGTGCTCATCGGGAAATGAATCAGACACAGAGAGGTGGTGTGAGTTGTCTTTGAATTCCATCCTAGAGAGGTGATCAGCTACAATATTTTCAACACCCTTTTTATCCTTAATGGTTAAATCGAAATCTTGAAGAAGAAGGACCCACCTAATCAATCTAGCCTTGACATCTTGTTTTTGGAAAAGGTATTTTAGTACTGAATGATCAGTGAAGACAATGATGGGTGATCCTAAGAGATAAGACCTGAATTTCTCTAAGGAAAAGACAACAGCAAGTAACTCTTTCTCAGTGGTGGTGTAGTTTATTTGTGCATCATTTAAATATTTGCTTGCATAAGAAATGACATGTGGAGTTTTCTCACACCATTGTCCTAAGACTGCTCCTACAACGAAATAACTTGCATCACACATGAGCTCGAAAGGAAGTTTCCAATTTGGAGACTTCATGATAGGTGGAGATATAAGAGTTGACTTGAGTGTAGAGAATGATTCCTCACAGCTTTCTGTCCATAAAAATGGAGCATCTTTTACCAATAGAGCACAAAGTGGTCGAGAAATAGAGATAAAATTCCTAATGAACCTTCTATAAAAACCAGCATGTCCTAAGAAGGACCTCACTTCCTTAACGGTTTTAGGAGAGGGAAGGTGACGAATGATGTCAACCTTAGCTTTATCAACTTCAATCCCTCTACTAGATACCAGATGACCTAGAACAAGTCCTTCCCTTACCATGAAATGGCATTTTTCCCAATTTAGTATGAGATTCTTATCCTCGCACCTTGACAAAACCTTTTCAACATTTATAAGGCATCCCTCAAAAGTATCCCCAAATATGTAGAAGTCTTCCATGAATACCTCTAAAAAATCCCCCACCATATCCGAGAATATTCCCATCATGCACCGCTGGAAGGTACCAGGGGCATTACATAACCCAAAGGGCATGCGCTTGAAGGCAAAAGTGCCAAATGGACAAGTGAAGGTTGTTTTTCCTTGATCTTCTAAGGAGAATTCGATTTTATTATACCCTAAGAATCCATCTAGGAAGCAATAGAATTGATGACCCACCACTTGCTCGAGGACTTGATCAATAAAGCGGTCGATGTAGTACATGTAGGGGTCGAATCCACAGGGACCGAAGAAGTAACCTTGAGACGCTATGATTTGGTAAAGGATGGGATATGAAGTAGCCAACTTTGGGTTTGATTTTGGATGGTTTAAAGAACACTAATAAACCTAAGTGAATTCAATTAACTGTAAATGGGTTGATCTTAGGATTATGCTCGGGGTGGATTGAATGAATTTTACTTCATTAGACAATTTTGGTTTTATTAATTTTTGATGAATCCATTCTTCAAAAATAACGTTACATTCATCATTTTCTAGTTTGGTACTTACTAAACACAATTACTAATCCCGTATACACTTAGAGAACCAAATTCATGATCTCACCGAGGTATATGGTAATTTAGTAATTGAATTTAGTTTGCTCAAACACAGTAAAGATGAATAGTAGAAATAATTGAAGAATGGATGTCTTAAATTAATTATCCAATTAACAACAATTCATTCATAAAATAACATTCAATCTAGCCTTTGCATCCTACTAAGATCATCCCATTAAGGTTTTAGCCCTCCATTTATGGTATACTCTCAATGGTTGGTGGAAGATGGCTAACAAGAATTGGATTGAAGAAATTAAAACCGCAGAAATAACGAGCACTCCTCCGTGTGTGTGAATGAAATTCACACCTATGTGTGAACTAATTCAAAACAACATAGAGATATCACTGTGCTTTGTGATAATAAAGTTTTAATAAAAGAAATGGAAAATATATAAGTTAATGAAGTTTATTAAGAACATAAAGATACAAAAAAAGAAACTTACATGGAAATGGAAAACATTACAAAGGAAATTTGGAAGCATAACCTTACAATGAAACAAGCAACAAAATATGATATGAAAAATATACACCCTGTTACCTTCACCAATAGCTCCTTATATAGGCATATTAGGAGCCTTAGTTACATCCCCCAACAATTAATTCACCCCAACAATTAATAGAGTCAAATGGAGGGTGAATAATCAAAATAAAATTGATGTTTCGAATTTGACCCGGAAAACTGTCCAGATTCGTCCACCATATTAACGTGTGAATTAGAAATTTAAGAAGTCCGAATCCGGAGGGGTTGTAGAAGAGAAATATCTTCGTCGATGTGTCTTATAGAATCTCTAAATATTTCAGGAAATTTGGCTCATCCGTTTGGATGTTATGGTCGAAATGGTGGGATGGATTTCTGTGCATTAATGTCGAGTCCACCATTTAAATCTCAACTTCAGATCCCTTTATAATCATGAAAAAATCAGAATTAGCTCCAGATAAGTTGAATAAAATGATCCTCATATTTTTATCTTTCTACTGTATAAATTTGAGCTTCATTGGGCTTGGTTTCTGGGCCCCACATTTGTTTGATGGGCCTTAGGCCCATTATGCTTTTTCCAGCACATTTCTGCCTTCAGGCGCAAAATTCTCCATCTTCCTTTGGGATTCATCCAGCAAACCTAAAAGATAAAATGTTCCAAACAAAGTGATAAATCATATCCCAAAATTTAAAATTCAGAAACTGAATATAATATTGTCAACAAACAAATGAATGATTGGGCCCAAATTTGCATTTTAAACATGAATTGCATTTTTGATGAGAAATGAAGTTATATTTATGTAATGAACTAAAAACATTGTTTATGTACTTTGGAAAAATGAATATAAATATATTAACAATTAATATTAGCCACTTTTAGTGACTAATCACCTTGCATAGTGAAATTAAACTGTTTAGTTGTTTTGCCTGGTTATGTTTTCTGTTTGAATATGGTATTTATGCAATTTCTGAATTGCATCTGCTGGACCCTTTTGGGTAGTGTTGGGCTTAGCCTGGTTACGGTTGAGTGATGCTGATCACAGGTTGGGGCTTTTCCCGGGTTACTTTGGGTGGTTTTGACCACGGTATTGGGCGTCATGGACGTCGGCTTGAGGCAGTACGACTGTCAGGTTGGGCATGGCCCGAGATACTAGGATGGAAATGCCATCGGACTTGAGTGACATGGTCGCAGGGACACGAGGTGTCAGACGTGTTGGTGGCTTAGGAATATTTTGGTGATTACCGCTCACCTGGGACCTTGAGTAGTGTGCACATAGAGATACTCTGTGCTGAGGTGGTTTTGACCACTCGTGTGGGTAGAGGCCCCCATAGTTGTGGTTAGGTATTCTGGTTGGGGGTGGTTTCCGTAGAAAGCCACGTGGGAGATGAGGATCCTTAAGGGGATGGGCGTGCCTTAGGGACGTCGGTACTTGAGACACAATGTGTCAGGAGGCACATGGTGCCAGGTTACTGTTCTTGGGCGTGCCTTCGGGACGTCGGTACTTGAGGCACAAGGTGTTAGGAGGCACTTGGTGATGGGTTACTATTTTTGGGTGTGCCTTTGGGACATCGGTACTTGAGACACGAGGTGTTAGGTGGCACATGGTGCCGGGTTACACGACAGAGATTCCGGCCTTGGCCGAAGCAGGTGACACTCCATGGTGGTTGTTGATCACCAGTAGAGTTTGTGTTTATTTGTGCATTGTACTGTTTACTGATTTCCTTGTAAATGAATAACTGCTTAAAAACATATATTTGGTATGCACCGTTGGGTGGTATCCTACTGAGATTTGTCTCACACCCTGCACGGGCCCTTCAGGACGCGTGTAGACTTTATGGATTTACGTGCAAGAAAGAGGCCAACTTCAGGAGCTGGGCTGCGTTAGTTGTTGCATAGAGATGGTATGAACCTTCAGGTCATACCTAGTTGAGGTTTACTTTGTTTTTTTTACTTTTCTATATCGGCATGATTACTTGTTGTAGCTACTGTTGGTTATCCATTGGTGCCCTTTTTATATTCAGTTGTGTATGACCTGATTTGGATGCATGCTTGGTTTTTTACAGTAGTTGTTGCAGTTGATTGATGGAATGTTGTTCTATTTACTTTCCGCTGTAGTTGTTTTTTATATTTCTTCCGCTTTTTATTGATATTGGATATGCTTCCGCTCTGCGGGTCTGGTTCGAGTCTGATGAGTCATTTATTTCTGCTGTATAATTTAGTATTATACTCGGACCAGTACCATTTTATTCCTCCAAGAGGGTATATCCTCCCCACTATACCTATTCAGACCCTCACTGCTAGTCGGCAGCCTTTGGCATTCAGGGGAGGTGCGCCTAAGGTAGTGACACCCGACCTGTTCGGCACTGTTCGGGTGGCTGGCTGGGTCCGGGTCGTTACATCATGAGTGGTAAAAATCCTTGGTCTTGTGGTTTTTCTTTATGAGGGACTTTTGATGCTAGAAACATCATTGAGAGTTATAACGGGTGAGGTATTCTAGTGTTTGTAGTATCCCCTTAAGGTTGGTGGGTGCCACTTCCTATGGAGTTTATATTTCCTCGAGATGATAGGGTTTGACATCATTATCAGAATGGACTGGCTTGTGGCTTATCGAGCGTACGTTAACTGCCATTACTAAAGGGTGCAGTGTTTATTCACAAGGGTGAATAAGATGTCCAGGTGAGCAGAGATGGACCTGAGCATTGTGGGCTTGGTGGGATGACATCCCAGATTACTAGTTTGTTTCTATATGACCAGGGAGTGAGTCAGGTGGACTTTCCTCTAGTGGTTGAGCACTTCAGGTACGCCTTTCTCGATGAATTTTCTGGTTTACCTCTTGAGAGAGAGGTGGAGTTCTCTATCAAGCTAGTTCCAATAGCTATGACGGTATCCATTCCTCCCTACAGGATGACTATTATGGAGTTATAGGAGCTCAATAGGTAGTTATAGGATTTGGTGGTGAAGGGGTTTATTAGACCCAATACTTCTCCATGGGGTTCATCGGTCCTTTTTGCAAAAAAGTTAGATAGAGATCTTAGGCTATGTGTGGATTATCGAAAAATTAACCAACTGACGGTTAAAAACCGATATCCTTTTCCATGGATAGATGACCTATTTGATCAGCTTTGAGGATCTAGAGTGTTCTCAAAGATCTAATTGAGGTTAGGATATCACCAGGTGCATGTTTGACCTGTAGACATACCTCATACAACCTTTCATATTAGGTATGGGTTTTATGAATATCTGGTTATGTTGTTCGGTCTCACGAACGTGCCAGCAGTTTTCATGGCATTGATGAACTGAGTGTTCCATCCATACCTAGATTCTTTTGTGGTGGTTTTTGTGGATGGTATATTGGTGTATTCTCACAACCGACAAGACCATGCCAACCATCTAAAGATCACTTTGAATACACTGAGAGGGAATCAGTTATATGCTAAGCTCACAAAGTTCCACTTTTAGATGGATCATATTCACTTCCTAGGTCACATTATCTCAGATACATGAGTGTTAGTGGACCCAGAGAAGGTGATAGCTATAGTTTCCTAGGAATAACCTAAGAATTGTTTTATATATATATCTTCTTGGGATTAACTAGCTACTATAGACATTTTATACAGGGCTTATCATGCTTAGTAGTGCCATTAACGGGCTTGACTAAGAAGGGTGTGAAATTTGTGTGGTTAGAATCTTGTGAGATATATTTTTAGAAGCTGAAAGAGAGGCTGACATCAGCACCAGTCCTAATACTGCCAAAGCAGGTCCAGAGTTACATAGTTTACTGTGAAGCTTCAGGTATTAGGCTAGGGGAAGTGCTGATGTAGGGAGATCGAGTAGTGGTGTATGGATCTCGGTAGTTAAGGCCTCACAAGAGGAATTACCCTACACACGATCTTGAGCTAGTTGCAGTTGTTCATGCGTTACACTGTTGGAGACACTATTTATTGGGAGAGTGTTTTGTGGTATTTACGGACCACAAATGTCTCAATTATATCTTTACACAGTGTGATCTGAATTTGAAGAAGCGAAGGTGGGAAGAATACCTACATTCCTTTGAATTCGAGCTTCCCTACATGCCTGGTAAGGCCAATGTGGTAGGCAATGCACTGAGCAAGAGGAATCAGATACAGGCAGTGAAACATGCCAATATATAGTGGTATATTATGGCGTTGTTTACAGAGATGCATCTGGAGGTACATGATAGATAGGCGAAGACTTTTCTTTCATCCTTAGTTGTTACCTCTACCCTGCTGGATAGAGTTATAGTGAGGCAGCTATTAGATTTATAAGGCCTAGTTATACAGGAAGGTGTGGCAGGTGGGGACCCTCCTCCTAGTTGGACGATAGGTGATGATGAGATCCTAAGTATCCATGGATGTGCTTGGGTTCCAGTGGATATATATAAGGACTTGATGTGGGAGTTTCATGATTTAGTATGAGAAGTTCATCCCAGGGTTACCAAAATGTACCATGACTTGCGATGTCAGTACTAGTGGCCAAGAATGAAGAGAGAGGTAGCTGGTTTTGTTACTAGGTGTTCCACCTGTCAGCAGGTGAAGGCTGAACATTAGTGATCAGATGGGATTTTACATCAGTTACCCATCCTAGAGTGGAAATGGGATGATATCATGATGTATTTCATGACTGGTTTGCTAAGGTTTTCCCGAGGTAACGATGCTACGTGGGTTGTCATTGATAGGCTTATGAAAGTCTCACATTTATTACTGATCAAGGGGACCTTTAGTGTTGATGATCTTGGAAAGTTGTACATCTGAGAGGTGGTATGACTTCATGGGGTCTTGAGAACTATCTTTTCAGATAGGGACGCCCAATTTATGTCTCGTTTCTGGTAGAGTTTCCAGAGGGCGCTGGGTATATAGGTGCTTCTGAGCACAACATACCACCCTCAGATAGATGACCAATCAGAGCATACGATACATGTGCTAGAGGACATGCTTTGACCATGCATCCTAGATTTTGGGGGCTCTTGAGAGAGGCACATTCCCCTGGTTGAGTTTTCCTACAATAACACTTATCAGGCGATGATACAGATGGAACCTTATAAGGCTTTATATGGTAGGCCATACCATTCTCCCTTATGCTGGTTAGAGTTAGGAGAGACAACTTTATTGGGAATGCGTCTTGTGTAGGAGACTTCGGAGAAGGTTCAGTTGATTCAGAAGAGGAAGACTACAACATAGTCTTATCATAAATCATACGATGATCCCTGAAGATGAACTATAGAGTTTAAGGTAGGGGATCAGGTTTTATTATGTGTTTCACTGAGGTTTGGACACAGGCGTATCAGGAGACAGGGTAAAATTTCACTGAGATATGTCGGGCCGTTTGAGATTATAAAGAGAGTCATATCAGTTGCCTATCAGTTGTAGTTACCTCATAGGTACTGATCCATGCACAACATCTTCCATGTATCTAAGCTATTCCACTATCACTCAGACCCATCCAACATTTTTCAGCCTAAGTAGGTTGAGTTTTAGGTTGATGCGTCCTTTGAGGAGCATCCAATTCGTATTGTTGACAGTAACACGAAGGTTCTCTGAGGCTGGTAAGTTCCTATAGTATGGGTGTTATGGAAGCACATCTATTTATAGGATGAGACTTGGGATAGGGAGGCCAACGTACGTGCTCAGTGGAAAGATTTGTTCTCAGACGAATCTTGACTACCCTTTAAAGAGAAATTTGGGGATGAATTGCTAAAAGGAGGGAAGATTGTAAGAACCCTAGTTTTTGTATGAGGTACTGTTCCTTTTTTTTTTTCCAGTTTAAATACCTTGTTATGGCCTTATGTGGATGATTATCTTGATCACGTGTGTTTTGGAGGTGTCCGGGGCTTGTTCGGATGCCGAAACCAAGTTTTGGGATGGAAATGACCTGGCACACGATTTGCGAACGGCTTGCGCATGGTTAGGACAAACCATGTGAGGGGTCTGAAAAATGAGATTTTTGGATAGAGTGTTCCACATGGTTACCACATGGTTAGTCAAACCTTGTGGGGTAACCATGAGAAGTGCCCCTCTTAGGAAGATATGTGGGCACAGTTCCCGCACAGTTTGGGAAACTGTGTGGGTAAACCGTGCGGCCCTTGCTGTGTGTTTTTTTAAATTTTAAATTAAAAATAATTTTCTTTTTTAATTCTAAATGGTTTTCTATTCTCCCATGCACATGAGGCCACCAAATATCCCCCCTTTGGTTACTATCTTAGGCTTTGAGCCTGATTCATCGTACGACTTCCATTTTGATCACCGATCATCTCTACGGATCCACAACAATAAGTCCTCGATTCCTTTTTTAGTTGTTATTGATTATTCAGAACAACGAATGTGCTATTTGGATTTAGGATCATATTCCCTAATATCCCATTCTTTGTCCATTATTCATATTTCTTCCAAACTGAGACAAATCAAGACTTGATACTGCGCGAGTTGTCTACTATCGAGGCGAGGTAGGTGGTCTATAGTTTCTTTTGGATTTTCTTGGTGTTTTCATGCATTCGACTGATATGACATTCATCGTAATTTCCAACAAGATCTATTTTTTGAGAGAATAACTTTTAGTATCTAGAGTTGGACTTAGTGAGGTTGACCATAGGTTCCGTTTTGGTGCATTGGCACTCATTTCCCATTTCAAGGTCACCCATGGGGTGTGAATTTTGGGTTTAGCTTGTTTATGCCTGTTTAAACCACCCAAGGGGTGTGTTCTTATGCTTTCCTAGTTAGAGGAAGCCTGTTAATGCCTTAATAGATTGAATAGATTGTTTAGGATATGTAATGTCTCCTTGCTTAATGAGTATTAGGTTATGACTTATCTATTTTGATAGTTTGGCATCTTAAAAGGATAATATGGGTGGGTATACCTATATGAAATAACTAATGGCATTTTAAATGGATTATATGGGAGGGTAGGCCCATACGATTTTTATAAATGGTTTGCATGAGTGGGTATACTCATGTCTTGTGCTCATTGATGTGAGTGGGTATACTCACATGTTTATGAATGTTTAATTAAATGCTTGAATGCTTGAATGAATGATTTGATAGATGACTTGGACTGCTCTCCTTGGATCTGGATCGTGGTAGTGGATGCCTTGGGCTGAATTTTCCCCTAGGGTCTTGATTCTGTGGGTTTCCTTGGGTCTTACTATCCTATAGGATCCAGCTTTATTGGGATCATGTAGGAATTTCTATTAACTTGCTCCCAGGAATCCAACTAGTGCTTAACTGAATTTCAACTCGTGATGACCATGGGAATTGATGGGATGCCTTGGACATGCTCCTTAGATCCAGACCTACATGGTCTAGAGATTAATTACTTTGATGCCTTGGTGTGTTTACAACTTGGATTCAGACCTTGCGGTCTACACTTCATTATGACATGGATGTGGATTACTGAATTCACTATATAGCATGGATGTGGATTTCTTGATAGAGATTTATGTATGGCGTAATTGTGTGACTTGTTTTTTTACTTGGTTATAGCTACCTTGTTAGGATATGACTCCCTTTTGTTGGTATCCTTAAGGGATATTCAGTTTCACTTGTTATAGTAGACTTATTCTATGGGAATATTCACTTACTTACTAGTTCATTACACTTGATAGCACCTTTGTAGAATTGCTGTTAAAATTGTATAAACCTGGGTGGTTTCCTACTAGGATGTTGATCTCAGACCCTGTTTGGGCCTCTTTGGGGACCCAAACAGGTTATATGGTTACGGGTGATGATAGGGGAAATCACCCTAGTACAGGTTATTGATTTTGGCTTGGGAGCAGGGGAGAATAAGACTAAACTGAGGCTTGCGATGCTGGGATACATTTTTGAATTTAATTATTTTTGGGATAATTATATTATATTTTATTAACATGTACTATTTTGGATTTTTTTTCTAGATACTTGTACCATCTACATCATTTTTTATATGAGACACTTTTGTTATTGATATGTATATCCCTGCTTGTCTTAATTTCAGTTGTCTACTATTTATTTTGCTTCCGCTATTGTATATATATTTGACTTCCACTGTGATACTCTTGTAATGAGGGAATAGTATCCCCACTTACTCACCTAGTCGCTCGCTACTAGTTGGCAGCCTCTGGAGTTTGGGGAGATGCGCTTGAGGCCTTGTGACTAATCGGGCTTGGAGCACCATTTTGGGTGGCATCTGGGTCCGAGATGTTACATTTTTTATTTTGAGAAAACATGGAATTACAAAATATTTTAAGTATTTAAATGAAGTTTTTTTATTATAAAACATTTCATAAGGAGTCATGTTAGTTTTCAGTCTCAACAAGCATCTATTTTAAACATGTACAGTAGTACTAACAAGTTATCTCCAATAGAATTTTGAAAGTTTTTATTCTAATAACATGATTCTTCCCATTTACACCAAAAATGTATTCTTTCTTTATACTACTCCATTTTTCTATAGAGTATAGGGAGCACTATACTTATTTTTGATACCATGATTTCTTAGATAAGTTTCAAAAGTATTATTTGTAAATTCAGTACTATTATATGTTATCAACATATTTATGGAAACCCCCATTTATTTCTTAATATCTTTTCTAAAGAATTCGAACATTTCAATAGCATCTAACTTGTGCTTCATAAACATGATGTTTTTAATTTTGAGTGAAATCATCAATAAAAGTGATAAAGTATAAATATGTTTTTTTGATTTATGTATCATCGACTCATATAAATTGGAATGAATAAGTTCAAGAGGTCTAGTAGATTGAATCTCAATTCTATTATGACTTTTTTTTGGTCATCTTTCCTTTCTAGAAAGTTATAGAAACGTCTTCATCTCTTCTTTTCATTTCTCTAAAATTATGAACGACATCAAATTTATAAAGTTTTTTTCATACTTTTATATCCAAGATTCCCAAGTCTTCGATGCCACATTTTTTTTCATATTCTGCACTCAAGTAATAGGAGTTGATTAATTATCCTATTTAGATAAGATTCCCACTACTTCTTTCCCCTTTTATAATAACTTTTCCATATTTTACACTTTTGATGATACACAAATATTTTAAAAAAATAACTTATTTCCCATCATCAAAAAGTTGAATTACACTAAGTAAGTTATGTTTTATCCCATCAACAAATAAAAATTCCTTATATTTCAACTTTTCTGCTTCAATATCATCCATTCCGATTCCTATGATTTTTAAGGAACTATCATTACCAAAGGTAACTACTGATCCATCATTACTTTCAACATATTTCAAGATTTTTATATCACATATAATATGTGAATAACATCCACTATCAAGTATCTATGATTTTTTCTTTTTTACTTTTTTTCAAAGCTATCTAAAAAACAAAATATATTTCCTCAACTTCCTTCTTTTCAACATACCTTTCTTTTAAATCATAAGAAATTTTTTCCAAAAGAAGTGTCATACATATTTCAACATGATGAATAACCTGATCACATCTTCTACAAAATTCTTCTAAACTTCTTCCAATTTCTCAAACCTTCTTCTAGGTAGAAATAAATTGTGACAAAAATTATAATCTCTATTCCCATAGATTCCACAACACCACAAATAGCCATAAAATCTTGATTTTCTATTCAAGAAAGATCTTTCTCTATAAAAACTTTATTGAGGTTGATACCTTCTTTCAACTCTAAAATACTCAGGATGTAGACCATATTTTCTTTTGAGTGAGTTTTATACTTTTGTATATTTGATAGGTTTCTCACATGCTTTATCCACCCAATATTTTCCAATAATTTTTCCAGAACCTGAAATATTAAAAGAATTAGATGAAACATTATTTTTGGTAAGAGAAGATTTCACCCGATTCTCATACTGAGCTTTCTCAGCAACTTTAGAAGTCTCAGCTTTTAATTCCAAATCTTTTTTGAAATTTTCATTCATATTCCTCAAGTTACTTTTAGACTTAATAAGTTTTGACTAAAAATTGTTAACTTCTTCTTCCTTGGATTCCAACTTCATATTGAGATCTTCAATCATCTTTCCCTGTTCAACAATTCTAAGTTTGTAACTTAAAATCTCCTTGTTGTATTCTTCCTCCTACTTGATGACATATTTTCTTCCATTAACAACTTATTCAAAATCTTTATTCATAACTTTAATTTTCTTATTAAGAGTTTTATTTTTCTCAAGATGTGAAAAATGTTCTATTTTCAGTTGATACTATCTATAAGATTCTTCACTATATGAGGAATCTTTTGTTTTATCAACTTTTGCAATGAAGGTTCTCATTTTTTTTAAATTTCATCTTTAGAAGAATTGTTGTTAGTTGAGTCTGATTCATCTTCCTTACTAAACATACTTATTTTTTTTCTATAAACTTATTCTTGTATTTTTTAGAATACTTTTCTTCTTTATCATTTTTGTTCTACTTCTTCCATCAAGGTTTTTCATCAGAATTATCTTGATATTCTCTAACTTTGTTCTTGGGGAAATTCATAGGATAGTGCCAAATTCCACCACATTTAAAAAATTTGAGAGGATGTTTACCTCCATACTTTTATCTTTATCTTTGATAGTTATTGGATATAAGAGACTTTATTTTTTCATTAAACTCATCATTCTCTTTATCTTCAAACTCACAAGGATCAACTTCTTCAACATATTGTATTTTCATCTTTCTCATAGCTTCAAAAGCCATTTGATATTTCATATTATTTTTAAAAATTGGATATTTACTCATTTTATAAGAAATAAGAAAGTTATGAAATTCATTAAGAGATAAATCATCCTTATCTTTTAAATAATAAATTTTTGAATCAAACTTTTCTGGAAAGTTTCTCATAACTTTCTTCACAATTATAGAATCTTTTAAGACATCTCCAAATCCTATGATGTTGCAAACAATTTAATTTAATCTGGTGAAGTATTCATCAATTGTTTCTTCATCTCTCATTATAATTTCTTTATACTTACTATGATAGATTTGTATCTTTTCTTCCTTAACTTTAGTATTCCCTTTGAAAACACTTTCCAGATTGTTCCAGATACTTTTTGAAGTATTGAGACACATCACCTTCTGATAAAAATTATCTGATAAGGGAATAAGGATTTCATTTATAGCCTTTACATAAACCTTTATATTTACCTTATCAGTAAACAACATAGTATAATATTTCTCAATAGGTAGAAAACTAATAGTAGCAGTATCAACAACTTCTAGGACAAGAGATAAGAGATAATGAATCATCTTATTTTTCCATCTATAATAATTTTTTCCATCAAACATAGGAATTACTCTACTATTGAAATAATTGATATTAGACATGATAGGGATTCAATAAGGTAACCATAATTTGATACCAATTGAATTTACAAAGGATCGAATAACAGCTAAGAAGGGGGGGGGGGCTTGAATCAGTTGTTCACTTTTTATAAGTTTCAAAACTTTTAGAAACTTAACCCCTACAACCTGTTAATATTTATTTCCTTATCAACTTTTATTAAATAATCATGCATGAAAAATTATTAAATAATGTATAGAACACAAGATTTATAAGGTTAATCTTCAGTGTGAGAACCTACATCCTTTCCATATCCACTCCCATAGGTCTATAGAAATCCACTATAATAAAGAAGTGAATACAACTTGTGCCAAATCCTATTAGACACATTATATCTCCCGATGGGAATTATTATCCTAACTCCCATTAGTTTATAATGTTTGATTATAGAAAAATTGATCTAAAACAAAATAATAAAGACTTTATTGAAAATGATCTACAAATGCTCAGTCTGAATCCTTAGTCTGATTTGGATAGATCCGATTTTCTCAATCCGATGAGTCTAGATATGATTCTATAAATATTATGAGTCTAGATATGATTCTCTCAATAAGATTATTTTTGATATGATTCTCTCAATATTAAGAGTCTGGATACGATTCTCTCAATATGTTGGACTCAATACGATGAACCCATTATCAATATGAAAAACACAAACTCTACTCAACTGATCAAATTGGTAAACAAAAATTAAACTATATAATCCTCCTCATGAGATATCCGGATAGAAATGACTTTCACTTGATTTCTTTAGTGCTCCACCTTCTCCTCTTGTATGAAAAAATTTCTTATAAACGAATGATCTGAGAAATTATTTATAGGTGACTAAGAAAGAAAAAGTGGGAAACTTGAAAACTTTCCCCACTTCCTTAAATTTCAAAAATCCAAAAAACTCTCATATTTAGACTTCAATTTTTACTTATTCAACCCTCCTTAGATTTCTCTGAGATTTATGAAAAATTAAATTTCAAATTTTACCTCTTCAACTCTTCATAAAACTTTTGGAATCTTCTTTTTGAGTATTCTTTGTAATCAGTTACTTAATAATTTGTTTCCTTCTCAGTTCATTATGAATCTGTTTCTTTCTCAGCTCATTAAAATTTCTATTTACTTCTCATCTCATTATGATTTTTGTTTCTTTCTCAACTCATCACAATTTATGTTTTCTCTATAGCTCATTACGATTTGTGTTTCCTTTCCAGCTCATTACAATTTCTATTTCCTTTTTAGCTCATTACAATTTTTATTTCCTTCTCATCTTAGTCTGATTGAATCCTAATTATAATGGAATTCCAATTACTATGTAATTCCCATTACAATGGAATCCACATTATAATGGAATCCCCATTACGATATAATTCCCATTACGATGGAATTCCCATTATGATGGAAACTATATACTGTAAATCTAAAATTCTTCAAACCTCTCCACCATTTCTTCAAAATATTTTTCATGAGAGTTTTCATGATTTTTTAGAACTTTATGATCAATAAAGCATCATATGATTTATTTTAAAAAGTATGAAAACTCTCTATCTACTTATTTCACAATCTAATTTCAAAATTCTTCAGCAAAAAAATGAATTATTCACTCAGAAACTTCTTTCTTTATTAGATTATGAGAAAAGGACAACTTCCAACAAACAATAATTCCTGTCTCTAATTATTTTGGATTTGATGATCTAAATACGATGCAGATGGATCCAATTCCTAGAAAACAAAAACATTCTTATACAAAATGTTTAGTTGTCAAAAAATAAAAACAACTTTGTTTAAACAATTTAACCAAAATGGTTCTTTAATTACTATCAAGTGGAGTGGATTATGTCTCAGCTTGAGACTGAAACTCTTGCTTTTATTTCCACTGTGTGATTATTTATGTTTTTATTACTCTATTTTAATTTTTTTTCAAATAAATTTTTCAAAATAATACTTTTATAGGTAACTATTACTAGTGATATATCTACTATTTGATGTGAGTAGGTAATCTCAAAATATTAGGATAATCACAAGTTATTCTAACTAAGTTTTGATCAAGCCCTTTAGATGTTATTTCAAAAAAATAAAATTAGTTGTACCTACTTTATTAGTTAACTAGGTGTTTTTTAAATTGGGGGATATTGTTTTAAGATAGTTGATAATATAAATTTTTATTGGATACTGAATTCACCTCACTCTTGAGAACTCCACTCTAATCAATGAAGCACTTACAGACTAAGAGATCGATGATGTGATATCATTTTGTTCTTCTAAATCTGGAAGTTTCATCCATAAAATATATTAACTAATTTAGTATTTGACAAATTATTTATCTCAAATAATTTTTAATTGATATTTAAAACCTAAAACCTATGCTTTGATAGCAGTTTTTGTACCCCATGATGCCCTGAGAAGGGATGAGTGAATCAAGGTGTCAAATTTTTCTTTTGATTTAAAGGATCTTATCCCCATGTTGTTAGGAGCCTATCAAATCTTTCTTGATTGAATAAACACTCATGAAATAGACAAATAAATAAAAAAATCTAAATACATTAATTTTACTTGCTTCATAACTAAGGTATAGTCTAAGGAGAATACATCGATGATGTGTCAACCGTACTAAAATCCACCAAGATTCACTAGATTTTGGGGATTAAAATTTTTCACCCACTTTCATTTTTTTCTAGGTTAATTTCTATTACAATTAGTTAAGGTAAATCATACTACCTCCCTTACATCACTTCCATCAACTCCTCCTTTCAAACTGCTTTGGATGAATTCTTCCTTAGTTCATAAATGTTAAGGTATCTTTCTCATTGTAAAAAGTGTATTATTTGATTTGCATCATGAAAAATATATTTTGATGCTATAATATACTCTAAGTACTCTAAAATAAACACTTGATATTTTTATGTGAAAATATATTCTCAAAACTATATTGTGCTAAGTAACCACACAAGACACTGTTCACCATGCAACAACCTTGTAGCCCGCATAATCCCCTTCACAAACTATGAACTTAACTTAATTAATATCCCCTATGTGCCACCTTATTTATATAATGAAACTAAGAAAAAAATACCACACTTCATAGACCATGCCTCACAAACCATTTTTATGAGCCCTTGTTTGTACACGAACTTCATAAACTGGTCCCCGCATACTCACCATGTGGATCTTACTCTACGGATAATTATTTCCCTTGTCTATATTTATATTATTCTTAGGATATTCTCTAAATTTAAATCAATACTTAATTAATGGTTTAGTGGTGGTGTTTATAGGAAAATTCCTATAATAAACTCACAAACCACTCAAATTACTATTCAACCTTTTGTAAAATACCCTTCACATAGTCCCTTCACAGTATGCCCACTGTGAACCTCCTTCACAAAATGCCATTTGTGGAACACTCAAGATAACAACATACTTATTTCATAGTCATCAAAGAACCACCAATCCAAAATTGTAAACTTTCCATGCCAACTATGTATTACCTTCATATTCAGCTAAAAAACTTTATTTTAAGACCTCATACTATCTTTTTGAACGACAACCTCTATACACAGTTAAGAGAATTGTGTACTCATCTCATGACCTTTGTGAACTAGAATATGTGGATCTCAAAATCCACTATATATGAAATGCACTATCCAATACAGGTCACATACTCTTTATATGGGAAACCTTCCTTTTACTTAGAACTTTCATGAAGCTTAAACAAAATATCCTATTTTTCACATTATTTTTTTTGGAAAAGGACGGAAAACAAAGCCATTATAAAAACATCCTCAATTAATCCACTGAGATTCCATTTTATGGAAACTATATTATTTTTTATTCAAAATACCTTGATAAAACCATAAATGGATTGTAAAAAAACACAACATTGACACTGAGAACCATCCCAGAACACCTTGGTTCCAATAGTTTCATAGTTTCATCATCAATGATAGTTATAAAGTAAATTGAACCACCATGATAATAGACTAGGAAAGGTCCCCAAACATATGAGTGAACCAATTATAAATTATTTTATTTGGGATTATATTCATTCAAGTTTAAGGAAACCCTATTACACTTTCCAAAAACAAAACTCTAACAACTTATAAACTCAATGTGATCGATCTTCAACACGACTTTTGGTTTTATAACATTTATATTCTTATTACTAAGGTGTATGAACAAAAAATTCTATATCTATAGAATATTAGATTTTTAAACACTATAAATTACCACTCCATTTGATATTTTGGTCATATATCGGGTCCCATCATTTACTCCTCACACTATGACCATAGATCCTTGAGTGAAATTCTGAAATCCCTTAGAAAAGATGGTACCCTAGTCTACCTCATCCAGCTGAACTATAGAAATTTAGTTCTTCCATAGACCTAGGATGTTTCTTACCTCTTTTAACTATAAAAATCTCTAATTCTTCATCCATACATTGACTTATTCTTTTCCCATGACTTCAATAGCTTTATAATATACCAAATTTACTTTTATTAAACATTTAGACACATAATTCACTATGTATCCATTCTTTTATATTGAGTGAAATGATGATTCTAAGTCAATCAACCATGGATCCATCAGAATATTGATAGTAAGTAATAATTTGTTACCTCCCTTAGTTGTACTTACTAAATTTTACCTTCTAGAGTTGATTCCCTTCTAAAATCTTCTTTGTTTAATTCCTTTAGAGTTGTCCTTTTATCTTATACTTCCTATATATAGAACTGAGACTGACTGATTTTCCTTAGATTCTTTCACACAATTTATCTTCCGATTGTTTCTTTCAATTTCTCTAATAGGGTGACCACACCCATATGTATTCATTAAGTGTTCTATTGGATGGTACTTAGACTCCCCTCCTTTTTGAGTTCTTCATTCAAGTTAAAATTCCTAACATCCTTTAACACTTAGTAGGTTTTATCATAAGAATTACTCACTATTATTACTATTGTGTCCTATGAATATGGAAGTGATCAAAATAATTGAAGTTCCCTTACATCATCCATTAATTCACCATAATTGATTTGATATTTCCTCAAATCATGTTGAAATGATTCATGTGATCTATCATTGGTATACCTTTTTATACCCTTATGGTAAACAATGTCAGCATTATGAACACTTTATTAAGTGTAATTGACTTCCTGTATATGTTTGACATGAACTTAATAAGAACAATCATGTTCTTAACTATTGGTATGTGAAGCCTATTTATGAGAATCAGATGTCTAGAATAATGGAAGTTCAGTGATATGAAAATTCAGATCATTATATGTTCATGCTTTAGATTTATGTTCATAGGATGTTTGATCAACAACAAATGGTTGGATCAGTGTAGGCAATGATAATTCATATCTTCAATATTATTTGGGTCATCAAAAGTCCATATCTTATAATTCCATCAAGGGTGGTCCAGAGTGTTGGAGAAACTTCTAGAAGGAATTATAATGAAATAAGAATCTAGAAGCTTTTATTGAGGAAAGTGGTTGAGGTCAATAGTGTAATGAGAATTAAATAATAAAATTTCATTTGGAGGCTTCTCCATGAATATGGGAAAGTAGTGTTACCTAGACAACTAGCTTAGTTTCCTATAAAAGGAAGTGGGGACTGAACCTAAAGTGATGTAGTCAATGTTTGAATAGTAAATATGATTTATGCATTGTAAATAAAAAGTTTATAAAGTCTTAATGATTCTATAATGAAATATTACTAATATATTTTTCTGTTTATTGTAATTATCTTATGCTTCCATTAATATAAATAATTCATATTGGTTTTTCCTGTGCACGCAATAAAAAAGTATGAATCAATTTAGATTCTACTATGTTCATTTACTACTTTATGTATTTTATTTTCTTGTTTTTATATTGAATTTTTTGTTTCTTCTATGGTGTGTGTTAAGTTGACTTTGTAACAACCCATATTTTTATCAATAGAATTGTCTATCTGATTATATCATTATGTCATATTAAATAATATAATATTATATTAGATATATTCAACACATGATGAAACCATTTTTTTTATTATATTAATTTTAATATTACATTTAGTGAATAAAAAATGGTCATAGGAATTGAATATATTAAAATGGGATAAAAATAAAAAATAAGATAACTAAAATATGAAAACTTGGATCTCCTTGATCCACTAGAATAACGGCACTCACAGAAAACACTGTAGAAATAAAGTAGAATATTAGTAATGAAATAATCATTTTTAAAATTAAAATATGTAACCTTAATAGAAATATAATTAAATTAACAATGAATGAAATATGCAGTATTTATAGAAAGTAGGGAACCCATATGACTGTTGTAAATCTGACTGTTGAAATAGTAATCTGACCATTGGAATAGTAATATGACCATTAGGATTAAAAACCTAACTATTAGAATAGTAACCTCATCTATGTAAGTGTAAAATAATATTTAGGTATAATGTAATATGAAAATATGATATATTTATATCATGATACACGTAAATAAATGCTTTAAAAATGATAAAATATGTGTTCATATTTTTATAAAACACATATGTTTTATTTTCATTTTTATAATAAATATAATGATTTAAAATAAAGTTTATTTTCATAAAATGGATCTATAAATTAATATTATATTTTATATTATAATGATAATATAATTTTATGAGACATTAATTAATTTTTCAAAATATCATAAAATTGATGATAATATTAAAATTGATATTTTTCAAATAAATAAGGATTTAAAAAAAATTAAACTTATAAATTTAAAAAATTATTTTTATAAAATGGATTTAATTTTTGAAATATATACATTTAAAAATGGTTAGGGTGATTTTTGTTTCAAAAATAGTTGAATTTTTTTGAATAGCGAAATACAGTAAAATATGGTATTTAACATTATAAGATAAATACATGAATTTTTGAGTCACGGATGATGTAATAACCCAATAGTTTGAAATAAGATGCAAAATTTACTATATATATTCATTATAATAAATAATATTTACTATCTTGAGAAAAAATAATAAACTAATGGTTATAATATTCATGAACACCACTCTCCTCTCCTTATAAATAATACCCCTCACAACAAATTCTCATCGCACCTTCTAGTCCTTAGATATTACCAAATTTCTAATGAAATATTTTCCAAAACATATCCATAACATCCTAGTGCTGTCAGTATCACCAAAAGACTGATTCAATGTGCCTTAAAGAGTATTTCAAGGAGACTACATTTAATAGGTAATATTCTCAATTTACCTCTTTTAAATTCATTTCTTCTTCTACCTTCTCCTCAAATACCTCACCCAAAATTAAATAATGAATCCAATATTATAAATATATTATAATTTTATTATGTTAAAGGAATATATATCTTCTAACATTCCTTCTTTTGTTTCATAAATGAAGACATTTTTTACAATATGGCTGGTTCACCGCCTCCATGAACAACAAACTTTGTTTTTATTCACTTCCTTCAAGTCTAATTATATAAACAATTTTATTTTTAAATATGATTATAATAATTATATTATAACTTATTTCAGGTTATTTTATGTTTTAATAATCATTTAATTAAATAAAATGAATCTAGTTCATGACCTTTTGTAAAATGACCTAAATGAACTAACCTTTCAACGTTAACATTTTTACTAAATGAGTTATCCCTACATGAAAACAAGGATATTTAGGGACATTAAAATTTATGTAAGGACATTAATATCATTTAATTTCACATCTTTAATTGTATTCCCATCTGAAAAGAACTTCTATAATTGTACACAAGTGATCCGGCTGTAAAACCATGAAACAAATGCCCTCAGAAAAGAAAAACTAAAATTTTTTATCTCATTAAAATGGTTGTAGATGTATATAATAAAACTATAATAAATAAAATAAATATGTTAGTGGTTATGAATAAAGTAATTAAGGAATTTAATTGTATTATTTAGGAAATTAATTTCAAATGTAGAATGATTCTGGAAAACAAGGCAAGAGATCTCTCTGACCCCCCCCATTTCTTTGGGTTATGACCTTTATCTATCCAAATCAATTTATCTCTCTAGTTTATGTTATTTAATGATTCTAAATTATATATATATATATATATATTTCTCTAACATATATAAATATTTCATTCTATATTATTTTTAGGGGGTAATACATACATTAAGTCCATTTCTCAAATGCAACCCATTTATTTCCATGGGCATTTCTTATGATATGAGGCAAGATTATGGAACTCATTTCTTTCCATGGGTAATTATTATGTTTATGAAATATGTTTGATTTCCATTTTTAGAACACATAATAATGTAAATGATATTATAGGTTCCCCCATATAGTGCTCCAACGCATTGGGTTATGTTTTTTTCCTTATGATATGTTTCATATGGGATTAGGGAGTGAACTGTCACGACCCGTCCTCAGGGCCCATGCCGTGACTACCCTAAGCCCGCCTTCCATAGGCCAGAGGATGACGACTAGCACCAAGGCGTAATTCCTGGTAAAAAGGGAAGGCATTTCATTTGTAAAGTAAGCATACACCACAGAGAAAGCAAGCAGAAATAAACACTAAGTAAAAACTGGGTACAATAGTAAGTGCGGAAAAGTAAGTGGGCCAGTATACAAACCCAAACTGAAAGTAAAGTACAACTGGAAAGGGAAAACAACAACTGAAAGTAAAGCCACAGCCTCGATCCATCCACTGGAAGTCCCACCTGAAGGGTGGGTACAGATAGCCTCCACATCTCCTCAGGTCCAACCGTCCGCTCCGAGTACGTCCCGCCCAGTGGTCCACCTCCAGGTACTGACCTGCTCCGCAAGCCTCAACCGTGATCAGCGCTGTCCGTCGTTTGCAACCAACACAACGTAGTGCGGGCATAGCCCGTGCAGGGGTGAGTATAAGCTACTCAGTAGGGACCCCGAGACCCCTGAAGGTCTCCCAGAATCCACAAAGGATAATCCACAAAGGAAAGATACAATCACGAAGTAACATCCGACACTACTTAGGTATATTCCCATACATATACCCAAGTCATCAATTCCAATTCTCTCCAACATCCAAGCCCAAGTTCGATCACATCCACACAGGATAGCACAACACAATCCACATAGGAAAGAAAAATAAGATTCAGCTCACACAAGTATACTTCTTCGTATGACGATAGAGATGATCATATATAGCCACTGATTCATCTAATCCGTCAGATCCACAAAGGATCGATAGGTACTAACCCCCGCAATGACCCACACAGGATCTGTAGGCGCTGGCCCACACAGGACCACTGAGCGTTGAACCACACAGGATCGGTAGCATTGATCCACGTAGGATCGCTGAGTGCTGTAGTCGTCGCCGTTGAATCCACGGAGGTTTTTTGTACAGTCGTCATCGTCGTCGTAGTTGCAGCCAGCTCTAGGGTTCCCGCACACAACAAGCTCGTTCGGGAGGGTCCACTACACGAGCCGAGGGGATGATACATCAACTGACACATAGTCCAGAGTTGATGTATCCAAAAGTGCCGTATCGTCAACAGGAACTCAACGTCACAGACGGCGCGTCAATCGGACGCCTGGTCTGAGAGTTATTGGCTTTTTCGTTTCAGGGGCCCGATTGGTTTTTAAGTCAAAACCAACCCGATCATACTCAAACTGCATCCAAACCTCGAGAGGAGTAATCCAAAAGGTATGTCTCACTTAGAGGAATCCATCAAAGTCTATGGCAGGTCAATCAGACGTCCGATGCTTAAGTTATAAGCGTTTCTGCTCCGAGGGCCCGGTTGGTTTCGTGTACGAACCAACCCGGCCAAATCCAAAGTTCTCCGAAACCTTGAGTATAATATACCGAAACGACCGTCTTGATCCAAGGATCACTACGCAACTAACGGTGCATTGATCAGAGGTCCTTATCCCAAGTTATTGGAAAAAGACCGAAAAATTATGGTATTCCGGGGTTCGGGCCCGGTCCGACCCGGCCCGGTACCCCCTGGGTCGGCCCGAACTGGGTCAACCAGACCCAGGTCTGGGTCCAGCCCGCTTGGGCGTGGCCCATCCTGGCTGGTGCGGCTCGGCCCAGCCTGGCGGCCTGGCTTGGCTGCGTGGCGCGCTGACACACTGGTCAGGAGGCTCGGCCGAAACGGCCGAGCGTTGAGACGCAGGGGGGGGGGCTGCCCCCCGCTTGATTGTTACCGCGACTCAATGGGGGGCCGCTCCTTGCCAATGGACGCGGTCGAGCGCCGCGTCCCGCCTCCCTCGGTCCCGTGCGGTCGCGGGACCAGCGGCCTGCCGCGGCGGCTCTTCCCGGCGGCGTACCGGGCGCCGCCATCTCCTGGTGTCCGGCCACCGCCTCCAGCCACCGGCGCTGCCGTGCCGGCGAGGCACGCCGGTGGAGTGTTCCGCGGACCACCGGACGAGCTCTGGTGGTCGGTTTTTCCTGCCGTCTTCGCCAACGGCCCTCCCGGGACCGGTTCTTCACTGCGAAGACCTGAAAACGCCCGTGTGGCCTGCTTCATCATCGCCCGATGATCCGCACACCAAGAACGAAGAGATGGTGGGTTTGGACTTGTTCGTTGGTCTTCACCCACCGCGTTAGCGGTTTTAAAAAGGCTTCCGACAAATTTTAAGAACATGCCGATGATATAAATCACATAGATTTAATTGAACCAAAACCCCTACCTCAAGCGTCGTCGAGCGAGGGTTCTTCGCGGAATTTCACATCACGGAAGAAGGAACGTCATGGAAGAAGCGTCGCGGAAGAAGGGTTGTCGCGTTGCGGAGAAAGGATTCGTCGCGTCACGTCGTCGATCTCCAAGGATCCGGCGTTCTTGTCGACCTTCGTTGGTGGGCGGCGTTCTTCGCGTTCTTTGCGTTCTTCATTGAGGAAGATGAAAATCTTCAAGCCTCCCCTCTTTCTCCCAAACCCTCTCAACACCACCAGTCTAATAAAAAAAATAAGAGTTGTCTTATTTTTATTTCTCAAGACTTGCGTTTTAAAATTCAAAAATGAATCAAACAATTAAGTGAATTAATTGCAACGCTTTAACCGCCAAATTAATGAGGCGTTTATTAACCAGAATAAACGCAAGGGTTGACTTCATTAATAGGGGGTGCGAGTGCGTTACTTAATTAAGGGAGGGGGTTTAGGAAGAAAAGAAATGGTGGGGCTCTTGTGGGCCCCACCTCACAAATATCCTACCAAGTGGGTAGGATATTGTGGGTCCCACATCATCCACTTAACTTAAGTTAAGGAAAATAAAATAAAAAATCGGTTGCACCACTTTTATTTTATTCCTTAACTTAACCCCAAAAATTAATAACCACACCCAAGAAAACACAACTCCAGAAAAGGTGTTCTAAGAAAATACCGGCGCTGCGATTCCATCAGTGCCCTCGAAATTTGATTCCGATCACCAGTTCAAAAGTTAGAAAAACCCGCTCGTTCGTTCACTGAACGTACCCGAGCTAAACTTCGGAAAAATATTCCAGGCACACCGGGCCTCGGAATTAGGTGCCATCAGAAACTGTGTTCTTGTAAAATTCATAAGAAAATTAAGAAAAAAAATTTCCTTGAATTTTTCGGGTCTTTACATTAATCCCACCTCAGGGATTTACGTCCCCGTAAATATACATCAAAAACTAGGGAAACAAATGTGGGTATTGAGCACGCATCTGAGCCTCCCACTCCCAAGTGCTCTCCTGGAGGTTCCCATGCTTCCATCTGATGCACACTAGAGGAATCGACCATCCACGTAGGACCCGCTCCTGTTGATCCTCGATCTCCACCGGGACCTCCGCAAAAGTCACCCCATCATCAACGTCCAACTCCCCATGGTCAATGATATGCGTCGGGTCGTGCACGTATCTCCTCAGCTGGGATACATGGAATATGTCGTGCACCTGGTGCAACTGAGGTGGTAGAGCCAGGCGATAAGCCACCTCGCCAATCCTGCTGAGGACCTGGAACGGTCCGATGAAGTACAGAGATAACTTGCCGCCTCGGCCAAATCTCCATAATCCACGTCGAGGTGAGACCCACAAGAAGACGTGGTCACCATCCTCGAACTCCAGTGGCCTCCACCTCCTGTCAGAATAAGACTTCTGCTGGCTCTGAGCAGTCCTCATTCTCTCTTGGATGACCTGGACCTTCTCTGTTGTGGCCTGGACTATCTCCAGTCCCACAAGTGCTGACTCCCTAGGGTCTGTCTAGCACAGAGGTGATCTGCAAGTTTGGCCGTACAACGCCTCATATGGTGCCATCCCGATGGTGGAGTGGTAGCTGTTGTTGTACGCGAACTCCACCAAGGGTAGGTGGTCCTCACAGATGCGACCAAAGTCGAGGAAACATGTGCGGAGCATGTCCTCGAGAGTCTGAATGGTCCTCTCCGCCTGACCATCCATCTAAGAGTGAAAGGCGATGCTCAGACGTAGCTGCGACCCTAATGCCTCCTGCAACCCCTTCCAGAGTCGGGAAGTAAAGCGAGCATCTCGATCGGAGACAATAGATGATGACACACCATGAAGAAGTACAATCTACTGAACGTAGAGACATCCCAAGCTCTCCACTGAGCCCTACTCTCTGATGGGTAAGAAGTGAGCCGACTTGGTGAGTCGGTCAACAATCACCCAAATGGAGTCGTGACCTCTGGAAGTGCGTGGAAGTCCAGTCATGAAGTCCATAGATATGCCATACCACTTCCACTCCGGGACCTCCAAGGGCTGTACCAAGCCTGCTAGTACCTGGTACTCTTCCTTCACCTGCTGGTAGGTGAGTCATCGAGAAATGAACTCTGCCACAACCTTCTTCATGCCCGTCCACCAGTTCTGTAGTCTGAGATCCTGGTACATCTTCGCCACTCCAGGATGTATCGCTAAAGGGGAAGTGTAAAACTCTCTCAGCACCTCCTCCCGTAAATCAACTAGTAGCAAGGTATGTCCTCTGAAAAGGACATCGTGCTCTCCTCCTAAGGAGAAACCATCAGGTGCTAGTCCTGAGGATATCTGTGCACGCCGCGTCTCACAGTCAGCGTCCCCACGCTGTGCCTCTCTGAACCACTGCAGTAGTGGAGGAGTGACTATGAGTGACTGAAGAAAGGCTGCTCCATCTCTATCCATGAAGGATATATGCAAAGCGGCTAGCTGCTCTGTCGCCTCCCCAAGTAGCTGGATGCCCGTCCTCCTGCTGAGAGCATCGGCTACTACGTTCCCCTTCCCAGGAGTATAGACTATATCAAATTCATAGTCCTGGTGGAACTTGAGCCATCGCCGCTATCTCAGGTTCAGGTCCTTCTGAGAGAAGATGTACCTGAGACTCTGATGGTCAGAATAGATTGTAAAGCACTCGCCCATCAGATAATGTCACCAAATCTTCAGAGAGAAGACCACTGCTGCAAACTCCAGGTCATGGGTAGCGTAGTTCTGCTCATGATGCCTCAACTGACATGATCCATAGGTGATCACGGCCCGCTCCTGCATCAGGACACATCCGAGTCCAGTCCCTGATGCATCACAGTAGACTACGTACCCTACTCCCTCCTCTGGTAGCCTCAAGATAGGGGTGCTGGTCAATCTCTGTCATAGCTTCTGGAAGCTCTGCTGATGTCTGTCTGACCACACGAAGGGTTTCCCCTTCTTCGTCAAAGCTTAGAGTGGTGCCACAACTCTGGAGAAGTCCGAAAAAAATCTCCAATAGTATCCAACTAGTACCAAGAAACTCCGCACCTCCATCACGCTCCTGGGTGGCTCCCAAGCTAGCATTGCCTCGATCTTCGCAGGATCCACCACAACTCCCACCTCAGAGATGACGTGTCCCAAGAAGTGGAACTCGCGTATCCAGAACTGACACTTCGATATCTTACCATAAAGCTGGTGCTCTTGGAGTTTGTCCAGTACAACCCGCAAGTGGTAGGCGTGCTCCTCCTCAGTCGTCGAGTAAACCAAAATGTAGTCAATGAAGACCACGACAAATCGATCGAGGTATGGCTGAAATATCCTATTCACAAGGCCCATAAAAACTGCTAGAGAATTGGTTACGCCGAATGGCATAACCAAGAACTCATAGTGGCCATACCGGCATCTGAAGTCCATCTTCTGCACGTCCTCATCCCAAACTCTGAGCTGATGATAGCTTGATCTAAGGTCTATCTTTGAGAACCACCGTGCTCCCTTGAGTTGATCGAAGAGGTCATCAATCCTCGGTAGCGGATACTTTTTCCTCACTGTCAGCTGGTTCAGGAGACGATAGTCGACACAAAGTCGCAAGCTCCCATCCGCCTTCTTGGAGAACAATATCGGGGAAGCCCAGGGTGAAACACTGGGTCGGATGAATCCCTTTCCCTGCAAGTCATCCAACTGTACCCGTAGCTCTCAAAGCTCGGTGAGAGCCATCCGATATGCTGGGGTGGATATCGAGGCTGTCTCGGGGTACAAATCAATATAAAAGTCTACCTCTTTATGAGAGGTAGTCCTGGAATGTCGTCAGGGAAAACGTCCACATACTGATCCACCACTGCAGAAAAACTAGGACTCCGCACGTCAACTGGTCCTAGGATGAGGCTAGCCAACTGATGAGTGATGGGCTGTCCTCTCCTCTGCGGTAGTCCATCCTATGCTGCGAAGGCTCCCTTCTCGCCGGTGAAGGTGAACCTTCTCCCGTCAGTGCGTACACACTGCACCTTGCACCTAATACAGTCGATCTGAGCATGGACTGTAGATAACCAATCCATGCCCAAGATGACATCGTAAGGCCTCGACGCCGCTACAAGAAGATCCCAACTGAATCTCTCACCTCCTAGAGTAAGCTCACACTGACGGCACCAGTGCGTAATCGTCGAGTCTACTCCCGTAGGTGTCTCTAGCCGTAAAGATCGAGCCAACGGCTCTGTCGGAATCTCCGAGCTCCGAACAAGGGCAACAACTATGAAAGAATGACTCGCTCCTGTGTCTATAAGAACTGAAGAAAGGGTGGAATAGACACAGATAGTACCTCAAATCATCTCGGGAAATCCATGGTGGTAGGCCTCTGCTGCCTGGAGCTGTGCCTGTCTCTGCCCGCCAGCTCCCTATGGTCGGGGTGGACCTCCTGGGGGTGGTGGTGGTAGAGCCTGAAAGCGTTGTACACCACCTGCTACTCGGCCAGCTCCTCTGCCTCGTCAGCCTGCTCCCTGCGGACCACCACGGTCGACCCTCTGCCTCTGACTGGGTGGTCACTCAACCGTCTGATGCTCCTCGGTACGGTGGTTCGGGCAGTCACGAGCCATGTGGC
Organism: Viscum album; assembly: GCA_963277665.1. NCBI lineage: Eukaryota > Viridiplantae > Streptophyta > Magnoliopsida > Santalales > Viscaceae > Viscum > Viscum album. The sequence continues at coordinate 289,886,822 of OY728153.1, read as the reverse complement.
CCTGCCCGCCGCATGCGTAGCACTGTCTGCCGCTCGAAAGACTGGCTCTGCACTGTGTGCCCCGCACCACTGAGCCAGTGTCCTGAGGTCGTCTGCCTGAGGGTCTGGTCTGCTTGGACCCATGAGTCATCCGTCGACTGCCTGCTGCAGAAGACTCTGCTACGTGCCGCCCTGTGGTTGGTCTCGCTTCTGAAGTAGGCTCAACAAGGAAGCTCTCGATGAGAAGGGCTCGCTCCAGTACCCCTGCCTGAGTCGGAATGCTGAGAGAGATTAGCGATGCCCTGATCTCATGCCTCAATCCCTACTCAAAGGTCCGGGCCTGGAAGAATGGGTCCCTTACCATGTCTGTCGAGTAGCGCGAGAGATTGGTAAATCTCGCCGAGTACTGGGCGACCGTCAAGCTGCCCTGCCGCAGCTGTAGAAGCTCCTGGATGCGCACCGCATGGAGGGTGGCTAGGAACAACTCCGAGTGAAAGAGTCTCTCAAAGTCCGTCCAGAGGAGAGAGGCCTCGTCGTGCACCTGGAGCATCAAGCTCCAACATCTTCCTGCTGCCGCGTGCAGGAGGCTCACTGAGAGGATCACCATGAGGTCTGCTGGTGTCCTCACTAACCTGAAAACTTGAACAACTACCTCCAGCCAATCCTCGTCTGCCTGAGGGTCCGTCTCCCCACGGAACCTGGGCGGTCGCTGGCGCTGAAACTCATGCAGTGCACTAAGGCGACGTGTATCGTCAGCGACTAGGGCTGGTAGCATCGGTGGCTCGGAGGGTAGAGGTACCGTCGGTGCCTCTGCTTTCAAAGGGCCCTGTACTAAGGCCTCGTCGCTCGGTGGGCTGTCGTCACACACAACGCTCGGAACCCTAGCTGGCTGCCGTCATGGGGCCATCCTGAAAAGAGACAGGTGTGCCACGGTCAGAACAGTATACCTGGTGAGCTGACATAAAGTAATCACAAAGAAAACTTGAAACACACATGCAATCAATGTTTTCGTGCATTAAGTTGGAAATCAGAAGTTAGGGTCCTGGTGTACGGATACGTCGGCCACCGCAACAACATTGGTCTACCTGGACTGATAACCACACTCAATACTCTTATCACTATTGCTTCACATAGAAAAAGATCATATTCCTGAGTTCTACGGTAGAACCGAACTCCTCTGATACCAATTTGTCACGACCCGTCCTCGGGGCCCATACCGTGACTACCCCAAGCCCTCCTTCCATAGGCCAGGGGCTGGCGACTAGCACCAAGGCGTAATTCGCGGTAAAAAGGGAAGGCATTGCATTTGTAAATTAAACAAACACCACAGAGAAAGAAAGTAGAAATAAACACTAAGTAAAAACTGGGTACAATAGTAAGTGCGGAAAAGTAAGTGGGCCAGTATACAAACCCAAACTGAAAGTAAAGTAAAACTGGAAAGGGAAAACAACAAATGAAAGTGAAGCTGTAGCCTCGATCCGTCCACTGGAAGTCCCACTTGAAGGGTGGGTACAGATAGCCTCCATAGCTCCTCGGGTCCAGCCGTCCGCTCCGAGTACGTCCCGCCCAGTGGTCCACCTCCAGGTACCAACCTGCTCCGCAAGCCTCAACCGCGATCAGCGTTGTCCGTCGTCTGCAACCAACACAACGTCGTGCGGGCATAGCCCGTGCAGGGGTGAATATAAGCTACTCAGTAGGGACCCCGAGACCCCCGAAGGTCTCCTAGAATCCACAAAGGATAATCCACAAAGGAAAGATACAATCACGAAGTAACATCCGACACTACTTAGGTATATGCCCATACATATACCTAAGTCATCAATTCGAGTTCGCTCCAACATCCAAGCCCAAGTTTGATCACAACCACACAGGATAGCACAACACAATCCACATAGGAAAGCAAAACAAGATTCATCTCACACAGGTATACTTCTTCATATGACGATAGAGATGATCAGATATAGCCACTGATTCATCTAAGCCGTCGGACCCACAAAGGATTGATAGGTACTAACCCCCGCAATAACCCACTATGGATCGATAGGTACTAACCCCCGCAATGACCCACACAGGATCGGACCCACACAGGATCTGTAGGCACTGGCCCACACAGGACCGCTGAGCGCTGACCCACACAGGATCGGTAGCACTGATCCACATAGGATTACTGAGTGCTGTAGTCGTCGCCGTCGAATCCACGAAGGATTTCTGTACAGTCGTCATCGTCATCGCAGTCGCAGCCAGCTCTAGGGTTCCCGCACACAACAAGCTCGTTCGGGAGGGTCCGCTCCATGAGCCGAGGGGCTGATACATCAAATGACACATAGTTCGGAGTTGATGTATCCAAAAGTTCCGTATTGTCAACAGGAACTCAACGTCATAGACGGCGCGTCAATCAGACGCTCAGTCTGAGAGTTATTGGCTTTTTTGTTCCAGGGGCCCAGTTGGTTTTTAAGTCAAAACCAACCAGAACATAATCCAACTCCATCCAAACCTCGAGCGGAGTAAGCCAAAAGGTTTTTCTCACTTAGAGGAATCCATCAAATTCGACGACACATCAATCAAACGTCTGAAGCTTATGTTATAAGCGTTTCCGCTCCGAGGGCCCAGTTGGTTTCGTGTACGAACCAACCCGACCAAACCCAAAGTTCTCCAAAACCTTGAGTATAATATACCGAAACTACCGTCTCGATCCAAGGATCGCTACGCAACTGATGGTACATCGATCATAGGTCCGTAACCCAAGTTATGGGCAACAAACAAAAAAAGTCCGGTATTAGGGGGTTCGGGCCTGGTCTGACCCGGCCCGGTACCCCCTGGGTCGGCCCGAACAGAGTCGACCCGACCTGGGTCCGGGTCCAGCCCGGCTGGCGCGGCCCGACCCGGCCTGGGCGTGGCCCGGCCTGGCAGCCCGGCTTGGCCGCGCGGCGCGCTGGCCAGGAGGGACGGCCGAAACGGCCGAGCGTTGAGACGCGAGGGGGGGGGGGGGGAACCGCGGCCCCACGGGGGACCGCTCCTTGCCAACGGACGCGGCCAAGCGCCGCGTCCCTCCTCCCTCAGTCCCATGCGGTCGTGGGACCAATGGCCTACCGCCGCGACTTCCGCCGCGGCGGCTCTTCCGGGCGGCGCGCCGGCGGAGTGTTCTGCGGACCACCGGACGAGCTCCGGTTTTCGGTTTTTCCTGCCGTCTTCGCCAACGGCCCTCCCGGGACCGGTTCTTCACTACGAAGACCTCAAAATGCCCGTGCGGCCTGCTTCATCGTCGCCCGCCGATCCGCACACCAAGAACGAAGAGACGATGGGTTTAGACTTGTTCGTTGGTCCGCACCCACGGTGTTAGCAGTTTTAAAAAGGCTTCCGACAAATTTTAAGAACATGCCGATGATATAAATCACATAGATTTAATTGAACCAAAACCCCTACCTCAAGCGTCGTCGAGCGAGGGTTCGTTGCGGAATTGCACATCGCGGAAGAAGGAACGTCACAGAAGAAGCGTCGTGGAAGAAGGGTCATCGCGTCGCGGAGAAAGGATTCGTCGCGTCGCGTCGTCGATCTCCGAGGATCCGACATTCTTGTCGACCTTCGTTGGAGGGCAGCGTTCTTCGCATTCTTCGTTGAGGAAGATGAAGATTTTCAAGCCTCCCCTCTTTCTACCAAACCCTCTCAACACCACCAGTCTAATAAAAAAATAAGAGTTTTCTTATTTTTATTTCTCAAGCCTTGCGTTTTAAAATTCAAAAACGAATCAAACAATTAAGTGAATTAATTGCAATGCTTTAACCGCCAAATTAATGAGGCGTTTATTAACCAGAATAAACATAAGGGTTGACCTCATTAATAGGGGGTGCAGGTGCGTTACTTAATTAAGGGAGGGGGTTTAGGAAGAAAAGAAACGGTGGGGTTCGTGTGGGCCCCACCTCACAAATATCCTACCAAGTGGGTAGGATATTGTGGGTCCAACGTCATCCACTTAACTTAAGTTAAGAAAAATAAAATAAAAAATTGGTTGCACCACTTTTATTGTATTCCTTAACTTAACCCCAAAAATTAAAAACCACACACGAGCAAACACAACTCCAGAAAAGGTGTTTCTAAGCAAATACCGGCACTGCGATTCCATCGGTGCCCTTGAAATTTGATTCCGAGCACCGGTTCAAAAGTTAGAAAAACCCACTTGTTCATTCACTGAACGTACCTGAGCTAAACTTTAGAAAAAAGATTTCGGGCACACCGGGCCTCAGAATTAGGTGCCGTCAGAAACTGCGTTCTTGTAAAATTCTCAAGAAAATTAAGAAAAAAAATTTCCTTGAATTTTTTGGGTCTTTACATGAACCTAATCCATGATGAGACTCTGTCCACCATGTGATGTTGTCTATAAAGTTAAACTTGAATTATGGTTATGTCATGATTTATGTTTCTACCACATTACTATGTCTCCATTATTTGATGATTCCATTTTCTCTATGTTATGACTCCATATGATTATTCACAAGCCTTGTCTTTTATGTTATCATGTTATACTTTCTGACTCATATTCTACGATTCATTGCTTTTTTTATTCCATTACTAGTATTTATAGATCACCCCATTATTTTTTTATTACATAGGTTATCTTATATATTTTTAGGAGCTAAAAGGTATTTAGGATATCATTATGAAAGTTAAAATAAAGAAAAATCTATTTTAGTTTCATGTTGATGTTTTATATACATAGTCTCGATACTTTGGTTGTATTTATTGGATATTTATATTAAAAATCATGTAATAACATGTATAAAAATCTTGGGTCACTATAGTTGGTATCAATAGAAGTTATTTTTATTTTTGGATATTATGAATAGAATAATTTATTGAGAAACCTAGGGATTAGTCTAATTATATTAGAATATCCTGAAATCTTAGTGAAGGATAGAGTTAGTGGGTTATTTGAAATTAAATCTTTATCTGGATACTACAAGTGGAAATGTATATGGAATAGTTATACCCAAGGGTAGTAACTTAGAAAAGGGTGCAATGGGTATTAACTTGATCTTCACCTGATTCATGATAAAGATGCCTTGCTTCAGACATGGTTTTACACTCTCGTGGGATATTATTTAAAAAAGTCACAAAATCTTTACAAACCATTATGATGGACTTGAATAGTTTGTTAGGTTAGAAAAATAAATAGGGAAATTACTATGGATAACCTAGGTTGAATCCTAGACACTCTAATGTTTTGATTTATTTTTGATTTATAAGTTATTCCTTCTAAGTTCATAGTTTCACTTTTAAATGTTTTTTAGTTTTAATGATCTCATCCCTAAGTTTGTTTTGCATATAATAAATGACTAGAACCATAAACAAATAGTGAAGTAAATGATAAGTATCCATTCATGAACTTTAAATTTATTATATGATTATATTTATAAACATTTGTTCATATGTTGTAAGTTTAATAGAACTATTCCAACACCACATCAAAACATGGGGTTGAGTTATATATAAGAACAATAAATAAAGCAATTATTGCATCCCAAATGTATAATCCATCCTTAGTCAATTTTTGTGTACTAAACCTCATATAAAATCTTATAATAAATCCTTTACTCGATTTTTATGTTATATTGGTCATGAATTGTAACACTATGAGATTTTGTGAATTATTTTTTTTGAATTAATTTAATCTTTTTGATATTTAGCATTTCATGCGACACTGATAATAGTTTATTATTTATTAAATCACTATGTATTGCTTGAGTTATATGAAACAACACATTAATCATGAACTATACACAAAATAAATTTTAGCTTTCTCTACACAGAACACTAAGGTTAGATTACATTACACATAAGACTGACTCTCCTTGATGGCTTACGTAATATGCAAGACTGAGTGTTACCAAAAAATAATAAATTATTAAAATATTATTATTGAATAATATATAACCTAACTGCTAAATTTAATACCATAGGATTAAATAAATTATGCAAATATATAGTTTAATTCATTGGTTATCTATTAATTATAAATTAATATAGAAACTAAATGAATATAAAGCGAATGATTTTATAAAAGACTATTTTTATGTTAAAAAGGTGATATATCATAATAAGTTAAATTAATTACTATTATTTAATTATATTAGTTAAATTTATATATTATATATTTAATTAATGTTTTTTATATTTATCAAATTTATTTTATAGGCATAATATGGGGACAGACCCAATATGACACTTAACCTATATTTTTATAAAAGCCGTTTTACCTCCTTTTAATGGAGAAACCATTTTAAATATAAATTTTGAAACTTATATAAATTTAATATGAAAAAATAAAATTAATATTTGAAATAAAAACATAAAAATTAGGTTAGGGTGAATTTTTGATATTTTTCTATAAAGTTTCATTTTTTGATGAATAGTAAAAAAATATTGAATTTTAATTCAAAAATATTTTTTCATATAATTTATTTATAAGAATAAATTATATTTAAATTGGTTTTAAAGTTAAATTAGATCGTTTTTTATCAATTAATCCATTTTAGGTCATTGTAATCAATTTCACTTTGATATTGACTATAAAAACATTGCAAACTTTTGACTATTTTTACTTTAAAAACCCACATTGTTGTCCCATCTATGAGATTAAATTTCAATTAATTTCTACCACTTATATGATTGGAATATGGAAAAAAGGTTTAAATATTTTTAGACAAAATAATTTATATTTTATAATAATAAAAACTTAGTTTTTGACCAAAAATATTAGTGAAAGTAATTAAAATTAATTACAACGATTAATGTAAAATTAAGCTTTATAAGGGACTAAACCTTAAAATTAAGGGCCCAAATGACCTATTGCTTGTAAAAAAGCCATCGTATGACCATATTTATACAATATAATCACTTTTATTGACTTTTTAAAATTATTGTATCCACTTTAAATTGAAAAAACATGGGTGGAATTCCCTTTCCCCAAATTTATAAGAGTGACACTCCTCCTCCACTATAGAAAGGCCTCCTCTCCTCACACTTCCTCAAACCTCTCAAGACACTTTAGCTCAAAAAATATCTAACCAAATATTTCTTCAACATATATACCCTAATCCTAGAGGCCTTCCATTGGGAATAAATCCATCCAAGGAAGCCCTTTGGTACAAACCAAAAGGAGTTACCCAAAGAAGAGGTAACATCTTTCCTCAAGCTATTGAGTTTAATTTCCATTCCACACCCCCCTCAAATATCCTTATTAAATGATTATACAAAAAAAAACCAGTATAATTAATATAATAATATGTTTTATGCTAATTTTTAGACCTATAATTACACACACTTCCATCTAATGGGTAAAAAACATACTGTTTATTTGTACGGTGAACTACTATCTCACGAAATGATGATTGTTCATTTTTTTCTTTACCACATTTCATGGTTGGGAATTATGATGGAAAAGATTTTTATATATGATATATACTATATTTATTATTTATTTATTCTTCTTTAATTCTTTTATAACACATACCTTTATACTTTCCATATTGTGTAAATATGATAACATCGTTTGTGGATGTGTGGACTACCACTTCCTCAAAGCGATGTGATTCATTCACACTTTACATAGAATATATAAAGAATGATTTTAGTAAAAATATATGATATATATAAAATTATAATAATTATATAATTATATTATATACATATATAAATATATGACATTTACCTACTTTCTTTCAATACAACAACAAAATGGAAACAATATTCATGCATACGTATGACCTACCATATCCATGAACGATGTATTACATTTCATATTTATATATTTTATATATTATTATAAATACATATATAATGAATATATATGATATTTATATAATTTTTTACTTTTTATAAGTAAATAAATCATGATCTAATTAAGAAGATCAAGAATAATAAGTCAAAATATGTGTGAAGAACAAAGCAGGTATTACCTGAAGTGAAACCTTAACATAGAATTGTTAATAAGTAGATAATATAAAGTAATAATAAAAAAATATATGTTATTAGATATAATAATATGTTTCTATGATATATTTATAACAAACTTATTTTTATTATACATGAGTTTTGAACGAGTATGATGAGAGTCAAGACACAAGGTAAGAGAATTTCATCTCACTTTTTATATTCGTGAGATACACACCATGTTCACCATTATATTATTTTTCATGGTGTATATAATTCCCATGAATTTATTATATGATAATTATTCTTAAATTTATGGGTATTTTTATATCCACTATATTATATTTCTTTTATGAGGTTTATGTTTCAAAAGTTACCAAATCAGTATGATATTTTGTCTCATTTTTCTTTCTTTGAGACACATATTTTTTCATGAACCTAAATTCTATTTCAAGGTGTATTTGATAAGTTATATAATTAATCTCCTTATATAGATGATATTTTAATCTTCATTTAATTAAAATTTCTTATATGGGGAGGATGATCCCAAGTTACCATGTGGTAAGAGTTTATTGAAACAATCTCATTATTTATCGGGATTGTTTAGGATTATGCTTCCATTAATGAAATATTGTGATCCATACCTCAATAAAATTCAGGAGTTTTATTATCATATTTTTATTCAAGATATATCCATGTATTAGTACCATTTTACACTCTTTGGTACTTAAGATAACTCAGAAAATGTTTTTATGGAAGTCTAACTTTGTTTCTCCTTTTAGTCAGAAATCTCTATTCTTTCAAAACCATGATTGTAAAAATGTTTTCAAAGATGTTTTAATATTATCATATAATATTAAAGTACTTTTTTACTAATGATTTAAAATTTAAATAATGGTTTTAGATGGAATATTTTTATCATTTTCCAATCAAGACACTTTTCTAAACTTCTAAGGTAAAAAAGAATGTTCGGTATGTATAGAAAAACCCACCGTCATGACCATAATTTACTTAAAGATTCAATTATATGTTTAGAAGTTTATTGTTAAGGAATTGTTTTCTTAATATTATGGGAATTCATATTTTTTAAAGTGTTTTTCATTTAAATAGGGTTTCAAAAACAATTTATGGTTTTAAAAAAATTATTTTAAATGTTTTAAAGATTTATTTATAAGTTTTCAAAGTATTTTTGTGGAAATTGTTTTCAAATGTATTTAAATAATTATTTATAAGTTTTCAAAGTATTTTCACAGAATCTTTTTTCAAAACTTTTTTAAGCTTATTTTATAAATTTTCAAGGAAAATAAGTTTCAAAGCGTTTTCAATCTATCTTTATATGTTTTCAAAGAAAAAAGGTTTCCAAAATGTTTTCAAAGATTTATTTATAAGTTTTCAATTTTTTTTAATGAACATGGTTTTAAAAAGATTTTATGTTTTAAAAAGAAATTTTCAAATAAGAAAGGATAATTGCCTCATGAAATGTTTTTAAAAGATATTTCCAAATTATTTTCTATCTAAGATGAAATCCATTGGTGTTACTCATGATTTTATTGGAAATGATCCAAAGGTTCCATTCATTTTATTTCTATAAATGGTTTATGTTTTATGGCATAATGTTTAAGAAATCATTTTCTCTTTCATGGTTTATAAGTTTATAAAATATATTTCTATTTAATGGGTTATATTCTTTTGAAACCCACTTTTTTTTTTCACGGGTTATGATTTTGATGAAATGATTATGAAACCTATATCATTTTTCACAGGTTATGACATGATTACATGTTTATGATACCCATTTCATTTAATAGGTTATGATATTATTATTTATGAATTTCTAGAAAATGTATGTATGATTTCATTATGAGATGGGTATAAGGACCCAACCTTAAAAATTACTTAATCTTGAGTTAAATAAAGAATTCACATTTAGGATCTTTTTAGGTTTAGAGTTTTAGAGATTTAGGATATAACTATTACATTAAATTTCAAAAATTAAAAAGTATACAATTCTACTCAGTTTACATTTTTTGTATAAAATAAAAACTCCTAAAACAACTTGTCTAGTTCTATGTTTTAGAAAACATGACTTTTCCTTGATCCCATCCATGAACCTATTAATATTTGAGTCCTATGAAATTTTTTTCAAAACATGGGATGATCATAAAAAACTCATTAAGGTTTATAAAATAAGGGAAGAAAACATTATCCCATCAACAAATACAAACCAATGAAACAATACTTTTCAATCATAACATTCCTCATAAATTCACAAGATTTATGAATAACACATAGAAATCATAAATCATAAAGGTAAATTATGGAATACATAACATACTTACATTATAGATTTCACAGATACATAGGGAGGTACATTTGGAATACACATCACAGTATATTCCCTAAATCTCTTAGGAGAAACATTAATGTTTACCTCTATCACGTTACCCAAAGCATTGGAGAGCTATTTCGGGCTCACCCTCCCTAGGTTTATCACGAAACCACCCATATACATAAACAATGCCCAAGAAACATAAAATATTCATAACACATAAAACAAGCATAAAATAAATATAAAATTTCCACATTACAATCACAATATATCATTTCAAGATATTGACATAGTAAATGTAACACCCCAAGATTTCATAGTGTGTTATTTCTTCAAAATAATTCAATAACTTGCACTACACACTGAGTTCAAGCGCACCATGACTTACCAAACAAGCCGTTCAAAAAAGGTTATGAATAGTATTAACTAAATTTTAAACTTTATATAATCCTTATAATTTTAGAATCCATATTATGAGTTTCTTAGACATAATGTAAGAACAAATTCATCTTCAGTATTGTAGTTTTACCAACTTTTAATAGTGAACCCTTTTTAATAAAATATTTTAAACCTTTTGAATAAATGGGGACATCAAAAAATTTAAAATAAAACATCCCAAGCTTCCACGGTACGCTTTCCTTTGAATAAAACAGTAGCGTGTGTTGTATGCAACTTCGAGTTTTAACACACACCACAACCGATCAAACTAGCCGTTATGAATAGTAATACTTAATTTTTTGAAATTATATATATTTTATATTTCAAAATGGACTTCATTTTTGGATTCGGAATATCAAATTTAGCCTAAGGTGAAATTTTGGTACTTTTCGGATAACTTTCATATTTTGATGAATAGTAAAAATTACTAAATTTTAATTAAAAACAACTTTTTTAATCAAAATAATTAATAGTGATAAATTATGAATTTGAGTGGTTTTAAAGTATATTTAGAATATATTTTTACCATTTAATATAATTTTGTTCATTGGACATAATTTTACAATTAAACCGAACATAAACAAGTGTCAATCTTTTGATAGTTATTATCTCTTAAAAACACGCTTTTTGTTTTGACAACGGGAATTAATTTTAAATTAATTTCTGCCACTCCTGTGTTTTGAATTTAGAAAAATGGATTCCATATTTGGAATCAGGATGTTAAAATTGTGTAAATAGGTAACTTTTATTTTTAGACATTTTGAATAATTACTGCGGTAAATATTTTATTTACCATGGTTAAGGGTAAATCCGGTAAATAAGGGTTAAAAAATAATATTATAATAATACTAAATTACCCTAAAACGTGTCTTAACCCTATTGGTTGATACATGGTCGACCATGGGCATCTTTGGGTCAATTTTGGGACCCCATTGATCCACTTGAAAGTGATAATGACACATTATTTTAATTAAGTTAAAATGAATACAAAAATGGCATAAGCTTACATCTTTTAAAAGAACAATTTTTACATAGGGTTATACATGTTGGATTTTCGATTATAAATATTCATTAGAAAGCTAAAAAGATTTCATACATAATGATATTTTATTTATAATTTTTAGACATCAAATAATTTAAATTATTAATGACACAATAATGATGCAATGTTTACCTCATTAATAAATCATTTAAATAAATAAGATTATAATGATTAAAATATTATCTAAAACCTGTCCAATTCTTATTGGTTGATGTTATTTAGAATATGAGTCATCTTATCTTCGACCTAAATGATTTTTGGACCATTATAAACCGAATATAATTATATTATAAAGTAATACTTTCACTCTTTCCTAAAGAGCCCCTCCTCTCCCTTATAAAAGGAGACCACTTCTACTCATTCCTCACACCTCTCAAGCCACTTGGCTCGTCCAAAATCTGCCCAACTAAGCTCCCCACATCCCTCTCCTCCTCCTTGAAGCTTCCCCTTAGGCAGAAAGCATTTCAAGAAGTCCTTTGGTTCCAACTAAAGTGAGTTACCTAAATTAAAGGTAACATTTTCTCTTAAATTATTTTCAATTATTTTGCTTCTTCAACCCCCAAACTCTTTTTATTTCCTTTCTTTTGTAACAACACTAGTATCCAAAATATACTAGGATGTTGTTATAAGAAGTATTCAAACTACACATTCACACAACTCCATCTAATGGATGATGAACATAATGTTTCTGTGGATGGCAAACTAACGCCTCACGAAACGATGATTGTTCAAATACATCTTACCGCTTCTCATGGTGGCCATTAGGATGGCACTGTAATTAAATATGATATTAATGATATATATTATATATATAAGCTTCTGTAATTCCATTTTATTTCATACAATTATTCGTTTCATGTTGTATATACATATGATAATTTCATTTGAGGAAGTGCGGACTACCGCCCCCTTAAAATGATATGACTCGTTCATACCACACATGGAACGTATAAAGGATGGTGTTAATGAACTTAAGTAACATATATAAAATATTATATTTTACTGGAATATTAATATACCCATGTATCATTTGGATTCGATTCTTTTAAAATAAAAATTAAATGGAAGTAGTATTCGTGCGTACGTACGGACTACCGTCTCCACGAACGCGATGAGATTCATTCTCCATCGTATCCATTCAAGTATAATTATCATTTGATGATTTAAAAATGATGTTTAAGGACTTGATACCATTCTGGATATGAATAATATACATCCCATTAATAACGAATATGGCTCACATAACAAAGAATGTAAAGTAAAATGAACCCGTTAACACCTGAAATGACGATAATTCTAAGATATTATTAACAAATCAATGTTAAAAGATCATATATGATATCATATTAAAGTAAATGATTCTTGTATTATTCAATAACAATTATTTCACCATTATACAGGAGGTAAACCTACCATCGACCAAGGAAAAAGTACAAAGTAAGGGATTCTCTTATCTCACTTTCAATTCCGTGAGATTTCCATTGTTCGCTACTAAATTATTGAAAGTGGTGTATTGTGTACTTCCATTTGATATATATTATCATGATTCACTTTATATTCATGTTATTCTGTAAATCATTTGGTGGTTATTAACTTTTGGCCATGCGACTCAGTTGATTAACGTGGTAAGGGGTTTCTTGTCTCACTTTTAGTTCCGTGAGAATTCCATTGATCACCACTTAATTATTGCATTTGGTGTATTTGTACTACCCATGATTGTATTCATTGTGTAATATACTTTATTTTATGGGTATTTACATCATCATGGTATGATCTTTCTTTCATGGGTGTTTGTTTCTTAAGTTACCTAATCAATAAGGGAATTTGAGATTTCAATTTCCACTCATTTGGCTTTACGCATATTTCATTGATTATATTACCCCAAGATTATGTGTGGAATCACTATTCATTTGATTATGTCATAATTTCCACTCCCCTTCCTGTGGATATACTTTTGATACACATAATCACTCCATTGAAAATTCTCAAGTCATTGATATGAATTTGATAAGAGTAATTTTAACTCTTTCACCATTTGTTGAGTTAAACATCCAATTCGTTGGTGTTGTTTTTACAGGAATATGTGTGAATATAATTTGATTGTTTTACACTGAATATCCAATCATATTTAGTGTATTTATATTTTTCACACATAATTATGTTGTTGATTTATCCTTAACCTAAGGATATGGCCTTTATGAGAGATTTCATCTCAACTTACATTCCATTGAGACTTCTTTGTTGATATACACCAAATCACTTTTATGTGGTGTTTATAATGTACTTTGACATAGTATATCATGAATTCCCTTTATTCTCATGATATTACAAAGTTTTGATTACCTCAATTATTTTCATTCAAGTGTCTCTCTTTTGGTTAGAATCTCTAACTAAAATACCATTTTTAAATGTTTTAAAGACTTATTCATCTAAATCTTTCTCATTAATGTCCATGTTTTAAAAATGGTTTTAAGGATTTATTTATATGGACATTAAAGTTTATAAATTAAAAATTCTTTTAAAAGGTTTCAAAGTGGTATGGGACACTTTGATTCAAAAATCTATTTTTAAATGGCTTCTTGACAAATAGTGTGACTTTTAAATGTTTTCAAGAAAAGGGGGATATTTCTCTCAAATAGTTTTGATGATTATTTTCATCTATGTCAACATCCTTCATTATTCATGATTGAGGTTAATGTGATACAATACAATCTTCCATATTGTATCAAATGAGTTATATTTGACTGTGGATGTTCTATTTTTATACCATTCATGGTTTGTGGTTAAAGTATTAACATTTCGTATGCTAGTTTTAATACGAATGTTTATTTTATGCTTAAACCTATTCATATGAGGAATGTATTGGACTTAATAAGTGACGGGTGGAGCCCGCTATAGCTCCTCGATGCATCGGTAGGTCTCATGAGACAAACTAGTGTCTTGGCACAAGGCCTTGGCAAAATCTTATTTGTAGTCTTGGCACGAGGCCTTGGCTATGTGGTTATGATAGTCTGGCATTATGCATTCCATCATTATGAAAGTGGTTATTGATATTGCATGTGATCATTCGACTAGTAGAATATCCATGTGAGTAAGTAAATGGCATTATTTCATTTTACCTTTTCCATTTTATGCTGAAGTTCAAGTTTCAAAGGCTTTTGTTTTAGTTATAAATTGCCTTAAGTGTTTATGCTTATTTATGAAAGCTTCTGCTATAATGTTATCCTTACTGAGCATCCGAGCTCACCCCTTTCAATGTTTTTTTTTCCAGGATTATGAAGAAGTAATTTATGAATGACCTGCAGGGATAGTATGAGGGGATATGAAGACAATATGTTTTTTTTATGATGTAATGTAAAAATTTATGGATGTATCTAGTTATTCCAAGGCTACTAAACTAATCGGTCTTTCAAGACTTGATCTTTCTCATGATCATGCCAATGTTATGTAATAATGCACCGACTCTGGGTAACTAGGGTCGGGGCGTTACAGTTGGTATCAGAGGAAGTTTAGTACAAACCTTGGTAGCTAGATTTAGATAAACTCTGATTAGAGCACGTAGACCTAAGATGAACTTTGAGGATTAGTATAAAAGAACTTCCTAGAATTTTGGTATTGTAGAGATTTTGTGAGTTTTCCGAGCAATACATCCCTGTCTGGATACGAGCAGGTAGAGGCGGATCTGGCACAGATGTACCTAGGGGTAAAACCCGAAAACACCGCTTTGAGCTAGACTCGAACGAGAACTAGTGCACGACAACGGGCCTTGCTGCACTCTTGGTTACGACACTCCCGGGGGATATGCTTAGGATAATTTACATTTTCTTTACAAACCGATTTAAGTAATATATACATAAGATGAGAGTAAATGACCTTGGTTAATCCTAATATGTTTCAAATTGAGAATATGGTGACATTTTAATCTCTAAATGATTTTACGACTACTATTACTCACACAATGATTTCTGGTTTTAGTCAATGGCTGGATTCCAAGGAAGTCATAGTGACTTTGAGAATGATGTACAAGGTGGGAACGGTGGTGGAAATGAACAACAAAATGGAATGTTGATAGGCGTAAAAGATATCATCTTTATGCCAAATCAGTTTTCCAAAAATATGATCAACAACATATATATTAACCAACTCCCAGACTCAACAAGGAAGAGAAAGGTGATAAATGATAAGATCTCCAGCAATGGAGACCATGGAGAAAAGAAACCTCAATTTTCATCATGCAGGAATTGTGGAAAGAGACACCCAGGAAAGTGTCTCAATGGGACAACGAAATGTTTTACGTGCGGGAAGGAAGGACATAAAGTGAATAATTGCCGAAGAAAAATGAAGAGTACTATGGAAGAAGATAAAAATGGTCCCAAGAGTCCATTTACAGTCATTTGCCATAAATGTAGGGGACCTGGCCATTACCCGAGTGAATGTCCTATTTTATAGGATATTTTCTTGCTCAAAGAAGAAGCTATGCGGAAATAAATGGTTGGAGAAAAATTTAAAAAGTATTAGCACTCCTTGTTGATGGGTTTACTTTGGAATAATTTTCTCTTGTATTTGTAACCCCTCAGTTTTCCATGTGAGAATGATATTTGAGGAATAATTGTCTCTTCTCTTGTGGATATAGGTATAAATAACCATTTGGTTTTATATGATCATTGGGGTTTGAGAAAATGATAAGTTATTATAATTTGGGATGAAAATGCAAAGTATGATATAACATTTGTGGTTAAATTATGTTATTTTGAAAAATTTATCTCATTTTGGTAATATTATAGAATATAGTTTTTGAAAAAGGACAACACGTAGACCGTGTGACAACCCGTCGCGTCGGACAAAGCTGTGGGAATCGAACCCACAACCAAAGTGCGATTGGGATTTATCGCCTACCACTGGACTACGTGAAGTCCCTGGTTAGTATGACTATTTTTTTTGTTAAATGATTTTATTGATCAATAATAAGATGATTTGGGTTCTTATGTCTTATCAAATGAATACCCTTGGTATAGGAAAATGATTTGGTGATTAAGTGATAAATGTTATTTTGGAAGATGTTCGTTTTGTTAGGAACACTATATGCCCAAGGAAAATAGAATACAATGAGGTTTCATTTGTAGAGTAATGGTGGATTTTTATCTACATTTTTATTGTTGATTTATAGTGATTTGGGTTATTTATGGAAATGATTAACCTATAACAGAGAATATGTGATGATGTTAATTACTTTTAAGTATGTGACTTTAAGAGTATTTGATGTCATTTGGAGATACAATGTAACATGGGAGACTACATAATCAAATTATTCTATGTTTTGGGTTTCAATATTAGTTTGGATTATATTAAAGGATTTTAAGGACAATTGGTTATTGAATGGTATCTATTTAACTTTGGGGTATTGTTGGTTTAATTTTAGAAATTAAGATTAGTGCATATTTATCTCAATGAATATCCTTTTGGGGGATCATTAGATCATTCACTAACCATTTTGGTTTTGATTAATCTTCAAAGACAATGTAAATATATGGTTTATCCTGCATGGATCATGTGATTCTATAGAAGTTTATTCTAGCTCTTCCAGTGTGACCAAGTCTTCTTGAATACTCATCGTTTAAAAAAATTGAGTTAGTGGTGGAAATTTATTAAAGAATGAAAATCTACTTAAAATTTAAGTATATCTCATAATGTTCTTAGTCAATATCATAAATGAATTCCTCTTCCTTATGTAATGTAACTTAAAAAAAAAATGTTGTCCTAGATGGTACCTTAAATCATCACTAATTTATGGCTTTGGGATTGTTGGCCTTTTCATAGCCATGTTCTCTACCACTCTCCATCAGATAATTGATGGTTAGATTTCTCCTCCATATCCATATTTTCCTACATGGAACCCTAGTATGTGTTATTTTCGGTAATCTTCATACTTTCCACTCTTTATTTTAAATAGAGGCCTCATTAATTCATTTTTCGATGTGGGATTTCAACTAAGATATTTTGAAATGTCAAAAATGTGTGATCCCAATACCCTATATTTTGTTGAACCGATGGTACTTCAAATCATCATAGATTGATGAGTTTAAGGACCTCAATTTTATACTTGTTTGTGATTGATGACCTCAACCACTACCTATAAATATTTACGTTTTTCCTCCAATTATATGTCTCTAATTGCCACCAATGTTCTCCTAATCGAGATCATAATTTGGTGGTGACCCTTTCATTTCTCTTTTCCTCATATTAAGACTAAATTTTAGTAAACCAATTTCCGATGTGGGTTTTCCCACAAATATATTTTCTATTTTCAACCTTTTATTTTCGAAGAACAATTTCAAATTGCGAGGACGCAATTTATTGAAGGAGGGGAGAATGTAACACCCCAAGATTTCATAGTGTGTTATTTCTTCAAAATAATTCAATAACTTGCACTACACACCGAGTTCAAGCGCACCATGACTTACCAAACAAGCCGTTCAAAAAAGGTTATGAATAGTATTAACTAAATTTTAAACTTTATATAATCCTTATAATTTTAGAATCCATATTATGAGTTTCTTAGACATAATGTAAGAACAAATTCATCTTCAGTATTGTAGTTTTACCAACTTTTAATAGTGAACCCTTTTTAATAAAATATTTTAAACCTTTTGAATAAATGGGGACATCAAAAAATTTAAAATAAAACATCCCAAGCTTCCACGGTACGCTTTCCTTTGAATAAAACAGTAGCGTGTGTTGTACGCAACTTCGAGTTTTAACACACACCACAACCGATCAAACTAGCCGTTATGAATAGTAATACTTAATTTTTTGAAATTATATATACTTTATATTTCAAAATGGACTTCATTTTTTGATTCGGAATATCAAATTTAGCCTAAGGTGAAATTTTGGTACTTTTCGGATAACTTTCATATTTTGATGAATAGTAAAAATTACTAAATTTTAATTAAAAACAACTTTTTTAATCAAAATAATTAATAGTGATAAATTATGAATTTGAGTGGTTTTAAAGTATATTTAGAATATATTTTTACCATTTAATATAATTTTGGTCATTGGACATAATTTTACAATTAAACCGAACATAAACAAGTGTCAATCTTTTGATAGTTATTATCTCTTAAAAACACGCTTTTTGTTTTGACAGCGGGAATTAATTTTAAATTAATTTCTGCCACTCCTGTGTTTTGAATTTAGAAAAATGGATTCCATATTTGGAATCAGGATGTTCAAATTGTGTAAATAGGTAACTTTTATTTTTAGACATTTTGAATAATTACTGCGGTAAATATTTTATTTACCATGGTTAAGGGTAAATCCGGTAAATAAGGGTTAAAAAATAATATTATAATAATACTAAATTACCCTAAAACGTGTCTTAACCCTATTGGTTGATACATGGTCGACCATGGGCATATTTGGGTCAATTTTGGGACCCCATTGATCCACTTGAAAGTGATAATGACACATTATTTTAATTAAGTTAAAATGAATACAAAAATGGCATAAGCTTACATCTTTTAAAAGAACAATTTTTACATAGGGTTATACATGTTGGATTTTCGATTATAAATATTCATTAGAAAGCTAAAAAGATTTCCTACATAATTATATTTTATTTATAATTTTTAGACATCAAATAATTTAAATTATTAATGACACAATAATGATGCAATGTTTACCTCATTAATAAATCATTTAAATAAATAAGATTATAATGATTAAAATATTATCTAAAACCTATACAATTCTTATTGGTTGATGTTATTTAGAATATGAGTCATCTTATATTCGACCTCAATGATTTTTGGACCATTATAAACCGAATATAATTATATTATAAAGTAATACTTTCACTATTTCCTAAAGAGCCCCTCCTCTCCCTTATAAAAGGAGACCACTTCTACTCATTCCTCACACCTCTCAAGCCACTTGGCTCGTCCAAACTCTGCCCAACTAAGCTCCCCACATCCCTCTACTCCTCCTTGAATCTTCCCCTTAGGCAGAAAGCATTTCAAGAAGTCCTTTGGTTCCAACCAAAGTGAGTTACCTAAATTAAAGGTAACATTTTCTCTTAAATTATTTTCAATTATTTTGCTTCTTCAACCCCCAAACTCTTTTTATTTCCTTTATTTTGTAACAACACCAGTATCCACAATATACTAGGATGTTGTTATAAGAAGGATTCAAACTACACATTCACACAACTCCATATAATGGATGATGAACATAATGTTTCTGTGGATGGCAAACTAACGCCTCACGAAACGATGATTGTTCAAATACATCTTACCGCTTCTCATGGTGGCCATTAGGATGTCACTGTAATTAAATATGATATTAATGATATATATTTTATATATAATCTTCTGTAATTCCATTTTATTTCATACAATTATTCGTTTCATGTTGTATATACATACGATAATTTCATTTGAGGAAGTGCGGACTACCGCCCCCTTAAAATGATATGACTCGTTCATACCACACATGGAACGTATAAAGGATGGTGTTAATGAACTTAAGTAACATATATAAAATATTATATTTTACTGGAATAGTAATATACCTATGTATCATTTGGATTCGATTCTTTTAAAATAAAAATTAAATGGAAGTAGTATTCGTGCGTACGTACGGACTACCGTCTCCACGAACGCGATGAGATTCATTCTCCATCGTATCCATTCAAGTATAATTATCATTTGATGATTTAAAAATGATGTTTAAGGACTTGATACCATTCTGGATATGAATAATATACATCCCATTAATAACGAATATGGCTCACATAACAAAGAATGTAAAGTAAAATGAACCCGTTAACACCTGAAATGACGATAATTCTAAGATATTATTAAAAAATCAATGTTAAAAGATCATATATGATATCATATTAAAGTAACTGATTCTTGTATTATTCAATAACAATTATTTCACCATTATACAGGAGGTAAACCTACCATCGACCAAGGAAAAAGTACAAAGTAAGGGATTCTCTTATCTCACTTTCAATTCCGTGAGATTTCCATTGTTCGCTACTAAATTATTGAAAGTGGTGTATTGTGTACTTCCATTTGATATATATTATCATGATTCACTTTATATTAATGTTATTCTGTAAATCATTTGGTGGTTATTAACTTTTGGCCATGCGACTCAGTTGATTAACGTGGTAAGGGGTTTCTTGTCTCACTTTTAGTTCCGTGAGAATTCCATTGATCACCACTTAATTATTGCATGTGGTGTATTTGTACTACCCATGATTGTATTTATTGTGTAATATACTTTATTTTATGGGTATTTACATCATCATGGTATGATCTTTCTTTCATGGGTGTTTGTTTCTTAAGTTACCTAATCAATAAGGGAATTTGAGATTTCAATTTCCACTCATTTGGCTTTACGCATATTTCATTGATTATATTACCCCAAGATTATGTGTGGAATCACTATTCATTTGATTATGTCATAATTTCCACTCCCCTTCCTGTGGATATACTTTTGATACACATAATCACTCCATTGAAAATTCTCAAGTCATTGATATGAATTTGATAAGAGTAATTTTAACTCTTTCACCATTTGTTGAGTTAAACATCCAATTCGTTGGTGTTGTTTTTACAGGAATATGTGTGAATATACTTTGATTGTTTTACACTGAATATCCAATCATATTTAGTGTATTTATATTTTTCACACATAATTATGTTGTTGATTTATCCTTAACCTAAGGATATGGCCTTTATGAGAGATTTCATCTCAACTTACATTCCATTGAGAATTCTTTGTTGATATACACCAAATCACTTTTATGTGGTGTATATAATGTACTTTGACATAGTATATCATGAATTCCCTTTATTCTCATGATATTACAAAGTTTTGATTACCTCAATTATTTTCATTCAAGTGTCTCTCTTTTGGTTAGAATCTCTAACTAAAATACCATTTTTAAATGTTTTAAAGACTTATTCATCTAAATCTTTCTCATTAATGTCCATGTTTTAAAAATGGTTTTAAGGATTTATTTATATGGACATTAAAGTTTAGAAATTAAAAATTCTTTTAAAAGGTTTCAAAGTGGTATGGGACACTTTGATTCAAAAATCTATTTTTAAATGGCTTCTTGACAAATAGTGTGACTTTTAAATGTTTTCAAGAAAAGGGGGATATTTCTCTCAAATAGTTTTGATGATTATTTTCATCTATGTCAACATCCTTCATTATTCATGATTGAGGTTAATGTGATACAATACAATCTTCCATATTGTATCAAATGAGTTATATTTGACTGTGGATGTTCTATTTTTATACCATTCATGGTTTGTGGTTAAAGTATTGACATTTCGTATGCTAGTTTTAATACGAATGTTTATTTTATGCTTAAACCTATTCATATGAGGAATGCATTGGACTTAATAAGTGACGGGTGGAGCCCGCTATAGCTCCTCGATGCATCGGTAGGTCTCATGAGACAAACTAGTGTCTTGGCACAAGGCCTTGGCAAAATCTTATTTGTAGTCTTGGCACGAGGCCTTGGCTATGTGGTTATGATAGTCTGGCATTATGCATTCCATCATTATGAAAGTGGTTATTGATATTTCATGTGATCATTCGACTAGTAGAATATCCATGTGAGTAAGTAAATGGCATTATTTCATTTTACCTTTGCCATTTTATGCTGAAGTTCAAGTTTCAAAGGCTTTTGTTTTAGTTATAAATTGCCTTAAGTGTTTATGCTTATTTATGAAAGCTTCTGCTATAATGTTATCCTTACTGAGCATCCGAGCTCACCCCTTTCAATGTTTTTTTTCCAGGATTATGAAGAAGTAATTTATGAATGACCTGCAGGGATAGTATGAGGGGATATGAAGACAAGATGTTTTTTTTATGATGTAATGTAAAAATTTATGGATGTATCTAGTTATTCCAAGGCTACTAAACTAATCGGTCTTTCGAGACTTGATCTTTCTCATGATCATGCCAATGTTATGTAATAATGCACCGACTCTGGGTAACTAGGGTCGGGGCGTTACAGTAAATTCTTTATCAAACCATTTTCAAAACTATTTAAAACATTTAATAAAGAGATTTTTGAATCAAAGTGTCCCATATCACTTTGAAGATTTTAAAGGTATTAACATTTTAAAACATTAATTTAAATATAAATAAATACTAAAAATCATCTTGGAAACATGGAAATTAATGAGAAATTTTAGAATAATAATTCTTTAAAACATTAAAAACAATGTTTTAGTTAAAGAGTCGCTTACCACTTGATAAAATACTTGAATAAAAATAACTAAAAAATAACATTAAACAAATCCTATAATATCATGAGAGTAAATATATTCATGATATAATATGTTGAAGGGAATTATATACACTCTATAGGATAATAAAGGTGTGTAAGATCAAAATATGCCTCAAATGAAAGGAGATTGAGACATAGTCCCTTACGAAAATTGTTTCCTTAGATTAAGTATATATCAATGACATAATTATGTGTAAAAAATAATAATACACCCAATATAAGTGTATATTAAGTGTAAAACAATCAGAGTTCATTCACACATATTCATAGAATGACATAATCAAGAAGTAGAAGTTTTACCCAAAGAATTGAAATTGGCATAAAAAGTTTTCTTACTGAAATTCAACAGCCCAATTACGTCACTTAAAAATTAAGAAAATATGTTGATGAGGTTGAAAAGTTTATATAATCACTTGGAAACAAAATTTACATCAATAAGGATATATAAGAACATATCCAGACATAAAAAAGTGGAAATTAAAATACATAACATAAATAAAGTCTTTTAAAAAGAGGAGGGTGAAAGGTTCTCTCACTGATTTGGTAACTTACGAAACATACACCCCATGAAAGAAGGATCATAAAATGAAGATTTAAATACCAAATAATTAAAGTATATTACAAAAATAATACAATCATGGGAAGTAAATACACCACAAAAAAGGAAATAGTGGAAAATATAACATGAATCTCACGGGAATAAAAAGTGAGATGAAAACTCCTTACCACGTAGCAATCAATCGAGTCGTATGAGAAAAAATTAATAACCACAAAATTAATAATAGAATACCATGAATATAAATATAATCATTATAATATATATCAAATTTAAGTAAAAAATACACCACATGCAAGAAATAAGTGGCGAACAATGGAAATCTCACGGAATTAAAAGTGAGATAAGAAACCCCTTACCTCGTGTCCGACTTGACTCGTTTGTTCCTAGTTATTCCTAAATAATAAACGTAAGTTAATTTATAATTTATTAAGAACATTTTTAAATTTTATTAATCCTTTTATATCACTTATTACCTTGATATATCAATTAGTTAATTATTTGAGTTTATATCTGTCATTTTGTCGATGTTCGAAACTTGAGTAAAAAATGAACTTGTTATAATTAGAAATTGTCCATGTGGTCAAAAGTATATTATTTACAAAATCATATTCATGATTTAAATATAATATATATAATATACATCAATTATATATATGTATTTATAATAGTACATAACATTTGGAGATAAGGAATGAAATGCACTGTTCATGGAGATGGTAAGCCGTACGTACGTATGAACACTACTTTCATTTATTTTTTATTTTTTAAAGGAATGGAAACTGAATGATACATAAGTATATTTTAATTCCATTATAATTTAATTTGATATAAATGTTACATAATTTTATTAATTCCATTCTTTATACGTTCCATGTATTTCATGAACGAATCATATCACCTTGAGGGGGCGGTAGTCTGCACTTCCTCAAATGAAATTATCATGTTTACATATATTAGAAATCATAAAGGTATATTTTTAAATAAAAATTACAGAATAATATAGAAAACATAAAAATAATATATATCATATATAAATACAGTTCTATCATAATGACCACCATTAGAGGTGGTAGGAGAAGATTGAACCATCATCGTTTCGTGAGGGAGTAGTTCGCCGTCCACAGAAACAGTATGTTCATTACTCATTAGATGGAGGTGTGTGGAAGTGTAGTTTGAAAAATTATCAAAAAAAATACTAGTATATTTAAGATACTTATGTTGTTATAAAAAGAAAGAAATATTGAGAGTTTAGGGGGTTGGACAAGGAAAATAAAACAAAATAACTTAAGAGAAGATGTTACCTTTAAATCGGGTAACTCCCTTTGGTTTGAACCAAAAGGATTTATTGAAGTGCCTTATGACTAAGGTAAGGCTTATAGGTGTAAGAGAGGGATATTTAGAGATTATTTAGGAAGGTTTTGGACAAGACAAGGGGCTTGATAAGTGTGAGGAATGAGTTATAAGTGATGGTTTTTTATAAGAGGGAGGAGGGGTTCTTTACGAAAGTTTTAAAATATTATTTTATTATAAAATTATTTTTGGTTTTAAAAGGTCCCAAACTCATTAAAGTTTAATTTAATATGAATATTGTTTGAAATAAAATCATTCAATAATTATTGTACAGTTTTTGGATATTTTTTTAATTTTTATAATCTTATTTATTTAAATCATTCATTAATGAGGTAAACACTGTATCATTATTGTTTCATAAATAATTTTACTCATTTGATGTCTAAAAATTATAAAAAAATACCATGATGTAGGAAATCTTTTTATATTTAAAATTAATATTTATAGTCGAATAGATAACATATTTTACCCCATATAAAAATTTATTTACTAAAATATATATGTTTAAGTCAATTTTGTCTTTACTTTAAATTAATTAATATAAAGTGTCATTATAACTCTTAAGTGGCTCCATGGGGTCTGAAAATAGACCCAAGGATGACCATGGTCGAACATGTATCAACCAATAGGTTTAGGAAACATGTTAGGTTAATTTAATATTATTATAATATTATTTTTTACCCTTATTTACTAGATTTTCCCTTTAACCATGGTAAATAAAATATTTACTAAAGTAAATATTTAAAATGTGTAAAAAAAGTTACCTATTTACACAATTTATAACTACTGATTCCAAATATAGAATAAATTTTTCCAAATTCAAAACACATAAGTGGTAGAAATTAATTTAAAATTAATTCCCATTGTCAAAACAAAAAGCATGTTTCTAAAAAATAACAACTATCAAAAGATTGACACTTGTTTATGTCCAATTTCAAAGTGAAATTACTTTCAATGAACAAAATTGTATTAAATGGTAAAAATATAATCTAATTAAACTTTAAATACATTTATAAAGTTAATATAACCATATAAATAAATTATATTAAAAGGAAATTTTGAATTAAAATACAGTATTTTCGACTATTCATAAAAAAATGAACTTTATCAAAAAAATACCAAAAATTTACCCAAAGTAAATTCTGATGTTCCAATTCTAAATAAGAACTTTATTTTGTCAAATATAAAATATAAAAGTAAAAAAAAACTATATTTAAAAAGGTTTCACCATTAAAAGGTGGTAAATCGACCTTTAAAGAATATTAGAGTATTTATGCTTAAAATTGGATTCATTCACATTTTAAGTCTCTAAAATTTATTGGATAAAGGTAAAAACATTTAAAAAACATATATAATAATATTTTAGTTAGTTCTATTAATTCACACAAAAAACGGCTAGGCGTTAACTTCCATTTAAATTAATAATATTGTTATATTATTTTTCTGTATAACTCAATGTTGTGTGCAACATAAGTTTTCAAAGAAACCCATTGTTGCGTATCATGTATGCCATCGAACATAGAATCTCCTTTAAAGTAAAATTAATATTTAATTCACAAATATTAATAAATATGGAAAATTTCATATTCTTTATTTAACTGGGATGTTACATCTTTGCCCCCTTTGGAAATTACGTCCTCACAATTTTAAAATTGGGATTGGAAACTTCATTGAAAGTCCCACATAAAAAAAGAGTAAATAAAAATACAACTTTAAAAGAAATAAAGATAAGTACAAAGGTCACCTGAGATAACACATACTAGGATTTCATGAAAACATATATATAGAGGATAAACTAAGTGTCAAGTTCTGATGGAGAGTGATAGAAAACATGATTAGGAGAAGGTTAACAATAAGAAAACCACAAACATGTGATGGGTTAAACAATCCTTGGTTTCCCAGTAAGAAAAGTAAACATGAAACATTTTTTGTTTTTATGTTCCTTTTCATAAAGTTGAGGAATTTATTTATGAGATTTACTAAGAACAGAAGGACACATACTTACTTATCATGTAGACTTTCATCCTTTACTAAATTTCTACCACAAACTCTTCTTTTCTCCAAACGATGAGTATTCAAACTGACTTGGTCACATAAAAAGTGCTAGAATCAACTTCTAGAGTATAACATGATCTATAAAATATGAACCATATATTTCCATTGTCTTTATACATTAACCAAAAACCAAAATGGTTATTACAAGATCAAATAATTCCAAAAAAATATAATCCTTTATAAAAAGAAATACTACCATTAATCTCCAAAATTCAAAAAACAGTACCCAAAGTTCAAAAAAGACCATTCAATACACAACTATCCTTAAAATTCTTCAAAGTAACCCAAAATAATATTGAAACCCAAAACTCAGAAGAATTTGATCCATAGTCTTCCACGATAAATCTTAACATTTATCTTCAAATAACATCGTCTACTCTTAAAGTCTCATACTGAAGTATAATTAACCTAATCACATATTCTCTATGATAGGTTAATCATTTCCATAAATAACCCAAATCTCCATATGTCCACAATAAAAACATAGATTATTCAAAAATAAAATTTCAACCATTACTCCACAAATGGGATCCCATAGTATTCTATTTACCTTATGCATACAACATTCCCCAAAAGAGAGAACGTCTTACAAAAAAAGATTTATCACTTAATCACTAAATCATTTTCCTATATTAAGGACATCCATTTTAAAAAACATAAGTTCCCAAAATCAACTTATTATTGATCTATAAAATCATTTAACTAAAAATAATAAGTCATACTAACTAGGGACTTCACGTAGTCTAGTAGTAGGTGATAAATCCAAATCACACTTTGGTTGTAGGTTCAATTCCCGTATCTTTGTCTGACGCGATGGATTTTCACAAGGTTTGCGTGTTTTCCTTTTTTATAAAACTAAAAAATAACCCTAACATGTTTTAACCTCAAAGGTTTTATTATACCTTCCATTTTCATCCCAATACATTAAGACCTCATTAACTTATATATTGTCATTTTTTTTCACCTCCATATGATAAAATAAAACTATTCCCAAAATAAAGAACATCATACCTTGATCATGGTGTCCATATGGTTTCATCATCATCTTGTTCACGTAGGTAGAAGGTATATACATTGCAAAAATGATTTAGTGATCCTTAAAAATCATTTTCTTCCTTCATCCAAATACACCTTGTACAAATTGGGTCATATGGGTGTTTGTATAAAAATAGTTTCGGAAAATAAGCATATATGACATATAATTTCAAAACATTTGATAAAACACGATTTTAATAAAATAGTTGGACTGAGTTTGAGTTGAAACTTTCAATCAATAGTCCTTTTAAAATACCATAAGTATGTACTGATAGAATATATTGTAAAAGAAAATATAAATAGGTTTCACAAGGGTCTCCTTCTTCAGCACCTTTTTTAAAATCATAATATGCTTCAAAATCTTGTGATAAGGTAAAATATTTGAAAATGACTTGATGATATTTACCTTTATTGAAAATATGACAATATTGAGAAAATAGTATTTGATTAAATACAACCCATGATCCACAATGATATTGAGGTATAGTGGAGGTGTTTGATATCTCAAACAACTGCTTGCAAGTGAGTTGTATAATTGAAAAAGTTTCACAATCATCTGAACATGACTTTGAAATAATTATTTCAAGCATTTCATCAGGAAGAGATAGAAATTTCATTTGAGATCCCCCTCCTTCCATTTGTAACCGACTTTCTTTGATCTAAAAAAGTTATAAAACAAGGATTTAATTGAAATAATAGACATAGGGACTAACCATGTGTTTAACGAAAACTTCTAATCCCAAAAGTTGTCTAAACCGACCTATGATACCAACTATAAGGACCCGACCTTAAAAATTACTTAATCTTGAGTTAAATCAAGAATTCAAATTGATGATATTTTCAGGTTTAGAGTTTTAGATAATTAGCCCATAACTATTACATTTCATTTCAAAAATTACAAATTAGAGACTTCTACTCAGTTTCCATTTTTTGTATAAAATAAAAACTCTTAAAAAACATGTCTAGTTCCATGTTTTAGACAACATGACTTTGGATTGATCACATCTTTAACTCTATTCATCTTTGAGTCATGTGAAAAACACTTTCCAAACTTGGGATGAGCAAAAAAAGATCAGTAAGGGTTATAAAATAAGGGAAGAAAACATTATACCATCAATAAATACAAACCAATGAAATGATACTTTTCAATCATAACATACCTCATAAATTCATAATATTTATGAATAACACTCAGAAATCATAAATCATAATGATAAATTATGGTATACATAACATACTTACATTATATCTTTCACAGCTATGTAGGGAGTAACATTTGAAATACCCATCACAATATATTCCCTAAATATCTTAGAAGAAACATTAACGTTTATCTCCGTCACGTTACCCAATGCATTAGAGAGATATCTCGGGCTCACCCACCCTAGGTTTATCACAGAACCACCCGTATATGTAAACAATCCCCAAGAACCATAACATATTAATAACACATAAAACAATCATAAAATAAAGATAAAATTTCCACATTACAATTAAAATATATCATTTCAAGATATTGACATAATCAATGCTTTATCAAACCATTTTCAAAACCATTTAAAACATTTAATAAAGATATTTTTGAATCAAAGTGTACCATACCACTTTGAATATTTTAATGGTATTAAAATTTTAAAACATTAATGTCCATATAAATAAATCCTAAAAACCATTTTTAAAACATGGACATTAATGAGAACGGTTTAGAAGAATAATTCTTTAAAACATTTAAAACAATGTTTTAGTTAAAGAGTCCCTTACCACTTGATAAAATAATTGAATAAAAATAGTTATACAATAAAATTAAACAAAGATTATAATATCATGATATTAAATAGATTCATGATATAATTTATCAAAGGTTAGTATATACACCCTATAGGATAATAAAGGTGCACAAGATCAATATATGCCTCAAATGAAAGGAGATTGAGACATAGTCTCTTACAAAAATTATTTCCTTAGATTAAGGATAAATCAATGAAATAATTATGTGCGAAAAATAAGAATACACCCAGAATAAGTGTATATTAACTTTAAAACAATTAGATGTAATTCAAAAATATTCATAGCATAACATAATCAAGAATTAGAAGTTTAACCCAATGAATTTAAATTGGGTTAAGAAGTTTTCATACCGAAATTCAACAGCCTAACGACAACACTTAAAAATTAAAAAAATGTGTTGATGAGGGATAAAAGGATATATAATCACTTGGAAACAAAATTTAAATCAATAAAGATATAGAAGAACATATCCTGACATAACAAAGTGTAAATTAAAATACATAACATAAATGAAGTCTTTTAAAAAGAGGATGGTGAAAGGTTCCCTCACTGATTTGGTAACTTACGAAACATAAAACCTATGAAAGAAGGATCATAAAATGAAAATGTAAATACCCATAAATTAAAGTATATTACACAAATAATACAATCATGGGAAGTACATACACCACACAAAAGGAAATAGTGGCAAATATAGCATGAATCTCATAGGAATAAAAAGTGAGATGAAAAGTCCTTACCACGTAGCAATCAATCGAGTCGTATGAACAAAAATTAATAATAACCAAATTAATCACAGAATACCATGAATATAAATATAACAATGATAATATATATCAAATGTCAGTAAAAAATACACCACATTCAATAAATAAGTGGCGAACAATGGAAATCTCACGGAATTAAAGGTGAGATAAGAAACCCCTTACCTCATGTCCGACTTGACTTGTTTGTTCCTTGTTATTCTTGAATAATAAAATTAAGTTAATTACTACTTGATTTAGAACCTTTTCAAGTTTATTATTCCTTTTATATCACCTATTACCTTTATATAAAAATTAGTTAATTATTTGAGTTCATATTGGACATTTTGTCGATGTTCGGAACTTGAGTAAAAAATGAACTTGTTATAATTTCAAATTGTCCATGTGATCAAAATTATATTATCTATAGAATTATATTCATGATTTAAATATCATATATATCATATATATCTAGTATATATATGTATTTATAATATTACATAACATTTGGAGATAAGGAATGAAATGCACCGTTCCTGGAGGTAGTAAGTTGTACGCATGCATGAACGCTACTTTCATTTTTTTTCATTTTTAAAAGGAATGGAAAATTAATGATACATAGGTATATTGTAATTATAGTATAGTTTCATATGATATATCTGTTTCATAATTTTACTAACTCTATACTTTATAAATTCCATGTATGTCATGAACGAATCATATCACCTTGATGGGGCGGTAGTCCACACTTCCTCAAATGAAATTATCATATTTACACATATTGAAAAGAATAATGGTATGTTTGTAAATAAAAATTATAGAAAATTATAGAAGAATTAAACATAATATATATCATATATAAATACAGTGCCATTATAATGTCCACCATTAGAGGTGGTAGGAGAATATTGAACATTCATCGTTTCGTGAGGCAGTAATTTGCCGTTCACAGAAACAGTATGTTCTTTACCAAATTAGATGAAGGTGTGTAGATGTGTAGTTAGAATAATTCACATAAAACATCCAAGTTTATTTAAGATACTTGTTTTTTATAAAAATAAATAAATAAGTAGATTTTAGGGGGTTGGAGAAGGAAAATAAAACAAAATAACTTAATAGAAGACATTACCTTTAAATCGGGTAACTCCCTTTGGTTTGAACCAAAATGATTTGTTTAAGTGACTTATTCATAAGGTAAGGCTTCTAGGTGGAATAGAGGGATCTTTAGATCTTATTTGGTCAGGGTATTGACCTGAAAAGGGGATTGAGAAGTGTGAGTAATGGGTTAGAAGTGATGGATTTTTATAAGGGGGAGGAGGGTCTCTTTAGGAAATTTTGAAAATATTATTTTATTATATAATGATTTTCGGTTTTAAAAGGTCCAAAAATCATTAAAGTCGAATATAAGATGACTATTGTTCTAAATAAAATCATCTAATATTAATTGGACAGGATTTTAATATTTTTTTAATTTTTATAATCTTATTTATTTAAATCATTCATTAATGAGGTAAACACTGCATCATTATTGTGTCATAAATAATTTTATTTCTTTGATGTGTAAAAATTATAAAAAAATACCATGATATAGGAAATATTTTTATCTTTATAATGAATATTTATAGTCTAATAGATAACATATATAACCCCATGTAAAAATTTATTTACTAGAAGAATATGTTTAAGTCATTTTTGTCTTTACTTTAAATTAATTAATATAAAGTGTCATTATCACTCTTAAGTGGCTCCATGGGGTCCAAAAATCAATACAAGGATGAAAAGGGTCGAAAATATATCAACCAATATGATTATAACACATTTTAGGGTAATTTAATTTTATTATAATATTATCTTTTACCCTTATTTTACCAGATTTACCCTTTAACCATGGTAAATAAAATATTTACTAAAGTAAATATTTGAAATGTCTAAAAATAAAATTTACCTATTTACAAAATTTGTATCTCATGATTTCAAATATGGAATCAATTTTTTTGAATTCAAAACATAGTAGTGGAAGAAATTAATTTAAAATTAATTCCCGTTGTCAAAAAAGCGTGTTTTTAAGAAATAATAACTATCAAAAGATTGGCACTTGTTTATGTCCAATTTCAAAGTGAAATTACTTAAAATAACCAAAATTGTATTAAATGGTAAAAATATAATCTAATTACACTTTAAAATCATTTATGAAGATAATATAACCATATAAATAAATTATATTAAAAGGATGTTTTGAATTAAAATACAATATTTTTCACTATTCATAAAAAAAGTACTTTATCAGAAAAATGCCAAAAATTTACCCAATGTAAATTTTGATGTTCTGATTCTAAATAAAAAATTTATTTTTTCAAATAAAATATATAAAAGTGAAAAAACTAGTTTTAAAAGTGTTCGCCATTAAAATGCGGTAAATCGACCTTTTAAAGAATATTAGATTATTTATGCTTAAAAATAGATTCATTCATATTTTAAGCCTCTAAAATTTATTGGATAAATGTAAAAACATTTAACAAACATATATAATCATATTTTAGTTAGTTCTATTCATTCCCACCAATACAACGACTAGACGTTAACTACCATTTAAATTAATATTATTATTATATTATTTTTCGGTATAAGTCAACGTTGTGTGCAACATATGTTTTCAAAGAAACCCGTTGTTGCGTATTAGGTACACCATTGAATATAAAATCCACTTTAAAGTAAAATTAATATTTAATTCACAAATTTTAATAAATATGAAAAATGTCATATTTTTTATTTACTTGGGATGTTACAATGGGTGAGAAAAATATATCCCTCCAATGCATTAGGTAATGATTTATATCTCATGAGATAAACTAAGATGGTCTTGGGAGTGAATCCTAACTTCTAAGATGGCCATTGGAGTGAACCATCACTACCGAGATGGTATGAAGAGTGAACTCATACTACTAAGATGTTTATGGGAGTTAACCATGACTAACAAGATGGTATGGGGAGTAACCCCATACTAATAAGATGTACTTGGAAGAAATGCCTTAACTACTATGGAAATAATATTATATGATTATATGTCTGCCACAATTCCATGTATTATTCCTATGTTATACTTTCTTATCTCATGTTCTTTATTTCCTTATAATTCATGTCTTATGAACTACCAAGATTTATGCCATGATTCATGTTTATGATCTTATGATATGTAGGGTATGATCTTCTAATGTTATGATCACATTATCATACCCCAATTCTCATGTTTATTCTTACATGTCTCCCTTGTTTACCCTTACCGAGTATTCGAGCTCACCCTTTTTATGTTTCATTTCCCAGGTTATGAAGATATGTATTAAGTATGATGTTTCTAAAAAGGGTTCTAGTCATGAATAACCTAGTTAGAGATAATGTAGTTCACTTAAGTACCATTTTTTATGTTTATATGTTTCCAAAGGTACTAAACTAATATGTACTTTGAGCGTTTATTTATATAATGTTTTAATTATTCCACAAAAGTGATGTATTGTTAATGTATGAAAAGAGAGGGTCACTATAGTTTTTATCAGAATGAAGGTTTAGTCAACATTTGGAAATAAAGATGAGAAAAATTTAGTGAGATCCCTAGGAATATTTCTAAGGGTATGTCTAGGGATATCTCTAAGTATAAGTTTGAGGATGAGAAAAAGTATAGTAAAATGTACTAGTATTTTGGTAAAGGATAGAGTGAGTGGTTTCTTAGCATTACATACCAGTCTAGATACTAAAAGTGTATGTGGTTCTAGCACATATGTACCTAGGGGTAACAACTCTAACAATATGCATTGAGCCTGAATCATCATAACCTAGTACACGACAACGAGCCTTGCTGCACACCTAGTTTGAAACTCCTCGGAGATATGCATTGAGAATTCATAAACACTTCATGGATCATCATGAAGGATTTAAATATAATTTGACTATGAATAACCTAGGATATACCTAATATTCCATATATTAAAGAAGTAAGATCCATGATTTATAAATCCTATAAGTAATTTTTCATGATTATGTGGTTTTCTTATATGATATGTGTTTTTTACCCTATGCTTCCTAGTTTTAGTCAATGGAGATAATTATACGGAACATTATTAAAGTTTAATGTTTCATATTTGGAAAGTATGGGCATTATGCAAATTGATTTCCCAAGTGGTAATCTCATAAAGAGAATCAGGAAGGTGGTATGAGTATTGGTTATACTTCTAAAGATAAAGAGACCACCAATGATATATGAAAGGTATGTGATATTCCTCGATTAGTTTTTACATTAAAAACAATAAGTATGATTAGATTGAGGTTGAGGAACCTTAATAAATGATTCATATTTCATATTATAAGAAATAGGTATTAAGGAAAAATTTTACGAATCATAAGTAATGGTTTTAGAATAAAGTTGTATGAATGAAATATTTATGTTTTGGAATTGAAAGATTATGTTATATGAATCAGGAAATATATATGTATTTTCACAATAATTTTATATTAAATATTTAAAAGGATATGTTTAATAGTGATGAAGAATTAGAAAAGTGTTATTTTGATTAAGTGAAGTTAAACCATAATGTGATCATTATGTTGAGAAAACAGTGTTTATCTTGGATAAAGAGATGACTGATTTGGATAAAGTAAACTCTATAGCACCAATTACCCTAGATGTGGTTATTAATTTTTTGACCAGTGGTCTATGTCATCATGTATAAAGTTTAAAACCTCTTGGATTCAAGGAATATATCTAGTAACCTTTGGAGTAAGGAAGCATGCATTTCTTCCAAAATTATTTATGGTAATTCAGGTTATTACCATGTTTCAAGAGGATTTACGATAAGGGTATTTACATGTTTGGAATGTGACAAACAAGAGATACTTTGTGATATATGGGGGATAAATGTTAAGATGATTTTGTGTCTTTATTTCTAAAGTTTTTTATTTTCATCTTTAGGAAGGGTTATAAGGTTAACCATTTATGGAAATTTTAAGTTAAAATTCGAATGAAGTTTTTGTGATTAAAGTATTATATCACCACATAAGGATTTTTTCATATTGGATAACCTGTTCTAACAAATCTGTGTTGATGATAACTGGTAAAAAATGGGATAGAATATCATGGATATGATGATATATTAGTGCTTTAGGAATAAAAAATTCACCTTCCTTTTAAAATAAAGAGGTGAAGTGGATCAAGGAATAAAAAAGGGTGAGGTTTCATGAAATTATGAAAGTATATCTTTTCATGAAAATTCTTTAACTTTAGGAAAATGATCTAGAAATAAAATTTTGTCCTAATACCTTAATTTTTTTTAAAATGATGAACTTTTAAATCATCAAAAATTTATGACTTTAAGTCCAGTAACTTACCATTGATCATTCAATTGTTTATGATTGTTGACTTAAATCACTCCCTATAAATATTTATGCCTTTACTTTATGTCTAATATTCACTCCCAACCTACGTTCTTCTATGTGGAAACCTAGTTGGGAGTTACTTTGGGTAACTGTTACGGTTCCAAATTTCCTTTTTAAAGGAATTCTTAGTATTAATTTTTATGATGTGGGTTTCTATAAAAGGAACTTTAACATATTAAACTTATGATAAACTAAGATAATTTTGAGGGAGAAATTCAATTTAAGGGGGGTAGAATGTATCACCCTGAGATTTTGTGAAGTATTTTTTCCAACTAATTTAATCTTTTTGATATTTTCATTTCATGGAAAACTAAAAATGGTTTATTATATATTAAATAACTATATATGGAATGCGTTATATAAAACACCATGATAATCATGCACTACACACAACATAAATTTTATCTTTCTCTATAAGGAACACCGAGGTTAGATTACGTTACACGCATGACTGACTTTCCTTGATGGATTGTGTAACATGTAAGACTAAGTGTTACCGAACAATAATATATTATTAAAATATTATTATTTAATAAGATATAACCTAAGAATTGTTAAGTCAATATGGTTTCCTTATAAATTTTTCATTTCTTTCTATGTTTTGAAAATCACAAACACCTTATCTTAAGGAAAATTATCTTTTCATAAGGATTATTTTCTTAAGGAAAATTTCGTTTCTCTAAGGAAATTTTTTATCCTTAACCTAGTTTTCATTATCTCATTTTATGACTTATTAAAACCAAACTCATATTATTACTAAGTTAAAAATTTGGATCCTTATCTAAAACCTCAGAATATTATAAGTCCTTGGATATAGAGTCTTCTGTTTTTAGACTCCAAATTCTCTGAAATTCAGACTCCGAATTCTATGAAATTCAGACTCCGAATTCTCTGAAATCCAGACTCTGAATTCTCTGAAATTCAGACTTTGAATTAATCAAAATACAAACTTTTAATTTCTCAGAATTCAGACTCTGAATTCCTCAGAATTCAGAATATGAATTCCTTATAAATCAGACTCTGAATTCCTTATAATTCAGACTCCGAATTCCTAAGAATTTAGACTCTAAAATCTATAAAATTTAGACTCCGAATTCTTTGAAAAATAGAATTTGAATATCCATGTTTCTAGAATCTAATTGTTTATTTGTTTAAACTTATACTTCTATTTTTTTCCTTATATTCTATATTTTCATATTTGGTTAAGCTACTTCATTTTCCTTACACATGTTTTTATTATGAAATGATGTCGTACAATTTGTTTCTAACTAACCATTGGTTGAGTGACACATGTATAGGTCCCTCCAAAATTCAAGTAAAAATATGACCCTTGGAGGAGGGAGGTGACCGTTGAAGTTTTTCCTATAAATAGGAGCTCATTCGAACAAGATCATTATCAATGAATCGATCTAGAGATTACATGCTATGAAATGATTTATAGAGAGAGAGAAAGACTCTCATGCCTTGTGCGTTTCATGAACATCTTGTTCAACTATGAAAATCTTGTTCATATTGCTTCATGTGGCTCTGATTATTTCTGAGTACAATCGAGGGATTCTAAGGATATGAATATAGAGGTGCCGACTACCTTTTAATTTCGAGGGCTTGCGGGTATAGAAATATAGATTCTGATATTCCGATCAAGGATATAACCTAGTGTGGGTAAGGTAGACTTTCTTGAAAATATAAATCAAGGGACCTTTATCCAAGGTTGTTGGATACCCTAATATTTGGGTTAAAATATTTCCAACTTGTTACTTGTTTTTGTTTCACGTTTTATTTTCACTTCATTGTGATAATGAAAGAAAGTATAACTTCCTTATAATTTCTTGTATTTTTACTTACTATGATAATTGAGATTCTATATGCTTTATGGTAGAATCTTTCTCTAAGAAAATTTTTCTTAGGTTTATTTTCTAGATTCATATTTCCGAACCCTAAGAAAGTTTGTTTTATAGTTAGGAACTAAAAGAGGGTTTGTGAATTTACCGTGTTTAACTTTGTTAAATATATTTTTCCTTAAGGTTAAAAACAAAAGTTTTTAAACTTACAATTCAACCCCTCTTGTAGTCGAGCAACTAAATACACTATTTCAATCCTAAAACCATTAAATTGAGATTATATGATTAAATAACTTATGAAAATATATATTTGAATTCATTGGTTATCTATTAATTAGAAATGAATATAGAAACCAAATGAATATAAAGGGAATGATTTTACAAAAGACTATTTTTATGTGAAAAAGGTGATTTATCTTAATAAGTTAAATTAATTAATATTACTGAATTATATTAATTAAATTTATATGTTATATATTCAATCAATTTTTTTATATTCATCCAATTAATTTTATAGGCATAAGATGAGGGCAGACCCAATATGACACATAAAAAGCTATATTTTTTATAAAAGTAGTTTTACCGCCTTTTAATAGAGAAACTATTTTAAATATAAATTTTTGAATATTTTTAAATTTAATATGTCAAAATAAACTTTATCTTTGAAAGTGAAACATAAAAATTAAGTTAGTTTGAAGTTTTGGTATTAGTCTGTAAAGTTTCATGTTTTGATGAATAAAGAAAAATAATGAATTTTAATTCAAAAATGTTTTTTCACATAATTTATTTATATGGTTAAATTATATTCTAAATTAGTTTTAAAGTTTAATTAGATCAAATTTTTATCAATTAATAAAATTTAGGTCATTGTAATCAATTAAACTTTGAAATTGACTATAAAAACATAGCAAATTTTGAAAATTTTTACTTTAAAAACCCGTATTGTCATCCCGTCTGTAAGATTAAATTTAAATTAATTTCTTCCACTAATATGATAGGAATTTGGAAAAATGGATTCTATATTTTGAACCATAATAATTTATAATTTATAATAATGTAAACTCAGTTTTTTACAAAAAAATATCAGTGAAATTAATTAAAATTAATTACAATGATTAAGGTGAAATTAAGTTTAACAAGGGACCAAACCTTAAAATTAAGAGACTAAAATAACCTAGATACTTCTCCATAATCCATTGGATGTCCATATTTATACCCTATAATCATTTTTCTATACTTTTTACCATTATTTTATACACTTTCAGTGGGAAATACATGAGTGAAATTACCTTTCCCAAAATTTACAAGAGTACCACTCTTCCTCCACTATAAAAAGCCTCCTTTCCTCCCAGTTCATCACACCTATAAATACACTTTTCTCTAACAGGATATGATAAAATAGAGACTCAAAATCCCTAAAATAATCATGTAATCCTCACCTTGGGAATAAATCCATCCAAGGAATCCCTTTGGTGAAAACCAAAAGGAGTTTCCCAAAGAAGAGGTAATATCTTTCCTCATGTTCTTTAGTTTCATTTATATTATCTACCCTATAAACTATCCTTATTACATGATAATAAAAAACAAAAGTATCCTAAATATACTTATATTTTTATATTCAAAGTGTTATACCTACAGTTACACACACTTCCATCTAATTGGTAACGAACATACTGTTTATGTGTATGACGAACTACCACCTCATGAAACGATGATTGTTAGTTTTTACTTACCACCTTTCATGGTTGGGAATTATGATAGACACAATATTTATATATTATATATAATATATTTATTATGTATTTATTCTCTTGTATTTATATTATAACACATACCTTTATATTTTCCATATTTTGTAAATACAATAACATTGTTTGTGGATATGCGGAATATCACCTCCTCAAAGCGATGTGATTCGTTCACACTTTACATGGAATGTTTTAAGGATGGTTTCAAGAAAAATATATGATATATATAACATAATAATACTAATTTAATTATATTATATACATATATACATATATTTCATTTAAATATTTTCTTTCAATACAACAACAAAATGGAAACAACGTTCATGTGTACGTACAACCTATCATCTCCACGAACTGTGTATTCCATTTCATATTTCTATATTTTATAGATTATTATTAATACATATATACTGAATATATATGATATTTATATAATTTTTTATATTTTTTGAGTATTTAAATCATTATCTAAGTAATAATATCAAGAATAATAAGTCAAAACATATGCAAATAACAAAATGGATATTACTCGAAGTGAAATGTTAACATAGAATTATTAATAAGTATGAAATATAAAGTAATAGTAAAACCACATATGGTATTATATATAAGAATATGGTTCTATGATAGATTTATAATAAACTTATATTTATTATATAGAAGGTTTGAATGAGTACGACGAGAGTCAATACACAAGGTAAGGGTATTTCATCTCACTTTTTACATCTGTGAGATACATGCCATGTTCACCATTTTTTTATTTTTCATGGTGTATATAATGAACATAAATGTATTATATGATTATTATTACTATATTTATGGTTATTTACATATCCATTATATGATATTTCTTTCATGGGGGTTATATTTCAAAAGTTACCAAATTGGTAAGATAGTTTGTCTCATTTTTCCTTCTTTGAGACACATGTTTTGTTATGAACCTACATTATTTTTCAAGGTGTATTTGAAATTTTATATCATGAATCTCATTATTTTCATGATATTTTAATCTTCATGTAATTTAATTTTCTTACAAGGGGAGTATGGTCCCAATTTACCATGTGGTAAGAGTTTATTGAAACAATCTCATCATTTATGAAGATTGTTTATGATTATGATTCCATTGATGAAATATTATGATTCATCACTCAATAAAAATCATGATTTTTTATTCTAATTTTTTTTATTAAAGATATATATATATAT
This sequence comes from Viscum album, assembly GCA_963277665.1. Classification (NCBI taxonomy): domain Eukaryota; kingdom Viridiplantae; phylum Streptophyta; class Magnoliopsida; order Santalales; family Viscaceae; genus Viscum; species Viscum album. The sequence goes on along the minus strand of OY728153.1, from coordinate 289,846,036 downwards.
ATTTATTATTACTATTTTTCAAATCTTTTTTACTTAAGATAACTAAGATTTTTTAGGAAAGTCCGACTTTATTTCTCTTTTCGGTCGGAAACCTGTGTTTTTTCAAAACTGTTATTCTAAAAATGTTTTCAAAAATATTTTAATATTATCCTATGTTGTTAAAGGATTTTTTACTTATTTTTTACCTTTTAAAAATAGTTTTATATTTAATATTCTTATCATTTTTTGATTAAGACACTTTTCTGAACTTTTAAGGTAAAAAAAGAATTTTTGGAATGTACGGACAAAATCGCTGTCACGACGGTCATTTACTTGAAGATTCCATTATATGTTTACAAGTTTATTTTTAAGGAAATTTTTTTCTTCATATTATGTAAATTCATTGTTTTAAATTGGTTTTCAATTAAATAGGGTTTTAAAAATATTTTATAGTTAAAAAAATTATTTTAATCCTTTTCAAGATTTCTTTATAAGCTTTCAAAGTAATTTCAAAGAAATGGTTTTAAAAACTATTTAAATATTTATTTAAATATTTTAAATGAATTTTCAAGGAAAAAGGTTTTCAAAAAATTTTCAAACATATTTTTATAATTTTTCATTGAAAATGGGTTTCAAAGCGTTTTCAAACTCTCTTTATATGTTTTCATAGAAAAAAGGTTTCCAAAAGGTTTTCAAATATTTATTTATAAGTTTTAAATTATATTTTCAAGAAAATGGTTTTAAAAAGATTTTTTGTTTTAGAAATAAATTTTCAAAGAATAAAGGATAATTTCCCCATGAAATGTTTTTCAAATTTCTTTCCAAATTATTTCCCATCTAAGATGACATCCATTGGTGTTAATCATGCCTTTATAAGAAATGATCCAAAGGTTCCATTAATTTTCTTTCACCGAATGGTTTACATTTTATAGAATGATATTTATGATTTTTTTTATCTTTCATGGGTTATATGTTTATGAAATACATTTCTATTTCATGGGTTATATGCTTTTAAAAACCATTTTTTCATGGATTATTCTTTTGATGAAATAATTATAAAATATGTATCTTTTTTCATAGGTTGTGACATGATTACATGTTTATGATACCCATTTAATTTCATGGGTTATTATATGATTATTTATTATTATTTTTGTATATTTATGTATGATTTCATTATGTTATGGGTGTGAACTATATCTCCCTCCAATGCATTGGGTAAAAATTTATATCTCATGAGATAGACTAAGATGATCTTGAGAGTGAACCCTAACTACTAATATATCAATGGGAGTGAACCATGACTACCAAGATGTTATGAGGAGTGAAACCATACTACTAATATGGACATGGGAGTGAACCATGACTACCAAGATGGTATGGGAGTGAACCCACACTACTAATATGGACTTGGTAGCGATGCCTTGACTACTATGGAAATCATATTATATACTTATGTGTCTTCCACAATTCCATGTATTATTCCTATATTATGGTTTCATAGATTATTTTCTTTATTTCATTATGATTCATTTATTATGAACTACCAAGATTTATGCTATGATTCATGTTTATGATCTTATGATATGTAGGGTTTGATCTTTTAATGTCATGATCATGTTCTCATACCCCTATGATCGTGTTTATGCTTACATGTCTCCATTTTTTACCCTTATTGAGCATCTGAGATCACCCCTTTTTTGTTTAATTTCCTAGTTTATGAAGATATGTATTAAGTAGGATGTGTTTAATAAGAGTGTTAGTAATGAAAAACCTAGTGGGAGATAACGTAGTTTACTTAAGTACTAGTTTATATGTTTCTATGTTTCCAAAGGCACTAAACTAATACAGTCTTTGGGTGTCTGTTTGTATAATGTTTTAAGTATTCTACAAAAGTGTTGTAATGTCAATGTATGAAAAGAGAGGGTCTCTATTTTAATAGGCCATATTTATATAAATCCAACATCAACCATTGAGATAGGGAAATAATTATTCACATCCCGAGTCATCCTTTGATTTTTTATTCATCTCAAGTGTGGATATTATTTGCTTATGAGAAATCATGTCTAGATTAGATGATTTAGACAAATGAGATAATCATACTCGTAGACATTCCTATTGTGAGGGACTAAACTAATGTATTTCTTGAAGATTTTCTTAGTCTTACTCCCTATATAGAGGTTGATTTCTCAATTGAACTTATACCTAGATATCTGATTATATCCAAAACTCCTTATATATTTGCCACCAATGACTTGTAATAACTAAATAAATTGTTATAAATGAATCTAGAAAAGGGTTTTATATGCCCGAGTGCTTCATCGTGGGGTGAATCCACCCTATTTATCAGGAAGAAGAATGGTTCAATGAACCTCTGAATTGATTATCACGAGCTTAAAAAAATCACAATAAATAATAATTACCCCTATCTTTTGATAGAATACTTGTTAAATCAACTATGTGGGGCCCATTATTTATCTATGGTGGACCTTTGGTCGGGATATCACTAATTAAAGGTGAATAAGTAAGATATCCACAAGACCAACATTTAAAGGAGTTATGAACACTATGAGTTCATAGTTATTCCCTTAAGACTCACTAAGGCTCCAAAAATATTTATGGACTTAATGAATAGAGTATTTAGAGATTACCATTAAAAATTTGTGTTAGTCTTTAGATGATATTCTAATATACTCCAAAAGTAAGAAGGAGCATGAGGAACATTTAAATATTATGCTAAAGACTTTATTAAAGGATAATATATATTCAAACTAAAATAAATGTGAGTTATAGATAAAGTAATTATCAATCTTGGGGCATGGTATCACTAAGAAAGGGTTATTTGTAGACCCTTCTAAGTCAAAGGAAATTGAAGAGTGTCCTAGACCAACATTTTTAAAGTATATACATAGTTTTCATGGACTTACTGGGTATTAATGACAATTTTTGATAAAATTATCATGATTACCAAACTTATTAACCAAGATGACTCATAAGGGACAATAGTTTTTCTGTACTAGTGAATGTATAGAGAGATTTCAATAACTGAAAATGAGGCTTATCACTACACCGATTCTCATGCTTCTCTCAAGTGGGGAAATTTTTTGGGTATAAAATGACACTTTAAAGAGGGTATTGGGTTTTCTAAAAATATAGAATGAAAAATTTATAACCTATTCCTCAAGTTAGTTGAAAGTTCATGAATAGAAAAACCCAACAAATGATTTGGAGTTAGATGAAGTGATCATCACATTGGAAATATGGAAACATTATCTCTATGTGGAGAAGTGTGAAATATATATGGATAATAAGAGACCCAAGTATATATTCACACAAACAAAGCTTAATATGTGCTAGGGAATATAGTTAGAGATGATAAAGGAATATGAACACTCAATTCACTACTATTTTTAGAAATAAAAAAATGCAGCAGATTCTCTAAGTATAAATGATTTGAGAAACTTATCAATGATGAGAATTAAGAAGGATTAAATATTATTATACTTGTAAAGGATGGAAAATGTGATCATACAGTAATGAACATTATCATTATCTTCTCAAATAATTTCTCAACCATCCCTTCTTGAGAAGATAAAGTATGCATAAAGAGATGATATGGAAATTTACAAGAAAGTGGAAGCTATTAAAAAAATGAAAATCCTCATTTTTTAAAATTGATGAAGAATAATTTTTAATATTTGGGTCACAACTATGTGTACCATCAAATCCCAAGATAAAGAAGGAGACGTTGAATGATACACATAGCTCAACCTTCTCTATCCACCCAGGGATCACAAAGATATATTGAGATCTTTGAGATAACTATCGGTGGGACAATATGAAAAACAAGATAATATAATATACATCAAAATTCTTGGTATGTAAGTAGGTGAAGTATTAAAAGAAAAAGTCCAAGGGTAGGAACAAACCATTACCCATACCTACAAGGAAATGGAAAAAATCACATTGTAATTTTTCAATGGTCTTTTGAAGACATCCAGATGAAATAATATTATATGGGTTGTAGTGGAACATCTTACAAAGACTTCATTTTTCATTTAAATTAGAGAGGAATTCTCACTAAATTAACTAGAAAGAATATATATCAAATAAGTGGTGATGATGCATGGAACAACACTATCGATTGTATCTGACTGAGATCCTAGATTATGTCCATATTCCGGAAGAGACTCCAACATGATTTAAACACTAATTTGAACTTTATAATGACTTATCACCCCCAAAATTATTTCCAATATGAGTGGACTATCCATAAAATTGAGTACATGTTGAGATAATGTTTGATGGACTTAAATAAAGGATTTTATCAAAATCTTCCTTTATATTATTTATTGTATAATAATAGTTTTCACTAAAGAATCCAAATGGATCCATATGAATCCATTTATGGGAAGAAATTCAGAAAAACTATATTATAGGATTATTTTGGTGAACACAAGATTCTGGGACTTGAAACAGTCAAGGAAATGGTGGAAAATTTCAATAATATTAAACATCACATTATGGATTCTCAAAGTTGACATAAGAGCTATACTAAAAACCATCATCAAGACCTAGAGTTTGAGGTTGGAGATAAAGTTTTCTTATAAATATTTCAATGGAAGTGAGTCATGATATTTTGGAAGAAGGGTATGCTAAGTCCTAGGTACATATGCCCCTTTGATATTATTGATCGTATTGGAGTTGTGGATTATTGACTATCACTCCCACCAACCCTATCTCAGGTTAATGAACTATTCCAAATATATATCTTGAAGAATTACATACTATATCCCTCACATATACCAAATTTAGAGGTAAAAAATCTTGAAAATGATCTCTCTTACAAGGGGAACATGGTGAAGATCTTGGATTATAGAGACAAAGTTCTACGAAACAAGATAACTCACCTTGTCAAAGTACCATGTAGAAAACATAAGTATGAGGAGGAGACTTGGGAACCTAAGGAAGAAATGGATCAAAAGTACCCTACCCTTTTTCAACATTGTATGTAAAAAGAAAATTTTACGGTGAAATTTAATAAGGGAGGAAGAATATGACATCCCCAAATTTTATCAATAGAATTTCCCTCTGATTATATAGTTGTGTCATATTATGTAATATAATATTATATAAGGTACATGAACCACATGATGAAACCAAAAAAATTATATCACATTAATTTTAATGAAAAATTTAGAGAATAAAAATAGACATAATAATTGAAAATATTTCAAGGGGATAAAAAATATAAAATAAGTAACTAAAATATGAAAACTTGGATCTACTTGATCAACTAGAATAACTGCATTAAAAAAACATTGTGGAAATGAAGAATAATATCAGTAATGTAATATTCATTTTGAAAATTAAAATATATAAACTTTAGAGAAATAAAAGTGAATAAATAATGGATGAAATATGAGGTCTTTATAAAAAGTAGGGAACCCATACAATCATTACAAATTTGACCATTGAAATAGTAATCTTATCATTGGAATAGTAATATGACCATTAATAATAGTAACCTAACTATTATAATAGTAAACTCATCTATGCAAGTGTAAAATAATATATAGGTATCATAAAATATGAAAATATGATATATTTAAATTCACCAAGCCCGAAGGCTATTATTATTTTTATTTATTTTCCTATTTTTTAGTGGGTTGAGGGGTAACCTTACATGGATATTAAGCATAGAGGCACTTAGGCCTTAACACATGACCATTAAAGGCTCAAGAAATACACTATAGGAATAGACCCACCCAACATATATATTTTTTATACAAAGTCCCTAACTTTACAAGGCTACCCAGCTAGAATTGCCTCGTGTAGAGATGCATAGTGCCTAATTGAGATGGAAAATTCCAAACCTTCTCATTTGTCCAATATGATAGCCTTGAAAATGTGGTAGTAATTTCATTAAACCCCTTTAGATCATCACTATAGAATCTTCTTATGTATTTTTTAATCTGCTGCAATACCGACTAATATCCCAATCGACACCTCACGCCCCATTAATGCCCGCTGCCACATTCCAATACACTACCTAACTGATCTCTGTCATGGAGCCCCTCCCTCATGATAGGCCAATCGCCCCACCACTACTTGCTTCAACACCCCATCTAGTGGATCCCCCATCGCCGCCATCAGAGCCCCGCTGTCCACCCGCAACCAGTACTTTGCACCCCACTGAAGCTAACTGCTGCTCACCTTTTGCCCAAAAAAACCCTCATTGTGGAGTCCCATAATCATGCCCCCCATTGTTCATCACACCTCAACCATGAACGGCTGCCTTGCCGCATGCCACCCACATGAAGACACTGCACATGCATCGTACCCCATGACAATATTTCCCCAAATATTGAGGCTACTAGGGATTAAATCCTAATTGATGTAGGATTATAGGGTTACCTTAACCACTATTCTCAGAACCCAACTACTTATATTTAAATCATTATACGAGCAAATAAATTCTTTAAAAATGATAAAACACGTGTTCATATTTTTGTAAAACATATATGTTTTATTTTAATTTTTATAAAAGATATAGTGATTTAAAATAAATATTATTCTCATAAAATGGGTTTATAAATTAATATTATATTATTTTATAATGATAATATAATTTTTTGAGACATTAATTAATTTTTCAAAAGGTCTGAAAATTGACCATAATATTACAATCATTATTTTTCAAATAAATAATAATTTTATTGTAAAATTAATTTTTTCATATTTAAAAAATTATTTTTAAAAAATTTATTTCATTTTTAAAATCTACACATATAGAAATGATCAGGTTGAATTTTATTTATTTTTCTAAAATAATTGAATTTTTGGTGAATAGTGAAATACGATAAAATACGATATTTAACATTATAAGCTAAATATATTAATTTTTGAGTCATGGATGATTTAAGAACCCACAAGTTCAAACTAAAACACAACATTTATTATATATATTCAAAATAATAAATACTATTGTTACTCTTGATCCAAATTAATAAACTAATGATTATAATATTCAAAAATACCCTCCTCTTCCCCTTATAAATACCACACCTCACAAACTTTTATCGTCACACCTTATAAGACTTATATATTTCTAAATTTATACCCAAATATCTTACCAAAACTCTCCATTATTTCATAATACTTATGGTCTCACCAAAATAACAATTATATATTCCTTAAGGAGTATTTCAAGGAGACAACTTTTAAGAGGTAATATTCTCAATTTACCTCTTTTAAATTATTTTATTCTTCTATATTCTCCTAGAATACATCATGAAATAATAAATAATGACTCCATTGACATAAATATACTATAATTGTATTATATTAAAGTAATATCCATCTTTTACCCCTATTTTGTTTTTTAAATGAAGACGTTGTTTACAATATGGATGGTTCACTACCTCCATAAACAACATACCTCATTTTTCTTTACCACCTTCAAGGATGGTTATAGAAATAATACTGTGGTTAAATATTATTATAATAATTGTATTATAACTTATTTTAGGTTCTTTAATTTTTTAATAATCATTTAATTCAATAAAATGAATCTAGTTTATGATGGTCGATAAATTCCCAAAATGAACTAACCATTTAACATTAATATTTTTTCTAAATGAATAATACCTATGTCAGAAAAAAATGGATATTTGGGACACTTAAAATTTCTATAAGTTAATATCATTTTATTTCACTTTTGGAGTTGTATTTCAATTTTATAATAACTTCTATAATTATACACAAGTGATCCGACCATGGAACCATGAAACGAACACCCTCATAAAAGAAAAAATAAACATTATATCTCATTGGAATGGTTATAGATAAACATAATAAAATTATAAAAAATAAAATACATATGTAAAAGGTTATGAATTAATTAATCAATAAATTTAATTTGATTATTCAAAATATTAAGTGAAAATAAAAAATGATTCTGGAACATAAGGTAAGGGATCTCTTTGAAACCCCATGTTTCTTTAGGTTCCTTTATCTCTTTAACTCAATTTACCTCTCTATTTTTTTATTATGTAATGATTATAAGTTATTTATATATGTCTCTAACATATATACCTATATTATTATAACTTCATTTTATGGGTAAATATATTCATTAAGTCCATTTATAAAATTCAACCCATTTATTTCCATGAGTAATTCTTATGATATGAGGAAAGATTATGCAACCAATTTATTTCCATGGGTAATTATTATGTTTTTGAATTATGATTGATTTCTATTTTTTTCAAACATAATCATGTAAATTTTATAATTGGCACACCCAGATAGTGCTCCAACACATTGGGTATTTTTTATCTCATGAGACGTTATATATGGGACAAGGAGTGAACTTAATACGTGATGAGACTCTGTCCACCATGTGATGTTGTCTTGAATGTTAGACTTAACTTATGGGGTTTTCATGTTATATGTTTCTGAAACTTATTTCCATGATCTTATGATTCCATTTTCTTTATATTATGCCTCTATATGATTATTCATGAGCCTTGTATTTTATGTTACCATGGTATACCTTTTGAATCATATGATATGTTTCATTAATATATTTATTACCTTATTGGGATTTATAGAACACCCATTTATTTTTTGTATTTCCCAGGTTATCCTATGATATTTTAGGAACTCAAATGGATTTAGGAGCTCATTATGTAGTTTAAAATAAGATAATTTTGTTTTAGTTTCATATTGATGTTTTATGTACATATTCATCCAAAGACACTAGGCCTCTTGATCCTTTGATTGTATTTATTGGATAATTATGTTTAAAACAATGTAATTATATGTGTAAAAGGCTTGGGTCTATATAAAATTTATGTGGTGGGAAAGTTACAATGACTTCCTACTTCTGGTATACTCGATTGAGGGGGAAGATAAGTTCCATAGGTTCAGTTTTTTAATGCACTTATCTAAATGTGAACTTCCATAGGATCTATAGATAATACTTATAGTAGTCTATTGATAGTACATGAAACTAGTTTTCATGAAACCAGTTATCCTATCCCTTAACAAGTGGTATTAAAGGGGTGGTTTAGAATTTTTAGTAGAAATTTAATTAGATAAAGGGAATATCCAAATTGAGAAATTAGGTGTAATGGATGTTGGCTTATGGAGAATGCATATTGAATATTATCTGATTCTGAATGACTTGGAAGTTCCATTGTCCAAGATAATTCTGGTGATAATGGATAAATATGAATGAGAACACTTAGATAGGAAAGCATTGTGTTGGTGAAAATGTCTCTTGTAAGGAATGTTGCATTCAATATTCAGGAGAAGAATAAAAAAATTAATGTTTTGAAGGGGTTGAAAAACATGTATAAAAAACAGATATCCCTAAATAAGGTTTTTATATTCTAAAGGTTGTTCAATTTAAGGTTTTTAAATGTAAGACTAGTGAAATATAATTTTAATGACTTCAAATTGATTCATGGGATGCTCCAATAGATAAAGGTAAATTTTTCTGATGATGTATGGGAATTTATACTGTAGTATTCACTTCTGGAGAGCTGGGATGAAATGGTTACTATAGTTAGTAACTCCTAATCTAGTGTTTGATGATATCTAGAACATAGTATTGAATAAAGAATAAAGGTATAGGGAATTTCAAATATTAACCTGTAGTTCCCTTAATACCAATGGAAGGGGAAGGTCACTCTATTAAAAGTAAGATTATCAAAAGAATCCACTGATAGATAAGTATCAATAAAGGCAATAGGAGAGGTGTTTAATTAATTAAACTTGTCCTGGTCCAACCTACTAGAAATGTGATAATAGGGGACATATCAATAATGATTTTAAGAGTCAAAGGGAGAAAATGATAAGGACATCAACATCTGGTAGTTCAAATTCCATCAACTCAACAGAAGAATGCCATGGTAATCTATTGAGTTTTGGAAAGTCCATTTAGTGGATAATGAAGACCTATAAATTTTTGTAAAAGTAAATGTCAATATCCAGATGATTAATGGAGGTTTCTTGAAACTATTGGAAGTTTTCAACATCTCCAGCCTTAGGATAAATCAAATTTCTGTTAGGAAACTTGATGATGTAGGATATATAACTAGCTTCATTGATGGGGTATAGAAAGTTAAATGAGGATAAATAATAGTTTCATAAATAATAAATAATGTTACCCTTTAAAAGACTGGAAATTCAGATGAGGGTATAATCATTAAAAGTACAACTTCCAATGATTTAGAAGTATAACACTATGGTTTCAGTCACTTTAGTGAAAATAACATGAATGTTATATAGTCAAAGGGAATAATGAATCTTGATCACATGAAAATATAAAAGTTTGAAATTTGTTTTCTAGAAAAATAGAAAAGAGTGTCTTTAAACTTAGATGGTCAGAAGCCTAAGAATAAGATGTTGGAGCTTGTACACTCAAATTTTTGGATCCCTGTCCCTATTCAATCCTTTTTCGGTTACCTCAAATTTCTCACCTTTATTAATGATGCTACTAATAATGTGTATATTTACTTCCTAAATAAAAAATCCAATGTATTTTAGGTATTTACATAGTGGGAAGAATCAATAGAAAGTTAATGCGGTTAGAATTTGAAGTGCATGAGAACTGACAATGATGGTGAGTACATTGGATGAAACTTTTGGAATTTCTATAAGTAGGAAGGGATAATCCATGAGAATATGGTAACCAGAGCTCTACAGTAGAATAAAGTAGTTAAAAGGATGAATCATAATTTGATGGAGAAATCTAGAAGTATATGGTTACACTCAAAAATTCCTATGGTGATTTTGGAATAATTACTCAACATTATGGCTTATCTCACCAACATAAGTCTAGAATTAATAGTAAAGAAGACACTTTTAGAGGATATGTGGTCTAAAAAATGATCAGAAGTTCATAACCTTAAATGTTTTGATAATTTATCATATGCACATGTAAATTATAAGGATTTTGATAAACTTTAATCCAAACCCAAAACATATTTTTCCTTGGTTATAGAGATGAAAATTTTAGATATCACTTTTGGGATGGTGATAGGAAATAAATCATCAGAAGTAGAGATATTTTCTTAAATGAGAAGATTATGTTGAAGGATTATAACTTAGTGGAGTAGGAAATTGAAGGAGAGTCAACTGTTTGTGTAAAAATCTAAACTTTTATAAATTAAATTCCCTTCTTAAATGAGTAAATACCTTATTAAGAAATGTAGTTATTGAAAACACATGTACCACTTTAGTTATTTTGGATTGTTATAAGTTATGTCCTATCATATTAAAGTAATGTTAATAATCATAATCATTGATAATAGAGTCATTTTATAGTGACCGTTATGATTAGTATATATATTTAAGGTTATGATAAAATCGAATTGACACAGAAGAAAGAAGAGATGGACTTGACTATTAGTATCATACTCTATGAATCACATTTATCAGAGATTATAAGGGAGATAACATCAATATAATTTTCCCTATACCAATCCCAAACTAAGATTTAATAACTAAAGCATGGGTCAAACTATTTACAAGACAAGTTCTAGCTTATTGAGATTAAAACCCAAGACATGTTTGCTAAACCACCCAAAGAAAGTGTCACCATCACACACCTTACCCTTGGGGAATATGCTTGTATAATAAGGGTTTATGTATCTAGATCCTAATAGTACGAAATTTTATATTTTTTCAATAAAATATTTATTATATTTTTTATTATTACTTTACAAGTGATTAAATATTGATTTTGAAAAAAATTTATTTTTATATGATGAAATATGAATTGTATTTTTAGAAAATATATAATTCCAATCAAGAAACTCTTTTTATAGATTTTTTTTGAAATAAATTTTATTTTTTAAAAAATATTATTATCAAATACTTTTTATTTATGTATAAATGATAATATAATTTTATCAGGTCAAATTAATTTTTTATAAGGGTCATAAACTATTATCATCATAAAAATCCTTATTTTTCAATAAAGGGGTATTTTTTATTTAAAAGTGTAAGTTTTAATATTTGGAGAATTATTTGTATATAATAAATATTTTTCTTAAATGAGCATGTCAAAATTATTCAATAGTGATTTTTTCATAATTTTATGAGATGTTCGAATTTTTGGGTAAAAAATAAATATGACATAAATACATGGTATGTATTATGAAATCATAAAATCCCAAAGATAATGTAATATATTCTATAAAGAGTATCGAAGACCAATTTTTTACCCTTTAAAATAATGTGTTTTAAAGTTATTTTATTAATTTTATAAACCCTCAATGAATCCTTCAAAACCTATATTATATTTTATGGTTTTAAAATTAATTCTTTATGAACATGACTCACTTCCACATTCATAAGGGTATTATTTTAATGATTTAGGTTCTTATAATTATAAAATATTTAAATCCACTCCTATTTGGAAGAAACCAAGGGAATATTTTTGTTTTTTATTTTTTTATCATATAGAGTCCAAAAACTATGTTTTGAAATTAATAAAGAATTTCCCTCTCTTTTGCTATAAAAACCCACAAAAAATCCCATTCCTCTTCACTGAAAACCCTTTTAGAACAAAGTCACCACACCTTTACCAATCTATATCCCTCCCAAGATTTATAAGTACCCTCTCAAGGTAAGGGTCCCTCTCTTTCTTCTCTTTATTCAAGAATCTTCTTTATATTATGACTTTCTAATTTCCAATTGTTCATGTTGGGATATGTTTTTACACACCCCTATTACTCTCCTTATTATTTCAAAGTAACGATATACCCTTTTCACCCTTCCATAGATCTTTATGTACCCTCATTATTCTATCAAAATTATTCTGTGATTTTCTATTCCAAAAATTTGTTTAGTGAATACCCATCTCCATTTCTACTCAAGGGTATTCAACCAGATATACCTATCCTTCATTGATTGGGGGAATTCCATGTATAAAACCCACCCTCTATAATCATGGGATTAAGAGTGATGAAAGGAATCCTTATGTTGTATGATCTATGTGTCACACTTATTCATGTATATAATATAAATGTAATGGGTGGGACCAAAATTATATATCCCTCTAATACACTGGGTAATGTTTTTATCTCATGAGATACCATGAATAGTACATGAGAGGTTATCCCAATAACACTATGCTATGATGTCTTGATGGTTAGCCTTGAATTATGTTTATGATGTCATGTTTTATTTTGTTTCCACATTCCTATGTTTCCTTTATGTTATCATCTTAAATCATGCTTCAATGTTTAACTTTATGATTCTAACACCTCTTATGTTACCATGATATCCTCTTAAATTAAATTTACTACCTTACCATATTCCATGATTTTATTATTCCCTTACTAGGATTTATAGCTCACCCCTTTCTTATGTATGTCCCCAGGTTATCTCATGAATTTTTAGAAGAGCAACAAAATTCTAAGGTCTTGTTGTGGAGTTTTTAAATAATGTTATTATACCCATGTTTCAAGTTATTTTGCTATGTACCCAATTTCCTAAAGACACAAAGCCTCATGATCTTATATGATTTTATTATGTGTACCATTATGTTATAAATCAAAAATTATGGTGTATTAAAATATGGGTTTTCATAGTTTGTATCAGAAGAAATTCTAGTTATTTTTAGGGGTTAGGATTAGAAAACCTTAGTGAAATCCTTATGAATAAGACTAAAAAAAGGAAAATATCCACAAATTTTGGTAAAATATAGAGTAAGTGGTTTCCAAGAAAAAAAATCTCTATATGGATACTACACATGGATTTGGATCTGGAATAGTTTTACCTAGGGGCAATAAACCAAAAAGGGTTCATTGGGCTTGACCGATCACCACCCGGTACATGAAAAAGAGGCCTCATAGTACACCCAATTTGACACTCCCAGGGGATATTATTTGTTAAATTCAAAATCTCATTACACACCATTATTAAGGGAAAAAATTCCTATAATATTTTATGTTAGAAAATAGACCATGGATAACTTATATTTAAACCTATAAATACACAGGTTAAGGAATTTATTTCATTTATGGGTGATCCCTTCAATGTTAATATTTTCCCTTTTATATGTTTAATAGTTTTATAATTCTTATCCACAAGTCTATTTTGGATGAAGTAAACAATTATAACCAAAATAAAATAGTGAAAGGTAGTTTTATCATCCATCGTTCTATGCATTATTTCATATCATACAAGTTTAGTAGAACTATTGAAACCCCACCTGAAAACAAGGAAGTTAAGTTATTAGTGATTATAAAAAATGAGTTAATTATTGAATCCCAGGAATATAACTCACCCCCTATAAAAATTTTTCGGTGGAATTCCCCATAAAACTTGGTGATACCCCCATTTAGAGGAATTATTTGCTATTATATGAATGGATTGACCTTACTTGTATAGAGCCAATATAAATTTTTGAGAAAAGAAAATCACCCTCCATATCAATAATCACCCTATGATTATATAAAAGTGAAATTAAGTGGATGAATCTAATTTGGTATAATAATATTAAGCATGGATATTATTGCCTTGTGAGCATGAGTATCTATCTAAAATTATTAAAATAAATGAAAATATCATCCTTGATGACATTCCCATTGTATGAGAATTCACTGATGTGTATAAAAATGAATTACCTGGTCTTCCTCCTAGTTGAGAGGTTGATTTCAGAATCAAAATTATACCCAGATGTTTGCCAATATCAAATAATCCATATATAATAACCATTTTTAACTTGAAGAGTTGAAGAAGAAACTATATGAGAATATTCATAAAGGTTTTGTACACCTAATTTCTTCACTGTAAGGTGCACCAATATTTTTTATTAATAATAAGGATGAGTTAATGCATCTCTGCATTGATTATCATTAGATCAATAAGATCATAATAAAGAAAAAGTATTCTCTACCACATATTGATTACTTTTTCGATTAGTTATGTGGAGCCCAATAATTATGTAAGGTAGATTTTTAGGCAAGATATTATCAAGTAAAGGTAAAGGAGGGTATCCCCAAGACTACTTTTCATACATGATATGAGCACTATGAGTTCATAGTTATGACATTTCAACTCACTAATTCTCTATATATCTTCACAGACATAATGAGTAGAGTCTTTAGGGATTACCTTGATAAATTTTTGGTTGTATTTATATAATATATCCATATCTAATCCAAAATAAAGGGTTAACATGAGGGGAATTTGAATGATGTACTGAATACCTTGAGAAAAAAAACTTTATATATGAAGTAAAGAAAATACGAGTCCTGGATGGAGAAAGTAACATTCTAAATGAATGTTATCATCAGTAAAGGGATATCGATGGACCCTTTAAAAAATATCAATTAAAGTATGGAAAAACCAAAATTTATGATAGAAACCCACAGTTTCCTTTGTTTAGCTAGGTATTATCATCAATTTTTGAGAAAATTATCATAATTTTTAATCCCACTAACCAGGATAACTCAGAAGGGAGTCATGTTTTTTTTGGACCGATGAATGTGTAGAGGGATTTAAATAGTTAAATAATAGGTTAATAACTACACCTATACTCTCATTACCCACCTGGGGGGGGGGGGTAGGATTTTGGATCTATAGTGATGCATCCAAAAAGGTTTTGGGTTGTGTACTCATGCAATATGAAAAAGTGATAGCCAATTCATCCCACCAATTAAAGATCCATGAGTAGAACTACCCAATGCATGATCTAGAATTGGATCCAGTGATATTAACATTGATTATTTGGTGACATTATCTCTATGGGGAAAATTTTGACATATATAAATATTATAAATACTCAATTATATATTTACACAAAAGGATCTCTATTTATTAAATAATTGAGATTGAAAAGAAAGAGGTGACTAAGGGGTCAAGCTCAAAATGAGTTGGAATTAACAAAATTTATTAATAAGGTTATTTTTGAATGATTCTCCCACCATGTAACTATATACTCATATTCATATTATTGAAATTTAGATATTTTGTCTATGTTAAATTTAATTGAATATTTATTCTTGTCTAGATAATTAATGATGAAAAACGAGCTGAAATATCATATGATTTGATGTTTTTGTCTCAATGTCCTCTAAGTAAGGCTCAAATATTCAATTCCAGAAATATTCATGGCATCATATTTTATAAAATTTTTCATGAAGGTGATTTTAAAACTCAAAAAAGTGGTGTATGTACACTTGGAGAGGTGGGCTACTATGAAAATATGATTGATATAATCAAATTAAACTATCATGGTCAATTTTTTGTTGTACTATTCAAATGAAAGTGGGTTAACAATTGATAGGGGTATAATGAAAGATTCTTAAAATTTTACTTCTGTCAAATTATATATCGTGATCTATACAAGTGAGAAGGTAGAGCATGATCCATTTATCTTGGATTCACAAGTGAAGATGTTTTATTATATGGATGATGAAATACATAAAGTTTGGAGTGTTGTTGTACACTTAAAGAAGAGAGACTTGTATGATATGGGCGATGAAGATGAATTGGTACTTTGTGATAGTGAACCTCATAAACCAAAAAACATTGAACAATTTGTTCTTGATAATATCAAAATAATAGAACTTGAAAGATAAGTTGAGAATGAAGAACTCTTTGCAATGGAGGTTGATAATAATGAAGAAAATGAAGATGAAGATAATTGAATGTGTAAATTGGTAATGAAACTATGTTATTATTTCTCATTTATATGTGTTTCGTGCATATATACATTGTTATATTTTTTATTTTATTTTGTAAAAATATTTTACTTTTTTATATTTTTATGAATTTAATATATCTGAACCATTTTAAGTACATTAATATTGATATTTTTTTGAGATCTTAGCCAATAAAATACTCAGAGAACACCGCCACCACCATCAGCTTTAGTGAATTTGAGTGATTTTTCTATACTAGAGAATTATAAGGAGCCAATAATTTTCCCAGATGTAGTTGGTAGAAAACCGTCTGATGCACCTTTGGTGATGGATTAGTTTCTTACCCCTCTTTCTAGGGTATATTGAAGAGTTACCATTACTGTTATGTATGTCATTATATAAAGAAACTTTTTTATTTTATTAATTATTTAATGATTTTTTCAAACAGATAAAGATAACAATATAAGTGAAATAAATATGAACACAATAGATGTATGGGACCTAAAATATTTAAATATTATAATTTCATTTGATGAGTTCGGGGAACCTACCTATGATGCTTCCATAATCTATAGAAAAATTCTTAGGCATCTTGCTTACAAAATGGTGAGATTTCCCAATAATTATAATGATTGGTGGCACATTCCAAGATCTTGGAAAATTAGTTCTTTGATAACAAATTAAAGGTAATATTAATTTAATATTCATTGATAACTAATTTACAAGACATGATTAAAAATATTAATATACTTATAAAGTGTTATGTTTTTTATTTCTAGATGTTTTTTCATTTTCATGTACTTGACTCTGTTTCATGCCCATGTACTCTCAAAATTTTTTGGATAATAAATGAATATATTTTAAATGGAGATTATGGAATGATTTTAATGAAACATCTCTGAGCTCATGAAAAATGTATGAGAAAGTTCCTGAAGGCATTTCTCATGGGAAGTGGAAGTTATTTGTCGATATTAATAGAGATGTATCTCACTAGTTAATTTCATATTTTACATTATCTTAATAAAATAAACATAATAAAATTTTAATTTTTATTAATGTTTCTATTTTTTGTATGAATTATCTAAAAACACTATGAATTGTGATAAACAATTCATTCATCATATCACTGGGTCTTACAGTTTTTCCATAAAAATAACAATATTGGTTTGCATTTTATCCATTATTATTTATATTATTTTATTATAAGTTAATATTTTTATAACATTTATATATATTTTTATAACATTTATATATATTTTTATAAAGGATAATAAATTAGGTCACTCTGTTTACTAGACAGAGATGTGGATTAAAGTTTATAAGTTACTCAATGATAGTTTTGTGAATAAAACTACCAAAGGAATTAGAGTAATTACTTTTCATTACTATTTCATGTTATTTAATTAATATAAAAACATAATAATGAAAAATAAATTATTAAAAAAAATACTTAAACCTAATTAAATGGGACAATATACATGGATAAAAAGATGCCAATTTGGAACTATTTGAACCATTTAGCCAGCCCCAATTAATTGAATTTAACACTTTTTTTGTTATAATTTATTTTTCATTATTTTGTTTTTATAGTAATTAAATAACATAAAATAGTAATTAAAAATTTATTAATTAGATAATATCATGAAGTTTAGATAATTTAAAAAATCATTGTTAATATTGTTGTATTAATAGGTTAAAATTCAAGAATACTTGGATGAAAACCCTTCACAATCATTATCGATTTCATAGAACAATGTAGTTAAAATCATTTTAGGGAGCATCCTGGGAGTGTACAGGGGATGGGTTCTAGGCCCACTCCACTAGATTTTTTTGGTTGGGCATCATCATCATTTATGGATACACCCAATGGGGGTTTGGGTAGTACCATTGATCAGGAGGCACAAATATAAATTTCAAGGTTGAAATAAAAAAATGCAAGAACATGAAAATTATTAGAAAACACAAGATTAGTTGCTGTCAATAATGGAAAATGATTTAGTTTCTATATTTCAGATGATAACAAGCACAATCCTCTAGAAATTTTCCAGACTTATAGCTCATCCTACCGAGGTAAATTCTATACTCCATAGATCATTCACACACTTTCAAATAACACATAAAACTACCATAAATAAAACTAAAATGACAGTTTTATATTAAAAACATTCACTTTGAGTCATATCGACCACCTCATATGCCAGGATAATTTGTGGTCAATTCCTATACATCTAAAAATGAATTATGGATCATTTTCCTAAATTTTAAAAATAATATGATCTTGTTTGATCTTTTTTGAATATGTAAAAATCATTTTAATGTAAAATGAATCTTATATTGAAAACATGCACTTTGAGTCATACTGCTCACTTCATGTGTCCAATTGAGGTTCAATAAATTCCTATACATCAAAAATGAATTATAAATCATATTCCTAAAGTTTTAAAACAATATAATATCATTTTCTTTACTTTTACAATGTGATAGACGTTTAAAACAAAAATGAAACTTCCACATTGAAAACACACACTTAGAGTCATACCAACCACATAACATGTCATGTTGATGTGTAGTCAATTCTTACACATCAAAAATAAATTATGGATAATTTTCCTAAAGTTCGAAAAAAACAAATCTCATTTGCTTAGTTTTGGCTATGTGACAAACGTTTTTAAAGATAAAAAAGTCTTTAAAAATATGCGTTAGAGATCAAAACTAGGAAAAAAATATCAGTTGTCCATGATATCAGATAGAAATAACTGTATATTGAGTTTTGAAATATAGGAATCGATGATACATCATTCTGAGTAATATTTTTCCCAGGATGCCCGTAAACTTGTTTTTAGTGTTTTAAAACACTTAAACATGAATGTAATGGTACAAACATATAAAAATAAATCATATTGATGTGAAATCATGGTAAAATTAATATTGAATTATTTTTTATGTGTACGTATAGAAAAAACATCAATCTGGCGTACAATGTACTCAGAATGAATTGATAAACTCTTTTTTAAAGATACTAAAGTCTTTAAAAACATATTCTAGGGGTTCAAAACCATTAAAATGATGTCGGATGACCATGGAATTAGTGGAAAATTATTTTATGATTATTTTTTAAATCCAGAAACTGATGGCACATCATTCTTAGCAACAATTTTCCCGAGATTCTCGTAAATGTGTTTTTAGTGTTTTAAAACACTCACACATGTGTGTAACGATAAAAAACATAGAAAAAACATCATATTTATGTGAAATAATAGGAAAAATACTGTTGAATTATTTTTGATGTGTATGTGTAGACAACACACCTATCAAACATGTGGTGTACTTAGAATGACTCAATAAACAGTTTTTAAAGATACCAAAGTCTTTACAAATGCGTGTAAGGGGGTCAAAACTAGGAAAATGACTTTTTATGGCCATGAAATTAGAGGAAAATTCATATAGATTTATTTTTAAAATTTAGGAACTGACGACACATCATTCTAAGTAACAATTTTCTTGGTATGCCTGTAAACATGTTTTTAGTGTTTTAAAACACTAAAACGTAATTTTAATGGTCAAAACCATAGAAAACAACCTCATATTGGCATGAAAGATTTTGGATACCTAAAGGAGAAGCTGGTTAGTGCTCCAGTACTCAGATTACCGGATGAAGGGGTTTTGTTTGAAGTGTTCTGTGATGTTTCTGGACTTGGTTTGGGATGTGTGTTGATGCAGCAGTGAGGAGTGATCTCTTATGGGTCTAGGAAGTTACGTACTCATGAACGTAACTATGTGACCCACGATCTGGAGCTTGCAGTTGTGGTGTTCGCATTGAAGTTTTGGAGGAATTATCTCGTTGGAGAGCACTTTGTGGTCTTCTCAGATCACAAGATCTTGCATTATGTCTTTTCCCAACGGGATCTGAACTTGCGACATCGCAGATGAGTTGAGTTCCTCGAAGACTACGACTTTGAGATCTCTTATACTGAGGGAAAGGGTAATGTTGTGGCTGATGCCCTGAGCAGGAAATTTTGGAAGGAATTAGTTCGGGAATCTGCAGATGCTTATAGAGCGATGGAAGAGTTAGCGTCCTTGCATTTGGATGCAAGGGTGGAAGGTGGAAGAGGCTGTCTATTTCAGATGACTGTAGTTTCCTCTTTAGTGGTGCAGGTGGAAGAGTCTAAGTGGGGGGACTCGGAGGTAGAAGTGATGCGAGATCGTGTTTATTAGGGAAATGCTCCTGAGGGATGGTCGGAGGATGGTCAACGTCAGATGCTTTTCCGTGGAAGGATTTTTGTTCCAGAGATGATGCATAAAGGAGTTCTTCGTGAGTTCCATGGATCGAATTTAGTGGTATGTCCTGGGGTCTCAAAGATGTACCAAGGCCTGAGGGGACAGTTTTGGTGGCCCGGGGTAAAGCGGGCGGTGGCGGAGTTTGTGGCTAAGTTCCTAGTGTGATAGAAAGTGAAGGATGAACATCGTTTTACTTGAGGGTTGTTGCAGCCTTTAGATGTTCCCGAGTGAAAGTGGGATGACATCTCGATGGACTTCATCACAAGGCTACCCAGGGCTCAGGGAGGCTATGATTCCATCTGGGTAGTGGTGGATCGGTTGAAAAAATCAGCTCACTTCTTGGTGATTAAGGAGTCGAGCCTGGTGATTACCTTAGCCCAGAGGTACATCGATGAGGTGGTGAGGTTGCATGGGATTCCAAGATCTATTGTCTCCGATCGAGACATGCGGTTTACCTCATGAGTCTGGAGGGGATTACAGCATGCCTTTGGCACCCAACTATGCCTTATCACTGCTTTCCACCCACATACAGATGGGCAGACAGAACGAATGATCCAAACATTGGAAGACATGCTGTGGGCATGTGTTCTGGATTTTGGGGGATCATGGGTATGAAACTTTCCTCTGGTGGAGTTTGCTTATAACAATATCTTCCACTCCACTATCGACATGACACTGTTTGAGGCCTTGTATGGAAGGCCGTTCCATTCACCCGTTTGCTGGACAGAGTTTGGGGAAGCATCTGTTCATGTGTTCTTGAAGGTTTCCCATCAACGTGGGCAGTGATGGTTTGGGAAGGGGAGTAAGCTCTCCCCTAGGTTCATCAGACCTTTCGAGGTGCTGGGAAAAGTTGGTGAGGTGGAGTATCAGCTGGCGTTGCCACCTCAGTTGGAGAAAGTTCACAATGTCTTTCACGTCTCCCAGATTCGTCGATATCTACACGAAGACTCCCATTTCATTGATTGGGGAGGGTTAGATGTCGAAAACGATGCGACCTTCGTAGAACGACCAATCAAGATCGAGGATAGTAAAGAGAAAGTGCTTCTTAGACTAACCATCCCCTTGGTTCATGTGTTGTGGAGGCATGGTGGCCTCAAGGATAGCACTTGGGAGTGGGTGGCCCAATTACGCGTTCAGTACCCAGAGCTGTTTTGACTTCTTTTTTGTTTTTGTTCTGAGTTTTGTTGAGATGTTTTACCTTGTGATTTAATATATAAAATTCTTGTTTTTCTTGTTTTGTGTCCAAATGTTTTATGATGGGAAAACCTGACTACTAATCAAGGCGCATTAATGTGGATGCGAATAAACCCGTGCGGGCGAGTCCATGCCGCCCAAAGCGGATAATATCCTGACATGTAGGAAGGGACTCCCTGACTCAGGTGTTGGAAAGTGTGATCCTTATGCTTGTTGTGGATGTTTGTGGTTGATAACTCTTGGGGGGGGGGGGTATTCCTGGATGTAGGGGGGTTATGTTCCAGCTTTCGAACAACTCAGGGGTTTCCCTGAGAAGTATCTTTAGAGAGTGGTTGTTTGGACCCCTCTTTTCTCATTTCTGGTTTGTTCTTATATTCTCGGGGACAAGAATAGTTTGAGAAGTATATGATGTAATGGCCCGGGGATTTGGGGTCCATTACTTGGGGAAAATCTGATGTTTGGGGTGTTCTGGGTGGTCTGGAAGGCCATCCCATCTTCTCGGTGAAAAGACTCCTACCGGTGGCCTCGACCTACCGGTGGCCTCGGCCTACTGGTGGCTCGGCCTACCGGTAGCTCGGCCTACCAGTAGCCTCGGCCTACCGAGGCTACCGATACCGGTGACCTTGGGGTACCTATAGCTCTCGCCTACCGGTGGCCTTGGTGTAGCGGTGACCTCTCCACGGATTTTTCCAGTAGCACCTCCTTTTTGCGCGAATTAGTTTTTAAACCGTGTTTTGACCCCTTTAGGCCTGTTTTAAAGCCCATTAATGACGATTAATTAAATTATTGGTGAGGTACCCTCCTTAAATGAAAAACCATGCGTTGGTCATGCCTTTAACTGTGTTTTCAGAAACGCATGTATTCCTGTGAGGAGTCCTTCCTTGGTTAAGGAGGTGTACGCCGGTTTTAACCACCCCAAAGGGCGGGGACCTTTTATGTTGGATGTGTGGGGTGGGCCAGCCGTGTGGTCAACCCAAGATCCCGCTTCTTCCGCGGTTTCAAGTTTTTCTCTCCATATCTTAACCGTCCCGGGAATGCTATATCTCAGCCTTTATAACCTAAAGGATTCTATTCTCACTGGTTTTCTCTTTTTCTCACCCTGTTCTCGGAGTACCCTTCCTCCCGACGAGTTTTAACCCCATTGTGAAGTTTTCCTTGATCACGTTCTGTGGAATTCCTACTACTCCTGATTTCCAGTTTCCACTTGAGGACGTAACGTCGATCCTTGATCAATCAGGTAGGGATCTTACCTTTTTCTCTCCTCCTTCTGTATCATGTGGGGTGGGTGTTCTATAGTTTCCATGAGGCAGTTAATCAATTTTGTATTGAAGATAATAACGGGTTAAAGAACATGGATGCGGAAGTTTGTTAATATTGTTACATGTTTTTTTCACCCATGTTTTCCTTATGATGTTGTTATGAATTGAATGGGCTTAGGCCTACTGAAAATCATGCCCGTTGGGGGCCTTTGTTTGTGCACCTATGCTATGCTCTGTTTTATGATTTGTATGGTGTTTGAGAATCATGTATGAATTGGTTAAAAACATAAACTCGGATGTTGAATATGAATGCCAATAACCTTGTGTGATCACCCCAGTTGAACTAAATAATATAAAAGAATGAATTATGAACGTTGGGCATGATCAGTTATGGATGAGTGAATAGAGGGGTTGTGAATGGTGTGGTTGGAATGGAATGAGTTGTTGCGTGGTTGTGGTGGTGTTTGGCAGGAGGGTTGCAGGTTGGGTTGTGAACATGAATAAGTGGAAAGTTAATAACAAACTGGGTGGAATGATAATGAATTAATGTAAGATAACCAATGGTTTTTTGGATTTTTCTTTGGTTCCTGTACTTTGAGGGATCTCACTGATCCCTTTGTTGTTGTGACTTCACAAGAGAACCGGGTGTGAATGCTTAAATTACCCGATGGGTTTCATTCCCGATTTATTGTTTTTTATCTGTATTTGTGCCTATTAGTTGCCCAATAGTGAAGGGATTAACTCATACTGAACTATTATGAAATGATAACTTGAATAGGGAAACTGGGAACTGTTTGTTGTGTGCCTGTTTTTTGAGGCAGCAGTGCTTGTGCACCTGCTTGTATCTATTTGAGGAGCCATAGGTTGGGCTATGTGTTGATATATATATGTAACTGTATGTTTTGTGTTTAGTCGCACCCCAACTTCATTGGGAACTTAGTGTCGAGTACCCCATCTTATGGGGAAGGTCGTTTCCCCCTAGTTACTCTCTTTCCTGCTCCCTCTTCCCTCGGCTGTGATGGCTTGAGGTGAATTTACACCCAAGACTCTTCGGGTAGGTTTCAATTGGTGTGTTGTTATCCTAGGACTCTTCGGGCAGGTTGTTTTCCCAAGAATCTTCAGGATGAGGCCCATGTGTTTTCGGGCAGGGGTTCTAGTTACGGTTTGTTTTCCTAGGTGTCTTCGGGATGAGGCCCAGGTGTGTGCAGGAAGGGATGTGTGTTTGTGAGGCCCAGGTGTGTGCGGGAAGGTATGTGGATGGTTGTGAGGCCTAGGTGTGTGCGGCTAGGAAGATCATGGTAGCATCAGGACGTTTTCCGTTTGGGATGAGCAGCTAGCTAGTGGGGGAAATGGTGGCGTGGGGTACCCAAATGTTTTTTTCTTTACTATTACCTTACTACTTGTGTTATTTGGTGAGTGTGTCCGGTGAGGTAGGATGGATATATTCCTTGATAAATGTTGGTTCTTCTGCTTCTTAGGGGACTTTGGGACGTCTCCCCACTTGTGCACAAGAGCTATAGGTTTTCCTACTGAGTATACTTTGTATTCTCACCCTACGTTTACTTTCAGGTTGCCAGGAGGACTTTGGAGGCCATGCGGGACCATACTAGTCTGGAATTTGGAGTTGCTGTTGGTCGCTGTTGGTTTCTTCTTGGCCTTTTTCCTTCCTGTTTGGTTTTTTACTTTGGAGTTCTTGTACTTTGTTCAGTTTTCTTATTAAATCACGCTTGTAGTTTGGTTTTATTTTGAGTTTTCTATACATGGTGGTGTTTGGTGTTGTCTCATTCTTTCTCCCAATCCTGGTTAACTAAAAAGGGTAATGCCTCCCATATTGTGAAAATGTTATACCCTTGGTGCTAGTCGCCACTCTGAGTTCTATTGAAGGCTGGACTCGGGGGTCATTATCTCATCTTTGACTTGAGGAAGGAAGGAAGGGGACCTTTGCCTCCCCTTCCATCGTCTTTCCGAAGGCGGGTCGTGAAAATCAATTATCAATTGTATTATTTATTATTAAATAATAATATATTATTATGTTATTAATATAATGAAAAGTATTATATCTAATATTTATTTTATAATAATATTAATAAAATAATTTTTATTTAGAAAAATATTTACTAGTTAATAATTATATTATTCTTAATATATTATGTTGTATTATTAATTAACTAATTATATAAGAAATAAGGTAATATCTATTATTAATTTTAATAATATTCATAGAATTCAAAATAATAATATTATTAATATTTAATAATAAATTTAAGATGATTATTGATTATACATAATATGGATAATAATGATAATAAGTGTTGACATAAATAAAAAATAGTATTTATTATTATTACCAATGTAGTTATTAATATTAATGTTTCTTAATCATTCAAAAATATTTTTATGAATTTCTAATTATATCAATTTATTGTTTTCTGCAACAAAATATAATATATTAGTATGTTTTTAAATATTGTATAAGTAATTATTTAAAAATCATATAATATGTATCAATCTAATGTATGTCGGTGTCTTGGATGCTCCTCTGTGCCACATCTAGGTGTATATATAATGCGTCCATGTAATGTTTGTCTATGTCAATACTCTAGCATACACAAATCCTATGTATCATCCCTGAAACCTACCTCCACATCATCTTGTGTGACAGGAGGTAGATCTATAGTATCACTGTCTGTACCCTATCTTATCTCCAAGGATAATGGCTGCTGGTTAGAAATCTCCCTAACATGTGAAGAAGTTGGCATATGTGTAGTGGATATATGTGAATCATAGGCAAGTAATTTCTGTAATGCAGGCCAGTCAACATCTATCTCTACAGTAAAATCTTTCATACTAACAAACTAAGTAGGTGCTTATGACTATGGATATGGATGTGGCTCATATACAATAGGAACTAGCGGAGTATCTAGTTTATCATGATGAACACTATCCTCCTGTGATACATTTGTATCTATAACAAGGTTGTCACCCCATGAAACATCTATATCAGGCTCTGCACCCTTTGCATATCCTAACACATCAAAGAAAATCCCATGATAAATCTCATCTAAAGGAGGAAGAAAGTCAGTCACTACTCTATGAAAACAAGTCCGTTCAAAGGTTTCTCCCTCTCTGGTGTTATATATGTGAAGGAGATAGGTGATATGAGCATCCTGTGAAAACAAATTATGTAGTTAACTAATATTAATAAAAAAATGTTCAATAATGGAAAATATAATTATTACCAAGTCATGATATCCCCATCCGTGTTGTGTAAGATATCTCACCAGGGACATACAATACTAGGGATCATAAAATAGATGATCCTAATAAATACATATGTACTGTGTTGAACCCTCATAATTGGGACTCATGTCATCTATCCCACATATCAATATATCATAAATGATATCCCCTCCCTCTAGTAAAAGTCTAACTTTCCTAACATCTTTAGGGAATGAAGTTAAGGTAACCGACTGAGTGGTGTGGGAATGAGATTATAGAATCCAAACTAACTCATAAATCTATCAGTATGCTGCCACTCAACAATATCAAAATGAATCATAAGAATAATGCATGATCCGACATGAAGCATCACCATATTCAATGGCCCGAAGGCCTTTATTTTTTATTGATTTTGACAATCCACCTTTCAAGGGGTGAGGTGGAACCCTTACAAGGCCTGTAGGTGTAAGTATAACATGGGCCGTAGGCCTTAGAGGAACTCATTTCCCGTAGGCTTCAAACATTACATACAACCCAGACTAACTACTTAGAACTGCTCCTCCCCAACATCTTTATCGTGAAATTAGCTCTCCACCTTCGCATGGATGTTCGACTAGGATTTCTTGTGCATGCATAAGCTTGTCCTAATGACAGGTTCCATACCCTCTCATTATTGGAATCCATTTAGCTTCTGCTACGGTGAAATCTCCTTGCTCCTCCTCCTTCTGAAGTTTGTTCCTTATAGGTTGTCTGGTTTGCATCTGCATTTAAGGTAGCCCGAAGGCCTTAAGGTGGCCCGAAGGCCTTACTGACCCAAAGGACTGGGTGGCTTGAATGCCTTAAAGGACTCAGAGACCAAATCAGTGGCCCGAAGGTCCAAATAGGGGAATATTCTTGGCTATTACAGTGCCAAACAGTGCCTGCTACAGTACCCGCTACAGTCCCTGCTGCAGTTCTGCACAGTTCCTGCTACAGTACCTGCTATAGTACTACTACAATGCCTGCTACAAATACTGCTACAATACCGTCAGAAATTAACCTCCACCTGGATTTGATCCCGAGTCTCCTGGATGCACTTAAATAGTCCTCACCAACTGGGCTGAGGCTCACCATACAATATGGTGTAACCGTCTGGATGATAACCTCACTATATAACATCCATGAAACCTGGAAAATAAAAAAATGAATAATCAATTAATAAATAAAGACATGAATTTTACAAAATAATAATTTAACTATATAATTAATAACCACATACTTCATATAGTTGAAGACTATCCAACATAATTTTGTAAGCGTGGATATCATGTCTTGTTGTATTTAAACATCGATGTGCCTAAATACACTTGTAGATAACTTCTTATATGTATATTTCATAATAGAAAGTTATATATTTGATTTTTACATAAGAAGTAATGAAAACATACCATAACCAACATATATAATCTTCTAAAATATCAATAGGTAATATCACATATGCATGTTGAGCTAATAAAGGGATGCATCCCCATGCCCGCATCTTTATCAAAATAACAGATCCTGTGATCTGCATCTTATTTATGTGACATGTGATTCATATCACCTTGTATTTATATAAAAGACATGAATACCTACAACTATACCTCTAAGTCTGTTCCAAGTCCTCCAACAATAGTAAATACCTAAAATGTAAAAATGTATTTGAATGATTACTGTAGATCATGCTATCGATAAGCCTCAAAATATATTCATGTGAAAACCACAAAACAATGATCTCATTGGAATAATCAATTAGGTGAAAGAATTTATAATCTATACATGGAATTCATAATCTACTGCTAAAGGAAAACCTACCATCTTCATGGAATTCAATTCCTTATAACTTATTACCTAGATCAAACCAATCTACACCCTCTCACCCCATCACAACTACAATATCGATGGGGAGGCCGAACATAATGGATACATCCTCAATCATATTAGTCATATCTCCCTTTGAAAAATGAAATGTATGTTTCTATAGCCTCCATCTCTCTATAAACACAACATTAAGCTGATGACTGACAAATTTGAAGTCACACATCGCTACACCATAGAACCCAGTATGGTGAAGATGAGAGATAATGGCAGGATGTGGTGTAATTTGATGGAAATAGTGAGATCTCTATACACTCAAAGAAGGAACTGGATGTCCCTCTATGAACATCCATGAAACATACCTATCCTATAATGTGAGTAATATAGGGACCAAATTTTTTAAATTTGATATCATCATTATTTTTTAAGTAAATTAATAAAATTTCTAAAATGTTTTTTAAAAAACCACAAGGGGAAAAATAAGGTAGACAATTAGATTTCAAAAATAAGAATTATGATGAAAAAGGAGGTAAAAAAATATATGTGACTGATACTGTTGGATTATTCTATCAATTTTTTTTATTTTAATAATCTCCAATCATGTTTAATTTATTTCTAAATAATTATATATATATTTACCATGATTAAAATCCTGCATACTACATGTGGATACATGATATATTCAACAGATAGTGTGATTTAAAGGATAGGTTTGAAGACAATTCATTTTGAGGCCGAACCTCTGGTTATTCATTTCTGTTGGGTATTTATTTTTTTAATAGTCGAAGTATCAAAAAATTCTTTCTAATAGGATCTAGAAATGAAATAAACTATAGGATACTCAGTGTTCCATAGACGTTCAGGATATTGAATATGTCGATATGTAATTGATGTAATTTATTGATCAACCCTTATTTTTAATTGACTATGAATATTATTGTGAACTTCATCCATTGTTACACATTCATGAAGATTTTACACTCTTGCAGGTGACAAACTATAACTAAAAACCCGATCAATATAAATTACCTCACATTTACAGTATAATTGGGTAGACATGATTACCTAAAAAATAATAATTAATAAAATGTTATATACTACATCATGAAATGTTTAAAATGTTTAAATCGGTTATGATTAAATAATTGTGACTTGATCTTAAGACTTTTTCTATGGATTGGTTTATCATTATTTTATAAACTAACCAAAACCTAGGCGGGACTCATAGATCACTTATTATCTCATATTTCGATAAACATTAGTCTCCTTTCATGCATAGTGTAAAAACACAACTTCAAACAACAACACTTATTGTTGAACACCCTTTTATTACAATTTTACTTACATATAAGTGAGGGCGTCTAGGGGTTTGAGGTACATAACATTTTTTATGTGTAAATGAAATTCCTTACAAAATTAGAGAGAGGGATGAAATGAAGTTAATAAACAAGGAAAAGAAATTGAAATTATTACAAATTATATAACTAAAAAATAAAAACATGACATGCAATTTAAATCATTCATTGTTTGGTCATCTCAAGATCATTTACTTATTAAACATAAAATAATCAAATAAAAAAAATACACAACATGCAATTTAAATCATAAATTAGTCAATCACCTCAAGATCAGTCATCATATAAGGTTGCTAACATATTTTCTTGAGAGAGTTATTATGTTCAACATCTTGTAACTTTACCTATAACTATATTTAATAAATAATATATATACACACACACACACACATATATATATATATATTTACATCCATACTTTCATGAATATTTTTCACTCTTATAGGTGGAAAAATACATCTAAAACCTCGATCAATATAAATATCCTCACTATTGAAGAATATTGATGGTGATATGATTACCAAAGAAAATTTAATAAAAAATTAAATATATTTATACCACATCATATAAATTTTAATATGTTTTAATCAGTTATGAATAAATTATTATGAATTGATCTTGAGACTTTTTCTCTGTATTAGTTTATCATTATTTGATAAACCCACCAAAACCTCGGGGTAAACTCCTGGAGCCTCTACTATTTTAGATTTTAGATACCATCAGTATCCTTTCAAATATCAATGCCTCTTGTTGAATGCCTTTTCGAAACTCCTTTTTATTATGCTGTTACTCCCATGAAAGTAATGATGTCTAGGGGTTTAGGATATATAAAATTTTTACATGGATATGTAGGTCCTTACATAATTATAAAAAATGATGACACATAGGTCATCAATAAATAAAATAAAATGCAATTATTACAAATTATATAATCACATACACAAAAAAGAAATGCAATTTCAATTATGCATTTGTTGGTCATATCAATATAAGTTAGAAAAAAGTAATCTTAACATGTTTTTTGGGATACTTATTAAGTTCTACATATTATAACTTTAACTATAAATATATCAAATATATAATAAATATCTATATATGTATCCATATATTTATATTACATGCTTTAAAAAATTTAAAATTTTCAATGTGTGTGTATATATATATATTTAGGTAGATTCACTTTATTTACATATGTGAATTGAATATTATAATTTAAATTTATTTTACTTTGGATAAAATATACAATAATATATATAAATATATATTTAAATAATAGAACATAAATATATATGAGTTTAAATATATTCAAATTTATTTATTAATATTTTAAAATATATTTACATATAATTTTGTAAAAAACTATAGTTTTCTAAATATAAGTATTATTAATTTATACATAAATACTAATAATATTATTAATAATAAATATTATTAAATTTAATTTAAAAAAATAATATAATTTACACTTACAAAACAACCAATAAAATATTGTACACATATGTTATTTTTAATTTTATAAAATTATGCATGTATATATAAAATTTTTGTAGTATTTCAACTTACCAAAATTTAAGTAATTATATTTTTATACATTGTTACTTGGAATAATAATTATTTAAACTTAATATATTTTAAAATTATTATTTATAGTTATTATTTTTATAACATCAACAAAAATATTATATATACATATTTTTAAATAAATTTAAATTTGATACTTACTATAACTAGTATTTTTTATAAATAATTATTTATAATAAAATATTTAACAAGATTCACTTTATTTACCTATGTGTACAAAATATTATAATTTAATTTTTTTAATTTATATAATATATATTATATACATATAAATCTATTCAAATCTAATTACTCACCCTTTAAATTACAAATATATATATTTTTTTAAATAATAATATTTCCCTAAATACAAATTATTTTTTATATATAAAATTTAAATTATCTAAACAACATATTTAAATTTTCTAAATCATTCAATTTAAATTAATTAATACAAAGAAAAGATTATTCCAAAATTAAATCATACAAAGGACAATAATTTATACATTCATACATCCATACATCAAAAATGACAGGTGCTCAGGAACCCTAGGCCAAGGGTCTTATTCTCTCAGTGATGATGGTGACTACCGCGCCGGTCCCTCCCCCCTTAGTGGGGGAGGGATCTTTGATGGCCATCAGGAAAGGGGAGGCCCCATTTCATCCCTTCTCTAACCCCGACTTTCTTCCTCTATTTTCAAAAGCTACACTGAGCCCTAAAGTTATGGAGATCATAGATGGTTTCCTAAATCTTCATATTTGAACCTCAGAGTTCTCAGAAATATCTACACTCTTGAAGCTCACCTTGGTTGTGCAGTTCAGCATAGAAGGAATTCGGTGGACTCCTTTGACAGATTCATCTTTGACTCTTAAGACCTTTGATAAAGTGAGATAGTGGGATTTCTCAACAATCCCCGCATCATGATCTGATTTGCATCAGAAGAGGACCTCATCAACACCTAGTGAAGGGCCCCTTGATGCTGCAGTGTTTTCAGGTTTTTTTATTTCGATGGTCATTTGAATTTCAGATGATATGTGATCTACCTTCTTCTATGATTTTGGTCAGTTTCCCCAACCTTCCTGTACCATTCCAAAATAATTCTATGTTAAAAATGCTTGGCAACCTTATCGAAAGGTATCTATGCTTAGATAGCCGCAAAGAAGCTGTTTCTCACCCGATGAATCCGCATGTGTGTGTTGAGATGGATGTGTCTAGAATTCCCTTTGATTATGTATGGATCACAATTGGTGAGGAGTATAGATGTAAATAGCATGTGTTCTATGAGAGTTGGTTGGATTATTTCTCTTCCTGTAGACAGTTGGGACATAACCCTGATGTATGTCACTGGGGGTCTGCAAAGCTGGTTGACAGGGGTATTGGTCGCTAGGGTGTTTATATTTTGATTGAGATGGTGGGAAACGACAAACAATTGGAAGTGGGTAAAGAGAATAGTGGATGGGAACCTCAGTTGTTGCGACCAATGGAGAAGGAATGGCATGTTAGTGCTTCAACAAACTAAAATGAAAATGTTGAGGTTTTTTCAGGTTCTGGGGTAGGGAAGAAGACCATGGGCCATCAGTTGAACCCACGAGTGTCCAAGGTTTTTAGCCAACTAAGGGACAACCTTGTGGTTCCTTCCAACCATAGTGTGCAGAGAGGTGAGGGAATGTATCATCATGAAGATGTCCAATTGGAAATTCAGAGGAATAAGAGGGATGTGGTCTTGGAATAGACTACGGGTGGTGTAAAGGTGGTGTTGACTGCTTTGTGTGATTATGAGTTAAGGGTGGACAGTGGGGATGGAGTATGGGGAATTAGGGACCCGCTATGGGAATGAATTTTTCAAATAGAGTAGAAGATGTAGTGGGTTCAAGTTTTTTGATCCGGAATCCAGTCCACTTGAGAAACAGGTTTGAAGGCCTCTTAGAGGCTGATGTCTGATCTGATTTAGATATCCCTAATAAGAGAGATGAAAGCTGTGGGAAGTAATCCAATGGGAATGAACTCAGACTCTTGGTAGTTGAAGCATTAAGTCTGAGGAATAACAGGAATGTTAAGAAATGGAAGGGGAGGAAGGATTACTCCTCACTACCCCTCCTTTGGAGACAATTTCATCAAAAAAGTTAAAAAAACTTTTCTAGTGAGAATCCAAACCATAAGAGAACAGGGTGCCAGGTTAATCAACCCTTGAATTTGATTTTATGTTCCAAGGAGGAAGTTACTGAGCAGGTCTTGGTACTTAATGAAAATGAATAGGAGGCAACCAAGATGATGGGGAGGTCCCTAAGAGTGTCTCTCAATGAGGAGAAATACTCTTGTATTGACAAACAAGATCTCATCTTGGTAGGGAACTTCAATAAATATGTGATCAGTATAGAGGAGTGCATCCAGTCCTGGGACCAGCTAGCTTCTGGGTTTGAAAAGTTGATGATAAAGGTACCCGACACTCAGTTTTCATCTTTATCATGGAAATTGTTTAGGGAAGTGGGCTCTAGTAATCTTAAGTTACTATTTTATGATTCTATTTAAGTTGGTTTGTTGGGTTTGGTTCATTTTAGTAGAATGTTGTGAGATCTGTGCCTATATTAGGTTCAGTTCTTTGGTTTGTTATGTTGAAAGTCTAGTGCTGTCACTCAGCACTAGATATGGATTTTCTCCTGATGGGGATCATAGCACGAAGTATTCACCAGATCTTTCCATTTGGATTTGATCGTTGATAGGGTATGGCTTTTCCATTGGTTCTGTGCCCACGAATTTATTCACGAGACTATTCATTGAATGGTCATTCTTTGATGAAGGCTTAGATATGGTGAAACTACTGGGGAGGATCCGATCCTGTGTATTCCCTTTTTTACGTTTTGTTTTCTAAGTGGTTTGTCACACCCACTTTTTTTTAGTCATTTTATTTATTTTATTTCTCTTGGCATCGGGTGATTTTGCCTAAGTGCTGGTGAGTCCCAATTAATTTTTTTTAATGTTGGGATGAGTTTATGGTTTGGGATAGTGCACAAACACTGTGCATTTAAGACACGCAGCCCGCTTGGGTACGTGCAGACGCACTGTCCGCTTGGGTACCGTACGGTGCGCAAATACCCCACGGTCATCCAGTTTTAACGTTATGTGTGTAGATATATGTATATGTACGTTTGTACGTTTATATATGGGTATATATATGTGTATCTACATTTTTATATGTTTATGTTTTAAAGTTGTGTGTATATATATATAATGTATGTGTATATATGTTTATAGGTGTATATATATATACACATATGTTTATAAATAAATATGTTTTAACGTTATATGCTTATGTGTATACATGTTTATATATATGTTCACATATGTTTATATGTTTATATACGTTATATATATGTTTATATATATATATATGTATTTCTGTATCCATGTTTATATATTTTATATATATTTATATGTATATATGTTTATTATTATTATTATTATTATTATTAAGATAAAAAAGGGGAAACCCTAACCTACCCGAACCCCCTTGCCTTTCTCCTGTGCGGTGCCCGAACACCCCCCCCCCATTCTCCCCCCTTCTTCCCCACGCGAGCCCCCCTCCCCGTCCGGCCTCCTGGCTGCCTCCTCGACGCGCGACTCCGCCTCCCTGCCGGCTCTGCCTTCCAGCCGGCTCGCCCGACCCCGCGCGCCACGCTTCCGGATCCCCGTCTGGCCCCCCTTTTTCCACTGCCCGGAAATCACCACCGCCAGCCCTGTTCCGGCACCGCCCTACTTCCCTACACCTGCCGACATCCCTCTCCTCCACCGGCATCCCTCCCTTCCTCCGGCGTCCCTCCGACCGGCATCAGCCATTTTCGGCGAGCCCAACCCCCTTTCCAGCCCGATTCCGGCGAGCCTAGCCCCTTTCCGGTATGATTCCGGCGAGCCCAGCCCCCTCTACGGCGCGATTCCGGTGAATGCGGCATTTCACAGTGCCTCCGCATTGCTCTGGCGTGGTCATGAATCCCCTCGTTGGGTTTGCGAAGGGTTTCCCGAGTCATGTTGGACTGCGTCCCATCCACCGCCGCCGAAGGCGAAGCGATTCAGATCTTTTCGGACTGCTCACCGATATTTGGGTAAGGATATATTTATACTTTGTTATATATTCTTACACTAATTTAAATGTGAATTGTGTTGCAGACCCTTGAGGTCTTTATCTGGTCCAGAGTCGGTTCCTGGTTTATGTCAGAATGCATCTATGGTGTTATGCTTGTTTAAGTGAAAAATCTTTCGTTGTTATTTTTTTAAAATGTGATTCACATCCATATGGTATCCTTTTACATCTTTTGTGATGATTTGGAATTGGTGGAAATGGTTAAAATTGGTCTTTGTAGCGATTGTTTAATTATGTATATGTTAAAGTAAATTGATGTGATTTTGGGGGGTTTTCCTTTAGTTGTTTTATAAAAATTCTGAAGAGGTGATTTAAGTTTTACTTGTGAACTTGGTGATTTCTATAGAGTTGGTTTTTTAATCATATCTTGATTCCTTTTTTTGGATTAATTTCATTTTGGTGTCATATGTTGTTTTTGAGTCCCTGGTATTTATTTGGTTGGGTGTTGGTCTTCATCGCACTGACTTTGGGTGTCGACTGTTTTGTTAAGGTGTGGTGATTTTACTTCTCTAGTGCGTGCACTTTAGTGGGAGTGTGTGTATGTGAACAGGTGGCCGTGTGAGTTTGAAAGCGTTGGCTCGGCCAATTCCTTGAGGTAGGTGTTTTCAACCATTTCCCTTTTTGATTCAAACCTTGATCACTTGAATGTTTTCAATTAATCCTTTTATATCATTTTCATCTCTATTTCATTTATGAAAAACATCTGACATAGTTATATTGCTGTTTTAAATTTCTGAAAGTGGCTTTTAATGTTGGTTTATATGAAATGCTTAGGCTCTTAGTAAAGTTAAATTGAGTGCCTTGTGATGTGTTTGGTATTAACTGATAGTGATTGTGTTTTGGAAATGTAATATTTGGTTTGGTGTGTTTGTTTGAAAAAATGATGAACCAATAGTTTATTTTAGAGAAGTTTTGGAAATGGTGGCTAGTTTGAAAGATGCAATTTGTTTTTATAAAGTGTTGTGAAAGAATTTGAGTTTGGTTTCAATGATAAAGTGTTTTATGAAAGATGATTTTTAAGGCGATTCTTTTAAAAACTAAATGTGCCATTAGATGTTGGAACATACATGGGAGCACTAGGTGCTCACATAAATGTGCCTCCAAATGAATATGACACATTAAAGCTATGTTTTCTTAAAACTAGGTTTCATAGAAAATAATGTGTTGTTTCAAAGGGAATTGAAAAAAGCTGAACCGATTGGCATTTAGTGTGAGTTAGATGGTTGTTTTGCTTAAATTCCTGTTTGGATCTTCTAACTCAATTGTAATATTTGTGTTGACTCTTTGAAAAGAATGTGTTTGTACTGAATTTTGGGAAAAATGTGTGTGCCTGATTGGAAACTTAACTCATTTACGAAATGTTTTGAAATTGTGTATGCTGTGAAGGCCCGGTTGGCACCTTGTTGAATGTGAAAGGATTTCATATATACATATTTGTGGGGCATCTCTACAGGGGGACTTCCCTTTGAGTATTGTCGTGTAGTGGTGTCTGTGTAAGGGGTTGGAAAGTGCGGTGAGATGAGTCACGCGTGCGAGGGCCTCCCACTTACACAGTATTATTAAAACCACCGTGGGTTACTAGGAGTCTTTTAGAGAATCGAGTGACGGTTTCTGGATAACCCCAATTAGACAGGTTAGTCCCCCCTTGGTAGGTAGGCCTTGTGGGGTGTGCCACTGGTTGGCTGTTAGGGCGGCCAGTTGGTTATTGACTATGGAGTACCATGCCGGCAGGTAGTCTGAACCTGAGTACGTCCATGGGTTTTCTAGGGATGTTTAGGATCACCCATGGTTATTGCTTATATCTACTTGTTTACTTTTACTTGCACTTGGTTTCCAACATTTACTTATTACCTGTTCTTCTTTTGCACAAATGTGATAAACATGAATTTGAAATTTCAGTTTTCAAGAAATGCATTGTTTTGGGGAAAACGGGTTGTGGCGTGTGTTGGTTTTTGAGATGGTAAAAATGGATCCTTTTTTCCTTTAAAATATGAAATCCATATCTTCTATATTTTTATGTGCAAACTAGTGTTTTGGTATTGTTTCTAGAAAGTGGTTTTGGTTGGATTCTGTGGTTTACTTTGGCATTCCCACTGAGCATTTTTAATGCTCATGCATATTTTTATCATTTCAGTCATAGGTTTCCCCCGTTCAAGTTTTCTTGGCTGAGTTGCTCATTTTCGGAGCAATGTTGGCCTTGGTTGGGAGGTGACCAACGGGTCTCATGGAGGTACGTCTGCTATTTGGTTTTATTTCTTTCCGCTACTAGAGTTTAGTTCTTTTGTTTTGTTTATTCTTATTTACTTATTTATCTTTTTGGTCCAAATCGTTCCCAATGTTTTAACTTTGATTCCCGGCACTAGTTTCCATCCCGGGGGGATCAGGAATGCCCCTCGGGATTTTCCGCGGACCGGCTCAGGGTCGACCCGGGTTGGTTCGTGACAAAATGGTATCAGAGGAGGCCCTTGTTATTTGGGATGTCTGTTAGAATGAGATTAGGACTGTCAAGGCTCAGGAGGTAAGTTACGGGTTGGGGCCTGATCACCATCACTCACAACGAGACCTGAGTTGCCAGGGTTAGTCCGGGATTTGAGCCTTTTGTCTTTGGTTATTTTGGATTGAGGGATGACAATGAGAGCGAGTCGGTTCACATTGTGGCCTCACGCGGGGTGGTGACCCATGTGGAGTCCAAGTGCCCGGTTTAAGGTCCTCTTAGTGTTATGTCTTACTTGGGGCATGGCTCACCACCATGTCACCAGGTTAAGCACAGACACTAGTCCCTTATTCCGATGGTTTATAGTTGGTTGTGTTTCATTTTGAACTTGGTCTCTGTGTGTGTGTGTTGAAAATGAAAGTGATTTCAAAATGAAAAAAAGGGTTTCTTCCAAATTTTTTATGAAATTAGTAAAGTGAGTTTTTAAAGAGAAAGTGTATTGGTTTGGAACAATATGGTATGTGTTTGGATTTGGTAATGAAATAAGTGTTTGAACCTTGGAACTCCTCATGGAGGGTCACACGTACGTGGGTATGTACGGAGAGTGCGTAGGGGCACTTGTTTTCAGATGATGTGAGTGAGATTTAATGAACGCACATGTGACGGTTCATAAGGTTCCATAGGTGGGTTTTAAAATTTTAAGGAAATAATTGTTTTGGAAAGTTATTTATGCTTGTGTTTTTATATGTTTGGCTTATAGGACTATTGACCTTGGCTTATGTTATTTCTTTGATTGAGTTTTGGATTAATGCCGGTTTCGATGATGTTTCTCGTGTTGTCATGAGTATGCCGCCCAGAAAGGTCGCTAAGTTTGCTAATGAGTCATGCCCAGTTTTGAGTTCTTTTTGCATTTTGCCTATCGATCAAAGAAATCAAAGTCCGTGAGGGGTATTTGTGTGGTTGTGGAACTGGAGTGGGTCTTCAGGTTGTTGGGAACTCCTAGGGTTGTTAGGATGCGTACCGTCTCATGTTTATTTGAGGGTTCAGTTTTGGACGAGTAAAGGTAGGATGTCTCATTGTTGTTAGAGTCTCGGGAGTATTTGGTGGGAGTCATCTCTTGTAAGGATTCTTCGTCTGGCAGGGATCTTCATCTGTACGGACTCCCAGTTTGTTGGAGCGTTCTCTCGCCTACCGCTAGTCTGGCCGGTTCAGGCATTCTAATCCGACTTGTCTCATCCTCCGAAGTCTTCCTACCATGCGACTGTTCAGGCCACCAGGGAGAGTTCTGGAAGAATCGTCGCTCATGAAGGAGTTAGAGACCAGAAGATAAAAATGACTGACTTTGAGGCAGGAGATGCTTCAGCCATCAGGGCCCCAGCCACAGGTCTCGGGGTGAAGCTCACGCATAGTTAGGAGTTGCCGAGGGTGTGTGGAACCTCACTTCAGATTATGTTTCCATCTTTCTGAAGGGAAAAATCCAAAGTTTCCTTGTTCTATTTTTGTCACCATTGTAAGCTCATCATAGTTGTGGTAATGTGATGAACTTGTTCTACCACAGTCTAAGCAGTCTTATCTGTTCTTAGTGTGTTCTCTAATAGTTCGGATTTCCTTGAAGGATGTTGGGCCCGTGAATAAATGGGTTGTTCTAATTTTGAGTTGGGTCTCAATTGTGTGTGTTAGGGGGATGTTTGGTTTCTTGAAATTAACGGGCTTTGTTTTGGGGTCCTTTCTAAGTTCGGGCTAGGAATTCCCTAGTATCTGATTACGGTGAGGATTTTATTCGGTCGGTGTGTGAGGGGTTGATTTAATTACTTATCCTCGGGTTGTTGGGTTGTTTCGTAGCAAGCTTTCTGTTTAAGTCTCTGAGTGTTGTTCGGTCTATGTGGAGAAATTAAATGGGTTCAGTTTTGGAGTTTTCATGTTTCCCCCCCCTCAGGGGTGGTGTGTTCGAGTTTCAAGGTCTCCATGTTAGTAAATTTATGTGGTGGGGAGAACCCTCTTGTGTTCTCC
Source organism: Viscum album (assembly GCA_963277665.1). NCBI lineage: Eukaryota > Viridiplantae > Streptophyta > Magnoliopsida > Santalales > Viscaceae > Viscum > Viscum album. The sequence continues at coordinate 289,806,106 of OY728153.1, read as the reverse complement.
CCTTAACCTCAGACAATGTTTGTACTCGAGTTGGTCGGGTGTGACTTGTGTTGGAAATGGTCAACCCGAGCCTCTCAGTTTCTTCTGGTTTTTCCAGGGCACGGACTTGAGTTATGATAACTATTTTCTTGGTGACTTTCTGGGGGTAGAAAGTATTTGTGGTGGGGAGAATTTTCACACCCGCTTTTTTAGTCATTTTATTTATTTTATTTCTCTCGGCGTCGGGTGATTTTTCCTAAGTCCGGGTGAGTCCGGGTTAATTTTTTTTAAATTTTGGGATGAGTTTATGGTTTGGGATAGTGCGCAAACACTGTAAATTTAAGACGTGCAACCTTCTTGGGTACGTGCAGACGTGCTGTCCGCTTGGGTATCGTACAATGCACAAATACCGCACGGTCATCCAGTTTAAACATTATGTGTGTAGATATATGTATATGTATGTTCGTACATTTATATATGGGTATATATATGTGTATCTGCATTTTTATATGTTTATTTTTTAACGTTGTGTGTATATATATATAATGTATGTGTATATATGTTTATAGGTGTATATATATGTACACATATGTTTATAAATAAACATGTTTTAACGTTATATGCTTAAGTGTATACATGTTTATATATATGTTCACATATGTTTATATGTTTATATATGTTATATATAGGTTTATATATATATGTATATATGTCTCCATGTTTATATATGTTATATATATTTATATATGTATATATGTTTATTATTATTATTATTATTATTAAGATAAAAAAAGGGGAAACCCTAACCTACCCGAACCCCCCTGCCTTTCTCCTGTGCTGTGCCCGAACACCCCCCGTTCTCCCCCCTTCTTCCCCACGCGAGCCCCCCTCCCCGTCCGGCCTCCTGGCCGCCACCTCGATGCGCGACTCCACCTCCCTATTGGCTTTGCCTTCCCGCCGGCTCGCCCGACCCCGTGCGCCGCGCCTCCGGCTCCCCGGCTCCGGATCCCCGGCTCCGGCTCCCCATCCGCCCCCCTTTTTCCGCTGCCGGAAATCACCGCCGGCCCGCTGCCCTTCACCCTCCGGCATCCCTCTCCTCCGCCGGCATCCCTCCCTTCTGCCGGCGTCCCTCCGACCGGCAGCAGCCATTTCCGGCGAGCCCAGCCCCCTTTCCGACGCGATTCCGGCGAGCCCAGCTCCTTTCCAGTGCGATTCCGGCGAGACCAGTCCCCTCTACGGTGCAATTCTGGTGAACCTGACATTTCTCAACGCCTCCGTGTTGATCCAGCGTGGCCATGAATCCCCTCTTAGGGTTTGCGAAGGGTTTCCCGGGTAATGTCGGATCGTGTCCCATCCACCACCACCGAAGGCGAAGTGATTAAGATCTTTTCGGACTGCTCGCCGATATTTGGGTAAGTATATATTTATACTTTGTTATATATTCTTATGCTAATTTAAATGTTAATTGAGTTGTGGACCCTTGAGGTCTTTATCTGGTCCAGAGTCGGTTCCTGGTTTAGTGGGAGTGCATGTACATGAACAGGTGGCTGTGTGAGTTTGAAAGTGTTGGCTCGGCCAATTCCTTGAGGTAGGTGTTTCCAACCATTTCCCTTTTTGATTCAAACCTTGAGCACTTGAATGTTTTTAATTAATCCTTTTATATCGTTTGCATATCTATTTCATTTATGAAAAACATCTGACATAGTTATATTATAGTTTTAAATTTCTGAAAGTGGCTTTTAATGTTGGTTTATAAGAAATTATTAGGCTCTTATTAAAGATAAATTGAGTGACTTGTGATGTGTTTGGTTGTAACTGATAGTGATTGTGTTTTGGAAATGTAAGATTTGGTTTGGTGTGTTTGTTTGACAAAATGATGAACCAATAGTTTGTTTTAGAGAAGTTTTGGAAATGGTGGATGGTTTGAAAGATGCAATTTGTTTTTATAAAGTGTTGTGAAAGAATTTGAGTTTGTTTTCAATGCGAAATTGTTTTATGAAAGATGGTTTTTAAGGTGATTCTTCTAAAACTAAATGTGCTATTGGATGTTCGCACATTCATCGGAGAACTAGGTGCTCACATGGATGTGCCTCTAAATGAAGATGACACCTTAAAGCTATGTTTTCTTAAAACTAGGTTTCAGATAAAATAATGTGTTGTTTCAAAGGGAATTGAAAGAAGCTGGACCAGTTGGCTTTTGGTGTGAGTTAGATGGTCGTTTTTTGTAAAGTCCCATTTATCTCTTCCAACTCAATTTTAATATTTGTGTTGACTCTTTGAAAAGAATATGTTTGTACTGACTTTTGGGAAAAATGTGTGTGCCTGATTGGAAACTTAACTCATTTACGAAATGTTTTGAAACTGCGCATGCCGTGAAGGCCCGGTTGGCACCTTGTTGAATGTGAAAGGATTTCATATATAGATATTTTTGGGGCATCTCTATAGGGGGACTTCCCTTTGAGGATTGTCGTGTAGTGGTGTCCGTGTAAGGGGTTGACAAGTGCGGTGAGATGAGTCACGCATGCGAGGGCCTCACACTTACACAGTATTATTAAAACCACCGTGGGTTCCTGGGCGTCTTTTAGAGAATCAAGTTACGGTTGCTGGCTAACCCCGATTAGATGGGTTAGTCCCCCCTTGGTAGGTAGGACTTGTAGGGCGTTCCACTGGTTGGCTGTTAGGGCGGCCAGTTGGTTATTGACTGTGGAGTACCATGCCGGTAGGTAGTCTGAACCCGAGTATGTCCAGGGGTTTTCTAGGGATGTTTAGTATCACCCATGGTTATTTCTTATATCTTCTTGTTTACTTTTAATTGCACTTGGTTTCCAACATTTACTTATTACCTGTTCTTCTTTTGCACAATTGTGATAAACAAGAATTTGAAATTTCAGTTTTCAAGAAATGTATTGTTTTGGGGAAAACGGGTTGTGGCGTGTGTTGGTTTTTGAGATGGTAAAATGAGATCCTTTTTCCTTTAAAATATGAAAACCCTATCTTCTATCTTTGTATGTGAAAACTAGTGTTTTGGGATTGTTTCTAGAAAGTGATTTTGGTTGGATTCTGTGGTTTACTTTGGCATTCCTACTGGGCATTTTTAATGCTCACGCCTATTTTTATCATTTCAGTCACAGGTTTCCCTCGTTCAAGTTTTCTTGGTTGAGTTGATCATTTTCGGAGCAATGTTGGCCTCGTTTGGGAGGTGACCAAAGGGTCACATGGAGGTACGTCTTCTGTTTCGTTTTATTTCTTTCCACTGCTAGAGTTTAGTTCTTTTATTCTGTTTATTCTTATTTACTTATTTATCTTTTTGGGCCAAATCATTCCCAATGTTTTAACTTTGATGCCCAGCACTAGTTGCCATCCTGGGGGGATCGGGAACGCCCCTCAGGACTTTCCGCGGACCGACTCAGGTGACCGACTCAGGGTCAACCCGGGATGGTTTGTGACATGGTTGTTGTTGGATACTATGGTTTCTCACTTATCCTTAAAAGTGTTTTGATAATAAAAAATTAATTTTCAGTCAATCATATATCCATACATCCATACAATCATACATCCTTACATATTAAATAAATAAACCATACAAACAAAATAAATAAAAATAATTAAAAAATTAAAAAATCTAAATAGAAAATTTTCCTTCTTAAAAGCCTGTAATATATGTTGAGAAAGAAATATAACAGGGATTCATAGAAAAATATAGATCATAACAATTTCAAATATGGGTGGGGGGTGGTGTCACCTCCATTTATAGTTTTCTTACAGCTAGAAAGTGTGAACCCCATTCAATCATCCTTTTTAAATATTTTTAAGGAAGTGTGATTGGGGTTCACACTTCCTTGAGGTCTAAATGAGAAGTGTAAACCGAGTTTATGCTTATTAAGGCCTTTTTTTTAAATATTGAAAACCCTATCCCTTAAAAAAACCATTAAAAAACTCTTGTTTGATTGTGTGTGTGTTGTCAAGAAACTTTCTAGGCATGCAAATCTTAACATCAGATCTTCTTGGGGAGGTGTGTTACCTCTTCCATGATATCTTAGGCCCCTGTAACTTCAGGTAGTCTAATTAATGTTAGATGGCCAATGATGTTCTATTTTATTTGATTTCCATACTACATTGTTCTATTTTCATGATTTTATGTGTTTTTTGTATTTGTTATTGTTTTTTCATGGTTACCACTTAACAATAAAGTGAATATTTGAAAGTAAAAAAAAAGACTAGAGATAAATTTTCCTTTAATGAAAAAATGATTCCTTGGTGGGTGTTGAAACTCCCATCTCTTATAAAATAAGATAGAATGTTTGAAAATTTTTGAAGAATTAAAATATGAAAAGATCACTTCTTATTTATTATATTATGTGGATATGTTTTCATTATGGAATATAGAAGATAAGATAGTTTTTATTCAAATACACAATGGTTGTATGAATAGATAAATATGTGTTGGAAGATGTTATTATGACTGAAATTTTCCAGCTACTGAGGAAAGAGATGTCAACAAGAAACATATGGTAAATCCTTAACTATATATATATATATATATATATAAATTTATACAATTATTCTATGTTATGTACATAATATATTGATTGTTATAACAATTTCATCAATGTCAACTCTCTAGCTAGGCCACAAAAATAATTTTATGCAATTATGATATATGTGAACCCTCTAAATAACTATGGTTTTTTTGTCACAACTAATCATTTTTTATGAATATCCATAAAAAAAATTAATTGCATGAAGTATTGTCATAAATGCATCATTATCCGTCTCAATTGTTTATTGAATTTTCTATGAATAGTTTTCCATGAAAAAAATTAACCAATTGTTCTTATAACGGATTTATCGATCACAGAAAATTAATAGTGATAGGTTATTCAGATCTTAAAAAATTGAAAATAGTTTTTGTGAAAGATATACTCATTTCAAATGAAACAAAAATAAAAATTATTAAAAAATATAATAAAATATATAACCATAAATCTATAATTATTTATTACATAATCATTTTATACAACAATGATTCATAAAAGTGTTACTTGGGGGGGGGAGTAACAAAAAATCATCATGTAATGGTGAAAAAGGTAACTCCATGATGGGTTTTGGAGGGGAAAATACTTTTCCAAACTTATAAAAAATGATAAAAAAAATTGATTTATACTGCACTATTTTTATATACATTTTGATTGAATAAAATAAATAAAAAACACATTCATTTTCTCCATTGATTCATTTCATCCAAGTTCTATGACACACACTTGATATAGATCATTGAGAAGTAGGAAAGAAATTCCTTTATCCTAGGGTATCCATGGGCTGTGAGAATCCATCGATTATTGGAAATAATTATCTCTTCCTCATAGTATACTAGAACCTTGGAGTTTAATAGAGAGAGAGTAAGGGAGTTAGATTAATTTTAATTGAGAAGTTTCAAAATTACATCATAAATAATTCAGATACCAAAAGAATGAATTTTTTTATAATAATTAAACCTATTTATATAGGCATATAAGGATATCAAACATTTCTCAAACATTAAGCGTATTAATGAAACATTTCCAAAATATTTCAAATATTAATATTAATTTCAACTCTCAATCCAATTCCTCCTAATTTTTTTAATGTTTAAATAATCAATTGATTATTTAAACTACACTCAATACCATCAAATGATATCCCATTCCAATTATTATAACATACATCGGGAGAAACAATGACTACCATGTGTTATCAAATAACTCATGCATCAATATGCAAAAAACCATGATGTGGTGATATTAATCATGATGAAATTTGACATAGAATAAACCAAAACATAGTTAAGACCATCACACCATGGTTCTAGATTTAGTCTATATTTATAACAACCACTCACTTTTACTAAATCCTTATATACTTATAACACTTTCACTTTATGTCACTTCATATGTAACAACTTGTGAAACTATATCCAAAAATCCTTTCAAATATATTCTAAAACTATGTTTTAAAATCTATCATTAATTTTCATTATATCTTACATCATATATAACAACTTGTTAAAATCTATCCAAACCTTATATTGGATATCTTCTAAAACACTTTTTGGGATATCACTCAATGTTTTATACAAAACACTTTGCAAAAAAAAATTATCCTCTTTCAAACAACCACTATGTGTGACCCCATGGGCCTTTATATCACTATAAAAAATTATGAATTCCTTAATCCATAATTTTAAGAAAATGAAGACCTCTATTACAGTGTTAATGAAACTCATGCTTCATAGGGATTTAACATGATCTCTATCAAACTCTTGTATCTTTATAATTGTGTCAACCATTTTTATCATATACAATTATTCATAATCATATAATCTATTTATCAAATACATCGATTGACCATATTAAATGGAGAATGTCAATCCCATATGGGTATCTCTTATATTCTCAATTCTATAATTATATAATAACCTAATGGATAAACACATAACATGTCATTTTATCAAATATATAAACACATTATATTCTCCTCATCAAAATATATAAGCACATCACATGTATCATATCTAGGTATAGTAATATACATCCTTAGTCTATATCAATCAAGGACCTATATGTTATAATCTTTACATGAGAGGAAAAATCTGATCTCAGTCAAACCTAAACCGAGAACATGATAAAAAATATACCCAACCACATCTTGATTTACTCAATATTAGGGATAACATAATAAATGTAACAAAGTATAAAGGTTATCATGTTGGGTATATTTTCAAACTTAAGTATGATGATTCAATATGAAACCTGCATCCCTGATATACTAAAGACATAGTGCATGATCCCTAGGTCCCAGTCCATAGGTGGTCACAAAATTGTGTCTCAGATAAACCTTTAGGGTTTTACCCTTAGGCAATCTATAAGAGAGCTCACTGGTGAGACGTCATGCCCACCCATTAAGGTCAAAATGTGAACATCAATTATAGGTGTATGATTCTATGCTCAACCACCCTGATAAGAAAAGGTCTCATAATCATGATCCTAGAGATAATGCATGGAGATCCTCATCATATGAAAAATCGAGGAGAGCGTAGTCATACTCCATAAGCTACAAGTCAATGAGAGCATAATCATCATCTATAGACCGCAAGACAAGGAGGGAGTAATCATGCAACAACAAAACAGGTTGAGGAGAGTGTAATCATCTTCATTTAACCCATGATATGAGGATAAAATAATCATCCTCATTATATATCAACTCAAGGAGGCTTGTGTGCTGTGGACCGGGATCACACTTTGTAGGAGATGCGACCTTCAGGTAGATGAGGTGGAATCAGATTCGAAAATTTTGGTGAAAGTAGTTTAGGGAAGTCATATGGTTCCTTGGGAGTGGGTCTACAAAATCCGTAAATGTGCCTTAGAGACCAAGAAAAGGCATATTATTCATAATAGTTAGAGAGAGTTTAACTTCACAGCTGACTCTCTTGCATGTAGGAGAAGTCTGGAGAATGTCTTGGTCATTTATGATAATCAGGGTTCTCTTTCTAACAATTTTAAGGATATCATTCATGGAGATGCCCCTAGTCTCCATCATTCCCCCCATTGAGGGGAATGTTTCTTGGTCTTGATCTCTCCCTCTTAATAAAAATTAAAGTTAGTGTGTGTTATATATCAACAAAAGGAGAACCGAATCATCATTGTCACATAACAACTCAAGGAGAGAAAAATCATCCACGAGTATCATTATAAGGGACACCATGCCCATATATCATAGCAGTGGTCTCAACAACTATATCTGAGGAAGCACCTCTAGAAATCCCAATAATATAATAATCAAATATACAGTTTTAAAAACCAAGTACCAGGTAGTACCTATGGGTATACTAGTAAATATAAGAAATAAAATGGCTTAGAAGACAAATTCGAGTAAGAATGTTTGGGTATCCAAAGGAGAAAGAAATACTCATTGCATGAGTCTCAAAAACCATCAACCAGGAAGAAACTATAGTAAACATCAATGCATAAATAATTTACATGTGAATGTATAAACAAAGATTGAGTGTGGAAACATTCCTAAATACAACACTACATCCACAACCCCATGGGATTACAAGTTTGAAATAGGTTCTAAGGTGACACTCACTACCTTCTCTACCCAAACCCAATGTACTAACTCAGGGTTAGTCAAACATTATGGCACCCACTAGGCCCCTTAAGTTAAACATCGAGAGTCATCTTACTTGGTATTATTAGCAGAAATGTTAAGGAGGAATCCTGCACAGGGCCCTCAAGGACCATTCATATGAAAAGGAATCCTACTCTGGATCCTCAACTATAAGGTAAATGAGGAATCCTACATGGGATCCTTGAAAAGTAAGAAATAGAGTCATCCAACAAGGGATCATCATAATAGTATATAGGAAGAAGCATCCTACATGGGACCATCAAAACATGATAAGAAGGAAACAAGAATACTACAGAGGATCCTTCGTATAAGAAGTGATAGAGGAATACAACAAGGGATACTCTAGGTCAAAATGGAAGTAGAGGAATCCTACAAGGTATCCTTGGAAAAAACTGAACTCACAACCTCTTAGGTTATGAGGGAACATCTCACAAAGGAAAACTCTTCAAGGGAAAAAATACAAAGGAATTATTATCCAGAGATAGTTTATAGATAATCTCAGATCAAAGGTCTCTCTCTTAGGAGACTAAAAAATTCAATTATCGGAGGAAGAACCTCTCTGTTTAGGTAGATTCCTGAAAAAACCCATTAGGAGTTCTCAAATCTCTCAAGTGTTTCACCATCACGATCTGCGTGAAAAACTACTTAGAATGGACTACTCATGGGTCCAATTAAAACTAATATGGTGAAAAGATATAAAAAAACCCAAGAAGGGTATAAAGGGAGGAGTAAACTATGTGTTTTCCCTAGTACATGATGTGTACCCTCAAGGCCCCACCTAGGCGTGTACTCTAGCCAGATTTGGTGTGTAAATGCCCAAGTACACAGTGTGTCAGCCCTGTACATGGTGTATACCCTACAAAAGGCACATTACTATACAAATTACATGGATTATTCATTTATATAGTCTTTCCATGTACATATACATGGTGTGCAACCCACATGGGGTCCGACCGTGTACTCTACACGACCATTCCCCCCTTACATGGGAAGCCTGACCGGGCAATCGTCTATATGGAAGAGTCCCTATACATGGAATGTATAACCCATACATGGAGTGTAATTTTAAAATATTATCTTCTCTAAATAGTAATAACACATGACATGTGTTCCTTGCACTACATTTCATGTAGGCGGGGTTTCCTGAATGGAAAAGTCTCAAATGACCCCCAAACCCCCTGTTTTCTTAGAAAAATATATAGATCAACCCACCAGGGGTACCAAGAATGTATAATAGGTATTTAAAATGAGAAAATTATTAAAATACAAATAATTATGAAAAAACTTAAAAATATCCTACCTTTGGGCAAAATCTTCTAAAGATTTGTCCATTTCTATGGTCCACTATTTCCACCCGATGATCCAGTGTATCCTGAGCTCCGCTACAGTACCTCCTCCCTTCCCTTCATTTTCTATCTCTCCATCTCCCTATATCTTGGTTGTGTAGTGGAGTAATACCCCTAGGGAAATATGTGAGAATCCAAAGGAGGAAAGAAGGAAATAAAAATAAAATAAGGAAAATAAAAAAAATAAAAAAAGAAAAGAAAAAGAAAAAGAAAAAGAAAAAGAAAAAGAAAAAGAAAAAGAAAAAGAAAAAGAAAAAGAAAAGGAAAACGAAAAAGAAAAAGAAAAAGAAAAAGAAAAAGAAAAAGAAAAAGAAAAAGAAAAGGGGTCCACGGTCAGCCCCAGTGCCAAACCCTATTTTATAACCCACATAGAAAAAAATCCATATTTTGGACTCAATTAACAAGATAGAATGTCAATCCAAAACTATATTCAAAAAATATGACTGAATGAACCTGCACAAATACATTAATATTTAATTTATTAAATATTAAATATTAATTATTTCCTTAAATTTGAATGGACTAGATTTATAACAAACTCCTATAATAGTGAAAATCCCTATCATAATACCAAAAGAGTTGTCAAAAACCTTATCCAAGATCATATTCAACAGGAAAAGTCCATTTTACCCCTTACAAACATTTGATAGAAAAAATTAAAATTTCTGCTCAAAATTCATGTTCAAAAAAACACAAGACCTTACAATCTCCCCACCATAAACCTTCTAATCCCTGATAATCCTGGTGGAAGAATAGTATTCATGATATTAAACCAAGCATCTGTATAACCAAACCATCCAAACTATCTAATGACCAAACTCATAGTGTCAGCAACAACATCCTATATGGGAGTCACTTAACTGCAATAAATCTGGTACTCCCCACTATATGAATACCATTATCATCATCTCAAAACTAACTCTAATCTCAATGGTCCATGGATAATGAAAAATTATAATTTAAAATGAGAGTCACCATCCTCAAATGGCTAATTTCACACTCCCCACCACATCTCTTACCTTACACCGCTCGTCGAGTGCAACATCAAGAGGTTTCCTCATATAGGAAGGATATTTATAATAAAATAATCTTGGTGCGGGGAAAAAACTATCACAATGTACTAAGGGTGATTTCAAGATAGATAATGATTATATCTAACCAATAGTAAACTAAGATTCCATCTAAAGGCATGTACAACTCTCTCTGATCCATGTACACATCAAAACGGCTAAACTTGCCTTTAACCAACACCTGACACTACGTCTCTCGACAATGAATTCATAGGTCTAGCCATGGGTCAATCGTATCATGGTAACTGATCTACTTCTGATGTCTCCTCTACCACATAGGGAAATTATTCCTTTTAACCCCAACTCATAGGAAACCACGCCCATGGAAAGTCTTAAAAATATTGTTCCTCTGTTCGCACACGATGACTCACGATTTACGATTTAATGTCACCACACACAACCAACATCTACCTTTATCACCCAAATCACACTCTTATGAGTCTCCCATTACAATTTTAATATAACCATGTTACACTATACTTCAATCTTATTAATCCAGAATCTCCCTTGGAACTCCTCTTCAAAATTGGGAACCTCACCCATGCCCCAATTTATTCCATGACCTCCCATCACCCAATGTTGTTCTAGTCATGAACGTCTACACATTCTATGAAAACATTATCAAAAACATATACACTATTCAACCAAGCTAGGTACCCAAATAGTTATTCTCTTTAAATCCAAACTAGATACCAAATCATCCTGGGTGATTATCAAAAGTTGAAGGAATAAACATGCCTATAACTCAAAACTCAAGCACCTATTGTGCCTTGATCACAAAACAAGCATAAAACCAAGATCACCACCTAATAAATAAATCTATAAACCCTGGACAACCTCAATCACAAGATTTTACCTCAAAAGAATAGACTTCAGCCTATAAGGGTATGATTCAAAACTAAGGGCCTCTAGGTCTCCCACCTAGTCATACTAATCAAGTCTTAGAATTGGGTCATAAGGTCTAAACCACATAGAAAAAAAGATATAACCTCTCTAAATAAGTTAAAGATCCCAATGATATATGAGGGTAAAAAGTGAAAACATGGAATAAAAGGGCATATTCATCACCAAGAATCCTTATAAGTAACTAATCCATGGAGGCCACAATACTAATGAATAAGAGAGACCGAAATAACACTCACCAGAAATCCATATACATTATTACCCCCATGAGGTCCAATTCATGAAAAAGGAAAAGGGAACATATTGGTATTATATATATAAATCCTACTGGATTACTATAATGAAAAGATACCTCCACAAGGGGATAACATATGAGAATCATGTGCCATATCAACCTACTAAGGTCGCTGCACCTCTCGTGCATGAGTATTGAGTCATTAACCTCACTACCAAATAACTCAACATAGATCCACATTACCTACCATTATAAGGATATATATATATATATAAGTAGTATCAATTAAATTGGCCTCAGTCATAAATAAAATCACACTCTACCAGGCCTATATGATGTGAATACTACGTGAAAAATATTATGCATGAGATCCCTATTTTCATTGCTAGCCAAGTGTCAAAATCCATCATTGGCATATTTCCAATAGCCAAGAGATAAAAATATATAATATATCATAACATCTACACAATATGTTCATAGATCAATGAGGAAATAATATAAAATTATAACATCATAGATCAGAAAAACAACCCAATATCATTAGTAACTAGGACTGATTTCTGGAATAAGTTTTCTCGATGCACCGGTCTGATATTGATCATAATTTTCGAAAAATTTCTAATACTCATGTCTACCATATCCCAAATAGTAAATACCATGAAATTAATTACTCTAATACCACTTTGTAACATCCCAAACTATATAAAACTATAATGGTGCTTTGAGATGGTTGGTTATGAGGCCTCAAGAATGCCTCCCCATACACAAGAGGCTACCAACTTATAGTGAGGGACTAGGCTGTGACAGTGAGGAGACCATGTACTCATATCAGGGTGAGAAAACAGAGGAAATATCTATGTATCATATATAGTAGTAAATAATTAGTTTTCAGAAGTATTAAATAAATAGAAATAGAACAATTCCGTAATAATAAATGAAAATGCTATAAAATTCTAAATAACTACGCCATACATACAACACTGGTCACCCATTGGGACAAACATACAGATATAGGAGTAAAAATAAAAGAAATTGAAATGAAAGCACATGGATATACTACTAAATTTGAGCTATACCACATACCTAATCTCTAGACTCTATTAAACTATACCAACCCGATCAGAGTAACCCACTTGAGCGGATCCACTCGATCTTGAAACTCTAGGCCTCAACCCAATCCACCATGAAATTGTTCTCAACATGAAAGGAAGACATAAGGTATACATGTACACTGATGTACATGTTAAGGGTTAAAAAATAATATCAATAGGACACCCCAACAATTGACCAATAAAACATGTTTCCAATAGTTCATGTAAGGAAACATTCTCATCCTAGTCGAGACACAACTAAAAAGATAAGTAAATCCAATAAACATGAAACTATAGTCGAACCATGGTTCCGTAATCCCATTCAACCGGGAAAGTGACACCATGGATGTTCATATCTACATGTGTATAAATTTATAGTTTCATACCTATACATATATACATAAATATGAATATTCATGAATAAGGTGAATGAAATAACATAAAACCAATCAGTAGTCGATCCTTGGGTTCGTAATCCCAATCGCCTGGACATCCTGTGCAAGGTAATTGAGCTGGATGTCATGATACTCAAGCCGTGTATTATAAATTAAATATTTGGGTTCATAATCCCAATTGAAATATACCTTCTTTGGCTAAAAAAAGAAATGTCTTTGAGTGAGCTACCTCACCACAGGTGAATACTCATCCTAACTATGGGTTCACCCACACTCACCTCCAATCACTATAAAAAAGGATTATATGGAAATATATCTGGGAATCCTATAAGTGGCCAAGATATATATTCCATGATAATATATCCATGTAAATCTAGCCCAATATCTGAGCCATAGGTCCAGGTCTATAGGCGATCGTGACATTGAGACTCAGATAAACCCTAAGGGTTTGAACCTAAATCGATCTATAGGAGAGCTCACTGGTGAGACGTCATGACCAACCCTCGAGATACAAAAATGAACATCAATCATAGGTGTGACATTCCATGTTCAACCACCCTGATAATAAAATTTCTCATAATCCTAATCCTAGATACAATATCTAGATATCCTCATCATATAAAAAATCAAGGAGAGCATAGTAATCCTCCATAAGACACAAGTTAAGGAGAGCGTAATCATCCTCTATAATCCGCAAGTTAAGGAGAGAGTAATCATCCATCAACTACCCCAAGTTGATGATAACATAATCATCCTCATATAACCCTTGATCCAAAGATAGAATAATCATTATCATCATATATAAACTAAAGGAGAGTAGAATAATCATTGTCACATAACAACTCGAGGAGAGATAAATCATCCATGAGTATCATTAATAGGGATTCCATTCTTGTATATCATAATAGTATGCTCAATAACTAGATCCCAGGAAGCACCTCAAGAAATCCTAATAATCTAATAATCAAATATATAACCTCAAGATCCAAGTCATATGTATTACCTCTAGGTATACTAGTAAACATAATAAATAACATAGCTTAGAATCTAGATCCCAGGAAGAATGTATGAGAATCCCAAATAGAAAGAAATATGCCTCACATCAGGCTCAACAACCACCAACCAAGAATCACCTCTGCTAAAAATCACTACATTAGTAATAAATATGTGAAGGTATAAAAAAGAGTAAGGGTGTACGGACACATAAACCCAACATTAAATCCACATCCTCACAGGATTACAAGTTCAACATGGGTTCTAAGGTGACACCTGCTACCATCTCTACCCAAACCTGATGTATTAACTTAGGGTATGTAAAAAATCAAGGAACCCATTGGGTACCTTAAGTCAAACATTGAGAGGTATCCTAATTAGGACCCTTAGTAGAAAAAGTAAATGATGAGTCATACATGAGATCCTAAAGGACCATAAATAATCACATACATCCTACTTGGGATCCTCATCTGTAAGGTAAAGGAGGAATCCTACACATGACCCTTAAATAGTAAGAAAAAGAGGCATCCAACAAGGGATCCTCAGAATAGTATATAGGAATGGGCATCCTACATGGGACCCTCACAACATGGTAAGAAAGAAAAATGCATCCTATAGGGGATCATTAGTATAGGAAATGATAGTGGTATCCTATGTGAGATCCTCTAGGTCGAAACATAAGTTGAGGAATCCTACAAGGGATGCTTTGAAACAACTAGCCTCTTAGGTCAAAAGGTAACATCTCATAAATGAGACATCCTCAAGAGAAAAACTACAAAGTCATCAGTCTAAAAAGATAGCTCATGGATCATGTTTGATCAAGGGTCTCTCTCTTTAGAGACTGAAAAATTCAAATACCGGAGGATGAACCTTTCCATTTAGGTACATGACCCAAAACACCCATTCGTATTTCTAAAATCACCCCAAGGGTTCATCCATTGTGATATATGAAAAAATACTCATAATTGAATACTCATGGGTCCAATTCGGACTCCTGGGACAAAATACATGAAAAAACTAAGAAGTGTAGTAAGGGAGGATTACATAGTGTATTTTCCCTGGTACACATCATGTACCCTCAAGGCCCCACATGGGCATGTACTTTAGCTGGACTTGGTGTGTAAACTCCCAAGTAGACAACTTGTTGTCCTTGTACAGGGCGTCTACCCTATATGGGGCATCTTTATGTGTATCTCACGCGGATTTTCCGTGTATATTGTATTTCTGTGTACATCTACATGACATGAAACCCACATAGGGTCTAGCCATGTACTCTATATGACCTTGTTCTCCTTACATGGGAAGCCTGGGTAGGTACTTGGCTACATGGACGAGTCCCTATACATGAAATTTATGACCCATACATGGTGTGTATTTCAAAAATATCATCTTCCTTGAATAATAAGAACACATGACATGTGTTCTCGAAACCACATGACGTGTTGATGGGTTTTCATGAAAAGAAAACCCTCAAATCACCTCAAAACCCTGTTTTATCCGCACAAGCTATAGATCAACCCACTAGGAGTCCTAAGAAAGTATAATTGGTATTTAAAACTAGAAAATGTTTAAAATATATTTATTTTCATAGAAACTTAAAATATACATACCTTTGGGAGTAATCCATCTAGGATTTTCCCATTTCCATGGTTCACAATTACCGCATGACGATCCGACACATCCTGAGATCCACGATGGTACCTCCTTATCTACCACCTATTTTCTCTATCTCCATTTATCTATATCTCAGTTGTGTGGAAGAGAAATCCCCCTAGGGGTGTATTTGAAAATTAATAAGAGTAAGGAAGAAAAAAAGGACAAGAAAGAAAAGAAAAAAGGGGCCCCCTAACGACCCTAGTGACCGACCTGAGTTTCTGCACCAACTAAGAAAAAAATACCTATTCCAAACTCAATGTCAGAGACAAAATATCAATCCAATGATCTATTCAACATAAATGACCAAAAGAACCTACGAAAATAAATTAATATTTAATTTATTAAATATTAGATATTAATTATTTCACTAAAATTAGATTGGATCATATTTTCACCAAACTTCTGTCCTAGGGTAAAACCTTATTCTAGGACCATCTTAGTGGACATAAAAATTATCTGAGATCATCTACTAGGGGAACGACCATTTTACCCATTACAAGCATCTGATATCAAAAATTCAAATTTCAGCTCAAAATTAACATCTAAACAAACATGGGAACTTAATATAATAATTTATAATGACCAATGATTAGGGATACCTCAAATTCATAGTTTGAGAGGTCAATTATAATTTTACTTCATAAATTATATACAACCAATGTAGAGAGACTATAAAATGGAGACTTAATTTTTTATAACATGACACATTTATAATCTTAAACTCATTTTAAAAAACTAAAAAAAATAATAAATAACTATTCTTATAATAATATATCAGGTGAAATAATAATAAAGAGGCCTTATATTTGATGTATTTTTAGGTTTTTTAAGATAATTATATTAGATGTAATTCCAACCACAACTCCATCTGAACATTTGATAAAAACATACACTATGGTAACATTAATGATCAAATAATACTTCAATAATAGTAAGATTATTATTCATAATCCTCATATTCAATGATTTGAACATAATATTAAAACTTTTTTATTTTTTAATATCCAAATTCTCAATGCTAATTATTTATTTTATTATCTTATAACTCTTTGAAAAATTTCTATTAAAATATTTCCTTTGAGATAATTTTAAAAAAAAATTAGATGTAAATTTTGACATTAAGATGAATATATATTAACACATACTTAACTCCTTTAGGATATAAAGTGGCATTCACTTTGAATTTCCTAGTATAATCATTTATTTTTTATATATTGAACTTCTCTTGATATAATGATTTATTTGTTACATATTTAACTTCTCTAAGTTCAAATATACTCTCACCAGCCTCTTAGAAACTATATTTTCTACAAGATATATTTATAAGATACGATATCCATTGTGTTAGGAAATAAAACTTATTTACATTGTGGAAATTTTTAACAATTAAATTAATAACAATTATATATTATATGATATTCTATGTTTTTTTGAGAAATATCATAAAAATTAATTTTCATTCTTTAAAATATTATATTAAAGGATGGTGGGAACTAATTTCCTCATATATTAACATATAACATGGATAAAATACTTTGATCATGTAACACCACGAGCTTCCACGATACACTTCTCTTTCAATAATGCAATAACTTGCATTGTACGCAAGTTCGAGATTCTAACACACCGCGACCAATCAAAGTAGCAGTTATGAATAGTAATACCCACCTTTTGAAATTATATAAATTTTATATTTCAAAATGGACTTCATTTTTGTATTCGGAATATCGAAATTATCCTAAGTTGAATTTTTTGTAATTTTCTAAGAACTTCCAATTTTTTATGAATAGTGAAAAATACTAAAAAACAACTTTTTTAATCAAAATAATTTATAGTGATAAATTATACTATTGAGTGGTTTTAAAGTATAATTAGAATATATTTTTACTATTTTATCCAATGGTGTTCATTATAATTAATTTCACTTTGAAATTGGACATAAACAATTGTCAATCTTTTGATATATATTGTTTCTTAAAAACACGCTATTTATTGTGACAGCGGGAATTAATTATAAAATTAATTAATGCAACTTATATGTTTGGAATTTCATAAAATAGACATCATTTTTTAATTCAGAATATCAATTGTAGCTTAGGGTGAAATTTTGGCTTTGTTCGGAAAAACTTCAATTTTTGATGAATAGTGAAACCACTAAGTGGTAGTTAAAAAACAAATTTTTCGTTTAAATGAAACATTACCAATTCTGTGATTTTATTTTAAAAAATATGACATACATGGTTGTCATTAGGAATTAAAATATGGTTCAATGGGATTAAAATAATTTTTTTGGTGAATAGTAGCTTTTAAGTTTAATTAATCATGATTAAAGGTAATTAGTGAAATTTATGGTAAAAATGATATTATAAAAATATGAAAATACCTTTACACTTGTCTTAACCCTATTGGATGAGTCATGGACGACCAAGAAAATCCATGGGTCAACTTGGGGACCCCATGGTGCCACTTTGGTAGGAAAATGACATTAAAAACTTTTTATTTAATGTTAAAATAAAAATGTCACAAACATGAGTTGTTTTATTAAAACAATTTTTAAATGGGGTTATACAAGTCATATTTTTGACTATAAATATTCATTAGAAAGATAAAAAGATTTCATACATCATGATATTTTTTTATAATTTTTATACATTAAATAAATTAAAATTTTTATGACACAATGATGATGCAGCGATTACCTCATTAATTAACAATTTAAATAAAATGAAACGATAATGTAAAATCTAAGGCTTACAATTTTCAAAAACCTATTAGATGAGTAGATTTATAACCCTTATCACCTTATACTTTACATATATCATTGTGGGACCTTTATAATCCTAAATGCATTTCATAATAAAGTAACATTTTATTACTTTCCAAGAGTGCCCCTCCTCTCCTCTTATAAAAGGCCCCCACCTCTACCACCTTATTCACAACTTCAAGCCATTTGTCTTGGCCAAAATATACCCAAATACTCTCTCAACTTCCCTATATTACTACTAGAAGCCTCAATTTGGGCAGAAGTCTTCCCAAAGAAGCCTTTGGCTCAAATCAAAAAGAGTTACCCGATTTTAAGGTAATGTCTTCTTTTATGTTCTTTTGTTTTATTTTTCTTCTACAACCCCCTAAAATCTTTTTATTAATTTATTTTGTAACAAAACCAGTATCCTCAATATACTAGGATGTTTTTATAAGAAGTATTAGAGCTACAATTACACACACCTACATCTAATGGTTAAATAACATACTGTTTCTGTGGATGACGAATTTCTGCCTCACAAAACAATGATTGTTCAACACTCATATAACACTTTCAAAGGTTTCCATTAAGGTGTCACTATATTTACATATTATATATAATATGTTTATGTTTTACTTAATCTTATTTATTTTTCATTTATGGCATACCTTTATGGTTTCCATTATGGGTAAACGCGAAATTTTCATTTAAGGAAGTGCGGACTACCGCCCCCTCAAAGTGATTTGAATCGTTAATGCCATATGTGGGATGTATAAAGGATGGAGTAAATGGTATTATACATTATATTATACTTGAATTATATTATACCTTTATATAATTATAATTTCATTCCATTAAATATTAAATAGAAATGAAAGTAGCGTTCATGCGTACGTACGACATACCGTCTCCATGAACGGTGCATTTCATTTCTTACTTATAAATGTTATGTAATATTATAAATGTATGTATATACTGGATATATATGATATATATGATATCTAAATCATGAAAATAATTCTGGATATAATGTATTTTCACCACATGAACAACTTTTAATTATAAGAAGGTTATTTTGACTCAAGTTCCAAAGATCGACAAAATGACCATTATTAACTTAAATAATTACAAAATGTTCATAACATGGTAATATGTGATATAAAAGGAATAATGAACATGTAAAAGTTTCTTAAGCAAAAATAAATTAACTCTAGTTTATTATTCAGGAGGTTAAAGAATGATCGAGTCAAGTCGGACACGAGGTAAGAGAACTTCTTAACCCAATTTCCATTCTTTGGGTTAATATCCTACTTTCAAATTATGTCATGATATTATTATATCCTATATTTTATTTGTACTTTAATTATGTGTAATTATAGTGAATACACATAATAGATCTATTTTATTTAAAAAATGATCTTTGTAAGGTACTTTGTCTCAATCTCCATTAATTGAGGCATATTTTGTTTTATACACAAATTTCTTTTTTACGGTGTATAAACCATTTTGACTTTTACTTTCATTCAAAAGGAATCTTTTTATATGAAAAATTTTTACTAAAAGAAAAAAGGAATGTTTTTTCTTACATATGCGGCGACAACGACTTCTCCGCCGTCGTGACTATTATTTGAGTTTCGGCTTCCTCTATAAGCCATAAATTTTTTTAAAAGAAAAATAAATACCATGTTTTACTCTTCTTTTATTTTGGTATTGAAAATGGTTTTGATAAAGTTTTTATTATATCAATGTGTTGTATTGATATCTTGTGATTAAAGGGTGGAAATATTATGTTTCCTTTATGCATGTTTTATGTGATACAATTATGTTATGGTTTATGATATTTTTAAACCTGTTCATATAAGGAATGCATTGGACTTAATAAGTGACGGGTGGAGCCCGCTATAGCTCCTCGATGCATCGGTAGGTCTCATGAGACAAACTAGTGTCTTGGAACGAGTCCTTGACAAAATATTATTTTTGGTCTTGGCACGAGGCCTTGGCTACATGGTTATGATAGTCTGGCATTATGAATTCAATCATTATGAAAGTGGTTATTGATATTGCATGTGATTATTCGACTAGTAGAATATCCATGTGAGTAAGTAAATGAAATTATTTAATTTTATTTTTGCCATATTATTCTGAATTTCACATTTAAAAAGGCTTTTGTTTTAGTTGTATATTGCCTTAAATGTTAATGTATAGTTATGAAAGCTTCCGCAATATTGTTATCCTTACTGAGCATCTAAGCTCACCTCTTTCAATGTTTTAATTTTTCTAGGATGTGAAGAAGTATTTTATGAATGACCTGCAGGGATAGTTGGAAGGGGATATGAGTGTGGACTATGGAGACCATGTTATTTTAGTTTTTTACTTTATGATATAATGTAACGTTTATGAATGTATCTAGTGTTTCCAAGGATACTAAACTAATCGGTCTTTAGAGACTTGATCTTTTGTGATCATGCCAATGTTATGCAATAATGCACCGACTCTGGGTAACTGGGGTCGGGGCGTTACAGTTGGTATCAGAGGCAGTTCAGTACTATCCTTGGAAGCTAGATTTAGATAAACTCTGATTAGAGCACATAGCCCGAAGATAGACTTTGAGGATTAGTATAGAAGAACTTCCTAGAATTTTGGTATTTTGTGAGTTTTCCGAGCAATACATCCCTGTCTGGATATGAGCAGGTAGAGGTGGATCTGGAACAGATATACCTAGGGGTAAAACCCGAAAACACCGCTTTGAGCTAGAATCGAACGGGAACTGGTGCACGACAACGGGCCTTGCTGCACTATTGGTTACGACACTCCCGGGGGATATGCTTAGGATAATTCTCAATTTTTACAAACAATTATGAAGGGTTTATGAGTATATACTTCCTCAAAGAAAACATTTATTATGATTATGGATTATATCCATAAACTGTTCAATTTACATTAATTATTTTACAAGTTTGGAATTATTCATTGCAATTCATAAACTAACCTAGTTTATTCCATTGTATAGAAATGCCGCCCAGTAGAAGGAATGTGAACTCCATCAATACGTATGATCCAAAGAGTAAGAAGGATCATATCTTTCACGGTATTAATCCAACATTTAGAGGGGAAATAGTCTCCCATGTGTTCTCAACATATAAAGAAATAGTATCATGTGTTAATAAGATAAGTAAAGACTTCTTTGAGTCTTATGGATTTGAAGGGAAGAAATAGAAGAAAAGGATGTAAGAGAGAATGATGGATAAAGGGACGAGGGAAAAGAATAATTTTCAAATATGTGATTACTGTGGGAAGAAACACCTTGGAACTTTCCTGAAGGGAATGACAGTTTGTTATAAGTGTAGAGAAAAATGACACCAAATATGTGACTACAAGGGTAAGAAAAAGGTTTCAAATGTACAATGCTTCATCTGCAAGGAGTGTGGACACTACGCAAACCAATGTACAAATCATCAGAGTATGCCCCAAATGATGTTATTGAATAATAATCAAGTTATGATACTACCACAGATGAGGATGAATGATTAGAGTTCTTATGTTTTTATTAAAGAATTTTGTCATTTGATTGTTGTATAAATGATGTACTGGTTATAATAATTATGGAGTATATAAGGATTGTACTGCAGTACTATTTCATCAAGGACTTGAGATTGTGTGGAACCAAGAAAAGTGACTCCACAGAAGGTTAAATTTTTGGAAAATATATGGTTGAGAGAAAGATAAACCATAATATGGTTCTGATACTGAGATAATAATTTTGGAATAATACATGATTGATTTGGATAAATTATATTGGATATTCTTAACTTCCTTGAAACTGATTAATGATTTGTATACATTTTTAGATAGAAGGAGTATATCTAGAATTCTATAAGGAATAAGGGATCATGAATGTAATCAATAAGGATTTATAGTAATTCAGGATGTTGGAGTGTTTTAAAAGAATACATGATGAAGGTGTTCACATGTTGTTACGTGGAAAAAATGATCTTCATTATGTTTACCTTCCTTATAAAATTTGGACTGTGAGTTGGACAGAAGTATTTTGGATAACTATAAAGGTTGGAATGGATTAAGTTGAACCTTGGATAGCATTGTTTAAGGTTAAAACATTTCTGAAGATTATTTTTGGAATATTATAATACTATAGTTTTAGGAAAAGGACAAACTGTAGGTTGGGGGATAACCCGTCGCGTCGGACAAAGCTGCAGGAATTGAACCCACAACCATAGTGCGACAAGCCTTTATTACCTACCACTAGCCTACAAGAAGTCCCTGGTTATTACAAAAGAGTTTTCCTAATCTAAATGGTATGTGTTAATATTTGGAACCTTATACAATTATGATAAATAGAATATTTTTGAGTTCTATTACCTTTTAGAGTGAAAGATGGGTTTGTGGTAAAAATTTATTAAAGAATGAAAGTCTACATGACAAGTATGTATATTCCCTTACGTTCTTGGTAAATATCCTAAATAAATTCCTCAACTTTTTAAAAGTTTACTTAAAACAAAAATGTTTTCGGTTATCGTTTCCAACAGGGGATTCAATGACCGTTTAACCAATCACAAGTTTGTGATTTTCTTATGATTAACTTTCTCCTAATCCTGTTTTCTACAACTCTCCATCAGACTTTGATGGTTTTTTTTCTTCCATGTCCATATTTTCATAGAATCCTAGTATGGGATATCTCGGGTGACCTTTGTACTTATCTTTCTTTCTTTTAAAGTTATATTTTTATTAACTTTATTTTCGATGTGGGTTTTCCACAAAGGTATTTTATATTTTCAACCTTTTACTTTCAAAGAAAAATTTAAAATTGCGAGGACGCAATTTATTAAAGGAGGGGAGAATGTAACACCTCGAGCTTCCACGATACGCTTCTCTTTCAATAATGAAATAGCTTGCATTGTACGCAAGTTCGAGATTCTAACACACCGCGACCAATCAAAGTAGCAGTTATGAATAGTAATACCCACTTTTTGAAATTATATAAATTTTATATTTCAAAATGGACTTCATTTTTGTATTCAGAATATCTAAATCATCCTAAGTTGAATTTTTTGTAATTTTCTGAGAACTTCCAATTTTTCATGAATAGTAAAAAATACTAAAAAACAACTTTTTTAATCAAAATAATTTATAGTGATAAATTATAATATTGAGTGGTTTTAAAGTATAATTAGAATATATTTTTACCATTTTATCTAATGGTGTTCATTAGAATTAATTTCACTTTGAAATTGGACATAAACAATTGTCAATCTTTTGATATATATTGTTTCTTAAAAACACTCTATTTGTTGTGACAACGAGAATTAATTATAAAATTAATTAATGAAAATTATATGTTTGGAATTTCATAAAATAGAAATCAATTTTGAATTCAGAATATCAATTATAGTTTAGGGTGAAATTTTGGCGTTGTTCTGAAAAACTTCAATTTTTGATGAATAGTGAAACCACTAAGTGGTAGTTAAAAAACTGATTTTTCGTTTAAATGAAACATTACCACTTCCGTGATTTGATTTTCAAAAATCCGACATACATGGTTGTCATTAGGAAGTAAAATGTGGTTCAATGGGATTAAAATAATTTTTTGGTTAATAGTAACTTTTAAGTTTAATTAATCATGATTAAAGGTAATTAGTGAAATTTAAGGTAAAAATGATATTATAAAAATATGAAAATACCTTTACACATGTCTTAAACCTATTGGATGAGTCATTTCTGACCAATAAAATCCATGAGTCAACTTGGGGACCCCATGGAGCCACTTCGGTAGGAAAATGACATTAAAAACGTTTTATTTAATGTTAAAATAAAAATGTCACAAACATGAGTTGTTTTACTAAAACAATTTTTAAATGGGGTTATACAAGTCATATTTTTGACTATAAATATTCATTAGAAATATAAAAAGATTTCATACATCATGATACTTTTTTTATAATTTTTAGACATTAAATAAATTAAAATTTTTATGACACATTGATGATGCAGCGATTACCTCATTAATTAACGATTTAAATAAAATGAAACGATAATGTAAAATATAAGGCTTAAACTTGTCAAAAACCTATTATATGAGTATATTTCGAACCCTTATCACCTTATCCTTGACATATATCATTTTTGGACCTTTAGAATCCTAAATTCATTTCATAATAAAGTAACATTTTATTACTTTCCAAGAGTGCCCCTCCTCTCCTCTTATAAAAGGCCCCCACCTCTACCACCTTATTCACACCTTAAATCCATTTGGCTCGGCCAAAATCTGCCCTAATACTCTCTAAACTTCCCTATATTACTCCTAGAAGCATCACTTTGGGTAGAAGTATTCCCAAGGAAGCCTTTGGCTCAAATCAAAAAGAGTTACCCGATTTTAAGGTAATGTCTTCTTTTATGTTCTTTTGTTTTATTTTGCTTCTCCAACCCCCTAAACTCTTTTTATTAATTTCTTTTGTAACAAAACCAGTATACGCAATATAATAGGATGTTTTGATAAGAATTATTAGTGCTACAATTACACACACCTACATCTAATGGTTAAAGAACATACTGTTTCTGTGGATGGCGAATTTCTGCCTCACGAAACAATGATTGTTCAACACTCATATAACACCTTTAAAGGTGGACATTAAGATGTCACTATATTTAAATATTATATATAATATGTTTATGTTTTACTTAAGCTTATTTATTTTTCATTTATGGCATACCTTTATGGTTTCCATTATGGGTAAACGCGAAATTTTCATTTGAGGAAGTGCGGACTACCACCCCCTCAAAGTGATTTGAATCGTTAATGCCATATGCGGGATGTATAAAGGATGGATTAAATGGTATTATACATTATATTATACTGTAATTATAGTATACCTTTATATAATTATAATTTCCATCCATTAAATATGAAATAGAAAAGAAAGTAGCGTTCATGCGTACGTACGACTTACCGTCTCCATGAACGGTGCATTTCATTTCTTATCTCTAAATGTTATGTAATATTATAAATTCATGTATATACTGGATATATATGATATATATGATATCTAAATCATGAAAATAATTCTGGATATAATGGATATTTCACCACATGAACAACTTTTAATTATAAGAAGGTTATTTTTGACTCAAGTACCAAAGATCGACAAAATGACTGTTATTAACTTAAATAATTACAAAATGTTCATAACATGGTAATAAGTGATATAAAAGGAATAATTAACATGTAAAAGGTTCTTAAGCAAAAATAAATTAAATCTAGTTTATTATTCAGGAGGTTAAAGAATGATCGAGTCAAGTCGGACACGAGGTAAGGGAACTTCTTAACCCAATTTCCATTCTTTGGGTTAATATCCTACTTTCAAATTATGTCATGATATTATTATATCCTATATTTTATTTGTACTGTCATTATGTGTACTTATAGTGAATACACAGAATAGATCTATTTTATTTAAAAAATGATCTTTTTAAGGTACTTTGTCTCAATCTCCATTCATTGAGGCATATTTTGTTTTATACTCAAATTTCTTTTACACGGTGTATAAACCCCTTTGACTTTTACTTTTATTCAAAAGGAATATTTTTATACGAAGTGTTTTTACTAAATGACAAAAGGAATGTTTTTTCTTACATATGTGGCGACAACGACTTCTTCGCCGCCGTGACTATTATTTGAGTTTCGGCTTCCTCTATAAGCCATAACTTTTTTTAAAAGAAAAATAAATACCATGTTTTACTCTTCTTTTATTTTGGTATTGAAAATGGTTTTGATAAATTTTTTATTATATCAATGTGTTGTATTGATATCTTGTGATTGAAGGGTGAAAATATTATGTTTCCTTTATGAATGTTTTATGTGATATAATTATGTTATGGTTTATGATATGTTTAAACCTGTTCATATGAGGAATGCATTGGACTTAATAAGTGACGGGTGGAGCCCGCTATAGCTCCTCGATGCATCGGTAGGTCTAATGAGAAAAACTAGTGTCTTGGAACGAGGCCTTGACAAAATATTATTTGTGGTCTTGGCACGAGGCCTTGGATACGTGGTTATGATAGTCTGGCATTATGCATTCCATCATTATGAAAGTGGTTATTGATATTGCATGTGATTATTCGACTAGTAGAATATCCATATGAGTAAGTAAATGACATTATTTAATTTTATTTTTTCCATATTATGCGGAAGTTCAAGTTTAAAAAGGCTTTTGTTTTAGTTATACATTGCCTTAAATGTTAATGTTTAGTTATGAAAGCTTCCGCAATATTGTTATCCTTACTGAGCATCTAAGCTCACCCCTTTCATTGTTTTAATTTTTCCAGGATGAGAAGAATTATTTTATGAATGACCTACAGGGATAGTTGGAAGGGGATATGAGTGTGGACTATGAAGACCATATTATTGTAGTTTTTCACTTTATGATATAATGTAACGTTTATAAATGTATCTAGTGTTTCCAAGGCTACTAAACTAATTGGTCTTTTGAGACTTGATCTTTTGTGATCATGCCAATGTTATGCAATAATGCACCGACTCTGGGTAACTGGGGTCGGGGCGTTACAGATCATGGATAAAACTCTATTTATCCCCTCTTTTAAATATGTTATAGAATGTATCAAATCATAGGACATGTGTATTTAAAACCATTATCTCATTTATTCATAATAAAAATTGTTTATAATAACCCCTCATATAACATAAAAGGGGAAAAAGATGAAAAATACACATCATTTATAATTTATAAATATACTTAAGCTTTAAAATAATCCACTACGTCCACCTTCCTAATATAGAAACCCTTAAACCATCACTTGATTTCATAATTCAAGATCTATGTATCAAGTATTTATCAATTTTGTTCTCTTATATATATCCACAATAGTTATTTAAAGTATAATTTCTATCATACACCCTTTAAAATTGAATAATTATATTCTATAACATTGATTCCTATTGTGGAATCTCCATAGAGTTTATTTCACCCCTTCTGGTATTCTTTACAATTTCCCCTCTAATGCATATAATTTTCTATAGTGAAAACACTTCCCTTCCTTATAAGATTAATTATTTGGTTTAGAAGTTGGTGTTGAATATTTACAATGTATCTTCTTCTCCTTTTGGATTTTTTACCATTTTATTCATGTACCATCATCATGGAAAATAATATTGGAACATACTTTTCCTTCTCATCTATACTAAACACATTGAAGTGATCAGATTAAATTTTGTTATTTCATCCATGTTACAATTCACAATAAACTTTTGGGAGATTTTTAATAGTGATTAAAAAATGAAGTCCATGGATAGATCAATCCTGAGTGGTGACCCTGGTCTCTCCAATTCTTTTATATAACCAATCACATTGAGTACATGAGTTGAGATGGAAGTACCATTATTTTTATTACACCAAAATAGTTATTTAGAATCTTCATATCTCTTACTCTTAGCGTATTTTTATTGAGATTTTTTTTGGTTATATATCATTCAAAAATCATTTATATTCTCATATTGATTTTAAATCTTAGGATACATTGAAATAAGCATCAATATAGATACATCAAGAGAATCTTTACTATATATAATATAGTCATCTTTCTCTTCATGATGAACTTCATTAGTAGGAGGTTTCTCATGAAGTTTTTTCTCTGACACATAGAACTTTCCTTTTTGCTTGAGAATTATTATCAAGTTACAATAAAATTATAGAAAGTTTCTTCCATTAAGTTTTTCATTCTTTAGTATTTATCTCAACATCAAGTTTGACGATGATGATTCCAATTTATTTATAATATAATCTTTTACTAGAGTATCATGTTTTACATTTATTTAATAAGAAATTTTATTAAATGTGCTCACATTAAAATTTATGACCCCTTTTAATTACATAATATCCATTATTAGTGGGATAAAATCCATATTTAACTATATAATGAGTCCACTTTTTCATTTCACCCATTACTTAGATATTTAAGTAGGTCATCATGCCAATCATATCATATATGAATCTTGGAAAGTTGAGAAAAAACTCCTAAATCAATCATATGAATTATTTAAACAGTATTCCTTTGATATACCAACCTACATAGTAACCTAGAAAAGTTTAACCCAAATATCATGGTAAATACATGCACCAAATCCTATTTGGATCACACAAAACTTTCTTTCCTTACATAAGATAATCTATGGAAACCTGATATTGGCACGAAATTACCCAATTTGATGATTGTGGTTTGAAAATTGTTCATCTTGGAAGGAAAATAACACTTAGTATTTTAAGGTATTTTAAAATATCACAATATTATCACATGTATTTCCTTAATATATGCATGATTCTAACAATTTAGTTTTTGTATTCTATACCATCAATCAAATTAATTTTTTTATTACATATTAATGTATAAATACTTATAAAACCCATGATTTGTATTAATTTCCCAAAAATAAATTCAATTATATTCACATATATACTAATTCAATATGTATAAGGTACATGAAAAATAAGGTGAAATAGTTAAAAAACCTCCACTTTTCTAGAAAAAACCAAATCCCATAGGCTAATGATAAGTCTAACCTAAAATTACCACTATCCGTGGATCACTACTCAAGAGAGACCTTAATTTAAATACAATCCTAACACCTAAGATGTAAAAATCATAAATAACATTTACTTTAAAGTTTAGAAACCATAAAATAATCATATTCATCATTGAACATAACTAAATATTATGTTGTACCTTGAATGAAACTCCTTATATGCATGATATGAAATTTATAGGAAGCATTTAAACTCTTTAAAATAAAACATACTTCCATTAATAATTTAAAATTATATATTAATAATAAATCTAGGAAGAAACTAAATAAACGAACATTTCATAAATTTAATCACGAGATAAACATTTATGAACATTTCAAAAATAAAGAAAATTATAAACAATTAATTTAGGCATGCACTTATGAACATTACAAAAATAAATAAATATAGATATTTAACATTTATATCAATATAAAAATTTTCATATTAGTATTTTACATGGAATTTAATATAAATATTTTCATATTTCAGAAATATGTGATATTTCATGAAAATTTTTGTATTCATATAAAAATTTTATATTTTATATAAACACAAAAAAATAGATATCATATATTTTATTTTATTTAAATAATTGATTAAATCAACCAAAAATCCTTTTGGAAGGCTTTAAATAAATTTATAAAATAATGAATTTAATATGATCATTTCATATTAAGATTTATGAATATTTTATAAATCAATATAAACACATTTATATTTCGAATTATTTTATAATTTATAAACATTTTAAACATTTACCATGTAAAATACACTTTAAACCTAGACCACATCATCCACGTTTTTTGGTATGGTTTAAATCCTCACCTTGGTTTCATTTGGCCATGTTGTAGCGATTTTATAAAAGTCACATTTCTATAAAAACCATGATTATTCTTCTGTTAAACCATGACATGAAATTATTGTATTTATGAATATATTTTTTTCATGGAACTTTTAATTCCTATTTTCAAAAAATAAGATGCGATTTTATAACATTTATAAAATAAACCTCATTTTCTACTTAAGACATAACATTATTTGAAAAAATTTATTAACAAAAACCATGTTGATTAAAACATGTTATGGTTTTGGAAAATAATATTTCCCCAGATTCTCCATCTATTAAAAAATCAATCCAAATGATATGGAAGATTATCAGTTATGACTATTTGGTTTTAGAGGTGTATAATTCTTGTATAAACACAAAGTAAATGATTAACTAAACCTGATTTATACCACCAAATCTTTCCATTCCTTTGGAAGGAATGAAATAAATAAAGAGCACATACTTTTTCCGCTATTGATTCAATTCATCAAAGCTCCACTACATGATATTGATAGGGATCACTAAGAAGTATAAAATAGAATTTATCCTCTTGTGGTATCCATGGGATTTTAAAATATCCCAATGCTTGGGAGTAATCCTCTCTTCCTCACGGGCTTCTAGTAATTGGATCTAGAAAGAGAGAGAGAGAGAGAAATAGAGTAATTGATCTTTAACTTTAAGAGTTTAAATATTCCATCATATAAAATTACAAATTCATAAGAATAAATCACACTACATAAGAATGTAAATTTCTGATATAGACCTCCAAGGATCTCAAATGTTAGGATAATTAATGAAACATTTCATAAATGTTTCAAATGTTACAACTATATATAATTATCGATCCAAATCCTCCCATTTAGTTTTTAATATTTAAATAATCAATTGAATACTCAAAATCATTTCAATATCATCAAATGATATTACAATTTGATTATGATATATTATAGTGATAGAAACAATAGCTTCCATTCATTATCAAATAACCAATGCATCACCATGCATGAGTCCATGACGTGGTGACATTCACCATGAGATGGTTTTACCTAGAATAAACCATGATGTAGTTAAGACTATTATTCCATGGTTTTAGATTTTGTGTATATTTACTATACTATATCCCTAAACCTCATGATGTTCATCGCATATATTTCAATATTATTTTAGTTTTCGATTTGTGATGAGGTTGTTTCTCTTCCCGATTTCTGGTCAATCACTAAATGATTTCATCCCGAGATGTTATCCACTCCTCATACTATATAGTGGAAAAGTATGATGAAACAACATTAATTACTTTTGAGTTGGAAGATGATGACATCATTATAATATCATAACAACATACCAAAATTGATCAAAGACCAATACCAATCACCCGACCTTTCCAGATATCAGTCACACAAAGACACACCTCCTCATAAATATGTAAATAGCCTATGATATATCCATTATCCTCCCTAACCCATGTTTCATATTGTGTCTTCTACTTGTGAGTATCTAACACATATGTCTCATATCAAGGGTTAATAAATAAAAATAATAATAAATGTTTTTTTAAAAAAGGAAAAAATATACAGACCTTAATCATTTTTTTATCTCATAAACAACATATCCACTAGTATGATCTATGTACATCCAATTTTAAACCTTAGATTTCATAATATAAGGATTATTCATTTGTAGTATAAATTAAACATATAAATTTAATATAAATAATATATAAAAATTAATAAATAAGTAGAAAACACTTTTACTTACAGTCAAATGTTGATATAAATAAAAAGTATGATTCCCAGCTCTATGAGTCACATAATATCTTTCCTGACTCTATAAACCTATATATGATCTCCTTTTTAATATTTTCCTATCCAATAGGTACAAAACCACTCATATTCCAATAAATGAATATAGTCTAGTAGATGAGCCATAAAGTACTCATAAAAAACAATTGTGTAATCTCTTCACATAGATCTACTATGAATGTTGTACAAGAACTAATTAAAATAATTATACATGCACAGATCTCATACCAATCTGATGGAGGGTTCAGTAGAGTCCTCAATATGATTCTATGGACCCAATATGTAATTAAAAAAATTATTACAGAAATTAAGTATATTTTAATATAAATAATAATCAAAATTTATATACATACCATCCAATGATTGAAAATATGAAAATTCATATAAAAAATAACCTTATCACATGAAAAAATGGGAATAAATATAGATCCTTTGTATCAAATCTACCCATCCAATAAATTGATAAAAAATAATAAGAAAATAATTTTAAATAAAATTTTCAATAAAATGATTGATGAGATAAATTAATGATAATTTTATAAAATATAAATCTGAACATGCTTCCTAAAACAATGATTGAAATCAATAGATTTAAATCACTTAGAAATAGAATATGAAATCATCAGTATGGAAGAAACTTAAACACTCCTAGATAGTCCCGTAGTATCATGTCCTCTAAGAGGACCCGATGGAAGAACAATGGGGTTATCATTAGTTAAGGTACCATCAGTCATGATATGAATAAAATCATTAAATCCAGGAAAATTAAACATAAAATATAAATAATATTTAAAATAAATAATGATAATAAATATATTAATTTCTTAAATAAATAAATAATTACAAAAAATATTAAATATCATTATTGAAGTTTTATTTACATATGTATCACTTGAATCTTCATCACCATACTTATCTTTATATTCATCACTATCATCATCTCTATTTTCTTCTTGATCACCATTAATTTATACAACATCTTCATTTTCATCAATTTACATTATTTTAAACTCATTAATATACACATCATCAGTAATGTAATCATCATTGAACCGTAATTTTAAAATATCCTATGCTATAATTTTATCTCTTTGAGAAGAAAATTTATTTGAAAATTTATCTTGAAAAATTCAAAAAAATTACAACTCTATAGAATCACTTTAAATTTAAATAAATTGATTTTCAAGAGATATATTTTTGTTACACTCCATAAATCAATCAAATATCTCATAGAAGTAAAATAATTTTCATAAAAAACTTGATGTGATTGATGTGTTAATATAAATGTTTCATTTAACAAAAATTGTTTTTATGTTTTATGTAAAATAATCCATGTCAAGGTTGAATGAGCAACCCTATATCAATATCAAACCAATTACACTTAAAAATTGCAACATTGTTTTCTCTAAGGTAAGATAACTCACTTATTTCATCTAACATTCTGTAAAGACAATTTTCACCTTCTCTATGTTGAATTATTTTTCAAAAAACACAACTATTAATAGATTTATTGAATTATTTATACGTGTGCATGAAATCTAAATCTATTAACCACAGAACTGTTATAAAATTTAATCAATTTATATGTTGGGTGATTTTTTATTCTGTAACCCACATGTTTTTTGAATAAATATACTTTATAGGGTTAAGTGGGAACTTGTAAAATCCCAAAACCATATTCCAAATCACCAAATTCCATAAACACCAAATACCAAGAAAACCACAAAAAATAAAATAAAAACATTCAAGATGATCACCACAAGATGGTCTGACCACTCAAAATCATACCTAAATTGAAGGACAAATTGAATAATTGGGATATGAATCAATCTGTATAGATCTTGGTATGATGTGAACTCACTATTTGAGGAACCTACAATCATCAAGATGACTGCTCATTGAGGAACCTGCTATTTCCATCCAAAGAACAACATCAAAGAAACCACCAAACACAAAGTTTCCCACTACTGCTAGAGTGAATCAAAACCAATCGATGCTCCAATACTTCCACAAAAAAACATTAGAAAATAACACTGTTGAGGAAAACCACACTTTAACAATACGTTGAGAACATAATTACACCACCATATTTGATACCCAATCCACCTCAATCATGGGTTACTACCATAAAAAATCACATTCTCTTCTCTCCATATAACCACTATTACATACCATCAATTACTTGGAATGATACTATCACATTGAGAATGAACCACCTACTCCAGTGAAATCATCATTGGCTAACAATTATTTGCAGTTTCCCTAAAATTAAATCATAAAGAAAAAATAGAAGAACTGTACAAGAGATACTGGAGAAACAAGAGTGTTATAATCCTCTACTACAAGATTAGAAGACCAAAAAGGGAACCAATTAAAGAAAATAAGAAGCACAAACTCCAATAAAGAGTCTACCACAAACAAAATAAATGAAAATAAATACAATGAAAAACTAATAAATAGAACTAAAAAATACACAAGGAAGAATCCTTATCACTAAAGGTTAAAACTAGACTTTTTATATGTTTTTTAAATAGTAAATAATATTATGTTAAGTTTTTTAAAATTAATATGGAAAGGAAGAATAATAGATTATTTCTTTCTGTTATCTTGAAAGGTGGAAAGGTCAATGCATACTTTTCCTCTCATCATCCCAAATCAATGACATGGAAAATGAAAAATCAGTGATACCACCTTTATGCAAAACATCGATAAAAGTCACCCAATCCACACCTTCTCTTCACTTATTTCACCCACTCCCTCTCTCTCTAGACTTTTACCTCCTTCATGCATGATGATTTGGTGGCATAAAAGGAGTGCCAAATTTTTTGAAGAATCATTTAGAGGTATTTATTCTTATTTATTTTAAAGTAATTCATTTATTTAATTATTTTATTTTTAGTTTGTTTTTCATATGTTATGTACTTAGTTGTTTAGTTAATTATAGAGTTTAGAAATAATATTTAATATAAGTAAATAAAATATTATTATTATTCATTTATGATTTTTAGTGAATAAATTATAATTAGTATTAGTAATAGATTTATTATTATAATAAGATTAATATTTAGTATAAGATAATAGTTTTTAAAAATTACTGAAATAATTAATAATTAATATTAACTAGATGATGAATAAATATTAGTGACATAATGAGTAAGGAATAATTAATTAAGGATTAAGTAATTATTAACTAATGATTAACTAATAAATAACTAATTAATAAAAAATGATTAATTAATGATTAAAGAATTATTAACTAATAATTAATTAATTATCAAATATTAATTAAGTAATAATTAATTATAAAGAAACTATTTAATATTTGTTAATTAAGTAATGATTAGTGAGTGATTAATGAATGATGAAGGCATAATTAATATATGATTAATTAATAGTTAACTACTAATTATATAATATTAAACTAATAAATAAAAAATAATTAAGTAATGAGTAAAGAATGATTAACTAATAATTACTTAATGATTAACTAATAACTAACAATAAAGTAACTAATTGATTTCTGTTAATTAAGTAATGATTAACTAGTGATTAATGAATGTGTAAGGCATAATTAATATAGGATTAACTAATTCTTAACTAATGATTAGATAATAATTAACTAATGAATAAAACAAGGTTAACTAATGATTAAATAATAATTTACTAATAATTACTTAATGATTAACTATTAATTAAATATTAATAAACTATAAAGTAATTACTTGATATCTATTAATTTATTAATGATTAACTAGTTATTAATGAATGATTAAGGAATAATTAATATAGTATTAAATATTTCCAAAGTAATGATTCTCTAATGACTAACTAATGAATAAAATTTGATTAACTAATAATTACTTAATGATTAACTATTAATTAACTAATAATTAGCTATAAAATAAGAAATTGATATTTATTAATTAAGTAATGATTAACAATTTATTAACGAATGATTAATGTATATTTAATATAGGATTAACTAATGCTTCATTGATGATTAAATAATGATTAATTAATGAATAAAATATGTTTAACTAATGATTAGAGAATGATTGACAAATAATTTCTTAATAATTAGCTATTAGTTAACTAATAATTTTCTATAAAGTATGTACTTGATATCTATTAATTAAGTAATGATTAACTTGTGATTAATTAATGATTAATATATAATTAATATGGTATTAACTAATTCTTAACTAATGATTAGCTAATAATTAACTAGTTAATAACATATGATTAGACAATGATTATATAATTATTAACTAATAATTACTTAATGATTAACTATTAATTTACTAATAATTATCTATAAAGTAATTTTTTGATATCTATTAATTATGTAATGATTATCAAGTGATTAATGAATGATTAAGGAATGATTAATATAGGATTAACTAATGCTTAACTAATGATTAACTAATAATTAACTAATGAATAACATATTATTATTTAATGAATAAATAATTATTAACTAATAATTACTCAATTATTAAATATTAATTAACTAATAGTTATCTATAAAATAACTACTTGATATCTATTAATTACATAATGATTAACCAGTGATTAATGAATGATTAAGTCATAATTAATACAGGTCTAACTAATTCTTAACTAATGATTATATAATGACTAACTATTGAATAACATATGATTAACTAATAATTACTTAATTATTCAATATTAATTAACTAATAAATAGTTATAAAGTAAGTACTTAATATCTATTAATTAACTTTAAACTAACTACTCCATAACTAATAATTAATAAATGATTAACTACTAAATTGTTAATTAATAACTAAGTATTAACTTATTATTAAATAATGACCATCTATTTATTAAATTTGGATTAATATAGAATTAAAATTGGATCAAAGATGTATAACTAGATAAAAAAGAAGCTTAACTAGACACATGATTTGTTACTCTCGTGATTTAGATGATTTATACCTTATTGCATTCCTGGTTCGATACTCTTTATGGATATGTTTAAGATGATTCACAATCTCTTTATAAACCACTAAACATACCTTTAGGAAGATTACAAATTGGACTAAAAAACATTAGTGTCATATTTTAGGTTATAAGAAGACATTATAAAATTTTAGTATAATAAATATTATGCAGTTATCTAAGTAATGAAATCCATTTATAGATACTACAAGTGGATGTGGCTCTAGCACATATGTATCTAGGGGTAAAACCTAAAAACACCACATTGATCTAGACTCGATTGAGAATTGGTGCATGATAATGGGCCTTGATACACACCCAGTTTGATACTCCTAGGGGATATTATTTAAGTGATTCATATTTTCTTTATAAACAACTAAACATACCTTTAGGAAGATTAAAAATTGTTCTAAAAAATATTAGTTTAATAATTTAGGATATAATAAGATGTTCTAAAATTTCAGTTCAATAAAGTTTATGTGGTTATCTAAGAAATAAAATCCATATCTAGATAATACCAGTGGATGTGGATCTGGAATAGATGTACCTAGGGGTAAAACCTGAAAACACTACATTGTACTAGACTCGATCAATAACTGGTGCACAACAATTGTCCTTGCTTCACACCTAGTTTAACACTACCATGGGATATAATTTTGACGATCCATATTTTCTTTATAAATTAATGAACATACCTTTAGAATGATTAAAAAAATTACTAAGAAATATTAGTGTCATATTTTAGGATATAATAAGACGTTCTAAAATTTTGGTATTATAAAGATTGTATGGTCAATGATATATGATTATTCCTCATTGTAAAAATTATTTACACTATCATAATCTTGATCAAAAACATGTTTCATATATAGAATCACATTTAAATTTGTATACTACTAAGAGGAGGTTATTCAAACAAAAAAAAGAAGCATATTATAATAAAAAACTAACAAAAATGGTTAGGACATCTAATTGTGTAACCCTAAGAGAAATTTAGGAAAGAATTCATGGTTTTTTAAACCTGGTACCTAATCAAGAAATCCAGTTTATTAGTTATAGAGATTTGTAATTACTAGATACATGATGTCATATAAATTTTCCATTAGCTGTTGATGATAACTAGGTCTAAGAAATAACTTTATTTCACAAATGATCCGATAGTTCCATAATGGATTTATATGTTGAGGTTTATAGTTTATAATAGAAAAGTCCAATTTTAAAAGATTTATAAATATAAGAGTGGTTAACGAAGTTCCTCTTAAGAAAATGAGGCTATTTTCTATGATGTAGAAGAAGAAAACCTAGATGATCTCCCAAATATATATATATCTAAATCTATATTCGGATGAATAATTTTCTAATGATGGAATAAACAATGACAATAGTGATAATGAAGAGGAAGATGAAAATTTTTGGGAGGAATTTTCTAGAAATATAATAGTTGTATAACATCCTCAACCCACTATAAATCATCTACTAATCTTTACAACATGTTCGAAAGCAATGACATGTTTTCCTAAATTTTACTGGAATGTTATCATGCCTTCAACTGAGTTTACTAGAGTTGTAAACGATATGTTTAGTGAGCTGAAAAAACCTTATATGTTGGAAGGAATTTTCCAATTAAACATGCAGTGAAAAAAATAATAAAATTATTTCATATTTAGATAAATTGTATATATTTAGTTGAGGAGTAAATCCATACAAAATACATCATATGGTTTGATAAATATGGGGATGATTTTATTTTCAACTTTAGGAAGATTCCTGACATTGCATTTGGAGGTTGGAGAATTTCTAAGATTGAGGCAGCTTGTACTTGAATTCATCCAAACCTATCATAAGATCACACTTCATTGGATACTTAATTTGTTTTACCTATGATCGTTGAGATGATTATGACCTAAAAATATGTTCCTATATCCCTTTTTCAAGATAGGATATGAAAAAACATTTCTTATAAAATTTCCTATAATAAGGCATGAATGGAAAAATAGAAGTAAATTTTCAAGGTTTGTGGTGATTAGGATGACTCTTACCAGGTGTTTCCAAAAATATCTAGCCATACCAACAAAAAAACCATGCTGTCTTACATATTGATATGAATGAACACGTGTCTCAAGATAACTGACTTGATCTATCTCATGCCAATTTTATGTTGTTGTTATGGGAATTCCTTCCCTATATTTCTGCATTTTGTTTTTATAAATAGTTCCTAAAAATTAATAGAATGTTTTTATATGAAAGATAAATTGGTGTATTTTTTATTGCGACAACCCAAGATAGAAACTATTTACCTATGCCTCTTACATTTTCCACTGTAGAGAAGAAAAATTATGAATCATGGAGTTGGTTTTTAGTATGTATAAACAACCATTTCACCCATATTTGGGGTTTCTATTTGATATTGGATCATCATTAAGAAATCAACGAGGAAATAAATATGGATCCTGATACATAGAGACCCCAAAATTCACATCATCGGTACTACATCAGACACATTGCTAGTAATGTGAAAAAACCATTCCATGATGAACCTAAAAAGAAGGAAATAACGAGGCTTGGTATGAAATCTATTTATTATTTTTTACTATTTCAACATAATGATAAAATTAATTTATGTGAAATATGATCACTTATCTGTATCATATGAGATAGATCAAAGAAGGTTTGAACAACTTCTTAAAGTGATTCATAGTGATAATTAGGGAGTGTATGATTATATTATATAGATTCCAAAAGAAAAGTGAACATTGGAATACGATGAGGGGAAGAGGTAAAAACACATGAACAAAAAAAATTGTGTAGTGCATCAATAAAGTCTTCAAGGTGGTTCAAAAGTTACCTATAACTTTCCTAGTTTATAAGACATTTTATCATTGTGTCATGTAATTTGTAGATTGAGAAAAATAGACCACAAATGAGATTCAGCAGGGGAGAGGGTATAAAAGACACTTTCAATGAGATATTGAAAAGAACATCGAAGAAGTTAATGCTTGTCAAGTGTGACTTTTATGCTGAGAAGACTATCGATTTGAAGATCAGGTGTGTCTAGACCCCATCACAAATAGTAGTAGTCGAGTCTTAGTGGTATTACTGAAAGCAAGACAATGTCAATGTGGAAAATTCTAGTCATTATGGTTTCCATGCATACATGCCATCATAGAATGTTCCTATGTGAACATATCATGGGAAGCATATGTTGGTCTAGTGTATTGGATGTACACCATTTCAAACTGTTATGCTGCACCATAGATTCCTATTAGGGAGTTTCAATATTTTCCAATGCCCGAAGACAAGCCAATATTGATATATGACATCAACATGTCACAATAGTGAGGGAGACCTATGTCCATAAGGATGTAGAATGAGATGTACTGACCTCAAGAATAAGGGAAAAAATTTGATATGTGGCATATTTTATTGAGAAGGTCAAAATATGAAACTATTCCCTAACGTTTCTAGATCGAGTTAATACTATCATCCCCAATTATGTTTTTCCTATAACATGATCTTTTCATATTATTAGTTATAAGGTGTTAATATAAAATCCTTTATTTGTTATATTTTTTTTTACATTTCTGAATACTTTTACTATCAAATAATAACAATATTTTCATATTCACATTACAAGGAATATGATAAGTACATTTGAGGTGACATGAAAGCATAGTAAAACTATCCATGGATACACTATAAAGTAAGAATGTGAGAAAATAATCATGAAATGTACCATCATGTGAGAAATCATACATAAATTAAAAAACACACCATTTTGGATCTAACATATTGGTATATGTTTTAGACATCAACTAAAGAATTAATCCATAAGGTGGGTCTAACTAATATAAACTATATGTGACAAAAATTTGTTTTTAAAGTAAAAATTGTTCAAAAAATGACCTTATTACAACAAGAATAGAGGAAATATCAGCCTCCTTCGAAAAAATATATTTGGAAAATGAAATATGAAAATGCATAAGAAGGGACCAAATAGGGTGTAGGGCACAAATCCCATTAAGAAACCACCATGAATCTATTTCAGGATTTTATCCATAAAAACTAATAAACTAGTTTAAAAAAAATTTCAAAAATAAAGAACTTAAAAATAAACCAACTTCAAGAAAATATTTTAAATCAATTTTGTTTTCTTTTATGAAACAAACATGGTTTTTAGAAACAATTCTCAAGTATGGATCAAGTAAAAAAAATGGTTAGAAGGCAAAAACTATTTCATATTCACATTATAAGGAATATGAAAAGTACATATGAGAAGAAA
The DNA here is from genome assembly GCA_963277665.1 of Viscum album. Classification (NCBI taxonomy): domain Eukaryota; kingdom Viridiplantae; phylum Streptophyta; class Magnoliopsida; order Santalales; family Viscaceae; genus Viscum; species Viscum album. Next base: position 289,765,068 of record OY728153.1, on the reverse strand, counting down.
TGAAAGCATAATCAACCTATCCATCGATACACCATAAATCAATCATGTGAGAAAATAATCATGAAATATACAATCTTGTGATAAATCATACATAAATTAAAAAGAACTTTATTTAGGATCTAACTTATTGGTATACGTTTTGAACATAAAATAAATCCTTAATCCATAATGTGGGTCCAACCAATATAACTTACGTGTGAAAAAATATATTTCTAAAGTTAAACCCCTTTAAAAACAAGAATATATTCCAATGAGAACAGAAGAATAACGTGCCTACTTTGAAAACTGTGATTGAAAAAATAAAATCTACAAATTTCAAAGAAGGGACCAACCAGGGTGTGAGACATGAATCCCAGTAAGATACCATCTTAAATCTATTTAATTATTTTATCCATGAAAACAAATAAAATAGTTTATAATTTTTTTTAATAAAATCACTTGAAAATAACCCAAATTCATGTAAACATTTAAAACCCCTATGGTTTTATTTTATCAAACAAACACGGTTTTCTAAATCAATTCCCAAACATGGATCAAGTAAAAAACCAATTAATGAAGGAAAAATATATTTTATAAATCAAACATTCCTAATTAAAAAAACACCCTTTCCAAGTTAAGTCGATATCTAAAACCACTTTAGAAATACACTTTGAGAAACATGAAGACTTTCCCTTTTCTTTTGGTAAAAAAACTTCATAAAACAATGGGAATAAACATGTTATGTATTATATTCTAAAAGTCATGACATTCTGATGACCAAAAAATTATATATAAATTTTACACTTAATAATTATTTCATTTTTACACATAGAGATTGAGGATACTACACTATTCACTAAAAAGCATAGACATGTTTCATGTGATGTGCTAGCGGGTCATGAGGTTCGATAGATCAGGGTGCACAGAGCACACCATTATCATCACACTCCACCTCCATATACCATTATACCACACCTATTCCATGATATATTATGTGTAATTTTTGTATCTAATTTTATATTTATTGAATATGACCCCCATGCTGCTCTTACAAAGAGATGAATACCTGATACACACACATTCCAATTTTTTGAGGGAGATATGTCCATTACCCTTGAGGATGTGATAGTTTTGTTTGGTCTTCTTATTTAAAGTGATGCTATTATAGAACCCACCTATGGATATTTTCTTGAGCTTGTATAGTAACTGATAGGTGTCGAAATTATTGGAAATTATGATTCTACATATAGTGGATTGATATATATGAGATGGATTTAGATTCACTTTTCATAGTTACCCATTGACACTAATGGGTAGACTATCATGCGTCATGCCCGTGCATATATCTTGATGCTCATTGGAGGTACACTGTGAAATAATCACTCTAGTATGAATGTACACATGATGTATCTAGGGTTACTAGGGGATTTTGATATAACCTGAAGATACAGATGTGGATCTATGTGCTTGTAATACAATTACAGAGAATTTTTCATGAAATTCAAATCAAATCACACTTATCTAAGGGGGTATGTCATCCTTATTTAGATGTGGTCATGGCAGTTCATCCATCCCATCTCTCCTATTGTTTCTATTCAATATCTTTATATAGATGTGATGCATGATGCTCTGTGTGGAAGCTGGTATGATCACTTATATTTATTATTTTCTGATGAAATTATGATATATTAAATTAAATTTCATATTATTTCTCACTTTCTATGTTGTATGTTATAATTGGAATCAGGAACACCACTTTTTCAGGACACTGAGGAACAATTTGGGTGCACACTGGCACATGTTGGATAGTCTAGTACCCATCGATGTAAATATATACAGTTTTTTCCTGACAAATAAATTTTATAGTATTATATTTTTTGGTGTTTAGTAACATTTTTTTAGCAAATGTCAAATGTCATTTTAGATTTCATGGATACCATATTAGGATCTATAAGATTAGCTGCCTGTATATTCCCCTAATGTTATTCATGATTAAATGACTACAATGCCTCTCATTCACTTTCATATGGTTGAGTTTCATAATCTTCATAGAGTTACACACTAGTTTGGATTTGTTCAGTGTATTCCCTTTCCATCTCGACAGTCAGAAACACTTCATTATGTGAAGATGATAGGGAGGTTGGATGTTGACTAGAGTTGGATACATGCTGAGTATTTGAACATATGGGACTGATGAGCATCATTTCATATAAAGGGTATGAAAACTACACAATTACCTATAGTAGAGTAGATCGAGTTTGATCCATGGTATAGGCTGAAGTCTATACTATATCTTACTCTACATAGGAGAGGGATCTAGGATATAGAAAGTTAATAAATTTACATTAGTTTTTTTATTTTAATTTTTTAATTCATTTTGAATATGTTTCCAATATACTTAAAAAACAACATATTATCTGCATGTCTGATCCATATGAGAAGGATATTTGAGCTAGGTAGCGTACCATGCTGCAACACAGGGGATGATGATTGCACATCGTGTTTTACACGATAGTATATTTGGTTAATCCACCTCAGGGATATTTTGTTCCTACCCAAGGAGAGGAGGTTCCTACTTAGAAACCTCCTCCAGTAGATGCTGATGTTGAGGAGCCAGGATGGCGACGATGTAGACCGTGTCGTACTACACGTGAGGCCTCACATATACCAGAGGCTTAGGGTGCACCTATAGTAGTTTAACCTCATCTGATTCTGTATGTGAACCTGGAGGCATGGGATCCATTTATATGTTTAGTATATCCATTGTTTTCCTTGAATATATCTGAGTTGAACTCATATCATGGGTCATTTCCTGTGCCTCCACCTTTTGTGGTTGAACCTTCATAGGCCTTATGGTTCCCCTAGAAGATGATGACATGTCCTTCCAATCACATAGTGGGTGATAGAAATAACATTTCCACTATTTTTAATGTCTATTTAAATGATTTAAACCTTAAAAATTTACCAATTTGATCTTATTTGTAACAATTTTAGATTTAGAGCGTGTTTTGGGATAAAAAGATTAAATTGCATAATTCTGGATTTTTAACAGTTTTTTATCACAGAGGTATATTGGTAATTTCTCATAAAATATAGTCCAAAATTTTCTGATTCTATTTTTTTGAATCTTTATTTTATTTTCTTAAACTTTATCTTCTGGATCAGGGGATGATTGGAGCATCTAGTGGCCTAAAAATATCAATGAAGATGAAGATTTTTCAGGGCGGACTGCGTGGACCCCACCTTCATAATAGAAACACAATTATGCCTACACACCTCCAAATGAGGTGATTCCACTTGGAGATAGAAGATTATATTTCATGTACATCGGGCCTCTGAGCGGCGGCTTCTTCCCCCTCTCGTGCGCCTAGGCCTACACACCTCATGCTGAAAATATTAAAGATAATCCCACCACTGATGAAAATGATGAAGAATCTAAAATTGATAGAACTAAAAGTTCAAAAGATGAAATCTTATTTGAACGAACAAGGAATGATTGGAAGAGGATGTCTGGTATTTATGTTTCTCCAAACCATACTCAAAATACCCAAGAACATTCAAACCTTCACTCCCTTATCCAAGGTGTGAACTACCACCAAAGTCTAGTGATGAAAAATAATTGGATAAGGAGGTTTTGGAAACTTTTAAGAAAGTACAAGTGAATGTTCATTTTCTTTATGCTATGAAACAAATTCCAAGGTATGATAATTTTCTTAAAGAAATGTGTACCAACAATAGGAAGTTCAAAGGAGGTGAAAAGGTAAACATTGGAAGTAATGTTTCATCCATTATTCAATACGCCCTGCCTATTAAGTATAAAGACCCTGAAACATTTAACATTCCTTGTACCATAGGGAAATGTGAATTCAAAGATGCGATGATTGATCTAGGGGAATCCATCAATGTCATGACACATTATGTCTACTCATATATTTAGGTTGGAGACTTGAAACGCTCTGGAATTATCATTCAACCTGCCAACCTAAGTACCACCAAACTTGCTGGAGTTATAAAATATGTTATTGTTCAAGTGAGAGATATGGTTTTCCCTATTTACTTTTATGTTTTGGATATGGAAGATGAGCAGTTCTGTACACATGCTCCCCTCATCCTGGGGAGACCATTTCTAAAAATGGTGAAAGCGATCATCAATGTTCACAAGGGAACAATGTCACTAGAATTTGGAGAAGATGTTGTTCATTTCAACATTTTTCATTCAATGAAACACCTAGTTGAGGACTATTAAACTCCCCATTTAAACATGATTTATTGGTTTTCCTCTAGCATGTTACTTTATTTTTTCTGTGCTGAAATACCAACTGATGTGGAAAAAGATGAAATTTTTTCAGATACTGAATCAGATCAACAAGAGGTTGAAATTGGAGACTATGAAGAGTCTTGGGATGTTGAGATTGAATATCTGAGCATTGATGAAGATTAATTTCTAGAAACCAATGAAATTTTTAGTGGTATAACTAGAGAGGTTTCCTTTTTTTCACATGAAATGAGTCTTGAGATCATGAAAGGAGATCACTATGATGAAAATGGAGCTTCACTAAACAATCTAACTTCTGGGAAGTTCCCTGTGATCAATGAAACCACCCCACCTGATATATAATTGAATCCCCTTCTAGAGAACCTCAAGTATGCCTTCTTATGTTATAATGAACAATTACCTATAATCATCTCAAAATACTTTTCAAAAGTATAGGAAAACCAATTGTTGGAAGTTTTCAAGTCCCACATAGAATCTATATGATAGACTCTCTCTGATCTAACAAGAATTATTCACTCAGTTTTCATGAACAAAATTTTACTATAGGAGAATGATAGACCAGTGAGAAAATTTCAAGAAGACTAAACCCAACACTTTTGGAGGTTGTGAAGAAAGAAGTCACCACCTTGCTGGCAGCTGAAATTATTTTTCTCATATTTGATAGTCAATGGGTAAGTCCAGTACATATTGTTCCTAAAAAAGTGTCTTTACAATATAAAAGAATGAATTTGGTGATCTTGTCCCTGTAAGGCTTCATAATAAATGGAGAATGTGCATTGATTAAATGAAACTAAATTTTCTTACAAGGAAAGACTACTTCTCATTACCATTCCTTGATCAAGTCCTTGAAAGACTAGCTGGGAAAACCCACTATTATTTTCTTGATGGATTCTATCGATATTTTCAAATTCACATTTTACTAGAGGATCAAGAGAGAACCACTTTCAAATTCACCTTTGGAAATTTTTCAAACAGAAGAATACCATTCAGTTTGTGTAATTCTCCTGGAACTTTTAAAAGGTGTATGATAAGAATCTTCTTTGAATTCTTGGAAACTTGCATGGAAGTTTTTATGTAGGACTTCACTGTGTGTGGATCATCTTTTTAAACTTGTTTGAAAATCTTGGCATGTGTCCTCGAAACATGCATAAAAAATAACCTTGTTCTAAATTATGAAAAATTCCATTTTATAGTTGGTTAAGGGATCGTTCTTTGACATGTTGTTTCCTATGATGAAATTCAAGTTGATCAATCCAAAGTTTAGGTCATTTATTCATTACCATCCCCAAAAACTGTGATAGATGTGAGATTCTTCCTTGGACATGATGGATTTTATAGGAGATTCATTAAAGATTTTAGTAAGATTGCACTTCCATTATATAGATTTCTCCAAAAAGATTCCCCATTTGTCCTTGATGAGAATTGCAGAAATGCATTTCTTGAGTTGAAACAAAGACAGATAACCCCTCCCATTGTTCAACCGCCCAAATGGGACATTCCCTCTGAAATCATGACCAATGCATCTGACTTTTCTCTTGGGGTAGTGTTGAGTCAAAGGACGGAAAAGAAATCTCATGTGATTACCTATTCCTCCTGAAATCTAGATCAAGACCAATCAAACTACACAGAAACTGAGAAGGAACTATTGGCTGTTGTCTTTTCTCTAGACAAATTTAGAAGTTATCTGCTGGGCTCCAAGGTGATTGTTTTCACTGATCATTCTGCAATCATATTCTTGATGAAGAAACATGATTTAAAACCAACACTTATGAGATAGATATTACTATTACAGGAGTTTGATGTTGAAATAAAAGATAAGAAAGGATGTGAGAACCTTATTTATGATCATTTGAGTAGGATACCATCTATTGAGAATAGAAAATTTCAGATGTTTCCACCAATTAAGAAAACCTTTCCAGATGAGGATTTATTTTCTGCTCAAAGTGAAAGACCATGGTTTACTAATTTTGTAAACTATTTGGATTCTAATGAACATCCCCACTAGTTTTAAAAACAAAAAATTGATAAACTTGTGAGTGATTCAAAGAAATACATTTAGGATGATCCTTACTTATGGCACATTGGTTGTGATCAAATGATACAAAGATGCATTCCAAACACTGAATTTCAATCCATCCAAAATTTATACCACAAATTAAACTGTATAGGACACTTTGGAACATAGAGAAAAACAAGAAAAGTTATTTATTAAAGATTTTATAGTCCCACCATTTTTAGAGATGCTTTCAAATTATGCAGAACCTGTAAAAATTATCAATTCCAAAGAAACATTTCCAAGAGGAATGAGATACCACAAAAACGAATTTTGTTTTGTGATGTATTTGATATATGGGGAATTAATTTTATGGGGATTTTTTCCAATTATTTTGTATATATCTACATATTTATGGATGTTGATTATGTGTCCAAGTGGGTAGAGGCTATCCCCACCCAAACTAATGATGCAAAGATTGTGTCCAAATTTATGAAAGGAAATTTGTTTTCAAGGTTTGGATTTCCAAAGTTTATGATTATAGATCAAGGTGCCCATTTCTTTAATAGGACTTTGGAATATCTTTTGAAGAAATATGGTGTTAATAATAGGGTCTCTATGCCTTATCATCCTTAAACAAATGATATGGATAAGTTGTCCAACATGGAGATCAAACAAATTCTATAAAAGACAGTGAACCCAAATAGAAAGGATTGGATTTTGAGACTTGATGATGCTCTATTGGCCTACAAAACAGATTTAAAAATACCAATTGGAATTTCACCATTTATATTAGTCTACGAAAAAATCTTTTATTTACCAGTTGAGTTAGGACACAAATCCTTTTGGGTTGTAAAAACATGTAACATGAACTTATTTTCTATTGGGAAAGAAAGAAAATATTGTTTGCAGGAGATAGAGGAGATTAGAAATAATTCATAAAAAAGCTACAGGTTATACAAAGAGAGAAGAAAATCCTTTCATGATGAGAGGATTCACAAAAAAAACTTCAAGGTGGGAGACAAAGTTCTTTAGTTTGATGCTAGATTGAAACTCTTCCTGGTAAATTTCGTTCTAAATGGTCTGGCCCATTCATTGTTACTCATGTTTTTCCTTTTGGTGCAATACAGATTAAAGATCCAGACAAAGGGACATCATTTAATATCAATGGGAATAGGCTGAAACTGTTTAGAGAGAATTTTCAAGATCCTCTAGGGGAGGATATTTAACTTAATGATGCAGAATACAATTATTACCAGGTTGTGTGTTTCCTTCTCATTTATTTTCATTATGTCTTTAATTTCCTCAATTTCATGCTCAAATAAATTTTCTACAAAATGAGTACATTGCATAGAATAAGTGTGGGGGGAAGAAAAATGCTGGTTATATTATGTTTTTATGAGCTTTCATTTGAAAATTTTTGTTTTAAAACTTTATTACCATTTTTGGGGTGTTTATTTTTCAAATTTTATGCATTTTCTTTTCAAAATTTTCCTATTTAAAAAAATGAATTTTGGAATTTCTTGATTTTTTTTTAAACTCATGACAATGAGTGAACCAATTTATCCTTTGAAACTGAACATACATTAATGTTGAAAATGGCTTTGTTTCAAGTTCAAAAATTTGGAAAATTCCGGAAAAGACCGCTGATTTTTAAATCTCATGGCACATATAACTGACTTTGTAATTGAAATTATCATTCATGTGATGCCTTTGGACCCATTTTTACATCTTCTTCACATTCACCTCTTTTTTGAGAGTACCAATTCATGCTTGTTTAAACCATAACTTGATTTATTTCTATCAAAACTTGAGGGCTGAGATACTTGGGATTTAAATGATTGAAGAATTTTTTTGGATATTAGAGCCCCCTTTTCATGATTATCCTTTTTATTTTGGCATTCCTTGAACATTTGATCTTTCTTGAGCCCTTAGTATCCATGTATAGTCTGTCAGGTTAACCACATTACAAGCCAAATCTCCCTTTACAACCTGCTCTATAAGTATAAATGCATGATCTAGTTGAACTTATGTGTGTGTGTGTGTGGGGGGGGGAGATGAATCATGATGTGCTACCTCATTTAATGTTGGTTTTGGAGGACTTTCAAACATTTAAGACATATTTGGGATGATGGAATATATTTTTCTAAGAGATGTGCCTATCTGGAGCTCTCAAATAAAATATAGTTGTGCCTGTTTGGAGCTTGTAATGGAAATAAGTTTTGCCCTATCTGGAGCTTTCAAAAAAATTTCATATTTGATGCTGAAATATTGATAGAATGGGATGGAAAATAGATGATCAGAGTTGAATTTTTTCAGAGGAGAATACGGAGGATACCATACCTGAGTGAAAATTAGAATCATGCATTTTTGCTTCAAAAAGAGCCAAACCCTCCTTATTCAGACACATAATTTTTTTTTTCACATTTTAATTCTACCAACCCAAAGACATTAAAAAACCATATTAAGTCCTCTTGATAATCACATGTTCTTTCCTCACATTGGGTGGAGATATATAAATTTATCAAGCATATGGTAATTCATTCATGAGTTGGATGAGAAAATCCTTGTTAAAAATCAATATTGCGTGATGATAGAAAATAAATGTGAGGTAAGTGTGTTGTGTGCATGGGAAGAGAAAAGAATTGGAAATGGATTGAATGATTCAAACCGAGATATTTAAATATTTGTTTTTAATGAGGATTGATATCTTTTTGATTCTTTGTGGTAAATTAGTAAACTCTATTGGTATGTGTTTTATTTTCCTTGATTCCATGCTCACCTGTCTAGGAGTCCAAGTGCCAAGTGTGGGGTAATTGATAGAGATGATATTTAAACTATTTTTAAGGTTTATTTAAATGATTTAAACATCAAAAAATTAAAAAATTTATCTTATTTGTAACAATTTTTGGATTTCGAGTGTGTTTTGAGATAAAAAGATTAAATTGCATAATTCTGGATTTTTAACACATTTTTATGAGAGGAGTATTTTGGTTATTTATCATAACATATAATCTCAATTTTTGTGATTATATTTTTTTTGGAATCCTTATTTTAGTTTCTTCAACTTTGTCTTCAGGACCAGGGGCAAATTGGAGCATCTAGTGGCCTAAAAAAATCAATGATGATGAAGACTTTTCTCGGGGGACCGCATGGACCCCACCTTCGTAACAGAATCACAATTCGGCATACACACCTCAAAATGAGGTTATTCAACTTGTATATGGAAAAGGAATCCAATTATCATTCAAATAATTAATTTAATGGCGTTTGGAATCCATTATGGTGGCCATTGAATGACATATTTTTGAAGGAAGCTTCTTGGAACCTGTGTCTATAAAAAGAAATCACCAATGAAAAATTCATAACTCCAACATACAGTGAACAATAAATCTGAAATTTGTAGGGTGAACGGAAAAAAAGTTTATGAACAACTTTTATGAAGGGGGATACGTGTGAATTGGCCAATTAATTAGTCCAAAATGCGATAACTTTGTGATGATGAAATCTGCCTATAAAAGGAGAAGAGGTCCTACCTCTCAAAACATTCCATTCATCACCACACCATCCATCACAAAGGAAGTTGGATTGAGAAATCAAAGGGGAAGGTCTAGCTTTAAATCCTAAAGAAGATGAAATTCTTTGAGAAATTAATATAGATTATGAAGGATTCTCAAGTGATACAAGGCTAAGTGACAAGTGGTTGTGGACTGTGACACCTGGCAGAAACTCTCTTCCGAGTATCGATTTTAATTTGTAATCTCTTCTTGAATTTTTCTTAAACCTATATTTTTGAATAAATATGGTTTTTATCTTACTTAAATATATTTTCAATTTTTTTGTTCCGTTTATAAAGTAGATCAATTGATTTCTCTGTTTAAAATTATTTGGTGGGGTCTTGCCATTGGGCATAGAGAATTCAATTAGGTTCAATTACTTAGAGTTCTTTAAGTAATTGAGTCACTTCTATAGGAAGAAACAAAATCATATTGAAGTCTTAATATGATGTCTACTCGAATTTGAGTATACACCTAGGGGTCCTTGGGGGTATATTTAGGAATTTAAATTAAGGGATATTTTTGTATACAAGGAAGAGGGGAGTGTCAGAGAGGGTGAAGCTTGTTTGCAACCGCTGATTTAATCCTGAATTCAAACCCAATTTATCTTTCCTTTAAAATTATTTCACTTTAGTATTTAATTCAAATTATATTTTAAAACTTTTAATCAAATCCCCATTTTCATTTCAGCAAAAAACAAAATAAAATAACAAAAGTGACAATTTTGCAATGCGATTGCAACCTCCTCGAGAGACAACCCTATGGTCACCACTATGCTACATTAAAAGGGAGAAATATTGATTGAGGTTTTCACAACACAAAAAAGCTCACATCAGTGGGGAAAGGATCAAATTCACATGATGACATCCATATTCCATATCCTCTCAATGAGTCACAGATAGAGCATCATGCATTCAAGGTTCCAGTGTTCAAGGATGAGCCCACTCCAGCTCATCATACTCCACCCTAGTATAGAAGTTGACAATCTCAATATAGGTATCCCATTCACACAAAATCATGTGGGACGTGACCTCATCATATATAGTGATTGAAGTCATTCATTTATATGTTTTCACTTCACTTAAAGGATTTGAAATAACAATGTATTCTATCCTATAAATTATTTCCTTTCTATTAAAATGATGAAATTATTTTTACTATCATCCATTTTTAAATGTTAAGTTACTATTTCAATTTTCAATTATATTTTAATTACATTTTATATTTTATAGGATTTATAGGTAGACTAATTGAAACATAGGAAAACTTATTAAATTTAAAGTATATAACTTTAATAGCATAGAAAATGAAAACTATAACAACAATCTAAACAAAACTTAAAACATAGCCTAAAAATCATTTTTTAAATAAAAATAATTTAATAAATTAAAAAAAAACTAATTTACATGACACAAATATTATTGGTTAAAAACATAATATTTACACACTAGAAAATAAATGCACATAAAATATAGTATAATTAAAATTGAAATTAAATTTAGAATATTGAATAAACATATAATAAATAATTTAAATTGAAAGGAATATAAAAAAATTTATAAATACAAATTTAATTGTTTAAAACAACAATATATTGTGCCCCTAAAATTTGTTTTCATTAATTTTTTTATTAAATGATTGTTATTTTCAATTAGTTGATATATGTTATGTAATTGTTAAAAATTTCATTTAAATTTTATTTCTACTTTATTATTTATAGATTTTCAAATCCACAACCTTGAAACAATATTATGTTTCATGTAGGTGACTTTTAAATAGTAGAATTATAAAATTTAAATATAATATAAATGATATTTAACAAATTGACTCAACATATAAAAAATAATTGAAATAATAAAAATCATATATATAATAATAAAAAGCTAATTTACATGTCACAAAATTTATTGCTTACAAACATAATATTTTCACTTTCAAATATTAATGTATATAATTATAAAAAAATAAAATCAATAAAATATATATATCAAAATATACAAAAATATATATTTTTTTATTTTTAATTGTTTTTTTAAATTTCGATAAAGGCGGCAAGGCCTATTCTATCATTAGACTAAAAACCAAAGGTGAAATCATCCTTACCATCTTTTTGAATTATTTTATAATTTTTTACCTATTATTATTTTAAAAATTAGTATAATAACATATATAAAAAAACTAATTAACACTACCACTACGACCCTATATTGATACCTTTCTTATACCACATTCACATATTTTCTGTTCAAAAGAAAACTTTGGGGATCCATAACACTCAAGGAACCAAGTTCGAGTGCACACTACTTAGGGCTAGAAGACCCAACAAATATAACCAAGATACCTTATCAGGGAGAGGAATAATGGTGATCTGAACTGAAAAAAATCTTGGTTGGAATCATAACAGACTGAGACCAGGTAAGAAATGATTGAAGGTCCAACACTGAAGATATAACCTAGTGAACATCAATAACTGATGGGGGTAGGGATAGATCTAGAAGAAGTGAAACTAGGTTAAGAGAGAAAAAATGATCCTAAAGGCAGGGGTATTTCACCATTGTCAACTGAGAGAGGAAACAAAAACTTAGATGAAAAATCATGGAAGGGAAACAACCCAAAACTATTAAAGGGGGAACAAAAAAATAAAGCCAAAAAAATTGCAGAATAGGAAAAACTGAGAGAGGGAATGGGGGGTCTTTACCGAATGAAGGATGAAAATCGGGCTCCCCCATTTGGGATGCTGCTAGAAGAAAAATCTAAAAGAGAGAGAGAATGGAGAAGATGCCACCCTCAAAATCTAATAAGATTTATTATCTATGGTGGCATACTTACTATATATAATTAACTATCAATTCTATTTTCATATTTTCAAACCTAAAGAAATTAATTGTTATTATCATAATAATTTGTATATTGATTTTCTATTTATATGGGTAAACATATTTAACCCACTAATTATTGAAATTGAAACATAACTTATAGTGTCTGTGATATTTGATAGAGAATGGGATAATGATTAGGAAATTTTTTCTTATATGATAATTATAAATATATATAAAAATAATAAAAAATCATTTTATAAAATATAAAGGTATAAAAAAATTAATAAATAGTAGTACTTATTGTATGAATCATGTTATTTATTCATAGTTGAGTAGAACATATATATGAGCTCTTTGTAAATCCTCATATGAAATATAACATTCATGTTCTCCACCAAAACCAAGTATTGGTTGATTAAATACTAATAATATATCACATATATCATTATTAACATTTTTTTAAATACAAAACATTTTATTATGTTTTGACGCATTTTCTTATTTAAAATAATATGAGTAAAAATTTGAAATTTCTTCATGTAAACATGTCTATTCCATCAATCCTTCAACTGATGCATTGTTACTTGTTTTTTATCCAATTTTTGTATAAATCTCTCAAATATATACATCCATCTAATTATTACAAACCCTCCACATTTTTCTTCTTATGAAAATTTTAATATTAAATGTTCACTTGAATCAAATACGGTTATTTGAAATATTTTGTATAATTTATATACACTCATAACAACCACTTTTTTTATCTTATTCAGTAACTTAATGTATGATGTTTGAACATAAATATTATAAAAAACATGATAGTTTGATCAAAACAACCCAAATTTATGATGAAAACAATCATAAAAGACTACTAGAAAATAATCATTCCCTTATGATATGATGATCATGACCTTTTAACCTAATGATATACCCATTTTTAACACAACATTCCAAATTAAAAGCTAATTAATATGGTAAACTCAAATTATAATACATTTAAAGAGTAAAAAATGACCATATTTTTAAAGTTAATAAGATTACTTTATATTTATTTAAAAATTATGATATATAATTTTCAATGAATTTATGTTTTGGACACTTATAATTTTTTTTAAAGATATAACTATTTTTAATACATCTTTTATATTTCTAGGAGTGTTTTACATGATATAGAATATGTTATCAAAAAATTATTCAAAATATTCATTACAAAAAGAATGTAATAGACTAAAAAATCACCCTAATATGGTAACTCCAAATAGATAGTTCACTTTGTAAAATTTTGATCTCTTCCAAAACCAACTATTTTATATTGGTTTATAACTGACCCCAAAATAATAGAAAGTAATGAAGACACAACTATTTTCAATAGAATACCCATGAGTAATGATGGACGTTTATCTATTTCAATTAAATATTTTGTAAAATGATATCAATTTCTATAAAAGGGATGATCAACAAGAAAATATATGCAATAATATTAAAAAAACAAGGTTTTCTCCCATTGATAAGCATAAAAGCTTTACTATAACCTATATAATATGAACATCATATCAAAACATGTATAATCCATAAAGATAAAAAATATACTATAAAGTTAATAATTTTCCATAATAATGTTGTTTTCAATAAAAAAAATTATCATGAAACTATATTATATGAAGTTATACCATCAATTCATAATAATTTTAACTCATCATTCAATGGTTTGAAATAAATATCACTATTCTTTTTCAAATTACCTAAAATTAATAGTTTCATATATAGATATGATTATTTCCTCAAAAACAAATTAATTAAGTTTTAAAGAGTTATAAAAATATAAAAATAAGAATATTTACTAACATATTCACCAAAAGAAAAAAACTATCTTTTAAAATACATAAATGAATATTATAAGGGTCCATTACAAAATACGAATATAGCTGGTAAAAATGTTTCCATTAGTGACCATAACATAAATGATTTAATCAACTATTTATAGAATTATTTAGTTGATTCCATTTTAGAAATTAATTTTTACTACGGGAAAAAATTTAGAATTTCAATCTTATTGTAATTAGAAAATACCTCAATTGTTTTTTAAGAACAAATTTATTTTTTATATACTACATTTCTTTGTACCTTAACATTACACATGTTTTAAAATTAAATAAAGATTTATAATTACCATAATATAATATGGAATCATTTGAACATGAATCAATCATTTGATATCTAAAACTCAAATTTTTCATAGGTGTTTTAATTTTATAAAAAATTTCAAGTAATGTACTTCTGTATGTAAACAATGATTTCACCAAAACAAATGATTAATCAAAAAAATATTAAAAAATATAAAATATGATTTAATAGACATAAATTTCATTAATTATTCTAATTTACTAATATTGAATATTGGATTCATGGTCTCCCAATAGATTTTAATAAATAAAAAAATTAAGATAATTCAAAATGGGAATTTTAATCATCATTATGTTTTTATTTTTATTGAAAAGATGACCTAGAAGGTTCACGTACTAAATTTTAAAATTACGATGGATCAATGATGAAAAAGTATAAATTACTCTCTAAATGATGTTAAATATATTGATACTAGAAAATTTAATCCAATTGAAAACGAAATCAAAATAAATAAACCCTAATGGTAACAAAATATTCATATATACAGAGATCATATTTCTTGAAATGACACTTAATCATCCATTCTAAAATAAATTTCCTATTTGATGATGTAAATTAAATAAATTCTTTAACACTCTATATATAGACATGATTTATACCAGAATCATGTAGAGATTTTCAATTAAACATCTAACTATGATTACATAATTAATATTATTGCCTATTTTAACCGTCTAATATTTTCTAAAAACATGATATATATATATATATATATTAAAATCCACTAAAAACATATTATATAACATTTTTAATTCAAATATATGTATTTATGAATTAAAATAAAAAATTAATAATATATATTTTTTATATGGAATTAATAAATAAATCTCATAGTATTTGTTAGGAGAATTTAATTATTAAAAATATTTTGATAAAAAATATTAAACAATTTTTATGGAAAATAAGTGTGAAAGGATTTAAAATCGGATAAACAATATATAATCTTTTTAATTATTTAAACATTTCAAACTTAAAAATATAAAAAATTTCAACATTATAGTAAGATTTATGATACAATGAAAAATAATTTCTGAAATATCACATAAAGTAAATAGTTGAATAAAATCCGTCATATATGTTAATCAATTCACTATTATCAAATGAGTAATCCATTTTTTTAATTTAGTGTGAGGATATATTGTACAAATATTACGCATGGATTAATTTACATAACGTCTTATCACATAAAATTTAAATATTATACTCTTCTTTTGAAAATTGTTAATTAATTTCTATTAATGATAACTATTATTTTCCAATAATTAATATGAAGAGATATTTAAAAAACACTAATAAGGTGTGGTGCTGGGTTGGGCCTAGGAAAGGTGTGGTGTGATATATGATAATACCTCATAACCTAATACTTAATTTGAAGTTGAGGTGGTTCTTGAGTGGTAAACACTATGTCATACTACATCGGATACCCGAGTTCAAATATGGGTGGGGGTGTATTTCTAAACTTACTATTGTAGTATTATAATAGGTGCTATGGTGGTACTATAGAAGTAAAAAAATTTACCTGAATTTGGATTTAGGACCACAAATTTGGGCATATGGGACATAAGGCCTTTGGGACATCAATGGCCTTTGGTCCACCACTAGGCCTTTGGGCCACCATTTTTGGTCAATAAGTAACATGGTGGGACTAGAAAAATATCTTGATGCAATAGGTTGGTGGTGAAAAATTAAGACACGTAGGTGCTTCCAGGTGGGCTACCATGAAAGGGGGATTGACACACTAACTCCCATCAACGACCCACTCATCCCTATAGATTTATAATGTGGGATGGATGAGTTCCCTATATGTGAATGTCAATATATGAGACTAGTTGGATGAAGTGACATAATAGGCGGGAAATGTAGCAGGGTGCCACGTAAGACATTTCCAGTTGGGAAGATCTAAAGAGTGATGAGTGTGTCGAAACCTATAATCTAACCCTCCACCCGCATGGTTACTGTAGTTGGAGGGGTTCCTTTCCATGATGGATTAGAGGGTATCACGATGCATCAATTCTTGGTAGGGGAGAAACATGATTCAAACTAGTGGCATATTTTGATTACTACTGGTTGGGATGTGATAAGGCATTTGAATGGTGACATGACATGATATTGACTAATCCATCGGGACATCATGCTACATGATAGGTCTTCAAGACATCAGGCCTTCAAGACATGTAATGGCCTTCAGGTTTATGGTCCTTCAGGACATCATATGTAATATAATAGGTTTGGTGGGTGCTTTTCATTCCTTAATGGAAGGGACGATACTTAACCCACTATAGTTCCTTGGTGTGTGTGTTTTTTAGTTTATTTTGATCTCCGCTACCTATACTACTAATAATAATAATCATTTCACACATATTTTCATTTAGACCTATTTAAATTTTTTTGCATCAAAATATTTTTGATACTTATATTCCAATAATAAATAAATTATATAGATTATTCATTAATTTTAGATCCATAATATTTATTATTAAATTTATACTTTAATTTTTAAATACTCCCATTTCATAATTTAAATTTTTTTAACATTTTACTTTCACTACTTTATTTTTTTATTAAATATTAGTGGCCTAAGTCGCAGTTGAGTGGTACTCATTACAAGCCTCCACATATAAAAGCTAGGGTTTGAATATTAGCATTAACGTAGGGGGATCTATCGTGTAGTTAGTGATGTAGGTGTTAAAATAGATAGATGGTGACACATGCAAGCAGTGATAAAAATAGGTGACACAAACAATGACACTAATGCAGTGCAAGGCCTTCGAACCGGTAAAATAGTGGGCCTTCAAGATACGAATTGATATTTAAAGCCACTATGACTTTAGGTCAATTAATGAGTTTCCCCTCAATCTAGTTAAAAATTGGATGTTTCTTTTATTTAATAAAAAGGGGTTTGACCCTAGACCACTTCACTTATTTATTAAATTTTAACATGTTAATTTTACAACATGGTTTAATTACTAAATAATATCATTTTACTATTAGTTTTACTAAATTTATTAGTAACTATATACTCATATTTTTTAAATAATTATTTCTTTTTAAATTTTAATATCAACATTTTTTTTAATATTGAAATATTTTCTTAGATCTCGAAACTAAATAATTTTAAATATTTTAAATACTTTTTAATTTTTGAAACATGCTTATATTTTTTATCCAAATTATTTTAATTTATTCAAAAATTATATATATGTAATTATATATGTATATATATAAAATTTTATTATTTACTAATAATAATTTAATTATTATATTATATGTTATAATATTTTATTAAAAATAATGACTATTATCTTAAATTTTAAACATATAATATTTTGTTTTTAAATTAATAAATTATTATATAAAAAAATAATATTTATTAAATTTATTATGATACTTTTTTAAATATTAAACATAACATAATCTTATATATATTACTATTATAATATTCTCTATTTTTAAACAAGGTTAATATATTAAAATGTATAAAAACTATTTTAAATCTAACGTGATAAATAAAATAACTAATAATTAAATAAATAATGAAAATAAAAAGTTATAACTTCTTATGCTTTAAAAAACATTAGTTATAATAATAATTTTAATATCTTAAACTAGAAAAGGAGAGAAAATGAGAGAAAGAAAATGATTTGATGAATTGAAATGAAGAAAATTAGTGGGATGCACTATTTTTATATTTGAATTTTTTTAAAGGAAAATAGTGATGAACATGATTTTTTCATTATTGGTCACAAAGTAATTATTTGAGGAGTCATCATTGATATTGAAAGATAGAAATGGGAGATTGAAGAACCCATAATGAGACTTGGTCAATAAGGAAATTTTATTTACATTGATGGTGTAACATCCTAGGTAAATAAAGAATATAACATTTTCATATTTATTAAAATTTGTGAATTAAATATTAATTTTACTTTAAAGGGGATTCTATGTTTGATGACGTACTTGATACACAAAAATGTGTTCTATTTGAAAAAAATAAAATTATTCTTTACAATCAGGACATCAAAATTTACTTTGGATGAAATTTTGGTATATTTCTGATAATGTTCATTTTTTTAATGAAAAGTGAAAAATATTGTATTTTAATTCAAAACTACCTTTTAATTTAAGTTATTTATATGGTTATATTATCTTTTTAATTAGTTTTAAAGTGTAATTAGATTATCTTTTTAAAATTTAATCCAATGTTTTTCATTGGAAGTAATTTCACTTTAATATTGGACATAATCAATCTTTTGATAGTTATTATTTCTTAAAAACACGTTTTTTTGACAACGATAAATAATTTTAAATTATATTTTGAAAATTATGTGTTTTGAATTTGGAAAAATGTATTCCTTATTTTTAATCTGTAGGTCTAAATTTTTTAAATAGGTAACTTTTAATTTTATACATTATGAATATTTAGTTCAGTAAATATTTTATTTACCTTGGTTAAATGGTAAATCTGGTAAATAAAGGTAAAAAATATTATAATAATAATATTAAATTACCCTAACATGTGTAATAATCATATTGGTTGATACATGTCTGACCATGGGCATCCTTAGGTCGATTATGGGACCCCATGGAGCTACTTAAGAGTGATAATGACACTTTATATTAATTAATTAAAAGTAAAGACAAAAATGACTTAAAAATATATATTTTAGTAAATAATTTTTTACATGGGGTTATATAAGTTATCTATTCGACTATAAATATTATTTTCAAAGATAAAAATGTTTCCTACATCATGTTTTTTTTATTTTTAGACATCAAATAAATAAAATTATTTATGACACAAATGATGCAGTGTTTAAGTTATTAATGAATGATTTAAATAAATAAGATTATAAAAATTAAAACAATATCCAAAACCTGTCAAATTATTATTGAATGATTTTATTTAGAACAAGAGTCATCTTATATTCAACTTTAATGAGTTTCAGACCTTTATAAACTGAAAATAATTATATAATAAAATAATATTTTCAAACTTTCCTAAAAAGCACCTCCTCCCCCTTGTAAAAATCACTCAATTAAAACCCATTCCTCACACTTCTAAAACCCCTTGGATCAACCAAACTCTAACCAAATAATCTCCATACATCCATCTCTTCCTCCTAGAAGCCTTTACTTAGGCATAATACACTTCATGTAATCCTTTTGGTTCAAACCAAAGGGAGATACCCAATTTAAAGGTAACGTCTTTTCTTAAGTTCTTTTATTTTATTTTACTTCTCCAACCCCATAAACTCTTTTTATTCCTTTATTTTGTAAAAAAATAGTATAATCAATATACTATGTTTTTTTATGATAATAACATGAACTACACTTACAGACACCTCCATATAATGGGTAAAGAACATACTTTTTCTGTGGACGGCAAACTACAACCTCATGAAACGATGATTGTTCAATATTCTCCTACCAAATTTTATGGTGGACATTATGATGAAAAAGTATTTATATGTGATATATATTATATTTATATTGTCTATATAATTTTTTATTTTTCATTTACAACAATACTTTATGCTTTCCATAACGCATAAATAAGATAATTTCATTTGAGTAAGTGCAGACTACCACCCCCTCAAAGTGATATGACTCGTTCATGCTATACATGGAACGTATAAAGGATGGAATTTATGAACTTATGTAACAAATATAACATTTATATTATACTGAAATTATAATATACCTTTGTATCATTTATTTTTTATTCCTTTAATAATGACAATGAAATGAAAGTAGCATTCATGCGTACGTACAACTTACCGTCTTTATGAACAGTGCATTTCATTTCTTATGTCCAAATGTAATGGACTATTATAAATACACATATACTGAATATATATGATATATATGATATATAAATAATGAATGTAATTATTAATATAATGTAATTTTGACCACATGGAAAAATTGTAATTATAACAAGTTCATTTTATAACTCAAATTCTGAACAACGACAAAATGTCCGATATGAACTAAAATAATTAATAATTATTATAGAAAGGTAATAAGAGATATAAAAAGAATAATAAAATTTAAAAAATTTTATGAATAAAGTATAAATTGACATAATTTTATTATTATGTAAGAACAAGGAACAAATGAGTCAAGTCAGACATGAGGTATGAGGTTTCTTATCTAAATTTTAATTCCGTTAGATTTCCATTGTTTTCCACTTATTTATTGCATGTGGTATATTTTGTACTCAAATTTGATATATATTATCATGATTCTAATTATATTCATGGTATTCTATGATTCATTTTGTGGTTATTAATTTTTGGTCATACAACTCGATTGATTACAACGTGGTAAGGGGTTTTCATCTCACTTTTTATTCACGTGAGACTGATGCTATATTGACACTATTTCCTTTTTTGGGGTGTATGTACTACCCATGATTGTATTATTTGTGTAATATAATTTAATTTTTGTTCATTTAAATCTTCATTTTATGATCCTTATTTCATGGGGTGTATGTTTTGTAAGTTACCAAATCGGTAAGGGAATTTCTAATTTAAATTTCCACTCATTGGGTTCTACACAAACTTCATTGATTATTTTACTACAAGATTATGTGTGAAATCACTATTTATTTTCTTATATAGTAATTTCCACTCCCCTTTGTGTGGATATAATTTTTATACACATAATCAACCCATTTACAAATTCTCAAGTCATTGATATGAACTTGATAAGAGCAATCTTAACTCAATTTGCTTTCATTGAGTTAAACATCCAAGTCATTGGTGTTGTTTTTACAAGAATATGTGTGAATGTACTTCAATTTATTTACATTTAATATACAATAATATTTAATGTATTTATATTTTTCACACATAATTATTTCATTGATTTATCCATAATCTATTGATACAGTCTTTATATGGGATTTTAACTCAATTTACATTCCATTGAGACTTATTTGTTGTTATGCACCAATTCACTTTTATATGGTGTATATACTATCTTTTAACATAGTATATCATGAATCCATTTATTCTCATGATATTATAGTGTTTATTACCACAATTATTTGTATTCAAGCATCTCTTATTTGGTTATAAACTCTAACTAAAATATCATTTTAAATGTTTTAAAGATTTATTCTTCTAAATCATTCTAATTAATGTCCATGTTTTAAAAATGGTTTTATAGATTTATTTATATGTACATGAATTTTTTAGAATTAAAATTCCATTTAAAAGTTTCAAAGTGGTTTGGGACACTTTGATTCAAAAGTCTATTTTAAAAGGCTTCTTGATAAATAGTGAGACTTCTAAATGCTTTCAAGAAAAAGGGGATATTTATCTCAAATAGTTTTACTGATTATTTTAATCTATGTCAAAATCCTTTATTATTATTAATTGAGGTTTACTTATTTTAATAAAATCTTCCATATTGTATTTAATGAGATTTTTTTGACTGTGGATGCGTTATTTTTATATACCATTCATGGTTTGTGTTTAAGCTATTGATATTTCGTATGCTAGTTTTAATACAAATGTTTAGATTATGTTTCACCCTTTTCATATAAGGAATTTATTGGACTTAGTAAGTGATGGTTGGAGCCCACTATATCTCCTCGATGCATCGGTAGGTCTCATGAGAAAGACTAGTGTCTTGGCACAAGGACTTGAAAAAATCTTAATTGTAGTCTTGGAATGAGGTCTTGACTATGTGGTTATGATATTTGACATTATGCATTCCATCATTATGAAATTATCTATTGATATTACATGTGATTATTAGACTAGTAGAATATTCATGTGAATAATTAAATGGAATTATTTTGATTTTTCATATTATGCTGAAATTTATGTTTAAAAAGGATTTTGTTTGAGTCTTATACATTGCCTTAAATTTTTAGGCTTATTTATGAAAGTTTCCTCTATATTGTTATCTTTACTGAGCATTTGAGCTCACCCCTTTCTTACGATTTCTTTTTCCTAGGATGTGAAGAATTATCCTATGATTAACCTATAGGTATTGGCCAAATGATATGAGTTTGTTCAAAGGGGACACAATGTTTTTCTATTTCATGATATAATGTAAAACTTATGTATTCATCTAGTACTTCCAAGGATAGTAAACTTATTGGTCTTTCGAGACATGATTCCTTATATCATGCCAAATTTATGTAATAATGCATAGAATCATGGTAACTGGGGTTGGGGCATTATAGTTGGTATCATAGGAAGCTTAGTACAAACTTTAGAAGCTATATTTAGAAAAACTCTAATTAGAAAACACTACCCTAAGATAGACTTTGAGAATTAGTATAGAAGAACATCCAAAATGTTTGGTATTGTAAATATTATGCGGGTTTTCCAATAAATATATCCCTATTTAGATACGAGTAGGTAGAGGTGGATCTAGCACAGATGTACCTAGGGGTAAAACCTGAAAACACCACATTGAGATAGATTCGAATGGAAATTGGTGCACAACAACGGGCCTTGATGCACTCTTGGTTATGAAAATCTCAGGGGATATGATTAGAATAATTCATTTTTATTTACAAAATGATTTTAAGGATTTTAATATAAGATGAGAATAAATAACCTTGGTTAATTCTAAGGTGTTTTAAATTGAAAATAAAGTTTCATGATATTATCTAAATGATTTTATGACTGTTTTTAATCACACTCTGATTTCTAGTTTTAGTAAATGGATGGATTATAAGGAAGTCATAGTAACATTGAACATGATGTACAAGGTGGGAATGGTGGTGGAAATGAGCAATGAAATGGAATGTTGATAGGCGTAAAAGATATCATGTTCATTCAGAATCAATTTTCCAAAAATATGATCAACAACATATACATTAACCAACTCCTGAACTCAACAAAGAAGATAAAGGAGGAGAATGATAAGAGCTCCAGTAGTGGAGACCATAGAGAAAAGAAAGCTCATTTTCCATCATCTAAGAAATGTGTAAGGAGACACCTAGGAAAGTGTCTTGACGGAACAAAGAAATTCTTTATGTGAGCGAAAGAAGGACATAAAGTAAAGAATTGTCGAGGAAAAATGAAGAGTACTATGGAAGAAAATAAAAATGATCCTAAAAATCAATTTACATTCATTTGTCATAAATGTAGGGGACCTAGGAATTACCCGAGTCAATTTCCTATTCTATATGATAATCTCTAAGTCAAGGAAGAACCTATGTGCAAATAAATGGATGGTGAAATGTATAAAATTATTAATGATCTTTGTTGAAGGGATTACTTTGGAAGACTTTTCTCTTGTATGTATAACCCTATAGTTTGTTATGCAAGAATAATATTTAAGGAAGAATTATCTTTTCTTTTGTGAATATAGAACCTTTTGGGTTTATATGATCATGGAATTTGAGTCAATTACAAGTTATTACTTTTTGGGAAGAAAATGAAAGGTATGAGATAACATATGTGGTTAAAATATGTTATGGTAATTTTTTAGGAATTTATCACATTTTTGGGAATGTTATAAAATTATATAGTTTTTAAAAAAGGACAACACGTAGACCATGTGAAAACCCGTCCTGT
Source organism: Viscum album (assembly GCA_963277665.1). Taxonomy (NCBI): domain Eukaryota; kingdom Viridiplantae; phylum Streptophyta; class Magnoliopsida; order Santalales; family Viscaceae; genus Viscum; species Viscum album. Next base: position 289,740,715 of record OY728153.1, on the reverse strand, counting down.
CGGAAAAAGCTGTGGGAATTGAACCCACAACCAAAGTGCGACTGGGATTTATCGCCTACCACTGGACTACATGAAGTCCCTGTTTAGTATGACTAATTATTTTTAGTTAAATGATTTTATGGATCAAGAATATGTTGATTTTGGGAACTTATGATTTATCCTTAGTATAGGAAAATGATTTGTTGATTAAGTGACAAATATTATTTTGGAAGGTGTTTACTCTTTTGGGAACACTATATGCCTAAGGAAAATAGAATACTATGGGATTTCATTTGAGGAGTAATGGTAGATTTTTTTATTTTGTAAGAATGTATGATTTTATTTTGGAATTATAGAAATTTGGGTTATTTATGGAAATGATTAACCTATCATAGATAATATGTGATTAGATTAATTACACTTCAGTATGATACTTTAAGAGTAGTCAATGTTATTTGGAGATAAATGTTAAGATTTATCATGGAAGACTATGTGATAAAATCCTTATGAATTTTGGGTTTCAAACTTAGTTTGGATTATTTTTAAGAATTTAAAGGAAAATTTTGTATTTAATGGTCTTTCTTGAACATTGGGTACTTTTTGTTGAATTTTGGAGATTAGGAGTAGTATTTCTTTTTATAAAGGATTATACTTTTTGGGTATTATCTGATATCACACTAACCATTTTTGTTTTGGTTAATGCCTAAAGATAGGGGAAATATAAAGTTCATCTTTTGTGGAATATGTGATTCTCTAGAAGTAGATTCTAGCACTTTAGGTGTGACTAAGTTATCTTGAATACTCATCGTTTGGAGAAAATATGAGTTTTTGTAGAAACTTATTAAAGGATGAAACTCTACTTGAGAGGTAAGTATATTTCCTTATGTCCTTAGCCAATATCATAAATAAATTCTCCAAATTTATGAAAGGTAACCTAAAACAGAAAAAAAAACTTTGTTCATTTACTTTTTCTACAGGGGAATCGAAGACTGTTTAACATATCACAAGTTTGTGGTTTTCTAGTGGTTAACTTTCTCCTTATTATGTTTTCTATCACTCCTATCAGAACATAACACCTAGTTTCTTTGAAAACTTACGTTTCACACAACGTTGAGTTATAATGAAAAATATTAATATAATATTATTATTTTAAATAGTAGTTAATGAATAGCCATTTTATTGGAAGGAATTAACAAAACTAACCATATTATGTTTAATTATGTTTCTTATGTTTTTTTACATTTATTCATTAAATTTTAGATGCTTAAAATAAGAAAGAATCCTATTTTTAAGCATAAATACTCTAATATTCTTTAAAAGGTAGTTTTACTACCTTTTGATGGAGAACACTTTTTAAATATAGTTTTTGTCACTTTTATGTGTTCTATTTGAAAAAATAAAATTCTTCTTTAGAATCAGGATAACAAAATTTACATTTGATGAAATTTTGGTATTTTTATGATAATGTTCATTTTTTAATTAATAGTGAAAAATACTGTATTTTAATTCAAAATTTCCTTTTAATATAATTTATTTATATGGTTAGATTATATTTTTAATTGGTTTTAAAGTTTAATAAGATTATGTTTTTACCATTTAATCCAATATTGGTCATTGGAAGTAATTTCACATTGAAATTGGACATAAACAAGTGTCAATCTTTTGACAGCTATTATTTCTTAAAAACACACTTTTTGTTTGGACAACGGGAATTAATTTTAAATTAATTTCTGCCAATTCTGGGTTTTGAATTTGGAAAAATTTATTCTATATTTTTAATCAAGAGGTCCAAATTTTTCTAATAGGTAACTTTTATTTTTATACATTATGAATATTTACTTCAATAAATATTTTATTTACCATGGTTAAAGAATAAATCTGGTAAATAAGGGTAAACAAATATTATTATAATAATATTAAATTACTCTAAAATGTGTACTAATCCTATAGTTTGATACATTTCCGAACATGGACATCCTTGGTTCGATTTTGGGACCCCATGGAGCCACTGAAGAGTGATAATGACACTTTATATTAATTAATTTAAAGTAAAGACAAAAATGTCTTAAATATATATCTTTTAGTAAATAAATTTTTACATGGGGTTATGTAAGATATATATTAAAATATAAATATTATTTTTAAATATAAAAATATTTCCTACATCATGGAATTTGTTTTATAATTTTTAGACATCAAATAAATAAAATTATTTATGACACAATATTTATGCAGTGTTTACCTCATTAATGAATGATTTAAATAAATAATATTATAAAAATTAAAACAATATACAAAATATGTCCAATTATTATTGGATGATTTTATTTAGAATAATATTAATCTTATATTCAACTTTAATGAGTTTTGGACCTTTATAAACTGAAAACCATTATATAATAAAATAATATTTTTAAACTTTCCTAAAGATCCTATCCCCCCCCTTATAAAAAGCCCTAAATTCTAATCCATTAATAAAACTTTTCAAGCCCCTTGGCTCATACAAAATCTACCCAAATAATCTTAATATATCCCTATCTTCCTCTTAAAATCCTTACCTTAGGCATAAGACACTTCATGTAATTATTTTGGTTCAAACCAAAGGGAGATACCCAATTTAAAGGCAACATATTCTCTTAAGTTATTTTCTATTATTTTACTTCTCCAACCACCTAAACTCTTTTTATTAATTTATTTTATAACAAAAAAAGTAACCTAAATATACTAGGTTGTTTTTATGATAGGTATTCAAACTACAATTACACACACCTCCATCTAATGTGTAAAGAACATATTGTTTCTGTGGACGTCAAACTACTGCCTCACAGAACAATGATTGTTCAATCTTCTCCTACCACATCTTATGGTGGAAATTATGATGGAACTGTATTTATATGTGATATATATTATATTTATATTATCTATATAATTCTTTATTTTTAATTTACATCATACCTTAATGATTTCCATAATGCGTAAATACGATAATTTCATTTGAAGAAGTGCGGACTACCGCCCCCTCAAAGTGAAACGACTCGTTCATGCTATACATTGAACGTATAAAGGGTGGAATTTATGAACTTATGTAACAAATATAACATATATATTATATTTAAATTATAATATACCTATGTATCATTTATTTTTAATTATTTTAAAAATTATAAAGAAATGAAAGTAGCGTTCATGTGTATATACGACTTACCGTCTCCATGAATAGTGCATTTCATTTATTATGTCAAAATGTTATGGAATATTTTAAATACACATATACTGAATATATATGATATATATTATATCTAAATCATTAATATAATTCTGGAGATAATGTAATTTTGACCACATGGACTAATTGTTATTATAACAAGTTCATTTTTTAACTCAAATTCCGAACATTGACAAAATGTACGATATAAACTCAAATAATTAATAATTGTTACAGAAAGGTAATAAGTAATATAAAAGGAATAGTAAAATTTAAAAAAATTTCTGAAACAAGTCTAAATTGAAATAAGTTTATTATTCAGGAAGAACAAGGAACAAATGAGTCAAGTCAGACACGAGGTAAGGGGTTTCTTATCTCATTTTTAACTCCATGAGATTTCCATCGTTCACCACGTATTTATTGCATGCAGTATATTGTGTACTGAAATTTTATATATATTATCATTATTATCTTTATATTCAGGGTATTCTGTTATTCATTTGGTTGTTATTAACTTTTGTTCATATGACTCGATTGATTACAACGTGGTTGGGGATTTTCATCTCACTTCTTTTTCGCATGAGATTCATGCTATATTGCCACTATTTCCTTTTTTGTGGTGTACGTACTTCCCATGATTTTATTATTTGTGTAATATAATTTAATTTATGGGTATTTAAATCTTCATTTTATGATCCTTCTTTCATGGGGTGTATGTTTCTTAAGTTACCAAATCAGTAAGGGAATTTCTAATTTCAATTTCCACTCATTGGGTTCTACGCAAATTTAATTGATTATTTTACTCCAAGATTATGTGTTAAATCACTATTTATTTACTTATGTAGTAATTTACACTCCCCTTTGTGTGTATATAATTTTTATACACATAATCTCTCTATTGATAAATTCTCAAGTCATCAATATGAAGTTGATAAGAGAAATCTTAACTCAATTTCCATTCATTGAGTTAAACATCCAAGTCATTGGTGTTGTTCTTACGAGAATATTTGTGAATTTAATCTGATTGATTTAAAATTAATATCCAATAATATTGAGTGTATTTATATTTTTCACACATAATTATGTCATTGATTTATCCTTAATCTAAGGATACATTCTTTATAAGGGATTTCATCTCAATTAACATTCCATTGAGACTTCTTTGTTGTTACACACAAATTCACTTTTATATGGTGTATATACTGTCCTTTGAAATAGAATATCATGAATCCATTTATTCTCATGATAATATAGTTTTTTTATTACCTCAATTATTTGTATTCAAGCGTCTCTCATTTGGTTAGGAACTCTAACTAAAATATCGTTTTAAATGTTTTAAAGATTTATTTTTCTCAATCATTCTCATTAATGTCCATGTTTCAAAAATGGTTTTAAGGATTTATTTCTATGGATATGAATGTTTTATAATTGAAATTCCTTTTAAAAGTTTCAAAGTGGTATGAGACACTTTTATTCAAAAGTCTATTTTAAAAGGCTTCTTGATAAATAGTGAGACTTTTAAATGCTTTCAAGAAAAAGGGGATATTTCTCTTATACAGTTTTAATAATTATTTTCATCTATGTCAATATCATTCATCATTCTTAATTGAGGTTGAATTATTATAATACAATCTTATATATTGTACTTAATGAGTTATGTTTGACTGTGGATTTGTTATTTTTATAGCATTCCTGGTTTGTGGTTAAAGTATTGACATTTCGTATGCTAGTTTTAATACTAATGTTTATATTATGTTTCACTCTTTTCATATGAGGAATGCATTGGAATTAGTAAGTGATGGGTGGAGGCTACTATAGCTCCTCGATGAATCATTAGGTCTCATGAGACAAACTATTTTCTTGGCATAGTGCTTTGACAAAATCTTATTTGTAGTCTTGGCACGAGGCCTTGACTATGTGGTTATGATGTCCGACATTATGCATTCCATCATTATGAAATTAACTATTGATATTGCATGTGATTATTCAACTAGTAGAATATTAGTGTGAATAAGTAAATGACATTATTTTGATTTTCCATATTATGCTGTAGTTTAAGTTTAAAAAGGATTTTGTTTTAGTCTTACACATTGCCTTAAAGGTTTAGGCTTATTTATGAAAGTTTCTTCTATATTGTTATCCTTACCGAGTATCTGATCTCACCCCTTTATTATGATTTCTTTTTCCCAGGATGTGAAGAATTATATTATGATTAAATTATAGGGATTGTCCGAAGGATATGGGTGTGTTTAATGGTAATACAATGTTTTTTTATTTCATGATGTAGTGTAAAAATTATGTATGTATCTAGTACTTCCAAGGCTACTAAACTAATAAGTATTTCAGGATATGATTCCTTGTATCATTCCAATGTTATGTAATAATGCACCAACTCGGGGTAACTGGGGTTGGGGCATTACAGATGGGTTGAATACTCTCGTAATCATTACTCTATCTAGTAATGTTGCATTTAGATAACTCTCACATTTGGTGTGTACTGTGACTATTTTATTATGTTAGTGACAATAGATTGTATAGATACACCAGGGTGGTTAATCAGTATAGAATCCATTTTTATAAGTTTTTTAAACTTGAAATTAAACCCCATGACTAGTTAATATTAGATTATCTCACTTGTATATTTTACTCAAAATATTTTACAAAAAATATAGAAAATAAAGAGAATAAGGAACCCAATATTTTTTGCAAGGTTCAACCACAATGTGTAACCCTACTCATTAATTCATTTATTTTTTCCTGGTGATAAATTTTCTACTATAATTCAATCACCAACTTACAATGGGTAGGTAGGAATTACTCTTTACCTATAGTTTTGAATTATGCCACTAATACTATTAAAAAACATCCCAATAGTCATACTACGCCTGTTGTTGGTTATAACGAGTCAGAACAAATGAAAATGATCCCTTGAAACTCATGGTTGATTTTGAAACTGATAAAGATACTTCTCTTGAACTAATTGGATAAAAATTGAAATATGATCATTTTTTTATGAAATAGAATTGATGATAATAAGAATGAGTGTTCCAATCATTTCTTGATCACTACATATAAACCCTTCATGGTTTCCTCTTCTTATTCTTCTCTTAACATTATAAGCTTAGGTTAATACATATATTTATTTCACACCACCTCAGCTTTATATTCTTATCACACAACTTAAAATCAATGGATTTTATTTTATCTTTCTTAATAGTAGATTCTATTTCCTCAAGAAAAAACTATTCCTAAATTGAAAAAACATTATCTTTTAATATCCATTTCATATACCCAAATTGATATATAATAAGATGTCTTGGGCCTACCAAAAATAGCTCATCATGAGAATGAGACCATTTTGATTTTCCCAGATATCTCTTCAAGATAATCCTAAAAAACTATCATGTGGGAAATCTCCCCCCATGTTCTCATGTAAATACCAAATCCTCCATAATCTTCATCCTTATAAAATGACCAGTATCGAATTTCATTTTTTAAAATACTCATCAAAAATATATTTGTGTATATAAAAGTACCCTAATTTTTTTTTGTTATTTATTCGACTAGTTTAGCTCAATTAAAAGTTTCTTAAACCTTATTATGACATGAAGGAAACATTTTTGGCATAACACATCACAAAAATCAACTTAATAAAATATCATAGAAATTCAAAATGAAATCAAATTGAATCACTGCATTGGATACAAGTAATTTCAGGAACATAAAATCAACAAAACATCATCATAATTATATCTACAATATTCTTGAAAATATAATAAATTCATTTAATTTTCCTTGATATCATAATTATTTATTTTTATGGGTTGATAAGTTTTTTCTTCATGATGAGGGTATCCGAGACTATTCATGTTTCTAAAATCACATTTTAAATGTGATATTTTAATTTATGGATAAAAACTCTTGAATCACCTAGTTTTAATTTTTCAGAATATCAAAATTATAGAAACATGACTCTTAATAAAGAAAAATATAATAAGAGAGTTCTTTATATATCATATGGTTTTCTCAAATGAATTACACTATTTGATTTTTTTTCTCAAAATTACTTATGAATTTGAAAAATATATTATGACCCGATGATAACTCTTACACTGTATGATAGTTAACTATCCCATTTCTTTGGTTCAACATTTAACTAAAATTTCTTACTTAGAGGTCAAATATCATATAAACTGCCCAAGTATCTTATACATAGCTCAAGTTTCCTATGCATGGCTGAAATCTCTTATACATAGATCAATTCTTCTACATATATTATTGAAACTTCCTACTTGTTGATAAATATTCATACATGATGACTAGAATATATTACATGAGGCTTGTAAGAGAATTTACTTAGATAAATTTTCAATACACAGTACAAGAATTCCAAAACATCACCAACTTTCACAAAAATTCTTCAAATTCATTATAACCAACTTCAACACACTCAAAAACACTAAAAACATCAATAAAAACAACTCAAAAACATTCAATGATTCTCAACCATGATTGAAAAAAAAATTGAAACTATAAATGAATCTAAGGGTACTTAATCTTAGGAATTTTATTTATTATCTACGAATTTTTTTCAGGTTTTATTTATTCTTAAAATTCTCATATATTGGATAGAGTTTGGTTTAGATTTGTGTTGAAGTAAATGGAATGAATATTTCATACATGTTGGAAAATAATGCCATCATAGGTACTATATTACCTCAAAATGTCCTGTTGGGGAATTATTTTTCTCAGATGTGAGAAAACCAACAACAATTTGTTTTGTGTTACACCATGATTATTTGAAGAAGTCTGTAGTTGGGATTTTTCTAATTTAAAATCAAAATAGGTTTACATACTTGGAAATCATGATTTCAACATCATGTATGGATTATGAGACAACCTTATGTCATGGTTTGTTTAGATGTGTTCTCGACTTTGTGAGAATCTAGTGTTTTGAATAATTTATGTTGGATTTATATTTTTGAATTATTAATAAGTTTTACCTAAAATTTTATATTTTATTATATAGTTTATATAAATACACCATAATTTATTTGTTTTAGAATTTGGTTGATCCATTGGAGTTGTGGAGAATTATAATCATGCCATATTTTTTTTGAGTAACATAATTATATTTATTATTATACCACAATTCCTTAGAATAATTGAAATAATAAAAGTATCAAATAATAGAATTGTAATTAAAGTAATCATTCCATAATTATTATATATCATGTCATAATTGAAGTATAGATCTTACATGAGGTTTTTATGGATGAAAATTAATTAAGCTATGATGAAATTATTCATTCCATAATGGGTTCAAGATCTATAGAGATTTATAATATTTGGTTGATGATTTTATGAAATTAACTAAGAGATTTTATCCTTTATTTTCAAATATGACGTTGTCATGGTATTACATTGTAATCTCATATATTACCCTACAAATTTTAAGACACTAAATAATTTTAGTTTTACTTGGATATTGAGAGAGAAAACCACCCAAATTTTTTAGTGAGATTTATATGGAGAATATGGCCATGTTTTAGAGAAAACATGGTGTATAAAACATCCATGGATCATATACCAATAAGGAGGATATAAGAGTAATGCACATGAATGTTAACACTTTTCATTGATATTTTCTCTATACATTACATGTTGCATACTTTTATAGAGTAAAATTATCTATTTTTACTCTATCCTTTGTTATTTGTTGATAATAATAAATTAATTTTTTACTTGGGATAATGAAAAATAATCTTTAAGGATATATATACTCATAGAGAATTGAAGAACCTTGAAAAAACCTCTTGTGTTTGTGTGCTGTTATTTCTCACTCACTATCACTCATAAAAATTGATCTCTTGATCATTTTATTATATGAACTAACCAACATGTTATTAACTTGATTTTATGGGACATGGTTTGGTTTTGGGATCATTGATTCACCCCCATATTAGTGATCATCATTCTTACACCCAAGTACATTATCATTGTGTATGTTTTAAAATATATATTTTTGAATTATAATGAATAGATTGTAAATAATTAAATCTTATTTTATATTTTTAATGGATAGAAGTGATGATTAGTTTTTATTAAACCAATTTCTATCCTAAAAAATCTTTTAAAAATTGTGGTTATTAGATATGGAAAGAATTATATTTTTTAAAAAGATCAGGATATTTAAATTTAATTTTGATGAAATTTTAATCCATTACAAATATGATATGTTAGTTACAACTAATGGAAATAAAAATTATAGTTTTTATAAACATTAGTTTCCTAATATATTTAATTTTGGATTATTTTTATCCATCACTTTTTTCGATATAAAATCTCTCCCTAGATGTGTCTTGAAAAACATAATGCCTAAAACTCGATATCACTCAACTCTTTTTTGTTAAAGGATTTAATGTCATCCATTAAACTTCCAACCCAAAATATGCTCATTTTTGTTTTGATTCATTTTAGATTTATTTTCCAATGATAGGTGGTCTCTATGAAATTACTGGTGACACTTTGTATTATGTATTGGTAGAGAGGATGGGAAGTTAGGCTCATCACACCCTATTGGGTGGAATTATTTCATACTCAGAGACTCTTGTAGATTTAAGATATATTGTTGAATCCTTATCAAATATTAGTATTGGATTTCTTACCAATATTCTAGAGATTTTATGAAAAACAAGAATTGATGTGACCATCTGTATATATAAGTGGTCATCTAGATTTCCTTTACAATTTTGTGATGCTATAGTTTAGAGCCACATAGTTGGGTAATATGGTATTTAATGTCATCCAGGGAGATGATAAGTGTTGTAGAATTGGTATAGAGAGCTTAAAAGGGACTTTATATATATCCCTATAAAGGGAATAAAAACTCTATTAGTCTAGTTATACTTAATGGGACACACTATACCTTTTAAGGTCATGTAACAAGAATCAATGAAGTGCCTTTTAAATTAATTTATCTAAGACCTTTTAAGTATTGGGATAAAACCTCAAAGAGTCATCATACATATCCTGATTATTTAGAATCAAATCACATGTAGTTTAGGGTACATAGTTTGAGGTTTTTCCAGACCATACCAGGAAGTTTAATATCATGCTACAAGGATGTGTTCTATACAGTTTAAATTATTACTACTGGAACTTCTATATGAAATGTATATAGTGAAGGTCAGTATGAGGTTTAGACATAAACAAAGATTTTGGGTTCATCTCATAGGTAATATGTGTTGGGCATGTATTGTCTCAACAATACTCTATAATTTATGATGATTTTGATGTTCAAAAATACCCCTATTTGTTTTCTAACGAAGTTTTGTTAAGTGAGTTTTACAGAAATTTACATTATATTTTAATAAACTTTTGTGTTATGGGAATGATTCTAGAAACACTGTTTCATCCCTACATTTCAATGGAAATCTATCCCTTGCGTATGGTTTTGACCCTACATTATGCTAAAGAGTTTGCATTTGTATTGGCATCCTTATGTTCAGAAAATTTACACGCATATGAATCAGAAACCCTATGTTAGAGTCTAGATATACTATTATTACCCTATCTTTGGGAAATTATAATGTATGGTTAATCAATGAAATATTTAAGATTTTATGCTGACAAGGATAATTGTATGGATCAACATCCCTACACTACTTTGTTCCCTATGTTACGTAAAGATCAAAGTATGGTTAGAGAACCATAAATTGGTAGGAACCCTATGCTATGCAAAGGAACCCTACGCTACATAAAGGAACCCTAAACTATGTAAAGGAACATTATGATATGCAAAGGAACCCTATGCTATGTAGCTCAACTCTATGTTGTGATCTCAACAATGAAGTTATTCAAGTCGCATTTTTAATCTGAGATTTCTGCAATGACGGAGTAAGAATAAAAGACTAATTCAATGATCATTTTTATTGTTTCAAAGAACTATGTTCATCATAAAAAATCTATCCTATTTATAAGGGATGTTATAACTCTCATATTCATTTGAAATTTTAATTTCTATGTTCAATCAGGCTATTCTTTGGATTTTGAATACTGAAGATAGTTTTCTGTTCTATATATTCCTTCAGAACATCTATTCATATGTGTGAAATAGGTGATTCACATATACAAATTCTTTATTGAAAATTCTTTAGAATGAAACCATGAAGATCAAACAACTATTAAAGAATAATACACTTTGGTGACATACATTTTTGTTCATAATTCTACTATGAGATCACTTCTTCTATTTTATGTTGTTTTCATTTGAAGATATTTTTCCCACTGGATCACTTCAAACTATTTTATTCTTGAATATTATCATTTATGAAGAAGAAGATCCATCTACTGTCAATTGTGTGATACTGCAATTGTGATGTTTAACCTGTTTCAACAAAACAATCTATTTTGATTTATTGAGAGTTTCAACTAAAAATACTCTATGATAGTGGAGTATCAACATCTTGATCTAATTTGTGGATAATTAGTTCTTTGTTATAGAACCAAAAGGATTTGTAATTAGTCTTATAAAGGTGTTTACTACCAACATTAAATTATGTAATTTTTGGTCTTGTGATAAGAGGACCATTCTTGTGAAATTTTTCAAGATCATAGAGAGAGTATTTGGTGGAGTGGACTAGGGGATATCTATGTCCTAAACCACTATACAAATCTATGTTTTTTATTTCTGTTTATCCGCTACATATTTTTATACAGAATAAAAACACTACATATCTGTATAAATTATAGTGGGTGTCAAAATCCAGAATTTTGGAATATTTTTGAAAATACACAATTCACCCCCTATTGTGGGTTAATTTGTATATCCCAACCTAAAAATTGGTATCAGAGGCTGGATTTTGAATAAATATATATAAAATGCAAAGTATAAGGTCTATTCAAAGATGGAAATAGATGATCCTAGAGAAAGAATATCAATGGTTCGAGCTTCATACTTCAATGGTGAAAATTAAGGGTGTTGGAAATCAATAATGATTATCTATATGAAAAATATAGGATTTAGAGTTTACTCAAAAATATTTTCTCCTTATAAAATTTCTAAGAAACCAGAAATATAAGATGCTTCATGGAAAGATGAACATGGAATGAATTACAAAGATATGAATTCTATTATCTATGGTCTTAGACCAAATTAGTTCAACTGGGTATCACAATGTAAAACCGCATATGAGAGGTGGAAAACTATTGCAATTGCCTATGAAGGAACAAATAATATAAGGCAGATGAGGTATACAATAACAAAGATGAAGTTTGAAACCTTTATAATGTTTGATGGAGAACTCATTACTCTGAGGAATTAAAGGATTACAAAAATTGTCAACAATATTATATCCCTAGGAGAACCCATCAATCAGGCTGATCAAGCTTTGAAAGTGCTCAGAGTACTACCCTTAAAATGGAATGGAATATCTGATGCTATTTAAAAATCATCACCAGTCAAAGAGCTGAAAACGAAATAACTAATAGGGATAATGATGATGTATGAGGCAGAAATTAAGGATGCAACTGAAGATCCTAAGATTATAGTGATGAAATAAAATACTTCTATGAAGATGAAATCTAAGAAAAAAAATAGAAAAATAAATTAAGAAGTCAAAGATGAAAAGAATTTAGATCCTCTGACTCTGAAATAGAATTGGCTCAGCTATCCAGAAAATTAAGAAAGTTTTAAAAGAAGAAAAGAGTATTCAAAAATTCCTTCAAGATAGATGAGAAAGAATCAAGAGAAGTCAGATTCTATGAATTTAAGAAATTGGGTCATATCAGACCTGATTTTTCTCAACTAGAAGATGTAATAAAAAGGCCAGAAAAGAGATATAAAAAAAATGATGATTATGAGAATAAAAGTAAAAGATCAATTAAAGCCACATGGAGTGAATTTTAAGACTCTATTAGTCCTTAAAAGTCTGATTCAGAGAAGTATCAATCAAATCTAAAGGCCAACATGTGCTTTATGGATGAAGAAGAAAAGGTACAAACCTATTACTCATCTAATTCTGATTCTGATTCTACTATTTTCACAAATAGTAAATTAGCTTCCTATTATTCTATGCTAGAATAAAAATACGATTCATTATTAAATAAAAACAAGTCTCTAAAAAATAATAATAATTCTATTTTAGATGAAAGAGATACCTTTCTTAAACAACATCAAGAGTTTATAGAAAAATTAAATTTATCTACAACAAAATGTGCTGATCCTGAAAATAGGATCAAATATTTCCAAGTTGAAGTGGAAAATTATAAAAGTGCTTCACTTGTTTTTACTAAAGAAGAAAATATCTTAAATTATATTCTTGTAAATAATATCATTAAAAGGGAAAGATTTTGAATAGAAAGTAAGGGTGAGAAATCTAAATTATATAAAAACTATTTTGTGCTCAATTCTAAAAAATGCAACCTATTATCATTGTGAAATAAAAGGTCATGGCAGTAATAATTGTTATTTAAAAAACCCTAAAATTATTGGTATTAAAATAGATATTATTTATAAATTTTTTTCGAAATAAAGTGATATGAATTATGGAAAAACAAAGAAGATCTAGATTCCTAGATCATTACTAGCTAACACTACTGTACCTTAGAAAACATGGGTACCAAAACAAACATTTGTTTACTTTATTTTACAAGTAACATGCCACATGAACAAAAATTCTATATGGTATATGTATAGTGGATGTTCTAGGAATATGAGTGGATATCCATAAAAATTTCACACACTGACTCAAATGGATGGAGGTCTTGTCACTTTTGGTGACAATGCCAATGGAAAAATAGTTGGAGTTGAAACTATTGGAAATCCAAAGACTATATCAATAAAAAAGTACAATATATGAAAGGGTTGAAGAAAAATATGATAATTATTTATCCACTTTATGATGATGGTTTTTATGGTGGTTTTTCTAATAACTCATGGTCAGTGTTTAAAGATAAGTTGCTTAAGTTTAGAGCACTTAAAACTGATAATATTTATACTTTGGATTTAAATTCCTTATGAAAACAGAAAGTGAATTGTTTAACTACTAAGAAAAATGAATAATTGATTTTTCATAGGAGTATTAGACACTGTAATATTTATGCTTTATACAAATTGTCTAAGAAATAGTTTTTTTTTTGATTTTCCTTGTCTTAAGTTTGATAATGACATATTCTGTGACACATGCCAAATTAGAAAGTAGCACAAATATTATTTCAAATCCATTACCAAAATTGATACATTTAAACAATTAGAAATTATCCATATGGATTTTTTGGACCATCTAGATTAGAAAGTTTGGCTGTTATATTATATGTTTATGTTTTAATAGATGATTATTCTAGATTCTCTTGGGTTTATTTTATAAAACTCAAAAGTAAAGTTTTCACTATTTTTGAAAGTTTTTGTAAAATCGTTCAAAATGAAAAATATTTTAAAATAATTTCATTAAAAAGTTATCATGGTGGAGAATTTGTGAATCAATAATTCAATTCTTTTTTTTTCAAATCTTGTTATTAAATTCACCTTCTCTACACCGAGAACACCTCAACAAAATGGAATTATTGAAAGGAGAGATATAACTATTCAAGAAATGTATAGGACTATACGAAATGAATAAAGTATTCCTACGTATCTTTGGGAAGAAGCTATAATCATAACCTGCTTTATCATGAATAGAGTTTTAATTCATCCTATTTTCAAAAAGACACCGTATGAAATTTGGAATAATAGAAAACTAAAAGTAAAGTGCTTTAATGATTTTGGATGTAAGGTGTATATATTGAATACTAAGGAAAACCTTGGTAAGTTTGATCTAAAAGCTAAAGGAATATTTTTAGGATATTTTTCCACCTCTAAATATTATAGAGTGTTTAATAAAAAGTTAAGGATTATTGAAGAATTAGTTCATGTAAAGTTTGATGAAACTAACCATTTCTTTAAAGAGAGAGATCAAACTGATGAATTCACTGATTCTTTTGATAACATGAGACTTGAAACCCTTAAAAATGATTTTAATTATGTTCAGTCCAGTTCAAAAGAACATGATACTAATTAACCTGAAAGTGTATTTCCTATAAAGTATATAACCTTAAAGAACCGTCCTTTAGAAACTATTATAGGGGACCTTGACATAGGAATTTCAACTAGAATAAATGTAGGAAATCTAGTTGAATTATTTTCTATTCTATCTCAGTTAAAACCTTTTATTTTTGAAGAATACTTAGAATATGATAGTTGGTTGTTAGAAATGCAAGAAGAGCTAAACCAGTTAAAAAGAAATAATGTTTGGGAACTAGTAGTGAGACTTACCAATTATCCTGTTATAGGAAGAAAGTGGGTATTTAGGAATAAACAGGACGATCAAGGGATAATTAATAGGAATAAATCCATATTAGTAGCTAAAGAATATAATCAAGAATAAGGTATGGATTATGATGATACTTTTCCCCATATATCTAGATTAGAATCCATTAGAATATTTTTAAACTATGCATATCATATGAATTTTAAAATATATCAGATGGATGTTAAATCTTACTGTTTAAATGATTATTTAATAGAGGAAGTTAATATTGAACAACCCATGGTTTTGAAAATCCTCAAAAACAAAATTCTGCTTCTAAACTTACCAAAGTTATCTATGGCCTTAAACAAAAACCTAGAGATTGGTATGAAATATTGAGTTATTTTCTTTTGAAAAAAGGATTTACTGTTTGTTTGGAAGACCCAATTTTTTTAAGAAAAACTTTTGTTCTAATATTTTATTAGTTTAAATTTATGTTGATGATGTTATTATTAGATTAACTAATAAAATAATTTTTCATTATTTTTCAAATTTAATGAAAAAATAATTTGAAATGAGTATAATGGGAGAAACAAATTTATTTTTAGGATTTCAAATTTATCAAAAAGATTATAGAAATGTTTTAAATCAAAGTAAATATATTATATATTTACTGAAAATTTTTGGACTTGAAAACATGAAGACGTATACAACTCATATTTGTACCAATATAAAACTTGTTTTGGATGAAGCTAGAAAACCAATTGACAACAAGTTATATAGAGGTATGATTGGTAGTTTTTTATATCTTACTACTAGTATACCATCTATTATGTTTTCTATATGTCTTTTTCTTAGATATAAATCAAATCTAAAAAAGTTCCATCTTACTACTATAAAAATAATTTTTAGATATTTTAAAGGAACTATATTTCAATCTATTATTTACCCCAAAAATTTTGGTTTTAATTAAATTCATATTCAGTTGATGACTTTGGAGGTTATAGATTAGATAAAAGAAGTACTTTAGAAACCTATCACTTTTTAGGAAAATATTTAGATTTATGGTCTAGTAAGAAACAACACTCAATTTCCCTGTCAAACACTGAGACAGAATATGTGTCTGTTGGTAGTTG
Source organism: Viscum album (assembly GCA_963277665.1). Classification (NCBI taxonomy): domain Eukaryota; kingdom Viridiplantae; phylum Streptophyta; class Magnoliopsida; order Santalales; family Viscaceae; genus Viscum; species Viscum album. The sequence continues at coordinate 289,724,108 of OY728153.1, read as the reverse complement.
TTATGCACAAGTATTATGGATGAAAAACACTCTACTAGACTTTGGACTAAACTTTAATAGTATTCATATTTTATGTGATAATAACAGTTCTATTAATATTTCAAAAAAATCCTATAATTTATTCTAAGACTAATCACATTGATATAAGGCATCATTTTCTAAGAGATCATGTTATTAAAAAGTATATATCTTTAGAATTTGTAAATACCGAATATCATATAGCTTCTATTTTTACTAAACCACTTCCCAATGATAGTTTTGATTTTATTTAGGGGTATTTAGGAATATTTGAGTTTAAGTAATTTTTTATTAATTTATTTTAGTTTCTCTATTTTTATTTTATTAATATTTATTTAATGTGTTTTATTCTATTTCGTTTTAATTTGTTTTGAAAAGACTTTCATTTCTATTTTATTTTATTTTATTTTTATTTTCAAAATTAAAAATTAATGAGTACATTATCAATAAAAGTGATCAAACTGTTTGTGGTCTCCTACTCTCTTCTCTTATCTTACACGACTTATAGAGTACCTCACTCTTTCGATTCCTGTCTACCGAAAACCCTAAACCTTCAATCCCTTCAGTTTTGAAACCATGAAAGATGAAAACCTCACGAAGATCCATGGATGCTGAGCTGGAAAATAATGTCTATGATTTGGGGAAATCTTGCAAACTATTATAGGGAAAGGTAATAGATGTTGGCTATTTATATTCAACAAATCTGTCTCTCAAGGAAGTGATTAATTTTCAAGGTTTGGTTTATGCATTTGGTGAAGATAATATACCAATGGGTTATGAAATCTAAGTGAAGGAATTTTGTAAAAAGCTTCATTCAGTTTTGGTTTTGATGAAGATATTATTGTCTCTTCTATTGATAATTATTAGTTTTCCTTGTCCTATGTTGAAATGGATAAGATGATTCATTGTCTCCATGATGGGGAGTTTCAATTCGATTTATATAATATTAGAAATGGAAGAAATACATCTGAGGAAATTATGTTTTATTTGTTTGGAACAAGAACTATCAAGATGGTTTTTATGAAAGAGCATTCTCTTGAGCACCTTGTGATGATAAAGTTTATTAAAACTCAGATTTTTCCTAGGACCGATGAGCTTGAGAAGTTCCTCTATCCAGAAATGTATATCATGTTTCTTCTCCTAAAATATATTAAGTTTATTTTTTTTGGGTTTATGATAAGATATCTAAACCATTACTATCATGAGAATGAGAAGATGAGATATTATCCAAATGGTAGGATTATTTCATTCTTTATGTGAATAAAATGAAATATAATCAATATGTTTTTTGGTAGATCCTGTCTTCATAGTAAACATTGAATACTGGAATAATGAAGAAGCATGGTTTTTTCTGGAGAAACTCTTGAAATAGTTTACTTCTAGTTGGTGCATAGAAACAACAAAATTTTTTATCAACTACTTAGGGGGAGAAAAGGGTTATCCCTAAATTTGGCTCAGTTCATCAGAGTCCCGATAAAAAAGGCATTTCGAGGCTAGATAAATATCTTATTTAGAAAAGTAAAAGAATTTTAGAAAATGTTAAATAGGTTGGAGTTGAAGCTGCTATTGGAGGTGTGGATGTCACCCCAGTTGGTTAGAAAATAGAAACCAGATGTGAGGATCAAGTGTTTGAGAAATTTAAGCGAGATGATCAAAGTCAAGAACTTTATAGGGAAGATATCCCTGACCCTGTCTTTCAAATTGTTCATGAGATTAGTGTTTTGGGAGGATCTGATTTGAGAAAATATACCAAAAGGAGCTAGTGAGACAAGCCTGGATTTATTTTAAGTTAATCAAGTAGGAGCTAATTATCATGAATATTCCGATTTAGTGAGAATTGCCCAATTTATAAAAGTACAGTTTTTGGAGGCTTAGACTTTGTTTTTAAGAGAAAATTTTGAAGCTGAGAAGAAAACATTTGAAGAATATAGGGTTGTTTCGGTACCAAGATCATAATTTTAATCTTAGAAGATTCATTTAAGAGAATTGAAATAAAATCTCATTTCAGTTGGATATCTTAATGAAATTATTACCAAGATTTCAAGATATTTTTTTAAAGTATGAGTCTTTCAGGAATACATAGTTTGATGAATTTAAGTTGATGATATAGAGAGAGTTTCCATATCTAAGAGAAACCAATCACACATATGATTCTTATCAATAGAAACTTCCATAATTTCTTAGGAAGTTTGAAGAAATTACCTTTATATTGGTTGATTTTAATGATAGGATACAGACTCTTTAGTGTGATATCATTCCCTTAATTCTTTTGTTAGAAAATAAAAGGCATATAGAAAGTCAATTTAATTCAAGTGAATCCTGGTTGGGACCAGTGATTAATCAATTTAAAGACAAGTTTATCTCTTTTATTTAGTCAGAAGAAGTTGTGAATACATTTTTATAGGTCAATTTGGTTGAAAGTTTGATGGTTGGAAATGATTTGAGGAAGCTACTTCATCACTGGATATAATTGTTCAACATACATTTCTAGAGCCTATTTTTAAATCTAATTGATCTTAGCAGTGCTATTCATGACCTTCCTCATCCAGAAGAACCCTCTATTCCTACTGAAACTAAACTCTAACCATTAATTTTGAAGACCCTTGTTGATTTTGGATTGTACTACAATTTTTCAAACAGTTGAATGTCTGTTTATATTCAGTTTATTCATATTTGGATTAATTTTTTTTAATTTCAGTTCAATACTTCACTACGAATCCTAGATTTATTTTTCTTATAGAAAAATTCATAACTATTCATTTATAATTTTGTGGTATATTAATTGTTGTTTATTTACATTATTCTTTCAAATTGTATTTTTGATTTCACAAAAGGGGGAGAAGATCTATGTTTATAGAAACTATCTATGGGGAAGATGAGGAGAATATTTTTAACTATAACATTTTCTTTTGAAAATTTTCTTTATAGAATTCATTCAGTAAAATTGAAATTTCATGAAAAATTTCCATATCTACTTTTGTGTTTTAAAAATCCTATATTTTATTTAATTTTTTAAAAGGATTATGTTATGGGTTTTGTGATAATCAAAAAGTTTGAGATTATTGGGTATGTACTATCTCAACAATACTCTATAATTTTTGATGATTTTGATGTTCAAAAATACCCCTGATTATTTTCTAACGAAGTTTTGTTAAGTGAGTTTTATAGGAATTTACATTCTATTTTTATGAAATTTATCATTATGGGGATGATTTTGGAAACACAGTTTTCATCCCTACATTACACTTGAAAGATATCGCTTGCATATGGTTTCAAACCTATGTTATACTAAAGAGTTTTCATTTGGATTGATATCCCTACATTCAAAAAACTGATACATGTATGGATCAACAACCCTACGTTGAAGTCTGAATTTACTATTCATACCCTATGTTCGAAAAAGTAGAACTCATGGTTAATCAATGATACAATCAAGATTTTATGCAGACAATGATAAATGTATGGATCATTATCCCAACACTAGTTTTTTCCCTGTGTTACATAAATATGAAAGTATGGTTAAGGAACCATACATTTTTAGTAACCCTACGCTATGCAAAGGAACCCTACGCTATGAAAAGGAACCCTATGCTATGAAAAGGAGACCTATGCTATGAAAAGGAACCCTACACTATGTATCTCAACCATATATTGTGATCTTAGCAACAAAGTTCTTAAATTATCATTTCCAATATGAGATTGCTGCAATGGTAGAGTAAGAATTGAAGACTAATTCGATGATCATTTTGATTGTTTTAAATAACTAAGTTCAACATAGATAATCTCTACTATTTTTAAGGGAAGTTATTACTATACTAGTCATTTGAAATTTGAATGTTTGCATTCAATCGTGATATTATTTTGGATTTGGAATAATGAAGAAAGTTTTCAATTCTATATATTCCTTTAGAATATCTCTTCATATGAGTGAAATAGATGATTCACATATATGAATTATTTATTGAAAATTCTTTACTGTGATACCACAAATATCAAAGAATCTGAAAAAAGACTACACTTTGGTGACATACATTTTTGTTCATCATTTTACTGTGAGATCACTACTGCTATTTGTTGTTGTTTTCATTTGAAGATATTTTTACAATTGGATCACTTCAGACTATTTCATTCTTGAATATTATCAGTTCTGAAGAATAAGATCCATATACTTTCAATTGAATTCTTCTGCAATTGTGAAGTTTAACCTGTTTCAAAAAATCAATCTCTTTTGATTTATTGAGAGTTTCAACTGACCATACTCAGTTGTGGTGGAGTATTAACTTCTAGATCTTAGATTTGGATAATCGGTTATCTGTTATAGAACTCGAAGGATTTGTAATTAGTATTGTAAAGGTTTCAACTTCCTACACTCAGTTGTAGAATTTTTGGTCTTGTGATAAGATGACCATTCTAGTAAAATTCACCAAGTTCATAGAGAGAGTATTTGGTGAAGTGTACTAGGGGATATTTGTGACCTAAACCACTTTAAAAAGATATGTTATTTTTTTTATCCACTACATATTTTTATACAAAATAAAAACACTGCATATCTGTATAAATTACAGTGGGTGTCAAAACCAAGAATTGGGGAAGATTTTTTTAAAAGGCACAATTCACCCCACTCTTGTATGCTACTTTTTATATTCCTACCTAACAATATGGATATAATAACCCATACTTTACATACATTTTTATTACTTCAGAATTGAAGCACACTTATTACAACATATAACAAAACCAAGAAAGGACCGTATAGGTATAGTGTCTTTAGAAACTGGGAAACATAAACAACTGGTTCATAAAGCATCTACTTTGCCTCCCATTTATTTCATCGTATCTAGAGTCCCTTTTTGGCATATTCTACTTAATAAACTTCATCCTGACCTGGGGAAATAAAACATACAAAAGGGTGATCTCAAATGCTCAGTAAGGGTAAACAAAAGAAATATCAATCACATCATATACATAAGCACATAACTTTTGGAAATCTTAACCTGCAAAAGAGATCATAATTTCATAACATGGGATAAATCATAGTAGTGAAATGTAATCCAAATATTCATAACTTAAAACATGAAACTTTGTGGCATACACACATAATCATAGAGAATCATTTCTTATTAGTCAAGACTCATTGCCAAGACTATCGTAGTGGACAAAGTCCATTTCTGAACCGAGTTCACGCCTCGTTTCAGTCCTGTTTCACTGAACCGGTATAACCTACCGTTCCAGCCATGTCTATCTCATGAGATATAAAATATTTACCCAATGCATTGGAGGAAGGTATAGGTCCCACCCATCTCATAATGAAACCATTCTTATGTGTGCCACAAAAATCATAAATCATACATCATTGCATAACCCATGTAGTAAAAATGGGATTCTTAAACAACATGACATCATAAAACAATTCATATAAGAAAAAGGAATCCATAAAAATATTTCCATCACAACATAATCAAATCCATGTAATAATAGGGATAGAAACAGAACCCTATATTATCTTAAATGTAAAATAATTTTGATAAAACACTTGAACTCCATTCTTGAGGAAAATATCCTTTCTAATTCAAAAACACTTTTCCTTTCTTAACATGTCATAAAATTCTAAACTAATAGAAGTTGATTAAAAATAAACGTGAAAACTTGTAAAGGAATATTCTTGTAAATATTGTTTTAAAAATCCATTCGTGCCGTATAAGTTAAAAAAAACATACTTCTCGTACTTTTGTCGGAAAAGTCAAAAAGTACCTCGTATGAAAAACAACAAAAGATTCCTTTCATATCTTTTACTAAAAACTCACTGAAGGGTAAAATTGGATATAAACTATTTTATAAGGATATAAATATTACATATTGGGGAAACATGTATGTGGATGATAAAATACACCCCAGTAAATGCCAAAGTATAAACTATCTCGGATAAAAATGAGATTGTGATATTTCCCTTACCTTAGGTCCGATATTCTTTGTACGTGTCCGAACCTCCTGTATAATGATTTAAATAATTTTATTGACTTATTCCAGAATCATAATTATTTTTATAATATCATATATGGTCATATTCATAGCTTCTTAGTAGTAATATTTCCTTGCTACTTGTTATTCGGGTGTTTATAACTTTTTGTTCGTATGCGTGTTTTGTCGAATAAATTCTTATTCTTCTCTTTAGGTTATAGATACCTCATTTCCAGAATGGTATTAGTGTAATATATATCATATTCATTCATTCAATTCATTTATATAATCATTATGAAATGAAGATCATGTAGAACGAGTCGCATCACATCGTGGAGACGGTATTCCGTACGTACGCACGAGTGATGATATCGTTCCTATGATCATGGAATTGTATTGGAGTGTATGTATACTATTTCAAAATCAGTATCACTTTATAATAGTCATATATAGTCTTTATTTACACCATTATACCCATCCAAGTAAGGTGGTGGTGGAAAATATATTACACCACGGCGTGGAGACAGTATTCCGTACGTACGCACGCGCGGTGATTTCTTTTTCCGTAGGATGGATAGATGGTGAAATAGGGTTGTTTAGTACTTATAATAACATATAAGTATATGAGTGATACTGATGTTATTACTTCATAATGAAACAACTAAAGAAGAAGAAGTGGAAGAAGAAATAAAGATGAAAGAATCGGTAACGGACATTACCTCTTCTTTGAAGTGCTTCTTTGAGACCTCATTTTAGGGCACTAAAATAGGTCTTTGAAGAAGACCAGAACCTATAGGATGTTTCTAGGGAAGTGGAGAAGGGAATTTTTCAGGGTTTGGCCGAGATTGAAGGCTCAAAGTGGTGTGAGTAAGAGAGGGAGGAGGTGCACTTTTATAAGGGAGGAGAGGGGCTCCTTTGGAAAAACTAAAAATATTATTTTATTATAAAGTCAAGTTCGGTTTTAAATAGCTCAAAATTGATTTATTTCGAAGCTAAGGTGGGGATGGGTCGAAATTATCTCATCCAATAGAATTTAGACAAGTTTAGGTTCCTATTTTAACCTTATCATTTAGATTTAACATTAAGTTAAATAATTTTACTTTTACCGTGTCTTCTTGTGTTCTTATACTATAAGGTTAATAAACTTACTATAAGCAGACAAACGAACCCCAAGTTGTTTATTATTAATATATATAACCTTATATAAGTCATTTGGCCGAACCTTAGATTTTTAGGAATAAAATAACAATTACTAATATAATATTTGTTTTAAAAACTATTTTATGTAAATTTATACACTATTTAGTAATTAATTTTTGTAAAAATCATAGCAGAATGATTAGTTCCAAAAAAGTTAATTAAATCAATACTAAAATGTCATATTAATATATAAAATTAGTTGAATTCATAAAAAGTCTCAAATTACATTTATTTTGGTGTTTATAACATCAATTATGTCAATATTTAATAAGATAATTACTGCATCATCTTTGTGTCATAAATAAATTAAATTATTTAATGTCTAAAAATTACAAATAAAATTACATTATGTAGGAAATATTTTTAGCTTTCTAATGAATACTTATAGTCGAATATATCTTATGTATAACCCCATATTAAAAATTATTTACTTATTAAACTTTGATTTTAACTATTTTAACCCTTCTTTAAATAAATTAATAATAAATTTCCTAATCTAATCCAAGTGGGCCTAAATGGTCATATTTTATTCCTAAGGTTGTTTTCGGTCGAATTACACTTATCCAATAGAATTAGGACATGTGTTAGGGTAATAATAATATCATTTTTACCCTTAATTACCCTATTTACTTTTAACTGTGGTAAATAAAAGTAAAAAGTTACTATTCACCAAAAATTATTTTCATCTCATTGAACCACATTTTACCTACAGACATCAACTGTGTGTCTCGGATTTTTAAAATTCCACTCACAAAAGTGGTAAAATCAAGTTTTATGAAAAATTCAGTTTTTTAACTACCACTTAGTGGTTTCACTATTCATCAAAAATTGAATGTTTTCAGAAAAATACCAACCCTAGGCTAATTTTGATATTCCGAATCCAAAAATGAAGTCCATTTTGAAAAATAAAATTTATAAAATTTCAAAAAGTGATTATTACTATTCATAACGGCTAGTTTTAATAATATTTTAATAGCATATCATTGTTTAGTGAAACTCGGTATTGCGTACGACGCAAGCTATCAAGGAAGGTCGTGATTTCGTGTAAAGCAAGCCAAGCAAGTGTTGTGTGTAGAAAAAGATTCCTTTGAGGATTTATATAACATAAAAGTCTCGGGTGTTACAATGGACCTTGTAGGAATGGAAACTCATGAGGAATATTTAACATTGAGAAATGAGTGTCTCATGGGGAATATGACCCATTTGAGGAAGGTTTAATGGGGGGAAATTACTCAATGAATATTATTTGGAGATTATGATGGGAATCCCATGATATATTTCAATTTCATTAACTATTTATAATGATTTAATAATTAATGGGAATATGAACAAGGCCTACACTAGGTGGAAAGCACCTTATAGATACCCACTACCTATCTATTAATGAAAAGATGAGGAAGGAAAACTGGTCTCACATAGAATATGAATAAGTGATGAAGAGTTTGTGGATTAAAATTAATAGGAATCCCATTTTTTCTAGGTAATTAAGAATCATATGTGTTGGTATTACAGATATTCTACCTGTATGTGCCTGACCTAGTTAGTGACTCAGTCAAAGGTAGGATTTTAGGTCTTACACCTAGTAAGATATCCTCATATGAATCCACTCCCACTAATTGATAGTTATAAAAGGAATGGAGACTAGAGTCATGGAGTATATGTACCAATGAGAAATATCTTGGGGCATATACATATGATTCTTTTCCATTAATTAGGAGAAAAATGCATGTTTGATGCCCTTAGATACCCAACCTAGTAGGTAAGTTAGCTGAAGGTAGGTTTTTTATAATTATACCTAGTATGAGGCTCTTTATCTTTTCCAAACCTATTGAGAAGACAAAATAGGTCCATTGGGTGCCATGGCTAATCATATGTTGGATATGCGTAAACCAAACTAGGAAGCATGAGTGAGGATAAGTCTCACCAATATCCTCATGATGGGGATCCTTATTATCAAGTGATTACATGATTGTTTCAAAAATGAGGTTCCTATCAGCAATGGGGTATTTCTCTATATATTCCTTTTATCAAGTGAATACATGATTGATGGGGTGAACACTAATGTGAAAGGATCTATCATGAATTTAATAGGATATGGGAGGAGGCCTAGGTAAGTAGAAACCCAGACAGGGGACATGGATGAGAGTAATGCCTATGTAAAATAATCATGTGAGGGAGTACTCATTCATAGGGCTAAAGATAGAGGGTATGTGCCCTGGTATGGGCTTGGGTGAATGAGGAACCCCAGTTGTGATCTAAGATAAAGTTTCACCCTAGTTATATACGGGAGGGTAAGGTTACACCCTATTTATAGGTTAGGTCAACATGTCACCATAATATGGATAGGAGGTTGAAGTGTCTCTATAGTATGGAAGGGTTAGTTGAAGTTTCACCCAATTATGGACCTTCTGGGGTGGGCTAATTGCTCAATTCCTTTGTACTAAACTCCTAGGGTGAGCTAGGAAAGCGACACACTAACATAGTACATCAATGATAAGGGTCCTTTAATCTAGTTTTTAGATAACTAGGGAAGAAGTGGTATTTGATGATGTTTTATGAATTAAATTCTTTAGATTAAATAACTAACATTTTATTTATTTAATTCCATTAATTTTTTAGCTTACATAAGTCACCTCAAAAGGATTGGAGACTAGGGCACATGAAGGTACTCTTTCTCAAGTGTGTTCCTCTCCACCTTCCCCTGTGTGTGTAAAATGGGTATCCTTGAGGCTTTATTTATATGAAAATATGGTGATAAGGGAAAAAGGATAAGAATGAATGGGGGTTTGTGAATGCATCTAGGGAACGTTACATGGGAGCACTAGTCACCTTATGCAAGGGAGTTATGTAAACCTGTAATAGAGGCTATATGAAAAAGCATTTAAAGTTTCACATGAGTGGGCTTGATCATGGGTATGTATTTGGGTGAAATGAACTAGTTTCACTCAAGGGAACAATTTTTATTTATATCTCTATTATCCGTGATATTTTACTTCACTATACCAGGGTTTCTTTCCTTCTCTAAAAAAGAAGCACAAAAAAATTCTTCCCTTATAATTGGATCTAATTGGAATAAGAAGGATCTAATTATGAGATAAATGTTACTATGAAATGAATTTTTTTCTCAAAATAGAGTATCAAAACTCATATTGGATAAATCATGGAATTCATGCACTAAACCTAAGCGGTGCACTGTCCTTGATAGTACTTATGAGAATATGAATTGGTGACATGTGTCAGTACTTGGGTAAAAAATGAATTCTAATATTTGGGAATAGGATTATTATTCCCTAGAAATAGTTTCTCCCAATTCCATGCACTAACTGACCTGATAAAATCACGAGGCTCCATGTTATCTATTTGCTCATGTCTTTTTCTCTACCTAAGGTAAGAGTGACAATATTATCGCTTCGATATTCCATTAGATTGATTTTTATGGGAATGAAATTCATTCATATATTCAACTTGGCTGAAATTACTAAATAACATAGTCTTGGTGAAGATTCTTGGGTAAAGTACCTATATAAAGCATCTTATGAATTGTTTTACTTTGTAAATATTTTGACTAGTTTTTTTCATGCTTGTATTTTCCTTTCCTAATAGATTCCATATTTATTCATTCTTTAATTGTCTGACCTTGTTATAATTTCCCTTGAAAAAACAATATTTTATAAACTTCAATCATTATTCTTGATATATAATTTTCTAATCACATTAGGAGATGGATCAAGATGACGGTAAACTTCACTCTCGAAAGTGTAGGTCATACTTATCCTCCATTGGAGAGAACTTATAGAAACATCACCAATAATAAATACAATAAAAATTTCTAAAATTTTATGAGAATGGGTTTATAATAGATGTTAACATCCCAAGTCCAGATGAAAACATTCCATACTCTTGGTTCTATGAGTATATGAATTTGGTTAGAGATAGTGTCTCCTCAAAGGGAACTTACATTAACTAAGTAGAGAACATGTTAGAAATTCCTATTGCATAAATCCAAAGAGTCCATATAAAACCATATGAATATGAAAAAACCTCAAACACATTACTATATGTATATATTTCTCCACTCAGTCACCAACCAGTCACAAGGCTAGAATGAAGACTAATAATTTCACCCTAGAGGTGGCATCAATCCTTAGTGGATGTAGACGTACTAGGTTTTCTAAACATTTGTTGAATTCATGGGGAAATTTAAGGATTTGAAAATCTATGAAGCTGACTAGATATAACACCTATATTTATAAAATAACTCCAAACTGATCCTCAAGATGTTTAGATTTTGGAGTCCACAAACGAACACATTCCAACTAATGCATGGAGAAGTGGGCATCAGTTTATAGGAAGTCTATAAAGTGTATGGGGAGAACCAATCCCAAGAGTTATGTATGGTGAATCCACGAAAAAGTATGAATGGGTAGATCTTTAGTGAATTTCATAATTTTCCTAAAAACTAATAAATAAATTCATAAATTCTATTAGAAAGGAACCCTAGCCATAGATTGATGTCAACTTTGAGATATGGATGGAAGTTTTCTTTATGCCTGTGGAAATGAGACAACCTAAAATCACCCAATGAGATATTTTTTAATAAAGAATAGGGTGATACTAAGAAATTATTGGCCATAGTTAGAGAGAGGCCAATATAGGGAGTTGGTCTATGACTTCAACTCATCAATCCCTCCCTAAACTCTCCTAGAAATATTTCTTGCTATGTGGTTGAGAGGTATCTGATTTTGATCCAAAACTCCCACAATAGTGCCAAGATAAGTAAATTTTTAATAGTGGACAATCTAGTGTAGGGGGAGCTTGTGGCCTAAGCAGTTCTAGTTCTGGTGCGGAGCTATAAATTATTATTTCACATCTATAAAGGTAAAGTCTCCCATTTTTATTTTGAGGCCATTCCAAGTACTATGGGGATGGATGGCAGTGTACATTAACATATATACACTAATTGACTAGGTATATACTCCAAAAATATAGATTCATCCATTTATTCATGATATATCCAGAATAATTCCATTTTCATTGAAGAATTATATGGCTTTGAGGCTTATGATATTACACTTAGAGTTTAACTTCCTTCGTAATAATGACCCTCCCACTTGAACGATCATAGATAAGGACAACAAAAACTATGAGATGTAGTCATACACAATGGATATGAGGGAATATATCATAGTGGCCCAAGTGGATTGAAATATCATATATAATTCGTATACGCCTTATTTGTTTTTACATTAATTCATATGCCTTAAATAACTAGTGGTGGGACCACTGAAAGTGGTTAAGAAATAACAATATCCTTTGGTGGAACAACAACTATGGGTGATGAAGACCTGGCACACCACCCAAGTTATTATCAAACTTCCCCCCTCTGAGTAAATTTATTAAGATAATTAATATATTTTCCCTCTTTTATATGTCCTTATATCCTCAAGAAACGCTATCAATTATAATTCCCTAAGTGACTGACGAATCATCCCTAGATAGATCGAAAAAAGAAATTGAGATTCCTTATAAAAGATGTGTGAAAGATGAGGTTCTTGGATTTTATATTTATCTCTAACCTTATTTATATCTAAAACATATAGTCAAAGTTTCAATGCATTATGATGTGGGGATAAGATGATATAGCTGATGATAATAGGGTGGTGTCTTGGTTTTGGATGAGAGGCATGAGAATTAGTTAAATTCAAAAGTACCCAATTTATCTTCAAGAACCATAATAGGGTTAACTGATGCACCCTAAGAAAATTTATATTATGAGGAATCTCACTTTTGTAAAAATTATACCCTAACAGTAGACCTTATATGCTTATAAATTACTCTTAAAAGTGTAATTTATCTCCCTGAACTTGGAAATGTTAATAAACCTCAGGACCTCAACTTTGAGACCAACCCTATTAAGGCTATAAAATTAATCTAAGAGATAGAGATTCTATTACTATCCACTAAAAACTATATCCACATCATAAAAATGGTTCTGGAATTAGAAAATTGGTGCATTGATGAAGGGTTCATCAAATGGTCTCTTGATATAAAATGGGATAAATTCATTAACCTTGAAGATGTATGCTAATGTTTTCCCTTTAATATGGTCCTATTTTACTTTCAATCCACTCTTGAAATTCTCTAATTGGAATTTATTATAGAGAAAAAGGACAAAACATGTACCTCAGGAATCTACAGAGTATACCATGGGTGGAACCCTAATAGGTTTTGGGGGATTGAACACCTTTGAAGAAGAGAAAATTTCTTCTATTATGAGGGTGAGGAAGGAATTATAGAAGATAAATATACTTTCCCCTCTTCCTACCTCAAGGTCATTTCCCCCTGTAGGTGAGTCTGAATACCCCTCCACATATGATTAAACATCAATGGAACACCAAGATACCAACCAATCACATTCTCATGTGTATGATGGGTTAGTCTTATAGTCTATAATCTACATATATATTGTAAATAAATATTAATACTGATATCATGAATATTTTATCAAAAAATTAAACTTTTCTAAAATGGATCCTTTTATGAAAGTCCGATAGGATGTTAGAGGGGAAACTCAGGATGAAATTCTGCCCCTGTTATAGAAGTATTTGATCTAGTGGTGAGAGAAATTCTGACCATAATGAATCTAACCATCCCTTATTGTGGATGGTTTGATTAATTAGGTATAATAATTTCTAAGTACGGTTGATAAATTTCAAATTACCCTATTGAATCTAATTTTTCATTATAGGTTTGATGGAACTTACTGAATTCATGTCCACAATGAGAGATATATTTTCAATGATAGATGCACACTCTTCTCAAGATGAGTTTAGAGACCCCAAAGAAACTTTTAAAGGATGTAATTCTTACTCACTTGTTTGATTTTTTTATATAACATGTTTATTTTAATCCCCAAATCATATAGTTTTTTCATGTATAAAATATTTTTAAGTTGATCCATAAATGATAGATTTAAGAAATATCATCTCCCTAAGTGGATCCATCAACAAATAAAGAAACAGTGAGGGTGGATCCCTCTGATCCACTCAAGGCCAGTCAGGGGAGTCCATTAAAAGGTTAAACTCATTAGGATATCCCCATCACACCAATTAGAGAAGGCGTCATCATGGTAGAGGCTCAATATTTCCCCCTAACTAGGCTAAGAAGAGGGAAAAGATAATCCAATGATGCCAAGTAATGAGGTAATGATACTACATGAAGTCACTATCTTAATAAGTGATAAATTACCCACTAAAGGATCCACACATATGAAAATATTATAGGAACTGAAACTTGATAAAAAAGTTAGTGCTCTTATGGAAATAGGGGAGTTTCCATACTGCCTTATGTTGGCCTTAAAACACACTAAATGAAATACATGTTTTTTTCACACCACATATAGCACAACCATTTTAAATGAAGGAGTATGCGAAGAGAGCCACCACTAAATAATCTCTGTCATTATAACACATAGATATTAAGATCGTTGCAGGACCCATAAACAGAAAGGATGATACATGGATGGACTTTTTAAGTGAACTAGTTATAGAGTATATCTCATTCTCCATAAGAAACTCTAAGTCCGTCCAAGAGTCCATAAACACATGATGCACTTCATAAAAGAATATAAGGGAACTTGGAAACTAATTTACAAACCCACCTTGGAGGTCCTACACATAAAACTACACTAGATTTACCCTATTAATAAAACTTTAGGTTACAACTAGTTAAATTACCTTGTTATCCATGCTGTTGTGAAGGATTTAATCTCTTATTGGGAGTGAACAAATATACAATAGTCCAAGATTTCAATTACAAATGTTTTATCCCATTCCACTAATGCACAAATGATGATAGTGTATTAATCATCTCAATATAAAGTGGTGTAAATAGATTGAAAAAACCATGCCAAGGAAGAGAGGGCCTTGGTGGATTGAATGCACTCAAAACTAGCCTAAATTCATCAATACATTTCCACTACTAAAAAGATCGTATATGGGAAAAATTTTATTGAGAAGATAGAAAATGTAGGGATGGATGTTGCTAAAAGGTCCAAAGTAATGTGGCTTTATGTATATGAGAATACCACCATTACAAAAAAACCACAACAAACTATTGGTGACTATGAGCATGAGATTATTTATCCTCAATAATCAATTGAGTGTGTACTATAATAGTATTCCAATATGATTTATATTTATATATTATAAGAGAGACTCCAAACTATGGATTCCCCTATCCCTTTTGAGTTAATGAAAAAATAGAAATTATTCTATCTCGAATTAATGTTTATTTATTGAAATTTTCAATACCTCGAATATTGATCCAAAATAACCCATGTAACTCATTAAGAGTAAAATTAAAATAATTGGATACCCTTAAAGATTGAAATGGAATAGATAAAGTTAATCATGATTTCCAAAAACTTGAGTTAAAAGTATAATGAAAATAAATCCATTATATCTTCAATATGTATCCTTTGATAGATATAAGTGGGTTGAATATGGTGACATATGTACACCATAATAAGTTATGGTGAGATTATGAGATAATGGACCATGACATTCAGTACTATCATAAGCATGCAAACTTTAACAAATATATGTGGGATGGATATAAAAATATATTTACTATCATCATAATCTAAGGTTAAATCACTTGAATATAAATTATGTTTTCCTCCTAGATGTATGCACTAAAATGGGCATAGGAATGATGAATATGGTAGTCTATGTACCCTCACTATAAATTAGAGTTAGTCTATTTAGATAATAGTAATGGTTTTCTACTAGAAGTTTCATTTTGGATGGGTATAGGCATGATAGATATATACACATACATTAAATCATTGTATGCTAGAGTTAGCCCATTTGGATATTTTAAATGAGTGGATCATAATAATAAAAATCAAGAAGGGTGAATTTTTAATGAGGATTAAAATGTTTAAGAGGGATTAAGAACCATATGACCATAACCTCATGCATTTCACATGGGTCATCTAAACCAATATATGGGAGGAAAATAATCAGGATATATATTTTTCCATGTTTGAGGGACCTATCAAGAATGTATTGACTTTTTATGGGATCATATTGTTGACCCCAAAAAATTTGTTCATTTTATTTATACCTAAATGTTTCCTAAGTCTTATATATGGGAGCCTTAGCTGACATGAACTCATATTTTTCATAGGCCATCCTTTAAAAGTTTTTGACCTGAAATTTTTTATTCCTTTTCCTATTTTTAATTCTTGATTTTTACTACTTCATACAAGGTCCATGACTAGTGAGTGGGGGATTTAATTTTTTTCAAAACATCCTTTACAGGTTTTTTTCATGAAAAGTATTATGTCTCTTTCATTTGGTAGTTTAATGTAATGCAGGATGGACCAATGTAGCTGACATTTAAGGATGTAAAGCTTTGAAAAAAAGGTGAGACAGTCTATCTAGAATCCAGGATTACATAGAACCTATGTGAATAATATACCAATTACACTAATGTATAAAACCTCATGGATAGGTTCATGAAGTTTATGTTCATGAAACTTGAACCAAAGCTTGCTGATGTTTATGACCAGAAAAATTTGAAAAAAAAGGATGAGATAAACAATCTTATGGGTGGATGAACATATTTTAAGGTCATGGTTATGAGAGAATTATGTTGTGTGGTTTAGGGTCATTTTATGAGGACTAGTAAAGATTATATAATATGATTTCATATTATTTCATTGAAATTAGGTGTGGTGAATTAGTGTGTAACATCAAGGTTATTTGAGTCTATATTAATAATTGGATTACAGATAGTGTAAATCATAAGAATTATAAAATCATAAGAACCTTATATTTATCTGATTGGTTGAGTGGATTTTGACCTCCCATCACATTATCTTCTAAATCTGACCATTTGGTTCCACTTTACAATGAGAATGAAATTTATTATATTCAAATGTTCTTAATATTTTAAGGGTTCTGTTCCCATCATTTATAAAAGGGTACATCCTCTACTCAATTTTTCATGATCTTTGATCACTATAGAAAATAAAATCACTAATAAAATATTTTCTTAACTTTCATCCTCATGTCTTAGTTGTCTTCATTTCACCAAAGAATATACAAAAAATAAATAAGTCCTAATCGAAAGGAAGATACTCAAAGGAAAGGTGATTGTATTTATCGATCTATTTCATGTTTCTTTCTTACTTAAAACTACTATAAATATTATATAAATGTATTTATATAATGAAATAAGTATATTTAATGTAATTTTTTTATTTTAATTATATAAAAATTTTCTACCTCCTTTCAAAGAAATAGAAAATGAAATTGTTTCTCATGTGTATGTATAGATTACTATCTCCATGAAGTGATGAAATTTATTTTTCATCACCAAATTACATGATTTTTTATAAAATCATATAAAATGAATACATATTATATTTATTACAAGATTAATATTATAGAGATAATGAAACCATAACCAAGGTGCATGGATTGGAATTTCAAAACTAAAACATGCCTGAAAAACGAAATAGTTGACACCAAATTATTGTTTTTAGGGGAGAATTATTAATAAATGGGTGATTGGAAATTATAAATGAATCATATAGAGTGAGATAAGTATTAATATGGTTCTTATATAGATTTATAATAAATAAAAATTTATTATATAGAAGGTTGGAGTGCGTTTGAATCATTTCGAGCATGAGGTTAGGGTTTATGATAAAATCTAAATTTTTATCAATACTTTTTATATTTATTTTTTTATTATAAGAAATTATATTAGACCCATATATTTTTTTCACATATAGTTATTTCTAGGGTTTTAAAGTATTATTTAAATTTTTTCCTCTATTTAATACTTAAAAATACTAAAAGGATGTTTTTAAGAAAGTCGACCTAGTTTCTTTTATTTTGGTCAGAAATCTTTCTCCTTCCTGTCCATTTTCTTCAAAAAAAAGTATGGACGTTTTTAATTAAAATTAAAAGTTTTATAAAGGACTTTTAAATTAAATTTTAAATTATTTATAAATTATGAAAAGGAATATTTTTACATGTTTTCTGAATGACTCAATTTTTACTTTTTATAATTGGGTGAAAATAATATTTTATTTTTAAAATATACAACATAATTTTTTTTACACTATCACGTCCTTTAATAATCATGAATATTTCCTTAAAAGTTTCTTTTTTTTTCAAAAAAAATCCAATTTCTATTTTTTTATTAATTTTTTGTTTTCAAAAGTTATTAAAATAAAATGATATTTTTCTTTGTTTTCCAAAACATATTTATAATTATTTTATAAAATAATTTTTCATCTATTTCAATATCCTTTTAGGATTTTTATGATTCACTAGGAATATTTTCTTTTGATACCGTACAAATAATTTCTATGGATGTATTGTGATGATTCATTATAAAAGTTCTAATGAAACCCATTTCATTCCATGGGATAATTAGGTTATGATGGAATCATGAATGTTTTGTTCTTGTAGAACATATATATATGGGTTATTATTATATGATGGGTGGGTCCATTATATACCACTAATTAATTTGGTAAATGTGTTATATTTAATGATATTACTAAGGGATGATGATAATAATTCCAGATCCAGTATACTAAGGGTTGTTATTAATAATATCTGATCCAATATACTAAGGGATGTTAATAATAATTCTTGATCCATTATAATAAGGGATTCTGGTGATTCTACATAATTAATTATGATATATTATACTGGTGATGATTCCTGATCCATTATGTTAATAGATTATAGTAGTGATGAATGATCCCTAATGTTAAGATTATGATTATGTTTATTCCACATTTTTATGTTTTGACACATGGTTATATTATGTTTTTCTTGACTCAGATAACGGTTTTGTTTCTAAACTATGTTTCTTATTACAAAAAATCTTATTCCATGACCCTAAAGTTATGATGTATTATTCTATTATATTTTTACTTGATTATATTCTCATACCCCTATGCTTATATTATTCTCACTTATGATCTTTGAGTTATATCTTTCATATTTAATTTTATTGATTATCTAGGCTCACCCTTTCTTATGTTTCCATATCCCTTGATTACGAAGAATGGTTTTAAGTTGTATATATCTAAGAAGGGTGTTACATGAGAATAAATTAGAGGGATACAATAGTGATATTTCATGAAATACTCTGAATTTTTATTTATTCTCCCAAGAAACTAAAACATTATGGTTATTGATCATGTTTATTTGTTATATGTATTGAATATTTATATAAAATGATGTAATATTTATATATTTAATTCTTGGTTTTCCTTAGTTGGTATCAGATAAGGGTTTAGTTATTTTTTTAGATTATTTTATGAATAATATGAGGATATAACCTACAAAAATATTTCTTGAAACAAAATTGATATAGGGTGAACCTAAAGTGTCTTAGGTTGAAGTGAATGTGTAATAATTTAGGAAATATCATGATTTATTTTCTTATTATACGACTTATCACTCTAATTTTTTCTTATCAAGTACATATCTTAACAATTTTAGTTCTATTTAATGTCTATAACTACGGGGGATCATGTTATAAATGAATGTGAAGGAAAATACAATGAAACCACTCATGAGAAACCAAATAACATTTTATCTAGAATAAAAATACTTGTGGGAATGATTTAATAAATCTATTAAGTAATGAATAATAATGTGAACCAAATTGAGCTTCAAAATTCACTAAAAAGGGACCAACATTACAATTTGAAAAAACTTCCATCTTCTTTTTGTGGGTCCCCAATCCACAATTTACTGAACATTGGATTAAAATGATGGAAATGATATTTTCTATTCAACAATGTTCGGACCATGAGATAGTTGTTTTATCCATCTAATTATTTTAAGGTGAGGCTGATCATTGATGCACTCTCATCAGGAACATGAGGCAAGAGTAAGAAATAAACTCCATGGAATGAGAGGATATTAAGTTGGTATTTATCAACATGTATCTTACTCAAAATCTTTATACTAAAATAAAGAGGGAATTTCTAGATATAAATTAAATGGATGATGAATCCATCAGTACCTATAAAGAAAAATTTAAAAGACTCAAAAGGTACACTTATAGTTTTATCATTATCCTTGAAAGAAAAATTGATCAGTTCTCTAGTGGATTAAAACTTTGTATTCGAAAGGCGTTATCCATAAGATACTTTAGTACCTATAAATTAATATTTAAATGTGATCTTAAGGTGGAAATTAAAAATGGAAACTTTAAATATTCTCATGAGTTTGATGATAATAGAAGGAATTTTAAGTTTCAAGGGAACTCAAACAATAGATCACATAAAGGAAGAAAACCCAACTACCTATATGCCAAAATTATGGAAATATGAACTTTGGGAAATGTATCAAAGGGTAAGGATAATGATTTATGTAGAGAACCGAAGCCTAATGTACATGGACATTACATTACTTTTGCGGAATTCTTAGTACATAACAAAAACACACACACAAGGACCGTAATAGTTTAGTGTCTTTGGAAACTCGGAATATAATCTTCTAATTGTGGTGAAAGATCTTCAAAATCTCCCATAAAGATCTTACTTTTTTTACCTAAAACCTTTCTTTATATCCTGGGGAAAAGAAAACATAAAAGGGTGAGCTAAAATGCTCAGTAAGGGTAAACAAAAGAAATATCAATGACATCATATTCATAAGAACATAACATTTTGGAAATATTAACCTGCAAAAGAGATCATAATATCATAACATGGGATAAATCATAGTAGTGAAATGTAATCCCAATAATCATAACATAAAACATTAACCTTTGTGGAATACACACATAATCATAGAGAATCATTTCTTATTAGTCAAGACTCATTGCCAAGACTATCTTAGTGGACAAAGTCCCTTTCTGAACCGAGTTCACTCCTCGTTTCAGTCCTGTTTCATTGAACCGGTATAACCTACCGTTCCAGCCATGTCTATCTCATGAGATATAAAATCTTTACCCAATGCATTGGAGGGAGATATAGGTCCCACCCATCTCATAATGAAACCATTATTATGTGTGCAACAAAAATAATAAATCATACATCATTGCATAACCCATGTAATAAAAATGGAATTCTTAAACATCATGATCATCACAACACAATCACATCAATGTAATGATAGGGATATAATCAGAACCCTATATTATCTTAGATGGAAAATAATTTTGATAAAACACTTGAACTCCATTCTTGAGGAAGATATCCTTTCTACTTGAAAAACATTTTTCCTTTCTTAACATGTCATACAATTTTAAACTAAAAGAAGTTGATTAAAAATAAACTTTAAATCTTTTAAAGGAAGATTCTTGGAAATAATGTTTTAAAAATCCATTCATGCCGTATAAGTTAAAAAAACATTCTTCTCGTACTTTTGTCGGAAAAGTCAAAAAGTACCTCGTAACATAAACTAAAGAAATATTCCTTACATACCATGTATTAAAAGTCAAAAATTGGTAAAAAGGACTTTAAACATACATGAATACACTTTTATAAAACATGGACATGGATGATATCAATAACCCCAGTAAATACTTACGAATAAGAAATCTCAGATAAAAATGAGATTTGCAAAATTATCCCTTACCTTAGGTCCGATATGCTTTGTACGTGTCCGAACCTCCTATATAATGATTTAAATAATGTTATTGACTTATTACAGAATCATAATTATTTTTATTATATCATATATGGTCATATTATTAGCTTCTTTGTAGTAATATTTCATTGCTACTTGTTATTCGGGTGTTTATAAATTTTTGTTCTTATGCGTGTGTTGTCGAATAAATTCTTATTCTTCTCTTTAGTTTATAGATACCTCATTTACAGAATTTTATTAGTGTAATATATATCATATTCATTCATTCAATTCATTTATATAATCATTATGAAATTAAGATCATGTAGAACGAGTCACATCACATCGTGGAGACGGTATTCCGTACGTACGCACGAGTGATGATATGGTTCCTATGATTGTGGAATTGTATTGGAGTGTATGTATACTATTTCAGAATCAGTATCACTTTATAATAGTCATATATAGTCATTATTTACCCCATTATACCCATCCAAGTAAGGTGGTGGTGGAAAATAGATTACACCATGGCGTGGAGACGATATTCTGTACGTACGCACGCGCGGTGATTTATTTTTCCATAGGATAGATAGATGGTGAAATATGGTTGTTTCATACTTATAATAACATATAATTATATGAGTTATACTGATGTTATTACTTCATAATGAAACAACTAAAGAAGAAGAAGTGGAAGAAGAAATAAAGATGAAAGAATCGGTAACGGACATTACCTCTTCTTTGAAGTGATTCTTTGAGACCTCCTTTTAGGGCACTAAAATAGTTATTTGAAGAATAATAGAACCTCTAGGATGTTTCTAGGGAAGTGGAGAGAAGAAATTTTCAGGGGTTGGCCGAGCTTGAAGGCTCAAAGTGGTGAGAGGAAGAGGGGGAGGAGGTGCCCTTTTATAAGGGAGGAGAGAGGCTCCTTTGGAAAAACTAAAAATATTATTTCATTATAAAGTCAAGTTCGGTTTTAAATAGCTCCAAATTGATTTATTTCGAAGATAAGGTGGGGATGGGTTTAAATCCTCTCATCCAATAGAATTTAGACAAGTTTAGGTTCCTATTTTAACCTTATAATTTAGATTTAACATTAAGTTAAATAATTTTACTTTTACCGTGTCTTCTTGTGTTCTTATACTATAAGGTTAATAAACATACTATAAGCAGCCAAACGAACCCCAAGTTGTTTATTATTAATATATATAACCTTATCTAAGTAATTTGGATGAACCTTAGATTTTTAGGAATAAAATAACAATTACTAATATAATATTTGTTTTAGAAACTATTTTATGTCAATTTTGACACTATTTAGTAATTAATTTTTGTGAAAATAATAACAGAATGATTAGTTCAAACAAAGTTAATTAAATAAATACTAACATGTCATATTAATCTATAAAATTAGTGTAATTCATAAAAAGTTTCAAATTACATTTATTTTGGTGTTTATAACATCAATTATGTCAATATTTCATTAATAAGATAATTACTGCATCATCTTTGTGTCATAAATAAATTAAATTATTTAATGTCTAAAAATTAAAAATAAAATACCATTATGTAGGAAATATTTTTAGATTTCTAATGAATATTTATAGTCTAATTTATCTTATGTATAACCTCATATTAAAAATTATTTACTTATTAAACTTTGATTTTAACTATTTTAACCCTTCTTTAAATAAATTAATAATAAATGTCCTAATCTAATCCAAGTGGGCCTAAATGGTCATATTTTATTCCTAAGGTTGTTTTTGGTCGAATTAAACTTGTCCAATAGAATTAATACATGTGTTAGGGTAATAATAATATCATTTTTACCCTTAATTACCCTATTTACTTTTAACCGTGGTAAATAAAAGTAAAAAGTTACTATTCACCAAAAATTATTTTCATCTCATTGAACCACATTTTACTTACTGACATCAACCGTGTCTCTCGGATTTTTGAAATTCCACTCACAAAAGCGGTAAAATTATGTTTTATGAAAATTTCAGCTTTTTAACTACCACTTAGTGGTTTCACTATTCATCAAAAATTGAAAGTTTTCAGAAAAATACCAAAATTTCACCCTAGGATAATTTTGATATTCCGAATCCAAAAATGAAGTCCATTTTGAAAAATAAAATTTATAAAATTTCAAAAAGTGGTTATTACTATTCATAATGGCTAGTTTTAATAATATTTTATTGGCATATCATTGTTTAGTGAAACTCGGTATTGCGTACGACACAAGCTATCGAGGAAGTTTGGGATTTCATGTAAAGAAATCCAAGAAAGTGTTGTGTGTAGAAAAAGATTCCTTTGATGATTTATATAACATAAAAGTCTCAGGTGTTACATTCTACCCCCCTTAAAATGAATTTTGCCCTCGAAATTCGTCACTTTGTAACAAACAGATGAGGATACCTCTCCCTCATCATATCCTCAAGCTCCCATGTAGCTTCTTCTAATTGGTGGTTCCTCCATAAAACTTTCACCAATCGAGTGGTCTTGTTTTGTAGGACTTTTTCGCTACGATCCAGAATCTCTATCGGTTGTTCTTCATAAGAAAGATCTCGCTCCAGCGGTACAACTTCTGAGCTGAGTACATGTGAAGGATCAGGTATGTACTTTCTCAGGAGAGATACATGGAACACATTGTGAACTTGAGAGAGATTCGGTGGAAGCGCCAATTGGTAAGCTACCTTCCCAACACGATCCAGTATTTCGAAAGGACCAATATATCTAGGGCTCAACTTCCCCTTCTTTCCAAATCTCATAACCCTCTTCCAGGGAGATATTCGTAAGAACACTTTATCACCCACTTCAACCTCTAGGTCTTTTCTTCGGTTGTCGGCATAACTTTTCTGTCGACTCTGAGCTGTTCTTATGTGTTGTTGAATAGATCTGACCTTTTCTTCCATTTCATCAATGAGATCGGGTCCTAATAGATTTCTTTCCCCAAATTCATCCCAGCAAGTTGGAGTCCTGCATTTCTTTCCATAGAGAGCTTCATAAGGAGCCATATGAATACTGGAGTGAAAGCTATTATTATAAGAAAATTCCACCAAAGGTAGGTGTTGATCCCAACCACCTTTGAAATCCATAGAGCAGGCTCTCAACATATCTTTTAGAGTTTGAATTGTTCTCTCAAACTGACCATCTGTCTGAGGATGATAAGCAGTGCTGAAACTCAACTCTGTATCCAGAGTATGCTAAAGACTTCGCCAGAACTTTGAGGTAAATCTCGGATCCCAATCAGATATAATAGAAAGTGGTACTCCATGCAATCTTACCACTTCATTTACATATATCCTGGCAAGCTGATCCAGAGAGAAATCCTCTCTAATAATAATGAAGTGTGCAGACTTTGTAAGATGATCAACTATGACCCAGATAGCATTATTGCATTTGGATGTTTTAGGAAGTCCTGTGAAAAAGTCCATAGTGATGTTTTCCCATTTCCATTTGGGAATGGGTAATGGTTGTAACATCCCCTTAGACTTCTGTCTCTCAGCTTTAACTTGTTGACAAACCAAGCATCGAGAGACATATTCAGCAACATCTCTTTTTATGCCATCCCACCAGAAGTACTCTTTCAGGTTCCTATACATCTTCGTGCTTCCAGGATGAATAGAGAATGAAGAACTATGAGCCTCATCTAGCAGCTCCTTCTTTAATTCGGGGATGGGAGGAACACAAACCCAATTCCTGAACTTTATTATCCCATCACAATCAAGGTTGAATTCAGGAACATTTCTCACCTTCTTTTGTAACTCAACATCTTCTTTCTGTGCCTCTTTAATCTTCACATGTATAGATGGTTGAACATTCATTTGAGAAAGATATGATTTTCCCCTTTCATTATAATTCCAAGATCCATCCTTTGTAAATCCATAAATATTGGATATTTTGTGATCCTCATCATGGATAAACTAGCATGGTCTTGTCGAATTAATGCATCTACCACCTTGTTTTCTTTCCTAGGGTGGTAATGGATTGTACAGTCGTAATCCTTAATCAGCTCCAACCATCTTCTTTGGCGCATATTAATCTCCTTTTGTGTGAAAATATACTTTAAACTTGTATGATCAGTATAAATATCACACCTTTCACCATAAAGGTAATGCCTCCAAATCTTTAATGCAAATATTACCGCAGCTAAATCCAAATCATGAGTTGGGTAATTTTGCTCATGTATTTTCAACTGTCATGAGGCATAAGCTATCACCATATCATTTTTCATAAGAACACACCCCAATCCCTTCTTGGATGCATCACTGTAGATCACAAACCTTTCTCCACTATAAGGCAGTGTGAGCACAGGTGCACTGGATATCATTCTTTTCAACTCCTTGAAATTCTCTTCACATTCCTCCGTCCAAAAAAACTTAACTCCTTTCTGAGTCAACTTGGTGAGTGGATTAGATAATCGTGAAAAATCTTTCACAAAATGTCGATAATATCCAGCCAAACCAATAAAACTTCGGATCTCGGTTACTATTGTTGGTCTCGACCATCTTTTGATAACCTCTGTTTTTGCTGGATCCACAGATATCCCCTCTTTTGAGATTATGTGACCCAAAAATGCAACTTTTTGAAGCCAAAATTCACACTTGGTAAATTTGGCATAAAGCTTCTCCTTTCTCAGGGTCTTCAATATAATTCTCATGTAATCTTCATGTTCTTCCTTGCTCTTTGAATAGACAAGAATATCGTCTATAAAGAATACTACAAACTGATCAAGATAGTCTCTAAAGACTCTATTCATTAGATCCATGAAGATAGAAGGGGCATTAGTAAGACCAAATGGCATCACTATAAATTCATAGTGTCCATACCTTGTACGGAAAACCGTCTTTGGTATATCCTCCCTTTTGACCCTCAATTGATGATACCCTGAACAAAGATCAATCTTGGAAAAGTATTGAGCTCTGCGTAGTTGGTCAAATAGGTCATCAATGCGCGGGAGAGGATATTTGTTCTTGATAGTGATCTTGTTAAGTTCTCGATAATCAATGTAGAGTCTCATTGATCCATCTTTCTTCTTAACAAACAGAACAGGTGCTCCCCAAGGTGACGCACTAGGGCGTATGAACCCCTTATCAAGATTCTCTTGGAGTTGCTTCTACAATTCCTGCAACTCAAATGGGGCCATTCTATAAGGTGTATTTGAAATAGGCAAAGCACCAAGTACGAGTTCTATTGAAAACTCAACTTCACGATTCGGTGGAAGACCCGGTAATTCCTCCGGAAAGACATCATCAAACTCTCCTACAATGGGCATATTCTTAATCGTGAGTTTCTCACCAACCATTTGAGACAAATAACCTTCATTTAGTGGAATCAATACCCATAAAATGGAAGAAATTTCCACCGGAAGGTTATGTTCATCCTTGCATCGATAGACGATCATAGATTGATCTGGAATATGAAATGTGACTTCCCTTCTTTGGCAATTGATATGAGATCCATGTAGAGAAATACAATCCATGCCAAGAATCACATAAAATTCCACTATAGGAAGGATCACAAGATTTGTAGGAAGCACTTTCCCACAAACTTCAATCAAAGAAGAATTATAAACTTTTGATGCGACTGTTGTGCCATTAGGTGTTGTCACAGCTAACTCAACATCTAATTGTTGAGGTAATACAGTGATACCCTTAGAAAATTATTCAGAAATAAAGGAGTGGGTGGATCCAGAATCAAATAAAACATTTTCTACTTTAGAGTGGATGGTAAGTGTACCTTTCACCACATCGTTATCGTACTCCACATCACTAATAGAAATTGCATGTGACTTTCCTTTGTCTTTATCCTTAAGATTTTGTTGATGTCGGCCATCATCATCAACCCTTGGATTAGGGCATTTATTGGCATAATGTCCCATATCCTTGCACTTGAAACATTGAAGTGTAGTAGGTACATTTTGTGTATCCCTTCCTTTGTTTGCATCATTAGACATCTTCTTCCCATCATCGCGGCATTCAAATGCCCGATGACCTTCCTTTCCAGATTTGAAACATTTACTTGTCCCTTTAAGACAACTCCCTCCATGTTTCTTTCCACACTTTGATCATAAGGGAAAGCTCATCTTCTTTTCAGTGTGCTCTTTAGATTTTCCTTTGAATTCCATTTTCCTCTTCTTATCAAACCCATATGACTGATGGGTTACGCCAATCTCCATCTCAACTTTGAGAGCACATCGAACGATTTCTTAGTAGCTATTTAAGTCCCTTATGGCTAAGGCCCTTTGAAGACTTGGTTTTAAGCCACTAAAAAATCGATCGATCTTACTCTCAGGTTGGATAATAATACCAGAAGCGTACCTTGCAAGTCTTGTAAAATTTGCTTCATAGGTACCAACAGATTCATCATCCTTTTGCTTCAGTTCAAGAAACTCTTTCTCCATCTTTGTTCGGAGAATACGAGGGAAGTACATATTGAAAAATAAGTTATTGAACTCGTCCCATTCCATGGACTCAATTTCATCCCTTTGCCTCGTATTCTTAATAAGATTCCACCATTGATCAGCATCACCTTCCAAATGATACACTACTAAGATGACTTTATCATGCTCAGAACATTGAAGAACTGAAAATATCTTTTCAGTAGTACTAATCCATTGTTCAACAACTAATGGATCAGTAGACCCGCTGAATGAAGGTGGACGCTGTCTCATGAAGGATTCAACAGAATGTTGCTCCTTCCTTTGCTCTTTTAGAAGTCCTGCATGATTCATAGCTTGAGAAAGTTGTGTGAGCATGGCTAAAAGATTTTGCATTCCAGCTTCCATAACGTTTGTTTGCTCAGGGGGACAATCATTGCATTGCCCGTCGCATTCCGCATTAACATGGTTCTTTCGGGTTCCAGCCATTGACTAAAACCAAGAAGAATAGTGTGAGCAACACTAATTAAAATACAAAAACCACATAATCAAGAATAAAATTTCACACTTAAGGTCTTATCCTAGGTTATTCATGTCCATTTCTAAAACACTAAGATTGTGTTCTATGCTTAGACTTATCCTTAGGGTTCTTACTAAGGCTTTCACATCCTAGTTTCCAAAGGTTGACTATACCTTTCCTCTGATACCGACTGTAGAGACCCGAAGCCTGACGTACATGGAAATTACATTACTTTTGCAGAATTATTAGTACATAACAAAAACACACACACAAGGACCGTAATAGTTTAGTGTCTTTGGAAACTCGGAATATAATCTTTTAATCATGGTGAAAGATCTTCAACATCTCCCATAAAGATATTCCTTTTTTTTACCTAAAACCTTTTTTATATCCTGGGGAAAAGAAAACATAAAAGGGTGAGCTAAAATGCTCAGTAAGGGTAAACAATAGAAATATCAATCACATCATATTCATAAGAACATAACATTTTGGAAATCTTAACCTGCAAAAGAGATCATAATATCATAACATGGGATAAATCATAGTAGTGAAATGTAATCCCAATAATCATAACTTAAAACATGAACCTTTGTGGCATACACACATAATCATAGAGAATCATTTCTTATTAGTCAAGACTCATTGCCAAGACTATCTTAGTGAAAAAAGTCCCTTTCTGAACTGAGTTCACTCCTTGTTTCAGTCCTGTTTCACTGAACCGGTATAACCTACCATTCCATCCATGTCTATCTCATGAGATAT
Organism: Viscum album; assembly: GCA_963277665.1. Classification (NCBI taxonomy): domain Eukaryota; kingdom Viridiplantae; phylum Streptophyta; class Magnoliopsida; order Santalales; family Viscaceae; genus Viscum; species Viscum album. The sequence continues at coordinate 289,694,650 of OY728153.1, read as the reverse complement.
AAAATCTTTACCCAATGCATTGGAGGGAGATATAGGTCCCACCCATCTCATAATGAAACCATTCTTACGTGTGCCACAAAAATAATAAATCATACATCATTGCATAACCCATGTAATAAAAATGGAATTCTTAAACATCGTGATCATCACAACACAATCAAAACAATGTAATGATAGGGATAGAATCAGAACCCTATATTATCTTAGATGGAAAATAATTTTGATAAAACACTTGAACTCCATTCTTGAGGAAAATATCCTTTCTATTTCAAAAACATTTTTCCTTTCTTAACATGTCATACAATTTTAAACTAAAAGAAGTTGATTAAAAATAAACTTGAAATCTTTTAATGGAAGCTTCTTGGAAATAATGTTTTAAAAATCCATTCATGCCGTATAAGTTAAAAAAAACATTCTTCTCGTACTTTTGTCAGAAAAGTCAAAAAGTACCTCGTAACATAAACTAAAGAAATATTCCTTAAATACCATGTAGTAAAAGTAAAAAATGGGTAAAAGGGACTTTAAACATATATGAATACACTTTTATAAAACATGGACATGGATGATAGCAATAGCCCCAGTAAATACTTACGAATAAGCAATCTCGGATAAAAATGAGATTTGCAAAATTATCCCTTACCTTAGGTCCGATATGCTTTGTACATGTCCGAAACTCCTTTATAACGATTTAAATAATGTTATTGACTTATTAAAAAATCATAATTATTTTTATGATATCATATAGGGTCATATTCTTAGCTTCTTAGTAGTAATATTTCATTGCTACTTGTTATTCGGGTGTTTATAACTTTTTGTTCTTATGCGTGTGTTATCGAATAAATTCTTATTCTTCTCTTTAGGTTATAGATACCTCATTTACATAATGGTATTAGTGTAATATATATCATATTCATTCATTCAATTCATTTATATAATCATTATGAAATGAAGATCATGTAAAACGAGTCGCATCACATCGTGGAGACGGTATTCCGTACGTACGCACGAGTGATGATATTGTTCCTATGATCGTGGAATTGTATTGGAGTGTATGAATACTATTTCAGAATCAGTATCACTTTATAATATTCATATATAGTCATTATTTACACCATTATACCCATCCAAGTAAGGTGGTGGTGGAAAATAGATTACACCACGGCGTGGAGACGGTATTCCGTACGTACGCACGCGCGATGATTTCTTTTTCCGTAGGATGGATAGATGGTGAAATAGGGTTGTTTCATACTTATAATAACATATAATTATATGAGTGATACTGATGTTATTACTTCATAATGAAAAAACTAAATAAGAAGAAGTGGAAGAAGAAATAAAGATGAAAGAATCGGTAACGGACATTACCTCTTCTTTGAAGTGCTTCTTTGAGACCTCCTTTTAGGGCACTAAAATATGTCTTTGAAGAAGACCAGAACCTCTAGGATGTTTATAGGGAAGTGGAGAGTATAAATTGGGAGGGTTTGGATGAGCTTGAAGGCTCAAAGTGGTGTGAGGAAGAGGGGGAGGAGGTGCCCTTTTATAAGGGAGGAGAGGGGCTCCTTTGGAAAAACTAAAAATATTATTTTATTATAAAGTCAAGTTCTGTTTTAAATAGCTCCAAATGGATTTATTTCGAATCTAAGGTGCGTATTGGTCGAAATACGCTCATACAATAGAATTTAGACAAGTTTAGGTTCCTATTTTAACCTTATCGTTTAGATTTTACATTAAGTTAAATAATTTTACTTTTACCGTGTCTTCTTGTGTTCTTATACTATAAGGTTAATAAACTTACTATAAGCAGCCAAACGAACCCCAAGTTGTTTATTATTAATATATATAACCTTATATAATTCATTTATCCGAACCTTAGATTTTTAGGAATAAAATAACAATTACTAATATAATATTTTTTTTAAAAAACTATTTTATGTCAATTTTGACACTATTTAGTAATTAATTTTTGTGAAAATCATAACAGAATTATTAGTTCGAAAAGATTTAATTAAATCAATACTAACATGTCATATTAATCTAGAAAATTAGTGGAATTCATAAAAAGTCTCGAATTACATTTATTTTGGTGTTTATAACATCCATTATGTCAATATTTCATTAATAAGATAATTACTGCATCATCTTTGTGTCATAAATAAATTAAATTATTTAATGTCTAAAAATTAAAAATAAAATACCATTATGTAGGATATCTTTTTAGCTTTATAAATAATATTTATAGTCTAATTTATCTTATGTATATACCCATATTAAAAATTATTTACTTATTAAACTTTGATTTTAACTGTTTTAACCCTTCTTTAAATAAATTAATAATAAATGTCCTAATCTAATCCAAGTAGGCCTAAATGGTCATATTTTATTCCTAAGGTTGTTTTTTCTCGAATTACACTTTTCCAATAGAATTAGGACATGTTTTAGGGTAATAATAATATCATTTTTACCCTTAATTACCCTATTTACTTTTAACCGTGGTAAATAAAAGTAAAAAGTTACTATTCACCAAAAAATATTTTCATCTCATTGAACCACATTTTACTTACTGACATCAACCGTGTCTCTCGGATTTTTTAAATTCCACTCACAGAAGCGGTAAAATTAAGTTTTATGAAAAATTCAGTTTTTTAACTACCACTTAGTGGTTTCACTATTCATCAAAAATTGAAAGTTTTCAGAAAAATACCAAAATTTTACCCTACGATAATTTCGATATTCTGAATCCAAAAATGAAGTCCATTTTGAAAAATAAAATTTATAAAATTTCAAAAAGTGTTTATTACTATTCATAACGGCTAGTTTTAATAATATTTTATTAGCATATCATTGTTTAGTGAAACTCGGTATTGCGTACGACACAAGCTATCGAGGAAGGTTGTGATTTCATGTAAAGCAAGACAAACATGTTTTGTGTGTAGAAAAATATTCCTTTGATGATTTATATAACATAAAAGTCTCGGGTGTTACAATTTACATGTGGGAGATCTATCCATTGAGACCATGATTTCTAAAGAAATATGAAAAAATATAATCAGAATAGAATAATGCAATATAGCTCCAAGTAATGAAATTAAATGTTCCAGATGAAATAAGTTTGGGTATTATGAGAATAAATGCCCTAATATAAGGGATAATGAGGATAATAATACTCAACAACCTCCTAATACAATAGAAAAAACAAAAAGCCTTTGAAATCACATCTACTGATGTTGGTCAAGAAAACAACATGGTGAAAGGTACAATTATCATCCACTATAGAACTAAAAATATATTATTTAATTATACCTTTACTTACTATTTTATATATGGATAATTTTTTAAGGGTATTATATCTCCACATAAATGGTTATATAGTTATTTATTGGTGAAAATTCTTAATGATACCATCTCAAGTATATAGCTACTCTATTATAGATTTCTTTTTGGTAATGTGATTCCTATAAATTTTTTATTCTACCTATAGTAAAATTTGATGTGATTTTAGTCATAGATGGTATCTCTCTAGATAGAGACAATATCAATTGCTAAGGAATGGAATTCACATTTGATTTTCCAAATTAAACTATGATCATCTAATGATGCATGGATAAATATGAAATTACAATATAAATTACTTAAATTATATGGGTCTTTATTTGTATACATGATGGATATTTATCTCCAACGGTTGGGTAGAAATTAGATATTGAAGATATGACTATTATTTGGTAATATAATGATATATTTCCTATATATTTTCTTTGTATTCTCCTAAATAAGGACGTTTAGTTTTTAATATAACTCATTCTTGGTGATACTCCAATTTTAGAGAATACTTATAGAATGTCCTTTATTGAGTTGCAAGAATTAAAGAATAAACTCCAAGAGAATCTTGATATGGGATTTATATAACCTAGAGATTCATTATGGGGTGAACTATTTTTTTTGTTAAGAGGAAAGATGGGTCAATGGGTCTCTACATGGATTATTTAGAACTTAACAATATTACAATAAAGAATATATAACCTAAACCTCATATTGAATATTTGTTTGATGAAATTATTGGATCTCAATACTTTTCAAAGATTGACATTCATTTTGGATATCATCAATTGAGTGTAAAAAGGGAGGAAATACCCAAGAAAAGATTCCATACAAGGTATAAACACTATGAATTTATAGTGATTCCATTTGAACTTACTAATTCCCCTATAATATTTATGGATTTAATGAATAGAGTCTTTAGAGATTACCTTGATCAATTTATTGCTGTCTTTATAGATTATTTTCTCATATATTCCAAGTGAAAGGAAGAATATAAAGATCATATATGAATGGTGTTGAAGACCCTGAGAAAGGGGAAACTGTATTCCAAATTTAGTAAATGTGAATTTTGGCTACACAAATTATAATTCTTGGGGCATCTAATTACAAGAAAGGGATTATTAGTAGATCCTTCAACGATTTATGTTATTGAGAAATGTCCTAGATCCACCACTATGATAGAGATACAAATTTTTCTTGGATTAGTTAGATATTATCAATGCCTTTTGAGTTATTTTTTATTGATATCAAATCCATTAATAAAGTTTACTTGAAATAGATTCATTTTCATTTAGAAAGATGAATTTGAAGTAAATTTAAAGGACCTTAAGAGAAGGTTGGTCAGTGCATGTATGCTTACACTAACTAATATTAGAGAGGGGTTTGTGATATATAGTGATGCACAAAGGAAGTTTTTGAGATGTGTTCTCATGAATAATGACATGATAGTATCATATGAATTAGAATGATTAAATATTCATGATAAAAATCACCTGAATCAGAATTTGGACATGATAATGTTAATTTTTTCATTTAAAATATGGAGGAATTATCTATATGGTGAAACTTTTGATATATATATACTAATCATAAAATCTAAAAGTATATATTCATATAGAAATATTTGAATATACATTAAAGGATATGGTTGAAGTTTATTAATGATTTTGAATTATTAAAACATTACCACCCTAGGAAGTTGAATAATGTGGATAATTCTTTGATTCAAAAGGACCCTTGAAGAATTTCTATGATTAGGATTGAAAGAGATATAATATTTATTGATATTTAGAGTATGGATCTTGAAATCAAGATAGAAGGATATAAATATTATCATGGTTATATGAATGTTCAACCATCCATTTATGTATAGATTAAAGAGGTGAAAAAGGAGGGTTTGGAACTATAAAAGAAAGTAATGAATGTTATTGAATTAAAATATGATAGTGATGTAATTATTAAGTTTAATAACTAAGTATGTGTTCCCTAAATACCAAAATTGAATAAATTCTATTTTATTAAGAACATATCTCATCATTCTGTATCCATTATAGGATTAAAAGTATGTATATAGATCTCAAATATAATTTCTGGTAGGACAACAAGAACATGGATATTATAGAGTATATATATCATTGCTTGGTATACCATAAAGTTATGGAAGAGAGACATAAGTCTAAAGGGTTGATTCAACCATCACCTATACTAGAATGTAAATGGGAAAACATAACAATGGATTTCATTATTGAAATCCCCAAGACATCTGAAGTACATAATGCCATTTTGGATGTAGTTGATCTTCTTATGATGTCATCTTAGATCATTTCAATCAGATAAAATTTCTTTCTTGATAGAATTTCATGGATATACATTAATTAAGTGGTAAGAAAAAATGGAGTACCGATTTCAATTATATTTAATTAGGATATGTGCTTTACCTCAAAGTTCTAGAGAAGTATTTAGAAGGATTTGAATATGAAGTTGATCTTTAGAATTACATATCATCCATAGACAAATGGTCAGTTTGAATGAACCATTCGAATATTTCAGGATATACTAAGATCCTATTCAATTCCTTTCAATGGATTTTTGTAACAACATCTTCCTCTAGTTGGGTTTTTGTACAACAATAACTTTCAACAGAGTATTTAGATGACTCTTTATGAAGACCTATATAGAAATAAGTTAATAACTCCTACATTCTAGGATGAAATTGGAGAACAAAAGATATTAGGACAAGAGATATATGGGAAAATGATAGAAAAATTTAGATCCATTCAACAACCCATTAAGGAAGTTCAAAATGGATAGAATAGTTATGCGGATAACCATTGATGAGATCTAGAGTTTGAAGTTAGAGAAAACGTATTCTTATGGATAAATCATTGGAATAAGGTTATGACATTTGCAAGGAAGGGGAAAATGATCCCTATATAATGTTGTCCCTTTAAGATTCTTGATCAAGTAAGGATGATAACTTATCACTTGGTGCTTCTACTAAATCTTTCTCTAGTGCATTATGTGTTCTAGGTATTTATTTTGAGGAATCACCTTCCTAGAACTTCATATGTTCTAAAAATAGAAGTTTTATATCTATATCTTAATATTTCATATGAGGATAAATCAATATAGATTCCATATCAACAAGATAAATTGATTCAGAACAAGAATACTAACTTGGTAAAAGTTTTATGAAAAAACCTAAGCTTGAGAAAGATACATAGGAACCTCAGTATGTAATTAATAGTATTTATCCACATTTTATTCATCATACTAATAGAATTTCAAGGAATTAATTCATTTTATGGGGGGGTATAATGTAACAAACCATGATTTTGGAATATATTTCCCATTAAAATAAATACGATGTATTTGAAAACTTTCTTTAAACACAACACCAATCTTATTCAAACCATGATATATTTTATTTTTAAAAGTGATAATTATAATATATCCATTAAACTAGAGGGTATGAATATGATTAATCACATTAAAAAATATCATTATTAAGGTTTTTGTTAATACAAATGTACTTATTAGTTATTAGGAAATAAGTTCAAAAATTATAATGATAATAATAAAATTATATACGATTTGTGAATTTGATCACCACCAGTGGGTTTCACGAGTTTTTCTCATCTCCGTTCTTGGAGCATCGCTATAGATTCTCCTGTTTCATGCCTCCATTTTTGATTGTTCCTTCGACGTCGACTGGTTTTTCTTACTCGTTCCTAGTTCCACTACGGATCTTACCTTCTCTGATCTGGATCTTCTTCTACCCCACCTGGTGAGATGTTTCCGATGGCCTCCTTCCTTATTCGAGACCCCCCTCCACTAGATCTATTCTGATCTGGTCTCCCTGTGTGGTTACTGCTCAGACAAGAGGTTATGGGTTAGTATGGCGATGGTGGTCCCAGATTCCTCTTAAGTGGTTCATGTCGGTCTTGTAGGGAGATCATCTTGGATGGTGAAGACCTTTTTTCGCTTCTAGGATCATGCGGCGGAGTCCGGTTGGTCGACGATGTATGTTTCTTTAGGTGGTTGAGGGAGAGCTACTCCAGTTACCTGTGTATGTAGTTTCAACACCTCTCCGGCAAGATCCAAACTTTTTTTGAGCATGAAAATGCTCTACAATGGTTTCAGACATATTGAACATAGGTTTATCTTGGAAAATCATTTGATTATATCTTTTTAATCCTCCTCTTGTGTAGTTTTTTCACTTCATAGTTCGCAGTCAACTAATTTTGGGTTCCAAATCATCAAGTTTTTTATTGAAGTGAATGCATGCGGATTGCAATGTGTTCATTACTGCCTTCTTACCTTAAGTTATTCATGATGGTTTCAATTTTTGATAGCAAATATAAACATTTTTATGAGACTCTATTATTCTCATATGACTCAAGGAAAGGGGCTTAATGTGGGGTGTGAAACAACTTCTACGGGTTGATGTGGAGAAGACTTCAGGGGGTGGATGCTTGTTTGAACTAGTTTGAGGACATGTGGAGCTTAAGGTTTGGGGGTGCCTTGGTTCGGAATGTTGAGGGAGCCTCTGGTTTGGATTCTTTGGATTTCTTCAAATAGATGGTGTGGAGCTGGCTCTTTTTCTATAGTTTGAGCAGAGAACACTTTGGTTTTTTTTCTGATTCATGTTAGATGTTATTCTAGTTGCACTACATTAGAGTATTTATATGGATTTTCACTCTGTTTTTCATTGGTCTCATTGATCCTATGTGTTCATCTGAATTGATTTTTTTTGTGGGTACCTGTCTCTCTCGTTGCATTTGGATGGTGTAGCATTCTGCAGGTACCATTGGGTGGGCAACCTCAAAAGAGGGATGGGGTGTTGACACCCATCATTAGACTTGTGTCATATCTTGATGGATGGATGAGTTCTTTTCCATGAAAGTTTCTTAGTGATTTTCAGTCTCTAATTGTGTTGTATCAGGTTGACACAGTAGAGACTATTCTCATGCTTTTTCGGGTGGGTGACTCGAAAGAGAGAAAGGTGTGCTGACATCTTTCATCCGAATCTCCTAAACATTTATTGATTGGAGAGGTGCTCTGACAGGTTGTGCTTCCAGCACAGTTAAACTTCTTGATAGAGGGGGAAACAAATTTTTTGACTACTCTCATTGGTGCACTGTTTGGCGAAGAGGGCGATGTGATTTTCTGGTGTCTTCTTAGAAATATGTTTCTTTTGGACTTGAAGGATCTTTTTGCCATGTGCTTCAAGGATTTTTGCCCTTCGTGTAATGGGCTTCCTCTTGCACAGTCTTAAAGAGGTTTCTCTTTTTATGCTTGATCAATTTAGGGTTGCCTGACCCCCAACCTTCTTAAAAAAATGAAGATAAAAACATATAAAGATAAAAATAGATATTTTTTTAGAAAACATTTTTTATTATGAAAAATGTATTTTATCACAATAAACTGAATTAATCACTATTAATTAATGAATTTAATAAAAGGTTTAGATAATTTATTAATTAAAATATATTAATATTAATCTAATGGTTTTTACTAGTCAATTAATTATAATAAAATTATTTTATTTTTAAAAATACATTTGTTTCCAAAAAATTGGATTTATGAAATTTATGGATGAATATTAGAATCAAATTATACCGCCTTTGAAAATTTAATCTGATAAAATGGATTATATATTTGAAATCATCATTTATAAAAAAATATATAAGGGAAAATTAATTTTTAGTCAAAATAAATAGTCACCCTAGTAAAAATTATGTTATCATGGTAAAGGTTAAAATGGGTTAAACTAAGGGATATAAATCCTGATATCACAAAAACCATATCTTTTTTTGATTGGATGAGTGAATTTTTTCCTAACCTAACCTTATTTTCAAAGTTTTTCCTTTTTTTGATACTTTACCTTGATAATAAAATTTTTTATATTTACATGTTCTTAATATTTATAAGGGCACCACTCCACTTAATTATAAAAGGGATCCTACACCCCTCACTTCTTCACACACTTTGAGCACTCTAGATTTTCCAAAACCTACTAAAATATCTTCCCAAATTTTCTACCCATGTCCTAGAGGTCCTAGTATCACAAAAAGATCATAATAAGAATTATTAATGTGTAATACAAAAGAAGATACTCAAAGGATATGTAATTGTATTTACCGATATATTTCAGGTTTTTTACTTTCTTAAACCTACTCCAATTTTTTTTATAATTGTATTAATATAATTAAATCAGTATATTTACTATAGTATTTTTTTATGGTGAAATTATTTTATATATCTTTTCCATCCAATATAAAATGAGTGTTTTTCTCATGCATACGTACAAACCACTGTCTCCGGGAATTGATGTAATTTATTTTTCATCACTTACCTACATGTATTTTTATCAAATTGTATACAATGAATAAATATTATATTTATGACATGATTAAGAATATATAGATTATTAATTTGTAAGAAAGGTTCAATGACCTAAATCGCTAAATAGAAATATTCTAGACAAACAAAATAACTAGTAACTAAAATATTTTTTATGAAGAATTATTAATAAATATAATAATTAAAATTATAAAGGAATCATATATGGTAAGATAAGTATGAATATGGATCTAGTATAAATTTATTATATAAATTTTTTTTATACAAAATCTTATATCATGAACAAATCATGTTGGGACTTGAGGTAAAATTTTATGTTACAATATCACTTTTTTAATAATTATTTATGTTTAAATTTATATCATAAAACATTATATGTTATTTATATCTTGAACCGAATATATTTTATTCTAATTATAGAAATTTCTGAGGTTTTAAATTATTAGTACCATTTTCCCTCTATTTTTTACTCAAAATACCAAATGATGTTTTTAAGAAAATATGACCTAGTTTATCTTCATTTAGACTAGAATATTTATCCTCCATGTCCATGTTCTTCAAAAACAATTTATGTAATGTTTTCATATAATTAATGGTTTTATAAATTTATTTTATACTACTATTTTATTTCTCTAAAATGTATTATAAGGAATAATTTTCAAATTTTTTCTGTACAACTCACATTTTTCATTTTACAAAAGTGTAAAAAGAATTTTTAATTTTCAAAAATCATGACATGAAAATATTTTTCCACCATAATATACATTATTAATCTTTAAGTTTCATTAAAATTTTACTTTTTCTAAAGAAAATCCAATTCATGTTATTCTGGGAATTTTTAGTTTTCAAAAGTTACCAGAAGAAGATGATAAATTTCCTTGTTTTTCAAAGAGTATTTCAAATGCATTTATAAAAGTATTTTTTATCTATATCAACATCGTTTAATGATTTTTTTCTTCACTAGGATTTTGATTTATTAATACCATCTATTTTCTTTATATGTATGGATTATGATGATTCATTATTAAAGTTATCATAAAATCATTTGTTTCCATTTGTTAAATAAGCAATGATAGAATCATGAATGTTATGTTCTTATAGAACACATATTTATGCTTTATAATTCTATGATGAGTGGGTCCATTATAGACCTCTAATTCATTGTTTAAAAGTGTTATATCTTATAAGATTACAAATGGATGCTGGTTCTAATTCTTGATCCTATATACTAAGGGATGCTGGTAATAATTTTTTATCTAGTAAACTATTGGATGATATTAATAGTTCATGATCCATTATACTAATGGATTCTAGTGCTTCTACTTGATCCATTATGATATGAGATGATGTCAATGATTCTTGATGAATTATGCTATGGGAATCTATTCATGATTCCTAATCCATAAATTTATTATTTGTTATTCTTATGTTTATGAAATATTCTTATGTGATGTCACATAGTTATGTTATCCTTTTCATGGATCATGATAATGGTTTGATTTTGATACCATGGTTTCTTGTCATGGAGAAGTTTATGCCATGAAACATATGTTGCGATATATTTTATTCTAGTTATGATTCCTTCATGTTATGTTCTTGATTATATTATTATACCCTTATGCTCATGTTATTCCCACTTAAGATCTTTGAGTGATATATTCCATGTTTACACTTACTGAGTATCTGATATAACCCTTTATTATGTTTACATTTCCCTTGGATATGATGAAATATTTTAATTAGGGTATATATAATAGGGGTACTATGTTAAAATAAATAAATGGTTTATGTTAAATATTTTTCATGAAATAAGTTTATTATGTATCTAGTCTCCAATGACACCAAAAATTTACAATTTTTGGGGATTTTTATTTTTGATACTTATTGAATATTCATAAAAAAAGATGTAATATTTATGTATGTAATTCTCAATTAACCTCAAATACCATACTAAGGGACACTAGCTAGAGCATAATCATAAGATAGTGCATCGGTTTCTCTTGAACATTCCATTAGCTACTCTCAGTTCCCATGATATATTAATTTGGGTGAGAAGATACATAGTAGGAAAAATGATATCAATGAACACACGCAAACATCTATATAGTTGTATGAAACAATAATCATAAACAAGATTCACCTGAGAATCTTTTAGAGGAGAGATGCCCACTTATTTACATAAGAAACATCATAATAAATGTGTCTTATACCCGAGAAACATTTATCCATTTTAAAATTAATAGAAAGGGGAAAATATTAGGGGTTTTTATTAAAAAAAACATACATAAAAGTACCAAACAGGCCTCATAATCATTATTTAAAACATATAATTTATAAAACCAACAATTAAAACCATTCTCATAATATAGAAAAATAACTAAAACATTTTAGTAGTTTAGAACTCCCTTTTAAAAGGAACATGAACACATTTTAAATTCAAGTAGTCATTTAATAATCCTTTTGAATACCAAAACAACTCTTAGAATTTCTAAATTAATTTATAAGGTCCATTAATATATTTTATCAAACACTTGGTGTTCGTGGTTGAGTAATTTTTTTTCTAAATTTGAAAAAAATGAAAAACCATTACATTCCATGATATTCAATTGAAAACCTAGTTTTCTTTCCAAATAATCACCAAAACCATTTAGTATTATCATTTGATATTGAATAAATGAACTCAAATAATAAATAAACCACGTTTCTAAAATTTTAAGGCAATTAAAGGGTAAAACCTACCTTAAATCATCACTTTCATAATGTGAGGATCTATCGACCATCAGAAGGGAAAAATCATATTAAAGTAACGAAGAAGAATAATAAAATAAAGCCCACATTAAAAACTTATGAGAACTGAATTCTAGGCTACTAAGACCCTAACAAGGTAATAATAGGAGAGGAGAATAATAATAGAGAGTGAGATATAATAAATAAGGACCATACCTTAAAAAATCACTTGGAATCGAAAGGTTGAAGCTAAAAATATAAAGAGAATGGATGCGGAGACTCTTAAGGATTTTATATAGTTAATAAATGTTTGGTAATGGGAATAAATACATTAAAGTGGTTTTAAGTTAATATAAAAAATAGATGAATTCACCTTTTAGAAAAAACTAGATATATACATACCACAGTAAGCTCTCATGCACCATGGAGCAATGCATCGACACAAGCACCCCTATGACGTGGGACTCTAGCTATGTCATGGTGGTGCCCTGAGTGGTAGGTCCACCATTACCAAGGCCCTTGGACATGATAGTGTAACTTGAAGAATGCGATGTGTTCTACCAATAAGAGGGAGAGCTGAAAAGTTGGAAAATTAGGCCACATCACGACCAACTTCACCTGCGTAAGGGTAACACTAGTTACCCTTATGTAGCATAAGCTTCCAAAAATATATCCCTAGTTGCCACACCATAGCCTACTGAAACATATTTATATATGTAAGGGTAACACTGGTTACCCTTATTCATCAAAAAACTTCATCCTTATATAACACCCATACACAACACCCACTATGGTGTAACCCAAAGTCTGTAATGTGGTCCTTCATTAGAAACACCAACAAAATGCATCGAAACCTACTATGACATGATCAAATGGTATAATGGTGTGTGTGTGGGGGGAATATCCTGGATTCCATAGGCTACAATATATCCAACTTTAGTCAATAGTTTCAGAATACAATTTTCCTACAACACCATACAACTATTTAAAGGATCAAGAATACCAATAAATGAGAGAAACAAAACTAGAAATTGATAATTTAGTAAAATAATAGGAAAAGTGAGGTTAGGGTGTGAAAATACACCCCACCATAAAACCTTATTTCCCCAAAAATAAACATTTGATTCAATTGAATAGTTAAAAGAGTAAAATTTTACCTTTTCATCATGTCTTGATTCTCAAAACCAAGGAACAACCTAACCGCTCTAAAATAAAGTATATAATGCTAAATAAAGTAGCTCAAATTCATCTCCCATGGGACCCTAAATATCAATACCATAGAATTTTATTTTTATTAATGCATCAAACATCATCACACAATGAAAATTATTAGAGACTAAATTAGATTACTAATAAAAAAAAGATTCAAGCAACCAATAATTAACCTTAGGGAATGATTGATTTGTGAAATAGGAAATAGAGGTGATAAATTCTCAAGATATAAGATTAACTATGGTGGTATCCCCACCGTAGTAGAATATAATAAGGCACTAATTTCTTTAATAATAAAAAAATCAAGGAATAAACATGAATATGAGACTTAATACAAGCAATAAAAATAAAAATACATCACTAACAACACAAACCATCCTGAATATACAACCATGAACAATTTAGATTTTCTATAAGAGGGTAAATTTTACCAAAAAGGTTAAAAAAATTATTTTATTAAAGTTTAATTAGGAAAACATATGTAAAAAAAGAAAAAAAAGAAATGAAGAGTACCTCAAAAATCCACTTAATTTACATCAGATTCAACATATTGATCTTGAGTATCCTTTAAAGAGGTAGATTCAATTCCACTCCTTTTCTGAGTTAATCCTTTAATAAACCATTTTAGATGACCTGAATAGACACAACCATGATAAGTGTTCAAAACTATCTAGCATAAAGGATTCTTATAACCTGATATTCCACAATAGTGGCACACTAATGTCCTACCCCCAAAAGAAGCTGATGAGATACTAGATGAAATATTTATGTCACTACCTATCTTCTTAGACTCACTCCATTTGGAATTAATTTATTGGAAATAGCTTCACTAATCTCAATAATAGATGAATTATAATTCATATAATGCAATCCTATAAGGACTAAATCATCCCAAACCAATCACTTAACTGATTATATATATAGGGTTAAACCGAACTTTGATGCCCTCATATGAATATCGGGAAGAATACAACATTAAAAATGTCGATCCTTCAAATAATAATCCATGAAAAATTTCATAATAGGGGGGAATACATAAAATAAATGAATAATATACTCCAACATTGATTGATTTCCCTTTTTAAGATCCTCAATCTCTATATCCTTAAAAAAATTCACCACCTTAGAGATTTTTTTTGGATAAATAAGACCTTAAAATCTTTCCAAGAAAATTCATTTTATGGTTCCATTTTAATAATGTATTTATACCACTTCCATATTGGGACTTCCTATATAAAGTTTATGAACATGATTTTTAGATACATAGAAAGGTTGAGAAGACCAGAAATACTTCAAATACTCCATGCCCATTATTTTTATTCATAAGGATTTGGATGACCAAGATAGAGAGAAGGGATTGAATTTCAGATTCCTCAAAGGAAATTTCTAGATTAATAAACTAAAGGATTGAATTGTTGTATACCACCCATATATTACCTATAGTAATCCATCAATACTTCATAGGGGTGTACTATAAATAACCAATAGAGTATGAGATCAATAATAAAATTATCAACCTGAGTCCATAACCAACCATAATTAAATCCCAATATAAAAATATTACTCTATAAAATAAAATCACAATCACTTAAATAAAGTTAAAAGAATTCTTTTCTAACTATTTTTAAAATCCAACATTATATTTTTTTTTAAATTTTCATGCATCAATGGGAAATAATTTAAAATTTTCTACAATTCCCTATTATAATAATCTATTCATTTCCAAACATTTATTTTATTTTAATTTTTCTTATAAAATATGTTTTTTAAATCTCAAATTTTCAATTTTACCTGCAAAAACCAATTTCTACCATGAAGCACCTCCATGAATTCTTTTTCAAACCCGAATTACATTCATTTTAAAACCTTAATTCAAATTTTAAAATACTAAATCCACTCACCCCATTTTGAAAAGTTTCTTTTTTAATTTTAAAACCGACCATCACCATTTAAAAATTTGACCCATTCTTCAAAATTTTATAATACCCTATGAAAATAGATAAATGTTCTAAAAACATATAAATTTACCTAATAGGGACTAGTGGCTTTTCATAACCCAAATATATGGTTTATCAAACCATGATTCAGTTATTCAACTACAACTAAGAGTTAAACCAAACCATATACTCTGGATGTACATGATTTTCATAAACATGTGTGCTCACTATGCACCATCAGTTCACTCCCATTATCACTCTACAAAACATAAAAATATTTATGTAATCTATACATTGTCAACATAATTTTTGGGAACTATGAATATATATTAGATCATATTACAAGTAAATAAAGAAAAATCCAAAACCAAGTCTCACAAACCAACATCCCCTGATAACTCGAGGCTCCAAATGAGAAATTTATCCTGGGGCTCTCCCTCCAACCACTTCTAAAGTTCCGACATCTCTATCTCCAAAATACCATTAACTCTTAAATAACAAAGCTAATTAAAAAAATTAATAATACTGTAAAAAACTATCATATAATACTAGTTTTTTATGGACCAACACTAGAAATCCCCTAATCTAGGTTGTTGATCCAACCCATGACATACCTAAGGGGTGTTCCAGATCCACATGGGTTAGAAAGTAAACCATATAATTAAATATACATGAGTATGAATAATATCTATTAATAAATATGTTTTAATACACACATAAAATCTATTATAATTATTAAAATACCCATTCACACATTAGACATCCATACCAAATCAAATAACCATTATTATAAATAAGCCAAATTAAAAAATGAATAATAAATAAATCAATAAGACAAATAGATCTATGAAATCCCTAAAACCAAAACAGAAGCAAGTACAAAAAAGGTTAACTTAGATTATACAATAAGTATATAAAACTAAAATAATACCCAAAATACATGTCATAATATATATGTGACAACAATGTCACTATCCATTAAGAAAACCATCGTCGCTCTATGATGTTTAAAGTAGAACCAGGATCTGAACCTAAAATTGGAAATTATAGGTAGAAATGAGCATGAAATCCCAACAGGTATTACAAGAAACCACACCCCGTATATTAACTTTAAAATAAATAACTATTGGAGCTACTTTTAACTAAATTTTTAAAAAACATGGTTTCCTTCCATAGTTATTTTAATAACCATTAATATTCCATTACCCATTTTTAAAACAGTACCATTTCAAACATAAATCGTTAAACATTAATAAAATAGATGCTCCTTTAAAACTCAAATAAGAAAGGGTGTATTTTTTTAATAAATCTATTTGAAGGTACTTATGTACAAAAGATAGTGAAAAGAGTTCATTTTTTAATAAAATAAGAAATCACTAGTACCTTTCATAAACAAAGGGAGTACAATGGAAATAAAGAGAAGTTACACAAATAATAATTATAGTGGCAATAAGTTAAGGGAAATAGGAAATAATATCTATTCTACTGCAATAGTAATAAAATTAAAGGAAAAAAATATAAAAACACCACGTACCAATGTTCATGAGAAAACCAAGGAGATGAGGGGAAAATATAGAATATAATAAAACATGGTCTATCATATTATAAAACATAATTCAATCCAATAACCGTAAGACTTAGTATTTCCCTACCTATCCTACATAAGGGGACAACTCCCAAAGCAAGGTAAACACTATACTAATGACCACTAGCCAAAGTCTAATCCTATTCTAGTGCAGCATATTATCTCATAATTTACACTAGTTACTCTCGATTTCCATGATATATAAATTGGGGGTGAGATGATCAATAGTGGAAAAAAGTTTATGACTATAAACATACATATAAAATTACACAAAATAAGAATAAAAAGAAAACCTCACCCCTGAGAAACACTTATAGGAATAATTCCCCTTATTTACAAAAAAAACTTAATAATCATGCCCTATATGAGGGATAACTTCCTCTATTTAAAAAAACAATAAAAAGGGAAAAATCTAAGGGTGTGTTTTGTTAATAAAACCATCCTTAATAGTACCAAATGTTCTTTATAATCATTATTTAAAACTTATATGTCATAATACTAACTTATAAAACCATTAACATAACATTAAATAAACATTAAAGAATAAATAAAACATTTTAGTATTTTAGAACACCCATTTCAAATGAATAAAAAAACCCTTTTAAATTCATGTAGTCATTTATAAATACTTTTTAAGACTAAAACAAATATTCAAATTTTAGAATTGATTTTTAGGGTACATTAAATTATTTCATCAAGCACTTGGTTTGTTTAGTTGATTAAAGTATATTTAAAACTTTTAAAAAGTGAGAAACCATTAAATTACCTAAGAATAAAATTAAAACCTAGTTTTCTTTCCAAATAATCATCAAACATATTTAATATTATAATTTTATATTCAAAACATGAAATAAAACAAGTAAGAAAACATGAATCCAAAATTTGAAGGCTAATATAAAGGGAAACCAAACTCCAATCTTTTATTCTATAAATTGAAGAGTTATCCACCATTAGAAGGAAAGAACGATCCTTAAAAAGTAAGAAAAATATTAAAATAAACAAACCTGCAATAAAAAATTTAGAATTATCAAACAATATATTGAATATACCATCATAGATAAAGAGGAATAGAGGAGAAAAAAATGAGAGGGGAGATAAAAGAAAAAAGTACATTCCCTTCAAGAAACAAAAAAAATTGAAGGATGGATGCAAAAAATTGAAGGATTAGGGAAGGGGAATCTCCAAGGGAAATCCACCAATTTAGAATCATGATGAAAGTAAATGAAATAACTTAAAGTGGGTTTTATGTTGACAATGGAAGGGGTGTAATTTAACCTATAAAAAATTGGATGGATATAGACCCCAACGTAGTCTCAAATGCCATGATTTGATTCCTTGTTCTAGGAATACCTATGGGGAAACCTTCTAGTTGTGGCATAGATGTTTTTTAAGTAGTCGGGACACTACTATCAGGCCCTAGGCCACTATATTATAACCTAAAGTCTTTGAGATGGTCTACCGATAAGATGAATGGAAATATCATATGTTCCTTCGGCTATAATGTATCGTACTAAACTTGCATAAGTGTAACTCTGGTTACCCTTACATAATAAAATTACCCCAAGACATATCCTTAGTGATGATACCATGCCCTACTATAATGAAATCCCCTAAATAATGGTATCATCAGTTAACATTATACAACAACGACATCTGAACATTATAGAACACCCATATATAACACCCACTATAACATATCCTAAGGGTTTCAATATTTTCCTCACTTGGTAGAAACACCAGAACATAAAGACACCTACTATGGTGTGGTAAAATATAAGGAGGGGTGGGAGGGATATGGTGTGGCCTCCCTAGGATATTCCATGGTCTAATGAAGTATGTAGTTCTTCTATAACATCCAAAAATCAACTGAATAATAAAAAATTCCATGAAACAAGAGAAATCAAACTATAAAATGATAATTAAGTAAAATAATAAGGAAATTGAGGTCAAGGTATAAAAATTAATGTGTTTGGATTCAATGGTTAAATATAAAAAAATTATTTTTTATTAATTCCAATTTGAGTGAGAATAATATATTCAAGCTATTGAGAAGAATATCTATGAAGGATGAATTTCTAATAAATATGTTTAGACTAAAGGATAAATTCCATATTAATTAAATCTAGAATTTATTTTTGAAGATTATATAGTTGAGAATTAAGTTATTCATATCATACTGAGATTTAATTCAAGATAAATGAAGATATAAAGATTGTGATATGAGATTCTATTTGGTATCTATAGATTCAATAATTAATTTATATTATTTTTATTGAATATATACTTGTTTTAATTGAATTAATTCATTACAGAAGTAGGTTGAAGGGATTATGAGATGAATTAGGTGTATTATAATTAGAATAACAGTTAGATGATAGTTTTTAAAGTGTTTTTTGGAGATAATTTAATCCTGATATAGAAATATCAATGAATATCTACTAAAACTGAGAGAAAATGAACAAGAAAAGAGAAAATATACTCCTATCATTTTAAATATGACATGAAATTGAGAAAAGGGTATACCATTCATCATGATAGTAACCCACTTATATAATAGTTTAGAAAATGTGATGAGAAAATAAAATTATATAATAAAACCAAATGTGTAAAATATTTTCTATATCAGAAATATAAAAAAAAATTATTTCTAGTGCACAACATTTAAAAAAGAAAAAAATGAGAGAAAAAGTTGAATGACTATTACTGGTGACTGCATGATTTGAACCAAAATTTCATCTAATCACTTGAAGAATAATAATAAGGTGAAGAGAATCCCATGATATAGAATATTCATGATCCGTGTATCAATGGAAAAAAAAGAACAAGAAGCTAACCTGAATTCTACTATTGAGATCTAGTTAAATAAATGAGGAGTAAGATAAGGATGATTTGAAAATTGATTGAATGTAAGTGCTACATGGACCATATATTAGTAATAAAGACACTTATAGGATATTAAGGAGATTATGGATTCATAAATATCATAGAAACTAGATATTGAGTAGATAAATCCAAGTGAGTAGAAAATGAGAAGTTCTATAAAACTGAACTGTATGTAGAGGCTGAGTTTAAATAAGCCTTTCATATCATCATTAAGAATTTAAAGAATATATTGATTAGAAAGAGATAAAATAAAAATTATATAGTGTCATCATGAGTTTATTGAAGATATACATTGAAGTGATAGAAAGTAAACACTATTATATACATGGTGGGAAAGTGTGATACCAGTGTGACTCTGGGCATGAAAGGAGACCAAACTATGAATCTGTAACATCATTGGGAAGATGTAAATATTGTAATCACTATAAGAATCATATTTAGTGTGTGAAAAACTATTTAATTATAAGGTACCATTGTATTCACTTGAGATTATAGTGTATAAGTTAATATGTAATAGAAAAAATAACTAATCATAAAAAAGAGTAGGTTTCCCACATCAGTACCAAACCTTATAAAAATAAAACATTCAATAATTTAAATTAATTCCCATATTGAATGTGTTATATGTGATTTTTAAATTCTAAATATATCCACTATTATCTTAAAAAATAACAGAGGTTAAAATTTCTACTGGTAAATACTTAAAGAAGAAATTGGAATATCGTAAAAATAAACAACAGCTGATTCACTATAAGGGTCTGACTCTTATTCAACCCATAATTTCATTTTTTTAAGAATAATCCATTTCCTTTTATTACCAAATATCTTTTTTAGGTTTAAATTTTTTGATAATTAGGTCATAATTCTTACGTAAAAAAACTATACATTATGATATGGAAACTTCCTCTTAGTAACCATTTTCCCATATTACAAAACTTTTAAAATGAAACACATTTTCTTTTCATAAAAAATAATTATAATTTTCAACTTGACTAAATTGTTGTTTCTAATCATACTTAAACCCTATAAGAAACATTTAAAAATGTGTGATGAGAACCAAAATATCCATAAGTGATATATAAAAATGAATAAAGAAACCCGTTGGTCCATTTTAAAACCATAAGATCATAAAAGGGGTTTTTCCTTTAACATAGTAAACTTTGAACTCAAATAATCACTTACTTACACATGAAATCAATTTTATTACCCAATTTTTTTTATAAAAAACTTTTTAAGAATTCAATAAGGCAAAATCATAATTATGAGAGTTTCTTATAAAAAATAACATCCCTTGAAAAATATTTTCTTAAAATCATACCTTTTACACTAAATGGCATAATAATTCCTTTAAAAAAATATATCATTCTCTATCCTTGTGAAATAAAAACATTTCCATGTAATTTTTTTAACAATAATTGAAAAGTTATATAAGTTACATGGGATTCCATCCTCATAGATCCCTTACAAGAACCATTGCAATAACCTATACAAATGGAATAACCTATATGGTTAATTCCAACATAATTATCAAGAGAACATAATCATTATGCAATGCATTAGAGAGATATATTAGGATCACCCATCATTCAAAAACAATTTACAAGGACCATAAAATGTATAAAAGAAAAAAAATATTGCTTTTAAATCATAAAAATCATAAAAAATATATATTTTAACCTATAAGTAAAACATTTTTGGATATTGACATATCCCTTTTCATCACAACCCAAATTTCAAAACTAAAATACCAAGAAAAAAGGGAAGGGGAAGTTTTCTTTGAATAAAAAATGGAATCTTATAAATTAACACAAACATAAAATATTGGTTATAGCACTAAGAAAATTCATTGATGTCATATATGTTATGATAGAACAACCCATTTTCCATTTGTAAAGAAAGTTAAAACATTCCATAAAAAACACGTCAAAATATTCCAATTGAAAACATTTAAAAAAAAGAAAAAGAAACATAAAAAGTAATTTTAAAATAATTTATATCCATATAAATATATTTATAAAATAATTTTATTTATATGGTTATTGATGAAAAATATTTAGGAAATAAATAATTAAAACATTTAAAATGAGGTTTTTATGGTAAAGTGCCCCGCATGTCGAGTATGACTTGAAATGTATGTTATTTACCTTCCTAAATAATAAAATTATTTTAATTATTTATATACTTAATAAAATTTTTAATGTTTATTAATCCTTTTATTTCACTTATATACATGTTGTAATTAATTTATAAAATGACTAACTTCACAACGAATGTTTGGTGGATATTTGGGTCATAAGTCCAAAAATAACTTCGATAGGTTAAATTTGGTCAAATGGATCATGATTATATCATTTAAATAATAATAATAAGGTTATATAATTATCATTTTTATACATTAATTATAATTTTAGAATGAACTATCTAATATGGTTATGAAAAATGAATTATGTTACAATCACGAAGATAGTAAGTTGTACATGTATATGAGTAACATTTCTATTTTTAAAAGAACATGAAGGAAAGAAGTTAAGTTACATTTATATATATATAATGATTATTATATCATAAATATAATATTCTATCTTTAAATAAACTTATATATTCCATCCATGTGAGGTAGTGATGAAAGATGAATCACATCACTTCATCGAGGTGGTAATCCTCACGTATGCACAAAGATCATTATAATTTTTCAATGGATGGAAAGGTAAGAAAATTGATGATATCATATATTTAAATAATGAAAATTATTTCATGAATAATATATATATATATATATATATATATTAAATAAATCATTATAACCAGCTATGAGTTGTAGTGATGGAAAATGAATTACATCGGTTCGTGATGCAGTAGTCCACTGTATTCACAAATGATTATTTCATTTCCCATTTAATGGAAGATTATATGAATAATGGTTATACCATTTACATAATAAAATCTCAATATTTGTTATATACTGAATTTATTACATTGGAATGACAAAGAGAGATTTTATGGAAATAAAAGAGGAAATAAAATAAATACACTTAGACTAGTGCTTTACCTATTCTATGGATCAACTACTTAGGTTTACACATTTGGCCTTCTAAGGTGGGTAGTATAATTAAAATAGTGATTCTATGACATGGTTAGGGATGTTAGGAAGGTATTTGGGTAGGTATATACTGATATTAGAGACTCTTTAAGTGTACAAAAAAGAAAATAGGGGGAGTCCTTTTACAAGTGGGGGAGAGGAAACACTTGAAAATTTTCAAAAGATTAAAATATACTAATATATTATTCAATAGAAATGTATCTAAAATGGACCATTTAGAAAATATATATGATATAAGGTCTAAATATGTTAATAAGATAGGATTTATATACATTTTAGGTAATTTTATCCCTAATATTTTTAGTTTAAACCTTTTTAACCCATTTAACTCCTATCGTGACAACTGACTTTTTTTCTACCAAATTTACAATTCATAATAACCAAAAATGAAAGTGGAATAATTAAAAAATATTTATATAATTATTAAAAATATAGAATCTATTTTATCATATTTTATTTCTATAATTTCATGAAATTAATTTAAACATAATCCATAAAATGCGACAAAATATGATTTTTCAAAAAAGGATTTTAATTTCCAAAACGGGTGAATACCAAATTCAAGTATAATCTTGATTATAATGAAAATTATTAGATTATGTTCTATAAAAATAAACTCATAAAATTTTAAAAATAATCCAAAACAAAATGAAACTATGTAAAAAATTTAAAAGGAAATATTTTTTTTTTTAAAAAATAAGTATTTTATACTATTCTCTAAAAATCATCTATTTCAGAAAATTTACAAAAAATAACTCTAAGATAATTTCTTTTCATGATATAAAGAATAGAGTACATTTTTTTGAGTTAAAATTCTAAAACTTTTAAATAATTTGTTTAAATAAAACCATATAATATATGTAAACATATTTTGTTAGAATAAAACTATTTCTTTTTGATTAAAAAATTAATTAATATTCTTATTATGAATATAAATCTATAAAATATAAGAAATGAATATTAATAAGGGATAAAATTGTTTTTCTATTAATATTACCTGGGTTGTTATATTATCCCCCCTTTTGGAAATTTCGGCCTCATAATTTTATTCATTACTTTAACGAGTGGGTATACTTTTCCTTCATAACATTTTATGATTCCCATGTTTATTATTCAATCATATGATTTTTATAAAAAAATTAACTTGGTGGAGCACCTTATTCCATAAATATTACTCTTTATGGTTAAGAAACTGAATAGGAAATTCCTCATATGAAATATTCTCTTCCAACTATACTACTTTAGGTCTCAAAACATGAGATATATATGTGATATATTTTATTAATAATGAAAAATAAAACACATTATGAAACCAATATAAACTTAAAGGAATGGCCGCCCAATAAGGAACTAATCCAAAATTCTCTAAGATTTCATATTTTCCAATTAACCTAATACTCAACATTATATTTTTAAAAAAATTCATAACAATTTTCCATGAATATTCTTTAATAATAAAATGATCACTAACCAAGAATGAATGATATCTCATATGGTTAATTACATAAATTTTATTACGGCTCTAAGTCATCCAAATATGTTGTTGAATCATCTCTACCTTCTCAATCATTTCTTCTACCAATTCTGGCCCCACCAACTTTATTTCTCCTACTTCTTCTTAATGAACTGTATTCTAACAACGATTTCAATATAATGCCTCAAAAGGTTCCATCTATATAATGGAATGAAAATTTTTATTATAGGAAAACTAAACTAATGAAAGTACCAATATCTACTTCCAAAATAATTTATTTAATAATAATTACTAATTTATTCAAACTAATGAATCATTATCTATAACATTCCATCATATTGAGGACAAAGAACTTTACTAAACATTAATTCAGTACCCAATGTTTTTTTAAGGGTTTTTAAAAAATAAGAGGTAAATCTGGGATTATGGTTAGATATAATGGAGAGTAGAAATCCTTGTAACCATAATATCTACTTGATATATAAAAAATAATGTTTATATAATGACCTGGTATATTGAATCAGAATGATATTTGTAGATTTAGTCAATCAATTGATAATAATCCAAATTTCATTATTTCATCATTATGAATTTGGAAATCCCACCACAAAATCCATAGATATGTTTTCCCATTTATAATTCTATATTAGAAAGGGATGAAGAATTGCCTTTAGTAATTTACATTCTTATTTAACCTATTTACAAGTCAAATATTTAATGATAATTTCATAAATATAACCTTTTTTTATATCACTACATAAATATTCCTAAAGGTATATATATATATATTAGTTCTTCCAAGATAAATAGAAAAGGGATAACTATGGGTTTCACTGAATAATTCATTCTTTTACTAGACATCACATGACACACATAATATATTTCCAAATTTGATAACACAATATTAATCAATATTAAAATATATAAACTGAAACTTCTTTATCAATTATACATTTTCCTATAAAATATGATCCTCCTTCCGAGCTTTATTAATTCTGTCTGACAAAGATGATTTCACTGACACCTAAAAAAAATCATAGGAAGTTCCTTCTTTCATAATTTATGGAACAATATTTATAAAATCATTTACCAATGGACCGTGTTTCAAACATATCATAGTTAATAATGCATTATATTTCCAACCTAAAGAATTATTTACTATGTTTTCTTTTCCTGGATGGTATTGAACCATGAATTCCCAATCCTTGATTTGTTCCAACTATATTATCTAACTCATATTCCATAATTTTTGAGTAAATATATACTTTAAAATTTTATGATAAGTATACATTTCACCCTTTAATCCATATAAATTATGTCTCCATATTTTAAATAAAATATTATAGACTCTAGTTCAAGTTAATGTGTAAGATAATTATCTCATGCGTTTTGAATTTTCTTGAAGCATAAGAAATTACTTGATCATTCTGTATTTGAAAACAAAAAGTCCCTTCAAAGAAGTATCACTGTGGATAACAAAGTCACAATTTCTTGAAGATAGGGGGAAACTAGATAATTTACTAGTATACTTTTAATTTCCTAGAAACATTAATCACATTATTTCATCTATATGAATTTCGTTACTTTTCATGTTAAATTAGCGAGTGGACTATATAACATAGTAAATTTTCCACAAACATTTAGTAGTAACTTGCTAAACCAAGAAAACTATGAATATATATGAATTTTATAGGTTATTTCCACTCTTTAAACACATTAATTTTAGATGGATCAACAATTATTCCATCTTTATATATAATATTTCCAAGGAAATGACTATTTCACAACCAGAATTCGCATTTACAAAGATTTCTATATAACTTATTTAATTTAATGATTTGTATAAAAACCATCAAATTATTATCATGATAATAACAACTTTTATAATATATCAGGATGTTATTAATAAAAAAGCCAAAAATTAAAACAATAAATCATGGGATGTTATATTCATTAGGCCTATAAATATTGTTGGAGAATTTGTTTAACCCAAAGGGCCTAACCAAAAACATATAATACCCATACCTAGTATGATATACCATCTTTACAATTTCATCAATCTATACCTTCAGTTGATGGTAACCTGACCCAAGATCAACCTTGAAAAAAATACTAAGCCACTTGGAGATTATAAAATAATTCATATATATGAGGCAATAGATACTTATTATTAACAGTGATGCTATTAAATATTCTATAATCAATATAAATCCTCATGGAAGTATCTTTTTTAAAAACAAATGAAATTAGAGAACCCCATGGTGAAGTGTTAGGATTAATGTATCCTTTATCAATAAACTATTGTAATTAATTTTTTAATTCTAAAAATATTATTGGAGCCATTCAATAAAAAGGTTTTGATATTAGAATAACATCATGCACTAAGTTAATAACAAATTCAATCTACTAATCAGGTATAATACTATGAAATTAATCATTAAACATATCTATATATTTATTTACAATAGAAACATAACTAATTTGAACAACCTCATTATTCTAAAAAATATGTGAAAGACAACATTCATTTATATCATTAATAAATTTCTTATCTACATGATATGTTATCATATGTATAAATTCATTCTTGTATAAAAATTGAAACTCATTCCAAAAACAACTTGTTTAGCTCTATAATATATATTATCATGATGAAAAAAAAGCTAATCCATACCCATAATAACATGAATCTCTAGAATGGGGAAGATAACAATGTTTTCAAGTAAATACTTTCTATATAAAACAACATGAATATTATTATAATTTATTTTTTATTTAATACTTTCCCCAGTAATTGTTATGAAAATTTATGGATTTATTTATTAAGGTGAAAATTTCAATTTACTAGAATATTTATTAGGATTTAAAGAATGTGTAGATACCTAATCAAACAATACATTTTCATAATTTTAATAAACATCTAATGTACACATTACATCATTACATGGTCCAATATCTACCGAATTAGTCACAAAGTATTTAGCCACACCTTATTACTTTTGATCTTGATTACTTGCATCCATTATTCTTATCTTCAGTTAAGCACTCGAATAATTAACCATTCCATTATAATTAAAATATATTACAATTATCCTATCATTATTTTTTTAATCATTACTATAATCATTTTGTTTGAATCCAGAAGGAAAAAAATGTACAAACATACTAGATAAAATCATCATAGATTTTATAAGAAATTTTCGAGGGCTTTTTTTTCACACTTATCATAATACATAAAATTTATTTCATTACCTTCATATTTCTTCGATGGATTTTTCCCAATTTCCAACCACATGGACCTATTTGTTTTGTTATAGGGTGCCTAAATGTTAAAAAATACATTTCCACCTTATCTAATTATTAACGAAGTTTATCATTACTCATAAATTCACAAGAATCCAATTCCCTTCAATATCATGGCTTTAATCAGGAGTAAATGTGATTAATTTTACTATCAATACCCTCAGTATAATTTGAAACATTCCTTTCCAATAAAGTGAATTTTTCTTCATCCACAACCATTGAATCTTTATCTATATTCCATAATTCAAAAAATTTATCTTCCATCCTAATTCAAACAAACATAGGAACATATTTCACAAATAAAATATTCTTAAATTCATCCCATTCTATGGAATCAATATCATATATTTCTTTTATATTCTTAACCATTTAACACTACTAGTTATAATCACCTTAAAATTAGTACATAAAAATAGTTAAATTTTTATATTTTGTACATCCCATGGTTAAAATATATTCTCTAAAGATTTAAACCATCATTTAACTATCTCATGGTCATATGATCCATTGAATACTTGAGGGTATTGTTTCATGAAATGATCCACTATAGAAATATTACTTTATAGTGATCAAGGTTTATCTCTTGCATGGATACCACCACTATTTATAGAAAATTTAAATTGATCCATTAGAGTAAAAAACTACTAAGTTATAATTATAACCATTCTAGGTTTCTTATTTAGAAAGATATTTTTCTTTTGGTGCCTTCTTACATTAGCTTCCTTGTTTACTCTGTGAAAAACCATTCTAAAAAGACATTGTAGAGACCCAAAGCTTGATGTACATTGACATTACATTACTTTTGTGGAATACTTAGTACATAACAAAAACACACACACAAGGACCATAATAGTTTAGTGTCTTTGGAAACTTGGAATATAATCTTCTAATCATGGTGAAAGATCTTCAACATCTACCATAAAGATCTTTTTTTTAAACCTAAATCCTTTCTTTATGTCCTGTGGAAAAAAAATAAAAGGGTGAGCTCAAATGCACAGTAAGGGTAAACAAAAGAAATATCAATCACGTCATTTTCCTAAGAACATATCTTTTGGAAATATTAACCTGCAAAAGAGATCATAATTTCATAACGTGGGATAAATCATAGTAGTGAAATGTAATCCCAATAATCATAGCATAAAACATGAAACTTTGTGGCATACACACATAATCATAGAGAATCATTTCTTATTAGTCAAGACTCATTTACAAGACTATCTTAGTGGACAAAGTCCCTTTCTGAACTGAGTTCACTCCTCGTTTCAGTCCTATTTCACTGAACCGGTATAACCTACCGTTCCATCCATGTCTATCTCATGAGATATAAAATCTTTACCCAATGAATTGGAGAGAGATATAGGTCCCACCCATCTCATAATGATACCATTCTTATGTGTGCCACAAAATCTTAAATCATACATCATTGCATAACCCATGTAATAAAAATGGGAATCTTAAACATTATGACATCATCAAAAAATTCATATAAGATAAAGGAATTCATAAAAATAATTCCATCACAACATAATCAAACCAATTTAATAATAGGGATATAAACAGAACCCTATATTATCTTATATGGAAAATAATTTTGATAAAACACTTGAACTCCATTCTTGAGGAAAAGATCATTTCTACTTCAAAAACATTTTTCCTTTCATAACATGTCATACAATTTTAAACTAAAATAAGTTGATTAAAAATAAACTTGAAAACTTGTAAAGGAAGCTTCTTGGATATAATGTTTTAAAAATCCATTCATGCTGTATAAGTTAAAAAAACATTCTTTGTACTTTTGTCGGAAAAGTCAAAAAGTAGCTCGTACGAAAAACGACAAAATATTCCTTTCATATCTTTTACTAAAAACTCACCGAAGGGTATAATTGGATATAAACTATTGTAGAAGGATATAAATATTACATATTGAGGAAACATGGATGTGGATGATAAAATACACCCCAGTAAATGCCAAAGTATAAACAATCTCGGATAAAAATGAGATTGTGATATTTCCCTTACCTTAGGTCCGATTTGCTTCATAAGTGTCTGAACCTCCTGTATAATGATTTAAATAATGTCATTGACTTATTAAAGAATCATATTAATTGTTATGATATCATATATGATTCACTTATAACTTTATATTACCCGTTCTTTTGTAAATTACATGTTAAAGAGCGTTTTGGGTAAAATTGTTTCATTTGTCGTCCGTGTTTTGACTTGTAATTATTAATATGATTACTTAGATCATGATTAATTAATTCCAGAAGATAAAACATGATTTATATATAATATATATTCAGAATATATATATATATAATAAATCAGTAAATGGAAAGAAATACACCGTTCATGGATACGGTAGGCCGTACGTACGCATGAACGCTGCTTTCGTTTCCTTATTGAGTTGAATGGAATTAAGTAGATGAAATACATATATATACAAATAAATCCAGTATCATTATTATGTCATATATTTCATGATTACTTATTATATATACTTTATAATCATTCATGAATGGTTAAAGTGGAGAATGAATCTCATCGCGTCGTGGAGATGGTAGTCCGTACGTACGCACGAGCGATGATATCGTTATCATGATCGTGGGACTATATTGGAGTGTATGTATACTATTTAAGAATCAATATCACTCTAAATTAATCATATATATTTATTATTTACACCATTATACCCATCCAAGTAAGGTGGTGGTGGAAAATAGATTTCACCACGGTGTGGAGACGGTATTCCGTACGTACGCACGCGCGGTGATTTCTTTTTCCGTAGGATGGATAGATGGTGAAATATAGTTGTTTAATACTTATAATAACATATCCATATATGAGTGATACTGATGTTATTACTTCATAATGAAACAACTAAAGAAGAATAAGTGGAAGAAGAAATAAAGATGAAAGAATCAGTAACAGACTTTACCTCTTCTTTGAAGTGCTTCTTTGAGACCTCCTTTTAGGGAACTAAAATAGGTCTTTGAAGAAGACCAGAAACTCTAGGAGGTTTATATGGAAGTTAAAAATCGAATTTTTCAGGGGTTGGCCGAGCTTGAAGGCTAAAAGTGGTGTGAGGAAGAGGGGGAGGAGGTGCCCTTTTATAAGGGAGGAGAGGGGCACCTTTGGAATAACAAAAAATATTATTTTATTATAAAGCCAAATTAGGTTTTAAATAGCTCAAAATTGATTTATTTCGAAGCTAAGGTGGGGATGGGTCGAAACCATCTCATCCAATAGAATTTAGACAAGTTTAGGTTCCTATTTCAACCTTATCATTTATATTTAACTTTAAGTTAGATAATTTTACTTTTACCGTGTCTTCTTGTTTTCTTACACTATAAGGTTAATAAACTTACTATATCAAGACAAAAGAACCCCAAGTTGTTTATTATTAATATATATAACTTTATATAAGTCATTTGGAAGAACCTTAGATTTTTAAGAATAAAATAACAATTAATAATATAATATTTGTTTTAAGAACTATTTTATGTCAATTTTGACACTATTTAGTAATTGATTTTTGTGAAACTCATAAC
Organism: Viscum album; assembly: GCA_963277665.1. Classification (NCBI taxonomy): domain Eukaryota; kingdom Viridiplantae; phylum Streptophyta; class Magnoliopsida; order Santalales; family Viscaceae; genus Viscum; species Viscum album. Next base: position 289,663,194 of record OY728153.1, on the reverse strand, counting down.
AGATTGAGTAGTTAGAAAAAAGTTACTTAAATCAATAATAACATGTCATATTAACATATAAAATTAGTTAAATTCATAAAAAGCCTTAAATTGCATTTATTTGGGTATTTATAACATCAATTATGTCAATATTTCATTAATAAGACAATTTATGCATCATCATTGTGTCATAATAAATGATAATTATTTAATCCCTAAAAATTCTAAATAAATTCCTATGTTTTAGATAATTGTATTATCTTTCTGGATACTATTAATGTTCTAAGTTTCATGAAGTGTATCACTAAATTAAAATTATTATACTTATAAGATTTAAGAAAGTGACATGTTGTCACATTCTTTGGTATTAATAATAATTAACTTATTTTCATAGACAAAAGTCCATTAAATGAATCTAATCCGACCCTTAAGTGATATGGGTCAACTTTTAGTCATCCAATAGTATTTTGACATGTTTTAGGGTAATTTTATAATATTATATTTACCCTTAATTACCTGATTTACCTTTAACTATGGTAAATAAAATTTACTGTAGTTACTATTCATAATTCTTCCCAAAAAAAGTATCTAATTAACATAATTTTGATCCAATGATTCCAAATATGGAATCCATTTTTCCAAATTCAATACACAAAAGTTTCAGAAATTAAATTAAAATTAATCCCGTTGTCGAAAGAAAACGGGGTTTTCTTTAAAACATTGCAAAAGATTGAATAGATTTATCCTACGAATTCAAGGTAGAATCAATGCTAATGACATACATTATATTAAATGGTAAAAATATATTCTATTTATACTTTAAAACCATTAAATATTATAATATAACCATATAAATTATTGCGATGAAAAAATTGTTTTTAATTAAAATATAGCGTGTTTTTACTATTCATCAAAATATGAAAGTTACCAGAATGATATGAAAATTTATCCAAAGTAAATTTTTATTTCATGATTCCAAAGAATAATTTTATTTTGTCAAATTGAACTTATAAACATTTCAAAAACTAGATTTAAGGTGGGTGCGCCATCAAAAGGTGGCGAAACTGCATTTTTTGAAAAATACTTATTTTACCAGAAAAATTTATTTTGTTCTTATACCATGTTTTAGAAAATGTGAAAGACGAATAATAATTTTATAAGATTCAAAATTTAGTTAATACTATTCATAATGTCTAGTTCATTGTAATATTATAATAATATATCGTTGTTTAGTAAAACCTGGTATTGCGTACAACACACGCTATCGAGGAAGGTCGTGATTGCGTGTAATGAAAGCCAAGTCAGGGTTGCATGTTGTGCAAGAATCCTTCATTGTTTCGTATAACATAATACAACCATATTTTATTTATACATTTAATATATATATATATATATACTCAATGTTGCGTAGAATAACTATTATCAAAATTGTGTGTAACATGATCCAAGAATAGTGTTGCGTATACTGCAAGCTAATACGGTGTTTCATATAGTGCAAGTTAATCTTGGTGTATCATACAACACAAGACATTAATGAAATTAAAATAATATTTTTCATAAAATCTCGGGGTGTTACATTTTACCCCCCTTAAAATGAATTTCGCCCTCGAAATTCGTCAGGGTTATAAATGGTTTACTATTCGAAAGTTTCTTTAATAGAGACCCACATCGTAAAAAGGAATACCAAAACCAATCTTTAAAAACAAAATTATGAAACGTAATGGTTACCCAAATAAACTAATCACTGGGTTTCCACATAGGTGAAAATATGGATATGGAAGAGAAATCTAACCATCATGTTTTGATGGAGAGTGGTAGAGAACATGGCTATGGAAAAGCCAGCAATCACAAAGCCATAAATTTGTGACGATCTAAGGTACCATCTGATTCATCAGATATAAGAGCACTAGGACAAAATTTTTGGTTTTCAAGATCATTTCCCTAAAGTTGATGAAATTGTAATTAGAAGAAATACTTTCGTGATTTTGGTATAGTCTCACCGTTTTTCGTTCTTTGGACAATTTCCACTTCATCTATTAAAGGAATGAAGTTGAATTTTTCATTCATGACATGTTAGCAGATCATGTGATAGAATGATGGGTCATTCCATCCGTCTCAAACAAAAGGTTTGAAAAGCTTTTAAAAAATACATAAGTCCATCTATAGTGAGATTAATCATATATGGTTCCTAAAATGGACTTATACTTCGTATATCATACTGCTTAATATAATAAAACTAGTTTCTACTAAACAGGGACTTCATGTAGGCCAGTGGTAGGCGATAAAGGCCAGTCGCACTTCGGTTGTGGGTTCGATTCCCACAGCCTTGTCCGACGTGATGGGCTATCGCCCGTCCTGCAGGTTGTCCTTTTTCTAAAGCTATATTACTATAACATCCCATCAACAATATCAAAAAAGTTTTATCCTTAAACAATAATAACTTATGTCCACCATAATCCATTCTAATCTTTAGGCTTATCTAAAATACTTCGGTCCAAGCTCATAGTATAAAGAAAATGATCACATGAATTCCATCATTTATCCCCCATATATCATAAGATATATCTTGTTGGTCAAATTACAAACATGAGAATACCTTAATCATGTATTCTCTTGAAGAATGAATACCCATTGAACCTTAGCGAAAACATGAATGCAGTCAAAAGTTAACTCTTTCCACATACCAAAATCCAAAAATTCTATATACTCAAACCATGATATAACCTTCTCCTTATATCAGTCATGAGCTCATGAATACTATCAAACATTTAATTTTCTCCTTATCCCTTCATTATGCGCATATCATCTACATTCCAAAAATATCTGAATAACCTTTCATGGATACTGGTACCATTAATCATACACTTTCAAAACTCAAGGAAAGACAACAGTGTAACTATACTTAGATGTCTCTTTATTCCATAGTACCATGAGATTACTTATACAACATTACACATTATAAAAATGTAATCATTCCACTACCTTCTTAAACCATTGACCGAGCTTCAACAATTCTTTCATCTCACATATCATTTGTAGTCTCTTCATCATCATCAATATAAATACTACCCATACGGCCGTACTGATTCTCTTTGAGAGACTTTCCCTTAGGGAATTTGTTTGCATAATGCCCGTACATTCCACATTTAAAACATTTAACCATTGTTGATGTCGTATCAATACCATTATCCTCATCCCTGGTGTTAACTGAACCTTTTCCTTTGCACTTACTAGCTTTGTGGCCTTCTTTTCCACACCCAAAGCATCTTCCAGCTCCTTTGAAACATTCTCCTTGATGCCTCTTCCCAAGTGATTTACATAGGGGAAATTGAACTTTATTTCCTCTATGATCATCATGAAACTCCATCTTTCTTTTATTAGCCAAGTCAGGAAACTTAACAAATTTTACTTTATTGATCATATTATGAGATTGCTGATTCGGCATAATAATGATGTTTGGACTTCCAAATCCCATTTCATTTGGTTTCTCATGAAGAATATAATTCCATTGTCCATCATATCCTCCATTACCGTGAATCATCTTGTTTCCAGCCATTTTCTAAAACACAAAAAGAATAGTGTGAGAGGCAAAAATCATAATAAAGGGGGAGTAACTTCAATATCTAACATATTTGGTTTAATCTAATATCGTTACCATAGTTCTAGGACTATATCCTATACGTATACTTATCCTTAGGGACATCCCTAGACATACCTTAGAAATATCTCTAGGGATCTTACTAACGTTTTCGCATCCTAGTTTCCAAAGGTTGACTAAACTTTTCCTCTGATACCAACTGTAGAGACCCAAAGCTTGACGTACATTGACATTACATTACTTTTGCGGAATACTTAGTATGTAACAAAAACACACACACAAGGACTGTAATAGTTTAGTGTATTTGGAAACTCGGAATATAATCTTCTAATCATGGTGAAAGATCTTCAACATCTCCCATAAAGATCTTTTTTTTAAAACCTAAATCCTTTCTTTATGTCCTGTGAAAAAAAACCTAAAAGGGTGAGCTCAAATGCTCAGTAAGGGTAAACAAAAGAAATATCAATCACCTCATTTTCATAAGAACATATCTTTTGGAAATCTTAACCAGCAAAAGAGATCATAATTTCATAACCTGAGATAAATCATAGTAGTGAAATGTAATCCCAATAATCATAACATAAAACATGAAACTTTGTGGCATACACACATAATCATAGAGAATCATTTCTTATTAGTCAAGACTCATTGCCAAGACTATCTTAGTGGAGAAAGTCCCTTTCTGAGCCGAGTTCACTCCTCGTTTCAGTCCTGTTTCACTGAACCAGTATAACCTACCGTTCCATCCATGTCTATCTCATGAGATATAAAATCTTTACCCAATGCATTGGAGGGACATATAGGTCCCACCCATCTCATAATGATACCATTCTTATGTGTATCACAAAATCTCAAATCATACATCATTGCACAACCCATGTAATAAAAATTGGAATCTTAAACATCGTGACATCATCAAACAATTCATATAAGATAAAGGAATTCATAAAAATAATTCCATCACAACATAATCAAACCAATTTAATAATAGGAATATAAACAGAACCCTATATTATCTTAGATGGAAAATAATTTTGATAAAACACTTGAACTCCATTCTTGAGGAAAAGATCATTTCTACTTCAAAAACATTTTTCATTTCATAACATGTCATACAATTTTAAACTAAAATATGTTGATTAAAAATAAACTTGAAAACTTGTAAAGGAATCTTCTTGGATATAATGTTTTAAAAATCCATTCATGCCGTATAAGTTAAAAAGTACCTCGTACGAAAAACGACAAAAGATTGCTTTCATATCATTTACTAAAAACTCACCGAAAAATAAAATTAGTCATAAAATATTGTATAGGGATATAAATATTACATATTGAGGAAACATGGATGTGGATGATAAAATACACCCCAGTAAATTCCAAAGTATAAACAATCTCGGATAAAAACGAGATTGTGATAGTTCCCTTACCTTAGGTCCGATTTGCTTCGTAAGTGTCCGAACCTCTTGTATAATGATTTAAATAATGTCATTGACTTATTACAGAATCATATTAATTGTTATGATATCATATATGATTAACTTATGACTTTATATTACCCGTTCTTTTGTAAATTCCATGTTAAAGAGATTTTTGGGTAAAATTGTTTCATTTGTCGTCCGTGTTTTGACTTGTAATCATTCATATGATTACTTAGATCATGATTAATTAATTACAGAATATAAAACATGATTTATATATAATATATATTCAGAATATACATATAAATAATAAATCAGTAAATGGAAAGAAATACACCATTCATGGAGACGGTAGGTCGTACGTACGCATGAACGCTGTTTTCGTTTCCTTATTGAGTTGAATGGAATTAAGTAGATGAAATACATATATATATACACATAAATCCAGTATCATTATTATGTCATATATTTCATTATTACTTATTATATATACTTTATAATCATTCATGAATGGTTAAAGTGGAGAATGAATCTCATCGCGTTGTGGAGACGGTAGTTCGTACGTACGTACGAGCGATGATATCGTTATCATGATCGTGAGACTGTATTGGAGTGTATTTATACTATTTAAGAATCAATATAACTCTAAATTAATCATATATAGTTATTATTTACACCATTATACCCATCCAAGTAAGGTGGTGGTGGAAAATAGATTTCACCACGGCGTGGAGACGGTATTCCGTACGTACGCACGCGCGGTGATTTCTTTTTCCATAGGATGGATAGATGGTGAAATAGGGTTGTTTAATACTTATGATAACATATCAGTATATTAGTGATACTGATGTTACTACTTCATAATGAAACAACTAAAGAAGAATAAGTGGAAGAAGAAATAAAGATGAAAGAATCGGTAACAGACTTTACCTCTTCTTTGAAGTGCTTCTTTGAGACCTCCTTTTAGGGCACTAAAATAGGTCTTTTAAGAAGACCACAACCTCTAGGAGTTTTCTAGGAAAGTTAAGGAGAGAATTTGGCAGGGGTTGGCCGAGCTTGAAGGCTCAAAGTTGTGTGAGGAAGAGGGGGAGGAGGTTCCCTTTTATAAGGGGGGAGAGGGGCACCTTTGGAATAACTAAAAATATTATTTTATTATAAAGCCAAATTCGGTTTTAAAAAGATCCAAATTGATTTATTTCAAAGATAAGGTGCGTATGGGTCGAAATAATCTCATCCAATAGAATTTAGACAAGTTTAGGTTCCTATTTTAACCTTATCATTTATATTTAACTTTAAGTTAGATAATTTTACTTTTACCGTGTCTTCTTGTTTTCTTACAGTATAAGGTTAATAAACTTACTATATCAAGCCAAACGAACCCCAAGATGTTTATTATTAATATATATAACTTTAGATAAGTCATTTTTCAGAACCTTGGATTTTTAGGAATAAAATAACAATTAATAATATAATATTTGTTTTAAAAACTATTTTATGTCAATTTTGACACTATTTAGTAATTGATTTTTGTGAAACTCATAACAGATTGATTAGTTAGAAAAAAGTTACTTAAATCAATAATAACATGTCATATGAACATATAAAATTAGTTAAATTCATAAAAAGTCTTAAATTACATTTATTTGGGTATTTATAACATCAATTATGTCAATATTTCATTAATAAGACAATTTCTGCATCATCATTGTGTCATAATAAATGATAATTATTTAATCCCTAAAAATTCTAAATAAATTCCTATGATGTAGATAATTGTATTATATTTCTTGAGACTATTCATGTTCGAAGTTTCATGAAGTGTATCACTAAATTAAAATTATTATACTTATAAGATTTAAGAAAGTGACATGTTGTCACATTCTTTGGTTTTAATAATAATTAACTTATTTTCATGGACAAAAGTCCATTAAATGAATCTAATACAACCCTTAGGTGATATGGGTCGACTTTTAGTCATCCAATAGGATTTTGACATTTTTTATGGTAATTTTATAATATTATATTTACCCTTAATTACCTGATTTACCTTTAACTATGGTAAATAAAATTTACCATAGTTATTATTCATAATTCCCAAAAAAAAGAGTAGCTTATTAACATAATTTGAATCCACTGATTCCAAATATGGAATACAGTTTTCCAAATTCAATACACAAAATTTGCAGAAATTAAATTAAAATTAATCCCGTTGTCGAAAGAAAACGGGTTTTTCTTTAAAACATTGCAAAAGATTGAATTGATTTATCCTACGAATTAAAGGTAGAATCAAAGCTAATGACAAAAATTATATTAAATGGTAAAAATATATTCTATTTATACTTTAAAACCATTCAATATTATAATTTAACCATATAAATTATTGCGATTAAAAAAATTGTTTTTAATTAAAATATAGCGTGTTTTTACTATTCATCAAAATATGAAAGTTACCAGAATGATATGAAAATTTATCTAAAGTAAATTTTTATTTCATGATTCCAAAGAAGAATTTTATTTTGTCAAATTGAACTTATAAACATGTCAAAAACTAGATTTAAAGTGGGTGCGCCATCAAAAGGTGGCAAAACTGCATTTTTTGAAAAATACTTATTTTACCCGAAAAATTTATTTTGTTCTTATAACATGTTTTAGAAAATGTGAAAGACGAATAATAATGTTATAAGATTCAAAATTTAGTTAATAATATTCATAACGGCTAGTTCATAGTAATATTATAATAATATATCGTTGTTTAGTAAAACCCGGTATTGCGTACAACACACGCTATCGAGGAAGGTAACGATTGCGTGTAATGCAAGCCAAGTCAGGGTTGCATGTTGTGAAAGAATCCTTAGTTGTTTAGTATAACATAATCCAACCATATTTAATTTATACATTGAATATATATATATATATATATATATACTCAATGTTGCGTAGAATAACTATTATCAAAATTGTGTGTAACATGATCCAAGAATAGTGTTGTGTATACTGCAAGCTAATACGGTGTTGCGTATAGCGCAAGGTAATCTTGGTGTAGCATACAACACAAGACATCAATGAAATTAAAAGAATATTTTTCATAAAATCTAGGGGTGTTACAGACATAATTTAGATAAAGAAACATGGTAATATTAAAATTATATATCATTATAACCATAAATTAGAATATCTTAATAGTACCTTCATATATTATTATAATCACTAAAATTATCTAAACACCACCTCGATACCAATTATAAGGACTTGACATTTATTCAACCCATAATTTAATTTTTAAATAATAATTAATTTTATTTCATTATAAAATATATTTTTCAGGTTTGTAGTTTTAGATATTTTAGCCATAATTCTTACATAAAAAACTAATACATTATAAGATGGACACTTCCTCTTAATATATATTTCCCCTACTATACAAAACTTTTAAAATGAATCATGTTTTCTTTTCATGAAAAATAACCATGATTTTCAACCTCACTTCAAAATTGTTCAAAATCATACTCAAACCTTGTGAAAAACATTGGAAAATATGGGATTATCACAAAAATATTAGTAAGGGACATATAAAATTAAATAAAGAAACATGCTATTCCATTTCTAAACATTGATATTATAAAAGAGAGTTTTTAGTTAGTATAATAAACTTTGATATTAAATAATTATTAAATTACACATGAAATCAGTTTTACTGAAAAAAGTTTTACATAAAACACTTTGTAAGAAAAAAGGAAAAAAACAAAATCATGAGGGTTTCTTAGAAAAAATAATAACGTTTGAAAAATATTTTCTTAAAAGCATACATTTTTACCATAAAAGGGAATAATCATTCCTTAAATAAATATCATTATCATACCTTGTGAAATAAAAATAATTCAATGAAAACTCATAATAAATCATAGAAAAGTCTTCTATGTTCCTTGGTATATCATCTTTATATAACCCCTACAATAACCCTTTCAAATATAATTACCTACATGGTTAATTACAACATAATTATACAGATAACATAATCATTACCTACTTCATTGGAGAGATACATCGTAAAAAAAATCATTAATAAACAATTTATGAAGAAAATAAAATGAATGAAACTCATAAAATATTACATTTTATTCATAAAACACATAAAAAAATATCTATTTTAACACTTAAGTAAAACATTTTCAGATATTGATATATCCTTTACCTTTAAAACATAATTTTCAAAACTAAATTAACTTGAAAAAGGGAAGGGTTTTTTATTTAAATAAAAAATGAGATCTTATAAATTTATCCAAACATAAAATATTATTTATAGTTTCAGGAAAATCTGTAAGTATTGTATATGTTAAAATAGAACATCCATTTTACCTTTTGTAAAGAAAGTCAAAAAATTCAGTATAAAATATGTAAAGAGATTCATTTTAAAAACATTTTAAAGATATTAAAAAGAGATAGAAAATTTAATTTATAATTTATTTATGTATATATAAATATGTTTATAAAATAATTTTAATAATATGGACATAGAAGAAAAATATTTTGGAAATAAATCATTAAAACTTTCACAATGAGGTTTTTAAGGTAAAATGTCCCTTACATCGAGTCTGACATACCACATACATTCCTTATCTTCCTAAATAATCAAATTATGTTAATTATTTTCTTTCTTAGTAACCTTTTTATTATTTATTATTATTTTTATTTCACTTATACCATGTTATACTTAATTACTTAATTAATTATGTTTACCTTAAACATTTTGAGGATGTTTGGTTCATAAGTCCTACATGAATTTGGTTAGTTGACTTTGGTCAAATGGATCATGATTATATAATTTATAGAATATTAATCATGTTATAATTATATTTTTTTAAAATTATTTATAATTTTAGAACCAATTATGTAATATGGTTATGAAAAATGAATTACATTACAGTTATGGACACAATAGGTTGTACATATGCATAGTAACATATCCATTTTCAAATAAAAATGAGGGAAAAAAGGTATATATCATTTTTTATTTCTATAATGACTATTATATCTTAAAAATAATATTATATATTTAAATACACATATTTACCAGTTTGGTCAGATCAGTTGAAATGACTATAAAAAAGACATAAGAGGGAGGGGGGATTGTGATCTCATAAAATATTTGACAGATTTAAATAAATTATCTTAATATGAAGTCATTATTTCATTCTCTCTTAAAGATGAGTGGGAAATGGAAATAAATAATAAAAAGAACACAACAATGTATAGTGTTTTTGGGCACAAAGACCCCCTAGTCTACTCCATCATCTCTATTTCAATGAGCTTGGTGATTTTCACTAGTAATCCCTTTTACCAAGTACTTCTAAAACTAAGGACATTTAGTTGATACCTTTACAATAAGTCTTTTACAAGGCCTTATGAATATTTTATAGGGAACAAAAAATCCATATATTAGTCCAATAACATAATACTCCTTCACCTCCATGACTGAGTTCGAGCAGTTAAAACTCCAATAAATTAATATATATTGATTTGATTAAGAAAAAGGATTTCACTCATAGTTGTAGAAGCAATTGACATATGTGTTTGATCTTCAATAATTCAAAATAGAAACAAAATAATTATTCAATTTTTTAGAGTGTTTCTTTAAACAACAGTAGAGAAAACACTTATCATATGAATAAACATGTATGTCTCTAAAGTGTAACAATGAAAAATTCTTTTTAAAACATGCAGATAGAGATTTAAGAATAAGGTATAGTAGTAGAAACAACAACAATAACAATAAATTGGTAAAAACATGCATGTATCTAAATTTTAACTCTGAATATGATGATACACTGTTATTTATAAGCACACAACTATTATTTCCAATACATATATCTCTATATTTTATTGTTATTTTATTTTTATATGATGAAAATCTCAATATTTATACTGTAGGTCAAACTTATCTAGGTGAAACGATTCTAGAAATAATGCATAATAAATTGGTAATATTTTAATTCAAAATAATTTAAGAGAGTTATAAATTTCTATAGAAATAGAAATGATTTAGTTCTCTCAGTACGAGCCTTTGAATAAATCACACAAAATCTTTATAAATATATTTACTTCTGGAAATACCATTGCATAAATGTAGATGATATCATTAATTTAAAACTCCATTATTGAATAGTGTAACATATGGTTCCTTCACATATAGATAAAACTCCAAAAGCAGGGTTGACAATGTATGACTATTTAGAAAAGTAGGGTTGATGAACCATATATTTATTCCTTTAAATGTAGGGTTTTATCCAAACGCAGGGTTGTTGAATAATTTTTTCCCTTAAATTTAGGGTATATGATCTATATGATTCATTCCAAACATAGGGTTCCCAAACCATATTTTATGCTTACAAATGTTGGGTATCTACAATGTTTCTAGAATAATTTTTAAAAAATATTTTCCAATGATCAATGAGTTGTGTATGCTTCCTGAATAAATTCTAAAAAATACAATTTTCCTAAAATTCACTTAAAATAAACTTTAATAGTGACACAAATGTGGGTGTTTGTGAGCATCAAAAAGAAAAATAAATTAATGAAATTTTTGAATTAACATATTCTCAACAATATCACCTTTTTTATAGCCACAAACCCATAAAAAATATTAAAATTAAAATAAATAATCACAATGTTTTCTCAAAATTCAATAATTTTTATAGAACTTTTTCACTATTCAACAAAAATATCCCCTAAATAAGTTTCTCATAAAATTTCCCTTGTAATTATCCTAAATTTCTCCCCTTTTTTGATATAAAAAAGTTAAAAATAAAATGTAGTAATATAAGCTCCCCTGAAATTCACAAATGAAGTATATAAACAAGAATACATGATAATTTCTAAAACATTATTTAATGGATAATAAGAATTTGTAATGAATGTGTGAAATCATCTTATTCTTGAAAAAATAATTTAAAATAATCCCCCCTAAAAAATAACATAAATCAAGGAATAATTTATTTTTAAGGAATTGTTTTTTCACATGTCATGTTTGAGAAAAATATTTAATCTATTAAGATAATTTTATAAGCTAATTTACTATATGAAATGAATTTTTTAATAATCCTTCAAAAAGAAATTACAATACAATTTATAACACATATTTACTAATCAAAAAATATATAAAAAGGATATTAACATTAAATAAAATAAAAAAATGAAGAATATTTGGGATATTAGGTAGGATTAAATGGATTATCAACACTTTCCAAACATCCAAAATTTTCACTTAAATATTTTGAAACTCTTTCTAGTTGTTATATATTTCTTTGAACATCTATAAATATTTGATATAGAGAAGAATACAAAAAATTTAACAAAAAAATCTATCATTTTATCAAGTTCCTATATATTAATAGCTTCCCTTATGAGTAACTACACCTAACTTAACATTTCTACTTTAATCACTTCATAGTATTATTTTGAAATAAAACTCTCTCTCACATTCTGATACTCCCTTTGAAGTGCATCAAAAATTATTTTTGTGACTGATGATTTTTGTATATCTCCTTACAATTTTAAAGATGTATTTAGATGAAGATGAATCTTCATGATTTATTTATTCAGGGTATTATCTTTAAATATAATCTCTTTATAATACATTTAACATTTAATATTTTGAGATGATGAAACTTCTAGTTATTCAAAACCATGAAATTCCTTATTTATTTCATAAGATTATTCAAAATAATCCTTAACATATGAAACCAACTATATCTTAAGAGATCATAAGAAGGATTAACTTTCATTATCTTTTGAGGAGGACTTTTTTATGAACATGAAGTTCTTTATTGCTTCATCATACTCAGAATAATTTTGTAAGTCTTTGAAAAATATATTTCGAAGAATAATAAATAATAAATTAAGAGTATTTTCAAGAAGAATATTCTAGGGTTTTAAGAAAATATAATATGTTTTTCTTTAACAAGTTACAGATAACTGTTCACATTCTTGAGTTGAAAAAATATAGATTAATTATTAGAAATTTCAACTTTTGAAAATAAATTTAAATAATAAATCTATTCTAAGTGAAAATGTTTCATAAATTTTTTTCATAACATGAAATTTAAAGACAATAATACGTTGAAAAGATGTTAATAATGAATGTATTTTTTTTATTATGAAGCTATTATAAATATTTTATAAATTCAGTTATATAATTATATTGATAAGATTTTGACAGTTTTATTTAAATATAGAGGAAGGATTTAAAAATTTTATCATAAAATATCACTATCCCCTTATGTAAAATAATTAATGAAATAACACACTTATATGAGAATAAAATATTTCATAGATTATTAGTTCAAGTTCTAATGATTTTTTGATATTAAACTATTTTATAGTTGACCCCTCATTTGTTAAGATAGAGATTTCCATATACTCCTTAGATAACCACTTAAATATTTAACTATGTAGTTTGGTGGCGTCTTCCTAAAAAATAAAATAAAATTTCCTTTTAGTACCCATATGATTTTGGGTCTAGTAGTGTTATCATGAAAATTTTAGGTAACAAAATCTATTTATTTTGTATAGAAATTCTATTATTATAATTAAATTATTATTTAGAATAATAAAAATTATTAATACTAAATATTGAGGTTTTTTAAAGTAAAAATCATTTTCAAAATGATTAGTCATACCACAATAGATAAATTTAATAGGAGACATAATTTTTCAATTTTTTCTAGGTAAAAATTAATTATTATATAATTTTGGCCTTTCACAATTACTGCATATTCCAAGTTTTCCTTTGTGGATTTTATTTTTACCAAGGATTTGATTAAAATATTTTTCTCCTTTTTAATCATACTAGAATCTTGTTTTAATATGTCAATTTCATCTAATAATTCTTTAATTTTAATTTCATGTAGATCATAAGAAATTTTGGAAGAATTATATTTTACATCAGTAATTTTTTTTGACAAGATTTATTTATCTAATAGAATATCTATTGGACTTGTATTGTATCAATAATACTCAACAATTTATGGTGATTTTGATGCTTACAAATACCCTTTTTTGTTATCTAATGATGTTTTCTTGAGTGAGTTTTCAGGAATTTATATCCAGGTTAATGGAATTTAACATTAGGGTAATTACTCTAGAAACACTATTTCAAAACCTACATTAGGTAAATGAACACATGGTTCACTATCCCTACGTTACTCTAGAAAAGTGAAATGCTTTCATATGGTATCAATCCTACATTGAGCTAAAAAATTTGCATTTGGATTGACATCCTTTAATATGGATAATCAACAAGAATTTGAATCAGAAACCCTATGTTAGAAGATGGTATTACTATTTATCAATGCTACATTCGAGAATTTGAGCATATGGTTAATAAATGCTATGTTTGGGATTTTTTGCTAAAAAGGTGAGCGTATGGATTATCATCCCTACGCTAATTTTTTCCCTAAATTATGTTAAGATGAAATTATGGTTAAAGAACTATAGGTTGGTAGGAACCCTATGGTACATGAATAAATCCTAAGCTATGTGAAGGAACCCTACTCCACGCAGTTCAACCCGACGTTGTGTTATTACTGACGATGTTTTTATGTCATGTTTTCAATCTGAGATTGTTTCAATGGTCGAGTCAGAGTTGAAGGCTGATTCAAGGATAATTATGATTGTTTCAATGAACCATATTCATAATATAACATAACTCCTCTTCTTAAGGGAATTTACGACTCCCCTGGTTAATTAGAATTTAAATTTCTGCAATCAATCAGGATATTCTTTTGGAACTAGAATCCTAAAAAAAGATGTCTGTTCTATATATTCCTTCAGATTATCTCTTCAAAAATATGTGTGTGATAAGATATTCACATATGCAACTGCATTATTAAAATTATCTTTTACAGTGCTACTGAAAAAAACGATCAAATATATGTTATTTTAAAAAGAGGCTATGCTTTGAAAGTTCTACATATTTAAATATCAAGTTGATACCACTGTTTAGTTGATATCTTATTGAAGATAATTTTTCAACAAGGATCACTTCAAAATGTTTCATTATTGAATATATTCTCTTCTAATGAAGAAAATACATCAATTTTCAGTTACGTAATGCTGAAACTATGAAGATAAACCCAAACCTTTCAAATCACACTCTTTTTATTTATCAGAGTTTCAAATACTCCTACCCAGTTGTGGTGGAGTATTAGCTTCTCAATATAATATGTGGATAACTAGTTCTCTATTAAAGAACCATAATGATTTGTTTTTAGTCTTGTTGTAATGGTTTCAAATTCATTCACTCAGTTGTAGATTTATGGTCTTGTCGTAAGAGGAAAATATTACTTAAATTTATTAATCTCACAAAGATATTGGTTGGTAAAGTGTAATAGGGGATCTTTGTGCCCCGAACCACTATAAAAAGTAATGTTCTTTATTTCTGTTTTATATGATACTCATTTTCATATAAAATAAAACACTACTTATCTACATAAATCATAGAAGGTGTCAAAATCCATAATTGTCGAAGATTTTTTAAAAGATACAATTCACACCCTATTGTGTAACTTTACATATTGCGACCTAACAATTAGTATCAAAGGGTAGCTTTTGGATAAATCTATAACCAACTGAAAAGTATAAGGTCTAAAAAAAGTTGGAAATGGATGATCTGAGAGAAAGAATGTAAATTGTATATGCTGTATACTTTAACGGTAAAAATTATGGTTGTTGGAAGTCATGAATGATTATCTATATGAAGAATCTTGGATTCAAAGTCTACTATAAAATCATTACTCTTGGATATATTTATGAGAAACTAGAAACATAGACTGTTGAAATAGAACCTGGGTATTATATCAATTCTATAGTGATGAATTCTGTTATTTATGGTCTTGTACAAGCTGAATTTAATCATGTATCACAATGTACAACTAACTATGAAATATGAAAAACTATTATAGTTTACTATGAAGGAATATAAAATGTAAGACATATAAGATACACTACTGCTAAGATAAATTTTGACACATTCATAATTTTTGATGGTGAAAGGATCATGAAGATGAATGGAAGGATTACAAAAATTTTCAATAATATTATAGCCTTAGAAGAATGATCAAACAATCTGATCAATCGTTGAAAGTAATCAGAGTACTACCTTCAAAATGGAATGGTTTATCAGCAGCTATTCGCCAATCATTACCTATCAAAGATCTAACAATTAATAAACTAATTGGAACACTAATTATGTATAAAGAAAAAATGGAGGATGAAGCTGGAGATCATAATGTTATAGTGAAGAAATAAAATACTTCTCTGAAAGTGAATCTCATAAGCATAAAATAAAAAAATCCAAAAGAAAAATTAGAGAAGAATTAAGATTCATCAAAATCTGAAATGGAACTAGTTCAGTTAGTCATAAAGTTCAGCAAATTTTACAAGAAGAAAAAATGATTCTAAAAATCCTTGAGGAAGGTTGAAAAATAACCAAGGGAAGTTCGATTCTATGAATATAAGAAAGTGGGTCATATCATAACTGATTTTCCTCAACTAAAAGATGAATTTTTTTCCATAAAATAGATATAAAAAAATGATGATTATGATCATAAAAGAAAAATATAAATGAAATATACATGGAGTGTATATAAATACCCCAACATCTCTTTTAAGTGTGATTCAGAAAAAGAGAGAACAAATCTAAAATCCAACATGTTATTTATGGAAGAAGAGGAAAATATACAAACTTATTACTCTTCTAATCCTGATTTTGGTAGTTAATCAAATGAAAAAATAGGTTCCTATTGCTAAATGTTAGAAGAAATATTTTATTATTTATTAAATAATCATAATTAATTGAAAAAAATTCATAATACTGTTTTAGGTGAAAGGGATATCATGATAAGACAACATAAAGTGTTACTTGAAAAATTCAATTCCTCTATATCAAATAGTATCAATCCTGAAAAGGGAATTAATGAATTACAGGATGAAGTGCAATATTATAAGAGGGATTCTATTTTTTTACCAAAGGAGAAAATATCTTAAATGAGATTCTTGGAAGTAATTTCATTAAAATGAATTTTTTTTATTAGTAAGGGCAAGAAATCATAATTGTATAAAAATTATTTTGTGACGAATTCTAAAAATGCTACATGTTATTCTTCAGGAATAACAGGTCAGGTAACCAATAAGTGTTATTTGAAAAATCCTCAAATTAGTAGCATTAAAAGAGATTTTGTTTCTAATTTTTTTTATGAAGATAGTGATATAAATTATGAAAAAATAAAGCAAATTAGGATTCCCATATCATTTCTCACTAACACTGTAGGACCTAAGAAGATATGGGTACCAAACAAAAATTTGTTTAATGACTTTTTCTAGAAATAGATCACAGAAAAAGAAAATCCATATGGTATATGAACAATTTCCATTCTAGGAATATGAGTGGATACTCAAAAAACATTCATACATTGAAGCTAAGTGAAGGAGGAATAGTTACTTTTGGTGACAATGCCAAAGGAAAAATAGCTGGATTTGGAACAATTGGATATCCAAATAATATCTTAATTAAAAAAGTACTATATATGTAAGGTATAAAGCACAAAATGATAAGTATCTATCAAATGTGTGATGATGAATTTTGTGTTGATTTTTTTAAAAATTTATACTATGTGTTGAAGGATATGTTTCTTAAATTTTGAGCACCTAGAACTGATAATGTTTACACTTTTGTTTTAAATTCCTTGTGTAAACAGAAAGTGAATTGTTCAACTACTAAGATAAATGAATCATGGATTTTTCAAAGACTACTTAGACACTGTAATATATATTATTTACATAAATTATCTAAGAAATAGTAGTTTTTGATTTTCCTAGTCTTAAGTTTGATATTGATAGATTATATAGTGCATGATAAATTGGAAAGGAACACAAATATTCTTTCAAATTATTTAACAAAATAGTTACATCTAATCCTTTAGAACTTATCCATATGGGTTTGTTTAGACCATCAAGTGTAGAAAGTTTGGCTATTAAATTATATGTCTATGTTTTAGTATATGATTATTCTAGATTTACTTGGGTTTATTTTCTAAAACTCAAAAGTGAAGTATTCAATTTTTTTGAACGTTTTTATAAAGTTGTTAAAAATTAAAAAGGTTTTAAAATAATTTCATTGAGAATTGATCATGGTGGAGAATTTTAGAATCAATAATTCAATTATTTTTTGTCAAATATAGGTATTAAACACACCTTATATGCACCAAGAACACCTCAAAAATGGAATTTTTGAAAGGATAAATTAAAATTTTCAAGAAATGGCAAGGACTATACTGAATAAATATACTCTTCCTACCTATCATTGAGAAGAATCTACAAGCATAAAATGCTATATCCTGAATAGAGTTTTAATAAGTCCTATTTTCAAAAATACATTCTATAAACTTTCAAATAATAGAAATCCTAAAGTAAATTACTTTATAGTTTTTGGAGGAAAGGTTTATATCTGGAATACTAAGGAAAAACTTGGAATGTTCGATCTAAAAGCTGATGAAAGAATATTTTTGGGATATTACGCTACCTATAATGATTATAGAGTGTTTAATAAAAAGTCAAAGATTATTGAAGAATCAGTTCATGTGAAGTTCAATAAAAATGACCCTTTTATTAGAGAAAAAGATCAAACTGATGAAGTTACTGACTCTTTTGACAATATGAGACTTGAAACCCCTAGAACTGATTTTGAGAATAACATTAATAAAATTTAGTATAGATAATAATAAAATGATACTAAAGATCCTAAAAGTTTATTTCTTAGAAAGTCTAGAACTTTAAAGAAAAATCCCTGAGAAATTGTTTTAGGATACCTAGACACAAGAATTAGAACAAGAAGAAATGTAGGAAACATAGTAGAATTTTCTACCTTTCAATCTTAGTTAGAACCTAAGACTATTGAACAAGCCTTATAAGATGATAGTTGGATGATAGAAATGAATAAAGAGCTAAATAAATTCAAAAGTAATGAAGTTTGGAAATTAGTATAAAGACCAACCAATTATCCTGTTATAGGAACTAAGAGGGCTTTTAGAAATAAACAGGATGATCAATAGATCATAACTATAAATAAAGAAATATTAGTAGCTAAAAGATTAAATTTGGAATAAGGTATAGATATGATGAAACCTTTTCCCCTATAGCTAGATTATAATCCCTTAGAATAATTTTAACTTATTCATCTCATATTAATTATAAATTTTATCATATAGATGTCAAGTATACCTTTTTAAATGGTAATTTAATGGAGGAAGTTTATGTTGAACAACCCCATGGTTTGGAAAATCCTCAAAAACAAAACTATGTTTTTAAACTTACTGAATCTCTCCATGGAATTAAATAAAAACCTAGAGCTTGGTATGAAAGATTGAGTTATTTTATTTTGAAAAATGGATTTATTGTCAGATTGGAAGATCCAACACTTTTTAAGAAAACTATTTGTTCTAATATTATATTAGTAAAAATTTATGTTGATGATGTTTTTTTTGGTTCAACTGATAAAAATATTTGTAATGATTTTTAAAAATTAATGTAAAAAGAATTTGAAATGAGTATGATGGGAGAAATGAATTTATTTTTTGGATTTTATATTTATCAAAAAAATTGTGGAAATGTTTTAGATCAAAGTAAATATATTATTAATGTAATGAAAATTTTGGGATTGAAAATATTAAGACATGTACAACTACCATGTTGAACAATATAAAACTTTATTTGGATGAAGCTGAAAAACCAGTAGACTTCAAGTTATATATATGTATGATTTGTAGATTTTTATATCTTACTGGTAGTACACTAGACATTATGTTTTCTATATGTCTTTGTGATGGATTTCAATCAAATCCAGAAGAATCTCATCTTACTGCTATTAAAATAATTCTTAGATATTTAAAAGGAACTATTTTCAATCTCTTCTTTACCCCAAAACTTCTCATTTTAATTTAATTTAATATTCATATGATGATTTGGAGGTTTTAGATTAGATATAAAAAGAAACTTATGCACCTATCACTTTTTAAGAAAAATATTTAGTATCATGGTATAGTAAGAAACAACACCCGATTTCCCTATCAACCGATGAGGAAAATTATGTGTCTACTGGTAGTATTTGTGCACAATTTTTTGGAAGAAAAAAACCCTATCAGACTTTGTAATAAATTTTATTAGTATACCTATTTTATGTGATAATACTAGTGTTATAAATATTTCAAAAAAAATCCTATAAATCATTATAGGACTAAGCACATTGATATAAGGAATCATTTTCTAAAAGTTCATGTTCTGAAAAAAGATATATCATTATAATTTGTTAATACCTAATATAAATTATTTGATATTTTCAATAAAACACTTTCCAGTGTAAGTTTTGATTTTATTAAAGGGGAGTTAAGAATGTTTAATTTTATGTAAATGTTTATTAATTTATTTCCAGTCTCTCTATTTTTATTTTAGTAAAATTTATTTAATAAGTTTATATTATTTGAATTATTTTTATTTGAATAAATTTTAATTTATTTTGAGAATAAATTCATTTATATATTTTTTGTTTTTCTTTTCAAAATGAAAAAGTAATGAGTATATTCTCAATCAGTGCAATAAAACTGTTTTTCTTCTCCCACTCACTTTCTCATCTACTACACATCTTTTTGGTTTACTGATATTTTTTCGATTCTTGTTTTTTAAAACAATAAAGGTTCAATCCCTTCAATCTCAAAACCTTTAGAGATGGAAACTTCTTAAAAATCTAAAGATGCTTATTTGGATGCATCTACTCACACATCCAGTAAATATCACAAAGTCATCCATGGAAAGATAATCAATTTCAATTATTTAAATTCTTAAAATATTTCGCTCAAGGAATAAATAAGATTTAATGTTCTGGATTATAATTTTGGATAAGATAACACCCCTATATCATATGAAATTAAAGTAAAATAATTTTTTATAAATGATTCATTTAATATCGGTTTCGTTGAAAATATTATTACCTATAATATTGCGATACTGAATTTTCATTTCCTTATATAGAAATGGCTAAGCTATTGTGTTGTACTCATGAGGGGGAGTTTCAGTTTGATTTAAGTAATATAGATAATGGAAAACATTTTTCATGGGACATTATATTTTCCTTTCTTGGAATTAAAACTATCAATAATGTAATGACAAAGGAGCTTACTCATGACCACCTAGAAATTATGAAATTCATTCAATCTAGAATTTTTCCAAGGACTACTAAGCTAGAGAAATTCTTATATCCAGACATGTATTTCATGTTTTTGTTTTTTAATCGCATCATGTTAAATTTTTGTAGGTTTATGATAAGGTATTTAAACCCTTTCTGCCACCATGATGATAAGATGTGATATTATCCCTATGGAAGAATTATTTTCTTTTAGATGTGAAGAAAAGGAAAAAATGTTAATATGTTTTTTGAAAAAACATGTCATCACAAAAGCCTCTTAAATGATGGAATAGTTAACAAGTTGGACTTTGTTTATAAAAACGCTTTAAATAGTATTCTTCTAGTTGGTGTGTAACAACAATAGAGGTGGTTAAGAGCTACTTGTGTGGAGAAGAGGATGATTCCTTTAGTTGGTTTTGTTAGACAGAGACCAGATGAAGAGGTTGAATCTAGGATATAAGGAAATATTGTATAGAGAAGAAGGATTATAGTTCACATTCCAGAGACTGTGGATGAAGCACTAGGAGAAGATGATAAAGGAACTCCAGTGGTTGAGCATGCTGAGCAAGAGGTTCACAACCAATAACATCAAAAGAAATATTTCCCTAATCCTACAACTCAATCTATAATTATTCTTGATTCTGAAACTAATGGAGGATATTACATAAGAGAAAGATAAAATGGTAGTGAAGATCCAAGTTTGGAATTGGTAGAAGTTCATAACAAGGAAGATATCCCTAACCCTATAACTCAATATCCTAAATCTTCTAATTCTCATGGTAAAGATTTAGTTATAAAGGTAAATCTATTGGAGGTTCATAAAATTTTTCATAGAAAACATTTGGAAGCTGAGAAAAGTAATTGGGAAGAGTTTAAATGTTTTACAGTGCCTAGATCATAGTTTGAGGCTCAGAATCTCTGTATTAGTCAATTCAAAGAAAATATTATTTCTATTGGAGACCTTTAAGAGTTCATCAAAAAAATTTCTAGAGAGTTAAATTTATTAAAATATGAATCTATTAGGAAGTAAGAATTTAATGAGTTTAATCTGATGATATGGAGATAATTTCAATCTCTTAGGGAAAGAAACCGAGCATCAACCTCCTCTGAATAGAAATCTATAGATCAGATCAAAAGCTTTGAAGCAATTAATTTAGTTCAGGATGATTTCAATGATAGGTGGTACACTATTCAACATGACAATACTCCTTTAAGAGTTCTGTTATACAATCAAAGGTATTTGTTTAGTCAACTAACTTCAAATGAATCCTAGTTGGGATTATTTATTAATCAAGTTAAGGATAATTTGACTTCATTCATTTAGTCAAAGGAAGATATAAATGAGTTTATGGAGGTTAATTTGGTTGAGAATATAAATATTGGTCAAGATTCAAATAAGATTCTTCAACATTGGTTAGAATTCTACAATAACCATTTTCAGAGCATACTACTGAAGCTCATTGATATTAATAGTGCTTTCCAAGCCATTCCTTGTCCTTCTACACTGTCTTCCTCTGGTGATTTTGATCATCGCTCCTCAATTTTAAGACCCTTTTTTGACTGAGGATTGTACTCTAATTTTAAAACATTTGAATATGTTTTAATTTCAATTTAATTTGTATTGCTATTTAGGTTTATTTTATTTAATTTAAGTTCAATAATTAATTGTGAATCCTAAATTTATTTCTCTTATAATTTTTTTTGTAAACTATTCATTTATAGTTCACTGCTATATTAACTGTGGTTTAAATAATTTTTTCTTTCCATCCATCTTTTTGATATAAAAAAAGGAGAGAATATTTATAATAAAGGGGTGAATATATATGGAGAATATCTATGGGGGAGAATATTTTCAAATCACAAAATTTCATTAGAGAAAATATTTAATTTACAAGTATTGATTTTCTTTATTGAAATAATACTGTGAAATCCAAATATTTTATATATCTATTTTTGTGTGTTTAAAAATTATACATTTTATTTAAATTTTGTTATGGATTGTGTTATGGGTTTTGTGATCATAAAAAAGAGGGATATTTTTGGGCATGCATTGTCTTAACAATACTCAATAATTTATGATGATTTTGATGCTCATAAATAACCTTGTTTGTTTTCTAAAGAAGTTTTCTTGAGTGAATTTTTAAGAATTTATATCTGGGTTAAAGGAATTTAATGTTACAGGAATCACTCTGGAAACACTATTTAAAACCCTATGTCTGGAAAATGAATTTATGGTTTACTATAACAACATTACATTGGAAAAGTGAAATTGTTGCATATGGTATCAACCCTATGTTATGATAAATAGTTTGCATTTGGATTGATATACTTTCATTTAGAGAATTGAAAAGAATATGGATCAGCAACCATACATTGGAATTTGGTATTACTATTCATCAATGCAACATTCAGGAATTTAAACATATGGTTAATAAATGCTACGTTCAAGATTTTATGCTAAAAAGGTGAATGTATGTATTATCATCCATATGCTACTTTTGTTCCCTATATTATGTGAAGATGGAAGTATTGTTAAGGAACCATGACTTGATAGGAACCTGATATTTTGAAAAGGAACCCTATGTTATGTGAAGGAACACTACTCTGTGCAAAATAACCCTACACTATACAGTTCAACCCTACGTTGTGTTATCAATGGTGATTTTTAAGCTATGTTTTCAATATGATATTACTGCAATGGTCAAGTCTATGTTAAATACCAATTCAAGGATCATTATGATTGTTTCAAAGAACCGTATTCATTGGAGAAATTCACTCCTATTCTTAAGGGAAGTTACGACTCCCCTAGTCAACTGGAATTTGAATTTCTATGATCAATAAAGATATTATTTTTGATATGGAATACCTAATCAAGCTATCTATTCTATATATTCCTTCATAGTATCTCTTAAAAAATATGTGTGTGATAAGAAATTTACATATATGAATTCATTATTGAAATTATCTTTTACAGTGGTATTGCAATGAACGATCAAATATCTTTTATTTGAAAAAGAGTATATGATTTGAAAGTTTTACATATTTAAACCTTGATTTACTGCTATTGTTTAGTTGCTATCTTATTGAATATAATTTTACAACAAGGATCACTTTATAATGTTTCATTCTTGAAGATATTTTTTTTTGAAGAATAAAATCCATCAATTTCCAATTGCATGCTGCTGCAACTGTAAAGATCAACCCAAACCTTTAAAATCAATACGATTTTATTTATTAGGGTTTAAACTACTCATACTCACTTGTGGTGGAGTATCAGCTTCTTGATATAAGTTTTGGATAACCCGTTCTCTATTAAAGAACTTTAAGGATTTGTCTTTAGTCTTGTTGTAATGATGTCACCTTCCTGCACTCAATTGTAGATTTATGGTCTTGTGATTAAAGGACCATTCTAGTGAAATTTACCAAGCTCATAGAGAGAGTTATTGGTAGAGTGTACTAGGGGATAGCTATGCCCTGAACCATGAAAAAAGGTTGTGTTCTTTATTTCTATTTTATCTGCTTCTCATTTTATTAGAAAAGAAAACACTACTTATCTAGATAAATCATAGAAGGCGTTAAAAGCCAGAATTGTGGATGATTTTTGAAAATACACAATTCAACTCCCTCTTGTGTTACTTTTTATATTCCTACCTAACAATATCATCATAATATTTTCTAAGTTGTATATGATATTTATTTAATGATTCAAATTTATCTTGTAGCATAAAACAATACTTATTTAATTCATCATATTTTTTTTTCAGAATTATAGTTTTGATAGTGAGAATATTGTACCTCCTTATTATATTCCATAATAAATACCATTTTTTTATGCTCTGCTTTATAAGTTATAGAAGATTCATCATTTGAACAAGAAGAATCCCTCAAATAATCCATCATAATTTTCTTTCCTTTTATTTTATAATCGAATTTCATTTGAGGTTTAAATAATGGGAAGTAAACCTTTATATAACCTTTCTCTTTGCATTCACAACATCTATTCTCTTTAGTCCCTTTATTTTCTTATTTTATAGTTTATCATACCTTTTAGAAATATTTGATAAAAATTTATCTATATCTGGATTAATTTAATCATATGATTTATCTATTTTTGTCTTGAGATAAGCTTCTCCATATTTGATATGATTTTCAACTTCAACATTCATCACAACTTCATACATCATCAAGGTTCCAATTATTTATTTCATATATAATTATATCAATGGTTTATATTTTTGTATATAAACATATATTCCATTTCACCTAGAGGGTAAAAATGTAAGTACTTTTAATGGTTGATCTAATTTAATAGCTGGATATCCCAAAGTAGAAATATATTCATATGAGTGATATATTCATCTTCATGAATTTTAAAAGTATCAAAGATTAACTTTTCAATAATGTACCTTAATTGTCTAACATTTTTAGTCCTTCCATAGGAAACAAAAATGATTTTCCACAATTCATAGGCAATAGGAAATTAAGAAACTCTATTAAACTCATCAGTCCCTAAACCATACACAATAACATTCATTTCTCTTGAAATAAGATCATATTATTTTTCTTAATTACCATCCCATTTTTTCATATCTTCTTTAGGAATTTCTTAAAGCTTGGAAACTTTTAAATAAACTCTTATTACAATATTTTCGAAATAAATAATCATGAAATCTTTCCAGCATCCATAATTATCACCATTAAAGTAAGGACCATAGATTATCAAAATAACTTCACTAAGATAATCTATTTTGAGATTTTCTTCATATGAATATTTAACTCAGGATTATTAGAGACAAAATATACCTTTGATAAAACATGTTGGCATCAGATTGAAACAAAATTTTCAAGAAGAAAATATACTAATAGAGCTGAGCCTTTGATACCACTTATTGGTATCAAATATAAATAATAGAACATCCAAGTAATTTTTAAAAGATAAATATAATAATAGAGACCTTACTACGATACCAATTTTTGGTATCAAATAGATCAATGATTTTAAACAATAGAAATATAAAAATTGATATCTTCCTTTAATACCAGTTGTTTGGTTGGATAGTGTAGAGACCCGAACCTTGACGTACATGGAAATTACATTACTTTTGCGGAATACTTAATACATAACAAAAACAGACACACAAGGATCATAATAGTTTAGTGTCTTTGGAAACTCGGAATATAATCTTCTAATCGTGGTGAAAGATCTTCAACATCTCCATTAATGATCTCCCCTTTTTTTTCTTACCTAAAACCTTTCTTTATATCTTGGGGAAAATAAAACATAAAAAGGGTGAGCTCAAATTCTCAGTAAGGGTAAGCATGGATAAAATAAAACATACCATATACATTTGAACTTAAAAACATGAACATAATGTTTGAACATCAAAATCTTGAGAAATGACATAAAACATGGAAGTACGTAAGGCATAGATCATAAAGAAACATTAATAATGATAAAATAACATGGGAATAAAACATGTAATTGTGGCATCCATTAAGCACATGTAATTATTTCCATAGTAGCCAAGACAATGCTGCCAAGACCATCTTAGTGGACAAAGTCCCTTTATGAATCGAGTTCACTCCTTGTTCCAGTCCTGTAAAACCGAACTGGATTAACTTACCGTTCTATCCATGTCTATCTCATGAGATATAAATCTTTACCCAATGAATTGGAGGGAGATATAGGTCCCAACCATATCATAATGAAATCATTCTTACTTGTGCCACAAAATAAACATACATCATTCATCATAACCCAACAAATAAAATGGGTTTCATAAACATCATCCCATCATCACATAATTCATATAAAAGTAATGGATATAATTTCATAATAATAAAAGTGAAACCATGTAAATCATAGATACATGATACTTTAAACATACACATATGAAATAATGTCATCTTAGATGAAAAATGGTTTTGATAAAACACTTGAAATGAATTCTTGAGGAAAATATCCTTTCTTCTTCAAAATCATTCCCTTTTTAAAAAATGTCATGAAATTTTAAAAGAATAGGATATTGTTTAAAATAGTGATGAAATCTTTTGTAGGAAGATTCATGAAAATAAGGCTTTATAAAACCGTAAAAATCCTTTTATGCCGTATACCTTAAAAAACATTCTTCTCGTACTTTTGTCGGAAAAGTCAGAAAGTACCTTATAGGGTAAATAAAAGAAAGATTCATTCCATACCATGGGGTAAAAGTAAAATGGGTAAAAAGGAATTTAAACATACATGAATACACTTTTATAAAACATGTACATGGATGATAGCAATAACCCCAGTAAATACTTACGAATAAGCAATTTCGGATAAAAATGAGACTTGCGCAATTATCCCTTACCTTAGGTCATATATGCTTCGTACGTATCAAAACCTCATGTACAATGATTTAAATAATTTCATTGACTTATTACATAATCATATTCATTGTTATTATATCATATATGGTTCACTTATGACTTTATATTACCCGTTCTTTTGTAAATTCATGTTAAAGTAGCGGTTTGGGTAAAATCGTTTCATTTGTCTTTCGTGTTTTAACTTGTAATTATTCATATGATTACTTAGATCATGATTAATTACATAAAGAATTTAAAACATGATTCATATATAATATATATTCAGAATATACATATATATATATATATATAATATATTGTTAAATGGAAAGAAATACATCGTTCATGGAGACGGTAGGCCGTACGTACGCATGAAAGTTGTTTTCGTTTCCTTATTGAATTGAATGGAATTAAGTAGATGACATAAATATATATATACATAAATACAATAGCATTATTATGTCATATATTTCATTATTACTTATTATATATACTTTATAATCATTCTTGAATGGTTAACATGGAGAGTGAATCTCATCGCGTCGTGGAGACGGTAGTCCGTACGTACGCAGAAGCGATGATATCATTCCCATGATCATGGAATTATATTAAAGTGAATGTATAATATTAAAGAATCAATATCACTTTACAATAATCATATATATTCATTAATTTCACCATTATACCCATCCAAGTAAGGTGGTGGTGGAAAATAGATTACACCACGACGTGGAGACGGTATTCCGTACGTACGCACGCGCGGTGATTTCGTTTTCCATAGGATGGATAGATAGTGAAATATGGTTGTTTCATATTTATAAAAACATATCAGTATATGAGTGATACTTATGTTATTACTTCATAATGAAACAAATAAATAATAATAAGTGGAAGAAGAAATAAGGTTTAAAGAATCGGTAACGGACATTACCTCTTCTTTGAAGCGCCTCTTTGAGACCTCCCCTTAGGGCACTAAATTTGGTCTTTGAAGAAGACCAGGACCTCTAGGTTGTTTCTAGGGAAGTGTAGAAGATAATTTTTCAGGGTTTGGACGAGCTTGAAGGCTCAAAGTGGTGTGAGGAAGAGAGGGAGGAGGTGCCCTTTTATAAGGGAGGAGAGGGGCACCTTTGGAAATATAAGAAATATTAGTTTATATTAAATTCTAATCCCACCTAAAAACGTCTAAAATGACTCATATACTAATTTTAGATGAGATAGGGTTGTGATATCATCAACCAATAAAATTTATACATGTTAGGAAATTATTTTAAACATTATCAACTTGATTTATCCTTACTTAATCAATCTAATTTTATTTGTGGTAATAACATTCTAAATTTTAAATTATAACAAATAATTAATTATTTGTTGTTAATTTTCCATAATTGGATACTTTATAAAATTTTAGACCATATAAATTTAAATTTATAATTTTTATATATTTTTGTGATTTTTAAACAATTTTATAATATGTTATTTTTATAAAATAACAATAGTGTCAATTTTGACACTATTCATTTATTTGAATTTAAATAAACTATATACAGATGATATGTTCGAAATAAAAGCTTTAATAGATTCATAAAAGGTCATATGTATCTAGAAAATTAGTTGAGAACATTAAATAGTTCATATAATATTTATTTTATTATTTTTAAAACCATTTATTTGGTTTATCTCTTAATAAAATAATTACTACAACATTTTTTATAATTATTTAATATACTTATTTATTGCATAAAAATTAAAAATAAAATCCTATGATGAAGATAAATATATTACCTTTCACAATAATACTTTTACTCTAATTTATCATCTTAAAATCACAATATTTAAATTGTTATATTTATTAAATTATGAAGGTGACAACTTTGGCATCATTTAAAATAAAAAAATATAAGTGTCATAATCACTTTTATAAGACTTCAAACGGTTATATATTAGGTAATTGGATGATTATGGTGTATATATACACTATGAATAAGTTTTTGTCAGGTTTTTGGGTCTTTTAATGGGTATTATTATTTCAATAAAAACTATATTACTGATTTTTCAGTTTATAAATAATTTCTGCATCATTAATGCATCACCATTAATGACAATTATTTGATACCTAAAAATTATAAATAAATTATCATGATGTCGATAAATTTATTAGATTTCTGGAGACTATTCATGTTTGATGTTTTATGATGTTTATCACTAAATTAAAATTATTATACTTATAAGATTTAAGAGAGTGACATGTTGTCACTTTCTTTGGTTTTAATAATAATTAAATTATTTTCATGGTCAAAAGTCCATAAAATTAATATCATACGACCCTTAGGTGATATGGGTATACTTGTATCCATAAAATATAATTTTGGAATGTGTTATGGTAATTTTATAATATTATATTTACCCTTAATTACCCGATTTACCTTTAACTATGGTAAATAAAATTTACCGTAGTTACTATTCATAATTCCCAAAAATAAAAAGTAACCTATTAACATAATTTGGACCCACTGATTCCAAATATGGAATCAGTTTTTTTAAATTCAATACACAGAATTTGATGAAATTAAATTAAAATTAATCTCGTTGTCGAATGAAAACGAGTTTTTGTTTAAAATATTGAAAAAGATTGAATTTATTTAACCTACGAATTCAATGTAAAATAAATGCTAATGAAATAAATTATATTAAATGGTAAAAATATATTCTATTTATACTTTAAAACCATTCAATATTATAATTTAACCATATAAATTATTATGATGAAAAAAGTTGTTTTTAATTAAAATATAACGTGTTTGTACTATTCATTAAAATATTAAAGTTATCAGAAACATATAAAAACTTTATCCAATGTAAATTTTTATATATTGATTCAAAATAATAATTTTATTTTGTCAAATTGAAATTATAAAAATGTCAAAAACTAGATTTAAAGTGGGTGCACCATCAAAAGGCGGAAAAACTACATTTTTTGAAAAATACATATTTTACCCGAAAAATTTATTCTGTTCTTATACCATGTTCTAGAAAATTTGTAAGATGAATAATAACGTTATAAAATTCAAAATTTAGTTAATAATATTCATAACGGCTAGTTTATAATAATATTATAATAATATATCGTTGTTTAGTAAAACCTGGTATTGCATACAACACACACTATCGAGGAAGGTCGCGATTGCGTGTAATGCAAGCCAAGTTAGGGTTGTGTGTTGTGAAAGACTCTTTTGTTGTTTCATATAACAAAATCCAACCATTTTTTATTTATACATTGAATATATATATATATATACACTCAATGTTGCGTAGAATGACTATTATCAAACGAACATGAAATTGTGTGTAACACAATCTAAGAATAGTGTTGCGTATACTGCAAGCTAATATGGTGTTGCGTATAGCACAAGATAATCTTGTTGTAGCATAAAACACATGAAATCAAATAAATTAAAAATAATACTTATCATAAAATATCAAGTTGTTACATTCTACCCCCCTTAAAATGAATTTCGCCCTCAAAATTCATCGGGGTTATACATGGTTTTATACTTGAAAGTTTCTTTAATTGAAACCCACATCATAAAATGAAATACCAAAACTTAACTTTAAAAACTAAAGTATGAAACGTAATAGTTACCCAAATTAACTAATCACTCGGTTTCAACATAGGAGAACATAAGTGAAAATATGGATATGGAAGAGAAATCTAACCATTATGTTCTGATGAAGAGTGGTAGAGAAAATGGGTATAAAAAAGCCAACAATCACAAAGCCATATATTTGTGATGATCTAAGGTACCATATGATTCATCGGATATAAGGGCACTAGGAAAACATTTTGGGTTTTCAAGATCATTTCCCAAAAGTTGGAGAATTTGAATTAGAAGAAATACTTCCTTGATTTTGGTATAATCTCACTGTTGTTCGTGCTTTGAACAATTTACACTTCATCTCTTAAAGAAATTAATTTGAATTTGTTATTCGTAAAGTCTTAACAGATCATGTGATAGAATGATGGGTCATTCTGTTTGTTTCAAACAAAAGGTTAGCAAAAGTTATCAAATATACATAAGTCCATCTATGGTGAGGTTAATCGTATACGATTCCAAAAATAAACTTATACTTCATATATCATACCGCGTAATAAAATAAAACTAGTTTCTACTAACCAGGGACTTCCAGTAGGTTAGTGGTCGGCGATAAAGGCCAGTCACACTTTGGTTGTGGGTTCGATTCCCATAGACTTGTCCGACTCGACGGGTTGTTTCACATCCTGCAGGTTGTCCTTTTTCTAAAATTACATCATTATGGCATTCCATCGATAATATCGAAAAATAATTCTAGCCTTAAACTAACTTATGTTCAACATAATCCATTTCAATCTTTAGGATTATCCAGAATATTACAGTCCATTCTCATATTATAGTGAAAACGATTACCAAAGAGTTCATATAACAAGCATGTTAATACCATCGTTAACCCCCATATATCATACGGTATGTCTTGTTGGTCACATTACAAACATTTGAAGGCCTTAATCATCTATTCTCTTGAAAAATGAATACCCATTGATCCTTAGTGAAAACATGAGTGCTATAAAAAGTTAACTCTTTCCACATACCAAAATCCCAAAATTCTATATACTCAAACCATGATATCACTTAGTCCTTATAACAATCATGAGCTCATGAATATAATCAAACATATCATTATCTTCTTATCCCTTCATTATGCACATATCATCTTCTTTCCAAAATATTTGAATCACTTTTCATGGTTACTGGTACCATAAAATTATTGAAAACCATAATAGACTCAATCCATCCTCTTCAATGATTTTCCTGGAATAAGTCCTTCCCTGATTTAGAAGTAACTTTTTAGGTCAGGTCATTGATTTGGGTAATGCTCATGTTCTCCACAAATAAGACATTGAACTCCATAACAGTCTGTCACTCTATGACCCTTTTTTCCACACAGATAACATATGTCCCTCCATTTGAGGTATTCCTCAAGGTTCTTCTTCCCTTCTTTAGAAATCTCAATCTTACTTTCTTTATGCTCCTCAACATGTGAACATGCATAAAAGTCTATCTTCCTCTTATTTGATGAATTAGGAATACCACTAAATTTTACCTTGTTAATAATATATCGCAATGACTGATTCGACATAATCACAATAGCTTTCTCTCAAGGAATTACACAATTTTGTTGCTCAAAGTCACCAATTTGTCCATTGGATTCAATATTAACCGAATTCCTTCTGGTTCCCTCCATTGACGAAAACACAAAAAGAATTCTATGAGAGGAAAGAATCATGCTAGGGAAAACAACATAGTAAAGGGGGAGTACCCTCAATATCTAACATCTTAGGTTAAATTCTAAGATCGTTACCGTAGTTCTAGGACTATATCCTATACGTATACTTACCCTTAGGGACATCCCTAGACATACCTTAGAAATATCTCTAGGGATCTCACTAACGTTTTCGCATCCTAGTTTCCAAAGGTTAACTAAAACTTTCCTCTGATACCAACTGTAGAGACCCAAATCTTGACGTACATGGACATTACATTACTTTTTCGTAATACTTAATACATAACAAAAACAGACACACAAGGATTGAAATAGTTTAGTGTCTATGGAAACTCGGAATATAATCTTTTAATCGTGGTGAAAGATCTTCAACATCTCCATTAATGATATCCCTTTTTTTTATTACCTAAAACCTTTCTTTATATCCTGGGAAAAAGAAAACATAAAAAGGGTGAGCTCAAATTCTCAGTAAGGGTAAGCATGGATAAAATAAAACATACCATATACATTTGAACTTCAAAACATGAACATAAAGTTTAAACATCAAAAGCTTGAGAAATGACATAAAACATGGAAGTACATAAGTCATAGATCATAAAGAAACATTAATAATGATAAAATAGCATGGGAATAAAACATGTAATTGTGTCATCCATTAAGCACATGTAATTATTTCCATAGTAGCCAAGACAATGCTGCCAAGACCATCTTAGTGGACAAAGTCCCTTTCTGAATCGAGTTAACTCCTCGTTCCAGTCCTTTAATACTGAACCAGATTAACTTACCATTCCAACCATATCTATATCATGAGATATAAATCTTTACCCAATTAATTGGAGGGAGATATAGGTCCCACCCATCCCATAATGATATCATTCTTACTTTTTCCACAAAATAAACATACATCATTCATAATAACCCAACAAATAAAATGGGTTTCATAAATATCATCCCATCATCACATAATTCATATAAAAGTAATGGATATCATTTCATAATAATAAAAGTGAAACCATGTAAATCATAGAGAGATGATACTTGAAACATACACATATGAAATAATGTCACCTTAGATGAAAAATGGTTTTGATAAAACACTTGAAATGAATTCTTGAGGAAAATATCCTTTCTTCTTCAAAATCATTCTCTTTTCACAAAATGTAATGCAATTTTAAAATAATAGTATTTTTTTTAAAATAATAATGAAATATTTTGGAGGAAGCTTCATGAAAATAAGGCTTTATAAAACCATAAAAATCCTTTCATGCTGTATACGTTAAAAAAACATTATTCTCGTACTTTTTTCGGAAAAGTCAAAAAGTACCTTGTAGGGTAAATAAAAGAAATATTCCTTCCATACCATGGGGTAAAAATCAAATTGGTAAAAAGGACTTTAAACATACATGAATACACTTTTATAAAACATGGACATCGATGATAGCAATAACCCCAGTAAATACTTACGAATAAACAATCTCGGATAAAAATGAGACTTGCACAATTATCCCTTACCTTAGGTTCGATATGCTTCGTACGTTTCCAAAACTCTTGTATAATGATTTAAATAATGTCATTGACTTATTAAACAATCATATTCATTGTTATTATATCATATATGGTTCACTTATGACTTTATATTACCCATTCTTTTGTAAATTAATGTTAAAGTAGCGGTTTGGGTAAAATCGTTTCATTTGTCGTTCGTGTTTTAACTTGTAATTATTCATATGATTACTTAGATCATGATTACTTACATACAGAATTTAAAACATGATTTATATATAATATATATTCATAATATACATATATATAATAGATCGTTAAATGGAAAGAAATACACCATTCATGGAGACGGTAGGTCGTACGTACGCATGAACGTTGTTTTCGTTTCCGTATTGAATTGAATGGAATTAAGTAGATGACATAAATATATATATATATACATAAATAAAATAGAATTATTATGTCATATATTTCATTATTACTTATTATATATACTTTATAATCATTCTTGAATGGTTAACATGGAGAGTGAATCTCATCGCGTCTTGGAGACGGTAGTCTGTACGTACGCACGAGCGATGATATCATTCCCATGATCGTGGAATTATATTAAAGTGAATTTATAATATTACAGAATCAATATAACTTTAAAATAATCATATATATTCATTAATTTCACCATTATACCCATCCAAGTAAGGTGGTGGTGGAAAATAGATTACACCACGACGTGGAGATGGTATTCCGTACGTACGCACACGCGGTGATTTCATTTTCCATAGGATGGATAGATGGTGAAATATGGTTGTTTCATATTTATAATAACATATTAGTATATGAGTGATACTTATGTTATTACTTCATAATGAAACAACTAAAGAAGAAGAAGTGGAAGAAGAAATGAAGTTGAAAGAATCGGTAACGGACATTACCTCTTCTTTGAAGCGCCTCTTTGAGACCTCCTCTTAGGGCACTAAAATTGGTCTTTGAAGAAGACCAGGACCTCTAGGTTGTTTCTATGGAAGTGGAAAATAGAATTTTTCAAGTTTTGGCCGATCTTTAAGGCTCAAAGTGGTGTGAGGAAGAGAGGTAGGAGGTTCCCTTTTATAAGGGAGGAGAGGGGCACCTTTGGAAATATAAGAAATATTAGTTTATATTAAATCCCAACCCCACTTAAAAACTTCCAAAATGAATCATATACTAATATTAGATTTGATAGGGTTGTAATATAATCAAAAAATAAAATTTAGACATGTTAGTAAATTATTTTAAACATTATCAACTTGATTTATCCTTACTTAATCAATTTAATTTTATTTGTGGTAATAACATTCTAAATTTTAAATTATAACAAATAATTACTTATTTGTTGTAAATTTTTCATAATTGGATAATTTATAACATTTTAGACCATATAAATGTAAATTTATAATTTTTATATATATTTGTGATTTTTAAACAATTTTATAATATGTTATATTTATAAAATAACAATAGTGTCAATTTTGACACTATTCATTTATTTGATTTTAAATAAAATATATAAAGAAGATATGTGTGAAATAAAAGCTTTAATAGATTCATAAAAGTTCATATGTATCTAGAAAATTAGTGGATTACATTAAATAATTCATATAATATTTATTTTAATATTTTTAAAACCATTTATTTGGTTTATCTCTTAGTAAAATAATTACTACAACATTTTTGTATAATTATTTAATATACTTATTTGTTGAATAAAAATTAAATATAAAATCCTAAGATTAATATAAATCTATTAAAGTTCACAATAATAATTTTAATCGAATTTATAATCTTAAAATCACAATATGTAAATTGTTATATTTATTAAATTACGGAGGTGACAACTTTGACATCATTTAAAATAAGATAATATAATTGTCATAATCACTTTTATAAGACTCCAAACGGTTATATATTTGGTAATTAGATTATTATGGTGTATATATACACTAACAATAAGTTTTGGTCAGGTTTTTGTTATTTTAATGGGTATTATTATTTCAATAAAAACTATATTACTGATTTTTCACTTAATAAATAATTTCTGCATCATTAATGTATCACCATTAATGAAAATTATTTGATCCCTAAAAATTCTAAATAAATTATCATGATGTAGATACTTTTATTAGATTTCTGTATAATATTCATGTTCTAAGTTTTATGATGTTTATCACTAAATTAAAATTAGTATACTTATAAGATTTAAGAGAGTGACATGTTGTCACTTTCTTTGGTTTTATTAATAATTAAATTATTTTCAAGGTCAAAAGTCCATAAAATGAATCTAATACGACCCTTAGGTGATATGGGTATACTTTTATCCATCCAATAGAATTTTGGCATGTGTTAGGGTAATTTTATAATATTATATTTACCCTTAATTACCCAATTTACCTTTTACTATGGTAAATAAAATTTATCGTAGTTACTATTCCTAATTTACAAAAATAAAAAGTAGCCTATTAACATAATTTGAACCCAATGATTCCAAATATGGAATCAATTATTTTAAATTAAATACACATAAGTTTTATAAATTAAATTAAAATTAATCCCGTTTTCGAATGAAAACGGGTTTTTGTTTAAAACATTGCAAAATATTGAATTGATTTAACCTACAAATTCAATGTAAAATCAATGATAATGACACACATTATATTAAAAGGTAAAAATATATTCTATTTATACTTTAAAACCATTAAATTTTATAATCTAACCATATAAATTATTACGATGAAAAAAGTTTTTTTTAATTAAAATATAGCATGTTTTTACTATTCATTAAAATATGAAAGTTATCAGAAAAATATCAAAACATTATCCAATGTAAATTTTTATATCCTGATTCAAAAGAAGAATTTTATTTTTTCAAATTGATCTTATAAATATGTCAATAACTAGATTTAAAGTGGGTGCACCATCAAAAGATGGTAAAACTGCTTTTTTTGAAAAATACATATATTACCCGAAAAATTTATTTTGTTCTTATACCATGTTCTAGAAAATGTGTAAGATGAATAATAATGTTATAAAATTAAAAATTTATTTAATACTATTCATAACGGCTAGTTCATAATAATATTATAATAACATATCGTTGTTTAGTAAAACCCGGTATTACGTACAACACACGCTATCGAGGAAGGTCACGATTGCGTGTAATGCAAGCCAAGTTAGGGTTGTGTGTTGTGCAAGACTCTTTTTTTGTTTCATATAATAGAATCCAACCATTTTTCATTTATACATTGAATATATATATATATATACACTCAATGTTACGTAGAATGACTATTATCAAACGGACATGAAATTGTGTGTAACACAATCTAACAATAGTGTTGCGTATACTGCAAGCTAATACGGTGTTGCGTATAGCACAAGATAATCTTGTTGTAGCATAAAACTCATGAAATTAAATAAATTAAAAATAATACTTATCATAAAATATCAGGTTGTTACAGATAGGTTAGAATAACTATAATGAAGACAATGGGGGGGGGGGTGAATTGTGATCTCTTAAAATCTTTAACATATTCAAAGCAATTATCTTGTTATGCAGTGATTCTTTCCTTATTTCTTAAAGATGAATGATATGAGGAAATAAATAAGAAAACTAACACAAAAATATATAAGGGTTTAGGACACAAATATCCCCTAGTCCACTCCACCAACTCTCCTTCCCCAAGTATTGTGATTTTCACTATTAATTCCTTTTACCAGGGACTTAGAAAATTGAGTACATAAAGCTGATACCATTACAATGATTCTTTTTTTACAAGTACTTATAGTTCTTCTATAGGGAACCAGAAATCCACATCTTTGTCTAAGAAGATGATACTCATTCTCCACCATGAATTAGTCTATGCAGCTAAAACTTTAATAAATCAATATAGATTAATTTTATTGAGAACACATGTTTCACTCATAGTTGCATCAGAAACTGAAAAATGTGTTTAATCTTTAATAACGCACAGTAGCATCAAGATAATTCTTCAACTTTGCACATTATTTATTTAAATATTAGTAGAGAAAACACCAGATAGATGAATAAAAATGTATGTATCTAATGTGTAATTTTTATAAATGTTTTATAGAACTTGTAGAAGGAGATTTACCAATAAGGTATAGTATTAGAGAGAAAGAAAACAATGAAAAGGTCAAAACATGAATGTCTCCAAAGTGTAGCTTTGAAGATAACGACACACTATTATTTACATGCAAACAATTTTTTTTCCAATGTATATATCTTTATATTGTAACTTTTTTATTGTATTTTCAGATGATGAACATCTCAATATTTATACTATAGGTCAAACTACTCTGGGTAAAACGATTTTAGAAATACAAAATAATAAATCATGAATATTTAAATTTAAAATCATTTAAGTGGGTCATAGGTTCCCATAGAAATAGGAACGGTTTAGTCCATTGAGTAAGTGACTTTTAATTAGTCATAAAATATATTTAAAAAGTTATTTAATTCTGGAAAGACTTTTTTCAAAAATACATATAATATATTTAATTTAAAACTCTATCATTGACCAATAAAATATAGGGCTCTTTCACATAGTAATAAAACTCCATAAGCCGGGTTGAAAATATACCGTTGTTTACAAAAGTAGGGTTAATGAACCATACATTTATTCCTTTAAATGTAGGGTTTCTTCCAAATATAGGGTTTTTGAACCATAATTTTCTAATAGCATATAGTATACAATCCATACGTTCAATTCCAAACATAGGGTTCCCAAAATATACATTTTTTTTAAAATGTAGGGTATGAAAAGCATTTCAATAATACTTTAAAACATGTCTAGAATAATTTAAATAAATATTTTCCCATGAATCAATTACTAATGTATGATTCTGGAATATATTTAACGAATATCATTCTCCAAAAATCCACTTAAAATAAACTTTATTAGTAACACAAATGTGTGTTTTTGTGAGACTCAAAACAAAAAATAAATTAATGAAATTTTTGAATTAATGCATGCTCAACAATACCATCCATGTGAGGTGGTGATGAAAAATGAATCACATCACTTATGTATTTGAATTAAATTTTACTAAATTAAATTTCTATAAGTGGTAGAAATTACTTGTAGAATAATCTAGGAAAACATGACGAAAAATGGGGTTTCTCAGAAAAATTCCTTTTTAGTATAAAAAATTTAATTATAATATCGATTCTAGTGAAATTTAATTTATTATTTATAATTAAAAGGAACTAATTAAATTTAAAAAAAATCCAAAATTAAATGAGGCTATGTAAATACTTTAAAATAAAGGAAATTTTTCTTAAAAATTGGTATTTTTTACTATTTACCTAAAAAACATTTTTTATAAAATTTTGAAAAAAACACTTCAAGATAATTTAACTTGATGGTATAAGAAATAGAGTTAATTTTTTAAAGTTAAAAGTCTAATATTTTAAAATAAATCTTTATATAAAGCTATATAATAGGTGTAAAAAAATTCAGTAAGAATGAAACTATTTACCTTTTGTTTAAAACATTATTTGATATTCTTGTAATGAATATAACTCTATAAAATATAATTAATAAAAAAATAAAGATAGAAATTTATTTACTATTAAAATTACCTGGTTTCTTAAGTTCACCCCATATTAGGTTGTTATATTTATCCTATGGGTCTTCTCAATTATTATAAGTGAAATGTTCCCTCAGACTGTGCCTAAATTCTCTTATCATGGTGTTTGTACATGAAAATATGAATTAGAGGTTTGAAGTGTTTGAATAATAACCACATATTGAAGAAATATTATCTACTAATTTTACTACTAAAATAGAGGTATCAACCTATAATTTTAGAAATGGTAAAATGAGTGAAGTTAAAAAACATAGGAAGAGTATCGGCTAAAAGAGGAATAACAATTTGCCAAGATAGTTACAATGATAAGTATTTATTAGTTAAATTTGATTATTATTTTTACTCAAATAAAGAAATTTCAATCTATGGTTAATATGTAGAATACTTATATGATAAATCACTTTGTGACTCTAAAGTGAATGAGTATCATAAAATAATCCCCATTGAAATAATTACACATATACTTTCACATATTATGAGACTACAGAATAAAAAATATAGCTAGAATAAGAATTTGATTCTATATAAAATTCATTATCTCAAAATTTTGGTAGATGAAACACTCTCTCAAGGGTGGTAAAATCAAATGACTAATCTTTTACATTTTCCAATTTAAATATTGTATTGATTGATTAATACTTACAAAGTGCTTCTTGTGAGAAAGTTGTTATTGAATAAGTGATCCATGCATTTAAAAAGATTCATATAATCTCTAAATTGTCAAATATTCTCATCTAGAAGTTAAAGAAAAATGGGTGAGTGAAATTGAAAATTCACTCCTAGAAGAAATCATAATGCATGAAGTTCAAGTTCAGAAGATGAATAGAATTTTTGAAGAGATATTGAAATAAATTGAGATTTAAAAGAATTAATTCAACATAAATTGTCTGGATTTGGAAGTAATGTTGCTGAATCTAGAAGGTAAAAAAGTTAAACCTCCCCAATCTACTTAAATAATAAGTTCTATAACCCTTATATTTAAAAAGAGTCTTACTTCTATTAATGATAAAATTAGTGATTTCAAGTAGAAAATTATACAAAAATGGGTTGTGAAAAATTATTCAAAACTCACTAAAGTATCAAATATTTAATTGTGAAGGTCTAATAGTATTTTATCCCCATACATGGATAAAAAACTTGGGTCTTACAGCCAAAAACAACAAGAAAAAAATTATAGACAACATGAGATTATAAGAAAAAGAAGGAAGTTTGTGGGATACTTATGGTGTTGCTGGAGGTTTGGAAATATGGACATATAATTTTGGTATAATATATAAATATATAAAATTTATAGAAGGAATTGATAAAGGTGGAATGATGATATAATAATTAAAGAACCTGTTGAAATGATACATAATGTACAAGAAAGAATAATCTATATTATAAAAAATGTTTTGAAACATTTGATAACTTCTATGATTATTGAAAAAAGTATAGCCACACATATGATGAATACTAGTATGTACTATACTAAATTGACATATATAATAATAATTAGAAGTATAAGAAAAAAATAGATGAATTGAATCCTACCATGAGTATTAAATTAGTAAAGAAAAAAGATGAAATGATCTCTCTCAAGAAGTTAGAAAAGAAGGTTGAAAACTATTTAAAACCAATAAAAAGAAGATTATTATAATCTGGTAGTAAATACCACATCATGGAACATTTTAATATGGCCATTAATTTCAAGAAAGAATGGATAAATATTAAACTAAAAAGGGAACCCATCCAAGATTTATATAGTAAGACTGTATTGGTGGCTAACACTGCTAATGAAGAGATATAAAGGATACCCGAGAAGGTAAAATCAAAAGACGATGATGGTGTGTGTATAATGTGTAAGAAGTAAGTACACATTACTTCCATATGTAATAATTGACTACTCAATCAAAATGAGTTTATATGAAATAAGGTAAAACACCAATGATTCTATGTTCTAAAATTGCTACTATAAATATAGAGCCTATACATAAAAATAAGATAGAGCATATACCAAAAGAATTATTATATCTAGATTAATTATAAGTATCTTTGAAAATAAAATAGGCTGAAAAGAATAAAATTTCCTTAATATCCAATGTTAAAAATCCAATTCTAGATAAAATGAAAGTTAAGAATAATTATGATGAGATGATGACCTAGATTCCTAAAGAAGTTCATATTTAGAAACCTAATAAGAATGCAAGCATGAAGAGATCCAAAAACATTACCTTTAGGGAAAGATGTTTCTCGGTTAAGAAAACTGTCTCATCCTTGCTACTAAAATTGAAGAATTTATAGAAGTTTACCTTATTCCTATAATATTGATATTGGGCTTTATCAAAGAGAATTGAAGGTGAAGCCTAAACAAATATGTTGTAGGATGTGATGCATATATATTCAAGAAAATAACCCATCATGGATAACCAATCAATTTATATCAAATATCAATTTTTATAAGGCATCCAAACTAGTATCAAAATTCATGGACACTATTTCTGACTAAAAAATCAACCATAGAGAATTATGGAGATAATACCATAATGGGGGGGGGGGGGGGTCTATCAAAAAAGTGAATATGATAGGTATTTAATTATTTTTGATTAATCTATAAATTTATACAAACCCAAGAAAATTATATAGACAAGGTATGATTTTAACTTTTCCCCTATTGTGTTGATGTATATTGAATATGGATATCAAGGGGGAGTGACTATGTAATAAAATGGTACAGAATATACTTTCACTTGAATGTTTTTTTTCTTCTAATTTTTCAATACAAGTACATGTATCTAAAAAATTCTTGAAAAAATATTTACAAATCCCCAAAGAAATGAATTTCAGTTAGCCTCACATTGTTATTTATCCATATATTTTTTTCCAAAATAATTAATATTGTTTTCTACATCAGGTTAGACCATGTTGAATTTGATTTTATTGATCTATGGTACATTTCTAAGAGAACTCATGATTCCACCCTTCTCTCATCGAACTATAAGATAATAATAAAAGAGGAATAAAAAAGGGATAGAAGATGGTTTTTATAATAACATACATTATTCTTTGAATTTATAGATAATAATGGGGAGTAAAGAGACATTAAATTATGAGTGAAATTTGAATTGAAAACAAATTTTAAGGGGGATATTGAAGTGACCAAATGGATTTGAGAATTTTTACTTGTTTTTAATTTGAAATGTGGAAGTCAATTTATGATTGGCATGTTGTTTTTTGGAGTAAGGATCCACCCACTAAACATAAAGACTACCCATTCATTTTGAGTGAAGAGATACTATAGTTTCATCCATTATATATGAAAGGGAAATTCATGATGTAAAGTTAAATGAAAAGAATAAGCTTATTAGTAAGGAGTCTATAAAACTAATGATTATTTGAGAAATAATTTTTGGAATCAAGTCAAGCGTTGATGGTATGAGTAGCATAGTCTACAACATATTAAGGATGGAGTATCTAGGGTTAAATGAGATGGTTTCCAAACATGGTTCTAGAAAGCTTGTGTAACTATCATTAAAAGGCTAACATAAGGTTAAAATATTTAAATTAATCTATAAAAAGTTGGAAGAACCCATCATGGAATTACCCTATCATTTTGAATACTAAAATCAATGAAGAAACATTATTTGGATGGAGTTAAATGATTGAATAATCAAAGATGCATTACAAAGGTAGTGATATTATTTGAAATACTTATATTTGAGTGTTAAAATACTATAAAGGACATTTGAAGAAATATAAATAGGTTAATATTATTTTATTAATTACATGAATTATTTGGAACTATTATAAGTATATTTAAAGTATTTGAGAAAGAATAAGAAATTTTTAAAGTCACAATGAATCAATTTTAATAAGTCTGTAATTTGAAGTTTGAAGTAGAAAATTGGTTATGTATGGACATCTATGTATAATTAAATTAGATTTAAATAAATATAATTGAAACTATATAATCATAAACTCCCATATATAGAAGGATTAATTGGATGCCAATTATGCATCATACAGGTACGTGAAAACATTAATATGTTTCTTCATAAACATCATCCTATGTTATGTAATGATCATTCGACCTCTGGTGTAAGAAATTTAAAAATTATTAGGTTGCATAAACATCATATAATACTATATAAAGATCATTTTGGTTTCATAAGAATCATCTCATCTGCATAAGCATGATCTTTGTGCTGTAAAAGCATAAAAAATTTGGGAAATTATGAGTATTCTACTGGATAAAAATATAAGTTTCAAGAATTATATATTTTAAAGAATAAATAATATATAATTATACCAAA
Source organism: Viscum album (assembly GCA_963277665.1). Lineage (NCBI taxonomy): Eukaryota > Viridiplantae > Streptophyta > Magnoliopsida > Santalales > Viscaceae > Viscum > Viscum album. The sequence continues at coordinate 289,618,866 of OY728153.1, read as the reverse complement.
GTTGTGACTTCTTTTTAAAAACATTATGAAGCTATGCTTATACATGATTAAAACTAGTTTTGAAAAATTTATAATTATATGAATCAAAAATGATAAAATTTTAATGTTAATATTGGAAATAAAAAATAATGATAAAATAAAATGATGCATGTGATAGAATTTAGTGGATAAAAATAAAAAATGATTTGTGATTCAAGAATATTTGAGTTGGAAGAAGATGTTAAAACTTTTGAGAATAAGTTCAAGGTCGGATAGATTTCTAAGAAATTTTTTTATCATGATGTTGAAATTATAGATCAATTAAATCTTAAAATTATCTTTGATGATACTGGAACTGATCTATAAGTTATATATAACACAAGGAGATGTGATTTAATGTAAATAAAGATTAAGATATAGTAAATTATGCTATTATATTGGATCTATAGATTAAATACTAAAGATATATTGTTTTACTAAATGAACTCATGATGTAATTGAAGTTTTTCATCCAACAAGATATTTAAATAGATAGTGATCCGATGTTGATCAATTTTAATGATAAAAAGGGTTATGTGTTGGTTTTGGAAGTGTTTTGAGATGATGAGAATCAAATTATATTATGTAAATATCAAATATGATTGCCTATGATTGAGTGAAAAATGGGAATGAAAAGTTAAAGGGTACTCCAATCAGTTTATACGAGATAGGTGGTTGAAAAAAAGGTATAACCTTGATCATGAGAATAACCCATGTATATAAAAGTTAAGAAACGGTGGGAAGAAATTAAAATGATATCATGATCCTGAATGTGAAGAAAAGTTTCTATATTAGAAATTTAGAAAATATAATTTTTGGTGAACTGTATCTAAGAGAGAAAAATATGGTGAGAGAAAGTATATTGATTGTAATAAATGACCAATATTTGTAAACAAAGAGTACATATAAGATATCTAGTAATAAGAAGAAGATACAACTGATCCTGTGTTATAGAAGATTCTTCATTTGGGTATAAAAGAAAAAAGAAGATCCAATCTAATTAGTGAGATGAATAAATATGAAGATGCATTAATAAAGGTTGGCATATAGGGGTTATATAGATCTTGTATTATATATCGAGTTACTTAGAGGATATTAAGGAGTTACTATATTAGTAAAGATAACTGTAGCTTGATATTTAGTTGAGAACGCTGGGTGATATGACTATGAAGAAAAGATTTAATGTTGAAATATATGAAGAGGCTAATATGTCTAAAATTTATCAAATCATTATAAAAAAGACACATAATCTATTGAGAATAAGAAGACCAATTAATATTTATTTAGTTTAATATTGATCTTATTTTAGATATAATTTAAATAGGAATAAAGAAAACACTTGTGTATACATAGTGAGAAGTTATGTAACCAAAGTGACTCTGGGTATAAAAGGAGATCACAATGTGACTCTACAACATTAGCGGGATATTGGAAATAGTGTAGTCACTGTGAGAAGAAGTGTTAGTTTTTCAAGAATTTTGGGGTCATGAAGTCTCATTATTTTCACTTGAGTTTATAGTTTATAGTGGAATCTATGATTGGAGAAAGCAACCAATCACAACAATGTGTAGGTTTCCCACAACATGGACAGACATTGTAAAAACATCTTGTGGCATCTTTTACTTACTTTCCTACACTGCATGGGGTATATGTGATTGGAAAATAATATATTAATAAAATATTATCCTAACATATAACAGAGGTGAAAATTCTTAGAGTGTAAATAATTAATGGATAAATTGTAATTTGGTAAAAATAGACAACACATAATTCACCACTTTTGGGTTTTACAAGGTACTTAGCATGAGATCACCCTAAGGTGGGGGGGGGGGGGGGTGAATCAAGGAGTGTAAATTACTTACCCAATTAAAACTACTTGAGTCTTTTACCTCACTACCCTTAATGGATCTTGACCTCTAAATTTTGAGGGTGACTTTGTTATACTCTTTCACTTAATATTCTTAAGGTTGCTTGATATTTTTTTTGTATTATTAAATTATGTAAATATGGTCATGATTATTTAATTGGTTCACCCAACTAGTATATGTCCAAGTATATTTCATTATCATTGTTTCATGTACAAAAAATTACTTTGAAGCTCATTACTTACAAAGGTTTAAACTTCAAACTTCTCTTTCGATTTTTATGAACATCGCCATTGTAGTAGATTCAATTTCCATATTGAATAGGTCTATAAAGAATGATTAATTCCTTGTAATGTTCTATAAAGATTTACAATAACTTTATGTATTGTTTACTTGATATGAATTCATAATAACCAATTTCACAAAAATATTCACTTTCAGGAAATTTTCTCTATTTCATTAAACTGCCAAATTTTGTGAAACTTTAAACTTTCATGAAACTCACAAAAATTCACAAAGATTACTAAAATTTCATAAAAATACCTTGGTAAAACTATCCCAAGTATTTTCTTCATGGAACTGATGTTCTTATAAATTATTTTCACAAGGAAAAACTTCACAAAATTATTTCATGAATTCATAAAATTTAAATCTTTAATGATTTTGGATTTTTCAAATGAGGGTGCAACAACCTATTTATATAATTTACCACCCCTTTTTGAAACATTTTCTCTCACTACTTAATTTTTTTAAACTCTTTATTCATTTCACATACCTCCATTTCTTTTTGAAACTTCTGGGAATATCTTCTATTCATGCACACTTCTAAAAAACATGGAATTATCACATAACTTTTCACATTTTTAAAACATGCCACCTTCACAAAAATCACTTTCATGAATCAACCAATACTTCATGAATTCATTTCCTTTTACATATTTTTATGAGTTAGTCTTGAAAATTCATTTTTATAAAACATTACAAAACATCATGAAGCTATTTATACCTTTTACAAAACATACCACCTTCAAAAAACTCACTTTCATGAATCAATCAATCTTTCAAAAACATAATTCCTTTTTCATTTTTTAATGATTCCACCATGAATACTAAATTTCAATAAACATCTAAAAAATACATCAAAATTTAACAAATTTTTTCCTCCTACATTAAATTCATCCCTTTTCTATTTTCTTGTGATGACTTGGAATCACCATGTTTGTGAAACTTATGGTTAACACGAGTCTTCTTCAGTTGATTTTATTTTTCATGTTAAACTTATAAAATTCAATAAAACACTTTCATAACCATTTTTTCAGGAATATATCAAGGTATTCATATTCATGAAACTTCTCTAATTTCTTTTCATGATGTAGCCTTGTATGGGTGCTTATATTTTTTCAATAACTTAAATTTGTCTCTCAGTATTATCATGATCAATATTTTGGACTTGTAAATTACTTCATGTAATACACTAATTTCCATTTATCTTAACATAATCATTTATTGAAACTATTAAAATGGTGAAAAAATAAAACATGCTCCACCACACCATGTCAATGGAAATAAAACATCAAGAACACCAACTCACCAGGGTTGACAATAATAAGGTTGAAAATGAATCCAACACACAACACATGGAAACACCAATTCTCATTGGTGTCTAACAATATCCCCATTTATATTTTTTAGAAACACTTTAATGAATCCATTTCCTCTATCTCAATTCCACCTGATAAGCCTCTTTCAACACCCAATATGTATGAATACTAATAATAATTATTTATTGGTTTTGGAAATCAATATCAACTATTTTATAATGCAAGTCATGAGATATGGCCACATTATTCAATACTATAAGAAAATTCTTTTTATCATGAACTCATTCCATGATTTATCTTCATTTAATTAACATCTTCAACACCATCATATTTAAAACCTTTACTTTCTACTCTTCCTATGAAGGTTTGTGCATGATCACTCATTGATCCATGATCCTTTATACTTTGGGTAGAAACTATAGATGGATTTATGATCCTTTCTTATTCCCATTTAACATCAAATCCAAATTATTTTTTTACCATATAAATCATAAATGGAATCTTAAAAAAACTCATACCTTTAGAAATATGGATATCACTTTTAGAATTGTATCATTATTCCCGTATTTAGTAGATGTTATACTACATAATATTTCTCCCTTAAAAAAAATTAAGGCCATTCGTTACATCATTGAACTCTATATCTTTTATCAATTATGGGAATATGGGTATTTCTATTTCCCCCCATTTTTCAACATGATCCTTTATTTTTATAAGAAGATATATTTCCCCACCTATGATATTAAACTTCTCATTTTGTTAGGCCCACTAGTTAGATCCAAAAAATCACTTCTTCTTCTACAAAATTTCTTCATATTGGACTACAGGTTTGAAAAAATTATCCATGTCAATAGAAAACTTTTAGCTATAACTACCTTCAATAATAATTTCATTGGGTGAAATTACCACTTAGAAAATATCCATCTAAAAAACGTATTACCCTACTAAGTCGAGACTCAAGGTAAGAAAAAAGAGATAAAATTAATACAACCATTAATTCCCACTGCAATCACTAATATCCATATATCTCAGGAATACATATAAATTTAGACTCTTTCAATAAATTATTCTATATTTATTCTTTATCTCTAGACACCAAGATGATTCCAATTATTGAAATTGATATCTACTATCATAGGTACCAGAATTATGGATTGTTCTATTTTTTGAAACTGATACTAATTGTTGAAATTGATGCCATTTTTTGAAATTTTGACTCATATGTTGAACTTTTGAGATTAATTATTGAATTGTTATTGATAACTATTTTTTATCTAATCTACATGGTGTATTTACTTAATTTTTTGGGAAACCATCTCTCGGAACTTTATTTCAAAACAACCCATGAATTTCTCATTTTGTCACCAAATATGGCACTGAAATTCAGAATGATAGTTATTATTTCATAATAGCCTATAATATCCTAAGAATAGTTAGATGGTATCACACATTATATTAAAATAAAACAAAACATTGGTGATCATTGTTTTGTTTCTTCCCTATTTTTTTATCATCAAGATATGAAATTAGAGAGATCAGGTGATCTTGACATCAATGCTTGAAGGATGTTGATGACACTTGACATAAATTGAAATATAAACTTTCATATCTTAAATCTAATCAATTTTACTCCTCATAACTACTCTGGTTCTACTTCTATTATTATTTAATATAATTTTATATTCAAAAAATATTCTTGTATTGATTTAAATTTGTTGGAACACTGATGTATGTCATAACATCACATTGTGTTTTTTGGTAAAAATTCCCCATTGATTGTATATCACCTAAAACATAAAACACTTCAATAATAGTTAATAACATTTAATCACATGGGTAGAGGGGATAAATATAAGTTATTCATGTTGAGGAATAAGGAAATTCAAGATGAACCAAGACATTACCTTCCAACTTTAGTTTCTCCTTCATCATATTTTGAGAATGTAATGTGATCATCTCTTCAATTTATTCTGCATTACATGTAGCCATAAAACTTAGCATCTTTATAAAGGATATCCTTTTCATGTTTCTACTCATACACATCCCTTAATAAGTGTAATAATTTTCATCCTTCCATATCTTGGGGTTTTACAAAATTGTGGAATAAATCATAGTTGAACATGTATCGTATTGTGTAGTATCTTTAGTGGATGTCACCTCTATCATCCTTCTCCATTTCATATTTATCTTTTTCATTTTAGTGGTATGTGTAGAACCACCTTGGAAAATCAATTCCTTGATAGCTAAAAGTAACATTTTGGATTACATCTTCTTTGGTGGAGTCATATTCACATTCTCTTACACCATCTTCATAGTTGAAAAAACCTCTTTATTTTGATTCCATATTTTCCTTCACTCTTTCTAAGATATTTTTTTTCTGAAAATCCAGATTTTTGTGCATAATACACCCTTAATTGTGGTTATTTATCTTTCTAAAGAACATTGAACCTATTATCAAACTTCATAGTCTTCTTTCTGGTGTATTATTTCTCATGATACATCATAAGAGTGGAGTATATCTTTATGAATTCTTTACCATTCCATGCATTCCTAAAATTAAAATACCTTACCATGTGACCAAGGCTTGAGAAAATAAAACATAAACAATAAGAGTCATACCTCATATGGTATCTCCTTAGTTGAGATATTTTAATAACAATAGTTATTATAATATCTTTGGGATTATTTTCTTCGAAACATCTACCCATGATGTGTCCAAACATTCCATAATAGAATCACTTTGGTACTTACTTATTTTTTGGAACCACACTTCCAAGTTTTTCATGTAACAACTAATTTTTTTCCAGATTCCAAAATTTTAATCCTCTTGGTTTCTATATAAATTGAGGTTTTTAGGGATTTTCATCTTCACTTTTAAGGTGTTCATACTATCCTCAAGGCCTCTTATGTTCTCTCCCTTTTATTTTAATTTTTTATCTAACATATTCAACTCTAGGATAATATCTCTTATATATCATTTTCTTTATTCAAATTGTATTCTTAGGGAAAGATCAATTGCCTTTAATTCATTCTTTATGGGTATTTAGTTTCTGATAACATGGAAAAGTTCTTAAATTATGTCCCTTTACTCATTTATCTTCATTCACATTATTTTAATGCATAAATTTATGGAAAATTCTCGATTCTTTGACCTATTTTTTTTAAGGAAAAATATTCAACCACTGAAAAATATACTTCATCCATGTTGCACAATCGAAATTTGTTTTCATTTCATGAGCATTCCTTAGAATACAAACTTGTTTTTTTTCATTTCATCACTAGAAACACATATCCTTTTTTTCTATAATATATTTTCTAAAATTAAAAATCATTTATACATGTAAGGGTTAGAAAAATAAATATCATTAGGTTCTAATTTTATCTTTCCAAAAGAACACAAGATCCAGGATGAATTCTCATTTTTATTCTACTTATTTTCTTTTATCATGAGGCACTTATCACTTGTACTTTATTATTTTCCAAAAACCTCTTCCAATTTCATCCACATATCTTTAGAGAATATAAAATGATTTATCTTTCTTTAGATATCTTCTTCAAGAAATTCTTTTAATGCCACTTTTACCAAAGTATCAATTGAAATATTTATTTGATCTATTTAGAGGATAACTCTATGAATGCTTAATAAAAATATTCCATCTTATACCACATATTAAGGAACTCCAATATAATCTCCCATTAAAATTGATGAACCCCTTTTCCCATTATTTTTAATTCCTCCCATCAAATAATGGATCCTTTATTGTGGCTTAAATATTTAACACAACTTCAGATCAAGTCATAGGAGTAAAAAATCCAAAGAAAATGAACCTATTCCTATGATACCAATTATATGATTTTACAAGTCACTTAACATGAGCTCACCCTGGGGGGGGGGGTGAATTAGGGAGTGGAAATGAATTACCCAATTAAAACTACTTGAAACTTTATATCACTACCCTTAAAGAATATTGACCACCCAAACTTGAGGGTCACTTTTTTATGATCTTTAACTGGATATGATTAAGGATTATTTATTTGTTTTAGTGTACATAAATAAAGTAAATATGAACATAAGTATTTACATGGTTCACCATAACTGGGCCATATCTAAGGGATATAAAGTAGTGTTGTTTTATGCACCAAAATTACTATGAATCTTACTACTTATGAAGGTTTAGTCTTGGTCACTCCTCACCGAGGATCATTTCTTTAAAATATTTAGGGTTGGATCACTATGACCCAAGGGTCACTAAATGTTTTCTCTCTATTTCTTAATACTTCATAAGGAAAAGTACTCAAAACACAATAAAATGTATAACATCACTTTTTTGATAGTTGATTTAATGAATAGTTCTCATTGAAATTCATAATGATCTTTCACAAACAAGTTATGAACATCACCATTGCAGTAACTACAATTTCCCTATTGAAATAGTATTTAAGGAATATCAAATTACTTTGAAAAGGTATGAAATTATTTCAACTCATTTTTTGTTGCATTCACTTAATGTGAAGTTACAATAATAAATTTCATGAAAATCTCCAATTTCACAAAAACATTACCATGACATGGAACTCACAACTTTTGAAAAACTATGAACTTTCCCAAAACACTCAACCTTCCATGAAGCTTACTAAAATTTCAAGAAACTCCCTTTGTGTCACACCCCGACCTCAGACGCCTATTTATTTTGTTTTATTTTTATTATTTACCCAGCCTCGCGTTATTTGGATGAGGTTTAGTTGGGTCCAAGTTTGAAATTTTCAAAGATTGATGTTTTAGGCGGTTCTTGGGCCGGTGCGCGGTCACTGCACTACTAGCGGCGACGGTGCGTTTGGTCCTGGAGATTGTGCGGATGACTGATTATTATTATCATTCTAAAATGTAATGAGATAAATCCTTCTTTTTAATTATCATTTAAGTTTATATTAGTAATATTTTGTTTTTATTAATATCATTAATACTATTATCTTTTAACTAATAATAATAATATTATTATTATCATTGAGAATTTTTTTTTTAAAATTCTATTGTTGTTATTATTATTATTATTATTATTATGAGTATGTTATTATTATTATTAACACATCAATTATTATTATTATATTATTATTGTTATTATGTTTTTTTTAAACCCTAGTGCAACCCTAATCCCATGGCCCTATTTCTTTTTTTGCTGTGCGCCGCACCCCCTGCGCACCTTCCTCCATACTCGCGCACGACACCCATCGGCCGAGGGCCTCTGGCGTGCCACCTCCCCTTCGTCAGCCGCTCCTTGTGAGGATCCCTCCCCTCTACCTCTCTCCTGAGAGACCCCCTGGCCGAAGCCCCTTCCTCTTCACGCAATTCCCTCGGCTTTTCCCCTCCTCTTCCCCCGGTCCAGCGAAGTCGCTCACCCCTCCTCCCCTTCTTCTGCCAGTGCGCATCGAAGCCCCTACCAGATCCGCCTCGCGCTGCAAGTTTCCGCCACCCAGCCCCTCCGTCTGGTGCAGCCCCCTCCTGGTCCAGTGTGGCCTCCTGGTCCGACACGAGCCCCCTTGTCTGGTCAGCTTCTGACCAACCTCACCTCACCGTGCCCTCGCCTAGACCCCGCTGTCCAGACCCGACTCACTTCCCAGGGCAACTCCGGCGAACCTAACCCCCTTCATGGCGCAATTCTGGCGAACCCGACCCCCTTCCCGGCACAATTCCGGCGAACCCGACCCCATTCCCGGTGCAATTTCGGCGACCCCAACCTCTCTCCCAGCGTGATTTTAGAGAACCCGACCCCCTGTCTGGTGGCCAACTTTGGCAAACCCGATCCCATTTTGTGCAGTGCCTTTGCGTTGCTCCAGCGTGGCCGCAAATCCCCTCGTTGGGTTCACGAAGGGTGTTTCGGGTCATATCGGATCGCATCCCACCCTTCACCACCGAAGGCGAAGCAATTCAAATCACTTCGGACCATTCACTATTGTTTGTGGGGCGCGTTTGGTCTCGCTGCACGTTTTGGTTCACCGCCACCATCCTAGGTAATAGTTTTGTTATCGCGCGTGTGTTTATTTAATTATCTTTATTGTGTTCTGAATTTCCTTATATTTTATTGGTAGTGTGGGTAATGTTTTTTTTATGTAATCTCGACTTGCCGCATGTTTTCAGGGTTTCCAACACCGTCTGAGGTGATGGTCTTCATCCTTCGTCTTGTTGCGCACTTTATTTATTTATTTATTTTTGGGTCATATTTATGTCTCTGAGTCCCTGGTATTTTGTTGGATGTTCGAGGGTGTTCGCCGCACTCATTTTGGGTGTCAAAAGTGGTGGCAGGGAGTCGAGATCGTTTCCAAGTGCGTGCACTTTTGTCGAAGTGCGTGCACGTGAGCAGAGTGTGGTTTGAGTTAAAAATCTTGGCATGATCATCGTTCGTGGTAGGCGTTTCCATCCATTCTCTCTTTTCGATGTTTTCCATAGGCACTTGCATTGTTTCATTTAGTTTAGAAATTTAATTTTCACCCTTATAATCGTGACAGTTTATTTATTTCAATGTTTCTTTGATGGTTAAAAGGGTTAATAACAGCTTTAAAATAGTTCCTTGATTATGTTTAGGTGCTCCCATGCCTTCGCTCCCAATTTTAAACCATTTAATGCTTGTGTTTTCTTAATTAAATTTTATATTTGGTTTTGCACCTTTATTTTTCTTATAGTTAACTTATGACCGTGTTTTCATGTTGAAATGTTTGATCAAAAAATGTATTTTTGGATGCTTCTTTATTTATGCACATTTTTATACCTTGCCAGCTTAGTTGGAACTAACTGCCTTTATCTGCAAATGGTATTGTTGGATGTTTTGAGTGCTGTTTGCTGGTAGAAACATTTTATAAAACCTATTTTTCCTGCGTTGGTTGATTTCATGGAACTTAATGCTTTTGAAGAAATGATTCCGCGTCTCTTTGAATTGGTATTTTTCTAAATTATGCGAGTCTCTTTGTGTGGTTCTTTAAAGTGGCCTGCAAATAAATCCATGCGTATATGACTGTTTGGATTTTGGTGTAAATATTCTATTGAGTGCATGGAGTAAGTCAACACTTTGGTTTGTTTTTAAAAATTGAGTATGGTATCACTAAAAGAATTTTATTGCAATGCCTTGAAACTTGGAACCTAAAGGCCCGTTTGGCTCTTTAAACACAAAAGTAGTGATTAGGGTTGTTTTGGATGATCTTTTGCAATGTCTTCATAAAGGCATTGATTATGTAAAACTAGAGGCCCGATTTACAACTCCAAGTGTTAAATAAAGTGGTTTTGATAACCGAATGATGTGACGGCCCGGTTGGCACTTTGCATGTTTGACATGTATTCTTATATATATAAATATATGGGGAGATCCTATATAGGGTAACCCTTTATGGGCGAACACATAGGAATCATCCGTGTTTGGGGTAGGAATGTGCGGTGAGATGAGTCACACGCACGTGGGCCTTCCTACTTACACAGTATTATTATAAATACCATGGGTTCCTGGGAATCTTTTAGATGATCGAGTGAAGGTTGCTGACCAACCCCGATTAGACGGGTTGGTACCCCCTGGATTTGTTGTTAGTCTAGGTTGGCTTTTCCGCTGGATTGGTCAGTTAGGGCGGCCAGTTGGTTATAGACTTAGGAGCTTAACCATATGACGAAAGGTGGTTCCGAAACCGATTATGTCCAGGGGTCATCTAGGGATGTTTAGGATCACCCATGGATACTGGATTACTTACAATGCTTGTTTACTTTTTAGTTCCCTGGTTTATTTTCATTTTCACTTTTACTTGTTTTACTCTAGTCCTGCTTTGATATTTTCTATTTTGGTTTTCATTAATAAAATGGAAAATTATTTTGGAAATGGTGTTTAGCGTGTGTTGGGTTTTTAAATGATAACAACATGTTGCATATTTTTAAAATGTGAAAACCCTACTTTTATATCTGTATCTCAAACTTCTGTTAGTGGACTACTTTGTAAAAGAAAATTGTTAGATTCAGTGGTTTATTCTTGGCATCCCTACTGAGCATCTCGGTGCTCACGCCTATTATATATTTCTAGTAGCAGGTTCAGTTTCTTGTACAGGTTTCCGGTTCAGTTTCTCAACGTTGGAGCAGCTTGGGTTTTAGTTGGGTGGTAAACTAGGGGTCACAAGGAGGTATGTACAGTTTATGTTCCTTCCACTTCTAGTTTCATTTGGTTATCGCCAGTTTGTTTTATATGGTTATCTTTTTCTCATGGGCCAAATCATTCCCAATAGTTTAATTTTTCTGCCTGAAACTGGTTGCCAGCCCGTGGGGATTGGGAACGCGCTTCGGGCCATGTCGCGGGTCGGCTCGGGTGACTGGTTCAGGGTCGAACCGGGTTGGTTCATTACAAAATGGTATCAGAGGAGGCCCTTGTTATTTGGGATGTCTGGTAGAAGTAGATTTGGACCATCGGGGCTCAAGATGTAAGTTACGGGTTGGTGCCTGATCACCACCGCTCACAATGAGACCTGATTTACCAGGATTAGTCCGGGATTTGAGCCTTTTGTCTTTGGTTATTTTGGATTGAGGGATGATAATGAGAGAGAATCGGTTTACATTGCAGCCTCACGTGGGGTGGTGACCCATGTGGAGTCCAAGTGTCCGGTTTAAGGTCCTCTTAGTGTTATGTCTTACTTGGGGCATGGATCACCCCCATATTGCCGGGTTAAGCACAGACACTAGTCCCTCATTCCAATGGTCTATAGTTGGTTGTGTTTCATTTTGAACTTGGTCTATGTGTGTGATTATTGAAAATGAAAGTGATTTTGAAATGAAAAAAAGGGTTTCTTCCAAATTGTTTATGAAATTAGTAAAGTGAGTTTTTAAAGAGAAAGTGTATTGGTTTGGAACAATATGGCATGTCTTTGGATTTGGTAATGAAATAAGTTTTTGAACCTTGGCACTCCTTATGGAGGGTCACACGTGCGTGGGTATGTACGGAGAGTTCATAGGGGCACTTGTTTGCAGATGATGTGAGCGAGATTGAATGAACGTACATGTGACGGTTCATAAGGTGCCATAGGTGGGCTTTAAAATTTTAAGGAAATAATGGATTTGGAAAGTTATTTATTCTTGTGTTTTTTATATTTTTGGCTTATGGGCCTATTGACCTTGGATTATTTTATTGTTTTGATTGAGTTTTGGATTAATTCCGGTTTTGATGATGTTTCTCGTGTTGTCATGAGTATGCTGCCCAGAAAGGTCTCTAAGGTTTCTAATGAGTCATGCCCAGTTTTCAGTCCTTTTTTCATGTTGCCTATCAATCAAATAAATCAAGGTCTATGAGGGGTAGTTGTGTGGTTGTGGAACTGGAGTGGGTCTTCAGGTTGTTGGGAACTCCCAGGGTTGTTAGGGTGCATACCATATCAGGTTTATTTGAGAGTTCAGTTTTGGATGAGTAAAGTTGGGATGTCTCATCACCGTTAGAGTCTTGGGTGTGATTAACAATGGTTGACTTCCTTGAAGGTTCCCCAACAGGCAAGGAGTGCGGGCTAGTGGAACCTGTCTCCAAGAAATCATCTTCATCAGTACTGACTCTTAATTCGTCGGACCGTTCTCTTGTGCGTCACTAGTATGGCTAGTCCGGACATTCTAAGCCATCATGTTGAATCCCTTGAAAAATGTATGACTATCATGGTTGTTTGAATCATTGAATGAGAGGAGTTAGAGACCAGAAGATGAAAATGCATGACTGTGTGGTAGAAGATGCCTGAGCTATCAGGGCCCCAGCCACAGGTCTCGTGGTAAAGCTCGCGCACAGTCAGAAGTTACCGAGGGTGTGTGGAACCTCGGTCCGAATAATGTTTTCATCTTTGGGATGGAAATATCTGAAATCTCCTTGTTCTATTCTTATCGCTGTTGTAATATCATCCTTGTTGTGGGGGCATGGTGAACGCGTTCTCCCACAATCCAAGTGGTCTTATCTACTCTCAGTGTGGTTTTTAAATTGTTCAGTCTCTTTGAATGGTTGGGCCGTGAATGAATGGGCCAGTTCTAATTTTGTGTTTATCTCAGCTATGTTCATTTGAGGGATGTTCGTTACGTGAATTTTAGGGGAACTTTTGAGTTCATTTCTCTCCCTTAGGTTTTTGGGCTGTTTCATAACAAGATTTCATCTAAGTTTTAGGAGTGTTGTTCGGTCCATATGGAGAGATTAAATGAGTCTGTTTCTGAGTTCCCTCTATGTCCTGCCTGGGGTTGGTTTGTTCAGGTTTCAAGGGTTTTTGTATAAGTTAATTCTTGTGGTGGGGAGAACCCTCTCATGTTGTCCCCTCAATCTCAGATAGTGTTTTTCCTGGAAGTGTTCGGTTGTGATGTTTGTTGGAATTGGTCACCTCAAGGTTCTCGACTCTCTATGTTTTTGTCTGGGTAGGGACTCAAGTTGGGTCGTATGTTAGCTTGGTGACTTTCTGGGGGTAGAAAGTGTCTGTGGTGGGGATAATTGTCACACCCCAACCTCAGACACAAATTTATTTTGTTTTATTTTTATTATTTACCCTATACCGCATCATTTGGACGAGGTTTAGTTGGGTCCAAGTTTGAAATTTTCAATGTTTGATGTTTTAGGCGGGTCTCAGGCCGGTGCGTGGTCACCGCACCACAAGCAGCAACCGTGCGTTCAGTCCTGGAGATTGCGCAGTTGACCGATTATTATTATCATTCGAAAATGTAATGAGATAAATCCATCTTTTTAATGATCATTTAAGTTTATATTTTTACTATTTTGTTGTTATTAATATCATTAATACTATTATCTTTTAACTGATAATAATAATAATATTATCATTGAGAAAGAACTTTTTTTAAAATTATATTGTTGTTATTATTATTATTATTATTATGAGTAGGTTATTTTTATTATTAAAACATCAATTATTATTATTATTATTATTATTATTAGTATATTATTTTTATTATGTTTTTTTAAAACCCGAGTGCAACCGTAATCCCGTTCCCCTCTTTCTTTTTTTGCTGTGCACCGCAACCCCTGCGCACCTTCCTCCATACTCGCGCATGACACCCACCGACCGAGGGCCTCTGGCGCGCCACCTCCCTTTCGTCGGATGCTCCTTGTGCGGAACCCTCCCCTCTCCCTCTCTCGTGTGACACCCCCTGACCGAAGCCCCTTCCTCTTCACGCGATTCCCTCGGATTTCCCCCTCCTCTTCCCCCGGTCCAGCGAAGCCATGCACCCCTCCTCCCCTTCTTCTGCCGGCACGCATCGAAGCCCCTGCCGGCTCCGCCTCGCCCTGCAGGTTTCCTCCGTCCAGCCCCTCCGTCTGGCGCAACCCCCTCCCGGTCCGGTGCGGACTCCCCTGTCCAGAACGATCCCCCTTGTCCGGTCGGCTTCCGACCGACCTCACCTCACCGGTCCCTCACCTAGCCCCCGCTGTTCGGACCTGGCTCCCCTTCCCGGAGCAACTCCGGCGAACCCGACCCCCTTCCCAGTGCAATTCCGGCGAACCCGACCCCCTTCCCGGCATAATTCCATCGAACCCAACCCCCTTCCTGGCGCAATTCTGGTGACCCCAACCTCCCTCCCGACGTGATTTCAGAGAACCCAACCCCCTGTCTAGTGGCCAACTTCGACAAACCCAATCCCTTTTTGCGCTGCGCCTCCACGTTGCTCCGGAAAGGCCGCGAATCCCCTCATCGGGTTCACGAAGGGTGTTTCGGGTCATATCGGATCACGTCCCCCCCTTCGCTGCCGAAGGCAAAGCAATTCAAATTGCTTCAGACCGTCCTCTGTTGTTCGCGGGGCGCGTTTGGTCTTGCCTCATGTTTTGGTTCGCCGCCACCATCCTAGGTAAGATTTTTGTTATTGCACGCGCGTTTATTTAATTATCGTTACTATGTTTTGAATTTCCTTATATTTTATTGGCAGTGTGGGTAATGTTTTTTTTGGATGAAATCTCAGCTTTCCATGTGTTTTTAGGGTTTCCACCACAGTCCGAGGTGATGGTCTTCATCTGTCGTGTTGTTGCACACTTTATTTATTTATTTATTTTTGGGTCGTATTTATGTCTCTGAGTCCCTGGTATTTTGTTGGATGTGTGAGGGTGTTCGCCGCACTCATTTTGGGTGTCGAAAGTGGTGGCTGGGAGTCGAGATCGTTTCCAAGTGCGTGCACTTTTGTCGAAGTGTGTGCACATGAGCAGAGTGTGGTTTGAGTTAAAAATCTTGGCGTGACCATCGTTTGTGGTATGCGTTTCCATCCATTCTCTCTTTCCAATGTTTTCCATAGGTACTTGCATTGTTTCATTTAGTTTATAAATTTTATTTTCACCCTTATAATCCTGATAGTTTATTTATTTCAATGTTTCTTTGATGGTTAAAAGTGTTAATAACAACTTTTAAATAGTTCATTGATTATGTTTAGGTGCTCCCATGCATTTTCTCCCAATTTTAAACCATTTAATGCCTGCGTTTTCTTAATTAAATTTTAGTTAAGGTTTCCCACCTTTATTTTTCTTATAGTTAACTTATGACCATGTTTTCCTGTTAAAAGGTTTGATCAAAAAATGGATTTTTTGGATGCTTCTTTATTTATGCACATTTTTATACCTTTCCATCTTGGTTGGAACTAACTGCCTTTATCTGCAAATGGTATTGCTGGACGTTTTGAGTGGTGTTTTCTGGTATAAACATTTTATGAAACTTGTTTTTCCTGTGTAGGTTGATTTCATGGAACTTAATTCTTTTGAATAAATGATTTCGCGTCTCTTTGAATTGGTATTTTTCTAAATGATGCGGGTCTGTTTGTGTGGTTCTTTAAAGTGGTCTGAAAATAAATCCATTCGTATATGACCGTTTTTCTTTTAGTGTAAATATTCTATTGAGTGCGTGGAGTAAGGCAACGATTTAGTTTGTTTTTAAAAATTGAGTATGGTATCACTAAAAGGCTTTTATTTCAATGCCTTGAAACTTGGAACCTAAAGGCCTGTTTGGATCTTTAAACACAAAAGTGGTGATTATGGTTGTTTTGGAAGATCTTTTGCAATGTCTTCATAAAGGCATTGATTATGTAAAACTAGAGGCCCGATTTAAAACTCCAAGTGTTTAATAAAGTGGTTTTGATAACCGAATGATGTGATGGCCCGGTTGGCACTTTTTATGTTTGACATGTACTCTTATATATATAAATATATGGGGCTCTCCTATCAAGGGTAACCCTTTATGGGAGAACGCATAGGAATCATCCGTGTTTGGGGTAGGCAAGTGCGGTGAGATGAGTCACGCGCGCGAGGGCCTTCCTAATTACCCAGTATTATTATAACCACCATGGGTTCCTGGGCGTCTTTTAGATGATCGAGTGACGGTTTCTGACCAACCCCAATTAGACTGGTTGGTACCCACTGGATTTGTTGTTAGGCTAGGTGGTCTTTTCCACTAGATTGTTCAGTTAGGGCGGCCAGTTGGTTATAGACTTAGGAGCTTCACCATATGCAGGTAGGTGGTTCCGAAACCGAGTACGTCCAGGGGTCTTCTAGGGATGTTTAGGATCACCCATGGTTAATGGATTACTTACATTTCTTGTTTACTTTTTAGTTCCCTAGTTTATTTTTAGTTTCACTTTTACTTGTTTTACTCAAGTCCTGCTTTGATATTTTCTGTTTTGGTTTTCATTTATAAAATAGAAAATGATTTTTGAAATGGTGTTTAGTGTGTGTTTGATTTATAAATGAGAACAAAATGTTGTATATTTTTAAAATTTGAAAACCCTACTTTTATATTTATATCTCAAACTTGTGTTAGTGGACTACTTTGGAAAAGAGAATTGTTGGATTCAGTGGTTTATTCTTGGCATCCCTACTGAGCATCTCGGTGCTCATGCCTATTATATCTTTCTAGTTGCAGGTTCAATTTTCTCGTACAGGTTTCTGGTTCAGTTTCTCAATGTTGGAGCAGCATGGTTTTGAGTTGGGTGGTGACCTAGGGGTCACAAGGAGGTATGTACTATTTATGTTCCTTCCACTTCTAATTTCTTTTGGTTATCGTCAGTTTTTTTATCTGTTTATCTTTTTCTCTTGGGCCAAATCATTCCCAAAAGTTTAATTTTGATACCTGACACTGGTTGCCAGCCCATGGGGATCGGGAACGCCCTTCGGACCATGTCGCGGGCCGGCTCGGGTGACCGGTTCAGGTTTGACCCTGGTTGGTTCCTGACAAAATGGTATTAGAGGAGGCCCTTGTTATTTGGGATGTCTAGTAGAAGTAGATTAGGACCATCGGGGCTCAGGAGGTAAGTTACGGGTTGGTTCCTAATCACCACCGCTCGCAACGAGACCCGAGTTACCATGATTAATCCAGAATTTGAGCCTTTTGTCTTTGGTTATTTTGGATTGAGGGATGACAATGAGAGTGAATCGGTTCACAATGTGGCCTCACGTGGGGTGGTGACCAATGTGGAGTCCAAGTTCCCGGTTTAAGGTCCTCTTAGTGTTATGTCTTACTTGGGGCATGGCTCACCACCATGTTGCCGGGTTAAGCACATACACTAGTCCCTCATTCCGATGGTCTATAGTTGGTTGTGTTTCATTTTGAACTCGGTCTATGTGTGAGTGTGTTGAAAATGAAAGTGATTTCGAAATAAAAAATAAGGGTTTCTTCCAAATTGTTTATGAAATTAGTAAAGTGAGTTTTTAAAGAGAAAGTGTATTGGTTTGGAACAATATGGTATGTGTTTGGATTTGGTAAGGAAATAAGTGTTTGAACCTTGGCACTCCTTATGGAGGGTCACACATGCGTGGGTATGTACGGAGAGTGCATAGGGGCACTTATTTGCAGATGATGTGAGCGAGATTGATTGAACGCACATGTGACGGTTCGTAACGTGTCATAGGTGGGTTTTAAAATTTTAAGGAAAAAATGTCTTTGGAAAGTGATTTATGCTTGTGTTTGTATATGATTGGATTATGGGCCTATTTAACTTGGCTTATGTTGTTGTTTTGATTGAGTTTTTGCTTAATGCCAATTTCGATGATTTTTCTCGTGTTGTCATGAGTATGCTTCCCAGAAAGGTTGCTAAGGTTGCTAATGAGTCATGCCCAGTTTTCAGTCCTTTTTGCATGTTGCCTATCGATCAAAGAAATCAAGCTTCGTGAGTGGTAGTTGTGTGGTTGTGGAACTAGAGTGGGTATTCAGGTTGTTGGGAACTCCCAGGGTTGTTAGGGTGCGTACCATCTCAGGTTTATTTGAGAGTTCAGTTCTGGACGAGTAAAGGTGGGATGTCTCATCGCCGTTAGAGTCTTGGGTGTGATTAATGATGGTTGACTTCTGTGAAGGTTCCCCACCTAGAAAGGAGTGCGGGCCAGTGGAACTTGTCTCCGAGAAATCATCTTTGTCGGTACCGAATCTTAGTTCGTCGGACCGCTCTCTTGTGCGTCACCAGTATGGCCAGTCCGGACATTCTAAGCCATCATGTTGAATCCCTTTTAAAATGTATGACCATCGTGGTTATTTGAATCATCAAACGGGAGGAGTTAGAGACCAGAAGATGAAACTTCGTGATTGTGAGACAAAAGATGCTTCAGCTATCAGGGCCCCAGCCACAGGTCTCGGGGTGAATCTCGCGCACAGTCAAAAGTTTCCGAGGGTGTGTGGAACCTCGGTCCGAATAATTTTTTCAGCTTTGGGGTGGAAATATCTCGAATATCCTTATTCTATTCTCGTCACTGTCATAATATCATCCTTGTTGTGGGGGCGTGGTGAACGCGTTCTCCCACAATCCAAGTGGTCTTATCTGCTCTCAGTGTGGATTTTAAATTGTTCGGTCTCTTTGAATGGTTGGGCCATGAATGAATGGGCCCATTCTGATTTGGTGTTGGTCTCAACTGTGTTTATTAGAGGGATGTTGGTTACGTGAAATTGAGGGGAAGTGTTGAGTTCTTTTCTCTCCCTCAAGTTTTTGGGTTGTTTCATAACAAGCTTTCCTATAAGTTTTAGGAGTGTTGTTCGATACATGTGGAGAGATTAAATGAGTCTGTTTGGGAGTTCCCTCTATGTCCCCCCCTGGGGTTGGTTTGTTTTGGTTTCAAGGGTTTCTGTATTAGCTAATTCTTGTGGTGGGGAGAACCCTCTCATGTTCTCCCCTCAATCTCGGGTAGTGTTTTTCCTTGAAGTGGTTAGTTGTGATGTTTGTTGGAATTGGTCTCCCCAAGGTTCTTGGCTCTCTATGTTTTTGTCTGGGTAGGGACTCAAGTTGGGTCGTAAGTTAGCTTGGTGACTTTCTGGGGGTAGAAAGTGTCTGTGGTGGGGAGAATTGTCACACCCCGACCTCAGACGCCTATTTATTTTGTTTTATTTTTATTATTTACCCAATCCTGTATCATTTGGATGAGGTTTAGTTGGGTCCAAGTTTGAAATTTTCAAAGTTTGTTGTTTTAGGCGGGTCTCGGGCCGGTGCGCAGTTACCACACCACTAGCAGCGACCGTGCGTTCGGTCCTGGAGATTGCGCGGTTGACCGATTATTATTATCATTCGAAAATGTAATGAGATAAATCCTTATATTTAATTATCATTTACGTTTATATTTGTACTATTTTGTTAATATTATTATCATTAATACTATTATCTTTTAACGAATAATAATATTATTATTATCATTGAGAAAGAACTTTTTTTAAAATTCTATTGTTGTTATTATTATTATTTTTATTATGAGTAGGTTATTATTATTATTAACACATCAATTATTATTATTATTATTATTATTATTATTATTATTATTATTATATTATTGTCATTATGTTTTTTCTAAAACCCTAGTGCAACCCTAATCCCATGGCCCTCTTTCTTTTTTTTTGGTTGTGTGCTGCACCCCCAGCGCACCTTCCTCCATACTCGCGCATGACACCCACCGGCCGAGGGCCTCTGGCCGCCACCTCCCCTTCATCGGCCGCTCCTTGCGCGGAGCCCTCCCCTCTCCCTCTCTCGTGCGACACCCCCTGGCCAAAGCCCCTTCCTCTTCACGTGATTCCCTCGGCTTTTCCCCTCCTCTTCCCCCGGTCCAGCGAAGCTGCGCACCCCTCCTCCCCTTCTTCTACCAGCATGCATCGAAGCCCCTGTCGGCTCCGCCTCTCCCTGTAGGTTTCCGCCGCCCAACCCCTCTGTCTAGCGCATCCCCCTCCCGATCCGATGCAGCATCCCCCGTCCGGCGTGATCCCCCTTGTCCGGTTAGCTTCTGACCGACCTAACCTCACCGTGACCTCACCTAGCCCCCACTGTTCGGACATGGCTCTCCTTCTCGGTGCAAATCCAGTGAACCCGACCCCATTCCAAACGCAATTCCGGCGAACCCGACCCCCTTCCCCGTGCAATTCAAGCGAACCCGACCCCCTTCCCAGCGCAATTCCGGCGACCCCAGCCTCCTTCCCGGCGTGATTTTAGAGAACCCGACCCCCTGTCTGGTGGCCAACTTCGACAAACCCGATCCCTTTTTGCGCAGCACCTCCGCGTTGCTCCGGCGTGGCCGCGAATCCCCTCGTCGGGTTCACAAAGGGTGTTTCGGGTCATATCGGATCGCGTCCCACCCTTCTCTGCCGAAGGAGAAGCAAATCAAATCACTTCAGACCGTCCGCTGTTGTTCGCAGGGTGCGTTTGGTTTCACCGCACGTTTTGGTTCCCCGCCACCATCCTAGGTAAGAGTTTTGTTATCATGTGCGTGTTTATTTAATTATCGTTATTGTGTTCTGAATTTTCTTATATTTTATTGGCAGTGCGGGTAATGTTTTTTTTGGATGCAATCTTGGCTTGCCGCATGTTTTTAGGGTTTCCACCACTGTCTGAGGTGATGGTCTTCGTTTGTTGTCTTGTTGCACACTTTATTTATTTATTTATTTTTGGGTCGCATTTATGTCTCTGAGTCCTTGGTACTTTTCTGGATGTGCGAGGGTGTTCTCCGAACTCATTTTGGGTGTCGGAAGTGGTGGCAGGGAGTCGATATTGTTTCCAAGTGCGTGCACTTTTTTCGAAGTGCCTGCACATGAGAAGAGTGTAGTTTGAGTTAAAAAGCTTGGCGTGACCATCGTCCGTGGTAGGAATTTCCATCCATTCTCTATTTCCAATGTTTTCCATAGGTACTTTCATTGTTTCATTTAGTTTATAAATTTTATTTGCACCCTTATAATACTGATAGTTTATTTATTTCAATGTTTCTTTGATGGTTAAGAGGGTTAATAACAACTTTGAAATAGTTCCTTGATCACGTTTAGGTGCTCCCATGCCTTTTCTCCCAATTTTAAACCATTTAATGCTTGCGTTTTCTTAATTAAATTTTAGATTATGTTTCGCACCTTTATTTTTCTTATAGTTAACTTATGACCATTTTTTCCTTTTGAAAGGTTTGATCAAAAAATGGATTTTTGGATACTTCTTTATTTATGCACATTTTTATACCTTTCCAACTTGGTTGGAACTAACTGCCTTTATCTACAAATGGTATTGTTGGACATTTTGAGTGGTGTTTGCTGGTGGAATCATTTTATGAAACTTGTTTGTCCTGCATTGGTTGATTTCATGGAACTTAATGCTTTTGAAGAAATGATTTTGAGTCTCTTCGAATTGGTATTTTTCTAAATGATGCGGGTCTCTTTGTGTGTTTATTTAAAGTGGTCTGAAAATAAATCCATGCGTATATGCCCGTTTGGATTTTGGTGTAAATATTCCTTTGAGTGCATGGAGTAAGGCAACGCTTTGGTTTGTTTTTAAAAATTGAGTATGGTATCACTAAAAGAATTTTATTGTAATGCCTTGAAACTTAGAACCTGAAGGCCCATTTGGATCTTTAAACACAAAAGTGGTGATTAGGGTTGTTTTGGAAGATCTCTTCCAATGTATTCATAAAGGCACTGATTAAGTAAAAATAGAGGCCCGATTTACAACACCAAGTGTTTAATAAAGTGGTTTTGATAACCGAATGATGTGACGGCCCGGTTGGAACTTTGTATTTTTGACATGTATTCTTATATATATAAATATATGGGGCGCTCCTATCTAGGGTAACCCTTTATTGGTGAACGCATAGGAATCGTCCATGTTTGGGGTAGGCAAGTGTGGTGAGATGAGTCACACGCGCGAGGGCCTTCCTACTTACACAATGTTATTATAACCACCATGGGTTCCTGGGCATCTTTTAGATGATCGAGTGACAGTTGCTGACCAACCCCGATTAGACGGGTTGGTACCCCCTGGATTTATTGTTAGGCTAGGTGAGCTTTTCCACTAGATTGGTCAGTTAGGGCGGCCAGTTGGTTATAGACTTAGGAGCTTCACCATATGTCGGAAGGTGGTTCTGAAACCTAGTACGTCCAGGGGCCTTTTAGGGATGTTTAGGATCACCCATGGTTATTGGATTACTTAAATTTATTGTTTACTTTTCAATTCCCTGGTTTATTTTTAGTTGCACTTTTACTTGTTTTACTCTAGTCCTGCTTTGATATTTTCTGTTTTGGTTTTCATTTATAAAATGGAAAATGATTTTGGAAATGGTGTGTAGCATGTGTTGGGTTTTTAAATGAGAAAAACATGTTTCATATTTTTAAAATGTGAAAACCCTACTTTTATATCTGTATCTCAAACATGTTTTAGCGGACTACTTTGGAAAAGAGAATTGTTGGATTCAGTGGTTTATTCTTGGCATCCCTACTGAGCATCTCGGTGCTCACACCTATTATATCTATCTAGTTGCAGTTTCAGTTTCTCGTACAGGTTTCTGGTTCAGTTTCTCAATGTTGGAGCAACATGGTTTTGAGTTGGGTGGTGACCTAGGGGTCACAAGGAGGTATGCACAGTTTATGTTCCTTCCACTACTAGTTTCCTTTGGATATCGTCAGTTTGTTTTATCTGGTTATCTTTTTCTCTTGGTCCAAATCATTCCCAAAAGTTTAATTTTGATTCCCGGCACTGGTTTCCAGCCCGTGGGGATCAGGAACGCCATTCGGGCCATGCCACGGGCTGGCTCGGGTGATCAGTTCAGGGTCGACCCAGGTTGGTTTGTGACACTTTGTCAGACTGACCCATGTCTTTTCGTCATAGAACTGATTTTCTTATTAATGATTCATACAAGAAAAAACTTCATGAGACTATTTTCTAAATTCAGAGCCTTAAAATACTCAATGAGTCAAGAATGTTCAAATGAGGGTGCAACAGCATATTTATATACATTTCCACCCCTTTACAAACATTCTTACTCACCACAAAATATTTGAGAAACTCTTCATTTTGTTCACATAACTACCTTTTTTGATGAAAATTTTCAGAATATATTCCATTCACATACACTTATAAAAAATATTGCATCATTACATAACATTTTACTTTCTTAAAAGTTTACACCTTCATGAAAGTCACTTTTCAAAATAAATCAATCTATTAAGAATTCTATGCCTTTTCCTTATTTTTATGAGGTGGTCTCAAAATTTTATTTTCATGTATTTTCATGAAACTATTTCCACCTTTCGTGAAACTTTACACCTTCATGAAACTCACTTTTTTGAATCAATACATATTTTAGGAGCTTCATAACTTTTCCATTTTTTGATGAGGCCCTATAAAATATTTAATTTCAAAAAACTCTAAGAACACCTTCTGTATTTCATAAATCATTTCTAATTACATTAAAATCCTTGATTTAACATTTTTATTGATATGGATTGGAATCACTATTTTCATGAAACTTTTGATTGGAATTATTTTTCTTCCATTGATCCTTTTTACAATGTTAAAATCTCAGACACAGTCAAAAACTTCTAGAACCATTTATTTATGAATATATAAAGGCCTTCATGGTCCTATAATTTATCTATGAACATTTGATGATTCATCCCTATCTGGGTGCTCCAATTTATTTGATAGATTCAACCTATATCTCCGTACTATCATGATCAACATTCTAAGATCCTGCATCAATTCTTGTAGTCCACTACTTTCTCTTTATTGGGAACATCATCATCTAATGCAACTATTGACATGGTGAATAATAAATCGAATGTACTCCACCCCACCATGTCAATGGAGACACCAAATACAACACACAAACTCTCCTAGGCTGAAAATGATATGGTTGAAAACAACTCTGACACAAAACATATGGAAACACAAACTCCTATTATTCTCCATCACCCCACCTCTTAGGCTTCTGCAGTAATCATATAAGGATTCTTAAAATGGTGATGTGCGATGTGAATATATGTCTCATCCTAGTTCAAATCAACTTGCGATATGGATACATTATCCAATACATCATCTCAGGAATTGTGTTAATGTATGATGTGGGATAGTATTGGTTTACATGGGAATTTAGTAATCAAATATGATACATAATCAAGAAAGGGGATTAATTCTTCCTTCTTAATAGAATATTCACTATTGATCTACTTGATTACCAACTCCAAGTGACCCTTTATGTTTAGTTGGGTCACTAGTATCTATAAGGCAGGATCAAAACATGCAATGAGATCTTGGTATTATAACTCATTATTCATGCAATCGTATGATAGTTAGAAAGAATACGATATAACTATCTTTGATGGAAATATGAGTATAATACCTTGGCCAATCCTCTTGAGCTTTATATAGTCCATTATTCTTCATGTTTGGATCCTAGAGGCACCATCAAAGTACCTCTTCTATATTTAAGAAGTGTCATAGATGAATAAAAACTCTTCTTATGTGATATCTTTATCTAATAAT
Source organism: Viscum album (assembly GCA_963277665.1). Lineage (NCBI taxonomy): Eukaryota > Viridiplantae > Streptophyta > Magnoliopsida > Santalales > Viscaceae > Viscum > Viscum album. Next base: position 289,593,673 of record OY728153.1, on the reverse strand, counting down.
TATCTTTATAGGATAAGTTTCACTATGAGGAAATAGGTTAATTATTTTCCTTTGAGTTACTTTTGTGACATGAATCAGATTTTAAAAATCCATAAGATGAATTCCCACTACACTAGATGCCTTTTTAACATTACATGATTAAGGATATAATTAAGTGCATCAAACTAAGAGATTAAGTGGACATAATGATGCTGTATATAGTGCCTCAACTTCAATACTATGAAAAAAATTCTATATAGTTCTTCTTGACATTGATGTATTTGGTATTAGAGTCCATAAAAGTTTTACTGAGATAGTAGAGATTTTTCTCCTTTCCCCAACCATTCTTCTGAGTAGGGAGTATGTCAAGTGATCACTCTAGGGACACCATGTAAAGGATAATGGGTTTACCTTCAACTGGTGGAGTCATGAATGGTGGGTATATGATATACAAATTGAGATCAGTAAAATAATTTATAAAATCTTCATACCACTGATAGGTAACTGGTTTATTCATAAGATTTTTGAAAGAAAAACATTTTCTAATGAGGATAACTACGAAGCATCTAATATTGGTGAGACTCTATTGGTGTCCTCTCAACACTTTGAGTTTTCTACGAGAAGGCATTTCAAGTATCACCATGTTCTTATAGGGGTTGACTTCAATGTTGTGATGGTGTGTCATGAAGACAAGGAATTTTCCAAAAATAATTTCAAAATATAATTTTAGGGGGTTCATCCTCAATCTATGTTAACATAGTTTGTTGAATTTTATTTCAAGATCCGTAATATGATCACAACATAGTTGAGAGTTGACCACCAAATTATCAAAATTGAATTATACGATCATCACTATGAGGTTATTGAAATGAAGTTAATGAAACACTGATATATTTAATTATCATTTTTGAACATAAAGGGAATTACATGGTATAAAAATTTCCCTTGAGGATCTCTAAAGGTAGTGGATTACTTATATTTAAAGGATATTTATATTAGGTTATAGTTTTCTATCTAACTATACCAGCGTGTTTCACCCCTCTATAGCTTCCATTTGAGTAAGGGACTCGATGAAGTCAAGAAGTTCTGGAGAAAATGTTTCCTAGGATAATGATATAGTAAATATAGTGGGAAGAGGCTAATATGTTTGGATTATCTACATTGATTTTCAAAATCTGTTCTGAGAAAAACTGGTGTAGTTTTAAGAAAACATGGGTGGTTTACATCCCAATGATAGATATTATTTGTAATCCTCAATCAATGGGTTTAGATAGATCGATGGTCTAGATCCAAATCCAATCACGTGGCTGGATTCTATGCTTACTTACAAAATAATAATTTAATGATAAATATGTACTAGATAAGAGATATTATCCTCTTATTGATTGTTACAATCATCAATAATCTCGCCTCTATGTATTCAGTATTGATCCACCTCATCTCCTTAGACTCAGCTTCATATTGGGAAAACATATCCTTGATGGAAAAGGGACCAACTTCCTCAGGTGGTGGGTGGGATATGAATGTTTTCACACATTTCCCTTTATCATTTTTAAATATCACTAAATAGGATATAAATAAATATTTGGAGGATACCATATCATTTTAGTCTTCCTACGATGTCATGAAAACACACCTTCTTCATGGTCTTCAGTGAATATAACAATTCAAGAGGAAGTTTCTTTATCACACACTTCCATGTTAGGGTTGTTATCTAGATCATCCACAATACTAACACTAATGGAATTTATTAACATGAATCATGCAGTTATAATAATTTTCTCATCCTAAATAGAGTAAAAATGAGACATGTCATTCTTTGAATATTCATCAAGGGATAAATCATAACCCTCTTTAATATTTTCCTCATTTGTATAACTTTTTTCCTTATAGCCATGATGACGTTTCATCTTCCCTCCTTAATGGATGGTGACCTTGAGAGAGTCTCTAATACCCATAACCAAGTAAAATCCTAACATATAATATAGATCATGTAGTGTAAGGAATAGTGGGGGCGTTTCTTATGAAAACAACCCTAATATAGAAAAGATTGGTTTTTTTAGAGGGGAAGGGGTAATAATTCTCCCAATATTATGGGATAGAGTTAAATTGGTCCATCCACCATTACATATTGGAGATACTATGAATTTGACTATTCAAGGGGTGATGGTAGTGGTAAAAAAATTCCCATGCCCTATGGTCTAGGGTTTCTCCCGTGATGCAACTGAGGGTGTTGAAACTGTAACCTTTTTCACTTTTTGAGACTTCACTTGAGCATGAGCTAGATGAAAAACCATATCAGGGTGAGAGTTTTTTATCATCAAGTACTTCACAATGGTCATAGTCTTTTTTTAAATTAAATAGGATTCCTATTTAATCTTATTATATGTATGATAATAGAGTTTTACAACAGATCATATATACTGAGCACATTTATTTTTTTCCTTATGAGTAGTATGATTTCCCTCAACAGACTAGCTAGTATACACATAACTCAAGCTTGGAACCTGGCCTTAGTAAATTACATTTCATGTTTCCTTTATTAAAGTACTATTTTGGACATTGAGTGGAGTAGTATGTAATTATCCTTATTTTCCCCAATCCCTGATTATACATATGGACACAAACCATTACTTTCTTCAATGCATCACTATATATAATAAAAAATTTCTTTCTTGATAGTAAATTCAATATTTTTTTATTAATAAATATCTAATTTAGCTCTTCAAAACTTTCTTCATATTCCCTTGACCATATGAATTTAACCAATTTACCTATCAACTTGGTTAAGGGTTTGACCAATCAAGATTTTTTTGAAAAAACCACGGATTTTAACATACTAAGCCAAGGAAACTACATATCTTGGTTATACATATTAGTATAGGAAATTATTTGACTACATTGTTCTTTGAAGGATGAACAAATATTCCATCCTTAGGTATAATATAGACAAGAAAAGAATATTCTTGGATTCAAAATCCATACTCACTTGATTTCATATATAACTCATTTTCACTGATATTCTCAATAACTATTCACAAATGATTCTCATTCTCTTCATGGATTTTATAGTATATTAAGATATCATCAATGAACACCACCAAAATGTCATAAATATTATATTTGAATACTTTATTCCTCATAACCACAAAAATAGATTATGCATTAGTCAATCCAAATGGCATTACCATAAACTCATAATGTCCATACCTTGTAAGAAATTCAATCCTCAGTATATTATCCTTCTTCACCCATAATTAATGATAATTATAGTGAATATAAATATTTAAAAAATATTGAACTCCTTGAAGTTGATCAAATAAGTCATCAATATGTGGAAAATGATACTTATTCTTTATATTAATGGGATTGGTCTCCCTATAATTGATACAAAACCTTATAGACCCATCATTATTTTTCAAAAATAGGATAATATCTCTACAAGATGAAACAACAGGGTGTATAAATCCATTATCACACAAGTACTATAATAACTTCTGTAACTATAAGAATAATACTAATTCTATTCTATTGGGATTATTGGATATCGGTTTTACATCAGTGATGAGTTCAATAGAAAACTCAACTTCATTCTTAGGTACAGGATGTTAGTGTAGGATCGAAATATGAATGTAGATGGTCAATTAAAAGAGGGGGGGGGGGGTAAATTGTAAGTTTAAAAACTTTCATTTTTAAACTTAATGAAAACTATGTTTAACAAAGTTAAACAATGAAAATTCACAAGACCTGTTAGTTCTAAAAACATGTTAGGTTCTAGAAATATGATTCCAGAAATGAAACTTAATAAAAGTTTATAGGGAAAATATTATACCTTAAAGCATATAGAATCTTACTTATCAGAGTATAAAAACGAACAATAAAGTATAAGAAGGTTATACTTTATTCTTTTATCAAAACACAGTGGAATATAAACATGAAACAAAATAAGTAACAAGTATGAAATATTTTAACCCAAAGAGAAGGTTATCCAACAACCTTGGATAAAGGTCCCTTGATTTATACTTTCATAAAAGTCTGTCTTACCCACACTTGGGTAAGGCCTCGATATGAATATCAGAATCTATCTTGATATCCCCACAAGCCCTTGAAATTTAAGGTAATTGGCACCTCTATCTTCTTATCCACAGAAGTCCTTGAAATTTAAGGTAGTGGAAACCTCTGTTTTCCTATCCCTGGAAGTCCTTGATTATACACAACAACAATCAGAGTCACAAAAAGCTAGCTGGACTAGTTGTTCAGTACGCACAAGACACGAGAGTCTCTTTCTATAGAAATTAATTCAACAACATATAATCTCTAGTGATCAATGTTGTCTCTATTGTTATTGAGCTTGTTTAAATGATCTCTTATTTATAGGCATTTATCCAACGGTCGACTCCCTACTCCAATGGTTATATTTTTCCTTGAATCTCAGAGGGACCTATACATGTGTCACTCATACAGTGGTTAGTTAGAAATAGAAAGTACGAAATCATTTCATAATTATAACAAGTGTAAGAAAAACAAGGTTGCTGAACCAAATCCAATTTTTCCGAGTCTAAGGATAATAATGTTCAGATTTTAAGAAAATAAACTCTTGGAGACTATAAATCATAAATATCCAGATTTTGTTTTCAAGGAATTTGGAACTTAAATTATATAGATTTCAGAATCTAAATTTTAATGAATTTAGAATCTGAAATCTTAGGAATTCAGAATCTGAATGCTGAGGAATTCTGAGTCCGAATTCTGAGGAATTTTGAGTCCGAATTCTAAGAGATTCAAAGTTTGAATTATAAGGAATTTGGAGTCTGAATTATGAGGAATTCGGAGTCTGAATTTCAGATAATTCAGAATCTAAATTTCAAAGAGTTAAGAATATGAATTTTAGAGAATTCGAAATTTTAATTTCAGAGAATTCAGAATCTGAATTTCAAAGAATTCGGAATTTGAATTTCAGAGATTTCGAAATCTGAATTTCAGAGAATTCCGAATCTTAATTTCAAAGAATTAGAATATGAATTTCAAAGAATTTTGAATCTGAATTTCAGAGAATTCATAATCTGAATTTCAGAGAATTCAGAATTTTAATTTCTGAGAATTCAGAATCAGAATTTCAGAGAATTCAGAATATAAAAATAGAATACGCTATATCTAATTATTTATAGGATTTCATGGTTTTAGATATGAAACTGATATTTAGACATTAGAAATAAAAGGAGTTATAATAAAATAAACTATAAAATGAACAATGAAAACTAAGGTAAGGAGAAAATTTCCTTGGGGAAGGAACATTTTCCTTAATAAGATAAACCTTAGGGGAAATAAAATTTTCCATGATATAGAGTATTTGTGATTTTCAAAACATAAAGGAATGGAAAAGTCATAAGTAAATATTATTGACTCAACAATATCCCCCTTTTTGGAAATCACAAACACCCTTACAAGAATGAATACAAGGACTTAGAATTTTTATAGACTATAAAATAAAATTTATCTCCCTTTAGTTATGGATCAAAGTGAATATCACTAACTCCCCCTTAGGTTTTGAAATTCAAAAGGACCATATTCTTGACTTACTGAATGATATTTTATATTTTATTTTCATATGAAAAGATTCATGTATAAGAACTTCCCCTTAGATGAACTCCCCCTTACTTAGAGAAATCTACTCTTTCTTAGTATTTCTTTACCTTTCCTTTCTCCCCCTTTGTGATTTTCAAAAAGGAATATAGGGAATTGAAAAAAATATGGTACATGAAAAATTAGTACAAAACAAGAAAATATATGGAGGACAACTATAATTTCATTAAGATTGAAATAATTTTTACTAGGAAGAAATTTAACAAAAGATCGGAATTAGAAAAATTATCCTTCTTTCTCCTTAGATACTAACTTCTTTACAATAGTTTTCATCTTGTTGAGCTCCTGGTGATCTTCTTCATGCACTTGAGAAACTGATCTTGATCTTCACTTTTCTTCTCTATGGATCTTATCTTTTCTTCCTAATACTTAAGACATTATGCTTGAGATTTCAAGACTTCTTCTTGCTTAACAACTTTTATTCAAATTCGATTCTGAGATCCATTTCCCTCTTCTAATTAATAGCCACAAAATTAATCTTCCCATTTAGATACTTAACTTCCTGCTTCTGAGAAGTCTGTTCAAGACTTATCTTTTCCTCAAAATTATTATAAAAATCATTAAGCTTGCAATATTTTGTGTCAAAGGAATATTTGACATTATCTTGAAATTCATCAAAATCTCTTAGGTATTCGAAAGTCTTCCTTGAACAGCTTGTAATCTTCTTTCATGACCTTTTATGAGCCTCATAACCAATGAGAAAGGATTTGAAATCTGACTCAAGACCAAAAAATTTATCTATAAGCATTGAAACTGAATCTGATTTTCGATTGAATGAATGCTAAAGAAACTAACACCTCGAATCTATACTTGAAAATAATAGAATAGTACCAACAAGTTTTTTGAATGATTTTACCACAAGTTCATGTCCAATAGAGAACAATTCTGAATCAGTACGTTTTTCAATGAGGGTTATTTTTCTAACTCATCAGCTTTCCTTTTTGATGAAATTCCAAAAACATTATTTTTCACTATATATTTTTTAGGTGTATGAACCAACACCAGCTTTACCTTATCAAATCTCTAAATGATATCTTCTAGTTTAGCTGATTCAGGATTACTATCTGATAACTTAACAATTTTATCTTCCCCAAATTCCTCTTTTTCATCATTAGCCACTTGATCTTACAGATAAACTAAATCATGATTAATTATTTATTCTTCAGAAGGTTTTTTTACTTATTTTTGATCCTTCTCTTCATTCCTTGGAGTAGCAAGTTTTTAGGATTCAGCTTCATAAATCTGGATCGATAAATTTATAGAGGGACTTTACTTATCATGGTAACATTAAAATTTCTTTATGAAATCATCAGTTTCATCCCCTTCTTCCTCTTCTTCTTCTTATTATAATTCTTATTCCTCTTCCTGAACAATTTCTTATTCTTATTCTTGATCTGGAATCACTAACTTTTTTCCAGGAGTCTCAGGAAGTGATTCTATCAAAAAAAATTTGGCACTAGGATTTGTTTAGATGCTTTTTTAGCATCCTTGAGAAGTGATTGAACAATTTCAGTCTCCGATAACATCTTTCTCTTCTTATTTTCTTTCTGTTGCTTCTCAAGGTCTTCAAAAACCTTCATCTTTAACACTTTTTTCCTCAATAGGGTCCAATCCAAACTTAGGCTCCCCTTATTTCTTGTTTTTCTTGTCTTCTCTCCACTTATCCACAACTTTATCAGGATAGGCCTTTTGATTCTTTTGCTTAGGTGGTACTGACTGAGTTTCCTTAGCCACAAGATTTTTTCCTTTCTTTTCTGGTTCAATGGCCTTTATCTTCTTTCCATCCTTCTTGGAGGATTCAACCACCTCTAGTTTCTTTGTTAGATATTCGATTTTAGCTTCCGAAAAATCATAAAATTCTCCTGAATCATTGGAAAAACCAACTTTCCTTATCCTTAGAGTATCATCACTTAGCAACATTACTTTTAAATTCCTTGGATTTGAACTACAAATAATTTTGAACGAATGAAGACAAAGCACTATAATCTTCGAAAGAATAGATGGATAAATGATAATATGAGATTTTAGGGTTCTATTCTTGATATTATTGATTGTTAGCAAAACATACTTCACTAAATTGATTTTTCTGAGATTCACCAAAATATCTAATGTATAGATATCACTTTTCTTCAGGGTATCCTTTTCCCATTTTCTCGGAATGATAAATCCCTAAACCCATAGGTAAAGAATCCAAAGATTTGTAGATAGATGAATAAATTTTAGAGTCTGCACTTCCTTCAAGACAAGACAATATATAGCTTTCTCCATGTCAAAATATACTTCTACATCAGATAATTTGTGAGAGAAAAAGTCTTCTTCTCCTTCATATGGAATCCCAATCAGGTTGGTAGCCATATTATAAGAAAGGGAGTAGGTTTTCCCATATCACTTAAAAGAGAACTTATCTCTACCTCCTCCATTGAAGAAAGTTACTGATTTATAGAACTCGACTAACAATTCCAGACACACCAGATCCAATGCCATCGGTTTGGATATACATAGGCTCTCATAGACATTCAACTTGATATTCTTTGAAATGATGGAATCATACTTTTCAAAAAAATTAGGATCAACTAACCTCTCTCTGTATATTTTTCACTCAGAGATTTCCTTTACAGAATACATATCATTTTGAGGAGAGGCTTCTACAGACATTTGAAATTGATAAAACCTTGAAAATTTGGAATGAACTTAAGTGGAGAAGCAGGTATTCAACACATTATATCTTGAAGATCAATGTGGGAAAACCATTATGGGGTCCTTATATAGGAGATTTGGGCGATGGTTCAACTTCCTTAGTTGATCCAACGATTGAAATACTTCTGATTAAATCTGATGTTCACAATGATAAACAAAGAATGATTTTTATAGGTTCCAATATTTTGAGGTTTTTAAGATAAACAATCAGATTTAAGAAAAAGTGAATCTGAAAAAGTCTCTTAAACAAGATAAAAATACCAACATGTAAAAGGATGATTAAAAAAATTTAAGAAAGAAAATATATCTTCTGGATTTCTAGTAAGATTATACACAATGAGGAAAATTCTTCTTGAAGAACATTAGGTTCCAAAAAAATTTAAAATCAAATTTAAATAAAATTTTGATTATGAAAATTTTGACTACGAAAAATTTTACTAAAACAAAATTGACTATGAAAAATTTTGACTACAGAAATTTTTTACTAACAAGAAAATGTACCCCCTATGAAAATGAGTTTCCTACTGTAAGAAGATATGTTTAAATAAGGATTTAATATGGAATATTACCTTATGGTTATCATTCCTAAATTTTTTAATGTATTAAAATCTATCATAGGGTATAGAATTTGTGAAAATATTAGCTAGTTGATCTTTCTTTGTGACAAATTGAAGAATGATATCTCATTTTTGTGTGTGATCCCTAAGAAAGTGATGTCTGATATCTATGTGTTTTGCACGAGAGTGATGTGAAGGTTTTTTACTTAAGTTAATGGAACTAGTATTATCACACAATATTTCTGTTTTGGTAAAACTAGTACCATAGTCAGTGAGTTTGTGTTGAATCCACAATACTTAAGCACAACAACTTCAAGATACTACATATTCTGCTTTAGTAGTGGAAAGTAATAATGAGTGTTGTTTTTTGCATGAACAAGAAACTAATGAATCTCCTAAGAAATGACATGTTTCGGATGTACTTTTTCCATCCATTCTATGTCCACCAAAGTAAGCATTCGAAAAACTTTTAAAAAAAATCATTTCTGGAAGTATAAAAGAGTCCTAAATCCATGGTTCTATTTAAGTAGTGAATTTTTTTTCACTACCTTTAAATGATATTCCTTAGGATTGGATTGATATCTTGCACATAAGAATACTGAAAACATTAAGTCCGGATGACTAGCTGTCAAGTATAGTAGACTTCCTATCAAACCTCTAAATGATGTTTGATCCACTGGTTTCCCAGCATTTTCAAGATCAAGTGAATTTGAGGTACCCGTGGGAGTAATTATAGTATCAATGTTTTCACATCCATACTTTTTAAGAATATATTTAATATACTTATGTTGGGTTACATAAATTGCTTCTGGTTTTTGAGAAATTTTAAAACCGAGAAAAATGTTAACTCACCAATCATACTCATTTCAAACTCAAGTTTCATTATATTTTCAAACGAATAAGTTAAAGATTGTTGAGTTGAACCAAATATAATGTCACCAAAATTAATTTGAATAATCAAAACATTTTTCTTATATTTCTTTGGAAATAGAGTTGGATCAACATTTCCCTTAATCTAATTGTTTTGTAACAAAAATCCTATAAGTCTATCATACCAGGATCTTGGGGATTGATTAAGTCCATATAAAGATTTGGTAAGTTTTAAAACATGTTCAGGATGTTTTTTATCTTCAAAACCATGAGGTTGTTTAAAAAAAACTTCCTCTTGAACATAACCATCAAGGAAAGAACATTCAACATCCATTTGAAAAATATTGAAATTAAAGAATGCTGTAAAGGAAAGTAAAATGCGAATAGATTCAAGTTTAGCTACTGGATCATAGGTTTCTTCATAGTCTATTAATTCTTGTTGATTATAGACTTTATCAACTAATCTTTCTTTATTTCCTACTATGAATCAATTTTTATCACACTTATTTATGAAGACCCATTTAACACCAATAACATATGTTTCCTTAGGTCTTTCAACCAAGGTCCAGAATTTATTCCTTTTGAATTCATTTAGCGCATCTTTCATAGCTTTTATCCAAAAATCATCACTTAAATATTCATTAGTTATTTTAGGGTTTAATTGAGAAAGGAATGTTATATGTTCTACTTAATTTCTTAAGGAACATCTAGTCCTTACAGGTTGATTTACATCACCAATGATGCTATCACTGGGGTGATTCTTAAGAAACAACTGATTTGGGTTTTGTAAAACATGTTCATCAATATATGGTAGGAAATATTCTAGGGTAAATACTTTAGAAATATTTACATGAACATTTTCCTTATCAGAATTATCTTCTATCAAGGGATGAGAATCCATTTTTAAAAACACATCTGAAGATATAGGTTGAGGTTGTTTAAAAACAAAGGGATCAGTTTCATAAAATTTGACATGTATTGTTTCTTGAACAGTACATGTGTTTTTATTGAAAACTCTATAAGACTTAGAAGTTGTGGAGTAGCCTAGGAAAATTCATTTATTAGTTTCGAGAGTGAATTTATATAAATTATCTTTAGTATTCAGAATGAATACTTTGCAACCAAATACCTTGAAGTAGGAAAGTCTAGGTTTTCTACCATTCCATAACTCATAAGGGGTTTTGTTAAAAAAGGTCTAATCAAAACTCAATTTATAATATAACAAGTAGTAATAATAGCTTCAGCCCAAAAGTGTTTCGCTATCGAATATTATCTCAACATGGTTCTAGTTATCTTTTGAATAACTCAATTTATTCTTTCAACAACACCATTTTTTGAGGAGTTCTTGGTGCTGAGAAGTTATTAGTAATGCCTTTTCTACTAAAAAAAGTTTCAAAATAATAATTTTTAAATTCTCCTCCATGATCACTATGAATAATTATCAAAGAAATAGTTTTTCTCATTTTTAACTTGGGATCTAATTTTTTTGAAATAAGCAATAGCTTCAGATTTGTTTTCTAGAAAATAGACCCATGTAAATATAGTGTAGTCATCAACTAAAACAAATACATAATATTTTCCTCCAATGCTCATAGTTTGTGTTGGACCAAAAAAATCAATATGCACCAACTGAAATGCATCAGTAGTTGAGACTTCACCAACTGATTTAAAAATTGATTTATGTTTATTTGCAAATTGACAAGGATCACAAACTTATAAAGAATCAAATCTATGCTCCGGTACATCCTTAACTAGTATTTTATTGCAGAGTTTTCATAGGTTTCTAAGGTTAGAGTGTCCTAAACTTGTATTCCATAACCAATAATGATCTTCCATTGCACTAAGACAAGGTAGATCTTGGCTCCTAACGTCTTCTAAGTTTAGTGTGTATACATTATCTTACCTATTAGCAGAAAGAATAAAATCTTCCTTGGAATTGTGTACTAAACGATTGTCATTCCTAAAATTCACAAGGTAACCTTCATCACTAAATTGGATTGTGCTAATGAGGTTGTGCTTAATACCTTTAACAAATAAAATGTTTGAAATCAATGTTTTTCCAAGAAGAACAATGTTACCTATACCAATAATTTCTCCCTTAAAATTATCTCCGAAAGTTACTTTTGCACCTTTTTCTTGATAATATTTTCAAAGAAGTTTTTGTTACCAGTCATATACTGGGAACATCCACTATCCATGTACCATGTACTGTTGTTGGAACTTTCTTTATTTTAATGAAAACAAGAGTGTTAGACTCTCGGAATCCAAAATTTCTTTGATCCAAAATTTTAGAAAGCAAAATTTTATGTATCCACATTTTCTGGGAAAAACATGCTTTATGAAAACCTAAAGACTGAGTTTTGTTTAAAGAATTTTTTTCCCAATGGCCACCACACTGGCATTTAGTGTAGAATGGAGCCCTTTGAGGAACAAAATAATTGTTACTATTAACCAGTTTAGAAAGAGTATAACGAAATCCAGAATTATTTCTTAGAGGTCAAATTTGGGAATACATGTTATCAATGTTTTCCTTACCTAAGATAAAGTTTAAAAAACACTTCTTTAATGAAAATATTTCTGACTTTAGTTTAATAACTATGTTTTTATCCTCAAAAAAATTATTTTTAGCACTAGAGGTAGTCTCTAAAATATTTTTCTTAGAAATTACATTTTCAAGATCCTTAGAAAGTTTATCCTTCCCAGAATTAACTTCCTTAAAGGTTTTTTTAAAATAATTTCAAAAAAAAATTTATTATCAATATATTTAGAAATATCTGATACTTATTTAGTATGAATAGAAATTCTTGAATTTTCCTTATCATTTTTTTCTTGACATTAGAATTTTAATTCTCAAGAAGCTTTGAAAACCTAGAAACTTATTCATAAGTAGGTAATGTATTATCATCATTAGAAGAAGATTATTCATCTAAGGACTCATAATATTTACTATCACTATAATTAGTATCAAGGATACATTGGTTATTGATTCAGAATTGTGTACCTTAGCCATTAAATAATGATTTTCAATAGGTAGCTTGGCTAATAGACCAAGATTATTCTAACCAGATGATTTGTACTCTGAGGATTCTTCAGAAGAGTCACCACCATTGACACTCCAGAGTATTGCGTACCTTGTAGTTTAGCCATTAAACTACCTTGTAGTTTAGTTTGTATTCTGACTTTTCTTGATTAGTAAAAGTTCTGGCTTCCTTATCAGGAATTTTGTAATCTTCAGTAAGCATAATCAAAATTTCCACTCCAGTATTAATAAAAAAAGTCTTCATACATTCTCTTCAATATTCATAATCATTCCCATCAAATATAGGTGGTCTAGTAGGATTTATATTATCAATTGAACCAATATTTATTCCTTCCATCTAAAAGAAAATATCCTTCCACAGAAACTTGTTAATAGTAAAAAAATTTAAACAAGGATAAAAATCCTAAGAAAGAAAAATTTAGATCAATGAAAACATTAGCAAGAAAACTTATATGTGAATATAATTATTTCAGATACCTCCTCTAATACTAATTGTAGGATCTAAATATGAATGTAGATGCACAATTACAAGAGGGGGGGGGGGGTGAATTGTAAGTTTAAAAACTTTCATTTTTAACCTTAAGGGAAACTATGTTTAACAAAGTTAGATAATGTAAATTCACAAGACCTCTTAGTTCTAAAAACATGCTAGGTTCCAAAAATATGATTATAGAAATGAAACTTCATAAAGGTTTATAGGGAAAATATTCTTCCTTAAAGCGTATAAAATCTTAATTATCAGAGTATATAAAAGAACAAGAAAATATAAGAAGGTTATAATTTATTCCTTTATCAAAACACAGCGGAATAAAAACTTGAAACAAAACAAGTAACAAGTATGAAATCTTTTAACCCAAAGGGAAGGGTATCCAACAACCTTGGATAAAGGTCCCTTGATTTATACTTTCAAGAAAGTCTATCTTACCCACACCAGGGTAATCCTTCGATGGGAATATCATAATTTGTCTTTCTATCCACCAAATCCCTTTAACTTTAACGTAGTTGAAAATTCTGTCTACTTATCCATGGATGTCCTAGAACATTAAGGTAGTCTGCACCTCTGTCTTCCTATCCTTGGAAGTCTTCAATTATACACAACAACAATCGGATTCACATGAAGAAACATGAACAAGATGTTCAGTATGCACAAGGCATGAGAGTCTCTCTCTCTAGAAATTACTTTACCAGCATGTAATCTCTAGTGGTCAATGTTGTATCTGTTGTTATTGAGCTCGTTTAAATGAACTCTTATTTATAGGCATTTCTCCAACAGGCGACTCCCTCCTCCAATAGTCATATTTTTCCATGAATCTTAGGGGGACCTGTACATGTGTCACTCATACAATGTTTAGTTAGAAACAAAAAGTATGACATCATTTTATAATTATAACAAGTGTAAGCAAAATAATTTTGCTTAACCAAATAAATTTTTTCAGATTCTATGGAAAATAAAGTTTAGAGTCTAAGAAAATAAACACTTGGAGACTGTAAATAATAAATTTCTGGATTCTATTTTCAATGAATTCAGTACCTAAATTCTATAGATTTCATAATCTGAATTCTAATGAATTCGGAATATGAATTCTGGGGAATTCAGAGTTTGAATTATGAGGAATTAAGAGTGAGAATTATGAGGAATTCAGAGTCCAAATTCATAGGAATTCAGAGTCTGAATTCTAAGGAATTCAGATTCATAATTTTGAGGAATTTAGAGTCCGAATTATATAGAATTCATAGTCTAAATTTTAGAGAATTCTGAATATGAATTTCAAAAAATTCAGAATCTGAATTTTAGAGAATTCAGAATCTAAATTTCAGAGAATTTGGAATCTGAATTTTGGAGAATTCAGAATCTGAATTTCAGAGAATTCAGAATCTGAATTTTAGAGAATTTGGAATATGAATTTCAGAGAATTCAGAATCTTAAAATAGAATACTCTATATCTAAGAATTTATATGATTCCGAGGTTTTAGATATGAAATATATTTTTATAATTTAGGAATAAAAGGAGTTAGAATAAGATAAACTATAAAATGAACAATGAAAACAAAGTTAAGGAGAAAATTTCCTTGGGGAAGGAAAATTTTCCTTAATAAGATAAATCTTAGGGGAAATAATATTTTCCTTGATATAGAGTGTTTGTGATTAAAAAAAAGGAATGAAAAAGTCATAAGTAAATCTTATTGACTCAACAGTTAGGTCTGGACAGATATAATGATGATATAGACACAAGAGGGGGGGGGGGGGGGGGTGGGGTGAATTTTGGTTTTAAAAACATTAATAGATTCTGAACACCTCTCTTGTAAGTAGAATTATTTCCCTTTTCTCATAAGGATGAGGGATTAATAAAAATAAATAAAGGAAATGAACATGATGATGTATAGTGGTTTAGGGAACAAAGATACCTTAGTACACTCCACCAACACCCAAATCCACGAGCTTGGTTATTTTCACTAGGCCCTCTTATCATAAGACCTTCAAAATATCCAATTGAGTAAAGGTAGTTAACAACTTATAATAAGACTAATAAATTCTTTTTGGTTCTTTTACAAGGAACCGTATATACACATCTTAGTAAAAGAAGTTTACACTAAACCACAACTGAGTATGAGAATCCAAAACTCAAATAAATAAAAAGAGTTTGATTTGTTTGATGGTACGGGTTAAAATTCATAGTTTGCAGAAACAACTAACTGATAGAAATAGATCTTCAACAAAGAACAACATAAAATAGATCTCCAACATTTTCACAATCTTTATTTAAACAATAGTTTATAAAACACTAGACATATATTTAAACATGAATGTGTCCAAATTGTATCTTTACCAAAAGATTTTCTGTTCTTTTATAGGAAGATGTAACAAATAAATACAGTAGCAGCAATGATAACAACAACAATTAAATCAAATATATTTAAACATGTATGTCTCTAAAGTGTATCTATAAAGGGAATAACACAAAACATTTCCTATAAATGAATAAGTGAAAATGTACATCTATATATTTCTAATGAAGAATGTATCAATATTTATACAGGCAAACAAATATCTCTAGATCAAACCAGCTCTAGAAATATCACATAATAAATCATGAATATTTGAATTCATAAATATTCAAGAGAGTCATAACTTCCCAAAAGGATAGTAATGTTTTAATCCATTAAATTCAAGACTTTAAAAGAATAATAATAACCCTTTTAATCAGTCATAAAACATATTGGATTCAATCTTTATTTCTATCAAGATCATTATATAAATCTTGGATAAAATCATGGATTTAAAACTCCATCATTAATAAGTCAAATTTAGGGTTCCTTCATGTAAAAAAACACATAATGTAGGGTTGAAAACGTAGTGTTAATTACCAAAGTATGGTTGATATAACACACATTTTTTTACTCAATCATTGGGTTTCTCTTAAATTTTGGGCTGATAAACAACACTTTATACTTTCTCAAACATCGGGTTCTATACTAATATAGAGTAGATGAACAATACACGCTATTCCAGATGTAGGGTTTCTTCCTTAAGTTATGCTTGCACACGTAAGACTCAGAACAATGATTCCAGAATAAAATAAAACACATTCCAAATACTTTTGAAATATTCCCCATAGATCAAAGTCTTGAATATAATTATAGAATAAAATTTTCAATGGATATAAATTTCATGATATTAAATTAAAGTAATTTTGTTACTAAAAAAATGATCATGTTTATGATCATCAAAACCAAAAATAAATTAAGGAAATTGTTGAATCAAAACATGCTTAACAATATCCCCATTTTGATGATCACAAAACCCATAACATAAATAAATAAAATTTAAATTTTTTTTTGGAAAAATCCAAAATAAATATTCCACCATTGTCTTTGTATAAAATTTCTTCAATAAAGAAAAAATATAACCTAATATAAGGATATAACACTTATCATATATTAAATTAAAGAAAGATAAACAATGTTTCTTACAGATTATGATAAACACATAATATTAGGTAACTGTAAACTTCACCTCCTTTAGAGAACTATAAAATTCCCCTCCTTTATTATCACTTTGTAAAAATTTTAATATGTAGAAAACTTCTCTACTAAGATAAGGATACTATAAAGAAACAATTTCTATAACTTTATGAACATAGTAAAAAAACTAAAATATAAAACATATAAAATTCAATATATTTTTTTTGAATTTCTACATAAAAAATATAAAATTGAACATAAAACTTATAAAATTCAACATAAAAATTATAAAATTCAATATAAAACTTCTCCCTCATTTTATGACATAAAAATGATAAGATAAGTAATTAACTATCCCAAAAAAATAATTAAAAAGTAAATTTTTAATAATTAAAAAATTATTTGTTTTAAAATTCTTCCGGAATCATAGCATATTATATTTATTTTAATGAAATTTTTTCATAAGTAAAGACAAAAATTTTGTTCATGCTTATGTAAGAAAAATAAAAAGCGAAAATAAATTATGATGCAACAATTTCACTATTTTTTAGTTAAAAAATATATTTAAAATTGTATATAACATTGATTTTTATATAAAAAAATAAAAATGAAGAGTTTAATAAAGGGTAGAATATTCCTAATAACCTCTTAAAATTTGAATTATTTCTCCTAAATCAGCTAAAATTATTCATAGTTTTTCTAATCTATTTTGAACATATGTTTTTCTTTGATAAAAACAAGACATAAACTATTCCAGTAGAAACAACTTCAATTTATCATGATCGAGCTTTGTAACAACTTCATTTTTGGATCAGCTCTATTTTAGTTAGTATTTCTACTTTAAAAGATTCAAAATATGATTTGAGATGGATCTATCTTTATTATTCTAATACACTTTTTGTAAGAAATAATTATTTTTTGAAATTTATGTTTTCTATAGATCCTCATACGACTTTATAGATGCATCCAACATAGCCTTAATCTTCTCTCTTTCTTTATTGAAAGAGTTAACTTTAAAAAGAGAAACTTCATAAGATATTTTAAATGATCAAACTTCTAGTTCTTCAGAACTATGAACATCTATATTTCTTTTAGATGAATTTGTACATGAATCTTCAACAAAAAAAACTGACTATTCTTTCAACGGGTCAGAATGATTACATTTTTTCTTCTTGTGAGAAATATTTTCTTATGAACTTTAAGTACTTGATATCTTCATCTTTATAGGATTAGTTTTTAATATAAAATTGAAAAAGATATTTCAAAGAAGAGGAAGAATAATAAAATGATTTTAAGAAGAAGATGTCACATTTTTTAAAGACCCCGAAATCCTATGGAAATTGTTTTTCATAAATACATGGGAATTTGACGAGTCTGCAGTTTCTGACGGCGCCAGATTCCGAGGCCCGGTGTGCCCGTAATCAATTTCTGAAGTCTTGTTTGGGTACATTAAGTAAATGCACGTGCTGGATTTTATATCTTTTGAACCGGTACTCGGAATTGAATTCCGAGGATACCGATGAACTCGCGATGCCAATATTTTCTTAAGGAGACCTTTATAGTAGTTGTGTTTTATCGACGATGGAAGTTAATTTTTTTGGGGATTCTTAATAAATCAAATAAAATTTATGTGAGATATAATTTTATTTAAGTGGTGGTTTATTCCTCTAAGGGGAAGTTGGAGGTGGGACCCATCCCCAAAAAACCTCCCATGTGAGGATATTATGTGGTGGGGCCCACATGAGCATCAAACTCCTCAACTCCCCTTGAAGCCCCTTTAACCCCCATGTAACTCACATTTAATTGTGGAGTGTCTCTTAAACTTATAAATCTCTCAAATTAATGTTGAAACTCTCCACCTCCCTTGTTTGAATTTTGAATCCATCTCTCAAGAATTAATCAAGTGTGTTGTCACAATTAATGAAGGACAACTCTTGAGTTGTTGTTCCATAAACATAATAGAGAACTATCTCTATTATTTTGGCTAAACTTTCGTTGGAGAACTCTTGGAAGAACACTATTCTATTCCAACGAAGAACGCCTCTCATCTCCGAAGAACAACATGCATCAAGCTATTCCTTCTTCGCCTGGAGCAAGGAAGGGAAGCATCACCGTCTTCGGAGTACACCGACAGTGTCGACTCGACTCGACTTCGTCGAGCTCTACTCCCTTTGATGTTGACGGAACGACGTCCGTCTTCTGTGACTCGTCAATGTACGAATATAAATACAAGGTAGGGGAATTTTGTATTAAATCTTAAATATGAGATTACACCTTCGTTCTTCATTGTACAAAATTCTGGTTAAGAAAACCAAATGATATCATATGAAGAGGAGGGTTCGGACCGCACGAACACGACCCAACCGCCCCCTTTGTTGTTTCCATTTGATGATGTTAGAGGAATAGCCGAAAGGGCGCGGTGCCGTCACACCTCGCCAGAGAATAACTGTGGCCAGAAGGACAGTGGAAGACGAAAGAGGAACCACGGCCATGAGGGTCGTGGCGGATGAAGAGGCACGACACCGTCGCGCTGCACTGTGGAGGCGAAGGCCACGGCCAAGCCCGGCCGTGGTGGTGGTGGTCCGGCGCCATCGTGCCGGATGCATGGAGGGAAACCGAGGCCCGCATCCGCAAGTCGCTCGGCTGAAAGAACCAGCTGGCCACCTACCGGCCGGGCTGGAAAACTGGGGCGCTCGCAGGCGCCGCACGGAGGTAACTGTGGCCCGCATCCGCGAGCCGCTCGGCTGGGTGAACCGGCCGGCCTTCTGCCGGCCGGGCTGGAGAACCTCGGTACCCACAGGTGCCATGTGGGAGGAACTGCAGCCCGTTGTGCGGGCACACGTGCGCCATGAGGAACTAGCTGGCTACCACCAGTCGAATAGGAGGGGGCCGCGCCGCCGGGCGAACCGGACAGGCCCGCAGCGCGGGCCGGGTCCACAGGTGGGCTACACCCCACCGGGCTGGGTTGACCCCCCAGCTGAGTCGAACTTGCCGAACCAGGCCGGGCTGACCCCCAGCCGGGTCAGACCCGCCGAGCAAGGTCAGGCCGACCCGCTAGCCCACTGGGCTTGACGGGCTAGGCCCGACTTCGCATAAAACGAATATCTCCCAGACCGCGTGTCCGATCGACGCGCCGTCTACGGCACTGGGAACCTCGCGACAGGGTGGTCATTTTGCGATAATCTAAGTGAGTTTTGGACAACTTTGGAAAATGTTCGGGTTTGGATCGAGCGTAAATCCAACCGGGCCCCTAGAACAAAAATGCCAATAACTCTCAGACCGAGCGTCCAATTGACGCGCCGTCTGTCGTGTTCGGTTCCTTATGACGAGAAAAAACTAAAGGATACATCAACTTAGGACTTGGTGATAGTTTATGTATCGAATCTTGACTCGAGGAGCGGACCCTCTCGGAATCGAGCATGCTATGTGCGGGAACCCTAGAGCTGGCTGCGATGACTATTGTACCAGAATCCTACGTGGGTTCGACAACGATGACAATTCTACCGGAATCCTATGTGGGTGCAACAAAGATGAAAACTATAACAGGATCCTCCATGGGTCTGATAGTTTGTACTTCTGTTCCTATAACCTATGTGGGTCTGACAAAATAGTTGGTCCTGTATCCTATGTGGGTCTGACAAATTAGCTGGTCCTGTATCCTGTGTGGGTCCGACAACTTAGATGAATCATTGACTAGATCTGAACATCTTTATCACTCTATGAATGATGTATTCTTTTGTGAGTTGAGTCATGTCTTTCAACCATTATCATCGTGGTGATTGACTTTACTTCCATTGTGGACTGGGTTTTGTTTGGGCTCGAGAGTTAGAGCCAGACTGTGACTGGTAACTTTGGTATATGTATGGGAATATACCTTAGTAGAGTTGGTTGATACTTTGTGATTGTATATTTCTACTGTGGTTTATCCTTTGTGGATTCTGGGAGACCTTCGGTGGTCTCGAGGTCCCCTAATGAGTATTGTTATACTCACCCCTGCACGGGCTTCGCCCGCACCTTGTTGTGTTCTGTGCAGATGACAGATGACAGTGATCGAGGCTGAGGGTGACGGACATGAGGCTTCTCAGAGATGGACTAGATGGGAAATACCATAGGGACGATTTGTTCGAGTTATGTACCTACCCATCAGGTAGGATTCCCCAGTGGATGATCTAGGAGCTGTTTTCCCTTTTTACTTGTTCCTATACTTGTTGTTCAGTTGGGTTTGTATACTGGCCCACTTACTTTCAGCACAACTTAATTTTCAATTTTAGTACTTGTTTCCTCTACTTCTTGTGTTCAAAATGTGTTTTTGTTACAGGTTAAAAGGAAATGCCTTTCCTTTTTATCAGGGATTCTCCTTTGGTGGTAGTCGCCAGCCCCTGGCCTATGGAAGGCGGGCTTGGGGTAGTCACGACATAGACCCCGGGGACGGGTTGTGAAAAATTGGTATCATAGGAGTCAGTTCTACCACAGAACTTGGACACTGATTCTTTTAACGGCAATAGTGTTAAGTTTTTTGGGTTTGGTTATCAGTTTAGGGAAACCGGTGTTGGTGCGGCAGCCGACGTATCCAAACACTAGTACTCTGACTTCTGATCTCCGACTCAGTGCACGAAAACACTGATTGCGTGTGTGTTTCCTTTGAAAAAATTTTCATCATGATTACGTTGTGTAAAATCACCAGGTATACTATTTTAACTGTAGCGCACCTTACTCTTTTCAGGATGGCCCCACGAAGGTTGCCATCTAGGGTTCCGAGTTTTGTACGAGCGGATATCCCACCGAGCGATGAGGCCTCGGTGCAGGGGCCCCATCACAGCGTAGGAACCAGTGGTACCACTACCAGCTGGGCCACCAATACCACCCACTCCAACAGTAGAGAGTGCATGTTGTCTAAGTTCATTTCATGAGTTCCAGCGCCAGAGGCCACCAAGGTTTCGGGAAAAGATGGACCCACATCCATCTGAGGAGTGGCTGGAGGGTGTCATGAGAGTTTTCAGATTGGTAGGGACACCAGCTGACCTCATGGTGATCATTTCCATGAGTCTCCTACTTGCAGAAGTAGGTAGATGGTGGAGCCTGATGCTCTAGGGGAATGACGAGGCATCATTACTCTGGACAGACTTCGAGAGTCTCTTTCGCTCAGAGTTTGTTCCAGCCACCCTTCGTGCGGTGCGGATTCAAGAGTCACTTCATCTATAGTAGGGCAGCATGACAGTAGCTTAGTACTGAGCGAGGTTCACTGACCTCTCACGCTACTCCACAGATATGGTACGATACCCATTCTTCAGGGCCCGGACCTTTGAGCAGGGACTCAGGCATTAGATCAGGGCTTCAAAAATTCCCCTCAGTATCCCGAAGCAGGCAGGGGTGTTGGAGCGAGCCCTTCTAGTGGAGAGTTTTCTCATTGAGCAGTCACCAGTAGAGAGAACCACCACAGGGCGACATGTATCAGAGTATTCTACAGCTGGTAGTAGATTGATGATGCAGAGGTCCAAGCGGACTAGGCCATTGGGTGGGAGACCCCAGGATACAGGTTCATTTGTGCGGGGCACACGAGACAGATCCAGCTAAACGAGGAGCAGGCAGTGCTATGAAAGAGAAGGCCATGGAAACATGGCTCGTGACTGCCCAACCCGCTATGCAGATGAGCTGCAGACAGTAGAGGGACCTCCCAGGAAGAGGCAGAGATTCGACCATGGTGGTCCGCCGGGAGCAGGCAGACGTGGCAGAGGAGCTGGACGAGCAGCTGGTGGCGGACGAAGTTTCGAGGCTCTACCACCACCACCACCAGAAGGTCCACCCCAACCACATGGAGCTAGTGGATAGAGTCAGGATCAGCTTCAGGTAGTCGAGGCCTATGACCATGGCACAACTGAGATGATTCGAGGTACTATCTGTGTCTACTCCACCCTTGCATCAGTACTTATAGACATAGGTGTGAGTCATTCTTTTATTGCCACTGCCCTCATTCGGAGCTTGGAGATTCCGACAGAGCCGTTGTCTTGGTGATTGTGTATAAAGACTCCTATGGGAGTATAATCGACGATTACGCACTGGTGCCAGCAGTTTGAGCTTATTCTAAGAGGAGAGAGCTTCGACTGGGATCATCTTGTAGCGGCGTCGAGGCCTTACGACGTCATCTTGGGTATGGTCTTGTTATCCACCGTTCATGCTCAGATAGACTGTATTTGGTGCAAGGTGTGGTGTATCCACATAGATGGGACAAGGTTCACCTTCACCAGTGATAAGGGAGCCTTTGCACCATAGGATGGACTTACGCAGAGGAGGGGGCATCTGATCACACATCAGTTGGCTTGTCTCATCCTTGGAGCGGTTGATGTGCAAAGTCTAAGTTTTCTTGTTGTGGTGGATCAGTACGCATATGTTTTCCCCGATGACATTCCAGGACTACCTCATCACAGAGAGGTAGACTTCTACATTGACCTGTACCCTGGGATAACACCGATATCTACTCCAGCATATCTGATGGCTCCCGCCGAGCTTCGTGAGCTGTGGGTACAACTAGAGGACTTGCAGGGGAAGGGATTTATCTAACCCAGTGTTTCACCCTAGGCATCTCTAATTTTGTTTTCCAAGAAGGCGGATGGGAGCTTGTGACTATGTTTCAAATACCGTCACCTAAATCTGGTGACCGTGAAGAACAAGTACCCACTACTGAGGATTGACGACCTCTTTGATCAGCTCAAGGGAGAACGATGGTTCTCAAAGATAGACCTCAGGTTAGGCTATCACCATCTTAGAGTTTGAGATGAGGATGTGCAGAAGAGGGCCTTAAGGTGTCGGTATGGACACTACTAGTTCTTGGTTATACCCTTCGAAATAACCAACTCTATATTAGTGTTCATGAGTATCATGAATAGGATCTTCCAGCCTTACCTTGATCGCTTTGTTGTAGTCTTCATCGATGAAATACTGATTTACTTGACTACTCAGGAAGAGCATGCCTACCATTTTCAGGTAGTACTGGATAAACTTTGATAGCACTAGCTATATGGTAATCTCTCGAAGTGCCAATTCTAGATTCGAGAGGTTCACTTTCCTAGACACATCATCTCAGAGACTGGAGTTGCAGTGGATTCAGCGAAGATCGAGGTGGTACTTTCTTGGGATCCACCCAGGAGTGTGAAGGAGGTGAAAAGTTTTCTTGGAATGACTGGGTACTGTCATTGATCTGTGCCAGACTTCTCCAGAGTTGTAGCACCTCTTTCATCATTGACGAAGAAGGGGAAACCCTTCGTGTGGTCAAATAGATACCAGAGAGATTTCAGGAGATGAGGCCAAAGTTGACCAGTGCACCCATCTTAAGGCTACCGGAGGAGGGCGTAGGGTACATAGTTTACAGCAACGCATCAGGGACCGGACTCGGGTGTGTCATGATGTAGTAGCGAGTAGTGATCGTGTATGGTTCACAGCAGTTGATACAAAACGAGTATAACAATGCTACCAATGACCTGAAGTTAGCAGCTGTGGCCTTTGCCTTGAAGATGTGGCGACACTATCTGATGGGCGAGCGTTTTACAGTCTACTTTGACCACCAGAGTCTCAGGTACATCTTCTCGCAGAAGGACCTGAACCTAAGACAACAGCGATGACTCTACTTCCTCCAGGACTATGACTTCAAGATAGTCTATACTCCATGGAAGGGGAATATTGTAGCCGATGCTCTCAGTAGAAGATTAGGAATTCAGCTTCATGGAGAGGCGACAGCGCAGTTGGACACATTACAGATATCCTTTGTGAATAGAGATGGTGCAGCTTTTCTGTAGTCTCTCATAGTCACTCCTCCACTTCTTCAGCGAGTTAGAGAGGCACAACATGTGGCTGTTGACTGTGAGATGTGACGAGCTCAGATATTGTCAAGGAAGGCACCTGATGGGTTTTCTGAAGGAGGGGGGCATGTCATCCTCTTTAGAGGACATACCATGGTACCAATTTCACTACAGGAGGAGATTTTTAGGGAGTTCCACACTTCCCCTCTAGCAGTACATCCAGGAGTGGCGAAGATGTATCAGGACCTCAGACAACAACAATGGTGACTGGGTATGAAGAAGGTGGTAGCAGAGGTTGTCTTGCGATGCCTCACTTGTCAGCAAGTGAAGGCGGAACACCAGGTTCCAGCAGGCTTTGTTCAGCCATTAGAGGTCCCAGAGTGGAAGTGGGATGGAATATCAATGGATTTCATGATGAGACTTCCACATACATCCAGAGAACACGACTCTATCTGGGTGATTGTCAACCGACTCACTAAGTCAGCCCACTACCTACCGATCAGAGAGCAGGGCTCGGTAGAGAGCTTGGGACGCCTCTGTGTACAAGAGATCATATGGCTTCATGGTGTTCCATCGATGATCGTATCTAATCAGAATACTTGTTTCACTTCCTGGATATGGAAGGGGTTGCATGAGGCTTTTGGGATGCAACTTTTCTTGAGCACCGCCTTCCATCCTCAGATGGATGGTCAGACTGAGAGGACCATTCGGACTCTGGAGGACATGCTCCATGCATGCGTCCTTGACTTTGGTCACAGCTGGAAGGATCACTTACCCTTGCTGTAGTTTTCGTACAAGAACAGCTACCACTCCACCATCGGGATGGCACCTTACGAGGCACTTTACGGCTGACCTTGCAGATCACCGCTGTGCTGGACTGACCCAGGGGAGTCAGCACTTGTAAAACCAGAGATGGTAAAAGGTGCGAAGGAGAATGTGAATATCATCTAAGAGCGGATGAAGATTTCATAGAGCAGATAGAAGTCCTATGCTGATAGGAGACGGAGACTACTAGAGTTCGAGGATGGCAGCCACGTCTTCCTACGAGTCTCAACTCGATGAGGTCTACATCGATTTGGTCGAGGCGAAAATTTATCTCCATGATTCATTGGACCTTTTCAGGACCTCGACAGAGTAGGTGAGGTGGCTACTTCTTGGCCCTTCCACCTCAGTTGCACCAGGTGAACGACGTCTTCCACGTATCACAACTGAGGAGATACGTGCACGACCCGTCCCACATTATTGTCCACGGGGAGCTGGACATCGATGATGGGGCGACATTCACGAAGGATCCAGTGGAGATTGAGGATCGACAGGATCTGTTCCTATGTTTATGGTTTATTCCTCTAGTGTACATTCACTGGAAGCACTGGAACCTCCAGGAGAGCACATGGGAGCAGGAGGCTCAAATGCATGCTCAGTACCTCTATTTGTTTCCTTAGTGTTCGTTGTAGCTTATGGGGACATAAAGCCATGAGGTGGGTAGAATGTAAAGACCCAAAAATACTGTGGAATTTTTTTTCTTAAATACATGGAAATTTTACGAGTCCGCAATTTCTGACGGCGCCTGATTCCGAGGCCCGGTGTGACTAGAATCAATTTCTGAAGTTTTTTTCGGGTACGTTCAGTAAACGTACATGCATGATTTTACAACTTTTGAACCGGTACTCAGAGATGAAATCTAAGGACACCGATGAACTCTTAGTGCTGGTATTCTCTTAAGGATACTTTACCGCAGTTGTGTTTTATCGAGGATGGAAGTTATTTTCTTGGGGATTCTTAATAAATTAAATAAAATTCATGTGAGACATAGTTTTATTTAATTGGTGGTTTATTCCTCCAAGGGGAAGTTAGAGGTCAGGCCCACCCCCGCAGAACCTCCCATGGGAGGATATTATGTGGTGGGGCCCACATGAGCATCAAACTCCTCAACTCCCCTTGAACCTCCTTTAACCCCCATGTAACTCACATTTAATTGTGGAGAGTCTCTTAAACTTATAACTCTCTCAAATTAATGTTGAAACTGTCCACCTCCCTTGTTTGAATTTTGAATCCATCTCTCTCTAATTAATCAAGTGTGTTGTCACAATTAATGAAGGACAACTCTTGAGTTGTTGTGCCATAAAAATAGTAGAGAACTATCTCAATTATTTTGGCTAAACTTTAATTGGAGAACTATTGGAAGAACACCATTCTATTCCAATGAATAACGCCTCTCATATCCAAAGAACAACGAGCATGAAGTTATTCCTTCTTTTCCCGGAGCTAGGAAGGGAAGAATCGCTGTCTTCAGAGTACACTGACAGTGTCGACTCGACTCGACTTCGCCGATCTCTACTCCCTCTGACGTTGACAGAATGACATCCGTCATCCGCTACATGTCAACGTACGACGATAAATACGAGGGAGGGGAATTTTTTATTAAATTGTAAATATGAGATTACACCTTCATTCTTTGTCGTACAAAATTCTGGTTAGGAAAACCAAATGATATCATATGAAGAGGAGGGTTCAGACTGCACTAACACGGCCCGAACCTCCCCTTTGTTGTTTCCATTTGATGACGTTAGTGGCAGAGCCTAAAGGGAGCAGTTCCATCGCACCGCACCGGAGAATAACCATGACTAGGAGGAACCCAACAGACGAAAGAGGAAACGTGGCCGGGAGGGCCACCGCGGATGAAGAGGCGCGACATCGTCGTGTCGTGCGGTGGAACCGAAGGTCGCAGGAAGGCTGGGCCGTGGAAAAGGTGGTCTGGTGCCGTCACACTGGCCGAATGGAGGGAAACTGGGGCTCGTATCTATGGGCCGATCATCTAGAAGAACCGCCCGGCTGCCTGCCGGCCGGGCTGGAAAACCGCGGCGCCCGCAGGCACTGTGCGAAGCAAACCGCGGCCCGCATCTGCGGGCCGCTCTGCTGGGCGAACTGGCCGGCCGCTTGCCAGCTGGGATGGAGAACCGCGACAACCACATGCACCGTGTGGGACGAACGGTGGCCCGGTATGCAGGCCGTGTGCACTGAGCAGAACCGACTAGCTACGGCCGGCCTGACAGGAGGAGGCAGCGTCGCTTGGCGCCGCTGGGTGAACCGGTCTGGCCTGCAGTGCGGGTCGGGTCCGCAGGTGGGGGATGCCACACCGGGCCAGGCCGACCCCCAGCCAGGTCGGACCCGCTGAGTTGGGTAGGGCCGACCCCCCAGCGGGGTCGGACCCGCCGAGCCGGGTCAGGGCAACCCGCCTGCCCACTGGGCTTGACGGGCCGGACCCGACTTCGCTTAAATACGAATATCTCCTAGACCACGCATCTGATCGAAACATCATCTATGACACTGGGACCCTTGCGATGGGGCGGTCCTTTTTAAATAATATAAGTGAGTTTTGGACAACTTTGGAAAATTGCCGGGTTTGGATCGAACGTAAATCCAACCGGGCCTCTAGAACGGAAATGCCAATAACTCTCAGACAGCGCGTCTGATTGACGCGCCGTCTATCGCGTTGTATTCCTTATGATGATACAGAACTAAAGGATACATCAATTCAAGACTCCATGATAGTTTATGTATCGACTCTTTACTCGAGGAGCAGACCCTCTCGGAATCGATCATGCTGTTTGCGAGAACCCTAGAGCTGGCTGCGACGACTACTGTACCAGAATCCTACGTGGGTTTGACAGCGATGACTATTGTACCAGAATATTATGTGGGTTCGAAATCGATGACTACAATACCGGGATCCTCCATGGGTCCGACAGTTCCGACTTCTGTTCCTATATCCTGTGTGGGTCCGACAGAAGAGCTGGTCTTGTATCCTATGTGGGTCCGACAGCTTAGCTGGTCCTGTATCCTGTGTGGGTCCAATAGCTTAGATAAATCAGTGACTACATCTGATCATCTCTATCACTCTACTAAAGATGTATAACTATGTGATATGAGTCATGTCTTTCTACCATTATCATCGTGGTGATTGGCTTTACTTCCATTGTGGATTGAGTTGTGTTTAGGATCAAGAGTTAGAGCCATACTGTGACAGGTAACATAGGTATATGTATGGGAATATACATATGTAGAGTTGGTTGATACTTCATGGTTGTATCTTTCTACTGTGGTTTATCCTTTGTGGATTCTGGGAGACCTTCGGGGGTCTCGGGGTCCCCTACTGCGTATTGTTATACTCACCCCTGCACGGGTTTCGCCCGCACCTTGTTGTGTTCTGTGCA
This sequence comes from Viscum album, assembly GCA_963277665.1. Classification (NCBI taxonomy): domain Eukaryota; kingdom Viridiplantae; phylum Streptophyta; class Magnoliopsida; order Santalales; family Viscaceae; genus Viscum; species Viscum album. The sequence continues at coordinate 289,564,917 of OY728153.1, read as the reverse complement.
GACGACGAACGACAGTGATCGAGGATGAGGGTGATGGATGGGAGGCTTCTCGGAGCTGGACTAGATGGGATGTACCGCAAGGACAAGTTGTTCGAGTTCTGTACCTACCCTTCAGGTAGGATTTTCCCAGTGGACAATCAAGGATTTGTTTTCCATTTTTACTTGTACTTGTACTTTTTGTTTAGTTTAGTTTGTATACTGTACCACTTACTTTCAGCACACCTTACTTTTCTATTTTAGTACTTTTTGCCTCTACTGCTTGTGTTCAGATTGTCTGTGTGTTAGAGGTTAAAAGACAATTCCTTCCCTTTTTATCAGGGATTCTCCTTTGCTGCTAGTCGCCAGCCCCTGGACTATGGAAGAAGGGCTTGGGGTAGTCACGACACGGGCCCCGAGGACATGTCGTGACACATTTTGTTTAGAAAAAATATAGAAGAAGTTTCATTTTCTTGATCTGAAAAACATAGAAAAATAATTTAAAAAAACTTGTTTCATAATGATAGTTTTTCTAATTTTGTAAAATTTTAAGAATAAAATATAAAATATTTCTAAAAAAGAAAATATAAATATTTCATAACCAACATGTATTTTCATAATAAATGTAGAGACCCGAAGCTTAACGTACATGGACATTACATTACTTTTGCGGAATACTTAGTACATCACAAAAACACACACACAAGGACCGTAATAGTTTAGTGTCTTTGGAAACTCGGAATATAATCTTCTAATCATGGTGAAAGATCTTCAACATCTCCCATAAAGATCTTCCCTTTTTTTTCTTACCTAAAACCTTTCTTTATATCCTGGGGAAAAGAAAACATAAAAGGGTCAGCTCAAATGCTCAGTACGGGTAAAAAAAATAAATATCAATCACATCATATTCATAAGAACATATCTTTTGGAAATCTTAACCTGCAAAAGAGATCATAATTTCATAACATGGGATAAATCAAGGCAGTGAAATGTAATCACAATAATCATAACTTAAAACATTAAACTTTGTGGCATGCACACATAATCATAGAGAATCATTTCTTGTTAGTCAAGACTAATTTCCAAGACTATCTTAGTGGACAAAGTCCCTTTCTGAACCGAGTCACCCTCGTTTCAGTCCTGTTTCACTGAACCGGTATAACCTACAATTCCAGCCATGTCTATCTTATGAGATATAAAATCTTTACCCAATGAATTGGAGGGGGATATAGGTCCCACCCATCTCATAATGATACCATTCTTATGTGTGCCACAAAATCAGAAACCATACATCATAGCATAACCCATGTAACAAAAATGGGATTCTTAAACAACGTGACATCATAAAACAATTCATATAAAGTAAAGGAATTCATAAAAATAATTCCATCACAACATAATCAAATCAATGTAATAATAGGGATATAAAAATAACCCTATATTATCTTAGATGGAAAATAATTTTGATAAAACACTTGAACTCCATTCTTGAGGAAAATATCCTTTCTACTTCAAAAACACTTTTCCTTTCTTAACATGTCATACAACTTTAAACTAAAATAAGTTGATTAAAAATAAACTTGAAAAATTTTAAGGGAATCTTCTTGGAAATAATGTTTTAAAAATCCATTCATGCCATATAAGTTAAAAAAAATTCTTCGTACTTTTGTCGGAAAAGTCAAAAAAGTACCTCGTATGAAAAACGACAAAAGATTCCTTTCATATCTTTTACTATAAACTCACCAAAGGGTAAAAATGGATTTAAAAATTTTAAGGTCAATGGAAATAATATTACATATTGAGGAAACATGGATGTGGATAATAAAATACACCCCAGTAAATTTCAAAGTATAAACAATCTCGGATAAAAATGAGATTGTGATATTTCCCTTACCTTAGGTCCGATTTGCTTCGTAAGTGTCCGAACCTCCTATATAATGATTTAAATAATGTCATTGACTTATTAAAGAATCATATTCATTTTTATTATATCATATATGGTTCACTTATGATTTTATATTACCCGTTCTTTTGTAAATTCATGTTAAAGTAGCGTTTTGGGTAAAATCGTCTCATTTGTCGTTCGTGTTTTAACTTGTAATTATTCATATGATTACTTAGATCATTATTACTTAATTATAGAATATAAAACATGATTTATATATAATATATATTCAGAATATACATATATATAATGGATCTATAAATGGAAAGAAATACACCGTTCATGGAGACGGTAGGCCGTACGTATGCATGAACGCTGTTTTCGTTTCCTTATTGAATTGAGTGGAATTAAGTAGATGACATACATATATATAAAAATAAATCTAGTAGCTTTATAATGTCATATATTCCATTATTATTGCTTATATATACTTTATAATCATTCTTAAATGGTTAACATGGAGAATGAATCACATCGCGTCGTGGAGATGGTAGTCCGTACGTACGCACGAGCGATGATATCATTTACATAATTATTGAATTGAATTGGAGTGGATGATACAATATATCAGAATCATTATGATGTTATAATAACTATTTATAGTTATTCTTTACACCATAATACCCATCCATGTAATGTGTTGGTGGAAAAACAGATTACACCACGGCATGGAGACGGTATTCCGTACGTACAGACGCGCAGTGATTTCGTTTTCCATAGGATGGATAGATGGCGAAATAGGGTTGTTTCATACTTATAATAACATATCAGTATATGAGTGATACTGATGTTATTACTTCATAATGAAACAACCTAATAAGAAGAAGTGGAAGAAGAAATAAAGGTGAAAGAATCGGTAACGGAAATTACCTCTTCTTTGAAGCGCCTTTTTGAGACCTCCTCTTGGGGAACTAAAATTGGTCTTTGAGGAAGACCAGAACCTCTAGGATGTTTCTAGGGAAGTGGAGAAGAGAATTTGGCAGGGGTTGGCTGAGCTTGAAGGCTCAAAGTTGTGTGAGGAAGGGAGGGAGGAGGTGCCCTTTTATAAGGAAGGAGAGGGGCACCTTTGGAATTCTTAAAAATATTAATTTATAATAAATATAACCCCACTTAAAAACCTCCAAAAATGACTCATATTTTAAGATTAGATGGGATAGGGTTGTAATCGCATCAACCAATCAAATTTAGACATGTTTGGATCTTATTTTAGACCTTATCATTTTGATTTATCCTTATTTAATATATTTAAGTTTATTTGTGGTAATAAAATTCTAAATTTTAAATTATAACAAATAATTACTTATTTGTTGTGAATTTTAGATAATTGTTTACTTTATAACATTATAGACCATATAAATTTAGATTTATAATTTTTAAATATTTTTGTGATTTTTAAACAATTTTATAATATGTTATTTTTATAAAATAACAATAGTGTCAATTTTGACACTATTCATTTATCTGAATTTAAATAAAATATATACAGAAGATATGTTCAAAAGAAAAGCTTTAATATATTAATAAAAGGTCATGTGTATCTATAAAATTAGTGGATCACATTATTTATTTTATTTTTTTTAAAACCATTTATTTGGTTTATCTCTTAATAAAATAATTACTACATCATTTTTGTATAATTATTTAATATACTTATTTGTTGCATAAAAATTTAAAATAAAATCCTATGATGAAGATAAATATATTAGCTTTCACAATAATACTTTTACTAGAATTTATCATCTTAAAATCACAATATTTAAATTGTTATATTTATTAAATTATGAAGGTGACAACTTTGGCATCATTTAAAATAAAATAATATAAGTGTCATAATTGCTTGTATAAGAATCGAAATGGTAAAATATTCGACCATTGGATGATTATAGTTTCAATTTACATGAAAAATAATTTTTGGTCAGGGTTTTGTGCCTTTTATGGTCACTATTAGTTTAATAAAAACTATATTTTTGATTTTTCAGTAGATAAATAATTTCTTCATCACTATTGTGTCAGAATTAATGATAATTATTTAATCCCAAAAAATTCTAGATAAATTATCATGATGTAGATAATTTTGTTATCATTCTGGAGACTATTAATTTTTGAATGTTTATGATGTTTATCACTAAGTTAAAATTATTATACTTATAAGATTTAAGAAAGTGACATGTTGTCACTTTCTTTGGTTTTAATAATAATTAAATTATTTTCATGGTCAAAAGACCATAAAATGAATCTAATCCAACCCTTAGTTGATATGGGTTTACTTTTAGCCATCAAATAGAATTTTGGCATGTGTTAGGGTAATTTTATAATATTATATTTACCCTTAATTACCCGATTTACCTTTAACTACGGTAAATAAAATTTACCGTAGTTACTATTCATAATTCCCAAAAATAAAAAGTATCCTATTAACATAATTTGGACCCACTGATTCCAAATATGGAATCCATTTTTTAAAATTCAATACACAGAAGTTGCAGAAATTAAATTAAAATTAATCCCGTTGTCGAATAAAAACGGGTTTTTGTTTAAAACATTGCAAAAGATTGAATTGATTTAACCTACGAATTCAAGGTAAAATAAATGCTAATGACATAAATTATATTAAATGGTAAAAATATATTGTATTTATACTTTAAAACCATTAAATATTATAATTTAACCACATAAGATATTATGATGAAAAAAGTTGTTTTTAATTAAAGTATAGCATGTTTTTACTATTCATTAAAATATGAAAGTTATCGGAAAAATATCAAAACTTTATCTAATGTAAATTTTTACATACTGATTCAAAAGAAGAATTTTATTTTGTCAAATTGAACATATAAACATGTCAAAAACTAGATTTAAAGTGGGTGCTCCATCAAAAGGCGACAAAACTGCATTTTTTGAAAAATACTTATTTTACCCGAAAAATTTATTTTGTTCTTATACCATATTCTAGAAAATGTGTAAGATGAATAATAATGTTATAAAATTAAAAATTTAGTTAATACTATTCATAACGGCTAGTTCATGACAATATTATAATAATATATCATTGTTTATTAAAACCCGGTATTGCGTACAACACACGCTATCGAGGAAGGTCGCGATTGCGTGTAATGAAAGACAAGTCAAGGTTGCGTGTTGCGAAAGAATACTTCGTTGTTTCGTATAACAGAATCCAACCATATTTCATTTATACATTTAATATATATATATATATATATATACTCAATGTTGCGTAGAATAACTCTTATCAAAATTGTGTGTAACACGGTCCAAGAATAGTGTTGCGTATACTGCAAGCTAATACGGTGTTGCGTATAGCGCAAGGTAATCTTGGTGTAGAATACAACACAAGACATTAATGAAATTAAAATAATATTTTTCATAAAATCTCGGGGTGTTACAATAAATATTTAGAAAACCTATTATATAATTAATAATAGAAATTTAACTTCCCTTTTTTTGTAACTCAATTAATATACCAAAATTATACAAAAAATTAAAATAAAATACTTCCAAAATCATTGAATTTAGTACTAAGGATATTTGATAATGAACTACTTCAGAGTTCTTTAATCCTTTGATAGATACTTTAACATATTTCCATTGACCAACCACTTATATATTTAGTGATATATCTTAGTGGTATAATCATGCAAAATATCAAAATAAAGTACTTTTTGGTACCAATATTCTATTGGGTCCAACAGTGTTTGATATTAAAATTTTAGGAAACCAAAATTGTTTTGAGTAGGAAATATACTATTTAACAAATATTTTGAGCAATAAGAACTTTTAACACTAGATTTTTTTGGTTTTATAAAACATCAATAATTAGTATAATCATCATTAGTAACAAAATAGAAGCATTTAATAGATGAAATGTTTTTACTATTTAAACCAATAACAAAATAATTTTTTTACAGTTTTGTTCTTTTACCATTACTTCATATTCCAAATGTTCATTTTGGTATTTTATTTTTTCCAAGGATTTTATTTAAATATTTTTATCCTATTATTAACATACTGGAACATTGTTTTAAATAATAAAATTTTTGAATTAATTCTTCAATCTTAAAGTTATGTAAATGACAAGTAATTTTAGAAGCATTAGATTTTAAATCTATAAACTGCCATGAAAAATTTTATTTATGTAATAAAATAGTATCATAATATGTATTAAGTTTTCTATTGTTTTTATTTAATGATTCACATTTTTCTTGTAATATAAAAAAATATTTATTTAAATCATCAAAAGATATATTTTCAAAATTAGATTTTCGAGAGTAAGAGGATTGTACCTCATCAGTATCAGCCATTATACCTATAAATTTATGCTCATCTTTTGAATTTGTAGAAGATTAACCATGTAAACTAGAAGAAATACTCCATATAGATTTTACAACATTATTTAATTTCCTTTCAAAATTTTATCTCCTTTGATATTTGAGTAAATGACAGTTATCCTTTGTATGAATTCATTCTTCAATTTCACAACATATATCACCTTCGGTACCTTTCCTTTTATTTTTGTGAATATTTTAAAAAAATTAGCAATATCTAATAGATATTTATCTAAACTTGTACAATTTTAATGAGATTATTCATCCCTTATATCCATGAGAGAGAATTATTCATTTTTTATATGAATTTCATCTTTACCCTATATCTTGACTTCATACATCCTCCAAGTCTTAATCAAGTCCTTCGTTGTAAAATTCATCACTAACGTCAACTTTCATATAGCTTCAGATATTATATTCCACTTAGGATGTTTTACTTTGAGTACTTTTAATGTTTGGTTTGACTACAAAATTGAATTTTATAAATTAGTAATATTATTGAAAGTCTCTATCAATATGCCATCCGTTTTATTGATAGTTTCATTATAATCCTTTCTAAAAGTATCAAACTTTAACTTTTAAGTAGTGTATCTTAATTGTATGATTTTTTAAATTCCTTCCTATATAATAGAAATAGTCTTCCATGCATCATATGTAGTAGAGCGTTGAGATACAGGATTAAATTATTCAATTCCAAAACCACACAAAATATTATGCATAGCTTTTGAATTGAGATCATATTATTTTTCCCGATCAATACTCCTATTTAAAAAATATTCTTTGGGAATATAATAAGGCTTAATAATATTTAAATTAACTATTATTCCAAGTTTTTAAAAATAAACAATCATATGATCTTTCCTATATCCGTAATCCTTACCATTAAAACAGGGAGCACGAATCATCAATATAACTTCTCTAGAATCATCCATTTCATGATTTATTTGTCTAAATTTTTAACTCAGGCTTGTTAGAGCTAGTAAAATAACCTATATAACCTTTAGATAATTTTTTTTGATATCATAGAGGTATAATAATAATATACCAGAAGAGCCCTACCTCTGATACCAAATGATAGGCCGAGATAAATATAATGAAGACAGAGACACATGGGGGGGGGGGGTGAATTTTGGATTTCAAAACATTAACACATTCTGAAAACCTATCTTGGTAAGTAGTTTTACTTTCCCTTTCTCTCAAAGATGAGTGAACAAAGAAAATAAATAAAGGAAATAAACACAACAATTTATAGTGGTTCAGGGTAAAAATATCCCTTAGTCCTCTCTACCAATTATCTACTCCATGATCTTGGTAATTTTTACTAGGTCCTCTTATCAAAATACTTTAAAAGTATAAAACTAATTATAGTCATTTTATACCTTAAAATAAGACTAATTAAATACTTTTTTTTTGTTTTATATGGAACTAAATATCCATAGCTCAGTAGAAGAAGCTGAAACTTAACCATGACTGAGTATGAGTAGCCAAAACTCAAATATATCAAAATATTTTGATTTTTTGATGGTACAAGTTAAACTTCATAACTTACATTAGCAACTGACACTTGAAAATAGATCTTCAATGTATAAAAACACCAAATAGATCTTCAATGTTTATAATATATTTCTTAAAATGTAGTAAAGAATGCACCATATATATGTTTAAACATGAATGTATCAAAATTTTATCTTTACTAATATCTTCTTTATTATTGCATAGAAATATATAATAAATAAATATAGTAGCAACACTGAAAATAGAATCAAGTAAATTAGACAGATCTAAACATGTATGTCTCCAAAGTGTAATTCTGAAGGAAATGACACACAAATTTTCCAATAAATTAATATGTGTAAATATAAATCTATATATTTATAATGAAGAATGTCTTGATATTTATACAATAGAATGAATATCTATAGGTAAAACCATATCCAGAAATATCACACAAAAAATCAGGAATACTTGAATTCAAAAATATTCAAGAGAGTCATAACTTCCCATAAGAATATAAAAGTTTTATTCCATTTAATATGATTATTTAAAAAAATCATAATGACCCTTTGAATCAGTCAAAAAGAATATTTTAATTGATCTTTATTTCCATCAATACAGTTACAAAAATATTGGATAATATCGTGGATTGAAAACTCTGTCATTGAAAATTCAAATGTACGGTTCCTTCATGTGATAAAAACACAGAACATAGGGTTGAAAATGTAGGTTTGACTACGAAATTAGGGTTTATGTACTATATGGTTGCTTCCTCAAATGTAGGGCTTCTTCTGAATATTGGGTTGATAAACCATACTTTCCACTTTCTCACACTTCAGGTACCATACTAATGTAGGGTGGATAAACAATACATGCAATTCCAAATGTAGGGTCTCTTCCTTAAATTATTCTTACACACATAGGGTTGAGAAAAATGATTTCAAAATATGATAAAACACCTTCTGAATACTTTATCAAATATTCCCCACATATCCAAGTATTTAAGATAATTCCATAATAATTTTTAAGAAGAATATTAAATTCCTAAAATTCACTTAAATTAATTTCATTAGTAAAAAAATGTGGGTGTTTATGAGCATCACAACCAAAAATAAATTAATGAATTTTTTGAATCAACACATGCTCAATAGATGCCCCATCAAGTCTTCTAGAAATAATTAAAGGTTTTCTTTTACAATAGGAACATCCTACATTCCAAGGATTTCTTCCCCATCCATATATAGTGCTTTCTCTTACCTTTCTCCCAAAAGTTTATCATGGTGATCCACTGGAGGTGGATCCATAAAATATTTAGAAAATGAAGTCTCTCCCTTAAAAAAATAGGATTTTTTACTCTATCATATATTTTAATCTCATTCTTTGAGTAATAAATTATTGAATTATAATTTTAAATCCAGTATCGACCAAGGATAATGTGAAATTTAATCATAGGTATGAAAATAAAGTTTAGAACTATGGAATATCTATGGATATGGATATAGAATGATCGATATATATGCATGTTGTAATAATATTCCCATCAATAATCTTGATTGAAAACCCTTTTCTCATAGTATTTAGGGATGTTTTAATTTACTTATTTAACATGAAGGATATAAAAGAGTTTGTGGATCCAATATCAAATAAACCATTAGTTAACTTTGAATTTATTATCAAAGTACCCACTATCATATCATTTGATACTTCAAACTTAATTATAGAGATAACATAAGATTTTACATTATCCACTGGTCTTTTATAAGGTAAATAACCTTGAATATTTGTGAATTCATGCAAATATTACCCCATATCCTTAATGTTAATGCATTGGACAGTGGAAGAATATCTCTTTTCCTTGAAATCATGATCTGGATGGAATTTATCTCCACACAAGAATCAAACATACATTCCCCTAAAGAATGTTCCATGATGTTTCATTAAAAAACTATTACATATTAGACATTACACTCTTCACATCATCAATTTTTCTATATTTTATTTTACAGAGTTCTTATTCACCCTCTTATTTTCTAGATTTCCATAGAAAACTTAAGTCTTAAAGAATTATTTCTGGGTCTTGATAGAACTTTATACTATATCCACATATACTGAAATTGTTTGAGAGACTTATTCCCTTCAAAGGAAAGGTTTTATATACCAAATAATCAATAAATATAACTTATTTATTTATTTATATAATTTCAATCATGATATTCCAACATTGTAAACTTTTATTCTTATTCAATAACATTTTCCTCTACCTTTTTTCCTTGTATTGAAGAATTTACTTTCCATATCAGTTTGTTTCTTATGAGAAAGTTTTTATTTAAAGAATATCTCTTTTAAAGTCTTATATTACATACTCTCTATATCCTCTATCTCTTTAGTGTAATGGATTAATGACCACCATTGATTAGCAACTCCTTTTAGATGATAAAATGCTATGAGAAATTTCTATCTTACACTACTTCCTAAAGGGAGAAATATCTTCTATAGGAACATGATCTATTGGTAAACTACTAATAGATTAGAAGTCCCATATAAAGATAGAGTTCATTGTCATATGAAGTAGTCTAACATTTTTTCACCATTTTGGGGATTAGCAAGTTGCTGTATATGTGTGAGATTATTGGTCACTTCCTGAGTTAAATTACCCAATATAGTTATAATTCTATCACATATAACATAAAACTCATTGAATTTATTAAATTAATCAATAGGTAAATCCCCATATATGTTATAAGTATTAATTCACTTTCCATTCCCTTCACCACATAACATTTTTAAATAATGGAATATACTAGATTAACTCATAACATCATGAATATTGAATAAAACATTATGATTCTCATATAAGTAATATATTTTATAATATTTTATTGAATATATTAATGGATTTAAAAAAATTTCTCATTAGTTTAATATGTCTTCTTTTGGATCTTGTTCAAAAGGTTCTTATAAAACATTCCCTAATACCAACTATAGTAGCTCTACTTTAGTAACTTAAAAACGATGGTTACCTTACTAAATTGGAACAATATACAAGTGATCAAATATCATGAGATTGAATAGTTTCGTAGTCTTGGGAGACTAAATACACAAATAATTCTCAAATTAATTTTGAAAACATCAAATAAAAATTAAAATTTTAGTGATAAAATTATTATTTCTTCTGGTATATACATGAAATAATTCAAAGATAACAAGGGGAATGGAAATCCTAACAACATGTGAGATGAAAATTCCAGTAAGGGAAAATGTTCAACAAAATAAATCATTAAATAAATAAAATATAAATAAAATAGAATATATAAAAAATAATAAAATATTCCATATTTATATTATCATGAAAGAGGAATATATCCATAGATGACACACGAACATAAATAATCCCATGGATAACAAATAACTAGTTTCATAATTATATAATTCATAATACAGAACATCATAATCTTATACTCAAGGAAACATTCCAAGGAATCATATAGAAATAAGTAAGGCATATGAAAAATACCAAAGATAGTTTTTCTCATGAGATCTACCAATGCATTAAATGGATATATAATACAAGGACCCACCCATCACTTACTAAGTACAATTTATTCATCATATGAAAAAAGTGAATAAGAAATACAATACATAATCAAATTAAATATCCTGAAATGAAAAGTAAAATATAGAATTCCAATATTTTTCCCTAGTCTATAAATGAAACTACATGATCATAATCTATCTAGAGAAATAATGTGGATGATATTATTAGATTTTATCCCCAGTTAACCATAAATATTTTTAAAGGATATTAACATAGATAAAAAATAACATTATAAAGTCATTATAAAAATAAGATGAAATATTCTATTATATTAAAAACATTTTTAAACTAATAATTCATAGAATAATGAAAGTAATATTTTCCTCGAAAAACCATGGAAACTTGTAGAGGAATATTGACAACTATTAATGTAATTGATGGTGGAAAATGGAAATCATGCAGTAAAAATTAAAAAACCATTATTTTCCCAATTTATTAAGATTTTTAAAATGAATTATACTAAAAACAATAAAAATATACCTTCAATTTTTTTAAAAGTAAATGATAATATAAAAATATATTTATCAACCATTTAAAAGTTTATAAGAACTTTAATAAAAAAATTCAAAGAATATAGAGGGGTGAAATATAAAAAAACATGAAACCTAATAAATAAATATAGAAGAATAAAATTTCTTGGTTTTAAGAGAGAATATTATATAATCCCCCTAATAGAAACTAAATAATAAAAAATCCTCTATAATAATGAGATTGTGAAATAAACTCTTACCGTTGATTTACTTTTAGTTAGAAAAATTCCAAACTACTATATAATAAATTTATATTTATTATTAATATATATAAAATTCATATTTATGTCTATCATACTGGATATAATTTATTCATAATTTCTTTTTTACCTATTTAATAATAATTCCTTGTTAAAATCAATTTTTGGGTGTCAATAACTCTATTTTTCATGCATGTTTTGATTCAATAGTTCTATTCCTTACACCTTGGTCATAGTTTCATCATCTATATAATATTAAACCTATTATAATTATTATATTTATATATTCAATATACTTTTACAACTATCCATGTAAGGTGGTCATGAAAAATAAAGCACATCATTTCATGGAGATGATAGTCATTGTGTATGCATGAAAAATGTTTTCATCATTCTAATAGATTAAAATGAAATAAAGTAGATTAATGTTTTAATTTTATAAAATCATAATAATATTATAAATATATTATTTTATATAATACAAGATGCTGAGGTATGATCGAGCTAGGTAATTTATACATCTAAAGGAAGGATCCATACTAGTTATGGATTACTTATATTTCTTTAATAAGATTCAGTATTTTTCAACTTCTTTAACTAGTGATGAAATTTTAAAAGTAAGACACTTTGAGGATAGGATCCTATTTTCTATCTAATCATAGGTAAATGTCTTTTATTTGACTATTATTTTAGGGATTGTAAACTAGTCCCTAATAACTAATCACAAATTCAGAGAAGATGATGGTACAAGAATGAAGGTTTATCACCAAACTAAGGAAGTATTTTTTCATATGAAATAAAACATATTTAGAGGGTTATCTATAGAGTAGTGGAGTCCAAATTATCTTCTCTGTTAGTTCTATGAAATTCCATTACCGTGGAAAACAAAGTCATGTAAAGCCTTACTACCACCAAGACCATGTTGAGTATCGAGCTTGTAGAAGAATGGGTTATCTTCAGAGTTTTGTCAGACCTTCACATCCATTCTTAGTGGGAGAGGATCCACACCTACTCATGATTCTTGGTTAATACATGTTGCTCCGCGCAAAGCTGTAAGTTGGACTACCACTGGCCGTACAAGTCAATGAGGTAGATGTGGTCGGGGAGGCTAGACTTAGGATATGTAGTGGTACCTGAGTTGGCCCACACTAGGTAGTCAGGTGGTTGCTCAATGTCATTGATAATACTAGATATATAAAAGAAAACCTATACTTGAGGTGCAGGGTGTCAAGCCATTTATAGTGTAAGGTACAATTTTATTAGCCTCTACTTTATTTTCTTCACTCTTTGACACTAGTGCTTAACATTCTTTTAACTTAGTGACTATTTTGGTAAGACTTGGGACCAAGATAGTATATTTCTATGGCATGATGAAACTTGATACTCAATTGAAAATTCAATCAGAAAGTATACACCAATGCATTAAGTTCCTCCTTTATATGGGCAATTATCATTTTCTATTGGACCTCTTCATCCTTGAGATGATGGACTTCTATGTTATTCTAATGATAGACTTGTTGGTTCCCTATCTTGAAAATATTTACTGTTATCATAATAAGATATGCTTCTTATCACCCAATAGTGTATCTATGTGTATAATGGAGAATGTGATGTATAGGAAAGTTGAGATTGACCTGAGCATCGTGGGCTGAGAGGTGTGATGAGAAATATTCCTAGCCTTTTTATAGATGATCATGGAATGGTCTAGACTGATTTAACTCTTGTATAATATAATTTTAGGGATGTCTTCACTGAAAAAGTTTATGGACTACCTCTTGAGGGAGATCTTGATTTTACTATTAAACCGGTTCCAAGAGAAACATCATTTTTCATTACTCATTATAAGATTACTACTATTGAGTTGTAGGAACTGAATAGATAGCTGGATGATTTGGAAGCTAATGGATTTATAAGACCAATTAATTTGCATTGGGATTTATCAATGATTTTTGATAAGAATGATGATGAGAACCTAAGGATTTATGTAAATTACAAAAATTGAATCATCTTATAGTTAAGAACCAGTATCCCCCACCCTACATATGAAACCTATTTGAATATATTTTAGGATATCATGTTTTCTGTAATATTGATTTGTGGTCAAGATATCATTAGGTATAAGTTAGAACATCACACATACCTTGTACAAAGTTTCAAAGAAAATATGGTATTTATAAGTATATGGTTATTCTGTTCGATCTCATGAATGTGCCTAATGTTTTTATAGATATAGTGAATCATGTTTTCCATGCATATCTGGATTCATTTTCTATAGTATTGGTGGAAGGAATCTTGTTGTTCTCATACACTCAACATGAACATTCCAAACATCTTGATATTCCTTTATGTAAACTAAGAAAGCATCATCTGTTTTCTAATCTCACCAAATGTGTCTTTTGGGTAGATAACATTCACTTCCAAGGTATATTTATCTTGGATGATAGAATATATTTTGACCTAGATAAGTTGAGAGATGTGTTTCATAGGAGAACCCCAAGAATGTTTTTAATATATGGAGTTTCTCGGGGTTACCTAGCTATTATAGGAATTTTATTCAGTAATTTTCGTTCTTAGTTTATCCTCTTACATGTTTGAATAAAAATGGTGTTATGTTTATATGGTCTAAAGCCTAAAAAACAAATTTTTAGGAGTTAAAAGTATGATTGACTTAAGCACTGATCCTAATTCTGCTATAGCCAAGAAGAAGCTGTATAGTTTATTGTGATCTATCAGGTATCATGATAGGAGTAGTTTTGATGTAGGGAGATCGATCCATGGAGGAAGGGTATCAATAATTGAAGCCTCATGAGTGAAATTACCTAATTTACAATCTCTAGTTAGAAGATACAATATATGGATTTCATTGTTTAAGGTATTAGTTATTTGGAGAGAAAGCTTTGGTGTATACAGACCAGAAAAGTCTTAAATACATATTTATGAAGAATAAAATAAATATTAGAGAGTGAAGGTGGGTAAAATACTGACGATCCTTTGATTTTAAACTTTCCTATATGCTTGGGAAGGGAAATGTTGTGGATCATGTTCTGAGCTAGAGGACTCAGATACAAATAGTCCCTAAGGCCATTAGTGAGTGGAAACTGATGGCCCTATTTTCAGAGATGCATTTAGAATTCCAGGAGCATCACATGCATAATATCCTAACAAATTTATTAGTAAATTCTTCTCTTTTGAATAGAGTGAAAAGAGACAACTTTCTAATCTAGAGGGATTTAACCTATTGGAGAATGTTTTAAGAAAGTAACCACTACCTCGATGGATCATGGATGAGGATGAGGTTATGTGAATTCATGGAAATATTTGGTTTCTTGGAGATGTGTGAGAGGATATGATGTGATAATAAAATTCTTCTACTTGGCTAGTACAACATAGGATTACAAAGATATACCATGACTTATGCCTCTAGTATAGGTGGTTGAGGATAAAAATGACTGATATTTTAATTTGTTACTTTATGTTCCACCTTTCATCAAGTGAAGGTGTAAACACCAGTGAATTTTAGGGATTTTTTATACATTTCCCATTCCATAGTAGAAATGGGATGAAATCACCATGGATTTTGTAACTACCTTATCAAGACCCCCTCAATGTAGTGATGTAATAAGGGAGGTCCTTGATAAGATAATGAAGGTCACTCACTTTTTTACATATTAAGGATAAAATTTAAGTGGACGATCTTGGAATTATATATATTCAAGAAATTAAATGACTTCATGGTGTTATATGTACTATTTTATTAGATAGATACTCTCGTTTTAATTCTCTTTTCTAGAAGGGGTGTAGATAAAACTAAATTCACATCTACTTTTGTGTAAAACCTATCACCCTCAGACTAACAGCTAGTCTAAGTGTATGGTATAGAAGTTAGAGGACATGTTCTAGGAATATGTCCTTGATTTTAGTGGTTCCTAGGAAAATCACATACCTTAGTTGAGTTTGTCTATAATAACATATTTATACTCCTTCAGATTCTTGTAGTTACTTTCTTTCTATTTAATAAATTGTGTCTTATTATTTGACCGAGGAACCACCTTCTAAAAAAACATTTTTATCGATATTATAAAGATGGATCCTTATGAGGCCTTATATGTAGACCACACTGATCACACCTATGATGGTCAAAGTCTAGATAGGTAGTGATATTGGGACCTTAAATCATTCAGGAGTCATTTGAGTAGGTATAACTTATCAGAAAGTGATTGGCATCAACTTAGTCTAGGAAGAAGGTTTAGACTAATAAACAATGATGACTAATGGAGTTCGAGGTCAGGGACTAGGTCTTCTTAAGTATTTAACCTATGCTTAGTCATTTTAAAATTTTGATATTTGATAATATTTCACCTTATTAAAGTAGGGATTTCATTATTTTAGAGATTATTGGGCTAATAGCCTACCGGTTTCAGTTACCTTAGAGGTACAGATCCATACACAATGTCTTCCAGGTATCTTAGTTATGCTATTATCACTTAGACTCATCCCATATTCTTTATGCTAATGAGTTTGAATTATACATTTATGATTATTTTGTGGAGCACCTTATTCATATTGTTGATCAGAGAATGAATTGTCTAAAAGGTAGGATAGTTCCTTTAGTCTGGGTTCTATGGAAGTACGATCACATATATGATGAGACCTGGTATAGGGAGGCCAATGTATGTGATTTGTGGCTGAAGTTATTCTATGACAAAAGGGAATCAGGATGATGATTTTTCTTAAGTAAGGGAGGTTTTAAGATATTATATTTGATGATGAGGTAAGAATCCTTTAAATTTCAGTTGAGACCTTTTGTTTATTCCTTATGGAAATTCATAATGAGGATATGGTGGTTTCAAGAGAATCTGAGGCTTGTTTGGATCTTGGAGCTCCAATTTTTGGGGAATATGCAAGAGGCGCAGGGTTGGAACGTTATTTGTAGTAACCTTGTGACTTAATAGTGTGAACCATATATAGAAAATCAAATTTTGATAAATCATGTGAGAGAGGATGCATGACCTTGTAGAAAACTACAAACAAATTGTAGAGGGGAACCACATAGGATGTGTATTGTCTGTTAAACCATGTATTTATCCCACATGGGTAGTTCCACATAAGTTGTATTCTCGCATGATGGGTACACAATTTGGATAAATAATGTGTCCAAATCCAGATCCCCTTTAAAGAAGGGTAAAATTACCATTTTCCCTCATTAATTATTAAAAATAAAACCCTTATTATTTTCATTCTTTCTCCAGTAGCTGACCAAACTGAGATATCCATCTTCCCTTTTCGTAAGAATTGATCCATATCCTTCAATCAATATCTGATCAAACTATTATTAATCACATTAGTTAGACCATGGTAAGTTATTTAATCTATTCCCTTCCTTCCATGGTTTATCTCTCCATCTTTGGTGTTATTTTCGTATAGGGTAATATTCCACATTTGTAGTTATCTTTTATATTTGTTCATTTTCTCTCATTCTATACAAGATCTGAGGCTGATACTAGATGAGTGTTCCCCTACCACCATAAGGTAGGTGGTATTTATCTTTTTCCTCAAGGTCTCATCGATCATATTTTCCACCATTGTGTCGCACACCCGTCTCACCATGCATTGATCCTAAAATTTATCTTTCATAAATTGGATTCTTAGCATGGATCCTAAACACACTAATAGACCAAAACTTTCCATCATTGTAGGTAAATGACCTCAATTTGTGACACCACATGGGTGATTAATTTATATTCTTATATGACCATATGAATACAATTAACCAAAACACCCTTTATTGTATTTTTTGACCTTTCAAATGTATTTAATTAATTTAAATAGGCGGACTGATTTATTATAATTAGGAAAGTATGTTTCACCGGGATTGCATTAATTTAAAATAAAATTTTATATCAAATGAAACCTTATATTTACCATTGACATTTTTGAATGAAAAGGGAACAACTTAAATTAAATAAAGTGAATGAACTGGAATGGTTTTCACAAGGCCATTGAATTATTATAAATTTAAGGTTCTGATTGTCACTATGAACCTTTTTCCTATTGAAGGTGTGGTCATACTTGAGCTAGGCTTGAACTCTAAAGGTAATTCCTTGTGAATTCATAGGATTACACCCTGATTCATTGAGATGGTTTACAAGGAAGATACCCACATTGGGATTCAGTATTTTCCTTATTAGTATGTGAATTTATTTGTATAGTACCGATGATTCACCCACTTCATATTTGGAAATTATAATTCCTTGGATAAACTCCTTAGATTCAGATTTTTTTCCTAAGGCACATGACACCATTGATTATCTTCTTAGGATACAGTCGTGCTTATCCTATGATTTTCTTTATAAGTGCTCCATAGACCCAATTATAAATTCTTCCAAATTAATTCCTTGAGTGTTCCCCTTGTATCACACTTATAACCAATATCCAAGCTACACATTTATTTGTTATGATCTTGATTGTCCTTCTAAGATAAAAGAATTCATTAATTAACCTTGGTTACTAATTTACTATTATGAATTCTTGGATTTCGTGGTCACACCTAGTGTAACAACCCAATTTTTTAAAATAGAAAAGTATGCTCAATAACATATGTGATATGCAACACCGAACCCAAACGAACAATGATTATTTCAATATGACATTTATAACCTAGACATTAAAATTTTGGGTACAAATACGATTTACTAATTTATTAAATATATATATATATATATATTCCCTACTCAACATAAATTTATTGATATATTTTTAGTAAATAATCACTCAAATTTTGGAAATGTCTTCAAAATATGTTTTTTTTTCAAAAAACAATTATTTCTTTTTGTGAAAAAATATTATAATTATTTTCTAGAACATTTAGAAAATTTATTTTTTAAATTGAACTTCATTTTTTTATATTAGAATATAAAAATTAACATAGGGTGATTTTTTTGAGTTTTTATTGGAAATATATATTTTTCATTAAATAGTGAAAATACCCATTTTTTTTTGTAAAACGATAAGGTATTTTCATATATTAAGTGATTTAAAAGTCCCATTATTACTTTAATTTGATTTAAAAGTGAAAAAAATAGTTTTTGAGTTATATTTAATCTAATTATTTATATTTAAATCATCTTTATAGTAGTTTTTTGAAAAAGTTTATTTTAAGACTTGAAAACACATTTTTCTGAAAAGTATTTTAAAATACAGAATGTCTCTCCATTTAAATTAATAAAAAATAACCCATAATGGGGAAGGATTTAAATTAGTATTATATATTTATAATTGTTAATTTAAATTCATATTATTAATAATACTAGTCACCGAGTTAAAGTAAATTCATCCTTTTTCGAAAAAAATGAATTAAAAAAAACACTTTTTATCATGCTTACATGTTTTATTTTAAATTAGAGTATGAAACTTGTATGAATTGAATTTTAAAAAACTTATTTCATATTTATAATCATCACAATTAATATTATATTTTAAGTTCATCTTAATTTTTTGAAAATATGAATTGTGACTGTAGTAAATATTTTTTACCACAGTAAAAGTAAAATAGGTTAATTGAGGTTAAAATAATAATAAGAATAATTTTACAGGAAAAAAGGGGTAAACATAAAAATATAAATATTTAAATTTCCTTTTCATTTAAATAATTATTATATTTGATCATTATTTTTTTTTAATTTATAAGTGATTATGTTATGAGTTTGATGAAAATTAGTTTTTAATATGACAAAACTCAAATTTTATTTTTGTGTAATATGAAATTACAATTAAGGAATTAAAATTTATGAAGTAATGAATTTTAAAAATAAATGATATTTTAATAAAATAACACTACTATTTACTTTTTATTAATTATAAATTATAATATAATTTTTTGGAAGTCAAATTTAATTATTATATGGGTTCAAAAACTGTAATTGTCAAAAAAAAACAGCATTTCTCAATATATATTTTTTAATATTAATAATTAACATATTCATTAAATTTTTTATATAAAATAAAAAAAATTGTAATAAAAAAATATAAATTATATAATGGTGATTTTTTTATATTATTTTGATGTAATCTATCTTTAGGGTAAAAAATAAATAGGATATAAATATAAGGTGTGTATTATGACATCATAATCACCAAAAAGTGATTTAATAAATGATATAAATGGTATCCATGAAAAAATATATTTTTATCATCTAAAATAATGAGATTTCGTGTTATTTTTATTAATTTTATAAATCCTTTATGAATCGTCCAAAACCTATATAATATTTTAATTTTTTAAAATCATTTCTTTATAAACGCGACTCACTTCCACAACACCAAGGGTAATATTTTAATGAGTTAGGCTATTTAAATTATAAAATAATTAAAAACTTCCTTTTTTAGAAACCATTGGAATGTTTGTGATTTTTATTTCTTTATTAGATAATGTCCAAAACCTATGTTTGGGAAATAAGAAAGATCTCCACTCTCTTTTAGTATATAAACCCACCCAAAATCCCATTTATATTTTCTAAAAAACATTTTTTAATGTTATCACTATAACCTACCCTCTTTTTAGTCCTCTCAAACTTACCCCAATCTCTCAAGAATCTCCTCATAGTCTATTGGAATCACCCTCTCATGATAAGGTATTTCTATCTCATCTTTTTCCATTCAACCACCTTTTTTGTAATTAGACTTTTTAATATCAATTGGTCATGTTGTAATGAATTTATTAATACCAATATATTATAAAATTTATTTAATAATAATTAGATATTATTTATCCCCTCTCATTATTGCATTTACCAAAGCCGTTACCATGTCGAAATTTAGTAAGGGATCCTCTCCTTCTCCTTATTATTCAAGAACTTTATTTATATAATTCCTTTTGTATTCAAATTTTTATTTATGGGATATGATTTTACATATCTATATTTATTCCCTTATGACTTAAAAGTGATTATATACCACTTTAAATCCCATTATACCCACCCATTATTCATAATGTTCCCTAGTTATACTGTGAAAATTATTTTATGTTTTTTCCATTTAAAATTTTTATTCATGAAACATTATTGTATTATAACTATTAATTACCAAATTTACATGTTTTAACATGTTCTCACACATCCATACTATTATAATTTTGAATTCCGAGGGATGAGATACCCCTTTCTCTCTCTTATTAATGATTTTAAGAATATTTAAGTATTGTTGTTATGATGTTTAAATTTCACTCTGATTTTTCATGGAAAGATATTGTGTCATGAATATCCATCCCCATTCACACTCAAGGGTTTTCATGTAGATTTAACTATCCTTAATTTATTGTATAATTCAATGTATTTAACCCGAAATAATTATTTATGGGGTTATTGTTTATGAAGTATATCCTGATGATGTATGATCTATGGGGCACAGTTTTGCATGTACACGACATGAAATCGATAAGTTCACATGAAATTATATAGCACTATAATGAATTGGGTAATGTTTTATTTTCATTATATTTCATGTTTTGGAATAGTGTGTAAACCTAATCAATTATGGAAATTTTCCACCATGTTATGATGTATTGGTGGTTAGCCTTAACCTATGTTTATGATGTAATGTTTAATGATGTTTCCACTTTTCCATGTTGCATTTATGTTATCATGGTTCATTATTCCTCATTTTTCATGTTTATTATTATCACCCCTTTTATGTTGTTTTTAAATTCATATTGTCTAAAATGTAATAATTTCTTCATTTTAAACTTTTTTTTATTACTGGGATTTATAGACCACTCTTTTTATAGTTATTTCCCCAGGAGACTCAATGCAGTTCTAAGAATGAAGGAAAATTATGGGAATGTTAAGGAAGTTTTCAATAATTTTGATTTAGAACTTATTTTAAGTTGTTATGTAATGTACCAAATTACCAAAAAACACTATACTTATCAATATTCTAAGTTGTATTATGTTTATTCTTATGTGATAAAACATGAATTAATGTTTAATAAAGGGAAGGCTTGTCATAGTTGGTATTAAATGATATTATATTTGTTGTTTTGATTAATATTATAAGACTATATAATAATCCTTAGGGATAACCCTAAATAATTAAAACTTCCCTATGTTTTCGTAAATTATGGGGCAAGTGGTTTCTAAGAAAATACATCCTTGTTTGGATACTACAAGTGGATGTGGATCTGGAACAAATATACCTTTGGGTGACAACCCTGAATACACCGTATTGAGCTATACTCAATCAAGAATTGGTTCATGATATTGGACCTTGACACACACCTATTTTGACACTTCCAAGAGACAGGTTTTGCTAAATTCACAATATTATTACAAACCATTAATAAGGGGAAAAAAATTACCATTAGTGTATATGTTAGGAAGTAGATCATGGAAAACTTAGATTGAAGTTGAGAAATTCATAATTTAAGGAATAAATGTCATTAATTAATTATTCATTTATTGTTAATAGTTTCCCATTAATGTGTTCAACAGTTTAAAAGTATACATCCCTACAATTTCCCTTTATTTTATTCAATGGATGGTTAAAGAAGAAACCAGACAAATAATCAATATGTGGGGTAATGTGATGTCTACCCAAATGAAATGCATAACATGATGGGACCTCAAGTAATATATCTCAAGATTCTGATAAACCAACTATCAAAAATCACAATTAAAAACTGGCACATAGTTGAATGTGAAAAGACATCAAATAAGTAGAGGACATCATCTCAAAAAAGTTCATATGATAAAGGTGATAAAGGAAAGTAGATTAAATATCATTCATGTAAAAAATGTGGAAATAAGAACCAAGGTAAATTACAAAAAGGAACTCAATGGTGTTTTAAGTGTGAAAAAATTCGTCATAAAGTAACTAGTTGTAGTGAAAATAAATGTAAGGGTATAATGGATGAGAATAAATTATATATAATGACACATTTTTTATCTTAGTGTCTTATGTGTGGAGAATATGGTAATTATCTAAGTCAATGCCCTAATCCAAGGGTTAAATCCTTAACTAAGTAAGGTCATATTGTATGGAAGTTGTTGATGTTTAAGGATTTAAGGGTTTATGTATTAGTATTTGAGAATAATGTTGTAGAAGTAGTATATCAATCACATTCAAGATATAAGAATATTGAAACATCTAAGGATTGTTCCACAACAGTTTTTATTTAAGGATTTAAAACATTTTTTGAGTGGTATCAATGACCTATAAAATTGATTTCATGATAAGGTGATATTTTGGAAAACACATGATTTAGGAATTGTTAACCCTAAATATGTGTTTGATGTTTGGATAAAACTAAAGGTTATTGGGATGATATTTTTCTGACTAATATTATTTTTAAAATAATTGATACCACAATTTGAGATTTATGTGATGGAAGTTTAGCATGATTAAGGATATCTTGGGAAATATATTACATGATCAAATATTTTTTTGATTTTGAGGTGATTATTGGTATTTGAGAATAAGTTTTATTGGGTAGAAGTATATATTACTATTAGGTTTAATATAAATGATTATTTGAGAAGAATCATATTATTCTTCTGGAGGTGTAACATGAAGGGTATGAGACAATTTTTGAGGTTAAAACAATCCTTAACATTGAGGTAATTAATGTTATTTGTGATATAGGGGTATTTATTTAAGGAATGATATATGTTAAACATTTGGGATTTTGTTGAATTTTGGAGATTAATGTATTAAGGTTTATTCATTTTCAGTACTATATTAATTTATGATAACCATTATGGATTTAGTAAATATTTTAGGAATATCTTATTTTTGTTTTATAGATTATGTGATCCATTAGAAGATTATTCTAATTCTTGAGGCATAAAAAATTCATCTTGAGTATTCATCATTTGGAGAAATGATAAGATTATTGTAGAAATTTATTTAAGGATGAAATTATACTAAGAAAGTATATTTACTTATTTTAATATTCTATATGGTAAAGGAATTCCTTAACTCTAGGAAAATAATCGGGAAACAAAAATTTTATCATATTATGAATTGATAGTCTTTTCACCCATTATAGATTTATGATTTTATGGTCGTTGACTTTTTATTAACCATGTTCTATATCAACCCTTATTAGATCTTGGGTGTTAGTTGTTTTTATTCTATGTCTATATTTTCAATTCCAAATAATTTTCTCATACTTGGAAACCTAGTTATTTGATTCCCTTCATACTTCCTTTTATTTCATTTCAAGTGGATATTTTATTAACCCTTTTCACAATGTGGGTTTTCAATAATGATATTTTCAGTGAAAATTACTACTTATAAATATCAAGTTAAAATTGCGAGGACACAATTTATTAATGGGTGGGGTTGAGAATAATGTAATTTTTTGAGTTTTTGAAAGAGAATGTTATGTTTGATGGTGTTTGTGATACAAAATCATGAACCAAAATAAATAATAGTTATTTAAATATGAACATTATAAACTAACCATAAAATTTTTGGGTGTGAATAAGATGTAATAATTTATGATATATATATATATATTTCATACTCAATATAATTTATTGATGGATTCATAGAAAATAATCACTCTCTTTGTGGTAATATCTTCATAATAAGTTTTCTTCAAAAATGATTTTTACTTATTTTTCTGAAAAATATTAAAATTATTTTCTAGAAGATTTAAAACATTTATTTTATAAAATTAACTCAATTTTTGTTATCATCATATGAAAATTAAATAAGAGTGAAATTTAGGTATTTTTTGGAAAATATTTATTTTTAGTGAATAGTGAAAAATACCCATTTTTTTTATAAAAGTATCATTTATTTTGACAAATTAAGTAATTTAAAAGTAAAATTAATATTTTAATTTGATTTAAAAATAACATAATAATTATTTATTTATATTTATTACAGATATTTACATTTAAAAATTATTTATAGCATATTTTTTATAAAAATATTTTAAGGTTTGAAAACACATTTTTTTGAAAACTGTTTTAAAATGGATAATGTTTATCAATATTAACAAAATAAAAATAACCCCTAATGGGGATTAATTTAATTTAAATGTATAGATTTAATATTTACAAATAATTATTTCAATTCATATATTGTGTTGGGAAAAAATCCCTCAAGGTATCATTGAAGCATTTTTGAGATGATTGTGTTTGTTGACAATGCAAGACATGTTGTATTTGTTGACAAAGAGAGTCTCAATGACTCAAACTATTGAAAAAGGGGGTTTTCCTGGAGAATTGGGAAAAGTGTTTATGGAAAAAGGATTTTTTTCTCCTGTGTTAAGGAGGTTTATAATGTTGTACACCAGGAATTTTTTGAATTCAGAACATAAAAAATTTGTCAAAGGAAAAGTGGCGCGTAAGTCCTAAAGTGGTGGGAAAGTGTGGAGCACAAGTCTGACACGCAAGTATGGTGCTCAAGTGTGGCGTACAAGTCATATTTTAAGATCATCATATAAAAATATGACAATGTAAAGAAAGAGTCGCGTAATTCATAAGTTAGCGTGAAAGTGTGGTGCACAGGTGTGGCGCGCAAGTGTGGCACACAAGTCCTCAAAATGCCGATAAATAGACAGCTACTCTCCTCATTTATTAATGAGATCAACACTTAGATAAAATTCGAGATCTGATCGCGCAAGTGGAAGCGACGGGAAAGTTCAGTGTGTGCGAAAGTGGGGCGCGCAAGTGTGCGGGGCAATTGTGACGCCCAAGTGTACCGCGCAAGTGTGACATGCATGTGTACCGTGCAAGTGTACCGTGCAAGTGTGCCGCACAAGTGTACCTGCACAACCATGAAAGTGTGCCACACAAGCTGTGGGGCGCAAAAGTTTAACACGTTATTGTGGAGGTCTATTGTGGCGCACAAGTTGGTTTTTCCTCAATGAAGGCAGAGGCTGTGCACTAGTTAAAGGGGCACACATGTCACCCTAGGGTTGAGGGAAAGTTTGAAATTGCCCAGAACATCTGTGGTAAAGTGGTATTAATCAGTGGATGGACATTGAACTTCAATATATCATATATAAATAGTTGAGGGTGCATTATTTCATGAAAATGAAGAGACCTACAGGTCTATAAACTATGAGTGGATCTTCTAAAGAAGTAGTGAGCTCACTTAAGTTAAGAGAGTAGTGAGTTCTCAAATTGTGAGTGGTTGTAAACCAGGAGGGACAGTGATTCCACTTAAAACTTGTAAACAACAGTGCACTTATAGTGGAATTGGTACATCGGTAGACTGCTGGTGTATGCTCCTTGGACGTAATCCAATGAGGGTGAACCAAGTAAAAATCATTGTGTCATGTGAAAGATTTATGTTTTATTCATACTCTGCATCGGGAAAGAGAGAGAAGAGAGTTTTGTCTAACATCAAAACAAGATCAAAAGGGGCAGTTGTTTTAATCTTTCATACCCTGATTCACCCCCATCTTAGGGTATCTAGCCTAGTGGACCTAACAATTGGTATCATAAGGAAAGGTTGATATCAGTGTTTCTCTCTCAAATGGAGGTCACTAATCATAAAGAGATTCCGATATTCGACGGGAACAATTTTCAGCTATGGAAGAATCGGATGCAACACTACTTCTGATCTTTGGGAATGGATGTGTTTACAACATCAATGAATGGTATCACTGCTGATATTAATAGAAGTGCATTATCAGAAGCTGAGAGAAGAGAATTGGATGCTGACGCAAAGGGAATCAATGCTTTGGGAGGAGCCCTATCAAATGCTATATATACCAATGTGCTATCATGAAAAACATCACATGCTATGTGGGAATTTTTTTTGAACATATATGAAGCAGATACAAAGGTCTGAGAAGCGAATATGCAAGTATTATGGAACAAGTATGAAGATCTAAGAATGAACCCGAATGAGTCTGTTGATGGATTCTTTGACAGGGTAAATTTTGTTGTTGAAGATATGTGAGGTCTGGGAGAAGTCATTTAAGACATAAAGATCGTAAAGCACATCTTGGTGAATCTTCCACCGTGGTTCAATCTGAAAATTTCATTACTATAAGATAAGGATCCAAAAGAGATAACATTAGAAAATTTTCATAGTACCTTGGTTGCATATGAAATGCGAAACGATGATAACGAGGCTGTGGAAAATATGAAATCTAAAGAATTGGAATTCAAGTCCATGAATAAGCTCCCTATTGAAGATTCTCAGGAAGATGAAGAGACAGATGAGGTGATGTCATTCCTCTCCTCAAACCTTAAAAGAGGAAAAGGAAAGTTTAAAGGGAAACTGCCACTGGCTTGTTTTCAATGTTGAAAGGTTGGTCATCTTACAACAAGGTGTCCCAAAAAGTTCCAATAATATGATTATGTCGACGAATTTGAAATTTCCAAGAAGAAGTTATCAGCCTATGGGAAAAGCAAGAAATAGTTCAAGAGAAATTTCATTAAGATGAAAAATCTCCATTCAAAAGAATGCGATAGTTTGGAGGAGTCTAAGGCTGAGGAGGTTGAAGAGATAGAGAAATGCAAAGATCATGGAGAAAATTCTATGGTGGCAGAGGTCGGTAGTTCTCAAGAGATGAATGAAACCAAAGGTGATGAAGAAGAAGAAGTTGAAGGAAGAATAGATATTAAAACTGAGTTAGAGGATTCTCCTGAAGAGATAGATGTTTGGAGAGCCAAAAAAATAAAGCTAACAAAGTTTTTCATGACGCCACACTCTATATACAGAAGAAAGAAGAAGAGAAGTCTGAGTTGATGGATGAAATTGAGAAACTCAAGTCATCAACACTAGAGAACTTAGAATCGTTTAGTGGCTATAAAATTAAGATTGAAGAATATAAAAGGGAGATCGATGGCTTGAAAAACATAAGGGAAGCTCACATCAAGCGTATCGAAGAGCTTGAAGAGGAAGTTATCGGTCTGCGGAGAAAAGTTAAAGACCAAGTAAAACCAATGATTCCCAACAAATTCTTGGGAAAGAAATACATTCTAAAGACTGAAAATATGAATGAGGAACTTAGTATTTCAATAAGAAAGATGCAGCAATTGAGATCAGACATTAAGGCTGATTCAGGGCTTGATCAGAAACAAAAATATGTGAAAATTGAAGTCAGACTGCAAGCACCCATCCTGTGATTGAAGTTTTATTTGGGCACAAAGCAGAATCAGAATATTCAGAGATCAAAAGGGAAAACTCGTAGTGCTGAAGTAACACGATGAAAATCACATTATATCAGGTGTTATTGTTGTGGAAAGATGGGACATTCACAGTATGTGTGTTCCATAGACAAGAGATAACGAAGGGAACAAGAAAAAAGGTGGAAGCCAAACAAAAATGGTTCTCCAGAACATATTTCGATGGACACTATTTTTGGTGTAGAGGATTTGGACACATGGCTAGGTACCGCACTTCAACCATACAGAGAAACACGCCAAAGCAGAATCAAGATGTTCGGAAGTAGAAAATCAATAAACCAATAGGTGAGTTAAAAATACAAAATAGATTTTCATCTTTTCAAGATGAAGATGGTACATCATACTATGAGAAAGAACAGAAGTCTCAATCCTTGCTGAGTGTGAATGAAAAAATATGGACCAAAAAGAAGAAGGATGAGAAGGCCGTGGTGGCAGAAATTTCCCTTAAAGCATCATATCCCTCTAGTGTGTGGATCCTTGATAGTGGTTGCACATCTCACATGACATGTAATAACGATCTTGTTATAGGCATAAAATATGATAAAGAAGGAGTTTTAAAGTTTGGAAATGATGAAGGACTAATGATTATTGGTGCAGGAAAGGCCAAGTTTTGGGGAAAAGGAGATGAGACGTGATGATGTCTTAGTAGAAGAAGGACTCAGTCACAATTTACTCAGCGTCAGTCAACTATGTGACTTAGGACATTCTATAAGGTTTACTAAGAATATGTGTGTCGTCAAAGGAAGAGATGGGTCAATAGTTATAAAGGGAAAAATAACAAAGGGAAATATCTACCTGGTAAGTGGAGAAGAAGATATGTGTTTTCTGTCTAGAGAGGAAGAAAACAAGTTGTGGAATAAACGACTTGGTCATCTTTTCCAACCATCCCTGGAAGATCTGGTGAAGTGTGATTCAGAAAGAGACCTCCATAATCTATCACGTGATCATATTCACACATGAGATGGATGACAACAAGGGAAGTTTATCATAATTACGTATAAGGAAATGTAAAAGAAGTCAAAAAGAGTGATCAAATTGGTGCATGTTGATGTTTGTGGTCCTATTACACCAAAAGAAATTGACGAAAAGAGGTACTATGTCCTCTTCATTTATGACTATAGAAGAATGACATGGGTATTTGTTATTACCCATAAGTCGAATGTGTTCAGATTCTTAAAACAGAACCGGAGGGAGTGTGAAAGGATGCTTGGACATAAAATTTTGAAGCTTCATACTGACAATGGTACAGAATTCAAAAATAGTCAGGTGGAAGGATATCTCAAGAAACATGGGATAAGGAATCAAGTTTCCTCAGTAAAAACTCCCCAACATAATGGAGTTATTGAAAGGAAAAATCAGATCATCAATAACTTGGATAGAACGATGCTCATTGAAAAAGGCCCACCAGAGAAATTTTGGAAGGAAGCAGTTTTGAAATCGGTCTACATTTCTAACAGGACTTTTTTGTGTCCTAAGAAAGGAAAGACTCCATACGAGATGTGGTACGGAATGAAGCCAACGATGAAGTACTTTTCAATATTTGGAAGTAAGTGCTTTTTCCTCAATAAGGAAAAACATAGGAAATATGAGT
This sequence comes from Viscum album, assembly GCA_963277665.1. Taxonomy (NCBI): domain Eukaryota; kingdom Viridiplantae; phylum Streptophyta; class Magnoliopsida; order Santalales; family Viscaceae; genus Viscum; species Viscum album. The sequence continues at coordinate 289,535,092 of OY728153.1, read as the reverse complement.
CATGAGGAGATGAAGGGATATTCCTAGGCTACTCAGGAAAAAGTAAGGAATATAAATGATTTAAAAAAAGGCTGGGAAAAGTAGTTGAGAGCAATGATGTCACTATAGTAGAGAATGAGGAGATCATTCAATAGTACAGTGAACAATTTCATGATGAGGGTGATTTGGAAGAAAGCAACCCAGGGGGAGAAGAAGTGGATGATGTTGATTAAGAAGATTATTCTGATGATGAGCATGAGGAAGTAAAATATGTATCTGTTCAAAAGATAGGGATTCGAGCTGAAATTGACAGGAAGAATATCATTCGTGATCAATAAGATTCAATTCAGACAAGAAGAATGAAATCACTACAACAGACATCTTTAGTATCATTGGTTGAGGTGAAATGCTTCGCTTATGCATATGAAGATGAAAACAGGATTCATGTAATGAATGAAGAGCTAGATCAGATTGAGAAGAATCAGATGTGGGAGATTGTTTCGAGGCCAGCAGATAAAAATGTCATCGGGACTAAATGGGTATATCTCAATAAGATGAATGAATATGGCACACTGATTCAGAACAAAGCACGACTAGTATGCAACATATACTCCCAAATAGAGGGAATAGATTTTATGAGACATTTGCACCGGTTGCGAGACTAGAGAAAATCATTTTATTTCTATCCATTGCAGTGCAACAAGAGTTCAAAGTTTTCTAGATGGATGTCAAATTTTCATTTTTGAATGGGGTTCTGGAGGAAGAGGTATATATTGTGTAGCCAGATGGTTTTCTCATTCATGAGGAAGAGAATATGGTTTGTAGACTGAAGAAGGAATTTTCTGGGCTGAAACAAGAACCAAGAGCATGGTACTCAGGGCTTGATCAGTACTTGAAGATGCTTGGTTTTTAGTATTGGAGAGTTTATTAAAATCTCTATTTTAACAAAAACTGTAATCAAAGGATGATGGTCTTGGTTTATGTCGATGAAATAATATTTGGCAGATCAGATGAAGCTCTATGCAGACAGTTTTCCGAATTCATGAAAAGTGAGTTCGAAATGTCAATGATTGGAGAGCTAACATTTTTTCTTGGTCTAAAGGTGACACAAGGAAGGAATGAAACATTCATTTATCAATAAAAATATGACAAGGAGGTTTTGAAATGATTTAGAATGTAACATTCCAAGGAGATGAAGACTCTGGTTTCTACCTTGATGAAATTATCAAAATATGATAATGGCAAGGTAGTTAATATCATAGAATACACGCAAATTATCAGCAGTTTGCGGTACCTAATAGCAAAAAGACCATATATTGTTTTCACCACATTCCAAGTAGCACGTTACCAAAGCAATCAAAAAGAAAGCCACATGCTCAAAGTCAAAATAATACTTCAGTATATCAAAGGCACCGTGGATTTCGGTCTGATGTATAATGACAAATCTCATCCAGTTTTATTGGGATATAAAGATGAAGATTGTGCCGGATCAGAAGATGACAGAAAATCAACATCAGGAGGTGCATTATATCTTGGTAGATTGACTATTTCATGGCTAAGAAAGAAATAAGATTTCATTTATCTGAGCACCGCAGAGGTCGAGTATATTGTAGCCACTCAATCATGCACACAGTTATTGTGGATGAAGTAGTACCTTGAAGATATGGGAGTTGAAATGAAGTCTCAGATTGGAATACAGTGTGATAACTAAAGTTCTATCAATCTTAGCAAAAATATATTTCATCACTCAAGGAAAAAGCACATTGAGATCAAATATCATTTCATCAATGAGAAGGTGGAGCAAGGGCTTGTGAAGTTGGAGTATGTGCCTACAGAGCTACAGGTTGCAGATATTCTGACAAAGGCCTTACTCAAAGAAGCTTTTGAAAGGCATCGACTGGCTTTGGTAGTTCAGTCAACTCCCCACACTTGAAAAGTGTGGATATGGGACCACTCCCCTCTTCCCTAGGTATGGTTGTTTTTCCCTCATGTACTGATAAGTGTTTTTACCCTACTGTAGACTGAAATAGAGTTCCCTTTGGGTTCATTGACAAAGGGTGAGAATATGTGAGAATACATGAAAAAACATGGTTGTTCAAGGGGGAGAAAATGTCTTAGTCAAGACACAGGGAGAAGCTGAGAGGTGGATTAGCGAGATAGGGGGAGCAATGAGATAGGGGGAGGAAAATTAAATCAGACGATGCTAGACGTGATTGATTAAAGAATAGGTATCACGACACCTGAGGATAGTGATAAAAGTATAAATTTCTATTGGTATCCGGTTGGTATCAAAAGTGGTTTCATAAATTAAGTGACTCATAAATGAACTTTTCATGATACTCTTGCTTATCACGCTGATCATTTCTCTTGTGGGATTAGAGTATGTGTTGAGTAAATCTTTTATCACTATCTGTATTGCAAGAGGCAAATGGTGGATGAAGATAAATTAAGCCTTAATGAGGTATCAATGAATAGATAATTGTTTTGAGAAGAGTTGTCAACAAACCCAAAGAGGGAGATTCTTGGGAAAAAACCCCTCAAGGTATCATTGAAGCATTTTTGATATGATTGTGTTTGTTGACAATGTAGGACATGTTGTGTTTGTTGACAAAGTGAGTCTCAGTGACTCAAACTGTTGAAAAAGGGGGTTTTCCTAGAGAATGGGGAAAAGTATTTTTGGAAAAAGGAGTTGTGATCTTGTGTTAAGTAGGTTTCTAATGTTGTACGACAAGAATTTTTTAAAATTCATAACATCAAAAATTTGGCAAAGGAAAAGTGGTGCGCAAGTCCTGAAGTGGCGCATAAGTGTGGCGTGCAAGTCTGCCATGAAATTATGGCACAAAAGTGTGGTGCACAAGTCATATTTCAAGATCATCATATCAAAATATGAGAAAAGAAAGAAAGAGGCGCGCAAGTCCTAAACTAGCGTGCAAGTGTGGCGAGCAGGTGTGGCCCGCAAGTGTGGAGCGCAAGTCCTCAAAATTCCTATAAATAGACGTATACTCTCCTCATTTATCAATGATCTCAACACTTAGAGAAAATCCAAGCTCTCATCGAGCAAGTGGAAGTGATGGGCAAGTTCAGTGTGTGCAAAAGTGGGGTGTGAAAGTGTGTGGGGAAAGTGTGATGCCCAAGTGTACCGCGCAAGTGTGATGCCCAAGTGTACCGTGCAAGTGTGACGCACAAGTGTACCGTGCAAGTGTACCATGCAAGTGTGCCACACTAGTGTACCCGCGGAACCGCGCAAGTGTGCCGCAAAAGATATGTGGCACGCAAGTTTGGCTCACTAGTGTGGCGTGAAAGTGTGGTGTGCAAGTTGGTTTTTCTAAAATAAAGGCAGAGGTTGTGCACTAGTTAAAGGGGAACACAAGTCACCCTAGGGTTTCATGAAAGTTATAAATTTCCCAGAACATCTGTGTTAATGTGGTATTCATCAGTGGATGAACTTTGAACTTAAATAGAGAATCTATCAATAGTTTAGGATGCATTATTTCATGCAAATGAAGATACCTATAGGTCTATAAACTGTGAGTGGATCTTCTGAAGAGGGAGTGAGCTCACTTCAGTTGAGAGAGCGGTGAGTTCTCAAATTGAGAGTTGTTGTAAACCAAGAGGGACAGTGAGTCCACTTCAAACTTGTAAATAGCAGTGCACTTATAGTGGAATTGGTACATCAGCACACTACCGGTGTATGCTTTTTGGATGTAGCCCAGTGAGGGTGAACCAAGTAAAAATCCTTGTGTCTTGTGCATGATTTATGTTTTATTCATACTATGCATCAGGAAGGAGAGAGAAGAGGTTTTTGTCTAATAGCAAAACAAGATCAAAATGGGCAGTTGTTTTAATCTGTCATACCCTGATTCACCCCCTCTCTTAGGGTATCTAGCCTAGTGGACCTAACATATTTAATATTACTAGCTATATAGTTAAAGTAAAATCATCATTTCCTTGAAAAATGCATTTTTTTGGAAAATTACCTTTCACTACGGTTGTGTGTTTTATTTTAAATTATATTATGCCAATTCTAGGAATATAATTTTATAATATTCATTCCATATTTATAATCATAATAATGAATATTAGGTAATAATGTCAACTTATTTTTGGGAATATATGAATAGTAACTGTACTAAATATTTATTACCAAAGTAAAATAAAAATAGGTTAATTAAGGGTAAAATAATTATAATAATAATTTAACAGGGATAAAAAGGGGTAACCATAAATGTTTTAATATGTATATTGGATTTTAAATTAAATAATTATTATTTTGATTCCGTATTGGTTTTACATTATAAATGATTAATTAAGGAGTTTGATAAAAAATAGTTTATAATTTGGCAAAACTCAAATTGTATTTATTTTTGTAAAAGGCATTTTTAATTTAAAAAATTTCATTTTATTAATTCATTAATTTTTCAAATAAATGACATTTTAAGAAAATAATACTATTATGTAATTTTTATTAATTATAATTGATAATATAATTTTTATGATGTCACATGTAATTGTTATAAGGGTTCAAAAACTGTTATTGTTAAAAAACCAACATTTCTTTATAAAAGTCAATTTTTGGTTTAAAATTGAAAATAAAAATATTTATTGAATTATTTAAATAAAATAAACCATATTTTTTTGAATCATTACATCAAAATTTTCCAACAGTTTTTTTTCAATTTTTTTGAAGATAGTCAAATTTTTGGGCAAAAATGAAATACAATATAAATATATGGTGTATTTTGAAATAATAATGACCCAAAGGTGGTGTAATAAATTATATAAAGGGTATAAAAAACCAAAAATATTTTTTATATTTAAAATATTGTGATTTTAATGTTACTTGATTAATTTTATGAAGAATTTATGAATTCCCCAAAACCTAGGTAATATTTTAAGGTTTTAAAATCATTTCTTTATAAACACGACTCACTTACACATCCCCATGGGTAATATTTGAATGATTTAGGTTATTGGACTTATAAAATAATTAAAGAATCTTCCATTTGGTATAAAAATGGGAATTACTATGGATTTTTTTTGGTTTTGAGTACTTTATTATATAGAGTCCAAAACATATGTTTGGGAAATAATAAAGAACCCCGTTTATTTTTCTATATAAACCTACCAATGGTTCCATTAATATTCTATAAAAAAACCCTAATAATTTCCTTAGTCTAACCTGCATTCTATATAGTCCTCCTGAGATTCTCTCAAGCTCTCAAAAAGATCCTCACAATATTTTTGGAATCACCCTCTCAAGGTAAGTGATTTATCTTTCTTTATTTTCCATTCAAACACCTTCTTTATAATTATAAGTTTGAAACTAAATTGGTTATGTTTTCATGAAATTATAAATATAAATATAATTTATAGTTTATGAACTAATAATTATATATAATTTATCCCCTTGAATTATATCTTTTAATTAATCCGTTACTATGCCAAAATTTAGTAAGGGATCTGCTCCTCCTTTTTATTCAATTCATTTATTTATGTAATGCCTTTAGTATTTAATTTTTTTATTGTATGTGATTTTCCATATACTAATTGTTACCATTATTATTTCCAAGTGATGATAGACCCATTTTAATCTTATTATTCCCACCCATGATTTATATTGTACTCTCGTTATGATGTCAAAATTATGCTATAATTTTTCCTTGCCATGTTTTTATTCAACAACCCTTATTGTATTATGAAAATTAATCACCAAATATGCATGTTTAATTATGTTATAAAATATAAATCATAATATACTCTTGTTAATACCAATTGATAAGATACCCCTTTATATATCATTAAACCATTTTATAAATCTTTAAGAACTGTCATTATGTTGTGGAAATTTAACTGTGTTTTTTCATGAAAAATGTTTGTATTGTGAATATCCACCACCATTAACACTCAAGGGTTTTAACATAGATGTACCTATCCTTAATTTATTTCATACTTTCATGTATATAACCCACACCCCTTTATCTTGGAGTTATAATTTATTAAATACATCCTTATTTTCTGTGATATATACGGCACACTTATGCATGTACATGATATGAAAGTGACGGGTGCACCCAGAATATTATAACACTGAAAAGAATTGGGTTATGTTTTAGTATTATGATATTTAATTTATTGGATTAGGTAGTGAACTTATTCTATTATGGTAATTTTTACACAATGTTATTATAAGGACGCAACATTAAACATTACTTAATCTTGAGTTTAATCAAGAATTCACATTCAGGATCTTTTCAAGTTTATAGTTTTAGAGAATTAGCCCCTAAATATTACATTACATTTCAAAAATTACAATGTAGAGACTTCTACTCAGTTTCCATTTTTCATATAAAATAAAATTTCTTAGAAAAACTTGTATAGTTCCATGTTTTAGAAAAAAAGACTTTTCTTTGATCCCATCCTTGACCCTACTCATCTTTGAGTCCTGTGAAAAACATTTCAAAACATGGGATGAGCATAAAAATCTCAGTAAGGGTTATAAAATAAGGGAATAAAACATTATCTAATCAATATATACAAACCAATGAAACAATACTTTTCAATCATAACATACCTCATGAATTCATAAGATTTATGAATAACACACAAAAATCATAAATCATAAAGGAAACTTATGTCATACATAACATACTTACATTATATCTTTCATAAATATATAGGGAGTTAAATTTGGAATACCCATCACAATATATTTCCTAAATCTCTTAGGAGAAAGATTAACGTTTACCTCCGTCACGTTACCCAATGCATTGGAGAGCTATCTCGGGCTCACCCGCCCTAGGATTATCACGGAACCACGTGTATACGTAAACAATTCCCAAGAACCATAAATTATTCATAAAAAATAAAACAAGCATAACATAAAGATAAAATTTCCACATTATAATCACAGTATATCATTTCAATATATTGACATAATCAATTTTTTATCAAACCATTTTGAAAACTATAAAAATATTTGATAAAGATATTTTTTAATTAAAGTGTCCCATACCACATTGAAGCTTTTAAAGGTATTATAATTTTAAAAAATTAATGTACATATAAATAAATATGAAAAAACATTTTAAAAACATGTACATTAATGAGAAATATTTAGAAGAATAATTCTTTAAAATATTTAAAGTAATGTTTTAGTTAAAGAGTCCATTACCACCTGATAAAATACTTGAATAAAAATAATTACACAAAAAAGCATATAATATTATGAGAGTAAAGAGATTAATGAAATAATATGTCAAAGGGTAGTATATACACCTATAGGATAATTAAGGTGCACAAGATTAAGATATGCCTCAAATTAAAGGAGATTGAGACATAGTCTATTACAAATATTGTATCCTTAGATTACAGATAAATCAATGACATAATTATTCATGAAAAATAAGAATATACCCAATATAAGTGTATATTAAGTGTAAAAAAATCATTGGTCTTTCACACATATTCATAGCATGACATAATCAAGAAGTAGAAGTTTAACCCAAAGAATTGATATTGGGTTAATAAGTTTTCTTACTAAAATTCAACAGCTTAACGACGTTACTTAAAAATTAATAAAATATGTTGATAAGGGAGAAAAGATTATATAATCACATGGAAACAAAATTTACGAAAATAAGGATATATAAGAACATATCCCGACATTAGAAAGTGGAAATTAAAAGACATAACATAAATTAAGTCTTTTAAAAAGAGGTGGGTGAAAGGTTCCCTCAATGATTTGGTAACTTACGAAACATACACCCCATGAAAGAAGGATCATAAAATGAAGATGTAAATACACTTAAATTAAATTATATTACACAAATAAAACAATCATGGGGTGAACATACACCACACATAATTAAATAGTGGCAAATATAGCATAAATCTCAAAGGAATAAAAAGTGAGAAGAAAACTCCTTACCGTGTTGCAATCAATCGAGTCATATGACCAAAAATTAATTACCAAAAAATTAATAACATAATACCATGAATATAAATAGAATAATGATAATATATATCAAATTTCTGTAAAAAATACACCACATGTAAGAAATAAGTGGTGAACAATGTAAATCTCATGGAATTAAAAGTGAGACAAGAAACCCCTTACCTCGTGTTTGACTTGACTCGTTTGTTCATTATTCTTATTGAATAATAAAATTAAGTTGATTTCTAATTTATTAATGACCCTTTTCAAGTTTATTATTATTTTTATATCACTTATTACCTTTATATAACAGTAAGTTAATTATTTGAGTTTATATCAGATATATTGTCGATGTTTGGAACTTGAGTAAAAAATGACCTTGTTATAATTACAAATTGTCCATGTGGTCAAAAGTATATTATATATAGAATCATATTCATCATTTAAATATCATATATATCATATATATCCGGTATATATATTTATTTAAAATAGTACATAGCATTTGGATATAAATAATGAAATGCACCGTTCATGGAGACCGTAAGTCGTACGTACGCATGAACACTACCTTCATTTTTTTTAGTTTTAAAAGGAATGGAAACAGAATGATACATAGGTATATTTTAATTAAAATATAATTTCATATGATATATATGTTACATAATTTCATTAACTCCATCATTTATATGTTTCATGTATGTCATGATGGAGTCATATCACCTTGAGGGGGCGGTAGTCCGCACTTCCTCAAATGAAATTATTATGTTTGAACATATTGGAAAGCAAAAAAGTAATGTTTGTAAATAAAAATTATAGAATAATATAGAAAACATAAACACAATATATATGATATATTAATACAGTGCCCTCATAATATCCACCATTAGAGGTGGTAGGAGAAGATTGAACAATCATCGTTTCGTGAGGCAGTAGTTCACCGTCCACAGAAATAGTATGTTCTTTATCCATTAGATGGAGGTGTGTGGAAGTGTAGTTAGAAAAATTCTCATAAAAACATCCTAGTATATTTAAGATACTGATTTTTTTATAAAATTAAAGAAATAAGGAGATTTTTGGGGGTTGGAGAAGGAAAATAAAACAAAAGAACTTAAGAGAAGATGTTACCTTTAAATCGGGTAACTCCCTTTGGTTTGAACCAAAAGGATATCTTAAAGTGACTTATGCCTAAGGTAATTATTCTAGGTGGAAGATAGGGATATTTAGAGCTTATTTGGGCATGGGATGGATGAGAAAAGGGGCTTGATAAGTGTGAGTAATGGGTTAAAAGTGAGGGCTTTTTAAAAGGGGGAGGAGGGGCTCTTTAGGAATGTTTGAAAATATTATTTTATTATATAGTTATTTTTGGATTTAAAAGGTAAAAAACTCATTAAAGTAGAAGATAATATGACTCTTGTTAGAAATAAAATCATCCAATAAGAATTTTACTGGTTTTTGATATTGTTTTAATTTTTATAGTCTTATCTATTTAAATCATTCATTAATGAGGTAAACACTGCAACATTATTGTGTCATAAATAATTTTATTTATATGATGTATAAAAATTATAAAAAAAATACCATGATGTAGAAAATATTTTTATATTTAAAATGAATATTTATAGTAGAAGTGATAACATATATAAACCCATGTAAAATTTGATTTACTAAAAGATACATGTTTAAGTCATTTTTGTATTTATTTTAAATTAATTATTATAAAGTATCATTATCACTCTTAAGTGGCTCCATGGGGTCCCTAAATATACCAAATGATGCCAAATGTATAATATTTATCAACCAATAGGATTATTATACATGTTAGGGTAATTTAATATTATTATAATATTATTTTTTACCCTTATTTACTAGATTTACCCTTTAACCATGATTAATAAAATAATTACTGAAGTAAATATTAAAAATGTATAAAAATAAAAGTTACCTTTTTAAACAATTTGGACCTCATGATTCAAAATATGTAATCCATTTTTCCAAATTCAAAACATATTAGTGGAATAAATTAATATAAAATTAATTCCCATTGTCAAAACAAAAAGCGTGTTTTTAAGATATAATAACTATCAAAAGATTGACACTTCTTTATGTCCAATTTCAAAGTGAAATTACCTCTAATGAACAAAATTGTATTAAATGGTAAAAATATAATCTAATTAAACGTTAAAACCATTTATAGAGATAATATATCTATATAAATAAATTTGATTAAAAGGCAGTTTTGAATTAAAATACAGTATTTTTCACTATTCATAAAAAATGAACTTTATCAGAAAAACCAAAAAATTACCCAATGTTAATTTTTACTTTAATATTATAAATAAGAATTTAATCTTGTCAAATAGAACATATAATAGTGGAAAAAACTATATTTAAAAAGGTTTCACCATTAAAAGGTAGTAAATCGTTCTTTTACAGAATATTAGAGTATTTATGATTAAAATTGGATTAATTCACATTTTAAGCCTCTAAAATTTACGGGATAAGTGTAAAATCATTAAAAAAAATATAATCATATTTTAGTTATTTCTATTTATTCCCATCAATACAATGGATTGAAATTAACTACCATTTAAATTAATAATATTATTATATTAATTTTCGGTATAACTCAACGTTGTGTGCAACATAAGTTTTCAAAGAAACCCGTTTTTGTGTTTCAGGTACTCCATCGAACATAGAACCCCCTTTAAAGTAAAATAAATATTTTATTTATAAATATTAATAAATATAAAAAATTTCATATTCTTTATTTACCTGGGATGTTACATCCTTCCCCTCTTTTGGAAATTGCATCATCACAATTTTAAAATTGGGATTTGAAACTTCATTGAAAGTCCCACATAGGAAAAAGAGTAAATAAGAATACAACTTTAAACGAAATAAAGGGAAGTAAAAAAGGTCACCTGAGATAACACATACTAGGATTCCATGAAAACATAGATATGGAAGGGAAAATAAGTGTCAAGTTCTAACGGAGAGTGATAGAAAACATGTTTAGGAGAAAGTTAACAACAATAAAACCACAAACATGTAATAGGTTTCACGATTATTGGTTTCCAAGTAAGAAAAGTAAATGAGCAATGTTTTTTATTTTTAAGTTCCTTTTCATAAAGTTGAGGTATTTGTTTATGAGCTTGACTAATAACATAAATACACATACTTACTTGTCATGTATATTTCCATCCATTACTAAACTTCTACCATAAACTCTTCTATTCTCCAAATGATGAATATTCCAACAGACTTGGTAACATCAAAAGCGCTAGAATCAACTTTTAGAGTATAACATGTTCCAATAAATATGAACCATATATTTCCCTTGTCTTTATACAATAACCCAAAAAAAATGGTTAGTACAAGATCATATAATTCCAAAAAAAGATAATCATTTATAAAAGAAACACTACTCTTAATCTCAAAAATTCAACAAACAGTACCCAAATTTCAACAAAGACCATTCAATACAAAGTTGTCCTTAAAATTATTCAAATTAACCCAAACTAATATTGAAACCCAAAACCCGGAAGAATTTGATCACATATCCTTCCAAAATAAATTTTAACATTTATCTCCAAATAACATCGACTACTCTTAAAGTCTCATAATTAAGTATAATTAATCTCATCAAATATTCTCTATGATAGGTTAATCATTTCAATAAATAATCCAAATCGCCATATGTCCACAATAAAAATATAGATTCTTCCAAAATAAAATTTCAACCATTAATCCACAAATGAGATCCTATAGTATTCTATTTCCCTTAAACATATAACGTTCCCAAAAAGAGAGAACATCTTCCTGAATAAGATTTATCACTTAATCACCAAATCATTTTCCTATATTATGGATATCCATTTTAAAAAACATAAGTTCCCAAAATCAACTTATTTTTTATCCATAAAATCACTTAACTAAAACTAATATGTCATAATAACCAATGAATTCACATAGGCTAGTGCTAGGGGATAAATTTCAATTGCACTTTGTTTGTGGGTTTGATTCCTATAGCTTTGTCTGACACGAAGGGTTGTCACATGGTCTGCATGTTGTCCTTTTTATAAAACTCATAAATAACCCTAACATGTTTTAACCTCAATGGTTTTATTATACCTTTCATTTTCATCCAAATACATTAATACCTCAACAACTTATATATTGTCTCACCTCCATATGATAAAATAAAACAATTCCCAAAATAAAGAACATAAAACGTTGATCATGGTGTCCACATGGTTTCATCATCATCTTGTTCATGTAGGTTGAAGGTCCATGTATTGCTACCAAGATTTAGATATCCTTAAAAATCATTTTCTTCCTTCATCCAAATACACCTCAAACAACTTGGATCATATGGGTGTTCGTAGAAAAATAGTTTCAAAAAATAATTAGGTATGACATATAATTTCTAAATATCTGATAAATCATGAATTTTATAAAATAGTAAGACCGAGTTTGAGTTAAAAATTTCAATCAATGGTCCTTTTAAAGTACCATAAGTATGTGTGGAGAGACTATATTGTAAAATAAAATATAAATTGGTTGCACAAGGGTCTCCTTCTTCAATACCTTTTTGAAAATCATAATATTCTTCAAAATCTTGTGATAAGGTAAAATATTTGAAATTTCCATGATAATATTTTCCTTTCTTGAAAATATGAAAATATTGTGAAAGTAAGATTTGATTAAATACAACCCATGATCCACGATGACATCGAGGTATAGTGGAGGTGTTTGATATCTCATTCAATTTCTTGCAAATGAGTTGTATGATAGAAAAAGTTTCAGAATTATATGAACATGAATTTGTAATAATTATTGATATCATGTCATTAGGAAGATAAATGAATGTCACTTGATATCCTCCTACTTCTATTTGTTACTGACTATCATTGATCTGAAAAAGTTATAAAACAAGGATTTAACTGAAATAATAGATATAGGAACTAACCAGGTGTTTAACAAAAACTCTTAATCCCTAAAGTTGTCTAAACCGACATTTGATACCAACTATAAGGACCCGACCTTAGTCATTCCATAATCTTGATTTAAATTAGGAATTCAAATTGGGGATCTTTTTAGGTTTATATTTTTAGAGAATTATGCCACAAATATTACATTTCATTTCAAAAATTACAAATTAGACACTTTACCAAGTTTCCATTTTTTGTATAAAATAAAAACTCTTAAAAAACATGTCTAGTTCCATGTTTTAGACAACATGACTTTTCCTTGATCCCATCCTTGACCCTATTCATCTTTGAGTACTGTGAATAACATTAAAAAAATGAGATGAGCATAAAAATTTTAGTAAGCGTTATAAAATAAGGGATAAAAACATTATCCCATAAATAAATACAAACCAATGAAAAAATACTTTTCAATCATAACATACGTCATTAATTCATAAGTTTTATGAATAACACACAGAAATCATAAATCATAAAGGTAACTTATGTAATACATAACATACTTACATTATAGCATTCACAGCTACGTAGGGAGTTACATTTGGAATACCCATCACAGTATAATCCCTAAATCAATTAGGGGAAACATTAACGTTTACCTCCACCACGTTACCCAATGCATTGAAGAGCAATCTCAGGCTCACCCACCCTATGTTTATCACAAAACCACCTATATACATAAACAATGCCCAAGAACCATAACATATTCGCAACACATAAAATAAGCATAAAAGAAAGATAAAATTTCCACATTACAATCACAATATATCATTTCAATATATTGACATAATCAATGATTTATCAAACCATTTTCAAAACCATTTAAATCATATAATAAAGAGATTTTTGAATCAAAGTTTCACATAACACTTTGAAGATTTTAAAGGTATTAAAATTTTAGAAAATTAATTTCCATATAAATAAATCCTAAAAACCATTTTGAAAACATGGACATTAATGAGAAATATTTATATGAACAATTTTTTAAAACATTTAAAACAATGTTATAGTTAAAGAGACCCTTACCACTTGATAAAATACTTGAATAAAAATAATTACATAATAATATTAAACAAAGATTATAATATAATGAGAGTAAAGATATTCATTATATAATATGTAAAAGTGTAGTATATACACCGTATAGGATAATAAAGGTGCACAAGATCAAGATATGCCTCAAATGAAAGAAGATTGAAACATAGTCCCTAACAAAAATTGTTTCCTTAGATTAAGGATAAATCAACGACATAATTATGTGTAAAAAATAAGAATACACCCAATATAAGTGTATATTAAGTTTAAAAAAATCACAGGTCATTCAAACATATTCACAAAATGATATAATCAAGAAGTAGATGTTTAACCCACATAATTGAAATCAGGTTAAGAAGTTTTCTTACCAAAATTCAACAGCCTAACAACGTCACTTAAAAATTACGAAAATGTGTTGATGAGGGAGGAAAGCTTCTATCATCACTTGGAAACAAAATTTACATCAATAAGGATATATAAGAACATATCATGACATAAGAAAGTGGAAATGAAAAGACATAACATAAATGAAGTCTTTTAAAAAGAGGACCGTCAAAGGTTCCCTCACTGATTTGGTAACTTACGTAACATACACCCCATTAAAGAAGGATCATAAAATGAAGATGTAAATACACATAAATTAAAGTATATTATACAAATAATATAATCATGTTATGTAAATACACCACATAAAAAGAAATAGTGGCAAATATAGCATGGATCTCATGGGAATAAAAAGTGAGATTAAAACTCCTTACCACGTATCAATCAATCGAGTCATATGACAAAAAATTAATAACCACCAAATGTATCAAAAAATAACATGAATATAAATAGAATAATGATAATATATATCAAATGGATGTAAAAAATACACCACATGCAATAAATAATTGGCGAACAATGGAAATCTCATGGAATTAAAAGTGAGATAAGAAACCCCATACCCCATGTCTGAATTGACTCTTTTATTCCTTATTATTCTTAAATAATAATATTAAGTTAATTTATAACTGATTCATAACCTTTTTAAAGTTTATTATTCCTTTTATATCACTTATTAAATTTCTATAACAAATAGTTAATGTTAGGTCCACAAGGATGAGTACCCTGAGAGGGGAGGTGAATCAGGGTATGACTAATTTAAAATTAAAGCCCATTCTGATCTTGTTTCGCTGTTAAGAAAAACACTCTTCTCTCTCTACATCCCACTGCACAATGTAAACAGAAATTAAAGCATGCACATGACATAGAAATTTTTACTTGGTTCACCGCTAAGGGCTACGTCCAAGGAGCATACACCGAAAGGTTGTCGGTCATACCAAATTCCACTAAACTTCACAAGTTATGGATTACGAGGTTCGTGCACAGTCACTCTATCCCCGGATCACTGCCTTTACAAGGTTTAGGGTCTGGTCACTGCTTTCCCAAGGGTCACTCCCAATTTCTATCTCTCTAGATAACTACTGGTGGAGATGATCACCTTCTTCCTCTTCCTTTGCTCACTGCTCCGAAAAGGATCCACTCACAGTTTATAGACTTGTAGGTCTCTTCATTTTCATGAAGGAATGAATCTTCCTCTATATGTAGATGCTCTGTTGAAGTCCAACTTTCACCCACATATGAATCTCACTTTGCACCGAAGGTATCGGTCAATATTCCAGCTTTCATGCAGCCCTGAATAACCTCTGTGAAAAAACCCTTACTTGACGCGCAAGTCTAACCCAATGCGCAAGTATCGGCGCGCAGGTCATAACTAACGCACAGGTCCACCTCAACCACCTACGCAACACAACCTTCTTTGACTCCAAACCTGTGCGAAACACTTCATTTTAAGCCCATACCAATATTGGTGTGCAACAACCAACCAGTGCGCAACTTCATACACTGGCGCGCATGTCCACCTGCGCGACCACACACCACTTGCGCGAATTCCACACCTACGTGATGGGATATCTTATTTTTATAAGTGTTGAAATCTATTCCAAAATTATGAGGGGTGGTCTAGCATTTGTAGGAATTTGGTCAGCCTACACGATGACACGTAAGTCTTGCCTCGGTGCACAAGTCACCTGCGCGACCACACCAATACCTACGTGACCCTCTTTCCTTTTCCATATTTTGACCTTCTGATCCTAAAAAACATTAGGTGCACAAGTTTCCTCTCCTTCAAGTACACAGCGTGCAAGTCTCTTTCCCAAAACCACTTTTCTACATTTGTTGATTTTCAGGCCCAAAAATTTGGTAAACACTAGAAAACGGTTCCACCTTGTATCTGTTATTTTTGTACCGCCTCCAGATCATCCATTCCTTTGTCAACGTTCTTGAATAAAACATGGATCATTGAAAACAACTCTTGAACTCGACATTCCATCATGAAATCCCCTTTGTCAACAAAATTGTATTTCATGGTTTGCTTTGTCAACAATCACAACACAGATGTCCACTTTGTCAAGAAAAAAAATCACCTCAAAAATTCTTCAATGATACCTTGAGGGAATTTTTCCCAATATTTAATTATTTGAGTTCATAATGGAATTTTTTTTGATGTTCGGAACTTGAGTAAAAAATGAACTTGTTATAATTACAAATTGTCCATGTGGTCAAAAGTATATTATCTCTATAATCATATTCATGATATAAATATCATAAATATCATATATATCCAGTATATATATGTATTTATAATAGTACATAACATTTAGAGATAAGGAATGAAATACACCGTTCATGGAGATGGTAAGCCGTACGTACACATGGACACTACTTTCATTTTTTTCATTTTAAAAGGAATGGAAACTGAATGATACATGGATATATTGTAATTAAAATATAATTTCATATGATATATATGTAACCTAATTTCCTTAATTCCATCCTCTATAAGTTCCATGTATGTCATGAATGAATCATACCACCTTGAGGGGGTGGTAGTCCGCACTTCCTCAAATGAAATTATTATGATTACACATATTGGAAATCATAAAGCTATGTTTTAAAATAAAAATTATAGAAGCATATAGAAAACTTAAACATAATATATATCATATATAAATATAGTACCATCATAATGGACACTATTAGAGGTGGTAGGATAATATTGAACAATCATCGTTTCGTGAGGTAATAGTTCTTCGTCCACAGAAACAATATGTTCTGTACCCATTAGATAAGTGTATGTGGAAGTGTAGTTAGAATACATCTCATAAAAACATCCAAGTATATTGAAGATACTGATGTTGTTATAATAAGAAATAAATTATGAGAGTTTATGGGTTTGGAGAAGGAAAATAAAACAAAATTACTTAAGAGAAGATGTTACCTTCAATTCAGGTAACTCCCTTTGGTTTGGACTAAAAATATTTCTTGAAGTGCCTTATACCTAAGGTAAGGCTTCTAGGTGGAATATATGGATCTTGAGATCATATTTGGGTAGGTTTTAGATGAGCCAAGAAGCTTGAAATGTGTGAGTAATGGGTTAGAATTGAGGGCTTTTATAAGGGGGAGGAGGGGCTCTTTAGGAGGGTTTGAAAATATTATTTTATTATATAATGTTTTTCGGTTTTAAAAGGTCCAAAACTCATTATAGTAAAACATAAGATGACTATAGTTAAAAATAAAATCATCCAATAAGAATCGGATAGGTTTTGGATATTGTTTTAATTTTTATAATCTTATTTATTTAAATCATTCATTAATGAGTTAAACACTGCATCATTATTGTGTCATAATAAATTTTATTTATTTGATGTCTAAAAATTTAAAAAAAACCATGACGTAGGAAATACTTTTAGATTTAAAATTAATATTTATAGTCTAAGAGATGACATATATAACCCCACGTAAAAATTAATTTACTAAAAGATATATGTTTAAGTCAATTTTGTCTTTACCTTAAATAAATTAATATAAAGTGTCATTATCACTCTTAAGTGGATCCATGGGGTCCCAAAATCGATCCAAGGATGACCATGGTCAAAAATGTATAAACCAATAGGATTAGGAAACATGTTAGGGTAATTTAATATTATTATAATATTATTTTTTACCCTTATTTACAAGATTTAACCTTTAACCATGTTTAATAATATATTTACTAAAGTAAATATTTAAAATGTCTAAGAATAAAAGTTTCCTACATACACAATTTGTAACACCTGATTCCAAATATGGAATCCATTTTTACAAATTCAAAACATATAAGTTAGAGAAATTAATTTAAAATTAATTCTCATTGTCAAAACAAAAAGCGTGTTTTTAAGAAATAATAACAATAAAAAGATTGGAACTTTTTTATGTCTAATTTCAATGTGACATTAATTTAAATAATATTAGAATATTTATGCTTAAAATCGAATTCATTCACATTTTAAGCCTCTGAAATTTATTGGATAAATGTGAAGACATTTAACAAACATATATAATCATATTTTAGTTAGTTCTATTTATTCTCGCCAATACAACGACTAGGAATTGACTACCATTTAAATTAATAATAATATTATATTGTTTTTTGTTATAACTCAACGTTGTGCGCAATGTAAGTTTTCAAAGAAACCCATTGTTGCGTATCAGGTATTCTATCTAACATAAAATCCCCTTTAAAGTGAAATTAATATTCAATTCAGAAATATTAATAAATATGAAAAATGTCATATTCTTTAATTACCTGGGATGTTACAGTTATGATGTCTTGGTGGTTATCCTTTACCTATGATTATGGTGTCTTGTTTAAATTTTTTTCCACTTTCCCATGTTTCATTTATGTTATCCTGTTATATCAAAATTCTTTTTTAATTTTTATGATTCTCACCACTTTTATGTTCCATTTAAATCGATATTGTATACCACGTATTACTTTCTACATGTTATTATTTGATTATTTCATTACTGGGATTTATAGCTCACTCATTTATTATGTATGCACACAAGTTATCCCATGTAGTTTTAAGAATTATGAGAAATTATGATCATTTTAAATAATTTTTCAATAATGTTGGTGTACCATTTGTGTTACGTTATTATGAAATGTACCTAATAACCCAAATACACTAGTATTATTGATCTTTTGTGTTTTATCATGTGAATCAATGTTTAATAAATGAAAGGGATATCATACCTTGGGTCCTACATTATTTATGTTTCAACTTGGTCAAATTGGTTATATTTATTAGACCATGAACATTTATGGGGTCACCTGATTAGACACATCCGGATTAGGCCAAAGCAGGTATGGTCCTCTGGGTATCCCATGAGGATTTTGAGCATGACATGATTATCACTTCACACTTTTATTACCGCTTTTTATTGTTATAGTTGAAAACTTTTACATTTATACTCAGAGACTAAATTTTTATAGATGATGTTAGTGGTGGCATAATGATTATATATCACACATTATTCAAGAAGCTGATTGGTACCTGGATAGATTTTATGGATGCTAGTTGGGACATGGGTAAGCACCCAGTCTTGGATGGTTTCTTTTCTTATATCATGAGAACTTTGAGCATAGAACCGAGCTTAGTATCATGATTCTATTAGTGATAGTTTTGGAATTTATTCCTTTTGAAATATATTTTTTATATGTGTTATTATTTACACATATGCATGTTCCTTTTTATATAGAATCACGTCATTGAAATCATTTTTAATGGAGTGATAATTATTATTGTTCAGTCTATTTATCTTATTTTTATGTTTATCTCTTCTGTTGTTATAATTGATAATTGTTATTTTTTTTTTTTATTTTGTTATATTACCTTAGTGTTATATTATTAATGGAGGGAATTGTAAAGACCCGTAAATTTCAAGGAATTTTTTTTTCTTAATTTTCTTTGGAATTTTACAAGAGCGCAGTTTCTGACGGCACCTGATTCCGAGGCCCGGTGTGCCCGGAATCATTTTCCGAAGATTGGCTCGGGTACGTTCAGTAAACGGGCGAGCGAGTTTTTCTAACTTTTGAACCGGTGCCCGGAATCGAATTCTGAGGGCACCGATGAAATTGCAGCGCCGGTTTTCACTTAGAAACTCCTCTTCCGGAGTTGCGTTTGCTTGAGTGTTGTTTTTAAATTTCGGGCCTAAAGTTAAGAAATAAAATAATTTTGCGACAACTTTATTTTATTTCACTTAAGCCACTTGGAAGCCACTTGAAGCCACTTAAAGGCGGCTTGAACTGAGTTGAACTGGATAGGATGCTATCCAGAAATATCCTACCCCCTTTGTAGGATATTTGTGAGGTGGGGCCCGCACGAGCCCCGCCGTTTCTTTCCGCTAAGAAACGCACCCGTGAAAACCCGTCTTAATGAAAGTCAACTGACGCGTTTTCTAAATTCTTAACAGAACATTTAATTGGGCGGTTTTTTTCGTGAATTAAATGGGTTGTTTCTTTCGTTGAATTAATTCAACGAATTGATGGATCGTTTCTTAACCAGTTTTTCAAATTCGTTGGCGTAATAATAAAATAAGGCCAACGCTGGACCTCTGGTTATTTGGGCTTTGAGAAGATTTGAGAGGACCCTCGTATCTTCTTCTCCCTCGCGAAGAACGCGAAGAACGCGAAGAACGCGAAGAATGCGAAGAACGCCGAACCCGGAAATCGACGACGCTTCCGTCCGAGACGTTCTTCCTCGCTCCGAACTCCGATCACCGACCGTTTGAGGTGAGTGATTTAGGATTTCCTCTCAAAGTTCTTTTCTTTTGGTTTTAAACGAAACACAGATTTAAATATTAATAATTTAAATCTGTTGTTCTTGGTTCGTTGAGCTCGCCGACTCAACGCCGGATTCCGCGACGACGCAACGCCTCCCCGCGACGACGCGACGATCCCTCTCTTCCGCGACGATCTTTTCCGCGAAGAACGCCCGCGCGCGACGATCGACGAGTTAGGGATTTTATAATTTTGGAATACCCCTTTTTGTTATTCCCGTGAGCATTCTTTAAAAATTAAAGAACCGGAATCAGAGAAACAATTTTATTTTATTAAAAATTGTTGGTTCATGTGTTGAACATTCTATTAAATTTCTCCCGGTTGTTTATCTCTAACGCGGAGGGTGCGGGCCAAACGAACACGGCCCGACGACCCTCCTCCGTTCTTCATTTTGTGCGGATTTGACGGATGACGACGGAACGTGCCGCAACGGACGTTTGACGATTCCGCAGTAAAGAACGGATCCCGAGAGGAGCAACGGCGCAGACGGGAAGGAAAACGGGCCACCGGAGCGACGCCGGCGGCCGGAGGCGGCGGCGCCCCGGCGCGCCGCCAGACGAGGCCACCGCGGCTTCAGCCGCGGCGGCGGCGGCCAACAGACCTGCGGCCGCGCGGGTCCAGTTTGCCCAGGCGGGATGCGGCAGAGCCGCGTCCGCGGTTCACCAGCGCGGC
This sequence comes from Viscum album, assembly GCA_963277665.1. NCBI lineage: Eukaryota > Viridiplantae > Streptophyta > Magnoliopsida > Santalales > Viscaceae > Viscum > Viscum album. The sequence goes on along the minus strand of OY728153.1, from coordinate 289,513,776 downwards.
CCAAGCGGGCCACGGTTTTCCTCAGGCCGCGGGTCAACGCCCGCGGCGCCTGCCGCTCAGCCGAGCCGAGCCGGCCGAGCCGGACCGGCCCTGGCTGGGCCGGGCCGGGCCAATTGAGTCAGACCCGGGTCGGGTCGACCCGGTTCGGGCCGACCCAGGGGGGTCGGGCCGGGTCGGCCCTGGCCCGTACCCCCCCTTCTTCAGACGTCTTTGTTAAAATGGTCGTATCTTGAGCTACGGGCCTCCAAACGACTCGCCGTCAGCGGCAACGCGATAATTGGATCGAGGCGGTCGTTTCAGTATATTGCACTCAAGGTTTCGGAATACTTTGAGTTCGGCCGGGTTGGTTCGTACACGAGACCAACCGGGCCCTCGGAGCGGAAACACTCATATCTTGATCTACGGACGTCCGATTGACGTGCCGTCAGCTTTGTTGAATTCCTCTAAGTGAGACGGATCTTTTGGAATACTCCGCCCGAGGTTTGGACGCAGGTGGAGTGCGTTCGGGTTGGTTTTGCCTTAAAAACCAACCGGGCCCCTGGGACGAAAATGCCAATATCTCTCAGACCGGGCGTCCGATTGACGCGCCGTCTGCGACGTTGAGTTCCTGTTGACGATACGGAACTTTTGGATACATCAACTTCGGACTTCGTGACAGTTGATGTATCAGCCTCTCGGCTCGTGGAGCGGACCCTCCCGAACGAGCTTGCTGTGTGCGGGAACCCTAGTGCTGGCTGCGACTGCTCCCTCGACGGCGACGACCGTGCATAGATCCTCCGTGGACTCCGACGACGACCGTGCAGAGATCCTCAGTGGACTGCGGCGACGACTGTGCAGAGATCCTCAGCGGACTGCGATGACTACTGCACTCAGCGATCCTACGTGGATCAGTGCTACAGGTCCTGCGTGGGCCCGGTCCTGTGTAGGCCCGATCCTGTACGGATCCGATCCTGTGTGGGTCTACACTCAGCGGTTCTGTGTGAGCCAACTCCTACCAGTCCTGTGTGGGCCCGATCCTGTGTGGGTCCGATCCTGTGTGGGTCACTGCAAGGTTAGTACCTATCGATCCTTCGTGGGTTCGACGACTTAGATGGTTCAGTGATCATCTTTATCGTCATCCGAAGAAGTATACCTGTGTGAGCTGAATCTTGTGTTTCTCTCCTTTGTGGATTGTGTTGAGCTATCCTGTGTGGATTTACTGTTTACTCTCCTTTGTGGATTGTGTTGTTCTATCCTGCGTGGGTATGCGTTTTGCTTTCCTGTGTGGACTGGGTTGTGCTAGGGCTCGGACGTTGGAGCCGATCGGGGAATTGATGACTTAGGTATATGTAAGGGCATATACCAAGCCGTGTCAGATGTTACTTCGTGATTTCATCTCTTCTTCATGATTTATCCTTTTTGGATTTCGGGAGACCTTCGGGGGTCTCGGGGTCCCTACTGAGTAGCTTATACTCACCCCTGCACGGGCTATGCCCGCACTTCGTGGTGTTGGTTGCAGACGACGGACAGCGCTGATCGTGGAGGAGGCGTGCGGAGCAGGACAGTACCTGGAGGTGTACCACTAGGCGGGACGTACACGGAGCGGTTAGGTGGACCCGAGGAGTAGTGGAGGTTATCTGTACCCACCCTTCAGGTGGGACTTCCAGAGGACGGCTCGACGCTGTAGTTTTTCCTTTCAGTTGCTGTTTTTCCTTTCAGTTGTACTTTACAGTTGGGCTTGTATTTCCGGCCCCTTTTACTTTCAGCACAGCTTGTACAGTTTTTACTTAGTGTTTACTTTTCCGCTTGCTTACTCTATGGTTCTTGTTTACTTTTCAAAGGCAATGCCTTCCCTTTTTGTTGGGATTTACGCCTTGGTGCTAGTCGCCAGCCCCTGGCTTATGGAAGGCGGGCTTGGGGTAGTCACGGTACGGGCCCCGAGGGCGGGTCGTGACAAATTGGTATCAGAGGTGGTCGGTTCTACCGCAGACTCTGATCATTCTTCTATGTGAAGCAATAGTGTTTAGCGTATTGAGTGTGGTTATCAGTCTAGGGAGTCCAGTGTTGGTGCGGCAGCCGACGTATCCATTCACCAGGACCCTGACTTCTGATTCCCAACTTAATGCACGAAAACATTGATTGCATGTGTGTTTCAAGTTTTCTTTGTGATTACTTGTGTGAGCTCACCAGGTATACTGTTCTGACCGTGGCATACTTGTTTCCTTTTCAGGATGGCACGACGACAGCAGCCAGCTAGGGTTCCTAGAGTAGGGAGCGATGACAGCCCGCCGAGCGACGAGGCCTCGGTACAGGGCCCGATGACAGCAGAGGCACCGGCGGTACCTTTACCCGCCGAGCCCCCGATGCTTCCAACACTGGCAGCTGACGACGCACGACGCCTCGGAGCTCTGCACGAGTTCCAGCGCCAGCGACCACCCAGGTTCCGTGGGGAGTCGGACCCCCAGGCAGCCGAGGACTGGCTGGAGGCGGTCGTCCGAGTTTTCAGGCTAGTGAGGACACCAGCAGACCTCATGGTGATCCTTGCGGCGAGCCTACTGCACGCAGCAGCCGGGAGCTGGTGGAGCCTGATGCTCCAGGTACACGATGAGGCCACCCTCATCTGGACGGACTTCGAGAGCCTTTTTCGCTCAGATTTCGTCCCGGCCACCCTCCGTGCGGTGCGCATCCAAGAGCTTCTTCAGCTGCGGCAGGGCAGCTTGACGGTCGCTCAGTACGCAGCGAGGTTCACCGACCTATCTCGATACTCGACAGACATGGTACGAGACCCCTTCTTCCGGGCCCGGACCTTCGAGCAGGGATTGAGACACGAGATCAGGGCATCGCTGATCTCCCTCAGCAATCCGACCCAGGCAGGAGTACTGGAGCGAGCCCTCCTGATCGAGAGCTTCCTGGCTGAGTCCATAGTGAGACCTACCACAGGGCGGCAGGTAGCGGAGTCTTCGGCAGCTGGTAGCTGGCAGATGACTCAGGGTTCCAGGTGGACCAGACCTTCCAGCAGGCGACCTCGGGACACTAGCCCAGCAGTGCAGGGCACCCAGCCCGGAGCCAGTCTTCCGAGAGGCAGGCAGTGCTACGAGTGCGCCGGGCGGGGCCACATGGCTCGTGACTGCCCGACCCATCGTACCGAGGGTCAGCAGATGGTGGAGGGACCACCCAGGCAGAGGCAGAGGGTCAACCGTGGCGGTCCGCAGGGAGGAGGCGGACGAGGCAGAGGAGCTGGCCGAGCATCAGGTGGTGGGCGACGCTTTGAGGCTCTGCCACCACCACCACCAGGAGGCCCGCCCCGACCACAGGGAGCTGGCGGGCAGAGACAGGCTCAGCTCCAGGCAGCGGAGGCCTACGACCACGGTGCGCCAGAGATGATTCGAGGTACGATCTGTGTCTATTCCACCCTTGCTGCAGTTTTGATAGACACAGGAGCGAGTCACTCTTTCATAGCCACTGCCCTTGTTCGGAGCTCGGAGATTCCGACAGAGCCGTTGGCTCGATCCTTACGGCTAGAGACTCCTACGGGAGCAGACTCGACGATTACGCACTGGTGCCGGCAGTGTGAGCTTACTCTAGGAGGCGAGAGCTTCGGCTGGGATCTTCTTGTAGCGGCGTCGAGGCCTTACGACGTCATCTTGGGCATGGATTGGTTATCTACGGTCCATGCTCATATTGACTGCATTAGGCGCAAGGTGCGATGTGTGCGCACCGACAGGAGCAGGTTCACCTTCACCGGCGAGAAGGGAGCCTTAGCAGCACAGGATGGACTCACACAGAGGAGAGGTCAGCCCATCACTCATCAGTTGGCTAGCCTCATCCTGGGAGCAGTTGACGTGCGGAGTCCCAGTTTTCCTGCAGTGGTGGATCAGTACGCGAACGTCTTTCCCGACGACGTTCCAGGACTACCTCCTCGCAGAGAGGTAGACTTTTATATTGACCTGTACCCCGGGACAGCCCCGATATCCACTCCAGCATATCGGATGGCCCCCGCTGAGCTTCGAGAGCTGCGGGTACAGTTGGAGGTCTTGCAGGGAAGGGGTTCATCCGACCCAGTGTTTCGCCCTGGGCTTCCCCGATTTTGTTCGCCAAGAAGGCCGACAGGAGCTTGCGACTGTGTGTCGATTATCGTCGCCTCAATCAGGCGACAGTGAGGAACAAGTATCCGCTACCCAGGATTGATGACCTCTTCGACCAGCTCAAGGGAGCACGGTGGTTCTCGAAGATAGACCTCAGGTCAGGCTATCATCAGCTTAGAGTTCGAGACGAGGATGTGCAGAAGGCGACCTTCAGGTGTCGGTATGGCCACTATGAGTTCTTGGTTATGCCTTTCGGCGTGACCAACGCTCCAGCAGTGTTCATGAGCCTCATGAACAGGATCTTCCAGCCATACCTCGATCGATTTGTCGTGGTCTTCATCGACGACATTTTGGTGTACTCGACGATGGAGGAGGAGCACGCCTACCACCTGCGTGTTGTACTAGACACACTCCGAGAGCACCAGCTTTATGGAAAGCTCTCGAAGTGTCAGTTCTGGTTACGTGAGGTCCACTTCTTGGGGCACGTCATTTCTGAGGCGGGAGTTGCAGTGGATCCCGCGAAGATCGAGGCAGTGCTAGCTTGGGAGCCACCCAAGAGCGTGACAGAGGTGCGGAGTTTCTTGGGCCTAGCCGGATACTATCGGAGATTTGTGCCGGACTTCTCCAGAGTTGCGGCCCCACTCTCAGCATTGACGAAGAAGGGGAAACCCTTTGTGTGGTCAGACAGATGTCAGCAGAGCTTCCAGAAGTTGAGGCAGAGGTTGACCAGCGCACCTATCTTGAGGTTTCCTGAGGAGGGAGTTGGATACTTAGTCTACTGCGATGCATCAGGGACCGGACTCGGGTGTGTCCTGATGCAGGAGGGGGCCATGATTGCCTATAGATCACGTCAGTTGATGCATCATGAGCAGAACTACGCTACCCATGACTTGGAGTTGGCAGCAGTGGTCTTTGCCCTGAAGACATGGCGACACTATCTGATGGGCGAGCGCTTCACAGTCTTTTCCGACCACCAGAGTCTCAGGTACATCTTCTCTCAGAAGGACCTGAACCTGAGACAGTGGCGATGGCTCGAGTTCCTCCAGGACTATGACTTTGAGATAGTCTATACTCTTGGGAAGGGGAACGTGGTGGCTGATGCCCTCAGCAGGAGGACGGGCATCCAGCTACTTGAGGAGGCGACAGAGAAGCTAGCCGCTTTGCAGATATCCTTCGTGGATAGAGACGGAGCAGCCTTCCTTCAGTCTCTCACAGTCTCTCCTCCACTTCTTCAGCGGGTCAGAGATGCACAGCATGGGGACGCTGACTGTGAGACACGGCGTGCACAGATATCCTCGGGACAGGCACCTGATGGTTTCTCCCTTGGAGCAGAGCACGATGTCCTTTTCAGAGGACTTACCTTGGTACCAGTCGCTTTACGAGAGGAGGTGCTGAGAGCGTATCACACTTCTACTTTGGCGGTACATCCTGGAGTGGCGAAGATGTACCCGGATCTCAGACGACAACACTGGTGGCCGGGCATGAAGAAGGCTGTGGCAGAGTTCGTTTCACGGTGCCTCACCTGCCAGCAAGTGAAGACAGAGCAACAGGTACCAGCAGGTTTGGTACAGCCCTTGGAGGTCCCGGAGTGGAAGTGGGACGGGATATCTTTGGACTTCGTGACTGAACTTCCACGCACTTCCAGAGGTCACGATTCCATTTGGGTGATTGTTGACCGACTCACCAAGTCGGCACACTTCTTGCCCATCCGAGAGCAGGGCTCAGTAGAGAGCTTGGGGCGTCTCTACATTCAGGATATTGTACGACTTCATGGTGTGCCATCGACTATCGTCTCCGATCGGGACGCTCGTTTTAATTCCCGGATTTGGAAGGGGTTGTATGAGGCATTCGGGATGCGACTACGTCTGAGCACTGCCTTTCACCCTCAGACGGATGGTCAGACGGAGAGGACCATTCAGACTCTCGAGGACATGCTCCGCGCATGTGTCCTCGACTTTGGTCGCAGTTGGGAGGACCACCTACCCTTGGTAGAGTTTGCGTACAACAACAGCTACCACTCCACCATAGGGATGGAACCCTACGAGGTGTTGTACGACAGGCCTTGCAGATCCCCTTTGTGCTGGACAGACCCTGGAGAGTCAGCACTTGTTGGACCAGAGATGGTCCGGGCCATGACAGAGAAGGTCCAGGTCATCCAGGAGCGGATGAGGACAGCACAGAGCCGGCAGAAGTCATATGCTGACAGGAGGCGGAGGCCACTAGAATTCGAGGATGGCGACCACGTCTTCTTGCGGGTCTCACCACGACGTGGTTTGAGGAGATTTGTCCGAGGCGGCAAGATGTCTCCACGCTTCATCGGACCCTTCCAGGTCCTCAGCAGGGTTGGCGAGGTGGCTTATTGTCTGGCTCTGCCACCTCAGTTGCACCGGGTACACGACATCTTCCACGTATCCCAGCTGAGGAGATACATGCACGACCCGACACACATCATTGACTATGGGGAGCTAGACGTGGATGATGGAGCGACTTTTGCGGAGGTTCCAGTGGAGATAGAGGATCGACAGAATCGGGTCCTACGTGGGCGATCGATTCCACTTGTGCGCATCAGATGGCAGCACGGGAACCTCCAGGAGAGCACTTGGGAGCGGGAGGCTCAGATGCGTGCTCAGTACCCACATTTTTTCCCTAGTTTTTGATGTATCTTTACGAGGACGTAAAGTCCTGAGGTGGGAGTAATGTAAAGACCCATAAATTTCAAGAAAATGTTTTTTCTTAATTTTCTTTGGAATTTTACAAGAGCGCAGTTTCTGACAGCACCTGATTCCGAGGCCCGGTGTGCCCGGAATCATTTTCCGAAGATTGGCTCGGGTACGTTCAGTAAACGGGCGAGCGAGTTTTTCTAACTTTTGAACTGGTGCCCAGAATCAAATTCTGAGGGCACCGATGAAATCGCAGCGCCAGTTTTCGCTTAGAAACGCCTCTTCCGGAGTTGTGTTTGCTCGGGTGTGGTTTTTAATTTTCGGGCTTAAAGTTAAGAAATAAAATAATTTTGCGAAAACTTTATTTTATTTCACTTAAGCCACTTGGAAGCCACTTGAAGCCACTTAAAGGCGGCTTGAACTGAGTTGAACTGGATAGGATGCTATCCAGAAATATCCTACCCCCTTGGTAGGATATTTGTGAGGTGGGGCCCGCACGAGCCCCGCCGTTTCTTTCCGCTAAGAAACGCACCCATGAAAACCAGTCTTAATGAAAGTCAACTGACGCATTTTCTAAATTCTTAACAGACCATTTAATTGGGCGGTTTTTTTCGTGAATTAAATGGGTTGTTTCTTTCGTTGAATTAATTCAACGAATTGATGGATCGTTTCTTAACTAGTTTTTCAAATTCGTTGGCGTAATAATAAAATAAGGCCAACGCTCGACCTCTGGTTATTTGCGCTTTGAGAAGATTTTAGAGGACCCTCGTATCTTCTTCTCCCTCGCGAAGAACGCGAAGAATGCGAAGAACGCGAAGAACGCGAAGAACGCCGAACCCGGAAATCGACGACGCTTCCGTCCGAGATGTTCTTCCACGCTCCGAACTCCGATCACCGACCGTTTGAGGTGAGTGATTTCGGATTTCCTCTCAAAGTTCTTTTCTTTTGGTTTTAAACGAAACATAGATTTAAATATTAATAATTTAAATCTGTTGTTCTTGGTTCGTTGAGCTCGCTGACTCAACGCCGGATTCCGCGACGACGCAACGCCTCCCCGCGACGACGCGACGATCCCTCTCTTCCGCGACAATATTTTCCGCGAAGAACGCCCGCACGCGACGATCGACGAGGTAGGGATTTTATAATTTTAGAATACCCCTTTTTGTTATTCCCGTGAGAATTCTTTAAAAATTAATGAACCGGAATCAAAGAAACAATTTTATTTTATTAAAAATTGTTGGTTCATGTGTTGAACATTCTATTAAATTTCTCCCGGTTGTTTATCCCTAACGCGGAGGGTGCTGGCCAAACGAACACGGCCTGACGACCCTCCACCGTTCTTCGTTTTGTGCGGATTTGACGGACGACGACGGAACGTGCCGCAGCGGACGTTTGATGATTCCGCAGTAAAGAATGGATCCCGGGAGGAGCAACGGCGCAGACGGGAAGGAAAACGGGCCACCAGAGCGACGCCGGTGGCCCGGCGCGCCGCCGGACGAGGCTGCCGCGGCTGAAGCCGCGGCGGCGGCGGCCAACAGACCCGCGGCCGCGCGGGTCCGGTTTGCCCAGGCGGGATGCGGCAGAGCCGCGTCCGCGGTTCACCAGCGCGGCCCACGCGGGCCGCGGTTTTCCTCAGGCCGCGGGTCAACGCCCGCGGCGCCTGCCGCTCGGCCGAGCCGGGCCGGGCCAACCGGGTCGGACCCGGGTCGGGTCGACCCGGTTCGGGTCGACCCAGGGGGGGTCGGCCCGGGCCCGTACCCCCCCTTCTTCGGACGTCTTCGTTCAAATGGCCGTATCTTGAGCTACGGGCCTCCAAACGACTCGCCGTCAGGGGCAACACGATCCTTGGATCGAGACAGTCATTTTGGTATATCGCACTCAAGGTTTCAGAATACTTTGTGTTCGGACGGGTTGGTTCGTACACGAGACCAACCGGGCCCTCAGAGCGGAAACGCTCATATCTTGAGCTACGGACGTCCGATTGACGTGCCGTCAGCTTTGTTGAATTCCTCTAAGTGAGACGGATCTTTTGGCATACTCCGGCCGAGGTTTGGACGCAGGTGGAGTGCGGTCGGGTTGGTTTTGCCTTAAAAACCAACCGTGCCCCTGGGACGAAAATGCCAATATCTCTCAGACCGGGCGTCCGATTGACGCGCCGTCTGCGACGTTGAGTTCCTGTTGACGATACGGAACTTTTGAATACATCAACTTCGGACTTCGTGACAGTTGATGTATCAGCCTCTCGGCTCGTGGAGCGGACCCTCCCGAACGAGCTTGTTGTGTGCGGGGACCCTAGTGCTGGCTGCGACTGCTCCCTCGATGGCGACGACCGTGCAGAGATCCTCCGTGGACTCCGACGACGACCGTGCAGAGATCCTCAGTGGACTGCGGAGACGACTGTGCAGAGATCCTCAGCGGACTGCGACGACTACTGCACTCAGCGATCCTACGTGGATCAGTGCTACAGGTCCTGCGTGGGCCCAGTCCTGTGTGGGCCCGATCCTGTACGGATCCGATCCTGTGTGGGTCTACACTCAGCGGTTCTGTGTGAGCCAACTCCTACCGGTCCTGTGTGGGCCCGATCCTGTGTGGGTCCGATCCTGTGTGGGTCACTGCAAGGTTAGTACCGATCGATCCTTCGTGGGTCCGACGACTTAGATGGTTCAGTGATCATCTTTATCATCATCCGAAGAAGTATACCTGTGTGAGCTGAATCTTGTGTTTCTCTCCTTTGTGGATTGTGTTGAGCTATCCTGTGTGGATTTACTGTTTACTCTCCTTTGTGGATTGTGTTGTTCTATCCTGCGTGGGTATGCGTTTTGATTTCGTGTGTGGACTGGGTTGTGCTAGGGCTCGGACGTTGGAGCCGATCGGGGAATTGATGACTTAGGTATATGTATGGGCATATACCTAAGCCGTGTCAGATGTTACTTCGTGATTGCATCTCTTCTTCGTGATTTATCCTTTGTGGATTTCGGGAGACCTTCGGGGGTCTCGGGGTCCCTACTGAGTAGCTTATACTCACCCCTGCACGGGCTATGCCTGCACTTCGTGGTGTTGGTTGCAGACGACGGACATCGCTGATCGTGGAGGAGGCGTGCGGAGCAGGACAGTACCTGGAGGTGGACCACTGGGCGGGACGTACTCGGAGCGGTTAGGTGGACCCGAGGAGCAGTGGAGGTTATCTGTACCCACCCTTCAGGTGGGACTTCCAGAGGACGGCTCGACGCTGCAGTTTTTCCTTTCAGTTGCTGTTTTTCCATTCAGTTGTACTTTACATTTGGGCTTGTATTTCCGGCCCCTTTTACTTTCAGCACAGCTTGTACAGTTTTTACTTAGTGTTTACTTTTCCGCTTGCTTACTCTGTGGTGCTTGTTTACTTTTGAAAGGCAATGCCTTCCCTTTTTGTTGGGATTTACGCCTTGGTGCTAGTCGCCAGCCCCTGGCCTATGGAAGGCGGGCTTGGGGTAGTCACGACATGGGCCCCGAGGGCGTGTCGTGACAGGAATAGTCTCCCCACAAACACACCCTAGGCCCCCGCTGCTAGTTGGTAGCCTCTAGCACATAGTCAGGTGAACTTAAAGCCATGTGGACAACCGTGTTTGGTTTTATATGAGTGAAATAGGTCCAGGAGGTCAAAAACTCTCCCAATTTCTATACCAAAATAAGAAATCCTCTAAAAAACCACTAACTAATAAATAAATGTGATGAGTAACAAGTTAGTGTGAGATAGAATAAGATTCATACACATGAATCTGATGCTAAAAATATACTCTTTATATATTGTCTTTCATACCAACCGAAGCAGCCCAAATTTTGATATATATAATTACAATATCAGTAAGTAAAAATGAGTCACTTACATACCCATGAGATTTTATCTTTAGTTGTTTAGATAATTAAGAAAAAACATAAACTGAAAAAACCCATATATTTATCATCCAAAAGGACATTTTTGACACTTTACCAAGATTTCCTTATTCCAAAATAAATCATTAACAAATCCAATAAAAATCTCCACATAGGATACCAATATAAAAAATTTATGCATAATACACTTCTTCATAACGTGGTTAATTGAAAAAATAATATGGGTGAGGTCAACCACTTAGTAAGGGAAAACACATGGATTAACAATCAATGTTCATAAGTGACCAAAAGATAAGAATGGGGGTATATGAATATAATCATAGTGGAATGACGTAACAAAAGAAAACCATACCCAAAAATACATGGATAATAAATCATGAATCATGGAATAAAGAATTTGGTGTAAAACATGAGGGCTAATAAAGTAATCTTGATCTTTGAAAACATAATATGTGCATCAAGATATCGAATAAGTGTTTTTATAAACATTAAAATATGGAATACGAATACATATATGAAATCATAACATTGTGAAAAAATACAACACCTCAAAACTTTACAATATTTTCATTTTTGAATAAATTTAATTTTATTACAATATTTATTTATATGAAACACTATATTAATTTTACGCTGGACACAATAATTAGATGTATTCCATTACACACAAGACTGGATTTTACTAAACAAATATATATTATTAAAATATTTTTATATAATATGATAAGACATAACCTAACCATTTAGTTACCAGTTATGAATATTATTAACTAACTTATTAAAATATACGGTTTAATTCATTGGTTAAAAATTAATTATAAATTAATATAGGAACCAATAGAATATAATGAGAATGTTTTTATGAAAACTATTTTTATGATCACAAATGAATTTTATCCAAATAAATTAAATTAATTACTATTGGTGAATTATATTAATGAAATATATATTTTAAATATTCAATAAAATATTTTTGACATTCATCAACTATATTTTACGGGTATAAGATAGGAACAAACCCAATATTATAAATAAAAACCTATATTTTTATAAAGGCAGTTTTACCCAATTTTGAGAGAGAAGATATTTTAAATCCAAATTTTTACACCTTTGTATCTTATATTTGAAAAAAATAAACTTATTGGTTTAAATAGGAATATAATAATTTACTTTTGTTAAATTTTTGGTATTTTTTTTGATAAGTTTCATGTTTTGATGAATAGTGATTGCATTTTAATTGAAAACAACTTTTTCATCTAAATAATTTATATTTGTAAATTATATTTTTAATTGGATTTAAAGTATAATTATATTTATTTTTTTTATCATTTAATCTAATTTATGCCAATAGAATTAATTTGACAGTGAATTTTCAAATAAAAACAATTCAATCTTTTGAATGTTTTTACTTAAAAAACACGTTTTCTTGTTCTATAAACATGATTAATTTTAAATTAAATACTAAAAATTTTGTGTATTGAATTTTGAAAAATGGATTCCATATTTGGAATCAGTGATTAAAAATTATTTAAATAGTTTTGTTTTATTTTTGGACACATGAATGGAAAATTTAGTAATATGTTAATTACCCCGATTAAGGGTAAATCAAGTAATTATGGGTAAAAATAATATTATAATGACTATAAAATTACCCTAACACCTGTAATAATTTTATTGGATGAGATATTATTGACCGAAACCATCATTGGGTTAACTTTATGTCCTATTGGACCACTTGGATGACTTTAATCCTTTTATAGTATTTTATTCAAAGGGAATTCCAATATGTCACACTCCTGTTTTTAGTAAGTATTACATTATATATATATATATATGTTTATTTAGAATATATCTTCAAATATAAATATTTATTTGAAATATAAAATGTTTATATTAATTAATATAATTTATTTTAAAATTTTAGTGAAGAAATAATTCAAATAAAGGCTTTTACAATAATGATGTAGTAATTGTTTAATTAATGGACATATCAATTAAATTTTGATAAATTTTTTGCAATAAATATAGTTTTGATATAATTAATTTCATAAAAAAAATTTTAGACTCATTTGACATGTTAGTGATGTTTTAGAAGTATTTTTTGGATTCTATATTATTGTTAAGTTATTTTAAAAAATCCAAGTAATTAATAGTATAAATATTAACACTAATGTTATTTTAAAAATAAATATCATTTTATTAAATGATATAAAATTCATAAAAGTTTTAAATTCAAAAATATAATTGGATTAAAGTTAATAATTCCATCCATTACTCATTTAAGGTTCGTTTTTAATTTTATAGTAACCATATTAACCATTAAACCGTAAAAATTCAAGTTGTCATAGTAATAGTTAAAGAGTTTAACAAAGTGTTAAAACCAAACGATTAGGGTAATAATGGGAACTAAAATTTTATAAAATTTATTGGTTGAGAGTATTAAGACCCATGATCATTTTATCTTAAAAATAACTCAATTTGGATCCATTTTTATTTTGAAATATATTTATTTGAATTTAATATTTAGAAGATTTTCAAGATTATCCCTCCCATATCTTATAAAAGGGAACACATTATTCTCATTTATTCACACATCGAGACCTATTTGATTATAAAAAACAGTCAAAATATCATCCCAACTTCTATAAACTCATCCCAAAATCCTATATTTGGGTATAAATCCAACCAAGGATGTATTTTGGTATAAACCAAAAGGAGTTACCTGAAAATGAGGTCACGTTCTTCGATAATCACTTTAGTTTTATTTATTTACCCACTCCTTAATTTATTATTATTTATTGTTAATATAATTAAATCAGTATATTAAACATACTTAAATGTTTTTATATTAAGGTTTCAAACTAAAATTACACACACTTCTATTTAATGGTTAACGAACTTAGCATTTTTGTGTATAGTGAATTACCACCTAATGAAATGATGTTGTTAATTTTTTCCTTCACCACCTATCATGGTTGGGATAATGATGAAAAATATTTTTTATATGATATATATTGTATTAATGATTTATTTATGATTATGTAATTATTATATAACACACACCTTCATACCATCCATTTTGTGTAAATATGATAACTTCATTTCTGGACGTGTGGACTACCACCTCCTCAAAACGATGTGATCCATTAACATTATAAATGGGATATATTAAGGGTTATTTTAAAACAAATATGTGACATATATGAAAAAAATATGATACTATAATTATAATATACCTCAATTAATTTTCATACTTTTAAATATTACAAGGAAATGGAAGTAGCGCTCATGTGTACGTACGAGTTACTGTCTCTATGTATGGTGCATTTCATTTCTTATCTATAAATGTTATGGATTGTTATAGATACTTATATAATGAATATATATGATTTTTACATCATAATTTAAATTATAGATATGATGAAATCATGATCTAATTAATAAGAACAACAAGTAACAAGTCAAAACCTACTCGGAAAACATAAAAACTAACACCCAAAATTGTGAAAATAATGGAAGATTGCTGACAAGAGGGAAACACGATATTATAATAAGTTAATATGTGATGTTATAACGAAGAGTATGGTTATAGAATAAGTTAATAACATTATTGAAACCATTATACTTGATTTTAAATAACATTTATCTAAAATAAGGTATGAGGTAAGGGACTTCATCTTAATCTCCTTTTATAGAAGCACAGTTCGATATTATACACCCAACCTTTTTTATGAGGTGTATATACAACCCCTTAGACTTATCATGTCATTTATTTATTTATTAAAATGATATTTAAGGTTTTTTAAATGTTATTATTTCAATGGGATTATGATTTAAATATTCAAAGTGGCATGGGACACCTTGAATGTTTAATGATTTAATTATCACATCTTTTTTCTCCATATCCATGTTTTATAAAAAAGTTTTAAATATTATTTTTATTATTATCCAATGATTGATTAAATTAATTTTCAACCCCATTTGAATTTTTTAAAATTATTTAAATGTATATTTTTTTATTTTCTAAATAAGGTCATTTGATGCTTTTCTGAAAAAAATTCATAAGAATTTTTTTAACTTATACGACATGATCCTATTTTTACACCATCATAACAACTTAATGTTTTGAAGCTTAATTTATAATTTTACAAAAAAAATTTCAATGAAAATTTTTTCTTTTAAAATTGTGTGGCCATTTAAATAAATGTTTTCAAAGTAAAATGGGTTACTCTCTCAATAAATTTTTAATGATTTTGTTAGAGTATTTTAGTATATATTAATATCCTCCATTGAATATTATAATTAATTGATTTTGTTCTATTATGATATCATTTACCATATTTTAATAAATGGTTTATGATTTTGTTTGACTAAGGATATGCTATTTTGATACCATTCACAGTTTATGGATAAAGTATTCACATTTTGTATGCTATTTTTTTTCAATATGAATGTTTGTATTGTTTAGGATTCACCCTTTTGATATGAGGGATGAGTTGGACTTAGTAAGGGATGGGTGAGGACCACTATATCCCCTCGATGCAGCAATAGGTCTCATGAGAAAAACCAGATATAGACATGGATGAGGCATTGCCCATTTTTCTTTAGATATGGGTTTGGTTGTGGCATTAACCATTTATTTTCAGATTTCCTAGCCAAAGCCTTGACAATATGTTTCAAATGTCCAACATTATGAATTTAATTTTTATGAGATTAGTTATTGATATTTCATGAGATTATTCAACTAGTAGAATATTCATGGTTAAGTTTCATTATCATGTGATTATTTATATGGAATTATTTTATCATATTCCGTTCCATAAATATTATTCTTAGGTTATCATTTAAATGTCATGTGTTTTAGTTAATCACCTTTCCATAATCATTTATGATTTTTTATGATAGATTCCACTATATCTACACCCTTACAGAACACATGATCTTACCCATTTGATGTGTTTCATTATTCATTTGGATTCCATGAAGTGTATTAGGGAGAGATATGAAAGGATACACTAGATAGAATAATTTTATCCTAAAAAAATTATATTGAAATTAGTGTAAAAATTTATATTACAAGATTCATGTATGTATCTGGTTTACCAAGACTACTAAACCAATTGGTCCTTTGGGACATTATTTACTTGTATCTATGCCAATTTAATAAATTAATACACTGGATCTAGGATTATGGGGTCAGGGTGTTATAGTTGGTATCAAAAGATGTTTAGTAACAACCTTGGAAACTAGATTTTGGAAAACATAGATTTGGGAATAAAACCATTAGATAGAATTTGAGGATAAGCATATAAGAAAATTCTATAATTTTGGTAAGGTATTGATTATGCGTGTCTTCCTCGCAATACATTTCTATCTGGATACTATAGTGGATGTGGTTCTAGTATAGAGGTTCCTAGGGGTAACAACTCCAATAAGGTATGTCTCTTTTGACTCAATGTAACCTGGTATATGACAACATGCCTTACTGTGCACCTAGTTTGACACTCCTGTGGGATATGATTAGGATAATTCACATTTTTTATAAACCATTATGATGGATTTTAATAGATAATAATAATGAATAGAATAGGTTAAAACAGAATTATATTAGATTGAAAATAATGTGTCAATATTTAGACATCCTAAAAGTTTTTCTATGGGTTTTCAAATATGTTAATTGATTCTCACACAATGGTTTTTCATTTTAGGAAATTTAATCTTCTAAAGAATAAAATATAGACCAAGTAAAGACCTATGAAGAAATAAATTGATGATGTATTTATGTATTGGGGTTGTATTTGAAACCTTAGTTAAACGTCTATTTATTGTTTAAACTTATTTAAAAAATGTCCATCATATTTATTTTGGAAGTTATATTAATATGGTTTTAGAAAAATGACCACCCACAGGTTGGGTGACAGCCCATCATGTCCAGTAAGGACGTAGGGTTTGAAGCCACAATCGAAGGGAGACAAGGGTGAAGCACATACCGCTAGACTATGTGAATTATTGGTTAGAATGAATTTTTTAGTTAAAATATCGATTGGATAAATGTTATTTTTATCATATAGAATTTTTTTAATCAAATAGAAAACCATGGGATTGAAAAATGGTTTGAAAATTAAGAGATTAATGTTATTTTTGAAGATGTTAAATATTTTGGAAATCTTATAAGATTAAGTTAAATAGAATGAATTGTATTTTGGAGTCAAATATTGTTTTATTTTTTACTTATAACGATTTGGGTTATTTATCACTACTGGAAATCTGACATTTCCCAACGCTTCTATACCAACGGTTCATAAAAACCGTTGGTATAGGTTCCCTTTCCCAACGGTTTGGCCAAACCGTTGGGAAATCCCACTTTGATTCCACCTTTCCCAACGGTTTGGGCAAACCGTTGGGAAAGCCCACATTTTTGGGGACCTTTCCCAACGGTTTTGGCCAAACCGTTGGGAAAACCCACATTGTGGGGACCTTTCCCAACGGTTTTGGCCAAACCGTTGGGAAAACCCACATTGTGGGGACCTTTCCCAACGGTTTTGGCAAACCGTTGGGAAAGGTCCAATTTGTGGACATCTTTCCCAACGGTTTGGCCAAAACCGTTGGGAAAGGGTAAACCTTTCCCAACGGTTTGCCAAAACCGTTGGGAAAGGTCACCCATAAATCAACCTTCACACAGAATCAAATCCAGGCTCAAAATCTATTCCAACGGTTGTCAAAACCGTTGGTATAGGTCTATACCAACGGTTTTGACAACCGTTGGTATAGATCCTTTGAATTTTTATCATTTCTTCTTACCCAGAACATTATATAAATCAAAATTTAATATAATTATGAGAATACATATATATATTTATGTAATTATATACACAAAAGTCATGTTAGGTTAGTGGTTAAGTCGTTCAATAATAAACTAGGGGTGCTGGGATCAAATCCCAGCGAATGTTTTTTTTTTGAAATACATATACCAACGGTTCCACAACCGTTGGTAAAGATTTTCATATTAATTATACCAACGGTTTCCAAAACCGTTGGGATAGGTCTATACCAACGGTTTGGGGAAAACCGTTGGTATAGACCTATCCCAACGGCTTACTTGGCCACGGTTCTCCAAACCGTTGGTATAGGATATACCAACGGTTTGGAGGCATATACCAACAGTTCCAAACCGTTGGTATATGTTAGTTTTCCAGTAGTGTATGGAAATGATTAAAAAACCTTGGAGATTATGAGATTTAGGCTATTAAATTTTTTTATAATACATTAGGAGTGATAGTAGGTATTTGGAAGACAATATAATAAAATCATTCTGATTTTTGGGTTTAAATCTTAGTCTAGAATATTTTTGAGGAAAGACAATTATTTTATGAATGATCTATGTTTAACTATTGGGTTTTACTGTTGAATTTTGGAGATTATTTTTGTGGAATTATTTTACTTTAACCTAACCATTTGGGTTTTAGATAATTTATAAATTAATGAGTAATATATAGTTAGA
This sequence comes from Viscum album, assembly GCA_963277665.1. Taxonomy (NCBI): domain Eukaryota; kingdom Viridiplantae; phylum Streptophyta; class Magnoliopsida; order Santalales; family Viscaceae; genus Viscum; species Viscum album. The sequence continues at coordinate 289,495,681 of OY728153.1, read as the reverse complement.
TTTTTTTGTATTTTTTTATCCATATAAGTTTATCAAAATAGTTAGTACTGAAAAAATTCATCTTAAATACTCATCATTTAGAGAAAAAGATGTGTTTCTGATGGAAATTGATTAAATGATGAAACTCTACTTGTAAAGTAAGTATGTTTCCATATTTTCTTAGTCTATGAAGTAAACTAATTCTTTAAATATAGGGTAATGATCTCAAAACAAAATATGTTATCCTAGTTTTTTCTTTTTTGATTAATCAAATGGTCCCTCGGATCATCACATATTTATAGGTTTGTGATTGTTAACATTCTCCGGACCATGTTCTATATCACTCTTGATAGTTATCTTTCTCTTCCATATACATGTTTTCTTATATAGAACACTAATATGTGTTATAATCAGTGACATTAGTACTTCCGTTTCTTTATATTAAAGTGGAGGTCCCATTAATCCTTTTTCTGATGTGGTATTCCCATAAAGATATTTTGAAAAGTTAAACCCCAAGTTTTCAATCCCATGTTTAAATTTTGAGGACAATTTTTTTTGAATTATGGGGGAATATAACACCTCAAGACATTAAAATATTTTCAATTTTAAATAAATTTAAAATTTTAACTAGATTTTTTTACGCAACACTATGTTAAGCTTATGATACACACAACAATGAGTTGGCTTGCATAAAATGCAATGCCGAGTTTTACCAAATAATAATATATTGTTAAAATATTATTATTTAATACAATAATATATAACTTATCCATTTAGTGGGAAGTTATGAATAATAATAAATAATTTATAAAAATATATGGTTGAATTAATTAGTTACAAATTGATTAGAAATTAATATAGAAACCAATTGAATAGAATAATAATATTTTTGTAAATACTATTTTTATGCTCACAAAGGGATTTTATCCTAATAAAATAAATTAAATAATATTTGTGAATAAAATTAATGAAATATATATATATTATATATATTTAATAAATTATTTTTTAAATTCATTTAATATATTTGATAGGAATAAAATAGTAACAAACTCAATATTACACATAAAACACATATTTTTATAAAGGTATTTTCACTTATTTTTAATGGCGTATCTATTTAAAATTAAAATTTTGACACTTTTATAAATTATATTTGAAAAATAAAAATCTTAATTTAATGTGGAATATAAAAATTTAGTTTGATTAAATTTTTGTCATTTTTATGATAAGTTTCATGTTTGGATGGATATTGATTTTATTTTAATTGAAAACAAAATTTTCATGTAAATAATTTATAGTGATAAATTATATTTGTAATTGGTTTTAAAGTATAATTAAATTAATTATTTATCATATAATCTAATGAAGGCCATTAGAATCAATTTTACATTGATTTTGGATATAAAAATGTATCAATCTTTTGCATGTTTTCACTTTAAAAACACGTTTTCTCGTTTAGTCAAAAAGATTAATTTTAAATTAATTACTAAAACTTATGTGTTTTTAATTTTGAAAAATGGATTTAATATTTTGAATCAGTTATTAAAAATTATGTATATTGTTTTATTTTAGTTTTGGAAATCCGAATAGTAAATTTAGTAATATTATAAGTACCATAGTTAAGGTTAAATCAAGTAATTATGGGTAAAAATAAAATTAAAACGACTATAAAATTACCTTAACACTGTTGATAATTTTATTGGATGATATATTATCAGATAAAGTCATCCTTGGGTAGATTTTATGGGATCTTGTAGCCAATTTGATGACTTTAAACCTTTTATAATATTTTATTCAAAAGGAAGTCCAATATGTCACACTCTTGTTTTTATTAAGTATTACATTTTATATATATAGTTATATAGAGTATATATTAAACTAAAAATATTAATTTAAATAAAATTATTTATATTAATTAGGATTTTATTTTAATTTTTAGGTAATAGAGAGTTAAAATAAAGGCTTGCGCAATGATAATGCAGTAATTGTTTAATTAATGGACATACAAAATAAATGGTATTAAAAATATAAAAATATATATAATTTGATAAAATTATTTCCATACAAGACTTTTTTAGATGTATTTGACATGATAATGATGTTTTAGATGTATTCTTTTGAATTTATCTTGTTTTTATGATATTTTTAAAAAGTCAAGTAATAAATAGTGTCAAAATTGACACTAATGATATTTTAAAATAAATTTTAATTTATTTAATGATCTAAAATTTTTAAAAATATTAAATTCAGTAAAATATTTTATATAAAGTTAAAAATTTAATCGATGAATTAATTTAGGATCTTTTTTCATTCTATAGTAACTATATTAACTCTTAAATAGTAAAAATTTAAGTTGACACGGTAAGAATTAAAGGGTTTAACAAAGGGTTAAAACCAAATGATAAGGGTAATAATGTAACCTAAATTTTTCTAAAAATTAATAGTTGAGATTATTTAGACCCATAATAATATTATATTAAAAATAACTCCCTTTAGATCCATTTTTAACATTAGATTAATTTATATTAATTTAATATTTTCATGATTTCCCAGAGTGCCCCTCCCCTCTCTTATAAAAGGGAAAATATTATTCTCTTTTATTCATGCTTTAGAACCTATTTGGTTCAGAAAAACCCTATCCAAATGTCATCTAAAATTCTATAAAATCATCCTATAATACTCCATTTTTGATGAAATCAAACCAAGTAATTACTTTGGTATAACCCAAAAAGAGTTACCTGAAAAGGAGGTAATGTTATTCGACGATCATTTTAGTTTTATTTATTTCCAAACTACTTAATTTAATATTATTTAATATTTATATAATAACATAAGTATCATAAATATTGTTATATGTTTTTATATTAAGGTTTCATCCTAATCTTACACACACTTACAACTAATGGATAACAAACTTACTATTTTTGTTTATAGTGAACTATCACCTCATGAAATGATGTTGTTTGTTTTTACATTAACACCTCTCATGGTTGATAATTATGATGTAATATATATTTTTATATGATATATATGGTATTAATTATGTATTTATTCTTCTATAACTATCAGATGACACACACCTTCATGATGTCCATTTTGTGTAATCATGATAACTTCATTTGTGGACGTGTGGACTACCGCCTCCTCAAAATGATATGATTTGTTCAAATTATACATGGAATTAATTAAGGGTTATTTTTAAAAAAATATGTGACATATATGAAATAAATGTTAAACTTTAATTATAATATATTTCAATTAATTTTCATTCTTTTAAATATGATAGTGAATTAGAATTATCATTCAAGCGTACGTCTGGATGACATCTCCATGAATGTCGCATTTAATTTATTATCTCCAAATATTATGGATTAATATAAATACATATATAATGAATATATATGATATTTATATCTTTACATACATTATGGATATGATGAGATCATGATCTAATTAATTAGAACAACAAGTAACAAGTCAAAATTTACTTAGAAAACTCGGCAACTAACACCCCAAATAGTGAAAATAATTGAAGATTACTGAAAAACTAGTAACAAGATATTATTATAAGTTAATATATGATATTATAAATATGATTTTGGTTCTGGTTTGAGTAAATAACATGACTTAAACTATTATAGAGAAGGTTAAATTACATTCATCTAAAGGAAAGTATGAGGTAAGGGAATTTATCTTAATCTCCTTTCATCAATGCATAGTTGGATTTTATGCACCCACCTTTTTTATGAGGTGTATATACAACCCCTTTTACATATCATGTAATTAATTTATTTATTATCATGATATTTAATGGTTTTTAAATTTAATGTTTTCATTGGGATTATTATTTAAATATTCCAAGTGGTATGGGATACCTTGAATGTTTAAGGATTCAATTATTACATCTATTTTCTCCATGACCATGTTTAAAAAAATGTTTTTACTATAATCCAGTGATTGTTTAATGTAATTTTAACCAATTTTTTATTTTTAAATATTCTTTAAAATTTATATTTTTTCATTTTCTAAATAAGGTTATTAAATGACTAACTGAAAAAATACGAAGGAATGTTTTTAAACTTATATAGAATGAGTGGATTTTTCCACCATTATAATGATTTAATGTTTTGAAGAATTATTTACAATATTGTAGAATTATTTCAATGTTCTTTAAAAATGTTGTGTCCTTTTAAATAATTGTTTCATATTAAAATGGGTTATTTCTCTTAATATATTTTTAGTGATTTTGTTAGAGTATTTTCATCTATGTCAACATCCTCTATTGAATATAATGTTTAATTATGGTTATTCTCCTATAATATCATTTACCATATTTTATTGAATGGTTTATTATTTATTTTTACTATGGATGTGGAATTTGGATACCATTCATAGTTTATGGATAAAGTATTCACATTTCATTTGTTAGTTTTTCAATATGAATGTTTATGTTGTTTATGATTAACTATTTTCATATAAGGAATGCATTGAACATAATAAGTGATGGGGGGGGATACTATAGCCCATTTATGAATCAATAGGTCTAATGAAAAAAACATATATGAACTTGTATAATACCATTACCATTTATTTTCATATAAGGATTTGGTTGAGGCCTTAACCATTTATTTTAATATGTGTTGGTCGAGGCCTTAACAGTATGTTTTAGATTTCCAACATTACTCATACCATTATTATGAGATTAGTCATTTATGTTCCATGTTGTTATTAGAATGGTATAATATCGATGGTTAAGTTACATTCTCATTTGATTATTTATATGGAATTATTTTATCATATTCCCTTCCTTCCATATTATGCTCAGGTTATTGATTTTATGGAAGGTGTTTCAGTTAATCACCTTTCCATAATCATTTATGCTTGTTTATAATAGCTTCCACTATATGTGTACCCTTTATGAGACTACTGGAAATGTGACCTTTCCAAACACTTCTATACCCCCTTTCCCAATGGTTTGGCCAAACCGTTGGGAAAGCCCACTTTGTGGCCACTTTTCCCAACGGTTTTCCGAAACCGTTGGGAAAGGGTAGGCTTTCCCAACGGTTTAGCCAAACCATTGGGAAAGGTCCAATTTGTGGCCACTTTTCCCAATGGTTTGGCAAAACCATTGGGAAAGGGTAGGCTTTCCCAACAGTTTGGCCAAACCGTTGGGAAAAGTGGCCACAAAATCAACATCACCTCCCAAATTCCAGGGACCTCACAGATTCTAGGGACCTTTCCCCACAGTTGTCAAAACCACTGGGAAAGGAATATACCAATGGTTTTGACAACCGTTGGTATAGGTCCTTTGATTTTTTATCGGATCCTCTTAACCAGAACATTCTATAAATCAAAATATAAAATAATTATGATAATACATATATATATTTATGAAATTATGTTCAAAAAAGTCATGTTAGGTTAGTGGTTAGGTCATTCAATGGTAAATAGGAGGTCCTGGGATCAAATCGCAATGAATGTTTTTTCTGGAAATACATATACCAACGGTTTTACGGAACCGTTGGTATAGATTTTCATATTACTTATACCAACGGTTTTCAAAACTATTGGTATAGGTTTATACCAGCAGTTTTCCAAAAACCGTTGGTATAGACCTATCCCAATGGCTTACCTGCGTACGGTACTCCAAACCATTGGTATAGGATATACCAACGGTTTGGAGGCCTATACCAATGGTTTCAAACCATTGGTATAGGTTAGTTTTCCAGTAGTGTGAGCATCTGAACTCACCCCTTTTATATTTTTCATTTCCCCCCAAGATTACATGAAGTATACTAAGCAAAGATATGCCAGTATATTCTAGATGTAATAATATTATCCTCAAAATAAATAAAAATTCTGTTGTAGTTAGTGTATTCATTTGTAATACAAAACTAATGTATGTTTCTAGTTTACCAAGACTACTAAACTGATCGAACATTCGAGAAACAATTTAGTTGTATCTATGGGAATATAATAAATTTATATACCGACACTGGCCTTCTGGGTCCAGGGAGTGACAAAAAATCTATTTATAACCAATCCCATGTATGGAATTGTAAAGATAAAAACAATGTCTATAAATCATGTTGTGAACATAAAAAAATTTCCATGCATCAAACAGTGAACAAAAAAATTATTTACACATAAATATAATTATACCCTAAGACATAAAACTTTATCCAATGAATTTGAGGTATATAATAGAATCACCCATCACATAATGATAAACCATACTTATGTATTCCACATGAACATGAGTGAATTTATCATTCTTTCATAGCTTAATTAACACATGGAGAATAAACAAGTTTCCTAAAAAATTAATTATAATATCATCATAAAACATACATAAAAATAATGTGTTTGGTATTATTAGATCACATACCTTGTGAATCATAAATATAATTAAAGTATGTAGACATAGATAAAAAATACTCTTGTAAAAGTACTATAAATATGTTTTAAAAAACAAGAGGTAATATCCATTTCTTTTGGTAAATTTTCGAATGAATAATTAATTGAACAATAGCAAAAATATTTTATTTTAAAAAAATACAAAAAAATTTAGAGTATTTATAAAAAATACCATTCATGAGGTAGTGAAAATTAAATTGAGTAGTAAATATTAAAAAAAAATTCTTTTCACACTTTTTTAATTAAAGTAAAATGTAACCTATATGAAAAATGTTATGAAGATTTATTTTAAAAAATTTTAAATAAATTAAAAGGTATTTTAAGATGAAATTTAAAAATCATTGAATTACAGTGAAAATAATTATCCAAACAATATAATAAATATGGATATGGAGGAAAATGTGGTTGGTAAAAGACTTTAAAGATTTTAAAGTGATAATATTAAATAAAAATCTTTACAAATTTTAAAATAAAAAAACACCATTGAATGAAAGAATTTGAGAAGGAAATTAAATTAGATTGAGTATGATTAAATCAATGTTATATTATGTCAAATTGGTTGTATATGTAATATATGAATGAAAATAGTTTTATAATATGAAACATTTATGAGTAGTAAATTTGAGATGAAAAACCATTATAGAAAAAGAAAGCAAAAAACCATTAATCCATAAGGAAGGAAAGAATACCATTAACTTATAAAAAATTAAAGTAAAATAATAAGTTAAACATTCAAGAATTTGAATTTAATTTATATAAGATAAAATATAGAATTAAAGGATAATACTCTAAAGGAACAATGACTTGGAAATGAATCCCTTTCCAAGAGTGTAACAAGTGATGTAATAATATTTCAATGAAGATATCATGTGAAAGAAATGTATATCCATATAAAATAACTATAAATACAACCAAAATTTATATTTCATATGACACATAAGCATAGTCAATGAAGAAGTTATATAACCCAATGAAAAGAAACTAAGTTAAGAGTCCCTTTACCTTGACCTTCCTCTTGATCATACATGATACAAAATATTGTATAATAATTTATATTTATTAAAAATATATATTATCACTATATGTTTTTTTATAAACTATTCACTTAGAAGTTCATATCACCCACTTATTTATAATTCTTTTTAAACATCAATATTTTTGTTTTAACTATTCTGTTTTCTATGCTTGTTCTGATTGGGTACTTTTTTTATTTCACCTTGTTCATTATTTCATCATCTCTATGATGTTAACAAAGGATTGAAGTATTTTTTTAGATATTTATTGAGTCCTATGGTGATTTCATGGAACATATATGTACGGTTTCCATAGAATTATTAAAAATTCCCTTTTTGGTCATTATCGAATTAATAAATGAAATATACATTTGAATATTACCTCTATAGTTTTATTAAAAAAATTATTTCATAATTATTAATTCTTACTACCAATATTTAAGTTTTCTTATTCATTCATGAGACAAAAATTATAATAATGTTCTTATAAGCAGTAAAACATACTAAAATAATAATACATTATAATATTTGAATGAGAAAGAACATGATATTTTATAATAAGTCCAATTTTTTTATAAAAGTTATAAATTATATTTAATAATATTAATATTAATAATAAATAAAATCATAATCCCAAATAGGATATCACTTATGTTGAAACTAAAAACACTTCTTGAAGGACCTATTAGAAATGTGGGGCTTAGGGCTTTGTATTGGGATGTGAAGATCAAAAATAGAGCGATAGGATTATTATGGAAGGAAATATGGTAGAGTAAGGTGAGGGGTTCTAATTGTTTTGGTTTGACTTAGAAGTGGTATAATGAGTCTCGTTTTATAGTTAAAACTCGATGGAATTTTCAAAATTATTATGTTTTTCACGACCAAGAATGTAATTTAAAAATATTAAGTGGACCATAAATAGAAATTATATTATATTATTGAACATATACCAACCACAAATTTCAGTAATATATTTAATGATTTTTATTTGATTTATAACTAATTTTGAACATTAAATAATATTTAATGCAATATTTAGTGTAATTTTTATAATTTGACATCAAACATATCTAGAGAAACATGAAATTATAATTTAAACATCTATATCTCTTATTAGTTATCATGTTTATACTTACTATTTATTAAAGGATCTAATTAATCCAAATATTATGACTTTTATTATTTTTAAATCTATTTTATTTGACATTTCTAGTACTTTCACAAGCACTACTTTGACACTGCACAAGAATTTTAGATAATTATAATATTTTTTGAAAATAAAACAATTATCATCACAAATATATTTTACTCATTATATATACTATTATATATAACTTTTCATATATATTTTTTATTCGTATCATTATCACAAAGAAATATTTAGGATCTTAATTGAGAGAGAGTGACATTTTCATAATATTTATTTATTAATATAAAAAGTAAAGTCATTCTCAATGAAAGTAAATAAAAATTTGAAAACAATGGGAGATATTATAAGGGGTATGCCTAAAAATATCTGATACACTCTATTTAAAACAAAATTTTATGATATTTTAGGTTTCAACCCCTTGATTTAAAATGTTTAACTTATTTTAGCCTTTACCGCAATGATTAAATTTTACTATAGTAAATTATTTTTATTAATGAAAAGGAAATGGACCTTATTACATAATTTTAACATTATGATTCAAAATTTTAAAACCATTTTACAAGATTCAATTACTATTGGTGGTAAAAATTAATTTTAATAAATGTTTTCTTATTAGAAGAAAAATAGTTTTTAGAACAATGAACCTTTTAAGAATAAAATTTAATTTACACCAAAATAATTTATAATATTTATTCCCATGATATTTATTGATTTATAATTTAATAAATAATAAATTTTTGACTTTTAAAGAAATAAATAACCTAATGGAATATTTTGAACACTTAAATTAAGGAAAAGGACCAATGATGTTTTAAAATTATAATATAATATTACTTAGTAGCTAAAATGTCAAAACTTGGTTTCTAAATTATATATAATATTTTTAAAGGATTTATACTTATCCTTTGAGATTAATCCATTTCCTTCTGATCATGGTCCTTCAATGGCCATGTGTTTGGGACTTGAGGGCCTTTCAGGTCTATTATAATACCATGTATTGGAATACAATGCCACTAGGCCATTGGGTTATTAACTATGTAATAAATTCATCTAATGTGTGAGAGATAATCCTTCAGGGGATGGATAATGGCTAAAGCATTAGGTTCCTGGGGCGCATGGGTGTTTTATTTTCTTGTAGTTCCCCTATATATAATAAATAAACTATTTCAAAAAAAACCCGCTAAAAATTTTATCCAAATCCCATTTTGACATGATGAATATGAAAATTAAGTTCATTTGATAAAATTAAAATTCTAAAATTTTGGAATATTACTTTTAAATAAAATTATAAAATATATAGAAAACCCATTTTTATAGAAATTTATTTCTTTTAATATTTAATAATTCTTAATCATATTTCATATTAATTAATAATTAAATGAGTGTTATCATATTTTACTATATACTAAAACATTAAATATTATCATAATCATATATTAAAAACGATCAATTTATTAAGATAAAATACAAAATAGTAAAAAAATAGTTCTTTAAAAAATGTCTCGTTTTAACATTGAATGATTTTAATAACATCCCATTTATTATTTATCCATTGATAACTAAATATTACTAATTAATTGGTATTAAAAAATATAAAATCATTAATTTAGAAAATAATAACAATATTAATGGAATTATAAGACATTTTTTTAATAGGTAATTTCAAAATATTTTTATTCATATAAGGTTTTATTCTTATAATAATTTTCTTAATGATGTTTCACATTGTATACTCATAATGTATTAATGTTTACATTTAATTCTAATAAAGTATATTATTTTTCATTTCATATGGCTGTTTCAAGTGAAAAAATATTTTTAGATTAATTTACTTAAAGGAAAATAAATTCTAAATTATCAGGGTGTTACATAGTCTACCCAAACCACTATAAACCTTCCCACAATTTGGGGAACAAAGTAAATATTTAAATCCTTTAATTTCATACATATATATGAAATATTAATGGATTTAAATTCATTATATAACATTATGATCCATGCGAAAACCATATAGGTTTAGTATCATTGGAAAAATGGATGAATAAACAACTGGGTCATAAGAGATCTACGTAATCTCCCACTTAGTTATTCATAATTAGAAAGCTTCTTATTAATATCATGCATAATAACTTTCTTCATAACTTGGAGAAAGGAAACATACGAAATGGTAATATTATATTCATAGTAAGGGTAAAAATAGTATATATCAATGATAACATAAGCGTAACATGAGAATAAGGGTATGCAGACATGATATCATCAAAAATCTTACCCAACATATCGTGGATCATAATCTTGAATCATGGAATATTTTTTTTCCATTCATTAGACATCAATAATAAATGAATCAAAGAAAATAATAAATGAAAATATGACATCGGCATGGGATCATGTCATTAAAGACATGCATATAGTGTGGAATAATCATAATCATATAAATATTATGTCAAGGATACCCAAAAAAACATTTATAACATATTTCGATTTAGATGACTGCCCATGTACCTATTTCGGACTTGGGATATCCTCTTATTTACCCTCTTGTTTCGGTCTTGGGATAACGTCCCATGTACCCTCTTATTTAGGGCTTGGGATAACGTCCTATGTACCCTTTGAGCTCATAGAACATCAATATTTACCCAAATAATTTTAGGGCTATATGATTATGGTCCCATCAACATCAATATTTAATCATCATAACCATAAAACTTATAAAAAAATAATAAATATGGTATTATTATATTATATACCTTTTAAATAATAAGTAACATTAATTTTCGTTATCATAGATGAAATCTTCCTTTATGAGATTAGAAATACATTTATTCATGAAAAACCCCTTTTAATTTTTAAATTAAATATTAATGTCTAAAAAAATTCCAAATATTAATGATAATATTTTATTTTAAAGGAAAATTATAAAATTAAAAAAGAATCTTTAAATAATTAAGTGGTCATGGTGGCAGTAAATTCCATTCATGTCATGTATGTTAAAACCAAGATTCCTTCTACTTTTGTTTTGGTAAAAATTTAAAATGTATATTTCATAAAATGAAAAGAATATTACTTCTAAACCATTTTGTAAAAATAAATCCATGGGTAAGAATGGATTTAAATAATTATATGATAATTCTTTTTTGAAAATATGTACATGGAAGAAAAATTATTTTCGACTGAAGAGAGAAATAAATTTATTTTTCCTTAAGAACTTTCTTTCAGTCTCTTGAGTACTTAAAGTGAGGAAAATGAAAGAAAAAAATTTATCATAAAGAAATTACTAGATTAGAATAAGATTAATTATATTATTTAGGTATAGATCATGAAATTTCATCCTCAGAAACTTAACAATAAACAATCCTGATAAACAATGATATTTTAACCCAAATCACTTACCTTGAGCTTGATTTTCTTTGAAAGCGCTTTAAGATAATGTATAATAAATTGAAATTTATTATAATTATACAACATTGTAATTTTATATTTATAATATCATTTATGATCCACTTATAACATTTCAACACCCATTTATTAAAAATTATTTATTAAAATCATTGTTTCTGGGTGTTAACTTTTTCATTTTTCATCAGTATTTTGGTTTAGTAATTCTGATACATGTACACTTATCACGGTTAAATAATCTATTGAATATTAATAATTACATAAATATCATATATATTATCTCTCTATATATATATTCATCAATAAATTATAGATATAGAAATGTTAATTACACCGTTTATGGAGATGGTAAGCCATACATACACGAAAGTGTTGTTTTCAATATTCAACAGATGGAATTAAAGGAAGTTAAATAATAATTAACCTTTAAAGAATAATTATTATATTATAAATGTCATATATATTTACTAAATCAACACTTATTATATATACATAAAATGGAAATGAAAAACAAATCACATCACTTTGTTGTGATGGTAATCGACATATACGCATGAGCGTAATTATCATTTTCCAATAGTTTGGAAGGTAATAAAGTAGATGTGAAATTTTAATTCCATAAGAATAATTATTTCCTAAATATATTATTTAAACTATAAACCCACTATAATAACCATCCATGAAATATGGCGAGGAAAAATGAATTATATCACTACATGAAGATGACAAGTTGTTGTTATGCATGATCGATGTTTTCATTTTCCATAGGATGGAAAAGTGGTAGAAAATGGTTCTCCCATAATAATAATAATAAATAATTTTTAAATTTATGATACTAAATTTATTATTTTAGTAATGGTTTTATTATATTTATAGGATGTACAATAATGATTAAATTTAGAAGAGTTGGAAAATATGATTACCTCTTCTTCTATAGAAATCCATTAGATCTCCTCTTAAGGGGGCCTAGGTTTGGTATTTTGGGAAGAATATAACATATAGAACTTGTATAAGGATGTTTATAAGATAAATTGGTAGGTTTTTTGGGGATATATTTCTTAATGTTTTGTAAAGAAGAGAGAGAATGGGTGTCCTTTTATAAGTGAGGGAAAATGAGACACTTGGAAATACAAAAAAGACTAAAATATAATTAATTAATTCTCAAGAAAAATGTATAAAAATGGGAATATATTTAAATAAAAATATTTTATAGTATACATATCATCATCCAATGAAATATAGAGAGGTTTAAGTGTCATTAGAAACCTTATCTATTTGATTAACCAATTTGTTAAATTTTTTTAATTATAACTGTGGTAACAACTCTTTCAATATTGAAGGGTTACAATTTTACTTATATGAAAAAATTGATCATAAATGTTCAATGGAAGATATTTTATACTATTTATAGTCATAATTTTCCACTTTCACGGCTTATAGGGTTTTTAAATTATTTATTAAAATATTATTTGACATACAATGTCATTAATGTCATTTTTAACACTTCACTTAATTTGACATTAAAGACAACATGAAAAAAAATGAATAATCATATAAACCATTAAAACAATCATAAAATGCTATATCTATCTATCAATTAATTTAATGAAAAAATTAACCCAATTATTATTAATTTTAATATTTTTAATATCATTTATTTTATTTTTCTATCAATTGAATAAATACTTTGTTGGTATTGTGTAAAAATTTAAGGTAATTATTCAATCAATAAAAATTAGAAATAAATTAATAATATAAGAAAAATAAAATTATATTTAAAATAAACATTTTAAACTGATCTTATCCTCATTTTACAATTAAGTAAAATTTTTATAGATATTAAAGTCTAGAGAGATACATTTTGTATTTATTCTTTTCATAAGTTAATATAAACATCATAATAAAAGAAAAATGGCACCAAGTGTCCATATAATCTATAATTTTATTGAATTGGTAGAACCAAACTCATAAAATTGGGTAAAGTAAAGTTTTATAGGAATGCAAAAGCCATATCCAAAATATTTATCAATGTTTTAACCATTTTACCCTTACTAAGGTGATACAAATTTACTAAGGTTTCAATTCAGAATGATAATATATAAAGAGGAATATTTACTAAATTTTAATCACCTTATTAGAAATATGAGATCCATTTTTTAATATTCAACTTCTATAAGTGGAATAAATTCAATTTAAAATAAGTTTACCAGATGCAATGAAAAATGTTTTTTTAGAAAAATACATTTTTAGGTATAAAAGTTGATTATTCTTATTCCATACCTAGAAAATGTATAAGACAAATGTTAAAATATTTTATTGAATATATAAAATATAAATTTAGTAAAAATAATTCCCTAATAGTGATAAAATTAATTTGTTAAGATAAAAACACATTGCGTGCCTAAAAAAAGTTTTCAAAAAAACATATATTTTATATTGAAATGATTTTTTAATTTCTAATCAACTAATAACCATTGAATTAATTTTATAAATGTGTAAACCATAAATTTTTCATAATTCAGTTATTCATATTCATACCAACTAATCCATTGTCCTAGCGATAAATATCATATTAAAGAATAATTTAATAGTATATCATAATTTGTTTAAAATTGGTGATTCATGTAAATAAAGATATTAATGAAATTAAATTTATTTGAAATATGTCCTAAAATATTAGGGAATCACATTATACCCCAATTAAAATAAATTTTCCATTTAAATTCCTTTATTAAGATACAAACAAATGTGTATATCTTTGTTTCATCAGATTTTCAGGTTCACAAGTAGGTTCTTATGTTTTTTTCCTCGAGAGAACTTTAACCATACGGGTAGTATTGTTCATAAACAATCTATCTCTATGATCTAATATTTATATAGTCTATTTTCATAGAAATTATCATGAACAAATGGTATGACTTATGATTTTAGTAAATATGATGGACCAGGTATATACCTCATCAGAGTAGGTACATGGAACACATCATGAACTTAGGAGAGGTTCAGTGGAAGAACCAAATCATAAACTACCATCCCTAATTAATCAATAATCTCAAGGGGGGGGGGGGGAATATGCATAGGGATTAAATTTACATTATTTATTAATCTCATAACCTTATTCCAGATATAAATTTATAGAAATACATTTTCACTAATTTTGAATTCCATATTTCACCGATGATTGTTAGCATAAATTTTCTATTGACTTTTCGATTCCTTGATTTTCTGATGAATGTCTCTAAATTTATATAATATTTCCTCAGTTAGCTCAAGACCCAATGTATTTCATTTTTGAACTTTATCCCAACACATGGTAGATATACTCTTATTACCATAGAGGGCTTTATAAGGATCCATCTAAATGACCGAGTGAAAACTATTGTTGTAAGAAGACTCAACTTGAGGGATGATTTGATCCCAACCAGCTTTGAAATCCATATAAAAATATCTTAGAATATTCTCTAGGGTTTTAATGGTTCTCTTATACTGAACATATGTCTATGTATGATAAGAATTATTTAAACTAAAAAATATTTCTAGATCATAATGAATACTTTTAGACACCTTTGTGGTAAACTTCTAATCCTAATTAGATACAATTGAATGGGGAACTCCATTAATCTTTACTACTTCATTAATTTATATTTTGGAAAGATAATCAAGAGACATGTTTTCAATGATAGGAATGATGTGTTCTTACTTCATAAGGAGATTTACTACAACTCAAATAGTATTATGGGATTTATACATTTTGGGGATTCCGGTGAAAAAATCAATGGTGATGTTTTCCACTTTCAATTCAGGTATGGGTAATAGTTATAACATACCCTTATAATTATATATCTTAGACTTAATGTACTGAAATACTAAGAACTGAGATACACAATCTATAATATCTCTATTCATTATGTCCCATAATAAATACTCTTTCATATCTCTATACATCATTATACTTCCAGGATAATAGATAATGATTAATTTTGAGCCTCATCCAATAAACCATTATAATTTGGTTTGGATGGAACTCATACATGTTTACTGAACCATTTTATTCCAACACAATCAAGGTTGAAGATAAGAATATTTATTAACCTCTTTTGAAGTTCCAAATACTTTTTCGGTGAATCTTTAGTTCTTATATGGATAGATGTTCTATCACTCATTTGATAAAGATATGATTTATCCCCTTTATCTACTTCCTTCAAGATTTATGTATCTATCCATTATATATCTTGAAATATTGGATCTTTTGTGATCCTCATCATAGATATTATAGTATAATCCTTTCACCTCAAAGCACCTGACATCTTGTTTTCCTTTTCAGGGTGGTGATATGTTGAGAGGACATAATTTCTAATAAACTCCAATAATCTTATTTGGTTCATATTCAAATATTTTTGGATGAGTACATAATTTAATATTATTTTTATTAGTACATATATTTTTAGGTCCCATCCCTTTAATGAGGTGAATTTCTATTTTAAATTTTGGATGAAACCTTTTAAATGGTTTATAGAATGCATATCGAGAGGAGATAAGTCCTTAAGAGTGTCTCAAGGGTTAGAGACATAAAAAAGAGGAAAAAATGGCTATATAGTTCTTGGAACAGAGTTGGCACATGATTAGTGCTAAACAAGATCCATAATATTGAAACATGAAGACAGTAGGATCATGGTTTGTAAACCGTGAAAAAGGTGTCTTGGAAACCATGTGAAGCTTGATAGAGCCCTTCACAATGCTTCCATATAGTTTTTCAAACTATACATGTTCCCTAAAAAACTTCATGTTTTGGTTTTCTATTGGACCTAGTAGGATGCACAATTAGCCCATGGTTTGGAAAACCAAGTGGCATAACTGTGAGCCTCATTAAAAGGTTCCACTTTGTCCTTTTACATGTGCTAGATTATATATCACCAACCCACTTTTTATCCTAATTATACTCCCAACATCCAAGGGTGTTAACCAAGAGATCTATACTCTCCCAAGGGTGATTTTTGTATGATTCATAGTGGATGGAAGTTCCATTTCATGTGATTTAAAGCCCTGAGAAAGTCTGTGAGTATAATTTATTTTATTTTCTAGAAAAAGAAAAACATGGGGTATCATTTTCTTCTAAGTCTCATTAACCCTATTTATAAGTGTTTCATATATTTTGTGTATTTGGGAATTATATCTTGAATCAAAGTCTGGGGATTGATGAGTGGTTGTTAACAAGCATAATATAGGTATTCTATAGTCTCTCTCCCATAGTGTTGATGTTGTTCTTGTATATTAATTTGTCCCATTATGCTTCCAGGATGCACATTTTCCCCTTAACTAATAAAAGTAATTTGGGATTTAAATTGATGTGTGAGACCTTTCATGGCCCCCATAGATTCTATTAATGATTTTGATACTGAGTCTATAGCCACCCATGGGGTGGGATAATCCTTTGAAAATGGTGAAATGAGTTGTTAAATGATGGTTTAGAGGGTTTATGAGTTTAATCCATTTATACTTGTATTTGGTGAGTTATACTCGAATACGAGGCTTTTTATCTTAAATTTGGAAATTAAAAGTGTCAGGACATGGAAAAATAAATAAAGGGTAAATGGTTAAAGGGGATTAATTATGTTGTTAACTACTTTTAATGAACCATTAATGGTTGAGTTTTATAAATCAGTGGTTAAATGGTTTGATTATGGTATTAGGTTAAATATGTCTTCTAAAATAGACTAGGTTAATATTGATAAATAAAACAGGTTCACCCTTGATGTTTTGATATGTTTAAAAGGCCATGTGTGTTGGACCATAAAAATTGTGGATTAATGAAATGGTTATACATGGTGGAAATTATTCTTCACACCCACGAGTAATGTATTTATAAATTATTCTCCTTATCCATTATTTAGGATGGGTATACATGAATCTTGACATCCTTGACCTAAAATTATGGTCATGGAGTTTTTAATTATTAGACAAGGTACCAACATGATTTTTCAATTCCTATTGAAATTTTTCATGGCATGGGTAATTTGAATAATGCTCCTTAGTATCTATAACTGAAATGATTAATAAATAACCCTTTTTATTTATAGTTTTTAACATCAAAGATTTATGTCTCAGACTTCTGACATGGATGAAGTAGGTTTGGTGGTTTGGGGGTCATGGTGGAACCTGATGAAAAGTGGTTAAATTGATTATGGTTAAATTGTTAAATATGATTTATTTATTTCCTTGTATATTATTCTTTTTACCTATGTATAAAATGTTTTTATTACTCTGGATAGTTCTTTAAACCCCACTGATGGTGACCTAATAAGTTTTACTCATTCCCTTTTCTGGCCGCTATTGGTACCCAAGAATATTTCATGGTTTCTGGTTTGGATAGGGTAAATGCTCTTTGTTAGATGTTTGATTCAGATTTTGGGATGGGGAATCGATGAGGGGACCAGGCATGATGTTCAGAACCAATTTTTAGATTTTCATCATGTACTTATTATGGGGGTTTCCATTAAAACAAGAAATTATTCTATATTGGCATATCTACTATATTATTTTTGTGGGAATTTACCTAGTTTTGGGATTTTTCTATGAGTTTCATGGTTATTGTAGGTTATTGATCATTATTACCTTGGATACTATTTATTTTTATTTCAATTTTTATCTTAATATGGTAAAGAGAGAATATTCTCCCCACATACCTTATTAGTCTCCCATTTCCTTTTGGTAATGTCTGGAATACAAGGAGGTGCACTTGAGGTATTGTGGAAAATTGGATCATGGAACCAGTTTAGTGGTACCTAGGCTAGAACGTTACATATATAAAACATTTCTCCATAATGATAACAACACAATATCTTTAATTCAAATAACACCTCATCTAACTCCATACAATAAGTGGGAAAATTTTCTGATGAAACATCAATTTGTGTGAGGAAAAATCTATAACCATATAATTATATATGTGGATGCATCCCAGTAACTTCTTTGATGCAACACTATATATCAAAATCCCAGCTCCACTAGAGGGAAGTATAAGTACATGTGTGTAGATTAAAATTCTCATAAGTTCCTTGAAATTTTCAACACATTTATCTATCAAAAGTAACTTGTATCCCTTTTGATTTGACATAGTGGTTGGATTAGAAAGTCAGGACTAGTTCTCCACAAAGTGTTAATAACATCCATACAGACCAATAAAAATATGGATCTTAGTCACATTGGTTAGTCTAATACAATTTTAAATAACCTATATCTTTGATGGATTCATTGTTATTCCATCACTTGAGATTATATGACTCAAAAATGAAACTTTTTGTAGCCAAATTGCACAATTTGTTTATTTTTCATAAAACTTACCCTTCCTTAGGTTCTTTAGTACTACCCTCAAGTGATATTTTTGATATTACTTACTGTTTGAAAATATAAGAATATACTCTATAAATACTACCACAAACTAATTACTTTATTATCTAAACAATCTATTAATTAAATACATAAAGATAGAAGGATAATTATCAAGACCAAATGGCATCAATATAAATTCATAGTGTCCATAACTTGTACGAAATTTGGTCTTGGGTATATCCTCTTTATTTACCTTTAATTGATGATTTCAAGAATAAAGGTAGATCTTAAAAAATGTAATGAGCTATATGCAGTTGACCAAAAAAGTCACTGATATGGGGTAGATGATACTTGTTCTTGATAGTGATCGAGTTATGTTCTCTATAATCAATTAAAATATCATTTATCTATCTTTCTCATTAAAAAAATAACAACTTCACTTCAAGGTGATGCACTTGGACAAATAAATTTCATGTCAACATTATCCTAGAGTTTCATCTTCAATTGCGGCAACTCAATTATGGAAATTCTCTATAGAGTCTTTGAAATAGAAATATCACTATGTATGAGTTCAACTAATAAATCAACTTCATGATTCTATAGAATATTAAGAAAGTATTCTAGAATGGCCTCAACAAATTTCTACAAAATATAAATATCTTCTATTTCAATTTCTCCCTAACTATCTATGATAAACACCCCTTTTGAAAAGGAATCATAACCCATACAATGGATGAAATTTCTATTATAAGTTCATATTTACCATCACACTAATATATTATAATAGGTTGGTTGGGAATGTCAAATTTTTATTCTCTTACTACAAAATTTATGTGAGATTTATGTAAATAAAGTAAATCCTATCACGACCCGACCCTACCGGTCTCAAGCCGCAACTACCCCAAGCCCGCCTCCATAGCCCAGGGGCTAGAGACAAGCGGAAAAGGTATAAAAAATCATGGGGAGGCCTTCAAATAAGTACCTGTACATGCACACACAACCCACTCAGTGCAGAAGTGAAGAGTAAAAATAAAACCAAAGGAAAATCAACTATAACCCTACCACAGTCATGCATCGACTTCTAAATAGAAAAATACGTAAAGTGCTGACAAGATTCTAAACAGAAAAGGGAAAAAACATGCCCCAACTAGAAAAGTGCCACAACCTGGAAACAGGTATCAAAAGTAAATAGCTAGTGAGTCTCGCACCTCAAAGAACTACTCTGACCATAGAATGCATCCCAAGATCCTGTGTCCTCTACGCTCCTCCGTAGTCTCGATCGACCTGTCTGTTGTCTGCAAGGGCACACCATGTGAGGGAAAAGACCAAGAAGGGGTGAGTATAAGGATACTTAGTAGGATGCCCCGAATGCTTGAAGGAGGAAAAAGGAGGTACTACATGGTAAACTATACACAGAACAATGTAAGAATACAATAAAGAGAGTGCAGCTCAACCCAACAAAAGAAAGTAGACTCGTCCCAACCAAGAGGATCTAGACACAGGAAACACGTGGCATACCCCATGTGTCTTCGCCCCTCCTAGAAAGAGAGTAACTGGACCCAAGGAGTGGGAACATAAGTAGGGTGTGAATATATATATATATATATATATTCTCAACAAGAAACCTGAACTAGTGCGTAATGGGATCTCCATATCCAAGCATAGCTCAGGATAAGTCGCCAACAGTTCTAAGGGTATCCATCACTAATGCCCAATAGTCCTGCACGTTAAAGTTTCATCATCGCTAAACCGTACAACCAAAAATTCCTGCTCCGGTAACCATGGAGAAAAACCATAGACTAGCCTCGTCGAAAGGGATAGAGTCTGAAAGAACTCATTGGGTAACCCATTACCTAGTCCAACTGGAGGTTAATCCCCCAAAAGTTTGTCGGGTGACCCACTGCCTAGCCCTGCTGGAGGGTAAACCCTAAAAGGACGTCGGGTGACCCACTACCCATCCCTGCTAGAGGGTAAACCCTAAAAGGTCATCGGGTAACCCACTACCCAGCCCAATTGGAGGGTAAAACCTAAAGTCAATGGGTAACCCACTACCCAGCCCCGCTAGAGGGTAAACCCTAAGGTTAACAGGTAACCTACTGCCCATGCCTGCTGGAGGGTAAACCCGGAACTGGTCCAATAACTTCGCGTTTCCTGCACTATCACTGGGTGTCGCTAACATCGCGATAGTGTGTTGGGTTAGAGCGCGTCAAAGAAAACTTCGAACAACATCCTTTCATGTTTCCAAATTTAATGAGATCTCGAAATAGGCTCTGCACTCCCAAACCGATTACACAATTGCAATACTCATAGAAAAAAACGCGAGATAGACTACTTACTCGCTCGAAACAGACTCCCGACGAAAAACTTATTCAACACCGCTTTATACCCATAAAAAGTCTGATGGGGCCCACACCTCGGTCCCAAAATAGGTAGGGCGAACTGCGCCATCTCAATGTTCTTTAAAAAAACATGCCAAAATGACTACTCATTCGCCCTAAACGGACGGCTGAGGAAAAAGTCACAAAATGCTGCTCACAGCTTAAAAACGGCCCATGGGGCCCATGCCTCAACTCTGAATTCAACACCTAAAACCACCCGGGACCACTTCGTCTCGACGCCAGGGTCACCAAATCATTGATGACACCTTAAACGGACTCCGTATGTGTTCGTTCCATCTAAAGAAAAAATCCAGGCGTATTACTTAACGAGTGTGACACACCACCAAGCCCCCATCTCGGGAATTAAAATTTCCCGAGACCATCTAAAAAGCTTCGTCTCGTGCCGAGGATTTCTATGCCGCAGACAACAAAAAAAATGGACACTCGTAGTGGAAGTTACGGGTGTCCGAAGTCAAGGGACGAACCCCCTTGGGCTGGACCGGCCCGGTCCGACCGGTCCACCGGGCGAGGGTTCAGCCCTCGGCTCTGCCGCACGGCCCGGCCACGGACCTGCGGTCCACCACGCCGACCGGCCCTCATGGCTGGTCACTGGTCCTCATGGAGACCCGCATTCGGTGGGTCTTTGTCTCCGGCGCGGGGTCACGCGCTGCGACCCCAATTCCACCCGGCCGACGTCCTCCACCCATGGACCGCTGCCTGGAGTCGGCCGCGCCGCGCGAAGCTGCCGCCGCCTGGGGCTCGCCGCCGCACTGAGGAGCCCGCCGACATGTCACCGTCTCAGAATCCTCCACCACCACTGGGAGATGCCACCGCCGCTGAGAGGCTCCACCACCGATGGGAGCCGCCGCCGCTATTGGGAGCTCGCCGGACCGCCGCGCCGACCGCCAGGCCGCACCTAGAATCACCGAAAAAAAGAAGGAAAACGGACGAAAAAATTTTCGGGGCCACCTCTGACACCCCGAGACATGAAAATTCGATCCGAAAGTATTTTTGGGAAGATAAAATCAATCCCTACACAACCATGGGCTTCTCTAGATGATCATACATCATTTTGATGAAAATATTTTCATTTGAAGGGTTTACGAGACTTAAAATTGAAAATGCACGAGCCTACCTCACTAGGCGTAGCCCGACGCATCACCAACGATCCACCAGAGCCACCACCCACCTTGGAGAGGGAGAGGGAGGCTTGAAGGAGGTTCTCCCTTGTTGTGAAGAACTTGCACCAAGGGGAAGAAGGAGAAGAGGGTGGGGTGTGTGTTTAAATAGAAAACACTTAAACCCCCCACCCGTAGGCCCCATACCCAAACTTTCAGTGGGGTCGGGGTTAAACTTCCTCTAGGGTAAAATTCACGTTCTGAGCGCAATAGCAGTCTCATAATTTTAATCTAAGCCTCCGTTCAGAAGTTACAAAGTACACGCCTGGGGCCACCAAATTACAAAAACGCCACTGGTGGCGTTTTCCACAGAAGGGCTACGCCCGCGAACGTTACACCCCTCCTAGGGTAAACAGCATGTTCCAGACTCAACGATGCCCTCAGTTGTCCCATCAAAGCAACCGTTTAGGAGTTATTCTATTTATTTGGCATGTCCATTGTGAACACACATAAAATTGAATTCCGGCCGCACCGGGGCTTGGAATCACATGTAATTTGAACCCCCTTCTTTGGAATAATATCAAGAAAAAAATTTACAGTCTTATAGGCTCAAAACCCAGGTTCTTACATCATTACCTACTTCATGTTTTTTATCCCCGAAAAAAAACTACAAAAACAACTTGGGATACTGAGCCTGCATCTGGATCTCCAATTACGAGGTTCTCTCTTGCACTATCCCATGCGGCCACAACACATGAACCAAAGTAATGGTCCATCCGTGTAGTGTCCACTCCTACTGGTCCTCAATCGCCACCGAGTTCTCCGCAAAGGTGGCTCCATCCTCGATGTCCAACTCTCCCTTGTTGATAACGTACGTGGGGTCGTGCACATATTTCCTCAACTGCGATACGTGGAAGATGTCATGCACCCTCTCCAGCCGTGGGGGTAGATCAAGATGGTAGGCCACTTCACCGACCCTGCACACGATCTCAAAGGGTCTGATGAACCTTGGGGACTGGTTGACTCCCCAGCCGAACCTCCATTTCCCACTCCAAGGAGAGACTCTCAAAACGACATCGTCCCCCTGCTCGAACTCCAAAGGCCTACGACGATGATCTGCATTGGAATTCTGTCTACTCTGAGCCGTTCTCATCCACTCATAAATGACCTGCACCTTCTCCATCGTCGCTTGCACCAAATCTGGGCCCACAAGGGAGGTCTGCTCAACCTCTGTCCAGTACAACGGTGACCAGACATGTCTCCCATAGAGGGACTCAAAAGTTTCCATACTGATATTAGAGTGGTAACTGTTGTTGTACATGAACTCCACCAAGGGTAGGTGATCCTCCCAGCTCAGGCCAAATTCTAACACGCACGCCCTATGCATATCCTCCAACACCTGGATATTAAGCTCGGTATGCCCATCCGTCCAGGGGTGAAAAGCTGTACTCATCGACAGTTGAGTCCCGAATACCTCCTGTAGGCCTTGTCACAATCACGACGTAAACCGCATGTCACGGTCAGAGACGATCGTTGAGGGTACTCCATGAAGGCAGACGATGTCCTGAACATACAGCTGCCCATGGCTCTCCACCGAGCTCTACTCCCTAATGGCAAGGAAGTGCACCGACTTCATGAGTCGGTCCACTATCCCCCAAATGGAAGCATGGCCCTTTTCTATGTGTGGAAGCCCTGTGACGAAGTCCATAGATATGACATCCCACTTCCACTTTGGGAAATCAAGGGGCTGCAACAACCTTGCTGGAACCTGATGCTCTGCCTTCAAATGCTGACAGGTAAGAAACCAAGAAATGAACTCAGCTACGCTCCACTTCATGCCAGACCACCAAAACTGCTGCTGAAAGTCTTTGTACATATTCCCCACACCGGGATGTACAACCAAGGGAGAAGTGTGGAACTCCCTGATCACCTCCTCCCGCATCTCAACTGGTACTACATCTCGCCCCTAGAAAAAGATCTAATGGTTCCATCCTCAGAATACCCATCGGGTGCATCGCCCATGGATATCTGATCACGCAGTACCTCACTATCGACATCCCCCAGCTGTGACTCTCTCACATGATCATGGAACGAAGGAGTCAATACCATCGACTGCAGAAAAGCCGTATCCTCATGTTCTACCAAGGTCAGCCGAAGGGAATCCAACTGCTCTTAAGATTCCTGCACTAGATGAGCCTGGGAATTCCTTCTAAAGGCATATTCTACTATGTTTCCCTTCCCTAGAGTGTAGACTATCTCGAAATCATAGTCATTATAAAACTCCAGACATCGCCTCTTCCTCAGATTCAAATCCCTTGGAGTGAAGATGTACTTGAGGCTTTGGTGGTCTGAGTAGACCACAAAACGATCACCCTAAAGGTAGTGTCTCCATAACCTCAAGGCAAAGACCACTGTTGCCAGTTTCAAATCATGAGTCGCATAATTCTTCTCGGGGGCCTCAACTACCTCGACCCGCATGCAATCACTACCCACTACTGCATCAGAACGCACCCGAACCCAGATCCTGAAGCACCGCAGTACACTATGAACTCAACACCCTCTTCTGGAATCCTCAACACTGGAGAACCAGTCAGCCTCTGTCTCGAATCCACGAAGGCCTTCTGGCACTGATCAGTCCAGGTGAACAGTTGTCCATTCCATGTCAATGTGGTCAAAGGGACAAAAATCCTTGAGAAATATTCCACAAACCTCATATAGTACCCTTCCAAACCAAGGAAGCTCCACACCTCTGAAGCATTCTTGAGTGGATACCAAGAAATAACTACCTCTACCTTTGTGGGATCTACGGTAAATCCCTGATTTGTAATGACATGCCCCAGAAAGTGAACCTCATGAACCAAGAACTGAAACTTCGAGAGCTTCCCATACAGCTGGTGATCTCAGAGTAAGTCTAGGACCATCCTCAAATGCTCTAAGTGCTCCTATTCCATCACATAGTAGATGAGTTTTTTGTTAATAAAGACAACCACAAACCAGTCCAAGCACAGCTGGAAGATCTGGTTCATAAAAACCATGAAAATAGTGAGGGAATTCGTCACACCAAAGGGCATCACCAGAAACTCATAATGCCCATATCGACAATGGAAATCCAACTTCAGGATGTCTACCTCAGAAACCCGCAACTTGTGGTATCCGGATCGAAGATCAATCTTGGAGAACCACTTCACACCTCTCAACTGGTCGAATAGGTCATCAATAATTGTAATAGGGTAATTTTTATTTATCATGGCCTGATTCAGGTGATGATAATCCACACAAAGACGTAGACTCTCATATGCGTTTTTCAAAAAACAAAACCGGAGTTGCCCAGGGGGACACAATGGGCCTAATGAATCCCTTATCACGAAGGTCATCAAACTGAAGTCGTAGCTCTTGAATCTATGTGGGTTACATCCTCTAATATTCACATGATATTGGTGCAGTCCCCAACTACAAGTAAATACAGAACTCTATCTCTATCCTCAGAGGTAGTCCCAGAACACCCTCGGGAAAGACGTCCATGTAGTCCTCTACGACGGTAGGGATCCAGGTGTGTGTAGCTTCTGCTGCTCCGAGAGCCATACTTTCCAACTAGTGTGAAAAAGGTTGGGGTCTCCTGCTCAGAGTACCCATCTACTCTGCCATGAGGTCTCATTCACCAAGGATGGTGAACCTCGTCCCATAAAAAAACATGCCTCCGACTCGTCTGTGATGACAGTCGATCTGGGTGTAAAGCATAAAAATCCAATCCATGCTCAAGATGACGTTGTAAGGCTCCATTGTGACAACAATCCGTTCCCACGTGAAAATACCTCCCCTGAACGACAGTTTTCACTATCTGTAGATAAAGGTCACTAACGAGGCACTTATCGTAGGAACCTCGACGCTAAGTGCAGGTGTTAGAACCTCTACTCGAAGAACCAGCTCCTGTACTAACAACAGCGATATAAAGGAATGGCTGGCACCAGTTTCTACTAATATTGAAGCAAGAGTATAGTAAACACAAAGAATACCTAGAACCGTCTCGTGTGATGGGGGGTCACGAACACCCATAGCCTAAAGATATCTGCGGCCCCTACCACTAGCTCCCTAAGCCTGGCATGGGACGCCTAGTGGTGGTAGTAGAAGGACCTCAAAACACCATCCCAGACCTCCAAGTCCCGCCGCTCTGCCTGCGCCGCCTCCCTAAGGACCACCCTATCCTTGCCTGGGGGATCCCTAGTCACAATGTTTCCTCTACCGCTGTGGTGCACCCCTTGCCTACCACGGATGATCGGTATGCCTGGTCGGGCAGTCCTATGCTATGTGGCCCCGTCCGTCACAGGCATAGCATCGGCTCTCTCCTGCCTCTCTCGGTGCTCCACGACGCCACTATGGTGTAAAACCCTACCCCTGTGTTTGCTCCTGGAAGGGCCTCCTCAACTGAGGCTCTGCTCTCAGCCACCTGCCTATCACCAAGGACTCTCCTCTGAAGCGGCCACTGCTAGGCTCTGTCAGTTGGAGTCTCTCAGCCAAGAAGCTCTCCGTCACAAGCGATCGCTCTAGCACCCCGACATAAGTAGGGATGCACAGGGGCACTACACTAGCACATATCTCCCTGTGAAGACCCTGCTCAAACATCTGCGCCTAAAAGTAACTGTTGCAGATCATATTCTGCGAGTAGCATGTCAGATTGGTAAACCCAGCCGAGTACTGCGCCACAATAATCCCCCCTTCTTCAGCTCCAGAAGCTCCTGAATCTGAATAGAGCGTAAGAAATAGGGGGAGTACTCCTCTTGGAAGAGCTACTGGAAGCTATCCCACGTGACAGACGACTCATCGTGGGTCTGTGTAACCAACCCTCACCAATGCCCAACCATCTCGATAAAAATGCTGGTATCTAGGGCTACCATCTGGTCCGCTGGTGTCCGTACTAGACTGAAAAGTAGGTCCATTGACTCTGGCCAGTCTTCCACTACATGGGGATCCGGGTCTCCACGAAACTTCTACGGTTACTGACCCTGAATGTCTCAGAGCGCAATCAGCCTGCACTCAACCTCAGCCTGTGCTACCGGTACTAACTACCACTCCTTCGTTGGAGGGGATACTACAGAAGCACTAGGTGGAAGGGGATCACGTGAGGGTCCCTGAACAGATTCCTCATCACTCGCCAGGTCATCATCATGAACTGGAGTGGGTAACTTGGCTGGCTGCTGTCGTGGGGGAATCCTGAAAATTATCAAGGATTACCGCGATTAGATGAGCATATATATATATATATATATCAGTAATAACAAAGGGGAGCTGAATCAAAAATGACAGTCAAAGACTCAATTCTACTGGATGTATGTTCCAAAGCTCCCTGAAACTAGTGTCTGAGATTGTCGAGTCGACAAGTGGGTTATCTGGGTCTTGCCGAATGGATACGTCGACCGCCCATACCATCACTAGACTCACTGGCCTAAGAGCCTCTCTCAAGACACGTCGACACTATTTCCCTAAATCCCAACCAATTAATTTTTAGGGATGTCCGAACAACGCCCCAAGGAATAAAAAAACTATGATACCACTTTTCCATGACCCAACCCTACCGGTCACAAGCCGCAACTACCCCAATCCCACCTCCATAGGCTAGGGGCTGGCATCAAGCGCCAAAGGGGTAAAAAATTTTGGGAAGTCCTTCGCCTATGTACCTGTACATACACACATAGCCCACTCAATGCCGAAGTGCAGAGTAAAAAGAAAACCAAAGGACACACAACTATAACCCAACCACAGTCATGCATCGACTTCTAAATAGAAAAATGGTAAAGTGCTGAAAAGATGCTAAACAGAAAAGGGGAAAAACACATTCCCAACTAGAAAAGTGCCACAACATAGCAACAGGTAACAAACGTAAACAGCTGGTGAGTCTCACACCTGAAAGACCCACTCTGACCACCGAACACAGCCCATGATCCAATGTCCTCTACGCTCCTCTGTAGTCTCGATCGACATGTCTGTCATCTGCAAGGGAACACCAAGTGCGGGAAAATCCCAAGTAGGGGTGAGTATAAGGATACTTAGAAGGATGCCCTAAAAGCTGGAGGGAGCAACAAAAGAGGTACTAAATGGTAAACGATAGACAAAAAAAAGTAATAATACAATATAGAGAGTGCAGCTCAACCGAAGAAAAAGAAGGAAGTAGACTCGTCCCAATTAAGAGGAGATAGACACAGAAAGCACGTGGCATACCCCACGTGTATTCACCCCTCCTAGAAGGAGAGTAACTGGACCTAAGGAGTGGGAACATAAGTAGGGTGTATATATATATATATGCTCAAAAAGAAACCTGAATGAGTGTGTAAGGGGATCTCCATCTCCAAGCTCAGGCTAGGATAAGTCACCAACAGTTTTAAGGGTAGCTATCACTGGTGCCCAACAGTCCGACACATCAAATCTTCCTCATCGCTAAACCGTACCACCAAAAGTCCCGCTTCGGTAACCATGCAGAAAAACCACTAACTAGCCTCGTCGAAAGGAGTGGAGTCTGAAAGAAGTCATCAGGTAACCCACTGCCCAGCCCAACTGGAGGGTAAACCCCAAAAAGGTCGTCGGGTGACCCACTGCCCAACCCTGCTAGAGGGTAAACCCTAAAAGGTCTTCTGATGACCCAATGCCCAGCCCTGCTGGAGGGTAAACCCTAAAAGTTCTTTGGTTAACCCACTTCCCAGCCCAACTGAAGGGTAAAACCTATTGTTAATGGGTAACCCACTGCCCAACCCCACTGGAGGGTAAACCCTAAGGTCAATGGGTAACCTAGTGCCCAGCCCTACTGGAGGGTAAACCCGAAACTCGTCCGATAACTCCGCGCTGCCCGCGCCATCACTGGGTGTCGCTAACATCGCGACCATGCGTTGGGTCGGATTAAGTCAAAGAAACCTCCGACCGGAGTCCTTTCATGTTTTTATATTTAATGATATCTCGAAAGAGGATCCTCACTCCCAAACCGATTACACCGTTGCAATGCTCGCGGAAAAACATGCGATATAGAATACTTACTCGCTGGAAACAGACTCCCGACAAAAAAGTTATTCAACACCGCTTTATTCCCACACGACGTCTCATGGGGCCCACACCTCGGTCCCAAAAGAGGTCGGTCGAACTACGCCATCACGATGTTCTCAGAAAAAACGCCAAAACGACTACTCATTCGCCCCGAATGGACGTCTCATAAAAAAGTCGCAAAATGCTGCTCACAGCTTAAAAGACAGCCCGTGGGGCCCACACGTCAACTCTAAATTCAATTCCTAAAATCAACCTAGACAACTTTGTCTTGAAACCAGGGTCAAAACGGCGCTGACGATGCCTTAAAAAGACTCCGGATGTGTTCACGCCATATGAAGGAAGAATCCCGGCGTAGTACTTTGCGAGCGTGACGCGCCACCGAGCCACCATCTCAGGAATTAAAATTTCCCAAGACCATCTCAAAAGCTTTTTCTTTAGCCTAGGATTGCACTACCGCATACAGAACACAAAACGAACACCCGTAGTAGATGTTACTGGTGTTCGAAGTCAGGGGACGAACCCCCTTGGGCTGGACCGACCCGGTCCTGCCGGTCCACCCGGCCTGGGCCTGTCCGCAGCGCCTGCCCGCGGTTCTACTGCACGTCCCGGCCGTGGACCCGTAGTCCACCATGCTGATAGGACCTCATGGATGGTCGCTAGTACACGTGGATAACCGCCTTCCGTGGGTCTCTGTCTCCCACACGGGGTCGCGTGCCGCGAACCCTGGTCCACCCGAGCGACGTCCTCCACACGGGGACTGCCGCCTGGAGCCCGCCGTGCCGCGCGAAGCGGCAACCACCTGGAGTCTGCTGCCATGCTGAAGAGCTCGCTGCTATGATGCTGTCCCAGAAACCTCTGCCACCATTGGGATCTGCCGCTACTGCTGGGAGCCCGCCAGACCGCCGTGTTGACTGCCGGACCGCCCATGGAATCGCCAGAAAAAAAGAAGAAAATAGCCGGAAAACTTCCCGGGGTCACCCCGGACTCCCCAGGACTGAAAAATTTGATCTTAAAGGATTTGTTTGAAGATAAAATCGATACCTATGAAACTATGGGCTTCAATTGATGATTGGAAATCATTTCTACGCAAGGAATTGCATTTTAAGGGGTTGCAGAAATTAAAATTGAAAATGCACGATCCTACCTCATTGGGCGTAGCCCGACGCTTCACCAACGATCGGCTGGAGCTGCCACCCACCTTGGAGAGGTATAGGGAGGCCTGAAGGATGTTCTCCCTTGTTGGGAAGAACATGCGCCAAGGGGAATAACAAGGGGGAGAAGAGGGTGGGGGGGGGGGTGGTGTGTTTAAATAGAAAACACTTAAACCCCCCGCCCGTAGGCCCCGTACCTGAACTTTCAGCGGGGTCGGGGTTAAGCTGCTCCTAGGGTAAAATCCATGTTCTGAGTTCAATGTAGGTATCAGAATTTTCATCTGAGCCTCAATTCAAAAGTTACAATGTACACGCCTGGGTCCGCCAAATTACAAAAACACCCCTGGTGGCGTTTTCCATAGAAGGGCCGCGCCCACGAAAGTTACACCCTCCTAGGGTAAACGGAACATTCTGGACTCAATGGTGCCCTCCGTTTTCCCATCCGACCAACCATTTAGGTGTTATTCAGTTTATTTGGTGTTTCCAGTGTGAACACACATAAAATTTAATTCCGGCCGCACCAGGGCTCGGAATCATACGTCGTCTGAACGCCCTGCTTTGGAATAACATCAAGAAAAATATTCAAATTCTTATAGGCTCAAAACCCAAGTTCTTACAAATAAATTCCTTATATAACATCAATTTCAACTAAAGGGACAATAATGAGATTTTAAGGAAGTACATTCCCACAACATTCAATTGGATAAGAATCATAGACTTGATATGTGATAATCATACCATTATGGGTTCTAATATATAATTAAATATTGAATTATTGAGGATATCAATAAGCTTCTTTAGATAATTTCCATGAATTACATTAACTCATATAACTAATATCAAATATTCTACTTCTTTATTTGAGCATACATATACCACCTCATCATTATCATTCTATCTTCAAACCCATACTATAACTAAAATGGTTAGAATGAACATCATGCATAATTAATTAGAGTGATTAACAAAAAATTATCAATCATAGGATATCTCAATCATGACAATTTCTTTTAAATCAATGAAAGTTTATGATTAATTGAGGTCATTTAGGATTATCATCTATTCAATTTAATCGTAATGGCTCATAAAGAAAATATGAATTAACCTAAGCATATCCCCTATTAGTGTCAAACTAGGTTCATAACAAGGGAACACTCACCATGCAGTATAGTAATAAGAAATATATACTCAAACAAATCTTTTTATTATTATTACCCATAGATGCATCTTTTCTAAAACCACATCCACTTGTAGTATCCAGAAATGTATGTATTTCTAGGAAAACGAAACTCCTTTATTTACCATAACATAGGATGTTTAAACATTCACATGATTATCCTATGTATTCTCTGTAAAGTTTTCTTATTATTGAATCCAAAGGTAACTAAAACTTTATCTCATACCAACTATAGCGA
Source organism: Viscum album (assembly GCA_963277665.1). NCBI lineage: Eukaryota > Viridiplantae > Streptophyta > Magnoliopsida > Santalales > Viscaceae > Viscum > Viscum album. Next base: position 289,463,303 of record OY728153.1, on the reverse strand, counting down.
CCCATACATTTCATTCATGGATATTACAACTTAATAGATAAATATTTATTACATAACATTATGATCCATGACATAACCATATAGGTTGACCATCTTTGGAAACATGGACACATAAATAACTAGTTCATAAAATATATACATCTTCTACCTCTTATTTCTTCATAACTAGAACCCTTCTTAGATATATCATACTTAATACATTTATTTATAATTCGGGGAAAGGGAACACAGTAAAGGGTGATCTAAGATGTTGAGTAAGGGTAAAAATGGGATATATAAATGATCACTAAAGCATAACATGAGAACAAGGGTATAAGAATATGAACTTAATACTCTAAAATCATACCCAACATATGATAGATCATAATCTTAAAGGTACTAGGGCATGTAGCAGAATCCATTCAGCAGAGATTTTAAAAATTTTCATCATCCGAACAATGAGACTTGTCATATCTGATGATCATAGCCCTGATATGGTCTAATAATCTCAAATGAATTAAATAGGGAAAACATATAAAATTGAAAAAAATAACTTTTCAGATTTGAATCCTCACTCGATATCTTCTTGTTTTTGATGATAACTGCTTGAGTGATTCAAAGAAGAATCACTCTAGATCATCCACATGTGCTTCAACATTATGTAAGAGAATTGATATTCAGATTTTGGGTGCTATAATGGTGATCTAACAATTCCCTAAACATCTCAATGACCACCACATTGACGTGCTTACAATTCATAAGGGAGAACTCGATCAGATAACCTTGATCCAAAGTTCCTCTCTCTAAAAAGTAGGATAGTTGACAGATCCTCTAAAAATATCATAGTGAATATAATTTGTGTGAGACCCTCTTTCATCTATTTATAGTGGATGCTAAAATAACCAAAAAAGGTTCCTTGACCCCTATAAATTTAAGGTATGCTAAATAAATAATTATGATGAACTAAATCACAAATATTATTTATTTTATCACATACCAATAATATATATTAAATACATTATGTAATAAAATTGTGTCATTTTACTCAACTCTTCATTTCCTCCAATATTAAACGAACCTAGAATATTAAAATAATATTCATTATATTAATATTATTCCTTGTATTTACATAAATTATAAATATTTTTAATAAATAAATTTAATCCAATTATTATTTACTTTAATAATATCAATTTATTTTTTTCATCTATGATCAATGACTTGGATAAAACTCTAATCCTATAGTGGGTCCCACCATGTCCTATTTAACTATTCATCAAAATAAGAAAGATTCTTGAATACAATATTGTGTGTAACCCTCTAAGAACTCATCTTGATAGCAGTAAAAAGTATTAACAGACCAAGAGTGGATTCTAACAACCCATTAAGCCCCCTAAAGAGACAAGGAATGGTCTTAGGAATGACAACTGAGCTATGAACACAAAATCTGTTATATAATATTTTTGTCCAAGGACTTATGGAGGTACTACCATCCTAATCAACTAGGCCATAGATATATTACTTCCTCAATCCAAAGGAAACAAATCCTTTCTTGACCGTTCAACTAATGCCATACCTCCAATGATACAACCAACACAACGTAACTCACCGTGATTTCATTATCATGGTTTTTTCCTTGCATCAATGTATGTGATCAAATGGAAAAAACATGTAATGATCTTAAGTCATAATACCAATACACATGTCCTTATATAGGAACAACCAATGAAACCAGAAACATGTGGTGTTCCTATTAGAGGTTCTGTCCTCATGATATCAATACTAGAGATCACCTAGTGAAAACATCATGAAAATAAGTCTCAATGATTATGATCCCCAACCCCTGATAGTCAAACATCAACCATGTCTAGTCAGTATGATGTATCTATACCATTGGACCAATATTTAAGATTAATGTCAAAGTATCTCAAGGTTATCATAATAGTCTGAGATTTTCTGTAGCCTTTTGATATGACAATTAATATATTGAAATTACCATTAAATGGTGACAGTAGAAATATATACACTATAATGGTAAGTATACATCATGTATATCTAACGATACACATGATTTAGTAATAAAAAATTATTGTATAGTTGGTTATAGGGATCCCACTATTACAACACGCCTACTTTCACTAGATCTAATGTAATAAACATCCTTGTTATCTCTCACATGATTAAGATCATATTTCTGCTGAGTCATTACTTTAGTTGCTGGGTCTGCCATGTTTCTATTGCATGGAAATTGTTCTATGTGTGACCTCATCTCCTTGAGTAATACTTCTCAAGAGATATGATCCCCAATTATATCACTTTTTTACACTGTCAAAACATAATGTCCTTGCTAGTATTACAAATAAAATTATCATTATAATAAAACATTACTTACTAGGTGACATTCCATGAATTGGAATAAATCATTGCTTTTAACAACTACTTCTTAGTTGCTCCAGAAGCTACAATGTACTCAGTATTTGTAGGTATGGATACCACTAGATTGTATGATATTTTTTCACTCATCACATTATCTTACCTATAATATTTGATCATAATGGTCTAAGGAATTCTAGTTCATGTCCCCTAAAAACTTTTATCCCTTCTTCTCCACATACCAAGTCTATATCCTTTTCACTTAATCTAGTATTACTAGATAGTTATAACTGATTCCCTTGAAGATCTCCTAGATTTAATTATATTTTTCTTTTATAAAATATATGTTTTAAATATCATTTATTATATATATCCTAGAATTCATTATTGACCCATCCCTAAAGAATATGGAACTGAACTTATCATAGTAATCTCCTACCATTCCCATGCATGTCTTCTCGGAGATATATATATATATATATATCATGTGACATTGGTAAAAATTTTCCCTTAAATTGTTCCAACTTTTATTTTTCAATACTATGTCAATATATGTACAATTGACTAGGTCCAATCAACCGTTAGATCTACCTTAGTAGACCATATTACATAGAAATTTGGTTTCTATTTTAAGTCAATCTTTGAAGAGTTACTTTCATCTTGATATTAACTAAATACAAGAAACATATCTATTTTCCATATGTTACCAAACATATTATACATTGAAAACTATGATGTTCCCACTAACTATTAGTATACACATTGAAAAGATTCATTTTAGATGAATATTTTATGATTTTTTGCTTAATTTAGTACTGTATTGGATGTGACTATGTTTCACCCCTTATTGACGGTCAACGAAGTCACCATCCCTTTTTTGTTTCTTTATTTAGATGCCTTCCACGATTTGTGCTCTTGATATCTAACACTCAATAAAATGTCATAGATATTAGCAGTAAAAAAATAAAATTCTAATGTATTGAGGTATAATTACTTGGTATAAAAAATCAAGCCTTATTGGTACAATGATCGTATCACCCATGTATCATATCACATGAATACCCACTTTAGTATTCAAAATAATGAGCACCTTTTCGATTTGATACATGGAATCCATTATTTAATTTCAATCAACCATTTCAATATTAGATAATTTTCATATACTTCTTACTTGTAGGAATTAATATTCATATTGAATAATTTATAACTAACCATGGTGAATATAAAACCATCACTATGGTTTTATATTTCCTACAAAGTACGCGTCTCTGGAATATTCTCTTCCACACCTATTGTGAAACATGTTCGTTTCTCTACTATTTGTGCATCTTTCTTATTGACTAAATCCTAGTCAATATGGATCCCACTATCTCAAATAGAGATGTGAAACCTTATATAGAAATATATACTATAACTTGACTATATATTTCTATCATAAGGATTTCTATATTATATTAATAATCTTTTAAGATTATTACTTTAGATGCACATTGCATTTTCTTGATGCAAGTTTGTTTATATCCACACAAAATATTTACACCTAAACACATTTCCTTATGACATAGTGGATTTCCATCATATTGTGGCTCTTTTGATATCCATTTTTCATTATATTTGGTATATGGTTTTGGGATATCATCATTATTTCCAATGCATGTCTTGAAATATAATGGATGTTTATACAAGTTGTAATATTAATACATCTTACATCATGAATCTGAAGTATAAAATTTGCATTTAGGAATAGCTCCATACTAGATTTTATTTTTAACAAGTAAGAATCATCATATATCATAATTATAAATATAATTTTAATTATTTGGATAAGGTAATATGGATTTTGTAATTACTTCCATCAAGATTATATTGATCGATGAATGCTTGGTCAAGATATTCTTTAGTAGACGAACCCATAACATCTAATATTTCTTTACTATGCATATCCCATAATTCAATTTCACTTTACCTTTGAACACAATGGATTCTTATAAAGTATATTTACCACTATCGTACCCATGTAATAATTCATTCTATCTTTCTGAACTAATTCTGAATGCTTTTTCCCGTATCATTATATCTAATAGTTTCTTTGTCTAAAAATAAATATTTCAATATATACGTCGATAACAACTAAGGAGTTTAGATTCACAAAGTCTAAATACCATACTGGGTATATCACTAATGAAAACTTTTAGTTTTACTTTATAAATAATTAACTTTACCCAATTGGGTATATAAGTATTACATTTTATATTCATCACATGTTTCCTATGTTTCATATATCACAAAACTATTGGTTGAGTATGAAGAACCAAAAACAAAATCCATTCTTAAACATTAAATAATGTCTCATTGTGTCCATATGTAACATGGGATTAATATTTTGATAATACTCAAATAAGGTTATACTCGAATCATTATATTGGAAACTAGAAGTCATACACTTCTCACCGTTGACATAAGAATAACCCTTTATCAGCCACTTGGAGAATACTCCTTACTTCTGATAATGTTTCTACTACATACTTGGTTACTTTTTTAGATACACATTTTTTTAGAATATTTTATATAATACCCAAGAAGTATTTCAGAAACAATACATATAATTTATTAATATACCTGAAGAATAATTCATTACTTGCTTATTTAATTTGAGTTCATTACAATTAGAATTCCATATATTTATTTCATGTAATGTGAAGAACATAACCTTATTTTTATTACCTATATATTTGAGAGATGTTGAAAAGGTACCTTTGGAATCAGATCATATCATTGGATTTATTTCCTTGTCTTTCAAAATGTTATCCATAAGAACTAAATATTCTTTTTTATTTAACATTCTTATTTACTTGGATAACCTTACCTAAAATGAAATGAAGCGTTTACTGCATCCTGTTTGTTTTGTAATATTAAATGAAACCTGAGTAATTGGGGGAAAATATGTAAGAATGGTATGTCTTGAAACATCATGGTATGCATTTCATATTTACACATCGCCAGGGTAAAATCATCCATTTACATCATGCTTCACTTTCTCTTACCATGATTCTAGGACAATGAGACAACATGTAACATCATCCTTTTAATAATGTAGTATTCACTACTGAAATAGGTCTTTGATGATAGCATTATGACATAACCATCATAATATATATAAATGATTTTACTATAAGTAATTTTACACCATCGCTTTTCAAGGTAGCATAACAGGTATAGGGACACCAACACCTTGAATCTATTTTATCGTTGTACTATGCGCAAGCGCCTATAATACAATTGGTAATTCTTGATAGTTTTGAAATTTACTTCGTAAAATATTTATTAGTGTTTATTTAGGTTATTACTTTCCATTTTCGAGAAAAGTAAAATCTAGAAGATTTTACTTTTATCTTGATTACCGATTTAGACATTATTGATTAATTAATTAAATAATTAAATGTCTCCAAATATTTTATCAAATTCTAGGAACCCTATGTACTAGAATCATAATAATATATTTCATGAGTATCATTGTGGAAAGTATACTTGAAATTCACCTCATAGTCTACAAGCTTTGGATACACCACTACTTGGAGGAACCAACCAAATTAACTCACTTTTCCTTAATCTATTGACTGAAGTCCCAGATTCTAATACCATAAACACAATTTTAATAATTCTTGACTCAAAATTAGTATAAAGCAAGATCCATATACTTATTTTCTTCCAACATTAATTAATTCAACCCATCAATCTCATAAGAACTCTCCATTAATAATAAGAACCCTCAACATTGAATGATGATCACCCCAAACACCTAGTTTTTTTCAAATTCAAATGATTGAAGGGTATTTTTGATCTAATATTTCTTTGAGGGTTGTACTATTTTTAACAAAAAATGTAATCTATTTTTATTAATCTTGTTCAATCCTGTTCAATATATGTTTTCACACTCACTAGAGAACATTAATAAAAAAATATCCATTGATTATTTATGCATTTTTATTGTTTATTATTTTTAGGTATTTTTCAACATTCAATAAAATTCAGAGAATAATAAACAAATCCATAAATGAAATAAACTTCCCGACTGGTCTTGAGCATCTAAAACTGGTTGATCCATTTAAAGTAAATGGACCAACAACAACCTAGGGGTATCATACCTGAGTCGACACTTGACTCCTAAGGCAGCTCTTCCTCATCTAATATGTCCATTGCTTGTTTAGATTTCACCTCATCTTGTTAGAGTACACATATCGTCTAGTGTACCACCTCATCTTTACGAGATCCACATCACATATCGTCATCTTCAAATGTACATTTATACTCGCACAGATGCAAGGGGGACTGAGGGTGAAATATACAATAGATATATTTGGAAGCGCAGACCCGTATACATATTGAAAAAAAATAAATGATGATGCACATACCATCTCAATTATTTACAATCATTGAACACAAATAAATAATTAATAAAATAATCCATACATATATAGGTTAGTCAATTGTTTAAGACCAGTCAATGGATAAAATAAAAGCATTACAAACATAATATTGCAATAAATTAAAGTCCAAGGGTCTTTAATTTAATTTAATTAATTAATTCAATTTAAGTAATTTAATTATATTCGGTCCCTTAATTAATTAATTTTAATTAGAAAAATTAATTTAATTAATTAATTTAATTTAATAACAAAATGAAAATATTTTTTGGGTATTAAAATTATTATTTTTAAACTAAAATTATTATTTATGTAAATTAATTTAATTCTAGAAATAAATAATTAAATTATATATTTTTTGATTAACCTAGGACTCAGAAATCTAATTAGGACCAATACATGACAAAGTTAAGTTGCATAAATTTTTTGGGCCCACCCAAAGCCTATGTATGCCCATTTTGGCTACCAAGATCCTTCTAGACCTGTTCTGGGTTAGGAAGACTCACTTGTTCATATTTATGGGTGGATTAGGTCCACCCAGATTTATGGAAACTGAGGTGGGGGATTACAATGCATGGAAGAGGTTCTTCACGCCAGTGGGGGAATTAGTGAAACACCAGAATCAGCTAGAGGAGGGTGCGAGCTCGGTGATACTGCATCAGAGGGGGTTTCTGACTCTAAGGTGGTGGTGTAGAAAATTGAAATTGGACCTCGACCAGCAAGGGAGGGGATTTTCGTGAGGTCCTGAAGATGTCATCTAGCTTTTGGAGTAGTGTGACACATCATGGGTAGCTAAAGCTGATGATCACAGTGGTCAGGGGATCACCATAACTAGCCGCAGCTTGATCTAGATCTGGAAAGAAAGGAAGCGCACATAGGTGGGGGAGAGCTGGAATCATGGTGCCGACAACCAGGGATTCACTACCCTATTTGTGTGTTCCATCAAGAAAGAGAGTTTTGTTTGTGGTTTTCTGAAGATGGGGTGGTATCCGTCCCTGGGGGGAACTTCTCTTTGGTTCTTGGGAGGAGTCTTTGTGGGTCAATTCCATGATGGAAGGTGACTAGAGCCCTTCGGGAGGCTGTGAAATCTTGTATTTTATTTGGAATATTATTTAGAGGGGAAGAAGTTTACAATATTTTTGTTTTGAAGGTAGTTGGAGAGAGAGTCCATCACACGAAGGAGAAGGATGTATAACTCTATAATGAGGTGGTGTTCTGCACGTTGTCTCATCCACGATGGAAACGGGCAGCCGAAGGTTATTCCAGACATGGGTTTTTATACATATGGTTGTTTCTGATGATCACTTCATGAAGGATCCAAAGAAAAATCACTCTAGAACATCCACATGTGCTTCAAAAATCTACAGGAGCAGTGATCATCCAATTATGGGTGCTTGTAGGGTGATTTGGAGATGACTTTGATGTCTTGATGATCACCGCATCAACGTGCTTGCGATGCATGAGGGTGAACTCGATCCGATCTCATGGATCTAGAGTTCCTCTATCTAGAAAGCACAATAGGGGAAAAAGGCTCTGGAAATATCATAGTGAATATAATTTGTGTGAGAGTCTCTCTCACCTATTTATAGTGGATTCTCAAATACTCGGAACGGTTTCCCCAATCCCAGTATATTTTACGTCCACTAAATAAATAATAATGTAGAACTAAATTATAGTAGAAATGTTGTTTATTTTTCAACATACCTAAAATATATATTAAATATGTTCCATGATAAAAACGAGTTATTTATCTTGACTCATCATTCCTTATAATATTAAACAAACCTGTCACATTAAAATAATATTTATTCTATTAATATTATTCCTTGTATTTACTTAAATAGTAGTTATTTTTAATAAATAAACTCAACCCAATTATTTTATACTTTAATAAAATAAATTTATTTATTTATCAGAGATCTATGACTTGACAAACACTCGGACCCCATGGTGGGGCCCACTATGTCCTATTTTCCAATTCAATAGAATATAGAAGATTCTTGAATCTACTATTATGTGTGACACTCTAGGATTTTATCTCAATAGCAGTGAATTGTATTCAATGACCAAGTGTGTAGTCTATCATCCCCTCAAATCCCTTAAATAGATAAGGAATATTCATAGAAACGATAACCAACCTTCAAAAACACAATGTGTTACATAATATATTTGTATTGAAATATCTCATAAAGAAGGACACACATTTGTGTCATTATCCTTCCTTACTTTATAGTTTGGTGATCTATCTAGATAGATTTACCTTGGACAACCTTGGTTAAGAACTTATGAAGGTACTACCATCCCGATCAACCTGACCCGACATATATTACTTCCGAATCTCAAAATCAATAAATCCTTTCTTGAACATTATACTAATTCCATACCACCATTGACAACCCAACACAAAATACCTTTCCACAATTTCGTTATCATGGTTTTTACATGCTTAAATGTATGTGATCAAATGGAAAACACTACTAATGATCTCAATTTAGGAGACCAATACACATGTCTATAGATAAGAAACACTCGTGACACCTAAAACATTTGGCGTTACTATTGGTGGGGTTGTCCTTATGATCTCACTACTAGAGACCATCAAAGTGTGAGCATAATACATATAAATCTCAATTCTTAAGATCCCCCATCACCTAATAGTCAAACATCAACTATGTACTATTAATATGATGTATCTAGACTAGAAGACTCATCTTTAAGACTAATGTCATATTATCTTGAGGTTATCATTGTGGCTTGGGATATATTCTAACCTTTTGATACAACAATTAATCAATGGATATTACAATTAAATAATGGATGCAAAAATATCTACACTATAATGGTAAGTATACATAATGTACATCTTACTATACACAAGATATACTAATCGAAAATTATGGTATTGTTGGGTATAGTCTACCAACTATTTCAACAGATCTTGAATCATGTCATAAAGCATAGAAATTTATAACACATGAATCATAAAGGAATAAAATAATATGGGACAAGAAAATATAACATGACAAAAGATCATGTAATCCAAGAGTGGAATATATTGTGGAATAATTAGAATCATATAAATATTTGTCCAAGTCTAACCACCAATACATTAATAACATGTTAGGTTTGAGATAACTATTTCAGGCTTGGTATAACCTTCTATGTACCCTCTTGTTTTATTTTTTGGATAACCTCTTGTGTACCCTCTTGTTTATGGCTTAGGATAACTTAATATGCATCCTTTGATCTCATATAACATTAATATTTACACAATTAATTAGAAGGATATATAATTCTGGGTCTACCCATCACATAATCATAGATCCATTCATATGTATGCCAAAAGATCAAAGAAATATTCATAATTAGATAAAATTTGGAAAAGAAAACGAGTTTCATCAATATTTCATCATCAAAGACATAAATCCTCTAGAGAAACAAGAAAAGTTGGTATCATTGGATTGTATCCCTAGTAAATAATAATTAATATTAAATGATGTTATCATAGGTGAAATTTCCTTTAAAAGATCATTTGAATATTTATTGAGGAAAATACCGTTTTCATTTTTAAATCACATACTAAAATCTAAAAATATACCAAATATTAATGAAAACATTTTTGTTGAAAAAGCCTTATAAAAATTTAAAATAATATTCAAATAATTTATTTCTCATTAAAATTGTAAATTCTATTCATGTCATGTATATTAAAACAAACATTCCTTTCACATTTTTGATAAAAAGTCAAATGTTCCTCTTTAAGAAAATGATAAAAATATTAATTTTAATATATTTTTTTAACTGATAATAATTGGTAAAAATTGAATTAAATAATCATATGAGAATAGTAAATAAATCTTTAATTTATTTAGAAAACATGGACATTAATGAAAAATTATTTTAAAAAAATAGTGAAATAAAATCATTTTCCTTAAAAACATTCTTTAAGTCTTTTAAGTACTTAATGTGAGAAAAATTAAAGGAAAAAATTTATTTTAAATAAATAACTATAGGAGAATAAAATTCATGATATTATTGATATATATATCTTTAAATTTCATTATCTGAAACACAACTATAAATAGTACTGATAAACTATGAGATTGTAACATAAACCCCTGATATCGAGTTCGACTTGCCTTAAATGGAATTTAACCTATAGTATTATATATATATTTTTATAATTATACACCATATTAATTAAAATACTTATAATATAATATATGATCCATTTCTATAAACTAAACACACATTCCTTAATAATTCTCTATTAAAACCATTGTTTTCAGGTTTTAGGTTTTTTAGGTTTCATTAGTATTTCAGTTCAACAATTCCTATCCTTATAATTCAACTATGGTTATATCATATAAAAAATGTTAATAAAAAATATAATATATATTCGTTATATTTTTATATATTTACATTCATTTATAAAAGATATAGATATAAAAATTAATTACACCATTTATGGAGATGATAAGCCATACGTACGCATGAATACTATTTTCACAGTTTGATGAATAGAAGGAAATAAAGGTAAGTAATAATTTTACATTATAGAATCATTATCAAATCATATATATCATATAAATTCATTTAATTTTACTTTATTACCATCCAAATAAAATAAAAAATAAAAAAATCACATCACTTTGTTGAGGTGGTAGTCTACACGAACGCACATGCGACATAATCATTTTTCCAATAAATTAGAAGTTAATAAGGTGGATTTGATATTATAATTCAAAAACAATAATTATTTCATAAATATAAAATTTAAATTTTAAACCTACCATAATAACCATCCATGAAAGAAGGTTATGAAAACTGAATTACACCGCTATGTGGAGACAATAATCCATATGTAGAAAAGTTGTATAAAATAGTTATACCATAGTCATAATAAAATATAAGTATATTTATGATATTGGATTTACTATTTTATTATGGTTATAATAGATTTATAAGAATTATAAGAAGAAATAAATTTGAAATATTCGGTAAGATGATTACCAGTTCATTTGTAGACTTCCTTTAGATATCCTCTTAGTGGGGCCTAGGGTTGGTATTTTGGGAAAACCAAAACCTATTATATAAGGATATTAACAAGACAAATGGGAAGGGTTTTGTCAAGATATATATCTTAATTTGGTGTAAATAATAGATAGAAGAGTGTCTTTTTATAATGTAGGGAAAGTACACACTTAGAAATACTGAAAAGATTAAAAATATAATTATTTCATTATTAGGAAATGTTCTTCTAAATATATAGATATTAAAATAAAAAGAGGATAATTTATAAATATAACAAAAGAAGTAAAATTTAGATAGGTTTTTGTATCATTTTAAACCTTATCTTTTTTATTAACCCCTTCATTAACCATTTTATCCTTAACATCAGTAGAAACTATATCAAATTCACAGTGTTATAATTTTTCTTATATGGTAACAACTAGATTATAAATAGTCAATGAATGATATTTTAAAAAAATTATAATACTAAATATCCCACTTCAATATTTTTATGATATTTAAATAATTTAATAAAATATTATTTAACATAAAATATCATTAATGTCATTTTTGAAACTATTCATTTAATTTGTCTTTAAAAACAATATGAAAACAAATAAATTCAAATATAAAACTTTAAAACATTCCTAAAATGTTATTTTTATCTATAAAATTCATAGAACACAAAAAATCACCTATCTTTATTTTTTTTATTTTCAATATCATTTATTTTATTTTTCTATTAATTGAATTTATATTGTGTTGACATTATCTAATAATTTCAGATAATTATTCAATCACTAAATTTTTTAAATAAATTAATATTGAAAAAAAGTAATTTATATTTCAAATAAAAATTTAAAACCAAAATTATCTTTTTTATATTCTTCTGTGAAAATTTTAGAGTTATTAAGGTCAAGATATTGACCTTCAATATTTTTTCTTTTCTTAAATTAATATAAAGTTCATAATAAAAAAGGGAAAAATTGGACATATATTCTATAATTTAATTTAAAAGGACGAACTAAAATCATAAAATATAATTATGGAATGTTTTAGAGGAAGTTTAAATCCCTAACCCAATATTTTAACCCTGTTTTACCCATTTTACCAGTACTATGGTGACAAAACCATACCAAAGTCACTATTTGGAATGAAAAAAATAAAAAGGAACATATTTAAAAAAAATAACCCCCAAATTTCAAATATGAGATCCATTTTTCAATATTCAATTTTTATAAGTTAAAAAAATTATTTTAAAATAAGTGCGCAAAATTCGACAAAAACTAATTTTTTGAAATATATTTTTTAAGCTTAAAAATCGACTTATTGGTTTCCCATGACACGAACAAGACATTATATTAATGTTAAAACAAGTTATTGAATATATAATATATAAATTTCATTAAAATCATTCACCAATACTGATTAATTTAATTTACTAAGGAAAATACACATTACGTGCATAAAAATGTTTTTTAGAAAAGAATTTCTTTCACTATAAAATGATTTTTATTTTATTTTCTAATCAATTGATAACTAGTGAATTAATTTTATAGATGTGTAAAAAATTAATTTTTCATAACTTATTTATTCTTATTCATACATTCTAAATAAATTTCTAGGTGATAACTATCACATTAAATAATATTTTACAAGTATATAACAGTTTATTAAAAATTAGTATTGTGTGAAAAGAAACAGATTCAAGATATTGAATTTTTTGAAAAGAAATGTGTCATAAAATATCATTGTGTTACATTTTATACCCCTTAAAATTAATTTCAACCTCAAAATTATGCCACTCTAAAATAAAAAATGAGGATATATCTATTTCTTCACATCCTTGAGTTCTTAAGTGGCTTCTTAGAATTTTAGATTCCTAGAGAACACTAACCAATTGAGTAGTATCATTATGTAACACTTTATCTCCATGATCTAATATTTTTATTGGTTATTCTTTGTTGAAAATTACTTGTTATAGTGGAACGATCTATAATTTCAGTACATGTGATGGATCATGTATGTACTTCCTCAGGAGAGATACATGGAACTCATCCTAAACTTGATACAGGTTTAGTTAAATCAACAAGAGATAAGATACTATACCTACTCGATAAATAATATCAGATAGGAAAATATACATATGGATACAATTTACCTTCTTTTCAAATATCAGAACCTTCTTCCATGGATAAATTCATACAAATATCTTATCAAACACTTCAATTTCCATATTTCTCTGATGGTGGGAAACATAACTTTTTTGTCGACTCTGAGATGCCTTGACATGCTGTTGAATGGATTTTACCGTTTATACAATTCCTTATCTATATCTTGTTCAAATATATTTATTTCTCAAAATTTATTAAAGAACAATCTAGTGTTATAATTATATCCATTAACGGATTCATAAGGATGCATATGAATACTCGGGTAGAAACTATTATTATAATAAAAATAATCTAAAGGGAGGTATTGATCCCAACCACATTTGAAATCCATAGGAAAAGGTATCAAAATATCCTCTAGGGGTATGATGGTTCTTTTATACTGATCATTTTTAAGGTTGATATGTAGTAATTAAACTCTACTCTATATATAGAGTCTGTTGAGAACTTCACCAGAACATATAGGTAAAACTCAGACCCTGATTAGACACAATAGAATGTGGTACTCCATGAAACCTTACCGCTGCGGTAATGTATATTATGGAGATATAATCAAGATATAAATATTCCCTTCTATTAATAACGTGTTATAACTTCATAATGCAATCGACTATAACTCAAATAACATTTCCACCTTTAGATGATTGGGGGAGTATGATGAAAAAATACCAGGTGATGTTTTCCTATTTCCATTCTGGTATGGGTAATGGTTGTAACGCTACCTTAGTCTTATATATCTCAAACATAACTTTCTGATGCACTAAGAATAAGATACATACTTTCCAATATATCTCTTCATGTTGTCCCATCATAAATAATATTTCTGATCTCAGTACATCTTTGTACTTCAAGGACGAATAAAGAATGATGAACTCTGAGCCTCATCCAATATCTTCCTCTACAAATCTGGTATGGATGAAACACATACATGGTTCATTAATCTTATCATTCCAATATAATCACAATTAAACTCAGGAACATTGGTGACCTTCTTCTATAGTTGTACATCTTCCTTCTTCGCCTCTTTAATCGTCACATGGATATATCATTGAACAATTATTTTAGAAAGATATGAATTCTACCCTTTCGTAAATATTTATAGACCCATAATTTAAAATCCATAGATTTTGGATAATTTTTGATCCTCAACATAGAAAATCTAGCATGATCATTTCGACTCAAAGCATTGAACACATTGTCCGCTATCCAATGGTGGTAATGTATCGAAAAGTTATATTATTTAATAAACTCCAACCACATTCTTTGATGCATCAATATATAAAAAACACATATCCATTCTATGGTAGTGTAATAATAGGTTTACTGAGTAACCTTCTCTTCAGTTCCTTGAAATTTTCCTCACATTTATAGGTCTAAAGGAACTTGGATCTCATTCAGGTTAAATTGGTGAGTGGTTAAGGGAGACAAGATAAATTCTCCATAAATCATTGATAATGTCTAGAAAAATTAAGAAAACTATATATATTAGTCATAATGGGCAGTCTAGGCCAATGTTGAATAACATCTGTCATTGATGGATGCAGTAATAAACCATCACATGAGATTATATGACCAAAAAATTAAACCTTTTAAAGAAAAAAATCAAACTTTTAAAAATTTTCATGTATATTCTCTTTCTTTATGGTCATTAGTACAATCCTCAACTGATATTTATTCTATTCCTTAATCCTTTAATATACAATAATATTGTCTATATATACTACCACAAACCAATCAATGAAATCTCAAAATACTCTTTGTAACGTCCCGAATCGGGTGCCATAAACTGGTGCCCCATGACAGTTGATTATATGACCCCAAGAGCACCACTCTGAACACTAGAGTCTGCCGAATAGTAGAGAGGGTCTAATATATACCAAGTGGAGACTATACCCAGTTTATCATAATAATAAAAAAGTGGAAATAAAGAAACAATAACTAAATGAAAATAACAAACAAGAAGAGTAATATTATGATCAATTCATACCAATATCACAAAAGTAACCAAAATATAGACAACATACCCTAACTAAAATAGTAGATATTTCATTCCATATAAGTGTTATGCATTAAGTGGAAAACCCAAAAGAAAGATATTTCAAACTCCTAAAGCGGGTCCGGAATCACATTTGATTCCCTCATCCATGCTCCATCCAAACTCATCCATCTGACATAAGTCTCTTTCCCTTATCCTATCTTGAAAACCTAATGTATATTCAGGTACCGATCTGGCATCCCAAGTATGGTGTGAATACAACTCAGTAGGATACCACAAATAGTATCTAAAACAATATATAGTCTATAATAGTGTATGTAGTTGTATAAAGAATAATATATGAGTGATAAAATAAGTAGTTTACCGATTTAATTATTATTTAATTAACCACATAAATATCATGGATTCATGATGACACCCAAACATCAATACTTGGTTCAGAACAAGCCAGAGTCTAAACTAACCTGTAAGGGAGATCAGATATCACAATATCATGGGTTATAATTTATCGTTCCATTTCTAGTTCATGATCAACTAATGGGGGAATAGATAAGTATTCTAGAATCCCGTGGGTGTTTGGATCATTAATCCATCTCCTAAAACTCAATGATAACATATACATACATAAACAGAATGGGGCCCTAGAGCGGTAGTGTATCACCCCATTGGTATTTTGAGAATCATTCCCTAACCCACACCTCATTTCAATCATAACAACACACCCCATGGATGAAAAGAAATTTCACAATCATGTTAAAAATTCTTAATTTATCAATCAAGAACATTTCATAATTCATTACTTTATTCATGTCAGCACACCCCATGGGTCACCACTATTTTTTTAAAACCATTAATTAATCAATTTCAGTATCCTTTATTCCCCAATTCCCATATCACAATGTCAACCATATTCAATTTCCAAAGGTCAAACAATTTCATTATCTAATGAAAATTCAATTAATCAATTCAATATATGATGAAATTTCCCCACATGGTAATTTCAATTGAACAATTACATACATTATAAATCAACAAACACTATGGGAATTGATAAATAGAGCACTTAACCCACATATCTACCCCTCTCTCTAAAATAGGTTAGGATCTTACAATATCCCCACCTTATAATTTATCATCTTCAATCCATACTCCCTAGTATCACTAAGATTATATTGTAAAAATATTGGGCCACTAAACTCACATATCTACCTCAGTCTCCCATGTTTCTTCATGAACACAACAATGTTACCAAAAGAACTAAACTATCGTCATAGTCTTCCCGCTAACACTTTCTCACTGTGATCCAAAACATGCATCAAATGCTCCTCAAAGGGAACATCAATCTAAAGCTCAACATCATCCACATCGATCACATGAGCAGGGTTAGGGTGATATTGAAAAAGTTGTGGCACATGAAAGACATCATGAATATCAATTTAAATCTATATAAGATCCAATAAATATACCATCAACTTGATTTTCCTACAACCACAAATGGTCTGAAAAATCTAGGTGATAACACGACCTACCTATGAATCCTAGAGTGACCCAATATTGGAGACACCTGAAGGAATTCATGATAACCCACTATAAACTCAAGGTATCATTGATGTCTATCATCATAGAACTTCTGTCCACTCTAAGATGTAACCATAATCGTACGAATCAGCTGTACATGCACCAATGTCTACTACATGAGACTCGGTCCCAACAACTCCAACTCACCTGCTTCCATCCAACATAGATCTAATCTTCATGTCCTAACATAAGAAGAATCATACAGTGCCCTCTGAATAGTTTCCTAATAAATATTATTATAGGTTAACTCTAAAAGTGCTAGGTTATTCTCCCACGAACCACCAAATTCAAGAACACAGGTCCAAAGCATATTCTCCAAAACCTATATGGTACGTTCCATGTACCCATCTATTTATGGACTGAATGTCATACTCAGATATATCTATGTACCCAAAATCTTCTATAATACCTTCTACAAGTTATGTAAAATGTGAATCATTGTCTAAAACTATAATACAAAAAATCCCGTAAATATGGACTATCTCTCATAAGTATATATCATCCAATTGGTCTACTAAGAAATTTACCCAAATAGGTAAGAAATGTGCTACATTTATCAGACGATCAAAAATTAACCAAATAGTACCATTTTAAAAGGTGTCCTTGGGAGACCCACCATGATTTACATGGTGATATCATCCCACTTCCATTTGGAAATATTCAACCACTATAGTAAACCACTAGGTCATTGATGCTTGGAATTCACTTATTCACACGAGTAGCATCATGTCACAAACCCTTAAAATTATTTTTTATTGTCCGAACACAAATAATTTTGACATAGGTAATGATAAATTTTGGTCAAAAAGGAATTCACCACCCACTTGTATGCACATAATTCATGTATTATCTCCTCCCACATACATGTACGAACAAAAACATGGAATCAATCATCAATTATG
This sequence comes from Viscum album, assembly GCA_963277665.1. Classification (NCBI taxonomy): domain Eukaryota; kingdom Viridiplantae; phylum Streptophyta; class Magnoliopsida; order Santalales; family Viscaceae; genus Viscum; species Viscum album. The sequence goes on along the minus strand of OY728153.1, from coordinate 289,444,867 downwards.
TAATAATCATCCATAGTAAAATTTGAAGGTGACTCCCCACCTTTAAGAATTTTACTCAAGGCCAAAAAATTTATATCCTCATACTTATTCTCCATGATTTGTCTCAAAAGTGTATAATATATTAATATTGATATGAGGTTCATCTTCTCTTGGACCTCTTGAAACACAACATGCATCCCAGTTAGAAAATTCATCATCTTTAACTTAGAGATAGACTCCTAAACATCATGATTCTCTATTTTCCTACTCAACATGTAAAAACAATATTTCCCTTACTAGGTGCATATGCAAGATCAAATTCAAATAACTGCATATAATCAAAACATATCCACTACCAAAGATTCAAATACCATTGGGAAAACATATAATTTAATCTCTTTTGATTGGTATACATAGTAAAATTTTCTCCCGACAGATAATTCCTCCAATACATGAATTAAAAAATTACTACAACCAACTCGAGGTCGTGCGTATGTTAATTATACTTGTGTTGTATCAACTACCTTGACCCATATTTCACAACTTGATCTCCCTACATCAATACTAATCCAATTCCTATGCTAGATGTGTCACAAAACACCATATACTCCACCCCTAGTTTGGGTTAGATCACAGTTGGAGCGATAGTCAATCACTTCGTCAACTATTGATAATCATTATAACATTTCCGAAATCATTCATACCTATAACACCCTAAGCTTCCATAGTATGTTTCCCTTTTAATAATGCAATAGCTTGCATTGTACGCAACTTCGAGATTTTAACACAGTGTGACCAATCAAAGTAGCTATTATGACTATAATACCCAATTTTGGAAATTTTATAAATTTTATCTCTCAAAATGGACTTCATTTTTGGATTTGGAATATTGAAATTATCCTAGGGTGAAATTTTTCTACTTTTCAGATAACTTTTATATTATGATGAATAGTGAAAATTACTAAATTTGGATTAAAACAAACCTTTTTAATCAAAAAAATTAATAGGGATAAATTTTAAATTTTAGTGGTTTTAAAGTATATTTAGAATATATTTTTACTATGTAATACAATTTCGGTCATTGGACATAATTTCACATTTAAACCAGACATAAACAAGTGTCAATCTTTTGATAGTTATTATTTCTTAAAAACACGCTTTTTGTTTTGACATCGAGAATTAATTTTAAATTATTTTCTGCCACTTCTATGTTTTGAATTTGGAAAAATGGATTCCATATTAGGAATTAGGATTTAAAAATTGTGTAAATAGGTACCTCTTATTTTTAGACACTTTGAATAATTATTTCGGTAAATATTTTATTTACCATGGTTAATGGGTAAATCCGGTAAATAAGGGTAAACAAATAATATTATAATAATAATAAATTACCCTAAAACGTTTCCCAACCCTATTGGTTGATACATTTCCGACCATGGGCATCTTTTGGTCGATTTTGGGACCCCATTGATCCACTTGTAAGTGATAATTACACTTTATATTAATTAAGTTAAAGTAAATACCAAAATGACATAAGCATATATCTTTTAGAAAAAAAATTTTACATAGAGTTATATATGTTATATTTTCAGCTATAAATATTCATTATAAAGATAAAACGATTTCCTATATAATGGTAGTTTATTAATAATTTTTAGACATTTGATAATTAAATTTATTTATGACACAATAATGATGCATTATTTTCCTTTTTAATGAAAGAATCAAAAAATTGGTATTATAAAAATTAAAATAAATATAATTTGAATCTTTTGATGACATACACAAATTTTATTGGTTAAATTTACATGTTATTATTTCTTAAATAAATTTTATTCTAATTAATAATTTTTTTAAGACTTTAACAAAAATCAATTATTGAATAGTGTCAAAATTGACAAAAATGAGTTTTTAAAACAAATATTATATTATAATTTGATATTATATTCCTAAAAATATATGGTTTGGCTAAAGGACTTATATAATGATAGTTTTATCATTAGTTGACCAATTGGGGGTCTCTTGGATTTATATAGTAAGTTTATTAACTATATAATATAAAAATACAAAGTGACATGGTAAATGACAAACTAATTAATTAAGAGTTAAAACTAAAAGATAAAGTTAATATAATGACCCAAACCTGTCTAAAATCTATTGGTTGAAATGATTTTGACCCATCCCCACCTTATACGTTGAATAATACACTTTGGATCCATTAGAAACCGAATATGATTTTATTATAAAATAATACTTTATGTTTTTCCTAAAGCGCCCCTCCTCCCCCTTAAAAAAGGAAACCACTTCTAACCAATACTTCCCAGCTTCAAAGCCATTTGGATCAGCTAAAACCTGCACAAATATTCCCTCAAATTATCTCATTTTAACCTAGATACCTTATTTTGATCCGAAATCCAACTTAAGGATCCCTTTTGATCAAATCAAAAGGAAGAACCCGGAGAAGAGGTAATGTTTTCACCGCCCTATTTCCAGTTCCTTTCTTATTCATCATCTTCTTTCTTTATTATTTACATTCTAAAATAATAAATCCAGTATCCAATTTATACTATGATGTTATTATAATTATGGTACAACCATATTCAGTATTCTATCCATCCTTTGAATGACATGTCACCATACGTGCGTACGTACGACTTACCATCTCCACGTCGTGGTGTAATTGTTATTGAAAACATTATTATTTGGATGGGTATGATAATGATGTGTAATTGATGTATATAATAAATATAACATGACAATTATTCTGTATATATGATATAACATCCAATTATATATTATTTTAATATCAAAGGAATGATATTCTCTCTCGTGCGTACGTACGGACTACCGTCTCCACGAACGCGATGAGATTCATTCCCCATCGTATCCATGCAAGTGTAATTCTCATTTTATGATTAAAAATAATTTTTAATTACTTGATATCATTCTTTATATGAATAATATAAAAACAATCCATAAAAAACACGACTTATGTAACAAAACATATATAAGAAAATGAGTAAGTGAACACCCAAAACGACGATAATACTAAAATATTATTAACAACGCAATATTAAAAGATCATATATGATATCATATTTATGTATATGATTATTGTATAATTTAATAACAATTATTTAACTATTATATATAAGGTTAACCTACACTCGACCAAGGAAAATTACAAGTTAAAGGTTTATTTCACAATCTCTTTATTATCCGAGGTTGTTTATACGTAATTATCTACTGGGAACTCTTTATCATCCACATCCATGTTTATTAAAAATGTATTTCTAATCATCCTTAATATTTTATATACTATGGGATAAATAAATTTATACCCTTTTTGACTATTTATAAGTTTTTTATAAAGGAATATTTCCTTCGTTTTCCAAAAAATGTGCTTTTTAACCTTTTCGACGAAATTATGGTGAGGATGTCTTTTTTTACTTATACAGCGGATGCAGCTATTTTCCACCATTATAAAATCATCAAATATTACCTTAACATATTATAAGAATATTTTTAAATTAAATGTTTTATTTTATAATTATGTGACTTTTAAATGATTTCAAAATGAATATTTTAAGAATTTGTGAAAGGTACTCTTTATCAAGATCAGAATTTTAAATGTTTTAAAGATTTATCTTTCTAAATATTTTTAATTCATGTCCATGTTTTGAAATTTTTTTTAAGGATTTATTTATATGGACATGAATGTTTTGAAATTATATTTCTTTCCAAAATTTTCAAACTGGTATGGGACACTTGATTCAAAAATCTTTTTTAAATTGCTTCCTTTATAAATGTGTGACTCTTAAATGATTTCAAAATAGAAAGAGATATTTCTCTAAAAAGGGTTTTGATTTCATCTATGTAAACATAATTTGATGGATTTAAATTTTATTTGAAGTTGATATATTATGATACAAAACTTCCATATTGTATTGAAGGTTTTGTGATATGTTTGACTGTGGATGTTCTATTTCTATACCATTTAATGTTTATGTTTAATGTATTGACATTTCGTATGCTAGTTTTAATAAAAATGTTTATCATATGTATAAACCTTTTCATTTGAGGAATGTATTAGAGTTAGTAAGTGACAGGTGGAGCCCGCTATATCTCCTCGATGCATCGGTAGGTCTCACGAGACAACTAGATGTGGAATTGGCCGAGGCCTTTTCCCAATTTGATTTGTGGTTTTGGCCGAGGCCTTAATCATTTTTAGACGTCTTGGCCGAGGATTTGACAAAATGTTTTAGAATGTCCGGCATTATACATTCCCTCATTATGAAAATAATAATAATGGTTCATGTGGTCATTCGACGAGTAGAATACCCATGATTATGTTTTATTATGGAATTTTTTACTCATCTCTTATTCATGCCATAAAAGTATTCATGTTTATTATTGGTAAAGGCATGTGGTTTCAATTATTCACCATGCTTAATATTTATGTCATTTTCCGCTGTATTACTTACCCTTACTGAGCATTTAAGCTCACCCATTTCTTATGTTTCATTTTTACAGGATTCAAAGAAGTGTATTATGATTGATATGTAGGGTTAAGCTCAAGGGAATAATGGCGTTCTCAAAGAACTATTTACGCTGTGTTTTATGTTTGAAATTGTAATGTAATGTTAATGTATGTAATCTATTTCCAAGACTGCTAAACCGATTGGTTGTTCGGGACTTGATTCCTTATAATCATGCTAATGTATTAAAATAATGCACCAACTCTAGGTAACTAGGGTCGGGGCATTATAGTTGGTATCCGAAAAAGTTTAGAAATAACCTTGGAAGCTAGATTTAGATAAACTCTGATTAGATAACATATCCCAAAGATAGAATTTTATTATTAGTATATAATAACATTCTAGAATTTTGATATTGTAGAGATTTTTTAATTTTTCCGAGCAATGCATCCTTGTCTGGATATGAGCAGGTAGAGGCAGATTTGGCACAGATGTACCCAGGGGTAAAACCTGAAAACACCTCTTTGAGCTAGATTCGAACGGGAACTGGTGCAAAATTACAGGACTTGCTACACTCTTGGTTACGAAACTCCAAGGGGATATTCTTAGGATAATCCTCATTTTCTTTAAAAATTATTATGAAGGGTTTATGAGTATATAATTCCTCAAATAATATATTTTTATGATTATGTATTATATCCATAAACTGTTTTATTTATGTTAAGTGTTTTACTAGTTTGGGATTTGTTATTGCTATTCATAAAATAATCTAGTGCATGCCATTGTTTAGAAATGGCTCCCAATAGAAGTAATTAGAACTCCAGCAATACACATGATCCAAAGGGTAAGAGAGATCATATATTTCATGGTATTAAGCCATAATTCAGAATAGAAATAGTCTCCAATGTATTATCATAATATGAAGAAATAATATCCTGTGTTGATAAGAAAAGTAAATAATTCTCTCAGTTCAATGGCTCTGAAGAGAAGCCAGAGAAGGAAAGGATGGTAGAGAGAAGGACAGATAAAGGGAAAAAGGTAAAGAAGGATTTTCCCATATGTGATAACTATGGAAAGAATCACCTTGGAAAATGCTTGAAGGTAATGGTAGTTTGTTATAAGTGTGGAGAAAAAGGACACCAAGTACGTGACTACAAGGGCAAGAGAAAGGTTTCAAATGTACAATGCTTCATTTGCATGGAGTTTGGACACTACGCGAACCAATGTCATAGCCACCAGACTATGCCGCAAATGATTCTATTTTATAATAATAAAGTTATGACAATACCACAGATGAGGAAAAATGACTAGTGTTCTTATTTTGTTATTTTGCAATTATTTCATTGAAGTGTTGTATCAATGATGTACTGGAAATAAATAACGATTGTACTGTAGTCCTATTTCCTTGAGGATTTGAGATTTTATGGTACTAAGAAAAGTAACTCTACAATGAGTTAAACTTTTTGGAAATTACATGGTTGAAGGAAAGATAAACCTTAATATGGTCCTAATATTGAGGTACTATGTTTGGAATAAGATATGGTTGATTTGGGTAAATTATATTGGATATTCATGACTGCCTTGAAACTCATTTATGATTGTATATTCTATCATTGTTGGAGTTTACAAAATTTTTGGATGGATAAAGTATATCTAGTATTCTATAAGGAATAAGGGAGCATGAATGTAATCAATAAGGTTTAATGGTAATTCAGGATGTTTCAGTGTTTTAAAAGAATACATGTTGAAGGTATTCACATGCTATTACGGGGTAAAAAGGATCTACATCATGTTTAACTTTCATATAAATTCTGGACCAAGATTCTACTGAAGTATTTTGGATAAGTATAAAGGTTGGAATGGATTATATTTTACATTGGATACTGTTGTCAAAGTTAATTTTGGATATTTATAAAAAGGACAACATGCAGACCGTGTGACAACCCGTCGTGTCGGACAAAGCTACGAGAATCGAACCCAAAAACATAGTGTAATTGGGATTTATCTCCTACCACTAGACTACATGAAGTCCCTAGAGTGTATAATGTATTTTTTTTCACGTTCTGATAGATAAATTATAAATTTATTTTTGGAACCCGATATGGTTAGGATAAATAGGCTATTTTTGAGTTCTATTACCTTTTGGAGTGAAAGATGTGTTTGTGGTAAAAATTTATTAATGAATGAAAGTCTACATGTAAAGTAAGTATATTTCCTTACGTTCTTAGTAAATATCCTAAATAAATTCCTCAACTTTATGAAAGGTAACTTAAAACAAAAAACGTTGTCGGTTAACTTCTCCTACTGGGGAATCAAATACCATTTAACCAATCACAAGTTTGTGATTTTCTTGTAGTTAACTTTCTCCTAATCCAGTTTTCTACAACTCTCCCTCAGACATTGATGGTTTTTTTCTCCTCCATATCCATTTTTTCATATAATCTTATTATGGGCTATCTCGGGTGACCTTTGTACTTCGCTTTCATTCTTTTAAAGTTATATTAACCCTATTTCCGATATGGGTTTTCCACAAAGGTATTTTCTATTTTCAACCATTTATTTTCGAAGAACATTTTCAAATTGCGTGGATGAAATTTATTTAGTGAGGGTAGAATGTAACACCCCAATATTCCACAGTACTTTTCCCTTTGAATAATTAAATAGCTTTCATTGTACGCAACTTCGAGATTCTAACACACCGTGACCAATCAAAATAGCCGTTATGAATAGTAATACCCACTTTTTGAAATTTTATAAATTTTATCTCTCAAAATGGACTAAATTTTGGATTCATAATATCGAAATTAGACTAGAGTGAAATTTTTGTAATTTTTGGATATCTTTTATATTTTGATGAATAGTGAAAATTCCTAAATTTTGATTAAAAACAACCTTTTTAATCAAAATAATTAATAGTGATAAATTATGAATTTCGGTGGTTTTAAAGTATATTTAGAATATATTTTTACTATTTAATACAATTTTGGTATTTGGACATAGTTTCACATTTAAACCGGACATAAACAAGTGTCAATCTTTTGATAGTTATTATTTCTTAAAAACATGCTTTTTAGTTTGACAGTTGGAATTAATTTTAAATTAATTTCCGCCACTTCTGTGTTTTGAATTTGGAGAAATGGATTACATATTTGTAATCAGTGTGTACAAATTGTGTAAATAGTTAACTCTTATTTTTAAACATTTTGAATAATTACTTCGGTAAATATTTTATTTTCCATGGTTAAAGGGTAAATCCGGTAAATAAGGGTAAAAAAATAATATTATAATAATAATAAATTACCCTAAAACTTCTCCTAACCCTATTTTTTGATACATTTCCGTCCATGGGGATCTTTGGGTCGATTTTGGGACCCCATGGATCTACATGTAAGTGATAATGACACTTTATATTAATTAAGTTAAAGTAAATACAAAAATGACCTAAGCATATATCTTTTAGCAAAACGATTTTTACATAGTGTTATATATGTTATATTTTAGACTATAAATATTCATTATAAAGAAAAAAATATTTCCTAAATAATTGTGTTTTATTTATAATTTTTATCCATTTAATAATTAAAATTATTTATGACACAATAATGATGCAGTATTTTCCATTTTAATGAAAGAATCAAATAATTGGTATTATAAAAGTTAAAATAAATATAATTTGAAAGTTTTGATGACATCCACGACTTTTATTGGTTAATTTTACATGTTATTATTTCTTAAATTAATTTTATTCAAATTAATAAAGTTTTTAAGTCTTTAAAAGAAAATCAATTTTTGAATAGTGTCAAAATTGACATAAATGAGTTTTTAAAAGAAATATTATATTATTAATTGATATTCTATTCCTAAAAATCTATGTTTCGGAAAAAGGACTTATATCATGATAGTTGTATCATTATTGGACCACTTGGGGGTCTCTTGGATGTATATAGTATGTTTATTAACAATATAATATAAAAATAAAATGTGACATGGTAAATGTCAAACTAATTAACTAAGAGTTAAATCTAAAAGATAAAGTTAATATAATGACCCAAAGCTGTCTAAAATATATTGGTTGAAAGAAATTAGACCCATAACCACCTTCTACTTTTAATAATCAACTTCGGAGCCATTATAAACCGAATATGAATTTATTATAAAATAATACTTTAAGTTTTTCCTAAAGAGCCCCTCCTCCTCCTTATAAAAGGACACCACTTATAACCAATTATTCACACCCCAAAGACATTTTTCTGGTCCAACCCCTGCCCAAATATTATCTCAACTTACCTAAATTCAACCTAGAGGCATTATTTTTATCAGAAAGCCAACCTAAGGATCCCTTTTTATCAAATCAAAAGTAAGAACCCGAAGAAGAGGTAATGTTTTCACCACCCTCTTCTAAGTTCTTTTCTTCTTCAACTTCTTCTCACTTCATTATTTACATTCTAAAATAATAAATCCAGTATCTCCTATATACTATGATTTTATTATAAATATGGTAAAACCATATTCAGTATTCTATCCATCCTTTGAATGACATGTCACCATACGTGCGTACGTATGACTTACCATCTCCACGTCGTGGTGTAATTGTTATTCAGAACATTATTATTTGGATGGGTATGATAATGATGTGTAATTGATGTAAATAATAAATATAACATGGTAATGATTTTTTATATATGATATAACATCCAATTATATATTATTTAATATCAAAGGAATGATATTGTCACTCATGCGTACGTACAGACTACAGTCTCCACGAACACGATGAGATTCATTCCCCATCGTATCCATGCAAGTCTAATTCTCATTTGATGATTAAAAATAATATTTAAGGACTTTATATAATTCTTTATATGAATAAGATACATCCTATCCATAAAAAATACGACTTATGTAACAAAACATATTGAAGAAATCGTGTAAGTGAACACCTGAAACGACGATAATACTAAAATATTATTAACAAAGCAATATTAAAAGATCATATATGATATCATGTTTATGTATATGATTCTTGTATAATTTAATAACAATGATTTAACTATTATACAAGATTTTATCCTACCCTCGACCAAATAAAATTACATGTTAAGGGATTATTTCACAATCTCTTCATTATCTGAGGTTGTTTATACATAATTATCTTCTAGGACCTCTTTATCATCCACATCCATGTTTCTTAAAAATGAATTTCAAATAATAATGACTATTTTATAGACTATGGGTTAAAGTCTTCTATACCCTTTTTGAATTTCTATAAGATGTTTATAAAGGAATCTTTCCGTCATTTTCCAAACAAGGTCCTTTTTAACCTTTTCGACAAAATTATGGTAAGAATGTCTTTTTTTGACTTATATGACAGGTGCAGATATTTTCTTCTGTTATAAAATCATCGAAGCTTCCCTTACAAGCTTATAAGAATATTTTGAAATTATTTTTTTATTTTATAATTATGTGACTTTTAAATGATTTCAAAATGAATATTTTAAGAATTTTTCATTGGTACTCTTTATCAAGATCCGAATTTTAAATGTTTTAAAGATTTATCTTTCTAAATCTTTTTAATTCATGTCCATGTTTTCAAAATTATTTTAAGGATTTATTTATATGGACATGAATTTTTTGAAATTATACTTCATTCCAAAATTTCCAAAGTGGTATGGGACACTTTGATTCAGAAATATATTTTAAATTGCTTCCTTTATAAATGTGTGACTCTTAAATGATTTCAAATTAGAAAGAGATATTTCACTAAAAAGGGTTTTGATTTAATCTATTTCAACATCCTTTGATGGATTTTAAGTTTATTTGAAGTTGATTTATTATGATACAATACATCCATATTGTATTGAAGGTTTTGTGATATGTTTGACTATGGATGTGCTATTTTTATACCATTCAGGGTTTATGGTTAAAGTATTGACCTTTCGTATGATAGTTTTAATATGAATGTTTATGACATGTTTAACCATTTTAATATGAGGAATGTATTGGACTTAGTAAGTGATGGGTGGATCCCACTATAGCTCCTCGATGAATCGGTAGGTCTCATGAGACAACTAGATGTGGAATTGGCCGAGACCTTTTCCCAATTTGATTTATGGTTTTGGACGAGGCCTAAATCATTTTTAGACATCTTGGTCGAGGCCTTGACAAAATGTTTTATAATGTCTGACATTATACATTCCCTCATTATGGAAATAATATTGATGGTTCATGTGGTCATTCGACTAGTAGAATACCCAAGATTATGTTTTATTATAGAATTATTTACTCAGCTCATATTCTTTCCATAAAAGTATTCATGTTTATTATTGGTAAAGGCATGTGGTTTCAATTATTCACCATGCTTAATATTTATGTCTTTTTCCACTATATTACTTACCCTTACTGAGCGATTGAGCTCACCCCTTTCATATGTTTCATTTTCCCAAGATTCCAAGAAGTGTATTATGATTGATATGCAGGGTTAAACTAAAGAGAATAGTGGGGTTCTCAAAGAACTATTTATGATGTGTTTTATGTTTGAAGTTGTAATGTAATGTTAATGTATGTAATCTATTTCCAAGACTGCTAAACCGATCGGTCCTTCGGGACTTGATTCATTGTAATCATTCTAATGTATTAAAATAATGCACCGACTCTGGGTAACAGGGGTTGGGGCGTTACAATACCTAACTCCCTTCTTATTAAATCCTAAAAGAGGTGCTTCCACGTATGTAAAGTACCAGATAAACATATGATAATATCCCACTAACACCATAAATCTATGAATATTGAAAAAACTCTTGGGATTCTCCCAAGAAAAAACTATTAGTACCTTCTCTAGCTCCACTGACACACCTTCCTCTGAGATGATGCGACCTATGAAATGAACCATATCAATCTAGAATTGACACTTAGATATCTTGGAATATAGAAAATTCTATCTTAGTATACTTAGTATGATTTCAAGATGTTGGTAATGATCATCATGTGTCTTGGTGTACACCATTATGTCATCCACAAAAACTGTCACAAAGTAATTTGCGTATGGGTGGAAGATTAAATTCATCAAGGCTGTAAACACTGCCAGTGTGTTTTTCAACCCGAACAATATCACAAATAAGTCATAAAGGACATAACTACTTCTGAAATCTATCCACAGTATATCATAATATTGAACTCTCAAATAATAATACCCTAATATCAATTTAATATTAGAGACGACACAAGCTCCCCCCAATTGGTCAAATATATCATCAATATTTAGAAAAGGATACCCATTCCTTACCATCATCCAATTACACTTTCAGTAATAAATGCATAAGTGCTAGGTAAAATCATCCATTTTAGAAAATAGGATGAGAGAACTCCACGGAGACATACTCCAATCGATAAACCCATTATCCATAAACTCTTCTAATTGAGTCTTAAGAACCTAATGTTCTATTGGTTCTATTCTGTAAGATGGAATGGAAACCAGATCAGCTCTTGGAATGAGATCAATCATAAACTCTACATATCTCTCATGTATAAGTCCTAAAAAGTCTTCAAGAAACACATCACAGAACCTGTATAAAATGGGTTAAAAAACACCATGTATTACACACTAATCATCAAGAAATTAATTGCAGCCTAGGCAGTGATCTCCCTCAATTGATGATGAATTGTCCCTATATGGATCACCTAAATATCCCACTCTCCACGATGAAAATTATTGTCACTTTTAAAGGATGTAAACAAAACTCTATAGAAGTTACACTCTATTTGGGCTCAGTATGATACTATCTAGTTGATACACAAAACCAATCCAAACCATGAAATATCATGTATGTAGAGATCCCATGAAAAATGATACTCCCCAACATCAAGAGAACAACCCTTTTCCCATATCAATTTTTCTCAACTGAACTCCCAAAGGTGTATCGATCATCCTAACCCCTCTAAAAAATTCCACTACCAAGACCAAACTATTAAAAATTTGTGTAGATATAAAAAATGAGAGACACTGGTATCAAATAAGGAACTATAAAGCATTAAAGAAATGAGAGTGGTATCTATAACTGTCAATGTTCCACACTATCTATCCAAAAGTATAGGATGAACTGCATTAAACTATCCTGTCCCCCTTTCCTATGATGCAACCTAAGTTACCTGAGCTGGAAAACTCTACTGATATGGGATCTATTTCCTCAATTACCATGTCCACTTCCTCGAACACCGTGACCAGTAGAACTATAAATTCTATACTGGTAAGGTGTAGAGGACCCCCTCCAATAATTTTTAATTTTCTAGATTCTCCAACATTACCCATATTTCATGGGTTCCCATTGATTCATTGTAGATGTCACATTCGGCCAAAATCTCTGCACTCTACTAGTGGTTGGGGACACTAGCTACAAACATGTCTCGACCAATCACATTAGTGGAAGTATATACAATTACTACTCTGAGTAACCAATCTATCTCTTGGCCATCTTATTTTACATAGCCACAGTTTATGTTTTCCAAGTGGAAGTTCCTACTCTCGAAAGAAGTACCTCCTAGTCATCTAGTAGAAACCACCTATCCCATATTAGAATCCTCTTTTAGGTTCCCCTTTGATATGAGAGCCTTCTTCACCACCTCTGAAAAATTATTAAGCCTGAAGATATTAACCAGGGACATAATCTCACATTTAAGCACATATTGAAACCATTTTTATTTAGTTTCCTTATCTCATTCCAATGAATAAAAAAGGTTGAAAATCTATAAAGTGACCAGTATAGTCCATTATGGATATACTCCCTTGTTTTTGTCTCTTGATCCCAACTTCCCACTCCTACCTGAGCATCTCAGAGAGACAGTTCCCAAAGAAATTCTTCTAAAAGTCCTTCCAATCCATATTCTCTATCTTCCTATCCTAATCCTAGATTTACCATTAACGCTTCACTTGAACATGTAACATATAAGTGTCTAGTTTTACTCTATTCTCAGCAGGAGTCCCCATGTGGTCAAGAATTTTCTTAATATACTCAATATAGAACTCATCTACCTTAGGTCCACCCTCTTAGATGAATGTTGGAGGGTGATGAAACCATAACTCTCTTGTCTAGTCAGGAATTCTCTTTACAACTCACCCTGGTTATCATTCCATTAACTATAATAAGAAAGAAAAATTCTCCTGGAACCACTCCCCATATCCTTCACCTGACACTATTTGAGCCTCAGGTTCTAATAATGGAGGCACATTCCTGGACGTGTTCTCCTACCATCATATCCACATGCATCATCATAGAGTCATATTTATACAATTATAACACACACATCTTAGGAAACATTACAAAAGAGTATCACATTTAGATAAAGGGGATTCACTTCATGTAATAACGAGTCATTACCGTTACCTCACCACATGTTCAAAACTGAGGCACCATCACCACCCTTAACCACCCATCATCTAGGTAAATATTAATAAAGGGTAAAAATTTTTAATATTTAGAGTTTCTCAAAAGTCACCCATTTATCAATTTTATTTACCACAATTAGCATTATTTTATATATTTCAATTTCACATTAGGATCCATTTTCATTCTAAAATTCACAACAAGAAAACCAATTTCATTTTATTATCTCACACGAAAACTTATTTTCTATGCATGCCTAAAATGATGCGTGTCACAATAATTACTAAATGCCAAAAATTATGCATGTATGCTAAAATTTCATGCCATACCAGTCTATGAAGAAAATATCTGATAACAATAATAACATCACAAAAAAATTGCATCACCTAAGGTGAAATAATATTCAACTACTACAGAAAACATCAATAACATGAATCCCACCCTTGGTACTTGGTTTTTCTTGCGTACATGTGTTAGTTACTCCCATCCACGAGCTCATGACTAAGACCAGAATAAAAAAAATCTCCTTTCTACCTTTCCCAAATAGTAAGAAAAGAAAAGAAAAGAAAAGAAAAGATCCAGTAATACCAATTTGTATTGTCATGATCTAGGTTCCATACACTGGTTCCCTGATCCGGTTGGTTACATGACCTCAAGCATACCACCCTGAATTCCATAGGTTTCTGACTAGCAATGAGGGTGTAATATAAAATAGGGGAGATGATACCCTCTCTATCAGAGTAATACAACAACAGAAATAAATAAACCATAAATAAATGAAAATAACCAACAACCATAGTAATACTATGATAAATATATACCAATATCAGAAAATAAACCAAAACACGGATAACTAATCATAACTAAAATAGTAGATATATCATTCCATATAATTGTCAAGTGTCAAATGAAAAACCTAGAAGAAAGATGCTGAAAACTCCTAAATAGGGCCCCAAATCACGTTCGGTTCCCTCACCCATGCTCCATCTAAACTCATCTATCTAGCATAGGGATATTTCCCTTATCCTGTCCTATAAATATAAAGCCTATTCGGGTAACAATCATGCATCCCAAGTAGGGTGTGAGTACAACTCAGAAGGCCACCACCAATGGTGTCTATAAAACAATATCAAATCTATAACAATGTATGTATCTATAAAAATAATAAAGTACAAGGGATAAAATTTATATTTTACTAATTTAATTTTTCCTTAATTAACCACATAAATATATCAGGTTAACAATGATACCTAAAAATCAATACTTGCTTTGGCCTGTTGCAGAGTCTGAACTATCCCCCAAGATAGATCACATATCAAAATAAAATGGGTTATCATTTATCATTTCATTTCATGTTCATGATCAAATAATGGGGGCCTGCAGTGGTAGTATATAACCCCATTGGTGTATGGAGAAGAACTCCCTATTCCAAAACTCATTAATCACACACACACACACACAAATATATATTTATATATACATAATCAGAATGGGGTCCAAGAGCACTATTCTGGGAACTTGTGGGTATTTGGAGAAACAATCCTTGTCCTAAAACTCATTTCAATCATTACAACACACCCAATGGATGTCTAGAAATTTCACAATTAATTTTCCGACAATGTTCATAATTCCAAATATTTCAATCAAGAAAATTCATAATTCATTACTTTAATCATTTAATCACACCCCATGGGTCACCAAAAATTTCTTAAACCCATTAGTGAATAAATTTCATTATCCATTATTCCCCAAATCACATATCACAATTTCAACCAAATTAAATTTTACAAAGTCAACACATTTCATTATTTAATGAAAAATCAATTAATCATTTCAATATAGAATGCAATTTCCAAATATGGAAATTGGACTTGAAAATTTATCTACATTTCAAATCATCCAAGACAATTGGAAATTTAACATTTACCATCTACCTCAAGATTGTTGATGAACATCTTCCAAGACAAAAATACCCAAATTGAAATACAACTATGAATTCTAGAACAAAGAATGAGATCTATAACCAAAACCCAGAAAAAGATAAAAATGATTACAATATATCAAAACCAAGATCTATTCCTTTCTAAAAGAATAAAATCATCCCTCTAATGGATGAGAGAAATATGGGATAGTGGGAGGAAACCAATTAGGAAGATATTTTTTATTAGGAGAGTTGCATATCTATCAAAAGAGTATTAACTTCATCAATAAAAGAGTTTGTAAGGCCTTGGAATCCTTTTGGAGGATGAAAAAAACATTGTAATGAGTATAGGTCTATGTGGGGGAGATTAGGGGTTAATATGGGTGGTTGATAATTTTTTTTATAATTTATTAATGGAGTCAAATTCTACCTACATGGTTTCCAATATGGGGAACTTGGTTTGGAAAACCATTCTCCCTAATTGCGTTCCCTTACTGGTGGGGGTTCATGAATACTCTTAATAGGGTGAATGATGTGAAAAACCATGTGCTAACCCTGCAAACCCCTCTATCTGTGGTTGTATAGTTTGCTATGTTGGGAACATGTTTTGGGGAAACATTATTCCCACCATTAACTACCCAAAAACTCTTTGAAAAATTCCAAACATCTCATGATCAAACCCAACACATGCCTCAACCAAAATATATCAAAACAACGGTAAAAGAATACATGAAAATGAGCCTAATACATCTCCATAAAAGGTTGGTATCTTATACCGTATTCATTAAATACCTGAATATAATTGGGTAATTAGTCAGACTAAATGAAATCACTACAAATTCATAGTGTTTGTAACTTATATGAAATGTTTTCTTGTGTATATCCTCCTTCTTGACCCTTAATTGATGATATCCAAAATGATTTAAAATCATGTAAAATTATTGAGCTCCATGAAGTCAATCAAAAAATTCATCGATACGAGGTAGAAGATACATGTTCTTGATATTGATATTGTTAAATTCTCAATAATCAATGAAAGGTTTTATTAACCCATATTTATTAATAACAAAAAAGATGAACACCAAAGTGGCACACTTGGCTGAATAAATCCCTTGTGAAGATTATCCTGGGGTTGTTTTGTGCCCAAGTGATTGCATTTGTTGTCAATAACCTGTCTATGTGTGCCAACTGATGAAGTAGATCTTGAAGAATGATGATTGAAGAATCATTAAATTAGACTATTGGAGAACTGATTTTATGTTCAAAGAACTTCTATCAACGGGATACAGTGTCAAAACATTTAATGAAGTCCATTATTTACTCTTAATGCATGAGGAATTGAAAGATAATGCAACCTCATCTATGATTGGATCAAATAAGTACAATGAAGATCAAGTGATTCTTAATTGATGGTTGATGAAGATCCTTGGGAATTCCATCTCCTAATAAAAGAAGAAGAAGAGATGTTGAAGAAGAGATATGGAGTTCTTAAGAAGATGAAGATGAGAGGAAGATTGGTTGGTTATATTGCTTGGTTTTTAAACCAAGTATACAAGGTATACTTATACTAAAATGAAAGACAAACATTGGGCTATCCTTGTGGTCTCACCCAAGGCACATGTGGGATTGAGGTCACCACGCCCATAGGGAAACCTCATGGGCCAGCCCAATGAGGCCGGGCCATGTATAAGCCTGAGCCACGCGGTGGTGAAGCTCGCGCAGCGTGGGCGCCAATTGCGCGCCCAAGGACAATAGGCAGAGTGTGTTCTAGAGCACGCCTGCAGAGAATCGGTGCGGGGTGGCACCAGAGGAGGGGGAAGAAATTATTGAACCGTTATAGCCACGTAGAGATTGTTATACCACGCTCCAAAAGCATGACACTTCGATGTGGGACGAGAGTAGAGCCGATATGAGACGTCCATCCGATCTGTGTGTAATCGCGGCCGTTCATCTCATCTGCTGCTCCATGATATAATCGTGTCTGTCCGCGTTCATTAAACGCAGATCCAATGGCGTAAGGGTTTTCTTCAACCTCCCACTGGCTGAGGGACATCCCGCGATCCCTCCTATGAACCAGATCCACCTGAGCAAGGGAGATGGAGCTCCCGGCCGCCTTTGATGGACATAGGGCCTCCATTGTGTTTGTCTCCTCATCACGAACACATGAATGCGTTAAAAGTCGCATGATTTCCATGAATGGAGAAGAGAGACATAAGCCGAAGTTAATGAAGATGCGAGGAAATGTGTTCGTGCATGGATAGAGCATGAATAAGCCATTCATGTGTTTGAAGATGCATGCACATGAAGGATATACATCAAAAGGACCCCACGTTGAAGGAGTTGGAAAACTATGAGTTTCATGGGTAGTTGAGATCTTATTCATACGGAGGATTTTGAGAAATCCTTTACCTATAAGAGGAGCTTCCCGAGGCCAAAAGAGGGGGATGATCGCTTGAGAAAAGGTCCCATGAAGCTTTGTGAAACGTGAAGGAAGAATCCTCATGCCCGAGCGTGACAGTGAAGTCCGGAGCCACCTGAGGCTCCGAGGGAACCTTTCGTGCAACCCCTACATGAAAGAAGGAGGTCAGGGCCACCCTGCGCGCTCCCTTTACGTGATAGGAAGAGGCCATGCCGCGCGACACCTGCGTGCCTTCTGCCCGTGGAACCTGCGTGACAGTAGGTGGCCACGAAACCTGCGCGCCCTCTGTGCCGGAAAACATGTGTGGCAGGAGGAAGCTGTCGTGCCACTTTCACAGTAGAAAGAGTTTCCATAATTGAGCCGTAGAAGGAGCTTCCGCCACCCTGTGCTTCCACTACTCCCGCACCCTGCGCACCTGTTGCACCCAAGCACCCTGGGCGGTATAAGTCAAGAGAATGCCACAATCTTTCATACCCTCCTTTTAAGTGTGTTTAGGTGAAGTGAAAGTCACACACCTTGTGAGTGTGTGTGAAAATGAGGAAAGCCACACCCAATCATTTGGGTTGTGAGGGTGTGTGCACAAGTGAAGAAGGAAGAATTACATGTATGTACATGCATTCATGTTTAATAAAAAGGTGAGAACACTTTAAGAAGAATAAGAACACATATTTAATTGTGTGTATGCAAAAGAACTAAGTGTGTGAATAATATAAGACACACAACACATTGGTGTGTGTGTGCCAGAAAAGAAGGAAGACCTTACAATCTGAGTTTTTGAAGAACTAATCATTTCAAGTGATTAGTATTGGTGAGAAAGACCAACAAGTTCTCCTGGAGTCTGTTGAAGCTACTTGAAGAATTGAACAACACATTTGAAGAAGAGAAGTGAAGCTATGAAGAAGAAGATGCAGTGTTGTTGGGGGGTTTAACTAACATGTAATTGGGGGGTATAACCAATTACCGTGTAAACATTTTTTGGCATAGTGAGGAACCCATGTTGGGGAGTGTAACCAACACGGTAAGGAGTAGGTATTTGTATAGAACCTTGTAAATCTCTTTGTTTTGTGCTTTCATTATCACTACATCACCAAAATAATAGATCGAGGACTTAACCATCAATAGAGGTTGAATTGATCATTCAAAGGGAAAAACTCTTAAAAAAAGTTATCAATGATTCACCCCTCCCCTCTCAGTGATCAAAACTGATCCTAGAATTTCAATTAGTATCAGAGGGAGGTTACCTCTATTAGGATCTAATTCTGAGAAGATGGAAAATCTGAATTTTATTTATAGTAGGGGTTTTCCTACATTCGATGGCAATAATTACCATAGCTGGAAGAATCAGATGTTACCCTACCTTCTATCTATCGGCCTTGAAGTAAGAGATGCAACCTTATTTGGATTCCCTCCTCTTGCTAATGATGCTTCTATAACACTGGCTGAGAAAAGAAATATAGAAGTTGATGGTAAATCTCAAAATTCCATCCTTATTTCACTCACAGAAAAGGTATACACAAAAGTCATGGGACTCAAGAATGCTAAAGAAATTTTGGGAAAATTGGAAATCAGTTATGAAGGTAACATGAAAGTCAAGGAAGCCAAATTAAAAATTTGGAGAAGCAAGTTTGAAGATATCAATATGGGTGAAAAATAAAATATTGATGATTATTTTACAAGAGTTAATGAAATTTTCAGTAACATTCGGGGCTTTGGAGAAATGTTGGAGGAATCAACTATTGTTTAAAAACTAATGAGAAACTTTCCTGACAGGTTTGACCCAAAAGTCTCAGAATTAGAGGATATAGATGATTTCTCTCTTGATGAACTACACAACATTATCATTTCATATGAAATGAGGAAGATCCCAGTATTCAAGAAGAAGATCAAAGATGAGATGGCTTTCGAGGACATGAGACAACTCAAGATAAGAGATGACGAAGTCTTAGAATCAAGTGAATATGACAATGAAGAAAAGGATGAATATTTCAACAAAATTATTTCTCTTTTATCAAAAAGTTTTTGAAAAGATAAATTCAAGGGAAAAGGGAAATTACCACCAAGGTGTTTCAATTGCAATAACATCAGACATTTTGATGTTAACTATCCTAAGAAAAGATTTAGTGCTCCAGAAATTGAAGAAGAAAAATCACAAAAGAAGAAATGGAGTAGAAACCCAAGAGAAGGAATCAAATTTAGTTCAAGAAATAAAAGGTTCATTACAGGTGAAATAAGAAGCTATGTGAGCAACGAGGAAGAATTAAACTCCACATCAGCCAGTCAATCAGAAAAAGAAACGAATTTTATGGCTCATGTGGAAAAAGGGTTTGACACCTGTAGAAGTGAAGATGATGAAAGTGAGCGAACAGAGATTTAACACTTGTTGAAAGATGAATTAGAGGCTTGTCTTGAGTAAAACAATAATCTCAAGAAAGAGAAGAAACTGTTACAAAAGGGAACCAAAAGGATGAATAAGGAGTTGGAAGAATGTATGAAGAAATAGACACTGTACATTGATGAAATCAAGAGACACAAACTAAATATAGCTGAGTTGGACAAGATATCAAAATATCTTGAATAGAAACTTCACCTCAAAGAAAAAGAGATACCCGTGACACAATCCAAGTGGATTGAAGCACATGATAGATTGACAAAGATGAGAGAAGACTTTAACATGGCTGTTGAGGTCAAGGTAGAATCATCTCACACTGGTGCTCAAAGGAAGGTCAACTCACCACTAAGTAAATCTAAAAATACATCTATTATCTCTAACATTGCAGATTCAAAGATAAAATTGAGACAAACACGAAATACAAAAACTTTTGAAAAATCATCTTCAATGCAAGAAAGGAAATCCCCAGGAAGGAATACCCAAATCATAGACAGAAAACTACAACATGACTCCTATCAGTGGATAAGGTCAAGGTTTAGAGGCTACTGCTGGTGTTGTGGAGTGTTTGGACACACAACCTATGCATGCTGGTATAACATGTCTCTTCCATGTATGAGGCATGAGTCAAGGGGGAGACATCCTGAAACCAAGAGTATATTACAGAAAGCATCAAAACTTCCAATTCAGAACAAATCTGACTGCCTGGGTAAAGCTTGTGGAAGATGTGACCAACAAGGTCATAGAGATGATAAATGTATATCTGTTCTTCTTGAACAAAGAGTTAAATACATGAAAGGAAAAGGCATTCAGGAACCCAATGAAGAAATCACATGCTTTGATGAAGTTTCTCTAAAATCCAGTAGTAAAACCAAGTCATGGATTCTTGATAGTGGATGCTCTTCACACATGACCGGTGATACAAAAATTCTTAGCAACATAGAATGTCATGAGGGAGGAACCGTGGTTTTTGGAAATGATTGTTCTCTGAAAATCAATGGAGTTAGAAAGGCAATGATTGAAACAACAACCCTAAAATCCAATGATGTGTTATTTGTTGAAGGATTAAAGAACAACCTACTGAGTGTAAACAAATTATGTGACAATGGACATGAGGTGTTGTTCAAGAAGGATTAATGCATCATCAAGTGCTCAAAGGATGGAAAAATCATCACTCAAGGAATAAGAACCACTAGAAACCTATTTCAAATTGGTGAGACCATCAATTCTTGTTATCTTAGTTATAAGGATGAAAAAAACCTATGGCACAGAATACTTGTCCATCTTGGTAAAAGGATTATGATTAAAATTCTGAAGTACAATATTGCATGAGATCTGCCTAAACTAAAGAGAGAAAGAGATGAAATTTGTGACACATGTCAGAAGGGAAAACTGACCCATAGTTCACACAAAGGAGTAGATATCATGTCTACTAGGCCTCTTGAACTCATCTATACAGACATATGTGGACCAATGAGAAAAAAGTATACAAGAGGAGATCTCTATTTTATAACCTTCATTGATGATTACACTCAGATGACCAACGTCATGTTCATGAAACACAAGTCAGAAGCAATCACAATGTTCAAAAATTTTAGATGGAAGGCTGAGAAAGAACTACAACTCTGCATCAATAAAGTGAGATCAGAAAATGGAAAAGAATACACATGTGATTCTTTTAAAATCTATTTGGTCAATCATGGAATCAAGAATTAATACAGTACACCATATACTCCACAACAGAATAGAGTGGCTGAAAGAATGAATCGAAGCATAGTCGAAATGGGGAGGACAATGTTAGCTAAACACAATATCTCTAAGTTTTTCTGGAGAGAAGCGGTATGCACAGCCATACACATACAAAATAGATGTCTCCTATGACCAGAAACACAAATGACAGCCTATGAAATGTGGTTTAACAGAAAAACAACTATTAAATACTTTAGAGTCTTTGGCAGTCCTTGCATCATCAAGATTAAAAACATTCATCTGGGAAAGTTTGAGGAAAATGTAGAAGAAAGAATCTTCATGGGTTACCTACATGATAGAAAAGGATAAAGATGCTGGAATAAGAGGTTGAAAAGATGATTGACTGCAGTGATTTCAGAATAATTGAAAACAACACCAAACCAGACACTGTAGATAATGATGACTCAAATAATGACATAACCTTGGAATAGAAGAATGAATAATTAACTGATCCAATACCAACCGCTGGTGAGATCAACTCTGAAAACACCAGTGATGAAGAGGAAGGTCATGAATATAGAATAAGGAGATACAAAAATTTGAAGAAACACGTCGACATAGAAAATGTTCTTGGTGACCCACATTCCTTAGTAAGAACTAGAAAAATATTGATATTGGAAGATTAAACTACACTAGTTTCTCAAGTTGAACCTCATACAGTGGCTGAAGCAATTGAAATTGAGGAATGGATACAATATATTCATGAGAAACTCAATCAAATAGAAAAGAATTCCACTTGGGATCTCGTACCAAGGCCCAAAAATAAAAATGTTTTTGGGACAAAGTGGGTTTTCAGAAAAAAAATCAATGAAAAGGGGGAAGTTTCCAGAAATAAGGCCAGACTCGTATGCAAAGGTTATTTACAAATAGAAGGAATCTACTTTGAAGAAACCTTTTCACAAGTTGCAAGACTAGAAACTATCAAAATGTTCTTAGCAGTTGCAGCACACAAGCAGTACAAGGTCTATCAGATGGATGTGAAATCTGCATTCCTAAATTGAGATCTTGAAGAAGAGGTGTATATAGAACAACCAGATGGATTCATTCTGGACGAAGATGGTAGTATGGTTTGAAAATTGAGAAAAGATTTGTATAGATTGAAGCAGTCCCCTAGATCCTGGTACTCCAAATTGGATGGTTGTCTCAAGAACATGAAGTTTGTCAATGGAACAGTTGACAATAATCTCTATGTCAGAGAAATGACCACTGGTACTCTAATAGTCATTATCTATGTGGATGATATTATTTTTGCTCGTGACAAGGAAGGACTATGTGAAGAATTTGCTGAGTAGATAAAGAGAACCTTTGAAATGTCCACACTTAGTCAAATGACATATTTACTAGGATTTCAGGTGGAACAAAAAAACTCCATCTTTCTTTCACAAGAAAAGTATGAAAGGGACTTAGTGAAAAGGTTCGGAATGGAGAATGAACAGGTGGTTTCAACACCCATTTCTATTGGAACCAAGTTGTTCAAGGATGAAGAAGGCAATAATGTTGATCAGAAAGAGTTCAGGAGAATTATCGGCAGTCTTCTATATCTCACAGCTTCAAGGCCAGATATAACATATGCAGTTACTTTGTGTGCCATAATTCAAAGTGAACCAAAAGAATCTCACTTATCAGCAGCTAAAAGAATTTGAGATATGTGAAAGGAACCCTCAACTATGGGCTCTTATATGAACACAGTATAAACATAATGTTGTTGGTATTCATAGATGCAGATTGGGCTAGTGATTGTACTGATAGAAGATGCACATCTGGTGGAACCATATTTCTGGGAGAGGGATGTGTTAGTCGGTTCAGAAAGAAACAAAATTCTGTAACTTTGAGCACACCTGAATTAGAGTATGTGGCAGCTACACATGCATGTACACAGATGATTTGGATGCAGGTTCAGCTAGCATATTTGAGAATTAAAACTGAAAAACCATTGAGGATCTTATGTGATAATCAAAGTGCGATTGGATTGTATAAAAATACTATACAACACTCCATATCCAAGCACATTGATATAAAATATCATTTCATCAAAGAAAGGGTCACTAGTGGAGACATCAAGCTAGACTACATTTCTACTCAAGATCAGGTGGCAGATATTTTTACCAAATCTATGCCTACAGAAAGATTTGTTGATCTAAGGCTAAAACTTCATGTTCATCCTTCTCCTCTCACTTGAGGAATAATAAGGTCCCTCTTTATTCCCTAAATTTATATACTTGTTTTTTTACTAACGTGTAGGGAATTGAAGGAGATGAGTGCATCCATTGAGGGGGAGCATTGGTAGTTGAAGTTGTGCAGGGTCAAGCAGTTATGCATTTCGGGTATGACTTCCCATTCATCCCTTTGAATTTGTTGGAAAATAAGTGGGAGAAATCACCAGCACATAGATTGTGACATTCTCTAAGTGTGCTTAGGTGTATTGATAACCAAATAAAAAGGGGGAGATTGTTGAGCCCAAGTGATTGCATTTTTTGTCAATAACCTGTCTATGTGTTCCAACTGATGAAGTAGAGCTTGAAGAATGATGATTGAAGCATCATTAAATCAGATGATTGGAGAACTTATCTTAAGTATAAAGCCCTTGTATCAACATGATACGGTGTCACAACATTTAATGAATTCCATGATTGACTCTTAATGCATGAAGAATTGAAAGATACTCCAACCTCATCTATGATTGGATCAAAGAAGTACATTTAAGATCAAGTTATTCTTGATTGATTGTTGATGAAGATCCTTGGGAATTACATATCTTTATAAAATAAGAAGAGATGTTGAAGAAGAGATATTGAGTTCTTAAGAATATGAAGAGTAGAGGAAGATTGGTTGGTTATATTGCTTGGTTTTTAAACAAAGTATACAAGGTATACTTATACTAAAAAGAAAGCCAACCATTGGGACAACCTTGTGGTCTTACCCAAGGTACATGTGGGACCGAGGTCACCATGCCCATGGGGAAACCTCATGGGCCAGGCCAATGAGGCCATGCCGTGTATAAGCCCGAGCCATGCGGTGGTGAAGCTCGCGTAGCATGGGCGCCAATTGTGTGGCCGAGGACAAGAGGCAGAGTGGGCGCTAGAGTGCGCCTGTAGAGAACCGGTGTGGGGCGGCACCAGAGGAGGGGGAAGAGATTATTGAACCGTTGCAGATGCTTCGAGCTTGTTATACAGCACTCCATAAGTGAGAGACTTCGATGTGGGACGCACGCAGAGCCGATATGAGCCGTCCATCCGATCCGTGTGTAATCACGGCCATTTATCTCATCCACTATGACACGATATAATCGTGGCCATCCGCGTTCATTAAACGCGGATCCAACAGCGTAGAGGTTTTCTTCAACCACCCGCTGGCTGAGGGACAGACCTCAACGCCTCCTATGAACTAGAGCCACCTGAGCAAGGGAGATGGAGCTCCCGGCTACCTCTGATGGACATAGGGCTTCCATTGTGTTCGTCTCCTCATCACAAACACATGCATGCGTTGAAAGTCGCATGCTTGCCATGAATGGAGAAGAGAGACTTAAGCCGGAGAAAATGAAGATGCGAGGCAATGTGTTCGTTCATGGACAGAGCAAGAAAAATCCATGCATGCGTTCGAAGATGCATGCAAATGAAGGATATACATCAAAAGGATACCTCATTGAATGAGTTGTAAAACTCCAAGTTTCATGGGTATTTGAGATCCTATTCATGTGGAGGATTTTGAGGAATCCTTTACCTATAAGAGGAGCTTTCTGAGGCCAAAGGAGGGGGATGATCACTTGAGAAAAGGTCCCACGAAGCTCCGTGCAATGAAAAGGAAGAATCCTCACGCCTGAGCGTGAAACAGAAGTCCGAAGCCACCAGAGGCTCCGAGGGAACCTTTCGTGAAACCCCAGTGTGAAAGAAGGAGGTCAGGCCCACCCTGTGCACTCCCTTTACTTGACAAGAAGATGCTGAGCCGTGCGACACCTGCGTGCCTTCTACCCGCCGAACCTGCGCGGCAGTAGGTGGTCGTGGAACCTGCGCGCCCTCTATGACCAGAAACTTGCGCAGAAGGAGGAAGCTGTCATGGAACTTGGACGGTAGAAAGCGTTGTCGTACTTGAGCGGTAGAAGGAGTTGCCGCCACCCTGTGTGACCGCTGCTCCCGCACCCTGCGTGCCTATTTCACCCAAGAACTCTGGGCAGTAGAAGTTAGGATAAGTCTGAAAACTTGTTCACCCTCCTTTGAAGTGTGTTCGGGTGAAGTGAAGGCCACACACCTTGCGAGTGTGTGTGAAAACGAGGAATGCCACACCCAATCATTTGGGTTGTGAGGGTGTGTGTACAAGTGAAGAAGGAAAAATTTCATGTATGTACATGCATGCATGTTGAATAAAAATGTGTGAACACTTTAAGAAGAATAAGAACACACATTTAAGTGTGTGTATACAAAAGAACTAAGTGTGTGAAGAAGAGAAGACACACAACACCTTGGTGTGTGTGTTCAAGAAAATAAAAAATACCTTAAAATCTGAGTTTTTGAAGATCTAATCATTTCTAGTGATTATTATTGGTGAGAAAGACCAACAAGTTCTCTTGGAGTCTATTGAAGCTACTTGAAAAATTGAACAGCACATTTGAAGAAGAGAAGTGAAGATGTGAAGAAGAAGATGCAGTTAGTTGGGGGGTTTAACCAACTTGTAATTGGGGGGTATAACCAATTACCGTGTAAACATCTTTTGGCATAGTGAAGAATCCGTGTTGGGGAGTGTAACCAACATGACAATGAGTAGGTCTTTGTACCGAACCTTGTAAATATCTATGTTTAGTGCTTTCATTATCATTGCATCACAAAAAGAGTAGATCTAGGCATTAACCAGCCACAGATTTTGAATTGATCATTCAAAGGGAACAATTCTTAAAAATAAAATGTTATCACTGATTCACCCCTCCCCTCTCAGTGATCACAACTGATCCAGGCATTTCAGGTTGCTTCTTCAATTCTTATAACATAAACAGAACTATTCTATATGGAGTCCTTGAAATAAGTATATCACTAGGTATGAGTTATAATGTGAACTAATGTAACACCCCATGTTTTTTAGAAAATATTTATCTTCAAATAATTTCATTATTTCAATGGTTTGTGCTACATGCAACAACGAGTTTAAACGTACCGTGATATAATATTAAAATATTATTATTTTATGTGATAGTTATAACCTATCCTTTAATTTGGAGGGTATGAATATTATTAAAAACTTTATATAAATTTACTAATCAATATAAATGTATTTATAAATTCTTAGTAAATAATCAGTCAATTTTTAGTAAAGTGATTTTTCTTCTTCAAAAATATGTCTTCCCCAAAAATTAATTTTCTTATGACTGCATATTGTAATTAATTTCCAATTTTTTTTTAAAAAAGGTGTTTTAAAAAATCAATTTCATTTTTTAATTTTTCAATTGAAATTGATCATAAGACAATTTTTTTATAATTTTGTGAAAATTGAAAATTTTGGTTAATATTAAAAAATGCAGTTTTTTATGAAATACATTATCTTCAGTTATATCATCAAAACATAACTATGATAAAAAAATTTAAAATTATTTAAATATTGATTTATGATAATTCAATACAAATATAAAACATAAAAAATTCATAAAATATAAAATATAAATTATTTCATTATAAATAGGGAAATGTTTTTTAGTTCTGATGCAACGATTGTGAAGTATTCGAAAAGTCCAAATTGGTGCCTTATAAATATTAATTGAGAGGTAAACATTCATTTCACAATTTGTTTCTTAAATATCATTCTTAAATTAATATATTTACTGATATTTTAAAATTTTATACTAACATAACAAGAATATTATTGAAATTCTTGTTCAATGCTTGAACAAGGCTAGAAAAGTGAAATTAACAAATTAAATAAGTTGTATTGCCATGTATATTAGTAAATATACATAATTAATTAATATGAAGGATAATATCTAACCTATTTAATTTATTTTTATGATAGTAATTTTATTAATATTAATATAATACAAAATTACCTTATAGTCTTATTCATCACTAACACAGTTCTTGTGAAATAAAAAATATCAATAAAATGATTTTAAAAACTCTAAACTTTAATTGAAAAGAAATATTAAATGAACCAAACATTTACCTAAATATTATTGAATGATTATATATCTATTATAATCATCCAAGTGTCTAAATTATGGACTTTTGGGACCACATGGATAAAATTAATGTCTTTATAATATTTTATTTAATGAAAAGCCAAACATATCAAACTCTTGTTTTAACAAGTTTAATAATTTTAACATGGAGTTATTTAGAGGATATATTGAAATATAAATAATATTTTTAAATATAAAAGATTTATATTCATCATGATAATTCATTGTTAACTTTTATTAAATAATTAATTACCATAAATGCTTACACAATGCTAATGTAATAATTATCAATTTAATGGGAAAGTCAAATAAATAATATTAAAAATATTAAAATAAATATAACTTGAGATAATTTATATAATATATAAATTTTATAGAATATTGTGATATATTAGGGATTTATTAAATGATTTTGTTTGAAGTTATCTTGTTTTATTGATTTTTGTAATAGTCAAATTAATGAATAGTTTCAAAATTTAAAATAATGATATTTTTTGAAAAAAATAAGTTATTAAATTATTTATAAATCATTAAAATATTAAATAAGGTGAAAGGATATAATTTATGGTAAACGGTTTTTCCCCCTATACATTTATAGTCCATTTGGAGGAATTTTCTCTAGAATAGTCTTATTATAGCTTAATATTTTTAGGAATTCCAAAAGTGCACCTCACTTCAATTATAAAGGGGAACCTCCTATATTGATTATTTACACAACTTGGTGATTAATAGACCATCCATAACCTACCAAATTATTTTTTTAAGTTCTCTAGACACATTCTATATTTTTCGGTCTTCTCAAAGGTCCAACCCTAGAGTCCTTAAAAGGAGATCTAAGGGAGTCGTCTCAAAGAAGATGTAATCTCCATAATCGACCTCTTTCTTTTTATAATTTTATTTAAAACCACTTAATATATAATATATATCATAAAATATAAAATTAAGTATACTAAATATTATTTAATGTTATGATGATTATGGAAACACCACTATACACTATCCTTCTCATCAAATAAGAAGTGAAAGTATCTCTCGTGTGTATGTACGACTTACCATCTCCACGTAGCTATAAAATTAATTTTAAAAAACCAAAATTCATGGATTGTTAATATTATGGGTTTAAAGATAATATATTATATTTATGACATAATTATTATTATTTAATGAAAATAAAATATCTACATTCTTACCTTCCAAACCATTGGAAAATGAAAACCTCGCTCGTGCGTACATGTGGACTACCACCTCCACGAAGAGATGTGATTATTTTTTAATTTATATTTTACTTGGATGGAAAATAGGATGTATATGATTAAAAAATTTAATATAAATGATTTAATAATTACACATGGATGTTCTGGGGGTTTGGGAACAAATGAAAGAAAGATGTAAACATGGAGGTTCGAAACCAAGACATTCTCAACTCACCGCCACAGGTACAATAGGGGTGTAACCAATGAAATGTTCCATATGTGGATATATAATAATAATTATATAAATTTGAATTATTATATACGTTTATTTCATTTCATATATCAAAGAGTGAATACAAATTTCATGCGTAGATATGAACTACATTGTCCATGAACGTTGCAATTTATTTTCTATCTATATCGTTATGGATGACTTTAAATATATATATAAAAAGAATATATATGATATAATAATAATTTATATTATTATGGTATATATTTATAATAAAGTTAAATTTATTATATAAAATGTTAAAGAACTTTAAAAAATGTCAAACCTAAGGTAATGGATTTTCTCTCACTTTTTTTTCTGTGGGATCTGTACCTTATACACTAAGTGTTTATTATGTGTGGTGTATATATTAACTATTAATTTCATTTTTATTATTTTCATGAAAATTAGGGGAAATAAATATCATTATAATTTTAATTCATTCATTATTCTTAGGATTTAAAAATTAGAAATGTGGTAAGAGTTTATTTAACAATCTTGCCATTATTCGAAATTGTTTATGTTTAATGTTCAGTGGGAAATATTTCACTTCGAGGTCCATGTTTTCAAAAAATGTTTTAAAAAAGGTTTTTATTATTCTCATGCAATTGTTTAAATTCATTTTTAACCATGAGTTACTTTTTAACAAAATTGTTGAATGTAATATTTTTGTCATTATCCAAATGAGGTAATTTTTGAATTTTTCGACAAAAATATGGAAGAAATGTTTTTATAACTTGTACGGAATGAGAATATTTTCCTTTATTAATGATTAATTAATGATTTTAAGATTCATTTACATGTTTACAAGTTTATTTTAAAAAATATTTTTTTCATTTATATATGTGTGGCTATTTTAGAAATGGAAGTTATTTGAAAATGGAAAAGTTATTTTCCTCAAGAATTATCCAAATTATCTTTCAAAATAATTTTCCATATAAGATGAAATAATTTGATTTTACTTAAGATTTACTAGGGATATGATCTAAGGATACCATCATTACTATTTTTATAGATGGTTTGTGTTTTTAATGATAATATTTTGATGAAACCCGTACCCTTTTTCTGTAGGTTATACTTGGATGAAATGTTAATGAAATTTATTTCTTTTAATGAATTATGAAATGTTGAATGTTTAATGATCTTGTGACATGCATATATATAATTTTATTTATCTGATGGTTGGGTCCTATATCTTACCCTAATATATTGGTTAATGATGGATAACTCATGAGGTATATATGTTAAGCATGAACCTGATTTCATGCTTACATTTTTATGAGTGGACCTAGATTTTGGTCAATATGTTTATGCATATAACTAGATATAATGTCCATATGGTTATGCAAGGAAATTTATTTTGGGTCTATAAGATCATGTGTGGACCTGGTTTCCTGTCCATATGTTAATGTGAGGGCCTAATTTCATCTCTTAAAATTAATGAGTGAACCTATTTATATTTATACATGTTCACAAAGTTATATGATTATGTGTATTCCAAAATTCCATGTCTTTTGAAAATTGTATTCTCCCATGGCTCATGTTCCTTTAGGATTCATGTCTTATAAACTTCCATGATTTATTCAATGACAGAAGATTATGATCTTTTATATATAGGGTATAGTTTTTAAAAGTTATTTACATGTTTTTATGCACTTATTCTCATTATAATAATTTATATTTCACTTGATTAACAATAATTTTTATTTGAGATCTACCTTTATTATTTTTGATTCCATAGGTTATGAATAATGGTTTAGGTAGGGTACTCCTAAGAGGAGTATTGTATGATAAGATCTTTGTGTGAGATGTTGAAGTACTTTCATGAAATAATAATACTGTGTTTCTAGTCTCCCGAGAAACTAAAATATTATGGTCCTAAAGTTTGTGTTTATAAAATGTATTTAATATTCATCTAAATATATATTATATTTATGTACGAAAATTCGATGCCGTTATGGTTAGTATTAAATGAACGATTTAGTAAATATTTTTAGATCAGGATTAGAAAAATTTTAGTGAGATCCCCAGGGAAATTACTAAATATATTCCGAAGTATATGTATTTGGATATGTCTTGGGATTTTTCTAGGTATATAAATAAGGATAAGTATAAGGATAATTCTAATTATTGGGAAATACCCAAAAAATGTTGTGATAGATATAGAAAGGGGTTTTAAGGAAGTTACATACATGAATGAATACTACAAGTGGATATGGCTCTCGAATAGAGTTACCTAGGTCTAATAATTTATAAAATAATGAATTGATCTACACTCCACTAGTGGAAAACTACCCTATAAAAACAGTTTTAAACCATGGGTATAGCCTCTAGAACTGTGGGTATTGGATATACCCAAAATTTTAGGAACCATGGCAGTGGGAGGTGTTTCTATAGCTATTATCTATACCCATGGATTGAAAATGTTATACCCTGGGTTATGAACTGTGTGGATAGGTGTATGGGAAATTTTCCACCCTTTCAACAACCCTATGCCCATGGTTCTTAAATCATGGCAATAAGATTTTAAAAAAATACACCTACTGGATTCGAACCGTAGACTACCTCTCTAGAAATACCATACCTAACCACTACCCTATATATGGTTATGCATATATATATATATATATATACTTATATATATTTTTATAAACTATGGATATAAGAGGAAAATTGTGGGGATAGTTTTCCCACTGAAATAATTTTGTTCCCATAAAATTTTCCCCCCGCCTACGTGGGAAATCTATTCCAACGGTTTTTGAGGATCATGTGTATATATTTTTAAAAAAAAACTATACCCAACATTTTTGGAAAATATTGGGTATCAGTTTGACTTATATCCACTATTTTTTTCAAAACCATTAGTATATATCTTAAACCGAACCCTATACCCATGGTTTTTGAAAGAAGTGGGTATAGGTCATAAATAAATCCCTATACCCATGTTTTTGGGAAAACTGTGTGAATTGGTCCATTTTACATTTGGGATTGATCATCACCTAGTGCATGACAATGAGCCTTCCAACACAATATTTTCAACACTCCAAGGGGATATAATTTGGATATTCAAAAACTCATTATGAACCAACATGAATGATTTGAATAATGAACATGAATGATATAGGTTAAACCTAAGGGGTCATAGATCTAAAATAATGTATCACGATTTGAACATCTTATAAGAAATTTTTTCATGATTACATTGTTTCCCACAATGATTAATATTTCTCACACTATGATTTTTTTGGTTTTAGTCAATTGATAGAACCCAAATGATTGATGTTAATATTGAATGTGACGGAAAATACAATGATTGTCCACTTGAATAGAAAAATTGGATAATGACTGGAGAGATAGATATTAGGATTATGCCTAATCACATATCACAATATATGATTTTCAATGTCAAATTTGGTGATATTACTATATTGAAAACTAAGAGGAAAATTAACCTTCATGAAAGTTCATATGGTATTGAACATAGAAGAAATAATATTTGGATTCTTATATGTTATAAAGGTAGGAAGAAGAACCCATATGATTATCTCAAATTGAGGGGAATATGTCATCTATGTGGTGGAGTCTTTATTAATCTCTTGATATAGAGTTGAGTTTCAGCATTGACAATCAGCCTTATACAGATGGTTTGTATGAGAGAACAATTCATAACCTAGAGGATATTCTAAATATCTTTTGGTATGAATTTCAAAGGAGGTTTGGATCTACACCTTCCTCAAGTTAAGTTTTATTTCAAAAATATCTTCCACTAAAGAATTCAGACGACTCCTTATGAAGCCCTTTATGGAAAAAAGTATATAACTCCAACATAATTGAAATATTTTATAGAAATAAATCCATTGGGACTTAATAAGAATGATAATATGGTAGATAATTTTATAACCATTCAACAACACGAAAGGAAAACATAATGTTGATGGAAATGATACACTGATAATCATTTACTAGGGCTATAATTTTATGTTTGTGAGAAGGTATTTCTATGAACTTCTCTATAAAATAAATAAGGGAAAACTAAACCACAGTTATATGGGTCCCTTTGAAATACATGATCTTATCAGAACAATAACTTATCATTTGTAACAACCTCCAAACCTCTCTCAAGTTGACGATTTGTTCTATGTACCTATCTAGAAAAAATACATACTCAATCCTTCACATGTACTAAAATCAGAGGTCATAACACAAGTGTAGGATTATTTATATGAATAAAAACTATTATAGATTTTGTATTATAGATAAAAATTACTACAATACAAGAAAAATAACCTGGTTAATTTTTTGTGGTGATACCATCAATTTGAGGAAGCTACATGGGAACACGAGGATGTGATGAGGCGTAGGTATCCTTATCTATTTGTATCTAAGTGAAACATTTTAGTGGTGAAATTAATTTTAAGTGGGGGGGGGGGGGTAGAATTCAACATTATGAGTTTTTTAGAAAAGTATTTCTCTTTAAATAATTTTATTACTTCTATGAATTTTTCTTAATGCAATATCTAGTTTAAATGAACCACAATACACTATGAAAATACTATAAATTAATATGATAATTATAAAAAAGCCATTAATTTTGTGCGTATGAATATGATTAGGAAATTTATATAAATTTTCTACTCAATATAAATTTATTGATAA
Source organism: Viscum album (assembly GCA_963277665.1). Taxonomy (NCBI): domain Eukaryota; kingdom Viridiplantae; phylum Streptophyta; class Magnoliopsida; order Santalales; family Viscaceae; genus Viscum; species Viscum album. Next base: position 289,410,281 of record OY728153.1, on the reverse strand, counting down.
ATTCTTAATAAATTATCACTAAATTTTTAGTAAAGTCATTTTATTTTTCAAAAATATGTTTTCTCTAAAAATGATTTTTCTTGTGAGTGAATATTAAAATTAATTTCTGGTTGTTTTAGAAAATTTATTTGAAAAATTTAATTTCATTTTCTAATCCATCATTTCAAATTTACCCTAGGATTAATGTTTTATAATTTTCTAAAAAGTTAATTTTTTTATAAATAGTAAAACAATTAGAATTTTTTTTAAATATGGTAACTTATTTGATATCAAAAAAATATAACTATGATATAAAAATTTAAACATATGTAATGAATCATGTTTTATAATATTAAAAAAATTCAAATAAAAATAATTCATAACATATAAATTATCATTGGATTCATTATAAATATGAAAATTGTTTTCAGTAATGACGTCATGATTCCACAATATTGAAAAAGTCAAAATAGGAAGCTTATAGTTATTAATTGAGATGTAATAAGTCTTTTAATGACTATTTTATTAAATATAATGAAAAAATTATTATAATTATTAATATTTTATAATTTTTGACTTATATATGAATAATCTTATCTAAATTCTCGTGCAATGCTTGTTCAAAGATAGAAAAGTAAAATCAACAAATTAAAAAAGTTTTCTTGACATGAATATGAGTAAATATACATAATGACTGAATATAAAAGATTATATTCCGCCCAAATAATTTATTTTTATGATTTTTTTATTTTTTATACGTGATATAATTACATTTTATGTTTATGAAACACTAACACAATGCAAGCACAATTAGAAACAAAATCAATAAAACGACATTAAAAAATAAACAATTAAAATGATAAGAACTATTAAATGAACCATACAATTGAATAAATCTTATTTGATGATTATATCTCGACCATAGTCAACCACGTGTTAAATTTATGTTTTTTTGGGACCACATGGATAAGATTAAAACCTTTATAATATTTTATTTAATGAAAATTCAAACGTGTCACACTCTTGTCTTAATACATGTAATGATTTTTATATGGTTTTATCCAGAGGATATGGTTGAAAACAAATATTATTTTTAAATGAAAAATATTTTATTTGTCATAGTATTTTTTTTTAAAATTTTGTTGAATAAATTATTAGCTTATATATTTACACAATGTTGATGTAGTAATTATTAATTTAATGGTAAAATCAAATAAATGATATTACTTTTTTTAAAATAAGTTTAATTTGATATAATTGATATAATAAAGGAATTTAATAGATTATATTAAAATATTAGGTATGTATTAAATGATTTGGTTAGATGTTTTCTTGTATTCTTGATTTTGTTTAATTTCAACATAATGAATATTATTAAAATTGATAATAATGATATTTTTTGAATAAAATATTTTATTAAATTTTTTAAAAATCATAAAAATATTAATTAAGTAAAAATGGGATAATAAATAGTTTAAAAATTTATCCCATGTGCATTTATATTCCATTTTAAATCATTTGTTTTTATAATAGTCTTATTATAGTTTAATCTTTTGAGAAATTCCAAATGAGCCCCTCACTTAAATTATCAAAGGGAACCTCATCTCTCACTTCATTACAAAACTTAGAGCCTTTTATATTAAACACAACCTTAAAAATTATCTTTTACATATCCAAATTATATATTTCTAGTATTCTCAATGTACCAACCATATATCCCTTTAAAGTAGATCTAACCGAGTTGTCTGAAAGAAGAGGTAATCGCCCAAATCGATCTATTTCTTTTTATAATTTTCTTTAAATACTCTAAATCAATGATATTTATCATTAAATAATAAATTTATTATCCTTAATATTATTTAATGTTATTGTCATTATTAAAAAACCATTATACCCCCATTTACCCATCAAATGAGAAGTGAAATGTTTTCTCATCCGTACGTATGACTTTCCATCTTCACGTAGTGATAAAATTATTTTTCAATAACCATATTTAATGGTTGATTTAAATGATGGTTTTAATTTTTATATATGATATTTATGATATAACTATCAATATTTAATTAAAATAAAAAATATACCTTCTTACCTTCCAAACCATTGGAAAATAATTATGTTGCTCGTGTGTACATGTGGACTACCATCTCCACGAAGTTATGTGATTCATTTTTCATTTATATTTTAATTTTATGCTAAATAGGATGTATAAGATTAATATATATATAATATATGATATATTAATTATTATTTAAATAATAATTATTATTTACATTTCATTCATTCCACTTTTCAAAAAGTGAATACAGCGTTCATGCGTATGTGCGACCTATCGTCTCCATGAATAATGTAATTCATTTTATATCCATATCATTATGAATGAATATAAATATGTATATAATTAATAAATATGATATATTAATCATTTAAAATATTATTTTATATATTTATAATAAAGATAAATTTATTATACATGATGTTCAAAAACATTCAATGGAAGTCAGACCTAAGGTAAGGGATTCTCATCTCACATTTATTTCTATGGGATATATGACTTTTACTCTACATGTTTCATTTGTGTAGTGTATAGAATGGCCATGAATGACTTTTATGATTATTAACATCAAAATTATAAGAAATATATATATATCTAAATTTTTTATTTCATGATAATTATGATTCAAATTTTACCAAAGCGGTAAGATTTTGTTGTACAATCTCACTATTATTAGGGATTTTTAACTTTATGTTTTCACTGGGAATTATTTAAATTACATGTCTATATTTTCTAAAACTATTTTCAAAAATGGTTTTAATGTTATCCTAAAATCGTTTAAATTCACTTTTACCTATGTTTTTATTTTTTTTTAATGGTTGAAAATATATTTTTTTATTTTCCAAATGAGTTAATTCATGAATTTTTTAACCAAAATATGGAAGAAATGATTTTTGAACCTATACAACTTGACTTAATTTTTCATACTTCCTAAAACATTAATTATTCTAATATTTACTAATAAGTTTAAAAATTTATTTTCAAATAAAATATTTTCATATATAAGTGCATGACTTTTTTAAAAAAAATGAAGTTATTTCAAAATAAAAAATTTATTTTCCTCTATAATTATTCCAAGTGGACTTTCAAAATAATTATCAATATATGATAACATCATTTTATTTTATTTAAGATTTATTGGGGATATGATCTAATTATACTATCCTAATTAATTCTCAAGATGTTTTATCTTTTTAATGATAAAATATTGATGATACCCATTCGCTTTTTCCATAAATTATACTTTGATGAAATGAATATGAAATCCATATCTTTTCATGAGTTCTATGATGATGAATGTTTTATGATCTTGTGATACAAATATGTATGATTTTATTTATATTATATGTGGTACCTATATCTCTCTCTAATTCATTGGGTATTGATGGATAAACCATGAGGTATATATGTTATACCTGGACCTATTTTCATGTTCACAGTTTTATGCTTGGATATGGATATAATTTCAATAAGTTTATGCATACACCAGTTTATAATGTCAATTAGTTTTTTCATGGACTTATATTTCATAACCATAAGATCATGCGTGGACCATGTTTTATGTCCTTACATTTATGTCAGGGCTTGATTTCAAATCCTTAACTTAATGAGTGAACCCATTTATATTTATACATGTTCACAGAGTTTAATTTTTTTGTGTATTCTATAGTTCCATGTATTTTGAAAATTTTATTCACTATTATCATGTTCCCTTATGATTCATATATTGTGAATTGCAGATAAGTATTCCATGACTCTATATTATGATCTTTGATATGCAGGGTATACTTTTCAAATGTTATTTCCATGTTATTATGCCTTTATACTCATGATAATCATTGATATATCCCTGTATTACCCTTAATTTTCATATGATCTCACCCTTCCTTATTTTCACCTACCGAAGTTATGAATAAAGTTATAGGTAGGGTATTCTTAATAGGAGTTCTATGTGAGAAGATATTTGCATTAGATGTTGAAGATGTTTTATGAAATAATAAAATTGTATTTCAAGTCTCCAAAGACACTAAACTATTATGGTTATCATGAATGCTCTTATAAAATGTATTTACTATTCATATAAAAAAATTTGATATTTATGTATGAAAATTTGGGGATGCTATAAATCATACTCATGATTTTTTGCAAGACTAGGAAACTATTATATAAATACATCAAAAAATACCCACATAATTGGAATATATTTGATTTTTATTTTCTCTCTATCCATCTTTGTTAAAAACACCTTTTAAAACGAATCATGACCCATATAATGGATGTAATTTCCATTAGAAGTTTATATTTACCGTCTCACTAACAAAAACAACATAGGTTGGTTAGATATATCGAATTTGACATACCTTACTTGGAAATTGATGTGATATTTATCTAAAATAATCCAATAAATTCTTAAGATAACAACATATTTGACTAGAGGTAAAATAATTAGATTTGTAGGAAAAAATTACCACAAAATGTAACTAGAGAAGAATCATATACTTGAGATTCTATCATAATACAATTAGGTGTTTTCACTTGTAATTCAATATCTAATTGTTGAGGATATCAATGAACATAATTATATACATTCCATGATATATAGAAATTCATATAAATATACTCAAATTCATTACATCAATATTTGAGAGTACTTGTACCACCTCGAATTCTTTGTTCCATCCTTATATCCCATAATTTAACAAAAATGGTTTCCATGACCATCTTTCACCCTTACCCAGAGTAATCAATCACTAAATATCATTCATAGGATATCTAAATTACAAAACATTATTTTCAATCTATTACTAATTTTATTTAACCTAGGTAATCAATTTTCATCATCTACTCAAATATATTTTAATGGTTTATATAGAAAATGTTAATTAACCCAAGAATATCCCCTAATATTTTGAAAATAGGGGCCCTATAAGGGAACACTCACCATGCACCAGAATGATGGATGAAATATGCTTGACTAACTCTTTTTGAGGGGTTTACCCATAGCTGCATATATTCTAATACTATATACACTTATAGTATCAAAACATTATTGTTTTGATAGGAAAACCATATTTCATTCTTTACCATAATAAAGTATGTTCTTATATACATAGGATTATCTATAGGGTTCTCACTAAATTTTTATTATACTAGTTTTCAAAGGTAACTAAAAATTTCTCTGATACCAACTATAGTGACCCAAACTTTTCATAAACTAATATTTTATTTTAATATATGAATATTCATTATAAAAAATTAAAATACATTATAGAACCATATTGGTTTAGTATCTTGGTAAACTTGAAAACATAAATAACTCTTAAATTAGTTCTATACATTTTATCCCGCTTAGTTTTTCATAACAAGAACCCCTATTATACATATCGTACTTAGAACATTTCCTCATAACCTAGGGACTAGAAATGTAAGAAAAAGTTCACTTATATGCTCAGTAAGGGTAAACAATAGAGATATCAATGATCACATAAGATCAAAATGGGAATAAGGGTATGATACCATGGAAATAACACTTGAAAAATCATAATCATAATTCATAGATCATAATCTTTAATCATTCCATAATGTTTGTAAGTTCATAAAACCTAAATCATAATGGAATCAAATAACTTGATCCCCGAAAATATAACATTATCATAATATTATGTCATCAAAGATTTTCATAATGTGTGGAATAAGAATAATCCTAGAAATATTATTCTATGTCTACCCACTAAGATATTCATAACTTGTTAGGTTTGGGGAAACTAACCATGTACCTATTTCAGAATTGGGATAACCTCCCATGTACCCTCTTCATTGGGGTTTTAGATCACCTTCCATGTACTGTCTTATTTCATGTTTGGGATAACCTCTTATATACCCCTTGAGAACATAAAACATTAATATTTACCCAAATAATTAAATGAATATTTAATTATAGGGCCACCCATCACATAATCATAAGTCCATTCATTTCTATACCACAAGATCGTAAAAAAATCATCAGAAATTAACCGACAGAAAAAGGGTGCTTACTAAATATTTCATCATCATAAACACAAAAAATATATAAAGAATAATTATGGAATCATGGAACTATATCCCTATCAAATAATAAGTAATATAAAAGGATATTATCCTAGAATAAATGTTCCTTTAAAAGGTCGGTGGAGTATTTCTTGATTTAAATTACATTTTCATTTTTAAATCTCATATTGAATTATAATTTTTTCCAAATATTAAGGAAATTTTTTTCTTTGAATAAAAAATTTAGAAAATTTTAAAGTAAGATTAAAATCATTGAGCTTTTATGATAGTGACAAGATTATATTTATTTGGTTTATGTTAAAACAAATATTCATTCCACATTTTTTGTCAAAATTAAAAAATACATCTTTCAAAAACAAAAAGAAGATTTATTTTAAAAATTTTTTGTAAATATTTAATCATGGTAAAAATGATATTAAAATAAAAATAGAAAAATAATAAAACATCCATAGAAACATTTTTAGAAATCATGGACATTAAATAAAAAGGATTTTCGACTGAAGAGAGAAGTAAATTCAATTTTACTTAAAAACATTCTTTTAGTAACTTGAGTACTTAAGGTGAGGAAAATGTAAGTAAAAAATTAATTTTAAATAAATAAAAATATGAGAAGAAAATTACCAGTATTTGTGAGAGATTTATATTGAAATTTCATTATCATAAACATAATATAAATAATCCCAATAAATAATGATATTGTAACATAAATCCCTTACCTCGAGTTCAAAAAAATTTCAATGAAATTTAGACTAACCTATAATAAATTTATTATTATTATAATTATATACCAAAGTTATTTAAATTATTATAATATCTTATATTATTCACTTATAAAATTTCAACACCCATTTATTAATAATTCATTGTTTATGTTATCGTTTCTAGGTGTTAACTTCTTCGTCTTTCATGTGTATATATGTTCAGTAATTCTATTCATTATACTTAGATCATGGTTCTATCATATAAATAATTCTAGTAATGATATAAATATAATTTTTATTCATTATATATAAATATTTATATTCATTCATAAAGGATATATATAGAAAAATGAATTACACCATTCATGGATATGTTAAATTGTATGTATGCATGAACTCCATCTTCACTTTTTGACAGATGAAAGAAAAGAAAGTTAAATAAAAATTCATCATTAAATATTAATCAATATATATAATTTATCATATATATATATTCACTAAATCTATCATTATTACTATCAAAGTTACATTGAAATGAAAAAAAACCACATTGCTTTGTGGTGGAAGTAGTCCACACGTAAGCACGAACGACATTATCATTTTCCAATAGATTGCAAGGTAAGTAGGTATATGTGATATGATAATTATAGAGGAATAATTATTAAATATGTATCATATATAAAATTTAAACCCACCATAATAACCATCCTTGAAATTTGATGATGAAAAATTAATAACACTGCCTGGTGGAGATCGTAAGTCGTATGTAAGCACTGGAAATGTTTTTATTTTTCATAGGATGAGAAAAAGTAGAAAATGGTTTTCCAATAATTATAATGATATATAAGTATATTTATGTTAATATATTTATTATATTTATTATTTTTATAATAAATTTATATGAATTATGATAATAAATAAATTTGAATGATTCGGTAAAGGATATTTCCTATTCTTCGATAGACTTCCTTTAGATCTCCACTTAAGGGAGCCTAGGGACAGTCTTTTGGGAATGAAAAAACCTATATTACTTTTATAATGACAGTTTAAGATAAATGGGAAGGTTTCAGTTGATCTATATGACTCAATGTGGTGTTATGAAAACAAAGAATGGGTGTCCTCTTATAAGGCAGGGAAAGTACACACGTGGAAATACCGAAAATATTCAAATTCAATTAATCCATTCTCAAGAAAAATGATTCAAAATTGATATATATTAAATAAATAATATAATAAGGTATAAATATGAAAACTTAAGAAATTTTATAAAAGTAGTATTTTCATTTTAATCATTATATTTTTATTAACTCGATTAATTATTTTTAACCGTAACCATAGAATCAACTATTTCAATTTTAAAGGGTTATAATATTAATTATATATAAAATTTTTCATAAATGGTCTAGGTATGGTATTGTAGTCCATTTATAATCTTAATTTTCATCTTTTATTAATATTATTATTTTTAAATAATTCTATAAAATATTATTTTTCATAAAATATCATTAATGTCATTTCAACACTATTTATTTAATTTGACCATAAAGAGAACATGATAGAATGTGAATTTGAATAAAAAAATTCAAAAAATACCTAACATGTTATATTTAACTGTAATATCCATGTAACACAATCACCTAAATTTTATTACATGTAATATTTTTTTAGTTTTTTATTTTTCTATTAATTGAATCAATACTGTGTTGGCATTGCATAAGTATTTTACATAATTATTAGATAACTAAAAATTAGAAATAATGTACTATGATAAAAAATTATATTTAAAATAATCATTTATAACCAAACTTATCCTCTTTCTATTCTTAAGTAAAAAGGTTTTCCTATATTAAATTTCAAAGAGTGGCATTTTGTATTTATTGTTTTCTTAAATTAATATAAAAATCATAATAAATTAAAAATAGAACCAAGTGTCTATATATTTGATAATTGGATGAATATTTATTAACTCAACTCATCTAATATGATAATGTAAAATGTTATATGAATTTTAACACCTTAACCCAATGTTTTAACTCTGTTTTATCCATTTTACCTTCACCGAGGTAACAAGAATTTACCAAGTTCGCTATTTATAATGATATAAAATAAAAGTGAAATACCATAAAAAATATTAATATCCTTATTAAAAATATGGGATCACTTTTTCAATATTCTATTTCTATACATGATAGAAAATATTATTAAAATAATTACGCAAAACATAATGAAAGCTATATTTTTTAAAATACATTTTTAAGCATAAAACTATATTTATTCTTATACCTTGACTAGAAAAAAATAGTAGATGACTGTTATTTTTTTTTGAATATATAATATATAAATTTAATTAAAATAATTCACTAGTAGTTTCTAAATTTATTTATTAAGATAAATACACATTGCGCTCATAAGAACATTTCTTTTCAGAAAAATATCTCTTTAACATTAAAATAATTTTTATTTTCTTTTATAATAAATTGACAACCAATGGATTCATTTTATATTTGTGTGAAAATAAATTTTTCTTAATTTATATATACCTATTCATACATACCAATCCAATAACTTGGTGATAAGTTTCACATTAAATAATATTTTAACAGCATATCGCGGTTTCTTTCATCTTGATGTTGTATGTGAATAAAGTTATGAAAGAAATTAAATTTATTTGAAAAGAAATATTTCATAAAATATATGGGATTTAAATTATAACCACCTTAAAATTAATTTCACCATTTAAAGCCATTCACTTCTATATAAAAAATTGAGGATATCTCTGTGTCATCACATCCCCAGGTTCCCAAGTGGCTTCATTGAATTTCTGTCTCCTCCAAAAAACTTTAGCTATGTGATTAGTATTGTCCCACATCAATTAATATATATGATTCAAATTGATAATAGCTATTCATCATATAAAATATCTGGATCTAGTGGTATGATCTATGGTTTTAGTACATGTGATGGATCAAGAATGTAATTCCTTAAGAGAGATACATAGAACACATCATGAACTTAAGAGTGGCTCAGTTGAAGTACTAAGATACAAGACAAAATCCGTACCTGATCATGAATATTTAATGGTACAATATACCTAGGGGTCATTTTTTTTAATCTTATAAACTTTTTACATAATGAAATTCTTAGAAATACAATTTCACCAACTTTTAATTCTATATTTCTTAAAAGATTATTGGTATAACATTTTTATCAGCTTTGAGATGCCTTGATATGCTAATAAATGGCTCTGACTTTCTCTACCATATTTTAGCTATCTTAGGTCCCAATATATTTCATTCTCCAACTTCATCCCAACACATTGTATTTATTCTCTTTTTTCCATCAAGGGAATAATAAATACCTATCTGAATGATTGAGTAAAAAAGTATTGTTATAAGAAAATTCAACTAGAGGGGGGTGGGTGTTGATCCCAACCACAATTTAAATATATATAAAAATATATTAGTATATCCCCTAGGTTTGGAATGGTTATCTATGAATGATCATTTGTTTGAGGATGATAAAAAGTACACAAACTCAACTCTATACCAAAATCATACCGAATACATATCCATATCTTCATGGTAAACATTATATCCCAATCAAATATAATAGATTATGGCACTCCATGATACCTTACCACTTATTTAATTTATATTATGTCTAGATAATAAAGATATAAATATTATCTAATAGTAATAAGGGGTGATAAATTCATAAGGCGGTCGACTATAAACCCTATAGCATTATGGCCTTTAGATGTTTTGGGTTGTCCAATGAAAAAATCCATGGTGATGATTTCCAAGTTACATTATGGTATGGGTAATGGTTGTGACATACCCTTAGACCTATATCTCTCAACTCTAACTTACTGACATACCAAGAACTGATACACATACTCCTCAATATATCTCTTCATTTTGTCCCATCAGAAATACTCTTCCAGATCTCTATAGATTTTTATAATTCTAGAATAGATATAGAATGAAGAAGTACCTGTTAGAGTTGGTACCCTAGAAACCAAATTATTTTTACTTTATGATAGACCGTTAATCATTGGATTAATATTAAGAAACTCTATATCACATCATGATTGTTCTCTTGTGTGATAGAGTATGTGATAATGCCTTAAGAATAGTTGTCACACTTAAAGTTCATATTGGACCCCTACTATGATGAGAACCCTAAAGTGCCATGACACTATTCTTGAATATGAGTTCTATGACTGAATGATATCATTTTAAGGGACACAAATGATACAGAATATCTGGGGTGGGGACTCAAGAAACTTTGAGGCACCTTTTCATGGTGTGCGCCTTTGGTAATATCTAGGAGGATATTATGAGAACAAGACTCACGAGTAGGAAATACACCTTTATAGGTTTTACTGGGTGATCCTATTTATAGATGTGTGTATTGGTCCATAGATTTTATAATTAGTATAAATTGACATTATAACTTTTCTAGTTATATGTTTTGACAAAAATTGTGACGACAAATTTTCGTAGTGAGGTTGGATATGTTGGGTGCATCATGGAATATACTGCATTAATAAATAACGTGAGAAATGGTTCTTCACTACTATGGATGTATATATTTTACGAACATTGAGGGAAATGATATAACCTAACTAAATCCATGGACATTTGTTTAGGCATGTTCTATTCTGGGAAGTCAAAGAATGAGAAATTGAGCACATGGGTTGATGACACTTGCATGCAACCCACTTGACTAGAGATATCGAGACAAATAGATTATATTACATGGTAAGAATTATTATAAGGTGAAATTTCATTGTGAAAATAACTTATTTCTCTTGGATTCCTTGACCCATTGCTAGATAGTAATCTTGGAATTTAAGAAATCCTGCCTAATGCCAATGACAAAGAGGCCAAGAGGGACACACACTATGTGTAGCCTGTATATTAGTTAAATAATTTATTATTTTACATGTTTAATAAATATTATTCTAGGTTTTTTTAATAATTAATCAAGTATTCTTGATCACATTTATTTCATCTCAAGTTATTCGAGATAATATATTACTGAAATAATACTTATGAATGAGCGAATAATGAAAATATATTTATAAATAAATATTCATTATCTAAGGCCCAGTAAATATTGAGGAGGATTGTTGGACCACGTTATGGGTGCAGTGAGAAATAATTTTAAATATTATTTTGTTAAATAATATTTAAATATTACATGCATATAAAGCACATGTCATGGAAATAATAGCATTCCTATTATTATTTTACCTGAGATTTCACATGGAATAATAAAAATAATAATAAAACTTGTGCTAATTATTTATTATTACCTGGTGAATTCAATTACCCATTATGTTATTATTCTCTAATTATCCAAGGGGCTATCCCACTGACTAACCAATGGTTCTGTACAAAACATCCTTGGAGAAAAACTCTCGTGCCTAGAGAACTCTTACCTCTCCATGAATGATCTCAAGAACAAGATAGATCTTCCTCCACTGGATCTAGGAGACCTCTTTGGAAGTGATTCTCAAGGAGATGAAAGGAAGTAATTATAAGTGAAAGGATCTTCTATGCTATAACCCAAAGAATCCTTCAGTGATGTCTGGATATATGTGGAGCACATGTGGATCACCGCCAAAGGGATCATATACTTGGATTCTACATCACAATGAATTTTCACCTCACACTCATGTTCAAATACATCAATGAAGAAAGAATCACCTTGGAGGAAATTATTTAATTTAATAAAATTAATTAAAAAAAATATGTCAATCCTCTCATCTTTGTTCTGGGTTCTCTTCTTTTTCATTTATCATTGATTCAATTCAATTGATACTGGAATTTATCATTTTATTGATCCCAAATTAATCATCAATTATAGAAATTTACAAAGTTGGGTACATTCCCATTTAATGCTTTCGCTATTCTCAAAACCTACAAGCTGTATCAGAGTGGTTATATTTTTGTTTATAATTATTTAAATACTTTTTTGATGGTTTATGCTTTAATAATTTCGTTATTCAATTCATGTTTAATTATTCTTATAATTTGAATTTCAAGATCGTTTTATCCTATTTAATTTCTCACATATCTAACAGAAATTAATAATTTTATGATTAACATTAAATCCAGGATCTCATTAAGAGGTGGTGATGATTTTATCCAGGTAACACGACAATACACACTATGTATTCAGAGCTATATGTCATTTCATCTACCACACATGCCATGTAATCTGGATTACACACCGTGTAGTTGTGTTCATCACACCAGGAGTAATTCGATAATTAATCATGTAGTGTGTACTAATGAAACATGGCGTAGTTAATTATTACATTGTATGTTGACCGGGATAGACTGGAACACGTTTAGATGGACTACACATCATGTGGCCCACTGGACACATCATTTAGTCCCTTTGGGTCAGGGTCAAGTCGTGCATCCCATACACAACTTTCCTGGATGGTGATTATTTAATGCGGTGTCGACATGGCGTGTAGACCACTAGAAATGTCATGTAATCTGAAGATTTATTAAGTACACCTCCCACGACGTTTCCCTAGGCATGCACTTCATTTTTATGGTGAGAAGGGTACAGGCCGTGTAGTCAGATCTACATGCTGTGTACATTTTCCAGATTATACAGATTTAAAATTTTATTATTATATTATGTAACCCTTGTGATATGTACCTTTATGTGGGCATAAAGCTAGGAAACGACATGTGATAGGTGTTTGATATATATATAAATATATAAATGTTTAATTAACATCTGCATAATGTTCAAAGATCTGCACATCATGTATGTGTTGTACTGCAATTATAATTTTGCATGTATGCTACATTTCTCAATGAATAAAGTTTATACAAGTATAAATATATGGTGGATAGTTTTGGATGGGTATTCATAAGGTTTCCTCTGAGGTACAAGTTATGTATAGGGTTATGGATGATAATCTCAAGGAAATTTAGAAAAGGATTAAGATAAAAAGGATTGATTAATTAAAGATAATGATTAATTGATTCAATCATAATTTATCTTAATAAGAATGATTAAATAATTGAATTCTAGTTTTATTAAATCTGTAATTTGTTGGATGTATGTGGATGATCATGAGATAAACTAGACTGTTGTATGTGATAGGTTTCCTTTTAATTTATTTTTCAAATTAATTTTTTGGCCTACAAGAGTTCTCCTCATTAATATGTAGGTCCTGCATGCCCATGATTTCTTTTATTTAAATCCCATTTATCCCTCACCTATGTGTGAGTTAAAAGCATATGTAATTGATGGAGCTCCGAATCTAGTGGAGTCAGTTCAAGTTAGGATATGAGGGGAAACCAATCAATGGAGATACAAAGGTGGACATTTGGAAAGATGTAAACATGAACATTAAACGGTTCAAGTTTTTTCTCTCCTAAGTCATGGTTAGTTTATGAATGAGAAGATATATTAACCAATAGTAAATCTCATGATCATACCCTTTATTTATTTATATCAGTAGTATGGTTATTCATTATGGATGTTTGACGCGATCACATAATTAATGAACTAACAAGCATACAAGATGGAACTAAAAGTAAAATGGATTATGCATAAATATTATATATACATGGTTAATTACTTACGTATACCGCAATTAATATTAACAAGAATTTTAAAATATAATAAGTTGAAATTTACCCATAAAGGGTAAAATACCTCAAATAAATATTAAGTTGGTATAGCCTTCCATTACTTCGGTTAGAATCAAACCATAGTTCAAAGTGCTTGACCAACCCAAGTTGGGGTGCTTTCAATTATTGGGGAATCTAAATTGAGGTTTTGGGTTGACTTAACTTAGTTTACATCAATGGTTGACTGCCCTAGTAGGAATTGTTGAAACTGAGAGGTAAAGGATGATGAAATCCGGAATTAAGGATTTCTATATTGGGGAGTCCACTCAACAGATCAAGGAGGAGTGAGTTAATAAAGTTGGAATTTGGAATTACTACCTAAAACCTTTCAATTTTCTTGACCAACCCTAGTTTGGGTAATGAGAATAGTAATGTGGATCCTTGATGCTAGAATTTGTAAGAAACATGATTTTTCAAATCCAATGGCGAGGGATATTGGGTTTTGACAGAATAATGGGATAATAATAGATATTTATTTATTTAGTGTTCTATATTTATCTAGATAAAGTAATAAAAATATAATAATCTTATTTGTAGAGGCAACATCAAAATTACATAAAATATATCATTGAAATCCATATAGAAGAAGAAAAAACTTCTAACTAGAACTAATTTCTAGGAGTGGTAAAGGTGCCTTTGGGTTATCCATCTACATGAGAGTAAACTTTAGGTGCTGGAAGAGCCTTTACTAGTTGTCCATAGAAATGAGTCAAGTGGTGAGGAACTCTCTGTATATGAGAAAAATTTTAATGACGCAATGGATGTTCAGTGCCTCAGGATATCATCCAAGACCAATTAGCTCTTTAAGAAACCTGAGGAAATGGACTCTTATAGCATGATGTCTCACCTTCAATAACTCTATCAAGAGATGTCAAGATATGAGAGGTATGAGATCTCCAACGCTTTGGTCACTACTAAGCTTGGAGAGTCTATGCCAGATTGACCACATGTAGTCATGTTTATTGGCTACATTGATTATTACAACATATTAGGGATTAAAGTTCTAGATGATTTGAGTACAGAACTCATACTATCATCACTGCCAACAAACTTCTCTAGATTTATTTTTAATTATAATGTGAGAAATAATGATAAGATTCTATTGGAGCTTCTTACCCTAATTCAATAAGTGGATAAGGACATGAGGAATAATAAACCTGCAGTCCTTATAGTGAATAGGAAGACTAAGGAAAAAAGAAAAGGGGACTAATATTTCTAAACAATCTAAAGCCTCCGAGCAATGTCAGGCCAAGAAGAATAAGATCCATAGATAGGGTAAAGAAAAGGAGGAAATATGATTTGTATGTGGCATATTAGGCCACTAGAAGAAGAACTGCACCCAGAGGCAGGGGGAAACCAAATGTGAATTTGTTACCAAGTTGAATCTTTCCATTTCTACACATTGGGTATTAGATATTTCTTGTGGGGATCACATATGTATTCAAATTCAGGAACCACGTAGATTCCAAAAAATTTATAGAGAATAAGTGGATCTGTGAGCTACAGATTGTGTGATGTTCGCTACTCTTTCCATTGGTGACTAACACCTCACATTTCCAATGGGAATGATTTTGGTTTTACATAGCTGTTATTATGTACCTAGTGGTACCAAGAACATAATTTATGTATCATGTTTAGATATAGATGGATTTATTTGAATGTTTGGAAATAAATGTTCTTATTTTATAAGGAAAACATATGTTATGGTATGATTCATTTAAATAATGGTCTCTATGTATTAAATTAGGATAACCATGTGTTAACAATTGATAATGGACCAATTTCACAATACTCATACAACACACAATTGTAGCATCACTGCCTTGATCATGTAAATGAGAAGCACCTAACAGAGATCTGTAAAGATGGTTATTTTGACCCTTCTGAATTAAAACCACTTGATAGATGTCATGATTGTTTACAAGGTAAAATGACCAAACCAACATGTAGTGGATAAGATGAAAGGAACACAAAGATTCTAGTATTTGTACACACTGATATGTGTGGACCATTTCCAATATAATCCATAGGTGAGTTTTCTTACTTAATTACTTTTAGTAATGACTTGAGTAGATAGAGAAATTTCTACTTAATGAGGTATAAGTGTCCAAGTCTACTAAGAAATTCAATGAGTTCAATAATAAAGTAGAGAATCATCTTGGTAAGAATATAAATAGGCTTCGATCAGATTGAGGTGGAGAATATATTAACTAAGAGTTCATCAACCTTTTACGTGTGTTTGGGATTCTATCTCAACTCACTCCACCTTATACACCACAGTGGAGTGGTGTAAGTGAATAGATGAACCATATATTGTTGGAAATGGAAAGAGAAATGACGAGTCATATAGATCTTCCATTATTATTTTAGGGATATGCATTTCAAGCTGTGTAATACACATTAAAACAAGTACTAACTAAGGAGGAAATTGGGATTCCCTTCGCGTTATGGAGTGGAAAGAAACCCACTTTGTCCCATACTCATGTATAGGGATGCAAGGCCTTTGTTAAGGCTTTCCCAGTCAACAAACTAGCACCTCTGGGCATGAATTGTATCTTTATAGGGTATCCCAAGGAAACAAAGAGATAATATCTATACAACCCATCAGACAAGAAAGTGACTTTTTACAAACATGCTATCTTTTATGAGAGGGAACAGATCCTCAAAGAGGAAAGTGGGATAAAGATTAACATCGATGAAGTTGATGCTCAAGATACACATGAGTTGGTAGAGGAAAAAGTTCTGTACGTTCCCATAGAAGAGGTAGTTCTTTAATCACATGTATTGAATATGAGTACAAGAGAGGTAAGGGAACCATACAAATATGGTTTCCTTGTCACCAGGGATGGTGACTCAATATTTTTGGAAAATGATGAAACTATCACCTATAAAGAAGCAATAGAGAGCTCATAAGATGTAATATGGCTAGAAGATATGAATTTTGAGATGAATTCCATGTATCATAACCTAGTCTAGGTTATGGTCGATGCTCCAGTTGATGTAAATCCTCTTGGGTGTAAATGGGTATTCAAGAAGAAACTTGACATAGCAGGTCAATTTAGTACCTATAAAGCAAGGTTAGTTGCTAAAGGTTTTAAACAACATCAAGAAATTGACTATGATTAATCCTTTTTTCTAGTTTCCATGTTTAAATCCATTGGAATTATACTTTCCATAATAGCTTTCTGTGACTATGAGATTTGGAAGATGTATGATGAAACATTATTCTTTAATATGAACCTTCAAGAAGATGTTTATATGACAGAACCATAAGGTTTTGCGACACCTAGAGATGATAAAAGGTTATTCATGTTGCAGATTTCAATTTATGGATTAAAAAAGACATCCAGATCATGGAACATGCGATTCTATGAAACCATAAGAGAATTTGGATTCATTAAGAATAAATGTGAGTCATGTGTTTAAAAGAGGTTTAATGGGAATTCAGTCGATATCCTAGTAGTGTATGTTGATGAAATATTTCTTATTGGAAATGATATACTAGTCTTGTAGTCAGTGAAGGACTAGTTGAACAAGTGCTTCTCCATGAATGACTTAGGAAAATTAGACTACATTTTAGGGATCAAGACCATTCACCATAGATCCAAGAGGATACTCGGACTCAGTCAAAGTACATAAATTGACCAGATACAAAAGATATTTAGTATGGAAAAATACAAGAGGGTATTGGTTCTAGTGTCACATTGCATACATATTTACAACAAAATGTTTTCCCAAACACAACATGAGAAATATTCTATGAGTAATATTCTATATGCTTCAGTGATATGATCTATAATGTATGCCATGTTATGTACCAGACTTGATGTTCCCTATGATTTGAGCATGGTAGGAAGATATTAAGTAGATCTTGGAGAACAACATTGGACTACCACTAAGACTATACATAAGTATCTGAGAATAAATAAAGATATATTCCTGGTGTGTGGAGGAGATGAGGAGATTTTCATGAGAGGTTATGTTGATGCTAGTTTTCAGACAGATAAGAATGATCTGAAGTCACAATCAGGATATGTTTTCTATCTCAATAGAGGAACTGTGATCTATAAGAGTTCCAATAAGATATTTTTCATTAATTTTATAGTAGATTTCGAATATATATTAGCTTATGATGCATCAAATGAAGCTATCTAGATTTGAAACATTATCCAGGATCTTGACGTGGTACCTAGAAATAAGTATACCATTACATTGTACTAGGATAACAATGCAGCGGTGGCTCTTGAAAAGAGACAAGGTCACATCAACAGACAAATCACATACTCCAAATATATCTCCCCTTGAGAGATTTATATCAATGTGGTAAATTTGTAGTGAGAAGAGATTCCATGTAATAGATCATGATAGACCCTTTAACTTAAGGCCAATCTCAGAAGAAGCATGGATATCATGTGAGGGCTAGTGGACTGAAGGTTTTTAGCAGTTGGCTCAAGTGTAAGTGGGAGCCTGTTAGAGTTGGTGCCCTAGAAACCAAATTATTTGTACTTTATGATAAAACTATATTCATTGGATGAATATTAATAAACTCCTTATCACATCATTATTATTCTTCTACATGACATAATATGTGATAATTTCCAAAGAATAGCTATTGCACTAAAAGGTCATAGTAGATCCCTACTATGATGAGAACAAAAAATTACCATGACATTATTATTGAATATATGTTCTATGGACAGATGATATCATTTGAAGGGACACAAATAAAATAGGCTATCAAGGGTGGGGACTCATGAATCTTTGAGGAACCTTCTCATGGTGTGAACCCTTAGTAATATACAGAAGGATATTATGGGAATAAGACCCGCTAGTAGGAAATCCACATTCATAAGTGTCATTCAATGTTCCTATCTGAAGACATGTGTATTGGTATTTAGACTTTATGATCAATATTAATGGGTATTATTACTCTTTCACTTAGATGTATTGGCGAAAATTGTGATGAAAGATTTTCCCGGTGAGGTAGAATATGTTAGGTGCGCCACAAATAATACTACATTAATGAATAATGTGAGAAATGATTTTTCACTTCTATGGAAGTAGATAACTCAAGACCTTTGATGGAAATCTTATAGCCTTACTAAATCTATGGCCATGATGTTCCCTAGTAATGTTCATTTCCAGAATGTCAATGAATAAGAAATTGAGAACATTTGTTGATGACACTTACATACAACCCACTTGATTGGAGATATTGGTAGAAATGGATTATATTATATGGTAATCATTCATATGATATGACATTTCATTGTGACATCAACTTATGTCTCTTGGGTTTCTTGACCCATTGATAGACAATAATATTGTACTTTAGGCATGCTCGCCTAATGCCAATGAGAAAGAGTCCTAGAGGGTTACAGACTCAGTGTAGCCAGTATCTCAATTAAATAATTTATTATTTGACAAGTTTAATAAATATTATTCCTAGTTGTGGTTTAACAATTATTAAAGTATGTATGATCACATTTATTTCATCGATATTTATTCAAGAGAATATATCATAGAATGAAAATTTATTTATCAGTGAATAATGCAGTGATATTTATAAATAAATAGTCATTACTTAAGCCTTAGTAAATATTGAGGAGGATTGGTGGACCATGTTATGGGTTCAATGAGAAATAATATTAAATATTATTTGGTTAAATAATATTTATATATAACAAGCATGTTAATAAAATATCATGGAAATAATATCATTTATTATTATTTGACATGGGGTTTCACAGGGAAGAATAAAAAAAGTAACACCACTTTTTTAATTATTTATTATTACCTGGTTAATTAAATTCTCCATTATGTTATTATTCTATAATTATCCAAGGGTTCATCCCACCAGCTAACCAAGGGTTGTGTGCAAAAAATCCTTTGAGAGAAGCTCTCGAGCCTAGAGAACTCTTCCCTCTCTAAAAACACTCTCATGAAATAGAGAGATCCTCCTCCACCAGATCTAGGAGTATGCTTTGGAAGAGATTTCTCTTGGCGATCAATAAATGTCCTCACAAGAGAAATGATATTCCATGATAGCACTCGACAACTTATTCAATGATTTCCAGAGATACAAGGATAATGTGCGGATAATCGCTAGAGGAATTATATCCTTCAATTTTATAATGTAATGAAGCCACACCTCAGACCCGTTGTTGAATGCCTCAAAGAAGAAAGAATCACCTTGGATGATATTGAAGGCTCAAAATTGTGTAAAGAGAAGATGGAGGAGGTTCCCTTTTATAAGGGAGGAGAGGGGCACTTTAGGAAAAAACTTAAAATATTATTTTATAATAAAGTCATATTCGGTTAATAATGGCTCAAAAGTGACTTATTTTGAATCCAAAGTGGGTATGGGTATCAATACTCTAAACCAATATGTTTTAGAGAAGTTTAGGTTACTATTAAAACTTTATCATTTAGATTTGACTCTAAGTTAAATAATTTAACTTTTACCGTGTCTTCTTGTTTTCTTACACTATATGGTTAATTAACATACTATAACAAGACAAAAGAACCCCAAGTGGTTAATTATTCATATATATAACTTCATCTATGTCATTATACCTATCCTTAGATTTTTAAGAATTGAATAACAATTAATAATATAATATTTTTTTTAAAAAATATTTTATGTCAATTTTGACACTATTTGGTAATTGATTTTTGTGAAAATCATAACAACATGATTAGTTTGAAAAAAATTAATTGAATAAATACTAACATGTCATATTAACCAAAAAAATTAGTGGAATTTATAAAAAGATTCAAAGTACATTTATTTGTGTATTTATAACATCAATTATGTTAATATTTCATTAATATGGTAATTACTACATCATCATCGTGTCATAAATAAATTAAATTATTTAATGTCTAAAAATTATAAATAAAATACCATTACGTAATAAATATTTTTATATTTCTAATGAATATTTATAGTATAAATTATCTTATGTATAACCATATATTAAAAATGTTTTAGTTATTAAACTTTTATTTTAACTATTTTAACTCTTCTTTAAATAAATTAATAATAAATGTCCTAAACTATTCCAAGTGGACCTAAAGGGTAATATTTCATTACTAAAGTTGTTTTTGGTCGAATTAAACTTATCCAATAGAATTAGGACATGTGTTAGGGTAATAATAATATCATTCTTACACTTAATTACCCTATTTACTTTTAACGGTGGTAAATAAAAGTAAAAAGGTATTATTCACAAAAAAATATTTTTTTCTTGTTGAACCACATTATACTCCTTGATATTAACCGTGTCTCCCGGATTTTTGAAATTCAAATCATAGTAGTGGTAAAATTTTGTTTTATGTACAATTTCAAATGCTCCTAGGAGGAGGGTAAAAGACAGTGAAAAGTTCAATAAAATTTTTATATGTCTAAAATTATTATAAAATAACTCCAATGAATTACATTGAACTTATATAAGTATTATGTATCTATTTTGACCTAAAATAAACATAAATAAAATAAAAGATTATTTAAATAAAAATTTGATTTTAACCAATAACTCAGTGTTTTCACTATTCATCAAAAATTGAAAGTTTTCAGAAAAATGCCAAAAATTCACCCTAGGATAATTTCGATATTCCGAATCCAAAAATGAAGTCCATTTTGAAAGATAAAATTTATAACATTTCAAAAAGTGGGTATTACTATTCATAATGGCTAGTTTATATAATATTTTAATAACAAATCGTTGTTTAGTGAAACTCAGTATTGCGTACAACGCAAGCTATCAAGGAAGGTTTCTCATGCGTGTAATGCAAGCCAAGAATAGTGTTGGGTATACTACAGGCTAATACGTTGTTGCGTATAGGGCAAGATAATCATGGTGCACCATTCAATAAAAGACATCAGAGAAATTAAAAATAATAATTCTCATAAAATCTTGGGGTGTTACAATAACATATATATACCTCCATCCATTTACCCTCACATTCAACTCCTTTCTTTACTCCTCTATCCCTCTCTACTTATATTTTATCTCACAAAATTTTTCTAAGTTAAAATTTTAAATCAGAGCAATATTCATAGCATAAATCCTTTCAAAGATTTAGTTTTAAGGTATTTATCTATTTCTTTTATTTTTTAGTTAATTCATTTTAGTTGATATTAGTTATTATTTTTATTTATTAGCTATAATTAAATTAAATTATAATTAGATCGTTTTATTTTACATTTTTTACAAATACGTGTGATTAGTATTAATTGGTATTTATTAATAGTAATATTAATTATTATTAATTAGTATTCATTAGTATTAATTAGAAAAATTATTAATATTTTTTAATAATTAGTCATAATTAGTAATATTGAGAGATAATTACTAAAGATTAGCATTAATAAGTAGTAAAATGAAATAAATATTTATAAATAATAATAAATATTAAAAATTATAAGTAAATAGTAATAATTAGATTTAAATAATAATAATTAGTAGTTAATAATAATAACAAGTAATAATTAATAATAATTAGTAATAATAAGTAATAATTAGTAATAATAAGTAATAATTAGTAATAATTAGGAATAGTTAGTAACAATAAGAAATAATTTGTAATAATTAGTAACAATTACGATTAATTAGTAATAATTAGGACTAATTAGTAATATTCAGGATTAATTAGTAATAATTATGATTAATTAGTAATAATTTGGATTAGTTTGTAATAATTAGGATTAATTATTAATAATTAGGATTAATTAGTAATAATTAGGATTAATTAGTAATAATTATGATTAATGAGTAATAACTTGGAATAATTAGAAGTAAATTGGAATAATATGTATTAATTAGAAATAATTAGAAGTAAATAGTAATAATTAGAAGTAAATAGTAATAATTAGAAGTAATTATGAATAACTAGTAATAATTAGGAATAATTAGTAATAATTAAGAATAATTTTGAATAATTATTAATAATGAGTAATAATTAGTAAGAATTAGTAATAATAAGTAATAATTAGGAATAATTAACAATGATTAGGAATAATTAGTAAAAACTAGTGATAATTAGTAATAATTAGGATTAAATAATAATAAATAGTAATAATTAGTAATATTTAGGAATAATTAGTAAAAATTAGCAATAATTATTATTAATAAGTAATAATTAGGATTGATTACAAATAATTACAAATAATTAGTAATAATTAGTAATAATTATGATTAATTAGTAAAAATTAGGATTAATTAGTAATAATTGGGAATAATTAGTAATAATTTAGATTAATTAGTACTAATTAGGAGTAATTAGTTATAATTAGGATTAGTTAGTAATAATTAGGATTAATTAATAATAACTAAGATTAATTAGTAATAATTATGGTTAATTAGTAATAATTAGAATTAATTAGTAATAATTAGTATTAATTAGAAACAATTAGGATTAATTAGCAACAATTAGGATTAATTAGTAATAATTAGGATTAATTGGTAATAATTAGGAATAATTGGAAATAAATAGGAATAATTAGTAATAATTAGAAATAATTTGAAGTAAATAGAAATAATTATAAGTAAATAGTAATAATTAGTAGTAAAAAATAATAATTAGTAATAATTTGTCAAAATTAGTAAAAATTAGTAAAATTAGTAATAATTAGGAATAATTATGAATAATTAGTAATAATTAGTAAATGATAGGTATGAGCTTAGAGTGAGCTTATAGAGAGTATGCACAGGGAGTAGGTGGAGATGTGTAAATGGAAGTAGTAGGATATGTGGCAATGGTAGAAGAAGCAGTAATAGGAATAGCTCTGACTATAGCAGGAGTAAGAGGAAGAGATGCATCGATGACAGTAGAAGCAACATGAGCAGATGGTTTATATGCGACATCTGACTCGTGGTTTAGGGATTGTGTTCCCTCCACCATCTGCTTCAGCTCTTCTAGAGGACCCCGCTTTGTGATATATATTTTTTATAATAAAACATTTGAATGTTATTTTTTTTGTAATAATAACTATTTACATTTATATATAGTGTATATTTTATATTATTGCAAATATTACATTTTTTATTATTTATTTAATTTATTATTATTTTATTACTTTCTTTATTATTATTTATTTATTATTATTATTATTTATATTTTTACGAATATTGAGGTTTCTATAATTTTATAATTTTTTATTATGTAACTAATATTAATATTGTTATTTCATTAATATTAATAATTATATTAATAGTACAATATTAATATTATTTTATTATTATTGTTATAATAATAATAATAATAATATTATTTTATTATTTTATAATTTTTTATATTTTCGTAATATTAATATTATTATTTCATTTATAATAATAATAATAATAATTAATAATATAATTATTAAATTAAAATTATTTATATTATTGATATTAGTATTATTATTATTATTTTCCAATATTATTTTTTTAATATTTTTTAATATTATTTTATTTTTATTAATATTATTATTTTATTCAATTTTCTTTAATTTTTTAATGTATTTTTGATGAATTGTCATAAATACTATTTTTTTAAATAATCTCAGGGAAATTATTTATGATGGGTCCACATCCCACCACAAATAGTCTTTATTTTTGCGACGGGTCATCAAAAAAATTCTTT
Source organism: Viscum album (assembly GCA_963277665.1). NCBI lineage: Eukaryota > Viridiplantae > Streptophyta > Magnoliopsida > Santalales > Viscaceae > Viscum > Viscum album. Next base: position 289,385,205 of record OY728153.1, on the reverse strand, counting down.
TTACGACACACTTTTTCGCAATTACAAATTTGCGACGGGATCCCATTTTAAATGACCATTAATGACAAGACCCCGTAAAAAATGCCCCATCACAAATATTTTAATTTCTAGAAGTGATAGGAAGGAACAAAGTTGGAATTTTTTTTAAATAATTAAAATAAAATATCATTATATTTATGATACTAGATTTGTTATTTCAAGATGGGGTCAATATATTTATAGTAATTATAAGTATAATAAAAATTAAAAAAGTTAGTAAAGGTGATTACCTCTTCTTCAGTAGACTTCACTTTAGATCTCCTCTCAAGGGGGAATACAGTTGGTCTTTTTGGAGGACCAAAACCTATATAACTTTTATAGATATTTTTATAAGATAAATTATAATGGTTGTTTCCAGATATATAGATCAAATTAGTTTAAATAAAATAGATATGCGGTGTCCTTTTATATTGGAGGAAAATTAAACACTTGGAAATACTATAAAATTTAAATATAAGTAAGTAATTATCATGTAAAATGATTCAAAATGGATATAGATTCATATAAAAATAGAATAAGGTAGAAAAATTATCATCAAAATAAATTAATATAGTTTTTGGTGTCATTTTAAACATTATCTTTTTTGATTAACCCATTTGTTAACCATGTTTAACCTTAATTGTGGTAACCACTATTTAAATCTTAAAAATTTATTATATAACTTATATAGTAACAAATAGATCATAAATGGTCATTGGAAGAAATTTTGGACCATTTTTAATTCTATTTGTCCTCATTCAATATTTTTTTTGAATTTTAAATAATTTTATAAAATATTACTAAACACAAAATGTTATTAATGTCATTTTTGGTACTATTCATTTTATTGGCATCAAAGAAACATGAAAATAAAGTACTTTAAATATAAATAGTTAAAACATTATTAGATAGTTATATTTAAATATAAAATTATTCTAGCATAATAATTACCCACAATTTTATAAATTTTAATATTTTTAATATTATTAATTTTTTTTCTATTAATTGACTTAATACCGTGTTGGCGTTCTGTAAGAATATAAGAGAATTATAAAATCAATAAAAATTATAGATAAATTACTATGATAAAATATTATTTATATTTCAAATAATAATTTTTAACTGAACTTATTCTTATTCTATCATTAAGTAATAAATTTTAGAGATATTAAATTCAAGAGAGTGACATTTTGTATTTATTCTTTGTTCAAATTAATATAAATGTTATAATAAAATATAAAATTGGACCAAATGGAAATATATTCAAGTCTTATATGTAAACAGATGAACCAAAATCATCTATAAGGATAATGAAAAGTGTTAGAGGAATTTTAATTCCTTAACCCAATTTTTTAACCATGTTTTACCTATTTTATACTTACTAGGGTGATAAGAATTTACCAAGGTTACAATTTATAATGATAAAAAATAAAAGGGTCATATTTACAAAATTTGAATATCTAAATTCAATATATCATATCCAATTTTCACGACTAAATTTCTATAAGTAGAAAAGATTCATTTTAAAATAACTGTACAAATTCGATAAAAACTATTTTTTGAAAAATAAATTTTAAGCATAAAACAGAATTTATTCTTATTCTATACATAGAAAAAGAAGATTAATTTTAAATAATTTTATGAAATATATTTTATACACATTTTGTTAAAATAATTACTCAATAAGAATAAATTTAATTCTGTAAGATAAAAATTCATTTCCTGCATAAAAATAGTTTTTCAAAAAAGTATCTCTTTTACATTAATTTTTTTCATTTATAATCAATTAATGTCAATTAATTCATTTTATGCATGTGTAAACCACAATTTTTTCATAATTTAGTTATTCCTATTTATACCTTCTAACCCAATTTTACGACAATAATTATCATATTAAACTATTTCTTAATAGTATACCATGGTTCCTTTAAAATCTGTATTGGATGTAAATAATGTTATAATGGAAAATAATTTTTTTTGAAAAGAAATATATCCTTAAATGTCAAGGTGTTATAGTAGAAGTATGTGTATCCTCTCTAATATATCCAATATAGGGATTAATTTTTTTAAAAAATCATTTTTCCAATATAACTATATATTAACATCACATTTCTAAAAATTATGATTACAATAGAGAATATTCATAACAAGGAATAAACACATCGGTACCATGAAACAACTGAAAACACAATCCACTATAAAACCACTTATTATGAAAATTTATACTATTTAGGAAATTATTCCCGATAATTGGGAGTATTACATGACATATTATTTTATATCATTCCAACATTAATCATCCATCTTTGAAAAGAGCGGCAAACACCACACCTTTATAAAAATTCTTTTTGTTTCCATTTCAATACATTTGATCACTACCAACCTTTTCATTAGCCATTTTTTTGTGATTCAATATAGAATTCAATGTTTTATCATACATGATGATGACTAGATTGATGTAATCACCCCAAATTTAGTATCCTAGAGATGGTGATTTCATTATTATATTGGAACTCCATACAAGAAATTACATATACAATGAATGAATTGGTTATAATTATTGTTAAACTAGATACATACTTTAATTTTACATTAAGTTTAATAACATAAAACAACATAGTATTTTCTTTATGAAACACATTATTCCATCTATAATATTCCAACATATTAATTATAAAACATTTATTGCAACATGGGGAAAGTAAACACAAGAAAGGGGTGAGTTTAGATGCTCATTTAGGTTATTCATACAACGAACGGTAAAATAAATAATTAAAGTAGAATTAATATGGTTAGGTTAATATCTAAAAATACATGCCAATTAATAACCTAAAAATGATGAATAATATTGATAGAAAAATCACATAAACATTAATAAAAAAATCACATTTTGAAGAAATGAATAATTCTAGACATTATAAACATACAGTTGAGGCCTCATGTCAAGTAATCTTATATAAATGGGTAAGGCCTTAACCAATACACAAAATAGTTTGTCTAATGAGACTTTTGATGTATCGAGGTGCTATCGTGGGCCCTCCCATTTAATAAGTTAAATGAATTCCTCATATGAAAGGGGTGAAACAAAATAAACATAATAATTCATAAGGAAAATAACATAAAAAATGTTAATAATTACCCCAATAAATAAACATTGTCATAAACCATACAAATTAATATAATGAATGGTATCAAAATAGTACATCCATAGTCAAAATTATCAAAAAAACATCGAATAAAATATTGTAGTTGGTATCATAAGATAATAAAATAAATAAATAATATAATTCAAAAATCTAGGTTGATATAAATGAAAGTACTCTAAAAGGACCATTTTGAATTTTTTTAAGGAAAATACACTTTTCAATTTGAAATCATTTTTTTAAAAAGATGTGAAATTATATAGGAAAACATTTTAATTGAAAATAAAAATGTAAAATTATAAATAAATATTCAAATAAAATATTATACATGATGGTGGGAAAATATATTCATGCTATATAAGTTAAAAAATCATTCCTTTAACATTATTATAAAAAGGATAAAAAGTACATCGTTCGAAAAATGACAATAAGATTCATTTCAAGCTATTTTTAAAAAATTAAATGATTGGTAAAAATTTCAATAATAAATCATTGGATATTAAAATAAATATTATTTAATTTTTATTAAGGAAAATATGGATATGGAAGAAAAATATTCTCACAGTGGGGACTTAAACATAAACAATCCCGAATAATGATGATATTGTGAAAGAAACCCTTACGCCAGGTTTGACTTCTTAAAATGTGTTCAAAAATCCTATATAAAAAATAAAGATTTATTATAAATATATTAAAGAATCATACTCAAAAGTATAATACCATATATTATTTACTTGTAATATTTTATCACTTATTTATTAACAGTTCTTTGTTAAAATCACTGTTCTGGGTGATAATTGGTTCCTTTTTCATATATGTTTTGGTTTGGTAGCTTCGATCCTTGTAATTATTTTATTGTTAAATAAGCGTCAGAATGTTAATAATGATATAAATATCATATATATATTCATCATATAGTATTTATAGTAACTCATAAAATTTTAAGATATAAAATCAATTACACCATTCATGGAGACGGTAGACCCTATTTATACATGAACACTATTTTTAATTTTTGATGGATGGAATAAAAGAAATGTAAAGAAAAATTATGTTATACAGAATAATTATTATACCATATAAATCATATATATTAATAAATACCATACATATTATAATAAAATATAAATATAAATGAAAAATGAATCACATCATTTCATATAGGTGATAATCAACATCTACACATCCCTACGACGTTATCACTTCCCAACAGATTGGAAGGTTAGAAGGAAGATATGATATAAACATTATATAGTATAATTATGTCATAAATATAATATATAAACATTATACCCATTATAATTAACATCAATAACTTATGGTAATGAGAAATGAATTGTATCACTATATGGATATTGTAAATCAAACATATGCAGGACCGATACATTCACTTAACATTTTAGGGGAAATAGGGTGGGTAATGATGATTTTATAATAATAATTACATTTAAGTTTATTTAAGATACTAAATTTATAATTTTATGATAAATTCAAGATTTTTATAATATTTTTAAACTTAAATAAATTGAAATAGTTCGAGTAAGACAAATATCTCTTCTTTCGGAGGCATTTTCTAGACCACTTCTTAATAAACTTAAGGTCGATCTTTTAGGGAGACTAGAACCCCATAACTTGTATAAGGATGTTTATAATATCAATCTACAGTGCTTGGTAAAGCTAGGTTTTTCAACGTGGTCTAAATAAGTGAAGGAATCAGTGTCCTTTAATAATTGAGGTGAGGGGAACTTTTGAATAAAAAAACTCAAATAAAATAAGACAATTCTTGAGGAAAATGCTACCGAATAGTCATGAATTATAAAAATGAGGATATTCTAGAAATAAAATCCTAAAATTAGATTCATATAGGTTTTGATACCATTTTAATCCTTATATTTTTTCTTAACCCCATGGTTAATCATTTTTTACATTAACTGTGATGACCACTATTTTAATCATAAATAGTTATTAATGTTACTATAGATAGAAAATGAGTCATAAATAGAAAGTGGATGATTTTATAAACCAAATGACCTTAATTTTTTTGAAAATATTGTTTTTATGAATTTTAAACAATTTATTAAAATATTATGTTGATAAATTATCTTTATTGTAAATTTTGATAGTATCTAATTAATTTGACTTCAAATACATAAAAAGAAATTGAAATTAAAATATGAAAATTTAAAACATCTATAATTTTTTTATATTAATCTATAAAAACTATTCATCAAATTAATTATCTATAATTTTTTACTTTTAATATTTTCAATATCATTTGTTTGATTTTTCTATTAATTGAATAATTACTCCATCAACTTTGTCAAAGAATGTAATCTTATCTTATCTTCACTAAAAATTGAAAATAAATCATCATATTGAAGTTAAAAAATTCATATGAATATGTATATTTATAAATAAATATATTCTCTTTTTATATCCAGGTTAAAAATAATATATTATTAAAAACAAGAGTGTGACATTTTTTATGTTTAATTACATAAATTATTATAATGGAAATAATGACATTAAAATAGAAAAAAGGGAATATAAATGAATATCAGACGAGTATGGATAAAATTTAATAACATAATAAAATTTAAAAAACTATTTGGGTCATTTTATACTCCCCATTATATTATTTTTAACTCTTAATAACTCTATTTACCCTTTTATTGTGGTAACTAAAATTACTATGGTTACGATTCAAAATGAATAAAAATAGAAAGAAAATATTTTAAAAATTTGGACTCCATTATTCCAAATATTGAATCATTTTTTAAATATTATGAATGAAAAATTAGAAGAATTGAATTTGAAATTAAACCTGAAAATCATGATGAAAAAAAGTTTTTTTTCGAAAAATACCATTTTTAAATACAAAATGATTTTATAATTAATTAAATTATAAAAATAGTTTTAAAGAACATAATTGGATTATTATAAAATTAAATAAACTTAGTGTATTTGAAGACTATTCCAAAATTGTATTTTACTTTATAATTTCTTTAAAATAAAATACATTTTCAATAAAAATATGTATTTGTCAATATTTAAGAAAAAAAGAATTTTCAAAAAAGTATAAAATTTCACCATACAATAATTTTGATATTATAATTCCAAAAATTATGTTCATTTTTTAAAATAAATTATAAAAAATTTCCAGAAATAAATTATAATTTTTTCTAAAAAAATCAATTAAAATCATTTGTGAGAAAAATGTATTTTTGGACCATAAAATGACTTTTCTAAAAAATTAAATGCTTATTTATAAAGAATAAATAAATAAATTTTAATGGATTAGCACCATTATATAATTATTTTATAATATTTTAAATCCTATTCATATCCACAAATATAATGTGTATGAGATAACTGCCACTTTAAAGAATAATATTTTATTAGTATACAATTATTCGTTTAAAGTCAGTATTAAGGGTATAGAAAAATAATTAAGAAATAAAAATATTTTAAGAGAAATATATTCTAAAATATTAGGGTGTCACATAATATCCCATTAAATAAATTTCACCCTCATAATTTTTATCGGCCATCAAAGGTTAAACATGTGAAAATTCCATTTTCAAAACCCACATCATACCAAATAATAATAATAATTACCCTAAAAAAGTGGGAATTAGAAGCCTGAAGGACACCACAAAACAAAGTTTCCATGTACGATAACATCTGTAAGAATTGAAAAAGTAGAAATAGAAGAGAAAACTATAACCCATATATTAATAGAGAGCGATATAAAAGATGACCATGAGTGAGTAAACCATCATAAGATAGTAAATTTGTTATAGGTTTAAAGACCTTTAATTTCTCATTAATAAAAGTAAATAGATATCATTTTTTATTTTAGGGTCGTTTTCCTAAATTCAATAGATTCTTTTACTATCTAGATAAATCAATTAAGTAAATGAACATACTTGATTTATTTCCATGTCATAAGCATAATAACATCATTTGGTTCCACTTTGTTCAATTTCCACTTCATCTCTTACACAATGAAATGAATATTCAAGATGAATTCCATTTTATTTTTGAAGAAGTCAAATAATATTTTATTGTATAATAAGATCCATAAGTCATTCCATCAACCTCTAAATATTTACCAAAACAAAAAATGGTTAGAAAATTTTATCCAATTTTATTAATCATTCATTAACCTTTAACAATAATATCCAAAGTTCAAATTAATATATTTGATAAGTATCTTACCTTAATACTCCTCCAAAATATTTTTGACCATATTCAAAACCAAAAATTTTATCAACATTTACCCCTATATAACATAAAGTTTTTCATAGTGTCATATCGAAATATCTAAATACCTTGATCAAACAAAATAATAATATGAATTAGCATTAACTTTATTATTATATAATATATCCCATAAATCAAAAAATTTAGAAAAATATATCGTAAATTACCAAGTAATTAAATTACTGACCATTTTAAATTTTACCAATACTACCCCATTAACTTTTTAATGTAAATATTCTCTTTATCCAAATTAAAAATTATTTAATTATAATCAAGAACACATTAAGGGTTTTGTTTCCTTTATTAATGTATTCTAGAAAAAGATCATCTTACCGCCAAATAACTTTTCTTAGTTATCTGTAGCATGAAACATATTTATAAAAATCATGATCTTATAACCATAATATCATTTATAAAATACTTATACAACATTATTAATGAATCCAAGTATACAAGAACTTTAGTCATTCAACTTTAACTATAGTAATAAAATAATCATGAATCTTAGGGAATTCATTTTCATAGTTCCGCATCTATATATAGTTGGAATAATGAACATTAGTGGTTTCATTATTAAATAGTATTTCACATGCCTTCTGAACATTCTATTCACATTTGAAAAAAACTCACATTCCTTTCAATCAAGTACTAGGGTGTTTCTTTATATAATTATCACATATGGTAAAATCCTTCCATCCCGTATTTACTTTATCCATTTTATATTCTTCTATACATTTATTATCTTAATTTCCTTTGAGACCTATGACTTAGATAATTTTTTCTCTATCCTGATATCACATGATAACATTTTCTCTTAAGATAATAATATTTGGGAGACTAATATCCTTTGAAGTATTAGTTTAAAACCATCAAATTAATGGTCAATATTACTATTTGGATTATTTATACTTTCTAAACCATTCCTAGATAACCTCATAATATTAGCTGCATACTTAGATATATTTTCCTCTTCCTTTTGTCTCATACTCAAAAATGGTATTACCATATACGCTCATTATTCACGAGGAAAATATTTTTTTGAATGAATGTTCTTTAAAATCATTATTTTCCACGTTCTTAATTTTTTTCACATCCTTAGTGTTTTCATTCAATGACCACCACTGATCCATATCTCCATAGAGATGATATGATACCATGATAACCTTCTCTATTTCATTACATACCTAAGTGAGAAATATATTCCCTAAGGGACTTATCCATTGTTTATCTACAAATGGGTTTGTATTCCAATTAAATTAGGGATGTTTCTGATACATTAAGTGGTATAACATTTTTAAATCTCATTAAAAAAAATATTTACCATACATGGAAGGTTATTTCTCATAACTTGAGTTAGCTTGCCCAATATAGTTATAATTTGTTAAGCTCTAGTTGTTGTTCCAACTCCATATTCAATATCTTTCTTATGAGGGAAATATATACATGGACCACATACATTTATATGGTTTCAATTTCATTATCTAGGTGATATTTCTAGACAATTACTTTCACTAGATTAGTTTATGAATCATAAAGTATAATGTTAAAACTAGTGATACACTTAACATAATTTAAAAATTTATGTACAACTAATCTAAAAATCATAAGAATGGTTTCTCAAAGTTTATCATAGCATTTAGTTCCCTAATATATATTTCCCTAAATAAAGTTCCCATGTTCCTTAAAAAAGTTCCCAAATAACAACTATAAATACCCCAAATATTGTATCATAGAGCCAATGATTACTTTAATACAATGACACTATAAACCAGAAACTACATCTTAAAGAACCAAATTGTTTTGTAGTATTGGTAAACAAGATATATAATTTAATTTTAAATTATATTTGAAAAGAAAACATAGTATATTATTTGATAACTCTGTTATCCCCCCAAGAATATTTCTTCATATCAATTATAAAACATTTCTTGGCATCTAAGACAAAAGAAACACAAGAAAGCTGTGAGATCACATGTTTAGTAAGGGTATGGATACAATAGAGTCTAAAATTAATTAATAATGAATAATCAATATGGAAAGGTAAATATATGAAAACAAAATACAATTAACAACATAAGAGTGAAGAATAGTATGGGGGTAATAAATAATGATAAAATAATTCTATATAAATAATCACATAAGCTTGAAGTTTATCCATGGATATTCTAACTAATAGAATAATCACACAGACATAAATAAGTAATATCATATTGGGGAAATTCATAATTTTTGATATCATAAATATAATATCATGGCCTTGTGCCAAGACATATTACATAAATTAGTAAGGACTATGTCAATACCCAAGCTAGTTTTTCCCATGAGACCTACCAAAGCATTGAGGGGATATAGTGTGCCTCACCCACCACTTACTATGTCCAACAAATTACTCATATTATATGGTAGAAAAAAATAAATGTAAACATTCATATTGAAACTATCATATTATATATTAATAATTACCTCAATCAATAGACATAATCATAAACTATCTAGAGTAATGTGGTGGATTATATTAAAATAGTAAATCCCTAATCAATCTGTTCACAAACCGTCCAATAAAATATGTAACATCATATAATAAGTTTAAAAAATTAGATCATTTTATTCAAAAAATTATGTTTATATATATAAAAATACATTAAAAATATCAATGGAAAATTCTTTTAGAAAATACCATTTTTCACTTTCAAATCATTTCTTTCAAAAAGCTGCACAATTTTAAAGGAAAAATTTTATTTGAAAAGAAAATTTAAAAATGAAAAATAATTTTCAATGAAAATATTATTCATGAAAGTAAATAAATATAATAATTCTGTAAAATTTAAAAAACATTCAATACAAAATATTTTAAAAAGGTTAAAAAGAACCTCGTTCAGAAAATGACAAGAAGTTTCGTTTCACAAATTTTTTGAAAAAATTCAAACATGGGTAGAAATGATATTAATAAATAATTATAAAGTAATAAAAATTTTATTTAATATATATTATGTAGGATATTTAATTAGAAGAAAAATATTCCCACAGTGGGGACTAAAATATAAACAATCTTAAATAATAATGATATTGTGAAATAAACACTTACCCCAGCTTTGAATTCCTTCAAATGTGGTCTAACCTCTGATATAATAAATATATATTTATTATAAATCCGTTAAAAACATTAATATAATATATAATACCATATATAATTTAATTGTTTTATTTTATCACTTGTTTATTGACAATTGTTTGCCAAAATCACTCTTCTTGGTGATAATTGTTTCCTTTTTCTTATATATTTTGGTTTGGTAGTTTCGATCCTTATAATTTCATTATTTTTATGTTATATTAATAATGTTAATAATTATATAAAGATAAAATATATTATATATATTTATTTATTTATAGTAATCCATAACTTTTATAGAAAGAAAATTAATTACACCATCCGTGGAGACAGTAGACCATACATACACATGAACAAATTTTTCACTTTTCGATGGATGAAATGAAAGAAAGGTAAATAAACATTAAATAAAAATTATTATATAATAAAAATCATATATATTAATCCAATACATACTTATTACCATCCTATTAAAATATAAATGAAAAATGAATCAAATCGTTTTGTGGAGGAGGTAGTCCACATGTATTCATGAGCGACCATATCATTTCCCAACAGATTGGAAGGTAAGAAGGTAGATATGATATTATCATTATAGATATATAATAATGTTATAAATATAATATATAATTATTAAAACCCTAAAAATTATTATCCGTAAAATATGGTAATGAAAAATGAATAATATTGCTATGTGGAGATGGTAAGCCACACACACATATGAGTAATACTTTCATGTCCCATTTGACTGGAAAGATGGTGGGTAAAGGTGGTTTCTTAATAAAAATAAAATTTAAGTATATGAGTATAATGAAATTAATATTTTCTGATAAATTTAATACATTTAGAGTAGGTATAAGAATAAACAAATTGAAAGAGTCTTGGAAAGACAATTATCTCTTCTTCAGGACACCTTATATAGACCATTTCTAAAGGAACATAAGCTGTATCACCTCTAGATTTTAAAAGAAGATAATTAAATTTTATTAAATAAAGGAAATGAAACACTAGATTTATCTTGAGTTACCTGAGGTTCTATATTCTATTTGTGTTACACAAAACAGTTATTTTATCTAGTTTTACACACAACCTAGAGATTTTTATGTTTGATAGTGTTTTCAACATGAAACATGGACTTAAATGACCCATGATATATATTACCTTTATAAACAAGATGTTTAATTAGTGTTTATGAATAGTATTAAATACTTTATGAAACATCTAAATATATAAATATATAGATATATAAATTTTGTATTATATAAAAATTATTTATAAGTGTTTAGTAAATAATCAATAAAATTTTAGTAAAGTGATTTTATTCTTCAAATATATGTTTTCTTCAAAAATAATTTTTTACAGATTTTAATGAAAAAATTATTATAATAAATTTTTCAAAATTTGATAAAGTGTATTTGATAAAATTAATTTATTTTTTCAAATCAGAATAACAAAATTTACTATGGGTGAAATTTTTAGTCTTTTCAAAAAATACTGATTTTTTAGGGAATAGTTCAAATACCATTGGTTTTTGTAAAAAGTATTTTAGTTTCAATAAATAAATTAATTTAAATGCACTAATAGTTTGGGAATTTTTTTTCAAGAAATAAAATTATTATTTAGATATATTTAATCCAATTGATTACTTTGAATCAAATTTATATTGGCTTTTAGTATAAGATTGCTTTTAGGACTAAAATCGGTTTTTCTAAAAATTGTTTCAAATTAAAATGTGCTATCCATTTTAATTAATTAAAATAACACCTAATAAGGATGTTTTAAATGAAAATTTTATGATATGTATCAGTAAATATTAATTTTTTTTATATAATGATTATTAGTATTTATATAGTTATTATAGAATCATCTTTTTCTCAAAAATACTCTTCTATAAAACCCACTTTCTCACCCCATTTAGGGGTTAGTATTAAATTAAAATCTTCCAATTAAATGAATTAAATTTTAAAAATAAATTCGATATTTTTATTCATCATAATTTATAATTTAAAATAAGTGCCACATAATTTTGACCACAATTATATGTGAAAAATGTTAAAATCAATCCCAATGATTAATGTAAAAATGATTTTACAGAGGGATTAAAATTCAAACTTAAGGGGGAAAATGACATAGATACTTATCCAACACCCATTTTATGGAACTATTTCAGGATTATCATATATAGTCTTGATAATATACTATTATTAGGGCCTTATGAAACAAATAAAAGTGGGTACAATTCAATTATTAAAAAATTAAAAGTGTGCCACTCACCCAAATCCTCCCCCTATCATCACTTCTTCACACATATCAATCCATTTGTCTTGGCTAAGCCTTGCCCAAATACCTTTCCTACCTCCATCATCTCATCTATAAGTCTTTTGAGACACATGAAATATTCACCACCTATTTTCATTATGTGGTGTATATAATAAAAATTAATATATTTTATGATGATTTTGTTGAAATTTATTGGTATTTACATATCCATTTGCTGATCTATCCTTTATGGCGGTTACAGTTCAAAATATTACCAAAGAGATAGTGTATTTTTGTCATAATTTTCCTTATTTGAAACTTATGTCATGTAATACACCCATCTTACTTTATGAAGTGTACATACATACCCTTTGACATGTAATGTCATGAATTTATGTATTCTCTTGGTTTTTTATGTTTCATTTAAAATAATCCATTCATGGGGTTTACAAATAAAATTTACCAAAGTGTTAAAGATTTTTTGCTATAATCTCATCATTTATTAGGATAGTTTATGACTACGCTTCTGATGATCAAATATTATAATAAATATCTCAATAAAATCATTATATTTATTCTACCATGTTTATGTAATTATTAAATTTTTTTTACTTAATGTTTATCTCTTTATATACACTAGAGTTCAATTTTTTTAAGGAAAAATCATATTATAGTCAAGAACATTTATTCTTCCAAAAACCTATTTTCTAAAAATGTTTTAAAAATGTTTTATGTTTTAAAATTAGTTTTTCAAAAATTAAAGGATATTTTTTCAAGAATTGTTTTAAATGATTATTAAAATATTCTATTAAATGTTTCGAAGGTTGTTTTCAATGAAAATTATTTTAGTTTTTAAAAAGTGGTTTTAAAAAATGAATAGGTTATTCTCATAAAATATTATAATTGATATTTTAATGTTATTCCCAATAATCAATGTCAAAAACCGTTATTGTTACTTATTCATCCAGTGGGGATATTTTTTAACGAATCCATCCTCATTATTTCATTAGATGGATCATGATTGTTTCAAAGAGATTGTTATGAAACTCATTTCTTTCATGGGTTCATAATTTTTTAAAGAGATTAACTTGAACCCATTTATTTTCTATGGGATATTTATGTTAGGAAAGTTTAATAAATTTTTATGAGATTTATAACGATATTAAATATCTTTGTACTATATTTATGTTGCGGTTCTTGGATATTACTTTTACGTTGGGGATCCCATATAGTATTAGGTGATCCTGTTATAGTTTATACATTGGGGTGGTCTAAATAGTGCCATGTGATCTTGTTATAACTTATATAATGGGGTTTCCTTGCTATTTATAGTTGAGAACATTACATATTATATGATGGGGAAGCCCAGATAGCACTGAGTGATCCCATTATTCTTATATGATGGATGTACCAAGATAGAACTCAAATTAATTGGGTAATATTTATGTTCTCCATCTAATAATATTAATATTTTATTATATAGTTATTCTAGTTTCAAGGGTTCTATAATGGTTCGATAATTGTTCTATGAAGATTATTTTCCAACATAACAATATGTTTTATATATGATTTATATGGGTTTATGATGTTTCATTTAATTAATATTGGTATAACATGGATCATAAATAATTATTCATATGAATATTTCCTTTGTTGAAGAATTATTCCATGTTTTCATGTTTTATGATCTAATTATTGATGGGTATGAATATTCTTATGTTATAGTCATTAACTTTGATTATTTTATCACACGCTTATTCTCTTCTTATTCTCATTGATGATATTAAATTTTTAATGCTTATGTTTTCCCTTACTAGGAATTTGAGCTAATTATTCTTATGTTTCATTTTTCCCAAGTTATAAAGAATGAGGTTTAATGAATTATATGTAGAATAAATTTTATATGTATGATTATGAATAATTAATGTGAAATAATAAAAACTGGTTCAACTGGGAGAAACTGTCATTAAATGACATTGGTATTGTTTATTTAGGAGTAAGTCCTAACTATCTTAAACTCTAATAATAAAAGGTTCTTGAAAATAGAAGTGATTGAATATTTCATTTTGATATTGTATGTTTTGGTTGGAGAAAAATGGGTCCCCTCCATTGATATCAAAGATGGAAATTTTAAGTTTTTGATTTTAGCACTGAATATGGGAGTGCGGGTTTTGGCATATTATATATGGTATCGTAGAAAAGGTTTAAATAAATGTGTAGATTAGAATGTTTTCATGTGAGATTATGTTAAGTGTTATGTGTACCATCATAGGTCTATATTATTACGGTTGATCATAAGTTCAAAGTCTTAGATACCACATTTGAGGGTTTTTTGTAGTGAAATTTTGATTTCATTAATGAAATTTGGGGAGATTATTTATTGTTTCGGAGTACTCGTAACCCCTAGGATTAACATGATGTTTTATTTAGGTAGGAATTATTTTTTCATGTTTAAAGAGAAAAAAGATGACTTGAAATATGGGTGATAACCTATCACATATAGTAAATATGTAGGGCTTGAACCCACAACCGAAGGAAAATAAGGGTTTTGTGCCTACCATTGGAATATGTGTTGTCCTGGTTAGTATGACATTTTATAGGTAAATATTAAGTTTATTTATCCAGATTGTAAGATAATTCTTGAAATATTGGAAAATGATCTTGAAATAGAAATTCTATCCTAGTAAATTCAATTCTTATAAAAAGATGGTCTTTTTTATCATAAAAAATTTATGGTTTTGAGGTCCTTAACTTTCCATTTATCATTCAATTTATTTTTATAAATCAACACAATAACTACCTATATTTATTTACAATTTTCCCCAATTCCCACCTATGTTCACCAACATGGGAACCAAGTTATATGTTATTCTATATGAACTTTTTTACATACCATGATCTTTTATTAAAAGGATGTTTTATCAACAAATTTTATGATGTGGTATTAAAAAAAATCATTTTCAAATGTCTATTATTTTATTACAAGTATAAAGTTCAAATTGTGAGAAGAAATTTTATTAAAGGGGGTTTGATGTAACACTATGATATTTTAAAAGATAAATATTATATTAAATAATATAAACTGGACACAAAAATGATTTTGTCCTATGTTAGAAAAAAAACTATGTTCTACATTCGTAACATGAAACACTAGTTTTATCTTGAATTACATGAAACTCAGATATTTTTATGTTCGACATTGTATTTAACATGCAACACCGAACTCAAACAACCCATAATATATATTACCATTATAAACTAATCATTAAATTAGTGGGTATGAATATAATTAACTAATTTATGAAATATATTAATATATATATATATATATATAAATTTAAAACTCAATATAAAATATTAATAATTTTTTTTGTAAATAATCAATCAAATTTTAGTAAAGTTATCTTATTCTTCAAAAATATGTTTTCTTCAAAAATGATTTTTATTGATTTTTGTAAAAAAATATTATATCAAATTTCCAAAATTTTAGAGAATTTATTTTTTAAAATGAAATTAATATTTGGAATAAAAATATCAAAATTTACTTTGCTAAAAATTTAAGTACTTTTAGGAAAATATTGATTTTTCAGTGAGTAATGAAAAATACCATATTTTTTTCAAATATTTTTTCTTTTCAATAAATTAAATAATTTGAAAGCACAAAAACGTTTTAAATATGTTGTAAAAATACTAAGTATTATTCAGTAAAATTTAAATCACTTAACAAATTTTTATCAAAAATATATTGGTTTTTAGTATATGTTTGTTTTTGGGATTAAAATCATGTTTTTCTAAAAACTGTTTTGAAGTGCATAATGTTAATCCATTTTAATTAATTAAAATAACCACTAAAAGGTAATTTTTTAAATTAAATCTATAGAATATATATAATTAAGTATTAATTTAGTTTCATATAATTATTATTATTATGATATATAATATAGAATCATTTTCTAGCAAAAAATACTCTTCCTAAAAACCCTCTTTCTCACTATGTCTTAGGGATTAATACTGTTTTAGATTTCTCCAATTATGATATTTTAATTTGAAAAAATGGATTCCATATTATGAATCAGAATAATTTATAGTGATTAATAATTCCAACTCAATTTTATAACATAATGATTAGTGAAAATGTTAAAAATAATCACAATGATTAAGGTAAAAAATTGTTTAACGAGGTATTAATCATTAAACTTATGGGAAAAATGATTGAGAAACTTTTACAAAACCCATTGGATGGATTTATTTTGACCTTCTCTATTATTTTATCTATTATGGACCCTTAATTTGGTTAATGGAAATTAAACAAATGTTGGTGGAATTCAATCATTCAAAATACTACATGTGTACCACTAACCCCACGTATAAAAATACACCACATATCCTCACTTTTTCACAGCTCTCAAGCCATTAGTATCATCCAATACCTACCCAAATGTCTTCCAAAAGTTCATTATCTCATCAAATAATCCTTATTTTGGGAAACAATATTACTAAGGAAGGATTTTGGGAAAACCTAATGAGGATACCCAAAGAAGAGGAGGTTAAAGCTTGTTCGACAAAAAGAAAGTGTGCGATAAGGATTTTCATCTCACCTTTTTTACATCTATGAAAAAATTTCATATTCAAAACGTATTTCTATTATGTGTTGTATATAATAAAAATTAATTTATTTTATGTTTTTCATCCTAAAATTTAATGTTATTCACTTATCCATTTGATGATATCTCTTTCATGGGGGTTATGTTTCTTAGATTACCATAGTTGTAATGGATTTTTGTCCCAAATTTCCTTCATTGTTACATGTATCATGTTATGAATGTATCTTTATTAATGGGGTGTATATTAAACCAATTTTTAATATAATATCATGAATTTATTTATTTTCATGTTTTTTAAATATCTATTTAATGTAATTATTTCACGGGGCTTATGATTGAAACTTATAAAAGCGGTAAATATTTTATGTTACAATCTCATAATTTACCAAGATTTTTAATGTCTATGTATTTGATGATAAAGTAATAAAATACATATCTCAAGAAACTAATGAAATTTATTCTAATCTGGTTATGTCATTAGAATAAATATTTTCACTTCAATTTACTCTCTTCATATACTCAAGAGTTCAAAAAGAATGTTTTATGTAAAATAATCTTTTTGGTCAAAACCCTCCCTTTTTAAAGACAATGTTTTTTAAACATATTTTCAATTTTTTATGTTTTAAAAAGTATTTTTTCTAAACTGAAAGGTTATTTTTCTCAAGAAATGTTTTAATGGTTTTTTTAAATATTCATTTATATGTTTTCAAGGTTGTTTTCAAAGAATAGGATTTCAAAATATTTTTTGAATATTTAGTTTTTAAAATTTGATTTTGAAAATGAAAAGGATTTTTTCCTCATTATATTTTAATGATATTTTAATTATATTTATACTCATAAAAATTAAAAACCATTATTTCTACAAATGGTTCTTTGAGGATATTTTTTAATGATACCATCCTCATTATTTTCTCTGGATGGATTAAGACTGTTTCGAAGAGATTGTTATGGAACTAATTTTTGTCCACAAGTTAATAATTTTTCAAAGAGATAGACTTGAAACCCATTTAATTTCCATGGTTTAATCTGGATAATAATGAATAATTATTGTTTTTATGAGTTTAATGATTATATTAATGCGCTTTATAATTTATTCCTGTTGTGGTTCTCAGATATTACTAATATGATGGGATGACCTAGATAAAAATGACTTATGCTTATTACATCTTATATAATATGGTAGCCTAGATAAAAATAAGTGATCCCATTGTATCTTATAAAAGGGGTTTCCTAGATAGCATTGGGTGATAACATTATATCTTATACAGTGGGGTGGACCAAAAAACACTAGTTGAACTCGTTATAGCTTATATGATGGGTGCACCCAGATTGTAACGCCCCGACCCCAGTTACCCAGAGTTGGTGCATTATTGCGTAACATTGGCATGATCACAAAAGATCATGTCTCGAAAGACCTATTAGTTTAGAAGCCCTGGAAACACTAGATTCATTCATAAATGTTACATTATATCATAAACTAAAAAACTACAATAACATGGTCTCCATAGTCCACACTCATATCCCCTTCCAACTATCCATGAAGGTCATTAATAAAATACTTCTTCACATCCTTGAAAAATTAAAACATTGAAAGGGGTGAGCTCAGATTCTCAGTAAGGATAACAATATAGAGGATGCTTTCATAAATAAACATAAACATTGAAGATAATGTATAAATAAAACAAAATCCTTTTAAACTTGAACATCAACATAATATGGAAATGTAAAATGAGATAATTCCATTTACTTATTCACATGGATATTCTACTGGTCTATTAACCACACGAAATATTAATAACCACTTTTATAATGATGAAATTCATAATGCCAGACTATCATAACCACGTAGCCAAGGCCTCGTGCCGAGACTACAAATAATATTTTGTTAAGGCCTCGTGCCAAGACACTAGTTTGTCTCATGAGACCTACCGATGCATCGAGGAGATATAGATGGCTCCACCCGTCACTTATTAAGTCCAATTCATTCCTCATATGAATAGGTTTAAACATATCATAAACCATAACATAATCGTATCACAGAAAACATGCATAAATAAAACATAAAATTTCCACATTAAAGTCACAAGATATCAATACAACACATTGATATAATAAAAACATTATCAAAACCATTTTCAATACCAAAATAAAAGAAAATTAAAGCTTGGTATTTATTCTTCATTTACAATAATTTATGGCCTGTTGAGGAAGCCGAAACTCAAATAATGGTCACGACGGTGGAGAAGTCGTTGTCTCCGCATACATACGACAAGAAAAACATACCTTTTTTTCATTTAGTAAAATGCTTCGTATAAAAATATTCCTTTTTAATAAATGTAAAAGTCAAAGGGGTTTATACACCGTCTAAAAGAAATTTTTTTATAAAACAAAATATGCCTCAATGAATGGAGATTGAGACGGAGTCCCTTAGAAAGATCATTTTTTTTAAATAAAATATATCTATTATGTGTATTAACTATTTCTACACATAAAGAAAGTATAAATTCAAGATATGACATAATAATATCATGACATAATTTGAAAGTAGGAGATTAACCCAAATAATGGAAATTGGGTTAAGAAGTTCCCTTACCTCGTGTCCGACTTGACTCGATCGTTCTTTAACCTCCTGAATAATAAAAAATAGTTAGTTTATAATTGATTAAGAACTTTTTTCATGTTCTTTATTCCTTTTATATCACTTATTACCATGTTATGAACATTATGTAGTTATTTAAGTTAATAACGGTCATTTTGTCGATCTTTGGTACTTGAGTTAAAAATAAAATTCTTATAATTACAAGTTGTTCATGTGGTGAAATATCCATTATATCCAGAATTATATTCATGATGAAGATATCATATATATCATATATATCCAGTATATACATTCATTTATAATATTACATAACATTTAGAGGTAAGAAATGAAATGCACCGTTCATGGAGACGGTAAGCCGTACGTATGCATGAACGCTACTTTCAATTCTATTTTGTATTTAATGGAATGAAATTATAATTATATAAAGGTATAATATATTTCCAGTATAATATAATGTATAATACTATTTACTCCATCCTTCATACATCCCACATATGACATTAACGATTCAAATCACTTTGAGGGGGCGGTAATCCACACTTCCTAAAACGAAATTATCGCGTTTACCCATAATGGAAATCATAAAGGTATTCCATAGATTAAAAATGCATAATCATAAGGAAAACAAATATATCATATATAAAAATAGTGTCATCATAATGGCCACCATGATAGGTGTTAAAAGAAGATTGAGCAATCATCATTTCGCGAGGCAGTAATTCACCACCCACAAAAACAGTATGTTCTTTAACAATTAGACGAAGGTGTGTGTAATTTTAAATAAAATACATCTCATTAAAACAACAAAGTATATTTAGTATACTTGTGTTGTTACAAAATAAAGTATGAAAAAGATTTTAGGGGGTTGGAGAAGCAAAATAAAACAAAAGAACATAAGAGAAGACATTACCTTAAAATCAGGTAAGTCTTTTTGATTTGAGCCAAAGGCTTATTTGGGAAGAATTCTGCCCAAATTGAGGCTTCTAGGAGTAAGAGAGGAATGTTGAGAGAGTATTTGGGCAGAGGTTGGCCGATCCAAATGGCTTAGAAGTTGTTAATAAGGTGGTAGTGGTGGGGGCCTTTTATAAGAGGAGAGGAGGTCACTCTTCGAAAGTCATGAAATGTTACTTTATTATATAATGTGTTTCAGATTTTAAAGGTCCCACACTGATATATTTAGAGGATAAGGTGTTAAGGGTTCTAAATATACCCATCCAATAGGGTTTTTACAAGTTAAAGTCTTATATTTTACATTATCTTTTCATTTTTTTTAAATCGTTAATTAATGAGGTTATCGCTGCATTATCATGGTGTCATAAAACAGTTAATTTATATAATGTCTAAAAATTATGAAAAAATATATCATGATGTAGGAAATATTTTTAGATTTCCAATGAATATTTATAGTCGAAAATTTAACTTATATCACCCCATGTAATAATTGTTTTAGCAAAACAACACATGTTTGTGACAATTTTATTTTTACTTTAAATAAAAAGTTATTAATGTAATTTTCTTACCCAAGTGGTTCCATGGGGCCCCTAAGATGACCCATGGATTGTCTTGGTCGACCATGACTCATCCAATATGGTTAGGACAAGTGTAAGGGTATTTGTATATTTTTATAATATCATTTTTACCTTAAATTTCACTAATGACCATTAATCGCGATTAATTAAACTTAAAAGTTACTATTCACCAAACAATTATTTTAATACCATTGAACCAAATTTTAATTCTTAATGAAAACCATGTATGTCGGATTTTTGAAAATCAAATCACAGAAGTGGTAATGTTTCATTTAAATGAAAAAATCAGTTTTTTAACTACCACTTAGTGGTTTCACAATTCATCAAAAATTGATGTTTTTCAGAACAATGACAAAATTTCACCCTAAGCTATAATTGATATTACAAATTCAAAAATGTTGACTATTTTACAAAATTTCAGACATATAAGTTTCATTAATTAATTTTATAATTAATTCCCGCTGTCACAAAAAATAGCGTGTTTTTAAGAAACAATATATATCCAAAGATTGACAATTGTTTATGTCCAATTTCAAAGTGAAATTAATTCTAATGACCAACATTGGATAAAATGGTAAAAATATATTCTAATTATACTTTAAAACAACTCAATAGTATAATTTATCAATATAAATTATTTTGATTAAAAAATTTGATTTTAAGTATTTTTCACTATTCATAAAAAATTGGAAGTTGTCAGAAAAATACCAAAAATTCAACATAGGCTAATTTCGATATTCCGAATCAAAAAATGAAGTAGATTTTGAAATATAAAATATATATAATTTTAAAAAGTAAGTATTACTATTCATAATGGCTATTTTGATTGGTCGCGGTGTGTTAGAATCTCGAACTTGCGTACAATGGAACCTATTGCATTATTGAAAGAGAAATGTATCGTGGAAGCTCGGGGTGTTACATTCTCCCCTCCTTCAATAAATTGCGTCCTCCAAATTTGAAATTTTTCTTTAAAAATAAAAGGTTAAAAATAGAAAATACCTTTGTGGAAAACCCACATCCGAAATAAGGTTAATAAAATTTAGCCTTAATAATAGGGAAAAGGAAATGAAAAATTCACCACCAAATTATGATCTCGATAAGGAGAACTTTGGTGGAAATTAGAGACATATAATTGGATGGAAAACGTAAATATTTGTAGGGAGTGATTGAGGTCATCAATTACAAACAATTGTAAAATTGAGGGCCTGAAAGCCTTCAATCTATGTTGATTTAAAATATTATCAGTTCAACAAGACATAAGGTATTAGGATAACACATTTTTTGTTTTAATATCCATTTACTATTGTTTAAGAATTAATTTATTCATAGAATAAGAGATAGGTATATATATATTTATTCTTGACAATTAGAGTATCAACTTTCAACTAATTTCTACCACAAACTCATCTTTCACTCAAAAAGATAATAGAACTAAAAAATATTATATTTATCCTAATCGTACAAGGTTCAAAATATTAACACATACCATTTAGATTAGGAAAACTATTTTTTAATAACTAGGGACTTCCTTTAGGCTAGTGGTAGGTAATAAAGGCCTGTCACACTATGGTTGCGGGTTTGATTCCTACAGCTTTGTCCGACGCGACGGGTTATCCCCCGACTTACAGGTTGTCCTTTTCCTAAAACTATAGTATTATAATATTCCAAAAATAATATTCAGAAATGTTTTAACCTTAAACAATACTATAAAAGGTCCAAATTAATCCATTCCAACCTTTATAGTTATCCAAAATACTTCTATCCAACTCACAGTCCAATTTTTATAAGGAAGGTAAACATAATGAAGATACTTTTTTCCGAGTAACAACATGTGAACACCTTCATCAGGTAATCTTTTAAAACACTGAAACATCCTGAATTACTATAAATCCTTATTGATTACAATCACTATCCCTTATTCCTTATAGAATACTAGATATACTCCTTCTATCCAAAAATGTATACAAATCACTAATCAGTTTAAAGGACGTTAGGAATATCCAATATAATTTATCCAAATCAATCATGTATTATTCCAAAATCACTATCTCGGTATCAGAACCATATTATGGTTTATCTTTGTCTCAACCATATATTTTCCAAAAATTTAACCTGTTGTGGAGTCACTTTTCTTGGTTCCAAACAATCTCATGTCCTTGAGGAAATAGTACTGCAGTACAATCCTTATATACTCCATAATTATTATAACCAGTACATCATTGATACAACAATCAAATGAAAAAATTCTTTAATAACAACATAATAACTCTAATCATTCCTCCTCATATGTGGTAGTATCATAACTTGATTATTATCCAATAACATAATTTGGGGCATACTCTGATGATTTGGACATTGGTTTGCATAGTTTCCCCACTACTTGCAGATGAAGCATTGTACATTTGAAACCTTTTTCTTACCCTTATAGTCACACACTTGGTGTCCTTTTTCTCCACACTTATAACAAACTCTCATTCCCTACCGGAAATTTCCAAGGTGTTTCTTCCCACAGTTATCACATATTGGAAAATTCTTCTTTTCCCTCGTCCCTTTATCCATCATTCTCTCTTCCATCCTTTTCTTCTCTTTATTCCCTTCAAAGCCATAAGACTCAAATAATTCTTTACTTATCTTATTAATACATGATACTATTTCTTTATATGTTGAGAACACATGGGAGACTATTTCCCTTCTAAATGTTGGCTTAATACCGTGAAAGATATGATCCTTCTTACTCTTTGGATCATACGTATTGATGGAGTTCACAATCCTTCTACTGTGCACCATTTCTATACAATGGCATAAACTAGGTTAGTTTATGAATTACAATGAATAATTCCAAACTTGTAAAATACTTAATATAAATAGAATGGTTTATGGATATAATCCTTAATCATAATAAATGTTTTCTTTGAGGAAGTATATAATTATAAACCCTTCATAATGGTTTGTAAAAAAATGAGAATTATCCTAAGAATATCCCCCAGGAGTTTCATAACCAAGAGTGCAGCAAGGCCCATTATCGTGCACCAGTTCCCGTTCGAGTCTAGCTCAAAGCGGTGTTTTCGGGTTTTCACCCTAGTTACATCTGTGCCAGAGCCACCTCTACCTGCTCGTATCCAGACATGGATGTATTGCTCGAAAAACTCACACAATCTATATAATACCAAAATTCTAGGAAGTTCATCTATACCAATCCTCAAATTATATCTTTTGGATATGTTCTATAATCAGAGTTTATCTAAATTTATCTTCAAAGGTTAGTACTAAACTGCCTCTGATACGAACTGTAACGCCCTGACCCCAGTTACCCAGAGTCGGTGCATTATTGAGTAACATTGGCATGACCACAAAAGATCAAGTCTCGAAAGGCCGATTAGTTTAGTAGACTTTGAAACACTAGATACATTCATAATCTTTACATTATATCATAAAGTAAAAAACTAAAATAACATGGTCTCCATAGTCCACACTCATATCCCTTTCCAACTATCCCTACAGGGCATTCATAAAATACTTCTTCACATCCGGTAAAAATTAAAACATTGAAAGGGGTGAGCTCAGATGTTCAGTAAGGATAAAAATATAGAGGAAGCTTTCATAAGTAAACATAAACATTTAAGATAATGTATAACTAAAACAGAAGCCTTTTAAAATTGAACTTCAACATAATATGGAAAATGTAAAATGAGATAATGCCATTTACATATTCACATGGATATTCTACTGGTCGAATAACCACATGAAATATCAATAACCACTTTCATAATGATGGAATGCATAATGTCAGACTATCATAACCACGTAGCCAAGGCCTCGTTCCAAGACTACAAATAATATTTTGTCAAGGCCTCGTGCCAATACACTAGTTTGTCTCATGATACCTACCGATGCATCGAGGAGCTATAACGGGCTCCACCTGTCACTTATTAAGTCCAATGCATTCCTCATATGAACATGTTTAAACATATCATAAACTATAACATGGTCATATAACATAAAACATGCATAAAGTAAACATAACATTTACACATTTCAATCACAAGATATCAATACAAAACATTGATATAATAAAAAAATTATTAAAACCATTTTCAATCCCAAAATAAAGGAAAATTAAAACTTGGTATTTATTTTTCATTTAAAAAAAGTTATGGCTTATTGAGGAAGCCGAAACTCAAATAATGGTCACGGCTACGGAGAAGTCATTGTTGCCGCATATGTACGACAAGAAAAACATTCATTTTTTTCATTTAGTAAAATGCTTCATATAAAAATATTCCTTTTTAATAAACATAAAAGTCAAAGGGGTTTATACACCGTATAAATGAAATTTGTGTATAAAACAAAATATGCCTCAATGAATGGATATTGAGACGAAGTCCCTTAAAAAGATCATTTAAAAAAAAATATATTATGTGTATTAACTATTTGTACACATAAATAAAGTATAAATACAAGATAGGACATAATAATATCATGACATAATTTGATAGTAGGAGATTAACCCAAAGAATGGAAATTGGGTTAAGAAGTTCCCTTACCTCGTGTCCGACTTGACTCGATCATTCTTTAACCTCCTAAATAATAAACTAGAGTTAACTTATACTAGCTTAAGAACCTTTTTCATGTTCATTATTCCTTTTATATCACTTATTACCATGTTATGAACATTATGTAATTATTTAAGTTAATAACGGTCATTTTGTCGATCTTTGGTACTTGAGTCAAAAATAAACTTCTTATAATTACAAGTTGTTCATGTGGTGAAATATCCATTATATCCAGAATTATATTCATGATGTAGATATCATATATTTCATATATATCCAGTATATACATGAATTTATAATATTAAATAACATTTAGAGGTATGAAATGAAATGCACCGTTTATGGAGATGGTAAGCCGTACGTACGCATGAACGCTACTTTCAATTCTATTTTGTATTTAATGGAATGATATTATAATTATATAAAGGTATAATATAATTAAAGTATATTATAATGTATAATAAAATTTACTCCATCCTTTATAAATCCCACATATGGCCTTAATGATTCAAATCACTTTGAGGGGGCGGTAGTCCGCACTTCCTAAAATGAAATTATCGCATTTACCCATAATGGAAATCATAAAGGTATGCCATAAATGAAAAATACAGAATCATAAGGAAAATACATAATATATATCATATATAAAAATAGTTTCATCATAATGGCCACCATGAGAGGTGTTAAAAGAAGAATGAACAATCATCGTTTCGTGAGGCAGTAATTCGCCACCCACAGAAATAGTATGTTCTTTAACCATTAGATGAAGGTGTGTGTAATGGTAAATAAAATATTTCTCACAAAAACACCCAAGTATATTGAGGATACTGGTTTTTTTACAAAATAAAGTAATAAAAATATTTTAGGGTGTTGGAGAAGCAAAATAAAACAAAAGAACACAAGAGAAGACATTACCTTAAAATCGGGTAACTCTTTTTGATTTGAGCCAAAAACATCCTTGGGAAGACTTCTGCCCAAATTGAGGCTTATAAGAGTAAGAGAGGGAAGTTGAGAGAGTATTTTTGAAGAGGTCGGCCGAGCCAAATGGCTTGTAAGGTGTGAATAAGGTGGTAGTGGTGGGGGCCTTTTATAAGAGGAGAGGAGGGAACTCTTGGAATGTCAAGAAATGTTACTTTATTATATAATGAGTTTTGGATTTTAAAGGTCCCACACTGATATATTACGAGGATAAGGTGATAAGGGTTCGAAATATACCCATAAAATAGGTTTTTTACAAGTTTAAGTCTTATATTTTACATTATCTTTCCATTTTGTTTAAATCATTAATTAATGAGGTAATCGCTGCATCATCATTGTGTCATAAAAAATTTAATTTATATAATGTATAAAAATTATAAATAAAATATCATGATGTATTAAATATTTTTAGATTTCCAATGAATATTTATAGTAAAAAATTTAACTTATATAACCCCATGTAATAATTTGTTTAGCAAAACAACACATGTTTGTGACAATTTTATTCTTTAAATAATAAGTTATTAATGTCATTTTCTTACCCAAGTGGCTCCATGGGGTCCCCAAGTTGACCCATGGATTATATTGGTCTTCCATGACTCATCCAATAAGTGTAGGACAAGTGTAACGGTATTTTCATATTTTTATAATATCATTTTTACCTTAAATTTCACTAATTACCTTTAATCGCGATTAATTAAACTTAAAAGTTACTATTCACCAAAAAATTATTTTAATCTCATTGAACCACATTTTACTTTTTAATGGCAAACATGTATGTCAGATTTTTTAAAATCAAATCACATAAGTGGTAATGTTTCATTTAAACGAAAAATCAGTTTTTTAACTACCACTTAGTGGTTTCACTATTCATCAAAAATTTAAGTTTTTCAGAACAATGCCAAAATTTCACCCTAATCTATAATTGATACTCCGAATTCAAAAATGATGAATATTTTAAAAAATTAAAAACATATAAGTTTCATTAATTAATTTTATTATTAATTATCGTTGTCACAACAAATAGCGTGTCTTTAAGAAGCAATATATATCAAAAGATTGACAATTGTTTATGTTCAATTTCAAATAGAAATTAATTATAATGACCACTATTGGATAAAATGGTAAAAATATATTCTAATTATACTTTAAAACACTCAATAGTATAATTATTCACTATAAATTATTTTGATTAAAATAGTTTTTTTATGTATTTTTCACTATTCATAAAAAATTGGAAGTTCTCAGAAAAATACAAAAAAAATTAACATAGGCTAATTTCGATATTAAAAATCCAAAAATGAAGTCTATTTTGAAATATAAAATATATATAATTTCAAAAAGTGGGTATTACTATTCATAATGGTTATTTTGATTGGTCGTAGTGTGTTAGAATCTCGAACTTGCGTACAATATAAGCTATTGCATTATTGAAAGAGAAATGTATCGTGGAAGCTCAGGGTGTTACACAAATATAGCCCAAATGCATTGGGTACTAATTATGGTCTCTGGAGAATTATATTGGAATTTAGCCACATGGTTATTCTAATAATAAGGGTGATTTATTTTATATATAAAGATGATTTTCCCAGATACCAATATGTTTTATCTATTCTTTCTATAGGGTTATGATGTTTCATTTAATCGTTATTGGTATTACATAGAACATAATTATTTATTCTTAAAACACATTACTTTGTTAAATATTTATGCCATGTTTTCAAGTTTGATGATCCAGGAATTGTTGGGTATGAATATTCTCAAGTTATACACATGCACTTTGATGATGTCATCATACCCTTATGATCTTCTTATGCTCATTGTCGAACTTCAATTGTTAATGCTTATGTTTACACTTATTAGGAATTTAATCTCACCCTTATTATATTTACTTTTACATTGGGTATAAATAACGAGGTTTAATCAATTATGTATAGAAGGTTTTTCATTTGCATGATGATGATGACTTAATGTGAAGAAGGGAAGCTAGGTTATGTGGGAGAAATTCTCATCTAACAACATGTGAATTGTTTATTAAACACTATGTTCTAATTCTCTAAAAAAATAATCATAAATGTTACTAGAGAATTTAATTATTACAATATTTCGTTTTTATATTATATTCTTTGGATACCAAAAATTGGGTCACCTCCATCAGTATCAAAGTTTAAAATGTAAAGTTTATGATTTCATCCCTGAAACCTGAAGTACTGGTTCTGGGATGTTATATAAATTTTTATTTTACGGATACCATCATCAATAGAACTTGGATTTTGTTTTCAAAAGGCTAAATGGAAATGTCTTGGTTGATATAGGTTTCTCAAAGTGGTTTAATGAAGAGATGAAATTGATATCCTTTTATAATTAAGGCGATGTATACTTTCAAAATTTCTTAACATGTTAAAATATAATAAGTCAATTCTATTGTCAAATGCTTTTAAATTGTAATAAATTTGAAAAAAATATGTCTAGGGTTGAAATAACATTAGAAAAAAGAAATTTAAACAATTTTTTATATTATTTAATCATTATATTTTATATTGAATCTTTGGTTAAACATTTTTGACCTTAATTGTGGTAACCACTATTTTAGTAATAATGGGATTATAATTTTACAATAAATAAAAAAATAACTCATAAAAGGAGATTTTATAAAGTGATAAAACCTATTACATTCCAATTTTATAAGAAAATATTTTTATGAAATAAAAATAATTAATAAATTAATATTTTTATAAATTAGTATTATTATCATTTTTGACACCATTCATTTAATTTTAATTCAAATACACCAAGAAAACAATTTAAAGTAGAATATAAAATTTTAATACATCCTTAAAATGTTAAATTTATCTAAAAAAATATTTAATGAAAATAATTTTCTCTACTTATATTATTTTTAATAATTTTTAGTATCATTTAATTTATATTTGCATTAATTGAATAATTACTTCACTAGAATTGTGAATGAAACTACAGAAATTTTTGATTCACTAAAAATTAAAGATAAATCATTATATTTATGTCATAACATTTATCTTTCAAATGAATACTTATAATTAAAGATATCCACTTTTTATCTCCATGTTTAAAATAAAAATAATTATTAAAAATTAGAGTGTGACATCCGAAACATGAAATAAGTTATAATATAAATATTAAAAAATTAATTATCCTTAATAATAATTTTATTACCATCCAAAAATTCGGTAATGAAAAAAAATCATTATTCACGGAGGTGATTATCCGATATAATTTGGATTATAGTTTCATTTATCTGAATAAGAGGAGGTAATAAAATGTATGGGTATAATATATTACATTAGAAACATAACGTTATAGTTTTTACATTATTCAGGATTTATTATTCCTTTACTTATTTAGTAGGTGAGGATAATGTAAAATAAGAAAAGAAAATAAGAAAAGTGTTTGGAGGAAATTACCTCTTGAATATCACCTCTTTAAAGGTTCTCCTAAAGACCTTGAAATTGGTCTTTTGTTGAGACTAGAAGATCTTGGTCAGGGGTAATGTGGTAAGGAGAAGGTTTTTCATATATTTTATGAGCTTTAAGGCCTGAGAGGATAAATGGGGTGGTGAGCGGTGGTATTTATACTTGATAATGGGTGGTTTTAATTTATTAAACAATGATTATTTCATAATTAAAGCCAAACACATAGATGTGGAACTAATTTATAATAATTAAGATGATAATTAAAGTTTTGAAAGATTTTTAGAGTATATAAACATCATTTTGTCATTAAATGTTTTAGTTTTTAGGTGTTTTAAGCCATTAACTTTTAACTTTATCTTGTCTCATTAATTTACCTATACTCCAGCAAATCTTTATTTTTTACACCGATAACATTTTTATGCCTAAAAATATAAATGACCTTAATAAATGATTTGGAAATTATTATTCAAATTATTGAATCTATTTTTCAAAATTATATTCACATAATTTGAAAAATTATATTTAAAATTAATCTCGCATATGGGATAAGAAGGAAGGGTTTTAAATTGAAAAAGTTCAAATGGTTGAAATGTTTTTATATATAGTTTCAATGTGAAATTGATTATAATGACCTATATTAGATTTATTGATTAATTATTAACAAATTATACTTTAAAATGTATATAAAATATAATATAATTATATAAATAAATTAGATGAAAGATAGTTTCCACTTAAAATTCTGCATTTTTCACTTTTCATAAAAAAAATGAAACTTTTTAGAAAAATTCCAAAAATTCACCTTAAGATAATTTTCTATATTCTTATTTCAAAAAATATTTTTATTTTTTAAAATAAAATTAAAAAATTATAAAAATTTATTTTTATAATAGGTGCTCCATAAAAAGGTGACAAAATTGATTGTTAGAAAAATAACTTTTTTTATGCTTAAAAATAGATTTATTTCTTATATTAATCATATAAAACTTGTTGTATGAATTTTAAAATATTTATTGATTATATAACATATAAATTTCATTAATATATTTTACTAATAGTTATTAATTTAACTTATTAATATAAAATTTCATTATAGAATCCTCTTAGAGGCATTAGTCTCCCCTCCCTCTCACCCTAGGGGTTTCCTCATTGGTGATTTGGATGGGGAGTATTTGGGGAACCTTCTCTGGTGCCACCCCTCCCTTTTTTTCTCTCACATATTTTTCTCCTTTCATCCATTTATCTCATTAGTTTCAATTCCTTGATTATGCTATATGTTTCAGCATTGACAATGTTGAATTAGTCAATAAGGTGGTCTTCTCATGGTGATAGTTTTCCATGGATGTTATGGTGGTCGTGAAGAAGGTTGTGTTGTAGAAACCATGGGACGCTCAAGCCCTAATTTGAACTCACGTTCCTCTATGAATCTCCTGGTGGGAGATGGAGATAAATCAACCTAGGATTTTTCGTAATAGTCTGGCGGTTGATGGATTTCTTGGTGCTACCAGATTTAGCTTTGGATAGATTGTTTTTTTCA
Organism: Viscum album; assembly: GCA_963277665.1. Taxonomy (NCBI): domain Eukaryota; kingdom Viridiplantae; phylum Streptophyta; class Magnoliopsida; order Santalales; family Viscaceae; genus Viscum; species Viscum album. The sequence continues at coordinate 289,353,155 of OY728153.1, read as the reverse complement.
AGATGTCAATCCATGTTTGTGGTTTTTTGTTATGTTTGTTTCTGTATATGGTGGTGGAAGTTAGTGTTGGGTGTACATGGAGAAAATATCCATGTCGAGGTATTTTTTCATACCATACTCTACACTTCCACTAAGATTCCACCAATCTTCTCCTAGTTGGATCTATGTGGTGGTTTCCAAGGTGCTTTGGGTTTGGAGTTTGAGTGGTCAATGGGATTCCAAGTCATGTCTCTTATAATGTCTTAATCTCCATCTTTCCTACCAGGGTGATCCTCATAATGGGTATAGTGCTTCCTCATCAAGAGATATGGTCATTGGCTCCGGTGGTGTTCGGGCGATGATGTTGATAGTGGGGTTCCATGGTATTTTTAGGCGATGTGATTTTTGCTGACTATGGTTGCCATTTTTGTTCAAGATGATGCCATGATGATGGTGTATGAAATTTGATGTGCTGTACTAACTATATGAGGGTGGTTTGATGCTTCATTGGTATGATGGATTGTGGCTATCTCTAGAATTGGTCACACTAGTAACATGACTTGTTAATGGGTTTAAATGGCGTTTGGTTGCATGAAATGATGGTTCATGGCCTGATGTGGGAGTGTGGCACGTGGTACATGGCTTGAGGAGGTGATTATTGTGGTTTTTTGAATTTTTAAATTTAATTTTTTAATATAAATTTTTTACAGTGGGCGTATGCATATATCAAGAGGATCTCTCTTGTATGGTTCCCACATAACCAAAAAGTGTATTAAAAAAGAATCAAAAAAATGTACTGAGGCATGATAAAATTACATTGCAGGTTTAATAATAGTTTTTTTTATAAAAATAGATTGTTTATGTCTAGTTGGTTTTAATTTTTATTTCTAATTAATTTGTAATCAATTAATTAATTTTATAGACATGTATAAACTATATTTTCATAATTTATTTAATCCTATTCACACCCACCAATTTAATGGCTACTTTATAACAACCATATTAAAATAATAATATTTAATAGTATATGATGGTTTGTTTAGGCTTGGTGTTGCATGAAATGTATTCAATAAAAAAATTTAATTTATTTAAGAAGATACATATAGTAAACTCTTAGGGTTTTACATTATCCCCTCCATCAATAAATTGTGTCCTCTCAATTTAAACATGTAATTTATAATCATAGAGTTGAAATTTTTAAAATACCCTTGTTAAAATCCTACATCATAAAAAGGATTAATAAAACTTATTCTCAAAAGGAGCAAAAAGAAAATGAGAAGGACACCAAAAAACTAGGTTTCTATATAGGATAACATTAGTGGGGAGTGAAAATATAGACATGGAAAAGATATCAAAATATCAATTTATAATGGATATTGATAGATAAGATGGTTATAAAAAATTCTCCCATCACAAAATTGTAAATATGTGATGGGTTAAAACTCAGTTGATTTCTCAGTAATAAAATTAAATGAATAATATTTTTTGTTTCAAATTAATTTTCCTAGAGTTGAGAAATTATTTTACAATCCTGATAAAGTACTTTTGAAAATAAACGTACCTGATTTATTTCCATTTCATTATCATATTCTTATCCTTTTTTTCTTTTATCTATTTCCACTTCATCTATTACACTAGAACATGTATATTCAAGATGAATTTTTATCCCCGAAGTAGTTCTATCAAATCATTAGATTCATAGGTCATTTCTTTAGTCTCTAAATATCTTCAAAATCCAAATTGGTTTTGAAATTTTAACAAATATGATAAATCATTCTTTAATTTCAAATAAAAATATTCAAAATTAATTTTAATCCATTCCAAGAGTAATTAACATTAAGTCTGTTACTAAATATTTTTGACCATATTCCCAATCCAAAAATTTGAAAAAACATTTAACCCTATATAACACAAAGTAGTTCATAATTTAATTTTATAAAAATGTGATTTCATTGATAATATATTCTCTTAAAATATGGTAATCACCATAAAAACTAAATGCGAACATGGGTAAAATATTAGGTTGTGGAATATATTATTTTAGTAAAAATATATAGTAAACTCTAGAAAAGATAAACCAAAAATATCACAAACCAACTTCACGATCACTAATAATATCCCATAATCATCTCTTTATTATTATCTTAACATGGGGAAAATATTAAGGGTTATCTTTCATTCAAATGTATGTTTTAAAAAAAATTATATTAAATTGATTTTCTTGGTCATTGGTAGCATTCAGCATATGCTCTAAAATCCTTAAAGAGAAAGTAATATAGTACAATACTTATATATTTAATAATTCATATTACCAAGACATAATTGATAAAATACTAAAATAACATAATTCTGGAATACAAGGAAATTAATTATTCCTCTTCATCTATAGTAATATCATAAACATGACCATGATTCATTAGCTTCTTTTGAGGTGTATTTGTTTGATGATTTAAGAATTCATTTGTGCAGTGACCTATCTTTTTACTATTAAAACATTACACATTTATATATTATTTCTTTAACTTTTAATCACTATACTAGTGGCCTTTCTCTCCACACATTTAAAAAATCCCACTCCCTTTAGGAAATTCCCAAGGTGATTCTTTCCACAATTATCACATGTGAGAAAATAATTCTTTCTATTATTCTCTTTATATGTATCTTACTCTAAATTTATCGTATTTTATTTCATTACATTAAATGAATAAGAAATAGAGAATTATTTCTCTCTCTTAATCGAACATGAGACTATATCTTCAATGTTATTAGAAGGTTTGGGAGACCAGTTCCCTTCATAGGAATGGATTTAACCCATCAAATAAATGATAAATCATACTACTTGGGTTACATATGTAGTTTGTAAATATTCTTTCTAATCATGTAAAATTAGCTTCATATATTGAAACATTCTCTTCCTGTTTTTTTCTTAGAGTCAATAATTGTCTCTCCATATTTTCTCACAGTTTATGAGAGAACATATTTTCAAAGAAAAGTTAATTAAAATCCTTATATCCCATGTAATATATTTACTCCTCCTCCTCAATATTTTTTATCAATGACCACCATTGATCCGAATCTCTAGAGAGATTATATAATTCCATGAAAACATTTCCCCTTTCATTACTTACCTAAAAAAGAAATATTATCTCTAAATAACTTAAACATTTCGCATCTAAAAATAGAGTTTATGTCCTATTTAATGATAGAAGTTGTTTTAACTTTTAATAGTCTAATATCTTTACAATAAATTTTGTATTAGGATGCTATATTTGGGGATGTTTATTGGTTATAACTAGATTTAGTTTTCCCCATATAGTTATAATTTTTCCAGCTACAGCTTTAGATCTTGATCCAGCTTCAACACCATTATTTTTCCTTGGAGTGAAATCCCTACATGGATTACATGCATTGATATCATTCCTATTCCTTCCACTAGGATCCATTTCTTAATAGTGTCATACAAATTAAGTCATAAAAATATGAAACATAATGCATAATATCAATAATATATAATGTAAAATAATCTCTAAATAATAGGATTATTTTATTTGGATATATATCAAAATTATGTTATAGGGTTTCATTCTCTAACCTATGTTTTTCTAAATCCAGTTACCAAGTTTTTCTTAAACTTCATCTGATATCAACTGTAACAACATCCACCCTAGAAGCCTGGTGCCAATGCCTTAATATTTTATATTTGTATGTATACAAGTAAACCCATCCTAAAGTATCAAATAGTTTAGTAGTTTTGGTAAACTAGATACATACATGACACCTCATTTTACATTGTGAAAATAAAAGAAAACATAATACTTAACAAAATCCAATAAAATACAGCATTGAAAAATCATTTAGAGATCTCTTCTTCATAACATGGGGAAATGAAAAAAAATAAAGTTTTACTCAAATACCTAGTATGGGTTAAATACAAAAAATCAATAAGGAATCACTGAGCATAATAAATATGTAAAGTTAAATAACTGAAAACACATGACATTTAATCAATAAACTATGAATGAAATGTATCAATATATTTTTTATAGTAAAAATCCTCTGGGTAACAATAACGAAATTCTGAATTTAAAAAATCATTAATTATTGGATGTCATGTATCTGACACATAAACTGTCACATATGTAACCTATTTTAGGGTTATTTTAAATTTATTTTCCACTCATGATTTGTTTTGGTGGTTTCCAAAGGTTTTATTGAGAATAGGTGAGTTTTCATGAATTGGGCCAAACTGCGAGCCCAATTCCAGATTTAAAAATAAATTTTGTTTCATTTATAACTTTTTCAATTTTTAATATTTTTGACTCATTCAAACTCCAAATTGTTCTCCCCTGATATAGTAACCCCACATTTAAATTTGGGGCCTTTATAAATCCATAAGAATGGGGGATTTGTGTTTTTATTTGAGAATTGGGCCAACCCGAAGGCCCATTTTCCAGTTTTAAATTGTTTCATTATTGTATTAATATCGTATTCATTAAAATGGATTTTTTGGTGATTCCACCTCCCTCTCGACCCTAAGAAGACCATACCCGCTCCCATTGCCTTTCCACCCACTTTGGAGATCTATTTAATCGTGATTTGGTGCTGACATTCTTGGGGTTTCTAAAATCAGGCAGATTTGAGGAGGTAAGTTCATTCCATCATAACTCTCTCAATTATTACTCTTTTCCCCCCATTCCAATTCCTACATTATCTGATAATCCCTGTTAGAACTTCCCTTGAATGTTTGGATATTTTTAAATTCATATTCTGGTGGAGTTTGGGTCGTTTTCTTCAAGATTATTTTGGGTAATGTTTCTCTTTTCAATTCTTCTCTTCTCCTTAGGATTTCCACCCTATCTCAAGAGTTTATAGAATGTCCAGAACATAGGGTTCGAAAATATGGTCTTATTTGGTATATTATGGGTCAATTTTTGGTGGTCTAGGTCTGGATTTATATTCCTTGATGTGCGGCGGTGGTGCGGTTGATGTTTCGCACCATGTTTTGAGGGTTTCAGCATAAAAGGTAGGTGATTCCATGTGTAATCATTTCTAGATGAGTTAGTTTTCTTGAATTACTTATTATGAATTTCCTAATATGCTGTGTGTTGTGTGGGAACTGTTTATTTTGTATTTGGTAAAGCATTTGTTTTTACAGTTTCATTTTAGTTTAAAAAATTGGGTGTTTTACATGTGCAACCCTTTTGGTATTGTTTGGGTGTGTTTTATAACATATGAAATTGGTTTAATAAATCTTGTCTGGTCTGAAAATTCTGGTTTGGTAGGTTATTGATGTACCATTATGTTTTAAAGAGGTTTATTTTAATGGGTTAAGGTGTAAAGCCCTATTGTACTTCTTGAAAGTGATTTTGAAAACGTGTGCTTTTGATGTGGATATTTTGTGGTATTGTTTGAGGTATTTTTATAACACATGGGGGTAGTTTAATAAATGTTTTTGGGGATGGAAATTATGTTTTGAATTTTTATTGGTGTGATTTTTTCCTTGAAATATGGTTTTTAAATGAGTTTTTTTGTGAAATTATTTGGTACACTCTTTAGAATTGTTTCATGAAAGTTTTGAATGGTTTAATGATTTATATAAGATGTGAAACCATATTGGAAAACTGTTTTGGATTGTTTATACTTTCAATTGGACCATTTTAAATGTTAATAGTTCTGTTCTGTTATGTGTATCCTCTTGGAAATGTTTTATAAAAATGTTTAATGGATTTACTAAAATGTGAATAAGGTGTGAACGTTATATGGGCTGTTTGCGTGAGTGCGATGTCAAAAGTGGATTTTGTTTATAAAAAGGGTTTTAGGAAACATGTGAGTGGTCTGTTATGTGATGTTTAGTATATTTGTAGTTATTTTAGAAAATTGTTAAAGGATGTTTTGGATTGTGAAAGTTATGCAAAAGGTGATGTGGGTTATTTTGGTGTGGGTTTGATTTCAAAGTGCATTTGAATGGAAAGTGGACTTTTGTGACTTGTGTGGTATACATGTGGGCTGTTTGGTGAATTTATGATATGGAAATGATATTTTCATGTGAAATGCATATTCATTGACTTGTTGAAATTGTTTGAGCACAAAGGGAAAACCCGGGTATCTAGGTGGGTGGACGTGTACTAGTATGCTAGTGATCCCGTGGGGTTTGGCCTCAGTTTCACTTTGCAAGATTGACACATACAGCTCTAACTAAACTAAGATGATGATGATTGAGGACCAATAGGTTATGGTTATGTTCCCTACTAGTGGCTCGTGCACGAGAACGAATTTTTGTGATGGTTACTCTCACCGAGATACGAGGTACCTGGGACCCACAGCTAGCTAGTGCCTAGGAGTTATTTCCCATTGCTTGTGCTCACTGGATATTTTGTGCTTACCGTCGGCATACGGTACATTTTGCTGGAAAATTCAGTAGCTTTGGTGTTTATTTTAAAAAGTGTTAATCCTTTAAAATATCCCACTTGAAAACTGTTCTTATTCAAAGTTGCAGCTTTTAGAAATTGTAACTAGTTTTTCATGTTTTTGAAAACTTGCATGCTTTTCGTCTTTAAATTCTTATTATATGGAATCTCTTAGTGGTGGTATCCTATTGGGCTTTGTCTCACACCCTAATTACACCCTTGGGTGTAAGTATACGTGGTTATTTTGTTGTCACAGGTTTGGGTATAACTTTTGTGCCAACAGTTCGGGTTTCCACCGGTCATTCATGATGCGGTGTTGTGGAGATGGCTTGAGAAAGATGCCTCTTGCCATTTTGAGGTTCTTGGGCTGTCTTTTCTTGGGTTTGTACCTTTGTAAAGATCTTCAAACATTTTTTAATATTGTGCAATTCAGTTCTGAATTTATTAAAAAGATGTTTCAGTTTGAAAAATCCAGATTTGGTTTCTTGGATTCATTTGATGTTTCAAGTATAAAAACTCGGGTAAATCATTCCCAATTTTCAGTTTTTGATACCCGGGCACTTATGCCAGCCTATGGGGATCGGGAACGCCCTTCGGGACTTGCCCCGGGTCGGGTCGGGTGCCGGTTTTTGCGGCGACTAGATTCAGTTCGTGACAAAATGGTATCAGAGGAGGTTCTGGTTAACTCTTTGGGTCATGTTATTTAGGGAACAGTCGGGATAGATTAGAGTTAGAATTGTTGGGACTTTGTAGTTTGGTTATGGGTAGTGTGCCTGATCACGACACCTCATGACGGGATTCGAGTCACTAGGGGAAGTTGGGATTTATCTACGTTCTTTGTTTTTCTTGGTTTAATGATGAGTAGGGGAAATGAAAAGAGAGTTGGGTTAATGGTCTCAGTGAGATCACAGGGCCTGTCAAGCCATGTGGAGCCGGGGATATTCTCTAGAACACTCTCTGTGACAGTGAAGTGATTGGAATATGGCCGCCAACCATATTTCCAATTCACCCACTGAAACTAGTTTCCTTTCAGATTGTTTTGTACTATAGTTTTGCAATCTTTGAACATTGGTTTTAAAAGGACTTGGTTTTAAGAAGTATAATGTTTTTCTGAAATTATTTTCAAATAAATAAGGAATGGATTGATTTATGAAATGGTGGAACTGAATTTTTAGAAATTTTTTGAAATGGAAAATGGTTTTTTTACACCTCTTTTGAAAGCAAGAACTATATTGAAGTTGGTTTCGGAAAGAGTTTACAATAGAGTTTTCTAAACAATCAAAGAGTGTTTTAATGGGATGAGATGTTTTGAAATTGATGTGAATATATTGAAAGTGAGTTATTTCCTAAATGGCTGTGCATTTCTGAAAAGTTTTGTAAGATGTGAGTTGGAATTTGATCTCGTGGTTAGCGGTTTTGAGAAAAAGGATGTGTTGGTTGACCATTTTGGTTTTGAAAAGTGGAAAGAATTTTAGTTTTAACCTTTGGTATTTTCATGAGAAACCACATGCATGGGGTTATATGGGAAGAGGGATGGTTGATGACATGACTGGATGAGTGTCGGGATGGATATGAGGAGGGTGCCTGGTGTGGCATAAAAACATGCATGTGTAAGGCCCATGGGGTACCATTGGTGGATGCGCTAACCGCTGAACCAATTGTTTTCAAAGAAATGTTTTTAAATAAAAAAAACATGATTTCTTGATGATTTTTTTGGGATAGTGTATATTATGTGTTTTTGGAAAATGTTGATGTTGTGGGATGTTTTGAGTCCAAGAACCCCTCCTGTTTGAACTGTGTTTTGGGTTTGGGTTTGGTCAGTAAGTTGTGTTGTAGGGACGATTAGTGGTCTCTTTTGAAAAATGTTTCGGGACGCCTTTATGATGGTTCCCTACATGTTTTTGGATCTGGTTTGTGGTATATCTTGACCAATGGAATATCTTGGTTGGGTCCTTGGGTTCAATCATTGGATAAGGTACACCCCCATTAAAGGTTAGTGCACAATTGAAGTGCAACCCGGATTGTTTCGCCGTTTGAAGACCCTCCAGTTGATCAATATAAGGAATATTTTTCTTGAGATTTCTAGATTTAGTCCACACCCATTCCTTTCATTGATTTTTAGATCCTCTTATAACGGGAGAGTTCTCTTACAAGGTTGAAAGAGACCTTAGTTTCTTAAGTTTCTTGATTCTTCGAAGGTGGATATGGTCTAGGGTTGTTAGTGTGGATGATTGTCTCAATGGTGTCTAAGAGGGCCTTTGGGTTCTTCAAAGTTTCTTTGAATCACGAGTTCATGCTAAACCACTGGTGTGGGAAATATGGCCATGATAGGATATTGTGGCCACTTTCTATAATTTTGTGCTGTTTGGGGATGTTGTATAAGGTCCCTCTCCATGAATTGTTTATATAAGTTGAAATGGTCATGTTTGGTGATGCCTTATGATGTCATGTACTCGATTGACTGTATAGGTGAAAGTAGTGAAATCCTCTGAGAGTCCCTGTTATGTTGGGAAAATGTCTCCCTTGGAAAAACTTCAAAATCATCTATTTTAGAGGAATGTGAGTGTAGGTGTTCTTTACTTCTATTGGTTCTCACCTGAAGAAACAAGTTGTGACGTGTGTGTATCTTCTTAGCCCTTGTTTCAGTGAAATATCGGGATAAGGTAAAGTGAGTTTGGAATGTGTTATGTCTAGAAAACTTATTTGGGACTGCGGTGTAGTTTTTGGTGGCACTGAAAAGAAGAATTCTCATTCAGTGGGTTTCCAAATATTAACTACGAGGCCGAAGATGCTTCAATCATTTGAGCTCCAGCCATAGGTCTCGGAGAGAAGCTGGCTCGTAGTCAGGGGAAATCCCAGGGCCATTTAAACCCTTGTACAAAGTCCTATCCTTAGTATGAATGACGGGAATAGTTCAAACCTCTGGTTTCGTCAAGGTTGAGCACATAGTTTGTTCACATTTAGTAGTGGCCGTGTGCTAGGAAGCCATGTAAAAATAATTATATTCATAGTTAGTGCACAGTTTCCCAAACCATGCAGACTAATCCTGCGCCCTTCCTAAATCTTTAATTTCTTTTTGGGTCTTTCTGTGTCGGCCCATGCTGGTTGGTTAAGATGGTCAGTTCTTATGGTGGGGAGACCCACTATGATTCTCATGAATGTTCCTTCATAAACATTTAATGGATGTATATCCATTGTACTAGAGAGTATGTTTGGGCCTCCCACTATTAGTGTCTTGATTCTGTCTCGGGAAAACAATTTAAGTTGTCTCTTATGGTGGGGAGCCCATTTGTGTCTCTTCATACGAGTAACTCATATTTTTTTCTTGGACTTGTTTGGGAAGTAGGTATTATCATTCGAAGATATCTAAATACCTATATATTCATTGGGTAAACATTGATATTGTAGAGTTTCCAATGGTTTAGTTATACTAGGGAAGTGTAACCTTGTTCAATGTTGTTGTTTTTTTGGGTAAATTGATTGAGTATTGTTCAGATTGTGTTTGAGGAGTTTTTATTTGGGATAAAGCCTGAATGTACTTGATTGTTTCAGGAAAGTGGTGTAAGTTTGGTTTGTGAGAGTATTCATTCCATCATTGATCACTGGAGGTGTTTTGACCTTTGAGGGTGAAACCTGGCAAGGGTGTACCTATTGGTTTCTCAGTTGGGTTTGGTTGTTGCTTTGACCTTACTATGACTTTCCGGGGCGGAAAGTTTTCAAGGTGGGGAGAATTGTCACGTATGTAACCTATTTTAGGGTTATTTTAAATTTATTTTCCACTCATGATTTGTTTTGGTGGTTTCCAAAGGTTTTATTGAGAATAGGTGAGTTTTCATGAATTGGGCCAAACTGCCAGCCCAATTCCAGATTTAAAAATAAATTTTGTTTCATTTATAAATTTTTCAATTTTTAATATTTTTGACTCATTCTAACTCCTAATTGTTCTCCCCTAATATAGTAACCCCACATTTAAATTTGGTGCCTTTATAAATCGATAAGAATGGGGGAGTTTTGTTTTTATTTGAGAATTGGGCCAACCCGAAGGCCCATTTTCCAGTTTTAAATTGTTTCATTAATGTATTAATATCTTATTAATTAAAATGGATTTTTCGGTGATTCCACCTCCCTCTCGACCCTAAGAAGCCGAGACGTGCTCCCATTGCCTTTTCCCCAACTGTGGAGATCTATTTCATCGCGATTTGGTGCTGACATTCTTGGGGTTTCTAAAATCGGGCAGATTTGAGGAGGTAAGTTCATTCCATCATAACTCTCTCAATTATTACTCTTTTCCCCCCATTCCAATTCCTACATTATCTGATAATCCCTGTTAGAACTTCCCTTGAATGGTTGGATATTTTTAAATTCATATTCTGGTGGAGTTTGGGTCGTTTTTTTCAAGATTATTTTGGGTAATGTTTCTCTTTTCAATTCTTCTATTCTCCTTAGGGTTTCCACCCTATCTCAAGAGTTTATAGAATGTACAGAACATATGGTTCGAACATATGGTCTTATTTGGTATATTTTTGGTCAATTTGTGGTGGTCTAGGTCTGGATTTATATTCCTTGATGTGCGGCGGTGGTGCGGTTGATGTTTCACACCATGTTTTGAGGGTTTCAACATAAAAGGTAGGCGATTCCATGTGTAATCATTTCTAGATGAGTTAGTTTGCTTGAATTACTTATTATGAATTTCCTAATATGCTTTGTGTTGTGTGGGAACTGTTTATTTTGTATTTGGTAAAGCATTTGTTTTTACAGTTTCATTTTAGTTTAAAAAATTGGGTGTTTTACATGTGCAACCCTTTGGGTATTGTTTGGGTGTGTTTTATAACATATGAAATTGGTTTAATAAATCTTGTTTGGTCTGAAAATTCTGATTTGGTAGGGTATTGATGTGCCATTATGTTTTAAAGAGGTTTCTTTTAATGGGTTAAGGTGTAAAGCCCTACTGTACTTCTTGAAAGTGATTTTGAAAACGTGTGCTTTTCATGTGGATCTTTTGTGGTATTGTTTGAGGTGTTTTTATAACACATGGGGGTAGTTTAATAAATGTTTTTGGGGATGAAAATTCTGTTTCGAATTTGTATTGTTGTTATTTTTTCCTTGAAATATGGTTTTGAAATGAGTTTTTTTGTGAAAATATTTGGTACACTCTTTAGAATTGTTTTATGAAAGTTTTGAATGGTTTAATGATTTATGTAAGATGTGAAACCATATTGGAAAACTATTTTGGATTGTTTATACTTTCAAATGGACCATTTTAAATGTTAATAGTTCTGTTATGTTATGTGTATCCTCTTGGAAATGTTTTATAAAAATGTTTAATGGATTTACTAAAATGTGAAAGAGGTGTGAACGTTATATGGGCTGTTTGTGTGAGTGCGATGTGAAAAGTGGATTTTGTTTATAAAAAGGTTTTTAGGAAACATGTGAGTGGGAAGTTATGTGATGTTTAGTATATTTGTAGGTATTTTATAAAATTGTTAAAGGATGTGTTGGATTGTGAATGTTATGCGAAAAGTGATGTGGGCTATTTTGGTGTGGGTTTGATTTCAACGTGCATTTGAATGAAAAGTGGACTTTTGTAACTTGTGTTGTATACATGTGGGATGTTTGGTGAATTTATGATATGGAAATGATATTTTCATGTGAAATGTATATTCATTGACTTTTTGAAATTGTTTGATCACAAAGGGAAATCCCGGGTATCTAGGTGGGTGGACGTGTACTAGTATGCTAGTGATCCCGTGGGGTTTGGCCTCAGTTTCACTTAGAAAGATTGACACTTACAACTCTAACTAAACTAAGATGATGATGATTGGGGACCACTTGGTTATGGGCATGTTCCCTACTATTGGCTCTTGCACGAGAATGGATATTTGTGATGGTTACTCTCACCGAGATATGAGGTACCTGGGACCCACAGCTAGCTAGTGCATAGGGGTTATTTCCCATTGCTTGTGCTCACTGGATATTTTGTGCTTACCGTCGGCATACGGTACATTTTGCTAGAAAATTCAGTATCTTTGGTGTTTATTTTAAAATGTGTTAATCCTTTAAAATAGCCCACTTGAAAACTATTCTTATTCAAAGTTGCAGCTTTTAGAAATTGTAACTAGTTTTTCATGTTTTTGAAAACTTGCATGCTTTTCGTCTTTAAATGCTTATCATATGGAATCTCTTAGTGGTGGTATCCTATTGGGATTTGTCTCACACCCTAATTACACCCCTGGGAGTAAGTAGACTTGGTTATTTTTTTGTCGTAGGTTTGGGTATAACTTTTGTGCCAAAAGTTCGAGTTTCCACCGGTCATTCATGATGCGGTGTTGTGGAGATGGCTTGAGAAAGATGCCTCTTGCCATGTTGAGGTTCTTGGGCTGTCTTTTCTTGGGTTTTTACCTTTGTAAAGATCTTCAAACATTGTTTAAAATTGTGCAATTCAGTTCTGAATTTATTAAAAAGATGTTTCGGTTTGAAAAAACCAGATTTGGTTTCTTGGATTCATTTGATGTTTCAAGTATAAAAAATCGGGTAAATCGTTCCCAATTTTCAGTTTTTGATACCCGGGGACTTATACCATCCCGTGGGGATCAGGAACGCCCTTCGGGACTTGCCACGGGTCGGATCGGGTGCCGGTTTTTGCGGCGACCAGATTCGGTTCGTGACATAAACCTCTACTGTCAATACCTTTCACAAGATAGTTTGATCTACATGTATAAACTTATTTAATTTGGACAATTATTTTGTCTCATAAGACTGTTAGATGCATCTAGGAGATATATAATTCCATCCCCACACATTACTATAAGTCATAATAATTATTAATTTATCAAACAATTGATTCAATTAATAAACAATGTTCCATCTCAAATATCCTTATTGTATAAATGATATGGATTTATCAATTTTTCCAAAATTAATCAGTAAATTTCAAATTAAACAACATATATAAAAAATGGAATATAGGTTATGATATAATTATATACATCATAAAAGAATATGTATATTTTTTTATAAATTTAATTTCTTATGAAAAATTATTACAATAAAGTGGTAGTTTCAAGAGAAATTTAACAATCACAAAAGAAAGTGATATTATAAAATAACATTTATCACTAGGTTATTTTCAAGTCAAATAACCTAGTATGAAATAATTCAAATAGAAACTTAAAATTCCACAATTAATGAATAAATAATGATATTAAATGTCAGAGGGATAGTGTATACACCACATAGAAGTGAATTGGTGCATAATAACACAAAATACTCAATGTAATGTAAATTGAGACAGAATCCCTTACAATGACCCCATCATTGAAGTGAGTGTTAATAAAATTAATTGATTATTTGTATGTACTATAAATACATATAAAAAAGTGGAAATTAAACATATGAAAATCAAAATTCATTTCATATATAATCTAAGAACGGACAAAAAAATTAAGTAAGAGTTTAACCCTATGAAGGGAAACTGAGTTAAGAATTTCTTACCACTTGTAATTAGTCGAATAATATTCCTCATAAAATTAATAATTATAAAACTGAATATTTAATACCAAAAATATAATGAATATAATTATATTTCATATCAATGGTCAGTATTTATACACCACACATATAAAATTATTGGTGAATAAGGCATATATCTAACATAAGTAATAGTGAGATAAGAAAAACCTTACCTCATGCTTCCCTTTAGGGGTGCGTACTTTAACATACTATATAATTGTTTAAATAATGTAATTAATAAATTAAATAAAAATATTATTATTTATAATACATTATATGAATATTTTATAACATATTATGACCCATTCATTAACAATATTCTATCATTTTCATGGTTTTGGGTGCGTTTGTTTCATGGTTTCATGACAATTCATCTGTGTGAAATTATGGATGCGTTTGTAAAATGGGATTAAAACTCCAGAAGTGAAAGGAAATATTATTATTACACTTCCATAAGTTTAAATGGTCCCATATATCATTTTTTATTCCTGTATGAGGATTATTATTTTGATAAAATTTTAATGATAATTGTTTAGTTTATTTTAGCGATTTTACCCAAAAAACATGAACATGTATCATTTTATTTAATATTATGTCAATATATTAGTTCCATAACATGAAATAAGTTATAATAGTATTATTAAAATCTTATTTATCTAGAATAATATTTTTATGACCAGTTATGAAGTCGATAGTGGAAACTAAACAAAATAATTTTTCAAGGAGGTGATTATCCGACATAATTTGGACAATAGATTCATTTTTTGAATAAGAGATAGAAATAAAAGGGATTGATATAATATATTCCATTATAAAAATTAAATTATAGTATTTACATGATTATGGAGTTATTTTGTCTTAATGTATGAATGAGTTGAGGAGGAAGTAGAATAATGAAATAAAATAAGAGAGGTGTTTAGAGAAAATTACCACTTGAATATCACCTCCTTAAAGGATCCCTTAAAGATGTTAGAATTGGTCTCTTTGTGGAAAGAATACTTTTGATGCGGGGAAATATTTTAAGATATTTTTTCCTTATATTCTATGATCTTTAAGTATTTTTGATGAAAAAATGGGGTGTTGAGGGGTGGTATTTATACTTGGGAATGGGTGGTTTTAAGTGATTAAACAATGATTATTTTTTAATTAATTAAAACCACACTGAGGTGGAATTAATTTCCATGAATTTGTGTATAATTAAAGTATTAAAGGATATTAAGTGTAAATAAACACATCCAAAAACCATTAAATATTTTATTTGTTTATGTATTTTAATCCATTACCTTTTAACGTTAACCTATCTAATTATTTTACATATACCACTGTAAATATTTATTTTTACCACGATAAATATTTTATGCCTAAAAATTAAAATGAACATAATAAATAATTTGTACCTTATTGTTACAAATATTTAATACATTTCAATAAATTCAATTCAAATAATTAGAAAAATTATATTTAAAGTTATTCTCACAAACGAGATGAGAAACTTGGTTTTTAAATTGAAAAAGATCAAAGGTTGGAAATGTTCTTATATCGATTTTCAATGTGAAATTTATTCTACTGACCTATATTGGATTTATTGATTTATAATTGAACTAATAATATTTTAAAAATAATTTAAAAAATAATTTAACAATATAAATAAATTATAAGAAAAATATGTTTTCAATTAAAATTCAATATTTTTCATTATTCATAAAAAATGATACTTCTCAAAAAAATACCAAAAATTTACAATAAGATATTTTTTTTATAAATTTTAAAAATTGAATTTTATTTTTTCAAAGATAATTTTTAAAAGATTAATTTTTTTAAAAAATAGGATCCCCATTAAAAGGTGGAAGAATTGCCTTGTAGAAAAATATAACTTTTATTCTTATAATTGAATTTATTTCTTATCTTAATCCTATCAAATATATTGGATGAATTTATAAAAATTTGATGAAATTTATTGAATATAAATTTCAATAAGATTATTCAATAATAAATATTAATGAAATTTATTAAGACAAAATTACATTTTGGGCATGAAAATTGATTATTTATAAAAAAACATCCTTTATGTTCAATTTTTTTAATTTTTATATATAATTATTTTGTAACCGATGAATTAATTTTATAAACATGTGTAAACTATATTTTTATAATTTAGTTAATACTATTCTAACCCTTTAATTTAAAAAATAGTTTATAATGGTTCATTTAAGATAATAATATATAATAGTATATCACAGTTCATTTAAACATGGTGTTGCATGCAACCGATGTTATCAAAGAAATTGAATTTGTTTATAAAGAGACATAACATAAAGGCTTGGGGTGTCACAATTTGAAATTTTAGAGACATAATTGGGATGAGTATTATGATTATCTATATATTGAATGAATTAAGTTTAAATTTGGGTGTTATTGGATAATGTGTTCTAAAAATATTTATTTTGAAAAATATCTGGTGATATGAGGAATGACTTAGAATTCTAGTTATCTATTAAATGTTCTTCATGCATAAAAATTAATTTTGCATATTCATCTCATGGAGTATGAAATGAAGCATTAATTTATTGAAACAGAACTAGAGGATGAAATTGTGCCTATGATATAGAAATATATGAAGTAAGTAAATTTTCTATATATTCCGAGTCTTAATAGTAAATTAATTCTTTAAGACCATGAAAAAGATATTGAAATAAAAATTATATCTCAATACCTTCATTTCCGATGAATCAAGTGGTCCCTTAACTCATCATAGATTATTGGTTTTGTGGTTACTTAATTTCTATTAAATATTCATATTCTTTGGATCAATTACCTTTACAAGATCCATCATTATTTGGGAAATATCCTTTTCTTACAAGTCCATATATTAACATCCAACCAATGTTATACTACTCAGAAAAATAGTAATGTGATTATTCGAGATAACATTCATACATTACTTTATATATTATTTAGTTGTTTTTTCTATTAACCCTTATCATGATGTTGGATTTCAATAAGTATATTTTCATATTTCAAACCCTTGATTATTGAGATTGAGATTAAATTGTGAGAGAAAAAATTTATTTAAGGGCGTAGAATATAACACCCAAAGATGTTAAAAAAAGGGAACATCATATACGATAATATATGTGACACACAACACAAATATTATAAAATAATGTAAAACCCCTATAAATAATTTTTTTTTAGTTTTATATAAAATAAATCTTTTTGATATCTTTCCATGCGTAAAACATCATGTTTGAATGAAACACAATACTCTATTAAAATATTTAAATTTAAACACGACCTTTATGACCTAGCCTTTTTGATCAGGGGTATAAATAGTAATAACAAAATTTTTATTACTATATGGTTTACACATGAATACAATAAATCAAATGGTTATTTATTTATTATAAATAAAATAAATACTATTCAAAATAGAAATAAATATTTTTTTTGAAGACTGTACTTTTTTGTAATGGCGGATTAGTCCCAATTTATGTAGATAATATAAATATAATATTTTATAATTTTTCTAAAATTTATTTTAAAAAATAATCTTCAATTTTAAAATATACATGTCAAAATTATTTTTGGGTTAATTTTTGATAATCTTTTCAATAGATTATTTTTTTGGATGAATTATGAAAAATACAATATTTTAATCAAAAAATTCCTTTTCATTTAAAATATTTATAAATATAAATTATGTTTCAGTTTTTTAAAATAAAATTTTACAAATTATATTAATATTTAACTAATTATTTCAATAGAATCAATTTCAAATGGAGTTTTTATTTTAAAACATTGTATCCTTTTTTGAAATGTCTCAATTAAAACATGATTTTCATCCCATCCACCAATATAATTTTAATGTGGATTATGGAAATTCTATGTATTAAATTTGAAAAAAATTGATTCCATATTTATAATCAGCATATTTTATATTATATAATAATTCCACCTTAATTTTTGACTATTATTAATTGTAAAAACAATAGAAAATAATTACCACCTTTAAGGTAAAAATGGATTTATTGAGGGGTTAAACTAAAATGATAAGGGTTAAAATGAACTAAAAACTTATCCAACATCAATTTTATAGACATATATATATATATCCCATAACCTCTATGGTTCAATTTCAAGAACTTGGTTTTTCGTTGAGGTACATATCCATTGATTTCCAATCTAATTTTTTGGTTTTGACCTAATGTGGATGACTCATGAGGCTATAGAAAAAAATGGTATTTCGGGATTTTTTGGGTCCCAGAACCCCAAACAGTGTAAAAACAATGGGATTCATGGTTATTTGAAACCATGAAACCCATACCACTCAGTTTCTCCTAACTGTGTAGGGACGTTTCGGAGGGCAGAGCATGGTGTGGGGTTCTCCCTAACCATGTGCCTAGGGTCATAAGATTTTCCATAACTGTGCACCCAGGTACACACTCCCATGCCAAATGTTTGATGCTTTTAGAAAATGAATATAGAATGTTTGGTGCATGGTTTCTCAAACTATTCATCCAGAACCATACTAGGTACCTCCTTAGGTAATGAAGTGCACATAGTTGGCGCAAATTTTGGCCAACGGTGTGACCAAACAGTGTGGCCCAGATGTTTTTTTTTTCAAAACTACTATTGTTCCCTTAATGAAATATATAATTAAACATAATTTAAATCTTTTATATTTTTTTGGACACCCAACATTCACCCCCGTTTTGAGAACCTCCTCCATCAAGTTAGGTTCAAGGATAAAAATATGATTTAGAATCTATTTCCATATTCATTCGTCTCATTGGATGCATGTTAGTATGTAATTTATTCAGCTTTCCCATTTCGTCATTTTATTTCTATCAATAGAGTTATTTAGATGCAAGATCGTATGCCCTATTTTCATGGTGTTCATCTATTTTTCCTTTTTTCTTATGATCTGGACCAAACCAAAGGATGATAATGGATGAGTTCTTCTCTATAGGAATAAGGTAGGTGGTATAATATTTATTCCTCAAATTTGAGCTTCCTTATAATATGCATTATATTCTACACACAAGTTTCACCATTCATTTCCCATAATTTAAATCTATCTTAAATTGGTTTCCCTAATTAGGAACCTAATGACCTAACAAGAATACAAGACACATTTTTGGACATCAACGTCAATGTCTTCCAACCATTTGGATATGACCTTTCATGTTCCTATTTAGATACCTTGGTTATATAACTAGAACAATGATTGAGTTTCTTGGTATTACTTCTAAATTGTGATGTCACAAATGAAATGGATAATCCTTTTTGGTACAACACCACTAATACACTTATTAATTAAATATGAACTAAATGGAGGTTAGTGGTGAGACCCAGTCACGAAATTGAATAAAATAATGGTTACTCACTTGTAAATTATGAATGTTAATGAGTTATGAATTACCTATTTTCTCTGATCAAAGCCCACGACTCTTTATAATTGACATAATTTAGAATGGATACCATTTT
Source organism: Viscum album (assembly GCA_963277665.1). Classification (NCBI taxonomy): domain Eukaryota; kingdom Viridiplantae; phylum Streptophyta; class Magnoliopsida; order Santalales; family Viscaceae; genus Viscum; species Viscum album. The sequence continues at coordinate 289,333,773 of OY728153.1, read as the reverse complement.
ATTATAATTATGGCATGAAAACCCATTTCTTTAATGTTATGGGGGTGTCATTTCCTTTTTTCATTTTTATGTTTGGGCATGACATCCTTTCAGTAATTTTGACACCTATCCAAGGAGAACCTATAATTATGTTACATGTATTGTGAGCAGATTGAAATTATATAGGAATGACATCCTTTATAAATATTAAATGAGAATAGAGACCTGTACTATTATGATATGGGAATTGAGTCCCTATACTGTGATACAGGGATGATATCCCTGTAATTGTGATACAGGCATGGTGACCCTATTGATGTGATATTGGGAATGAAAACCCTTATGAATGTGATATGAAAATATGAAGACCCTAATTGTTATATACATGATTGATGAACCTTCTTTATATGATAATAGGCATGTAGATCATACTACTATGATACTAGGAATGGAATCCCCTATTCATGTGAAAATAGGAATTACATACCTTGATACTTGTGAAACTCATGTTACAACTTATGGAATTATGAGTTAATCCTTAGGTCCAAGCTAGTATAAGTATCCATATATATGGATGAATAATTCACTATATATATAGTTAATATATGTGTATATATTTGGTTACTTATTCAAATACTATCTGGCTTATGCTAAAGTAGGTACTGTCAGCCTGGTGTCCTTTTGGAACCAGATCTGACCCTTAATAGATTATTAAAACATTCCATTATTAAATTCACACCACCTTATTATATGAACAAACTATTTATTTACATACACCATTGGTGATGGACTATAGAGTTTATCTCACACCCTGCCTAGGCAGCCAATGGTACCAAGGAAGATTATTTGGATGATGGGAGGGATAGATTCATGCACCTAGTGATTGATACATGAGTTTCATATACCATGGGAGCATTGAGTCATAGTACTGACTTATGGATCATGATGCTATTGGATATAGTGGTTTTTTTTGTTTTTTATCTTTTTGATACATATATTGTATATCATTATTTCTGGTTCTTTGTTTTTAGAATTATTAAATATCATCATTTCTTATATGATCTTGGGTGTTAGTTATTTATTATTGTTGGATGCTTTACCTTCAACAACTAGTTCTCAGTTATTTATGATGCTTCCTCTATTAATCTATATATTTCACCACTATTGTAATATGATCCTGATGGTATAGTCTCTCCACTATATGATCTTGGAACCTCTTTGCTTATCGGTAGCCTCTGATGTATAGGGAGGCACGCTTGAGGCCATGTGTCCCACTAGATCATTACACCGTTTAAGTGGAATCCAGGTCCGGACCTCACAAAGTGGTATCCGAGATTTATTTATTTTCTTTTGTCATATTGTTTGGGAATATTAGACAGGATATTAGGAATATATTGAAATTTGGAAATGATATATTCCTAGTAGTTTCTAACCAATGTGCAAGGCAGGTCCAAAGCACTTAAGATAAAACATTTTTTTTATATTTTTCTTAACAAAATTTATTTGATGCCACTGATGGGTGAAACGTATGATGTGTGATGTTTAATATTAGGATTAAGGATTATATTATATCATTGGAATGATATAGAAAATAAAAATTGATCATGCATCCTTTTAGACTACTTACATGATTTATATATCATGCATTATTCCATTCCATGTTTACTTACTACATGAATTGTGTACAACATGTTTTGGTGATTTGTTGTAATGTCCATGAATTGAGATAAAACATCATGCAGCGACATGATAAGGGATCGATTGGAATAAATGGACACCACACTTAAATTTATAAGGTGTATGGGACCTTGTAAACTATATGTGTTGAGAAATGAAATTCATCCCCATTAAAGAAAAAAATTATATATAAATGAGCATTAAAATAATGAAATTGAATTCTAAAATGAAATGTTCACCCTTAAATAGGGAATCTATTTTCCAATTAAAGAGTGTTTTCATCTATAAATTGTAATTGAAACTTTGTATATAGGGACCTTGGACTCAAAATATAGAACCTGGCCTATTATCGACCGTAGTAGTGGGAAGTAGGATGAATCTTAGGTGATCTATATAAATTTTCTTATCACCCAGACCTAGCTATTTGAGTAGGTAGAGAGGTGTGACTATTATATATGAAGGATTTTACTTATCTTATTATTGTATATAAAATGTTATCATTTTTAAATTCTATTTGAGGAATGAATTTTTAATTTTTTTATCAATTCTATAATGACATCCTCTAGTAAATATATAGGAGGGTGGTAACGACCCTACTTCAATGGTTGTGGGACCTGAGCCAATAGTGATTCCTCTAGTAGTCCCACCTATGACACATCCTATTATCGCAAATGAGGGTGATGTTTTCTAGTTTCTAGGGTAGTTCCATTGTCTTATTAAAACTATATTAGGATCTCTAATACTTCTATTTTTATGGGGAAGATTATGAGAGAGTTTCAGCCACAACATTCACTTACCTTTTCAGGGGATGGTGGCCCTTGTGTTGTAGAGTAATGGTCGGAGATAGTCTTATATATTTTTGATCATCTTAAGACACCTCATGTGAAGATATTGAATCTTACCACTTATATGATTCATAGATCCTGAACCTACTAGTTGGATATTATAGACCAGGAATATTAGTATCATGAAGTGATTTATAGGGATTTATATTCTTGATTTGGTGACTATGTATTTCTCAAGACCATTAGGACTGATCATGATTGGGAGTTCATGAACCTGAAGCTATGTTCTATGAATTATATAGAACACTTATCTAATTTTACGAATCATTAGTTCTTTTTCCTATCTATACTATTGATGAGACAGTGAAAGAGAGAGGATTTTAGGATGGTCTTAAGCATTCAATTTTTTATCCAGTGAATATTTTTTAATTGAACACCATATTTAATATAGTGAACTGGGATCTTTTCAATGAATGAAACCTGAGGGAGAAGACAGTGTGATCAAGGTAAGTTTAGAACTATGATAGGGAAGTGGTTCTATTAGTGTTTATATGAGATTATTTGAGACTAAACACGTGAGTAGAGAAATCTAGGTGTCATCCTATGATAGTTACATAGTTTTTCATCACTATAGGATGACATGTTTAAAAATCCCTAGTTTCCTAGAGGCCTTGTTGAGTGATGATACTGCAGATGATTGGGGAATATTTAGTGTTTTATTGGACCATACCATCTATACCAAGTGGGGGAGGATCTATATTAGCTCATCCTAAAGGTGTAGGATTAGTAAAATCTCTCCAAATGAGTAGCTGGAGTACTAACAACTATACAAGAGAAGGTGGAGGTCATGGATGAGGTGTCTAGGCATTAAATTTATAGAAACAGTAGAGTGGACCTTTTCTAGGTAGTTAGGTTGCAGCACATGGACATCTATTAAGCCATATTTATTTAGTATAACCAATACCACATGAGAAAGGTTCCTGCTCATCTAATGTTTGAGGTATTATCCAAGTAGCCTCTACTATAGTGCCTTAGATATTCGATATAGGTGAATAACACTCCATTATCTCTATGGCCTTTTTTGAAAGCCTTGGTCTTGATATTTTATACACTTGTGGAATTATGACACTTGAAACCACTTTTGTTTTATGTTTAGAGAGTGTATTTCATTGAAAATAATTCCAACTTGATGTATGAATGCATCGTTTCATATGGGACTTCTCCGTCCTCATGGTGATGGGACATGATTTCAATATCGAGATGGACTGGTTAGTCCCCTATAGTGATTTTTTAGATTTTTATCACCATAGGGTGTCTTTTACATCACTAGAGGAAGGTAAATATATATCTAAGGGGGATTGGGAAGTTTATGGTGGTAGAGATAGACTAGATCATCTTGGTGTTGGTGGAGTGACTGCCTAGATTGCTAAATGTTTTATAGAGGATCACAGATTACCTCATACTTAATTCCCTACTGTAGTCAATCATTTTAGGTATTTTTTCATAGAAATATTCTCTATAATACCTCCTTAGGGAGAGGTAAAATTTTCTATCAATATAGTTCATGGAGCTACACTAGTATCCATCCCCCCTTACAGGGTGGCTAATACATATTTTCAAGAGCTCAATAGGTTACTATAGGGTCCAGAAGCTAAGGGTTTTATATTGCCTAGTACATATCCCTAGGTTTCACAAATCCTTTTCTACAATAAGGAGGATGAAACCCTAAGGTTTTTGTGGATTACTTGAGGTTGAATAAGCTTATTGTGAATAAAAAGTATCCATTACCTCGCATAGATGGTCTTTTGGACCATCTCATAGAAGCATGGGTATTATCGAAGACTAAACTAAGATCTTGTTATCATTAGGTAAGAGTAAGACCTTAAAATATTCAACACAAATATTTTATTACTTTCTATGGCTTATATGAGTATGTAATTATTTCATTTAGTCTTTGGAAAAATTAAACCATCTTTATAGAGTTGATGAATGTGGGTTTTCACCCCTATCTAGATTCCTTCATAGTGGTATTCTTAGGTGAAATATTAGTTTATTCTCATACTCAAAGCGATCATGACACTCAAAATGAGATCGTTTTGAATATAATGATAGAGTACCAACATTTTTATAAGATTAGTAAATTTCATTTTTGAATAAAAAACATTTACTTCATAGGTCATATCATCTCAGAGGAAGAGGTATCATTTGACCAAGAGAAGGTGAGACTAGTAGTTTCCAAGGAAGATCAAAATAACATCTTTAACATACAATGTTTCTTTAAGATATATGGTTACTAAAATAATTTCATATAGGATATATCATGATTAGAAACAACTCTTATGAGATTGAATAAGAAGGGTTTTATGTTTATATAGTCAGAGGCCTATGAGATAGCCTTTTAGAAACTGAAAGGGAGATTGACATCAACATCGATCAAAATTCTACCATATATAGGAATTAGATGTAATGTCTATTGTTATTCATCATGTATTGGTATAGGGGTAGTTCCTATATAGGAAGATAGAGCCACTTTGTATGGGTTGTGGAAGTTGAGGCCTCAATAGTGGAATTACAAGACACATGACATTGAGTTAACAACTCTTGTTCAAACCTTGCATTGTTGGAGACATTACCTACTAGGAGATAATTGTGTGGTATTTATGCAAAAAAAATTCCTCAATTATATTTTTACATAGATTTCATTTAATATTTAGAAACTAATATGGGTTTAATACCTTCAATCCTTTGACTTTAAGATTTCACATATTCTTGAGAAGGGAAATGTCGTTGCTGATGCTCTTAGCAGGAGGAGTAATACTCACGTAGTCAAGGAGGCCAGTAGCAAGTGGAATATTATGTCCTTTTTTAATGAGATGATCATAGAGTTGTAATAACATATTTAATATTCAATACTTTCATTTTTATCAGTGACCTATTCCCTTCTAGGGAGAGTGAAGATGAGCTAGTTTTTAGATTCTGATGGCTTGGTCCTTTGAGAAAGTATTTATGGTAGGGGACCACCGTTGGATTGGTCGCTTTATTGTGATGACATAATACATATAAATGGGAATATCTGGGTCCCTACATACAATAGAGAGGATTTTATGAGACATTCACATGTTTTTCATTGGTATGTTCAACATAGTATCTCTAGGATGTATCATTATATGAAATGATAGTATTGGTGGATAGGGATGAAACATCATATAACTAGTTTTATTACTAGGTGTTCCACCTATCAGTATTTGAAGATGGAATACCGGTGAACCATTATCTTGAATCATTAGTTACCTATACTAGAATGGAAAGTTGAAAAATGTTGCAATGGATTTTTTTCATCAGTTTATTGTGGCCACCTCAAGGTAGTGGTGTAGTTGGTGTAGTCGTGGATAGACTGAAAAAGGTAGACCCCTTCCTTCATATCCGAGAGAACTTATTAGTTGATGAGTTGAAAATATTTTATTACTTTGAGACTATACATCTTCACATTAACCCTCATAAAATCATATATTATAAGGAAACTCATTTCACAATGAGGTTTTGGATGGGGCTATAGAGAGATATGAGTACACATATGTTTCTGAGCATATATTTTCACCCCCAGACTAATTTCCAGTCCTAAAAGACTATAAAATTGTTGGATGACATGATATGGGAATGAATATTTTATTTTAATGGTTATTGGGAAAATAATATCACTCTAATAACATTCTATAATAATAATATTTTTAATGAAAAGATTAAAATGTCTCTCAATGAGGCCCTATATGGTAGGTTGTGCAGTTCAACCCTATTCTAGATAGATATAGGAGAATCAATGCCACTTGGTCCTAATCTCATTTAGGATACTTCATATAATGTTTAAAATATCCATAATCATATTTCTACCACCAATTCAAGAAAAAAAATCATATGTTGATCACCTTCAATGACCTCTGGAGTTTTGGGTCAATGATTTTGTTTTCTTATGGGTATCACCCAAACATGGTTATAAATGGATAATAAAGAAATGGAAACTATCACCTTGTTATGTTGGGACATTTGATATCTTTGAGAGAGTCGGTCTGGTAGCCTAATTATTTTTGTTACCTCATAGATACCATTCCATGCAAGTTATTTTCCATGTTTCATAACTTCACCATTATCATGCTGACCAATCTCATAATTTTGATCCTTAGGATTTTTCGCTAGATGATGATGCTTATTTTGAGGAGTATCCTAGATGAATTATTGAATATAGGGTGACTACTCTCCAAGGATGGTATCTCCATTTAGTATGGGTGATATGGTAGAATGACCTGGTATAGACCGAGACTTGGGAGCGAGAGGCTGACATATTTGTTTAGTGTCCAGAGTTGTTCTTAGACAAAAATTTACCACCCATGGAAGGTAACTCATAGGCGAGTTCATTTAAGGGGGGGAATAATATAAGAACCATGTTTTTATATGAGGTATAAATCATTTAATTTTTTGAGTAATTATTTTTTTGACCTAATGATGATGCCTAGTAAGGTAATGGAGGAAACATGGGTGTCTGAGGATAGTACGGATACTAGAATATTGAGTGATGGAAGAAAACATTGAGCCACACGATTAGTAGAAACCATGAAACCCAACCCGCATGGCTTATCCTAACCATTTAGAGAATTTCATAATATTGATTAAGGAACATGATTTTTCTTTACCGTGCTCCTAGGTTTTAACGACCATTCCAAATGTCTCCATTTTTTAGTAGAGGAATTTTTCATGATTAGTGCATAGTTTCTAAAAATGTGTGGAAAAATTGTGTGGGGTCCCACTTTAAGCATTGAGGTGTGTACGGTTGGTGCATGGTATGGAAAATAGTGCGTCCAAACCATGTGATGATTTTTTTTTCAAAATTACCTTTTCCCTTAATGACATATATGATTAAACCTCATTTTCTTCTTCATCATTTTCATGGACAACCACATTTCTCCTCCATTTTAATCTCCTCATCCATCAATATTGGTTCTTGGAAAAAAATTTGATCTAGAATCTTATTCGATCTTTGATTATCTCATCAGATTCATGTCAATAAGTACTTTATTCATCTTGCACCTTTCATCATTTTTATTTCTATTGATAGTGTTATTTAGGTGTCAGCTCATATGCCATATTTTTAGGGCGTTTTTTTATTTTTCTGTTTTTTACCAATATAGACCAAAACAAAGATTGGAACTGGATGAATGATATTATATTGTTAGAGGGTAGGTGGTATAGTAATTATCAATCAATTTTTAGATGCTTTATAATACATGTTATGTTCCACACACTAGTTTCACCATGCATTGCCCCTAAATAAAATATTTCATAAATTGGTTTCCTTAATTGAGAACCTAATGCCCATACAAGAATCCAAGACACATTTGAGGTAATAAACCTCCAAGTGTTCCACCCCTCTGGGTGTTCAATTTCATGTTCCAAATTGTATTCCATGGTTATATTACCTAAACAAATATTGACATTCTTGGCCTTACATAAAAATTGTGATATCATAAATGAAATGGATAATCATTTTTGTATAACATGTTTAAAACAATTATCAATTAAAGATCAATTAAATTGAGGTGAGTGGTGTTATCACATCACCTAATGAAATAGAACAATGGTTACTCCCATGTTATCAATGAATATTAATGAGTTCTGAATTACCTATTGGCTTTGATCAAATCCCTTGATTGTTTATTGTTGATATAATTTGTCATGGAGACCCTTATATTATAATTCAGGAATGAAGACCCCTTTTCTTAATGTTCTATGGGTGTATATTCCCTTTTTAATATTTTTTTATGGGCATTGCATCCCTGCGATAAATATGATAGATGGTCAAGGAGACCCTATAAAAATGTTACAGGTATGCCGACTCTAGTGATATGATTTTTCCATAAAATCCCATATAAATATGAAATGGGCATGGTGAGACTTACTGATATGATATAGGATTGAAATCTCTATACTATGATATGTTGATGACATCTCTATAATTTTGTTATGGTCATGGTGATCCTATTGAAATGATATTGGGCATGACGACCCTTATGAATTTTATATACATGAATAACGACCGTAATTTTTACATACAGGAAATCAGAACCCTTAGTGATATGAGAGTAGAAATGGTGACCCTACTATTGTGATACTGGAAAAAATATCCCCTATAATTATAATACAAGGCATTACATCCCTCTATACTTGTGATACTCATATTACAACTTATGGAATCCCAAGTTACACCTCACTTATAGTAAAATAGTAGTATCTATCTATATAGTTATATAAATCACTACTTATACAATCCATATATCTTTATACACATGGTTACTTATTTAGAGACTATCCGTCTTAGGCCAAAGTATGTACTATCAGCCTGGTGTCCTTCTATAACCAGATCCAAACTTTTATACCTTATTACTACATTCCATTATTATACATTCACTTACATATTAAAATAATTCATTGGATATTAATATACATTATTGGTGGTGGCCTAATGATTTTATCTCACACCCTTTCTAGGATACTGATGGTACCTGAGATGATTATGTGGATGTAGGTAGGGAAAAGGGAAAGAACCCAATGGTTGATACTTGAGTTTATTATATCATGGGAGTGGGGAGGCATATGATCGAACTATGTCTCGTGATGCTACAAGAGACAGTCCTTTTTGTCTTTTTGAGATTTTTGATACATTTATTTTATAACATGATTTCTTATTACTTTTTGATAATAATATGAAATATAATCATTTTGACGTGACATTGTATTTTAGTTATTTATTATTGTTGGATGATTTACCTTCCTTGAAGGAATTAATCCAAGGTTCCATCCAAACAGACACCTGACCTAGCCCATTATATGACCCTAAGGGCATTCCCAATCCCCATAAGTAGTGAACTAGTACCTGGGTATCAACAATAAACTTTTGGGAATGATTTTACCCATGATAGACAACCAAAAATAATTCTCACCAATAAAACGTCACACCATGATCAATATCCATAACCAAAAGAGATAAAAAAATTCAACTTAAACATTTTAAAATTTTAACAAAAATCAAAAAATACAAAAATAGGAGGAGAATAAACTAAACCAAAACTAAAAAACTACCTAAAAGTATAGGTCCATCACCCTCAATCCACCTTAATAATCACATGAAATTTTAGAACACTAGAAAATACGTCCACCATAACCACTACAAAGCATCTTTACTTTACCTATTTTAATCATAAAAAAGTGTATATACACAAAAGGGTGTATTTAGGGTGTGATCCAATGCCTAGTAGGATGCCACCCAAAAGAAATATTCCACATTAGAAGATAAATCATAATGAATATTTCAATAAATAGTTTATAAACCTTTTTAATAAAAACATTTTAATGAATTTTTTTAAGAAGAATGCTTCTAAAATTAACATGTGAGTAAGGTCTAACATTTGAAAATGGTAAGCACCACATCAAAATAGAGAACCATGTCACAGAAAATACCAATACGTACTAACACTAGTGAGACCTTAGGAACCTCGTATCTTAGTGAAACATGGTAAACCAATCATAACTCACAACTTCCTCATGCATGAGTCTCAAGAGGGGAATCCATCCCAAGTTCTTGTGATTTCCAATCATCATCATAAAAGTTTAGTTTTATTTTTTGATTTAATCCAGCTATAATAATATGCACCTCAAACATACCAATCCAACTAGAATACTAGTCATATCCCACCACCTAGATACTTATAAGTCCATTTGTCCTCAATTTTCTATTTTACATGTCACATAAATCACCACTTTCACGTACACACACAAAGAATCATGAAATAACATGAAAACCCATCACTTTCCATAAGAAAACCCATATCACATTCATACACACATGAAATCTAATTTTAAACATGCTTCACACCACATGAACAATTAAAAAAACTCATTTGGAAGAAAAATAAGAAGAAGATGCATGAAATATAACCATTTACATTCGAAAAACCATATTAAATCCATTCACATCAAAAAACCTATTGAAAACACAATTCTCACCTCACAAATAATCCATATAACACATTCAAGAAGAAATTTAAGTATAACAACATCATCTTCTAACGCTAAAGCATGGAATCACCTACCTTGGGCTTAGAAGCTCCAAGAATATAGTGTAAAACCACAGCCACACCTAAAAGTAACCATATAAAGGTAATATTGAACCATAATCATCAATATTTGACCCAAAACCTGAATATTGAACCCTTATTATGTCAACCAATCTCCTAGTGAAGAATAACATAAGTAGGGAGGAAGAATAAGCCTATATGAAGGGAGCAATCAAGAGAGAAAGAAGCTTACACGATGATTCTTGAAGATCCAGGGCCAAAACAACCCAATAAATTAATGTTAAATGAGGGAAATAGGGAGAATAGGAGGATCCTAGGGCTAGAAATCCAGTATTTTTTGAATTAGGGGTGGTTTGGAGTTATAATTGGGGGAGGATTGAAAGGAAATTCACCAATTTTAAAAACTTGGACAGGCAGCATGGTTTGAATGCATGATTTTCTAAATTGTGAGAAAATGGTGATGTATCATCTATACAAGAGTAAACCAGCCTCAGTGTTTTCTGGGGAAGGTAACATGCCCGTGTTGATGATCGTGCGACTTGGAAAATTCCATTGTCCCAGGAGCACAAATTCTACTAGGTTGGCACAATGTTTCCCCTATCTGTTAGCCAACCCTGAGCCTCTTACTATAGAGTCCAAAAACTATATTTTACTCAAAAAACTCCCTAGGATAGCTAGAGTTAAATATAAGACCAAAAATATACAACATAATACCGTAAAATAAAAGCACGACTGTGACAACTCTCCCCACCATGAAACATTTATGTCCCTGGAATTTCAACATGAAGTTTGATCAATGAATAAAAATGGGTACTACTCTTAAACCCAAGACATTAACTCCCAAGTATCATGTTCATAATTACCATGATTATAATGAAATCAGACCAAAGGTATTGAATTCACCTAAATCAGCTTCTCTTGGGAATCCAAAATCTCTATTGTCCACTCAAACATCGACAAATATGGCTCCAACTCCAACTCTTCCCAATTCAATACATGAGATGTATACAGATTATACTTTTTCAACTAGAAAACAAGGAACATTTCATGAATTAATGTCAACTAAGAAGTAAAATATAATGGGTATGACACCTTAAAAATCCTCCCAATAATCTCAAGAGGTCTAACATACCTCGGTGTTTGCTTCCCATGGTTACCAAGATGATAGTGACACAAAGGAGGTGCGACTTTTAGAAACACTAAGCCACCCATTGAGAATTCAAAATCTCAGTAACACTGTTCTACATAAGACTTATTGTAGATCTATTCTATCAACAACTGCTCTCCCATCAAACAGATCTTATTATAGGTCTTCTATAGATGGATCTGTCACAACAATGACGTATCACCCAATTCAACTAGACATAAAGGGGACTAACACAATTGACCATAAAGCTCATTAAAGAGTTCCATTCGTATCAAGGATTGTTAACTATTATTGTAAGAAACAATAATCAACAAAAATTCACTATCCCAGAGCCTATGAAATCTAAAACACATGCCCTGAGCATGTATTCCAAGATCTGATTCCCCCGCACTTCCTGACCATCCATTTGGGGATGGTAAGCCATACTAAACTTGATCGATAACCCCAATTCCTTTTAAAGGCCTTCCCAAAATAATGGGATAAAATTGAGGTTCCAGTCAAAAATGATACTTGAAGACACACCATGAAGCATCACTATTTCCAGAACATACAACCATCATAGTTTATCCACTTTGGCTAAATCCCTGATCAGAATAAAATAGGTTGATTTGGGTAGATAGTTAATCACTAAAAAATCACATTCCCCCTCAAGGGTGTACGAGTTAATCAAATCATAAAATCAATAGAGACATCATTCCACTTCATGGTAGGAATAGTTAAGAGATAAATAATATTAGAGGGTCTTTGGTGATATACTTTGACATACTGGAAAGTGAAATACTAAGATACAAAGTCATCTATTTTCCATCTCATACCCAACCACCCAAACTGACATCACACATCATAAAACATCTTGGTGGTCTTGGGATGAACAAAACACTAAGACTGATTACTATCCTGAATCACCACCTTTTTAAATAACAAAGACACCCAGAACCAACCCATGAAGCACTGAAATCCCTGAAAAGATAACAACCACTCTCTACGAACCTCTCCACAATTTAGAATCTACATAGAATGTTAGAGAAACTCATAATTTGGCTTCTCCTACAAAATCATCTCTAGAAGGGAAGGTCTGAACTAAACACTGGCCCAGAACACACCTACACTATTCTCATTGTCCTCAAGATGCATCTGAGAAACAATCTGCATCAAATTCCCCTCATCATTTGCCTCTTTCAATGTTTTCAAGAGAACTTTACTGCTTAAAGAATATTCTACCACATAACCCTTTACAAGGTTATACAAAATATCAAAATTTAACCCATGTAGGTAATAAACCAAATGATGTTGCATTATATTGAGATATTTATCCAAACTATTATGATCCGAATAAACCAAAAAAATATCCCTAAAGAGATAATGATTCCATGTCTTCTAGGAATGCATCATTGTTTTTAATTACAGGTAATTGGTGGGGTAATTATTTTCATGTGGTTAGAGTTGGAAAGATCTATATTCCACCACAAGGTCATCCCACATTATCACAAAACAAAGACATAAAAAACTTCTGATCTCAAAATTTTAGGACCCTGAATCACCTTGAGAGGTGAGTGGTGAATCGGGGTGTCAAATATTTCTTCTAAAGTGATTTATCTAGTTTCTAAATTAGTAGGAACCAATTAAACCTATTTGTTGAGATTTTACATAAAAAATCCCATGAAAAGAGAAAACAAATCAGAATTACATAGTTCACTATTAAGGGATAGTCCAAGGAGAAAACACATATAATGTGTTGGTAATAAATAAATCCACTAATCTTCACTAGTTGTGGGATACAATAGTTTATACAAAGTCACTCTATTCCAGGAAAACTGCCTTTACAATATTTTAGGGACAGAACACTGTACCCTTTGAAAACTTTCATAAAATCCCCCTAGCACACTATTCTAGAAGAATAGTTACATAGTTTATCAATAGAAAGGTCTCTTTAATAGGTTGGAATTTAATTCTTTTTCTCTGAATATAATGAGACTCTTCTTGCACCATAGATCTAAATTGATTCACTTGAAAGAACTGATCAAACAAATTGGATACTCAAAACCTGATAGAATCTCAACACATCAATTATTAATAACACATATTCTTACATGAATGTTTTGGTATTTTCATGTTATATTCCTTTTAAAAAACCCTTATATTCCATGTAATAGAACCATGAAATTCAGTTGGTCTATATGGACTTATGCACTAGTCTGCGTGTAAGATTTACTACATGTAAGTCTTCTGTGGACAAGTCTTTCACATGGAAGAGACACTAGTTCTTTGTTGGAAAACATTCATAGTCGTAAATTGTGGTAGCCACATATTTATAAACCTAGAAAAACTTTCAAATTAGTTCATTGTACATAAACCCCCAAGCACGTTAGTCTAAAACTGATGTTGTATTTGGTATATAATATCCCTTCACATATTTTCATCTTTTTCTTTCACCTCATGACTTTTCAATAATTTGATGAGATGAACTCGAAACTAAACTTGCATGTATGACTAATTGGACATCATATTTGGAAATTAAGGTTATTTCATGCAAAAATGAATCTTTCTCATGGTTCATTCCTTTTCTATATTTTGAAGAGACTATACAAAGACATACATTTCACGTAACATTAAGATTAAACTTCATCCTTATTCACAACTGGATTATCCAAAAACACATTTCTCCACTCTCAAAATTTTAGACCCAAAAATTTGTAAAATACTAGAAAATGTCACCACTTCTAAAACATAAGTCATATTAACCATAAATAAACTTATCTCCCAAACTCCCTAATCAACTGAGTGTGGATTAATAACAAACAAAATCCAAACTCCGTTAACAACAATGAAAATTCTTTGTTGCAACAAAAATAATTCCTCCACTTCTCCATTGACAATAAAACACAAATCTTCTTAGGGCCCACTTAAACCCCTCATTCTGAAATCACATGACCCAGAAACATTATCTCCTTGATCAAGAAGATACAATCATAGAAATTCACATAGAGGTGATGATCTCGAAGAGTTCCCAACACAATCCTAAAATTCCACTCATGTTCCTCCATGATCGTGAAATATACCTGGATGTCATCCATGAAAACCATAAAACAGTCAAGTATTGGTGGAACACTCAGTTCTTGAGTTCCATGAAAACTACTAGAGCATCCATCAATTTGAAAGGCATGAACAAGTTCTCAAAATGACCATACATTCTTTAGAAGGCTTTTTATGGACATTAGACTCTATAAATGTGACTTGGTGATACTCGTAATACAGATCGATCTAGGAGAAACACCTCACCCCCATACAAAGATCGAAAAGATTGTTGATATGAGGCAATGAATATTTGTTCATGATTTTCAAGTTATTTAGATTTTTTAATCAATACATACCTAGAGAGATCAATCAGTATTCTTTGAAAATAGAAATGGGTAGGCCCATGGTGAGACACCCAGGTAAATGAATCCTTTATATACCAAATCGTTCAGCTATACTTTTAATTACCTCACCTCGGTGGGGGTCCTATGATATGAGGGAATAGATATCAGCTTTGTTCCAGTGCTAAATCATTGATGAACTCTACATCCCTCTCTAGAGGAAAACCTGATAAATCTTCTAGAAACAATTTTGGGAACTATTCCACCCCAATAGTCAATACATTCTTAGCACCACTACTACTGTCCTCTAATATGAGAAATGAGATCGGAAAAGAAAAATAACCAACTCCAGAAGTGGAGGTCTAGCACATCCCAATTGGGGATCCCATTCACCATGGAAAATCGGAGAGCCCCAATCAGGTGTCACAAAAATCGGTATACATTGATAATAATCTATTTGAACCTATAAACATACCGTCCAATCCATACTAAGGATCACATCAAAGAGATATATTTACCAAACTAAGAAATATTATTCCAGCTCAACCCCCAACATGGTGAGAGCACAAGATAAACACTTGAAACCCTACTCTCACTTTTTACCAAGTGGTTTCCCTATCTCTATCACATACTATATAAGATAATTTTATAATTCCAACACATACACAAGATGGGATGAAATAAAAGAAACATAGGAACCAGTATCAAAAAAACAAGAAACAACAGATGATACAATAAGAGTGGTACTCAAATTGTCATAGGTCTTACATTAGATTTCACTAGATCCAGTCCATAGCATTAAGATGCCCCATTTTTTCCTAAGCCTGAGAAAGAACACTAATCCACGGTTCTTCCATAGGCATAATATTCCATAAAAAAGACCCATACCTACTCCCATTTCCACAATACTGAGAAACCACATTTATAGATGAACCTGATTGGGCTAATATCCCTCTAAAGTCCAAAAAACCTTCTCCAAATTAAAATGGAAAATTATCTTTGAAGGACTGCTATAGGTTCCCTATATGTCTAAAAATATGGAAAGGTATGGGAAAAGATTAACACATAGAGCAAACCTATCCCTACTTCCTACATTGATTGCACATGACTAATCTATAATCAAAAGATACTGATGATGACAATCAAGAAAAATGTCTTGAACTACTTCCTCCATCCTTCTCCATCACATCCCTCTTCCTCTTCTTTTCATATGAACTTCCACTACTTTGGCCTACTATGGATAGAGATCCAATGAAACAAGATTTTCCACTATGATTGATCTCCAACATCAAGAAAAAATTGACCACCTCTATAGAGGTCTTTAATTCATACCGGAATACATGAGATTAGATATCTTGACACAAATCCATTTCAAATATTTTAGCATTTTACTACTAATTAGAAACTTCCTTTGGTGCATACTGAACCAACTTAGCGAAATGGTTAAGCACTCCATCACAATCTGATCCCCATCGTGAAGATAAAAAAACTCATGGGTCTTGTAAAATTCAAATGTCTCAAAGAAATAATTATCATTGGAGAATAATATGAAATATTTCCAACCCATATGCTCATGATTCCTAGGTTTAACCACTGAGTCCCAATACCTTTTACTTATAACTACCAACAAGAATGAAGCACAATTCACTTTGATCACCTCAAAAGTGTCAAGAAACCCAAACATCCTATGAGTATTCTCAATACAATACTTACCTTTATGGGGTTCATGATACACAAAATGGAATGAGTCTTTCTCTTGAGGAAATCCTAAGCTTTTCCCTTTATAGGACATCCTTCAGCATCCCCAATATGAGCAGGAATAGAGATTGTTCCCTAACCCAAATCATGGATAGCCTGAACAACATCATCCACTAGTCTCTGATGAACTAGTATGGGTGAAATCTCTTTGGACTCTTATCATGGATTCACATGAAATATCCATGGGGGCATCCATCAATAACAATAAATAAACCACATGTAAAAAAATCAACAAAATATTCTGGAACTTTTCAGCAACAAAAACAAAAATCAACAATTCTATTAATCACAAAATTACCATATACATCATAATAAAAAGCCAAACCACATCACCCATGGTTGGGGTTGGTTGTGCCCAAATTTACCCTACTGGTAAAAAGCGGTCGATGTAGTACACGTAGGGGTCGAGTCCACAGGGACCAAAGAAGTAACCTTGAGACGCTATGATTTCGTGAAGGATGGGCTATGAAGTAGCCAACTTTGGTTTTGATTTTGGATGGTTTTAAAGAACACTAAGAAACCTAAGTAAATTCATTTAAAATAAAATGGGTTGATCTTAGGATTGTGCTTGGGGTGGATTGAATGAATTTTAATTCTTTAGAAAATTTTGATTTTATTAATTCTTGATGAATCCATTCTTCAAAAATAACACTACCTTCATCATTTCTTGGTTTGGTGCTTAATAAACACAATTACTAATCCCCTATACACTTAGAGAACCAAATTAATGATCTCTCTGAGGTATATGGTCATTTAGTAACTGAATTTATTTTGCTCAAACACAGTAAAGATGAAGAGTAGAAATAACTAAAGAATGGTTGTCTTAAATTAATCATCCAATTAACAACAATTCGTTCATAAAATAACATTCATACCAAACATTTCATCCTCCTATGATAAACCCATTAAAGTGTTATCCATCCATTGATTGTATACTCTCAATGGTGGGTGGAAGGTTGCTTATAAGAATTGGATTGAAAAAATTAAAACCACATAAATAACGAGCACTCCTCCGTGTGTGTGAATGAAATTAACACCTATGTGTGAACTAATTCACCACAACCCAGAGATATCACTGTGCTTTGTGAAAATTTAGTTGTAATAAATGAATGGAAATATAGAAGAGAAATATATTGATTAAGAAAAAAAACTTACATGGAAATCGAAAACATTACAAAGGAACTTTTTCAGCATAACCTTACAATGAAACAAGCAACAAAAGATGATAAAAAAATATCCCCCCCTATTCCCTTCACCACGAGCTCCTTATATAGGAATATTAGCAGCCTTAGGTCCATCTCCCAATAATTAATTCACCCTCCAACAATAAATAGAGTCAAAATAAGGGTGAATAATCAAAAGGAAATTTACGTTTCAAAGTTGACCCGAAAAACTTTCCAGATTCATCCACCATATTGACGTGTGAACTCGTAATTGAAGAAAGCCGAATCCGGAGGGGTTGTAGAAGAGACACATCTTCTTCCATTTATCCTCTATGAGCTGTAAATATTTCAGGAAATTTGGCTCAACAATTTGGATTTTATGGTTGAAATGGTGGGACAGATTTCAGTGCATTAATGTCAGGTCCACTGTTTAAATCTCAACTTCAGATCCATTTGTTTGATGGACCTTAGGCCCATTATGCTTTTTCCAGAAAGTTTCTACCTTCAGGTGAAAAAATCTCCATCTTCCATTGTGATTCATCCATCATAACTAAAAGGAAAAATGTTCCAAATAAAGTGATGAATCATATCCCAAAATATCAAATTCAGAAAATGAATATAATGGTGTCCACAAACATATGAATGATTGGGCCCAAATTTTAATTTTAAACATGAATTGCATTTAAGATGAGAAATGCAGTTATATTTATGTAATGCACTAAAAAAATGTTTATGGACTTTGTAACAATGAATATAAAGATATTAAAAATGAATATTAGCCACTTTTAGTGACTAATCACACCCCCAACTTGAGTTTTTCTTGTCCCGAGTAAAATATATTACAAATATGAAATTTGAATCCCCTTTTCCAAAAACATTTTAATACACATTGCTCACCCAAAGACCTCATACCAAAAAAAATATAAAGCCCATCGAAATCATTTAAAACAAGCTATGTCCATAAGAATATCCCAAACCCAAGCCCATTCCTTTGTTCAAATTCATCCCCACATTTCATCCAATTTAAATTAAGCATGATAAAGTGTTGTGCATCACAAAAGATATGGGGCCCACTTAATTGTTCAAGTGGAAAAAATGGAAGCTCTAGGTGGGAATCACATTAAACCTTAAGATGAGTATCCATTTTTTTTTTGATTTTTTGTTTAATTATTTTACCCACAATAGATATGAAAAGACTAACTCTGGGTGAGAAAACTATGGAGTCACGATCCCCAAGTGCCGGACGCCACACATAATCTGAATTTCATTCTCTACAATAAAGATATATACCCAAACTCTGGGTAAGACAACTATGAAGTCGCGATCCCCAAGTGTTGGACACCACACATTTGGACAAAACATTGCTCAATGTGGTAATAATTGTTTTTCATTTTTTTTGTTATTGTTTTGTTTTTGGATACTCAAATTAAACTAAAAGTGACCCCAGAACCCTATGCTATAATTAAAGGAACCCAAGAACTCAAATGTACACCCACGATCCAGTAGAGGTGTATTGTGGAATTTTTATTAAGAAGATGAAAATGTAAACTTTGAAAAATAACATCAGACAACCGCACTTTCCAAAAACAATGCTCATGAACTTAAACTTGTATGAAAATTAGAATCAAGGCATCCAAATTTTTCGATATCCAATTTCATATTTTGCAATTTGTGTTATAATGTTCAAGGTTAACGGAATTTTTCTTTCCATGCATATTATTATTGAAAAAAAATAACTTTTAATTTCATCTCCCCCCAACATAGAATAACATTGTCCCCAATTTTTAAGGAAAAGAAAAGTTATAAGGGGAGTAGGAGAGGAGTTCAAAGAGGAAATTGAAAATGATAAACATGGAACAAATTCACCTAGTTTTGAAGTTCATGTCACAATCTCCATTCAATCCTGGATTCAAGTCTCAACGGCTTGGACAGTGGTGAAGGGATTTTACTTACGACTCAAGATGTGTCCTTTTAATTTTTTATTATAACCTATAAAAACATAAAAATAAACAAAACAAAATAATATGATGATACATTGTCTTCTTTTTAGGTTTCTGGGTAAGGTATTACTCAGAGATCATGCCACGTGACACAGATGAATATGGCACTCCCCTTTCATACCCATCCTTACTCATAAAAGAAGAACAGGTCAACAGTCTATGGTAATTTATTATATGAAAAAGAAAATGATTCAAAATTATTATAAACATGAAAACCATGGGTTACATCCCATGCAGTTATTTTGTTTAACGTTGTTAGCTCAACATGAACCTTAACTCTATTAATTTTTCTCTAGTTCATATGCTGGATCAGTTAACTCCTCCTTGGTTTCTTGATTATTGAATGATTCAATGAATGGTTTTAACCTATGACCATTGACTTTGAAGACATGACCACTTGTGGGATCCTCAATCTCTATTTCCCCATGAGGGTACACATGATACACTTGGTATGGACCAGACCATCTGGACCGTAGCTTTCCTGTGTGTAGATGAAGTTTTGAACTATACAAGAGCACAAATTTTCCCATTTCAATGTGTTTGACTTTTAGATTCCTAGATTGGTAGGATTGAACATTAGATTTATTGATCCTTGAATTTTCATAAGCCTCCATCCTAAGTTCCCCGAGTTCATTAAGATCTAATTTCCTTTTTGTTTTAGCCAATGAAATGTCAAAGTTCATTTTTTTATTGCCCAAAAGGCCTCATGCTCAATTTCAACAGGTAAATGACATAATTTTCCACAAACCAATATATACGGTGACATTCCTAGGATAGTTTGGAATGAAGTTTGATATGCCCAAAGGGCATCTAAGAGTTTCTCGGACCAATCTTTCCTAGAGGGATTGGAAGTTTTTTCAAGAATTTGCTTAATTTTTCTATCTGCCAACTCAGCTTGACCATTGGTTTGAGGATGGTATGCAGTGGAAACTTTATGAGTAATACCACAATTATACATGAGTGAAGAGAATTGGAGGTTGTAGAAATGGGTTCCACGATCACTAAATATAGCCCTAGGAATTCCAAATCGAGAAAATATATGCTCTTTCAGAAATCAGATCACAACTTGGTGGTCATTGGTCTTGGTGGGAATGGCTTCAACCTATTTTGAGACATAATCAATAGCTAAGAAGATGTAGAGGTTTCCCTTAGAGTTTGGAAAGGGTCCCATGAAATCAATTCCCCATCAATCAAAGATTTCAACGACCAGAATGGGAGTGAGGGGCATTTGATTCCTTTTCTAATGGATCCTAATTTCTGACACCGAGGACAACTTTTGCAGAATTGGATGGAATCCTTAGTGAGGTTCGGCCAGTAGAAACAACTTTGGAGGACATTTTCAGTGGTTTTATTTATAGAAAAGTGGCCTCCACATGCCTCTCCATGACAAAATTTTATAATGGAATCTTACTCAGACTCAGGAATACATCTCCTGATGATTTGATCAGGACAAAACTTGAAGAGGTAAGGATAATCAAACACATAGTTTTTGAAATCATAAAGGAATTTCCTCTTAGCTTGGGTCCCCATGAATTTTGGAATGACACCCATCACCAAATGGTTTACTATGTCATCATACCAAGGACAATCACTCACTGAATAGAGGTGCTCATCGGGAAATGAATCAGACACAGAGATGTGGTGTGAGTTATATTTGAATTCCATCCTAGAGAGGTGATCAGCTATAATATTTTCAACACCCTTTTTATCCTTAATGGTTAAATAGAACTCATGAAGAAGAAGGACCCACGTTATTAATCTAGCCTTGGAATCTTGTTTTTGGAAAAGGTATTTTAGGGCTGAATGGTCAGTGAAGACAATGATGGGTGATCCTAAGAGATAAGACCTGAATTTCTCTAAGGAAAAGACAATATCAAGAAACTCTTTCTCAGTTGTGGTGTAGTTTAATTGTGCATCATTTATATATTTTCTTGAATAAGGAATGACACATGGAGTTTTCTCACACCGTTGTCCTAAGACAGCTCCTAAAGCGACGTCACTTGCATCACACATGAGCTCGAAAGGATGTTTTAAATTTTTAGATTGCATGATAGGTGGAGATATAAGAGTTTACTTGAGTGTAGATCATGATTCATCATAGCTTTCTGTCCATAAAAATGGAGCATCTTTTACCAATAGAGAACAAAGTGGTCGAGAAATAGAGCATAAATTCCTAATTAACCTTCTATAAAAACCAGCATGTCCTAAGAAGGACCTCACTTCCTTAACAGTTTTAGGAGAAGGAAGGTGACGAATGATTTAAACCTTAGATTTATCAACTTCAATCCCTCTACCAGATACCATATGACCTAGAACAAGTCCTTCCCTTACCATGAAATGGAATTTCCCAATTCAGTATAGGATTCTTATCCTCGCACCTTGGAAAATCCTTTTCAACATTTATAAGGAATCCCTCAAAGGTATCCCCATAGATGGAGAATTCATACATGAAGACCTCTAAAAAATCACCCACCATATCCGAGAATATTCCCATCATGCACCGCTGGAAGGTAGCAGGGGCATTACATAACCCAAAGGGCATGTGCTTGAAGGAAAAAGTACCGAATGGAAAAGTGATGGTTGTTCTTCCTTGATCCTCTAAGGAGAATTCGATTTGATTATACCTTGAGAATCTATCTAGGAAGCAATAGAATTGATGACCTGCCACTCGCTCGAGGACTTGATCAATAAAGAGTAAGGGGAAATGGTTTTTCTTGGTACAAGAGTTGAGCTTCCTATAGTCAATACAAACTCTCCATCCACTACTGACCCTTGTTGGAAGCATCTCTCCATCCTTGTTGGTTATTACTATGATTCCATCCTTCTTTGGAACCACATGGATTGGGCTAGCCCACTCACTCTCAGCTATAGGATAGATGATACCATCTTTTAACAATTTCAAAAGTTCTTTTCTCACTACTTCCATGAGATTAGGATTGAGTCGCCTCTGAGGTTGAAGGCATAGATTTGACTCAGATTCAAGAATAATTCTATGAGTCCTGATAAGTGGGCTAATCCAAGGAATATCAGATAGGGTCCATCCAATGGCTTTCTTGTGTCTCCTAAGGACATCTAGAAGCATCCTCTCAGGATCGTCTTCAAGAGAGGAAGAAATGACAATAAGAAAGGATTGATTGTCCCCTAAGAACATATACTTTAGTGATGAAGGTAAGACTTTAAATTCAAGATCAGATTTGTCATGACTTTCCAATAAAGGATGAGATTTGTATTTAACTTAGTTTCATTGTTCAGATTTCATAACAAAATTGGTTCCTTGTGAACAGAATTTTCATCCACTAAATTTTCCAGAGTAGTGTCATGAATGGATATGGACTCAATGTTATTGATTTCAACCATGGTATTATTGATTGGTGATTCTAGAAATTCATCAATAGAGCTATCTGAAGGAGATTCAATACAAGGGAAAAAATTTCCCTCATGTGAATAAAGAAAATCAATCTCCTCTTGACGTAACCATCCTTCGATAATTATTTTATGTTCATTGAGTTCATTATCAGCACTACCAATCCAATTAACCTCATGGATCTCTTCATCATCTCCAATTTGAGAGTTTTCATTGTAGATGTTCAATTCTAGACTCATGTTTCCAAAGGTGATGGTCATGTTCCCATTTCGGACTCGGATAACAGAGTTGATTGTTGCAAGGAAGGTACGACCAAGGATTATTGGGGTTTGCTCCCTAGGAACTAAGATTGGGTGATTTTCCAAAACAATGAAGTCAGCTGGGTAAATGAAATTTTCAACTTTCACCAAAACATCTTTTAAGATCCCCTTTGGAACTCGAACACTATGATCAGCAAGTTGAAGAGTGACAGATGTGGGTTGGAGTTCTTCGATCCCTAACTGACAATACATGGCATAAGGAATGAGTTTAACACTGGAACTTTGATCACACAAGGCTTTGACACCTTTGTTATGTCCTAGTTCAACATTTATGTAAGGGAATCCTGGGTCTTTTAACTTAGGAGGAATGGTCCCTTGAATGGTGGAACTCACATTAGCAGCCAAACAGACTTGGTTTTTATGTGAAAATTTTCTTTTAAAAGTGTACAAGTCCTTAAGGTACTTTGAGTAGGAAGGTATGGTTTAGATGGCGTCGAGAAGGGGAATGTTCAACTTGAATTGTGAGATGATTTCCTTCAATGTTTCACTCAATTCAGGCTTGGTTTTCCCCCTCAAGCGTTGAGGAAATGGTGAAGGTTGTGGAGTTGTTTGTTGAAGTGTTGTTTCTTTCACATTGTTATCATTTTCTTCAGTTTGATTTTGTGGTTCTTTTGAATTTTCATTAGATTTTGAAGCGTCACATGGTTTCTGACTTATTTGTTCAGGTTTTTCAATTGATTTCCCACTTCTTAAAACTGTCACAGCCTTTAGTTGTTCGTGAGTTGTTTGAGTAAAACTTGTCTCTCCCCTTGATGTTTGTTGTGGAATGGCCTGTGTGGGCATGGGTGCCTTTCTAGTTTTGATGGTTTGAAGTTCTTGTTTAATGGATGAGAATTCTGTGTTCATTTTGTCCATTTGATTGCACAGTTGTTCTATTAGGCTTTGTGGAACAATTTGGGTTGGTACTTGATCTTATGGGTTTATCCCAAGAGGATACATTGGTTGTTGGATAGGTTGCTGATTGGGTTGTTGTATAGGTTGTTGATATTGGAAATGAGGATGTTAGAATTGGACTGGTTGTGGTTGGAACGAATTATGAGTTTGAAAGTTTTGTTGAGGGTATGGGTTGATATATTGTTATTGTGTTGGTTGTTGATTGTCCTTCCAACAAAATATGGGATAGTCATTATACCATGGATTGAAGGTATTTGTGAAGTGTGTATTTTTAAAGTTCATTACATTAACTTATTCTGGTGTTCCTCCTAAAAGAACATCCTTGATAGAAGGAATGGTTGGACAATTATCAGTCTTGGGGTCATGTTTGTCACAAATTTTACAAACAAGCTCAATAGTTTGGGTTTTGTGCACCTTCCTAATATCAATCTCCTCAACTTTCCTTGTGAGTGCATCAAGTTTTGCTCTAAGGTTTTATTCTTCTCCAAGATTATACATTCCACTAGATTTCAGTGTCTTCTCATAGTATGGCGATGTTCCCCATGTTTGGTTCTATTCAGCAAGATTTTCTAGATACTCGTAAGAATCATTTGGGGCTTTGTTTTTGAAGGTTCTATTACACATCATATCAATGGATTGTTTGTTTCCGGGACCCAACCCTTCATAGAAAATTCCCACTTGTTCTGGGATTAAGAAACCATGGTGCGGTACCATGTTTAATGTGTCCTTGAACCATTCCTATGTTTCATAGAATGTTTCTCCATCTCTTTCAAAAAAGTTTTGTATGCTCTTTTAAGTGAAAGTGTTTTGTGATGGGGAAAGTATTTTTTATAAAATTCTCATTGAAGTTGGTCCCAAGAGTGAATGGATGCTAGTCTCAAATTTTATAACCAATTCATTGCTCGGTCCTTAGGAGAAAAAGGAAAAAGTATCATTTTAGCAGATTCAATTTGATTTAGTGGGCACATGGTTTAGAAAATGTCATTAAATTCTTTAACATGAAGGTATGGCATCTCAGACTCCATCCCATGAAAGGTTGGAAGGTGGTTCAGGACATGGGGTTTGAAAACATATTGGGAATATCCTAGGTTATCATGCCTAATGCATGAGGGTGCATTGGTCCTGGTTGGTGTGAGGTAGTCATTCATGGTCGGGTCTGCAACAATTCCCAAGTTAGGGTCTTGCACGTTATTTTGGTTCCCTTCCCGGTTTATGATTTGGTTTTGTGGGAGATTCTCCATTGTATCAAACTCAATGTATGAATTTGGAGTATTAGGAAGATTTGGATCTAAAGGAAATATACCTCTTTTAGTGCTTGACTCCCCATCCCTAGTTGTATCCACCCTAACTAATCTGTTTGAGTTATCGCGGGTGTTGGCGGACATGCACCAAAAGAAAAAAGGCGAGAAAGGGAAAATATAAGAGAATTGGGATGAGAATAGAAGAATGAGGGTAAGAAAAGAAGGTTTTTGGGCTAATGAACTTACTTGGTCCCTGGAAACGACACCAAAATTTGGTTTCACTCAAATTTACCCTACTGGTAAAAAGCAGTCGATGTAGTACACGTAGGGGTCGAGTCCACATGGACCAAAGAAGTAACCCTAAGATGCTATGATTTGGTGAAGGATAGGCAATGAAGTAGCCAACTTTTGTTTTGATTTTGGATGGTTTTAAAGAACAATAAGAAACCTAAGTGAATTAAATTCAAAGAAAATGGGTTGATCTTAGGATTATGCTCGGGGTGGATTGAATGAATTTTACTTCTTTAGACAATTTTGCTTTTATTAATTCTTGATAAATCCGTTCTTCAAAAAACAACTACCTTCATCGTTTTCTAGTTTGGTGCTTACTAAACACAATTACTAATCCCCTATACACTAGGAGAACCAAATTCATGATCTCTATGAGGTATATGGTCATTTATTAATTGAATTTTGTTTTCCCAAACACAGTAAAGATGAAGAGTAGAAATAACTGAAGAATGGATGTCTTAAATTAATTATCCAATTAACAACAATTCGTTCATAAAATAACATTCAACCCAGACTTTGCATCCTCTTAAGATCAACCCATTAAAGGGTTAGCCCTCCATTGATGGTATACTCTCAATGGTGGGTGGAAGATGGATTACAAGAATTGGATTGAACAAATTAAAACCACGAAAATAACGATCACTCCTCCGTGTGTGTGAATTAAATTCACACCTATGTGTGAACTAATTCACCACAACCTAGAGATATCATTGTGCTTTGTGAAAATTTAGTTTTAATAAATGAATGGAAATATAGAAGAGAAATATGTTTATTAAGAAAAAAAACATACAAGGAAATTGAAAACATTACAAAGGAACTTTTGCAGCATAACCTTACAATGAAACAAGCAACAAAAGATGATAAGAAAAATATCCCCCCTATTCCCTTCACCACCAGCTCCTTATATAGGCATATTAGGAGCCTTATGTCCATCCCCCTAAAAATAATTCACCCCCAATAATTAATAGAGTCAAAAATAGGGTTAATAATCAAATGGAATTTGACGTTTCGATGTTGACCCGGAAAACTGTCTAGATTAATCCACCATATTGACGTGTGCATTCGTAATTGAAGAAAGCCGAATCCGGAGGGGTTGTACAAGAGACATATCTTCTTCCATCTGTCCTCTATGATCTGTAAAAATTTCAGGAAATTTTTCTTAGCTGTTTGGATGTTATGGTTGAAATGGTGGGATGGATTTCTGTGCATTAATGTCAGGTCCACCATTTAAATCTCAACGTCATATCCATTTGTTTGATGGTCCTTAGGCCCATTATGCTTTTTCCAGAAAGTTTTTTCCTTTAGGTGAGAAAATCTCCATCATCACTTGTGATTCATCCATCAGACCTAAAAGAAAAAATGTTCCAAATAAAGTGATGAATCATATCCCAAAATATCAAATTCAGAAAATGAATATAATGTTGTCCACAAATAGATGAATGATTGGGCCCAAATTTTCATTTTAAACATGAATTACATTTAAGATGAGAAATGAAGTTCTATTTATGTAATTCACTAAAAAAAATGTTTATGGACTTTGGAATAATGAATATACAGATATTAATAATTAATATTAGGCACTTTTAGTGACTAATCAGGGGTCCATACACAGTCTGAAATCTGTACGTCTCACCTAGTGGAGAAGATAACCAAATCCCAACATCCCATCAAAACCCATGGTCTGTTAGGAGGTGTGTTGGATAGAAACCCCAAACACAAAAAAACTCAAGAATCTATAGTCCAAGATCCATTATATCTCAAATATCTAAAATATCATGAACCAAAAAAGGATTGAAACATGAATATGATAATTTTTTTTTGGACAAACCATGCTAGGGTACCGTCCAACCTGTCAACCAAAATGACCTAAGACATGGGCCGAAAGGCATTCCAAATCCCCACAGGCTAGAAAGTAGTATATATGTATAAATAATACACATTTGTGAATGATTTAACCAATTATATACAACCATAAATAATTATCAACAATAAAACATTACACCATGATCAATATCCATAACAAAAAATGATACAAATATTTCAGGTTAAATATTTTACAACTTTAACAAAATCCAAAAATTCCAAAATGGTAGGGGTTCCAACTAATGAAAAACCTAAAACATCTATTCAACAAGAGGTCCATAACCCTCAAGAAACCTCCAAAAACACCTTTAAGAGAGGAAAATTATCAATCATATCCACCATCACCACTAAAAAACATCTTACCTTTACATGAGTCAGACATAAAAAATTATACACACACCCAGGAGTGTATGTAGGGTGTGATCCAAATCATATTAGGATTCCACCCAAATGAAATATTACATTCCCTAACATTAGAATAAAAATAGACATTCATGTTTTAAGAAAGAGTGGAATTTTTTTTAATAAAGTATTTAAGAAAAACATTTTAAAAGAAGCATTATTTGAGAATTAAAATGAGAGTATGGTCCACTTTAAGCCCCCAGTAAGCATAAAATTAAAAGAGAACACCATTTTATGAGAAATATGTATAGGTACTTGCACAAGTGGTACCCTAGGAACCTCATATATTGGTTAAACATGGAATAATAATAATAACACACAACTTCCTCATACATGAGCCACTAAAGTGGAATCCATCCAAATTTCTATTGGTTTACAATCCTCATCATCATAGTTTAGTTAGTGTAGAAGTGTAATCCTACTAGAAGAACCTGATCCTTAGCCCTACTTATCCAACTAGTGTACTAGTCATAGTCTGGCCACCTAGATATGTAGGATTCCCTTTGTTCTCAAGTTTACATTTCACAAGCCACATAAATAACCAATTGCACTTACATACCCCAAGCATCATGAACAAACATAAAAACATAACTTTTCTTATGGAAAATCCATACTGTGTCCATACGCACACCAAATCAAAGAGCGTGGAATAAGAAACCTTGAATAAGGAATAAATCAATAGAGAAAGTGGCTTCCATGATTATTATTTAAGATCTAAGGCCAAAACCACCCATAAATTTATACAATAGAGGAAAACAGGGAGAATAGGAGGATCCTAGGAAGAAAATCACATATGGTTAGGGTTAAAATAAGATGAGTGTAGAAAGGTAATTCCACAATTTTAATGATATGGATAGGCCACATGGTTAGCCCACATAGTTTACCAAACTGTGTGGAAACTATGCGGTCTCCACCATCCATGAGGAAACTAGCAACATTGTTTCTTGGGGGTGAGTGCATGCCTTTGCGGCCAGCTTTGCGGCTAGCTTTGCGACCAGCTTTGCAACCAACTTTGCGCATGGAAATTGACAGTATCCAAAGCACATGGTTTCCCTTAGGCTAGTGCATGGTTTACCCTGACTATGCAATAACAATGCACCAATAGTGCACCACCTACTGTAGGGTCCAAAAACTCAATTTTTTCCCAAAACCTCCCTGGGAAATCAATGGATAAATACTAGACAAAAAAATCAAATGAATATCTATAAAAAAAGTCATGGATGCGACACATACACTAGTAGTTTTCATTTATTTATGATTATTCCTACATTAATATATATATTTCACCATTTTGATACTCTGATCATTTGGGTATAGCCTCCCCAATGTTCCACCTTCTATCCACATTACTAGTCAGCATCCTTTTGTATACAGAGAGGCATTCTTGAGGCCATCTAGACCACAATATCGGGGCATAATTTTTTTAGGATCGGGGTCAGGACATCACACCCATAATAATACATTTTCAATTCTTGTTGCATGATAAACACATGGGTGTAATTGATTATTTTAAAAAATACCAACTTTTTCCTCTCCCACACCTATAAAAGGTCACCCACTCTTTTCTCCTCTTAAAAATCCCATACATTTGGTTGAGAAATGACCTACCTAAATATTTTTTTTAAATCCATCTTGATATTCTATATTACTTTGTCAAATATGAAATATAATCTTGGAAATTTTTAGGTTAAACCAAAAAATGTTGTTCAAAGATGATGTAATTCTTTTAATTATATTTTTTTATTTTACTTTTTTTATAAATATTTATAATATTTTTCAACTATGACCAAATATTAACAAGAATATATTTTATATACTAATATGTTATTATGTTATTGGCTAAAACTACATATATATCCACATATATCAAATTTAAAACAAATCCATCAATTGTGTGTACGTG
The DNA here is from genome assembly GCA_963277665.1 of Viscum album. Lineage (NCBI taxonomy): Eukaryota > Viridiplantae > Streptophyta > Magnoliopsida > Santalales > Viscaceae > Viscum > Viscum album. The sequence goes on along the minus strand of OY728153.1, from coordinate 289,303,507 downwards.
GACTTCCGTCTAGAAAACTAATGTCGTTCATTTTACATCATCACCTTTGAAGGCTAGATGTAATGATAGATTTAACATATTTATATGATATTTATGATATTTTTATTGTTCAATAATTATCATATCACATTTATCTTTTTTAATTTCTATTCTTTGTGGGATATTATAATGTCGCTCATGTGTACAACAGACTACTTCCCCATAATGCGATGAGATTCATTTTTTTACATACACTTTACATAGAAGGTATCAAGGATATAATTTAACCAACATATTTTTCATTTATGATATAACAATAATTTAGGAAATATAATGTCACATAAAACATTATACCTTCCAATCCATTGGAAAATAATAACATCCCTCATTCGTATGTGTGGACTACCGCCTCCACATAGCGATGTGAAACGTTTCCATTTTATTTTGACACTGATGAAAAAAAGGTTTTGTTTTATGAATATAATTTATATAAATAACCTAATAATGATTATTTAATGGATAATTAATATATATTACCTTTATTTCTATCCCTAGTGAAAAATGGAAACAACTTTCAGGCATACATATGGTCTACCATCACAATGAATGGTGTAATGGATTTTCTATAACTATTTTTTAGATTTTCCTATATAAATATATAATTAATATATATTATATTTCTATTAGGGTTTAAATTAGAGTTATTATGTTACTATTATCAAATTAAAAAGACTAAAATTATAGAATCAAAACACAGGTGAAAAAAGGAAGCAATTATTACCAAAAATAGTGATTTTAACAAAGAATTGATGATAAACGAGTGGTAAAAGATTTTAGGTAAATAATATCTGTCATGAGATATATGATAATGTTCAATAATGGATTTATAATAAAGCTATATTTATTATATTAGAGTTTCATATACATACCAAGGATGTTTGAACAAGTGGTAAGGGTTTCTCATCATACTTTTACTTCCATGAGACATATGCCATAATCACCACTTATTGCTTTGTGTGATATGTACATTTTATATTATGATATATTATATAATGAATATATTTCTATTAATGGTATTTAATGTTTTATTTCATGTTATTTAGTACACAAGGATTATGCTTTAAAAGTTACCAGTGTGGTAAGAGTTTATTTCACAATCTCATCATTATTCGGGATTATTTTTGTTTATGACTATCTTGGGAGAATTATTTTATATTTATATATTAAAATCAATATATATTCTCCTCATATGGTTATTAAAGAAAAATTCCATGTAATATTACCATTTTTTCACTCTTAAATACTTAATATAATTAATGAAATGTTTTAAGAAAATATTACTTTATTTCACTCTTTTGTCAAAAAATATTTTTTCATAATAATAAATGTTTTATAAAAAATATTAAATTTTTATTATCATTTTAAAAATTATTTAAAGGAATTTTAACTATTTTTAATATTTAATAAATTTTTTGAATGGAATATTCATATTGTTTTCAAAAGAAGTCGAATTTGGGTTTTACCAAAAATGCGAATAGAAACATTGTTTTAACATTTATGAATTGAATGAAATATAATTCTTTCATGAAAAATAAATGTTTCAAAGATAATTTTAAAGGTCTTAAATTTTTTTTTCATTGAATATTTTAATCAAAATATTTTGGGAAATATTAGTTTATAAAAATATTTTCAAAGTGAAAGAGTTATTTTCCCCAAAAATGTTTTTAATGAATTTTTATGGTATTTATATTCATCAATGACATAAATAATTTATTAAAGTTATGATAGAATAAGGATATGTTGTTTTTATACCATAATTATTATTTCTATGTATTTATTATGATTTTTTACTTGGAATGTATAATTTAATTACCATTCACCATATTACTCTAGATTGTTTATGATTGTGTTTATTGATTTAGGAATATATTAACTTCTTGTATGTTAGTTATTCAATAGAAATATTAATGGGGATTATGATTCACCCCTTCTATATAAGGAATTTATTGGACTTATTAAGTGATGGTTGTGGCCTAGAATTACAAATCCCCTTGATGCATTAATATGTCTCCTGAGAAAAATTAGCTTGGGTATTTTTATGAGGCATTACCCATTTATGAAAGATGTATTGAAATGAGGACTTAATGGAAATAAGTATTATAATGATACATTGAAGGTATGTTTAATTTGATTACCATTATGAATTACATCATTATGAATTCAATAAATAAAAATTGATGCAGTTTTTTGATTAGTTATTATATCCATGATTACGTTTCAAGTTCACATGATTATTTTAATGAAATTATATTATGACTATTTATTCCTACAATATCATGATCAATATATGAATTTAATTGAATGTTTTTCACTTATATACCTTTTTATATATATTATTCCTTATTTTTCATAGGTTGTTTTGTATGTTTACCCTTATTGTGCATTTAAGATCACCCCTTTCTTATGATTTATTTTCCCCAAGATACCTGAAAGTGTTTAATGAGTGATATGTAGGGAAACTCTATCAAGAATAACGAAATTATCAAAGAAATAATTTGTGTATTTCATGTTTTCAGATGTCTGTGAAATTAAAGTATGTATCTAGTTTACCAAGGAAACTAATCTATTTTTTCCTTCTAGATGAGATAAATTGTATCTAGTGTTATTTCAATAATGTAGAAACTAGATTTCTATTATTGGAGTTAGGGTATTTTTAAGTATATATTGATATGTAATTATTCTAGGTCTAAATTCTATATGATGGCCACTCGGAATTTTTACCATTCAAAATTCCATGTCATGACCAAAAGGTGATTTGACGAGGTAAAACATTATATGATTGGTATAAAGTAGGTGTACCATTTCCAGGGAGAGAGTTTTTATAGGAAGATAGTGTTGTTAGAGAGTAATTTGGAATGATTTATAGTGGGTTTTTATGTGAATATATTAAGATTTTGATGACAATCCTAGATTCCAAGACCTGGGGATACATTGAATACACCAGGAAGACAGAGCTACACAATCATAATTTTGTTTTGAATCACTTTTGGGGATTTTGTTTCATCATTGTTTTCATTTCATTCCACTATTTCACAAAATATTTTTGGATATATTAAATATTTTTGTTTTGATTGTTAGATAAATTTGAGTCTGTGAATGAGGTTGAGATGGTAAGAGAATTTAAACGACTCATGTTTCAAAAGATTCTAGCTTCTACCCTAGTCTCACTGAATGGGTAACTTCTGACCATAAATTGTCTAAACTCAAGGAGATATATTTTGGTTGTTGTGGACATTATTAACTTTTTATCTAGAATTAAATTTGGGAAGAGGACAGATCCTGCAAGGGTAGGACACTTATCTTAATCACTAACTGGGATAATGTTTTAATTAGTTGATAAAATGAAGGCTCATTTCACATATGGGTTGTCCATTAAGGATAAATGTCATGCCACTATATCTAGGTCCTGTAACATCTAACCTTTAGAAAAAAAAACAAATCATAATAATCTATCCAAAAGAATAACTTCCCCTGTTCGATGTCATGAAGTTTTCCAAATTATTAATTATCTATGAACTCAAGCTTTTGTTTCCATCTACTTTTCAGACTACATCCTATCAACATCATCACCACCATTTTACTCACCATTCCACCATTTGTTACTTGCTTCAATTTTTTATTTATCCATTACATGGTATAACACAACACACCTTCTATGAACTTCCTTCCCTATAGATCGAACCCTAATCACAAGTACACAACTCATAAGAAGGTTTTATAAATAGTTAGATTTTTATACACCTAGTGAAAACCTAGAACGAGTGTCCAAGTGATATCCATATGTTTTATATATCTGATGACATAGTTAGGAAACCTCTATCTGATCATCCAAAATATTTTTTTTATGATTTTCCTAAAACACTTCCATATGGATTTCTTTGTTCGGGGGAATCACCATGTACATCTGACTAACTATATTTTTATCCAAATATTACAAATTTTTCTTCAAATCCCACAACACCATTATTTTTATAGGAAGTACAGTTTTACTAATTTCTTCCTTCAACCATCCATTTCTACAATCATGAATATCTTTATATAACCATGATGTTTGGAACAATAAAGAATGGAAAATCATCATCTGATTTTCTTCATCAAACATATATGTCCAATAGAAATGTGAGCATAATTAGATATACCTTATGTGTCGTACTCTATCTGGTCACTTTATTCTATTGTACTCCATCTATTCCACTTGATCTATTGGAATCCAACCATTCACCTTTATATGGAAGTCTCAACAATGATATGTGATTATTATTTAAAAATAAAATAGAATCTTGGATAAATACTTCTTCTTTCATAACCAAACTATTTTTCAAACAACACCAAAAATATTCTTGGAATTAACATAATTTTAAAATACTTTTATTACAGTCAATAACCCCCCCCCCCCCATAGTACTAAAATCCATAACGAACAATATAATCAAAGGTCTGAAAAATTACGATGACCGTATCATTTATTCAATTTTTTAACAACTCTCTAAATAGGCCTTTGAGAACACAATTGGAATAAAAATATATTATATCAACCATTTAGAAAAACATTCCCTTAGAAAATTCATTTAAATCCATTAGTCAAATAAACTCCATTGAAATCACCCATTTCCCTTTGAAATCACTTTCAAACGTCGTGATACTACTAAGTCTAAACATAATTAAATATGGTAGAGTAAAACAATATTTAATAAATAATAAATTCAAAATGTTTAAATTAAATTTATAAAATAATTATTTATCAAACCCCCATAAAAACACTCAAATTCATTAGAATGATTTACTTACATATTTTATCAAATAGTTGACCTGAAATATCTCCATGAAAAGTGAATAAAATCATTAAAAAGTATTGTCAGCTCCTCATGGGAAACACATACTTGTATAATTTGGAAGTAATTATGTTTTGAAACATTATTGAAACTCATGGAATGTAATATAATAGAACAAAATAAAAAAAACTACCTCATTCAAGAAAAAATGAATCATGAAATGTCTTCTTCAATGGTAAATTAGAAATAAAGTACGTGCACAACCTCAATACCCCTTAAAAAATAAATCCCCACTATTAAACTCATTATTAACCCTAATACCAAACTAAAAAATGGTTAGGGTCAATGAGAGGATGAAATGTTTCGAAAAAATTAAAATTAGTGGAGAGAAATAGGACGAGTAGAGATTACCTTGAATAAACTGCATGAAATAGAGGTGCTAATAAATACATGAATAAGTGAGGATAGGATCTCTAGGTTGTGACAGAGGATTGGTAAAGGGAAATAAGGATATATAAAGGATTTTGGAATTAAAATCATGGGGATTCAAAAGGGGAAATTCACTTTTAAGTGAATTTGGCTAGGCCATATGGGTTTCCAAATCATGCACCGACCACATAGGGTTCACTGGAAGACAGATGCACCATCACACAGTTTGGATGTTATGTTTGGAAAACCATGAACCAAATATGAAAAAATCACTCTTAAAAAATATAACACCATCACAAAGTTAGCCACATTGTTTTCCCTAACTATGCACATGTTGTGCACTAGCACCCCAAGTCAAAAAGGAACCACATTATTTTTTCTATATATTGTCTGGTTTGGATTCAATTATAAAATATATTTTAACATGAACTATAAATGAACAAAATGAATGGAAAAGATCAATTCCCTTAGTATTATGATTTTTTCACTAAACATTGCGTACTTAGCATGAAATAGAATAATAACTCCAAATTTTAAAAATTGTAAAATGAACATTCATAATTTTAAAATCACCCAAAATAAATAACATAATAGTGACATATGGATATCATGAATCTCCTCACTATGACACTTTATACCCACATAAATTCATTTAAAAAGGTATAAATAGTAAAATTTTTAACATAATTGTATCCTTAAGAATCAGAAAATGACCTTAAACATAAACCAACAACCTCAAATATATGCTTGATCACAAACATCTAACATGATGCTCTAAGAAAATAGGGACCTAGTATAGGTATCTTCACAATATAGAATTCATTTAAAATAATAAAACAAATGACATGCATATCAAAAAATAAAAACATCACCAATGCAGCCACAATTTTACTAATCATAAAATTAAATGATAATATTATGCTATCTATAAGCAACTATGAAAGATACACTGAACTATATAATGAAAAAAATCCTCAAAAAGAACCTAAAAGGTTACTATACTAGATCACCAGTCCAACACATCCAAAAGTAATTAGAAAAAACATAACTAATCATGAACATTCATCAACAAGGAATAATATGGTTATAAGCTCAGGTCACAAAACTACACAGATGGTTTCTTGGGGAAAAACTCATGGAACACCTACTCAATGTGATCATGAGAGAAAATATCATCTCAATGAATATCTTGGTCTAACTTGAAAACAACAAATCATTACAATTACCCCATTAATAAAATGAAGGAATTCACATGATCAGCCCCTCAAATAAACCCCTTAATGTGGACTGAACCATCTATAAAAATAACAAATATCATCAAATAACAAGGAAAGATCATCCCAGAAAAACTAAAGTCCACAAAAAATAAATATGCAATGAGATACCAAAGGATTAATTGAATATAGTACTTATTAAACCCTCAAATACTTTATGATACTTGAGTAAGAATAAAAAATGATCATCACCCAAATTTATATTTCATTTAAAAACTCATTCCATATTATCTCTACATGAAACTATTAATAGATACCCAAACATCGATCGATAATTGGCTTTTTTATTATTATTTTGGAAGTAGATAAACTGCCCAAAAAGAGATTGTTACGGGGGTCTAAAGTGATGCAGCCCGAGTGGATTCAAACAATCAGTGGATTCTCCTCTTACATAGTCTGAAGACAATTCCACTGAATAAAAACCATGTTAAATAAGTATCCAAGACCCAATGAAACATGAATATTTAGAATAATAAACATGTAAACTCTTCTTATAATTTTTCTATTTCCAAAAATTGATAGTACCATACCCAATCAATAAGAGGATTCTCCAAATATGTTTTTCACATATTTATCTCTGAAAAAAATTAGTCAAAATAACTATTGATGGTGTTTGGAATAGAGAAATAAATATGCGTGTTTACACCAATTCAAGTATACCCAAAAATGAGAAAGGATATGAATGGAAAAATATTAATTAGAATGAATTTAGAAAGAAAATTGAGAGTATATTATACTTGACTTCATATAGGATATACATTGTTTAGGAAAATACTCTTTGTTCAAGATATAAATACAATCCCATGGAATCATATATCTTAATATCTAAGAGGATTCTGAGATATATCTCAAAAAAATAATTTATTTATTGATATAATGGAATAAAGGTGAGTTGGGTATGAAAGGGTTTACAGATGATGCATAAGAAAGTGCTGTTGGTGATTGGAAGTCCATATTAATTGGATCATTTGTCATTGGTAAAATCTATGTTACAAGACAATCAAAGGAGAATTATCAGTTACCTTTATCTCTACTAAATTAGAATATATTGCTAAATCAAACTCACTTACATCAATGATCTTAATGAAGGAAAATCTTGAATATAAGTAAGTTATTGATGAATATTCACCAGTCCTTTACAATTATATTGAAAGGGCCACTATTTTTTTCAATATTCTAGTAAACTTTTTTATATATAGACACATTGATATTAAGTATCTCATTCCTAAGGAAAAGGTAGTTGAAGGAATTCCAAAAAATATAATTTTTTCTATCTATGGAATAAATAGCTAATATATTCATTAATCAATCTACATGTGTATTATTGGATATTATAAGGTTGAAAATGGGTGATTAATTCACTTTATAATATTGAGGTTTGTTTTAGTTTTCATTCTATCTTAAAATTGTTCTTATATTTCCACAAGTAGTTGAAGAATTCTACTAGGTGAGTTACCTTTATTTTTTCAAATAATTTAATATGTTTTTTAGTGATTATAGGAATGTTTTTAAAATCATTTTCGATTTCATGACTACAATGTCACAATTGAAACCTATTATTGTGTTAGAAGAGTATATATTTATGTTTGAACTAATAACTATCATTTTCTTCACCAAGCTATCTTACGTAGACCTTTTGTTTATTAGTTTTTTTATTACTTAATTTTAGAAGTTAGTAGAAAAATATAGATAAACATTATTTTAATTTTTTATCAATGAAGGGGAGAAAAGGATTTAAAAATTTAGTTACATTAGATAGATTTTGGGGTAGTAGATTTCAAATTTTACATTGAAACTAGAATCTACGTTATTTATAACAAATCCAAATTATGGTATTGTTAAACCCACTTGAGTATGATTTTATATATATTATCAATATTTGTGAATGATTTAATTAAGGTTAAATTGATTTACGGTAATATTGGATGAAATAATAATTTTCCTATTGAAAAGGATAAGGTATGCCACAACTTATAATTATTGGATGGATATATTCACGGTATTAGCATTTATATATTATGATTAGAGAGATGAACTGAATGAAAACATGAAAATTTTATAATTTATTGAATAAATATATAAAACACCTCACATGATGATGGTGTGTTAATATAGTTATTATTAATATAGAATAGAGAATTTATTGAAGAGGTGGTAGTATTAGACAACTTATATAGGTACTATAGTGAAGTGTAATGGATGGAATATAGAAAAACCATCCATTTATTTCTTAGAATTAATACTACGGTATTAGTTAAATAATATTCTATGGACGATGTTATAGAGTGGTTGGAAATTATTTGAGGTTATTGGAGGAAGTTCCATAATTAATTGATGAATTATAAAAATTATGAATTGGATTTGTGAAATGGATAAGTGTTAATCTTTATAGGATTTCAAAAATTTCATCAATGGATTTAATAATAGTCAATAGAGAACACAATATATTTCAAAGGGGTCATATCATTGTTAAATATGGTACTAATGATTCATATAGTGAATATTTCAGAAAGATGATAATTTTAAAAGAGAAGGAAGAATATTAATAAGTTTTACTTGAATTATTGTAAGGGTGAACATAAAAATGTAAGTTTCATCTAAACAGTTCATAAAATAGAATTCTAGCTACTTAACGTGTCATAAAAGTAACATTGATCAAATAAGATCGATATGAAATTTTTCAAAGTTAATTACTCTTATGAATTTTTTATTTTTTGAAATCTTGGAAAAATATTATTCCTACTGGGGTGTGTAAGGGTAATTTTATTTAAATATAAGATTCATTTATCCCCATTAGTGATCTATGTAATAGTCATTATATGGGAGAATTTGAAATTTTCATAACAAATTATGAATTGTTAAAACCCAAATATGCATGATCTTCTCCTAAAAGTTCTAAACATCACAATTTGTGATTCTAGCTATGTATTAAGATAGATATTTTGTGATGAGGTGTTCTTTACAACAGATCTGATTGGGAATAAAAAACCATCTAAATTGGGATATGGACTTTAAGATCCATCAATGTAGCAATGATAATTTCTATGCCAAAACACTAACAAATTCATTACAAAGATGGAGTTTCTTAATAATAGACTTAATGGTTGGAGGTTGTGATATTATTAAATATTAGGTGAAAGATATAATAATGAGTTATTTATATGCTTAAATGGGGATATTTGAAAAGTATTTAAATAAATGTTATAGAAGAAATATAGTGATATTAACCATGAATGATTTTCTATATTTGAATATAGAAATATGGTCATGTGATTTGAAATATAAAATAGGTGATAAGAGAAATAAATTTTGAGTAGAATAAACTAAATTCTATTTTCAAGGAGAACAATAAGAGTATTAAAGAATGAATATATAAGATATGATAAATTTTTAATTTTTACGGGTGAGGGAAAAATATCACACCCACTTTGTTCTTTTGAAAAATTATATTATTGGTGATTTTTATTCAGAGATATATTATTTTTATTATTATATTGTGTTGGTGCTTGCATAAAATAATTTTTGACTCCATTACTTGTATAGGTCCACAGACATACCCATTTTTGAGTTTATTCTTGTTAATAAAAGGAGAAATTTATGTACTTCATATAGAAACCCTAAACATCTATGATGTTGTAATACCGAGACTAGAAACCCATAACCAATAGATTATTTTATTACATTGGAAAGATTATAAGGAATCAAATCCCAAAGGTCCGATCAATTTAGTAGTATTTTTAATACATATTACATATATTTTATCCATAATAAAATGGTAAATAGGAAAGATAAACATGATACATAACAATAATTAAATAACAGCATCCTAGAATGCTTATTCAAAGATTTGTTCTTCATATCCTGGAGAAAGGAAATATAATAAGAGTGAGCTCAAATGCTCAGTAAGGGAAAGTAAAAAGGAATAAATAATGAATAAAAATTAATAAATTAACATGGAAAAGGTAAATAACTGATAACACATGTTTTTCAAATAACTAGATAAAAAAATTTTTGTATGGAAAGGTATGGAATTTAAACTCTTTCCATCAAAATCAATAAACCAAGAATGAAATATATACATAGATATGTCGATGAAAAATGCCATGCATGAATAATAACAGAATCTTAAGGAGGGAAATGCTTAATTATTGGATTATATGTTTCCCAGGAACATGTAACCATCACCATCAAGACCTTTCACAAGAAGGTTTAGCTATTGGGTAAAAATCCATCAATTTGGATGACTATTTCATCTCATGAGACTACCGACGAATCGAGGGGATACCTATAACCGGGACCACCCATGTCATACCATTCCGAATAATTCCTCAGATTTAGTAGTAAATTTAAATAATAAAAAAAATTTCCCCATTAAATATCCATATTGAATGAATGATACATATTTATCAATTATTCCCAGTTAATCACACTACTATCAAAGTAAAAACAGTATGAATAATTATATATAGTTTAGGAAAATAATAATATCCATCATATAAAATAAATATATTCAAGGAGATTTATGAGGAAAAATAATTTACCATAAATTGTTTGTTTCAATAGAGAGTATACTGTCACTTAGGAAGTGATATTTTAAAGACAATCATTAAGAACATTCATGAGGACAATAATTGTTAAACATCCAAAAGTGTCCCATACCACTTTAAATAAATTAAATCATAATAGACAATAATAAATAAAATTAAATGAAGCTTATAATATCATTAGAATAAATATATTCATTATATAACGTTTCAAGGATATTATATGCAAAATATAAAATAAACTAGCTGCATAACTATAAATAAGTCTTAATGAAATGTAAATTGAGATGAAATCCCTTACCATAACCTTAATTTTTGGTTTTGTGGTATTTATACTTATGTATAGTTGTTTATAATATGTAAATAAATTATAATAGTACCATAATAATTTTTATAATATCATATATTAAAGTTTTATAATATATTATTACACATTTGTTTACAATCGTTGAATATTTTTACTATTTAGGGTGTTATTTTCCTAGTTCACTTGTGTATGTTATAAAAAGCTATTTTATTAACCAATTAATTAGATCATGATTTTATAATCTAAAAAATTTAAACCAGGAATTAATTTTATTATTTATTTAGGACACCTGTATTTATTATAAACTATAAAGTTTGGAGCAAAGAAATGAATTGCACTATTCATGGAGAAGACAGGCCCTATGTACGCATGAATGCTACTTTCACATATTTTTTGTATTAAAAAAATGGAAAATAAATAATATATTTTATATTATAATTCTAGTATCATATTGAACATTATATATTTTATAATTTTTTTTAAAATCATCCTTAATACATTCTATTTATGGAATGAATGAGTCACATCGCTTTGAGGGGTCAGTAGTCCACACTTCCTCAAATGAAATTATGATATTTACAAAAGATGGAAAGCTAAAAGGTATATTTAAAATAAAAACTAAAGAAGTATAAAGACATTATAAATATCATATATATCATATATAAACAAATTTTCCATCATAATGTCCACTATGAGAGGTGGTAATGGAAAAATGAACAGTCATCATTTTGTGAGGTAGTAGTTCATCGTACTTATAAATAGTATATTCGTCACCCATTAAGTGGAAGTGTGGGTATGTGTTGGTAAAAAATTATGATAAAAACATAATAGTATATTGAGTATACCGGTGTTTCCATATAAGCATAGAATAAGTATACTTGAGTCGGTGGAGAATGAAAATAAAACTGAAAACCTTAAGGAACAATGTTACCACTTAATCAGGTAACTCCCTTTGGTTTGAACCAAAGTCTTCCTTTGATTGATTTATTTACAAGGGGACGATTATAGTATTAGGGGATAGATTCTGAGAAATTATGTTTTCATATTTGGGTTAAGGCAAAGTCATTTGAGAGGTGTGAGGAAGTGGGATCTGAGGAGGCCCTTTTATAGTGGATGAGGAGTGACACTCTTGTAATATATTTACAATGAAATTTTGTACACATTTTTTACACTTAATATGGATCCAATAATGGATCCAATGGAATCCAAGGGAGTATATGGTCAAAATACAGCCATAAAATGGATTTTTTACATGTTTATAAGTCTTTTTGGGCCATAAGGTTATGGTTTAGTCCCTTTTAATCTTAATTTAACCTCAGTCGTTGTAATAAATTTTAGTTACTTTGACTAATGTTTTTGGTAAAAAAACTATGTTGACCTAGTTAGACATTATAAATTAGTCTGATTTAAAACATATAATCCATTTCTCTAAATTCAAATTACCTATGTGGTAGAAAATAATTTAAATTTAATCCCGTCGTTTGGATGGCAATGTATGTTTTTATGGTAAAAACATTCAAAAGTTTCATATGTTTTTATAGTTAATTTCAAATTAAAATTGATCACAATGACCTAAATTATAATAAATAATAAAAATATGATGTATTTATACTTTAAAACTCATCAAAAACATAATTTATCATTATAATTAAATTAAATGAAAAAGTAGTTTTGAATTAAAATTCAGTAATTTTAACTATTCATTGAAAATGAATCTTTACCGAAAGATAACAAAAATTCACCCTAAGATAATTTTTATTTTTTGATTTCAAATAATAAGTTTATTTTATAATATTAAATTTATAAAAGTGTCAAAAATGTCATTTAAATTGGGTTCTCCATTAAAATGCAGTAAAAATGCCTTAATAAAAATATAATATTTTAGGCATATAATTGGGTTTGTTTTAGACTTAAGCCTATCAAATAATAAATAAATATATAGAATTTCATTACACACAAAAATTACTTTAACAATGATATAATGTAGTTTTTAAAAACATCAATAATAATGGGCCCCTTTATCAGTGCTAAAAAACACTTATAAAGGTTTGGCCGCCTGTTGTGTGTGGTTTATATAATACCACACCTAGAAGAAAACCTCCAATTTAAACAAAACTCTGAGAAGAAAATTTTCTATATACCTTTAGATTAAATAATCAATACAATAATTTTCAACCATGTTATATAGAAAAAAGAACTACTATTTACATTAAACAAAATGTTTTTTAAAATTTTATATACAATTGCCCAACCAACATTGTAAAACATTAATATTTCATCTTATAATGCTCGTAATCCCCGCTCAAAAAATGTCCACCCGTGGTTTATGTTTATGAACAAGTAATATCAACCTGATAAAATATTCTACCAACAAAATAAAATAAGTAATATGTTAGTAATACTATAAATAAAAAAATTAAACATTAATATAAAAGAACACATTAATAAAATGTCAATATTTAAAAAAAATGACACATTTAGAGATATACCAGGCACACCGTGTGTCCGATTGAGGCTTGGTTGACTCCTACACATCAAAAATGACTTATGAATATCTATCCTAAATTATCAAGATAATTGAAGCATGTTTTCTTAGTTTTTAGTGAGTGATATGTTTTGAACTAAAACGTATTTTTTAAATTGATAACGAACACGTTTTGTTATACCAGTCACTCTGTGTGTTATGTTAAGGTGTGGTTGAAACATACACATCAAAAATGATTCATGGATCATTGTTCTAAAGTATCAACACAATTTGAATGTGTTTTCTTGGTTTTCAAAATGTCATTTGTTTTTATTTAAATTAATGCCAGTTTTAAATAAAAAGAGACACATTGAGTTATACCGGCCACACCGTGCATCGTATTGAGGTGTGGCTGATCCCTAAATGTAAAAAATCACTGATAGATAATTGTTTTCTAGAATATAAAAACAATAATAATTCATTTTCAGGGTTTTTAGTATGTTACTTTTTGTTTTTACTTAAATTAATGTCAATTTTAAATAAATAGACACTTTTAGTTATACTGGTCACACCATGCATTAGATTGAGTAGAATTTGACTCATGAATGTCATGAATGACCCATGGATAATTTTTATAAAGTATCAAAACAACGCGAATGAGTTTTCTTTGATTTTAGAATGTCACTTTTTTTTATATAAATTAATGCCAGATTTAAATAAAAATAGATACTTTGAGTTATACCAGCCACATCGTGTGTTGTATTGAGGTGATGCTAATTCATACACCTAAAAAATAACTAATAGATCATTTTTCTAAAATATCAAAATAATATGAATGTGTCTGCTCAGTTTTTAGTAAGTCAATTGTAGTTTTTACTTAAATTAATGTAAATTTTAAATAAAAAGAGACACTTTTTGTCATACTAGTCACACCGTACATCAGAACGAGGTGTGGTTCACTCTTACAAGTCATAAAGGACTAATGGATCATCTTACTAAATTATAAAAACAATAAAAATATGACTAATATATCATTGTCGTCATCAAAAAAATAAAAATGTGTCTTATTAGTATAAAGTATGTCACTTGTTGTTTTAAAATAAATTAATGTTAATTTTGAATAAAAAGAGACAGTTATAGTAATAAAATCACACTATGCATCCGATTGATGTACATTTGACTGCTACATATAAAAAATGACTCGTGTATCATTTTTCAAAAATTATCAATACAATAAAAATTTGTTTCCTCGATTTTTAGAATTTCACCTTTTGTTTTTACTTAAATTTATGCCAATTTTAAATAAAAAGAGACACTTTGAGTTATACCAGCCACACTGTGCATCATATTGAGGTGAGGCTGATCCCTACACATCAAAAATAACTCATGGATCATTTCATAATGTATAAAAATAGTATGAATGAATTTTCTTAGTTTTTAATATGTATATTATTCTTTTTACATTAATCAATGTCAACATTAAATAAAAATACACACTTTGAGTCAAAACGGTTTCATTATGCATCATATTGAAGTTCGGCTAACTCCTAAACGTCACAACGGACTCACATATCATTTTACTAAAATATCAATATAATACAAATGTGATTTTGTGGATCTCATTACGTCACTTATTGTTTTTACATAAATTGATGTCGATTTTAAATAAAAAGAGACACTTTGAGTTATATCGGCCACACCGTGCATCATATTAAGGTGAGGTTGGTTCCTACATGCCAAAAATGACTTATAGATTTTTGTCCTAGAGTATCAATGTAATCGAAAAATGTTTTCTTAGTTTTCAGTATGTCAGTTTTGTTTTTTAATAAAATGTCATTTAAAACTAGAAACATGCATTATGAGTTATACTGGTCGTATTGTGTGTCATTTTAATGTGTGACTGCATCATACACATCAAAGATGACTTTGAAAAAATTAATTAATTAAATAATTATTATGAATTCTCCTTTATACACTCTTGACCAATTTATTTATTATCATTATCTCAGTTGCAGAATTGAAGTCCTATCTCTCATGAGCATGAGCATCTTTTAATAAACCTCCCTGACCCGAACAATAGAATTCACCTGTATATGAAACAAATTCTTAGGTGATTAATATTAAAATGTAGTAAATTAAAAATAAATATGAAATAATTCACTAAATCTATGGAAGTATCATCTTAATTCTATTTGTATCCATTCCTTAATTGGGTATACTGTCTATTTTTTTAAGAACATATTTATTGTCTTGTGAATATGAGTCTGTTTTACAGTCATGGTAGTACTGCAAAAATATAAATACATAAAGTATTATTAAATATTTTAAATGAAATGGTAATTATCTTCTAAAATACCTCCTCAAGGATTTTGGTTTGTTTATGTAATACGATCTCTCTCATAAATTTACAAACATAATAACCACTGTCTTTTCCACTGGTTTATTTTGGACAAAATAGAAACATTTA
This sequence comes from Viscum album, assembly GCA_963277665.1. Classification (NCBI taxonomy): domain Eukaryota; kingdom Viridiplantae; phylum Streptophyta; class Magnoliopsida; order Santalales; family Viscaceae; genus Viscum; species Viscum album. Next base: position 289,287,212 of record OY728153.1, on the reverse strand, counting down.
GGTGAATAAGTAATTTTATTTGATATGTGTTTGGATAGATATATATTATTATATATTCCATGATACTTATCCAAACGTCGTACTTGTCTTCTTCCTCATACTTATCCCTTATTCTCATTCCTTGTTTTTGACGATATCGATACACCACACTATCATAACAGAATCACCGTTAAAAGATAATATCCATTATATAACTTTATGTTTTGTTCTAAAACATTGGATGAAGTGTATTAGAAATTGAAAAAATCCATAATTTGTGGACAATCTGTTGGATATCCATGCATTAAATCCAAGAAATAAATCTTTGGTGTATCCAAATTTACTACAGTGAGCATCCTATGCTACCTAAAAATACAAAAAAGAATAAGTAATGAATGAAATGAAAATATATTTTATATGATTAAATTTTATAATTTTACCCATGCATTTTTAGTATTAAATAGAGTCTATCATCTGACAATTTTCTTTCAAACGATTTGATCAGACCATTCATTACTTCATCCTTCTTTTTGGAATTTATATTCTTTTGTCCTATAAATAGAAGTGAGGACTAACAATTCCATGTTTTCTTTAATGGGAAAATACCTTCAGTTTTTTTAATATATATGCCTGAAAAAAATGTCAAATGTGTTTTTTCATCATTAACACAGTATATCAGTTTTTCAAAGATTATATCCTAAAAACATACCTCATGTATACATTTAAAATTGAGGTTCCTAGCCAATCGTAGTCAAGGATTTCAGTTGCACTCTCAACGGAAATAAAGTCTTGATATTTCCATCCTTACATATTTTATTCAAATTCAACTAAGTGGTTGTGACCATCTTTTAAATTTCCATCCACATGATCCTTGAATGATAGTAAATGTAGACATAGAATGGGTGGGGTAAAAGTGCTTTCCATAGATCTTTTTGACCGATTGGTAAATCCTTTAGATTGTTTGGAGATGATCTTTCATTTCATCCCCTTCTCTTTTTCCATCTATATTATCATTCATAAGTTAAAATCTGTTTTCCTTAATTATCAAATTTTTAGCTTGAAATGCTAATTGGATATGAATGCCTCTTTTCTGACATGTTTCTTTCAAGATTTTATGGCCCTGTGATAAATGTTCTAAATGATTTTTCGAATATATTAATATCATCCTCATAAATTGGAATAGTTAGATTAGTAATTGGATCATGGGGTACACTGAACGACACTCACACATTACCTATTGGAAGTGGTATGGTGTGTAGTGTGTCGTTTTGAATATTGATCACCATAGCCCTCACCACAGGGTGATGGGTGGTTGCTGCTAGATATAAATCACAGACATTGTCACCCTATAGAATATCAGTACAAGAAAGGTATCAATGTCCAAATGAATCACATTTCATAGAAACATTTATCATAACATTTATTACCTATGATAAGATATCTATTATATTGGAATGGATATCCTAATAACTAGTTGGGGTGGAGCGGGATCTTCACGCAGTGGCTATTCTTGATTTTCCTGTTCACTTTGCCTGTCCCTCATTAAAGATTCCATTATCTCTGTATACAATTGTAATTCTCCTTAAATTGTAGATATTATTTGTCTCATATGTTTTACTAATTCAATTTGATTATCCCCTTGTGGTATTTCTCAAAATAGTTTTGGGGTGGCACCCAAAAACCCACACCTCTAAGTCAGCCATACTATTATGGCCACTGATAGTATGTTTTCATCTGGTGTAGGTGTTTCTGAATCTTGTGACTGTAGAGGATATAAAATATAATAAAATAATGATTATTGTTATGTAATTTAAATTTAATGAATTTTTCTATTATGTAATACGTACACATGATTCACACAATTTTAGTGTGTTTTCTTCTATTTGTATATCGTCTGTATTTACACATGCATACTTCCATATAACATGTCTTGGGATGGAAGTGGAAATAGATTTTTAGTTCTCAACATTCATATAAAAAGAGGAATATAATTATGGTAGTGTTTTATCTCACATAGAAGTATTACAGATGATTTAAAATACATATCAATTGTTTTCAAGTGAAGCGTACCCCATCCATTATTTACAGTAGGGATACACTGGGTTTTCTACTCGTTCATTATTACTATAACTCAGTTGTTGTTTTATAATTAAAAAATGTAAATCAAAGTGATAAATACACATATTGTCAAACAATATACTACTAGACACAATGTACCTGAAAGACATATCAACAAGATATCCAGTAAACACAACCCATTCTTATTAGGTTATTAGGCGTGCTTAGATAACTAGTGGGTGAGGATTTATTTTACCTTTAGCATCATTAAAATAATGTATTTTCAGAATTGTGGGTAATACTCTATGAAACCTTCTAGCATGTATTAATACATACTTCTTGTGGGAGTTATCTTCAAATAATGCACTCTTCAATGGATGATGATGAGTAAGCCAATGTTTCATTAACTTATTTTTAGTAAAATACCAAAATGATATAAAAATGTTATCGTAACATATTCCCACATCAACGTCATTAGCCTAGGAACTACATGGTTCCATGAATATATATCAATCAGAACATGTTTCTGAGTGATGATTCTAATATAACTGTTGAACATGGCCTTGTTGGGGTTAAAATGCTGACCACACACATTCCACCCCACCTCAAATTTTATTGCTTTAAATTTTCATATTTTATTGCTAAAAACATCAAACTTCAATGATTATATTTTTTCTATAACACTAGTATTTTGTTTCCTACACTTTCATTAGAATGAACATCATTAATACGTTTCTCTAGAGTGGTAGAATCATCATATGTAGATGGTCGTCATACCTCTGTAGTGGGGGAAACATCAGGTTGAGAAACATATTGTATCATAGTAATGGGAGCACCCACATGTGAAAAAGTTCATTCCTCAACATTGTGAGCAGTAACATGTTGATTGACCTACTGTTCCTCATGATTGGGGGCACCAGCACGTGCATAAGGTCATTCATCTGCACCACGAGCAACAACATGTTGAGAGACCAGCTGTTCCTTGGGATTAGGATCACCAGTATGTGCTGAAGTCATTATCTTCTGAAATGATTTAAAATTTAATTTAGAGTACATAAATTCAATAGAAAATAGATAAGATCATGAGGTAACATGATGTATATTACAGAAAAAATGTGACTTGATTATTGAACTCTATTTTTCTTTTTTAAAGGATGAAGGGATTTAACCCCTCTATTGACAATCCAAATCCCTTAATCATGGTCTCCCCTATCATAAAAAACACCATATAAATTGGGACCTCTATGAAATTATTGTGAAATCCCAATGAAAGGGTCATCCGATGTAGAATTTTCTTCTGACCCTTTAGTGGGTTTTGTCGATAATAGAACAATTGACTACTTTCGTTTTGTGGGATCTACAACATAAAATACATGTATTTCAAGTGATTATATTATAAATGGTTCATCTTTGTACCCTTATTTATAGAAATCAAATTTCTTGAATCCCAATTCATCTATTCTAATAGTAGTGATTTTATCAGCCCACTTTTATTGAAAAAATTGGCACTTGTAATGTTATATAAACCAACTCCCATATTTTTTGATGATGCCATATTATGAAATATTATAATAAATTTGATTTCTATTCTTAATACCATAAACATACATCGCTTCATCCATGACTATAACTCTACTATTTTGCATGGTGCTCTCTTCATCATTGTCATTTGTGTAAAATGTATTACCATTAATTACATAACAATTATCAGATAATACACACAAACATAGTCCTCTAAATAACTATTGATATCATTCAGAAATTTAATCTATATTTTAATCTGAATTATTAAAAATATGGTCCTGAAACCATCCTATAAACTGTTGATTATGTGTATTTGGTAGCCATATTTCACCACTTGATGGATTCAAATGCCAAATAATTTCTGTGTGGGATTCAAAATATGGGGAAACCTGCAAAATTTTATTCAAAATGTAAAGGTGGGTATGCTCTTGATCTAAAATATTGATTGTGACAACATCTCTTCTATAAATTTCTTCACCCGTAAGCCACCCAGTGTGACGAGTGTTTAGTAGACTAATGATTTACACACCAGATAGGTATTTGGTATGGAATTAAATGGCTTAATCATCAATATAACACTCCAAAATACAACCCTTTGTCCGATTTTGATTTTTAACATACCCTTTAAAAATATTCATATACTATCCAATGGGTATTACCATCCATAGTGTACATCACCACATAGTCCAATCTCTCTCACCAAGTAAACCATTAAATGAACCATAATATCAATGATTTTTGGGGGTAAGAACATTCCCAATTCACATAATATTATAAATTTTTTTCTTTCCATAGTCAGCAATTTCACCGAGTCTATAACTTTTCTGCATATATATTTGAAGAAGAAATAGTGTTTGGTTAATGTATGATAGAAATTCTTGGTCAAAATGAAACATAAATCTATAGGCATTAGATCTTACTTCAAAACCATGAATTCATGTGATTTCAAACACGTTAGTGTTAAATAGGTTATTGACATGATGTTCTTGATATTTGTTGAATACCCCTCTATAACCTTTACAACATTAAAGATGTTGTGAAACTAATATCTATCCTACCATGAATGTTTGTAAACAGCTGGATGAATAATTGTTCATTTTCATCCTTCACTAGCTCAAACTCTTCTAATATTCCCATGACAACGATGTCCATCATAGCCTTAATTGCAACAATTGTAATAAAGGGTGAATTTAGAAACATTTTAATGACACTATCACATACATTTTTTTTTCAACATGCATAACATTAATAAAATGTATGACATATAGAAAATTATAGTATGGTAATTCAAAAAAGGATCTATTTTTTCAATTGGATTTCATATGGTTTTTCTAAAATAATTTACCAAAAATATTGTCCATGTATTTTACATTATCAAATAGTTTATCACCTGTCAGTTGAGATAGTTCTATACATTCTTTTGAACTTTAATTGAATAATGTCATCCTAGATAAGTATTTATGTCATTGGGGTAGAAATATGTGATGTTATAGAATCATAATTTTCAAAGAATGTTTCAACCTAATTGTTTGTGTACATTTTTTGCAGATTGGACACCCTTTAATTTCTTTAATTCTATATCAGGGAAAATTTCCATAAGAAAGAAAGTCCATTATCATAATGTAATACATGGAACTAATTGAAAAATCCTTATTTCTGTAACCATAATACAACATTACATTTGAATCCCACAATAATTTCAAATCCCCAATCAATAGAGCCAAATAAACTTTAACATCATTACCTATTTGTTTTGGTACTGATATAAACATAGGTAACATGAGTTATTTTTGTTTCATGCATAAACATGGAGGAATGTTATAATATTACGACATAACCGGCCATGCACTATGAGTAATTATTTTAAAACCAAAAGGATTCACTCCTTCTATAGATAACACAAGATGATTGTTTCTCGGCTCGTTTCCAAATTTAGGATACTCATGATAAATTCTCTACCATTGAGGAGTTTCTAGTAGTTATATAGTTTCCCATATTTATTTCTTGCCTTTGTGTGCCACATCAATTGCCTCACAGTCTCCTCACTTCCATATAGGCCCATAAACCATAGAATTTATAGAAACTACCATACAACATTTTTAGGAATGGATTCATCTTTCTTATATCGAGAACCACCACAATTTTGGAATTCTAAAATTGATTTTTGGTCCTTTGGAAATAGTATATAATCATTCGGTTAGGAATGTATTATTTTAGAGATCATACCCATCGATCGAATCATTTTTTTGGCATTTTATTTTTGGATCCAGAGATCATTATCTTCTAGGATAACATCATTCAAGAGAGAAAGTAATTACACTAAATTGAAATCACTCTATTAGTTTCCTTCTTTCAAGATATACAACTACAATATGACTGATAATGCTGTATATCTAGTGTAACCACCATACATTAGAGTCCTTGCACAACTCTTTAACTCATTAAAAATTTTTGGAAAATCATGAAGTTCATCATAAATTGTCCTTGTCATTTCCTCAATACAATCTTTATCATCATTTATGTCGTTAATCACATTATCGATTCAATATTCTTCATTTTCCACACAATTAATAATACCTAATGATCCATAAAACGCAGTGCTATTTTAGTCCCTAGGTACATTCACTTTTTCCCATTGTTTATTCCAATATTTATAACTTCAATCTATTCCGTGATAGATCAAGTGTTATTCTAACATCTCTAGACTAACTTGTATTAAATAACAATACCATAAAAACAAAAAACAGATTTAAGAAGGGTCATATAAATGATATTTTGAAAACTTCATTAACTCTTTCAATCCATATTCATACTCTTTTTTAGAAGATTTGCATCCATAAATTCATCATTCATATCCATCCTATTTGATTAGGTGATATTAATATTTAACAAAATAAATACACCAAATGTTGATATAAAAATTAACTAAGGCTAAAAAAATTAAATACTTTAAGTATCCTTTGAAAACAATTTATAAAATCACAGTTGAAATCCCATTAAAAACAATCCATTAACAAAAATTCCACTTTAAAATAACTTTAGCTTTTTAAAATAAAGCAATAAATACCAAACAATCTTTCTCAAAACCCCAATTAATTTTTTAATCATTTTAAATCTATTTAAAATCAAAATGGTATGTTTAGCACACTTAATTTTTTAATAAACATTTCAAAACACTTGAATCATTTTAAAAGACCCATAGAGGCATTTTCAAAAAGGGATAAATCCCAAGAGATTTAATTTATAAAGGATACATGAATAAAAAATAACCAACATCTTATAAAATATAAATCTATAAAAGGTTTATCATGTCTCTCTTGAATAAATAGTATGCATCCTATAGTTTACTCTCGTAATACTCATGATAAGTGAATAATTTATAGATAAATTCATAAGTTTTACATGGCCATGATAATTTTTAACACAATTTCGCATCTCTTAAAAGAGGGAAACCATCTTCCACTACATGGTTGAATCATGTACTACTTATTCTGGATCCTCCCAATATAGTACATTTGAAAAAATGTTCTCCTTTTTGAGGGTATACATTAGGTCAAAGTTAAAGGACTATAGGTACTCGAACCTTCTGCACTATCAATCATTCATTTCACTCTGTGATTAAATATATTTCGAACAATTTTATTAGGCTATTTAAATAAAACCTTATCGAAATCATCACTATTTTCAAATATAGGAAAGGATTTTTGAAGTTTCTCTTATGTGTTCTTCACTGTCTGGACCAATTAGAAACCACATGACCATCATAGACTAGGAATGTTCAAATCCGGACTCCTAAATAAAAAATAGAATAAGATGAACTCATTACCCATATCATTTAGGGATAATATTGGTGTTTTCATCAATCTACAATAATGATCTTAGAAGGATATCTCTTGAAAATTTAAAAAAAGGAACCACATCACATTCTTGGTTAAGGCCTTCTTTGTGATTCCAATAAGAAAGAATCCTAGTTAGCCCCTAGGTAATAAAATAAAACCCATAAAAACCTCCATAATAAAATCCCCATTTCATGTTCTAAATATTCTTGTGTAATGATTTTTCTTCTCAACAAGTATTCAAAAAACGCCCCTATCACATGTTTCAACAAAAAGTCTACATTGCTATAACACTCTATCAGTGTCATCAGTTAGCTTTTCTATAGTGGTTAATAATGCTATAGTACCTCCAGAATTTGGGTTGGGGCATTAAGCCCCCAGACCCCAGTGCAGTGGTGTGCTGCCCCTACAACCCCAAAACCTCACCATAGAGGTCGAACCATTAGAGTTGTGGCCTAGTATGGAGTATGGCCTGCAAGTATTAGTCCAAACTTAATCCAAATAGATCTATCTATATCAATACAAAAATTATGGATTGATTTTAATAAGTACTAGAATTCTATGTTGGAGGTAAGAATTTTGGAAATTTCATATGGAAGATATGTCATTAAAAAATATTGTAAAAGTGATGGAAGTCCATGGGAGGTGTGAGGGTACTCAGGATGATATGTCAGATTCACTATAAAATTCTAAGGTATACATAAGAGCACCAATGAAATTACACTAGATATGTATGGTTAGATTACACCTTGAAGACTGAAAATTGACAATTTCATGAGTCACATTGTCATATATCAATATATTAGTCAATACATAAATGGTATCACAGTTTTCAAAAGGATTCATAAAGGTAATCTATAGATAGAATAAAATTTGACAAAGTACATGTGCCACTATAATATGTAAGAGTTTGTTTCATGATACATATGGGTCATCACAATTCATTAAAGTTAATACATAAATCAAAATAGAAGGAAATTTTTTAGAGTACTCAAAACGTAGGGTGATTTAAAAAAGTACACAAGCATTCCATGACGACAGAGGAGAGGTTCATAGTGGTTGGGCGAAGGAGGGATCTCGCGGCAGCGGATTAGGGATTCATAGTGGTGGAAGAGGATGGATTTGTGATGGTAGAGTAGGAGGAGTAGTCGGCAGTGGTAGATGAGGGGGAGGAGGAGGATTCACAACTGCAATAGATGAGGAGGGGTAGGAGGATTCGCGGTGGCAGCGGAGGAGGAGGAGGAGTCGGTGACAGCGGATAATGATGAGGAGGAAGACGAGTTGTTGGCAGGGTAAGGCTTCCACAAGAGCCTGAGGCATGCGAGAGATGGAGGGGACTATTAGGGCTCATATAAAAAAGTAGGGGAAGCATTTATCAACACTAGCTAAAAAGCACTAATAAAGGGATGTTTTACTAGTGCTAAATTAGAAATCACTGATAAAACATGACTTTATCAACGCAAAAAAATCACTAATAAAACTATATTGATAATAAATTATTTAATTTTTTATATATATTTATAAAAGTATATGTATAAAAAATAAATATATATTTATTTATAATGATTACTATAAATAAATAAATAATTATTTATATTTAAAGATTTAATAATTTATTTTCAGAATTATTAATTTATAATAAATTTATTTATTATATTTAAAATTACATATAATTAACATCTTTATTATTATTTTATAACTATTTATATATATCTATATATATTTAGAATTATATTGTTATATATCTATTATAATTTAATAATTATTTAATAACTATAAATTTATATATATTTATTATAAATATATATTTATTACATATTTGTTACAAATATATATTGATTACATATTTATTATAAATATATATTTATTACATAATTATTAAAAATATATATTTATTTCATATATGATTAAATTATAGTCATAAATATCAATCAATTTATATATATATTTAAATATTTAGGAAATTAAAACAAATATATTAATTATTTATAGTCATATATATATATATATTTAAATACATATTAAATTAAAATAAATATATTAATTATAAATAATTTTTTTATAATTTCATAATTATTTAAATATAAATATATATTTATTGAAGTAATTATGAAATTATAAAAATATATATAATTAATATATTTATATTAATTTCATAAGTATTTAAATTTGTATATATATATATATATATTTATATTTATGAATATATATAATTAATTTGATTATTTTAATTCCATAAGTATTTATATATATATATATTTATGACTAACAAATAAATAAATAAATATTTAATGATAATTATAAATTTAATTATAATAAATATAATTATTATAATTTGTTAATTATTTCCATATATATATTATTTATAATTGTAATTATAAATATGTGTACATATGTATAAATGTTTTTATATATTTATAAATATAATTCTATAATTATATATATTTATAAAATTATAATTATTATTAATAAATTTATAATAATTTTCCATATATATATATATATAATTGTAATTATAAATAAATAGGTTTATAAATATTTTTATATATTTATAAATATATTTATATATATAAATATATATGTATATTAATATATAAATATATATATTTATGAAATTATAAAAAAATGTATATATAGTAAATTTATGAAATGTGTATATATAATTATAAATATAACGAATATATTTATCATTTAAAAATTACAATAAGTATATGTCTTTAATGAATATATATAAATATAAATTTATATATATTAAAGAAATATATTTATTTAAGTAAATATATATATATATATATAATTATAACTGTATATAAATATAATAAATATATTTATCATCTAAAAAACTTATTCTAATTTTATTATTATATATATATAGTTATATATAATTATAATTATAAATATATTTTAAAAAGTAATTATGTATAAATAAATATATATAATTATAAATTTAATAAATTTAATTATCATTTAAATATATTTCTCATGATTTTAAGTATTTATGAGAACATAATATATAGCTTTATGGGAATATGAATGAATCATTTACACCAAATAATGTATTGATCTCATAAAAAATGAGTCATCATATTTATATACAACCAGAATAGTAATGAGGGTGTAATGTATAATTGATTATTCAAGATGAATATATAAAATATTAATGTCAAATATATTCACACATCAATTGACCAAATTCATTGGAAACATTTATTTATTTAAATATATATATCTATATTTATAGTTATATATAAATATAAATATACATATTAAAAATGTATTTATATATAATTATAAATATATATTTACAAAGTATTTATAAATAATTATAAATATATAATTATAAATATATAATTATAAGTATATAAATATATAAATATAATACGTATAATAAATATAATAAATATATGTATTATTTACTGAAATTTATTATATATATATTTAGTTAAATTATTAAAAAAATATATATTAATTATAAACATGTTTTTTATTCAATTTATATAAATAATAATTATTTTTTCAAAAAATATATAATAATTTTATATAAATCAATAATATTTTTTATTAAAAACTTTTATAAGCTCTAAAAATTACATTGATAAATCTTTCTGTTATGATCGATAAAAAAATCGCAGATAAATGCATGTTTTTAAGTGCTTTTTTCTAGCACTGATTAAGGCCCCATTTTATCAGTGCATTCTACTTAGCACAGATAGAAGCAGGTGCATCCCTTACCTGGATCTGTGGAAGTGAATCTATTGGATGAATATCAAAAAAATTATTGGATATATAATATATATATCACATTAATATCACTCATTTGTTGTAGTTAATTTAATTTATTCTGGTAAAACATCTTTGTGGGCAAAAAATAATAATATTTTCCTATATAGTAAATCAATACTTACATTTATTTCCAATTAGTTTGTAACCTATGAATTCATTTTATAATTTTTTAAACCATAGATTATCATAATATAGTTAATTATATTCATAACCACTAATTTAATGGCATGGTTACTTCTTATTATATTAAATAATAATATTTTAATAATATATTTTTGTTCGGTTAAGACTTGGTCTTATGTGTAATGTATGATTTTGAAGAAAGTCTCTCTTGACCATAAAACACACTAACTCGGTGTTGTGTGCATTGAAAAATATATAGCATATCAAATCTATTTAAAATAGTAAATATATTTCAATGTATCAAGATATTATATCCCGTTAAATAATTTTTGTCATGTTTCATACTTGCTATCAAATATAGGGTTATTACTTTAGAGTTTTGGGATATTACATTCTCAGTACCTTAAATAAATTACTTCCTCACAATTTGAACTCAATCTTAGTGATATATGGATTGGAAAAAACTGTTGCTGAAAATCCCACATCATAAAAAGGGTAAATACCACATATTATTAATAAGAGTGAAAGGAATGTACAACAGTTATATAACTAGGTTCCCTTGTAGGATAACATAGGTGGGAAATGGAAACATGGGTATAGAAGAAAACAAATCCAATAATCAAGTTCTCATGGAGAGTAATAGAGAACATGTTCATATGATAGTCATTGAAAAAAAACCATAAATCATATGTACGAATAAAGTTCATCGATGTCATAAAAAATGATGATAAAAGGATACCATTTTTTTTTATCAAGACACGTTTTCATATAGATTAAGAATCATATCAATATACAAGAGTAAAAGTAAATATATGTTTTTTATAAATACAATACTATACTTTGGTTGTGCCTTGAACTATTACTACTTTTCGTCTTATATAGTGATGTCATACAACAATCTAAAACCTTGTTCAAAGACCAAATTAAACTATTTCATAAATGGTTAGCTTTTCCAAAATATTATGATCCAATACTTTAGAAAGGTTGTCAATGAATTAAAAAAAATGAACATATCATTTTCCTTTAGTGAACACAAAGAAACTTTAAGTACTCACATTCCAAACATGTGAATACCTTCATCATATAGCCTCTTTAAATATGGTAATAACTCGAATGACCATAAAAACTTCTTAGAAACATGCATTCATATTTATTCCAAATGTAAGACACATGCTATTGGATTTATTCCATAAATACATATGTGTTGAAAATTCCATCAATAATATAATAAACCACTTATTGAAAAGTCATTAATCAGTTCCAAGGTTGTCAACACTTATCCAAATTAATCATTTCTTCTTAATTATCTCCACATCAGGAACATATTAAGGGTTTTCTTTCCCTCAATCATGTGTTTTCCAAATATTTTTACTTTCTACTGAATATATTCTCTTGGTAATATTCAACATATTATCTGAAATCCTTAATAAAAATGTACTATAGTACAATCCCTACCTATTTCATAAATCTTATGATGAGAACATCAAAAACAAAAATACTTTTACAACATATTTCGTAGATTAAAATATAGAGGTACATTAATTATTTGACTTCGGTTATGTTAATAACATATTATTTACCATGACCCTTATCTTATTTGGAGGTATATTCTATTGACATTTGGTTCATTCGTTTTCATAGGAACCCATATATTTACAATTATCACACTAAGTAGTATCCTTTTTTTCTCCCCTTTGCGTTAGTTTTCCATGTGACCCTTTTCTCTGAAATTATACCAAACTCCCATTACATAAAAGAATTTACTTGGTTGATTCATTCAATAGTTCTCACATAAGGTAAATTACTCAAAATTCCTATTCTTATTTTATGCATTACAATTTTCATGGGGCTTAGAATACCTCTTCTTCTCTTGGTTTCCTTTAAATGCATATTAGAATTATTTCTCTATCTTGATGGCATATAAAACTATTTCTTCATTTGATGAAAACGCCTGAGAAACCAGTTCCCTTTGAATATTTGCATTAGGACCATCAAATAAGTGGTCGATCTTTCACTCTGTGTTGAGTATTTAATCTATATAATACATAGATAACCTTGTAAAGGTTGATTAATAATTTGAAACACTATCTTCTTCCATTTTCGTTAATCTAAGAGACATTATATTCTTCTAAATTTATGGATCACGAGGGAAGTATTTATCCAATAATGTATCCTTAAATGATCTCCATTTCATGGGTTCTATTTCTTCTTCCTCCATAGTATTCTGGATCAAGGACCACCATTGATCAACATCACCTTGGAAAAAATACATTACAAGTGTATGCTTTCCCTTTTCACCACATCCTAATTCCATCGATATATTATCCAAAGAATTAATCCATTGCTCATCTACCATTTGATCTGTAGTCATATTAAATGATGGGGGAATTTGTCACATAAATAAATCTAGAACCATAGAATATCATTATGGAAACGGTTTTTCCATCTGGGAAAGTTTACAAGTCATAATATGACTTAATATCCATAATATTTCTCTAACATTATTAGTCCGAATACCAACATTATTGGTTTCCTCAGTATGAAAATCTCTAAATTTTCCATGAGTACTTATACCGTTCTTCCTTGTAGGATCCATTTCTAAACAATGTAATATACTTGATTAGCTAATCAAATTAACAACTTTGTATAACTATAAATAGGACTTAACATAAGAATTTAAATTTATTCATATCTATTATCATAATAATAAAGACGGATTCTCTATGGATATCTTTACTTTAAAATCCTTCATAATGTTTGGTAATGATAATGTGAAATATCCTAAGTTTATCCCCTGGGAGTGTCAAACCAAGTGAACATTAAGGCCCTTTTTCATGTACCAGGTTACCCAGAGTCAGGCCCAGAACACCTTGTTAGAGTTATTACTCATAGTTACATATGTTCCACAAACACCTCCACTTATAGCATCTATATAGGGACACATTGCTATGAATACCCACATAATATCTACCTTACAAAAATTATAGGATGGTTTTGTATACTCATAATAAAAGTCTATCATAGGGTTACATTTCCTAATATATATTGTTTAAATTTAGTTTCCAAGGTTTCTACTAAACTTCCTTTGATTCAAACAATAACACTCGGACCCAAAAACGCAAAACCGATGCATTATTTTATTACATTGGCATGATTAAAAGGAATAAAATACCGATGTTCTAATCAGTTTAGCAGTCTTAGAAATCCATATTATATACATGATACCCATAGTACATTGGGAAATTGAAAATAAAAACATGATACATAATAAAAAGAAAAAAAACATCCATGGATTCTTATTCAAAGATTTATTCTTCATAACCTTGGGAAATGAAACATAATAAGGGTGAGCTCAAATGCCCAGTAAGAGTAAGTAAAGTGGAGGAATAAATGAATCATTTCAACTAAATTAACATGGAAAGGTAAATAATTGATAAAAAATGTCGTCCAATTAACTGGATAAGGAAACATTAATATGGAAAGGTAAGGAACCGAAACTCATTCCATCTAAATAAAAAAATTATGAATGAAATGTATCCGTAGATATATCAACACAAAATATCATGGATGAATTATAATTGAATCTAAATGAAGGAAATTATTAATTATTATATTCTATGTTTCCCAAGTATATGGAACTAGTACCATCGATACCTTTCACAAGATGGTTTAGATATCAGGTAAAAACCTAGATATTTCATCTCATGAGACTATCGATGCATCGAGGGGTAATCTATAATCAGGCCCCACCCTTTCCATACATGTCCATAACATTCCTCATATCAAGTAATCAATTTATATAATAAAATACGTGCCTTTTCAAATATCTATTTTTAATGAAGGATACATTTTTATCAATTATTCTCCAGTTAATCAAAAAGCTGTCAAAGTAAACATCGTATGAAAAATGATATATGATTTAGGGAAATAATAATATCCATCATATGAAAATGTGGATGATCAAGTAAATATACAAGGGAAAATAATTTACTTTTAAATGTTTTGTTTTTCAAGTAATAATTGTCAATGACTAAGGAAGTCAGATCCTAAAGATAATCATTAAGCACTTTCTTGAGAACAATAATCATTAAACATCCCAAAGTGTCCCACACCACATTGAAATAACTAAATAATAATCCCCATGAAGAAATAAAATTAAACTGATTAATGATGTCATGAGAATAAATAGATTCATGATATAACATTTTTTAGTCAGTATATACACCATATAAAAGAAACCAGGTGCATAACTACAAATAAGTCTCAATGGAATTTAAATTGAGACTAAATCTCATACATTAACCTTTATTTTTGGATGTGTGGTATTTATCCTCTAGTATAGTTTTTTAAAACATTTTACTAACGTATAAATAATACCATAATCATTTTTATAATATCATATATCATATTCTAATAATATCTTATTACTTTTTTGTGAATAATTTTTCTGTATTTTCACTATTTTAGGTGTTATTTTCCTAGTTTACTCAAGTATGTTGTGACTTTGAATTTGATAATACTATTAATTAGATCATGGTTTCATCATATGAATAAGGTAAACCATTACTTAATTATATTATTTATTCAATACATATTTATTTATATAAATATATAAATCTTGGAGATAATATATGAAATTTACCGTTTATGGATACACAAGCCCGTACATATGCATGAATTCTATTTTTCATTTATTTTTTATTAAAAAAATTAAAAGTAAATAATACCTATGTATATTATAATTCTAGTATCATATTTTTGTTATATATGATACACATGTTTAATAAAATTACCCTTAATATACTCCATGTATGGCATGAATGACACATATCGCATTGAGTCGGTAGTATTCCACACTTCCTCAAACGAAATTATTGTATTTACACAAGATGAAAATATTGAAGGTATTTAAAAAAATTAAAGAACCATAAAGACATTATAAAAATAATATATAGAAAATATAAATATATTTTCCATCACAATGGCCACCATGAAATGTGGTAATGGAAAAATGAAAAATCATCATTCTATGAGGCAGTAGTTCGTCATATATAGAAACGATATGTTCATTACCCAATTGATGGAAGTGTGTGTAAGTGTAGTTCATAAACATAGAATAAAAACATCCTCTTATATTTAGGTTATCGGTTTTTTATATAAGAATATAATATTTATATATGACTGGGTTGAGAATGGGAATAAAACTAAAAAGCTTAAGGAAGGAAGTTACCACTTAATAAGGTAACTCTTTTTGGTTTGAACCACCAGATTCATTGGATTTTATTCTGCCCAAGGGAATAATTATATAATGAGGAGAAAAATTTATAGGAACTATTTTGGTAGATCTTGGTCATGAAAAAGTTTCAAGATATGTGTATTGAAGTGGGAGGGTAAGAGTCCCATTTATTGTGGAGGATGAGTGACACTCATGTAATATTTTCACAACGATATTCCATACACGGTTTTCACCAAAAAGTGTCTCTTATAATTGATACTATTATAGAAAAAGGAGTATAGGGTCTAAATATTTCCATAAAATTTATTTTATACAAGTTTCTTGTCATTTTGGGCCTTAAGGTTATGGTTTAGTCCCTTATTGAGATTAATTTAATCTTAATCATTGTAATTAATTTTAATTAATTTTACAAATATTTTTTAAAAAAACTAATTTTAACTTCTTATAAATATTAAATTATGATTATTCATACTATTTAATCCATTTTTCTAAATTAAAATCACATAAGTGGTGGAAAGTAATTTAAATTTAATCCGACAGTCCAGACGACAATGTAGGTTATTAAGGTAAAAACATTCAAACATTTGCTATGTTTATATAGTCAATGTAAAAATAAATTGATCCCAATGAACTAAATTAGATTAATTTTTAAAATTATTATGTAATTAAAATTTAAAACTAATTTAAAACATAACTTATCCACATAATTATATTTGATGAAAAATCATTTTTGAACTAAAATTCAGTATTTTTCACTATTCATTAAAAATGAATCTTTACAAAAAATAGAAAACATTCACATTAAAAAAAATTTATGTTATTATTAAAAATAATAAGTTTATTTCTTCATATTAAATTTATATAATTTTCAAAAAATGGATTTAAAATGGGTTGTCCATTGAAAGGTAGTAAAAATACCTTAATAAAAATATATTATTTTATGGATAAAATTGGGTTTGTTTTTATCTTATGGATATCAAATATATGGGATGAATATCAAAAAAAATTATTGGATAATATATATATATCACATTAATATCACTCAATAACTTTAATTAATTTAATTTATTAGGATAAAACTTCTTTTGTGAGTATAAAAAAAATATTTTCCTTTATATTAAAATCAGTTCTTATATTCATTTATAAATTTTTTATAAAGTATGAAATCATTTTATATTTATATAAACCATATATTTTCCTAATATATTTAATTATATTAATAACCACTAATTAAATGTCTAGGTTAATTCTTATTATATTAAATAATAGTATGTTAATAATATATTATAGTTTGGTGAAAACATGGTTTTCATGGAACATATTCTTTTTAATAATGTTTGTTTTTCATTTAATGCACACTAAAAAAGTGTTACATGAATTAAGAAAATATAGAAAATATAAAATATTTTTAAAATAGTAAATATATTTTAATGTATGAGGGTATTATACATCCTTACACACATTGTCTCACATGTCATGCACGCTATTGAATGTAGGGTTCTTACTTTAGAATTTTGGGGTGTTACAGAAATAGAAATTCAAAATGGAGGATTATCTAGTCCACAAAATTTTCATTATTTACTTTTATTTATTAGTCATTATGATTCATAGAGGGATATGATTAATAAACACAATAGTGATTTAGATTTAGAAAATAAATTTTTATAACTAATTTATGAACATCCTCTTAGAAGTTTATCTTACCTTGAGTGATCCTAACACCAACCCATTTGATATTGCAATAAACAATATAATAGGATTTTCTATTACCCAACCAAGTCGATCTCATTTTAAAATATAGCCTGCTATGTCTTCAATAAAATTACAATTATTGTAGGGAAAATTTGATCAATAGATTATTAGAAATATCCCTAGAGTCTTGTGATATTTTAGTACCTATATTTGGTATAGGAGTAGTCTAAAACCATATAAAAACATCAATATAATATTATAGAAATATATGTTTCCATATCTGGGTAGTAAATGATGTATCTCATTATAAATATAAAATTTTAAATAATAAAATTAATCATGGGGTGCTAATCTACCTATGAATTATCACATTACAATTACCTTTCTTAGATCATGAAAAACATATCACAATATGATCACATGATGATCGCACCATGAATATCATAAATTACTAAACCTGTTATCGGGGCTCATGCATCCCCATATCAACTTTTTACCCTTGGTGAAAAACTCTATAGTGATATGGGAATGAGGTTGTATTTTAGAATTCCAATTCCAAATTGCATGGGGTAGAGATATTATATAATAAGAACCAATAAATGAATATATTGGTAGTTCATCCCCAATAATATTATAAGTACACCATGGTTTATTTATTTATCCCAAATCCACTGTAGAAACCACTTATTATTTAAAATCTTAAGCTTTTGGGATTGTATTAACTCATAAAATATATAGACCCCATAATTTAACCTCTCATCTATTATTTAACCCTATATTTTTCTTCATTAAAACTACTTTAATGGTCATGTTGGGTCTTTCATGGAAAAGGACTCTCGCAATAATTATAGTTTAAGTACATAGGTCACCCATATCTTGGTTAACCTAAATCTCAAAAAGTTTCATTACAAAATATTCTTTTAAATCACACATAACCCATGACTCTGTATGAATTTCACACACTAACTCCTAGAAAACTTCATATTATAAGATTTGTAGCATTAGGTAAGGAACCATTTCTTAGTTCCACTCACCAATTTACTCAATAAAATCATTTAACCAGAGTCACGATGTGATATATTTACCAATGGAATGTGTGTGGGATCACTACTACGAACAAATATAGGCCACTATACTTTCCTATTTCCCATTATAGCCCTTATGGTGCTCACTAGAGTTGGTTGTATATGATTATTACCACTTTCACATCATGAATTATATTCCATCATATAAAAAGGGTGTAATATTAACTATAGTGAACCAAAATTTTAATACATATATATCACATATTAATGATGAATATTCATTTCATTTTATTAAAAATAGATTCAAGGTCTATAAATGATTAGTGTCTTTTGAAACATGGAGTCATCAACAGCTAGTTCAATGGTGAACTAAATCTTCTCCAACTAGATTATTCATAACTAGAACCCTTATTTGATAAATCATACACAATAAATTTATTAGAAACATATATAAAGGAAACATAAGAAAAGGTGAGCTTAGATTCTTAGTAAGGGTAAACAAGCATAATATCAATGATCACACAAGTATAATTTGATCATAAGGGCATGAGAGCATGATATTAACAATTTAAAACCATTAAATACATATAAAATATCATAATCCCAATTCATGGAACAATTATTAGAAGTTCATAAGTCATAAATCTTAATGGAATAAAAGAACATGAGCCATAAAAACATTACATTGACAAAAGACACTAATTTCTGGCATTTACATAAACCAAGAAAATCTAGTGTCAAGGCTACCCATGAGGACATTAATAAAATGTTAGTCTTGGGATAACCACCCATGTACCCTTCTCAGGCATGGTATAGAATCACATGTACCCAATTTTAGGTTTATGAGAACCTACCATGTACCCTATATTATTTCGGGATTGGGATAAATTCCCATGTACACACTTTTTTTTGAGCATCTAATAAACTCCAATGCACCCTTTGATCTCATAGAACATTAATATTTCACTACTAGAAAAATACCCTATACAAACGGTTTGGAAAACTGCTTCCAAGTAAGCCTTTGGGATTGGTCTATACCAACGGTTTTGGGAAAACCATTGGTATATGTAATATGAAAATCTATACCAAAGGTTCCATAAAACCATTGGTATTTGTAATTCAAAATATAATCATCCGGTTGGTTTTGATCCCAGAACCTCTCGTTTGTAATTGAACGACCTAACCACTAACCTAAATTAATTTTGTGAACATAATTTAAAAAATATATATATGTATTATCATAATTATTTTAAATCATGATTTATTTAATGTCCTCTGTAAGAAGATTCCATTAAAAATAAATGTACCTATACCAAAGGTTCGTATAGGTTCTTTGATTTTGGGACCTATTGCAATAGTTTTGGCCAAACCGTTGGTATATGGTCTCTATAATGGACCTATACCAATGGTTTTGACCAAACTGTTGGTATAGGTCCAAATTAGTGAACTATACCAATGGATTGCCCAAAATCATTGGTATATATCATATTTCCAGTAGTGTTTACCCAATTAATTTAAGGGATATGTAATTATTGGACCACCAATCACATAATGAAAATAATACAGATGTGTTCCAGAAGATCACAAAACATTAATAATATCATTAACTATAAAAAAAATTGGTTTCATACATATTTCATCATGGAATAACCCATGGAAAAGAAACAGGTTTCATAAACATTTCAACAATTAATCGTAGCTTAACCCATGGAAATGAACAAGTTTTAAAACCATATTGTCATAATAATAATAAATATTTTATTGGAAGAATAATGATGGTATAATTCGATAATATACCTAGTATATTAAATGTATAGTCAAGGATTGTGGTTGTTAATGAATTAGAAACAATATTAAAATATCATTAGAAACATTTTTTAGGAAAGTATCCTATTCAATTTTAAATAAATTATTTAAAATCTAAAAATATAGAAAATAACAAAGGGATTATGTTTTTGAAAATGAACTTGTAAAATTATAAATTAATATGTAAAATATTAAGTGGCAATGATGGTGTAAAATCCCATTCAAGCTATATACTTTAAAACTAATATTCCCTTCACATTTTCTATAAAAAGTAAAATGTACCACGTTGGGAAAATGAGAAGAAGATATATTCAAGTCCATTTATAAAAATAGTTAAAATGGTTAAAAATTATTTTAATATACCATTTCATATTAGTAGAAACATTCTTGAAAACATTTTGGTAAAACATTGATATGGAATAAAATATTTTTTTTTCTGAAGAGAGAAATAATGTTGCTTTTCCTTAAAACAATTATTCTACATCCTTGAGTAAGAAAACAGAGTATAATTAAAACTATTAGTTCATAGAAATAATCATTTGAAAATAAATTTCTTGAGATTTATAGAGATAATTCATAATATTTTTCCATTGGAAACTTAATAAAAAATAATCCTGATAAACAATGATATTGTAATATAAAACCCTCAGAGGTTTTGTAACTTTTTAAAAATAATAACTGTGAATTAAATAACCTTATATGGATATTTAAATCCCAATAAATTTTATATGAATCATTATAAAATAAATTCATCTTTATTATATATACCACACAATGGAAACAAGTGTTGAATATGACATGTGTCTCATAGAAATAAAAGTGATATTAAAATCCATTACCTTATGTCAAAAATTAAATAATACACATTTGAACCTCCTATGTAATAAATATAAATAAATTATAAATATATTAAACCACTATAACATTTTATATAATACCATATATAACCACTTAAAACAATTTACCACCCATCCATTATCAATTATTTCTTAAAATTACTATTTGAGTTGATAACTTGTTCGTTTTTCATGGCAGTTTTGGTTTGATAGTTTTGGACCTTATCATTTGGAAATGTTTACAAAATCTTCAGAATTATAATAATTATATAAATAAAATATATAACTATTATATAAATATTTAGACTCATCAATAAAAGTAGATATATAAAAATTAATTACAGTATTCATTGAGATAGTAGGTCGTATGTACACAAGGACATTGTTTCCATTTTTCAACAGATGAAATGAAATAAGGAAATAAAATAATGAAAATTTACATAATAATTTTTATATAATATATATAATATATATTTATATAATATATTATTGTCAGCATCCATGTCAATATAAAACAAAAAATGTATTATACCGTTTCAAAGAGGTGATAGTACACACGTATGCACAAGTTATATAATTTTCCATCAGATTGGAAAGTAAGAAGGTAGATATGAAATTATAATTAAATAATTATAATAATTTAATTTATATCATATATATACTTAAAATATATCATTATATCATGTCATGGGAGGTGGTGATGGAAACTGAATTACATCAGTTTGAGATGAGGTGGTCTATCATACACATGATTGATGATTTACTTTCCCATTTGATAAAGGAGGAGATGGAGATAGGTTATTAAATTAAATTAAATTAAATTTATTATATTTAATATAATTATTTTAATAATTCATCAATGTTGAATGATGTTTTAAGTATTTGGAAGAAGAAATAAAATAAAAACACTCTGTTTAGAATGATACCTCTTCTTTGGAAAACCTAATCAGTTTGGGACCAAAAGACTCATTAGGAGGGTTTAATAAATAAAAAAACATTGTAAAGTGAGTATGGAATTATGTAATGTATTTTAGAAGTTATTTTATAATCCCAATGTTTTTGGAAGTGTGAATAGGGGAGGAAAGGGAGTGTCCTATTATATGTGAGTGAAATGACGCACTTGGAATTTATGAAAAGAATAAAATATACATATGTTTCACTCAAAAAAGGATAAACATTTCATATTCAAAAACCATTTATGATATAATGTGTAAATATGTCCCTAAATTATAATTTGGGCATATATTGGTGGTTATTTTAATCCTAATCTTTTTTTATTAACCCCTAGAACCATTATAATTAATTTTAACTGATTTAAATAATCATTATGATAAAAAATTATGTTTAAATTATTAAATAATATTAATTATTTTTTATCCAAATTTGGGATCAACTTTATCAATTTCAATCCACATAAGTGGTAGAATTTAATTTTTAATCATATTCGCAGAAGTGATGAAAAATCAGTTTTCCAAATAAAAGGTTTTAATAAGTTTAAAAAGTTTTTATTTAAAAATTCAATATGAAATTAATTAAAATTAATTAATTCTTATTAATAATAGTATAATTGAAATAAGTTTAATTTTAAAAAATATTAAAATAAAATTGAACTTGTAAATTTTTAAATGAAAAGGTAGGTTTTATTAAAATCCGTATTTTTCACTATTCAACAAAAAATTATTATTTTCAGAGAATTATAAAACATTAAATCTAAGTTAATTTTGTAATTTTTATTTTAAATATTAATTTTATTTTTAAATGAAATTTTCTCATATTATGAAAAATTATTTTTATAAGAAGTTCACAAAATGAAATAAAACCCCTTTTTAGAAAATATAGTTTTAAGAAGAAAATATTATTTATTCATATATATGACTAGAAGAATATTCAATGACTGATAAAAGATTTGGTTGAATATATAATATATAAATTTCATTAATATAATTCACTAACAATAAAAAATTTAAATTATTCAGTTAAAAACACATTGCATCCTTAAAAAATATTTTTTCAGAGAAATGTTTTTATACTTTAAAATGATTTTTATTTTTCATTTACAATCGATTGATAATAAATTAATTTATAGTATACACGAGTAAAATATTTTTTTCATATTTATTTAATCCCATTCATA
The DNA here is from genome assembly GCA_963277665.1 of Viscum album. Taxonomy (NCBI): domain Eukaryota; kingdom Viridiplantae; phylum Streptophyta; class Magnoliopsida; order Santalales; family Viscaceae; genus Viscum; species Viscum album. The sequence continues at coordinate 289,263,180 of OY728153.1, read as the reverse complement.
ACAAACAATTTAACATCTATGTTACAATGGTATACAATATTACAGTTTATTAAAACATATTGTTGCATATAACACACAATATCAAAGAAATTAAATTATTTTAAAAAAATATAATTCATAAAATATCATGGTGTTACATTCAATATACATTAAAAAAGATTCTATAAATCCCATCACTTAAATATAAACAAATGAGGATATCACTATTTATTTTTATCCTCAGGTTCCCAAGAAGCCTCAAATTGGTGGTTTCAGTATAAAACATTGACCAGGTGTGTGTTCTTATTTCATAGAACTTCATATTAATGATCCAAAATATCCACTAGTTGTTTCTCATAAGAGGGATCATGATCGAATGGTATGAACTTTGAGTTCAGTACAAGTGAATGTTTTGGTATGTACTTTCATAAGAGAGATACATGGAACCCATTGTGGACTTGAGAAAGGTTAGGTAGAAGAACCAAATGAGAAGAAACCATCCATACTCAATCAAGAATTTCCAAATGGAAAGTATATATAAGGATCAAAATTCCTTTCTTTCTAAATCACACAACATTTATCCATGTAGATATTAACAGGAAAATCTTCTCTCAAAATTCAAATTCTAGATCATGCTACTGATTGTCAGTATAGATTTTTTTGTTCACATAGAGGTTCCTTGCTATGTTGTTTAATGGAGGTAGTTTTATCTACCATTTCTCCAGCTAGCATAGGTTCTGATAGCTTTAAATCTCCAACTTCATCCCAACACGTTGAATTTCTACACTTATTTCTGTAGAGGGATTCATAATGATCCATATGAATGCTTGATTGAACGTTATTATGGTAATAAAACTCATGTAGAGGATGTTGTTGATCTCAAACACCTTTGAAATATATAGAACAATATTTCATCATATCCTCTTAGTTTTTAATTGTTTTCTTAGTCTGGATGATAAAATGTAATGAAAGTCAACTATGTATCAAGATATTACTACAGAATACATCAGAACATTAAGATAAACCATATATTAGGATTAGATATAATTGAATATGTTACTCCATTCAACATTAATACTTCCTTAATTTATATTCTTGAAATATGATCTAGATAGAAATCTTCTCAAATAGTAATAAAGTGGTATTAATTCATATGGTGATTGAACATAACCCAAATAGCATTATGACCTATAGATGTTTTGGGGAGTCTGACGATGAAGTACATGGTTATGTTATCCAAATTATATCCTCATATGGGAAATAGTTGTAAAAACCCATTATAATTTTTCCTCTCACCATTAATTTTCTGACAAACCAATCATTGAGATAGAGAATCTTAAATATCTCTCTTCATGCCATCTCACTAGAAATAATCTTTCACATCTCTATACATATTTATATATGTATAAATATATTTATATATTTATAAATATATTTCTATAATTATATATATTTATAAAATTATAATTATTATAAATACAATTATTATAATTTTTTAATTACTTAATTAAATGAGTATATATATATAATTATAAATAAATATAATTATAAATATTTTTATATAAATATAAATATATTTATATGTATATATATGTATATTAATATATATATATATATATGAAAGTATAGTAAATGTATTTATTGTAATTTTATAAAACTTTTATATATAAATATAAATATAAAAAATATATTTATCATTTTAAAAAATGACAATAAATATATTTCATTAAAGAATGTATATATATATATATATATTAATTGAAGACATGTATTTATTTAAATAAATACAAATATTTTTTATAATTATAATTATAAATATAAAAATAAATATATTTATAATTATAAATAAATAAATATAAATTAAATTATAATTATAAATATTAATCAATATAATTAAAAGGTATTTATAGAAAATTATAAATATAATAAATATATTTATCATTTTAAATATTTATTATAATTTTATAATTATAATTATATATATATATGTATATATAATTATAATTATAAATATATTTTAAAAAGTAATTATATATAACTAAATATTTATAGTTACAAATATAATAAATATATTTATTATTTAAATATATTTAGCATGATTTTACCTATTTATGAGAACATAATATATAGCTTCATGGTAACACGAATGAATCATATAGACCCAGTATAATATAGATATCATAAAAAACAAGTCATCATATATATGGACATAATGAATTGCATTGAGGGTTTTATGTATAAATGAACATTCATGAAGAATACCTAAAATAGGAACATAAATTATATTCACACATCAATTGACCTAATTCATTGGAAACTTTTATTTATTTAAATATAAATACAAATAAATATATATTTATAATTATATATAATTAAAAATATCCATATTTAAAAAGTATTTATATAAGATTCTAAGTATATATATTTACAAAGTATTTATATATAATTATAAATATATAATTGTGAATATATAAATATATAAATATAAGAAATATAATACATATAATAAATATAATAAATATATTTATTATTTAATAAAATTTATTATATATAAATTTTGAATTATTAAAAAATATATACTAATTATAATCATGTTTTTTATTCAATGTATATAAATAAACATTATTTTTGAATATAAATATAATAATTTTATATAAATCAATAATATTTTTTATTAAAATTTTTTATCAATGCTTTTCGCTAGCACTGATAAAGGTCCCCCTTTTATCAGTGCATTTTTCTTAGCGCTAATAAAAGTCGGTGTATCCCTAGCCCTGATATGTGGTCGTGAATCTTTTGGATGAAATTAAAAAATAATTTAATGGATATATAATATATATATATATCACCTTAATATCACTCATTAATTGTAGCTTATTTAATTTTTCAGGTAAAACATATTTGTGTGAATAAAAATAATAATATTTTCCTTTATATTCAATCGGTTATTTTATTCATTCCCAATTAGTTTGTAACCTATGAATTCATTTGGTATTTTTCTAAACCATATATTTTCATAATATATTTAATTATATTCATAACCACTAATTTAATGGCTAGGTTACATCTTATTATATTAAATAATAATATTTTAATGATTTATTATTGTTTGGTTAAAACATGGTCTTGCATGTAATGTATGACTTCTAGGAAACTCTCTCTTGATCATAATAGACACTAACTCAGTGTTGTGTGAATTGAAAAATATATAATATATCCAATCTATTATAAATAGTAAATATATTTTAATATATCAAGATATTATATCCCCTTACATGCATTGTTTCATGTTTCATGCATGCTATATAATATAACATTCTTACTTTAGAATTTCGAGGTGTTACATTATCCCCCATGTAAATAAATTGCATCCTCACCATTTAAACTTGATCTCAGTGAAAGAGGGAAAGAAAATAAACTATTGTTGAATGACCCACATCATAAAATGGGTAAATACCACATATTATTAAAAAGAGAGAAAGGAAAGTACAATGGTCATGTAACTATGTTCCCTAGTAGGATAACATAAGTGGGAAATGGAAACATGGTTACATAAGAAAAACATCCAGCAATCATGTTCTGATGGAGATTGCTAGAGAACATATTCAGAAGAAAGTTGTTAACGAAAAAACCATAAATCATTAGTATAAATAAATTTCATCGATATAATATAAAATTATTATAATAGGATAACATTTTTTTCAATACACAATTTTTTATATACTTGTAGAATCATGTCAATATATAAGAATATAAGTAAATATGTGTTTCTATATTTACAAAACTATCCTTTGGTTGTGGCTTGAACTATTACGAGTTTTCTTCTTATATGGTTAATTAATACAAAAATCTACAACCTTTTCCGAACATCCACTTAAAATACTTTATAATTGGTTAAATTTTCCAAAATTTTACGATCCAATAATTTAGAAAGGATGTCAATGAATTTCTAAAATGAACTTAACATTAGCCCTTAGTCAACACAAAGAATATTTAAATATTCACATTCCAAACATGTGAATAACATCATCATGTATCCTCTTAAAATATGGTAATAACATTAATTACCACAAAAAATTATTAGAAACATGCATTCTTCCTTATTCCTAAGGTAAGACACATGTTTTTGGATATATTATTTAAATACATAAGTGTTGTAAATTTCATCAATGATTACGTATACCACATGTAGAAATGTCATTAATCAGGTCCAATGTAGTCAACACTTATCCGAATCAATCCTGTCTTCATCATTATCTCAACATTAGGAACATATTAAGGGTTTTATTTCCCTTAATCACATTTATTTTGGAAAGATATATTTTCTACTAAATAAATTTTCTTGGTACCATTCAACATATTATGTCAAATTTTTAATGAAAAATTACTACATTACAATCCCTAAATATTTCATAAATCATATGATGATAACATGGAAAACAAAATACGTTTACATCATATTTATTATATCAAAATACATAAGTATATTAATCATTCCACTTCATTTGTTTCAATAACATATGCTTGAAAATGACCCCTTAGCTTCTCCAGAGATATATTCTTCGGACGACTGAGAAATTCATTTTTATAGTGACCCATATACTTGAATTTATAACACTAAATATAATTCTTTTTATTCTCCCCTTTTCACACATTTTCATGGTAACCCTTTTCTCCACACTTATAAAAAACTCCCATTACATTCTAGCATTTCCCAAGGCGATTCTTTGCATAGTTCTCACATAATGTAAATTTCTCAAAATTCATCAACTTATTTGATGCATTCCCTTTTTCTTGGTTCTCAGAATACCTATTCTTCTATTGGTTTCCATTGAATGCGTAGTATTTTGATAATTACTTCTCTATCATGATGGAAGATAAAACTATTTATTTATATGATAAAAAATTATAAGAAACCAGCTCCCTTCAAATGTTTGGATTAAGACCATCAAAGAAGTGGTTGATCTTTCAAGACACATTGATTATTTAATCCATATAATACCTAGATAACCTTGTAAAGGTAGGTTTATAATCTTCAACACTCTCTTCTTCATTTATTTTTAGATAAGAAACTTTCTCTACATCTAAATTTTCGGTTTATGAGGGATTTATTTATTAAACAATTTATCATTAAATGATCATCATTCTATGAGTTGTATTTATTTTTCCTCCATAGTATTCTAGATCAATGATCACCATTGATCTACACTACCTTAGAGAGAATAACTGTAATTGTAATATTTTACTTTACAGTAAATCCTAATTCCATGAATATATTATCCAAAGAATTAATCCATTTCTCGTCATCCATTGGATTAGTAGTCCCACTAAATGATGGGGGAATGTTTTGCATAAGGAGATCCAAAATCAGAGAATATCATTGTGGAACAGGTTATTCCATCTGAGAAAGGTTATGTTTCTTAATATGATTAAGCCACCCTAATATTTTAACTACATTCCCAGTCCCAATACCAGCCGTATTGGTTTCCTCAGTATGAAAATCTCTATATTTTCCATGAGTACTAATACCATTCATCCTTCCAATTTCCATTTCTAAAAAATGAAATATGTTGGATTAGCGCATAAAATTATGAACTTTGTATAACTATAAATAATTAATAACGTAAATCAGGGAATTTATGCACCTCAAATCTCATAAATATAAACATGGATTCTTTGTGGATATATTTACTTTAAAAATACTTCATAATGGTAGGTAATGAAAATGTGAACTATCCTAATCATATCCCTTGGGAGTGTCAAACTAGGTGTACAATATGGCCCATTTTTGTGTACCAGGATACCCCAAGTTAGGCCCAAAACTCCTTGTCAGTGTTATTACTCCTTGGTACATCTGTTCCATAACCACATCCACTTGTAGTATCTAGATCGGTATGTATTGCTAGGAATACACACATAATATCTACCTTACCGAAATTATTGGATGTTCTTCAATACCTATCCTTAATGTCTATCTTAGGGTTATGTTCTATAATCTATGTTTTCTAAATCTAATTTCCAAAGATGCTGCAAAATGTTACTTGATACCTACTGTAACTCCTCAACCTAGAAACCCGAAGCGGGTGAATTATTTTTTTACATTGGCATGATTAAAAGGAATAAAATCCAAAAGGCTCAATCTTTTTAGTAGTCTTGGAAATCCATATTACATACATGATACCGTTATTAATGTGGGAAATAGTTAATAAAAACATGATACATAATCAATAGAAATATACAGAATCCTTGAATTCTTATTCAATTATTTCTTATTCATAAATTGGGGAAATGAAAAACAATAAAGTGGAGATCAAATGATTAGTAAGGGAATGTAAAGAAGAATAAATAGTGAATCAATAAAAAAATAACATGGAATGGTAAATAAATGTTAAGACATTCTGTTTAAATAATTAGATAAGGCAATATCAATATGGAATGTTAAGGAAATGAAACTCATGCCATCTAAATCAATAAATTGAGAATGAAATGTATCCATATATATATTTCGATGAATAATATAATTGATCTATAATAATTGAATATAAATGATGTAGATGATTAATTATTGGATTCCATGTTTTCCAGGTATATGGAACAAGTACCATCATGATCATTCACAAGATGATTTAGCTATCAGGTAAACACCCATCTATTTGGCTAACTATTTCATCTAATGAGACTACCGATGCATCAAGGGGCTATTTATAACTGGGCCCCTCCAAGATCATACCTATTCAAAGCATTACTCAGAACTAATAATCAATTCAAATAATAAACAAGGTTCCTTAACAAATATCCATATTGAATGAAGGATACATACTTATCAATTATTCCCTAGTTAATCAAATAACAGTGAAAGTTAACACCTTATGAAAATTGATATACAATTTAGGAAAATAAAAGCATCCATCATATGAAAAGATGGATATTCAACGAAATTTACATGGAAAAATAATTTACAATAAAGTTTTTGTTTCAAGAGATAGTTGACATTCACTAAGGAAGTGAGATTACAATGATAATCATTAAGAACATCAATGAGAACAATAATCATTAAACATCCCAAAGTGTCCCACACCACATTGATACATTTAAATAATAATCCCCATGATTAAATAAAATTAAAATAATCTCATAATATAATGAGACAAATGATATTCATGAGATAACATTTAAAGGGAAGTATATACACCATATAAAAGAAACTAGGTTCATAACTAAAAATAAGTCTCAATAGAATTTAAATTGAGACAAAATCCCTTACCTTAACCTTAATTTTTTGGTCGGGTGGTCTTTATTCTCTTGTATATTGGTTTAAAATATGATACAAACAAATATCAATACTGTAATCATGTCTATAATATCACATTCTTATAATATATTATTACTCATTTATTTACAATCTTACAGTATTATAAATATTTAGGGTCTTATTTTCCTAGTTTACTAATGTATACTGTGAATTTTTATTTGATTATCTTATTAATAAGATCATGATTTAATCATCCAAAGAATTAAAACCATAACATAATTATATTATTTATATAGTACATATTTATATATATTTATCTCTAAAGTTTGGAGATAAGAAATAAAATGCACCATTCATGTAGACAATAGGTCATACGTACACATGAATGCTATTTTCACTGCTTTTTTTTATTAAAATAATGAAGGTCAAATGATATATATGTATATTACAATTATATTATCATATATATATATATATATATTATATGTTACATAGGTTTATTAAAACCATCCTAAATACATTCCATGTATGGAATGAAAAACTCAATTCACTTTCAGTGGGAGGTAGTCCACATTTCCCCAATCAAAATTATTGTATTTAAATAAGATGGAAAGCATAAAGGTTTTGTTGTGCCTTATTTGTGTATACCCATTTCATACATATAGTTGAGCATAAAAACATGTTTTCACTAAATATCTTTCATTTTCTAGATAAAATCCATTATGTTGGTGATCATGGTAATTTCCCGGTGTTTTCTATTGAATGTCACAAATCACGAAATACCAGACTAGAAGTTCACAAATACAAGGTGTATACTTTATATATACACTCTATGTACCTTTTCCCAAACATGGATCAAACAGACTAAGTAAACTCCCATGTTTCTGGCCAAATATTCACATGTTGTGTACAATCTATTTACACATTGTGTATCCCCTTCCAGAAGTGTTTGGTGGATATAGTTGACACGACACTCCTTGTGGGACCATGATACATACTGTGTACCCCCATCTACTGACCACTCATTCCTTCAATGTCATGGGTGGAATGGTAGATAACCTCTTTATGGAGAAATGAGATTCAAGTGAAGTTGACTGGGTTACAGGCCGTGTAATTTAGGGTACACACCCTGTATTTTTTAAATACCCACCGCTGAGCATTACTTTGTGAGAGGAATGGTTCTCAAATCCTCCATCTTTCTCTTTTTTTGAGAGAATTTACTTCTTGAACATCATATATGCAAGTATTTTAATAAATTCCTCTAAAAAAGGAATATTAAATAGATGTTTCGGGAATGCCTCCATAAATTTTTCAAAATACTAATACTACTTTCTCTACTTCATTCATACAGGAAATATTAAGGTGGGCTCATAAGGTTGGACAACTTCTTTTCCCTTGCCATGTGTGGACTCATTATCTTTTTATAGACCTTATGTTGAGGGGGACTAGTGCCAATCTTATACCCTATGAAGTATTTAAGAATATAGGGATGAATGATTTAAAACAAACTCAAGTGGAATTATAGCTAGCTGATCACTCCATTAAATATCCTAAAGGTATACTTGAGGATGCTTTAGCGAAAGTGGGAAGGCTAATTCTTCCTAATGATTCTATCATACTTGACATGGAGGAAGACCAAGAGGCACATCTTATTTTGGGAAGACCATTGTTGTGTACTAGGAAAGTTTTGATCGATGTTCATCAAGTAGAATTGATCATTAGAGTGGGAGATGAAAATGTATCCTAAATATCCTCAAAGATGTTAAGAAACTATCACTTATTCAAAATGAGGACTGGTAAGCATTGTCTACAATTAATGATCACTTTGGACACATGGAACATTACATGGAATGTTGTTCTAACACCGATGAACCATTCATCTAGGACATCAAGTCATATTATGAACCATGGGAGCTACAATTCATTGTGGGCCAGGGTGGTCATTATTAGCAGTGTACACTTGTTCCAAATATTTTATAGTGAGACAAGGTAGAACCGATTGTTCCTTCAGTTCTTAAATCCCCCAACATGAGCTAAAACCTCTCCCATATTCATTAAAATATTGGTACTTGGGTGATAAACACATTATTCCATCTATACTTAATTCATATCTCTAACAAGAGCGGAAACATGAGCTTCTACAGGTTCTAAAGTAAATAAAACAGGCTATTGTGTGGATAGTCACTGATCTTAAAGGGATCTGTCTGACCATTTTTCACCCATAAGGTGCTACTTGAGGAGGGAGTCGAGTCCTCTCGACAATCGCAATGAGGGATAAATCATATAATGAAGGAGTTAGTCAAGAAAGAATTGATCAAGCTATTAGATGCGGGAATCATCAACCCAATCTCTGAGAGCCCATAGGTGATCCCTTTTTAAGTGTTTCTCAAACTGGCATGTATCACCATGATTAACAATGATAAAAATAAACTCATCCCTACAAAAATAGTCATAGGATGGAGAGTGCGTGTGTCCTACTAGAAGACTAATGATTCCAAATGGAAATATCACTTCCCACTTCCTTTCATGGATTAGATGATGGAGTGATTTGAGGGTCAAGGATTCTATTGCTTTCTAGATGGTTATTATAGCTCTAAACAAAATTCTATTATCCGTGAATACCACGATAAGATCAGTTTCACAGGCCTATATGTAATTTTTTTTATCAAATAATGTCTTTTGTCATGTGCAAGACTCTATCCACCTTCCAATGGTTCATGTTGGCGATATTCCATGACATGACAGAGTAAATTCTAGAAGTCTTTAGTGATAATTTTTTAGTCTATAGAAAATCATTCAACACCTACTTGAGAAATAAGGAATTGGTCCTGGAATGGTGTAAAATCACCAATCTAGATTTGAAATGTGAGAAATATAACTTTATAGTGAAGAATGATATTGTCTTAAGACACCGGATTTCCATTAATAGAATCTAAGAATACCCTGTGAAGATTGAAGTTAAATCACAACTACCCATTCCAACTTCTTTCAGAGCAATCTGATTTTTTCATGGTTATGATGGGTTTCAAGGAAGAATCATTCGTGAATTTTCAAAGATAGAAAAACAAATAACCAACCACTTTTCAAAAGATTCTCTCTTCAAATATAACAAAACATGCACCACATCCTTTCATCTCTTGATGAAATGATTAGTTGAAGCTCCTTTCATGATTTCCACAAACTAGGATAAATAATTTGATATTATGTGTAATGCAAGTGATTATGTGGTGGGAATAATTCTTGGAAAACAACTTAATTGTATCTTCCAACATATCATTTATTCCAATAGTTCCCTAAAAGAATCACAAATTTACTACACCACCACCTAGAAGGAGATGTTGGTGGTGATTTTGGCATTCGACAGGTTCCACTCTTATTTAGTGCTATAAAAATTTGATGTCTACACTAACCATGAATCACTTAAATATTTTCAAAATAAGAAGGTTGAAAATCCACAACTCATATTTTGGGTGATTCTACTCTAAGAATTTGACATGTAAATCAGTGACAAGAAAGGAAGTAAGAACGAAGTCATTGATCCTCTATCCCGACTAGAATTTCCTCTCTTAGAGAGGGAGGATGATAGAGAAATCTAGGAGGACTTCCCAGACAAGAATATTTTCTTAGTTGGAGTTAAAAATTTCCCATGGTATGCAGGCATTTCCAATTACTTGGTTACAAGATTCATTCATCATGCTCTTATATTCAAGAAAAAAAGAAATTCGTTCTATTTGAAGTAAAAAGATATTTTTGGGAAGAACCACGACTCTAATATTCATGTGGAGACTGGGTGACCTTCTTCTATATCCCAGATGAATAAATTAAAGGAATTATGGAGTTTTCTCATTCATCATCGGTAGGGGGGCATCACAGGCCATACCAAACGATAGTAAAAATTCTGCAATATGGATTTGTCTAGCCCACCATGAACAAAGATGCTCGATATTTTGTAGCATACTGTAATAGGTGTCAGCAGAATGGTAACATGGGGTGTCAATATGAAATACCTCAATACCCCATCCTTGAGGTTGAGGTATTTTCTGAATGGGGTATTGATTTTATGGTCCCTTTTCCCCCATCATTTGGAATTTCATACATTCTGGTTTCTGTGGATTATGTATCCAAATGGGTAGAAGATGATTCCACGATACACAACATAGTAAAGGTCATAATTTCCTTCTTGAATAATAATATTTTTAGCAGATTCGGTGTTCCAAATGTACTAATAAGTGATATAGGGATGCCTTTTGATAATGTGTTGATGAAAAATGTTCTCGTGAAGAATGGAGTGAGGTATAACATAGTTGAACCTTATCATCCCCAATCTAGTGCCCAGGTAGAGGTATCCAACTAAGAACTGAAGCAGATCCTGGAGAAGACAATAGGAGCCTCAAGGAAGTACTAGTTCAAGAAGATTGATGATGCCTTATGGGAATACCGGAACACCTTTGAGACACCTATGGGTATATACCCATTCCATTTAATCTATAAAAATTATTATTATTTTCTTGTGGAAATTGAGCATACAACCTATTGGGCTGTGAAGGCCTTGAATTTAGATCTTATGGCCATGGAAGAGAAATTAAAGTTTCATGTGATAGAGCTCAACGAAATCTAGTAAGAGACACATGAGAGTGCCAAGATGTATAAAGAAAAGACAAAGGCAGTCTACAACCACATGATCTCTTAGAAGTCATTCTAGATTGGCGATGAGGTACTATTGTTTGACTCCCATTTGATATTGTTTCCCGGAAAATTGAAGTACTGGTGGTTGGGACCTTTCCATGTGATTAAAGTATTCCATAATGGTGTGGTGGAAGTTGCTGGAGTAGATGGTCAACCATTTTTGTTGAATGGAAGCATCTTAAACCCTATATTCACATGGAGGACATGGTGAGTACAATCTCCAACATGCAATTTGGATATCATGAGGCTTTGGTAAGGTTGTCACAATGACTTAAAACAAAGAAACTTCCTAGGAGGTAACCTAGAGACGACACACTGTGTATAACCTTTTCACACTATATGTATTTTTCTTTTTAATTTATATTCTAATAGAACCAATAGTATAAGTATATATTGATTAAGTTAATAAACAAGGATGATGCATGTGCTGATGTTAGGGTCACTAGAATGCATCCAGGCCATCACCAGGTCGAATCACTTCATACCTTCCTTCGGTACAAGTTTCTTCCTCTTTGAACATGTGTTTCGTTACATGGCATGTTATTTGTTTTCAATATTAAATAAATGTTTTTCTAAATAAATTAAAACCCATGAGGGGGATAGAATGGATGGCTAGGGTCATAAACCACAAATCCAAAGGTCTTGAGTTTGAATCCTGAAAACCATCACAATTCCGTAATTTTTCATATAAATAAAACCACATGGCTTGAATTTTGATATATGTCATGTGCAATATGTTTTGATTCCTGATTTAAATAATTTTCAAAATAAGAAATTATATGCGGGTGAAGTTGGCTGATTGGCAGAGTCTCAGCCCTAGATTCAAAAGACCGGGGTTTGAGATCATCTAATCTACCTTCTTCATCCCAATCATTCAAATTAAAACCACAAACCAAGAATTTTATTTTTAATATATAGAAATACACCTATACTTTAATTATTAAGAATTCATAAAACCTTGAATCACTACAACCTTCACTTTAGTGGTTGAGGTATTTCATTCGGAATGGCCGATCATCGGTTCAAATCATGTCCCATGCACCAGAATGAAGGTTGTAGTTCTATTTTTCAAAATTTATATAACATGAGATGTAATATTTGGTTTACAACATGTATATGTTAATTTTAGTTTATTTATATATATATTTTAAAAATGTTATTTTTTAATACTGTAAAAAAACTCATACATAGTTTTTGGGACCTATCACATTCCATGTGGTTCAGGTATAAAGGTCAATAACCCTACCTGGCCTGACCCCGTGTTGAACACCCCCTCCCCATTTTCATCAACCATAGGACATTGTCTTCCTCCCTCCTCCCAATCCATCATTTTTCGGTGTTTTTCTGTCATAATTTCTTCTGCATTTCAATCCTCACTCAAGGTACCCCATTCACCAACCATTATTTCATGGCTTTCATTACGTTGAAAGTTGATTTGAGATTGGATAACCATTCGTCTTCAACGCATAGTACACATGGCGAATGAATAACACACATTGTGTACATATTGTACACTGACTCACATGAAAGGTTTTATAAATTGAAATATACATGGTGTGTATGTTAGGTACACTCTATGTACAACACATCCCATAGCCTTCCAACCCAACCTATGTCCTCCACTTACACGACCCCTCCCATGTCTTCACACACGATGTGTATGTTTGGTACACATCGTGTCCCCCATCCATTCGATGAAATATTTGTGGAGCCTGTACACACCTTAGAAATCCATTTTCACCCACATAGTATGTATTCCCTTCCCACGGAGTATACTTTTTTGTCTGACACCTCAGAGCCAACCCGTGTATGGGAACTTACATGGGCACCACCCCATGTTCATACACAATGTGTGTAAACCTAAATACATGTCGTGTAATCGATTTTCTCACCCACATGCCCACTCAGCATGTCTATTCAGAGTACATGGGTTCTTACCCAGACCCCACTACACACCGTGTATAACGGATCTACAGACAGTGTATTTTTTTTTTTCTGATTTCTCACATTTGTTTCTCCTTATTCCATTTATATTTATTTTATTTTTTTAATTTTATTTTCTTTATTTTAAATATGGCAGGTGATGATCCCACGCGTGGGATGTAGTCCACTTCCACTAACAAGAGAGAGATACTCCATCGACATCATATTCAACTTCAATACTATGATAAACCCACATTCGATTTACTAGATTGCTAGCCACCAGTGTTGGAAACACTACCTCCTATTCTTCCGATGCCTCCATCTGTGACATCTGCTGATTGGGTAGATTCCATGACACCAACTCCTTCCACTACTAATACTCTTATGACTACTACCACACTATCCACCATCACTAAGAGATCTGGTGCCACAAATCCCTCTTCTAACTTTGTACCTTCGGTTCCAATCACTACTTCGGTGGACCATATTGAGCCAACTCTGACTTCGGCTACTCCACCTCTAGTGACAATTATAGTCCCAACCACACCAATAGATGTAGCCCCACCTTAACCCACTTAGGCTTCTTCCCAACCTCAGCCACATCCCTACCTGATTTTATCTAAGGTCCTCCCTACCATAGACCGATTGTGGCGCTTTTCACCGCAGAAAATACAACTAAGTGACCTATTTCTCAACATCATCATTCCGAAACATATCGACATCTTAGAGGATATTGAGGATATCCTTGGACATACAAATCTAATCGAGAAACTCTAAGTTAGAAGTTAGACATATAGTCTGTTTTGGATTTTATCTCGACCTTCGAGTTCAATGGACCCGCCTACCACCGGACACCCACCAATACAACCACCACATTTCAATTTCACCTAGTCATATGCCATTTTTCTATGACCTTGGAAAATTTTGGCCGAGGGTGTGTCTTATACCCCCATACTAACACCCCACCTCTTATCTCCACACTTACCCACCATGAGCACTATGACTTCATCGCTTTGTGAGAGGAGCTTACTGGGCCAAACCACAGGTACACCCCCAAATCCCAGAAGAGCATGCTCATTATTTCACCTCCCCTTTGTTTCCTCCGTCAGGTATTCAAATCCATTATTATTACCTAAAATGATGATATGGATTTCGTGACTGGGCAAGATATGGAGATTCTCACCTCTTTCATCTGACATGATTACACTGACCTCACCTATATTGTGGCCACCTATTTCCATTCCAAGATCCATGGCCGTCGGGACAACCTGAACGATGGAATTTATACTACCCTCTTGGAACACCCATAGGTGTTTTTTATCCCTCTATCCTTTATGTCCCCTTAGACTCTCCTTAGAATCTTTAATTCCTCATGTTTATCCACATGAGGGTGGTCGAGAGTAGGGGAGACAACTGTGTGCTCGTGAAGGACACACCGACTTCTTGCAGGGGTGAGAGATGACGCATATGATCTTGATGGTGTTGCTGAGAAGGTCCCGCACCATCCACTATTGGATTCTTCTTCCCCACCCACCCCACTTCTTCATCCCTTTCATCTTCTTCCACTATTCCATGTTATTCTGTTCCCTCTACATTCCCACCTCCACCCGCACCCTCAATTGATCTCCCCATCATCCTCCTCCTGGCCACGATGGACCAACATCTATACATCCTTGAGCACCATCATACTATCATGCTATAGTCCCATACACAGATTTAGCAGATGTTGGGCCTTCTTCTTCTTCTTCAGCATCATGGCCTTAAGGTACCCCCAACACCTTCCCTTCTTTATGCTACTCTAACTTCCACCACACAGTCCTTATTGACAGATCTGGATAGTGATTCAGTTATCCTGTCCCCTGCTAGCTTAGATTATCCTTCTATTACTTCCCACCAAGATGTGTTGGAAGAGCCTTGCATGTAGGACACCAATCCTGTGTCTCCAGCTATTGTACATCCTACTACCATGACAAATGTTTTTACTGTGCCTTCCACATAGAGCATAGAGCCTGAGGTTCCCTTTTCCACTACGACTGATCCTCCTCGTGATGGTGATGCCTCTTCTAAGGAAACCCGATGACTGGTTTTTAGCACATTTGTTTTATTTTTATATATCTATTTTTTTCTATTCATGTGCTATGATGTTGTGTGTATATACAAATTTCCTTTTTCCTTTTCCTCCTCACTCACAGGTACCATGGATCATTTATGGACACTTTTTTGACTACCTTCAATCTTTGATGACTCCCCGTGAGGGGAGTATTATTTCAGAGTTTCTTTTTCATTTTTCACATTGACTTTACTTATTTCACTGCTTCCCCTTATCCTGACTTCCCATGTGTCCCCACATCCTCTCATCTACCTTGGTGTTGCAATTGGGGGAACATGTTCCATATTAAGTGTAGTAGAGAGTCTCTGACTAAACTAATATTTACCCTTGAACTAATCTAGGAGAAATCAATAATATTTGAAGTATTTTAAAATGTTTAATTTTTTTGATTAATTGTATATATAAAACCTAGAGACAAAAAATTGAATTTTAAAATTTACATGATTATTTTAAATGTAAAATTATTTTTAAATGATTGCTGATATAGTTTTATTCTGGATTTAATGTCTTAGACATTTAAATTTATTAGAAAAATCATTTGTACTCATGTCATGACCTGATTGAAATTTTTTCCCTCATTCTCAAGAGGTATTCTAATCCCTTTTGACATATTCTTTCTTATACCATCCTTCTTGAGATAATATTGATATATGAATATCTACCATAACTTTCTACTCTTTTTATTCAAAACATGAAGGTTTTTTAATCACATTAAAATGATTGAGGCATTTGATTTTATTTCATCCCCTTTGACAATGATACCTACCCTATATTTGATCTTTATAAAACCCATAGAAACCATTAACTTCCTTGTTATGAAGCTACATTACAAGCCTATTTTCCCTTCCAACCCTAACTATATCATAATATTTCTTGATTATTCATTTTCTATTTAGAGAGAGATCTTTTTCCATTAATGGATGATTTTAGTGAGAAACCAGGTAATTAAGTGTGTGGGAGAGTGCCATTTGTTCATTTGGGAAGAAGGGTTCCAAAACAACAATTCATTGTGTTCTTGGTTTTCCCTGTTAAAAGATGAAATATTATAAAATTCAAAAGTGGGAACAGATTCATTTAGTATCAATTATTGATGGTTTATGGACCCATTTTGGTAAGGGAATATCACAGTGATGATACACTTTGAGATATCTTGATTGGGGATGTATTTTCATTTATCTCTATTTCTAAATATCATGCATTTTATTTAAGAATTCATCATCCTTTATCAAGCCTATGACATTATTTCTCAAATCATTACCTACACAAACTTAGCCTCAGAAACATTTGAACCTTAAAAAAAATTACTCATGATTTTTATGATTTAACATCTGAAGTGGAGAATGGGAACACTTGAAAGCCTATATATAGAGTGAATATACTTATGATTGATCATAACTGTGACTAAATAATTTTGAGTGTTGAGGGTGGTAACTTCATGTGAGGTAATGAATAAAGTGACATGTGTAGTTGTGAAAGGTTGGACAATTTGGATAAAAGAGGATGGAGATATTTAATTTAATTATACAGGAGGAATGAGTATAATATCATTGGAATTGGAATTTTTTGTGCCTTTTAAAATCCTATATTATGGCTATAGTATTTATAAGTATAATTACGTGAATGATTCCCTTTTTAGAGTATGGATTATATTGATTAGATGTTGATATTTTTCTTGAGGGAAATAAAATTTCTATGTGTAGGGGATTTTGATATGCCCGATTGGTGTATACTCCTTTCATATATATTGTTGAGCATAGAAACATGTTTTCCCGAAATATATTTCATTTTCTAGATAAAAACCTTTTTGTTTTTGCTCAGGGAAATTTTCAGGTGTTTTCTGTTCAAAGTCAAAAATCGGGAAAGATCATACTATAAGTTCACAAATACATGTTGTGTACTTTATATATACATGTTGTGTACCATTTCCTAGATATATACCAGCTAGACCAAGTACACTCCCATGTTATTGGTTAATCATATACATGTCCTGTACACTCTATTTACACATCGTGTACCCCTTACAGAAGTGGTTGGTGGATGAAGTTGATACTACATGCCATGTGGGATGGTGATACACATCGTGTACCCCGACCAACCGACCACCGACACCTTCAAATTCAATGGCGATGTGAAATATCACCTACCGATAGAGGAAGAAAATACAAGTTAAGTTTACTTAGTTACATGCCATGTACATTAGATCACACACAATGTATTTTTTAAATACTATAAAAAAGAGGGAACAACCTCCAAATTTTGGGACATATAATTAGTGGAAAACTAGAGGCACACAACAAGAGAAAAAGTGTGAAAAATTGAAAGAGGGAAGGGAAGAGAGGAGGTGTTTCCACTATACCTTCCTTATGATCCTCAACCAGAAGCAACTATGATGTTTATTTCAGGTATTAAGAGTTTTTAGTCATTAAATACTCCGTGTGTAGCTAAATCTACCATATGTTGGGGATAGAGATGATTATGGTCTTTTATTAATCAATTGTGTTATTATATTCATGTTATTTATGATTCTCCAATAATCCCTCGAAATATCATCCTAAATATCTCTAGAAACCCCATATCAGACCAAGAAAAAAATTTATAGGTATCTTTAGAGGAATTTAAAAAATGTATAAACATGATCATTGGGTGTGATTATCATCACAAAAGGGCCTACAATTAATAAAATTAATGGGAATCAACTTCTAGAATAAGGATTTGGTATCTATTGATTCTAACAAAACTCACCAGACCAAGGGGATTCCGATATATTTAAAACCAAGATATGTGAGTTATTATGAACAAAACAACATGATAAGAAAATTTATTTAAAGATGACTTTAAAAATACTCAACCCCGACACATTCATATCATTTATCATTAGAATCATTTTTATGTTTTTCTTTGTATTTAAAATAAATTCATCAAAAAATTGAAGTTTTAATTACTCTATTAGGGAAACATCAAATATAGACTATAAAGATAGTTAATTTTAACATAATTAATATCAAAATAGAGAATCAAAATTCAATGACTCTCTTTCCCTATGGATCGACCCTAGACATTCACTATACTAGTAATAAAATCGGTTATTTCAGTTTAGGCTGCCAACCATAACACTTTGGCTAAAATGACACCATGTATGTTTTAAATAAAAATTAAAGAAGCATAAAGACATTTTAAACATCAATTTTAATCATATATATATAGAGTTTTCATTATAATTGCCACCATGATAGGTGGTAAAAGAAAAATGAAAAATCATCATTTTGGTAGGATGTAGTTCTCCATACACAGAAACAATATGTTCGTTACCCATTAGATGGAAGTGTGTGTAAGTGTACATTGAACCCATAGAATAAATTCATTATAGTATATTTAGGATATTGGTGTTGTAATATAAGAATATAATAAGTATATTTATGCACATGGGGAAAAGAAAAAAACAAAAAAGGTTATGGAATGATGTTACCTCTTAACTGAGTAACTACTTTTGGTTTGAGACAAAGGATTCATTCAATTACTTTATGCGTAAGGGAATGATTCTAGGATGAGTCAAAGTATGATAAGGAACCATTTGGTCTAATCTAGATGAAGCTAAAGTGCCTTGAGAGGAGTGAGGATGTGGGTTGGGAGGAGGTCCTTTTATAGTGGAGGAGGAGTGGCACTCTTGTAATATTTTCACAAAGAATCTCCATACAGGTTTTTTACAATAATAGTTGCTCCAATAATGGACCCAATCAGATTAAAGGGAGGATATAGTATAAATATGTCCATAAAAAGGATTTTTTACATGTTTATAGGTCATTTTTGGCATTAAGGTTAAGTTTTAGTCCCTTATTAATCTTTATTTAACTTTTATCGTTGTAATAAATTATAATTAATTGTTCTATTATTTTTGGTAAAAAACTAAGTAGACCTTATTAGACATTGTAATTTATTATGATTCAAAATATTGAATCCATTTTTTTCAAACTCCAATCATATAAGTGGTAGAAATTAATTTAAATTTAATCCTGTATTTGGGACGACAATACAGGTTATTAATGTAAAAACATGCAAATGTTTGATATTTTTTTTATTTTCAATGTCAATTATAGGTAGATCCCATTGACCTACATTGGATTAATTGATAAAAATATGATTTAATTAATCTTTTAAACTAATATATAACATAACATATCATTATAATTATATTAGAAGAAAAAGTAGTTTTGAACTAAAATTCAGTATTTTCACTATCCATTAACAAATTATTCATATGAAAATACCAAAAAATCATCCTAAATTTTGTTATGTTTTGAATTCAATTAAGCAGTTTATATTGAAATATTAAATTTATAATAGTGTAAAAAAAATTTATTTCAAACGGGTTCTCCATTAAAATGCAGTAAAAATGCCTTAATAAAAATATCGCATTTTGTGCATAAAATAAGATTTCTTTTCATCTCAAGCCTATCAAATATATTGGATGAATATCGAAAAAAAATTATTGGATATAAAATATATATCTATATCACCTTAGTTTCACTTAATAATTGTAATAAATTTAATTTATTTGGGTAAACCATCTTTATGAGTATAGAAATAATAATATTTTTCTTTATATTCAATTTATTCTTATATTCATTTCTATTTTTTTTGAAACTTACAAATTAATTTTATATTTGTGTAAACCATATATTTTCATAAGATATTTAATTATATTCATAACCACTAATTAAATATATAGGTTATGTCTTATTATATTAAATAATAATAGTTCTATAATATATTATTGTTCGGTTAAAAATTGGTCTAGCGTGTAACATATGATTTCGAAGAAAGTTTCTCTTGCATGAAAAACATGCTATAATAGTGTTATGTGAATTTAAAATATATAATATGTAAAGTATACTTAAAAAAGTAATTATATTTTAAAGTATTAGTGTATTATATTCTCTTACGCGCTTTATCTCGTGTGTCATACACGCTATCAAATGTAGGGTTCTTACTTTATAATTTTGTGGTGTTGTAGATATAATAATTCACAATTGAGGAGTACCTAGTCAAAAAACATTGTATTATTTCCTTTTATTTATTAATCATTGTGATTCCTAGGGTGATTTGGTGAATAAATATTACAATGATTTGGATTTAGAAAAAAAATTATTAACACTAATTTATCCACATCCTCTTTGTTTTTTATCTTATCTTCAGTGATCTAAACACTAACCCATGTGATCTTGAAATAAACTATATAATAGTATTTCTTAGCACCCAAACTAGACGATATCATTATAAAATATAGCATGATATGACCTCAAAAAAATTCCAACTTGTACAGGGACAATTTTATAAATAGAGTCTTAGAAATATTCCTAGAGTGTTGGGATATTATTGTATCTATATTTGGTTTTTGAGTAGTCTCATACCATCGGATAAAATCATCCTGATAATAGAGAAGTATATATTTAAATATCTAGATAGCAACTGAGGTATCTAATTATAAATACAAAATTTCATATAATAAACATAGTCATGGTGAAATATACTACTGAAACATTAAAAGTTGTTAAGGACCCATATCACCTAATGAAAAACTTATCCCAACATCATCACAAGATGATCACTCCACCAGTATCATAAATTATTTAACCTATTATCGGGGCTCATGCATCCCAGGATCAACTTATCACACTCAGTGAACACCTCTATGGTGATATGTCTATGGGTTTGTATCATAGAATTCCAATGACCAATTTCATGAAGTAGATATATTATCAAATAAGCACCTAGAAATGAAACAATTGGTAGTTCATCCCTAATAATAATATAAGGACACAATGGTTTATTTATTTATCCCAAATCCACCACAAAAACCACCTATTATATTGAAACATAAGAATTTTGGATCATATTAAATCATAAAACCTATAGACTCCATAAGTTTACTTCTCATTAATTATTTAACCCTTTATTTTTCCATTGGTAAAACTCCTTTAGTGGTCATGATAGGGTTTTCATAGAAAAATACTCTCTCAATAATTCCAGTTTAAGTCCATATGTTACCCATATCTTGGTTAACCTAAATCTAAAAAAGTGTATTTATAAAATATTCCTTTAAATCACTCATAACCCATGACTCTTTATGAATGACACACAATAATATAGACAAAACCCCAGATCATAAGATCTATACCTTAAAGTAAGGAACCCTTTGCTGGTTCCACTCACCATTTAACTCAGTATGAAAATTTAAGCAGAGTCATAATGTGATATAATTTCCAAGGTAATATGTGTTGGATCTCTACAACAACCAAAAATACCTCACCATACTTTCCTATTTCAATTTATAACCCATATGGTTCACACTAGACTAGGTTGTTCATGATTATTCTCACTTTCACATCATAACATATATTCAATCATATAAAAAGGTGGTAATATAAAATATAGTGACCCAAAATTTTCATACATATATATTACATTGTAATGATAAATATTCCATTCATTTAATAAAAACATGCATGAAGACCATAAATGAATATTGTCTTTGGAAACATGGATTCATAAAAAACTAGTTCATATACGAACTGAATATTCTCCAACCATGTTCTTCATAACTAGAACCCTTATAAGATAGATCGTTCAAAATACATTTATTAAATCATAGAGGAAGGAAACATAAGAAAAGGTGAGATTTGATGCTTAGTAAGGGTAAACAAGGGTGATATCGATGATCACATAAGAATAATGTGATCATAAGGGCATGCAAGCATGAGATTAAAAAATTAAAACCATACCCTATATATCAATGATTATAATCCTGAGTCATGACATAATTCATGGAAAATCATAACTCATAAATCCTATTAGAATCAAAGAACATGTTCCATGAGAGCATGACATTGACATAAGACATAGATTTCTGGCATATATATAATCCTAGAAAATATTATGTCAAGGACACCCACCAGGACATTGATTACATGTTAGTAATGGGATAACCTCCCATGTACATTCTTCAGGCATGAGATAACCTCCAATGTACCCAATTTTGGTTTTGGGAGAACCTTCCATGTTCACTATATTTTTTAAGCTTGGGATAAATTCTCATGTACCCACTTTTTTTGGGTTTCAAATAAACTGCAGTATACCCCTTGAGCTTATAAAATAGTAATCTATGCCGAATTAAATAAAAGGGATATATAATTTTGGGCCCACCCATCACATAATGAAAATAATATTGATGTTTTATATAAGATCACAAAACATTAATCATATAATAAACCATAAAAAATAAATTGGTTAAATAAATATTCCATTATAGAATAACAAATGTAAAAGAAATAGGTTCCGTAACCATTTCATCAATTAATCACAGCAAAAACCCTGGAGAGGAACATGTTTAAAAACATCTAATAATAATAACAATAAATCTTTTAGAGTAATAATAAGGAGGGTATCGTTGGATAATATCTGTTTTATATTATAAGTATAATCATGGTTTTTTGTTGTTGATGAATTAGAAACACCATTAAAATATCATTAGAAATAATTTTATGGAAAGTTTCCTTTTCAATTTTAAATAAATTATTTAAAATATTAAAATATAGAAAATTAAAGAGGGAAAAATTTGTTTAAAAATGAGTTTTTAAACATATAAATTAACCTCAAAAAGATCAAGTGGCAAGGATGGTGTGAAATCCCGTTTAAGTCATGTTATTTAAAACATATATTCCTTTCAAATTTTATGTAAAAAAACAAAAGTTCCACATTGGGAAAAATAAAAGAATATATTTTTAATTACATTTGTAAAAATAGTAAAAAATGTTTAGAAATTAATTTAATAGATAATTTCAAATTAGTAGAAACATTCTTGAAAGCATTTTTTTAAAACATGGATATGGAAGGAAAAAATATTTTTCTCCAAAGAGAGAAATAATGTTGGTTTTCCTTAAAAAAATTATTCTACACCCTTAATTTTGAAAAGACAGGAGAATAAAAAAAAATTCATTGAAATAACTATAGTATAATTAATTTCTTGAGTTTTTAGATAAAATTAATAATATTTTATCATTGGAACTTAATCATAAATAATCATAATAAACAATGACATTGTAACATAAAACCCTAAAAAATTTGGAAACTTTTGAAATGTAAGCCCTGTGAATGAAATAAACTTATATAGATATTTAAGTCCTGATAAATTTCATATTAGTAATTATAATATACAATAATTAGTATTATATATACCACATAGTGGAAACAAGTGTTGAATATGGAATGTGTCTCATATAAATAAAAGTGAGATGAAAATCCCTTACCTCAAGTCTTCAATTACATTATATAAATTTGAACCTTCTGTATAATAAATATATGTTTTTATAAATATATTAAGTCACTATAATATTATATATAATACAATATATTATATCTTAAAACATTTTACCACCCATTCATTATCAATTCTTTCCAAAAATTAATCTTGTAGGTGATAACTACTACATTTTTTCTTGTCTGTTTTGGTTCGATAATTTTGGTCCTTATAATTTGGTATTATTTCAATAATATTAAGAATTATAATAATGATATAAATATCATATATACTAATTATATAAATTTTTATATTTATCTATAAAATTGTATATATAAAAATGAATTAACCCATTCATTGAGATAATAGGTCGTATCTACGTAGGAAAACAGTTTCCAGTTTTCAATGGATGAAATGAAATAAAGAAATAATATAATTAATAATTTAATTAATAATTTTTATATAATATATATTTATTAAATATATCTTTATCACCATCCATGTCAATATAGAACAAAAAATGTATTACATCACTTTGTGTATGTGATAGTACACGTGTATGCCCAATTAATATTATTTTCCATCAGATTGGAACATAAGAAGGAAGATATGTTATTATAGTTAAATATTTATAATAATTTCATATATATCATATATATTTGTAAAATACATTTTTTATCCATTGATGAGGGGTAGTGATGGAAAATGAATTACATCGATTCACGATGAGGTAGTATACTATACACATGATTGATGATTTATTTTCCCATTTGATAAATAAGGAGATGGATATAGGTTATGGAATTAAATTAATAAAATATCATTATATTTAATATAATGGTTCTATGAATTCGTCAATGTAGAATACTGTTTGAAGTATTTGGAATAATAAATAAAATAAAAACACTGGATTAAGTATAATACCTCTTCTTCGAAAAACATGATCAGTTCAGCATCAAAAGACTCCTTATGAATGTTTAATAATTCAAAAACCCTCTAGAGAGCTGGAAGTGAATTATGGAATTTATTTTGGAAGGTAGTTTCCAAACCCAAAATCATTGGATTTGTGAATAATGTAGGATAGAGGGTTCAATGTGAGGGAGAGGACACACTTGGCATTTTTAAAAAGAATAAAATAAACCCATGTTTCACACAGAGGAGGTTTAAAATTTCATATTAAAAAACATTTTATAATATAAGTTGTAAATATTTCCCTAAAATATAATTTAGAAATGTATTTCAGGTTACTTTAATCCTTATCTTATTTGTTTTACCTATAGTAAACAAATTTTAACGTGAACCATGATAATTAATATGAACCATTATAAATATTCATTATGATAAAAAATTAAGTTGAAATTAATAAATAATATAAATTATTCGGCTTCCAATTTTTGAATTTTTTTTTATCAATTTCAATCCACATATGTGGTAGAATTTAATCTAAAATCATAATCATAGGCGTGATGAAAAAGAAGTCTTCCAAAAAAATATTCTAAAAAGTCTAAAACATTTTTATATCAAAATTAAAAATGAAATTCATTAATATTTCCTAATTTATATTACCAAAATTATAATTGAAGTCATTTTTCTTTTAAAAAATTTTAATATAAGATTGAATTTGGAAATTCTATAAATGAAAAGGGGGGTTTCAGTAAAAATTTGTATTTTTCACTATTCATCCAAAAAATATAAATAATTCACTATAGGTTAATTTTTTATTTTTTATTTTGAAAATTAATTTCATTTTTTCAAATAAATTTTCTAATATTATGAAAAATTATTTTTAGAATAGTTGTATGAAAAAAATGAAACCCCTTTTTAGAAAATATATAGTTTTATGAATAAATTTTGATTTATTGATATATGTTCCTAGAAAAATATTCAATGAATGATAAAATATTTGTCTGAATATAAAATATAAAAATATAATTAATATAATTCACTGATAGATATTAATTCAAATTACTAGGATAAACACACATTTCATGCATAAAAATATTTTTTAGAGAAATGTTTCATTTACATTAAAATTATTGTTATTTTCATTAATAATTGATTGATAATAAATTAATTTATATTATAAATGTTTAAAATATAAATTTTTCATATTTATTTCATCCTATTCATACCCTCTAATTTAACTTCTATGTTATAATTGTATACTATATTGCACTTTGTTAAAAGTCACTGTAGCATGTAACATAATCTATACAAGAAATTAAATTAATTTTTTTAAAAAAATCATAAAATATCATGGTGTTACATTCAATAAAATTAAAACAATTCTATAAATTTCTTCACTTAAATATAAAAAAATCAGGATATCACTATTTCTTTACATCATCAGGTTCCCAAGAAGCTTCTTTAAATTGGGTGTTCTAGCCCAAAACATTCACCTGGTGAGGAGTATTATTTCATAGGACTTCATATCTGTGATAAAAAATATCCACAAGTTGTTCCTCATAAGAGAGATCATATCCCACTTGTATGGAATTTGTGTTCAGTATATGTGAATGTTCATGTATTTACTTCCACGTGAGAGATATGTGGAACCCGTTGTTCACTTGAGAAAGGGTAGGTTGAAGCACCAAATAATAATAAACCATTCCTACTCAATAAAGAATATAAAAAAAATATATAAAATATTCGACAATAATTTAATTATGAATCTCACAACATTCATCAATGTAGAAATAAACTAGAAAATCATTTCCTCAACTTCAAATTGTAGATCACACAGCTGATTGTTGGTATAAATTTTTGTTGACTTTGAGGTTCTTTGATGTGTTGTTGAATCGCTAAATTTTTTAATACCATTTCTTTAGCCACCTTGATTTTTTCTATCTTTATTTCTCCTACTTTATCCCAAAACATTGTATTTATACACTTCATTCCATATAGCGCTTTATAAGGACCCCTAGGGATTCGTTATTGAAAGTTATTATTGTAATAAAAATTAAGTAGATGAACTTGTTGTTCCTAACCACATTGGAAATATATAATACAAGATATCATAATATCATCCCATTTTTTAATTTTTCTCTCAGACTGGATGATACAATGTAATGAAAATCAACTATGTATTATGAGATTACAGTAGAATTCACTAGAACATCCATGTAAACCATATATCCTGATCATATATTATATAATATGGTACTGCATTCAAAATTAATACTTCCTTAATTTATATTATGGATGGTTGATCAAGATATATATCTTCTAAAATATTAATGAAGTGTTATGAATTGAAATGATGATTTAACATAACCGAAATTGTAACACATAGGTAAATAAAGAATATTACATTTCATATTTATTCATATTTGTGAATAAAATATTGAAATGACTTTAAAGGGGACGCTATGCTCGATGGCATACCCAACACGCAACAACGAGTTTCTTGGGAATCTTACGTTGCACTCTAATAATAAAATAATATTATTTAAAATGGTATTTAACATATAGCCGTTGTATTGGCGGGAATGGATATAAATAACTAAAATATGATTATATATGTTTTTAAATGTTTTTACATTTATCCAATAAAAGCTAAAGGCTTAAAATACGTAAAGAATTCAATTTTAGGTGTATATGCCCTAGTTTTTACTAAAGGTTCACTTATCACCTTTTAATGGAGAACTGTCATTAAATATAGTTTTGATCACTCTTATACATTCTTTTGGACCAAATAAAACTCTTATTAAGAATCGGGACATCAAATTTTACTTTGTGTAAGTTTTTGGTATTTTTCCGATAAAGTTCATTTTTAATGAATAGTGTAAAATGTTGTGTTTTAATTCAAAACCTCTTTTTAATATAATTTATTTATATGATTAGATAATATTTTGAATTGGTTTTAATGTGAAATTAGAAAATATTTTTACCATTAAATCCAATAGTGGTCTTTGGAATTAATTTCACTTTGAAATCAGACTTAAACTAGTGTCAATCTTTTGATACTTATTATTTTATAAAATCACGCTATTTGCTCTGACAGTGGGAATTAATTATTAAATTAATTAATGTGACTAATATGTTTTGAATTTTGTAAAACAGACTTCATTTTTGAATTCGGAATATCAAATATAGCTTAGGGTGACGTTTTGGTATTTTTCTGAAAAACTCCAATTCTTGATGAATAGTGAAACCACTATGTGGTAATCAAGCAAGCTGATTTTTCAGTTAAATGAAAGTTTACCACTAATGTGTATTGAATTTTTAAAATCCTACATACATGGTTGTCATTAGTATGTAAAATGTGGTTCAATGAGATGAAATTAATTTTTTGGTGAATAGTAACTTTTTTTCATTAATCGCGATTAGAGGTAATTAGTGTAGTTTAAGGTAAAAATAATGTTTTAATAATATGAAATGAACTTGAAAAATGTCCTAACCTCATTGTATGTGTAATGGCCGACAAAGACAATCCATGGGTCAACTTGGGGACCCCATGGAGCCACTTTGGTTGGGAAATGACATAAATAACTTTTTATTTAATGTAAAAGTAAAAATGACACAAACATGATATGTTTTACTAAAACAATTTTTAAGTGGGGTTATACAAGTCAGATTTTTTGTTATAAATAGTCATTGGAAAGCTAGAAATATTTCCTACATAATAGTAATTTTTTTATAATTTTTAGACATTAAATAAATTAAATTATATATGACATCATAATGATGCAGCGATGACATCATTATCTGACGATTTAAATAAAATGAGAAGATAATGTAAACTCTAGGACCTACACATGTCTAAAACTTATTGGATGGGTGGATTTAGATCCCTTATCACCTTATACACGAATTATATCAATGTGGGACCTTTTAAAACCGAAACAAATTTTCAAATAAAGTAATATTTCTTACTTTCCAAAAGTTCCCCTCCTCTCCTCTTATAAAAGGCCCCCACCTCTACCTCATTTCACACACTCCTCAAGCCTTTGGCTCGGCCAAACACTGCCCATTTACTCTCTCCACATACCTCTCCTCATCCTAGAGGATTCCCTTTGGGAAGAATCCTTTAAAAGGAAGCTTTTAGGCTCAAATCAAAAGGAGTTACACTTTTAAAGATAATTCATTCTCTCATTTTCATTTGTTTTATTTTGCTTCTCCAACCCCCTAAACTCTTTTTATTTACTTATTTTGTAACAACACCAGTATCTTCAATATACTAGGATATTTTTATAATATTTATTCGAGCTACACTCTCACAAAACTACATAAAATGGTTAAATAACATATGGTTTCCGTGGATGGCGAAATTCTGCCTCCCGAAACGATGATTGTTCAATACTCATTTAACACCTTCAAAGGTGGCCATTATGATGTCACTATTTTTATATATGATATATAATATGTTTATGTTTTACTTATGATTCTGTATTTTTCATTTGTGTCTTACCTTTATGGATTCCATTATGGGTATACGCGATATCTTCATTTTAGGAAGTGCGGACTACCGCCCCCTCAAAGTGATGTGATTCGTTAATGCCATACGTGGGATGTATAAAGGATGGATTTAATGTTATTATATATGATGTTATACTGGAATTATTATATACCTCTATATAATTATTATTTCTTTCCATTAAAGTATGATATAGAAATGAAAGTTGCGTTCATGCGTACGTACAGCTTACCGTCTCCATGAATGGTGCATTTCATTTCTTATCCCTAAATGTAATGTACTATTATAATTACATATATATAATGGATATATATGATTTATGATACATCTAAATGATTAATATAATTCTGGAATTAAAATATACATACCTCTCATATAGTTTTAATTCCATTAATACGACATAAAAATGAAAGTAGCGTTCATGCGTACGTACGGCTTACCGTCTCCATGAACGGTGCATTTCATTTCATTCCACTAAATGATTATGTGATTTTATAAATACATGTATATTCTGGATATATATGATATATATGATATCCAAATCAGGAATGTCATTTTGGATATAAAGAACCTTTGACCACACGAACAACATGTAATTGTATGAAGTCCACTTTCAACTTAAGAACCAAATATCGACAAAACAATCATTATTAACTTAATGATTACATAATCTTTATAACATGGAAATAAGTGATATAAAAGGAATAATAAGCTTGAAAAAGGTTCTTAATCAAGTAGAAATTAACTCAAGTTTATTATTCAGGACGTTAAAGAACGATCGAGTCAAGTCGGACCCGTGGTAAGGGATCCTACAACTCTCTTTCTTTTTAAGTACACTCTATTATGTCATTTCTTTTAAGCTCATCTTTCTTATGATTGGGATGTTATTTTATATTACTACTACTGTAATTTTTATGTTCATGTGATGAGAGACCCTATTCTCTCTCATCAATCCATTTTGGAAGTTTTGAGTGGCGCCGTTAGGCTGCCGAACTTTCGTAAGAGATCTAACCTCTCTCTTTCTTTTTAAGTACTCTCCTTTATGTCACTTCTTTTAGGCTCCTCTTTTTAATGTTTGGGGATGTTCTTTTATATTAATCTTACTGTAAATTTTATTGTAATGTGATGAGATACCCTATTTGATCTCATCAATCCATATTCGGAAGTTTTATGTGGCGCCGTTAGGCTGCCGAGTTTTCGTAAGGGATTTTTCATCTCACTTTTATTCCCGTGAGATTTATGCTACATTTGCCACAAATTCCATTTAGTGGTGTATGTACTACCCATTATTCTACTCTTTGTGTAATATACATTAGTTTATGAGTATTTACATCAATGATCTATTGTCCTTCTTTCATGGGGTGTATGTTTTGAAAGATACCCAAGTCGGTAAGGGAACCTTTCACCCTCCTCTTTTTTAAAAGACTTCTTTTGTTGGGTCTTTTAATTTACATATTGTTATGTTGGGATATGTTCTCATATATCCTTATTGATGTAAATTTTATGTCCATGTGATGAGATACACTTTTTATCTCTCATCAACTCATTTTGATGTGATGCGGTTAGGCTGTCAAGGGAACTTTTTAACCCAATTTCGATTTCTTTGGGTTCAACATGTGGTCATTGAATATGTCATCCATTGAATATGTGTGAATGACCTTTTATTGTTTTAAACTTAATATCCACTTATATTGGGTGTATTTATATTTGTCACACATATTTTTGATATTGATTTGTCCTTAATTTAATGATACCTTCTTTATAAGGGATTTCATCACATTTGACATTTCTATTGAGGGTTCATTGCTGTTATGCACCAATTCACTCTTATATGGTGTATATACTGTCCTTTGGAGTATTATATCATGAATCCATTTATTCTCATGATATTATAAAGTTCTGACTAAATGTTATTCCTCAATTATTGTATTCAAGTGTCCTTAATTTTGGTAAAACCCCTTTAACCAAAATGTCATTTTAAATGTTTTAATTATTTGTTCTTATTAATATCCATGTTTTCAAAAAGGTTTTAAGGATTTATTTATATGGATATTAATGGTTTAAAATTTTAAGCTTCAAGGTGGTATGGGACACTTTGATTCAAAAATCTCTTTATTAAATGTTTTAAATGGTTTTGAAAATGGTTTAGATAAAGGTATCTGTTATGATATATTGTGATGTGGAAATGTTATCATGTTTTATGATTTTATATTGGTACTTGGACATTTTAACGGGTGGTTATGTTATAAACCATATGACGGGTGGTGCCGTGAATACCAGGATGAGTGGTTACGTTATAACCTCAAATGCATTGGGTATGGAAGTTGGCCGTATGGATATTCCATTAAGTATGTATGGAAATTGGCCATATGGCTATTCCATTAAGTGATATGTGTGGAAGTCGACCGTATGGTTATTCCACTTAAGTATGTTTATGTCCTAAGTTACCTTTATATATGTTATGTGTTCTTTATATGGGTTTTATGGTAATCCTTTGGTTACAAAAAGGTAAGTAATGATACTTTTTTTTCAGTGAAGAGTTTTTACTACTTCATGAAGGTTAAAAGTATTACATTGATAAAGTAATCATGGTTTTCTTGTTGTTTTGAAAAACTAACAGTTTTCATTCTTTGTGTATCCCTTACTGAGCTTATTATGCTCATCCCAAGTTTTTGAAATGTTTTTCACAGGACTTAGCGTGGAATAGGGCCAAGGATGGGATCAAGGGAAAGTCATGCTACCTAAAACACGGAACTATACATGTTTCTTTTTAAGAGTTTTTATTTTACGGAAATTTAGTAGAAGCGACTACTTTGTAATCTTTTGAGATGTAATAGTTATGTCCTAATTCTATAAAACTCTAAACCTGAAAAGATCCTCAATGTGAATTACTCATTTAATTCAATATTAAGTAAGGTTTAAGGCTGGGGCCTTATAGTTGGTATCAAAGGTCGGTTTAGATAACTTTAGAGGTTAAGGTATTCTTTAAGCATAAGTGACATTACCATAATGGTTAGGATTTCAGAAAGAGTCCTAGTTTTAGGTAAAGTGAATGAGTAAGTATATCTTAGTGTTTACCTTCCTCATTAGTACATGATTTTTTTGTTGATATACTCACACTGACCTTTTTGGTTTTAGTAAATGGCTGGATCTAGCAGGCACTAAAGTGACAATGGGTTTGAAGGAAACTGTGGTGGTTCTCTGATTAAGATACTGGATGAGATGGGGGATTCAATGAAGAATCTCATAGTTGTTCTAAACCAACTATCAAGGAGTCATGATCAATCACTTCAACCTTGGTGAGTTCTCTAATGCATCATGTACGAGATGGCCAACTCGATGTGGAAATTCAGGTAATAATTATTAAGGTAACCATTAGGGTTTATATGATCCTTACTTTTGAGGTAATTATGGGTTATTATATGATATGATGGAAAATGAAGGGCATGAGATAAACTTGAGGTTAAAATATGTTATGATTATTTTTGAAGATTTTATCTCATTTTGGGGAATGATTTAAGAAATATATAGTTTTGGAAAAAGGACAACACGCAGACCGTGTGACAACCCGTCGCGTCGGACAAAGCTGCGGGAATCGAACCCACAACCAAAGTGTGACTGGTATTTATTGACTACCACTGGACTACGTGAAGTCCCTGGTTAGTTTGACCGATTATTTCTAGTTATATGATTTTATGAATTAAGAGTAAGTTGATTTTGGGTTATTTATGAAAATGATTAACCTATCATGGAGGATATGTGATTAGGTTAATTACTTTTCAATACGAGACTTTAGGAGCAACTGATGTTGTTTGGAGATAAATGTTACGATTTAACTTGGAAGACTATGCGACTAAATCCTTCAAATATTTGGGTTTCAATCTTATATTGGTTTACTTTGAATAATTTTATGGGCAAGTTGTTTATTGGATGGTCCTCGTTGAACTCTGGGTTTTGTTAGACACAATTTTGGAGATTAAGCATAGATTTTATTTTTATAAAGGGTTATCCATTTCTGGATTATCTGATCTTATACTAGCCTTTTTGGTTTTGGTTTTGGTTAAAGTCTAAAGACATGGGATGTATATAGTTCTCTTTTGTGGATTAGGTGATTCTCTAGAAATTGATTATAGTACTCTTAATGCAAACAAGTCTCCCTAAATACTCGTCTTTTGGAAAAAATATGAGTTTAATTAAGGAATATAGTAAAAGTTGAAAGTCAACATGATAAGTGATTATGTTTCCTTATGAATAAATTCCTCAATAAAAAGTAACTTAACACGAAAATGTTGTTTATTAGCTTTTCCTACTGGGGAATCGAATACCGTTTAACCCATCACAAGTTTGTGATTTTCTCATTGTTAACTTTCTCCTAGACATGTTTACTATCACTCTCCCTCAAGAACATGACCCTTTGCTTTTTCTTCCATGTCCATATTTTTCTACATGGAATCCTAGTATGGGTTAACTCGGGTGACCTCTGTACTTATCTTTCTTTATTTTAAAGTGATTGTTTTACCGACTCTTGTTCCGATGTGGGACTTTCAAGGATGTTTCCAAGCGCAATTTTAAAATTGCGAGGACGAAATTACGAAAAGGGGGGAAGGATGTAACACCACAGGTAAATAAAGAATATGACATTTCATATTTATCCATATTTGTGAATAAATTATTGAAATGACTTTAAAGGGGACGCTATGCTCGATGGCGTACCCAACACGCAACAACGAGTTTCTTGAGAATCTTACGTTGCACTCTAATAATAAAATAATATTATTTTAAATGGTAGTTAACATGTAGCCGTTGTATTGGCGGGAATGGATAGAAATAACTAAAATATGATTATATATGTTTTTAAATGTTTTTACATTTATCCAATAAAAGCTAAAGGCTTAAAATACGTAAAGAATTCAATTTTAGGTGTATATGCCCTAGTTTTTACTAAAGGTTCACTTATCGCCTTTTAATGGAGAACTGTCATTAAATATAGTTTTGATCACTCTTATACATTCTTTTGGACCAAATAAAACTCTTATTAAGAATTGGAACATCAAATTTTACTTTGTGTAAGTTTTTGGTATTTTTCCGATAAAGTTCATTTTTTAATGAATAGTGTAAAATGTTGTGTTTTAATTCAAAACCTCTTTTTAATATAATTTATTTATATGATTAGATAATATTTTGAATTGGTTTTAAAGTGAAATTAGAAAATATTTTTACCATTAAATCCAATAGTGGTCTTTGTAATTAATTTCACTTTGAAATCAGACTTAAACTAGTGTCAATCTTTTGATACTTATTGTTTTATAAAATCACGCTATTTGCTCTGACAGCGGGAATTAATTATTAAATTAATTAATGTGACTAATATGTTTTGAATTTTTTAAAACAGACTTCATTTTTGAATTCGGAATATCAAATATAGCTTAGGGTGACATTTTGGTATTTTTCTGAAAAACTCCAATTCTTGATGAATAGTGAAACCACTAAGTGGTAATCAAGCAAACTGATTTTTCAGTTAAATGAAAGTTTACAACTAATGTGTATTGAATTTTGAAAATCCGACATACATGGTTGTCATTAGTATGTAAAATGTGGTTCAATGGGATGAAAATAATTTTTTGGTGAATAGTAACTTTTTTTCATTAATCGCGATTAGAGGTAATTAGTGTAGTTTAAGGTAAAAATAATGTTTTAATAATATGAAATGAACTTGACACATGTCCTAACCTCATTGGATGTGTAATGGCCGACCAAGACAAGCCATGGGTCAACTTGGGGACCCCATGGAGCCACTTTGGATGGGAAATGACATAAATAACTTTTTATTTAATGTAAAAGTAAAAATGACACAAACATGATATGTTTTACTAATACAATTTTTAATTGGGGTTATACAAGTCAGATTTTTTGTTATAAATAGTAATTGTAAAGATAAAAATATTTCCTACATCATAGTAATTTTTTTATAATTTTTAGACATTAAATAAATTAAATTATATATGACATCATAATGATGCAGCGATGACATCATTATCTGACGATTTAAATAAAATGAGAAGATAATGTAAACTCTAGGACCTACACATGTCTAAAACTTATTGGATGGGTGGATTTCGATCCATTATCACCTTATCCACGAATTATATCAATGTGGGACCTTTTAAAACCGAAACAACTTTTCAAATGAAGTAATATTTCTTACATTCCAAAAGTGCCCCTCCTCTCCTCTTATAAAAGGCCCCCACCTCTACCTCATTTCACACACTCCTCAAGCCTTTGGCTCGGCCAAACCCTGCCCATTTACTCTCTCCACATCACTCTCCTCATCCGAGAGGATTCCCTTTGGGCATAATCCTTTCAAAGGAAGCCTTTAGGCTCAAATCAAAAGGAGTTACACTTTTAAAGGTAATTCATTCTCTCATTTTCATTTATTTTATTTTGCTTCTCCAACCCCCTAAACTCTTTTTATTTACTTCTTTTGTAACAACACCAGTATCTTCAATATACTAGGATGTTGTTATAAGATTTATTCGAGCTACACTCTCACACAACTACATCAAATGGTTAAAGAACATATGGTTTCCGTGGATGGCGAAATTCTGCCTCCTGAAACGATGATTGTTCAATACTCATTTAACACCTTCAAGGGTGGACATTATGATGTAACTATTTTTATATATGATATATAATATGTTTATGTTTTACTTATGCTTCTGTATTTTTCATTTGTGTCTTACCTTTATGGCTTCCATTATGGGTATACGCGATATCTTCATTTTAGGAAGTGCGGACTACCGCCCCCTCAAAGTGATGTGATTCGTTAATGCCATACGTGGGACGTATAAAGGATGGATTTAATGTTATTATATATGATGTTATACTGGAATTATTATATACCTCTATATCATTATTATTTCTTTCCATTAAATTATGAGATAGAAATGAAAGTAGCGTTCATGCGTATGTACGGCTTACCGTCTCCATGAATGGTGCATTTCATTTCTTATCCCCAAATGTAATGTACTATTATAAGTACATATATATAATGGATATATATGATGTATGATACATATAAATGATTAATATAATTCTGGAATTAAAATATACATACCTCTCATATAGTTTTAATTCCATTAATACGACATAAAAATGAAAGTAGCGTTCATGCGTACGTACGGCTTACCGTCTCCATGAACGGTGCATTTCAT
Organism: Viscum album; assembly: GCA_963277665.1. Lineage (NCBI taxonomy): Eukaryota > Viridiplantae > Streptophyta > Magnoliopsida > Santalales > Viscaceae > Viscum > Viscum album. The sequence goes on along the minus strand of OY728153.1, from coordinate 289,226,310 downwards.
TTCATTCCACTAAATGATTATGTGATTTTATAAATACATTTATATGCTGGATATAGATGATATATATGATATCCAAATCAGGAATGTCATTTTGGATATAAAGAACCTTTGACCACACGAACAACATGTAATTGTATGAAGTCCACTTTCAACTTAAGAACCAAATATCGACAAAACAATCATTATTAACTTAATGATTACATAATGTTTATAACATGGAAATAAGTGATAAAAAAGGAATAATAAGCTTGAAAAAGGTTCTTAATCAAGTAGAAATTAACTCAAGTTTATTATTCATGACGTTAAAGAACGATCGAGTCAAGTCGGACCCGAGGTAAGGGATCCTACAACTCTCTTTCTTTTTAAGTACACTCTATTATGTCATTTATTTTAAGCTCCTCTTTCTTATGATTGGGATGTTCTTTTATATTACTCCTACTGTAATTTTTATGTTCATGTGATGAGAGACCTTATTCTCTCTCATCAATCCATTTTGGAAGTTTTGAGTGGTGCCGTTAGGCTGCCGAACTTTCGTAAGAGATCTAACCTCTCTCTTTCTTTTTAAGTACTCTCCTTTATGTCACTTCTTTTAGGCTCCTCTTTGTAATGTTGGGGGATGTTCTTTTATATTAATCTTGATGTAAATTTTATTGTAATGTGATGAGATACCCTATTTGATCTCATCAATCCATATTCGGAAGTTTTATGTGGCGCCGTTAGGCTGCCGAGTTTTCGTAAGGGATTTTTCATCTCAGTTTTATTCCCGTGAGATTTATGCTACATTTGCCACAAATTCCATTTATTGGTGTATGTACTGCCCATTATTCTACTCTTTGTGTAATATAAATTCTTTTATTAGTATTTACATCAATTATATATTGTCCTTCTTTCATGGGGTGTATGTTTTGAAAGATACCAATGTCGGTAAGGGAACCTTTCACCCTCCTCTTTTTTAAAAGACTTCTTTTGTTGGGTGTTTTAATTTACATATTGTTATGTTGGGATATGTTCTCATATATCCTTATTGACGTAAATTTTATGTCCAAGTGATGATATACACTTTTTATCTCTCATCAACTCATTTTGATGTGATGCCGTTAGGCTGTCAAGGGAACTTTTTAACCCAATTTCGATTTCTTTGGGTTGAACATGTGGTCATTGAATATGTCTTCCATTGAATATGTGTGAATGACCTTTTATTGTTTTACACTTAATATCCACTTATATTAGGTGTACTTATATTTTTCACACATATTTTTGAGATTGATTTGTCCTTAATTTAATGATACCTTCTTTATAAGGGATTTCATCACATTTGACATTTCTATTGAGGGTTCATTGCTGTTATGCACCAATTCACTCTTATATGGTGTATATACTGTCCTTTGGAGTATTATATCATGAATCCATTTATTCTCATGATATTATAAAGTTCTGACTAAATTTTATTCCTCAATTATTGTATTCAAGTGTCCTTAATTTTGGTAAAACCCCTTTAACCAAAATGTCATTTTAAATGTTTTAATTATTTGTTCTTATTAATATCCATGTTTTCAAAATGGTTTTAAGGATTTATTTATATGGATATTAATGGTTTAAAATTTTAAGCTTCAAGGTGGTATGGGACACTTTGATTCAAAAATATCTTTATTAAATGTTTTAAATGGGTTTGAAAATGGTTTTGATAAATGTATCTATTATGATATATTGTGATGTGGAAATGTTATCATGTTTTATGATTTTATATTGGTACTTGGACATTTTAACGGGTGGTTACGTTATAAACCATATGACGGGTGGTTCCGTGAATACCAGGATGGGTGGTTATGTTATAACCTCCAATGCATTGGGTATGGAAGTCGGCTGTATGACTATTCCATTAAGTATGTATGGAAATTGTGCATATGGATATTCCATTAAGTGATATGTGTGGAAGTTGACGGTATGGTTATTCCACTTAAGTATGTTTATGTCCCAAGTTAACTTTATATATGTTATGTGTTCTTTATATGGGTTTTATGGTAATCCTTTGGTTACAAAAAGGTAAGTAATGATACATTTTTTTCAGTGAAAGTTTTTACTACTTCATGAAGGTTAAAAGTATTACATTGATAAAGTAATCATGGTTTTCTTGTTGTTTTGAAAAACTAACAGTTTTCATTCTTTGTGTATCCCTTACTGAGATTATTATGCTCATCCCAAGTTTTTGAAAAGTTTTTCACAGGACTTAGCATGGAATAGGGCCAAGGATGGGATCAAGGGAAAGTCATGCTACCTAAAACATGGAACTATACATGTTTCTTTTTAAGAGTTTTTATTTTACGGAAATTTAGTAGAAGCGACTACTTTGTAATCTTTTGAGATGTAATAGTTATGTCCTAATTCTCTAAAACTCTAAACCTGAAAAGATCCTCAATGTGAATTACTCATTTAATTCAATATTAAGTAAGGTTTAAGGCTGGGGCCTTATAGAAATAGCAGTATTACCTATAGTTTTTCGGGGAGTTCAATGTAAAAGTACATGGTTATGTTTTCCCATTTCCATTATCATATGGGTAATGGTTGTAAAAACCCATTATAATTTATCCTCCCACCATTAAATTGAGGACTTACCAATCATTGTGATTGAAAATATTCAATATCTCTCTTCATGCCATCCCACCATAAATAATGTTTCAAATATCTATACATCTTTTTAGTTTTTGATGAATATAGAATGCTGAACTATGAACCTAACCTAATAACTCATTCATAAAATCTATTATAGACAGGACACATACAATGTTACTAAAACTTATCAATCCATCATAATCAATGTTAAACGTAGAATCTATTTTAACCTTCCTTTATACTTTTATATCTTTATTCCATTCATTTTTAATCTTCACTTAGATTGATAATTAAGCAATCATTTGAGAAAGATAATATTTATCCACTTCCCTTAATATTTCATGGTCCATTCTATGAAAATCCATTAATATTGTATCTTTTGTGATCCTTATATTGGATAAGTTATAATGATCATTTAAATTCAAAATATCAGCCACTTTGTTTCCTTTCCCGGGGTGGTAATTTGTTGATTGATCAAAATATTTAATCACCACTAACTATCTTTTATAGTTCATATTCAACTCTTCTAGTGTGAAAATATACATGGAAATTTTATGATCGGTATATATATCACATATTTGTTCTTAAATATATTCCAACCATATATTTAATCAAAATATAAGCACACTTTACTCCAAATCATGAGTTGGATAATTTTTTTCATGGACGGTTAATTTCCATGAAGCATAAGACGACACTATATCATTCTGTATGATAACAAATATGAGTACCTTATTTGATGCATCTTCGTAGAATATAAATCCTTCTTTATTTCTAGTAAATGTAATCATTGGAGCGAAGACTAATATTCTATTTAGTTCCATGAAATTTTCCTAACATTCCCCAGTCTTGAGGAACTTGGTTCCCTTACAAGTTAACTTGGTTAGTGGATTATAAAGTCATGATAAATTCTTTACATACCATCAATAACATTGTGAAAAACCATCAAAACATTAGATATGAATGGAAAGGTTTGGTATGGGAAAACATTCACTTAACTTTGGTCTTTGATGGATCCACCAACTGACCCTAACTTGAGATTATGTGACAAAAAATGAAACTTTCCACACCCAAAATGCAAACATGGTAATTATTTCATATATATTATCCTTTTGTAAGGTCTTCAGTATAATCCTCAAGTGACCATTATGTTCTTCCTTAATCTTTTGATAGATAATAATATCATCTATAAAGACTACCAAAAATAGATTAAGGTAATTTATAAATATTTTATTCCTTAAATCCATGAATATAGTTAGGGTATTAGTAAGACCGAATGGAATCAATATGAATCCATATTTTCCATACCATTTATGAAATACAAATTTGGGTATATCCTCCTTATTTACCCTTAATTGATGGTATCCAAAGTCAAGGTCAATCTCAGAAATGTATTGTGATCATCATAATTGACCAAAAAATTCATTAATACAAGATAGATGATATTTTTTCATTATTGTGATCTTATTCAATTACCAATAATCAATAAAAAGTCTCATTATTCAATAAAAAAATGAAAATTTTCACCACAAAATGATACACTTGGCTAAATTAACCCCTTATAAATTTTTTCTTGGAGTACCTTTTTCAATTATTACAAATCATATGGGGCCATTATATATAGAGTCTTCAAAATAGGTGTAACACCATGTATTAGTTTTATTGAGAACTCAACCTCCTTATTTAGTGGAGGACTTGGACACTCTTCAAGGAAGACCTAGAAAACTCCCTCACAATAGGAATATCATATATGTTGACATTCTTCCCAACCATATGAGATAAACACCCCTTTATAATAGAAATAAAGACCCATATAATGAATTTTATTTCAATTAGAAGTTCATATTAATCATCACAATGATAGATTAATATAAGATAGTTCAAAATATCAAACATGACTGCCCTTACTCAACAATTGATTTTCGATTTATTTGTAGAAAGATAATTTATTCCTAGAATGAAATCAAATTCAACAAAAGAGAATAAAGATATTTTTAAGAAGAAAATCCCCCCAAACATATACTATAAAAGAATCATTGACTTGTGTTAGGTCCACTAGGCTGAATACCCTGAGAGGGGGGGTGAATCAGGGTATGACTAATTAAAAATTAAAGCCCGTTCTGATCTTGTTTCGCTGTTAAGCAAAACACTCTTCTCTCTCTTTCCTGCTGCACAATATAAACAGAAAGTAAAGCAAGCACAGGACACAACAATTTTACTTGGTTCACCGCTAAGGGCTACGTCCAAGGAGCATACGCCGACAGGTTGCCGGTCGTACCAAGTCCACTAAACTTCACTAGATGTGGATTACAATGTTCGGGCTAGATCACTTCTATGCCCAGGCTCACTGCCTATACAAGGTTTAGGGTCAGCTCACTGCTTTCCCAAGGGTCACTCCCTGTTTCTCTCTCTCTGGCTCACTGCCGGTGGAGAGGATCACCTTCTTCCTCTTCCTAAGATCACTGCTCTTGGAAGGGATTCACTCACAGTTTATAGACATGTAGGTCTCTTCATTTTCATGAAGGAATGCATCTTCCTCTGTATGTAGATGCTCTGTTGAAGTCCAACTTTCACCCGCAGATGAATCTCACTTTGCACCGGATGTACCGGGCAACCTCAAGTTTTACGCGCAACCCTTACGGTGCCTTGCGCGCAATTTCTATGCTTTGCGCGAAATTCCTTTTTCGCGCAACTTCCAAATTTTACGCGCAGCCTGGAAACTATCTTGCGCGCAATTCACTGCCTTTGCGCGAAATCCACTTTTCGCGCAACCTTCCTTTTACGCCCCAACTCAAACTTTCTGCGCAGCCTTTGCTTTTCGCGCAATCTGACTTTACGCGCAAACTTTAAGTTTACGCACAACACCCTTTCAAACTTCAATTTCGCGCACCAGAGCTCGGGTATTTTCTATGTCTTGAACTCTACTGAATGGAGGAGGGTCACTTCATATTTATAGGCAAAATCGACCCCACGCGAAAAATCCTCCTTGAGCGCGTAATCCGCTTTGATCTTCCGCGCACAAACATTTTCCGCGCACTGCTCCATAATTTCACGCACCTCATGCCTTTGCCATTTTACGAGCTTCGGACCTCGTAACACCTCTTGCGCGAAATACTTCATCCGCTATTTCGCGCGCCACTTCAATTTTCCGCGCACGCCTCCAAAATTTCGCGCGCCTCATGCCTTTACCGATTTTCGAGCTTTCGGCCTTGAAACATCTTTTGCGCGAAATACAATTTCGCGCAACCCGCTGTTTTGCGCGCCACACTTCAAGATTTCGCGCAACCCTCTAGTTTTGCGCGCCACGCTTAATTTTTCCGCACACCTCCTTCATTTCTCTCTCCTCATCCTTCGCCAACAACATATCACTCCATTTTCCATTGGCGATTTTTAGGGCCAAAAATTTGGCAAACACTGGAAAACGGCGCCACCTTGTACTGCTCTTTTGTACCGCCTCCAGATCGTCCTTTCCTTTGTCAAAGTTCTTTGTCAACATGGAATGTCAACAACTTCTTGGGAACTCGACAATTATCCATGGAAACCTGCTTTGTCAACAAACACAATCAACCCAAAAATGCTGCAATGTTACCTTGAGGGATTTTTTCCCAACAATCTCCCCCTTTGGGTTTGTTGACAACTCTTCACAACTCTGCTCAGAAATATTTTCTGCACTTTGATACCTCACTGAGTCTTCTTCCAGCTGCTACCACCATTCGCCTCTCGCGATTATGATAGCGTTCAAGGATTCACTTAACATGTACTCTAAGCCCACATGAGCAATGCTCGTCGTGAGAAACAAGAGTAGTATGAAAAGTTCATCAATGAATCACTTCATGTCAGACCCCAATTGTCGATTCCACCCTGATACCAATTCTTAAAATAAAACCAGTTGTTGAACCATACTGATACCAATTGGTGAATTCCTAAGTTGATACCAATTGTTGATCGCTGGACACCGTCTCACACCATTCCAACACCACTATTCTGCTTTTATCACGATCCTCAGCTGTCGTGATTTCTATGATTTGATCGATCACTTCTAGCATCGTCAGATTTCAAACACTCCCCCTTTCTCATTGCTCCCCCTTCCTGGCTGCTCCACCTGTCAGCTTCTCCCCGTAACAATTATGATTTATCAAATCTCCGCACTATTTTCTCCCTTGAACAAACACTTTTCTCCCCCTTTGTCAAGCACTTTTCAAGCACTTTTCTCCCCCTTTGTCAACGAACCCAAAGGTCACGCCTTTGTAGTCTGTAACATAGTAGAGAACACATATCAGCACATTAGGGAAAAACACACCATACCTCGGGGAGAGGGGGGGGGGGACCCATATCCACACTATTTCAAGTGCGGGGAGTCGACTGAACTCCCAGAGCCAGTCGATGCCTCTCAAATGCTGCCTTGGGTAAGGCCTTTGTCAGAATGTCTGCAACCTGCAGCTCTGTAGGCACATACTCCAACTTCACGATCCCCTGCTCAACCTTCTCCTTGATAAAGTGATACTTAATCTCAATGTGCTTTGTCCTTGAATGATGGACGGGATTTTTGCTAAGATTTATAGCACTTGAGTTGTCGCACTGGATTCCGATCGGAGACTTCACTTCAACTCCCATATCTTCAAGCTGTTGCTTCATCCACAATAACTGTGTGCATGCTTGAGTAGCCGCAATATACTCAGCTTCTGCGGTGCTTAATGAAATGCAATCCTGCTTCTTGCTCAACCAAGAAATACATAGTTCGCCAAGATAAAATGCACCTCCAGATGTTGATTTTCTATCATCTGCTGAACCGGCCCAGTCTGCATCAGTGTACCCCAATAACTCTGTCTGAGATTTGACATTGTATGTCAAGCCGAAGTCCACCGTGCCCTTAATATACCGAAGTATTCTTTTCACTGCGAGCATGTGACTTTCCTTGGGATTACTCTGATATCTCGCTGCTTGGCATGTGGCGAAAACAATATCAGGCCTTGTTGCGGTTAAGTACAACAGACTTCCAATGATTTGCCTGTATTCTGTGATATTAACTGCCTTGCCATCCTCATCTTTTGATAATTTCATCCGGGTAGCCACCGGAGTCTTCATCTCCTTGGAATTTTCCATTCCAAACCTTCTCAGGACTTCCTTGGCATATTTGGATTGAGAAATGAAAGTTCCATTCCTTCCTTGTGTCACCTGTAGACCAAGGAAAAACGTTAGCTCTCCAATCATTGACATTTCAAACTCATTTTTCATGAATTCGGAAAACTGTCTGCACTGAGCTTCATCTGATCCGCCAAAAATGATGTCATCGACATACACTAGCACCATCATCCTTTGATTACTGTCATTGCTGAAATAGAGATTGTAATCAACTCCTCCACGCTGAAAACCAAGCTTCTTCAAGTACTGATCAAGCCTTGAGTACCATGCCCTTGGTGCTTGTTTCAGCCCATACAATGCCTTCTTCAGCCTGCAAACTTTGTTCTCATCCTCATGAATGAGAAAACCATCTGGCTGCTCAATATACACCTCCTCTTCCAGAACCCCATTCAAGAATGCGGATTTGACATCCATCTGGAACACTTTGAACTTCCTTTGCACTGCGATGGCTAGGAATAATCTTATTGTCTCCAGCCTTGCAACCGGTGCAAATGTCTCATCAACATCAATTCCCTCGATCTGGGAGTACCCCTTGCACACTAGACGTGCTTTGTTCCGAATCACTATGCCATCTTCATTCATCTTATTGCGATAGACCCATTTGGTCCCAATGACATTCTTGTCTGCTGGCCTCGAAACAATCTCCCATGTCTGGTTCTTCTCAATTTGATCAAGCTCTTCATTCATAGCCTGACGCCAGTTTTCATCTTCAGCTGCATCGGAAAAACATTTTGGCTCCACCTGAGATAAAAAAGATGTTTGCTGTAATGATTTCATTCTTCGAGTCTGAACTGGAGCTGTCTGATTGCCAATGATATTTTGCCTATCAATTTCAGCTCGATTCTTTGGCTTCTTTGCAGATACAGACTTGACACTTTCTTGTTCATCATCAGAATCTTCTTCTGAGTCAGCCTCTGCCACTTCTACTCCCCCTGTGCTGCTTACCTCATCATCACTTTCATCCAGAAACTGTTCACTGGGTCGTTGAGCAGTCTGTTCATTTTCGACTATAGTGACATCATTGCTCTCAACAATTTTTCCCAGCCTCTTGTTGAAACATTTATATGCTTTGCTTTTCCCTGAATAGCCAAGGAATATCCCTTCATCTCCTCGTGCCTCAAACTTCCTATGATGTTCTTTGTTGAGAATGAAACACTTACTTCCAAAGATTCGAAAGTATTTCAACGTTGGCTTCTTTCCGTACCACAGTTCATACGGAGTCTTCCCTTGCTTCGGACATAACAGGGACCTGTTTGAAACATAGACCGATGTTAAAACTGCTTCCTTCCAAAATTTCTCTGGTAGGTCCTTATCAATAAGCATTGTTCTGGCCATGTTGTTAATGATCCGATTCCTCCTTTCTACCACTCCATTTTGTTGGGGAGTTCTTACTGATGAAACTTGATGCCTTATCCCATGTTTCTCGAGATAGTTTTCAACCTGACTGTTTGTAAATTCTGTACCATTATCAGTACGAAACTTCAGAATTTTCTGCCCAAGCATCTTTTCTGATTCCCTCCTGTACTGCTTTATGCAACTGAACACCTCTGTCTTATGGGTAATGATGAATACCCAGGCCATTCTGCTGTAGTCATCAATGAAAAGAACATAGTACCTTTGCCCATCTATAGCTCGTGGTGAGATAGGTCCACATACATCAGCATGCACCAATTCGAGCACTCGAGTTGCTTTTTGTTCCTTTGGCCTGTATGTCTTCCTGATGATCTTCCCTTGTTGACAAGCAGCACACGTATGAGTGCGATCACGTGATAGTTTGGGAAGGTCTCTAGCAGCATCACACTTTACCAGATCTTCCATAGATGGTTGACATAGATGACCAAGTCGCTTATGCCACAACTGATTTTCTTCTTCTCTGGATAAAAGGCATGAATCTTCTTCCCCACCTATCAGGTAAAGATTCCCCTTTGTTCGTTTTCCCTGAAGAATGACAATTCCATATTTTCCTTTAACAAAACCCATCTTCTTGGTAAATAGTATAGAGTGCCCAGAGTCACATAGTTGACTGACGCTAAGCAAATTATGACTGAGACCCTCTACCACCAAGACATCAGCATGTCTCATTTCTTTGCCCCCAAACTTGGCTTTTCCTGAGCCAACAATCTTCAGGCCTTCATCATTTCCAAACTTGACAACTCCTTCTTTGTCATATTTTATGCCTGTAACCAGATCCTTATTACCCGTCATGTGGGATGTGCAACCACTGTCAAGGATCCAAACACCAGAACGATCTGATGCTTTAAGGGCAATTTCAGCAACTACGGCCTTCTCAGTTTTCTTCTTCCTAGTCCATACTTTTTCTTTCATACTCGGCATGGATTGAGGCTTCTGTTCTTTCTCAGAGTATGATGGACCAGCTTCATCTTGCAAAACTGCAAATCTGTTCTGAACTTTTAACTCACTTGTCGGTTTACTGATCTGCTGCTTGCGATCATTTTGATTCTGCTTTGACACAGTTTTCTGAATGGCCGGAGTGCAGTACCTAGCCATGTGTCCAAAACCTCCGCACCAACAACAGTGTCCTTCAAAAAATGTTCTGGGAAACCGTTCTCTGTTTGGCTGCCATCTCTGTTCTTGTTCCCTTCGATATCTTTTGGCTATGGAACACACATACTGTGAATGTCCCATCTTTCCACAACAGTAACACCTGATATAAGGTGAATTCCTTCGTGTTACTTCAGCACTACGAGTTTCCCCTTTGGATCTCTGAGTATTCCGATTCTGCTTTGTGCTCAAATCCACTTTCAATCTCGGAACAAGTGCTTGCGGTCTAACTTCAACTGCCGTAGATTTTTGTTTCTGATTAAGCCATGAATCAGCCTTAACATCTGAGTTCAATTGCTGCTTCTTTCCTGCTGAACTACTAGGCTCTTCTTTCTTCTTTTCCGTCTTCGTAACGACCTGATTTCCCAAGAATGTGTTGGGATTCAAAGGTTTTTCCTGGTCTTTAACTTTTCTCCGCAGACCGACAACTTCCTCTTCAAGCTCTTCAATACACTTGACGTGATCTTTCACTTTTCTACTCAAGCAGTCGATCTCCCTTTTCTGCTCTTCAATCTTGAGCTTATGCTCATCAACCTTTTCTGTGCGCTCTGACCTGGAAGACTTAAGATTTTCAATTTCTTTCTCAAGCTCAGACTTCTCTTCTTCTTGTTGTTGCATGTAGAGTTTGGCATCACGTACTATCTTATTGGCTTTCTTTGTTTTTGCTCGCCAAACATCTATCTCTTCAAGAGCTTCTTCTAATTCAGCTTCCATGTCAACTCGCCCTTCAATTTCTTCTTCTTCTTCATCAGTTTCAGTTTCTTTCTTTTCTAGAGTGCTACTAGCAACAGCCACCATCGCATTTTGACCACGATCTCTACAGTTTTCTATCTCTTCAACTTCTTCACCCTCAGACTCAGCTGAACTATCAATTTCTTGGGAAAGAAGATTCTTCTTTTTAAAGAAATTTCTCTTGAACTGCTTCTTCCCTTTCACATAGGCTGAAGATTTTTTTATGGGAATCTCAACTTCATCTTCATCGCTTTCTTCTTGAAACTTTTTGGGGCATCTTGCAGCAAGATGACCAACCTTTCCGCATCGGAAGCATGCTAGTGGAAGTTTCCCTTTAAACTTTCCTTTTCCTCTTTGCAGATTTGAAGAAAGGAACGACATCACCTCATCTGACTCTTCTTCCTCCTTAGAATCTTCAATAGTGAGCCTCTTCATGGCCTTAAATGACACCTCTTTGGATTTCCCCTTTTCCACAGCATCGTTGCCATCATTTCTCATTTCATATGCAACAAGAGTGCTGTGTAGGTTATCCAATGTTAGCTCTTTCGGATCTTTATCTTCCAACACAGAAACTTTCGGATTGAACCGAGGTGGAAGCTTTCTCAAGATGCGCTTTACGATTTTAATGTCTTCGATAATTTCTCCAAGACCCCGCATGTCTTCTACCACAGCATTTACCCTGTCAAAGAATGCATCAACAGACTCATTCGGGTTCATTTTGAGATCTTCATACTTGTTCCACAACACTTGCAGCTTTGCCTCTCTGACTTTTGTATCCCCTTCATAAATATTCAAAAGTTTTTCCCACATGGCATGTGACGTTTTTCATGACATCACCTTTGTATAAATGGGATTAGAGAGGGCTCCCCCTAAGGCATTTATTGCTTTGGAATCAGCATCCAACTCTTTGTGCTCAGCTTCTGATAATGCACCACTAGTAATATCAGCTGTGATACCATGCATAGCTGCTGAAAACACATCCATTCCCAAAGATCGGAAATAGTGTTGCATTCGATTCTTCCATATCTGAAAATTACATCCGTCGAAGATCGGAATCCCTCTATGATTAGTGACCTCCATTGAGAGAAGACCAACTGTTAACCTTTCCCTCTGATACCACTTGTTAGGTCCACTAGGCTGAATACCCTGAGAGGGGGGGTGAATCAGGGTATGACTAATTAAAAATTAAAGCCCGTTCTGATCTTGTTTCGCTGTTAAGCAAAACACTCTTCTCTCTCTTTCCTGCTGCACAATATAAACAGAAAGTAAAGCAAGCACAGGACACAACAATTTTACTTGGTTCACCGCTAAGGGCTACGTCCAAGGAGCATACGCCGACAGGTTGCCGGTCGTACCAAGTCCACTAAACTTCACTAGATGTGGATTACAATGTTCGGGCTAGATCACTTCTATGCCCAGGCTCACTGCCTATACAAGGTTTAGGGTCAGCTCACTGCTTTCCCAAGGGTCACTCCCTGTTTCTCTCTCTCTGGCTCACTGCCGGTGGAGAGGATCACCTTCTTCCTCTTCCTAAGCTCACTGCTCTTGGAAGGGATTCACTCACAGTTTATAGACATGTAGGTCTCTTCATTTTCATGAAGGAATGCATCTTCCTCTGTATGTAGATGCTCTGTTGAAGTCCAACTTTCACCCGCAGATGAATCTCACTTTGCACCGGATGTACCGGGCAACCTCAAGTTTTACGCGCAACCCTTACGGTGCCTTGCGCGCAATTTCTATGCTTTGCGCGAAATTCCTTTTTCGCGCAACTTCCAAATTTTACGCGAAGCCTGGAAACTATCTTGCGCGCAATTCACTGCCTTTGCGCGAAATCCACTTTTCGCGCAACCTTCCTTTTACGCCCCAACTCAAACTTTCTGCGCAGCCTTTGCTTTTCGCGCAATCTGACTTTACGCGCAAACTTTAAGTTTACGCGCAACACCCTTTCAAACTTCAATTTCGCGCACCAGAGCTCGGGTATTTTCTATGTCTTGAACTCTACTGAATGGAGGAGGGTCACTTCATATTTATAGGCAAAATCGACCCCGCGCGAAAAATCCTCCTTGAGCGCGTAATCCGCTTTGATCTTCCGCGCACAAACATTTTCCGCGCACTGCTCCATAATTTCACGCACCTCATGCCTTTGCCATTTTACGAGCTTCGGACCTCGTAACACCTCTTGCGCGAAATACTTCATCCGCTATTTCGCGCGCCACTTCAATTTTCCGCGCACGCCTCCAAAATTTCGCGCGCCTCATGCCTTTACCGATTTTCGAGCTTTCGGCCTTGAAACATCTTTTGCGCGAAATACAATTTCGCGCAACCCGCTGTTTTGCGCGCCACACTTCAAGATTTCGCGCAACCCTCTAGTTTTGCGCGCCACGCTTAATTTTTCCGCACACCTCCTTCATTTCTCTCTCCTCATCCTTCGCCAACAACATATCACTCCATTTTCCATTGGCGATTTTTAGGGCCAAAAATTTGGCAAACACTGGAAAACGGCGCCACCTTGTACTGCTCTTTTGTACCGCCTCCAGATCGTCCTTTCCTTTGTCAAAGTTCTTTGTCAACATGGAATGTCAACAACTTCTTGGGAACTCGACAATTATCCATGGAAACCTGCTTTGTCAACAAACACAATCAACCCAAAAATGCTGCAATGTTACCTTGAGGGATTTTTTCCCAACAACTTGATATGTGATCATTGTACCTTTAGGGATTTTCAATACTAATTTAACAACTAATATTTAAGTATATGAATTAATATTCTAGGATAACTTTCATGATATACATTAATTCATATACCAATTATCAAATACGGTACTTCCATATTATAGAACACCCATTACCACTTCAACTTCATCATTCTATCTTCAGTCACATACCAAAACTAAAATGGGTTTTACGACCACCAAACATCATAAATTAGAGTGATAAATCCTATAATTGTGAAAAATAATTCATTAGATGTTTAAATCATGACACATATTTTTAAATATATGAAACCTTTGGTTTAACCTAGGTTTTTTATGGTCATAATCTATCTATATCCATCATTATGGTTTTAATGAAAATGTTAATTAACCTATGCATATCCAATGGGATTGTCAAACCTGGTGTGCAATAAGTCTCATTATCATGCACCGAGGTTGATCAAGTCAAATCCAAATGCACCATTTTTAGATTTGTTACCAATCTAAAAAACTGTCATAGAGCTGTATCCACTTATAGAATCTACATATGGATTTAATTTCTAAGAATGATATACTCCCTTCCTTATCAAAATTTTGAACATTTTCTTATACATATAATTATCCTAAGTGTTCTCACTAAATTTTTTTCAATATAGTTTTCAAATATTAACTAAACCTTTCTTATGAAACAAAATATAGAGGCCCATACATTTCATATATAAATATTACATATTAATAGATGAATATTCATTACATTCTAAAAAAACATGCATGCGTACCATAAAAGTTTAACATATTGGGAAACATGGATACATAAACTATTTGTTCATAAGTGAAGTAAATCATTTCCAATTAGGTTCTTCATAACTAAAACCCTTATAAAACTTATAATACTTATCAAATTTCATGAAAACATTGGAAATGAAACATATGAAAGGGTGATATTAGATTCACTATAATGGTAAACAAGGGAGACACTAATGATCATGTAAGAATAACATGAGAATAAGGGCATTAGAATAGAATATTAACATTTTAAAACCATACACTACATATCAAAGATCATAATCAAGAGTAATGGAATAAATTTTGGATTTTCCTAATACACGAGTCATAGATAAATCAAAGAAAATAATACACGAGAGAATAACATTAGAATAAGATGTAGTTTTTTGGAATACATATAAGAATAAAAACTTTTATATTGAGGCTACCCAATAAGACATTCATAACATGGTAGATATTAGATAACCACCCATATACCTTTTTTATGCATGGGATGACCTCCTATATACCATATTTTGGGATTGGTATAAACTCCACCATACCCTATGTTTTTATCTTTGGATAACCTCCCATGTACACTCTTTTTTTGGGGATGGTATAATCTCCTATGCACCTATTTATGTAATTTACAATTAATCATTACCTGATGCATTAGAAGTCAATATAATTCTAATCTATCCATTCACATAATGATAATATTACAGATACTATACAAAAAATTATCAAACATTAATTATTTCATAAACTATGAAAAAGAATATGTTTTCATAAACATTTTTTCATGGAACAAAACAAGGAAAATAAATGGGTTTCATAAACATTTCATCAATTTATAATAGCATAAACTATAGAAAGGAATGGTATTTTTAAAAAAATAATAATTATTATAAACCATATAGAGAATGAATAATGATAGTATCATTGGATCACATCCCTTGTATATAATTAGAAGAATCATGGTTTTTTGTTGTTTATAAATAGAAACACCATTAACAGACCATGAATTTTTTTTTGGAAAATATCCATTTTAAATTTGAAATAAATTATTTGATATATAAATATTTCTCAAATTCTAAAGAAAAAATGTTATTTGGAAATAAATTTATAACCCATTTAATTAAGATTCAAATTATTTAGTGGTCATGATGGTTGGAAATTATATTCATGCTCTGAATGTTAAAAAATATTCACTTCACATTTTGTGTAAGAAGTTTAATGTGCCTCATTAATTAAATGACAAGTAGAATAATTTTTTATTTTTTTATTAAAATTAAAAAATGGGTAAAGAATTATTTAATCAATCATTGGGTTTTAGTATAATAATTATTGGATTTTTTTTATTAAACATTGATATGGAGGGAAAAGGATTATTGACCAAAGGGTGAAATAAAGTTGTTCTCCTTAAAAACGTTATTTTGGAAACTTTAGTATATAAAGAGAGGATATTGAAAGTAAAACTTATATTATCTATAAATAACCAATGTATAATAAAATTATATATTTTATAGGTATATATATCATAATATTTTATCATTGGAAATTAAATCATAAATAACCATGATAGAAAATGAGATTGTAACATAAAACCCTTACCACTTTGTTAACATTTTAAATATAAGACCCATGAATGAAGTAACATTATATGGATCTATAAATACCAATAAAATTTATAATAATACTTATAAAATCCATTTATGTGTAGTATATATACCACACAAATGAAAAAAGTGGTGAATATGACATGCGTCTAATATAATTAAATGTTAAAAAATCTCTTTCCTCTTGTATCGAGTTCAGATGTACAAATTTGAACCTCATATAAAAATATACGGTTTTATTATAAATATATTATATAACCATACTAATATATATCATACCATATATTATCACTTATAAACATTTACCACCCGTTCATTAACAATTCTTTTCTAAAATCACTTTGTGATAACTGCTTCATTTTTTTATGTATGATTGGGTTTAGTAGTTTTGATACTCATAATTTGATAATTGTTAAATCATATTTAGAATAATAAAAATGATATAAATATCATATAAAATTATTATAATCATATTTATAGTCATCAATATGTGAATTGGAAAAAAATGAATTACACCATTGATTGAGATGGTAAGCCATACATATGCATGAACACTATTTCCATTTTTTCAAAGGGTGGAATGAAATATTGTTATATAATGGTTATAATTTAAATAATGATTTTTATATCATATATATAATATACATTTATTAAATCTATCCTCATTACCATATATGTCAAAATAAAATGAAAAACACATCACAACTCTTTATGAAGGAGGTAGTCCACACGTACGAATGAGAGATGTTATCATTTTTCAAATTATTTTAAGGTAAAAAGGTATATGTGATATTATAATTCCATAAGAATAATTATATCATATATTTCATATATATTATTTAAATCAATCCTTATTTCCATATGTGAGAGGATGTTATGGAAAATTAATTAAATCGGTTCGTGAGGCGACAGTCCATCGTAAACACAATCGATAATTTTGTTTCCAATTTGATGGAGGAGATAGATATAGATTATTAAATTAACATAATAAAATATCAGTACATGGAATATTATATTTTATTTCATTTAATAATTGTTTAATGATTTTTCATGGGAGTAGAATGATTAATAATATAAAAATGTTTGGTTAAAAATAATACCTCTTCTTCGAACAACCTCATTAGGTTTCCACAAAACACCTCTTTGGGAGGGTTTTCTGGTAAACAAAGAATATATGTTGTGGTGAAATATGGATGTAATTTTTCTGTGTATGTATTGGATAATAAAGAGTCTTTTTCAGTGTGAATAGGGGAGGAGAGTGGGTTCCCCTTTATAAGTTAAGGAGAGGAAACACTTGGAATTTTTTAAAAGAATAAAATATACCCATGTTTTACGCACACAAAAAGGCTCCAAAATGGACCATTAGAAAACAACAAATGATTTTAGATCCAAATATTTATGTAAAAAATGGTTTAGATAATCTTTTCTGTAATTTCATATGTTATCAGATTAGTTTAACCCCTCAGTAAACCCATTTTAACTATAAGAACAGTAATTAATTTTTTCTATATTTCCAGAAATTAAATTGACCTTATGATATAAAATAAACTGTTATAATTCAAAATATGGAATCCGTATTATAAAATTAAATTAAAAAAAATTCTATAATTTAATTTAATATTAAATACACAAGAATGATGACAATGTGGGTTTTGAGAGAAAATGTTTTTAAAAGTATAAAACGTTTTTATGTCAACATTAAACATGAAATTGATTCCTATTGGATAGAGTGATTATTATTGATTTGGGTCAATTGAGAAGCTAATAAAAATTTATGTAAATAAAATTTTAAATAAAATCCCCCAGTTTAATTAAGATCAACTCAATTAATCCAAACAACATATTGATATATGTTTTGATCTTTTAAATATTTATCAATGATTTATTATGTGTTAGTTAAAATAATATGAAAAACTTTTATAACTTGTGAAAGAAATTTACCTAATAAAAATCTTATATAAACACTAATTAAGATTAATTATTAAAATAGTGGGTCTTTTATAGTTTAAGATAAATCCAGTTCAATGGTTTGAAATGAAACCAAAAAAAATATGGTTTAATTAATACAAGTGGTTCAGTATAAAGCTGAGAAATAGTCCCCTTTTTATGGTAATCACCTACTTCCAAGAAGATTATAAAAATATAATCATGATCCACAACCTAGATCATGTATAAATATAGTATCTATAAGATTTCTTGGACATCATGGTACATCTTCCACAATAAATTTAGGAATTATACAAACCCACCACTTCCAAAACACTATGGGTAAAAAATGTGAAGAGGGTTATGGATATATCTTGTATCTTACAATAAAAGCTATAAAGATAGTGTGTGTTCAATAAATAGGGTAAACTACACATTACTCAAAATTAAATGAAACAAACATAAAGAGATGTATAAATATGTAGAAATGACGGTTTTACATGGTATGATGTGATTTGAAATATTGAATATCCTTTATATAACTTAGATATGATTTCAATCTATTTAACCAAAAATTACAATAAAATAGAACATCATAAACTCTATTTATTAAAATTGTAGGAAGGATTTGTGTATTCAGTGAGCTTCACTCTTTCACTGTTAAATGTTAGGAAGAGTTATTCATGTAAGATATTATGTGATAATACATCTATTATTCAGAAATCAATTCCTCTCATTACTAGTAAAAACACTTCATGTATTCCCAACCAATTAAATCATGTTTGATCATAGACTATTTAAGAATAATCATTTGGATCTGCTGACACATCGTACTGATTTATGACATAAATTAATTTTCCAGTGACTCTTATAGCGGTGAGACAACTTTGGTGGTGCGACAAATATGGTGGTGACTCATATTGTCAGTGACATAAGTTGGATATGAGTCAGGGAAATAGTGTGTCTGGATGATGATAGGTCATCTAGTGGTAGGTCATGATCAATTGTGACTCATCTTAGTGGCGACTCATCTAAACAGAGATTATATTATGCAAGTAGAAATTTTCAACACTTTTCGAAATTTATTTGTAGTGTGTAAAGTTTGATGGTGTGTCTGTTTCAACAATGAGTTATGTTTAATGGTTAGCCATGTCTGGATGTGGCTTAATTATAGTAGTGAGCCATCCTCAATGGTGACTCCTTTCTGATGTTAGGTCTTTTCAATACATAACAAATATTTCTCCAATCATCCTTATATTATAAAATTATATCATAAAGTATAAAAACCATTAAAAAAATTAACCTTATTTTAAAGCATTAATAAAAGGTGTACAAAAATATCCCCCTTTTTTATGCTCATAAATAATTTCATTATATAATCATCGAAAGAATAAACATTATCATAAAATGGATGTTGTTAGCAAAAGAAGTTATATCTCATTAACAAATTAAAATTTAATATGAGGGTTTAAAAATAATGTATATCTTAAAGAAGAATGGTATCAATGATATTAAATTAAAATGATATTAAAGATACCTAAAAGTAATAGTATCATAGAGTATCATAAATGTAATGAAAAAGGACCGGAAATAGGTGTGGGGATTTTTTTCCAAATTGAACCCCCCTTTTCGGATTTTCAAAAAGTGAAAATAAATGAATGAAATGAAAAATAATAAAAATATGAGTAATAAGAGAATTTAAATTGAAATATAGAAGTAAATAAATGACATCCAAAAAGAAGGACAATAAATGTCATAAAGAAGTACCTACAAAAAACAAATCCTAATCTCAATGATTTTTTTTGTGGGGTAGGATTAAGAGGTGATTTACCATTACTAGAGGAAGTGGGCATAAAAGTAGAGGTTTAGGATGTTGTAACTATGGTAGAGGCTATAAAAAATCATATAGTAGTGGTAGAGACAAAGGTTTAAAGTGGAATCTCCCTAATGATTATTTTTTGAAACTACTGAACAACTTCTGCTATAGATAAACTCAAAGGCCATAACTGTGCAGGTAGAGGTTCATTGATATCTCAATTAATAGCTAGTCTAAAATACTAAGGATTAGTAGTGGGAGGATTATGATTAAAAGTCACTAGAATTTCCACATGAGATACTACTATAGTCCCATACTAATGTAGAAAAGGATTCATCAAATTGATGATGTCTATAATTATTTGGCCTCCGCACACCATGGAACTATATAAATCTTCATTATCCTCTATGAACAACTGAAGCATATGTGCTACATCATTAAAATATGATATATTCTCCTTAAATTATCTATAAAGAGGTGGAAACTAAAAGTTCTCAGTGATTAAGATGAAGTGAAAGTTTTGTTCACGCTTTCTATAGATCTGGGATATGTAATACATAATTTCCTTTTTGATGTTTTATCTATCAATTTTATTTTTGTTAATAGATTCCCTAACTTTCTTATATACATGATAACTATTACACCTAATATTCATCAAAATATCCCATGTGATATGAGAGACATTTCTTGAGATAGTTGAAAGATATTTTCTAAAATATAATCTGATAAGATCAACATCCAAAGGATGAGGTAAATAATTAAAAGTAGAATCCATAGAAGCTATATTTTCCACCATCGTAACAAATAATCCATAATTACAGCAAAATAAGTCTGCATACCCTCCATCACTAATCTCAAAGACTCCAACTTACTTATAAGTCTTATATTCCAAATATCCACTTCTTTAATATGATGCCTCTTCTTGGGATGAATGTGTTGAATCAATAGATATAACAAAAGTTTGGAATCATTCTCATTAATATTTTTGTTCATAAGAGGTTGATTCTTTAGAATCCTATCATAATATAGAGCAATAACTTCTTTAAAAGACACCTTGTTATCCTGAGGACCCACATCTATAATCAAAAGAGAAACAATTATATCATGAAAGGGTGTAGAAGATCCCATAATAGAATTAGCCTCAACAAGATCGTATCCTAAAGGCACATTTGACTCAAATCTTTGTAACTCCACAACAACATCAATCTGTTATCCATTGATCCCATAAGATCTATCACCACTCAAACTGTAATAGTATATCCACCATGATTTTGTGTAGTATTATCATCATCTGAGTCAGGGTAGTCGAAGCCTAACAACACATAACATGTATATCTATCCCATTACTCAAAATTAAAGACTCCCTTCTCGATAGAAGACACAAAAATAGGTTCAACTACTACAAGTTTAACAACCATATACTCATTAACCAACTGCTCATCAACTAAAGATAAAATAGATTCAACATCAGCATACTCTACATCTACATGAATAACTCTATGTCTCACAAAACATGAGGAATCCTCCCACTCAAATAATTACTAAAAATGATATCAATAATATCCACCATCATCTTGAACTAGGTTCATTATTTCCTCAGACCTAGAAGCAACAGATACACCTTGATAAAAAGCAAGTGCCTGGGGAATATCAATATCCCAAGCACCAATATATTCATCAGAACCATATTGATAAAACCATCAAAATTTTTATCCCCATCACTATCTCCCTCATTGTTTCCATCACAAAATTCATTATCTTTTACTTATTCTTTATCATTTACTTCATCATCATCATCATCTTATCCTTCATTACCATTTTCACCATTTTCATCATCATATAACTAAAATATTTCTTCAGAAACCTTAGTTTAATCCTCTTCACCTCCTTTAGATAAAAGAGTTTCTATAAAATGGATATTTTTTTTTGAATAAGTGCACCAAAAGATATAGTCAAAAGTCTCTTAGGAGAGTTAGGGTCACTACCTTCATCAACCAAGAACACTTTCTCCATATCACCTATAGCTGATACCTCTTCTTCTTCTAGTTCCTCTCAGAATATGATACCACTTCATTTGGATCCAAACAAGGATCCATAATATTTTTTTGTTCTTTTTGGGTGATAAAATGAATTTAAATCCTCATAAAACATTTTATCATCAATAAAAACTTCCTTAACCATGCGTTTGAGCATATCATTATTTTATTTTAAATAACTCTTTTATGGAAAAATCCACAACATTTCATTTCTGATTCTTTTCTTTATGTACAAGCCCCTTGGCCCCATGCATTTCCATAATGAATTTAGGGATAGATAATAGAGTTTGATATAGATTATTTTTTAAAAAATATATATCATACATAGGAGATATACATATTGATACCTCATTGTTCTGAAGTCACCCTTCCTTGGGAATATCATAGGCTGAATAAACATGAACAACAAATGACTCTAACCATATAACTCATTTACTACAGGTATTATTATAATTCCATCTCTAATAAGCTCTTCCAAAACATCCTCATATAAAAATGAATTAATTTGAATTATAATATATCATTTTTAGTCATTTGAAACACCTTCCTGAGGTACTTTTAGACTTATATCCCATTGAATTTAAGAAAAAACAACCTTTTTCTCAATTATCATACTTCAAACTCAGTATTTATCTTCCCCAAAGATAAAATCCACATTTTAATAAAATAGATTCACTTAACATTGCTAAAATGACCTCTAATTATTCATGAAACACTCTACCCAACCATGTTCTTAGATTACTATAGCCACCAATCGTTTTCATGACATAATCCTTTGAACGTTCACTTCCTTCTCATGTTCCACCTTTTGGTTATTTAGATGTGGGTTTTTTTTGGCTCAACTGCTAGTCTACTCAAATATCCTTTCAGATTATTTGTTGAAAATGACTCATATGAAGATAAAAATGATTTAGGATTCAATTTTACAATTAAAAATGGTTACAAATATTTGGAAAAGGTCGGGGGAAAGGTAAAGGTTTGGAGAGAAAGGTAGCGGAGAATCTCAAAAAGAAAAAAGGGTGCGAGCGAGTATGCATCAAAATTAGACTAAGTATCCAATTTATACCATTTTGGGATTTTTATATCTAAAATCAACATAACATTTAAATAAAAATGAAATGAATCATTTAACCTATATACAATAACTAGCAATGGATACTTAAATCCAACGGTGTGTGACAACCAACGATGGCCTGTTACAATAGTGGGTAGTTCCAAATGTTGGTTTTTTAGTAGTGGGTAAATTACAATGGTGGGTAAACATCAATGGTGGGTAAACTACAATGGTGGGTAAACTCTAATGGTGGTTAAAATATAATGATGGTTAAACTCCAACATTTGTTAAACTCTAATGGTTGTTCTCATAAAAATTAATTCTAATCAAAATTGATCATGTTGAATTATTGTTTGATGTAGTCCATTCTCTCAGAATTAAATGTCTTAGTAAATATATCATCAAGATGATGTTAATTTCCAATGTATTATAGAGTTATATCACTCTTTGGAAAATTGTCTCCAAAAAATTGATGTCTTACATCAATGTGTTTTTTCTAGAGTGAGATACAATGTTTTTAGATAATATTATAGCACTTCTGTTGTCACAATTTATAGGTAAACATCATAATTGATATCCATGGTATAGAAAAGTGTGTTTAATCTAAATTTTTTGAGTAAGAAAACTAGTTTCATCAATGAATTCATCTCTAGTAGTATACAGTCCAAAAAATATTGTTTTTAGTACACTAAGATACTATAGACTTTCCCAAAAAGGTGGCATGTTCCATTGGTTCCTTTTCTAACTAAATTGTAACAAAGAAGATCAAAATCTAAATAACTCACAATGTCAAATGAATATCATTTAGGGTATAAAAATTCTAAATTGGTTTTATATTTTAGGTATTTTAAGATCCTTTAAAAGAAATAAAGTGTGACTCTATTGGGTTTTCATGAAAACTAGCACACATATGCACACTAAACATAATGTCAGGCTGACTACCAGTTATATATACTAGACATCCAAAAATCCCTCTATAATTTTTTGATACACTATTTTCCTTTTTTCACTAAGATTCAACTTATAGGTGTTACTCATATGAGTGTCAGTATATCTAGAAGGATCCAATTTTTTTAATGATCTTTATAATATTTTTTTGATTTTAAATAATTCATTCATTAATTAGAAAAATATAAAAAACCAAGAAAGAATTTTATTTCATCCATTAAACTCATTTCAAAATAATTTTTAACAATCTATATAAAAATTAGTACCTAATATATTTTTGGAAGATCCAAAAATAATATTATACATAGATTTGAACAACTAAATCATCTTTTGAATTTATTTTTATAAAAATTATAGGATTTGATATACCCTTTGAAACCCCATTAGAAATAATAATACTGCTAGGACTATCCTAATAAGCTCTAGGATATTTTTTTATAACATATAAAAAAAATTTAGTTTGAAATCATTATTTGTAAAATGAGGGTTTTGAAATAAAGGGGGTAGTTTATTAGAAATATACTCAATTATATAACCATTCACGAATTCAATTTTGACATCCATTTGTGGATTTTTTAAATATAGATGTTCTATATTGGATACAAGTATTCTAATGTATTCATTTCTAGCTATATGTAAAAAAATTTCATCATATTCTATACCCCCTTCTTGACTATTGCCTTATCAAACTAGTCTAGCCTTATTTCTTAGTGGTCTTCTAGATTCATGAACCTTTTTTATAAACAACCATTTAGTTCCAATAGTTAATGTGTATATGGGTATGTCAACATGTTACCAGAATTTATTTCATTAAAATTTATTATGTTCTTCTTGAATATCCATTACCAAGAATCCATCATTAATTTCATCAGTGATGATCTTAGGTTCAAGTCGTGACAAGAAAGCTTGATGTTTTACCTGGTTCCTCAAAGAATCTAGAATATGTGTACCAAGATCTAAGTATCCTAAGAAAATTATAAAATATTCTACTTAAGAGTTCTAATAGATCTAGAAAAATAAGGGTTGGTCACCTAATGGTCGTCTATAGGATACAGTTTAAGATTTTGATATACCTATGAACTGAATGATTTTTTTATTATTTTACAATAGTTTCAGAAGGTTTTTGATTTATTTTTAATGTAGTTAAATCATCCTCAAGGTTATCGAAATGGTTTTTAGGATCATGGGGATCTATCTTATCAAATATGACATGAACAAACTCTTCCACCATCTTGTTTCATTTATTAAACACCCTATAGGATTTAATAGAGGTTGAATAACCAAAAAAATACCTTATCACCCATGGAGGAAAACTTGTAAAAATTATCCTTTGTGTAAAGAATAAAATAGTTTTCATCCAAAGAATATAAATTAAATAACATCAGGTTAACGATTACTCCAAAAATCATAAGTGGTATTCTTTAAAAGTGTTATAATTAAGTCACTAATAATTATATAGTATGCTATATTCACAGCCTCTACCCAAAAGTAGATAGGTAAAACATATTCATTTATAATTTTTCTGGCTATATCATGAAGGGTACTACTTATTATTTCTACAACTATATTATTATGGGAAGGTCCTAGGAGTATATAAGTTATGTTTATAGCCATTTTTTTTAGAAAAAAAAATTCAATGTATGGATTTCCAAACTTCGGGCCATGGTTACTTCTTAAGGTCTCAATTCTAAGTCCCCCCAGGTCTTCAATATATTTTTAATACTTAGAAAAAAGATAGAATGATTCACTTTTGTAAGATAAAAATAATACAAAAGTATAACAAGAAATTTAATCTATAATTATATAGACATAATGCTTCTCATTTAAACTAGAAACTCTATAAGGACCAAAAAATCAATGTGAACCAATTATAGGGGTTGAGAAGTTGAAAAATATTTATTAAATTTAAAATATATTTTGTGTAGTTTCCCTATTTGGTAGAGGTTACAAACTTTATCATTTTGGAATACATATTTTGGTAGATCGTTAACTGACCCTTTCCTAGTCTGCTTTCCAAGTGAGGGAATATTACAATAGTCTAGTCTCTTATTCCAAATCCAAGATTCATTGTGAAATACACATAAGGAAGAAACATTTTGTGAAATTAATGAATCAAGATTAACCTCATACATGTTCTCATTTATAGAAGTGGTAAATACTAAATCATTTTTATAATTAAAAAATACCAGCATTGTATTAAAATCTTACATGAAATCCAGCATCACATAGCTATGAGATGATAAGAATAATATATTTTAAATCATAACAAATTAACTTAATAATGTAAAACTCAGTTAGAGTTACAAATTTGGCCATGACCAATGATTTTTTCCTTTAGCATTGTCACCAAAGGTGGAATGAACACCATCAACATTTGTCTGGTTTTTTAATATTAAGTAATATCCTACCATTTTTTCTCATACAACAACTTCCAAATACCATAGAATATACCCGATATTTTGAACCATGTTCCCTATAAAACAATTTAATACTAAAAAACAATTTTGGACCCCAAATTGTTTTGGGTACAGAAATATTTGTAATGAGATCTTTAAGAACCCATTTTTTCTTGACAAGTTTCCTATAAAAGGATTGTAAAATCATTGAAATTAATACTTTATTAGGTATAATTGAATAATAACTAGTAGCTGAATTTCCAAAATTTGATTAAGGAATAAAATTAACCATTATAACTCTCGTATATCCTGGTTGATAACCTATGCTAGTGATACACTTTTGTGAAATTTTTCTTATAATTTGAGTGAGAGTTTCTATATAATTAATATATATATATATATATGTATTTATTTAATTAATAATTATAGAACATCAGTTCTGTATTTTATTTTTACAATTAAGAATTATTTTATTTTTCTAAAGAAAAATCAGATTTGATATTAGAAGATAAATCATGTTGCTTCATAAAAATTGTGTATTTAACTTTTATTTCATTAAAGGAATATTAAATAATATTATAATACAAAAAAAATATTTTGACAAGTTATTTTTTTCCTCTATAATGGGATTAAAATTATATATATAATATAAAGAATGTTCATCATATATGTCTGTCTTGAAACACATGTATGATCAGATACTATTTTCTTCATTATTTTAGTCTGAGTCACTAGAGATATCCTTAGAGGTACTGCATGTGGATTTCATTTCATTCTTATAATTCCTTTCCTTATCAATATAAATATTTTTTTCTTTAACTTGGGACAATCATCCTTGACATTTCCTTCTCTTCTTCACTCATAAATGGTAATTTCATTTGAATTATCAAATGTTTTCTATTTTTACTTCCAATTTATTTTATTTTTATACATTAACTTATAAATTTGATTCCTGAAGAATTTATTATTCTTATATAATTTTAAACCTTCTGGATAGACATGCTATTTTCAAATCTCTATCGGCTGGTGATTCCTTATCACCAGAGATTTCAGCTTTAACATTTTCTTTTTATTTTTGTTTTGATGATGTAGTTTTAAAGGATATATATTTCCTCTTTGGTTCATATTGCACAACATGATTAAATTTAATATCTTCCTCACACATAATAAACCTCCCAAAATATTTATATACATGTAGTTTGCTGATGTCACATGATTCTCTTATTGAAATTGATGTTCTTCTACTTCTTTTAAGAATAAATCTTAATAGTCGCATGATTTCCACTTTTTGTAAAACAAAATTTTGTAAGGATCACATGGTATTCACTATATGATTGATATTGATATTCATATCATAAATTAGCTCATCATGTTTTATTTTTAATGTACCATATTTAATTGCATAAGTATTCAATCTCATTTATTTAACATTAATAGTTCCTTCATAAGAAATAGCTAATGTATCAAATATTTTATAATCATTTTTACTAACATATATCCACTTAAACAATTAATCTCCTAAAGCACCTTAAAGATAATTCATGAATTTTCATTTTTTGTTATAAGAATGTTTAGTGTCATCATCCCATGTATTCCAAGTATTTATTGGTAGTTTGTATTTATCTTCTATATAAGGACATATATGAAAACCCTTTCTTTCAATATGAATTTTTATCATTAACTTACATTATGAATAGTTTTTTCCATTAAAAAAGGAGTTACATTGGTAGAAGAACCTTCTTGTCTATTATATATTTAAAGAACAAAATTTTTATCTGATAAAATATTATTATCTTAAAAAAAAACAAAAAATCACAGATGATAATATTTTGAAAATCCTTTGATAGAAAAAGTTTATTAGAGTGGGAATATCAAGAGGTGAGGGGGCGGGTTAATTGACTACCTAATTAAAATTTCTATTAAAATAAATTTAATCAAAATTCCCCAGTTTAATTAAAAACAACCCAGTTAATCAAAAAAAAATATCGACATATGTTTTTATCTATCAAAATATTTCTCAAAGATCGATTAAGAATCATTTAAAATAATATAAAAAATATTTTATCTTCTGAAATCAATTTACTTAATCAAAATATTATATAAAGAATAATTATGATTTAATACCAAGTGGTGGTTTTGTTTAAAGTTTAAAACAAATTCAGTTTAATTATTTGATATGAAATAAAAATAAAACAAAGAGGAATTAAGAAAATTGTTCTAGTATCAATCTCAGACATGATCCCCTCCACTTGGAAATAACCTAATTCCAAGAAAATTATATTAATTTAATATTATTACACAACCCAGAGAGTGTATAAATACAACATCTATAAGATTTCTAGGATAGGTTGGGACCTATTCCATAAAAATCATTAGAATAAAACAAACACAGGACACACATGGACCTCTTCCACAACACCTAAGGTAAAATAATGTTATAGGACTGAATAAGATATCTTGTATATTCTTGTTAAATCTCAAGATACTATGTCCGTTTAATAAACATGCTAAAAAAATCACTTGAAATTAAATTAAAAAAAATAGAGAGTATAAATATGTAGAATGGATTGTGTATCCAATTTTATAAATAATGTGTATGTTTTAGGATATTTACACCTTCATAGTAGAATTTTAGGGAGAATTATTCATGTAAAATTTTGTGTATTAATCCATATAGTATTGAACAATAAAGTCCTCTATTAGTCAGTACACACACATCAGGTATTCATTCCAACTTCAAGAATACATGTGGGTTAGCTATTTAAGAGTATTTATTTGGATGTGATGACACCTCATATTGAGATTTAACATCATTTAATGTTCCAAGGACTATTATGGTGGTGAGATAATTATGAAAATGAGAGAACTCTGGTGATGACTCACCCTTTTAGCAAATTATGATAGTGGTGAGTTAGGACAACCAAGAGTCAGGCAGACAGAAGGTCATCTAGTGGTAGGTAATGTTCAATAGTGACTCATATTAGTAGTGATTCATTAATCTTTTCGAGTGGCAGGTCTGATCAATACCTTTCCAAATTTCTTAGTGGTGGGTAATTTTTGATGGAAGGTGCACTAAAATGATGACATATGTTCAATAATGATTCATGTTTGGTGGTGGATAAATTCTAGTGGTGAGTTATCCTCAACGGAGACTCATTTCTCGTGATAGGTCTTTTCAACACATAGTAAAAATTTCTCCTGACGTCCATATATTATAAAATTCAACCACAAATCATAAAAACCATTAAAAACAAAATTAACATGATTTGTGAGTAGTAAAACAAGGAGGTTACAACAATTCCAATGAAATTATTTATATTAATAATAATATAATTTAACAAATTGTAATTTTAAAAGAATCATAGATCAAAATGGAAATGGTAAATACTTCAAAAGAATATCACGTTTCAAAAAAATTACTATTTTTCACTTTAATCAAAAAATTAATCATTTTATAATATTCTAATAACATCATTATAAGATAATTTTTACCTCTTGATTTGAAATGTAAATTTCTTATTTCCAAAAAAAGTTTCAAATTATAAAATATTAATTTTAAAATAAATGTGTGAAATGTGACAGAACTTCTTTTTAGGAAAATATAGTTTTAACGCATAAAATATTATTTATTCTTATATATTCCTAGGAAAATTATATAAGAAAGAAAATTTTATTATTTAATATATAATATTTAAATTTCACTAAAATAGTTTACTAATAGTTACTATTTTAAGGTACTAAGATAATAACCCATTGGTTGTATAGAAAACCATTTTCAATGGAATTTTTCTTTTCCTCCTTTCAAATAGTTTTTTATTTTCATTTCTAATTTGTTGATAAAAAATTAATTTATATTATAAATGTGTATAAAATATATTTCTCATAGTATTGTTACTCTTAATCATACCCTGAAATTTAAAGGCTAGGATTTAACGATATACATTATTATGGTACGTTGAAATTTTGTGATGCTTCTAATGAATGGTGTCAAAGAAAATAAATTTATTTGAAATAATATTTCATAAAATTTTATGGTGTTACCTGAACTATCACATACCTCTTCAATAGAGTAATCCTATATTAGAGATACTTGTTCCACCTCATTCCATTATTTCATTTATCTTCCTTGAACCCCAAGATAGTAAAAATATTTTAAAGAACTATTTTATTAATTTTCAACCAATTATAATCAATATCCATACTTATTTCTAAATTAATCATAAAAAAACTATTTGATCAAGGGAAATATAATTATTGGAATCATGATAAATAAAAGAAAAAAATATGAGATGAATATTGGCCCCTTTAAAGAAAAATTCCCAATTTATTACTTTGATTTATTAGATAAATTTATATGATATTTGTGAAATTAAAATAATAGTAAAAAGTGTTTCTTTTAATTAATAAAAAAGTCAAAACACTGATAATCCACTTTTCTTAGTGTCTTCTATCCTTCCCACACAAAATCTATTTCATTTGGGTTAGTTTATAATATTCTATGGTGAAATATTGTCTAAAATATCTTTCTATAGCCGCCATAAATTTTAAGGGTAACAAGGGGAAGAAGGAAGAGGAGCCAAGGGGAGATAACATACCTAAAATGATAAACCAAACTCTATCAGACCCCATGAATCAGAGAGGAAATAATAAGGGAAGAAGTTGGGGTGGAGGGTGTTCTTTCCCTCCCATTAGATAGAGTTTAAAATGAACCCTTGGGGAAAGGTTTATATTTTTAAAGGGATAATTCTCCATTTTATGGTTTATTAATATAAGAATTGTATGGGTACCATTGATCTATCACATATTTCTCTATTTATGTTCATAATTACTCATCTGAAATGTTGGTCACATCCCCAAACAATCAATGATGTGGTTATACCCATAATAATTTCCATATTCTCATTCAGTGAACAAAAACGTAACCTATTTCTATTACCATTAACACACTAAAACTCAGGAGATATGCTCGTTCCATATTGGTAAAAAAGGTCCAAGAGCCTTGATCAATGTTCTAAAACTACAATGATGGTTAAAATTAACACTATTAAATTTCAATATTGATAATTCACCACCTCAACTAAAACCCCATAATCATACAATCAAATTAACAATTCAATAAATATAACTAATCTTATATCCAGAATTATTTTAGATTCCATACCTGCCCCTAACAGTTCCATAATTTCACTAGTTCCAAAATTCCACATTTCAGTAACTATTTAAATTTTATAATAACTACACCAAGCCACTAAGATATTTGGTATCTATAAAACTATTTGTTAATCCCACCCGTAAGTTCACTTCTTATTCCCATGAAAGTTTACTATATTAAATTAACTATCTTATACATGACTTAGTTGATCATCCACCAATGCATGAAAAATTTTACATCACATTCATTAGCTATATCCTAATCTTTAGTTTAAACTACTTAATTCATATGTGAACACCCATATAGAAAATAATAATTTAAATTACACATTATGTAGAATAAAATTAAAATTCCATTATATAATCCATGGTCAATATGTGGTGTATTACATTATTACATGGTCTTACCATAAAAATCACACCAAAAGTGTGATCACACGTCATGTTTAATTAGAATCGCATGAATTTACTCCATAAAATCAAGAAATTTAATAATTTATTGACTCTATAAAAATAAAAATTACATTTATATTATTTCTAATTCTCTAACCAATATATCTAAGATTCTATCTGAAAAATATCATGGCTTAATAGTTTCTAGGTTCAGATTATGGCTATCCCACATCAAAAGATGAGGAGCATGAAAAAACCCTTTATAAGGTGGGGTAGATAACTCTCCCATAATGAGGCCTTTTCTTGGGGGATGCCTAAGGTATAGAGCCCAGAGAAAGAAAAGCCTTGCGGGCTCGGCCTAAAGTAGTCAATATCATGAACGTGGGATGGAATGGGCCGTTACAAATGGTATCAGAGCCAGTGATCATTTGATGTGACAGTAAGGATGCTGGGACATTCCAAGGGTGGATTATGGATATCCTACATAGAAGGAGGAGGAGCATGAAACATCCCTTTATAAGGTGGTGTGTCTACCTATCCAATCATGAGGCATTTTCCTTAAGGATGTATGAGGGCCAAATCACGGTTAAAATAAAAACTATGCAGGCTTGGCCCAAAGCAGAAAATATCACGATCGTGGGCTGGATTGGGCCGTTACAAATATTCAGTTAGTGATTCAGTTATAACATCCATTATATTATCTATGTGGTGTTAAACTAACTCTATTTTCCTTATTGAAACAGATGTATTGAAAAAAATATCTCACAATGGATTTTAACTATAATTTGTTTTAATCAAATTCTATCCATAAATAGGAATCTGGTATTGTGCCACCCAACTGGCCAACTCAACGCATGTTTCCTTGATTTGTCTACCTATGTTCTTTGGCTCGCACTGTTAATCAATTACCTATCCCTTCTTCCTATGAATTTTAATTTCATCCCCAACAAATATCATTATCTATGATTTCATTACCTTTATTATGAGTGGAAATGCACATGCGTAAACCTTTACATTGATAATATATCACCCATGTATCATTCCTTTTATTGGTAGAATTCTCACATTCTCCCATAATTCCAAATAGAACTCATGCATAAGATATGAAATATCACATTAGATATCCACTATAGCATCCCACATTTTTATTACATAACTTTTCAATTAATTTTAGAAACAGAGGATCTTTAAATTCGAGCATCATGGAAAAAAATATACATAATACCTAAAAACATATAAAATTATTTTAATCCTATGGAAGTGATTCTCTAAAATTGCATCCTAATAATAATTTTGTAATCTCATAACCTGGAGACATATATCAACGTAAAGGGTGAGTAAGAGGCCCATTAAAGAAAACAAGTGAAATAGTTTACATGTGAACATGAACGATATCAATAAGAACATGGGGGAATATCATTAAGGTTTGATAAATAGAAATATTATAATAATAATAAATTTAAAAATAACATGAAAATCTGGATTCAAAATTTAATTTATACATTCATAATCATATCACCAAGGTCCATCCCCAAGGAGTAATAAAAATTACCAATGTTATTCACTTGGGTATCATAAAACGTGTCACCTCTAGAGATTAATTTATTTACCCAATGCATTGGAAAGCTATACGAGAACACCATTAATATTTATTTACTTTTTTTATCCTAATATACCACAATAAATCAATTCATAAATTACCCATAGAGATTAATATAAATGGGTTTCATATAAAAATCATAGTGTTTTAAAAAGTGTCTTAAGACAAGATCATTATGTCATTTATAACCCATGAAAAGGGAAAAAGGGTTTTATGTATGCCAATTATAGAATAAAATAAATAATTTTAATGTAATTATAAATACCCGTGAAAATAAAATAATTTATGGTATTAAAATAAATAAAATAAAATAATTTCTCGAAAAAAGAGAGATATTTTGAGACGAACATTCTACAACGTAATGGTTATGAAACATGGTTTTAGAAGTCATTAAAAAGATAGAGGAAAAGGGTTTCCCATCCATAAATGACTCATAATACTATATATTGAAAATAATATAATGTAAATAAGTACATTTTATAGAAATTTTAAATACATACCACAATAAAGATAACTTGAAAGAAAAAGAGAAGTGTAGAATTCCCCAACGAAAAATTCGGTATCATAACTTCATCACATAAAAATTCATAAAATGAGTTGATGAGAGTGAAAAGGGTCTATCATAACTTGAAAATAAAATATAAATGAATATGAATATATAATAACATAACTCAACTTAATAAAATTGAAATTAAAAGACATAACATAAAAGAAGTTTTTGACTAAAAGAGGAGGGTGATTGGTTCCCTTACCTTGACCAGTAACTTCTAAAACTAGAAAATTGAGACCTTAGGGGCATAAGGGAACCTTGGGAGGAATAATTATGAGGTAAAAGACCATATATTCATTGAGTGGTGATTTTAAATGAAATAAAATAAATTAATGACTTGGTATTTATAGAAAAAGTGAGGGAATATTTTAATAATTTCCAAGGGACACCTCATTAATAACATTAGAAAATACATGGTCATGAACATGGTATTTTCCCATTGTTTTGGCCAAATTGGACACCTCAGATAATATTTTAATCTAATTGACTTCAATAGATTTTTAAATTACATATTACATCATTATGATGTTATAAAACACGTTTAATACTCAAAAACTGTATTTCTACTATTCACCAAAAAACAAAACATTTTATAAAAATCTAAAAAATTCACCATAAACTAATATCGATGTTATGAATTCAAAAAATATATCTAATTTATGGATAAAAATTTCTAAATATGAGATATTTAATGTTTTAGTAAAATCGCTATTTACCCATAAAATACTAATACTTAACTAATAATTTCTAAAATCGTTATTTATTTATGCTATTATATCATATTACCATTCAATATATGTAAATTATTTTTATACGTACTTAAGTGAGGTTACTATTCCATTGGTCATATTACTATTCATTATGGAAATACTACTATTCATAATTTATTATTCACCAAATATTAAGTTGATCTCATCCGAATTTTAATTTATTAATGATCACATTGGTATATGTACATTTTTTGAAAGTCATTTCACATTATTAATTATTTATGTTATGAAAATATTATAAATTACAATTTTTTAAAAAAAATTCTTCAATAATAATAAACTTTATAGAAAAGAAAAAAACTAAAATTTCATCCTTTTTTAATTTTGACATTTGAAATTCAAAAGTGATGATTATTTTACCATTATAAGAAATAGAAATTTTATTTTTTCCAAAGGATTATGAAAAGTAACTAAGGATTCATTACCTAGCCCTGTAAAACACATGCATATGACCTAAGAGGAATGTGTACAATGGTGATAGAATTTTGGTGTGGCTCGGACAACATTTCCAGAGTGGTGATTTTTATCAGCTTGAAATTATCCCTCAGGAGATTCCATTCAATCTTAACATGTTGAAGCTCATCTAAGTATTGGTCCAAAGCAAGGCCTAGTGACACTACCACCTTCTGAAGCTTCAACAAATGTACTTCATATAGCCCGAGTCTACTAGATAAGGCCATCAAGTCTTCTTTCTTCATTAGTTATCTATTATTATTTCTATTTTAAACAACAATTATAAAATTAAAAATTATTATTATTTCCAATAGCCATATAATGGTCAAAACTTGATGGTTACATTTCAATCATACTTATATAGTTTTATTGATTTTGACATAGTAAAACAGACAATTTCAATTAACAAAATATTATTCAAAAGTTTGAGTTGTTACATTATTCCACCCTTAAGAAATTTCATCCCTAGAATTTCAACTTGTTTCCACATAAAATAAATGTTATGGGTACTTCGGCCTCAATGAATTATCTGGTTACCACGTGGATTCTTAATATATGTGGTTCTTCTAGAACAATTTAACAAGGTGGGTAGTCTTGTTTCATAGAACCTTGTCTCTATGAACCAAGATCTCCCCCGGCTACTCCTCATAAGAGAGGTCATGTTCCACTTATACCAACTTTGGTTTTAGTAAATTTGATGGGTCAGGTATGTACTTCTTCTAGAGGGATATGTGGAAGACATCATGAAATTGTGCTAGATTTGGAGGATGTTCAAGATGATATGCCTTTGCTCCTACATGACCAAGGATTTCATAGGGGTAAATCTACCAAAGGATGAGCTAACCTCTATTCCCAAACCTCATTAATCCCTTTTAAGGTGAAATTAGAAGAAACACTTTGTCACCACCATCAAACTCCACGTTCCTTCGATGGTTGTCAACATAGATATATTCTGGACTCCGAGCAGCCTTAATGTGTTGCTGGATGGCATGAATCTTTTCTGTCATCTCTTCCATAAGATCAGGCCCAAGAATCTTTCTCTCACCAACATCATCCCCACAAGATGGATTTTTAAATCACTTCCCATATAGAGCTTTATTAGGTACTATTTTAATGCTATATTGGAAACTATTGTTGTAAGAGAACTCAACTAATGGGAGATGTTGATCCCATCCATCTTTAAATTACATTGAGCATGTTTTTAGTATGTCATAGAGTTTTGAAATAGTTATTTCAGATTGGCCCTTAGTTTGGGGGTGATAGGATGTACCGAAATTCAATTCGATATAGAGAACATGTTGAAGACTTCTCCAGAATTTTGATATAAACCATGGATCATGATTAGATACGATAGCAAGTGGAAAACCATATATCCTTATCCCTTCCTAAATGTAAATCCTATAATGTTGATGAAGATAAAAATGTTCTCTAATAGAGATAAAATGGGCATTATTGGTGAGAAGGTCCATTATAGCCCATATCACATTGTTTCCTTTGGATGTTCTTGGGAAAACAGTGACAAAGTCTATAGTGATATTGTCACACTTCAATGCTGGTATGGGTAGTGGTTGTAATACCCATATAGGATGTTGTCTCTATTCCCATACATGGTGACATTCCAGAAACCTTTTAGTGTATTCAACAATATCCATTTTCATATTATCCCACCAATAATGATCACGGAGGTCCTAATACATTTTCGTGCTTTCAAGATGTATAGAGAAAGTAGAGCTATTTGCTTCCTCCATCAGATCCTTCTTTATTTCTAGAATATATTTAACACATAGTCTTGTACGAAATTTCATTACAAATTCTTGATGAATATTGAACTCAGTATACGTTCCCTTTTTCAAAACCTCAGAATTCTTTTGTAAAAAATGATCTTCTTTCTGAGCTTTCTGGATCTTCTTTAGTAATGACGGTTAAGAAATCATTTGGGATAGGTTTGAAGATATCACTTCCCTTATAATTCCCATATCCATTTTCACTAGGTCCTTTATCATGGTATCTCTTTGAATAATCATCATGGACAGAACAAATGGGTATCTTATTCTTATTTCATCAGTGATTTTTTCTCTTCTGAGATGATAATGAATTGAATAATCATAATCTTTAAGAAGTTCCAACCATCTCCTATATCTCATGTTAAATTCATTTTGTGTGAAAATATAATTCAAACATTGATGGTCTATTTATATATCACATTTCTCTCCATAAAGATAGTGCATCATTATCTTCCGATCTAAAACAACCGCAACCATCTCAAGATGACACGTATGATAGTTATTCCCATTTGTCTTCAACTTTCGAGATGCATTAGAAATCACCATGTCATTTTCCATGATTACACACCCAATCCCTTTCAAATATGCATCACTAAAAATAACTAATCCTTCTCCACTTGAGAAAAGACATAACATGGGTGAAGTACCCAATATCTACTTCATTTCATGGAATCTTTTCTCAAACTCATTTTTCTAGACGAACATTACCCCTTTTCGAGTTAACTTGTATAATGGATTACAAAGTCATTAATATTTTTTAGAAACCTCCTATAATATCCCACTTATACAAAGAAACTATGAATATCAGTTATTTTTGTAGGTCAAGGACACTCCTCTACAATGTTTTTCTTTGAAGGGTCAAATGTGATTTATTTATTGTTAACAATGTTCCCAAAGAAAGAAACTTTCTGTAACCAAAATTCACATTTTATAAACTTTCCCAAGAGATGCTCCTTCTATAGTGTTTGAAAAATAACCCTTAGATGATTTTCATGATCCTCACGAATTTTGGAATATATCAGAATATCATCAATAAAAACTACCACAAAGATGTCAAGGTAGTCTTTAATGACTATATTCATCAAATCCATAAAAATAGTCAGTACATTAGTCAATCCAAAGGACAGAACAACAAACTCATAATTCCCATATCTTGATCAGAATTTAGTTTTTGGAATATCCTCTTTTTTCATGCTCAATTGATGATAACTAGTTCACAAATCAATCTTAGAGAAGAATTGGTCCCCAAAAAGTTGGTCAAATAAGCCATCAATTCTTGGAAGAGGGTATTTGTTCTTCACTGTGATCCTATTCGGTTTTATATAATCAATGCATAGCCGCATTTATCCATCCTTATTCTTCACATAGAGAACATGTTCTCCCAAAGGAGCCACACTGAGTCAAAGAAACCACTTCTCCAAAATATCTTATAGCTACTTCTTTAATTCATCCAACAACACATTTTCCAGCATATATGGGGTTTTTGATATTTTATGAGATCCATGTACAAGTTCAATTGATAACTGTACATCTCATTCTAGGGGAGGTCCAAGTAACTCCTAAGGAAATACGTCAATGTATTCCTGGATGTTATGGACATTTTATATCAATATACCATTATTTTAATCTTCTTATTTAATGATAAAATCCATAAATAAGGCTATAAGAGGTGATTCTAGAAAAAGATCAGGTTGAGATATCACTCCTTAGAAAATAATTATAGGTTTTCCATTATAGACTACTGATATTTCCATTCTTCTGTATTTTATATTAGCATTATACTTTGAGAGCCATTCCATCCCTAGTATAATGTCGAATTTCATCATAGGAATGAATACTAGATTTATGATACGATTGTTCTCACTAAATTAAATATTAGAGTTTCTAAACACTGATGATTCGTGGTTAATCCCACAAAGAGTCTTGGCTTATAAATCTACTTTTAGAAATTTAGTGGTAGATTCTAAATTTTTTGAAAAAATAGAGGAAATAAAGGAATGTGTTGAACCAGAATGAAGAAAAGTACCTTCTAGATTTCAGAGAACAAAACAGTACATTACACCACATAATTTGGAGCTTCAACATCCGCTGTTGTGATAGAAAGAGCACAATCGTTCTCCCTTGGACATTGTTGAGGCTGATGGAGATTCCCCTCCAGTACCCTTGGATTTGGAAAATCATTGTCAAGGTGCCCAAGCATACCACACCTGAAGCATTGGAATTCAGGTAGGTAATGCACCATATTCCCTTTTT
This sequence comes from Viscum album, assembly GCA_963277665.1. Classification (NCBI taxonomy): domain Eukaryota; kingdom Viridiplantae; phylum Streptophyta; class Magnoliopsida; order Santalales; family Viscaceae; genus Viscum; species Viscum album. The sequence goes on along the minus strand of OY728153.1, from coordinate 289,187,057 downwards.
TTAGTGTTGGGATGATGAGGCTTCACCTAAATATGAAAATTCCACGTGATATGGACATCTCTTCCACACATGTAGAGCTTCCCACTCCCATGTAGGCAGTTCGTCGAAGGCTTCTTTCAACACTTATTACACATGGAATGTCTCACTTTATTGCCTCCACTTCCCTAATCAAAGATACTCTATAATCTAGGATCTATTCATCTCTTCTTGTCATTGGATTTATGAGAAAAAATCATCTCACCAAACTCTAGTTTGACTTTCATAGCACTCTGCATGATCTTCTCATAGCTATTATAGTATCAGTTGACTGGGTTATTCCGAAGATGTGGTCTTAGTTCACCAAACAATCTATCAACCTTCCCATTAGTATCCATGAAAAAGTATGAGGTTTAGTGGGAATGTATTGTGAGGTTCATCTCGTAGCATCAAACATAATAATTCTCCTTCTTCTTCAGCTTGAGAAACCCCTTCTCAATTATTTTTCTCATCGAATGACGGAAATACTTATTGAAGAAGATCCCTCTAAAATCCTCCCACTCCACATATTCAACCTCCACTCTTGGATTCATGTTTTTAATTATTTCGAAACACCAGTAATCTTCTCCATCTAAGTGGTAAAGAGCTAGGGTGACCTTCTCTTTTTCTGAATAGCAGAGCGTAGAAAATATCTTTTTGATTGATTTGATCCACAATTCGATAATCAATGGGTCAGTAGATCAACTAAAATTTGGTGGTAATTGATGCATAAAGGACTCAACAAAAATTTGTTCCCTTCATGGTGAAATTGTTCTCTTAGGTTGATTTAAGTTATTTCCCATAACCTGAGTCATTTTTTTAATCATTATCAGGAATGTTTCTGTTTCACCTTCCATCGGAGGGCCGTTAGTGCATGGTCCCTTGTGGTCACCAATACATGATTCCTCCTATTGACCTCCATTTTCTAAATGAATAAAACCTTAGTGATAAACTTATTTCATTTATGAATCATTTAAATGTAAAGTATATTTATGTCTTAAAACTTCCTGAATAAATATATTATTCTTTAACAATAATTACATATCTCTATAAATCCAATATAATGATTCATATAAAGCTTGTAATTATCTCGACATATCCCATGGTAGTGTCAAAACCGATGTTAAGTAAGGCCCATTTTCGTGCACTAGTTCCCATTTGAGTCTATCTCAAAGTAGTGTTTTCAGGTATTACCCCTAGTGACATCTATACCAGAGCTATATCCACTTGTTTTTATCCATACATGGATTTATTTATTTGGAAACCACTTACTTAATATTTCACCAAAATACCATGATGTTTTTCATATATTTAAACTTTTATTTAGGATTCTTACTGATGTTTTCATATCCTAATATCCACATTTAACTAAACTATCCAATGATACTAGTTATAGCATAACACCTGTTTATTACATAACTTTTCATTTTGTTTTACAAAAAGAGGATATTTAAAGTCTAGTGTCTTGTAAAGAAGGTACATAATACATGAAAAAATATTAAATTTTTTAATCCTATTGAAAGACTTCTTTAAAAGTTAATCCTATTTACAATTACTACATCTCATAACCTAGAGACACCCATCAATGGAAAGGGTGAGCAGATGGCCTAGTATAGAAAACAAGTGAAATGATTTACATGTGAACATGAAAGATATCCATAAGAACAAAGGTAATTTCATAAATTCATGATAAAGAAGAATATAATAATAATAATAACTTCAAACAAAACTTTAAAATGTGTTAACTACATTTAATTTAGGCATTCATAAGAATATCACCATGTTTAATCCCAAAGGTGTTATAAAAATCACCAAGGTTATTCACCAAGCTATCATAAAACTTGTCATCTTTAGAGATTAATTTCTTTACCCAATGAAGTAGAGTGATATCAAGGAATAAACTTAATATATATTTATTTCAATATGAACCACATAGATCAGAATAAAAAATTTCATAAAAAACCCATAGAGAATAAAATAAATGGGTTTTGTATTAACATAATGGCGTTTTAAAAAGGTCTTAAAAGAATGATCACTATGTCATTTATAACCCATGAAAATGTCATGAGGGTTTTATGTATATAAATTTCAGAATCAAACAAATCATTTTTATGAAATTATAAATACCCCTAGAAATAAAATAGGTTTTTGTATTTACATAAATAATATAAAATAATATCTTGAGAAAAAGAGAGATATTTTGAGACAGAAATTCTATAGCGTAACATATTTGAAACATGGTTTTAGAAAACATAAAAAAGAGAGGGGAAATGGTCTAAAATTTAAAAGTGACTCATAATAAATTATATGGACGAAATTAAATATAATTAATAATATGTTATGGAAATTATAATGACATTCTAAATAAAATAAAACATGAAAAAAAAGAAGTGGAGAATTTCCTTACAAAAATTCGGCAGCCTAACGACGTCACATATAAATTCAGAAAATGATATTATGAGAGGGAAAAGGATCTCTCAACACATGGATATAAAATTGAAAACAATAATGATATAGAAGAACATAACCCAACGTAAAAATTTTGAATTAAATGATGTAACATAAAATAATCCTTTGACTAAAAGAGGAGGGTGAAAGGTTCCCTTACCATGAAGAGTAACTTCTAAAACATAGTGATCAAGACCATGTGGGCCTGAGGGAACCTTGGTAGGACTAATTGGTTGGTAAAAATACCAGATACTCATTGAGGATGAATTTGGAATGAAATAAAATCATGGATTTACATTGTATTTATAGTAAAAGTGATGAAAAATTTTATTAATTTCCATGGGACACCTCATTTGTGGTATTTGCAGAACCATGGGCTTGCCAATGGTATTTTCACATGTTTTTGGCCACTTGGGACTCCTAATATAATATTTTAATTCAAATGAGTCGACCATAAATTTAAATTTAAAATTACATCATTATGATGTCATAAAACATACCAAAAACTCAAAATCTATATTTTTTCTATTCACCAAAAACCAAACATTTTATAAAAATACCATAAATTCACCCTAACCTAATATCAATGTTATGAATTCAAAAATGAACTCCAATTTATGAAAATAATTTTTTTGAATATGATATATTTAATTCTTAAGTAATGTCACTATTTACCTGAAAAATACTAAGACTTAACTAATAATTTCTGAAATAGTTATTTATATATGCTATTATATTATATTACCATTCAAGATGGCTAAATTATATTTATTCTTACTTAAGGGAGGTTGTTATTCCATTGGTCATATAACTATTCATAAGAGAAATATTACGATTCATAATTTACTATTCACTAAAAATTAAGTGGTTCTTATCAAAATCTAAATTTCTTACCGATCACAATCGTATATGTCAGTTTTTTGAAAATCATTTAACTTTATTAATTAATTAAATTATAAAAAATATTTTAAATTGTCAATTTTCTCAAAATTCATCAATTATATGTAACTTCTTATAAAAGAAAAAAATTAAAAAATTCATACCATATTTATTTTGACATTTGAAATTCAAAAAAGATGGTTATTTTACCATAATAAGAAATAATAATTTTATTTAGACAAAAGGATTACATAAATTAACTAAGTCCTAATTACATATCCCATTATCACACCTTCATAGAAACTAAGAGTAAGGTGTGAAATGGTGATAGAATCTTGGGGTGGCTCACACTACATTGACTGAGTGGTGATTTATATTAGCTTGAACTTCTCACATTGGTGATTCCATTCAAGCTTAAAACATTAAAACTCAAGTTGGGATTAGCCCAGAGAAAAGCCCAGTGACTCTAACTCCTTCCCAATCTATGAAAAATGGGCTTAGTACGACCCGATTCTACTTGATGAGGCCATCGAATCTCCTTTATGTATTAGTTATCTATAATTATTTTTTTTATAAAAAACAATTATAAAATAAAAATTTATTATTGTTTCCAATGGTTAAATAACTACCAAAACCCGATGGTTACATTTCAATAATACTAGTATAGTTTTTTTGATTATGCCACAGGAAAACATACATTTTTAGGAAACAAAATATTATTCAAATGTTAGAGTAATTACACCCTCACATATCAAAACCTACCAGATGTATAAATATTATAATACTAGATATTCTTCTAAAACCTGAAACTCCCTAGGTCATAACATACAAAGTATTGAAAATCCCTCTATCACTCACAACATGCAATGCCCCAAATATTTTTAATATTTTTTTTTAAATTCATAACATATAAAAGATCTTGTTCTACCTGAAACACCAAACTAAAAAATCATGATATGTTAAAATAAAATTTTACCATTATCATATAGCCTTTAAATTAGTAGGTATAAAAGGATGTAACCATATTATGAAATCTACTTATAAAATGGAATGAAATAATGTCGGGATGTGGATGGATCCCTTATAAAGATCAATTATCTAATATTGGGACGGAGACAACTTTTTATGGGGTTTTTCTATAATAATACCAAGTCAAATTTGATTAATTACTATATGAGTGAAATTTTATGTAATATAAATTCAAGATCATTAAAATTGTCAGAAGATCCATTCTAGTGGAATCATCACCAGCGACTACCATAAGATCTTACCTATAGCTTAGTTCTCTTAAATACATCATGATTGGATATATATCTAGAGATTAGGATTATATAATCATTTGATTATTCATTTAATAAGTTATTCACCACATGTATTTTACTCATTTTGAATTTTGAATTTTAAAGAAGAGAAAGTTTATTTTTCTATAATTGTTTTATTTATATTCTCTATTTAAAATATAAATATATAAATTTAGCAATTTTAATTTTATGAAATCAAATTAATTTTATTATTATTATTTTTAATATTATCTTAAGGTAATTTTTTGAAATTTCTATGAAACAATTAATTTCTTAGTGAATATTGAAAAATAAATTTTTTAATAAAATCATATAATGTATAATTATATCAATAAGTAAGTGCAACTAATAAAAGAATAAAAAAAATTCATGATCAGATATTCATTATAGATTAAAACATTAAATTTTAAAATTCTATTTTGAATTTATAAAACCCATGTCCAACAACATAAGTAATATTTTCCAATAAAAGAAATTGTTTTTTCAATTATTTTAATTAAATATGATTATTTTTGGATTTTTTTGAAAACAAAATTTAAGGTATTTTTAATAATAATTAAATTTATATAATATAAATTAGTGAAATTGATAATTTTATCTTGTAGATAAATTTAAATCTTTAAAGTTCACTTTTCCATTATATGTGTTAATATTAAAATTAATTTTCTTAAAATTGAAATTTTATCTTATAAAATTTATTATATATTTTGAATTATATGGTAAAATTATTAAATAAGATCCATTTTATTTTTAGTCATAAAAAATGAATTACCATGTTTAAAACTAGTTACCACATTAAAACCCAAAAGGGTAAAAAGTGATAACCAATGAAGGAAAATACCAACATATTAAAAACATTTTTATAGTTGATTAGATAATGTATATTTAGATGTAAAATTATCTAAACTTTATTATTTTCCATTTTTTATTCTTCTTGAAATGTGAAACATGCGAAATCTTTATATTAAATTGAAATATTTAAAAAAAATACACTTCTCATAACTTAAAAAAGTATCATCTCACTTCAACTTCAAGGCCAATCTATAATTTAAAATTGATCTTGAAAATATACCATATTTCCTTCCCCTACAATCCTTTTTAAAGTCCTTTATCTTATATACATAATAATTTATCACAAATATTCCATTTTGAAGGATTCCCATAGGGGAAAACAGAAGTCCTCAATGTGAGTACTAAATTTTCCCCAACTTCTTTTATTTTCAATATTACTATTAAAAATATAATTTTCTAATTCAAATATAATTACATTAGTATTTTTACACTAAATGATATTATTCTAAGGGAATATGTATTACCCACTTTCCCCCTATTTTATTATGAAACAAATGTCATTTTTCTGTTGGAGACTATTACCTCCAAAAAGTAATATTCTATTGAGAACCTTCAAAATCATATTAAAAATATATAATTATTATAATTAGATATTCTTTATGATTATATTATTACAAAAGACACAACATTTATAATCATAATCATCCATTAATTATGATATGGTCATGTTTGTGTCACTTATCACATAATTAAAAAATAATACAAAATAATATAATGGATAACTATGAGAACTAAATTGCTGAAGATATATAATATGGAAATATAATATATTTTATTTTTGGTTCTGAGATGGTATCTTTAATATTAATCTAATTAAATAAGATACCACCGTTTGTTAGTTAAAGATCACTGACACTTGTCTGTAACTATGTTCATATACAAGAACCATGAAATAAACATTCATAGAATAAATTATAGATTTATAAATTATCATGAATCATATATTACATTACCTTAAAGTTATGGTAATGATTAAATTTTGGATACTAGTGAAGAGAAAAATCGCTATTATGAAACTAGATGAAAACGCTCAAAATTAACCACACCTGATACAAGAAATATATTATAAATACATAATATATTTGTTCATAATAATTATAAATAAATTATATTAAATGGATATATATATATGAGTAATGATATAAAATTTGTGATTATGTTATTTTTTTATACAGTAGATTCAGGTGATTTATTGGATGTCCGAAATTAATGCAAGGGTTTCTTTTTCCCATTTGGTAATCCACAAAACATGTTTGATATTGAAACCATTATTTATTTTATGTGGTGTGGTTAATTTCCAATTAATATAATTTTACATATTTATAAAATTCATGGGTTTTTAAAGGGTCTATCTTGTTCTTTATTTAAATGGAATTTGATTCAAAATATACAATAGCTATAAGGGTTTTTGTTAACTCAACTCCATTTGTTGAGTCTTAACATGTCTTATTGAACATAATTATTAAAAAATTAGTTTCTAACACCATATGATTTTATTTAATGGAACATTACATTTTTATCATTGTAAAATGAATCTTTTGAATAAAATATTCCTCTTCAATTAATTTCATCGCTAAATAAATTATATCTTTGTTGATAATAATTACCATCTTGTTTAATAATGGTTTACACTAATTTAAAATATTTTCCTTTCACACCAATTTTATCCAGTATATTTTTAAAACCCATTTATGTGTTATCTCGTGTGACCTTACTATTTTTCATTACCACTTTTCAAAGGGATTATTTAATACCTCTTTTTACGATTCAGGTTTTCAGCCATGATTTTTTAGAATGTTAAAAAAATGCTCATCCTTTAAAAATAACATGTTTTATCTTCTACCACAATATTCTATGAAAAACCATCATATTTTTTCAGAGAACCATTATGGATGTATTTTTCATTAAATGAAATTTTTCTTCCAATTTTTAACTTTATCTTTCCAAAGATGACATTTCATAGTGACCTTAAGTTCATCTACTATGACAAAGATAAAATAATTTTATAAATACTTTTTTATGATTTTTCAATCATTTTACCCATTATCTATGAAGTATTTTTATCCATAGAAATTATTTTTGATGAATCACCCTCTAAATGATATTATTAAATAAAAGTTTTGGTATTTAATTTTGGTATCAACCATTCAAATTCTGGAGAATAATTTTTTTGATACTAGATGGAAATGATAAGAAACCCATTTTTCATTCTATGGGTTTTTAATAACGTGAAAAATTAGTATATTCAAGTGAACACACTTTTATGGATGAATAAAAACCAAGGTCCCATATCTACCTTCAATTAATTCTTAATGATTATAACTCATTATTTCTAAAGTGTATATACGAGGATTTATCACAAGAAAAAGGGAAAAAAATAGGATTTATCCCAAGACCAAGGGTACACATGAGGATTTAGCCCAAGGTAAATTCAATATGAAAGGATTTACCCAAAGACCAAGGGTAAACAAGAGGATTTATCCCAAGATAATGTATACAAAATAGGATTTATCTCATGCCAAAGGGGTAAACATGAGGTTTTATCCCATTCCCAAGGATACATGGAAGGCTTATCCCAGTCCTAAGAAGGCACATGTGTGAATAAAACATGCCTAATATATGATGAATTTCTTGGTGGGTAAAATTGACATATGATTTATATTATTATGTTTATACCCCACACTTATTTCATAATGATGAGCTTATTCTTATGTTCCTCCATTCATGGTTAACGATTCATGATTCTACACACTTTGTACTTGGTATATCTTTGTTCATGTGAGATTACCGATAACATACATGGCTCGGTTCTCCCTCTTGTGCCCAAGAATGGTGTCCAAGAGACCTCAAGAATTGCCCCATAAGATAGAGGTTTGAAACTATTAGATAGGTTCTAATAAATAAGGTGGTGATATTATAACCTCTTGTATAAAAAAACAATTATAGCCTTAGAATGATAATAAATACAATATAAATCAATCCTCATCAGATAAACATACATTTTCCAAACAACCCAACATTTTAAATCAATGCAGCGTAATATTGAAAAACTTTAATAATGTCAGTCAAGAATTTTATTCACATAATGACTCAAAATAAAGACCTAAAACTGGTCTTGAATCCCATACTTGGTCACAACTACATTCTTCAGTCACCACAATAAAATCATCCAATGATGCACATGGACACATTCCCTAGTCTAAAATTACATCCATGAGGTCTTCTTGGGTACCAAATGATGATCTATAAATGGTGTTAGTAAAATTATGTAGGCCACCCCCAATGATGTCTAAATATATACAGTTTGAGTAATAGTGCATAAAACAGTTAAATAAACAGAGGAATTAAAAATAAATTAAATGAAAGTATGTGATTAGGCTTACCAACCCTTGAGCACTAGGTTGACACCCAAGGTTAGACATACCATCCCTAACACAATTCATGGTGTCTCTTTACATGCCCTCAAATAGGACTAATTCGAGTATCTATAAGATCCATACATATCACCAATTCACGTAAGACCCAAGATGATTTTTAATGCCTAGAGGCTATCACCTATTCAGTTCAATATAGAGCGACGGTGAATTCCTATACCCATAGATAGTAAAAATTCAATTCAAAATAGTCCTAAGGTGAATTCCCATTCCCGAGGCTAATTAAAAATTATATGTATCACATAACACAAAATAGAAAAAGAATTTGAAGATTATGGGTCTATTTCCTCCTGGAACTCTGGCTCGATCACTCCTATCCTCCTCTAAGGTTTTTTCCTTTGGAGATGGAGCGACCATTCATCTTGCCTCCAAAAATCAAAATTTTCTCCTTCCAGCTTTCTGATGATGTTTCATTCATCATGGTTTGATCTATATCTTTCAGTGACCTAGGGTTTCCCCCTTTTCACCTCCTTTATCCCCTTATATGATTTTCATTTTCCTCCTCTATTTCCAGATCTTGCAGTAATCTTTTTTTTCTTATTTTCACCTCCTTCGTAATTTTCCTCGCTCCTATTCTATTTATTCATATAATTTTTGGATTCTGTAGTTTCTATTTCGGTATATGTTCATTGTTTAAGGCATCAAAAACATCTGTAATTTGTTGGATTTTGGATGGAGTTGTCTTCTGTTTCAGTGGTGTAGGTTAGACGACGATTTTATCTGTGGGTCTGATGGTTCTGGATTCATCATGGATCGATTTTGAGGCCATATCCACCCTTACTCTGCTCTGTCTTCATAGTCCATTTCTCCTTCATAGGTCAGTTGGGTGAGAAGGTATCTTAGGAGGTTTTGGTGTGTGTTTTTAGGGATGATAGGCTGTTCTTGGAGGCATGACTTATGGACCCAATGCTAGAAGCGTTCATGTCGGTCATTGTGTGATGTCGGGAGGAAGATCTGTTTGGCTTGGGGCTCGAGGTTCCAAATGCACACCAGGTTTGAAAATTTCAGTGGTCTGAGGAGAAGAAAATGAATCATGGTGGTTATTGTAGGAGATTCATTTGAGGTGGAGATGTGCGCCTTCAGGGTTAATATTATGGGCTTGAGGCTTGATCAACACAAGTGACAGTCATTTGGTTTTAAAATTTGAAATTAGAAATCTAATTTTTTATTTCTGAATTTGGGTGGTGGTTTGTAATGGGAATGGTTCTATTTTTAGGTTTCCACTCCACCTTTTGAAAGTTTATTAAAATAACAAAAAAAGAGACAAAGAATTCTAAATATAAAAACATGCAAATCACGTTAACTATATTCTATTTATCAAATTATCAAGAAAATATTCCATTGTGAAAATTATAGTTACATAATGTTATTCCAATATACCAAGTTCTAATTTCTTGCCACACTACTACAAAAAATGCCTTTAATATCACTGACCATTTCAACGCTAAAAAAATGCACTGATAACGTCTATGTTTATGAGTTACAAAATAAGTACTACTAATGGAATCCCTTTATCAACACTAAAAAAAGTTTCGATAAATGACACCCATTATAAGCGCTTTATTTTAGCACTTATAAAGGTTTCCATTTATCAGCGCTTTATTTTTACTACTGAAAAAGAATAAAATTTATTTGTGCTTTATTTTTATAGGTGATAAAGGGTTCCCTTTATCAACACTAAAGCTTATAAAGTAATAGAATAAAATGTAAAAATAAAAAAATAAAATATTTTTTTACAGTATCATTAATTAAATAGTTATTGTCAAAAACGAATAAAATGATTATACCTATATATAAATTTTAAAAAATCATAAATAGAAGTAAATAATATGTATTAAATATGAACATATATAAAATGAATAAAATATAAATTAAAAAAATATTAAATTCTTAATCATTTTTAATGTTGTTTGATTTTTCAATTTAATATATATAAATCATCGTGTGTTACATTGATTTCACATATATATATATATATATGTGTGTGTGTGTGTGTGTGTGTGTAATTAATGCATTTGTATATAAAAACACACACATAAGTATATTTACACAATATATTGAAACACATACACCTAATATTTATATAATTTTTTCAAATTTTAGAATATTTTAGAAGTTAATTATAACATTATACATCTAATATATTATTTTTTTAATTGGTCGATTTTATTTATTTGTTTTTAATACTATAGTTAGGGTATTCATTTTTAATATTTTTCATTTTAAATAATTTTTTTTAAAATTTGATCACTTTCTATTGTTTATATATATATATATATATTTACTATGTCATATTATTATCAATATGTATTCATGTACTTCAATATATATATATATCCATTTATTTTTTAAAAATTTATATTTAATTAATAAAAGTTATCCATTTTTAATACTTTTAATGTGTACTCATTTTGAATTATTCGATTTCATTCATTTTTAAAATGAATGTATTTATGAATATATATCCACTAATAATGTTAAAAATATATTTTTAAATAAATATATCTATAAATTTAAAATAAATAAATTTACAAAATTTATATATTTATAAATATTATAAATAAATAATAATTATTTTTTAAATAAGTATTTATATATTTATAAATAAAAAAGTATATATATTTAAATATATATAAAATTATAATAAATTTATCTAAATAATTATATCTATAAAATATTTATTAATGGTAAAGTTTTAGCACTGATAAAAATAATATTTATCACTTCTGAAATTGTTTTTCTAATAAAAATATATATCAGTGCTAAAATGTTAGCGCTAATAAATATGTCTTTTATCATCTCTCTTTTAGTACTGATAAAGCATGATCTTTATTAGCATTTAAAAAGTTAAGATAAATATCCATTTTATCAGTGATTATCTATTTAACAATTATAAAAGGGATATTTATCACTACTTTTCATAAAGCTCTCTGAAAAGTGTCCCCAATATTTTTAAAGAATCATAACCGTGACTCAGCCACTCATGAATTTCAAGATCTTGTGGAACTATTTTTCTTTCTACATGAACCCTATACGTTCCCTCAGATTAATCAAGACTATAATCTAATGTTTGTTATTTTCTTCTTTTCCTCTTTTATTGTTTGATGTTTTGGGTTCAGATTTTTGTGTTTTTAAACTATTCTTAACTATGAAGAACCCTACATCTCATCTCTTCACTATTTAAATACAATGAATGGTTCTATTTCATATTTTCCCTCTATATACAATGGTTTTGAAAAAATATGAGGATGTTTTCATATGGTAAGGTTTGTCAACATAAATGTATGGGCTTCTATGAATACATAAAATAGATATTTCCCCACACACTACTGCAAAGGTAATGATGGATTTATAGAATTATGAAATTGAGTTTAGTTAAACATTTAACAGGATAAAAAATTTCTCAGACATTTTATATATATCCCTTATCATTGACACAAGACATTAATGATCAAGAAGTGTGTCTGGGGTGATGTGCAGACTTGAATTTGGAACTATTTTGGTATACTTGTTAAAAAATGTTGCAAAATAGAATTCAAGTGAAACATGGGATATTGGTATTGATTATATCAAAAAAATAAACAGAAGTAAAAATATAATAAGTAATCCATTAATATGACAGTATAACATAATTATGTTGGATACTTGAGTTACCATATGAATTTCAGGTTGTTTTTTAGTTTATTTTCGTCTCAAACTATCTTCTTGAGTCTCATAACTATTATTTAGGAGTTGATAGGTGGGATTCGATAAGAATATATGAAATGTCATGTTCTTATGTATATTTTTTTATTTTTATCTAGAATCAAGTATAAGTTTATATTAATAAAATCATGAATAATAAATAAATATTACATTATTAATTATTTATTAGTGATAATTAGGTTTATATAAATTATTAATTTATTGAGTTTATTTAGTAACCCCCTTTATCGATACAATTAGTTACTTGTTTCATAATTTTATTTAAAATAATGATTTAAATATGTTTTAAATTATATATAATGTATCAAAAAGACTTATTAAAAAGGGAATGAATGAGAGAGAGGGGTAGGGGTTCAAATTTAATATAGTCTAATTTTTTTCTATTACTGAATGATTTTTTTGTAATGGTAAAATTATGTGAATATCTATATTAATGTAGAATATGTTATAGCTCTGAACCCTAGATCTCCCTAGGAAGGAGCCAATTAACATCCTCTATATGATATAACTTATATTGATCCTCATGTCATAGAGGTAATTATAGATCTAATTTAAGCTATGAGGTATAATCTCAATGAGGGTAAGTATCTATAGTTCCTCTATGATTATATGGTAATATATAATAATTATAAATTTAATATTTCATTAGATAGATTCATTTCATTTATAAGAGTAAAAAAAATACATTTTAATACTGATCATAAGTTAAAAAATTCACCATTTAAATGGATGTGTATTATTGGAGGGATCATATGATAGATTACAAAAATATCCAAAATTAGAAGGTGAGGAATCCATGAGTAGATAGAAGTGATGTCGAATGTAGGCGAGATGAGATTAATTTCTTCACAACCATTAGAGTGGAGGTATTCTAATTTCTCTTTAGTTGAGGAGAATTTTTTGAGTGATTCCATAAGTGTGGTTCCTAGGACACCATAATCAATATTGCCTCTTTGATGTGAAAATTTTATATAGATACAGTTAGTTGGGGAACCTCCAATGGTCCTTTTGATATATTCCATCAATTTAGGGTCATTAGAAATGGATGATAGATTATTTATGGTTTTGTAGTATATGGATGATGCTAAACAAGGTTCTTCTATAGTGATAAATACAATCCTAGTATATTATAATCTTATTTATGATCGTAGGGAAAAAACATTCCTATTATTTATTTATGATTATATTATATATTATCTTGGATTGGGATTATAACTTATGCATAATGTTACTAACATTAATATTATTTATAAGTAAATATATAGAAAAATACTTACTTGTCTCAATCTTACAGAATAGTCATAGGCATAAGTGGGTATATATTAATATATTGAAAGTGAAAGTTTCTTCAATGTTGATGAGTGTTGATTAAAATAGATAATATGGATGTAATATGTGGTATATTTATGATTTTGGATATTATAATGTGTATATATAATCATTTTAATGATTTTTATATCATTATTATAAAATATTTGAATTTTTTATGAGACCACTGCGAATATCATCTCCATCCACTATTGTGAAAGAAGCATATACCACATAATATCCATAAGCAACATAATTAAATTTTCATAATAACAGACCTCAGTTTTCATAAATAAGGTTGTGTAAATAATGATTAATTTTGGTAAGATTGATATACAATATAATACAGACCATGCATAAAAGTCCACAATTTCATGTATCTTGCATGAAAATTGTTACTATCATGAAAAATTAAATAATACTTCAACACTATAGTACTACTAACATTCACTAACATTATTTAATCCATACATAAACTCTTGATTTCATCCAATTTCTTGATGATGCATTGTACTCCCTCTTTCAAACTAGCCTTCTTCCCATAATTGTGGTTCCAAAGTTCCATGATAAAATACCTCTCTCTCAAGTTTTATTGATTAATCTCTATAAAACAACTACCATGGATTTTAATACGATATATCCCAACTCATCCTTCGACTCCTTCATCCTTTCATCCTCATCATTTACTACTTCTAGGGAACACATAAAATGAAACTGAAAAATTAAACAAAACATAATAAATGATCTTTTGGTTTCTTGATTTGGATTTTCATATACAACTCACTCTGCTTCTTTTGAAAATAGTTCATCCTTACATTTTTATTAATATGCTAGAAACAAATAATTAAAATTAAGTTTAATTAATTTTTTAACCTAAGTGGAAAACCGACTTTCATCTCCCCAAATTTTATTATTTCATTTTGTTTCTTGGGACTCATCCCCCATATCTTTTTTTTTTGAACAACTCTAAGTAGTAGTCATCCAAAATGATCACTTGCACATGTTATGGGATGAATTTTGTGCAGAGAAATTAAGGAAAGAAAGGTAGATATACAAAAAAGATGGAAAATTAATATCAAACAACAAATATGAAATAATAACTTTTCAAGTGTTATGTCATCAATGACCATTAAAACCACAATGATGAGAGGAAGGATAGTATGAAAGAGGATGCACACTCCTTCATCAAGTGATGGAAGACAATCAAGAATGCAAGGATGGATTAAATAAGGTTGTGAAGGTTATTTGTACTGTAGTATATAAGTATTCTATTTCTTTTCAAGATAGTAACAATTTTCACGAAAGATTCATGATATTGGGGACTGTTATTCCTGTAGTTTACTATATTGTTGTTATTCGAGACACATTAAATGTTTAACTAATAATGTAGACAATCTCTTTTAAACATGATGATGTTACCAATCCCAAGGAATAATAGAATATTGATGATGAAACTGCAGAATTATTCGGGGATCAAGAACATGTTGACGAATAGAACAAAACTGACGTAGCAATATAGTTTTGAATAAAATTATTAAGGAAATAAGTTAGGGTATAAAATTTAAGGTTTGATGGAATCAATGTGGCTAGCTTATTAACCTCAAAAATTCAACATTCATTAGTTATCTTGGGAAAATAATGAGGATAAATGTGCTGAATGATATTGAATCAGGGCACTGTGTCTAACCGGTAATAAAGGAAATCCTTTAAAAATATATAACTGTAATGTTTCAATATAATTTATCTATTTTTCTTAAAAATTATAAAATGAAACATTGATTAAATTTTCATTGTTCCATATAGAATTCATTTATTTTAGAATATTTCCTTATGAAAATTTTCTTAATGGCCGCTAGAAAATCACATTGTGGATTTTAGAATCTTCTAACAAAGTTACTTCTTAGTGATGTTAAGGGGAAAATAAAGCTCCACACACTAATTACTTATGCACACATTATAAATTAGGAAACACGGTATTATTTCATCAGTCAACGCAATGATAAATCATTTGAGGTGAATTTTAGTCGATAATATATTAGTTGAAATTACTTATTTTATCCAACATGATTCCAATGTGTGAATTTACGAAACAAAAAAAGAGTGTGGAAAATAAACAACTTGAATAAAAACCAACATACCCCTATCTCAAATGAAATATGGGGTATGATTCATTAGAGATTAAATTGGTATGTATTTTAAATCAATAATAAAAGTTTAATTATGTGATATGAAAAAACATATGTCCCCTGGTTTATATTTGGATTGATGAATCAAAATATGAAACCCCTTCCATCCCACATCTGGTGGTATAGATGGAGGTTTGGGTAAATAAAGATGGAAAATTAGTTGATCAAAACACAAAAGCGGTATGGGAAGAATGTGTAAGTATTCCATAATTCTAATTATTTTTTCTTTATAACAATATTTCATAAAAAAATTTAGTTATTTTTGGATTTTTTATAGGGTTTATACATAACAATTGACAACGTATGTGCAAGAAGAAAATATACTTTTAATAGATTTGAAGTAGCCTGAATAATTTTGTTGCGTTAGAGGATTAAGTTTTGGAGTCTCTCCTAGAACATATTTCAAGAAGATAAAACCAAGGGAAGATATATATAATATGATGAGAGAATTGAAGAAACCAATAGACTCACTGAAAGATATTATTTCCTGGTCTGGTTTGGAAGACCAATGTATAAGAAAAGATCAAAGTGAATCGGCCTTGGGGAAATGATCCGCACATAAAAATATTATCCTCTTTACTTTGAGGATATTCATTTCCCCCAACTCCATTCCATACATGGGGTAATTTTTTTTTTTTTCATTTCACAGTCTTCTAAATGTGAATCAAACTACTTCCAATATCTTTATATTACTAAAATTATATCAGGTATAGTTGTATGTGATTCGTATCTGATAACATCCATGTACCGATATGTTGCAATTAATACAATGTATAATATCATGATAGAAGAGCTACACGATCAAACACTCCCAAAAGATCACTCGATTGTGGGGATTGAGGTTATTTATGAGTTAACTGCTAAGTTTCTTGTTCTACTTGGTGGTCCAAATATTACAATGGATGAATCTTATATTGGAGCATTCACATCATAGACATATAATCTTGTAGAGATACATGAGATATGTCTCTGACAAATTTTTTGATATAAAAAACATGTTATAGTTGATCATGAAAGGTCTAAAGTGAGGTATGATATTCCCTATGAATAAATAGGTAGAGAAATAAAAGGTGGAATGAAGAAAATATAATGAATCGATCAATAAAATAAAATGACCTTTCGAGAGTAACTTCTCTCCACAAGCTCCAAAGAAACATTTATTATTATTAAAACATTATATGGATACTAAATTTTAAGGTAAAACATTGTATTACATTAAATTTAAAGAATTAATGTATGAAGTTTCCATGATTGATGTAATTGGTCTCAAGAGCCTAAATGAAATTCTAAAGTTAGAATAGAAAAGCATCTCAATTGAAAATACATACATAAGGTACATTTTCATAATACATATATTCAGATAGTGAGATAATATGTTTGTTAGTGTTAATAAGTATTCAAATTTTATACTTTCATTTATATCAAAACTATGTAAAGGGGATATCATGTGAAGCGTGATTTGGATTCATTAATCCTTGTATCATTTCTATGCCTGAACCTAAATTGGGGAACACTGAAATTGAGAAGAAAAACAAACAGTTAGTCCAAGAATTTAATAAAAAATCATTAGATTATAGACTATTTTTGATACCTACAATGCCAAGGTAAAACTCTATAATCTAATCAATATTTTTTTCAATTTTTTATCAGTTAATTGTTTTTGTTTTTTAAGAACCACTGGAAGCTGATAATAGTCAATATAAATACCCCAAATATTTAGTTTTTTGATACAATGTTTGGATATGAAACCCACCAACAACACATGAGGTTTATTAGGAATCTGTAATATACTAAAATCAAAATTTTATAGAAAAACTATGAAATTCGTTGTTCAGTTTTTGTTTTAACAAGAATTTTGGTATGATAGGGCAGTCTCTCAGTACAGGCTAGGTCATAGAATGAAGTCTGTATCTGAAGGGAAAGATCATCTAGATTACTAAAAATGGAAACAAATTAGCATATATATATATATATATAAATATGTAATTATCAAAAAAATTCAACAAAATTTACATATTTTGGTCAAATATTCCTCAGTGTCTGAAACAAGATATTGACACTAATTGTGGATATTATGTTTGTAAATTAATGAGAGAAATCATAAATCATGAAAAGACAGGCATCCCCCAATAAGTAATTTTTTAAGGTAATTTCAAATTTATTAAATATAGTTCAAATCATTTTTCTATTTAAATTTTCTCAACACTATCATGATTTCTGAAAACCTAGTTATTGAAATGAAGAAATCAATTTGTTTAGAGATGAGTGGGTAACATAGTTTTTGTCAGAATGTATGTCGACTACATATTTATGTGATTACCTACTATGCTTGTTATATAGTATGGGGTTTTACCTTCAAAATATATTGTGGTTGTGAAGAATTAGTGTTAGGATGCTTAAGTATTATTTTTTATCTCTTTTTCAAGTATAATAATAATGGAAGTAATTAAATTTTTAGATTCACATCTCTACAAACAATAAAATTTTTAAGAAATCGTAGAGGTAAAGGCAGAGGTGGAATAGAAGGTGATGATCTAGGTAGAGGTGAAGGCAGAGGTAGATTCAGAGTTAGATTCAGGGTTGGAGACTGATATGGAAAAGAAGGAAGAGCTAAAGACCGAGCTGGATACCATGGAAGAGGAAGATTAGAAGCGCTGGCTTGCAATCAATAAAATTGTTGAGAAATGACGTAGAATAAAGATCATACCAAAATTGTGTTTTATAAAAAAAAATTAAAAGTGAACTTAACCCTTGTAAAATAAGATAAGAGAAATTGTGAAATTTTTTAGTTGAATTATTGAAATAATTTTTTTTCCAATTGTTTAAATGATTTTATATAGGGTAGTAATCCACCTGTAAGATCATTTTGTGTTGGAAGCTTCAATTTCCCATTAATGTTATTAAAAACATTTTTACAACTCTAAATAATAAAATAGGTTTATAATCCAACTTAAATATTTGAGTAAATATGTTTTTAAAAAACATTGATGTCAATAAGAGTATTAATGAACTATTAGAGGAAAACCATCATTGATATATCATGGTCATCGAGGAGGGCTAGTGTCAAGGTGTCTGCTATCTATTTAAAGATGATATTTTAATACAAAAAGTGTCACTCACTCTAAACTGAGATAAAACGCTTGTATCATCTTGATAATTTTATACAATTATTCATAATTCATTTTTGATGTGTATGAATTAGTCTCATGTCAAACCCACACATTATGACACATTTATATCTCAAAGTGCGTGTTACCAGTTTAAAATGAAATTTTAGTAAAAAAATCAGGTAGTGTACTAAAAACCAAGGAAACACATTATAATTGTTTTGATACTTTAGGAAAAGGATCCACGAGTCTTTTGGGATGTGTTAAAATCATCCCAACCTCATTCTGACACATGGTGTCACCGGTATGACCCTAAGTGCGTCTTTTTTCTCAAAATTGCCCGTAATTTTTGTGAAAAAATTGACATTCCCAAAATTGATAAACCAAATTTGGATTGTTTTGGTACTTTAGGAAAAAAAATATATATATTATTTGTGGTATTCAAGAATCAGCCTCATCTCAATCTGATGCATGGTGGGACCAGTATGACTCTATGTATATGTTATCAGTTTAAAATTGACATTTTAATATAAAAAATGTGTCAACCACTGATAACTGAGAAAAAACGACCAGATTGTCTTAATAACTTCGGATAATGATTTATAATTTATTTGTGATATTTATGAATATGTTTCATGTCAAACCCACACATGATGCCGCCTATATGAGTCAAAGTGTGTGTTTCCAGTTTAAAATAAAATTTTATTAAAAAACACATGTGGCATACTCAAAATCGAGGAAACACAATATGATTGTTTTATACATTAGGAAAAATATCCATGAGTCATTTGGGATGTGTATAATTCATCCTAAAATCAATCCAGGTCATGGTGTGACCAGAATGACTCAAAGTGCGTCTTTTTATTCAAAATGGACATTAATTTTAGTGAAAAAACAACAAATTTACTAAAAACTTATCAAAAAAAATTAAATTGTTTTTTTACATTAGAAAAAGGATCTATATGTCATTTTTGATGTGTATAAATTATATGAACCTCAATCGGACACATGTTGTGACTGGTATGACTCCATGTGTCTGTTATCTGTTTAAAATATAAATTTTAAAATAAAAAAAATATTACTCACAGAAAACTGTGAAAACACGCTTGGATTTTCTTGATAAATTGGGACAACAATTCATAATTTAGTTTTGATGTGTATGAATAAGTATCATGTGAAATCTACACATGATACCACTTTTATGGCTCATTGTGCATGTTTCCTATTTAAAATGACATTTTAGTAAAAAAACACATGTGCCATACACAAAACCAAGGAAACACATTCTGATTGTTTGTATACTTTATGACAATGATCCATGAGTCATTTGGGACTTGTAGAAATCATCCCCATCTAAATTTGACACACTTTGTGAATATTATGACTATGAGATCACCATTTTATTGGAAATTTAAATTAATTTTAGTGAAACAAACTACTAACATACTCTACAGTAGTGTTTTATTTTACTTGTTTTTGTGTTATAAATATTATTTCATTTAAATTTAGCATTTTTATTTTATTTTAGAATTTTTTGATGCTGTTTTTGGTGAGGCAGTGTGTTGTTACAACACAATTCACCTGTTTCTCATGATACAGTGTGCTCAAACATCACACAACGGTTTTCACCATTATCAGTGCTAATAAATGCATTGATAAATATTGCCTTTATGATAAATTTTTAAAGCACCAATAAATGCATCATTATCATATATTTTTAAATCACTAATAAAGATACATTTATCAACACTTTTAGTAGTGAAAATAAACGGGAGATTTGTTAGATCATTTAGAAGTGCTGATAAATCCTACTTTTATCAATACTAATAAAGGGTCTCTTTATCAATTCTAAATAAAAGCACAGATAAATGGGGTCTTCTATTAGCACTTTTATTTGCACTGATAAAGATAACCACTATCAACTCTTTTCAAGCATTGATAAAAGTCTTTTCCTTTTAACCACATGAAAGTATTCATTGTTTTTCTAGCTATAAAAAAGGATAATTCTAGCGGTATTAAAATCATGTTTTATAGTAGTAACAAGTGATCATGAAGGCTTTCTATTTCACAAGTTAATCCATTTCAAGAAAAAAAATTCCCAATCCATAAGGTGGAAACAATTCCTCAAGTTTTAAAAATCCATTTCAATGAAGCTATTCCGACTTATTCCATATTCCAACCCAAGGTAAATGGATGCCACACCTCATGGGTTGTTGAATGTCTAGGGTTTCATTCACCGATCGACCAAACAGGATACATAGAAGCTCTAAATATGAATATCTAAGGCTTAAAAGAGATTAATAATAAAAACAGGTAAGAAACATGGTGTTCTAGCGTGGTCATATAGATTACACAGACTAAAAACAAAAAGCAGACCATAGAGATATTCTTTAGACCACCTATCATAAATGTATAGAAGTGGGTTTAAAGAATAATGCATCTAAATAAATTTCCAACAACACTATGGTAGAAGATATAATCAAAAAACAATAATTAAAAAATGGTTCTATAATTAAATAGATTAAAAACACTATTTCAATAATACACATCATTGATGAAGATGATTTATAGAGAGAAAAAAGTGTAATTTGATGAAGAAATGGATTCAATATGAAAACAGAGTTCAACATACCAAGGGAGGACCAGAGAATCGATCGATGTTTCTATCCAATAAGAAATTGGATTTGAGAGGCAATGATGTCCTAATAAAACATATATGTTCAAAGGAGTAAGATTAGGTTGGAATGGGGAGGATTAAAAAATTAAAGTAGGTTTTCAGGTGTAGAAAATATGATATTACTCCAAAATTCCTAGACCATATTGACAAAACTAGATATCTATTTGTTCCAGAAAGAGAACCTACACCACTAGGAACCCCATAAGATTACTGATACAATACCATCAATTGGATGGTGATGAATCATCAACAGGTTAGGGTGTTTCTATAGCATTACTATAATTCCACCCCATCCACATGTGAGAAGATAGAACTGTAGTAGCCCCTATACTATATGCCAATACTATCCCTTGGAAGTTATGAGCCTATGCGCCCCCAATAACCTTTAAAACATCTTTTTAACCAGGCATAGTTCCCATTCACATAATTTAAATGGATCATCTAAAAATAAAAATAGGAAAATAAAAGGGTAAAGAAATTTTTCTTACTACCTTCCCATCATATAAAATCTCATCCTCAAACTGTTCTCACATGCATCCCTAAGAGATACTGATGAAAAACATAGGACACAACACCAATATATCAAACTCACTCTCTTAGTTATCCTCCAAAACATTCCCATTTTAACATTGCACTCATTATAGGGAACAATATTTACACAATTTTTATTCTCACCATAGTCTATGATATAGATTAGATTTTATTCAAAGTATGAATCATCATTTTTCTCTAAATAATTAAAATCAAAATCATGAGAATGATCACAGTGATATATCTAAAGTTTTGATGCATGAAGTACACCATGTATGTCCTTATTACACAATTAGAGATTATCTACTAGAATACGAGCTATTTGGAACAAGATCTCATTGCAAATAGGCTTTGGTGACGGGGCCCCGTCGCAAATAACCCGTTGTAGAAAAAAGAGTTGAAAATAATCCTCCGATTATATAAAAAATATATATAAATAATCATTTCGTGACAGAACATCGCAAATACTATTTTCGATGGGGTAGTTCCCTATCTCAACTAATCCTCCAATTATATAATTGAGTATATAATAACCTTTTGTGACAGGCCCGTCGAAAATACTATTTGCGACGGGCCCGTCCTCCCATCGTAAATAATATTAATAAAAAATTATATTTATAATATTTGCGACGGGAGCCTGTCGCATGTACTACATTTGCTCGTGATGCTGTTGCAACCATATATGCATCTCCTCCTCATGCTACTACTACTACTGCTATCACCGAAACATCTCTATATGTTGTTTCTACAAACTCTCTATATGCTCAGACTGAGTTCGCAACTGCTCCTGATACTATGAGGTGGAAGATGATGCCTCTCTATGAGCTCCTCTTGAGCTGGAATCCGACATCACAACAATACTATAATAAGTACCAGGAGTCAAATGAGAGCTGATACCAACTACTCGGCCCTTCTAAAAGCCATACTGTATCGCCTGCATCCATGTTGTCTCATTGAAATGGTTGGCACTGGTCTGCTCAATCGTCTTGTCTTCACTCTCAGCCAGTGTCTAAGAGGTCGCAGCCTCATATGACTCCTTCAATTCCAATTTGAAATTAAAATGGTGAAAATAGTATATGCAGGTAATTGTCAAACTGAAAAAAATAATACTTACCACAGTCCAACGTTAGCGACCACCTCTAATATCTCTAGTGGCTGGATCACTATACATCCTCTGATAATGTTGACCTCTATAATATCAGGATGCTTGGAGACCTACAAAAATATGAAATAAACTATTTATATTTAATGTTATATAAAATATTTACGAAAATATACTTACCAGATTCTCTCTAGGCGTACTGAATGTACGACTACCAGCTCGATGCATCACCTCCTATCTCCCCTGGTTCTCCCGTCCCACAGAAGATCTCCTCTAAAATCTACCACCCAACTAGTGTAAAAATAATCCATATCAAATGTGAGATGAAATGTACTCTGGTCATTGTGCTATTCAAGACTCATCAAATTCTTTCACTCCTACTTTCTTAATGGATGTTCTTCTCAAATTGTGTAAAAACTGACGGAAACGGTCACACATAGACACCTGCTATGCCGTGTGGATAGCGTCACACATTCTATCATCAATGGGATAACATAAACCCTATAAATAATTTATAATATCAAGTTATTAATAAAATAAAGTTAAATATAAATATTATTTATTTATGTACTATCCAATGATCGAACATGTCGCACTACACATCAACGAGAATCTGTTCCCATGTGATCCATGGCTGAGAAAAATAATTGCACAAGATAGTGCTCCCTTGTCCAATAGCTACATGTGAAAAACTGTGAAAAAGAAATAAATAATCAAAAAATTAGTATATATATAAATAAATAAATGAAATCTAACTAAAATATACAGGTTACCATACCTTTATGTGCACGGATTGAATCTAATATGTGGACGTCACTCAGGGATAGATTCAAAAATCATCAATCACGCAAGACCACGCCCCCTCCACGTACCCCCTGAACCGTCAGTAGGCTGAGGGTTAGACAGTCCACAATCCCCCTCATCCAAACGTAGATCATCCTCCTATAACTCCTTAAATATATCAAGATCCATCTGAAACACAAATTGATTGTTGTTATTAGATAGTTGAAAATAACTATAATATATAGATATATATTAGTTATGATTATAACCAGTATTTAACTATGTCAATGTACATCTTCATCATCATCTCCATAGATGTCCATGTCAATGTCTTCATCTTCCTCCCTAGCATCATCAATATCCATATGAGTTTCAGTTTCATCATCTCTTGTCATTTCAAATTAATTTGTAACATCATTAACATATTCATCATCATCAATACTTAATTGTGTAGTGTCATTATCGATATTCACCTCTGTCTGTGAAAAAGATGTATTTTGAGCTGTCTCTTTAAAAAAATTCAATTCCTTCCACTTTAGCGGAACCACATTCTGTTTGAGTAAACTGTTCTTCCCTAGATTTCATTTTTATTATGGTCCACCAATCACCCATGTCTCTTGAAGTAGTATAATGCTTTGTATAGTAAATTTTATGCACCTATTTTGACAGTAAAAATGGTTCATTTACTATAAGAAGACTTTCATATTTAATATCGATGATTCCATGAGTTGGATGAACACTCAATCCTCTCTCAGTATCAAACCACTGAAATTTAAACATCGTTATGCAATTCTGTCCTAGATAACACAGCCCAATAATTTCATCCAGAATGCCATAAAAGTGAACTTCAGTTTCTCTATGATGCAATCCTCTCAAGAAAACTCCAATGTTCATTATTGTTTCGATTCCATATATGCACATGTATGAAATCAAAAACCATTCCCCACAATGCATTATATGATTTAACCATTTTGGATAGTGGGTTACACAGTATACACAGCCTCTTATCAATTTTATCACCATGTTGAGAAACCTGAAAATTTATAAAACAATTATTAATATGATAAATAATAAACATAATTTATATTAAACCTTTAATAATTTATGTTACCAGTTTTTGAAACCATTGAGAAAAACAATTTTGTCCGCGTTCTTCAAGAGAAGCTACTGTAATTTATGGAAGTTGTTTCTTGATATGATTATCATATAACCTACAAATAAATAATTTTAAATACTATAACATAAATTATAGAATATGTGATAGAATCCCTCATAGTACAAATAATTTCATTTCTTCACAGTTGAGTAGAACCTATGTATGAGCTCTGTGATGTTCACCATCTGAAATCCATCATTCATGAACTCCACTGAAACCAATATTTGGATGATTGAAAACTGATAATTGATTGTCTATTTCATCATTAAAATTCCCCTCGTTTCGTCCCAAGAAATTGGGTTTTGAGGGATATTGAGTTTCAAAATAATGAGAGAAGAAAAATAAAATATCGTCTTGAAAATAAGCTTCAGCAATTGAGAATTCAACTGATTGTTTTTTACATAATTTTTTATTAAATTTATACATGCATCTCTCGAATGGGTACATCCATAGAAATTGTGCTGGACCTCTACATTTAGCCTCATGTGGCAAATTTAATATCAGATGTCCCATTGAGTCAAAGAAAGCTGGCGTAAATATTTTTTCCAATTTACTTATAATTATAGCAACATCTTCTTCCAGTTAGTTTATCGCATCGTAGTCTGTTTTCGCTGCACAAATGTCTGGAAAAAAATTTTATATGTTTGTTATTGAATCCCAAATCATAAAATTCAACAATCCTTTGAATCCAATCGGCATAATTCATTACATTATAACATGAAAATCATGACTTTTTAATCTGGTAATATACCCATTCTTAACACATCTTCCCAAATTGGAAGCATTGCCATCTAGAAGACTCAAATATGCAATCCACTAAAAAAAATAGTACGTGACTCTCTTGGGATAGTGTATATGTTTCTTTTGGCTTCATTAACCTCTGTGATTTGACATTTTCAAATAGTTCATGTTCTGGTCACCTCCAAATTTGGGAAATATCTAATCGTTCATTTACAGTATCTTTGGTCATACCTAGTGTATCCAAAACAGTATGAAATAAATTATCAAAATAGTGCTTCTCAATATGCATGACATCCAACATGTGGTGGACCAAAAAATCAGACCACTATGGAAGATCCCAAAAAATCCTTCATTTTATCCAATTATCTTCCTTCCCAAAGCCATCAATTTTATGTTGGTTTACTATTGGACCAAATGTGATGGGAGGTAATGAAAATACAACTAATTTTAACTCTGTAGCTGAGATCATTTGTTGAGGTTCATCCCATTCAATTGTACCTTTTCTAAAATAAGATTTGTTCCTACGAAAAGGATGATCGGTTGGAATAAATCTACAGTGATAGTCAAAATAGCAAGGTTTTTTTCCATTGATGAGCATAAATGCTTTACTGTCTTTCATACAGTAAGGACATGATTTCGGACCATGTGTACTCCAGCCAGATAACATTCCATATGACGGAAAGTCACTAATCGTCCACATCAATGAATCTTTTAATATGAAATTTTGTTTCGCAGAAACATCATATATACTAACACAATCACTCCACAATGCATTTAACTCATCAATCAATGGTTTAAAATAAACATAAATATTCTTTTTCAGATATCCTTGGATTAATAAGGTCAAGAAGATATAGGGCTCCTTCAACAACATCCATATAGGTAAATTGTAAAGAGTTATAAAGATAGGCCAACGTGAATACTGACTACCATAAGAACCAAACAGACAAAAACCATCATTAGAAAGACCCCATCACACGTTTTAGGCTTCTAAAGAAAAAGACAAATGGAGGCGGTCAAAATGCTTCCATGAATCGCAATCAGATGGATGATTCAAGTGTTTATCTGTTGATATATTGGTTTTGTGCCATTCCATCATTGACGTTGTGTTCTAAGACATAAATAAATGCTACAACCTGGGTGTAAAGGGGAAATATCTCAACTGTTTTACTAGAATTGATCCAGATATCCCTGATTGAGCTTCTTTATACCTTGATTTTCCACATGTCGGAAAACTATCCAACGAATCATTTTCACCAAAATATAAGATGCAATCTTTTGGACATGCATGAATCTTCTGATAACCCAGGCCCAAATTATGAACCAACCTCTTGATCTTATATTAATTTGTAGGCAACATATTTCCTTCAGGTAATAGTGTTTTAACCAAAGAAAATATAGGTTCAAAATAGTTGTTTGACATTGAATTATCTGATTTAATAGAAATAGATTTTACATTCTCTTCTAATTTTCTTCTCTTACAAATAAGATATAACGCATCCTCCGCAGAACTCAAAAACTCATAAAATTCGGATGGGGACAACTCAAGAGTTAAATCTATATCATCTTGAGTTTCAGTTTGCTGAACAGAGAGACCTGGAACATCATGTACTAAATTTTGATTCCATGATGGATGTGGAATCAAGTAATTAGAATCCTCTATGAAACTGTGTTCTCCATGTTGATACTGAAAAACATAATCTGGTTGAAAACTAAACCGCAAGAGATGTCCTCCTACCTTGTCAAATGTGTCCAACATTCTCAGAGAACATTTTTTACAAGGGCACTTTAATTTTACTTCTGAAACATATTCTTGTTTTGATGATAGAAATGATAAAAAAGATTCAAAACCCTCAATATATACAGTATTTAAACCAGAACCGTTCAGATTTCTACACTTATTTATCCAAGAGTGATCATCTAATAATGATTGTTGTTGACTTCCTTATTTCATATTTTTCTAAAAAATATAAAATCATTACTATTTTTGAGTAATTTGAAATTATAAAAACACTATCGGAAAAAAATATAAATAATTACAACTACTTATTAATAATTACCATTACTTACAAGTGACACAATTTCCAGTGGACTGATACCTACTCTTTTGTCCGAGGGCTCATTTACATTCAACTTTCTCACATAGAAATCACAAAGAATAATCTGCTCAAAAATACATATCATCATTCTCATATGCACAAGAATGAATATGCTTACCTCCGAGAAGATTCTTCATTGTGATTTATGTGTGATAAAGTTGCAAGTAAATGAGCCGTTAGAAAAAAGACCCCCCTTTTCATCAACGAATCATCTTCTTGCAACTGTCACCACCTGAACACATTATAAAAAATGTGGTCCTACAAATGCATATTCAAACTCATGCCTACGAGATTGTATATGCATACATAGAAGCATACTTTTCATAATATTTTGAGTCGGTGAAAGTTGAAAGGAGAAGAGTCATCAAGAAAAAGGTGTTCCATCACTAATTGTCACTAATTGTCACTAATTGTCAATATTTCTTCCAAATTCCTACTATTTATTCCTATTTGTTGCTAATTATTACTATTTCTTCCTATTTCTTGTTATTTGTTCCTATTTCATGCTATTTATTTCTATTTATTTCTATTTCTTGATATTTATTTCTATTTATTGCTATTTATTGCTATTAATTGCTATTTATTGCTCTATTTATTCCTATTTATTCAAATTTATTCCGAGTTTTTCCTACTAATTTCTAATTATTGCTACTTATTCCTACTTATTACTACTTATTTCTACTAATTCCTACTAATTCCAACTTATTACTACTTATTACTGGATATTACTACTTATTAATACTTATTAATATATATTACTACTTATTACTACTTATTACTACTTATTAAGAGTTATTACTAGTTATTACAAGTTATTACTAATTATAACTAGTTATTACAAGTCATTACTATTAATTACTATTTATAACTTTTTACTACTATTAATTACTATTAATTACAATTAATTACTATTAATTATGTTTAATTAATATTAATTACTATTAATTACTAATAATTACTAATAATTACTATTTATTCTTATTTATTCCTATTTATTCTTATTTATTTCAATTTATTCTTAATTATAATTATTTATTCCTATTTATTCTTATTTATTCCTATTTATTATTATTTATTCCTAATTATTCCTAATTATTTTTAATTATTCTTAATTATTCCTAATTATTCTGAATTATTCCTATTTATTCTTATTTATTCTTATTTATTCCTATTTATTCTTTTATATTCCCATTTATTCTTATTTATTCTTATTTATTCCTATTTATTCTTATTTATTCCAAATTATTCTTATTTATTCCTAATTATTATTAATTATTCATAATTACTCTTAATTATTACTAATTATTTCTAATTATTACTAATTATTATTAATTATTTTTGATTATTGCTATTTATTACTAATTATTACTAATTATTAATAATTATTACTAATTATTACTAATTATTAGTAATTATTAGTAATTATTACTAATTATTACTAATTATTAGTAACTATTACTAATTATTACTAATTATTACTAAATATTCCTAATAATTTCTAATTATTCCTATTTATTCCTAATTATACCTATTTATTCCTAATTATTCCTAATTACTCCTAATTATTCATATTTATTCCTAATTATTCCTAATTATTCCTATATATTCCAAATTATTATTAATTATTCCTATTTATACCTAATTATTCCTAATTATTTTTATTTGTTCATATTTATTAACAGTTATTACCAATTATTACTAATTATTACTAAATTTTATAATTATTACTAATTATTACTAATTATTACGAATAATTACAATTTTTTACAATTTATTAATAATTATTCCTATTTATTACCAATTATTACTATTTATTACTATTTCTTCCTATTTCTTCCAATTTGTTACTATTTGCTCCTATTTGTTCTTATTTGTTTCTATTTGTTCATATTTATTACTATTTGTTCCTCTTTAATACTATTTGTTACAAATTATTATTATTTATTACTATTTATTTGTAATTATTACTAGTTATTACTATTGATTACTATTGATTACTATTTATTCCTATTTATTACTGTTTATTCATATTTATTACTATTTATTCCTATTTATTACTAATTTTTCCATTTTATTCAAATTTATTACTATTTTTTCCTATTTTTTACTAATTATTACTATTTATTGCTAATTATTACTATTTATTCATATTTATTCATATTTATTACTATTTATTACTATTTATTCATATTTATTTCTATTTATTTCTATTTATTCCTAATTATTTCTATTTAGTACTATTAATTACTAATTACTACTATTTATTACTAATTACTACTATTTATTACTAATTGCTACTATTTATTACTAATTACTAATGTTTTTTACTAATTATAACTATTTGTTACTATTTAAAACTACTTATTACTAGTTACTACTATTTATTACTAATTACTACTATTTATTACTAATTATTACTAATTATTCCTATTTATTACTAATTAATCTTATTTATTCCAATTTATCACTAATTATTACTATTTCTAGCTATTTATTCCTAATTATTACTATTTATTCATAATTATTCCTAGTTATTACTATTTATTCCTAATTATTACTATTTATTCATAATTATTACTATTTACTACTAATTATTACTAATTATTACTATTTATTACTATTTATTACTAAAATACAGATAAAAAACAATTTAAATCTAATTTAATTACAACTATTCATCAATAATTAAAATTAACATAAAATAATTAAATAAAATCTAAACAAAAAAATATAAATACCTTTAAACATGATCTCTGATTGATGTAAGCGCCTTCACAACTTCTTCATAAAAAAAATTAACTCAGAGAAATTTTCACTCTAAAATTTGAGTTTAGAGAGAGAAAGGAAGTGAGAAATGAGAGGAAGAGAAAGAAAAACAGAGGAAGGTATATATATGTTAGATTAGTTGCGACGAGATTTGTTGTGACGGTAAGCCGGTCACAAAAGGTATTTTTTGCAATGGTGCCCGCCGCAAATAACTTTTCCCGCATTAATTTTTGTCTGTGGTTAAAAGGGTATTTTCGACGGGGCCCGTCGCAAAAGGTGACCTGTTGACACACCTTTTGCGATGGTACAACATCCCGTCGCAAAAACTCATTTACCGCGGTAGGTATTTTTGACGGGACCTGTTACAAATACCCTCTGACCGACACACTATTTGTGACAGGGGGATCCTGCCGTCACAAATAACCTATCTCATGCTTTGGCGCGCACCAGCGCGGGGTGCGCGCCAAAGCACACATTACCTTTTGCAATGGTATGAACCCCTCATTGCCAATAACCCCTGGGATGGACTATTTGCGACGAGAACTAATCCCATCGCGAAAGACTATTTTTTCCATAGTGATTTCATCATAATTATTTAGTGTTGATTCTATCCACTATCTCAAATGGCCTGCGAAACCAGTGTTCTAACATCCCCTACATCTTAATACATCTAGGTCCAAACCTAGGTGACACCCAAATAAAAACCAAGAGACTAAACTTGAATTATATATTTTGTCTTAGATAGCCAGTATAATAATTCATCATGTTATACACCATTTCGAAACACATCCTAATCAACTCAACTTGGTCAAATGTCTCTTATATGAAAATAGATGCAACGATAACTAATTCTCATTGCATGTAACTAGAAATGGTGTGAACAATTAACCTAGTGTCATATGATGATCCTATGATATTATGTATTCTCAATGTGTGCCGCTACAACTAACTCTAGGCTATGGTTTAGATAATTTTTCACAAGCAGCCTCAGCTCCATTGAGCCATAATAAATCACTTGGTACTATTTCGCTATAAATTATTACATATTGACTATTGATGTCTTATTAATTAAAGTACTCTTCTTTCATATATATGTTAAGGTGAGGATCAATGCTGATGATTGCCTGCTTTTCAAATCCATGAAATATTCATCCTAAGGATGTGGCCAAACAAACCATACCTATTATATAAATATATCAGACATCAGTATATCCAGGCAAGAGAAGTCCAAAATGAATCACTAATAATAGCTTTAAAAACCCATAAAAATAGTAATCTCAATGAAATTATTAGTTTTTTTTCAAGACACCACAACTGGAACATCTTTTGGGCACACTAAAACTCTATTCTCTTATATAATGAGCCACAAGAAGTAAAGTTTGATAATCCATAAATGAAATTTAGTAATCGTGGAGTAAAGAAAAAGTCTTATCAATGTACTTAGGATAATTTAAAGATATTTAAAATGATCATCTTTAGACTATGATTACACCAAGATTTCATTGATGAAGACAACAACAAACTGATCTAGATATGAATGAATGGTCGAGGCCATGAATATTTTTAGTGTGTTATTCTAGAAAAATTAAATTATAATGAACTCATTTAAGCAATTCCAATTATTGAAAGTAGTTTGAGGTATGTCATAAATATATCACTCAACTGACGGTTTCTTGACCTCAAGTCAATCTTATAGAATATTGAGGCACCTATCAGTTAATGAGAAACATTATCAATACATTACAGGGGATACTGATTCTTGAATGTCATCTAGTTCCTCATCCGTTAATATACACAGAAATTAAAGGTTTCATATGCCTTCTTGGTTAATAACATGGGATAACCTGAAAAGTGATATATTAGACCATCTGAATCCTTTAGTTTCATGATTCTATATGTTTACATTCAACTCCTGAAGCTCCACTAGTTCCATCTTATTGGGAATGAAGTAAATTGGTTCTAATCCTAGCACCAAATCGATAGTGAACTAAATCTCCTACTTGGGGGGTAATCTTGGGATATATTCAAGAAATACATCTTAAAAGTGGCCCCCTACTAGAGAAAGGTTATTTTCCCATGACTTTCCATCAACAAGAACAAGTATTGTACCCTAGCCATGAGGGAATCAAATTTATCAAGAATTTATCTTGCACAACTACCCTAGAGAACACATTCACCCCAATTTACATATATTCCCCAATATGGTGAGAGAAAGGTTACCTACCAAAAACAATAGTCGATGCGAGCCTGGATAAAAAATGGATAATTTATATCTAGAATCAAATGAAATCTAGACTTTTTTACCACAAAACGATCCTTGAGAAACCGATATCCAATAATTAATAGATCACAGTTCCTAATGAATTGAAAACCCTATACTTATACACCTAATGTCATATTAAAGGTCATAACCCCATCCATTGTTTCTACAACCAAACCCTTGATATCCACAAATGGATAATATATAAAGGAATACAAGTCTCCTATATCAAATGAAACATAATAAAGGGTAGTTAATATAACAGTCATACATCAGATAGTGGAACAACCTATATTTAGACTGGGAGTAGTACACTATAATATTTGTATCTTTCCCCCCATTTCCCATAGGATTAAACATTACTCCATTAAATTCCCCATCCATGATGATACTTTTGTTCTTTTTCGGGGTACCGCACCCCTACCTAGTCTTGTGTGACTGGTGGAACATCAATTACCTATCTTATGAGGGGTATCTAATCTCTTCCCATAATCTAGTGTCTTCTAAGATCCTCCACCACCATTAGCTTTCTGAGTGACCCTACATATCTTATGTATGTGTCCCATCTAACCAAAATCTTGGAACTCCACTAGAGGAAATGTACATTGAAAATTATTATTTATGTCCCTTACACATTGATAAAAAGGTATATAGTTACCGTACTAAGAAGTTTTTCTACTCACCTAGATTCCTTTCCCAATACTATGATGGAAAAGATTCTTGATGCAGTGCTTTTTGTTACTTAAAGTGGAACTGCTAGATCATTCCAATAAAACATTATGCCCACTACATAGGGCCTCCATCAGGTTCCCTTTGGGGATGAGATCCTAATTCACCATTCCATTAATGTTATGAGGTGAAAGATGGTCTTCTTTGACTTGATATTATAATAGATACCATCTTGGATGTGATTGTACCTCGATAACTCATCTTTCACCATTGAAGGAGAAAACACTACATATCATTAAGTCAACAAGAATATTCCATCGTAGACATGCTTCCCTTTATTAGGTGTAAGAAATCATGATCCCTTTCACCCCTCATCATATTTGGGTATATTTCTCTTTGGAACTTCTCCTTTAAATAATTCATATTCAACCCTTCATGCTATCTAGTCTGCACTATGATGTTCCACCAGTTCTTTATTAATCCCTATAGCATATAGGTAGAAAGATTCACCCTCCTCTATGTGTGTGTCTTCTTGTAACCAAATATCATCAGGATATACTCAATCTAGACCTATTATTCCCATAGGACTCCTTCCCTAGTGAACAAGGGTGGTTGATTCAACTAGAACTCCTGCATCAACTCACATATAAAAGGGAAACACGATTAGTCTCCCTCTCTATTGATCAAATGGCCCATAAAAACCTATCATGAATCTAATAGTACATCTGATTAATTGGAGACATATGAGGTTTGGGATCTAAATCATGGGGTGTGTTCTCATTATAATTATCCTTCTATTCAACTATAATATAACGTGATTTCATTTATCTACAAGGGTTAACACAGTCCTTGGATGCCATGGTGAAAAACTATTCAAACTCCTAGAGAAATGATAAAATTAATAACCACAAATCTGAGGTCACATAAAATATTTTCATAAAATTGTAATTAACATGTTATAATATATAAATTTGATCCATTTTTATCATAAATTTCATGTAGTTATCATACAATTTAAACATGGAAATATATATACAATAAACATATCTCTTGGATGAGTGATGCTTGTCAACATATTTTTATGAGTTCGTACTATAATTCTTCTATACACATGAAACACCATCATGTGGGTAAAATTTCCAAAATCCAAAACATCACACAATTAGTGAGTCACCCAAGGTTAAATAATATTAAATCTATAGCAGTGAATACTCAAGGACAACAATACCATCCCAAATAACATAGGTTTTCCCAATACATGGATTAGGTACTCCCACGCATGAGTTCATTTACATGCCTTTAAACATGATATCATTCTATATAACTTGACCCAAATAGAATATCAAATGAAAAAGGCCTTCTTGGATACCACTTTGTAACATCCCCAACTCAGTTCTCCCTCACAAGAAAAATATGGGTCACAATAAGACCTAAATGGATCTTCCCTATATGTAAGAGGTTTATGAATAAGAGAAATTTTAAAACAAATAAAACGGGAAGACTCTACACAATGGTAACAAATAAAAATCATAGTGGATGAGAAATAAAAAATAAAATATGAATCAATCCTTAGAAGATAAACAAGAAAGTTCTAAACATCCCAATATAGTAAATCTATGCAATGCCATACTGAAATTTTGTACTAATACAGTATAAGAGACATAATTAATTAATTAATGAAAATAAATACTCTAACAATCATTCCTGAATATCATACTCAATCCTAAATCTAATAAACATTTTTATCTAGTAAATGAATGAATCAAGCACATGGCCCATTTCACTTGCCTGGACCAATAACCATGAATTCTTCCTGACGGGCTGAATAGGTTGTGAGTAAAACTCAATAGTCCACCCCAATAATGACTAAGAAAACATAAGTAATAGTTCATAAAAAATATTATATGAAGAGAAATTAATAATAAATTAATTATATAACATATAATTTTACCATATGACCCTCATGTTTTGGATAGACACATCGGGTTAGCCCTATATTCCACGGCACAGTGCCAAATGTCTCTATCCAGACCCACAAATGTTTCTGATACCACTGTCTAGAATATGAATACATATCATTTATTCACATAAACCCATGGTGAATTATCCATCTCAAATCCAATCACATATTTAGATCATTATAGGCCCAGGACAAATTCACATTCCCAAGCCAATTACACCTTCATTTTATCAAGTACAAGAAATGTTCCAAAGCATAAAATTATACCAAGACAAGAAGAGCATGTTAAATATATCCAATTTACTAATTTATAATTCCAATATGAAGTTAATATATTTCCATTTACATGCCAATGTTCCAATATTCCATGTTTCAATTTTATGCCCAGTGATATTGTTAAATTTCACATTCTCAAGTGAAGATGTTTGCACAGACTGATTACCAATCTCTTTGTTGAAAACAATTCATCAAGTTTCACAAATCTATTTCAAGGACTCTAAGTTCACGTATTCCATATTCAAACATAGGGTCAATGTTATGAACACGTAATGGGTGAAAAAAGTGTAGGGTTTCATTCATTGATATACTCTATGAGATCTAAGGAAGGTATAAATAATTGGATCCAATTCATACAATAGATTACTAATCAAAACATATAATGAACATGAAATTATGACATCATTTCACATGTCTCACGTACTAAAAATCAAATTAATACCATAGGAATATTATTTAGAACACCTACATTAAAATAAAACAATAGAATTCAAAGAATCAAGCATCCAGATCAACACACAACACCATAAAGATTTAAGAATCAATAAAGATACCATAATTTTATAATAAATCATAAAAAAATTTGAAACATGAGTCCCAAATTTCAAATCATTGATGAAGCAGATCAATTAATATAAAAAAGTGGAATTGGAAGAAGAAAGACATTCATGACCAAATCATCGATTAACATACCAATAGGGGACTATGCATTAGATTGGATTTTTGATCCCCCAATGAATTTGGGTTGAGAGAAAAAATGATGTACAAAAAGAGCCTCTATATATAAAAGAGTTTTATATGGGTTATGGAAGATTAAAGAATTAAATAGGGGTTTGAGTGAATAAAATATTATAATATCCTTGATTTCACATCCCAGGTCAGTTCCATCGGCTAGACACTAGCTTCTACTAACTATCCAATGGATACCACTAGATAGGTGGTAGTTTCAAGCAGGACACATGCACCCTTGGGCACCCCATCAGATTGTTCGGTAATTTTTACAACATTACTAATAAACCTCCATATCCAATGGTTAGTTGGTGACACTTTAGTAGTCCCTCTGTTTTATTCCACTATTATCCCATTCACATTCATTCCCTATGAGTCCCTAAGTATCAATAAAACACATTTAAAACATGGAAAATTTCTAATTCATTGAATCAAAATTGTAATCTAAAACTTTGAAGAGGGATGTACTAATTATAAGGATGGGGTCTTATATTATATTTTTTTTATCCTTCCTTATATAGAACACATATTATTACATGATCATTTTGTAAGATATTTACCCCATTCTCTTATTTCCTCGTATTATTATGATCAAACCCTTAATCACATGTTGACATGTTTTCTCTTATTGAGTGTTTGAGATCACCCCTTTGTTATATTTTCATTACCTTAGTTATGAAGTGTTCTGTAGTATCTGAGATATCTAGAAGGAATCCTACTATGGTTCAATTGTAGATAAATGTTCCCAAATCTTTTAAATGTTCTTTATATTTAACTAGTCATCAAAGACACTAATCCAAAAGGTTCTCTGATTTTTTAAGATAATTGTGGGATTAATAAAAATGTAAAATTTGTTCAAGTTATGCTTGGATCATCTCAATTGGAATAAAATTTAATTTGTAAAAGTTTTTATTTATAAAAATAAACAAAGGATTGTGGGTCTAGGGTGCCTCACAATTCAAGGTAAATCCATAATCTAACACCCTCATCTTAGGGATCACATCCACATTGGCTATTACTATACCCTTATTTCCCACTCAAGGGTTGTTTCCATTACAAAGTTTTATATATTGATGATGTAACTATCATAAATGCATATAATTTAAGTTATTAAGATAATATTAATTATGTAATATCCACCAATATTTTATTTTATAAAATCACACAGTAAGATATTATTTATACTTTATATTACCACAACATATTTTTTTATACAGTTTTTTCTAAATCACAAATAATCACACACATGTCATGTGAACCTACTTTTCATGTATGAATCATGTATGTATTCCTCATACCACCCTAAAATAAGATAAAACCCATAAAATATAACTTACAATCCTATTGCCTTTTCAAAATTATCTCACATGTAATGAATGAAATACTTTAACACAACCCCTACTCCTTGGAAACATAGATTTCCACTCAAACTTTGTTTTTAGACATAAATACACCAACCATCCGATTTTAGTGAAATAATATATTAATATATTCCAAATAAAGATTATAAAAAGTTAAAAAATTGTTCTGCTTCCATTTTGTAAATTCTATTTATAGATAACCCTCAGTATGACCTAATTTTAGTTTTTATATACCTCTTGAACACATCCACATATGCAAGATGATTCCAACTAGCATGATAAAAAATAAAAGGTATTTATTCTAGGTCATCACATACAATATGAAATTAAAGTGGCACAATCACATGAATAACACTAATCATAACATCAGGTTCTCATGGATCCTCTCTGATGGTTGACACATACATGCTTCTCCAAGCACTAGCATATGGAATAAATATTCTTGGTGTTTGATATCATAGAAAGGTATAACCTTAATGAAATGTATATTCCAATAGGTTAGATAGAGTTTAATAATAAGTTAATAATATTTCCACAAAAGATCATTGTATGTTAGGATAAGATACATCCATAGTCAACCTATAATTGAAGGGAAACAATATAATGATATGAATGGATATAAATTTAATATACCAGGTCAGAATAAAACCTAACAATATAAACTATGATAGGCTTATATATTTCCTTTAGATATTATATCAAATGATATGAAAAAAATAAAAAATTATAATAAAAAAGTTCATATGTCGGCTTAGAACCTAACCTATTTGATCTCATAATTAACTATATACTAGGTTAGATTGGATCAAAACGCTTTTTATTTTACAATATAATAGGAAAACATGTAGCCTCAATCATCATTTCTCTATAATAGAGAAATATTAATTCGTGTTGGATTAGAATTTACCTCGATATCATATGACACCACTACATTTTCATTAGGATCATGAATAAATTTAAATCATCCAATTGAACCCTCTTGATAGTTGTAGACATCATATTTAAATCATATTATAGTGAAGGGGGAATCTCATTATCAATGTAAAAGTTAGTAAAATAATGAAAATAAATGGAAAACACACCTCCCTGAACATAATAGCCACATAATGATCTATAAAACTTTATGCATAACCTATACTATTATATCTATATAATAGTAATCAATTATCCTCAGTGATCAAACAATATGAGTGCCAAAAAATAGACCCACTCAGAGGAAAATTTGTACATTTTTTATCCAATTACACTAGAAAACCTCTCTGGTGGTATGTTTCATTTGATATAACACAAAATTACCATGTGCATGGTCATTAATAAGCCTATTCTACAAACAACACATCCATATCTCACCCTTGGTAGTTTATCCCCCCAAAAATTATTTATTCTCCCTTGGTACATATATTTATCACACATTAATCAAATTTTATACCTATATCCTGATGAATTGTTCGATATGGAATATACTAACACATACCATCTCTATACCTCTTTGTAATACCTCTCACTATCAATTTGACCTTCCAGTGTACCTTTGGTATTACACTTTCCCAGACCATGATAGGCCCCTCAAGGACTCTCCCAATAATTTCTCTTCATGAATAACTATTAACCCACTTCTATAGAACCTAATTACCATAATATTTCTTATAAAAACACTCCCTTTACTCTCCCTTCACACATCAGGCTAGGTGAATATCATGTACCAATATATAAGAACACCCCACATAAATAGAGTCATCACTTATGTTTTTACAGAAACTATGGGAGCCTCTTACAATTTTACCCATGAAATTAATCTCACCAAAATTGTAAAGATACCAAATTTCCAATGGAACTTGTGTGGATTACCTCCACAATAATTATAGGATCCCTTCTCTTCCCATTTTACATTAATCCTCATTTAATACCACTTGTTTCAATCACACCTACTTAATCCAGTATTCACATCACACCATATATGTAATTATGTATAAAAGAGGAATTATAAGGAACCACCAAACCCATCTTGGAGTTATCCCCTTTAAGTGATGCCTATTTTAACACTATATAAGTTCACATTAATAATCTTAAAAAAATCCTCCATCCCATCCAAAGACTAGTTTAATAAAATTTTAACCAATTATAAATAATTATTATTGTAACATACCAAGATGGGTTCATGTCCTTCATGATAAAACTATAGAATTACTAGATCACATGTTTATCTTCATGTAGGCTAGAGGTCGTTAACTAGTAGTAACTGTCTGATAATACCGTATGTCAATATTATACCCTCTCGATTAATCAAAATAATAAGAACAATTAATATAATCATTTAATGTATAGAATCTATCCTATTACATTGCTTATAATTATAGTGGAATGCATATGAAAAATAAATTACATGACCATGTGATAAAAAAATATGCACATGAGTGTCAGAAAATTATATAGTAATGATATATCTCCTAAAGATCAAATAATATACAATACATGAATCACAATTTAGAGAAAAATAAATAGATACCACACCAAAATCCATTACCTAATCCTTGTACTATATCTATATATTTACTAACATCATCAATTGATTTCTATTGTAATCATGATGTTTATTAGACGAGCATGTTATTCATTAGTTTTTACCCACAATAAAGTGGCTAGGAAGGGTGTAAGCACACAAATTCATATTCCTCAACCGATGGTGTCCCTAAAAAAGTAGTTTATATGTTAATGTATGTACTATGTGAATTTAAGCGATAAACATCACATATATACACCAATTACATTGTTGGGTACTCATGGAGCCACTATAAAGGCCGAATGATACATAATTTAGAATGTACTGGAATGAAATGATATTCTCATGGTTTTAACACCATGTGAGTGAAAACAATATATCCACACATATATCATCATTTTAAGAGAATGTGATATCTCCGTTAAATTACACTAAGGTGAATGATATATCACATAATGACAAGTCAATGCGAGTGATTAATTACTAAATCATACCTATATTGAATGATATATCACCAAACCTATGTACACAAAAACACACCAAAACAATATAATTCAGCCACTATTAAAATCATATTTCTGTACCCAAATACCTATTCCATTACAAAATCCCACTATATGAAATCTCATTGTAATTATATATCATGACAAACACTGAATAATTATTACCAAAAACTAGGAATCCCACTCACCAAACACCAAAAATTACTATATAAAAATTAATACATCCATATAAACCTAAATACCATATCTAACCAACTATAATATTCCAATTCTAACCAAGGGAACTCCCCACCATAGGAATCACCTACCTGGTCTCACCCAAACCAATATATCATGCACAAACATTACACAACACCAACCTTGATCCTAATTTTCAAACTCACTGACTACCAAAAATAGAAACCAACCATAAACCATACTTTCACTACACATAATACAAATTTATCATAAATAAAAAAACACATGTTCACTCCCTTACTAACATAGGAACATTTTGAACTGATATTCATCACTTAAAACAAAAACTAACATTCTCATATAATACCTATAGGGGTCAATTATTCTATAGACTATAAAAAATGTTGGATTCATCATGTGAAATATGTAGATATCCCAACTCCTCAACTCCTATCCTCCCAAAAAGTCACATTTTCTGTCATCTATTTTCATAATTACTAGGTAGGCTATCAAAATCATTGAATGACACTTGTGGAAAATTCTCACTTTCTTTATCCCAACACAGCTCTGGGTCCCACCTTAGACTCCCAAATCGTACCCAATCTACGACCTCCAACTTACTATGAGGTTTTTAGAAAACTTTCTACATTTTTATCATTTATGTATATGCTCCAAACTCTTTTTGGTAGTCAATAAAATTTGGGTAAAACATGTCATATCTACACACACTTGTAACACCTTTCCAATAACCCATTCCATAATGATAACATCGATCCCCTACATTACTACCATGTTGTTTCTCCTCATTTTCTCACATAGAACATACTATATCTCCACTACTAGTATCATCTGATACTAATACAATTATATGTTTTTTATTTTCAATCATTTTCTACTCCATGATTAATTTCGGATACACTAATTATTAAAATTTATTCAATATAAACATATTAACCACTACCAAAATAACATATTGTAATCCATCCTCAAACCACCAAACATTATTTTTCTCATCTCCCAACAACATTGATGAAAATTTAAGTAAATCTATAAACCATAAAACATCATCCATAAACAAAGACTCTCCATATACTAGGTGCATGAAATCATTCTCCTAGTCCTCCCTCAGTGTCTTGGGGAATATTTTTTAAAGAACCTCTATTTGAATACCTTTTAGGTAATTAATTCATGAATTACATCCTATAGCTATACATCTCAGCAATGTTTCATAGGTCCCTTGTGAATATAGGTTTATATATTTACTGTCAACCCTATAGGAATCTCGATCTAGTCTAGGAGCACCTGAATAGAATCAACCTATTATTCAGAATATTTGGTCCTTCCACCCCCTTGAATATAAAAGTATGTAGATACTACAAATACATCATTAGATATTCAATGAATATATCAACTCCACAAACTCCCT
Organism: Viscum album; assembly: GCA_963277665.1. Classification (NCBI taxonomy): domain Eukaryota; kingdom Viridiplantae; phylum Streptophyta; class Magnoliopsida; order Santalales; family Viscaceae; genus Viscum; species Viscum album. The sequence continues at coordinate 289,144,106 of OY728153.1, read as the reverse complement.
AATCATCATGTAAATTTTTATTAAAATGGATGAATAAAAGTACATGCAAGGATTGAAAAAATGCGGAGGAATCCAAACAATGGGGGTCTAATGTGGTGGAGACCAAGGGTGTCCACTCTAATGATACTAATCCCCATTAGCATCAAATTATGATGGTTATAGTAAACTAATATCTCCGAGCCTGGAGTGTCAAGAGAGTCCAGGTAGTCCACTGCCCCATTCCCCTCCAACCAAGTATGAGACACTTTAGTGATGTTTCCCATGAATCCATGACATTTTCCAATAATGTATTCAATAGACCATGGAATTACACCAAGCCCTTGGAGTGGGTTGTCAACCAGCATTGAGTCATTTTACACTTCCATAAGATCCAACCTCCTCTGTCTACAATCATTGAGACCCGATAGCTTAGACTTTGCCTCTACCAAAAGCGATGTACCTTGGCCGAGCCAGATAGTGAAGTCCATGATGACCAAGCCATGGCTATCACACATGATCCCCCCTCACATTACACCATTGATACAAGAAAATCAACCTATATTTTCCTAATATACACATAAAACCACTTTTATAGATCCAATAGCTAATATAGACGTCATCCTACCCTAAAACCTCAACCTATGACTTATTATCTTTATTAACCTCGGGGAATTCATCCCATGCTTTCCTTGATGACCCAATATCAAAACCCTCTTAACACTCCAACAGATTTCTTCTAGGTTTAATCTCACTAAAAACACACACCTTGATCAATATAGACATATGTGCTCTGATATAAAAAATAAGGAAATATGTAGTTGGTATCACACCAAAATAATCTATACACATCCCTTCTCACACCAAGGTCTCATATCACCCTACCTTAAAACCCTCCTATGAATGTTAGGGTAAGACTTCTCATGCACCATATGTATGTAGGATCCACATACCTAATGAAACCTAAAAATATAATCCCACATTAGTTGAATAGAATCCCAAAAAAATAATTGTGGGATAACCATATAGGTTGTAATTGAAACTAGAAATATAGAAACTCCATTTAGAAACCTCAAAAAAGAACCAAAATGGAAACCACCAGAAGGAAAACAATTGGATTTTTTTCCCTCATAATTTCATTCATTAAGAATCTCATAAATTCCCAAGGCATCGTGGCCTTTTGTAGATACATACCCATCACACATTATTTTAGGGACCTTTTGTGATCTACGTACTCCAAGATCTAACTTAACAAATAATGAAACCACGTTTAGCTCTATTATGGATCATTATCACATACCTCCTCAAGATTATAAATTATATGAAAAATTATATTACAAAAATGTAGAGTTACCACAATCTAATAATCTTGGTGAAAAACATATATCACTACACAACACAATTGGTCGTGATATAAATAAATAAAAGAATAAAAAAACTATCATAGATCCATCATTTTCAAACCAAGCCTCCAAGGTATGCTAATGAGACATACAAAACAAAAGTATAAATCCAAAAAAGCAATGGTTATTCAAAGACTGTAAGAAAATTCTCTATTCATACCTTATATTGGGAAACTAAATCGTGATTCCCCATTATCATACTAGTCCCAGCTTACCAATTCCTACCATGCACCCAATAAAAGGGAACATATATAAAGTGCAAATATTAGGGACCAAAAACCTCAATAATGTTGTTATCACCAAGATAATTCTCGACCCTCATTACCGAGCTTGACTAAGACCACATAATCTATTGATCACATCCATGGAGTGTTACCTCCATCAAATATCCACTATAATAAATTATAAATCAAAAAATATTAATTAACACATTTAATACATATTAATTCAATAAAGATTAACTGAGGGATAACTCACTACATGAAATAATGATTCACATACCTAGAGAAATAGGTTTCAGTTCTCTTCTATCACTCCCTCGATCCCATTATACACTATAGCTATAACATCTGATATCTATCAAAATTATATTCACCTAAATTCAATAAAAAATTAGAAAACTAGGGACCTAGATTACCTCAACTGAAACCACATACCCCTAGGACAATTTATTCTCTTAGAGACTCCTTTATCCATGCCACACCAAATTCCCATCATTCCTATCTAATTACACATTGATCAGGTAATGTTTACATTAAAACCATGATTTCCATCCACTGAAATTTAAGAACATGAAGAAATTATATAATAATAGGGATAGAAAAGATTAAAATACTATAATTTTCATGAGAAAAAACTCCAAATACACTCATAATTAATTGAAAAAATGTGAGAAGAAATGAGTGATTGAGTGGATTGTTCTCCCCTGGTTATATGGTTTATGAAAAAGACCATAAAGGGGTGTTATAAAATAAAAACCCATAGTTAAAAAACTTCCCCTAAATAAAAAAAATTAATATCAGCTCCATCAGTTACCTAGTGAACCTTCACTAACCACATGGTAAACCTAGACAGAATGTAACCCCCTTTAATATCTCACCAAAAACCCAGTGGGAAGATACATGGTACCCGATGGTTAAATATATATACACCATATTTCACCTTGAAATGTCTCCGAGCACTTAAACTTATTTTGGTCCTATACCACAAAACCCACCAACTTGAAAATATTCACTCATAATGGGGCCACGTTTAAAATGTGAACCTTGGGGCGGGAAGGTATGGGGGGATAAATTAGTGCTTTTATCATTCAAAACATTTCAAATGATCATGTTCACCCCTATAACAAAATATTTTTTCTCTTTTTGAAATAGATCATTAAATCTTATGAACTTAATGGTGCTTTCATCGAGTCATACAAAAATTTATAAATATAAATCTAAAATTACATAAGTATTTTACATGGTTCACAACAAAGTGATATGTATATAGAGAATACTATGATGATATGTTAACAAACAAGATCAAATATTAAACTCCATGTTCAACAAGGATTAATTTTTTATTTTGGGAAATACATGATAAGTCTCACAAACTTTAAAACGATAATGGGTGGTGAAATACCTACCTAATATTATTTTATTTTTTATCATCCACACACTACATTGGGGACGTCTTTGTCAACTTATATACATAATGGTATTTCCATTATTACCCTATAAATCATGATTGTTGTGCATCTTTATGTCTTGGTATATTATGCATTAATACCCATTTATGGTTGGATATTCTTCTTAAAATTCATAAGGGATCAGCTCTTTAATATTAATAGTTTACTATATGTACTATATAATTAAATAATAGTAATCAATAACCACATAAGATGAATAATGATTCCAAAATATAACTATTATCATTGTTCTCTATATTAAACTCTTTAACCCTACAAATTTGTAAATAAACTTTTGTCTTCCACTTTGATCCATATCACTCCACACAACATGATATATTAAAAAAATCCTTCATGTTCTATTTTTTCCTTTTATTATATATACCATATATTTAATATATTATCTTTCTCTCTACTCTATATTTGAAAATAGATTTTCTTTAATTATTTCAAAAAAAATGTTAGAAATATTAAATAGTTACATCTAAAATCAAAGACCTTTAATCAATGGTGTGAATCAAACCTTGTTCTCTAAACTCCATGATATCACCAAGTTTCCCACGTGATTTTTTCATGGAACCAACCTAAAACATAACATATTCTACTCTATTTAGACTATAATTAACTTACATTCATTCCAGACGATCTTTTTAGTTTAGATTTCTATAAAATTAGGTCATAACTCAAAAACATAAAAACTATAATTAAAAAAGTTAAAACTTTTATACAGTATCCATTTTTTCGAAAATATTACAATTTAAAATAAAACATCATTTATTTTCATGAAAAATATTCACGAATTTGAAATTTACTTCGTCATTTACCTTACCATATTTAAACCCTATGAATCATATTTTAAATCATTGATGAGTATAAAATGATTAACATGGGACATGAAAATAAATAATGTAATTTTTAGTCCGTGAATACGTATAGAAAAATTTATTTTTTAAAATAAATATTTCACTCAATATAAATATTTTTTAACCAAGAAATAATCATTTATTACCAAAAAATTTCATAAAACATATTATGAAAAATATTTTTGAAAAAAAAGTACTCAAAGGTTTTCATTAAAACCATGAAGAACTCATAAATGTTTTTTCATAGAGTTATACCTTTTAACCTTATAAAGTATAATAGACTTTAATATTCCTTGTGAAGTCATAATAAATCCAAAAAACCCATAACAAGTATATATAAATCATATAGGTCACTTGAGGAATAATTTTAACATTATTATTACTTATCAAGTGACCTTGATGACTACAGAAGGAATGGAAAGAAAAATTATACATTGAGTAAACATCATAGTTAAAATTTAAATAACCATCACTTTTTTACATGAAAAAACCATTTTGTATATTCCCAAAATCTCATAGAAGAATCCTAATTTATTAAATCAATCTCTTTATGAAATTAATTTAAGTGATATAGCAAGATCACTTTACCATATTTTATTATGTAACCACCCATAATAATGAGAAATTAACATGAACCATAACTCAATTATAACACATAAAAACCTGCATAATAACATTCTTTTCACCCATAATAATATTTTTTTGGATATTGATATATCCATTTTCTTTAAAAAAACATTTTTATGAACTAAATGTAACATAATAAATAAAATAGGGGTTTTCAATAAAAATAAAATGGAATATTATACAGGAAACCCAATATAAAATAATTTTTATGGTGATTTCAAAATTCATTGTCACTATATATGGTAAATAGAACATTGTGTTTTTTATATTTTAAAGAGATTTAAAAAATTATACTAAAATATTACTTTTGAAAACCATAGAATTAATGTAAAAATAAACCTAAAATTTTATTTATAGATGAATTATCTACATACAAATAAATTCATACAATAATTTTAAAATTATTGATATTGAAGAAAAGGAGAGTTTTAAGGGAAATTGTAGGAGGATATTTGAAAAGAATGTTTCTTACGTTGTGTTAGACCAATCTTGTATGTTATTTATCCTACCCAATAACAATCTCATTTAAATTATTTATTTGTGTGATAAGATTTTCCATTCTTATTATCCATATTATCAAAATTATTACAATTTTATAACAATTACATAATAAAATAAGTTCATATTGGCTATTTTGATGATATTATGTGCATATGTACAAAATGAATTAGGTATGATGAATTTGGTCAATGAGGTCATTATCCCATCATATTTACAATAATAATCATGAAATAATTATAATATTTATACATAAATTATAATTTTAAATAAAATCATTAATTATGGTTATGAAAAATGAACTATGTTACCATCACGAAGATGGTAGGTCATATGTACTCATGAGTGACATTACCATTTTCAATGTTCATTATGAAAAGAAGGTAGCTATTATTTTATCTTAATAGAATGATTATAATATCATAATATAATATTAATTCTTTATATATACTTATATATTTAGTTTATGTGATATGTTAAAAACAATCACATCGCTTCATGGAGGTGGTAGTCCATACATATGCATGAATGTCATTATCATTTTTTGTGAATGGAAATGTAATATTGTAATTGATATATTATATATTAATAATAATAAGTATTTTTTGAGTATAATATTTAAACAATAATTCTATCATTATAATCCATCCTTGAGAGATGGTGATGTGAAATAGATTACATCAGTTCAAGAGGTGGTAGTCCGCTGTACACATAAACGATGATTTTTTTCCCATATGATGGATGAGGAGATGCATATAGGTTATTAAATTAACATAATAACGGATTATTATATGTATATTTATTTATTTTAATATGGTCGAATAATATTTTAATGATGTTGAAGAATAAATAAAACTAAAACATGCGGCTAAAACTATACATCTTCTTTAAAAATTCTTATTTATATAAAACCATAAGACCTATAATATACTTTTTATGACTAATAAAAGTATTATAGAATATAGAGAGTAATTTTAAGATGTTTATTCTTTAGTTCATGGATAAACCAAAATTCTTTTGATGTTTGATCTTATGTGAAGTGGATGTCTCCTTTTATAAGAGAAGAGAGGGTCATTATTCAGATTCCTTAAAATATTAAATAATTATAAATTAATTTTTATGTGAAAATATCTCCAAAGTTAAAGGATTATAATATAATTTAATTATATGTCTAAATTATCTCACCCAATATAATTTGGATAACTTTGGATCACATTTTACCCTTATCTATTTATTTTCACACTTTGTTAACCCTTTTGAAATTTACCTTAATATTAATGTCTTCTACCCAATAAGGGTTAATAATGTTACTATAAAATATCATTAATGTCAGTTTTTACAACTATTTATTACTTTGACTTATATACCATCAATAAAATAAAGGAATCAGAATAAAAAGAATAAAAATCAATAAAATATATAATTTTTAACAAAAAAAATCATGGGTCATATTAATTATTTGAAATGAAAGTATTTTTACTTTTTTTAATATTATTTGTTCTATTTTTTAAACTATTGAATAATTACTACATCAACGTTGTGTAAGCATTTAATGTAATTTTTCATCACTAAAAAATAGAAATAATTTAAAATGATTAACATATATATTTTATATTTAAGAATAATATTTATAACACAATATATCATCAATTTATCTCTAAGATAAAAATATTATAATTATTAGGAAAGGAGACTAAATTTTTTTACCTTTCATTACATAAAATATTTTAAATGCAATAATCACATCAAAATGGACAAACAAATTCCATATAACTAAATAAAGAATGGTTATAGACGAAATTGACTCAGAAAATGAAATTAAGTCATGATTTTGTTTAATTTAATAGTCCTTATGATAATATTTTTAACAAATAATTATCAGATTCTCTAGTTACTATGGTAACAAAAATTACTAAGGTTACTATTCAAATTGACTAAAAATTAAAGGGAATAGTTTAAAAATATGGAACTCATTATTAAAAATAAGTAATACATTTTTCAATGTTCTAAAAATATAATTTATTTAACTTAATTTAAAATAAATTTGAAAACACGTTGAAAATGGGGCTTCAAAAAAATTCCCTTTTGAAATATAAATTGTTTTTATTTTAAATTCAAGTACAAAATTTATTTCTAAAACCAAAATTGGATTATTTTAAATCAATAATATCTACTTCAATCTTAAAAACAATACAAAATATAATTTTAATTTGGGAATAATTTAAAATAAAATAAAGTTTTCAATAAAATCATCATTTTTCACTATTCAATGTAAAATCAAACATTTCGTAAAAATTTCAATAGTTCTCCATATGATAATTTTAATATTAGGATTTTAAATTGATATTTATTTTATCAAATTAAATTTCAAAAATAGTAAAAAATTAACAAATATAATTTTCGTAAAAAAATTAATAGAAACCATTTTTTAAAGAAATAATATCTTTGAAGAATAAAATCGAATAAATAAAAATTGAGTACTTATTTACTAAGAATTAATAAAAAAAATTATTTATTAGAATATATATATATATATATATATCAGAAATTAGTCAATTCAATTCATACCCTCCAATTTAATGACTAGGTTATAAAATTTGTATTTAAATAACAATATTTTCTAGTTCAATTACACTTGGTATTGTATACTTTCCATACAATCGAACATAAAAATTATTTTAAAATGTTTGAATAATAAATTCTCCACCCCTTTATGAAATTGAATCCTAATGTTTTTAAACTCAATATTAGTAAACATGGTGTGACTATTCAAAATACCTTTTTTGAATCTCACATTGTAAAAAGTGTTAATAAAACTTCACTTGAAAAGTGAGAAAAATGAAGTATGATGTTAATCAAGAATAACACAAAATTAGATTTTCATGTAGGAAAAAATTGGTTGAAAGTAAAAAAAATGTACATAGAAGAAAATAAAGAATTCCCAAGTGCATTACCAATGGATTCTGGTATTTAAACCTTACATGATGAATTTCGTGTTAATAAAGTTCAAGGATGATGGATGAGAGAGTTGGGAGAACCTTTGAAATAGTTTTGGGAAAAATGGAAGTCAGACAGGCGACACACAGTTTCCCTAACCATGCAACCACAACATGTGAAATGGTCTTCTTGAGGTAGTAGCTTTAGCATGGTTGGAGATAGGTAAGGGAGAACATGCAAGGAAGACATGTGAGTGTCTTCCTAAGCAACAGCTAACGGACATTTAGGGTACGGTTTGTCTAACCGTGTGAACTAACTATAAAGATGGTTTAAGTGAGATCCTAAAAAAGTGGATCTCACCTATTTTTTCATATAAAGGCTTATTTTTTATCCTAAGTATACATAACATGGGATTTTCATTTTCCTAATGCAAAATAAGGTTCTCCCATTGATCTGGAGGCGATCTAAATACTTCCCATGATGAATTGAAGCCAGATTCTTGAGGTATGTGATCATTTTTCTTCGTTCTTGATCTGTTTCTTAGATCTTCAAAGATTTACTTCTCCCCTTCTCTCGGTTTCATGGATTTCCTCCTTTTATGGGTATATATAGGTGATTGAATTCCAAATATGATGATATTTGGTCTTGATAATTCAAGGAGAATTGATCGATGGCGGGTTCTTCGAGAATCGACTCAATTTTCCTATGTGTTCTTCATTCGTTGTGGTTTTGGTCAAAACCGTTGAGGTATGTGGCTTCGATATCATCTTATATTTCTATATTTTACTGTATTTGTATCAAATTTAATAAATATAGTTTAATTTATTATGAAATCTTAGTTCAATTAATGGAATAAATCTTATTTAGTGTTGATTTATCTTTTTTGTGGAATTGTGAAGTCTCGGTGAATTGATGTGTAAATTTTTTTAGTTTTGTGATTTTAAAATAGATATTTTAAACTGTTCATTTTCTAGAATATCTAAATGGGTTTTTAGAAAAATGTTTTTCAATAAAAGGGCATTTTACGGGAATGGGTTGGCATAGAAATGGTTTTGATGGACAAATGGATTTTAATAAAAATGTAGTTTTATTGAAAAGGAATTTTGGCATGATCCCTGGGAGTATTGGTGTGTGAATTCATATTTCATTTATGGGGCTTGGTTGAAATATGGCCTTGTGTTTAGTGCCAAAGTTTAAATGGCACACATTATATAATTACCTTGTGACAACTTGGAAGATCAACGTGAAACCACCCATGTGTATGGAACTGTCACAGTGAAGCATGCAGGGTTTGGATGTGTGGATGTGTTGAATGGATTGGGTATGCTAAAAAGATATTTAGAAAAGGTTTTATAGCTTTTTTTAGTTGTTTTTTTTGAAAATTAAGTTTCTTGGAAGTTGGTTTCAATTGAACTCCTTTGTTTTTAGTTACTAATGGTTTTAGAAACCTGTTTATATTTTGTTATAAACTATTTTGAGAATTTTTTTATATAAAATACTTTATGTAAATGTTTCTAACTAATCTATCCTTGTGGCGTGAGTATGGAAGTCATTGTAGAAAAACTACTATGTTTTATTTTCATCCCTTCTTTGGCACTTTGGTGCTTTTATAGATGATATCTTCTGGGATAGGGGAAACGGTAACATTTGACCCATTCTTAGCACTACCTCGTATCATTTGAGTTATTCCGTAATTGTGGATCTTAGAGCTTGTTGAGTATGGAGTATTGTGGCCTCTTGAGAGTAATTAGTTGTTTATCCACTATTTAAATCGAAACTTGTTTTGTATTATGCTATTTCACACTTTGATGTGGTTTTGGGATACATGAAGTTCTTGAGTTGTATTTCTTATGTCCATGCATCATTTACTGAATGGTGTGGTTATGGTAGGTTATTTTTTTGGTTTTTTTCTTAAACGGTAAATCATCCCCCACTTGTATTTGAAATCCTTCAGTATTTATTTACATCCTTTGGCATCTTGGGGATGTCGCTTATGGCCTAGTAATGACTCGGTGTACTCTCAAACCAGTGAGAATTAGCAGGTCATTACAAATGGTATTAGTCTTCTCCTTCCTTTTTGGAAAAACATTATAATCCTTTTCAGTCCTTACATAGAATGTATTCATCAGTGTTCATGGTCTTGGAGTTGAAATTTATTCATGTCTATTCATGGGGTTTTAATGTTTGAACTGAGAATAATTGTCAAATCATGGAATGTAGAGCATAAAATATGTAGCTAATGCTTTTATGTTGAACTTCAAGTTACCGGGTTGTTGGGTACATAAGTGTTTAGAGACACTTCTATAATTTTGGAATCTCATTGTCATGGGTTTATCCAATGAGAGGAGTAGTACAAGAATTGTAGAGGAATGACTTCCCACTAAGATTTCATACATCACTTCGGGGAATGATTCAAATTGTGAAAAAAATTATTGCTTTTTGAAAAAGTATAAACTAGTTATTCAAAATTAAATATTTTGAAAAAGTGAATGCTTATTGTATTTTGGAAATGGTTTAATTTTGAAAAATCAGGTTAAATGATTTTGGGAAAAGGTTGAACAAGGGAAAAGGTTGTTTTGGATAATAATATTGTGATGATAGATGTGATAGAACTTAATATACTAGTCCATCAGTTTCTAGAGAGTGAGATTGATGGAGTTTCTTTGTTCGTTTAGAAAATGGCACCCGGTAGGCGTCATCGAAACCAACCAAAAGAATCTATAGTGTATGTGGTTGAACCTAAACCATAGGTGAACCAAGAGATAGTATAGAGTATTGTCCATTCTTTTCAAGCTGTGGATACGGGGAAATAGATGAATGTGCCACGACATGTGGATCATACCATTTAGTTCATGAAGCAGAATCTACTTAACTTCCGTGGTGATTCAGAAACCGAGAAGAAGGAGGGGTGGCTGATTAGGAAATATCATATCTTGGACATCATTGGAACATCAGTATCAATAATTTTTATGATGGAGATGAATATGCTTGAGGATAATGCATGGTAGTGGTGGGAGTTAGTGGTGCTGGAAAAATTGGATGAAGGCCTTACATGGGAGGATTTTGACGAAATTTTCAACAAACAATTTGATCCTCACGCGTTCAAGCTCCATTAAATAATGAACTTATTTATCCTGAAATAATAGAGTCCCTTTGTTACAAATTATGAATCTAAATTCATTAATTTAGTCTATTTTGCACCAGAAGTTGCGGCAAGTGCGTCTTTAAAGTCACATGTCATTGAATTAGGGCTACGAACTGATATTCAATCGAATATTTCGGTGCTCTATTTTACAGATCATACATTGATGGTGAACAAAGAGACTGTGGTTAAACATGATATCTCATGATCTATGGGAAGAGGTATGAGTATAACTACAAGAAATTGTGGGAACTCATCCTCTGGGAATAAGAAGAAAAGGAAAACATATTTCTATGGTGGAAGTGGAAATCAAAATCCAATGCCCGGATCAGTGAACCAAACTCGATGACCCCAGAGAAAAGCAAGTTTCTTTCAATGTGGTTCACTTGAATACATAATGGGAGAGTGTACAAAACTACCTTGAGCATGTCATAATTTCAACAAGATGAGACATCTTCAGTGTTATTGTCGTTGTCCTCCAAGGTCAGGGAATCTATGTAAGGGTCTTTCTAGGTAGTAGCTAACGCACGGTTAGTGCACCGATAGTCTAATAATGAGAACTAACTATGTAGATGGTTTAAGTGAGATCCTAAAAAATATTATCTCACATGTTTTTTCCTTTAAGTGGATCATTGGAGGAGAATATACCATTAATAGAGTTCTCATATAATAACAACTATCAGGCCTTGATATATATGGCTCCATTGGAAGCATTGTATGGGTTTCCTTGTTGTTCTACACTATGCTGGGTTGATACGGGTGAGACTTAACTAGTTGTGATGAGCCTTGTCGAAGAAACAATAGAGAACATCTAGTTGATCAGAAAGGTGATGGAGACGGCTCAGAGTCATCAGAAATCATATGTAGATCACCGTCAAAGACCATTATCACTCTCTGTGGGTGATCAAGTGTTCTTGAAGATTTATCCATGAATTGACATCATCATTTTAGGAATCTAGTTAAGTTATCTCTTAGATACATTGGACCTTTCAAGATACTAGAATGGGTTTGAGAGTTGGCATATCAGTTGGTATTACCACCATAGTTTAGTTCGGTGCATAATGCGTTCGATGTATATCAGTTGAAAAAGAATCAGCCTGATCCTGACCATGGGATCAGATGGGATCATGTAGACCTAGAGCTATATGCGTCATTGGTACATATTCCAATTAGGATTATGGATAATAAAGAGAAATTATTTCATGGAGAGAATGATCATTCTAAACTAGGTTTTATGGAAACATGGTCAGATTCAGGAAGAGACTTGGGAACATGAAAATGCAATGAAAGAGTAGTGTCCAGAACACTTTCAAGGTAGTGAATGTTTTCTACATTCTTTGGATGGAATGACCATTGTTGGGGAGCATATAGTACTACTAGTTTCTAGTATATACCCATTACATGATGATTTTCATGGTTATAATGTTTAACGGTGATAGATGGTATATTTTGGAGAACATTGGATGTAGGTGTGGGGAAAAATTGAATTCAAATGGGCAGCACAGGGTTTTCCTAACTATGCGACCAAACAATGAACAATGGTCCTCTCGAGGTAGTAGCATCAACATGGTTGGAGCACGGTCAGGGATACCATGTGAGGAATACATGCAAGGGACTTACAAAGAAGTATCTAATGCATGGTTAGCACATGGTTTGTCTAACCATGTTAATTAAAAATGTTGATGGTTTAAGTGAGATCCTTAAAAAGTGGTTATCACACGTTTTTTCCACTAAGTGGAACATTTTTTATCTTAAGCATCTATAACTAGAAGGTTTTTCTATCTAAATGATAATTAAGCATCTACCATCGAACCTTAGGTGATCTAAAGGCTTCCCTTGGTGAATCAAATCTAGATTCTTGAGGTATGTAATCGTTCTTCTTCGTTCTTGATCAGTTTCTTATATATATTTAGATATACCTCTCCTATTATCCTGTTTTGTTATATATATGACTGTTTTGCATATATCTAGGTGTGTGGATTCAAAATATGATGATATTTGGTCTTGATCTTTCTGGGAGAAGAGTTCTAAGGAAGGTTCTTAGGGAATCATCCTTGTTTTCTGGTGTGTTCTTTCTTCCTTGGGGTTTTCGTAAAACCTTCGAGGTAGGTGTCTTCACTCTCATATCCTCGTGATATAATTGATTTTCTTATTTTCAAATTGATTAAATTGAATGGAATTTACTTTGAATTCTTGGTTCAATACATGGAATAAATCTTCTTTAGTGATGATTTATTATTTTTGTGGAATTATAAAATCTTAGTGAATTGTTGTGAAAATTGTTTTAGTTTCATGAATTTAAAATAGTTATTTTAAATTGTTAATTTTATATAATATCTAAGTTGGTTGTTGAAAAAATGGGTTTTAATAAAAATGGTGTTTTATTAAAATGGTTTCTCTTAGAAACTGTCTGATGAAAAAATTGTCTTTAATAAAAAAGAAGGTTTTTTTAAAAGGAATTTTGGTGTGATCATTGGGAGTGTTGGTGTGTGAATTAATATTGCATTTCAAGGGCTTGGATGAAATATTATCTTGTGTTCAGCGCCAAAGGTCAAATGCCACACATGATAAAATTACGTTGTGACAACATCGTAGATCGATGAGAAACCACTCATGAGTATAAAACTATCATAGTGAAGCATTCATGGTTGGTTGTGTGGAAGCGTGGAATGGATTGGGTATGCCAACAGAATATTTATAAATGGTTTTAAAGTTTTGTTTAGTGATTTTTCTGGAAAAATAAGTTACTGGAAAATTTGATTCAATTCCACTCATATGTTTTTGGTTCTACATGGTTCTGGAAACTTGTTTATATTTAGTTATAAAATATTTTAAGAAATTATTTTATATAAACTATATTATATAAATGATTCTAACTCTTCTATCCTAGTGTCATGAGTAGGTAATTCATTTGGAGAAAACCTACTGAGTTTTATACTCACCATTACTTTGGAACTTTGGTGCATTTGCAGATGCTGTCATTCGAGATAGGGGGAAAGGTAACATTTCGCACATTTTTTGAACAACCTCATGATATTTGGGATGTTATATGATAGTAGATATTGTATATTGTGGAGTATAGAGTCTTTTGGCCTCTTGAGAGTATTTAGTTGTTTATTCTATGTTTACCTCGAATCTTGTTTAGTCTTTCACTTTTGCACACTTTTATGTGGTTTTGAGATACATAAAGTTGCAGAGTTGTCATTCTTATGTTCATGAATCATTTAGTGAATGGTTTGGTTATGGTTATTTTGTTTATTGGTTTCTTTATTAAAGGGTAAATTGTCCCCCACTTGTATTTGAAACCCTTCGTCATTTATTTCCAGCCTTTGGCATCTTGGGGATGTCCCTTAAGACCAATTAATTACTCATTGTACTCCGAAGACAATGAGAATTATAGGGTCATTACACCATGGATTAATAATGAGTGATAGAGAACCTAGTTATGAGAAAGTTAACCATAAAAATCATAATTATGTGGTCTGTTAAACAACCCTTTATTTCTTAGAAAGAAAAGTAAATGTATAATTTTTTTATTTAAATTCCATTTTTTTAGAGTTGAGGATTCCCTATATCATCTATACTAAAAACATAAGGAAACATAATTACATGAAAAGTATAATTTCATCCTCTAATAAATTTTCACTATAATCTATAATTTTTCTCTGAATGATGAGTATTCGTGATGAATATTTCATGATTGAAGAACTAGAATCAACTTTTAATGGATCATATTACTAATAAAATCATAAAAATATTTTCCTACTATTTTTATACCTTAATCAAGACCAAAATGGTTAGGTGAAGATAAGTCAATTCCAAAAATTAATGAAAAATCATATGAAAAATATAAAATTCAATAGTAATACCCAAAGGTGAAACAAAATCATTCCAGAAATAACAATCCATAAAATTATTCAAAATATTCTAGACTAACATTGAAACCTCGAAATCATAAGGATTTGATCACATATTCTTCCAACATAAAATTAACATTTATCTTCAATTTCCTATAATCACTCTTAATGTATCATACAAAAATGTATAATCATATAATCTCCAAGATATGATAATAATTTACATAAATGAACCCAATAACTATAAATCCAAATGAAAATAATATCTTCCTCTAAGAGATAATCCAACCTTTAATCATCTTATAAAATCCAATAATTTTCTTTTTTTACCTTAATCATGTAAGGTTACTGAAATAATGAATTTCATTGAAGTAACATTAATCACTTATTCAGTACATCTCTTTTTCAATCCCTTGGATATCTATAAAATAAAACATATCTTCGAAAAATAAACATAACCATTATATTTCAAATTGATTAAGTAAAAAACCATTTAACACAATCCAAGAATTCATGTAGGTCATTTGTAGGCATTGCGCCCATGTACCCCTGTAGTTGTGGGTTCAATCCCTAAATATTTTATGGACTCGAATTGTTGGAACCCGACCTATGAGTTTCTATGTTTTTCAATATAGTATTAATGAAATTCATATAATGTTCCCAAAAATAATATGAACATCCTAAAACATATCATTAAAAATAAAATCTTTTTTGGAACCTCAATGGTTTTGTTTAAAAAATATTTTAACAAAATCACTTAATATTAAATGATTATTATTTTCTTACATTCAAGAACATAAATCCCAAAATTTTATTTATCCCTTTTTCATATGTCCCTAAATGAATGTCTCCAAAAAAAATTACAAATCTACACCACTTTTGAAATCTATCGATTACATTTAATATACAATTCCAAATTTTTATAATAAAACCTACCATAGAATAACATTTCGGTTTTTCATGATCCTCATGGCCTTTTTAAATCAATAAATATATCAACAACCACAATATTTTCAAATTTTTTTGAAGACTCTATTCATAATATCCATAAATACAGTTGGGGTTTTTTCCAACCTATATGGAATAACCAAAAACTCATGATGCCTATTTATAGTCTGAAATCGTGTTTATGTAATGTTATCCCCTTTTACCTTCACCTAATGACACCTGGATCTTATTTTAATATTCAAAAAATAATGATCTCCTAGGATCTATTAGTATTCTGTTTGGTGGCACAACATCTATTGAAGTAGTTGAATAGTATTTCACTACACCCTGTTTCATATAGTACTGTTGCTTTCAATCATTCATGTCCTTATTTAGACACTCTCACAAATAATGACCAATCTCACTACATTTACTACACATTACTAATTACTTATCAAAATTTTCCTTAAAATTATAAATATATTTCTCATTACAATCACATGTCATACGCCCCATATTTCCAAATTGATTATCCTTTCCAGAACCATTTATACATTCCTTGAAATTCCATTCACAACACTTGGAATATTTCAGAGGCTTACATAAATATTTTGGAGATTATTCTTTCTCTATGGACTACCACCTTGACTATTTATTATTATTATCATAACATGTCACATAATTATCGAAAAAGTACACCTCTACTATCTCATTAAAACAGACCAGTTTTTAATTGATTTTAAATTATTGTTTAGGTAAATTTATTCATTAATTTAGTTTCAATCCTAAGTAAAATCTATTAATTTTACTTTTCATGTCTTGAATAAAATCTAATACATACCTATCCATTCATGTGATGTTTTCTACACATATATTCCCCAAATATTTATATTTTTTCCTCAATTCAACAAATTATTTTTCCATCCTGAGACGTATAGTCTCAAGAAAATATTTCTCTAGAAACTAATCTTAAATTCTTCTCAATTCATGACATAAATTTCATGTATCCCTTTGGAATTATTAACCGTAGAACACTATCAACAATCATCAGCTTCAAAAACATATATGGAAAGAGTTACCTTTTGTTGATCTAAACAACCCATGACATCAAATATATTTTTTAGGGATTTAATCTGTCTCTCAGTTACCACAAGGTTATAATATCTACTGAATTTAAGAGGGTGTCTCCTAATAAAATAATCCTATTTCAACATGTTCCTTTATGGTAAATTTTTATCCTCTCTAGAATGTAAATGAACAACATTTATAGCTTTCTTTAACTGATCAATCAGAAGAAAAAACTGCCTAGTTCTAATTCCATCCATTCTAGGTTATTGATTTGGAATTACATTATACGCTTGGTGCATTCCTACTACAAATTTGGTTTTTTCCTTTAAGGAAAACCGTTCTGAACAAAAATTATTTAGACAGATTAAATTATAATCAACAAATGATATATCATTTCAAATTAACCATTTTTTAAAATATATTAATTTTATTCTATAAAAATGTTCCAGCCCCTATGGTTAACTAACATTTCCAATAATACCAATAATAAGGATCTAACCACAAAAATTACATATTCTAATATCTTGAGACTAGAATCGACTTACATTTAATGGTGAGGATATTTTAGGTTAAGAGTTTTATTGAATAAGGTAATAACTAATAAACATCGAAAACATGTTTTACAATGTGGAAACAACTATTGAGTATTGATTTTTTCAATATTATGAAACATTTAAAATAAAACATGATTTATTTACATTAAAAAAATTTATGAATTTCATATATACTTCTTCATTTCACATACACATCCATAAACCCAATGAAAAAATTTAAAACATGGTATGAACAAAAAATATCATCAAGATACATTAAATGAACGAAAAAAATTGTTAGACAGTGACTATTTATAGAAATTTTCCCCTTTCAAAATATATATTGGGCTCAAAATAAACATTTTCATACACATGAAATAACCTTTTCATCCCAAATATTTTCTTAAAACATTTTAAAAAATTATTAATGAAAAAATAAAAAACATAAATGTTTATTGGAAACCATGAATGACTCATAATAATGTTTTTAAAGAGTTATACTTTTCAACCTTACAAAGCATCATATACTTTCCTTTACATTGTGAAATCATAATATATCTATAAAACCCTATAGAAAGGAAAGATATATTATATATATAACTCAAAAAATCATTTTCAAATAACTGTTAATTATAGAGTAACCCCCATCGATAAACATTGAATAAATATCATGGTTACACTTCAAGTAATCATCACAGTTACAATTGAAATAACCATCAGGGTTATTCTTGGAATAACCATTATAGTATATTCCCATAATCTCTTTGGATAAACCTAATATGTTAACTATATACCATTACCCAACGATTTGAAGAGATATAATGGGCCCACCCAACCATGTTATATCATGGATCCACTCTTCCTCATAAACAATTCACAAGAACCATAACATAATAATTACACATAAAATCATTTATCATGAAAAAAGTTTTTTATACAAAAGAAATCACTTTTAGATATTAATATATCCCTTTTAATTAAAACCATATTTTATAATAAAAAATTACTAAAATATAAGGGAACAATATTTTGATTTAGATAAATTATTGAATATTATAATGGAATTTAAACATTCAATAATGGTTATAGGGGTGGGAAAATACATTTTACCATAATTGTTAAAATGGAGCATTCATTTTTTCTTTTGTAAAGAGAGTCCAAACATTCTGTGAAATGATTATTTTTGAAATCCATTGAAAGGAAGAAAAATCAAACATAATGTTTTCTTTATAATTCAATTATTTTTAAATAATTACACCCATAAAATAATTTTAAAAATATGTATGTGGAATAAAAAAAGGGTTTTAATGAAAATTGTAAAAAAAATTAAAATGAAAGACCCTTACATTGATTCTGACTCCTCACGTAAGTTATTTTCCTTCCATAATAATAAAATTATGTTAATTTTTTAATTTCATGAGAAAAATGTTCATGTTTACTATTTCTTTTTTTCCCACTTATTACCATGTCATAAAAATTACTAAATCATTTAATTTCGTTTTGGATGTTTTGAATATATTCATCTCATAAGCCCAAAATTACCTTAGTAGATTGAATATGGTCAAATATGTCCATGTCACATAATATATAGAATAATCATAAATGAAGAATTTTAATTTTTTTAAATCAATTATTGTTTTATTGAAAACCATTAAATGGGGTTATAAAATATAAACTATGTTATAATAATGGAGATAGTTGGTCATAAAAACACATGTGTAGCGTTTATATTTTTCAACGATCATTATGGAAAGAATTTAAGTATTATTATCTTCCTATAATTATAATAATATTATAAAAATCATATTTAATCTTTAAATATACTTCTACATTTCATCCATGCGATTTTGTATTGAAAAAAATCACATCACTTCATGGAGGTGGTAGTCCACTCGTATGCATGAACAATTTTATCATTTTTCATTGAATCAAAAGGTAACAAGTTAAATGATATATTATCATTTAAAAATGATAAATATTTTAGGAATATCATATATAAACATTAATTATATCATTATAATACATACATGATAAATAGTGATGGAAAATGATTTTGATCGGTTTGTGAGGCGGTAATCCCCCATACACATGAATGATAGTTTTGTTACACATTCGAGGGAAGAAGATTTGGATATAGGTTATTCAAATAAAAAATAAAAAATATTTATATTTATTATAATTGTTTTATTATTTTATTGTGATTTAATAATATTTTATGGTTGTTGAAGAATAAATAAAATTAAAACATACAGTTAATACTATATCCCTTCTTTATAAAATCTATTTTTTACATCTTAAGGCCTATAATATTGGTATTATACCCAAAATAATGCCTCTCTAATTTGAGTCTGGATTATATAAAACAATTTTTATAGGATTTTTTTGAATAAAAATTATTTTGAATTGTAATGGAATGGAAAGAATAGGTTCCCTTTTATAATAGAGGGGTAGGACATTCCCTGTATTTATTAAAATAATAAATTGATATAAATTATATTATTAGGTATAATTGATTATAATTGATATTATTTGTATATAATATTATTAAGATTATAATTAATCACATCTAAACCAATTTTTTCATATTTGGATCATATTTTTACACTTATATTTTTATTTAACTCTTAGTTAACCCTTTTGACAATTTCTGTAATATTAAAGTTTTCTACCATTTAAGGGATAACAATTTTACTATAAAATGAAAAATGAAAAATAATTTGACCATGGATGTTATAAATAACCATATAAAATTAATATTTACAAGTATAATATTTTTGGAAGTTTTATATCATTTAGTAAAATATTATTTACTATAAAATATTTTTATTGTTAATTTTTAGAAATATTGCTTACTTTGAATTAAATACCATTAATAAAATGAATTAATTAAAATAAAAAGTTTCAAAATATATATAATATGAAAATTTTCAATATAAAATAAATTTGTCGAATTAATTCATTTCTATTATTCTACATTTATTATTTTTAATATCAATTTTTTACATTTTCCATTAATTGAATAAATATTGCATCGGTTTTTTCGAGGCATTTTTTATAATTTTTCTTAACAAAAAATTAGAAATAAATTACCATGATAAAAATAAATTATTTTGATATAAAATGAATATTTATAACATAATATATCCTCTATTAATATCCATTTTAATAATACTATAGTTATTAAAAACAATATTGTTTTATTTTTTACTTTTCTTTACATAAAATATTATAAAGGTCATAAAAACATCCAAATAGACAAACAATTCCATATAATTTTTTTAAAAATTTTTAAGAAAATTTACTCATAAAATAATATTAATGTAACGGTTAGGGTCATTTTATAGTATTTATCATATTATTTTTAACCCTTAACTATATTATTTTCCAATTATTGGGCTAACATAAATTACTAAGGTCACTATTCATAACGGAAAAAAATAAAAAGTGATCAATTTTCCATATTAAGAACTAATAATTCCAAATATTTAAAAAAAATTCAAAAATTAAAACTCATAAATGGAAGAATTTAATTTAAAATAAATCCTTCAAAACATGATAACAATTTTTTTAATAAAAATACCCTATTAAAATATATAATGTTTTAATACTAATTTGAAATATAATTTTTTAATAAAAATTTAATTGTAATATTTAAAATAAAAATAACTATTAATATTTTAAAACTATTCCAAAATGTAATTTTAATTTTTTAATACATTAATGTTCAATAATGTTTTTAATAAAAATAGTTTTTCACTATTCAATGAAAAATAAAACCTTTCAGAAATATTTTAAAATTTCAACAAAATATAAGTTAGATATTATGATTTAGGAAATGATAACTGTTTTATAAAATACAATTTATAAAAGTTTAAAAATTTAATTACATCATTTTATCATAAAAATTAATAAAAATATTTTTTAAGAATATATATCATTGAAGAAAAATGGTTTTTCTAAAAAATGACTGCTTATTTTTTATAAATGAATCAATATATTTTTATTTATTATAACACTTATATATATACATATTTAACAAATAGTAAGTTCAATTCATTAAATCTAATTTAATGGCTAGTTAATAACAATCATATTTAAATAATAATATTTCATGGTTCGATTATGCTCGGTTTTCCTTATTTTTAATGATATCAAACAAATAATTTTATTTTAAAATTATTGGATATAATAATTTTAATTTATTAAAAAACCACATAAATTGAAATTAAATCCATTAATATTATTCCTTGATCACAATATTGGATTTCAAAATGATTTCTTTATCTTCTCCATGTTTCAATCCACCAAGACATGAAAACTTCCAGAAATATGCTCTTGTGATATAGCTTAGAAACATATTCTGAATGATACACCATTATCTCTCTACATCACGTGTGTCTTCATTTATTTTAAAATTTTAAATTTACCTTATAAGGACAGACCATGACATGGTACAATAATCACCGTTATATGGTGCTTCTCTAGGTAAAGCATCATTCAAAACATCTTACCCTTCATTCACTTTTCCATTTTAGCGTCATATATATATATATATACCCAACACACCTTAGTCTATATTTTATATACTATCTTGTTACAATTTTTATTTAATAAAAATATTTACCTCAAATATTTTTATTATCCATTTCACAACTCATAATATACTTACAAATGCTTATGTTGTGTCTTCTCATTTTTTATAAGGAATTTTAAATCCTATTATAGTGTGCTCCAAGGTTTAGTCCTTATCATCTTCTTATTTCAATTAATCTATTGACCACCATGATCTCTAGTACACCTTATAAAAAGGATTTTACACTAGTTAAATATATCCAGGATTGAATGATTTTTAAAATCTATCCAAAATAACATTAATTATAGAAATTAATTTCAATATAGCCATTAATATATTCTAAAAATTCTATAACTATGTTATATAAAACGTGGTCATTTTTAATGAAAAATCATCTAAATTATAATTGAATCCAATACACTCAACTACACCATTACACTCACCATTTCACGGTTTACCAATACATATATTGACTGACCATGACATGGATATTTGATCCATCCCCAAACATCTTATATTAATCTTCAAGAATTTCTTTATATTCTTAAAATATTTCCAGAAGCAACATATTCTCTAATAATAACAATAATATTAATAAAAATTTCATTAATATTATATTTCAAAAACCACATCAATCATAATCATATAAATCCATGTCCTTTATATATAGAGATATCAAGATGTCTCTTTGAAACTCACCATATGTACATCCATGTACATAGATTCTCTTGATCCTCCATAGTCATCATAAAAATATAACTCTAAATTTAATAAAAATTACTACTTATATTACCATAAAAATTCTCATAATGTCTTCTAATACTCCCAAAATGTCTTATAAAAGTATAATGTTATGTTATTTTTAGTAAATCCTTCTCATATCGTCTTTTTTGGATTCACTTACTCTTTTTTGAACAATTATCTCTCAAAATCACCACTAATCACCATACATTAGTAATTCTCCAAAAATTCAAAATCAAACCTCATGGTTATAACAATATTCCCATTTTGATTTTATTGATAACACTTCCATAAAATTTATGCATCATGAACTGTTGAATATAATCGATTCTTATTTCTCTTGTAATATGATGTTTTCTTTATTTTTATATCTCTGATCTTATAATAATAAATATTAAATGTATTTTTCCTCCCCCTTTATCAATAAAATTAAAATTTTCTATCATTGTTTGATAAATAATTTATTCTTCCAATTTATTATTCATTCGATGGTACTGATATATTATTACCATTTTTACTTTCCCTTTTTTTAGAATGCTTCTTTAATTAAATTTATGGACACAATTATCCACCTTTGATATTAACCATATTTTTGTACAAGTATTGACATCAATGAACCCTAAACTCCACTAAGCACATGACTAGTAGATATAGATTATAAAGAATATAAAGTCTCCCATTTAGTGGGAATATTCTTTAAAACCATCATCCAATTTGTGTCACCTTTATAATTTTGGAACTTTTAATCACTAGTTGATTCACATTAAAAACAATTTGGGCCCTTTCATCTATTTCTCATTTATAATTTATCTCAACACCCTTTCACCTTTAGTTTCATTCCTTTTTGATGATTTTGTTGGGTGAAGTTACCCCATTGAAAAGAGATATAGACAAATCCTTTGAGCCAATTGAAACATAACACTGTATAGGTAACCCTAGTCTAAATTAATAACATTAAATATATCCACATTACTCACATACTTCTAAAATCGCTTATAGTAAGATAATTTACATTATTCAAAAAAATCATCATAATTTCAATTACACTTATGCAATAACAAAAATGAATAAATAATAAAGAAAATGGTTAATGAGTCATACCAAATGTTGAAACAATTTATAATACTTGTTTTAAAAAAGTATTATACCATTTTATATCTATGTTATTCCTTTCATCAAAGGGATTCCACTTTAATATATTAGGACAATCATCCATCGAATTCTCATCACTAATATCACTTCATTTTTTCAACTCAAAAAAGAAAATATTGAGAAAAATATTAAACATGAGGATATAAATAGTTTTCAATATCACATTCATTTATTAGTTTATAGTATACTAAAATTTATTCAGAAGAAACCACATTTTTATCTAGTAAAAAAATAAAATAGGTATTCTTCCATGAATTTTTCTACTCTTCCATCTAGTTGTATTTCTTATCCTTTGGGGACTTCCATCACATGGTAAATTCTTGATACTATAATTTTTCTAAATTCCATGATTTTCTTTATATAATTTAGAAAACTCAGATATTGGTTTTAGGAAACATAAGAATTTTTTACGTATATATTACTTTATTTTAGATTAATATTAAGTACATATCATAAAACACACACACCATAACTGTAATGTTTTAGATACTAGATACATAATCACTTTTTTTAATGAAATGTCTTTAACATCTTCCACAGATATCTTCTCATGTAGTAAGCTTTTTATACATACCAAACATAAAAACAATATTAATAACACGGGGAAATGAAACAAAAGAAAGGGTGAGCTCAAATACCCAGTAAGGATTAACTTAATAAATATCATCATTGATCATAAGTGAGAATAATTTAATTATAAAGGTATGATAACATGATGATATATTACAAAATTCATACCCAATATGAAAAAAATCATTAATCATAAATCATTACATATGGTTTTTTTATTAAAAATTATATAATTAATAAGTGTATATAATCAGCAATAATCTATAAAGATCCATGAGAAATATGATCTTTCATACACATAAGCATTGAAAATCATTTCCTTAGTCAAGACTCGCACCCAATATAATGACTGAAACCCCTAGGGTTAACTTTATGGTGGAAGGCTGAGCTTTCACAACTCCAAGCCTGCATCCATAGGCTAGAGAATAGAAAAAAGCAGCCATAATGAATAAATAAAATGGGTGGAATTTTCCTAATATATTTGTATGAATTCACCCAACCATCTCCATGAAGAAGTGCAAAGGAATAATAGTAAAAGACTATAGATACATGGTTTTTCCTTATAAGTATTTGACATATATCAATATATATTTACATAGTTAGGAACATAGAGGGTGTGTGATTGTGAGAACCAGTGTGTGTATGATTTATTTTATAAAAATTTGAAATACATTTTTTATTTAACACATGTAGTTTCTAAAATAATATGAGAAACTCTTAAAATAATTTTTGGATAAAAACTATAATACCATAGTTGAGTTTGGAATTCATTTTTTACCATAGGTGTGACATTAAATATGTCAGGATGGGTAGTTCAAAAAACACTTTTATTGGGGGTACATTCAGTGAATAAATAAATAAATTAATTTGTTCAATTTATTTATTTAACCTCACTAATATATATATAAGTATTATACCCTGTAAAATCTTCTAGGTTATCTATATAAACCATGTGAGGATTGTAGAGATTCCTTCCCCTCCTTCTATTATTGAATCACCTCAAATGACGATGAAATGCCAGACCGATGAATATTGGGAAACAAAAAACACAAAAAATTTCTTCAATCATTGTATAGTCCATTATTTGATGAATAATTACCCAATACCCAGGTAGGACTCATAAATTTTTTATTTACATGGTTTTTAATTAAATTGATTGAGCATATCAATCCTGTTCTTAGATCTGCGCCAAATGGCATGTTGAATGTGGCTATTTACCAATTAAATTTTTTATTCTTTGGATTTATAACCCTGTGTATTCCCATTATTGATATTTTACAAATAATTCTTTTCCAACAATGGTTAAACTATTGTAATTGTGCCTCCGACCACCAAATATGGCTTCACATTCTTCACCGGTTGGACCATGTGGTCCTCGTTTGACAATAACAGAGGGTACTGATCCTGATCGAAGCCCTAAATTTTGACGAAACTATGAAGGAGGCATGGATAAAAAAATTGAGGATAATTATTTAATTTTTAGGGATATGGGAGATATTTTGGATGATCGGAGACCAAATAATCAAGGTCAGAATGACATGAGGTGTTCCCAGTGAGTGGGGTGCAATCAAGTTCATGCAGAATCAAACTGGATTTGTTTTCTAGCCACCAGAGGTTTGGAATTTTCTGGAAAAATTCTAATCTACTATTTTTTGTTGTAATCAAGGCTGAAATAAAATGTGAATATCCAATTTTGTATGATTATTTTGGATCTATAAATTTGAAAAAAACAAGACATCACACCATGATTCTTGATGAATATATAGCGTGTAGCCCCCTGGTTATGGTGATTATGGTTTTGGGGTTTTATAAGGACTAAACCCTATGTAGACTCCCTTCAAACCATGTATTTACTTACATAGGGGGATAAGCTATGTGATAGAGCACACAACCCGACACACTCTTTGTGCTTCAGTACACTGTCACAACCAGAGCACATGGGTAGCACCCCGGGTGAGGAGACATGACATTTCCAAATTACATAGACATGTGGTAAAGTATAGGGACATGGCCATATGGACATTAATAGACCCAGGTAGCTTGGAAACAATATGTATTCGACATTTACATAATATAATTCTAGATGGAATGGGACCCGTGTACCTATAGGGAGATTCCCAGGTTATGGAGTGTGACCACACATTGTGTGGGTCCGCTCAAATACCATATACCTACTGGTTAATTTTTCAGAAAAAATAATCTCCAATATCTCATTCATTTGAACTCATATTTTAGCATGTGAGTATCGTATACTTATTTTTTATGCACATAGAACATGATGGTGCCTTCGTTTGGGACTTTTCAGATATGTTGTTAAATGTTTTGAGAACAACACTTATTTTAGGTGGTGCAGGATGATGGAAATTATTAGGAAAAGGATCACTAAAGGATACCTATAATGTGGAACCCCCCATCAACATTGGTGTGAGTAATTTATATTCTAAATGGAAACCCCCTACCAGATAGGGTGTCTGTCCTCGATGAACAGAGTATAACCTCTATCACACTAGGGCATGGGTATTCGACCTATAGATTGGAACCCACCATCATCATGGGCATGGGTCCTCTACCTTATTAGTGGAACCCACCAATCATATTGGATGTGGGTCCTCAAGGACCACAATGAAACCCCCTATCATAGTATAAAATGGATCTTTGACCTATAGAGTGGAACCCTCCTGATGGATTAGAGTGGAGGTCCTCTACAACTACATACTGAGTGGAACCCCATATCAGTTAGGGAATAGGTCCTCATGACACTAGAGTGGAACCCCCCTCCCCCATCAATTATGGTGTGGTTACTATATGGAAACAAACATAGTGGACCCCCTGACACACTAAGGAGTGGTTTCTCTATTAGGATTTTTGGCCCCTCGACTATGAGGCAAAGTGAAGAGGTGTGGTTTCCCTTAGACAATTACTTATGAACAAACATGTGAGATTTTGGGTATCATTGATGAACTTTTGGAACACTTAGAAACACTCCATCTTGGGATGAGATGTGACATGGAGATCCCCATTCGCATTTTGGATACTTTTGACTGGGCATAAGTATATGTACATGTATATACACCTATATATGTACCTTTGGATTTTGTTACTCTCTTTTCATGAGATGTAAAGATATGTAAGGTCGTACATGTGCTTTCTGTGTTTTTCTTCTCATTTTTGGATGAGTTTACTCTCCTTATATGGGTGTAAAAGACTCAATGTGTAGTTTATCTAATCACCATTTTGATCCCCATGTGCTTGTATGAGGTTACTCTTTCTCATTTTTGGGTTGAGTTACATCCTGTTTACTATCTATGACCTTTCATTTTACATTTTATCACTTATTACTCCCCTTTTAGATTTCAGGGTGTCTTACATGGTATGAATGTAATGACCCCTGCATGGGATTTGTGCACTCTTGTCTTGTTTTATGCATATTAATGATAGTTTGGGGTGAATATAGAAGATCTTAAAGACACCCGATACATTGGACCGTGTTTTTAGTCACAAGTTGGAGATCTAAAGCTGGTATCTCTCAGCATTTTACATTATAGTTTTGTTATGTTGGGACATATTTCTAGTTGAAATTGTATTTTTCCACTTTAGTTTTTAGTTTACTCTATCGTACTCGTGAATTGTCTAGAGGTTGTATATACATTGTTGTTACCATAGTATTTATGTTCTTTTACTTTCACTTCCTCTAAACTTTTTTATCATGACGGATATTTGTGTAAATAATGGTACTTAGGAAAAGTCCACCACATGTTAGTTGTGCCTTTGGCACTGGTCGTCATCACATATCCTATGGAGGTAAGATAGGTGTATTTGCATCTTGATCCTGACTTGGGTCAGGTCATGACAGATTTGTATCATAGGTGGATCCATCATTTAAACGGTGTTTGAAGTTGTCCGCATACATGGATTTGTATGGTATTAGGGATATAGATTCATAGTTTATCATGTGTACCTCTCTGTTAAGGGAATCATGTGATGGTATAGGAAGATGACGTATCCATTCACCAAGACCTTGACTACCTATTTACCGAGTCGGCATACCGAGACATTAGTTGAAGGGATCAATGGTATATGCATCATAAGAGATTAAATATTTAAATTTACTTCCTGAGCCAGCTCCACATTGTTTTATATATATATTTACCAATATGATTGTGGTACGTCTTCATTAAATTTCAAGATTCCTTTGTGATGACAGCTAGCCAGGATACTAGTTCTGGATCAGGACATTGATCTAATTAGTAAATATGACGTATTTCAGGGTCCTTACTATGATATTAATCCTCTAGGTTGGTAGGTAGAAGTATCCAACCCGTTGAGTAGTAGATTATATCACTTGATCAGATAAGGGTGCACACAATCTCAACACACTCTATGAGTCCCAATACCTGAGGCCTCTTAGCATCCACGGAGATCCAAATCCTTAAGAAATAGATGATGGGATTGAGTTGGGGGGTTTATTTCTTCAGGATCATCCATAAACTGACAGATAAGGTCATTTTTCTAGTATCTGGCCTTTTCTATAAAGCAGTTGGGCATCAAAGGTATCTAGTTACCCAAATTCATGATAAGTCGGCACTTTCATGGACTGACATCATCCATCTATTTCATGAGGAGTACTAACCTTCTTGTTTTTCCTTAGTTCTAATTAAATGGATTCTTGAGTTTATATAGGGATGGATGATGGTGTCTATGTACACAACTATGTTTATAAACCTTTCGTGGTACCCCCTTAACGTGATTTTATATTCAAACTTCCATGCATGAAAGATTGACGAGGCACTCTGCTTAGTGATTCAAGCCTCCATTGTACCCTTATGCATCCCCACCTATGTTGTGGTATTGGAGTGGGCACTAGAGATAAAGAGATTTATTTTATTGGGACACTAGATATCCAAATCATGCATTTGGTGTCAATGAAATGATTCTTCTTCAACAGCTAGCATGTGCCATATGATGGAACACGATGCAAGAGGCTTTTGTTGATTCAATAAGGTTTTCCTTATGACTTTTCC
Organism: Viscum album; assembly: GCA_963277665.1. Taxonomy (NCBI): domain Eukaryota; kingdom Viridiplantae; phylum Streptophyta; class Magnoliopsida; order Santalales; family Viscaceae; genus Viscum; species Viscum album. The sequence continues at coordinate 289,114,549 of OY728153.1, read as the reverse complement.
ATTCCTTCTTGTTTTGAAAATCACAAACACCTTATCTTAATAAAAATTGCTTTTATAAGGAAAATTTCTTTCTTAAGGAAAATTGATTTTATAAGGAAAATTTCTTTCTTAAGGAAAATCGCTTTTATAAGAAAAATTATCCTTATCATATTTTCATCCAGATTTTTCTTAAGTATAAGTTTCGGATTCATTTTCTCGGAATCGTTGAAACTTTGATATAAATCATTCTGTTTTAGGATTCGGATTCTGGACAAGAACTATAAGGAATTTTCATTCCGGATTCCAGATATGAACTCTGACTAAGTTCTATTCCAGATTCAGGATATGAATTCTGAAGAAGAATTCTCATTGCGAGTTCTAATGAAGAAATCTCATTCCAAATTCCCATTATGAATTCTGATGAAGAATTCTCATTACGAATTCTGATTCTCATTACGAATTCTGATAAAGAATTTTCATTACGAATTCTGATGACGAATTCTCATTACGAATTCTGATGACGAATTCTCAGTACGAATTCCAATGACGAATTCTCATTACGAATTCTGATGACGAATTCTCAATACGAATTCCAATGACGAATTCTCATTACGATTTCTGATGACGAATTCCTATTCCGAATTCTGATTCCGAATTCACCTATTAAACAGAATTTGAGTATCTTTGTTTAATACACTCTGAATTAATTCAGACTCCGAAAAATATCTTTGTTAGACTCCGAACTTTTATATTTCTTACACTTCTAAAATTAGTCTACTCTGTATTGTTGTTCCTTACACTCCGAACCTTCACTCCGAAGTTTCCATTACGAACATTTATGTTAGGGTTTAAAATGATGTCGTACATTCTGTTACACTTGTTTTGTTATAAAACAATGTCGTCTGTTTTGTTATAAACTAACCGTTGTCTAAGTGACACGTGTAGAGGTCCCTCCGATCTTTAAGGAAAATATAACCGTTGGAGAAGGAGCCGACCTTACCTATAAATAGGAGCTCATTTGAAAGAGCTTAAAGCTGTTGGAAAAAACGACTGAGTTTTGTGCTTACATGCTGTTGAAGTGAATTCTAGAGAGAGAGGCTCTTATTAACTCTCAAAAGCTTCGTACGACTCCGAATGTTGGTGACTACATTCGAGGGCTTCCGGGGATAGGAAGACAGAGGTTTCCAAATACCTTAAAGTTCGAGGGCTTTCTTACTGAGGAAGACAGAGGTTTCCAACTACCTTGAAGTTGAGGGCTTGCGGGGATAGCAAGACAGAGACTCCGATCTTCATATCGAGGGCTTACCCTATTGTAGGTAAGACAGACTTGCTTGAATGTATAAATCAAGGGACCTTTATCCAAGGTTGTGGGATAACCTTCTCTTTGGGTTAAAAGATTTATATTTTGTTACTAGTAGTTCTACTACTTGTTTTTATTCCGCTGCATTTTGTATTATAAGGAAAGTATAACTTTCTTATACTTCCTTATTTGTACTATGATTCATTTAGATTCTATACGCTTTAAGGTAGAATTTCATATTGTAATTTTTTGTTAAGTTTCAATCTCCGGAACCATATTTCCGGAACCCTCTTTTGAAATCACTTTCCATGTTTAGTTCGGTATTAGAGGTGTTGTGAATTTGCTTAGTTTCACTTTGTTAAACTTAGCCTTTTCCTTTACTTAAGGAAAACATAGTTATTCTTAACTAACTTTAAAGGTTCCAAAGGAATTTTTAAAGTATACAATTCACCCCCCCTCTTGTATATTGAGCATCTCATACTATATTTCGATCCTACAATTGGTATCAGAGTTTGGAAACCTCTTACTCTATACCAATCTTACAATTGGTATTAGAGGAGGTCTCTGAAATACTTGTACTCACATACAAGTTTTTCTTGCTCACTTTATCCTTCCGAACTTTGTCATTCCGAATTTCTATTATGAACTTTTTTCCATTCCGAACTTTTCTGATTCCGAACTTTGTTATTACGATTCATTGCTACTAACAAGTTTGTGTGCAAAGTTATTTTTCTAGTATGGCAGGAATTAATGTTGGTTCAATTGACAATCTAAATCCTAAAAGACCACCTATATTTGATGGTAATTACTATGAATACTGGAGAGATTGTATGAAGACTTTTGTTATCAATACTGGAGTAGACAACTTTGTTATGCTTACTGGTGATTATAAAATTCCTGACAAGGAAGTCAGAACTTTTACTAACCAGGAAAAGCAAGAATATCAACTCAACTATAAGGTACGCAATACTTTACTATGTACAATGACCAGAAATATATATAGCCAAATTTCTTCTTGTGAAGCAGCTAACTGTATATGGAAGAAGTTAGAAGTTACAAAATTTGGAACTTCTAAGGTGATTGAAACTAGAAGAGCTATGCTTAGAGCTGAATATCATGGTTTCAATTTTCCTTATGGAGAACCTATCTGTAAAGTTCAACAAAGATTTATGACTATCCTCAACAGTCTACAATCTATGGGAGAAAAAGGTTTAGATGATGAAGCTCTTGTGGACAAGATAATTGATATTATTACCAATGAGTGGGAATCCAAGAGAACAGCTATAGATGAGAACAGGAAGGTATCTCAAATTACTCTTGATGAATTATTTGGAACTCTTCTACAACATGAAACTAGAATGAAGAGAGATGCAGACAACATCAAGAAGAAGAATGGAAATGGTACTGTTTCTTTTACTACAACTTCAAATCAGATGAATGCTAAGACTCCTGAAAGAGTAACTAGATCCAAGTCTAAGAAAGTGGTTTTCCAATCCGAATCTAGTGAGAGTGAAGTCTCAGAAAATGAATTAGACAATCTTGCTCGAAGGATGAACAAGATAGCTGGACAGAGAAACATTCAATCCAAGTATAAGAAGAAGGACATGAAAGATAAGAAAGATGGAGAAGTTACTTGTTATGAATGTAAGAGAGTTGGACATATTAGACCAGATTGCCCTATGCTCAAAAAGAAAGAAATGAAGGAAATACATTCAGACAAGAACAGGAAGAAGTATTATAAAGCTAAAGCTAAGAAAGTTCTGAAAGCTAATGACACCTGGAGTTCTAGTGGTGGTGACTCATCAGATGAATCTTCTGATTATGAATCTTCAGGACAAAAGAATCTTGGTCTTATAGCCAGATTACCTATTGATAATCATTGTCTTATGGCTAAGGTACAAAATGCTGAATCATTGACCAATGCTTCTTTACATTCTAATGATAGTAAGTATTATAACTCTTCTGATGAAGAATGATCTTCTGATGAGGAAAATACTTTACCTACTTATGAAGAAGCCTCTAGGTTTTCTGAACTTCTTGAGATTGAGAATTCCAAACTCAATAAGAAACTTGATAAGGCAAACTCTAGGAATTCTATTCTTACAAAAGAGATATCAGATCTTTCTAAAGATCTTAATAAGAAAAATGATGATTTTAAAAGTATTTCAAAAATTCTTGAGGAAGTAAGTTTTGAGAAGAATAAACTTTCTAAGGAATTAGAAAAAGTAATTTCTAAGAAAAATGTTTTCGAGCCTAACTCTAGTTCTAAAACTAATGATTTTGAGGATAAAAACTTGGTTGTAAAACTCAAGTCTGAAATTTTTTCCTTAAAGAAGTTTTTATCAAACTTTACCCATGGTAAAGAAAATTTTGATAAGATGTATTCTCAAATACGACCTTTAAGAAATAAATCCGGATTTGGTTATACCCATGCAAAACCTATTTTCAGTAACAATTATTTTGTTCCTCAAAGTGCCCCATTTTGTACCAAGTGTCAATGTTGTGGTCACTGGGCAAAGAATTGTTCCTTAAACAAAACCCAATCTCTAGGATTTCACAAAGCTTACTTTTCTAAGAAAATGTGGGTTCCTAAAATTTTATTGTCTGGAAATCTCGGATCCAAACAAGTTTGGATTCCGAAAGTCTAATTTTCTTCTTGATTTCAGGAAAATAAAGAAATTAACAGCAACAATACATGGTACATGGATAGTGGATGTTCCCGACACATGACTGGTAACAAAAGAATTTTGGAAAACATTATCAAAACGAAAGGAGGAAAGGTAACTTTCGGAAACAATGCTAAGGGAGAGATTGTTGGTATTGGTAATATTGTTCTTTTAGGTAAAACCTTGATTTCAAATGTTCTTTTTGTTAAAGTTCTTAAGCACAACCTCATTAGCATAAGTCAGTTATGTGATGAAGGTTACCTTGTGAATTTTAGGAATGATAAATGCTTAGTTCACAATTCCAAGGAAGAATTTATTCTCTCAGCCAATAGGAAAGAGATTGTCTACACTTTGAACCTAGAAGACCTCAGGAGCCAAGATTTACCTTGCCTAAGTGCAATGGAAGATCATTCTTGGTAATGGCATAGAAGATTAGGACACTGTAATATGAGAAACCTATGTAAACTCTCTAAGAAGAAACTAGTTAAGGATCTACCAGAGCTTAGATTTGATTCTTCTAAAGTTTGTGATCCTTGTCAATATGGCAAGCAACATGAATCTAGTTTTAAGTCAATTGGTGAAGTCTCAACAACTGATGCATTACAGTTAGTGCACATGGATCTTTTTGGTCCAACACAAACTGGAAGTATTGGAGGCAAATACTATGTGTTTGTTCTAGTTGATGATTACACTAGATTTACTTGGGTCTATTTTCTAGCAAATAAATCTGAAGCTTTTTCCTATTTCAAAAGCTTTAGAGCTCAAGTTAAAAATGAGAAAAACCTTCCATTGAAAACTATTCATAGTGATCATGGAGGAGAATTTCAAAATTCTGATTTTGAAACTTTTTGTAGTAAGAAAGGTATTACTCACAATTTTTCAGCACCTAGAACTCCTCAACAGAATGGTGTAGTTGAAAGAAGAAATAGAATTCTTCAAGAAATAACTAGAACCATGTTGATTGAATATTCTATTGCTAGACATTTTTGGGCTGAAGCTGTAAGTACTGCTTGTTATACTATAAATCGAGTTTTGATTAGACCTTTTCTTAATAAAACTCCTTATGAGTTATGGAATGGTAGAAAACCAAGACTTTCCTACTTCAAGGTTTTTGGTTGCAAAGTATTCATTTTGAATACTAAAGATAACTTACATAAATTCGCACCAAAGTCTGATGAAGGAATTTTCTTAGGATATTCCACAACTTCTAAGGCTTATAGAGTTTTTAATCAAAACACTTGTACTGTTGAGGAAACAGTACATGTAAAATTTGATGAATCATATCCTTTTGTTTTTAAACCTTCTCAACATACATCTCCGGATGTGTTTTCAAAAACTGATTATCAACCTTTGATAGAAGAACCTTCTGATAAGGAAATTGTTCTAGAAGATACTTCTAAAACATTTACCCCAGAAGACTTTCTACCCTATGTTGATGAACAGATTTTACAAAACCCAAATTAGGTGTTTCTTAAGAATCATCCCAGTGATAGTATCACTAGTGATGTAAACCAACCTGTATGGACTAGAAGTTCCTTAAGAAATGAAGTAGAACATCTAGCATTTCTTTCCCAATTAGAACCTAAAATCACTGATGAAGCTTTAGGTGATGATGATTGGATTAAATCCATGCAAGATGAACTAAATGAATTTGAAAGGAATAAAGTCTAGACTTTGGTTGAAAGACCAAAGGAAACTTCTGTTATTGGAGTAAAATGGGTTTTCAGGAATAAATGTGATGAAAATGGAGTCATTGTTAGAAATAAAGATAGACTTGTTGCTAAAGGCTATAATCAGCAAGAAGGAATAGACTATGAAGAAACCTATGCTCCAGTAGCTAGACTTGAATCTATCCGTATTCTACTTGCTTTTGTAGCATTATTTAATTTCAAACTTTTCCAAATGGATGTGAAATGTGCTTTTCTTAACGGTTACGTTCAAGAGGAAGTTTTTGTTGAACAACCTCATGGCTTTGAAGATACAAAACATCCTGATCATGTTTTTAGACTTACCAAAGCTTTGTATGGCCTTAAACAAGCCCCACGAGCATGGTATGATAGACTCACTGGATTTTTGCTTCAAAATAACTATGTTAAGGGAAATGTAGATCCAACCCTTTTTATAAAGAAAGACAAGAAAAATGTTTTGATTGTTCAAATTTATGTTGATGACATTATATTTGGTTCAACTCAGCAATCTTTGACTGACTCTTTTTCTAGTCTAATGAAATCTGAGTTTGAAATGAGTATGATGGGTGAATTAACATTTTTCCTTGGCTTTCAAATTTCTCAAAAACCAGAAGGAACCTACATATCTCAACATAAGTATATTAAAGATCTTCTGAAAAAGTATGGTTATGACAACACTAAGAGTATAAGTACTCCCATTGGTACCTCAAACTCTTTAGATCTTGATGAAGCTGGGAAACCAGTAGATTAAACATCTTTTAGCGGTATGATAGGAAGTCTACTTTACTTAACAGCTAGTCGACCAGACTTAATGTTTTCAGTATGCTTATGTGCAAGATATCAATCCAATGCAAAGGAATCTCACTTAAAGGCAGTAAAAAGAATTTTTCGCTACCTTAAGGGAACCATGGATCTAGGATTATTTTATACTTCTGGAAATTATTTTGTTCTAAAAAGCTTTTCTGATGCTGACTTTGGTGGATGTAGAATGGATAGAAAGAGTACATCCGGAACTTGTCATTTCTTTGGAGAATCTCTAGTTTCTTGGTCCTGCAAGAAGCAACATTCTGTAGCACTTTCCACTACTGAAGCTGAATATGTAGCAGCTGGAAGTTGTTGTGAACAAGTGTTGTGGATGCAACACACACTCACAGACTATGGATTGAGTTTTACTAAAACTCAAATTTTATGTGATAACACAAGTGCCATTGCCCTAAGTAAAAACCCTGCACATCACTCTCCTGCAAAACACATAGATATTAGGCATCACTTTCTTAGAGATCACACACTCAAAGGAGATATTAATATTCAGTTTATTAGAACGCAAGATCAACTTGCTGATATTTTCACAAAATCTTTGCCTTCTGATAGAATTGAATATATTAAACAAAAGTTAGGAATGATAACCGTAAGGTAATCTTTCTTAATTAACTTTCTGTTAAAAAAGTCTCCTTACAGTAATAAACTCCTTTTCATAGGGGGAGTACATTTGTTTGGTTGTGTAACAAAGTTTTTCAAAAAATTTTGTTTTCACACTTTTCGGAACGAAGATTTCCGGAATGGAACTTCTGGAACTAAAATTTCCCAAAATGGACATTCTCGTACAGAATACTTCTGGAATGGAAGTATTTGTATTGAAAATTTCCGGAATGAAAAACATTCATACTGGTATTTTCATAACGGAATTTTCGTACTGAATCTTCCAAAATAAGTTTTTCGTTTCCAAATTTTGTAGTGAATCTTTCGTACTAAGATTTTTCCTTACTAAGTTTGTTTTTCATATTGAGTTATCTGAAAAAAAATTTCGTACTGAGTTTTCTGTAATGAGTTTTTCGTACTAAGTTTATTTTTCATAGTAAATTTTTTGAGAAATCAGCCATTACGAATAATTCCCTAATCCAATCCGAAAGGTATGATTTTCTTCCTCAAGTTTTCGTAGTCATATTTTACATACTGGAATTTTCTTCATTTATGATTTCGTATTATAGTTTTCTTAACTCTTTGTTTTAATAAAAACCTCAAAAAGATCGGATTCAAGCTTTCAACCGTCAGATCTGATCTCAGCTTATTCCAACCGTTAGATCAACCGTGGAAGGTGAACCGTCATCTTGTTTCCTATATAAAGGGGACCCAAATACTCGTCCCACATCGATCTCAAAGCTCTCGCATCCCGAATCTCTGCCTCTCTGATTTAAGGTCGTTCCGAACTTCAGTATTCTCCATTGCGAACTTCCTAGAGGACTTCAGATCCGAATGTCTGCGGAGTTAGCATCTCAAGAAATGTCATCCACCAAGCCTATTTCTCAGTGGTTAGTTCATAGAGAAAGGTTGGTCCATCCGAATTTCTTCAGCAACTACGATTCTATCATTTCAAAGAATATTAAGTTGAATGGCTGGGAAGATGTTGCGGTGTCTAAAACCGGGAACCAAGATGAAGTGTACTCAGACTTACTTGTTGAGATTTATGAGTCAGTTTCTTTCTTCAAGGAATATAATAGGGAGAAGTTCTCTTTTAAGTCTTATGGCAAGAATTACAAGCTTTCTCACACCAAGGCTGCAAGCTTTGTAGGACTATCTTATGAAGGAGAGGCCGAGTTTATTTCGCATGTGTTGCCGGATTCCAAGGGTAGATTCAACAAGGAAAAAGCCTTAGAAACTCTCGGACTGGCTGATGACAAGGCTCCGAAGATTGCAAGTCTTTCTACAAACTTCCAGATTCTAGAGTTATGGGTACAAGGACTTATCATACCGAGGAAAGGTGATAAAGTTAGATTGAAGAAAAGTGAGATCTATATCTTAGATTTCCTAATAAATCTAAGGAAGTTCAATTTGATGAAGCATATTCTTATTACTATTGAAATTTTGAAGAAAGGAAATCTGAGAGCTCAGATTATTATGTATCCAGCAATCCTCTCCAAGTTGATTGTTCGATGCCTTGAGTCTTTCAAGGAGGCTTGCAAATCTAAGCCAAGAGTTTGCAAGATCATGCTGGTCAGCGATGGTACTCTGAAAAGGATGGATGTGGCTTTCAACAAGGAAACGAGTGAGTTCTTTGATCTACCTGCTCAAGAAGAAGTGGCTCCGAAATCTGCTGATCCGGAATCCTCTATGCCGGAAAGGAAGAGAAAGCTAAAAGAAGTGGAAGAACAAGCAGATAATCCTAAGTCTAAGGAAGTCCATTCCGCACCTCCAAAGCCTAAGAAGAAGAAAGCCTATCCTGATGAGGTTGTTACAAAGTGGAGAGCTGATAGAGAGAAAAGGAAAGATGGCGATCCGCAGTTCGGATTGGACCCTGCGGAGGCTAAGTCTTTGAAGGAGAAAACTGCTGATGAGCTTGAAAAACAAGCTAAGGAAAAGAAGCTCAAGAAGAAGATGTCCGAGGCTGAGGTAGCTCAGGCCTTGTTAAAGTTCAATGAAATGGTTTCAGCAACCATTCCTGTTCTGAGATCTTTCTCCCTGTAATCTCTACCTGAGACTCCAGGAAGGAATTTTTCTACTACGGAAGAGGCTGTTGCCAAGAATACAGAGGAAGTTGAGCAAGTGGAACAAGTATAAGAGGGTGCTGAAGGAAGTGGTGAAACCGGTGATGTGCTGAAACAAGTAGATGATTACAAGGGGACACCTTCGGAACACTTATCACTCCAGACTTCAGAAGCTGAATCTTCGATGTTAGTTACTCCAGCAATAGAAGAAGAGAAAGGAGAAGAAGAAGTTGCCTATCATGGAGAAGAAGAAAAACTATTACATGATATTGCTCAGATGAAAAACGTAGAGGAAGGTATTCAGGAAGTTGCTGATGAGGAAGATAATGTCGTTCAAGTTTCTGATAGTGAGAAGAGAACTCCGGAACAAGATTCTATTCCGAAAAAAGATAAGGGGAAGCAAATTCTTGCTGATACTCCGAGTTCAGAAGAAAGGAAGAGAAAGGTAGCTAGTAGTTCTTCAAAGAGAAAGTTGGAGCTTATTGAGGAAGAAAACTCTCCAAGAAAGATTTCAGATTCGGAGTCATCCTCGTTGGGGCATGACTTTGTTGTTCAGTCCTTAAAGGAGTTGGTGGGAACCATTCCGACCTTCTCAAGTATTGATTCAAGATGCCAAATGCTCCAACATGCCTTAAATCAGAAAACCGACTCCGTATCTATGGTTATGGATAAATGCGTTGAGATTGAGGCTCAGTTCAAAACCTTCTTTGTTGGTTACGAAGCTCATAAAAGATCATGCAAGAGGATGACAAGCTGGTCTAAGAAGACTATGGAAGAGATGCGGCTACTTGATGAATTTCAAGATAATGTTAAAGATGCTTTTGAGACAGAGGACAAGAAGATAAACGAGCTGACTTCCTCCTTTGAAGGAAAGCTTACTGAAGAAAAGAACTTCCGGATCCAAGAAGTCAGGGATCTGAATGGGAAACTGAATTCTGTTTCTCAGAACTGGAAATTTGAAAGGGATCATCGGATCGATTTTAAAGAAAGGATGAAGGCTCAGGAAGAGAAGATCAAAGCTCAGGAAGAAAATATCAAAGCCCAGGAAGAAAAAATTGAAGCTCAATCCGCAATAATAGTGGTCTTAGAGAAGCAAGATGAAGAAGATCATAAAGACCTGAAGAAGATCAAGACTATTCTTAAGGGGCTCATGTCGAAGGAGAAAGATCCGAAATAACCAAATCCGAACTTTTTTTTGTATTCTTTTTGTTACTGACATTCCGAATCTAATGAAAATTGTGTATCTAGTTTCCATTGTTATCATTACTAATATTTCAGGTACTTTGTTATTTTTTTTCCATTCCCTCCAATTCTTTTTGAAAATCACAAAGGGGGAGAAGGAAAAGATCCTTAATAAAAAGAGGAACTCTAATAAGAGTTTATCAAAGGGGGAGAAAGAAAAAATACCCAAGGAAAAAGAACTCTAATAAGAGTTTGTTTAAGGGGGAGTTTTTCTTAAAAGAATATCTTCTTATGAAAGATCACTCCGGAAATATGAATACGATCCTTAGAGTTTCAAAGCCTAAGGGGGGAGTTAGTCGTATTCATCGATATCCTTAAAGCAAGGGAGATAAGCATTAATATGTTTCTTTCTTCTTAGAATTTTTTTTCGTAAGGATGTTTGTGCTTTCCAAAAAGGGGGAGATTGTTGAGTCAATAAGGTTTTCCTTATGAATTTTCCATTCCTTCTTGTTTTGAAAATCACAAACACCTTATCTTAAAGAAAATTTCTTTTATAAGGAAAATTGCTTTCTTAAGGAAAATTGCTTTCTTAAGGAAAATCGATTTTATAAGAAAAATTGTCCTTATCATATTTTCATCCATATTTTTCTTAAGTATAAGTTTTGGATTCATTTTCTCGGAATCGTTGAAACATTGATATAAAGCATTCTGTTTTAGGATTCGGATTCTGGACAAGAATTATAAGGAAGTTTCATTCCGGATTCCGGATATGAACTCTGACTAAGTTCTATTCCAGATTCAGGATACGAATTCTGAAGAAGAATTATCATTATGAGTTCTAATTAAGAAATCTCATTCCGAATTCCCATTACGAATTCTGATGAAGATTTCTCATTACGAATTCTGATTCTCATTACGAATTCTGATAAAGAATTTTCATTACGAATTCTGATGACGAATTCTCATTACGAATTCTGATGACGAATTCTCAGTACGAATTCCAATGACGAATTCTCATTACGAATTCTGATGACGAATTCTCAGTACGAATTCCAATGAAGAATTCTCATTATGATTTCTGATGACGAATTCCTATTCCGAATTCTGATTCCGAATTCACCTATTAAACAGAATTTGATTGTCTTTGTTTTATACACTCTGAATTAATTCAGACTCTGAAAAATATCTTTGTAAGACTCCTAACTTTTATATTTCTTACACTTCTAAAATTAGTCTACTCTGTATTGTTGTTCCTTACACTCCGAACCTTCACTCCGAAGTTTCCATTTCGTACTTTTATGTAAGGGTTTAAAACGATGTCGTACATTCTGTTACACTTGTTTTGTTATAAAACGATGTCGTCTGTTTTGTTATAAACTAACCATTTTCTAAGTGACACGTGTACATGTCCCTCCGATCTTTAAGGAAAATATAACCGTTGGAGAAGGAGCCGACCTTACCTATAAATAGGAGCTCATTTAAAAGAGCTTAAAGCTGTTGGAAAAAACGACTGAGTTTTGTGCTTACATGCTGTTGAAGTGAATTCTAGAGAGAGAGGCTCTTATTAACTCTCAAAAGCTTCATGCGACTCCGAATGTTGGTGATTACATTCGAGGGCTTCCAGGGATAGGAAGACAGAGGTTGCCGACTACCTTAAAGTTCGAGGGATTTCTTGCTGAGGAAGACAGAGGTTGCCAACTACCTTGAAGTTGAGGGCTTGCGGGGATAGCAAGACAGAGACTATGATCTTCGTATCGAGGGCTTACCCTGGTTTGGGTATGACAGACTTGCTTGAATGTATAAATCAAGGGACCTTTATCCAAGGTTGTTGGATACCCTTCTCTTTGGGTTAAAAGATTTATATTTTGTTACTAGTAATTCTACTACTTGTTTTTATTCCGCTGCATTTTGTATTATAAGGAAAGTATAACTTTCTTATACTTCCTTATTTGTACTCTGATTCATTTAGATTCTATACGCTTTAAGGTAGAATCTCATATTGTAATTGTTTGTTAAGTTTCAATCTCCGGAACCATATTTCTGGAACCCTCTTTTGGAATCACTTTCCAAGTTTAGTTCGGTATTAGAGGTGTTGTGAATTTTCTTAGTTTAACTTTGTTAAACTTAGCCTTTTCCTTTACTTAAGGAAAACATAGTTATTCTTAACTAACTTTAAAGGTTCCAAAGAAAATTTTAAAGTATACAATTCACCCCTCCCCCTCTTGTATATTGAGAATCTCATACTATATTTCGATCCTACAGCTTTCACATGATCAGACTTAGGCATGTATCCAAGGGAAGCACTTAGGGAATGTGTAGCCTAGTGCAGGGTGGTGATATGCTTGTGACAAGAGAGGACACATTGGTTGAGACTTCCAGACCATACATGCTATGTAGTGTAGATAGGTATATGAAAAACTACCACAACAAAGGAAACACCGTTGTCAGGGATCTTCTTAGCGAGGGAAAGGTGATACTTATAGAGTAAGAGAGGGAAGAGGTGATAGAGAAGATATGGGTGGTGGAGGATTATATGAGATAATTACACCACCACCACCAGTAGGAATCCTACATTATTCTTAGGGACTTAGTGGTCCAAGAAGAGGACAATATTGGATTTAGAGACATATGACCCCACAATACATACGATGATTAGAGGTATGATCTCTGTTTATTATACGCATACTTCATTATAAAGAGACCAAGGTGAGAGTAATTACTTTATCTCTATATTCCTTGTATAAGAGGGGGAGCTCTCATTAGAGTGTTATCCTATTATCTTAATCTTGAGGTTGCTTTTAGTAACACTTATTATGTGTATTTTATCTATCAACAATGTGAGATAACACTTATTGTAGATATTTTCACATGGATCCTTTTCTTCATCACAATGGAACCGTGTGATATCATCTTGGGAATGAATTGGTTCTCAATGGTATTATCTGATATTTAAAGTCACTATAGACGAGTTAGATGCCTATTCCCAGATGAGACAAGATTCAACTTTATGATAGAGAGAGATATGTTGGAAAGATGAGTGGGTTTTGTGAGTAGGTGGCTGCAACCCATAACACATTAGTTGCTGAGTATAAGAGTTGGTTCAAAAGGATCTTCAAGAATCTGGATTCCTTCTGTAATGGAGTATTATATGGACATCTTCCTTGAGGACATTCTAGGACTACATATGGAAAGGGAGATGGATTTTTGTAACAACCTGAATCTAAAGACCAAAATTATATCATATGTCGAATATAGGATAGACAATATTGTTCTCCAACAACTATGTTTGTAGTTGGAGGACCTTTAGAATAAGGGTTTCATTAGGACCACTAGGTCCCCTTAGGCAGATCTTGTCCTGTTTCTGAAAAATAAGAATGAGAGAATCCATCTTTGTGTAGATTATCATCACCTGAACCATACCATAATAAATAAAAACTAACCCTTGATGAGTAAATATGACCTCTTTGATGGGTTACAGGGTGTGAGATGGTTCTTAAAGATAGATCTATAGTATAGACACCACCAGTTGAGGGTTTTTTAGGCCAATATTCCAAATATGACATTGTAATGTGCTATCGACACTATGAGTTCCAAGTGATTCCATTTAGTGTGAGTAATGCCCCTTCAGTGTTTAAGACTTTGATGAACCAGGTTTTCCATCCATACATAGACCAGTTTTTGGTTGTCTTTATAAAATACATACTCATTTACTCTACATCGAAGGAGGAACATGCCGAGAACTTGAGGATGATCTTATATTTTCTTTAAGACTGCCAACTTTACTGATATCTATTGAAGTGCCAGTTATGTATTCATTAGTTCATATTATGGGTCATGTCATTTATAAGGATGGATTATCCATGTACCCACAAAAGATCAGTGTGTTTCTTTCTTGGGTGCCACCGAGTGTGTGCTAGAGGATCAAAGTTTTTTTATCTTTTAGGGGCAATATTGAAGGTTTGTGATAGAAATCTCTATAATTGAATACCCTTTGACCTCCATGATGCAGAAAGGGAAACCATTTACCTGGTCTGAATTGTGATAGTGGGCCTTCAAGGAGTTTAGGATGATATTGATGAGTATTCATGTGCTGAGACTACACATGTAGGGTGAAGTATGTTGTGTATTGCATTTCCCCCCCGAGCTGGGCTCAACTACCCATTCATATAGTGACATGGAATTATACAATACAGGTCGAGGTAGTTGAGAACCTTAGAGAAGAACTACGCATCTCATTACCTAGAGAGGGAAATGGTATTCTTCACCATGAGTATTCATAAGAACTTCCTTCAGGGGGAGTGCTTTGTGGTTTACTCAAACCATTAGAGGGTCAGGTACATCTTAACACAGAGAGACTTAACCCTGCGACATTAGCGATGGTTAGAGTTCCTGCAAGACTATTAATTCAAGATGGTCAACACTTTGGGGAAGGGAAACATATTAGAATATTCCCTTAGTTGAAATTCATAGGATCTGTTGGTGTATGAGGCATTAGAGTGGTTGACTTCCCCACAGCCAACCCTGGTGGAGCAGGATGGTACAACTTTTCTATAGTAATTGGTGTTGACTCCCCCACTTCTCGAGAAATTGAGAGAGAAGTAGTAGAGATACATTGACTACGAGCACTAATTCTACTGGATATCCTTTGGGGACTCAGTAGATGGATATTCTAAAGGAGGGAATCATGTCATCATTTTCCATGGAGATAATGTGGTTATAGTAATGATGCTGAAAGAGATAATATAAGAGATATAAAATTCTCTCATAGAAATGCATCCTATTGTGGGGAATAAGTATAGAGACATTCATTGTATGTATTGGTGGTCTCAAATGTGATGAAGCATAACTGAGTTCATCTCTTGGTTCCTGAACTATTAGTAGGTGAAAGTAGGTTTTCATGATCCAGTAGGATTGTTACAACCTCTTGATATCCCAGAGTATGTGGGATGGATTATCCATGGAATTTTGGAGAGTGATTCCATGCACAATGAAGCAACAAGAAACCATCTGGTTGATAGTATACTAAATCATGATTTCATCACACTTCCATTCAATCTAGGATAATATTTTCTAAGAGATTTTGGGGAACCTATATGTATGGTAGATCATTCTCCTTCATTGAGTGATCACATTGATTGTTTATAATCCTAATGTGTAGTTTATTTCATGATTATGGAGAGGACTGTAGGAGGATGTTGGGACTGAAATGAGGATGAGTACATCCTTTTATCCTCATATTGATGGGAAGATTAAGTGAAGTATACATGTGTTGGAGGATTTGATTATGGATTTCATGTTATACTTTGGACGGAGCAAGGAGGATCTCTTTCCAAAGGTAGAATTAATTTACAACAATATCTACCACTCTACTATTATTGTAGATCATTTTGAGGCACTGTAAAGAGGACCATGTTGGTCACCAAAGTACTGGAAATAGATTTGTGAGACAAATCTTGTGGGTCTAGAGTTTGTTATGTAAACAAAGGAGAAGGTCCGGGTATTTCACGAGTTCATGAGGGAAACATAGAGTACAAAAAAATCGAACAAAAAACCCATTTTAGGACTATGTAGTTCATGTAAGGAGGAAAAAGTTTCCTAAGATTCTCCTTGATATGAGGATTAAAGAGGTTCAAATAGTATGGAAAGCTATCCCAAAGGTTCATCAGGTCACTCGATATCATGTAAACAGTTGGAGTAGTTGATTACCACATCTCCCTACCCCCAAATCTGAGACGGTTCACGACGTCTTACATTTTTCGCTGCTAAAGAGATACATGAATGAGTCTATGTACATCATCGACTAGGGAGAGATGGATATTGAGGATGGATCCAAATTTACAAAGCACCCATTGGAGATCAAGGATTGATAGGATATGACCCTATGTGGATGGACCATCCCATTGGTTCTCATGTTATAGAAGAATGGGAACATATAGGAGAGCACCTAGGAGTGGGATAGCTAGATGTGGGCTCATTATCGCGATCATTTTTTTAGTTTTTCTTTCCAGAGATGAAAATCCTAAAAGAGAGAATGATGTTGATATACATTTCTTTCATTATAATACATTGAAATATTTTTATATATATATACATATATTTCCTGATATAGATGTTGAGATGACATTTAATTCTGGGGGCTGGTGTTCCCTAGAATAATTTTATAAAAATATCAAACATATTTTATTTTGCGCATGACCGATTTCTTAAATAAAATTAGATAACTCATAAAGATAATCTATGCTCAAAAATACTAGAACATAGTTGATTTTATAATGTGTTTATTACCATATGAATGACCTAAAAATGGTCGGCACATGGCATTCCGTCATCTCACCCTTCGATGGTATATTCAGTGAATACATAAATAAATAAATTTAATTAATTGATTTATTTAACCTAATTGAAATATCTATAAGTACATATACATGAAAAATAATCCATGGTTAGACAAATAAACCCTAGGAGGATTCCCAAGCTTCGTCCCCTCCTTCAATTGGAGAATCACACCAAATGATGATAAAACATAGGATCAGATTTGATCTGGTTGTAGTGAACATAATTTCTTCCTTAAATCATTGGAAAGTTCATTCTTTAAGGAAGAATAATCCAATATCTACTTTGGAATCATGAATTGGATTTTTACACGAATGTTTATTAAATTTAATGATATGATTGATCCCTTTCTTGGATATTCCCAAATTGTGGCCTTTTCCTTATGCCTATGTATCGATATAATTTTCTATTCACCGGTTTTCTAACTCTGGGTATACCCATAATTGATCATTGGATGAGAATGGTTGGATAATGACGGTTAATATTTTTTTCTTATGCCTCCCCCCAATTGCTTCATGTTCTTTACTAGTAGGACCCCACCATCCTGGTTAGATGTTTTCGGATGGTACGATGTTCGATCAAACCCCCAGAATCATTATGAAATGATGAAAGTGGCATAAATCGATGAATTAAGGATTGATTTGGGTTGTTTTTTTGGATTTTGGTGATTGTTTGGATGATAAGAGACCATATTATTGATTGAGGAATGATCTGAGGCATGTCGAGTGTGAGATGTGAATATAAATTAACATGAAATCAAACCAGATTCATTTCCCATCTACCAGTGGGCTGGAATCCACCAAATGGAGTTACGTCCTCTATTTTAGAGCTGAATTGAGGTCTAAACTGAAAGAAAAAATCACATTCATTATATTGATCATGGATCTGGAAGTCTGTGTAAAAACCTGATTAGACACCATCTTCCCTGATCAACACTTGATGTGTATCCAATTTATTCTAGTGTCTAAGGTTGTGGGGTTTTATAATGATGTCATAATATGTAGAATCACTACACACAATGTACTTACCCATGTGGATGATCTATATGATGGATCATACGACTAGGAACATGCCATGTGACCGAGTACACGAGCATGAAAAGAGAACACAAGTTAAAACCTGTATGAATAAGCACATTGTGTACTAATGTACAGAGACATGGTGTAAAGATCATGGAAATGACCAGAGTCACATGAACCGAACCCGAGTATCTTAGAAATTCCCAATAGACCACCTACACTATGTGTAATTCTACATGGATGGAGACTCGTGTACCTCTAGAGAGAGCGCTATAAAATTTAGTAATACTAATCACCATGTGGGTCCCCTAACATGCCATGTACCTAGTGGTTCTTTTTTATAAAACCTAAATATACCATATCTCTTTTGTTTGAACTCAGATATGGGCCTTCAAGTAGACTATCTTGAGATTTTTTCTATGTAGAATGTGATGGTGTCCTAGGTTGTTTAATTTTATGTATGATGTGAAATATTGTAGAAATTTTACCTATTTGAGTTGATGCCTGATGATGGAAGTGTTAGAAAGATGATCAAAAGATGCTACCTATAGAGTGGAACCCCCCATAATCTTAGTCATAGGTCCTATAGCTTCTAAGATGAACACCCTATATGATAGGACATGGTCCTTGATTACTAGAGTGGAACAACATTTTCATACAGGGGAATGTAACCTTGACCTATAGAGTAGACCCCACCATTAACTTAGAAATGAGTCATATCCCTTTTATCTGTAACCCCATATCTGATAGGGTGTGGGTCCTCGATGACCAGGTTAAACCTCATATCAAACTAGGGAATGGTTCATCGACCCATAGAGTGTACACCCAGACGAATCAAGTCATAATTCTTATATAGATACTTATTTAGTAGAACCCCCTATTGGATTTGGTAAAGGTCCTCATTACAATAATGTGGAACCCCCCTCATTTTGGGGAGTGGGTCCTCAACACATACATATAGATTGGACCCCCCTAAAGAACCAAGGTGTGAGTCCTACACTTAGAGTTTCTGGACCCTTGACTGTGTGGCACTATGGCGAGGTGTGTCTTGACATGGACTATTACTTCTGAGCGGACACATGATATGCTTTTCATCATTGATTAACTTTTGAAAATATTGGCGGCCCTTCTTCTTGAGATGATATAAGATATTGACATAATCTTTCTCTCCCATTTGGTATTCTTTTTACTGAGCATATATATATATATATATACATCCATACCTTTGTATTTGGTTACCCTTATTCCATGAGATGCAATGAAATGTGGGGTATGCCACTTGATTTTAATTGTTAGCTTCTCATGGTTGGATGAGTTTACTCTCCTTCTATGGGTTTTTAAGACTCGATGTGTAGTTCATATTCTCACTGTATTGATCCCCCTGTGCTTGGATGAAATTAAACTTTCTCTTATTTAGGTTGAGTTGTATCACATTTACTATTTAATATCTTTTATTTCCTATGGTATATATCACTTCTCCCCTTAAACATTCATAGAATACTATAGGGTATGAATATACTCACCCCTTCATAGGATTTTCGAATACGTGTAGTGTTTTATGTATAAGAAAATGGGCCAATGACGACTTTAGTGGAACTTAAGAATACCTTTTACATTAGACTATATACGATGTTAACAGCTTGGATATTAGGAGATGGGGTCTCTCAACATTTTATATTCCAATATTTTCAGTTTGTGACATCTTTTTGGTTGGGCGTGTATTTTTTTCCCATAACTTTTATGTTGACACAACCATACTCATGTATTGTCTAGAGTTTTTACATTCATGGTCATTCCCTTAGTATTTTTAATTATTTAATTTTACTTCCTCTACCATTATGAATAATGATTGATGTGTGTGTGTACATATAATTATGAAAGGACCTCTCTATGTTAGTCATGATTTTGGTGCTAGTCACCATATCCTGGACTATGTACGTAGGCATGAGGTAGTTGCGGTTCGATCCCCATCATGGGTTGGGTGATGACAAAGACAATAACATATAGAGTGAAAATCATGCATTGAATAACATCAAGGAAATAAAAAATAGTACCATAGTTTAATTTGAGTTGTAATGGGAGAAAAATACATACCCTTGGATACATGTCCCAACCTGATAATAACTAGAATAATGTAATGTTGAGAGGGCCCATCTCATGTTCTCCATGATTGACCACCTTATGTGGTCAATGTGACAAGCTATCCCTAAGCTCCACCAAGTTCACCACTAATATTCTTGTTGCCTTCATAATATATATAATGTGTGGGAAAATCCCATGTTGAGGTTATTACATTCATACTTAGTAGTATGCCTCAAAAACCTAAGGGAGGAATAGAATGAATAAAATAATAGTAGTTTTCTCAACGTAATGAAGGAATTCTAATCAGAAACTGAGATAAAACCATAAACATACAAATATTATCAATAAGAATAAAAAATGAATAGATAGAGGGGATCTCAATATCAATTACCCTACTAAGAATGAAGAGTCTTCCCATATCTTCAAGGTCTACCTCTGATAACCAACATCTAGCATATCTATATACCAAAGCCTATGGAGGGGCCATATCCTCACCAATATGCACTAAATCCAAGGGAGACATAAATTTAATCCATGTTTTTCACATATCCTCCACATAATATGTGTGGAGGGGCCACATCCCACAAGTATGCTACCCAAAAAAGGGAGAGAAAACTCATTTGGAGGTCCCACATGTTGTTGGAGCTTGAAGAGATGGGGGGTCCCACACTATAGGTAGAGAACCCACACCCTATATTTTTTGTTGGTTTAATGACCCTAGCTTGGTGAATAATGTGGGGAAACTACATCTTGGAAGAATAGGGGTGATCTAGGACCAATAACACATGCGTAAAGAATATGGGGAACCCACACATTGGTGAGAAATGGGTGTACTGACAATGATATCTCATGTGTAATGAATATGGGGAACCCTTATCTAGTGTAACATGGGAGTACTGACCATAATATTCATGATATATAATAGTAATCCATCAACCTACTGTAACATTAGGTTTTTTAGACCCTGATAACACACCGATGAACACACCTGATTGCTACTATCCTCAAATGTCTCATGAAGAAGCGACACACATTGAATGACTCTCATTGTAACTTTTAGTCCAGAATGAAGGCAACAATCACATTATATGAGATAAAAACATTGGATAAGCTACTTTCATCCCAAAATATGAGTATAAATGAACAAGAAATGTGTGGGATACTATTCACATTGGAGTATATGACGTGTATGGTGTCTACATGGTGTGTGGACTTGCACCGCTTTATGGCCTTTTGCTCCCTGGACACGACTCAACATTCTATGCCTCTATACATTGAGTATCCTCCAAGATACATAGAATATATGACCACATAGGATCCTGGATATGCATATTATTATGTGCCCATGTATTCCTACATGTTCATCTATACTCAAGTACATGGTGTGTCTGTCCACATGGGGATCTAGTTGTATGTGGGTAGAACCTTGTTTGGGAACCTGGTTAGGGTAACATGGGTTATAAAACTACCTGCATGGCCTGTGATATTTAAATTCACTAGAAACCCATGTACCATAGATATGGGAGGCTACACATTCTTTGTTCATCATATTTCACACTGTGTAGTTGGGTTTTTCATATAAAGACACATTTTTCCACAAAGATCCAAAATCATTATTTTTTACCCCAAATCACCCTTAAAGACTAAAAGAAATCAAAGGGAATAACCAATGAAGAACATATAATGACCAAAAAATGGAATTAAGTGAACTAATATAATTATTTATTTCTTTAATTATAGCACCACAAGATTTTACGATACATTTCCTACTTAAATGAATCTAATAGCTTGCATTTCATGCGATAACGAGGTCAAACACACCACGATTTATTAATAGGTGACTGTTATAACCTAGCCATTAAAATATCAGTAATGAATACGATTAACCACATTATAAAAATTATATATTAAATATTCATCAAAAATATTTTATAGACACAAGAAAAGAATGAATCCAATTTTACACATAAGAGACTATATTTTTCTAAAGGTAGTTTTACTGCCTTTTGATGGAAAACTCGTTTTATATCTAGTTTTGATAGTTTTATAAATCCTATTTTAAAAATTTTTATTTTTATTTAAATGAATTATATAAAAACTTTATGTGGTCTAATTTTAAGTATTTTTCTAATAAGTTTTACATTTTGATGAATAATGATTAAACAGTGAATTTTAAGAGAAAATAACTTTTCGTGTAAATAATTTATAGTGATAGATTATAATTGCGATTGGTTTCCAAGTACAATTTGATTAAATTTTTATAATTTAATTCAATTTAGGTCATTGGAATCAATTTGAAATTGAATTTTGATATAAAACATTTCATTCTTTTAAACATTACTCTTTAAAAACTTGTTTTCTCATTATATCAATGAGATTAATTTAAAACTAATTATCGAAACTCATGTGTTTTCAATTTTGAAAAATGGATTTCATATTTAGAATCAGTTTTTTGAAATTATTTAAATTGTTTTATTTTATTTTAACCATTATGAATAGTAAATTTAGTAATTTTTATTAAAAGTGTTTAAGGTAAATCGAGTAATTATGGGTAAACATAAATTTATAAAATTTTAAACATTACCCTAAAATATGTCCAAATTTCATTGGATGAGTGAATATTGAAAAGAATATTACTTTTTATATGACTATAAACTTTGTAGGACACTTGGATTAGAGTACAATATTTATTATATTTTATTTAAATTGAATTTGAAGATGTCATTCTCATATATCTAATAAGTATATCATTCATAATGTAGGGTAATAAAAATGGAACATTTGACTATAAATAGTATATCGACATATAAAATTTTTATTTTAATCAAGATAATTTATTTATACTTTTTAAGAAATAAATAATTACCCTAACGGTTTACACAATAATGATGCAGTGATTATTTAATTAATGGAAATATCAAATAAAAGATATTACAAATATTAAAATAAATATAATTTGTGATAATTAATGTCATAAAAAAATTTATAGATGAAATAGACATATTAAGACTATATTTGGTTTTTTTATATCATCATGTGTGTTAATAGTTTTTTAAAAGTGATGTATTGAATAGTGTCAAAAATTGAAATTAATGATATTTTAAAATAAATAATAGTTTATTAAATGATATAAATTTATAAAAATATAATTTTGATCCAAATGATAGGGATGGAGTTAAATATATCATTTATGATCTATTTATGTTTATTTTTTCAATTTTAAGTAACTATATTAACCGATAAGTAATAAAAACACATGTTGCCACAGTAAGAGTCAATGGAATTAATTAAGTGTTAAATCCAAAATATATGTGTAAGAATGTAACCTAAACGTAGTAAAAATTATTGGTTGAGATTATTTAGATCCATAAGCATATTATATTCTATAATACTCACTCTAGAGCCATTTTTAATTCCAAATTAATTTGTATGAATTTAATATTTGGAGAATTTTCCAAGGTGACCCTCACCTCAATTGTAAAAGGGAACCTGCTCTCCCACTTACTCACACAAAATATAACATTATAGCTCAAAAAACCCCTGAAAAATTCTCCTATAAACATAACCAAACATGTTAAGAAGGTCATGATATTCCAAAAATACCATCTCTAAATAGTTTAACATGAAATCTAAAGGGATTCCATTGAAGAAGAGTTAATCATTTTTACCAACTCATCCATGTTTATTTCTTATTGTACATTATTTTCATGAGTTTTATGCATGATAAAGAAAAAAAAAAGTATCATATATATGATTACATGTTATTATAATTATGTTATAATCACATTCAATGATTTATCCAGTCTATAGAAATTGGAAGCATCGCGCGTGCATACATACGACTTACCATCTCGACATCGTACTATAATTTTATTCCATCACCACTTTTTTGGATGGGTATAATGATGGATATAATGGTTTTAAATAAAAAATTAAATAATATTGATTATTTATAATTATTACACTATTCAATTACTTACCCTTTCACTATTAAGGGAATGATACCCTTGCTCGTGCATACGAACAACTTTTTGTCTCCACGACGCGATGAGATTCATTTTCCACGTTAGACATTCAAGAATGATTATAAAAATGTATATAATGAGTATATATAATATCTTTGAATTTAATACCACAATTTATATGAAATATATGTTTCATATTTCCATGAAACATGACATACACAACTAAACATGCACATGAAAATAAAAAGATTGACACCGGAAACTAGGGTAATAGCAGAATATTATTAATAAAAGGATATATAGAAAATTATATATGATATCATAAATTTTGATATGGTTCTGGTATAAAATAATAACATATTTTAAACCATTTTACATGTGGTCAAATAAAATTCCACTAATGAAAAGTACAAGTTTTGTGTTAATTTTACATACCCATTATTATTTGGGGTTGTTTATACGTAAGTATCTATCGGGAATATTTATCATCCTTTTTTATGTTTCTTATAAATTTTTTAATTTTTTTTAATATTATCCTTTAAATCTATAAATTCTTTTCTCTATGATTTTATTTTTATAAAATTGATTGTAAGGATTTTTTTTTATTTTCTAAACAAGGTACTATATGAATTTTCGACAAAAATACGGAAGGAATGTTTTTTAAACTTATGTGAAATTAGAGTATTTTTTAATCAAGATGCCTTAAAGTTTTTATGCTTCCCTTATAATTTTACATAGTTGTTTTCAGAGAAACGTTTTATCTTTTAAAATTTTCTACACTGTAAAATAAATGAATTCAAAGTAAAAAGGGTACTTCTGCCTTGAAATTTTAAATGATCTTATTATAGTATTTTCATCTATGTAAAAGTACTTTGTTGTATCTTATGATTGATTGAGGATGATTTATTATGATACTATTTGCTATATTTTATTGATGGGTTTATGATTAGTTTGAATGTGGATTTTCTATTTTAATACCATTCTTTATTTACTATTTAAGTAATCGAATTCATATGCTTGTTTTCTAAAATGAATTTTTATGAATGTTTATGTTTTATCATTTTAATATTAGAAACTAATTGGACTTATTAAGTGATGGGTGTGGCCTAATATATTACCTCGATGCATTGGCAGGTCTCATGAGAAAAACGAGTTTTGGTATTAACTGATGTGTTACCCGTTTATATGTGGCATCTCAACTAAAGACTTGACGGCATGTTTATGATGTTTGACATTTTGCAGTTGATCATTATGATATTAGTTTTAGATATTACATTTGATTATTCAACTAATAGAATATCCATGTTATTATATGGAATCATAATATTTACATTTATTATTTCGATATTTTGCTCAAGATTATGTTTGAATGGATTGTGTTTCAGTTATACACCATTCATTAATATTTAGGATTATTATCCACTATATATTATGAAGTATTATTACCCTTAATGAGCATTTAAGATCACCCCATGCTTATGTTTTATTTTTTTAAGGATATCAAGATGTTCATTATGACTGATAAGCATAGTTAATCCAGGAGAGTAATTACTTTCTAGAAACATTTTCATCATTAAATTTTATCATTAAAATTGTAATGTACAGATCATGTATGAAATCTGGATTCCAAAACATTTAAATTGATCAGTCATTTGAGATTATAATATTATATCTATGAAAATGTAAAAAAGTGAGGCATCAGTTACATGCTACTTGGGTCAAGGTCATTACAGTCATTGTTAGAGGAATTTTAGTTGAAACCATAGATAATGGATTTAGAAAACAATGATTACAGAACATAGCCCTAATAAAAACAATAAGGATAATCTTTTAAGAACATCCAATAATATTGGTAAGGTAGAGATTTTGTGAGTCATCCTAAAAATAAATCAATGTTTGGATACTACAGGTAGACTTGGTTTAGGTATAGATGTACCTAGGGGTAATAACTCTGACAAGGTGTGGCAGGCCTAACTCATCATAACATAGAACATAAAATTTGCGATATTTTATACCTTGTTCAACAATCATAGGGGATATTCTTCTGATAATTTACAATTTCATTAAAAATAATTTTGAAGGATTTAAATGTAAATATTTTCCTAACAAAAACCTTTTTATGATTATAATATTAACTATGCATAAATATTTCAATTTATGTTTTGTGTTTTTAGTTCGAAATAATTCATTATGATTCATAACCTAATCTAATGTATGTCGTTGTTTAGAAATGTAACACAATAGAAATAATGGAAACCTTATCAATGAATGTAATCTAGGTATGGATTGACCGGATATATTAGAAAATGATGTTATAGGTGGTGTTTCAACTGGTGTTGAGGAACATATGACTATATTGGGAAAAATGACTAAGGTTATTAACAATAACCTTACCCATATAGAGAATCCAGATCCACAACGTAGAGGAAATATATAATACTTCTTCACGAGATTATGACCTCCATCATTCAGTGGGACTAAAATTCAATTTGTAGATGAGCAATGGATAAGTTCCTAAGAGAAGATATATAATTATTTGGGAAGTAAAAAAGGGGAGTATGTTGTCATGGAAATTTGTCATCTATCGGGATATGTGGATCAATGGTGGTCATTGATTCAAAATATTAAGGAGGAGGAATAAATAGAAAACATGGAATGGAAGTATTTTTAGGAACTTTTCATGGAAAAATATTTTCCTTGAAAACAACAAGAATATATGAAGATATATTCTTTGAATCCGAGTAAAAAGAATGATTTGAATGTTGATAAATATGAAGAAAACATTAAAAGGATAGAAACACATGCTTTGTATAATATAAATACTCTAAAGAGAAATATCTATCAATTATCTTTTGGGGTTAAAACCATTATTCTGAAGGGCACTGGTCACCCAACATTTCTCATAATACGAAGATATAGTCTTGTGTTCTATCAACAAAAAAAACAAATTATTTATGTCTTAGGACTTCAAGGGAAATTAAGATAATAAGAGGGTTTTCGAAAACTCTGGAAAAGGAAATAAGGAAAAGTGGAAGGCGAAAAGAGTTATCTTTCCATTATTTAATAAATATGGAAATAAACATCATGGAACATGCCTATTGTGGATAATAGTTTCTTATAAATGTGGAGTTAAATTCAACCAATACCATGATTGGAAGGGAAAAAAATATGTTAGTAATGTGCAGTTTTTTAACTATAAGGAGATGGGACACTATGAAAATTATTGTCCTAATATACAAGGAAACTTTCCCTAGAAAAGGTCACTGGATAATGTCCAAGATTATGTGATCACAAATGATGATGTTGAAGATCGTAATGATGTGGTGGATGATACTTTAATTTTCTCCTCAAACATAAAAAAATTCTTTATTGTATTAAAAATCATCACATTATTTTATATCTTCCCATATTTCCAAGAAATTGAGACATTTATCTATTAATTAAATTAATTATTTTTCAGTTAAAACTCTTACGGGAAGTCCTATTGCAACAAAGTCATGTTTTTCAATACCATTTTAACACATAAAATCTCGTTACTTGCTACAATTATCATAAAACCTTTGGGTGACATTGATATAATCATCAGTATGGACTAGATTTTAAAATATGAAGCAAAAAAATTATTTCAAGAAGTTGGATATTATGATTTTTTAGGAGGAAGAATAATCCACTATCTTTAGAGAAGAAAATTCATCATCTTATTTTTATCTATATCCACCCTCAATATCTATACCGAATGAAATTATTGTGGAGAAATAGAAAACACCATTTAGGGATTAATAATGTAATCTTGAAATTGTGAATGTAACTATTATAAAGGAATAAATTTATGTATTTCCAAAGGAATTACTTAGGCACACCTAGAGCATGAATTTGAGTTTTCTATTAATTTAATCCTCGATTAAAGACCAATATAAAATAATCTTTATAGAATATTCAAATTGTAACTGTTATTACTAAAGAAAATAAATTAAAATTAGGGTAAAATGGATTTATTCACCTATGTGTTTCTCCATGGGGTGCCTCTATTCTCATTGTTAAGAAGAAGGATGGATCCATGAGGCTGTGTATTTATTATCAGGAAATAAATTCAATTATAATAATGAAGAAGTATCCTCTTACTTGAATTGATGGTTGATTTGATCAACTTCATGGAGCTAATTTTTTTTCAAATATTGACCTTTTTTATGGTTATCATCTACTATATTAAATAAGGAAGAAAATTCAAAGAAAACTTTTCAGATTAGGTATAAAATATTACTATTTTGTACTAATTCCATTTGGATTGACTAATGGACCCTCAGTTTTTATGTTTCAAATTAATAGATTATTAAACGAATATCTTGAAGATATATTTATGGTATTCATGGATGATATTATGGAGTATCATAAAATATTTTATGACTATGATAATCAGTCAAGGATCATTCTTGAGACTCATAGAGGGAAAGAGTTTTGTGGTAAATTTACCAAGTGTGAATTTTAGCATCAGGATATATCATTTCTAAGATATATTGTCTCCAATTATGGAATCTGTGTTTATCCAATAAATAAAAGGAAATTTAAGAATAGTTTACACCAACAAGAATAACAGAGGTATATAGTTTTATGGTTTTAGTAGGTTAATACTGGTACTTCATTAATTTTTTTTTAAATTTGATAAACTACTAACTATGCTCACATGTAAGGAGGGTAAGTTTTTATGGGAAAAATATAGTGAAGAATGTTTTAAATAATTGAAGGGAATATATTTCAAATATTTTATCTGAATTTTACCTTTAGTAGATGGTTCATTTTTTATTTATAGTGATGCATCATGGAAATGACATTCTTGTTTCCCTATGATGAATTATGGATTTATTACATAAGCATCCAAATAGTAAAAAACTCATAAATTAAACTATTCAACTCATGGTCTTATGTTAGAATCTCTAATGTTTTCTATGAAGATATAACGACACTCTCTCTAGGGTGAAAGATTTGAGATATATATAGATCAATAGAGTTTGAAATATATCTTCTTATATCAACATCTTAGCATGAGTAAAAGGAGATGTCCAGAACTACTCAAGTATTATGATTGTTCAATACACTATATCCCAGGGATGTCAAATATGGTGGTAGATGCATTGAGCATGAATGATCATAGAGTTATTAAAAATATAAGAATTGAAAGGGATCGCCTGTTCATGGATATAGTAAAGATAAATATTGGAATTATCAAGGAAGTTGAAACATCACTACATTTTTAGATGGTTTCAAAACCATATTTATTGGGAAGGATAAAATTTCATTAGTATAATGATGTGATTTTTGGAAATAAATTTAATGTTGTGAATGATTTGAAATTGGATTAAATTTTATATGAAGATGATAGTTTTAATGTTTGAAAAATCCATTGTGTCCCCTCTATTCCTGATCTAAAAAGGAAATTATTTGATTATGATCATAACTCAGATTTCTCAATAAACCCTGGTGGAACTAATATGTATATATATTTGAAGGAAAATTTTTGGTAGGAAAATATGAAGAAAGAAATTGATGAATATGTGTCAAGTTATTTAGTTTTTCAACAAGTGAAGGCTAAGAGAGAACATCCTAGAGGATTCATGAATCATTTTCCTATAACTATGTAGAAATAGGATGATATTATGATTGATTTTTTATGGGACTACAGGAGACTAATAGAGGGAATTATGAGATATGGGTTATTATTGATCATCTTTCCAAATCAATACATTTTCATGATATAAGAGAATATTTACCTCATAAACTCCTAACAAGACTCTATAATAATTATTTTTTAAGACTTCATGGTACACATATTTTAGTTGTGTCTGGTTATGATCAATTATTTACATCAAAATTCTAGAAAATTCATCTGAAGTCACTAGACAATGGGCTTCATTTGAGTATTTCCTGCCACCCTAAAATTGATGGGAAATCAGAGAGGTTTATCCAAACCATTGAATACATTTTTAGGTTCTTATCACATGACTTTGAAGTTATTTGGTATCTTTATTTACCTTTGGTATAAATTTTATTGAACATTAGAATCCACTCAATTATTCAAATGAAACAGTATGAATAGTTATATTGAAATATATGTTATACACCAACATATTTGTTTGATGTTTGTGAAAGGAAACTTCTAGGACCAAAACTAGTTGAGGAAATAATAGAATAATAGAAGACTATTCAAACCCATATCAAAGTGCCTCAATGTAGTAAAAAATATCTATGTCAATAACTGAAGGAACGATTTTGAATTTCAAGTGAGAGATCACATTTTCGTCAAGTTGTCTCCTTGGAATGGTGTTATAGGATTTAGTAAGAAAATGAAATTATGCCCTATTTATAGTATACCTTTTGAAATTCAATATTGAAATGTAATTATGTCTTATCATTCGAAATTTCCACCTAGCCTTTATAAGGTACATAATGTGATCCGTATCTTTTTACTAAGGATGTAAATGCCAGTACAAACACATTTTCCCCCTTATGAAGAAATATGGTTGGAAAATGATCTATTTTAATATGAATGTCCTATCCAAATTCTGGATACTAGAGAAAACTTATTAAGGAATCAGATTTATCTACTGTAAAAGGTACTATTAAAAAATCATAAAATTGAAAAGGCAACACGGGAACCTAAGAAAACTATGTTAAATAACTACACAAGTATTTTTATGAAATGAAATTCTATAAATTTCAAGGACTAATTTTTTTGGGTGAATGAATGTAATAGCTCAAGATTTTATGGTATATGTTTTTTAAATAAATTTAATATCTTATGTTCCATGTAACAATGAGTTCGAAGGCACTAAGATCTATTAACAGGTAACTGTTATAACATAGCAATAAAAATATAGGGAATGAATAGGATTATACATATTATGAAATTTATATATTTAATATTCATCCAAAATAGATTATGGACATAAGATTATAATTAATCAAATATTATGCTTTAAGAGACTATTTTTCTAAAGGTATTTATACTTTTTTTGATGGATCACTTGATATAAATGTTGTTTTGGAAACGTTTATAAATATTATTTGAAAAAATAAACTTTTAATTTTAAATAATAGTATAAAAATTTAATTTTGGTGGGTTTTTTCATTTTTCTAATATGTTTTATATTTTGATGAATAATGACAAAATATAGCATTCTATTTGAAAAAAACTTTTCATCTAAATGATATATAGTATTAAATTATATTTTTTAAATGGTTTTAATGAATAATTTGATTAAATTTTATATTTAATCCAATTTAGGTCATTTGAATCAATTTCACAATGATTTTTGGTATAAAAACATTTCAATCTTTCGGACACTTCAATTTAAAAAACCATTTTCTCATTTTGTAAAAGAGATTAATTTTAAAATAATTTATGAATTCATAAAAAATGATTTTATTTTAGGAATAATCATTTCCAAATTATTTAAAAAAAATTCTTCTATTTTTTGGGCATTATGGATAGTAACTTTAGTAATTTTTTATTAACACAATTAGTGGTCAATCTAGTAATTATGTGTATAAATAATATTAAATATTTTATAAAATTATCCTAACACTAGTTAAAATTTAATTTTACTAGTGGGTATAGACAAAATTCATCCTTTGACAAAGAGTTTAGCCTTTTTAGGCCACTTCGATGAGATTCTGACATTTATTATATTTTATTTAAAGAGATGTTACCGTTTTCAAACTCATATATCTAATAAATATAACATTATTAAATGTAGGTTTATATTAAAGATAAATTATATTGTAAATATTAAATTTAATGATCAATTTTTTATTTTAATCATTATATTTTTTTTAATTTTACGTAAATAATTAATTATCTTAATGTCTTACCCAATAAGGATGAAGTGAATATTTAGTTAATGGGAATATTAAATAAATGACCTTAAAAATATTAAAATATATATAATTTGATATAATTAAGGTTATCAACTAATTTTATAGATTACCAAGTCATAATAATTATATATTATTGGTTTTTTAATTCATATTGTGTATTGATTTTTTAAAAAAAGTAATGTAATAAAGAGTGTCAAAATTGACATTAATGATATTTAAAAATAAATAATTATTTATTAATTGATATAAAATTCATAAAAATATAAAATTTAGAAAAATGATTGGGATGAAGTTAAATATGTTATCAATGATCTATTTAATGTTATTTTCGAATTTTATAGTAAATATATTTACCCATAAATAATAAAAATTGATGTTGTCATGGTAATACAGAAAGGAATTAATTTCGGGTTTGAGCCAAAAGATAATGTTAAAGATGTTTCCTAAACATGACTAAAAATTATTTCATAAAATTATTTTGATCCATACAAAACTTATATTTTAAATAACTCACTTTTAATCCAATTTTAATTGAAAATTAATTTTTATAAATTTAATAATGTGTGAATTTCCAAAAGTGACACTCACCTCAATTATAAATGGGAACCTCCTCCCTCACTTTATCATACCACACTGACCCTTCTAGATCGACCAAAACATACCCATTTATCCTCCCAAAATCCTCAGTTAATTTTCTGAGGTCCTGGTCTTCCAAAAATACAATATATAAACTACTTAGTAAGAAATCTAATGGGATCCCACTGAAGAATGGGTAATCATTTTTACAATCATATCCATGTTCATCTTTTCTTATACTTCATATTCACGAGTTGTATACATGATGATGTAAAAATACAGTATCATATATATTCTAATATGTTATCATAATTATGGGATAACCATATATTATGATTTATCTAACTTACAGAAATTGAAAGCATCATATGTGTGTGTGTACGACTTGCCTTCTCCAGGCCATGGTGTAATTTATTTTTCATCACCATTTTATCTAGATTAGTATAATGATTGGTATAAAAGCTATAAATAATAAATATTTCATTAGATAAACTATTTAAATTTATCAAACCATTTAATTCAATACCCTTTCAGCATTAAGGGTACAATATCGTCACTCGTTCGTACGTACGACCTACCATCTCCACAATGCGATGAGATTCATTTTACATGTTAACCATTCAAGAATGATTATAAAAATGTATACAATGAGTAAATATAATATCTATTAACTTAATGTAATTAAATATATGAAATATATGTATCAAATTCATAATAAATAGTACTTACACAACAAAACATTCATAGGAAAATGAAGCAGTTAACACACGAAACCAGGATAATAGTGGAATATTATTGAAAAAACAATATAAGAAGATCATATATGATATCAAAAATATATATATGGATATGATGTAAATTAATAACATGTTTTAAACCATTAAATAGGAGGTTAAATAAAATTCAACTAGAGGACAGTACATGGTAAGAGTTAATTTCACAATCTCATTATTATTCATGGTTGTTTATATGTAAATATCTAGTGATCAATATTTATCATCAATATCCATAATTCTTATAAATATCTTCAAAAACATTTTTAATATTATACCTAAAATGGTTTAATAATTTTTACCATTTCTTAATTTTTATAAAATGGTTTATAAAAGAATATTTTATTATTTTCTAATTGAGGTGTTGTATAACTTTCAGAAAAAAATACAGAAGGAATTTTTTTATACTTTTGCTACATGAGGGTATTTTTATTCCATCATACAACTTTAATGTGTGGATGTTTCATTAATATGTTTAAAAGTATATTTCCAATGAAATTTTTTCTATTAAAATTCTTCTACCTTTTAAATAAATTGTTTCAATGTAAAAAGGGGTATTTCTCTCAAGAAATATTTAATGATTTTATTAGAGTATTTTCATATATGTCAACATCATTTGGTCGATATTATGATTGATTGAGGTTGATCTCTTATGATTCCATATACTATATTATTGATGTTTTTATTATCTCTTTGAATATTGATATGATATTTGGATACCATATATGGTTTATAGTTAAAGAATTCACATTCTGAATGGTTGTTTTTCAACATGAACGATTATGTTTTTTATATTATACCCTTTTCATATGACGAATACATTGGACATAGTAAGTGATGGGTGGGGCCCTCTAAAGCCCCTCGATGCATCTTTAGGTCTCATGAAACAATATATTTTGTGTATTGGCTGATTTCATACCCATTTATGTATGGTGTATTGGATAAATCCTTGACGGTATGTTTGTGATCTCTGACACTATGAATTCACTCATTATGAGATTGGTCATTGATATTCTCTATGATTATTTGACTAGTAGAATATCCATATGATTATTTATATGAAATTAAGGTATTTTCATTTACTATTTTCATATTATGCTAAAGATTATGTTTAACTACATTGTGTTTTTGTTTTACAATTTCCTTAATGAATATGATTATTATTCATAATATCTTATATTGTATGATTACCCTTACTGATCATCTGATATCACCCCGTTCTTAGGTTTTATTTTTCCTATTATTCAATTAAATGTATTATGACTGATAGGTAGGGTTATGATAAAATAATAATGTAATTCTCGATGGGTTTTCATATGTTTTATTTTAGGTTCTAAAGTATAATGTAAGGTTCATGTTTGTAATATGGATTCAAAAACTACTACAATGACTAGTCCTATTGCAGTTGAATCTTGTAACTATACTAATATAATAATGTAAGACACCATCTTTGGGCTACTAGGGTTAAGGTATTTATATCCATCACTAATAGTGCATCAAGTTTCCACCCATCGCAATTTCATATCAGAGATCCATAAAGAAATAACAAAAAATCATTCCTATTTTTCAGAAAATATATAATCCACTCATCATGTACCCATCCACCACAAATATGGGGGAACAATCATGCTCACACACACCAGAAAATGTCAAACCCTGGCCCCATAGGCTAATGGAGAAAAATGTGAAAAATAGGTCTGGGGAAAGACACAAGAAAAAAGGTAAAAACATAACTGTCCAAGAGTTTGTTTAGATTGATCATATATTGAGGATATCTAGGGAAGATAACAAGGCATATCATGAATAAATTTAATTTTAATCAATCAAATTTTAAAAATGGGCACTTCTAATTTAAGGATAAACACAAATAAGTAGAATATTGGAAAAATTTATGCCCAAAAAGTAAATAAAAATTGAAAATACCATAATTAACAATGCATAAATAAAAAAATCATCAACCATTGGTGAAGAATGTTTTCTACAACAAAGAAGAGAACATGTCATTTCCACTACCTCTCGATCCACCACAATCCAATAATCATTCATTTCCTAATTTTTATTTAACAATGAGGAATTCTTTAAACCTCCTCTCAGATCTAGCAAGGGTTATTTAGATAGAAAATTGTAATAAGTGGTTATTTATAGAATTGATTAATTAGTAAATTTAATTAAAAAAATTTAAAAATTATTTATTTATTTTAATTAAATGATCCCACCAATGGTCGCCTAAACTGAACATGTGTCACTAACCAACCTTTGGTCGTGGCTAGGATAAAACCTGCATTCCATACTCCAATGTGGTCTTAGATTCCGAATTTGAGACGCCATTTTGGAGTTATTATAATTTTTTAGGGAGAATACATGTACATGATATTAATATATTTAATATTTTTATAATATCAATTTTGGGCTTACCAGGCCTCAGACTCTCATGATGTCTCAATGCATGACTTTGAAAAAAATTCTTAAATATATTTCAAAGTGTTATAATGAAAAAACGGTTAATAAATTTTTCACCCCTTTATAACTTTTCATCCCTGAAAATTTCAAAATTAGAAAGAAAATGGGGATATTGATCCCACATATGGATTTTACGCGATGATGAACATTCTTCTATGCTCATATGTTGTCTACCACAACGCACCTAGGGGAACTGTATAACCTTAATGGTAGTTCCCAAGGCTGTTCAAAACCACCACCGGGTTCCCTGAATAGAAGATCCACACCCCACACCCAAATGAACCAAGTTGAAATTGTTCAATGAGTCATGCACATCTATCCTCATCTGTAATAAGTATAAAACCACAGTCACCCCATCAAACTAAAATCACAGGGTTGAAAAGTACACAACCTCACTATCCTAGTATAGTAACTAGAGAATGAGACTAATATTCGTAGAGATAAAATACCGTCTTAGAAAAAAAAACCAATGATCGTTAACAAAGAGTGATGTATCAGAATAGATAATCTCCTCATTGAACTCAAAATCCCACACTAATATGTAAAAAATGGAATCTTGATTCTTTCTAATAATTTCTCATCCTACTTTGGATGAAGTACACCCTTTTCACAACCATCATGGATAGAGACCATTGGAATACATGCACTAAATGATAATAGATCTGGCCGTTATAGTGGTGACCTATAGGGTATCCATTTTATTGCCTCAAATGGTTCAATACCTATGGTGGAGTGATAAATGTTGTGATATACACATCAGTGATGGTTGAAATTTAACCCAGATATGGACTAAGAAAAACATCAAATCTATAAGAATGTTATTCATAATTTTAACGGTATTCTCTCCCTATTCATCTACCTATGGTTGAAATACTATACCAAAGCATATCTATTCCCTAGAGGCCACCTAAATCATCTCTATAATCATAAATCAAAGCATGAATCATGTTCTGAATGATCATTGAGGGAATCCCATAAATCTTGACTACCTTAATAATACACTGACATCCCAAAATATCAACTATGATATACTGTAAAATGGGTAGGAAGTGTGACAACCTGGTAAGTCATGCTACGATCACTCAAGTATCATCGTGACCTCCCATCAATCATGGAATCCCCATCATGAGAACTATTGAAATGAAATTTAATTTCCACTTCCACAATGAACCCTAGTCTCTACCTATAATTAAGTGATATGTCAAGAGTTAAACTCATCAATAAGCTGCAAAATATGTTCACAAAAAACCCAAATCAAAATTATGTTAGTATAACCACCCTTCTTTTGGGTGTTATTTTTAGGAAAAAACATCCTCATCACCTTTTACATCAACATGACTGGTACCTTCGACATTCCATGAAAAAGAATGTTTTTCTCCCCACCTTCAAGGAATCCATAAGAAACATATACAATGGATATTTGGTTAAGAAATATATATGATTAATTATCCCCATTTGGAGTCTCTTAGAATTTTTGATGAATCATATGCGTAACAATAATTTATATGAGGTACATGACACCATCCTCACCAACAAGTCTCAACTATAATGAGGTTAATTTCTCTATCACGTCACTCGACAACAACATATGGAAAACCTCATTTTGAGAATATGATGCCATGACCATGCTTTGGGTAACCCACATGTTTACAGTTAACCTTTATAGGATCCACTTTCACTCCCATGAATGGGAAGATATATCCCAATAAGTGAACCTACAAATCTAAAAAAGACACTATGGGAGATTTTATATGACTAGAACTCTAGGAATAAATAGTTTCTTCCATGTTATAAATATGACATTGAGGAAATGAGTGTTCAATCATATAAGAATACCCAAAAATAAAACAAGAAGGGTTAAGGATCTAGATCAAAAGTCTTTTGAACTATACTAGGGAGTTAAATAATGAAAAGGGTATCACTAGAGGATTTTTGAAACTATAATGAATATAGGAATCCCTATTTGATATGTCCATATATCAAACATATATGTGGTGAGAAGTCACCCTAAGTTCAAAATATGAGATCCACTTTACTATTAACTATTAATCAAAGATGTCATTGATTTTTTGGTGTGGATACGCCTACCTAATGTTCACCTGGATTGAGTGATTCTAGTATACATGTAACCTCAAGATCTCCTCCACCGCTTAAAAAAGATTCACTAGCCTGCCTAGGAGTGTAAAAATTAACCATTGTTGAAGAAAATATATTGGTAATAAAAATAGGGTACTTGTCCATGATATGGAATATAATGTTGGGTATCTTTATCCCTAAGGAAAGATTCAATGTGAGGCACCACCTCCTCTAAGATTCAGGTTAGACTGTTGAAGTGTGTGATCATAGATCTACTTTTTAAGAGCCTCTGAATGGAAGACTCGAGAAAAAAGGAACCAACAGTATCAGTAGGCCTCAAATAGAGGTTATTTAAAAATGAAAAGTAGATTGTGGACATGTCACTAAAAAAGAAACTAGACTATAGAAGGTACTAATCACACCATAATCACATCTGATGTATCAGGTTGAAAATCCAACCCCCACTCAAACCATATTTACCATTTCCTTTCTATAATAATTTACCAAGTCTATTATTAAAATCTAAAACATTATAGAGACATCCAACGACACAATTTTATGAAACTAATTTTCCATACCTCGACACCATCCTCATTATGCAGTATTATCTCACCTTCACAGTTTTTGATCACATTAGAAGGATGTGTCTTATAGGGGGAAACAATATTATTCCTTTCATGATCAAAGATATATCACAATTAGAAAATAATGGAAATCCCAAAGCAAAATTAAGTGGTGATGAAGGAAAAATGATTTATTTAGAAAAGGTAAAAGGGAACACATAGCATACCTCGCACTTTATCTGATGTCTCTAGATCAAAGGCCCCAAATATATTCCCTATAAACCTATCTTGATGGGTTACAACACATGATGACCCTTCCTACCATACATAAAGCATGGTCTCAGATCATGTCATATAAATATTCTATGAGGATTTCTTAGCCAAAGAACCTTCAAGTAGACCAAGTATATTATGCGCCTACTTCACTGCAGACCTACATTTCTATGCCTGAGCATGATGTTGTCTTTTTCACAAAGTCCCTATCACCTATCAACTACTATCCAATATAGATGGAAAATCTCTTTCATGACTATTACCAACCCGAGTATCCCCATACAACCTTCCTAGGAAAATAAAAATATCATGATCATACCCAAGAAGCTCCTTTTTCTAAACAAAATGTTTGGAAGATGGTAAAAATTAGACATGTAATAGGTACTCAAAATTTATCAAAGAGTTTGACTCATCATTACAGACCTAGTTAACTAAACCCCTAAAACTCCTCACTACACCACATAGTATTCCATTTTAAAAAGTTACTATTAGCACTATTGGTGTCCATAAAAAATGAAAAACTCATACCACAAACTCTAGCCTTTTCTATAAATCCTTGGGGTCTACATCGTCCTATAATTTGGGCGGTCCTTGATCCTAGATCATTAGAAGCACAGTAAATCTCTATGAATAGTTATTTTGATCATCTAGGATGTATGGATGATGAATCTGACAAGAATGATCATGATGTCCCATGGAAAGTGAGTATCCTCAAGGATTGAGAGGTGGAAGCACTTTTTGCTATCCATATTGTGTTACTACCTTGAGAAAAGATCATAAAATAGAGCCTTGATACTGTGTTGGTGATCATAACTTCTCAGAACTAGGGTATCCTCACTCATATTTCCCTCTTAATGACCCTTTATTTGTATCATAGTTGTATGTTGTCATGCATACATCCTCAAACATGATAATATTTTCCATGTTTAGACGAAAATATCTATAGATATGACTCAATAATGATAATGAAAGGAATCAATCATATATGATGCATAAACCAAGTTCACTGAAATAACTATCTCGACATGCTGAGTTGAAAAGTAGGTAGTTAGAGTCTTGTTGTATGAATATGTCAGCCATTTCACCAACACTAGGTTCTTGGTCCTTAATGCAGAACTTAAGATACTATTATATTGATGAATTATTCCTCAACCAATACTCATATGTGGATAAGTCCCAACTACATCCCATGGGATAAACTGCTCTGATACAACACTATAATATCATGACCCCCCATACCTCACCTGGCTAGAGGAAGTCCGAGTAGTCACAACCCCAAGCCCACCTACATAGTAATGGGGCAAGAAACAAGCCCTAATAAGGAAAAACTAAAATTAAAGTAATTTTAAAAATGTACATATACACATATACTGAACCATCTCCATGTAGACATGAAGAATAATAATAATAAAATACAATAACATCATGAGAAAAAACATGAATGTTGTAACCTCTTGGGAATACAGACGTGCAAAATAATGTAATCCAAAATGTAAAATGGAAAACTACACACCCAAACATAAAAGATTTCTGAACCTCATAACACATAGAATAATGTAAATTTGGGAGATCTTAGATCATGATCTCAAAGCCCGACCACTATATATAGTCAATGTTCGCAAGCCTCCCTTGATCCATAAAGGTTACCACCAATATTCCCATCATCATCATAATACAAAAAATGAACGGAGAAGTCCCATATAGGGGTGAGTGTATACATACCGATTAGGATGCCACTAAAACCAAAGGGAGGAATGGAATGAATATAATAAATGTAGCCATGTCAACCAAATTATGTTGTGTAAACTAGAAACAAATATAAAAACCATATATATCTATATATTTAAAATAATAATCCTTGAAGAAGAGAGAAATTATATCTTTGTCTCCACATCCCACCTATGAATGATGACTTCGCCCGCAGCTCCACGGTCTATCTCTGATGCCCATCATCATGCAAAACTGAATAATAAACCCAATGTATATGACCAATCCTCTCCATTGTGAACTATAGAAAAGGGATCCAAAACATTGATCCATGTATCAAGAATAACCTCACCAGAATATGTGTGGAGTGGACCACTACCCACAACTGAGATACACATATGGGGGAGCCACAACTCCCATGGAGGACCTATATACCCTTGGAGGTCCAAGAGATGTGGTGGTGCCACTATAAAGCAGGATAACCCACTCCATTTTTTTTATTAAGGTTAGTAATGACCCTAACTATGTTAATAATATAGGGAACATATTCCCTGGTGTGGCAATGGAGTAATAACCCTAGTAACAGATGTGTAAAGAATATTGGGAACCCACACTAGGGTGAAACAAGGGAGTACTGACCACAATATCTCCCATGTAAAGAATATTGGGAAATTGATATCTAGTGTAATGGGGGGGCACCCAAATATATCTCCAATATAATAGGTATCCCCCACCTTGGTGTAATAGGAGAGTACTATCCTCAATAACTCTTTGTTGAGCACATCCCATCGCTATAATCATTGAACATATCTTGATGAAACTTCATGCATAGAAATCTGCTAATTGAAACTTATATTTCAAAATAAAGTAAAACATCATGTTCTATACATAAAAGTACCCTGGATGGGATAATAAAATCCCAAAATATGAGTCCAAATAGAATAGAAATGAGAGATAAAATATTTACATCATAATACATAACATGTATGGGGTCTACGTCACATGTGGACCTACTTCACTTCCTAGTCGTGTTCTCCCTAAACACAGCTCGTATGTAATATATCTTTACATGAAATTTACACTAGAATACATTGAATGTATTAATTACTAAGGTCTCGACTGTGCATCTCACCCTATACTCACGTATTCCTTCACATTCCTATGTACTATAGTACATAATATTTCCATCCACATGGTATCCCAATAATGTGTGGCTAAAAAATAGATTGGATAACTAGGTAGGTTAACATGGTGTATAGGACTACATACATAGCATGTAATATTTCACATCACCTAAAACACTATCACTATATCCAAAATATGATATATGATGTGTTTTTATTACATAACACCCTGTGTGGTTAGGTTTTTCACATAATGATAATTTATTCCATGTGTCTTCATGATACTTATTTTTTTATCAAATCAAGAATAAGGACCACAAAAAATCAGTGTGAACCAAATTTCACCATTTTATTTGTAGAATTCATTTACTGAGAAATGACATATTGTGATCCACTCAAATTCTGCATCACCTTTGATGGCTGTAGAACTTCATGCCACTACACTTCACCATTCCATATTTGAGATCCATAATGATACACCTAAATATCTTCCTAATCTATCCACAAATAACTATTACAGTAATATTTCACACATCCACTACGAATCTATGGGAAAAATCTTGCTCAGACTCACCTGAATATGTCAAACCATGGAACCTTATGCTAATGGAGAAGAAAACGAATAACAAACAGGGGAAAAACAAGAAAAATCATGAAGGAATCATTGGTAAATAATTGTTGTTTAGAGATCATAAATCAAGTATATCTAGGGGAGATAACAAGACTTTTTAGGAATTATATAATTATAAACAATCAGATTATTGAAACAGTATTGTATGACAGAAGGATAAATGTCGATCAATAAGAGATAGTAAAATCTATGATAAAATTTTAATAAAAAAGGGGAAAAAAGAATGAGTCCTAGATGAAAAATGGATTGTTCATCGGTAAATAAAACATTCTATAGTGTAGTAGAGGACCTTCTATAACCACTACCTCTCGATCCACATTGATCTGATCATCATTCATCATCTAATTATGATTGACTAACAAGGAACACTATAAATATCATATCAGATCTAGAAAGGGTTATCTAGATAACCCTTTGAAAATAATCATACGATTCTATTTATTAAGGATTTTAATTAATCCATTTAACTAAAAAATAATTTATTTATTTTAATTAAATGAACCCTCCAATGATCACCTAATTCGGATTTTAGATGATGACCAACCTTATGCCACAACTAGTTTAAACCCCATATTCCAAACTCAAATACAGTCTCAGATTTATGATATGAGACTTCATTTTAAATTTATTCAACTTTTTGAGTGAAAATATGCAAACATGATATTATTATATTTAATATTTTTAAAATATCAATTTTGGGCTCCCTAGGTCTCATAATATCATGTTGTCTTATCATCTAGATCAAAAAATATTCCGCAATATTTTTCAATGTATTAAAATAACAAAACTGGGTCATTATAACCAATGTTATCATTATGGATTGGTTTCACTACCCATTATATCATTAATCTAGTCAAATTTCACTATCAAGATAATAATAGTGCATGGACTCTCTTACTAAACTAGGATCACTCCCTATTCCAACCCTTATTATCTCATGAGATATCTATCATCACCCAATGTATTTGAGGGATATATAATTATGGACTGTGTCATAAAATAATAAATATCATATATATGTGTGCCAGAATATCATAAAACATTCATCACATCATCACATCATAACACGTGGAAAGAGTACATGTTTATTAAACATTAAATAAATTTATCATAGTATACCTTTTGGAAAGAAATGATTTTCATAAAGTAATCCTCATAACATAATTAACCCATGGAAGAGAATTGAGTTTCATAGAATCATTCTTAAACCATCATCTTCATAATTCTTCCAAATAAAAAAGGGGGATGGTATCATAAGACCAAATAACTAATGAATTATAAGATTCCTTAATTAACGTCCATATATATGAAAAATAACTTTATAATAGCATCTGATCCTCTTATTGAAAAAATAAGAAAAATATCCTTTTATTTGGATAAAAATTATCTAAAAACTCATAGAATATTGAGAAAATAATTTTAATTGAAAATAACCATGTAAACATGTAATGTAATCTTCAAATAATAAAATGTTTATGATGATAGAAAAATATGTGCAGGTTGTATTTGTAAAATTAAAACATTCTTTTCAAAAATTTGTAAAAAGATAAAAATTGAATATTTATGTAAAAGATCATTTAAAAAGATTAATTTTTAAACTATTGAAAATAAAGTCAAAGATAATGAAAATGGAATTTAAAAAAATTAAATGTATAGGCAAGTAATTTCATAAAAAAAAATTTAAATAGTTTTTTACATGAAGAAAATGTTTTTCAATTAAAGAGGAAATAAGGTCCAAAATTATTGAAAACAATTTCTATCAATTTAAGTAAAAAATTTCGGAAAATGGTACTATTACATAAAAACTATGAAAATTAATATCAGATACAAAAATATGTGGGTTTTATAGGTTAATATACACACAATTTCTTTTAATGAAAACTTATCATAGACAATACTGAAAAAGAAACAAGATTGTAACAAAAATTCCTAACTCAAGTTCAATATTTTTTATATGTGTTCGAATATCTTTTATAATAAATATATATTTATTATAAAAATGATCTA
Organism: Viscum album; assembly: GCA_963277665.1. Lineage (NCBI taxonomy): Eukaryota > Viridiplantae > Streptophyta > Magnoliopsida > Santalales > Viscaceae > Viscum > Viscum album. Next base: position 289,070,791 of record OY728153.1, on the reverse strand, counting down.
TAAAAATATTCACACAAAAATTAATTTTTATTATTTATTTGTAATTTCCAATCATCAGTTTATTAAAAATTTCATTATTAGAACAAACACTTGGTGTAAAAAAAAGAACAGTTTTCCATGAATTTTTTGGTTCAATGGTTCCAATTATCCACTCTTGGTCAGGTGTTCATCATATTTAGAATATTAATAATAGAATAATTATCATATTTATTAATCTTATACAGTTATATAATATTTTTTCTATAAATTAGTTTTAAAAAACGAATCACATCATCCCGTGGATGTGGTAGTCCCCACATATACATGAACGATGTTGTTATTTTGAAATGAATGGAAAGTTATGAAGTTGGATAATATAATAAATTAAAAAAATTATAAAAATTTAATAAATATTATATTTAATGATTAAATTTATCATAATAAGAAACCATGATGTATGGTGATGTAAAATTTTTCATATTGCTACGTGGATGCGGTAATCCACACATACAGATGAGTGATGCATTCAAATCCCTTTTTATAGAAGAAAGATGGAAATTGGTTGTAAATAATCATAATAAAAATTAATTATTTTTTAATATACGTATGTCATTATTTTATAACAGATTCCATATATTTATAAGATATATAAGAAGAAATAAAATTTAAAGTACTCAGTTAAGTGTTATACCTAATTATTGAGAAACCACCTTTAGATTAAACCCTATGGCTTGAAAATATGGTATTATGATCAAAAAAGGAAATAAAAAACTAACTTAGGGAAGTAAATGGATTAATAAGGTATGTATTGGATTGGATTTTATGTTCATCAAGTGTTAGTAAAATAGGATATGTGTTATGATTTTATAAGGTAGGAAGGGGAGTAAATTGTAATTTTTCAAAAGAATAAAATTCAATATTTCCTTACTCATGTCTTTTGGATCCATAATTCTAAATACTAGATTATAAAAAGGATAAGAATAAAATATCATCAAACAATCAAATTATAAAATGTTTGTTGTGATATTTTAAACAATTCCTCCTAGGTTAACCTCTATATAAACCCATTTTAACTATAACCGTGGAAACACATGTTTATTATTTTTATCATTCATTATAAAAAATGAAATTATTAACTTAAATTAATTATACTAATTCAAAATGTAGGATTAATTTTACCAGATAAAATTTTATAAGTGGTAAAAAATCATTTTATAATAAGTGCACATAACACAATAAACCCATTTCATAAAATACATTTTTAAGTATAAAATTAATTTTACGTTCATGACATTCCTTATAAAAACTACTAGATAAATTTGGAAATTTTTTTATATATTATTTAAACATTTGATTAAAATTTTATTTAGTAAATATTAATGTTATTTATTATTATAAATAAAAATTTCCTATATGAAAAATGTTTTTATGAAAAGGAATATCTTTTTATCTTTAAATGATTTTGTTTTAATTTATAATCAATTAAAAACAAATGATATCATTTTATATATATACGAACAAAATTAAATTTTATAATTTTTATTCTTATTAAAACCCACCAATCAAACATCTAGGCGATACTATCATTTTAAATAATTATATTTATATCACCAATCATTTAAACATAGTATTGTTGGTAAAAAATATCAAAGAAATCAAATTTATTTAGAGAGAAATACAACATAAAATATTCTGGTATTAAATTCCACCCAATTATAATAATTTTCTCTCAAAATTATATTAATTTGGGAAAAATAATTTGTGTTACATATAAGTAGTCAAATCTTTAGGTTCCCATTGCGCTTACCCAAATTTATGGTTTCACCACCAAACATTGACCAGGTGGGTTCTCTTCTTCAAAAAAACTTCTTCACTTCGATCCATAATCTAGAAAAATTTATACATATAAGAGAGATCATTCTATGGTGTTATGACCTAAGATTTAAATAAATATTAAGGGTAATTCAGGTAATTCCTCATGAGAGATACATGGAACACATCATGAATTTGAGAGAGATTCGGTGGATGTTTTTAGTGATAATAAAATTTCCTGATATGATCATGAATTTAAAATTCACCAATATATAGTGTCAAATTTTCCATTCACCCAAAATATCATAACCTTGTTCCATTGGAAAATTCATAGGAATCACTTACCACTAAATATTAACTCCATATGTCATCATTGATTTTCAACATAAACATTCTATTAACTCTCATCTAACTTGATGTACTACTGAATATATCTAACCATATCTTCCTTTTCTATAGCTTTATCAACTCCCAAAAGATTTTATTCTCTATACATATAACAAAACGATAGATTTTATCAATATGTACAATATATGGCCACATAAAAATCTATTGAAATGATTGAGTGAAAGCTATTTTTGTATGAACACTATATTACAGAAGGTGTTGTTCCCAACCACCTTTAGAATCCATATAATGTGATCTCAACATATTATGTAGGGTTTTATTGTCCCTATCACACTTTTCATCAATATAAGGATGACATGTAGTATAAATACTCATCTTTTTATCTAGAACTTACTGAAAAATTATCTAGAACATCAAGGTAAACCTAGGATCTCGATCATATATAACTATGAGTGGTACTCTATGAAATCTCTCATATTCTATAATGTATATCCTATAAATTTGGATAGGGGAGATTTTTTTTGAAATTAATTATGATGACTTCATAAGGTGATTGAATACAACCCAAATATTATTATGAAAATTAGTTGTTTTGGGATACTAATGATGAATTCCATGGTAAGGATTCCACATTTACATTAGGGTATGGGTAATGGTTATAACATTCCCTTATACTACTTTCTCTAATATTTAAATTTATGACATACCAGGAATCAAGATACATAGTATGTAATACCCCTTTTTGAGTTATCCCCTAAAACATAATCACTCAAATCAGTCAATATTTTATTATTTTAAGGTTCAATAAATAATGATCAACTATGAGTTTCATTCAAAATCTCCTTACTAATGTCTAGAATTTATGGGACACAAACATAGATCCAAAACCTTATCATCCATTACAATCATGGTTTAAATCTAGAGTATTTCTCACCATATTTTTCAGTTCCATATCATCTTTCTGGGACATGTCAATTCTCACATGTATGGATGGTTTCAAATTCATCTAAGAAATATATGATCTATCCCCTATCCTCATGATTTTTGGATCCATATTCAACAAATCAATAAATATCGTATCTCTTAAAATTCTATTCATGTATAAAATAGCATGGTATTATCAACATAGAGGATCAACCACCTTCCTCTCCTTTCTATGGTGTTAGTGTCTTGAGGAGTCATAATCATTAATTAAATCCAATAATCACCTTTTTAACATATTCATCTTTATCTACATAGACATAGAAGTCATTATTTTATGACTAGTATATATATCACACCATTAACTATAAAGATAATTCCACTAAATTTTATTTTCAAAAATCACTTCCCCCAACTCCAAATCATGATTTGGGTAATGTTTCTCTTTATTTTTCAATTGGGGAAAGGAATAATCTATCAATATATCATCCTGTAAAAGGATTCATCATTTTTCCTTATTTGATGCATAACTTAAGATTACCAAGCATTCTACATTAAAGGGTAGTGTATTTATAGGTTTACTTACCACCCTTCTTTTCTGTTCCTTAATGTTTTCTCACATTCATCAATCCAAATAAAATTATATCCCATCCGAGTGTACATGGTAATTGGATTAGATATTTATGGAAAATATATCAAAAAAAAATTCATAGTATCCTTATAACAGAATAAAACTATAGATCTTAATAACAATGGTTTTTTGGGGTTATTGATCAATAACTACTTTCATTTAAGGATACACATATATACACTCACATAAGACCATATAATTGAAGTTTTTGACGTTGTTTTTTCAAAATTAAATCTTGGTAAATTTATTCTAAATCTTCTCTTTCATTAGAGTATTTAGTACAATCCTAAAATTTTCATCATTCTCTTCTTTTATCTTTAAATATACAAGAATATCATTTATAAATACTAACAAAAACATATGAAGGTAATATATAAAGAATATTCAAAAAATCCATGAATATAGAAGGTGCATTAGTAAGTCCAAATTTCCTAACAATAATTTTAAAATTAATATAACTCATATGAAAGGATGTAATCTATATATAATCTTTCATGATCCTTTGCTGAGGATATCTAGATTAAATATCCATCTTGGAAAAAATATTGAGCTCCTTGTAATTGATCAAATAGATCATTAATACAGGGTATATGATAGTTTTTATTAATAGTGATCTTGTAAAGGTCCCTATAATTAATGAAAAGACACGTAATGCCATATTTATTCTTAAAAAAAGAATAGGTTCACCTCATATTGATGCACTAGGGTGTATGAATCACTTATAAAGAATCTATAGAAGTTTATTCTTAAATTCCTACAACTCTATAAAGGCAATGCTACATGAATTCCTTCAAATTAATGTTTCCCTAGGTGTGAGTTATATTTAAACTACAACCTCATGATTTAGGGGGGGGGGACTCGGAATTTAAATAATAAATTATTCATAAATCCCTAAATAAAATGAAAAACTTCAATTTGAGTTTATCCCCAACATTTTGAGATAAATATCCCTTATTTATATGCAACAATATAACCAAATTAAATTCAATTAGATGTTTATATTCATTGTTTAATTAAAATTTGATCATAGGTTGGTTCAGAAAATTAAATATGATTTCCCTTAATATTTATTTGAGAAATAGATATATATATATATACAATAATGTTCAAAATCACATAAAATTAAATTAGAGGTGGAGTCAAAATATTTATCTATATACACCCATAAAAATAATTTTTCAGAGAGGAGGTATAGAAATTAGATGGAATCATCACACCATTATAAGTTTTTAATATAAAATCAATATCTTATTTTTGGGGAAACGAACTAACACCCTATATCATTTTTATTATATAATTAAATTCATATGAAAAAGTGAAAATAAGAAACTTCAAAATTTGAATGTGTCTGTCACCACCTTAACCATATCATTATATCTTAAATCCCTTACTAAAACATAAACAGTTATCCTGAGCATCACCATTATAATTAGAAATAATATAATCATTAATTTTATTCATATGATGTCTAAATAATGACACCTTATTGTATATATATTGTAACATGGTTTTAAGATAGATCATTAATGGTCATCATCTATTCAAATCCTTCATAATGATTCATAATGAAAATATGGATTAACATAGGAATAGACCTATTGTGTTTCTAACTAGGTGTGTAGTCTTAAACCCACTCATTGTGAACCAGTGATGACATAGACAATAAAAATATCCCCATTTTATAGTTGTTACCCCTAGGAATATCTATGCCACAAATGCATCTACTTTCTAGCATCCAAATAGTGTTTTGATTTATAGAAAAATTAAAAGTTATCTACCTTACCAAATCATAAGGTTTTTATCCAATTCTTAGACTTAACATCATTATTTTCAATAGTATTCTATAACCTTAATTTCTAAAAATAACTAAACCCTAATTTGAAACAATTTGAGGTTACCTAACCATTTCATAAATAAATATTACATTATTTTAGATTAATATTGAATACTTATCATGACAAAACACATCCAAAAATCATAAATGTTAAGATTTTATGGATAGAAGATACATAATCATATTATTTCATTACTGAACTTTAAAATATCCCAAAAATGTCTTCTTATAAACTACACTTCCTAGTAATAACCAAATTAAAACCATGCTTCCTAACCTAGTGAATGAAAAAAATAAAGGTTGAGCTCATATGATTAGTAAGGTTAAACATTATAGATTTCAATAATGATCATAAGTGATCATAAGATAAGAATAAGGGTATTATAACATGAATGTAACTTACAATAGTCATACTCAATATGTGGAATATCATTAATCCTAAATCATGAAATATGAATTTATCATAACAAAAAATATAAGTCTTAAGTGTGCATAATCATTAATAATCAATCACGTTCAATTAGAATATATCATAATCCTAATACATGTGTTTTTTTAATACACATAATAATATATCATCATTTACTTAGTCAATTATCACAACCAAATATATCATTGAGGATTGGGTTTACTCCCTATTTCATCAATTCTATAGTCAATTTTGACTCCCATGACTATCATAGTGGACAAATTCCCCTACCGAACTAATTTAAATATATAATCCAACTCTCATTATATCATGATTTATCTATCATTACCCAATTCATTAGAGGGTCATAAAATCATGGTCGATCTTATTATGCAATGAAAATCATATCTATATGATCTAAAATATGCTAAAACATTAATCATATCAACTTATTACAACCAATTAAAATAAAATGGGTTTCATAAACATTTCATCATTTCATCATTGCATAACCCATGTTAAAGAAACATGGTTTAGAGAAGTTTCACCATACATTAATTAACACATGGGAATGAAATGGGTTGTATAGAATCATAATTAAATAATAATCATAATTTATATATATGAATAATTTTTATTCTATGATAAGATCATATCCATAGTAAATCATATAAATCCTTAAATAATTTTGATATATATGAAAATACCTTGAAAAAATATTCCATAATCTCTTTTGAAACATGAGGAAAATGTCATTTTCTATTGATAAAATTATAAAAAAAATTCTTAAAATGTTGAAAAATTATTTCTTGAAAAATAACCTTGGAAACTTATAACTGAAGCTTTAATGTAGATAATAGTCTTGACTATGGGAATGTCCATTCTGGTAGTAAATTTTAAAAGAAAACGTTTCATTCCCACACTGGTAAAAAGTGAAAAACTATTTCAAAAAATGATTCGTTAATAATAATTTTTAAGACGTTGAATATAATGTAAAACATTTTAAAAATGATCTTTTTTAAAACATTATAACTATAGGAAAGAAATTTCATAAATATTTTTTTGAATGTAATGGATATGAAAAGAAAACTTTCATCAACTAAAGAAGAAATTTGACCAACCTTTCATTAAATACATTTCCATAATTTTGAGTTAAAAATAGAGGAAAATGATAATAATATATAAAATATAAGTAAAAAAGAATAATAAAATATATGGGGTTTAAAGTTTATGATATATGTTATTTATTTTAATAGTAATTTTGCAAGGATAGTCTGTAAAATAAATGAGATTGTACTATAAACCCTTACCTCAGGTTCAATAATGCTTTTTACGTGTTCAAATATCCTATATAGGAAATATATATTTAATATAAATATATTAAATTACCATATTTATACATAACATAATATTTATCCGTCCTTTATAATTTCAAATTATCCATTTATTAGTGATTTTTTTGAAATGAACATTCTAGTGAAAACTTGTCCCTTTTCCATGGATGTTTCAGTTTGATGTTACTAGTACCTAGACCTTGGTCAAGGTTCCTTTATATCTTGTATATTAATCAATAAAAATGTATCAGGTTTATTAATCATATAAAATGTTATATTTTTTCATATAAATCTGTGACAAAAAATGAGTCACATCACTGCATTGAGGTGGTTGTCCCCACGTACACACGAGTGGTGTTAAGTTTTTTCCATCGAATGAAGAAGAAATAAGGTAATTTTTTTATAATTATATAATCATAATTATATCTTAAATAACATATATAAACATTAAATAAATTATAATAACCAACCAATAATGATGGTTATCTAAAATGATTCATATCACTACATAGAGGTGGTAGTCCACACATACAGACACATGATTCTTTAATTTCCCATTTGACTAAAAGAATGTATAAAATTGTTTATATTTCACCATGATAACATTTAATTATATTATTTACACTAAATAAATTATTTTATAATGGATTATATAGATTTATATAAGGTATAAGAAGAAATGAAATTTAATTTACTCAGTTAAGATTTATACCTCTTTGTTGAGAAAGCTCTTTCAGAATACACATTAATCCTTGAAGAAATGGTTATATAATAAAAAATTCCACTAAAATATTTTTAGGTATGTTAGGAAGGGTTTATGAAATTATTTTTCAAAGATATAAGTGTCATTACATATGATGAAAAGATGATAACTGGTATCCTTTTATAAGGGAGGGAGTGGATAAGATTAGAAATTTTCAAAAGATTAAAATATAATTATGTATTAGTAAATAAATGTTTCTTAAAAATTTAAAATGATAAAAATTATCAATGATAAAATATAAATCAAATAGAAAAATAAAAATAAAATCATTTATTTACGATATTTTAAACCATATCTCCTAGGTTAACAACCCAAAAATCCTCTTTTAACCTTTACTCTGGTAATAATTTTTTTACTCTTTTTAGTATTCATTATAATCAAAAATTAAGTTGAAAATATTATATTATACTAATTATATTCATTAAAAATATGGGATTCATTTTAAAATATTTAATTTATATAATTTTAAAATATTCTTTTTGAATTAAGTACACAAGTAGAAATAAAATTATTTTCATAAAAATGTATTTTTAAGAATAACATTGATTTTACCTTAATTTCCTACCATGTTTTCTATAATATTATATATTTTAAAATATTTTAGTGAATATTTTATCTAAAAATTCCATTAAAATATTATATCAAATGATATTAATTTATTTTATTATGATAAAATCATGTTGTGCATAGAAATACATTTTCTCACAAAACCTTAATTTTTTACCTTTAAATTAATTAATTTATTTTTTTCTAGTAAAATTTAAAATAATGAATTAATTTTATAAATATTAAAAATATAATTTTTTATAATTTTTTATAACTATTCATTTCGACTAATCTAATATTTAGGTGATGGATATCACATTAAATAACAATATTCATAATATGGGTTTTTACAATGTTTCCTGTAAGGAATGATATCAAAAAATAAAATTTATTTAAAGAAAAATATATCATAAAATATTAGGTTTTTATAGTTTTGTTAGTTGTTTCACGCTAAATAATTCATTGTATGACCTATAAATTTCAACTCAGTATGTATTCACAGATTCAACACTATCTTTTATAATGGCTACATAATATCACTTGTTGGTTTAGATTTGTCCTTGATTCCATATGATCCTTCTCTTACACTACTCATTGTTTGAATTTCCTCAAGAATATGTTCATACATATGTCTTTTTAGTACATGAAATTCCTCAAGTTCATATCTCCACCTTATTCCTACACTACAACATTAATAGTTATAAATAATAATTTACATGGTGGGTGGGGAACCTCCTTGAAATTCTCACACAGTGGAATTTTATTGGTCTTCATGAACCATCATTTTTCTCAAAACTCACTTCCATGAATTATTATAATTTCTTCCCACAATAAAAATTGTAAAAATTTCATTCTAGATATTTATTGAGATTTCTACATCATATTTGGCTTGGGATCCACCTCAATTATGAGACTAATACAACCTTTTTATGTTTCTTCGTTTGATGCTTCATTATAGAATCATTCATTATTCCTCCACTACCATAGAAGGGATATTACAACAAACCTAATTTAGAACCCATGGTTTGAGGTATGAATTATTTTTCTGCATTTTGTTTTCTCAATGGATTATGTGGGTCAGCTTTTAATTTTTTTGGGCCCCTAAAAAAAGAAAGAAACTTGATTTGACGGCATAAAAAATTTACACTATAAAATGTGGTTTTACAAAATAAATAATTTATGGAATATTTTCCTAAGTTAAAATAGATTTACTCTATAAAATTGGTTTATTCCATAAAAATGGGTTTTCATAGAAAAATAGTCAAGGCGGTGGATATTTCATCATAAGTGAGCCTTGATGAATTTATGTAAAATATTCCCAATCAAGGACATAAATAGTTAGGGGCCAATGATTTGTGTTATGGACAACTATTGTAAATACTAATACACTACTTTATTATTTATATAATCCTCCATGTATAACATAGGTGATTTATGGTGATATTCAATGTTCAAACTCATTGTATGATGAATATTGAAGCATTGTTTTATGGAAATTAAATGTTAGAGTTCCTTTCATTTTTATCATTTTGTATAAACTTATATTGGATTAAGGGAAATCATATATCAGTGTTTTAAACCAAGATTTATGGGTTTTAATTTTTAGTGATGATATATTCTTGGTTTTGATAGTGAAATAGAAGGAAGAAGTTGATCTATTGAATCGTTTAAGATCCTTTTTACAAAGGTAATCGAGGTTGTGGGCTTCTCTCCCATTCTAATATTCTATAACCAATTGGATTGGATATTGATAAATTGTCCTTATTCTTTTATTGGAAATATCTTAATCTATTTATGTGGAAAATCCATGTTATGATGTTATTTCAAAAGGGTGGTTTTGAAATATTCTCATGAGACATTTTAATGAAATATTTTTAAAGTATTTGGTTTTTAATATAAATTATTTATGTGGAAAATTATTTTATATTTATGATTGTATAAACATAAATGGTCAAATGTGTTCATTTTTCATTGTATGAGGTATTTCTTTAATATACATAGTTCTCACTAATGATTTAAAATGGAAAATGGGATATTACCTAGTAAGACTTTGTGAAAGATGGATTTCTACTCACGCTTGTTGGGATTGTCATTCAAAATCAATGTTTGTGTGGGTTTTGAACAAGAAATGGGTATTGAAAATAGAAATTAAAAGATAATGAAGAAGGATTTATTCGGTTAAATTTCTTTCCTTTACTATTTTACATTGATAAAATAATTTCATATTCTCACCCACCTCATTGTATAATTTTTTTAACTTGTTCTTTTCCTAGTGCCATGTGATGCGATGTTTTTGGGGAAATTCAAATGAGTGATATAATCAGCCCTTTCATGGAAAATTTGGTGTGCTTGAAGATGTTGTCTAGTAATATATAGGTATATTTCATTTATCATAGTTCTCTAGTGGGGATACTTGTTATAATTGTTTGGTTTCTTAAGATAGAGTTGGGGAGTGTTTGCATCTTGGTCTGGGGTTGTACCACTTCAGTTCCGATGTGTTTCTCTTTGGAGGTGTATCCTTAAACAGTTATTTCATTTTCTATTGGTACTATGATATTTTCCTATATTTTAATTATATTGAGGTATATTATTATTAATACATGCATCATATAGGTGAGTTTTATTGCATTATTTATTTTTAGAAGGTTTTGTTTTCTTCAAGAAAAAAAATTCCCCAACCATTCACTAAGCCCATAGAATTTATTTATAGACATTGGTATCCTGAGGACACCAACGTAGGCCAGTAAAATCTATGAATCTTCCCAAGACAGTGGGAAATGGGAAGTATTTTACACAACACCTATTTACTAGTGGTATATTTTTTAAGAATAGTTGGGTTTCTTCATGACTATCCACCATAATTACCATTAAATTAACCACATAAATAACATTTCATTGATAAATATTTCAGAACAGTTCATCCGCATTGTGTACACTAAAAAAATATTTTGGTTTTTTATTTATTATAATTTATTCTCTCTATTAGGGATTTTATTAATAATCCAATACTAGTGGTTGATACACCATTAAATTAAATCCAATTTCACTTTATTTCAACTCCGAGAGCTTTTCCTAAATGCTAAATTTTCTTATTTTCACTAAATTTTCTCTACCTTAATATAAGAATACAGATTATTATCTTAGAAAATATTTTACAATGCTTAATATTTTTTTTACATATATCCATTATAATCACAAATAAAACATCTCATATTAATGTCATACATCATGTAATATTTTATTTTTTATGGTTTCATTATAAAATATTTTCAAGCATTATTGAGTTCATGGATTCATAAAAACATACAAATAGAGTTTATTATTATCCTATATAAATAGAACATTATAGAAACTATCCCTTAGAAAACGTCATTTTTTGGATTTATCGGTACTATTCAGTTTATATACTAATTAAACATTTTCTTTTAGGTGCACTCTACATGTGAATGCATCCATAAGAGGGGTCTTCTTATTCTCATTAAAGATTTTTAACTACTCCTCAAACTCATATATATTCTCATCCTTATCCTTTAACATGGAAGAAATTTTCATAATCCTTTATCATACTTTATTTTATATTTTATCCTTTATTAAAGTAGTGTTTTTAGAAGTATAATGTTTGATTTTAGTTCTTTATCCATGGATAAATTTTTTCCCAAATCTTGTGAATGTTGACAAAATATTTCACTTTTACATTTCATAATCTCACCCATTTTTTAAATGGATTTAATAAATGTAATCTCTTATTTCCTAAATCTTCTATTCTTCCTGTACAAGTCTCATATAAATGGATAATTCACTAAATTAATAATCTCCCATTTATCCTATTATTTAAGTAAGGCATGAATAACATATTTGTTGGTATATAGACATCCTCTAAATTTATAATTAGTTATCCTTGAAACATTGAAATTATTTTCCACTCTATGGATGGATATTGATTTTTATGATTTTAAGACACCTTTAAAGAAGTATTAAAAATTGATTCCTCATTTATATCTATCTCACTTACCTCAATAGGTGTGTTATTCATAACAAGTGTCTTATTATATTTTGTCCTATTATTCCATTTTGACATTTGAAAGCCTACACAATCATTTTATGGTAATCCATATATATGATTATCTTATAATGATTTTCAAAAAATAATTTCTATAGTCTTCCACATGATGAATATTGTGGAACATTGAGAGGTGTTATTACATACAACATTTTTCATAAATTTTACCTTGGTCTTTTCTATTTTTTCATCACTATTTCTTTCACTATGCTTTTTAAAATCAAAATATTAATATATATAATGAATAATATATTTAGAAAAATACTATATATAAATATGTATATAATTTTTCATGACATCATGATTTATTTCATTAAAAACCATATTCCTCATCATTTATTCCATGTGTGAAACAAATCCAATATCCGATTTGGTAGATTAAACAACAAGTTTGAACCTATAGGATTTGATACCATCATTTGGGACTATATTGAATTTGTGTACCATGAGGGTGGGGGAGAATTATGGTTTTTGTGATTTAAAATGTTTCATTTGATTTTATATTCCTCGTTAACGGGTTTTTCCATTTTTTTGAAGAAACACTTTTAGTCTGTCAATTTTATTGGCACTCTCATAAGAAAATTTGACAAATGAAAAAATTTAAAGGTTAACATATATGAGGAATTTAATTTGTTCACTATAAATGGATATTTTCAAGTGTCATATGATGATGATGTGCCGATGTACCAAAATAAACTATTTAAATCACTATTATTTGGATGATGAAATTCCAATTGTGGGAACTCCATACTATGCCTCGTTACTGTAAAAGGTTTAGGGATGAAGAAATTTTTATAAAGGACCACATACCCTACTCCTCCTCATAACACATCTTTAATTAAGTAATCATCTATTTATATAAATGAGGGTATCTCCCTGATATGTATATAAATAATGATTATAATTCATCTTTGAGTCCAGGAAAATGCTCAATAATACACCAAAATTTTTGTACTCATGTTTTTCAAATCTTGGCTAGATCAAATCATAAATATTAAGGGATGGTTCTGATAATTCCACAATGATATCACATCAGTTTCTAAATAAAATAGATATATAATACTTCCATACAATAATTATTCTCATTTTTCATCACCATTAACTTTTCAATCGTCCATATATGTCAATGAAACACCCTTTTCTACCTCAGAAATTCTCCCTATAAAACACTAGATGTGTTATTTAAATTTTACCATGTGCTCTTATATCATCTTATTATATAAATTTAATGTTAAATATGTTTCCTTACTATATACTAAATATTTTCCAATAGTTTCACTATTACCTTTATAGATCATCAAATGGATGATCAAATAAGTAGGTCCAAAGTTGATGACATACCATCAATGATGTAGATCACACCACATTCCTTCAAACTCAATGATCACTCGATGTACCCCACCTAATTTTAGTATTATAAAATTAACCTTCTCAATTTGAATTAATGAGCTATATCTCACTCCATAATATCAATATTTTAATTCAAAAAATTTCATTTATTTTTATAGGTTTAAGTCCACAATGTCATTGAGACATCTGAAATGAAATTTTCTAGGACCAATCTCAGTAATTTGTTCTACATTATAGGAATTATATCTCAATGACATGAGTTTTTTTCCATTAAAATTATAAATATTTTATTATCATGGCTAACCACTACAAAGTTAAATAATCATCATGGTTTTGTATATATCTTGGAAAATGCCTTTCCAAATAGCTAGTTCCCTAATCACATAATTGTTTGAAATTCAAATATATACATATCAATATCAAAAATGTATATCTCTCCAATATAAAGACTATATGGTATCAAATTTTAGATAATCAAACAATATTCCTCTACTATTTTCTGTATCCTTACATAACATAAAAAATCCATTAAATCACTCATGTCGGGTAACCACATTTTATTGAAGGATTTTGAAATCCCAATATGATATTCTCTCCCTCATCTTATCATTTCTATTAATAATTTTACCTCATTGATCTCCATAATTCCCTATGAAGTGGCCTATATTTATTTTCAATATCTCTAGATTTTCATGATTTTAACTGTAATAGATCCTAAAAATTCCTAGTAAGTGCTTTATATTCAACATTTCATGTTTTAATCATGTATAACAAGTTGCACCATGAAAGGGTGATTTCAACCCTCACCAAACTTGTTCTATTCATCTCCAAACAACTCCTTGAAAGATTAAAATATTTATAGAACAAAAATACACTAAAATAAGCACATAAATTTTACTAAAATATCTATTAAATTCATATTTCACATAAAACCTAAAACATGATATTCTAAATTCATTCCTTGCTATGTAGTGATATCAAGGATTACCGATAGAACACTTTATAAGTGATTCAATTTTATTAACTTCAATACGTCAACTATGATCATCCAAATAATGATAGTTCCACTTATGAATTTTAATATTTCTTATAACACCATCACCATGTCTTAAATTTCAATTAATACTATATACTTGCCTTTAACAAATCCAAACATTAGTTATTATAAACTAATCAATATTATAACATCTTGTTTGATATAAAACATGTTGGTTACCACAATCATCGCTTGCAACTTTCCATTATTATCATCATTTAGAGAATAAAAAAAATCCATCATAAAACATCCTAGTTCTAACACCTTTAACAATTAAACTGAATTTAAAAATTAAAATTTTTGATCAATGTCCTAAAAATTATCTTAACCCCATTTCCATTCTCACTGTAACCTAACTTTTCTTTGACTCCACTGATATAGACTGAGGTGTGATGATACAACCTCCACACCATAGCCCTTTTAATCCCCAAGATTTTTCCATGTTTATATCTTATAAAAAAAATAAGTCATAATGTTACAATTCAGAATATGATTCTTGATCTCCCATTAAGTTGATCATGTTGATACTGCACCCGAACTAGTGAATATTTCCAAAAATTGAACACCTCTAGTTCTATCAAATAAAAAATTAGGGTTTTCTCCTAAATGTTTTTGTGATACAATTTACCATAATTTTAGTTCTTGATAATGTACATAATTCACTATCTGATAATAAATTGAACTAACTATTTCCAAAAAACGATGGCTTGTGCATTGTGACAGTAATTTGTTCCAAAAAATCTATGATATATCCCCACTCATAGTGGTGTTCATGAATTCCTATATCAATAATATCATGAAAAAAAATATATATGTTTTTGGTCTAAGAAGGACCAATTTAATCTCAACACCATGAATGCGAATCTTCCAGTTAATATCCTAAGAAACCATCATTATCACACCCATGGCCATAACCATTACACAAGGACCCATATAATAACACCAATTATTATACCCACCTATGAGTACTAAAACTCTATAGCTTTGGTCAGCCCACTAGACTGCTTCCCAAAATACATCCTCATTCATCCCATTAGGCCATAGCCCTTCATACACATCTTCAAGCTACAAACATAATAAAATCATAAAATCCACATTGATCAATACCCATATATGTGTATTACCATTTTACTATAATAACCTACCTAATTATTTCTATAAAATTATGAACAATATTAACCAATATTGTTTTTATTTTTTAATGGTGACTCACCCCAATTCTACCATTTATTCTATAATTTCACTATAATTCTACAAATACCTCATTTAAAGAACTAACCATATCACAATTCACAGGATCTCATTATTTAATCACACACAGATATCCCTAGAGGAACCCTTTCTTTGAACAAGTAATAATATATCATTAAGGGATAACACCCTTACTAATCCCATGGTCAAGATAAGGTACCTCACACATTTCTTAAATCCCAACATACCAAGATCACCATATATAAATGATCATTCATTAGGACTACCAACATCCCCTGACATATCTCTATGTATGTGGAAGAAATGATGGATCCCTAGAGCTCATCACTAAATATAGACACCTCTCAAGGACCTATTCCCCACACAATTCTTTAGTGATCAAATGTTACCCTGTCAACCTAACCAAAATAAGGGTATGTTGTTGTATTAAACAACTATGAATCATTAATCATCAACATGGTCTCCCCATTGGAGTCATGTCACCTTCAAAAATAAATATGAATATCATAGAGATTTTATAAAATTCCCCATTAGTATGTCTCATATGCCACCAATGGAAGAACATGCCAAACCAATACAAAATCATACCATATTTTGACTGATATTTGATTTCACAATCCCACTGTGTATGATGCAAAAAATCAGCCCATTTATCCCATGTAATGGTAGTATTCAATAAACTAAAAAAGTGAATCCCTTCCCAATCATCAATAAGAACTCATTTTTTGGAAGGGGCACAACCGAGTTCCACCCACCTATACCACTCAATGCATTCCAACATGAGTCATGTCACATAGGTTTTAGGCTCAAATTCATTATCAAATATTTTACAATGACTCTAATTCACTTTTGACACATCCCATATGCAAGAATTGTCCTGGCCTACTTTTTCATTACATAACTAAGGCAATACTTTTTTTTAGAAAGTGTGGGTAGAACCCCTTTTATTGAACAAAGAAAGACTCCATTTGAAGACTGGGAAAAGGAGGAACCCATTACAAGAACCAAATGAGAAAAAAAAAATGGAACAAGGCCTTATATGGACCCAAATTCCAAAAGGAAACAAACATCAAAGTAAGAACCAGCCAAGAGTATTTTTCCCCCCCTGTCGGAACCAACAAAAGCAGAATCAGTCCAAGATGATGCACTGCCCCCCTTCCCAAGTAATATATCATGCTAGAAACACAAACAAGGCAAGGCACTCCTCCATACAACATTGAAATGAAGGAAGAGGACTGGACGATAGATGACAACACACCTATCTCTCAAAAAAGCCACCCAAACGACAATGCAAGCGATGAAATCAATGCATTTTCAACCTGATGTAGCACAAAACCAGATAGAGAACAGCATACGGAAACCAACAGAGAAACTATCCATCTAAAAATGGACCAACAACTGAATGATGGGTGTCAGCATAGCCATCCCTCTTGCGAGGTCGCCCACCTGATGCCATCTATAATAAACAGACACGTATACCAAATACAAAGAGACATTGACCAATTCTCATGATAGAATCTGCATCTCATCCAGCCTTCAAGACCAGATAATCTCAATGAAAAGATCAATGCAGCCCAAATTAGTGAGAAGAAACCAAAGAGGAGCAACAGAAAACACAACAAAAGTGCAGCATTGAGAAGAGAAATCACAGTTGAAGTCATAAATTCCACTGAAGCAAGTATCCCACAACCCAAAACCTCTCCTCGGTATCAAAAAACCTAAATACACCATCCAAGGATCATAACCAGAGAAAATCATGGGGAATATCTCAAAAAAAATCCATGAAAAAATCATCCAAGAGCATTGGAAAATGGTACTCCATCCAAATTCGCAACCCCCTCCAAACATTGATCCACAAATATCATCATTTGGAAGATGCACCAGGAAGAGGCAACCCAACGACCGTACCTCACCATATAAGGACAAGTCAATGTTGGGGAGGCATGTTCTAAAGATCAGATCGAACCAATGGGTGACACTACCAACTGTAGGAAATAAACACCATCGACCGGAGCAGACCCGAGCACAACGATCCACCGTCGTGATCCCACCTAGAAAACCACACCGAAGGCATCATAGCCGCCCATCAAGAAGAATCCGAAGAACATCCTGAGCAGGAAGAACAATAAATGAAGCAAGTATGAAGAAACCGGCCCAAAGAATCTGCATACCTCCATCGATTCGAAGTCCACCGCTCGAATAAGTTATAAATAAAACACCGTATAAGTTTTTATTGACATAGTAAACAAAAAAACTCTCCTAATAATTAAATGGCCAATCAAATACAGTAATTTTGGTGTCATATTAAACCTAAATTCCAGATATCATGCATAAACCCATGCCTCTTGATACACTAGCCCATGTGTAAAGTAAGAGAAAAATAAGAAGACCCCATCCTTTAGGAAAATCATCTCAACATTAACAGTGAATAACATGAATCGAAATCCAAACTCCTTATAAACTTTGACATAAGATCATGTAGGAACTGACTAGGAAAAAATTTATCTTTCATCATACTTTTAGAATTCTCATATCTAGACCTACCACATTCATAATAGTATGGAAGTTAAAAAATATCTGATAGCTCTTTGTAACATTCTTATCATAGTTTACCTACTCGATGACAAATTTAGATCATTACTAGACCTCAAGTGGACCTCCCTATATACTAGAGGATGTAGAATAATAGTGAGGTTGTGATAATACAATGCTAGATGACTATATCTTCTTGAACAATAATAATAATAAATACTAATAACATGATTATACAATGTAGTAACTACATCAAATTAAATCACTTATATTTTTAGTGGAAAGAATACCAACAATAAAAAAAATCACCTTGCTATAACAAAATTTAGACATAAAAGTCACTTATACATACATCTACGTAGCAAATCCTAGTGGGATGATCATATATAACAACATAATGAAAAGTAAAGAAAAAATGTGCACATAACTATGATCCTCTACCACAACTCTGACCCTTATATACTTATCCATTATGATCTTTAAGATAATCCTATAACACTCATGAAAATCCCCAAAACTACATGTTATTCATCACTCTAGATGGACACCAATGTGAATACTCATGGAATGAGTACAAAACTTTGGAAAAAAATTAAAATATAACCTAATAATAATTGTATATTTTTACATGACTGTTTTTAATGAATATAAGTTGTAAAATTTACAGTTATACACTCATTTTAGAAGTATATACACATAGAGCCAACTTTATTGCCAAATCATACCAATATAGTTCATTTCTAGAGTTGGATTATTTACCCATACTTTTAACACAGAGTGAGTAGAAATTATATTTCACCAATAATTTCTTCAGTGAAGGGGAATGGGCTATCTCCATTTCATAACATTTTAGAGAATTATTCCTCACTAATTCTATATTAAAAAAATGATCCATTATTGAATCAGACCTATGGTGGATGATATAGCACCATATTCATAAAAAATGTTGAAAAATAACCTAAAGGAGAATGATGTATCATATTCCAATAACAAAGAAAAAATGTATCACTAGGTAATTGATATTTCAATATATAACTATAGGGAAAATGATATATGACTAGATGATTGATATATCATCAAAAAAGGGTGGATGTCTTATCATCAGATGAATCATTCATAACCAATTCAATAATCAATAATGACATGCTACCAATGTATTCCGTGTATATGGAATATGAAAATCCAATACTTTTGAGGTGGAGAATCTACCACCACAATAATTACAAGTAGAACTGTGTATCACTGATCACAACCTTGTGTAACTGATCTACCAACACACAATAACCATGTGGAACTATATATCATTGGTTAAAGTGGTATTAGAACTCCATAAAATAGAAAATGATATATCTATATGTGAATTATGTATCAAAAATCAATAATTTCTATGGTAAATGATATAACTTTAACTATCATGATCATAAATTACTCAAAACTATTCCATTTTTCTTGAGTGGGATGATATATTATCATTACAACACATATGATGAAATATCCATCCTCTCAAGCCCATAATTTAGTGAATAAAAAATCACTATAAATACATCAATCTCAAACATTCAATAGAAAATGAGAACAATTTATCACCATAAGAATTAGTTGAAACTACCCATTCCCTCACAAGGATACTCAAAACTATGTCATAGTACACTCAGAACACTTAAATAATTCCCTATATCTCATGAAATATCTAATGATCTCATAAAAAACCCATCACATAAGGGAAATTCAATAGAAAACTATTTAGACAAAAGTCTTAGAACAAATGATAGATCATTATTTGGCATAACCAATATACAATGTTTCATCACTAAAGAACAATCAAGAATTATATATAGCATCATAAAAAAATATATGGACTATGAAGCTCTTCAAAATTCCACTCAATTAGTGTCTCTAGTTTTTAAGCTGTTATGACCATCAATGGACGCATGCTCTACACTCATGGTTTGAGGGACTTACAATGATCTACGTGTATAGAACTATATTTTAATTTATCATAGGTCATTATATCAATCTCACTCAAGTATATACATCATACTATGAATTATATAGCAACTAAATAATTTGTCCCTTATCCATCAGTTCAGGTGAGATCCATATCCAACCATGTTACCCTCCTAGTTCACGAGTGGTATAGCTGAAAGAATTGACTCTTCTTGTTGACCCATATCCTCTTATTCAATATTCTAAATAAGAAAGTTTATCAATAAGTGGAAAATTCATAAAAAATATTGTTATGGGATTTATAATAGTGAAACAAAAATCTATAGTATTTACCCAAATTGGAAAACCCACTCAGGTTTCCCAAATGGGCCACTCAGCCCCATATACAAATTCCTTCCAGTAATCCAATAAAAAAATAAATAGGTAATATTATGTATCACATACCATAATCATTATATTATATCCACAAAAAACACATGAATACCGTTTTCTATAATTGACCAATCCCACTCCGGTCATCAATCAACGCCAAGCGGTACTATCTTCAACAAACATCTACTATAATTAATTATAAAAAATATCTATAAATTAAAAAATAATCCATATTAATTTTACCGGTAAAAATATATATTAATCCTAGGATAATGTAATAATTATAATACCATATGAACTGGTCTATAACTCACTCCTAACAAACCATATATCGCACTGCCTACCAAAAAACTAACATCTAACATGAATACTTAATTATATTCTGGTAAATACTATGAATACACAATGAAATATCTCATTCTAAATGTAACTATATGAAAAAATTTGAATTATTCCACTTATATCATCTTCTTATTAAGACACAAAATCCCCAACACTATGACCATATTCTGATATGATCCAACAAAATCTATATTAAATCCCAAATTCCCAAAAAATAATATTTGAGAATATGAAGAAAGAACGCATGAGTGGGGGACGAATATACCAAAATTTGATAAATAAATACCATTAAATATATTTTCCATCAATGAGAATGAGTATAGAAGAGGATATAAAGTGGGGAAAGGACCTCCCTTCCTTGGTTGGAAAAAAATACCCTTGAGGGGGGTTTTAAAATAAAAAACCTCATTTGGGTATTTTAACCTCTAATTAAGAAAATGTATTTAGCCACCACTAGGTACTCAATGCACCTTAAATGGCCATCTAATTACCCACTAGGTACTCAGTGTGAGGTAACTACTACTCAGTGGCCTCAACTGGAGGGAAACACTCTCTAATTTTTCATTGGGTAATTAGTTCTCCATAATGTTAGAGTTGGTTTCCTAGAAAAACTAAATTTTTAATTTTTATTTAAAATTTATTACAAATCGTAATATAAGATAATATTTTTTATTTTATAAAAAATTTATGTAACTATTTTGATAGATTATATTATCATTTCAAAGGGTTATAAAATTTCCACACTATAATGAATACCATGAAATGCTTTATATTTTTTCAAATATATTTCATATGTCCTAAATAACATTAATATGATAGTGTAGACATGATGTTAGACTATCATGTTTTGGAGGCTCATAGGACATTGATATTTCCTCTCATGAAGATCATATAAGGTGATATTCATGAGGAGAGGTCTTTAGAATAGACCCACCAATAGGAATTGTAAATTTTTTACA
Source organism: Viscum album (assembly GCA_963277665.1). Lineage (NCBI taxonomy): Eukaryota > Viridiplantae > Streptophyta > Magnoliopsida > Santalales > Viscaceae > Viscum > Viscum album. The sequence goes on along the minus strand of OY728153.1, from coordinate 289,048,404 downwards.
TGTTATTAGATTTTAATATCTATAAAAATGTGTTTTTTTATTAAACATTAGTTTATTATTAATGTATATAATGTATATGGTAAATTTATATATGGATAAAACCATGATTTCATATTCTCATGGTGAGGTAACATATATTGGGTGTTTTTAAGTGACATGGAAGTAATTAAACAAGTCATGAACTAATTTTTACATTCATTATTAATGAATGAATATTTTCGTAATCATTTTATATGAATGGATCTATCTATTTAAATACATGTTAATGATATTTTACAGATGATTTAGTTTAGGGAAGTCAAATAAAGGAAAATCAAGAATAGAAGGTGATTAAACAGTATTCATCCTATATTGTACCACCTTCTATTTCATATATGATACCCTCTTATTATGTATTTTTAAGTAATATATTACTTGGGTTTAGATTAAGTTGTTTATGGATAGGTGTTATGTGTTTTTATTGGTTTTTATTGGAGAATGATAAATGAAAATCCGATACTTTATCTAAGAAACTGTGCAAGGGTTATTTGATTCAAATGGTAGGTGAATTGTTGGGGTACAGTTTGGAAAACCTGTGTAGGTAACCATGTGAAAATTAAAAAATTAGAGTTTTCGAGATAGTATAAATGTATGGTTTTCCAAACCTTGCGAAAAAACTGTGTATCTCCCCTGGTGATGTCTAAAAAAATGTGAATAGTTGTTGATAAGTTATCCCAAACATAAATCCCAAACATATGGTTATCTTATTTGTATATAGTATCTAGTGAATAGTGAGTCAAAGCTTGTTTCCTAACATTTAAACATGTGTTAGATTCTATGAAAATTATATTTTAACAAGGATTAATCCTTTTAAAGTGTTATTTTTTCTTCTATCTTAGGCTCTATGAAAATTCTTCTTCAATAATTTCTCCTAGTGAATCCATTGAAAATAGAAGATTTTTTTGTTAATCGAAGTTCGTTAGATCTCATAAATCAATCATAAGTCCCCATTTTTCTCTTTTATTCTTAGATCTACTCATATTTTCCCACCCAAAATGATTTATAATTTTTTTATTGATATATCTATGATCTGGGATGTGTTCTGAATAGATATTGTAATAATCTAACGAAGCAAAGATTTTTCTTGTCTGGATCTGGAAGTCCATACGAAATTTTTTTCAACTATTGTGAGGTAGGAGACTTCTCTTTTATCAACACGTATTATAGAACTTCATTGATTAGTTTATTTAATTTTTTTATATTATTTTAAAGGGATAGATTTTTTTATTTCCAGAAGGGATCTGTTTTGTTTTATGATTTGAGATGATGGGAATGTTGGATGGATTTTGGAAAACCAGTTAATTTATAAATATTAAACTATTTTTTTAAAAAATTATTGGGGTTTTAATGCAAAAAAGATGTTCAATTTTTTTTTCAAATAATAAAATTATTTTATTTGGAATTAATTTGTGTGTAATTTTGAAAAATTGGCTTGTAATGTGTTCCTCCGAATAGAACAAGATCATGAAGTACAATAATTAATGTTGGATGATACATAGTTATGAAGTAACACCATTATTGTGGGTCACCAAGTAATATATTTGTGACAAGATTACATGCCACTCAATATTATTTTTATGTTTTTGACAAGCATGTGTGTGTGTGTGTGAATATGGGATGGTTATGATGTCTATTAATAAATAGTAAAAAAATTATTGATTTTTTCTTACATGGAAGTTGTATATATATTTAATTAAAAAAATTTATCTACTTCTCATCTATTTTAAAAAAATTGTCTAACTTAATATTTTCCTAGTGTCTAGTGTTCTGAAGTCTTCAGGGATTTCTTACTAAGAGTTTTATTAAACCATTATTAGGTATTATAGTATATTGACATATGTGGATTATTGAGACATTAGAAATGGAAAGGTATCATACCTTCTTAGTGGTGAATCTTAATACCATAGGCAAGTCATGGGGGGTTAGATCCTGATGGTTGTTTAGGTGATACTTGGGATGATTCCACTTTATTTTAACAGGTTTATGTTTTACTTTATTCTATGTAAAATTATTTATCATTATTTCATTATTAATAAAATCTTGTGTTTACATTTGTTATACCATTTAGTTATATTTTTTAAACACATGCATCATGTAGCTAGTTTGGATATTTTTATTTTTTATCACAGCTTCTTTTGTTTATAAAGTTACAATCATCCCCAAAAGTTATCTTAATCCCTTAATATTTATTTATAAAATTTTTTGTGTTGGGGATGTCACCTATTTTTATAGGAACATTCGACCAAACCCAATAAAATAGGTTGGGTGGGGACGTCATAAAACAACCTATCATGAAATGTATATCATTGACCTGATTTAAGGAATGGATTAGATGACATCCTTCAAAGACCACTTCCATTGTTATGCGTGGTAGTTTTCTTTCACATATTTTTATGATATTAAAAATCAAAATAAATGTGATTGGGATGTAAATACAAGATGATAAAGAACATTGGAAATGAGGGTTGGGACTATATGGTACCAGTTGGAAGTTGTTACTTTGGTAACTATTGATGAAATCAAACATAGATATTTTTCCAATAACCATTTATAAAATTCATGATATATTTCATAGAAAATTATTTTTGTTACCACAGAAATGATATGTGGTATATGATTTATCTATTACAAGGTACAATTCCTATTTCACTTCTATATTTTAGGATGGTTCAAAAGAAATTAATGGAATTTATGTTTTTGGTGAAATATTTTGAAAGAAAATGATTCATTCAGGATAGTACATCTTCATGTGGATCACCAATTTTATTATTAAGGAAAGATGATATAACTATTTAGATTTGTGTGAATAATTATAATCTCTAACATGTTATGATAAAGAATGTATATTCTTATCCATGAATTGATTATTTGTTTGATCAATTGAGGTGATCCAAATAGTTCTCTAAATTTATTTTTTATTAGGGTATCACCAACATTGAGTACAGAGAGTGTATATTCAATAAAAAATTATAAAGGAATCATAGTCACTATAAATATGTTTTTATTCCTTTGGTATTACAAATTCAACATATATTTTTATCAAATTGATGAATCTCATATTAAAAATATTTATAAATATTTTTTTTATTTTTGCATCGATGATATTATTGTGTATTTTTTACTAAATAAAGTCCTAAACAACAGTTGGTCCTAGAGTCAGGTTTGATTCCTAGAAATATCATTTATTATAATCTTTCAAAGTGTGATTTCTGGATACAAGAGGTACGTTTCCATGGACAATTCATTCCTGAATGAGGAATCTCATTTTCTCAAAATAAATTAGAACGTTTAACATCAAGGAAACCAATGAAGAATATTTTTTTGAGATACACAGTTTCCTCAACATATTTGGGTATTAATGATTATTTGTTCATAAATTTTCCTGATTTTCATCTCTAATGATATATTTGAAATGGAAACTTGTTCCTTTTCTATTGAATCACAAGTTCCTGATATCTTTTCAATAGTTTAATGTTCACATTACATTAGTACTTATCCTCATATTTATAGAGTTAGTTCAAGGATATATAGTCTATTATGAAGTATATATATCAGGATTGGGATGTATTATAATATATGGAGATCATATTGTAGTTTATGGTTCATTATAGTTATAGTTTCATGAGAATAATTTCTGAACACATTATTTGATGTTATTTTCTATATTCTATGACTTGAAAATGTTGGGTAATATAACCCACCCCCGTTTTTTAGGTATATTATCCTTTAATTATATATTTTGAAGTGATATATAATGTCCCTAAATTTTATATAAGGTAAATATCCTTTATATTTCATCTTAAAAATGTATCTTAATCGAATAAAAGTGATTAAGAGATTAGTGAAGGGTTTAGATGTGTATGTGTTTTGTTCAAACACTAGAGTTTTGATTTTTAGAGGAAAAAAATGAGGAACATGGTTGAAACATGGTTACAAATATCATTGTGGCCCAATAATGAAGGTGCATGGTTTTTAAAAACTGTGTAATACAGGTCGTATGACTATGAGGGGTGATTCAAAAAATGGTAGAGGTTCTACATGGGATATTAACAATGCATCTAAACATGCGCCTAGCCCATTTGAGGGTGTCATTCCCAAGGCAATGTTGAAGAATAGTTAGAAACATGGTTTGGAAAACCATGTGTCCAAATCATACACCCTTTAAAATAAATTGAAATTTCATTTTTTTTCTTTCCTATTATTTATAAATCTTCTCCAATTCCTTTTCTTCTCTCCATGTAGCTTCCCCCACACCTGATCTCTTCCTTATTCATTCAATAGGCTGTGACACAACTACATTAAATTTCTTATGAATCAAAAAACAAATATCTAATTGGATCACCATTGGTAATATTTTCATCCATCTTGATTATTTTGATCATTTATATCATCCACATGAATGGTTTTCCTAGGTGAGATAATATACCCTATTTTCTGTCATTCAATTTTTCCAATTTCTTCCATTAAAGATTGAATAAGATGCTAGTACCAGATGGGGAGTCATCTACCACCATAATTTATGTTATCTAGTATTTATTCCTTAAATTTTTTTCTATATACCTGGGATTATGGCATATCAATGTTAGACCTTCCGAATATTAACTTGAAACTATAAATTTTGTTAACATAAATTTCTAGTAATGCTATAAATTCAATTTAAACTCATGTCGTTGTCAGAGGACATTACTTTAGACTAATACCACCACTTATGGCATTGTTAAGAAATTCCTTGTCCTTGTAATAACTTATGTGACCAACCAACCCTTTAAGTGGTGTTATCTTGTGAATTAAATTGAAATGTCTTAGTTTAATTAAATAGAAGTGAATAGTATGGCAATGTAACATGGATTTATAAAAATGTTTGATTATTCCTTTGGATAATAAAAGTTTTAATGGTTAGAAAATATCTCTTGGATTGCGTCAAATCATTACATAAATGATTTATTATTATTATAATTCATTACCCATGTTTAATGAAAAACAAGACATTGTTAATGCAAGTGTGGGACATGATTCTTCCTTATCCCTTCATGTGCGATGTTGGTAATGACCTCCCACATAATTTATTAGATTTTGGACATGATGCTTCACATTTACCTAGAGGGTGTTGGGCATGAAACATCACTTTTCTCAATGGGTTGTTAGATAGGATGGCATCTGTAACACTGATTGAATGATTATTTTAGTGCTTTTATCTACAATAGGAGGATTTTATGATTATGCATGGATGCATTGGGTATACCATAGGTCGTAGCTAGTTTTATGTATCTATATATATATATATTTATATATAGTAAAATATATATACATAACTTTCTTATTATATATGTGTCTATATATATATATATATTCCTCATACACTTTAATATGTATATGGTGACATGAGCTAAGAGGAATCCTGACATAGTCCAAAGTAGGTATAGTCTGATGGGTGTCCTTGAGGAAACTGAGATGACTTAGTTATTGTTTACAATTATAATTTATATGGTTGTGTTTTCACACATCCATTTTATATGAACTGACAAGATCATACTAGAAGTTGGTGGTGGTGGCTTACTAAGTATATCTCAAAAAAATATCAGGTCATTGATTGGTTCCTAAATAGACATCTTGGTTATAGGTTGGCACAATGGCAAGGATTCATTTAAGAATTCTTGATTTTTTTGTACAAGGAATAAGTATGGGAGAAGTGGATGAATATTATACTTGTGGTGATATTAGAGAAAACATTTATTTAATTTTTATTAGAATGTTGTATATTCTTAATGTTATGTATCCCGAGTATTCCCCTTTTTTGTATAGTATCATGACATGCAATTTTGTATATGAAACTAGTGATATTTATGTGGGTGATTTATTTCTACTTCCACTAATTCATATTATTATTTATTATTTTGAGGCTTTATTATCTATCATCCACCAATGTGGTCTATGCTGACCAAAGGTAATTGTCTCCCCATTGAAAACACCATAGGTTCTCACTACAAGTTGGAAGACTCTGGCATATGGGGAGGCATGATTGATGCCATGTAGAAAACTAGGTTTGGTTACTTATGAGTGAACTAGGTTAGGGACTCTACAAAGTTTTATTCGAGATTCATTTCTTTTTTGTCTTACTATTTGAGAATGGTTTGAGAAAATATCTGGAATTTATAGAATTTGGTAATGTGACCATGTATGGGAGGATCTAACCCAAATATAGTGAAAATCCATATTTTTTATGATTGGACTTGTTGTTATATATTTACATTTTTACTATTGTTTCGATTTCACCATTAGTCGATGGAGTTGTTTTATGATATGAAATTCATGTATTCTCATTTACATCTGGTTACGTTAGGAAAGGAATTAATATACATTCATCATCATAGGAATGTAGATATTCACATTTCATGAATTATGATACATCATATAGGTGTATCTCATTACATTCATTGTTTTTATTGTTTTTGGTTTCCACATATTCCTTGATAGTTATATTCAAATCAAACTAATGTGTTTTACAAGGAGATAAATAATTCATTATTAAAGTGTCTGAATTATACTAAGCTATGTTTTCCCATATAGCAGAGAGGTTTCACTCTAACTAACTGATTATTCAATGTTTGTCCCATTTAACATAGGCCGCATGGGACGAAAAGATAGTGTTTGGAATCAAATGAATGAAAAATTATAATTTATAAAGTGTGTAGAAGTTTATAAATTGGGAATGTTCATCTATAAAATTAAACCATTACTATGTATTATGGTAGTTACATGAGATACCCATTAAATCTTATAATGTGTTGGACTTTATAATCATTAAATGGAAGAATCATATAACTAAAATAGGATAGATATAATATAGGAACCTGAATAGGTTGATTTTTTTAAACTAGTATATAATGGATTCTAAAAAATGGGGATTCCAATTTCAATGTAAACTGTTTGTCCTCTATACCATCAATAAGAAGTACATATAATGAGAAAATTGTTATAAGATATTGACCTTTGACATGGACCTAAACATAACAGTGGGATGTAGAGAGTGCATCTTATGACACTAATTCTCATCTAAAACTACATAGACATGGATTTACGAGAAGGATAAAGGGTGTTGAATATTGTATAGGAAAGAATTTCACCAATCATTTTTTTATCTATTATTTTATCAGTTTCTATTTTGAGTCATGTATTTGAAAATTATAAAAATATTCTACAATAAATAACTTAGGTAGAGAACGAGTAAGGTGGCTGTGAACACACTCCAAAAGTTGAAGGACCTGAGCCACAAATATTACATACTATATTTCCACTTTCATCATTTCCTTCAATACATGAATTGGGAATCTATACTGGGCTATGAGACAATTTCTTATGGTTTATATAGATTTTTAGGTAGCTCCAAGAATCTACATCTTCTATGTTATAATTAATGAAAGAGTTTTATCAGAAGAATCCACCTATTTTCATAGTGGATTATATCCCCTAGGATATTGTGTTTAGGATAAAGGTTATGTTTCCTGTATTTGATCACATAGAGACATCATTAAAAAAGAAATTCAATATTATAACCTATAATCTACATTATTTTTCTATGAAATTATGAGATTTTTTCATCCAAGATGGTCAATATTAGGATGTGGTCTAATTTTTTTTATATGGCCTTCTATGATTACTTTTTATGAATACACGGAGAGTTGAGTGGGCCACGGAATTTATGCACCTTCACCTGATTGATATGTTTTTGATGGAGTATTCAGCTCAATTAATATATCCTTAGTGATTCATACCAACATTTTATGATGATGAGATGTAGAATATGAGTTTATTGGTGATGAGATTGTATATGTCGTCTGATATCTGGTGAATATGTTTCGGTAGACTACCATTTCCAAAATTGTGAATTCTACCGTCATCATTGAGCGGAACATGATGGAATATACTGGTTTTGACTGGGCTAGTCCATTAACGTGACAAGGAATTTTATTATATAGAGGTCATAAGTGGTTCCTTGATCCAACTCATGTGGTAGTACTTTTCATATGGAAAAAAGAAGAAAATTATATAACATGTTGCCATTGTTGGAAGCCTGGCCATGCAAAGACCAAGTGCAACATGGTCACTATTGAATACCGAGTCTTTGAAAAAATGGGTAATCTGTAGTGTTTTTCTAAATGTGCACACATAGTACTTAGAAAGAAGGTGTATATATATACTCTATATCCAAGTGAGGTATTAGAAGCTTCAAGTCAAACATGATGTTGGACTACTACTATCCAGTCTGGAAGAGGATGTAAACATGGCCATGTGAGCTAGTCTTATAAGATGCAGGACTAGTAGAGTTGTCCTGCTCAGGATTTTCATGTCATAGATCAGATCAGTGGTATTAAAAAGCTTCATGTAGTAGAACTTATACTTGGGGATCATACTATTGGGCCTTCTACAGTACTATGTTTTATTTTAGTAGCCTATAGTCTTGGGTCTACACATTGTTTCATACAAGTTTCACACTCTTTTATCTATATGACTATTATAAAATGTTCAAGTCATCATATTGAGTTGTTTTTTGGGGTAATTACCCTGGATACTCTACTGGGAGTGTGATCAGAATTTATAATCTAGTTTATGGAGTTCCTCATTACATAGCTAACTATCACATCATATGTAACATCTTTTTACTCTAGATGACCATTTTTGTTATCTTTATTATGATGGACTGGATGGTTCTTCACTATGAACATGATGATTTGTAACACTAGAGAGTGTTATTAACTACACCAGAGGGGGATATTTATGTTTATAAAGGTGAATGGGATATCAAAGAAATGTGACCTTGAATAGAGAATCATGGGATAGGTGGAGTGTCAACAAAAAATTTCTTTCCTCATTATAAATGATTCAGGAACATGTCAAATTGACATCCCTCTTATGGTGGATCATTTCAGTGTCATGTTCGCTAATGAATTTATTTGTAAAAATCTTGAGAAAGGGGTTGAGTTTAATACTGAGCTAGTCCTATGAGTATCACCAGTATACATTCCACCTTATTGAATGGATATTGTAATGTTTCATGAGCTCCAGGGGTTGATAGGGGTTCCATATATAATATCCTGAACTTAGGAAGGAAACACTTTATTCAATAGTGTATGACATATGAAACACTGAGCTTAAAAGAATAATGAAATATTATTTTGTTAGAATTATAACCATGCAACTAAAATTGAGGGAATGAAATGTAATAACAGAATAATGAAATTTATAATGGTCATACTCATTGATAATTTGTATATTAATTCTTTTTAAATTTGTATTAGATTTTTAGTAAAGTCATTTCATTCATCAAAAACATATTTTCTACAAAAAAAATGATTTTTATTTATTTTTATGTAAAAGTAATATTAATATAATTAATATTTATATATTTTGTAAAACATTTATGATAAACATCACATCATTTTAGAAACCAGCATGTCAAATTTTTCCTATAGTAAATTTTTTATAATTTTTTGAATGTTTGATTTTTCAATTAACAGTGAAAAATAAAACAATTTATTATATTTTTCTAGTATTTAATTGGTAGAATTATATTTTTAATTTTTTATTAATTTTAATTAGTTTAAATTGATATACAATATTCTAATAATGATTTTTTAAATATATTTTATACTTTAATTTAGAAGGACATTTTTTCTGAAAAAACTATATTTGGTTTCATTTTTTCCATTTTATTTAAAATTATATTCTAAAAATTAGGTTTTTATAATTTTGAAAAATAAATTTCATATTTTTATTTATAAGTTCAATATTTATTAAAAAGGAATGTTTTATTTTTTGTTAATATGAATAGTAGCAATCATAATTTTTATTACCACAGTAAAGGAAAATTTAGGCAATCAAGGGTAAAAAGAAAATGATAAGGACTATAAATTGGCCTTACCACTTTCCCTAATATTAATTAATGAGTTATTTTGAACCATAATAATCCATGTGTCAAATTTATAACCATTTGGTTTTATTTGGGTAATATTTTGACATTTATAATCTTTTATTTAATGAAAAGTCAAAGATGTCATACTCCTATTTTTAATAACTATAATATTTTTAACATAGTTTTATATAATATACATTTTAGTCTGTAAATATTAATTTGAATCATAATATATTGATATACATAATTGTTATTTAATTTAAATTTTTAGTGAATATATTATTACCTTAAATGTTCACACAACACTGATGTAGTAATTATTTTATTGAAGGAAATGTAAAATTATTGATATTAAAAATATTAAAATAAATGTAATTTGAGATAATTAATGACATAATAAAATTTAATATATTACATTGACATGTTAGTGATATAACAAAATATTTTTATTAAATTAAAAGTGTGATATTAATATTATTGAATTCAAGGTAATGGGTATTGTCTAAAATTGAAATTAGGAATATTTAATAGTAAATAATATTTTATTACATGATATAAAATCACAAAAAATATTTAACAATTAAACATTTTTGGGATAGGGACTAAAATTTAATCAATTATTGATTTATGGGTCATTTTACATTTTTATAGTAAATATATAAATCCTCAAAGAGTAAAAATCTATGTTCTCACAGTAAGAGTTAAAGGGAATAAATAAAGGTTTAAAACAAATGATTAGTGCATAATTATGACCTGAAATTGTAAAAAAAAATTAATAAATGAATATGATTATACCCTTACCACATTAATCTCTAATTGTTGTGGTTTAATGGACACTTTCCCATGAAAATGACCTATATATTATTTAAATAAAAGGTAGTTAAAAATGCCACTCTATTTGTATTTAATATATTATATGTCTAAACATAAGTAAAAATGAATATATGAATGAAAAATTTCCCATTATGATATAAATGTAATTCTTTCTAATAAATAAATTTATTTTTTATTTTTTAAATAATACAATTACCTTAAATTCTTGTAAAATGCCTCTATAATATTTAATCAAATAACAAAAAATTAAGATAAATTACATTGAAAGTTAAAATTTTTGTATAATTTGAATGATTTAATCTGTTAAATGAATTATAAATATATATATAATATTATGGATTTTTAAAACATTATATTTGAACTTAACCTTTTTCTATATGAATCTGAAGTCAAAATAAATGAATAGTATCTAGATTTACATTAATAATAATTTTTCAGAATAATATTTTACTAAATTATTTTAAAATAATAAAAATATTTTAAAAAATAAGAATTAATTATTTTATGGTCTAAAATTTCATAAATGTTTCATTTATGGACAATTAATACCATATATTTAAAAATTAAAATCTTATAATATTAACAATTTTGTTACGGTACTTAAAATTAAAGTGAGTTAACTAAGGGTTAATCAAATTTATAAGGATTAAAATAACACCAAAAAATGTCTAACATATATTGGTTGATTATATTATTACCCTATATAATATTATCTTTTAATTCATATACTTTTAAATGTATTTGGATTGAGATTTAATTTATTAAAATTTACCTTTTGAGAAATTATGAATGTTCCTATCTCCAAAATTATTAAAGGGAACCTCCTTCCTCACATATTCAAATCACTTTGAGCCTTATATCTCAACCATAAACTACCAATTTTTCATATAAACTTCCCTAGAAGCCTTCTAGATGTGTTGTTCTCCTCAAAAGGCCAAACCTATAGCCATTTAAAAAATATATAAAGGTGTTGTTTTGATGAAGAGGTAATCGATATAACCGATCACTTTCTTTTTTCTACTCTTTATTACCTCCTCTATAACACCCTAATATTTTATGGTGTATTTCCTTTTAAATTTTATATCATTGAAGGCTTATGTTGAACACAACACTAAGCTTAAATTAATCGTGATATACTATTAAATATTATTATCTTAACACTAGTCGTTAGGTTGGTGGTTATGAGTTGGTTTATCTAACATATGGAAATATATTATTTAATTCATTCATCACCAATTAATTATAAATAAATATCAACACCAAGTTAATATAAAGAAAATATTTTTATAAAAAACTATTTAAACGTGCACAAGTGTGTTTTTTACCGATAAATAATCAAATCACAGTTTATAGATTATATTAATGAAATATATATATATACACAAATAATATATTAAATAGAATGTTTAAAATTAATCCTATATGTTTCTTATACATGATATAATAAGAAATCTAATTTCACGTACAAAAGATGTATTTTTATAAAAAGAAACTTTTACAACCTTTTGATGCCGTAGTTCCATTAAATTTCTTTTTGGACACTTATATAAATCATAATTGAAAAAAGTAAACTACCTCATTGAAGTATAAGTATAAAAATTTAATTTGGTTGAATTTTTGGAATCTTTTTGATAATATTAATTTTTTGATTACTAGTAAAAAAATATAGTATTTCAATTGAATATTCTTTTTCATCTAATTTATTTATATTGAAAGATTATATTTTATATTTTTTTAAAGTATAATTATATCTATATTTTATTAGTTGATAAAATTAAGGTCATTGGAAAAAAACTCACATTGAATTCTGATATAAAAACATTTCTATCTTTTGAATGTTTTCATTTTAAAAACACATTTCCTCGTTCCATCAATGAGATTAATTTTTAATTAATTTCATAAATTTATATATTGTGAATATATAAAAATTTATTTTTTCTCTAGAATCGAAATTTAAAAATTTAGTAAACATTTCATTTTATATTTGGACATTATAAATATCAAGTTTAGAAAATATTTATTAACACGGTTAAGGGAAAATCAGGTTATTAATGGTAAAAAAATATTATAAAAATTATAAAATTACACTAAAAAATTTCCTAATGTTATTGGAAGAGTATTTATCATCCCTATGCATTAAATTATTGTGTATGAGACCATATATGTAATTTTAATGACAATATAACCTTTATAATATTATATTCAATGGAAGTAAAATTTTCCCAAACTTTTGTTTTTAACCAGAGAAATATTTTTTATATAAGGTAATATATGGGATATGTTCGACTATAAATATTATTTTGAAAGATTATATGTTAATCTAAATCATGGAAGTGTATTTTTATTTTTAGTCATAAAATAATTACCTTAAATGATGACACCATGATGATGTATTAATTTACTAATTAATTAAAGGATCAAATAAAAGATATTAAAAATATGAAAATAAATTTAATTTGATATAATTAATGTCATCCACGAATTTTATGGAAGGATTTGACATGTTAGGTATGATTTAGAAGTGATTTTTTTTATGAAATCATGTTTTTATGATATTTTTAAAAACTCATGTAATAAATAGTGTCAAAATTGACATTAATGATATTTCAAAATAATCACAATTTATTTTATGATATAAAATTAATAAAAATATTAAATTCAGTTAAATGAATGGGATAAGCCTTTATATGTCATTAATTAATGATTTATTTGTTTTTCAAAATTTTATAGTAATCCTTGATGTTTAAATTACATGATATCACACTAAGAATTAATGATGTTAAATAAATGTTATAGTAAAAATATATGGATTAAAAAATGATAAAAACTTATCTTATTTTTATTTTATTATTTTATATAACCAAAAAATCATCCCATATTATAAATTTCGATGTTTATATCCATTTGGAATGTCACAACCCCATCACTCCAAAGACACCCTTGTTCGGATGTCTATGAAGAAAAGAGTCAATGAACCCTAAGGACTATGCGAAATTGAGACATTTTTAATGGGAAATTTGACATGGGATCCGGCCGGAAATACTCTTTTGTGATAGGGCCCCATCATAAATGACAATTTGCAGGAAAGGGCGTTAAAAATATTGTTTTGTGTGATGGTCTGTCGATAAAAGAAACTATTTGTGACGAGAAGTCGATCCGTCGCAAATAGCTTCCCTGTGGTTTTTAAATACCTTATAGTACATGCTCATCGCAAAAATAATTGCTGAGTTTTTGAAACATTTCTCTTGCAAAGAGCTTTCAAAAATACTATTTACTATAGGACCCACCGCAGAAAACCCTTGTCGAATTTTTGAAACCATTTTTTACAACGGAACATTATAAATATTATATGCGATGGGACTCATCGCAAAAAGTGTAAAAAATAAAAAATAAAATAAAATTGAATAAAATAATAGTAATAATATTAATAATAATAATAAGATAATAATAAAAATAATGAAATTATAATATTAATATTAGAAAAATTAAAGAAATAATAAAATACTATTCATTTCATAAAATAATATTGATAATATCATTATATTATTATTCTTATTAATGAAATAATAATAGTAATATTACTAATAAAATAAAAAATTATAAATATTGATAATATCAATATTAAAAAAATATGAAAAACAATAAAAATAAAACAATAAAAAATAATAATTAATAAAATAATAAAAAAATTAAATAAAGTCATAAAATAATAAAAAATTAAATAAATAAAAAAAATGGGTTATTCACAACAATATAAAAAATGCACTATATAAAATTGAAGATATTTAATATTAAAAATAAAAATTTATTCAATGATTTTGTCATAAAAAATGAATAGATCACTAAGGGGGACAAACATCTGGAGGAGCTGGAGGAGATGGTGGAGGGAACTCTATCCCTAAACCACGAGTCAAACATCACATATACTCCAACTACTCTAGCTCCTACTACTACCTCCATCGACACATCCCCTCCTGTATCATCTGATGCTGTTGTTGTTGTTATTGTAGAAGCTCTTCCTCCTCCTCCTGCTGCTACCATTGACGCATCTACTCCTGCTCCCTACACATACTCTCTATAAGCTCACTCTGAAATCCCAGCTTCTCTTGATAATTTGTATTAAATGATGATGCCTCTCTGTGACCTCCTCTCAACTTGGATGTCAACATCACAATGGTGCCATAATAATCCAAAAGTGTCAATCGATAACTGATACCAACAACTCGACCTTTCTCAAAGGCATATTGGGTCGCCTACATCTCTGTTTTCTCATCAAATTAGTGGGCACTGGTTTGAGTATTGGTCTCAGATTAACTCTCAGTTTGTTTCTGAGAGGTTGTGATCACATATTACTCCTTGAATAGAAATTTAAAATTAGAATAGTTAAAAAATTATTTACAGTTAAATTTTATACTCGAGAAAAAAAAATTCTGACCATAATATGACACTTGTGAGAGCCTCGAATATCTCTAGTGGTCAGATTAATGTATTATAATTTATTACGGATTATAACTAATTATAAAAATTTATTGCTAATTATTAGAATTTGTTTCTAAATATATCTAATTATTATAGTTTATTACTAATTATTAGAATTTATTACTAATTATGATTAATTTTTATAATTTATTTGTCATCATAACTACTTATTATTATGTATTACTAATTATTAATATTTATTACTAATTATAACTAATTATTAGAATTTTTTACTAATTATTATAATTTACTACGAATTAATAATAATTATTAGGATATATTACTAGTTATTATTTATTATTATAATTTACTACTAATTAATAATAATTGTTTAATTTTATTACTAATTATTACAATTTATCATTAATTATTAGAATTTATTATCAATTCATAGAATTTATTACTAATTAATACAATTTGTTATTAATTTTTACAATTTATTACAAATTATTAAAAATTATTACTAATTATTAGAATTTACTTCCAATTATTACAATTTATTAATAACTATTACTAATTATTATAATTTTTACTAATTTATAGAATTTATTACTAATTAGTAGACATTATTACTAATTTTTTCAATTTATTACTAATTGTGGAAATATATTTCTAATTATTAAAATATATTACTATTTATTACAATTTATTGCTAATTATTAAAATTTGTTACTATTTATTACTAATTATTAGAATTTGTTACTAATTGATTAAATTAATTTCTAATTATTATAATTTATTACAAATTATTACAATTTATTACTAATTGTTACAATTTATTACAATTAAATACTAATTATTACAATTTATTACTATGTATTTCAATTTATTACAAATTATTACAATTTATTACAAATTATTAGAATTTATTTATTATGGTTGTAATTTATCTCAATTTATTACTAATTATCACTGTTTATTACAAATTATCAAAAATTTTCACCAATTATAAAAATTTATCTCACATTATTTCAATTTATTATGAATTATTAGAATTTATTACCCATTATTAAAGTTTACTACTAATTATTACAATTTATTACTAATTATTAATAATTATTAATAATTATTACTTATTTTTTCAATTTATAATTAATTATTACAAGTTATTGCTTATTATTAGAATTTATTACAAGTTATTAATAGTTGTTGCAATTTGTTTCTAATTATTGCAATTTATTACTAATTATTACAATTTATTACTAATTATTATAATTTATTACAAATTATTATGATTTAAAACTAATTATTATAATGTAAAACTAATTATTATAATTTAAAACTAATTATTAGAATTTAATACTAATTATTATAATTTAATATTAATTATTACCTATTAATAATAAGTAATATAATAATTATAAATTAATACTTATTAATTAGGGCTGGTGGTTAACAAGCCTTTTGTAACGAGACCTATCTCAAAAGATAATCGGCCGATATATTATATACAACCAGATTTATATCCCCTTGCAAATACTAAAAATGTTTCCGGGTATTTGTGATAGGTTATAACAACCCATCATAAATACCCTTTCTCATGGTTTGGCATGCATGGCGTGAAAAACCTTTTTCGATGTGAATCATCGCCCTATAAGAAAAAATATATTATTTGCGATGGGCTGATGTTGTCGTAGAAAAATAGTGTTTTAGATAGACTATTTGTGATGGTTCACTACCCCGTCGCAAATGACCCGTCCTAGAATCCCATTATTCTCGTTGTGAAGTCCCACCACTAGTAGGCCTCGGGTTGGAGACTTACACCAAGAGTATACAAATTTCAAAAAATGGGAGGCATCAGCCTTTTTAGGAAAACAATATCGGGAGATATGACGAGTCATCCACAAAGTAACTGCAAGACATGTGTAAAAGAAATCCAAAATCGATCCCATATGCTTGTCATAAACAAATTGATAGAAAAACAAAAGTCTCTAATGTAAATACCAAAATTAAAGCTAAGCAGGGTCTTGAAAACCGTCAAGTTCTATGCCAGGATGGTCCAAAAAAGTCCGTGAAATCCTCCTAGAAACATGAAAGTGGTTTATATACAGAGGTTGATCATACTTGTATACTTAGTAAGAAAACCATGGTCTCTTGTCCACGTGTAAAAGAAGCACACTAATGCCCCTACGAGAAAACAGTTGAACTAAACATCACCTAACAGTAATACTAACCATCTCAACCTTACCAAGGCATGCTCTCCAAATAACACATGTCAAGTAATGTAATCTAATGAACATCAATGATATGGTACCCCACACCACTTCCCATTGTTTAGAAACCCTTTCCAAATGGAAAATGTCCTGGAACTCTGAACTCTTCTTGACATACCACATCATCACAGCCCACCCACAAACACCTCGGACACGACCAGACCTTGCCCCGTCACATGGGCCACAAAACACATCGCTTCTCATCTTGAAAACACCTGGGAAATCACAACACAACTCATCCAGAAAATACATGGAAAAACACAACCACCTACACAAACCAGGGCCTAGCAAACCCAAAACCTTCCCAAAGAATCTTGGGCTACTACTGCATAGAAGAGGGAGCTGGGAAGAGTGGGTGGACAACCATCCATCCTCCCACTAGGATATTTGGGAAGGACACCCTCCCTTAGGACGATGGGGGTGTTAAGCACATAGTTCTCAACTAGGGTGGGGTGTGTATAAAAATCACATGGAAAATAAATGTATATACATATAAGACACCAAGAACTTAGCCCTACCTATGGGTTTTCAAACAAACATACCTCAATAAGAACAACACCACACAAAAAGCCACAAATCTAGTTCATATTTCTAACCAATTTAATTAAAAATTACTATTATATTGACTACACTGACCTATGTAATTCAAACAGTATTAATAAAATATTTATTCATTTATCCCATTAATATCTAAGAAACTACAAAGCGTAGCACACAACAAGCAACATGAAAAAAGTCACACTTGGAGAAACATCAGGATAATTACCCATGCCTACAATCCCCATACCACATGTCACATCCATGACATATTTTAAAGGTAAATTTCATTTAATTTTCATTCATTCGTTGTTGTGGGGGGTTTCCATTCATTTTTGGAGGAAAAAGTGATTTTTTATTATTTGGGAGAAACCATGAGCCTATTTTCATATCTCAAAACCAATTTATTTTCATTCATATAACTTTCATTTTTAAACATTTTTCACCCATTTCACTTAAAAAATTTTCTATCCTGACCTATTAACAACAAAATATAAATTTGGACTCTCTAGGAATCCATAATCATGGTGGATTTTGCGTTTTAATTAAGGAATTTGGCTAGCCCAAAACCCCATTTCTAGTTTTAAAAAACAAATTTTTTTATTTAATATCTGATATATTTTTTATGATTATTTAGTGATTGAAATTCTCAACTAAGCCCACTGAACCTAGGAGTTCCATGATTTTCTTTTCCCCCTCATTTTAGGTCATATGAATTTCAAATTAGGTATGAACTTATTAAGATTTCTCAAATCATCCATATTGGAATAGTTAATTTATTTCTTTCATAACTCCTTCATTTTTTACTATTTTTAACCATTTCAATTCTCACATGACCTTCTCGGCCTTATTAGAAACTCACTTTCATTTTTGGTTGTTTTCAAATTAACCTACTGGTGTTTTTAGGATGATTTCTTTAAGATCCCTCATGTGTGTGGGTCTCTTTCCTTCTCCTTTCAATTTTCTTAGAGTTCTTTCTTTTTTTTCATGGGTTTTCTTACCTTATTATTTAATATACTTATCTACAAAAAGTAGGTTTTCGAACCTAGGGTTTGTTCTTGGGTTTCCTAGTGTATTCTTCAGGTTTTGGCTTTATCTATGTCCCTTTCGGTGCAGCAGTGGTGCGATTGAATTTTCGCAAAAGGATTCAAGGGTTTTGATACAATGGTAGATGATTCCACTGGTAATCAATGCTAGATGAATTTTATTTTCTGAATATATGTTTTTGTCACACTTATCCATCATTATACATGCTGAGAAATCTGGTTTTGGTGACATTTTTCAAGTAAAGGAATTTTAGGTACCAATTTTGTGTTAAATTGTGTGTTTTACATGTCTATTTTATGGTAATCCAAATGTGGTTGTTTTATAAATCATTTAATGGGTTTATAGAAATTATTTTGGTGATGTAAATTCTATTTTTATGAATTTGGGTTTTCAAATGGTGTTCAACGTGGGGTTTTTAAGGGATTTTTGTGTGAAAAAATATTGTTATGTTTTGGGAAGTCAATTTATTGAAATCCAAAAGGATTTATTGAGAGGTGTAAGCGGTGAAAAATATTTTTAGTTACTATTTGAGTGGATTTTGAACAGAACTGATGTGTTTATTTGATCATTGATTTTAGTATCATGTGAATGTGGTTTGATCACAAAGGGGGAAGCCGGAGTATCTTGGAGGGCATATATGAATGAGTACACTAATGATCTGGATGAGTTTTGTCCATATTTCAATGAGAAAAATGGATAAAAACCACAATATAAAAACTATATTGATGATTATTAGGGACCAATAGGTAATTATTTTGTTTACAACTAGTTCCCCTTGCATGAGAAAAGATTTTTCTATGGTTACTTTACACCGACGTACTAGGTACATAGGGCTCGAGACTACCTAGTTCCTAGGGGTGTTCCTGAGATATGTGCTCATTGAATCTTGAGTATTTATAAATTTAATATGGTGGGTTTTTATGGAAAATAAAGTATCCTACATGTTTTATTTAAATGTTCTCACTCATGGAAAATTACATTTTCAAACTGTTCACATTTACAATTATCATTCTTTAGAAATTATTTTCACTACTTTTTGCTTATCAAAACTAGAATGCTTTTTATCTTGTATTGTTTACTCTGTGGAATATCATGGTGGTATCTTCTTGGGATTAGTCTCAAACTGTACTTAAACCCCTTGGGTGTATGTATACTTGCTCATGTTAGACACTAGAAAAGTAAAGGCTTTGGGTGATGGCAGTTTGGGGTGTTAGTTCCCATCCATGGTGTGGCGTTGTGGAGACGGCTTGTGGGTAAAGAACCATTGTCATGTGGAGTCCTTGAGGCTATTTTGGTACTATTTTTATGTGTCTTTGGACCTCTTGTTAAATGTTTTAACCTATGTGTTGAGTTTTGGATTTTGTTTAAGTCTTGTTTGGCACGAATTTTAAGATTTGGTTTATCAATTGTTTTTGATGTTTTATGTATCCATATTCGGGTAGAATGTTCCCAGACCAAAATATATGATACCCAAGAACCTGTACAAGCCTATGGGGATAGGGAAATCCCTTCAAGCCTTTTTTCTAGATGGTTTTGGTTCCACGATTGATGGAAACTAAATTTGATTCGTAACAAAAGGGTATTAGAGGAGGTTAATGTTTTTGGGTTATATTTTTAACTTGCGATGAGTCGGGATAGACAGGAGAAAAGAGAGTTGGGACTCGGAGTTTTGGTCATTATTAGGGTGCTTGGCCCACACCTCTCTTGGAAGACCTCGAGTCGCAATGGGATATTGGAATTGTTTGTTTGACTTCACTTCTAAGTAAGATGTGTGGGCTGTAGACTACACGTGGACATCGGGTGGGGGTGGGGTAGTTGGTTATTTTATCGGTGTAATGTGTTTGGATTATGTATATTAGATTTAATTAATGAAATTTTCATAATTTTTGTCCTGATTTTTCCTTAGTGATTGTTTCCTTTTTATAGCAACATGCCTCCCCAGAATGCTCCCTTGCACCCAGAGGAGGAATCTTGAGAGAGTTCCCCCTCACCACTTGATCAGAGACTAGTAGCAGCTATGGATCTGGCTGTCCAGGATCTTGGACATGGACCGGATCTTGTTCCACATTTTATTAGAGAATATGAGACTGGTCTTAGGAAGGACAAGGCCCATCAGTTCTAAAAGCATAATCCTCATACCTTGTAAGGTAGCATAATCCCCCAAAAAGAAGATGAATGGCTCGAAAAGATCAAGCCCAAGTTTGAGTTCCTAGATAGATCGGAGGAGTTCAGGGTGAATTGTGCCAAGTTTTTTATGGTAGTTTCCTAGACATAGGTTGTCGGAATCCATACTTCAAACCGGGACGAATGTGCAGATGTTTTGGGGAGATTTCTATGCCATCTTCAATGAACAGTAATTCCCTGAGGTCGTGGCCTATGCTAAATCCCGATAGTTCATGGATCTTGTTCATGGGGATTTTTCTGTGATGGATTATGCCGACCATTTCACTGAGTTGGTTTGGTATGCTCCTGAAATCGTCTCTAATGAGAAATAAAAGGTCCAGAGGTTTGAGAAAGGTTTACGACCAGAGATATACTCCCATGATTTCTTGTTTAAGCTCAACACCTATGCTGAGTTAGTTGATTTGGCATGCATGGTAGAGATTTAATGGAAAGGGAGAGCTGGTTTCTGTTAGATGGTATTGGTAGTGGGAAGTGGAAGCTCATCAACTTGGAAAAGGAAGTGAGTGGATCATGTGAAGAAGGGAGATGGTAGTTCATGCCACTTTTCCAGGATGTTTTTATTTGTGGCTTCTAATGCGAGATCATTTGTGTGCAACCAGTGTGGGAGACCGTGGCACATATGACTAGCATGTCCAATTACTCTGAATTTTTATTATCAATGTGGACGTATGGCTCACAAGTAGTGCTTTTTCGGGGAGGGGTCACCCACTTCAGAGTGGGGAAGGGTCAGTGGAATCAAGTGGAATGCCAGATCAGTCAGAGACATAGAGGATGGAGGGAATATGATTTGGTGGTCATGTTGGTAGGGTTGGGTCCTCTTCTAGGTAGTTCAGTTTAGGGCACATCCATAGAATAGCGGTCATCCTCAGGTAGAGACTGGACAACTCCATGTGGTGGATCCAGCACCTACATGATCAGAGGCGGGACCATCAACAGTTCAAGGTAAAATTTTGATTGCATCTTCTATAGCTACTAAATTTTTTGATATTTGTGCCTCTATTTCATTCATTTCTACCTGTGTTGTTTACATGCGGAATTTTCGAACCGGGTTGTTGTCTTTTGGGATGGAGTTGGTGATGTCATAGGGAAAGAAGAAGGAGGGGAGTCTCAAGTACCCCTTGTGGGCACTTCCTTTGTTAGGGGTTGAGATGAAGTGAGACCTCTTGGTCTTAGATATGGAACTTTTGGCATAATACTTGGCATGGATTAGATAGTAGACTTCAAGGTGCACATCAATTTCTATAGGCTATGAGTGAGTTTTACGGCACCTGATGGGAGTCGTCAGGTTTTTTATGGGGAATGAGATCCTTGGTTGAGTCATGTGGGACCTCCACTCCCATAGTTGGGAGATGTTGTTTTTAATATATCGTCACATGCAGTAGCGGAAAATGTTCATTCTCTTATAGGTTTATTACCTATGGTAGTTGACAAATTTCCGGAGATATTTTCGGATTATTTTTTCAGGTTTTCCCCCAGAGCAGGATTTGGAGTTCTCGATTGATTTGGCACCAAGAACACAACCGATATATCTTACCACATATTGCTTGGCCCCCATCGAGCTGAGGGAATTAAAGCTACAACTAGAAGACTTATAATCCAAAGGATTCATTCTCTTGAGCATCTCTCTTTAGGTCTCTCATGTGTTGTTCACAGAAAAGGCTGATGGATCCCTCTAATTGTGCACTGAGTATTGGAAGATGAATAAAGTAACAATCAAGAAAAAATATCTTTTTTCCCAAATAGATTACTTGTTTTATCAGTTTAAGGGAGAAAGGTGGTTTTATAAAATCGACTTGCATTGGGGATATCGTCACCTCAGGGTGAAAGAGGATGATATCCCAAAGACAACCTTCCGTAGAAGGTACGACCACATTGAGTACTTGGTCATACCCTTCAGATTGACCAATGCGCCAGTGGTCTTTATTGAACTCATGAACAAGGTGTTCCATTAGTATCTTGATTCTTTTTTCCTGGAAATTTTGGATCACATATATTTTTATTCGGGATCCACGTAAGAACATGAGTTTTACTTGTAGATCGTTCTAGGCACTTTGAGAGAGCATTCCCATTATTCAAAGTTACCTAATTTCACTTTCTAGAGTAGGGAGGTGAAATTTATAAGGCATGTGATCTCGGAGAAAGGGGTTTCAGTTGACCTCGAGATGATCAGTGTAATTAAGTTATGGGAGCATCCAAAGAATTTGTTTGAGATCAAGAGTTTCCTCAGCCGGTCTTGTTATTACAGGCTGTTTGTTTGGGATTTGTATCATCTTGCTTCATCGACGAATGCCATCACCCAGAAGGGGTGATGTTTGTATGGGGCCCAGAATTTCAGGAATCATTCAAGGAGATGAAGATGTGGTTGACTACATCCCTGGTTATGATTTTTCTATAGAATGGAAAGATGTTTGTTATATATTACGACCCTTCAGGTATGGGTCTTGGGTGCATGCTTATGAAGGATGATCACATGGTGGCATATGGATCTCGCAAACTCTGACAACACGAAAAGAATTACCTGACCCAAGACTTTGAGTTAGTCACTATGGTGAATGCTTTTATGACATATTATCACTACCTCTTGGGGGAAAAGTTATTTAGTCTACTATGATCACCAAATCATGGCATATATCTTCTCTCAAAAGGACCTCAACTTGAGGCAGCGTCATTGGATCGAGTACTTGCAGGGGTTTGACTTTGCCACTATATACCCTATGCAAGGGAAGCATGGTGGCTGATTCCTTGACTAGAAGAGTTAAAATGTAGACATTGAAGAAGTCCAAAGATGAGTATACATTGATTGGGATCTTATCTTAGTTAAATGTGTAGACCATAGAGAAAAATGGGGGTTCGTTCTTGGTGAGAATTCAGTTGAATCCTTCTCTTGTGGAGTTGATTCAGTAGGAACAACCTAGTGATGAGCTTTATCAGTGATAAAGGTAGTTTCTTCCTAGTGGGGAGACATCCTATAATTGGTCATCGTCTTTTGAGGGAATCTTGTGCTTCAATGGATGTTCAATAGTTTCATTATCTCTGCGGAAGGTGGTGATGTCGGATAGCCACCAATCTCAATGGGTTGTTCGTTTGGGTGCCACTAAGATGTATTATGATGTACTTCGGTAGTTTTGTTGACCTGGTATGAGGTGAGACATTGCGAACTTCATGTCAAGATTCTATACATGACAACAAGTGATATCAGAGCGACAACGACCCTCTGGTTTACTCCAGCCAATACCCATTCCTACCTAGAAGTTGGATGAGGTTGCCATGGACAACATTTTTTGCTTGTCTCATACACCTTGGGGTAAGAATGCCATTTTAGTGGTAATTGGTCGTATGATCAAATTTTAAGAACCTGGTTTTTTCTATGAAAGACTTTGGAATATTCTTGATGATATTCCAGAGAAGCGCCTTCAGACGGCGTGCGATTCCGAGCCCCAATGTGGACGGAATTCAGTTTTCAGTGCGTTCACACTAGAAACACCAAATAAATGTGATAAATCTTAAATAGTTATCCAAATCAGAGAACCGAGTGGACAGATGGGTCCAGAATGGGGTGATTACCCTAGGAACAACAAAAAACTTGTCGTCACGGGACGTTTGGGCCCCTCGCCCGCTTCTGGAACGTTAAAAGGATTAAATAAATTAATTAATTCTTTTAAGGTTTAAATGAAGGTATCTCTTAAACAGTGGCTCAGATAAGAAAACCGAGGGCACTGTTGAGTTCAGAGCATGCCTTTTACCCTAGGAGGGGTATATGTTTTGCAGGCGTGGGCCATTTGTGAAAAATGGCCCCAAGGGCATTTTCGTAATTTGGCACCCTCGGGCGTTGAGTTTTATAACTTTTGAACGGGGCCTTGGATTAAAATTACGAGACCTCTGTTGCGCTTAGAGCATGGTTTTAGCCTAGGGGAGCCTTAAACCCGACCCCGCCGAAATTTTGGGTTCGGGGCTGTCGGGCAGGCGTTTAAGTGATTTGTACTTAAACACCCCCACCCCCTTCTTCTTCTTCTTCTTCCTCAAACCCTCCCCTATCCTTCACCTCCGTCAAGGAAGATCCAGTGAGGGGAACTCTAGAGAGGTACAGCGGTTCCGACGGCCCGCACACGAAGCGTCGGGCTACGCCCTTCGAGGTAGGAGTTATTTCGTTTTCGTTTTCAAATTCCCAAAATATTTGAGCCCAATTTATACTATCTAATTGTTTTCTAGTCATCGATCGAAGCACGCATATGTGTATTATATGTTTTAAGGTTTCCAACGCTCTTCTTGGATCGAAATTTTGAGTCACGGGGTGCCCGGGGCAGTCTCGGGAAGTTCTGGCCAGAATTCTGGTTTTCCGTAGGTTCCTAGCGGCGGACGGTGGTTCTGGGACGGCGGTGCGGCAGTGGGCGTGATGGAAGGCCGGCCGGCCATCCGGCGGGCTGGGCAGCACCTCGCCGGTGCGGGACGGTGTAGGTGGTCCAGCCGAGGGCGCCGGCCGCGGGCACCGGCGAGAGGAGATGGCAGGGCTCGCAGGCGCGTGACCCCGCGGGGAGACAGAGACCCGCATGACGCGGGTCTCCGCGGGGACGCGATCGGCCGTGTCGGCCTGTCGGTGGAGGTGCCCACGAAACGCATGGGCAAGGAAGGCAGAGGCCTGTGGTTTCGGCTGGGGAGGACCCAGGCGGCTGGGCCGCTGTCCCAACGGGCCGGCCGGAACGGGCCGGCTCGAGCAGGGTGGACCGGGCCGGTCCGGCCCGAGGGGTTCTCACCTAATATTTTCTGACGCCCGTAGCTTTCGCTACGGATGTCCGTTTTGCGCGCCGTCAGTGGCAGAACGGACCTTGCGTCGATGGGAACGTTTTGAGATGGTTTTGTGAATTTCTAATTCCCGAAACGAGGGGCCTCGGAGGCGCGATGCGTCTTTAAGTGGACGAGCGTGTTCCCCGAGATTCTTGTTTTGGACTGCGCGGATGCGTCCGACATTTGTTTTGAGCGCCGTCAGCGGTGTTGAGCCCCTAGCACTAAGTTGGAGGTTTCCATGGCGGTTTCGGGCGTTGATACTAGATTTGATGCGTGGGCCCCACGGCCCGTCTTTCGAACTGCGTGCAGCGTTTCACGCCTTTCTCACCGGGCGTCCGTTCGGGGCGTGTGAGCAGTCGATTCTGGATTTTTTTTCTGAGGGGATTGCAATGGTGCAATCTTCCCACCCTAATTTGGCACGATGTTGTGGGGCCCACGAGGTTCGTTTGGGCATCGACGGTGATTTTCCATCTTTATCACCGGGCGACCGTTTTGGACAAGTTAATAGTCCATCTTGTGTGCTTTTTGGAGAGGATCGCAACAGTACGATCTGTTCGTTGAGTTTCGGGACCGGGTTGCGGGTCCCACAAAGCGCCGCTCATGTGCGGTGCGCCAGAACGTATCTTTTTCTCCAGATATCCATTACATTAAAGTGAGTAGTGCTTTTTTCATGTTTTCCCAAAGGTATCACATTGGTGTGATGCGCCCGACTATTTTCGGGGCCGAGGCTCGGGATCACGGGGCGCCGTTCGGGGCGTGAGGCGATGTTGGAAACTTTTCCGTCGGATATTCTTTGGTGGTGAGTAAGTATCCTAACTCACGTATTTTTCGGCGAGGATTTCAACGGTGCGATCTTTTTGGCTGTACGGAGCCTCTTGCGTGATCTTATTAAAAGTGGAAGCATGAAAGGTTCTCCAGTGGTGGTTCTCCCAACCTTGTTTGTCGCGGACCCTTGGCGTGTGATTGCACGCTCTTGGGAGAGAGATTTAAATGATTTATAAGATGTGGTTGGCCGTGCCTGGGCCTTTGAGGTGGAGTTGTTACATCACGCCTTCACGTTGACGTTGGGTGTTGTGTGCACGATATCCCTTGGGCTGGAGATGTGGTATACTCTGGGATTATACGAGAGCGCTTGGAGGTACGTGTGGTTTTTACCC
Source organism: Viscum album (assembly GCA_963277665.1). NCBI lineage: Eukaryota > Viridiplantae > Streptophyta > Magnoliopsida > Santalales > Viscaceae > Viscum > Viscum album. Next base: position 289,021,222 of record OY728153.1, on the reverse strand, counting down.
GAGATGATCGTGTTCTTGGTTGGGGTTGACCTGGGGCCACACGTCGTGTGGGCCCCATGTGCGTTTCATGATCTGATTTGCATACATTGACCTCTCGCGATGTAGAGGGTCCCTCTGTGTGTTTTTTTGACCAGTATGGTGGAGTTTTTTCCTTGGCTCTATGCTCGTTTGTTGACCAGCAGGGTTGAGTGGTCTCCCCCTGGTTTCGTTCATGATGGATCAGCCAGTTACGGTGCTAGTGGCACCCCATGATGGAACAGGCGCTGAACCTTTTTTGGGGGAGTTGTTCTGGAGTTGGGTGGCTGCATGATACCCACTCCTTGTTCGGTTGGCCAGTGTTTTACCCTCCAGTAGTGATGGCCAGAGCAGTCCTGAGTTTTACCCTTCAGCGGGGATGGGCAGTGGGTTACTCATCGACTTCTTCGGGATTACCCTCCAGGAGGACTGGGAAGTGGGTTTCTCACTGACTTATAGGGTTTACCCTCTAGCAGAGACTAGGCAGTGGGTCACCGGATGCACTTAGGGCCTACCCTCCAGCAGAGTCTGGGCAGTGGGTCACCCGACGCACTTAGGGCCTACCCTCCAGCAGAGACTGGGCAGTGGGTCACCTGACGACGCACTTAGGGTCTACCCTCTAGCAGAGACTGGGCAGTGGGTCACCCGACGACCTCATAGGGTCTACCCTCCAGCAGGGCTGGGCAGTGGGTCGCCCGTCTTCTAGTTCCAGGTCTACCCTCCAGCAAGGCTGTGCAGTGGGTTTCTTGTTGACTTATTCCAGGTCTACCCTCCAGTGGGGCTGGGCAGTGGGTCGCCGGATGATATATTATGGTTTACCCTCCCGTAGGGCTATGCAGTGGGTCACCCAATATCTTATTATGGTATACCCTCTGGTGGGGATGGGCAGTGGGTCTCCTGATGGTGTATTATGGTTTACCCTCAAGCCGGGCTGGGTAGTGGGTCACCTGTTGGCATTCCAGACTCAGTCCTTTCTACTAGGCTAGTCTGTGGCTTTCCTCCATGGCCACCGGAGCATGACCCTTGGTTGTACGGGTTGGTGATGGAACGGATTTTACTTTGAGGAGACCTCTCGACTGCGGGGCAGTGACGAGTTATGGTTTGACGTTCCCCCAGAACTCTCAAGTACGAGAGGCACTTTCCCCACCGAGACGCGTTCTTGTGACACGATCTAATACCATGCGGGCGAGTCAGTGCTGCCCAAAGAGGATAGTGTCGAGGTGCGGTGATTTAGCCCCTTGTCTTGTGGTTCGGGACAGACGTGCGGGATGCTGGGAATCGATTGAGTTTACTTCTGGGACTGTTGGCGACTCATTTTTCTTGGGCTGAGCTACGGGACGGAGATCCCCTTAGGACGTTGTTTGAGCTTCTTGATTGAGCATAAAGATATGTATATACCTTGTCTCTGGTACCCACTTCTTGGGTTTGGTTACTCTCCTTCCAGGAGAGGCGAAGACACGCGGGGTATTTCACGTGCTTTCCGTGTCTAGCTTCTCATGGTTGGACGGGTCTACTCTCCTGCTATAGGTAGTGAAGACTCGACGAGAATTTCATCTTCTCACCGTTTCTAGCTCTTGTTCCTGGACGAGTCTACCTTCTTTCCTCTTGTTGGGTTGAGCTGGACTCTCTGTTGTAATCCATTCGCATTCCCCTGTTCGCTCTACTACTCACCCTTAGGTACCTCATTTTGTTACTCCCACGAGCCTTCGGGGTATCCTACTAAGTATTTTTATACTCACCCCTTCTTGGGATATTCCCGCACTTGGTGTACCCTTGCAGACGACGGACAGGTGGAGCCTGACTTTAGTGGAGCGTAGGAGCTTGGGAGTTTGGACCGCGTATGGTGGTCGTGGACGGGTTCCAGGTGGGAGACTTGTTATCTATTTAATTTTGTTTACCTATTGCCGGGTTGAGGAACTTTTTGGTTGGGCGCGTATTTTTCCCCTTTTCTTTTCAATTTGTACTTTGTACTGTTTAGAGGTCGATGCAGATATGTGGTTTATACATATAGCAGTTGTTCTTTCTACTCTTCTTGTTTTTCCTTTTACTCTGCACTTTTGCATTGAGTGTGTTGCATGTGTGTGTACAGGTAATTAGGAAAATGCCTCCCCAATTTATTGTGCCTTCAGTGCTGGTCTCCAGCCCCTGGCCTATGGAGGCGGGCTTGGGTAGTTGCGGCTCGAGCCCGGGTAGGGTCAGGTCATGATACAAATCATCCCACTTCATTTTGATCAGAGATACAACTGAAGAGGATGAGTTGGGATTTTTTGTATATTCAGGGGGTTATAAGGCTCCATGGTGTTCCCTAAGTAGTTTTCTTAGATAGATACCACCATTTCACTTCACAGTTTTTGGATGGCCTTAAAAAGGCCTTAGAGTTTAAGATTATGATGAGCATGACATAACATCCCCAAAACGATGGTCGAACATAGTGGTAAAATCAGATTTTGGAGGGCATAATATATGCATCTGTTATGGATTTTGGAGGTTCATGGGATATCCATTTGGGGGTGGTTGAGTTTTCTTATAATAACAGTTATCAATCCTCAATTCTAATGGCTCCTTTTGAGGTGCTCTAAGGTCAGCCTTGTCGATCCCCCCTGTGTTGGGATGAGGTAGGTGAGACATCAATGCTGGGGATGAGTCTTGTGGAAGATATGTTTGAGAAGGTCTAGTTGTCCAGGAAGTTAATATTGATAACTCAGAGTCACAATAAATCATATTCTGACCATAGGTGTTGAGTCCTAGAGTTTTCCGTGGGTGACAAGGTATTATTGAATGTGGCCCCACGTCTGGGCCATCGTCGATTAGGAAGGCAAGGGAAGCTAGCATTGTAGTATTCCAGACCTTTTGAGATCACCCAGTGTATTGGCAAGGTGGAATACATTTGGTCATTAACTTCTCCATTTACATCCCTCCATGACATCTTCCATGTCTCCCAGTTGAAGAAATACAACCCGGATCCATCCCATGTACTGAATTGGTAGGAGTTGGATATGGTGCCTGATTTATCTGTTTTTGGGAAGCCAGTGCGAATAGTGGACTTCCAAGAAAAAGGGTTTTGGTGAAAGTCTATTTCACTGGTTCGGGTTCTTTGGAAGAATGGGAATGATACACATGAGACATTGGAGTGAAAGCTGTGGGTTGAGAAGGAGTACCCATTCTTGTATTCCAATCAAGCATCATGTTGAATTTTTGGGCCCTAAGGTATTTTATGGTGGGGATAATTGTCACATACATGAAATATTTAATGGTACACTTCATTTAATTTCCATTATTTCTTTTTTGGGGTATTTTCCCATGCATTTTTTGAGGAAAGGGCGAGTTTTTATGATTTGGGCCAAACCGTGAGCCCATTTCCAGATTTAAAAACCCATTTTGTTTCTTTTATAACTATTTCATTTTTCATCATTTTGAACCCATTAACTTAAAAAATGGCCTCCCTAGACCTATTTACACCAAAATATCAATTTATACCCTCTTGGTATCCATAATCATGGTGGATTTGGGTTTTTAATTAAGGAATGGTGCCAACCTCGAAGCCCATTTCTAGTTTAAAAAAAATTATTAAATATATTATTCAATTTTTATGATCTTTTGGTGATTTCATGTCTCACTCAAGACCAATGAACCTAGGTGGAGCCCCATTGTCCTTCCCACCTCTTTTGAGCTCATATTCATTGTGAATTAGGGAAGAACGTCTTGGTATATCTCAAATCATACAGATTTTAAGAGATAATTTGTTTTCTTTATAACTCTTTCAATTTTTACTCTTTTCCACCATTTCAGTTCTCACTAGAACTTATCAACATTATTCAAACTACACTTGAATTTTTGGAGGTTTTAATATTCATCTAATGATGTATTTGAGGCGATTTCTTCCAGATCCCTCAAGTATGTGGGTCTCCTTCCTTCTCATTTCATTTTTCTTAGTGGTCCCTCCTTTTGCATGGGGTTTCTTCGCTTATTCCTGAAGTTCCTTATCTACAGAAAGTCTGGTTTTGAACCTAGTGTTTGATCATGCGTTTCTTGGTATATTCTTATATTTTTAGGCTTGATCTAGGACCCATGTGGTGCGGAGGTGGTGCGATTGAATTTCCGCACAAAGATTCATGGTTTTTAATACTTGTGGTAGGTGATTCCATGGGTAATCAATGATAGATGGGTTATATTTTTGTAATTTCTATTTTTAGCACACTTCTACTTCATTATCCTTACTGTGAAATAAGGTTTTGGTGACTATTGTTAAATAAATGATTTTTAGGTACCAATTTTGTGTTAAACTGGTTGTTTTATATGTCTATTTTATGTTATTCCAAATGGTGATGTTTTATAAATCATGTAATGGGTTTATAGAAATTATTTGGTTGATAAAAATCCTGTTTTTATGAATATGATTATGCACATGGTGTTAAAAGTGGGGTTTTAAAGTGATTTTGTGTGCAAAACATTGTTATATTTTGTGGAGTTATTTTATTGAAATCCTAAAGGTTTTATTGAGCGGTGTAAGTGGTGAAAAACACGTGTAGCTATTGTTTCAGTTGATTATTACCATAAATGAGGTGTGTTGGGATAATGGATTTTTGGTATCATGTAAAAGTGGTTTTATCACAATGGGGGAAGCCTGGGTATCTAGGAGGGTAGATATATACTAGTACTCTAGTGATCTGGATGGGTTTTGTCCCTGTTTCACTGAGAAAAATGGATAAAGACGACACTAAAAAATTATATTGATGATGATTGGGGACCACTTGGTTATGGATATGTTACCTAATAGTGGCTTGTATAGGAGAAAATATTTATCTATAGTTACATTACACTAAGGTACGAGGTACATGGGGCTCGATACTACCTAGAGCCTATGGGTGTTCCTGAGATTGGTGCTCATTGAAACTTGTGTATTTATCTTTGGAATATGGTGTTTTTTCTATAAAATACTTTATCATACAAGTTTTATTGAAATTATCCCACTCATATAAAATTACCTTTGTAATCTATTTACATTTAAAAGATTCATTATTTAATAATTATATCCCATGCTTTCTACTTATAAAAACTTGAATGATTTTTACCCTCTATTGTTTAATCTATAGAATTTCTTGGTGGTATCCTGTTGTGCTTAGGCTCACACCTTACTTACACCCCATGAGTGTAAGTAGCACTATTCATGTTTGACACAGGAAATGGAAAGGCTTTGGGTGATGGAAGTTCAGGGTGTTAGTTCCCATCCTTGGTGTGACGTTGTGGAGACGACTTTTGGGTGATGACCCATTGTTGTGTAAAGTCCTTGGGGAATCCCTTTTTATAAATTCAACTTGTGTATTCAAGGGATATCATAGAACCTATATGATCATATGAATTTCATTTATTTTCTGTATATAAATGATTAACCAGTTTCCATTTAGGGTGATTCTAACACAACAACAATCAAAGTACCAAAGAAAAAATATATAGATAGTTAAAACAAAACCACCAATGACCACCATTTTCAAGGGGGATTTCAACTAATATATTCAAGACATCACAATCCAAACCGAGGATGAAAAACATATGAACAACCCCCACTTTCCCCTGGATTTCAATTATCCAATTATTTATCTTTAATGAGGATTGAAACACCATGATATGTAGGTAAATATAAGTAAAAACCCTCCCACATGATGCACAAATAAAAAAATCAAGGGGATCCCTACCTTGAATAAGCTTTCCGACTCATCTGTGCACTGAAGAGAAAAGAAGAATGTCTGTAAGAGACAAATACACCACTTGAAACTTGGATAAACCTATTATATACTAGAATATTATCAAAATGATTCCCAAACATCAAAATCAATCCAAGTCATATCATAGAAGTGGATCACATGGGATGAACAAGCGGAAACTGACAAGAAAGGGGAGAAAATCACCAGAGATTGACCACATATCACCAACGGACAACTAATGAGTTCAATGGATCAAAGAGGGATGAAGATGGATTCAAGAAATCCTCAGGGTTCTTAGGATTCTTTTGGAATGAGTAAATGGAGAGAAAATAACTAAATGAATGAATGTTCAACTGAAAATAATTTTAAAACAAAATTGGACCAGGTTATAACAAGATGTGTAATCTCCCTTCACGTCTTGTAGTACTCGAGGTTCGGTTTCTACTCATAACACATCGCCTCTCGATTCATATTATTTTTCTAAAAAAAAATATTACACAATATAAAACCTCTTGGATAAACTGTGGAATATGGTTTCATGTTGTTTAATCGTGTTACATGACGTGTAATCCTCCTACCTTTATCCTTTAGCAACCTAACTCCCCCAAAATCAATCCAAGCCTCCCCTAAACATCGCTAGCCAGAAAAAACCACAATGTAATAGACCGAGAGGACACTGAACATTACATAAGATTCCTCTCAAATGATTATCATCCTTGAGAATCCAAAACCATGCCCAAAAGAAATAGGGTTCCAAACACCCAACCCATGAGTTACCGCTCAAGGGTCTTGCGACACTTGAGACACTGCCAAAAACCAAACATATAAATATTAAATTATAAACCACCTTGTGTTGTTTGAAATATAGATTGGAAATCCCCATATCCACGAGAACCTCCTCGGACAGAAGCTAACCCAAAAAACAAGGAACACCACACAAGAACAACAACCACATTATCCTAACAAAAAAATAGGTAATTCCATTCTCCATGTAAATATTTTATCTACTTGAGGTAGTACCGACTCTCCCACGTATGATTAATCACATTGTAATTAATGTATTCTGATAAGTAATAAGGACTTTCCTTTTTGATGTGTCATGAATTCATCACACATCATGCCACACACATCCCAACCAAGGAAAAAACATCTCATATTATAATAAAAAATGAGCAAACATCACATTTCAAATAAAAACAGGGGAAAATAAAACTCAAAACAACTTCGCATTCTGAGCCCGCATTTTATCTTCTTGATCCAAAGTAATCTACTCCTAGAAACCATGCCTCCACAACACACAAACCAATGGAATTTTCAATCCACATAACACCTCCTTCTAACAATCCTAGATCTCTACTGACTACTTCAGGAACACCGTGTCATCCTCGATATCCAACTCTCCCTAGTTAGTGACATGGGATTAATCATGAAGATATAGAAAAAGAAGAGAGATGTGAATGAAGTTGTGTATCATCTCCAACTATGATTTTAGTTCCAAATGATACAAGACCTTTCCAACTCGCTCCAACACCTTGAAGGGCCCGACAAACTTGGGAGAAATATTACTCTCTATTCCAAACCTCTACTTCCCATGTCATTGGGAAACATCAAGAAGACATGTTCCTCAACCTCGAACTCCAAGGTACCCCTCCAATGATCTACAAAAGACTTTTTCGTTCTTGAACTGATTACATACTCTCTCAAACAATATGAACCTTCTCTGTTGTGCTCAGCAGCACATCCAGACCATGAAAAATTGTCTCCTCAACCTCCATCTAGCACAACATAGATTGAAAAGATCTCATATAAAATTACTAAAATGGATTCATTCCAATGGGAGAGTGATAACTACTATTATAAGAAAACTCTTCCAAAGTAGGTGTTGTACCCAAGATCTACTAAAGTCCATGACGTATGCCTGCAACACATCTTCCAGTTTCTATATAGTACTCTTTGTCTACCCATCTATTTTAGGGTGGAAAGTAGTGTAGAAGAATAAGTTAGTGCCAAAAGAATGCTGCAATCCCTTCTATATTTGTGAGTTAATCCGCACATCCCAATATGGGACAATGGACATTGGAATTGCAGACATCCTCACCACTTCATTAATGTACCTTTTCGCTAAGTAATCCACTACACCTAACTCCATAATCGCTATAAAGTAGATATATTTCATCAACTGATCCACTATCACCTAGATAAAATCACTGAATCATTGATCTCTAGGTGGCCTTGTAACGTAATCGATTGAGATTTCATCCCACTTCCACTTAGGGATATCCAATGGCTGAAACAAACCACAAGGAACATGGTTCTCAACTTTTAACTACTTGAAAACCAGGCACATTGCAAAAAACTCTACGAATTCCCATTTCATCCCAGGCCAAAAAAACTGCATCTTCAAGCTACAATAAATCGTGGAAACTCTTGGGTGTACCAATCAAGTTGAGATAAAAAAACTCACCGAGGGTTCACTCAAATAATACTACTGCTAGAACAAACAACTACCCTCGAAAAAACATCTAGTTCCAAATATACTCCATCCATTCCTCTAGAGCATAACTATGGATAACTTGATCCCACATCACTTGTACCTTTGAGAGTCCCCAATAAGACTACTCCACCTACTAAATTTCAGAGAAATGCACCATCATCTGAAAAAAATATCCCTTCCCAACATCCAATATTTCATCTAAGGTTAAGGCTGTCAACTCCTCCATTGCTCTCCAAGACTCTGTAGATTCTCAATCAAATTCCTTCTACGACTTCATTCTCCAAGCATTAGCCCTGAAATTTTCCTTTCCTAAGGTTTGGGAGATATCTAAATAATAATCTTGATGAAACTCCTTTAAAATAAATTTCTATAGATTTAGATCACACTAGAAAATATATGTTGATAAATCTCTTGTAATCAATGAAGACCACAAAGCACACCCCAAAGATTTAATAATTCAAAAAAATCAATGAAAACACAACTGTTGTTAGCTCTAGATCGTGGGTGGCATAGTAATATTATTGGGTATGTTACTTCCAATACCCAAAAGAGATCACAGCTCACTGCTACATCAACACTCATCCCAAACCTAGATGTGAGGCATCAGAAAACACCTCGAACATCACTCATTCTTGTGGAAAATAGAGAACTAGAGCACTAAACAGCTTCCCCTTTAGGTAAATGAATTCCACCGGGAAGTATTCGCTCCACACAAAATATTGAAATTTTATATTCAAATCCATCAACAAAGATAAAAATCAAGTGAAGTCGTTCACAAAACTCCGATAATAGCCTATAATACCATAAAAACTGTGAACCTCCACCATATTTTTAGGTGCTTCCTAAGAAACAACTGATTCAAACTTCTATGGTTCCACTGTATCAACTTTACAAGACATTACATGTCCGACTAAATGATCATATCATGTCCAAAACATGATCTTGGGAAACATTCTATATTGATGGTGGTGTCGAAGAACCTGCAAGACAATAATGAGAAGCTTTGTATGCACCTCCTTTGACTTTGAGTAGATCAATATGTCATTGAAGAATACAACAATGAACTAGTCGATGAACTCAAGAAAGTAGAGTTCACAAGACCCATGAATATGGATGGTGTATTCATAAAACCGATTGACAAGACTATAAACATGTAGTGCCCATACCTACATCTAAAATAAGTCTTTGGGATATCTCCCTCCTTCACCCTTAACTATCAATATCCAGATCGTAGATTGATCATAAAGAACCAACTCTCTCCTCCAATGTATTAAATAATATATTCTATTCATGGATGAGGGTAACCATTTTTGATTGTCACATGATTTAGCATCCTATAGTCTATTCACAACCTCAAAGCATCATCCACCATCTTTGAGAACCACACTGAAGCTCTCCATGGCGACACACAGGGAAAAATAAAACCATTGTTCATCATATCATCAATCTAAATCCTCAAATCCCACAACATAAAAGGATCCATATAATAATGATCCATTGAAATCAGATAAGAATCAGGCTCCATGTCTATCCCAAACATAACATCACATCATGGGGGCAGCATCACAACCTTCTTAGAGAAAACATGAATGAACTCCCTAGTGACCCTAAGAACCACCACCATATTACCATTCACTAACTCTGTTAATAGCTTATTCAATAAGGATGGAGGGGGTTCCTCTTTCCGATTGTCTTCTTAACAACCTCGCTCGCTAAAAAATGCCACACCCTATCCACCCACATATGAAATCATGACTCTCCTCCATAAGCAGTTGATAACAGAATGCATGTTATACAACCTATAGATTTGAAGGATGACATCATATGATAGTGTCTGTAATTTTTAGAGATCCCCATGGGACTAATGTGGTCCCATTATCATCCTACACCCCTGTCACTCATCAAATAAGTTGGTCTAACCTCCGACTGGTGTACCCACCACCAGAGGGTGTGAAGCCACTCTATGACCAAGCCTAGAGAATGAGCTCGAGCGGGTGAAAAAAAGTAATGTGGAGCTCCTAAATCAAACAAAGCATAAGAAAGGTTACTAACAAAGATGATTGTACCTCTTAAAACCCTTGACCCTTATGAAATTGGAGCCTTTGTGTAAAGGAAGTGACCACACACAGTTTCTATGCCTCTCTGATGAATACTACCCCCATGACCACACTCAAATCATAGTCCTTGAGCACAAGGTAAATCCCGAGGTCAGACTCTATCTACTCTATCTCCTCTAGGTGGAGAAAATTCATGTAGTCTCTACTACTAAAACGATCTCACTAGAAACTGATGCTGAAGCTGATGTAGAGCCTATATGCCTACACCATACTATGCTTGAGCAGACACCTGGAACCCCTTATGAAATTGGATTCAAACCCCCAGATAAAACATCTTGTCCCCAAGCATACATGAAGGGAATATAATCACTAGCAATAGAAGGCTCTAATGAAAACTATTGAGGTTAGATTCCTTTTGGTCGAAACATTTAAGGTCATATCATTTGAGACTTGCATCTAATAGCCCTTCATGTGAATGAACTCTACTGGTTTCCCTCTTTAGGTATACCTCCTCATGAGTGCATCTACAATTCCACCTTTGCCTTCTAATGAACCTCCAAATACATTGGCAATGAAAAGGGAGTAACCAGATACTTGATGGAATAATGAAGCACTTCCTCATGACTCCTCGCATGTGAATCCTCATCCAAAAAATGATCAAAAGAGAACAAATAAGATCCTTGAACTTGATTTCAAGATCTCATACTAACATACTCCCATGTTGTGGGGATATTATCTCTTACACATTCTTAGCCATCATATGTGACAAAATGAATTTGGCACATAACAATTTCTGAAAGTCAACCCACACCATATCTACAACCATTCTCTCTCCTAGTTATATCCTCTACCAATGATGTGCAGCACCAAACAACTAACTAACAGCCTAAGAGACCATGTACTCTTTTGGGGCCCAGATCAGACTGAAAGAAATCTCCATATCCTCCAGCCAATGATATATCTCTACATCAGCAACACTTACCATGTACTTTACCAAATCCTTCCACTAAAAATCAGGCAAAAACCTCTTACACTAACCATCCTATTCTACTAGATCAACCATACAACGATCAACTGGGACATCCTACTGATCCTCCACTACCTAATACACAACAGGATGATTTCTAGAAGCCCTAGATGAAATGTAAACACATCAATACTAAGACATTTTAGTATGGAATTTTACCAGGGTTTATCTTATTTTTATTTATTTATTTTAACATCCCAAAAAAAACCAAATTCAAATAAGAAAACAAGTGTTATGTATCATTTACCTCTCCTATGTCTCTACCCAATAAATGGGGTTGCATCACTTGGAATTTTGGTAGGCTCAGATTCCTTTCCTCAGATTATGTGGGGAGGGGGCTAAAATCCCTTCCCCTATCCTGTATTCTATGGCCTATGTCACGAACCAATGACACATAACATAATGTCCCTACCAACACATACAATCCTCACTATGCCTAACTAGAAAATTCACCATATCTCTCAACCATCACCTCTTATAACATTCATTCATGACCCCTCCCTCCAAGGATACCCATATTGGGTTGGAAATGATGAATGAAAGAAAATGACCCCCATGTACAGCCTCTAGTAGGCCTCAGGTTGGTGACTATCACGAAGGGTAAACTAATCTCACAAAATGGGAGGCATTACCATTTGTAGGAAAACATGTTTAGAGATATGATGGACCATCCACAAATATTATCCAAGACATATGTGAAGGAAATATAAAATCTATTCCTTATGTATGTGGAAAATAAACCATCACAAATAAAAAGGTCTCCAAATTAAATACAAAAAGTATAACTAAATAGAGACTTGAAGACTATCAAGATCTGAGATAATAAGGTCTAACAATATTTGAGAAATCCTCCTGGAAACATGAAGTATGTTTATATATGTAGACTGAGTATACTTGTATAATTTGTAGGAAAACCATAGTCTCTCAAGAACATTTAAAAGAAGCATACAAATGCCCTTGTGAGAAAAAAATAGAACCAGAAAGTACATGACATAAATACTAACCATCCCAATGATACCCAAGTACAGTCACCAAATAACACAAGATATGTAATGTAATATAATACACATTGATGATAGGGTACCCCTAATCACTTAACAATAGTTTTTCTCTTTTCTAAGGACATACATATTACCGCTCCCACCTATTCTGAACATACCACAGCACATCTATCCCACAGACACCTCAACCACTACCACACATCAGCTCATCGCATAGGCCACGAGACACATCACATCCCTCCAGCAAAAACCATGGCCACAACCACTCCTCATCCCATAATATGGACCATAATCCACATCACATATAATCTCAAAAACACCTGGGAAATCACAAGACATATCATCCCAAAAACACCAAGGAAAACACAACATGTTCGCACACACCTGGGCCTTGCAAACCACATCCTGCCCGAAGAATATAGGGCTACTGCCACCTAGCTGATGGAGTAGGAAAGAGTGGGTGGCCATCTATCCATCCTAACACCACAATATTGGGAAATAAACCCTCCCCCATGATGATGGGTGTGTTCGGAACATTTTTCTCGACTAAGGTGGGTTGCATATAAAAAATAACAAGGAAAATACAAGTACATAAATATATGATACGAAAAACTTATCCCAACCAATAGGATTTCAAAAATATATCGGACTCACAAAAAAAAATTTATGATACATTTATATGCACAACACCTCACAACAAGCCAGAAACCCAGTTCATATTTCCAACCAATGTAATTAGCTATTCCCATTCTGTTAAACACACCAATTCATGTCATTCCAACTTTATTAATAAATTGTGTACTCATTTATCCCGTTACTTTTCAAGAAACTAATAATCACAACACACAACAAGAAACACAAAAACAATTCACACAAAGAGAAAGTATGGGAGAATTACCCATAACTACCATATCCATACCACACCACAACCATATCTAGTAACATATCACCACACAACCCAATCACAACCCTACTGCACAACACTTCAAATCCATTCCACAATCAGTTAATATCTCTACATAAGAATCCTTCACACCACCTAATCCATTCTGAAGAACAAAAAAATTACCCCAACTGAACCATTGCACAAACCAAAAAAACCTTACATACACATCATATAACCATATGTACTAAACCAAAGCACAAATTCAGATTTAACAAGGAATCCCTTATTTAAATTATAGTTTTTTATTTAGGGGTTATCATTGAAATAATGTGATCCAAAAGGATTTCTTTCATTAGATGAATATATGTAACTAACCTGCTACCATTTAGGTTGATAACACAATAACAACAACCAAAGAAGAAAAACATGACAAATATAGCCATGAAAAACAAATACACCAATAACCACCATTTTTTAGAGGGTGAATAACCCATACAATAACAATATCACAATCAAAATCAAGGATTCAGAACATGCGAACAAACCCCACTTGACCCTCATTTTCAATTATCCAATTTTCATTCTTCTATTAGGTTTTAATAACCTTGATTCATAGGTAAAAAATAGTAAAAACCCTCTTGCATGGTTCATAAATAAAGATAAATTAGGGGATCCCTACCTTTAAGAAGCTTTTCGACTCATCCATACACCACAGAGCCAAGAAAAATTCCCACAAGGAACAACCACACTACTAAAAACATAGATAAACATATTTCACCTGAACAAATTATCAAAAAAATACCCAAAAATCCAACTCAAACCAACCCTTATGCCGACAAATAATCCTGAGGGAAGAAAAAAAAGAAATAGATGAGATAGAGGAGAAAACTATCCATTGATTTCCAACTGACCACCACTGAGATCAAAATATTGGAGAGGGAGGAAGAAGGATCAATGAAATCCTCAGGGTGCCTAGGAAATTTTTAAGGAGGGTATGGAGATAAAAAGCCCAAATTAATGAATGTTAAACTAAAAATAATTTTAAAATAGATATGGATTGGGGTATTACCCGATGTGTAATCCCCATTCACATCATGTAGTACCTGGGGTTTGGTTTTCACTGGAAAACAAATCACCACTTCATTTATTTTATTTTTCAAACCCCAAAATATTACACACTTTAAAACCTCTAGGAAAAGTAGTGAAACATGGTTTCACGTCATGTAATCTTGTTACACGATCTGTAATCCCCCTACATTTTTCCTTTAGAAACTGAACTCCTTTAAACTCACTCGAAGCCTCCCATAAACATCTCCATATACTAATAAACTCAATTTAATGGTCTTTAATGACACAAACCATTACAAGGAAAATAAATTTTATTTATATTAATTTAAAATTATGAATATTTCTAAGAGTTACCCTCGCATCTATTATAAAATGAAACTTCTTTTTCTCTATTCCCCACCCTTGAAAACCTATTTGGTTCTGCCAGGTTATGCCCAAATACCTTCCTAAAATCACTCTCCACATTCAAGAGGAATTATTTGAGGAATAACACCGACTTTAGAGGTGGTAAGTTGTTAATCAAAGGAGATTTCTTGAAGAAAATGTATGGTTTTTATTTAAGTAATTCTTTTTGATTTTTCTTCCACTTAAATAAAATCTACATCAAACACAATGAAATAATAAATATTGTATCTTTAATATACTAAGATGTTATTAGGTTAATATCATCACATAAATCCATCTCCAATTCCATCAAATGGGAAGATAATCAATCGTTCGTGTGAATGATAGAATACCACATCGCAAAACGATATAATTCATTTTCCATCATCATCTACCAAGACTATTTGTAATGATAAAATTAATGTTTAAATAAAATTTTAAAGATATATTTTTAATTATTAAAAAATAATATAACAATTAAATTTTTTACCTTTCTATGCATATGAAAATGATAACGTCGTTCGAGCATACGTGTGAACTATCACCTCTATGAAGCGATATGATTCATTTTACATCACCAAATCACATGTATGACATATATGAGTATATTAACATTATAAATATTATATTGATGATATTATGATAATTTTTGAAATATAAAATGATGCTTACCTTTATTCCATAATAATCATTGAAAAAAGAAAATGTTGCTCATCTATACGTACGCCCTACAGTCTATATGATTATAAATTTGTTGATTTTTCCTAACCGTACATAAATGGTTCGATTTAAAAGTACAATTGTTATATAAAAGTGATTATTATTTCATGAATATTATTTTGGATATAATATATTAATACCATTTTGAACATAGAGATCAAACCAATGTCATTTTGGACTCTTGTACCGAATGTGGTCAAAATGTTCCACGAGAAAATATATAATTATGTAATTTTTATAACATGATAATAAGTGATATAAAAGAAGTAATAAACCTAAAAATGTTCTCAAGAAATTAAATAATTTTCATAATTATATATTTTAGGGCAATAAATAAAATACATCATGAATCAAACTCATAGTAAATGACTTCTTCTCAATCTACTTTCATTGAGGAATAGTTTAATGTTATAAACTGACATTATTTTATAAGGTTTACATACGTACAATTTGTCATATCAAGTCATTATTTTATTTATTATTATGTTAGTAAATGTTGGTCAAAAGTTTATTCATTAATGGGGAGTATTATTTAAACGTTCAATGTGGTATGGGACACCTTGAATGCTTAAATATTTAATTATCAAATATTTTTCTAATGTAAAAATTATTGATATTTCTTTATATATATTATTATATAAAAATATTGAAATGGAAATTTTAAATATTAAAACGTATTCAAAATAGATACCTTTTCACACATTTTATATGGAACAATTTTGATTAATGACAAACAAATAGTTCTGTTCTTAATGTATACAACGACAATGAGTTTTCCACCGCCATAGATATTATTTTATCTTCTTATTCATTTTTTCAAGATTTCATGGTTCCTTAAATGAAAAACCATCTTTATTTTTTTATTTTATATTGAAAATGTTTTCACAATTAAAGGGGTTTCTTGGTTTTAAAAATGTTCTCTTAAAAGAAACATGTAGTTTCAAAAAACACATTTTTTCATTTCAGATTAATCAGATATTTCCTCAATAAATTTTCAATCATTTTATTTAAATTATTTTATTATTTTTCAACATCCATTGATGAGTATTATGCTTAATTGAGTTAAATATCTCATGATATAATCTACCTGAATTTATTTAATGTTTTATGATCATTTTGACTGTACCTGAGCTATTTTAATACCATTCATGGATTATAGTTAATGTATTCACATTTCGTATGCCAGTTTTTCAATATGAATGTTTATGTTGCTTATGTTTCATCAAATTCATATGAGGATTGAATTTGATATAGTATGTGATTGGAGGGGCCCTCTATATCCCCTCGATACAATGATAGGTCTCATGAGAAAAATAAGATATGGAATGGGCTAAGTCCATAACCATTTATTTTCATATATGGATTTATCCAAGGCCTTAAATATTTTTTCATATATCTGGGACAAGGCCTCGATGATTTTTTTCGATGCCCAATATTATTCATTTCATTATTATGAGAATAGTAATTGATAATACATGTGATTATTCAAATATTAAAATATCCATTGTTAAGTTTCCTAGCTCATGTGACTATTTAAATGGAATTTCATTCCATTATTTATGTTTCCAAATTGATTGTTCAATATTTACTCTTCTAATGAATGCTTACCCCTATTGATCATTTGATTTCTTCTATTTTATATGTTTAAATTTTTCCCATTATTCCAAGAAGTAAATTATAACTAATATTAGGGTTAAAAAATGGGGAATAATGGAAGACTCAATGAAACATTTTTTTATTTTATGTTTTAATATGTTAAGTGTATTTCAGGTATGTATCTAGTTTACCAATACTACTAAACTATTCATCCATTTGGTATGAGATTCCTTGTATATTATTTCAATGTAATAATGTAATGC
The DNA here is from genome assembly GCA_963277665.1 of Viscum album. Classification (NCBI taxonomy): domain Eukaryota; kingdom Viridiplantae; phylum Streptophyta; class Magnoliopsida; order Santalales; family Viscaceae; genus Viscum; species Viscum album. Next base: position 289,004,009 of record OY728153.1, on the reverse strand, counting down.
ACTAAATCCATTCTACTGGGGTGTGGGACATTATAGTTGGTAACATAGGATGTTCATTAGAAACCTTGGGAACTAGATTTATAAATTCATGGATTTGAAAATAAAACCGTATGACTAAATTTGAGGATAAGTATAAGTATAGAATATCATTCTATAGATTCAGTAATACCATGAGTGATATAGGTTAAACATATGAAATTATATATTGATAATAATATTTCCCGATTTAGGCATCCTTTAAATTATTCTTCTTGATTGTATCACAATAATTAGTGTTTCTAAGTTAGTGCTTTGGGGTTTTTGTCAATTCATATAATTAGTCAGGTTACACAAGTAATTCTTATACTACAGATGATGAAGAGGTAACAAAATATAAATTGAATGAATAAGTGATTATGGAATAATATATTAAATTGTAGTTAAAGTTTTAACAGTGAAATATAGTGATTAATGTTCTTATGTATTTAGATTATTGAATTATACCATCAATGGTGCTCTGGTTATATGAATCATGATATATATAAAGATTTTATTGAAATTATTCCTCATTAAGGATTTGGAAGAATAAAAGATCTTAATATAGTTTTAAGGTGATAAAATATTTTTTATATGATAATTGAGATACATTATGTTATTTTAGGGGAAATCATATGTTAAGTTGATTTTGTAAATTTAGTGACCTTCTTTATAAATTTTTGGACTTAAAATTTGGATAGAAGTAATTTGAATGAGTATTAAGGTATCTATTTAAATAATAGGCTAATTATAACATTGGATATTATTATTCAAGGTTAATGTATGGTTTATCATATTCGATAACTTATTCTAACCATTTTGTGTTTGATTAATATTTAATAGTCAATGGAATGACTTATGGATCTTTTGATAAACATGATTCAGGAAACAATTTCATCTTGAATATCAATCTCTTGGTTTAAGGGGTGAAGTGAAAATAGACCAAAGAACAAGAAAAGGACGAAATTATGAAATGGAAAGAAAAAAATTTATGTTTTCTTGACTTATTTATCTAGATATTAAAATAATCCATCAACTTTAGGAAAATTATTTTGAATAAAAAATGTTATCTGTTTACTTTTCTTACAGAAACATAACTGAACTTTTTACGAATCATAATATTTACTGTTTTGTGATTGTTAAATTTCTAAAGAAAATGTTCTCAGTCACCCTCCATTCGAACATGATATATGTTCATATTTTCACTTTTCTCTAATGATATACTATTCAAAAACCTAATTTGGGGTGAACAACACATTTCACTTTCCGACTTATTAAGAAGATGTATTATTAACACAGTTTCTAATATGAGTTCCCAAAAAAATCAAGTATTACCCAATGATTTTGGAAGTTCAAATTATAATTATAGGGTTGAAATTTATTGAATTAGGGGAGAATGAAACACATCTATATTTTATAGTATGTATCCTTTTATATTTAGTCTCTTTGATTAATTACGTTGCATACAAAACCAAGCATAAAGAAACTGTGATATACAATTAAATATTATTATTTTAACACTAGCTGCTAAGTTGATGGATATGATTTGGATTAACTATCTTATAAAAATATATTATTGAATTAATTTATTATAAATTAATTATAAATAAATATAAAAACCCATTTAAAATGATGAAAATATTTTTAGAGAAACTGTTTAATAGTGCACAATTTTGTTTTATTCCAATAAAATAAAAAAATCACACTCTTTGGAATATATTAATTATATATTTATATATATATTCAATCTATTTTTTAAAATTCATCCTTTATTTTTTATAGACATAATATAATAACATATCTAATTTTATACATAAAAAAGAATTTTTATAAAAATACATATTTACAGCCATTTGATGGTGCAAATTTTTTAAATATAGTTTTTTAATCTTATAAAAAATATACCTGAAAAAATAAAAATTCTCTCTGAAATTAGAGTATCAAAATTTACTTTGGTTGATTTTTTGGAATTTTTTTGATATGATTAATTTTTTTAAGAAGTGTGCCAAATATAATATATTTTATTTGAAAATTATTTGTCATATGATTTATTTATATTGATATATTATATATTATATTTTTTTAAAGTATAATTAGATCAATATATTATTACTTTATCCAATTATGTTCATTGGAATAAATTTATCCTTGAATATTGGATATAATGTTTCTTTAAATCTTCTAAAGGTTTTTAATTTAAAAACCAATTTTCTCATTTCCTTTATGAGATTAAATTTTAATTAATTTCGGAAATTAATTAGTATTGAAATTTAAAAGAAAATATTTCATATTTGGAATCATAAGTTTAAAATATAGTAACCAGGTTCCTTTTATTTTTGGATATTATGAATAGTAATTTAGAAACTTTTTTATTAACACAGTTAAGGGTAAATCGGGCAATTAAGTATTAAAATAATAATATAAATTTTATAAAATTACCCTAATGATTGTTCTAATTTTATTTTTTGAGAGTATTTTTCATCCCTATGCATTATAAGATCGTTTATGAGACCATTTATGGCCTTTTGGATGAGAATATAACCTTTATAAAATTATATTCAATGGATAGAAATTTTTTTCATACTTTTGTTTTTAACAAGAAAAGTATTTTTTCTATGGGGTAATATATGGGATATGTTAGATTATAAATGTTTTTATAAATATAAAATTTTAATATACATCATGGAAATTTATTTATAATTTTATGTGATAAATATTTACCTTAAATGGTGACACAATGATGATTTGATAATTGTTTAGTTAATGGAAGAATCAAATAACTGTTAATAAAATTATAAAAATAAGTATAATATTGTATAATTAATGTCAAATTTTTTTATTGATGTGTCTAAATTATTAGTGATGATTGAATACAGTTTTCATGAATATATCATTTTTATGATATTTTTAAAATGTCATGTTACGAATAGTGTCAAAATTGACATTAATGAAATTTTAAATCAATAATAATTTATTACATGATATAAAATTCATAAATATATAAACATTTCCTAATAAATGGAAAATGTTTTAAAATTTCATAAATGATGCATATTTTTTCTGTTTTTTCAATTTATTGTAATTATATTAACCCCCATAGTGTAAATTTCATGATATCACAGTAAGAATTAAAAAGGTTAAATAAGGGTTAAAACTAAATGATAAGGATTAAAAAATAGTAAAAAAGTAGACAAAAATGTAGAGAATATTTTATATTTCCATGTTTGGATCCATTTGGATTGTAAAATTAATTTATATTAATTTAATATTATGATGATATCAAAGGGTGCCCCTCCCCTCTCTTATAAAATGGAATATATTCTTCTCTATTACCTAGAATTAAAAAAGTATTTAAGAATAATATTTTATTCCCAAATCCCATAATATATTTTTCCCCACATTCCCAAGGCATTATTTTATGAATAACACCCTCTTTAGAGGTGATAAGGTGTTAATCAAAAGATATTTCCCGAAGAAAAGTTCTCATTCTTAATTAACAATTTGTTTTTTATTTATTATTAAATATACATTAAATATTATTAAACAATGATTAAATAATTAATATAGTATCCTTAATATAATGATATGTTATTATTTAAATATCATAACCTAAATCCCAATCCACTTCCATCAAATGGGAAATGAATTAATCGTTCATGTGAACAACCGAATACTTCCACACGAATCGATATAATTCATTTTCCATCACCATATCGAAAGTATGGTTTAAATTATTGAATTAATTTTTATATATGATATTAATGAAAAAATTATCATTATTTAATAATAATATATCAATTACATTATTACCTTTCTATGGAAATGAAAATGAGAACATTGTTGATGTGTATATGTGAACTATCACCTCTATAAAGCGAGGTGATTTGTTTTTCATCATCGCATCACATGGATGATATATATGTGTATATTTAAATTATTTATATGATATTAATGATATTATTTAAATATGTAAAAGATAAAATAACCCTTAAATTATTTTCCTAATGATCATTGAAAAATTAAAACGTTACTCATGCGTATGTACGACAAACCATCTCCCTGATTTTAACGTTGTTCATTTTTCATAACCATCCATAAATGGTTTTATTTAATAGAATAATAAAATTATAAAAGTCATTATTAATTAATTAATATTTTTCTATAGATGAAGTAATAATACCATTTATTCTATAGTCATCAAACCAAATTCATTTTGGACTCGTGTACCGAATATGGTCAAAACGTCCAATGTGAACTTATATAATTATGTTATTGTTATAACCTCATACTAAGTGATATAAAAATAATAATAAAAAAAGAAAAAATATATAAATAATATAAATAATTGACATATTTATATTTTTCAGTAATATAATGAACATACCTGACAAATCAACATCAAGGTAAATGAATTTGTCTCAATATCGATTCATTGAGGATTAGTTTTATGTTATACACCCACAATATTTTATAAGGTTTATATACAAGTAATTTTATTTATCAAGTCAGTAATTTTTTTATTTTAAAGTTATTTAGTTTTTTTGTAGTTTATTTTTACATGGGGTCATGATTTAATTTTTCAAAGTGGTATGGGTCACCTTTAATGTTTAATGATTAAATTATCAAAAAAAATTCTCCATATAAATATTGTTGATATTATTTTAAATATTTATTTATATAAAAATATAATAGATGAAATTTTATGCTAATCTAATGGTTTTAAAAATTGATTCTTTTTACCGGTCTTATATGTAACATTTTGATAAACAATAAAAGGAATTTTTTATTCTTTGAATATACAATGATAATAAATATTCTATCACTATGAACATTATTTTATATTGATATTCCATATCAATATTTAATGATTCCTCAAATGATATCCATTTTTATCATTTTGGGTATTTTGGTATTGAAAATGTGTTCAGAATGAAAAGTTTTTCTTGGTATTGAAACTGATTTCTTAATAGAAAATGACATTTTTATATAAAAGTGTTCTTCATATGGGATTAATAAGTGTTCTTCCTCAACAATTTTTTAGTGATCTAATAAGAAATTTTTTTTTTCTATGTCAAAATCTTTTTTTGAATGTTATTCTTAGTTGGGGTTTTCTCTTATTATATCTTCTAATAGATTTTATTGAATGGTTTATAATGAGTTTGACTATGGATGTTCTATTTTAATACCATTCATCAGTTATGGTTAAAGTAATCCAATTTCATATTTTAGTTTTGGAATAAAAATATCTTTGTTATTTATGTTTAAACCCATTCATATAAAAAAATCAATGAAGATTATAAGTGATGATTGATGCCTGCTATATCACCTTTATATATAGGTATGTCTCTTGAGACAATGTATATATAGATTTAGATGAGGCCTTACACATTTATTTTTGGATATGGATATGGTTGAGGCATTACCCATTTTTAATCACATGACTTGACCAAGGACTTGAAAACTTTTTTCAAATGACCCGAATTATGCATTCTTTCATTATGAGATTACTTATTGTTATTCCATGTTATTATTAAACTAGTATAATATCAATGGTTAATATTCATAGCTCATGTGATTATTTAAATGGAATTTTTTTTTTTTATTTAATTTTCCATACTTTTTATTCAACATTTACTCATAGATTCCAATATATGCTAACACATACTGAGAATTTGAGCTCACCCATTTCGTATTATTCAAATTTACCATAGTATTCCAAGAAGTATTTTATGACTCATATAAAAGGTTACACAAAGGGGGAATAATTTAAGAAATAAAAATGTATTTTTTTTATTTTATGTTTAAATATGTAAAGTTTATTTCTTGTATTTATCTAGTTTTCCTGATTACTTAATTATTTGGAACTTCAGGATGCACTTCCTTGGATCTAATGCCAATGTAATAAAGTAAGGCATTAAATACAGACTACCAGGATCAGAGTCATTACATCCTCTAAGTATAATGATTTTACCATGAAATAGTATCTTTAGTACACTAGATATTAGTAAATTTTATTATTATTATGAAAACACAATTATACATCACCTTTCCATCAAACAAGAAGTTAATTCATCGCTCATGCATACGTACAACATACCATATCCATGTAGTGATACAAATAATTTTTCATCAAAAATATTTTATGTATGAAAATTATACTGGGTATAATGATTATATATATGATATATATGACATAATTATACTTTTGTAATAAACACATTATGTCTTCCTTATCATCATCCGGTATTTTGAGAAACAATAATATTGCTCATGCGTACCTATGGACTACTTTCTCAATGATGCGATGTGATTTTTTAACTTAAATTTCTCATGGATGGAAAAAATGTTGGATTTTATAAAAATATATTATATATGAAACATAATAATGATTATTTAAATTTTTATTTTCTGTTATCCTTCATTCATTCTATTAGATGATAAATGGAAACAACATTCAAGCGTACATACAGCCCAACGTCTCCATAAATGGTGTGAATTATTTTCCTATATCTATTTATTATGAATCATTATAAAATGTATATAATGAATAAATATTATATTTATACCATTATTTATATTCTATAAATTATTGTACGACAACCAGTAGATAAATATTGAAACTAAAAAATGAAAACATAATTTGAAGACGAAGAAATTATCACATAGAATAATGATTTTAATAATAAATTATTAATTAATGGTTGATAAGGTGTTATAAATAAATAATAAATTGTATTACATAAATATAATTAAGGAATACATATATATAATAAAATTTTATTTATTGTACAGGTGGTTTGAATGGGAACAATGAAAAAAAAGACTTTATTTAAGGGAATTCTTAATTCAATTTCCATTCATTAGGTTAAAGTAGTATTTCATTGATTATGTCTTTATAGGATTATGTTTGAAATTAATTTTGATTATATGATGTTTTATTTATACTTGTTTTATGTGTATTTACATTGAATACACATAATTATTTACTTTGATTAATTATCACTTCAATGGCATGATAATTGTAAGGTGATTTCTAGTCTCACTTTTATTTTTGTGAGATTAATGCCATATTCCCCACTCGTTTATATTATGTGGTGTATATACTACCCATTAATGTAACATATGATCCTTAAATAAATTAATGGGAATTTACAAATACATTTGACGATCTCCCTCATGTTGTTTACAGATCAATTGTTACCAAATCCTTAATGGAATTTTGTCTCAATTTTCCTTCTTTGAGACAAATGTTATATTATACAACAATATTATTTACACGGTGTATATAATTACATTTCACATGTCATATCATAAATATTAATATTTTCATGAAATTATAAGTTTCATGTAATGTTACTTTCTACTTGGATAGAAACTAGTTTTATTATAAAACCATTTTTTCTAAAAATGTTATCAAAAATGTTTTTAAATGTTAATTTAATAAATTTCATGGATAATTATTTCAATTATGTTTAAAATGGGTGTCATAGTTTCCTTTATAATTTATTCAGGGTTATTTTCAATGAAATAGGTTATCTAAATGATTTATTATTTAAAAAGAATTTTTTAAGTGAGAATTACATTTTCCTCAAGAAATGTTTTAAAAGAGATCTTTAAAAATTATTTTCCATATACTATTACTTTCTTTGGTGTTATTCATGATTTAATGGAAATATTATACAATTATAATATTCATTTTCTTCCTCTAAATTTTTTATGTTTATGATGGAATAATGTTTATGAAGTTTTTTTATTTCATGTGTAATGTAACGATAAAATTCTTAGGAAAATGATTTATTTTCATGGGTTATGATATGATGAATGATTTATATTATTTTGGCCTACATATATATTATATTTAATGTGTGATGGGTGGTACCTATATATAGATCCAATGTATAGACTAATTATTTATATCTCATGAGATATACATGAATAGAACATGGAGTGAACTTTGTTCAATAAGGGACTCTCTCCAACATGATTGTATTGGGAGTGAACATTGACTACTATGATGGTTTAGGGAGTGAAACCATTCAACTATTATTGTATTTTCAAAAAACCATGACTACTAAGGAAATTATTTCCTATGATTATATATTTTCTAAAATTCCATGGTTTTAGCTCAGGAAATTTTCTCATGTCTCATCTTCCTATTTGATTTATGTCTTATGGACTTCCAAGAGTTATTCCATGGCTCGTGATTATGTTTCTTGATATGTAGTGAATAATTTTAAATTTTTATATTTATGTTCTTATAACTATATTCTCATGTTATTCTTATTCCATAATTGAAATATCTTATCATTCCCTTTACAAATCATCTCAGCTAACTATTTCTAAGGTTTTAATTTCTTAAGGTTATGGGGAATGGTTTTACATAAAATATATCAATGAAATGTGTTAGAAGTAAGAAGTTTTGGGATATAATATATATTTTTATGGGTCGATAGTTTATTTTTCTGTAATATGTATGAGTTTTTCCTAATTATATGAACCACTAAACCTAAATGGTTCTTTGGTATGTACGTAATGAAATATTTTCTTTCGATTTTTATGTTTTTTTTGGAAAATATTGTGTCAAATTTGTAAATATTAGGTCTTCGTCACTAGATCTGGATGTGTGGATTTTGGGTCGTTACATTTGGAATCAGAGTAGGATTTAGAAAACTTTTTAAAAAAGGATATTTTCATGAGATATTATCTTAAGAGTAAGAGATACCATCATTGGTATATAATATAATAAGTTTAGATTCATAGGCACCCCTTTTCTAGTTTTTTGTTATGAAATTTTAAGGTGACTAATGATATTTTTGGAGACATTTGTTACTGAGTTAATTTTTGGTAATTTCGGTTTGGGATCCAAAAATAAATAATATGAGATAACTTTTTTGGATAAACCATTTTTTTATTATTAAATACATTAAGGTTATTTTTTAGGATTTTTATCACATTTCTGAAACATTTTTAGGATTATGTTAATATTTTTTTAGAAAAATGACAACCTAGAGGATGGGTGAAACCCCATCATTTTAGGAAAGGATGTGGGGATTAAATGCACAATATAGTGGCGACATGGATGCATCACCTACCACATGCCTACATGATGTCATTATTAGTATTTTATTTTATATTATGTCAAATGAACCGATGGATAAAGGTTATGAAGATTTTTGGAACATAAAATTTATCATATAAATTACCTTATTATTAGAAATTTATTTGGTGTTAAGTGATTACTATTATTTCGTAAGGTGTTCACTATTTTGAGAACCCTATATGAAAAAGGTAAATAAAAATCTATAGGATTTTATTTTGAGGAAGAATGGTTGAATTATATTTTGGAAGCATATTTGATTTTATTGTAGATTTACAGTGATTAAGATTAGTTTTGAAAATTGTTTATATAACTTGAGGATTATTAAAGAAATCACTTTTTGGTATGAGCCTTTAAGAGCGACTGATGTTATTTTGAGATAAATGTTAAAAATAATCTTGGAAGACTATTTGATTATATAATTTTAATTTTTGGGATTTATTCATAGTTTGTAATATTTTTTTTAAGAATTTTGAGGTTATTTATTTATTGGATGGTCTAACTTCCACTTTGGGTATTATAGTTAAATTTTGGATATAAAAATAGATTTTCATAATTTAATGGTTTATTATTTTTTTCATAATCATATGATATTGTACTACCCATTCTGGTATTGGTTAATGAATAAAGATAGGATAAATATAGAATTAATATTTTTTTCTCATGACCCACTCCCACCAAAGTTTCCCCTCCTGAGATGGAAATGGTGAAAGGGAGATAATGACCCCTGAGTCCCACCTCCAGTAGGCCCCGGGGTGGATACTAGCACCACGGGTATGAGTTTTCACAAATATGGGAGGCATTACCCTTTTTATTATTTAAGATCAGGAAATAGGACAACTCAACCACCAAAAAGGAAAAGAAAATGTTTATAGAAATAAACCCAAACCAATCCCACATGCATGATTAAATAGTTCTGAAACAAGGTACAAGTACAAGAAAGATCAAAAGTAAAATACCAAAAGAAAACAAGAATATTGCAACTGCAACAATTCCAACTGTCCGACTAGTAGGGTCCCGAACGGCCCTAGTAGTCCTCCTAGAAACCTGAAAGTAAACGTAGGGTGAGCATACAAGTATACTCAGTAGGGAAACCTAAAGCTCTCGTGCACAAGTGGGGAGACATCATAATGTCCCGTGAGAACAAAAGAAGAAACCTACCAGGGAAATCTATCCACCCAACCTCACCAGCCACACTCACCAAAAACACAATCACAATTGGTAGTAGTATATAAGAACAAGAGTATTGGGTACCCCGCACCATTACCCATTTGTTAGCTTCTCTTCCTAACGGCGAACATCTTGACGCTGCCACACTCTCCCCGCCCGCACACACTTGGGCCTCACAAACCACACATCCCGCCCGCACACACCTCGGCCTCACAACCACGTATCCTGCTCGCACACACCTGGGCCTCACAACCACGTATCCCGCCCATACACACCTAGGCCTCGCAACCACGTATCCCTCCCGCACACACCTGAGACTCCCAACCACGTATCCCGCCCGCACACACCTGGGCCTGACAACCACGTATCTCGCCTGCACACACCTGGGCCTCATCCCGAAGATTCTTGGGAAACAGTAGAACCTGCCCAAAGAGTCTTGGGCTGAAACCACCCCAATTGAAACCTACCCGAAGAGTCTTGGGTGTAAGGTCGCCTCATTCCATCATAGCCTAGGGGAGAAGTTGCAGGAAGGATCTTTTAACTAAGGGTAAAACACCATCTCCCATGAAATGGGAGTGTTTTGACACTAAGTGATCAACATGGTTGGGGTGCGATAAAACACAAAATATAATGATATATATATGTATACCAAACACACATCCCAACCTATAACTTCTAAACAGAGCAACTGATCATGTTCCTCGGCACTCCTACTACGAAGAATGTATAAAATAAACAACCCCAACCCCATTTAGGTTTCCATGTTTCAGTAGAATTAGTTTATTAGTTCCTTAACTACTGGGAAACTATCCACAACCAACCACATCGATCATTCGTAAAACATATCCCTGACATCCACAAATCAAGTTAGGAAAGCAAACGAAGCACAAAAAATCCCTTCTTATCAACCAACCAACCCATTGATTATTAACCCCATTCCATTACCATGACCCACCATTAATTAACTCTTCCACCTTTTATTTATTATTCACAACCCATAGTTCGTTCACATTCAAACCCATCCCTGCAGCCCCGCTGCCAACCCCCATAACAACAAACACACCGAAACCCATACATCATTATCCCTTGATACCATTTATCGTAGCCCCTCTGCCTGTCACCAACATAGCATTCACACCAACCCACAAACAAGCCAACCGCAGCCCCGCTGCTCACCCGATCCACAACAACCCACATTTTCATTATTCCATTTTTTTCAACCGGGATGATCACACAAGGGTTCCAGATTTTAAATCAGCCATCTTTACGTGATTAACCAAATTCCACATTCAACGATGTTTCCATCCAAAAAACAGTCTAGGAAGATAGGGAAACATTTAATTGTCCAAGAAAAGGCCCCCAACGACCGTGATTTTCAGTAGGCAGAATCTGATTCAATTCACAACATAATATCACAGAATATAAAGATAAACATAACAACTTCCCCATCCCCATTCTTTAACCAGTTATTATCTTCATTTATTGGTTCAACCGTTTCTCATGAAAACAGGAGGATACCCACCCCACATGTTGCACAATTTAGAGAGACGAAGGTAAGATCCCTACCTCAACAGGTTCTGATCACAACGCTCCCCCAGATCAACTTTAGAAGACGACCGTCAGTGTCCGTTACTTCTGTTGAGTCCCGACAAAACCTCCTCGGGTGGATGTTAGAAGGGAAAGGCCAAATAAAAGACAATGGATCCAACCTCAAAAGTTTTTCCTCGTCATTATGATCCCGTGGCCGCTGAGAGATCATAAATCGGAGCTCGGACGAAGAAGTTATGGAAGAAAAAGATCCTTCGAGTCTCTTGGGAGAGCTCTGCTCAGAGGAATGGGGAGGAGAGGGGTGAGTTGAAAAAGAGGAGGGGACCCCTCCTTTTATAAGCGAGAAAATAAAAAGTACATGGCGTGTACATTATGGTACACAGCATGTACTCAGCCATTTCACACAGTCACCACGGGGCTTCCAACACGGCTTTGCAGCCGTTGACTAGTCAACACATGGTTTGAGGGTAACGCGTACACGGGGAAGGGATACAGGGCGTGTAGTATGAGGTACACAGTGTGTACCCATTTATTTCACATGGAAAGGACACTGCTCTAACACAGCACACGACCGTTGACTGGTCAACACACGGTAACGCGTACGCGGGGAGGGACTACATGGCGTGTAGTATTGGATACACAGCGTGTACCCATTTATTTCACACTTCAAGGGAACGACCTTCAACATGGGGTATACCTGGAAAGGTGGTACACGGTGTGTACTCACACTACACGGCGTGTACTTACAAAATTCTAGAAAGTGTGGGAAAAGTCCATTTTACCCTCTAGAACACTTCGTGACCTTGTTTTTGACAAAGGAATGGGCCCGAGAGGGGCCATTACATGAGATACCTCTTAAAACATTCTCGTCCCCAATAATTCAAAACCCAACCCAGACGAATCCGACAAGATACCTCTTAGGGTTCTCGTTATAACAGGAACCCAACCAACAACCCTAATCATAGGTGTTAGGAATTCCCTCTCCTATGTCAAGATATTATACACTTTAGGCGGCATTGAATCGCCTGCACGGGTTTGATCACATCCTCATTAATGCGTCTCGATTAAGAATTTGGTCTTCCCGCTTTCATACATTAGGATTTTCCAACTTGCACTACCCCCAACACCACACAACCAACACACTGTCCGGACATGTGGTTTGGGGAAAAATTCCTTCTCCGATGTCGATATATTATCCGCTTTAGGCTGCACTGACTCGCCTTCATTGGTTCAATCGCATCCTCATTAATGCGTCTCGATTAAGAGTCAGGTTTTTCCTTTTACCCACACATCCGGACATGCCACACACTTCCAGAGAACAAGGAAACAAAAGGTCTCATAACTGACAAGCCAAGCATTCCATATATCAAAGGTATAGAGTATAACACCAACACAATGCTCAGAAGAACAAGGATAAAAACACAAGTCAAAACAACTCCGGGTACTGGGTGTGCATCTGGGCCTCCCACTCCAAAGTGATCTCCTCAAGGCTACCATACCTCCACAACACACGAACCAAGGAAATGGTTCATCCACGGAGCACCTTCTCATTACGATCCTCGATTCTGACTGGTCGTTCCTAGAAGGTCTCATCGTCTCCCATATCTAACTCTTCCTAGTGTATAACGTGAGAGTCCTCATCTAAGTATTGACGTAGCTGGGAGACATGGAATATGTCATGAACCTTCTCCAACTGAGGTGGCAGTGCTAGCTGATATTCCACCTCACCGACTGGCCTCTACACATCAAAAGGTCCGATGAACCTAGGTGAGAGCTTGCTCTATTTCCCAGACCTCCACTACCCCCATTAAAGGGAAACATTCAAGAACACATGATCCACCAACTCAAACTCCAAGGGCCTCCTCTGACGATCAGCATAAGACTTCTGTCGGTCCCGAGCCTCTTTCATCCTCTCACGTACAAGCTGGATTTTCTTTGTGGTGCTCTGCACTACCTCTAGTCCAAGAGCACCTACCTCACCAACCTCTGCCCAGCAAATGGGTGAACGACATGGTCTTCCATACAACGCCTCAAACGGTGCCATTCCAATAGTAGAGTGGAAGCTGTTGTTTTAGGCAAACTCTACTAAAGGCAAGTGTCGTACCCATGATCCTCCGAAATCCAGAACGCATGCTCGCAGCATGTCCTCCAATGTCTGGATAGTCCGTTCTGTCTGCCCATCGGTCTGGGGGTGGAAATCAGTGCTAAGGCGTAGCTGGGTGCCAAAAGAATGTTGTAACCCCCTCCAGACTCTTGAGGTAAACCGATTATCCCGATCTGATATGATAGTCTTTGGGAATCCATGAAACCGCAAAACCTCGTCCACATACCTCTGTGGTAAGGTACTCGGTGGGCCCGACTCCTTATATTCTAAGAAGTGAGCTGATTTCTTCAGTTGATCCACCACTACTCAGATAGCATCATAACCACCCTATGCTCTGGGTAGTCTTGTGACAAAGTCCATTGATATGTCATCCCACTTCCACTTGGGGACATCTAAAGGATGCAACAAACCACTGGGAACATGGTGTTCAACCTTCACTTGCTGACAAACTAGGCATTTAGCCAAAAACTCTGCCACGGCCTGTTTGACCCTGAGCCACCAAAACTATTCCCTCAAGCGTCGGTACATTTTTTAAACTCTTAGATGTACTTCCAAGGCTGAGCTATGGAACTCATAGAGAAATCCCTCATGCATCGCTTCTGGAACAAACAACCTTCCAGGGAAAAGCATCTGATATCGACTGTCCTCTGACCATCCTTCTGGAGAGTTTCCCTAATTGACACGATCCTGCATTACTTCCTCCTCGGAGTCCCCCCACTGAGACTCTTCCACCTGCTGCAACAAGGAGGACTACACCGTCATCTAAAACAAACATCCTCTAACCCCTTCTACCCTTGAATCCAAGTGCAAGGCGGCCAACTCTCCCATCGCTTTCCAAGAATCAGTGGATTCCCGAACCACTTCCTTATGTGACTTCCTGATCAGGGCATCGGCTAGAACGTTTACCTTACCTTCAGTGTACGAGATCGCGATGTCATAGTCTTTGAGGAACTCGACCCATCTCCACTGTCGTAAGTTGAGGTCACACTGAGAGAAGATATAACGCAAGCTCTTGTGATCTGAGAAGACCACAAAGTGCTCCCCAAAGAGGTAATGTCGCAAAAACTTCAGTGCAAACACTACTGCTACAAGCTCTAGGTCATGGGTGGCATAGTTATGCTTGTGAGGGCAGAACTTCCTAGACCCATAACAGATCACTCCCTTCTTGTGCATCAGCACGCACCCCAGACCAAGGAGAGAAGCATCACAAAACACCTCATACAAAAACCCATCCTATGGCAACCTGAGTATGGGAGCACTGACTGACTTCTCCTTTAGGTAGTCGAAAGATTTCTGGCACTACTCGCTCCATAAGAAGACCTGGTTATTCCTAGTCAAAGCTGTAAATGAAGCAACAACTCAAGAGAAGTCCGAAACGAACCTCCAATAGTAACCTTCTAACCCCAAGAAACTACAAAATTTTCCACGCTCTTGGGTGATGCCCAAGAAACAACTGCCTCCACCTTCGACGGGTCCACTGACACTCCATGCAAAGTCACTACGTGCCCAAGGAAGTGTACTTCTTATGTCAAGAACTTACACTTCGACAATTTCCCAAAAAGCTAGTGGTGTTGAAGGACTTCCAAGACTACCCTGATATTGTCAACGTGCTCCTCCTCTGATCTTGAGTAGATAACGATGTAATAGATAAAAACAACAACAAACCGGTCCAGAAACTCTCAGAAGACAAAGTTCATAAGTCCCATGAACACAGTCGGTGCATTCGTAACTCCAACTGACATCACTACAAACTCTAAGTGCCCATACCGGCACCTGAAAGACGTCTTTGAGATGTCACTGTCCATTACCCTCAACTGATGATATCCAGATCGTAGATCAATCTTAGAAAACTAACATGCTCCCCTCAGTTGGTCGAAGAGATCATCTATCCTTGGAAGGGGTAACAGTTCTTTACTGTTACCTAGTTCATCCTTCGGTAGTCTATGCATAGCCTAAGACCACCATCTTCCTTCTTTATGAAAAAAACTGGAGCACCCCATGTCGATACACTGGGTTGAACTAAACCCTTATCTATCATATCGTCAATCTGAATCCGCAACTCCCGCAACTCCGAAGGTGCCATCCGATAAGGGGCCATCAAAATCGGACGGGCACCAGGCTTTAAGTCTATCCTGAACTGAACGTCACGTCGGGGGGGGGGGGGGGGGGGGTAGAGTCACAACCTCCTCGGGAAAAACATTGAGGAATTCCCCAACAACCTCCGGGACATCCATCATCTCCGTATCAGCTGGAACCACTGATAACCCGCCTAACAAGGAAAGGAGAGGATCCACACGCTAGCTTCCCTCCTGATAGCTCCTCTCACCAGCAAAAGCTACACGTTTCCCATCCACATCGGAGAACACGACCCTTCTTCAGAAGCAGTTGATAATGGAACTAATGGAAAACAACCAATCTATCCCTAGGATGACATCGTATGGATGCATCTGTAACAGAAGAAGGTCCCCACTAGATCGATGTGGTCCCAACGTCAGCCCACATCCCCAGAAAACACAAGATACGCTGGTCTAGCCTCCAACTGGTGTACTCAGCACCAGTGGTACGGAAATTATCTCTATGTCTAGTCCCAAATCATGGGATAGACTAGGTGCAACAAAGGAGTGTGAATCTCCCGAATCGAACAAAGCCGAAACGAGAGTGCTGAACAAACAAATCGTACCTCGCACCACCTCTGGTCCTACCAGAGCTGTCAACTCTGCTGCATGCAACTGTCCACGCACAGCTCCTGTGACTCTCTAATGTCTTCCACCTCCCCGACCATGCCCTGGTCGAGGTCCCTAAGGAGCACCCTGAGGTCGGCCTCCTCACGCAAAGTCTGCCCTCAGAGGAGCATGGTCATGCTGCTGCTGGAAGGGCCTCGTCGGCAACTGGTGTTGCTGAGGTGGGCGCTGAACCTTCCCACCTCCACCGTACTAAGCTCGGGTCGGGCACCGACTCTGAACGTGCCTGAAACCTCCACAAGAAAAAAACTTCAGTCCCGGGCTCGTGAAAAAAGGATGAGGACCCAAAGATCTGAACTGGAACTGCTGGGGCCTGCTCCCCACCAGCCTGAACCTGGAAGGTCCTGTCACATGAGACCTACTACTGACTGCCTTCCCCTTCGACAAGCCTGGATAGATCCCCTCTCGTGGTGTAACTCCTAGAGAGTGCATCCTCTCTAAAACCTATGTCGTCTTCTGTACTTCCAAGTATGTCGGAAGGGTGAAGGGGGTGACAACATACTGGAGCGAAGGATGAAGCGCCTCCTCCAAATGTCTTGCTCGAGAATCCTCATCCGGAAAGAGATCCGGAGCAAAGAACAAGAGATCCATGAACTTGATCACCAACTCTCGTACTGACATACTCCCCTATTGAAGGAAGAGTAAATCATATCACTTCACCACCTTGATCAGGGAAGAAAGGAATTCCTCTCAAAATTCCTTCTCAAAGTCAGCCCACGAAACCTCTGCCTCTATTCTCTCTCTGAGGTAGAGTGTCCACCACTATCGCGCTGCACCTCTCAGCTGACTGACATCTAGGGTAACCCAGTACTCCCTCTAAGAATGAATCAGGGTAAAAGCTATCCCTATCTCCTCAAGCTACCCTTAAATCTCCGTATCCGAAGTACTACCCTCTTACTTCTTGAGGGTTTGCCACTGGATAGAATGGAGAGTCTTCTTTCACTAGCTATCTTCCTCCTCTCGGTCAATCCTAAACTGATCAACCACCTGAATCTCCTGGGCCTTGGCCGTCTGAGCCACCTGGGGACGACGTCTAGGTGCCAAAGCTGTACGGTAAACAAAGATCCCCTAAGCCAAAGTAGTAAGGAAATTTTTCAAGGTTTTATTTTATCATTTTTATTTCAATTTCATTCCCAGAACACCCAAATCAAGTAAAACATAATCATGATGATGCATGTACCTTCCCTAGGGTCTCTAACCTGCAATCAATGTAGTCTCACTTGGTCGTTCGGTAGGCTTAGAGTCCTTACATCGGATCACGGGGGGGGGGGGGGGGGGGGCTAAAATCCCGTGTCCTAGGTGGTCCTCCCTAGCCTATGTCACGAACCAAGATTAACAAACAGTGTTTCCCTACCATCCCATGCAATCCTCACTATTCCTAACTTCAGACTCCATCATATCTCCCAACCATCAACTCTAATACCATTCTGTCACGACCCCCTCCAACCAAAGATGCCCCTCTTGAGTTGGAAATGGTGAAACAGAGATAATGACCCCTGAGTCCTGCCTCCAGTAGGCCCCGAGGTGGCGACTACCAACAAGGGTATGAGTTTTCACAAATATGGGAGGCATTACCCTTTTTATTATTTAAGATTGGGAAATAGGACAAGTCAACCACAAAAAAGTAAAAGCACAAGTGTATAGAAATAAACCCAAACCAATCCCACATGCATGTTTAAATAGTTCTGACACAAGGTACAGGTAGAAGAAATCTCAAAAGTACAGTACCAAAAGAAAACAAGAGTACAAAAACTGGAAAAATACCAACTGTCCGACTAGTAGGGTCCCGCATGGCCCTAGTAGTCCTCCTGGAAACCTGAAAGTAAATGTAGGGTGAGCATACAAGTATACTCAGTAGTGAAACCTAAAGCTCTCGTGCACAACTGGGGAGACATCCTAATGTCCCGCGAGAACAACAGAAGAAACCTAGAATGGAAATCTATCCACCCAACCTCACCGGCCACACCCACAAAAAAACACAATCATAACAGTTAGTAGTATATATGAACAAGATTATTGGGTACCCCACACCATTCCCCATTTGTTAGCTTCTCTTCCTAACGGCGAACGTCCTGACGCTGCCACACTCTCCCCACCCAAACACACATGGGCCACACAAACCACACATCCCACCATCACACACCTGGGCCTCACAACCAAGTATCCCACCCGCACACACCTGGGCCTCACAACCACGTATCCCTCTCGCACACACCTGGGCCTCGCAACCATGTATCCTGCACGCACACACCTGGGCCTCCCAACCACGTATCATGTCGGCACACACCTAGGCCTCCCAACCACATATCCCACCCGCACACACCTGGGCCTCATCCCGAAGATTCTTGGGAAATAGTAGAACCTTGCCGAATAGTCTTGGGCTAAAACCACACCAATTGAAACCTACCCGAAGAGTCTTGGGTGTAAGGTCGCCTCAAGCCATCACAGTCTAGGGAAGAAGGAGCATGAAGAAGCTAGTAACTAAGGGGAAAACACCCTCTCCCATGAAATGGGAGTGTTCGGCACTAAGTTCCCAACATGGGTGGGGTGCAATAAAACACAAAAGATACAGATATATACGTATACCAAACACACATCCCAACCTATGGATTCTAAACAGGGAAACTGAGAACATGCATCGACACTGCTAATACGAAGCATGCATACAATAAACAAACCCAACCCCATTTAGGTTTCCACATTTTAGAAGAATTAGTTTAATAGTTCCCTAACTACTGGGGAACTATCCACAACCAACCACATCGAGCGTTCGTAAAACATATCCCTGCCATCCAAAAATCAAGTTAGGAAAACAGAAGAAGCATAAAAAATCCCTTCATATCAACCAACCAACCCATTGATTATTAACCCAGTTCCATTACCATGACCCACCATTCATTAACTCCTCCACCTTTTATTTATTATTCACAACCCATAGTTCATTAACATTCAAACCCATCCCTGCAGCCCCGCTACCAACCACCATAACCATAATCACACCGAAACCAATAAATCATTATACCTTGATAACAGTTATTGCAGCTCTTCTACCCATCACCAACATAGCATTCACACCATCCCACAACCAAGCCAACTGTAGCCCCACTTCTCACCCGATCCACAACAACCCACATGTTCATTATTCCATTTTGTTCAACAGGGGTGATCACACAAGGGTTCCATATTTTAAATCATCCAACATTATGTGATTATCCAAATTCCACATTAAATGATGTTTCCATCCACAAAATGGTCTAGAAATATAGGGAAACATTTAATTACACAAGAAAAGGCCCCAACGACCATGATTTTCAATAGGCAGAATCTGATTCAATTCACAACATAATATCACAGGATATAAAGATAAACATAATAACTTCCCCATCCCTGTTATTTAACCAGTTATTATCTTCATTTATTGGTTCAAACATTTCTCATGAAAACAAGAGGACACCCACCCCACATGATGCACAATTTAGAGAGACAAAGGTAAGATCCCTACCTCAACAGGTTCTGATCACAACGCTCCCCCAGATCAACTTTAGAAGACGTCTGTCGGCATCCGTTACTTCTGTCGAGTCATAGAAAAACCTCCTCAGGGGGACGTTGGAAAGGAAAGGCCAAAGGAAAGACAACAGATCCTGGCAAAAAAGTTCCACCCCTTTGTTATGGTCCCATGGACGCTGACGAATCGTAAATCGGAGCTTGGACGAAGAAGTTATGGAATAAAAAGAGCCTTCGAGTCTCTTGGGAGAGCTCTGCTCAGAGGAATGGGGAGGAGAGGGGTGAGTTGAAAAGGAGGAGGGGACCCCTCCTTTTATAGATGAGAATATCAAAATTACACGGCGTGTACTTTATGGTACATGGCGTGTACTCGTCCATTTCACATGGTCACCACGCGGCTTCCAACACAGCTCTGCAGCTGTTGACTGGTCAACGCACTGTTTGAGGGTAACGTATACACGGGCAAGGACTACACGGTGTGTAGTATGAGCTACACGGTGTATACCCATTTGTTTCACATGGAAAGGACACATCTCCAACACGGTACATGGTCGTTGACTGGTCAACACATGGTAACACGTACGCGGGGAGGGACTACACAACGTGTAGTATTGGACACACGGCGTGTACCCATTTATTTCACACAACAAGGACACGGCCTTCAACATGGGGTATACCCTAAAAGGTGGTAAATGGAGTGTACTTACACTACACTGCGTGTACTTACTAAAATTTGGAAAGTGTGGGAAAAGGTCATTTTACCCTCCAGAACACTTCGTGACCTTATTTTTGATAAAGGAATGGGCCGGAGAGGTCCGGACCATTACATATTTGTATTATATTTTTCATTGGAACTTAATTATAGTGCTTCTGGCGTGGAAAATTCATCTTTAAAACTCATCATTTGGAGGAAAAGATGAGTTTTTTGTGGAAATTTATTAAAGGATGAAACACTAGTTTTCAATTATGCATGTATCCTTATGTTCTTATTTTAAATGGTAAAATAATTACTCAAATCTAGGAAAATAATCTTTTTATAAAAATGTTAAATAAAAATTTTATCCGTTTACATTTCTTATAGAGAAATAAATCACATTTTAACCCATCACAGATTTATAGTTTTTACAGTTCACTTTATAATGATCATTTTCCCTATTATTCTCCATCAAAACATGGTATTTAGTTGTTTATTCCATTTCCACATTTCTCTAAATGTAATCTTTGTATGTTTTATCACTAGTGACCTTTATACTTTTCTTTATCCCTTTTCAAATAGATATTTTATTAACCCTTTTTATGATGTGGGATTTCATTAAAGTTATTTTAAAAATTAAAACACTTGGTTACGTAGAATAAGTTAAAATTTAACTGGTGAAATGTATTAAATGGTGTGGGTAATGTAATATCCCATGATTTAGTAAGGGAAGACATTGTTCGAATATATTCACGATGGATAACACTGCGGTTTAATAAATAATGAAATATTATTATGTGATAATTATAAGCACGTTTATAAATTCGAGATAATGAATATCAATATTTTTTTATGAAATATATAATTATCATACCCATTGATAATGTATTAATTGATTCTTTGTAAAATATTACAATATTTTTAATAAATTCATTTTAATCATTAAATTCATATTCTCTATGAAAATGTTTTTTTATTAATTTTTATGTTGAAATAAAATAATATGATTAATTACTAGAGATTTTTTAATAGGTTTTTTTATAAAATGAACTTTATGTTTTAAATCATCATTTCAAAGTTTTTATATGGTGACATTTTGATAATTTTAAAAGAAATTTTATTTTTCAAGGAATATTTAAAAATTCCACTTTTTATTAAATTATTAATGTATTCATAAGGTCAAATAAATTTTTGAAATATTTTCCAATTTTTATCATTTGAAATTGATTTATAATATTACAATTATTGTTTTGGAATTATATTTTATACTTTAATGTATAATGAAATTTTTATGAAAAACTATTTTTGGTTGTGTTTTACCAACATAATTTTAGATTAAATCCTGATGATTTGGTGTTTATAATTTTTAAAAATGAATGAAATATTTTGATTCAGAAGATCCAAATTTATTAAATAGGTACCTTTTATTTTTTTGTCAATACAGATAGAAACCTTGGTATTTTTTGTTTCCACGGTAGATGGTAAATTGGATAATTCAGGGTAAAAGTAAAATGATAAGAACTATAAAACGACGCTTACACTTGGACCAATTTTATTTGATGATTTATTTTAGACCATAATAATCCATGGGTTGACATTATAACCATTATGATCCATTTGGTTGAAATTATGACATTTATAATATTTTATTTAATGAAAAGTCATGGACGTCATACTCATATTTTTAATAACTATAAAATGGATAATAAAATATTATATAAATATATTTTAAACTATAAATAGAAATTTTAATGCTAATAGATTTATCTACATCATTTTAATTTAATTTTAATATTTAGTTTAGAAATAGTTTTTTTAAATTCTCACACAACGCTTATGGATTAATTATTTTATGAATGGAAATATCCAGTAAATGATATTAATTTTTTTAAAATAAATAGAATAAGAGATAATTAATTCCATACACAAAATTTTTTGATTTACTTAACATGTTACATATACTATAAATTTTAAATTTCTATGTGTTATCTTGATATTATTAAATCAAAGGTAATGAATAGTCCATAAAATTGACATTAAGAATAATTAATAGTAAATAATATTTTATTAAATGATATAAAATTAATAAAAATTATAAATTAATAAAAATTATTTGGATAGTGCTTACAATTTCATAAATGGTCCATTTAGGGTTTGTTTGTTAGTTTATAGTAACTATATGAACCCTCAAAGAGTAAAAATACATGTTGTCATAGTAATAGTTAAAGAGATTAAAAAATGGTTAAAACAATAGATAAGTTCATAACCATTAATTATAAATGACCAAAAAAATATTAAATGAATAATATTATATCCTTACCATCTTATGATTGAATTTAAGTTGTTTTATGTACACTTTTCATTGAAAATTACTTATATATATTTTAAATAAAAAATACGTATAAATTGTCACTCTCTTTCTATCTAATATATTTTATGGGTACACATAGGAAAAATTGATGATATGAATAAAAAATTTATAATACAGTATTAATTTAAATATTTTCATTAAATAAATTTATTTTAAAATTTTAGATATTATATAATTACGTTAAATACTTCAAAATTCTAATATAATATTTATTTAATTAACAGAAAAATAAGATAAATTTCATTGAATGTATTAATTTTTATATAATTGAATGATTTAACATGTGAAATGAATTTTATTGAACTATATTAAATATTATAGATTTTGGAAACCATTCTATTTAATTTTCCCATCTATCTAAATGTATTTGAAGTCAATGTAAATGAATTGTATCATAATAGACATTAATGATAATTTACAAAAATAATATTTTATTAAATTATTTAAAAATCATAAAAATATTTTGAAAATTTAAAAATTAATTATTATAAGTCTAAATAATAATAAATTTATCATTTAAGGACAATATATACATATAAGTGAAAATTTCAATATTTTAATATTAAAAAATTTTAATACCGTGGTTAAAATTCAAATCGGTTAACTGAGGGTTAATCAAAATGATGTGGTTTAAATAATTCCAAAACATATCTAAAATATATTGGATTATTATATTAAAACCATATATTATATTTTATTCTAATTAATTAAATTTTTAGAAATTTTGATTGAGATTTTTTTTATGATAAATCAATCTGTCGATAGATTTTGAAAGTGCCCCTCACATAATTTATAAAAGGGATCCTACTACCTCACTTATTAATGTATATTTTATCCTTATAGATCAATCATAACCTTACTATTTATCCTATATACTTTCATATACACCTTATATAGGTGATTCCCTTATTAAAAAGCCAACCCTTGATCCATTTTGAAGAGATCTAAAGGAGTCGTTTCTAAGAATAGGTAATCTCTCTAACCGATCAGTTTATTTTTATACTCTTACTTACCTCCTCAAAATCTAAAATTTTATCATAAAATAATATTTTAAGTATACTCAATATTTATAGATACTATTATTATTATTAAAGCATCATTATACAACCCCTTTACATCAAACAAGAAGTGAAAGGATTTCTCAAGCGTACATACAGCTTATAGTTTCCGCACAGTGATACAATTATGTTTTCATCATGACCTTATATAAATGTGAATTATGATGTGTTTAATGAATATATATGATATATATGACATTATTATTCTTCTTTAATGATAATATTTTTTCTACCTTATCATCATCGATTCTTCTGAGAAAAGATAACCTCACTTGTGCCTACGTATGGACTACCATATCCATGATACAATGTGATTCGTTTTTCACATATATTTCACATTTATGGTAATAATGATGAATTCTATGAAATGATATTATACATAGATCATAATAATGATTTTATAGGTTTATTATTATATGCCCTTCTTTCATTTCAATAGATGAAAAATGGAAACAACGTTCAGGTCTATGTATGGCCTACCATCTCCATGAATGTTGTTATGCATTTTTATATGATTGCATTTTTATGAATATTTACAAATATATATTTAATTAATATATATTATTTTTAACCCACGATTAACATTATAGAAATTATGGGACCAGAATCAAAGTATAAGGACCGAGACTACCATGCCGAAATATGCTCAACAAATGAAGTAGCTGTCACCCAGAACAATTATTTTAATAACAATTTATTAATAAATGGTAGATAAGATGTAATAAATAAATAACATAGGCTATTACTTAATTAAAATTATTGAATAAATTTATAGTAAATTTTAATTTACCATACAAAATGTTTGAACATGAACAAGGAAAGAAAAGGCCTGAGGTAAGGGAATTTATTAACTCAAATTTCATTCATTGGGTTAAACAAGTATTTCATTGATTATGTGATTATATAATTGTGTGTGAAATGGATTTTGATTATATTATGTTGTATTTAAAAAAAATTAGTACATTTCTATCAAATACACATAATTGATTCGTTTGATTAATATTCGCATCAATGATATGATAATTGTATATGGATTTCTTGTCTCACATTTATTTCTTTGTTACATATGCCATATTCCCCAAAACATTATTTTTTGTGGTGTATATACTACACAAAAATGTAATAAATTATCATTAACCTTATATTTATTGGTATTTACATATCTATTTTTTTCTATATCTTTCATGTGGTTCACAATTTAAAAGTTTTCAAATCGGTATGGTAATTTTTACTACATTATTATTAATTAAGACACATGTTAACTTATTCACATATATTCAATTATAAGGTATATATAATTCCATTTCCCTTGGCGTATAATGAATACACTTATTTTCATGATATTATATGTATCATTTAATGTTATTTTCTATTTAGTCGTAAATTTATATTATCCCTAAACCATGATTCCGAAAATAGTTTTCAATAATATTTTTAAATTTTATTTTTTGAATTTTCATGGAAATATATTTCCTAGATGACAAAAATTGTTATCAAAGATTCCTTTATATGTATTTCAAAGTTATTTTCAATGAAAAAGTGTTTCTAAATGTTATATGATTAAAAATAATTTTTCAATGAGAAAAAGATATTTTCCTCAAGAAATGTTTTAAAAATGATCTTTCAAAAAAATTTTCAATATTAGATGAATTATTTTGGTTTTACTCATTACATACTAGAGATATAATTCAAAGATATCGTTCATATTATTTCTCTGAATGATTTACATTTGTAATGGCATGTTGTTTATGAATTATTTTTCATTATCATGGGTTATATTATGATGAAATGTTTATGAAACCAATTTTTTTAATGGGTTATAATGTGAAGAATGATTTATATTCCCATAAAATAGATAATTATTGTTTTAATTATGTCACTGGTGATACATATATCTCCCACCAATGCATTGGGTAATGATTAATATCTCATGATATTTATAGGACTATAATGGGTAGTGAACTTAGTTTACAAAGAGACTTTTTCCACCAAGATATTATTTGGAGTGGACCTTGACTACTACGATGGTTTGTAGAGTCAACCCATTACACTATGGTAGTCTTGGAAAAAGACTTGACTACTTATTAAATGATTTTCTGTAATTATGTGTTTGATAAAATTCTATGTTTTGTTTCCAATGTTATTTTTTCATAGCTCATGTTACAGTATTATTTATGTCTTATAAACTTATAAAATTTAGTCCTTGAATCAAGATTATGATTTATGATAAGCAGGGTATAATGTTTAATTGTTATGTTTATGTTCTTATACCATTATTATCATGGTATTCTTATGTAATATTTGATATATCCTATCTTTACCCTTAACGAGCATTTGATCTAACCCTTTCTTATGCTTCGATTTACTTAGGTTACGAAGAAAGTTTTTAAGTATATTATATCTATATAGGATGCAAGGCATGCAGTATTTTTTGTAGATAATATAGGTTTTTATGGGTTGGTTGTTTTTTCTAAGATATTTTAGAGTTTTTAATAATTATTTAAAACACTAAACTAAATAGGTACATTGGTATATAATTTATCAAATATCAAATTTTTATTTTTTATGTTTTGTTGGAATAAATTGTGTCACATTTTTTAGGTTTATATCTTTATCACTAAATCTAGAATTGTTGATTTTGGGAAGTTACATTTGGAATTAGAGAAATATTTATATAATATTGTACAAAATAATGTTTTCATGAGAATTTTAGTTAACAGTTATTAATACCATCATGGTTATATATGACCATATGTTCAATGTTTTAGATTCCCCTTATCAAATATTATGTTATGAAATTTTAAGGTGACTAAAGATATTTTTAGAGTCTTTTATTTTTGAGGTAATTATGGGTTATTTCATTTTGGGAGGAAATATAAAAGTTATGATATAACATTTGAGTTTATTTTATTTATTTTTGAATATGTTAAGGTTATTTCTATGAATTTTATCACGTTTCTAAAATTTTATTAGGATTATGATGACATTTTTTTAGAAAAAAAGACACCACATAGGATGGGTGAAAACCCATCACGTCTAGAAAGGTTACTAGGATTGAACCCACAACAGAAGGGTGACATGGGTGAATTGCCTAACATTGGACAACATGAAGTCCCAATTAGTATTTGGTTTTCTTTTAAGTTAACTGATATTATGAATAAATGTTATGTTAATTTTTTGAGAATTTTTTTTATTATATAGATCAGAATGGGATTAGAAATTTATTTGGTGTTAAGTGATTAATGTCATTTTAGAAGACATTCACTATTTTGGGAACCCCATATGATTACGGTAAATAGAAAACTATGGTATTTTTTGACAAATAAAATATGAATTATATTTTGAAATAATATATGATTTTATAGTGTATTTATGGTGATTCGGGTTATTTTTAAAAATGGTTAATGTAGCTTGAGGATTATTAATGAAATTACTTTTTGGTGTGTGACATTAAGAAGAACTGATGTTATTTAGAGAAAATGTTAAAATTAATATTTGAAGACCATGTGAATAAATAATTACGATTTTTGGGTTTTATCCATAATTTAGAATAATTTTGAGGAATTTCAAGGATAGTTATTTTTTGAAAGGACTAAGTTGAACTTTGGGTATTACAGTTGAATTTTTGAGAATAAAATATTTTTTTACCATTTAGTGGTTTATTATTTCTAGATAATTATCTGATATTGTAATAACCATTTTTTTATTGGTTAATGTGTCATGATAGGAGATATAAAGAGATAATATTTTGTCAATTATTCTATTTTTTAGAAGATAATTATATATATTCAGGCGTGAAAAATTCATCATGAATGTCCATCATTGGAGGAAAAGATGAGTTTGTGGTTAAAATTGATGAAAGGATGAAAGTCTAATTTTCAAGTAAGTATGTACCCTTATGTTTTCAGTTTAAATGGTAAATTAATTACTCAACTCTAGGAAAATAATCTTTAAATAAAAATGTTAAATAAAAATATTATCTGTTTACTTTTAATTCTGAGAAATAAACGGCATTTTAACCTATCACAAATTTATAGTTTTGTAATGGTCATCTATATAATAATCATGTACTGTATTAATCTCCATAAAAACATGATATATAGTTTTTTATTACATGTCCATATTTTTTTATATGTAATCATATATGTGTTATTTCAGGTGACCTTCATAATTTTCTTTCTCTCTTTTCAAATTTTCATTTAATGAACCCTTTTTTGTGGGATTAGAAAAAGGTATTCTAAAAATTGAAACCCTTGTTTATTGAGAACAATTTAAATTTTCTAAAGAAACAATTTATTAAATGATGGGTAGAATGTAATATTCATCTATTTAGAAAATAAAGATATGTTTGATAATGCACGAAATGCACAACGCTGAGGTTAAATGAACTATGACATATTATTATATGAACATTATATCCAAGTCTCTAATTGTCAGATAATGAATAGTATTAATGGATTTATGAAATAAATAATGGTCATAACCTTTGATAATGAATTAATTAATTCTTTTTAAAAAAGTGCTATATTTTTAGTAATGTCATTTTAATCATCAAAAACATATTTTCTACAAAAATAATTTTTATTGATTTTTATATAAAAATAATAATAATATAATCTATTTGTAGAGAATTTAGAATATATGTTTGATAAAATAAAATTCATTTTTGAAATCAGCATATCAAAATATTCCTACGGTAAGATTTTGATAACTTTTAAAAAAGTTTTATTTTTCTACTAATAGTTAAAAATTCCGTATTTTATTATGTTTTCATGTATTAAATTGTCAAATTATTTGTTTAAATATTTTAAAATTTAATTTGTTAAAATATATTTATAATATTTAAATTATAGTTTTTTAAATAAATTGTATACATGATAGTATAAGGACATTTTCTAGAAAATGGTTTTTTTCTTCTTTCTTATTTTATTTAAAATTAAATTCTAATCTTTTTTGTTTAGAATTTTGAAAAATTAATGACATATTTGGATTTAGAAGGTAAAAATTTATTAAATTGGTATATTTTATTTTTGGTTAATAAGAATAGTAACCTTGATAATTTTTGTTACCACGATAAAGGTTAAATGGGATAATTATGGGTAAAAATAAAATTATAACACTACGCCAAAATTTTCATTTAACGTCGGGTTTTTTTTGTTTATTAGTGATTTAAATTACCACTAAATCATTCTGTGAATATTTTGGAAAACCATCTCTAATTCATGTGTCATCAATCAATTAATAGTGGGTTAACGGTCGCTAATTCGTTTTTTTTAATTTCATTAATTATATTTTTTTATTTTTTTATATTGGTAAATAATTAATTTTTTTATTTTCCTAATTTATTTATTGTTTATTTATTTATTATATAGTAATTTTTTATTTATTTTTGTAATAATTAAATTATAAATTTATTTATTTATTTATTTTCCCATTTAATTAATTAATTAATTACTTTTATTTTCATAACATATTTATTATTTATTATTACCATACTCATTCCCATGTCTGTGCACAATCCCAGGTCCATGCACATGAAAATTCCATATATTGAAATTATGCATTGGGTGAGATTTGAACCCCTTACCTCATGCTTATTCTTCAAAGACTTTACCACTCGAACATGCTCTTCATGTGGTCAATGAATCAAATTTAACATGCAAACACACATACATATATTAATTGGAAAAAATAATACATAACAAATAGACTCACAGTAAATATTTAATTATCAATAATTATTATTCAATATTGATTAATTAATAATGAATAATGAATAATGAATAATGAATAATGAATAATGAATAATAAATAAAAAAATAAGTAATAAGTAATATTTAATAATTACTAATAAAAAATAAAAAATTAATTAATAAAAAATAAACGAATGACAGATAAAGAAATATATAAAATATAAATAAATGGTAAATAAAAATAGTATATAAAAAATAGTAAATATTAAATAATAAATAGTAAATAATAAACAGTAAGTAATAAATTGTAAATAATACATTGTATATACTAAATTGTATATAATAAATACTAAATAATAAATACTAAATAATATATAATGTATAAATAATAATTTCATTAAAATATAAATTAATATACGATAAATAAATAATAAATTGATAGAAAATTAATAAATAAAAGCTAATAAATAATAAATTATAAACAATGAATAAATAAATAATAAATATATAATGAATATATAATAATTAAGTAATTAATAACTCATTAATAATAATTTAATAATATAAAAATATAATAAAACAAATCTAATCAAATAAATAAATAATAAATGAATAATAAAATAATAATAATCAAACAATTAAAAAAATAAGAATAAATAAATATATAATATATAATATATAATATATAATATATAATAAATAAATGAAAAAATGAATAAATAACTGAATTAATGAATGAATAAATGAATAAATAAATAAATAAAATAATAATAAGTAATAATTAATAATTGGTAATTAATAATTCATAATTCATGATTAATAACTAATTTTTAAAAATTGGTAAACAATTAATAAATAAGTAATAAATTATTAACCAACAATAAATTAATAAATACTAAATAATGAATATTGAATAAATAAAAAAATTGATTGGTAAATAAATAATAAATGAATAATAAACTAGTAATAAATAAATATTTAATAAAATTAAAATAAATTAATAAATTATTAATAGTAAATACTATATAAATAAATAAATTGTTACATAAATAAATAATTAATTAATAATAACTAATAACTAATAAATTTGTGAATATGGGTTGGTCTTGCCGACTCATGTTCGAACAACATTCGGATAATAAAAAATATTAAATAAATATTAAATATTAAATAATAGATAATAAAAATTAAATAATAATTAATAATAATTGATAATTAATAATTAATAATTCATAATTAATAATTAATAATTAATATTTAATATTTAGTATTTAAAATATAAAATTTAATATTTAATATTTTATTCTTGATATTCAATATTCATTATTCAATTTTAAAAAACAATAAATAAATATTAAATAAATAATTAATGAATAATTAACTAATAATAAATAAATAATAATTAAATAAAAAATAAATTTTTAATTATTAATTAATAATAATTAATTAATTAATAAATCTAAATTAAATTAATAATTAATGTGTTCTTAATAGCAAAATAATAAATAATTAAATAAACAAATATTAAATATTAAATACATAAATAAATAAATAAAGAGATAAATAATATATAATAATTAATTATTAATAGATAATAAATTAATAGATAATAAATAAATAAATAATTAATATGTAATTAATAAATAAGTAGATTTTAAATTAATAAATCAATTTACCAATGAAAAATAAAAAAAATCATAAAATGTTAAGAACCACTAAAAACCCTAACAAAACTAAAATGACCAGAAAATCTAATTCGGGGATCCTTTTTTAATTCCACAACCTGTCAAATAGAATATCATTAAACAAGCTTTGATATGATATCCAATACAGTCCGAACAGACACTTCGATCAGATTTTATAACCATTGGACGGGGTTAGTAAATAAAAACTCTATTTTAGAGGACTTTTGGGCCTTCCTGAGAAACAAAAAGGAGGAAAAATTCTCAAAAAGATACTCTTAGACCAAAAAGGCATAGATCTCGTTGTAGGCTACAATTGGATTTGTGGGAGAGCCCACATTGACATCCAAATCAAAAGTTATCGTCGTTTGATGCTCGAGTTCGATTTCCATCTTTTTTGAAACTGTAATAAATTTTTTCCTTTAGTTCACCCAATTTGTTTCTAACATTGTTTTATATCATTTTATAAGATTTTATTTTACTAGTTTTAGACCAAAAACTGACTCTTAGATCAAAAGTTGTTTTCATTTGATTCTAAAGTATTTTTTTGAACTTATTAAAGATTTTTTTTCAGTTTAAAATTATTTTTAACTGATAATAATAAATATTTACCAATTGAAATATTATAAATATTTAAAATAATAAATAATTAACAACATTTATTTAAAATAATAAATAAATTACAATTATTAATAAATAATTTTTTTTACATTTTCTTTCAATTTGGTAGTGTTATTTTTAAAAGACCACAACTAAAAAAATTGTTATTTTTTGGAACTTTTTCTAAAAAAATTATAAAAAATATTTTAGAAACATTTAGTGGTGGTTTTTAGAAACACCACTAAAAACATTACTAAATTTCATAGCTAAAAAAATTTAGTAACGGTTTTGAATACCACTCCGAAAAAACCGCCGCAAAAACAATGTTTTCCTATAGTGTATGGACTATAAAATGAATCTAACACTTGAACCAATTTTATTTGATGATTTATTTTAGACTATAATAATTCTTGGGTGGAAATTATAACCATTTGGAGCCATTTGGATAAGATTATGAAATTTATATTATTTTATATAATGAAAATTCCTAGATGTCATAATCACATTTTTAATAACTATTACATTTTCAATATACTATTATCCAAAATATATATTCATCTATAAGAATTAATTTGAATTCTAAAAGATTTATCTTCATAATGTTAAATTATTCTTAATTTTTAGTTTAGAAATAATTTCCTTAAATTCTCACGAAACTCTTATGAAATAATTATTTTATTAATTGAAATATCAAAGTAATGATATTAAAAATATTAATATAAATATAATTAGATACAATTAATTCCATAGAAAAACATTATAGATTTACTTGACATGTTATAGATATTATAAAATAGTGTTTTTAATTATAATTTTTATCTTCACATTTGTAAATTCACTATAATGAACAGTCGTTAAAATTGACATTAAAAATATTTAATGTTAAATAATATTTTATTGAATAATATTAAATTTATAAAAATATTAAATTTATAAAAATTATTTGTATAAGGATGAAATTTTCATAAATTATCATGTTTTGGGTCAATTGTCATTTTATAGTTACTATATGAACCCTCAAAGAGTAAAAATGTATTATGTATCTATAAGAGTTAAAGTGATTAAATAAATCTTAAAAAAGTTTATAAGTATACAACTATGACCTAACATGTCCAAAATAATATCAAATGAATAAGATTATACCCTTCCACCTTAGTATCAATTCTGAGTGGTTTACTGGACACCTGTTCATAAAAATGACATATATTTTATTTAAATCAAAAATAGATTCAAAGTGTCACTCTAAATTTGTATTTAATATATTTTATGTATACACATAAGGAAAAAATGAAGATATGAAATAATTTATAATATAAAATTATTTTAATTAGTTTAATTATATAAATTTATTTTTAATTCTTAGAAAATATATAATTACCTTAAATTCTCATGAAATGCTAATACATTATTTATTTATCTAAGAGAAAAATCTGATAAATTACTTTGAAAGAATTAATTTTGTTATAATTTGTATGATTTAATGTGTGCAATGATATTTATTGAACTATATGAAATGTTAGATATTTTCAAAACCACTATATTTTAATTTTCCATTTGTCTAAATGTATTTGACATCAAAGTAAATGATTAGTATCATAATTGAAAATAATGATAATTTATCAAAATAATTTTTTATTAAATTAAATAAAAATTATAAAAAATATATTAAAAAGGTAAAAATTAATTATTATAAGGTCTAAAATTTCATAAATTTATAATTTATGTAAAATTTACAGCATATAAGTAAACATTACAGAATTTTAATATTAAAACATTTGATACCATAGTTAAAATTCAAATGGGTTACCTAAGGGTTAAACAAAATGAAAAGATTTAAATTACCACAAAACTTATCTAAAATCTATTGGTTGATGATATTAACACCCTATATTATATTATCATCTAATTTAGGGAATTTTAATGTATTTCGGTAAGGATTTAATTTATATTTAAATAATCTTTGGAAAAATTCTGAATGTGCCCCTCACCCCAATTATAAAAGGGATCATCCTCTATTAGTTCTTCAAATATATTTGAGCCCCCTATCTTGACCATACCCTACCAATTTATATTCTCAAATTACCAATACACCTTATAATTTTTATGTTCTTATTAAAAATTCACCGATAGATCTATTCAGAGGAGATCTAAAGGATCCGTTTCCAAAAGAGGAAATCGCTCTAATAGATCACTTTCCTTTTATAATCTTCCTTAACTACTCTCAAATAAATGATTTATATAATAAAATAATATCTTTAATATAATAAATATTGTTAATTGTTATTAATATTTTTATTAAAACACCATTATGCACCCCCTTTCTATCAAACAAGAAGTGAAAGGATCGCTTGTGTGTATGTTTGACTTACAGTTTCCGCGCCGTGATACAATTAAATTTTGATTACCATATTATATGAATGGGAATTATAAAAATTTTAATGATTAAATATGATGTATATAAAATAATTATACTTCTTTCATGATAATTTTATTTTTATGTTATCATCATTGAATCGTTTGTTAAACAATAATGTCACTCGTTTGTACGTATGGACTACCATATCCACAATGTAATGTTATTCGTTTTTTCACTTATATTTAACATGAATGGTAATAAGGAATATTTTTATGAAACTATATTATTTATAAAAGAAAATAATGATTCATTATAGGTGTGTTATTAGTTAACCTTCTTTCATTCCATTAGATGAAAAATGGAAACAACGTTCATGTTTAAGTATGGCATACCGTCTCCATGAATAGTGCTATGCATTTTCTATATCTACATTTTATGATCAATTATAAATACATATATAAGGAATATATATATTATTTTTAAAACATGATTAATATTTTGGAAATTATGGGACCACAATAAAAGTATAAGGACTTGGACTACTAAACTGGAATATGATCTGAGAATAAATTAGTTGTCACTGAGAATAGTTATTTTACTATCAATTTATTAAATAATTATTGATAATATATGAAAAATAAATATGAAACAGTATTATGGAATAAATTTTAAATAATAAATGAAAAATAAATTATTATTTTTTATATATATGTTTTGGACATGAACAAATAAAGAAAATGCTTGAGGTAAGAAAATTATTAACTCAATTTCCATTCATTGGGTTAAACTATAATTTCACTAATTATGTAATTATAAAATTATGTGTATAATGTATTTGGATTATCTTATGTTATATTTCAAACTATTTTATGTATATTTATAAATAATAACCATAAATAATTCATTTTATTAATGTTATCCTCAATGACATGATAATTGTAAGGGGATTTATAGTCTGACATTTATTTCTTTGAGACTTATGTCATATTCCCCAATCATTTCATTTGGTTGGTGTATATACTAAACCTGAATTTAATAAATGATCCATAACCTTAAATTTATGGATATTTACATATCTATTTTATGATATCTCTTTCATGTGGTTTACGGTTCAAAAGTTACCAAATTGGTAAGGTAATTATGTCTCTATTTTCCATCTTTGAGATACATGATAAATAATGCACATATATTCATTTACAAGGACCAAATAATTATATTTTACATTTAATATCAGGAAAATAATTATTTTCAAGATATTTTATGTATCATGTAATTTTATTTTATATTTGGTCAGAAATGTATTATATTCAAAAACCCAGACTCTTATAATAGTTGTGAAGAATGTTTTTAAATGATATTTAAACAATTTTAAAGAAAAATGATTTAAAGGAAGTCTAAAATTATTATAAAAGTTTCATTTATAAGTTTTTTAAATATAATTTTAATTAAAAACGTTTAATAAATGATATATGATTTGAAAAGCATTTTTCAAAGAGAAAATGATATTTTCCTCAAAAAATATTTTAAAAATGATCTTTCAGAATTTGTTTCCATATTAGATGAATTCTTTTTGTGTTACTCATTATGTAAAAAGTATATGATCCAAGGTTACCATTCAAATTATTTCTCTTAATTTTTTATATTTTTGATGGAATAATATTTATGAATTGTGTTTCTTTATAATGGTCCATGTTATAATGAAATGTTATTTAAAATAATTAACTTTCATAGGTTATGATATGATTAATGATTTATATTATTAAGAAACACATAATCACAGTTCTCATTATGTTATTAGTGTGACCTATATCTACCACTAATTAATTGGGAAATTATTTATATCTCTTGATACAGACAATATTGGAATGATGGGTAAACTCAGATTAGTAAGGGACTTTGTCCACCGTTATAGTCTTGGGAGTGATTCTTGAATACTATGATAGCTTGGGGAGTGAACCCACTCCACAGTTATTTTTCCAGAAAAGTGCCATGAAATCTAACTAAAAGATTTTATATTATTATATGTTTGATGTAATTCCATGTTTTTTGACAATTTAATTTTTTAATAGCTCATGTTCCCATATGATTTCAATCTTACGAACTGCTAATATTTATTCAATGAATCATGATTATGATTTTTGATATGAAGGGTATAATTTTCAATTGTTATGTTTATGTTCTTATACACCTATTCCAATGTTTTTCTTATATAATCATTGATATCTCCATTGGTTACCCTTACTGACCATCGAAGCTCACCATTTCTTATGTTTCCATTTCCAAATATTATAAAGAAAAATTTTAATTGGAATATATTGAAGATGTGTGGTAGATGAGAAGGAATTTTTGGAGATAATATTTTTCATGGGATGGTTGTTTATTTTTCTATGATATGTATGGCTTTTCCCCAATTCTAAAAAAATATAATCTTGAAAGGTCTTTGGGTAGATAAGTGATCTAGTTTTTCCCTTTTATGTTCAATGTTTTTATTGAAATAATTAGGCTAGAATTGTCAAGTTTATGTCTTTAGAACAAGATCTGAAAGTGTTGATTTTGGGCTATTGGATTTGATGTTAAAGACATTATACATATATGTAAATCACAAAGGTATTTTCCCAAGATTTATTACTATAATGAGGATGTGACGTTGAAAAATTCTGTGGGCTATAAGAAATTGAACCATCATATGGGTAGAAACCCATTTCCTCTACCCCACTTAAATTTACTCTTCGACTAGCGCTGAGGAGAGAGGGACTTCTCAATGATTGATCTAATATTAGCATATAATCATGTATTATTCATGATTTAAAATATATAATATACAACTTTCCAATGATTACCAAGAATTTTTTAGAACATTTTAATGATGTTCAGTCTTACCCAAGTTCATAATTTTTTCATGGCCTTGATAAATTGGGTTTTCCGACCGTATTTGGATACATTTTTGGTGGTATTAGTGGAGGAAATACATATGTATTCTCACATTCAACATGGATATGAGACACATATTTATATTATAATAAATACACTAAGATAGAACCAGATGTATAATAATCTCACAAAATTACACATTTTGATTAATAATGATCACGTACTTGGTCACATTATCCCATAGATGGATGTGTCTATTGACCCAACGAAGGTGAGAGTGTGGGAATCCTGGAAAAACCCACAAATTTCTGACATAAATATTTTCATTTTTTGGATGGGTATTAAATATAATTTATTCAGGATTTCTCACACAATACAACACTTCTTGTAGTCTTAAAAACGAAGGGTGTGAAATATGTATGGTCCAAGGCATGTGAACAATCCATTAAGGAGTTAAATTTGATGTTCATTTCATCAAAAATTTTAATTCTACTATATCCAGAAAGAATTTATAAAGTATATGTGATGCATCAAGGATATTTAAGGGGGAAATTATGATGCAGGGAATGTAGAGTGCGGCATACTGGACACATCAGTTGAGGCCTGAGGATCATAACTACACAATAAACAACCTCAATTTAAAAAATGCAGTTCATGAATTACATTATTAAATTTTTTATTTATTTTGATAATGGATTTTCATTTACATGGGACAAAGTAACAAATATATTTCAACTATGTGTTACTTAAATTTTAGACAGTTTAGCTAGGTAGAATACGTAGAGTCATTCTACTCTGAGACTGTTTATATAAATGGTAAGGGTAATTTATTTCATAAATATTTCATTTTTAGGACTCAGACAGAAGATGTTAAAGAGGCCTGAAGTGTGCAGAAGTTGATGACACTTTTATTAGATGCATTTTCAGGTTAAGGAGTATCATAGGAAGCCTATTTTAATAGCTTTAGTAGAAAAATATTCTCTTTATAAAGAGTAAATATGTGATAGATTTATGATCCCAAGTGCTTTGTTATGTAGGGGAGTATCTCAGGTGAGGACCCAATAACTTGTTGGTTTATCAATGAGGACATGATTTTGTACATTCTTGGGTATGTATGGGTGTCATTAGACATACAGAAATAATTGAAATTGGAGTGACACAAAACTAAATGCATGGTATATCCTAGGATTACAATGACGTACCATGACATACACTACTTATATTGGGGTCTAGGTATGAATAGTTGGATTTAAGGTTTTATTAAATGGTGCTCTAACTTTCAGTAGGTGACAATGATGTAGTAATGGACTACATGAACTATTTATATACTCTATTAGTTCAAGAGAGAAAATGGTATGACATCATGATGTATTTTAAGATGGCTCTTTGAATATCTCTTCAATTTTGTGACATGGTATGGGTGATTATTGATAGGATTACCGAGTTCACTCACATTCTACTTATAAATGAAACTCTATAAATTGATGATATTGGGAGGATTTACGTTTGATAGGTTATATGATTTCATGGTGTTCCTTGATGTATCATATTGAATATGGACACACTATTAATGATGTGGTTCTGGTAGGGGTTATATAAGGAACTGGGTTCATAGATAATTTTGAGTATAACATATCACCCTCATAGTGATAGTTAGTCCATGTATATGATATGGGTGTTGGGGGACATGCTTAGAGAACCCATATTTGATTTTGGTGGTTCTTGGGTGAAATGTATACCTATCCCCAAATATTCAAAATTTAATAGATTATAGGAATATAGTTTGATGGATCCATGTGAGTTTCTATATGGTAGGTCATGAATTTCAACTCTATACCATTTAGTGGTAGGAGAGGCTATGATATTAAGACGTCATATCATCCACTAGTCATCAGAGTAGGAAAGAAATATCCAGAAAGTTATGGATACAACTCCATTATGGAAGAATTCTGATAAAAATCATTACTACTGGCCTCTGAATTTCAAGGATGGATATCAGGTATTTATGTGAGTTTATCCTAGGTTGGGTCATATAAGGATCTAGAAATATGGTAAGTAATCACCTTTCTTTTTCTGTCCTTTCAATATTTTTTTGAGAGTTGGGATGGAAGCCTATCAGTTAGCCTTACATCAGAGTTATCATGCCATACATGACATTTCTCATATATCATATCCTCTCCATTATCATTTTGACTTGTCTCATTCTTTTGATCATATGGATATTGAGCTGAAGAATGATGCATCTTTTGAGGATTGTATAATTCATATCATTGATCATATCACGAAGGCTCTCCGAGGTAGGTCATTTCCTATAGTTTTGGTGGTATGGTTGCATTGTCATGTACTGGGTTTGACTAGGGACTAAGATACTAACAAGCATTCTCAGTGGTAGGATCTTTTCATAGATTATGTTCTACCACCCTTGTAAGGGTAACATGATGTTGAGTTGTTTTAAAGATGGGAGTTTATAAAATCTGTAATTTTCATATAAGGTATATATCATTTAGATTCTAGTTTAAACATTTCATATTAATGTAATGAATATTATAAATAGAAAGGGTAGGTTTTGGAAGCATCTATATATTGTTTAGATCATAGAGCTCTATTTTTTTGAGGAAATAGATAAGGATAATCGTCGGAGAATAGTTAGATATAACCTTATGGATCAACCAGGGAACCCAAGGATGAAGGTTCATGACTTTGAAAAGTCTTGGGAGATAGGATGCATGGTTGTGTGGGGTGATATAGAAAATTGTATAGGTACCACATGAGCTATGTACATTATGTCTTACAATACACCTATCCCATGAAAGGGGTTGACACCATGGTCAATGCTGGGTCATAATTTGCATTAGGTTTGGAAAACCACATGGTTAAACTATGAACCATTATAAATTAGGGAATAATTAACATTTTACACAAAATTATTTAAAATTTATTTACACTTTACATTATATATTCACACACATAACCCCCTCCCCAAGCTCGATCTCCTCATTCTTCCCACCATTGGTTATTTGCCTCCTCCCTCATATAACCTACAAATTGAGAGTCATATGTTTCATTTGATTACATATTAAAAGATCCTCACTCCACATTATTCGTTTAATTATTCATGTATCCCTCATGAATACTTTTTACAGGTGAGATAATATGCCCTATTTTTTTGGCAATTTTTTATTTCACTGTTTTACTCCATTCTAGCACGCATATGATGATGATACTAGACATGGAGTCATCTACCACAATTAGGTATGTGGTCTAGTATTTTTCCAATAATTATTGTTTCTATTTACCATGTTCTATGACAAAAAAGCACTAGAACATGGATGCGTTACCTTATACCTAAAAATTTCCTTAATCTAAATTGTTATTCAGGCTAGAAGTCCCCTTTACACTACTATCATTGTTGGAGTATGTTCCTTTCAACTAGTTCCACCGCTAGAGGTAGGATTTTGAAACTCTTTAACCATGGAATTTATCATGTTTCCAAGCTACTCTCTATGTGTGGTTGGCTTGTGAATTAAGTTGAAAAGTATTAGATTTTATAAATGCAAGTGAATGGTATGACCATGTCACATGAATTTATTTAAATAATGGGAGAAACCCTTGGATAACTAAATTTTAAATGGTTGGAAACCATATTATGGTTTATGATAAAGTATTAAATACATTAGGGATTATTATTAGTATTTATCCTTCATGTATAATGGACATGGATACATAATAAAGTATACTGTTAAACACGACACTTCATGCTCCCTGGACTTTGGATGTTAGAAAAGATGTCTCACATCATTTTATTGAATGTTTGAAATGATGATCAAATTCAATTGGATGTTGTTTGAAATGAACTTCCACATCAGTAATTGGGTTTATGGTTATGATGACATTCGTAACCATGATCAAATAATTGAGTTGGGGCCCTTGTCATCAACTTGATACTTTTATAATTAGTCATGGATGCCCTATGTATAGCCAAGGTCTTGGCATGTACCATATATATATGTTTATAGAATCATAGACCCACATATATACATAATTATCATATTATATACATAAAAATATACATCTATATGAATATGGTGACACTTGTTTTATGGAATCCTAAATTAGGTTGAAGAAGTCCCAAACTGGAGGGTGTCATTGAGGAACCCTAGATGATTGGGTTACAATTTAAATTTTTTCATTATATTTTCATATCTAAAAAATTCCATTTTATATGAATTGATTGGATCATACAAGATGTTATTGGTGGAGGCCTTCTTAGTATACCTCACACACTATTCGGGTGACTGATTGGTCCCTAAGAGACTTCTTGGTTGTAGGTAGGGACAAAGGAAATGCTTCACCTGTGGATGCATGGATTTCTATAATAGGATTGGCAATGAGAGTAGAAGACTGATATTATTCTCATGATTTAATTGAAGACATCTTATAGTATTTTGTTTATTTTTTATAGAATTTTTTATATTCATTCTAATATTCATTTAAAGTATTCCAATTTATTTTTGTATACTATCATGATATGAAATATTTTTTAAATGATACTGGTAAAATTTATCTAGATGATTTATTTCTACATATTATGATTCAAATTATTAAACCTAATTCTAATATTATATTTTCTATCATATACAGCTACACAATACTATAAACATAAGAAATAGTTAACCTGTTGAAACACCCTCATACCTCACTAGTAGTTTCAAGCCTCATGAATATAAGGATGAAATATTGTGGCTATGTGGCCAACCAAGTTCAGTTCTTTATGAGTAAACACTTTCTGGGATGCTACAAAGTTGCATACAAGCTTCTTTTAATTTCTTTATTATAGTTTGGTAATGGATAGACATGAGATTAGGAAGTGTTGGAATTTTAAAATGATCTTTTGGCTTAGAGTAACTAACCCACACATAGAGATGAGAA
The DNA here is from genome assembly GCA_963277665.1 of Viscum album. Classification (NCBI taxonomy): domain Eukaryota; kingdom Viridiplantae; phylum Streptophyta; class Magnoliopsida; order Santalales; family Viscaceae; genus Viscum; species Viscum album. The sequence continues at coordinate 288,961,576 of OY728153.1, read as the reverse complement.
TATTTTTTTTGGGATGGGTCATATTGGTTTGTATTTCCCTTTTTATAGTAGTATTGATATCACTATTGGATGATGAACATTATTTATGATGTGACATTTATGTATTCTTATTTACCCTTGGTCGGGTTATGTAGGGATATAATATGCATTTATCATCATAGGTACATATATATTCAAATTCAATACATTACATTATGCCATATAAGTGTATCTATTTTTTTACATTGCTCATATTTCCCAGGGATGTATTATATTCCCTGATAGTAATATTCCAATTTGACTAAAATTTTGGGATGAAATATAAATAACTAGTTATCAAATTTTATGCATCATCCTAAGTGGTGTTTTCCCCTACTCCAACTAATCAATTATGGTATATTTGAGCGATGGAAAATATGACACATGGGATGAATAATTCATGGTTTAAATTAAATGGATTCTATTTTCAATTTATAAAGTATACGAGACTTTATAAATTGGGAATGGTGATTCATATAATTAATCTATTAAAAAGGATTATGTCAGTTACATGATGCACCTATTGCAACTTAAAATTCTTTAGACATTATATATTTGGAATAAAAAATGAATCTAATTTAATGAGGTTATATATATACATGAACTTGAATATGTACACTTTTTTAAACTATTGTTTAATAGTTAGCGTTAAATGGGGAGGGAAATTTCATTGTAAAGGGTGTTTTCCTCTATACCTTGAAATTATCACTTCATATGCTGAGGCATTTATTATTTGATATGGGACCCTAAACTAGTCCCAAAATTAGTAGTGGGAAGTAGGGAGTGTCTCTTAATAGTCTAATGGTCTTCTAAAACTACATATACATGGATTTAGATGCAGGAAGATGGGTGTTGAATCTTATATTGGAAGGGGTGTTACTTGTACTATTCCTTTTTATGTAATCTATTTTGTTATAATATTATTTTATGAGGCATGAATTTGGATTGTTTAGAAATTTTCCACCATGTTGACATTGGATTGAGATCCCCGAATGTAAAGATGGCCATGCTCTAATAGTGGTGGGTCTTGAGGTACTACTATTAACTCCCCTCATTTCTCTTGTGGCACTTCCTTCTATACATGAATTTTAAACTAATTGTCAGTTATGATAGTGTTTCATATGGTTTATATATTCCATTAAGAGAACTATATGAGTTTCCAATTTTATGGATGAATTGATGAGAGAGTTCAAGCAACGTCATCCACTTATGTTCTTGGAAGATAGTGGATCGTAGGATGCTGATTTTTGGATGGAGGACTTGCAGCCTATATTTGATAACTTGGATACGCCTCCTAAATAGATGGTAAACCTATCAACCTACATGCTACGTGATTCCACCGATAAATGGTTGGACTTTTTCCCCCGATCTGGGCTTCATCGAGATATGGTTTCGAAGGATTTATATAAATCCATTTAAAATTAATTTTTCTTATAGACCCCTTGAGAAAAGTGGGAGAAAGAATTTATTCACCTTCACTAGGGATTTTTGTTTATGATGGGGGTATTATTCTCATTGGATATAGAAACAACATTTCACACTGACCCTTACATATTATGAGATCACTACAACAAGACATTTTGAGGATGAGATTGTATACCAAATTAAATTATAGGTTAATAACTTTTTGTTGACTACCATTTTAGAAAAATATTACCAATCCATTATCACTTAGTGATTCTTGAGGGAAGTTGATGGTGCAGGGAAGGGTGGTTCCGCATCAGGATAGGGAAGTAGCTCTTCCTTTGGCCAGGAAAGACACCTAGATTTTTCTTTTGAGGTATTTTCCTGACAGATAGTATGCACTAAAATATTCAAAATATACCACCAGTGTGGGAAGCACAGTCCTGTGAAGCCCTAGTGGAACAAGGACCCATTTGAAATTAGATCTTGGGAAACAAATGGTTCATATGAAATTATTTTTATGTAACATTCCCCTAATACATAGAAAGCAGAGTTCTATACAATGTCCATATTTGGGGGTGGGAATTTGATGATTTTAATTAGATAGGAAGTTGGACCACCACCAACTATTCTTACTGAGGAAGTGAATGTGGTTGTGGGATCCCGTCTTATGTGATGCAATAATAGTAGAATATTACTTCTTTGGATGTATTGGTTATGGATTAGGGTTTGGAACTAGATTTATTCATGTAGTACAACCTATACCGGAGGAGAAGACTGTCAGTAATTCTACATTATGTGATTTGATTTTAGTACCCTCTACTTTAATATTTTCACTTATTGAAATAGGTGATTAAAATTATTTTTTAATTATGGCTATATAGAAGGTTTGGTCATTGAGGTTGGGTAATTTTTTTATGTAATGAACTTTGATACATTGCGGGGAGTGTGATCAGAAATTGTAAATCAATCCAATTATTGTCCCCATGATATAGGTGGATATCACTTCTAATGGAACCTCCTTGTACTTGAGATGAAATATTATTATATTATTCTTTGGAAGTATTGGTTGGTTCTACACTATAATAAAATAAATTGATATCATAGGAGGTTGTTATTTTCATCATTAGTGGGTGATTTTTTTTCAAAATGCTGATTGGGATGTATAGGCGAGTCGAGTAGGAAAAGTGCATCGTGGGATGGGTGATGTGTCATTACAGATTTTTAGCCTCCATATAACTGGTTCAGGGAATCATCTGACATAATTCCTTACTATAGTGGATCATTTCAGGGGAATATTCCCTGATGATTTATCTATACTACCACCTATACAAGATGTGAATTTTACTGTTGATATTTTTCGAAGAGATGCACCATTATCAATTTATACTTATAGGATAGAAACTAATGTGTTTTAGAAGATAAAGATAGTCCTAGATGGTTTGGTAACTATGTTCATTATACATCCAATTACTTCACCATGAGATTCACCTATGTTTTTCTCCAATAAGGTTGTTGGGAGCCTTATAATTTGAGTGAATTACTAGAAATTGAACTATCTTCTTATCATGAACTGGTATCCTATAACCCATATAGAGAAACTCTTTAACCATCTCCAAGGATAAAGGGTCTTATCAAATGTTGATATATGGTTGAGCTATCCTCAAGAACAATTTAAGCCTTCAGATATATCATTTATATTTTTACAAACCCGATAAATCCTTTATGAGTACTTGGTAATGTGATTCAGTCAAACAAACACACCTATATTTTTTATGGCCATGATGATTGGGTTTTTCACCCATATTTGGATTCATTTGTGGTGGTATTATTATCTGAAATCATTATTAATTACAACTCTCAGAATGACCATTCCAATCATATTGAGATCATACTGAATATGCTGAGAGTGAATCACTAGTATGATAAGATCACAAAAACAGGACGTTTATATTGATAAATTATACTTCATGGGTAACAATATCTCAAAGACAAGAGTATCTATTGACCCAATGAATGTGGGAGTGGTGGGGTCCTGTGAACAACAGAAAAATGTATTTGAAATATATATTTTCATTGAATTTTATTGATATTATAGATTCATTATTTAGTATTTATCACATTTTATAGGACCTATTACAAGCTTGACAAAGAAGGGTGTGATTTTTTTATAGTCTAAGGAATGAGAGGAAGCCTTTAAGGAGTTGAAAGGGAGATTGAATTCGAAACCTACCATGATTATTCTAGAGCTGCGAGTACTTTTTATAGTATATTGTGATTCATTAAGCATCGGGATTGGATAAATTTTGATTTGGGGAGGGTATTTCATGAGGTACAAGCTTTTTCAGTTGATGCATCAAGATCATAACTAATCAATTCATGACCCCGAGTTAGAAGACATGGTTCATGATTTATGATGTTTGTGGCATTATTTATTGGAGGAATGCATTATTGTTTATGTGTACTATCAATGTCTCAAAAAAATTCAACTCTACCTGAATTGAATTTTAGACAACATAGATGTGTTGAATACTTATAGGCTTACTAATACTCACCCCCTACATGGTCACTTCAGTGAATTTTTATATATTTCTTATTGGGATTAGCGAAATGAAATTTTATATTAATTCTATAGATATTATTCTTCATATTGTGGTAGAGTCTTTAAAAGTTGGATCTTGGAGATAGTTTAAATAATTCTTGTGTCGATGAAACTTTGGTTTCATAGGGTTATGATATTTTTTTGGTCTTTTTTGGATGATGTCTCTTTCTTCCACTGTTTCCTTAGTATTAATTTTTTCATTTGTTATACCTTGGTCTACTTATTATTTATAATAAATAATCATATTGTTGGTTTGAATTTTTATATTTTTTCATGATAGGATTTTTTTTTTCAAATAGGAAAATCTTACCACAATGTTCTCATAATATCATTGAATTTATTACCTGGATTTAGTTTCTTGGGCATATCACCTTTGGTTAGTCACACCTCTGACCCAAGCCAAACCATTTGGTTGATTGGTGATGATACATACATTATATAATATCATTATATATAAGTATTTTAATAAACAACATAATTTATTAGAAGGTTGTTGTTTTGTAGTGAAATTAAGATCATTTTTCTAGGTTTTCCTTAATTCCATGAAAGTTATTAATCATGGATTTTTCATAAGATAATATAATTACACTTAGAAAGAGAACTAATGGGTCAAACACTATGTTCACCAAGAATTAAATTCAATTCCAATGAATTTATAATTATGAATAAATATTATTATCTTCATATAGTGTAATAATTATTAAAGTATTATTAATCACATAAATTCTATCATGAGATATTTGAGTTTAGACTATGTGAGTTGAATAAAATATATTGATTTTTATTAATAATTTAATAAAAAAATATTTATTCATTTAAGGGTTTAGTGAATAGAGTTATATAAATACGTTTTTAGTTATTTTAATATTAAAACAAATATTCATTCATGATTCTAGAGAATATAATAAATATATATTGAATGAATAATATTAATTTTAAAATATATGTTATTAATCAATGATCAATAAATTCCATATAGGATAAATTGGTTTGTTAATAGACCAATTATAATTATATATTTTATCTAATGAAACTTTTAAAATTATCTATTTATTAATTCAAAAAATATCTTTAAATGACAAGAAATAGAAATAATAAAAATAAAAATAATATTATAATTATTTTACATAGAGATTACAAATTATAAATAAATTGAAGAGAGATCATTGTAAAATTATTAATTTTTTAACCATAAATATAAATTATAAGTTATATTATTTTAATGATTGTCAGTGTTTTATGAAATATAAAATCTTTAATAGAAATATATCAAAATTATAGAGAATAATACTTTAATATTCCCTTTAATAATACTTTAGTGATAAAGAGAATATATTTTTGTGATTATAAATGAACGCTATGAAGTAGTTTTTTCAAGGATGGTAGCATCCATAGAGTTAAGGCTATCATCTGAATATTTAAATACCACGTCAGGATAAACCTAGAGGAGTCAACTCAATGATTATCCACCATAATTAAAAGACATCAATAACCACTACAAATATTGGTATGGAGGCTTATCACATTCAAGGAAATTATATTTTTTTAATTAATTGACAATTAAATGTTTAAGAAACTATTTATAGGATTATGTTTCTCTACTCATCACGTTCCTTGTATATTATCCCTTGAAATTAAGAGGGGAAAAAATTATTCACATTATAAATGATCCCATAATGATCTAGATTATTCTATTTGTATCAAATTTGACACATTAATATTTATAATTATTTTATTAATGTTAGGAATTGGTGTGTTTTGTTTTATATGTAGATTTATGTTCTAATTTTTTTGGTTGAGATATGATGTTCACTTGATATGGAAAAAATAAAAAATAACACCATGATGAAAGATCAAAGATCCCATCTAGAAAAAAGGTTACCATATTCATTAAATAATTAAATATCATGTAATTATAAATTACACACTATGTATCCATAGTCAACTCACATAAGGGAAGCTCTGCATAAATCCAAGCACACCATGTGACTCCGAATGTGACATCGTTACATCTTTTTTTATTGATTTCTAATGTGATACACTATTTTCCATGGATAAACAAATGTGTATCTATTATACATGTTGGGTAATAACACAAAATTAGACACACCCCATAAATCAGGATAAATAATTTTTCTGGTATGCATCATAATTACACGCCTTTTAAAGACTTCTTGCCGATTAACACAGAGAGACACAAACAGCACATTATGTAGCTGGATGTAGATAAAACGTTACACAATTAAATCCATTAAATGTATATGAAACGTTATTTTTAGTGTGTTGTGTGTATCAAAAATTAAATAAATTAAAACAATACCCAAACAAGATGATGTGTAGTTGGTTGTACATTTCATGTATCCAGGTTTGATTAACACTGGGTATATATTGAGTAATTTTATTGAGTTGTGCTGGTATATAAATTCAATAATTAATATCCATGTAAAATTAACAACTACTTAATGTGTAATCATTATTATGCTTTTCATTTACACCATAAAAATTTTCGAAGACATATTCCATGTATATTTATTGATTGTCATGTGGTGATACATTCCATGAAGATTGAACTTCTTAGAATATATAACTAAATTAAATTTTTGTTGTGACATTTTATGTGAGTATAAATAATGTGTATGTCCACATTATATGTCAACGAATATACAAAATGTGTGTCACATGATATTTAAATTGATATTACACACAATATAAGTATTAAATAAAAAAAATTATTTTATTCTGACATCAAATATATATCCTTGATGTCCTTCATAGTAAACTATATATAAATAAATTTTTTAAAATAAAATAAAATAAATTTGATTATTTTTTCAAAAAATAATTATGAAATTTTTATTTAAGGACTGTGAGGAAATAATAATAAGATAAATAAATAATTAATCAAATAATTATATAATTAAATAATTCGTTTAAATTTTTATTAACTAACGTGAATTGAAATTAATACTATAAATTTTAATTTCATAATTGTTACTTGTTGTTATTGACCATGATATATGACTAACCTAAGTAAGTGTTTGATTAATTAATTTAATTTAATTTATTAAAATATTTTATATAATAATATTGATAAATTAAATATAATTATTTGTGTAGTATCTCTTTGAACATTATTTTATATATTATTTCATATACATGTGTAATTTTATATAATATTAATCCCCTTATTCCTCTCACTTTAATGTGAGTCAACATTTATAAAATATAGAGATCTTTGTCAGGGTAGGTGGTTTAGGACCTGATCCATGATAAATCTAACCAAGGAGATATATAAAGGAATTTAGAAAAGAAATAACTTGACCCAAGTGTAGGATCATGGAGTTTTTATTCCTAGGGATATGGTAGGTCTACCACCACTCCATAAATTTATAGGTAGGTAAAAACTCATGATCATATTACATTTCATTAATTCAATTCATGCCTGGTTATTTATTTTTAATGTGATTCCTAGTAAATTTATTTTATTATTTAATTGATATCAAGTAAATAAAATAATTGGAAAAATAATTATTAGATAAAATAAAAAAAATTATTATGAATAAATTATTTTATTAGATGTGGTTAAATAATTATGTAGGATCTAAATAACATTAATATGAAAGGGAAAAAATCCAAAATATTTATGCAAAATATAAAAAAATCCCACAATAAAAAAATTAATTCAGATAATTCCTTTTGTTTTCACATTAAGCATGCAACCATAGTTAAAGATTTTGGTTTTCCATAGTCTAGGATAATTAAATATTTAGGAGTCTAAATAGTTACAATGGGTTGAAATAACAGAATTAATATTATGAGTAATGTCTATAGTGTACATAATATTATTTAATGGATAGTTTTGAGTATATATCAATATAGGACATTGGGATTCAAGAGTCAAATCAATAGATCAAGGAGTTGTGAGTTTAGGCACTGGAAAGGAAATCCTACCTAAATACCATTGAGTAATTAACATGGTCATTTTTTGACTTATAAAAATTATAATACTTATCGTCACAACTATAATATAAAAGATACTAGATAAAGTATAAATCAGATATTTAGTCTTGTCTCAATTTGAAAAAACGTGGGAGAATAGTTAAATTAATTAATTATTTTATAACAAACAATCAAGATAAAAAACTGAAAACCTAATTTTATTTTTTTATAGAAAAACTAAAATCCATCTAACCATATAAATATCACTATGATCTATCTTGGGGAATTATAGTCTCCTAAATGGTGTTAACATCTTTGAATTATATGGGTGCTTTCATAATATACTAAGTAGTGAGAAAATAAATTATTCTAGATTCCATAGATACTATTAATACATCAATGGAGGATAAAGGTTTGGAGAAAAATATCTTATAGAAAAACATTGATGATTCATTAGATGTCCAATGGATCATGTTATCATTCATGATTGTGGAGATGCAAATGATTTCAAAATTCAAGGATTCTTACTTTATGAAATATCATATATATATGATCTTTATCATAATAAATAAAGAAAAGAGAGGTTTGAAATCTCTAAGACATCCTTTAATTGAAATCAAGAATAAGGAATTCCAATTAGACCTAATGTTGTTAATATTACTATATATATTGAGTGTTTATATGTTCTATAATTCAATATTCCCATAAAATTAACCATATACTCCATTCTATTCACACCTAATTCATGCATTATATATTTTATTGTGAATTTCATCATAAACAATATAGACAATTAATTATATGATCTTATGACTTTAATTGGAGTAATACATAAATACATGAAGCATGAAAAGTGTGTTATAATAATAATAATAAAAGGAATAGAAAGGAGAAAATCTCTATGGAAAATTGTATGCTTCACTATTACCTTCAAAGAAGAGAACGATCTAGAGGGAGGCTATAGAAAAGGTTGTAGTAAATTTTTTATATGGAATGAAATGCCACTAGAATATGTAATGTACCTGGATAAAGAATAAATGAGAAGCTTCGTGTATGTGTTTTATTTATTTAAATCTATTTTAATAAAATGGGAATTATATTAATCTCGTGGTTCCCAAATTTTTATCCATGTATATAAGCAAAGTACATTTTGGTAGAATAAGAAAGGTGAGGCTGATATTAGAACTTGTAATTGAATGATACAAGCTACAATAGATATATGATACCACTATACAACAATTCTGAAATGAATAGTATAATTTTTTTAAAAAAAAATTATTATGTACAATGTGTAAGGAAGAAGATAATTTATATGTATAGTTTAGACATAGATGGGTTTCAATTCAATTTTATAAATAAAGAATAATAATTTTACACATATTACAAATTTTATTTTATAAAACAAATCATAATGATCATTATATACATAATTATGAAAATCAAATAATTTAGATAGGTAAAAAATTAATTTCACATGAATCATATCACACCTATGTGTGGAATCACTAATTTGGTTATATAAATGAGAAACATTTGGAAAAATCTTTGTTGGACTCCTCATGTACTAATCATGTTTTAATGATCACAAATCCTATTCAACCAAGTTTAATCCTATAAATTAGATCAAATAATGTTTATTATTGTTTTAGTATTCTCATGATTTAAGAATAACCATTAAAGACCATAATTTATCTACATTCAGTTTAATTACTTTATAATATCCTTGATTTACCTTTATAATGATTTATCTGACAAATGATTATGTTTAATTCTTTTCATAAGTATCACTGCTTGTGTCTGAATAAAGATATTTTTCTAAGACTGAGACACCGTGATGCAGACACCATGAGCATTCAGACACCGTGAAGTAGACACAGTGACCATACAAGACACCATGACATCTAGACATCGGGAACATTCAGACACTGTGAACAAGACACCGTGAATATTCAAGACACTGTGACAATCATACACCATGAAGGATCAGACCCTGTGACCATCAAACACCATGAACAAGACACCGTAATATCCAGACATCGTGAACGAGACACCGTGACCATAAGACACTGTGACCATGAGACACCGTGACAGTGAGACACTATGACCACGAGACACCATGACAAACCCTGACATAGTGTGAAGGAGACATTGTTTCCATGGAATATTTTGATAGCATTTCCTAATATATTTTGTTGTCTTTCCATTTAATCCCTAACTGTCATATTTGATGATTTTAATGCACTGACATAGTTAATGTTTCATTGTAGAGATATCACCATATAGTAGAAGTTATGTGGTCCAGAATATATTAAACATGTCGGCCCCAAAACATGAACACGAAGATATTAAGAGTAGTGCATCCCGAAAACAAGTGGAAAAAATCTTGTAGGAAAACACGATATAAGAGATCAAGCTGGTGGGCGTGATCATAACAATAGAATACTTTCTTACGAATTGGATAATGAAACCCAATTCTGCTGAAGAACACAAGAATAATTCTAGAATCCCGATAACATCTTCACACTGTCAAACATCACAAAGGACACAGGCTTACATCACTCTATTTTCCAGACGAGGACCCGAGTTCTGCATATGCTTCATCTTAGAAATCCAGAGCTGCAAAGATTAACACTCAGAGCACTTCTAAACCAATCTCAATAATTACTGCTCTGTTGTGTATATTTTTATTAACTTTCTAGTAGTGCGTGTTTCTGTATAATAACACATTTTGACTCCTACATCAAACTGAAGGATTCAAGATATCCTTACTCAAACATTCATTTACTCTTGTGTATACACATAGATAAGTGTAGAAGAGGTCCCTGTGTGGCCTGTTTGTTTTTACCCATGAAGAACTATGGAAGAGGTCCTTGTGTGACCTGGACAGTCTTTTGTGTTGTTTTTTAGCCCGAATCCATGGTGTGGATCACATTTATTTTAGAAACTGCTTGGTGCCAGGTGATCACCAAGTGTAGTGGATTAGGTCTCATCTTGAGAGTAAACCACGTGTTCTATATCCGATGTGCTTCTTACTTTAGTTTTAGTATTTTAATGATCTACTATATAATTTTGAAATCACTAAACATACTTTGATAGTTAATCTTGGAAAGAAGTTATAATTACATTGTCTTAGTAAAATAGTTTCAAAAGTAATATTAATAACTATTATTATTATTGAGAAATAATCAATCTTCTACGAAGTTATTTAAACAGTCAAACCTTTATAACAATAATAGTTTGATTAATTGGGTTTTATTTAACTTGAAGGGGAAATATTTTTAAGAAAACATTTTTAAATAGAAATTTTTTATAGATACTCAATTCACCCCCTCTTGAGTATTCTAGTCGGGCCAAAATTTGGTATCAGAGGTTGTTTATTAGGACTTTGTTTAATCATATTCTACACTGATTGTAGCTGTACTTTAAATATCTTTAGATTTTTATCAATTATAAATTTATATCTCTTTAAACATATTATGTTGTTATGGATAATAGATTGGAAGTTGTTTCAAGCAAAAGACCACCATTCTTTAATGGAACCAATTATGCTTAATGGAAAATTAAAATTAAAATTCATTTAGAGAGTATGATTTTTGAAATTTTGTATTCCATTATAGACGAATATAAGAATCTTTCTACTGATAGAATCACTTGGGATGAACCTACCAATACTAACTATAATAACAATTACAAATCTATGAATGCTTTATAATGCTCCTTAAGAGATTTGGAATTCAATAAAATTTCTGCTTGTAAAAATGCTCATGAGATTTGGGATACCATGTCTGTCTCATAAGAAAGAACATCTAGAATAAAAGATTTAATACATAATATTTATACTATCATATATGATAATTTTAAAATAAAACACGATGATCCTATTTCTAACATGTAACTAATTTTCAATGATATTGTCAACACAATGATCTCTCTTGGAAGAGAAGTCACTGCCAAGGAATAGATCATGATAATTCATAGATGTCTGCTAGAAAGATGGAGGGGAACCTCTGTCTCTATTAATCAATCATGCGACATCAGCAAGAAACCTGTAAAAGAACTCATTGAGAAACTGATGATGTATGAAGAAGAGATGAATGTCAACAAGGATGAGGAGGATGAACCAAAAATAAAATCCTTTTCATTCAAGACCACCACCTCTAAACACAAAGACAAATGGAAATTGGATGCTTCTATAGATAGTTCCAGTAGTGAACAATCATTACCCGATAGTGATGATTATATGGCTGAACTGGCTAGTAGATTTAACAGATTTTAGAAGAAGGTGAACTTTTTCTGAAAGCCTAACTTTAAGGGAAAATATGACCAAAAAGGAAATTGGAAGATGGACTAGAAAAGAAGTGACAAGGCTGATGAAATTTTCTGCTATGAATGTAAGTGGAAAGGACATATCAAGGCTAACAGCCCAAAGCTCAAGTACAAAAAGGGATATGAGGACTAGGACATGATGTAACAGCCCAAGATTTTAGGAAAAATTTTCTTTTTAATTTCACTAATGTCTTGTGTTGTACGCAACACAAAAAGGATCTTGCACAACACGCATCCTTGACTTGCCTTGCATTACACGCAATCGCAACCTTCCTCGATAGCGTGTGTAGTACGCAATACTGAGTTTCATGAAACAACGATATGCTATTAAAATATTATTAAAACTAGCCGTTATGAATAGTAATAACCACCTTTTCAATTTTAGAAATTTTAGCTCTCAAAATGGACTTCATTTTTGGATTCGGGGTATCGAATCTAGCCTAAGGTGAAATTTTGGTACTTTTCGGATAACTTTCATATTCTGATGAATAGTGAAAATTACTAAATTATAATTTAAAAAAACTTTTTTAATCGAAATAATTAATAGTAATAAATCATTAATTTGAGTGGTTTTAAAGTATATTTAGAATATATTTTTACAATTTAATACAATGTTGGTCATTGTATGTAATTTCACATTTAAAGCAGACATAATCAAGTGTCAATCTTTTGATAGATATTGTTTCTTAAAAACACGCTATTTGTTTTAACAGTGGGATTTAATTATAAAATTAATTAATGCAATTTCTATGTTATGAATTTGGTAAAATAGACTTCATTTTTGAATTTGGAATATGAAATATAGCTTAGGATGAAATTTTGGCATTTTTCTGAAAACATTCAATTTTTGATGAATAGTGAAACCACTAAGTGGTAGGTTAAAAACTGAATTTTGCATAAAACTTAATTTTACCGCTTCTGTGAATGGAATTTCGAAAATCTGACAGACACGGTTAATATCAAGGACTAAAATGTGGTTCAATGAGATGAAAATAATTTTTGGTGAATAGTAACTTTTTACTTTTTTTTTACCACGGTTAATAGTAAATAGGGTAACTAAGGGTAAATATGATATTACTATTACCCTAACACATGTCCTAATTCTATTGGATAAGTGTAATTCGACCAAAAACAACCTTATGAATATAATATGACCATTTAGGTCCACTTGGATTAGATTATGACATTTAATATTATTTTATTTAATGAATAGTTAAAATAGTTAAAATCAAAGTTTAATAACTAAAACATTTTTAATATGGGTACATAAGATAAATTCGACTATAAATATTCATTAGAAAGCTAAAAAAATTTCCTACATAATGATATTTTATTTATAATTTTTAGACTTTACATAAATTAATTTATTTATGACACAACGATGATGTAGTAATTACCCTTTTAAGGAAATATTAACATAATTGATGTTATAAATGCTCAAATGAAGGTAATTTGAGACTTTTTATGAATTACACTAATTTTCTAGGTTACTATGATATATTAGTGTTGATGTAATCAACTTGGTTCGAACATATAATTCTTTTATGACTTTCACAAAAATCATATATCAAATAGTGTCAAAATTTACACAAAATAGTTTTTAAATCAAATATTATATTATTAATTGTTATTTTATTCCTAAAAATCTAAGGTTCGGCCAAATGACATAGATAAGGATATATATATTAATAATAAACAATTTGGGGTTCGTTTGGCATGTTATAGTAAGTGTATTAACCATATAGTGAAAGAAAACAAAAAGACACGGTAAAAGTTAAATTATTTATCTTAGAGTTAAATCTAATTGATAAGGTAAAAATAATAACCTAAACTTTTCTAAATCTTATTGGTTGATAGGCTTTCGACCCATCCCCACTTTACCTTCGAAATAAGACCCTTTGGAACCATTATAAACCGATTTTGACTTTAATATAAAATAATATTTTGAGGTATTCCTAAGGTGCCCCTCTCCTCCCTTATAAAAGGGCACCTCCTCCCTCTCTTCCTCACACAAGTTTGAGCCTTCAAGCTCGTCCGACCCCTGCCAAAATCTCTTCTCCACTTCACTATCAACATCCTAGAGGTTCTGGTCTTCCTCAAAGACCAATTTTAGTTCCCTAAGAGGAGGTCTCAAAGAGGCGCTTCAAAGAAGAGGTAATTTCCGTTACCAATTCTTTCACCTTTATTTCTTATTCCACTTCTTCTTCTTAGGTTGTTTCATTATGAAGTAATAAAAACAGTATAAATAATATACTTATATGTTATTATAAGTATGAAACAATCCTAATTCACCATCTATCCATCCTACGGAAAACGAAATCACCGCGCGTGCGTACGTACGGAATACCGTCTCCACGCCGTGGTGTAATCTGTTTTTCCACCAACACCTTACATGGATGGGTATTATGGTGTAAAGAATAACTATACATAGTTATTACAACATCATATTGATTCTGATATATTGTATAATCCACTCCAATTCAATTCAATAATTATGGAAATGATATCATCGCTCGTGCGTACGTACGGACTACCGTCTCCACGACGCGATGAGATTCATTCTCCATGTTAACCATTTAAGAATGATTATAAAGTATATATAAGAAATAATAATGAAATATATGACTTTATAAAGCTACTGGATTTATGTATATATATATGTCATCTACTTACTTCCATTCAGGATAATAAGAAAAGGAAAACAGCGTTCATGCGTACGTACGGACTACCGTCTCCATGAACGGTGTTTTTCATTTCATTTATCTATCTATTATATATATATATATATATATATATATATATATATATATACTGAATATATATGATATATAAATCATATTTTATATTCTTGAAGTAAGTAAATCATGATATAAGTAATAATAATGTCAAGAACAACAAGTCAAAACACCTACGATAAATGAAACGATTTTACCCAAAACGCTTCTTTAACATGGAATTTACAAAAAGAACGGGTAATATAATGTCATAAGTGAACCATATATGATATCATAACAATGAATATGATTCTGTAATAAGTCAATGACATTATTTAAATCATTATACAGGAGGTTCGGACACATACTAAGAAAATGGGACCTAAGGTAAGGGAAATATCACATTCTCATTTTTATCCGAGATTGTTTATACTTTAGTATTTACTGGGGTGTATTTTATCATCCACATCCATGTTTCCTAAATATGTAATATTATTTCCATTCTCCAAAAAAAATTTAAAACCTCTTTTACCCTTCGGTGAGTTTTTAGTAAAAGATATGAAAGGAATCTTTTTTCGTTTTTCGTACGAGGTACCTTTTTGACTTTTCTGACAAAAGTACGAAAAATGTTTTTTTAACTTATACGGCATGAATGCATTTTTAAAACATTATTTCCAGAAGATTCCTTTTAAAGTTTTCATGTTTATTTTTAATCAACTTCTTTTAGTTTAGAATTTTATCACATTTTTAGAAATGAAAAGTGTTTTTGAAGTAGAAAGGATATTTTCCTCAAGAATGGAGTTCAAGTATTTTATAAAAATTATTTTCCATATAAGATAATAAAAGGGTTCTGTTTTTTTATCCCTATTATTACATGGATTTGATTATGTTGTGATGGAAATATTTTTACGAATTCATTTATCTTATATGAATTGATTTATGATGTCATGATGTTTCAAGAATCCCATTTTTGTTAAATGTGTTATGCGATGATGTAAGTTTTATGATTATGTGGCACACATAAGAAAGGATTCATTATAAGATGGGTGGGACCTATATCTCCCTCCAATGCATTGGGTAAAGATTTTATATCTAATGAGATAGACATGGATGAAATGGTAGGTTATACCGGTTCAGTGAAACAGGACTGAAACGAGGGTTACACGATTCAGAAAGGGACTTTGTCCACTAAGATAGTCTTGGCAATGAGTCTTGACTAACAAGAAATGATTCTCTATGATTATGTGTGTATGACACAAATTTTCATGTTTTAAGTTATGATTATTGGGATTTCATTTCACTACTATGATTTATCCCATGTTATGAAATTATGCTCTCTTTTGCAGGTTAAGATTTCCAAAAGTTATGTTCTTATGAATATGATGTGATTGATTTTTCTTTTGTATACCCTTACTGAGCATTTGAGCTCACCCTTTTATGTTTTATTTTCCCCAGGATATAAAGAAAGGTTTTAGGTAAAAAAAAGGGAAGATCTTTATGGGAGATATTGAAGATCTTTCACCACGATTAGAAGATTACGTTCCGAGTTTCCAAAGACACTAAACTATTATGATCCTTGTGTGTGTGTTTTTGTTATGTACTAAGTATTCCGCAAATGTAATGTAATGTCCATGTACGATAAGCTTCGGGTCTCTACAGTTGGTATCAGAGGAAAGGTTTAGTCAACCTTTGGAAACTAGGATGTGAGAACTTTAGTGAGATCCCTAGAGATATTTATAAGGTATGTCTAGGGATGTCCCAAAGGATAAGTATACCTATAGGATAAAGTCCTAGAACTACGTTAACGATCATAGAATTTAACCTAAGATGTTAGATATTGAGGATACTCCACCTTTATTATGTTGTTTTCCCTAGCATGATTTTTGCCTCTCACACTATTTTTTTTGGGGTTTAGAAAAAGGATGGAAACAAGATGATTCACGATAATGGAGGATATGATGGACAATGGAATGATATTCTTCATAATGAAATGGGATTTGGAAGTCCAAACATAATTATTATTCTGAATCAGCAATCTCATAATATGATCAATAAAGTAAAATTTCGTAAGTTTCCTGACTCGGCTAATAAGAGAAAGATAGAGTTTCATGATGATCATAGAGGAAAGAAAGTTAAATTTCCCCTATGTAAATCATATGGGAATAGGCATCAAGGAGAATGTTTCAAAGGAACTGGAAGATGCTTTGGGTGTGGAAAAGAAGGACACAAAGCAAGTAAGTGCAAAGGAAAAGGTTCAGTTAACACCATGGATGAGGATAATGGCATTGCTACGACATCAACAATGGTTAAATGTTTTAAATGTGGAATGTACGGGCCTTATGCAAACTAATTACCTAAGGGAAAGTCTCATGAAGATAATCAGTATGGTCGTATGGGAAGTATTTATGTTGATGATGATGAAGAGACTTCAAATGATATGTGAGATGAAAGAATTGTTGAAGCTCGATCAATGGTTTAAGAATGTAGTGGAATGATTACATGTTTATCATGTGTAATGTTGTATAAGAAATCTCATGGTACTATGGAATAAAGAGACATCTAAGGATTGTTACACTGTTGTCTTTCCTTGAGTTATGAAAGTACCACAATCCATGAAAGGTTATTCATATATTTTTGGAATTTAGATGATATGCGCATAATGAAGGAATAATAAGATAATGATGTGTTTGATTTTATTCATGAGCTCATGACTGATATAAGGAGAAGGTTATATCATGGTTTGAGTATATAGAATTTTTGGATTTTGGTATGTGGAACGAGTTAACTTTTAACTGCTTTCATGTTTTCACTAAGGTTCAATGGGTATTAAAGAGAATACATGATTAAGGCCATTGAATGTTTGGAATGTGACCAACAAGACATATCTTATGATATATGGGGATTAACGACAATATTAAATCTCTGGTAATCGTTTTCACTACATTATGAGAGTGGACTGTAGTATTATGGATAAGCCTAAAGATTATAATGGATTACGTTGGACATAAGTTAGTATTGTTTAAGGACAGAAGATTTTCGATATTATTGATGGGATGTTATAGTAATGTATTTTTAGAAAAAGGACAACCTGCAGGACGGGCGACAGCCCATCGCTTCGGACAAGGCTGTGGGAATCGAACCCACAACCGAAGTACGACTGGCCTTTATCGCCTACCACTGGCTTACAGGAAGTCCCTGTTTAGTAGAAACTAGTTTTATTATATTAAGAAGTATGATATATGAAGTATAAGTCCATTTTAGGAACTATATATGATTAATCTCACTATAGATCGACTTATGTATATAATTTTTGCTAACCTTTTGTTTGAGACAGATGGAATGACTCGTCATTCTATCACATGATCTGCTAACACTTCATGAATAACAAATTCAACTTCATTTATTTAAGAGATGAAGTGGAAATTGTTCAAGGTATCAACAACAGTGAGATTGTACCAAAATAAAGAAAGTATTTATTCTAATTCAAATTTTCAACTTTAGGGAAATGATCTTGAAAACCAAAAATGTTGTCCTAGTGATCTTATACCTGATGAATCAGATGGTACCATAGATCGTCCCAAATTTATGGATTTGTGATTACTGGATTTTCCATAGCCATGTTCTCTACCACTCTCCATCAGAACATGATGGTTAGATTTCTCTTCCATATCCATATTTTCACCTATGTGGAAACCCAGTGATTAGTTTATTTGGGTAATTGTTACATTTCATACTTTAGTTTTTAAAGCCAAGTTTTGGTATTCCTTTTTACGATGTGGGTTTCTATTAAAGAAACTTTCGAATAGTAAACCATTTATAACCCCGACGAATTTCGAGGGCGAAATTCATTTTAAGGGGGGTAGAATGTAACAGCCCAAGATTTTATGAAAAATTTTCTTTTTAATTTCACTAATGTCTTGTGTTGTACGCAACACAAAAAGGAGCTTGCACAACACGCATCCTTGACTTGCCTTGCATTACACGCAATTGCAACCTTCCTCGATAGCGTGTGTAGTACGCAATACTGAGTTTCACGAAACAACGATATGCTATTAAAATATTATTAAAACTAGCCGTTATGAATAGTAATAACCACTTTTTAAATTTTAGAAATTTTAGCTCTCAAAATGGACTTCATTTTTGGATTCGGAGTATCGAATCTAGCCTAAGTTGAAATTTTGGTACTTTTCGGATAACTTTCATATTCTGATGAATAGTGAAAATTACTAAATTATAATTAAAAACAAATTTTTTAATCGAAATAATTAATAGTGATAAATCATTAATTTGAGTGGTTTTAAATTATATTTAGAATATATTTTTACAATTTAATACAATGTTGGTCATTGGATTTAATTTCACATTTAAACCAGACATAATCAAGTGTCAATCTTTTGATAGATATTGTTTCTTAAAAACACGCTATTTGTTTTAACAGCGGGATTTAATTATAAAATTAATTAATGCAATTTATATGTTTTGAATTGGGTAAAATAGACTTCATTTTTGAATTTGGAATATGAAATATAGCTTAGGATGAAATTTTGGCATTTTTCTGAAAACAATCATTTTTTAATGAATAGTGAAACCACTAAGTGGTAGGTTAAAAACTGAATTTTGCATAAAACATAATTTTACCGCTTCTGTGAATGGAATTTCGAAAATCCGACAGACACGGTTAATATCAAGGACTAAAATGTGGTTCAATGAGATGAAAAAAATTTTTGGTGAATCGTAACTTTTTACTTTTTTTTACCACGGTTAATAGTAAATAGGGTAACTAAGGGTAAATATGATATTACTATTACCCTAACACATGTCCTAATTCTATTGGATAAGTGTAATTAGACCAAAAACAACCTTATGAATATAATATGACCATTTAGTTCCACTTGGATTAGATTATGACATTTAATATTATTTTATTTAATGAATAGTTAAAATAGTCAAAATCAATGTTTAATAACTAAAACATTTTTAATATGGGGTTATACATAAGATAAATTCGACTATAAATATTCATTAGAAATATACAAAGATTTCCTACATAATGATATTTTATTTATAATTTTTAGACTTTACATATATTAATTTATTTATGACACAACGATGATACAGTAATTACCCTTTTAAGGAAATATTAACATAATTGATGTTATAAATGCTCAAATGAATGTAATTTGAGACTTTTTATGAATTACACTAATTTTTTAGGTTACTATGATATATTAGTGTTGATTTAATCAACTTGGTTCGAACATATAATTCTGTTATGACTTTCACAAAAATCATATATCAAATAGTGTCAAAATTGACACAAAATAGTTTTTAAATCAAATATTATATAATTAATTTTTATTTTATTCCTAAAAATCTAAGGTTCGGACAAATGACATAGATAAGGATATATATATTAATAATAAACAATTTCGGGTTCGTTTGGCATGTTATAGTAAGTGTATTAACCATATAGTGAAAGAAAACAAAAAGACACGGTAAAAGTTAAATTATTTAACTTAGAGTTAAATCTAATTGATAAGGTTAAAATAATAACCTAAACTTGTCTAAATCTTATTGTTTGATAGGAGTTAGACTCATACCCACTTTACCTTCGAAATAAGACCCTTTGGAACCATTATAAACCGATTTTTACTTTAATATAAAATAATATTTTGAGGTATTCCTAAGGTGCCCCTCTCCTCCCTTATAAAAGGGAACCTCCTCCCTCTCTTCCTCACACAAGTTTGAGCCTTAAAGATCTGCCAAACCCTACCAAAATCTCTTCTCCACTTCACTATAAACATCCTAGAGGTTCTGTTCTTCCTCAAAGACCAATTTTCATGCCCTAAGAGGAGGTCTCAAAGAGGCGCTTCAAAGAAGAGGTAATTTCCGTTACCAATTCTTTCACCTTTATTTCTTATTCCACTTCTTATTCTTAGTTTGTTTCATTATGAATTAATAACAACAGTATAACTCATATAATGATATGTTATTATAAGTATGAAACAATCCTAATTCACCATCTATCCATCCTACGGAAAACGAAATCACCGCGCGTGCGTACGTACGGAATACCGTCTCCACGCCGTGGTGTAATCTGTTTTTCCACCAACACCTTACATGGATGGGTATTATGGTGTAAAGAATAACTATACATAGTTATTAAAACATCATATTGATTCTAATATATTGTATAATCCACTCCAATTCAATTCAATAATTATGGAAATGATATCATCGCTCGTGCGTACGTACGGACTACCGTCTCCACGACGCGATGAGATTCATTCTCCATGTTAACCATTTAAGAATGATTATAAAGTATATATAAGAAATAATAATGAAATATATGACATTATAAAGCTACTGGATTTATGTATATATATATTTATTCCATCTACTTACTTCCATTCAAGACAATAATGAAAGGAAAACAGCGTTCATGCGTACGTACGGACTACCGTCTCCATGAACGGTGTTTTTCATTTCATTTGTCTATCTATTATATATATATATATATATAATGAATATATATGATATATATATCATATTTTATATTCTGGAAGTATGTAAATCATGATATAAGTAATAATAATTTCAATAACAACAAGTCAAAACACCTACGATAAATGAAATGATTTTACCCAAAACGCTTCTTTAACATGGAATTTACAAAAAGAACGGGTAATATAATGTCATAAGTGAACCATATATGATATCATAACAATGAATATGATTCTGTAATAAGTCAATTACATTATTTAAATCATTATACAGGAGGTTCGGAATCATACAAAGCAAATCGGACCTAAGGTAAGGGAAATATCACAATCTCATTTTTATCCGAGATTGTTTATACTTTAGTATTTACTGGGGTGTATTTTATCATCCACATCCATGTTTCCTAAATATGTAATATTATTTACATTCTAAAAAAATTGTTTAAAACCTATTTTACCCTTCGGTGAGTTTTTAGTAAAAGATATGAAAGGAATCTTTTTTCGTTTTTCGTACGAGGTACCTTTTTGACTTTTCTGACAAAAGTACGAAGAATGTTTTTTTTAACTTATACGGCATGAATGCATTTTTAAAACATTATATCCAGAAGATTCCTTTTAAAGTTTTCAAGTTTATTTTTAATCAACTTATTTTAGTTTAGAATTTTATCACATTTTTAGAAAGGAAAAGTGTTTTTGAAGTAGAAAGGATATTTTCCTCAAGAATGGAGTTCAAGTATTTTATCAAAATTATTTTCCATCTAAGATAATAAAAGGGTTCTGTTTTTTTATCCCTATTATTACATGGATTTGATTATGTTGTGATGGAAATATTTTTACGAATTCCTTTATCTTATATGAATTGATTTATGATGTCATGATGTTTCAAGAATCCCATTTTTGTTACATGTGTTATGCGATGATGTAAGTTTTATGATTATGTGGCACACATAATAAAGGAATCATTATAAGATGGGTGGGACCTATATCTCCCTCCAATGCATTGGGTAATGATTTTATATCTCATGAGATAGACATGGCTGAAATGGTAGGTTATACCGGTTCAATGAAACAGGACTGAAACGAGGGTTACTCGATTCAGAAAGGGACTTTGTCCACTAAGATAGTCTTGGAAATGAGTCTTGACTAACAAGAAATGATTCTCTATGATTATGTGTGTATGCCACAAATTTTCATGTTTTAAGTTATGATTATTGGGATTTCATTTCACTACTATGATTTATCCCATGTTATGAAATTATGCTCTCTTTTGCAGGTTAAGATTTCCAAAAGTTATGTTCTTATGAATATGATGTGATTGATTTTTCTTTTGTATACCCTTACTGAGTATTTGAGCTCACCCTTTTATGTTTTCTTTTCCCCAGGATATAAAGAAAGGTTTTAGGTAAAAAAAGGGAAGATCTTTATGGGAGATATTAAAGATCTTTAACCATGATTAGAAGATTACGTTTCGAGTTTCCAAAGACACTAAACTATTACGATCCTTGTGTGTGTTTTTTTGTTATGTACTAAGTATTCCTCAAATGTAATGTAATGTCCATGTACGATAAGCTTTGGGTCTCTACACATGAAGTATAAAAAGGAAATGAATGCAACCTGGACTGATTCTAAGGACAGTTCAAGAGAATCAAAAACATCACATGATGAACATGATAAAAAATAAAACATGTGTTCTATGACAAACACTTCTGAGGTACCACTGGACTATCATGTACTTGATTCATACTATTCTAGAGATGAGTGTGACTCTAAAAAACTGACTACTGAATACATGTTTTAATACTATAACATGCCTGAAGAAACATGCAATGAACTAAAAGACAAATATAAATCATTAAGGAAACCACATTCTCTTACTATGACTATTAAATATGAACTTTCAATTGAAAAGGAGAAAAATTCCCAACTGATCAAATAGAACAATGAATTAAAAATGTAAAATGAGAAATTGAAGAATGACCTAGAAAAGTTTTCCAATGGGAAAAATACCCTTACCCAAATGCTAGGAAAAAAATGCCCCAAAATACAACACTGGCATTGGTTATCAACCTGCAAAAAGAAACCTTGGTAGAACCACGTTTGTTTCTAAATCTAGGAAATACAGTTTTACTTCCAATTCTGGACACAAATCATCTAATTCAAGTTATGATACACTATCTACTGTTTCTAGTTTTTACAGACCAAAAAGTGTTTATTTTTCAAATACTTTACTTAATTCTTATAGGAAACCTATGAGGAAAATATGGGTTCCTGAAGAAATTATTACTAATATTTCTGGACCCAAACAAGTATGGGTACCAAAGTCTATTTTTACCTGATCATTTTGTAGGAAAATAGCTTAATGAGTTCCTGTAAAAGTATATGGTACTTGGACAGTGGATGTTCAAGACACATCATGCTTCAAGAATATAAGAAAAATAGATGGAGGACATGTCACATTTGGTGACAATGCCAAAGGAAATAATATTGGCCTCAGCCAAATAGGTAACTCTAATTAAGTATTGATTTATAAAGTATTATTTTTTGATGTATTAAAATACAATCTACTCAGTATCTCATATTTCTGTGATGATGGATTTCATGTTAGATTTGAAGATGATGCTTGCAATGTCTTTAATTCTATAGAAGAATTACTATTTTCTGCATTAAGATATGAAAATGTATACTCTATTAAGTTAGATTACATAGCTTTTCAAAATACTTCATCATTAACTGTATTTCATAAAGAGTCTTGGATCTGGCATAGGAGATTAGGACACTGTAATGTTCACTCCCTTGAAAATTTAACTAGAAAAATCCTAGTTAAAGGCTTACCCAAACATGAGTTTCCAAATGACAAAGTATGTAATCCCTATAAAAAGAGAAAACAACACCAAGTTTCCATCAAACCAAAGAAAGAAGTGTAAAATTCTCAACCTCTCAAACAGTTTCACATGGATTTATTTGTACTATCTATAGTTTCTAGTTTAAATGGGAAGCACTATGTTAATTATCTTTTAGATGACTTTTGATGATATACTTGGACCTTCTTAATGACTCAAAAGAGTGAAGCCTGCTCTTATTTTACTAAATGTGCCTAGTCTGTAGAGAATATTAGTGGACTTAGAATTAAATCCTTAAGAAGTGATCATGGTCATGAGTTTGAAAATTAAGAGTTTGAATCATTTTTCTCACAAAATGGTTATAATCACAAATTCTCTGCCCCTAGAACACCTCCAAAAAATGGGGTTGTAGAAAGTAGAAATAGAACCCTGTAAGAGATTTCTAGAATAATGATCAGTGAATATTACATGCCTATTTATTTTTGGGCTGAAGATTTCAATACAACATTCTACATAATCAATAGAGTGTTGATCAGGCATATTCTTAAAAGGACTCCTTATGATTTATGGAACAATAGAAAACCCAAAGTTAACTACTTCAACATTTTTGGCTGAAAAGTCTATATTCATAATACAAAGGAAAATCATGAAAATTGTTCATCCAAAAGTGATGAAGGTATATTTTTAGGATATTCCATGTCTATTAAAGCCTATAGAGTGTTCAATAAAAGAACTAAATGTGTGGAAGAATATTTCAATGTCAAATTTGATGAAACAGATCCATATGAGCCAAAAAACCATTCAAGAGAACCTCGAGGATTATCTATTGAATCTGAGCATGAATCCAAAATCCTCACACTAGTCTGTGAAAGAATCAGTCAAAACTTCTAGTTATGAAAATTCCATAGAACCTGAACCTATTGATTTACCTGAAATCACTAGCCCCTCCTTTAATAGAGCTGTTAGAACTATTATGAACCATCCCTTAGATGCTATTGTAGGAGACCTAGACAAAGGAACTCAAACTAGATATTCTCTTATAAATCAGGTTGAACATCAAGTCTTCTTGTCAGTACTTGAACCTAAAAACATTAATGATGCTATCAGTGATGAATTTTGGGTGATGGCTATGAAAGAAGAACTTAATCAGTTTGAAAGAAACAATGTTTGGAAACTTGTTGAAAGACCTAAGGACACATTCACCATTGGCACTAAATGGGGGTTTAAAAATAAGGTAGATGAGGCTGGTAACATAGTTTGAGACACAGATAGATTGGTTTCTCAATGATATAATCAAGAATAAATAATTGACTATGAAGAGACCTTTTCACCAGTAGCTAAACTTGAAACCATTGGAATCCTACTTGCCTATGCTGCACATCTGAATTTAAAACTATATAAAATGGATGTTAAAAGTTCATTCATAAATGGGTATATTGCTAAGGATGTTTTTTTTAACAACCCACTGGTTTTACAAACCCCCATTTTCCAAATCATTTTTTTAAATTATCAAAAGATTTATATGGTTTAAAACAAGCTCCAAGAGCCTGGTATGATAAGTTTGGTATTTTTCTTATTTCCAAAGGTTTTACAAAAGTAATAGATGATCCTAAACTTTTTATAAAAATAATTTCTAATGATGTTTTAGTTGTTCAAATCTATTTTTATGACATTATCTTTGGATCCTCAAGAAATTCTTTATGTGTTGATTTTTATAAAATGATGCAAAATAAATTTGAAAGAGTTTAATGGGTGAACTAAATTTTTTTCTCAGATTTAAAATCCTTCAAAAATAATGATGGTATTATTTTAACTCAAAGTAAATATACTAGAGATATTCTAAAACATTTTGGATTGGATAGAACTAGAAGTAGTAACACTCCCATGAGTACCACTTGTAAGTTGTATCTTGATGAAGCTGGAAAATTTGTTGATCAAACCACTTATAGAGGAATGATTGGATGTTTACTCTACATAACTGCTAGTTAACCTGAAATTATGTTTAGTGTTTGTATGTGTGATTGTTTTCAAGAAAATACTAATGAATCTCATTTAAATGTTGTAAAGAGAATTTTTAAATACCTCAAGCATACACCCAATCTAGGATAGTTCTATCCGAGAGGACAATAATTTGAATTAGTTAGTTATTCTGATGTTGAATTCTGTTGCTGTAAGTTAGATAGAAAAAAATCCTATGGAACATATCAATTTTTAGGCAATTCACTAGTATCATGGTGTAGTAAGAAACAAAACTATGTTGCATTATCTACTGCAGAAGCAGAATACGTAGCTGTTAGTAGTTGTTGTGCCCAAATTCTGTGGATGAATCGCACATTACTAGATTATTGATATCAATTAAAGCATGTACCTATAATCTGTGACAACACAAGTTCTACTAACCACGCAAAAAATAATGTTTCACATTCTAGGACAATGCATATTGATGTAAGACATCACTTTTTGAGAGATCGTATTCAAAAAGTGATATCACTTTGGAATTTATTAGTACTGAGTATCAGCTTGCGGATATATTTACCAAATCATTAAATTAAAAAACAATAGACAACATCATACACAAATTCGGCATGATAAATATTAAGTAAACATCTTACTGTTTCATGATTACAGTCTCACAGTTAGTGCTTCATGACTACTGTCTGACAGTTGATGTCTCACTGTAACGCTCAGTTACTGTCTCACTCTAACATTCATTCTATGTCTCACTATAATTCTTTTCTTTAATGTTTAGTTATGAATTTAAAACCGTATCATGGTAATTATTCATTTCACCTTTTTTTCATTTTCTCGTGTTTATACTTTAGCGACATTTAGTATTCCTAAATGATAAAATAAAGAAAGTATCACTCGATTCTTCACTCGGGATTTCTTCTATTCACTCATTTAAAATCCTTCTTCAAACATACAACCCTTCTCTCTCTCTTGAACCTTCAGTGTATTCCTAGGATGAATCGCCCTTCATCATCAACACCTGAGAAACATATGGAAAAGAAGAATAAAATTTCACCAAATCTAGCACTTGAAGGTCCTCCAAACCCAAATCTGGTAAAACAAGTTGTCTTACTTGAAAAATAGGATTTCCCCAAAGGGCTTCTGTCAAGTAAATATCTGGTTCTAAATGTTTTAAAAGAGAATGGTTGTATAGAGTGGTTTTTTAAGGAATATAGACCTATATATCCTAAGTTAGTGACTCGGTTTTATCCATATGTTCAGTTCACTGTTGTGTTTGAAGATGGATATGTTGTGATAAGCTAGATCAATGGGAAAAAAAATTCATTCCCTTTGAGGTTATATGCAATACCTTATGAAGTAATATGTGAGGATTATCAAAGAGGACCTCCACCTACAACCGAATTCATTGATCTATAGGATTATTTGAAAGCCTTAATTGGAAATGGCACTAAGAAGAGAGCCATTGATACTGAACTAGATGGATAATGAAGGATTCTATTCAAGTTTATTCAAAATCTGGTCAGCCCCAGAAAAGGTGATTTTTCTATTTTTAAATATCAGGATGTGTTTCTGATCCAACTTATGAAAAATGGGCATATGATCAACCTTTGTATGTAAATCATTCACCACATGTGTGAACTGATCAAAGCCACATCCAAGTGAACCTCCCTATTTTAGTCTCACCTTATCTCAGCTATTCTTCATAATAAAGGTATGTTTCGACCTAATGAGGAAGTTATTAAGGATTGTGAGTATTTCCTTTCAAAAGTCACTATCAAGAGGATGAAGATAAATTGGAACCCATTGAAAAAGGAATGGGTAGAATAAAATGATATTGTTTTGGAAAAATTCAATCCTCTCGAACATACCTCAAGATTAAGAGTTATTTCTGATCCTAGTTTGGAACTAGATGAGGTTGTTGAATAATCTTCTGAGGAAGAAGAAGAGGGTGTAGTGCCTCCCAAGGAAACTGTTTCTGTTGAAGAAGAAAGTACTCCTATCCCTCTTATGGTAAGTGAAAAAGAATTCCCTGCACCTACAGAAGTTGTTACTCTGGAAGATCAATCCAAGGTAGAAATAGAATTTGTTGCCAAAGAAACTAAAAATAATTCCATGGAAGAGCTACCTGCTAAGCAAGGAGTTGACCTTGAGGAACTCCCCGTGGATCAATATATTTCTGAAATCGTTCCATCGGTTGAGAAACTGATCGAACTGGATTTTCCGTTTGCTAGATAGGAAAATGGAAAAGAACTAAAAAATGAGTTTGTGGAATTAGATCAAGATCCTAAGCCTCTTGATTTTGAGATGGATGCAACTGTGGTGGAGGATCAACCCCCAAATCTGAAATCTATCGATGTACCAAATCCAGTTTATCCGAGCCCTATAAGTACTCGATATAAGTTCCCTAGTTTCTATGATGTGGATGACTATCAACAAGTCTTAGTAAAAGGCCTTGACCTTTCATCTTTGTTCTAGTAGAAATCTGTCTCTTATATCACCCATGAAAAGGAACCTGAAACCATATCAATCCATGTTTCTGATCCTTCATCAGAACAACCATCCTTCGTGAGTAAGGATGATCTAAAGGAATTTGGTGCTACCCTTTTGTCTGGTGTTAAATTTTTTTTGAATTTTCAACCTGCTCTTGTGACTCATCGAAGTGAGAAAGGTGCCTCTTTATTGTTAGAGAAATTCAACTAGAAAATACAACCCAAAATTATTCATGAGATTCAGGATGTAATAGTTGAGAACTAACTGCTTAGTGATCAAGTGAAGACCCTAAGAGGTATGATTTAACACATGCAGAAAGAGATGCATTCAAGATCAGAGCTTATTTCTCATCCTGTAGAACCTTCTATTCCATAAACCCCAAAAAATGTTGTCTCTGAGATTCATCCACACTTAGCTTCCTTAGATTAAAAGGTCTCTGAAAGGAACAAACCGATTTTGAAGGAGATGAGAGAGCTTGTTGTAAATCGTAACATTCTCACTAATGAGTATACGGTGTTTCTTCAGAAAGTGTTGAATCAACTGAAATCTCTCACCACCAATATCAATTCTTCTAAAGCTTATGGTCAATTCTCTCAACCCTCTTTAGAAATATATCTTCTTACAACAGTGGTCAAAGAAGATCTTTAGACTGTACTTAGTGGCGTCAATAATGATTCTATCTCTACAGTTATCATGAACAATGAAAAAGTTATTAACGTGGTCCAAATACATTCTAAAATTACTAAGGATTCTTAGCAAGAAATTTCCAAGAAATTGTATTTCTATTTCAATATAATCATCTCCAACAATGACAATAACAATCACTTCAAGTATCTTGTGGAAAATATGTGGATTCCACATGTTACTCAATAATTAAAGATATAAGTCCAAAAGCTCACAGAGTTTACTCGGTTGCTGGAAAAGATTATGGAGAACAATGATGATTTTGGGAAAGCCATGAAGTATGTTGGAGAGATCATTTTGGATTTCATTAAGCTTCTGAGGATTTACCTTCATGTACAAAGTACATCCATTGTTGCTCCTACAGCTGTACCTCTAAGACCTAGCTTGCCTACCTTCACCTCTGCCTTAGCCTCCACTACTATGATTGTCAGCCAAGCTCTGAGCCAGATTAGGTATGTGATCCTTGATCAACAACTACCTCCGTCTTCTACTACACCTACTCTGGATCCCTCTGTCTTTGAAGGCCTTACTTTACCTTCTCTATCAACCACCTCACTCCCTTCTTCTACCTCAACCTCTGCTCCTATGGCTTCCACTTTTTCTATTACTAATAAAGGAAAAGAGAAGACCAGTTAGGGAATAAGAACAGTGATTACTCCTTTTTGATAGGAATTTTGTTTCTTTTGTTTTTCTTCTTTTTGTTTGTAATGGATCTTAATTTCTTTAATTAAATGTGCACTTTTCATGACTTCTCCTATTCCATCTTTTTTAAAATCCCAAAACGGGGAGAAATCTCTATATGTTAGACATTTATCTCAATATTTATACCATTATCTCTATATCTACATTTGAAAAAATTGTACACCTTAATTCTACATGTTTTGTGATCATCAAAAAGGGGGAGATTGTTTTACTTCTCATGTACTAATCATGTTTTAATGATTATAAATCCTTTTCCACCTGGTTAAATCCTATAAATTATAACAAATCATGTTTATTATTGATTAAGTATTCTCATGCTTTAAGAAGAACCATTCAAGATCATAATTTCTCTAAATTCAGTTTTATTACTTTATACTATCCTTGATTTACCTTTATAATGATTTCTTGGACAAATTATTATGTCTAATTCATTATATATGTATCACTTATAGATTCTGAATATAGATATTTTCCTAAATTTGAGACACCGTGAAGCAGACACCGTGGACATACAAGACACCATGACATCCAGACACAGTTACCATCACACATCGTGAACAAGACATCGTGACCATTAGATACCATGAAGCAGACACCGTGAACATTCAGACACCATAAAGCAGACAGCGTGAACATTCAATACACCATGACAATCAGACACCATGAAGGATCAGACACCATGACCATCAGACACCGTGAACAAGACACCGGAATATCCTGACTCCGTGAACGAGACACTGTGACCATAAGATACTGTGACCATGAGACACCGTGATTGTGAGACACTGTGACTACGAGTCACTATGACCAACCCAGACACCATGTGTAGAAGACACCATTTCCATGACATATTTTGACAGTATTTCCTAATATATTTTGTTGTATTTTGATTTAATCTCTAACGGTCATATTTGAAGTTTTTAATTCACTAACATAATTAATGTTTCTTTGTAGACATATAATCAGATAGTATGATGTACATGGTGCAGAATACATGAAACCTATCAGTTCCAACACAATAACTCCTAGATAAAAAGAGTTGTGCATCCCGAAAACTAGTGGTGAAAAAATCTTGTAGGAAAAACATGATACAAGAGAACATGTTGGTGGGCATGTGAATAACAATAGAATAATATCTTAAGAATTGTCTCATGAAACCCGATTCTGGTGAAGAACACACAAAGCATACTAAAATCCTGAGAACATCTTAACACTATTAAAAATCACAAATAACTCATGTTTAAAACACTCTGTTTTCTAGAAGAGGACTCGAGTTCTGAATCTCCATCATCTCAGAAGTCCAAAACTGCAATGTCTAACACTCAGAGCACTTATAAACATATCTCAATCATTACTGATTTGTTGTGTATATTTTTATTAATGTTTATGATGTGTGTGTTTTTTTATAATAACACACTCTATATCATGCAACCAACTCAAGGATGCAAGATATCCATACTCAAAAATTATTTTTTCTCTTGTGTATAACCATAGATAAGTGTGGAAGAGGAACCTGTGTGGGCCTGTAGTTTTTACCCATGAAGAACTGTGGAAGAACACATTGTTCGACCTGTACAATATTTTGTACTATTTTTTAACCCCGATCCAGGGTGTGGATCATGTTTATTTATATAAACTGATTGGTGCTAGGTGATCACTAAGTGGAATGGATTAGGTCTTGTCTTGAGACTGAACCACTTGTTGTATATCTATTGTGCATCTTACATTATATTTCTTTGGATTAATGATATACTATATAATTCCAAAATCACTAAACTAACTTTGATAGTTAATCTTGGAAAAAGTAATAATATATTTTTCTTTTTAAAATAGTTTGAAAGTTAATATTAATAACTATTATTATTAAAGACAAATAATCAATCTTCTAAGAATTTATTTAAACAGTCAAGCATTTATAACCATATTACTTTGATTAACTGGGACATTATAATCTTGAAGGGGAAATATTTTTAAGAACACATTTTCAAAAAGAAATTTTTTATAGATACTCAATTCACCCCCTATCTTGAGTATTATACTTCGACCAACATTTATATTAAAAAGGATGTTAAGACTCTATTCAATTAAATCCCTGGGATATCAATTATTATTGTTTATAAGAAAAAATTTCTAATGATCTATTAAGTTGATAAGGTGAGAGTGGCATAGTTCTTCAAGATTTTTTTTTATATAGATTTGTGCATACCCTTTCCAGAAGTAGTTAAAGGTGGATACTTGGACTTCATTAATATTACAAATGATAATTTTATATACAAATATAGCTACCCGATGTAGTACAATTATGATTCCTTTGATAAATTTATAGAATAAAAGAATAAAATATTGGATTATATTGTTTTGAATATAATGAATCATTACTTAAATAAAGGTGGTGAGTATCTTAACAAAGAGTTTATCAGTTATTTAAATGATTTTGGGATATTATATGAAATACTATCCCTTATACACAATAATGGAATGGTTTCAGTGAATGGAATAATTTCAACTTTCTAGAAATGGTGAGATCAATGATGTTCCATACCAATCATACAATATCCTTTTAAGAATATGCAATGAAAATTTTGGTATACATACCAAACTAAGTTCCATCTAAAGTGTTAAGTGGGATTACTTGTGAATTATGGTATGAAAAAAAATATTCCTTCTCCACTGTTCATGTTTTATTTTGTTTGGAATTTTATAATTCTAATCCTTGTATGTAGCATGCTACCCCATAAGTCAATAAGAACTGCCCCAAGATAGTTGGTTACATGACTCAAATGTGTCTGCCCATATGCTAGAGGCTACTGACTAGCAGAAAGGGACTGTGATGGTATAATGGGGATAATATTCCCTCATGATCATAATAATGCATATTAGTAATATTAATGATATGGAGAAGATATAGAAATAAATAACAAGTAACATCATAATAATAATCCTCGAATATAACCAATATATGAAAGCTGGGTCAATATCAAATACGAAAATGATTACAATTATATGATGTTTAATAAAAAGGGATGCGCCTAGGATACATGGGTACATGAATATACTTCATGATAAAAATATAAAAGACCCAAAAATTTTCTCTAATAGCATCACAAGAATAAACTTGGTCTTCTGATCCCTCATTCTATCTTAGTACTAAAGATCAAACATCTGAAGTGGGACACAATCTCATTTCTATACCTATAGACATAATGTATGTTCGGGTACCATAGGAGGCCCGAATAGGGTGTGAGATATACTCAGTACGAAACCACCAATGGTGTCTAGAATAATCATGTATGTGAATATAAAATACGTACTTTTCATGGAAATAATAACTGCAAGGCAATAAATAAATAAAACATCGGACCCAGTTCCTCATGGGATACCCATTTGACACTAACTTCATCATCATAAACCCGATATCTATGAAAAACGATCAACCTATACATATTTGATATGGTTTTAATAAAAGGGTCATCATAAATAAACTATCAAGAATGGACTGATCTGAAGCATGTTATTTGTCTTGGTGAACATATGTACTGGATAATAGTTATTCATTCTTAGAATTTAAAAAAATGCATCCCTCGCCAATACAAGGTGATCTATAAAAGAAATTCAATGTATCAGTCAAAGAGATCTATAAATACTAGTCAACATATTAGTTTATCCAAGGAGATCCACTAAAGCGATCCCAAGTATCAATGTCAGTATGGTGCAATGAATAACCCACTGATCTCATCTAATGTATCTCACAAAGGGGATGTAGTGTCACTCCTGTTATAGTATAGACATTTTTTCACTGATCATGTCCATGGTCACTCCCCTAGTGATCCAATATTTCATAGGGATAGGTATGTAATGAATATAGTGATCCCATATAAGGAATTATATAAATTTTTTAATCATCACTCTTAGTGTATTTACAATCCATAACAAGTCCTAATTATAAAGTATGATGATCCAGACCAAGGAATCCAAAATTTTGTACTCTAGTATTACACGCATCTTGGTATATATGTATGGTTAATCTATTAGGAACCCATACAATTCAACATGTCATTATTAACATAATACATTAGTCATGTTGAATAATTAATTTGATTTATAAAAATTAATATATAGGATAATGAACAATGGTCTAAAACCTGGCGAATAATTTTCAATAGATAATTTCACTGTTCATATGTATTTATTATAGATTAAAATAGACTCTTTAATTGGTTGTATAATTCCATTCTTAACATGAGTCATTTAATATTTTAATGATGTGAACAATCATAGTGATAGTTCACAGCAAGGCGATCAACCATTGATGTTTATTCATTATTACCTAGGAACTTACTAACATAGAAATGAATTTAATTTTGTTAAAGAATATTAATGTAGGTGATATCATAAGATTACTATGCATGGAAAAATGATGCATGATACAATGAAACATGACTTAGTAAAAGGAGAAAAACCACCACCTTAGGTTAGTAAATTACCCCTTGACAATTGTTGGCCATTAAATAAATATAGAGTGGAAGATATTTACAAAAAGAAAAAATAACATGAAATTGGGAAATATGATCTCTCACAAAAAAAGTATACAAAAAGATGAGATAAAAAATTAATGGAAGGAATATGAGTGTAGAGATTACCAAGTCAAATCCAACAATACGAATGGTGGATGATTAAGACCATGGATAAAGGAGAAATAGAAAATCATAGCTTAAATTGGGGAGGATATTAGTGTGTCATAGGGGTGATGTTTTTGAGACGTTAATGGGGTATAGGATAAGTCAACATAATTCAAAAACTGGAAAAAAAATTAAATTAAGCAAAATTTAAAGTGTTGCATGCTGTGATTGCACGATTGACCATAATAAAAATTAACTATGCACCAGTTACAATCGAGTGAAAGTGGCCCACATAGTTTGTGGAGAATAGTTTTTCTAACCATACTCTACCCATTCATACCCATCTATTTATGGAGAACACCCTGAATAGGATGTAGTGTATTTTTAGACAAACTGTGCGATACCCATGCACTCCATTTTGTGGAGCCTTACATCACCTTGCACAGTTTTTCAAACTCTGGGGAATGGGCTACACAATTTCTACTAACCATGCAGCCATATATTTTCCTCAAAAATCAAAGTTATAGGATCTAAATAAGAATAATACACACTCATAAACTCCATGTGTTCAATAGAAGAATTAATAAGTGTAAAACAATGGGCTTAAAAGGAATCATAATATGCCAGTACCTCTTATAAAAAGACGCAACATCAATTGTAGAAATTTGGGATCACAAGGCTTGGAGTACTTCTTTTTAGGGTATCCTAAATAATATTACTGATAAAAGGGTCATATTTTTTCGATGTTCCACATTTTGTTGATGGGAATATATATTTTAACAATATTATGGTAGTAAGGTTGAATTTGATAATGATAAAGCTCAGGATGCACAAGATTTGGAATAAGAATAAATTCTATAGGACACTATGGAATATATTATTCTAGAGACAAAATACAATGTTTGAATAATTTGTATGTTAGATAACATGAGAGATATTGTTTTCTTATCACTAAGTAATGTGATACATTGTAAGATTAAAATAGTAAAATAGTTTCTTACATAGAAGTAGTGTAAATATTATAAGTTACATTACTTAAGGATTCCATAGAATCTAAAATGGATTAAATGCACCAAAAATATTCATTTTATTATACCCTCTAGTAATTGTATCATGGTGGTCGAAAATGGGTATTCATTAATAAAATGATCATGGATTGTCGATTTATTACATATAATACACAAATAGCTGCTAAAATGATTATACAAACCTAAGGAAAAGTCACTAACAAAACCTTATCACCAAAATTTATTCTAAAAATAATTTAAATTTAAAATTACATTAAAACATTAAAATTTTGTTGGATTTGGAAAATGGATGTCAATACTGATTTATGGAATGGAAATGCTATAGAAGATGTTTATATTACATATTTTGAAGGGTTCTGGACTCTAGATAACTCCAATAAGGTATTCACGTTATAGATATATATTTATGATTTAACACTTGTATCTAAATTATGAAATATTATTTTTAAATAAGATATATGATATTTTGGTTTATTTAGAACAAATGTATTACCTGTTTCTACAATAGGTTCGTAGAATGAGTATCCATTTTACCAAATATTTATGTTGATGATATATTGCTAATGGGAAACAATATTCAAATCATGTAGTTAGTTTGGAAAAGTTTGGTGAAATTATTCTCCATGAATTGATTCAATGATACAACATACATTATAGGTATCAAGATCCTTTGGGATAGATCTAACAAGTTTATTGGACTTAGTCAGTGTACAATGATTGTAAAGGGATTGAAAATTTATAATATAGTAAAATCCAAGAGATGATTATTACCTATGTCACATGTTATACATATCTCTAAGAATAAGTTTCCTTCGATATAAAGAGAGAGAGATAAATTATGGGTATAATTCTATAAACACATGTGATTAGATATGTTATGTATTCCATTCTATATACCAGAATTGATGTTTCCAACACATTGTGTATGGTAATGCGATATCATGAAGACCCAATATATTTTTATTTCTCAGATATAAAGGCTATCCTGAAGTACCCAAGGAATAAAAATAAAATATTCCGGGTTTATTTAGGAGAAAAGGACCTATTTGTGTTGGGATACATTTATTATTTCTTTAGAAATGTCTAGAATGTTGTGAAATCAAAATCACGAATTTTTTTTCTTAATAGAGGAGATATGAGCTAAAAGAGTTCTTATTAACTCATGGTAACTTATTTATATATTAAATACTAAGTATATTATGAGTTTTAATACAACTAAATAATCACTATGGATATAATACATCATAAAAAATTATTCTATTTTACATAGAAATAATGATCCTAGAAATCTGTATCATGAAAATATTGTAGTTGGGATTTTTGGAATGGTGATCACATCACATCCTCATATGAAACTTAAAATGATTCTTATCTTGGGAGATTTAATGCAGTGAAATTGTATAAATTAGAGTAACCATTGTGGATAATGTGAAAAATCTATTAAATAATGTCTTATCTCAGTGAAAGAATGATTATCATGTGAGTGCTAACAGACTAAATGTCATTTGTGGTTGGCTTTAATAGATTAGGGGGTTTTTTAGTGTTATTTCACTAAAACGAAATGAATATTAAATTTTTATTTTTATGTTATTAATAAATTAATTTTTCATAAAATTATATTTAGTCAATATAAATTTGATGTTATAATGTATTTAGAGTATTTTTCTGTATTGAATGGTTATAAAAAACCACACTATAATGAGAACCTGAAAATTATATGATAATTTCTAAAATATAAATATAATAATATAGATAAGATATTTATTATGAGATATATATATATATGGTGATTTTATTTCAGGTTTTAGATGCACATAATACATATTTATATCTTCCCAAAAAGATAGAACACGGTGATTTAAAAGATAAGAGGTCATGGGAACACACAATCCAATCAGAATTATGCATGTTTTATATGTCATTGGATATTCCATTGTAAAAATTTATGCATTCTTCCTTATAATTTTGGTTATCATTAATGTATATCATGAATTTTGTACATTTATGAATGGATGAAATTAGTGATGACATATTCTTATGGTGAGGTAGTATACAGTTGGTGCATTATATATTATATGGAAATAATTTATTATTTCACGAAAGGATTTTCCCCTTGTATATAAATGGAATAATAAATATCTAATACTTTAATAGAAATGGAACTATTTGTTTAAATCTATGGTCATGGTAGTTTATAGATGGGTTCATTTTAGAAAGTCAATAAAAGATAAATAATGGATATAGGATTCTGACAAAAGTATGGATTATTTAATAAGATATATCATTACAAAAAATGTTTATATTATATAGTAGAATCCATATGAAGGGTTTTTTGTTCCAACATTAACTTATTTTCCTATGGGTTCACTGATTTTTAACTAGAATATGATCCTGGGCTTTAAGTAAGACCACCTAATGCCACTGAGTAATAGGCATATAGTGTAACACAATATGTATATCAAGAATCCAATTAAGTTGTAATTAACTAAATATTGACAATAATTATTACTATCAAAATGTGGAATAATCATTATTATAGAATTTTTTATCACATAAATCTTTTCTTGGGTATTAGAGTTTAGAATATTTGAGTTTTGAATTATCTATTGGTTATTTATCTTGAAGGTAATAAAATATTATTAATTTATTAATTAGTTTAGTAAATAAAATAATATAAAAATTTACATATTTAAATGAATATTAACATAAATATGTATTCAAATTTTTAGTGAATATAAAGTTTATAAATATCTATAAATTTATTTAATTATTTAACATTAATTATATAAATAAATAAATATTTTTTATTAAGGTTTAATTAATTACATGGAGGATTAATAATAATGTTAATTATTTTATGGTAATGGTACATTTTATTTGACATAATTTAAATAAATATTTGTTTATTTATTTTGGAAATTATGTTTTAAAAAATCAAATTTCATTTATATAATAATAATTAAATAATTTGACATGGAGATTAGAGAGAATAAATAAATTGATAAAGGGACATAGTATAATTATCAACTATATGACCTTGTGTTTAAAATAAATGGTAAATCACATGTGAGAATGTAAAAAATTATGTGCATAAAATCAGACCCTATATAATTATCTCAGACTATATGGGAATAATACGCCATATCAAGAACATATAGAGATAAAAGAACATACTTTTTTGATCATCAATGAATGATGTGAAGCACTTATGTTTACTATTATTGAAGTATAATATTCAAGAACCTCACCCACATATATGTGGATCATGTGTGGTTATGCCTAAATGTATCCTTGTTTGGATTCTCTACAATAAAATTGAAGCATCAAAAATGATTAGAAAAATTGATTAGGGGGAAGATCACATTTGAAGTAATTCTGGTTTTAAATTACTTATAAATTAAATTTTGAATATCGTCTCTAAAAGATTCTGGTGTTGTGTTTCTAAATTTTTTCACTCATAATCTATTGGAAATGATGATAAACCAAATTATGCACTATACAAATGCTTATATTACAAAAAACCCCAAATGTACTTGATACATTGTGGTTTCCTACATCCACCATCTGACACTTTTCAATTCCTCAAACCTTTGAAACATCATTCAGGCCACTACTAGCTGAATTGTCTCCTATAAAACTATAACAACCTGATTCTTATTCTTGAGGTACAGGTTTCTTCTTTTCATTTTTCCTTAAGTGTTTTTGAGAAAACAAGGGAAATGTGGGAAAAATCCCGAATTTATCGGTACACACCATGTAATTTTGTACACACACCATGTACTTTGGCTGTGTTGGATGATAATACAGGGCATGTAGGCTTGTCGGAGATTAAGGGTGTAAAAACAATCTACATTCCATGTACTTTGTAATACACACCGTGTAATCAGTCGGCAGGTGAACAGTAAGGTGGTGAAAGTATCTTCCAGAGGAACAATAGTACACGTTGTGTACCTAGTAATACACTCCATGTAATCAAGTCAGCACCTGAACAGTGTGGTGGTGGAAAGAATCTACCAGAGGAACAGTTTAAAAGGAAATTACACACCATGTAATTAAGATTACATGCGATGTAGTTATGTTTTTTCGTTAAAAACAGGCAGTAGCCTCTTCATTCCACAAAGGAGGTAGAGAACTCACCAGGAGCCACGGGAGAAGAGGATGATACTTAGAAGAGCTCTTGATTTCCCACTAGGACTCTAATTCATCCATTGTCGATCTTTCATGAACCACACAGGTAAGGTCTTCCATATCCAAGAGTCTTTCCTTCCAAGTATTTCCCTATAGAATGTTATTCCGGTTTGAACAGGTAATATTTCATATCAGATTTACAATGTTCTTAGTTGTTTTGGGAGGCGCATTTCACATATATCGATCAGAGGAGGTCTAGGTAGGTGTTCTGGTGTTTATTTACAACTGTCGAATTGATTTTGTGCACCATTACGCCACACACGCATGTTCGGGGGGTCGTGTGGCTGAGGCCTTGACTTTTAAGATACATAGAACTGGATATGAAATATAATTAAGAAGTATAAACTACTGTTTGAGATCATTGCTTTGATCTAGGGCCACCCCGAGGGTGTGTTTCCCTTGTTTATCCATTTGTCTAGGATACCTGTGGGTATGCCGTGATTATAACATGTTTTTAGTTTTCAAGGGAGGAAAAATATATAAATATCTTGTTTATGCTTTGGGCTCAGTCCAGTTACATGATTTTATTCTGTTTAGCTTGAGGGAAAGGTTCATTTTAGCCTTAGGGAAAGGTTCTATTTAGCCTGAGGGCAAGGTTCTGTTTAGCCTGAGGGCAATGTTCTGTTTAACCTAAGGGAAAGTTTATGTTTAGCCTAAGGAAAACGTTTTTTATGATGAAGGGCAGTGTTTTTTTAGCCTGAGGGAATGGTTTTGTTTTTCCTGAGGGAAATGGTTCTTATGCCTGAGGTCAATGTTCGTTATGCCTAAGGGTAGTCACCTGAGGGTTTTGTTTCTGTATGCCTGAGGGTAAGGATTTTTACATCAGAGGAAAATGTTTACTTTGAATATTCACTTTGGTGATTTCTTATTTTATACCTGACAAGCTAAATCACAAGCTTGGAATTGTTAAATAATTATTAAAAAGGCAATGTAACTGGTAGGAATAGTTACTTTTGAGTACGCTTATTTTACTACATT
Source organism: Viscum album (assembly GCA_963277665.1). Classification (NCBI taxonomy): domain Eukaryota; kingdom Viridiplantae; phylum Streptophyta; class Magnoliopsida; order Santalales; family Viscaceae; genus Viscum; species Viscum album. Next base: position 288,920,573 of record OY728153.1, on the reverse strand, counting down.
TCATTATTGCACACTACTATTTCAAATTTTCACTAATAGTTGGGCATGGGACATTGGTGGTTGCCTACTGTGATTTATTTCTCGCACATTGTTTTGGTCATGACTTGTGCCCAAACATATTATATTGCTACAGCTGTTGATAATGGAAAGGGTCCCAACACAGGTACATGATTTTTGTAGAGGAGTAGGAGAGCATGGGACCAAGCTTAAGATTGTGATGCTGCGGATTTCCTATTTTACTGCTTTTGTTTTGTTGGGCTGTACTTTGTACTTTGTGCTATATTGTATCTGATTGCAGTGTATCCTGTTTTGGATACATTCTTAGAATTAGTGACAAGTTGCATCATCATATATATGGCTGTTGGTTATATTTATTTATACTCTGTTTTCTATTTCAGGTTTATATTGTTAACTTCTTTTGATTTTTTTTATATTTATTCCACAGCACTACACTTTGAAAAATAAGGGCATAGTTTCCCCACTATCAGTCCTAGGCCCTCACTGCTAGTCGGCAGCCTCTGGCGTTTGGGGAAATGTGCTTGAGGTCATGTAACCAACTGGGTTCAGGGCACCTGTTGTGTGGAACCTGGATCCGGGACGTTACAAAGTGGTATCAAAGCGATTCTTTTCTCTGGACTTACTGTTTTTTGGAGCCTTTAGCTAGGGATATGAAGGAATAGGTACTTGGTAATAAGTTGTTCCCAGGAGTAGTTAACTCGTGTATAGGGAAAAGCCAATCCACCTTGTTTAATTGCAAATTTTTTAGTTTTAAAATTTTACAGTTGATTTTATTTTCACCGTTGGGTGACACACTTGTGTTTTTTTGTTTATATTTTATATGTGGGTCTCATTTAGTTGTAACCTAATGAGATGAGGGGATTCCATCACATGCATAATTTAGGAACATATTAGAATCACATGTCATGCATAGTTTCCATGACATGTAGGTGCATTAGAAATTGCATGTTGTTGTGATAGATATTGTGCTAGAAAATGCATGTTGTTGTGATAGACGCCTTGATAAAATACCAACTATTTGATAGGGTACTATTATGTAAGGCTTTTTAAATTAACGCCAAAAACTTTTGTTCCTGAGCGATATGGGCCCTCATCAAAAGTAATTTGTTGGATCATCGACTTGTTTACCTTGTTATAACATGTATAAGATTCCAAGCATTGGTTCGGGGGTAGTATGGGCCCTCACGGATCAGAATTTGGCACTTTGGTTTTCATTTCAGTGTTTTTTTGGACTCGGAAGTAGTTTCTGAGGCTTACTGTCTGAAAAACCCAGAATATATGCCATGTAGTTTTGACTACACACAATGTGTTCTTCTATTTGGGAAGAAACTGTTTTTCATAAGTACATGCCGTGTACCTTATTTACACTCCATTTAGTCTCTAACTGTGTCATAGGTCGTGTGGATAGATACACGGGAAAGGGATGTTCTTGTAGAAATACGTCGTGTTCCGGTTATCCACACCATGTAGGGTTTACCCTATATTCGCCCTTGTGACTAACAAAAAATATGGAGTAATATTAGCTTATATAGGCCGTGTCAATTCCAAACATATCATGTAGTGTAATATTAGGATCCGACCGTGTAGCTAACAACATAGGTCAGTGTTATCTTTTCATGTACATGTCGTGTCCTTCTAGAACATTCCGTGTAGTGTGAGTCGTGTATCCGACCGTTTCTCTAACAACATGGGTCGGTAAATCTTGTCTACTACATGTCGTGTACCTATAGGAAGCACTGTGTAATCTTGAACGGTGAGAGACTGTGTGACTTGGCCATGTGGCTGGGGAAACAGGGTGGCGTACACGCCATGTGCGGGTGTAACACGTTGTGTAACCTTGTTCTAAGGGGAGCCGTGTGGCTTAACCATTTAAAAGGACTCTGGTAGGGAAAGAAATTAAAGTACATGTCGTGTATAGGGATAACACACCGTGTGTGTGGGGTGTTACGCGACCAGTTCTAGCAGGATTACACGCCCATGTGAAATACTAAAGGGAACATGCCATGTAGTAATTATACACTTCATGTAGTATTGTTTTGTAAAATGTTCATGTTTTATTTCTCATGTTCCCTTCATACGTTTCATGTTTTTAGTCCTTAATGATCTTAATCTAAGGCGTGTGTTTGAACTTGTAGTGTAATGCCACTGAGACAGCCACGAGTTGTTTTCCAAGACAGTGACGATGATTATACTTGAGATATGGTAGGTAATGGGATACCGATAGATCCTCTAGCTCTGTGTGATGCAACACCAGCCGTTATACTGGACACAGGCGTGCTTGCTTAGTTCTGTGAAGGCTTAATGTGGTTCATGAGAACCTTCCATGGAGCACCACTGGTTGCCACATCCATGGCAGAGATGGCATGTATATTCCAGCAGCAACATCCACCTACGTTTTCAAGGGATGGTCGACCACAGGCTGCAGAGTCATGGATATATTCTATGGAGACGATCTTCGAGTATTGTGGGCGAGGTGGAGTGACAACCTAGATTGTGAGTTTATATTTGGATGACTATGGGAATTGTTAGATGAATTTCCCTATAGTGGTATATCATTTCAGGGATGTCTTACCAAATGAATTTTTAGGTCTACCTTCGGAGCGAGAGGAGGGTTTCTCTATTGATCTTGTTCTAGGAGGGGTGTCGGTGTCTATTCCTCCTTATAAGATGGGAACACAATAATTCAAGGAGCTCAAGAAGTAGTTGGAGGAGTTACCAGCAAAGGGTTTCTTCTAACCCAATACTTCTCCTTGGGGTTCGCCTGTCCTTTTCACTAAGAAGTTGGATGGTACCCTTAGACTCTGTGTGGATTATCAGAAGCTAAACCAGTTGAAAGTCAAGAACTGATATCCCTTGCTGAGGATTCATGATATTTTTTGTAACACCCCGAGATTTTATGAAAAATATTCTTTTAATTTCATTGATGTCTTCTGTTTTAAGCTACAACAATATTTCCTTGCGCTATACGCAACACCGTATGAGCTTGCAGTTAACACAACACTATTCTTGGAACATGTTACACACAATTTTGATTGTAGTTATTAGAAGAAACATTGAGTGTATATATATATATATATATATTCAATGTATAAATGAAATATGGTTGGATTCTGTTATACGAAACGACGGAGGAGTCTTGCACAACACGCAACCCTGACTTGGCTTGCAATACACGCAATCGCGACCTTCCTCGATAGCCTGTGTTGTACGCAATACCAGGTTTCACTAAACAACGATATATTGTTATAATATTATTATGGACTAGCCGTTATGAATAGTATTAACTACATTTTGAATTTTATAACATTATTATTCATCTTACACATTATCTAGAATATGGTATGAGAACAAAATAAAGTTTTCGTGTAAAGTATGTATTTTTCAAAAATTGCAGTTTTCCCTCCTTTTAATGACCCACCCACCTTAAATCTTGTTTTTGACATGTCTATAAGTTCAATTTGACAAAATAAAATTCTTCTTTGGAATCAGGATATAAAAATTTACTTTGGATAAAATTTTCATATTATTCTGATAACTTTCATATTTTAATGAATAGTAAAAACACGCTATGTTTAAATTAAAAACAATTTTTTTCATCGCAATAATTTATATGGTTAGATTATCTTTTTAATTGGTTTTAAAGTGTAATTAGAATTTATTTTTACCATTTAATCCAATTTTGTTCATTGGAATTAATTTCACTTTGAAATTGGATATAAACAAGTATCAATCTTTAGATTGTTTTTGTTTCTTGAAAACATGCAATTTGTTTTGATAACAGGAATTAAATTTAAAATTAATTATTTCCACTTATATGTTATGAATTTGGAAAAATAGACATAAATTTTTAATTCATAATATCAAATAATTCTTAGGCTGAATTTTGGGTATTTTTCTGAAAAACTTCAATTTTCGATGAATAGTGAAACCACTTAGGGGTAGTTTAAAAAAATGACTTTTTTAATTTAAATTATATTTTACCACATCTGTGAATTGAATTTCAAAAATCCAAGACACACGGTAAATATCAAGGACTAAAATTTGGTTCAATGAGATGAAAATAATTTTTGGTGAATAGTAACTTTTTAATTTTATTTACCACGGTTAAAAGTAAATAGGATAATTAAGGGTAAAAATGATATTATTATTACCCTAAAACATGTCCTAATTCTATGGGATAAGTGTAATTCGACCAAAAACAACCTTATGAATACAATATGACCATTTAGGCCCACATGGATTAGATTAGGACATTTAATATTAATTTATTTAAAGAAGGGTTAAAATAGTTAAAATAAAAGTTTAATAAGTAAATAATTTTTAATATAGGGTTATACATAAGATAAATTCGACTATAAATATTCATTATTTATATAAAAATATTTCCTACATAATGGTAATTTATTTATAATTTTTATACATTATATAATTTAATTTAGCTATGACACAACGATGATGCAGAAATTATCTTATTAATGAAATATTGACATAATTGATGTTATAAATACCCAAATAAATGTAATTTGATAATTTTTATTAATTCCACTACTTTTATAGGTTAATATGACATGTTAGTATTGATTTAATTAACTTTTTTAGAACTAATCATTTTGTTATGATTTTCACAATAATCAATTACCAAATAGTGTCAAAATTGACATAAAATAGCTTTTAAAAAAATATTATATTATTAATTGTAATTTTTTTCCTAAAAATATAAGGTTCGGCCAAATGACTTAGATAAGGTTATAAATATTAATAATAAACAACTTGGGGTTCTTTTGGATTTTTATAAATAGTTTATTAACCTTATAGTGTAAGAAAACAAGAAGACACGGTAAAAGTAAAATTATTTAACTTAAGGTTAAATCTATATGATAAGGTTAAAATAGAATCCTAAACTTGAATAAATTCTATTGGATGAGAGGATTTCGAACCATCCCCACATTATATTCGAAATAAATCAATTTTGAGCTATTAAAAACTGAATATGACTTTATAATAAAATAATATTTTTAGTTTTTCCAAAGGTTCCCCTCTCCTCCCTTATAAAAGGGAACCTACTCCCTCTCTTCCTCACACCACTTTTATCCTTCAAGCTCTGCCAACCCCTACCAAATTATCTTTTCCACTTCCATAGAAACATCCTATAGGTTCTGGTCTTCTTCAAAGACCCATTTTAGTTCCCTAAGAGGAGGTCTCAAAGAGGCACTTCAAAGAAGAGGTAATGTCCGTTACCGATTCTTTCAACTTTATTTTTTCTTCCACTTATTCTTATTTAATTGTTTAATTATGAAGTAATAACATCAGTATAAATCATATAATGATATGTTATTATATTTATAAAACAACCCTATTTCACCATCTATCCATCCTACGGAAAAATAAATCACCACGCGTGCGTACGTACGGAATACCATCTCCACGCTGTGGTGAAATCTGTTTTTCCACAAACACCTTACATGGATGGGTATAATGGTCTAAATAATAACTATATATGGTTATTATAACATCATACTGATTCCGATATATTATACCATCCACTCCAATTCTATTCAATAATTATGGGAACAATATCATCGGTCGTGCATATGTACGGACTACCGTCTCCACGATGCGATGAGATTCATTCTCCATGTTAACCATACATGAATGATCATAAAGTTTATATAATGAATAATAATGAAATATATGAAATAATAATGACACTGTATTTATGTATATAAATATTTATGTCATCTATTTAGTTTCATTCAATTCAATAAGGAAACGAAAACAGCGTTCATGCGTACGTACGACCTACCGTCTCCATGAACAGTGTATTTAATTTCTTTTATCGATCTATATTATATATATGTATATGATGAATATATATTATATATAAATCAGGTTTAAAATTCTGGAATTATTTAAATCAGGATATAATCAATAATATCATTAACGACAAGTCGAAACACATACGATAAATGAAATAATTTTACCCAAAATGCTGCTTTAACATGGAATTTAAAAAAGAACAGGTAATATAAATTCATAAGTGAAACATATATGATATCATAACAATGATTATGATTCTGTAATAAGTCAATGACATTATTTAAATCATTATACAGGAGGTTTAGATACGAACGAATCATATCAGACCTAAGGTAAGGGATACTTGTGCAAATCTCATTTTTATCCGAGATTTCTTATTCGTAAGTATTTACTGGGGTTATTGCTATCATCCATGTACATGCTTTATAAAAGTGTATACATGTATGTTTTATGTACTTTTTACCCATTTTAATTTTACCCCATGGTATGGAATGAATCTTTCTTTTATTTACCCTACAAGGTACTTTATGACTTTTCCGACAAAAGTACGAGAAGAATGTTTTTTAACGTATACGGCATGAAAGGATTTTTACGGTTTTATAAAGACTTATTTTCCTAAAGCTTCCTCCAAATGATTTCATGACTATTTTCAAAAAATATCATTTTCTTTTAAAATTTCATGACATTTTGTGAAAATAAAATGATTTTGAAGAAAAAAAGGATATTTTCCTCAAGAATTCATTTCAAGTGCTTTATCAAAACCATTTTCATCTAAGATGACATTATTTCACATGTGTATGTTTCAAGTATCATGTCTCTATGATTTACATGGTTTAACTTTTCTAATGATGAAATGATATCCAATTTTGTTGTATGGATTATGTTATGATGGAATGATGTTTATGAAACCCATTTTATTCTTGAGTTATGATGAATGATTTGTGTTTATATTGTGTCACAAAAAAGAATGATTTCAATATGAGATGGGTGGGAACTATATATCCCTCCAATGCATTGGGTAAAGATTTATATCTCATGAGATAAACATGGCTGGAACGGAATGTTAAACTGGTTCAGTAATACAGGACTAGAACGAGGAGTGAACTCGATTCAGAAAGGGACTTTGTCCACTAAGATGGTCTTGGCAGCAATGCCTTGGATACTATGGAAATCATATCATGTGATTAATGGTTTCCACAATTACAAAATTTATTCCCATGATAATTTATCATGATTAATGTTTCTTCATGATCTATGCATTACGTACTGCCATGTTTTATGTCATTCCTCAAGATTTTGATGTTTAGATTTTATGATCATTTTTTTACATTTAAATGTATAAGGATTGTTTTATGTTATCTATGCTTACCCTTATTGATCATTTGAGCTCACCCCTTTTATGTTTTCTTTTCCCCAGGATATAATGAAAGGTTTTAGGTAAGAAAAAAAGGGGAAGATCTTTATGGGAGATGTTGAAGATCATTCACCACGATTAGAATATTATATTTCGATTTTCCAAAGACTCTAAACTATTATGGTCCTTGTGTGTCTATTTTTGTTATGTATTAATTATTCCTCAAAAGTAATGTAATGTCCATGTACATCAAGCTCCGGGTCTCTATAGTTGGTATTAGAGGAAAGGATTAGTCAACCGTTGGAAAATAGGATACGAAAACTTTAGTGAGATCCCTAGAGATATTTATATAGTATGTCTAGGGATTTCCATAATGTTAAGTATAAATATAGCTAATAGTCCTATAATTATTGTAACGATCTTAAAATTAAACGTAAGATGTTAGATATTGAAGGTACTCCCCCCTTATTATGTTGTTTTCCCTAGAATTATTTTTTCCTATCACACTATTCTTTTTGTGTTTTAGATGATGGCTGGAACATGAAGTAACCGTGTTGATCAATGAAATGGGAAATGCAATGATTGTCCTCCTGAACAAACAAATGTTGTGGGAGATGGAGTGCAAAATCATATTGCTATACTTACACAAGCTATGGATCATTCTGGCCTTCCAAATGAGCAGAGAATGGAACAATATTCTATTGAGTCCTTCATGAGGAAACGTCCATCTTCTTTCAGTGGGTCTTCTGATCCACTTGTTGCTAACCAATGGATTTCTACCACTAAAAAGATATTTGCAGTTCTTCAATGTTCTGATCATGATAAAGTCATCTTAGTAGTATATCATTTGGAAGGTTAAGATGATCAATGGTGGAATCTTATCTAGAATACGAGGCCAAGAGATGAAATTGAGTCCATGGAATGGGACGATTTCAAGATCTTATTTTTCAATAAGTACTTCCCTAGTATTCTTAGAAAAAAGATAGAGAATGAGTTTCTTGAACTAAAGAAAAAGGATGATGAATTGGTTGGTGTATACGAAGATAATTTTACAAGGCTTGCAAGGTATGCATCTGGCTTTATCATCCAACCTAAAAGTAAAGATGATCGATTCTTTAGTGGCTTAAAACCAATTCTTAGAAGGGAATTAGCTATAAGAGACTTCAGTAGATATGAAGAAATTGTGCGTTGTGCTATCAAGGAAGAAATGAAAGTTGGTGTTAATTATCCATCTCATGGTTTTGACAAGAAACGAAAGATGGAGTTCAAGGAGAAATCTCAGAATATTGGTGAAAAGAAGATGAATGTTTCTTTATGAACAATGTGTGGAAAGAAGCATGGTGGAGATTGTCTTAAAGGGACTAGAAAATGTTTTAAGTGTGGAAAAGAAGGTCATCGAGCAGTTGAGTGTCGAAGTAATGGAAAAAGGGTTGCTAATGATGTGAATAAAGATAATACTGCAGAGAACGCACCACCAACACATCAATGCTTTAAGTGCAAGGAAATGGGGTATTATGCTAATAAATTACCTAATCCAAGGGTTAGTGATGATCGACATGAGAAACCACTTAAGGAAAAGGAAAAAGTGAAGTCACATTCGATCACTATTAGCGATGTTGAATATGACATTGATGTGGTGGAAAGATTAAGTGTTTATGTAATGGGATTCCAAAACAATGTTATATATAGTATCATGAAATATTGTAATATTTATGTATTGGTCTATTGTGGTTTTCAATAATTTTATGGTACCGGTAACCATGGAAAGTGATTGAGATATTCTTGGAAAAAGATGATATGCGCATAATGAAGGGATAAGGAGAAATTGAAATGTTTGACAGTATTCATGAGCTCATGACTGATATAAGGAAATATTTATATCATGGTTTGAGTATATAGAATTTTGGGATTTTGGTATGTGGAAAGAGTTAACTTTTGACAACACTCATGTTTTCTCTAAAGTTTAATGGGTATTCATTTTTCAAGAGAATACATGATTAAGGCCTTCGAATGTTTGGAATGTGACCAACAAGACATATCTAATGATATATGGGGATCAACAATGGTATTAACATTATTGTTATATGAACTCCCTGGTAATTGTTTTCACTATAATATGAGATTGGACAACAGTATTTTGGATAAGCCTAAAGATTGGAATGGATTATGTTGGACATAAGTTAGTATCATTTAAGGATAGAAATTTTTCGATATTATTTATGGGATGTTATAGTAATGTAGTTTTAGAAAAAGGAAAACCTGCAGGATGGGAGACAGCCCATCACGTCAGACAAGGCTATGGGAATCGAACCCACAACCGAAGTGCGACTGGCCTTTATCGCCTACCACTGGCTTACAGGAAGTCCCTGTTCAGTAGAAACTAGTTTTATTATATTAAGAAGTATGATATATGAAGTATAAGTCCATTTTAAGAACCATATATGATTAATCTTACTATATAATGACTTATATATTTTTGATAACTTTTATAACCTTTTGTTTGAGATAGATGGAATGACCCATAATTCTATCACATGACCTGCTAACACTTCACGAATGACAAATTCAACTTCATTTCTTTAAGAGATGAAGTGGAAATTGTCCAAAGAACGACCAACGGTCAGACTGTACCAAAATCACGAAAGTATTTCTTCTAATTCCAATTTAATCAAATTTAGGGAAATGATCTAGAAAACCAAAAATGTTGTCCTAGTGCCCTTATATCCGATGAATCAGATAGTACCTTAGATCATCACAAATCTATGGATTTTTCGTAGCCATGTTCACTACCACTCTCCATCAAAACATAATGGTTAGATTTTTCTTCCATATCCATATTTTCTCCTATGCTCTCCTATATGGAAACTCAGTGATGAGTTAATTTGGATAATCATTACATTTCATAATTTAGTTTTTAAAATTAAGTTTTAGTATTCCTTTTTACGATGTGGGTTTCTATAAATAGTAAACGACTTATAACCTCGACGAATTTTGAGGGCGAAATTCATTTTAAGGTGGTAGAATGTAACACCTCGAGATTTTATGAAAAATATTCTTTTAATTTCATTGATGTCTTGTGTTTTAATCTACAACAAGATTTCCTTGCGCTATATGCAACACCGTATGAGCTTGCAGTATACACAACACTATTCTTGGATCATGTTACACACAATTTTGAAAGTAGTTATTCGACGAAACATTAAGTGTATATATATATATATTCAATGTATACATGAAATATGGTTGGGTTCTGTTATACAAAACAACAGAGGAGTCTTGCACAACACGCAACCCTAACTTGTCTTGCATTACACGCAATCGTGGCCTTCCTCGATAGCGTGTGTTGTACACAAAACTAGGTTTCACTAAACAATGATATATTGTTATAATATCATTATGGACTAGCCGTTATGAATATTACTAACTACATTTTGAATTTTATAACATTATTATTCATCTTACACATTTTCTAGAATATTGTATGAGAAAAAAATAAATGTTTCGTGTAAAATATTTATTTTTCAAGAATTGCAGTTTTCCCGCCTTTTGATGATGCACCCACCTTAAATCTTGTTTTTTAAATGTATATAAGTTCAATTTGACAAAATAAAATTCTTATTTGGAATAATGATATAAAAATTAACTTTGGATAAATTTTTCATATTATTCTGATAACTTTCATATATTAATGAATAGTAAAAACACGCTATATTTTAATTAAAAACAACTTTTTTCATCTCAATAATTTATATGGTTAGATTATCTTTCTAATTTTTTTTAAAGTGTAATTAGAATATATTTTTACCATTTAATCCAATGTTGTTCATTGTAATTAATTTCACTTTGAAATTGGATATAAAAAAGTATCAATTATTTTATTGTTTTTGTTTTTTAAAAACAAGCTATTTGTTTTGTTAACGGGAATTAAATTTAAAATTAATTAATTCGACTTATATGTTATGAATTTTGAAAAATAGACATCAATTTTGAATTCGGAATATCAAATAATTCTTAGGCTGAATTTTTGGTATTTTTTTGAAAAACATCAATTTTCGATGAATAGTGAAACCACGTAGTGGTAGTTAAAAAACTGACATTATTAAATTTAAATTATATTTTACCACTTCTGTGAATTGAATTTCAAAAATCCGAGATACACGATTAATATCAAGGACTAAAATGTGGTTCAATGAGATTAAATAAATTTTGGTGAATAGTAACTTTTTTCTTTTATTTACCACGGTTAAAAGTAAATAGGATAATTAAAGGTAAAATGATATTATTATTACCCTAACACATGTACTAATTCTACTGGTTACGTTTACTTTGACCAAAAAAAACTTAGGAATAAAATATGACCATTTAGGCCCACATGGATGAGATTAGGACATTTAATATTAATTTATTTAAAGAAGGGTTAAAATAGTTAAAATCAATGTTTAATAATTAAATAATTTTTCATATAGGGTTATACATAAGATAAATTCGAATATAAATATTAATTATAAATATAAAAATATTTCCTAAATAATGGTAATTTATTTATAACTTTTAGACATTAAATATTTTAATTTATTTATGACACAAAGATGATGTAGTAATTATCTTATTAATGAAATATTGAAATAATTGATGTTATAAATACCCAAATAAATGTATTTTGAGACTTTTTATGAATTACACCAATTTTATAGGTTAATATGACATGTTAGTTATGATTTAATTAACTGTTTTTGAACTAATCATTATGTTATGATTTTCAAAAAAATAAATTACCAAATAGTGTCGAAATTGACATAAAATAGTTTTTAAAACAAATATTATATTATTAATTGTTATTTTATTCCTAAAAATCTAAGGTTCAGCCAAATGACTTAGATACAGTTATATATATTAATAATAATGAACTTGGGGTTCGTTTGGATGGTTATAGTATGTTTATTAACCTTATAGTGTAAGAAAACAAGAAGACACGGTAAAAGTAAAATTATTTAACTTAAGGTTAAATCTAAATGATAAGGTTAAAATAGAAACTTAAACTTGTATAAATTCTATTATATTAGAGTATTAGGCCCATACCCACATTATCTTGGAAATAAATCAATTTTTAGCTATTAAAAACCAATTATGACTTTATAATAAAATAATATGTTTTGTTTTTCCAAAGGTGCCCCTCTCCTCCCTTATAAAAGGGCACCTCCTCCCTATCTTCCTCACACCACTTTGAGCCTTCATTCTCGGAAAAACCCTGATAAATTCTCTTTTACACTTCCATAGAAACATCCTAGAGGTTCGGGTATTCTTCAAAAACCAATTTCAGTGCCCTAAGAGGAGGTCACAAAGAGGCGCTTCAAATAAGAGATAATGTCTGTTACAGATTATTTCAACTTTATTTCTTATTCCACTTCTTCTTCATTAATTGTTTCAATATTAAGTAATAACATCAGTATAACTCATATACTGATATGTTATTATAATTATAAAAAACCCTATTTCACCATCTATCCATCCTACGGAAAATGAAATCACCACGCATGCATACGCACAGAATACCGTATCCACGCCGTGGTGAAATCTATTTTTCCACCAACACATTAAATGGATGGGTATAATGGTGTATAGAATAACTATATATGGTTATTATAACATCATACTGATTTTGATATATTATACCATCCACTCCAATTCTATTCAATAATTATGGAAACGATATCATCGCTCGTGCGTACGTACGAACTACCGTCTCCACGACGCGATGAGATTCATTCTCCATGTTAACCATACATGAATGGTCATAAAGTTTATATAATGAATAATAATGAAATATATGAAATAATAATGCTACTGAATTTATGTATATATATATATATGTATGTGATCTATTTAGTTTCATTCAATTCAATAAGGAAACAAAAACAGCGTTCATGCGTACGTACGCCCTACCGTCTCCCTGAACAGTGTATTTCATTCCTTTTATCGATCTATAATATATATATGTATATAATGAATATATATTATATATAAATCATGTTTTACATTATGGAATTATGTAAATCCAGATATAAGTAATAATATCAAGAATGGAAAGTTGAAACACATACGATAAATGAAATGATTTTACCCAAAACGTTGATTTATCATAGAATTTACAAAAGAACAGGTAATATTAAGTCATAAGTGAGAAATATATGATATCATAACAATGAATATGATTCTGTAATAAGTAAATGACATTATTTAAATCATTATACGGGAGGTTCAGATATGTACGAAGCATATCGGACCTAAGGTAAGGGATAATTGTGAAAATCTCATTTTTATCCGAGATTGCTTATTCATAAGTATTTACTCGGGTTATTGCTATCATCCATGTCCATGTTTTATAAAATTTTATTCATGTATGTTTTAAGTAATTTTTACCCATTTTACTTTTACCCCATGGTATGTAAGTAATCTTTCTTTTATTTACCCTACAAGGTACTTTTTGACTTTTCCGAAAAAAAGTACGAGAAGAATGTTTTTTTAATGTATACGGCATGAGAGGATTTTTACGGTTTTATAAAGCATTATTTTCATGAATCTTACTCCAAAATATTTCATGACTATTTTCAACAAAATCCTTTTCTTTTAAAATTTCATGACATTTTGTGAAAAGAAAATGATTTTGAAGAAAAAAGGATATTTTCCTCAATAATTCATTTCAAGTGTTTTATCAAAACCATTTTCATCTAAGCTGACATTATTTCAAATTTTTATGTTTCAAGTATCATGTCTCTATGATTTACATGGTTTCACTTTTCTAATGATGAAATGATATCCAATTTTTTTGTATGGATTACGTTATGATGGAATGATGTTTATGAAACCCATTTTGTTCTTGGGTTATGATGAATGATTTATGTTTATATTGTGGAACACAAAAGAATGATTTCAATATGAGATGGGTGGGACCTATATCTCCCTCCAATGCATTGGGTAACGATTTATATCTCATGAGATAGACATGGCTGGAACGGAAAGTTAAACCGGTTAAGTAATACAGGACTAGAATGAGGAGTGAACTCGATTCAGAAAGGGACTTTTTCCACTATGATGGTCTTGGAAGCAATGTCTTGGCTACTATGGAAATCATATCATGTGCTTAATGGTTTCCACAATTACATGTTTTACTCCCATGCTAATTTATCATGATTAATGTTTCTTCATGATCTATGTCTTACGTACTTCCATGTTTTTTGTCATTGCTCAATATTTTGATGTTTAGATATTATGATCATGTTTTTTTTACATTCAAATATCTAAGTATTGTTTTATGTTTTCTATGCTTACCCTTACTAAGCATTTGAGCTCACCCCTTTTATGTTTTGTTTCCCCATGATATAAAGAAGGGTTTTAGGTAAGAAAAAAAGGGGATGATCTTTATGGGTGATGTTGAAGATCTTTCACCACAATTAGAAGATTATATTCCTAGTTTCCAAAGACACTAAACTATTTTGTTCCTTGTGTGTCTGTTTTTGTTATGTATTAATTATTCCACAAAAGTAATGTAATGTACATGTACGTCAAGCTTCGGGTCTCTAAATTTTTTACCAACTTCGAGGATCACGAGTTTTTTCGAAGATTGAATTGAGATCCGGATATCATCAGTTGCACGTTAGACCATCATATATACAGCTTACAGCCTTTCAGAGTAGATATGGTCTATATGAGTATTTGGTCATGCCTTTCGGACTCACGAACGTGGAATCTGTTTTAATTGTTTTGATGAATCATGTGTTCCACCCATAACTAAATTATTTTTTTGTAGTCTTCATTGACGATATATTGGTGTACTCTCACACTCGACACGACCATGCTACCCATCTTAAGATCATACCGATTACATTGAGGGAACATCAGTAATATGATAAGATCGCAAAGTGCCACTTTTGAATGGACCAGATTCACTTCCTGGGTCATATTATCTCAGAGGAAGGAGTTGCAGTAGACCTAGAGAAAGTGAGAGCAAAAGATTCTTGGGAGTAGCCAAAAAACGTGTTTTAAATACAGAGTTTCTTGAGGCTGGATGGTTACTACAGGTGTTTTATACATGACTTCTCCCGCATAACAGCACCTTTGACAGGTTTGAATAAGAAGGGTATGAAGTTATTTTGGTCAGATGTTTGTGAGATAGCCTTTCAGGAATTGAAGGGAAGGTTGACATCAACACTAGTCCTGATACATCTAGAGCAAGGGAAGAGCTATACATTTTACTGTGATGCATCAAGTATTGGTCTAGGAGCCGTGCTGATGTAGGGTGATCGATTTGTTGTACATGGGCTTTGACAGTTGAGGCCACATGAGAGGAATTACCCAATGCATGATCTTGAGTTGGCTGCAGTTGTTCATGTGTTACACTGTTGAAGAAATTATCTCTTGGGAGAAAATTTTGTGGTGTTTACAGACCACAAAAGTCTTAAATACATCTTTATCCATCATGACCTGAATTTGAGACAGTGAAGGTGGGTTGAATACCTTCAGTCCTTCAACTTTGAGCATGCCTATACACCTGGTAAGGGTAACGCTGTAACTGATGCACTGAGTAGGAGGACTAAGATACAGGCAGTGCAGGAGGCCAGTGGTGAGTGGAAGCTTAGGGCATTGTTCTCCAAGATGATTTTGGATGTACATGATAGTTAGGGGTCATCCTATCTTTCATCCTTAGCAATGACTTCTACCCTCTTGGATAGAGTGAGGATGAGACAGCTATCAGATTCAGAAGGCCATGTTCTACGGGAGTCGGTGGAAAGTGGGGACCCTCCCCCTGGTTGGATTAAAGGAGATGGTGAGGTACTATGTATATATGGACGAGTGTGGGTTCCAGAGGATATACGTGATGAGTTGATGTGGGAATTTCATGTTTTAACTTGGGTAGTGCATCCTGGAGTTATCGAAATGTATCGTGACTTGATATGTCAATATTGGTGGCCAGGTATGAAAAGAGATGTATCTGGTTTTGTTGCGAGATGTTCCACCTATCAGATGGTGAAGGTAGAGCATCAGAGGCCAGCCATACTGTTACAACTGTTACCCATTCCAGAGTGGAAATAGGATGATGTTGTGATGGACTTCAGGACTGGTTTCCTGTGATCACCTCGATCCAGTGATTCCATATGGGTTGTTTTGGATAGACTTACGAATGTAGATCACTTTTTTCCAATCAAGGAGACCTTCGGTTTTGACGAGCTCGGGAAGTTTTATATTTGAGAGGTAGTACGTATTCATGGGGTCCCTCATTCTATCGTTTAAGATAGGGATGCACGTTTTATGTCTAGTTTCTGGAAGAGTTTTCAGAGGGCACTGGGTACACATGTGCTTCTGAGCATATAGTACAACCCTCAGACCGATGGCCAGTTAGAGCGTATAATACAGGTTCTAGAGGACATGTTGCGTGTCTGCGTCTTGGACTTTGGGGGTACTTGGTAGAAGCACATACCCCTGGCCAAGTTTGACTAAAATATCTTTTTTAGGAAACTATTGAGATGGAACCTTACGAGGCTTTATATGGTAGGCCATGCTGACCACCCTTATGTTGGTTTGAGGCAAGTGAGGGAGCATTACTAGGACCATGTCTCGGGAAGGATACTTCAGAGCTGCTCGAGTTGATTCAAAATCAGATGGCTACTGCATAGTCTCATCAGAAATATTATGATGAACGTCGCATACGACCCTTGGAATTCATGGTCGGGATCATGTTTTCTTGCATGTTTCACCAAGTTTGGGACACATGCTGATCATGAAGTAGGGTAAACATTCACCGAGGTATGTAGGACCGTTTGGGATTCTGGACAGAGTCAGACCGGTTTCCTATCGGTTGCAGTTATCACAAAGGTACAGGGCCATGCATGACATCTTCCACGTATCTCATCTACGCCGTTATCACTCAGAGTCCTCTCACATTTTTCAGCCTGAGGAGGTTGAGCTTCAAGTCGATGCATCTCTTGAGGAGCATCTAATTCGTATTGTTGACAGGAGCACAAAGGTTCTCTAAGGCTGGTAAGTTACTCTTGTATGAGTGTTATGGCAGCATTGCCGAGTGCAGGATGAAACCTGGGAGCGGGACACCAACGTACATGCTCTGTGGCCATAATTGTTCTCAACATTATCTTCACCACCCTTGGATGGGAAATTCGGGGATGAATTTCTTTAAGGGTGGATGTTTTTAAGAACCCGGTTCATTTTCTTGAGGTATGAGTTTCTTATTTTCCTTTTTCCTTAAGTGTTTTTTAGAAAACAAGGGAAATGTGGGAATAATACAAAATTTATGGGTGAAAGCCATATACTTTTGTACACACACCATGTACTTTTTCCGTGTGGGATGAGAATATAGGGTGTGTAGGCTTGTCGGCAATTAAGTGTGTAAAAACTAACAACGCACCATGTACTTTGTAATACACGCCATGTAATCAGTCGGAAAGTGAATAGTAATGCGGTGAAAGTATCCACCAAAGGAATTATAGTACATGCCATGTACTTATTAATACTTGTCATATAATGAAGTCGGCAGATGAACAGTGAGGTGGTGGAAAGAAGCCGCCATAGAAACAATTTAAAAGGAAAGTACACGCCGTGTACTTGAGTGTACACGACGTGTAGGTATATTTTTTCATTAAAAATGGGAAGTAGACTCCACATTCAGAAGAGGAGGTAGATAACTCAATAGGAGCCATGACAGAGGACTCTGGAACATGGAGGAGCTCTCAATCGCACTCCGGGACTCTGATTCTTTCGTCTTTGATCTCGTTTGAACCGCGCAGGTATGGTCTTCCTCCTCCTTGAGTCTTTCCTTCCAATTCTTTCCCAAATATAAGTTATTCCGGTTTGAATGGGTAATCATTCATCTCAGATCTATTTTCTTCTTGGTCATTTCAGGAGGTTCCTTTCACATATATCAATCTGAGGAGATCGAGGTTGGTGGTCTTGTGTTTATTTCCAACTTTCGAGTTGATTTTGTGCACCGTTGTGCGACATGCCCATGTTTGGGGTTTCATGTGGCTAAGGCCTTGACTTTTTAGATACCTAGTACGGCATAGGTAATCAAATGAATAAGTATAAACTGCTGTTTAGGATAGTTTCTTTGATATAGGGCCACCTGGAGGCTGTGTTTCCCTTGTTTAGCCATTTTTCTTGGATACCCATGGGTATGCCATGATAACATGTTTTGAGTTTTCTTGAGAGGAAACATATATAAATTGATTTCTTATGCTTACTGGCTTTTTTTCTTTTTATCCTGAGTGAAAGGGTATATTTACCCTAATGGTAAGGTTTTATTTAGCTTGAGGGAAAGGTTCTGTTTAGAATAAGGTAATGGTTATGTTTAGCATAAGGAAAAGGTTCTGTTTAGCCTTAGGGAAATTTTTATTATGACTGAGGGCAGTGTTTGTTTAGCCTGAGGGAAAAGTTTTGTTTAGCCTGAGGGAAACTGTTCTTATTCCTGAGGGCAGTTTTAGTTATCACTGAGGGTAGTCACCTTAGGGTTTTTTTCTGTATGCCTGGGGGTGTGGATTTGCATGTATGAGGACAATGTTTACATTGAATATTCACTATGGTGATTTCTTATATTGTATGAGCCAAGCTAAATAACATGCTTGGAATAGATAAATAATTATTAAAAAGGCAATGGAACTGGAAGGAATAGTATTTTTTGAGTACTCCTAGTTTACTACATTTCATTATTGTACACTGTTGTTGCATATTTTCACTGATAGTTGGGCACCGGCCTTTGGTGGTTGCCTGTTGGGATTTATTTATCACACCCTATTTGGGTCATGTATCAGGCCGAAATAGATTGTATTTCTCCAAGTGTTGATAATGGAAAGTGTCCTTACATAGGTACATGATTGTTGAATAGGATTAGGAGAGCATGTGACCATGCTTAGGCTTGTGATGCTTCTGAGTTCCTATAGCACTACTTTAGTTTTGTTGGGGTGTACTTTGTGCTGTATTGTATCTCATTGCAGTGTATTCTGTTTTGGCTACTTTCCTAGAATTATTGGCATGTTGCATCATCATATATAGGACAGTTGGTTATATTTCCTTTAGCTTCGTTGTCCATTTCAGGTTTATATTGATTACTGCTTCTGCATTTTTGTTTTTATATTTATTCTGATACACTACACATTGAAACATTATGGCATAGTTTCCCCACTATCCATCCTAGGCCTTTGCTCCTAGTCGGCAGCCTCTAGCATTTGGGGAAATGCGCTTGAGGTCATGTGACCAATCGGGTTCGGGGCACATGTTGTGTGGCACCCAGATCCGGGACGTTATAAAAACTATAAGGAACAAACCTTAAAACATTATATATTATTTATATTTTAATTAAGAATTAATTATTCTAACATTCCTTGGGATCATTAAGGTTTATATTTTTAGATAATTATGTCAGAAATCTTACATAACTAACCAATATAATACAAAATGGGTACTAATAATCTGTATCAATTTTTCCCACAATATAAAGCACTTAAAATTAATAATGTTTTATTTTTTGGAGAAATAATCATGACACTTCTCTTCAAATAATAGTTATTCTTACCCATCGTAAAACCATTTTAAAAACATTTCAAAACGTGGGATGATTAAAAAAACATCATTAAGGGAAAAAAATGTAAAAAAATACATTAAACAAGTAAAAAAATGAAAAAACCTATAATGTTCCCCACCATTACAATGTTCTTTTAGTGTATAAAATAGATTATATTTTCATAAAAACACACTTTATTTCATAGTGAAATATTTAAACCCCATAGAGAGGTAATATAAACACTTTTAGGAAACATAGAGCATAATATTCATAACTCATGTTAAACCCATGTTAGAAATAACTGGACCCCGATTAAATCTACAGGATAAAACACCATGGTTATATCCCTCATTTTTGAATTTCAAGAAAATGAACATTACCCAATAAATTGGAGAGCTATAATGGGGATAAACCATCATATTAGCTATTTTAAGCTCCATAACTCATATATGGTGTATTAGTCACACCTATTTATATAAGCTACATCTGAATTACCCATTCAAATAAGTTGTATCTGGATCGCGAATCTGTATAAGGTATATTAGGCTTTCCCTATCTTAATATATAATTCAAATGTACTGTTTCAACGGATATTTTTTACACTTTAATTTTTTGTAATAAAATAGCTTCAAAACACTTTTAATCCCAAATGTAAATAACATTTGGATTAGGAAATTCCCTTTACTTTTAAAATGCCATTTTTGAAACTAAAACACCCCAAACAAATAAGAATAGGGTTCTTATTTGAAGATAACATGAAAAATTATAAACTAATCCAAACATAATATCACAATTATGATGGTGGGAATAATAATTGATTCTCTATATGTTATAATAGAACATTCATTTTGTCTTTTCTAAAAAATTAAAAAAGATCGATATAAAATTCTACAAAAAAATTATTTTGAAAAAATTTGTATGAAATTAAAAATTAGGATAAAATTTCTTTAAAAATTATTCTATGATCAAATAAATAATTTCATAAAATAATTTTAAAAATATGGACTTGAAAGAAATTTTTTTATAAAACTAATCATTAAATCATTTGATACAAGGTTTCATGTTAAAGTGTCCCCTAACATTAATATAACACATAAAATAAGTTATATATCATCATGAATAATAAAATTATGGTAATTATGTAATTTTGTAGAAACCATTTTTAATTTTATTAATCATTGAATTTTTTTTATTACCAAATTATATAGTCAATTAAGTTTACAGCATACATTTTGATGATATTATGTTCATCTGAAGAAAATGATATCAAAAGATTGAATTTGGTAAAATAGGAAATTATTACATCATATTTAAAATAATAATCATGAAATAATTATCATTTTAAAAATCAATTATACTTGTAAAACAAAAAAATTATAATGGTTATGAAAAAATAACAATGTTATAACCATAGAGATGGTAAGACATACACGTGCATCAGTAATGCTTCCATTATTCAACAATATTAATTTAAATAAGGTAAGTGTTATTTTATTTTTCTATAATGATGATTATATCAAAAATAAAATATCATATATTCAAATAAACTATTATATATAATCCAAGTGATGTGGTTATGAAAAATGATTCACATCGCTTCTGGGATTTAGTAATCCGCACATAAACACAAAGGATGTTATAATTTTTCAGTGGATAAAAATCTTATAAATTAGATGATATATTATCTTTTAAGAATGAAAAATATTTAAATAATATAAATTATAAATATTAAATCCATAATTATAAATATCCATGATTGAAACTGATAGAAAATGAAATACATTAGTTAGTGAGGTGGTAGTCCCCCAAACACATGAATGATGGATTCATTTCCCATTTGACGGAAGAGGTAATGGATATAGGTTATATCATTAACATAATAACATATAAGAATATGGAATATACGTATGTTTTTATTTTATCATTATTAACATAAAATTTATGGATGTATAAGAAGATATAAAACAAAACATTTAGTGAAATGCTAAACCCCTTCATTTGACAACCTCCTTTACATAATACCATAAACTCTTTAAGGTTAGTACTATGCAAGAAATAATACCTATAGAATGTGGGATGTTATATTAGTAAGTTATTTTTTTAGGGATTGGATGAACTAAATTTTTCTTGAAGTGTGGAGAAAATAGGATAGAGGATACCCTTTTATAATGAGGGAGGGGAATTTTTATAATTTCTTATAATATTAAATTAATATAAATTAATTTTCAAGTTAAAATAGATAAAAATGGATTTAATAATTAGAAAATTTTATTATGAGTAGAAATACTTGCATACAATAAATTATGGGAATTTTTTGGTGATGTATCCACCATGATCGTATTTAACCATATTTTAACCCTTTTGATGATTATCGTAATAACATAGATTTTTACATACTAGGGGTCATGATAGTTTCTATAAATGGAAAATTTGACAATGAATAGAACATGGTTGATATTTTAATCCTTAACGTAATCCATATTCTACATGCATGGTTTTTAGGAATTTGAGGTCATTTTTAAAAATACCATTTATCACAAAATATCATTAATTTCATTTTTGTAACTATTCATTTAATTTTACATTGAAAATAGCAAGAAAATAGTGGAATTATAATATAATAATTTCACACATCCCAATTTTTTTTATAAAAAATAGTTGGAATAAAATAATTCTTTCAAATAATTTTACAATTATTATTTTTAGAATCATTTATTTTATTTCTCTATTAATAGATAAAATACTACATCAGCATTACGTAAGAATTTAAGGTAATAATTTCATTACTAAAAATTAAAAATAAATAACCATGATAATTTTTTTTTAGTATTTCAAATAACGATTTATAACTGAACATATGTTTTTTTATCACCATAACAGAACAGTATATATATTAAAAGAAAGGAAATGTTATTTTTGACTTTATCCTTTACTTAAATATAATAATGGTAAACATTAAATAAATATGCCACTATGATCCCATATTTCTAAAAATAGCATATAAATTTATGATCTAAAATCATATAATAGGATATATGAAATTTTTAGTGTAATTTTCTAGTCAATATCATATTATTTTAAATATTAATTACCCAAGTTACCCTTATCGTGGTGACAATTACTTACTATAGTTATTATTAATAACAACCAAAAATAAATTGGACCTATTTCCAAATGTGGGAATCTTAATTCCAAATATGGAGTCCATTGGTTATGATTTAGTTTATATAACTTGAAGAAATAAATTTAATATTAAAGAAAACAAATAAATTATTTTTTTTCCAAACATGCCTTTTTTATGAATGAAAATGTTTCTATAACAAATTAATCCATAAAGTTGATTTTAATAACATGATTATATTATTCTTAATATCATAGAACAATTTTTACATTGAAAATATTTTAAAATAACATTGAAATTTTTAAATTCTTTAAAAAACACAGCTTTCAATAAAATAAATACTTTTCACTATTCCATGAAAAATCAATGTTCTCCAAAAAATCCTAAAAACTCAATCTAAAATATTTTTTACATCCATATTTCCAAAATTATATACTTTTTATCAAATAAAATTTATATTTTTCGATAAATTAATTAGAATATTCTCTCAGAAAAACCAATAATCTCTTTTTAAAGAATACATTATTTTGAAGAACAAAATGAATACTATAAATTGAATTATTATTTCCTTAGAAGTAATCAAAAAAAATTATGGAATAGGAAATTTATATATATTTCATAATGTGGGAAATCATATTTATACCCACTAATATAATGACTAGGTTATAATGGTCATATCAAAAAAATAATATTTTTTTTTATCAGTGTTGTGTATGTTGTACACTATCGAACATAGTATTTTTTCTAAAATATCTATATATTTAATTATCCCTTCATTCTTGAATTCTTACTTTTAATTATGACTTGAACTCATTATAAAATGGTTTGAGATTTGAAAATACCATTGTTGTAATTCTTAAGAATATATCCTTTTTCCATGTGTGTTTTCCTTTGAAATTTTTTTATTTTTATAAATTATAAATACTTTATGTGAAAAATGTATTATTGGAGTGGAAAAATATGAAATTTTTAAAAGGATTACAGAAAATATAATTCCCAATTAATAATTTGGAATATTTAATGTAATGTTTTCCAAATCAGACACACAGTAGTGTGATTTTTCGAATACTGTAATGTCCAGTGATGGTGAAATAAAATTATTATTTATATTATAGTAAGCATGGAAAATTTATTCAAAATAATTTAATATCTCCAAAATGGTATGACATGTGAGAAATATGAGACAACTATTATGTCCATAATATAGTATTTACCCTTGGATGTGTATAACATTCGAAGGCACCGTACATTTGGATGTCTCTCTCATGAAATAAAGTTATTAAATAATTTTTAAGGTATTATTAAATTAAAAATAATTAATTATATCCCAAATGGTGCATTGTATAAGAAATATGAGACCATTGGTGAGTCTGGGATAAGGTATTTACCCCAGATATGGTATAATATTTGTATGCATCAGGCATGTGGACACCTTGCTCGGAAAAATAAACATTTTTATTTTAATTATTTATTTATTTCGATTTATAAATAAAAAATCACTAATATCTCTGAAACCGTGCATTGTAAGAGAAATATAAGAGAACCTGTAACACCCTGATATTTTATGAGAAGTATATTTTTTATGTCTTATTTTATACGCAACATCAAAAGAATATTTCATTACACACAACACTAGCTTGGCTTGCGTTATACACAGGAGCAACCTTCCTTGATAGCGTGTGTTATACACAATATCGAGTTTCACTAAACAATGATATGTTATTAAAATATTATATAAACTAGCTGTTATGAATAGTAATACCCAATTTCTGAAATTTTAAAAATTTTATCATTCAAAATGGACTTCAGTTTTGGATTCAGAATATTAAAATTACCCTCAGATGAAATTTTGGTATTTTTCTGAAAACATTCAATTTTTGATGAATAGTGAAAACACTGGGTTACTATTTAAAAACCAAATTTTTATTTAGAAAATTCTTTATTTTATTTAAATTTATTTTAGGTAAAAATTGATACAAAACACCTATATAAGTTCAATTTAATTTGTTTGAGTTGTTTTATAATAATTTTAGATATATAAAAAGTTTATTGAAATTTTCACCGTCTTTTACCCACCTCCTAGGAGAATTTGAAAATGTACATAAGACATAATTTTATCTCTTCTGTAAGTGTAATTTCTAAAATTCAAGAGACATGGTTAATATCATGTAGTAAAATGTTGTTCAATAAGATAAAAATAATTTTTGGTGAATATTAACTATTTACTTTTATTTACCACAGTCAAAAGTAAATAGGGTAATTAAAGGTAAAAATGATATTATTATTACCCTAAAAATGTCCTAATTCTATTAGATAAGTGTAATTAGACCAAAAACAACCTTATGAATATAATATTACTCTTTATTTCCACTTGGATTACATTAGGATATTTATTATTATTTTATTTAAAGAAGTGTTAAAATAGTTAAAATCAAAGTTTAATAAATTAAAACATTTTTAATGTAGGGTTATAAATAAGATAAATTCTACTATAAATATTAATTATAAAGATAAAAATATTTCATACATATTGGTATTTTATTTATAATTTTTAGACCTTAAATAATTTAATTTACTTATGACACAATGATGATGTAGTAATTACCTTATTTATGAAATATTAACATAAATAATATTATAAATACCCAAATAAATGTAATTTGAGACTTTTTATGAATTAAACTAATTTTATAGGTTAATATTACATGTTTTTATTTATTTAACTAACTTTTTTCGAACTAATCATGTTGTTATAAGTTTTACAAAAAATTAATTACCAAATAGTGTCAAAATTGACTTAAAATAGTTTTTATAAAAAATATTATATTATTAATTTTTACTATATTCCAGAAAATCTAAAGATTAGCCAAATGACTTAGATACGGTTATATATATTAATAATTTACCACTTGGGGTTCTTTTATCTTGTTATAGTAAGCTTATTAACCATATAGTGTAAGAAAGCAAGAAGACCCGGTAAAAGTTAAAATATTTAACTTAGAGTTAAATCTAATTGATATGGTTAAAATAGTATCCTAAACTTGTCTAAAACCTATTTGTTGAGAGGATTTATACCCCTCCCCATTGTATCTGAGAAATAAATCAATTTGGAGCTATTATAAACCGAATATTACTTTATTATAAAATAATATTTTAAGTTTTTCCTAAGGTGCCCCTCTCCTCCCTTATAAAAGGGCACCTCATCCCTCTCCTCATCATACCATTTTGAGCCTTCAAGATCGTAAAAAACCTGCCCATTTCAATTCTCAACATACCTAGAAACATACTAGTGGTCTTGGTCTTCTTCAAAGACCAATTTTAGTGCCCTAAGAGGAGGTTTTAAAAAGGTGTGCCGAAGAAGAGGTAATATCCATTACAGATTCTTTCAGATTTATTTCTTCTTCTACTTCATCTTGTTTAGTTGTATCATTATGAAGTAATAACATAGGTATCACTAATATACTGATATGTTATTATAAATATGAAACAACCATATTTCACCTTCTAATAATCCTACGGAAAAAGAAATTACCGCGCATGCATACGTACAGAATACAGTCTACACGTCGTGGTGTAATCTATTTTCCACCACCACCTTACTTGGATGGGTATAATGGTGTAAAGAATAAATATATATGATTATGGTAAATTGATATTGATTCTGAAATATTATACATACACTTCAATACAATTCCAAGATCATGGGAACGATATCATCGCTCGTGCGCACGTACGGTCTACCGTCTCGACGATGTGATGCGACTCATTCTACATGATCATCATTGAATAATGATTATATAAATGAATTGAATGAATAAATATGATATATATTACACTGATACCATTCTATAAACTAGGTATCTATAACCCAAAAATAAGAATAAGAATTTATTCGACAAAACGTTAATAAGAACATAAAGCAATGAACACCCGAATAACAAGTAGCAATGAAATATTACTAACAATAAGATAATAATATGGCCATATATTATATCATAACAATTAATATGATTCTTTAATAAGTCAATGACATTTTCTAAATCATTATACAGGAGGTTCAGATACGTACGATGCAAATCAGACCTAAGGTAAGCGAAAATCTTGCAATCTCATTTTTATTCGAGATTGTTTATACTATATAATTTAATAGGGAATATTTATCATCCACATAAATTCTTACTCAATATGTAATATTATTTATAACCTCATACAATTTTATAAATCTAATTTTACCCATTGGGGAGTTTTTAGAAAAATATTTGAAAGAAATATTTTGTCGTTTTTTGTACGAGGTACTTTTTGACTTTTCCGACCAAAGTACGAGAAGAATGTTTTTCTAACTTATATGGAATAAATAGATTTTTATGATTTCATATAACATTATTTCCATGAATCTTCATTTACATGTTTTCATGTTTATTTTTAATCAAATTCTTTTAGATTAATATTTTATGACATGTTGAGAACGAAAAAATGTTTTTGATCTAGAAAAGATATTTTCCTCAAGAATGGAGTTCAAGTGTTTTATCAAAATTATTTTCCATCAACGATAATATAGGGTTCTATTTCTATCCCTATTTTTACATTTATTTTATTCTTTTATGATGGAATTAATTTTATGATGTCCTTTTATCTTATATGGATTATGTTTTGATGGCATGGTGTTTAAGAATCCCGTTTTTATTACATGGGTTATGATATGATATATGATTTATGATTTTTCGGCACACATAAAAATGGTTTCATTATGAGATGGGTGGGACCTATATCTCCTTCAATGCATTGGGTAAAGATTTATATATCATGAGATAGACATGGCTGGAACGACATGTTAATCCGGTTTAGTGATATATGACAGGAATGAGGAGTGAACTCAGTTCAGTAATGGACTTTGTTCGCTATGATAGTCTTGTAAAAGAGCCTTGACTAATATGAAATGATTTTCTATGATTATGTGTGTATGACACACAGTTTCATGTTTCAAGTTATGATTATTGGGATTGCATTTCACTGCTATGATTAATCCCATGTTATGGTATTATGATCTTTTTTGCAGGTTATGATTTTCAAAATATTATGTTTTTATAAATATGATATGATTGATATTTCTTTTGTTTACCCTTACTGAGCATTTGAGATTACCCATTTCTATGTTTTCTTTTCCTCAAGTCATGAATAAGGGTATTAAGTAGGATATTCTAAAAGGGACTCTAGATATGATGAAATAAACGGGAGATAATGTAGATGAATTATGAACCAGTTGTTTATGTTTTTCAGTTTCTAAAGACACTATACCTATATGGTCCTATAATGGTTTTTGTTATATATTGTAATAAGTATGCTTCAATTATTATTTAATAACCTTGTATGTAAATTATGGATCATTATAGTTGGTATCAGAGGAAATGTATAGTCAACCTTTGGAAAATAGGATGTGAAAGCCTTAGTAAGAACTCTATGGATATGTGTAAACATAGAACACAGTATTAGTGTTTTAGAAATGGCCATGAATAACCTATGATAGGACTTAAAGTGTGAAATTTTATTATTCATTATCTGGTTTTCCTGTTATTATTAGTGTTTCTCACACTATGCTTCTTGGTTTTAGTCAATGTCTCGAACCCGAAGGAACTGTGTTAATGCTGAATGCGACGGGTAATGCAACGATTGTCCCCCTGAGCATCCAAACGTTATAAGATATGGAATGAAAAATCTTGTAGCCATGCTCACACAACATTCTCAAGCTATGAATCATACAGGACTTCCAAACGAGCAAAGGAAGGAGGAACATTCTGTTGAATCCTACATAAGGGAGCGTCCACCTTCATTCAGCAGGTCTTCTGATCCATTAGTGGTCAAACAATGGATTAGTACCACTAAAAAGATATTTTTAGTACTGCAATGTTATGAACATGATAAAATCATCTTAGCAGTAGATCATTTGGAAGATGAAGCTGATCTATGGTGGAATCTTATTAAGAATACGAGGAAAAGGGATGAAATTGAGTCCATGGAATGGTACGAGTTCAAGAACTTATTTTTCAATAAGTACATACCTCATATTCTTCAAACAAAGATAGAAAAGGAGTTTCTTGAACTGAAGCAAAAGGATGATGAATCGGTTGGTACCTACATTGAAAAATTTACAAGCTTGCAAGGTACGCTTCCAGAATTTTTATCCAACCTAAGAGTAAGATTGATCGATTCGTTAGTGTCTTAAAACCTAGTCTTCGAAGGGCGTTAGACATAAGGGACTTTAATTGCTATGAAGAAAATTGTTTGATGTGCTCTCAAGGTTGATATGGCGATTGGAGTAAGCCATCAGTAATATGGGTTTTATAAGAAGAGGAAAATGTAATTCAAGTGAAAATCTAAAGACCACACTGAAAAGAATATGAGTTTTCCCTTATGCTCAATGTGTGGAAAGTAACGTGGAGGGAATTGTCTTAAAGGGACAAGTAATTGTTTTAAGTGTGGAAAAGAAGGTCATCAGGCAGTTGAATGTCGAAATAATGGGAAGAAGATGTCTAATGATGCGAACAAAGAAAGGGATACACAAGATGCTCCTCCTACACATCAATGATTCAAGTGCAAGTAAATGTTGAATTATTCCAATCAATGACCTTATCCAAGGTTTTTTTATGATGATCGACGTAAAAAAACTCTTAAGGCCAAAGACAAAGTAATTTCACATGCAATTTCTATCAGTGATGTGGAGTATGATAATGAAGTGGTGAAGGGTACAATTATCATCCACTCTAAAGTAGAAAATGTTTTATTTGATTCTGGATCCACCCACTCTTTTATTTATGAAGAATTTTCTAAGGGTATCACCATATCACATTAGCAGTTAGATATTGAGTTAGCTGTGACAACCCCTAACAGCACGACAGTAGCATCAAGAGTTTAAAATTCTTCTCCGATTAAAGTTTATGGGATTGTGCTTCCTGAAAGTCTTGTGATCCTTCCTATAGTGGAATTTGATGTGATTCTTGGCATGTATTGGATTTCTTTATATGGAGATCATGTCAATTTCCAAAGAAGGGAAATCACATTTAATATTCCTGATCAATATACTATCATCTATCGATGCAAGGATGAACATAAACTTCCAGTGGGAATTTATTCCATCTTATGGGTCTTGATTCTAATAAATGGAGGTTATTTATCTCAAATGGTTGCAGAGAAACAAACTATTACGAATATCCCCATTGTAAGGGAGTTTGATGATGTCTTTCCATAGGAATTTCCACGTCTTCCACAAAATCGTGAAGTTGAGTTTTCAATATAACTCATACCGGGTGCTATACCAATTTCAAATACACTATATAGAATGGCCCCAATTGAGTTGCAAGAATTGAGGAAGCAAATCCAAGAGATCATTGATAAAGGATTCATACTCCCTAGTGTGTCACCTTGGGGAGCACGTGTTTTGTTTGTTAAGAAGAAAGAAGGATCAATGAGACTCTACATTGATTGTCGACAACTTAAAAAGATCACTATCAATGAAAAATATACTCTCCCATGCATCGATGACTTATTTGACCAATTATGCAGAGCTCAATAAATTTCCAAGATTGATCTTCATTCAGGGTATCATAAATTAAGGGTAAAAAAGGAGGACATACTAAAGAAGGATTTCCGTACAAGGTATGGACACTATGAATTTATTGTGATGCCACTTGGTCTTACTAATTCCCCTGATATCTTCATGGATCTGATGAATAGAGTCTTTAGAGACTGTCTTGATCAGTTTTTGGTAGTATTTATAGACGATATTCTTGTCTATTCAAAGAGAAAGGAAGAACATGAAGATCACTTGAGAATTGTATTAGACCCTAAGAAAGGAGAAACATTATGCCAAATTTACCAAGTGTGAATTTTGGCTTCAAAGAGTTTCATTTCTGGGTCACATAATCTCAAAAGAGTGGATATCTATGGATCCAGCAAAAATAGAGGTTATTGAAAGATGGTCGAGACCAATGACAGTAACTGAGATCCGATGTTTTCTTGGTCTGACTGGATATTACTGACGTTTTGTGAAATATTTTTCAAGGTTATCTAATCCACTCACCAGGTTAACTCGAAAAAGAGTTAAGTTCATGTGAACGGAGGAGTGTGAAGAGAATTTCAAAGAGTTAAAACAAAGGTTATCTAGTGCACCTGTGCTCACACTACCGTGTAGTGGAGAAAGTTTTGTGATCTATAGTGATGCATCCAAGAAGGGACTGGGGTGTGTTCTCATTAAAAATGATATGGTGATATCTTATGCCTCATGACAGTTGAAAATACATGATAAAAATTACCCAACTCCTGATTTGGAGTTAGCCACGATAATCTTTGCATTAAAAATATGGAGTCATTATCTTTATGGTGAATAGTGTGATATTTATACTGATCATAAAAGTTTAAAGTATATTTTCACTCAAAAGGAGATGAATTTGCACCAAATAAGATGGTTGGAGTTGATTAAGGACTACGACTGCTCAATTCATTTTCACCCTGGGAAAGCAAACAATGTGGCAGCTGCAACCATGCTAGGTTATCCATGATGAGGATCTCAAAAGATCCAATATTATTAGATTTACAAAGGATGGATGTTGGAATTATAATGGAAGGGGAAAATCTTATCTTTTTCAAATGAATGTTCAACCATCTATGCATGTGAAGATTAAAGAGGCGCAGAAAGAAGATGTATAGTTACAAAAGAAGGTATGAAATGATCCTGAATTCAACCTTGATTGTGATGGAATAATAATGTTTAGGAATCGGGTTTGTGTTCCTCCCATCCTAGAATTAAAGAAGGAGCTACTGGATGAGGCTCATAGTTCTTCATTCTCTATTCATCCTGGAAGCACAAAGCTGTATAGGGACATGAAAGAGTATTTCTGGTGGGATGGCATGAAAATAGATGTTTATGAATATGTCTCTCGATGCTTGGTTTTTCAGCAAGTTAAAGATGAGAGACAGAAGTATAAGGGGATGTTACAACCATTACCCATAACAGAATGGAAATGGTAAAACATCACCATGGACTTTGTCACTGGACTTCCTAAAACATCCAAATCCAATAATGCTATCTGGATTATAGTTGATCGTCTTATGAAGTCGGTACATATCATTACTATTAGAGAATATTTCTCTCTAGATCAACATTCCAGGATATATGTGAAGGAATTGGTAAGATTGCATGGAGTACCACTTTCCATTATATCTGATCGGGATCCAAGGTTTACCTCAAAGTTTTGGAAAAGTCTTCACCATACTCTAGATACAGAGTTGAGTTTCAGCAATGATTATCATCCTCAGACAGACGGTCAGTCTGATAGGACAATTCAAACTCTAGAAGACATATTGAGAGCATGCTCTATAGATTTCAAAGCTGGTCGGGATCAACACATACCTTTGGTGGAATTTGTTATAATAATATCTTTCACTCTAGTATTCAGATGGCTACTTATGAAGCTCTTTATGGAAAGAAAATAATGACTCCAACTTGCTGGGATGAAGTTGGGGAAAGAAAGCTATTAGGACCTGACCTTGTTGATGAGATGGCAGAAAAGGTCAGATCTATTCAACAACACATAAGAGCAGCTCAGAGTCGACAAAAAAGTTATGCCGATAATCAAGGAAAAGACTTAGAGTTTGAAGTGAGTGATAAATTTCTCTTACGAATATCTCCTTGGAAGAGAGTAATGAGATTTGGAAAGAAGGGAAAGCTGAGCCCTAGGTATATCGGTCCTTTCGAAATTATAGATCATGTTGGGAAGGTTTCATACCGATTGGCGCTTCCACCAAATCTCTCTCAAGTTCACGATGTGTTCTATGTATCTCTCTTGAGAAAGTACATACCCAATCCTTCACATGTACTAAGCTCAGAAGTTGTACTGTCAGAGCAAGTTCTTTCATATGAAGAACAACCGATAGAGATTCTGGATCATAACGAAAAATTTCTACGAAACAAGACCACTCGCTTAGTGAATTTTTTAGGGAGGAACCACCAATTAGAAGAAGCTACATGAGAGCTTAAGGATATGATGAGAGATATGTATCCTCATCTGTTTGTTACGATGTGATGAATTTCGAGGGCGAAATTAATTTTAGGGGCGGTAGAATGTAACACCCTGATATTTTATGAGAAGTATATTTTTTATGTCTTATTTTATACACAGCATCAAATGATTCTTTCATTATACACAACACTAGCTTTTCTTGCGTTATATGCAAGAGCAACCTTCCTCGATATCATGTGTGGTACGCAATATCGAGTTTCACTAAACAACGATATGTAATTAAAATATTATATAAACTAGCCATTATAAATATTAATACCCACTGTTTAAAATTTTATAAATTCTATATTTCAAAATGGACTTCATTTTTGGATTCGAAATATCGAAATTAGCCTAGGGTGAAATTTTTGTATTTTTCTGAATACTTTCAATTTTTGATGAATAGTGAAAACACTTGGTTACTATTTAAAAACCGAATTTTTATTTAAATAATTATTTATTTTATTTAAATTTATTTTAGGTAAAAATTGATACATAATACCTATATAAGTTCAATGTAATTAATTGGAGTCATTTTATAATAATTTTAGATATGTAAAAATTTTATTGAACTTTTCACCGTCTTTTACCCAGCTCCTAGGAGAATTTTAAAATGTACATAAAACATAATTTCACCGCTTATGTGAGTGGAAATTTGAAAATCCGGGAGATACGGTTAATATCAAGGAGTAAATTGTGGTTCAATAAGATAAAAATAATTTTTGGTGAATAGAAGCTTTTTACTTTTATTTACAACGGTTAAAAATAAATAGGGTAATTAAAGGTAAAAATGATATTATTATTACCCTAAAACATGTCCTAATTCTATTTGATAAGTTTAATTCGACCAATAAAAAACTTAGGAATAAAATATTATCATTTAGTTCCAATTGGTTTAGATTAGAATATTTATTATTATTTTATTTAAACAAGTGTTAAAATAGGTAAAATCAAAGATTAATAACTAAAAACATTTTTAATGTAGGGTTGTACATAAGTTAAATTCGATTATAAATATTCATTAGAAAGTTAAAAATATTTCCTACATAATGTTATTTTATTTATAATTTTTAGACTTTAAATAATTTAATTTATTTATGACACAATGATAATGTAGTAATTACCTTATTTATGAAATATTAACATATTTAATGTTATAAATACCCAAATAAATGTTATTTGTGACTTTTTATGAATTAAACTATTTTTATAGGTTAATATTACTTGTTTTTATTGATTTAATTAACTATATTCGAACTAATAATTCTTTTATGAGTTTTACAAAAAATCAATTACCAAATAGTGTCAAAATTGACATAAAATAGTTTTTAAAACAAATATTATATTAATAATTGTTATTATATTCCTAAAAAATCTAAGGTTTGTCCAAATGACTTAGATAATGTATATATATTAATAATTAACCACTTGTGGTTCTTTTGTCTTGTTATAGTATGTTTAGTAACCATATAGTGTAATAAAGCAAGAAGACCCAGTAAAAGTTAAAATATTTAACTTAGAGTTAAATCTAAATGATAAGGTTAAAATAGTAACCTAAACTTATCTAAAACCTATTGTTTGATATTATTTAGACCCATACCCACTTTAGATTCAAAATAAATCAATTTGGAGTGATTATAAACCGAATATGACATTATTATAAAATAATATTTTATATTTCTCCTAAGGTTCCTCTCTCCTCCCTTTTAAAAGGGCACCTCCTCCCTATCCTCCTCATACCATTTTGAGCCTTCACGGTCGGACATCACCAGCCCATTTCTCTTCTAAAATTCCCTAGAAACATACTAGAGTTCCTGGTTTTCTTTAGAGACCAATTTTAGTTCCCTAACAGGAGGTTTCAAAGAGGTGTGTCGAAGAAGAGGTAATACCCGTTACCGATTCTTTCAAATTTATTTCTTCTTCTACTTCATCTTCTTTAGTTGTTTCACTATCAAGTAATAATATCATTATCACTCGTATACAGATATGTTATTATAAATATAAAACAACCATATTTCATTTTCTAACCATCCTACGGAAAACGAAATCACCGCGTGTGCGTACGTACGGAATACCATCTCCAGGTCGTGGTGTAATATGTTTTCCACCACCACCTTACTTGGATGGGTATAATTGTGTAAATAATAACTATATATTATTATTTTTAAGTTATATTGATTCTGAAATAGTATACATACAGTTAAATACAATTCCACAATCATGGGAATGATATCATCGCTCGTGCGTACGTACGGCCTACCGTCTCCATGATGTGATGCGACTTGTTCTACATGATCTTAATTGAATAATTATTATATAAATGAATTGAATGAATAAATATGATATATATTATACTCATACCATTCTGGAAACAAGGTATCTATAACCTAAAAAGAAGAATTAGAATTTACTCGACAAAACATGCATAAGAACATAAAACAATGAACACCCGAATAACAAGTAACAATGAAATAATACTAATAAGAAGATAAGAATATGACCATATATGATATCATAACAATGAATATGATTCTGTAATAAGTCAATGAAATTATTTAAATCATTATATAGGAGGTTCAGATACGTACTAAGTAAATTGGACCTATGGTAAGGGAAAATCTCAAAATCTCATTTTTATCCGAGATTGTTTATACTTTAGCATTTAATGGGGAATATTTATCATCAAAATCCATGTTTCCTCAATATGTAATAATATTTATATCCTCATAAAATTGTTTAAATGCACTTTTAACCATTGCTTATTATTTAGTAAATGATATGAAACGAATCTTTTGATGTTTTTAGTACGAGGTACTTTTTGACCTTTCTGGCCAAAGTATAAGAAGAATGTTTTTTTTAACTTACACAGAATGAATGGATTTTTATGATTTAATAGAACATTATTTCCATGAAGTTTCCTTTACAAGTTTTCAAGTTTATTTTTAATCAACTTCTTTTAGTTTAAAACTTAATGACATGTTAAGAACGGGAAAAAAATTTTGAAGTAGAAAGGATATTTTCCTCAAGAATGTAGTTCAAGTGTTTTATCAAAATTATTTTCCACATAAGATAATATAGGGTTATGTTTCTATACCTATTTTTACTTTTATTTGATTATGTTATGATGGAATTATTTTTATTATGTCCTTTTATCTTATATGGATTATGTTATGATGGCATGATGTTTAAGAATCCAATTTTTATTACATGGGTTATGATATGATAAATGATTTATGATTTTGTGGCACACATAAGAATGGTTTCATTATGAGATGGGTGGGACCTATATCACCCTCCAATGAATTGGGTAAATATTTATATCTCATGATATAGACATGGATGGAACGACATGTTAATCTAGTTTAGTGATATAGGACTGGAATGAGGAGTGAACTCGGGTCAGTAATAGAATTTGTCCGCTATGATGGTCTTAGAAAAGAACCCTGACTAATATGAAATGATTTTCTATGATTATGTGTGTATTCCACAGAGTTTCATGTTTTATGTTATGATTATTGGGATTACAGTTCACTACTATGATTTATCCCATGTTATGGTATTGTGGTCTTTTTTTCAGGTTATGATTTTCAAAATATTATGTTATTATGAATTTGATTTGATTGATATTTCTTTTGTTTACCCTTACGGATCATTTGAGCTCACCCTTTTGTATGTTATATTTTCCTTAGGTCAGGAAGAAGGTTATTAAGTAAGATATTCCAAAAGGGACTCTAGATATGATGAAATAAACTGAAGACAATGTAGATGATTTATGAACCAGTTGTTTATTTTTCCCAGTTTCTAAAGACACTATACCTATACGGTCCTATCATGGTTTTGTTATATGTTGTAATAAGTATGATTAAATTCTGAAGTAATAACCATGTATGTAAAGTATGGGTCGTTATAGTAGCTATGTTCCCAGAATGGGGGATTCACCCTAGGTGGGGTATAATTCTTATATGGAATAGACTTATTAGTAAGTTCACAGATTAATATTGTTTTGTTAATAATGGTTAAGGGAACCAGACATGGTTCGAGACCTGCTTGGGAGTTAATAATGCCTTTTCTTCCAATTTCATTTTAGGGCACATCATATATATATATGAATTTCATGTTTCCTTTTCTTTTGAGTATTTTAGTTATTGTCTTGGTTATTATTTTGACATTTTTTCCGTTATATATACTTATGATATTTCTTGTTTACTTTTGATGGAATTTTACTAAAATAAAATATGTTTTAGTCTCCCCATAACTAACTTACCAGACCCTCACTGCTATTTGGTAACTTCTTAAGTATGGGGTGGTTCATCTCAAGTCATGTGGGGTACTAGCTGGGGGAACCATTGCGTGGCACCCAGGCTAGGACGTTACGTAGTGGTTTTAGAGGTCCAGTTTGAATTCTTATTCTCTTGTCTTTCTTTTTTGGGAAAGGTATAATGGAGACTAGGAAGAGTCAGGGATTCATAATGAGCTCGTGCATGAGAGTTGAAAATACAGGTTTGGAGGAAAACCCATGTACTGAGGGTGGGATTCCTATTATTGATATTTGTCGTTACGGTTGAATATTATTTCATCTTGGGTGACACACTTATTTTGTGATATGATTATTATTTATAGAATTTATTAAGTATTGATTTGTGGTCCATAATTTAATGAGTGTTTCATCGGCATGCATCATTATAGGCACTCAATAATGTAATGACATTAATCATTTTAGTCACACACAGAACAATGGGTTATGGGTATGTTTTTAAAGTAAAAATGTTTTATTTTCATTTGAAATTGTCATGAAAATGGTTCCTAACATGAAATTGAAAAAAATGTTTCAAATAATGTAAATAAATCAGTATCTAAATCAGGTACATGAATATGAGAATGTGGTAACCCTTCTTAACTGGACCTAGGTGTAGGGTGGTAAAGGGTTGTAATGATACCTCAATTTTGACCATTTGGAGAGTTTTGGGGAAGTGAGTTATTATAGATTATTGTGTTTACCTCTTATGTAAATGTTTTAACTTAATCCAAAGGATCATGTATGCGATTTTAGAGATATACTTCCATGAAGGCCCTTGTTGAGAGGATTCCTGGTGGATATTGTTATGGATGATCCCTTAATGGTGGAACCTGGGGCCCCGATACCACCAGGTGAGGAAGTCATAGAGTGGTTCTAAGAGAACATCACTATTTTAATGAAATTGATTGAAAAACACCTAGGGAGGGTTTTGAAAAGGAGGTATGATCTTACAATGGAGTTATAGTTGCAACACCATAAAATTTTTAAAGGAGAGGGTGGAGAGAAGAATGTTGAGTTCTGAATTGAATCTATCCAGACTATACTTGACCACCAGAATATTATTATTGATAATAGAGTTATGGTAAAATCTTACATTTTACCTGGCCAATAAAAACATTTGTTGGAAATATAGGCTTCAGATGGACAACTAGAAGCTATGGAATGGAAGGGATTTCAGGGGATATTCTTTGAGCACTTTTACCTAGAGATGCTAAGGTTTGAGAGAGCAACTGAGTTCATACAATTGACATAGTGAAATATCTTAGTGATGGATATTCTAGACTCTTTATGTATATATAGCTCTTTCCTACCTCATTGGTAGCAGATGAGGCTACTTCATAAAAATTATTTTAGGATGGAATTAAATGTGAAATTATGTCCTATGTGAAAATATTTAGGATGAAAATTTCTCGAATGTGATCAATAAGAATCTCATTTAAGAGTGGTAATATAATGTATGATTCTAGTCGTGGAAAAAGGTGCATAATAGATGATGATGAGGTCCAAATTTCAATAGAATGAAGTTTCATTACAAGAACTTCAGTCGGGGCAGAAGAAAGAAAGGTGGGAAATATGGCAGATCAGTTTCTCAAGATCGTACTTATGTGACTTTCTACTAGTGTTGTAGGTCGATATTCAATATCAAAAGTTGTCCTTGACCACTAGTGGAATGCTGATATTACAGACGGATGGGACATCTACAATGGTTTTGCAGGATCCTAAGATATATGGTCAGTGATGGAGAAACTAAACAGAGTCAGAGTGTGTGAAGGGGATATACCACACATTATCAGTGCCAGAGTTGGAGTTCTCATAGCTAAAATGGTTAAGGTAATATACATGGTGCTTCTGGGAAATAATTACTATATCATCAGAGTGGTATAAGTTGGGGGAATCAGATGATATCACATGGGAGAGATGAAACACATTTGAATGCGGTATATCCCACCCTTGTTTATAGCGAGGCTGGACCTTCAATGGTTTGAGAAACTATTCATATGGCTTCTACCTTAGCTAGTTCTTTATTTGATACTAGTGCCTCTCATTTATTTATATCTACAAAAAAATTTAATGGTTTGAGTCTGGTGGTGGAGTTTTTAAGTGGGGTTATATTGATAGATACACCTTTGGGAGTATGTTTTAGAGACTTATGTATGTTCAAGGGATGTTATCTTGAGATCCTAGAGTATTTTATTATGTGGGATCTATATATCACTAACATGACAGGATTTGACCTATTTCTAATTATGGACAGGATAATCACATACCAAGCCCACATTGATAGTTACAACAATATGGTGACATTTACTTCTACTGTGGGGGATCGTTAAATTCATAGTGGGGAGTGAGATATCAATGAAGGCCGAGATGGTCCAATTACTCAGCAATTACGAGAGATCATATCCCACGTTTATCATATTTTACTCGACGATGAGGGTGTTAAGAAATATTTCCATTGAGAAGTCTTGTAATTGTTTCAATATGTCTTTCAAGAAGGCTTCTTAGGGATACCACCTATAAGAGATGTTGAATTTAATATTGAGCTCAAATTGGGGTTTGAGCTATTCTTTATTCCACCATACATAATGGAACTGACAAAGCTTCAAGAACTCAAAGCTCACCTAGAGGACCTAAAGGATAAAGGACTTATCCGTCCAAGTACATATCCTTGGGGATCAAATGTGATATATTAAAAGAAGACTGGAAGGGGTTCATTTTTTGGTGTCGATTACTAGAGGTTGAACAAGATGAATGTAAAGAGTTGATATCTTCTTCGGCATAATGATGATCGGTTTGACCAATTGAAGGGAGATTGTGTTTTCTCAAATATTCTCTTGACATCAAGTTACCCTCAGTTGAGAGTTTAGAGTTATGATATATTGAGAATTGCTTTTATTATAAGGTATGTGCTTTATGAGTTTTTTGTAATTCCATTTGGGTTTAAAAACACACTAGTAGTGTTTATCCAGTATGAATAGTATCATTCATCCGCACATGGATCGGTTTGTGGTGGAGTTTGTGGACGAAATCTTGGTCAAATCCAAGACTGATGAAGAACATTCCCAAAATCATGGAATAATCCTAAGTACACTGAGAGAGCATCAATTTTATGCCAAGATATATAAGTGTAAGTTTTGGATTGACCAGGTATAATTATTGGGAAATATAACCTCGAAGGGAGGTGTGTTGGTGGAATTAGAGAAGGTGATTTCATTTAATTTTTAAGAGAATCCCAAGAATGTTTTTGATATCTGATGATTTATGAGGTTATCAGGATATTACAAGAGATTCATCCAAGACTTTTCCCATTTAGTAGTGCCACTTTTGGGCTTCAAAAATAGAGAGATAAGTTTGAATGGATGGAGGATTGCGAGAAATATTTTCAGGAGTTGAAGAAGGGGTTGACATCAGCACATATTTTGATTGTAAATGAGTTAGATAAAGAGTTCATAGAGTTTTGTGATGCTTCTGGGATGGATATTTAAGATGTGTTAATGCAATGGGATAATGTTATGATGTACGGGTCTCAGCGGCTGAGGCCGCGTGAATGGAATTACACTACAAAAGACCTCTAGTTGGCAGTTGCGGTTTCTGATTTGAAGTGTTGGAGACACTACCTATTGGGTGAAAAGTTTACATTTTATACTAACAAAAATATCTTGAGGTACCTATTTTCCAAGTACGATTTGAATCTTTATTAGAGGAGATTGTTTGAGTATATGTAGTATTTTTATTTTGAGATAGCATATAAACCTAGAAAAGGACATAATTTGGAAGATTATTTGAGTAAGAGATATCATACTCAAATGGATCATGAATCTAGTGATGAGTGGAAGATATTGACTGTGCTTGATAAGATTCACATTGTAGTTCAGGAGAGATAAGATCAGATGACACTCATGAAAGTTGCAGTGGAATCTACACTTTTGAGAAGGATCAAGGGTAGTTAGTCGGAGAAACCAATGTGCTCGGACTTGAGGTAATGCTTTGAAGGTGAGGAGAAACCTTCATATTGGAATATATATGAGGATGGGATCATCTATGTAAAGAATCATGTTGTTGT
Organism: Viscum album; assembly: GCA_963277665.1. Classification (NCBI taxonomy): domain Eukaryota; kingdom Viridiplantae; phylum Streptophyta; class Magnoliopsida; order Santalales; family Viscaceae; genus Viscum; species Viscum album. Next base: position 288,879,286 of record OY728153.1, on the reverse strand, counting down.
GCCTATGAACATGCGATATGAGCTCATGCGGGAATTTTATGAAACAATGTGGGAGGTGCATCTAGGTGTGACCAAAAGGTACTGTGAACTACGATGAATTTTTTGGTGGCTGGGAATGAAAAAAACATAGCTAGTTTCGTGACATGATGCTACACCTATTAGCAGGTGAAGTCATAACATCAATGACCTTACGTTTTACAGCAAACATTGCCTATTCATGAATGAATGTGGGATGAAGTGACCATGGACCTTGTGATTGGTCTTCTGAATACACATAGTAATAAAGATTATATTTTGTTCATTGTGTGTCAACTGAAAACTTTTGTGCATTTTTTGCCTATAAGTAAAACCTTTATAGTAGAGCATTGAAGAGATCTGTATATATGATATACAGTTCATTTTTACGGTGTGTCATAGAATATAGTTTCAGATGATGATTCACACTTTTCATCACACTTTTATAGGGGCTTGAAAAAAGAAATTGGTACATACGTTTTATTGAATATGGATTTCCATCCACAAACATATGGCTAATCGGAATATACTATAAAATTGTTTGATGATATTATGAGGGAATGTGTGCTTGAATTTAGTGGGTCATGGGAAAAGAACATGGATGTAGTGGAGTTTTCCTATAATATCAATTTTTAGGAAACTATTAATATGAAACCTTACAAGGCTCTTTATAGTAGGGTATTCAGATCACCACTATGCAGGATAGAAGTGGGTGAGTCAGAGTTGTAGGGATTACGTCTTGTGTAGGAGAATGAAAAGCAGGATTAGCTAATTCAGAAACATATGGAAATGGATCAGATTAGGTAGATGTCATACAATATTAATTAGAGATGACCCATAGGATTTATAGAGGGTGATCATGAATTCATTTTAGTGTCTCTTAGGTTGGGTTTCTATGGGATACAGAGTTAGGTAAAGTTTGCACCTGTACTTGTTAGACCTTTTAAGATCATGGAGAGAATCAGGTTTATATCATACCAATTGTATCTTCCATAAAAATATCGTGATATGCGTAATGTTTTCCATGTATCAAAACTACAATACTATTACCCAGACCCCTATCATGTGATCAATGTAGACGATGTCGAGATTAAGTTATATGCATCCTTTGAGGAGCATCTGATACATGTGTTGAATTATAGTGAGAAGGTGTTGATGGGAATGAAAGTATTGATAGTTCATGTATTATGGAAACATGTTCCTATGTAGGAAGAGACATGGGTATGGTAGGAAGATTTTTGGTAATAATGGCTCAATCTTTTTGTCTTGGAATCTTAGAGAGGCTTGGGAGTTTTTTCATAGACTAGATGGAATAATCTGGGGGAGATTGTAAGATTCCATTATTTTTCAGGTATGTTTTATTTTGAGTTTTTTACATTTTATAAGTTTAAATTATTTATGTGAAAAATGTTTTATTGGTGAAAAAACATAATATATGGTTTAAAGGCTCACATAAGACAAAATGAACAGTGAACACCTTGGATTATTTAATGTAATGTTTTTAAAGTCAGGCACTGAGTATTATGAGTTTCTTAGGCCTGTAATGCCATAGCGAAGGAGAAATAGAAATATTAATTATATTATTGAATACATGGAAAATTTATTAAAAAAATTTAATAACACCAAAATGTTACAATATATGAGAAATAAGAGATAAATGTTACGTTTAAAATATGTTTTTACCCTAGGAGGGGTATAATATTTGATGGTATCATACATTTAGATGTCTCACTCAGGAAAATAAGTTATTAAATAATGTTTAATATATTATTTTATTCAATATAATTTAATATCTTCAATAACATGCGTCATATGAGAAATCTAAGACCACTTATGGGTTCAGGATGAGTGTTTTACCTTAAACGAGGCATAACATTTGTAATCGTCAGGTGTGTGGATTCCTCCCTCTTAAAAAAACCAATCTTATTTTAGTTAATTATTTATTCTGATTTTCAAGAAATAAATCATTAATGTATCACAAAATGAGAATCGTATGAGAAATATAATACCACATATGGTTTCAGAATGAAGGGTTTACCCTAGGTGGGGTATAATTCTTATAAGCAATGTACTTATTAGTAAGTTCAAAAATTAATATTTTTTTTAAAATTTAGTAATTTAATGAAATAATTAATAATACATGGGTACTTTTCCTTTATATACTCAAATGGATGGATGCCATTTTTTGATCACCTATGAATCTAGAAACATCATTTATGGGCCATTTTTTCCAAAATAAATCATGAAAAGTCTTCTTGCGGTGAAATGAGTCACTCCACCAAAAAAAAACACGATTGAAAAATACATCAAATGAAATGTTTTAATTTAGGGTTTTTATTGAACACAAAGGGATCACAATATATTATTTGAATAGATAATTTTTGGTGTTTAGGGTTATATTAGGTCAAGTGTGAATGTTATTGGTTGTTCTTTGAGTAATCAAATCCTTCTTCATCTTCCTCCTTGAAGACCAGATGTGTGAACCCCCCTGCTATGCATTTCCCCCCTATGCACCTCAACCTGGTGCCCCTCAACCAAGTTTTATTTTTTTCTGTTTTTTTTATTAAATTTTATTTATTATATCTATTTTCAATCCCTTAACAATAATTATGAAAAAAAGTGGATGGAAAAAAGATAAAAAATTGAGTATTGTTTTATAAATGATAATTCTATTTTTTATTTTATAATTTTGATGGATTTTTAAAATATATTATCAAAGAATGATTTGATAAAATAATCTCTTAATAACTATCATTTGGTCATCATTGTGAAATAATATAAAATATAATTATAAGTGATACTATGGAATTGTTATATGAAAACTATATATGATATTATCATATGATATTTATTAGTAGATAACATGTGTATTCAACGTGTGAATCCATTTCTCATTTTCTACTAGAACCAATTCGAACCATACCTTGATTTTTGATGTGTGAATCATCGTTGATATAAAGTAGGTGGTTAAAATTCCCATTCTATAGTCTCTATTCAGTTTCTACTTTTGAAATTTTAGAAGTGTTTTTTTATTATTAATAATTGAGTTTTTTCTAAATTATATTACAATTTTAAGTAAATTAATTAATTTAAGGATTTTAAAATTCTTAATGAAAATGGTTAGGTTAAATTAATAACTTAAGAATTAATTATAAGTAATTTGTAATGTTAGATTTGGTTAATTAATTGTGAAATTAATTTTTTTTCAAGATTTGTTTAATTAATTGTTTTAATTAATTATTTATAGTATGTTATGACTAATCACCAAGTAAATTAATAAATAGAAAATTGGGTAGATTATTAATAATTAAATTAATTGACAGAGATCAAATTACCAATTAATTGTTGAATTAATTAAAGGGTTTTTATATTATTAAATAATTATGAATTAATTAATGGAATGATTAATGAAATGGGGATTGTTTTGAAAATATTGTCCTGTAGTCTGGCATGGGATAACCGGGGAGTGATAATGAGATTAAAGGAAGAAGACTGAGAGAGATTCTATTTTTATCTACCAAAAGATTGTGTGAGCCTTAAGAGATGAAGTTTGAGAGATCATTTAATTTTTCCTACATAGGGACTGTGTGATCCTTAAGAGAAGAAGATTATGAGAGCCTCTAATTTTTTTTGTTGAGGGCCTATGTGAAACATCAAGGGAAAAGACCATGAGAGATTGTTTTTGTTTTTCTAGGGAATATTTAATGTTTTGTTTTGTATTAATGTCGTTAGACACTTCAGGATAGATCCCATGATTCACATTACTCATGCCTAACTGATTTACATTTTTTATGTATTAGATAAATTCTATTTGAATTTTCATAATGAATGGTAACATGAAAATTCCCATTCGTGATATCCCTTAGGGATGGCCCAGACTCCGGAAGGGCCAATGCATGTATTGTGGATCAGGTTTCCATGGGAACCTGGGTGAAAATATGGTTAATTAAAGAGTAACTGAATAAATTTAAACTGTTTAGTTTATTAATTTATTTATTATTAATAGAAATTCATACACTATCTTGTGATTGGATTTTTTTAGACACCGTTGGTGGTGGACTACTGAGTGGTACTCAAACCCTATTTAGGCTTCTGAATCAGTACCGGAATTGACATTATTGGTGTAGGAAAAGTTAAGGGAAAGGGGCATGGTTTAGATTACTGATTAGAGATGTGTCATGGTTGAAGGAACCAGACTTGGTTCATGACCCTATTCGTAGTTTCCAGTGTCTTTTATTCTAGTTTCATTTTTAGACACTTGATACGTATATAGGTATCACATGTTTCTTTTTCAGTTTAGTATTGTATTTCTTGTCTTGGTTATTATTGGGACATTTTTACCATTACATATATACTTCATATGTTTTTTTTACTTCTTCTAGTGTTTTACATTGATAAAATATGGTATAGTCTACCCACGACTAATATACCAGACCATTTATACTAGTTAACATCCTTTAGTGTAAGGGGAGTCTCGCCAGAGGTCATGTAGAAAACATTCTTGGGGCACAGTTACATAGAACCCAAGATGGGATGTCACAAAATTCCAAATTTTTAAAAGAGATAATATTATTTCATTTTGAAAAGAGGTAATGAGAAAAAATAAGGTCATTTTAAATAACACATGCTAGTTTTCCAAATAGGACTTATTTCACGACATGCCTTCTTCAAGATGAGGGAAGGAAAAAAACAATCAGACCATTCATTCATAAAGATGAATGAGAGATAATGACCCCCATGTCCCGACTTCAATAGGCCCTAGAGTGGTTACTATCACCAAGGTTTCAGAATCACACACAGAAATGAAAGGAATTACCCTATTTATAGAACCACATCAGGAGATAAGATGTAAAATCTCAAACAACAACATGTACCAAAAGTAAAAGTAAAGAAAAAATCCACCCCCACATGCATGTTCAAAAGTGATTATGAAACAAGGGAAAATGAAAAAATCCAAGTTAAATTACCAAAATAAAAGGCTCTAAGTCGTAACAACAACTAATACTAACGCATGAGCTAGTAAGGTCCAACAATGTCCTCAATGTCCTCCTGGAAACATGAAAACAGTTTTATATATGTAGGGGTATCATAAAAGTATACTCAGTAGGGAAACTAAAGCTACCTTTGCATAAGGGAGGAAACATAATAATTCCCCTGCGAGAAAATAGTTGAACCTCAAATCACCTACCAAGGAGTACTAGCCATCCCAGCCTAACCAAGTCACACTAACCAAATAAAGTAATTCATGTAACGTAATAGTATATATATATCAATATTTGGGTACCTCACACCACATTCCAAATAGTTGACTACTCATCCCTAATGGCTGTTGTCATGATGCTACCACTCATCCCATATGCAGTCCCACTGCAAAAACCTATCCATACACACCAAGGCCTCAACCACACACAATCCCACCCATAGACACCTGGGACACAACAGCCACACCACTTGCCTAAAGTCGCCTAGGCCTCATCCCAAAGACACTTGGGATAATGAAATGGGCTTATAAAAACATATTCTTATCATCTACAAGAAACCCTCGACTGAAGAATCTTTGACTATTGTAATCCTAAATTCAAAATAGTCTACCCAAATATGCTTGAGTAGTAAGAACTCTGAAGAGGGTGCGAGGAAGAAAGTTAGTAAACAGCCATCCATCCTCCCACTGAGATGTTGAAAAAGACACCCTCCCCCATAAAATAGAGGTGTTTGACACAGATTTATTAACAAGGGTGGTGTGATTTTAAAAATCACAAAAAAAACTACAATATATATATAGGTAAACAAACACTTTTCCCGACCTATGGGTTTCCAACAAGCAACCATCCCACACAATCCACCTTTGATTCCACCCCTATATGCACAACCGACTACAATAAATCACAATACTAACCCCTTTTTATTTAACCACTAACCATTTATTAACTAATGGGTTCACTATATTCTACACTAGCACCACTAGGCAACTACCAACCACAACCACATCAAAACAATAAGCAAAAATAGACCTACAGTCCCACTGCTCGAACCCCCCAATCTTCTTAGACACATGTTCAGCATTCCAAAACAATCATTGTTCATAATTATACCACATAATCCTTCTTTGACAACCCATCACAGTAGACACGCTTCCCAAAAAAATTTCTAGTGTAGTCCCACTACACAATGAGTTCATAACCACATGCATTCCATATTCCCAACGTCGCTCCGTGACCACAACACAACAAAGGTAGTTCAGTTACCTACATGCTCATCCATTCCACAATAAATCAATATCTTAGACTGAGAAGCCAACTCACCACTTGTACCACCCACACAAAAATCCCACAGTATCTACCATTAACCCAAGCCATGCTTCACACTCATACCACTCCCTTCTCATAGTACCAAATCAGTTATCCAACCTTGTACCTACTAGTATGCTCCCAAAAACAGCTCCACACAACTCACACAAGGTTTCAAAACTCAATAGAATACAAAACTCAACCACACCTATCAACATGATGTGTATACATTCAGATTTAACAAGAATGGGTTCTTTAATTCCATTTAATTATAATTTGGGGTGATCACAAAACATGATTGATCCTAGGTAATTCATTTATTTAACAAAGTATATGTGATTTTGTAGATTTAATGTTACAGTCATTGTTCAAGCATCTCAAAAAGAAATATAACATCACTAGTGCCCAAAAAAATGCCACTAATGGCCTTGATTTTCAGAATCCATATAGCCATGGAAACCATAATATAATCAAAGATAAAATATAAAATAGGAGTCCAACATCAAACAACTCTATGCCCATTATATTATTTACTCGTGTAATCTTGTGATCAAATCAAGTTCTAATATATTTCCTATTTTGAAGAATGTTATCAGCCATTCCTCAAAACAATTCATTAGCGTACCCACCCGCATGATGCACAATTAATGAGAAGAAAAATAAATCCCTACATGGATGATCAATGGATCGATGTTTTTTATTGCGTCATGTATAGGGGATCATGTGAGTCATATGAAAGACCTTCAAGAAAATTGACCAAGAGAGCTCTGACACAGACACAAAACTCATCAAGGGAAGAATATTTTAGATACACCATGGGAAAATAAAGGGAAGAAGGGGTGAAAATATATTGGTTTATGAAATGTCCGGATCCTAATATTCAGGGAGATTATTTCAATGTTCCTGAAAATCATATAGTTTTTTGACCATGTGTCTTGGTAGTTGCAGGGCCCGTGGAATGTTATGAGATACAAGTAATTTAATAATTCCACTCAGAAATAGTTTAGATAGCCTATTTAACCTCTATGAGATGACATGATTCTATTTCACATAGGAAAACACGTAACATAGGAAAAACAAGAAAAACTGAAAATGAGTCCCTGATGGGTGATTCACCGACACTGAGACACCAGCGGCTGAGCTAGTGACTTGACCAACCAACACTGAGCTACAAACGTAGTGACCTACCAACATCTTAACATACAGATACCATAACCTACTAACGTCACAACCAACTGAAACCCTAACCTACTAATGACACGACCTTTTGACATCATAACATACCAACACCATGTCCTACTGACGTCCTGACCTATCGACGCCCTGACCAACTGACACCATGACCTACCAATTCCATGACCTACTCACACCCTGACCTACCGATGTCAACACCCTTTGACTCATTGATGTGGATACCACTAACTCGCCGATAATGAAAAACTTACATGTTGACACTCTGACATGCTGACCCATAAACTGGAAATTTGGGAAACTTTTTAAATGAGACATCGTTGCCTCCCAGAACACTCTAAACACTATATATTCAAAAAGGAAGAGACTGGGGAAATCTAAGTCATTACATCAGATACCTCTCAAACTATTCTAATCCTCAAGAACATAAAAACAAACATAGAAGAAAATGTGGTCCAAACAAACATCACTTAAGATACCTCTCAGGAGTAAACCACCTTATTTCATTTCAAATATGGAGTGAAAACCATGATATTCAAGTGAATATCCTTGACATATATCTCATGAAAAAATGTGGAACAACTAAGGCCCCACACTACCCCAATGAACCTAACATACACCAACGGTCACTCAATCTAGACATATAGACTTGGGAGACACTTTCAATAGGTCAAGACACTATCCTCTTTGGGAAGCACTGACACACCCACACAGGTTTAATCGTATCCACATTAATGCATGTTGACTAGGGATCTAGTTATCCCATCCCCATAGTCAGGAAATTTCACACAAAAATAGAGTATTTTGAATCACCTTATTATACAAAAAACTGGGTGAAACATTACATCATAAGAAAGGGACAAGAAAAACCCAAGATCCAAACTCAGAACAACTTAGGGTACTGGGAACACATCTGTGCTTCTCGTTCCCAGGGACTCTCCACGACGCCACCATGCCTCCACAACACATGAACCAAAAAAATGGTCCATCCACACAACACTTTCTCCTCACGATCCTTGATTCTTACTGTCCATTTAATGAATGTCACATTGTCATCAATATCCAACTATTCCTATTCAAGGATGTGGGAGTCATCATATAGACACCGATGGAGCTAATATACATAGACGATGTTGTGGATCTTCTCCCACCGTGGTGGAAATTCCAGATGATATACCACCTCCCCAAATCAACCCAACACTTCAAAAGGTTTGATGAACTTAGGAGAAATATTCTCCCTCTACCAAACTGGTATTGTCCATTCCGAGGGGAGACCTTTAAGAACACATGGTCCCTAACCTAGATCTCCCAAGGCCTCCTCCTATGATCGACATAAAACATCCACCGGTCCTAAGCCTCCTTCATCCTCTCATGCACAAGGTGAACCTTCTCCGTTGTGCTCTGCACTACCTCTATTCCAAGAAGGTATGTTTCCCAAATCTCTGTCTAGCACACGAGTGAGAGACATGGTATTACATACAAGGCTTCAATGGGTTCTATTTAAATGGAAGAGTGATAGCTATTGTTGTAAGAAAACTCTACTATGGGAATGTTTTGTACACATGATCCTCAGTAGTCTTAGAGACATGCCTACAGGATGACCTCCAATGTCTTGATGGTCCTCTCTATCTTCCCATATGCATGAGGGTGGAATGAATTTCAAAGGCATTACTGGGTTCTAAAAGAATGTTTCAATCCCCTCTAAACTCGTGATTTAAATTTTACAACTTGATATGAGATAATGGATCTTGGAACTGAATGGGGCAACACCACTTCACCTACGTACCTTTGTGATAAGGCATCCACTACACTTTACTCCTTGATCTCCAAAAAGTGAGCAGATTTCATCAATCGATCCACCAATACCTAAAGAAAATATCATCCTCCCTGAGAATTGGGTAAACTAGAGTTGAAATCCATCGAGATGTCATCCCAATTATACCTGGAAATATGCAAGGGCTGAAACAGATCGTCGAGAACATGATTCTCTACCTTCAACTACTGACAAACTAGGAATCTTACCACAAGATCTTATACTTCCCTCTTTCCCCCAGACCACCATAACTATTCCCTCAAGCCTTGGTACATATTAGAAACTATTGGATTCACCTACAAGGGTGAGCTATGGAACTCATGAAGAACTCCCTCACAGATTTCCACTAAGTAAAACAACTTCCCACAAAACCACATCTGATTATAGATATCCTCCGACCATCCCTTCAGAGCATCACCCTGGACAATGCGATCAGGCATCACTTGAGCCTCTATGTCTCCCCATTGGGACTTCTCTACCTACCGCACCAAGGATTATAGCACTTTCATTTGAAATGGATAGCCTCCTCCATTTTTCTCTCTAGAATCAATGTGGAAAGAGGCTAAATCCTCCATTACCTTCCATGAATTCTGGGATTCCCAAACTACCTCCTTTAGCTACTTCCTTCACAAGGCATCATCCATCATGTTCCTCTTTCTTGTGTTGAAATAGATCTCAAAGTCATCATCCAGGAGGAACTCTATCCAAATTTAATCTTGTAAGTTCAAGTCTTGTTGGGAAAAGATAAACCTCAAGATTTTGTGATCCGTGAAGACAACAAATCACTCTCCAATGAGGTAATGCCTCAACAATTTCATCATGGACTTGACTACAGCAAGCTCTAGATCATGGGTGACATAATTATGTTCTTAATTATGTACCTACCGAGAACCATAAGAGATTACTCCTCATTACTAAATCAGTACACATCCCAAGCCTGGGTCGGAAGCGTTACATAAAACCTCAAACATCACCCATTTCTCTAGAAACCTAAGAACTAGGGCACTGATCAAATTCTCCTTCAGTGAGATGAATGATTCCTTGAGTTGATCACTCCATACGAAGGCCTGGTATTTTCTAGTAAAAGATGTAAAAGGTGATGTAACTCAAGAGAAGTTAGGAACGAACCTTCTGTAATAGCTGGCCAGACCCAGAAAACTACAAACCTCCAACACATTCTTGGGTGCTACCCATGAAAAAACAATTCAAACTTTGAAGGGTCCACTACTATCTATTGATGAGACACTACACGTCTATGGAAGTGATCCTCTAACATCTAGAACATGTACTTGGACAACTTTTCGTAGAGCTAGTGGGGTCAGAGGACCTCAAAGAATATCGTTAGATTCCAAGCATGCTCCTCCTCTATCATTGTGTAGATCAGGATGTCATCCATGAACATGATGATGAAATGGTATAGTTAATCACAGAAAATAGAGTTCGTGAGCTCCATAAACATGGTAGGTGCATTCATGACATCTAAGGGACGACCATGAACTCAAAGTTCCCATACATGCACGTTAAAGTAGTCTTAGGAATTCCACCATCCATTACACTCTACTCATGATATCTAGATCATAAGTCGATATTAGAAAACCAACCTCCCCCCTTTAACTGGTCAAAAAGATCATTGATCCTTTGAAGAGGGTAACAATTCTTGACCATCACCTTATTTAGTACTTGGTAGTCAATGTATAGTATTAGGACACTGTCCACCTTCTTTGAGAACAAGATTGCATCACCCCATGATGACCCACATGGACAGATAAAACCCTTATTCATCAGGTCGTCAACCAGAATTTGCAACTCGTGCAACTCAGAAGGTGCAATACGATAGGGATCCATCGAAATCGAATCGGAAACATGAAGCAATTCAATGCCAAAATCAAAGTCACATCGAGGGGGTAGAGTTACAACATACTCAAGGAAGACATCCAGGAACTCGCTGAAAACCCTCATAACGTCCACCATCTATGTATCTATTGATCCCATTCACATCTCGGCTAACAAGGAAAGAAGAGGCTCCACACGTCGGCTTCGATCCTAAAAAATCTTCCCTCCAATGAAATATATTCAATGGCTGCCCATATCTAAGAACATCACCCTTATCTAGAAGAAGTAGATAATGAAATTAATAGAAAACAACCAGTCAATTCATAGGATGACATCATAAGGCTGCATCTATAGAATCAGAATATCCCCACTAGACTGATGTGGCCAAAAATGAGTCCACATCCACGAAAAACATGAAATAGCGTACTAAACACCAGGGGAATGGGATGTCTATCTACGTCTAGTCCCAGAGAAGGGGATAGACCGAGTAAAACAAAGGAGTGGGAGGCTCCTAGATCAAACAAGGCACACACAAGAGTACTAAATAGTTTGATCATACCTTGAACAACCTCTGGACCTACCAGAACTACATCCAATGTGGCTTCAAAATACCCATGACCACATCCTCTACCTCTCAGATATTGACCACCTCCCTGACCCCATCCTAGAGAGGTCCCTTAGGAGAACCCTGGGGTTTTCCTCCCCCAGCACCATCTACCCTCAGTGGATTTTGATCTTGTTTCCCCTATTCCTAGAAGGGACTGACCGGAAATTGTTGCTGCAAAGGTGGGTGCTAAGCCTGACCCCCCAATATATAGTGCTCAAACTGGGAACTAGTTCCAAATATTTCCTAGACCTCCACAGATAAATAAAATAATTTTCGGGCCCATGAGGAAAGGGAGTGGACTAGGAGATCGGAACATGAACTATTGAGGACAACTTCCCACTAGCCGAAACATGGAAGCCCTTGACGTTGGAGTCCTACTCCTGATGGTTTTCCCCTTTGACGAACTCATCAATCTCCCCTATCACAGACCAAATCCATGTGAGTAAATCCTTTACACTAATTCATATTTCTTCTATACCTATAGGTATGCTGGTAGAGTGAAAGGAGTACCAACATATCAAAGATAAGGTCAGAGGGGCTCCTCTAATCATCTCTCTTGGGTATCCTCGTCCGGGAAGAGATCTGGTGCGAAGTGCAAGAGATATTAGAACTTGATCCCCAGTTCCCATACTAATATACTCAACTAATTGAGGGAGTGTAGTTCCTACCTCTTCTTAGCATTCATCATGGAAGAAAGGAATTCCACCTATAAATCCCTCTCAAACTCATCCCATGAAACCACAGTTTACTTCCTCTCCCCGATATAAATCATCCACCACTGATGTGATTCTCCTTGTATCTAGATCACTGATAGAGGAAACCAATACTTTGTTAGATCCTAGATCAAGGTAAGAGTAATCACTAGATCCCCGATGAAACCGTTTTTTCCATATATGAGACACTTTCCTCGTACTTCCATAGAGTCTACTGTTGGATGGAAAGAACTGTCCTCAGCCATGAGTCATCCTCCTCCTCTCAATCATCCCTCCACTGATGATCTAGGTGATCCAGATAGGCCTCAATTTCACGTACCACATGGGGATGACATTTGGGTTCCATAGATGAAAAATAAACAAGGTACACTTAAGCATGTGTAGTTTGGAAAATTTCATTTAAATTTTATGTTAACACGTTATTTATTTTAAATTCCCAAAATAGCCATGACACACAAGAACACAAGTCACTATGATGCATGTACCATTCATAGGGTCTCTACCATGAAATCAGTGTAGCCTCGCTTGGTTGTTCTGTAGTCCAAGAGTCCTTGCATTGGATCATGGGGCCCCCTTAAATCTCGTGTCCTAACAGGTCTTCCATGGACTACCTCATGCACCATGATTTTCTAACACCATCACTCTACCATCCCATGAAATAATCATTGTGCCTAACTTCAAAAACCATCCTATCTTTGAAACTCCAAAAATCGCTGCCTCTGATACCATTTTATCATGAACCACTATATTTAAGAAAAGGGGAGGAGAAGAAAACTTCCTGACCCTTCATTCTTCAAGATGAAGGGGAGATAATGACCCCTGAGTCCCACCATCAATAGGCCCTAGAGAGAAGACTAACACATAAGGTATAGAATCTCACACAGAAATAGAAGTAATTACCCTTTTTATAGAACAAGATCATGAGATAAGATGGTAAATCCAAAATAACTGCAGGTACCAAAAGTAAAAGTAATGTCAAAATCCATTCCCACATACATGTTCAAAACTGAAGATGATACAAGGTATAATGAAAACATACAAGGTAAATTACCAAAAGAAAAGAGTCTAGGTACCACAAAAAACTAATTCCAAAGACCTAGGTAGTAAGGTCTAACACAGTTCTCAATGTCTTACTAGAATCCTAAAAATAGTTTTATAATCATTGGGTCAGCATACAAGTATACTCTGTAGGGAAATGAATTCTATTCGTGCACAATTGAGGCAACTTACTAATTCTGCTGTGGTAATACAATAGAACCTAAAAGAAACAACCAAGGAGTAATAACCAGCCCACCCTCACAGTGACACACTCAATAAATAACGCAAGTCAAGTAAACTAATAGTATGTGCACATCTATATTTGGGTACCCCACACCACTTTCCCACTTGTTGACTGGTCGTCCCTAATGGCTAACATCTTGATGCTACCAAACTTCCCATATGTAGTACCACTCCCAAACCCAACCAACACACACATGGGCCCCAACCACACACTATCCCACCTGTAGATACCTGGGCTACGACAACCACATCTCTTTCCCGAAGACACCTTGGCCTCATCTTGAAGGTACTTGGGAAACAAACCTCACAAGAAAATACACAGGCCTCTCATCTACAACAAAACCTCACCGGATGAATCATGGACTATGGAAAAGCTCAATACATTACAGAATTCTTAGATACTCTAGAAGGGTAAGAACCTAGAAGAGGTTGTGAGGAATAAAGTTAGAAACCAACCATCCATCCTCCCACTAGGATGTTGAGAAACACACCATCCCCCCTAAAATGGAGGTGTTAGGCACAAAATGCTCATCAAGGATGGGGTGCGTATAGAAATCACAAGAAACAACAATATATATATATATATGTAAACAAAGACTCATCCCATCCTATGGGTTTCCAACAATAATCTAGCCCACAAAAACCTTTTTTGTTGCCACCCCTATATGCACAACCAGCCACAATAAAACACAAGCATAACCCCTCTTTATTTAACTACTTTCCATTTATTAATTAAGGGATTCCCTATTTTTTACTCCACCACTACTGGGAAACTACCAACCACTATTATATCAGTAAAACAAGAAAAACCAGACTTCCTTTCCCACTATAGGAACCCCCCAATCTTCCTAGACACCGGTTTGAACTTTTTGAAAAATCATTCTTCAAAATTATACCAAACAATCTTTATCTCAAAACCGAACCCCACAACCCCTAATTCCAAAAAAAATAAAATTACAGTCCCACTACATAAAAAGTTCATAAACACACCATATTACCAGTTCCCAACATTTCTACGTGACCCCAACACAATAAACGTAGTTCAGCTGCCTAAAAGTTCATCCATTCCATAATCAATCAATCTCTCGGACTGAGAAGCCAATTCACCTCGTGTACCACCCACACACAAAGCTAACCATATTTACCATTAAACTCATGTACCCCGAACACTCATACCAGACCCTTCTCATGGAACTAACTCCTATATACAATCATATACCAACAACCACGCTCCCAATAACATCACCATACAACTCACAGAAGGTTTCAAAACACAACAAAACATAGCACTCAACCACACTTATCAACATGATGTGTAAATATTTAGATTTATCCCGTAGTTGTTTTTTTAATTCCTCATAATTATAATATGGGTTGACCATAGAACAATACTGATCCTAGGACATTCATTTATTTGACGACGTCTACATGATTAAGCATATTTAATGTTAAAGTTATTATTCAGCCAACTCAAAAAACAAAAAATCACAAGTTCCCAAATAAATACCACTAATGGCCATGATTTTTATAAGGTATATAGCCACAAAAACCATATGAGAATAAATGATAACAAATGAAATAATCAATAAATATCAAAACACTCTCTTTTCATTATATTATTTACCCGTGTTATATTTCGATCAAATCCAATTATTATATATTTATTATTTTTAAGAACGTTATTACTATTTCCTATAATGGATTAATTAGAATACCCACCCAACATGATTCACAATTAAAGATAAGGAATATAAATCCCTACTTGTATGATCAATGGATTGAAGTTCCTCTTTGCGCCAATAATATGAGATCATTCATGTCACATAAAAGATTATCAAGAAAACTCAGCTGGAAAGATCTGGCACAATTGCATGACTCTTCTAGGGTGGTAGGCTCTAGAATCACCACAAGAAAAGAAAAGTAATAAGGAAGGAAGAGATCTTATTTTATTAATGTGTGAGATCCTAAAAATTAGAGAGATGATTTCAAGGTTCTGGAAAATCAGATCGTCATTTGACCATGAGGCTGGGCAGTTTCAATCCTGGTGGAATGTTATGATAAACATGGGATTTAATAATGCCCCTCTGAAATTGTGAAGATAGCCTAGCGCACCACTATGAGTTGATAGGTTTACATTTAGAAGAGAAAAACATGTATCATGGGAGAAACTGTAAAAACTGGAAATCAGTCATCGATGAGTGAGTCACCGACGCTGAGCCACCACGGGTGAGCTACCGATGTGACCTATCGATGCTGAGGTGATGATGAAATGTCCTATCGATGGGATGACCTACTGATGCAATGGCCTACCAATGCCATAACTTACCGACACCCTGACCTACTGATTACATGACCTACCGACATCCTAACCAACCAAATCCATGACTTATCGACAACTTGACCTACCAAAGATTACACCCTTTGACTCACCCAAGCCAATGCCCTTGAATCATAAATTCCAACACACTAACATGTCAACACACTAACACACCAATACAAAGACATGACTACACACTGATATGCTAACCCAAGAAATGGAAATTTGGAAAACTCTTGAATTGAGCCAGAATTGCCTCCCATAACACCCTAAAGACTGGATTTTCACAAAGGAAGGTCTGGGGGAAATCCAG
Source organism: Viscum album (assembly GCA_963277665.1). Taxonomy (NCBI): domain Eukaryota; kingdom Viridiplantae; phylum Streptophyta; class Magnoliopsida; order Santalales; family Viscaceae; genus Viscum; species Viscum album. The sequence continues at coordinate 288,862,916 of OY728153.1, read as the reverse complement.
GTCATTAAAAAAATTATTTGGAATTGAAAATATGGTTATGTTGGAAAACACAATATCCAAATAAGGATGCAGAGTGAAAAAATAAGATCACTAGAAACTAAATGATCATTAAAAAGTCAATGTCTGCAAAACCACAAATCAAATTGGTGTGAAAAACATCACTAATTCACTAGAAATGAAGATAATAGAATATTTCTTTCAATATAATTTTACTAGAATAATGTAATTAAATTATAATATAGATTAATAAATAAATAAATTATAATTATTTGAAAAGTATAATTTCATCCTATAATAAATCTCTACCAAAGATCTCAACATTTTATTTTCAAGGGGAGTATTAAAGATGATTTTCTCCTTCCAGAAGCACTAAATTAAATTCCAACGGAACACATAATCCAAAAACCGAAAAAAAGATAATCCCCTAATCATTATAAATTAAGATAAACCAAAATGGGTTGATCAATATAATTTAATTAAAAGAATGAATAAACCTTTATATAATGAAATAATACATTAATCTCGAAAATTTTACTAATGTACTCAATGATTAGAATGATTTGATCACATATTTTCTAAGATAATTTTAACATTTTTCTATAAATAACACCAATAAATATTAATGTATTACAAAAACATTTATATGAATTAATCATATAATCTCCAAGATATGCTAATCATTTCCATAAATAACATAAATCAACATAAATCTTTATTAAAATCACATTTTTTTAAAAAATATAATTGATAATTTTTCTAATTTTATAAAAAGAAAATTTTATTTACTATAAGAATATAAATTTCCTAGAATATTGAACTTGTTATAAAATAAAATTAATCACATAATCATTAAATAAATTTTTTATCCATGGTCATCTACATGATAAAATATATTTTCAAAAAATAAACTCAACATTTATCTATCAAATTGATTAAATCAAAAAAATATTATACTAACCAGGATATCAAAAAGTCTTGTGGTAGGTGTTCCACGTTTTTCCCCTATAGTTATTGGTTCAAGACCCAATACCATTCTGGATGTGATGGGTTATCTCCGAACCAATGTGTTGTTCTTTTACAGAAATTTTATTAATATAATTCATATAAAATTCCCAAAATTTAGAAAAAATACCAAAAAATAATCTAAATATTGTGAAATTTAAAAGATGTTTTATCATCATATATTGTCTCATACTTTTTAAGACACACTCCTAATAATGAAATAAAATTATTTTAAAATAATACTTAATGTTAAACCTAAGGGTTACATATACCTAAAACTAATAAAACGTCCCCCAAAATATCATTAGTCACCTTAAAATTCCCTCAATTAAAACCAAAAATGTGGTGTCTAAGAATTTTAACATATGATCATCCTTAAACATAAAATCTCATTATGGTGTTCATAACTCTTTAAATTACCTCACATAAAAATATCCTAATATCCAAGGTTTTCTAAACCCTCCACTAATACAAATTAATGGACCAGATCATAAAAAATTTCATATACATGATTTTGTTATCATGAATTCATTTTCTTACATTTTCAATGATAATTATACTGTAGAGCTTACTTAATTAGGACATAATTATTAAAAATAAATCCTATATATTACAAAGTGAACACTTTAACTTATTATCAGTTTTTTCCATAATATAAAACATTTTAAACGTTTTTTTCTTTTGATGAGAAATCTTAATTACTACCATATTAAAATCCTGTTTAATCTTATCCATCCTTAGAACCCTTGAAAAATGGTTTAGATATTTGGATGATCATAAAAATACTAGTAAGGTACAAAAAAGTATGAAAATCTATTAATATAGTGAAAAAATGATAACACATAAAATTTTCACCTTTATCTTTATATTGGTTGGGTATATGAAATAAATCACATTATCATGAAAAAAATTATTCTCCAAAAAATATAATATTTAAAACCAATAGAAATTAATTATAAATCCATTTTTCAAAATAAGAACATTATATTCACAACATGTGTTAAAACTTTGTTGTAAATAATTGTAGCCTAATAAATCCACAAGAGAAACCATATTGGTTAACCCTCTCATTATTTATATGAGGTACAAGGGACACTACCCAAATAATTAAAGATATACAATGGGGATCACTCATCTTATAAGATATAGAAAAATCTCCCATTTGTATTATCTTTCTCATTCTATCTTATTTGTATATGGTGTGTTGGGATCACCATTCACATAAGATATTTTGGGATCCACAATTCATATAGGATATATCAGGAACAACCTATGTTCATCTAAAATTAACATGTAACATATTAAAAACAATTATCCATTTTTCATTATAAAACACTTGAAATTTTGTTTAAACCCATTGGTAAAACTCTTTTGGATAATGAAATACCCAATTTATTTAAAATCCCATTTTCAAAATAGAAATACCCTGTAAAAAAGGAAATTGAATTTTTATATGAAAAAATATGAATTATTATATTATAATCCAAATATAATATAATACGTATAAAAGCATAAAACATTTTTGACACCCAATGTGATAAAATAGAACATTACGTTTGCTACTTTTTAAAGAAAGTCAAAATATTCGATAAAAAATTTATTGAAAGACTCCAATTGAAAATATTTGTAATAAATTTAAAAGATACATCAAATTTCATTAATAATTAATTTATTTCCATATAAATATATCCATAAAATTATTGCAAGAATATGGACAAGGAAAAAATTAAATATAAAATAAATATTCAATACATTTAAAATGAGGTTGTATGATAAAGTGTCCCTTACTTCGAGTCCAAATCATCATGTATGTTATTTATATTTCTAAATAATAAAATTATTTTAATTATTTACTTTATAATGGACTCTTTTCAATTTTATTATTCCTTTATTTTTTTTACTACCAAATTACATAATCAGTTATGTTAACATTAAATGTTTAGATGATATTTAGTTCATATGAACAAGATGAATTCATTAGGTTGAAAATGGTAAAAGAAGTAATAATTACATAATATCAATAATAATAATAATGATATAACTCTAATTTTTTAAATCATTAATAATTTTAAAACCAACCATGAATGATGATGATAAAAAATTAACCATTTTATAATCAAGGAGACTGTAGGTCGTACGTACTCTTGAGTAAGGTTTCCATTTTTCAATGTTCACGAGGGAATGAAATTATGGAAGTTATGTTTTATATTTCAAGAATGATTATTATATCAAAAATATAACATAATTTCTATACAAACACTTATATGTATAATCCATGTGTTGGGGTTATGAAAATTAATTACATCACTTCATGGATGTGTTAATTCACACATACATATGAACAATGTTATAATTTTCAATGGATGAAAAAGTAAGAAATTGGTTGATATATTATCTATTAGAAATGATAAATATGTAACTAATAACCTATGTAAGCACTAAATCCATCATTATAACTGGTTTTGAGTGTCAGTGATCGAATATTAATTACATTGGTTCATGTGGTGGAAATCCTCTATACACACAAACGAAGGATTCTTTTACTATTTGATGGAAGTTTAGAGGGATATAGGTTATTTAATTAACATAGTAAAATCCATTTCAAGGGAATATATTGATTTAATTATTTTTGAATTATTGATGTATAATTTATAGGGATAAAAGTATAAATAATTAAAAACTTTTTAGTTAAATATTATACCTCATCTTTGGAAAATCTCCATTAAATTATATCATAGGAACTCTATGGTTGGTATTCTTCTAAATATGACACATTTATAATGTGTGAATTTATAATTGGAAATTATTTTTGTAGGGAATTTATAAACAAAATGGTTCTTTATGTGTGAAGAAAATGGGAGAGTGTATTGCCTATTATAATGAGGGGAGATGTATTCCAATAATTTATTAAAGTGTGAAATTCATATAAATTAATTTTCAAGGTATGATTTTTATATATTGATATAATTAAAATATATGATGATTATTATTTTAAATACTCTAATAAATTGTTTTACAAGGTTATCTGGGTTTTTTAATGTTTAGTTTTTGGATATAAGCCTCCATTAACCGTTTTGATAATTACCATAAAAATAGTGTGTTTTACTAATTTAGGTTAAATATCATTAATATAAATGGAAAATACTCTTTTAAAAGGAAAATTATTGATATTTTAAGTCAGAACCCAATAAAATGGTCCAATATACTATTTTTAAGTAATTTTAAATAATTTAAATAAATATTATATTTTATAAAATGTTATTAATATCACTTGTTTACCAATTCGTTTAATTGGACATTTAAAACAACAATACTTAAAATTACTTCAAATATAAACCCCTAAATATTCCATAGCATTTCATATTTATTTAAAAAAATTATGTAACTTAACAAATAATTCAAATTATGTTAATTGTAATATCATTAAATTCAATTATTTTATTTTTCTATTAATTGTATAAATACTATGTTGGAATTGAATAATCATTTAGGGTAATTATTTAATAACTAAAAAATAGAAATAAATTAACAATATAAAAAATAATTTACCTTTAAAATTATTATTTATAACAGATAAAAAATTATTTTATCCATATAAAAAAATATTATAGATATTAAAATAATGGAAAATAAATCTTTTACTTTATTTTTTATATAAATACTAAAATGGTTAAAAAAATATGGAAACATGTTGAAATTTGTTTGATAATTTGATGGATATGAATCAAATTAAAAAAAATCTAATAGGATACAGTCAGGTGTTAATCGCTTTTTTTCTTCCTTATCACATTATTTTTTACCATAGTTACCTGATTTATAATTACTATGGTAACAATTATTCAATATGGTTACAAATAATAGTTACCAAAATAAGGGAATGATTCAAAAAATATGGAACCTGATTCTAAATATGGAATCTATTTTTCTTGATTCAATTTATATAAATTTTATAAATAAAATTAATATGAAAATGAAAAATGCAATGAAAAAGAATTTTTCATAAGAATATCTTTTTATGTCTAAATTTTTTTATTACAGATTTAGACATACAATTTATTTAAATGAAATAAATTGGGTTATTAATAATACAATTGTACAAATTTTACTGTGAAATGATGTTTAAAAAAATGTGTCTTTGTAAATTCTTGAAAAAAATACAGTTTTATATATATATTTCATAATTTATTTAATCCTATTTTTACCTATCAATTCAATAGGTAGGTTATTACAATCATATATAGATAATAATATTACATGGTTTGTTTAATATTGTTTTTTGTATCATGTATATTATCTACCTTATTATTCATTTCAAAATTGTTGGATATTACCATATCCAATATTTAATAAATCTCATAATAGTTTGAAATTTTACTCACTAATTAATGGTTTTACATTTTTAAATACCATTAATAATGTCCAAATCAATAAACGGGTTAATAAAAAATTCTAATGAAAATATGAAAAGTGAAATAAGAAGTACATCTAGAAAAGCACATACTAGGTTTCCTTTTTTTCTAATTTTTTTTAAAGTTGAAAATATGAGTGCAGAGGAAAAACTAATATCCCAATAAGGTTAGAGATTGATATATTACATTGATCATAAGAAATTGAGTGATCGTTAGAAAGCTAATGGAAACAAAACCATATATAAAATAAGTGTTAAATAGACCATCTATTCATCAACAATGAAGTTAATATGATAACAATATTTATTGAAGAACCTATTCATATAGTTAATGAATTACATTACCATAGAGTTTAAGTAATTTAGTAAATATACTTTCTTGACAAGTATCATTCCATACTTTCATCAATTTCAACCATAATATAATATTATAGTTCAAATGATGAGTTTTCAAGATGAATATTTCTAGATCAAAGAACTAAAAAAACATCTAATATGTCAAAAATTCAAAAAAATGATAGAAAAATATTCATCATATATTTAAATATTAACAAAAACCAAAATGGTTTGCACAAGATAATATAATTCCCAAAAATAATAGGCCATCATATAATGAATTAATACATTAATCTATATAATGGAATATAAATTACCAATGATTAGAATTATTTGATGACATAATCCATCAAGATAAATTAAAAGTTTATATCCAAATAAAACAAATCACATGTAATGTCTTTTACCAAAATTTTATATGCATTAAAAATATAATCTAAATATTTTTATAATAATTTACATAAATAACCATAATCACTAAAATGTTATATTTAAATTTTGATTCTTTCAAAAGATAATTTAAACCTTATCCCATATCATCAAAAAATATTTCAATTTTCGTTGATCCTATAGTGTTTCCAAACTAGTGAAATTATTTAAAAACTAAATTAAACAATTAAACACTAAATCCCATTTTAATCCCATTGTTATCAACACAATAAAATATATGTTCCCAAAGTCAACATAATAGTTATCTATAAAATCTTTTGATTAAAAAAATGAAATTTCATACTCACCCAAACAAAATATAGGCATGTGGTAGGTACTTCACCCTTATCTCCCATTAGCTATGCAGTCATTCCCCATGACCTTGTCGGATGGGATGAGTTATATCCCTGATTGGAGGTTTTCCTTTTAATAACATTATATTAATATAATAGCTATACAATTCCGAAAAAAAAAATGATGAAAATATTAAAAAATAACCTTCATAACTGCAACAATAAAAATGTATTCAACAAAAAATATTATCTTACACTGTAAATATTACATCCTAAAAAATTTAATAGCATTATTCTGAAATAATAAATCATGTTAAACCTAAGGGTTATATATAACATAACTTAGTGGAATGAATCCAAAAATATCATTAATCATATTAAAATTATAACCCATTTATGGTATTTATGAATCATAAGATAAACTCTCATGGAAACATCCAAATCTCCAATATTCATTAAACCATCCTCTGATACCAAATGTAAGGACCCGACCATAAAAGACTACATGATATTGGGGTTTTAATCAATAATTAATTTAATTACAATCATGATGGACTTTATCGTTTATAGTGTAATATAATTAATTCATATATTTTATACAATAATCCTATAAATTACATTACTGAATCTTCTACTTAGTATCAATTTTTCTCGCAATATAAAACACTGAAAAAGAAACTTGTTCAGTTTTAATGATAAATATTCATCAATTTCATCTTTAATTTATATTATTTCTTACCCATTTTTCAAATCTATGATTTTTTAATAGGTTTTATTATCATAAAAATCACTATAATGGTCATAATAGTAAAAAAATACATTAATCCATGGAAAAAAACCCAATTTTTTCATTAATCACCATATTCATGGTGCTTATGAATTAATCAATAATTTACTGGAAAAAAATTTCCCTGAAATAAAATATTTATTACCTGCATTAAGAAAATATAAACCCTTTATGAAACATGTAGAATCATTGTCATTATATCTATTAAACTCATGTTAGAAATAACCGGAGCCTGTTAAATCCAAAAAAGAAATAACCGAGTTTACCTCCCTAAATGTTAGAATTAGAGAAAAATAAATTTACATAATGAATTAGATATGTAAAATGGGTCTCATTTATCATATAATATAGACAAAGATCACACATTCATATAAGTTGTATTTGGGTCACCTAGTCATGTATGTTAGATCAGGCTCACTTGTTCGTATAGGTCGTATTGAGATTAATCATTGATATATTTTATATAAAGATCACCTATACTCAACTATAATTCAAAACTATCATACAAATAACAAAAAATGATTATTCATCATCTTTCCATCAAAAAACATTTGAAAAACACATTTAAAGATATATGCAAAATAAGTTGGGTAATAAAATACCATTTCCTTTTAAAATAAAATTCTCAAAATTAAAATACCCAGAATAAAGGGAAATATGGGTTTTTGATGAATAAAAAAGTAATCATGAAATGATATCCCAAAATTAAATAACGGTAATGGTGGTTGTATGTACCACTGATTCTGTATATGTAAAAATAGAACATTTCTTTTTTTCCTTTTGTACAGAAAGTCAAAAAAATCCATATAAAATGAATAAAATTATTTCTGTGGAAGAAATTATTAAGAAATTAAAATAAAAAAATTGACCTTAATTAATTAATTTATCTTTAAATACCTCAATAAAATAATTTTTGGAATATGTGCATAGTGGAAAATGATTTAGGAAATGATTCTATAATATTTTGAAAATGAGGTTTTAATATTAAGTGTCCCTTACCCGGAGTTTAGCCCATCATGTACGATGTTCTTTATAAAAAATAATAGAAGTACATTAGTTGCATAATTCTTTAATATCTCCATTAATATTTATTGTTCCTAATATTTTATCTATTACTAAATTATATAATTAATTAAGTTTAGTTCAGATGTTTTGATGATATTTGGTTCATAGGACCAAAAAACGTCGTTCAATTGAATATTGTAAAAGTTTTAATTAATCCAAAATCTATAGAAAAATAATAATGAAATAATTATCATTTCTATAAAATAATTATACTTTTAAAACCAACCACGAAGGATGGTTATGAAATATGAAGTATGTTACAATCATATAGATAGTTGTCCATAAGTATGATCATTCAATGTTTCCACTCGTAAATGTACATGATATAATGAAGATAGGTGTTATTTTATATTTATATATTTATAATTATATCATTAATACAATATAATTTCCTTTAAACACTTATATATATAATCCATGTGACGCGGTTATGAGAAAGGAATCAAATCAAATTTTGGAGGTGGTCAGCCACACGACAGTGTGAATGGTGTTATCATTTCACAATGTTTGGAAAAGTAAAAAAGTATGATGATATATTTTATTTTCTTAATGATAAACATGTACTTGATATCATATATAAATTTTAAACCCATAATTATAACCACTAATGAGTGTGGTGAGGGAAAATTAATTACATTGGTTCGCGAGGTAGTAGTTTATCGTACACATGAACAATGAGTTCATTTGCATTATCATTGGATGTGGGGAAGGATATATGTTATGAAAATAACATTATAAATCTCATTATATTAAATATAATTATGTTTTTATTTGATCATGGTTTAATTATATTTTATTGGTGTATAACAAGAAATAAAAAAATCAGTTAAAAGATAAACCCATTCTTTAGACAACATTATTTTTTTACATTTAAATCTCTATATGGTTGTTTATATATAAAAAATAATACCCCTATATTTATGGAATGTATTTTAGTAATTTTTTTCTATAGGAATTTTTTGAACCAAATGGTTATAAATGGTTTATGAAAATATAAGAGGGAGTTCCCTTTTATAATGAGGGGAAGGGAATTCTTGAAATTTATTAAAGTATTAATTTAATATAAATTAATTTTCTTCATTAAATTAATCCAAATTTTTATAATTAAAAAAAGATGAATATGAGTCAAAACAATCTCATACAATAAAAATTGGACAATTTTAGGTCATGTTTTCACTACTATATGTTTTTGACCTTATGTTAACCATTTTGATGATGAAAAGGATAACAATTTTTTTTACTCATTATGGGTAATGATATTTATAATAAATAGAAAATTATATAATAAACATACCACTATTGATATTTTAACATATATCCAAAATTCTTGACCAATGATAATTTTCCCCATAATTTGAAATTATGTAATTAAATATTATTTATTCTAAAATACAATTAATGTAATTTTTATAACAATTGTATAATGTTGGAATTGATAAAAACATGAAAGAAAATAATTTCCAGTACAATCCTTTTTCACATCACGAGCATGATATAGTTATCTAGAAAATTTATTGAAAGTAATAATTCATTCAAATTATATTACTTTTACAATTATTTGAATCATTTATTTTATTTTTATATTAATTGAACAAATAAATTTTTTTGCATTTCGTAATCATTTTAGGTAATTATTTAATTACTAAAACATATAAATAAATAAAATTGATAAAAAATAATTTATATTTTGAATAAACATTTATAATGGAATAATTTTTTTATGCCTCTCACAAAATAATATAGATATTCAAAGGAAGAGAGAGATATTTTTTACATTATCTTTTACTTAGACATTATTAGGTAATAAATCATATAAATATGGCAATAATTTAAAATATTATGAATCACGGATGAAAATTTACATAATAAACTCATCCAATATGAGAAATTCAATTGTTGAGGACATTTTTTTAGTCCTTTACATATTATTTTTAACATTAATTAGATGATTTTCCCTTACCATGGGGACACATATTTTCTATGGTTTCTATTCATAAGAGAAAAAATTAAGGGCGCCCATTTAAAAAAATTTGTAAATCATGACTCCAAAAATTTAATCCATCTTTCACTATTCAATTTCTATAAGTGGTAGAAATAGGCTTTTTATTAAATATCAATGTGAATGAGAACAATTTTTTCATAAAAATACCTTTTTAAGTACAAAAAAGATTTTATACAAAATTTTACAATAACATTCAGTCCAATTAACATTATTAGATTATTTAAATTAAATTAGAAATAGTTTTACATTGAAAAATATTTAAAATAAAATTGAAAATTTTAATGTCTTGAAAAAATATTGTATTCATGAAAAATAATTATGTTTCACTAGTCACTGGAAAATCAATTTTTTCTGAAAAAAACCAAAAAATAAGTCTAATATAATTTTGAAAATATAATTTAAAAAACTATAGAATTTTTGTAAAATTATATTTCTAAATATTCATGAAATTAATTATAATAATTTATCCTAAAAATAAATAAAACCCAAATATAACGAAGACATATTTTTTAAGAGTATAATGACTATCAAAAATTGACTTCCTTTTCATATGAATTAATCAATAAATTTTTACTTATTAACAACCTTATATTTTTTTTATAATGCGTTTAATCATATTCAAACCCATAAATTCCACTATTAGATTATAAATATCATATATGAAAAACATTATTTTACTGTTCGTTATAGCTAATTATTGCATTTCTTATTCACTATTGGACCTAGTATTCCTTTTTAAAATCTCAATATATTATATAAAAATTCAAAAAAAAATTAAAATTCACATTAAAATTTATATTCATGATGATAATTTATAAATTCAACTAAAACCCAGTTTTATGGTAATTGAAATCATTATTTTTTAAAACTCCATCAGTATGAATATGTGTGTGATATTATATAAATAAATAATTTGAAGATTTAAATAATTATTAAAATCTCACCATGAAGCATATCCTTTATATAATATCAATTAATAAAATAATAATAACCCAAACATGTTACCTCGCCTCTCTATAGAAAAAATATATAATTTTCAACATTGATTATCTAGATAATTTCCTAAAAAATGTTGAAAATTAATTAAAATTAAAATAAGTTAACTTACTATAATAATATATAGTATAACACCACCAATAAAATTTACTTACATGTATTATTATGTGTATTCATGCTACATAGTATTTATTTTGTGTTTTAAAATCCTATCTATGGTATTGGGATTTTTTGGGATAGTTTTAGTGGGCACACATTTTGGGAATTTCTTGGGGAATCTATGAGATGTTCTCTTGGTAATCATGAAAGGTATGTATGTTTGTTCTGGTAAGGAAAAAAAATTTTGAACTCCATGTTAATGCCATAAAGTTTGGTATTTTTTGAATAGGGGATATAAGAATGGTTTTTTTATGTATAATATGTTGTTAACAATATCCAAAAAAAGAGTTTTTTAACCCAATGAATCCCTCAAACCCTGAATTCATCCTCTCATTGCTATGTTTATCGACCCTTTTAGCTTATTTAGATGATTTTAGTGAATTTATTCCTTTAGGTTTTAATTCCTTGACCCCAGAAGCCCAAATCTAATGCATTACATTATTATATTGGCATGATTAGAAGGAATTAAATCAAAATGTACCAAAATTTTATTAGTTTTTTAAACTAGATCACATACAAAATGCCCATTTTACATAAGGAAAATGAAAATGAAACATAATAAATAAAAAAATCCAATTAAATCCATCCTTAAAACTCATTCTAAGAATTCATTTTCATAATATGGGGAAATGTAAAATAATAAGGGTGATCTTAAATGATCAGTAATGGTATGTAAAGTAGAAGCAATAATGAATTGATGATAATAAATAAACATGGAAAGTAAAATAACATATAACACATGCCATTAAAATAACTAGATAAGTTATAATTAACATGGTAATGTAATTAACTAAAATACATTATATTTAGTAAATAAAATTATAATTAAATTTATCCCTAGATATGTTGATACCATAATCTCATGGATAGTAATTATAAATGAATTCTCAATAAATAAAATGTTTAATTATTGAGTGTCATGTTTCCCAGAGACATGATAACTTTACCATCAAGATATTTTAGGTTAAAATATTCAGATTTTTCCAAATTATTATTCTCATTAGACTACCAATGCATTGAGGGGATTATATTAATTGGTCCTCAACCCATAGGGAATACATTAAATGATCCATAACCTTTATCTTTCATGTCCAAAGCGTTCCTTACATATCGAATAATCAATTTAATTAATAAAAAATGAACCTTATCATCAAATATCTATATTGAATAGCTAATATGAATTTATCAATCATTCCCCATGGGTGAATAAGTAACAACATGGGTTTTTTTACATTGATAATATGAAATATCATAGAAATGTCGTTAAAAAATTCATGAGGAAAATAATCTTTCCACATTCCAAAGTGTCACATACCACTTTGAAAAAATTAAATATAAATACATTTGAAATAATAAAATTAAATTATACTTATAATATAATTAGAATATTTATATTCATGAAATAACATTTCTAATGTAATTTTACACACCATATAAAATAAACTGTGTGTATAACATTACAATATACCTCAATAAAATGAAATTGAGATGAAATCCCTTACCTTGAGTCTAAATTGTTACACGTATCATTAACATCCTGAATAATAAATAAATTTTACTTAATTAAAATTTTCAAATTCTTTTCCATTTTTCATATTAATTTAATTTAACTTATGATAATGTTTTATACAACTACTTAAACCACTAAGCTTTTGTTAGTGGTTTTGACCAAATTCAGTTCATGTGATAAAAAAGAATCAGGTAGGTTGACTATTCTCAAAGGGATAATTATATAAAAATATACATAAAAATAATCATGAAATAATTATACATTAATTATACATTTTAAACAAAGCATGAAATATGGTTATGAAAAATGAACCAATGTTACAATCATGGAGGCAGTAGGTCGTACATACGCATGGGTAACATTCCCATTTTTGAGTGATCATTATGGAAAGAAGGTAAGTAAAATTATACATATACATAATGATAACTATATCATAAATACCATTTTATTTAGTCAAATATACTTATATATATATATATATATATTGATTTAAAAGGAATCACATCGCGTCAAGGAGGCGGTAGTCCACACATCCATGAATGAAGTTATGATCTATTTAGTGTGTGAAAAGGGTTATAAAGTAAATGATATATTATATTTCCAAAAAGGTATTTATTTCTTTAGTATAATTTATATTTCTTTTATGTCACATATAATTAATTAAAAAAATCTTAATATATTCAATGTAATGTGTGAACGTGTGACACCACTTTTAGGAGGTGATAATCTGCACATCCACAAATGATGTTAACTCTTCTGAAAAATGGAGTGCATAAAGTTATGTGTCATATAAAAACTAATGAAGTGTAAATAAGTTATAAATATCCCATGTATAATATATAATTTGGTTTTCTATCATTATTATAACAATGATAGGTGGTAAAGGATAAACAAACCGTCATTATTTCATGAGGAGGTAGTTCTCCATACCCAAATGGCAAGTTAGTTACTCATTTGGTGGATGTTATTGTAAGTTTAGGTCCAAAATTTATAATAAAAAAATATTATTATAATTTTTATACTTATTTAATCATATAATCTTTATATATAAATAATTACAGTTTGGGAGAAGTAAATGAATGAAAAGTGATCATGGGAAAATATTTCCTCTATATTGGGTATGTACTTTTGGTTTTCAAAAAATATATTCCTTGGTTTCCTTTAACACAAATGGTAGGCTTCTAGTATTATGAGAGGGATTTTGGTAGATTATTTTAAAAGATTTTGGGTGATAAAGAGGGCTTCATAGGTGTTAAGAAGATGAAGGGGTGAATGCATTTTTTATAGTGGATGAGGAGTGGCATTCTTGTTAATACCAAATGGTATAAACTATTATGTGGCCTCCATTTCCTTATGAGGATCAAAAATTAAAAAAAATAATGGATAAAATTTTAATTAAGGTATAAAAAAACCTCCACCACAGAAAAATAAGTACATTTTTATAATTCTATTCCATAACTTCTATGTTTCCCCAATTTTATCATTTTGGTTTGTATTACAGTTCATAGTTTTATGAAATATTTAATTTAAACATTTTGAATAAATTAAGGATATATTTATTAGAAAATGTAGTCATATTAAATGATAAATATGATATACAACTTACAAAAAAATCCCATTTTTTGGAAATTAATTTTAAAACAAGCTCATGTAACGCACAAAAACACAACATTAACCTGTACTGTGCTAACAATGCTTTTACTTTCTATGGTTCAATTTGTTAATTATAAAAGATAAATCGGTCTATAAATGGAAAATAATTGATAATTATTAAAAAATTAAATTCACTTTTAATAATATATAAATTTTTTTAATTTTTAATCATTTATTAAAAGAGCATTTATTGTGAAAATCCATTAATGTCAATTTAAACATTATTTATTTAATTTAAATTTAAAAATATTAAAAAAATTGAAAATCAAATATATTAATTTATTTTTCTTTTTACAATAAATTTTCATGTATAAAAATAATTGAACAGAAAAATTCATTAAATTTATTTTTCTTATAATTTTTTGAAGGTCATTTATTTTATTTAATTATTAACTAAATAATCCATGCATTAGAATTTATTAAGAATTTAATGTATTATATCATCTTTGAAAATTAATTTTAAATTACCGTGATAAAAAATAATTTAAATTTTCAAAAAATGAACATAACTGAAACTATGTAGCTTCATCGATAATACAAATCTTTATAAATTACAAAGGTAATAAATATTGTTTTTTGTCACTTTCTTTAATCAACATATTATAATCGTCTATTTCATGAATATGTGTCCTAGTAGCTCCAAAAATATCCAAAAAAGATGGTATATGGTTAATATATTGACATCTAATGGCTTTTGGGAAAGATTCTTGATCATTCCGATACTTCAGTTTAAGGTTTAGTCCCTTGTTAAGCATAATTTTACCTTAATCACAATAATTAATTTTAGACACTTTCACTAATATTTTTTGGTTTAAAATTAATTTTATCTTATTTGAATATAAATATTATACTAATTATAATGGTTCATTTATATTTTTACAAATTCAAATTATAGATGTGAAAATATTAAGTTTAAACCTAATCACGTAGGCATGGTGAGAATGTAGGTTTTCAAAGTGACAATGTTCAAAAGTTCATTATGTATTTATATCTAAATTAAATATTATAATGATTCCAATGAAATTAATTGGATGATTAGATTTATAATTGATCTATTTTTTACTTTTAAAAATTTTAAATGTAATTTAATATTAATAATTATCTGGATAAAAATGTTGTTTTCAATAGAAATGTAGTATTTTTTCACTATTCACCACAAAATGAAACTTCTCAAAAAATAACAAAAATTCCCCAAAAGCTAATTTTGAAATTCCTAATTCAAAACATATGTATATTGTAATTTTTTTCAAAATTTATTTTTAAAATATGTGAACCATTTAAAGGAGGACATGCTCTGTCTGGGATGTAACTCAAGCTAACTTAGTGTTTTGTGTAGCATAAGCTTAAAATGGTTTTTAATATAAAGAAATATAGAAAAAAAATTCAAAAACTAAAATATTTTAAATTCATGGGGTGTTACATTCTCCCCACCTAAATTAAAATTCATCCTCACAATTTAAACATGATCTCAGTAATATAAGGTTTCAAATTTGAAAATACTACTCTAGAAAAAACAGAAAATGTAAATAGGGTTAATAAAACATATTATTAATAATATATATGTGGGAATATAAAGGTCACAAAACATGGGACAGAATTTGGGAAACATAGGTGGGGAAAAAATAAACCTGAAAAAAAACGTAAATAACTATAATCATTGGTTATAAGAATGTAAATGATTTATTGAAAGTTAAGGGTATCTAAACAATAAATCTACCATGATCTAAACGAATATTTGACTCATATGATATGAAGTTAATATGATTGCATTATTATTTCATGTCCTTTTTTCATGAGATGGTTATTTTTTCACCCTCTATTAATATATGTAAATATAAATTTCTATAAAAATAATCATTTCCATTGATTATTCCCTGAATTATTTCTACTTTATCCCTTAGAACATGATTTTTCATATTCATGAACATTATCCATTTTCCTCTTTTGCGGGTATATTCCTTTTATGCACGAGACATTAATTTATATTGTTTCCAATATCCTTTTAGTTGAAGCTTTACACCTTGAATTGTTCTTTCTCTCCCATGAAATAAATAACATGGTAGTCTTTTTCTCCACACTTATAAAAAACTCCAATTTTCAACATGAAAGTACTATGGTATTTCATTAAATAAGTATCATTGGTTAGAAAATACTTATTTCTATTCTTCCATTCACCAATCTTTTGATCTATCATTCTCTTATTTTATTGCTTTACTAGGAATACATAGGTCGTGGAAAATTCATTACCCATCTCATTATCCCATGATAATATGGCTTCATATGATGAGAAATCTTGGGTGAATATTTCCATTAAAAAATTTGGCTTAAGACCATAAAGGATATAGTCTTTCTTAGTCTTTGGATCATATAAATTGGTGAGGCTCACATTTCTTCTACAAGGAACCATTTCTAAATGATGGAATACACTAAAATAGTTTATAAAATTATATAGAATATTTTATAATCTCAAAAATACTAAAATAATTAATATAAATAATGAAATTTATATACATCTAATATAATAATCATAAACATGGTTTCTTTAGGGACATTTTAAAATTTAAATCATCTATAATGGTTTTTAATTTAAATGTGAATTACCCTATGAATATCTATTGAGAATGTTAAAATTGGTGTGCAGTAATGCCTATTTTTTTCTACCAGGTTACACAGAGTCAGGCCCAACACCCGTTTTCGTAGTTATTATTGAAAGATATATCTATGGCAAAACATTATCCACTTGAAGTATCCTGAAAAAAATTTATTTCTAGTAATATCCATATCATTACTACACAACCAAAATTAAAGGATTTTCTTTTATACTTATTCTCAAGGTCTATCGTAAGGTTTTGTTCCCTAATATATGTTTTGTATATCTAGTTTCTACGAATTCTACTAAACTTAATCTGATACCAACAGTAACGCCCTAACTCAAGAATCCAAGATATTTTTCATTACATTATTATATTGGAATTATTATAAGGAATAAAATCCTAAAGGACCAAAATTATAGATTTTACAGAACACAACATTACATACATGATACCTTTATTACATAGGGAAATAGAAAATGAAACATGGTATATAAAAAGGTAATGAACTACATCCTAGAAACTCATTATAAGAATTCAACATCACAACATGGTGACATGAATCATAATAAGGGGGATCTCAAATGATTCCTCAAGGTATGTAAAGAAGAATCAGTAATTAATTGATGAGAATAAATTATCATGTAATGTTAAATAACTAATAACACATGTTTTAAAATAACTTGATAAGGCATAATCAGCATGGAAAGATAAAAAAATGAAACACCTACCATTTAATTAGTAAATTGATAATGAAATGCATTAATATACATGTCGACTCAATAATATCCTAGGTTATAATAATATATAAATTCATAATAAAGGTAATGGATAATTATTTAACTTTATGATTCCCATGAACGTGATACCTTTACCACCAAGAGAAGATAGTTTAAAATATTCTGATTTGGCTAACTAATACATCTCATGATACTACTAATGCATCTACAAGCTCTCATTAACTTATCCCCAACCCGTAATGATTTCCCTAAATAGTCCCCAACCCACATCTTGCATGTCGAAAGTGTTCCTCATATATCGAAAAATCAATTCAATTATTAATCAATATAACTTATAATCAAATATTTGTTTTGAAAAAATAATATATATTTATAAATAATTCTATAGTGGAGGATAAGTAACAACAAGGATTGTTGATGTTTATGAATACAAATATCATTAAA
Source organism: Viscum album (assembly GCA_963277665.1). NCBI lineage: Eukaryota > Viridiplantae > Streptophyta > Magnoliopsida > Santalales > Viscaceae > Viscum > Viscum album. The sequence goes on along the minus strand of OY728153.1, from coordinate 288,844,501 downwards.
ATATCATTAAAACATTTTTTAGGAGAATATTATTTAAACATTCCAAAGTGTCCCATATCACTTTAAAACATTTGAATCATCACACCCATGAAGGAGAAACCTTAAATGAATGATAGAATATCTTGAAAATAAGGTTATTCAAGATACAACATGAAATAGGTGAGTATACACCCAATATAACAGGAAAAAGGTGTATGACATTATAATACGCCTCAATGAAATGCAATTGAGATGAAATTCACTGCATTGAGTCCGAATAGGATTATGTGAATTTATATTACTGAATAGTATAAATTTTATAATTGTTTAACTTCTTCATAATATTTTTCATTTTTTATTACTTTTACTTAACTTATTTTAATGTTGTATATCACTAATTAATCATTTATGTTTATGTCTAGTGTTTTGGAAAAATTTAGATTATTTGATAAAAACGGATTTAGTAAGTAGAATATGGATAAAGAAGTCATTGTATAAACATATAAATAATAATAATGATATAATTATTTATATATATAATAATTTTAGAACAAATCATTAATTATTGATAGGAAAAATGAACCAACATTACAATCATGGAGACGGTAGGTCGTACGCACACATGTGTAACATTACCATTTTGAAATGATCATTATAGAAAGATGTGAATTAATATTGTTACCTTATATAAAGATAATTATATCTTAAATGCCATTTTATTGAATCATATATACTAATATATATATATATATTGTGATGTAAATGTAATCACATCACGTCAAAGAGGTGGAAGTCCACATGTCTATTAACGACGTTACGACATTTTTAGTGTGTGAAGAGGGAAATAAATAAAATGGTATATTGTATTTAAATAAATATATTTATTTCATTAGTATTATATATATCATTTATGTCACATATTTTTAATTTAAACCTCCATTAATATATTCCATGTAATGTGTGAAAGTATAATGTTGCTTTGAGGAGGCGGAAGTCCACACATCCTTAAACGATGTTATTGTATTCCTACAAATGGAGCGCATAAAGGTATGTTCTATATAATAAATAATTAATTATAATGTAATTATAAATATCACTTATATAATAAATAATTAGTGTTTTCATCATAATACCCACCATGAGAGGACATATAGGAAAAATGAACAGTCACTGTTTCGTGAGGCGTTAGTCTGTCATACACGAACGGAAAGTTCATTACCCTTTTGATGGAACTGTGTGAAATTTTAAGAATAAAACATATAATAAAAAATATAAGTATATTTATGATATGTTTTTTTATAAAATCATAATATAAATATAATTTAACTGGCATAGATGTAAAAGAAATAAAAGTGATCGTTGGAAAATGTTACGTCTTAATCGAGTAACTCCTTATGGTTTGCTAAAAAGTGATTTCTTAAATTGATTTATTCCACATTTTGGGGATTTTAGTATTATATGGTAGATTTTTTAGCTTATTATTTTAGAGTTTTGGTGAACCAATGGGCTTGAGAGGTATGAATAAGTTGGATGGGTGAGTGACATTTTATAGTGGTGGGGGAGTGGTATTCTGGTAAATACCATAAGGTATACACTATTGGGAAATATAGATTTTATAATATGCATCCAAAATGGAATTATAATGTATTGAAGATTATTTATGGTTTATAAGAACCTCCAACATAAAAAATAAGGGCATTTTCGTAATTTTTTCCCCTCACTTCTATGTTTACCCAATTTAGTCATTTTTGGTTTTATTAAAGTAACTAGTTTTCTTACATATGTAATATAAAAATAAAAAATAAATTAAGGTGATAATTATTAGAAAATATTTACCCAATTAATTATAAATATTAAAACTAATTTACATATTAAAAATCTCATTTTTGTTGTAATTGAAGTTTAAAACAATTGCATATAACATGAAAAAACAATTCATTAACTCGTATCATGAAAAAAATGCTTTTACTACCCATGAGTAAATATAATAATTATAAAAGCTTAATTGGAAAATTAATTGTTAATATTTTATAATTATAAAAACATAGAAATTTCTTAGATGAATATAATATTTTAATGAATTTTGAATCATTTAATAAAATATCATATATTGTAAAACAACATTAACATCAATTTTGACATTATTTATTTAATTTAAATTTACAAATATAAAAAAATGATAAAATTAAAATATATTATGTTCACATATTTGTAACATAATATGGTTCTCTAAAAAATAAATTATCATAATGATTAATTAAATTTACTTGACTTTTATTATTTTTAGTATCATTTATTTTATTTTATTATTTAATAAATAATACATGTGTAAGTGTATGCTAAGCATTTAATGTATTATATCATTTATAAAAATTAAATTTAAATTACAGTGATAGAAAATATTTTAACATTAAATGCACTTTTTATAACAATAAATATGTAGATTTTTCCAAACTCTAAGGCTTTATAAATGTTAAAGGTCAAGAAGGTTCCTTTTTTGACCTTTTCCATAACTTATTATATGATTCTATTTCCTTAATAATTGTCCCAAAAATAAATATAAAATATAAAAAATATATTATATGGTACATATATGGTAATAAAGGACCTTAGAAATGTTTCTAGTTCATTATGGATTTTACAGTTAAGGTTTTGTTCCTTGTTATACTTAATTTTACTTTAATCAATATAATTAGTTTTAATCAGCTTCCCTATTATTGTTTGGTAAAAAATTAATCTTATATTATTATAATATAAATATTATATTTATAAAACCTTTATAATCCCATTTTATCAAAATTCAATTCATAGATGTGGAAAATTTATGTTCAAATCTAATCTCACAGACGTGGCTAGGAAGCGGGTTTTTTAATGTGAATATGTTTAAAAGGTAGCTTAGTCTTTATATCTAAATTAAATATAAAAATTATTTCTATGAACATAATTATATCAGTAGATTTATTATTGATATATTTTTTCACTAGACAAAATTTAAAATATAATATAAAATAACAATTTTTCTGATGAAATGGTAGTTTTCAACTAAAATACTGTATTTTTCACCATTCCTCAAAAAATAAAACTTCTCAAAAAATTATGAATAATCCAAAATAAGATAACAATGACATTAAAAATTAAAAAATGAGGTTTATATAGAAAATTAGAATTTACAAAATATTCAAATTTTAGTTTTAAAATAGGTGCCCAATTAAAAGGTGGTAAAACTCAATATTGCATGTAACGTATGCTATCTCAGTGTTGTGTGAAGCTTAATCATAAAACGGTATTGTTTATCAATTAATCCAAAATAAAAATAAAACTTATTCTAAAATGAAAATATTTTAATGGAATGGGTTGTTACATCAATGTTCAATTTTAATATTTCGAAGAGTGATACTTCATGGTGTTTGATGGTAAGAGTCTCATTCTTCCTCTCTTGCCTTGATTTGCAAATTTTATCTAAAAAATAACCTAGACATGGGATTCTGTAACAAAATACATTGTTTATGGAATTACTTGACAAATATTATTTCAAAACTATTTATTATTCGAAGAGGATAACCCAGATCTATTAGGTTGTGAGTAAATTCTTCATGTCTAATGCATTGGTGGAAGCTGTCTTATCCTATTTTCACTCTTTCTCCTAGAACATAATGGCACATTGTTTTCTATGGAAATTGTTTCTGATTTTTTTTGAAGACCCTTGTGATATCCCTATAGTAAATACCTTTTTATTATTTCGATTTAAAATCTAGAAATGTGGGGGAACCCAAAATGAGATTGAGTAAATGTTTTTAAGGATTTAGTTTTTAAAATAATGGGTTTTTATGTGAGAACAAGGAATAAAATTGGGGGGTATTTCATAATAATATGGAGAGTGTCATGTGGGTTATACATGATCATAATGAAAAATCATGTGTAACACGAGATCAATCCACTATGTGATTACTTGGATATAGAGGGATGTATATAACTCAGAAGTTAGATAGTTCTCAAGGGGCCTTCCAGTATTGGTTTCATTGGAGGATGTTCTGTATGTTTGTGTCGATTCAGTCCATGTGTATGTTTTTGGTGAGCGGTTTTCACTGACATAAATATATATTTATAATCTGATCAGTTTTATTATTCTTCCTAATATAATTTCATTTAAAATAAAATGAAAACTAATATCTTTCTTGTTTTAGTATAATTTAGGGGGAGTCTTAGGGTTTTCATACTAGGTTGTAAAGTACTACACTACATATACACCATGAAGCATATACAGATTCTATTTATCTAGATATAGATGATGAGAAGGATATTTTTTTAATAGAGGATCTTGGTGATGTGGTGGTCTTGGATGTATGGAGTTGACTATTGGGGAGACAGTTGATTTCTAGAGTCAGGATCGTTTCAACCATTGTTCCCTCTGTCTTATTTACCTTGAATCGTATGTTAATTATGTTTTATATAATTTGGGATTATAGAATAATATTTTTTCCCCTTATAATGTTACTTGGATGATATTTTTGTTATATTATTGGATTTTATTCTTCTTTTATATCATCCATCATATTGTATCTCATATTTATGGTCTTCCCATATGTTGTTTTTAAGGAGAATCATCCCTGATGTTTTAGAAAATTTCATAACGCTTATTTTTATCCTTTGGATCCCTATATGCATCACCTAAAGTTAGTGGAATTTCGGTCCTTCCCATGCTAACGATTCTAATTAGGACGTTACAAATAACATGACACTCTTTGAATTTTTTATTTCCTAAATTTATATAGCCTTAACACATAAAAGTAACATAATATAATGAAATTTCATATCATATTCTTTACTAAAATATCTATAAAATTAGTTGATAACAAAGGATATTAAGGAATATAATGAAATTGGAGCATTTTGTGCCATAGACACACATTTTCTTTAGTTTTAAAAACAATATAAAACTCTTTTTTTAAATCATATAAATTTGTAGGTTTTTTTATGTGTGTTTTTATTATGCCTAATGAATTTACTTTAATGTTAATTTTTGTGGGTGAAAGTCCAAGGATTTATGTTTCCCATTTAATATTATAGCATAGAATTCTAAATGATAGTAGAATTGCTGGATTGAATTCCTCAAGATAGGTGGAGAATTTATGCATTTATAATAAGGGAAAAAAGCATCACTTAATGTATATACGACTAAAAAAATGAAGAAATATTTAAAAAAATTAATTAATACATTAAATTGTGATATATATTGGGGGCCCTAAAGTATAATGTGATATTAATCTAAAATATTTATATCCCTTGAAGTCTAAAAAAACTTTTTATCGAGAAAGTACTTAAGATTGTATTTATTTTTGAGTTTCACTAATAAAAGTTATCCATGTGTGACAATTCCATTATAAAGATCTTATCATCTCTTACTATAATTGTTTTTGATATTATGATCCATTGAGAGTAAGGTCATTTGAATAAAAATATAGAGCTTTTTGGGTTGTGGTAATAAATATATTTTTGATCGGCTTGATTGTGGTCTTCCCTAAAGAGGAAAAGAGTGATGTGGTTTGGACTAAAATACATTCAAATATCATAAGTCAAGGATTTTAGTGGTATTAGAAAACGAAAAATTCAATAGGTAAAAGTTGAGGATACCTTGAGTAAGGTCTATATATTCACCTTGTACTGTTGATAAAATTGTGTTTTATAATATCCTTTATGGGGTAAGTCATTTTGGAATTAGTACTCTATGACTTTATAATTTCCAACGCACCTATAAGTACATTACATGATTTTATTTCCAATGTGTTTTTTTGTTTCAAATTTTCTTAACTAATAACATGTTTAATTTCTATTACACATATTTTTTCCTATTATTTATTATGAATTAAATATAAGTTTATATATCATGTTAGTTTTAATACTTGAGGTGGATGAAAATTTTCAAGTCATTTTTTTCTATAAACTATATCCACTTATAGTTTTCTTACCATTTAAATCATGGAAGACATTTGGTATTAGAGCCTAACTCTATGATGTTTTTAAAATCTAATTATTTTTACTAATATTATTTTTTTTATGATATTTGTGAATGCTTTTAATCTTTTTATTTCTAGCAGTCTATCAAATTTTGTTTTTCATCTTCTTTACACAGAATAGTTTGGTTGAGATAATTTTTCTTTATTATGGATGAAATAAATGATTTTATTATTCAAAATATTAATCATAATCGACTTCTTATATTTTATGGGAATGATTATGGGTATTAGATAGATCAAATGAAGACTTTTATTATTAATATTGGAGATGAAAAATCTATTATTTTGACCTAAATTTATAATATTCAAGAGAAATAAGTCTTAACGTTCAATAGAGAAGGGATATCTATCTTTATTTATTTATTTTTGATGAGGAATATTTTTATTTTTCTACTCAGATAAACATATATAGTCTTGTTTTATATTATCAACTAACAAATAGAATTTAGAAGAAACGCTAGGTTATACACATAGGATAATAAATTGTGTTGGAGAGTAATAGATTTATTCTCAGGGATTATTATATGATATTTGATTTCAAATATAGTGACAATGCCACTGATACTAATCAAATGGTGATAAATTTGAAAATAAGCTACAAAATATTTGAGATAACGAGTTTTCATTTAAACCACTCATTTAAAAATTTATCAGAATTATACTTATGGAATCAGAGTTTAAATCGACTAACATTGATAATAGTTGTCATATAATGATGTTATGTCTTGATAAAATAATGAATAATTTAATAAAATATTAGGTTCACTTAATGATTGATTCTCATAAGGATATGATGAAAAAAAGAGTTTCATTTTATTCTATATTCTAATATTTTAATTTTAGTTATTTTAATGATCAATTAAGTATATATATACATATTAGTCATGATGAGTTGAGTGAGATATTAATCACCCAATTTTATATGAGGATGAATCCATATATTGGAAAATTAATTTACAAAGAGATAAAATGAATAATGGGAGTGGAGTTCATTATTAGAAGGATTCTAATAAAACTATTTTTTTGGGTGTACAAATCCGGGTCATAATTTTCTAGATATTATAGAGTAAAGAAGATATGAAAATAATTCAGTGAAAAAAATATGCTAATATAATAGAAAATAATTTTTGTAATGAACTATATATATTTCATTAATGTTGAGGAGAGAGTACATCAGAAATTTCATTGGAAGATAGTGATGACAGTAGGAAAATCACATATTTCTATTCCATAAATCCAAAATTTAAAATAAAATTCTTAGGAAAATGAAATTTGAATCACATAAGAATATGACTCTTAAATAAAGCTAATTTTTTGATTAAATTCATATTGTATGTGAAAGTTATAATGGAGTTTATTACATTAATATTTAAAAAGTGAATTTATACATTATATGCATTAAAAATGTGAAAATATAGCTAATTATTAATGTGATAATACTAAGGTGATTTTTACATGACAATTGAAAAAATTTAGTAAACTCAAAAATAAATCATTTTAGATAAGGAATATATTTTTATGACTATTTATTATCTTTATAAAATGATGAGTTGGAATGAGTTATTGTATTCTATGATAAATGATTCTATGAGTAAATTTCATATTTTTACAACCGATTGTAAATGAAAAGTTATTGTTTAATCATTGGAATATCATTATATGTTTGATAATTATTAGTTAGAAATTATGGAGTTAAAAGTAAAAATTTTCTAAAAATAAAAATTAAATAATTAAATTGAATCATGAATTTGAAAATACAATGAAGTTAGAGAGAAATTATATCACAGGATAAAATTTATTTGAAATATTATATCGATATTTTATAATGAAATAATATATATTAACTATTGGTATAAAAACTACCTAATTATCAATGTATCATTAAAATAACATTATGAAAAAACACAACTATTTATTTACTATTTTACAAGGAGGAGGACTCTGTATAAAGAATAATTCTCTCAATATAGATGAATATTTTGGGAGAATACGAGCCATTATCTCAACTAAGTTGACTACTTATGTGCACTACAGAGCTAAAAATTATTGGTTTACAAATATTATTTTTTGAAATACATTAGGAATGAAGAATACCAATCATCTAAATACTTAATTTATAAATAAATTATATTTATACATATTAATATTCAAATATATATCAATGATACTTAGTAAAACTATCTCTCTATTTACTATTACTTTCTTCATTTTTTAGTTGAATTTATTATTACTTTCCTAACAAATTATTTTTTTATTAATATATTTATTTAATTCTATTATTTATGGGTAGATGGAGGTTACATTTTAACTAACATTTTATGTACTATAATGTAAATATTTAGTGAAATAATTAATCATATATAGTTTTTTAATTTAATTATCTTTGAAAAAAACAATATAATGTTATTACATATGAAATATAAACTCAATAAGTTTTTTGTTTTATTTTTACATAATCTTTTAGAAAAGAAAACATTTTGAATTTAATTTCATGATGTTTTTGTTAATAATTTTATATTTTATGAGTTGTAAATAAATTAATATTTTTTAAATTGCGAGTTTCATATTTTGAAAATTTAATCCTTTTAAGTAATATATTTAATAGAATTGTAGTGGGAAAAGTTCTGAACCACCCAATATTGTATGATCAATGGTTAATATAATTATTAAATAATGATTATATAAATGATAAGACCTAGGTTTGGTTGGAACTATTCAATTCGTGCCCACTACTAGAGCCCTTTTAAAATTTCTAGTATACTGATATTTTTCAAATTGAGTAATGTAATAATGTAGTGATATTTTAAGTAGAGATATTTTTTGAGAATCTTTGGATGATAAATATTTGTTTTCATAGATTGATTTATTTTGAAATGATTTAATTATTCTTCATGGGTTGGAGGATGTTTCTATTCAAATATTAGATTATGAGATATTTTATACCACAATTATTAATGAGTTCTATAGAACTTCTTGATTTATTGAATTAGGATATTATAAAATGGTATCATTTAATCACATTCATAATAAACAATGATTTACCTTAGACAGGTTCACCAAGCTTCCAAAACTATTATTAAAGGGTGATTCACATTTCAATTCTAAATTTTTTTAATAAGTATCATCATATTTTTTGAAGATCGAGGATGAGGAATGTCTATTTTTGGTGATGGGGAATTTTCACATACTGAACTATATATCCAGAGAAGTTTAAATAATTTTTTCAATTTTCTTTTTTATTTTGTTTTCAAAGGAAGGGTTACTTGGAAACTATTAAAATTTAATATTTTAATCATTTATATTTTATTTTTAATATGAAAAAGACGAATCATGTTATGTTTTTATACAATTGCATAAATTCTATTGTCATGGGAATGATGAATTTGAAGATATTTTTATTCCACTAGATATTGAATAGGGTTTTGGTGATGTTGGTGTGGGATACGAGTTTTAAAAATGAAGGTCATCCAAAAAGGATGAAAGAGAATATGATTAATGATGATTTAATTTATTAGATGAGGCTACTGTATTTTTTTAATCAGATTTTTTTATTGAAAATTCATTGTATTTTGAAGCCTTAGATGATCAAAATTTAGTCAATAAGAAAGTTGTGTATAAGGACACAATTACATCATATGTGAATAGAATTTCATTAGAATTTAATCGCATTCCAAAACCTCCACCACCGAATAAGATAAAAATTGAGAATAATAAATTTCTATTGAATATAGGTAGAATTAATTTAATAGAATATTTTCACAAGTTTCGGGAAGAGTAATGTCTGGCTTTGGGTCAATGTGTTGAATAAGTTAGGTTGAATAAGTTTGGATAAATTAATAATAAAGGGCCACAATATGTATTTTATTTGGATTAGACAATAAAAATGATGAGTCTTTGAGGGAAGATACCTCAGCGAATTTATTTTAGTAGTAGAAGAAGAGATAATCATATATGTTAAGAGCCACTCTAGTTGTGAGTAAAATATTCCCATTAATTATAATTAATATATATATATATATTGTTCCACCTATTCATAGGAAGATTAAATTTGATGGAGAAGGGAATGAGCCCACGATGGAATTTATAGAGAAATATTCCTCAAACTCCTCTCTTTATCCTGATATCGGATAATGTATTGAGATAGACTTGAAGAACATTCCACCATAATTAATTCCAACATATGTTAATCCTTTAAAAGTTCCATATGTGTATCTTTTATCATTTGATGTCACATTTGAAAAAAAAAATTATATTAATTTAGATTTGTTTTTGACTGAATAGAATAGATTAAATAATGGGTTCAGGTCTAAAAAGGAAAAGAAGTTAATAATATACCTTCAATAAAAGAACCTTCCGTTAATAGTTTAGATGTTTTTATTTTTTACATTCTGTTAAAATTAATTGATCAAAATTTAACAAACATTATGAATCAATAACTATCTCTACCAAGATATTTAAAAGTCCTCTAATTAAATGATCATTAGATGAAAATAATAAAATTGGAATTAATGTTTAAAAATAAAGTATTCAATAATTATTCTTTAGAATGCTCCTTAAAAAGTACAAATTTCTGAAAATAAACATGAAAATATAAAGGTAAATAAAATTCTAATATTTCATGAGAGATAAATTCAATTATAAGATTGAAATGAATTTAATGGATGTTAGATTCTTCATATAACCTGACAAATACATTGGATACTCTCTTATAAATGTTTCTTTAACATAATGCTAAAGTGATTATAATTCAATATTAGATTATCAATAATCAGATTGAAATGTGGAAAAAATAGTTTATGTTGTTATTGAAGTTAAAAGGGATTTGAAAAAAAAATTATGAATGAATGTGAGTTTCATAGTTTGAATATGAAATAATTTTACATGTTATGAAATTTACATTATAAATATGTCAATTTCATAGGCAATGAGAGTTCTTCATTGCATTTGAATTTTGATAATCTATTAATGAGATAAAGAGTGAATTATGAAAATTTAAATAATTGTGATAATAAGTTTAAAGGGATTCTTAATTTAACTGTTGATTTGAATTAGATATATTTTAATGAAAATATCAAATTAGGAGAAAAAACAATCTGTTTTATGTTTATGAAGTGGAGATAATGGAATAGACATGGATGGTAACAACTCAACAAGATTAGATTACTACCTATGAATAGAATTTAGTTTGACAACATAAGTAGACTAAGAATATAAATCCAATGGTAGATTAAAAAAATTAATGTAATGATTATAAGAGATGAAATGAAGGGATACTTTTGTAATCATTCTCATAGAGGGGAGTCAGATCCATGGGAAAGTAACCCAAATAGATGATGTCATGTCTGACCTCATTATTTTTAATCCCATTCCCAACTGTGTTCACTTCCTGAAAGGCCTATGTTATGATATGATTAGTCTCCAAGAGAGAGTGGAGGAAACAAATCCATCTATTTTTTAGTATCCACATAAAATGGAATATGCAATTCTATAAGTAATACATGATGGTGGTTGAATCATCTTAAATCTAGTGATATTTCCAACCTTTTTTCCATGTGAAGTAAATCCAATGAATAACACTTTAATTTTTTCCTCCAAAGATGAATTGAAGCCACATGATCCATAGAAGCAACAAGGCAGCTATATGAGGTTGTCTCTGTACACCACTCCACATCCCAAGGGACCCAAATTTTCTTTTAATAGTTCCATCTACATTAACTTTGATCTGTTCTAGGGAAATAATTTTGAAAAGACTTCAAATGTAAGATGATGTTGGCTATAAATACCTTCAATATTGAGGTGTTGCAAGATGATGAAGTATGAAATAGAATTGTTGCAGTTCCCTTACTAAATTTTGGAAGCTTCATGTATGGCCTCAAGAATCCTCACACAACCAGCATGAAGAATAAATGAGATATTATAATGTATAAACCCATTTCTTTCATAACAGATCACATTTAGATGCTCCTAAACTATAACTAGAAAAATCTTCTTCATCTGATGAGAGGTGATAGAAGCAGCACAATGTTGAAGTTGAGAGATGACTATATCCAAAAGTAACCATCTATATCAAAAAAGGTAATGAACATATTTCCATAATGAATAGGTAGTATCACACGAAATTAAAATGTTAGTGTTTTCTATATGATGATTACATATCCTTATTTTAGAGAAAAGATAGACCCAAAAATATTGGAAACAAGTATTCGTGGGGACCTGGTTGTAAGAAATATTCTAGTCAAAGAGTGAGCCTCAATGTTTTTATCCAATTCTTATAAAAAAATAACCCAAGAAAAAAATTATCTATATTTCTAAAATAGTGATTATAAAAAGTATTTGAGTCAACAAAAACATTTTGATAATGCTCTGAAATCAGAAAATCATAAATTGGTGTGAATCAATAATTGTTAATAAAATATTTACATTATTTTGAATATCATTTCTGGGAGAGTACAAGAAATATTTCAAAGAAACATTAGTGTTCATAGGTAAATTATTGGGATATATCATATAAATCAGAGTGGCACTAGACCATTTTTCTAATGAAAAAATCATATAAGTCTAATTAGAAACCATCCATATAGAATCTGACATAATATTGGAGAAGTTTTTTTTATGGAAATATTGAAGAGTCCATGTGACTCATGATTCCATTTTTTAGCTTATTAGTTAATATATCTTTAAGGTACTTGAGAAGGATGGATTCATTGTTGATGAAATTACATGTAAGTCTAGCTTGTATTGAATCATTGAAAAGTTTAATATTTTACTAATTCCTGCACCACCATTATTTAAAAGGTTTACAACTATTGGACCAAGGGACATTAACATGTTTCTTTAAATAGTTCTCCCGGTGGACATTTTTTTGTGGATATATTAATTAAATTATTGATGCCAATGATCCTTTTTTAGACAATAAAAGAGTAAACCTTTTTTTATATGATTGAATATTTGATAAGGAAGTGTATACCTTCCATAGAAAGTTTTTTGACCTTCCATAAAGAATGTTTATTTGGAATTCGATCAACTATATTAGAGAAGTAACTATTTGTAGGTCCTACTAAATAGATTGGAATGAAAAGATATGTGAATTGAAAAAAAGCCTTTCTTTTAGACCTAAATCAATAACACTGATGGGTCTTCTATTTGTTGGGAACCTTTTTCAAAATAAAATAAATGATTTATACCAGTTGATGGCTTGGCCATAGATATATTCATAATGAGATATAAAAACCTTTACATTTTGGAAAAATATTTTACAACCTTCTATGAACATAATGATATCATTTAAATATATGAGGTGTGTGGGCATAATAAATTTATATGAAGCATGAATAGGCATGATATTCCCTTGCTCAACTAGTCAAGTGAACAGTCTACATAGATTGTCTTCAAAAATAGATAAGATAATGGCAGAGAGGGGGTCACCTTTTCTTACACGTTTGGTGAAGTTAAAGTATCCCCGTATAGATCCATTGATTAGAATGGATATGCGAGATGAGTTAAATAGTGTTCTAATTATTCTAATAATGTGATTCTTAAAACCAAAAAATTGGAAAAACATGTAAATTAACCTCAAATAAACGGTCTCAAAAGAATGTATAAGGTAATATTTAATAGAAATATTGCCTCCAATATGGCGTTTTTAAGAGATTGGAGCATTTAAGGGAAACGTAGATACAATCTTGAATGATTAAACCCTTGAAAATAATGAATTGATTCGATGAGACAATTTTATTTTCAAGGGATTAAATTCTATTAGCAATAAGCCTAGTAATGATTTTTTAAATACTGTTGACAAAAACAACATGTCAAAAGAAATGAATCTTTGAGGCACTTTCAACTTTATGAATTAAAGTATGGAATTGGGTATAAATACCATAGGGAAGTATACCCATTATGAATAATTAATTAACCAACCTATAAGAATATATTTGAATAATATCTCAGTACTGTTGAAAATTCCTTTATTGAAATAATAAGGTCCTGAGACTCTGTCAAAATTAAGACTATGGGCAGTTTCCTTAATCTCGTGATCAAAATAAGTAAAAATGTGAAAATAATTATCCCAATAATTAACAATGATAGGAATAACATCTAGAATAAACTTTTTATTGATCTTAGGGACATTAAAAACATAAGTAATGTTGTAGAAAACATTATTGGAAATACTATACTTAGTATCAATGAATTTCTATCCACTTTTTAGAAAAGGAATATTTCTATAAGATTTACTAATTATTTGAAGAGAATTATAAAATATAGTGTTCCTATATACATCCTCTATCCATTTATCTATAAATATGTTCTTCTGGATGTTATCTTTAATGGATAAAAGAATATTAAGATTGGTTTTGAGATTTATTTCTTGTTTAGGATCAATATTAAAATCAGAGCTACTGGCTATAGCATGTATTTGGTTGAGACTGCCTTCAAAAGAAGTAATATCCATGTCAATTTTTTTTGGATTTAGATTTACACCATCCTTTAATCTTTTGTTTAAGGAATTTAATCTTTATGGTGAAATAGAAATCATATTTGAAAAATATTCATAGCATTCAAGGTGTTTTCAATATTGTTGTCACTATCAGGTTCAAATGTCCAAGCATTCTTGAATCTAAAATGGAGAACATGAATATAAGTTCAACTGAAAAGAGTGACCAAGATCAGTTGGTAGTCAGAGTTGAGTTTAGGGATGGTGATGCTGGAGATAATATCTCATTTTTAATGGATTTATCATTAGCAAAAGCTCAGTCATGATTATTAGAAACAAACCAATTAAAATTACTTTTATACTAAGTGTATTATGCTCCTATAATATTTATTTGAGTTATATATTTATCTTTGATGGAGGTTTTGAATTCTCTAGTGGTGAAAGTAGAGTGGGTTTGTCCCATTATTCACTAGAGTCTATAATGAAATTAGAGTCCCTAACCACTATCCATGATTCAGGATTGTTATAACTTAAAGAGGAAAGACACTACCAAAGTGGACTTATATCATAATACCAATTATTATCATATACAAAAGAGAAGAAAAATTAGGAGATCCAATAGGTTAGCTCATAAGCTAATTTTTTTTCAAAAAACATATAAACATTTAAACCTAAAAAAAGAATGTGAAAAAATCCAGAGAGTTTCAAAAGAAGAGTTACTATTGCTCAGACCGGGATTATGGTAATCACTATGTTTTATGTAAGAAAAGTATGTGAAAAGTTAATTTTAGGCTCAACAATATCAAAAATAATGGGTTAATGAGTAAGAATAAATCTTTTTAAAGAATTAATTGGGTCCGAGTTGGAAATTCCAGGAAAATACCAAAATAAAATCTTCATTTAAACCTATGTTTTATGTTGGAACCCCCTTCTTTTTATTCCTAGAGATCTTACTCTTAGAGGATATTTAAACTGTTTTAACCTTATTGAAGTTAAGAGTTGGGAATCCCAATTCTAGTTTAACCATATATTTTTTAGGGGGAGTTATATTAAAAATACCTATCCATGAATCAGAGGCAGAGAAGGTGATTTTTTCTTCAAGAGATGTAGAAATGTGGATCTCTCTTATATGAGCATTGTGAGGAAGTTTCTCCTTAGTAGTAAAATAATGTGTGGAGGTTTTAGAAGAATCTACCTTGTCCTTAAGATTTATCAATACCTTAATTTGGGAGGTTTTTACCCAACCTATTCACTATTATCATTTTCTACATGTAGATCGGTGTTAGATCCAACTTCTATATCACTATTTTTATCCACTGCATATCGAGGGGAGATTGGGATCCCCACCTTTTCATTAACATCATCCACTGTATTCAATGGGACCTCAATATCAGGCTTCTTTAGGGGTTGATCTTCATCATTGATAGTGTTAGGACTGCCAGCCGAATAATCAATTAAATGAGATAAAACTACATCTGAGAAAATAAGTCCATTCAGACTACCAATCTTTTTAGTATCATTCTATGATTTCATAAAGGACCTGAGTTCCTCTAGAGAAAAATCACATTGAATATTAATGATTACAACCATGAAAAGTTTCTTTATTTCATCAATAATTCTTTTCTATTTAGTTGAATTATTATGTTCTTCCCCCATTTTCAGCCCATGATTTTCCCAATTAATCCATTGTTGGGTTCAAGTGATTTTATTTTTGTACCCATATTTCATTTTTAATTTTTGAATGTTTAGGTTTATCCCAGATATGAGTTTTTTCCTTCTTTTCGCTCTTCACTTTTGTCCATTATTTTTTCATTTGGTTAGGTGACATGTTCTTTAACAACTCAACATATTAAGATAGAATGAACAATAATTTTTCATCAGTCACAGATGGGAGGCTTGTGTTCATATTCAATCCTTACTTTTGTTCATTATTCCAGGACATTAAATGTAATTACTTATGTCATTTTAGAATAAAAATTCAACTCAACCATGAATCTATCATAGATACCTAATTGAAAATTTAATAGTCAATGATCTACCTTTAGAGGGACACCAATAAAAGAGGAGATTTCATTTATGATCATCAGGTGAAATGATTACCAGTTGAGATCATACAATCAAATAAAAATTTGATCCATAATGTTTCTATGAGTGTAAGGGTTAAAATCAAAATACCATTCAGATATGCGATGAAATACAAGAATAAGTTGATTGGTCTATATATTCCAACCCCGATCTAAGTCCTCCAATGAATTCAACATAATATGAAAATAACCCCTATATATTGGAAGTAGATTACAATTGGTAATTCCATAGTAATTAGAAATATAATGTTTTAGATCAGGATATTTCTAGGGTTTATCCCATTTAAGATTAAAATTACATCCCAGAATTGAGAACTTACACATTTGATCTCATTGTTGGAGAGCTTTAAGATCAGCCTCAATTGAGAAACCTCTACCATCCAATTTTTTGTAGGGGGTCTTCACTGAATAATCCCATTAATGATATGAACCTTTAAGAGCATCAAGGAAAGAAATCCATTTAGATTATACAAAAATTGCATGATTTGGGATATTCTTGGTACTAGTTTTCTTCCAGTGTTTTAGGAATGAGTCTTTCAAAAGATGTATCCCATTCAGGATCGAAGGTTTACATAACTATCTATATCTATTAAGAGGAAAACACGCCATCACCAATTTTAAAAGATATAGGGTTTTCACAATGAGCGCTCACTGGGTCGCTCAAGGAGTTTCTCGGTATTTTCCCTTTGATCACCCAATTATTGATAAACATATGTACAATTCCTAAAACATAAAATTATAGTACATGTTTATATGATGATAATTCAAAAAAAAATTAATCAACAAAAAATATCTTGTGAAAAATGATGTTATCAATGAATATGTTTAATTTATGTTCCATTTAGTATTTTAAATTTCTTCTATATTGATATTTTTAATTTCAATTAATTAGATATTTTGTTCATATATTACTTTAATGATTGAAATTATATAACATAGGAATTTTTTTTCTTTCAAATATATAAACCATATAATGTTTTCACTATGAATAACCCACAAGAGAAAATATATTTTATTTCTATTTAAAGATCTCATATTTATATATTTAGGTGGATAGGTTCTTTATGTATTATATCCTTTAAATAATCATTTCTCTTTAAAAAGTAAAGTAATTTTGTATTATTATTTTATTTTAATTTTATTATAATATTCCAAAATCAAAAAGGTGGAGAAATATTATGAAAATTTAATTTAGTAATAGTTTTGGGGAAATTGTATAATAACTTATTTTATAAAGGGTAATATATTTGGTATTATTTTATTATTTAGTGAGAGGGACATATTTTTATAATGAAATAAAAATTTGTAATATTTTAAAATATTTCAGAAAATTAAAATTTATCAATAGTATAAGAATATAGTTATGTTTTTGAAAAAGAGGTATTTAATTTTTTAATAATGTGGGGGGGGGGGTTAATTTTTCATTTATGATATTGATTTTCTGAAAGGAGGAGTTATTTGAGTCATAAACTCACGTTATCATTAGTTTTGAACGTAATATAAAACTTATTTTATAATTCATTTTAACATGTTGTTTTCTGTTTTGTGTATTATGTTATAGAGAATGAATTTCTCGTAACCATAATTCAGGAGGGTGAATGTCCATAGTTATTATTTTTCCATTAAAGTGTATATTTTCTTTATTTTAAAGAACTATAGATGTGATGGACTAACTACATTAGGATATGTGGAGAATTTTTGTGATTATTTCTTATAAAGTACTTATAAATGATCATAGAAAACATAGATTTTGAATATTAAATGTTTTCAATCTATTATATTTAATCACCAAGATAAAAATATTTGATATATAATTTATTTTAAAATATTTCAATCACTTGGATTCAACAATATATTATTTTCAAGAGAGTAATTATAATTTCATTTCATTTGAAGTGTTTTTATTATTAATTTCCACAATGTAAGGGTTTATTTATAAAATTCTTATCATTTCTTATTGTAACATATTTTTTTGTTCCCAATCCTTTGATTTTATAGGAATTTTAATAAGAGAAAATATATAATTTTTTTGGGTGTATATAAGCTTACAATATGGTTCGAGAAGGAAAATAGAGTGTTTGGGTTTGTGTACTAATACTACATAACATGTTAGGTTGATGTATTCTTGGGAATTGGATGAAATATATTTAAATGGGTAGTATTCATTAATACCTTGAGTTATATATATTTAATTTTCTTTTATGTATTATAAAATTATTATTTATAATATACATTAAGTTTTACTTTATTTTGGAATCAGCACTATATGTTTTGTTAATTTATAATATACTTAAAACTTCATTACATATATTTATTACTACAATGTATTTTCATTTATTATACTTTCATTAAATTATGATATGTTTAATATCAAGAGGGAACATCTTTTCAAATTTTCTTTGCTATGGGTTGATAATAAGTCCTTATATACATTTAGTTTTAATACTTATGGTGCATGAAAAATTTCAAGCCATGTTTTTTTATAGAAAATCATTCATCCTCTTATATATTACTCATCAATATTATTTTTGAAATCAAAGAAAAACAACCACACTCAATAAAATAATTATCTCAAACACAATGGATCATAGGAAAATAAATAAGTGATGAAGTAAAAAAAATGGTTTGGCTATCCTTCTCATAAGACTACCTCTACAATGAACCCATTAATTTGGGTTCATGCAGAAAAGTGAATATTTTAAACATTCAACACCAAACATGTTTCTTGTTACCAACAGGTACCCACTATCCCTAATACTTTCTGTTCATCACTTACTAGGGACCCAATATAAATAATAAAATAACCTAATATCATACACAAAGAGAAATTCCCTCTAACCCTTCTAACACATACATAATGGAATTTGTATGGGTACCCAAGGATTCTAGGCACATACCACTAAAATATGTTTTAGTTACTCATTCATTAAAAATATATTATTTTAATTTTCCCCAAAAATATTTACACTAAATACCCAATTTTAATACCAAAAATATTCCTAATGAATCTACATTCCATGGAAAATTATAATTTTCATATTCAAAATGGATCCAATTTCTCTAGAGTTTGAGTATTATTTTGATTCACCAACTAATTAAATGGATGTTATTATAAATAAAATAATAAAATGTATAGAGAAATTTTTTTAATGAATCTTTAATATTTAATTTTTTCAAATTTCATTTTTGGGGGAAGATTTACATATTGTTAAGTGTTTATAAATTTTAGAAGTAGGTAGTCTTGAAAAGTAATTCGGTTAATATTTATCATTATTAACAACACTTTAAATAATATTCTCAATCCCATATGTTTCTTGATATTTCATGATAAATAAATTTCAGAGTTTCTGAGTAGAATATAATAAAAAACCATTAAATATTGTGTCTTATATGATTTAAAAGATTATAATGAGAATATTTTATTAGAGAAACATATATATTTTTTGAAATTTTTAATCTAGTAATATTGGAATGAAACCAATTATACCTTTTTATATTATAATATTCGTTATAATTATAGTATGGGTCACCAAATATGAAATAAATTTCACTTCATAGGTCAAAATCTATTTTGGTTGTATGATTTGTTGAGTTATCATTAGCATAAATAATAAAATTGTAACTTGATATACTTTTTTTTTCTTTTATTCATATCAACTTATACATTTTCATATAAAATTGTCTTTGATGGTAGATTTGTTATAATATTTGTTCCTTTGAAAGTATATTTTTGTTTTTGACTACTCATAAACTATAATATGAGGTGGAATTAAGTGAACAACCTTAATGGATGAAGCCTATTTTTATTTAGTATTAATTTTTATAATTTTTGGATATGTTATCCATTGTGTCAATTATATCATAAATATTTTTAGTGATTTAATTTTCATAAAATAATTTTTGATAAAATTATTAACAATTTATTTATAATGAGTGAATTTTAGAAATGAAAAAAATCAGTATAATATCAACATAAAATATAATCTTCGCTTTCATTTATTTTAATAAATCTCTACATAACCTCATATGTATTTTCATAAAAAATTTCCAAAATTTATCCCCATCCACATTTTCATAAGTGTAATGTTATGTTACATTATTGAGTTGAAAATAAATATAAATTATTCATTAATGTTAATAATTTATGGTTTATATAAATTAATATATCAATGACACTCCAGATATACTAAATATTTTGAAATCTAATAATTTTTATAAAAATTAATAAAACCATAAATAATTGATACGATGATTAGGCATGTGACATGAAATATATATATATCATATAATTGGCCTCATTGATTCATTATTAATAATTAAATATAATAAAATAGAAACATACATAACATATCATATATGTAATTATGAATTTAAGTTTTTCAGTATCACAGTATGAAAAATTGATATTCACTCTTTATAACGGTTGAAAAATATCATTGTGGTTATAAACATTCCATGTGGTTTATGAATTGATGGTCTACCCAACGGTCATAGTTAATAGTTTTTTATCATAGGGATACCATTGAAATATATATGGAAAATTTTTATTCTAATTTTACCCAAAGGATAAAAATGGAGGTCATTTTCATTTGGGTGCCACATAAAGATTATTAATTTTGATAATAGATGGATGATCATGGTTTTGTATGTTTTTTATTTTTTTTATTTTATTTATTTAGAGTGATTTAATTATAATTTTTTAAAATTTAAAAAATGATTTCATGTTCATTGATTTGGGAACAAAAAATAGGAGGGACATATATAACTTAGAGCCTCTTTTATACTATTACAAATAAAAATAAATGTCAATAAATTAATATTATTTCCATAAAATATATTCAACTGAGTGTTCATGTAGATTAGTTGTCAGTATAAGGAGTCAATCTGTTAACAAAGAATCCTCAAATATGTATTCTATGATTTCATTCACACATTCAATCGAATGATCTACTTGATCCGTTCTTATTTACCATATCATATTGCTTCAATAAATTCTATATTTTTCATAACCATTTATTTAATTGATTCCAACTAAATATCATGTCACTACACATAAATAATTTGGTTTTAACCTAAACATGGAAAGATTCTTCCACATTTTATCGACCTAGTGGTTTTTTAACTGATATGAGATTGTAGTGAATCTTATCCTATTGTTAACCATAGTGAATTTGGAGCACTGGACTATCAGTCACTCCTGAACTATGAGGAATTTTGAATAATGAATATGGGAGATGAAAAATCATACACACTTGTTCCTAAAATTTCAAAAATATGGTTAATGAAATATTCTTTACATAAATATTATCTTAATTATTTCTCTATTATATATTATACACAATATAAAATACCCATTTCTTTACAAAATATTTTCTATTTATTATATGGGGATTATATTTTATACCATTTTATATTACAAGAAGAACTCTAGAAAAATATAATATATAGAGGAACCTATTAAATCCATCAAATTTGATTAGTGAGGATCTATAGAAGCCATAACATTATAAACATCAAAAAATGATTTGATATAAGGAACTTATTATAATTTATTACCCTCTAAAAATACCCTTGTATTAACACCTATGTTATCAATGAAATCCTATGTTTTTTGTTTGGTCATTTTCTTATGATTCACATTCCCCTAAACAATCAATGGAATATCATATATAATTAATCTTCATTTTTTCTAGGACAAATTTGTATTCCTACCCTTTCTTTGTTTATTAGAAATAAGATCACAACATTGAGAATTGTTCACTAGGATGTTCATTTAATTATAGATTACCCCCTTCAAAAATGTTTCTAAGACACAACAAAACCAATAATTATTATAATACATAGAAATGTTAGTTGGGGTATGTTCAACAAGTTGAGAAACATTACTGTTTTTATCCTTAAATTTCAATTAAAACCAAAAATTTGTCTATAAACATCGTTTATTTCCCATCACAAACTCAATTATAAGTTTATGGGGAGACCCCTTACAGATAAATAAAATGAAATAGGGACTAATATGTTTTATAGGGTTTATAGATATAAAATATTTTAATGTGATCTAAATGAAATATATCTCAGTGAAAAATGATATAGGAAAACTCGTAATTGGAAATAAAGGAATTTTTATCTTTGTATGTATGTTCATATTATATAAGATAAATGTAAGGTCGATCTTATTCAATATCATGTTAGAGACCAAATCAAAATTTGGAGGCATCATTAACACACTGTTAATATCATGAAGATCTTGGTAGGATAAAGGGAAGGGGATTAGATTCAAATTTCAATACACATAATCACTGATGTGATCTACCCCCACAATATATAATTTTTCATTAGGCCAGAAAATCATCATGGGTCCCTCCAATATTTTCCATTGACAAATATATGTAAATATAAGAAAATATTTTAATATTAACACTGATTGGAACTTTTTATTACTAATTGATCATCATTAATTTCCTTACCATGACCCACATGTGAGTATAATTTTATCAATAGGAAAAAATATAAACATTGAAATTGTGACCACTAATATATGGGTCCACGCATCCTATAAATTCTTAGCATTAAATTATAATATAACTTTTCTAAAATAAAATAGTATAAACCATTAGTTCTATGACTATTCTGAGATATAAAACATTTTGGTAACCTCAACATCTACTTTGATCGATGGGGTTATTAGAATTGGTCTATACATTCACTAAATCGGGTGATTTCATGGGTTTATTCACCTTCCCAAGTTTCATTTTAGATTCCATAAATTATTATGTAACAATATATTGAGGTTTCTCAAAGTCAACTAATAGATTAGACACTCATAAAAATTTCTCAAATCATTCCAAAATTATATTTAGGAAAACATATTTTTACATGCAATAAAATGTTATCCCAACCACCTCATGTGATAATTGGAAAATATTTGTTTTTGGGAAATGATAATAGGTTAGCTATAGAAAATGGTTAGTATTGTAGTATACAATAAGTTTTGAAAACTATGCTTCCAAAAATTGACCGACCACTTGTAACTATAACTTCAAAACCATATAACTATATTCAAAAAAATAATTCCATGTCTATTTATATAATATTATTCCTCTTAGGAAAAGATACTAGTGCCAACTTCCCAATTCCATTTGATTATCTATTAATAAATTAAATAGTGTTCATTTTTGTAGAGTGACATTTATATATGCTTGAATTTAATTTTTTATTATAAAGAGATAATGGTTCATTATGTGTGTTACCTAATTATTATTTTTAAGAATGAGTTCACAATTATAGGAAATGCTTACAAATATCTGGATTGATAAGCACATAAACCACTTAGATTACAGGTTCGGATTTATTATTAGAATTGAGATTTCATGTTGAAGAATGCAGCCATACAAAGGGTACCTATCAAATAGTGGGTAGTATAGAAGCCATGGTATAGGAGGGACACAATGATTAATTATTAAAATTAAAACAAGTGTCATCGATCATGCTCTAAAATACAAAAAATAAGACCACTCATCTGAAAACACCCATGAGGAATTTGTGTTATGAAAAGTAATAATCTATATAACCTAGAATATCTGAAATCACAAAATGATTATAAGAAGAGAAAAACATAGAAAAATAATGAAAACCAAATAATCTATATATAATAAACCTCATATAAAAGCCTTATAAAATATAAATAGAAAAATTTATTTATAGAGAGAATAAAAAAATTCACAAAAGGTTGAAAGGGAACAAAAATAATGTAAGCCCTAGATGTCAAGAACGAGGGTGAAATTATCTTTTTAGAGTGAGACTATATTGAGAATTCTGAAGGATTGTACCCTAAAATTTATAGGCAATAATATTTCATAACAAACACCAGTTTTAGGAAAGTGGAAAAAAATTCATATGTCAATTATTCTTCCCTAAAATTTAATTTTTTATTCTATGTAGATCAAATACTTAGTTCAATGGTATGAATTTTCAAATTCCTATAAAATTATGTATTAATCATTATTATGGATATGAATATGTTTTGAGATTTTAAACTTGAAAAATAAAATTTTATAAATTGAAATCATATGCATTAGTGAATATCCATTAAAAGGATAACATAACCCAAATCCCCATTTACAAGCTCACATGTCT
Organism: Viscum album; assembly: GCA_963277665.1. NCBI lineage: Eukaryota > Viridiplantae > Streptophyta > Magnoliopsida > Santalales > Viscaceae > Viscum > Viscum album. The sequence goes on along the minus strand of OY728153.1, from coordinate 288,819,857 downwards.
TAATTCCTCCCTTCATTGAATTTCATGGAATTATATTTTATAATTTCCCAAATACCTCTTTTATTGGAATTATTATGAAATTGAAAATATTAGTTGAAATATTTTACAGCTTACAATATTTTCATCACTACATAAGGCCTCACCCAACTCCCAAAGATAAACCCATAGGAATGAAAGGTAGGTGATGTGGTGTTTACATTACATTACCCTTTTATTATCTTAAAAATTATAATTTAAAATTATTATATTGTACGCTAAAATGAATCCACTTAGTCCCCATTAAATAATTGTTAACCAATATAGATTTTCGACTTAGAACCCCACCCCCCTAAAGGAGAATGAATTATAACTAATATATTCATTCTATATCAATTTATTACATGGTTTTGTTCCCTATAATTGGGACATAAATATCCATCCACCTATCATATATACCATATTAATTTTCAACCCCCACTGGTCATTAAATCACCTTGGTGAACCTCCATAAATTCATGTATACCCATATTGGAATAATCATTATTTCACCTTTGTAAATTTTTTAATTTTTTGTTATTAATATTAAATTTATTATTTTGTATTCAAATTATAAAACATTTAAGAGTTTTTTCAATTTTGTGGTAAGTGCGACTATATACCCTGATAATAAATGTGAACTATAAATTTAAAAAATGAAAGAATTTATGAGTTTTCATGAGAGGTATAGAGTGTCAAATTATCAATGAACATGTTCTTTTACTATGAATAGAGCTCATGAATCTTTTTAAAACATTTATTTTTTTACTGTTAAATTTGTATTTAATTTGGTAAAACCCCATTTTATTCATATACATTTTAGAAGCACGCACCATCAACCTCCTTGTATGCTATTTTACTAAATATTACATATTAGTTAATATTTCCATGATTTATTTAATAATTATGTTAAATCCATGAAAAATTTCATATTTCATAATCTCATTCCTTCATATTTTTTCTTATTCATTTTTTTAGCCCTGAATCAATCATTATATATTATTCGTGAAATATTTTTGGGGTTTTTTCTATTTAAATGAGTTATCTTATCTATTGAGGGTTAATTATCTCCTCTTTCTATGGGAATACATCTTTTGAAAATGTACTAAATGATTCATGGTATGTGGATATATTTCATTTTTTTATTTCATTATCTATAAGTGTTTAATTATTTTTTTGATGTTTTTGATGCTAAAAAACATATACCATATATTTTAAATCTTTTATAGAGTTTTTCTACTTGGTTTCCAAATTAATAGGTGAATAAATTATCTTAATTAAATAAATATGACATTGAAAATATTTTATTCAAAATGTTATTTTTGAATGGGATATCTTATGTTAGCATGAAATAATGGAATTTACTTTTTATGAAAAGATATGATATTCATTATAAGTAACTTGGAAAATATTTTAATATTGTTATTTCAAAGATAAATGGGTGTTTCCTTCATTGAAATTATTTATTTATATATTTTATATTTAATTTTGTTTAACATTTCATGATTTTTTAAACATATTCTATTTTACTAATGGATAGTGGATAAAAGAAAATGGGTTTGTTTAGTAATTCCATCATAACTGGTCTATAATTATTTTTTATAATACATCATCAGTGGAGAACCGTAAGTCCTTATTTGGGTTTAAGGAAAAGTTTCATTTTTATTTTATAATGAAATTTTTATTAACATTTGTTCATATAATTTTAAAGAAGAGGACTCTAATGTTGACAAATAACTCCTCTAAAAATATAACATTGTGATCATGGATCTCTTGTGTGTACAAAACCATAATGAAATCCAATGGACATGGTTCTCTAAATGCGTTACTTAGTCCCTTAACCTTATAAATTTAAGATCCCTCCATAGACTCTATAATAAATATTTTTCTAAATATTTCTATAATTTTGTATTTTAAATCATATATTTTGTTTATTTTTATTCACATTCATACCTTTTATTTACTTGTATAATTTTTTTTAAATGAATGTTTAAAGTAGTATTCTTTTTTTTCTATTAACAATATTTAATTAAATTTTCATGGTTATAGTATAAAAATGAATGAATCAGTTCAATTTTATTAAATATTTCTATAAATAATGTGCTGGAATTATACTAGGCATTTTTTACTCACACCATGTATATACACATTGTGTGTATGCATACCTTATTTTAAATTATACAAAAGAGAAAAGAATTATTATGATTTTAATGATTTTTTATCATTAATTTATGGGTTAGAGAAGGTGAAATATGATGGTTAAACACTTTTTATATATAAATAGGTATCTTGTGTACATTCTGTTTAGTTATTCATTTTTGGTTATTCATTTTTTTTATGTATACAATTTATTTATATTTTAATCCTAATCGCCTTTCTATCCACCTTTTATAATTTTTAGTTATATTTTGGAATTTTATATTTGATAATTGGGACATGTGTTATATGTGTTCACTTAGTAATAATGTGTAAGAAGTACTATTTCAATTATTTATTTATTTTATTCCATGATTTTTATGGAATATTCCAAAAAATATTTATTTCACATAACTGACATTCCATTTCATGGAATGATTGTTAAAAAAACCATGGTGGTGGTTTCATGTTGTATTAATTTCAATGGGTAAAATATTTACCTATCATATATTTTTGATTAGAAAGAATTATTTTCCAACCAATGGAAATTGATAATTCAATTTAGTCCATATAGATGACCAAATTCGAAACTATGTTAGGTTATCTTGAGTTTTTACTATATATACGATTCCCCCTTCATGTAAGCTCTTTTCAAATCCAATAAAAGTCCCATGTGACCATATCACCTTTGATAAAAGAAACTCAAAAACTCTAAAATAAATTCCCATTGGTGCACCTCTTCCTCTCATTAGATGTTAAGGTATAGCCACTACTATTCCCCCTTCATAATAACAACCCTTCATACTTTGGATCCCAAACGATTCCTTCTATCCATGGATTCTTGTATGGCTATCGAGGTATAATTATTCTTTATGGGAAACCATCCATGCATAATCCAATTTTTCTTAAATAGATCATACATAGAAAAATTTCAATGCTTCCTACGATTAGGTACCTCCCATAATGTAACCCTTGATTCTATTAAAATAAATTACAAATGGTTCTTCCTAAATTTGGGTTTCCACCCTAGTATGATCCCCAAACCTTCACCAAGTTCATCCACTGACATGAATAATTGGCTTTTTTGATGGGTAATTCCTACATGTAGACTATTTCATGGAATGGATCACCGTATTTCTTATATTTTTGGAAAATATTAAGTGAGAAGAGGACTAGGTTATTTGATTGGAAAAGATAAAATTGTAATCACTTCCACAAAGATGATTGAGAAATTATTTTTCAGAAGATAAATGCAATGTGTATTTTATTTGTAAGTGTATCTTGCATATCTACTGTATATACATGAATCCATGTATTATGTTTTTATATATAATATTTTAAATTTCATCTAAGAACAATTAATCCAGTGATTGATAAAAATATTCCTTTTGAAATCTTAAGAAAAAAGAACCTAATTAGTGTGTGTCCTTTTCCAAATATGGAATGAATAGAGGGATTATGTCATGGAATATTTCATCATCCTAGGATCATTACATTCCTCCAAATAGATTGAATATAAAATTCATCCTTTTTTATTTATAGAACTTCATTTCTGATACACATAAATTCAAGAGATGACTTTCCAAAAGTTATTCCAATGGAAAATAGTGTATCAGCACAATAATGAAACTTTAAGGATGAGAAACAATCCATTATAATATAATTCTATTTATATAAGATAATTATATATAATTATTCATCTTGTCAGATAGTTTCATATTTTTATACCTAAACATCTTCCATAAGATAAAAAAACAGTCATCACTTTGAATTCATCAATATTTAAGATAATTTAGTTTTTAATATTATTTTAATAAAATATATTGAGATCCTCATAAGATAAATGGATTGGTTGGATAACCATTATCTCCAATTTTATAAGAAATCCATTTTTCTATAAGATGATTCATCTACTCTATAAAATAATTCATTTATGTGATATGATAATTAATTTATTTTCTTCTTCCATAAGAAAAAATCCTTTATTGAAGAATAACTTTTTGTTCTTACAATTAGAATATCTACAACTGAATTATTTATCACCTAAGTTAAATCCATATTTTAATGAAAAATTCCTTTTGAAAATTTCTACAACAACTCAATGAATTTAAAATTGTCATGAAAATGTAAAATTATCCTAAAACACTTCTGAGAATGTTTTTTTAAAACAATTGGATTAATGAGAATAAAAATAAATATTATTTTATGAAATTTTTTGGAACAATATAATCCTATACAATAATTTACTCCCTTTTATGGTAAGAAAACTAAAAAATATAATAACCCCAAAGATCTAACAAATAATCTCCATTTAAATAAAATGTTATAAAATTTGTGTTGTATCATAAATATTCCTTAAAAAATCCATAAATACTCCCCCATTTTATGATCTCAAAAAGGATTTTTAAATGACAATGAAAACACATTTTCTATAGTAAATTAACAATATAAAATGATTTGAATAGAAATTACTAAAATTAATAATGTTTATCATGAGATTAATAAATAAACATTAAAATACAAATGATGGGTCAACCCTTAGAATAATGAAATGGAAAAAATATAAGTGATGTAAGGAAAAACATTTAAGGAAAGGATCTTTTAAACAAAAAAATTTCGTGAAAAACATTAGTTAAATAGAGATAAATAACAAAAGGTCATTCAATATAACATGATTTAGAAAATTAATAGGGAGAATCTTTTTGAATTATCGTGGATAGAAATGTAGAAAAAAAGAGTTAGGGAAAAAGAGCATATTGAATCTCTCCGAAAAGATAACAAAGTGATACAATAGATCCAAAGTTTCCTCTACGTTAAGCATTGTTCAGGAGGCATTCCTTTACTATACTAGTCATAATTCCAGCAGATTCTTCTTGATATCTCACTATGAAATATCCATCTAAAGGAGAAAATTGAATATTTTAAAATACAATAAGAACAATAATAGATGTTTCTGATTTAATAATGATTTAATTATGTTATTTAAAATATATGGAATGATGATAAAATATTTATGTCATGAACTACAAAGTAATAGGGATGTGAATGGGAATAGAATGTCCTCATGAACATCAACCATGTAATTAAAAGACTGAATGAATGAACATATCCATACTACTAACAAAATCATTCTAGAATAAGTCTAGATGAATTAAATGACCTTTTTAATATTTTGGAACAATGATATAGATGTTACATTGAAAACAATACCGACTCAATTATTGATCAAACATTTCATAATATGAATCTATAAAATTTATATACTAATAGAAATGGTTTATAGGGAGGAAAAAACTAGAAAACTTGAGGACATAACCAAATAATATCTTTAATGTTCTTAGAATAAATCCTCTATAACATCTCATCAAAGTCATATTCATCAGAGGAAGAATAATAATTCAATTGAGACTGGGAAACTACCTGATGAATATGGAAAAGATTATATTTTAGATAAGAAAAATTTGTGAAAAATATATCAAACCAACATACCTAGTCCTATTATAATATATATTATATCTTATAGTTGATTATCAGAATAAAAATAGTATTTATAAATATTATCTTTACAAAAAATCCATATTTTTCACAATTTTTTTGATAATATTGAATGAACTTCATAGAAGACTAGGAGTAATTTAAGTATTATAAATTAAATCAATCATAATAGCATTAATATTTAATGGAGAAATGATATCACAATACATATAAGTGATTCTTGTTGTCAAGGAATCATGTAAAAAGATACATTTTACATAATTTATTACACAAAACATGAGAAGTTGATCCCTTCATACATGGTCAAAAAATTATAACTCCCTAAGAGACATCCAAATATGATTGGATTAATCCCTTCAAAAGTTCAAAATATATCTAAAATACCATATTTTGTTTAGTGTTTGGTGTTGTTTTGATGTATATAAATAGAGATAATTACATTTTATTCAAGGACTCATTAAAATTATTCAAAAATAAACTCTCCATTATAATATTCTATTCATCCATGGAGTATTCTAATAGAGCATCCAATGATATAAAAATACACCATAAACACATTAAACTGAGACACAATTCATCACCAACAATTATAACTTCAGTAGTTTTCATGTTAGTGCTACTAATCATGTATTCAATATGGGTTGGGGAAGTATCTTCTATATTTTATTCTACTTATTGATTCCCATCTATATGATAGGGTTCAACAAAAACTATTTTCTTCAACCTCATAACTGCTAAGGGATCATCTCTTTCATCTACTTCACCTACTAATTTTGATCCCTAAAACCAATCCCAATAAAACAATATATCTCCATTTTTATTTTACTTCTATCCTCAAATGATATAGAAATATAAAATAGGGGATCTACACCTAAAACTGTCGATACATCCCTTTTTGAAAAACACTAACTAGCCAAATAATGTCAAAAAAAATTATGTAGTAGAAAAAATCCACCCAAAATTCTAGTGAATAATATTTTCAATAGTCTCTTCTTCTCAGAATCATAAGGAGGTAGCAACAACCACATGCATCAATACTAAAACCTGAGTCACTAATTATTTAACTTCTTGAGTATATTCCTCATCCAAAATAAAAACATCAGGTTGAATATCATCAGAGATAACCACTCTTACTCTTCTTATTCAATCAATAAGAGATAAATACCAAGGTGGTTTTTAATGACATAATGGAAGAAACGTATTTATGTAATCCAGTAATAAAAATAACTCTTTATTGATTATACCAAACCAGATAATGTTTAAATTTAATATCTTCCTCAACTCCAATAGGTTGTATTTTATTTAAAGAGTAACCCCAAAACTATCCACATATCATTATTACTACAGCTTTAGGATTTATCAGACCATCACATTAGGATTTCATTACAAAATTCTACCAAACACTATCTTTCAAAAATATGAGAATAAGAATCATTACAAAATTATATAAATTCACATATTTGTTCTAAATTCAAAACATAAACCACATAATATATCTCTCAAGATTGATATTCTTCTTTATCAAAAAAATACATCAATGAAATATCATGTAACAAGACCTCCTCAAACTCTCTATCTCACTAAATGATTACAAATTGAATATTCTAAATAGGAACATTAATTTCTGTAAATTGATCCTTTACCACTTTATATTGCATATCTAAATGTCCAAACCTTAATTTCATGATCTTATGAGGGCTTACCTCATCAACCATAGAAATAGATATATTAAAATAGAGACATCACTCATGTATACAATGGAAGTCCCTAGCCATTTCCACAGATTACATACATAAATAATTTTGATTCATCATTTTGTTTAATAGGTCTTTATTATCCCAAAAAATACACAATTAATTCTTATTAAATTATCAAAATTAATTCTCAAAGAAGAGTTTTATATGACTCTAATCATAAGAGTACCAACATACTTGATAATTCATGATGTTCTTCAGTAACATACCAATTATATCCCACGATCTAAAATCTATTTCTTTCCCACTACATTCTTTCCTTATTAAGTTGTATCACTATCAGAATATTTTATATTTCCCATCATCTAATAATAAAAGAAAAACTAGGTTCATAGAACGAGGTAATGAAATTTATGAGGAAGGAATAAATTTATGAGGTTCATAAGGGTTCAACGTTTTTGTGTAAAATACTAACAATTATATCTCCGTATAGACCTATGAATGCTCAAAACATATTTATTTAAAATTTGATCATTTCAAAATTAAAACATGTCACTTTATGATATGTTGGGAACCAATATTGACTACTCAAAATAAACAACTAGTAAAAAGATATTGAAGACATTGATAAAATAACTTACACACTAAAAATAAATAAAATATTTGTTAGAAAATGTTCATTTAAAATCAAAAATAACTAATTTAAATTTATTAAAATAAAATCTATCAATGGGAAATGGATTAGTAAAAATGTCTATAAATGGATGTTTTTGTAAAAATAAATTCCTACTAAATATCTCTATTTTAGGAATGATCATGTTTCAAGTAATTCCATTGATCTATTTGTTTTGTGCTTGAATGGTATATTGTAATTTCAAAATATTGATAGCACTTGTGTTATTACATTTTATTAGTATATTATCAAAATTTAATCCAAAATACGTAATGGTGTGCTTCATCGAAAATACGTGTTCATAATAATTACCCAATGCAATGTATTCCTCTTAAGTAGTCAATAATGAAACAATGATTTATTTATTACTAGAACATGAATCTAAATAGTTTCTTATAATATGATTGGTTCTTTAGGCACCCTTCCATTCTATTCTACAACCTCCAAAATTAGCATCTGAATATAATGTTTAATCAAATTCAGATGTTATTGGAAAAAAAATAGAAAGAGATTATTTCTTTAAAATATATTAAATTTATTTTTAAACAAATTAAATGAGATATTATTGTATTTTATTGAAAATTAGGATAAAAAAATACCAAAAAGATTAATATATTATATGATTTTAGTTTTACAATTAAACCAACAAATTATTAATCTTTATTGATTTTTGTTTAATGTTTTTTTAGTTTCTTCCAAATAGAGCATAATATTGGAACTCCTAATAGTTGCAAAATTTTTACTATATCCATGTACAAATACATTAATTAAATCAAGTATTTAATTTCATTGGTTTAAATTATTTCCAACAATATTTTTGTTAAATTTGAAAACCAATGAAATAGTTTCACTCACCCATGATGCTCATTTAAAATTAATTACTCATTATTTTTGAAAATCCACTATAACTTTCTTGGTTTATTAAACAAAAAATAACATCATATACATAAATTTTAACTAATAATGAATAATTTGAATAAGTTGTCATAAATAAAGTTTAGTCATGAAATCCAGTAATAAAACCATTTGAAAAATGAAAATAAATTAATATTTCATACCAAGAACTATGTACTTTTTTTAGACAATATGATGTTGTGGTATGTTTGAAAAAAACTATTTTCAAAATTAGGGTCTTAAAAACATATATGTTTTTCAGCATAATATTATTCAATTAAAACCCTGTTTAAAAATGAATATTTAACATCCATATGATGTAATAAAAAAACGATAGCAGATACATATTATAGAAGGATTCTAATGGATTCTAATGTATAAATAAATGAATTAATTTTCTACATAAATAATTTATTCTTCTTGATTATAAAGTTTGATTCTAATGTAGCCTTATTCTTATTGATCACACCTTGATTATCCATTTATTTATAAATACCCACAAATATCCAATAAAAGAATAATTAGTGGGTCTATAAAATATTTCCCAAACCTTTTTACTTTTGAATTTGTTTAATTATTAATTTATATAAAATCCCAAATTTTTATAAAATTGGGATTCTTCTATGGGTTTAGGTTCTAAATAAGAGTGAAAGTAAAAAAATTTCTTGAAGGTTTTTTAAAATATATTATTATTGATAGCATTATCTATATTTCCTACAATAGTTTGTAAAGGATTATTTTTAAGTGTTCTGGGTTGTTTAGGTGGCACAATTTTTGGTTCATTCGATTCATTCATTTGAAGACTGGATTTTTCATAATCATCCACCAAACCATCATCCTTTTTATTTTCAAAGAGAGGATCATGTCACATGTGATACATTGAATCACTTGGGTCATTTAAATTATTTTTTGATCAAAATTAATACTTTTATTAAATTTCAAATGATTATATTAATTAATTATCAAGGAATTTTTATTGAAAAAAATATATTATTTATATTTATTCGATTAACCTTGGAATATTATTTCATACCCATTTGAATCTAACATAAAATATTGTATTTTGTGTTCAATATAAAAACTTCACATCTAAAAACATTAAAGTATCAAACCCCAGGTTTTTTTAATCATTATCTTATATAGAGTATTCATTAAGAGTTACCTTATTAAAACTCTATTAATGTCATAAAAAGGGTTTTTAATAGCTTAAATATAGAAGGTAGTGGGAATGTCATTTTTACATAACATAGTTATAGAAATTTCATTGAATTTTTTTTCCTTTCAAAAAACATCTCCATTCCATTGAGGATTTCTAGAGGAAGAAAATGAATGATTAATTACATATTTTTAGAAAAAATAATTTAATTCATGATTCTATAATTATCCCCCATGCTAAATTCTCAATGTCATGATTTTTTTCATCCTTTTCATTTTGTAAAAGTTAATAAAAATGAAAATGAAATAAAAAGATTCAATCTTTAGTCTAAAAATGTAAAACCCAATAAATCAAGAGAAATAATTATATAAAACATAAACAAAATATTTACCAACAAATATTATTATTTCATATGATCTGAATATATTCATGTGGATAATTTCTAAGGGTTTAAAAGCAGAATCCACTTTAATTCCCTTGAAATATGTTTTTTCATTCAAATTTGGAATAAATCATAATTTTTATTTTAATAAAATTTAATTTAAGGATAATCTAAAATCAGTTTTTTCGAAAATAATTCTAAAGGAATAAACATTATAATTTACAATTCCCCTATTCTAGATTTTTTATTTAATTATTTTAGTATTCGAACAGTTTACATATTTTTTACACAAATAATTAAGATATAGGGAATATTTTTTTTAGTTTTAAGTTCTTTAAATCCAAGGGACCTTTGTTCAAAAGCTAAATAGGGATTGTTAGAAAATTAAATTGAACATCCTTCATCACAAAACCTAGAAATACTTATCAAATTATTCTCTAAGACTTATTCATGGATATATTTTTCTATGAGATTTTTTATTTACAACTGATCCAAATATAATGATTTTTCATTTGGAATTTCCATTAAATGTGACATAGCCTCTATTATTATTTTACATTGAGTGAATTTTTGAAAAATATATGGACATATATCTTGATCATTGAATTTACATGTACCACTTCTCATTCCAATCCTTATAAAATTTTCCATCAATAAAATAATAAATAATAATGTTTTTTGGTGCCCATATTCTCATGGATCCTTCAATGGTAGACACCATTGGTGGTAGAATAAAAATCTATTTGAGCTATCTACAAATCCTAACAATGAATTTAGACATAATTTGTTAAAAAAGGATTTCTTAAAACCAAAAAAACAAAATAATTTATAGGCTACAAATATTTTAATAATGAACAATATTTATATATTGAATGTAGGAAAATTTATTTAGTATTATATTATTATAATAAGGCATAAAATAATTTTTATATATTTTAGGTTCAACTAAATTACTAACTATAATGAATAATTTTCTATAAGGATTGTTTTTAAAATGGATTTTATATAACTAATCTTCCCCCTCAGTGAGAACAGTAGAAGAATATTTAAAATATTATGCCTAATTTTTTAGGATTTTAATTTCATTACCATGATCAACATAAGTGAGAAGACATTTTTCTAGAATTAATTTTAAGATAGAAATATCTTGGTAAAAATAATATTTCTCTTTTATGAAATTATCATAATATTTTCTAAGATTTTTATTCCTCCTTTTCACGATTTGAAAACTTTATTTTAATCATAATTCAATATTAATTTAGTTGTACAAAAAAATTTCTATTATTTAAAATCTAGGTTCATTATTATAATAATGAAAAGAACTTACTACTCATGATTGAGCCATAAAGTTCATGTTAACATTTTTATATTATATTTTAGCTGCAGATAAAATATTATTCATCACTATAATCTTCTGAACCACATTATGTTGACTTTTGGAATTATTTTCATTATTTTTATAACCATACATTTTGAAGAAATTATTTTTTGACCTTTAAATTTCGTTAGATGGAGGGCACCATGGCCTGATCATTCCATGATTTTTACACTCATATCAACTAATGTCATTGGAATTTGTTGTATACCTTTTGTATTAATTAAAATATTTAATGAATACACTTCTATTATTATATAAATGTTTTAACATAATAGATAATTGAGAAATTTTACCCTCAAAATTAAAACTATTTGATTCATATTCATGGGAGGAGTTTGATAAAGAAAAATACTTTGATTTCATTCCATAATTTTATTTTGAAGAGTATAGATTAGTATGTTCCTTCTAAAATAAAGCATTCCCCCTAACCTCATATTCCATTTTAGCTTCATAAATCATGAATGTGATAATAAGGTATTTTATTTTCAAATCTATCAAAAAATTAACTATCCTTGTGGAACTGGAAATTTTACTCCATTTATGTGGTAAAACTATAATAACTTTAAGATATTAATAATTTTTGGGAACTTGAGTTCCTAATGTAGCCACATTTTTTACAATTTCATTCAGCCTTACATTCATATGAGTGATTCCATTACCATTACTAGTTCTGATGGTTTCAAACATAATCATTACAAAGTTTTAACTGAGCTCTCTCACATTTTAAGTACTTTCAAAACCTACCAAAATAGTTGTCCAATTTTAATGTTTTGTTTTACATTGAGAACATCTATTGAAATATTATAAAAGAGTATTCATATTATTTAATTCAAACAATTTTGGTTAAAATCATATAAATTTCTACAGTGGGATCCCATGTCTTAGGATCATTTCTGGGGATTTCATAGGGCTTAACATCTTATAGATAAACTTTTATGTCAAGTTTTTTTTCAAATAAATAATCATCCAAGTCTTCTTGCATCCAGAGTTTTGTTCATTTAAATATTTATATGTGGTTATAGAAATTCATACATTACTATCAAGAATTTTAATTAATGGATATCTAATATTTAACCAAACCTTTTGTGAACTCAAAAGTAACAACCTTTGATACCAATTTTTAGTTGGATGAGTATTTCAAAGTGACTAAAGATGTTGTAAATTGAGATAACGAAATTTTATTGGATAAAAACCACCATATTTTTTGGTATGAAATATTTTTGTTTTCTCCTAAAAAAATAAGTAATATAATGAAACCTGTAATAGAATGAAATGATATAGAATATTTAAAGTTGATCGGGGCACAAATATCCCCTAGTTAACTCTACTAATAGTCTAGTCAATGAGTTTGGTGATTCTTAATATACAATTACCTTTTTCATGGACTACCAATCATTATGAAATAATCTATCACATGGTAAAATTGTTCATGATATTCCAACAAAGATCTCTATTTACAATAGTTTTACATGATCTTAACATACTCAGAACAATGAGTGTACATTGATAGGGAGATAAAAATAAATATTTATCAAGGTTCAACACATATTTGAAACCAAAGATTGGAAAATGAAGACTAAAATCCCTAAAAAGTAATTATATAAATGGTAATCTGTACAGGTTCTTTGAATTAAAAATAATGTCTCAAATTCACAACCATAGAGTTGATTAAGAAATTACAATTCGGTATAGCAACACAATGTGTGTGTATTTATAAACTTCTCTTTTGTATCTTCGGTATATGCATGATAGCTTCCTCATGGTCTCCTTTTTATATATCCAATTATTAATTTATGTAGATCACACTTGTAAATCAAATTTTCTAGATAAATAATCCATTAAAATTTTAAATTAAGAATATATTAATTAAAATGTTTCATTCTCTTACAAATATTTAATACGTAGAAGCAATAGGCTATTGTAGATTTCATCTTCAACTAATATTTCCTTTTTTTGAAATATAAACATTATTAAATTCATAAATTATTAATTTATATAACATCTTTTTTGGTACACATAAAATTAAAACATGACATTACAAGTGATATTCCAATGGTAAAGAGTCTATCCAAACTATACTCTAACATTGAAGAAGAAAAAATGATCCTTCATAAGATAATTTGATATATGTTAGATAAATGTCTAGAAGTACTATTCTCCTAAGATAATTACATAATGACAAGTTAATGATGTTTCCCAAAGATAAATGAAGTATTATCTCTTTTAATTCATCAGTGCGTAAAATAATCTTCATAGAATTATCCTTTTTGTAAAAGAAATTGGGATCTATGTAGCAGAAAAAACATGGATAAATAACCATATGCTCTAATTTCTGCAAATTTTTTACTTTCCATGAGATGATTCATCTAAGACATAACAAAATTAAATTATTTCATAAGATGATTCATTGAATTTTTTTATATAAGAAAAAAATATTTATCTTATGTTAAACATTCGATCATGCAATGAGAACATCCATAAGAGAATTATTTACCACATAAGATAAATTAAATCAGAAAAGAGAGATTAAAAATTAAATATTTATTTGAAAACTCAAACCACTTAAATGGATTAATAATCTATTATATGATCCTAAAACACATAAGATAAATAGATAAACAAAAAAATAAGGAATTTTTTATAATTAAAATATATATGAGCTTATGAGATATGGTGGAGGAACATATTCCTGTACAATATCATTTAAATTGGATCATTAATATCTATTTATTTCTCCCTAGAAAATGGTATATTAAATGAAAATATGATTCAATATTTATTTTAAGTATTCACATAAATTGAAATAAATATTCATATTAATATATTCATAGAAGTAGTCAAAAAAATATTTATTTATTTCCTTGTGAATAACTTCTCCCATGATCAAATTCAACATAGATATTATAAAATCAAATATACCAGGGATTAATTTCATAGATCAACATTTATTAATTTATATACTATTATAATGGCTGCGAAATTAATTTATTCTTAAAATTAAATTCAATTGAATTTACTGAAATTTTGGTTAAATTTTTTGTGTAATCTACTTGGGTGATTTCTCAAATGAAATGTATAAAGACAGCAAATGTTTATGATCAATTTATAACTGTACACCAAGGTAGTAATATAAGAATAAGTTAATATAGAAATTACTAAAACTTTACCTTGAAGTGTTATTTGTAATATAATTCCTTTTTCATGTTATATATAATTAGAACGGATGCATATTTATTTTATGACCCTATAAGGTTGGTTTTTCTTTCTATAACTTTTTTAAATTACCTTGTGTTTAAAATACCAGGTCCATGGATTTTTAAACACCTGTTTCTTTGTAAAATGTTCATAGAAACATTATTCCATTAATATAGAGGAGAAAAGTCCACTACTGACCTAACTAATTGAACATATATCACTTAATATGAACGTAATTTATTATATAGCTATGATTTCATATATAATAATAACATTCATATATATATATATATAAGTATGAGATTCAAGTTACATATTAACAATATTATCATGTATAAGGACTAATACAAACATTCATATCTAGGAATATCCAATGTCATATAAACATATGAAATTTTTATTGGAGGACTTATCCTTATAAAATATTCTCTTTGATATCACTAAATCAAAAAAATATGAGAATACATGTAAATTTATTATGATACCCCAAAACTTGATAATCAACCATTGTGTCCCCTCATATAGATTTTATATAGATGAAATGAATTATTTTTTTATGAATATATTCTAAGAATCTATATGATCTCATTATACTGGAGAACACAAATTATGATGAACCAATATTTTCATATATAGATATTACATCTTTTTTATTAACATTCATTTCATTACAAAATCAAATACCTATGGGTTCAAATTCTATAGTTCCTTTGGAAGCATGTAAACATACAAAAATGATTCATAAGATTTTTATATCATATCCTAATTAGATCCTCATAAATATCACCCTTCATAGAGATATGACATGTAATACCTGTCATCATAACATGGTAAAAAAACATATGAAAATGTATGCTCAGATTCGATATAAGGGTAATTATTGAAAACATGTAAATATAACATGAGAATAAGGGTATGAGAACATTATGATAACATATAAATATAATACCCTTAATATTAATGATTAGAAGCTTTATTCATGGAATAAAATGTTTTTGTACATACGACAAGAATCATAAGTAAATCAATTTACATAATCCGTGAGAGCATAATGTTGACATAAAATACTAAATTTTGGAATACACATAACACTAGAAATTAATTTCAATTTTATTCAATGATCATTTTATTGGATATCATGGTGGAATGGTTTAACTCCTCAAACAATTGTAGTAGTCAAGGTGCACTCCCAAGACTATCATAGTGGACAATGCCCCTTTTTGAATTGTGTTCACTCCCCACTCATTCCTATTTTTCTATAGATATTGTAATCATTAGCTAATGAATTAGAGGGAGATATATGTACCACCTATCACATAAATGAAAATTTTTATATTGTGTTTATGAGATAAAAAAATCATATTAAATTCCATGAAAAAACCTGTTTCATAAGCATTGCATCATATCATAATCCATAGAAAATAAATGGGTTTCATATAAATAACATTATATCCTATTGAAAAGAAATATGTTTCAAACACATATCATCATTATATTCAAAATACATTTAGAGAAAGAATAAGAATGGTACAAGTGTATTATATTCCCAGTAAAACATAACCAATGCTAAATTTTGTTTTCATTAATTAACAGAAATTTCATAATGTATAATTAAAATAATAAATAAGAAAATATAATTTACATTTTGAAAAAAATAATTTAAAATCTAAAAGATTATCAAATTTCAATTAAAAAGTTTTATTTCAAAATTTTCATGGAATCATGGAAATTTTAAGTGGACATGAATGTGGAAAATTCTGTTTATGCCTCACACTTTAAGATAAAGATTCCATCACATTTTTTGAAAATTTCAAGATAACAATGTTTAGAAAGAAATAATAATATTACTTTTAATATTCTTTAGAAAGTAAAAAAGTGAAGAAATAATATTATGAAACATCAAATATTTGTAAAATCATCATTATAACATTTTTGGAAACATATATATTCAAAATTATTATTTTCGACTAATGAGAGAGATAAAATAATTTTTCATTAAAAACATATATTTTATCCCTTGAGTACCTAAAAAGTGGAAAATGATTGGGAAACATGTATTATAAATTAATATCCATAGGACAATAAAATACCTGAGTCACTTAAAGGAATAGTCATAAGTTATTATCATTGTAAACATAAACGTAGACAATCATGATAAATGATGAGATTGTAACATAAAGACATAACCACATATGTAACTCCCCTAACCTAGATACCTAGGGTCAGTGCCTTATTACGTATCATTTGCATGATCACAAAAGATCATATCTCTAAAGACCGGTTACTTTAGTAGCCTTAGAAGTACTAGAGGGATTTATAAGGTTTACATTACATCAAAAAATGGAAAAGTGCAACAACATTGTTTCCATGGACAACACTAATATCTCATAAACTATCTCGGAAGGTCAGTCATAATATACTTTTTCATATCCTGGGAAAAATTAAACATAGAAAGGGGTGAGATCAGATTCTTAGTAAGGATAACAATATAGCGGAAACTTTCATAAATAATCATAAACATTTAAGCCAATGTATAAGACTAAAACAAAAGTCTTTTAAACATGAACTTCAACATAATATGGAAAAGATAAAATCATATAATTCCATTTACTAATTCACATGGATATTATACTTGTCTAATAATCACATGAAATATCAATAGCCACATTCAAAATGATTGAATGCAAAATGCCAGACTTTCATAAGCACATAGTCAAGGCATTGTGCCAAGACTACAAGTAACGTTTTTTAAGGCCTTGTTCCAAGACACTAGTTTGTCTCATTAGACATACTGATGCATCGAGGAGCTATAGCGGGCTCCACCTGTCACTTACTATGTCCAATTCATTCCTCATATAAAAAGGTTTAAACATATCATAATCATTTATATTAAAACTAGCATAAAAAATATCAATACTTTATCCATAAACCATGAATGTTGTAAAAATAAAACATCCATTGTCAAACATATCACAAAACCTTCAATACAATATGTATTTTTTTCATCATAATTAATCAACTTCATATAAGATTAAAATCCTTCAAAGGATGTTGACATACATGGAATGAAAACCTTTTTTAGAGAAATACCTCTTTCTATTTTGAAATAATTTAAGAGTCACATAATAATAAAAAAAATTATTTTGAAAACATTATTATGATATTATAATGGAATATTAGACGATTTTATAATGGAAGAAAATAGTCGCACCCATCGTATAAGTTAAAGAAACATTTGAACCTTAATTTTTTCAAAAAGGTTATAAAGAACATTGTTTGGAAAACAACAGAAAGATTTCTTTCAAAAACATATAAGGTCAAATAAGGGTATAAATGAAATTAACCCATTGTCTAGTAAATAGTAAAAATGTTTTGAAATACATTTTAAGAAACATAGATTTGGATGCTAAATAGGTCCTAGAAGATAATTACGTATAAAGAATCTCGGATAATGAAGAGATTGTGAAATTAAGCCTTACCATGTACTTTTTCTAGGTCGAGGGTATGTAAACCTACTGTATAATGGTTAAATAAATGTTATTAAATTATAAATGAATAATATATATTAATATGAAATCATATATGATATTTTAACACGGATTTGATAATAATATCTTAGTATTATCGTCATTTCGGGTGTTAACTGATTCATTTTCCTTTATATTCTTTGTTACATAAGTATTGTTTGTTATGTATTAGATGTATATTATTAATATTCAGAATGATATTAAGTATTTAAACATTATTTTTAATCATCTAATGAAAATTAGTCTTGAATGGATACAATGGGGAATGAATCTCATCACGTTCATGGAGACGGTAATCCGTACATACGCACGAGTGACAATATAATTTTTTTAAAAAATCATATATAATTGGATGGTATATCATATATACATAATAATTATCATGTTATATTTATTATTTACATCTTTTATACTCAATATTATACCCATTCAAATGATTAAGTGTTTGAATAACAAACTACACCACGACGTGGAGACGGTAAGTCGTACGTACACAGGAATGGTGACATGTCATTCCAAAGATGGATAAAATAATTAATATTGATGTAAAATTTTTATAATAAAATTAAATTATATATAATATATTGGAGTTAATAATTTATAGTGGAAACAACAAAGAAATATAAAGTTGAAGAAGAAAAGAACTTGAAAGGGGTGATGAAATATTTACCTCTTCTTCAGGTTCCTCATTTTGATTTGATCAAAAGGGATCCTTAAGTAGGATTTATGACTATAGTAAAGACTCTATGATGAATTTGGGATAGTTGATAGTGTATTTGGGAAGGTTTTGGCCGAGAAAAATGACTTTGAAGGTGTGAATTAGAGAGAAGGGGGAGTGCCCTTTTTTAAGAGGGTTGAGGGGCACCTTAAGAAAAAACTAGAAATATTATTTTATAATAAAATTATTTTCGGTTCTAATGGATTAAAAATGAATTATTTAAATTATATGGTGGGTATGGGTCTAAAACCACTCAACCAATAAGTTTTAGACAGGTTTGGGTCACTATATTTACCTTATCTTTAAGATTTAACTCTTAGTTAAATAGTTTGGCATTTACCATGTCTCTTTGTATGTTTATATTATATGGTTAATAAACATTCTATATACTTCCAAGAGAACCCCAAGTGGTTCATTAATGATAAAACTATCATTATGTATGTCTTTTTTTTAAACCTAAGATTTTTAGGAATAGAATATCAATTAATAATATAATATTTATTTTAAAATTCTTTTTTGTCAATTATGACACTATTTCGTATTTTTTTTACTAAATTCATAAAAGAATTATTACTGAGAATAAAATTCATCTATCCAACCCAAAATTTTCATATTAATTTATAAAATTAGTTTAATTCATAAAAATTCTCAAATTACAATTATTTGGATATTTATAATATCAATTATTTTAATATTTCATTAATTAGGTAATTACTACATCATCATTGTGTCATAAATAAATTAAATTATTTAATTTTTTAAAATTATAAATAAAATACCATTATGTATTAACTATTTTTATATTTATAAGAATATTTATAGTTGAATTTATTTTATGTATAAGTCAATATTAAAAATGTTTTATTTATTAAACATTGATTTTAACTCTTTTAACTCTTCTTCAAATAAAATAATAATAAATGTCCTAATCTTATCCATGTGGACCTAAAGGATCATATATAATTCCTAAGGTTGTCTTTGGTTTAATTACACTTATCCAATAGAATTATTCCATGATTTATTTTAATAATAATATCATTTTTACCTTTAATCACACTATTTACTTTTAACCGTGGTCAATAAAAGTAAAAAGTTCATATTCACCAAAAATTATTTTTATCTCATTGAACCACATTTTAATTACTGATATCAACCATGTCTCGTTTATTTTTTAAATTAATCTCATTGAAATGGTAAAATTAAGTTTAATGCAAATCTGCAAATTCTCCTAGGAGGTGGGTAAAAGACGGTAAAATGTTCAATAAAATTTTTATATATCTAAAATTATTAAAAATTTACCCAAATGAACTAAATTGAACTTATATAAGTATTATGTATTTATTTTGACCGAAAAACATTTTAAATAAAATAAATTAATATTTAAATAAATATTCGGTTTTAAACATTCACTATGTGTTTTTCACTATTTATAAAAAATTGATAGTTTTCGAAAAATACCAAAAATTAACACTAAGCTAATTTCGAAACTCAGAATCCAAAAATGAAGTCCATTTTGAAAGATAAGATTTATAAAATTTCAAAAAGGGGGTATTACTATTCATAATGGCTAGTTTTATTTTTAGTGATGTGTTAGAATCAAGAAATTGCGTACAACACGATCTATTTCATTATTCAAAGGGAAACTTATCATGGATTCTTGGGGTGATACATTATCCCCTCCTTAAAATAATGTGGTCTTGTAAATTTCTATAATATTTCTTCATAAAAAGATTTGGGTGGTTCTTTATCATAAGTTCCTTGAGTTCCCACGTTGCCTCTTCCATCTTATTGTTTCTCTATAGAACTTTTACCAGATGAGTCGTCTAGTTTCTCAAAACTTGTTCTCTTGTATCAGGAATCCTGACAGGAGCTTTGCAATTAGACAGATCAGGTTCCAGTTCTAATCTCTCATAGGTGAGTACATGCGTTGGGTTAGGCATGTATTTTCTCAACAGTGATACGTGAAATACATCGTGAACTTTGGAGAGACTTGGAGGCATTTCCAAATGGTAAGCTACAACCCCAATTTGTTCTAGAATTTAGAAAGTTCCAATTTAACTGGGACTTAATTTTCCCATCTTATTGAATCATATACCACCCTTCCAGGGAGACACCTTCAAGAAAACATGATCTCCTACCTAAAATTATAAATCCTTACTTCGGTTATCAACAGAGAACTTTGGACTAGTTGGAGTTGCTTTGATGTGGGTTTGGATTACCTTCACCTTTTCCATTATTTCATCCACAGGTTCTGGGCCTATGAGTTTTCTTTCACCAACATCATCCCAACAGGTTGGTGTGCGACATCTGTTTCTGTATAACACTTCATATAGTTCCATCTGAATACTTGAATGGAAGCTATTGTTATAGTAAAATTCTACCAGAGGTAAATATTTCTCCCACATACCTTTAAAGTCAAGTGAGAAAGATCTCAAAATGTCTTCGAGGGTTTGAATAGTTCGTATCGATTTTCCATCAGTTTGAGGGTGGTAGGTAGTGCTCAAACGAAGTTCAGTATCCATGGATTTCTGAGGACTTTTCTAGAATCTTGGTGTAAAATAAGGATCACGATTATAATCATTAGATAGTGGTACTCCATGAAGTCGTAAAACATTATTAATATATTGTCTTTATAAATGTTCAAGTGGTAAATCTTCTCCTATTTCAAGAAAATGTACTGACATGGTATGATAGTCAACAATGAACCATATTGCATCGTTCCATCTAGGAGTTTTTGGTAGCCCTATGACAATTTCCATCGTGATATCATCCCATTTCCACTTAGGTATGCTAAGAGGTTGCATGAATCTTCGAGGCTATTGCCTTCCAGCTTTCATTTATTGAAAAAAAATACATCTTGACACAAAATCATCAATCTCCCTCTTCATGTCGTCCCACCAAAAATGTTCCTTCAAATCTATATACATCATAGTACTACTAGGGTGTATAGAAAAAATGGAACTATGAGCATCATCCAACAATTACCTTTTTAGATCAAGTATATCAGGAACACAAAGTCTCTTACCAAATTTCAAGATTTCATCTTCATAAACAAATTCACTCAATCTCCCATCATTAACAGCTTTAATATTATTTTGAAACTCTTCATCATTGGTCTGAGAACTCTTTACCCTTTCAAGTAATGATTATTTGGAAACCATTTGAAAAATTATAGATGTCTAACCTACCATGGTGATTCCCATAACCAGCTTTACTAAATCCATGTATATAGGATACTTTTCAACTCTCATCTTGTTCAAAACTCC
Organism: Viscum album; assembly: GCA_963277665.1. Classification (NCBI taxonomy): domain Eukaryota; kingdom Viridiplantae; phylum Streptophyta; class Magnoliopsida; order Santalales; family Viscaceae; genus Viscum; species Viscum album. The sequence continues at coordinate 288,797,328 of OY728153.1, read as the reverse complement.
ATGATCCTTTCTACTCAAAGAATCCACCACCTTATTTATCTTACCTGGGTGGTAGTGTATAGTGAAATCATAATCCATGAGTATTATAAGACATCTCCTTTTCCTCATGTTGAGTTCATTCTGTGAGAAAATATACTTCAAACTCTTGTGATCAGTATAAATCTCACATTTTCACCATAGAGATAGTGTCTCCAAATCTTCAAAGAAAATATTATATATGATAACTAAATATCATGAGTAGGATAGTTTTTCTCATTAATTTTCATCTGTCGTGATGCGTAGGCAATAACCCTATCGGTCTGCATAAGGAAACAACCAAGTCCTTTCTTTTAAGCATCACTATAAATAACAAAACCATTATTCCCCGATGGTAGAGTCAATATAGAAGCATTGATTAATCTTATATTAAATTCTTCAAAACATTCTTCACATTCTTTTGTCTAAACTAATTTCACCCCTTTATGTGGAATCTTGGTTATTAGGTTAGCCAATAGGAAAAAATTCTGGATAAAATGCTGATAAAAACATTATAAACCAATAAAACTATGTACCTTAGTTTTACATGTCGGTGATGGCCATTCATGGATTGGTCTTGTCTTTGAAGGATAAACAGAGATTCCATCCTTAGAGATGGTATGAAAAAAAAAGAAATCTACTGAAACCAGAATTCACACTTTCTAAACATCCCATATAATTCATGTCTTTTAAGAGTCTTCAAGATAATGCACAAGTTATTTTCATGATATTCGTAGCATCTAGAGAATACCAAGATATCATCAATAAATACCATTAAAAAGTAATCAAGATATTCCATGAAAACTTTATTCATTAGATATATGAAGATAGAGGGTGAATTAGTCAATCCAAAAGTCATTACTGTAAACACTTAATGCATGTACCTGGTTTGAAATGCTATTTTAAGAATTCATTCCATCTTCACACAGAACTGATGATATCCAGATCGAAGGTAAATATTTGAAAATTATTGAGCTCCATGAAGTTGGTAAATAAATAATCATTGTGAGGTAGGGGATACTTGTTTTACATTGTTATAGCATTGACCTCTCTATAGTCAATGCACATCCACATAGATACATATTTCTTCTTAACAAAAAGAATAAGGGCTCCCCATAGAGAAACACTAGGGAGAATAAATCCCGTGTTACTCAGTTCCTCTAGTTGTTTTTTTAGTTCCACTAATTCGACAATGGCCATTCTATAAGGGGTCTTCTATATGGGCCTTGAACCACGAATTAACCTAATTGAATACTCAATTTCTCGTTATGGAGTATGTCCAGGTAAATCATCTGGAAACACATCAACATATTCTTGTACAATAGGTACATTTTCTATATGAACATTTTTTATCACCCACAGTTAGTTCATTCTCTTACTCCCCAATAATTGAATTTAGTTGAGATATTGGGGGTGGATCTAAATAAGAATATGGTGGTGATGATTCATCTCTAAAGATATGGTGTTCTTTATCATCGTCAACAAAAATCATAAAATCCTTCTTCTTACAATAAATTTTTGAATCATGGTTCGAAATCCAATCCATGCAGATAATTATATCAAATTCAATCATGGGTATGACAATGAGATCAGTAGATAAAGAACATTTATATGCCCTAATGGGGACTGAGTCACAAAACATTGTTGCAATGATACTTCCCTTAGGAGTTTTGACTGACAACTTCCTTTTTAAATAAAATTCTAAATATCTAATTTTCTTAGAAAACTAGGAAGATATGAAACAATGTAATGTTCCAGAATCAAATAAAGAATTTTCTAAACTTGAGGAAACCATTAAATTACCTACCAACACATTTTTCAGAGTTTCAACCTCACCAGTAGTGATAGCATAATCTTGACCTTAATCCCTTGGCATTTTCTAAGGTATGTTCCCTTCGAGAATTGGAAATTCATTTGTAGAATCCCCCATTTTCTACAATTGTAGAATTCAAAAGTGACAGCCTCTTTCTTCCCCTTGAAATCATGAGCTTGGTGGACTTTTTCACCACACTTATTATATACTCCAATTCCCTTCAGGAAAGTACTGGGGTGTTTCTTCCCACATATACTGTAAGATGGATATTCTACTTTTCCCTTCATCCCCTTGTTTCCATTTCTAGATTGTTCGACAAATCTCTTCTTCTCTTGCTTTACTTTAAAGTTGTAAGACTCAGAGAATTATTTTTCTATCTGGATAGCACATAAAGAAATATCTTCATATGATGAGAAGAATTGTGAGACTACTTCTTCATGGATAAATATTTTTAACCCATAAAAAAATGATCAATCTTACTTCTTGGGTTACATATATAATCTCCAGCATTCCTTGATAACCTTGTAAAGCTAGCCTCATACTTTGCGACATTCTCATCCTCCTTTTTCCACTGACTCAGAAATTGCCTTTCCATATCTGCACGATGGAAAAGAGGAAAGTATTTTTCTAAGAAAAGCTTTCGAAACTCCCTACATACCATATTTGATACTTCATCATCTTTTTTTTCTTTTGAATCAATGACCACCACTGATCATCATCTCCAGTGAGGTGGTAAACTGCCATGACAACTTTTTACTTTTCACTACTCTCCAAGTCATGGAATATTTTCTCTAAGTAATTTATCCATTTCTCATCTATTAATGGATTTGTACTCCCATTTATTGTTGTTGGTTGTTCCTTCATGATGCGATATAACACTGATCCTTTATTCTATGGATCATGGTGCTCTATACGGGTAAGGTTATTATTCATAACCTAAGTAAGTTGTCCCAATAAGGTGATAATCTGATCAGTACCAGTTGGATCTCCAGCTCCACTATAATTATCTTGTGAAGGTGGTAAATTCCAACATGGATTGTGTGCATTGATTCGGTTTCCATTCCTTCCACTAGGAGCCATTTCTAAATAAAGGCATAAATTAGATTATTTTATGAATCGAAATACATAATTCCAAACTTGTAAAACACTTAACATAAACCGAACAGTTTTTGGATATAATCCATAATCATAAAAATGTTTTCTTTGAGGAAGTATATACTCTTAAGCCGTTCATAATGGTTTGTAAAGAAAATTAGAATTATCCTAAGCATATCCCCCCGGTAGTGTCGTAACCAAGAGTGCAGCAATGCTCGTTTTTTGTGAACCAGTTCAGGTTCAAGTCTATCTCAAAGCGGTTTTCTCTGGTTTTACCTCTAGGCACATCTGTTCCAGAGCCGCCTCTACCTAGTCGTATCCAGAAATGTATGTATTTCTTGGAAAACTCACAAAATCTCTACAATACAAAAAATTTAGTAAATTCTTCTATACTAATCCTCAAAGTCTATCTTAGGGCTATGTGCTCTAATCAGAGTTTCCTAAATCTAGTTTCCATATTTTATACTAAACTTCCTTTGATACCAACTATAATTCCCTGACCGTAGTTACCTAAATTCAGTGCATTATTACTTATCATTGGCATGATCACAAAAGATCAAGTCTCGAAAGACCGATTAGTTTAGTAGCCTTGGAAGTACTGGATAGATTAATATGGTTTACATTACATCATAAATTGGAATACTACAACAACATTGTTTCCATTGACAACACTGAGATCCCATAGACTATCCCTGCAGGTCATTCATAAAATTCTTCTTTGCATCCTGGGAAAAATAAAACATAGAAATGGGTGATCTCAGATACTCAGTAAGGATAAAAATATGGCTGAAACATTCATAAATAACCCTAAACATTTAAGGCAACGTATAAGACTAAAACAAAAGCATTTTAAACCTTAAATTCAGCATAATATCACAAAAATAATATAATATAATTCTATTTAGTTATTCACGTAGATATTCTAAAAGTCGAATAATCACATTCAAAATCAATAGCCATTTTCATAATGATGGAATACATAATGCCAAACTTTCATAACCACATAGTCAAGGCCTTGTGACAGGACTACAAATAAGATTATATAAATTCCTTGTGAAAAGACACTAGTTTTCCTCATGATACCTACCTATGCATCAAGGATCTATAGCGGGCTCCACCCGTCACTTACTAAGTCCAACTCATTCCTCATATGAAAATGTTTAAACATAACAAAAACATTCATATTAAAACTAGCATACGAAATGTCAATACTTCATCCATAAACCATGAATGGTAAAACAATTACACATACACAGTCAAATATATCACAAAACATTCGATACAATATGGATGTTTTGCGTCATAATAAATCAATATCAAATAAGCTTAAAATCCATCAAAGGATGTTGACATAGATGAAATCAAAACCTTTTTTAGAGAAATATCTATTTCTATTTCTAAATAATTTAAGAGGCACATAATTATAAATAAAAATTTTATTTTGAAAATATTATTATAATCTTGTAAGGGATGCTTCGATGATGTTATAATGGTATAAAATAGCAGCACCCATTGTAGAAGTTACAAAAACATTATTACCTTAATTTTGAAAAAAAGGTTATAAAGTACCTTATTTGAAAAATGATGGAAAGATTCCATTAAAAAACATATATGGTCAAATAATGGTATAAATGACTTTAACCCATTGTATAGTAAATAGTAAAAATGTTTTGAAATACATTTTAAGAAACATGGATGTGGATGATAAAGAGGTTCTAGTAGATAATTACTTATAAACAAACTTAGATAACGAAGAGATTCTGAAATTAACCCTTAACTTGTACATTTCATTGGTCGAGGGTAGGTTAACCTCCTATATAATGGTGAAATAGTTGTTATTAAATTATACAAGAATCATATACGTTAATATGATATCATATATTATCTTTTAGTATTTCTTGGGTAATAATATCTTCGTATTATTGTCATATCGGGTGTTAATTGGTTCGTTTTAATTTATATTCTTTATTACGTAAGTAATGTTTGTTATGGATAGGCTGTATTTTATTCATATTAAGAATTATATTATGTATTTTAACATTATTTTTAATCATCTAATCAAATTAATCTTGAATGGATACGATGGTGAATGAATCTCATCGCGTTCGTGCAGACAGTAATTTGTACGTACGCATGAAAGAAAATATCATTATTTTAAAAAAATCATATATAATTGGATGGTATATCATATATACAGAATCATTATCATGTTATATTTAATATTTACATCATTAATACTCATAATTATACCCATCCAAATGATGAAGTGTTAGAATAACAAACTACACTACGACATGGATATGTTAAGTTGTACGCTCGCACGTATGATGACATGGCATTTAAAGGATGGATAAAATAATGAACATGGTTGTACCAATTTTATAATAACAAAAAATTATATAGAATATAATAGATTTATTATTTTAGGATGGAATCAACAAAAAAAGAGAAAATGGATGAATAAAATAACTTGAAAGAGGTGCTGAAATATTTACCTCTTCTTCGGGTTCTTCCTTTTGATTTAATCAAAAGGGATCATTAGTTTGGATTTATGATTAAATAAATGCCTCTAGGATTACGGTAGTACAGTTTAGAGGGTATTTGGGTAGGGGTTGGCCGAGCCAAATGGCTTTGAAGGTGTGAATTAGAGAGAATGTGTAGTGCCCTTTTATAAGAGGGGTGAGGGGCACCTTAAGAAAAGCTAGAAATATTATTTTATAATAAAATTATTTTCCGTTTCTAGTTTCTCCAAAATGAATTATTTAAAGGCTAAGGTGTGGATAGTTCAAAAAACACTCATAAATAGGTTTTAGGGTGGTTTGGGTCACTATATTAACCTTATCTTTTAGATTTAACTCTTTGTTAAATAGTTTCACAATTACTGTGTCTCTTTGTATGTTTATATTATATGGTTAATAAACTTACTATATACTTCGAAGAGAACCTCAAGTTGTTCATTAATGATACAGATATCATTATATACATCTTTTTACTGAGCCTTAGATTTTTAAGAAAAATAATATCAATTAATAATATAATATTTGTTTTAAAAACACTTTTAAGTCAATTTTGACACTATTTGGTATTTTGTTTTTGATAAATTCATAACATCATTATTTCTTCAAAAACAATTTATCTAACCAACCTAATATATCATATTAACCAATAAAATCAGTTTAATTCAGAAAATGTCTCAAATTAAATTTATTTGGATATTTATAATATCAATTATTTTAGTATATCATTAATTAGGTAATTTCTACATCATCATTGGGTCATAAATAAATTAAATTATTTAATGTCTAAAAATTATAAATAAAATACAATTATGTATGAAATCATTCTATCTTTCTAATGAATATTTATAGTTGAATTTATCTTATGTATAACACTATATTAAGAATGTTTTTGTTACTAAACTTTGATTTTAACTCTTTTAACTTTTCTTTAAATAAAATAATAATAAATGTCCTAATCTAATCCATGTAGTGCTGAAGGATCCTATATTAATCCTAAGGTTGTTCTGTTTCGAATTAAACTTATCAAATAGAATTAGGAAATGTGTTAGGGTAATAATAATATCATTTTAACCCTTAATTACCTTATTTAGTTTTAACCATGGTCAATATAAGTAAAAAGATACTATTCACCAAAAATAATGTTTATCTTACTGAACCACATTTATCTTACTGATATCAACCATGTCTCTCAAATTTTTGAAATTCAACTCACAGAAGCGGTAAAATTATGTTTTATGTAAATTTGCAAATGCTCCTTGGAGGTGGGTAAAAGACGGTAAAAAGTTCAATAAAATTTTTATATATCTAAAATTAATATAAACTAAATCAAACAAATTACATTGAACTTATATGGGTATTATGTATCTTTTTTGACCTAATTTTTTTTTAAATAAAATATATAATTATTTAAATAAAAATTCTGTTTTAAACTATAACTCAGTGTTTTTCACTATTCATCAAAAATTGATAGTTTTCAGAAAACTACCAAAAATTAACCCTAAGAAAATTTATAGACTCTGAATGCAAAAAATAAGTCCATTTTTAATGATAAAATTTATATACTTTCAACAAGTAGATATTACTATTCATAACAGCTAGTTTGATTGGTCGCAATGTTTTAGAATCTCGAAGTTGCGTACAGCGCGAGCTATTACATTATTCAAAGGAAAATGTATCGTGGAACCTTGGGGTGTTACATTCCCCCCTCCATGAAATAATTTCATCCTCAAAATTTCTAGAATATTACTATATAAAAATATTCGGGTGGTTCTTCATCATAAGTTCCTTGGGTTCCCACGCCATCTCTTCCATCTTATGGTTTCTCCATAGAAATTTTACCAGACAAGTCATCTGGTTTATCAGCACTTGTTCTTTTGTATCAAGAATCTTGATAGGCTCTTCGCAATAAGACATATTGGGTTCCAGTTCTAATTCTTCATAGGTGAGTACATGCGTTGGGTTAGGCATGTATTTTCTCAATAATGATACGTGGAATACATCGTGAACTTTGGAGAGCCTTGGTAGAATTGCCAAATAGTAAGCTACAACCCCAATTAGTTCTAGAATTTCGAAAGGTCTGATGTACCTAGGACGTAATTTTCCCTTCTTACTGAAACGTATAACACCCTTCCAGGGAGATACCTTAAAAAACCATGATCTCCTACCTAAAATTCCAAATCCTTCCTTCGGATATAGACATAGCTCTTCTACCTACATTGTTTTGCTTTGGGGTGGGTCTGGATTACCTTTACCTTTTCCATCATTTCCTCCACATGTCCTGGGCCGACGAGTTTTCTTTCACCAATATCATCCCAACAAGTTGGTGTGCGACATCTCTTTTCATATAACTCTTCATATGGGCCATCTGAATACTTAAATGGAAGCTATTAATATAGAAAAATTCTACTATAGGTAAATATTGATCCCACATGCCTTGAATGTCAAGTGAGCAAGATCTCAACATGTTTTATAAGGTTTGAATAGTCCGTTCTGATTGTACATTAGTTTTAGGGTGGTAGGCAGTGCTCAAACAAAGTTCAGTATCAAGGGCTTTCTGAAGACTTTTCTAGAATCTTGATGTAAAACTAGGATCATGATCAGAAACCATCGATAGTGGTACTCCCTGAAGTCTAACAACATCATTAATATATAGTCTTTCTAAACGTTCAAGTGGTAAATCTTCTCTTGTAGAAATAAAATGTTCTGACTTGGTAAGATGGTCAACAATGACCCATATTGCATCATTCCTTCTAGGAGTATTTGGTATCCCGATGACAAAGTCCATAATGATATCATCCCATTTCCACTCAAGTATGGGAAGAGGTTGCATGACTCCGCTAGGTTGTTTCCTTCCAGATTTCACTTTTTGAGAAACCATACATCTTGAAACAAAATTAGCAATCTCCCTCTCCATGTTGTCCCACCAAAAATGGTTCTTCAAATCTCTATACATCTTAGTGCTACCATGGTGTGTAGAGAAATTGGAACTATGAGCATCATCCAACAATTCCCTTTTTAGATCAGGTATATCAGGAACACAATGCCTCTTCCCAAATTTCAAAATTCTATCTTCATACAAAAAGTCACTCAATCTCCAATAATTTATAGCTTTAATCTTCTTTTGAAATTCTTCATCATCGGTCTGATAACTCTTTATCCTTTCTAGTAAATATTATTTGGCAACCATTTGAAAATGTTTTTATGTTTCACCTTCTATGGTGATTCACATATCCATCTTTACAAGATCCATGTATATAGGATCCTTTAAAACTCATCTTGTTCAAAACTCCATGATCCTTTATACTCAAAGAATTTTCCACCTTATTTTCCTTCCCCGAGTGGTAGTGTATTGTGAAATCATAATCCTTGAGTATTTCAAGCCATCACCTTTTCCTTATGTTGAGTTCTTTCTGTGAGAAAATATACTTCAAACTATTGTGATTAGTATAAATATCACATTTTCACCATAGATATAGTGTCTCCAAATCATCAAAGTAATGATTACAGTTTCTAACTCAGTGTACTGACTAGGATAGTTTTTCTTATGAAGTTTCAACGATCGTGATGCATAAGAAATAACCCTATCATTCTGCATAATGACACAAACAAGTCCTCTCTTTGAAGAATCACTATAAATAAAAAAACCATCATTCCCCAATGGTAAAGTCAATATAGGGTAATTGACTAATCTTTTCTTCAATTCTTAAAAACATTCTTCACATTCTTTTGTCCAAAAAAATTTCACACCTTTATGTGGGAGCTTGGTTAATGTGTTAGCCAATTGGCAAAAATTATGGAAAAAATGACTATTATAACCTACTAAACCAATAAAACTGCGTACCTCAGTTATACTTGTCAGTGCTGGAAATTCATGGACTTCTCTTGTCTTAAAAGGATAAACGGAGATTCCATCCTTAGAGATGATATGGCCAAGAAAATAAATCTCCTGAAGTCATAATTCACACTTGCTGAACTTCTCATATAATTCATGTCTTCTAAGAGTCTTCAAGATAATGCACAAGTGATTTCCATGATATTTGTAGATTTTGGAGTATACAAAGATATCATGAATAAATACCACTACAAAGTCATCAATATATTCCCTTAAATCTATATTCATTAGATCAATGAAGATAGAGGGTGCATTAGTCAATCCAAAAGGCATTACTGTAAACTGGAAATGCACGTACCTGGTTTGAAATGCTGTTTTCGGAATGTATTCCTTCTTGACAGACAACTAATGACATCCAGATCGAAGGTCAATCTTTGAAAAGTATTTAGCTCCATGAAGTTAGTCAAATAAATCATCAATGTGAGGTAGTGGATACATTTTATTTATTGTTATTGCATTGATCTCCCTATAGTCAATGAACAACCTTATAGATCCATCTTTATTCTTAACAAAAAGGATAGGGGAACCCCCTGGAGAAACACTAGGTAAAATAAATTCCTTTTTACTAAATTCCTCTAGTAGTTTCTTTTGTTCCACTAATTCCGTAGTGTCCATCCAATAAGGGGTCGTTGATATGGTCCTGGAAATAGGAATTAAATCAATGGAAAACTCAATTTCTCATTCTGGAAAATTTCCAGGTCAATATTCTAGAAACAAATCAACATATTCTTGCACAATGGGTACATATTCTATTTGAACATTATTTTCCTTACCCAAAGTTATTTTATTCTCTTCCTCCCCAATAATTTAATTTATTTGAGCTACTGGGGGTGGATCTAGATAAAAATCAGGTGGTGACGATTCAGCTCTAAAGATAAGGTTTGCTTTATCATCATCAACAAAAACTGTAACCACCTTCTTCTTACAGTAAATTTTTGCATCATAGTCCGAATGCCAATCCATCCCAATAATTATATCAAATTCAATCATGTGTATGATGATGAGATCAGCATAAAAAGAAATATTTTATTCCCTAATGGGGAATAATTCGCAAAACATTGTAGAAATAATACTTCCCTTTGGATTTTTAACAGAAAAATCGCTTATTTAGTCAAATTGTAAATATCTAAAAAAAATCGCAAACTGGGAAGATATGAAACAATGCGATGATCCAGAATCCAATAAAGCATTTTCTAAACTTGAGGAAACCATTAAATTACCTGCCACCACGTCTTTCAGAGCTTCAACCTCAGTATTAGTGATATAATAAGCATGGCCTTGATCCCTTGGCATTTTATAAGGCAAGTTACCTTGGAACTTATGAAATTCATTTGAATTATACCCCCTTTATCTACAATTATAGCATTCAATAATGACAACCTCTTTCTTCCCTTTTTTAATCATGAGCTTGGTGGCTTTTTTCACCACACCTGTAACAGACTCCCATTCCCTCAGTCAAGTACCGCAGTGTTTCTTCCCACATTTACTGCAGGATAGATATTCAATTTTTCCCTTCTTCGACTTATTTCTATTTCCAGAGTGTTTGGCAGATCTCTTCTTCTCTTACTTTGCTTTAAAGTTGTAAGACTTAGAGAATTTTTTTCTATCTTGATAGCACATGAGACAATATCATCATATGACGAGAATGATTGGGATTCTAATGCTCGAAAAAAGAATGGTGTTATCCTCTAAATGAAATGATCAATCTTACTTTTTGGGTTACATATATAATCAGCAGCATGCCTCTCTAACCATGTAGTGTTAGCCACATACTTTGTGACATTCCCATCCTCCTTTTGCCTCAAACTCATAAATTGCCTTTCCATATCTGCTCGATGGACATGAGTAAAGTATTTTTCTATTAAATGATCTTTAAACTCCATCCATTCTATATTTAATACTTCATCATATTATTTTGTGTTTTTAATTAATGACCACCATTGATCGGGATCGATAGTGAGGCGGTAAACTGTCATGACCACTTTGTCTGTTTCAATACTCCCCAAGGAATGGAATATTTTCCCTAAAGAATTTATCCATTACTCAGATACTTATGGATTTTTACTCCAATTCAATTTTTGTGGTTGTTACCTCAAGAAGCAATCTAATGTTGATCCTCCACTCTATGGATCAGGGTGCTCCATACGGGTAAGTTTATTATTCATAACCTGAGTGAGTTGTCCCAGTATGGTGATAAGATGATCAGCACCAGTTGTATATCCAGCTCCACTATAATTATATTGAGTAGGTGTAAAATCTCTACATGGAGTGAGTTCATTGATACAGTTTCCATTCCTTCTAATATATGCCATTTCTAAACAATGGCATAAACTAGATTAGTTTATGTATCGAAATACATAATTCCAAACATGTAAAACACTTGACATAAGCTGAACAGTTTATGGATAGAATATATAATCATAAAAATGTTTTCATTGAGGAATCACATACTCATAAACCCTTCATAATGGTTTGTAAATAAAATGAGAATTATCCTAAGCATATCTCATGGAAGTGTCGTAACCAAGAGTGCAGCAAGGCCTGTTGTCGTTCACCAGTTCCTGTTCGAGTCTAGCTCAAAGCGGTGTTTTCGGGTTTTACCTCAAGGAACATCTATGCCAGATCCACCTCTACCTTCTCGTATCTATATAGGGATTTATTTCATGGAAAACTCAGAAAATCTCTACAATACCAAAATTTTAGGAAGTTCTTCTATACTAATCTTCAAAGTCTATCTCATGGATGTGTTCTCTAATCCGAGTTTACCTATATCTAGTTTCAGGGTTTGTACTAAATTTCATCTGATAAAAATTGTAACGCCCCAACCATAGTTACCCAGATTCGGTGCATTATTACGTATCATTGTCATGATCACAAATGATAAAGTCTCGAAACACTGATTAGTTTATTAGCCTTGGAAGTACTACATACATTCATAAGGATTACATTAAATCATAAAATGGAATACTACAAAACATTGTTTCCATGGAAAACACTAAGATCCCATAGACTATCACAGTAGGTTATTCATAATATACTTCTTCACATCCTGGGAAAAATAATACATAGAAAGGGGTAATATTATATGCTCAGTAAAGATAATAATCTAGAGGAAACTTTCATAAATACGAATAAACATTTAAGGAAATGTATAAGACTAAAACAAAATCCTTTAAAACTTGAACTTTAGAATAATATGGAAAAGATAAAATCTAATAATTCTATTTACTTATTCACATGGATATTTTACTAGTCGAATAATCACTTGCAATATCAATATCCACATTCATAATGATGGAATGCATAATTCCAGACTTCCATAACCACATAGTCAAGGCCTTATGCCAAAACTACAAATAAGATTTTGTCAAGGCCTTGTGCCAAGACACTAGTTTGTCTCATGAGACCTACCAGTTCATCAAGGAGCTAGAGGAGGCTCCACCTTTCACTTACTATGTCCAATGAATTCCTCATATGAAAAGATTTAAATATAACATAAACATTCATATTAAAACTACCATACGAAATGTCAATACTTTATCCACAAATCCTGAATGGTGTAAAAATAACACATCCATAGTCAAACATGTCACAAAACTATAAATACAATATAGATGTTTTGCATCATAATAAATATACTTCAAATAAGCTTAAAATCCATCAAAGGATATTGACATAGATGAAATCAAAACCTTTTTTAGAGAAATACCTCTTTCTATTTTGAAATAATTTTAGAGTCACTTAATTATAACGAAAACATTTATTTTGAAAATATTCTTATAAGCTTGAAAGGGAATCTTAGATGATGTTATAATGGTAGAAAATAGCCGCACCCTCTGTATAAGTTAAAAAAAACATTCGTACCTAAATATTGTCGAAAAGGTTATAAAGTACCTTGTTTGGAAAATGACAGAAAGATTCCATTCAAAAACAGATAAGGTAAAATAAAGGTATAAATGACTTTAACTCGTTGTCTAGTAAATAGTAAAAATGTTTTGAAATACATTCTAAGAAACATTGATGTGTATGATAAAGAGGTCCCCATAGATAATTACGTATAAACAACCTCAGATAATGAAGATATTGTGAAAATAATAGTTACCTTGTACTTTTCCTTGGTAGAGGGAAGGTTAACCTCCTATATAATGGTTAAATAGTTGTTATTAAATTATTCAAGAATCATATACATTAATATGATATGATATATGATCTCTTAACATTGCATTATTAATAATATCTTACTATTATCGTTGTTTCAGGTGTTAACAGATTCGTTTTCCTTTATATGATTTGTTACGTAAGTAATGATTTTTATGGATTGGATGTATCATATTCATATTAATAATTATATTAAGTCTTTATACATTATTATTGATCATATAAGTAAAATCAGTCTTCCATGGATGCGATGGGGAATGAATCTCATCATGTTCGTGGAGACGGTAATCCGTACGTACGCACAAGCGACACTATAATTATTTTAAAAAAGTCATATATAATTGGATGTTATATCATATATAAAGAATCATTATCATGAGATATTTATTATTTACATCATTTATAATAATTATTATACCCATCCAAATGATGAAGTGTTTTAATAACAAACTACACCATGACGTGGAGACGGTAAGTCGTATGTACGCACGTATTGTGACATGTCATTGAAAGGATGGATAATATAATGAATATTGTTGTACCATGTTTATAATAACATCACAACATACAGATGATACTGGAGTTATTATTTTATAATGGAAATAATAAATAAAGAGGAAGTGGAAGAAGAAAAGAGCTTGAAAGAGGTGATTAAATATTTACCTTTTCTTCGGGTTCTTCCTTTTGATTTGGTCAAAAGGGATCCCTAGGTTTGATTTATGACTAAAGGAAGGAATATAGGATGAAGGGAGGATAGTTGAGAGGGTATTTGGGTAGGATTTGGCCGAACCAAATGGCTTTGAAGGTGTGAATTAGAGATAAGGGGTAGTGCTCTTTTATAAGAGGGGTGAGGGCACCTTAAAAAAAGCTAGTGATATTATTTTATAATAAAATCATTTTCAGTTTATAATGTCTTAAAAATGATTTATTTATAGGATATTGTTGGTATGGTTCTAAAAACACTGAACTAATAGGTTTTAGATATGTTTGGTTCACTATATTAACCTTATCTTTTAGATTTAACTATTAGTTAAATAGTTTGACATTTACCATGTCTCTTTGTATTTTTATATTATATGGCCAATAAACGTACTATATACTTCCATGTGAACCCCAAGTGGTTCATTAATGATACCACTATCATTATATAATTATTTTTACCTATCCTTAGATTTTTAGGAATAGAATATCAGTTAATAATATAATATTTGTTTTAAAAACTCTTTTATGTCAATTTTAACACTATTTGTTATTTTGTTTTTTCTAAATTCAGAACAGTATTATTACTTAATGAAACTCATCTAACCAACCCTAATATGTCATATTAACCTATAAAATTAGTGGAATTCATAAAAAGTCTCAAATTACATTTATTTGGATATTTATAATATCAATTATTTAAATATTTCGTTAATTAGATAATTACTGCATCATCATTGTGTCATAAATAAATTTAGTTATATAATGTTTAAAAATTATAAATATAATACCATTATTTAGAAAATATTTTTATATTTCTAATTAATATTTATAGTGTAATTTATCTTATGTATAACTCAATTTTAAAAAAAAATTAGTTATTAAACTTTTATTTCAACTCTTTTAACACCTCATTAAAAAATAATAATAATAAATGTCATAATCTAATCGAAGTGTACCTAAATGATCATATTTTATTCCTAAGGATGGTTTTGGTCGATTTAGACTTATGCAATATAATTATGACATTTTTTAGGGTAATAATAATATCATTTATATCCTTAATTACCCTATTTACTTTTAACCTTGGTAAATAAAAGTACAAAGTTACTATTCACAAAAAATTATTTTAATCTTATTAAACCACATTTTACTTACTAATATCAACCATATCTATCTTATTTTTGAAATTCAACTCACAGAAGTGATAAAATTATGTTTTATGTAAATTTTCAAATGCTCCTAGGAGGTGGGTAAAGACAGTAAAAAGTTTAATAAAAGTTTTATATATCTATAGTTATTATAAACTGACTCCAATGAATTACATTGAACTTATATAATTATTATGTATGTAATTTGACCTAAAAAAATTTAAATAAAAAAATTAATTATTTAAATAAAAATTCGTTTTTAATCTATAACTCAATGTTTTTCACTATTCGTAAAAAATTGAATGTTTTCAGAAAAATACCAAAAATTTACCCTAAGCTAATTTCGATATTATGAATCCAAAAATGAAGTCCATTTTGAAAGATAAAATTTATAAAATTTAAAAAATAGGGTATTACTATTCATAACGGCTAATTTGATTGGTCGCGATGTGTTAGAATCTCGAAGTTGCGTATAACACAAGCTATTTCATTATTTAAAGGGAAACGTATCGTGGAAGCTAGGGGTGTCACAACATATGTATATTTGGAATCATAAGAACCATTAAATATTAAAATAAATATAACTTTAAATTTAAAGAAAAATAATTATATTCATGGTATAAGATTCAAATTTTTGTTTATACACCTCATAAAATAAGAAATATGCATAATATGTCTTATGTCCCCAGAAATTAAAATTATGAAAAAATCCCATACCTGATGTCTCAAATTCCATCACAGACATTTGAACCTCATGTATAAAAAATATAATCCTATCATAAGTCTATTAATGAAATTTAGTCATACGTATCATATCATATTTTTTTACTTATATATTTTTATTATCAGTTAATCAATAATTTCTTCATAAAATTATATTCTAGGAAATAAATTCTTTGTTTTTCATTTGTGTTTATGTTTTGTATTTCTCATCCTTTATATTTGATCATGGTTAAATCAAAAAAAAATTAAACATGATATAGGTGTCATATATTTTTATTATATATGTATTTATATTAATCTAATAAATTTAGATATAGAAATTGAGTTACACCATTCATAGAGATGGCCTGTCATACACACACTTGAACGATGCTTACATTTTATTGATGGATCAAAAGAAAAGAAGGTATATAATTTAAAACCATTATTAGGTAACTATTATTTCATATATATTACACATATTCATTAAATTTAACTTTTATTACCTTTTATGTGATGTTATAGTGAAAAATTAATCATATCACTTAGTGAGGTAGTAGTTCACCGTAGACACAAATTAGGTTATTATTTATTTAATGGATGGTAAGGTAATAAATTATATGATATATTTTTCTTCCAAAATTACATATATTTTAGGAATATAATATATCAATATTAAATGATCTTTAATTGCCTTCTATGTAAAGTTTAAGTGAAACATGAATCACATCACTTCACGGGGCCATAGTTCACCATAAAAAGGACGACTGTTATGGTATTCCCAACAGAATGGAATGTTAGAATGTAAATGTTATATATTAATTTAAATAGTATATTTAAATCCAAAATAAAATATAATTAATATAAAAAAATTTATATCTATTTTTATGAAGTGGTGATGGTAAACCAATTACATCGATTTAGGAGGTGGTAGTTCTCCACACACACGATAAATAGTTTTGTTTCGCAATTGAGGGAGGATGATATTTTTTTAGGTAATTAACATAAACTAAAAGAATCTAAGTATATGCAATATATTTATTCAATAATATATTCAAGGTTTAAATATATTTTATGGAGGTGGACAAAATAAATAAAATAAAACTCTCAGTTAAAGACATTTCCTTTTCCGTGGAAAACATAATTTGATTTGCATCAAAAGAATTCCTCGGTTTCCTTTATAAAAAAATATATTATATTATGGCTGGAGGTAATTGGGTAAGTGATTGGACTATTTATTTCGTTAACTAATGTGTTTTGGATTTGTGATGTGGAGTGGTGTTTGGGTGATTATTTATTTGTGGGGAAGATGACACAAATGTAATTTTTAAAAATAATAAAGTGAATAAAAATTATTTACATGGAAAAGAATAAAACATAGATTATTATCAATCCTTAGAGATTATAGGGTCAATATATGTATATAAAATGGATGATGGACATGTTTCTATGTCATTTTACTCTTTCAATTTTTAGTTTAATCTCTATGTAAACGTGTTTTAACCATAACCTATGTAAATAATTCATACTATTTTAACAATTTAGTATAGAAAAAAACAAAGTTGAACTTATAAGATAATATTAATTTTTAAAAATAAAAACATGAAATCCATTTTTTCTAATCCAATTCCCATAATTGGAATAATTTAATTTAATAATAAACTCATCGATGTGACAAAAATGTTATTTTCCAAATAGAAAACTTTAAAAAGTTTAAAACGTTTTTATGTCAAAATTCTGTATGAAATTAATTAAAATGAATTTTGTGGTTGAATTATAATATAATTGAACTAATTTTTCTTTCTAAACCATTTAAAAAATTTAACCTTAGTAATTATTTAAACAAAAAGGCAGTTTTTTAATTAAAACCTTTATTTTCACTATTCATCAAAAAATTAATATTTTTACAAAAAACCCAAAAATATTCCCTAAAATAAATTTTAAATGGTGATTCCTAAAATTATATTAAATTTTCAGGTAATTTTTTAAAATGTTTCAGAAATCACATTTTTTATTTGTTCACATAATGAAATAATAGAATTTTTTTGGGAAATATAATTTTCACAATATATAGACTTTATCAAAAAATAATTACTCTTTAGCAAAATGATTTCTTTATATAAAACCATTATACTTAAAATTTAACTTTTTTGTTATTACTATTTAAAAAACCATGTTTAATATATAGTTTTTATGACCATGTTAATAGTAATGTAAATAGTGTAGTATGGTTTTCAAGAACTCGATACTATATATAGTGCAAGCTATCATAGAAATTAAATATATTGAAAAACAATTTCATCAAATTTAATGTTTTTACATTCTACCCCCTTAAAATCAAATTTCCCTCTAAACTATATCACCTTTAAAAAACCAAGGATACTTCTACCTCATTACATACTCATATTTCTATGCAGCTTCCTAAAATAGTTTGTTTCACCGCAAAACATTGACCATATGAGTGGTATTGTTTCATAGAACATTCTCTATAATATTCACTGTATCTACTAGTTATTACTAATAAAAAATATATTTCTCTAGAAATATGAGATATGGATTTATTACATGTGAAGGGTTAAGTATGCACTTTCATATGAGAGATACATTGAACACATCAGGGACTTGATAGAGGTTTAGTGGAAGCACCAATTGATATTCTATTATCTCAATACATTAAAGAATTTAATAGGGAATCATATACCAAGGTCTTAATTTTCCATTCTTTCTAAATATAATTACCTTCATCCATGGAAGAATTCATAGAAACACATTGTCACTAACATCAAAATCCAAATCATGTTGATGATTAAAATCATAACATTTCTATAAAAATTGATACACCATTTTTGTTGTGGAATGGATCTAACCTTATATACTATTTCATAATCAATATCTGGTTTCAATATAATTCTTTCACATAATTCATTCCATCATATTGTATCTCTACACTAATTTCAGTAGATGAATTTTTATGGAGCCATTAAAATATTCTTATAAAAAATATTATTATATAGAAACTCAACTAGATGAATTTTTTGACCCCAAACACCTTTAAAAAAGTAATATAAGTATCTCAATATATGATCTGGGGTATTAATTTTTCACTTATACTTACCATATATATGATGATGATACATTATATTGAAACTCTACTCTATATCAAGATCTTACTTAAGACCTCACTAGAACACCATGGCATACCTTAGATCCTAACCAAACACAATGGAGTTTAGTGCTCTATTAAACCATAAAAATTATATAATTCATATTCAGGAAATATTATTCAAATAGAAATATTATTTTATATAAAATAATTGTACTAAATTTATATGGTGATCGACTGTAACCCATATAACATTGATACCTTTAATCATTTTTTGGAGTCCGACGTCAAAATCCATGGTGATGTTTTTCTATTTCCAATCAAGTTTTCATAATGGATGTAACATCCCATTATAATTTATTCTTTCAGCCTCAAATTAATAACATACCAAGCATTGAGATACAAAATTTTTGATATCTATCTTCCTTCCATCCCACAATTAGTAATCCTTAAAACCTATATACATTATTATACTTCTAGGATGAAAATGGAAAAAATAACTATGAACCTATTATAAATATTAATTATTTAAATTTGGTATAAGAAGAATATATACATGAATTTTGAACTTTATCATTCCATCAAAATCAAGGATAGACACATAAACAATTATCACATTTTTTAGCTTTATTTCATACATATACACCACATGAATCTTCACTTGGGTAGATGATTGAACAATTTTTTGAGAAAAATAAGATTTCTTTTATTCAATTTAGATTTAAAGATATAGACTTTCAAAATCCTGAAATATTTTATCTTTTTTTCTCATAAAAAATGATAAACTGACAATATCCTTTTGACTCACAATAGTAGTCATATTGTTTACATTCCCATGGAGGTAATATATAGATAAATCATAATATTTAATAAACTCTAACTATATACTCGAGAAAAAGATGAACTTATTCTCTCTGAATATATTATTTAAAATTTTGTTGTCACTATATATATTATTATTCTCCCTATAATAAAAATGACTACATATATTTAAGACATCAATTACCACAACTAATATGAAATCATGTTTCGGGAACTTTTTCTTAGGAAAATTAAATATTCATGATTAATAAGATATAACGATGTCAGTGAACAAAATAATTCATCCTGATCACTTCTTTCATGCATATCTAAATATTAATAGCCCTTATCCACTATAGGGTAATATAAGCATTGGTCAGTTATATAATATTCTCTTCAGTTCCATGAAACTTTTCATGAATTTATTTGTCAAAATATATTTATCTCCCTATATTTTAGGGAGAGGATTTAATAGTCATGAAAAATTCTACACAAACCATAAATAATATATATCCAAACCATCAAAACATTAGATCTCAATCAGTGTTTTTGGGAAAGTACAACATTAAATATCCTATATATTTGATTGATCCACCTATATACTCTCTCATGATATTATATGACCAAAAAATGAAACCATTGTTTCCAAAATTCACACAGTTAATATTTCATTCAACTTATCCTTCCTCATGGTGATTGGTAAAATTATAAAATGATATTAATTATATTTATCTATCTTTGAATAGATAATAATAAAAAATATAATGACTACCAAAAACTGATCAATTTGATCACTAAAGACTATATTCATTAAATCCATGAAGATAATAGTGAAATTGGTAAGACCAAATGGGATCACTATATACTCTTAGTTTCCACACCTTTTAATCAATGTTTCTTGGGTATATCTTTATTTTTTACAATCTATTGTTGATATATAGAATAATGTTAAATATTAGAAAATTATTGATATATATGAAGTTGTTCAAAAGAGTCATCATTACGAGGTATAATATACTTGTTTTTTATTATGATATTGTTTAAATTCTAATAATAAATGAAAATTATCATCGATCCATCATTGAAATAGGTATGGCACCAGGTAAGAGTTCTATTGAAAACTAAACTTCAAGATTTGGGGAAGTTATGGGAAACTATTCTAGAAATATATCTATAAAATCACACAGTATAAGCATATCATATTTGTTGAGTTTCCCTAAATAATTTTAAAATAAACACCACTATTGGATGTGAATCAAAACACATACGTTGGATGTTATTTCCCTAAGATTTTGACGTTTTTCATGACACTGATAAAAGATCATATGTTTGTTTGGAATATATAATATGGGTTCCCTTCCATGAAAATTGATGTGGGATTCATGCAGATAAATCCAATGCATGCCTCTGATTAAATAAAATTCATCCAATGGATGAATGCTTTGATTTCCAAGAATCAAATTCCAATAAACATAAATCAGATATGAATTAGATACTTGAGATGTGATTATCATATCACTATGGTTTTTCTTACATAATTATACATCTAAAAATAATGGTTTCATATTGATACCCTTATTAAATGGTTATATATTTAAATAATAGGTATATTCATACTCAAATAAGACATTATCTATTCTATAGTTGACAATAAGTGTACCTTTCAACACGTCACTATCTCACCCATCATAATTGTTTTTGATAATGTGATATTTTTCCTTATCACAAATCTTAATAGGTTTATAACGTTGATCATCATCATTAACTATTTCATTTGGGCATTGGTTAGCATAATGACCATACTCATTACATTTGAAACACTAAATCATGGGTGGTTCATTGTATAAAGATTTATTTTTATTCATATCATTAGTTAAATTCTTCCTATTACTTCTACATTTGATTGTTTGATGACCTTACATTGAACACTTTAAAAAGATAAAAATCCACTGAATAATTGATCAACCATTCTATTACTTTGGATAATAATTCATAAAGTGTACCCCACATGTCTTGTATAATATTACTTGTAGATACCAACATTTTCATCATCCTTCATCTTTATCTCAAGTAATTCATTATACATTTTCATATGAATATTTATTGGGATGTAATTATTGAAATATAACCTCAAAAACACATCCCAATAAATGGATGGAGTTTTAACTTGTTTCCTCATATTCTTTATGGGAGACAACCATTGATCCACATCTCCTTTCAAAGAATAGTCATCGAAAATGGATTTTTCTTGTTTAGAGGATTGGATAAAGGAAAATATCTCATTAATGGTATTATTCCATTACTCAGTAAATAGTGTACTATCAAGACAACTAAATTATTTTTTGTGTGTTACCTCATAAATGAATCAGTATAATATTGTTCCCTCCTTTAATTATTTATATGTTCAGCATGATTCTTAGCTTGAGAATGTTGTGTGAGCATATCTATAAGATTTATCATTACTTCTCCCATAAAAATAATTTGATTAGGTGTAAAATAATTTCAATTTACATTTTATTAAATATTAATAGGGTTACTTTATGTTTCATCCATTGACAAAAATAAAAAATCCTAATCTATTATCATTGTCATAAAACACATAGTCATGAAAAAATCATTTATTTTATTTCAAAATAAAGAAACATTATTTTGAATAAAATATTCCTAATTCTAATCTTAGTTTATATATATTCAACAACTATTCAAATACTTTATGATTTTTCATAAATAAAATGTAAATTAACTAATGCATGTCACCTAAGAGTTTCAAACCATGTTCTCAATAGAGCCTATTATCATGTACCAAGGAATGCTCAATTCAAGATAGATGGGCCTTTTTGAGAGTTATTACCCCTAATTACATCTATTCTAGAACTATGTTAACTTTTAGTATATACATATGGATATATTTCAAGTTAAACTACATAATCACTTTCTTACAAAAACATTAGGATTTTAACCTATACTTAAGAATATTTTAAGGGTTCTCACTACATATTTTTGATATTAGTTTACAATGGTTACCTAAAACGATCCTATGATACCTAATAATATGTTCCATGATTTTTATAAAAATATATTACAACTGTATTTATGATCATTCATTAAATTACACAAAAGAACACATGTGGATCGAAAGGTATATTGCTTTTAGATATTTGAAAACATAAACTACTATTCATAAGATATTTAAATAATCTCTCACTTAGTTACTCATTAAAATAACCCCTCTTAGAAATATACCACATAATACCCTTCATCATATTCTAGGGAAAGTAACCCTTGTTATAAATATACCACATAAGAATAAAGTCTGTTTTTGTGTATGATAACAAGTGCATAAAATATGAGTACCATACCCTTCAAAGAAAGTATGAAAATATTTATTCATAGATTAAATATTTGAATTTCATAACAAATTAATCAAAATAAAATGAAATAAGATGATCCATGAGATCATAATATTGACATAAGACCTTAAATTATGTTATACACATGAAAATTGAAAATAATTTCTATAATTATCATATATTATTCCCTAGGCTATCATAGTTGAATAGTTTCACTCCCAATACCATTATTGTAGTTATGGTTCACTCCAAATACCATCATAGTGGACAATGTCTCTTTCAAAACAATGTTTCACTCCCCATTATAGTCATATTTATCTCATGAAATTTTAATCCTAAATGGTTTAATTGGAGTTTGATATTGCTCCCACCATTCAAATAATTAAAATTACAAAAATATATGAAAATATATCATAAAAAATTAATCATATAAAAACCCATGAAAATAAATGGACTTCTTAAGATATATAGCATAAAATATCCTTCAAAAAAGAGACTAATTTTGTATTCATTTCATCATAGAACAACCCACTGAAATTAAATTAGTTTCAAAAATATCCCATCATTATAACAATAAAACATATATAAAATAATAACTTAGGTAATAATTTATCATATCCCTAGTAATAAATAAGCCATACCAAGGGTTCTTGTCACTGATGAAAATAAAATCCCTAAAAAATAATTAAAACAATCTTGAGGATAATATAATTTCGATTTTGAAAATATTACTATAATATCTTTAAAAATAAAAAATATTAATGAAAAACATTTCATTGATTATAATCATGAAAAAATGTAATGCAAACTTGAAAACATTGAGTAATCATGACACTGGAAAATTCCATTCTTGTTGTACACATTCAATCAAACATTCCTTTCACATTTATAGTAAAATTAAAATAAACAATTTTCAACAAAAGGGAAAATATATCATTGAAAAAAAAATCGAAATTCAAACATAGTTATAAATAATTTTAAACAATCTTAGTGGAAATTTTACAACATCATTATAACATTTTTTTAAAAACATTGATATGAAGGAAATTTATTTTTGACCAAAGAGAGAACAAAAAAGAATTTTCAAAAAAAATTGTTTTTACCATTGAGTTTGAAAAATGAGGAAAACTAAAAGAAAGCATGTAATATTACTAAATATATAATGGATGATAAAATATATGAGTTTTTTTGGAGTTATATTATAAGGTGTCTTCATTGGAAACAGAATCATAAATAATCGTGATAAACATTGAAATTGTAATATAAAATATTTACCACTTTTGTATATTTTGAATATTAAGCATCATTAAGTATAAAAATAAAATAAGACATTAAATATCATTAAAGGATGTATATTAATGATATAAAATTTCAAAGGGTAGTATATAATCCTAATAAAATAATATACACGCATAACATATCTTATATTTCAAAGAGGAAAATTTGTGACCAAATCATCAACCCTATGTCTTGAATTAATTTATACATGTAAAAACTACTGAATAATAAATTTAAGTTTATTATGAATCTATTATAGAACCATAATCAAATTTTTAATTCGATATATGATTTACTTATGACTCATCATTACCCTTTTAACAAATATTCCTTGTTAAAATTTTATTTTGGGTAATAACTACATTGTTTACCATATAGGTTTCGGTTTGATATTTTTGATCCATTTAAATTGATCATTGTTTCATAATATATATAATATTAACCATGATATAAATTAGATATATATTCATTATATATATATATATTGTAATCAATTAATGATTGAAATAGAAAATGAGATATAGTGTTCATGGATATAGTAAGTTGTACAAACACATCGATTCTATTTCCAAATGACAGTTTGAAAGAAAAGAGAGAAAATAATATAAAAACATTAAATAATAATTTTATGTAATATATATCACATATATACTTTAAATATATCATTTATTACCTTCATTGTACAACATTTGTGAAAAATGAATCAGATCGCTTCGCGAGGTGGTGGTCCCCAACACACATGACTGATGTTGTCATTTATTCAACATATAGAAAGGTATGAAACTATATGATATAATTATTTTAAATAATGATTATTTTTTCATGAATATAACATATCAACATTAAATTATTCTCTATTACCTTCCTTGAAAATCATAAGTGAAAAATGAGTCACATCGCTTCATGAGGTGATAGTTCGCTATATTCCATATGGAATAGAAAGTATGAATGTATATGTGATATAATAATTAAATAGTTATAAATATATAGCTAATATAATTTACAATAATTATATATATCTATATATATATATAATAAGTGGTGATGGAAATGGAATTGGGTCGGTTTGTGAGGTAGTAGTCTGCTGCACACAATCAATAGTTTCATTTCCCATTTGAGGGAGGATTATATGGTTATAGATCATGCCCATTACATAAAAACATTTCAGTATATGGAATATACATTGTATTTTGTATCAACATTTTCTAATAAAATTTAAATGTTGTGGAATGATGAAATAAAATAAAATTTTCTATATGAATGTTACCTCTTCATCGGAAAACCATGTTTAATTTAAACCAAAAGACTTTATAGAAAGATTTTTGACCAGAACAGGGATTATAAGAATATGAGAGAAATTTAGGGATGTGATATCGGTATGTATTGACCTAAAAAATTAGTTAATGATATGTTAATAAGAGAAGATATAGGTTTATCTTTTATAAGTCAGAGCGACGAAAAATGGAATATTTAAAAATAATAAAGTTTACCCACGTTTTCAACATTTTATAGGATAAAAAATAAGTTATTATATAACCTTAAATTCTATAAGGTAAAAATAATTCTATTAAATGGATTTTTTTTCCAGTTTATCTTCCATTTTACTCCTTATTTTTTTAGTTTAACCCCCATGTAAACCCGTTTTAACATTAACCGCATTCCTAAATTTTTACCATATTTACAATGAATTATGGTAAAACATTAAGCATACCATATTTTATAATATTAATTATAATGATTACAAATATGTCATACATTTTTCTATATTTATTTCACAAAATTGGATGGATAAAATTTAAAATTAATCCCACATAAAAAATAAAATAAATGTATTTTCAAATAGAATCTTTTCAAAAGTAGAAATAGATATATATAAAAATTAAATATTAACTATATTAAAAAAATTTATATTAGAATATTAATAATATAATTAGAATAATATTTTTGAAACCATTTAAAAAGAAATTTCATCAATAATTCCTTAAAAAGGTAATAAAAGAATAGAATTTTCATTATTAATCAAAAAATAAATATTTTTAGAAAAAAATTCAAACAACATATAATTTTACATGATAATTCTAAAAATTAAGTTAATTTTATTTTCAAATATCTTTTTAAAATTATTCAATTATTACGTTTAGAATTTTCTCACAAAAAGTGACAAAAGCATTATTTGAGAAAATAGAATTTTCCAAACATATAAATTTTTTCCAAAATTAAGTACTTTTTTATCAATATGTATTCTTTATAAAAAATAATTATTTTTAAATTTAAAATGGGGATATTCTTATTTATACTAACTTTATTATTATCGAGTTCATAAATACCATGTTAAATAGTAATATGAATTCAATATTATGGTTTGTTTGAAATTTGTGTTGAGTGTATCACAAGCTAGAGAATAAATTAAATTTATTCAAAAAAATATTTCATAAAATATTAGCATGTCATATATGTAATAAATTATTTAAATTAATAATTTTATGAAATTACCATACCAATTTTACAGAAAAGAATGATATTTTTATGATAAGATAATTTATATATATTATTGTAATGAAAATTGAATAGTTAGATGAGGGATCCATCTCTAATGGAATCCCTCTATCACTAGATCCGACAATAAACAAATATTATCTAAATACCTCTCACAATATTTTCATGATTCTATTATGTTATGGATTTAGTAATTGTATCTACCATATTTCTCTATTTCTACATTATTAACATCAAAATCTCCCCTCGGTGAAAAGTCTCTCATCATGTGATACTTATGAAGTATATGCTTCATCCGTCTATATAAACTATGATCTCACATATATAGTATCATAAAAATATATTGTAATGGGATTTGAATAGCTAATTGAAAAACCAAAATCATGGAAAATGTTTCAAATCCAAAATAATTATTTAGTTGCATGAAAAGTAGAAAAATAATAAAATTATGCTATAGAATCGACCACAACATGCTATTGAATGATAATTGAAATATTTTTATTGACAACGAATAAAGTAAAAAACAAAAAAAACAAAAGAATGGAAAAAGTCATAGAGGCTGAAAGTGATGGAGATCGAGAGAACCCCTTCGGACAACCAAAGAAAAATAAATAGTGAGAGAACCAAAATAAGAAAAAAAACATAAACATGTTATCAGATTTTCATTTATAAGTAAGAAAATCGATCATCTTTATACCCTCCTACCATGAATGATCAACCCTCAAGATCGAATGAGTTAATTAAATTTATTTTTTAATGGGATAAATAATATTCTGTTGACATACCTATTGACCTTTAAAAGAATTGACCAAAATTGAGGAATCGATTTCAAATTCATTAAGAGAGATGGAACATTCCACGTATAATTTGAGAGTATCACAACCACAAAACAGGCCAAGGCCAGCGCCACCCTTTATCAGCGCTGAAAAGGCGCTGATAAACGTACCCCTTTATCAGCTCTTTTTTTAGCACTGATTAAGGTACCCCCTTTAGCAGCGCTTTTTTTAGCATTGTTAAAGGGTACCCCTTTATCAGTGCTTTTTTAGTAGCACTGATAAAGGGGGGTCATTATCAGCCCTTTTTTTAAAAGCGATCATAAAGGGTCTACTTTCAAAAAAATATTCATTAAAAAAATATATTAATATTTAAACATATATATATTTAGTTATATTGATATAAATATAATATATATATTTTAAATATAATTTTAAATATATTTTAGATAAGTATAAATATACAATTACGCTTAATATATAACATATTTTGTGAAAATACATTATAAAAAATTAAAAAAATATTTTTAATTATTAATTTTCGAATTATTATGCTTTAATAGTCATTTAATAACAATTTTAAGACAAAAAGAATAAACAAAATTAAAAAAAAAGATCCAAAATATGTTGAAAACGCAACTCAAACTTCAAACGGCCATAACTTTTGATCCGGAGGTCCGTTTGAGCTCAAAAATATATCAAATCGAAGCCTCCGACAAGATATACACCAATATAGCTAAGGTAAGACCTAGTCATGGTTTTTTCAAGGCCAAACAAGGCACAGAAGGCCTCTAAAATTGATTTTTTAGTCGGGATACCTCAATTTTTTAACATTTTGTGGATTTTCAGCCTCGTTTAAGGGGGTATTATTGGCTTTTATTTTGTGAGGATTGAGTTCAATTCAAGGTATTAAATTTATATTGATATAATTTCTTTGAAATTTTATCGTTTTTTATAATTCACTTCTATTTATAATCAAATATATAAAAATATATACTTATTTTTTATATATTCACACATAAAAAATTAATTATAAATATAAATAATAAAATATATTTACATATAAAATATATTAGCATTATCTATATAATAACTAATATCCATTTTATTTAAAATACAAATATATAAATATTTTTATACCTATATATTAATCTAACTATATATATATATTAATATAACTATAAATATATATATTAATATCCCCATAAATATATATATTAATATAACTATATATATATATATTAATATAACTATATATATATTAATATTAATATATATTACTATGTGAATAAATATAGCTAAATATATATATTTATAAAAATAGAGATATCATGAAATGGAAAACAAATCAAAATAGAGGAGTGGTAAGGGCTTAGGCGCGCAGGGCGTGGGGGAGGTTTCGAGTTCAAAACCTAGTGGAGGCAGGGGTGCACGCACATGGGGGAATATGGGAGCTATCACTGATAATGGGTGGGGGATAGAGCTGATAAAGGGTGGAGGGGGGTGGATGGGGGTGCTGGAGGTGCGGGAAGGCGCTGATAAAGGGGGGGCTCAAGCGCTGTAAAAAGAACCCCCCCCCCCCCCCCCGAAATTTCTGTGATTATTTTTTAAAAAAAAATTAATTTTTTTAACTTTTATCAGCGCTAAAAACAAGCGCTGATAAAAGGTTTCTTTTATCAGCGCAAAAAATAATGTCGTGATAAAGGACCCTTTTATCAGCGCTTCGTTTAAGCGCTGATAAAATACCCCTTTTATCAGTGCTGATAAAATGGGTCTTTGTCAGCGCTTTTTGGAGTGTTGATAAAGGGGACCCCCCTTTATCTACGTCATCTTTTACAGCGCTTTTCTAGATATATTAAAGGCCATTTTTAGCACTGATAAAAGTGATATTTTTATTAGTGTATGATGTAACACCAAGGCCTTGGAAATAATAGAAGATCCCTCAACAAAATATATAGAGAAAGATAGAATTACTGAATAGTGAATGTCATGAATAAATCCTCCATGAATGATGCCTCATAGACAAGACACATCTGTATTTAACTTATGACCATTCATAGGCACCATGAAAAGAACCAAAACACCAGAGTTACTGATCCCACTAAAAACCTATTCTATGGAATTAATAGTAGCAACAAGCAAGAGAAGAACCTGAGGAAACACAATGTATTTACAATGATGAATGAAAGAGATGATAAAATCCAAAAAAATTTATATGATATATAGTAGCTAAAGCTGAGATCCCAAATGAAAAATCAGGTTTTTTATTCCATTAAAATATAACAATCCTCAATAGAGAAGAGGTTCCACATCTTTTCCTCTGAGCATTCCTGAGGGGGAGGATCCCCACCCTTAATAAGAAAACTTTCCACCAAATTCACCCTTCTCAGATAAACTGGTAAAACTACAACTAGAAACCACAAATACTCAGCCTATTTAGTAAGAAAAAATAAATGATAAATAGTGTTTTAAAGAGCATTAAGAATGCACTTTCACTTTAAATCTAAAGGAATTTTAATATGCTGAGGATTATCATCAATATGAATATCACTATTATAGATCCTCCAAAGAGTAAAATTTTACTTTAAAGAGATATCTC
Source organism: Viscum album (assembly GCA_963277665.1). Lineage (NCBI taxonomy): Eukaryota > Viridiplantae > Streptophyta > Magnoliopsida > Santalales > Viscaceae > Viscum > Viscum album. The sequence goes on along the minus strand of OY728153.1, from coordinate 288,766,884 downwards.
TATAATATAAATTCAAACCCAAACAATCAAAAATAGAGGAAGACAGAGTTATATTATGAAAAATGAAGCAGGAAAGTTTTATAGTTAAAGTGGACGTGGTGATTCACTTATTAGAGTCTTCCAAAAAAATCATTCTCAGAGCCTATTTATGATCCTCATTGATCATAACATCAGAGAACCTGGGATAGGCACGAACCTACTAGAGACTAATGTTTGGAACTGGAGAACAAGGGAAAAATAAAATTTCATCATCCTAGTTAGTTTTCCAAAAATATATATATTTCAACACGCCCACAAATCTGTCATGAATTCTCCAGAATAAGGGGATTAAGATGCCTTAAATATTTCAAGAGATGAGAACCATCAGATCAACTGTCCCAATCAGAAGGAAAAACATCATAATTAATTATGATAAAAGATGACCAAATAGTGACTGAAGAGATAACATATAAATGTTTTTGTCTATGAAACACCACATGTAATATTTATTACCTTTGAGATTGATTCTTCCCTGTCAAATAGGTATCTAATGAAATTTCCAACTATTTAAATGGTGATGTCCTTTTTGATGAGAATATCATATGAAACAATTTAGATTACCTTCAATTTTATTGATCACTTCTATGGGGGAATACAAACAGATAAAATATTAATTAGAAGAGATGATAAAACATAAATATCTAAATTAATCCCACCCTAAAAGGAATTAGAAAAACTTTTCTAGCTCACAATCCTTCCCAAAATCCATGTAATAATTTTATCAAAATGGTGAATTCGAACCCTCCCATTAGATATAGAAGCACCCAAATAAAACAAAAGAAATATTTGAGCATGAAAAGTAATAATCTACTGAATGAGCATAGATCACTTGGAAGATAACATAATGGAGATAAAAACTCAATTATTGGAGTCATTCACACATTGAATAGTGCTTTTGTAATGATAATTGATAGTCTTGCTAAAATTTCTTTATTGAATTTTCACTAACATTGATGAAAATATATATCAACCAAAAATAATGTATTCAATAGACCATAGAAACCATACCTACCATTAAAAGTATGACCAAAACCATCCTCAAATACCTATTGAAAGTTATTACTGAGATCAAAATGGGCCAATAAGAAATGGCTCAGAGAGATAGGGTCACCTTTTCTTAACCCATAAAAGATTTGAAAAAACCAAATCTCTTCCTCGTATGATAAATTGAGAAGTAAGGATATAAGAATCACCGGAATAAAAGATAACATACCCATTAAAAATATCCACACTTTCTAAGAACTATGATAATGAAGGACCAATCCATCCGATCATTGGCCTTTTCTATATCAATCCTAATCATCAAGTTATGTGAAAGGACTTTCCTTTCAATATCATCAATTACTTCCTGGGAGAGCCCAATTTTTCCCTTAATGAATCTCCCTTTTATGAAACTGTATTGTTATTCATAAATATAAAGAGGATTATATGAAGATAATATTTTGTTAAGAATTTTATCCAACAACTTATTATAAAAATAACACATGATGATATGCCAAAACTGACCAAAACTATTGGGAAAATTGACTTTTATAATTAGATCCAAAATAGTAGTAGAGGTGGATTTGGATAAAGGTATACCCCTAAAATAATATGTGATAGTATACACCACATATTCCTTGATAATAGGCCATGAATACAAGTAGAAAATAATCATGAAAACATCAGGGCCCGAAGAGCTTTCAGGATTTTGAGTTTTAATGACATAAAAAATATCCTCTTCACAAGGAATAGAAATCATCCATAGATTGTCCAGATTAGAAATATAAGCTAGAATTTTTTTAAAAATGGTGTCATGGTAACCCCAAGAAGTATAAAACCCCCTTGAGGGTGGTTATTAATAGATAGATCATAAAATAAGAAATCAACTACAAAAATACCCAAAATGCTTACATAACTAATAATGGAACTATATTGAAGTGGACGATTAAGACCACCATGAAATTTCTTCTCCCTTATACAAACAAGAATATAGGCTACATTATTATCCCCTTCATTGATCCAATATTCAATAGATCTTTCTCTACTCCAATACTCATGTTGAATTAAGACCTCTTCCAACCTAACATTTTAACTACAAAAGATCTCAATAAGATCATTATTGAAGACCAAGTTGACTATTATCTTCCATAAGAGAGTCAAAATTTACATAAGGATTGGGAAGAGAAGAAATCCAAGAAAGAATGTACCTCTTAATCCTTTTTAATTTGTTATGAAGAGAAACCCAAGAATAAATGTGAAGTAGAACTTAGAAAGAGTAAAGGAAAAAATCAATGATTCTCTTTAACTAATTCTAGAAACCTGAATTGAAAACCCTATTTTTTTATCCCATGAATCATGCATATGAAGAAGAAGAAGAGAAGAATGGCCTGAAAGGGATCTGGACATATGAGTCTCAAAAGTTCCATATAATGACAAAAGTTTCTATTGGGTTCCCAAAAAACTTTTAAGACAACTCCAAATTCTGCTACTCCCCCTTCGGTTATTTCAACATGTGAAATAATTCCCTGAGAAACCCATGTCCATAAGATGGTTGGAATCAAAAAAGGAATGAAAATCCTAAATTACATTGTTGGGGTAAAGGCCCCCTTTCCATTGAGACTAATCATGAAATGTATTAAAATAAAATCCAATAATCCAAGATTTTGTGCATATATTGATGGTTGATAGAGAATCCCAAATAAATTTCCTCTGAGTGGGTTCACATTTAGCATTAATAATGGGAATTTAATAATGACCTTCATTGGAAGTAATCTTGATAGAAATGTATAGATTCGAACATTCAAAAACATAAAATTAGATTAGGTCCTTCCAGAAGATCCAAATTTAACCATTCACCAGTTGACCATGAATGTTGTTTCTAAAATTTAAGCTTTGGGCTATGTCCTTAATGGAATACGAATTATTTTTTGGTTCTAATATATCCATAAAAGAAATGCTTTTCATCTGAATGTTCTTCAAAATAAATTAAATTTTTTTAACTATCTCAAACAGATGGAATTTTATATGATTAAATACATCATTTTAGATAAGATGAAACGACATAGAGACCTAATTCAAGAGATGTTCCATGGAAATTATTATTGACAATATATTTGTATTTTGATCAGGTATCAATGATGCTAGGGGAAATCTTGGATTTTTCCACTATAGTACCACCTTTTGTAGTAGATGGAAGAATGGTATCCTCCCAAACATGTTAAAGATGGATAAATTAATTATGATTGGAGGTAGAAATAGATTGGAGGGAAGACCTATTGTGGCCACTAAAATATATAGGAGGATGCTCAATTTAAACCTAAAAAGGAGCACGCTGATCCAATCCCATAAGAGAGTTTGTAGAAGATTCAGCTGAACTATTATAATTGAAGAGAGAAGTGAATATTGAAGGTTCCATTAGTGGACCCTCAAAAATGAAAAGAAGGAAGTATTTGAGAATGATTATGATCTGAAATGGGAGTGAATGGGTCCATCAGAGAAGAGATCCCAAACATATTCTGATGAATAGAAGAATAAATGCCATGTGGATTTGATAAAACCCTTGTAAAAGCCTCAAGAAACACAATAAATGGAATGAGAGCTATGGGATCTGAGCATAAATTCATCGATGACCCTATAACCAAGAAAATATCATCTTAAATCTAGACTACATTAGAGTGCTAATTTCTCATGGGATCCTCAATCGTTCTCTCAAAAGGAATATTAGGAACATAGAATGAATCACCAGATTGAGAAGGCACCTTATTTAGAGACCTAAAACATTTACCATGTTTCCTATAGAACCAATATGAATGACCTTTTAAACCACAAAGTGAGATTAATCAAAGAGACATTGGATAAATATTATTCTTCCAATAATAAAATTCAGACCCTTAATGCATGAGAAACGCATGTGGGAGGGGGGATACTAGTTCAAAATTCACACAGATTTGAGCTGGCATAGTGTGTTACATCCTATGAGTTTCTTCACCAGCACATAGAAAATGAACAATAATATTAAAAATAGATTTTAGCATAGTAGGATTCTAAAAAATGGAGAGGGATTCTAGGAAGGAGAATCCAAAGTGCTGCTCGGGAGGAGTCCTTACCTCGATGAGCTTCGAGAGAACACTAATGAGGAATAAACATATTACAACCACAAGAACTCCACTCCCTTAACCAAGATTGATAAAATTCAACTTTATGAATATATGAATGAAAAATAAACTCCTATAAATTTTGGACATCACTGCAGCAATGGTGAGATCCCATGGGTTGGAAACTATTATTCCCAATCATCATAATAAGGGACCTCTAGTGATAGCTAGAGGAAGAATCAAGCTCCTTATCCAAAAGTAAGATCATCAGATAACCATCTACCAATTCCCATTAATTTAGATCCAAAGATATTGGTTGAGCTATCAATATGGGGTGGGGGTGGTGAAAGGAACTTGACATAGCTGAGCAGAATGTCATAGCTAACTAAGCATTATCTGAAATAACTTGGATGAGATGAAGCATTGTTTGAAATGGGAAAACATAATCCAAAAAGACCACCATCGTAGGCCATTGAATTTCGATTGAGAGCACCAAGAATCTCCCAAAAAAATACTCTGAAAATCTCACACCAAATTTGAATGATACGACCTGAAACTAGGAATAACCATCGTAGCACTACCGATAACAGCAGCAAGGGAAGAATGAAATTTTGAATTTTTTGGTGGCATGTGAGGCACATAATTATGTGGAAAATATATAACATTTTAAGAGAGAACTGATGAAATACCACTATCTAAATTGAAGTATTCTAGTTGAAAAATAATCTATTATGAAAAAAACAGATCATATTTTTGATTTAAGATAAATATATTTCATTTTAAAAATAGATTATATATTTCCACTCATAAAAAGTTCCACTTCTTCTCTAAAAACTAAGAACGTATCCTTAATACTCATGGGGAACTTTTGGATAGTCTTTAAAACCAACAAATGTGTCTCTCGCGGATCTAATTGATATATTTGTACCGTTATTAACACATCATAAACAACAATATAGGCATACCGCTTGAAAAACATGATAAATCCAATTATTTTCATGTAAGTGGTCTACTAATTCATTAAATATATTCTTGGTTATGAGGATACATTTTCATAGGGAGATTTATAACAAGTGACATATCTAATAATACTATTTTTTATTATTCAATATTATATATTGTCAATTCTTCTCTAAAATTCATTCCTTTACTTTATCTCTGAATACCATTAATATAGGTTGATACACCTATTCAATAATGGAAAAGCATTTAATCAGCTATTTATTAACAGCCTGCAATGATGGTATCTCATTTAGCATCAGTAATATGTTATTAAAAATATATCAAGGAAAATAATAACACTATAACTGACCTACTTTTTAAAACATGTTTTACATTTATTCTTAATAAAACCAAATACATGTTTGGATTCTTTAAAAATATTATTCCATTATTTTTATGAATGATTTAACCCATAAATAGATCATTCTAACATTCATATATTATTGGAATCATTTTTTGTTTGAAACCATTTTGTGTTTTTCATATATAGATGTTGAAAATGGTTGGAATTTTTATGAAAGATAATGACCTACATTTTATATATCTTATTATCATGGAAAAATTAAATGCTAACTAGAATTTTAATAGAATTTATTATAGATAATTTAGAATAGTTTCTTTTCATATTTTATTCCATTATGTTGGTTGAAGAATTTTTAAATACACAATTCCATATTGTAAGTAAAATTATAATCCATATGCAGTTTATTACTGAATAATCATTTTTATAAAATATGATTAAAATTAACATTATGATCAAAAAAATTCCAAACATGAATTTAGTATATGAAACCCATTTCTGAATTCGACGACTCAATATATTTTGATTCTTTTCTGTTGTTTACTATTTTCTACTAGGAATGATGTTCCTTATTATCAACTAATAACGTGTCACCTTCTTCAAAATCACGAAATCAAGATCTATCTTCTTCTCAATCCCCTCTAATACTTCTATGTAAAACCCGTGCATCTAGAATAAATTTTATCATTCGGTCTTTTGGAATATTTTCTTTGAAAAATCATCAATATCATGAGATTAAACACCATCATTGTATATTTTTATCCCACTATATTATTTGGTTATTTTATCCCATTTTCATAATGATTATGTCATTAAGAACCATTTTTTCCACAAGAATCATCCTTAAAAATAATTATTTATCCCTAGACATGAATTTGAAAAAAATATATTTCTTCCTATACAAAAAATAATATTATATTCCTCTTATATATTTGTTTAGAACATTTATTAGTTTATATCAAACTAATTATAATGCAAATCCGTAAAGAAATAAAATATTTTCTTGACTCATCATTGATGTCAACATGTCTAGTAAGGCACGGTTCATCCTTTTACTAACACTATTACATTGTGGTTTATAAACAGAAGTGAGTTGAGATAATATCAATTTTTTAAAATAATTGATACATTACTTGAAATTTTATTCCTCTCCTCTATATAAAATAATTTTCTTTATATTCTTAATAAGATTATGATTTAACTCATTCTTGAATTACATAATTTTTTAGAGAAATATGATCTATAACTCATAAATTGAATAAATTTATATATACTAAAATAATCAGTAAATGTAATGAAGTATGGGTATTTATCTATATATTATATTGTAAATACTCTAATAACATTACTATAAACTAATCCTAGAATATCTATATCATGTTTCCCAATTCTTTGACATGTGATTTGGTCATTTTTCCTTATAATCATGAGTGGAGAATATGTAAGGGTTTTATCACAAAATAATCTAAATACCTCTATAGATATAATTCTTTAAAATACATATAGTTTACATAATTCTTCCAATTATTACATAAATAGATATAATAATATTTATTAATACATTTTAATTTTCAATTTCTAACAATTTATTTACATATTCTTTTTTTTACCCTTATTTAGATGATCAATACCATATCTTAAGATATATAAAAAATTTAGCATCCTTTATTTTGAAACATTAAAATAAATAATTCCATGTCTAAAATAGACATATAAATGGTGTTCTTAGAAGAACTAGGAACATAATAATTATGTTCCAAAATAAAAACCATTTCAGTCAGCTATGGGAGATAGTGGTCTCCTATAGCTAACACAAGTATCCTCCCTACATTGGAATCTTTGTGATCCAATGCATCTTTAGTAATATTTTTTAATATACGTGGTTCTGATATTTAGATACCAATTCTTGAATGACATGCTATATCAAACACCCAATTTATTAAAATGGATTCATTACACTTTATAATGAATTACCATTAATCATCCACTATATTCATTAATGAGGTAAATTTATTCTTATAGTGTACCTTTTTTCCACAAGTGAAACATGAAACATCCCTCTCATTAGGTACATTTAGAATATTTTTATTCTTGGAATAAAGAGACAATAGTGTCACAGTCTAAGAAAAATCCTTATAGAAGTTATCATTTCCTCTCATTTTTTTGACCATAAAACTAAAGGATTATCATGATTTATTTCTCTATTATCATAGAGAATCAGTGTTAAAATATCATGGAATATTATATCAATACTCTTAATATTGGAATAATAATGACACTAAGGAATCCTAGAATATGTGAGTATATGATTATTTCTATGTAATTGTGTTTTGGTAGTTTTGGGCTAAATATTTCTAGATATTAAATGTTACCAGTCCACTTTTCTAAAAGAATCCTTGAAAGGAATCCTTCTACTAGATTTCACATAATGAGTGAATTTGAAATTTATTACCTATCTTGACTTTATTTCTATTAATACGTAACATAATGATGATATAACATGGTGAAAGAATCCAAATGTTTATGATTATTTTAAATCTTTGTGATCATAAATGATAACATGATGAATTTTACATCCAATGAATTATCCTTGTATTTCACAAAGACATGTTTATCCACTTTTTATTCCTCCATATAGGGATATGTAATAATATGAGAACTCAATACATATAACATTATTTCATGGAGTAATAAAATGAAAAAATTCCAATACCATTGAATGAATTTTATATAAGTGGAGCGATTTTGTTACTCATGAATCAAAAAAACTGATAGTGTGGTGTTCATTCCCCTTATCAAAAAGTAAAATTCAAAATTAGATAATTTATATTGAAAATTAATTTTGAAATAAATAATAATATAATTATATATCCTTATATTTTATCAAATAACAATATCAAATATTGTTATATTAAATGTATCCAGTCACTAGAATATTCTAGTGGAAAGGACTAATATTTCCATTCACATAACCCAGATGCAAGACATATAATATTCATCAATGGTATTTAGGTATGTTATTCATTCAAACTACATTGAATCTCTACTCATTCTATTATTTATTGGACTCCCCAATATTCAAATAAAAAACTCAAATATCCTCAATTCATTCCTATATATTATAGTAAGCCACATAGAGAAACCAATTTCATTATTAAATTTGTTTAGAATAACAAATATTTTATTTTATACTACCTGATAATTTAATTTTCCCTGATGAGGGAGAGACAACAAATTTCAGAAATATTTATATTATTACTCTAGTGATGTGAAGAATGTTTGATAAAGTTGGGGTACTTTTGTTTCTAATGAAGAAATATGATTTATTTTATTCTCTATGTGGGTGATTATTTTATTTTTAAATTTCAAATTATTAATACATTTATGATAAAATAATTTATTCATAGTCATTATAACTTTATAATTCAACTTCATTATCCTTTTTTAATTAATGTATTTAAATAAAAACAGTAATCGACTTTACCTATATAAGTAAACTTATAATTTACATATAATATTTTTGAATTTATTTTAGAAAAAATAGTTTTTCTGATTTTTAAAATTAATTTAGATAAACTTTTGTGTTGATGTTTTAAAATTTTATTATAAGAAAATATAAAACATGGAAAATAAAATTTCATAAACACTTTCATATCAAAAATAAAATTTTGGAAATAAAAAATATATATATATATTGTGGGTAAGGAAAATATTACATAACTTTTAAACAATGATGCACGATACACCCATAAGTATTAAATAAGTCAATATACTTGAATTTATGTATTTTTTACTATAACCAAATTATAAAATAATTTCCTCCTTTACCAAAGGAATAACATAACACTAAAATCAAAACATAATCAGTTTCCATATCATCTAGAACCCCTTGATCTGTAAGATCAATAACATTGGTTTTCTTAAACCATTGAACCATTATATCACTCCATTTCATAAAAATAACTATTACAAGATGATAATATTTTAAGGCATTTAAAATACCCTTCGAAATAATATTCATTATGAAAAATACATTAAAAATGTTATATGTAATCTCTCTCAAGAAACATTCTATTAGAAAATATCACAAAATCTCGATACTGTTGATGATGAAAAATATTCCTCCTCTTAAAATGTGTATTCTATTTATAAGAATTTATATAAGGGATAAATTACTCAATTATTTGAATTTGTTTATATTACCTCAAACAAACTCTTCTTCACATTAAGAGGTTCGATATAGCTTCGCCTGATGGACTCATTGTAATAAAATTTACAATGATTTTTGGACCCACATAGTAGAATAATCATTGTTCATCTAGTGGGATGAACAATTTTTGGGTCGGAATGGAATTATTCATCCAATATATTTTATAATGGTTTGTTTAGAGAGAATATTTTCCTCTTTATGTGGAATTATTGATTGGTGAATTCATAAGAAATTAATCTATTAAGATAGGGTTAAACATCATTAGTGGGAATCTATAAATCTTAAACCAATAGAATTACATCTATCTTATTTATAAAATTATAGGGGTTTCCATTGAATTAAATTCAATTGGATGAAAAAAAATTCTATGTTAAGTAAATAATATTTCCTAAAAAACGTTTTATGATTATTGGGAGATTTAAATTTTTTTAAAATAGAAAATTTAAATAATTTGGATCTTATTTTAAAAAAATGTTCGAAAGTGCTGAAAGGAAAGATTTGAACTCAATAAAACGCCATCCTCTACCTTTGAACTTCATCATTTAAAAACGTATTGTCACACTGACGTGAAGGATAACTAGTGTGTAGTGTTATATAAAATAATTAATGGACATAGAATACTGCACATAATGAAGTATAATGGGTTGATTATAAAGTCATAAAATTTAATAACAATTTATTAAATATCATATAAAAAATATACAATAAATAATTAAATAAAATAAATACAACAAAAAATACCATTGTTGGTCAAATGCCATGATCATTCAAAAACTATAATAAGAACCACTTTCAATATTGTTGGCATACATATCAAATCATTCCACTTGAGTAAAATTAATATAAATTAATAAATTAATAAAAAATTTATTAAATTAAATATTTACCTTATTTTAGTTCATGATTATGATCCTTGGTAAATTTTAAGAATTATATCAAATATTAGTAAAACAAATAATGAAATTTTATTTAAAAATTAAAATAATTATATACATGATGTGATCTTAGATGGTTACATGGTGTGTACATCATATGTAAAATTAAATATCTTACTATAATTTAATATACCAAATGATTTATATTTTTTTATCTTATATTACATTCCATGTAATTAAACAAGTCTTATCATGACATATATGACATGTTTCTCCATACGGTATAAAACTATAGTCTTTCTAATGAATGTGACCATAAGAAATTCCATTAATGCATAAAACATGTATTTTTGGAATTCATGTGGATTATGTAATATTTAATGGATTACTATATGTCATGAATTGGTATTAATTACAAAAAAAATAATTGATAATGTGTGTTTACCCAAAGGAATAATAGAAAATCACATAGTGTTTTCTTTGCGTAGAGTAACCCATGTCCAAAAACATGTATTGTTTGTTATACCTCATTTAGTCTAATTGTTGTTACATTTTTCTATATAAGTCAATATGTGAATCCTATAATGTTGTCATGTAATGGCCTACATGACTCCCTGCATATTACTTCATGTATAATTCATGAGGAGTTTCACTACAAGTACGCATCAATTATACACTATACACCTTCTTTCAAGCCACAACAATACTATCAGTCCATACATGAAATCTAATGAAGAAATTTATTAACCCACCCAATACACCATAATTTATTTGAGTTGTAGCCTCAGTGATTTGAAAATGATTACATAACGTTGAGTTTTTGGATACACATTGTTTTATCAGGACATTTTTATAGTTACATTACAACCAACTATAAGGTTATTAGAGTGTTAATAATTTATATTATGCCAATTCTTAATCATACAAAAATCGATTAATGCACCACCCTAGCTATAAGTATAATAATGATAATTAAGAAACCAAAAATAGAAAATAAATACATCAAATTGATAAAATAAATTATAAAAATTTATAAATTAGAATATTACAACTTTAATACCAATTGAAGGCTTTGGAACACAATGAAAATTTTTGGTGAGTTCCCAGTTTGGGTGTTTTTCAAAATCAAGGTATAAATCCAATAAAATATATTAATTCTTACTAGAATATCATATAATGATCCTATAAATTTAATTTCCATAAATTTAAATTATGTGTTACCCTATTTTTGGTAATCTCCATAATCAATGTTCCATTACCTCTATTAATGCATTGACATCCAGGTGGAGAATATAATTGAGTATTTCACAATATATATCAAAAAATACTCTAGTAATATTTGGAAATAATTCATGAATCTTAGAGTGTAAGAAAGTAAAAAATTATCTTTACAACTTTAATAATCGATCATAATAATGATCCATTTTTATCTCTCTAGATTATTTTGAGTAAAAAATAGAGGATGTCATGAATCAAACTAGGCTTCCTTCTATAACTGCACCAGGGCAAGTCTATTGTAGGGCCCAAATTTCAATCTTTATCCACATGAGCAAGAACGTAGTTCCCAATCATCGATGATATCCTTTGTAAATGATCTTCCCATCACCATAGTCTACACCAAAATAAAACAATATAACATTCATCCATAATAGAATCTAAAACAAAAGGATCATACAAACAGTTAAATATTAATCAATAGATGAGTATTGAAATTGAATTAAATAATACAAGAATAATAAAATAGCCTATAATATCGTAATGACATGTGGTATGGGAACTAATTATGAAACTTCCAACAAATATCACAAAAATTAATTAGCATGAGTACCCACTTCCTCGATATGAAGCCTTTTCTTTTCCTATAAAAAAAATAAGGTCTGCAAGCACCCATTGGGTGTATGTAGGGTGTGATCTTAGTTACCCATTATGATCCCACTATGTCTTCTATGTATTACCATTATATGAAAATAAAATATGTCATTATTTAAAATAATGTAATGTAGTTTTTTCATGAAATAATTTAAACATTATAATAAATTTAATGAAATCCAGAATAACTAGTAAATACATAAAAATAGAATATAAGAACCATGATAAATCCCCAATTTTATAGTTAGAGTGGGGAACTAGGATTATTATATTTTTGGTGATAAATCCATATATCCTCATATCTATTCCCTAGCTTGATCCATAACCATCACATCACATTTTTGGTTAGTGTGGTATCATAATCTTACTAGTGAGACAATCTGAATCCCAAATAGCTTGTCTACAATACTATTTAATACTATTCTAACCTATATACCTAGTAATATCATTTTTTTTACCATTCACACCATTATACAAAATTCATCTTTTACATATATCAATCCACTACATACTGAAAAACTATGTTTCATTCTATACCGATAGGGAAATCAACATCAAAACATTTCACAAGGGAGAAAACTATTACAACCCTGCACATTATTTCACAATAATAAATGATTTGTTACATAATATTACACATATTAGAAACCATAATATCAATAATTCTCGTGTCTTTGTGATTTATATACATTACATAACAATTTAAAATAGTAAAACATCATCTTTATTTAAATATTTCTTAAAATGCTAATACTTAAATCCATATGGTTTATCCTGGGGACATACATTAGAAAGGGTTGTGCTATAAATAATAGTATGTTAATAATAATGGAATATGGTAATACATGATAGAAAATTAATAAAAAACTATAGAATAAATTTGATGTTATGATACCAAAAAATAAAATTCATTTTATCTAAACAATTTTCAAAAAATGATTTGTTTATCTTTTAAAATAACAATCTACATTTATTGAGAAATGTTGTGTTTTTTGAAAATAACAGTTTTTGAAACCATATAGAAAATTACATTTGAAATAAAAAAAATATATATGATCATTTATATGTAATAAAAATTATATATTAATAATATTATATTAAAATATTATTTACATAAAAAATACATTAATTCATAAGAATAAACTTCTTAATTGAATTTGAATATTACCAAAAAAACTATTTGTGTGTTATTTTATAAAAAAATATTTTATAAATTTACAATAATAGAATGAAAATATATTAATTAGTATAAAAAAAATATAAATACTCATATATTTTGGTTCTTGATTCATATACATTTAAAATAGTAGGGAACACCCGAAAAGTATGGTGTGTAACAGTTAGACATTCATGGGGTGCTTCGAAATTCAAGGTTTGTGTCATGATATGTAAGAACCTAGTTTTTGTTGTGAAAGACTATGGAATATTTCTTGATGTTATTCCAGAGCAGCGCCTTCAGACGGCGTGCGATTCTGAGCCCCGGTGTGGCCGGAATTAAATTTTCAGTTCGTTCACACTAGAAACGCCAAATGACTGGGATAACACATAAATGATTTTTCAGATTAGAGATCTGAGTGTATGGATGGGTTCGGAATGGGGTGTTTACCCTAGGAACGATATAAAACTTGTCAGTGTGGGGCGTTTGGACCCCTCGCTCGCTTTCGGAACGTTAAACGGATAAATTAATTAATTTATTTATCCGTTTAATGGCTTAACTCAAGTATCTTTTAAATGGTGGATTGGGTTGGAAAACTGAGTGCACCGTTGAGTTCGGAGCGTGTCGTTTACCCTAGGAGGGGTATAAGTTCTGTGGGCACGGGTCGTCAGTGGAAAATGGCCCGAGGGTCGTTTTCATAATTTGGCAGCCTCGGGTGTGGGCATTGTAACTTTTGAACGGGGCCTCGGATTAAAATTAAGAGACCACCATTGAGCTCAGAGCGTGGTTTTTAGCCTAGGGGAGGCTAAACCCCGACCCCGCCGAAATTTTGGGTTTGAGGCTGTTGGGTGGGCATTTAAGTGTTTTGTACTTAAACACCCCCACCCCTTCTTCTTCTTCTTCTTCTTCTTCTTCCTCAAAACCACCCCTCTCCTCCAGCTCCAGAGAAGCAGCTCCGGCGAGGTGATCTCCGGCGAGGCGCATCGGTTCCGACGGTCCCCACACGAAGCGTCGGGCTACGCCCTTCAAGTTAGGATGTTTTGTTTCATGTTTTACTTCCCGCATACATTGAGCCAGATTTCCCCTGCCGATTTGTTGCATGATTGTTGAAAAAAGAAAAAACTCTCATAGCACATGTTAGAAGCTTTCCAAAGCACTTCTCGGATCGAAAATCCATGTCCCGAGGTGTCTGGGATAGCCCCGGGAAGTCTCGGTTGATTCCCTGGTTTTTCCGGCGATCCTGGACGGTGGCGGCGGATTACGGCGGTCCGGGACGGCGGCGGCAGTGGCGGTTTCCCAGGTGGCGCAGCGGTTCGGCTGGCCGCGACGTTGGTGCAGAATCCCAGCGTCGGTTCGGGTTCTTCAGGCGGGTGGCGCGTCTTGGGCACGTCGGCGAGGGGCGAGCCAAACGGAGACCGGGGTCGCATGGCGTGACCCCGACTAGGGAAACTGAGAACCGCCATTGGCGGGTCTCCGCGTGGACGCGACCCGCGCACAGTGCGGGTCTCGTGGGAGAAGGCGGGCCGCTATGCGGCGGCCCACGGGTCCGGCTGGGCCGCAGTCCCAGCGGGCCGGCCCGAGCGGGGTGGACCGGCCGGACCGGGCCGGGCTGGCCCAAGGGGGTCCCCCCCCCCTTTTAAAAATATTTAGACGCCCGTATTTCGAGCTACGGGCGCCCGTTTTGAGCACCGTCTGCGGCAGTGCGGACCTAACAGCGAGACGGCCATTTTGAGATGGTCTTCGGAAATTATAATTCCTGATACGGGGGGTCTTGGTAGCGGGACACATACATCGAGGGGATTGACGTTTGTTTCCGGGGATCTTGTTTTGGACAGCGGGGACTCATCTGACATCCGATTTGAGCGCCGTCAGTGGCGTTGCGACCCCAGTGTCAGGGAAAGGTTTTCCAATGTGGTTTTGGTGTCGAAACCGCAGTTGAGGCATGGGCCCAACGACCTGTCTTTTGAGCTGCGTGTAGAGTTTTGTAACTTTTTCATCGGGCGTCCTTTCTGGGCATGCGATCAGCCGATGTTGGGTGTTTTTTCGAGGGTATCGCTTTGGAGCAGTCTGACGGCTCTAATTAGGCGCGATGGTGCGGGCCCCATGAGGGTTGTTTGGGTATTGACGGGGATTTTTCCATCTTTATCACCGGTCGACCGTTTTGGACAATTGAATAGTCCATCTTTTGTACTTTTTCAAGAGGATCGCAACGGTGCAATCCGTTCATTGTGTTTCGGGACTGGGTTGTGGATCCCATGAAGCACCGCTCATGCACGGTGCACCGAAATGCTTCTTTTTCCCCAGATATCTATTGCGCTCAAGTGAGCAGTCTTTTTGACGTGTTTTCCCAAGGGGATCACAATGGTGTGATGCACCCGACTATTTTCGGGGCCGAGGCTCGGGATCATGAGACGTCGTTTGGGCGTTAGGCGGTGTTGGTGACTTTTTCATCAGATATTCATTTCAGGCGAGTAAGTATTCGATCTCGCATGTTTTTCTGTGAGTATTGTAATGGTGTAATCTGTTCAGGCGAGTGGATCCTCATACGTGATCTTATTAAATGTGGAAATATGAAGGGTGCCCCGGTGGTGGTTCTTCTACCATGTTTGTAGCAGACCCTTGGCGTGTGATCGCGTGCACTTCTATGTGAGTGATGTATGTTCTTGAAGAGATGTGGTTGGTTGTGCCTCATCTGTTGATGTGGATGGTTGGAGTTGTTACATCACGCCTACGCGTTGACGTTGGGTGTCGTGTGCACGATAGCCTTTGGGCTGGACCGTGGTATTCTAAGGGAGTATACGGGAACACTTGGAGGTACATGTGGTTGATGTACCTGATGACGTTTCTGCGCCCGGTTGGGGTTGACTTGGGGCCACATATCAAGTGGGTCCCATGTGTGTTCCATGTTCTACATTGCGTACTTTTTGCCTCTCACGATGTAGAGGGTTCCAATGTTCTTGTTTGTTGACCAGGGATGTTGAGGTTTTTTCCCTGGCTCTGTGCTCGATGGTTCAGATTAGCAGGGTTGAGTGGTTTCCCCTGGTTTTGTTCCGGAGTCGGTTGGTTGCACGATACCCACTCCGTGATCGGTTGTCCAGTGTTGTACCCTCCAGTGGAGATGGCCAGAGCAGTTTTGGGTTTACCCTCCAATAGAGACTGGGCAATGGGTCACTTATCAACTTCTTAGAGTCTACCCTCCAGCAGAGACTAGGATGTGGGTCACCTGACACTCTTACGGTCTACCCTCCAGCAGATACTGGGTAGTGGGTCACCCGACACTCTTAGGGTCTACACTCAGGCAGTGACTGGGCAGTGGGTCACCCGACCTCTTATGGTCTACCCTCCTGCAGAGACTGGGCGGTGGGTCACCCGACCACTTAGGGTCTACCCTCTAGCAGAGACTAGGTAGTGGGCCACCTGCCCTCTTTGGGTCTAACCTCCAGCAGAGGCTAGGAATTGGGTCACCCAACAACCTCTTAGGGTCTACCCTCCAGCAGGGCTAGGTAGTGGGTCTCCCGTCATCTAGTTCTAGGTCTATCATCCAGCAAGGCTGGGCAGTGGGTCGCTAGTCGACTTATTCTAGGTCTACCCTCCAGCAGGGCTGGGCAATGGGTCGCCTGCTGATGTATTAGGGTTTACCCTCCAGAAGGTCAGGGCAGTGGGTCCCCCGATATCTTGTTAGGGTTTACCATCCAGCAGGGCTGGGCAGTGGTTCACCCGATATCATATTATGAATTACCCTCCAGCAGGGCTAGGCAGTGGGACACCCGTTGACATTCCAGACTCAGTCCTTTCTACTAGGCTGTTCTGTGGCTTTACACCGTGACTACCAGAGCGGGACCCTTGTTTGTACGGGTCACTAATGTGATGGCTTTGACTTTGAGGAGACCTCTCGACTGCGGTGCAGTGACTAGGTGTGGTTTGACATTCCCCCAGAACCCTCAAGTATGAGGGGCGCTTTCCCCACTGAGATGCGTCCTTTCGACGCGACCTAAAACTATGAGGGTGAGTCAGTTCCGCCCAAAACGGATAATGTCAAGGTGCGGTGATTTGAGCCCCTTGACTTGCAGTTCGGGGCAGACGAGTGGGATGCTAGGCATCTATGGTGTTATTTCTGGTATTGTTGGTGACTTACATTCTTGGGATGAGCTACGGAATGGAGATCCCCTTACGAGCTTGTTCAGGATTCTTGTTGAGCATATATATATGTATATACCTTGTTCGAGTACCCACTTCTTGGGCTTGGTTACTCTCCCTCCATGAGTGGTGAAGACGCGCGGGGTATGCCACGTGCTTTTCGTGTCTAGATTCTCGTGGTTGGATGAGTCTACTCTTCTGCTATAGGTAGAAAAGACTCGACGAGAAGTTTATCTTCTCACCGTTTCCATCTCCTTGCGTTTGGATGAGTCTAATTCCTACCACTTGTTGGGTTGAGTTATACTCTTTACTTCACTTTCGGTTGTCCTCATTTACTTTTCCTGTTCGCTCTACTTATCACCCTTCAGAACCTCCTTTGTTGCTCCCTCGAGCCTTCGGGGTATCCTACTGAGTACTTTTATACTCACCCCTGCTTGGGATTTTCCTGCACATGGTGTGCCCTTGCAGATGACGAATAGGTTGGTCGTGATGACAGAGGAGCTTAAGAGCTTGGGAGCTTGGACCGCGTGCGGTGGTAGGAGTCGGGTTCCAGGTGGGGGACCCTTCCAACTGTTTTCATTTTGTTTACTTGTGGCTGGGTTGTGGCACTTTTCTTGTTGGGTGCGTGTTTTTCCCCTTTCCTTTTCAATGTACCTTTAGCTTTTACCATGTACTGTTTAGAGGTTGATACACATTTGAGGTTTATTTATAGCAGTTTCCCTTTGCCTTTCTTTTTACTCTGCACTTTTTCATTGAGTGTGTTGCATGTGTGTGTGTACAGGTACGTAGGAAAAGGCCTCCCCAAGTTATTGTGCCTTCGGCGCTAGTCACCAGCCCCTGGCCTAGGGAGGCGGGCTTGGGGTATTTGCGGCTCGAGCCCGGGTAGGTTCGGGTCGTGACAAAGTGGTATCAGAGGTGGTTCATTCCTTGGGATGCTGTTTGGACATCCCTAAAATAAAAGTAATTGGTTGGGATATAGGGAAAAAGTGTTGATGTGTCTTGAGAGCAGCTCTCAGGCCAGGGAGTCCAGTGATGGTGTGGCGGGTGACGTATCCATTCACCAGCATCTTGATAACCCGCTTGTCGACTCAGCATGTTGAGACACTTGTTGCAGGGAAAATTTGGTTTGTGAACCACATAGGATTGAGTCTTTGACTGTCCTTCTTGAGTCATCTCCACGTAATTTTTTTGGTTGGTATATACATATATGCTCATTTGATCGCAGAACTCCTTGATAATATTCAGGATGTCTCCGCGAAGACAGCCATCTTGGATACCATCTTTGGTTCATGAAAACGAACCTGTGAGCAACGAGGCCATATAATAGAACCCATCATACGAGCCCCTTTCTCCGGGTGGGCTGGTAGCAGCACCCCCACCTGTTGAGCAGTAGACAGCTTCAGTAGAGCAGACGGGGATTGAGCGCAGGTTGAGCACGCTCCGCGAGTTCTAGTGGCAGAGACCGCTGAGGTTAGTGGTGAGACAGGTCCATAGGCAGCAGAGGATTTGCTCGAGGCAGTGGTTTTCCTTTTCAGTCTTGTGCATACGCCAGCAGATCTTATGGTGGCTTTGGCCGCAAACCTTTTCCGCGGAGCAGCTTGGCGTTGGTGGATTCTGGTGACTCAGTTTCTTGAAGAGTCGTCGCTTTTGTGGGGAGACTTTCAGTTTTTGTTATGTGAGGAGTTCTTCCCATCCTACTTGTGCTCCATTCGGATTCAAGAGCTCCTGCAGTTTCAGCAGGGAGGGATGACGGTGGCTGGGTACGTGGCTAGTTTTGCATACCGTGCACGCTTTTACCCGGACTTGGTCCATGACGACAACATCCAAGCATGGAAGTTTGAGCAGGGTCTCCGCCGAGAGATTCGTGTTGTCATAGTACCCTTGGGAATTTCCACATATGTCGGGGTGCTAGAGTAGGCGCTGGTAACAGAGAGCTTCATGTCACGTTCTAGAGTTGGTGGTGGCAGTAGGCACGTTGGAACGGAGACGGCTGTCGCAGCTATCGGGCATCAGCATGAAGAAACTCGACGTAGGTGGCCATCCGATAACTAGACTCTGGGGTGTGGTTGTACATCACAGTGGCACCGGAGGGCACCAGTGCAGCCCAGAGAGATTTGGTGCTATGCTTGCGATGGATGAGGTCACCTGGCACGAGACTGCCCGACCCGACATGTATAGAGCTTTGGGCAGGCAGCAGGTGAACCCCCACGACGGAGGTAGCACCGTGATCGGAGTAGTACCCAAAGAGGTGGTGCTAAAAGAGGATCGAGAGGAGATGGAAGTGGAGGACGACGTTATGAGGTCTTCCCATCACCACTAGGTGGTCCACGTCAGGCTCCGGGAGCTGACTGTTGGGATCGCGGATAGCCATGAGCTTTGGATGTCTACGATCCTGCAAAGAATGAAGTGATAAATGGTACACTCTACAGCTCTTATACTTCTTGTAGTATAATTTTTAGACTCTGTGTGTGGAATGCTTTCCTCCCTGCTCTTTGTTTGAGGTGTTACCAGGGTGGTGCGGGGCGTCGGCGTAGCCTTGTGTTGGTAAGGTAAAAAGGCGTGGGACCTTTTTCTTTAGTTGATGGTGTTGACTCCATCACTTACCGAGTGTGTAAGAGAGTCTTGGTTGCGAGACATCGACTGTGAAATATTGAGTGACCAGATATCCTTGGGTGTTTGACCATATGGATATTCTGAAGGGGGGAATCATCGGGCCTTATTCCAGCTGCGTTCGGTGATTCCAGTTGCGGCATACGATGTGGAGGTTCGGTCGGGGAGGTGAACTACCCCCGAGAGCCTTCGGGCCGTTTGAGACTGTGCAAAGGGATGGAGAGGTTCCCTACGGCCTTGCCCTAACCCCACCTGTTGAGCAGCAGACAGCTTCAAAAAGACCGCCTCGCTGTTAGGTTCGCGCTGCTGCAGACGGTGCTCAAAACGGACGCTCGTAGCTCGAAATACGGGCGTCCAAATATTTTTAAAAGGGTTGGGGACCCCCTTGGGTCAGACCAGCCCAGTCCGGCTGGTCCTCCCCGCTCCGGCCGGTCGCATCCACGCGGAGACCCGCCAACAGAGGGTCTTGGTCTCCCCAGCCGGGGTTGCGCCATGCGACCCCGGTCTCCGTTCGGCTCGCCCCTCGCCGACGAGCCCGAGCCGCGCAACTCGCACGAAGAACCCAGACCGCCACCGGGATGTCATGTCGCCGTCGCGTCCAGCTGAGCCGCTGCGCCCCCTGGGAAGCCGCCACTTCTGCCACCGTCCTGGACCGCCGGAATCTTCCGCCGCCATCCCGGACCGCAGGAAATACCAGGGAATCGGTCGGGACTTCCCGGGGCTGTCCCGGACACCTCGGGACTCAGATTTTCAATCTGAGAAGGGAATTGGAAAGCATAGAACACGTGATATCTGATTTTGGGCTTTTTTCAATGATCGGGAAACAAATTGATAGGGAAAATTGGGCTCAAATTATGCGGCATGTAAAACGTGAAACAAAACCTCATACCTCGAAGGGCGTAGCCCGACGCTTCGTGTGCAGATCGTCGAAACTAGTGCGCATCACTGGAGATCGCCTCGCTGGAGCTGCTTCTCCGGAGCTGGAGGAGAGGGGAGGGTTTGAGGAAGAAGAAGAAGAAGAAGAAGAAGAAGAAGGGGTGGGGGTGTTTAAGTACAAAACACTTAAACACCCGCCAGACTGCCCCGAACCCAAAATTTCGGCGGGGTCGGGGTATTGCCTCCCCTTGGCTAAAAACCACGCTCCAAGCCCAACGACAGTCTCGGAATTTTAATCAGAGGCCCCGTTCAAAAGTTACAACGACCACGTCTGAGGCTTCCAAATTACGAAAACGCCCCTGGGGCCATTTTCCACTGACGGCCCGCGCCCGCAGAACTTATAACCCTCCTAGGGTAAACGGCACGCTCCGAACTCAACGGTGCCCTCGATTTTCCATCCCGATCCACTGTTTAAGAGATACTTTAGTTAAGCCATTAAACAAATAAATTAATTAGTTAATTTATCCGTTCAACATTCCGAAAGTGAGCGAGGGTTCCAAACGTCCCACTCCATCATGTTTAATGTCATTCCTAGGGTAAACACCTCATTCAGGACCCATCCATACACTCAGATCTCTGATCTGAAACACTTTTTAGTGGTTATCACATTTATTTGGTGTTTCCAGTGTGAACACACTGAAAATTTAATTCTGACCGCACCGGGGCTCAGAATCGCACGCCGTCTGAAGGCACTGCTCTGGAATAACATCAAGAAATATTCCAAAGTCTTTTGCAGTAAAAACTGGGTTCTTACATCATTCCCTCCTTCTAGATTTTCGTCCCCGAAAAGTAAAACCAGGGAACAAATCAGGGTACTAAGCCCACACCTAGCTCTCCCGTACCCAGAAGAACTCTTGCACAGATCTGCACCACCGCACAGAGACCAAAGGATTTTATCTGTTAACACGGGGTCTTCCCTTGCCGATGACGTGCATGGGAGCACACACACTTCTTCTTAGGTGAGTCACGAGGGAGACGCTATGCACCCAAACCAGCCTTTGGGGTTGAAACGTGGTATAATCTATGAGTATACGAGAATGCTTGGAGGTACATGAGGTTTATGTACCTGAGGACGTTTTTGCGCTCGGTTGGGGTTGACTTGGGGCCACACGTCGTGTGGGTCCCATGTGCATTCCATGTTCTGATTTGCATACTTTTGACCTCTCGCGACGTAAAGGGTTCCTCCGTTCTTGTTTGTTGACATGTGAGGTAGATGTTTTTCCCCTGGCTCTGTGCTCGACGGTTTAGATCAGCAGGGTTGAGTGGTTTCCCCAGATTTTATTTTGGAGTCGGGTGGTTTCACGATACCCACTCCGTGTTCGGTTGTCCAGTGTTGTACCCTCCAGTGGAGATGGCCAGAGCAGTTTTTTGTTCACCCTCCAGCAGAGACTGGGCAGTGGGTCGCTTATCAATTTCTTAGGGTCTACCCTCCAGAAGAGACAGGGCAGTGGGTCACCCGACACTCTTAAGGTCTACCCTCCGGTAGAGACTGGGCAGTTGGTCACCCAACCTCTTAGGGTCTACCCTCCAGCAGAGACTGGGCAGTGGGTCACCCGACCTCTTTGGGTCTACCCTCCAGCAGAGATTGGGCAGTGGTTTACCTGCCCTCTTAAGGTATACCCTCCAGCAGAGGCTGGGCAGTGGGTCACCCGACAACCTCTTAGGGTCTACCCTCCATAAGGGTTGGGCAGTGGGTCGCTCATCGTCTAGTTCCAGGTATGCCCTCCAGTAATGCTGGAACGTGGGTTTCCTGTCAACTTATTATAGGTCTATCCTCCAGTAGGGCTGGGTAGTTGGTCGCCTGCTGATGTATTAGGGTTTACCCTCCAATAGGGCTGGGCAATGGGTCACCCGATATCATATTATGAATTACCCTCTAGCAGGGCTAGGCAGTGGGACACCCATTGATATTCCAGACTCAGTCCTTTCTACTAGGCTAGAATTTGTCTCTAATCCATGACTACAGGGGCGGGACCCTTGTTTGTACGAGTCAGTGATGTGGCGGATTTGACTTTGAGGAGACCTCTCGACTGCGGTGCAGTGACGAGGTGTGGTTTGATGTTCCCCCGGAACCATCACGAATGTGGGGTTCTTTCCCCACCTAGATGCGTCCTTGCGACACGACCTAAAACTGTGTGGGTGAGTCAGTGCCGCCCAAAGTGGATAGTTTCAAGGTGCGGTGATTTGAGCCTCTTGACTTGCAGTTCGGGGCAGACGAATGGGATGTTGGGCATCGATGATGTTATTTCTGGGACTGTGGGTGAATCACCTTCTTGGGCTGAGCTACGGGATGGAGATCCCCTTAAGAGCTTGTTCAGGATTCTTTTTGAGCATATATATATGTATATACCTTGTTCGAGTACCCACTTCTTGGGATTGGTTACTCTCCCTCCAGGAGAGGCGAAGACGCACGGGGTATGCCACGTGCTTTCAGTGTCTAGCTTCTCATGGTTGGACGAGCCTACTCTCCTCCTATAGGTAGCGAAGACTCGATGAGAAGTTCATCTTCTCACCATTTCCATCTCCTTGCGTTTGGATGAGTCTTCTTCCAACCACATTTTGGGTTGAGCTGTACTCTTTACTTCACTTTCAGTTGTACTCATTTTCTTTTCCTGTTCGCTCTACTGCTCACCCTTCAGTACCTCATTTGTTTCTCCCTCGATCCTTCGGGGTATGCTACTAAGTATTTTTATACTCACCCCTTCTTGGGCTTTGCCCGCACTTGGTGTGCCCTTGAAGACGACAAACAGGTTGGTCATGACGACAGAGGATATTAGGATCTTGGGATCTTGGACCGCATGTGGTGGTCGGAGTCGGGTTCTAGGTGGGGGACCCTTCTTGCTGTTTTCTTTCTGTTTACCTGTTTCTAGGTTGTGGCACTTTTCTGGTTGGGCTCGTATTTTTTCCCTTTCCTTTTCAGTGTACCTTCAGATTTTACCTTGTACTGTTTAGAGGTCTATGCACATTTGTGGTTTATTTATAGTAGTTTCCCTTTGCTTTTCTTTTTTACTCTGAACTTTTTCATTGAGTGTCTTCTGTGTGTGTGTGTACAAGTACATAGGAAAAGGCCTCCTCGAGTTATTGTGCCTTCGACACTGGTCTCCAGCCCCTGGCCTATGGAGGCGGGCTTGGGGTAGTTGTAGCTCAAGCCCGGTTAGGGTCGGGTCGTGACATGATATCAATGAGCTGGAAATTCTCCCATAAATGGTTTCAATCATACTGAACTTATTGGATCTCATATTGTGATTAGTAAAGGTGAAATCCCAATGATTCTATTTACCTCGGAAGCTCCAACAAATGGTCTTCATAGGGTACGATCCTATGGGCTGAGTCCATTACTTTCTTTGTTGGTGGAAATTTGATTTATTAAAACCATATATTAATAATAATCATGGGATCACTTTTAAATGACTATTTTATCAGTTGTTGAGATGATTAATGGTTAGTTAAATATGATATGATATAATAAAACCAATCAACTTCAGGTTTTTTATAACCATGTTACATAATATGATATTTATTAAAATCACAAGGGGAATTTTATTTATAACCGTCCAGGACATTACAATACCACCTAATGTAATTTAATCCTTGAAATTTTTATTTTTACCACTAAAAAAGATGAAGATTACTATATTTCATCACTTCCTCTAGTTCGCATGTCCATCAAAATTTTGGTTTCTCTACATTACTTTGGCGAGGTGCATTATCTAACTTCATAGAACTTTGCCTCTACGATCGAGGATCTTACTTGGTATCAACGATATGAGCTCTTAATTGAGTACATGTGAGGGGTTTGGTATGTACACTCTCAATAAGGATACACAGAATACATCATGAATATAAGATATGTTAAGTGGGAGTTCTAGTCGGTTGGCCACATATTCTATGCGAACAAGGATCTCAAAGGTGGTGATGTATCTGGGAATAATATTTCCCTAGTACCCAAAAACCATAAATTTATTACACGGAGATATATGGAGGAATAACATGTCTCTATCATCAAAATATAGGTCTCATAAATGATTTTTATAATAACTCTTATATAACTTTGAACAATTGTGATGTGATGTTGAATGGTATTACACTTTTTCCTCATTTCCTTGACCATTTTAGGACCAGTTAGTTTTCATTCCACAACATCATCCCATGGTGCAATTGTTTTTCATATCTTCTTCTAAATGCTTTAATAGGGAGCCATTTATATTCTCTAGTGGACAATGATTTTGTAAGAGAACTCAACCAGAGGAAGATATTAGTCCCATCCTCCACTGAAGTCAATTTATAATGATCTCAACATTTCCACTAGATTCTGGATAGTCCCCTCATATTGTACATTAGGATGGTGGTGATAATCCATGATTAAGTTCAACTATGTGTTTAGAGCATGTTTGAATCTTTTCAAAAACCTATATGTGTATCTCGGATCTCAATCGAGAATTATAGATAGTGGTACTCCATGTAGCCAGTTAACTTCTCTGATGTATATCAGTGGAAGTTGATCTAGTGAGAAATCCAATTTGAACACAATAATGTGTACAATATTTGTAAGATAATCTACCAAAACCCATATTGAATTACTCCTTGATTTTTTTAAGACTAGTGACAAATTACATGTTGGTATTTTACCATTACCATGTAGGTATGGGTAATGGTTGCATCATCCCCTTATATTTTCTCCTTTCTACTTTCACATGTTAACATAAAAGATATCTTGATGTATATTTCAAAATCTATTTATTTATATTTTTTCACCAATAGTGTTCTAAAAGGTCTAGATACATCTTTGTGATTCCTAGTTTGATGGAGCAGGTTGAGCTATGTGAATCATCCAATATCTCATTTTTAACTCAAGATTTGATGGTATATAAAGTCTTGACTGAAATCTCAAAACACATTGTTTATTAACGTTGATCTCTAAGGATTTCTTTTTACTCAGATCTTAAAAATTCTTCTGAATTCCTACATAATCTCTTTAAGAGTTATTTATCCTCTTCGAAAGGGATGGTTGAGAAACCATTTTTGAAAATGTTGATGATGTTCCATCCATTATGATATCCATGTCCATCATTTCCAAATATAAGAATATCTAATACCTAAAAATTCTCATCAATAATATATTTTTTGGATCCTTTCATATTAGAGTTTTCCCCTATTTTATTTTCATTTCAAAGATGGTAGTGAATTGACCAGTCATAGTACTTGATCATCTCTAATCATCTTTATTTGAACACATTCATCTCTATTTGCATGAATATATAGTTGGGACTTTTTTTATCTATATACATTTTACATTTTTCCACAAATAGATAATTTCGTAATATTTTCATAGAGAATATTACTGTATCCCAATCTATATCAAGCATTGAGTAATTGTTTTTATTAACTTTCCACTACCTTGATGCACAGGCTATGGATTATTCATTATGCATAATCACACAAACCAATCACTTCTTCAAATGATAAGTGAACACCATATAATGTTATCCAATTGTGGATAGTGTGAGTATATGATTAGTGATAAGCCTCTTTTTCATCTAAATTAATCTCTCTTCACATTCATCATTCTTCGAAAACATGATTCCCTTATGAGTTAGATTTGTTAGAGGGTTCCACAATCATGTGAAATTTTCAAAAAATCAATTATAAAACAAGGCCATTTCAAGTAATATATGGATATATATTACAGATATTGGATATAGACATCCTTCAATTGATTCTTTCTTTCATGGATCCATAAATACCCCATTTTTTGTAATGTTATGCCCCAAGAATGAGAAATCCTTTAACTAAAACTCACATTTATTGTACTTTGCATAATCTATCTCCTTTTCAGGGTCATTGTCACAATATTCATGTCCTCCTCATGATCCATATTTCTTTTGGAGTATATTAGAATACTATCTATAAATACTACCCAAATTTATTGAGGTAATATCTAAATACCATATTCATCAATTCCATGAATATTGTTGGAGTATTAGTGAGGCAAAATGGTGTTACTATGAACTCATAGTGCCCCTACCAGGTAAGAAAATAAACCATGGGGATATCCTCCTTCACACTATCTTGTTAATATTTCAACCAAAAATATATTTTGGAGAATAATTATGCTCCACACAGCTAATAGAACAAGTCATTAATCCATGGAAGATGATACTTGTTCTTTATTATAATCTTTTTGAGAACACGATAATCAAAGAAAAGGTGCATTAACCCATCCTTCTTGAAATAGCAGGTTGGTTCACCCCATAGTGATGAACTTGGGCGCATGAACCCTTTATTTAAGATTATCCTATGTTTATTTCATGTACTATTTATGCTCTAAAAACCCATTCTATTTGGATTCTTGTATAACGACAACACCCCATGTATAAGATCAATTTAATATTCAACCTCTCACCTAAGAGGAAGACCATCTAATTCATGGGGGAACACATCAACAAATTCCCTCAGTGTAGAAATGTCTTTGGGGATGATTATTTCCTTAAAATCAATGATTTAAGCTATATGTGCTCGCTAATAGGAAAGTAATATCCATAATTGAGATGATGATGCTAAATGAGATTCATCATTATCTTTTCACTTTCATATAATCAGGGGTCAATCTCCAATATGAATAGTGATTTCCATCTCATGAAAATTTATGTTGTCAATGTGCAGGGAAAGATAATCGATTCCCGTAGTTTTATCAAATTTCACTAATGGTAGTATGATATTTTTGATGGTATTTTCATCAAGAAACATTTAATATGGGAAGATTTATATACTTGGGATGCAATAATTTTCCCATTTGATGTTTTCATTGATAACTCTACTTCTCTACTTTATGGTGGTGTTTTAATATATCTAAAAATATTTTTTGATACGAATCAAAAAATAGAACTACAACAAAAAAGTACAGTAGCTATTCTTGATTGAATAATTGTTGTACATGTCAACATATCATTTTCAGGATCCAACTCAGTGTTTGTGAAAGAAAAATCTTTCCCCTGCTACCTTGGAGGTTATTTTTTGTCTCAAAAAACCTTGTCTTAGTGCATTGATTTTCAATGTTCCCTATTTCCATGTAGTTGATGAATTGAAAATTTCATTGAGAGTTGATCAGATCATAAAATTCCTACATCACATTATTCAGTTTCTCGTATCTATAATTTTTATCTAGGTGTATTTATTTCCCACTCCAAAATCATTTCCTTTTCCACCTTATAAAATATTTGGGGTTCTTAATCGCATACAATTGACAAGTGTGATGTTGAAATTTATTGTACCATTACATTTCACTATTAGACCACCAGAATTAAACTCTATTTTTAACTTCTTATCCCTATTATACCCTTGAGATTCTCATAATACATTTTTCCTTTGAGGGAATATTTACAATTTCCTCACAACTATCAATCTCATGGATTTCCAAGGATTTTTATAGACTTGGTTTGATCCCACTCACAAAGCAGGAAAACATTCATTCAAGGGTAACAACAAAGATGAAGGTATATCGTGCTAGTATAAAGTTGGTTTCCTCCACAACCCAATAGTATCATCATTTTTGCGGGATAAGGAAATCAATTTCCATTTTTAGATGGAGAGTGCATAGAAAATACTTATCCAAAATCATTTTAAGCAATTCTTTCCACCTAATTTGTTCGATCTCTTCTTTAGGATTCATATTATTGATAAATTTTCAGAAATGATATACTTCTCCATTCATATAATAATCAATAATTAGAACCTTATCTTTTTCAGAACATTGAAGGATAGTTACGATATTCTCAATGGAGTTTATTAATTCTTCCGTGATTAAGGTATCAGTTGATCCATTGAATTTTGGAATCCTCTGTCGAATAAAGGAATCCATTATACCTTGTTCTTTGTTAGGGTGATTTGGGAACTCATCCTGATCCAGGTTTCAATTTATAAATAGATTCATCTTACAAATTATTTCTACAAATATTATTATTCCTGATCCCATCGGGTTGGGCATTTCATTAGGGAAGTCATCACATTACTCTTCACATTAGTTCTTTACCTAATTCCTCATATTTTCACCCATTGTATATAATAAATGTAATTTTTTTTGATAATTATGTTTTAAACTAGTACACACATAAATTATAATTTAATGGAATTAAATGGATAACTTATAACTTACATATATTTCTTGGACTTATGAATGTATAGGCATCAATCAATGTTATCCATGATCTATTCTCAAATATCGATTTTAATGAGAATTATTTTTTCCTTCATATTGTTTTATAATATGCTTATGATTTTACTAAATCAAATCCATTATTAGTTTCAATCCAAGTGTGTAGTAAGGCCCACTTTCATGTACTATGTTACGTCGAGTCTGGCCCAACACACATTTTTGGAGTTTTTACCCTTAGGTACATCTGTTGTAGAACCATGTCCACTTGTAGTATCTAGAAAGTAATTTAGTTTCTTGAGAAAAAACTTGTGTTATAAATTCTATAATTTAGGTATGTTTTATTATACTTTGTCTTATCCCTTTGAATTTCTCAAGATTTTTCTAATCCTAATTCGAAAATACCTAAACATTTCCTATGATACTAATAATAACAACCTTGATCAATATTTCACTGTAAATAATTTTTTTATTAAAACATATTACACTTAATATAACCTAGATGATCAGTAATTATAGATTCTTTTCGAATTAGGTACATTACATAACAATTCAATATTAGAAAAACATCATCTTTATTGATAGCTTCTTTAACATACTCGGACTTAAAACTATATTGGATAACATGAGTAAATACATAGTAAACGGGTGATCTATAAATACTAGTAAGGGAATAATCATGTAATAATGTAATAAATGTAATAAAATATGTATATCAATGGGTAATAAGAGGAACATGAATAATAATGAATGATATATAATGATAATCATAACATGGGTAATGAGAAAACAACATAAAAACTAAATCATATACGTAGGTATACGATAACTACCAATAAATCCAGAAATAAAAACTCCCATAAAAGAATTAGGTTCACTAATTTTCCCAACATGAATTCTCATGAGACTAAACATTACCCAATTCTTTAGATCACTATATAATTCTAGACACACCTGTAACTTTCAATTAATTCTAATGGGTTAGTGTGACTCATCGATCATACAATATGGATTCATTCATCCTCATAATTTGTTCCATGATCTAGGAGACAGGAATAAATATATGAAAATATCTTTTCATATAATTATAATATTATAAAGTTAAATATAATTGATATGAAATAGTCATGAAATTCACTACACAATGTTTTTGGTACGAAAAGTCTCGGTGAAATTTTTGCAGCATAACAACATCACTTAAAAACTCATAAAATTGGATGATGATAGATAAAGGGGATTATTAAATTTTTTACATAAAATAGGATGTAATATGTAAATGTAAAAACATATCCCAAAATTATGAATTATAAATGGAAGGAACAAGGTAATAAGTAAACTTGAATAATGAAAAGAAGTTGAGGGTCCCATACTTGAGTGTGTGAATCCAAATGGTTGGAAGGATATTCTTGAGAGCTTAGTGGAGCCTTATGAGGATTCTAGGGAAGGGAGGAATGATTAAGGACATCCCCAAGTATTTTTATTTATGATAAATGGTATATTGGGTGGATTTATATCAAATATGATCGGGGATTTCATTATTTATTTATCAGAAATAGTTTTTGGAGTTTAAGTAATAAAATAACCAAAACCACAAACATTAACATGGTTTGGGACAATGTTTTTATTAAAATTGGAGTTTTTTCCATTAATTTATAAGAAAATTGTAATATGATTATAAAATAATCCACTTTCTTATGTGGTGGTGTGTCATATATAGAATTACGTAATTTTAAAACCATAAAATATATTACATGTTTTGGAGGAATACAAATGGATTTATAAAATTAATAAATTAAACATAAAATCTCATTATTTTAAATGAAAAATATATATTTGGTCTTGGATCCCATTAATAGTGTTTACTAAATTGCTTTTTGGTCATTACGATTTCATAATACACAATGTATATTTATATAGTTTTTAATTTTTACCGAAAAATTCAACTATCTTAGAAAATGATAAAAAAACGTACTATAGGATAAATTGGATGTTATGATTCCGAAAATAATAATAATTTAATCAAAATAATTTTCTTATTATTTATATTTTCACTTGTAAATTAATAATTAGAATAAATTGTGAAATGATGGTTATTTTGACTATAACAATTTTTCAACCATTATAAAAATCTTTAATTGACATCATAAAAATTATATAACCATTTAACATTAATAAAATGTATTAAAGAAAATTATTTTAGGAAAATATTATTTATTTCAAAAATACATTAATTCCTCAAAAAAATTCCTTAATTATATTTTAGTATTACCAGAAAATACTATTTTTTATATTGTATCGAAATAGAAAGAATAATTTATAAAGTAAATTTAATTGGATGGAAATATATTCACGTTTCTATAAAAAATTTACATTATCATATTTCTAGGGTCTTGATAGAGATCCCTTTAATACACTGGAAGACTTCCTAAGAGTAAGGTTGATGACATTGATTATTTCATGGGGTGGTTCTACGTTCCTAATTTGGGTTGTGATATTGAGGATCTTTAACTTATCCATTAAATGGTTTCGACCATGATTATGTGGTTTGATATTAGCTTTTTCTTAGCAATGGGAAAAAACTAGTATTTCTATTTCACACACCAGATCTGAGAAATGGTATTTATTTGGTAGTATCCTATATATTGAGTCCATTATTAAGTTTATCAGTGTCAATTATATTTGTTAAAAACATATATTTTTACAAATCATTTGATCACTATTCCAAGATTATTTTATCAATGGTAATGACTCTAAATGGTCATTAAAATCCAATAAGATTTAATAAAACCAAACAAGTGCAAGTGATTTCTATAACCATATTACATAATATGAAATTTAATTAAATAAAAAAGTGTAATTTTATTTACAACCCTTTGGGTCATTAAAAACCTCATTTGAAACCACTCATTAACATTCACAATTTTTTTGGAAATAGTTATGTTTTGAAGCAATCTTTTATAAGTCTTCAAACAATGGAACAACATGAAACCACCAATCATTTTACCTCAAAACACCCGGAATTAGTTGGGTAACCCAAGCTAAGAAGATTATAGTACTTATAAAAGCAATAAAAAACCTCAAATATCATTATTCATATATTATAGTTCATGTTAAACATACAATAGGTCAACACAACCATTTTTGGGATGATTCATAGAAAATAATATAGGAGAACCCACATATAAGAGAATAGAGACACTTATATAAGGTTACCAAGGAGAATATCGGTCAAAATAACCATAACATTGGATACATGAGGATAGGGTGAGAGAGGGACGACGCCTAGGGTTGAGAGGTTCAAGAGTTGTAGAATTCAAGGTTAAAGGGGGTTAAACTAAGGTAGGGGTTGTTTTAAAATTTCAAATATTTTAAAAACTGGGTAGATTGGATGGTTTAGATATACTGTTTTCCATACCATGCACTAACTAAATGGGTTCCTTTAGATCCACTAGGATAGGTAGAAAATTTTCATTGAACAATTTCCCAAAACCTCTTCTTAACTATGTATGTTCTCTTGTGTCACTTCTATGTAGTGATTTTTTTTCAAAGGACGGAGCATGTTTTTTTATTACCATGACCCAACCGTGTTCTATCGAAAATTTCCCAGAAAAACATCCAGTTTTAAAAAAACAATCCCAAGGATAACTATGAAAATAATTAAATAATATAAATAAACATTAAATACCTTAAAATGGTACCATGGGTATTAAAATTTCCCCATCATGTCTCATCCCACCCACATAATGTCAATCCATAATATTTCTAGATTTTAAGGTAGGACATTGTTCTTCTCCCTAGGACATTAATTTCAAAATCACATGCCCACATTCTCTATGATGCAATTAGACACAAAACAAAATAATTGATTTCTCTTAATGAACCATCCCATGGGAATCAATTATCCAAACTAGCTGCTTGCTGACTATCTAATCAGGTTATTACTCCATCTCATCCCCTCTCATCATATGAAAAGATTCTCATTAATTCTACTTTAAGTATAATGCATGGAAATTTTTGTGAAACTATGTCAATTGAAAAGGTAATTCCAGGAATTATGTGAGCTATTGTTGTCCTATCGGATACCTATATTGGTCTAACATAATGTGGATTGATCTTCCCATTCATCCCACTATAGTGATGGACTAAATGAGTTGTTAACATTATAAAA
Organism: Viscum album; assembly: GCA_963277665.1. NCBI lineage: Eukaryota > Viridiplantae > Streptophyta > Magnoliopsida > Santalales > Viscaceae > Viscum > Viscum album. The sequence goes on along the minus strand of OY728153.1, from coordinate 288,733,356 downwards.
ACATAGAATCCAATTGAGAACTCCAATGTTCATTATTTATGATCAATATACTACATTCAACACACATGTACTATCATTAAATGTTACCTAATCATCTGGATATTTGTTTTCTTTTCTTTTATAATGTATATTCCCACAAAATATGTCTCACCCACTTTCATCCATCACCGATGGGACTGAAAAGGATTACCATATAGAGCATCAAAGGGAACTATCTTAATCATGTATTGGTAACTATTATTATACAAAAATTATCTCAATACCTATTGGTTATCCCATGAACCATCATAATCTAACATAAAGGATGAAGTATGTCTCCCAAAATCTTATTTGTTTCTCCATTTGGCTATTTTTGTGTAATGATATGTCATATTAAGCAAGATTTGTGTCCCCTTAAACATTAAGAGTCCATCCAAAAATTTAGAGGTGAAATGGGGGTCCTTCTCTAATATTTTTATATATGGAAAACCATTCAACCTTACGATATTCTAGACATACAAATTTTTCATCGTTATAATATTGTTGTTATCCTTGATTGATATGGAATGATCAGATTTGGTCAAATGATTAATGAACATCCAAATAACACTCCATCCCTAGAGTATATAATGTAGCTCCATGATAAAATTCATGTATAAATTATCTAAATTATAAGTATGAATTGGAAGATGGTAGAGAAATCATGAAGACCTATGATGATCATATTTGACAGAATGACAAGTATAACCACGATAATCAAATTATGTGATTTCATATCTCATACCTTCCCACTAGAACCGATGTTCCACGTCCATTAACATCTCAATGTCACATAGACGGATATCCCACTTTTATTGGTAACCATCCTATGTTACAACACTCCTCATAGATAATGATACAGAAAAATTACCTCTATTGTAAATAATTCCTTTGGGAGAAAAATTTCACTAAATGGTTACCTCCCCACCAATTAGAATATTAAATGTTCTGTGAAATTAATCATATTATGGATTCTATTCATATATTATCTACAAAAGGTAATGATTCAACAGCATTCTAGCCTAAATCATACCCCCTTCATCTTCCTTAGCATCAATGTGCCTCCCAGAAAAAAATCCCCATAAGGATTGAATCGTTATCGGACTCCATCATAGCCAAATTTGAAAGCTTCCTATTGAGGGAACCAATATTTCCATTCCCTATTAAAATAAAGTATACAATTTCAAATATTAAATCTTGATGATACTATATCCTCTTTATCTTCCATAGTTTCAATTGTTTTTGAAAAAATATATCACTCCTAATATTATTGTCTTAGTAGATGATGAAACATTTAATATAAAGGTAGTAATAGAAACACTTTATTGAATATACCAAAAACTGTAGCTCAAGGTCATCAATTTAGTAGTTTAACTCATGTGTCTGGAGTGGGTTATAGACATATACCACCACATGGTTACCTTACATAATCACTGAACAAAAACTAATTCCTAACATATCATAGATGACTGTGTAACCCTAAACATTATTTGGTAAGATAAAGAAAGGGATATATGTGAACCTATGATTTAACTTCTTGGATTAATATTAACATTCCAAGATATATTATATCATTAAATATTTTTAGGTAACATACATCATAGGTTTAATGAGTTGAGATAATTCTTTGACGATCCTCCTATATTACCATTCTAGGCACAAAAAAATTATGATTTCAATAACATTGATCATTTATTCCCACAACATCATTGATCTTACCTTATATGGAACAAATTAAATACCATATTTCAATATAACATGAGCCAAAAAATTCATATCATTAATCCAAAAGCTATATTTCAACAGTGTTTAACGAAAATGATGGTCCGACGATGTCCCCAGAGAGATACTCAAATGACATCCATTTTCCACTTATGATTTTGAGTAATCAATAATTTCATCTATAAACAACACAATTAAATATTAAATTTATTATTGAAAATACCCATTCATAAGGGATATGAAAAATGTTGGAGAATTATTTATTCTGAATGAAACTACCATACATTACTAATGGACATAACTGCATCAGAAAGTGGTTATAGGAATATCAACTTCTCTTACCATGGCCGGGTGATAACTTGAATGTTGGTCAATCACTAAAAACTATATTTACCCTTTTTATGGTCAATAATATCATCCAAATAGGTAAATTGTTATTTATTTTATATTGTGATCCATTTTAGATTATAATAGTTTCTGCATATCCTAACTGATTTATTAGCTTTCATAGAAAATATCACTAGAGCATCCAATTGAGGGATGTTTAGAAGAATGATACAATTATACTCTGAATAATCCAAATGAATTTTCATATACCTCTATTTTGGGGGTATATGACATAAAGGAATATATATTGACATTTTCCCCAACACCAAATCAACAGTGAACTCTATGTCTCATTCAGGGAGAAATCCCTAGAAATCCTATAGAAACACTAGAAAATTGAGAAAACATAGAAATCATCCAAATCTCTAAGTATTCTACCTATATCATTGATTAGGTGAGAGGTTACATAAAAATAAATTCTATGATCTTGGAAATAAAATTCCATAATCATCATAACCACAAATCTCATTCTCTCTAGAATACAAGAATAGATACATCAGGGGCCATGATGTTCACTTTCTGATTGTTAAAATCGATGAGGGTGCAATGAAAAATTATCCAATAAATTTTAATGATCACATCAAAATATTTCCATATACAAAAAAGGAAGTCCCATTTCACCACAACCTTGGTATAAATAGAACACATGATTGTTATTAGAAACCCTTCTCTTCCCTCTTCCAAAGTGGTGTAAATGGATCTATAGAGTATGACAGAAGCTCGATTGGGAACTTAATCCAATCCACAATGTGAGAATATATAAAATAGTGTGGAAAAGTTATATTTAAAAAGAAATATATAATGGTTGTATCAATAATAATATTACTTAAAATATCATATGGCCTACATTATATTCAATTGATGTTTGATCATATGAATATCAATGTTTTATATATATCTAGGTTTTAGGTTTACTACTTTGTAGCTACCTGTATGTTAGATGTAATTTTGCATAATATTGTCTTTTTTTCAACCACATCTTCCTGAAAAAGACCTTATAATCCATGAGAAATTATACTGATCTATATATCTATGATGGTCTATAGAGCCCCTGAATTTTTAAGTGGGAGGGACATTAATTCAAAACATTATCAATGTCCCAGAAATATATAATGGAGAAATAAAATAGGTGGGACCTAACATGTTGATAAAACATACTCGGTCCATCCAAAATGACGGAATAAAATAGACCTTCCACTAGTATCAACTGATGAATATGGTCAAGGTGTAGATCCTAAGCTATTACCACCCTTCTTCACTTTCTATTCCTAATTCATATTCTTTTTAAATGATCCATCCCTAGCACATTAATGCACTGGAAGTATCACAGTCTAGAATTACATAAATACCTAGTCAATTTCAATTCAATCAGGATCAACCACCTCAACATACGACATCAAATTAAGTAGTAATAATTGATATGTTATATCTGACCACAACTCCATTCAAAACATTATGGATTTTAAACAGTCATTGGTGGTCATGTTAGGAAAAAAGTGAATCGGATAAATATATTGGTTAATGTATTCCATCATCAACAATTACCTTGGATAAGGTTCCTGAACTACCAATACATGGATATAGTATGGGTATTAGGGTAGAATTAATCGAATAATATATCCTTAAAATCCATTACCTCATATTCACATACTTAAATTCCTGAAAAATGGTCTCCAACCACCTACAATAGTGAAAAAAATATATAATTCACATTTATTTTATCAACAGTTATAGGGAAATTAAGGATCCTATGAATTTTATCTTAATAATCATAATCATCAAGGTGTTTTTGATTCCCTTAAACTAAGGAGTTTTTCGTATTATGAAATCCTTTGTTGGATCCTTTTCTGGCTCTCGTCCTACTTACCTATCCTAATAAGTTCATTATCGCACTCAATGGTCAATGGATTAGACAAACAAAACCAGTGCTTGTATATGTTGTTGATCAACAGGAGGGTTGGAAGATGGAAAATTATCTCTATCCTCCCTCAATGGAGGTACATGATATCTCTCGTGTGGAATTATACTACACTTGTCAAGAAATAATAATGGTAAATCGTTAATAAATCACACCAAATGAATCAAATAAAATACATAAATAAATTCACATAAATCATAATTTAATCACAAATAAAACTACTACACCCTTCATTAGTGACCATTCTGAGTATATAGATCATGTATTACACAATAGGGTAAGGTAAACCCAAATTCCCAACATCACATGAAAACCCAAGGCATATCATGTATGTACCCATCCTTAAAACATTACAAAGTATTGAGTGATGTCAGAATTTTTACTTTCTTTCTTAGTGTGGATATTTTATGTTTTAGATCATTAGAAAATTAGGCCATAACACATTCATAAAAAAACCCTAACAACAAAAAGTGGACACTTTCCAATAGTATCAATTTTCCCATAATCTAAAAATTTTAAAAAATCATGATCACTTTTATGTAAACACATTATGACATTCAACATGAAATATCCAAATACTTATTCATCCTTATGTATAGTGAACAAAAATAAAAAATATGGGGGGGGAATAAAATTATCATAATGGAATTTAAAAATAAGGAAACCTTTATTCCATTGATAAAAAATAAAACCCTTGAAAACTTTTTCATAATGTAAAAAAAACCTTACTAAAAGTAAAAACTTTTCATTGAAAATAAGATCATTTCGTGCCTTTTTTAATATAAATATTACCATAAAGTCAAGGGAATGAATTAAATATATATAACGTTATATTGAAATATAATTATACTTTTCACTCTTATAAATGGAATAAGCATGTGGTCAACATCCATACATGTCACTCTTACAAATGGAAAATCTTTATGATCGAATTTCATACCCAATGCATTGGAGGGCTATCACAGACCCAACCATCATTTGTTTATCCTAAAACTACCCATCATTGGATTATAACAAAACCACCATTAAAATTTCCATGTACAATTATATTATCATGACACATAAAAATCAAATTTGAAAATGACACTCATAAAGTTTCATTTTCACTCATAAGATAAAATTTCATGTTATAAAATGAATCAATCTATTTTTAAAACCCATTTACAAAAAAATATCCATAAAGGGAAATATGGATATTTTTTCTTTTGGAAATATTATTTCCTATATAGTAATACAAATATAAAATAATGGTCCAGGTATAGGAGAAATATTTGTTTCTTTATATGTTAAAAGAACATTCATTTTATTATTTTTAAAGAAAGTTAAACCTTCTATAATTAAAAAATATCAAAATTAACTCTGCAAAAAAATTTAATGAAATTATAAATATACATATATTTTACTATTTATTAATTTTATATAAATAAATATACAAAATAATATCATTAATATTGACTTGGGAAAAAATATTTGATAATTAAAACTTTATTCTTTCATGAAGGCCCATTCAACTTTGAACATTTAAATCATAAGTCCCATGAAATAATAATGTTTAAAAAAATAATTAAATTCCATGATAATAAATATTTAATGATATGACATTTCATGGGGGTTTTATATACAAAATATTAAATAATTTGGGTATATAAAATCAAAATATGCCCCAATGAAATAAGATTGATACAAAGTCCCTTACCTTATGTCTAATTAATCACATATGTTATTCATATTATTCAATAACATAATTATTTTAATTGTTTAATTTCGTGAGGAAAACTTTCATGTTTATTATTTCTTTATATCACTTTATGTCATTATATTAAAATTACTTAATTATATAAGTTCACATTGGATGCTTTAATGAAATTTTGTACACGAGTCCAAAATGGCTTGGATTGATGTCTATAGTCAAAATAGAATTAGTAAAACATCATAAAAATAATATTCATGACATAATTATCACTTTTATACAACAATTATATAATCAAATAACACCATTTATGTATGGTAATGAAAAATGAACAGAGTTATACTCATGGAGACTGTAGGTCATACGTACGCAAGAGTAACGTTTCTGTTTTTCAATGAACATTATGAAATGAAGGAAATTATTATTTTATATTTCATGAATTATTATAAAAACATAAATATGATATTAATATTTTAAATATACTTATATATATCATCCCCATGAGATGTTGAAGAAAAATGAATCATATTACTTCCTTGAGGTGATAGTTCACACATACACACGAGCAACATTATATTTTTATGTTCATGGAAAGGTAAGAATGTAAATGACATATTATTATTTAATAATGAATTTTTTATTAATATAATTTTTAAACATTAATTAAATAATTATAAATATTTTTTAGAGATGGTGATAAAAAATTATATTATTTCACGTGGCAGTTGTTTTTCGTACAAACAAACAATAATACTTTTTACATTTGATAGATATATATATATGTATTTAGGTTATGATATTAACATAATAAAATATTATTAGATTTAGTATACTTGAGTTATTATTTCATTATGGGTGAAGAGTATTTGAAGGAAGTGGAAGAATATATAAAATAGTAATACTTAATTAAAAATGATACCTCTTATTCAGACGATCTCCTTTGATTAATAGTTTGTCACCTCTAAGGAGGGTATTATGCCTAAAATATGTCCTCTATATTGTGGAAAGGGATTATAGGAGAGGTTTGGTAATATATTGGTTGAAAAAAGATGTTTTTTGTATGATAAAAAGATATGGATGTGAGCCCTTTTATAGGTGAGGGGAGGGTAAGTCTTTGAATTATTCAAATTATTAAATTAATATAAAATAATTTTCTACTTAAAATGGCTCAAAATTGATTTATTTTGAATATTTTAGATGTTGGGTCTAAATAACTACATTCAATAAAATTTAAAAAATTATTTTTTAAGTTTTTCAATCCATATCCTTTTGATTTTACCCTTATTTAACCATTTTAACTCCTACCAAGAAGTCATTTAATTTACATTTTGAGGGTTAATATAATTAAAATAGAATGACAGAAGACCCATAAATGAGTAATTTATGTAATTTTAAGACATATCCAAATCAGTTAGCCTAAATTGATATTTTTATAAATTTATATCATTCAATAAAATAATATTTATTTTGAAATATATAAAATGTATTTTTTGACACAATTCATTACAAGAATTTTCAAATTTCTCATAAAAACAAGATAAATTCTAATTAATAATTATAAAAATTACTAATATGTCACATTCATGTAAAAAATCATGTATTAAATTAATAATCTAAAATTGTATTTATTTTAGTATTTTTAATATCATTTATTAGATATTTCTTTTAATTCAAACATTATTGTATCATCATTATTCTATACATTGGTTTAATAACATATTATTTAAAAATTAAAAATATATAATCATGATAAATTTAAACATTTTAGGTTTAAAAATACAATTTATAGTATAAAATATCACCCAAATAACCCCGTATTAAAATTATTTTACTTTTTAAAAACAAAATTATGACAAAATTGACTTTCCTTTAAATATAATATTATAAAGGTTATATTATCTTCCAAAAGTACATAAATGGTCTCATAACTAATACTAGGATTCTTAGGGATGAAATATAGTCATCCAATAAAATTCAAACATGGTTTAGGTTAATTTTATAATATTTGTAACATAATTTGTTACCCTTAATTACATGATTTACTACTAACCGTGGTATTTTTTTCTAACATTACAATTCTTTTTTTTCAAAAATAAAAGGGACATATTTACAAATTTTGGAAAATATTATTCCATATATGGAATCCATTTTCCAAAATTCAAAAGCCTAAAATTGAGCAATTAAATAAAAACTAATCATGTTTAAGGAATGAGAAAAAACATTATTTTTAAAGTAAATATGTTTAAATGTTCACAATATTTCTAAATCCTTTTAAATATTAAATTTATTAAAATTAAATTCATTATATTAAGTGATAAAATATTTATCAAATAATTCAGTTAAACTAAAATAATTTATAATCTAACAATACTAATAAATAAGAAGAAAACATAGTTTTTAATTAAAATACAATATTTGTTTTACTCTTCTTCAACAAATGAATCTTATCAAAAAAATAAAAAAATCAACCAAAGTAAATTTTTATACACCAATTTCAATTAATTATTTTATTTCATCAAACATAAATAATAGAAGTTTCAAAAACTAGATATAAAATATGTGTTCCATAAAAAGGTAATAAATATTCCTCTTTAGAAAAATACCTATTTTATTTGTAAAATTTAATTTGTTCTTATAGAATGTATATAAAACACATATAATTATTTTTAAATATTTTATTGAATAATATATATATGTATATATATAACATAATCCAACAATTTTGATTTTCTTATTTACTGGTATAAAAAACACTTTTGTATATTTCAATAGTTTTTCAAAAAATATTTCCTTTTATTTTAAAAGGTGTTTTATTTTCATTTATAATTAATTTTTTAAAGAATTAATTATATATACATTTTGAAACCATATTTTCATATCTTATTTAATCATGTTCATACTCTCCATTCTAATTGAAAGGATTTAATGATTACATTTAAATAATAATATTTAGTTGTTTCTTTAAACCTGAATTTGTGTATCAGGTATGCTATTTAACCTAGTGTTTCCTTTTTAAAACATAGGATGTCACATTATCCCCCTTGTGGATATTGCGAGCTCACAAATTTTAATTTGGGCTTGGTAACTATGGATTGTCTTTTTAAATTATCTTTATTGGAATCTCACATATGAAAATTGACTAATGAGACTTCGAAATTAAAATAAAGAAAGGGAAGTACAATGGTCACTTGAGATAACAAAAAATAGGATTCCATGGGGGAAAACATGGAAATTGAAAAGAAAAAAACTATAATTTTTTGATGGAGAGTGAAAGAGAACATGGTCATGAGAAAGTTAACAGTAAAAAATTCATAAATATATGATGAGTTAAAAGGTCACTCATTACTTAGTAAGAAAATAATATAGAAAACATTTTTGTTATAAGATAAATTTATTAGATCTAATTAATTATTTTTCTATATAATAATATAATTAATGATACTAACTTTATAAATTAAAATTTTATAAGATTATTTTTCTTCCTCATTTAATGGACATCAATAAAAATGACCTTAAGTACAAAATATTATATAATCCATATAGTTTATTAATACCTTAAAATTAATGTACACTTGTAAAGGCATTATTCTTATTAAACTATAGCCTTATGGAAACATATAAAAAATACCAATAAAAGTTCCTTAATTACTTATTATCACATCAAATAAAACCAAATAGTTAGTATCTAATGCAATGAATATAAATATAACCTTAAAAAAATATCGAGCTCCCTAGAGCATCCATCACATCACTAGAATCCTCAAAATCAATTGAAGTAGTATAAAAATAATTTCTCACACCTTTTTTAATCATGTGAATTTCAGCCTTGAGTATGTAACTTCGAACACATGTTATCATAATTTACTAAATCATTACAATTAAAACATCTTATAGATGTATTATAATTACTTTACTGGTCGTCTCCCATACACTCATGATCCATATAAACAATCATACAAACATTATATGTACTTAACATACTTTCAAAGACATTCTCTATAATGTTTTTTTTTCAAAAAAAATTAAAATATGGGAATTTGGATTTCATAACCTCAATCTTCTTTGATAAATTATTTCCCATTTATTTCCAAAATGACCTCTTATTTAGCTTTTTATTTTCAATTGACACATGATAATCAACAAAATATATTTCTACCTTTTAAGCACACCCAAAAAGTTTATCATATCATTTTTACTAATGAGAATCTATTCACTTTTATAACTTATGTCTATTGATCCATCACCATAAAAAACTATTCTGTTTTAATTCCAATTGTCTCAAGATGCTTATATAGAAGGATATATTCATCTCGATCCCTTCTCATGACATCTTCCTTTTTCCTCTATGAAAAACCACTCTGAACAAAAATAATTTAGATAAATAAATAATGTAATCTTAAAATGATTTATCATTTGAACTTATCCATAATGTAAAATATTCTAATGGAATGATATTAACACTATCATATCCAGTAAAACTATCTAAAACTATCCCATATTACAAACAATAACAACACAACCTCAAAACATTACATATTGATATATCAATTTATAAAATTTACTTTATTTCACACTAATGATCTTTTCAGGTTTATATATTTAGATAATTAGTCCATCAATCATATATAAAAAATACAAAGTCGATACATCCAAACAATATTTTTTCACATAATCTAATTATTTTAAATAAATCACGATCTTTTTTATAATAACTCATGACAACATTCAAAATCAAATCTCCAAATCCTCACTCATGCTTATATCCGGTGAAAAACATTAAAAAAAGTGGGATGAGAATAAAAAGCCATGTATGTGATATAAAAATAAGGAAACAAGCAGTCTAATGATAGAAATAAAAACCCATCAAATTTTTTCATAAATTAATACTTTTCACACTTAATAAGTATTAAATATTATTCATTGAATATAAGATAATATCATACATTTTTTTCATAATAATTTTATGATAAAATACATATAAGTCATAGAAAATTGAAAAAATTATCTTAGGACATAAATACACTTTTCACTATTATAAATGGAATAACTATGATGCATACTTCAATACATGTCACTCTAAAAAATGGAATAGCCATATGAATGACTTCCATACCCAATGCATTGGTGTGATATCATGGTCCCACCCATCATTAGATTATCCCTGAACTACCTATTATTGTTTTATCACATAGTCACCCATAAAATTTCTAGGTTCCATTATATAATCATTACACACAAAACATTACAATTTTAAAAATTTCACTCTTATAATATCATTTTTCTCCCATAAAAAATTACATTTTATAGAAATAATCAATTTATTTTGAATTTAATTTTCAACAATAAAATACCCAGAAAATGGAAAGAAGGATTTATCATTCATTTAAAAATATAATGTTGTGTATTGGGATTAAAAAAATTACTAATTTTTATGGTGGAATTGAAATTGTTTTTGACATATAAATTAAAAAGAATATCCATTTTTTCATTTTAAATAATGTCAAACGTTATGTTAGGAAAACAACAAATGATTTGTTTTTGATAATATTTGAATTAAATAAATAATAGAAATAAAATTTCATTTATAATACTTTTATAAAAATAAATATATAAAATACCATCATTAACATTTACTGGGAGAAAAAGATTTGATAATTAAATACTTTAACATTCAAGGGGTCCTATACCACATTGGAAATTTAAATCTTAAGACCCAAGAAATAGTAACATTTAAAAACAATTAATTAAATAGGTAATAAGTTAATTATCGATATTTTATGTTAATGGGTGATTTATATACCCCTCATTGAACAAAGTTGTGTATAATTTCAAAATATTCCCCAATAAAAGGAGATTGAGATGAAGTCCCTTACATTGAGTTTGATTCATATCATATGTTCATTATCTTCCGGAATAATAAAATAATCTTAATTAAATACACTAATGAGAATTTTTATTTATTTTTATTTTTCCTTTTATATAAATTAATTCGATGTTATAAAAATTATTCAATTATATAAGTTCATGTTGGAGGTTTTAATGATATTCGGTACATGTGTCACAAATGGATTTGGTTTAATTTCTATATTCAAAATGGTATTAATAGATAATCTCTAGAATAATATTACCAAAATAATAGTAACTTTTATACATCAATTATGTATCTAAATTAAACCATTTGTGTGTGTTCATAAAAAATGAAAAAATTTTATCATAATGATGGTAGGTCGTACATATGCATGAGAAATGTTTCCATTTTTCAATGATCATTATAGAAAGAAGGTAATTATTATTTTATCCTTTCAGAATGATAATAATATCATAAATATAATATTAATAATGTATATATACTTATATATATCATCCATGTGATGTGGTTAGAAAAAAGGTATCGCATCCCTTCGTAGAGGTGATAGTTCACACGTATACACAAACGACACAATTATTTTTATCCACATGGAAATGTAAGAATCTAAATGATAAAAAAAATTTAATAATGATAATTTTTTATGAATATAATATATAAGAAATAACTCCACAATTATTACCAGTCTTCATAGATGGTGATTGAATATATATATATATATATATATTCACGAGCTGGTAGTTCGTCATGCACACGAACTGTAAATATTTTCCCATTTGTTGGAAGTTGAGATAGATTTAGGTGATGAGATTAACAAAATAAAAATAAAATTGTATTTATGATAATGGATTTATTGTTGAATCATGTTTTTAGAATATTTGATGGATTTCGATATATAAATTAAATAGAAACACTTAAATAAAAACGATACCTCTTCTTCGAACGATCTCCTTTGATTAACACATTAACAGGACTAAAGAGGATTATATGCATAAAATAATGCCTCTAGAATGTTGGGAGGAATTATAAGAAGGAATTGGAATACATATTGGCTTATCCAAATAGGTATTTTAGTGTGAATAAAAGATATGGATGCATTCCCTTTTATAGGAGAGGGGAGGGGAAATCTTTGAATTCATCAAATTTTTAGATTAATATAAATTACATTAAATATTATAATGACTCTAAATTGATTTATTTAAAAAATGGGATTATTTTTTTCCGATATAAATTGATCCAATTAAAATTAGAAAATTTTTTATTGTTTTTTACCCCTTATCATTTTCTTATAACCATTATTTTACCCTTTTAACTCATACAATGTTATCAAGTAATTTACACTTTGAGGGATAAAATATTTAAAATAAAATAGAAAAATACAAATAAATGATTTATTGCTGATATTTAAATTCTTTAAAAAAATAGTTGTTTGAATTTTAGTTTCATTGAAATTTTATCTCATTTAATAAAATATTATTTATTTTAACATATCAATAATTTTAAATTTGAAACTATTCATTACATGAATTTTTAAAAATATCTTCAAAATAAGATAAATTGGGAATAATATAGATAAAACATCACTATCATGTCAACTAATTTTTTAAAAAAAAATTTGACATAAATAATAACATATTATATTTATTTGATTATTTTTTATATCATTTATAGGATATTTATTTTACTTAATCAATTACTGCATCATTAATATAGAAACATTTAATTTATATATTTATTTCTTAAATATTAAAAATAAGATATAAGGATAAATATAATCGTTTAACATCCAAAATTATATTTATATTCAAACATATCTCTCATAAAACCCACATTAAGATTATTCTACTTGTCAAAAATTAAAGTATGAAAAAATTGACATTCCTTTGAATGTAATATTATAAACGTTATATTCTCATCCAAAAGGACATAAATGGACTCATAACTAAATATGTAATTATTTGGGAAGAAAATTAATCATATAATAAAATTATTACAAGTTTTAGGGTAATTTTATAATATTTATAACATTATTTTTACCCTTAATTACCCGATTTACCGTTAATAATGGTAATAAAAAAATTACTAATTTTAATATTCTTATTTATTCCAAAAAGAGAAATATTAAATAAATTTTTATTTTTTTATTCCAAATAGGAGTCTATTTTTAAAAAAAACATATAAATTTAGAAATTAATTAAATATTAATCACTATGCAGGAATGAGAAAAAAAATTAATTAAAAACATTGAAAAGATCCATAGTGTTTTTATATCCAATTTCAAAGTGAAATTGATTAAAATGACCTTAATTGGATAAATTAACATATATTGATCTATATTTATATTAAAACCATTCAAAAATATAATCTTACAATATAAATAAAATAGGCGAAAAATCCTTTTTAATTAAAATAGATTATTTGATTTAGTATTCCTCAAAAAATGATTCTTATCAGAAATATACCAAAAAAGAAAAAAATGAAAAATAAATTATTGACAATAATATGTAAAATTAGAATATTATTTCATCAAATTGATTTTATAAATGTTTTAGAATGTATATTTAAAATATGTTTGCCTTCAAAAGGCAGAAAATATTCCTTTTAAGAAAAGAAACTCTTTTATCTGTAAAATTTAATTTATTCTTATATCTTCTCTATAAAACACATAAGTAGAATTTTAAAAAATGTATTTAATATATTATATAAATAAATTTCATTAATATAATCAAAAAGAGTTGTTTTATAATTTATTGTTACAACACACACATGTGTACATTAATATAGTTTTTCAGAAAAACATTTCATTCAATTTTAAAATGTGTTTACATTCATTTATAATTAATTGGTAAAAGAAATAATTTTATATACATTTATAAACCAAATATTAATAATTTAGTTTATCTTTTTTATTTCCCCAAATTATAACAGATTTTTTCTAATGGTAACATTTAAATGTTAATATTTAGTTGTCTATTTGAGATTGATGTGGCGTATCAGGTATGATATCGAACATAGGGTTTATATTTAAAAATTCAGGGTGTTACATATTATAAGATGTATTGGAATGAAAACCCACTTTAAATAACAACCAAAATCCTCAACATTTATAGTTCCTATCAATACATATTTTTTCCAAAATAACAAGACACAAAAATCAAAAACCATCTCTAATACCACTTTTTCAAGAATCAAACACGGATTCCATCCATACCTGCACTGAACCAAGTTCAAGATATGTCCCTAAAGGAATTCTCAATCCCCAAGGATTTGAACTAGTGCCTAGTCCTTGAGGAACTATATTGGGAATTATTTAACCATCATAATAATAAACATGAAAATAAAAGATTATAACAATTATCCACAATAATTGTATAAACAATTCATACACAATTTAAATGATTAAATCATTAGATGATTATAAAAATGAAAAAGAAAAATTGGGCAAATAAAAAACAACTAATCTCCTTTTTTACATAAGGTATAAAAACATATTCTGTCACCGTTAATAACCTTCCAAAAAATCCACTATCATGAGTATCCACCACCTCTATACGAAGCCTTTCTTTACTTGAGTTCGAAAAATAATTATTCTGCATACACCCATATATTGAATTTAGGGTGTTTCTCAAAATTGTCCTTTTGGATCCCACCAAGTGTTCTATTCATAGCACATATGGTACATAAATAGATATTAGTTTTTAAAATAAATAAAAATACATTTACTTTTAATATTCATTAAAAATTACATGGAATGTAATGGAAACATTAATAAGTAGTTAGAATGTAAAAATGCATCCTAAGGCACATGGGAAATACATAACTTGATATTTCCAATGGGGAATTAGGATCATTTTAATCTTGGTGATTGAACAATTGATCCATATATCTTTTTCAATGAATGATCCACAACCATCAAAAAAATATATCATTTAGTTATTTTTGTAACATAATATTGATATGATGGATATTATAAAGTCCTACAAATTCATATATCATAAATATCATAGTCTCCCCTTATATTCCCAAGATTCCCAAATTATTTTTTCCCTTCTTCCCATGCAATGTAATTCATTTGTCACATATGTCAAACCACTACACTAAACATAATTGTGTTTGAAAACAATAAAAAAAGGGAAATAAATTTCAATATATTTCATAGAGACAAAAAAACATTTAAACAAATCACATACAAAACACAATTTATGAAGTTGTTAGGTTAATAGGGAAGAATATTTATGTTTTTAAATAATGGAACAACTTTAAAATAGTACCCTTACCCATGAAACCACTAGAACCTATTGGGAACCATAAGACAAGGTGAGTGGAGATATTATCGAAGAAATAAAAAAATCACAAACATTAATATTCATATCTTATGTTTCAAGATGAATAAAAAATAGGAATATGAAACCATCGTAGGGGTTGAAACTTTGGAAATAAGGGATGAGAACCCAATAATAAGAGAGATATAGGACACAATTACCTTAGGATTACATAGATAATATTGATCAAAACTACCAAAAAATGGATCCAAGAGGATATTAGATGAGAGGGGTAGAATGAATAGGGATCGGCGTGTTAATAGAGGGTGTATTAAGGGTATAAGGGGGTTTAATTGGTAGTGGTGTAGTTTATAAAATTCTAATAAATTAAAAAATGGATAGACCTCATGGTTTTATAAATGTATAAAAACTTTTCTAGTGTCTCTAGTCCATTGGGAAGTGAATCATAGTACAGTCACACATATTTATGACTTTTGTTCCTAACCATGAATGTTCTCTGGTGACACTACCTTAGTAAATGTAGTTTTCTAATTCTAGTGCAAAATATTCGTTAACTATCATCCAATCATGTCCCTATTCCCCAAAAAACATCAAATCATAGTTAAAAGGGCCTAAAGAAACCATGGTTAAAAAATACCATAATTAAACAATAAATACATGAAAATGGAACCATGGGCGTGTTATAATATTTATCTATTTAGATTGAGATAATTACAGAGGGTGTCTCTCCATTTTATCAACATTTCTAATACTAAAAAATATATAATTTATAATATATACTTAGTGTTAAATATTAATAATTTTATAAATTCCCTTTATCAAATTTTAAATCTATGTTGTTACCTATGTCAAAATATAGTAGTAATAATACTATTATTATATCCCATGACATGATTTTATATTAATATATTCTAAGATAGAAACATCAATACTTATTTAAAATATATCATTTCCACTATATCATTAAAATCGATCCACATCCCCCTCATAAAATATTATATTCAGTAACCTTGTCATAAAATATTTATTTTAAATTTTCATGTACCTGAAATATTTATTTATTTTAATATATTCAATATTCTTATGAATAAAAAAATAAATAATTATTACTATGCAAATAATTATAAAAGAGATAAAAATAAACTAAAATATTTTAAACAATAATGTAACATGAATAGCTTTCAACAAACAAAATTTACTAGAATAAATATTTTTTTTAAGAAAAAATGAAATTTACTCTTATGTTTAAATTCAATAGAGATTAATGAGAATCTAAATATACTTAGTATATGATTCTTGAATATCATTTTACAATTGAAATAGATGAAATTAATTAATAACCATGACCCTGTTGTTGAATAACATCTTGGTACCCATAACAAATGATGTTGTTGAAGCATCCCTAAAAAATATCCAATAAATGTTACTCTATAATATATTCCATTTTACAATTGATATCTCATCAACAAGGTTTCATATTTGAATCTTCACCTTATATATGTGGGTTTTCATTATTTTAATGTTTAAAATGAACTTATTTATAAACTACAGGGATATATATTTTGTAAGACATTTCCATCCTTATCTAAGGGATATAGATATATTGTTCGATTAAAATTCAGGGTAAAAATACTTTAGTGACTAGTTAAATTATCAATACATCAATTATAAAACAAACAATATATATTACCTCCTCTTTATAATATTTTTTAGGATTTTCATCCATAAAAAAAATAAATGAATCATGATACGCCTTAGAAATAATTTCATATCTAAGGACTATTGAACATGTCCATCAATATAACTATCAAATGGAACATAAAATATTTGAATTCATATTGGTTGATTTGTCCTGATAACCAAAGTTCATCAATAATTTTGAGGATGAACATAATAAGCATATGTCTTTGTGTATTATGGTATCCCAATACATGATAGTGAAAAATCATCTATGACACATTAGATAGATATTATCTAGAATAAAGGGCATAATTATTTAAGAATATCATTGTGGAATCAATCTACACTCATTAAAGTAGATGATTTATGTACCATATTAACCCAAGGAATAATATATGAACATTATCACATTTATGGAACACAAAAAAATAAATTATGTGACTTTTTATATTATGTATATATATTATTGTAATAGAATGTAAAATGAAATTTATTTCAATGGAACCAACTCTAACATGTTTTTATTATCTTATTAATGATACACTAACAAACCTTTTTAGTACAATCCAAATATCATGGCTCTTTATTTCGCATTCCCAACAATTTTATTTTCATAGATAGTATAAAACTCCACTATAATCATTAAGTCTTACTAGTGAATTTTATACTCTTGTTTAATATTATGTCTTCATGCGAGACCCCAATCCCAAAATACCCTTTAGTCATCCATGGATAACACAAATTCCAACATAATGTCAACTCTTCCGGATAGACCTCAAACACTGGTGTATCCCTTAAGAGTTCCTAGAGAACAATAAAAAATAACATTACCTAAAGTCCTTCAAGTGGATAATAATCCTAGGGAACTCTTAAATTTTTCATCTAGGACATTAAATATTACAATATCCTAGTGTCTTCCAAGAAGACCTTAAACAATAGTATAATATTTTAGGACTACCTATGGGACCTAAAATCTATGGATAACCTAATTTTATATATACAATAGTAGAGAAATCCATCATATAATTATGTCTTCTTATGGGACCACGAATCATGATTAATCCTTTTATATACCTAGAGAACATTAAAATATATCTTTTCTTTTTGTCTTCTCAAAGAACTATAAATCAATGTATAACTCATTTTTTTCTTCGCTAATGCAAAACACTAAATTAACCTTAATTCTATCTGAGGGAAAATAAATCCTATTATACCCTTAAATAATGTAGGGGGCCGTAAATACTAACATCAACCCAAATCTCTATACTTGATAACATTGAACTATGTCATGAATAATATGTACTCTAGTGATGATTAATTGATTCAATGGTTGTGTTCATAATGAGAATATTTATCAAATCGTCATGATTTTCCACAAAGTTATAAATATTTGAATTTTATCTAGCATAAATTCCTTTATGGTGTCAAACATCGATATGATTGACTCTATCGTTTTAATGCATATATTAATCCTATACATACTCTATTGTAGTAAACATGAGATTAACCAATTATCAATCATAAGATGATTTAAATTTAGGTAGTCTGATTACCAAGTCCTAAAATCCATAAAATCTAGTTTAAAATTGGTATACACATTATTGATATAAAAATTGATGTATAATATATTAGTGTTGTTATTAGAAATAGTTTTAAAAATATGAATTATATTGATAAGCGAGTCATTAAAGAGAAAATGTTATTTTTTGGGGTGATTTAACATTATATCCTCTTAGATTAAATATGTAAACCATGATACAGCAATGATCCATTTCCTTATTTATGTGTATATGGTCTTAGAAAACATTTAGGGGTGGAAATTTTTGAAACAATAATTACTTCAATAAGTCCATGTGTTAGTCATTTATGAATGATAATAAAAATAACGAAATAATTTTAATCTCTCCACTATAATATATTGGGATAAAAATTCAAAAATAAGGATTAACTGAATAATAATGTACCTTCATTAATGTATCATGAAAATTATACTAAAGTGATTAAAAAAACAATGATATTTAACCCATGAAATAATTATCCAAAAGAATAAAAATAATATCAGTAAATAAAATTTATTTAAATTAGAAAATAATACTAATGTGTAGGGACTTGATCAAGGGGTAACAAAAATACTCTATTGAGAAATAATAGATATATTACAGAACACTTTGGAGTCTACATAATTGAAAAGAATCCATGAGTATTATAACAAAACTACAATTTTTATTCAAAAATATAAATGATGATGTTAATTAAAAAGGACGTATATTTGGGATAACATGTCCTTAGCTTACATTCATATCCCTTAAGGTCATATATATATAGAGATAATAAATGATAAGGGTGTAATTTGTATAAAAATACCCACTAAAAGATATTAAAAACCAGGTGTTCATGAAACAAAATAGTAAACATAAATTTAATAAAAATGATATTAACAATAAATTAATTTATAAAACGAGGTTTCATAATGATGGAATATTGAATATAAAGGGTTATGAAAAAACATGACATAGAGATAAGGAATAAAATAATTATATATTATTATATATTTATAATTATACATTTTCATGTGTCACATATATTTTTAATTTTATCTTTGAACATAAATTTTACAATAATATTTATTATAATGTAATATAAGGATTTGTTTTTACAAAACAATGCTTGAAAAATATTAATTTTTATCAGATAGATAACAAATAAATGTAATGGTTTCTTTTTAAAGAATAAGTAACATGTTTGAGAAATCAATGATTACTACATATAATTATGAAAATAATACAGATTTTTTAAATAAAAGGGTTGCTCAAGAATTTTAAAACCTAAAGAGATAGAACAGAAATTAATTTATACATACCAATAATCAAATTGTGTTATAAAAATTATTAATTCAAAGGAAATAAGTTATCAAATTCATTAGTTTTTACAAAACAATATATCATTAAATAGTTATTAAGAAAGGGTAAAGAGGAAACATGTAATATATATCTCATATTATTAACTATAATTGATTAGAAAAATTATTTATATTGATTAAAAGTATAATGTTATGATTTTTTTTAAGATATATATATATATATATATATATATATATTAATGTTCTAAAACTTCTATGATAGAAATATGTCAGGGTTATAATTGAATAACATAGATAACCATATTTTCGATGTAGAAATGAATGGTGATAATAATTTTGTACATAATTAATATAAATTAAGAGTAATTTTTAACCTAATAATATAGCTTAAAGGAAAAATAATATAGTTTAAAACATTGTAAGACTTATTTTTGTTTATAGTTATATCTTAGTGATACACAAAAAGTTGGTTGTGAAAAATTTTCATCATCATTTTTGAGCCATAGAGAATGATTTACAACTAATGTTTTATGGTAAAAAATGAATATATATTAAAAATTTGCATATTTTTTATAGTATTATTTTTAAAAAAACATTTATGGTAATTATTTGAATATTTAATGAGTAACTTATAATGGAATATTTCTTATTTATAAAAAGGAAATTCAAGTAATAAAAGATATATTTTAAGTGAAAACAATAAAAGAAATTAATGAAATCACTTAACATCTATTTATTAATGTAAAAACAATAGTTCAACGAAATATCATGATTTTTATTCAAAAAATAATGATAAATCCCATAAAAATATAACAAATAATGTTGGAAAATTTTTGTAAAAAACGAATCAGAAAAAACTAAATTAAAGTAACTTTTATAACCAATAGATTAATTGATGTTATGAATGATTTAAATATTATGAACATAACATAATGGGTGGAAATAATCATATTCTAACATGAGAAATAAAAATAAATTATATGATTTTTTTCAAATGTTGAACTAATGTGAATTATTGAACCACATGAAGATAATTCATGGCTGTATATATAGAATTCAATGTTATATTATATTTAAATTAAAGAGACATGAAATATTTTCATGATTTAAATAGAATGAAAAAACTATTGCTAAATAGAAATTCATGAATAAACTAAATGAAAATATAGAAGTGGAATTGAAAAGAACCAAACTTGATTTTATGATTTATACATATACAAATGATATTAATGTATATACACAATTTTCCATTAATATAGGTTTGGAGGAAATATAAAAATAATTGGTCATTATTGATGAAATAGATATTATTTTGATTAAAATTTATTCTTTACATTTCTTTTATTTTTTGAGTATTGAAAAAATAGTTTCTCATTGAAAAAATTGATAGTTTTTAGTTTTATTATAATGAAAATAGTGTGAAAATTCTATAAAATACGTAATATTGATAGAAAAAATATCAATAGAATGGTATTCCTAGATATATTTTAATAATAAGATGGTTGTATTCATATAATAAAAAATTTATCACAATATTCATATAAATAATAGTTATGAAAATACAATAATATTAGTTTATCTTATAGATGATTATACATTTTAATGAAATAGGGATAAAAACAACAACCTACATATTGAAATCACAGAATCAAAATTTCATATGCCAAAATTTATGTTTATAAATATTATTGGTATAAATCTATTTTAAAATAAATAATGAAAAATCATATATCATATAATATATTCTAAAAAATTGAAAATAATGTTTTTGATACGAGACAAAAAAAAGATTTATACTCTTATTTCTTTTACAAAACATTTATACATGGATATGTAGGGAATGGATATTCATTCCACTCATCATAATAGGTTGGTCCAAATTTTTTATTTTCAATAATAAATTTTCCACATAATTTTTGGGAAACCAAATTGATTTTAAAATTTTATACTATACCCAAATAAAATCACATAATGTTTATTAAATGTAATTTAAGGTAAATAAAAGGCTTTGTTAAGAACTGATCATTGTGTAAATTTTTTAGTGCAAACGATTTAGTGGTATATAATGATGTTTATTGGGAAGGAATTATTTTTTATTAAAGATATAAATATTAAACATAATTCAATATCAAAATAAAGTGTATACATCATTTTGTTAGGTAGAAACTGTAAATAACATTATCCACTATAAAATGATAAGAATATTTAAGTAATATAAACATATTGTCAATTAACATGTAATATAGAAAAATCGGATGATTTTATAGAGAAGGTAAATTTGAGAGTTACAAATTTATGTGATAGTCAAAGTGTTTTAAATGAAATGATAAATCCAATTCAATACTCAATAATTAATAAAATTGAGATTAAATTCCATACAAATAAATAAAAAATGAATCTAAATTTTTTATATAAAATTTATATCACTATATATTATCTTGTAAAATATATGTTCAAAAAGATTCTTCCTACAATTGTTTTTATATTTTAAATTTCATTCCAATAATATTCATCCATTAGAAGATGTTTTTTCCTCAATCCTAGAGAAAAAACATTATCTTGTTAGTTTATTCATAAGTTAGGCCTTAAAATATAATCATATTATGTGGAATGAATTTTAAAAACAATTGGAGTTTATTTTTTTGAAGGGGAAAATATGAGAAGAAACCTTTGTATTTATAATTAATGTTGGAATATGTTGATTACAATTCCAAGGAGAGAAATATATAAATGATAATGTAATTATAGATTCATTATAGAATTTATAAATCATATTAATAGTATGTATTATAAATTGGATTAAAATGTATGATCATCATTTTCAAAATTTGTTTTCTATTTATAACAATCATAACTAATATAATGGGTTATATTGTGAATATTTTATTTGAATTTGAGTTTTTTTTTAAAAGCATTATTAATGAATTTGATTATTTAATGATGATTTTTGGAATGTATTTGGAGTTGTTTTAATTTTTGAATAAGATAGATATGTTTTTTGAAGAATACTTTTGAAGAGAATAAAAAATTAAAGGAATTTTTATATATATGATGTAAAAAATTAATATTTATGTCATATGCCAGACACTAATAACATAAATTTATTTTTTTAATTTTTTTATGATTTTTTTATGTTATATATTAAACTATAAATAAAAATAAATAATTAAAAAAAATCATTGTTGAGTATATATAAGTTAAACATATTAGTGAAGTTGATTATGATTTTGTTTGGTTGACTGGAAATACAATTATACTAGGGTGATATTTATTATAGATATTAAAGTTGTTGATCGATCTGAGACATAGATTTTTTATATACAGTCTCTAAAATTATTTTTTTATTAATTTAAAAATATTCTAGTTTGGGTGGGAACATTTCACCATTAAACAAAAACATTATTCCGAAACATTATTATAATGAAAATTTATAATTCAAAAATATTATTTGGTATGTAGAATGTTTCCTCCTTGATCAATATACTAGGTTTTACATATGAAATCATTTTATGATGCCATGTTCTATCATTATAATTTTTCATAGTTCACTGTACACATTTCTATTGACTTATCATCAATAGAATTAATGTGAAATCATAATATTTTACTCATAGATCCCCACATAAAATAATAAAAACCACATAAGAAGAAACATTATCTCATTGATCCGGAAAATAAACTAATAAGTAAATGAACCAATAACTATATAAAATCCATTTCTAGAAAAAAAATATCATATTTATTAACTTATCATGTATGAAGAAACACTACTAAAAAATAACTAAATAACAAAATTGAGGAAAAATCATGAACACCTACAGGGGGACGAAATTAACTCATTTTCGATGCATACCTCAAAAGAAATTTATGAACTCTACATAGATAAATACAAACCAAATTTTTTTAAAAGAATCATGAAGGGGGATGAACCACCGACAATCACCCCACAACAATCTTGAAAAACCGTCAAAAGCCAATGAACATGACTAAGATGAGGTCTTGAGTTTTAGGTAAATCCAGTTGGGTTACAGAGAAAGCTAAGGATATGGGAATACCGTAGAGATAAAAAATTATTTTAATATATATAATTGACAAAATGAAAGACCAATAAATTAGTATATCCACAATTCCTTCTATGAAATAAGTGTGGGGAATCAAAGGACATCTTAGAAGAAAAATTAGAAAGGATTTACAACTTTAATGGCTAATATAAATTATTCAAATCAATCTAGTGAATGTATAATATTGATAGACTGATATGAGTTTAAAAAATCGATGAAGATTCATATCAAGGATGAAAAATAATCTCATTTCTAATAGGAAGATGGATAATGATGAAAAAATGTAAAATTTTAGATAAGAATGAATCTAATAAACCCTATGAGAGAATGGTACTTTTGGTTAAATCTAGAGAAAATAGGGAGAAACACCAACATTGAAATAATATTAAGATTACTTTCAGATATAAAATATATGTTGGGGAATGATACTTTATCCAAAGTAAATAACCCATATTTTATACTCTACAGTGTAATACATATGATCCCATGCAACCAATAAAACAATATTTAGTATATTTTGAAGAATATTTGGCTCCCTCCTGTAGGATTCCACTCACCCTAAAAGATTAATTTGAAAATCAAATAAAACATACATTTTTTAGTCAGTCATTGATAATTTTAAATAATTATTTTCATTATATTGAGGGACTACATTAATGTATAGTTAAAAGGATGGTATTTTAGAAATTAATTTTTAAATTGGTATATATATTTTTATAAACATTATAAACGAATATATTAGTATTTAAAAACTAAAAATTAATTTCAAATTTTTATTTTACTTGTAAAAATTATTTTTTTATGGTTTTGATTTGATTTTTTCCCATAATATATTTATTATCCATCCTATATACTCATTTATTTCTCACACAAATGGTATTTATAGCATTTTATACCTCCTAATTTATGATCAATCTTTTCCACCTACATCCCTCATCAATTTATTAGTGAATATTTCATTGGTTGTAGTTGAAGATCCCAACGTAGTGTTATAATGAGGTATTATGTTTTTCGTCAATCGATATTGTAAAATATAGTCAATATTATTCAAATAGGGATAATTTTGTGTTTCATATTATTATTATAGATTTTTTTTAAACAAAATTCCACACTCTGTTTGGTGGAACAAACTATAGTAAGAACATCATAGAATCATGTTTTACTACATGATTATGTAAATGAATAAGGGTAGATAGATTTATCAAAAATATATATTTCTATTTTCATAAAATTTAAGGAATTATATTTGAGTATGTACTACTGAAATATGAAGTATCAATTCATAGATACTTATATTTTGATGAATCTTTATCATATGTGATAATCTCTATGTTTCCCTTCAATATAACGACATGTAATAATGAAGGATGTCTGAAATGATTGTGAATATGATTTGAAGAACCTAGATTATATAGAGTTATATTAAAAAATGAAGATAATTGAACAAGATAATAGAAAAACTATGAATGGATAACTATGCATATGAACTAATATATCATGTTATGGAATACATATCAATTATTTTTAAATAATTTTTACTGTATATAAAATAGCAATTTAATGAATTGGATAGGATTAGTAGTTATAAGAGTAATGTCAAGATGGACTAAGTGGGAGATGGAAAATATTATTTTATATTACTTCTTAGGACTCTTATTTATCCTACAAAACATTAAGATGTCTATTTATAATAATTCAATGTTTTTTTAGAATTATGAAAAGGGCCTCGTAAGAATTTGATTCCCCATGTCAAAAGTCCATGATGCATAATATGGATTCTCCATAATAAAATGACCCATATATTATGAGTTCATAATATGTGGTTATGTTTTATGATAGTAGGATAATGATAAAATTCAAGTGCACAAATGATGTGTGTCATGTATGATATAAATATCTCATAAGTTAGGACAATGCAAAAGATATTTTAAACGTTTATGATAACCAATGAATAAGTCATTCCTATGATACAGCTTCTAATATGTTCTTTTCAAAAGATACCTACTTATCTTAAAATTCATTAATTGTAACTACCCATTGTTTAAATGAATCTTACTTCTTGAGATAAATTTTTGTTTTATTATGTTATATATGTATTATACAGATAAGTCACATAGATAAAAAACACTTTAATTCCTTAATGAAATTCGGTATTTTAGTCAATATCTAAACCTATTAAAATTTAAATTATTATAATTAGATAAAAAACAAAAAAACATGAAAACGGTAACAAGAAAGTATTGATCAATCTAATAAAATAGAATCATTTATCTTATGAACAACACTATGGAACTGAAACAAAATATTAGTAAACAAATCATAATTTTAGAAAATGGAAATATAGAACTTTGATAGAAATAAAGGTGGATAATGAATGAATGAATAAAGTTGTATTTATATGTCACAAACCATCCTCGGGGCCCACGCTGTGACTACCCCAAGCCCGCCTTCCATAGGTCAGGGGCTGGCGACTAGCACCAGAGGCGTAAATCCCGATAACTAGGAAGTCATTGCCTTTATAAAAGTAAACAAACACACAGAGTACAAGCCGAAGTAATACACTAAGAACCAAAGAAAGTGCTGAAAAATAAGTGGGCCAGAATACAAACCCAATCGAAAGTACAGCTACAACTGAACAAAAGTACAACAGAAAAATACAACATCTGGAAGAAACGAAGCATCTCCTGGGTCGTCCTCCTCAGATGCTACCTGAAGGGTAGGTACAGATAGCGCATCTCCTGGATCGTCCACCATGGATCCTACCTGATGGGTAGGTACAGATAGCCTCCACAATGCTCTTTCTCATCAACCTCCTCCGAGTAAAGTCTCACTGTGTATTCCACCTCCTGATACTGACTTGTCATGAGGTCCATCTCTAGGTATCGTCCAGTCTTCGAACACTTGGCCTCTGTCAGCACTGCTCGTCATCTGCAACCAACACAACGAGGTGCGGGAATAGCCCGTGAAGGGGTGAGTATAACGATACTCAGTAGGGACCCCGAGACCCTCAAGGTCTCTATAAATTCAACAAGTATAACCACAAAAAAGGATCTCAATGGATAACCCTTACTTAGGTATAAGCACATACTTATACCGAAGTTATCAAGTAACCCATCTCAATCATGAGGAAACACAAACGTTACGATATCAACGGATAACCACTACCTAGGTATATTCCCATACATATACCTAAGTTATCATGTGACCCATCTCAATCATGAGGTAAACACAAAGGTCATACACTCAGCTCAAACCAGGATTTAATCATGAAGTCGAAACCA
Source organism: Viscum album (assembly GCA_963277665.1). Taxonomy (NCBI): domain Eukaryota; kingdom Viridiplantae; phylum Streptophyta; class Magnoliopsida; order Santalales; family Viscaceae; genus Viscum; species Viscum album. Next base: position 288,705,590 of record OY728153.1, on the reverse strand, counting down.
CGGCTACTGGAGAACTCCTCCTCTATCGAGTATAGTGGGCCTGACGCTATAACAAAGCGCGCCCCACTAACCCTGGACTACTGTAGTACTCCACCTGTCGAGTATTGTGGGCCTGCTTCTACAACCAAGTGCTTCCCACCATGGGTCTGCTGCTACAACCAAGCGCTCCCCCTTCAAGTACTGTGGGCCTGCTATACAACCAAGAGCTTCCCACCATGGGTCTACCGCTACAACCAAGTGCTCCCCCTCATAGCCTACAGAGGTATTCCGTCTGTTGAGTACCGTGGGTCTGCCGCTACAACCAAGAGATCCCCAATGGGCTATCCAAAACACACTGAGTCGATCAATCAGTAGTCGTCAAGTCTCATCCATCTACTAGGTCTCTGCACTCTGCTAGCTCATCACCGGGAGGGTCCGCTCCACAAGCTACTGGTCTATACTCCAAGTATCTCAAAGTCCCACAAAGAAGTATCTAAAATATCCGCCACATCATAGGGGTCTCAATGAAACAGACGACGTGTCAATCAGCCGCCCAGTCTGTGAGTTATTAGCCTTTTCGTCCCAGGGGCCCAGTTGGTTTCGTGTACGAACCAACCCGGCCGTATCTCAACTGAACCCCGAACTCTCATAGGTTATACTCATAGGAACCATTTCCCAACATGATCACCAATGCCGATGATGGTTCGTCAAAAGGACGTCCGGTCTAAAAGTTATCAGCATTTCCGTTCCTGGGGCCCGGTTGGATTTCGGGTACAAGAAAACCCGGCCACTATCCAACTGCATCCAAATATTAGGTGATGTATGCCAAAAGTTCTGTCTCATCAAGAGGAATCCAACAAAGTCGACGACACGTCAATCGGACGTCCTGAGCTAAAGTTATAAGTGTTTCTGATCCGAGGGCCCGGTTGGTTTCATGTTCGAACCAACCTGGCCATACCCAAAGTTCTCCGAAACCATAAGTGTAATAGACCTAAACGACCACCTCGATCCAAGGATCGCTACGCAACTAACGGTTCATCGATCGGAGGTCAGTGTCCCAAGATATGGGCCTTCGAATGGAAACAGTCTGAAATGGGGGGTCTGGGCCCGGCCCGGCCCGGCCAACCCCCCTGGGTCGGCCCGAACCGGGTCGACCGGACCCGGGTCCAGGTCCAGCCCATCCCAGCATGGGCGGCCGGTTGGCCCGGCATGAACACACTCACAGGGCCAGGCTGTTCGTTCCATTGTGGAAGATGGGGGGGGCCCCTTGATTGAAGCCCCCTCCCCCCACGTGGGGGCCGCTCCGTTGACCACCAGGGGTTACGACCCCCGGTCTCCCTCAGACCCTCGCGGCCACGGGACCAGCCGGTTGTAACCACGGCCGGCCCTTCCCGGCGGCGTGCCTGGCGTCGCCGCCTCCAGGCGGCCGGGCGGTGCCAGCCGCCGGCGCCACCGTGCCGGTGTGGCGCGCCGATAGGACCTTCTGTGGACCACCGGAGTTGCTCCGGTGGTCCGTTCTCAACTCCGTCTTCACCTTCGGTCCACCCGGGACCTGCCCTTCGCTGCAAATCCTTCAAGTCTCCCCTGCGGCCGGTTCTTCCATCGCCCGTCGATCCGTATGCCAAATAAAAAAAACACGTTTCTTCGTGGTTTTCCGGCACGGAGCGACGGAGCCGCGGCTTTGTTCGGCTTCAATGGCGCGGCACGAAGGCTCTACGGATCCTTGCCACATGATCCCGCACGGTGCGACGGTACCGCGCCATCCCCATTCCAAACCACAACAAGGTCAAAAAGAAAATTAAGGGAGGAGGGTCGGCCGTGTTTGTGCGGTCCGGCCCCCTCCCATTAATCGATAGCAAGAAGTCCAATTTAAATGAGGAACTACAACGGAAAAATCAAGAAAAACAACAACAAAATCCCCTACCTCAAAATTTACGTTTCACATCGTCCAAGTCGCGGATGTCGAACGTCGCGGATTGAAGCTCCGTATATGTCGACGGAGAACGTCCAAGGAGGAAGCAGCATCTCCCTTCCTTTGTCGCGGAGAGAAGATTATATAGCGACATCGATGGAGAGCTTCCGCGTCGGGGCCTCCTCTTTGGTCATGTAGGAAGAAGATGACAGAATAATCCGAGTCGCCGAGTAGATGATCTCCCTCAGAGAGATAGCGTTCTTCGTTGAAGCGGGGATGTTCTTTGCCAAAGAAGATGAAGTTCTCCCAAGGAACAAGAGCTCTCCCTCACCCAATATCCTCATAGAACTAGCCAACCTAATAAAATAAGGCATCCCCCTTATTTTATTAAGTTTTCCATGCCTTTTCAGAAACTCAAAATTCAAATTCTTTAGTTAAATTAATTGATTAGGTTTAATCAATTAACATAAAGTGAGTTGGCATGAAATAAAGAGGTAGAGAGAGTGAGTTATATATTAATTACAAGGGGAGTTAACAAACTTAATAGGGGGTTTATGAGAGTTATGGAAATGTGAAGGGTTGGGGATCATGTGGGCCCCACCCCACATTTATCCTCACATGGGTAGTTAGGTTGTTGGTGGGTCCCACCCTAACTTCCCCATGTATAAGTTATAACCACTTAAGATATAATAATAAAATTGTCCCATAATTTTATTCACCTCTTAATCAATCCAAAAAATTAAAATCCTTCTCTCGTAAAAACGCATCTACAGTAAAAGTCCTCTTAAGAAATTACCAGTGTTGCGGTTCCATCGGTGCCCTCGGATTTCGATTCTGAGAACCGGTTCAAAAGTTAGAAAAACCCGCTAGTTCGTTCACTGAACGTACCCGAGATAAACTTCAAAAATTGATTCTGGGCACACCGGGCCTTAGAATCAGGCGTCGTCAGAAACTGCGTACTCGTAAAATTCCAAAGAAATTAAGAAAAAAAAATTCATTGCAATTTCCGGGTCATTACATTACACCCACCTCAGGGATTTACATCCCCTTAAATCTATAACACAAACTAGGGAAACAAAAGTGGTGTTGAGCACGCATTTGAGCCTCCCGCTCCCATGTGCCCACTTGGAGGTTCCCGTGCTTTCAACGAAAGCACACAAGAGAAATCAACCGTCCTTGTAGGACCCACTCCTTTCGATCCTCAACCTCTACTAGAACCCCGGAAGAGTTACCCCATCTCCAATGTCCATCTCCCCATATTCGGTGATATGCGTGGAGTCAAGAATGTATCTCCCCAATTGAGAAACGTGAAAGTCATCGTGCACCTGGTGCAACCGAGGTGGATGGGTCAAACGGTAAGCCACCTCGCCTACCCTGATGAGGACCTGAAAAGATCCACTGAACCTCGGAGATTACTTGCCGCCTCAGCCACATCTCCGTAAACCTCGTCGAGGTGAGACCCGTATAAGAACTTGGTCATCATCATCGAACTCTATAGGTCTCCCTTTCCTTATTAGAACTAAAACTCAAAACTCTTACAGCCATGAGGGTAAGGTTGGCCGACCCATGAATGATCATCTACACCCTTCTATGCATGAGTTTATCCTATGTTTCCTGGGGTTTCCTTTTCGCCGACCAAGGAAAACCCATCCCGATGTTGTAGATAACCACAACCTCTTTTCCTAATACAGTCAATCTGAGCATGAACTGTGAATCCAATCCAAACTGAGACCAACGTCGTAAGTCCTCGACGCTTCCACCAAGAGATTCCAACCGAAACTCTAACCTTGAGGGTCAGACCACACTGTTGTCATAAGTGTGATTATCGAGTCTCCTTCCAAGGTATCTCTAGACATGAGGGTCAAGTCTACGGTTTTAACCGGAAACTATAGGTCTGGGACAAGATTCGTGGAAGGAAGGAATGATTTGTATCAACGTATGTTACTAAGGCAGCTAGTAGTGGACACAAACTGTCCCTCAAATCCTTCTTAGAGCCATTAGGTCACACTAATTGACCGCATGGAGCTACTCTCTTTCCAAATCCTCCAGCTCCCTGATCCTGGAGGGAACAATGATGGCGGGTGGTTGTAAGATTTTGAATTGTACACCACCTCATGCTGCTCTCCTAGATCTGCCTCCAAGTCTGCTGCTCTGTAGATTTATATGTCCTTAACATTTCCCCTTCTTGAAACATTCGCACGCCCTAGTCTCTGAGACTAGCACCAGCTCGCTGCGTTCCAACTTCTAACATTCACTAGCTTTATTCGTTCATCAAAAGAAGATTCAACCACAAGGTTCTCTCTAGCACCATAACGTGAGTAGGAAAGCATAGAGGAAAAATTTATGGATCGAATATCATTAAACACACCACGTTCAGAGGTTCGAGCTCTATATAACTAATCAAATCGTATTCATCGAGTACCCGGAATGTTCGCTACGTCTCGATGAATTCTCAATTACCGACACGTCGTCCTACCGAAGCTGTATAAGCTCTAGAAAACTCTTAGTCACCTCCTCAAGCCAGTCCCCAGCTTCCTGTGAGTCATGTTCGCCTCAGAACTTGAGGGTATATGATGTTGGAATATGTGTAAGGCTGTAAGTCTACATGTGTCACCTATCGGTACCGCTGGTTGTAACTGCTGACCAACAGGTTGTGATGTATAGCTGACACACTACCTGATGGAACTATCTCAGGCATCGGTCCACATACCGAGGCCTCATCACTATGTGGACCATCCTCATGGTCACTCACTGGAAAACACTGGTATCCAAGTCTACCATCCACTCTACTAGTGTCTCAGCTAGGCGGAAAACTCTAGCAATTGCCTCCAGCCAGTCCTTTGCTATCTGGAAATCTGCCTCACCTCGTAACCTCAGAGGCCTCTACTGCTGGAACTCGTGCAACGTGATCTGTCGGTGAGCACCGTCTGCTAGTATGGAAATTGGTATCTTCTACCCATCAGGTGGTGGTGTTGCTGGTACACCACCCAAGGTTTCCAATAGTTAAAAGGGCCCCGCACCGGAGCCTCGTCACTCGGTGGTCCGTCATCGTGTACTATCTCAGAGCCCCAACTTACTGTCTGTGCGGAGACATCCTGAACAGATGCGACACGGTCAACGTTTTATACCTGGTGAGATGACCTGGTTTGAGCTGACTTTAAAACATTTGGAAACACGCACACAATCAGTGTTTTCGTGCACAAAGTCGGAAATCAGAAGTCAGGGTCCTGGTGTACGGATACGTCGGCCACCGCACCAAAACTGGACTCCCTGAACTGAAGACCACACTCGGTACCCTTAACAGTATTTCTTCACATAGAAAAATATCAGAGTCCTGAGTTATATGGTAGAACCGAACTCCTTTGATACCAATTTGTCATGACCCGTCCTCAGGGCCCGTGTCGTGACTACCCCAAGCCCGCCTTCAATAGGCCAGGGGCTAGGGACTAGCACCAAAGGCGTAAATCCCGATAACTAGGAAGGCATCGTCTTTATAAAATAAACAAACACACAGAGTACAAGTGGAATTAATACACTAAGAACTAAAGAAAGTGATAAAAAGTAAGTGGGCCAGAATACAAACACAATCGAAACTACAGCTACAACTGAACAAAAGTACAACAGAAAAAGACAACAGCTGGAAGAAAGGAAGCATCTCTTGGGTCATCCTCCTCGGATCCTTCCTGAAGGGTAGGTACAGATAGTGCAGCTCCTGGATCGTCCACCACGGATCCTACCTGAAGGGTAGGTACAGATATCCTTTACAATGCTCTTAACCGTCAACCTCCTCCGAGTAAAGTCTTGTAAAGACCCGGAAATTTCAAGGAATTTTTTTCCCTTAATTTCTTTTGGTTTTTACAAGAACGCAGTTTCTGACAGCACCTGATTCCGAGGCCCGGTGTTCCTGGAATCATTTTCCGAAGTTTTTCTCTTGTACGTTCAGTGAACGAACGAGTGGGTTTTTTCTAACTTTTGAACCGGTGCTTGGAATCGAATTCTGAGGGCACCGATGGAATCGTAGTTCCGGTAATTGATTAGAAACTCCTTTTCTGGAGTTGCGTTCTCTCGGGTGTGGTTTATAATTTTTGGGGTTAAGTAAAGGAATAAAATAAAAGTGGTGCAACCAATTTATATTTTATTTTGCTTAACCTAAGTTAAGTGAATGATGTGGGACCCACAATATCCTACCCACTTGGTAAGATATTTGTGAGGTGGGGCCCACACGAGCCCCACTGTTTCTTTCACCTTTTTTAACCCCACTCCTTTAATAAAGTAACGCACCTGCACCCCCCTTTTTAATGAAGTCAACCCTTGCCTTTATTCTGGATAATAAACGCCTCATTAATTGGGCGGTTTAAACTCCTCAATTAATTCAATTAATTGATTGTTTCAATTTTGAATATGAAAGTGTTGGCTTGTGTGTTAATAAAATAAGACAACTCTTATTTTATTAGAGGTTGGTTGTGCAAGAGGGTTTGGGAGAAATCACTCAAGTCGTGAAGCACTCCTTCTCGGTGAAGAACGTGAAGAACGCGAAGAACGCAAAGAACGCGAAGAATGCGAAGAACGCCGAACTCCGACGAAGGTCGCCAAGAATGCCAGATCCTTGGAGATCAACGACGCAACACCAACAAATCCTTTCTCCGCGACGCTTCTTCCGTGACGTTCATTCTCCCGTGACAATCATCAAATCATCAACCGCTTGAGGTAGAGGTTTTGGTTTAATTAAATCTATGTGATTTATATCCTCAACATGTGTTTAGAATTTGTTGGAAGCTGTTTAAACCGCTAACGCGGTGGGGGCGGACCAACGAACAAGTCTGAACCCATTGTTTCTTAGTTCATGGTGTGCGGATCGGCGGGCGGCAACGAAGCAGGCCTCAAGGGAATTTTGATTTCTTCGTAGTGAATATCCAATCCCGGGAGGGCCGATGGTGAAGACGGTAGGAAAAACGGACCACCGAAGCGCGTCCGGTGGTCTGCGGAAAACTCCGTCGGCCCCCGGCGCGCTGCCAAAAAGGGCTGCCGTGGCGGCAGGCTGCTGGTCCTGCAACCTCGCGGGACTGAGGAGGCGGGGATTCAGAACTCGGCCGTGTTCGTTGGCAAGGAGTGGCCCCCATGCGGTTCCGCGGTTTCATTTAAGGGGGTGGAAACCCTTTACGCGGCCGCTTGGCCAGCGCCAGCGCATCAGGCCGGGCCGCGCCAGCCGGGCCGGGCCGCGCCCAAGCGGGCTGGACCCGGATCTGGGTCGGGTTGACCTGGTTCGGGCCAACCCAGGGGGTACCAGGCCGGGTCGGACCGGGCCCGAACCCCCTAATACCGGACCTCTCACGGTCTTTTTCCCATAACATGGGATGCGGACCTACGATCAATGCACTGTCAGCTGTGATGCTATCCTTGGATCGAGACAGTCGTTTCCGTATATTACTCTCAAGGTTTCGAAGTACTTTGTGTTTGGCCGGGTTGGTTCGTACACGAAACCAACTGGGCCCTCGGAGCAGAAACACTTATAACTCGAGCTCCGGACGTCTGATTGATGTGCCGTCGACTTTTTTGGATTCCTCTTCTTGAGACGAAACTTTTAGCATGCTTCGCCTAAGTTTTGGACGTAGTTGGATAGTAGCTGGGTTGGATTGAACCTGAAATCCAACCGGGCACCTGGAACGGGATAGCTGGTAACTTTCAGACCGGAGGTCCGTTTGACGAACTGTCAGCGGAGTTGGTGATCACATTGAGAAACGGTCCCTATAGGCATACCCTATGAGATTTTGGGATACATTCGAGATATAGTCGGGTTGGTTCGCTCACGAAACCAACCAGCCCTCTAGGACGAAAAGGCTAATAACTCACAGACCGGGCGTCCGATTGACGCGCCGTCTATTGTGTTGAGACCCCTATGACATGGTGGTCCATTAAGATACATCATCGTGGAACTTAGTGATACTTGGAGTATCGACTGGTATTTCATTGAGCGGACCCTCTCGGTGATGAGCTAGCAGAGTTCAGAGACCTAGTAGCTGGCTGAGACTTGACGGCTGCTGATCTATCGACTCGGTGTGTTTCGGATAGCCCAGTGGGGAGCGCTTGGCTGTAGTGGCAGACCCACGGCGGAGGAGCACTTGGTAGTAGTGGCAGATTTGCGGTACTCAACAGAAGGAGTACCTCTATAGGCTATGAGGGGGAGCGCTTGGTTGTAGCGGAAGACCCACAGTGGAGGAGCGCTTTGTTGTAGCGGCAGAGCCGCGGTACTCAACAGAAGGATTACCTTTGGAGCCTCTGAGGGGGAGCTCTTTCTTGTAGCGGCAGACCCATCGTGGGAAGTTCTTGTTTGTAGCAGCAGGCCCACAGTACTCGACAGGTGGAGTACTACAGCAGCCCAAGGTTAGTGGGGCGTGCTTGGTTGTATCAGCAGGCCCACAGTACTCGACAGGTGGAGTACTACAGTAGCCCAAGGTTAGTGGGGCACGCTTGGTTGTAGCAGCAGGCCCACTGTACTCGACAGAGGAGGAGTTCTCCAGTAGTCGTTGTTTCGACTTCATGATTAAATCCTTGTTTGAGTTGAGTCTATGACCTTTCTGTTTACCTCAGGATTGAGATGGGTCACTTTATAACTTAGGTATATGTATGGGCATATACCTAGGTAGTGGTTATCCGTTGATTTCATAATCTTTGTGTTTCCTTATGATTGAGTTGGGTTACTTGATAACTTTGGTATATGTATGGGCATATACCTAAGTAGAGGTTATCTGTTGAGATCTTCTTTGTGGTCATCTTTGTTGGATTAGTGAGACCTTGAGGGTATCGGGGTCCCTACTGAGTATCGTTATACTCACCCCTTCATGGGATATGCCCGCACCTCGTTGTGTTGGTTGCAGACGACGGGCAGCGCAGACAGAGGCCTAGTGTTCGAGGGATGGATGGTACCCGGAGGTGGACCTCATGACGAGTTAGTATTCAGAGGTGGAATTCATGATGAGATGAAACTCGGAGGGGGTTGATGGGTGAGAGTGTTGTGGAGGATATCTGTACCTACCCTTCAGGAAGGATCCATGGTGGACGATTCCAGAGATACGCTATCTGTACCAACCCTTCATGTAGGATCCGTGGAGGACGACCTAGTAGCTACTTCTATCTTTGTCCAGCTGCTTGTATTTGTTGTATTTTCTTTTAGTTGTAGTTGTATTTTTTATTGGTTTTGAATTCTGGCCCATTTAATTTTCAGCACTTCCTTTTTGTACTTATTGTTTTACTTTCGATTGTATTTTGTGGTGTTTTGTTACTTTTATAAAGGCAATTCCTTCCCAGTTATCAAGACTTATGCCTTTGGTGCTAGTCACCAGCCCCTGGCCTATGGAAGGCGGTCTTGGGGTAGTCACGGCATAGGCCCTGAGGACGGGTCGTGAAAAATTGGTATCAAAGGAGTTTGGTTCTACCGCAGAACTCATGACTCTAATCTTTTTTCTATGTGAAGCAATAGTGTTAAGAGTATTGAGTGTGGTTATCAGTCCGGGGAGTCCAATGTTGGTGAGGCGGCCGACGTATCCGTACACCAGGACCTTGACTTCTGATTTCCGACTTAATTCATAAAAACATTGATTGCATGTGTGTTTCATGTTTTCTTTGGGATTACTTTGTGTCAGCTCACCGGGTATACTGTTCTGGCTGTGGCGCACTTGTTTCTTTTCAAGATGGCCCTACGTCAGCAGCCTGCTAGGGTTCTAAGTGTTGTGCGGGACGACATCCCACCGAGCGATGAGGCCTCTGTATAGGGCCCTTTGATAGGAGAGGCACCGGTGGTACATCTTCCTGCCGAGCCACCGATGCTACAAGCCCCAGCCGCTGACGGTGCATGTATCCTTAGTGTACTGCACGAGTTTCAGCTTTAGCGACCACCCAGGTTCCATGGGGAGACGGACCCTCAGGCAGCTGAGGATTGGCTGGAGGCAGTTGTACGAGTTTTCCGTTTTGTAGGGACACCAGCTGACCTTATGGTGGTCCTTGCAGCGAGCCTCCTGCACGCGGCAGTAGGCAGATGGTGGAGCATGATGCTCCAGGTGCACGATGAGGCATCTCTCCATTGGACGAACTTTGAGAGGTTTTTCCGCTCAGAGTTCGTCCCAGCCACCCTCCGTGTGGTGCGCATCCAGGAGCTACTACAGCTGTGGTAGGGCAGCATAACAGTAGCCCAGTACGTGGAGAGGTTTACCGATCTCTCATGCTATTCCACAGACATGGTACGGAACCCATTCTTCAGGGCCCGAACCTTCGAGTAGGGGATCAGGCGAGAGATCAGAGCTTCAGTTGTTTCTCACAACATTCTGACACAGACAGGGGTGTTGGAGCGAGCCCTCTTAGTGGAGAGTTTCCTTGATGAGCAGTCTCCAGCAGCATGACCCACCACTAACCGGTATGCGGCAGAGTCATCTGTAGTGGGCAGTAGACAGATGATGCAGAGGTCCAAGAGGACTAGACCTACTAGTGGTCGACCGCATGACACAGGATCGTTTGTGCGAGGCACCTGGGGTGGAGAAAGACTTACCAGGCACGAACAGTGTTACTCCTGCGGCGGGGTAGGTCACATGGCTTGTGACTGTCCGACCCGCCATACAAATGACCATCAGATGAACAAACGACCTCCCAGGCAGAGGAAAAGGTTCGATCGAGGTGGAATGCATGGAGCAGGAGACCGTGGCAGGGGAGCTGGCCGTGCAGCTGGAGGTGGACGATTCATCGAGGTTTTGCCACCACCACCACCAGGAGGTCCACCCCAACCACAGGGAACAGGTGGACGTGGAAGAGCTCAGCTTCAGGCAGCTGAGGCCTACAATCATGGAGCTCTGGGAGCAGATGGACAGGAGTGGGACTAGCTCCAGACCTGGAGACTTTTGTTCTTTTTTCTTCTAGCTTGGTTGATGTTTTTAGATGCTTTGTGTCTTTGTACTTTGAGCTGCAGTAATAAAAGACACCTTTCTTGTGGAATTAACCTTCTGGTCCTCTCTTTATGTTGTTACTAAGAGGTTCCGGTTTCAAAACCGTTGACTTGACCCTCACTTTGAGATACCTACTAGAGGAGACCCAGTGACCACACACGGATGCCGACAGTGTGACTCAACCCTTGGAGGTGAGAGTAAGAGTTGTATCTCTTGGTAGTAGCTTCGAGACCTTACGAAGTCATCCTTGGTATGGATTAGTATCGTCCATGTCGGGATTGACTGTATTAGGTGAAAAATGTGGTTCATCCAGGGGATGAGACCGGGATTCTCTTATCGGCAAAGAAGAAATATTAGAAACTCTTGTAGGACCAGAAAAGGTCCAAGTCATCCAAGAGAGGATGAGGATAGCTCAGAGCGGCAAAATTCTTTTGCTGACAGGAGACGGAGACCACTAGATTTCGATGATGGCGACCAAGTTTCCCCTATGGGTCTCACCTCGACGTGAGTTACGGAGATGTGGCCGAGGCGACAAGTTATCTCCGAGGTTCAACGGACCCATCTAGGTCCTCAGTAGGGTAGGAGAGGTGGTTTACCGCTTGACCCACCCACCTCAGTTGCACTAGGTGCACGATGACTTCCATGTATCTCACCTGAGGAGATACGAGCTCAACCCTTCGCATTTTATCGACCATGAGGAGCTGGACTTGGGCGATGGGGTGACCCTCACGGAGGTTCCAGTGGGGATCGAGGAACGACAGGAGCAGATCCTACGAGGACGGTTGATTCCTTGGGTGCGCTTTCACTGGCAGTACAGGAACCTCCAGGTGATCACATGGGAGTAGAAGGCTCAGATGCGTGCTCAGTACTGCTTTTATATCCCGAGTTTTTGTTAAAGCTTTACGGGGAAGTAAATCCCTGAGGTGGGAGTAATGTAAAGACCCGGAAATTTCAAGGAAAATTTTTTTTCCATATTTTATTTGGGCTTTTAAAAGAACGCAGTTTCTGATGGCACCTAATTCCGAGGCCCGGTGTGCCCGGAATCATTTTTCGAAGTTTAGCTCGGGTACATTCAGTGAACGAACGAGCAGGTTTTTCTAACCTTTGGACCAGTGCTCGAAATCGAATTCTGAGGTCATCGATGGAATAGAAGCGCCGATAATTTCTTAGAAACACCTTTTCTAGAGTTTCGTTTGCTTGGGTGTGGTTTTTAATTTTTGGGGTTAAGTAAAGGAATAAAATAAAAGTGGTGCAACCAATTTTTATTATATTTTGCTTAACCTAAGTTAAGTGGATGATGTGGTACCCACAATATCCTACCCACTTGGTAGGATATTTGTGAGGTGGGGCCCATATGATCCCCACCGTTACTTTCACCTTTTTCAACCCTCATCCTTTAATTAAGTAACGCACCCGCACCCCCCTTTTTAATGAAGTCAACCCTTGCGTATATTCTGGATAATAAACGCCTCATTAATTGGGTGGTTTAAACTCCTCAATTAAATCAATTAATTGATTGTTTCAATTTTTACTTTCAAAGCATTGGCTTTTGTGTTAATAAAATAAGACAACTCTTATTTTATTATAGGTTGGTTGTGCGAGAGGGTTTGGGAGAAATCACTCAAGACGTGAAGCACTCCTTCCTCGACGAAGAACGCGAAGAACGCAAAGAACATAAAGAATGCGAAGAACGCGAAGAACACCGACCTTCGACGAAGGTCAAAAAGAACGCCGGATCCTCATAGATCGACAACGCGACGCCAACGAATCCTTTCTCCATGAAGCAACGATCCTCCTTCCGTGATACTTCTTCTGTGACGTTCCTTCTCCCGCGACAATCTTCGAATCATCAACCACTTGAGGTAGGGGTTTTGGTTTAATTAAATCTATGTGATTTATATCCTCTTCATGTTTTTAAAATTTGTCGGAAGTCATTTAAACCGCTAACGTGGTGGGTGCAGACCAATGAACAAGTCTGAACCCATCGTTTCTTCGTTCTTGTTGTGTGGATCGGCGGGTGACGACGAAGTAGGCCGCAAGGGTGTTTTGAGGTCTTCGTAGTGAAGAGCCAATCCCGGGAGGGCCACTGGCAAACACGGCAGGCAAAAAGGACCACCGGAGCGCGTCTGGTGGCCCGTATAAAACTCCATTGGTGCGCCTCGTCGGCACGGCGGCGCCGACGGCCAAAGGCGGCGGCGGAATGTTGTTGGTCCCGCGACCGCGCGGGACTGAGGAGGCGGTGACGCGGAGCTCGGTCGTGTCTGCTGGCAAGGATCAGCCCCCACGCGGGGCCGCGATTTCATTAAAGGGGGTGGTGCCCCTTTGCGCGGCTGCTTGTCTAGCGCCAGCGCGCCGGGCCGAGCCGCCCGGCTGGACCGCCAGGCCGGGCCGCGACCAGGCCGGGACGGGCCGCGCCATCCGGGCCGGTCCACGCCCAAGCGGGCCGGACCTGGACCCGGGTCGGGTTGACCCGGTTCGGGCCGACCCAGGGGGTACCGGGCCGGGTCGGTCCGGGCCCGAACCCCCTAATACCAGACCTCTCACGGTCTTTTGCCCATAACATGGGATACGGACCCCCGATCAACGCACTGTCAGCTGTGATACGATCCTTGGATCGAGGCTGTCGTTTCGGTATATTGAACTCAAGGTTTTGAAGTACATTGGGTTCAGCCGGGTTGGTTCGTACACGAAACCAATCGGGCCCTCGGAGCAGAAATGCTTAAAACTCAAGCTCCGGACGTCTGATTGACGTGCTGTTGACTTTGTTGGATTCCTCTTTTTGAGACGAAACTTTTATCATAATTCACCTGAGTTTTGGATGTAGATGGATAGTATCCGGGTTGGATTGAACTCAAAATCTAACCGGGCCCCTGGAACTGAAAAGCTGATAACTTTCAGATCGGACGTCTGTTTGACGAACCGTCAGCGGCGTTGGTGATCAAGTTGAGAAACAGTCCCTATGGGAATACCCTATGAGTGTTTGGGGTACAGTCAAGAAACGGACGGGTTGGTTCGCTCACAAAACCAACTGGGCCCCTGGGACGAAAAGGATAATAACTCGTTGATCGGGTCCGACTGACGCGCCATCTGTTGTGTTGAGACACCTATGACGAGGCAGTCCCTTGAGATACTTCTTCATGAAACTTCGTGATACTTGGAGTATCGACCAGTATCTCATGGAGCGGACCCTCCCGGTGAATATCTAGCAGAGTGTAGAGACCTAGTAGTTGGCTGAGACTTGACGACTGCTGATCTATCGACTCGGTGTGTTTCGGATATCCCAGTGGGGAGCGCTTGGTTGTTGAGGAAGACCCACGACGGAGGAGCGCTTGGTAGTAGCGGCAAACAGAAGGAGTACCTCTAGAGGCTATGAGGGGGAGCGCTTGGTTGTAGCAGTAGACCCATGGCGGAGGAGCGCTTGGTTGTAGCAGCGGACCCGCGGTACTCAACAGAAGGAGTACCTCTAGAGCCTGTGAGGGGGAGCGCTTGGTTGTAGCGGCAGACCCATGGTAGAAACCGCTTGGTTGTAGTAGCAGGCCCACAGTACTCGACAGGTGGAGTACTACAACAGTCCATGGTTAGTGGGGCGCACTTGGTTGTAGCAGCAGGCCCACATTACTCGACAGGTGGAGTACTACAGCAGTCCAAGGTTAGTGGGGAGCGCTTGGTTGTAGCGGCAGGCCCACTGTACTCGACAGAGGAGGAGTTCTCCAGCAGTCGTGGTTTCGACTTCATGATTAAATCCTAGTTTGAGCTAAGTCTATGACCTTTGTGTTTACCTCATGAATGAGATGGGTAACTTGATAACTTAGGTATCTGTATGGGCATATACCTAGGTAGTGGTTATCCATTGATTTCATAATCTTTGTGTTTCCTCATGATTGAGATGGGTTACTTGATAACTTGTGTATATATATGGGAATATAACTAAGGAGAGGTTATCTATTGAGATCTTCTTTATGGTTATCCTTGTTCGATTAGTGAGACCTTGAGGGTCTCGGGGTCCCTACTGAGTATCATTATACTCACCCCTGCACGGGTTATGCCTGCACCTCGTTGTGTTGGTTGCAGATGATGGGCAGCGCTAATAGATGCCGAGTGTTCGAGGGATAGACGGTACCCGGAGGTGGACCTCACGACGAGTCAATATCTGGAGGTGGACTTCACTACGAGAAGACACTCAGAGGGGGTTTACGGGTGAGAGAGTTTTGGAGGCTATTTGTACCTACCCTTCAGGTAGGATCCGTGGTGGATGATTTAGGAGCTGCACTATCTGTACCTACCCTTCAGGTAGGATCTGAGGAGGACGACCCAGGATCTGCTTCTATCTTCGTGCAGCTGCTTTGTTGTATTTTCTTTCAGTTATAGCTGTATTTTCGATTGGGTTTGTATTCTGGACCATTTACTTTTCAGCACATCCTTTTTGCACTTAGTGTTTTACTTCCGCTTGTACTCAGTGGTGTTTTGTTACTTTTATAAAGGCAATGTATTCCCAGTTATCGGGACTTACGCCTTTGGTTCTAGTCACCATCCCCTAGCCTGTGGAAGGAGGGCTTGGGTAGTCATGGAACGGGCCCCGAGAACATGTCATGACAAGTCTCGCCATGTATTCCACCTCCTGATACTGACTCGTCGTGAGGTCCATCTCCGTGTATCGTCCAGTCTTCGAACACTCGGCCTATGTCAGCACTGCCCGTCGTCTGCAACCAACACAACGAGGTGCGGGCATAGCCCGTGCAGGGGTGAGTATAAGGATACTCATTAGGGACTCCAAGACCCTCAAGGTCTCTCTAAATTCAACAAGGATAACCACAATGAAGGATCTCAATGGATAACCCTTACTTAGTTATAAGCCCATACTTATACCTATGTTATCAAGTAACCCATCTCAATCATGAGGAAACACAAAGGTTATGATATCAACGGATAACCACTACTTAGGTATATGCCCATACATATACCTAAGTTATCAAATGACCCATCTCAATCATGAGGTAAACACAAAGGTCATAGACTCAGCTCAAACTAGGATTTAATCATGAAGTCGAAACCACGGCTGCTGGAGAACTCCTCCTCTGTCGAGTACAGTGGGCATGGCACTACAACCAAGCATGCCCCACTAACCTTGGACTACTGTAGTACTCCACCTTTCGATTACTGTGGGCCTGCTGCTACAACCAAGCGCTTCCCACCATGTTTCTGCTGCTACAACCATGCGCTCCCCCTTCATGTACTGTGGGCATGCTGCTACAACCAAGCGCTTCCCACCATGGGTCTACCGCTACAACCAAGTGCTCCCCCTCATAGCCTACAGAGGTACTCCTTCTGTTGAGTATCATGGGTCTGCCGCTACAACCAAGCACTCCTCCGCCGTGGGTCTTCCGATACAACCAAGCGCTCCCCACTAGGCTATCCCAAACACACCGAGTCGATCAATCAGCAGTCGTCAAGTCTCATCCAGCTACTGGGTCTATGCACTCTGCTAGCTCATCACCGGGAGGGTCCACTCCATGAGCTACTGGTCGATAATCCAAGTATCTCAAATTCCCATGAAGAAGTATCTCAAAGATCCTCCTCGTCATAGGGGTCTCAATGCAATAGACGGCGCGTCAATCAGATGCTCATTCTGTGAGTTATTACCTTTTTCGTCCCAGGGGACAGGTTGGTTTCGTGTACGAACCAACCCGGCCATATCTCCACTATACCCCGAACTCTTATAGGGTATACTCATAAGAACCTTTTCCCAACACTATCACCAGCGCCACTGACGGTTCGTCAAACGGATGTCCGGTCTGAAAGTTATCAGCTTTTCGTTCCAGGGGCCATGTTGGATTTCGGGTACAATCCATCCCGGCCACTATCCAACTGCATCCAAATCTCAGGCAATTTATTCCAAAAGATCCGTCTCATCAAGAAAATCCAACAAAGTCGACGGCACATCAATCGGACGTCCGGAGATCAAGTTATAAGTGTTTCCGCTCCGAGGGCCCAGTTGGGGGCCGCTCTGTTGACTGTCAGGGGTGACGACCCCCGGTCTCACTCAGTCCCGTGGGACCAGGCGGCTTCCGCTGCGGCTTCAGCCACAATGGCCCTTCCCGACGGCGCTCTGGGCGCTGCCGCCTCCTGGCGGCCGGCCAGTGCCGGCCGCCGTGCCGGTGTGGCGCGTCGGCACGCCCTTCCGCAGACCACCGGAGTTGCTCCGGTGGTCTGTTCTCAACTCTGTCTTCACCTGTGGTCCACCCGAGACCTACCCTTCACTGCAAATCCTTCAAGTCGCCCCTACGGCCCGTTCTTCCATTTCCCATCGATCTGTATGCCAAATAAACAAACTGCATTTCTTCGTGGTTTTCCGGCACGGCACGACGGCGTCGCGGCTTTGTTCGGCTTCAACGGTGCAGCGCGACTGCGCCGCACATCCTTGCCGCATGATCCCCCGTGGTGCAATGGTACCACTCTATCCCCATTCCAAACCACAACAAGGTCAACAACAAAATTAAGGGAGGAGGTTTGGCTGTGTTTGTGCGGTCCGGCCCCCTCCCTTTAATTGATAGCAAGAGGTCCAATTGAAACGAGGAATGATGACGGAATAAATCACGAACAACAACAACAAAATCACCTACCTCTAAATTTACGTCGCACGTCGTCCAAGTCGCGGAAGTCGAATGTCACGGAGTGAAGCTTCGTATACGTCGACGGAGAACGTCCGAGGAGTAAGCGGTGTCTCCCTTCCTTTGTCTCGGAGAGAAGATTATATAGCGACGTCAATGGCAAGCTTCTGCGTCGGTGCCTCCTCCTTGGTCGTGGAGGAAGAAGATGACAGAAGAATCTGAGTCACCGAGTCGATGCTCTCCCTCAGAGAGATAGTGTTCTTCGTTGAAGTGGGGACATTCTTCGCCGAAGAAGATGAAGTTCTCCCAAGGAACAAGAGCTCTCCCTCACCCAATATCCTTACACAACTATCCAACCTAATAAAATAAGGTATCCCCCTTATTTTATTATGTTTTCCATGCCTTTTCAAAAACTCAAAAATCAAATTCTTTAGTTAAATTAATTGATTTGGTTTAATCAATTAACTTAAAGTGAGTTGGCATGAAATAAAGACGGAGAGAGAGTGAGTTATACATTAATTACAAGGGGAGTTAACAAACTTAAGAGGGGGTTTATGAGAGTTATGGAAATGTGAAGGGTTAGGGCTCGTGTGGGCCCCACCCCACATTTATCCTCACATGGGTAGTTAGGTTGTTGGTGGATCCAACCCTAACTTCCCCATGTAGAGGTTATAACCACTAAAGATATAATAATAAAATTGTCCCACAATTTTATTCACCTCTTAATCAATCCACAAAATTAAACTCCTCTCGTGCAAACGCATCTACAGTAAAAGTTCTCTTAAGCAATTACCAGTGTTGCGGTTCCATCAGTGCCCTTAGATTTCGATTCCGAGCACTGGTTCAAAAGTTAGAAAAACACGCTCGTTCGTTCACTGAACGTACCCAAGCTAAACTTTGGAAATTTATTTCGGGAACACCGGGCCTCGGAATCAAGCGCCGTCAACAACTACGTACTCGTAAAATTCCAAAGAAATTAAGAAAAAAAAATTCCTTGAAATTTCGGGGTCTTTACATTATAGGAGGTACTGTTACTATAGGAACAGTAATGAGACTATTGTAATATTAACCTGACAATTTGGAATATTAACTTGACTATTGAGAATAGTAATATGACCGTTGGAATAGTAATTTGACCTAAAAATAATAAAATTAAATATAATTAATATTAATGATGAATTATTTATGTATATTTAATACTGTAAAAATATATAACATGACTGAAAAACTCAAAGAGAATTTAATCAAAATTTCAATAAAGTATATTTTAATATATTTCATAAAAAAATTATTAATTAATATAATGTTTTATTAAAAATTATATGGATAAAATGAATGGAGTTTTTAAACCTATAATTTTAAAATTGTTAAATGGTGTTATTTTTAATTTTTTGAAATTCATTAATTTTCAAGTTGAATATAAATAATAATGTTTTTCTATAACAAGTGTATCTTAAATTACCTTGTTTATGATGTAACATTGACCTAATAATTTTTAAAAAATAAGGTCGACTAGAAAATATTTTATTTAATAAATATTTTATTAAAATAAAATAAATATCCAAAACTAAAAATTACATTTGAAATCCTAAAGTCAAAATTATTCTTTTAAAAAAAAAATTAATTTTCCTCTTTCTATTTTAATAAACTAGTTAATTTAAATATTAAAGGGGTTTAAAATTATAATGTCATTATATTATATTTATATATGATTTATTATTTTATAAAATAACTATTATATGGTTTACCGTATATATAATATTTTATCTTAATAATACCCCTCCTAAAGTATAAATAACCCCTCTACCTCCCCATGGATGACCACTACACCCACAATTTCCAAAGACAAATATCATCGAAAATACTCTCAATTAACTCAATTATAAAACCTAGGGATGTTTTCAATCCATCCAATTGTAATTTTAATAAAATATTAGTTCTATAGTGAAGAAGTAACACCAAGAAGAATGTACGTTCTCAACAATTCTCCCTCTGATTTATTATACTTTTTCCCATTTCCACAAAAAAAATCATAGCCAAATATTCTATGGAAAATTAGTTAGTATTTAGAATAATTTTAATAATTTTAATATAATTAATGTATTATATTTATGGAATATTAAATTTTTATACTTCCTATTACTACTCTTTCGACAATGTCATATTAACTGTTGGTTAACTTCCAACGAGGATGTTCTTAGTTATTTTATAATATAACAATCCTTATCTCTGGTTATAATAAATTATATATGATATAAATATTTTGAAACATAATTGTTTAAATATTCATAATTATGTTATTTTTTTGATGAAATGAACTTGAATGAAAGAACTAAAATGATAAAAAAATGAGAATTTTTTACAAAAAACATGATTACAAAATGCGTCAAATTGAACAATGGAAATTTAGTAATATAACACAATTTTTAAATTTGATAAATTGTAGAATATATAAAAAGTATTCACTTCTGGATCAATGTTTTAAAAATCATTTTTTATTATTCAGGAGACGTAAAAATGATGAAATAAAGAAGGATTTTTGGTAAGGGGATTCACGAACCCAAATCCATTTCATTAGGTTATTAATCGTTATCATAATTTTAAATAGTGATATTCCCATAATAATACATAAAATTGAATTCAATACTCTTTAAAATTATTTTCAAGGATATACACATTTTCCACCATGGTAAAATTATTTTTAATCCATATATAAATATTTCTCAAAAGGAGTTTTATTTCCAAATTTTTTTTTGACTCTTTTAGATATTTTTCTACTTTACTCGAGAATGAATATTTTTATGTAAATTTTTTTTCACGTATTCATTTGGTAAACTCAATGTTTATTCATTGAATCATTCTTTATTATGTCAATATGAAACCCATTCCATTCCATGAGAAATTTCATGACTATTATTGTTATAAATTTTATGTGGCATGCATGGTTATTTACATTTATGATGGGAATTATGGGCTCATAATTATATATCCCTCCATTGTATTGTGTAATTATATGTATCTCATGAGATAATGTGAATTATTCTGGGAAATAATGATTTATTTTTTATAAATGATTATGTAATGATGTATACCCATATGTTTTGTGTGGTCATTATTCTAGTATTGTTCACAACTATGTGTGCTATTTGACTGATATTCCATGATGTTTCATTATTATGAATATCCCACATTCCATTCCTTGATATAATGATTCCCTAATGATTATTATGATGATATCATTATTATGAAATGATTAATATGATATTTCTCACCCATGTTCTATTCATTCATGTCACTTTTTCCTCCTCTTATTTGGATTTTAGCTTACCCATTTCCTTGATGTATATGTTCTGGTGACTATATTTAATAAGGATATTGTGACATATTAATAAGGAGAAATAATAAGGATTTAAACAACTGTTTATTTGTTATAATGTATAATTATTATATGAGCCTAATTTTCCCAGGACATTAAACCTTTAAATCATGTATTTTGTATTAACGTTATACTTTTTATCCTAAAATCGATATAATAATCACGTAATAATGTGTTGGTTCATTATAGTTGGTTTCTGTAAAATGGATTAATTAATTAGAAAATTATGATTATAAACCTTAATTTGAAACCATAAGTCTATGTGTAGTTAAAAAACTAGAAGAATCATGTTAGAAAAAGGATAAACATTGGGATCCTATAAGATATTCTATTAGAGTTAATTTTCATAAAAAATAGATTATTTATTTATTATTATTTTATAATATTTTATTTAAACCAAATTTATTTTATTAAATGCTATGAATTAGGAGAAACAAGTACAACAACCCCTTTGAAGGAGAATATGGCGATTTTCTGAATGAAATTCTCAATGCAATAGGAGATGTATTTTCAAAACATCATGGAAATTCTTAACCAACTATCTCATGCCATAAACCATAACATGAACCATATGAATCATCCAACTTTACCCATGAAGGATAAACTATCCATTGAGTACATTATGTTGAAATGACCAGTTAAGTTTATTGGGTCTTGCTATCGAATTTTCATTGAATTGTGGTTCAACTCAATAGACATGATCATTTCTGTGCTCCACTATTCTGAGAGGGAGAATGTGACTCTAGTCATTTATCATTTATATTAATAGGCCAATAAATGGTTTTAATTTTTCAATAAAACCAATAAAATGGATGAAATGAAAAAGATGGAGTTGGATGAATTTAAGAAAATATTATGTAACCATTATTTCCCTCAAACTCATTAAACAAATGGGTATATATAATCAATATATATAAAGTTAATGGAAGGTGAAATTGTCGTGTATTATTATAAGAACATAATTGTTCATGAAATATATGTCTCATGATTTTTTTGAATGATGAAAAAAATAGATATAATATTCAGTGGTTCGAAACCACATCTTTAAAAGGCTATAGGTATCAAAGACTTTAAGAGTTATAAAGAACTGGTTTGATGTGACATCAATGTATAGATGGTGTATGAAGATTAGAACCATGGCTATAGAGATATAATGATAAAAATGGAGTTTGAAGATGGTGGGTCAGATGAAAAATAAGGATAGAGGATCCCACCACCCACATATATAAATTGTGGAAAAAAGTATCATGGGAATTTCTTCAAAGGCGTGGGGAAATACTACATGTGTTGTAGAGAAGTCCTCCATGTTCATGAATGTTAAAGAGACACGAGGAATCCAACCAACATGATAGAGGTAAGGAAGTTACATCCTAAAGAAACACATGGGGTTTAATACTTCAATTATAGGTAAAAAAAGAACTATGAAATCTAGTGCATAAAACCAGTTGTCCTTGAGGTTAACCGGAATCAGCAACCACCAATGCCAAATGAAAATGGGAAAGTCTTATTCTATCTCAACTACTGAAGTAGAGCATGAAAATGAAGTTATACAAGGAACACATCCTATTAAATCGAGAGTAGTAAATGTATCATTTGAATATAGTTTTAGAAATTTCATTATATCCTATAGATTTTATAGAACTGTTGAATTGAATCCCTGATACCTTGAAGTAGAGATATCTATAAAAACACCTAGTAGTGAGATAATTACAACCCATCTGTTAAACTCTTCCTTTGTTATAGTATTTTCGATTATTACTTCAATGAATTTTTTAATACTTACCTAGTTGGAATTAAAAACTATAAATTACATGTGTTGGATCTTGTTATATAGAGAATACTTCGACTATCTTGAAAAATTTATCTCTTTTAATTTTAAAAATCATTCTATTTTCCTATACAAATGAAAGGAATATTGACATTCTCCTTTTGAAAATCCCACAATAGTGTGGTTCAGAATACCATATATAGAATAATACCACAACCAATTGGGTGGGTCAATAGAAAGAATCAAACGTGATGAAATTACCAATGGTATATAATACACAAATGTATTTCTCAATGATTCTTTTGGACATCCACCATATCGTAATGTTGACTTATCAACAAATCATATCCCCAGATCCACTAATATCTCAAAATGATCTATTAGTTTACCCATTATCAATGTAGATGAGTTAAATAAGCAGCTGTAATAGAACATATAAAAATGGTTTATACTGTAATGCACCATCCTTAAACGTTACATAATCTTGAGTTAGGTCAATAATTAACATTGACGGTATTTTCAGGTTTAAATATTTAGAGAATTAGCTCATAAATATTACATAAAATTTCATAGAAATAAAAAGTGTACACTTAAAACTGTATCTATTCCTTCTATAACTAAAAACCTTTTTAAATGAAATATTATTTCTTTTCATGTTTAATCATCATAACTTTTCTTTGATTCCATTCTTGACTCTATTCTTCCTTAAATCACGTGAAAACAATTAAAACATGTGATTATCACAAAAAATCTCAGTAAGGGACATAATAATTAAGAAAACCATTAGCCTAGACAAATCCTAATAACCTATTAAATTTTCTTTGAGGGGATCAAACAAAACATTTTCACATGAATAACACTTATACTTTTTACTCAACAAAACATTATAACCAATAGTAAGAAATTACACCTCCTTTAAGTGAATTGGAGCATTATATAAATAAACCCTTTCAAACATGTTACAATTGGAATAACCACATGGTTGACTTCTTGATTGGAGATATATACTAGGGATCACATTTTGTATAAATTATATTGGGCTCACATGTGAGTTATAATGGGGCTCAATACATCATATAATTTTTGTCGGGCTCACCCACGAGCTATAATAGGGATCAACAATTCATATAATCTACATTAGGCCCACTGAGAAGCTATAATGGGGAAAACCCCTTCTTATAAGATATATCATGCTCACCCATCACATATAATCCTCATGTACCATTTTATGAATAAAATATGTTCATCATAAAAACCATTATTTAAAAGCTACTTATAATCCCATATGAAAAACATTTCCATATAAAAATGGAAATTTCATTTAGGAAACAATTTTCTATAAAAAGATACCCAAATAAAGGAAAAAAGGGATTTAGTTTCATTTTAAAATACATTATGGTTTATTGAGGAAGCCAAATATCAAATAACGTTTACAGTGGCGGATAAATCATTGTAATTAAATGCGTTAAAAAATAATTTTTTGTCATCTAGTAAAACACTTCATAGAAAAATATTCCCTTTTAATGAAATTAAAATTCAAAGGGTTTTATTATACAATGTATAAAATAAGGTCATATATAAATTAAAATATGCCTCAATGAAAGGAGATTGAGACAAAGTCCCTCACTTTGTGTCCAACTTGTATCGCTCAATGTTTATATTCCTAAATAATAAACATAGGTTAATTTATACATTCTTCAGAACCTTTTTCATTTTTATTATCCATTTTATATTACTTGTTATCTTTTTATAAAAATTACTTAATTTCTTATGCTTATATCGGTCATTTTGTCAAAATTCAATACTCGAGTCGAAAGTGAACTTAATTTAATGTAAATTTTCCATGTGGTCATATTTCCATCATCCCCGGAATGATATTAATTATTTAAATATCATATATAATTCCAGTATATATGTATTTATAATATTCCATAGTATTTGGAATAAGAAATTAAATACACCGTTCACGGAGTCGGAAGGAGGTATGTATGCTGAAATCATACTTTCATTTATTTTTCATTTTAATGGAATAAAAAAATCATATAAATGTATATAACAATACCAGTATGATATTTATTTCAATCATATCTCATAGGTTTAATAAAAACATCCTTTATAAGTTCCATTTATGGCATGAATGAGTCATATCACTTTGAGGGGGTGGTTGTGCACACTTTCTCAAATGATTTTACCGTATTTACATATTATTGAAATCCTAAAGATGTTTTGTTATAAAAATTACAGAATCATATAGAAAATAGAAATATAATATATATCATATATAAATATATTTCCATCATAATGACCACAATGATAGGTGGTATGTGAAAATTGAACAATCATCGTTTTGTGAGGTAGTATTTCACCGTACACAGAAACAATATGTTCGTATCCATTAGATGGAATTGTGTGTAAGTGTAGTTAGTGTACTCTTTATAAAAAAATCCTAGAATATATACAATATAGGTTTTTTATGTAATCATAGAATAATAATATCATATGGAGTGGAGTACGAAAAAAAAGTAATGTTACATGGGAGAATATGTTACCTCTATAGCGGGTAACTTCTTTTTATTTGAGCCAAAAGCTTTATTGAAATGCCTTATAACCAAGGATATGTTTATTGTAGGATGTTAGGTACGATGGGATATTATTTGAGATGAACATGGATGAACGAAGGGGCTTTAGAGGTGTGTGTATGTGGGTAGAGGTGGTGGCCTTTTATAAGTTGGAGGAGGGGAACTTTAGGAAAGTCATCAAATATTAATTTACTATAAATTCACATTAGATTAAAAAAGGCCCAAAACTCATTTAATTTGAAGATAAGATGATTTTGGTTCTAATAAACATAATACAATAATTTTTATACTTTTTTTGACTATTTTTGTATCCTCATCGTTTGGGTTAAACCCCTTTTTTAGCCTTTTTAATCTCATATGGATATCACGTTATTTACACATTGAAGATTAATATAATTACTACATCATTTAAAAAGACACAAAAAAATTAATTTATGACATATTTGGACTTTTTAACCATTTTTCCAAATATTAGAGTTTTAGGAATTTAATATCATTTAATAAACTATTATATATTTTAAGTTATGAATTATGTCAATTTTGGACACTTTTCAGACATGATTTTTTTACAAATTCATAACAACTAGATTTTTTGAAAAAACATTGAATACAACCTAAAATGTAATATTTACCTAGATAATTCTTTCATGACATTATTAATTTCAAATAATATTTATTTTAACATTTATAATATCATTTATCTGAATCATTTATTAATGAATCAATTAATGCATCATCATCCTATCATAAATACAATTATTGAAATAATATCTAAAAATTAAAAATAAAATACCATGATATAGGATATATTTTTAAATTTATAATGAATATTTATTTTCAAAAGGATCAGTTATATAACCAAATATTAAAATAGTTTTATTAAAAGAAACAAGTTTAAGTTATATTTCTCTTTACATTAAATTAATTCTTATAACATGTCATTATCACACCCACGTGGTTCCACGTGGTCCCAAAATCGACCCAAGGATACACATGGTCAAACATATCTCATTAAATATGATTATTACATGTTTTGGGGTAACTAATTATTATTTCAGTATTATTTTTTACCCTTATTTACCAAATTTACCTCATACCATGGTAAATAAAAATAATTACTAAAGTTACTATTCATAATGTCCAAAATTATAAGGAACCTATTTTAAAAATTTTGAACTTAGGATTAAAAATACCGAATCTAATTTTATAAATTCAAAACACATAATTGGAAAAAATTTATTTAAATTTATTACTATTGTCAAAACCAGAAATTGGGTTTTTACGAAGTAATAACTATCAAACGATTGTCACGTGTTTATGTCCAATTTCAATGGAAAATTACTTTCAATGACCATAATTAGATTAAATGATAAAAACATAATCCAATTACACTTGAAAACAAATTAAAAGGACAACATCACTATAAAAATAAATTAAATGAGAACACAATTTTGAGTTAAAATGCAGCATTTTTCACTATTCATTGAAAAATGGACCTTATCATAAAATTACCAAAAAATTTACAAAAGGAAATTTTTATATCATGATTCTATTGAAGAAGATTAATTTTTAAAATAGAACATATAATTGTTATAATAACTATAATTAAAAATAGTTATCCTCTAAAAGGCTGTAAAGTGAATTTTTTTGAATAAATACATCTTTTATCTGAAAAGTAAAATTTTGTCATATATCATATCTATAAAAAACATAAGATAAATTTAAAACATTACATTGAATATATAAAATATTTTTTTCATTTAATAAAAATTCACAATACTGATATAATTTTATAAATATAGTTATTCTCTATTAAATTGGTTTTTATAAAAACACATCTCTTGCATTCAAATGGTATTAATTTACATTTCTAAAAAATTTGGTAACCAATGAATGTGTAAACCATATTTTTATAATTCAGGTGATAATACTTATTCCCTCCATAAAATATCTAGGTGTTAACTACCATTTAAAACAATAATAATATTATCGTATTATTTGTTTTAGTATAAATCAATATTGTGTGCAACATTAGATTTAAGAGAATCTCATTGTTGCGTATCGAGTATGATATTGAACAAAGTGTCCACTTTATTATATAATTTTTATCGTATTCATTAAAATATATATATATATATATTATTCTTTTAAAAACTAGGTTGTTACATTATTCCCCTTATTGTAAATTGTGTCCTCATAATTTTAAAATTTGTCTTGGAAACTGCATTGAAAATCACACATCAGAAAAAGAGTCAAAAAAGATCACATTTGAAGAGTGAATGTTAAGTGTAATGATCACATGAGATAAAAATTATGAGGATTCCATGTAGGAAAACATTGATATGGAAGAAAAACTCACCATCATGTTCTAATGGAGAGCGATAGAAAACATGACCAGGAGAAAGTTAACAACGGGAAAAACATAATGTTGTAATGGGTTAAATGGTATTTGATTTACCACTATGAAAAATAAACAGAGAAACATTCTATTTTAAGGCCCTTTTCATAATTTTTATTAATTTATTTATGATCCTTACAAATAACATAAGTAAACTAAGTTACATGATTTATTTCTATTTTATAAGGACAATTTCATCATCATATTCTTCATAGAAAATGATGTACATCCATATGAATAAAATTAAGTATAAAATAACCCACAAATAATAATAGAAATCCCTATCTTAAAACTGAGGTCCAATATTAATGGAAAACATGCACATTAAAAAAATCCATACATAAAATATAACCTCACAAAACATATCCCATAAACGAACTTAACAACTTATTATCACATCACATAAAACCTCATATGGTGCGTTTAAAACCATGAACGTATAACGATTCCTTCAAAAAATACTTTTCTCTCAGGAGCTTCCATCAATTCAACAGATATGTCAACATCAATAGTAGTATTAGAAAAATATTTTACCAAACCTTTTTGTTTCCAATTATTCTGATTTCCTCCCTATGTAATTAACGTCAGATACTTATTTCCATAATGTTCCAACTCATTGCAGCTAAATCATCTTATTATAGACTGGTAATCTGTTATCTCAATATTGGACTATTCATGACACTTTTATTTACAGTCTTGAACCTTTTAACCAAACATAAAATACCAATAATATTTCTATATCCTAACATACATTCAACAAAATGTATTTTAACATACTTGGAAAAAGTTTTGGTATTACCTACAAAATTATTAGTTGGGTTCTTCCCTAATTATTGGTACCTTGACCATTTCAAACACTTACCATCTTGTAGAACATAAGTGTCGAAAAAACCAATTTCAAATTTGTCATCATAACATACACCTTTTTATAACTTTTAAATTGTTGGGAGGCCAAAGCTCTTTATTTCACCATTTTCAATCTTGAGTAAAATATATTAATATTACTGTCAATGTCCTGAATATTATCTGGAACATACCTAGACAATCTAGTGAAATTCGCATCATATGTGGAAACTATGTCATAATCTTTTTTCTTTAATTCTAGTAATTTCATCTCCATCCTAAGCCAAACAACCTTAGGGAAATATTCCTCAATCAAAATGTCCTTAAATTATACACATTCCATGGCATCAAGATCAGTTTTCTCTCTATTATTCTTAACTATTGACCACCATCGATCTAATTCACCTTCAAAATGATTGATGGAAAGCATTACCTTTTGATGATATAAACATTCCATGACTTTAAATATCTTCGCTAGGTTATTAATCCATCCTCCAGCTACGACTAGGTCAGATGCTCCATTGAATGAGGGGGGATATTGCCTCATAAAATATTCCTCTACTGACATATTTTGTTGTGACTGATCGGGATTATCTCATGCATGGATACCACTACCATTTATTGCTTGATTCAATAGCTCTATCACTGAGACAAACTATTCTATTCCAATTCCCACCACCTCATGTTATTGATTTGAAAGGTTGTTTTCCTCTCAAAGCCTTCCCATTACAACTTTTTTATTTTCACTACTGAAAAGCATTCTGAACAAAAATGGTTTAGATAATTTAAGAAGGTAATACTAATATTCAACATCATTTAAACATAACTATAAAGTAAAATATTATAATGGAATGAAATTAATAGTAACCTATTCACTAAATTTATCTAAATTGACCTATGTTACCAACTATAAACCCCCAAACTTAATCATTCATAATGTTGTGTTAATTCAAGAATTATCATTGAAGATATTTTCATGTTTTTATCTTTAGAGAATTAAGATATATATAATATTTAACAAAAACATAGAAATACATGGTAGAAACTTGGAAAAATATTTGTTTCTTCCATAATAACAATACTTTTAAAAATAATCATGGTTTTTTTAAGTATTAACCATCATGACTTTTCTATGATTCCATTCTTGACTCTATTCTCCCTTAAATCCTATAAAAACATCTAAAACATGGGATGATCACAAAAATCATAGTAATGGAAATAAAAAAAATTATTAGTATAGTTAAATCCTGATAACCCATTAAATCTTATTTGAGTGGATAAAACAAAACATTTTCTCATTAATAACACACATATGTTTTCCTCAAAAAACACTTAAATAAACAAAAAACAATCAAAAATATTTTAGGTTTCTAATAAAATCATATAAATAAAAACCTTTAAAAAATATTCCAATTGGAATTACCAAATGGTTAACTTCCAAATTGAAGATATATAATTGGGATCATGCTTCATATAAGCTATATCAGGCTCACCCGTGAGCTATAATGGGGCATAACCCATCATAAAAGATGTGTCGGGATCAAACGTGAGCTATAATGGGGATTAACCCTTTGTATATGCTATATTGGGCTCACTTGTGAGCTATAATGGGTCTAAAACCATTGTTTAAGCTATAGTAGGCTCACCCGTCACATATACTCCTCTTGTACCATTTTATGATTAAAACACAATCATAAAAAATATCTTTTTGAACACATCTTATAATACCATATGAAATACATTTCTGTATTAAAATATAATTTTCATTTAAGAACCCATTTTCAATATCGTGATACCTAAAAAAGGATTAAGGTATATATTTTAATATTATAATACATTAAGGATTATAAAGGATGCTAAATATCAAATAACGGTTACGTTGACAGAGAAGTTATTGTTGTTGTATAAGTTAATAACATTATTATTTGTGTTTTAGTAAAATGATTCATTAAATAATATTCCATTTGAATGATATTATATGTTTAATGGGTTTATTAGACATTTTATCAAATAAGGTTGTATATAAATCAAAATATTCCCCAATGAAAGGAGATTGAGATGAAGTCCCTTACCTTGAGTCCAACTTGTCTCGCTCATTCTTTAAATTCCTGAATATTAAAAATAGATTTATTTATACATTCTTCAGAATAATTTTCTAGTTTATTATTCATTTTATATTACTTATTATCATGTTATAAAAATTACATTATTATTTAAGTTTATATCGGTCTTTTTTCCGATATTTAGTACTCTAGTCGAAAATGAACATCTTTTGATGTAAATTGTCCATGTGGTCATAAATCTAGCATCTCCCAACTGATATTACTAATTTAAATATAAATATATTCAGTATATAATTATTTATAATAGTCTATAATATTTCAATATAAGAAATTAAATGCACCATTCATGGAGACGGTAGACTATACTTATACATGAACGCTACATTCATTATTTTTTCCTATTAATGGAATAGAAACTAAATAATATAAAAGTATATAACAATACTAGTATTATAATTATGTAATTTATGTCTCATAGGTTTAATAATACCATCCTTTATACATTACATGTTTGGGATCAATGAGTCATTTTAGTTTGAGGGGTCGGTAGTCCACACTTCCTCAAATGAAATTATTATATTTACACATTATTGAAATCATAAAGGTATGTTGTAAATAAAAATTACACAAGAATATAGTCTATATAAATATAATATATATCATATATAAAGATAGTTCCATCATAATGTACTCTATAAGAGGTGGTTGGAGAAAATTGAACAACCATCGTGGCGTTAGGTAGTAGTTCGCCATACACATAAACAAAAAGTTCATATCTATTAGATGGAGGTGTGTGTAAGTGTAGTTGGAATAATTCTCAAAACAATATACTATCATATTTTGGAGATAGGTTTTGTTATTTAATCATATAATAATAATATCTTAGTTTTTAGAGAAGGAAAATAAAGGAATGGAACATGAGGGAATATGTTGCCTCTAAATTAGGTAAAGTCTTTTGATTTGATAAAAAATGCCTTCACGAATTTCATTCTGCCTAAGGTGAGGCTTCTAAGAGAAAGGGAGGTATGGACGGAAATTATTTTAGAATTAGTAGATTGATCCATGGGCCTTGTGAGGTGTGATTAAGTGGGTAGAGGTGGTGTCCTTAAATAATAGGGTGGTGGGTCACTTTAGGAAAGTCTTGAAATATTATTTTATTATAAATTCAATTTCGTTTTCAAAAGGTCCAAAACTCATTTAATTCAAAAATAAGAATATTTTTATTTGAATACCCATCATTAGATTTATTTTGGAAAGTCTTGCATATTTTTTATCCTTATCAAATTTTTTTAATCATTGTTTTACCCTTTTTAATCTCATAGTGATATAATTTTATTTACAAATTGTGGGTTAATTTAATTACCATATCATGTCAAACTACCCAAAAAAAGTAATTTATAAAATAATCTAATTTTTTAAAACATTTTATATAATATTAGAGTTTTAGTAATTTAATATCATTTATTAAGCTATTTTATATTTTATGTTATGAATTATGTCAATTTTGGACACTTTCCATACTTGATTTTTTAACAAATTCATAACACGTTGATTCCTTAGAAAAAACATTTAATCCATCCTAAAATGTCATATTCACCTAGATATTTCATTTATAACATTAATAATTGCAAATAATATTTATTCTAATATTTACAATATCATTTTTTAGAATCCTATATTAATAATTCAATCCCTCCATCATCATTGTGTCATTTATATAATTATTGATATAATGTATAAATATTATAAATAAAAAACCATGATATATGAAGTATTTTTAGATTTATAATAACTATTTATACTAAATGGTATCAGTTTTATTACCCAATATTAATTTTTTTTGTAAATGATAAATGTTTATGTTATATTTCACTTTACTATAAATTAATTCTTATAACATGTCATTATACCACCAATGTTGCTCTATGAGATCCCAAAATCGACCCAAGGATGAACATGGTTAGATATATCTCATCATATAGGATTAAAAATCTTTTAGGGAAGCTTAATATGATTTTTATATTATTTTTTACCCTTATTTACCAGATTTATCCTTTAATCATGGTAAATAAAAATAATTACTGAAGTTACTATATATAATCTCTAAAAATAAAATGTATCTATTAACAGAATTTGCACCTTATGATTCTAAATATGGAATATATTATTCCAAATTCAAAACATATAATTTGAATAAATTAATTTAAAATTAATTCCCGCTGTCAAAACCAGAAAACTTGTTTTTAAGAAGAAATAACAATCAAAAGATTGTCATTTGTTTATGTCCAATTCCAATGGAAAATTACATCAAATGACTAAAATTGGATTAAATGATAAAAAATTTAAAATAATTAATCACTAAAAACAAATAAAACAACAATCTAACTATATTAAAAAATTATATGAATAGATATTTTTGAATTAAAATTCCATATTTTTCACTATTCATTAAAAATGAACATTATCAAAAATTTAACAAAAATTTTACCAAAGTAATTTTTATGTCTCTCTTAGATAGAAGAAGTTCATTTTTTCAATTAGAACATATAAAAGTAAAAACAAAACTAGATTTAAAATGTTTTCTCCTTCAAAAGTGGGTAAACATGTTTTTTTGAAAAAAACTTCTTTTATCGGAAAATTAATTTTTTTTCATATATCATATCTAGAAAAAAATATAAAATGAATTCAAAACATTACATTGAATATATAACATATATTTTTTATTAAATAAAAATCAATAAATATTGATATGATTTTCTAAACACAATTACTCTCTTTTAAATAGGTTTTCATAAAAACACATCCTTTATATTCAATTGGTTTTAATTTCATTTTAAAATAAATTTGGTAACTAATAAATGTGTAAAAAATATTTTCATAATTCATTTGGTACTACTCAATCCATCCATAAAATTTCTAGGAATTAACTACCATTTAAAATAATAATATTTTTATTGTATTATTTTTTTGTATAACCCAATATTGTATGCAACATAATATTTCGGAGACTCCAGTTGTTGTGTGTTGAGTATGCTATCAAACAATGTGTCATATTTAACATAAAATTATTATCTTATTCATAAATATAAATAGATATGAAAATATATTATTCATTAAAAACTAGGGTGTCACATCATTCCCTCTTTTGAAAATTAGGTCTTCACAATTTTAAAATTGTTCTCAGAAACATCATTGAAAACACCAAATCAGAAGAAGAGTAAATAAAAATATCACATTAATAGATTTAAAGATAAATTAAAAGGTCACCTGATATAACAAATACTATGATTCCATGTTGGAATAAATGGATATGGATGAAAAAACACACCATCATGTTCTGATGGAGAGTGATTGAAAGCATGATCTAGAAAAATTTATCGACTAGAAATCCATAAACTTATGATGGGTTAAATGGTCTTTCATTTCACTGTATGAAACATAAAAACAAAATTTTTTTTTGTTTTGAGGTTCTTTTTGATAATGTTGAGAAATTTATTTAGGCACTTTACTGAGAAAAGAAGGAAACATAATTTTTTTTGTATTTTTACTTCATAAGAACAATTTTTGACCTAATAATTTTCCCATAATATGATGTACATCCCTAAGAATAATGTTAAGTATAAAAGATCTCGCATACTATAAAGGATTTCAATCTCTTAAAACTAAGGTCCATAATTAAACGAAAACTTCCACATTAAAAAATCATACATAAACTTAACCCCAAAAAACATCTCTCATAAAGGGTCTCAAAAAATTATTATCACATCACATTAGAACTACAGAAGGGGTGTCTAAAACCCTGAACATATGGTGATACCTTAAAAAAGTACCATTCTCTCAAGAGCTTCCATCACTTCACCAGATGTCTCAACATCAACTGTATTAGCCAAAAATTATTTTACCAAAACATTTTGTTTCCAATCATACTAATTTCTTCGTTGTGTAATTATCTTTGGACACTTATATGCATAATGTCCCAAATAATTATAGATAAAGAATCTTATTATAGACTTGCTATCAATTATCTCAATATTGGATGGTTCATGACCCTTTTCTTTGAAGTTACAAACATTGTGCCCAAACTTACAACACCGATAACACTTTGTATATCCTTACATAAATTCCCCATAATTTATTTTACCACCCTTGGAATATGTTTTGGTCTTATCTAAAGAATTATAATTTTGTTTCTTATCAATTTCTTGGTACATTGATAGTTTATTAATTTTATCATCTCAAGGAACCCATGCTTCGAAAAACACCATTTCAAATTTATCAGCATAACAAACTACTTTTTCATAACTTGTAAATTCATGGGTGGCCAAAGCTCTTCATAATCCCAGTTTCAATATTCAATAAAATCTACTAATTTTAATGTCAATGTCTTGAATAAAATCTGGAAAAAACCTGGCCAATCTTGTGAAATTCTCATCATATGTGGCAAGTTAATAATCATCCTTTCTCATTAATTCCTTGAATTGTTTCTCCAAAATAATCCAAACAACCTTAGTTAAATATTTCTCAAGGAAAATAGCCTTAAATTTTTTCCTTTCCTTGGCATCAAGATAAATTTTATCTCAATTACTATTAACTAATGGCCACCATTGATCATATTCGCCTACAAACTGATAGATGGAAAGGGTTACCATTTGATATTCTGAACATACCATGACTTCAAATTTCTTCTCCAGGGTATTGATCCATACTTCAACTTCCACTAGGTCAGATTATCCATTGAATTATGGGGGTTGTTTCCTCATAAAATGTTCCACTTCTAACAAGTTATGATTGATTGATCGGGAAGATCTCATGCATGGATACAACTTCCATTTATAGACTAAGTCAACCACTCTATCACTGAAACACAATGTTCTATTATAATTCTCACCCCCTCGTGTAATTATTTGGAAGGTTGTTTTCCTCTTGATTCCTTCCCATTACAACTTTCCTTTTTTCCTCTGTGAAAAACCATTCTGAACAGACATGGTTTTGATGAGGCAGCAAGGTAAGATTAAAATAAGAAATTAGTTATACATAACCATAAAATAAAATTCTCTAAAGAAACGAAATTATCACTATCGTAAATTGTAAATTTTTCTAGACCGACCTCTGATTCCAACTATAAGGAAAAACATTAAACATTGCATAATCTTGAGTTAAGTCATGAATTCACATTGAGGATCTTTTAAGGTTTAGAGATTTAGAGAATTAGGCCGTAAATATTATATAACAAAAACATAGAAACACAATGTGGACACTTCTAACAATATATGCTTCTTTGATAAAAATAAAACCTTTAAAAAGAAATATTGTTTCTCTTCATGTTTAAGCATACAAAATTTTCCTTGATTCCATCTTTGACTATATTCTCCCATAAATTCTGTGAAAACATTCAAAAAATGGGATGAGCATAAAAATCTCATTATGTGACATAAAAATAAAAATAAACCATTAGTCTATTTAAAACCAGATAACCCATTCAATGTTATTTTAGTGGATGAAACAAAACCTTTTTGTATGAATAAAAGTGATACAGTTTTCTCAAATAACACTAAACCAAATAGAAAGTAATAAAAACTCTTTTATTCAACTATGATAATATAATAAATAAAAGTCTTTCAATCACATTCCAATTGGAATAACCTTATGATTTACTTCAAAATTTTAGATCAATAATGTGGATCACCCTTCATATAAGCTATATCGGGATCACCTGTGAGCTATAATGGGGATCAGCCCTTCGTATAAGTTGTTTTGGGATCACCCGTGAACTATAGTGGGTATAAATACTTCATATAAGGTATATTAAACTCACCCATGAACTATAATGGGGATCAACCCTTCTTATAAGCTATATCGGGCTCCCCCGTCACATATAATCCGGATGTACCATTTTATAAATAAAACATTCTCATTATAGAACCCCCTTTTGAAATCATCTTTTAGTCCCATATGATAAATATTTCCATAAGAAAATATAATTTTCATTTATGAACTCATTTTCAATAACAA
The DNA here is from genome assembly GCA_963277665.1 of Viscum album. Taxonomy (NCBI): domain Eukaryota; kingdom Viridiplantae; phylum Streptophyta; class Magnoliopsida; order Santalales; family Viscaceae; genus Viscum; species Viscum album. The sequence goes on along the minus strand of OY728153.1, from coordinate 288,669,122 downwards.
TATACCAAAATAAAGGAACCATGGTTTTATTTTCATTTTAAAAGACATTAATGCTTATAGATGAAGCCAAATATAAAATAACTATTATCGAAAAGGAGAAGTCATTGTCTCTATATAAGTCAATTTTTTTAGTATATTAAAATGAATCATTAAAAAATATTCCATTTTAATTAAATTAAAATTCAATGGGTTTTATTTTACAGTGTATAAAATAAGGTTGTATATAAATCAAAATACACCTCAATAAAAGGAGACTGAGATGAAGTCCCTTAACTTAAGACCAACTTGTCTCTCTCATTATTTTTATTCCTAAATAATAAACATAGGTTTATTTTTACCTTTTCATAACCTTTTTTATGTTTATTATTCATATGATAATACTTATTATCTTGTTATAAAAATTACATAATTATTTATGTTTATATCGGTCGTTTTGTCGATATTCAGTACATGAGTTGAAAATGAACATCTTTGGATGTAAATTGTCGATGTCTTCATAATTCCATAATCTAAAAAATTATATTCATGATTTAAATATCATATATATATCCATTATATATGAATTTATAATAGTCTATAGTATTTGGAGATAATAAATGAAATACACCGTTCATGGAGATAGTAGGTCGTACATACACATGAACGCTACATTCATTTTTCTCTTATTAACAGAATAAAAAAAATAATATAAATGTATATAATAACAAAAGTATAATAATTATTCCATTAATGTGTCATCGATTTATTCAATAAATCATTTATACATTCCATGTTTGGAATGAATGAGTCATTTTACTTTGAGGGGGCGGTAGTCTGCACTTCCTCAAATGAAAGTATCGTATATACACATTATGGAAATCATAAAGGTGTGTTATAAATAAAAAATAATGAATAATATAGATAGTATAAAAATAATATATACCATATATAAATATATTTTCATCACAATATCCATCATGAGATGTGGTACGAGAAAATTGAACAATCATCATTTCGTGATGTAGTACCTCGTTGTACATAGAATAATTGTGTTCATATCCATTAAGTGGAGGTGTGTATAAGTGTAGTTAGAATAATCTCCGAAAAATATCCTAGCATATTTATGAAATTAGTTTTAATATGTAATCATAGAATAATAATATCATAGGTAGTGGAGAAGAAAAATAAAGGAAATGAGCTTTAAAGAAGATGCTTCCTCTGAATTGGGTAAATTCCTTTGATTTGAGAAAAAAAGGATCTCGAGAATTTTTCTTCTATAGATGGTGAGGCTTCCAAGAGGAAGGTAGGTATTTTGGGATCTTATTTTAGAAGAATTTATATGATCCAAGGGGTGTTAGAGGTTAGTGTAAGTGGGTAGAGGTGGTGGCCTTTTATAAGAAGGAGGAGGGGCACTTTAAGAAGGTTTTGAAATATTATTTTATTATAATTTCAATTTCATATAAAAATGGTCCTAAACATATTTCATTATATGTTAACATGATTTTTGTTTGAATATCCATCATCCAATAATTTTTAGACAATTTTTGAATATTTTTTTAACCATATCATTTTTTAACCTTTATTTTACCCCTTTTAATCTCATAGTGATATCAAGTTATTTACACATTGTGGGTTAATGTAATTACCATATCATGTAAAACTACCCAAAAAGTCCTTTATGATAGATTTGGACATATCTTAACCATTTTTACAAGTCATAGAATTATTGGAATTTAATATCATTTAATAAACTATTTAATATTTTATTTTATGAATTAGGCCAATTTTTGACAGTATTGATACTTAAATATTTTACAAATTCATCACAACATTATTCAATCGATAAAAACACTTAATAAATACAAAAATTTCATATTCCGTAATATAATAACTTAATGACATTAATTATGTTAAATAATTTTTATTTTAATATTTATAATATCATTTATTTTAATCTGTTATTAATAAATAAATCACTACATCATAATTTTGTCAAAAATACAATTATGTAATTAATGTATAAAAATTAAAAATAAAATTCAATGGTGTAGGAAATATCATTAGATTTAAAATGACTATTTACATTCAAAAAAATCAGTTATATAACCCTATATTAAAATTGTTTTAGTAAAAGATACAAGATTATGTTATATTTATCTTTACTTTAAATTAATTATTATAACATATAATTATCACACACATGTGACTGTATGAGGTCCCAAAACAGACCCATGGATTCCCATGGTCGAAAATATCTCATCCAATAGGAATATGACATTTCCTAGGCCAGTTTAATGTTATTAATGTAACACCCCGAGATTTTATGAAAAATATTCTTTTAATTTCATTGATGTCTTCTATTATACACCACACCAAGTTTAGCCTGTACTATATGCAACACCGTATTAGCTTGCAGTATGCACAACGCTATTTTTGGATCGTGTTACACACAATTTCAAGTTCGTTTTATAATAGTCATTCTACGCAACATTGAGTGTGTTTATATATATATATATATATATATATATTCAATGTATAAATAAAATATGGTTGGATTCTGTTATACGAAACAACGAAGGATTCTTGCACAACACGCAACCCTGACTTGGCTTGAATTTCACGCAATCGCGACCTTCCTCGATAGCATGTGTTGTACGCAATACTGAGTTTTACTGAACAATGATATATTATTATAATATTATTATGAACTAGTAGTTGTGAATATTATTAACTAAATTTTGAATTTCATAACAATATTATTAATCTTACATATTCTCTAGAACATGGTATGAGAACAAAAAAAAAATTTCAGGTAAAATAAGTATTTTTCAAAAAATATAGTTTTACCACCTTTTGATGGCGCACCCACATTAAATCTAGTTTTTGACATGTTTATAAGTTAAATTTGACAAAATAAAATTTTTCATTAGAATCAAGATAAAAAAAATTTACTTTGGATAAATTTTTCATATTATTCTGATAACTTTCATATTTTAATGAATAGTAAAAACACGCTATATTTTAATTAAAAACAAATTTTTTCATCGGAATAAATTATGTGGTTAAATAATAATATTGAATGGTTTTAAAGTATAAATAGAATATATTTTTACCATTTAATATAATTTATTTCATTATCCTTTATTTTAAATTGAATTCGTAGGTTAAATAAATTCAATCTTTGGCAATGTTTTAACTTTTAAAACGTGGTTGCTTAACAACAGGATTAATTTTAAATTAATTAATGCAACTTCTGTGTTTTGAATTTTGAAAAATTGATTCCATATTTGGAATCAGTGGCTCCACATTATGTTAATAGGTTAATTTTATTTTTTTGATATTATGAATAGTACCTACGGTAATTTTTTATTTACTACAGTTAAAGGTAAATGGGGTAATTCAAGGTTAAAAGAATATTATAATAATTCAAAATTACCTTGAGACTTGTCTTAAACTTATTGGATGAGTATTGGCCAACCATGGGAATCCTGGGGTCGATTTTGGAACCCCATGGAGCCACTTATGAAAGACAATGACACATTAGATTAATTAATTTAATGTAAAGACAAAATTGGAATTAAAAAATATCATTTAGTAATTAATTTTTATAAGGGGCTACATAAATTATATTTTGGACTATAAATATTAATTGGAAAGCTAAAAAATATTTCCTACATGTTGGTATTTTATTTATAATTTTTATACATCATATAAATTAATTATTTAGGACACTATAATGATGCAGTATTTACCTCATTAAAAAATGATTTAAATAAATAAGATTAAAATGATTAAAATATCGTCCAAAACCTGTCCAATTCCTATTGGATGATTTTTTTAGAATATGAGTCATCGTATCTTCGACATTAATGTGTTTTGGATCTCTTGAAACCAAAGATAAGGTTATAATAAAATAATGTTTTCACACTTTCCTAAAGAGCCCCTCCTCTCCCTTATAAAAAGAGACCACTTCGATGAAATTCCTCACACCTCTCAAGCCTTTTGGCTCAACCAAACTCTGACCAAATAAGCTACCTACATCCCTCTACTCACCCTTGAAGCATTACATTAGGAATAATACTCTCCAAGAAGTCCTTTTGGTTCAAACCAAAGGAAGTTACCAAAATTAAAGGTAACAGTTTCTCTTAAGTTGTTTTCTTTTATTCTACTTCTCCAACCCCTAAACTCTTTTTAATCCTTTCTTTGGTAACAAAAAAAATATCCTAAATATAATAGGATGTTTATATGAGAAGTATTGTAACTATACTTACACAAACCTCCATCTAATGGATGAAGAACATAATGTTTTCGTGATGGCAAACTAACGCATCACGAAACGATGATTGTTCGATTTTCTCCTACCGCCTCTCATGGTGGCCATTATGATGGCACTATATTTATATATAATATATATTATTTTTATTATTATTTTATTCTTCTTTACTTCCCAATTATATCAAGCCTTTACGGTTTCCATAGTCGGTAAATACGATAATCTCATTTGAGGAAGTGCGGACTACCGCCCCCTCAAAGTGATGTGATTCGTTAATACCTTATGTGGGATGTATAAAGGATGTGATTAATGATATTGTATATGATATTATACTGTAATTATAATATACCTATGTATAATTATGTTTTAATTCCATTAAAATAAGAAATAGAAATGAAAGTAGCGTTCATGCGTACGTACGACTTACCGTCTCCATGAACAGTGTGTTTCATTTCTTACCTCCATATGTTATGTACTATTATAAATGATTGTATATTCTAGATATATAATGAATTTATATGATATATATATATCATTATTTAAATTTTAGAGGTAAGTAAATCATGATATAATTAATAATAACATCAAGAACAACAAGTCCAAACACGTACGATAAATAAGATGATTTTACCCAAAACACTACTTTACCATTAATTTACATAATAATGGGTAATATAAAGTCATAAGTGAACCATATATGATATCATAACAATGAATATTATTCTTTAATAATTCAATGACATTATTTAAGTCATTATACAGGAGGTTCAGACTCTTACAAAGAAAATTGTACCTAAGGTAAGGGAAATATCACAATCTCATTTTTATCTGAGATTGTTTATACTTTGGAATTTACAGGGGTTTATTTTATCATCCGCATCCATGTTTCCTAAATATGTAATATTTATATCCTTCTACAATAGTTTATATCCAATTATACCCTTCTTTGAGTTTTTAGTAAAAGATATGAAAGGAATCTTTTTTCGTTTTTCGTACGAGGTACTTTTTGACTTTTTTCGAAACAAGTACGAGAAGAATGTTTTCTTTTAACTTATACGGAATGAATGGATTTTTAAAACATTATTTCCAATAAAATTCCATTACAATTTTTCAAGTTTATTTTTAATCAACTTATTTTAGTTAGAATTTTAGGACATGTTAAGAAAGGAAAAGTGTTTTTGGAGTTGAAAGGATATTTTCCTCAAGAATGGAGTTCAAGTGCTTTATCAAAATTATTTTCCATATAAGATAATATAGGGTTCTGTTTATATCCCTATTATTACATTGATTTGATTATGTTGTGATGAAATTATTTTTATTAATTCTTTTATCTTATATGAATTTTTTTATGATGTCATGTTGTTTAAGAATCCCATTTTTACTACATGGGTTATGCAATGATGTATGATTTATGATTTTGTGGCACACATAATAATGGTATCATTATGAGATGGGTGGGACCTATATCTCCCTCCAATGAATTGGGTAAAGATTTTATATCTCATGAGATATACATGGCTGGAATGGTAGGTTAAACCGGTTCAGTGAAACAGGACTGAAACGAGGAGTGAACTCAGTTCAGAAATGGACATTGTCCACTAAGATAGTCTTGGAAATGAGTCTTGACTAATAAGAAATGATTCTCTATGATTATGTGTGTATTCCATAAGGTTTCATGTTTTAAGTTATGATTATTGTGATTTCATTTCACTACTATGATTTAACCCATGTTATGAAATTATGCTCTCTTTTGTAGGTTAAGATTTCCAAAATGTTATATTCTTATAAATATGATGTGATTGATATTTCTTTTGTTTACCCTTACTGAGCATTTGAGCTCACCCTTTTTTGTTTTCTTTTCCCCAGGATATAAAGAAAGGTTTTAGGTACAAAAAAAGGGGGGAAGATCTTTATAGGAGATGTTGAAGATCTTTCACCACGATTAGAAGATTATATTCCGAGTTTCCAAAGACACTAAACTATTAAGGTCCTTATGAGTGTGGGTTTTTTGTTATGTACTAAGTATTCCACAAAATAAATGTAATGTCCATGTACGTTAATCTTCGGGTCGTTATAGTTGGTATCAGAGGAAAGGTTTATCCAACCATTGGAAGCTATGAAGCAAGAACTTTAGTGAGATCCCTAGAGATATTTCTAAGGTATGTCTAGGGATTTACCTAAGGTTAAGTATAAGTATAGGTTATAGTACTAGAATTACGGTAACCCAAGATGTTAGATATTTAAGGTACTCCTCCTTTATTGTGTTGTTTTCCCTATCCTGATTTTTGCCTCTCACACTATTCTTTTTGGGTTTTAGAAGATGGATGGAACCCGAAGGAACCGTCTTGATCAATGTAATGGACAATGCAATGATTGTCCTCATGAACAAACAAATGTTATGGGAGATGGAGTGCAAAATCTTATTTCTATACTTACACAAGCTATGAATCATTCTGGACTTCCAAATAAGAAGAGAAGGGAACAATATTCTATTGAGTCCTTCATGAGGCAACGTCCACCTTCTTTCAGTGGGTCTACTAATCCACTTTTTCTGAAAAATGGATCAGGACTACTGAAAAGATATTTTCAGTTCTTCAATGTTCTGAACATGATAAAGTAATCTTAGCAGTGTATCGCTTGGAAGCTGATGCTAATCAATGGTGGAATATTATCAAGAATACGATTCCAAGAGATGAAATTGAGTCCATGGAATTGGACGAGTTCAAGAACATATTTTTCAGTAAGTACTTCCCTTTTATTCTTCGAACAAAGATGGAGAAGGAGTTTCTTGAACTAAAGCAAAAGGATGATGAATCTGTTGGTATATACGAAGCGAATTTTTCAAGAATTGCAAAGTATGCATCTGGATTTATCATCCAACCTGAAAGTAAAGTTGATCGATTCTTCAGTGGCTTAAAACCAAATCTTCGAAGGGCATTAGATATAAGAGACTTCAGTAGCTATAAATAAATTGTGTGTTGTGCTATCAAGGTAGAAATGGAAGTTTTTCTTACTTATCCATCTCATAGTTTTGACAAGAAACGAAATATAGAGATCAAGGAGAAATATCAGAATAATGGTGAAAAGAAGATGAATGTTTCCTTATGCTCAAAGTGTTGAAAGACGCATGGTGGAGATTGTCCTAAAGGGACAAGTAAATGTTTCAAATGTGGAAATGAAGGTCATCGGGCATTTGAATGCCGCAATGTTGGGAAGAAGATGTCTAATGATGCAAAAAAAAAGGAAGGGATACACATAATGAACCTACTACACTTCAATGCTTCAAGTGCAAGGAAATGGGACATTATGCTAATAAATGCCCTTATCCAAGGGTTAGTGATGATCGACATGAGAAACCACTTAATTCAAAGGACAAAGTTAAGGCACATGCGATCACCATTGGCGATTTTGAATATGACAACAATGTGGTGGAATGATTAAGTGTTTATGTAATGAGATTCCAAAATAATGTTGTATATAGTATCGTGGAATATTGGAATATTTATGTATTGGTCTATTGTGGTTTTCAATAATTTTATGGTACCGGTAACCATGGAAAGTGATTGATATATTTTTGTAAAAAAGATGATATGTACATAATGAAGGGATAAGGAAAAAATGAAATGTTTGACAGTATTCATGAGCTCATGATTGATAAAAGGACTAAGTGATATCATGGTTTGAGTATATAGAATTTTGAGGATTTTGGTATGTGGAAAGTGTTAACTTTTAACTGCATTCATATTTTCACTAAGGTTTAATGGGTATTCATTCTTCAAGAGAATAAATGATTAAGGTATTCAACAAGATATATCTTATGATATATGGGGGATAAATGATGGCATTCATGTGATTGTTATGTGACATTTCAATAATCATTGTCCTTATACTATGAGCTTGGACCGAAGTATTTTAGATAAGCCTAAATATTATAATGGATTATGTTGGAAATAAGTTATTATTTTTTAAGGATAAAAATTTTTTTTGATATTATGGATGGGATGTTATAGTAATGTAGTTTTAGAAAAAGGATAGCCTGCAGGATAGGTGACAGCCCATCGCGTCGGACAAGGCTGTGGGAATCGAACCCACAACTGAAGTGTGACAGGCCTTTATCACCTACCACTGGCCTACAGGAAGTCCCTGGTTAGTGGAAAGTAGTTTTATTTTATTAAGAGGTATGATAAATAATGTATAAGCCCATTTTTGGAACCATATACGATTAATCTCACGATAAGATGGACTTATAATTTTTTCTAACCTTTTGTTTGAAACAGATGGAATGACCCATCATTCTATCACATGATCTACTAATGCTTCACGAATAACAAATTCAACTTCATTTCTTTATGATATAAAGTGGGAATTGTTCAATTCATGAACAACAGTGAGATTTTACCAAAATCATACAAGTATTTCTTTTAATTTATCAACTTTAGGAAATGATCTTGAAAACCAAAAATGTTGTCCTAGTGCTCTAATATATGATGAACCAGATGGTACCCTATATCACCAAAAATTTATGGCTTTGTGATTGTTGGCTTTTTCATAGCCATTTTCTCTACCACTCTCCATCAGAACTTGATGGTTATGTTTTTCTTCCATATCCATATTTTCACCTATGTTCTCCTACGGGGAAACCCAGTGATGAGTTAATTTGGGTAACCGTTTCGTTTCATAGTTTAGTTTTTAAAGTAAAATTTTGGTATTCCTTTTTACGATGTGGGTTTCTATTAAAGAAATTTTCAAGTAGTGAACCATGTATAACCCCGACGAATTTCGAGGGAGAAATTCATTTTAAGGGGGGTAGAATGTAACACCCCGAGATTTTATGAAAAATATTCTTTTAATTTCATTGATGTATTCTATTATACACCACACCAAGTTTATCTTGTACTATACGCAACACCGTATTAGCTTTCAGTATACGCAACGCTATTCTTGGATCGTGTTACACACAATTTCAAGTTCGTTTTATAATAGTCATTCTACGCAACATTGAGTGTGTTTATATATATATATATATATATATTCAATATATAAATAAACTATGGTTGGATTCTGTTATATGAAACAACGAAGGATTCTTGCACAACACGCAACCCTGACTTGGCTTGCATTTCATGCAATCGCGACCTTCCTCGATAGCGTGTGTTGTACGCAATACTGAGTTTTACTGAACAACGATATATTATTATAATATTGTTATGAACTAGTCGTTATGAATAGTATTAACTAAATTTTTAATTTTATAACATTATTATTAATCTTACATATTTTCTAGAACATGGTATGAGAATAAAATAATTTTTTCAGGTAAAATAAGTATTTTTCAAAAAATGCATTTTTACCGCCTTTTGTTGGAGCACCCACATTAAATCTAGTTTTTGACCTGTTTATAAGTTCAATTTGACAAAATAAAATTCTTCTTTAGAATCAAGATACAAAAATTTACATTGGATAAATTTTTCATATTATTTTGATAACTTTCATATTGTAATGAATAGTAAAAACATGATATATTTTAATTAAAAACAAATTTTTTCATCGTAATAAATTATGTGGTTAAATAATAATATTGAATGGTTTAAAAGTATAAATAGAATATATTTTTACAATTTTAATATAATTTATGTCATTTCCCTTGATTTTACATTGAATTCGTAGGTTAAATAAATTCAATCTTTGGCAATGTTTTAACTTTTAAACCTGTGTGCATAACAACGGGATTAATTTTAAATAAATTAATGTAACTTCTATGTTTTGAATTTTGAAAAATGGATTCCATATTTTGAATCAGTGGGTCCAAATTATGTTAATAGGTTAATTTTATTTTTTTGATATTATGAATAGTAACTACGGTTATTTTTTATTTACTACAGTTAAAGGTAAATAGGGTAATTCAAGGTTAAAAGAATATTATAATAATTCAAACTTACCTTGAAACTTGTCTTAACCTTATTGGATGAGTATTGGCCGACCATGGGCATCTTGGGGTCAATTTTGGGACCCCATGGAGCCACTTATGAAAGACAATGACACGTTAGATTAATTAATTTAATGTAAAGACAAAATTGGAATTAACAAATATCATTTAGTAATTAATTTTTATAAGGGGATATATAAATTATATTTTGGACTATAAATATTCATTGGAAATCTAAAAGGATTTCCTACATGTTGGTATTTTGTTTATAATTTTTATACATCATATAAATTAAATTATTTATGACACAACAATGATGCAGTATTTACCTCATTAATAAATGATTTAAATAAATAAGATTAAAATGATTAAAATGTCATCCAAACCCTGTCCAATTCCTATTGGATGATTTTATTTCGAATATGAGTCATCTTATCTTCGAAATTAATTTTTTTTGGACCTCTTGAAACCGAAGATAAGTTTATAATAAAATAATGTTTTCACACTTTCCTAAAGAGCCCCTCCTCTCCCTTATAAAAAGAGACCAATTCTATGCAATTACTCACACCTCTCAAGCCTTTTGGCTCATCCAAACTCTGACCAACTAAGCTCCCTACATCCCTATCCTCCCCCTTGAAGTCATACATTAGAAATAAGACTCTCCAAGAAGCCCTTTTGGTTCAAACCAAAGTAAGTTACCAAAATTAAAGGTAATAGTTTCTCTTAAGTTGTTTTCTTTTATTCTACTTCTCCAACCCCTAAAAACTTTTTAATCCTTTATTATGTAACAAAAAAATATCCTAAATATACTAAGATGTCTTTATGAGAAGAATTGGAACTACACTTACACACACCTCCATCTAATGGATGAAAAACATAATGTTTCTGTGATGGAAAACTAACGCCTCACGAAACGATGATTGTTCGATTTTCTCCTACCACCTCTCATGGTGGCCATTATTATGGCACTGTATTTATATATAATATATATTATTTTTTTATTTTTTATTTTTCTTTACTCCCCAATTATATCAATCCTTTATGGTTTCCATAGTCGGTAAATACGATAATCTCATTTGAGGAAGTGCGGACTACCGCCCCCTCAAAGTGATGTGATTCGTTAATACCTTATGTGGGATGTATAAAGGATGTGATTAATGATATTATATACGATATTATACTGGAATTATAATATACCTATGTATCATTATGTTTTAATTCCATTAAAATAATAAATAGAAATGAAAGTGGCGTTCATGCGTACGTACAGCTTACCGTCTCCATGAACGGTGCGTTTCATTTCTTACCTCCATATGTTATGTACTATTATAAATGATTGTATATTCTGGATATATAATGAATTTATATGATATATAAATCATTATTTAAATTTTGGAGGTAAGTAAATCATGATATAAGTAATAATAACATCAAGAACAACAAGTCCAAACACGCACAATAAATAAGATGATTTTACCCAAAAAACTACTTTACCATTAATTTACATAAGAATGGGTAATATATAGTCATAAGTGAACCATATATGATATCATAACAATGAATATTATTCTTTAATAAGTCAATTACATTATTTAAATCATTATACAGGAGGTTCGGACTCTTACGAAGCAAATTGGACCTAAGGTAAGGGAAATATCACAATCTCATTTTTATCCGAGATTGTTTATACTTTGGAATTTACTGGGGTGTATTTTATCATCCACATCCATGTTTCCTAAATATGTAATATTTATATCCTTATACAATAGTTCATATCCAATTATACCCTTCGGTGAGTTTTTAGTAAAATATATGAAAGGAATCTTTTGTCGTTTTTCGTACGAGGTACTTGTTGACTTTTTTCGACAAAAGTACGAGAAGAATGTTTTCTTTTAACTTATACGGCATGAATGGATTTTTAAAAAATTATTTCCAAGAATATTTCCTTACAAGTTTTCAAGTTTATTTTTAATCAAATTATTTTAGTAAGAATTTTATGACATGTTAAGAAAGGAAAAGTGTTTTTGGAGTTGAAAGGATATTTTCCTCAAGAATGGAGTTCAAGTGCTTTATCAAAATTATTTTCCATCTAAGATAATATAGGGTTCTGTGTATATCCCTATTATTACATTGATTTGATTATGTTGTGATGGAATTATTTTTATTAATTCCTTTATCTTATATGAATTGTTTTATGATGTCATGTTGTTTAATAATCACATTTTTACTACATGGGTTATGCAATGAAGTGTGATTTATGATTTTGTGGCACACATAATAATGGTATCATTATGAGATGGGTGGGAACTATATCTCCCTCTAATGAATTGGGTAAAGATTTTATATCTCATGAGATAGACATGGCTGGACCGACAGGTTAAACCGGTTCAGTGAAACAGGACTGAAACGAGGAGTGAACTCGGTTCAGAAATGGACTTTGTCCACTAAGATAGTCTTGGAAATGAGTCTTGACAAATAAGAAATGATTATCTATGATTATGTGTGTATTACAAAAAGTTTCATGTTTTAAGTTATGATTATTTTCATTTCATTTCACTACTATGATTTATCCCATGTTATGAAATTATGCTCTCTTTTGTAGGTTAAGTTTTCCAAAAATGTTATATTCTTATGAATATGATGTGATTGATATTTCTTTTGTTTACCCTTACTGAGAATTTGATATCACCCTTTTTTGTTTTCTTTTCCCCAGGATATAAATAAAGGTTTTAGGTAAAAAAAAGGGGGGGAGATCTTTATGGGAGATGTTGAGGATATTTCACCATGATTAGAAGATTATATTCCGAGTTTCCAAAGACACTAAACTATTATGGTCTTTATGTGTGTGGGTTTTTTGTTATGTACTAAGTATTCCGCAAAATAAATGTAATTTCCATGTACGTTAATCTTCGGGTCGTTATAGTTAGTATCAGAGGAAAGGTTTAGCCGACCTTTGGAAACTATGAAACAAGAACTTTAGTGAGATCACTAGAGATATTTCTAAGGTATGTCTAGGGATGTCCCTAAGGTTAAGTATAAGTATAGGTTATAGTACTATAATTACGGTAAACCAAGATGTTAGATATTTAAGGTACTCCTCTTTTATTGTGTTGTTTTCCCTAGCATGATTTTTGCCTCTGACGCTATTCTTTTTGGGTTTTAGACGATGGCTGGAACCTGAAGGAACCGTTTTGATCAATGTAATGGACAATGAAATGATTGTCCTCTTGAACAAACATATGTTATGGGAGATGGATTGAAAAATCTTATTGTTATACTTACACAAGCTATGAATCATTCTGGACTTCCAAATGATCATAGAAGGGAACAATATTCTATTAATTCCTTCATGAGGCAACGTCCACCTTCTTTCAGTGGGTCTTCTAATCCACTTTTTTCTGAAAAATGGATCAGTACTACTGAAAAGATATTTTCAGTTCTTCAATGTTCTGAACATGATAAAGTCATCTTAGCAGTGTATCGCTTGGAATCTGATGCTAATCAATGGTGGAATATTATCAAGAATACGAGGCCAAGAGATGAAATTGAGTCCATGGAATGGGACGAGTTCAAGAACTTATTTTTAAATAAGTGATTCCCTTGTATTCTTCAAACAAAGATGTAGAAGGATTTTCTTGAACTAAAGCAAAAGGATGTTGAATCTGTTGGTATATACGAAGGGAATTTTACAAGACTTGCAAGGTATGCATCTGGATTTATCATCCAACATGAAAGTAAAGTTGATCGATTCTTTAGTGGCTTAAAACCAAATCTTCGAAGGGAATTAGTTGTAAGAGACTTCAGTAGATATGAAGAAATTGTGCGTTGTGCTATCAAGGTAGAAATGGAAGTTTCTGTTACTTATCCATCTCATAGTTTTGACAAGAAACAAAAGATGGAGTTCAAGGAGAAATCTCAGAATAATGGTGAAAAGAAGATGAATGTTTCTTTATGCTCAAAGTGTGGAATCAAGCATGGTGGAGATTGTCTTAAAGGGACAAGTAAATGTTTCAAATGTGGAAATGAAGGTAATCGGGCATTTGAATGCCCAAATGATGGGAAGAAGATGTCTAATGATTCAAAAAAAGGAAGGGATACACAGAATGAACCTACTACACTTCAATGCTTCAAGTGCAAGGAAATGGGGCATTATGCTAATAAATTCCCTAATCCAAGGGTTAGTGATGATAGACATGAGCAACCACTTAAGTGAAAGGACAAAGGGAAGTAACATGCGATCACCATTGGCGATGTTGAATATGACAACAATGTGGTGGAATGATTAAGTGTTTATGTAATGGGATTCCAAAATAATGTTGTATATAGTATCGTGGAATATTGGAATATTTATTTATTGGTCTATTGTGGTTTTCAATAATTTTATGGTACCGGTAACCATGGAAAGTGATTGAGATATTTTTGTAAAAAATATGATATGTACATAATGAAGGGATAATGAAAAAATGAAATGTTTGACAGTATTCATGAGCTCATGATTGATAAAAGGACTAAGTGATATGATGGTTTGAGTATATAGAATTTTGAGGATTTTGGTATGTGGAAAGTGTTAACTTTTAACTGCATTCATATTTTCACTAACGTTTAATGGGTATTCATTCTTCAAGAGAATACATGATTAAGGTATTCAACAAGATATATCTTATGATATATGGGGGATAAATGATGGCATTCATGTGATTGTTATGTTACATTTCAATAATCATTTTCTTTATACTATGATCTTGGACCGAAGTATTTTAGATAAGCCTAAATATTGGAATGGATTATGTTAGACATAAGTTATTATTTTTTAAGGATAAAACTTTTTTTCGATATTATGGATGGGATGTTATAGTAATGTAGTTTTAGAAAAAGTACACCCTGTAGGATGGGTGACAACCCATCGCGTCGGACAAGGATGTGGGAATCGAACCCACAACTGAAGTGCGACAGGCCTTTATCACCTACCACTGACCTACAGGAAGTCCCTGGTTAGTGGAAAGTAGTTTTATTTTATTAAGCGGTATGATAAATAAAGTATATGTCCATTTTTGGAACCATATACGATTAATCTCACCATAAGATGGACTTATAACTTTTGCTAACCTTTTGTTTGAAACAGATGGAATGACCCATCATTCTATCACATGATCTGCTAATGCTTCACGAATAACAAACTCAACTTCATTTCTTTATGATATGAAGTGGGGATTGTTCAATTCACGGACAACAGTGAGATTGTACCAAAATCATGTAATAATTTCTTTTAATTCATCAACTTTAGGGAAATGATCGTGAAAACCAAAAATGTTGTCCTAGTGCTCTAATATACGATGAACCTGATGGTACCCTAGATCACCACAAATTTATGGCTTTGTGATTGTTGTCTTTTTCATATCCATGTTCTCTACCACTCTCCATCAGAACTTGATGGTTAGATTTTTCTTCCGTATCCATATTTTCACCTATGTTCTCCTATGGGGAAACCCAGTGATGAGTTAATTTGGGTAACCGTTACGTTTCATACTTTAGTTTTTAAAGCCAAGTTTTGGTATTCCTTTTTACGATGTGGGTTTCTATTAAAGAAATTTTCATGTAGTAAACCATGTATAACCCCGACGAATTTCGAGGGCGAAATTCATTTTAAGGGGGGTAGAATGTAACACCCTGAGATTTTATGAAAAATATTCTTTTAATTTCATTGATGTCTTCTATTATACACCACACTAAGTTTATCTTGTACTATACACAACACCGTATTAGCTTGCAGTATACGCAACGCTATTCTTGGATCGTGTTACACACAATTTCAAGTTCGTTTTATAATAGTCATTCTAAGCAACATTGAGTGTGTTTATATATATATATATATATATATATATATATATATATATATTCAATGTATAAATAAAATATTGTTGGATTCTGTTATATGAAACAACGAAGGATTCTTTCACAACACGCAACCCTAACATGGCTTGCATTTCACGCAATCGCGACCTTCCTCGATAGCGTGTGTTGTACGCAATACTGAGTTTTACTCAACAACGATATATTATTATAATATTGTTATGAACTAGTCGTTTTGAATAGTATTAACTAAATTTTGAATTTTATAACATTATTATTAATCTTACATATTTCCTAGAACATGGTATGAGAATAAAATAAATTTTTCGGGTAAAATAAGTATTTTTCAAAAAAATCATTTTTACCGCCTTTTGATGGTGAACCCACATTAAATCTAGTTTTTGACATGTTTATAAGTTAAATTTTACAAAATAAAATTCTTTTTTAGAATCAAGATACAAAAATTTACATTGGATAAATTTTTCATATTATTCTGATAACTTTCATATTTTAATGAATAGTAAAAACACGCTATTTTAATTAAAAACAACTTTTTTCATCGTAATAAATTATTTGGTTAAATAATAATATTTAATGGTTTCAAAGTATAAATAGAATATATTTTTACCATTTAATATAATTTATGTCATTAGCCTTGATTTTACATTGAATTCGTAGGTTAAATAAATTCGATCTTTGGCAATGTTTTAACTTTTAAAACCTGTGTGCTTAACAACGGCATTAATTTTAAATTAATTACTGCAACTTCTGTGTTTTGAATTTTGAAAAATTAATTCCATATTTGGAATCAGTGGGTCCAAATTATGTTAATAGGTTAGTTTTATTTTTTTTTGATATTATGAATAGTAACTACGGTAATTTTTTATTTACTACGGTTAAAGGTAAATAGGGTAATTCAAGGTTAAAAGAATATTATAATAATTAAAAATTACCTTGAAACTTGTCTTAACCTTATTAGATGAGTATTGGCCGACCATGGTCATTCTTGGGTTGATTTTGGGACCCCATGGAGCCACTTATGAAAGACAATGACACATTAGATTAATTAATTTAATGTAAAGACAAAATTGGAATTAACAAATATCGTTAAGTAATTAATTTTTATAAGGGGCTATATAAATTATATTTTGGACTATAAATATTAATTGGAAATATAAAATTATTTCCTACATGTTGGTATTTTGTTTATAATTTTTATACATCATATAAATTAAATTATTTATGACACAATAATGATGCAGTATTTACCTCATTAATAAATGATTTAAATAAATAAGATTAAAATGATTAAAATATCATCCCAAAATTGTACAATTCCTATTGTGTGATTTTTTTCGAATATGAGTCATCTTATCTTCTACATTAATGTGTTTTGGATCTCTTGAAACCTAAGATAAGTTTATAATAAAATAATGTTTTCACACTTTCCTAAAGAGCCCCTCCTCTCCCTTATAAAAGAAGACCACTTATATGCAATTCCTCACACCTCTAAAGCCTTTTGGATCGTCCAAACTCTGCCCAAGTAAGCTCCCTACATCCCTCTCCTCTCCCCTTGAAGCCTTACATTATGAATAAGACTCTCCAAGAAGTCCTTTTGGTTCAAACCAAAGGACGTTACCAAAATTAAAGGTAACAGTTTCTCTTAAGTTGTTTTCTTTTATTCTATTACTTCAACCCCTAAACTCTTTTTAATACTTTATTTTGTAACAACACAAATATCCTAAATATACTAGGATGTTTTTATGAGAAGTATTGGAACTAAACTTACACACACCTCTATCTAATGGATGAAGAACATAATGTTTCTGTGATGGCAAACTAACGCCTCATGAAATGATGATTGTTCGATTTTCTCCTACCACCTCTCATGGTGGCCATTATGATGGAACTGTATTTATATATAATATATATTATGTTTATTATTTCTTTATTCTTATTTACTTACTAATTATATCAATCCTTTACTGTTTCCATAGTCGGTAAATACGATAATCTCATTTGAGGAAGTGCGGACTACCGCCCCCTCGAAGTGATGTGATTCATTAATACCTTATGTGGGATGTATAAAGGATGTGGTTAATGATATAATATATGATATTATACTAGAATAATAATATAACTATGTATCGTTATTTTTTAATTCCATTAAAATAGGAAATATAAATGAAAGTAGCGTTCATGCGTATGTACGGCTTACCGTCTCCTTGAACGGTGCATTTCATTTCATACCTCCATATGTTATTTACTATTATAAATGATTGTATATGATGGATATATAATGATTTTATATGATATATAAATCAGGATTTAAATTTTGGAGTTAAGTAAACCATGATATAAGTAATAATAACATCAATAACAACAAGTCCAAACACGTACGATAAATAAGATGATTTTACCCAAAACACTACTTTAACATTAATTTACATATGAATGGGTAATATAAAGACATAAGTGAACCATATATGATATCATAACAATGAATATGATTCTGTAATAAGTAAATGACATTATTTAAATTATTATACAGGAGGTTCAGACTCTTACGAATCAAATTGGACCTAAGGTAAGGGAAATATCACAATCTCATTTTTATCTGAGATTGTTTATACTTTGGAATTTAATGGGGTTTATTTTATCATCCACATCCACGTTTCCTCAATATGATATATTTATATCCTTCTACAATATTTTATATCCAATTTTACCCTTCGGTGAGTTTTTAGTAAAAGATATGAATGGAATATTTTGTCCTTTTTCGTATGAGGTACTTTTTGACTTTTTCGACAAAATTACGAGAAGAATGTTTTCTTTTAAATTATACGGCATTAATGGATTTTTAAAAAATTATTTCCAAGAATATTCCCTTAAAAGTTTATAATTTTATTTTTAATCAACTTCTTTTAGATAGAATTTTATGACATGTTAAAAAAGGAAAAGTGTTTTTGAAGTTGAAAGGATATTTTCCTCAAGAATGGAGTTCAAGTGATTTATCAAAATTATTTTCCATATAAGATAATATAGGGTTCTATTTATATCCCTATTATTACAATTATTTGATTATGTTGTGATGGAATTATTTTTATTAATTCCTTTATCTTATATGAATTGTTTTATGATGTCATGTTGTTTAAGAATCCCATTTTTACTACATGGGTTATGCAATGATGTATGATTTATGATTTTGTGGCACACATAAGAATTGTATCATTATGAGATGGGTGGGACCTATATATCCCTCCAATTAATTGGGCAAAGATTTTTTATCTCATGAGATAGACATGGCTGGAACGGCAGGTTAAACTGGTTCAGTGAAACAGGACTGAAACGAGGAGTGAACTCGGTTCAGAAATGGACAATGTCCACTAAGATAATCTTGGAAATGAGTCTTGACTAATAAGAAATGATTCTCTATGATTATGTGTGTATGCCACAAAGTTTCATGTTTTAAGTTATGATTATTTTGATTTCATTTCACTACTACGATATATCCCATGTTATGAAATTATGCTCTGTTTTGTAGGTTAAGATTTCCAAAATGTTATATTCTTATGAATATGATGTGATTGATATTTCTTTTGTTTACCCTTACTGATCATTTGAGCTCACCCTTTTATGTTTTCTTTTCCCCAGGATATAAAGAAAGGTTTTAGGTAAAAAACAGGGGGAAGATCTTTATGGGATATGTTGAAGATCTTTCACCACGATTAGAAGATTATATTCCGAGTTTCCAAAGACACTAAACTATTATGGTCCTTGTGTGTGTGTGTTTTTTGTTATGTACTAAGTATTCTGAAAAAGTAATGTAATGTCCATGTACATTAATCTTCAGGTCGTTATAATTAAAATATTGTTTTTTATCTTTATTTACCAGATTTACCTTTTAACCATGGAAAATAAAAGCAATTACTTAAGTTACTATTAATAATGACAAAAAATAAAAGGTACCTATTTACAAAATTTGGATCTTATGATTCCAAATATGGAATCCATTTTTACAAATTCAAAACACAGAATTTGAAAAAATTATTTTAAAATTAATTCCCATTGCCAAAACCAGAAAATGAGTTTTTAAGAAGTAATAACTATCAAAATATTGACATGTGTTTATGTTAAATTTCAATTGTAAATTACTCATAATGACCAAAATTTGATTAAATAATAAAAACATAATATAATTACACTTTATAACCAATTAAAAAACCAATATAACTATAATAATAAATTAGATCAAAATATAGTTTTGAATTAAAATATAGTATGTTCACTACTCATTTAAAAATTAACATTATCAAAGAATTACAAAAAATATAAGGAAAGTAAATTTACTAGTACCGATTATATAGAAGAAGATATTTTTTCTCAAATAGAATATATACAAGTTTCAAAATATATTTAAAAAGGGTTCTCCATCAAAAGGTAGTAAAAGAGTGTTTTTAAAAAAATACTACTTTTATCCTAAAAACTGAATTTGTTCATATATCATATATGGAAAACATATATGATGAATTTAAAATGTTAAATTTAATATATAAAATATATATTTCATTAAATAATAAAACATAAAGTGTTATATGATTTTATATACACTATTATTCTCTTTTAAGTAGGATTTCATAAAAACCCATCCTTTATATTCAATTGGTTTTCATTTCCATTTCTAATAAATTTGTAACCAATTAATGTGTAAACCATATTTTAATAATTTTGATGATAATATTCATTCCCACCAAAAAATTTCTAGGTGTTAACTTCCATTAAAAATAATATTATTATTATTGTATTATTTTTTTGATATAACTCAATGCTCTTTAAAACCTAAGATTTCAGAGAAACTCGTTGTTGTGTGTCGAATACGCTATCTAAAAAAGTGTCCTATATAACATAAAATTAATATCTTATTCATAAATATAAATAGATATGAAAATTTATTATTCTTTAAATTACTATATCGTCACATATACACCATAGGGCATCACCTTGTGGTAAACTAGTTCAATTTTTCTAGAAAAATTATGGATCAATGTGACTGCGTATCAATTAACATGATCTCAATAAGATAAATATAAAGAAAATTTATCCCAAAACAATAATTTATGACTTTTTCATTAAATTAAACAGAGCTATGTTCTTCTTAATGGGGGATATTTTTTGGATATTACTTGAAGAAGGTGAATAAAGAAAATATTCAGAATACTACTTTCCCTACAAGGAATGGGGACACTTAGTTCACCAGGATGCCCTTAGGACATATTGATACCCTTAAAATATTAATTTATTTGTGGAATATATTATTTAGAGACTACCATGACAAATTTGTACTATGTTTTATCTATTATATTTTTATTTACTTTTTGATCATTGAGGAATATGAAGAACATATAAGGATTTTTCTAGAAACATTAAGAAAAGAGAAAATGTATGCATTGTTCCAACACTGTGACTTTTGGATGTATCAAGTCACATTATTAAGGAATATTCTCACTAATGGAGGAATAAATATAAACACATAAATAAAAAAGTAAATTTAGGAATGTAATAGATCCACTATTGTCATAGATATTCTTATACTTCATATCTTAGTAAGGAACTACTGAGTTTTTTTATAAATTTATCATTATTTTCTAACATTCTAACAATGTTAACATAGATAGGGGAAAATTATTTCTGTACAGTAGAATAAGAGGAATGATTTATTGACCACAATAAGGGGATAATCAATTTTTCTATACATACATAAGAAAAAAGAGGAGAATTTTTTGTGATATACAGTGATGCTTCAATGAATATATTTGTTTGTATACTCATTAAAAATTAAAATTTGATATCATAATCCTCACAAAAACTGAAAATATATGAGAAAAACTACCCAATGAATGATATCAAGTTAGTATTTTTGATCTTTCCGTTGAATATTTGGATAAAAAACCTCAATGTAGATTTGTTTGGAATATATATTTATCATAATATTATGATGTATATATCTATATATAAGGATCACAACATTAATCAAAGAATATGGATAGAGAAAAAAATAAATCTTTATAGTAGGGAAGAAATCATACCTTTAATAAATTATTTTACAACCATATATCCATGAGAATATCCGGAGGCATAATGGAATGATCTGGAGCCTTAAATATTATTGAAAGTAGAAGAGGATTTGAAGTATCATTAGTTCCATATCAATGAATATGTTGTGATTTAGTTTGGATCTATGACTTTTGTGACTCTGTTACCTGAGATAAATAAGGAAATATTTAATAACATTAAAAACACATATTTCTCCATCCATCAAGGAAGAACCAAGACATACAATAATTTTCTAGAACAATTTTGGTGGGAAAACATGAAGAATGGGATTACTGATTATATCTCAAGATACCTGCTATTTCAGTAAGATATTGTTGAGTAAAATAAGTCTAAGAAGATTAAAAAACAATTTCTTATACCCATGAGGAAATGTGATGACACAAAAATGGACTTTTCCTCTAGTCTCCCAAATATACAAAAAGTAAACAATGAATTTTGGGTCATTGTGGATCAAGTAATCAATAATTCCCAATTTATTTCTATTTGGGTAGATTTGTCATTGGCATCAATTTCCTAGAGAATAATAAAGGAAGTGGTGATGTTACATAATGAACCACTTTCAATCATCTCTAACAATAAACCAAGATTCACATCTAAATTCTGGAGATGTTTTTATCTGATTTGAAAAATGAAATAAATTTTTTCATAGTGTTTGACCCACAAAATAATGGCCAATATGAAAGAACTATTAATACATTATAGGATATTCTCAAAAAAAATTAAATGGAGTTAATGGATTATGGGATAAACATATCCCATTATCTGAGTTGTTATATAATAATTACTTTGACACAAGTATTCAAGTTGCAGTATATAAAGCAAATCATAGAATCCAATGCAGAGATCATTTTTTTGGTATAAAGTTGGTAGAGAAAATATATTTGGTATATATATTATGAATTTTATTATAGATAATCTTGTATCAAAAAACAATATATAAAATATTATTAATTTTGGATGAAGAGTTTTGTTATCAATATTTTAGGGGAATCCAATTTTGAAGTTAGAGACATTATTTTTAATTGAGTTTTTCTATATAATAGAGTCGTACTATTTGGAATAAAATTGAAATATAGATGTAGGAACATTTTCCCCTTTAAGATCCATGATTTCATAGTTTTTGTGTCCTATTTGCTTGAATATCCACTAAAATGTGGATCATGTTCATGATATATACTACGTATCTCTCATGGAAATGTACATACCCAAACCCTCACATGTAGTAAATATGGAGTTGGTATTAGAAGAAAATTACCTCACACACAAGGAGAAGATGATGAAGATATTTGATTGTAGAGACAATTTTATATGGAACAAGAAAACATATCTTATTTGAGTGCTTTGGTAGAACCATAAATATAAATATGGAACATCGGTACCAGAGGAAACGATGAAGAAAATGTACACTCACCTATTCTCAATCATGAAAATGAGTTGAAATTTCAGGGGTGGAATTTCTAATTTGTGGAAGAATATAAAACCCATAGATTAAATGATTGTTTTTTCTTGAAATAAATGTGTGTTATATTATATTATATATAGTATTTGACACCAAGAGTACATAGATAATCCAAAAATCTTTAATTAATTGATGAAAATAATTAAACTAGTCAATGTATAACCCCATTAAAATTCCAAATATTAAATGGAAAATAAATAGAAAATAGAAAATCTAATGAAAGAAATTTTGGACCTCCTAGATTATCTAGAATCATCCCTCCCATGAAGAAGAGTATGGAAAATAAAAAATATATGAGTAAATAAAATAAAATTTAAAAAATATAAATATAGAACCTTGAGATAAAATATGGAAAATAGTAAATGAATGAAGAAATTAGAATTAATATGAGGTTATGTAACCATTGGAAAAGTAATGTGACTACTTAAATTGAATCCGGAGCATTGGGAATAGCCACTCAATCATTGAGAATTCTAAATTTTCCATTGGAATAGTAATTTGACATCAAAATAATAAAATTTAATATAAATGATATTTATCATGAGTTATATAAGTAAATATAAACATTATAATACCATAACATATATATCCAGAATAAAAAACTAAAATAAAATATAGACACATTTTCATAAAACAATTTCTTTAAATTATTTCATAAATATAATATTTTTGTATTAAAAATTATAATAAGATATATAAAAAATTATTTTGAAAAAATTAGTGTAATTTTTGAATTAAAACAAATAAATTTTATCTGGGTGAGTTTTTTGTGATTTTATGAAATACATCAATTTTTCAATTTAGTAGTAAAAATGATGTTCTTTTGTAACTCATGTATCTAAAATTGCATCTTTCATGATGTAATAATAACCGAATAATTTCAAGAACACGATGATAAAAAAATATTTAAGTTAATAAATGATTAATTAAATTATAATTAACATTCTTTATTAACCTAAAAATTACATTCCAAAGCATAGAGTAAAAAATATTCCTTATTTTTTCTCATATTCCAATTTACTTTTTAATAAAAAGGTGAATTAGAATTATAAAGTTATAAGTAATAAAAATACTACATAATATTTATATATGTTTAATTATGTCAATAAAATAACTATTTCATTGTTTACCTTGGATAAAATATTTTATTCAATGTTTTATTCTTAAAATACCTCTCTCCTTAAGTGTAAATAAATCCTCTCCATACCCTTGGAAAACCAATACAACCTCACCATAAAATTCATAATCATTTTAAGAAAACTCTCTCTTAAGATTCTTATAATATATAATGATTTTATGGACCCATTCCACTCTATGCATTAGAGGGTTTAAGTTCCCTAGAGATGAAGTGACACATAGAAGATGAAGGTATGTTTTCATCTTTATACCTACTAATTCTCATATCCTTCTTCTATTTTCCCCCATAAATTTCAAACCCAAATACTATAAGTATAATGAATTAAATATTAAAAATTATATTAATTATGTTAAACTAAAATAAATATTATAATATTGAAATATTAAATTATCATACTTCACATTCCCACTCTTTTGATAATGTCTGGTTAACAACTGGTTTAATCAGCAATGAGGTAATTCTCAATTAGATTAATATCACAATAATTATGAATAGTTTTATTAAATTATTTATGATATATAAATGTATAAATATATATATTTTAAAATTATATAATTAAATTTTTATTTTTTTAAATCTCCTTGAATAAAATACAAAAATCAAATCAAAATGTTACATTTTTAAGGAAAACAATATTTCAAAATGCATGAGATTCAAAAATGGAAATTAAGAGATAAAATTAAATGATTATAATTGATAAATAGTGAAATAAATCAAAAGAATTCACTTAAGGTTAAATTATTTAATATTCATATTTTTATTATTTAGGGGATATAAAGAAATGAAATCAAGCTGGATTTATGTTTAGGGGATTCCCAAACCCAACTCCATTTAATTGAGTTATTTGAATTTCAAATCACATAAATTATTGTTATTCACCTAATATTCCACAATTATCATTTTACTATTCTTATATCTTCATTTTTAATATATACATGTCTTAAACATTCAAAATATATTTTTTCAATCCAAATACAATGAATTTTCAAAATGGATTTTCTTTAAAAAAAATATCTTTTACTCCTCTTTATTTTTTTCTTCATCATTAAAGAATAATTATTTTTAATAAAAATTTGTATTACATTATTCATTATGGAAACCCAATTTCTATTAATGGGAGTATTATTCATGAACTCTTTATAAAACACATTCCATTCCATGGGTTATTTTATGACTATTATTATTATAATTTATATATGGAATTCATGATTAGGAGCATTTATGATGTGATGGGTGGGACCATAATTATATATCCCTCAAATAAATTTTGTAATGTGATGTAAATCACGGGTTAATGTGTATTATTTGTTTATATGATTCAATATTTCTTCAAAATAATTATGGTATGATTTAGGAGCATATGTAATGTGTGGACATAATGTAATATTTATTCGAAACTATGTATGGAATTTTACCACTATGAAATGATGTTTTATTATTTTTCATATTACACATTCCATTACATTATGAAATATTCCCCCCATAATATTTATGATGATAATATTCTTATGATATGATGATTATGGTCATTCTCAACCATTTTATATTGTTTTGTGTCCCTTATTCCTCCTTTTACTCAGATTTGAGCTCACCACTATCATTGATTTTTATCTTCAAGTGACTACATTTAATAAAGAAATAATGATAGATTTATGAGGACAAATAAAAATTATTTAAATATATTTTTATGTTTTATTATGTACAATTTATGTCTGATCCAAATTCTCCCAAGATAGTAAACCTTTATATCTATGATTTTTTAATCATTGTTATGTTGTTTATCTTACACTATTGGAATATCTACATATACCCATGGTTATAAACTATGGGTATATCCTAGAAAAAAATTTATATAAGTTATAACCTTGGTTTTATTAACCATGGTTGATTAAGCTGTTGAAATAGGCTTATACACATGGTTTGACCAAACTATTGGTTTAGACAACCTATACCCACCGTTCTCAAACCATTGGTGTAAAAAATTTCAATGGATATACCTATGACCATGGTGTGATCAAATCATTGGTATAAGACCTTTATAAAAAACATTCCACCATATGGAATGGATCCCATACCCTTCCACCAATACTCTAATGACATTACCACAATACAACAACACATTTTTCTTCTTTTATATATATATATATATATATATATATATGTATACATATGTGTGCCTACATAAATTTATTTATATTAAAGTATTTATTATTAATTTTATTATTATGTAAAAATTATGTGGCATCCTATACCCATGGTTTGGTCACACCATGGGTATAGGTTCTAGATTAAAAAAAATCCACCACTAGGAATTGAACCTCACACCTTCCACTTATAGTCCATTGACTTTACCACTGTCATAAAACACATTTTATTTTATTATATTCAAAAAATATATATGAATATATAACAAAATAATTTATATTAATGTATTTAATAATATTTTTATTATTATGGGAAAATAATTGGTTATCCTATACCCAAGCTTGGGTCATACTGTGGGTATAGGTTCCCAAAAACATTACATATACCTATGGTCAAACCATGGGTATAAGTTTTCTAGTGGCCTTCCCATGAACCCCCTAAATAAACTATTTCCATGTTTTATGAAACCCATGGGAATAGGGTTAATCTATACCCATGGTTTCTAGAGAACCATGGATATTACTTTCCCTCATCCTTCTGGCGAAATTGTTTTTCTCCATGAAATTAATTTTCACTGTTTATAAAACTCATGGCTATAGTTATTGAACCAAAAACTTAATCGATATTTTTATAAACATTCATGGGTATAACCTTTATTTTTAGTGGTCAGAAAAATTATGTAATAATCATTTATAAAAGTGTTAGGTCATTAAATAAATATCCATCAAATATTATGAAATAAAACTAGAACATCATAAACATGAAATATAAAATATCAAAACAATGATAATGTAAATTCTATAATAAACTTTTAAATCAATATGTATCAAAACTTGTTTAAAATATGAATTCTATTAATGATTTTATTTTCAAGGTTCGGGAATAAATTATTTTAAAGAAATAGATTATGTCCTGATATTGAAGTATTATTATATCAATTGATGAAACAAAACTTTATAATGGAACTAATTATGGTTTATTGTGAGTCAATCAATTGTTACGTTGATTATTATATTATAGGATAAAGGCTGATGGAGATAATTATCTATGAATATTAAAAATATATGAAGAAATATAGAATTAAATTATATTTCAGATCAATTATAACAACCTAGAAATAACATAAATATATATTACATAATTTTTATGAATATTAATTTCATTAAATAAATACATTCTTAAGGTACATAAAATTTTAGTAACTTCTGAAATGTAGAAACATAAACATTGGTCCATAATTGTGTTATATCATCTCCTATTACATTCTACATAACTAGAATAATTCTTAGAAATGTAATATGTAATTAATTTCATTATAAATTGGGAAAAGGAAACATATTAAACGGTGGGATTATGTCCTCAGTTAGGGTGATCAAATGAGGTATATAAGAATTACATGTTTAAAATGGTATGAAAACCTGATCATAACATTTGGAAATCATACACTATATATATATGATCATAGTCTCTGGTCATGGAATAAATATGGGATGTTCATAAGACCCAAATAATAAGGAAATCAAAAAACATGATCCATGAGATCATAAAGATGTCATAATACATGGAATTTGTGGTATAAAAATAATAATATGATGATATTTCCATATTACCCAAGGATAATTCACAATGATATCATATTGAAATGGTTTAACTCCCCAAACCATCATAGTATTCGAGGTTCACTCCAAAGACCATCATAGTAGAAAATTTACCTTATTGAATGGATTTCCCTCATCATTATTGTCCCTTATATCCATTGAGATGTAATTATTTTCCCAATTCATTGGAAAGAGATGCAGAACTAGTATATATCATAATGAAAACTATATTAATTTCTTCCACATGATTATTAAAATTAAACTTATCATAAATCATGAAATAAAATGGGTTTCATAAACATTTCATAACTGAATAACATGGGGAAAAGTGATAGGTTTCATAATCATTTGATCATTTAATAATTTAATCATTTCATCATAGTGTAACCTATGAAAATAAGTGGGTTTCATAAGAAATTTTGAAAGCTTTAACCTATGGAAGAGAAACTAGTTTTATTACATCATGCAACCATAGTATTAAACCATTCACTGAAAGAATAAAAATTGAATCATTTGATGTTATAACTATTAATGAATTGGTAACATCCATAGACTAAATATTTCATGGAAATTTATTATGATCGATCATTGGAAACATTTCATAAGGGAAATTTCATTTCATCTTTGAAACAAATTTTTAAAAAATATTTTTTTGATATAATTTTATTTCAAAATAAAAAAAAAACCAAAATGGAATATTCAATGAAATAATTGGTTATGTTGTCATATAATTCTATTCATGTTATACATGTTATAATGTAGGATCCATTCAAATTTTTGGTAAAATAAAAATAATAATTATTTAAAAAAATCGTGAATATTTCATTAAATTTTTATGTAAATATTATAAAATGGGTAAAAATATTTTTAATAAATAATTGAGAGAATAATTAAAAAATGTGATTCTTTTATGAACATGGATTCAGAATAAAATGTATTTCCGACTAAGAGAGAAAAAAATTAAATTATCTTAAAAAAAGTTATCGATTATTTAAAGTACTAATGAGTGGAAATAGATAATATTATATTAAAATATAAGGAATAATCATATTATTAATTAAATAATGTTCTTATTGGGAGATATATCATGATATTTATAAATTTTAGACCTAATCATAAATAATCTCGAAAATTGATGAGATTGTAACAAAAAAACAATACCACTTTGGTATTCTTGAATCATAATCCCCATGTTAATATAAAATAAAATGAAGCATTAAAATGGTAATAGTATTAAAATAATAAATATATTACATGTCAAAGGGGATGTATACAGACCAATTAAGAGAATTTAGGTACATAACATAACATATTTCTCAATGAAAGAAAATTGAGACAAAAATCCCTTACCATATCTTTTGACTTCCAGTGTACTCATTCAAAAATATTATATAATAAATATAATATTATTAATAATATATTATAGAATAATGTTAATATAATTATATAAATCATACTATGTATGATTTTATTATGACTATTTATTACCCTTTTATTTTCAATTCCGCGTTAATGTTACATTTCAGGTAATAAAATATTTATTTTTAATATATGTTTTTATTTTTTATTTTTTGTTCTATTAATTTGACTATTAATCTATAATATCAAAAAATTTAACAATGATGTAAATATCAAATATATTAAACCTATATTTATTTAGAGTAATCTATATTATTTAGTGATAGAACGTGAAGTACAATGTTTATGGGGACCGTATACCATATGTATGAATGAATATTGTTTCCATTTTATTTTAGTTTTGGAATAAAGAATGGAAATAGATATATTAACATTATAGAAACATTTTGGTTTTATTTATATCACATATGGTCATTAAATCCACACTTTATCATCCATGTAAAGTGTGAACGAATGACATTTCTTCTTGATGTGGTAGTCCATCAAACACATGTGTGACATAATAACATTCCCATAAAATGGATATTTTGAATGTATGATTGATATAATAATTCAGAATGAATAATAATATCCAAAAGAAAATATATAAGTAATAAAACAATCATTATTTCCAGTCTTTAGAGGGTATAGTAGAAAACTTATTCACATCAGTTCATGATGAAGTAGTATGTCGAACACACAAATGTTGATTTCGTAACCAATTAGATAAAAGTAGTTATGGATAATTATTATAATATCAATATATAACATCTTATACAATGTGAGATAATTTTTTAATTATATTTTAAGTGTTAATACAAAATTGATCGAGGAAAAATAAGAATGAAATTGAAATGCCTTATTAAGACAGTTACCTTCTCTAAGAGAAACCTACTTTGGATCTCCTCTTAAAGACCCCATTGATGGTCTTTTGATAAGAAAATTAGCTATAAAATGTTACTAATTATTTCATAGAGTTAATTTGGAAATATTTTTTTCAATCAAAATTAATTGTAGGAGGAAATAATAGTAGAGAGATGTTGTGGGGGAGAGGAAACACTTGGTATTTTCTAAAAGAGTTTACTGATCTCAAGTTTTTCATATATAAATGTGTCCAAAATGGTCTATTATAGAACCTTATAATTAAAGTGGAAAAAATATTTCTATAAAATGTTTTTATACATGTTTATAAGTCATTTTTTTACCTTTTTAGTTTAAACCCCCCCCCCCCAGTAACCCCATTTTTACATAAAACACAGTAATTAATTTTTACTATTTTCCATTTTCATTCTGATAAAAAATCGTGTTGATATTATTAGATAATATAAATTATTTTGATTCAAAATATTAAATCAATTTTTACAAATTTCATTACCATGTGAGGAATATTTTAACATAAAATAATCCCAAAGAAGCAGTAATAAATTGGGTTTTTAATGAAAAATGATCAAAATTTATAATGTATTTTGATATCAACATTTCATAAATACATTTTAGGGTGTTTAAAAACATTAATTGTATTATTTTAATTATTATTATATCCAAATGTTATAAAAATTAACTTATTTTGTGTTTTATGATAGGAAACAACTTATATTTGGAAAAGGAGTGAAAAGAGGTATATTTTGGATATTAAAGATACTTTACAGCATGAGCCTCACTCAAGACACGACAGTAGATTTTTAGGATTATAAAATGCAATTTTGAACAAAAAATAAAAGAACCAAGGAAAAATTAACCTTTCGATGCAAAAAAATGACATTACACATCAGGTAATCATTACACGGCATGTACCAGTGAATGAGGTGGAAATGACATGATGTGAAGAAACTAAAAACATCATTAAAAATTTCAAGTGGTGTAAATTTCCTATATGGTATTTTAAAGCCTAGATTCACCAAATCATCATTTTATGTCCAAATCACCAATATGGGATCTGAGAAACTACATTGTGTATGTACCTCCCTGAGTTGATCTCCCTTTTATTTATGCATTCATTTTCTTTTCCTCTTTACAATAATCCTATCATAACTAGGATCAGGTGGAAATATGACTTTTTCTAGAGTAATGTAATATAAAGGGGATGGTTAAATTTGATTGATTAATTTTAATTATTCATGTATTTGGTTTGAGCAGTTTATTATTCAGTATCCAATATTTTTTTTTCTTCTATCATGTCCAATGATAATCAAATAAAAAATGAATATTAAAATTTCATAATTGAAAACCCTAATTAAGGCATGAGAAATTTTAATATTAAGGTAAATCAGGTTTAAATACAGTATTGAGAGAAACTCGATTTGGGAAAACTATAAATTATCACATAAAGGGAAATTGGGTGTTGCTGCAACGAGGTGTAGATTCTAAGACCATTAGATCATCATTTATTTTAATTCAAAACTAATAAATAATTAAATAACATATATTATAAAATCAAAATAATAATAAATCCAAAATTTATAAAACCCGAGTGTGCATTAAAAATCTATTTTCAAAAAAAATTAAATTGCTTCATTTTAAGATTGCTTAAATCAAATCAACCAAAACCCATATTTTCTCACCTCTTTCAACAGATTTATAAAATTAATTCTATTGAAATCATAATCAAAATAATTTCACCATCTCCTTGGAATAATCTTGACATACTATATAAAAACATTTTCATTAATTGAGTAGCATATTTTAGTTTTTATAAATTTATATTTTTCATAGAACAATACAGATTTAACGAATCCATATGCTCATGTCATATTTATATAATAAATCAACATGAAATTTATTAAAAAGACCTAAATTATATTAATGGATGTATAATAAAACTTATTTTACTTTGATTCCAATTTTAAAATATATTTATCTTAATAAATAAATTAAACAAAAAAGATATTTTCACTTAAAATTCGGTTCTTTTTATAATTCGTCCAAAAAACCTTTTTTGGAACATCACAAAAATTTAACATACGATTATTTTGATATGTTGATTTAAAAAATTAATTTTAATATATCATATTAATTTTCTCAAAGTTTTAAAAATTAATTTTATTATTTTTCATAATATAAAATAAATAGAATTTTTTTCTTAAATAGTATTTTTGAACCACAAAAAGACTTTTCAAAAAATTTAGCCTATTTTAATCAATATTATTTTTTATATAAAATAGTTATATGTAATATTAAAAATTAGTTTTTACTATTCATCTCACTACGTTTAACAGATATGCTGTAATGGGCACATTTAAATATCTATATTAATAATATATCATGGTTTTGTTTTACCCATCGTTGTGTGTAATGGAAGCAACCCAGTATTGCATTTATCACACAAGTAACACAGTGTTATGTGTAACATAAGATATTAATGATTTTTAATTTATTAAAAATAATAATAATTCATTATAACTATTAGTATAACATTATACCCCCTTAAAATAAATTTTTTCACTCAAATTTTTCACTTCAAGAACAATACATGGGGATTGTTATACCTCATCATATCCTTATATTCCCACATAGATCCGTCAAATTGTATGATTTTCAACAAACATTCACCATGTGAGTGGTATGGTTTGAAGAACATTCCCTGCGTGATCTAAGGTCTACACTAATTGTTCATCGTAAGAAAGATCTAGCTCCAATGATACAACATATGTGTTCGTTAAATGTGAAGGGTCAGTTATATACTTTATCTGGAGATATATATAGAAAAAATCATTGAATTAAGAGATATTTTTTAGAATTTCTAAGTATTAGAATACCATCGTTAAACTATGAATCATTTTAAAGGGACTGATATAATTAGTTATTTGTTTCCCCTGCTTCCTGAATCTCGTAACCTTTTTCCATGGAGAAATTGTTTGAAATAACATATCACCTACTTTAAATTCTAGATCACACTAGGGATTATAGGAATAACATTTCTTCCAACTCTGAGATTTCTTGATGTATTTAATGATAGCTTGAACCTTCTCTTCCATTTCATTAGCTAACTCAAGTTTCAGTAGATTTATTTATCAAACATTATCACAACAAGTTTGATCCCAACAATTATTTTCATATAGGCCATCATAAGGAGAAATAATTATGTTTGGGTGAAATATATTATATTATGAAAAGGAAACTAGAGGTAGGTGTTGTTCCCGACCACCTTTTAATTAAAATAAAAATTTCTGAACATACCATCTTGGGTGTTAATATTTCTCCTAGTCTAAACTTCTATATGAGGATGATACACAATTCTCAAACTCATCTCTATGCCAAGACCATATTGTAAACATTCTGGGAACTTTCATGTAAGACCCAGATCCCAATGAGGTGTAATGGAATTTTGTAATCCATGAAACCTTACTACTTCTCTAATTTATATCATTAAATGATTATCCAAATAAAATTATCCTTTGATAGTGATGATTTTTTATGGTTTTTCATGTAGATTGACTAAAAATGATATAGAATTATCCCCTTTATAATTTTTGGGTTTCCAATAACAAAATCTGTGATGATGTTTTCCAATGTCTATTATAGTATGGGTAATGAATGTTACATCCCCTTATAACTTAGTCCCTCATCCTTAGATTAATGATATACTATGAATTGAGATACAAACCCTACAATATCTTTCCACATTCCATCCCACAAAATTTACACATTCAAATCGTTATACATATTCATACCTCCTAGATGAATTAAAAGTAAATAAATTTTATATTCCTCTAACAACTCATCCATTTACAATATTGAAGGAATATGTATACAGTTCATGTACCTTATAATTTTATCATTATCATGGTTAATCCCAGGAATATTAATATAATTCTTTTTATATCTTCACATCTTCCTTATGTACTTCTTTAATATTTACCAGGATAGATTTTTTAATATTCAATTGAGAAAAATAATATTTTCCCCCTTCATTTAGGATTTCTAGATCTATACTTTGAAAATATTGAAATATTATATACTTCATAGTCCACATAGTGGATAAGTTAGTAGGGTCCTTCTGAATAAAATCATTGACACCCTTGTTTTCATTGTCATGGAGGTAGTCTATTGAGAAATAACAATCCTTAATCGTCTATAACCCTCAAAATTGGGGAATATTCAACTTATTATGTGGGAATATATAATTTTAAAATTTATAATATATATATATCACACTTTTCTCAGAAAAGATATTGACTCTATGTAATTAATGAAAAATGTAACATAGCTAAATCTAAAGCATTAGTGGAATATTTTTTTCTCCAGAAAACTCACTTTTCATGAGGCATAAATATAACCATTCCATTTTTCATAAAAAGAAATCATAATCCATTCTAGGATTCATCAATATAGATTAAAAATATTTATAGAATAAGGAAATGTAAGAACAATTGTGATAACTAATATTATCTTCAGTTACATGAAATTTCATTACATTAATTTGTCCAGAGAAACATGGATCCCTTCTGAGTTATCATGGTAAAAGTATTAGTTATTCATGAGAATTTATTCTCTATCCACCAATAATATCAATAAATACCATAAAATATATGGATCTCAGTCATCATGGATGGTCTGGATCAATATTCAATAGGTTCCATCTTAGTTTGATCTACAAATATACCCTCCCTTAAAACTATATAACTAAAACATAAAACCTTTTGACGCAAATATTTCTTCCTTATAAAGTTTTAAAATATTTTATACATCTTTATAGTCTTTATTATAATTCATGGGTATCTATTATTCTCCTCTATTCTCTTTGAAAATATAATAATATATTCTATAAATACTTCCACAAACTAATCAGAGAAATCTAGAATGACTATATTTATTAAATCCAAGAATATAGTAAAGGTATTAGAATGATCGAATGGAATCAAAATATCTTCATAGTGTCCACACCTTATATGTAATTTTTTCTTTGGTATATCCTTTTTCTTGACCCTCGGTTGATGATATATATTATAAATTTCAATCATGAAATAGTATTGTAGTCCGTACAATTGATCAAACAAATAATAAATATGAGGAAGAGGATAAATGTTCTTAATTGTTATCATTTCTAACATTTTATAACAAATTTAGAGTCACTTATAACCATTTTATGTTTAAAAAATAAAATTTGTGCACCACAAGGTGACACACAGGTTCAAATGAATCCCATGTCAATGTTTTACTAGAGTTTCCTTCTCAATTCCTGCAACTCAATCAGGGTTATTCTATAGCGAGTCTTTGAAATTGGTATAATAGTAGGTATGCATTTTATAGATAATTATACCTCATGTTGTGTTGTAAGACTAGAAAAGTCTTTGGGGAAAACATCATGAAATTTTTGTACAATAAGAATATCATCGATGTCAATTTTAGCCTCATCCATTTGAGATAAACACCCATTATGAATAGGAATTAAGACCGATAAAAGGGATAAAATCTCCATCATAAGTTTATAATTATCATCACATTCATATGAAATCATTGGTCTATTAGGAATATAAAATGTGAATTCCATTCCTCAATAAATGACGTGTGATTTATGTAGAGAAGGTAAATCATTGTCTACACGGATATCAAATTCCAATAGAGGCATACTTTCAAGATATGGAGGAAGAACATTCCCAAAAACTACAAGTAAAGATGAATTATACCCTTGTGAAGTGATCACCATACAATTAGTAGAGCTCATAACTAATTTTAGATGTATTAACTTTTATAGAATCTATATACCATTAGAAAATACATTAGATATTAGTCAATGTATAGATCTAGAGTCAAATAAGACACTATCTGTTCTATAGTTGATGGTAAGTGTACCTTCCATCATGTCATTATTGTAAACCTCATAAAAACTATGACCACATGAGATTTACCTTTGTCTCTCTACTAAATATTGTGTTGATGTTTGTCATCTTCATTAACCTTTTTATTTCGGAACTAGTTAACATAGTTACCATAAGATATCCCTTCGAAACACCAAACTGTGACTTGTGTATTATGTACACATTTATCTATATTCTCATAGTTTGTTAATTATTTCAAATCTCTTTAGTAATCAATTTAACAGTAACCTCTCTTTCACAACACGAAAATTTACTGGTCACATTTAGAAAATATAAACTATGTCTCTACCCAAACATTGAGCCTAAATGAAATATCATCTTCTCTCTCTATGGTTTTTATACATTTCCTTCACCTCCATTTACGTTTTCTTTTCAAATCCATGAGAATGATATGTAACTAAATCCTCTATTACCACCAAAATAGTACATAGAAAAACATATTCTTATATACTTAAGCATCTTATGGATAACACAACTTAGAGATATTTTTTAATATACAAATAAATGACCAAACATACATTTAGGTTTTATGAGAATACCAGAAGCCTTCCTTTCATGTCTGGTAAAATATACCACATAGGTACCAATAGATTCATCATCCTCTATCTTAAACTCAATGAACTCCTTCTCCATAATTTTATGTATAATTTGATAAAATAATTATTGGAAAATATGTTTTTGAACTCATCCCAATCCATGAAGAAAATTTCATCCCGTTGTGTTCTATTCTTTATTACATTCCATCATTGATTCACATCTCATTCTGAATGATATATAACTAAATTGAATTATTCCATGTTATGAAAACTGGATAATATAAAATAGATTTTATATGAAACTAATCCATTGTTTAGAAACTATAGGATTTGAAGACCAACTAAATGATGGTGGGTTTTTCCACTTAAAGGACTCGATATAATTTTTTCCCACCATTGTTTTTTTAGAATTCCATCATGATTCATATATTGAGAATGTTATGTGATCATAAAAATGAGATTGTGAATTACCCCGCACATAATGTTTGGATTCTCATGGGGGACAATCATTTCATTATCGGTAAAGAATGTTACTTTGGGATAAATCCATTAACTAAAAAAATAGAGTGTAAGAAATAATAATTGAGACGAGGGACCACTTAATCATGACAAATCATGTATAGGAATACTAAATAATGACATCATATATAATCTATGAAACCTTAGGATTATTCGAAGTAATTCATGATGAACATATATTTATATTCATTATGATAGTTAAAAAATTGTTTGTGAATTTGTAAACTATATCCCCTTGGAGGTTCAAATTAGGTGTGCGACAAGGCCCATTTTCGTGCACTAGGTGATGATCAAGTCCCACTTAGTACACCCTTTTCAGAGTAATTACCCCTAAGAACCTATGTTATGGTTCCACATTCACATTTAGAATCCATAAATATATATAATTTCATTAAAACTACATTCAATATTATATTACAAAATTACATGAAATTTTCCTACACATTGACTCATCCTTATAATTATACATAAACATTCCTTATAGAGGTCACTGGGGTTTTGTCATCTTAGATTTTTAAGGATAACTAAACCAATAATCTACTACGAACTATTGAAAACTGGGATTATCATAGATATATATATATATATATATATTTCACGTGTTTTGATAAATATTCATTACATTAAAAAAACACATGCTTGAGGATCATAATAGTTTAATTCCTTTAGAACCTTATAAATATAAACACCGGTTGATAGATGAGATACACAATTTCCCAATATGTTATCCATAACTCACAGCCTTATTATACATATCATAAGTATTAAATTTCTTCAACATCATTAGAAATAACACGTAAACAAGGGAATGGTTGTATGTTTTATAGGGGTAAAGGGATATAAGTAAGAATAACATGAACATAAGGGTATAAGAATGTGGTAATAACATTTGGAAACCACTCCCTTTCTATCGAAGATTATAATATTGGTTCATTGTATAAATATTGGTAGTTAATAAGACATTAATGAAAAGGAAATCAAATAACTTGATCTATGAGAGCATGGAATTGAAATAAGACATTGAATTTGTGGGATAAACATATAAATAGACTATAATTTCTATATTAGTAAAGGGTCATTTCGTGGGAAATCAAATTAGAATGGATTCACTCCCAAAACCATCATAGCAGTATTAGTTCTCCCTAAAGACCATCATTGTAGACAGTGTACTATACTAAACTAAGTTCACTCCTAATTCCATCCTTTTATAACTTAGGAGATATAAATCTTTACCCTATTAACTGAATGGTGATATAGGTAAAACCCATCAAAAAATAAAAACCATATTTATGAGGTCCATAAGATTAAAAGAATTCATCATAACATAATATATGAAATGTAATTGGTTTCAAAAACATTTCATCATAACCTACCATTTGGAAAAGTGATATGTTTCATAATAATTTCATCATTTCATCATAGAATAACATTTGAATATAAGTGGGTTTCATAAGAATTTTTCCATGGTATAACCCATGGTAGAGAAAAAAGTTTCCTAATCATAATTCCATTACAAAAAAACCAATGAAAATAATAATAACAAATGAATCTTCACCTTATATCCCCAATAGGGTATATGAAACATCAACATATAAAATGGTAGATGTAAAATGATATTTATCAATCATTTAAAACAATTATTGAGGAAAAATAATTTACACTTTGAAGTAAACATTTTAAAATGTAAAAAAAATTTAAAAAAAAGTATTTGAAAATAATCTCTAATGTAAATAAAAGATGTTTCAAATAAAAACGTAATCACATTTGAAAACTTTGTTCATTCTACACATGCTAAAATGAATATTCCTTTTACATTTTAAAGAAAGTATAGATGGTAACAATTGGAAAAAATGCATGAATATTCCTTTATATAGTTGGTAAAAATTCCCACATTGGTGGAAATGTATTCAAAAAAATATATGGAGTGTTATTAAAAAAATTAAAATATTTTAAGAAAACATTTGTTTTGGAAGAAAATAGATTATTTATAGAAGAGAGAAATAAAGTATGTTTTTTAAAACCATATTCTAAATTATTTATTGTATGAATGAGTGAAAAAATGTTTCAATTACATTAAAATATCATGAATAACTAGTGAATAATAAAATAAATTTGTTTTTTGGGAGATAAATCATGATATTTATATATTATATACTTATTCATAAAAATCATTGTAAATGATGATATTATAAAATAAAATCATTAAAAAAATTGTAAGCATGAATCATAAGGCCCATGAAATAATAAAATCAAATTAATCAATAAATTATCATTATTATAAACAAATTAATAATAATACATTCGAAATGGGATGTATGGACACCTTATAAAATAATATTGCTGGATTATAGGACATTGGCCCGAATGAAGTAAAATAGAGACAAAAATCCCCTAACATAAGTTTTTACTTCCATATGACTAACACTAAATATTTAATCATTTACAATCTCGATAAGTAATGACATTATAAACTAAAATCATTACAAATTTAATAATCTTGAATCATAACGACCATGAAAGGATTATATACAATGAAATAATAAAATATAGTTTTTATATATAAATTCAGTATATTACATTCTAAATTGGATGTATACTAACTTCGTAAAATAATATAACTGTATAAAAGATCAAATGTCTCATTTAAGGAAAATGTTGAAAAAACCCTTACATTAAGTCTTGAACTCTATAATACTTAAAAAAAATTCAGGTATTATATATATGTGGTTATTATAAATATATTAATTAATCAAATTCTTATATATCATTCCTTATATTCTTTTATTATGAATTTTTATTACACTTTTATTATCAATTACATGTTAAAGTCACATTTTAGCTAACAATTGATTTGTTATTCATATATTCTTTGATTTTTATTTCTGGTCCTACTATTTTGATAATGGTTAATTTATCTAGAAAATGTTAAAAATGATATAAATATCATATATGTTTTATGTATATTTATTTAGATTAATCTATAAAATTTGGTGATGGAAAATGAATTACGCCTTTCATGGAGATAACAGACCATAAGTACAAGAGAAGGTCATTAAAATTTTCTTATTATATTTATATAGATAAAGGTTAATGATATATTATCAATAAGAAGTCATTATAATTTTTTATACATTACACATTATCATTAAATCCTTCTTTATCACCTTCAATTTAATTTGTGAACAAATCACATCGCTTCATGTGGTGGTTGTCCACCGTACACACAATCAATGTAATTATATTCCCATAAAATGGATATCATGAGGTTTTTTATGATATATTGATTTTAAAATCATAATAAAATAATAAATATAATATATAAATTATAAATCCATCATTATTTCAATCCATGAGAGGTGTTAATGGAAAAAAATGACATCGGTTTCTGATGCAGTAGTTAACCGTACACACGAATGTTGATTTTATAAAACATTTAATAGAAGAGAAGATTGATATTTATAATGAAATAAAAATAATAAAACGTTATTATATAATATATATAGGAATTATTATATTTTATATGTCAATACATAATTTATGGCGGATAAATTAGAATAATAATGAACTTGCTTGTTAAGATAATTACCTTCTTTAAGGGAAACCTCTATTGGATAACTTATTAAGGACCCTAGGGATGGTATTTTGGGAGGAAAAATATCTCTATAATGTTAATAAGGATATTTTGGAGATAATTGATTTGGGTTTTTTTGACATTGTGGCATTTATAGTGTAAATAAGAGAGGAGATGCAATAACCTTTTATAATAGTGGGAGAGGACATAATTGGTATTTTTTATAATAATTGGTTAATGCCACATTTTTAATATGTCATAAGGGTAAAAATGAGCCATTATCAAACCTTATTAGTTTCATATTAGAAATATTTCCATCTAATAATTTTTATATATGTTTATAGTTCAATTTTCCCTTATATTTTTAGTTTACCACTTGGTAACCCAATTTTTTACCTTAACCGTGTTAATTAATTTTAATGATTTCAATTTTCATTTTGGTCAAAAATTATGTTGACCTAATTATATAATATATGTTATAAATATTAAAAACATTAAACTATTTTTACAAATTCCACTTATAGATTTGAAATTTTTTAATTTAAAATTAATACTAAAGACGTGACGAGAAAGAGGATTTTTAATGAGAAAATGATCAAAAGTTCCCAATATCTTTATATCAAAATTCAATTTAAAATTTAATTAAAAAATTAAACAGGATTATGGGTTGTATAGAAAAATAATGGTTTTCTAAAATTAAATTAAAATATAATTTATATTAATAAAAAAATTAAATGAAAAGGTATATTCGAATTTAAATTTAGTATTTTTCATTATTCACTAAAAATAATATTTTTTGGGAATAACACCAAAATTAATTCTAAGAATATTTTGATACGATAATTAAAAAAATTATTTTTATCATATAATATTAATTTTCTAAATGTTTCTAAAAATAATTTTGTTGATATTCATAAAATGAAATAAAAGGTATTTTTTGGGAAAATAGTATTTTTGAAACATATATAGAGTTTACCAAATATTATGTACCTTTTTATAAACATGTATTACATTTTTAAAACATTCATAATATTATTAAAAAGTATTTATATCTATTTAACCCACTATAATTAATATCTTGTGTAAAATCGTTTCATTTTAATAACTATATTAATAATATATTGTAGTTTTTTTAAGATCTATGTCATGTGTAGTGTAAGTTAACCTAGTGTCATGTTTAACATAATATTAACATGGGGTTTTATGTATTGAAATTTATTAAAAAAATTAATTTATTCCAAAAAATAATATTTAATCTACAACATGGGTATTACATAAATGATGGAAGATACTAATGTAAGAGAATCATATACGGAGGTCTTTCTAAAAAGGATTTAATTATAGGATAAACAAAATCTATAGGATTGACTCTGATTTAATGCACAATAAGGGAAGGAAATCAAACATGCTGATGAGTTTCATCGATGATAAGGAAAAATTATTGACGATTAAATTATTGATCAATGTGTTGAGCTTAATGGAAATGTACATGACTTAATATAAGTTATGTTGAAGGAATAATCATTGAAAGTAATAAAAAATATATTGACATTGGGTGATAATTAACCAATGATTAAAAAATAATGCAAGGCTAATGTGATAAATTACTTGATTCCAAAGTCCAACCAACCAAATGATTGTGAAGATCAAAACATGATAATAATAGTTTTGTAGAAGTGGTAGCTACATGCGGATGTTATAAAAATATTAATAAGAAATTAATATTTAATATATAATGCTGAAAAATTATGTCTATGTCTAAATAAATGAAGTTAGAATAAGTTTTGGTGGCGTAGAGATAATGTTAGAACAAAGATATGTTTACTGAATTCTATATAATTTATACCACCAAAATATACTGAGGGAATACCCATAATAATTTTTAGTTTACAAAAAAAATTATGTTGTAAAGGTTAATATTTAATGGTTATAATGATTCTATTTTTTTATTGTTATTGGTTTTTATTGAAGTGTTAAAGTGAGTTTTCACTATTTTTTGGGATATTTCATAGAATATTTTACACCATAATTTTTAAAATCAATAAAATTTGATTGATTAATAATAAAAATGAGTTTAGGACCCATGATTGAAAGAACATAAATTAAAAATGTTTTCAAGAATGTTTTTTCCCAAAAAAAATTATTAAATTCATTCAGAGAAATGTGTAATCTGAGAAATTTATAGGGATAATAAAGAAAAGAATTCAATACTAAAAAAACTATATGAGAATCTGAATTACACATAAAAATGATCATAAGGGTCATTAAAGGGAATGTTTTGGAATGCCTGATTCCAAAGAAACTGAGTATGGCCATAAGATTTTGGTAAATGAATGTTTAGATCCAAAATGATTTAAAATAAAATTAAATAGTGTAATTATGCATGATAAAAAAATTACATCTCAATAATATATTTATTAGAATCAAGGAGACACCAAAATGATTAATTAATTTATAGGAATCCATTTATATTTTATCCTAGGAAATTCCATAGAATTTATGAGGAACCATTGAATGATAGTTGTTCTAGTATAAATAATGTCTTCATTCATATAGAGTGGTAGAATGAGTTTCTTATATCCCTTAAAACCATGTTTAATATTTTAGTAAGAAGTGTTGAAGATAATAAATATTCTATTTGGTAAAGGATAATAACTCTCCATGATATAAAACATATGAGAATTGTGAAAATATATGACATGGGATAATAACTAGATATATACCAACATAATTTTGACACATTTTCACCGAGCCTTGTGAAAAATTATTATGTGGTATTTCATTTAAATTATGTGTATTTCCTATGAGAGTATGTTTGGAAGGTGAAAAAAAATGCATACATTCTAACTGATAGAAGAGCATTGATCAATTTAATGGGGAAAAATTTTATATTGATGTTAATTAGTAAAAATATGTTTATACTCAATACCCCCCCTCTCTGTATAATAATGTGGTTGTAGACGCCGGAAAAGTCCGTTGTTCCCAAACGAAGCTCCGGATGCGGAAAGCGAGGTCATATTTGGAGTCAGAGGCACGTTTCGGAAGGCCCGGAGGCGTTGCGCGGAAATTAGGAGGACCTCGTGCAAAGTTGTAGTGCCACGCGCAATCCTCCCGGGATGCGCGCAAAGCGTCGGGCCGGCGCGCAGTTTTGCGCACCCGCTGCCCGCGCGACTCCCTTGCGCGCCGGGGCCCCGATTCCGCGCCCGCGAAGGAAATTGCGCGCCCGCGAA
Source organism: Viscum album (assembly GCA_963277665.1). Lineage (NCBI taxonomy): Eukaryota > Viridiplantae > Streptophyta > Magnoliopsida > Santalales > Viscaceae > Viscum > Viscum album. The sequence goes on along the minus strand of OY728153.1, from coordinate 288,624,568 downwards.
CCGGATTCCACGCCCGGGGTTTCCTATAAATATAAGGCGACCCCCGATGTTTTGGAGGTGGCCGGAATTCGAAGGGTCGCTCGTTCGCGCAATCCAACCCCCTCCGCGCGCAATGCCGATCTTCAGGTAACCTCCTTTCTTTCGCGCAAGAAAGCCTCGGGGTTCGCCTTCGCGCGCAATCCCTTTGGCTCCTTTCCTTTGAACTAACTCTTCACCCAAAAGCCTTCGCGTGCAAAATAATCCTCTTGCGCGCAATTTCCCCCGGGTGCGCGTAATCCAGCCTGATTGCGCGCACCCCCCTTTGCTAAGTGGCAATTCGTTAAAGAATGAGCTGTTTCCCCCGCGCGCTATCCGAAGCTCGGTGCGCGCAATCTCCCACTTTCGCGCGCAAAGCGCTGGCCCAATTGCATGCCAGCCCGCCCATTTGCGCGCCGACCCACGGTATTGCGCTCCAAGTTCCTCTTTTGTGTGCAAACCGCCAGGGTCTCCCCCCTTTGACCCCCTGAGGGTACCCGCCTGTGTGGCGCCCGATGATCTTCATCCCGGGTGCTTGCACCGTGCGTTGTCTTTCCGTGCGGCCCTCCAGGCTCGCGCAAAGTGACACGGACCCATCAGCGGCACCATCTTCGTCCGCGCGACAAGACGTTAAACTGCCAAGCATCTTCGTCCGCGCGACAAGACGTTAAACTGCCAAGAATCTTCGTCCGCGCGACAAGACGTTAAACTGCCAAGCATCTTCGTCTGCGCTGCAAGACGTTAAACTGCCAAGTGTTTCGTCCAACATGACGTTAAACTGTACTACGTCCGCGCGACAAGACGTTAAACTGCCAAGTATCTTCGTCCTCGACACACGACGTTAAACTGTACTTCGTCCGGCAAGACGTTAAACCGTCCGCTTCGTCCTCAACACACGACGTTAAACTGTACTTCGTCCGGCAAGACGTTAAACCATTCGCATCGCCTGATCCCGTGCCTCGTACGCAGGGTCCCCCTCCTGGTTTGGATGTGGCCCCCACCCGCTCGTCTCTGCAGGGATGTCGGGATTGGAGTGGCCTTCGCCCACGGGGGTAGAATATTACAAACCGAACGGACTACGTGGACTTTAATCCCTGTCTCCTAAACAGGGTACGTAGGAAGCCTCTCCAAGGTTCAAGCCCACCACCTGGTCGTTCCGGTCGTATTCACGTCGGTTCGTCCAACAGTGGACCCCTCCCGGGTTCACATTCGCGTCGATTCACCTATGAATCCGCCCTTGTGGGGGACTGCACATGTGTATCTCCATTGTGCATCCCCACTGCCTTTTTCTATTTCTCCTTCCAGCGTCCAGCATGACGTGAAACTGTGATCCACCCGGCCATTCCATCCCCCTCTGTGCGAGGTGGTTCGGTTCAATCCTCCACCCGTCAGCCTCGACCTCCTTGTGAGTCGGCTTGCCAACGTCCAGCATGACGTTAAACTGTATATCCGAACTACGCTGGCTTTGATCCGCGCTAACGCGCGGTACGTAGGAAGCCCCTACGGGGTCCAAGCTCTTCACTCCATCATCCATCCTGATCCTTACCCGGGCTGCCACATCCCGGTGGGGTCATGCCATTTCATTCCACTCCACTTCACTCGGGAAGCCGCCCATGTGCTGGCCCCAGCGTCGGAGGTTCCCCTCAAGGTGTTCTGTCATCTGATCCACTTCTCGTGTTGATCAGTCCGATGTCGTCCCCGCTGGACGTTAAACTCGCGGCATACCCCGTGTTAAACATGGGAAGATGAGGAAAACCTCAGGTAACACAGTTCCCCGCACCCAGCACGGGATGCCTTAGGCCATCACGCCTTCGAGAAGCCCTATTAGGGACGGAAGACAGACATGCAGAACCGCAGTGTTAAGACACGCCCCCAACACCTAGAGCTACCCGGTCTCCTCACCGCAGGTTGCTGCCCCGACCAGACTCCTTGGAGCGTCCGGGTGGAAGCAGCGTAATTAACCGGTGTCCATGGAGACATGGCGCCGGGAACGAGATTCACGAGCATGTCTTAAATCTATGAGGGAGACCCGGATTAGGCAACGAGTTCCGAGGAGACATCCACGGAAGGAGGAGCTGACATCCCATCATCCCGGTTTCGATCAAGGAGCAGACGCCCCTGAATAAGGGACGGATGCCACCCGCCATTGGAAAGCGGGACTGCGGGGCCACAAGCCACGCGCCCATCCCCTCGGGTCGACGGGCGCACGCGCGAACGCGTCCTGGAGGAACAGCATCGGAACAGAAACCTGACGCACATCCGCACCGAAACAGAAAAATGGTGAACCCGACGTGAATCTCTTCTCCTCAATACGAAGACCGATAGCTTTCAGAGGCGTTGGAAGACTAGCATGCTGCTCGACCGAGCATTTAGCACCAGGGCACGGAACCCGCCAGGGGCTGGGGAGGGGAAATCGGGCCCTCCGTCTCACGACGTCGATGGCCTGGGTTCCTCCCACGGAAGGCGTTGTGGCACTAATGATTGGTAGTCGATTCCTTTTCCTGTCAGTATTAATGGGTTCTTCTCCCTATCTTCAGGAATCAGGTCGCCCGATCCAGTGCCCGATCGTCGCCCGCCCACTGGCGCAGGGGTAGGTGAAACACCGACGCGGCTACTCTGCGCGGTCCCGCCCGTTCCACAGCCGTCCCAGCAGCCGCGACTGAGGGGCAACCACGCCCTCTCTCCCCCTCGGAGGTCATCCAGGGAAGGGTGATCAACAACTTGTTGCGGAGGTATGAGGAAGAGGGAGTCATCCCCACCAGGGACATGGCTCTCCTAGACCTCGAGGAAGCTGCACCTCGCCACCAACGCCGCCCCCGAGGGCCGCGCAGGGAGGCACCGCTGCCTACCTCGACGTCCAACCGCTTCGGGAGTTTATCCCTGGAACGCTCCGACAGCTCCTTCCCCTATGCGGATGAGGTGGAAGATGTCAGGGACCACCCTATCCGAGATTCGCTCCTGGGATCCGCGGTAAGGGATCCTTCCAGGCCATGTCGGCACCGCCGCCCGGCTTCTCAAGTCGAAGAACGGGCTCTCCACCTGCCTGCACCGCTGATCCCGACTCGTCTGTCCCGACGCCAACGTCGGGCACGAGCGGAAGAGGATGCCCACCTTGGGGCCCTAGCAACAGCGGCCACGTTGGCTCAAGCCACTGCTGGCTCCAGTCACCAGGCCCCTGCGCATCCTGAGCAGGGGCACTTCTATGCCCGACCTGGATCGAGGCCCCGACCGCCCCAAAGGCAGGTTGGGTTGACTCTCCCGGTTGTTGGTACAGGCAATAGCCACCGCGAGCGGACCACCTCGCGGTAGCGCTATTCACCAACAGGGTCTACTCCGTGTGGCCGATCCAAGAGGCATGGATCACCCCACCTTCCGATCCCGACCCGGAGGCCTGCCCGGAATCATCTCTCCCCGTGTCCCCTTTGATATCTGTCCTGGTGCTCCTCGCACCTTGGTTTCCAGTCCTCTTGGCCCCAACACCGGTGCGGCCAGAGGACGCCAGGACCGAGATCAGCCATGCCCCGAAGAACCACCCAGGGGTAGGAAGGCGAGGCGTCGACGTCGAGGGAAGAATGTTAGGGAATTCCGGACAGAGATCTGACCGGTTCGTTTCTCTGATACAGAGGCGGAGTATGATTCGGCGACGGAGCCCTCCCCCCGATCCCGCCAGTCAGGGTCAGGGGTAGGAATGCGGCACATCAGCCTCGTACTTCCCGAGAGCGAGATCGATATGATTCCCGCTTCTCTCCGAAGGTATATCCGGAGTAGCGAAGGCCTGGTAGACCCCCAAGGGTCAAGCTTGCGGTTGGTACCGGCCCCTCCGGAAGCGCCTTCTGCCTCGATCGGAGAAGCCGAAGACTTTTTCTGGGGACCGACAGTCGAACCACGATCTAGTGCACCCTCGGCGAGCACCAACGCTATGGCAGGATGTTCGCTCGCCGGCCCGTCCTATCGAGATGTGGTAGCTGGGGCGCCGCCACCCTCAGAGGGCGGCCCGGGATATGGAGGTCAATCGGCCTGCTCGCCGTATTCACCGCCGGCCAGCCCGTCGGCCCGGCGGCCCGCCTCGGCACCACTGCCGGTTCCCCGTCCATTCTCAGTCATTGAAGAGGAACAACGAGACCTGGGTCCCGAGTTTGAGTCGTGGATCTTCTGGACCGTCCTTGCAGAGGGCCACTTCCCTGAGAAGTTTTGGCCAGTCGCAGGACCGAACTTTGATGCACCCGAATCACTCACCCTGGATGAGTTCGAATGCTTCCGCCGAACTCTCCGGGAGACTCACTCCCGTCTTCACCGCCTACAAATGCCATATCCCGGGAGTCAAGTGCACCTGGAGGATATTGGTGAGCAGTGCCGTCAGATTGACTTGGCCACGCTCTCCGCGGTTCGGCACCCCGGGTCATTTGGGCACCACAGGTCCCTCCAACAACGATGCGTTGAGTGTTTTCAAATAATCCGCAAGGTTATCAAGGGAGACACCCCCCACGTGTATATCCGTGGATGGAGGCAGTACGATTCCCTACGCTTCAGTGCGATTTGCCGACAGCCCGATTCACTGGGTGGCCCTGAGGGTACATCCCCAGGGACGGAAACGGTCAATATGGCTGACCTGTCAGGAGAGGGGAAGGGCTTGGAACTTCTCAACGGGGGCTCTCCCCCCGAAGGCAAGCCGTTGTTGGATCCATCGGTGAGAGTTACTCGTCACCAGAGGAACCTCCTAGGTCTCCCCACGCCCACTGAAGCACTGACGTTGAGCCGAAACGTCAGCAAAGGTAAAGAGCGCGGCGGGGCTGTAAAGCCCGCCGACCCATCTGCCTCCATGCAGAGGGAGGATGAGGATCCCGAGAAGGCTATGCTACTTCAACAGCTCGCCGAGCAGAAGAAGCTAGTTGACCATCTCCTCGCCGAGCGCGCTCTAGAGCAGCGGCCTGACTACGGTGATCCTAGGCCAGGACAGCAAGGACAGGAACAACCACTCCTCGACGAGACTCTCCCGGGCAACCGTGATTACGCTGTGTTCACCGATAGGGGAGAGGCCATTGCCTATGGAAAGAGGGAGCGGTATGTTTCACCACACCCTCCCGAGTGGCGTGACTACCTGAGAGACCCCGCTCGGATTCCTCCCGCTGCCCCAAGGGCCGCTCCGCCCGCCATCCCACGAGCTGCCGAGTTCGACGACCCGGTCGACGACCCGATTGAAGGGCCATGCAATGCGCTTGTGGTTAGAGATCCTCGCCAGGACTGGAACCCATGTCCGGACGATCCGATGGCTACACTCATCGCCCGCTTGGAAGCCTTGGAGACTCGGCAAGTGGCGATCCCACCGGACGGCAAGCCATACCCAGCATGGGTGGATGACATGCCGGCACCTCCGGGATTCGAGAACCCCACTTTCTCCCCCTTCAATAGAACTGGAGATCCGCCACAGCATTTGGCCCATTTCAACTCGAGGTGCGGGCCTATGTTGGGAAATCTGGCGCAGCAGGAGGCCGCTAAGCTTCGCTGCTTTGTCCAGACACTGGAAGGGCCAGCATTTGTCTGGTACAGCCAGCTCCCCGTCGGGTCGATAACTAGCTGGAAGGACCTTCGTAGACAATTCCTCTACCAGTTCAGTTCCACGACCCGGAAGACGAGTATCGCAGACCTCTTCAAGTGCAAGCAGAGGCCTGATGAGCGAGTCGCGGATTTCGTCGCCCGATGGAAGGGTCTCACGTATTCCCTTGACATGCCATTGACTCAGGAGCAGTTGCTGACAATGTGCGTCGGGAACGTCAAGACTGATCTGGTTCTTTCCTTGATCACTCAGAATTACCCCGGAGGGTTCAGGGACTTCTCAGACAAAGCTCAACATCTTGAGGAAGCCCTACAACAGGCCAGTCAGGCACACCCGCTGCCCCCTATGATTCCCGCAAGGAGAGTCAGCAGGGTTGAGCCCGCTGATGTTGCCCAGATAGAGGCCCCCAGGCCATTGGAGCTGCTGCCGGTGAGGCCAGCTCCACAGCCTCACAGGAATCCGCCTCCACAGGCTCAGTTCCCGGCCCAGCAGCGGCAGCCCCAGAACCGGCTGGCCCCTCCGCGTAATGTATCGCCACAACCCAGGCGAGATAATCAGGGTCCACCTCCTCGGCAGGCCCCTCCAGCCCCTCGTCAAGACCACGCTCCCAGGGGCCCGCGATACCTGACTTACTCATTTCACGAGGATCAGGTCCTCAGTTATTTCCGGAGCGCCCTGGAGCAGAGGATTGTGCGACTGCCTGAGTGTTGGAGGCCAGAGGAGGCACATCTCACGGATAACCCCCGCTACTGCCCTTACCATCAGGCCCTGGGGCACACCATCCGGCGGTGCTACGTGTTTAAGGACTGGCTCCAAGACCAGATTAACAACAATGTAATCAGGTTGGGACCAGCTCCAGCACAAGTGGCGGGCGTGTTCGTGGGATCAGATGACGATAGTGGCAATGAGGACGAATGGCAGCTGATCTCCGACCGCGGATCCCAGAAGTATAATAACTGAATGGCCCGCAAGACGATCGTTCGCGCCCATGGAATCATCCGTGCGCGCTTGAATCAGCCTGAGCCCCCAGAATCTGCGGGTGCTGCTTCGGTATCATCGTCCCAGCCTGCCTCTTCCGAGAAGAGCAAACGGCGGCGGCACAAGAAGGAAGAGCGCGCCCCGCCAGTTCCGCCGCTATCCCGCACTCTCGGCGATTTCATGCCCCCGGAGATGGGGATCCCTCCCCGGATCCACCCAGTGGTGAATGATTCGTCCGATGACAGTGTTGGGTACGCTTCGGTTAATACTGTCAAGCTGGTAAATCCCTTTTCGGTTCCCGACGTTGAAGAACACCAGGTGGACCTCCCTAGTGTCCCCGGTCGTCGCCACCGTCGGAGGAACCGCAACAACAGGAGTCGCTGGGGAACGACAGTTGGTACCTCCAGCCAGGCCATGCACGCCACTGAGACTAGGCAGCAGGCTCAAAACCGAGCTCAGCGTGTGCAGCCCCCCCATCCGGGGATGACGGATTCGCCTCCGCCACTGTTTGTGGTGTGGGACCAGGTAGAACCGCCTCAGCCGCGTCGCGATCAGCTCCGCCCTGCCACGAGTCCATCCCGGCCTCCTGACCCCAGTACGATGACTACTTCCCGGGATTCAACCAATGAACAGCGAGATGCGCCAAGCACCAGTCGGCCGCCGGTCCAACCGGCAAGGCCCGTCATGCCTCCAACCGCAGAGCAACCTCCTGCAACCAGGGGCTCGCGCTTGGCCAAAAAGTATGATGTCCTGAAGCAGTTGGCCGACATCCCAGCAAGGCTCTCCATCCTTGAGGCTCTGCGCATGTCCTCTGAGATGCGCGAGGTGCTCGCTGAAGCCCTGAAGAGCCCCCTCCATTTTGAGACAGAGGTTGCGGCTGTATAGGCCTTTCACGCCGAAACGATTGAGGACGCCGAATGTCAGGCAGTTTTCTCGTTCTCTGGTAAGGATGAAGACCCTCCTGTACAGGGGCACATTCTTCCGCTGTATGTTACTGGCCAGTTCAATGGCCTTGAAGTCCGGTGCTGTCTTGTCGACACGGGGTCCGGGATTAACCTGATTCCAACTCGGACACTCCGGAGATTGGGGTTGTCTGAGGATGACTTGATTCCCTCCGACCTCAGGATCCAGGGGTATGACCGCACCGAGCAAACTTCGGTCAGCAAGATACGTTTGAAGACCTAGTTCGGTGACCTAGTTGCCAACACCGAATTCATGGTAGTCTCTCAGGACACTGCGTATAACGCATTGATGGGCAGGCCATGGCTCCACCTTCATGCGGCGGTTCCCTCGTCATACCACCAATGCCTTAAATACTCCCTTAATGGTCGAGTAGGCGTGCTTCAGGGAGATGCATCTCCTTTTGCCTCATGTGAAGCCCGCTGTCTGGACGCGGACTATTACAATAGCAAGGATAAGCAGATCCTGGCAGGTGAGGTTGAGCCTGTCGCTGTTGCAAGTGATCCCTGGGCAAGTTTGGATGACGCTTACGTCCTCCCGATTCATCGGTTGGACGTAGCCATGGTCTCGACGGCCTGTGAGTCTCCTGATGAGATGACCGCGACCGCCCGTGCCAGCACCAGCGGCCCAGCAGGATCTGGTAGCCCCAATGCATTTTCCAACGCAGTCTCTCCCGAGGACGATTCCCCCCCGAGTGGAGAGGACGTGGAAGACGCACCCCCAGCCTTTGAGGAGGGCGTCTCCGCCACGGTCGATGAGTTAGTACAGGTGAACCTTGGAACCGAAGCAGATCCAATACCCACATTGGTCAGTGCCGCCATGCCCTCTGAGGAGAGGCAGCAGTACGTGGACTTCCTCAGACAGCACCGTGACGTGTTTGCTTGGGGCTATGACGAGATGCCGGGGCTAGATCCTCAGGTGTCCGTTCACCGCCTTGGTCTCCCGGCGAACCATCGCGGGTTCAAGCAGCCTCCCAGGAAGATTCACCCATCCCACGGTGTCATGGTTGAGGCCGAAGTTGACAAGCTTATCAAATCCAACTTTGTGAGAGAAGTTCAGTACCCCAGATGGCTGGCCAACATTGTGCCGGTCAGGAAGAAGAACGGGAAGATCAGAGTCTGTATCGACTTCCGCGACCTCAATCGCCACTGTCCGAAGGATGATTTTCCCCTTCCGGTGACAGAGCTGTGGATTGACACCACGGCAGGGTTCCAAGCCCTCTCCTTCATGGATGGATACTCCGGATACAACCAAGTCCGGATGGCCCCTGAGGATGAAGAGTTCACTGCCTTCAGGGCCCCCCAATGTATCTTTTGTTACCGGGTCATTCCCTTCGGCCTGAAGAATGCAGGTGCCACCTATCAACGGGCGATGCACCGCATATTCAAGCCAATCCTCGGCACACTGGTGGAATGCTACGTCGACGACTTGGTGGTCAAATCGCGCCAGCGTCAGGACCATATCAAAGATCTTTAGAAAGTGTTCGGCTTCCTCCGGTCTCGCTGCCTGAAGATGAACCCGTTGAAGTGTGCCTTCGGGGTCACCTCCGGGAAGTTTCTTGGCTTTGTGGTAAGATACCGGGGTATTGAGATCGACTCAGAGAAGATCAGGGCGATTAGCCAGATGCCTCCCCCAGGTGACATCCGGGAACTGCAAGGGTTCCAAGGCCACTTAGCCTATATACGCCGATTCATCGCGAATCTGGCCGGAAAGTGTAAGCCCTTTTCTCGGCTCTTGAAGAAAGGTGCCACCTATGTATGGGATAAAGAGTGTCAGACCGCTTTCGAGGAAATCAAGCAGTACCTGCTTCAACCTCCGGTTCTGATGCCGCCTGTATCTGGGAAGTCGCTGGTCCTTTATGTGACTGCCCTGGAATGGTCCCTTGGTTCCCTTCTCGCCCAGAAGAACAACGAGGGAACAGAGAATAGCCTCTATTACCTCATTCGCATGCTCCTCGATGCGGAAGTTAGGTATTCCCCCATCGAGAAGAGCTGCCTGGTGCTCGTATTTTCCGTACAGAAATTACGGCACTACTTGCAGCACCATGAGGTACAGTTGGTTTCTCGGGTAGACCCGTTGAAATATATCCTGAGCCGGCCTATGTTGACTGGTCGTCTAGTGCGATGGGCTGTGATTCTCCAGCAGTTCGACATCAGGTATGTGTCTCAGAAGGCCATCAAAGGGCAAGCATTGGCGGACTTTCTGGCTGCTCACCCGACCTCCGCGGATCAGCCGCTAGATTTAGGCTTTCCTGATGAGTCCGTTCTCTCGGTCGATCGTGCCGATCCATGCTGGCAGATGCACTTTGACGGTGCCTCCCGGAGCCCCACCGGTAGAAGGCTCGATAATCCTAAGCTCAACAAAGTGGGTTTGGGTATCGTCTTCATTACCCCGGAGCAAGCCGTGCTGCCATACTCTTTCCTGTTGTCAGAGGGTTGTACCAACAATGAGGCGGAATACCATGCCCTCATCACTGGACTCGAGTTAGCTCTCGAGATCGACGTGCCCCATCTGTGTGTGAAAGGGGACTCCGAGCTAGTAGTTAAGCAGATCAATGGAGACTATGTTGTCAGGAATCCGGAACTTGTGCCATTGCTGGAGTGCACCCTCCTTCTGATGGCCCAGTTCCCTTCTCGGCCAGAAATTGTCCATATTCCCCGGTCGCAGAACGGTCGAGCAGATGCTTTGGCCAGCCTTGCTGCGTCACTCGCAGAACCTGAACAGGAAAACCTGATCATCTGCGTGACGCACCGCAGGCTCATCACTCTCGTTATCCCGGAGGGAGATTGCGGCCCGTCGGTAATTAATCTCACCGCGGTTGCCCCTATGCCCGGAGCCCCGAGTACCCCAGATATGGCAGTCGAATTAGCCCCTGATTGGAGGGCGCCTTTGGTTGAGTACCTCCAACATGGAATTCTCCCGTCGGATCGGGCCGAGCGCGGGCGAGTTCGATGCCGCGCATCGCAGTTTGTCCTCCAGAGCAGTCCCGGCCTGGAGCAGATCCTCTATAGACGCGGATTTGATGGTGTTCTCATTCGTTGCCTTCAGGGAGTTGAGATCCCACGAGTCATGCAAGAGGTTCATGCTGGTTCATGTGGTGCCCACCAGACTGGGCCGAAGCTGTCCCACCAGATTCAGAGGTTGGGATACTTCTAGCCCTCCATGATCCATGACTGCATCGAGTATGCCAGGAAGTGCCATGCGTGCCAGGTTCATGCGAACTTTGTGCATCGGCCACCGGAGCCTCTTCATACCACTAGGTATTCTTGGCCCTTTGCAGTCTGGGGGCTAGACGTTGTGGGACCTTACCAGCCGGCGACGGCTCGCTAGTGCCGGTTCATTCTGACCGCCATGGACTTCTTCTCCAAATGGGCAGAGGCGATTCCGCTCAGAGAGGTCAAATCCTGTTCTATCGCTGACTTCGTGACCTCCAACATCATTTATTGATTTGGAGTGCCTCATGCTATCCTCACGGATAACGGAGCCAATTTCCGAGCAGCCGAGTTGAAGAAGTTGTACGCCAAGTACAACATTCGCTCAAACCATACATCTCGCTATCATGCGCAGGCAAATGGACAGATTGAGGCATTTAACAAAACCCTCTCTAACATTCTGCAAAAGATGGTTGGTCAGAACAAGAAGAGTTGGCCGGACAAGCTCCCCAACGCCCTCTGGGCTTATCGGATGACGACTCGCAATTCCACCAAGATGACCCCTTATTCCCTGGTGTATGGATCCGAGGCCGTCCTGCCCATCGAGATCCAGTTACCATCCTTGCGCACTGCGGTCTACGACCAGCAAGCGCCGGACAGAGCTTCTGAAGCCCGCCTAGTCGAGTTGGAAGCGCTGGATGAGAATAGACTTCGCGCCTTGCACAACTTGGAGAGGTATCAGAGCAGAATGGCTCGAGATTTCAATAAGAAGGTTCGCCTCCGCTCCTTCCTGCAGGGTGACCTAGTACTGGCCCTAAGAGCACCAATGATCCCCGGCAGGAAGCCACCCAAGTTGGAGCCCAAGTGGGAGGGACCTTTTGTCATCCACAAGGTCTATCCCAATGGCGCGTACTCCCTAGCGACTATGGATGGTGAGCGTGTCACTCCTCCCACCAATGCTAGGTTCCTCAAGTAGTACTTTTCCTAAGCGCAGTTCGTCCCGCATGACGTTAAACTACAGTTTGTCCCACATGACGTTAAACTGCAGTTCGTCCCGCATGACGTTAAACTACACTTCGTCCCGCATGACGTTAAACTGCACCTCGTCCCGCATGACGCTAAACTGCACCACGTCCGAGCTACAAGACGTTAAACTGTTCAGCATTCGTCCCGCATGATGCTAAACTGCACCTCAAGAACTATGTGCGGCTTGATTCCCATCCTTATGGGATACGTAGGACCGCCTGAACATTCATGTTTCGGGCCCAGTCCCATCCTTCGGGGATTTCCATCCCATCTCGGGCCCTTGGCCCAAGTGCCTCTGGGTATGCGGCGTATGGTGTGAACGCGGGGCTATGCCCTCATTCACGTCGGTTTGCTCGTCACGCTGTACGCCCCCCACGTTTGGGGATGCCTTCCGCTCCCCCCTTTTCTTTTTTCGTCCTGCATGACGTTAAACTGCACTTCAAGAACTACATGCGGCTTGATTCCCATCCTTATGGGATACGTAGGACCACCTGAACATTCATGTCTCAGGCCGAGCCCCATTTCCCGGGAATCTCTATCCCACGTTGGGCCTCTGGACACAAGTTCCCCTCCTTTTTGTGTGAGGCGTGTGGCGTGAGCGGGGGATTATGTCCTCATTCACGTTGGTCTACTGGTCGCGCCGTACGCCTCCCCCGTGTGTGGGACTACCTCACACCCCTCATCATCCTGCATGACATTAAACTGCCCCTCAAGAACTACGTACGGCTTGATTCCCATCCTTATGGGATACGTAGGACCGCCTGGACGCTTGTGTTTCAGGTCCAGCCCCGTCTCTTGGTTGATCACGGGGATCTGCCGTCTTTTGGTTGCTCTCAGGGTGAGTCCTCCGACCCTTTCCGGCGATCTGTTAACATGTTTTGGGTACTCAGGTCTATGACCTGTAGTGTCGGATTCAATACCGACAAGTCCTGTGTTGCTTGTCGGGCCTCGCGCTTCCTCTTGTTCGAGCCTTCACTCAAAGGGATCCTCGTTAGCGGTTTGGGTACGATGCCTCAGTGCTCTCCTACCGCTCCGGGTCGATTTACCGGCGGGTCCTGGGCCGCAAATCGATATGAATCCTGCGCTTGAGCAGTTGATGCTCGTTTGCTTGCCCCATCCTAGGCTGACGCGATCGTATGTTGTGTTGCGAATATGGTCAGCGACATCCTTGATCGCCATGTCAGCTCTTTCAGGCTCTGAACATTGGTTGCGCAGTCCTCATCACACTCCGCCTTTGTGCGTTGTAGTGGAATCTCGACACTCTCTTCATACTGACCTTCAGTACACCTCTACACATTAGGCAGACCAACCAGGATAATGGTGTCTTTCGAGGCTCCCATGTTCTGAGCACCAAGGATATATGTTGATGTCCTCCCTAAGGGCCATGTGTAGCTGGACCCTCGTCCCCATAAGGAGGAAGGATTCGCCCGAACAATCACGTTCTGGGCCCAGTATAGCTGGAGGCTAGCATCTCTGCCCCTCGGGTGGTGGACATATGTGGGCCCCTATCCCAGGATCCTTCTCCTGGAATCGTGCGTGACCGCAGGGCTGGGTATGTTCCCACCTCCGCTGGGTCCGCCATATCGCAATAAGCGGATTCCTCCATGGTCCGAACCACACGACCTTAAACTGTGTTCTGTTCTTACCACACGACCGTAAACTGTGATCGTCTTGGCCGCCCGACGAGAAACGGCACTGCATCGTGATGTTCTCCTCAGAGGACACTCACGTTGGGCACTGGTTAATAACCACGCCATTTATCAATGCCTTTCATGGCTTGATTATTGTGGCGATGCCAGGGATTTCTTAATCACAGGCATGTCGCTGCACAAAGAAAAGCCATCCACCTTTAAGGACAAACAAGAAATATCAAATACCGCTTCTTCTGGGTGTGAGGGCCAGACCCGCACCCCTCCCCGCGCCGGTGCCCGATTGTGTTGCGCCGCGCTTCAAGAACTACGTGTGGCTTGATTCCCATCCTTATGGGATACGTAGGAACGCCCGGATGTTTGAAACTTCGGGTCCAGCCCCCCACCTCTTAAAGATTCCCCCTTCACTGGGGAATCTGCCGCCTTCAGGTCACCCTCAAGGCGTGTCCCTCGACCCCTTGCAGTGGTCCACCGGTGTCAAGAGTACTCTGGTTTATTGCCAGGAGGGTCAGGTTCAGATTGGTCAGGTTCCTTCCACTTTTCAGGCTTCGTGATCCCTTTCATTCGGACCCATCGCCTACGCCCTGGGTGGAGCCCCCGTGAGCGGTCTGGACACAATGCCTCAGTGCTCTCCCACCGACTCGGGCTGGTGCCCCCAAGGGCCTCGGGCAGTAAATCGATATGAATCCTGCGCTTCAGCGGTTGATGCTCGTTTGCTGCCTCATTCCATCAATGGTCAGTGCGATATTGATGCTGCTTTTCCGCCACGGTCGGCAGTACTCCCATATCGTTACGTCGGTGCCCCCAGTCCTTGAGTGAATGGCCGCATGATTCACATTACGTTTTCCACCTCCCATTCTGACCAGGCGAAACCTAGACACTCTTGACACTATCCCTCAGTGCATCATTGCATATCCAGGGGATAGGACCACGATGTGGCGTACTTTGAGGTTCTTATGGTCTGAGCTCTAAGACCTTAAACTACGATCTGCCCCTATGGTCCGAGATCTACGACCTTAAACTAAGATCTCCCTAAATGGGGTTCTACGTCCCGCATGACGTTAAAACTGCACTTTCAAGAACTACGTGTGGCTTGATCTCCAGCCTGATGGAGTACGTAGGAACGCCCGGGCACCTCGACTCGGGTCCAGCCTTAGGGATCGCTAGGTCCCGCCCCTCCTCGTCGCTGGCCGTTTGTCCTGGCTTCTGGTAGAGTGGTGCAGTTGTGATATTCTCCTCGATTCAGATCGGGATGCCCCGTTGCAATGATGGGAAGCGACAGTTTCCTCATCAAAGAGGTTCTGTCTGAGAATTGGGGTGATTCACGGCCAGATTAGTGTATCCGCCTAATACGCTTTCCCCACAGTGGTGCAATTTTGGGAGCGTTAGATTCTGTCCGAACAAATCATCACTTCGCCCCATGCTTCGCATGTCCTTTTGATCCGGATTTCCACCCTTGTGTCTGAAGGAACCCCCAAAGTGGTATTGATGATGACATGTGATCCGCCTCCTGCAATATGAATGATGACTTTCGGTCCATCTATTGCAGTAGTATGGTCGATTGATCCATTGTCCGCTTGCCATCTTGGGCATTTCCTGGAAGGCCGACCGTCGTGGATTTCTGATTTCGGGACACGCGATTCACCCTTTCTCATTTCCCTATGTTCGGATAAAATCTCAACGCCCCTAGCGTCGTCCCGCTCGTGTGTCGGAACAAGTTAGGGGGATGATACATTGATTAGGTCTAAGGTCTCCTTTACTAGGAATGACCTCCCTCTTTTCTTTAGAAATCCAGGCCCAATTATGGATGCCTGAAGCTTGGTTAACGCTCCCGCGAGACAATGAATTGTGGTTGAGCATGTTAAGCCAAAAGATGCAGATAAATATGTTGATTAATACAAATGGATCGAAGTATTGAGTAGCGGAAGAAAAATGTTCTGGGAATGGCAAAAACAAATCCCCAAGAGATTAGCGTGTTGAATGAGTCTTTCCAACGCCGCTTCCCTTTGGCTGGCGGCCTCCAGAGCTGCTTCTCGCTCTCTGCATGCCCTCTCTTCGTCGGCAGTCGCAGCACGCAGCTCGCCGATCCTGGCATGTGCACGCTCCCGCTCGACTTGAAGTGTGACCATCTATTGGCCCGCCTCCGTCAGCTGTACCTGGGCGTCAACCAGCTGGGCCGTTAGTTGCTCCACAAGCTCAGTGCACGTTGCAACGAAGGCCTCCTTCTCTGCCGCCTTCCCTTCGAGGCGCCGGACTTCCTGCTCCGCCACGAGGAGCGCCCGCGTGCTCTCCGACATGTCCCGACATTGTGCGACGTCGGCACGCCGGCGGCTCTCGCGCATCTTTTCGGCCATGAAATCACGGACCGTCAGATGAAGGCGTCGAGCATCAGCTCCCCCCGCACACAGGAAGCGCATCCAGGTTTGAAGCGATCCCATGTGCCCCAGCCACTCCGATGAGGGTCGCTTGAGGAAGCGCTGGATGCACTTCCACCCCCTGCGACGCGTTATCCGGCTCTCCTCGACCGCCTCCGTGTCCGAGTCGTCCATCTCCTCAGGGTCGGCAGGCCGGTAAGCAGGGAAGGAAGCCAGCAGGTCTGCTGCAGGGTCCGCCCCTGGGATGTCCTCACAGGGGATAGGTTCCCCAACCTCTGGGCGACCTTCTTCTCTCGCCCCAGCGGCGTTGACACCCTCGTCAGCCCCCGACCTCTCTCCGATGGCAGCGCCGCCGGCATCCGCTTCCCCCTGATCAGCAATTGGTGGGGCCGGCTTGGTGTGAGAAGTCTGTTCCGGAGCAGGCGGCATGTCTGCCACTGGTCCACTCATGGATGGCCCAGGTTCGACAGCCCGACGAGCCTCCGGTATTGAGATCACTGCGCAAGGCATGCCATGGTTAGTCACAGATCGTCAACGGCAAGAACCAACAGTAAATTAAGAAGACTTACGGGAATCCAAAGCGTCATCTTCCGCTGTCCCGGCCTCCGCAGGAGCAATTGCAGCAGGGGACCCTTCAGCGCTTGTCAATTCAATGATGGGTGTCTGGCCCCCTCCTTGTCCTGCTGGCGTCTCTCCTACTCCTACTGAGGATGCCTGACCAGCATCCGTGCACTCCTGAGGAAGGTGGAGAAATGGGTTAGAAGTTTCATAAGAAAATGGATGAAGCAGGTTGAGTAGGGATAGAAGCGGACCTCGAGGAGCTCAGTGATATCAATATTGCCAGAGCCAGCCACCTCGCCTCTCTCCTGCGGGCTCCCCAGATGGTACCTTCCCTCGGAGCCTTCATCCTCCCCCGTCTCCTCCTCTTCCTCGGAGTCATCGTTACTATCACCTTCCTCCGGCGGCATCTATTCTGGAGCAGGCTCTAGACCGAGCATCACCTTCACCAGAAGGGAAGGCTCCGCACGCTGACCACGTTGGCGCGCGTACTCGTCCATGGCCGTCAGATACGCATACCGCTGTTGGAAGTTCACCCTGTCGGCGACCTGAAGGCGCCCGACCTCTGGCAGATGGATTCCTTCGCTGGTTATCTTCTGCCAGATGATTTCGGTCCCCAGCGACTACCGCAGGGTCATCCAGGCCGACCACAGCGCTGGGAAGACTGCATCGTGGGAGGGTTCGGGCAGACGCCTTACCTACTTCTCGGGCCGCTCCCCAACCACCGCATGTGCCCCCTCTCTGGGCGTTGAAGTCGTGGCGTCAGCCTGCGATGTGCCCGCCGCCGAAGTCCCTGCCCGCGCCGGCTCCGCTGCTTGGCGCGCCTCCGTTCTCCCCCGCGTGACGGCACTTTGCCTCCTTCCTTGACGCCCGGTCTCCGCACGGGTGACCTCGAGCCGCCGAACTGGCTTCCGTAGAAGCCCCTCGGGGTACGCGATGGCCCAGTGTTCGGCGTACTCGGTTGCCAAGCCTGCGTCGACCCCGATAGGAGGGAGAGTGATGACGTCGCCAGAGCCGAAAGCGGTGAACATTAGCCACATCTGGCGAAGGACGCAAGGGTTCGTCTCCTCCCATACAGTAGCGAATACCCTCTTCGGCATCCGTTGAAGGCACCCGAACTGCCTGGCGAACCAGGTTGGCACGTAGGGCTCGCAGATCACCTTCCCGTCGATCCGAGCCACGAGCACCCCTCCCCGCATGTTCAGGAAGTATTCGTGCTGCTCCAGCGGACCCTGTCCATTGTCGATCATCTGGCCAACGAGAGTGGGGAACGGGCCGAAGTTGAAATTTTCATGATTTCCAATCCGAATCCTCACGCCCTCCTCATTTAGGGTCATCGGAGCGACCCCCGCGATGTTTAGCAGGGAGGGTCGCAGGCCGTTGCCCGGAGGAATGACGGCGTTTGGAAACATGTACCCACCGAGGTGAGCAGCCACCCAGCCATGGAAGAATTGAAAGGGCCCACAGATTCTTTGGGGTGACCCCCCCCCCCCCCCCCCCCCCCCCCCGCGAGATGCGTCCCAGGATGGCGTATAGCTTAACCAGCACTGGGACCCCGAGGCTGTATCTCTTGTTGGCGGCCATGGTGCCCGCCATCGCCAATGTCGCCGGGCGGACGCCCATTCTTGCGTCCCACACTGGCAGGAGCCACCCACTCAGAAAGGCGGCCAGGAACGCCGCGTACCGGACATTTGGGTCCCGGGCCTCGATGACGCGGTACCCCCACGAGCGGTAGTCGCCCGTCTCCAGGACCCGCCAGTACGACCCGTTCCGGCTCCTCTGAGCCGCGGTTGGGCACCGCTTCCCCCTGCTTGGCATCTTGACCGCTGGGTCATGCTCTAAGAACTGGCCGAACCACTCCTTGTAGGCTATGTCCTTGTGGAAGTCCTTGACCCCGAGCCGCTACGTAGCCAGGTCCAGTAGATGCCATGTCAGAATGGGAGTCTGTGACCTGTCGTCCCAGGTGTTCTTCGGAGGCAGGAACTCATCGTATTGGTAACCCTCCAGCAGGATACCTCCGATGCAGTGGATGTCCCAGAGACCAATGCTGACCTCCCCATAGTGAAGATGGAAGGTGTTGGTATCCGGGGACCAGCGGGTGAACAGCTCCGGCCCGAGCTCGGACTGCTGGTAGAAGTGGAACGGCGACGTCCACACCGCCTCAAACAGGCCGATGTACCGCAGCTCCTCCGCGAAGTGATCGCAAGTGTGGCGTACCCAGAACGCCCAGGCCCACTCACTGGTGAAATTGCCCCCAGACCGCAAGTCCCAGTCCTTCAGCCAGCCGTTGGTGTCATCAGTGACACTCTGGCAGTATGTGCTCGAGTAGAGGGCTGGAGAGTTCTCCGCAGTAGGCTCACTCCCGGAAATGGTTCGCGTCCTCGGGTTCAGGACATAGACATCTAAGCGTCTGGTCTCCCTGGCAGGATTCCCATTGTTGGTGATGTTATAGTGGGGAAGCTCGTCCTCCTGAGTCACCCAGGTCCGTGGCGCATCAACCTCGAACCCTGGCACCGGAACCTCATCCATGATGCCATAGTTCCAGAGCGGCAGGTTGTCCGACAGCGGATATGTCTTTTGGGCCGGCGTCAGCAAGTCGAACAAGGATTGATTGTTGGAAAAAATCTTCTTGGCTCCGTAGACCTCCCCGTTCGCCGCCATCTCAGCTCTGTGAATGGCGGCATCCCCCTCATTCCCTTGATTCGCGGCCATCTCAGAAGCTCCGGCAGTCGTGTGGGTTAAGGGATGAAGCGTGCGGAATCGGACGAGGTTGTTAGAGAAATTTGGGAGTTGGCGCGTAATCCTTGTGGACGGCGCGCAATTGAGAATTTTGTCGCGTAAGACCCCGGGTGTTTGCGCAAAAGCAGGCTGAAATCCGGATAGGTTTTCACGACGAGCGGGTGAATTTCGCGCTGGAAAAGGCAATTTCGCGCACGAGAGCTTGGAAGCTTGTCGCGCGGAAGGCCTGTGTACGGTACGGGGGACCCAGGCCCCTATTTATAGGAGAGGCCGGGTGTCCGCGCTGCGCGGAAAGCGCTTTGCGCGACCGAGACAGAGAATTTCACGCCCGATGCCCTTTTTGCGAGCCACAGTCCCGCGCCACCCAGGACTTCGGCATTCCGGCATCTCCCTCGGAACCCGATCGTTGCGACCTCTCGCCGATCAGATTCCGGGGGGGGGGCTTTTGTAGATGCCGGAAAAGTCCGTTGTTCCCAAACGAAGCTCCAGATGCGGAAAGCGAGGTCATATTTGGAGACAGAGGCACGTTTCGGAAGGCCCGGAGGCCTTGCGCGGAAATTAGGAGGACCGAGCGCAAAGTTGTAGTGCCGCGCGTAATCCTCCTGGGATGCGCGCAAAGCGCCGGGCCGGCGCGCAGTTTTGCGCGCCCGCTGCCCGCGCGACTCCCTTGCACGCCGGGGCCCCGATTCCACGCCTGCGAAGGAAATTGCGCGCCCGCGAACCGGATTCCGTTCCCGGGGTTGCCTATAAATATAAGGTGACCCCCGACGTTTTGGAGGTGGCCGGAATTCGAAGGGTCGCTCGTTCGCGCAATCCAACCCCCTCCGCGCGCAATGCCGATCTTCAGGTAACCTCCTTTCTTTCGCGCAAGAAAGCCTCAGGGTTCGCCTTCGCGCGCAATCCCTTTGGCTCCTTTCCTTTAAACTAACTCTTCACCCAAAGGCCTTCGCACGCAAAAGAATCCTCTTGCACGCAATTGCCCCCCGGGTGCGCGCAATCCAGCCTGATTGCGCGCACCCCCCTTTGCTAAGTGGCCATTCGTTAAAAAATGAGTCGTTGCCCCCGCGCGCTATCCGAAGCCCGGTGCGTGCAATCTCCCTCTTCCGCGTGCAAAGCGCTGGCCCAATTGCGCGCCAGCCCGCCCATTTGCACGTCGAACTGCGGTATTGCGCGCCAAGTTCCTCTTTTGCGCGCAAACCGCCAGGGTCGCCCCCCTTTGACCCTCTGAGGGTATCCGCCTGCGTGGCGCCCGATGATCTTCATCCCGGGTGCCGGCACCGTGCGTTGTCTTTCCGTGCGGCCCTCCAGGCTCGCGCGAAGTGACACGGACCCATCGGCGGCACCATCTTCGTCCGCGCGACAAGACGTTAAACTGCCAAGCATCTTCGTCCGCGCGACAAGACGTTAAACTGCCAAGCATCTTCGTCCACGTGACAAGACGTTAAACTGCCAAGCATATTCGTCCGCGCTGCAAGACGTTAAACTGCCAAGTGTTTCGTCCAACATGACGTTAAACTGTACTACGTCCGCGCGACAAGACGTTAAACTGCCAAGCATCTTCGTCCTCGACACACGACGTTAAACTGTACTTCGTCCGGCAAGACGTTAAACCGTCCGCTTCGTCCTCAACACACGACGTTAAACTGTACTTCGCCCGGCAAGACGTTAAACCGTTCGCATCGCCTGATCCCGTGCCTCGCACGCAGGGTCCCCCTCCCGGTTTGGATGTGGCCCCCACCCGCTCATCTCTGCAGGGATTTCAGGATTGGAGTGGCCTTCGCCCACGGGGGTAGAATATTACAAACCGAACGAACTACGTGGACTTTGATCCCTGTCTCCTAAACAGGGTACGTAGGAAGCCTCTCCGAGGTTCAAGCCCACCACCTGGTCGTTCCGGTCGTATTCACGTCGGTTCGTCCATCAGTGGACCCCTCCCGGGTTCACATTCGCGTCGATTCACCTATGAATCCGCCCTTGTGGGGGACTGCACATGTGTATCTCCATTGTGCTTCCCCACTTCCTTTTTCTATTTCTCCTTCCAGCGTCCAGCATGACGTGAAACTGTGATCCACCCGGCCGTTCCATCCCCCTATGTGCGAGGTGGTTCGGTTCAATCCTCCGCCCGGCAGCCTCGACCTCCTTGTGAGTCAGCTTGCCAACGTCCAGCATGACTTTAAACTGTATATCCGAACTACGCTGACTTTGATCCGCGCTAACGCGCGGAACGTAGGAAGCCCCTACGGGGTCCAAGCTCTTCACTCCATCATCCATCCTGATCCTTACCCGGGCTGTCACATCCCGGTGGGGTCATGCCATTTCATTCCACTCCACTTCACTCGGGAAGCCGCCCATGTGCTGGCCCCAGCGTCGGAGGTTCCCCGCAAGGGGTTTTGTCATCTGATCCACTTCTCGTGTTGATCAGTCTGATTCCATCCCCGCTGGACGTTAAACTCGCGGCATACCTCGTGTTAAACATGGGATGCTGAGGAAAACCTCAGGTAACACAGTTCCCCGCACCCAGCGCGGGATGCCTCAGGCCATCACGCCTTCGAGAAGCCCTATTAGGGACGGAAGGCAGACATGTAGAGCCGCAGTGTTAAGACACGCCCCCAACACCCAGAGCTACCCGGTCTCCTCACCGCAGGTTGCTGCCCCGACCAGACTCCTTGGAGCGTCCGGGTGGAAGCAGCGTAATTAACCGGTGTCCATGGAGACATGGCACCGGGAACGAGATTCACGAGCACGTCTTAAATCTATGAGGGAGACCCGGATTAGGCAACGAGTTCCGAGGAGACGTCCACGAAAGGAGGAGCCGAAATCCCATCATCCCGGTTTTGATCAAGGAGTAGACGCCCCTGAATAAGGGACGGATGTCGCCCGCCTTTGGAAAGCGGGACTGCGGGGCCCCAAGCCGCGCGCCTATCCCCTCGGGTCGACGGGCGCATGTGCGAACGCGTCCTGGCGGAACAGCGTCGGAACAGAAACCCGACGCACATCCGCACCGAAACAGTGGTCATATAGTACTCATATGTGGTATCAAATCTTACCATGTTTCCTAGGTTTCAATCTATCATTTTTACTTTTTTGTTTTCAATGATCTACAAGAAGTGTATATTTTCAAATGATACTGATATGCCTCCACAAAAATATTTGAAATTTATTCTGTATATTAAGAAAAAAGAAGTTATTTTACATACAAAAAACATGCATATTTTTAGTAGAATATTAAGAAACTATAAGAAAAAATAATCTCTCAAGAAACAAAAATGATATTATCAAGTTAAGTGGAAAGAAGATTCACTATTAGAAAATGGAAAAAAGTGTTATTTTTTTAGACAAATCATTTAATATTTTTCTTATAGAATAATCATTATCAAGTTGTGAATATTTTGAAACTATTGAAATAATTTATGGTTTTTAGTGAAAATTTGTGGAAGATATGAAATTTTTAACTGTTGTAGTTGTCATATACATACATGAATTTATCAAGATACTATAGTAATAAAAATCATAATTTCAATTAAAATTTAATATTATGGAAAAATCATAGCTCAAGAATTTATATAAATGTGAAACTCACATAGTTTTCATTAATGAAAAAAAATTAGTTTCACTATATAGTGATTTTTTTCTATTATTTAAGATGAATATTAAATTAGTTATTGTGAGAATATTATAATAGAACATGTTATTTGGGAAAATGACCAAACAAAAAGATACTCAAAAAGAAATTATAGATATTAGAAATACTCAACTAGAGATTAAGGAAAAATTTATAACGGAATAGTAAAATTCATTAAAATAGATGAATATATTGCATTATGAATAGATATTTATGTTAGATGTTGATTGTATATAGAGATTGATCTATTTTTAATATCGTAAGAATAAACTAAATTTAATGAGTCATGATCTAGTGGAGAAATTCAGAAACATGGATGTTAATCTAAATTATTCTTTACATAAATCATAGAAAGGACCCACTACCAATATTTCAAATGAATTTCATACTTCATAGTAGACTAAATTCAGTGATTGAAAAATATTCAAGTTAGAATAATATATATCTTTCAATGAATCCTAGAATACGGAAATTCTGTGTTATCGGTTAACTTTTAGCACTATTTTAAATTCATTAAATATTTTATGTAATAATTATAATTCAAAACAAATGTGGGGGGTGAAAAGTATAAGAAACCCAACCACATCAATGGTGTTTGGTGAAAGGAGGAAAATTGGAAGGATTTACCCTCAAGGTATCAAAATGGATAATTTTCATATATGAGATCCATAAAAACCCTCCAATAACTAATGTTATGCACAAAAGAGTAATCCATTATTTTTTTACATTAATGGTTAAAGGAAATTTTGAACATTGGGATATTTATTTTTGGAATAACTGGTGAACAACCAAAAATTATTGGAGGCTTACTCGAAGGCAGAGAGAGTTAAAAGGAAATATAAAAATAGATAATTTCAACTAACCCTCTTATAATAAGTTTAATCTGTTGACATACAACATATTTGAATATTTTTTAAAAATCTATGGGATTTGTAGTAGAAGTGGTTAAAATGATTATGGTTACTGGTTTACCTATAATATGCACAACTCTACTACACACGATGAAATTAGGCCAAAAAATCTAAAAAAATTATTGAAATAAAGACAATATTTTATTCTTCAGGTCAAAAGAAAAAAAAGATGAAAATTAAGATTCACCCAAGAATAATGAAATTAATAGAGTCTCACCAAAGAAGGATTTCTTGTATTGTGGAAGAAACATTCACATAATATTTTGTTTTAAAGTTTCCATGATCATTTAATTTAGTATAAGTATTTTATAACACAAGAAAAAATACATTTTAGATAATATTTTAGTGACTGATATGTTGAATAAGTCATCAAAATAAATTAATGATGATAAAAAAATTACCATAGTTGAGTAATATAATAGTAAAAAAGGATATTTTTTGATCTTTTAATATATAATGATACACTCTTAAAAAATCCATGACATGGTTAAAAAAATAACATAAGTTGGTGAATAAAATTAAGATGGATTTAGAATATGCTCATCAAATAAATGTAGTCCTGAGGAATAAATCCCAACCCAAATAAAATGTGAAATATTTCAGGAATACATTCAGTATAGTATGGACATAGAAACAAGGAAGATATAATAGAATTAAAAGAAAGAATTATTTTACATTACTGTAGGAATAAGTGCAAATTATTACTCAAAATTTAATATATCAACAGAAATAGAAAAAGAATATATCTTTAATAACCAAGGAAAAACTATTTGGGAACCCAAGAGTAATGACCTAATAAAAAATACAGTTGAATTGAAGGGATTTTATAACTAGGTAAATGAGTCTCTATCATATTGCTACAATTAAGAGATAGTTAAACTACCACCTTATTTCATCATATTTTTTTGGAGATACTATAGTAAGAAGGGTATTGTTAAGTAAAAAACTCTAATTGGAGAATTAGATTAATTTTTTGTTGAAAAATATATTGGCATACAAAATATTATCCTTTATGGAGGAATTTCACTTGAGTAATATCCACCACACCAAGTTAATTGGTATTTTACATGATGATGAATATAGAATAATTGTATTATTGAGAATATATATATTGACTATTATATTATCATTAAGGTGTGTTGAGAATTTATCATATCAATTTATACAAATATATTCTAAAAATTATATTGGGGAGGTTCTAATTTTGATTACATATGAAGATTTTTAATAGTGTGACAAAATGTCTTTTTGATTGAATGTTTTCATTCATTTAGTGAGATGGTGTTGGAAATAATTTAAATTAAATGTTATTGGTTTAATTCAGAAAAAAATATTCATGAGTGGGTATCACTTGGTTTTTAGTGGGTAGCATTGATGTAAATGATAGCCACTATTACATTCTAAACCAAGAGTTTATATAAAATATTTTGAAATGATTATTTCATAATTCATTGATTAACAAAATAGATCCAATACATCTATCAAGTATTTCAAGAGATTATTTCTATTCAAAATTATTTAAGTGGATAATATAATAGTGGATAATGGATTTCACCCAAATTTAGTTTTTTTTTATTTTTTTCTATAAGGGGGAGAATAAATCATTCACTTAAAAGAGAAATTTATATTGTAAAAATATAAAAGAAGAGAATTCACAGACCCATAGAAAGTAATTATGAAGTAATATATTTATTTGAATCATTGTTGTGAATTATACTCCACGATATTTAGTTGAAGATAATGTAAAATTTCCCCATGATGTTCTAGAAGTAATTTCATATGAATTTCATACTCCAATAGATGGATGAATTATATTTAGGAACACCATAAATAATTTTATTACTACTAAATTATAACACTATGGAATTTTTCTGTGGCTAACCCAAAAGATATAGATCTACTATAACCAGGTGTACGGATGGAATAAAGAGTAATTCCTTCTGATGGATAAATATGTATTCAAAGATTCCAATATCTATTATAAATTATGTCATGTGTGGTAATCGATGGTATTAAATACATGATAAATATTTATACATATGATGTGTTATTATTTTATACTATAGTTTGGAATATATATATATATATAAGAGTATCACAGAAGATGAGATTATTTAATAAATGAAGAGAAACTTTCATTTAGTTGTAGGAACCATCCTTGGATAACTATGCATACCAGTAAATGTATCAAGGAAATGAATAACATTGGATGATGTGAATAGAATATTTTAAGTATTGGAGAAAGTACAATAAGAATTATAGTGGTTTAGTGGTTGTTTGAGTTATATATGGAATAAAAATGTGGTGAAAAGAAAATATGATTATTTATTTCATCATAAGTCTATTTTAAATCCAAAAAGATATTGAGAAGACCAATTATAACACTATTGAGTTTTATAGAATTTTGTGAAGGGAATCATAAGACTTTGATCCTCTATGATACACTACTCATCCATATAATATGTATTCCACATAATAATATCTTTTATTTAATTTTATTTAATATCATGTGGTGAATTTTTATGATAGTTGGATCATAGAAATGATCATCCGATATAGGATGTTTTAATCATATAATAAATAGATATCAAAAGATAACCTAGTGTGTTAAATATGTTAAACTTGTATGATATTCTTGGATGAAGTTCTTTGTATGATACACCACATAAGTTGTTCATTTCATAATATATCATCTTATCTTAAGAAAACCGTAAAATTTTCAAGTCTTATGATGTTTGATAGAACTTTTAAATAATAAATACTGAATATCCAAAAGAAAAAATGTGAAATTAAATAATAACCATATGAAAAAATATGTGTTTAAACTTTTTAAAATAATGAGTTCTTCTGAATACTCCAATTGATATTTTCTCAAATAAAATTTTCAAAAGAAATTGGTAATGATAGATGATACATGTGCTATCAACTCCATGAAACAAACATCACCTTGGTAGAAGTTCAATTTTAATTCTTGTCCAATCAATCAAATTTTATTTAAATTGCAATATTCAATAAGAAATAAAAAAATTAAATACTCTCGAAGATTTTGGGAAAATTAAGAAGGGATAAGTAATTGTCTAATATATTAGATAGGTGCAGGAATATAAATATTTTATAAAATCTAATACAAAATATTCTCTTGTAAAATGTTTTAAATAGAGGTTGGTTTAATATTAGATGATTTTCAATGAATTGAATAACAAATATTTTATGAATTTTAAAATAATTATTACATTATCTATTATTATTGAAAAGTATTTAATCTTGAAATAATGATCTAAGTGGTATATATTAACAAATATAGAAGAGAGAAACCATTTAATATGTAATACAAACGAATCATAAGAAGTCAAAAAACTAGATGATACTCGGTGATTATAAACTAACATGTCAAAAAAATTAAAGACTAAAATGATACATTAAGTGTAGAAAAAGTAAAAAAAAATCTAAATATGAATATGATAAAAGTATGAGTAATAAGTTGTTTATAACGTGAATCTATAAGATTATTTTTGAACTATATATAAGAGTAATGGATGTTGAACACTATAAGATGAAATGTAAATCTTGTGTTTGAAGAACTAAGGGAATTGAAATTTTTTTTGGGGAAAAAAACAAAGGTGGAACTAGAATATGATGAGTGAAATATTCAAAAATTATACAATAAGAATATATCATGTGATTTCGGACATAAAATTTTGAAGTTAATATTTTTTTGAATATTTTGAGATAATAAATGATCATAATGTTTTTCTTTGTGATTCTAAATAATATTTTAGAAATATTTGAGGTAAGAAGACTTATGATTTTGGGAACATTTTAAAGAATTTATGACCTCGTGATTTATAAGATCATTTAAAGAAGATTTATTTAAAATATAATTGTAAATATGAATTTGGATTCAAAGACGATTAAATACTATACATTTTACTAAAGGTTTGGTGTTTAAAAAGATCCATGTTTATTCAGATAAAATTGATGGTTAAAGAATGCAGTGTAATATAGAAGAAGATAATGGAATGATTAAAATAAGGGAGTAATAATATTAGATACAATAATCAGAATATCAGAATGGCTAATAAAATAAAAATTTCATAACATCAGGTGCCATAGAAGAAGGGTAAGGTCACTAGATTGAGGTGATCAAAAGATGAAATCTAGACTATGGTCAACTGATAACCTATGATGTATATGGATTTCAATATTCTATGAATTGATATGTGTGGATTCAATTAACATGAAATTGGGAAATGAAAATGTTTATATTTTTTTATAAATGAAGTATTTTATCTTATTTTCAAATATTTATCTATAGAGTTCATAGAGAACATTTGAAAAATTAATGTTCTAGTATAAAAAAATCCATCACTACTATTAGAGGATAGAACATTAAATCTAGGAGTTATATTAACCATATGTATAAATTCAGTTTCTGAAATATTTATTCTCTGGGAAAAATGATAAAAATGATTCCTATTATAAAAATTATGAGAAAAATGAATACTTTTTTGGATTTTAATTGTATATATTGACGAGTATGTATCCCATGCAGGCACCGAAACTTACAATCCTCATTGTGTTCTATTTCCATTACATTATATAAATATTATGTTGGACTAAATTTTCAGGTCTTATATCAATGAATCATACATCCTATCTAAATATAGTGGTTCTAACTACAAAAAGGGGTTTAAATTTGTTGTTAAATTTATTCAATAAATATTTTTATACACTGATTCACCGCCTCTTAGTATATATGTAAAATCTATTACGATGAATATTAATATATTATTTCACATTTTCCACCATTATCCCAAACTTAATATGATTCTCATGTATTTATATAGAAAATTTATTGTATTTATTCAATGATATAGTTAGAGAATAAATATTTATAGTAATATATTCATTATTTTATCCTCTAAAACAATGAATATGAAAGATATAGTTAATTATAGGTATATGGTAAAATCATTCATTTTTTCTATTTATTATATTTTGTTTATTTAAAGGTTTTGAGGATGACATATCTTATATATTTCTAGTTTGAGAATCATTTAATTTAGATGTGGTTTTTCAATGTGGATATTGCTTGTCAATTAATTTTTTTGATGTTTTTGAATTTTAAATTCAATTATAATAGAGAAATACTATATTCTAGGTATGATGATTGTAATATTTCCTTCAGAGTTTATTCGATGGTAAATTATTAATAAAAAATGGTCTATTTAATTATGTGCTTTCATGGTATTATATTTTCATCATTTAAAATGCTTGAGAGGGTTTTTGAAATATATTTTACGTTGAATTATAATTATGGATTTTGGTATTTTTTTTGAATATATGAAAAATTAATTAATTCAGAGTTATGAGTATAATATATTTTTTATATTATAACAACCATTAAGGAACAAATTTATGTATTCATGTCGATATTATAAAGTTACTTATTATGCCATGATATATGAATGAATGCTAAATAATGATGGACATATTCTATATATGTAAGTATAAAAAAATATTTAATTATTGTTTAATATTTCATAAGTGTCATTGTTAGCTATATGGGGTTTTAAATATACAAGTAAAATTGGTTACCAATATGATAGTTATATGAATTTTAACTATGTTGTAAATAGTTATTCGATAATCATAACATATATAGAATTTCAAAAGACATATTCTAAAAATTATAGATGCCTTAAGCCATGTTGAAATGAGATAAAAAGAGTTATATAAGGTTTTGTTTAAATTGACCATAACCTATAAGGAAATGGATAGATTATATTTCCTTAAGATCCCCTAATGTTATAATCTCTATAGGTTGCATTATTTAATTATTTATAGGGGCGTTAACCTATTAGAAAAAAGATACATTTATTTTTTTTAATATTGAAAAATGTGATATGTGATATATATATTTAAGTAGAAATTGACCTATGAGAGGAACGGATTATTTTTTTATTTGGGAATTGATATATGAGATATATGATTTATTTATTAATACTAAACATAACCAATAATACATGTGATTTATTTATTTCTCATTACGTTAGACTATGGATACATGTATTATTTCTTTGACACAATCTTGAACAATTATGATACATGTGTTACCTTTTTCTTTGAGTATTTACCTATGGGATATGTGCATCAAGATCTCTTCATGTATTTATCTATAAACGACAAGAATTATAAGACCTTTGAGTATTGACCTTTATCTGATGCTTAATTTCTTTTCATTATTGATATATAAACTATAAGATCAATGGATATTGAACTATGTGTGAAATTGATTGAAGAAAACATATATTTAAATCTTGTTTACATTAGGGTGTCATATAACAGACATAATTTCCTCTTTATGACTATTATTGACATGAAATGTAATAATTATGTTTTTATGAAAATGAAATAATTTGAGTTCCTCTAGTGTTGAGATTATGGAATTAAATTTGATGAGTCATGAGTATATGAAAACATTATTATGGTTTATTATATATATCTTGCGATCATGATGACGTAATTAAGTTATTTAACATAATTAATACTGATTTATTTCCTCTTTATATAGTAGTATATGGAATGTACTTCGTCAGATTATGTAGCATACACCTTAACTTGCATACATTGTGATTACATACAGGACTAGGAGTCTAAATCATAATGAAAATTAAACTAAGATAATTAATAACATCACAACATGTAAAAAAAATTGATAGACCATATTTATATATATATTTATATTACTTTTAAGGATGAAATATTAGGGGAATACATAATGGATAAATATCCATAATGGTTATTAAATCCTATAGGTATTATAGATGAAGAGATTAATAGAGATAAAATCTCTCTTTTTTGGATGTTAGTCTCACATTAGATATTATATATTTGTATATATAATAACAAAATTTGTTATATTAAATAAATACTTTATATATCCAATTTTTTACAAACATTTCTTGTAGTTGTTTATATTAATAGGGCCTTCATGCTAATTTTAGAAATAATTACACATGATTGTGGATGATATTTTTTGATCAAATGATCATGATGGAATTATGAAATAAATATGAAGCATACTAAAATTATGTATCCCCAATTAGTTTACTGTTTAAGATATAATTATAATGAAATTATCCCCCAAATTTTATATATTGTCATTTTTTAGTCATTTACCACTAGTGTTTAAGGAAACACAATTGAGGATAGTGACACATAGTCTGTAGATTGAGGTTTTTAAGTATTATATATTACTAATTCATATTAAATTTTTTTGGGGAGTTTTATTAATATTAGTAGTAGATCTTGGTTGTGACACATGGATGTAATATTGTAAATATTCATATCAGTAATATATATAGTTAAATTCCATGTCACATAGTGCTATTTATGTAATGAGATGGAATTTTTCTATTAGTCAATGAGATATGGTCTAGTGTATCTGAAAGAAGGTTTAAAAAATAAATGATAATAATTTTAAGGCATAATAAAGGTGAATTAAAAAATATTATTGAGGTAGTATATATCAAAATGTGACACTTTTGGGAAATTCTTATAACTGTATGTGATTTTCATTAGAAAAGAAAAACTAAATAAATATATTGGTTTTTTGTTATAAGGTAGTGGACTATATTGATTTTTTTAAATATGGATGCTATTATTTAAGCACGAAATTAATGTTTTGAGTTAATTTAATGGTGGAAATAATTATTAATTGATGGGTTTTCAGTTTGAGTACTATTAAAGGTTTTGATGGAATGTTTTAGTTTCTTGCTTTTTATAACATGGTAACATGGATTAAATTTACACTATATATTTTTTAAACAATGATAATATAAGAAATGTTGATATGGGAATCATTTTAAAATTCATAAAAACACTATAAATTTTGTTCAATATTGCTGAAACTAAGAAGAGAAGGTTATACAGATTCACCTATGTTTGGAAAGCAATACAGGAGCAATGATCGTGGATTAAAAGGGGAAAATATTTGATAAAAAAAATTTAAATGTTTTTTAAAATTATAAAAATAAAATATATATATATACTATTAACATAATTTAATAGATTTTATGTTATAATTCATCAAATTCTAAAATCATTATTATGCATATTTAATCAAAGGTTTATATATGTTAAAATTAGAACTCTAAAATAAAATAGATATAATTCTAAATCCTAGAGTATATGTTATCTTTGAGAGATAGAAAACAAGATATGTACCAAATGAAATTATAATATATATGAAATTGTTTTAAATGTTAACATTTGTACACTATGATGTTAATTTTTGGACTTCAAAATCCATTAAAGGTACACACCACATGGTAAATAATTTTTGGATGGGGTGTTAAGGATATTATTATGGGGATGTTCATTTGTTGTTTTTTTATTGTTGGGTTAAATATTAATCTTGTATTTGTAATGATATAAATTTATATGAATTATAAATATATGTTAATGAGACATGATTCGAAGAATAATAATTAGGGTGTTTTTTAGAAATATCACTCAAAAAATGTTGAGCAAACATTGGTTCATTGAAAATATCATAAAAGTGTATTATTATTTTTTGATTTTAGGTAACTAAGAAGTATCCTCAAGAATTTATATCATCTTATAAGATCATGTGTTATAATACGATAGTATTTAGGTGTGAATAATGGTCTCTACCTATAAAATAGTGGGTGAAATATGGAGGTAATGTTTTTCTTTTTCCATAGACAAAATAATTATATGTCATACTTTTCAACATTAATAATGAAATAAGATTATAGATTATTATATAACATATCATATAGAAAATTTAAATAAAAAAAATATTCGGAGTTATTATATACTCTCACTAAAAAATTATATAACCGTCAATATTTGGTTTACTAAACCATGGGAGATATTTGAGCACTATATAGAATCACGAAAATAGAGAATTACATTACTAACATTACAGATTTTGAAAAAAATTAACTATATATGGTTGGGGATTAGTTTTTTTATGAAAATAATTATATAAATAAGGGTAAAACCTTCTATTTATTCATGTATTATGTTGCACCTACCTATTTATGATAATTATATAAGTAAATCTATTAAGAAAATATGATAATGAAGAAAATAAAAATCCTGAATGATGTTTTGGTTTTGGTATAAGTACTTTTATATCCACAAATAGTCAATCAATATAGAGTATCTGTTACTCAAAAGTAGTATATTAGTTATCATGATACAAATCTTTATTAAAAAGTATTTTGGTATAATTCTAATAAATATTTAATCTCATTTACAAAAACAACTATTATGTTGTACTTAGGATACTTTTACCTTTCAATGCATGGTAATTTTGTTTTCCCAAGTTTGATTTTATGTATCTATTAAGGATAGTATAAGTATTATTATTTCATTATTTTCATGAAGTGGTTATGTTTTTTTGGATGTAAACTACCTAATATGTTTATAAAAAACTAATTGAATGTTGTTAAATGTTTTATATTTCCTTGAGATACTTGAGGGTGATACGTTTGAATTTAAAATTTTTATAAATTGGATTTTCTAACTAATAGTAGATCATGTGTTTATATTCAAAGGTGCAAGAAATCACTAAGTAATAGAATTTTTTCATTGTTTGAAAATATGATAGTTGTATACATGTATAAAGTTTGAGATAATATATTTCTTTTCCTAATTGAGATTAAGTATGAAGTGTCGTGAGTACCTCTTGATATGATACATCTAACCAACACGATACTTGGTAAGTGGTAAAGTAATTCCATCCATTTTTAAAGATAAAATGTGGAAGCTAAACATTGTTTGTTTTATTATAATGTTTATTCAATTATATTAAGTAGTCTATAGATTCATAATTTTTTTGACTATTTTTATAAATTAAAGAAATATAATTATTTACAAGAATATGGATTTTATTTTTATTACGAAATTGATTTTAAAATTATGTATTTTCTATATGGATGAAAACTCAATCCAGTATATGATGGTCCAATTATGGTATATTTTAATAGGATCAAGCTAGAACCCTATAAAACTAATATATTATAAACATTTACCACTATAATCAGTAGAAAATTATTCTAATATATATATATGTAAACCTATGGGATTCTCGGTTTCCTAAGACATTGGGTGACCAACATTGGAGGAGGCTAATTATGTGATATATTACTTTGGTTTTCATCTTCTTATCAATAAAAAATTTAGGGTGTATTTTTTTGAATCTAAAAATATACCTAAAATATACTTTCAATTCCTAGGCTTCATAACATAGCTAATAGTTTTTTAGTTTTATAATATAATATCAAATTGTTATTCTAAAATTCATTGAAATAATATTGGATAATGTGTATTTTTGTCGAATGATATAAAATTTAATTATTATTTAATTCACAATTTATTCTTCAATTAATAATTTTTGAATAATTAGACACATACACAAATTTAATGAAAAATTAACAATTGGATGGTCATTGACCATGAAATAAAAAACCAATATTTTATAAATAATTATTATTCTATTTAAAGAATGGATATTTTTTTAATTACGCTTTAAATTTCAAAAAATTAAGTAATTTAAATCTATTTTTATTTAGAACCCACCCTTTGAGTTACTAACAATTGAAAAAGTATGTTTCTAATAATTTTAGTATTATTTAAAAATGAATATTTTTGATGTAATATTAGATTTGGTTTTTTAATTTTTGAAATAGTTTTTATATATTATAATTCTATGGAAAACTTATTTTTATATATAGCCATGTTTTTTTATTATATAATAAGGTATTTTAATGATTGGTAATAATTTTTCAATAACGAAGATGATTTTTTGGGGAGTGAATAGTATTTAATTTTAAAAAAAATTACTTGTTGGAGTGCTAACAAAGTTCGATTATAAGCCCATATTTGAACAAAATTTTATACATATAAAAAATGAAATAAGAAAAGTGGTAAATATATGAAATAAATTTTATGTATATTTATAAAATATACCCATAAATATATCATTAGGGTTAGAAAATAATTTTTTTTAGCTGTACCAATTTTTTTATATCAAAATTTCCCATAGTTGATAATTCATGTTACTTATATGATATTAAGAATTTATGTCGAATGATATTGATAATGTTGTTTTCATAAAAAAACATATTAAATGATTCCATATTTTTGTAAGAATCTTGAGAAAGTAATTTTTATAAAAACAGAATCCAAATCATCTTATTTTTATTTAGTTGTAAATTTTTCCCCGGTATTATTTCATTTCAACGAATTAATTTATTATTACACTTTTCTTCCATTAAAAATCAAGATTTACATCACTAAATCCCATGAAATAAAGTTTGGTTTTTTATATTTTTTAGTAAAATATCGGTCTAAAAATATTATTAAAAAATTTTACCATATACAAATGTTAAATTCATTGTAATTTAAATGGTCATATTTTGTATATTATTATGAATGTCTATAATTTTTAATCAATAAATTTTAATCCTTCCTCCAAAATATACCCTACAAATATGTGTTCTGTATTTTTTGATCTATAAGTCAACATATGGAAAATTTTCATACAAAATGATAAATAATTCATGATCAAACATCTTAGTTGAATGGTAATTATTAATAGAATTTTTTAATTATATTAATATTAATCTAATTATTCATTTATTTCATATATTTTGAGTGGAAAAATTATATATACCTAAAGTAATTATTTCCAAATTATTCATTTCTTATTAATTATTATGTTATTGGATCCATATTGAGTAAAGTAATGAATTTTTGGAAATTTTCATATTCAACCACATTGGATTGAGTATATATTGTCTTACTAGTTTGTATTTAGCTTGGTTAATATTTTAATAAACTTGTGGGAGGTAATTAGTGGTGAGAAAATTGTTACTCAGTGTTCTTAGACACCCCCCCCCAAGAACATTACTATAATATATTCATAGTTTTCAAATTTTTCTTCCTTTTAAATTATTAGAGATTTATTTATTGATATTTAAGTGTTATTTACAAGGTCTATAATAGGGGATAAATTAGTATTTATTTTTTTTTAGAATTTATTAACTACACAAGATATATGTTATTATTTTATTACTATGTGATGTTAATTATCATTGATATTTTATTGAATAATTACCAATGTAAATTATTTAAATATATATTATTTGAGTTTTTTAGAAATACATTAATGTGGAGATAATATTTTAGTTTCATTTTTAATTTCCAATAGTGTGTCACTTTAAATTTTAAATTTGTAGAGGTTGGAGTTGGTTATTTTATTGAGTGATATTTTGTATTTCAAGGATATTATGTGATCCATATTAGGATATGTGATTATTAGGTTAAAATTATAATAGATGACGTATATAATGTTGTTAAATATAGGTTTGGTATTTTTAATGAAATAAATGTTTTTATTAACAAACAAAGGTGATAAAAAATTTCAGGATTGTTATGTATTATTATAATTTGAAATTTGGTGAAACTATGGTAACTGCCATTTACATGGTTTCTAAGAGAACTAGCATTAAAATAACATGGTTTTTTGTGTCCTTTTATCTTTATGGTTACCTTTTCTATGTTATAATATAAATACATCATAAAAATAATGATTTTAGTGATCAATAGATAAATTTAAGACATTAAGGAATATACATGGGACTGTTATATTTTTATTAATATCTATGACGTATAAAAATACATTGAATTATACATTTTTAGTATTATTCTTATTTAATAATTTTTGCGCATTCCATAGAGAAATTTACTGGATAAATACTCACCCATATATGCACAGTAATGTATTTTCATTTTGAAATTATCCATAAAAACATGACCATGTAGTCAATAGAGTAGAATTTATATATGAGTTTAATATACCTCAATATTTTATTAAGATGATGATCCTTCACCAAAAAGGTTCTCAAGAGTTACTAAGGTTTTTTAACTATGTAACTTATTGTTACATTTGTTTTTTATTTTTTTCATTTCATTTATGTTTTTTGTTACATTTTATATGTTTATTAACATTAAAACAAAAATTTAATGAATATTATTATCATTTATCATGTGTGTAATTCATTATCAAGTATACATCACTAGGTTACGAAATTAATTTTTGATAATTGTTTTATTATTTTATTTAGAAATATATCCTAATTTGTTTTTATATACTTTAATTATTACTCCTCAACCCATGAAACAATTATAAAATCTTTTGGGGGGAATTCTTAGTATCATAATTATCCCTGGTGTACTATCATTATGATTTATGTATAGTTACAATAAAGGTTAAGGGACACTATAATCCTTTTTAATGAATATTATTAACTACTATAAATTTATGTGGAATTGGTTTAATATATATAGACTACTCATTAGTATAAAACCATTAATCATGTAGTAATATATATATATATCATGATTCTTTGGATTTATTAATTCCATTTCGATGCTTTTAATTTTATAAAAATATTTATTAATTTTTAGACACACACCCACATATATCCATGGGGAATGTATTGGTGAAAATAATTTAACTAAAATTATATAAGTTTTATCATTTTATGTGATATTTAATTTATAGGAAGTCATATTAGTATAATCACTCTATATTATTATGGTTGACTCCAATGATTTTGGGTTTCCACATATGATATAGGATTAAAATCCAATAAAATAACTTTACAGCAGTCTTCTATTTTTTTCTAGTAATTGGTCAGGAATGTTTTGTATTTTTCTCTTAGTGTTCTTATTGTTCATAATTATATATAGCCCATATTATATAGTAAATTGTTTTGAGATTTCAGTTTCATATAAAATGTTTTCATTGATCTTATCATTAGTTTTTTAAGGACTAACACTCAATGGGGTAGTTAGTACATATTAGATGTAGTAGTGGTTGGCATAACCATTCGTAGGGATCAAAGAATGCTTTGATATATGGAGTATATAATCATCTAACTCATCATGAAATATTAAAAGACATAATTTAATTTCTATAATATATTATTTAGGGGATTATAATATTTTCTATACTAAATGTTTCGTAATATTGTGGAATCAACTTTTATTTTAGTTATTTCATTCATTTAACCATATATAAGGATTTTTTTGTCTCTAAAGTGTTTATGTTTCTTAAAAGAATGTTATTGTTTTCAACTTGCTACTCATATAATAAATTTATAATATAATTCATTTGTTTCTTTTTTATTGATGTTTCCTTAATATTATTTATTATTTTAATCTATTTATTCCATATATTTATTATTTAAAATGAAACAAATTCATATATATTGGTTTTAAATAATGTTAATGATATAATGTTATTTGTGTTGATATAGAAACCCATATTTTATGTTTAATTTGAAGACAATTTTTTTCCATTTTCATAACTAAAGGGTAAAATTAAAATTTTAATCTTTTAGATAATCAATAGAAATGTTTCTGTTTCAACTCTCCATGTTTATATTTCTTGGTTTCTATTAGGGTGCAAATTTTGAGTTGACACTATAATATCCAATTTTAGACATCGTTTTTCAAATTGATATGAAAACCAACTAAAATTGTGATTAATTACATCTATGCTCTCAAATTATTTAAAAAATATTTTTAATCCCTATAAATAAACATATAGAGAAATATATCACCTCATTGTTTATGAAAATACATTGGGAGATGAAAAATCTACTGTGTGGTACCTTTATGATAATAACATTCTTATGAAATATTTATCCTTCTGTAAGAATATATTTTAAAATATAAATATTAATAAATTAATCTATAAATTAATGATTTTTGCAGTATATAATATTAAATTTATATTTTCAAAAACCCATTTTATATTACTTTGTTCAATCCCATAAAAACATTATTGAATCATCATGAATTTGATGTCAAATGTTATGAAATTTCATAAATCTCTTCATCGTTATTTGAACAATTAATTTTTAATAGTTTAATAAAAAATTACTCAAAAGTATGAATTTGAGTTTTTTATCCACATATCTACACACAATATTTCTTGGAAAAACATATTGATTGATAATCCTTGATTATGTAATTGAAACATCAAAACATAAATAATATTACATATTACTTATTATATATTACTTATCATAGATCTCTTATTCTTTTTATTCATTTTATTAATAATACAATTCATTTTTAAATACATTTTACTTTATAAAATAATTACATAATTTTGCATTGATAGGTTCTATAATTTAATAGAATGTGGAGTTTTTTTGTAATGAAATTACGTTGGATATATTTTTGGAAGTTGGTATTGATTTAAATTTTTTGGGTGTTATCTAATAATTTAATGGTGAGAATTTAATTCTAGATAATTGTTTCATTTTTTGGATTAATATACAGTTGATTCGTTTAAATTGAGAAATATGAAAAAAACAAATATTGATAAAATAGTGACGGGTTTGTCTAGACTGTTCTTCTTTGACTATACTAATAAAGTATGTGATATTACAGTTTAGATATGAATCTTCAAAACCATGGAATATGAAAATTTTCATTATTATTTTAAAATTAAAATCACGTGATTTTGATAAACATAAAATATATTATAATAAAATATATAAATGAGAGGAAAATAGGTTATCTCATCACTTTTATAATTAATTAAATTAGTTTTAGTAATTCATGATAGTGTTTTAACTAAAATATTATATCAAATAACTAAATTTTGGGAAATAAAAATTTAAAATCATATTATTCTAATTTATAATTAATCCCTATATTTTTAATAATTTAATCTATTTTTTATTATAATTCCCTTGGAAATAAAATTATCTTATTCTATATGTAGTTTACCATGAATTCATTTTCAAATAGTTAAATTATAAATTTACAAACAATAAATTCTCCAAAAATATAAATTGGAAGATGTTTCATATATAGATAATTTAAAAAATTACACTTAATTGATATTTGGTTGATCTAGAATTTTAATTTAAAACCAAATATGACATTAATGGTGATCTAAAGATCTAGTCATTTATTATCTAAATTATTTATTCATATATATTTTATGTATTAATTAGTTTATTAAACATTAATTATATATTATATATTGACAATAATATTTTTGTATTGAGGATATAAAATATAGAAAACCTTTATTTTCATCCATGAGTTTCACATATTTTTAGATGAATAATCAATAAATTTTACAAACACAGTTTTGAAGACAATAACTGTTTACTATCCTTGAATACTAGAAAAAATTATTTTTATTTCATGAATGATCTTCAATAACTCACATAATTATATTCTCATATAGTACTCATCCAAGGAATATCCTACCTAAAGCGTTCTTTATAACATGGAAAAAGAAACATAATATAGGGTGAGCTAAGATGCTCACTAAGGGAAAAATATAGAAGATATCAATAAATGATCATATTAAATAATATGATAAGAATAATGGTTTGTGTTCATGAACATAACTTATGATGTTCATTCCCACCATATAATAGTTCATAAACAATATTCATGAAATAAAACGTGAACATTTTAGAAAACATGGACCATAATAATGAGAAATCATAATTAATCAATCATGGTCTATAAGCTCATGTCATAAAAGTGTGGAACCATCATAAATATAAAAATCTAGTTCATATTTTATGTTTAACATCCAAAACCCTTAATATATTATATCAGGACTTATTACCGTTTTCCCATTACAGATCAAGACATACCTATTTCCCATAGTGGATCAGGACACACCTATTTCCTAGAGTCGATCAAGATCATCAAATTGTTTCCCACTATAATCTAATGATATATAAATCGTTACCCAAATCATTAGAGGGGGATATAGGTTCAACATATATCATAATGGAAAATGTACTTATGTGTTTCAAAATATCATAAAACCTTCATCATATCATCATAACACAACATATGTAAAAAAAACATGTTTCAAAAATATTCGTCAACTCGCCATAGAATAAACCATGAAACATAAATGGTTTTCATAAAAACATTCAAAATTGAAAATAAATATCCATACAATGAATAATGATGATATCATTCAATGTTATCCCTAATTAAACATTCGTAATTTAATTCCCCATCCATAGAATCTCATACCTGTTTCATTAATATATTACATTTGAATGATTACTACGATTAAATTCCTGAATGAAAAATCATTTTATCAGTTTTGGAAATACA
Organism: Viscum album; assembly: GCA_963277665.1. NCBI lineage: Eukaryota > Viridiplantae > Streptophyta > Magnoliopsida > Santalales > Viscaceae > Viscum > Viscum album. The sequence continues at coordinate 288,583,815 of OY728153.1, read as the reverse complement.
TATTATATACATGATACCAATATTACATTAGGAAGTATAAAATAAAACATGGGACATAATAAAATGAAATGAACAACATCCTTGAAAACCACTCAATAAAGTCCTCTTCATAACCAGGGGAAAATAAAAAAATAAGGATGATCTATAATGATTAGTAAGGGTATGTATAGTAGAATAAGTAATGAATAAATTATAATTAAATACATTGAAATTTAAATAAATAATCACAAATTTCATATAAATATATTTATTAGGAATAATCAATATAAAAATGTAATTAATTTAAACCCATTCCATTTAATCAATAAATTGAGAATCCAATCAATCCATAAATAATTTCAAATAAAAATTGTCATGGATAATAATACTAATAATAACTAAATTCTCAATAAAGTTAATTCAAAATTATTGGATTCTATATACCATATTTATGCGGTACCTTTATCATTAAGAACTTTCTAAGATGATTTAACATATCTGATAGAAACCCATCCGATTTGAAAAAATGATTAATCTCATGAGACTATTTACACATCAAGGGGAACATATTAAATGGAACCAAAACCATGTCATACCATTCCAAATAATTTCTTATATATCCAATAATCTGTTTAACTCATAAACAATGTTCCCTATAAAATATCTATATTGAGTAAAGGATTCTGATTTATAAATATTATCCCAGTAAATCAACAAACATTAAATATAGATTACATCTGTAAAAATGGTGTATGATTTAATATATAACTATACCCATCACATATGAGTATGTATAATTAAATTAAATTTAATTTTCAATGTGAAATAGTCATAATTATCTTATTGTTTAAATTTAATGTTAATAATCACAAAAGAAAAATGATATCGTAATGAAATGATTTACCAATTGGTAAATTTTAATTCAAACCCATTAGATGATATAATTCAAATTAAATCTTAAAATATCATTAATAATTAATGAATCATGATATTAAATGACAAATGGTCTGTATATACACCACACAAAATAAATATGTACTGAATAAAGCATTTATCTCATAAATGTAAAAAGTGATATTAATATCACTTACATTATGTTCCCTTTTTGTTTATCACCATTTAAACTCTTAACTGAAAAAATAACCATAATAATAGTTTTAAAATCATATATTATCTTCTTATAATATCTAATTGCTAATTTTTCAACAATTATACTTTATTTTCAATGGTTTGGTTGTTAATTGTCATGTTTTTCAAGTACGTTTTGACTGTTATTTTTGTTCTCCTTATATTGATAATGAATTAAAAAAATGAGTTTATCAATTATGTAAATTTAATATATATACATTTAATATTTATTTATTATATTCCATAAATGTTTGATATGTGTACTAAAATTCACCATTCATTGAGATGGTAGGTCGCACGTACGCATAAATAATACATTAATTTCTTTATCATATTTAAAAACTGAGTGATATATATATAGATATATATATTATCACTAAAGTATCATATTTATTTTATATATATCACATATGTATAATAAACAATTTCCTAACACATTAGATGTATATCAATAATGAATCACATCCCTTTGATGAGGTAGTAGTCCAGACGTCGAGAAACGATGTTATCCTATTCCCAGAGAATGTAATGATTGAAGGTATGTGTTATATAAGAATTAAATAATCATAAATAAATTATAAATATTTAATATATATCATATATAAAATATAAATATAAATTATTTCTAAACATTAAAGATGGTAATTGAATAATGACCGACATTAGTTAATGAGGTGACAATCTGTTGTACACACGAACGACGACTATGTTTTCCATTTGATAGAGGTGTGTGTGAGAAAAGGTGATATACATTAAATGATTAAATATAACTATATTTAAGACAATATATTTGTTATATAATAATTAAATTTAAATAATTTTGGGGGTACAGAAAAAATGAAACAAAAGTGACCGTTGAAGAATGTTACCTCTTATTCGGGTAACACATGTTGGTTTATACCAGAAGGAATTCATGGTGGATTTAATCCCAAAGTGATGATAATTTTTTGAGGGTAGGATGTTTTAGTAACTTTTTTTGGGTGGGTTTTTATGATCCAAATTTCTTTAGAAGTGTGAATAAGTGGGGGGGGGTGAGTGCCTTTTTATTATAGATAAGGAGTGGCACTCTTGAAGATCATTAAATGAGGTAATTCCACGCACGTTTTTCCCATACCATGTTGCTCCAATAATGAATAAAATTAGAAAAAATATTTTATGTAGTCAAAATATTACCATAAAATGTATTATGGAAAAGATTATAGGTCATTTTTTCCATTAAGTATGATGTTTAGTCTCTAGATAAGCTTCATTTTACCTGAAGTGGTGTAATTAATTTTAATTACATTCAATAATTTTTATTGTCAAAAACAAAATTTTATAATATTATAAATTAAAATTTATGACTATTTAAAATATTTAATCCATTGTTCTAAATTAAAGTCACATAAGTGGTAGAAATTAATTTAAAATTAATCCCACAGATGGGATGAAAAAGTATGTTTTTAAATTAAAAATTATGAAAAATTGAAAATATTTTTATTTGTAATTTCATTGTGAAATTGAAAAAAATGGAAAAAATGGATGAAAATAAGTTTAATTGAAATAATTATTCATTAAATGAAATTAAAAATATAGTTTCTCATTATAAATTATGTATAATAAAATTCATTTTTCAATTAAAATTCAGTATCTTTTCTATTTTCATGAAAAGAGGAAACTTCTTAAAAAAACTCGACATTCACCTTAAGGTAATATTAAGATTACTCTTTCAAAAATGTTTTTTATTTTTTAAATTATAATATATAAAGGGGGAAAATTTTCATTTGAAAACTAGTGCTCTATTAAAAGGTGGAAAATTTTCCTTTAGAAAAATATAGGTTTTTAGGTGTAATGTAGGGTTTGTTCTTATAGTATTCTTATCAAATATATTTAATGAATTTTAAAATTTTAAATGTACATATAACATATAAATATCACTTTTAAATTCTATAAATGGGTAAATATTTAATTTACTGTGAAAAAGATGAGTTAATTGTGTTTTTTTAAACTTGTTGTTGTGTGTATTGCAAACTATTAACAAAATTAAATTTATTCTAAAAGAAAATATTATAAATTGTTGGGGTGTTAAATTTTTTTCCACAAAAAATTACTTCTTTGAAATTTCAGTTGTATTACATCATAAAAATATTTTGGTACTTCCCTTTCATAGTATCCTCTAGTTCTTATGTTGCTTACTCTATTTTGTTCATTCTATAAATGATCTTTAATAGGAAAATTTTCTGATTGCTCAATAATTTATCACTAGTATCAATAATTTGGATGAGTTCTTCACAATATTAATAGATAGGTTAAAAATCTATTTCATTAGATGTGTGAAAATGCATCGGGTAAAGCATGTACTTCCTTAGTAGAGATATATGGTATACATCGTGTAATTTTGAGAGATTTTGACGCATTTCCAAATGACAGGAATCAACTCAAAATTTTTCATGTATATCAAAGGTTCCTATCACAACTAGAAATGGAGGATATACCAACGGTTCTAAACCGTTGGTATAGGCTGGAAAACCGTTGGTATATTCTATACCAACGGTTGTCCAAACCATAGGGAAGTAAGGCGTGGGGAAAGATATATACCAACGGTTTGAACTAAACCATTGGTATAGCCCACTCTATGTTTTGATTTTCCAACGGTTCTTGTTGAACTGTTGGTATAGGTTTACCCAATGATTTAAAATCGTTAGGAATTCTATGATTTTGATATTATACCAACGGTTTACAACTGTTGGTATAGTTTGTTTTCCAATGGTTTCAATGAAACTGTTGGCATATGTTCAATAAAAAATAATACACCAGCGGTTACAAACCGTTGGTATAATTCTTCTCAAAGTATACCAACGGTTGTAAACCGTTGGTATTGTGTACTTACAGAATTGTTGCACAGCAGTCCTTCCTGTGCATACACCTGCATACAAAACAGCACTTAAAACAGTGAAAACTTAAAACAACAAAAAAAGACCACCTCTTTGATTAGAGACATGGTGAATAATTCCCCATTTTAATCTTCATATGAAAACAATAATCCAGTATAGTTGAATAAGATTTTCAATAACTCAAATATTATTTACACCCATTTCAATATTCATATGACAACCACTTTTCTAATATATGGTGAAAAGGTATTTTCTTAGGAGTCTCATCACTTTTGACTCCATAAGTTCCACACTGGGCCTCGGATTGAGGCGAGGTTGACTGGTACATGTCACATATTATCCATGAATCATTTTCCTAAAGTTTCAACACAATCAGAATCTGTTTGATTGGTTTGGCGTATGTACGTAAAATATTGTCCATTTTGAACAAAAAAGAGTTAGTTTGGGTGGTCCCGGCCCCACGGTGACTCCAATTGAGGTGAGGTTGACTCGTACACATCACATATGACCCATGGATCGTTTTCCTAAAGTTTCAACAGAATCCGAAGGCGTTTGGTTCGTTTCTCTTATGTCAGTTGTTGATATCACTTACAATTTAGTCCATTTTAACAAAAGAGAGGCAGTTTGAGTGGTCCTGACCACACCGCGGCTCGGATTGAGGTGGAGTTGACTCTTACACGTCAAATATTACCCATGGATCATTTTCCTAAAGTTTCAATAGAATCCTAAGGTGTTTGGTTGGTTTGGCGTATGTCAGTTGTTGTTTTCACTTAAAATTAAGTCCATTTTAAACAAAAGAGAGACACTTTGAGTGGTGATGGCCACACCGGGCCTCTTATTGAGGCAGGTTTGACTCGTAAACGTCACATATTAGCCATAGATTGTTTTCCTAAAGTTTCAACACAATCAGAATCCGTTTGATCGGTTTGGCATATGTACATAAAATATTGTCCATTTTTAACATAAGAGAGACAATTTGGGTGGTGTCGGCCACACCACACCACAGATTGAGGCGGGATTGACTCATACACATCACATATGACCCATGGATCGTTTTCCTAATGTTTCAATAGAATCCGAAGGCGTTTGGTTGATTTCCCGTATGACAGTTGTTGATTTCATTTACAATTTAGTCCATTTTCAACAAAAGAGAGACTGTTTGAGTGGTCCCAGCCACACCGCGGCTCGGATTGAGGCGGAGTTGACTCGTACATTTCACATATGACCCATGGATCGTTTTCCTAAAGTTTCAATAGAATCTGAAGGTGTTTGGTCGGTTTGGCTTATGTCAGTTGTTGTTTTCACTAAAAATTAAGTTCATTTTAAACAAAAGAGAGGCACTTTGAGTGGTGTCGGCCACACCGTGCTTCGGATTGAGGCGGGGTTGACTCATACACGTCACATATAATCCATGTATCATTTTCCTAAAGTTTCAACATAATCAAAATCAGTTTTATCAGTTTGGCGTATGTACGTAAAATATTGTCCATTTTGAACAAAAGAGAGGTAGTTTGGGTGGTCTCGGCCACACGACACCTTGGATTGAGGAGGGGTTGACTCATTCACATCACATATGACCCATGGATCGTTTTCCTAAATTTTCAACAGAATCCGAAGATTTTTGGTAGGTTTCTCGTATGTCATTTGTTGATATCACTTACAATTTAGTCCATTTTGAACAAAAGAGAGATAGTTTGAGTGGTCCCGGCCACACCGCAGCTCAGATTGAGGTGGGGTTGACTCTTACACATCAAATATTACCCATGGATCGTTTTACGAATGTTTCAACAGAATCCGAAGGTGTTTGGTTGGTTTGGCGTATGTCAGTTGTTGTTTTCACTTAAAATTAAGTCCATTTTAAACAAAACAGAGGCACATTGAGTGGTGTCAGCCACACCAGGCCTCCGATTGAGGCTTGGTTGACTCGTACACATCACATATGACCCATGGATCGTTTTCCTAAAGTTTCAATAGAATCCGTAGGCGTTTGGTCGGTTTTCCGTATGTCAGTTGTTTTTTTCACTTAAAATTAAGTGCATTTTAAAAAAAAGGAGGCACTTTGAGTAGTGTCGGCCACACCGGGCCTCTTATTGAGGCGGGGTTAACTCTTACACGTCACATATGATCCAAGGATCATTTTCATAGTGTTTCAACACAATCTTAATCCATTTGATCGGTTTGTCCTATGTACGTAAAATATTGTCCATTTGGAACAAAAGAGAGGCAGTTTCGGTGGTCCCGGCCCCACGGTGCCTCGGATTGAGGCACGGTTGACTTGTACTCATCACATATGACCCATGGATTATTTTCTTAAAGTTTCAACAGAATATGAAGCGTTTGGTCGGTTTCCCGTATGTCAGTTGTTGATTTCACTTGCAATTTAGTCCATTTTGAACAAAAGAGAGACAGTTTCAGTGGTCCCGGTCACACCGCAACTCGGATTGAGGCGGGGTTTACTTGTACACGTCACATATGACTCATGGATCATTTTTCTAAAGTTTCAATAGAATCAGAAGTCGTTTGGTTGGTTTGGCGTATGTCAGTTGTTGTTTTCATTTACAATTTAGTCCATTTTCAACAAAAGAGAGACAATTTTAGTGGTCTCGGCCACACCGCAGTTGAGATTGATGCTAGGTTGACTCTAACACGTCACATCTGACCCATGGATCGTTTTCCTAAAGTTTCAACAGAATATGAAGGCGTTTTGTTGGTTTGACGTATGTCAGTTGTTGTTTTCACTTAAAATTAAGTCCATTTTAAACAAAAGTGAGCCACTTTGAGTGGTATTGGCCACACCGGGCCTCGGATTTAGGCGGGGCTGACTCGTACATGTCACATATGAAAAATGGATCATTTTCCTAAATTTTCAACACAATCAGAATCCGTTTGATTGGTTTGGAGTATGTACGTAAAATATTGTCCGTTTTGAACAAAAGAGAGGAATTTTGGGTGGTCCCATCCACACAGAGCCTCGGATTGAGGTGGGGTTGACTCGTACACATAACATATGACCAATGAATCATTTTCCTAAAGTTTCAATAGAATCTGAAGGCATTTGGTAGGTTTCTCTTATGTCAGTTGTTGATTTCACTTACAATTTAGTCCATTTTGAACAAAAGAGAGACAGTTTGAGTGGTCCCGGCCACACCGCGGCTCAGATTGAGGAAGGGTTGACTCTTTCAGATCACATTTGACTCATGGATCGTTTTCCTTAAGTTTCAATATAATTCGAATGTGTTTGGTCGGTTTGGCGTATGTCAGTTGTTGTTTTCACTTAAAATTAAGTCCATTTTTAACAAAACAGAGGCACTTTGAGTGGTGTCGGCCACACTAGGACTCGGATTGAGGCGGGTTTGACTCTTACACATCACATATGAGTCATGTATTGTTGTTCAAAATTATCAACACAATCAGAATCCGTTTGATCGATTTGACGTATGTACGTAAAATATTGTCCATTTTAAACATAAGAGAGACAGTTTGGGTGGTGTTGGCCACACCGCGTCTCGGATTGAGGCGGGATTGACTCTTACAAATGACATATGACCCATGGATCGTTTTTATAAAGTTTCAATAGATTTGGAACGCATTTGGTCAGTTTCCCGTATGACAGTTGTTGTTTTCACTTACAATTTAGTCCATTTTCAACAAAAGACTGGCAATTTGGGTCGTCCTGGCCCCACAGTGCCTCGGATTGAAGTGGGATTGACTCATACACATCACATATTACCCATGGATTGTTTTCCAAAAGTTTCAATAGAATCCGTAGGCGATTGGTCAGTTTTCCGTATGACAGTTGTTGTTTTCACTTAAAATTAAGTACATTTAAAAAAAAAGAGGCACTTTGAGTGGTGTCGTCCACATCGGGCCTCGTATTGATGCGGGGTTAACTTTTACACATCACATTTGACTCATGTATTGTTTTCCTTTAGTTTCAATACAATCCAAATGCATTTGGTTGGTTTTTTGTATGTCAGTTGTTGATTTCACTTAAAATTAAGTCCATTTTTAACAAAACAGAGGCACTTTGAGTGGTGTCGGCCACACTGGGCCTCTAATTGAGGTGAAGTTGACTCGTACACATCACATATGAGTCATGGATCTTTTTTAAAATGTATCAACACAATCAGAATCCATTTGATCTATTTGGCATATGTATGTAAAATATTGTCCATTTTAAACAAAAGAGAGACAGTTTGGGTGGTTCCGGCCACATCGTGTCTTTTATTAAGGTAGGGTTGACTCGTACACGTCACATATGACCCATGAATCATTTTCCTAAAGTTTAAACAGATTTGGAATGCATTTGGTCGGTTTTCCGTATGTCAGTTGTTATTTTCACTTAAAATTAAAGTCATTTTGAACAAAAAAGATACATTTTGAATGGTACCGTCCACACCGCACCTTGGATTGGGGTGGGGTTGACTCGTACATGTCAAATATGACCCATGGATCGTTTTCCTATAGTATCAATAGAATCCGAATGTGTTTTTTCGGTTTACCATATGTCAGTTGTTGATTTCACTTAAAATTAAGTCCATTTTTAACTAAATAGAGGCATTTTGAGTGGTGTCGGCCACACCGAACCTTTTATTGAGGAAGCGTTGACTTATACACATAAAATTTGACTCATGGATCATTTTCCTTAAGTTTCAACAGAATATGAATGCGTTTGGTCAGTTTTACTTATGTCAGTTATTGATTTCACTTAAAATTAAGTCCATTTTTAACAAAACAGAGGCACTTTGAGTGGTATCGGCCACACCGGGTCTCGAATTGAGGTGGTGTTGACTCGTACACGTCACATATGAGTCATGTATCATTGTTAAAAAGTATCAACACAATCAAAATCTGTTTTATTGGATTGGTGTATGTATGTAAAATATTGTCCATTTTAAAAAAAATACATACACTTGGAGTGATACCGGCCACACCGCGCATCGGATTGAGGAGGAGTTGACTTTTACATGTCATATATGACCCATGGATCGTTTTCCTAAAGTTTCAACACAATCCGAATGCGTATGGTTGGTTTCCCATATGTCAGTTGTTGGTTTCACTTAAAAATAAGTCAATTTTGAACAAAAGAGAGGCAGTTTGAGTGATCATGGCCACACTGTGCCTTTTATTGAGGCGAGGTTGACTTATACATGTCAAATTTGACCCATGGATTGTTTACCTTATGTTTCAACAGAATCCGAATGTGTTTGGTCGGAGGGGAAGGGTCTAGTCGGGTACGCGGAGATGCTCGTCTACCTCTAGTACGAGCCTCCCTTGTACCATCGGCCGAAGAACTGAAAGAATGGAATAATGAAAAGTGAATATACTTATGTACCTGTAAAATATACACATAGACAGCACATAGCCGCATCATGTCATAAAAAATAACACCAAGGATCAGAAAAAATAGAAGCAGTCATGCAGGGTAATGCCAAGTGCACATACAGATCAGAAGAAGCTAAAAAATTGTTGCATACATGCCATGTTTATTTCCTAAAACAGAGTAAAAAAATCAAAATGATGAAACTCTAGAATATGGGTTGCCTCCCAGGAAGCGCTATGTTTTACGTCTTCAGCCAGATGGATGGACACTGGTCAATCGTCTTGGTCCATCAACTCAGAACTCCTTTGCCTCTTACAAGAACTAGTGGTCGTGTCATCAAGCTCACATGGACGCTTAGTGGGATTGATCACTTCAGGAGCGTAGAGGGCGTGAATCTGGTGTGGAAGTAAGAGAATATGGCGCTCTTCATCAGCCAGACGTTGAGTGGGATTGATCACTTCAGGAGCGTAGTGGGCATGAATCTGGTGTGGAAGTAAGAGAATATGGCCCTTGTCATCAGTCAGACGCTGAGTCACCCATCGTACGAGGTCAGATGGAGATGGGATATGCACATCGATGATCATGGAAGAGGCAGACAAGCTAGACATTTTTGGTTAATCTACATCCACAAATAAATTAATTTTTATATATTAGAACCTTTATAAATGTTTGTCCCATTTTTACAAACATTTAATGTTTGAAAATTGTGAAAAATAACTTATCGGATATATTAAAATGGATTTACTCATCAACATGATGCATAATATCTCAAATATTCCTCATTGGATCCCAATTTGAAATTTTAATCCATTATCAAATTTCTTATATCAATTTATTTTTATTTGGATCTTCATGGTTGAACGCTTTTTGTAAAATCTAGACCAGGGAGGATAGACTAGTGACTGGAAATACAATTGGATTTTATGTGGTGAAAACCACATTATAACCATTGTTTAGGAGATTATTGAGGTGGTTTGAGGATAAATGTATCTTTTTAGAGAAAATCCTGCATGTCCAAGTTTGGTGGTCAATGTTTTGAAGTGGGGGGGTATTTGGTGGTTGAGGAGGGGGTGAGGGGGATGCCCAAGGTCTAGGAGGAGGGGTGGGGGACTGTCCAGGGTCTGGGAAGGGGGGCGGGGGGCTGTCCAGGGTCAAGGAGAAGGGGAGAAGGGGCTGTCCATGGTCCAGGAAGGAGGGGGTTTTCCAGGGTCCATCGAGGAGGGGGGCTATCCAGGGTCCAGGGTGGAGGGTGGGGGGATTCCTAGGGTCCAGGAAGGAGGGGTACTATACAAGTTCCTGGGAGGAGGGTGGAGGGGGGTTGTCCAAGGTCCAGGAGGGGGGATGTCCAAGTTTCAGGAAAGAGGGGAACCAGGCTGTCCAAGTTCCAGGAGGGGGGACTGTCCAGGGTCCAAGAGGGGGGTGTCTAGGGTCTATGAGGAGTGGGGGCTCTATTAAAGGGAGGAAATCCCCAAATAATTCATTGAAAATTAACTAAACTTAATCCAAAAAACATCAAAATTCCAATCCATCACCCAACCAACATCCAATTCATCCTCAATATCACTAACCTTCGCATGCCATAAACAACACAACCTAGTTTATACCAAATTAAAACAGAAAACAAAAATAATAGATGGAAAACATTAAAACTAAGGTAGTACTTACATATTTAGAGTGTAGAACTACAAAATTGTTTGATTTAATATGGATCTATAAGTGGAAAGAGTTTCTGAGTACTTGTATAGAGAGATCCGAGACATTTAGGTCAAATCAAAATAGAAAATAAAAAAATAGATGAAGAACATTAGAACTTACAGATTTGAAGTGTATAACAGAAAAATTGTTTGATTGAAGAGGATGGATGGAGTTTCGGAGACTGGGTAATGAGAGTGCGTCGGGAGAGCTTCAATTTATGGCTGCAGTCGAGCGGAGGGGGACTGCAATCGAGCGAAGGGGCTACTGGATTTAGCGGAAAACTTCCCAACGGTTTTTAAAAACCATTGGGAATGTATGTTTACCTAAGGCCTATACCAACAGTTTACACAAACTGTTGGTATATATTCCAACATATACCAACGGTTAGTGTATAACCATTGGTAAAAGTCCCTTAATAGAGCCCTATACCAACGGTTTTATAAACCGTTGGTAAAAATCTTCATAAAAGCCTCTATGCCAACGGTTTTCATAAAACCGTTGGTATACATAACCCTTCCCAACGGTTTGATACACCGTTGGGATATATGAGTTGGTAAAAATGGGCTTTCCAGTAGTGTATATACATGATTATTAGATTCTAATTCATACCAAACCCGATAACACCCTTCCATGGATATACTTTCATGAATACATGATCTCCCACAGGAAATTTTGAGTCATTCCTATAATTATTGTCCTAACACTTTTGAATAAATTAATATTCTTTAATATGATACTAAATAACCTTAACTTTTTCCCTCGTCTCTTCAATAAGTTCTAATCCAATGAGTTTCCTTTCACCAACGTCGTCACAAAAAATTTGTATTATGACCACTCTTTACTTATAATGATTCATATAACACCATTTTCATAATTGAATGGAAACTATTATTGTGTGAAAACTCCACTAATGGTTAGTATTGATCCCATATACCTAGAAGGTAAATTGAACATGATATGAACATGTATTTCATTATTTGAAATGTTAATTCATATTGTCCCTTAGATTTTGGATTGTGGTAAGTTCTCAAATAATTCTCGGTATCAAGATCCTTCTAGAGACACTTCCATAATTTTGACGAAATATAGGGATTTAGATGAGAAACATTTAATAAAGGTTCTCTTTTATTTCATAAATATCAAAAATATAGTCTCTTGTGAGGAACTCAAGAGGAAAATACTCTCATATGGAAAAGAAATGTTTATATTTCATTTGATGATCAATAATCACCCAAATTGTATCTTTACTTGTAGGAGTCATAGGTAGTCCGATGACCAATTCAATAGTAATTTTAACCCATTTAAACATAGTAGTAGGAAGAGTTTTCATAAATCCTTTAGGATTATTCCTCACCACATTAACATGTCAACAAACCAAAATATTGGACACATAATGAGAAATTCCATACTTCATGTTATCCCACCAAAAATGTTCAATCAAATACAAATATATCTTTTCAAGACTAGGGTGTATAGATAAATATGATCTATAAGAATCATCCAAAAATTCCTTTTTTTATCTCAGATATTGATGGAACATATATTCTCTCTCCATATTTTAGGACACCGTATTCACCAAAAAATCTGATAATTTATCATAATTCATAGTATTAATTTTCATCTAAAGGTTATCACCCCCTGAATTATAATTCTTTATTCTCTCCAATAAATATGGTTTTCAATTATTTGATATTTTTTTGATGTCTCCACTTCCATTGAAATTCTTATATCAATATTTACTAGACCCATGAAAATTGGTACATTCTCAATCCTCAGTTGGGATATAACACAAACATACATTATTCTTAATGAATCTAATACCTTATTTAATTTCCATGGGTGGCAGTGTATTGAGAAATCATAATCCATGTTTATCTCAATCCATCAACTTTATCTCATTTTTTTCTCTTTCTAGGAGAATATTTACTTCATTATTTTATGATTAGTGTATATATCACTACTTTCAACATAGGGATTATAAGTCCATATTTTAAAAGTGAATATTATAGTCACAAAATCTAGGTCATGGGTTGTGTAGTTATGTTCAAGAATCTCTAATTTTATTGATACATATGAAATAACATTATAATTTTTTCAATATGACACAACTAGGAATCGTAGTTTATTTTTCCAAATAAATACTTAATTGTGCCCTTATTTTTCATAATAATAGCATGTTCTCATTCTTCTAAGATATTATCTTAGGTGATTTTTTAGACATTTTTGAGACCTAGGACCCCAAATATTCTTTCCTCTATGGTCCCCACCACCCAAGAACTTACCAAACTCCATATTTTTCAACTTAGTGAATCCAAGAGCTGGTTAAGCATTAAGTATATAAAAATATACCATGATAAATAATTAGTTATAATCATAATATCATTCTCTCTAGAAATCATCAAAATTTTATTCTCATCAAAAAAACTATCACATTCAATGTAAATATGTTCATCTTATTTACTCAATTAACTGAATGAAAAAAATAATAATGTGGAAAATAGTAATCCAAGTTAGAAAGTACATAATCAAGAAAAATAATTTATTGAACTTATAAATAAAGACAATATATTTTAAATATATGAATCCTTTGAATTACCCATGTCCATAGATGGAAATATTATATTCAAAAACTTTATAATGGTTTATATATAGTCTGTGAATTTCCACAGCATATCCCTAGGGTGTTTCAAACCAGGTCTGAAATGAGGTCTATTTTTTCACCGGGTGATTATTGAGATAAGATCAATGTGAACTTTTGTAGTTATTACCCCTAGAAACCTCAATTCCTATGTGAAATCCTAATGTAGTTTTCAAAAAGTGATGTAACTACTTAGAAACCACTAGCTATATCCTTTACCAAAACTATTGGACAGTTACCAATTATTTTTCACATCCTTAAACATATATATATATATATATATATATATATATATACCTAGACATATCCGCATATATTTCCCTAGGGATATAACTATGCTTTTATCATCATATTTTCCAATGGTTAATCAAACCATTTTCTCATATCCTTTCAATAAGAACCCGTGATTTTCATACAAAAATATCCCAATGTTTAGATATTTATTTAATACATTTCATAAACACACACATGAGGACCATAGTTTTTTACTATAATTGGAGACTAGAAACACAATTTCCATTTTCATGAATTATTTTTAACATACCCCCCAAAGATCATCCCATATTGGTCTTTTATTAGGCATACCCTACATAAACCATTCCTCATGACCTGTTGAAGGAAATATAAGAATGGGTGAGATCAAATGATTAGTAAGGGTAAACATAATAGATATATATCTATGATTATAGAATCTCATAAGATATTCAAATGGGTATCTGATCATGTACATAACTTATGAAGTTCATACCAAATATTCCATCGATTATAAATATATTTATTAGAATAAAACATTATCATTTTAGAAATCATGTCACATAAGAGTGATAAATACTCCTAAATAATTCATGAACCATAAGATCATGCCCTAAATGTTTTGACACATCTTTAATAAATATAATTTGTGACGTCGCAGACCTAGGTGTAGATCATCAGTGTCCTGATCCTATTTTTCAACATGGCATCAAGTACATGTCCACAAATTCATGAGGTTAACAACTATTAGTGAGGGACTAGGGTGTGTATTTTAGGATAATATACCCTCATTAATAGAGTGGAACACATTGGAAAAATAAAATAATAAGTAAATAGTTTATGTCGCAAGATTAAATGATGTTAATGAAAAAGAATACACTATAAACACTCAGCCAGTAACCCACTATAGTAAAAGAAAATAGAAATAAAAAAAACATAAGAAACCAATAGTAATACTCAAAATATAATGATAATTTATGTCATGTGTTTAGAAAAACAATAAAACATGAATACATGGATGTATGCTACACATGATATACAAAAAAATAAAAAAATAAAAAAACTATCGAAGCTACCTTATCTTAAGCCCGATCATCTGCGACCAAGATCCATCCAAATTAAATAAATCAATATCTAATGTCAAATATTGGATGCTTACCTTTTTCAATACACTTATACATGTAATATTATTGGGTTCCAATGGTATACCTGATAGGGTGTGATGTAAATATTCATAATCCACCAACAATAGAATATATAACATCTAATTAGTATAATATAAACTGAAATTGTGTTCGGGAATTCATATAAAAAATTAAAGTGTTATAGTAACGTAGATACACAACTACATACTTCAACCTCAACAAGATTCAGAACATGTAACAATTTTATTTATTAATTAAGGACCGATTTATATAGTGAGTCATGTGAGTTATAACTAGAAAAAACATAATTTCCTAATAATATTAATAATTATGGATCCAATATAAAAAATTCATCATGGATTGATGATGTAAATGAAGAGGAACAAAGGCAATAACCAAGGAATACTCGACCTGAGGGTTCGAGCCAAGTCAGTAATAATATGTAGCATGATTACATGGGTTTTGTGTAATCCAAATGGAATCACCAAATACATTCCAAATATATTTAATTCTAATAGAGTCCATGTAATTCATCCAAGGTAAAATAGGATAAGAAATGACTAGGCCCAAGGGTGTATCCAAGGTGAAACATGTCCATATAAATATAGCTAGATCTAAGGATTGTATCTAATTTATCCTATAATGATAATGGAGGGATCTAATAAAGTCATTCATATAATACACAAGTAGAAAAAGATTGGTTCCAAGGTGGTTCTCAACCGGGGAATCAGGAATCCATGAATCAGAATGGTGTCCATTAGTGCTTATGGGATTCACCCAAGGATCCAAGTCTAACACATGTCTGACCACTACAATAATAATAAAATGTTCCATATGTAAAATAATCCTTATAATTTATTCATTATATATGTTAGGCTAGGTATTACACAATCCTTTTATTATGAATTTTGGTTTAACTCGTTGTCTTTCATTAGAGTGACATGGAATAATAAGGAATGGAATTATTTAGTAATTAATTTACATAATCATTAATTAGGTTAAGTATAATAAATTACATTATACATTTAAGGGGGTGTAGTGGACATGAAACCAAGGCCTTAAATTAATTTTAAATAGGCTAATTGATATACATCATATAGTTTCCAATTACATTCAAGAGTTGTTTTATTATATTTTAGAACTGACCTTAGAATGTTCAAGTGAAATTAACATATAAAAGGAATAACAATGTCTATAATTTATTCATTTAGTCTTGTAAGGGATTTCTAATAGTAGGGTCAAGAAAAAGTACACTCGGATGGTCATGTAGAAAAACATAACAAACCACTAAAGGTATATTTAAGGGAATTACCCAACATTGGATGAATAGAGTTGAGGTTTCACCTCTAATGAAATGAATAAAAATTATAAAAAGGGTCTTTGAATATGATTCTAATGATAATAATGAAATCACATGAATCTAACAGGCCACACATGATGAAACCATCACACCCATTCTATGGAAATTTATTAAATAACGATACGTGCGGGTTAAGTCAGAGGCCATATATAATAAGCTCATACGACTCTCAAATTCTACTATCAGCCTTTCTTCTCTCCTATATAGGATGAAATAGAAGTATAGATAAAAACCCATAAAATAATATAGATGATATTTTATCTAAATAGCATCGTCGACGGAATGAAGAATGATCTTCTGCTAAAAATGAATTAGGTACATACTGATATGCGTGTAACATCATGAATAGGAACCAAATAAAACATAGGATTAGAAATCAGTATCCAAACAAGAAAATCAGAGTTTTAGAGATAAAATATGAAAAGTTTAAAGCTTTCTATCTAGTATAATGATCTAAGGAAAAGGCGGTTGTGTTATACATTTCATTTAGGGATTATTTGTATTTTCACCCAAAAAATAGTGGCACTAGTTTTGGCTACCCAGTTAGACAAACAATGTTCAAACCATTCAAGGATTAATTCCATGGAAGGAAACCCACATGGTTAGGTTACATGATTCGTGGAACCATACACTATCCAAGCGAATATCATTTTTCAAGAACTGAATACATTTCCTATGGGCGTATGGCCCATCAAGCATGATTAGGGGAAACCATGTGTCATTAATCACCCCACTATCCATACCCATATTTTTATGAGAGACTTTTTGGTTTGGTATCATGGTTTCTACTAACCATGTGTCCTAATGTTATTCTTTATCATATGGGGTTCAAATCTCCAATCAAGCCTTTAACACCACTAATCATTTGTGAACTCATTATGAATCCCTATTGGGTCCAAAATTACAAATTAGAAAGAATTTATAAGGATTCCTAACTAAGATAAAAATCATGTTCTTATAGTCTACCCACCACAAAAAAACTTGTCACTAAGTTCAACTTCCATGGGCGGTGAAACACTCTTTGAGAAGAACTCTAGTCACTGGGCACATACATCGGCCTCCCGCTCCCAAGACTTTTATTGTGCACGGCTGTGATACCATAGCACCCATACTAGAGAATCATACCATCTTTAGATGTCCTTCATTATCAAATCCACGAATCATATAAGTTGAACCTCAAATGAATAATCGGCATCTAACTTATCCTCCTCGTGATCAAAAGTTTTAGTCGGTTCATCATGATTACAATTGAGCTGTAAAACTCGGAAGATTTAAAGTATGGAATTGTACTTATAGGGTAATATAAACTGACTAGATACCAGCCTGAATCTCTTTATAATCTTAAATATCTAGAAAAAATTGTGTTGATAGATTCTCTTTCCTTAGAATTGGTCTATTGTTGTGACTAGATGTTTCCCGTTGGAAAATATGATCCCCAACCTTGAACTCCAGTGGTCGATGATGGTGATAGGAATAGAATTTTCTATAGATTGAGAATTAAATATATACTTCTTGGTTAGGTGAAATATTTATGACAAATTTTTTATGAATCATTGAACTAGTATGGCTGCCTCACTATCCTTTCACTAAAAAATGGTTGAAATGTATGTCCTACCATATAAGGCTTCAAATAGATAAATCTGAATTTTCACCAAAAAGATATTATTTTAGCAAACTCAATGAGGGGATATGATTCTCCCATGATCTACCAAAATCATGGAAACCTGATTGGAGCATGTCTTCTAGATCCTGTATAGTCTGTTCTAATTGGCCATTAGTCTTAGAGTGAATAGATGTGCTCAGAAGAACCTTTGTACCCATAGCTCTATAAAATTCCTACCATAACCATGGTGTTAATCAAGAATCCATATCTAAAATGGTAGTAAAAAATAACCCATGTAGTTAGAATACCTCATATACATAAAATCTTCCAAGATAATCAACTGATAATGTCTCCCAGATAAGAAGGAACTGGGATACATTCATCAGTCGGCCAATAATAACCCAAACTGGGTCACTACTTCAAGATGAACGTGGGAAGTTAAATTCAAAATATATAACAACATATTTCCATTTACATTATAGGACTGGGAGAAGCTATAATAATCCTGCAAATCTCTGGTGCTCTACTTTCACCTCCTGATAAGAGGAAAAACTTGTAATAAATCCTTCTTTTAGATGTATCGTCCCAGGCTACCAATACTACTATAACATATCTTGATACATCATTTATATACCAAGTTGAACTGACCACTAAGAATAATTTGACACTCAAATAATTTCTTATCTTACATATGTAGGAACCCAGACACACACATGTATACATATGATGTCGTCGCTATCCACAGACCAGTCTAGAGTTAGGTTGTCTCCAAACATAATCTCCTAATGAACGAAGCCTTAAGGATTACAAAATTGCATACTCTTTACCCTCTCATAGAGTGAATATGTAACTATCAAGTCTAAGAGGTAATATTAATCTTTATTATCATGAATCTCTAGATGCATCATAGAAAATAGGTCCATAAATTTCCATTCATCATTATATTACCATTTGACTTATGCCACAGTTTTTTGACTCAACGCATCAGCTAATTCATTTCCCATTCTTGTTGTATATTCTATCTCAAAATAGAATAAATTATGTTATTACACACATATTCAATATCAATGATTCAAGTCACAGTGTAAAAAGATATATTTTAGGATCTTGTGGTAAATAGAAAACACAAAGTGCTCACCTATAAGATAGTTTCACCAGTAATGTAAGGCGTGGACAACTGCAACTAGATCAATGTTTTTAATCAGGAATTTTCTATCACTACACCTAAACTGCTAGGATTTGTAACCAATGACTATTTCTTCAAGCATTATCACTATTCAGAAACTAATGACAGATGAACCACATAACACTGTATATCATCTTCTGATCTCTAGCAGAATTAGAATCGATTCCAAAACAACCATTCCTTTCTGTTCCAGAAATGATTTCCTACACACTTCTAACCATAATAACTTGAGACCCTCATCTATAGGACCAGTAATAGGTGAATTAGAGTGAAACTAATTTTCTTACATGGCCATTACATCATAATAATGTTAAAAACAAAAAATCATTAAAAACAATGATCCAACGGTTTAATGTCTTGGGAAAATTAAGATGATAAATATATTTTACATAATAAAAAATAAAAATTTATATAATTACTTCTTCTATAGATTCTTGGTGGCCCAAATTTTATCCATCAGACAAGTAATGACATGAGGATATACATCAAATAAATGGGTGACCTAAAAGCCCTATAAGAGGATATATAAGAACTTGAATCAATATAACTTAGGATGAGAATAATAATAATCATAATAACATAACCATGTGATGACAATCATGAGGGGTATCATTAGATAAAGGTATAGAATGTGTAAATTCAATAAAATGAAACATCATGTCTTAGTGGTGAACTAACACACATAGTTGTGAACATAGATAGTGTCGTGTTCACAAATATTTCTCTTTTTATCATGATATAAATCACATTACCCAAATAATGGTATTGAAATATAATTTTGGGTTCACTTATCACAATATAATATTTACATGCACTATATAATTCTGACAATAACATTCATATCCTGAAATTTAAATAATCATGCTCGCCACATAAAATGTATATCATCCATGGACGTAAAATATCCCATGGAAATGAATGGGGTTCAATTCATAAAGAATACATTCATGAATAAACATTGGGGTTCAAAAACTAAGGAGAGAACAAAAAAACAGGTATATAAATCAAAAATCATGAATGAAGAATAAAAATCTCACGACAAGATGTGTTTTTGGAAAAATGACTTATTTTGGAAAAATCATTTCATTTTTTATAAAACAAAATTAAAAAAGTTGTATATCCTAGGAAAAAATTGAAGGAAAAAATTGAAGGAAAAAATTAATGATATTTATAGTACATTAAAGGAACATTTATACTAAAAATGGGGAGAAAGTGTTAAAACCGATAGAAATAGAGTTGGGTTCGAGAATCTCATTAACTTATATATTTGTTCTTTCTTTTCTTTAATATCATGTATAATCAAATCAAATTCCTAAATTAAAAAAATAAATAACCTATTATTTATATATATTCATTATGATTTTATTAATATCTTATATGGGAATTTTGATTCATTTTAGTGTTTTATTTCACCATTAGAGAGTGTTTGTTTATTAGTTTTCATATCTAGTTTGCTTAAATAAATGTTTGTAAGTTTGTGTAAATTGAGGATAAATCTACAAAATTGAGATAATATGTTATTAATGAAATTATAGAAGATTAAATTCCCTTATATATCATTTTTTATATGGTATGAGGATGAATAATCAGAAAAAAGTTTATTGATAATCATTAGGATTAATTTTAGAGGTTTTCTTGATCATCATAATCTAATTTTATTTTTTCTGCATAATAATTTGTATATATGTTTGTTATATAACATTAAATTACTATTAAATAAAAACTAAAATATGTTTGAACCATTATAATGGGCTTACAACCATCCTTGATGGAGGTAATGAAAAATAAAAATGCATCATCCATGATGTCGATAAATCGAGACATCACATAAAATGTTCTCATATTTAGAATAAAATGGAATAAAGAGGGAGTCTAATGATAAATTAATACATCAATAGGATAAAATTAGAGTATATATAATATAATATAATTTTAATGACATATGGATAATGGGAGGTGAGGAGAGAATAAGAAATGAAATGAAATTGAAAATAAATTAATAGGAAAACCAAGAGGATTTTACCTTTTTATTTTTTCCTCTATAAGAATATTATTAGGTAAAGGGTTTTGTATTATGATGAGAACAAGGGATCCTAGATGTGGGTGACGGATGGGAAGAGGATTGGTGTCACATTCGCCATCTTTGGATCATTTATTTTATAAATTTTCTTTGCGTCTGGTAGTTCAGGTTGAAGCCCTACATTAGGATTTTGAGGACTTATTTAAAAACGCTTGTTTTTTCCATGGTTGTGTCATGCTCCCCCAAGGTCGAAGCCATATAGCCTCACCTGTGTCACTATTCGACCTCACCTGATTCAATTAATTAAATAAAATGGATTAATAATAAATAAATTAAATTAAATTTTTGATGAAATAAAAATCAAATAAAATAAGTGTTTTTGAATATAATAATATTAACAATTATATTTACAGACATTATTACTATTATTATTATCAAAATTGATATACGTTTTTTATTATTTTAATACTATCAATTGGGTTTTATTATTTTTATTATTATTAACATCATTATTCTTACTTTAGTTTTTTTTTTATTATTATTATTATTTTATTTTATTTTATTTTATTTTTTTATATTTATTTTTTCTCTCCATGGTTAGGGCTTACCCCCAAAACCTCTGCATCGCATTTCCCCCTCACCCCTAGGTCTGCTCGCATCATCGTCTCTCCCCTGGGTCACCAGATCTTTTGGAAAATTGTCCGACTACCTCCATCACGCTGCCACCCTGCCTTCCCTGATAAGACTTGTCGCACCCCCTGGAACACTTAGTTCCATCACGCCGCACCTCGAACTCCTAACCAAATCCTCCACCATCATGCTGCACTACCATGCCTTGGTGCATGGTCTGCTCCTTCAGCTTCCCCCAATGCACACCCCCTGGACCAGTGGATCTCTCTAGTGCAACGGGCCAGCCACATCTGGCATCCTCTGCTGCGACACACTGACCTCCTTCACTTTGGTCAAATACTAGCCGAAGAACCCCCCCCCCCCCCCAATGCCATCCAGCCATGTTGTGTTACCCTGCTTCTCGACAGGCATCCTCGCCAAATCTGGTTTCCTCACCAGTGTCTCTCCCTTCATCAGCGCACACAACCCCCTTCATTTGAGTATTCTACTCTTCCTTTTTTTCTATTTTTCATGAGTTTTTTGTTACTTTTTTCATTGTGTATGAAGTAAATTTTATGATTTGATTCTTAATCTTTGTTTTGTTCAAATTCTTGTTTTAAGGTTTTAATCGAGTTGGTTGCGATGCGAATTGGGGGAGATTGGTGTTCAACACAAAAGTTTGGGAGTCTTCGACACAGAGGTAGGTGGTTCTGTGCCTTTTCATCATTTGATAAATTTATTATGCTTATTTGAGCTTATAAATGTGTTCTATAGTTTCATTTTGTGGTGCGAATGGTTTTTTTAAATGGTTGGTGTGTTTTTTTGTTAGAATTGAAATTTTAATTAAGGAAATGACAATGTTTTGTGTTTCTTTGGTGTACTGTTATCAAAATGGGGTTTATAGATTGTTTGGGTGGTACGAACTATATTTTCATGGGTATTTGAAGTGTGTATGTTTGAATGTGGATTTTCAATGAGTAGAGAATATTTTTGGGCATGTTGGTGTTTATTTTCTTTTTTTTGAATAATTATCTAGACTGTGTTTGTAATAAGAATTATATTTTCGAAAGGTTATAATGGGGGTTTGATTTTTAAGAACCATGTTTACATGAAATCTGGCATTTTTTGGATATAATATATCATTGTGTCACTTGGTAGTTCTTTTTAGGATGTGAAAAATCTGATTTATAAATTTATTGATATGGTTACCTTGTGTATTTGGTTTTAAAGTATCATTTCTACATAAAATCGAGTTATTTTGTGTAAAGTCTTATTAGTTTCTTCTTGAAATGATTTAATAAATAGTTCAAATGATTTATTGATTTATTTATATGGCACGAAAGTAATATTTTAGAAGATTTGAATATGCATTTGTTTCAAAAGTTGAATGTTTATATAAAATAATACATGTTTTTTTTGTGTAAACACTTTTTTCACCACTTAGTGGCGTTTAATAAATGGTTCGAATAGTCCCTTTAATTTTGCATGTGGTGCAAAACATGTTTTAAGGATAATTTATTAAGAATGTTGTTTGAAATGACTTTCCTACATGTAATTGGGTATATTTTTTTATGTCTGCCCTTGTTGTTTTATTTAAATAATTTATTATATTCTATGCAAGTTGTTTATGTAATTCTTTGAGTGTTTCCAAATGGGGTTCTGTGAAATGATTAAGTAATGACAAATATGTTTGGGAATGGTATTTTTGTGTGCATGTGTCTTTGAAATGTTGTTTGGGTATGCAAGTGGTGGATTTTGTGTGGAATTTCTGGTGTGGTCTATGATATGAAAATGAAATATATAATGTTAATGTGAAACTTGATTGAGAATAAAGGAAAACCCAAGGTATCTAGGTGGGCAGACTAGAACTAGTGCGCTAGTGATCTGGTGGGGTATCATCCCTATTTCACAAAGATTGATTGATGATTGAAACACTAACTAAACATATGATTGACTGAGGGTTGTGGTTCCTACGCCACATTTACAGAGGTTCATGGTTTCTATGCCATATTTACTAAGGGTTGGGGTTTCAAAGCCACATTTCACCAAGAAATGAGGTTCTAGGGTCCCACTCAAGCTACATGAACTTTAGTGGATTTACCTACAGTACAATACTATTCATGACATGGTGCCTTCAGTCAGAATAAAGAAGACCATTTGTGAATGTGCATATTCTTTATGAATTTTCTCTTCCATTTGAAAGTAGTATTTGTGAAATGGGTTTTCTTTAAGTGCTATTTTATTTTTTTTACTTTCAGCCTTTAAATGTTTTCTATAAATGAATTTTAAAATTATAGTTTTAAATAATAATATTAAATTATATTTTTGATGTTGTGGCATGGAACATTTTTATTGGCTGGTATCCTACTGGGCATTCGGCTCAAACCCTACATACTCTTTTGGGTGTATGTTGGACTTGTCATTTGTGTATTCCAGGTTGAGGCATCAGGATTAGTGATGGTGGTTTGGGTTTTCGATGGTTTTCCCTAGTAGATTTGGCGATGGTGGTTTGAGGAGGTGGGTCTTCATGTTTCATGAAGGTTTTGATAGATGTATTAGTTTTTTTTCTTTTCCTTCTTCATGGAGTCTTGGGTTGATTTGTAAACATTTTTTTTGCTCCAATTTTAAAGTCTTGTTTGGTTTTGTTTTCGTGATTTTATTTATTTATCATGTTAGTTATTTTTTTCTATCATTTTGGGTAAACTATTCCCCCATGTTATTCTTGATACACGGGTCCTTATGCTAGCCTGTTGGGATCGGGAATGCCCTTCGGGCCATGTCGCGGACTGAGTCGGATGGAAATCCGGCCTGGTTTGTGACAAAATGGTATTTGCGGCAGGATTGCTCTCTTGGGTATTGTTATTTTGGGATAGTGTTAGGGTATACTGGAGTTATGATTTTCTAGACTCGACGACTTGGCTACTTGTATGGTGCCTATCCATCACACCTTGTGGCGGGACACAAGTTACCAGTGTAAGATGGGGTTTTTCTGAGTCTTTGGTCCTTTTGGTTAATCTTGTCTAGGGGGAATGAATGAGGAGTGGGTTCAGTGGTCCCAACGATCTCGTAGGGTTTGGCTTTCCATGTGGAACTGAGGATGCTATCCTAGAATAATCTTTATGGCGGTGGCATGATTTTCATATGGCATCCGACCATATGTCTCAGTCATCCGTCGATACTAGTCTTCTCTTGCTTCATTTTTTGTCTCTTTGTTTTGGAATCATGGAAATAAGGTTTTTAAATAAATTTTTTTTGGTGTTTTAATAATCGATTGTTCTGTGGTGTCTTCTTCTATTTTGTAAATGTTGGATGTGGGGCATTTCGAGATGATAATACTTTTTGAATGATTTATGTCTTCAGTTTGAATTCTTATTTTTAAGATGGTGTGAAAGAATGTGGTTAGAGGTTTCTTTTGAAATGTTCTTCAAGAAAACCTTGAAGTGGTTCCCCCCTGCACTTTTAGTGTTCACTTCCTGTATGTCTTGGTCATAGTAAAAGTTTTATTTGGTCTATGGATTTCATTCATGACTGGTGTACGCCACCATAAAGCATTAACATCTAATTGATGTGTGGCCATGAGAAATATTCCATTGGCCGACCCTCTAGTTGATTAAATTAAGGACTGTCCCTTTCTAGAGATCGTTCTAAGTCTATCCCTTTTTCCTTTTCGGGTAAGTGGATCCTCTCATAACAGGTTATCCAGTATGAGGTGAGTTAAAGGGAGTTTTGTTCTCTTTGAGTTGTCTGAGTTGTCAGGTATAAAGTTTGACACCGTTGCATTTTAAATTCTCCTTGGAAATGGTTAAATAAATTCTAATGGGGAAGGGTGAAGGTGGATCGGAGTTATCAGTGTTGACCGGGTTCTTGAAGGGATTTGATGAAATTTCATCAGTCACAAGGGTCATGTTTGGTGACGTCTTGAAATGTGGGTTCTTTTCAAAGTCCAAAGGTGGATTTCATAAAACCCTTCGAGAATCCTTATTTTCATAAGAGTGTGTCCTCCTCTTAGGTAGTTCTATTATTTTTATTCAAAGGGGGGTGTTTTTCATGCATCTTTCCTTCTTAAAATTCTTATATAAGGTTGAATAGGTGATGCATGAACATCATCTAAACCTTAACTCAGTAGATGTTCCATGATAGAGTAATTGGATGCTGGAGTGTGCTGTGTATGATGGTGTTATCTAAAATGTAGTTTGGTTTCGTGCAGAACCAGGAAAGAAGAAGCTTCGTTAAAGGGTCTTCAGTTCCTGACTACAAGGTAGGAGATGCTTCATACATTAGGGATCTACCCATAGGTCTCAAGTGAAGCTAGCACATGGTCAAAAACCCCCAAGAGTGTATGGGACCCTGACATTATTTCTGTCACTGGTTTTTAAAGTAATTGTTGTTTGAATTTTTTCTATGGTTGTTCCATTTCGATGACCCATTCGGGTGTGTGAGGTTTTCTTATTTCTATGAGGTGTCATAGTTGTCTCGTTACCTAAGTCCCAGGGTTTGTGTCCCACTGAATGTAGTCATTTTTAGGGGTCCTTATGTGTTATGTTGGGTAAATTGGTCTTATATTCGAATAGTGCTCATCCAAGGATGTGGAGATGTTGTTCGGTCATAGGTCGTGGTTTTGAAGCCCCAGTGTTTGGGGTCATCCCTCCCTGACCCTTGTGGTGGGGTGTTTGGTCACCATCAGAAAATTTTTAATGTTTTGTACCAACTGTCAGTTTTAATGGGGGGAGACCCATGATGGGTCTCACACAAATGTCACTGGAATGATTTGGGGTTGGATTTTATTTTCAAAATAGTGGGGAGTCAGCTCGTGCCTTCTTGTTTCGGTTTTCGTCTTGGGAGTCAGTATGAATATAATGGTGGGGAGCCCCTTTGGGATTCTCCTTGTTTTCCTTTTTCATTCCATTTCTAATGATGGCTTGGTGATAAGTGATAAGATTCATCGTCACATGTTTTTGGACCTTGTTCGTTCATTCTAGCCTAACAGTGTGGTTTTTGTTTAATTGTTCTAGAGGTGTTTTGTCTTGTGATGTTGTGTTCCCTGGGCGTGAGAGTTATTTTCCTTGATCCTTCAACTTGAGGTGTTCTAACTCTTTTTAGAGAGTGACACATATCAAATAGACTTTTTACAAGTTTTGTGAAGATATCTTTTGAGTAACATTCTCTAAGAAGAATTCCTTTTCCTATTTTCACTTGTTGATTTTGGAAATCCTCTTTGAGCCTTAAAGAAGTGTCTTTTTCTACTTTGGGGTTCAATCATAGTTGTCGATTTTTTAGGGTGGAAATCATTATAGTGGGTAGAATAGTCACACTCACTATTTATGAATAATATATTTTATTAATTTTATTTGTGTTGGGTTGTTCTGGTTGAAGCCCGACATAAATATTTGGAGGACTTATTTAAAAACCCTTGTTTTACCCTTGGATATGTCCAGCGCCCCGCAGTCGAAGTCGCGTGACCTCACCTGGGTCACTATTCAACCTCGCCTAGTTCAATTAATTAAATAAAATGGATTAATAATAATGAAATAAAAATAAATGTGTGATGAAATAAAAATCAAATAAAATAATTGTTTTTAAAGATAATAATATTAATCATGATATTTAGGGAAATAATTACTATTATTTTTATCAGATTTGATATAACTTTTATTTTAATTTATTACATTAAATTGGGTTTTATTATTTTTATTAGTATTAACATCATTATTGATACTTTAGATTATTATTATTATTATTATTTTACTTATTATATTTGTTTATATTATTTCATTTTATCTTTATTTTTTCCCCTCTTTGCATTGGTCATCGCCGCTCCCTTACCCCCACGTCGTGTTTCCCCCTCACCTCCTAGGTCTGCTGGCAGTTTCGCCACTCCCTTGGGTTTCTAACTCTTCCAGCAAGCTGTCTAACCACCTCCCCCAGGCCACTGCCCTACCTTGCCCGATCAGACCCATTGCACCCACTGGAACACCCAGTTCTATCACACCGCACCTCAACCTCCCGATGACCCCCATTCCTATCATGCTACACTCCCATGTTGTTCCCCCATTCCTACTTTGTAGGCTCCCCGTGACACACACCCCCTGGACTTGCAGGTCTCTCTAGTGTGACGTCAGAGCCACCCCTGACTTCCTCTGGCACGACATGCTTCCTCATGTACTTTTGGTAAATCCTGGTCGAACAACCCCCTTATCAGTCAGACATGTCGTTCCACCTTTCTTGCCAGCAGTTAGCCTCACCAACTCCAGCTTCCCCACTGGTCCCTCACCATTCGTTGGCTCATGCAACCCCCTTCGGTCGAGTATCCTCTATCTTCTTCTTCTTCTTCTTCTTCTTCTTTTCACTCTTTCATGATTTATTTCTTTTTTTCAGTGTGTATGAAGTATATTTTATTAGTCGATACTAAAACATTGTTTTTTATAATTATTGTTTTGTGGTTAAAATCGAGAATGTTGTGGTGAAAATTTGGTATGATTCGAGTTCCGCACCAAATATTGGGAGTCTTCGACACCGAGGTAGCTGGTTTTATGCCTTATCATCATTGGATAAATTTATTATTCTTATTTGAGTTTATAAATGTTTTCTATAGATTCATTTTGTTGTCTGAATGGTATTTTTAGAATGGAGGATGTATTTTTCAGTTAGAAGTGAAATTTTGATTAAGGAATTGACAATGTTTTTTGTTTCTTTGGTGAAATGTTTTCAAAATGGGTTTTTGGGATTGTTTGGGTGGTGTAAACTATATTTTCAATGGTATTTTAAGTGTGTATGTCTGAATGTGGATATTCAATGAGTAAAAAATCATTTTGGGCATCTCAGTCTTGTTTTGAAATTGTGTAAATAATTTTCTATATTTTTTTTGTTATGAGAATTATATTTTTGAAAGGATATAATGTACATATGATTTTTGAGAACCATGTTTACATGAAATATGGTGTGTTTTTTATATAAACTCTCATTGCGTCACTTGGTAGTGCTTATTAGGTTGTGAATAATGTTCATTATAAATGTTTTGATATGGTTACCCTGTGTATTTGGTTTTAAAGTAATGTTTTTACAAGGAATCAAGTGTTTTTGGTGTAAATTATTTACGGTTTTTCATGAAATGATTAAATAAATAGTTGAAATGTTTTATTGATTTATTTAGATGGTGCAAAAGTAGTATAATGGAATAGTTGAATATGACTTTGTTTTTAAAGTAGTATGTTTATATAGAATAATACATGTTTTTGGTGTAAACCCTCATTGCATCACTTGATGGTGTTTTATAAATGGTGCAAATAGTTCATTTAAGTGTGCATGTGGTGAGGAAATAGTTTTAAGGATAATTTGTTATGGAAGTGGTGTGAAATGACTTTCCCACTTGTAATTGGGTATTCTTATTTGTGTCAGCCCTTGTTTTCTTATTTAAATAATGTTTTCTAAGTTGTGCGTATTGTTTATGTTCTTATTTGAGTGTTTCCAAATGGGGATTTGTGAAACGATAACATAATAGAAAATATAATTTGGTAAGGTATTTTGGTGTGCATGTGTTTTTGAAATGTTTTTTGGGTATGAAAGTGATGGATTTTGTGAGTAATTCCTTGATTGGTATATCAATGAGAAAGAAATATATTATGTGAATGTAAAACATGATTGAGAACAAGGGAAGACCCTGGGTATCTAGGTTGGTAGACTATAACTAGTGTGCTAGTGATCTGGAGGGGTATCGTCCCAGATTCACTTAGCTGGATTTAAAATTACAACCCTAACTAAACATATTAATGAATGAGTTTTGTGGTTTCTAAGACACGTTTACAGAGGGTCATTGTTTTTAAGCAACTTTTACTGATTATCGGGGTTTCTATTCAACGATTCACTATGACACGAGGTTCTAGGGTCCCACTTGATCTAGATAAACCTTAGGGAATTTACCTGTTGTGCTCTACTATTAATGTCGTGGTGCCTTATCTCGGCATATGAAGGACAATTTGAGTATGTGAATATTCTTTATTAATTTTTTCTTCCATTTTAAATTAGTATTTGTGAATTGGTTTTTCTTCTAGTGCCCTTTTTTTTACTTTCATCTTTTAAATGTTTTCCTGAAAAGAATATTTAACTTATATTTTTAAATAATAAAGTAAAATTATCTTTTTGATGTTGTGGCATGGAACCTTTTTATTCGATGGTATCCTATTGGGAATTTGGCTCACAACATACATACACATTTAGTTGTATGTTGGTCTTTTCATTTGTGTATTCCATGATGAGGCATCAGGCTTAGTAAAGGTGGTTCGGGTTATTGATGGTTTTCCAGTATAGAACTAGTGATGGTGGTTTTAGAATAATGATCCTTATATTGAATGAAGGTGTGGATATATGTATTATTTTTCTTGTCGTTGAAATCTTCTTGGAGTCTTGGGTTGAATTTTAAAATTTATGTTTGGTCCAATGTTAAGGTTTTGTTTGGATTTTTTTCCAGATTTTTTTTAATTTATCTTATTAGTTGTTTTTCTGTCTCTTATTTTAGGTAAATTGTTCCCTCATGTT
Organism: Viscum album; assembly: GCA_963277665.1. Lineage (NCBI taxonomy): Eukaryota > Viridiplantae > Streptophyta > Magnoliopsida > Santalales > Viscaceae > Viscum > Viscum album. The sequence continues at coordinate 288,553,472 of OY728153.1, read as the reverse complement.
ACTCTTGTAACCTGGGCACTTGTGCCTGCCCATGGGGATCAAAATCTCCCTTCGAGCCCTGTTGTGGAGCAGTTCGGGCACCGAGTTGGATAGAGTCCCGACCAAGTATGTGATAATTGCATAGAATCATGACAAGATTCAATGCTTTAGAGCTGTGAGGAGAAGAGGTGGGGTGGTATTTATAAGGTTATGAGAGGAGTGTTTCTCATTATTTTATTCATTTTTTTTATTATTTTTAATCATGAATATGAATAGTTTGAGCCTTATTAATAAATATATAAAAATAATGATGTATTTTTTGAGGTTTTGGCATTACATTATCCTTACATCAAAAGTGACTCAAAATTTCTGGTATTTATCGTTTATTGGGAATTATCATATTTTACTATTTCAAAACAATCATGGATTTTAGAAAAATACCAAAAATACATATAATTTTTTTGATGTTTGAAATTCAAAAATGAACTCAATTTAATAAAAACAATTTTCTAAATTTTAGAAATTGAATTTTTAAATAAAATCATCATTTATTCAAAAATACAAATTCTAAAATAATAACTGAAATTATAACACATTGAAAAATTATTTAAGGTCTAATAAAATTAACTTATAAAAATAAGACAAAAAATATTAATTTGTTATTATATTTTATGTAAATATATTTTCATTTAAATATTTAATTTATTTATAAAATTATAACAAATCGATTATGTTTTATAAAAATATAAACATGTAATTTATAATGGTTAAAAAAATTTACATATACTCTGATATGATTATATCATATAATCATTTATAAGATAGATAAATTTTATTTATACCTTCATAGGTGTGGTTACTATTCTATTAGTTGGATTACTATTCCTAATGGTCATGTTACAATTAAAATGGGAAAGTTACTATTCCTTTAGTATATGTTTCCTTAATTTATTAAAATATCACTTATTTCATTATTCATTTATGAGAATGATGTTTTTATTGATCATCCATTTCTATGTAAGTGTTTTACACCATTGGAAATAATTATAAGATGGTAAAAGTTCTATTGATAAATGTTTGGGTCTTTATATGTAGCACGACATGATAAGTCCTGTATGAAATGCTTATAATATCCATCTAGCCAGAAGAAAATCCTTATATAAAATAAGTGTTTGGGATTCTCTGAGTAATTCACAACACCTTCCTTATATTGGTCAATATATACTCAAGATGCTATGATAATATTACTATATAAGTGAACTTGGTCAATCTAGAATTGGCACATAGAAGTATTAGAATGAAGGTTATGCTCTCTCAGTGCATTCAGAGTGATATCAAGGTGCTTATCATGGTCTCTATGACTGTGATAATAAACCAATATTTTAATCACAAAATGTGAAAAACATTCCATATATTGGTGGATCACCATATTCATCATGTCCATGAAACGACATACATATTTGTAAGACAGAATGACATAACGAGATATTCATACAAATAATACATGGTACTGAATGTTGTATGAGGTATGTCTATTAGCCTGAATCACACCTGATGATAGCCCAATCTTTGGTAGATATTAGAAAATACCCTATGTCATTGGATCTGGTCAAATAGAACATCTATTTGATGATGTGGATACCGACTATTGACCATAGGATTCATTATGAATATTTAATCCACATATAAACAAAGGTTCCCATCCACATACTTATTTAAAATAATGGGTGAATCCTAGTATAAAATTCAATGCCATATGGAACCATTTACATCTTGATCTTCCTAATACCACTTTCCATCCTGGTGCTTAGTTGGTGCCATCCTATATGGAGGAATGAAAATTGGAGCAGTTCCAAGAATGAGATTAATCATAAACTGAACCTCAATATCAAGAGGATTTCTAGAAAAATCATTTGGAAAGATCTACCATAAATGATCCACTACAATTGAATAATCTATGAGGTTTACTCACTACAACTCCATAATGAGACTATCAATTTAGGAATTCACTCTACCAAGGCCATGATTCTCTAGTCCATAACTACTATCTTAGATATCTCACTAATCATTCGATAGATAACTACTCCACTTTGGTGATGTAAAGGATATCATGTGATGATAGCAGTCTATAGTGTTCTGAAACAATAACAACCAATCCATAATGATAATTTCATTGATTCCTATCATCTCAAGTACAAAGGGGTCTCATAAAAAAGTGTAATTGCCTTCCACACGGGGGGTCCCTATATTTTCATATACCCTCTGACTGTACCACCAATATTGTATACCGGGTCATGACACCATAGTAATTCTGAATTTACTTATAGATACTTTCTATAGTAGACAACTATATGATGTAGTGGGATGAATCTATATCAAATAATGTAGATACTATAGTAGAGCCTACTATAATAGCACCTTATACATTAGACTTACATACACTCTAATCCTTTGGTATTTACTATAATGAATGAATATTTAAAAAACAATTTCCCTTTTATATATCTAAAAACCCAGATTACGATCACTATACTGGCACTACTGACAAATAGTATGGGAACAACTGCTAGGAAATCCTCCTCAACTAGTCATGCTGGTGACACTCCAACTCCCCACCTTACGTGGTGTAAAATAAAATGACCCTAATGGTGGTGCGTGTCTTGAGCATATTTCACTAGAAGTAGTTGTCAAGGTCTGACAGAATCTCTAATGATTCCCCATGAATCATTAATCACAACACTCCAATGGGTCTCCATCACAGGAGTCTTCAGATTCCTATATAATCGTCCCTAATGGAATACAACAGATTTGCAAGTTCTATTACTCTAACATCCATTTCTCTGATGTGAATCCTCAATGGAATGCTTCGTGCTACTGGAAAAACTAATGGCGAGCCTCAAAAATGATCTTCTATGCCTAGTACTTTCACAATCTCTCATGTAGCACTTAGTGATAAGATAATGGTTGAAGATTTCAGAGAGAGAAGTTAGATGAAACACCATCACCTTAGTATGCATGTAATACTGGGGACCATCCTAAAAGTGTAAATCATGTGAATTCACATCACTGAATAGATTAAATTAAAAGTATTGTAACTCAGTAAAAACATTGATTAGTCCATGAAATATATAGCAAAATGATATAGATGCATGTAATATATGGCTCATTCAGCCTTCAACATGTAAGGAAATAAGTGTCTATAGAATGTAGTCTAAAAATCATCCCTTAACATTTCTTAATGATTAAAAACTTGGGTGACCATATCCCACAAGTTCTAGTCCAAATCACACCGCATATAAGAAGAAATAATTTCCCTCTTCTTAAGAGGATTCTACATATTCTCAAAGACAGATAGTGTAGAATCTAGCCAAGAGTCAACAGCCTATGGAATACCATACCCCAAGAAGGCATGAGGATGATGCTTCAAGAAGTCATGTGTCAGATCAGTAATTGTAGGCACATGTCATAGAGCACCCTTCATGGACTACCTTAGATATAGTAAACTCTCAGGAATCTTAGTGTCATTAACCATATATGGTATAATAGTTGGTTCCCCTTGTGGAACTCTGGGTGGTAAAATTGGTAGCTCAGGGCCCACCATGTCTTGGGAAAAGTCATCACCACATTCCCGAGGCACAACATGAGGATGTCATGGAGGCATAGATTAACAAATTCCATATACTCAGCTAAGAATGAACTTTGAAGCAAATAGGTATACTAGAAGAAGAAGAATGTAAAAATAAGGGACCACTACCCAAGGTATACAATCCCAACTACCTGGTTATAGGGCCAAGTATTAGTAAGTGTTCAGGTCTAAATTACAAGGATTCTAGTAGATAAAGGTTTAATAGCACCTTGCCTCTTCATTTACTAGAAACCATTTTTTTAAATTATTCTTTTGCATTTATTTTTCAATTTTTTATATAATTATATAAATATTTTGTTAAACTATATTTAATTTTATATTGAGTGGTGTCTTATAATAATTTTCACTAAAATAAAAACCTATTTAACTTTTATTTGACCCATTCTACATTTGATATTACAATATAACTTTTCATATATGATGGATTGACTCAGTAAACTACACATTCCAACCAATGAGGGACCAAACACCTCATGAATTTAAAATGGAAATCACTCAAAAAAATCTAAAGTTATTCATAGGCATAATATAACTTCCATAACATCACTCAAAAATCCCATGAAATACATGAAAATGAATGCAATAAAATGCACAAATATGGTATTGAATATCCGTGGGATGTGAATTCTAGGTTTCTACAAGGATGCATGTAACAATTCCCATTTTCATCCTATCATTGATATAAGGTTGAAATGAAATCCTCAATCAATATAATAATATTAAAAATGACGTAACATGTCTATCATTATATGGTGAATGTTTTTCAATTATAACAAGAAAAAAAGACCAATAATTATTATTTAAGAAAAATCGACATTTAAATCAAAAACAGGTTAGCTACACCCAAGCATGACTTATAACCAAGTTCTTAGGTGTTCAAAATATCTTGTATATGGTATTAAAATAGTAATTAAAAGATGTATGTCCTCTAATTCCTATGAGTGATGTCCCAAAATCGGGTTCCACTCATTGGTTCCCCGATCCTGGTTCTCCACATGTCCTCAAGCGTATATCCCAAAACATCAGAGCTTAACAAATTTTAGTGAGGGAATTGGGTGTTTCCATGGGAAGACTATTCCATAATTACCAGAGTGGAAAGAGGTGATAAATATAATAACATATAATTAGTAGAAGTAGTAAGATAAATATATGTCAATGTAGAAATAGAAACAATAAACAATGGACCAGTAACCCAACAAAGAGGATGAATTTGGAAATATTAAACAATTGAAGAAAATGTTAGTACTAATCAAAATATAAAGAAAATTTATTTCATGTGTCTAAAAAATTAGAAAACATGAATACATGGATGAAGGAAATACATGATGTACAAAACAAGAAAAGGAAGTCCAAAACAACCCAAGAATATCAATATCTAGCTCAATAATCTTCTTCCATGCTCTATCCTAATGCAAGAAAGAAATATGTGGTGTCTAATGTGGGATTATTCCCTTTTTAAACACTACATACATGTAATGTACCCAAGAACCAATGGAAGCAAGAATAGTGTGTGAGATAAATCTAGGTAGGAAACCACCAATGATGTTTATAACATCCAGTCCTGTAATATAAACTAAAATAGTGTTTTGGGATGCATATATAAAATTAATATAGTATATAAATGTAAATACCCAAATAGTAATAATGAAGGATCCAAGATATAGCAAGGAATCCTATAGTTATGATAACAATGAAGAGGATCAATGGTAACATGCAAGCAATCCTTGATTTCAGGGGTCAATCCAACATAGATATAATATATAGCCTAGATATAGGGGCTACGTGTAATCGAATGGTAATCACCAATGGTATTCCACCATTATTTGGTTCAAAATGTGTCTATGAAATTCATCCCAGGTAAAATGGGATAAGAAATGACTAGGCCCAAGGGTGTATCTAAGGATCCAAATATATGAAGTTGTTATGATGGATATAAAAAGTGTATGCAATTTATCCTATAATGATAGTGGGGGATCATATGATTTCATACCAAACATCCAAAAGTACAAAAAGATCTGGTTACAAGGTGGGTCTCACCAATGGAAACTAGCATCCTTGAAGCAAAATGGAATCCACAAGTGCTCAAGGAATTATCTTGGGAATCAATGGAAATCATGAGTCTGATAAATCCTGTAATAATTAACAGGGCCATATGTAATAGTCTCCTTATTATTAATTCATTATATAAATTATTCCTTGTATTATTCATGCCATTTAATAAGTGTTTTTGTTTAATACATTTCCTTTCATTAATGTGACAAATAATAAAGAGGAATGAAACCATTTTGTAATTAAGTTACATAATCATTAATTAGGTCCACTCCGCTTCCTTCCATTATACAAGGAATGGTGTGATATAGACATGCAACCAAATAATTTAATTACTTTTAAATATTCTAAGTGATATATATTATATACATTCTATTTACATTTATGTCTTGTTTAATTATATTGAATCACCTAAAATAGAAGGGTCAATTGACATTAACATATAAAAGGAATACCCATTTCAATTCATAATTCTTCTAATCATGGGAGGGCTTAAAATTAAAAGGGATAATCCAAAGAACACCTAAATGGGGGCGTAGATTAATATCAAAAAAACTAAAGGAATATTTAATGGAAGGACCCTACATGGGGTGGATAAAAATGAGGCTGAATCCTCAAAATACCTGAATAAAATATTTAAGTAGGGTCTTAGAATATGATTTTAAATACTATAATAAAGTAATAATAATTTTATAGTCCATGCCTGATGAAATCAGTTTGCAGACACTATGAAAAATTATAAAATAGAATGACATTTGGGATGGGTCATGGACCACCTAACATAAGCTTGTAATACTCTCATCATCTTGTATTAGCAATTAGTATGGCCTGGACTAAAATAAATCTAATTATTAGACCAAGAACATGAATATAGGGCATATGAGCATACATATAAATTCTTTATCCTAGGTATAGAAGAATAAATAATGGATAAAAGGAATCAATTACTTACTAATTCTCTTCAAACATGATAAATTAATATTGAATCAAATATCAGATGAGATATTCAGATCAAAACTAGAAAAGTGGGGACTGAGAGATTAATTATGGAGAGTGGGGGGATTTTTGTTTTCTGGAATGATAAAATAAATGATAGTGTGTTAAACATTTCATTTATTTAATTTTCATAATTTCAAACCAAAGATAGTTTAATTCGGTGTCGATGCATGTTTGGCCAAATTTTGTTTGTATCGTGCAAGGATCATTACAATGGAAGGGCACTTTCAAGGATATGTTTCTGGTTAGGGAAAGTATGTTCCAACTATGAAAATGTATTCTTCTAAAAATTTTAGACATTTCACTTGATGTTAGGCCCATAGTTCATGTTTATGTAAAATCATGTTCCCTTCTTCATCCCACTATCTTTCTGCCTAGGGTTATGAGAGATCATGTGGTTTGGGCCACATGGTTTCTAAAAACTCTGTGGTCTAATGTTATTCTTTATCGTCCAAGTTAATGAGATCCAAAAAATCCTCATACACCCCTGAAACCATTTTAAACTCATTATGAATCCATATTAGGTCCAAAATAAATAATTACACAAAATTAAAAAGGATACATAACTGAAATAAAAATTTGGGTTCTTACTAAACCAATTTATATGTCAAGGTTAACTACCAAGTACATCAACATTGTGGACCAAGAATTATCACTGATTTCACATTATGGATTAGGAAACACCTATTTCCTAAAGTGGATTTGGACTCACTAGTTTCCCATACTATATGAACCCCATCAACTAGTTTCCCCTTGTTATCTCATGAGATATTATGATATACCCAATGAATTGGTGGGAGATATAGGTCCCACCTATATCATAAAGTGAAAAAAAATTATTTGTGAAATATATAATAAATAATTCATCATATAATCATATAATAATATATTTAAATAAAATAGGTTAAATAAATATTTCATCAATTCACTCTAGCATAACATGTGGATGAAAAATTAGTTAATAAACATTTCATCAAAATTTTAAATTACCTTCCATAGGAAGACTAAGAATGATATCATTCATTCATATCCCAAATAAATAATAAATAACATCAATGGATTTCATCTTATACAGAAAATGATTTTGACATATCACATGGAACATTTATTTATGAATATAGGATTTCCACTTTGAAAAAAATATTAAAACATAATACTTTTTCAAAATCCATTTCATTGAAAATTAACATGAAAACTTATACAGAATGAATTAAAAATAATTTAAAACATTTATTATGGAAAATATAATTTCTATTCTAAAAATAACTAAAAATTTATCAAATAAATTAGAAATTATTATTTTATAAATAATCCACAAAACATGTAATGGATTATTTAAAATAATTAGTTGTTCAAAATGGTGAAAAATACAAGTCATTCCATTTGTGTTAAATCAAATATACCATTAACATTTAATTTAAATGTCAAACATGCATTTTTTTTTAAATGTATTGGGGATTAATTTCAAACCTAATTGTAGAAAGAAAAATTTATTTAAAAATTAATTTAATAAACCATTTTGATAATGTTAAAAAAGTAAAAATATGATAGAAAGTATAGTTGTGGAAGAAAAAAATGATTTCGACAAATAAAAATTCATAAAAAAATTATTTCAATCACTTGATTACATGGAGAGAGGAAAAGTAAGGAAAACATGAATTGTCATGAAATAACATGAGGATAAGAAGTGTCATGAGTTTCTTGAGACATTTATTATAATATCTCATCATTCTAAGAAAAAATATAAACAATCCCAATAAACTATGAGATTTTACAATAAAAGATTCATCACTTTAGTAAAATATATTCATATTACCTATAAAAGAATTAAATTAAATGATACTTAAAATAAATGGAGAATAAATCATTTCTAGATAATACATGTTAAAATGGTTGTATATATACATTATATAAGAAGATAGTTTCATAACACAGCATAGTTCACAATGAAGTTAAATTAAATCATAAATCCATCACTACTTTAGGGAATTTAGAGCTGTAAACCCCAAAAAAGAGATATCCAAATATTTATATGTAAATACCATTAATTTTAATGTAAATCATAAATAATTACATTTATTAGTACTATATAATCCCAATAAAAGAAAAAAAAATTGAATATGGAATGTGTCTCACAAAAAATAAAAGTGTGACAGAAATACCATACCTTAATCCTCAAATTACATCATACTCATTTAAACCTCATGTATAATAAACCTATGATTATTATAAATATATTATCGAAACATATATATATATATAATACCACATAATAATGAATATGAACTTTTATTACACATTATTTTATAATTACATGTTAAAATACTGTTTCATCTAATAACTGCTTTTCCTTTCATGTATGTTTTGATTTAGTGTTTTCAGTACCAATCATTTGATAATGGTTAAATATTAAATTAAATTTTGATTATGATATAAATATCATAAATATATCCATTATTTATATATTTATATTAATCCTCAAATTTAGATATAGAAATAAAATTGGTCATTCGTAGAGATGGTTGGTCGTACGCATGCATGAATGCAGTTTCCATTTTTTTGAGGACGACATGAAATAAAGTTAAATAATATATAAAATTTACATAATAATTTTTATGTAATATATATAACATATATTCATAAAATTTAATTTTATTCCCTTTGGTGAAAAGTGTTAAGTAAAAAACATATCACCACACATTGTGAGGCACTTGTCAGCCATACCCATGGATGGCGATTCACTACTGGAAATTAGATCTTTCCCAACGCTTCTATACCAATGGTTTTCAAAAACCGTTGGTATAGGTCCCCTTTCCCAACGGTTTGGCCAAACCGTTTTGAAAGGCCCCCAAATTGGCCACTTTTCCCAACGGTTTGGCCAAACCGTTGGGAAAGGCCCTCAAATTGGACACTTTTCCCAACGGTTTGGACAAACCGTTGGGAAAGGTGGACCTATCCCAATGGTTTGGCCAAACAGTTTGGAAAGGTCCCCAAATATACCACTTTTCCCAACGGTTTGGACAAACCGTTGGGAAAGGTAGACCTATCCCAACGGTTTGGCCAAACCTTTGGGAAAGGTCCCCAAATATGCCACTTTTCCCAATGGTTTGTCCAAACCGTTGGGATAGGTCTACCTTTCCCAACGGTTTGGCCAAACCGTTCGGAAAAGTGGGACAAAATTCAACATCCTTCACAGAATTAAAATCACAACCAAAGACCTATACCAACGGTTGTTAAAACCGTTGGTATAGGTCTATACAAACGGTTTTAACAACCGTTGGTATAGGTACTTTCATTTTTTATCGGACCTTCGTACCGAGAACATTATATAAATCAAAATTTAAAATATTTATGAGAATATATATATATATTTATGTAATTATGATCACAAAAGTCATGTTAGGTTAGTGGTTGATTCGTTCAATTATAAACGAGGGGTCCTGGGATCAAATCCCTGCGGATGTTTTATTTTTTGAATTTATATACCAACGGTTCCATTACCATTGGTATAGATTTCATATTACCTATACCAACGGTTTCCAAAACCGTTGGTATAGGTATATACCAATGGTTTTTGGAAAACAGTTGGTATAGACCTATCCCAACGGCTTACTTGGCTACGGTTCTCCAAACCGTTGGTAAAGGTTAGTTTTCCAGTAGTGATTCCAGATCCAACAAGGAATATAAAGTAAGAGTTTTTTATGTAATAAAATAATCATATAACTGTTATTATGTTTCAAATACAATAAATATTTATTTATTCTGAAATTATTACCATCTGAATAAAACATAAATGAAAAAATCACATCAAATCGGGTTATGACGAGGTTGTCCGCCGTACACAGAAGCTATGTTATAATTTTCAAAAAACATAGGATATAAGAAGGTTTGTGTGGTATTAAAATTTAATAGATATTGTAATATCAAAAATATTATATATAAACATTAAATATATCATTATATGTATTCGATAGAAGTGGTGATGGAAAAAAAGTTGCATCGGTTTGCGAGGTGGTAGTCCGCCATACACATGATTGATGCTTTAATTTCCAATTTTTTGGAAGAATATATTATTAAAGGTCAGGACCGGAAAATAATAAAATATTAGTGAATTTGATATAAAAAATTATTTAATTATCGTGGATTAATAATAATTTAATATGTATATTATGAAATAAAATAAAATCCATGGTTAAGGTCATTAAGTCTTCTCAAAAAATATATTTTGGTTTGAGCGAAAAGAATTACAAGGGTTGATTTCTAAAAAAACTAAGAATTATAGGATTAGAGGATGGAATTAATGATGAAATTTGTTCTGTTATTGGCTGAACCTAATGGTTATAGATGTGTGAATTTGGAATGATAGGGGTGGAATTTTTGAAGTGAGGTGAGGGATACACATGTAATTTCTAAAAAAATGGTGTACCTGTTGTTTTCACTTGCCAAAAGGCTTAAATATTGTTCATTATAAAAACTTTTACGTTATAATATATAAATATGGCCATAAAATTTTTTTTTACATGTTTCTAGGTCATTTTATCCCTTATCATTTTAGTTTGACCCGTGGTAAACCAATTTTCTTATTAACAATAATAATTATTTTTTACAGTTTATACAAACCATAATATTAAAATTTTATTTTGACCATGTTAAATAATATAAATTATTATTATTACAAATATTGAATCCATCTCTTTGAATTCAATTAATATAATTTGGAAAAAATATTTTAAAATTTAACCCACTCGCATGACACAAAATATGTTTTCTAAAGGGAAAAGTATAAAAAGTATAAATGGTTCTAACAGCAATATTCAATATTAAATTTATTCAAATCACTTAAATGGGATAAATTTTTATATAGTTGAACAAATTTTAATTTAAACCCCATCATAAAATAATTTTTTACATTTTTAGATGCATTTAAATTAATAAAATTCATAATAAACATAATTATATTTCACTTTTCATTTATGAACATATCACATTGGGAAATTCAAAAAAAATTGAAGTTATTTATGAATTAAAAATTTAAAAAATGAAGTTTTTTTCTTATAATTTTAGAATTTTAATAAATTAATTTTAAATTAAATGTTCAAAAGGAAACAATACCTCATTTTAGAAAAATACAGTTTTAAGAGTAATATTATATTTATTATTATATATTTTCCAGAAAAAAAACAAGAATGTTAAAAATTTAGTTTAATTAATAAAATATATAAATTTAATTAAAATTATTCTGCAAAACTAATTTTATAAATTAACAGTGGTAAAACATGTTTGTCTGCTAAAATATTTTTTTCAGCAAAATATTTCCTTTCCTTTAAAATGGTTGTTATTTTCGTTTCTAATTAATTAGTAACCAAAGAATTGATTTTATATACATCTGTAAACCATATAGTTTCATAAATTATATAATCCTATTTTTACCAACCATTCCAATGACTAGATGATAACAATCATATTATATAATATATTTTAATATTATTTCGTGTATCATTAAAATTCAATGTTTCATGTAACACAAGATATCAAATATATTAAATTTAGTTGAAAAAATATTTCTTAAAATATCATGGTGTTAAATAAAATGTAGATCTAGTGATATTATAAATTCATTTCAAATCCCATTTTGTATCACAATTGGGAGGGTTTCTATTAGGTTAATTATTAGTTTTAGGTTATGGTACATAGAAAACCATCCAATGGGAGGGTAACCATTGTTTGATCAGTTGGTTCTTGAAATATAATAAATACTTGCTGGTGCGTAGAAAAGTAGATGGTGATTCTTTAAACACCCCTACTAACTCAAGGATTTTATTTTCATCAAAAACCATTTATAAATAATGAATTATATTTCATTGAAGGTGTTTTTTGAGTTTTAGTATATATGTCAGGGTGATTTAGTTGATACATGGTCATATGAAAAGTTATTTTATCTCTGTAAATTACATTGTCAATTTTCCTTCATTAGTGTTTTATTTTTAAGGAATTTATATTTATTAAATTTTTAACAAATGAAACTAAATACATGTATATAGATTATATTGGTTGTATATTAGAATGGATGGCATGAAATAACAATATGTTTTGTTTTTCATGGTGTTCAAATTAGGATAAAATATATTTTTAAGATTGATTTGATTTTTGGGTAATCTAATTTTCCTATTTTCAAATATGTTTAATTTTACACCATTGACATATCAATATATGTTCTTATCATATGTATTGATGAATTTTGACATGTGGTTAGAATGGTGGAAGGGATGTTCCCTTGGATTATTTATTTGATCGATTCCATGAATATGACATAATGTCGTGGAAATATGATATATCATTATATATATGTATATATATTAATTATTTTAAATTCTTGAACATTCATTGATTCAATACTATAAGTAATTTTTCCACTCACACGCCCATCTAAAATCACCACAAATTATTCCATTTTAAGTTTTCCCTATATCTATAGGGTCAATGAATGATTTTGGTGGGATATTACAAATATCCAGTTATGAGTTTATATTGGTACCTTCCCTGGATTTATTTACTTTTTGATAGGATGGTATGTGGATGATGTCTACATTTATATAGATCTGAATTTAAAATTATTTATTTGAATATATCATCATGATATAAATTTTTTTTAGGTGATAATATATGTATTTTATTTTTGAAATAATGTTTTATTGAGATATATGTAGCTCATGTTTTTCAGGAAATATGTTTTGGATGGCAAATAATTTATTTATATATATTGTTTCCCAATTTTTTTATTACCAAAATTTATTTATAAAATCATGGTTTCATATATTAGAATTTAATATTTTATTTTCCTTACTAGGTATATGTACTCACTATTATATGAACCTTTGTGTATAATCATTTGGATTCATTAATATCACCATAATTATATAATTAATGTGTAATGATGTGGATAGTAGTTTTTAATTCACTAATTTAACCATGACGAAAAATACTCTTCTAGATATGTCCCATAACATTCTTTTATTTACACCAACTTATCCATTTGTTATTATATGTCACATATTTGTATTTAATACTTACTTTATAATTTATAAAATTTTCATTACCTGACATTCATTGATATTTTTTATGAATGTTAATTATTTTCATCACTTTCTCATTATCATGTATGAAACATTATAATATTGAATTTGTTATTAGTAAGTTATGAGTATATTCTAAAGGATAATATCTATCATTTTTTCTTCTCTAATACTTCGATAACATAATTTTTTCAATGATTTTTATAATTAATTTCAATGTTATTTCTGATTTCTACTACCAAATATTTTGAAATTTTTATAATTTTAATTAGTTTAAATATGAACTATGAGAGAGATTATGTCTGGATAATTTTAATGAATAAATAATAAAATTCTTTTATGGAAAATATCATTGCATCTAGGTTTTTATAGAACCCATACACCACTGATGGATATTTTTGAAGACATGTAGTTTCTACTCTAGAACATGTAAATAGTTGTTTAAAGAATTTGGATAATTATATTTTTCTATGAATATTAATTATTATTTTCCTCGTGGTCAAAACATTATTAAAAGAAAAGAAAAATTCAGAACTATAAATGAAAAAATATATAACCATTTCATTATCGAAAAAAACAAATTTTGAATATGTCATAAAAGGTAATTTGATATATTTAATTTTGATTGTTTATATATTGGAGATAATGCTCAACAATAAAATTTGGAATGGAAATTATGATCCATGATTCAAATTGAAAATAATTGAGTAAAAATGTTTATATCTCATTGTTCTCCATGAGATTATATGGTTTTATAGTATTTTTAAAAAATTAATGTAAGAATTCAACTATTATTTTTTAATTTTATAATTTAAATACCAGAGATATCATTTTGATGGAAATAAGAAAAAAACAAGTAAATAAATCTCACTATTTTATATATGAATAAAATTAAATTAATGTGGATGACATTTTTAATGATTTAATATATTGAAATTTGGTTCATCATGTTACATTGATTATAACAACAACATGGTTTTACTCGAGTAATTAAATTTTTTAATTTTTTTCACATATGTTTGATTTTTTAAAATAATATTAGTTTTATTTTATAATGTTTTAAATGGACCCAATTTTATGTCATTGAATATTCTTAAATACTTGGATAGTTTTCATTTAAAATAATTTTAATTATTTACATTATCCATGAATTTCAACCTTTATTTGTAGTATGTTTTCTCCTTTATTTGTCTCTTATATTAATAATTTTTTACTCATTATTGAGGGACATTATAAAACTATTTTTCATCATTATTTTTGAAATTATTATTTTGGGGTATGGGATGTTCGATGTATTGAAATTAATATTAGTTTTTAGAGTATTAGAACATATTAAGTCCATTATTTTGTATTTTTAAGGAGGCCTAATAGATACTTCAATTTATTAGAGGGAAATTGGATCATATTAATAGTGATGGAACATCATAGAATTTTTTTCACTATAGGAATAAAGTCACTTTGTGATGGCCAATTATTGGGAGGTTTCATTGTGGGAGAATCAAACCATGAGAGGGTGGCGTGAGGCCTCATACTGTAAGATATAGGAGGTCACCCTATGAGGTCCTCTGACACTAGGTGTGGTTTTTCAATAGTTTTCATGATGTTTTAAAGATTTGTGGCCACATAATGATGGAGGATAATCGTGGTTCAAGCCTAATTAAATCATCCTCTGACTGATACATTATAAACAATGATGGGGGATGGAATGTGTGACAATAACTCTTCAATATGAGGTTGTTCTAAGGCCCTATAATGTCACACCCTAACTAGGCATCATCTATGTGTTATTTGAAGGAATGGAAATGTAATTTACTAGCATACACCTTGTGTAATTGGGAACCATGTGGAAGATATATATTTAGACTTCTCTACCTCCAATGTAATTTCCACATGAGATGGGGATTTTATTAAGGAATTTTTATTGAATTTTTTGGTATGAAACTCCCCCTTCTACATTCCATTTGGTTTATATTTCATTGTCTCAAATTATATTCATCCTAGAATAGATTTTTGGAGAAATATTCTTATTCAGTATATTCAAACTCAATATATATCATCGGACTTATTCTTAACACAGATAGAGTTTGTCCTAGAACGATAAGAATATATCATTGAATTCTATTTAGATGTAGGTAGGTTTAAATATTCTCCTTATAGGGTTTTTTATTTATTTGGATGAAATTTGAAGTTTTACCATTTATTATATTTTAGTATTAAATTTTTATTAGATCTTGGGGTGTGCAGGGAGTGGCCCACATTGTATTTCTTGTAGTTTTGGTGTTAGTTTTACACCCTATTATATTCAAGAAAATAGTTTCAATTAAAATAAATTGTAATAAAAATTTTATCATTAAATAAATTTGAACTTTATGGTCTACAATAAGATAATGTGAGTTAATACTATCTTTGATGAGTCTCTGAATATATTGGATGAGAGTGGTCAATATTTCATAAAATCATGACAACTACATATGAGTTTAGAGATCCTTTGAACATATTCCTTTGATTATTAATGTTGTCAAAACGAATTTGGTATATGTTATAACCATTGTGGTCAATAAAACATTTTCAGAAATTAATTTTTTGGTACAGCCTATAGAGGAAAATCTGTTTTTGTGGTTATGATGGGCCCTTGAGAATTAGCTCCATGCCCCAACTACTAATAGTCAGGGGACTAATTATAGACATGTTCCACGAGACATGTTGACCTGATAGGTGTAGAATCCCATTTATTTATTCAAAATACATTTGTGTTGAATCTATTGGATGACTCATTGAAGAAAATATTGTTGGAAAAAAAATATTAGCTATTATAGGCCATGATGGAACCATATGATTCCTTATTTAATTTAAGCTATTGGATGTGTGTGTGGGGTTAGTGTTCCTCCCCCATTATCATATGAATCCTTGTGTGGGTAAACCCTTGCAATGATACGTGTTGGTTAGGTGTGAGAAGACTAACCTAGGATGACATGTGAATGGAGACATGATTTACACCATCTCATTAGGGTGATGAATATATGATATGTATAATGAGTCTGATGAGGACATTGTTTTATTATTCTAATTCTAAGTGACAAAATGTCTTGTTAATGTTATGATATGATTGGGTATTTTTAAGAAGATTGAGGAACCCATGTAGTGTTTCAAGACTATGGTGTGTCTTAGGAGACCTTGTTATGAACACCAATTTCAATTTTACCCTAAATATAGATACTGTAAAGTTGTAGGATCATAGACTTTTGGTGTCTCTTTGTAACATCAACCTTGATAGTGTAATACCACAAAGAAGTTATATACATATACAGGTCTAAATGACCTTAGTGTATACCCTATTGGGAATATGAGGGGACTAGCGAATTTTACATGATACACTTTTGTGACTAGGATGGTCTTGACATTTTAGGATAGTTCTAACTGTATAAGTCCTTGATAATGATTTTTTGAGCTTATATATAATATAATTCTAAAAATGAATGTACTATATAGTGGTACTAGGGAGAGAGGATGCCCCTACTGTGTGTCCTAACTGTTGTTTCTCAATGGGGATATGGAATTCCCCAAATGTTATATATGGTTTTTATGTGTATACTAATAGGGAGATAGTTCCCCCAAGTTT
The DNA here is from genome assembly GCA_963277665.1 of Viscum album. NCBI lineage: Eukaryota > Viridiplantae > Streptophyta > Magnoliopsida > Santalales > Viscaceae > Viscum > Viscum album. The sequence goes on along the minus strand of OY728153.1, from coordinate 288,536,110 downwards.
TTTAATGATCTGTATGGGTTTCATGGTAGAGAGAGTCAACCTATAAGTAAATCGATGATCTTATTGTGTTTCATGATAGGTGAGTCTGGACCTAAGTTACTAGATGATAATTATGTGATTGAAAATATAGAGGATTTTCACCCAGGTAACTATGTTTTGTAAAAATTTATCTAGTATGGAGAGTATACCATTGAGTTATTAGATGATCTTTTAAGTGTTTGAATCTAGGGATAATTTTCCCACGTGTTCTAGATAATGTATATGTGTTTTCAATTAGGAAGATTTTTCTATTGAGTTAATGGATTACATGTATTTTATTCATTGGAGTGGAATGGTTATACCCATGAGTTCCAAATGTGGGAACTTTTCTCCTAACAAGATTATCCTCCCTTGAGTTATTTATGGGGGTACATATATCCTATCTTGGATTCATTATTCTCCCATATTCTAAATGAGGGTTTATATGTTTCAAATAGGGGAACATGTATACTACTCGATTTCCTGTGATTATATTATGTTTAGAGATATTTAACACCATGTAAAAAATATATAGTATCTCATAGGTGTCACCTTAGGACCTTTGGATCAACAGATATATTTTAATTAAGTTCTTACACTATAGGTTTTATTCTGATCATATCACATGTGTATAAACTGGATTTATTAGATATGTTAATGACTATGTTTATGGTTAGCTTTTGAGTTTTACTCTCACCATTAAGGGGAATATTTGGAATAGGTGTTCTAATTAAGAACACATTTATTTCAGGTTTATGTAAGGCATAAACTCGCAATTTTATTATTCATCTAGATATATTTTATGTTATTAGTTAATTGGAATTTTTTATGTAAAATAAATTGTAGAATAATCTTTTAAAAAAAATCTTTATCATTATGTGATGTAACTATTAAGTGATAAATCATGATGTATAACTATATTCTTCCACATGTTACATTTTTTTAACATGAATATGTTTATTTATTACTTCACCATACAATAATTATTTTTTTATTGACGTTTTTGGTTAATTTCCATGTATGTTAAATCAGATATAATAATATTATTTTAACGGTAACACGTTTTATATGGCACCTCACTCTCCAGGGTTCTCTCGGGCACCCGGTTTTCCTTCTGCCCCCTCTTAGGGTTTTATCTCTCCTTAGAGAAGTTTTCTTTTGATTCGCTTTCCCTAATTCTCTCTTCTCTCCACTCCACTTTTAAGGCTTCACTATCTCCAGGTTCTATCCTATTTCTCTCTCAGTGGTTTTGATATCCTCTCCCTATTTCACCTCCCTCGGATCTGTGAATTCCATTCCACCTTTTTCTGCTTTGGACTCGAGTACCAAAACTCCTCTCTATGTTGGAGATAGAATGATGGGAGCACTGATGCGTTGGGATATTGGTTTTTAGATTGAGAGTCCTTTATGGGTCTCTATTAAAATTCATTTTGGATTGCCTCCCTGAGTCTCTATCTAGGGTTTAATCCCCTCTTCTTTTTTAGGTATTTTCTCTTTGTGGTTTTGTGTTGTCTTTTGTTCTTGTTATTTCGAAGTTATTATGTTCTAGATGATGGTTCGATGTTGGATTTGTATGGTAATGTGGTAACAGCTTTGGGTGGATCTTGTGTCATAATGTGGATAGAATGGGTGAAGGTGAGTGTCTATAAGATGGAATTTGGGAAGTTGTTATGGTTTTGGTTCATGGTCTCTTAGTTGGTGATGATGTTAGTCTCTTCTGGAGACAATGGGATTGATGTTATTCTATCTATGGTGGCTGGTGTGATGTGTAGGACTTTCCATTTTTTAATCATGGTATTCCACCTTTTTCCCTTCTCTAAATCCTTGAATCCACCATTCACTTTGAGGTGGAGCTACACAGTGTCCTTCATGGTTTTTTTGATGTGAGTCAGAGAGAGCAGCTTTGGGAGGTTGACAAGGATGGAAAATTGTCCAGTGACGGCGAGGATGAGTTCAGATAGAATGTTTTTGATGATGGTGGTTGGTAGGGATGCGACGGATTGTGTGACGCAAGTGACAGTTTTTAACACTTTGTTGGTGGATTTCAAAGTAGTAGTCGACGGTCGGAGTTTCCACTGACGGTGATAATCTGATGGATATGATTTCTTTGATGGAATGATGACATTATGGAGGTGAGATTAGATGAAATGATAGCACAATAATGATATTGGATGGTCAGGTGGATTGAGGTGGGAAGCTCATCATTTGATATTGACTATGGTAGTGTTCTATTTTGGTTTTGAATTTTTAATTTAGTATTTTGAATTTTGGAAGAGGTGTGTCATGGATGAGGGTTTGGCGTGAATTTGTCTATTGTATGTTTTCCCAAATATAAAAAACGTGTCTTTCAAAAAACTCAAGAAGGTCACAGTTGTAGGTTAACTTGGATATAAAGAAATAGTCTCCCCATAATTAACCCTTATATGGTGACTGTTATTCAGAAGCATCAGGTGTTTGGGGACGTGTGCTTGAGGACCCGCGATGCACCAATCTATATAATGGTAGAGTGGTCTCAGGAAGTAAGGTGTTATAATATTTATCGTGGAATATTTTTATTTCTCATAATATTTTATGATACTGTTGATAGGGTTTAGGATATGTTAGATATTTCTTATAGACTATATACACATGCATCAGAAGCACCGTTTTTAGCGGGAAGTTGATGTTACATTGGATAAGGGATTAGCTTTCTTTATTTTTGATGTTACAGTTGAAATATTTATTCAATATGATGTGTGAATTGATATTTCAATTATGGTTTTGGAACTTTTCCTATTGGAATTTAGCCTTTGGACTGGCATCATTTTGGGAGGTTGTATTTACATGTCATCTTTGTGCTTGTTTCTGATTGATATCACAGAAAATGATATTTCAGTTGTTCATATTTTCATATATAAATTTTATTTAATTTTATTATATAAAATTGTAGTGAAACTCTAATTTTCTAATTCAATATATATTTCTTATGATAATAGGTCACATTGTTCATATAGCGTGATTTTTCTTTGACAGTGATTATATAGTCCCCCTGTGAAGGGGATGTGAATAGAAAACATGTTGGCCTATATAAGAACTGAGTTCCTTCATGATGAACCCATTTTGGGTTATTATTTCAGTATTTTTAAAGTTAAAATGGTTTCAATAACATAAAATATAAAAAATAACTTATTTGGCGTTTTACAATACAGATTATTGGTGGTATTACATTAATCCAAACCATATTAATATGGATTAGTTGATATGGATTTTCATGGGATAAAGTAGTAATATATTGATAGATGAGATTATGGTCATAGAGGTGGACGTCTCGTATACATATTCCTAGTGAGTACTAGGTCCATGGAGTGGTATGATAACTTGTCATGTGATTCAAGACATGCATATGTATATGAGATCCCTAAACTAGGTGTTTGGGAATATGATTTTCTTTCAGATATTGGCGGTGGGGGAAAAGTTGTTTCCCAATGAGATATGGACATTTTGAGACATGATTTGATTCAATTTTCAGAGATACTAATTCGTAGATAATTTTTTTGGATATTAGTTATCTTGGTTATATGGCTGAGTGGTAGGAAACTTTCCTATAGAAATTAAGATGTCTTTGGATATATGATAAGAGAGGTTTTATCTATATCTTGTGAATGAATTTGGGTAAAAATAATGGGTTTATAATTCAAATTATATGATTGATGAAAAGTATGTGATAATGTGAATATGGTATAGTCATAGATATTTTTGTGGGATTCTGGGATGAAAGGAACCTAAGGATAACTTCTAGTCAGGATATGTTTTAAGGTAAGAATTAGTGGGATTCATTTCATATAAAATTATGGTTTCATTCATGATGGGATATAATTTAATCATTCCATTTGGTTGAATATTGGTTACATATAACAAAAATGTATGCTTCGTATTTTTTAATGACTCTTAGGGGGTGGGAGATCATGTAATCAGCCTAGGAATAAGTAAGATGTTATTGGGATTTTCTAATGAAATAACAAATGGTCTTTCTATCTAGATAATACTAATATAAATTAGGTTCATGGTTTGTGGTTTATATTCATGATCCTAGAGTTTACATCATGAGACACATTGAATATTTTTAGGCTATTTAATAGGTTGGAATAGAATAATACAACTATTGTGATTGGTTGAGATGGGGTAGTACTAGATGGATAAATAAGGTGATTTTTAAATTTTGGTTTGCTGAGTTTCTATGTTTATAACTAGTATATATGGATTTTATAGAATAATTATTGGAATTATTTCCTACTGTTTAATATAAATTATAAATTTACCTCTATGGTGATAGGTGAAATCCAAAAATATATCTAGCTATGTGGAAAATTTTGATATGATTTTAAACAAACATATGTTTTTTCAATGATGTAGAGCTTGTATTGGGAGTAGAAACACACAATTGATATTGGGGAGTATCATGTATTAATATTATGAAGTGGTGTCTCTAAATACATATAGTGAGGAGATGACTATTGGTCATTTCAAGGTGTGATCTTTATAATGGATGTAAATTCAGCGATGCTGGAGATAACATTTTTGATGATCTAGAAATGGGTAGTAGTCAATTATTATATTAGTCCTCAGGTTTGAGTGGTAAGACCATTTTCATATAATTAAATTCATTAATAGATTTATCTCATAATATTGATGTGATACCCTCATGTGATGGGTCATAAATATGTGATAATGGTGAGTGGATGTTTGATATGAAATGGAGATAGTGTTATACTTCTTAGCCCAATTTTAGATTTTTTTCTAGAAAACACTATATTTGTATTTTTAATGCAATAGAATATTGAATCAGTGTTTTGGATGTGGTATTGTGATGGAGATGACTAGATTTGTGTGTGATTTTAGTCATAAATCTGTTGAAACTTTTGAGTAGAGTGTGATAAAAAAAATTTGGTTTACTTCCCAAACTTGTAGTTACACTGAATAAGGGGTTCAAAATTTTTTGATAGTGTTAATATGATCATGTGATGACTCTAGTGGTTTAGGTATCATGATTGGATGATAGGGTAGTATGTTGACTGGTGAGTTTGAGTATTTATTTGGAAAGGTAAATAAGAGGGGGTAAAACCAATTTTTCTACTGAAATTTGACGAGGTATGATAGAAAACCCACTGATCATGTTGATAGAGATCTATAAGTGTGTTATAGTATGTAATTCCAATAGTGGTGAGAACCATGGATTAGTATTACCCATTTGTAGATTAGAAATATGGTGGGGAGAACCATAGGATTGAGTATGAGATGGTTGAAAAACCCATCATGTCTCAACAATTATTGTTGTCTATGTTATATATCATGATGATTAATTAATGGTGATGAGTGATAACATAATATTTGATGAATAGTTCTAATCTTGTTTATAGATGTGACACAAAATATTATTTGAATTTTTAGGATAGAAATCCAAAAATTGTTCATGAATTGGAAATATATAGTGGTTTATATTAATTCTTATAGGTGAAAAAAAAGATATTTTTAGATAAAAGAGTAATATGGTGGAATTATTGTGAAACCCTCATTATTATGGGTAGAGAATGTTTGTTGAAAAAATATTTTCTGTCATAGAGTTGAGGAAATTTGGAAACATGGGATTCAAAAAAAATATGGATTATTAGAACATAAAAAGAGAGACTTTTATATATGGATCAAGTCCTGAGAGGTTTTTTTATTTCTCTAGTGGATGTTAGAGAGAGATTTGAGTAGTAACCCCCATGATTTTTTTGGTTTAAGATAAATGGTGGATCCAAGATGGCCCATAAAAACAGAGTGTTGAGGGTAGGGAGTTTATCCAGGAGGGTAGAGTGTAGGGAACCAAAAAGTTTCGAGTGGGAGGAATTAATTTGTTGGAATAGGGTCTCATTTATGGTTATTCTATAAGGAAAATTATTCATTGAGCTGTGAGGGTTGTGCCACAATGGTTGTTGGTTTAGGGTCAATCCCAAAACATTGAGATGATTCATTATTGCCCAAAAGGTTCATTCAACAATTGGATGAAGAAGGGGTGTTGAGGCAGATACATAGGGTGGTTATAGAAAAACACCAGTAGGTTACATCATAATTAGGCCCCACCCATGTAATTGTATTAGATATGATTATTAATTTATATGTTTTCCCACTTGCCCTGGGAATAATTTCCCAACAATGGAGGGTTATTTAGAACAATTATCCCCCTTATTCCTTCATTCAAATTCAAATTTGAGAGGGGTGGTTATGAAGGAAAAGACATGGAATAATTTTTACATGGGGGAGGATTATTTGGAACAATTATACCAACATTTTCCTTTATTCAAATTCCCATTTGAGAGGGGTGGATCTAGAGGAAAAAATTCATTCTCTCTAGGAAAAAATCACCTCCTACTTCTATACAATTATTTTATATTCCATAACCTAAAATTTATTTTTACCTAGGTAAGGGTTTGGGGTATTATTTGTAGTATATCATATGTAAAATAATCATACAAGATGAAGATTTTTCTTAGTTTGGATTTAAGAAATCCTTAGAGAATTATTATATGTAGTTTATTTCTTATTGTTTGGAGTAATTGTTTCCCCTTGTATTATTCAGGGGTTTCTAATTTAATTGGATGAAATTTTTTATTTATTCATTGATTGGATTTTTAGATTTTGTGTGTCTTATTTCTAGGGGTGTATTAGGAGTTTCATTGCTTCATTGTTTATGATTTCAGAATTGTTTCAATTCCATATGAATGTAATGAAGTTATATATATTTAAATTAAATTGTAAACATAATTATCAATTGTTATAGTCAATTAAATATTATGTTATGGATTGGGACAAGATCTTGCTAGTTGATATGACCTTGGAGGAGGCATGAATGATCATGGGAGAGAGTTGATATACTGGGATAAAAGTATGATTTGTTTTTATAATGTAGTAAATACCATGAAAATCTCCCTTGGATTATTAATTTTTCTATTTGGTGGAAACTATAATTTTACATTGTTGTTGGAAAAAATTCTTTATGCGAGGTTGAACCTCAACTATGTGGTGTATTCTCAATTTTTGGGTTGGTTCAGACTTTATTTCAAAAAATAAGCACCCACTAGTACTTTTTTTGTATCTTTTTAATTCGTTATAATTTATTTGATGTTAATTAGATCCCCCCACAACCCTTTTTAAATGTAATTATTGACTACTTAGAGACTCTCTTATATATTTAAACGGTGGTTGTGAATCCATCTTTGTAACACTTATGACAATAAAAATTACCTCTAATAAAAATGAAAGGTCATGGAAATCCATTGAGGAAGATGTATCAGATTTTATAAGAGGTTCTGTATAAGTATTCTTTAGGTATGTTACTTAATATGTATTTTTACATCACACATATGAGATATCTAGAATTTATCATCATCCAGGAAAATGATGTGTGTTATGGTATATGTTTTCCTTTATATGGAACATACTCTATTCAAATATGTAGTGGGAGAATGTATTGAGGATATAGATCATTTATTATGATATTTTCTACAATATCTGATGTTTTTTTAAATATGCCTATCTTTGATAATGTAGAAAATCTGCAACACCAAGCATAAACGAACTGTAAAATATTTTAATTCAAATGTGACCATCATTACATAACTGTTAATTTAGAGGGAATAAATATTATTAACTAGTTTTTTAATTATATATAATGTTTCTAATAAATAAAAATTTATTTATTAATTATTAGGAAATAAAAATTTATTTTTTAGGTTAGTCATTTTATTTTTATAAAAAACAATTTCTAGAAAAGTAAATTTTATCGATTTTTATGAGAAAATATTATAAGAAATTTTTCAAAATTTAAGAAAATTTATTTAAGAAAATTTTAATTATTTTTGAAATCGATATATTAATTATTTCTTAAGGTGAAACATTTAGAGTATTCGGAAATGATTGATTTTTAATGAATAGTAAAAATACATATTTTTATTTTAATTATTTATAATGTAAAATTATAGTATGGATTTATTTTGAGATATAATTAGTACATTTTTATTTAATATATTCTAATTATCGTTTCTAAATGAATACTATATATGAATTTTGAATAAAAACAAATATTTTCTAGAAATATGCATTTTTCTTAATAATTTTTTTTTTCATAAAACATTTTCCAGATTAATTTTAAATTAACTTCTACCACTTAAGTGTTTTGAATTATAAAATATATATTTTATATTTTTAATCAATGGGTAAAAATATGGTAAATAGTCCCCTTTTATTTTTAGTCAATATGAATAGTAATAAAAAATATTTATTACAATATTAAAGGGTAAATTAGGTAATTAAGGGTCAGAAATAATATGTCAGTGACTATAAAATGATTGTATGACATAAATTAATTTTTATGAGACCAAACCATACATAATATTCAAATATTTTTTTTATTTACTTTTGTATCCATTGGGGTGTGATGATGACCATTATAATATTTTATGTAATGAAAAGAAAAAAATGTCACGCTATTATTTTTAGTAAAATATTATTTTTATAAAATGTGATAAATATAAGATATTTTTGTTTATAAAAATTTAATTTTAAATATAAATGATTTATCTTAATAATTATAATTTATTTTTAATTATCAGTAAAAAATTAATTACCTTAAATGTTTACACAAAGCTGTTGTAGTATTCATTTAATTTATTAAATAAATAAATAAGTGTTATTAAAACTAATATAAATTAATATAATTTGACATAATTAATGTGATCCATGATTATATAGATCCATTAATGAGTCTAGGTATATAATTAAGTATTTTTTAGAATTTAATTATTTTCCTAATGTCATTTAGGTCAATGTAATTAATAGTTTTAAAAATTGACATTAATAATATTTTAAACTATATAATATTTTATTAAATGATATAAAATTTTTAAAAACATTATATTCCTCTAGGTTATTAGTATACATTTTATAACATCAACTATCCTCCATTTAAGGTACTTTTTTCCATTTACTGTTAACATCATGGCACTCAAAGAGTAAAATGTTAGGTTGTCACAATAATTGTGAATATGGTTACGAGGTGTTAGAACCAAATGATAAAGTTAAAAACATAGTAAAATCATACATAATTTTTATTTTATGAGATTATTTATACCCATAATCATTCTATATTAAAAATAAATCACATTTTATCCATTTTTAAATGAAAATTAATTTAAATTTTATTAACATTTTTAGAAATACCAAAAGTGCATGTACCCTCTCTTATAAAAGGTCATATCTAATTTATATATAATTATCTCATAAAATATATATATGTCTCGGAAAATATCAACCAAAATACCTTCTCTAAATCTATCCCCATGTTTTATTGGCCTTATCTTGGGCATAATACCCACCTAATCGGTCTTATGGTGTTAAAGAATGGTGGTTGTCTAGTTTAGAGGTATCATTCCTAAATGATAGTTTCTGTTTCAGTACTTCATAAAACTTATTCAATTCCTCTATAAAAACAATTAAATAATAACATCATCATGTATCATATACTTATATTTAATTATTTTAATGTAATAACCTATATCAATCTCTAAACACTTTCAAATGGGAATGGAATGTATCTTTTGTTTGTATGAAAGACTACCGCATCACAAACAAATTTTATTTCTTTTCCATCACCACATATCACATCTTGATAAAATGAAATATTTAATTTATTTATATTATATCACTAGAATATTTATCATTCAATAAATATAATTTATCACTTATTTTATTACCTTTCCATTTATTAAAAAAATTAAAATGTTGTTCATGGTTATGTTTGTACTACCACATCATGGAAGTGACATGATTCATTTGTCATCACCACATTACATGTATGATATATATAATTTTATCTATTTATAAAATATGCAATTTATGATAAAATTATCATTATTCAAAGATAAAAGAACACTTACCTTATTTATATAATATTCACAGAGAGAATGGAAACGTTACTAATGTGTACATACGACCCTTATCTCTATGATTGTAACATAGTTCATCTTCCATAACCATATTTCATGGTTGTTTTTATACGTATAATTGATGTATTAAAATAATAATTATGTCATTATTATTATTCTTGAGATTAGTTAATAGTTTCCTCTTTGAATATAGTCCTCCCCCTAATTTCATTCTAGACATATAAAGCCAATATCGGTAAAACACTGTACATCATATAAATCTATTAAGAAATTGTGCAATACATGGTAGTAAGTTAAATAAAAGGAATAATAATTTTGAAAATAGTTATAAAGAAATAAAATAATTAATATAATCTTATTATTGATAAATATATAGAATATATGCGATGATTCATCTCGAGGTAAGAGACACATTAACATAAAATGACATTTTAAATGAAATAATGATTTATTTTCAAAATCATTCATGTCGATGTTCATGTTTTTAAAATTATTTAATAAATTAATTTCATTGAAAATATAATAAATATAAATTTTATTTTATTCCATATTCATTCAACAAATTTAAAAAACACTATTCTTGTATAATGTTTGACATTCCTTACAAAATATAAAAGGAATGTTTTATTTTAACCTATACATCAAAAAAAATGGACTCCATATATATTATTTTATATTTTAATACCATTAAATTATTTCATGTTTTCATAAAATATAAAATCTCTATCTATTTTTTTGGAATTATTATTTTTCAAAAAATACTATTTAAAAGAAAGGGTATTTGGATTTCCAGTTTTTGTGACAAGCGTTTAAAGTGATTATAAATGGTTTTATTTATGATGTTATCATTAGGCATTTCATATAAAGTTATGAGACCAACGACATATCATGGGTGATCCTGATATGCCATATATGATGGTTAGACCTAGATAGTGCTCCAATACATTTAGTAATGATAATGTTCTCTAAATAAGTATTTTATAAGTTAGACATATAGTAATTCCAATTGTGAGGGTTCTATAAGTGTTCTATGATGATGATATCCCAATATGCCTACATAACATTTCTAAGAATTCTAATGTTTTTTCATGGAAATTATTTTATTTCAAAAGGTATTCTAATGATATTTTAAAATGAAAAAATCATTCTCTTTTTGGATAAAAAGTTATGTTTTTAAGAAATGTATTGTCATGGATTTTCATGTTTTTATCTAGACTAACTGGTTTATTTTTTCTATTTCCCATAATTATATTTTTATTCCCATTTCATGTTTTATTTTTTTTCACCAGGTTTATGGATGTGTAAGGGAATGGGAGAAGTTAAGTTAAAAGTTTTGAAAATTTTTCATAAAAATAAATATTATTTTTTAAATAATATTAATACTATGGGAAAAATGAAAATTCAATTAATATGTCCACTTTTTATAATGTGGTATTGATGTGTATGAGTTATGAACTAATTCTCTGAAACTCTATACCTAAAATATTTTTATAAATTCATGTGAATTATAGTAAAAAAACACTGTAATAAGTATTTTTTTAGGTTTATTCCGTGTACTTGGTATCAAAATATGGTTTAAATAACATGATATTTTAGGATGGTTTTTTGACGAAGTCATAAGTCATCTATAAAAATAATATTTAAAAATTTTATCTAAATTATTGTTATTTTGGATAAATAAAAAGAGATGAGGATAACAAGTTTAATAATATCTTATTGTGTATCCTACTCGTAATATGGTTTAATATGATTGATATACTAACACTAACTATTTTTTGTTTTAGAAAATGTATGGATATAAGTAGAAATATATTAAGGATGGATGTGAAAGAAAATGTGATAGATATATAATTAAGAAACTAAGTGGAATAATAGATATAGTGAAAACTATTTTGTTTATTCTTAACCATCTATCTCATTATAGGATTAACAATTTGAAACAAAGTGAGTTTTATAAAGAATCAAATAAGAGAGAATTGAATATCCTTGGATGTTCTGGTGAAAATGGTTATAAAGTAAAAAAAATTGATAAAAATGTCTTATGAACATAGAACGAAGAACCTATGAAAATGTATTAAAAGAATAAGAAGATATTTTGTTGTGGTAAAAGAGGGAATGAATCAATAATCTACCAAGGAAAAAAAGAATTTATTTAACAACATGACATGTGATAAATTAATTCCTAAGGGATCCATTTATTTTTTAAATATGGGGATTACAAGAATTATAAAAATAGAGGTCCTATAGGAAATAAAAATAACATGATCAGTAAGGCTATATATATACATTTTTAGAAATTCAATTTCCCATTATTATTGAAATGATGAAATTAAAAATGATATTTTAAAGGTATATAATATTCCATGAATTAGAATTTGGTATTTCTCAATAATAAGAAATCATTCATATTTTGTTTGTACGAAGGAATTGTTATGTAATAATATGGAGAAGCTGGGGTAATAATGATTGTTGAATGATTAAGGTGGTCACATATTAGGATTCAAGAGTTATGATATATTCATAGACTTGCTGATGATCATAAGTTTAAATGAATTATTTCTCTTTTTTTGTTTGATATGAATTATGTTTATTGGGATACATTTAATGAGTATTTATATATGTTTAACATGTATGCAACCCTTATTTGTAACTTGTAAAAAAGTTATTTTATAAAGAATTAATTTTTATTTTTGTACACATAAGGTTATTAGTTTTGATAACATTTTGGTTTTACATGTTCATTAATGAATATGGTTATTTTTTGGATGTTTATCATTATTATTGGAAAATTGTAAGAGTTAAATTATTATATATTTATTAAAAAGTAAAACCTATATGCTATGTGACAAAACATAACATTCGACAAGGTAGTATGAACAGAACCCAATACCAATGTGTGATAAGGATGCAGTTTCTATCACTGGACTTTGAGAAGTATTAGTTAGTATTGAATCATTTTTTAATTAAATGTTATTATTTATAATTATTTTTAAGATTTTTTGAATATCTAAATTTCTTAGAGATAAATAATGAAATGAAACATGATTTGGGAGTTAGGTGATTAATATTTTTTTTAAAAAAGATTACTATATTTTTGGGAAGAATTTAATAATTATGTTGAAAAAACATTGTCGGATTTTTCATTTTTGTTGAGGGTTGAATTTTTTCGATGTATATATGATTTTAATGTGGCTTTCTGATTATTCATGTTATTTATGGAAATAATTATCACAGCATGGGGATTTTATGATAATGCAATATATATTTTCTGTATGAGACTTTATGTGTGATTAATGTTATATAGAGATAAATGATAAATTTATCTTCAAACAATATGTAATATGTTTTAGGTTTTAAATCATATATAGTGAATTTTTATAGAATTTAAGGATGGTTATTTAACAAATGATCTATGCAGAACATTCAGTATTATAGCTTAATTTTATAGATTACTATATTTTTTCATCGATTAGTAATTATTCATTTTGGGAATTATCTTACCATGTTATAACCATTTTGGTTTTTGATAGACTGTAAATATATGAGGAATAACTTATTATCATTTCAATCATTAAGAGTTTATTTTTGTGGTCTATGAAAGTAACATTCATATTGAATACACATCGTCTTTTGAAAAGATGAGTTTGTGTTGGATGTTTATTAAGGGATGAAGTTTTATTTTTTAATGAAGTATATTTCAAAAATTTACTAGTATGTATGATATATAAATTCCATAACATTAAGAAATGTATCTTGAGCAAAAAAATTAACATATTACCTCTTTTTAGGATGAATGGATGGTCCTTTACACACCTCATCGATTATAGTTTTTTCATCATTAACATTATCATGATTAATCACTTTCTAGTGATAAATGGTCAATATCAAACTACATTTTCATTTGGACAATACATTTTTTATTTCATGTCCATATTTTCACATTCCACTATTATTTGTTTATTTGTAATCCTACTATGTGTTTACCCAGATGACCTTCTAACTTACCTTTCCCTTTTTCAAGGGGATATTTTGTTAACCCTTTTATGGTATGGGATTTCCAAAATATGGTATCATAAAAGTTCATCCTTCTACTACTATGATAAAGTATAAATTTTGAGGATTCAATTTCATAATTTTTGTTGGGGGAGAATATAATATCCCATTATTGTTTAAAAAAAGACTATCTTCGATGGCATACAGAATATGCACCACCGAGCATCAATAAACCATGAAATATTCTAATTTAAATGTAAATTTCATAACTTATCCTTTAAAATTGTGGGTATGAATATGAATAATTCTATTTTGAAATATATACAAATTTTATAATCAATATAAATATATTAATTAGTAATAAGAAAATAAGAATTGAATTTTTAGTAATGTTTTTTATTCTTTAATAATGTATTTTCCTCAAAAAAATTATTTATACTTCGTTTTATGAATAAATATAAAAAAAATTATTTAACAACCTTAAAAATTTTCTATTATAAAATTAACATCATTTCTGAAATGATAATATTAAAATTATTTTATGGAGACATTTTGAAAATTTTCTGAAAAAATTTATTTTTCAATGAATTGTGAAAAATAATGATATTTATTTCAATTATTTTAAAAGTAAATTAATATTTTTTGACTAATTTTTAAATTAAATTAGTCCATTTTTATTTAAAATAATATAATTATGGTTCTTAAATGAAAATTATACTTGAATATGTTAAAAATCATTCATACTTATAATTGGCATTTATTTGAAAATACTATTTTTCTTCACCTTTTTCACGTTGAATTTTAAATTAAATACTGCCACTTATTTGATTTTAATTTCCAAAAGATCATTTAAAATTTATAATCATTGGGTCTTTATTTTGGAAAATATACACATTGTATTTTTAGTCAATATAAATAGTAACCGTAATAATTTTTGTTACCCAATAAAGGGTAAATTGGGTAATTATTGGTTTAAATTAATATGTTAAGGAATAAAAAATCACCATAAAAAATAAATTGATTTTATATGATTCTAAAATTTCTATAATCACCCAATACTCAGTTATTCGGGTTTTTCCCTTTCTTTATTATGGATATTATAATATTTTATTTAAATAAAATTTAAAAATGTGACGTAATTGTTTTTAATAGTTATAATATTTTTTAGCAGATGAAAAAAATATACGATTGGTTGTAAATGTTCATTTTAAATATAAATTATTTATCTTAATCTTTCTAATTTGTTTTTAATTATTATTAAAGATTTTTTTACCTTTTATTTTTACACAAATATGACATGATATTAGTAACTTAATGGTTGAAGGAAATAAAATATATTCAAAATATCAATGATAATATTATTAGATATAATTAATTTGATAAATGAATTCTCTAAATGAATAAATTAGCTGGGATATTTATATTTTTCCTCCTATTTTAGTTTTTGGTCTTATTTTATTAACATCAATGTAATTAATATTTCAAAAAATTGACATTAACGATATTTTAGGATAAATAATATTTTATTAAATGATATATTATTCATAAAAATATTACATTCTTACAAGTTAATATTATATATTTTATAAAATCATAAAATTTCCATTTATATTTGTTTCTCTAATTATATTAACTACCATGACCATCAATGGGTAAAACTCCTAGTTGTCACAATAACTATGAATTGGGATTACAAGGGTTTAAAACAAAATGATAAGGGTAAAAACACAGGGAAAACATTTTTAACTTTTATTATATGTCTATATTTTTACCACATGTAATCCAATATTTTAAATAAACCTATTTGGATTTATTTATGATTTAAAATTAATTTATATTAATTTAATATTTTTTAAAATTTCCTGAGTGTCTCTCCCCGATATTATAAAATGATATGTATTATTTTTTTACTCACACTTAAAAATACATTTTAATTTCCTATGACCTAAAATAATACCTACCTAAAATCCCTTCTCATAATATAGAGGCCTTATTTATGATATAATCCCAACTGAAGCGGTCTTAATGTGTAAATCAATGGAGGTTGTCTGAATAAGAGGTATCATTCTTAATTGACCATTTCTATTTTGTATATTATTAAACCTCATTAAAATATTCCTTATCCACGATTATATAATATAATCAGTATGTAAAGAAATGTTATATGTAAATATGTAAATGGAATAACCTATATCCATCTTCATCCTTCATCAATAAAGATTGGAATCCAATGTTTGTGTGTATGATGGACTACCGACTCGTGGAGCAATATAATTTATTTTCCATCACCATCTCTCGCATATAGTTAAAATGAATAATTAAATGTATATATATAGATGATGTTAATACCATATTTATAATTCTGTAAAAATAATATCCTAACTATTTCTAACAAATACATTTATTGGAAAGTGATAATGTCGTCCAAGATTACGTATAGACTACTACCTCAACAAATTGACACAATTCATTTTTAATTTCCACATCACATGGTTGACATATAAAAGTTAATGTATAGATAAAATATGTTATTTTTTTATAAAATTATATTTACGAAATTGCTAAATAGTACATACAATCTATTCAAAATAATGGTCGAAAAAATGGAAACATTACTCATTCGTACATATAACCTGCCAACTCCTTGATTATAACATAGATCATTTTTCATAACCCTAATTCAGTCTTGTTGATAAAAGTATAATTGACATATCTAAATAAATATTATTTATAACCACCCTACTCTTTATTATATATTTAATAATTATTTATTACATAAACATGAAAATAAAATAACTCCAAAGATTGAGAGGTCTTGTGTATTGGGAAATTAGGAACATTACATAACCTCATAAAAATAAAATAAGACATCTTTATTGAAAAAATATTTTTCCAATACCAAAAAATTCTGTCGCACTTAGCATTGCATGGGTTAACCTGACGACATAGGTAAGAAAAGTGTGAGCTATAAAGCCCAGTATGGGATTAAGCTAGGATTAACATGAAAAATACAGTACATGTTAATAAATAGTCATATCAATGGAGAAAAAGAGAAACATGAACCTAAATTAATGATATAGAATTATTATCATAGCTTGGAAATGTTGAAATGACATATAACATGATATTAGCATGAGCCAAGGCTCATTGCACATGGATAAACATGAGTAAACCCTCATTTCACTAGAATTGTCAAGAGTAAACCCTCATGTAACATGTATTATCATGATTAAACCATCATTGAAAATGGTGTATCATAAAACTAAACATTACCAAATGAACTGATGTGCTATCAGGGTGCACCATTTATAAACATTGCATTTCATGTATAAGTGCGCCACATGGATCATATAACATATCATTATTCAATATAATAATTTATTCGATGGTTAAGAAATGATGAATACATACATGTAATTACCATAAAATATGAATATGTGCATAAAGGTGAATTCCCTTAATAGAGAAATGTGAATGATATTAACTACATAATATTTTTCGCTTGGAAAATCGTGGTGCAATTTCTGCAGCATAAAAGATTGACATAAAATTCCTAAAAATGATTGATGAGAGGGAAAGGGTAATTTCATTATATTTACGTAAAATGAGAAGTAATAGGTTCATAGAGATACATTTTCCAACACATGAAATTTTGAAATAGAAGGTGTAACATGATAAAGAAACATGAGGAAAGATGAGAAATTTAATAACTTTTACGAAATTTCTACAACATAACGAGTGTACATGGGAGGGATTAATGAGAGATAAAGACGTCTATGACCATTAAAACATAAGTATAGTAGAATGGGGGAGGTTTTAAATCATACCCCAACCTTTTTAATTGAAAAATAAAATGATATATCAACATAAACAAATTTGGACAAAATGAGAATGGAAGAAATCCATTTCTTGAGTGTGTGACTTCAAGAGCCTGATGAAGGGATTATTGAGAGCATGGGGAAGCTTGGTAAGATTTAGGAGAGAGTAGGTCAAAGTTGGGACGTGCTCTGATGGTTTTGAGTGATGTTAAGTTGGATTTTTGTTCGGATTATATTAGAAAATAGATAATAATACTTTAATATTTCTCAAACATAGATTTAGAATCTGTATAATTAAATATTCAAAACAAAAAAACCATCCCTTAGTTCTTTTAAAAGGTTTTTGGAAAAGGGAAGTGGTAAAAATTAGATTATAATTCCAATGTCCAAAATAATTAAAATATTATGCTATCTTATGTGGAGGTGAGTGACACTCTCAGTGAAATCATTTGAAAATGTTAAAATATTTTATATGTATTGGAGGGTCCACTAGGGAATAAAAATATTAAACAAAAAAAATCTAAAATCAAATTATCTTAAAGGTAAAACATATATTTTCTGAATATCCATTTTATAATATTTTATTACATCACTATTCAGTCATTATAATGTTACAAAACTCATTATATATTTATACCATATTTAATTTTAACCCAAAAAATTCGATTGTCTTAGAAAATAAAGAAAAATTCACCATTAGATAATATCAACATCAGAATTAAAAATATAATATTCATTTTATATAAGTAATTTTATAAATATGTAAATTTTCACTTTTAAAATTAAAACCATTATTTATTGAATACTGATGAGTTTTAAGAAAACCAGTTTCCATCCCATAATAAAAATTACATTTGACTTCATAAAAATTATATGATAATTTGTAAAATTTATATAATAATAATAATTTTTTAAAATATTATTCCATCCTAAAATTCATTAATTCATCAAAATAAATTCTTTAATTAAAAATAGAATTTCAATTTTATTTTATGAAATATAATTCTTATTGAAATTAATACTTATTCATTTATAGAGTAAAAGAACAAATATAAACACCACATATAATTAAAAAGAGTGTTCATATATCACTATTATAATAAAAATAATAATTAAACCTCATTTTAATAAAATAATCTATATATTTCTAGAAATTACCATATTACCTGAAAAATCAATTTATCTAATTCATTATATTTTTAGAAAAACTATTCCCATAAGAGAATTGATGGAATTAGACTTTTATTTATAAAAGGGATTACACAAATTGTAACTTATTCCTTGTTACATAACCCTTTATAACACCCTCATAATTTAGGATCAAAATGATACTGATTTTAGTATCGAAATAATGATGTAGATGCTCAATATACAAGAGGGGGTGAATTGTATACTTTTAAAAAATTCCTTTGGAAATTTTAAGGATGGTAATGTTTAACAAAGTTAAAGAAGGTAAATTCACTAGACCTCTTAGTTCTACAAATATGCTTGACTCTGGAAAAGTGGTTCCAGAAATGAAACTTAAGAAAAGTTTACAAAGATAAAGATTCTACCTTAAATCTTATAGAATATTCAAATCAGTGTACAAGTTTATGAAATTATAAGATAGTTATACTTTCTTCATCAACCAAAATGCAGTGGAAAACATGAAACAATATAGGTAACAAGTAGTAAATCTTTTAACCCAAAGAGAAGGGTATCTAATAACTTTGGATAAAGGTCCCTTGATTTATACTTTCATGAAAGTCTGTCTTACCAACACCAGGGTAAGCCCTCGATACGATTATCAGAATATGTCTTTCTATCATCGCAATCCCTTGAACATCAAGGTAGTATGCACCTCTGTCTCCCTATCCTCAGAAGCCCCCGGATGTACTCATCAACATTTGGAGTTCATAGAGAAATTCTGAACAAGATGTTCCGTATACAAAAAGAAATAAAGTCTCTCCCTTAAGAAATCACTTCAGCAACATGTACTCTCTATGTTGATCAACTTGTTGTGAGCTCATTCAAATGAACTCACATTTATAGTCACAACTTTAACGGTCGGATCCCTACTCCAACGTTCATATTTTTCCATGAATTTCAGAGGGACCTGTATACATGTAACTCAAACAATGTTTGGTTAGAAACAGAAAGCATGAAATCACTTTATAACTCAAACAAGAGTATGAAAAAATATGGTTTCTTAACAAAATCCATTTTTTGGAATGTAAGGAGAAATAAAAGTTCAGAGTCTAACTAAAAAACTATCTGGTGTCCATAATACATGAATATTGAGATTCTGTATTCAAAAGAATTAGGATCCTGAATTCTATAGAATCCCTAAGTCTGAATTTTATTGAAATTCATAGTCTGAATTCATAAGAATTTGAAGACTGAATTCATAGAATTTGGAGTCTGAACTCAGAATGTTCGGAGTCAGAATTCGGAGAATTCGGAGTTCGAACTCAGAGAGATCGGAGTTTGAATTCATAGAATTCGGAGTCTGAATTCAGAAAGTTCGAAGTCTCAAATTCAGAGAATTCGGAAACTGAATTTAGAATGTTCGGAGTCCGAATTCAGAGAATTATGAATCTTAATTTAGAAAGTTCGGTTTCTAAATTCAGATAATTCTGATCCTGAAAACAGAATGCTCTATATCTAATTATTTATAAGATTTCAAGGTTTTAGTTACTAAACCGAATTTTATACTTAGTAGGAAAATGGGGTAGATGATAATATGAACAATGAAAATATGGTAAGTATAAATTTCCTTGGTGAAGGACAATTTCCTTATGAATTAAAAACATAGGGAAAAGAAATTTTCCTTAAGATAGAGTGTTTCTGATTTTCAAAAACAAGAAGGAATGGAAAAGTCATAAGGAAACCTTATTGACTCAATAATATCCCCATCTTGGTATAGCACAAACACCCTTATGAAAAAGAATATAAAGACTTAGACAATAATTTTTTGGACATTGAAAATAAAACATATCTTCCTTAACACATGCACAATTATGAATACGACTAACTCCCCCTTAGGCTTTAGAAACACTAAGGATCATATTCTTTATTTCAGGATTGAGACTAAGAATTTTATTTCATATGAAAATATTATTGGATAAGAAATCCCCCTTATTTGAAAACCCCCTTACTTAGGGAAATTTTTTCTCTTACTTTGTATTCTTTTTTATCATTCCATTCTCCACCTTTGTTATTTTTAAAAAGCATTAAAGGGAATGGAAAATAAAATATAGTACCTGAAATATTAGTACTAAACAAATGAAAGACGATTAACCAAAAATTTCCTTAGGATTGGAAAAATTTATACAAGGAAGAAATACCAAAAATTATCGGAATTGAAAAAAAATTATCCTTCCTTCTCCTTACCAACAAATTCTTCACAATGGTTTTGAGCTTTTTGAGCTCCTTGTGATCTTCCTCTGCTCATTTGTGAAGCTGATCCTGATCTTCTGTTTTCTACTCTAAGGATTTCATATTTTATTCGTGAGCCTTAAGAGATTCTTCCAGTCCTTTTAAAATGTATTTATGCTTATAAAAGTGTTCCTCAAGTTTGATTCTAAGATCTCTGTCCCTCTGAGAAACTGAATATAGTTTCCCATTCAGGTCTTTCACTTCATGTATCTGAAAATTTTGTTCTAGAGTGAGATTTTTAATAAAATCTATTTGTGAGATCATTGATCTCCACATATTCAGTTTCAAATGAATCCTTGACACTTTCTTTGAACTCATCCATAATTATCATGTCATCTATAGTTTTCTTTGACCAGATTGTCATCTTTATGCAAAAACTTTTTTGGGATTCCTAGTTTTTTAAATCAGCCTCAAGCTTGACACACTTATCCATAACCATGGATGATGAATCTGATTTCTAACTTAAGGTGTGTTGAAGCATCTGGAATATTTTTTCTATACTTGGAAATAATGGTATAGTCCCAACAAACTTATTTAAATACTGGACTACAAAATAATATCCAAGAGAGGACGATTCATAATCTGAGATTTTTCTTGGTGGGGTTTCTTTTTCTAACTCAGCATCTTTCCTCTTTGAAGAATCACCAATATCTTTCTTCTTTTCCACATCCTTGTTAGTGTATCAAGTACTACCTATTTTCCCTTATCAACCTTCGGAATAACACCCTCTTTATCATGATATTCTTGTTCACTATCAGATAGCTGAATGATTTGGTCTTCATAAAATTCTTCCTTTTCAGCTCCTACATCAGCATCCTCTAGCTGAATGAAATCGTTATTGATGCTTTCTTATTCATATAGTTTTTCTACATCATCTTAAACCTTATCTTCACCCTTCCCAGGATTAGTACGTTTTGATGATTCGACTTGAGTGGTTCATAATGATAATTTATCAGAAGGGATTTATGTCTCATTAAAACCCTCAACTTGTTTTATCAAATATTCAGTATCACTAATGCCTTTTTCTTCATCTTCTAATTCTATTTATTATGCTACTTCTTCATGATGTTTTTCCAGAATTACAAACTTATTTCCTGGAGTCTCTGGTAAAGGTTCTATCAGGAAGGATTCTGGTACCATAATATTCTCGGAACCTTTCTTTGCAGCCTTAAGAAGTGATTGGACTTTCTCTGCCTCAGACAGCATTTTATTCTGCTTCTTTTCTTTCTCTTTCTTGTCAAGTTCTTTAGCTTCATTCTCCCTCAAGGATTTTTCTATAGAATGGTCCAAGATAAACTTAGGCTCCCCCACTTTCTGATTTTTCTTTTCCTCTCTCCACTTTTCTACAACTTCATCAGGATTGGATTTTTTTTTCTTTGGATTCAGAGGTGCGGATTTTGTTTCCTCAGCCACTTGGGTTTTTGCCCTATCTTCTACATCCTTCAACTTCCTCTTCCTTTCACACTTTTTATAGGTCTTATCCACCTCCTGTTTCATTGAAATAGCTTCATATCCTCTTTAGGAAAGTCATAGAATTCTTCGGATTCTATGGAAAAGTCAACATTCATTATTCTCAACGGGTCATCACTTAACCACATGACATTGCAATTTCTTGACATATATTTTCAAGGTATTTTGAAGGATTCTAGACAACGAACAACTATATTTGAAAGAATGGATAGATACATAATAACCTAGGCCTTTATATTTCAATTCTTTATTTTATCAATCATAACCAAAATATTCTTAACCAAGTTTATCTTCCATAGGTTTACCAAGAAATCCTGAATGTACATATCTCTTCTATTCAAATTATCCTTGTCTCCTTTTATCAGTATGATGAATCCTTGAACCCACAATTCGAGAATCCAATAATTTGTAGTTAGGTGAAGAATCTTCAGAGTATTTACTTCTGAGAGACCAAGGAAATCCATGAACTTCACCTTAACTAAACACCCATGAACATCAAGAAGCTTATGAGAACAAAACATAGATTCCCCTTCATAGGGAATACCAATAAATCATGCAGACTTGGAGTAAGAAAGTGAAAATGTCTTTCCATAAAATTTAATAGTAAAATTACTCCTCCCTTATTCCTGGAATAAAATTACTTACTCATCAAATTCTATTAACAAATCCGGATATACCAAATACTGAGAATTTTGTTTTGAAAGGCAAACACTTTCCCACCCATTTACCTTTATATTCATAGATATAATTGAATCATACTTTGTGAAAAACATCAGATCCACTAACCATTCTCTGTATATATTCTATTCAAATATTGGTTTGATAGTTGACATATCTTTCTGAGAAGAGACTTCGGAAGACATTCAAAAGTAAGAAAGATCTGAGAAGTTTGGAATGGGATTATGTACGAGGGAAGAGCTTCAGCACACACGAGCTTGAGATTTATTCTGGGAAAAACATCAGGGGTCTTTTATATAGGTGTTTGAGGTGAGAGTTCAACTTTTAAACTCAATCCAATGGTTAAAAAACCTTCTGATTGGATCTGACGATTGAGATGATAGCTGGAAGTAAATTTTGATAGAATCCGATCTTTTGAGGTTTTTTTAGGAAAAACATTTGGATTAAAGAAAAAGTGAATAAGAACATTTTAAAACACATGAAAATATCAATAAGTAAAATATTATTACAAAATTTAAGAAAGGAAACATACCTTTCGGATTGCTAGGATGATTATTCATAATAAGGAAAATGATTCTTGAAGAACTTTTGATTCCGAAAATTTTGTTGAAGGAAATTTTCAATACGAAAATCTCCATTACGAAAATTTTAAGTACAAAAGTCATCATTAAAAAAAATTGGGAATGAAAATCTTCATTATGAAAATTTTAAGTACAAAATCTTCATTACAAAAAATTTAAGTATGAAAATATTCATTATGATAATTTTATGTAAAAAAATCATCATTATAAAAATTTTATGTACAAAAATATTCATTACGAAAATTTTGAATATGGAAAAAAATTGACTATGAAAAAAAATAGACTACGAATTTTTTTTGAAATCTAACAAACAAATGTACTACCCCTATGAAAAGAAGTTCCTTACTGTAAGAAGATTGGTTTCTATAAGAATTTAACATAGAATATTACCTTATGGTAATCATTTCTAACTTTTGTTTAATGTATTCAAATATATCGGAGGGTAAATATTTAGTCAAAATATTACTAAGTTGATATTGTGATCTAATAAATTGAAGATTCATATCTCCTTTTTGTGTGTGATACCTAATAAAGTGATGCCTAATATCTATGTGTTTTTCATGAGATTAATGTGCATGGTTTTTACTTAAGTAAATGGGACTAATATTATCACAAAAAATTTGTGTTTTGGTAAAACTCATACCATAGTTTGTGAGTGTTTATTGCATCCACAACACTTGAGCACAACAACTTCTTACTGCTAAATATTCAGCTTTAGCAGTGGAAAGTGCTACTGATTATTGATTTTTGCATGAACAAGAAACTAATGAATATCTTAATAAATGACAAGTTCCAGATGCACTTTTCATATCCATTCAATATCCACCAAAGTCAGCATCCGAAAAACATTTTAAAACAAAATAATTTCCATAATTGTAAAAGATTCGTAGATACATGGTTTCCCAGCTTCATTAAGATCAAGTGAATTTGAGGTACCTCTGGGAGTACTTATACTCTTAGTGTTGTCATATCAATACTTTTTAATAAGATAGTTAATATACATATGTTAGGATATATAGATTTCTTCATGTTTTTGAGAAATTCGAAAACCAAGGAAAAATGTTAACTCGCCCATCATACTCATTTCAAACTCAAATTTCATTAAATCTGCAAATGAATCAGATAAAGATTGCTAAGTTTAACCATATATAATTTCATCCACATAAAATTGAACGAAAATGTACTCTTGTACAAAACCATTAAGGAAAGCATATTTAACATCCATTTGATAAATTTTAAAATTGAATAATGTTGCAAAGGAAAGTACAATACAAATAGATTCAAGTCTTGCTATTGGAGCATATGTTTCTTCATATTCTATTTTTTCTTGTTTATTATAGACTTTAGTAAAAAATATAGCTTTATTTCATAATATGATTCCATTTTCATCACATTTATTTTTGAAGACCCATTTTACTCCAATAACATATGTTTTTAAGGTCTTTCAACCATGGTCCAGATTTTATTCCTTTGGAATTCATTTATCTCATCTTGCATAGATTTTATCCAACCATCATCACCTAAAGCATCATCTATGCTTTTTGGATATAATTGGGAAATGAATGCTTGATTTTATACTTCATTTCTTAAATAACTTATAGTCTTTACATGTTGATTTACATCACCAATTATACTATCAGTAGGATGATTCTTTAGAAACAACTGATCCGGGTTTTGAAAAACTAGTTCATCAACATAAGGTTAGAAGTCTTCTGGGGTGAATTCTTTATAAGTACTTTAATGATCATTATCCTTAGTAGAAGTATATTCTAAAAAATGTTGAAAATCAGTTTTAAAAACACATCTGAATATGCAGGTTGAGGTTGTTTCAAAACAAAAGGATCAGTTTCATCAAATTTGACATGTACTGTTTTTTCAACAGTACAAGTATTTTCATTGAAAACTCTATAAGCCTTAGAAGTTATGGAGTATCTTCAAAACATTTCTACATAAGATTTTGGTGCAAATTTTTGTAGATTATCTTTCGTATTTAGAATTAATACCTTGCAACCCAAAACCGTGAAGTAGGAAAGTCTATATTTTTTTAGATTTCATAACTCATAAGGAGTTTTATTAAGAAATGGTCTAATCAAAACACAATTTATGATATAACAAGAATTAATTACAGCTTTATCTCAAAAATGTTTTGCTACCGAATATTCACTCAACATGGTTCTTGTTATCTCTTGAAAAATTCTATTTCTTCTTTCAACAACACCATTTTGTTGAGGTGTTCTGGGTGCTAAGAAGTTATGAATAATTCCCTTTCTACTACAAAATGTTTCAAAATAAGAATTTTGAAATTCTCCTCCATGATCACTATGAATAGTTATCAAAGGATAGTTTTTGTCATTTTTAACTTGGGCTCTATGTCTTTGGAAATAAGAAAATTCTTCAAATTTATTTTCTAGAAAATTGACCCATGTAAATCTATTGTAATCATCAACTAGGAAAAATACATAATATTTTCCTCCAATGCATCCAGTTTGTGTTGGACCAAATGGATCCATATGCACTAACATTAAGGCATTAGTGATTGAGACTTCCACAAATGATTTAAAACTTGATTTATGTTTCTTGACATATTGACAAGTATTAAAAACTTTTGAAGAATCAAATATAATCTCTGATAGATATTTAAATAGTTTTTTCATAGAGAGTTTTCATAGGTTTTCAAAGGTTACAGTATCCTATCCTTCAATTCCATTACCCAGAATGATCATCCATTGCACTAAGGCACGGTAGATCTTGGCTCCTAAGGTCTTCTAAGTTTAACGTGTAAACATTATCATGCATATTTGAAGAAATTATAAACTCTTCCATGGAATTTTGTATAAAGCACTTTTCATTCCTAAAATTCACAAGGTAACCTTCATCACATAATTGAATTATGCTAATGAGATTGTGATTAAGAACTTATACAATAAAAACATTTGAAATAAATGTTTTTCCAAGAAGAACAATGTTACCTATACCAATAATTTCTCTCTTAGCATTATCTCCAAAAGTTACTTTTCCTCCTTTCGTCTTGATAATATTTTCCAAGAATTTTTTGCTACGAGTCATATTCCGGGAACATCCACTAGCCATGTACCAAGTATTATTGTTGGTACTGTCTTTATTTTCTGAAAAATAAGTGTGCTAGACTTTCGGAACCCAGATGTTCTTGGGTCCAAAAACTTTCGAAAGAAAAATTTTAGGTATCCACATTTTCTTTAAAAAATACGTTTTATGAAAACCTAAAGACTGAGTTTTGTTTAAGGAACAATTTTTTGACCAATACCCACCATACTGACACTATGTGCAGAATGGAGCACTTTGAGGAACAAAATAATTATTACTAAAAATAGGTTTTCAACTAGTATAACCAAATCCATAATTATTCCATAGTGGTGGAATTTGGGAATACATCTTATCAATGTATTCCTTACCTAAGGTAAAGTTTCACAAAAACTTCCTCAAGGAAATTTTTTTTGACTTTAGTCTAATAACTATGTTCTTATCCTTAAAAAAATCAGTTTTAGTACTCGAGTTATGCTCGAAAAAAAATTAGAAATTATTTTTTCTAGATCCTTAATAAGGATTATCCTTCTCATAATTAACTTCCTCATGGTTTTTTGAAATAAATTAAAAATCAAGGGTTTTGTTATCATGATCTTTAGAAAGATCAGATATTTCCATAGTAAGAATAGAAATCCTAGATTTTTCTTTATCAACCTTTTTCTTGACTTTATAATTTTCATTCTCCAGTAGATTAGCAAACCGAGAAACATCTTCATAGGTAGGTAAAATATTATCTTCATAAAAAGAAGATTATTCATCCGAGGATTCATAGTACTTACTATCACTATAGTTAGAATTCAGGGATACATTGGTGATGGATTTAGCATTATTTACCTTGGCCATTAAATAATGATTTTCAATTGGTAACATGGCTAGTAAACCAAGATTCTTCTACCCAGAAGATTCATAATCTGAGGATTCATCATAAGAGTCTCCACCAATGGAACTCTAGGTTTCATTATCTTTCAAAATCTTCTTAGATTTATCTTTGTAGTAATTCTTTCTATTCCTCTCAGTATGATTTTCCTTTCAATATTTTCACTTAAGCACAGGATAATCAGGTCTTATATGTCCAGCTCTTTTTCATTCATAACAAGTGACTTCAGAGTCTTTCTAATCCTTTCTTTCTTACTTAATTTATCTATACTGAAATTATTTCTTCCCAAATATCTTGTTCATCCTTCGAGCAATATTATCTAGTTAATTATCATAATGTTCACTTTCACTTGATTCAAATAAAACAGTAACCTTTTTAGACTTAGATCTTGTAACTCTCTCAGGAGTCTTGTCTTTTATATGATTATAAGTAGTTGTAAAAGCAACTCTTACATTCCTATTCAACTTCTTAACATTGTCAGAATATCTTATCATTCTAGTCTGATGTTGAATAAGAGTTACAATAATCTCATCTAGAGTGATATGTGAGACTTTCCTATTCTCATCTATAGTTGTTCTCTTGGATTCCCACTCATTAGGCATGATGTCTATAATTTTGTCTACAAGTGCCACATCTTCCAATCCTTTTTCACCCATAGATTGTAAGATGTTGAGAAGATTCATAAATCATTGTTGTACCTTACATATAGATTCTCCATACAGAAATAAAAAACCATGGTACTCATCTCTTAGCATTTCTTTTTTAGTTTCAATGACTTTGGAAGTACCAAAATGTGTGACATCAAGATTCTTCCAAATATAATTTTCTGCTTCACATGAAGAAATCTATGTAACACCCCAGGTAAATAAAGAATATGAAATTTTCATATTTATCCATATTTGTGAATAAAATATTAATATGACTTTAAAGGGGATGCTATGCTGGATGGCCTACCCAACACGCAACAACGAGTTTCTTGGGAATCTTACGTTGCACTCTAATAATAAAATAATATTATTTTAAATGGTAGTTAAAATGTAGCCGTTGTAATGGAGGGAATGGATATAAATAACTAAAATATGATTATATATGTTTTAAAATGTTTTTACATTTATCCAATAAAGGATAGAGGCTTAAAATACGGAAAGAATTCAATTTTAGGCGTATATGTGCTATTTTTCACTAAAGGATCACTTATGACCTTTTGATGTTGAAACATCATTAAATATAGTTTTTTTCACTCTTAAACATTATTTTGGACCAAATAAAACTCTCATTAACAATCGGGACATCAAAACTTACTTTGTGTAAATTTTTGGTATCTTTCCGATAAAGTTCATTTTTTTTAATGAATAGTGTAAAATGTTGTATTTTAATTCAAAAACTCTTTTTAATATAATTTATTTATATGATTAGATTATATTTTGAATTGGTTTTAAAGTGAAATTACAATATATTTTTACCATTAAATCCAATAGTGGTCGTTGGAATTAATTTCACTTTGAAATCAGACTTAAACTAGTGTCAATCTTTCGATACTTATTGTTTTATAAAAACAGGCTATTTTCTCTGACAGCGGGAATTAATTATTAAATTAATTAATGTGAATTATATTTTTTGAATTTTGTAAAATGTACTTCATTTTTGAATTCGGAATTTCAAATATATCTTAGGGTGAATTTTTTGGATTTTTCTGAAAAACTTCAATTTTTGATGAATAGTGAAACCACTAAGTGGTACTTATAAAAACTGATTTTTCCGTTTAAATGAAATTTTGACATCTTTGTGTTTTGAATTTCAAAAATCCAACATACATGGTTGTCATTAAGAAGTAAAATGTGGTTCAATGGGATAAAAATAATTTTTTGGTGAATAGTAACTTATTAAGTTTTTAATCGTGATTAGAGGTAATTAGTGTAGTTTAAGGTAAAAATAATGTTTTAATAATATGAAATGAACTTTACACATGTCCTAACCTTATTGGATGTGTAATGGCCGACCAAGACAAGCCATGGGTCAACTTGGGGACCCCATGGAGCCACTTTGGTTGGGAAATGACATAAATAACTTTTTATTTAATGTAAAAGTAAAAATGGCACAAACATGATATGTTTTACTAAAACAATTTTTAAGTAGGGTTATACAAGTCAGATTTTTTATTATAAATAGTCATTGGAAAGATAAAAATATTTCCTACATCATAGAGATTTTTTTATAATTTTTAGACATTAAATAAATTAAATTATTTATGACATCATAATGATGCAGCGATGACATCATTATCTGACAATTTAAATAAAATGAGAAGATAATGTATACTATATGACCTACAGATGTCCAAAACTTATTGGATCGGTGGATTTCGAACCCTTATCACCTTATCCACGAATTATATCAATGTGGGACCTTTTAAAACCGAAACACATTTTCAAATAAAGTAATATTTCTTACTTTCCAAAAGTGCCCCTCCACTCCTCTTATAAAAGGCCCCCACCTCTACCTCATTTCACACACTCCTCAAGCCTTTGGCTCGGCCAACCCCTGCCCATTTAGTCTATCCAAATCCCTCTACTCATCCTAGAGGATTCCCTTTGGGCAGAATCCTTTCAAAGGAAGCCTTTAGGCTCAAATCAAAAGGAATTACACTTTTAAAGGTAATTCATTCTCTCATGTTCATTTGTTTTATTTTTCTTCTCCAACCCCCTAAACTCTTTTTATTTACTTATTTTGTAACAACACCAGTATCTTCAATATACTAGGATTTTTTTATAAGATTTATTCGAGATACACTCTCACAAAACTACATCAAATGGTTAAAGAACATATGGTTTCCGTGGATGGCGAAATTCTGCCTCCCAAAATGATGATTGTTCAATACTCATTTAACACCTTCAAAGGTGACCATTATGATGTAACTATTTTTATATATGATATATAATATGTTTATGTTTTACTTATGCTTCTGTATTCTTCATTTGTGTCTTACCTTTATGGCTTCCATTATGGGTAAACGCGATATCTTCATTTAAGGAAGTGCGGACTACCGCCCCCTCAAAGTGATTTGATTCGTTAAATACCATATGTGGGACGTATAAAGGATGGAACTATGATATTATATATTATATTATACTGGAATTATAATATACCTTTATATCATTATTATTCCATTCTATAAAATACGAAATAGAAATGAAAGTAGCGTTCATGTGTACGTACGGCTTATCATCTTCATGAACGGTGCATTTCATTTCTTACCTCTAAATGATTTTGTAATGTTATAAATGCATGAATTTACTGGATATATATGATATATATGATATCCAAATCAGGAATGTCATTCTAGATATAAATAACCTTTGACCACACGAACAACATGTAATTGTAAGAAGTCCACTTTCGACTTAAGAACCAAATATCGGCAAAACAAATATTATTAACTTAAATGATTACATAATGTTTATGACATGGTAATAAGTGATATAAAAGGAATAATGAACTTGAAAAAGTTTCTTAAGGAAGTAAAAATTAACTCAAGTTTATTATTCAGGAGATTAAAGAACGATCGATTCAAGTCGGACCCGAGGTAAGGGATCATACTCCTCTCTTTATTTTTAAGTACACACTTTTATGTCATTCCATTTAAAGCTCATCTGTCTTGTTATTGGGATGATCTTTTATATTAAACTTACGGTAATTTTTATTCTCATGTGATGAGAGACCCTATTCTCTCTAATCAATCCATTTTGGAAGTTTTGAGTGGCACCTTTAGGCTGCCGAACTTTCGTAAGAGATTTAACCTCTCTCTTTCTTTTTAAGTACTCTCCTTTATGTCACTTCTTTTAAGCTCCTCTTTGTAATGTTGTGGGATGTTCTTTTATATTCCTCTTTCTTTACATTTTATTTTAATGTGATTAGATACCCTATTTGATCTCATCAATCCATATTCGGAAGTTTTATGTGGCGCCGTTAGGCTGCCGAGTTTTCATAAGGGATTTTTCATCTCACTTTTATTCCCGTGAGATTTATGCTACATTTGCCACAAATTCCATTGAGTGGTGTATGTACTGACCATTATTCTACTCTTTGTGTAATATAATTTCGTTTATGAGTATTTACATCAATGATCTATTGTCCTTCCTTCATGGGGTGTATGTTTTGAATGATACCCAAGTCGGTAAGGGAACCTTTCACCCTCCTCTTTTTTTAAAAGACTTCTTTTGTTGGGTCTTTTAATTTACATATTGTTATGTTGGGATATGTTCTCATATATCCTTATTGATGTAAATTTTATGTCCAAGTGATGAGATACACTTTTTATCTCTCATCAACTCATTTTTATGTGATGCCATTAGGCTGTCAAGGGAACTTTTTAACCCAATTTCGATTTCTTTGGGTTCAACATGTAGTCATTGAATATGTCATCCATTGAATATGTTTGAATGACCTTTTATTGTTTTACACTTAATATCCACTTATATTGGGTGTACTTATATTTTTCACACATATTTTTGAGATTTATTTGTCCTTAATTTAAGGATACCTTCTCTATAAGGGATTTCATCACATTTGACATTCCTATTGAGGGTTCATTGTTGTTATGCACCAATTCACTCTTATATGGTGTATATACTGTCCTTTGGAGTATTATATCATGAATCCATTTATTCTCATGATATTATAAAGTTCTGACTAAATGTTATTCCTCAATTATTGTATTCAAGTGTCTCTAATTTTGGTAAAACCACTTTAACCAAAATATCATTTTAAATGTTTTAATTATTTGTTCTTATTAATATCCATGTTTTCAAAATGGTTTTAAGGATTTATTTATATGGATATTAATGGTTTAAAATTTCAAGCTTCAAGGTTGTATGGGACACTTTGATTCAAAAATCTATTTATTAAATGTTTTAAATGGTTTTGGAAATGGTTTCTTTTTGAATGGATTCATTATTTCAATATACTAAAGTGTTATATTGTGATTGAAATGTGGAAATGTTATGTTTACTTTTTGCATGTTTTATGTGATACATTTATGTTATGTTTCTTGGGAATTGTTATGAAAACGGGTGGTTCCGTGATAAACTAAGGGCGGGTGAGCCCGATATAGCTCTCCAATGCATTGGGTAATGCGAAGGAGTGAAACGTTAAGTTTTCTCCGAAGAGATTTAGGGAATATACTGTGATGGGTATTCCAAACGTAACCAAGAGGGTTACTCCCTACGTAATAATGTTATGAATGCCTCAAGTTACATTTATGTCTTATGTTTTCTATGATTTATTCATGGTTTGATGAGTTATGTTAAAGTACCTATGTTTTATGGGTAAAGTATGATTTCATTCTTATGTATATATGAACTCATGTTTCCTTTCCATATTTTTATAACCCTTACTGAGCTTTTTATGCTCATCCGAAGTTTTTGAAATGTTTTTCACAGGTCAAGGGAAAGGTACATGATGTGGTGATAGTGTCAAGGATGTGTCAAGAAAGAATCCATGTTTTATTTTCAATATGTTTCTGTTGATGGGAAGAATGAATATTGTCTTTTATGTAACCACTTTGTTTAAATGTGGAATGTAATGAAAGTTTCATGATCTAATTCTCTAAAACTGTAAACCTGAAAAGATCCTCAATGTGTAATCTTGTAATAACTCAAGATTAAGTAAGGTTTAAGGCTGGGGACTTATAGTTGGTATCAAAGGTCGGTTTAGATAACTTTAGAGGTTAGGGTATTCTTTAAGCATAAGTGACATTACCATAATGGTTAGGATTTCAGAAAGAGTCCTAGTTTTAGATAAAGTGAATGAGTAAGTATATCTTAGTGTTTATCTTACTCATTAGTACATGATCGTTTTGTTGATATACTCACACTAACCTTTTTTGTTTTAGTAAATGGCTGGATCTAGCAGGCACCAAAGCGACAATTGGTTTGAAGGAAACTATGGTGGTTCTTTGATTAAGAGACTGGATGAAATGGGGTATTCAATGTGGAAACTCGTGGTTGTTCTAAACCAACTATCAAGGAGTCATGATCAACCACTTGAACCTTGGTATGTTCTATAATGCATTATGTACGAGATGACCAATAGATGTGGAAGTTTAGGTAATAATTATAAAGGTAACAATTAGAGTTTATATGATCCATACTTTTGAGGTAATTATGGGTTATTATATGATATGCTGGAAAATGAAAGGCATGAGATAAACTTGAGGTTAAAATATGTTATGATCATTTTTGATGATTTTATCTCTTTTTGGGGAATGATTTGAGAATTATATAGTTTTGGAAAAAGGACAACACACAGACCATGTGACAACCCGTCGCGTCAGACAAAGCTGCGGGAATCGAACCCACAACCAAAGTGCGACTGGTATTTTTCGCCTACCACTAGACTACGTGAAGTCCCTGGTTAGTTTGAATTATTCTTTTTAGTTATATGATTTTATGAATTAAGAGTAAGTTGATTTTGGGTTATTTATGAAAATGATTAACCTATCATGGAGGATATGTGATTAGGTTAATTACTTTTCAATACGAGACTTCAGGAGCAACTGATGTTGTTTGGAGATAAATGTTACGATTTAACTTGGAAGACTATGTGACTAAACCCTTCAAACATTTGGGTTCCAATCTTAGATTGGTTTACTTTGACGATTTTTATGGACAAATGTTTTATCAGATGGTCCTCGTTGAACTTTGGGTTTTGTTGGACAAATTTTGGAGATTAAGCATAGATTTTCTTTTTAAAGGGTTATCCTTTTCTGGATTAACTGATCTTGTAGTAACCTTTTTGGTTTTAGTTTTTGTTATGGTTTGAAGACATGGGAATTGTATAGTTCCTTTTTGTGGATTAGGATCTCCTCTAAGAATTATTTTATAGTACTCTTAATGCGAAAAAGTCTCCCTAAATACTCGTCTTTTGGAAAAAAGATGAGTTTGATTAAGGAATCTAGTAAAAGTTGAAAGTCAACATGATAAGTGATTATGTTTCCTTATGAATAAATTCCTCAATAAAAAGTAACATAAAACAAAAATGTTGTCTATTAACTTTTCCTACTGGGGAACCCAGCACCGTTTAACCCATCACAAGTTTGTGATTTTCTTATTGTTAACTTTCTCCTAAACATGTTTTCTATCACTCTTCATCAGAACATGACCCTATGTTTTCTCCTCCACGTCCATGTTTTTCTACATGGAATCCTAGTATGGGTTAACTCGGGTGACCTATGTGCTTATCTTTCTTTTTTTTAAAGTGATTGTTTTACCGATTCTTGTTCCGATGTGGGACTTTCAAGGATGTTTCCAAGCCCAATTTTAAAAATTGCGAGGACGCAATTCCCAAAAGGGGGGAAGGATGTAAAACCCCAGGTAAATAAAGAATATGACATTTTCATATTTATCCATATTTGTGAATAAAATATTAATATGACTTTAAAGGGGATGCTATGCTCGATGGCGTACCCAACACGCAACAACGAGTCTCTTGGGAATCTTACGTTGCACTCTAATAATAAAATAATATTATTTTAAATGGTAGTTAACATGTAGCTGTTGTAATGGAGGGAATGGATAGAAATAACTAAAATATGATTATATATGTTTTTAAATGTTTTTACATTTATCCAATAAAAGATAGAGGCTTAAAATACGGAAAGAATTCAATTTTAGGCGTATATGCCCTAGTTTTCACTAAAGGTTCACTTATCACCTTTTGATGTTGAACCATCATTAAATATAGTTTTGTTCACTCTTAAACATTATTTGGGACCAAATAAAACTCTTATTAAGAATTGGGACATCAAAACTTACTTTGTGTAAATTTTTGGTATCTTTCCGATAAAGTTCATTTTTTTAATGAATAGTGTAAAATGTTGTATTTTAATTCAAAACCTCTTTTTAATCTAATTTATTTATATGATTAGATTATCTTTTGAATTGGTTTTAAAGTGAAATTACAATATATTTTTACCATTAAATCCAATAGTGGTCGTTGGAATTAATTTCACTTTGAAATCAGACTTAAACTAGTGTCAATCTTTCGATACTTATTGTTTTATAAAAACACGCTATTTGCTCTGACAGCGGGAATTAATTATTAAATTAATTAATGTGACTTATATTTTTTGAATTTTTTAAAACGGACTTCATTTTTGAATTCGGAATATCAAATATATCTTAGGGTGAATTTTTTGGATTTTTCTGAAAAACTTCAATTTTTGATGAATAGTGAAACCACTAAGTGGTACTTATAAAAACTGATTTTTCCGTTTAAATGAAATTTTGACATCTTTGTGTTTTGAATTTCAAAAATCCGACATACATGGTTGTCATTAAGAAGTAAAATGTGGTTAAATGGGATAAAAATAATTTTTTGGTGAATAGTAACTTATTAAGTTTTTAATCGCGATTAGAGGTAATTAGTGTAGTTTAAGGTAAAAATAATGTATTAATAATATGAAATGAAGTTGACACATGTCCTAACCTTATTGGATGTGTAATGGCAGACCAATACAAGCCATGGGTCAACTTGGGGACCCCATGGAGCCACTTTGGTTGGGAAATGACATAAATAACCTTTTATT
Organism: Viscum album; assembly: GCA_963277665.1. Lineage (NCBI taxonomy): Eukaryota > Viridiplantae > Streptophyta > Magnoliopsida > Santalales > Viscaceae > Viscum > Viscum album. The sequence continues at coordinate 288,499,649 of OY728153.1, read as the reverse complement.
TAATGTCAAAGCAAAAATGACACAAACATGATATGTTTTACTAAAAAAAACTTTAAGTGGGGTTATACAAGTCAGATTTTTTATTATAAATAGTAATTGGAAACATAAAAAGATTTCCTACATCATAGTAATTTTTTTAGAATTTTTAGAAATTAAATAAATTAAATTATTTATGACATCATAATGATGCAGCGATGACATCATTATCTGACGATTTAAATAAAATGAGAAGATAACGTAAACTCTATGACCTAAACATGTCCAAAACTTATTAGATGGGTGGATTTCGAACCCTTATCACCTTATCCACGAATTATATTAATGTGGGGCCTTTTAAAACCGAAACACATTTTCAAATAAAGTAATATTTCTTACTTTCCAAAAGTGCCCCTCCTCTCCTCTTATAAAAGGCCCCCACCTCTACCTCATTTCACACACTCCTCAAGCCTTTGGCTTGGCCAACCCCTGCCCATTTAGTATCTCCACATCCCTCTCCTCATCCTAGAGGATTACCTTTGGGAAGAAACCTTTCAAAGGAAGCTTTTAGGCTCAAATCAAAAAAAATTACACTTTTAAAGCTAATTCCTTCTCTCATGTTCATTTGTTTTATTTTCCTTCTCCAACCCCCTAAACTCTTTTTATTTACTTCTTTTGTAACAAAACCACTATATTCAATATAATAGGATGTTGTTATAAGATTTATTCGAGCTACACTCTCACACAACTACATCAAATGGTTAAAGAACATACGGTTTCCGTGGATGGCGAAATTCTGCCTCCCGAAACGATGATTGTTCAATACTCATGTAACACCTTCAAAGGTGGCCATTATGATTTCAATATTTTTATATATGATATATAATATGTTTATGTTTTACTTATGATTCTGTATTCATCATTTGTGTCTTACCTTTATGGATTCCATTATGGATAAACGTGATATCTTCATTTAAGGAAGTGCGGACTACGGCCCCCTCAAAGTGATTTGATTCGTTAAATACCATATGTGGGATGTATAAAGGATGGAACTATGATATTATATATGATATTATACTGTAATTATAATATACCTTTATATCATTATTATTCCATTCTATAAAATACGAAATAGAAATGAAAGTAGCGTTCATGCGTACGTACGGCTTACCGTCTCCATGAACGGTGCATTTCATTTCTTACCTCTAAATGATTATGTAATGTTATAAATGCATGAATGTACTGGATATATATTATATATATGATATCCAAATCAGGAATTTAATTCTAGATATAAAGAACCTTTGACCACACGAACAACATGTAATTGTAAGAAGTCCACTTTCAACTTAAGAACCAAATATCGGCAAAACAAATATTATTAACTTAAATGAATACATAATGTTTATGTCATGGTAATAAGTGATATAAAAGGAATAATGAACTTGAAAAAGGTTCTTAAGGAAGTAAAAATTAACTCAAGTTTATTATTCAGGAGATTAAAGAACGATCGAGTCAAGTCGGACCCGAGGTAAGGGATCCTACTCCTCTCTTTCTTTTTAAGTACACACTTTTATGTCATTCCTTTTAAAGCTCATCATTCTTGTTATTGGGATGATATTTTATATTACACTTACTGTAATTTTTATGTTCATGTGATGAGAGACCCTATTATCTCTAATAAATCCATTTTGGAAGTTTTGAGTGGCGTCGTTAGGCTGCCGAACTTTCGTAAGAGATCTAACCTCTCTCTTTCTTTTTAAGTGCTCTCCTTTATGTCACTTCTTTTAAGCTCCTCTTTGTAATGTTGGGGGATGTTATTTTATATTCATCTTTCTGTAAATTTTATTGTAATGTGATGAGATACCCTGTTTGATCTCATCAATCCATATTCGGAAGTTTTATGTGGTGCCGTTAGGCTGCCGAGTTTTCATAAGGGATTTTTCATCTCACTTTTATTCCCGTGAGATTTATGCTACATTTTCCACAAATTCCATTGATTGGTGTATGTACTGTCCATTATTATACTCTTTGTGTAATATAATTTCGTTTATGAGTTTTTACATCAATGATCTATTGTCCTTCTTTCATGGGGTGTATGTTTTGAGAGATACCCAAGTCGGTAAGGGAACCTTCCACCCTCCTCTTTTTTTAAAAGACTTCTTTTGTTGGGTCTTTTAATTTACATATTTTTATGTTGGGATATGTTATCATATATCCTTATTGATGTAAATTTTATGTCCAAGTTATGAGATACACTTTTTATCTCTCATCAACTCATTTTGATGTGATGCCGTTAGGCTGTTAAGGGAACTTTTTAACCCAATTTCGATTTCTTTGGGTTCAACATGTAGTCATTGAATATGTCATCCATTGAATATGTGTGAATGAACTTTTATTGTTTTACACTTAATATCCACTTATATTGGGTGTACTTATATTTTTCACACATATTTTTGAGATTGATTTGTCCTTAATTTAAGGATACCTTCTCTATAAGGGATTTCATCACATTTGACATTTCTATTTAGGGTTCATTGTTGTTATGAACCAATTCACTCTTATATGGTGTATATACTATCCTTTGGATTATTATATCATGAATCCATTTATTCTCATGATATTATAAAGTTCTGACTAAATGTTATTCCTCAATTATTGTATTCAAGTGTCTCTAATTTTGGTAAAACCAATTTAACCAAAATATCATTTTAAATGTTTTAATTATTTGTTCTTATTAATATCCATGTTTTCAAAATGGTTTTAAGGATTTATTTATATGGATATTAATGGTTTAAAATTTTAGGCTTCAAGGTGGTATGGGACACTTTGATTCAAAAATCTCTTTATTAAATGTTTTAAATGGTTTTGGAAATGGTTTCTTTTTGAATGGATTCATTATTTCAATATACTAAAGTGTTATATTGTGATTGAAATGTGGAAATGTTATGTTTACTTTATACATGTTTTATGTGATACATTTATGTTATGGTTCTTGGGAATTGTTATGAAAACGGGTGGTTCCGTGATAAACTAAGGGCGGGTGAGCCCGATATAGCTCTCTAATGCATTGGGTAATGCGAAGGAGTGAAACGTTAAGGTTTCTCTGAAGAGATTTAGGGAATATACTGTGTTGGGTATTCCAAACGTAACCAAGAGGGTTACTCCCTACGTAAGAATGTTATGAATGCCTCAAGTTACCTTTATGTCTTATGTTTTCTATGATTTATTCATGGTTTGATGAGGTATGTTAAAGTACCTGTGTTTTATGGGTAAAGTATGATTTCATTCTTATGTATATATGAACTCATGTTTCCTTTCCATATTTTTATAACCCTTACTGAGCTTTTTATGCTCATCCCAAGTTTTTGAAATGTTTTTCATAGGTCAAGGGAAAGGTACATGATGTGGTGATAGTGTCAAGGATGTGTCAAGAAAGAATCCATGTTTTATTTTCAATATGTTTCCGTTGATGGGAATAATGAATATTGTATTTTATGTAACCACTTTGTTTAAATGTGGAATGTAATGCAAGTTTCATGATCTAATTCTCTAAAACTCTAAACCAGAAAAGATCCTCAATGTGTAATCTTGTAATAACTCAAGATTAAGTAAGGTTTAAGGCTAGGGACTTATAATCTAGCTATATATATTCTTGGTCATTGAACACAACAATGTATTGAGTACCTTATAGTTTAGTTGATATTATGACTTCTCTTGATTAGTAATAGTTCTGACTTCCTTATCTGCAATCCTGTAATCTCCAGTAAGCATAACAAAGTTGTCTACTCTAATGTTAATAACAAAATCCTTCATATGATCTCTCCAATATTCGTAATCGTTCACATCAAAAATAGATTGTCTTGTAGGATTAAGATTTTCAATTGATCCAAAATTCATTCATTCCATCTTAAAGAAAATCTTTCCACACAAACTTGTTAGTTATAGAAGTCTGTAAACAAGGATAAAAATATCCTAAGCATGGAAAATATAGAACAATGAATAACCTGAGCAAGAAAACTTATATGTGAATATAAGTATTTCAGAGACTTACACTGATACCAATTGTAGGATCTAAATGATACTGATTGTAGTATCAAAATAATTATGTAGATTCTCAACATACAAGAGGGGAGATGGGGTTAATTGTATACTCTAAAAAAATTCCATTGGAACTTTTAAAGAAGGTAATGTTTAAAAAAGATAAACAAGTTAAATTCACAGGACCACTTATTTATGCCAACTTGTTTGATTCTAGAAATTTGGTTATAGAAATGAAACTTAAGGAAAGTTTACAAAGATAAATATCCTACCTTAAAGAATATAGAATCTTACAAATCATATTACAAGTATAAGAAAGTAGAATATATTTATACTTTCCTCAACACCCAAAATGTAGCGAAAACATGAAACAATACAAGTAACAAGTAGTAAATATTTTAACCCAAGGATAAGGGTATCTAACAACCTTGGATAAAGGTCCCTCAGTTTATACATTAAAGAAAGTTTGTCTTATCCACACCAAGGTAATCCCTCGATATGAATATAGGAATCTATCTTGATATCCCCACAAGCCCTCAATCTTTGAGGTAGTTGGCACTTCTGTCTTCCTATCCCTGGAAGCCCTCGAATGTACTCAATAACATTCAAAGTCGCACGAAGAAATTCTGAACAAGATGTTCAGTACGTAAAAAGAAATAAAGTCTCTCTCTCCCTCTAGAAATAACTTTAGAAGCATGCAAATATCTTGATTGATCAACTTGTTGTGTGCTCCTTCAAATGAGATCCTATTTATAGGCACATCTTCAACGGCTGGATCCCTTATCCAATGGTCATATTTTTACTTGAATTTCAGAGGGACTAGTACACGTGTCAGTCAAACCACAGTTGGTTCTAAATATAAAGCACGACATTGTTTTATAACTCAAAAAAGATTATGAAAAAATATGCTTGCTTAACCAAATACATTTTTCAGAATGTAAGGAAAATTAAAAGTTTTGAGTCTAACCAAAAAAATATTCACTATCTATAATACATGAATATTCGGATTCTGTCTTCAAAATAATTCAGAACCTGAATTCAATAGAATTATGGAGTGTGAATTTAAAGGAAATTCGGGGTCTAAATTTATAATAATTTGGAGTTTCATTTCAAAAAATTCAGAGTCTGAATTCATAGAATTTGGAGTCTAAATTCAGAATGTTCTGTGTCTAAATTCAAATAATTCTAAGTCTGAACTCAAAAATTTCAGAGTCCGAATTCAGAGTGTTTAGAGTCTGAATTCAGAAAGTTCGGAGTCTGAATTCAGAGAATTCGGAATCTGAATTTTGAAAGTTTGGAGCCTCAATTCATAGAATTCTGAACCTGAATTCGGATCCGAAAAATATAATGATATATATCTAAGTATTTATAAGATTCCGAGGTTTTAGTTATGAAACAGAATTTTATACATAGAAGGAAAATGAGTTAGATGATAATATGAACAGTGAAAATATGGTAAGGATAAATTTTCTTTTGGAAGGAAAACTTCCTTATGAATGAAAAACATAGGGAAAATAAATTTTCCTTAATATAGAGTTTTTGTGATTTTAAAAACAAGAAGGAATGGAAAATTCATAATTATTCCTTATTGACTCAACAAATAAGACCTAAGGGTACAATGTGATATGGTTCCAAACACTTGGGGTGGCTCAGATAACATCACTATGGTGGTAATCTCTATTAACTTCCTCTTCTCCTGTAGGTTATTCCATTCAAGCTTAACATGTTGAATATTGACTTTGGCTTAGTCATGAGTGAAGACGAGTGACTCTACCTCTTTTATGATCTTTAAAAAAGTGATTTTTATGCCTCGAGTCTACAGGATGAGTCCATCCTCTCCATTATTTGTGTCAAAAGGATTATTTTTAATAACCATAAATTTATATCAATCATGTGATCAAGGTTAAACAGTTATATTATCACTGGTAATGATACATAACAATCATTTAAACAAAATAATAAATAAAAAATGAGTGAAAGTTTTTTCTATATCCATAATACATTAAAAAAAGGGAAATATTTTCATGAATGTTTGGGTCATTACAACATTCCCCCTTTTGAAATTTCACCCTCAAAATTTCTTTTTCCCACACTAAAATAGATGTGGGTAACTCCACCTCATCACTTCCTCCAGTTCCCATATTACTTATTCAAACTTGTCGTTTCTCCATAACTTATTGATGACAGGCATTATCTTTTTTCATAGAACTTATTCCCTACGATCCAAGATCATCACTGGATTCTATTCATAAGAGTGGTCATTGTCCAATGGTACTAACTCTATATTGAGTTCATGTGATAGGTCAGGTTTTTACTTTCTCAATAGTGATAGATGGAATACATAATATACTTGAGACATGTTTGGTGGGGGTCCTTGTCGATAGGTCACTTCTATAATGCAATCAACATCTCAAAAGGGCCGATGTACCTTGGACCAATCTTTACCTTCATCATAAATCTCATAACTCTCTTTTATTGAGATATGTGGAGTAATTCCATGTATCAAACATCAAACTCTAGATCTCTTCAATGGTTGTCAGCATAGCTCGTTTGTCGACTCTGAGCAGCTTTAATGTGTTATTGGATGGTATTAACTTTTTCCACTATTTATTCAACCATTTTTAGACCAAGAAGTTTTCTCTACCAAACTTCATCCCAACATGCCTGTTTTCTGAACCTCTTCCCATAAATAGATTCATAAGGATCCATTTAGATAGTTGAGTGGAAACTTTAATTGTAAGATTACATAACCAGAGGAATATGTTCATCCCATCCCCCCATTGAAGTCCATTGAGCAAGCCCTCGACGTGTCCTCTTGTTTCAGGATAGTCCGCTCTTATTGGACATATGTTTGAGGATGATAAGTTATACTGTAGGTTTAGATCAGCATTCAGAGCATTTTTTAGGCTCTTCCAAAACATAGAGGTGAATCTTGGATACTGATCAGATACAATTGATTGTGGTACTTCATATATCCTTGCCAATTCTTGGATGTATATCTGTGCCAGTTGATATAGTGAGAAATCCTCACGAATTACAATGAAGTGTGTCATCTTTTTAAGACCATCAACAACAACCAAAATAACATTGTTTCCTTTGTATGTCTTTGAAATTCAATTGACAAAGTCTATTGTGATGTTTTCCTATTCCATTATTCATATGGGTAATAGTGGCATCATCCCCTTAGACTTCTTCCTCTTAGAATTCACTTGCTGACATACCAATAAATTTGATGTATACTCAGCAATATCCTTATTTATATTATACCACCAGTAATTCTATTGGATGTCTCAATAAAAATTTTTGTTTCCCATGTGAATCAAGAAATTCAAACTATTGCATCATCAAAATGTTCTTTCACTAAATCCAGAATTGTTGGAACACATAGTCTTAACCTAAATCTCACAATTCCTTTTTCATTAACATTTAATTTTGAGGATATCTCTTTTCTTATTGTTTCCACTCTCTTTTGAATTTCTACGTCACCATTTGTGGAATCCTTTTACCTTTACAAAAAAGATGGTTGAGAAATCATTTGTGAAAGGAATGATTATGTTTTCTTATTTATGATTCCCATATCTATCTTCATTAAAGCTAATAATATTGGATTTTCTCAATTCTCATCAATGATAGAATCGCTAGGTCCTTTTAACATAGATCATCAACCACCTTGTTCTCTTTCCCTGGGTGGTAAAGTATTGAGTAGTCATAGTCATTTATAAGATATAACCATCTTCATTGGCGCATATTAAACTCTTTTTTTGTGAATATATATTTTAGGATTTTGTGATCTGTATATATTTCACACTTATACCCCAAGAGATAATGTCACCAATTTTTTAAAGATAATATTACAGCAGTAAACATTATATCATTAATTGGATAGTTTTTCACATGACCTTTCAATTTCCTAGAAATATAAGTAATAAATATTTCCTTTTCCATTAACAATCAGCCCAAGAACTTCTTCTAAGCATCAATGAATACCACGAAAAGTTATCCACTTATGTGTAGTGTGAGAACATCCATATTGATAATCCTAATTTTCAACTCCTTGAAACTATCTTTGCATTCATCACTCGAAGAAAAAATGACTCCCTTATTAGTTAGCTTGGTAAGATGTTTTTCCAATCATTAGAAATTTCTCAAAAATCATCGATATAATAGAGCTGACCCATTGAAGATATGGATATTCATCATAGATGTTGTCATCGGCCATCCCTCAATTACAATTTTCTTAGAGGGATCCACAGATATCCCATTTATTATGATGATGTAACCCAAGAATGAGACTTCCATCAACCAGAACTCACACTTTCTGCACTTTTCATAGATCTTCTCCTTTCGCAAGGGCTTTAGTACAGTGCTTATATAGTCATCATTCTCCTCCTGGGTTTTGGAGTATATTATAATATCATCTATAAAAGCTACTACAAATTTTTTGAGGTTATATAAAAATACTCTATTATTCAATTCCATTAAAATTTAGGGAGAATTAGTGACTCTTAAATGCATTACTGTGAATTTATATTGCCCGTACCTTATATGAAAAGTAGTTTTGGTGATATCATCCTTCACACTTATTTGTTATTATCCCGAACACACACCTTGGAGAAGTATTGTGCTCCATGAAGATGATCTAACATGTAATAAATTCATTTTAGAGGATACTTGATCTTTATCGTGATTTTTTTGAGCTCACAATAATCAATGGAAAGACTCATTGATCCATCCTTCTTCTTGACAAAGAGGACTAGTACACCCCATGGTGAAGTACATCCGTGTATAAACCCTTTATCCAGATTCTCTTATAGTTATTTATTTAGATCCTCAAGCTCCCCAACTACCATTATATATGGAGTATTATATATTTTAAAATCCATAGTTATAATATCAATCAAGAATTCAACATATTTTATAGGAGGAAGACAACTCTATTCCCCAGGAAACACTTCAGCTAATTCCCTACCAACAGGCTTGACTTCAAGGATGGTTTCTTCCATAGACTCAATCATTTGACCATAATACATGGTCTAATAGGGCGGTAATATCAACTCTTGAGATAATGGTGTAAAAGAAGATTCTTCCTCCTCCATAAACTTTAATAGAATCTGGGGTTGATTCTCCAAATGAAGAGTGATTTCCCTCTCATGGAAATTCATGGTGGATCTATATAGGGAAATCCAATACATGACAATAATTACACAAAATTATACTAGAGGGTGTATGAAGATGATTTTTGAGAAGTTCAATCCATAAATTTTGATAAGGGAGGATTTATACTCATGGGATGCAATAATTTCCCAATTTACTATTTTCACCAACATCTCTACTTCCATGATTTGTGGTGGTGTATGGATTGTAATAATAAACATTTGGGATATAAAAGAATGTGTAGAACCAGAATAAAATAAAAATTTTTCTATACTTGAATTAATAACTAGCGTACTTATCACCACTTTGTTTTTAGGATTTGATTTATCAATAGTGATGGAAAAATATCTCTCTTATATCCTTGAAGGTTTTTGGTTTCCTCTGAAAACCCTTAGCTTTGGTCACTAGATTGAAAAGTGCACACATTCTTTGTAGTTGAAGCAATGACCAATGTGTTTAGGGTCGAAAAGAGAATTCATCTCCTCTATCACAGCAGCAGGTTTTTCTTGTCAGAAATTAATGGTCGGGTTCCATTATCTTCCCCACCTAAAGTATTTCATCTCCCCCTTCAGGAAATTTACAGGGTGCTTCTTTCTGTACCATTGGAATGTTGGGTGTTATAATTTCATAGCACCATTGGATTTTTCCATCAGACCTCTAGAATTAGTGTACACTTTATGATTCTTTACCCCATAATGCCCCTGTGATTTACTGATCTCTATTTCAACATTGAGGGAACATCTGATAATTTTCTCGTAGCTATCGAGGACACAGATCTCTAGGTATTTCTATAGGCTAGGTTTTCTACCACCAAAGAAAAGGTCAACCTAACATTAAGGGTTAACGAAAAAGCTATAGGTATATTGTGAAGGCCTTGTGAATTTTTCCTTATACGCTCTGATGGATTTGTCATATTTTTTTCTTGAGGGAAAGGAAGTCCCTTTTCCATATAATATTGGAGGGTGCGAGGAAAACATTTATCAAAAAACATTTTCTAGAAATCTTTCATTTCCAAAGCCTCAATATCTTCCTCAAGCTTTGTATTTTTAATCAATTACCACCATTGATCAAATTAACCCTCCATATAATAAGCAGATAAAAGAACCTTATTTTGATTGGAAAATTGAAGGATGGGGAAGGTCTTCTCAATGTAGTTAATCCATTCTTCAGTGATTGAGGGATCAGATGATTCATTAAAAGTAGGAGGCCTTTATCTCATGAAGCTCTCAAATAGGACCGTATCATTCTTTGGGGGGGTGGACATTCCTCTTGACCCATGTTTGAATTCAAAACATGAGTTTACTGAGAGAGTATCATGACAATTTTTACGATTCTCACCCCCATCGAATTGGGAATATCATTATAACAATCATTACATTGATATACACATGAGTTCTTAGTCTGAGACCTCCTATTACCAGCCATTGGCCAGAATAAAAGGAACGTTTGTGGGTAACACATAAAGGGTAATACCACAAAAAGGGATAGCATATAAATTACATTTACATTTATTTCCTTAAATAAGGAATTTATGGGATTCACTCTATGTATTCTATGATCTACTTCACTATATATATTCTCAGGGGATTTTTCCCTTAATAATGGATAATATTATGCTTATGAATAAACCGAATCATATCCCCCAGGAGTTTTGAATCAATAGTACAACAAGGCCAATTTTTGGGAACCAATTCTCTTTTGATTCTAGCTCAAAGAGGTGTTTTCGGATTTTAACCCTTGATACATCTGTTCCAGAGCCACCTCTACTTGTTCGTATCCAGATAGTGATGTATTTTCTTGATAAACCACATACACTATCCAAACCAAAATTTAGGGATGTTTTTATTATACATAGTATTATGACTAAGGCTTTAACTAGGGTTTTCTATTCATACTCTCAAAAATAACGAAACCTATCCATTGATAGCAATCGTAACAACCCTAAAATTTATTACATATTTAATCATGATTTATTACATAAACTTTCACATAAGAAAACTACAACAATTGAGAGAAATAGTGTCTTGGAAAATTATAAACATTACATGACAACTTAAAACATAAAATATGATATCTTTATTGAAAACTTCTTTTACATGACCACAACTTTACTTCATACTTAGCAATTCATGGGACAACCTGAGGATATACATAAGAAAAAAGTGAGCAATAAATCCTAGTAAGAGTCTAAACATGGAATAACATGAAGAATACCATAAATATTAGTAAATAGGCATATCAATGGTGCACAAGAGAAACATGAACAAAAATACATGATATATCATGATTTTCATAACATGGAAATATGGAAAAGACATTCAACATGATATTAGCATGAGCCAAATCTCATTGGACATGGATTAGCATGAGTAAATCGTCATTGAATGTGAATTTGAATGATTAAAACCTCATTGAACTTGAATTACTATGATTAATCCCTCAATGATCATGGGGTATCATGATACAAATCATTACCAAATGCATTGAAGTTCTATAAGAGCTCACCCTTTATAAATATTTCATTTCATGCATAAGTGTTCCACATTGATCATATAACATTGAATCATTCAACATATTAAGTTATTCTAAAATTAAGGAATATGGAATACATATATATAATTACCATTAAATATGTTTATGTGTGGATAGGTGAATACCCATAATAGGGAAATGGGTATGGTATTCAAGAGAAAATTATATTTTCTAGGAAAATCAGGGTGCAAGTTCAGCACCATAATAGTGGGACATAAAAATTCATAAAAATATTTGATGAGAGAGAAATGGGTATATCATAATATTTACATGAAATGGAAATTACATGGGTCATATTGATACATGTCCCAACACATGGAATTTGGAAATAGATGGCGTAACACAATAAAGAAACTATAAAAAAGAGGATAAATGGAATAACTCTTACCAAATTTCATCCTGGTAACAGGTGTACATGGGTAGGATTAATGAGATAGAAAGAGATATATAATCATTTAAAAATAAGAAGATCAGTATGGAAGAGGTGTTGACCCATACCCCAAAATTTTTAATTTATAAATAAAAGGCTATATCATTATAAAGAAAATTGGAAAAATTTAGAATCGAAGTAATCCCTTACTTGAGTGTGTGACTTCAAGATCTTGAGGAGGGGCCTCATGATAGATTGGGGTGCCGTGGGAGGATTCATGTGAGAGGACAGTAGAGTATGGACGTTATAAAATGGATCTGAGTGAAGTGAAGTGGGATATTGGGATGGTTTATATAGAAAAAGTGAGGGGAATTCTTTAATATTTCACAAACATAGGTTTTGGAATCTATATAATTAAATATTCAAAACCACAAACCATCCCATGGTTTTTCCCATGGTTTTTACCAAAGGGAAGTAGAAAAAATTATTTTATAAGTACAATGGCCTAAATCATTAATATGTTGGGCTTTCCTATGTGGAGTTGAGTCACACTATGAAGGAAATCATTTTAAAATGTTATAATATATTATAAGTTTAGGAGGGTCAAATAAGAATCATAAAATTAGTCAAAAAATTCTAAAATTACATTATTATAAAGGTAAATAAAATATTGTTTGAATATCCTTTTTATAGTATTTTATTACATAACTATTGGGTCATTATGATGTCATAAAATACATTATATATTTATACGTTATTTAATTTTTACCGGAAAATTCGATTGTCTCAGAAAATTATGAAAAATTCACCATTGGATAATTTCTACATCTTGACTCCAAAAATAGAATTCTTTTAATCTAAATAATTTTCTAAATATTTCAATTTTCACTTTAAAAACCGTCATTTATTGAAAACTGATGAGTTTTGACAAAAAAATTTACCAAACCATAATGAAAATTACATTTGACTTCATAAAAATTATATGATAATTTATAATAATTATATAATAATAGTATTTTAATAAAATATTATTTATTTCAAAAATTAATTAATTATTCAAAATAAATTTCTAATTAAAAATATAATTTCAGTTTTATTATATGAAAATATAATTCTTTTCAAACTCAATGCTTAATCATTTTTAGAGTATAAAAATAAGGAATATAATCCCCACTTATAATTAAATGGAGTGTTCTTATAACACTATTATAATAAAAATATTGTTAAAACATCAATTTAATTAAATATTATATATGTTTTTTAAAAGTACAATTTTTCATAAAAAATCAATTTATCTAATTCATTATATTTTAAGAAAAACTATTCTCATATATGAATTGATGGATAAGTCTTTTATTTATAAAATGGATTAAAAAAAAAGTAAATAACTCCTTTTTACATAACCCATTATAAAATTTGCATAAGACCTAAGGGTACGGTGTGCGATGGGGATAGACTTTCAGGGTGACTCGGATAACATCGTTTGGGTGGTAATCTTTATTAACATATATTTCTTTCATAAGATATTTCGTTCAAGATTATCATGTTGAAGCTCATCTTGGGCTTGGCCAAGAGTGAATCCCAATGATGATACCTCCTTTCCGAGAATTGAAAAATATGGTTCACACAGATCGAGTATATTAGATGAGGTCGTCCTATCAATTATATGTGTCAAAAGGATTCTTTTTAAAAGACTTAATTTTATATTTTCCATCCTATCACAGTTCAACGTATATATTATCAATGGTAATGATACTTAATGGTCATTGAAACAAGTAATAAATTAAAAAAATAGTGCAAGTATTTTTTCTATGAACAAAACATTAAAATAAAGGGAATTTTATTCATGAATTATCAGGTCATTACATTATTTCATTATTATTTTTATAATATATATGATGATATAATTTTCTCTTTGATTATAATAGAACTAGAAATTTTATTTTGGACATATGAGCCAAATATTTCCAAAACTTCCCTTGTTAAATTAATTTATATTTTAATTACACATATCATCATAGTATGTGAAAAACGTAATAATAAACATGAAAATTGATATCAATATAGTAAAAAATTATAATAATTATATTATTTAGGATAATAAATAATATATCTGACAAGTTATACTTCAAGTAAGGGACACTTTATCTTAAAACCTCATTTAAAAATCTATAATGGTTTATTTTTAATGTCTTTCTCTTCAATGTCAATGTTGTGAAAATTATATTATTAATGTATTTCTATGGATATAAAATAACTACAAATGGAATTTCATAAAAATTTATTAAAATGGTTTTCAAAAGTAATCCTTGTATAGAATGTTTGAATTTATTTACAAAAGAAAAAAGGAAAGTTTGATTTAAAAATAGATGGTGCCAGTGAAGATTCCTACTATTATAACAATTATTTTACGTTTTTCTTCGATTAATGATTTCACAATTATTTAAAATAATAACCCCATTTTACTTTTGACTTCATCATTTATGTTTTCAAATATGGGGATTAAAAGTAAAGGTAATTTTTATCTAAAAAATGTTTTCATACACAAGTTTCCTAAAGTTTTATAAGGGATTTATCAATGTTATAGTACTTACAAATTTTTAATGAAGGGTTGATCCCCATTATAGCTCATAGATGAGAATGATATAGCTGATACGATGGTTTCACCATGATAGGACTCTAATTCATTCAACAATTATTATGTTTTCTAGATAATTATATTTGAATCTAGTGGTATGGTTATTACAATAATAATGGTTCGTTAATAATGATGTCCCATGGCTCCAATATGAAATTATTATTCTTGATAAATATTTATCATAAATATTATTTTATTTCATAAAAATATTATAATAATCCTTTTAAATGAAAAATGATTTTATTTTTGGATAAAAATATATTTTTTTGGGAAAATAATTCTCATGGGTTTCCGTGTTTTTTAATGGATTGGATGATTTATTACTTTTTTATATTCCATACCAATCTTTTTTTTCTTATCACACATTTTGAAATGTTTTCTAAAAGTTTTCTGAATGGGAAATGTAAAACAAGAAACCTTGTTGAAATTCATGATGATTATTTATGAAAATAAATCATGTCTCATTTTCAAATTTTAATATTATGGGGAAAATGGACACTGAATATAATTATCCACTTTATAAACCATTAGTTTTGATGTGTATGTGTTCTAAAATATTTCTCTAAAAAAATAAACCAAATTTATCCTTGTAAATATAATTAAGTATATTTTATTCTAAAAAAACTAGAACATGTATTTTTAAATGGTGGGTCATTACATTGCCTCATCAGGGTTATGGCCTAATAATGATGGTTCCTAATTAATGAGGCCCCAATAATAATACACTTAGGTTTACAAAGAACATAGACTATTAATGGAGGACATAAATGATTTGGATTTAAATATTGAACCACAAAGATGATTCCTATATATCTTGGAAAATAAAAATCAAATTCCATGTAGTTTGAGTGATATAATTTAAGTTAATATGATTGTACCATAACATGAAGTTCAACATCATGTGATAATGATTTACACATCATTAAAGTGACGATTATAGAATATTAAACTTGGATACACATTAGGATACACATCTAGTTTAACCTATTTATTCATTACAGGATACAAGAGGATGTGACAAGGGATTAAACACAAGGAGGAATCCCTTGTGTTGCACATGAAAACCAAAGACATGTGATGGGGACTACAGATATGATATGTATCCCCTTCAAGAAATACAAACACATTGAGTTAACCAAAGTGGTTAAAAAAGAAATGAGAAAATTTTTAAGAGTTATCACTAGAATTATTAACATTATTATTCTTAGGAAATGTGGGAAAATGAATTTGGATTATGCATGATTATGTGGTTCCTAGGTGTGTATGATTCCTGTTAGATGATGGTTGTAAAAATGGATGACATGACTCATGGGGTATATAGTATCATGAGGAAGAGGTGAAGGTTTATATACTATCATCATTGGTATAGATTTCCCTGGCTCATTGATGATTTATGGTGATGAAATTATTGATGGTAATAATGATGGGATAAACACATAGGATCAATCAAGTACTTATCATGTCCTCTTGATTATAACTTAGTGTCCACCAAACACTAAGCATATTCATGCCTAGGATTTCACATGCTAAATTCATTTTTATGAGCTAGTGAAATACTCACATGTATCCTCCTTATAGGAACCCACATTATAAAGTGATTTTACAATCAATATCACCCTTGTTGTCTTTCCAATTAGGGGGGATTTATCATGAGATTCTTCTTATAAAGGGAATATATGACTATAGGGGTACATAATAGTATTCATTCATGGATCATGTAGGCCAAGTAGATTTTGTGAAAACCATTATAATTGGGTTCTAAGGTAGGATAAATGGGAAAATGTGGTCTCTACCTTTGAAATTGGGTTCCTCATAGTACCTCATTGTTAGTGAAGAGTAGTCACTTTGCTTAGTGTAGATCATAGAGATGGACACACCCTACTGGAAATTTAGTGTAGTGATTCTCCCAAATAATGTATGGCTGTAGGGTTTCACCCAAGTAAGGTATTATCATGATGTTCCACCCTATGTTTTTTCATTTTATTGAGTTATACCAAGCTTGTATGTAGTATTGTTAGGTTTTTTCCTTGTATGAAGGTCCCTAGGAGACATAGGCATAAATTTTCTCTAGTGTGGAACTCTTAAGAAGGGCTTGGAAAATAATAATTTTATATGGTTAATGAGGTATGTAATTCATTAAAATAAAATAATATTACATATTGGTTAGTGTTTAGTGAATCATTCACATTCTAATAGCCCAATTAACCTTCTTTAGGTTAATTCCAACAGGTTTTAATAATCATAATCTACCTAAAGGGGGTTCATGAGACTTGGTCCAAGAGGGATATGAGTGTATCGTTTTCTCCCATATAAAGGGAATCTATTATGTAAGTGTTGAAACTCCATTACATCACATAGATGAAAAAATAATAAAGGTAAATTCCTCAAAAAAAGAGGAGAGAATATATAGAGAATTTCAACATTTGAAAAGTTTCAAATTTTAGTTCGCCCGTGGTATCTTGATCCACCGGTGACATAGAAGTACTTGTGCACCCCTAACATTCATTCCACCTCATCACTTGTACTCTTAGTCACCATCAATATGGGTACCATATTTTCTTATAAATAGAACCTTTTATTCTTCATTTGTAGGAAAGAATTTCATTGATGGTCGATTGCTACTCTTATCTCCCTAGTGATTTTCTGAAGTCCTATAAAAACTCCATGGTAGTTTTATTACACCAAAAGCGAGTGAATTAAAGTTGGATAGTGATACTTAGGTTCTCTAATTATTAAAAATTAAAAATACTTGTGAGACTCTTTCTCTCAACCCCCTAATTTAAGAAGACATGCATGATCTCCCTTCCTGAAGTAGTAAATTTCAAGCCTCACTTCTAAGAATACATTTGAATACTCTTGAAGTCATGATTCATGTCACATACTATGTCTTGTAATAAAGGTTGTTCAATACCCAAGGTGTAACCAATCCACTTGGGGCAGGGCCCCACCTTCATTGGATCCCTTGCCTGAAAGGGATTTTGTTGAAACATCTACCAAGACCTCCTGATTTATCAATCCTTTGACAAAGGAACAACATCATGTCTCCCATTTGGATTTTTATATCAATGGTATGTGGTTTACCACACTTTTCTTACTAGAGGATATTTTTCTTCATGATGTTGGTGGATTTTCATATCTATTGTCACATAGACCCTTACCCTAGAGACAATGTTGTGGATTTATCGGTCGTGGATTTTGGGGATATGACTTTGTCCTCCCCTTCTCACTACAATGTCCTAAACCCTCCAATAAATAGTAGGTAGGATTAGGATCACAATTTTTATTCCTTTGGGACAAAGGATATGTCTCTCTTTCCACTACATGACACATTTTATGGCATCCATCCTGGTGTAAGCACCACACTTTTCAAGTAGGAGGTTACAGTCTTGTTCTTATCTACACCATTCACATTCATAGCTTCCTTACCTTGGACCCTCTTTCAATGTAATGAAAATAGGGGGAAGTTAGATAGCCACGAACTATTCCACCATAGGCTTGGCCTCTTCCACATGTGAAGGAGGAAAAGTGTGTTTGGTTTGTTAAATAATTTACATACTCATGATTATCAAAATGAGAATAATTAATGTGATGTTATAGGTTTGTAATGATCACAACATCCACATAACCCACCCAATGGAATGAACTATGAGATCTTTGATTCCCACCATAACTGGGATATGTTGGATGCCTTCACTTAGGGTCTGAGCTCACTGGGAATTCTTCTCTGGATTCCAACCCTAATTCCCTTAATATGGGCATCCTATATAGATGCAATCCTATAATCAAGTCCTCTAAGATATCTATGAGTTAATATATCTCTCATGGACCCAATTACAAGGGAATACTATTTATAATTAATCCTCAACCTATTTATATCATAGGTCCATAATCCCCTACTAGAGAAATTGAACTTGGTTGGCTTTGATTTCTATATAAATGGGATACATTGGAAGACTCCATGAGGTTCAAACCCAACATCCCAAAATCAAACTTTTTCTCTTTGGGCCACATTCCTAGTAGGGTCTAATTCAATTTAGTAATGAATATCACGTTAACGTTCCTTGGGATATTTTTGACGTATGTCCTGCACCAACCTATGACCAGGATCCTTCCACCTATTTGTCCTTACCACAAAACATTAAACTATAATATTGGGTTCTTATCACACATACTTAAAAGTTATGATGTTTCCAATTAAGAGGCACCGAAATACGAGGGTTATGATTCCCTTCATGAGGATATGTAGGTATCCCATCTATGGGTTCGATCCCAAAATCAGAACAACTTTTTATCCGAAGATTTCTTGAGTGTCCCACTGAGTGGATTAAAAACCATCATCATAATTAAAATGACTAATGAATATCTAATTAGTTTATAAGAGGATTCTATAGATGGAGAACCTTAAGTACATATAGATATTTTCATTGATAAAGAATATCAAATACATATGGATGATTCTAAAATCCACACATTACAATATTTGATTCTAAAAGGGAAACATACATTAAACCTAGTAAATTAATAATGATTCATGAAAATATCATATTTCTATAAGAGTGTATCAGATTAGATAGTCTCTCTACCATTGTGAGTTCTTAAGAGTTGTGGTTCAAAATCCATAACTACTGTACACCTTGGGCAACTAGGTCCCTTTGGATACCAAACTAGAGGGTTTTTTCATCCCCATAAACTAATCCCTTGGAAATTTTTCAGAAATAGTGATTCATAACTAGAAAACACATTCCGAAGTAAACAAAAAAATGGTGAACCTGGTGTGACACCATAACCAAGACTATAGTGGTACCTGTCTGTCAGGACCCAATCAATTTTTAAAAGGGGGATAGACAAGGAAATCAATCATGGATATCTTCATAAAAAAAATATGATTATAATATAGGGATCATTGTTTTTATTTTTGGAATATATAAGTAATTTCATCCCAGAACTCCTTTAATTTCAAATGGATTACTTTATGTTTACACTCATGAATTCCTCATCTGCTGCTCAACATGGATCCTCATCAACTTGAAGGATTCCATCAATGAATCTGCTTCTTTAACAATGGGTCTCTAGAATATTGTATTGAGAGTAACATCTACACATTGCCATTACAACCTTGGTGGCTACCTAAAATCCCACCAAATTAAGAATAACCCACGGTTGTATGGTCAATAATGACTGGTATTCCATAAGTAGATGGTTCCCACCACCATCTTCAACCATTTTGGGATCTTATCCCAAGAACACAATCACTAATCACTCCCTTATTCCTAGGATTTTGACCAAGAGTCCAAATACAGATTCATCCTGAAGACACATGGGTCCTTCTAAAGGGCTCCTACAAACAATTTCTATAGACAACGTCGCATAACAGTAATCCCTCAACATGATGAGGGTGTTCCCTTCGATTGTCCATCCTAGTTCCCTTAGACTTGGGCATACAAGATGAACCATCTAGGATGAAAACCAGATAATAGGGAGCATGTTCCTACCATTTCCAACTATAGAAAGGTCCACCAACCCATTTTGGTATAAATAAAACAATTGGGCACATACTCATATTCACCTTAATTCTTCCTATCATTATACTCATTTGGAGGAACCCAATTATTCCTACCATACACATTTGGTGGATTTTCATGAGTAGGAACATACAAATGCATACAATATTTTATCCTGTCAGTAGACTCATCTAGCTGCAATCAAGGAGGTCGGCCATGGAAATGCGGAATATATTTGCAAGAAGGAACATTCACCTTCCTACACTCACCAAAACTGCTAGTAGTCTCATCCAAAAGCACATAAATAAGTCTTATGACTATGCATGGTGTAAAATAGCCAGAAGGTACCTACACTATCAAATATCCATCAATCCTTCCAATGTTCTTGTTTGGCTACACCGAAAGAAGTCAGTGAGAAAGATCCAACCACAAACCTTAGGAAGACTCAACTAGTTCTCCCCACACACGAGTACTATCAGTATCTAATAATAAAAAAGGAATGATAGGATTAGGTACATAAACCTACTTTGGATACGAAATGTATTTATATTCTCGTTCTATCCATTAGAGTCCCCAAAAACAGTTTGGCATGGTGAAAGGGAATATTCAATTTCTTACCCATATCCTAGAATCTTGCTGAAATATCTTAATGGAAAATTCAGTAGTACTAGAGGAACGAAAACATAATTTTTTCCCCATACCTAGGAAGACTAACCATCATTCCATCCCATAGTAGATTCACACCTTCATTCTTGTCCAGGAGGGTTATGGGGCACACTCCCCATATCATACAGACAACCGGATCAGAAATATACACTCGTTCTAATTAGAGATAATAGGCCTATTTTTATGGTCACTACAAGTTATACACATACACCTTCCCGTGATAACCACTTCTCCTAGAATGTGGATCCAACTACATGTAAGAAGGAATCTATGAAAGATTATCAACCAGAACAGTTGGAGAATTATGATTCGATCTATGATTTGTCTCCTCTTAATGATGGAGTTATTGAAGCCGTCAGATATTTATCTGTTGTAGCTCAAGATCATATCCTCCCATTACCAAATTATTGGAGAAAAATGAATAAATATTAAGGTTTTCATTGAACACTTTCTCATGAAGGCTTTCTCTATCAAAAATTTATCAATATCAAGGAGAAATCTCTACAGGATATCCACGGTAACCCGCCATGGGGCTATAAGTCCAAGGAGAAAGATTATACACCCTCTGTTATAATCTAATGTGGTGGTCCTCCCAATGTTGTAATTAGTTGCAAAAGTTCTCTTTGATGTACTGATTCCCATTGTCAAGGGAATTCATTAACCAGAAATGTAGTGCTGAGAAAGACCTATTTTCCTAGGTCACATGAAAAATACAAGTCCAGTCATGTATGATTCCTTGTAATTTGTTTGTAAAATTATTTATCAATTGGAAGATATCCCAAGGTGATGGTCATTCTCCAATCCACCATTAGGACATTTATCCTCCAATGCAATAGAGGAACCCTCTACTGATCTTGCTGATTTTGATAAAGCTGCTGGGAAATGAATTCTTTGGTCCGATCGAGAAGAGAAACCTCTAGAAAAATATGAAGATGATATTATTAACATGAGTAAACAATTGGCTATAGGTGAAATAATAATTCTGTTCTGGTGTTTGGACACCTCTAAATACAACATTCCAAAGATGTTGGAAGAAGATTGAATTCATGATATTCACCTCAACATATGGAAGACACTTAATCGTCTAAAATCATTAGTATTAACATTTGAAGAATATGAAATTCATGGTAAGGTAATATAAGGGTTGCAACACCAAATAGAATTGTTTTCTATCCAGGATTACCAACATCTAAAAATTGAGAAACATTAGGGATCCCTTCAATGTGCATGTCTCGTGGAATTAAAGCGGTTTTGAAAATTCATTGGATAAACCCTATCTGGTCTTCATATTGGAGGATAGGATGCAATTTGATAATTACATTCCCCTCTACTCCAAAGCCACCAATGAATGGAAAAAGTGGTCTCATGAAATTTTATGGCCGCATTCCATCTATAATAATAAATTTATGTTCATGATTGAACAGATGATCAGCAAGAACATGCCTCAACATGCTTCCAAAAAAATTATTCCTAAATAGTTATATATATTGAGATAGTTTTTTTCAAGCATCTAAGAACATCGAGCAGGCCTCCTGCTTAAAGGATTTCATCCATAAGATTGTAAAAAAGTGTCTGAAATAGAAAAATGGTGTTCCAAAATTGGTTATTTATGTGACTTCCAGATAATTCTCCCAACTAACGTTCATACAAGAATTCATAAAATCATAAGATAAGCTACACCGATATCATCCATAGCTGTTTAGGAGACACCGTAGCCCACAGGGTTGGGGGATTTTTAAGCCAACCCTCGACATGAACGAATAATGTCCAAAGGGTTGTGAACGAAGAACATGGATATCCCATTCCTGTAGGGATGGGGGATTTTTCACATCATCAATCCCCTATATAGTGGAAGTCAATTTTCTACTGATTGGGGAGGATGATGAAAAATAAAATCACAAATAAACTATCTAAGGATTCCACTCAATAAACTATCTTCCAAATAATTCCAGGGGAACCATCAAGCAGGAAAAAAGGTCTCATGGAGAACAATAAACATGAAGATCTCACAACGATACTGACAAAATGCCAACAATGCATTATGCATTGGTTAACGTCATTAATGTCATCCTAGAAGATCATACAAAAAACTAGTCATGTTTAGGGGAGTCAAGAAAAGAAGCTCTTTTTTATAATATTGTCCACATAGAATTAAAATAAGGATGTGTTCATAAACATAATTAGAGGCTCACAAACAATTTAGGTATTCCCTCAAATAACAATGTTCCACCTCCACTAAAGGAAACTAATAAGGGAAAATGTAAATGTTAGACCATGTCTCACCTTTCACATGGAAAAGGTTAATCCCTTTCTCTTGGGAATAATTTTCACAGTTAGAGTGAGAATGGAAGGAGTTATGAAGGCTCATTGCAGAGTTACAATGAGTTAGTATTCCTACAAAATTTCCTCCACCAGCATATCCTCAGTTTGAACCTTTAGTACGAGAACATCAGCAAAGAGTATATATTGAATCTAATGATGCAGATAACTAATTCCCAAGATTTACAGTTCAAAAAACGTAGTGTCGGACACTTCCTTATAAGCCTATCCCAATGGGTTATCCACAGAAATTAATAGTGTTTCCAACACCAGTGGTCATACCAGTTTCCTCACTAGTTCAGGCGCCGACAGCCACACCCATTCAGGTCCCATATTAGCTAGATATTCCTCAAATACTTATAAACACGACTGAGTCAATGAAAAATTGTTTTAAAGCTATGGGAGGATGTTTTTTTGAAACACATCCAGAAAATATGTTCTATCATAAATGGGTGGATCCGTCCACTCCTCCGCTAAACATTAGGAATCCCACATTTTCAATCCCCAATGGCTCTGGAGATCTAGAGATGTACTTGACACATTTTTTTCTCTCACTCTGATCCCATGATGTGACCCCTGATCTATAGGAAGCATTGAAACTCAGATTCATTATACAATCATGTCATGGATAGCCTTTGTATGGTATAAAAATCTCTAGTCTTGATCGAACAATGGATATGATGATCTCCATCATAATTTCTTCTTTCAATTCATATCAATGCGAAAGAATAGAACATTCTTTGATCTCACAAATGAAAAGAAATTTAATAATGAAAGAGTCTCATATTTCATTTCTCAATGGAAAGGAATAACATACTCATTGAATATACCACTCCCCCATAAAGATTTTCTACCCATTTGTGTTTCAAGTCTCCACAATGAGTAGAACATTCCATTATACCCTATGAAATACCCAGGTGGGTATCGAGCTATTGCCTTGATTGTTCAATTAGTGAAAAACTCCATAACATATACTAGATCAAAATTCTAAGTAATACCATCGTCTTTGAGAAGAAGAGAAGGAAAATTATATGATGTTATAGTCCCACACAAATAAGACCATATAACCACTCCTACATCAAATCCCTCATCATGAAAATGTGCTCCACATACCGAGCATCAACAGCAATGACTACCTCTTAAAAATGATCAAAAATATCAAAGGCAGATATTTTTTTAAGTGTTGAGAAACAAGTTATATTATTTTCAAAATTACCAAGCCCTTGACTACATCATCTTATCCATGGAAAACATCATAGTTTAGATTCCAAGAAAAAAGAACCTTAATAAATGTGGAGGTGATAGAGTCCCAAACTATTGACCCTTAGATCAATATTGGGGCACCCTATCGATGTGTGTTTTGATTTTAAGGACCTCCTAAAAAATATAGTGGCCTCTTGGCATGTGAAGCTGAAACATTCACCATCCTAGGTAGAATGTGCTGCTTCTACCAATCTAGAAGGTGAATAATGCGAGTGACTAAAAATAAAAAGTAAGTATTCATAAATATTTGATGATTGGATGGTTAAGAAAACAGTCAACCAAACTCATGTCATTATATAAACACAATTAAAACAACCAATTGTATCACATACTGCTTCTATTACAATAAATCCATCATCATTAAAAGACATGTCCCCAAATGTAGCATCGTCGCCCGAAGAAGAAGGGGGAAATAGAATAAGATGAGTTTGTGTGAAGGCCAATGTTGTCCTTGACCTTATCATATTTCATTCCAATTGTCTCAAAATCATAGTCACTGCCCTGCCAAATGGAACAACATGATTTTACTTATCACACAGAATCTTCATCTGATGAGTTATTGATCTTTAGACCCATTAATTTTATTCATTTAATATATCCCTATGAAAATGATGATTCTGATTATGAATCTGATTCCCCCGTTCTTGATTATAGGACTTGAGGTAGTGGTCATTGTGGTCAGGAATATAGGGGAAGACATTGGTATGCTAGAATCCACTACTCCAACCACACCCCTTCTCGAACTGTTTATCCAAAATAAACCCATGAAAGTGACCTCTATACAGATCAATAAGAAAAAGGTAAATATCCCACATATGGCATGGTCTACCCTAATATGATCCTCTTGGAAGATTGATAAGAAGCTATACTGCCACCTTCTCGATGAGTGGGCAGACCCGACCAGCCTAATCCACCATGAGTGGAATATTTCCTTTTTATGTACCAACAAATGGTCCATCCACATCTAGAGAATAAAATTCCAAGGAACCTACTTATGATAATCTTAAGACTATAAAACACAAACCTCAAGATCAAAAGTATGATGTGTTGAAAAAAAATAGCTCATGTACTGGACAAAATGTCAATCGTGGATGCTTTAGATCGATCAAAATATATCTAGGGAGAACTTATTAACGAATTGTCAAGCCTATAGGTTTTTGCAACTCAGGTTGCTACTATGGAGGTTTACCATATAGAGAATGTCCCAGCAGAACACCCTGCAGTCATATCATTCACAGAACAGGATGAAGATGTTGTCGTACATGGAGAAATCAAACCCTTGTATCTATTCGAAAGGATCAATTCAATTAACATCTAATGAGCATTCATTAATAATGACTTAGGGATAAACCTCATTCCAATTCAGAAACATCATCATTTCAGCCTCCCTGAATCCCATTTGACTCCCTCCACTCTAATGTTGCAAGGTTTTGACAATAATGAGCAAGAACCTCTCAACGATATTATGCTCAAAACATAGTTTTCATACTTCATATCTTACTCAGAGTTCATGTTTGTATGTAAGGACACATATTTTGATATTCTTTTGGGGATAACTTGGCTACATCATCATGTTTCCATTCCATTTTCATACATTGAAGGTCTTAAATATTGTGTCAATTGTCAAACTGTGTCATTTGACAGTGATAAGGTTCCTTTTAAAACATGTGAATCTCAGTACATTGATAAATTGTTATATCACATGAAGGGAAACCAGTATATAGAGAATGATGTTACTTGAATAAATGATCCAAATGTTATTGAAAAGATCCTAGCTTACTGTTTCAATAGTCTCAGTGAAGAATATGTGTTTCCCATTAATCAAGTTGAATGGTTTGGTCCAAATCCAAGAACTCATGTAGCGGAATCCATGATTTTATTGGTGTCAACTGAACCTGATAGCCCAAGAGAAATCATCGACCAACCAATTTGTAATGAAATCTTAAAAGGAGATGTATTCATTCCATCCACTAAGCTTTATCTAGTCTCTACTTCATATGTCGTGCTAGAATAAGTTGTATCAGTAATAAACAAATTTACGGATATTGATTCGTATCCATCATCATCCCCTTATAACATCAAAAAGACATTTCATCATCATTTGGGACGGAGATGGTTGCCTCCTTCTTAATTTTTCAAAATACCTTCTACACTGCTAGCTCTGAAAGACATGTATCATCACTTATACTTCAAGAAGAGGAAGAAGAAGCCACACATGAAAAAAAAATCAAGATCTTAGGGATGCCCATCTAGAATTTGAGGAAGGTGTCTCCACCACAATGGATGTACTCATATAAATAAATCTGGGTATAAAAGAAGACCTACACACCACTCTGATTAGATCGAAATGACTAAATAAGATAAAGATGTGTATAATTATTTTTTGAAGCAATGATAGGATTTTTTTCCTAGAACTGCATAGAGATTCCAGGACATGATCCCAAAGTGTCCACCCAGTATTTAGGTTATCTAGAATAGTATTGAATATATAAGAAGGCCATAAGAAGAACACACCCAAACCACACCTCCAAAATTGAGGATGAAGTCTACATGCTTATCAAATATAAATGCATCCTAGTGGTGAAATCTCCATTGTGTTTAACCAATATTCTCCCAATAAAAAATAAGAATATTAAAATCAGAGTTTCCATTGATTTTAGAGATCTTAAATGGAATTTTACAAAAGATGAATTCCTAGTTACAATCACAGAACAAATAATTGATGCAATAGCAAGATATGAAGCTATGTTATACATGGATGGATACTCTGAGTACAACCAAATCTAGATGTCCTTAAGAGATGAGTAATCTACATCATTAAGATCCCCTAAAGGCATATATTTATATGGTGTAATTCTATTTGGATTGAAGAATGTTGTTGCAATATATCAACATGAAATTCACCACATCTTCACATCCTTCATGGGGAAATATATTGGATGATATTTTGATGATCCAGTGGTAAAATATAGACAATGTTATAATCACCTGACTGACATGGAGACTATATTTCGCAAGCTTCTACAACATAATCTAAAGATAAATCCCTTGAAATATTTTTCCAGGGTAACCATTGGAATGTTTCTTATTTTTATTGTAATCTAACATGGAATCAAAGTTGATCCCAAGAAGAAAAAAGTTATGCTTTGAATTTTTCCTCCTCAAAACACGAAAGAGTTGAGAGGACTTCAAGTACACTTGGCCTACATATGGTTCTTAATCACCAATCTAGAAGGAATGTGTTTTCTATCACAAAATTGATGAATAAGGGAATCACATATCAATGGAATAATGATTTATAAGAATAATTTGATACCCTCAAAAAATACCTTTTTATTACAATGGTATTGATGATACATGTTGATGGAAAACTACTCACTCAATTTGTGACAACCCTAGAGAGATAATTGGGATCCTTCCCTGCTAAAAAGAATGATTCTGGGAATAAAATATACTTTATTGTCTTAGTTGAACCATGATACCCACATTGATATAATATTTTAATATTTAGAATATCTTCCTAGAATTAATCAGTATAGTTCAAGAAGCCTCGGCAATGTTTGCAGTATCGCAAAGTCCACTTGGTATCTCACAATAACCTGCTTAAATTTATCATTAATCATCATATGTTGACAGGGCATCTATTGTGGGGGGTAGTTACTCTACAGTAGTTTGATATAGAGTTTGTTCCACAAAAATCAGTATAATTCCATTCCTTTGAAGATTTCCTTGCTTAACACCAATCAGAAGAAGAAATATCATTGAACAGTGAACGACCTGATAAATAAATATTCTCTATTAATGATAGTCCCCTAACATGGGATATGCACTTTGATGGTGATTTCAGAAGTCCAAAGGGAAAGATAATGGAAGACCCTAAACATAACAAAGTTGGGTTATGAATTTTGATTATCTCACAAGAAAAGTTGGTGTTGCCTTGTTATTTCTTAATATTAAGAAGTGGTAATTACAATGATGCTAAGTATCAACATCTCATTGTAGGAATGTATTTAGTACTCCAAATATCAGTGGATCTCATTGAGGTGAAGGGTGATTCAAAATTGGTAATAAAACTTATTTATGGGTATTATGCCATTAAAAAAAGATTGAATTCCCCTATATGATCATGTTTGAGGGTTAGTAGATGAATCTCCCTTGGAAAAAATATTGTATTATATCTTCTGGTCACAAAATCCCCAAGATGATTCATTGTAAAATGCAGCTACAACACTAGATAATCAAAACCGGGATGAGAAAATCCCCACAATTTTTCATATTCGTGTAGTTTCAACTTTTATTTAAATTAGAAGAGAGAAAATTAATGAAATATTTCTTATAACTAAATCATTTGGTCCAACTATGGGTTGTCTGACACCCATTGTGGAATACCTCCAAAATAGAGTACATCCACTAGATGGATCTAGAAAAGATAAAATCCAGCAACGAGGAGTTAATTTCACTGTTTAGAATGGACCAAATTACTATAACACCATCTATAGGAGAGGATTCAATAGAATTATCCTAAGATGAATTTATGGAGAAGAAACCACATCTTTCATAAATGAAGTACATGAAGGATCATGTGGTTTCCACCGGTCAGGGTACAGTCTTTTTAATCAAATCTGAAGGTTAGGATACTTTTGGCCATCAATGACACAGGATTACACAGATTTCAATAAGAAGTTTCATCCTTTCTAGGTTTATTCCAACTTCATTAATCAACCCCTAGTGTTGCTACATACAAATATGTACTCATGGCCATTTTTTTTATGGGTAATGGATGTAGTGGGACCTTTTCCTCAAAATAAGGCTAAGCAGTTCAAGTACATTCTTACTGCTACCTATTTATTCATTAAATGGGAAGAGGAAATACCTCTTAAAGAAGATGGATCCAAAAGCATTGTTATATGTTTCGAAGCTAATATCATTACCATATTTGGTTTCACTCATACCATATTGACAAAAAATGGCACCAATTTTTATTCTGTGTAGGTTGGGATGTTATATCTAGAATACAATATCAAATCTAAAGATTCATCCCACTATCATGCAGTGTCCAATGGATAGATATAAAAATTAAAAAAGACCCATTTAGATATAATATAGAAGATGGAGGATAAAGATAAATAGTCATATCCTAATAAACTATTGCATGCCTTATGGGATTACATGGCTAATACATGAACTTATGCACGGTGAACCACATACTCATTGGTATACGGGACAAAACTTGTTCTGCCCATTGAAATTATGTTTCCTTCACTTCCAATTGCTTTTGGTGATTATTTTTTTATATTTGAGCTATCTCAGAAGCGAGTCTATGATCTAGAGTGATTGGATGAAATATATTACATACCTTTCATCACATGAATGTTTATTAGAACCGAATAGAATGAGATTTCAATGAAAAATTTCACCTTCATTCAATCCAAGTAGAATTAATATTTGTCCTTATGACTCTAATGATAAATGGAATGAGGCCTCCAAAGCATGTTCCAAAGTGTGAAGGACCTTTATCCATACCTATGTTCTATAATAATGGAGTTTATTCCGTAATATTAATGGATGGAGAACTCACTATAACTTTAACCAATACAAGGTTCCTCAAGAAATACTTCATGTAATAGTAATGATTACATCCTTGTTGCATGAAGTTAAAATACATAACAATAAATATCTTAGTTTCATGATGTTAAACTATGTGACAACCAATGTCCTAGTTTCATAATGTTAAACTATGTATCAACTAACGTCCAAGTTTCACAATGTTAAACTTTGTAATAACCAACGTCCTATTTGCTCGATGTTAAACCGCATAACAACCTATATCCTAGTTTCTTAATATTAAACTACTAAACAACCTACGTCCTAGTTTCATGACATTATTCTATATGACACACTACATCATAGTTTCATGACGCAAAAATACATAAAACCAACTTCCTATTTTCATTATGTTAAACTGTGTAACAACCAATATCCTAATTTCATGACATTAAATTTCATATCCCCATATACATCCATGATACATTCCATTAATCTTTGTAGAATTATTTTCCTTATCGCATGATGGTAAACTGCAAAACATGAGGTCTAAGTCGCTTGACTTAAATCTACCAAACACCATTTGTCCTCATCACATTATATTAAAATTTATGTTTAACATATACTTCATTTGAAGTTAATAAATCTAACATGATACCACAAATTTACATTATTTTTTCCATTATAAGAGTAGTATAGTTCCTTCTTAATAATTACTCACATAATTTCCACTCCTTAGTGGCACATGATCCCTATTTCTCTATATGTTTGAATCAGATCTGTATAGAGACTACTTCTCAAGAACTACATATCGATTGATTGTCGTTCTAATGAGATATGTAGTGACACCCAGATCTCCTATCTTGGGACCAACCAAAACCATAAATTAAAAAATTCCTGATTCCCTGTATATGAGTTAATTATATTCTAGAAAACCTTCTAGAAAATATGCCTTCATTTTCATAAAATCTTTTTTTTGGTATGATCATTGTTTTAGAAAGTATTAAAGCCTCTATTTCTCACAAAAACATTTACATAGTGTGGGTAAAAATCCTCAAGAACTACATGTGCCTTTATAATCCTTCCAATGAGATACACAGTGACACCTAGGTCCAACCCCCTGGTCCAGCTGTAATATTTCTATATTTTCATGTTGGTTAATATTCATCAACACCTCATGACATTAAATTTCTGAAAAAAAATCAATAGAAATGTGTGGATTGGTTTTTTTTTCTAAAAGATACATAGTGAAAACTAGATATCAACTCCCATGTCCAGCCGCAATGTCGACAAATTCCCTTCACCCCTTGTGTGTACAAATCAAACCTGCACTAGGAGCACCATCAGGAATTATCTGTTTCTGGATTATTTCCCCAATAATATATATAGTGATTCCCAGATCCCCAATCTTAGGTCCAACTACATTTAATTTTTAAGTCCACTTTACTTCATATATATGATTCATATATACATAGAGAACACGTGATGAACTATGTGTGGATTGATTCTTTCTCCTATCAAGATATGTAATGATGCATGGGTCTTATCCCCTTGTCCAACCACAATATTTCTTTGACATCAGGTCACCCATGTCCACGCCATATGACCAAAATGTTCTTGGAAAGAACAACGTATGAATTGATTCTCATTCCGATGAGATATGTAGAGACGTACATATCTTCAATCCTAGGCTCAGTCATGACTAAAAGAACCCTTCCTCTCTTCAAAATCTAGTTGGTGTTGGGAACCATCATTAAGAACTACGTATGGATTTATTATCATTATAATAAGATACGTAGTGACATCTATATATTCTATCTCACGTATAGAAAAAAAATAAAAAAATATCTCTTCCCTCTCTATGTACATGAATCAAACAAGCACATGGAACATTTCATGAACTACGTGTGGCTTGATTCTTATCCTGATGAGATACGCAGTGACACCATGATCACCAACCATGGGCCAAATTGTGATTTTGAAACAAATACTTCCTTTTCCCCATGCATGATTTAGATCTTCATAAGGATCTCTGTTAGGACTTGTGAGTTGATTTTTTTGGAAAATTAAATACATGCTAATGCCAAATTTTTCTGCTTCAGCCCATGTCATCAGCCTAGAAATTAAAAGAATCCATCTTCCCTACGTAAAAACTAGATTGATATGGGAGATAATTTCAAGAACTATTTATGGTTTTATTCTTGCCCTAAAAAATATATGTTTTGATGATCAGGTCTTACACCTTGGCTCAACCACCGCTTAAACGCCATAACCCAATCGATCATTTTTGTTACCCTTATGTTATATAAGAATCCTTTATTTCTCCTTATTTCTCACAAATATCACAGAACACGTGGGCTTAGGAATTGGGTAAAAATATTATCCACATAAATAAGGTTTCTTCATTCCCATTATGGTTATCAATGGTCCTGGTAGTAATACCTTAAAAGGAACACTATATTCCCTCGCCTATTGATGAAAAACTGTATGGACCAACAATTAAGAACTATGTGTGGATTGATTCTCACCCCTATTAGATATTTTTTGGTGTCTAATTTTTCATTCATGGGACTAGATGAATCATAACATAAAAAATACACTACTCTCATGTGTATGAGTCAGATCTACATGAGGAAGACCAATATGATTTCTCACTTTACACATGAACTCATATCTGCAAGAACTATGCACAACTGGATTCATTCTTCGAAAATATATGTAGTGACTCCTAGACCCTATAACCTTGTTGAACCACATTGTATTATAAAATTTCATGTCAAGACACCTAATATTCTTAAAACATGACATAAAAATTTATGGATCCATAATCTCCCTTCATTTTTACACGGGGTAATTCATCTCCCTCACCGGAAGACATTAAACTGCATGGATAAAGTCTACACCACCTGACGTTAAAATGAACGGTCTTCATATAACTATGTATAGTTTGTTTCTCATACCATTTGAGATATGTAGTGAAAAATAACCTTAGATCCTATTCATAGCTGTGGGATAAAGGAAAATTTCCTCTCTTCTATATACAATTAGAATCTATATAGGATGTTTTATTTTTGGCCCTCTTCTTAGAGAACCCATTCAAAAAACAAAATATTTCATCTTTTCTAAATATGAGTTAGATATATTTTAGGGACTCTAAATTCATGTCCAGTATTGGTACATACACTTCTTCTATGTATTGGATAATTCCCATTTTAGTTTCCATACTCTTAATAATGAAATAATTTCATATTGTCATAATATTTTATCAGTTTCTAGTGACCAAATGTATGATACCTGAGAAACTTTTTTTCTGACTATGTAATATGTCCCTAGTTGGGATATAATTAAATTCAAATGCATAACAGACTTTTCAACTAAAGGATTCTATAGATTGAATATTCAATAAAATCCATAGTTTTCCCTTCATAATACATCACTCGTAATGGGTTTTTCAAATAATAGTAACTTATTTATAAGAATAAGACACATCTATTCCCTCTGAACATTGACGATAGAATTCCAGAACCCATATTTTAATGTGGTCTTCCATTGTGTTTTTGACTCATATCACTTCTCCCTTCCTGAATGTCTCGAAGACCATGATTTACATTTTCATCATTATGTGCACAAATCATATTAGAATAACCTTGGGAAATTCAACCACATATCATCCATTGTTTCAATAATATTATGGTCCTAGTCATATGACATAAAATGACAGGCACCATACTTACTACATTTGGGTCATACTTTCATAGAGAGCATATTTCTCCAATTATTTTGAAATCATGACTGGAAATACCCCTTCCATATTCATGTACTTTTCTCCATGAACCAGACTCTGTAACAAGGAAGAACTGAATATCCAAAAAAATCATTGCCTTTTAGTAAAAAGAATATAATAATTCTTAAAAGATCCATTACCTGACTATAGAGTATGTGACCTAGTTTGACTTGCCTAAAATTATTCAACATAACGGGCCTATCAGCCTAAGGATGCCACAGTTTTGATATGCAGCACATTTCCTAGTTGGTTCTACATAATATATCCCCTGTAATAGTTTTTTTAAATAGTGTTAACTTTGTTCTTGGAAGATACATCATCTAAATTCCATTATCTCTTTTCCTTTTTCATTCATCAGATTCCAAAATCCCTAAATCATACCTTATAATTATTACTTTTTATCCTCGAATATGGTTGAACATTTCTAGATAAATTACCAAGAATTGGGGAACCATTAAATCATCAGTTTGAACAAAATTCATTAAATTAAATCCCTATAATGTATTTGTTTCATGACTCAAAATTGAACAACCCCATAATTTCCTTTCTTTATGACATTAAACTACAAAATCCCATAATTTCCTTGAATCATGGATTTAAAATGAAAAACCCCACAATATCCTTGCTACATGAATTTAAACTACATAGCCCCCAAATTTCATTACTGCGTGACTGTAAACTATATATTATATTATAAAAATCCCATAATTTCCTAGCTATATGATTTGAATATACAAGAACATAATTTCCTTGCTGCATGACTTTAAATAGCCTTGTAAATTATCAAAAATCTAATATCTAACAAATATACCCTCCTCCATACATTAAATTCTTACATGAGTGGTTCCTTATTCATGGCCTATATTAAAACAGATGTCCCCCTTTATTTTTATACACCATTCCTTGGAAAAGCCACCCACTATGGCCTTAAGCCATTCATATCATAAACCCCATTCCATATCAGAAGTAGAATTTTAGAAATATTGGGGAACTCCCTTACCTGACTATGGAGTATATCCCTTAGCTGGCCTTTCATAATTCACTTACATAATATGTGTGTCAGCCTAGGGTTCCACTATTTGGCTATGTAGTACATTCCCTAGTTGGCCTTACATAAAATAGTCCCCATAACAGATTTATTAAGAAAAGGTATCTTTATTCTTATAAGTGAACTTCTCTATTCATATACTTAGAGTTTTATATTTTGTGGCCTTAAAAATCCTGACTCAAGATTCCCCTTGGAGGTATCTAAAGTATAAGATATATGGACATTCCTAATAATGAACCCTTGTTTGGGTATTAATTTCAAAATTAATGGTCAAATCTATCTGACCTAATCTACCGTTATTATTATTCCAATATGCATGAATTTAAACTACCTACCAAAGGTGACATAGAATTCACCATGTTGAAACCCCATAAAGAGAACTATGGAAAAAAGCTGATTCTCATCTCACTGAACCTATAATCTATAGTTTATATGAAATATAGAGTAATTAAAAAGATAAAATACCCTATGTTTGTAGGGTTGTCTGTATAATCCTTGAAAAAGTAATACTCTACTCACTGGGCTGATTATATTATTTTAAAATTAGTGTTCATTGCCTCCTTATAATTTTAATTGTGATTATCCAGTGTGAAAATGTCAAGTTATGGAATCATATTCAATATTACAATTAAAAAAATGGTATGAAGGCCTAGATGATTAGAGGCAATATTATTTTCATTTTTGATTAAAAGAATTCTTCAAAGGGAAATCCACAAATTGCAGTCTCTCTATTATAAATCATAAGAGTCCATCACAAAAACATTTAATTGGATGAATGACCTCATGATCCCCATCACCCACCTGTTTATATTCCTTCAGTTGACCAGCCTCAGTCTCTTCTGACCAATGAAGCATTTACATAACATATGTAATGTATTTTTCCCCTTAAATGTGGGATTATTCCATAAATTTTTATGTTTTTCAAGATCCTTTGTTGCAGTATCAATCTCTACTCAAAGACACGACACTTGAACAATCGTCCCTTTAGCTTGCTTCCTGAATGATTTCAACTTTCTAGTATTAATGTCCTAATGATGAGAAAATGCTACTCAGAATTCATCAATTTTAGTAAGAAGACTAGATTTTATTATATATTTCCAAAGCTTATTCTATTTCTTACACCTTAGAATAGTCTCTTTCACTATAGTATGGATTACATGATAATAAAATCCTTTAAATCATAACATGCTAAATAACACTGAGATTCACTGGATTCACAAAGGAAATTCCTCAAAGGATGTTTTAGAGATAAGCTTCCATATATATATATTTCAAAACATTAAGATATGCAAGGTGATGATCATTCTACAACTCTGAATCTGATTCAGAATCACTATCATAATGGGGCATGTATTTTGGAATCAATGTACTTAAAGAATTTTCCTATTCTTCTCCCTCCCTAATAGTGGTTACCCTGCTTCCTGATGCTGGTTAGAGCTATATAAAATTTTTTCCATCATACCTAGCCACAAAAATTTACAATCCTATATAATAAATAAAGTTCATGGTTAGCTTCAAAATAATGTAAAGACTAGGCATAATCAAAATGGTTTGTGACACTTGCCTAACAATAGGTCAACATCTTGAGAAGAATCCTCCCCAACATTCTTAGCCTCAAATGTTTTGTTTGAAACCTATTGGTTGGTGATACTTTCTTAAACATACTCATGTTTCTCTAGATGAACCTCATTAAGATTTTCCATTTCAAGGTTCACCTGAGCCAGCTCCTCCTCAACATTGGGAATGTTAATAATATCAACGTCTCTTCTGGGAACCATCATTTTTGTAGCTTTTATATAAAGATAATTACATTACCATTAACTATGGTTACTAAATCAGGTATAAGAGGATTTATTTGATGGAAAATAAAAACACACACCTATTTGGTTTATATAAAGAACATCAAATTCGTCTAGAGTAGTAGTCATATTAACACATTGTTATACTTCTTCAAAATATATTCCAAGATTCATCAAAGCTTCCAATGAAATCACATGCCCTGTTTTTGTCTCATCGATGGGAGAACTTAGAGATGTTGGACCATGACCCACCATAGACAACATTATACCCTAAATAAATTTCTTAGTGACAACTGTCGGGTCATCATTAGTCATCACCTGATTTCCCGGTGCATTCGATCAACCTGAAATTTTATATAAATGGAAGTCATTTGTTGTTACATACAGCTTCCCATGAAGAAGATCTTACATACCAGATGCCTCCTCTCTCACTACAATAGTGATGGGAGAAGTGACTCCCTCTAGCCTAAATGCCTCTTCAGTCAAATGATCGGCTTCATTGGAATGAATCTAAACATGACTTTAAATTCCCTACATGGTTCCTAGAGGATCATTCATAACTTCCCTAATGAGAGAAATAGAAGAAGTTACTACCATTCTAAGATGTTTAAACACTTTCTATGGATGAATATGAAATTATTATGAATTGTATTACTTTCTACTGTTGGTAAATCACTTAGTTACATCATTATTTTTTTGTTGTCTTTTCTTATTTTTCTTCTTCAGGGGACAAGAATCATCATCTCTAAAAAAAGGTACTAAAGACCACAAGACTTCCACTATTTCATCCTCCATGGTATTTAATCCTATAGATATCTCTATTGATTCATTGTGCGAGTCATAAACCCCAATTGTAATATCTTCAGGGATATAACTTAGTGATGGAACTTCAGTTGAATTTACCTTAACCGACTAAAATTTAGGATGGATTTTCCATTCAATAATACTGAATTGACTAAATTAAAATTGAAAAGAGAAAATAATATGTTTTTAAGGAAAAAAATCTTTGGGATCGATAAAATCATGTCATTTTTCAATAGATGAAGGGTCAACAGCTTCAGAAACAGCACGATCTATCATTTTCAACACTCTTATTATGGTGGGGATTGAATTTTATATTTCATATATAAGAATCTCAAGCCCCTAGATATGAATTCGTGATTTAACAGAATTATTCTCAAAATGAATATCAGATGAGTCTTGAAGTTCTCCTATTCCTAGAATACACAACCCCCATGTAAAATTTCCTAAATAGTTTCAGCGTCAAAATAAAAATTCATCCATACATGAAAAACTTCTATTCATTCATAATTAGAGTATATTCCAAATTGATGGGAAGATGATCCCATCGTCTTAGATTGGTGGGCTTTCCAAACCCTGTCGTCATTGATGGTGGATGAGAAAAATGAACCCATCTATCTTTTGGATGATGACGACAGTTCTTACGAGGTGAAACTTCAATTGATGGTGCCGGTGTACCCCACATGATTCTATTAGGTGTCTTATATCTTGCATGAGGTCACTTTTGTGAGCTAGTATACTCTTCATCCTCATAATTTGACTCTAATAAATTGGCATCTATAGGTTAAGAAGCACCTTCAAAATGATAGGATTCCTTCATAATTACTCTATTTACTCCAATCATATGGACACCA
This sequence comes from Viscum album, assembly GCA_963277665.1. Lineage (NCBI taxonomy): Eukaryota > Viridiplantae > Streptophyta > Magnoliopsida > Santalales > Viscaceae > Viscum > Viscum album. The sequence goes on along the minus strand of OY728153.1, from coordinate 288,461,359 downwards.
ATTTTTTGTAATCCTTCAGTATATGATTAAATGAAAGATTCATGATACCAAATAGTCAATCCACTCTCTTCATCAACTATAGTAAGATTAAAAATTGCACGTATCTTCTCCACAATTGATAGCAGCCATAGATAATGAACCACTGTCAAAGTTTGTTCAAGTTTAACATGCACAGGAGGGGATACAATAATATTTTGTATAAATTTGAATTGGTTTTAAAATCAATATGGATCATAGGCCTCATATATGATTTCACCATCAATTATAGTGGACTACACACCATCCTTGTAAGCTATCATATACACACTCTACTCTATATTGGATGTCCCTTTATCAACCAAACATCCTATAGAAGGATTCCCATAAAGAAAGAAGTGGAGTTCATTTAACATAATCAATCTTATCTTAATGTCAATATGTGTTAATGATATGGGTGAAATACAAGTAAAATATTGAAAAAATGGTCTGAACGACTTCTCTAGGACCTGGATCCCACATGAAACAACATAGGTTCTGATGTGAGTCACGATCGATCCCCGTATAACATGGAATGGTCCTTCTATTCAGAAAGGAGACCTACCTCTATGGATAAGAAATAATATCATATGGATATTTTTTAGATTAAGGGGAGCCAAACCCACCATGGTCCTCTCTTCCAGCTTAGATGCTATAACAATTGATTGAGGGCTTACACCTCCCTGGGAATCTCAAGTAGGCAATATATATAACTGAGCCACATGATCATAAAACCTTCAAGATGTATCTTGGAAAGAATTCTAGAGATCACTTCCTACAACCACATTTTCAAACTCTTAATTATATATTTTTGTTCAGATGGTGAATGTTAGACCTTTCTTTTCCATAATGGTACGACTTGTTGGATACGTACCGGTGGGACCTTTATCCTTCTTTTCTATCAGGAGTATTTTGATCCACTCATATGGATTAAAATCCCCCCTTAAGTAGGGATTTTCATTTTTAATCTTGTAATCTATCTAAAATTGCTCGCGTTCCAATACTGGTGTATTTTTTTATTTATTCCATATTAAATTTTTAGGAATGAATTCATCATACACATCTTTGAGGATCAAAGATCCATAGATCTTATAAACATCCCACAAGATGATTCACACTTCTCCATGAATCAGATCGAAATAATCCATCTCATGACTCCATCTGCTCAGTATCTATGGAACAAAATCAGTATTCCTATATATGTAGTTTTTTCCTACCCACATGGCTTCATAAATTCCATATCCTTTTAGATCATATATAAAATATGAAAATATTTTTCCCACCTAGTATTCCCACATCCATGTGGGCTCAACCCCCCACCCCCCTCCAGGGTGAAAATCCCAACTTTTCTTCCAGCCCTTCGATTGATCAGTTTGAGAATCTCATAAGATGGATAAATAGTAGTTTGGATTCAGTTTGACTATGTGTGGTTTCATATTTTGAGAATATAGGTTGTGATTCATAGTATAGTCTTTGGCTTCGGCTATAGTATTTATATATTTTTATGAGCAAGAATTGTTGGTAGACAAAAAATTCTTGTAGTCTTGACACAATTCCATCAAGACATATTTCTTTGGATATAGTATGATGGATTCAGGTAGATGACCATAACCATAATGTGGTAGATATTTAAACATCATTGAATCTCAGTTATACTTCTAAAAATAATTTTCCATATTATAAAGATTAGTGTCAAATGCGTCGTATTAATCATGCTTTATGATATCCATCATGGGTTCAGTCTGTTTACTGTTAAATTCATCTATATTTTAGATTATCTTAGGAGATATTTGAACCTACAAAGAGATATCAAATTCATTTCAAAGTAGGTTACATTTGAAATATATTGAATAATACACAAAATTTAACAATAGAATCAAATAATTCAAGTTAAACTATGTCCTATAAATATATTTCCCAAGGTTGGGTGGACAAGTATCATACCAATGTACAAGGATGAATACCAAATTGTTCATCCAAAAGATCATTTCATTAGGCTTACAAGTAGAGAGAAATTTTTTCTAAAGACTTTGTGAGTTTTTACTGAAAGCAAGCCCCTATATACATACAATGATCCTTACATGAATTCCACTATCTTGTTTGAAAATACCAAACTTGTGCAACCCATTTCTTTTTTCATCCCATTTAACCTCACCATTAGACCCTATTTTCACTTGGATCCAATCCTAAGGAGGGGGGGGGGGGGGGGTTGACACTATGTTCCTTCACATGGATGAAAAAATTAAAAACGGAAATTCCTTATAAAATGGATGAGAAAATGTATGGATAATTTCATGATTTGAAGAGGCTCAAATTTGAGTTCGCCCAAGGTAGACTGAATCACCGATGGTGCACAAGTACGTGTGTGATCCTCACTTTCCCAAAACATCATCACATGCCTAAAAAATCACCATCACTCAGGGTACCATATATTCTAATAAATAGACCCATGAGGTCTTCATTTTTATGGAAAAATTTCCTTGAAGGCCGATTACTACTATAATAACCCTAGCACTTCTCCCAAGTCCTACAAACCTCCAAGGTAGTTTTATGACACAAAATGAATGGGAATTAAAATGGGATAGGGAGACTTAGGTTATCTATGTGTTAAAGAATAACAATAGTTTCATGAATCATTCACCCAACTCCTTCAATTTATGAACACTTGCGTGACCACCCTTTCTCAAGTATGAAGTTGTGCACCTCACTTTAAGGAATGCATATGAAGACTCTTGAATGATTGTTACAAGTCTCACCCCAGTATAGTAATCTAGTGTTATTTTGACCTAGGGTTCATCATATTATCCCAAGTCTACTTTCACACCACATACCTGTGCACCACTTACTTTAGAAACCCCGTTTAGTTCACCTCACCCCTTCATCCTGCTAGAGCCTTTCGTGAATCCCCCTTCAAAACAGTTATTGGTAGGTCCTGTCAATCATTGGATCACTTTATTTAAATGTATTATGTTGATATCTCCACCAATACCTCATTATTTATCAATAGTTTTGGAAATCAAAATTAGCATGTCTCCCATTGGTATTTGGATATCTATGGATAGAGGTTTCCCACAATTGTCTAACCAAAGGGTAATGATCTTCAGGATGTCTGTAGATTTGGATATCTATGGTCACATAGACCCTTACCCTATGGTAGGTGTTTTGTAGTTCCATGTCATAGATTCTAGGGATATGAAATTATCTTCCCCTTCCTATATCTAAGACTCGAATCATTTGGTCCTTGTTAGGGAGGGAAAGTATCACTCTTCCTTTTCCTTTTTGGACAAATGAGATGTCTCTCTTCCCTCTACAAGACAGATTTTAGGTCATCCATCTGGGTGCAATCCCCAAAACATTCATGTATGAGGTTTCATTCTTGATTTTCTCCTCACCCTTCACCTTTATCCATCTCATACCATGGAACCACTTACAATATAAAGAGAATAGGGTGATGTGTTCTATCCATGACCTCTTCCACTATAGTCATGACCACTTCCACCAATAGAGGAATAGTGTGTGTAGTTTCTTGAATCATTAAAATCCTTTTCAATATCACACTAAAAATGACTCATGTGGGCATAAAGTTTTGTAATGAGAACAACCTACACACAACCCACCTAACAGAATAAACTACGAGAACTATGGTTCTCACCTTAAGTGGGATACGTAGGAATCCTTCACCGTGATCCTGATCTCCCTACCCATCTACTTAGCAGTCCCACACTAATTCCATTAATTTAGGCATCCTCTATAGGGATAAGCCTTAAATTATCCCACCTTAAATCTCTATGATTTAATCCATCCCTCGTGGACCCTATTAAAATGGAATCCTCTTCAAGAGTAATACTAAACCTATTTATCTCAATGTTCCATAATCCCATATGAGACTAATCTAACTACGTGGTTTTTGATTCCCATATAAACAAGGTACGTAAGAATCCTCCTTGAGGTTGAAACCCAACACCCCTAATCAACCATGTTCTCTATGAGACACATTCTTAACAGGGTGTAATTCAACATGGAGTTTCTTATTCCACCTAAGATCATTGGGTTGTTTTAGACATAAGTCACACACTAAGATTTTACTTTGATCCTTTCAGATAGATGTCCTTACAACAAGAAATTAAATTGTTACTGTTGGGTCCTTCACAAATGACCTTAAAATGTATGATGTATCCCATTAGATGGAAAAGTACTTTGAGGATTCTAATTTCTTTCATGAGGATATGTAGAGAGATCATCTATGGGTTCAATCCCAATATCAAAACAAATTATGTATCCCTGGATGATGATAAATTCTAGAGTTCCCCAATGAGTGTCTTAAAAACTTTCATCATTGTAAAAATGACTAATTAATCTATATGTTGTATAAAAGAGTATACTATCGATGGAGAACCTCAAATACATAAAAATGTTTCCATTAATGAAGAGCCTTGAATGCATAATGATGATTCTGAATTCCACACATGTCAATAATTTATAACAAAGGGAAATAAACATTATGCATGGTAAACTAATGAGAATTTAAGTAGAGATATTAAATCTTTAACCGAGTCCCAGAGTAGGAAATAATTCCCCTAAAAATGTTGAGATGATCTGGGCATACCATCCTCTCAACCAATGTGATTTCCTAAGAATAGGGTGAAAAAATACTTAATGAGTTCCTACCTTTGGAAAAAGTCCATTTGGATATAGAACTATTGGGTGGTTCCATTTCCCTAAAAAATCCTTTGGAAACCATTTATAAATAGTGATTTTTAATCAGAACACACATTCTGAAGGAAGAATTATGTTATAGTCCAAAGGGCATATTTATAAGAAAATATGATACTTCTGAACAAGGTAGTGGTGTTGGTCTATATAGGCCCACTAGGGTGGAAAAACATTGGCACATTCCCATGGACTTTGGTGAAATAACTACAGTATATATCATTTGATTTTAGTGAAGTTGTTTGGATTCTTTTATGGGACACTTGTACATTAATACATGGTTCCTTTCTCACAAAAATTGGTCACTAAAAATTTTCAATCCAGAAAAATGTAATTATATCATAATGAAGAGGATCTATTTATTAGTTAAATGTTTATTTAGTATGAGAATAAATCAGGAAACTTTTGTGACATTGATGTTGGTGTCCTATGTAAAATTCATGTAAGTGAGGCTAATATAATGACATGACATTATCTAGGAAAAGGTAATAGTACCCTTATATATATCGGTGGTCCCTCAATCAACTTAGATCACATGATTTTACTTGAGTGTGATCTATAGATTTTCCTTCGAATTTCACTGTTATTATTTGTGATGCCACAAGGTAAGTGTATGATTTTTTCCCCATATTAAAGGGAGATCCCACATTGTAGATAGAGGGAACACGAGTGACAGGACTGAAGATAATGGTCTATTGAAATGTTTATATAGGTGAATCAATATTGGGTGATGAAAAAATGGTAAATCCACAAGGGATAAGAAATTGAAATTGTCCAATTTTGAATTATTTTCTCAAATGCATGAATTTCCTACACGTAATAGAGTCTTCTATATTAAAATTTTTATTTGTCATATTGATAAACTATAAAACCAATTTTTCATGTTCAATATGTCTACCTCATAAAATGTGATTCCAGTCACGGAGGCTGCGGCTCAAATCAAATACATGGTTAGAGATGGTTAAAATGGTTCACAAGATATCAAATTACATTACTATAAATGAAAGTAATTTGGTTGAAGAAACACAACCTAGAATAACCCATGTCATATTTCCTTCCATTGTATGGGAATAAAATACTAAATGTTTTCAAAACTAGTTAACTAAATGGAAACCCTCAAAACTCATGATTTGAGTAGTACAAAAATATAGGCACCAGAAACACCTCCTTGAAGAGTGATTATATTGTTTATGTGACCAATCGTCTAACTTATTTAATTTATCATTGATATAATACCATAGATAATTACTCGAAAATAGAACAACAAGAGATTAATTAGTTTTATTCCTCCAATATTTTCTCTACCATAAACCAAGATCATGGTTGAATTGAAATGTGGTGCAGATGTTATGGGGGAGGAGACAAAATTTAATGGTTGTGGGTCTACTGGGATCAGAAAATATGTGTTTAATTAGAGTCATATCTGAATGATGTATCCATTTATGATTCCATCTAGATCTCATATACATACATCATTAATAATATCATTGTGATTCAAGGGTTTCAAATCAATTAGAGTCCTTAAACTCAAAAATTCCATATAAAACACGATGAAATGGTAAATAGTTTATGGGACATCTACTTGATTTTTAAGGAACAAATTATTTGATCCATTTACATTGAGTTTGTTCCTTAATTGGGTGTGGGGGGGGGACCTTCAAAGGTAACTATACATGGATGAATAATTGTTATGAGAGGTTAACAATGCCACTAAGAATAATCCTAGTATGCAAACCGATAAATATTTGAAGGCATAGATGGAATGATTTCTAATCCCTCATGACAATAGGTCAATGTGAAAATTAATAACAAGATATCTTTCTGCACCGAATACAGGAGTCTATGGAACATACTAGATAGATCTTGAGTGAGGAAAATAAAATGATGGAGGGTATAGAGTCAAAGTTAAAATTCCTCTCTAAGACTTATATGGCTAGATTCTGAGATATATAGTGGATAGAATACTAATTTCCCATGAAAAGAATCCTAGAACCACATTATTACAAGAAAATCAGACATGGATACCTTTATTTGATATAGGTTGAATCATGGTATTATCTATTCTGATACTCTCAGGAATCCACCAATACATACTCCACATCTATAAGGGGAAGTCCTCATTTACATATTTGGACCATTTCAGATACTATGGGGGTGGAATGTGACTAATTTCAAATCATAATACGTCATTATATATGGTAAAATCTTAAAATATACATTTAGAAAATTCTTCCAATATATTTCAGGATTTAGGTTATTCTCACTATAGAATGATGCATCTATTAACCTCCTCATTCTTTATCCATAGTTTATATTACTCTTTTATAGGCCACCACTTACTAGAAAATCTACAGGTGATTGATGTTGGTTATATGAATGTTGGTCATACATGATGAATTTCATATAGGACATGCTAGTTGGTAAGATCAAACAAATAATTATAACTGATACTTAATCACCCTACTACTTTTCAAATAAAAATTGATTCCTCGATTACATGAAAATGACACCTTTGGTGGATGAGAGGTATAAATATAACATTATGTTGGAACAATATCTCTGGGTAATGATGGGAATGGTAGAGGAATGTTCCATGATCACACAACCTCTTAAATATGTATTTGTCATTATATTAATTGATTATGTACTTTCATGGATATCATTGTACCCCCAAGTTATATTATCCACTATAATTTTTAGGGTCACTATTGAGTAAGATTCAAATATATGAAGATTATAAAACTAGAATCCACCCAAATTCCACATGATGGATGTGGTTCTTGAGTTATAAAAACCTCATAATTACCAAGATTCTTAAACATTAAGGGTTAAACCGATGCAACAAGAAACTGTAATAAGGCTATCTAGCCAACAATGAGGGGATTTGGTCATGAAAAAAGGAATGAGTCCTAGTAAGTAATAAATAAATTATTTTGGGTCCTTTTTTATAATTGAAAATGGTTCTTATAGCATTAATCTACGATAAAAATAACAAAAAATAACCATTTTTGGTAAACCAACTTTTAAAATGAACTCCATAGATCTATGGGTAACTTTATATGGTATCATGTTTCTACCACATATTGGAAACATAATGGATCCTCTAAAATTACTTATTAATGGTAAACATATTGAGGATAATAAACACATTATAAAATGATTGTTTTTACCATTCCACAAAACTGGTTTCCATCATAAAGAGATTGTGAGATATGATAACCTTGGATAATAATTAAATAGTTATCAAATAATCCAAGGATAAGGAATCGAATAAATTATTAAATATTTGTGATATAATTAAGATACATTACGTATTGAAATTATTTATCACAAAACCTATTTTTGTTAATATATTTATGTTCCACTTGTAGTGTACAAAAGTAGTTATGATGAATATTGATTCCAATATACATATCATGGAGGGAACATTATAGGATAATAATAAAGGTGTTTCTCTAGTGATGAGGAGGCAATGATATCACTCAAAAAATTATGTGGAATTTGGGATGGGAAGGATTTTTTCCCTTCATCCCTTCTCCAATGTCAATCGATCTAATGGAAAGGTTGGACCCCTTTTCATTATATATCAAATGATGGAAAATGGATAGGATGTCATCCAAACAAGTCCTTATAAGTGAAAGGGGTTGTTACCTAGGGTTATCTTTAGTTTCTTATCCCTTTTTATGTATACTAATGTTTATGTTAACTTCCTATAGATTATTCCTCTACTAAAAGGTCTAAATGGTATCCTAAATATTCCAATAAGGATATCTTGGGTTTTTCTCAAGATTCTTCTATGAAGATATTCATATATATAGTGGAAGTCGGAAAACAATGGTTGTTCTGTACACCAATATATGTAGATGATGATATTTTCTAGGTATGATGACCTAATATTATTGTGGTTTTATGAAACAAAAGCTCACTCCCTCTCTTATGACTGGAATTGTCAACCAATATAAGTATTTAGTGTTGATTTAAGATAATTTTTGAAACATCATTGTCTCTACCTCCATGGATGTGCCCAAAAACCCTCAAGTAGCCTAGAAGTGTCATTCTTGTGATCCAAGTAACTCATAAATGTATTCCAACATGATGATATGATTTCTATCATGGGAGGATTCTAAGGCATGGTGTGTGACAACACTATTATAGGATACCTGAATTTTGTCATACGAATAAATGAGACTACATCGATAGTTAAATATATTATTTCAATTATAAAAGAGGCATATGTAATAAGAGATTCTCATATAACTCGAATAATGGTAATGAATATATCCTCATTCCTACTATATCAATATAATGTGGGGAATTCTAAATTTACATCCTTTGACATTGATACAAACCAACTAATAAAAATTTATCACATCATTAGTAGAAATCTCAACACAAGGGGGGTTATATTCTTAAAATAATTTATACATATGATCTAAAAAATGTATAGAGATGATATATCTATTTTAATTCCAAATATCCTTAAAGTATGTGACATAATAGTTTTGTTAAGTGACATGGTCTTGAAATATTATTTCATTTCAGGGAGAAGCACTAAACCAACATGGAGTCATCCAACATTCTCTTTGTTTCCAATTAACTTTCTTATAAGAGTATGTGGAAGAATTTTTCTAGGACAAATATAATCGATCTAGGAAAAAATATACACATGCTTTAGTGTCAATTTATATTTATTGTATGGGTATGCTTGAACTATAAAGTTACCAATGATACTTTAAAGACGATAATCTTGGAAAAGGATCATAAAGAAGATGAACATGCATTCATTTTAGAGTTTAGTTCAACGACATATATTTCTAATATATGAGGTGTGGAACTATAATCGAAACCCCAATATATGGATTTGGTATTAGAGAAACAATATTTGGCTGATGAAATGGATACTCATGTAACACACTTCCAACCAGAGCAATATGTTTCTCAGGGAAAATTGGAGGGGTACCAAAAACTCATAGAAAATTCCCATGTTGAGGGGGGAAAGCATATTTAATGTTGGGGAGTCTTCATCCTAGATTGATTGATAAATATTCCATTCTCACTGAGTTTTACAAGATCACTAATGAAACATGATATTATGTTAGAAATATATGGGAATCCATGAAAGGCGTTTATTTTATTATACCACAATCATGAAGAGACCCTTCCACTAATGGATTATCCTCTTCTTCACTTTTTTTAAATAACTTATTTTTTTTCAAGTTTATATTCATATTTATAATTTTATTTCACTTCGATTAAAATTTAATAATACATTTTGTATCCATTAAATTAAATAATGATATAACTTGATTCCTGATAATCATTTAATTTATAATGTATATTGTATATTCTGGTTCCTAAAAACTTGTGTTAGAGATATTTCCTCTTAGGAGTTCTCACAAAAGAATATAGACATGAAATCTATCACTGTGACACTATAATTTATCCACTAAGATAAGTGATTATTTCTTTCTAGGTTTTCCTTATTGATGCATATACACATAAATTACATCACTATTACACTAGATTCAATCCATTTATATTGGAGATATGGTTGATTCATGTGATTCAGATCATTATGGGGTATGTTTGGAACGAGGATTCCCCTGTTCAAAAGGGTTTATAAACACTTATGTTGCATCATTGTGCATATCATTGGGATCATATAAACCTTCATATGAGAGGGTGAAATGTATGGTGTAAATTTTTCATTATTCAAGTGACCTAGTGATCAAATTTTTAATTATGATGTAATTATATAGTTGATCCCACAAGCATTGTATTTTCTTCATTAACAAAAACAAAATTTTGAGATGTCTAATAAGGGGGAAGCCCAGAAGGAATGGTCATAGACTATGCATAGGATATAATTTATGGGTTTTCATCTTAACATGTTTTACACATTTAAAATTTTCAATTTACTAAATTTGGCATGGATCATGCATATTTTATGTATTATTAGTCGATAGTTGACCTTTAACTGGGCTTCCCTTGGATTCTTCTAAAACAAGTGAGTACTTATGTATGTTTTCTTGGGAAGTTTATGGGTAATGTGAGTTGAAATACATTGTCTAATGTTTTGGGTTATAATTTTTTTTCAAAGGATGAGATTGAATATACATCAAGGGAAATATGTTTGTGATGTGAATGAGGAAACAATACTAGTGTAGATGATCTCATGATGAGTGGAAATTCTATAAATTTATAATCATCGAATATTGTTTCATTTGGTTTATGATCACAGGATGAGTACCTATGAATGGTTTATGAATGAAATATCAGATATATTATTTCAAAGTGAATTTGATTCCTTAATATTTACCATGAAGAATAAAAAATCAACAAAAATAGTTGGATTATGTGTTTCGTAAATCATATCTCAAGTGGTTTTATTCAGGGATGATGACATGGGACACCTATTTTAAGAATGACCACTAACTATATTCCAATGATAGGATTTTAAGAAATGGTTCAAAGGAATATAGATATTAGAGGTACTTATACTAAGGATGAAAACATGCTTATGGTTGGAGGGAAATACTAGTTGTTCGTATATTAATCTAAATTGGGGGAATCTATGTATATGTTATATGAAGTATTCCTTGGATATGCCTTCACTCATTACCAGTAGCCATAGATGATTTGATAGGATACGAGGGAATGGAAAATGAATTTGGATGATGTTGAAAATGAATATTCAAATTGGTCTCAATAACCCTAAAATTAATTTTACTATGTGTTAAATACAAATTATAGGATGAGACATATAATATTAAATATCACAATAAAATTATAGCCTAGTGGGTCCAGTAATTACAACATGATTTTTTAAGGGGTATATAGTGGGAACCATGAGATTTATTCCATTTTCCATTTCTGTGTTAATTTTTTCCTGCTCCATTACATGTTTAGGTTTAGTGACACGAGACTTGATTTTTCTATGGCCTTAATTTATCCGTTTTTATCTTGAAATGTTTTATGGAACAATAATATATAGTTTAACGTATTTTTATTAGGGAATGTTGATATTAAGTGTTTATGGTCTTACATCATTGATCGAAATCTATTGAAATTAAAGGATTTATACCCTTGAACAAAGATTACTAATGTATATTGTAATCCAGAATTGTATAGATAGTATTAAAGTGTAATGTCATACAGCATTGACCAAGAATTTCTAATAAATATTTTTATATAACATAAATTGAAAAATGATGCGGAAATGTAGCAAGCAGTGAGAAATAGTTTTACCTATTGATAATTAGGGACCCATTTCCAATATATGATATCCAATAGATGAGGGAACACATTTTATGTTCATATTTCTTGAACCAAGTAACTGAAAAATGACTACCCTTATGGGGCCTAACAACCAAGAGTGTCCAATCATCATTTTATTAGGGAATTGAGATACTTTAAATCATGACACAAGATTTTTAGATCAGGAAAGGTGACATGAGATATATAAGAAAGGGGAGAATGTTAAGCACATACCAATGAAATTTTCAAAAGTAAAATTTTCATGTGAAATGAATATCACTAGACCATATCCTTAGTAAAATAACATGCTTCTAGTTTTTAATCCATATATGTGGTGGTGAATATGAATATCCATATTGGGGGAATATATGAATATCCAAAAATAAGTCTTGTGTGGAGTAAAATTCACGTGTTGAGGATAAATATGAACGGTTTATTGAAATATGATATAGTTGAGGATCCAAGTATCATTTATAGAAAATGGATGTTCTGGAATGGTGGATGAGACATTCTAGACCTGACATTTCCGTACCTATGCTATTATAATTTAAAAAAGATGATTGGATATGATTGATAACCAATTTATACATACATAATATATGATAAGAAAATCATTATTTATCCTAAAATAATAAAAATCCAATCCAAACATAGTTATTAAAATGTACTAATAGTGTACTTATTATCGTGAAAAAGAGGGATATATTATCCTAATATGTGATTTCAATCACAAGGAGCTCCATGGTCATTCCTGAGATTGAGCATTTCTAAGCAACCAAAATCACAATATAGAAGTAATAATATCTAGTATCTTCAAGAAAAAATGTGAATTTCATATAATCATAGAGTCCAAAATGTTGTTTTCTCATATAGAATAGATCATTATGACCATTTCATGATCATTAATGGTGGTCAAATTATCATATAGATTAATATCATATTGTGGAGACCTATATGTTCTTTATTTTATTATCTTCAGACGATAACATATATGTTCAACACTATAAGTTATTATAATGAGTACCTTGATGTTATTTCATTATGGTATTGTAATTATAACCTCTATATAAGAAATTTCTCACAATACTAACTCTTTTATAGAATTAAATAGTTTCATCTTAGTGTTAAGTCTTTATCGGAAGACAAAATGGTTAACAAGAAGGTATGATTCTTATATTGGAATATTAAAATGTGTGGAAATTTTATTAGATAATGGGTTTTTTGATATAAAAATATATTCTATATTCCTTCTGTTTGGTTTGATCATGCACAAAAATGAAATAACAATACCCAAATATCTAATAAGGAGTTAAAAAATTGAAAACAATATCAATAATTATTGGGATTTTAAAAAAAATTAGCTTTTACTAGGATAGAATATTCTAGAATGAAAACATATACAATCGTATTAAGAATCCATCCACATTTACTTCTTTTAAATGTTCTCCGTACACAGATCCATCTTATATAATGGGAGGTACTTTTTCAGGAATGGGATTGATATGTGAAGAAGTTCCATGGAATATACTGAAGAAAACAATTCAAGTTTTTCATAGGAACGGATTATTGATCTGTATCGTATATTTATATATAAGGACCATATATTGGGATCCCTTATATGTAACCAGATATCATGTATAAAATGGGATATGTATGAAATAAGACTCTATGTAATATAAAGGTCATAGAGGGGACACTATATATCATGAATTTTGACATCACATGTCATGGAAAAAGTTGTAATAATGTATATGTTTATATAACAAAGACAAAGAGTTTTATAGATTAATTAAATTTAGTAAAGAAATATATGTGGTGGATTTTCATAAACATATATCTTTCTTTAAATGAGATGGAATTTTCTTAGTGTTGAACTTGTGATGGGAAAAACGACAGTAATGAATGGGTCCAATCACTATGGTGAAGGGGGGGTTTTGATTGGGAATTTGGATAGGTCCCAAGATAAGTGATTTTGGACACCAATACCTTTATTTCATTGTTATTTGTAAAGTAACTTGTATTTATTTTTGTGCATCCCTCATGTGGATCATGTTTCAATAATTATGATGGAGATGCAATATGTTGGTCCCTGGGTGTGATATGAAGACATGAAAACAAAAAATTAACGAGGAATGGGAAAATAATTCTGGGACAAATAGAATGTATGGAATTTATAACTAGTTATAGGATATGATATCTTATATTCACTAATTTTTTTATAGGAATATTAATCAATCCACATGTAGTTATTATTAGTAATCCTCTATAGGAATTTTCCTTGAATATATGAGAGAGGGATATAATATGTGGGTTCTGTTACACCTTGATATTTCTAAAATTATTATTTTTATATAAATTTAATTTATTTTATGTATTTATTTATATAAAATACCATGTTAATATTACTCTACATGAAACACTATCATAACCTTTGTTACACACCTAACCATGTTTTAATAGAACTTAGGTATGTATATTTAAATAGTTATTTAAATGCTACAATTATAACATATCCATTAGACATAGTAATATGACTAAAAATAAGTACTTTTTAAATTAAAATTATCAAGGTTTTATATAAATGAATCATATTGATAATAAAATTCATAATTTTTTGTAAAGTCTTTATATGTTAGAAAAATAATATTTTCTCAAAAAAAGTTTTTATATATATTTGTGAACTATAATAAAATTATTTTTGGAAACTATTAGAACATAAATTTGATTAAGAAAACATAATTTCATGATTTATACTTTCAAAATTATCCAAGGGTGTAATTCAATTATTTTTATGAAAAGTTTCATTTTTCAATATATAGTGAAAAATACTGAATTTTAATTTAATACATCCCTTTCTTAAATTTATTTATAAAAATTAATATTATTTTAAATTGTTTTAATGGTTAAAATAGTTAAATTATACATCTATTAATCTAATTTAGGTGATTTTAATCAATTTAATATATCAATTGGATATAAAAACACTCCAATCTTTTGATTGTTTTCACATTAAAAAACAGGATGTGTCATCACATCAAAACGATTAATTTTAAAATAATTTTTTCTACTTATGTTAATGGAATTTTTAAAAATGGGTTTAATCTTTATAATCTCAATAATATAAAATTTATAATAAGGAAAACATAATTTTTATTAAAAATTAATAGTGAATGCAGTAAAAATTAATTTCTGCGGTTATGGTAAAAGTGGGTTTACCATGGGAGGCAAACTAAAAGGATAATGGTATAAATGACCATTAAACATGTCTAAAATCCATTTTATTATAATATATCAATGAAAAATACTCTAATATTATATAATATTACATTTTTGATAGTTCTGACATTTGAAAAATGTGGGACCAATGAATTCCTTTAAAAAAATCTAAGTGTGTTATCTCTCACATTTACAAATAACCACCATATCCTATCTTATCCACACATTAAAACCAATTTATTGCATAAAATAATAATGAAAATATCATATGAAATTACCTACTCTAATATTTTAATCCTTAATTTGGTCATAAAGACATCTTTGGAAGGATTATTGTGCAAACCTAAATAGGATTCTTGGAAAAGAGAAAACGTTAATCAACAAGTGTTTCTATTTTATTTCTGCCTCCATACCCTTAAATGATTAATTTACAATTATGTTATAATAACCTATGTATATTACACATATTTATATGCTTTTATGTTAATTTAGTTATTCACAACTACCTCAACTTCCATCAAATGGGTTATAAAATGTGAATTAATCAATATGACGGACTATTGCCTCACGAACCGATGTAATTCATTTTTCCCATACACCTATCAAAATTGGTAACAATGATATATTTATTATTTATATATTATATTTATTATGTTATTATTATTCTTGAATTATTATATCACACACACTTTCATTCTATCCATTTTGTGGGAATATAATAACATCGCTCATTTGCATGACCGACTACGGCCTCTTGAAATGATGCGATTCATTACAGCTTTAACTGGAAGGTATTAAGGATGAATTTAGTAAAGTTATGTGATATATATTACATAAAATTATTTTGTGATTATAATATATATATATATATATCATTTAATTTTCTTCATTTCAATTAGATAAGAAAATGGAAACATCATTCATACAAACGTATGAACTACTGTATCCAAGAATGGTGTATTTAATTTATCAAAACCTAATTTTATTGATAAATATAATTAGATTTATACAGAATATATATGATATTTTAATCATGAATTAAATTCTTGATGTGATGCAACCACTATTAGAGTAATAGGTACATAAATAAAAAGTCATTAAATAAACGAAAAATGAAGAAGTTATTGCGAGAAATGTGACATTAACAATGAATTATTAAAAATGGTTAATAAAAGGGAATAAGTAATTCATATATGGAAATATATATATAAATAAGGTTATGAAATTTATTTAAAATAAACTCATATTTTTTATAATTAAGGTACAATGGATTATGATGGAAGTCAAGATTTAAGGTGTGAGATTTTTTCCTCAATTTTTATTCATTGAGATATATGTTTTTCCAGGAACATATATTCTTTCATGAGGTGTATATGAATACAATTTGACATGTAATATCTTGAGTTTTATCATCCAAATTATATTTTATGTTTCAATTTATGTTATTATTTTGTAGGGGCATTGATTAATTTTACCAAAGTGGTAAATATTATTTGTTGCAATCTCACCTTTTATCGGGATTTGTAAGATTAAATCTCCAATATTTAAATCTCATGAGAAAGGATTTGGTCGGTCCCTATAGTAGGTTGACCCTTGTGATATGAAAATGTATGTAAGTGTTGCTACTGCAGTTCAAGATGCAGGTTGAGAATAGTACATTTCTATTGCTTCATATATGGCATTGGTTAGTTTAGATAGTGGTGTTCTGCACACACGAAGAAAGGGGTCAGACCTGGGTGTGGATGAATTGATTGGAATTTTAGGGGGTCATGATTCAAGAAATATGTCTCCAATTTAGCTAATAAATATATTTTATGGTCTTGTTATGGAAGGATTGGTCTTTGGCTATGCAGACTCAAACTATATTGATTGGGTCAATATGGAAGAGCCCAATGATCCTGATAATTTCCTTTCCACATGTTAAGATTCATGACCAAGGGGTATTAAGGGTACCAGGAGGAGGAAGGGTACTACGGACTACTCCTTGTTATCACGCCCTTCAGAGACTTGGTCATCAAAAATGAAAAATTACAAGAAGATGGGTGGTGAGGTTGTTATTCAACAGAAACCTGGAGGTCTGTGTGACCAACATTTGAATCAGATTATGAGTTTGTCAGAAGAAATGATTGAGAAGTTCATCATTGTTTATGTTTCAATGTTTCCAAAGTCCCTAAACAATCACAATCATCAGACGTGTGTCTTTGTAATGTAATGAGTATTAATAAAAAAAATTATAATATATATATGAAAACCATGGCTCTCTATAGTTAGTATCAATGGATAAGGTTAGTTAACCATTAGAAGATTAGATATGAAAACCATAGTAAGATCCCTAAGGTAATGTCAAAGTATAAGTCTAAGGATGTGAAAAGTGTATGAAAATATCATGGAATATTTGTAAAGGATATAGTTAGTGGATTCCATAAAATTATATTCCTCTTTGGATACTAAATGTAAATGGGTCACTAGCACCTAATTAGCCAGGGTTAATAAATTTTAAAAGGATTCATTGTGGTAGACTTAATTTTCACCTCATTCATGACAAGATGCCTTTTGGAAGACCTCCTTTGACACTCTCGGGGGATATGATTCAGACTTTTCCAAACTCTATATGATCCAAAATTAAGGATTTAAATAGAAGATAACTATAAATGTACCTGTATAAAAATATGGTGTCAAATATTTAAAGGATTTTTTCATGACTTGGAAATACTATAAGTGGAATTCCAAATTATGTGGTTCCCCCATATGATTAATATTTCTTACTGTGTTATTTTATGTTTTACTCAATGGATTGAACCTGAAGGAACTACATTAATGATGAGGGTGACGAAAAATTCAATTATTATTCTCTTATGAATCCAAATGTTTTGGGAGTTGGAATGTTAAATATCATTTCTATGCTCAAAGAACATTATCAAGCTATGAATAATGCTGAAGTTACAGATGAATTAATGTGGGAGAAACATTCTATTAAGTCCTTTAAGAGGTCATGTACACCTTCTTTTAGTGGGTCATACAATCCTCTAGTTAAGGAATAATGGATATGTACCACTAAAAAGATAATTTTTTTGTTCTCTAGTCATTGGAACATTAAAAATTAATTTTTTATATCTATAACATTGAAGGTTAAGTGGATACATGGTTGAATCTTATCAATAATATAAGGAAACAAGTTGAAATTGACTACATGGATTGGGATGTGTTTAGGAATTTATTTTTCAATAAGTACTTTTCTCATATTATTTATACTAATATGGATAATGATTTAATTGATCAAAAAAATGGATAATGAATCTATTGGTACATATGATGAAAATTTTGTTAGACTGGAGAGTTACACCATGGGTATTATAATCAAACCTGATAGTAATTTTGATCTATTCTTTAGTGGGATAAATAAATTTCCTGGAAGTGAGTTAGGTATAAGATACTTATGTAGCTCTGAAAATGTTTTTTATGTTCTATCATGGTGTAAATGGAGTTTAGAGTTATGTATCAATGTCATGGTTTTAATAATAAGAGAGAAATTTATTTCAGTGGAAAATATAAAAGCCATGGAGAGAAGAAGATAAGCTTTTATATATGCTCAATGAGTGGGAAGAATCATGGAGAAAATTTTGTTAAGGGGCCTAATAAATGTTCTACATTTGTAGAAAGAATGGAAATTATGAAAAATAGTAAAAACCCAAAGGGTTAAGGATGATGGTAGATGTTAGAAAACTATTAAGTTAAGGGACAATGGGAAATCTCATGCGATCATTATTTCTGAAAAGGGGTGAGATAACAATGTAATGAAAGGCACACTTATCATCCACCCTAGAACAGATAATGTCTTATTTGACACTTAATCTATGCATTATTTGATATCTAAAAAATTTTATAAGGGTATCAAGATTCCACCCAAATTATTGGATATTTAATTTACATAATAAAGTTATAATGGTTTGCTGATCTCATCTCAATTGTTTGAGTGCCCTCGGGTTGATGTTGGTGGCAATGTGTTTCCTGAAATTATTTTCATTCGTCCTTTGGCAGAATTTGATGTCATCCTAGGCTTTGATTGTATTTCTATACATAAATCCCACATTAATTATCAATAAAGGAAATTCATTTTTGATATTTCAAACCAACCTATGATCATATATCAGTGCGACAATAATTATAATGTTATGATGGAGATTACATACATTTATTGGGTCCAAATTCCCACCCATTAGGTGTTTTATCTCAAATTGTTGGTGAAAAATTGACATTGATGATAATCCTAATGAGTATGAATTTATTGACATCTTTCTGGATGAGTATCCTAGTCCTCCACCATAATTTTAATTTGAGTTCCTGATTGAACTAATACCCAGTTCTACACCAATTTCATAGACTTCCTATAGAATATATCGAATTGAGTTTCCATTGTTATTGAAGTAAATATAAGAAAAACATGACAAGGTATTAATTCAACCAATTATGTTACCTTGGGGTGAGCATGTTCTATTATTTAACTAGAAATATTGATCAATGTGACTCTGAATTTATTAATTATAGATAAAAAAGAGAACAATTTTGAAAAATTATCCCCTTTTTTATATTTATGACTTGTTTGATCAACTTTTATGAGCTCAATACATTTCCCATATTTACCTTCATTCAGGATATCATCAATTGAGGATCAATTAAGAGGATATACCCCAGAAAACATTATGTACAATGTATGATGATTATGAATATATTGTGATTCCATTCATTATTACTAATTCCCCTACTCTCTTCATGGATTTAATGAAAAGGGACTTTAGTTATTACATTGATCAATTATTAGTTGTCTTCATAGATATTATTATTGTCTAATAAAAGTGAAATGATGAGAATGAAGACAACATGAGAATATTTCAAAAAAACCTATATGAGAAGAATCCATATGTAACATTTAAAATGTGTGAATTTTAGATGCAAAATTGTTTCATTTTTTGTTTCATATAATCTCAAGAGAAGGTATATGAGTAGATATATCAATAATTGAGGCTATATAATGTTTAACCTGACCAATAATAGGGACTAAGATCTATATATTTCATGGTTAATATGAATATTATTGATAGTTTTTAGATAAATTTTATAGAATATCTAATCCTCTGAATAAGTTAACTTGGAAGGGATCCATTTTACCTAGGAGTGATGAATGAGGGGAAATATTCAAGTAACTGAATAGATGATTAATAAGCACATATATTATTACATTTCCATGTATTGGAGATTTTTTTATAATATGTCTTTATATATACAATATGGTATTGGGATTTTGTTTTATGCGTAATGATTTTTTTATAGCTTATAGCTCACAAAAAGATGTGCTTCATGAGAAATATTACCCAACTCCTGACTTGGTGTTAGCTTTTGTAATTTTTTCATTAAATATTTGAATACATTATCTTTATAAAAGAAATTTTGATATATATACTTATAAAAAAAATTAAATTATATATTCATGTATAAAGAGTTTAATTTGTTCCAAAGTATATGGTTAAATCTGATCAAGGATTATGATTCCTCAATATATTAAAAACTGATGATAATGAAATAGGTGGTTCATTCTTTGAGTCAAAAGAACCATGGTAGATTATCCATAAAAAGGATTAAAAAATATCCAATATTTATGGATTTTAAAAGGATTGATTTGTAAATATTAAGGTAAATTGAAAAAACTTATCTTTAATATTTGAATGTTCAACCATTTATTTTAGAAAATATTAACAAGGCCCCAAAAAAACATGTATAGCTACAAATGATGCTTATAAATGTTCATGAGTTTAACATTAATCATGATTAAATGGTATAGATCAGGAACCACATGCGCATTCCATCCACACATGACATGAATAAGGAGTTGTTAGAGGAGGCTTGTAGTTCTTAATTATTTAATAATCAAGGAAGTATATAGATGTTTAGAGATTTGATACAATACATATCGAGGGATGGAATAAACGATGATATTGTAGTGTTTGTATAACGGTGCTTAATATTTCAGCAAGTTATATCTAAGGAATGTTTAAGTGTATGTTTCATTCATTTACAATAACAAGATTAAAATAGTAGAAAATAACCATTGATTTTTTCATTGCACACCCTAAAATATCTAGAGGGAATAATGATAAATAGTGTGTAGTTGATCCCTAAACTAAGTTAGAACACTTCTTCAATATTAGAGAAGAGTTCTATTTGGATCATCATTCTAGGAAATACATTAGGGATGTGGTAAGGTTTCTTGAAGTACCACATTCTGTTATGTATGATCAGGATATGAGGATTACCTAAATTTTCTAGTGACATTTTTTTCAGTCACTTGATATTGATTATAGTATTAACATTATGTATCATTCACAAACATAGGGTCTCCTTGAAAAAACAATTGAAACCCTAAAGGATTTGTTGATATTGTGTTATTTTGATTTCAATGTTTGTGGGGATCAACACATTCCTCTTGTTGAGTTTTCATAAAACAATTTATTTAAATATATAATTTTAATGGATCCTTATGAATTCCTATAAGGAAATAAATGAAGAGCTATAACATCTTGGAATGAAGGTAGATAAATAAATATATTGGGACCTGAGATAACTGAATAAATCGAAGGTAAGGTTAAATAAATTCACTAACACAACAAGGAAACTTGAATCTAAAAGAAAATTAATACTGAGAATACATGATGTTATATAGAATTTGAGGTTGGGAAAAAACATGTTTCTAATAATATCTTTATCGAAGAAGGTTCTGAGATTAGGGTAGAAACTTAAACTGTGCTCGCGATATATCATTCACTTGGAAATTATTTATTATATTAAGATTGTATCATATCAGTTGGAAATTCCATTAAAAACCTCTCAGGTCTAAAAGGTCTTCCATTTATCTGTACTAAGAAATTACATTAATTACCCATCAAATATACTGAACTCAGAGTTCGTACCACTGGAGCACGATCTTTATTATATAGAATAATTGGTGGAGATTCTGAATCATACAGAGAAAGCTTTATAAAACAAGACCAATCACTAAGTTGATGTATTTTTGGTAAAAACAAGTGTTTGAAAAAATTAAATTGAATCTTGAGGTTATAATGAGGCATATGTGTCATCATTTTTTGTTTACAATGATGACTTTTGAGGGTCAAATTCATTTTAAGGAGGTAGAATGTTGCACTATGAGTTTCCATGTAATATTATTTTTTCAATAAATTAAATTTAGATGAAGGATTCAATTATACACAAGTCCATTTTTATCTTTTATGACTAACAACAACAAGTAATTCATTTTTTACATGCAACACTAACTTAACTTACATTACATGAAACATTGAGTTTTTACAAATCATTGAGATTCTCTAAATATTTATTTAAACATGTCCTTTATAACATATATTCTAAAATAGTGATATGATTATTATTAAATAAATTTTCAATAATAATTATATATCTTAAATATAATAAAAATATATTTATAATAAAATACATAATTTTTGGTAAAATATTTATATGTTTCAAAAATACAATTTTATAAAGAAATGTGTTTTTTGAATTTTTGCAAAACATAAAAAAATATTTTTTTTCTATTTTGGAAAATGAATTTATTAAAGTAAAATAAATTTATAATCCATAATTTCAATATTATCTTAGTGTTAATTTTTTTATTGTTTCTGAAAACATTCATTCTTTTTTGAATAGTAAAAAAATGAATTTTATCGAAAAATTACTTTTCTTTTACATTTTTTTATAATGATATATTAATTTTAGATATTTTAAAGTTAAATTAGTTAAATTACACATCCAGTAATTCAATTTATTATAATGGAACCAATTTCTCATTTAAAATAAATGTAAAAACATTCTAAACATTTACTCACTTTTTCCTTAACCCCCAACTTTTTCATCACATATGTGAGATTAATTTTAAATTATATTTCTCCAATTATATAAATGAAACTTATAAACATGGATTCAATATTTGTAATAAACATAAAATATAATATCTTATATGTTCAAATTAATATTTAACAAAAATGAATAGTGAATCCATAAAAATTAATTATTGTGGTTAAGGTAAAAATGGGTTCACCAGGGGTTAAAATAAAACAATAAAGGTAAAAACAATCTATAAAATTATCTAAAAACTAATTTATGAACATATTTAGACCATAACACCTTCAAGGTTTTATAATGGCTCATTTTAGATCCTTGTGGCATTTGGAAAACATATAGACACTAAATTCTTTTCGAGAATACAATGTGTGTCCTCTCCCCCGCTTATAAAATGACACCCCCTATACTTTATCCATTACACAATAAAACCATTTTGGTTCTGCCAATACCTACCCAAATCACTTATAACATCCCAAATATCATTCTAGAAGACTTATTTTTGATATAATACAACCATATGAATGATTTTTGTGAAAATTTAATGAGGATACCCGAAGAAGAGGTATTGATCATCAATGAACGATTCTACTTTATTTGTTACTCCACCTAATTAAATTATTACTATACAAGGATGATAAAATAATATTAGTATCTACCATATAATTATATTTTTTTATCTAAATTTAATGGTGTAAAACTATCTCAAATTCCATTAAATTCATTATGTAATCATTGTTCTTGTGTACGACAAACTACCACCTAACAAACTGATATAATTCATTTTTCTATTACCACCTATCAAGGATGGAAAAAATATTGGGTTTATTTTTTATATAATATATTTATTATTTTTTTATGTTTTTTTTATTATTATTTCACACATAAATTCATACTCAACATTTTGTGGGAATACAACAATGTCACTCGTGTGTAAGGAGGGCTACCACCTCACGAAGTGATTTGAGCTGTTCATGATTTTAATAAAATCTATTAAGAATGGGATTAAACAAAATATTTGATATATATTAAATAATAATTAATATTTAATTATAATATATATATATATATATCATTTTATTTTCTATAATTTTATCCAAAAATAAAATGGAAACATCGTTCATGCCTACGTATAAGTTATCGTATCCACGAATGGTTTATTTCATTACCTATAGCTAAACGTATTGGATTACTATCAATAAATATATAATGAATATATATTATATTTCTATCATGGTTTTAATACTTGATATGATGAAACCATTATCAAAGTAATAGTACCAAAAATAACAAGTCAAATCATAAATGAAATACAAAATAGTTATTTTTTCTAAATGCGACTTTACCAAGGAATTGTAAATAAATGTGTAATAAAATATAACAATTAAGTTATATATGGAATTATATTTTTAAAAATGAATCTTTAATAGACTTATAATAAATATATATTTATTAAACCTTTGTTTTGAACTAGTATGATAGATGTCACAATTTAAAGTAAGGGGTTTTTGTCTCAATTTTCCGTCATTGAGATGTGTGTAATGTTCTTCACCAATATTATTTCGTGAGGTGTATATACTGCCCATTTGACTTGTAATATCATGAAAATATTCATCATCATGATATTTTAGCATTCATTTTTTTATTCCATAGCAGGGCTTATGATTCAATGTTGCCAATGTTGGAATGATTTTATGTTGCAATATCTACAGTTATCGATTTTTTTTTTGATTATGTCTCCAATTTTTAAATATAATGATATAACTATCAATAATTCTCATTAATTTTATTCTAAAATACGTATTCTTATTATCTTCATGAAATGGTCACGTTTCATCATATATTGGTACTTAAAATTATAAAGTAATTCTTTTTAATTAAATCTAACTTAATTTCCCTTTTTAGTGAGAAATTTGTTTTCAGCCAAAAACATGTTTTTGAAAAATGAATTCAAAATTTTTATATTACGTTGTTAATATTTTAAGAATAATTTTTTTTTTCATGTTTAATTTTTTTAATTTTTTTATGGAATCTTTATGTTGTATTCCAAAAAATTCTTCTTTAACATTTATCAAAAATGTTAAAATAATTTTCATTTAAATATGTCTGATATCAAAGGAATTTTCCGATGTTGTGACCAATAATTTGATTAGAATCCTACTTTAAATTTTTTCATGTTTCTTTTCAAACAAAAATTAATTAATATATTTTTATTTTTTAAATTATTTTTCAAATCATAAGGGATGTTTTCATCTTGAAATGTTTTAAATGATCTTTAAAATTTATTTTCCATCTAATATGACATCTGTTGGTGGTACCAATTCCATAATTGGGATATGATCCAATGATACCATTCATATTAATTCTATGAATGTTTAATGATTTTATGGCATGTTTTTTATGAATCACATTTATCTTCCATAGGATATACTAAGAGAAAATTATTATAAAACCCACAACATTTCACATTTAATTCTATGATTAAATGAGTATGAAATTTTTCTCTATTTCACAGGTTACGATATGGTTAAATATTTATCATATAAATTTCATTTAATAGATTATGATAGATGATTTTTTATCATTTTTTGTCACACATAAATATGGTTTAACTTATGTGATGGGTGGGACATAGGACTCCCTATAATTAATTTGTTAAAGATCAATATCTCTTGATATAAACAAAAAATTGAATGTTGATTCAGTCCAATTTATTAAGAAAGTGATGGATGGAGAGTGAAGCTGGTTTAGAAATTGAATTTTACTATTATTATTGTCTTGGGAGTGAAGCATAACTATTATCATGGGGTTGGTAGTGAATCCATTCACATATGATAGTATAGGCGGTATGCCTTGACTAATAAGGAAATAACATTCTATCATTTTGTGAATGCCTCAAATTCCATGTCATATTACAATGTTATTCTATCATGGACATGATATTTTATTCCTTTATGATTAATGACTTATGAACTATAAATATTTATTACATGATACATTATTATCACCATTGATATGAAGGTTATGGTATGAAAATGTTACGATCATGTTATCATACCATTATGTTCATGTTATCCTTATGTATCCCCCTTGTTTACCGTTGCTGGGAATCTAAGATAACACTATACTATGTTTTATTTCCAATGGTTATGAAGGTATGTATTATGCATGATATTTGTGAGAAGGGTGATATTTTTTAAGAAGATAGTGGGAGATGATGCATCTCACTTATAAAACAATGAATATGATTCCTTGTTTCCAAAGGCACTAAACTATTACAGTCCACATGAATGTGATTGTGTAAGTTAATGCACATTTATAAAAATGATGTAATATCTATGCATGAAAACCAGAGGTTTCTATTGGTTCACCGGAATTAGAAGAAAAAAAATGAAAAATCAGTCTTCATGAGGAATGGTCACATCCTAGGGGAACAACCAACATATGATGAATACGTGGTTGGGTTCATAATAAGAGATATTTGAATCACTACATGTAATAAAAGAATTGTAATCAATACAAAATTAGTTCTTATAGTCTAGAGGAACTGTTAGGGATGTATATTGGTGAACCACAACACTATGATGGGTGAATGAAACTATTTTTTTAGTGTTCTGGAAGAAACAAAAGCATCCAGGTTGGGTGGTTTCTTGCATACAAGGGATCTTTTTCTGAGCATCACTTTATGTATGGAACTACTCCAATGGGGATAATATAGATATGGATCACACATAGGAGGGAGGATTTAATATCACTAAGGATTACAAATTTGGACACATCTTCTAGAAAACAATTACACATAAATAGTCCTCATGTTTATAGATTAAGAGATGGATGTTAAGCCATTATGAATAGTAATGTGTTTTTAGTGACAATATGGTCTCCCTCAGTGATGACATAATTTGGTAATACTGAGTGAGATGACCCCTCCTTTGGTGATGGGCAAGGGGAAAATACATCTCCTTATATTCATCATCTTCCCAAAAACATGTATTCAAATATTTTGGCCATAATGCTTGGGCTAATGGTCCATATGATATTAATGTGTCTTCTAGTGGTAGTGATCCCCCACTTTGGATTCTATATTACATAATATTCACTTGTACTAGTTATAATTTCCATTTTCAGCCATATATTTACTATATTTTTAGACAGTATGCTTTTTGTAAAACCTGATTTGAGTATAAAGAATCTTATTTTAGCTTATCTCCTAGATTCTAAGATTTTATTTTATTTTTTACAATTCTATGAGGATGATTATTTTTCAAAATCATTTTTTAGACCTTCTCATGTCTTCAATACATTTAGTTTTATGATATTCAGTTAGCTTATTGACTCTAATATGAGTTCAAAACCTCCAAGAACTATTATTTTTTGAATTTTTCATGGTCTAACATTACATTTATTTACCCTGACAATGTTAAAGATTTTAGAAAACACATATGTTATTCTTACACAGTCTAATATTTGTTTGTATTTATTTCTATAGCCTACAAATTATATCTTGTGTGTGAAAATAAATCTATCCAATATTCTTATTGAGTTTATATGGATCATAATAGAGGTATAATATCATTTCAAGAAACAAGTGATAAACAACT
Organism: Viscum album; assembly: GCA_963277665.1. NCBI lineage: Eukaryota > Viridiplantae > Streptophyta > Magnoliopsida > Santalales > Viscaceae > Viscum > Viscum album. Next base: position 288,433,652 of record OY728153.1, on the reverse strand, counting down.
CAGGGATCATTTTTTTCAAAACTACACTTGAAAAGGACATGAGTCAATTTACAATTAATTATCATTATATAGTCCATGTATTCATCTAGGGAAGTGGTTATCATGAGTGACCAGACTAATCCTTGTGTTTTTTTGGATGGATTGGGAGTTTCTCAATCAAATGGTTAGAAATTGTATTTTGAAATTTCATAGAAATGTGATGGGTGAAGTATAGGATATATGGATTGGTTCATGGTTAGTTTCTTTTCCATGGAAGGATGATTGTTTTTCCTATGTTTTGGAAAAATATTGTGTGTTTCCCCTATTAATAGTCTTAGAGTGGTCCATCCACTTTTGGAGAGAGAGAGTCTAGTAGTCAATAAAAAGATATGTTATAGGGTAGACCTCTCATTAAAATTTGGAAGGATCCTTGAAAGTATCAAGGGGTTCATAGAGTGAATGAAATTTTAATAAGAATGTTATTATATTAAGAGAGTATTAAAAATTCTAAAATATTCAATAGGTAAGGGAAACATATAGATTTTTATAGGGTTTTTAGAAACTTGGATCATATTGAATTGAGTGCCTTTCAATGAGTGGATTTGAGACCCTCCAAATATAATCCAAAAAGGGTATAGAAAATATATGACCAAATATTCAGTCTATATCAGGTGGCCTCATAGGGGTTTTATTTAAAAAAAATTGGATTACTAGAATATGATATATTGAATTCCAAATACAAATATGGTTGGAATACAAAAGTAGAAAAGAATTAAAAAAACAAATTCAAGTTGTTGAGGTATATTAGGTAATATGAAATTAGAATTGTACGCCCCATATAGAATATACCTTTACTAATAAACAATGATAGGATAAAGGATAACCATCTCCATAAAACATCTAGGATGATGATTATGTGGTGTTTTTTAATCTAGGAAAGAAAAATGGGAAAAAAGACAGCAGATATTCTATTGATTTTTAGCCCCATCTAAGAGGAAGACACTATAAAAAGACTACTCCAATACACCAAAATCCGTGATGAATTGATTTTCCTAAAATATTATAGTGCATAAAGAAATTCTAAATCATAGAACATAGAGAACACCAAGGCTAACACATGATCCCATGAATTAATCCCAAGACACTTCCAAGAGCTCTATCCATATAAAAGTGGGAGAATTGTTTGTATGTCCTAAGAGTGGGTAGGGGGGTTAAATTTCCACAACTATCGACAGAAATATTATATAAAATTGTTCTATTTTATAAGGGATATATAAGAATATATCAACATGTAATGAATTGATGATAGTGATCTGACTATGGAGATGTGAGATAGACTTTCATTGGGGGATATTATGTGAATCTCAATAAAGAACCAATGATTTGGTACACCTCCAAACATGATTTCACATTCAAGGATTTTGTGACCTCTCCATTAAATATATAGTGTTATATTGAGTTATATATTTTTATTATTATTAATGTGGATGGATACCTATAGTGGAACCCTGATGCTAATTTTATGGAAATATGTTATAAGTAAAAGGTTGAACCAACTCGGATGCGTACAAAGTGAGGGATTGGATGGATGTTATGTTTGGTTTTTTTTCTTATCTTTTTTATTAATATTTTTATTTAATCATATTATGAAGGTTACCACTAATCCCATAAATGGGTTTTTAATTAAAAATATGATTTGAATGATGTAAGAAAACTCTAAGTAGTTTAATGTCATCATGTATAGAAAAAAAATATAGTTTATCATAATGTTACATGGTCTTTAGACAGATGGTTATTCCTATCAAGATCATGTGCAAAATAATATGGAAACATAATAATAATATTTTTATTAAGGATAAACATGAATTGAATTAAGTGGTATGAAAATCAATAAATAGCATGCATTTGTTCAAGATTTGTGGTTGGGACTAGGATAAGTAATCTATGTATCACTACGTATCCTATGGTAACCAGTATTAGGACACATATTATAACAACAGTTCCATTTATTTCAATGTATTTCTTTATTTACTACATAAAATTACACATATTAAATCCCGGAATATTGAGAAGTCTACTGTCTTTGGAAATTAGGTACATTACAAACCAATTTAAATCGGAAAAAAACTTCTTTATTAAAACTGTCCTTAACATACATGCACTTAAAACTATATGTAATAACCAAAGGACATACATAAGAAAGGGGTGAGATATAAACCCTAGTAAGGGAGTAAACATGGAATAAGGTGATTCATTTTATACAATAAGATTTTTGATGGGGAATACATGTTGTTAGAATCATAAAGAACAATAATAAGGAATGTTATCGGCTAATAATCATAACATGGGAAATGTGTAAACAATGTAAAACCCTGCATTATAAACATATGTTAATTCTAAAGGACAAGAAATAATGATGGAAAAGTCCAATAATGGAATCAAGTTCACTCCATATCCCACAAAGATATCTCATTACACTAAAAAATATCCAATTCATTAGAGAGAGATATAATTTTGGTCACACCCGTCACATCCATTCCATTCTCATGCTTAGTTGTTCCATATATATCATAAAACATGGATTCATTCATCATTATGTTTTATTATTTGATAAATTAGTTTGGAATACATGAATGTAATTACAATGTCAGATAATTATTAGAGAATAAAGGCTAACAACCTTCATATTAAATGGGTATGATATTCACTACTTGTTTTTTTTTACATGGAAAAGTTGCCGTGAAATTTTGACAGCATAACAATGCCACATAGCAATTAATAAAATGAGTTTGTGAGGACTAAATGGGTGTCTCATCATTTATAAATGAAATGGCATGAAATGAGAACATATAAATACATATCTAGTTATTCATAATTAGAAGTATAATTTGTAATATAATAAAAAAACTTGAACAAATTAGATAAGGTGATGATACCATGTACAATTTTCATTTGGTAATGGGTGTAAATAATAGTTCATGGGATTGATCAATTAGTGCCAGGGTTTATATAGTCATATAGAAATAAATTGAACTATACGAGGGACATGTAAGAACATATCAAAACAAAAGCAAATGGATATTTAGAAACATAATATTAAATAAGTGCTTGAATAAAAAACAAGAGTGCAAGATCTGTTACTTGAGTGTGTGGCTCCAAATGCTTGGGAGAGGATTCATTAGAGATTTGGGGAACATCATAGGACCCTATAGAAAGGAGGGATGAGTAAGGATGTTCTATGAGGATAATGTGCAAAGATAAATGGGATATTTGGTGGTTTTATATTGTAAATGATTTTTTACTTCATTAATCTTTCTCAAACATAGGTTTGGTACTATATATAATAAAATAACCAATATTAAAAACCTTACCATTGTTTATAAACATGGTTTCAGACAAATGGGAGTGGATTAAATTTTTTTATTTGTTAAAGTAATGAATGTAATAAAATAATACCCCTGATTACGTGGAAGTGAGTCATACTCTTAAAGAAAGGATTTTAAAACCATAAAATGTATTAATGTGTTTGGAGGATTAATAATGGATTTATAAACATATTAAAATAATAATAAAATCATAATATTTAAAATTTAAAAAACATATTTTTTTGAATTCCTTTTATAGTATTTATTACATAACTTTTGGGACAATATGATTTCACAATAAACACTGTATATTTATAGAATATATAATTTTTAACCCATAGGTTGACTATCAAAAAATTATGAAAGATTCAATATTTTATAATTTCAAAATTATGATTAAAAAAATTATATTAATTTTATCAAATTAATTTTCTAAATATGTGTATGTCACTTCTAAATTTAGTATCTTCATTTATTGAGAAATGATAGGTTTTTTGGCAATAACAATTGTTGAACCTTTATAAAGATAACATTTGACTTCATAAAAATTTTATGATAATTAATATTTAATGAAAAATATTTAATAATAATATTTTATTGATATATTTTTTATGTCAAAAGTTTATTAATTCATCAAAATAAATTCTTTATTTGAATTTTAATATTATGCAAAAATACTCTTTGGGTTTTATTGTTTCTAAATAAAATTATTTTTAATGTGAAGAATAATAGGATGAAAATACATTCATTATTTTTTTAAATCTTAGTTAATTACACATATTTATAGTGTCTTGATACATATCAATTTAATACACAAGAAAAAACCCTAATAGTAGGGTGTGATATGGTGAGACGTTTATGGGGTGGTTCTATATAAATGGTTTGGGCTGTGATATCGATGATCTTGAACTTATATTATAAATAGTTTCACTCATGATTAAGATATTGGATATCATCTTGGTATTCATAAAGGGAATGGCCCAGAGATGCTATCTCCCTAAGAATATATGACAAATTAGCTTCCTAATACATTTTCCTACTAGTTGAGGAAATCAATTTCATAGTTTGTGTCAAATGGATTTTTTAAAACCCTATTTTTAATCTAATTATCTGATAAATTTTAGATTCTTATATTTACCTTGGTAATGATTCAAAATGGTATTTTAAATACAATTTAAAATAAAAAACTAAATAGGTGCTTGTTTTTTTTCTATAACCATATTATATAAAAATTAATTTCAATTAAATCACTGGAGAAATTTTATTTATAACTGTCTAGGTCATTACAATAGTCCCCCCATAATAATTTATGATGTTGAAATTTTATTGTATAACAGTTATATAGATGAGGGTAACTATATTTCACCACCTCATTCAGTTCCCCGGATTCTTCTTCATGCTTTTGGTTTTTTCACAACAATTTGACATGGTGCGTTATCTTATTCTGTAGAATATTATATATATGATCTATGCTCTACCCCGACTGATCCTCACTGTAAAGATCATTCTTCAAAGGTACCACCTCTAGATTGAGTAAAAGTGGGGGTGGGGGTGGTCTATTATGTACATTCTCAAGAGGGATACATAAAATAAATCATGTACTTGATATTGTCTAGGTGGTATTGTAATTCGGTAGGCCACCGCTCCGATGAGATCAATGTACTCCAAGGGGGAGATGTATCTTGTACAATGATTCCTTTCTTCCCAAATCTAATATATTTATTCCAAGGAGATATTAAGATGAAGAAAATTTCTCTAACATCAAACCATTGGTCTTGTTAATGATTATTAGTATAGATCTTTCATCCACATTGTGCATCCTTGATGTTCTTCTGAATGGTCTTATCCTTTTCCGACATTTCCTCAAGTATTCTAGGACCTAGTATCTTTCACTCCCTAAAATCATCCCAAAATGAAGGTTTTTTGTACCTCTTCCTATAAGGGTATTCATAGAGGGACATTTTGAATATTGATTGTATATTTTTATTTTATGATAACTATATTATAAGAAGATGTTCATCCCACAACACTTTGATGTAAATTTCGCATTCTTTCAAGATATACTCAAGTTTCCAGATAGTCCATTCACATTGTCCATTGGTTTGTGGGTGAGAAGTCATTCTAAATATTAGATCACGGTTTAGATTTAGTTAGAGACACTTAATGAACATAGAGGTGAATCTTGGATCTCTATCAGATACAATCGATTTTGGTGTCTCATGCAACCTCACCACTTCTCTAATGTATATCCTTTCAAGCTGATCAAATAAAAAATCCTATGAAATATCAGTCATGTTTGTAGTATTTGTAAGAAGATCCTTAATTAAATTTTTTTCATTATATCATATTTATTCATTTGGAAGACTAGTAACAAAGTCCATGGTGATTTTTTCCCATTTAAATATAGGTGTAAATAAGGGTTACATCATCAACTTATATTTTTTCCTTTATGCTTTCACCTACTGAAATACAATACATATTGAGGTATATTCTGTTATAACCATCGTCCTATTTTTTTAACTATAGTTTTATTAGGGATCTTGATAAATATTGTTACATCCTAGGATGATGGAGAAGGCTGAGCTATGTGCATCATCCAACAGATCCTTCTTTAACACAAGATTTGATGGTAGATATAGTCTTTACTCAAATATCAGAACTTTTTATTCATTAAAATTGAACCCCATGGATATCCATTTTCATATATTTTCCACTTTCTTCAAAATTCAAACATTATCTCTTTGAGAAACCTTTATCTTTTCTAGAAATAATGGTTGAGAAATCATTTGATATACGATAGATGATGTTTCTTCATTTATTATTCCCATGCCCATCATTTCCAAATCTAAGAAGATCAGATCCCTATCAATTTTCATCAATGATAAAATTATTGGATCCTCTATTCTTACACCATCTTCTAATATATTTTCATTACATGGATGGATGTGAATTGAGTAGTCATTTTCCAAAATTATCTCTAACCATATTCTTTGTGGTATATTCATCTCCTAATTTGTGACTATATAACTGATACACTTGTGATACATATATATTTCCCACTTCTACCAAATTACACAATACCACTATATTTTTAAATATAATATTACTACATCCATCTTTAGATCATGCATTTGGTAGTTCTGTTTATGAAAATTCAACTACATTCAAGTAGAGGCTATGACTTGGTTCATCTATATTAACATGCAACCTAATCCATTATTTAAAGCATTTCTAAACACCACAAAAATTACTCCACTTGTGGATAGTGTGAGAAAATGTGTAGTTAAATGCCTTGTTTTTAAATTCTTGAATCTCTCTTCACAGTAATTATTTAATGAAAACAAGACTCCCTTCTGAGTTAGCTTGGATAAATAGTTTGACAATCATGAGAAAAGTTAGGACTAAGCTAATGGGGAATGTATTTTTTCAAGTATTTCCATTTTTTTAAAAGGAAATTTTATGAAGAAAGAAAATCACCTCACTTTTTATTTGGTGAGAATGTTATAAATGGTTTTTTTCAAAAGAATTAGACTTCTCTTGGGTCCTGAATTGTAGAATATCATAATGAGGAATTGATCATTATCTTTAATGAGAAAATTAGTCGAATGTAGAATACAAATTTCTCCAATAAAATGGTAATAAAATTCACTCTGAATCGAGTATGATAGATGTAATCATATCAATGTCTACATAAATATGATAAAATTAAATATAATAATGCTTTTTAGATTTAAATTTCTCATTAATAATTTTTTTATTGAAGAACATATGATACTAGCTTTATGAAAAAAGTGAAAATATGTATTCAAAATTGTACCCAGATTTATCATATACAGATGGAAGAGAAGAACTAGATGATTCCAATGGAAAAGAAATTATACCGAGAATGGTCGTACTCAGAATGATCATACCTAGAAAATAGTACTCAGGATGTGATGGGAATAAAGAAGAATGAATTAATGGAATGTTATGATACATTCAAATTGACATCTGATGATGATTAATATTCTCTCAAATGAATGAAAGTCGTGAAGAAATTCATGATACATGAAAAAGATTTTGAATGAAAGAAATTGATTATTTAAGAGATAAATGAACTCTCATTTCTTTCAAATGTTTTCATAAATTTGGTCAAGAGATAAATAAAATTGTTTTTCTCTTAAAATAAATTTTTCAATTGGATCAAAAGGAAATGTGATGAAATGAAAGACATGATGTGTATTTCATTTGGGCTAACATACATTGTATTATAATTAAATGTTTTTATATTTCCAACTGGGTCATGAGAAGTGGACAAGAAAAAGTCTTATATATCAATTTATTCATGAGAAAAGGTGAAAAAGTTCAAAGGTTATATGTGAAGGAGTTTGTTGGATGTGCTATCAAGGTAGAGATCAAAATTTAAAGGAATTAATTTATTCATCATTCAAAAGGGATATCCATTTGTTTATACATTTATAATCAATTAAAACAGGGATCTATATTGAAGAAATCAGATTTTTAAAATCTATCTCATGAATTGAAATCTAACTAGGAATTGAAATGAAAGTCTCAAGAATGAGCAAATATTATATATTAATAATGAAGATTTGAGAAGAGTTGATGAAGTCAAAATACAACCAATACTTTATGGTAAATTGGTGAATATAAAAAATATGTAATTTTCTTGAGAATCCCACCAAATCATCTCGAGGGTCAACTACAAAATACGGAAAGTACACTATACTGTTTTGATGACTGATTTATTGATCACCGTAGAATAGAGAGAAGCTTTGAGTCGTAGAGAGAAGAATAACTTTCCATATTAACTTATGTTGAAGAAGTTTTGAAGGAGAAGTGAATATTGAGAGAAAATGTCACAACATTCAATATAGCTGATCATTGTACTCAGGGATTATTTTACTCTACTGATTACTATGTTCAGTTGGAAATTTTATTTTTAATATCACCATATCAGGATAGATAGTCTGCTTTGTGAATTTAATGTTGATATTTCTAGATTTATGAAGAATCATAAAGGGAGAATCATTCTTAGTTTTATATACTCATAATTTAAGTGGGGTTGATTTATTTCTACCATATTCTGTCATCTATATTTCTTGTACTGGGGAGAATCACACCTAGGAGAAAATCGATGTAGAATCATGATCAGATGAATCACGCTGGGAAGAATCATAATAGAAAAAATGGAATAAGTCTTCCATAATAATTTCCAACATGTTCTTACCATCTTCTGGTTAAGAAAATGCATATTTTTTCAAATTGAATACATTTATGAAACTAAAAATAAGTACAAGTAACATGAGTTGTAACAAAAACTTTTCATTACCCTATTTTTGTTAAGAGGGTGCAGACATACTTTTGGATTATCTTCAATGTAATACATGATTGAAATGTTATATTTTACTTATTATAATACAAGTAATATTTTCTATTGGATTTTGTGGTATTTTATAATTTCTAAACCATACCAAGGACATAGGAATACTTATTAAATAGTAACCTTATAAATATTTGTTATTTTTTCTGTGTGTTTGAACTATTTCCAGAAAGGAATATAATATTTAATAAGAAGAAAATGTTTTTTCAATTGAAATGAAACATAAAATAAAAATTATCACTTATTCACCCATCCCCCTCTCATTGATACAATTATCATAACCTAGGACTTACAACTGGTATTAATGGGCATGTTTCCTTCGCCTATTTTTGTTGATGAATAATTTTTATTGTTTGAATAGTAAATTTATTACAATTTTTGATGGAAATAATTATCATATATATAATGATAGAATGGTGACTTATCTCATGTCTATCAAATATGATATTATTGATGATGACACAAATGGGTTTCCTCATATTGATTTTGAAGAAAATCTAACATTTATTGATAAGAATAATATGGAAAATGATAGAAGGGCCAATAAATTTATATTATCATCACATTCTGAAAGATAATTCTTTAGGGTGAATGGTGTTGCTACAACCAAAGGTATATGGGATCAATTCAAAAACTCATATAAAGGTAATAAAAATGTAAAGAAGGAAAAAAATAAAATATAGAGATTGAAGTATGAAGACATTATGATGGATGAGTACGAATCTGTAGGGGAATTCTTCACCAGAGTAAATGAAATTGTGAGTACTATCAAATGTCCCAGTGAAAAATTGTATGATTCGATAGTTGATAAAAAGATCATGATAATCCTTCCCTTTAAGTTTGAGGTAAAAGTTTCTTCATTAGAACACAGGGATCTGGAAACATTACCTCTTGATTATTTTCCTAGCACTCTCATGACTTATGAAATGAGAAGGGATAAATCTATGAAGATAAAAACACAAGTTGATAGAGAAATGTTTTTTAAGGATTCTAAGAGATAAAAGTATAAGAATATTCTTATTTAAAATGACACTGGTGAATATGACTCTAAAAATGAGGTATGTAAAAATATTGATGATATTTTATAGTTTTTTTCTAAATAATTGAAAATAGGTATAGAAAAAAATGGGAGACTTCCCTGGAAATGATTTGAATGTGTATGAATTGGTCACTTTATGGCTTCTTTTCCTCAAATATGGAAAGAAGAGGATAATGATGAACAAGAAATAAATCCAAGAATATCTTGGAAGAAACATGGTGAAAAGGTAAAATTGTATTCAATATGAAAAGATAATAAATTATTAAATCCCAAAAGAATTTGTTTCATATCTCATAAGGATAAATATGAAGGAAGTGATACTGAATCTAAAAAATATATTGAATATTGTATTGAGATTACTTTTATTGCAATAGAAAATGAAAAAGGATTCATATGTAGTAGTTTTGAAGAAGAATAAGAAACTCAATATGAAATTAAATTGAAAGAAGAATTGAATGAATTCCTGTGAAGGATCAGATGTACTGAAAATCAAAAAAAAATATTCAAGATGAATGCACTTCAATAAGAAATTAAGAATGTTTTGATAATGAAAATGTGAAGTTGGTAAAAAAGATTGATGATTTGATGAATTCTCTTGAAGAATAAAATATTCTCAATGAGCATCTGGTGGTAAAGTTGAAAGATAAAGAAAAAGAGTTTGAACATTTTCAAAAAAGAATCTCAATAGAAAAATTATGAAATACATGTTTTGATGATCTCTCACTGAAGTTGGTGAATGTTATCAAAATGATAAATCTAAGATGTTTCTAAAAAATATACCTTCAGAGGTTGAAAAGAATGACGAAATTTATTCTGAAAAGAAGAAAACTGGTTTTGTAAAGTATGTTTCCAAGAACAACAAGGTAGGGAATTCAAAAGTCTCAAATAATCCTAAATCTAAAAATGTTCTAAAACAACATGAGTCCAGAAATGTTTTAAACACTAAGGGTTATGATAAATTAGAGAATAGAAAGAATACTCAGATTGATAATAGAAAGATTTACGGCCTAAAAAATAAAGAGAAGAAGGTAGCATAGAAACGTATTCATAGCTTTAATCAATATGTATGTTTCGAAGTAAAATGCTCCTTCTATAGATATTTTTAGTACTATGGTGGATTCAAAATAAAATATTTGTTTTCAACCAAAAACATTACTATTATTCCATATGTTAGGAAATATAGAGGTTGAGGGGTATTCAATTCCCTCAAAATAAAAAGTTTGAGAAGGATGAGAAATGTGGAGTAAAAATTAAAAATATCTTCCACACTTTGGAAACTATTTGTGAAAGATGTGGAAAACCTTGACACCTTGAAAACTAATGTCTTGATTTGTTATTGTCAAAACAAAATATTTTTAAAAACTCTCTAAATTTGATGATAAAGAATGAAAAATAAGATTAAAGTGCTCTCATTATTGAAACTATTTTCAATGCTACAAAAGGATAACGACCATGGATTCTTGATAGTGAGTTTTCTTCTCAAATTACATGAGATTTGAAATTTTTGAAGAATGTGAATGATTTTAACTAAGGCATAGTGACATTTAGAAATGATGAATCTCTAAGAATCCAAGGTGTTTTATCAACCATAATTGGAAAATAAAAGATGAAATCCATGAATGCTTTGTCTGTTTAAGGGTAGAAACACAATATGTAAAGTGATTCACAATTGAGTGATTATGGTAACAAAGTTATCTTTATAAATTATCGTGTTTGTTTTTAAAAATTAAGAAGAAGGAATTTTTTTACAAGAGGACAAAAAATAAAAAAAGAAATTTGTTTCATATTGGAGAAATATAATACTCTTGTTACATTATTATGGTGAAAGAGACTCGATTATAGCATAATAGGTTAGGATACATGTTCCAATGAAACTTGAGAAAGTTATCAAAAATAGATAGCATCTAAGACATTCCTAATTTTCCCTGAATAAGACATTTTTGTTGCACTATTTGTCTGATAGAAAAATTAAAACTTTTGTGCCCAAGATAGACTAGATTTGATCAAAGAAACCCCTGGAGTTGATTCACTCTGATATTTTCATACAAATAGAAAAATAGTAAACAAATTTAGATAATTGTTTCATCTCTTTCATTTATTATTTTAATTACATTAACTTTGGTGTGTTTATGAAACAGAAGTTAGATTATTTGAAAATTATTATATGTTTCTGATAGAAAAAAAAGTTAGAATGTTAGTATTTGATGAAGAAGTTGAGAAAAGATAATGGTGGTGAAAATAGAAATAAATAATTTTAGAGTTATTTAGAGAATCATGGAATTCAGCATATATGTAGTTCCCCATAAACTCCTAGTAAATGGGGTTTTTAAAAGGAAGAATTTATGTTTGGTGAAAATGGTATGAACCATGTTACATGAATATGGCCTCTCACATTACTTTTGGAGGGATGACATGAGTACTGCTGTCAATATCCAGGACCATTTTTTCTTATAGGCCTCAATAAAATTTGAATCCATGTGAATTATTTTATGGAAAACTACTAGCTTTAAACATGTTAGTGTTTTTGAGAGTCCATATATTATAAATAATAAATTTCAAAACTATAGAAAGATTGATTATAAAGGTGAAGATGAAATATTTCACAGATATGATCTGGAGGGAAGATGATATAGATGCTTTAAAATTTTAAAAAAAATAACTATTCATTCTGTTGATGTGAAAGTTATTGAGAAGATAATGGAATATAAACATACTGAGATAGATGATAAATTTGAGGAAGAATATTTTGAAACAATGTTGATAAAGATGTAGCCAATTGAATTCCAAAACAATAAGAAGAATCGGACTTAGGTATGCCTATTTATGAGGAATATTCACAAAAATATCATCCTTGGTTGAGGAAAAAAGATAAAGCTCAAAATAGAATTGGTGATCAGCATTAAATGGTTCAAACAAGAAGAAAAACAAATTTTATTGCACATACTTCTTTGTATTCAAAATTGGAGTCAAATGATGTGGAAAATAAATTTGAGAATCTAAAATGGGTTTAGGTAATGAATGAAGAGTTAGATTAGATTAAATATAATGATAAATGGGAACTCGTACCCAAGCCTGAAAACAAAAACCTTATTGGTACAAAGTGGGTTTTTTCGGAACAAGCTGAATGAAGAATGTGAACTGAGAAGAAAAAATGCAAGATTATTATGGAATGGGCACTAAAAAAATTAAAGGTGTTGATTTTTATGAATCCTTTTCTCTGGTGGAATAAATTGATACAATTAGAATATTTTTTTCTATTGCTGCAAAACACGACTACATGATCTTTTAAATAGGTTTCAAATCCACATTCTTGAATGGTGATCTTGAAGAGGAATTGTATATTGAACAACCTAGTGGATTTTTTGTTGGTAATGATGAAAGATATTTGTGTAAAATTAAGAGAGTCGTTATGGGATAATATAAGATTTTATGGCACGATATTCCAAATTAGAAACATTCTTAAGGGAAATGAGATTTAATAAAGTTATAGTTGATAGAAATATCTACATAAAATAGAGTCAAGTGTGTTCCCACATTATAATTGTTTATGTTCATAACATTATCTTTGCTGGGAATGATGATAGAAGTTGGGATAGGATATTTTATGAAATGGAAAAGGGTTTTGAAAAATCCATTCTGGGGGAAATAAAATACTTTCTTGGATTAAAAATCCAACAAAAGGTGAAACACATTTTTCATTCTCCGGAAAAGTATACTAAGGTACTTCTTAGGAGGAGAAGAATAAATAATTAAAAACCAATTTCCACACATATTTCTGTGGGAAAAAATTTGTTTAAATTTGGAGAAGGAAAAGAAGTTGATCAGAAATAATTCTGAATGTTGATTAGAATATTGTTTTGTATTACTACCTAAATAACCAACAATAGTTGTGATATGAAATTATGTTCAAAATTATATAGTGCTCCAAAATAATCAAATTTACATGGTTTAAAATTAATTCTCTAATACATCAAAGGCAAAATATAATTTGGAATTAGGTACAACAGCTCAGATAGTACTATTTTGTTTTGCGTAGGAAATATGGATGATAGAAGGTCCACACCTAGTGAAGAATTTTTTTGGGGAAATAATTTTTTCAGATTGAATTAAATAAATTATAATTAAATAAGCCTTAGTACAGCTAATGATGGGTTTGTTTCTACCACTCAAGATACTACTCAACTTATGTAGATGAAAACTAAATTGGAATATTTATTGGTTGAAGTGAAATTAGCCTTTATCTTGGGTTGTGATAATAAAAGTACAATAAATCTAACTAAGAATCTAGTTTGAAATTATCATTCACTGAATATTGATATCAAATATTAGTTCATAAATGTGCATGTTGAGAAGATTTGATTAATGTTGGAGTATGTTCCACCATCATAACTATTTTCCAACTTATTCAAAAAAATATTATCGAAGGAATCATTTTCTAAATTGTGGTTGAACAAAGGAATCTAAGCACATTATCATCAATTTTGAGGAATCTGTTTCTATACCATCTCTCATCTTAACTATGGATTGTATTATCTAGAGGATAATAGTTTCATAAATTAATACTTTCATATAAAAATGATAGAGGTGGGTAAGATATGAATTCAAAATTGTTTAGTGTGTGAACTATTCTAACTATTTGTTAGAGTTATTGTAGGAAAATAAATTCTATTATATACTACGAAGGATAATTAAACGATGTGGTTGAAGAAGATCAGATGAAGGAAAAAATAAAAATGACTTTATAGTCACTACCTTTGGACAACATGGTTTTGTGGTCAATGATTCTTGTTTTTTATAATGGGTTTGCTCATGCAGGATTAGAATTATTGACATGTGATCCATTTCTTGAGGATACAAATTTCAGTTATTTATTAAACTTGTTTGAAAACACAATAAATAGGTGGAGATTGTTAGGACCAATATGACAAGGATTGAATCAATTTTTATGTGTTATATTTTCTTGTCAAGGAATTTTTTTGAAAAATAAATTAACCTCAATTTTTTGGTGAAATTGTTTTTTGACAGTTGTTTTCAAAATAATTGAACATTCCTTTGGTATGAAATGGGAGAAGATAGTAACGAGGAATTGATCATTACCTTATTTTACATAAATCATATGTTATTTTTAGAAAATATGATGCAATATTTATGGAAGAAATGGGAAATGAGGTATTCCAAATCAAACCCAGATTTATCATATCTGGGTATAAGAGATGAAATATATTCTGCCGATTGAAAAGGAATCATACACAAAATAATCATACCCAGAATGACTATACCAAGAATGATCAGAACCATAAAATTGTACTCAGGCAATTAATGGATGAAAGATGCTGAAAAGAATGGAATTTTATGATACATTCAAATTGAATTATGATGATTTGGAAGCTGGTGTGAAATGAATTTAATGTCATGAAGAAATTCATGATACATGCCCTAGTGTATGAATGAAGTAAATTTGTGAAGTCAGAGATAGATGAACTCTGATTTGTTTTCCAATTTCATTATCAAGTGGGTCAAGAGGTTAATTACATTGTTTTTCTCCTCAAATAAATTTTTCAATAGGGTCATGAAGAAAAGTGAAGAAATGATGGAGATGATGTGTATTTCAGTTGTGTAAGAAGCCTTTGTATCAGAATTAATTTATTTATTTCTATATGGGTCAAGAGATGAGGAGAACAGGATGTATTTTATATCAAATGAGTAATGAGAAAAGTTAAAGAAGGTTAAAGTGTATAGGTGAAGGTGTTTTCTAGATTTTATATTAAGGGTGATCCCTACATTCAAATGAATGATTTTATTTATCATTCAAGAGTGATACCCTATTTATTCATTCATTTATAATCAATTGAGACAAGGTATTTTATTAAAAAAATCCAATTTAGGAAATTAGACTCATGAATTGAAATCAGATTAGAAATTGAAATGAATTTATGAAAAAGAATTGAATATTGAAGAATAATTAAGTTGAGTTGAGAAGAGTTGATGAAGTCAAAATACACTCGAGATTATCGGGGAAATTGTTATTTGGGTGAATTTAAGTGGGAGGGGAAACATTTGGGATTCCCACCAGATAATATTGAGGGATACCTATAAAAGGTGAAAAATACACTATACTTTTCCGATGAATGATGTATTGTTCATTATAGAACAGAGATAAAGTCTGATTCTTAGAGAGAAGAAGAAGTTTAAATATTAACTTGTGATGAATATGTTTTTATAGAGAAGTTAAAGAGAAGAGACAAGATCGCAATGTTGTATTCAGGTGATCATAATATTTTGTGATTATTGTAATTAGCGGATTACCATATTCGTCATGTAAATCATACTCGGTTGATCATCGTATTGGGATGGATAATTGAACTTGGTATTTTGTACATAGATTTATAGTCTTAGAAAGAATCATATAGGGAGATTTATACTATGTTTCTCATATTCATAATTGAAGTGTTATTTATTCATCAATAACATATTTTTTCAAAGTCATATTACTCATACTGAGGAGAATCTCCCTTAGGAGAATCATCCCTGGAAGAATCATGTTCAGAGGAATTGAGATGGGAAATTTTTATTGGAAAAATAAGATTGAGTTTTTTTTTTGAAAATGTTCATGAAGTTTTACCATATTATGGGTAATAAATTGAATAACTTTTTTCAATTTGATACATTTGTGAAATTGGAATGAATCACATGTAACGTGTGTCGTTACACAAACATTGTATTACCCTATTTGTGCTAGGGTGGTGCACACATACTTTTGTATTCTCTTCAATGTACTACATGAGTGAAAGGGTATATCCTACTCCTTATAATACAAGGATTCTTTTCTAATAGATCATGTGGTATTATAACATTTCTATACTATAGCATGTACATAGCTATTCTTATTGAATAGTAATCCTTTAAATACAGGTGTTCCTATGGATGTGTGTTTGAACAGTTTCTAGAAGGGAATATATTCCATAATAGAAGGTTAAGGTTGTTTCAATTGAAGGGAAACATAAAAGAAAAAGTATAACTGATTCACCCCTCCCCCTCTCAGTGATACAATCATCATGACTGGGGACCGACAAAACATTTCTCAAAAATCAATGATAATACCAAGCTAATCCAATAAAACTATGGATATCTATCATAGTTATTGGCCACGACCATCCTTCGATTTCTTTTTTTATGGATCAACAGATATCCCATTTCTTATGATGATATTCCCCAAATTGTTATGTTATTAAAACATAACATACACTTTTTGAACTAGTCACATAGATTCTACTATTGTAAGTTCTTTTACATGTCACTTGGATTCTCCTCATGATCCTCCTTGTGTAGGGAGTATAATAGAATTTCATCCATAAAGACTATCACAATTTTTTTGAGGTAACCTCTAAAGACTATATTAATAAATTTCTTAATGATTTTTGGCATATCAGTGAGTATGAATAACATTACTCTGAACTCATAATGGTCGCCCCTTATACAAAAATCTATATTAGGGATATCCTTTTTCTTCACCATAACTTGTTAATATCCCGATTACAGATCTACCTTAGAGAAATTTTATACTAAATATTGCTAATAAAATATGTCATCAATCCATGGTATAGGATACTTGTACTTTATTTTGATATTTTGAACTCATGGTAATCAATGCAAAGGCCCATTAACCCATCCTTCTTCTTCATGAAAAGGATTGGTGCACCCCCATTTTGAAGCACATGAGTATATGGACCCATTATCGAGATTCTCCTATAATAGTTTCTCAATATCCTCAATATCCAAATCAACCAATATATATATGAATTGTGGGATAATGTTAATTCTTTAGGAATAATATCGATAGAATATTCAACCTCTCTGATTGGAGGAAGAATAAGAAATTCCCCAGGGAACATATCATCATATTCCATAATAATAGGTATGTATTCAAGAATAATTCCTTCCTTATAATCAGTTAATTGAGCTATATTGGATTTATATTAAGTAAACAATATCCATTATTGATATGTTAGTGCTAAAGAAGATTCACCCCCTCCTTTTAGAAGTATATAATCATAGGAAAATTCGTGATATAAAGTGTTATTTTCTTCAAATAACATTTTATGTTGGATCTATATAGGGAAATACAATCCATTAGAAGAATTTAATCATATCACACAAAAGGGACTATGACATGGTTTTATGTGAATTTAATACCACAAATTTTGATAGGGGTGAATTTATTTACTAGGGTTAGAATAATTTCCCAATTTTTTTGTTTTCACTAATAACTCCACTTTCATGCTTTGTGGTGGCATTTGAATAGTTCTACTAAAATTTATTTCCATGAAGAAATGTTTAGAACCAGAATAAAAAATTGTGTTTACAATTCTTGAATGAATAACTAGAGTACCTATCACCTTTTCATTTTTTAGTTCCCCCTCAGTGGTTGGGTTGGAAAATCACACCCTTTCTACCTTTTAGGTTGTTGATTATCTTTGAAAACCCTAATCTTGGTGCATTTGTTTCAATGGTTCCATTGGTTCTTGTATTTGATGTAATAAAAAATGAATTGAGGGTAGAATGGATCATTCCTTTCCTCTATCAATTTAGCGGGTTTCCCATGTTGGTAATCACTAATTATGTTCCCTTCCTTCTCAAAACTAAAGCATTTCCTTGTTACCCCAGGGATATTTTTTGGGCTGCTTCATTCATAAGCTTTGAAAAGTTGGATGTTTAAATTTTTTGACACTATTATATTTCTCTACCACATTTCTAGAAATAAAATCCACTTTATGTTTCTTATCCCAATGATACCCATGATATTTTTCAATATCCATATCTACTTTGAGGGAACATAATATAATTTTCTCATTTCTTTCAATGTATCATATCTCCATGAATTTTTTATACTATGTTTTAGACAACCAAAGATGTTTTTGAACCTTCCATTTGGGGGTAATGACAATGCGAAAGGCATTTCAGGCAAGTCCTGTTAAATTTTCTTCTTACAACCTGATATATTATTAATTTTTTTTATTGAGGAAAATGAAATACCTTTCCATTTAATGTTGGAGAGTAAAAATAGAATATTTATCAAAATAAATTTTCCTAAATTCCTTCCACCCAATAAATTCAATATCTTTCTCAGGATTCATATTTTTTATCAATGTAAACCAATGATTAGATTAACCCTCCATATGATAAACATACTATAGAAACTTCTCTATTTCAAAACATTAAAAGATATAGAAGACATTATCAATAGAGTGGATAAATTTTTCAATGATTAATGGATTAGATGATCCATTGAATTTTGGATAACTTTATTACATAAATCCATAAATTGCATCTTGTTTATTCATAGGGGGGTTTGGGAACTCTTCCGGATATAGGTTTCTATTTAGGTCCTTGGTTATCTGAGAGAGTATCACCACAATTTTTGTGATTTTTTCTCCCAACAGGTTCGGTATCTTATTGGAGAAATCATCAAATTAACCATCTTTTTGATTCTTTACTAGATTATGCCTATTTCTAATCAATTCCTAGAATAAATAAAAAAATATGGATGAGTATACAATTATACACATAAACATGAATGTAATTAAATTTAAAAGATAACTTATAAACTTCATGTAATTATTAACTTATGAATTTCTAGGATTCAATCTATGTTTTCAATGATCTATTTCGAAACATATAGTCCAATAGGATTTTTTTACTCGCTTAATAAATTCTCATAATGATCTTATTGACATACAAAATCATATCCCCATGAGTGTCAAACTAGATGCACAGTAAGGATCGTTTTCATGTATTGGGTTACGTCGATTCAATCCTAAAGTACCTTGTCAGTGTTGTTACCCCTAGGTACATTAGTTCCATAACCACACCAACTACTAGTATCCAGACATGGATTATTTATCTTGATAAAACACAAAATCAATACCTACAAAAATATAGGGATAATTTATTATTCATAGAATTATTCATTAGGCTCTTTTGTATAGTTTTTTAGTCCAAATACCAAAAATAATTAATGCTACCTCTAATACCAACTATAATAACTCTTCTATTTATTTCTCATTATTAAATGATTTAACACATAAATGTATACAAAATACAACCTAGAGGATTTATAATTATATTTTACTTGTGAATTAGGTACATTGAATCATAATTTAAATAGTAAAACAATATCTTTATTGATAACTTCCCTAACATGCTTGGACATAAACCTACAAACAATAATATGGGGACATATATAAGAAAGGGGTTTGATATAAATCCCAATAAGGGGATAATAATGGAGTATGGTGATAAAGGTTACACAGTAGTCATATAAATGGTGTATAAAAATTTTTATAATCATAAACGTGAATAATGATGCATGAATAGCATGATAATCATAACATGGGACATGTGGAAACAACATAAAACACCACGTCACAAATATAGGTCAAGGATAACAGCCAAGAAATCATGATGTAAAATGTACCATAATAGAATAAGGTTTAACTTCCAGTCCCAACATGACTTATCAAGAAACTAAACATTACCCAATGCATTGGTGCATTATAAAATTCTGGGTTCCCTCATCACATTCATTTCATTCTCATGTTTAAACATGCCACATATATCATAAAACAATGATTCATTCATCATCATATTTTATTACATGATAAATAATTATGTAATAAATCCATGTAAGTACCGATTCAATTTAATATAATTCTATTTAGGTAAAAACTTGTTCTAGTAAATGGGTATGGTATTCACTAAAAGATTTTTTTCATGGAAAAGTCACATAGAAATTTCAGCAGCATAACGACATCACATGAAAATTCATAAAATGGGTTGATTAGAATGAAAGGGGAATATCATAGTTTTGACATGAAATTAGAATTAATATGTAAAAGTACATTCATATCATAGAATTTTTAATTGGAAATAAAATGAAAATGATAATAAATATACATGAATAAAGAAGATATTTTGAGGATCACTTCATATATTTAATCTGGGTAGTGGGTGTACATAATAGATAATGGGAGGGATTAATGAGAGTGAAAGGGGTATATAATCATATATAAATAAAGTTAACACTAATAGAGAAATTTAATAACATATTCCAACATGAAAAAATATAAATTAATATGCATAAAAAAATTAGGGGATTCAATAAATTGTAGAGTAGAATATCATGTACATGAGTGTGTGACTCCAAATGATTATGTGAGCCTTCTTGAGAGCTTGGGGGAACCTTGGGAGGACATTAGGGAGGGTAGGGCAAAGTAATTATGTTATAAAAGGATTTTTAGTGAACATAAATGGGATATTAGGTGGATTTAGAGAATAAATGATTGGGGATTTATTTATTATTTCGAAACATAGGTTTTGGACTCTATATAATACAATACCCAAAACCACCAACCTTAACATGGTTGTTTCCACTGGTTTCAACGAAATTAGAGTGTTTGTAATCAATTTACAAGGCCCATGGATAATAATAATATAATAATTCCCATTTATTGAATAAGTGATTCATACTATAAATGAAAGGATTTTTTAACCTTAAAATATATTAATTGAATGGAAGATTCAAAATGCATTTAAAAAATTCATAAAATAATAATAAATTCACATTATTTTAAATTTAAATCATATATTTGGTCATGTGTTCCTTTTATAGTATTTATTACAACACCTTTGGGTCATTATGATCTCATAATATACGCTATGTGTTTATACTGTATTTAATTTTTTCCAAAAAATTCAACTATCTTACAAAATTAGGAAAATTATACCATTGGATAATTGCAACATTATTATTCCCAAAATAATATTCATTTTATAAAAATAATTTTCAATTTTTTTTTACTTTCAAATTTAAAATATTAATCTACATTTATTGAGAAATACTAGGTTTCTTTTTGACAATAACAGTTTTCTATCTTTTATAAGAATTACTTTTGAATTCTTTAAAATTATATGATCATTTATATTAAGCAAAAAATATTTAATAATAATATTTTAATAAATTATTATTTATATCAAAAATCCATTTATTCAT
Organism: Viscum album; assembly: GCA_963277665.1. Lineage (NCBI taxonomy): Eukaryota > Viridiplantae > Streptophyta > Magnoliopsida > Santalales > Viscaceae > Viscum > Viscum album. The sequence goes on along the minus strand of OY728153.1, from coordinate 288,411,840 downwards.
CAAAATAAATTCTTTAATTGAATTTCAATATTACCAAAAATATACTATTTTTCTTTTATTATATCAAAATAAAATCATTTATAAATTAATATTAATAAGATGAAAGTATATTCATTATTTTATAAAAACTATTTTACATAGAAATATTTTTTTGTTCTTGATGAATATCCCTTTAATACACTAGATAACTCTTTAAGATTATGGTGTATGTTTGTGCGACATTCATGAGGTGGTACAATGAACATGGTTCCGGTTGTAATCTTGATGAGCTTGAGCATATCCCATAATGGAGTTTTCTCACGATTAATTTGTGGGATATAATCTTTTGAATGGTCAAGTAAAAATCCAAAGAAGCTATTTCCCATTTAGGCTCTGATAAATGGGATTCATAGGTCATTATTATATAGGTTTAGGCCACTACTTCCATTTTATGACTCATTTCTATTTTTAAACTACTATATTTATAGTAATCATATGATCACTTCTAAAAATCCATAACATAAATGGTAATGATTCTTAATAGTCTTTTAATACTGATAGAAAATAATAAAACCAAATAATAACATGTGTTTTATATAACTGTATTACAAAATAATACATTTAATCAAATCACAAGGGAATATTTATTTATATTGTTTAGGGTTGTTACATATATAGTTCTCACCAAGCATCTTCTTTATAGATAATATTCATTTGTAATGTGTGAAAATTAAATTTCCGCTTAATATAGGAAAACTAACAAAACATAATGATTATGGGGAGGCCTAAACAATAAGGTTTAATTTGGATTTTTATTGATATAATTCATGGATAGTTTGATTAAAAATGATCTATACATCACTATATATCTTGTAAAAAAAGAATAAATCAGAAAAAATTTATTATGTGTAGTGTAATTTAAATGTAATGAGGGTCCATATTCCATTGAACTCTAACATCGGTCTAGTTCACCTAAAAGTTTTTTTCCATACATGGTCAGGCACATTACTTAATTTAATGTTTTTTAGGAAGGAATCAATATTTTTCAGTTTAATGAATAGTTACATTGACAAAATTTCCCCCCTATTATTGAATATGGGGAATATTAATTCATTAATTTGGAAAATTTTCCAAAACCTATTGGATCACATGAGTCATGATTAATGTCTAAAAGAAATATGATTAGATGATTTCATGCCTCATATAACAGTGCCTATTTGGGGTATGTATTAACCATGTAGTTTATCATTATATGATGATGATGTCGGTGTCATATATCTTATTTTCAAGTGAAATGTCTAATATTTGATGTTATTTTTGTATATTTAGATCATTATTAAAATAAAAACATAACAAAACATTAATGATGAGTTATTAAGGGAACTACCATGGATCAGGGGAAACTCAAACTCTATAATTGAACAATGTATAATAAGTTAATTTCATACATGATTTTTTCTATAGATTCTATTTTTGGAAGACCCTCCCTAAATAATTGGAATGTATTATGGAATCATGGTGGTCCACTTTATTATCACAATATTTCCTTCTGGATTGGTAACCATAAGTTGGGGATTCATAAAAGATATAGATTATATATAAGAAAGATGATATTTAAATATTTTATCATTATGGATGGTCTAAGGCATCAAATGATGGAATATATGTGTTGTATATTAACATCATGTGATAAGGATTTGTATGTCAGGAAGTTTATCATCGAGTTAGAAAATTCCAAATCCAAGTTGTTTAACGACTTTTAGAATTGACATTGGTGGGGTGTGGAGGATGGATTGTAGTTTATGGTCATGATTTGAAGATGAAAATGCTATGAATTTTAGGGTTTACAATGGTGACCCTAAATTTTTAGATAAAAATTTGTAGTAATGAAATTGTGAGACAACATAAGCATCATGAAAAGAAATTTTAATGAATCCTTACATTAGTGATAGGTTGGATGCACTCATTGTGAATTTTTATTAAAAAATAATATTCATTATATTATACCCTATGTATAGTATAAATACACAATTATTTTGGTACAATCATAAGTGTATTCTTCCCATGTATAATTGGAGTTCTGAGGCATAACACCAATTCTCCATGAAAGAATAATTAGAGATAATGATTCTTTTTAATTTATTGGGATATTAGATCTGATGAATCTCATGATTTTTCAGCATGTGTATAATTTTCCTTCCAGAAACTCCATTTCATTGATTCATTTTTATGAGTCTTCATCCTCAGTGAGTTGATTACTAATGGTGGAAAAACTAGTAGGAAACTAAATCTTGCGGGGTAAAAAGGATTTTGTACTAAAATAAAGATAATATGTGTTCTCCTTCATATTTGTGTGGTTAATCGTGAAATAATCCCATAATTCATGTATCAGTTTTTCTAGAAATTAATTTCCTACCCCATCCACCATCCTAGGAAGAATGTGGGATAAGGTTTTTTTGGTGCCCTATATGTGCATATTTTCCAAATCATGATTGTGAGATGAATAGTTGGACTAGATATTTTACACGTAGTGTAATATTTTCATCTCATAATTTTCATATGTTGGTGAAATTATCTATATGGAGGAAATGAAATATGATAATTATATTCGAATTAAAGAACTTGGTTTCAATTTTTTTACCAATTTCTATGAGGGGAATAGACTCTTCCAATTTGAATAAAATTTTGATGTAATTAATGATGAACAAGAACTTTGAAACAATAGATTAGGAATAAGGCACCATGGAATAAATTTCCTATATGAGATATTTCATGGTGTATCTAGTTGCTTAAAGAAACTTTGGGGGATTGTGGATGCAATTAGAATGTATCTATAAATCATAGAACACAGTAATAAACACTACAAAATTGATATTCATTCACCCCAAAAATATAATCATGTATTTTGATTTTATGAGAGATCATGGTACTTTATTAGTGAGCTCCAATATTTATAAATTAGACTTATAATATGACAATGACTGTATCCCTTCCTTTTATTCAATTAAAGACAATTCCATCAAAACACATCTTTAGAGGACCTACTAGGAATTGGAAAAACCATAGAGGGTGAAGTTCACCTCCAGATGATGAATATAATCATTATTTTCTGAATTGGTTGGATGGATCCAATCTTGAAGGTAATACATGATTGGGGAAATCCATTTTCCGGCAACATCAAATGGAAAGTAAACATGATTGTGATGGTTAGGGGTAGCATTAATATTCTTGATCTCTACAAGTTTTCTATTGATGAATGGGGATTCAATCTTATGTTGTGAAATATAGATACCATATCATCCATGTATGGATCTATTAGAGTAGCATACACTTTATCCAGGGATTTAGTGTCAGCATTTTTCAAACACCAAACATGAATAAAGATAACTCCAAGGGGAACTTCACCACAATCTTATAATGATAATAATGAAGGGGTGTTAATTTATTCTTCTTGAGGTAATATTCACCATTTATTTTAATGATCACCAAGTATGTGTCACCTTTAATGGTGAGTTAAAACACTTATATATATAGGGATAACTCCAAACTAGATATGAGGGCATGATAGTATTCCTCATTTTTTATTAAACCTTCTAAAAAATAATGAAATACGGAAATAAATCCTTTTTTAGGTAAATGAATTTAATTCCTTAACCAAAAAAGTTATAATTTTGGTTATATATTCTCTTAACTATTATACTTTAAGAATAACAGTCAATTTATATATCCCATACTTGATTTGAATCTTTTATATAGAATATTTTATTTCTATATATATTTACACAAAATTTAAATCTTTAAATAGTTATGTGTTTTTATAAAATGTCTACTAATGTCAACCCCTTGAATACTTATTGAGTCATGAAATAAATGTCAAACAATTTGAAGATGGATGCCCATATCATAATAAATATGGTTAGAATTTGGAGGATTAGGATACAACTATTTTGATCAACATTAGATTCCAAATTCATATAATGATACAAGAGATTGGGCCTTATATTCTATATTGAAATGGATAATGAAAAACAACTATTATCAATGTTATAAAATTGAGTGTCAGAGTCCAACATCATTCAACTGAGAAAATTAGACTATTTTCTTTGCCACAATTATTCTAATGACCCTTGAGTTATCCAAGTAAACTATACATATATTCCACATATAAATTATTGACATTAATTTATTTGGTTTAATTACAAATGAAGTATTGAGGTGGTACTTCTTAAGGCGATCAAAGACTATTTGGGCGTCCTTATCCCACTTATAGAAAGACAATTTCTATTGATCCAATGAAGGTTATTCATATACTTATAAGAATAAAAATTGCGGGCCCAATGTAAGAAATATCTACATGGAGTCATTTCAATTCCATAAGGTTTTAGTGTGAAGAAATATAAAAAATCACACTTATCTTCTTTAGGCCCACTATGATGTCATTATTTTATACTAGAAAGTTAATAAAGTTTCCTAATTTCCACATGAATATTCATTTACATGGAATCATTTCAAGTATTTATAATCAAATATTGCTAAATAATGCATGAAGTTAAGAAAAAGTTTCATCAGACAACCAGTATTTGACAACCTAGTCATCGAAAATGAATTTAATGGTATTTCCTAAGAAATAATTGACTATATTACGCATAAAACATTGATATGTTACACTATATTTATTTAAGAAAAACGTAATTACATGTCTGGATTATAACCGTTGGGGTTACCTAAATATAGATTATTCTTCATTGACTGGGGATATTGAAATATTGTTTTCACAGGATTTTCCATCCATGAAGTAGAAAGATTCAAATATATCAATCCAAAAAATCCATAATTATATCGTCAATATTGGTAAGTCATATTTTGAGTAATGACTATTGAGGTCTTGTAAGTTTAAATAGAATCATATCAGACCAGTCATCTTCATAAAAAATATGAAATTTTCTATCCGCATTGTATGCCAAAATTTATATATGAATTTATCTTTTATGAGTTTTAAATATTATTTTATAATATATTTGTTAGAATTGCATTAATTAATCATAATTGTTTCTTCTATGTTTAGTATTCATATAGGAATCCTATATTATAGGTCTCCCCTATGGGATTAAACCCCTAAAATTTTATTTTAGTTACCTATGTTCACTTCATAATGCTATTTTAAGATTAAATATACTCCTCCTACTCTTTATTGTGTATTGTTTCACTCATAAATGTGGATAGTGAATCCTTGTATATATTGATATGAACCTATTTGATTCCATCAATATTGTAAGATACACCATCGTTAAGTGTTTTAGGGTTATTTATTTGGTTATACACTCCCACTTCCCCTTTCATATAATTATTTAGAGGTGAGGATCAAGAGGAATATTTGGATCTATAAGATCAAATGGAAATGTTTTCATTTCCTTTGCTTGATAGGGAGTAGTTTCTAAATCTATAGGGTACTGATGTTGGGTAATCACTTCGATTGGAATCTTGGATATCATTTAACTCCTCATTACAATAATCAAGGGAAGAAGAGTTACTAAAAGCCTTAAATTTAGGTGATGACCTAATGATATATTTAGACTCAACTAACATAGTTGAAATGATGTCATTGTATAATTAATTTCAATATAGAGTGTCATTTTACCTAGATATAAGATGAAAATATTCTAATAATATCACCTAATGTATCATAAATGCCACTATATTAATAGGGGAAAGTGTTGTCCCCAAACACTGGGGGAACACTGATGCTAGGATCACTACTTCAATCAGGTTGGTGGATGATACAAAAACCTCACTAAGTATAGTCTATAGAATTACTAGAGAAGATCTAAATCCATTGAGAGTGGATAATTAGATGATGTCTCCAATCATCAATTAATTTACTTCTGTTTTTAAAAGTATTCATTAATGTAAAATGATACAAAAAAAATAAAGGGGTGTTTTCAGAAACATTACTCCATACATTAAATATATATGGAACTTCAAGAATTTATTATATCATAATTGCACCACCATGTCCATGTTGAGACCCCAGTTTCCAAATGGAACATTATATATTTTTTCTACCAAACCACCCTCAATTCGGGGTCTGATACCTGATTCCATGATTTTTCACTGAGTTTTATCCTCCAAATTGGATTGTTCTTTATTTAGTCATACATTTTCATGGGAAATTTTTCAAGGAGACAGTTCATATATTATATAACCCATGTTTTGGAGGGTTTGTAATTGGATACGATTGATCCAAAAACATTTTTAAATTATTTATTAATGAGTTTCAACATTTTTAAGTTTAATTGAAATGTACAGGTGTTTTAAATATTTATAGAGGGTGATTTCATAGTAATTCAATGCAAATCAGGTAAATTATGGGAATTATATAGAAGAGGCCTATGTTTAGTACATCACAATCACAATAAATTTGGCCTCAAACTCTTGGGGATTCAAGTGGTATGGGAAAACACTTTATTGATGTATTTTGAGTGGTTAAGTTCATATATTATACAGTTTTTATCTGGGAGGATGGTAATCATACTAATGTACTTGGTTATAGTGTTTCCCGTTATGGGGTTATTCCCGGGCCCAAGGATTTGAGGTTGAGTTATATTATGTTGATGATTCACAGGACTGATAGAAATCTAATGCTAGGTTTGTTGCGGGTTGTTTAGGAAAATAAATAATTTGTGTATGCTTATATTGAATAGGTGGTTGTACACCTTCCAACCAATCCTCTATGAAAAAATAATATTTGATGATTCCAGTGTTTATATGTTCTTGTGGGTCTTACTAAATCACTTTACTTGTATTTTATGATGTAACACCCCAAGATTCCATGGTACACTTCTCTTTGAATAATACAGTAGCGTGTGTTATACGCAACTTTGAGTTCTAACACACCACAACCAATCAAACTAGCCGTTATTAATAGTAATACCCACTTTTTATAGATATTTTGTGAATTTTCCATGAAATACATCCCTGTATGGATAAGAGTAGGTAGAGGCGGCTTTGGAACAGATGTATCTAGGGGTAAAACCCAAAAACACTACTTTGAGCTAGACTCGAATGAGAACTGGTGCACGAAAACAGGCCTTGCTGAACTCTAGGTTACGACACTCCCAGGGGATATGCTTAGGATTATTCTCATTTTCTTTACAAACCATTATGAATGGTTTATGAGTATATGCTTTATCAAGGAAATTTTTTATGATTATGGATTATATCCATAATCTGTTCAATTTATATTATGTGTTTTACAAGTTTAGAATTATGTATTTTGATTCCTAAACTAATCTAGTTTATTCCATTGTGTAGAAATGGCTCCTAGTAGAAGGAATGGAAACAGTATCAATTCACACAATCCATGTAGGTATTTCCCTGCAGCTCAAGATAATTATAGTGGAGTTGGTGATGAAACTGGTTCTAATCAGCTAATCACCATACTGGGAAAACTCAATCAGGTTTTGAATAATAACCTTACCCGTATGGAGCACCCTAATCCACAGCGTGGAGGATCAATGTTAGATCGCTTCATGAGGCAACAACCACCAACGTTCAATGGGAGTACAAATCCATTAGTAGCTGAGCAATGGACAAATTCCATAGATAAAATATTCCATGCCTTGGAGAGTAGTGAAAGGGAAAATGTTTTCATGGTAGTTTACCACCTCACTGGAGATGTTGATCAATGGTTGTCATTGATTCAAAACACAAATGAAGATGATGAAGTATCAAATATGGAATGGAGGGATTTTAAAGATCTTTTCTTAGAAAAATTCTTTCCTCGTGACCATCGAGCAGATATGGAAAGAAAATTTCTAAGCCTAAGGCAGAAGGAGGATGAGATTGTCGTAATGAATGAAAAAAATTTACAAGTTTAGTAATTCATACTGCAGATTATATACGTAACCCGGGAAGTAAGATTGATCATTTCATTGATGGGTTAAAACCATTTCCCCATCGAGCATTAGTCTCACAATCCTTCTCGTCGTACGAACATATTGTCTCTTGTGCTGTCAACATAGAAAAAGAATTCTTTAAGTCTTACGAATTTAAAAAAAATAAAGATAAGAAGAGATCTGCCGAACACTCTAGAAATAGAAATAAGGGGAAGAAAAGAAAAAGTTGAATATCCATCCTGTAATAAAAGTGGGAAGAAACACCCTGGTAATTGCCTTAAGGGAATGGGATTCTGTTACAAGTGTGGTGAAAAAGGCCACCAAGCTCGTAATTGCAAGGGGAAGAAAGAGGCTGTCGATGTTGAAATTTAAAATTTTAGGGAAAGGGGGAATTATGTGAATGAATGTCCAAACCTTCAGGGGAACATACCTCAGAAAAGGCCAAGGGATCAAGGCCAATCTTATACTATCACTACTACTGAGGTTGATGCTCTGAAAGTCATGGTGGCAGGTAATTTAATCTTTTCCTCATGTTTAGAAAATTCTTTATTTGATTCTTGATCATCGCATTGTTTCAAATCTTCCCAATTTGATATGAAAATTAGATATTTCCAATTTGATTTAACAAGGGAGTTTTCAGTCAAAACTCTTAAGGGAAGTATCATCACAACAATGTTTTGTGAATCAGTTCCCATTAGGGAATATAAATTTTATTTATCTATTGATCTCAATGTCATTCCCATGATTTAATTTGATATAATCCTCGGTATGTATTGGCTTTCATACCATGATGCAAAAATCTATTATAATAAGAAGGAGGTTACGATTTTTGATGACAATGATAAATTACACATTATCTTTAGAGAAAAAGCGTCACCACGTGATTTTTATCTAGATCTACCCCCAGTATCTCAAATAAATTCAATTATTGGGGATGAAGAGAATGAAATAATTGTGGTTGAGGAAAGGAATGTTCACATAGAGTATGTACCTATTGTGAATGAATATTTTGATGTGTTTCTAAAAGATTTACCTAGACATCCTCCAGAACGAGAAATTGAGTTTTCCATTGATTGGTTCAAGGCCCATATCAAAGGCCCCATATATAATGGCCATAGTGGAATTAGTGGAACTATAGAAACAACTAGAGTAATTTATTAATAAGGCATTTATTTTCCCTAGTTTTTCTCCATGTAGAGACCCTGTCCTTTTTGTTAAGAAGAAAAATGGATCTATGAGGTTGTGCATTGACTACAGAGAGATCAATGTTATAAAAATAAAGAACAATTATCCCCTACCCTGCATTGATGATTTATTTGACCAACTTCATGTAGCTCAATACTTTTCAAAGATTGAAAATTGATTTGAATATCATCAGTTGTGCGTGAATAAGGAAAACATTCTAAAAACATCATTTCAAACTAGGTACTGGCATTGCGAGTTTATAGTAATTCCTTTTGGATTGACTAATTCACCCTCTATTTTCAGGGATCTAATGAAAATATTTTTTAGGGAATATCTTGAAGAATTTTTAGTGGTATCTATTAATGATATCTTGGTATACTCCAAAAGCTACAAAGTTCATGAAAATCACTTGCGCATTATCCTGAAGACTCTTGAAGGCATGAATTATATGGGAAGTTTAACAAGTGTGAATTCTGGCTTCATGAGATTTCGTTTCTTAGCCATAATGTCTCTAAGGATGGAATCTCTATTGATCCTTAAAAGACCAAGGAAATCTAAGACTAGCCAGAACTGACAAGTATAACTGAGGTACACAGTTTTATTGGTTTAACAGGTTATTATCGGCATTTTGTCCAGAATTTTGCTTGATTGGCTAACCCATTAACAAAGCTCACACGTAAAGGGGTTAAATTTTTTTGGACAAAAGAGTGTGAAGAATGTCTTGAAGAACTGATGAAAAGATTATTCAATGCTATTATATTGACTCTATCATCGGGGAATGATGGGTTTGTTATTTATAGTGATGCTTCAAAGAAAGGACTTGGTTGTGTCCTTATGCCGAATGATAGGGTTATTTCTTATGCATCACGACAACTAAACATTCATGAGAAAAACTAACCTACTAATGATATTGATTTATCAGTCATAATCTTTTCTTTGAAAATTTGGAGACACTATCTCTATGTTGAAAATTGTGAGATATATACCGATCACAAGAGTTTGAAGTATATTTTCTCACAAAAAGAACTCAACATGAGGCAAAGGAAAAGACTTGAACTACTCATGGATTATGATTTCACTATACACTACCACCCGGGGAAGGAAAATAAGGTGGACGATGCTTTGAGTGGAAAGTATCACAAATTTTTGAACAAAATGTGAGTTGAAAAGGATCCAATATATATGGAACTAGTAAATATGAATATGGGAATCACCATGGAAGGTGAAACATCAATATTTTTCAAATGGTTTCCAAACCATATATACATGAAAGGATAAAGTGTTCTCAGGCCGGTGATGAAGAGTTTCCAAAGATTATTAAAGCTGTAATTGATGGGAGATTGAGTGACATCATATATGAAGATGGAATTTTGAAATTTGGGAAGAGAATTTGTGCTCTCGATATAACTGATCTGAAAAGGGAATTGTTAGATGATGCTCATAGATCCAATTTCTCTGTATACCCTATGAGGAACTAAATGTATTGAGATTTGAAGGAACATTTTTGGTGGGAAAACAGGAAGAGAGAGATTGCATATTTTGTGTCAAGATGTATGCTTTTTCAACAAGTGAAAGCTGGAAGGCAACAGCCTGGAGGAGTCATGAAACTTTTTCCCATACCTGAGTCGAAATGGGATAATATTACGATGGACTTTGTCATGGTAATACCAAAGACTCCTAGAGAGAATGATGCAATATGGGTCATTGTTGATCGTCTTACCAAGTCAGCGCATTTTCTTGCTGTAAGAGAAGATTTTCCACTTGAACGTCTAGCATGGCTATATATTAATGAATATGTGAGACATCATGGAGTACCACTATCGATTGTTTCATATCATGATCCACGTTTTAAATCAAGATTTTGGAAAAGTCTTCAGAAGGCCCTGGATACTGAACTTTATTTGAGAACTGCCTACCACCACCAAACTGATGGACAATCATAACAGACTATTCAAACCTTAGAAGACATGTTGATATCATTCTCACTTGACTTTCAAGGTACGTGGGATCAATATTTACCTTTGGTAGAATTTTCCTATAACAATAGCTTCCATTCAAGTATTTAGATGTCACCATATGAAGCATTATACAGAAAGAGATGTTGCACAGCAACCTATTGGGATGATGTTGGTGAAAGAAAACTTTTAGGCCCAGAACTGGTGGAGGAAATGATGGAAAAGGTAAAGGTAATCCAAAACCACATCAAAGAAGCTCAAAGTAGGCAGAAGATCTATGCTGATAACTGAAGGAAGGATTTGGAATTTCAGGTAGGATATCTTATTTTATTGAATATATATCCATGGAAGGGTGTTATATGTTTTGGTAAGAAGGGAAAATTGAGTCCCAGTTACATTGAACCTTTCAAAATTCTAGAATCAATTGGGGATATAGCTTACCATTTGGAAATGCCACCAAGTCTCTCCAAAGTCCACGATATGTTCCACGTATCACTGTTGAGAAAATACATGCCTGGCCCAATGCATGTACTCACCTATGAGGAATTAGAACGGGAACCCGATCTATCATATTGAAAAGATCCTATCAAGGTTCTTGATACAATAGAACAAGTTCTGAGAAACCAGACGACTCGTCTGGTAAAAGTTCTATGGAGAAACCATAAGATGGATGAGGCAACGTGGGAACCTGAAGATCTTATGATGAAGAACCACCCTAGAATTTTTATGTAGTAATATTCTAAAAATTTCAAAGACAAAATTATTTAGAGGAGGGTAGAATGTAATACCCCCAGCTTCCACGGTACGCTTCACATTGAATAATACAGTAGCATGTGTTGTACGCAACTTTGAGTTCTAACACACCACTACCAATTGAACTAACTGTTATGAATAGTAATACCCAATTTTTGAAATTTTATAAATTTTATCTTTCAAAATGGACTTCATTTTTGGATTCGGAATATCGAAATTAGCTTAGGGTGAATTTTTGGTATTTTTCTTAAAACATTCAATTTTCTATGAATAGTGAAAAACACTGAGTTATAGTTTAAAACCAATTTTATATTTAAATATTCATTTATTTTGTTCAAAAATAATTTTAGGTCGAAATATATACATAATACCTATATATTTTCAATGTAAATCATTGGAGTCAATTTATAATAATTTTAGATGTATAAATTTTTTTTGAAATTTTACCGTCTTTTACCCACCTCCTAGGAGCATTTCCAAATTTGCATAAAACACAATTTTACAGATTCTCTAAATTGAATTTTAGGTATCCAAGAGGCAAGGTTGATATCAATAAGTAAAATTTGGTTCAATAAGATAGAAATAATTTTTGTTAAATAGTAACTTCTGACTTTTATTTACAATAGTAAAAAGTAAATAGGGTAATTAAAGGTAAAAATGATATTATTATTACCCTAACACATGTCTTAATTCTATTGGATAAGATTAATTTGACCAAAAACAACCTTAGGAATAAAATATGATCATTTAGGTCCACTTGGATTAGACTAGGACATTTATTATTATTTAATTCAAAGAAGAGTTAAAAGTGATAAATTCAATGTTTAACAATTAAATCATTTTTAATATTGAGTTACAAATAAGATAAATTCTACTATATATATTAATTATATGGATTAAAATATTTCCTACACAATATTATTTTATTTATATTCTTTAGAAATTATATAATTTAATTTATTAATGACACAATGATGATGTAGTAATTACCTAATTAATGAAATATTAAAATAATTGATACAATAAAGATCAAAATAAATGTAATTTGATAAATTTTATGAATTAAATAAATTATAGGTTAATATGACATATTAGGGTTGGTTAGATGAATTTCTTTCTAAGTAATAATGTTGTTATAATTTTAGAAGAAAACAAAATACCAAATAGTGTCAAAATTGACATAAAAGAGTTTTTAAAACAAATATTATTTTATTAATTGATATTTTATTCCTAAAAATATAGGGTTCAAAAAAAATACATATATAATGATATTTTTATCATTACTGAATCACTTGGGGTTTTCTTTGAAGTTTATAGTATGTTTATTAACCATATAATATAAAAATACAAAGAGACTTGGTAAATGTCAAACTATTTAACTAAGAGTTAAATCTAAAAGATAAAGTTAATATTGTGACCAAAACCTGTATAAAACCAATTGGTTTAGTGGTTTTCTACCCATAATCACCTTATAATTTAAATAATCCATTTTGGAGCCATTAGAAATCGAAAATGATTTTATTATAAATTAATATTTCTAGCTTTTCCTGAGGTGCCCCTCACCGCTTTTATAAAAGGGAACTCCCCTTCTCTCTAATTCACACCTTCAATGCCATTTTTTTCAGACAAACTCTACCCAAATACCCTCTAAACTATCCTAACTTCTTCCTAGAGAACTTACTTTAGTCATAAAGCAAACCTATGGAGCCCTCTTTATCAAATCAAAAAGAAGAACCCAAAGAAGAGGTAAATATTTCATCACCTCTTTCAAGTTCCTTTCTTCTTACACTTCCTTTTTCTTTTTTTCCATTATAAAATAAAAAATACAGTTTATTCTATATAATTTAATGTTATTATAAATAAATTACAACAAAATTCCTTATTCTATCCATCCTTTGAATGACATGTCACCATACGTGTGTACGTACAGCTTACCATCTCCATGTCGTGGTGTAATAGTTATTCAATACATTAGTATTTGGATGGGAATAATAATGATGTGTAATTGATGTAAATAATAAATATAATATGATAATTATTTGGTATATATGATATACCATCAAATTATATATTAATTTAATATCAAAATAATGATATTGTCTCTCGTGCGTACGTACGGATTGTTGTCTCCACCAATGCGATAAGATTCATTCCCCATCGTATCCATTCAAGACTAATTTTCATTAGATGATTAAAAATAATGTTTAAATACTTAATATAATTTTAAATATGAATAAGGTAAATCCCATCTATAACAAACATTACTTATTTAACAAATCATATAAAGGAAAACGAATCAGTTCATACCCAAAATGACGATAATACTAAGATATTATTAACAAAGAAATGTTAAAAGATCATATATGTTATCATATTAATGTATATGATTATTGTATAATTTAATAACAATTATATAACCATTATACAAGAGGTTAACCTACCACTGACCAAGGAAAGGTACAAGGTAAGGGTTACTTTCACAATCTCTTTATTATTCGAGGTTGTTTTTATGTAAGTATCTACTGGGACCTCTTTATCATCCACATCCATGTCTCTTAAAAATATATTTCAAAAAAATCTTACTATTTTATAGACTATGGGTTAAAGTCATTTATACACTTGGTTTAATTTTTATAATATTTTTATAATGTAATCATTTCATTGTTTTCAAAACAAGGTCCTTTATAACCTTTTTGACAAAATTAAGGTAAGAATGTATTTTTTTTAACTTATACAGCCGGTGCGGCTATTTTCCGCCATTATAACATCATCATAGTTTCCCTTACAGGATCATAATAATATTTCCAAAATTAAAGGTTTTATTTTATAATTATATGAATTTAAAATGATTTCAATATAGAAATAGATATTTCTCTAAAAAAGGTTTTGATTTCATCTATGTCAACATCATTTTATGGGTTTTAATTTTATATGAAGTTGATTTTTTATGATAAAAAACTTTCATATTGTATTGAAGGTTTTGTGATATGTTTGACTGTGTATGTATTATTTTTATATCATTCATGGTTTATGGATAAAGTATTGACATTTCATATGATAGTTTTAATACGAATGTTTATGTTATTTTTAAACCTTTTTATATGAGGAATGAATTGAAATTAGTATGTGATGGGTGGATCCCGCTATATCTCCTCGATGCATCGGTAGGTCTCATGAGATAAACTAGTGTCTAGGCACAAGGCCTTGACAAAATCTTATTTGTAGTCTTCGCAGAAGTCCTTGACTATGTGGTTATGAAAGTCTAGAATTTTCCATTCTATCATTATGAAAGTGGATATTGATATTTCATGTGATTATTTGACTAGTATAATATCTATGTGAGTAAGTAAATGTAATTATTTGATTTTATCTTTTCATATTATGCTGAATTTAATGTTTAAAATGCTTTTGTTTTAGTCGTATATATTGTCTTAAATTTTTATGCTTATTTATAAAAGTTTCCACTGTATTGTTTTCCTTACTGAGCATCTGAGCTCACCCCTTTGTATGTTTTATTTTTCCCAGGATGTGAATAAGTATTTTATGACTGACCTACAGGGATAGTCTGAGGGGATATGAGTGTGGTCTATGGAAAAAATTTTGTTTTAGTTTTTCATTTTATGATGTAATGTAATCCTTATGAATGTATCTAGTACTTCCAAGGCTACTAAACTAATCGGTCTTTCGAGACTTGATCTTTTCTGATCATGACAATGTTATGAAATAATGCACCGACTCTGGTTAACTGGGGTCGGGGTGTTACATATGATATATATATATATATATATATATATATGTGTGTGTGTGTGTGTGTGTGTGTGTGTGTGTGTGTGGATTTAGATATGAAATATCATAAATGTTTGGGCCAGGTTGACCTCACCTTCATAGACCTCCTTGCATTCAATGACCTCTCCCTCCTCTGACATTATGTGTAGGGAACTTTAGATAATGTACAAATTATTTTCTAGATATGTGATCTTTAAGGAGAATGACATCAACATAGATAAAAAATTCTTCATCTAATGAGGGATTCATTTGATGGGGTAGTTACCATCTACCAAATAACAGTGTCAAAAAAATCTATGATGGTCTAGAGATATTGAGGAGTTAGTTTAAAATAACCCACTTGAAAATTATTTTCCATTCAATAATTATACATTCCACTATACAAGGAAGATAAATGAATAAAATTTTATGGTGTATAAAGATTTAATGTCACAATTTGTTGATTTATTTGATTCAAAATTATAGATTTATATCGTCGAACTATCTTTCAATTCATCTTTTCATCAAAAATTCATTAATTCCCATATGTAACTTTATATTATTCATATTCTTCCACTTATTCAGTATCAGAAACATAGGCCACTTA
Organism: Viscum album; assembly: GCA_963277665.1. Lineage (NCBI taxonomy): Eukaryota > Viridiplantae > Streptophyta > Magnoliopsida > Santalales > Viscaceae > Viscum > Viscum album. The sequence continues at coordinate 288,395,701 of OY728153.1, read as the reverse complement.
TGCCGTGGTTATTCCCAACATCTCCAATGAAGAATCAAATATTTCATAGATTATGTTTTTAAAAATGAAGAAATCTTGAATGTGTTGTAATAACATGTAGGGGTACAGGAAATAGTTTAGATTATCAATATGGACAACATTTGTTTGTTTCTAGGCCTTTGTTATCTTGATTATATATTTCTTCCTTGATTTAATGAATAAATATAAAACCTGCCCTTTTTATAAATAGTAGTTATAATTTCCCCATTCCTCATATAATTGGTATAATTTCTATTGCCATACCTCCAGATGAGGGTGGTGTTTCTTATATTTTCACTTTAGGGGAGGCACTAAGTGTTATTGATCTTATCTATGTGTTAAAATAGTTATCATTTTTTTGTTTATTAAGGACACTAATTGTTTCTTCATTATAATATCTATGTCCTTGAGCAGTGGGTTTAAGATAAGAATTATCTCTGGTTCTCTAAATGAAATCCTAATGGATTACCTCTATGTTTTTAAACTCCTAGATTATTCCTAGGTATATGAGATGGATTATTGGTGTCTTTAAATCATATCAAATATTGTATATAAATATCTCCAATAATTTCTCATATGGGAGATTCATACTTTGATGGAGTGTCAGACCCTTCCATCTGGTGATGAAACCTAAGACTCTCATTTTTTCATGCCACATTTAATTTGATATATCAAGGATCATATGATTCATTATAATTGAGAATAATTGGTACAAGAACCAATGATAATGTTATTCTCATCTTTTTGGTGACACATTATGAAAATTATTATATAGGATGGATGAGGGTCCCTCCAACATCAGCACAAAATATCTAAGTCTAACTACCTCATACCGATGTAGTGTTCCCATTATAGGTCCATATTGGGAGACACAATGTTTCGTGTATAGTTTTAAATATCATTTTATATTGGTTTTTTAGAGGATAGGATTCCTGATGATGGGTAGAGGAGGAGTAGAAACCACCCTTTATAGATATGGTTCCCTATTTGGATACTCTAGGGAACACAATCCTGATATTGATTCAATTTAAGAAGTAAGAGACTTGATAGTGTTCTGGATCTCTGAGGGTAATTCTATCTAATTCAATGCCCAAACATATGTTGTAAGTTATTATTGATGTTTTAACACAATATGTACCATATTCTTACACCTTGTTTGAGTTGTTCTAGTTTGACTTTCCAATAATGAGCCATGTTTTTCACCCATTGAATGAAACTATTATTTTTTGTCCATCATTAGGATCAAGTAAACCAGTTATTGGATCTTACATTAAATTTATTATTATATTTTTCTCATATAGACTAGGTAACCCCATCTAATTGAAGGATATTCATGTGATTAGATAAATTATCTTCTTCATGAATGTCATACTTAGTGAGGATATTTCAAATTAGTAATTCTATGTTGATAATCCTGAAATTGTCTTTCTACATGTTATATTTTTATATATTCTCTATAGTGGAGAATATTTTGAACTCCATAGGTGTCAAGTGAGATATATTTATGCATTTCACTTATAATTTAGCATATTTTCACTAAGTGGGTGTAGATTTAAATTTTGGAGATGCCAGATTTTGATTATTCCTTTTGGGGTAAATTGTGAAAGACTTCCTTATACATTTTAGAAAAAACCCCAGTTTTGTAAAATTCTTCTTCATCACATAATTCTATACTATCTATCAGATGATATCCTCTACTATATTATCATTCACAACATTCACGGATGCATATAAGGTAACAAATAACAAATATCTATCCCCATACAAGTAATAGTGTGGGTCTCCATCCCATATTCCCTCCTCAAGAGGAAAATAAGTGTCCTCAATTGTATTTCTATAATGATAGGGATTGTTTTTATTTTTATATATGTAAGGTTTATTCTGTTTCACTTATTATTCCTCTATTTACAACCTATGGATGATTAATCTCAATGAATCTAAAACCATCATCATTGAGTATTCCCTAAATGGTAGGGGTATACTGTGTATTGGTATAAATTGATGGGGTCCTCATTTCTGGTGGTCACATCTCAATATAGAGAACTGTTACTTCTTTTGTGCAGGTGGAGGAGGTGGTATGAATTCCCACAGTCATGAGGGATGGTGTGGAATTGATTATTATACCCTCTTCACTTTCTATTTTTGATGAATTAATGAGACCTTCGGTATTGCTGATGGTAAAAATTACCCTAGCCCTATAGGATAGATATTCATATATAATAGCTTTAATATTATGTTTTAATAGAGTATTTCTAATTTTCATGCTTTTACATAGGCCTCGTTTAAGTATATTTAATTTTTTGAAATGTGAGATATGTGCCATTGAGTTATTTCCTATGGTTTAGAAATTTTTCCTTCAAACTTTAGAGGCTCTCTGGACATTTTTAGAAACCTGATGTTGGATTTTGTTAATTGAAAATTCTATTTAGTCAGACATTTTTTTATTTATTAGTGGTGTGATTTTGATACATTCACCAATTGAAACATAGAAAATCAGGGCCCACGAGTTCTCATACAATAATTAAATTGTAGGATTTCTTCCTTCGGGGAATCTACTAACAAAGAAATAGAGTAAAACGAAATGCTTCATTCTCTCCCCAAAATCAATATATATGCGAAATGGGGGAATTGGTGATTATTTTCTAATGTACCATCATATTTTTTATAAATATAATGTAATATGTTACTGTATGTATTCTCAGATCATGAGATCTAACATTATAAGAAATCAGTAAATTGAATTTGGTGACAGAGCATGATTATTTACTTGAGATGGTTGGTATATCCCAAAAAGGTAAATAACTATTATTTTTTATGATAAATAGTTTCTCATAATCTATATCATAATAATGTAATTAAATACTCTTTTAACACCTTTGATGTGTTATAATGGGTTTTGGTACTTTGATAGAACATTATCTAGATATTATCATAAGTAAATTATTTCCACATATACATGTCATCCTCATCATCTCCAGGAGATAACTCTTCTACTAGATCTAACTATATCAGTTTTATTTCATAAAATTCATCAACAGGACTGGGGGATTGGTATTTCCTATATCCCCATTAACCTAGTTTAACATATACTGGTTATGGTAGGTTCTATCAATTACCATTTTCCAAGATCATCAATTCAAAAAGATGAAATATTGCAAGTTTGTGTAGGGGATAGGGGTGTAATCAACTCAATCACTCCAGGTCCACTAGAAATGATGTCAATTTCATTGTGGGTAAGAAATTTTAATAGTATAATTATTATGATGAACTATCACTATATGGAATACCTCTGTAATTACTTGCATAGAGTGGGAATTTATGGTTATGGATCGAGCTACTATAGAAAGTATCTTCAGGTTTAATAGTTAATGGGAAGACAAGGGGATAACCTCCTTTAATGTTGATCTTATAATGGTGAGGATAAATTTATCATAAGATATCATGGGAATAGTTCCCATAGTTGATCAATGTTTTTTCATGGGAATGGCCTTCCAGACATGTTGTCTATGGAGGGCCTAAATAATTATTTATCCAAATATCATTAAGGGGACCTCCATTTCTGAAATCGGTCTCACTTTCTAGGTACACATCCAGAGACTTCTATCAAACCATACATAGGTGTTTCATAAACTTAAGGACATTAGAGCTAACTAATATAGAGATATTGTCATTATTTTGGGTTATTGGTTATCTTCATTAATACCTCCATGGTTAGGATTATGCAATTGAATCTATATTCCCTCACTAGTGCACAGCTAACATGACACTAGAGACACTGTGTTGGTAATTGTGTTCCCTTAGTTAATTGAGTTTCAATCTCTATAGTGGATTAATTATTGAAATTCTTTCTAGATGATGTATCCATTAATTTAGTCAAAATAATGTTCTAGGTGAAAATCTAATGAACTCCAAATCACTTTAAAAATGGATATCATTGATACATATTCCCATGAAATTTTAAATAATCATTTGATCATTCTCATGGGTATTGATACACATTAGAACCACTACTTTTTTATTGAAATTAACAGTACACACTATTGGATAATTTCTTTCTGAATATGAAATATTCACATTGGGAAAACCATTTATATGTGAATATAACATAAATTCGAATAGATAATATTTTTTTAATTCAAAATTATTCTCATAGAGATAACCTTTTTGATTTTTGTTGGAATATATATTTTTCAATCAAGTCATGAAAAAATGCCTATTGTGTGGTTTTAAGAAAATTAAATGTGGATATCTCCATATTTATAGTTGGGGAAGACTTTTTTTACAAAGTAAATTGGTCTATAAGAATTATACAGTGACACATTTTTATGTCTGTTGTTCAAGTGGATGAGAGTATTATCTCATCACACCCTTGAGGGTGTAATTTCATGCTATGGGAATCACTTTTGTGTATAATAAATAGTTGTGAATCCTTCCCCGTGGTATTGGTGACATAAATGATTACCAACCCTGAAGAAGACTATTTTTTTCACATGCTTGGATAGTAGTGTATCTCAACGTATCATAAGTTCCCCAACTTTCCCCATTTGTTTTTTCAGTGAAGACATGGCATAAATGCACAATGCAATTTTCTATGGAATAAATCACCATCTAGTAAAATAGTGGGAATTATAGTATTTCGATTATTTTAAATGGAACATAGACTTATAAGATATACATTACGATTAACTAATGAGGATATGACTCACTTAATATGATTGATCACAATCAAGGACATGACCAAATTAGGACAGTTTCTGATGAATGGGCCCTAATATGAGCATATTTGGGTTCACAATGAATATAGACTATTGAAGGAGGATGTATATGATTCAGATCACTTGTTTGAAACTCAATATAAAATACAACATATCCTGGTCAACATAAATTTATTGGGACTAATCCTTTTAGTGGTATTTTGAGAAGAAATGAAAGGAATAAGTGTCATTCAAATTTATTTCTTTTATTACATATTATAAATAACATTAAAAATTTTACCATTCATTAAAGGTTGATTAGAAAGAGTATAATGGATCAAGTTGAACGAGATTTAGTTTAGAAGATAAATGTTACTCAGATGATGAGATTTATGGAACATTATCATTGATGGATTAGAAATGTTTCATAAAAAGTGCCATCATAAAGATTGTTGGATGAATCAAATCAGACAATATATTAATATTATTATAGTTCTTAACAAAATGATTATTGTATGCTCTCATGATACGATACTATGTCTATAGTTGGATAATGAGGTACATTTATTCAATGTTAAATCTATAAATAATTATAGATTTTACTAGAACTATTTCATAGGTCGATGGTATTCCTGTATGATGGTTCATTAAATAAAACATTTGACATTTTAATGATTAGAGGAAGTTTATAGTAGTTTAAAAAAATTATATTCTGCAATTTCATCAGATTAAAAACATCATTTGATTCATTATGATGTCATCATTTTGATTCCTTTAGATGAACCAAAAGTTTTATGATCATCAGATAGAGGATAAACATTTTATCATAGAAATGATATATTTCACGGGGTTTATAAATACATTCTAAAATAAATATAATCAGTCAAAATAATTTTTTCATGTGTACAATGTTTATAAGAAGATATTATATAATGGTTAAGATATTATGTGATGATGTTGTTGAATAATTCATCAGAAGTAACTATATCATGTTCAGTGTTTAGTGGTTGTCCACAGAAGGAAACATTCTATGGATTTTGGTATAAGTCGTCATAAGAAGGAAGTGTTTGGAAATTGTTTTTGAGAAGTTCTTATCAAGTTGTGTAAGAATTCTAATCAGAGAATCATCAGTCGTAATAATGTTATGAAGATGTACCAGATGAAAGGTTTACTATTTTAAGGTCATTAAGATGTTTTGATAATGATATAAAATTTTACAATTTTTAATAGGTCATTCATAATTCAAAGAATCGTTGTTAAATGTCATGATTTTAACTCAGTCTTAAGGAATGTTTTAAAGAAAAATGTTAACACTATTTATTATATAAAACTCCCATTATTTAAAAGAAATGAATATTATAAAATGAATTTTTTGAGTGGTACAATAAAAGTGTTGAGAATGATTTTTAAAATTACTTTTTTTCTCCTCAATAAATGTTCAATGAAGATATTCTTATATAAAGGGATTGGTGCATCAAGAAAGTTGTTGTTGAATTTGTAATGATTTTAAAAGGGATAATGAAATGAATATAAGATAATAAAAATAGATTTAAGTGTCAAAGGTATAATGGTTTTTAGGTAGAGTTGATTATATGAACATGGAATCATACCATAATTAAACACACTGAGTTAATCAGATGATGTATGGATTAGAAATATTATATTGGACATCAATTTTGGAAGAGGATGATGATAATTGTTATAAAATAAATTGAAGAGGGTGTGAAAATTTCATGAAATTCATATGTTAATAACAATAATTTTGAACAATGAATACATGTAGAAGAATATTGGTGAATTTTATTATAGATTTTTTTTAAATTAAATATTCTATCCATGTGAGGATCATATTCCCTATCGATAGACTAAAGTGATTTTCAGTTGTTTTGTTATTCCCTTCTTATTGAAACAACCTAATGGGTTATTTTTTAGAGTTTGTATGGTCTTGGATTATTTAAAAACCATCCCATAAACTAGATACATATATTGATTACTAAACCTTGTAATGACCTACGTTCAAGTGCTTGTTCTTGTTCTTTGTTTTCTCATAGGGTCGATTCAAAATAACTAGATGTGAAGGTTTTTTATTAAGTAAGAAAACCTAAAAATTAAAATATCGCTGATTAAAACCTCCCAACACAATTACCACACAAATAAAGAATATTCAATTAAGTTGGTATTAGTTCTAATAGATTAATTTATTGAATCATTTCAAAAGTTAGATTAAATGATAAGCTACAATGTATATTCATAATTATTTGAATAATATCAGGTTTCATATCTTCGATGTAAAACACTATCACATTTGGATGGATTCAATGCTACCATATCATATATCCATTGTACTTGAAGTTATAGATGATACTAAATATATTTTTCCCTCAACTTAATGTGTGTGTTCCCTTAACATATACTAATAATAGGGTTTTGGAGAATTATGGGGGATCTAGAAATGTTATACTTTCCACGCTATCATAAATTGAGTTCATATCAGTTATAGGAACTGAAATAGCTAGATGAATCTAGAATAAGTTTAAGTACATTAATGAAGGAAATATAAAATGAAATAAATAAAGATTAAAAATTTGTATATTTATGTCTAATGATATAAATATGGGTGACAATTAATATTTTGGTTACTTATTTTTAAGGGTTTATGGAAATAAAATCAACTTAGGAATTTTTTGTGTGATATAGGAGGAGTTGTCTATTTTTGTAAAGATTATAAGAATTGTTCAGGACATATTTGATGATAATGTTCCATCTATATAATATAGAGATAATTAATCTCTATCTACAAATTATCTATAGAACATTATCCTCAAATATTAAATAATATAATGAAATGTTATGAGGAATACAGAAAACTTTGATCGGGTTATTTATTTAATTGTAGCTTTGAAAGGAAAATAAAACTTTGTTCTTGATTAAGATTTCAATTACTCTGAAATAAAATATTAGTTATGTAAAACATTTAATGAATTTTGCAATTTTTTATATATATTAATGGATTCCTAGATATGTAAAATGATATCCTACCACTAAATTTCATGGTTTGTAGATCCATTATAAATTTTAGTATAAATTATATAGGAAATAATGTAATTTAATAAAATGAAAAATAATATAGGAATTGAAGAATATTTCAAAAATTGAGAAATTTATATAAAATTATTTTCCAAAAGGAAAGTATTAAATTTTCACTAAATATAAAATGAGAAAATTCTTTTGAAAATGTGAGGATGATGATGATGCTGAAGTAGAAGATGATAACTCTGGTGTTGATGATATATAAAATTATTTATTTAATATTTGAATGATGATAAATTTAATATTTATTACTGAAAAAATCTAATTATGAATAATAATAGTCATAGACTTTTTTATATTTAAGAGAGAGTTATTATAATTTCTTATAAATATTGTAACACTTTAATGAGTGAAAAAGAAGATGATGAGGGAATATATTTCCAAAAACAATCAAAAAAAAATTAATGAACAAAAATAAAAGTTATTATAATATATTTATCATTTTATGATGTATCTTTATGAAGAAAATATCTCTAATTTAATGTTGGTTGAAATGATACTGGCGAAGATGAAATAATTTTCATCTGTTCAAAAAAAAGATTGCTGAATGTTAATGATGATTAAAAAAATCCAAAAATAACTTTTAAAAGTAGTTGAATGTTATAAAAAATGTAAACATAGTAACTATTTAAATAATTCCTCCTAATGGGTAAACAATCAGTTTGAAGATGTTTAGAATACAAAAAACATATGAATACAATTTATTTTTCTAAATTCGAGAAATAAAAAAATTATAAAATTTATAAGATTTCAATGACTTAAGACAAAATGGATAGAATTTTAGATTATATTAATATTTATAATATATCTTATCTATATAGTATTATATCCTAAGGTTACCAAAACATGGGTACATAAAAAAATTCTAGGGATAACAATGTGAAAGATGATGGAAGATAGGTGCATAGTTCTAGAATGCATGTAAGCTAATGTGGATAATATTCTATCTGTGGATATTTCAATTACAATTGTGTATGTGCATATATGTAGAACATTTTCAAGTCAAACCATTGATATTAAAATGAATTTACTAGGAAATAGAGAATATTTTTGGGGTTAGTGGACCCACTTTATGAAGGAAACCTATTAAATCCATTTTAAAAACTAAAAATATATTTTAACATCTAGATACAATATGAAAAATATGGGATCAACCTGTAATATTATTAATGGTTTTCTCATTATGATATTATCTCAATATACCCCATTTAATAAATATCAAAAAATTCAGGTGAATAAAGAAAAAGGGAAGGAAATGGCCATAGATTCTGAAACTTCTCTAAAACATACAAAAATAGAGTTACTATATATAGATGATAGTGGTTATTCTTCTTATATGGAAGGATATTTTATATTTTAAAATAATATAAAAATCATTTAAGAAGGAAGATTGTCTTTTAAAAATGATGAGTGATTGACAGAAAAAATCATTTTAACTACAACAACTGGAAAATGAAAATTTAAATATAGAAGAACATTCATTATTTTTGGATTGGAACATCATTTTTTGAGTGTTTCAGAAATTTTAGAAGAATTTAAAATTTTTATTTTGAAATTAAATGGTTTTATTTTTAATAATATTAATGATAGAATTTTTTTAATAAGAGGATAATGAACCATGGGAAATTTGTTTCAACATGGAGATGCATAGGGTGCAAGTTATGTGAGAATGATGGAAAACATTAGTTATGGAATAAGAGGCTTGGATATTTGTTCTAGAAAAATATGAGTAATCTAAAAAATATGGAAATTATTTGTGATATTCCCATCTTTATAAGAACAAGAGTCTACTTTTAATCAATATTTCTAAATGAAAATATTAACAATTTAATTTATATTAGATTTTAGATACTTTCAACTCATCCCTTGTAGATTATACATTTTGATATATATGCATTTCCATAAGAACAAAATAAAAAAATGATGATGTTACATTATTTCAATTATTTAAAAATTTTCTAACATTACATTCATTATTTTTTTTGAAACATATGTAAGGGGATATCAGTATGTTTAAGAGTCTCAAGATAAGTGATAAAGATGAATTTGTTTATTACATGGGGAATATTCGAACTCATAATGGTAGTGATTATACAAATTATAAGTTTAAATACTATCTTAAAAATGAGGGAATTATTCAAGAACATAGTGTACCATATACACCACATCATAAGGATGTTTTGGAAAGAAGAAATAGATGTTTGGTTGATATGAAAGAAACTATGTCGAGTGATAATGAGTATTATTGTTTCTTTTAGAGAAACTAAATTAGAGTAACATTTAATATTAATGATAGATGTTCATATAGGAAAAAATAATTTATAACATTGTATGATATTTATTACAAAAAAACCCATGTTTGAAAAACCTAACGGTGGTTGGGAGTCCTTTCATTATCAAAGTCAAGGGTGGGAATCTTGTGAATTGTGATAAAAGAGATCTATATGGTATAATTATTTTCCTAACATCCTAATAGTATAGGATACTAAATATGTTATAAAAAATAGGAAATACATTTTACTTCATAGATTTTAATGTTCTAGTACATTCTGGAAATAATGTTTCACAATCAATTCTAGAATTTATAATATGTGAAGATGATATGGTTATAGTTTATAAACATAAAAATATATGTTGATGTGAGTAATATTGTTGCAACTATTAAAGATGAATATTCTAACTTATCTATTTGAACATATGTAGGATAATAATTTTCATACCATCTTATACTAGTGAATAATGTATAGTTAAATTACATCATATGTAATTGAGGATAATAAGTTCAAACTAGAATAAAATAAATAATTGTCACACATACTTCCTTGTACTCATAAGTTGATCCAAAGATATTGAAGAACATATGGTGCATTAATACTGGATATATTCCATGAATGATGTGTTGGGTTACATTTGTAAGAATTATACATGAGGCCATATACTTCAAAAAATATAATAATTTGATTAGTACAATGTGGGTGTTTTAAAAAAGTTCAATAGAAAATTTGATGTTATAATAGACAAGGAATGACTAGTATATAAAGGTTACTAACAAAATTCCATTCATTGGTTTTGATGAGACATTTATCCCTATATAAATTATTGAAACTATTATAATAGTTCATTTTATTTCTAAATAATGAAGATATAAGATATTTTAGATAGATGTGAATTCATATATTATTAATAGAGTTCTCTATAAATAATTTTATATTAAATTACTAGGTGGGCTCATGGTTGGGAATGAATAAATGTATGTGGGGAAGTTAAAGATGATGTTTTATAGGTTTAAGAAGAATTTAATATATATTTTATTTAAATTGGATACAATCTTAATGAATTTGAATTTCAAGAAAAAAAATGTTTATAGAAAACTCTATATAAAATAAAATCAGGTGGATTCCCTCATTTTTATTTTTTATATTTATGATATCATATTTAGGAATCGATTAAGAAAAAAAGTAAAAATTATAATAAAAATATGAAGACTTTATTTTAGATTTCCTTGTAAGGAGAAATTAAGTACTCTATTAAATTATAAATCTCTCAAAATAAGATACTAACATTCCTGTCCTGAAAAGTTATACTATAGTGATTTTAAAAATTATCAATTCATAATCAAATCCTACTTCATCACCCATTTTAGTCAAAAAAACATGTAAAAATATGTTGATATAATAGATGTTAATCATAAAGAGGTTAGAGATATGGTTAGAATCTTGTCATTTATACTACCTTCAAGACCAAATATAGTGTGTCTTTTCATTATTTATTCAAGTTTACAATGTACTCAAAAGGATCCTCATATTTTTGAAGTAAAGTGAATTATCATATATATTAATGAAAAAAATTGAGTTTGGTTTGATATATTACAACACATGAAATATTTATCTGTTTGGATAAATATATGTAGATTGGGTAGAGAGTTTCCATGATAAAAAATCTATATATGATGAATTGTTTTTTATGTGAGACAGATGTGCTATCTTGAATTAAATAAACCATTTTTTTTGAATCCCAGCACAATCGAATCTGTTTATGTAGTATCTACTCATGATAAAACACAGTATTCATCGATTAAGAGATAGATGGATGATTTTTATTATTGATGTGAAGCCACCCATTCTCTTGGGTTGTGATAATAAAAGTACTATAAATAAAAATAATACAGAGTAAAATTATCATTATAAGAAAGTTAATATTAAATAAAACATAATCATAGATACTGTGGAATGAAATAATATAGATGATAGATTTTTTATACAATAGATCATGTTGTTCATATATTCCCCAAACCATTTCTGATGGAAACATTTCATAATCTGATTTTGATAATGGGTGTTTAAACACCCTCTCTTCAAGGATATGGTATGGAATATCTGTCCATACTCCACCTTTTCATTGGATAGTGTTTTCAATGGGGGATAAAAATGAAGAAACATAAATCTATCCATTGGTATATGTTTTAACTTTTGTGGTACATCAAATATTTTAAGGGTGTTTCTAAAAGAGGTATGTTGTGATTTTATCATGTGTGAATGCTATAATAGTTTAATAATGTAGATTCAAAAATTTTCTTCCAATAGATTAGTAATTTATGAGAATTAATGAATTTTTAAGGGATATATTTCTTGAGTTTATATGGAAGATATGTTAACAGATGAGATTTAATAAATGTTTCTTAAATAATTACTTATTGAAATCGCGATATTGTAGTTCAATAGTTATTATTTCATATACTATGTTCTCTCATGAAGGACTAGAATTGTTGTATACTAATTCATTGCTTGAGTTGTAGAATATCATTGATCTTTATTCCATGGTCAAAAGCAAATTCATGTGGGAACATTATTGCCACCAGGATTTTTACATATTTTTTATAAGAAACTGAATTAAGAATGGTAACTCAATGTGTTTTCTTTTCATGTAAAACATAAATCAGGTTATATTGATGAGATTTATTTTAAATGTGATCAAAAAGAGTATAATTACTCAAGATTTATTAGATGATGTCTAAAGGATTTTAGTCTTCGGTATAATATGATAGGCCAATGTGTAGCTCTAAATGTTTATCTATGTTTTCTCATATGTATCATCTGATAGAATATTCAATGAATAAAATAAAAGGATGATTTATGGTTCTTAATGTACCTAAAAAAATTATTATTAAAAGTTCCCATGATCTAATTTAAATTAGAAATTGGAAGAATGGGGTACATTTGTAAAAATATAATTCCATAGAGAAATTTAGAGTTTACTAGATTAATTATATCAATCGATGGTTCGATAGTATGATACTTCATTAGATATAACATTAAATGTTTTTTGATAAATGTATTTTTATATAAGTACTAAATTCATGGCATTAAGAAATTTCATTGGATGGAAAATATTAATTGAATCATGATAATGTCATCATCCTCAGTCTACTAGATAAACCAAAGGTGAATTTTCATTTGTAAGAGGAAAAATTACATGACATTTAAGTGAATTTTTTAAAATGAATCAAAATAATGATATGAAATGGAGCTATTTCGGAAGAATAATGTTTTATTGTCTGTAAAAGTTTTTAAGAAAACATGTATAAATCATAAGATGTGATGTAAATATATCATAGGATGATCCGTTATATGTAACCATATGATGTTCATTGTTGAGAGGATTCCAAGAGGAAGAAATGGTTGATGGTTTTTTATATGAGTTATTTAATTAACGAAGCATTTAAAAGAAGTATTTTGATAGGTTCCAAAGAATAGGTTAAAGAACATGGATCAATGATTCATAATTTATAATAATGTTATGAAAATATACCTAATGGAATGTACAGAGGTATTCAAGAAGTGTTCATAAGGATATTAAATGTATTTATGCATAGACTATCATTCAACATTCCAAAAAATCGTGGAGGAAGATTGTTAATCTAATTGAGTCGTATGGAAATTTTTGAAGAGGAATGTGGATTCTATGCCTTTAAGGAAAGTAACTATATTTTAGGATAATCGAATAAGTTAAAAGGAATGATGTTTATGAGAGGGACCTTAAATGTGTTGAGGAGGAAGATTAAATGCAATATTCATGCTCTTCATTTAAATTTTAAAGAAAAATTTCTTCTATAAAGGGTGATGGTGTGTTTATATAATGTTTTTTGAATTTTTATAGTAGGGAGAAGGGCTAGATATGCAGAGAGATGATCATAGAAATAGTGTGAGGATGAATTATTCTAATAGTTAACACATACAGACTATTATTATTTTATATTCCAATAATGGTGTGAATAAGAGATCGATTGAAAGGTTAAAGAGGAATTATATGAATAGTAGTAATTTGGGGTTAGTTAGTGATAAATGATCAATAGAAGAGAGTTGATTTGATGAAAAATGTATCTGATCATGTTTTATCTAACTAATATTATCATCCTAAGATGTGATTTGTCGGTAAAAGTTTTACCTAATTTGAGGAGGATTTCCTAACACATTACTATGAAATAAAATATTGAGGAATAATAACAGTCAATAAATTCATGTGTGTAGAACCTTCAATCAGCATACTAATAACATAATAAAGCCAATTGAAGATGGTTCATACAGTTATTAAATTTTTTTAAATTTTTATCTATGTAATGATTACATGAACTATCAAGAGACAATAGTTATTTTTGTGTTTATAAGTATTCCTGGATTAATATAACCTCTTAAATGATTATTTTCTAGTGGTTTTGTGGCCTTAGATTATTTATAAACCATGAAACAGACTATAGTTGTCTTGAGTGAATAGAAATGAAAATACATTTTTTCTTGTGGTTATTCATGTCTATTTTCTTCTAGTACAAACAATTTTTACTAATTTTTGGGTAAGGTTGTTTCATAAGTAAGAAAACATTAAAAAAGATAACGGATTAAAACCCTCCCCCATTTAGTGATCACTCAAGATCCTGACTGATCCCTTCATAATCAAATCTATTATAGTTAGAGTTAAATTATTTAATGTGTTGTTAAAATATCTTACCAAATTGTTTAACATCATTCTATAATGACATTTTCATCATAAAAGTGATTACAAGGGAAGATTGAATGGGTCTTATGTATTAGGATTCCCTTTTGGTGGAAACTATAGATTTATGACTTGATAGGAGTGCTTACAACTCAGTCTTAAAATAAAAGGTTAATACCATTTGTTTCTTAGGAAAATAAATGATTTGTTTTCGGCCTCATATATATATTTATATATGATTTTTTTCCCGTTATGGTGAGCACGAATCATGGAATTTAATAAACAGATTAAACCATAAATGAGTATACAACTGGGGATTATATGAATATAGAGGCCCATGATACATCTCAAGAAATTGAAGAACATTGTTAGGGCCAGTTAAGTAATATATTCTTCCATTTTACATCCACATCTGAACAACTAATGAAAAAAATGATGATTATGCTCATGAAGGATATATCCCAACAAGGAAGAGGTTAGGGTCAAGCATGGACTTCCCTAGTCTGTATTTCCCTAGCTCATTGATGTTTATTTGTGATGATTTCATCTATGGGGAAATTAATGGGATATACACCAAGGATGAAACCCACAAATCACATGGATAGTTTATTGGAATTTGGAGTCAACTAATAAGTCATTCTAATCATTTATGGGCCTTTTTTAGTTGAGTCAAGCTGCATGAGCTTGTGAAAATATCAATTGTATCCTATTAATAAGAACCCATGTTATCAGGTTAGTAAATGATCATGAATATAATGGATTTCAATGAAATTATGGAGGACTTATTAGTGTAATAAATTTATCAGGGGAATATGTGATTGAAGTCATGCACAGTGGGTTGGATTCCCTTGTCATGTGGATCTGGGTGTTATATTGAAGCCATTATAATTGTGTGTGAATGTTGGAGACCTGGGAAAAGTGGTGATCTATAATATAAAATGAAATGTTATGGTACATTAATGTGGTAAAATAGTATTTTTTTCCCCTGTTATAGGTAATAGAGAATGACTCATCATAGTAAAGGATGATCATGGTGCTTCTCTATAGTAAGGGTTGATTAAGATGAATCTCTATATTGATGCCTTAACGTGATCATCCAACATAGTTTAGAAAAGGTAAATTTCTTCAACCAGGAATAAAAGATATAAAATCTAAATTTTCCTAGTATGAATTCCCCTAGTGTGATGGTGTATGCTACTCTATAGTGTACACTTCTTATAGGGTCAAAGTGAATGACTCACTTCTATAATCGAAGCAAGTTCCTTATATTTGAATTGAAACACAATTTTTTGAGTGTTTCATAAATTTTTAAAGATGGGGAAAAAGTTATTTTAAAATTAAATTGGTTTTTCTTATAATATTATTAATGGTAAATTTTTAACAATAGGATATTGAACCAAGGGAACCCATATTCAACTTGGAGATGCATATAGTTCATGTTATATGAGAATTATTAAAGAAAATTAGTTATGGAATACGAGTATTGGATATTTTTTCTAGAGAAGAATGAGTAATCAATAAAAGATGTATTGTATTTGTGATCTTTCTATCATTATAAGTACAAGAGAATATTTTTGATCAATATTTCTGAATGGGAAGATTTATATTTTAATTTATATCAAATATTAGATACATTCAACTAATTCCTTGAAGATTATACATTTGGATATATGAATTCCAATGAGAAGAAAATAAAAAAATGATATTGTTGCAGTATTTCAATTAGTTAAACTTTTTTCTCACATTACATGCATTATTTTTATGAAACCTAATCCAAAGGCTCTCAGGATGTTTAATAGTTTCAAGAGAATCACTAATGATTCATTTAGTTATTATATGAGGAATATTCAAACTAATAATGGTTATGAGTATAAAAATGGAAAGTCTATCTTAAAAATGATGGAACTCATCAAGAAAATTGTGTACCATATACAATGCAGTATAAGGATGTTTTGGAAAGAAGAAATAGAAGTATTTTGATAAGTAATAAACTATGTTGTTTGAGAAAGATACTTATTGATTCTTTTAGAGGAAATATATTAGAGTAAATTTTTGTATTAATGATAGATGTTTCTATAGGAAAACCCCATATATAACTCTGTACGATATGTATTACAAAAAAACCCCATCTTTGAAATACCTATGGGTGGTTGAGTGTCCATGCATTATCAAATTCAAGGGTGTTAATCTTGTGATGTTTGATAAAAGATATATATATATATAATTATGATATAATTATCTTCTAAGATCCTATTGGTATAGGATACTGAATCTATAATTAAAAAAATAGAAAATATTTTTGACTCTAAAGATGTGAATGTTCGAGTACATTCTGTAATGAATGTTTTAAAATCAATTCCATAATTCATAGGAGGTGAAGATTATATTCTTATAGTTAAAATATATAAAAAATTATCTTGATTAGAGTAATAATGTTTAAATTTATCACGATTAATATTATAGCTTATCTATCTCAAGTGATGTGGAATGATCATGTTCATACCATCTTATACTAAGGAATAAAATATAAGTCATTCAAATCTTATGTAATTGAGGACAATAAGCTTAAACCAGAATAAAATAAATCATTTTGACACATAAATTCTTATACTCAACGTTTGATCCAATGATATCAAAAAACCTATGGTGCATGAATAATTCATATATTCCATGAATGAAGTGTTGGGTCATATTGGTATGAATGATACATGAGGTCACATACCCCAAAAAATATAATAATTTGATTAGTACAATGTTGTTGTTTCATAACATGTTCAGTAGAGAATGGGATGTTATAATAAACAAGGCATGACTAGTTAATAAAGGTTACCCAAAAAATTAATGTCATTGGTTTTGATGAGACCATTATACCAATAAAAATTCTTGGAACTATTATAATAGTTTTTTATTTCTACACAATGAAGATATAATATATTCCGGGTATATGTGAATTTGTGTATTATTAATATATTTCCTTATAAATAATTTTATATTAAATAACTTTGTGGACTCACGGTTGGGAAAGATGAAATATATGTTCAGAAGTTGAAGAAAGAGTTTTATGGGTTAAAAAATTATATAATATATATATATTTTTTAATTTGGATATATTCTTAAATAATTTGAATTTCAAAAATAAAGATTTTATAGAAACCTCTATATAAAATAAAATCAGGAGGTTTCCCCCATTTTTTATTAATATTTATGATATCTTATTTTATGAATTCACTAAGAAACATTTGATAATTTTACTAAATATATGAATAATTTATATTAGATGTCCATTTATGGAGAAATGAATTACTTTCTAGGATTATAAATCTCTTAAAAGAAGATACAAATATTCCAATCTCAAGAAAATTATACAATAAATATTAAAAATGTTGAAATTTAAGAATCAAAACTTATTTGATCAACAATTTTAGTTGGAAAACATGTAAAAATATGTGGATGGAATAGATGTTAATCTTAAAGAGGTTAGAAAGATGGTTGGAATCTTGTCATATCTGTTACCTTCAAGACCAAATATAGTTTATCTTTTCTTTATTTATTCTCGTTTAAAAAGTACTAAAAATGATTATCGTATTTTGTATGTAAAGTAAGTTATCTTATTTTATAAAACAAATTGAGTTTGTATTGATATTTTATAACTCATGAAATATTGATCTATTTTTGTAAATATATGTAGATTGGGTATGTAGTTTTTATGATAAAAAATCCATCTATGATGGTGTTATTTTTTGTGAGATAGATGTGTTATCTTGAATTTAAAAAACCATTGTTTTTTGACTCCCAACACAACCAAAAATTTGTATATATAATCTAATCAAGCTACAACATAGTTATAGTGGATGTAGATATAGTTGGATGATTTTTTGGTAGATGTGATGCTACCCATTCTATAGGGTTGTGATAATAAAATTAGTATAAATATAAAAACAATCCAAAGAAAAATTATTATTATAATAAAATTGATATTTAATATCACATCATAACAGATACTATGTATTGAAATAATCTAGAGATAGTGTTTTTTTTCAACAACAAAACATGTTGTTGATATCTTCCCCAAACCATTTCGAAAGGATTTCTTTCATAATATGATGTTGATAATGTATTTTTAAACTCCATATATTCAATGTTATGTGATGGTAGATATATCCACACACCACCTTTTATTTGGATAGTGTTTTAAATGGGGGATAAAATTCCAAAACATAAATCTATCCACTGGTATGTGTTTTACCTTTTACGGGAGATCAAATATTTTGGGGGAGATTTTAAAAGGTGTTAGTAGTGATTTCAACATGTGTGAATGTTTTAATAGTTTATTAAAGTGGATTCAGAACGTTTATTCTAATAGGTTCCAAATTTAGGAGAATGAATGATATTTTAAAGGATATGTTTGTAAGTTTCTAAGGAAGATATAGAAATGGAATATGTTTAACAAAATATTCTTAAATAATAATTAATTCAAAACATGGTAGTGTTGTTTAATGGTTCCTATATCCTATACAATGTTTTCTCACTAATGATTAGAATTTTTGTATGGTAATTCATTTCTTGATTTATAGAGTATCAGTGATATTTATTCCTTGGTCGAAACCAAAATAAAAATAGGGATATTATTGAAACGAAAAAGTTTAGATACTTTTTATACAAAATTGAATTACTATGTGTTACTTAATGTGTTTAATATTATTGTAAAACATAATTCACTTTAAATTGATGATCTTTATTTCAAATGTGATTAGGAAAAGTTTAATTACTTAGTAATAACAAGACGTTGTATAGAGGATGATGGTTTTTATTATGATATGATTTTCCAAAGTGTAGCACTAAATATGTATCTCTCTTTTCTCTAAAGTTTCATCTGATAGAATATTCATTGAAGGAAATAAAATGAAGATTTATTATTCTTAATGTACCTAAAATAATGATTATTATATGTTTTCATGATCTATTTTTAATTACAATGTCAGAGACTGAGGTACAGTTGTAAAAAGTTCATACAATGGGTAAGCGTAGAGTTTACCCGATAAATACCAACAATCAAGTATTTTATAGTAAAATACTTCATTTGATATAACATTTGATGTTTTTTGATAATTTATGTTTATAGAATTATTAAATATATGATGTCATGAAATTTCATTAGATGGAAACCATCAACTAAATCCTAACAATGTCATCGGCTTGAGTCTACTAGATGAACAAGAGGTGAGTATTGATTGATATGAGGAAAATTTATATGACATTTGAGTGATTTTTTTAAAAGGAATAAAAATAATGTTTTCAAATGAAACTATTTGGGAAGAATAATGTTTTATTGTTTCTAAATTTAATCAAGAAAACCAATATAAATCTTAATATGTGATGTAAAGATATCATTGGACGATCCACCATATATAACCATATGATGTTCAATGGTGAGAGGATTCCAATAGAAATAAATGGTTAATGGTTTTTAGTATATGTTATTGAATTAATAAAGTGTTTAAAAGATGTATTTTGAAATGTTACAATTACATTTTGAAGTAACACATATCAACGATTCTTTATTTATAATAATGTTATGGAGATATACAAAATGGAATGTTGAGAGATCTTTAAGAAGTGCTCATAATGATATTAAACGCAGTGATGTAGATACTGTCATTTAACAATACAAAAATAGAGTAGGGAGGTTGTTAATCTAACTGAGTCATAGGTAAGTTTTTTAAGAGGAATGTTGATTCCATGCCCTAAGGAAAGTACCTATATTTTAGGAGAACATAATATGGTTAAAGGAAGGATGTTTCTAAGAGGGACATTTAATGTGTTGATGAGGAAGGTCAAATGTAATATTCATGATCTTCCTTAATATTTTGAAGAATAATTTCCCCTATAAAGTTTGATGGTGTGTTGATATACTTTTTGTGGAATTTTATTTATTATGGAGAAGTGCTTGAGATGTGGAGAGATGATCCTAGAAATTGTCCAAGGAGGAATCAGTATAAGGTTAACACATAGAGATTATTATCAATTCGTATTAGAAGAATGGTTTGAATAGGTGATCGATCAAAATGGTTAAATAGGAATTAGTTGAATAGTAATAATTATTGACCAGTCAGACATACAAGATCTATCAAAAAGAGTTAATCTGTTGAACAATGTATTTAATCAAGTTTCATCAGACTGAGTATATCATCCTAAGATGTAATATTATGGGGAATTTTTAACATAAGTTGAGGATATTATTGCTACTCAATACTATGAATTAAAATATAGAGGATGAATATAATGAAAGAAAGTAATGTGGGTAGAACATTCAATTAGTATAGTGATAGAAAAATAAATCTTATTGTTTAAGGCTCATACAGTTATTAAAAAGCATTATTTTATTTTTTATCTATGTGAGTATTTCATGAACTATCAAGAGGTCGTAGTTATTTTCATGCTTATAAGTATTATCGGCTTACTCTAACCTCCTAAATGATTATTTTCTAGTGGTTTTATGGTTTTGGATTATTTCTAAACCATGAAATGGACTATACTCATATTTAGTGAATAAAATTTAAAATACTTGTTTTTTTATGGTTATACATGATTATTTTCTTCTATTACTATCAATTTTTAACAATTTGTAGTTATGTTTGTTTCATAAGTAATAAAACATAAAATAGGATAACTAATTCAACCCCTCCCACACTTAGTGATCTCTCAAGATCCTGACTGATCCCTTCATAATCGAAGCAAACATAGTTTTAGTGAAAGATTTTAATGTGGTGTTAAATGGCCTTAAAAATGGTTTAAAATCATTCCTCATGACATTTCCATCATAAAAGGGATTATGAGGGAAGATTTAGTTGGTCTTATGTATTAGTATTTTCTTTTTGGTTCTACCTTTAAATTGATGACTTAATAGGAGAGGCTACAACTCGGTCTTAAAACTAAAGGGGAATCCCATGTGTTTATCAATAAAATAATGGATGTGTTATGGGACTCATATATATATATATATATATATGATTTTATTTCTTTTATGGTGAGAAAGAATCATTGAATTTACTAAACTAATTGAACCATCAATGAGTATATAAATAGGGATTATACCTAGATGGAGGTCCGTTATTGTTCACGTGAATTAGAAGAACATTGGGGGGGCTTGATAATAAAAATATACATCCCATGTACATCTACTACCTAACTACATATGATAAAAAAGGATTATTATTCTCATACAATATATATCCAAACATGGAAGTGGATGGGGTCAGGCAAGGGCTTCCCTGGTATGTATTTCCCTATCTCATTGATGTTTATTTGTGATGATATCATCTATGGGGAATATTTTGGGACTTATTCCCTAGAAGAAACCCATAGAGAACAAGGATAATTTATTGGAATCAGGAGTCAACTAAGAAGCCATCCTAATAGGTCATGGGCATATGTCAGCCAAGTCAAGTTGCATAATCTTGGGAAAATCTAATTGGTGTCCTCTTAATAGGAACTCATGTTATTAGGATAGTAAATAATCATGAATATATTAAAGTTCATATAAGTTATTTATTACTTATTAGGAAACAAATCTGATCAACAGAATAAATTATTGAAGGCATGCACGGTGGTGTGGATTCCCTAATCATATGGATCTGGGTGTTATAGTGAAGCCCTGATAATTGGGTTCCAATGTTGGAGACCAAGGAAAAGGGGTGATCTACAATAAAAATTGGAATATTGTGGTACATTAATATGAGATTAGAGTAGTGGTTTTCCCTAGTATAGGTATTTGATAATGACTCACCCTAGTAAAGGATGATCATGGTGCATCACTCTATTGAGGGTTGATTAAGATGATTCTCTATAGTGGTGTCTTAAAGTGATCATACACCATAGTTTATAATAGGTAAATGGTTTCTACCTAGCTTAGAATAGTGAAAATATAGTCTCTCCCTAAACCGGGTGGCACCCCATTCTTCAGGTGCTCTGCACACTCATAATCCCTCTAGTGTTTCTAATTCCCTCCCCAATGGTGATGACCTCCTCTTCAGAGTCCCCCCATTCTAATTTCTTTATTCTACTTTGTTCCCTCTTCTTCCCAGTGTTTCTTCCGTGGGATTTTTTCTTACTATTGAAGGTTGTGTGTTGTAAAGTCCTTAGGTCTCTCTATTGCGACTCTAGATTATGGTGACTTTGCAGAACTCCTGGTCGGAGCTCGTGTGGTGGTTATAATGAGGATTTTGGTTGTGGGGTTCAATGGACGATGAGTTTCTAGACGCTTCCAAAGTTAGTTCATTTTTTTTTCAGTACTTTTGTTTTTTTTATTTCTTGATGATTGCAATTCTTAGAGTCCTGATATTTTCAAATCCCTACGCTGAACTCGTGTTCCTCGACACCCTTCCTAGTTGGATCTGGTGTGATGTCTTCTTTGAGATTTTGAGATCTATAGAGCAGCGACGCCAGGGTTTCTTGCATGTCCTAAATTGTTTTTTTTTTGTTAATTTTTATGATATTTTAAATTTGGGAATCTAGTTCATTTGGAGCCATTGGACAGTTTTTCCCTGCTCTGATTCCATACTCCACAATGACTATCCATGGAAGATTGGGTTCAGTTATAGCGACATGGTTTTGGGATGTGTTGTCTGGCGGCCATCAACATTTCTAGTATGAGTCATAAAAAATGGATTTCTTTAGTATGTAAATGGCCACACAACCTCTCAGTGTTTGGTGATCATTTTTTCTGGTCCTCTTCACGTTGTTTTGGCTTTTCTAGATTATTCTCTGATGGATGGAGTGATTTCGGATACTGCAAAGATGGTGTAATGGATTTTTGTGGTGGGATTTGTTTTTGTTTTTGTTTTTTGCAGGCATGATTTTAGTGTCTTCAATGAAGAAGATGGGCTGGTTTCTGGAATGAGGTCTCATCGATGATGTAGAAGACAATGAGATTTGGGAGATGTCAGGGTTTGATGCTCAAAGAATGGTTTTTAGCCCGAGGAGATGGTGTGACTTCTTCTGTTTGATATTTCAATTTGGTGGAGTTCCTACAATTCTCATGTATTTTCTGGTTGAATTTGAATGTTTGTTTGTGGTGTGTTAGTTCAGTAATTGTGTGGTTCCCACTTATCCATAAAGTGGTTTATAGAAAAAAAAATGAATCGCGGATAGTCTCTCCCTAGTTTGAATTCCCCTAGTGTGATGTTATATGCATCTCTGAAGTTTACACTCTTTATATGGTCAAAGTGAACGACTCACTTGTATGATTGATGTGGTGGATCTTTATCCCTAATCAAGAAGACTAAGGGAGAAATGGCCAATAAATTTTTTCCCTTTAGATAATGTGATTATCCTTTTATTTTGTTTAATTTAATTATGTTTCAATCTTGATAAACATCTGAAAGGGGTCCATAGACCTTGGTGAAGAGAGATCTAAGTGTATCTTTGTATTCCCATAGGCTAGAATATCCTACGCATGTAGAATCCCTAGTGATATATTAATATAAAAAATGGTACTTATGTGAAAAAGACGTGTGTGTGGAATTTCGTTTACATTTGTCCACTTCAGAGATGTATTTGGCGAGAATTCCCAAGACCATGGGAGAAATTACATGATCATGAATCTAGGGATATGGTGGAAGTAGTGGTTATTAATTTAGGGGAACCTTGAATTTCTAAATATTGGTCCTTTTCCAACTAAAGGAGCACCCAAAATGTTTTTTGTGTGGAATGTGATATAAAACCTCTGCACTATGGTAAATTTACAATTTTATTTAAAATTTATCATTTTCTACTATATATGGATAGAATATAAGTGTTGAGGGTAATTAAAAACCCTTGAGAACAAGTTTGATTACTTCTGTGATGATGGCCAAGGGATTCATTATAGTTATGTTCCATGTGGAAAATCAACTTGAAATGGGTAGAATCTCATTGTGAAGACATATTATCCCTTGGTATAGGTTCTATTTCAATCTTCCTTCCAGTGGATATTGTTTTACTAAGATGATTGGATCGATTTCGCCTCAATTGATAGTTATTAACCATATATGCATTATGAAAATGGACATGAGTATGGGATGAGTGTTCCTCCCCTGTTATCAAATGAGTACTATGGTGGTGTACCTTAGGTGGGATACATGTAGGCTATACATTAGAGGACCAACATAAGATGAATTCATAAGGTAGATGGGTTTTACACCATTTCACTATGGTGATGACTGTATTTCATGACCAATAAGTCAAATTAATCCATGGTGTAATTAAAATGACTATAAGGGATATAATGTCCATTAAATGATGGGATTTGTCCCTAGAACAAGGAATGATATTGAGGTGTCTATGTAGGTTATATGTAATGTGGTGTGACCATGGTAACATTGGTAGGTACCCCTATTTCATATTATCCCTTTATAGGGATAATTAAGATAGGTAATATCATTGAGTTTAATTGTCCTCTTATAACAAAAACGTTGATTTTCTGAGTTATCCAATGTCAAAGATCCTAATACATGTTTAAAATATCATAATGGATTCCTTGTGGATGGGATGAGGATTGGATTGTTTTTTGAATAATGAAATTCTATGATCAAGATGCTTCGGTGATTTGAAGCAAGGATCAATCAGATAACACCCTAGTAATGGAATGTGAGATGATAGGTGGGATGTGATACCCAATATTCATGTTCTTTGTAGTGTTCAAGAAGAGAGATGGAACATATAGTGTGTGATTTTAATGATGCTTCCTTGCACGGATTGTATATTCCCATGGGTTTCATATTTTTTTATTTGTGTATCTCTATTGGTGGAGTTTTACCCTAAGTGTCTAGATAATTGATTCAATTTTCCTATTAGGTATTGTTTACCCTAAATTACCTAATGATTTTTTTGTGATTCCTGGTTGGGGTATTTTATCCCTATGTTACATAATGATATGTATTTTCTTTCTGGTAGGGTGTATCTTCCCCTGAGTTAAATATGTTCTTTATGTGTTTTTTAAAAGGGAGTGTCTTCTATGGAGTTAATGGATGATCATGTATGTGATTCATACACATGAGCGTCTTCCACAAGGGTTTTGATGATTTGTATGCTCTCTTATGTATGGAGGGTCTTCCATTAATTTACAGTATGTAATGTACGTGTTTCTTGTTGGGGAGAGATTATTCCACCCATAATCTACATAAAGTTACCTATTCCCATCATGGAGTTTCATCCCATGAGTTTTAGATGAGGTTACTTTTTTTCCAATGGGGAGTAGTTTTGCCATTGAGTTCTATACAGGGGTGATTTTGTTTCATATAGAGGAAAATTTACTAACCTTGGTTCTATATTTTTGTATTTTTCTAAGATATATCATGGGCTAAATGAATAGGTGCAACTGATCATAGGTGTCGTATTAAAACTCAGGGATCAATGGTGGTTATCATTTTATATTTATAAATGATAAGTTTTATTATGAGGATATAAATTGTGAATAAAAAATATTTATGGGTTATGTTATAGATCATATTGGCATGGACTACCTGATTTTCACTATCACCCTGCTCAAGAAGGCATGGAAGATAGATCCTGATCACATCTCGTTTATTATAGGTTCGAGAAGTGTAGTGATATGAGATGGTATTATTTAATATAACAGTTTGGAAATTATTTTTAGATTGATATATGATGTTTTTAAAGGTTGGAAGTAGTACGTAATGTATTTTTATTTTTTTTATTATGTTTTATATTAAATTGATCAATTGGGTGATCAGTCATGAGGCATTGTTGAATGCCTTAGTATGGTACAGTTATTATAACATGGATATTTTTATTTTTTATTTTTATTTACTCTCATTATTTTTTAAAAATAGATTTTCGTTATTTTATATTATTTTTTACACATATATAATTTCACAGTCTTTCGACATTAATACTTTAGACCCACTATACTAGTCGACTTCCATTTTCATACTTGGAGGTATGCTTGAGGTCCTATGATGCACCAATTGAGAATCTAGGTGATTGTTTTTGGTCTCATGTAGTATGAATATTTTATTAAAGGGGATTAAATATACACCATAATGGGAATAAAATAATGATAATACAGATGATTACATACATTTTTTATCAAATTTTATTATGAAAATTTAGTTTTAGTCATTATCACATTGAGTTAAATTGGTCAATGCCATTTCTTATGGATTATTTAAATATATTAGATAATAAGACATGATTTACAAAAGGATAGAATTTATTTAGTTATGAGTTTAGATATGATTATTATGATCCCTAAAGGAATTAAATTTAAATTGAAATTATTTAATATTATAATTTTCATCATAAATACGTGGATACATTTGATTAGCATTGGTTGAGATTGATAATTAGGAGAATAATGACATTTATATTTTTCAAAGTAATTAAATATGTGATTTTATAATTGAAATAAAATCTCATGTTTTTAAAAACCCATAAATTATAATTACATATCTCGCTATTATTTTCATTAAAAACATTCATTAGTAAGGTTTAATAATCCATTAGGATTTCAGTAATGATAATGAAAACATTATCATAGGTCAAAAAATCCAAGGTAAAATATTTTATATAGAAGATTTTCCTTATAGGAATGAGCTCAATATAATTAATTAATATATATTTTTAGATAATAATATAATGGATTTCTAATGATTTTATAAATTTATACAACCATGGATAGTAATCATGGAATTAAAAAATTAAAATTTCTAGCACTGATGATGGTGGTTGTTTAATGTATACTATTTTTTTTACTAATCATTTATTTGATTGAATCCATTCTAGCCCACATTGTTTATTTATATTCCATTATATATGATATCTACTCTGTTTTCAATAAAACATCATCAGTTGATGAGAAATTCACCTATAACTAAAAAAAATAATTGAATTTTACTCACCCATTGAGTAAATTTTATAGATGAAGATTTCATTAGTTAAAAGGAAATATACATCATATAATATAATAGTCCTGAGGGAATAAAACACTATTAGAGAAGAAAACATTGAAAAATCATCAAATATACATATATAAAATATTTTCCCAATGGGTATAAGAAACCACAACCAACCACTTATCATGGTTTTTTGATAAATCAATATGAGAGAATTAATGGAATAGTTTTTTTACGAATCAATCTAATAATATTTAAAATGATGTAAATATAGAGGATTTTTTTTTGGATTTAACATGATGATCTATAATCCCACTTTTCCAATTTTCTATAAATATGTTATATTTTATTTAAAATGGATCCTCCAATGATTCAATAATGTCAATATAATTCACTTTTCATATATGAAAAATAAAAAAAATATTCTTCCACCATGTCCAATTGAAACATGGGATGTTTGTTCCAAAAACGTTCCGGGATAAATATTTTTCACCTTTAAAGATAACTAAGTGAGGAAATGATATTAATAACTTTATGTAATAATATGGAAAAATATATTTTAAACAATGGGAATATTTGAATGAATTTTAAAATAATAATCTTTAAGATTTAAATAACGAATTAATCTAAATTAAAAAATTCTATTATATATTTAAACATGGTACACATTGTATGATTGATCCTTTATTTGTCATTTATTATCCTCTCTAGGAATATTATTAATATAACACCTTGAATCTAACCTTCAATATTCTATAGGGTGAAGGCCTTTACCAAGTGTATGAAATTATGTTTTTAAAGGAATTACACATATTTAAATAAAAAAGGAAACATATCCATGAGAAAATTTTCAATATGAATAAATATAGTAAATGAAAAAACTCATGACTATAACATTATAGAGAAAATAATATTATACACTACATATAAAAATAAAAACATAACCACATAGTTTATCCTTCATCAAACTAAATAACCTTATATTAAATTTAATGTCTCTAGAAACCACTCTCATTATTATCCCCTATGTTTAAAAAAACATAAAATAAAAATAGGAGAGAATATAAGTATACCTAGATGTTTCATGCACTAAACTCTCCAGTTAATCCTTTGTAGGAATAATGAATTATCATTGAATGATATGTATAAATATTATCAATTATATACAATAATACAATGAAAAACTATTATAATAAAACCAATTCCATGTGTCATCAACCATGCCAACCATATCTCTATATCTGTGTAACAACTTTCACATCACAAAAAAAGTAAAATCAGTTAGTATAACTCACTTTCCCTATCTCTAATTATAGTATAACTACAATAAATATACCTATATATTTATATAAGGAATTTACCACAATTTTTTTATAGTTTTATAACTAAAATAATAATAAGAAATATACCAATTTGAGAATATCATACCCATAACATATTTTTTTGAACAAGGAACATGGAATACCCCTAACATTCACATCATTATCTCTCTAAAAATACTATAATAATTTTAATTAATAATAAAAATATCATATAAATCCGATCTTGATTCAAATCATGTGCAGAACCATATCATATAATTAAAATTCTTTGCATATCAACTTTGAGAACTATAGAACCATATATGAGGCCTCCATCTGCAAATTAATCATCACAAAATTGAGGGTAGCTACCAATTTTTTTTCGTAAATATATCATTACTATCTTTATAAAAAATACAATTTCCCTCTAACATTAAAATACAAAACAAATATATAACATTGTTGACTTAATTACATCATCATACAACAGTAATCCATGTTTTTATCATCATATAAATTCAAAAAAAATAAATTATACATTAAACAACATTAACACATAAGTAATAAAAATCAGTAATCAAATATTTTTCTTCAAATTGCTATTTAATTGAATCATTTTTACTTACTTTTTTAACATTTCAATCAATGGAATTTCCTTCTTCCATGACTTACAAAAATTTACATATCTTCAAATATTTTATTATTTTATTAAATTAAATTTCAATATTGAAATAAATATTATATTTATTATACTTATATGTTTATAATTCTAGTTTAACTACTATAATTGACCCACCAATTCATCAAAAAATTATATGAATTTAATAAACATATGAAATATGGAAGTTATAATTACCTACCTAGTTAGGATTTAAATATCTTGATATATGTTCATAAATCTCATACCAAAAGTCTAGAATATATATATTTCTATTCCACAACACAATGGTCCCTTAATTACCACATATATCCTTAAGTGAACTATGGATAAATAAGATAATAATAATTTATCAAAATAAACTGATCAATAACTCATCTTGCTATTAATATAATATTATATTTGATTACTACCAATAAAATTTTATCATTAGATCCTTTATATTATTTAATATAACACTTTAGTATCCAAATTTGTACCTTATGGTTATGAGATGATATAAGAAAAATGATAGATGATCAAGGATATTTTCTATATTCTTAATATGAATTCAACAAAATTATGTTACCCCCAAATGAAACATAACATTAATTATAAATATAAACACTAATTCAAAATCTAAAACATGTTTTATATCTCCTTCTTAGAATCCATATCCAATTATAAATTTTGTTCAGACTCGACTATCATTTAACAAAATGTTTTAATAAAATATTTTTAAAACTAAATCACTTTTCCCAAAAATGGTCCAATGAAACCATAATATGTTCCATTTCACATTTTAGAAATTTGTATCCCCAATATATCATTTAAATCCAGCAAAAAATGTTCTAAACCAAACCAAAATGTTTATTCAATCCTAAATTCTAATAGTCAAACCAAAGTCCACAAATAAGAACCAAGAAATTTTAAATTAAACAACAAAATTTATAAAAAATGGTGCGAATTTCATGTTCTTTTGTACAATTGATTCTTTAATATCCCTCCCCTCTATACTGAATATACTACTCCCCAAAAAAAATTATCCAAGAAATAACTATTTCATTTTATCCTTAACACATCATTTTTTATTTCAGGTAAAATTTATCTAAACTTTATCTTTTTCATTATACCCTACATTTTACAACACCCACAATACAAAAAAGTATACAAATATAAATAACCAGCATCCACATAATATAAATTTAAAATAGTGTTTTTAAAAAAAATCAAAAATATAGAAATTTAAAATAAACAATTTAATCACAAAATACAAAATCATCACATTATTTAAATCATAAATTCTTTCATCCATAAAAATCTAGATGATATTTAAATTTGACTTTAGGTTTTTAATTTATATTTTAATAAAAAAGGTTTAAAATTAACTTAGATATTGTCCTTCAATATGTGAATCCTACAACCAAGTATATTCTTCCAAAATTCATCATTTCCATAAATCATGTACTTGTTAATAAACCATTGATGAAAGAGATTATCTAAAATAACATTAATTTACAATAATTTCTCCCCTAATGGTTTTTTTCCCCTATTCCACTATCATTATAATATTTTATTATAGAATAATCATTAATGTAATAAATGTGGTAATATATATAAAATATCATGGACTCACTAAAACATGAAGGAATTGTTATTCAATATACAACTTCACCCCTTACTATATCACACTTAAATGGATATTGAATCTTATAGAAATCATACAACCTCTAATATATCTTTGTTTTAAATGTTGGGGTAAAAGATTAAATGAAACATGTCATTGAAATTCATCTATAATGATCACCTAATAAAAAATTTAAATGATATTAGATCAATATGAATCGTCTTCATCCACTAACAAATCAGTTTTACCTTTCATATCATTTACCCCACTATATTTTTTTTTAAATAGTAATCTATCACCAAAATCTATGGATAAAAACATAGATCTATAATATTATCCATACAACACCTAAAATACATCTATTATAGTTTTCTGATGATATCTATTAGTAAAATTAAAATCAATAAGTGAAAAATTATATGACCATTTTCCACAATAAAAATATATAATGTATTCCCCCAAGATGGAAACCCAAATATGAACCATAATCATGGTTTAAAAACTATTATTTGGGGGTAATGACTTATTAAGGAATAATAGTGATGAAAAAGAAAACATTAATCCCCACCATTCTGTAATGCAAATCAAGGGTCATTTTTGAAATAATCATCAATGATACCTAGTTAAGCTTCAGTACATTATCCATACTAATACTCGTATAACTACACAATAAGATTGATTCGTTGAATACAGAATAATTTTATATAAAAAAGTATATAACTAATTTTATTCAAATATAAATAGATATACATGAGATGATCAATAATTCTCTCATCAACACTACCATCCATTGAAGAAACACTATAAGTTATGCTAATCTATCATCATCTTCATCCTTCCTTTTATAAGAATTATGTGAAATAATAAAATCAAAATATTATAGGAACTACACCCAACTTTATAGTAATTTAATCAAATCACTTTGAATGAATATATAGATCAATTGTTTTTAAGATGGTGAATGCAAAAAAATAATTCTCTAAGAATATATTTTTTTCTAAAATTTTATTGGAAACACTACCCCTTCTATAACAAGTTCATGAATTTTATAATTACATATTTTATGTAATAAATAGTCTCATCAGTAAGTTAATACCTCTAATTCCTATAGAAATCACACACACTAGTCCACGTTATGAAAAATCACAATGAACCACAAACATGATTCCATCAGCAAGAAAATACAGAATAGTTTACGTATTTATTTTTTAATTTAAAATGGAGAAACAAATTGTGGAATCTATATGAAGGAATATCCACCACCAAATATAAATTTTTAATCAAACGCGTTATGGGAATGTTGGAAACCATAGATTTCAGAACAAGGACTACTACGTGCTTAAAGAGATCACAAAATTATTAATCACCAGACAAAGATAATTTGACATAGACAATCTATATAATTCCAAGTGCATAGTACTACCTTGGGTGTCTGGATTCTCTTGGATAAGTTCTTCATGGTGAGAAACCATTCTATCCATTTTCTAAAAGAATTCAACTCGGGTGATTTTGCCTCGGTTGAAGCCTAGGGCAATGATTCTGTCTTGCTTGTCTATCGAAGCCCCTATTTCTTTAGTGGCCTCAACCTAAATCCTTCTTTTTTAAATCCATAAAATATCATCATTGGATGTGTTGGGATGAAAGAAATTGTTCTTAATTTCTTCAATGGAGTGGTATATGATCCATAGACACTCCCCTATCTATTCTTCCATCGCTCTTTGTTCTCTGCTATGATATCCACTTTCCTTTCCTTGTGGGTCTTTTCTTTCCTTACTTATACCTTTCATGGCCTACTTGGTTTCCATTGGTTTAAGTAAGAGAGAATTGTCTTTTTGTCCCTTGAGTTTTTTCCCCTGGACCACAATTCACTTCCTTGAGTCACACTTTCCGTTTTCCCCCTACTTCCTTCTTGGGTTGTGGGGACCATTCCCATGGAAATGATCCATACTATCCACTGAAAATTGGCTATAACTTTCATCACCTAAATAATATTCCTCATGCATCAATGTTTTTTCTAGAACCATAAACCCTTCCAAACGGTTTTTCAACTCAACCCATGGGCCTTCTTTGAGAGGCCTCAGCCTGTACGGAGAGTCCACCTTGCCCTCTTTAACCTCCATACTATTTTTATTCTTCCCCTCAGCCCCAACCTTTTCAAAATATGAGGACATAGAAATAGGAATGTTTAGGTCCAATGCCTACAATACACTATCCCTATCCTACCATACTTTTCCATGAAAATTTTATGTTCCAACAACTAAGAAGGACATCCCCTGTGACATTTCAAGTGGTTTATCTTCCTTTCTGTAATCACCCACAGGAGCTCCCTTGTCACCACTATTTTCACACATTGCCAGCAAGGAAATAACCCCTTGATCAGTGGATGCCTCTAGATGAGGTGAAATCAGCTTAATGTCCAAGGAATCCTCAACCAGAGCCTCCTCAACCTTCTCTGAATGCAACAGATCATTCTCAGTTTTCTTGCGATCAACAAAATCATTCTTCAGGAAGACAAAAATATCCACAACCTTAGTTACAGGAATTACTACTTCCACAATATGATTACCTCCTGCCTGAGCCATATCCTCAACTCTTTCTATCATCTGATCGACATCCCCACACCTAGATCCTCTCTGAGAACTGGAATCTAGATACCCGGCCACCTTCAAATTTTACAGTAATCCACCCAGGATTCAAAGAAGACTGATTGCTTGCACCTAAACTCTTCTCCAACAGAAACCCATACCCACTCCACCAGTTCCATAGAGACGTCAACCTCTAAAAATATTTGTGGGATAATCATATGTCTAACAGAAATCGTACAGTGTTTGGATCATATAAAACGTCCAACCTAGTTCCCAAGCATCTGGTGAATTGCAGGTTTTTGGAATGGAAATCAATGTTCTATGAAATAAACCTAGATTGTGACTGAAGAGGGGTCCCAATTCAAATGAAAATTATAACACCAATGAAATAAGAAGAATCTAAGACCAGTGAACTTATGAGGAGCACTGGACCACGCGCAAACCAAATCTTCCACTGAGGCAAAATGAACCATCAGGTGGAATTTTTCGAGAAGACCAACATTCGCAGGCCCTGGTATACCCCATGATTTGAAGACGAAGCAGTCAAATTCATTGACCTAAGGATGTAAATGAGTGAAACAATCCCCAAGGGTTAGATATAAGAATATTGAAGCTTTTGTGAACTCAGAAAGAGATAATGGAAGTTGTGGCATGCCTTAAAAAACTCGAGAACATTAGGGCTAAGAGAAATAGATGAAAAATTAGGGCGAGCATTAGGGTTGGAGAACTAGAGGAAGGAGAGGGGCTTTGAAGATAGATGGGTGAGATCCTCCCCCCTCCCAATGCCAAGAAGGGGGGAGGCCAAGACCATATCCATTGCTGTTGGGGATTGAAAAAAGGTAGAATAAGGCATATTAATTTTTTGGCTATTTAGATATAGGTGATAAAATATCATATAATTAAGATACATATTACTCATAATACCCATCTAATATAATAAAACAATGCACATCTGATACGTTCCTGGAGAACTAAAATAAAAATCTATTTAATGAAATTATAGATCCAAAATAACTCCTTATAGTGAAATAATATTTCATATGACATGAGCATACCATTCTCAAAACATATAAGTTGATATCATTCCATATAATTATTTTTGTCAAAATGTCACCAAATCATCCAAAATTATTCTACATAAACATTTTAAATTATCATATAAAATAAAAATTAATCAATAAAACTCCAAAAAAATTATTGAGATATCTATCAAACATCTAATGTTTCAATCCCATCAACACTCATAGGTTATTTGTAACTCCAAAGGGAATGGCCCTGAATACAAAATTCATAAAACTACACTAAAAAAGAAATATTATTAATATATTTCTTTTTATTTTCATCTTGTTGAATCTTAAATATAATATTTTATTTTAAAACTAACTAAATTCCTTTAAATAAATTAAAAAGTCATAAATAATTATTATGGGATATAAATTCTACACTATCACTTGATTAAACTACACATAATTTATCTATGATCATAACATACATTTTACATTTTTAGTATGTAATACAAGAGAACCCCTTCAAAAAATACTATGTTGATTAAAACCCATCTGAAACATATCATCAATTACAATATAATTTGATTGAATATAAGAAATTTTTTTATGATAACTGTCCATCAATATAGTAGATATTCCAGTATATAACTCTTTATTAAACTCAATTTCCCACATTGATGAAACATTGTAATCACTTTATAAAATATATCGACGAAATAATTTACTACTCATGGAATATGGTTTACCTCTCGTTCAGATACATACAGAGTCAAACTATCTATTTGGGAGGTAATTTTTTAGGATTCAATATTCTATGATATATTCATGTAACCCCTCTCTCAAAACAAATATTCCACATTCTCTATTAGAATTTTTATATAATACAAATCATCTAGAAAAACCAAGGAAGTATTTAAAAATATATAGTCAATCCATGATATTTATGATATCATAAGGTTTTATATACAATAATACTAAGTCCCATATTAGATGGAAATTTTATAATACTAGCATAGACCCAAGAATCACCTCAACTGACCTCAACCAAACTCCCGTGATAGTTGATAACTCAATATAGAGACTAATATTCTCTTTGGGTAAATCCAATCCTCTTATTAATATAGATAAAATAATAAATAAGAATAACCAAATCAAGTAAAATAGATGTGAGGCCTAAAAAGGTGAATATCATTCCTATCACTACCTCATGTACTCATAGTTCATCAAATTCTTATACATGATGTTTTCCATGACCAAATCATATACCATGCTGCTATACTAGTCATCCTCTAGAATGTATATAATAATTATCTTACCCCTTAGGACCGAGAATTTTTATTCTTTTACCACTTCCAAAAACATTATATTCAATGGATCCATCTAAACATGGTTTATTCCATTAGAATAATTTTTAAGGTGGATATCATGGTTTATTAAATAGATAATCCACCTTGACAATATGTTTTATCCCATACTAATGGCCTTTATATGATAGAATCTTAAAATGATGATGTCATGCATGTCCACAATAATACTATATAATATCATTATTTATACCAAGAATACATAAACTAACATATCTTAAGAATTGGGAAGAAGGAAGTTTATGACTATAACCCAACTAAATTTAAGAATATAATTGTAATAATTTAGGTTATACCATCCATAAACCTATTTATTTTCCCTCATTAAAAAATTTTATTCTTTATTATTTCATCTTAATAATAAATACCTTTTTCACACCTCAATATATATTTAATGTAAATGTAATGACCTAATAATCAGTCTATGATTTCAGTCCCCTCTCAAAGTGGATAGATCACCACTATTCATTAACTGACAAATCAACATATATTTCATGAATCATATTACATTTAACCCACTTTATTAAACACTAAAGATTCCTTTATAGACTATAAAATATCTCCAAAAAAAATTCTATTAAATGGTGATAGTTAAAAAATATCCCAAGAACTAATCATCAAAATGAATGAACATGATTTTAGAAATATCTCATTCCCCAAGGAACAACATTCAAAACACCTATATTTCCACATAAAATATCCTCACAAAATGAATCAGTTAGAATACTAGGTCAACTTATCCTAACCAAAATTATGTTTCCATAGTTTAATATAATAACTTGTTTTTTTTAAGAACATAAACATGGACTCCTTTAAAAGAATTATATGGGATTTTACAATAATTAGTCTTTAATTTTTCATGTGAAAGATTTTCCACTTTCACCCTCTATTTATTTACCGCATGATTTTATTGCATATTTTGAATAACTATTAATAAATAATAATTTCATCTAAAAGACTGTGAATGTCTCTTTCTTATAGAACTAAAATATCATTCAAAATAATTATAATTACATTGAAAATGAAATCATCATAATATTATTCAATATGATGGATGAACCTAAATCATGATAACTACCCAATAGTCATGTTTTATACATGAATTATTAATGTTTAAAATAATTTTTTTTAAAATTAAATAATTAATTTGTTGCAATGATTTTATTTAATTTATTTATCCTGTGGAATTATATATTTTAAAATTACCACATGGAAAATGAGATGAACTGAGATGCAATGTAGAAAAAATGATGCTTCATTACCCAATATAGGTCGAGGGTTAAGTCATGGTCTTGTAATTGATCCCTCAAGAGAAGGAGTTAAAAGTTATAGAATATAATGACACTCATTGTTAATATAATATTCATTATGTTTAATTTAAGGGGATTATTGTCATGAAAAACATGAAAAGAAAAAAATAGTTCAGAGAGGCTGCACAAGAAATTTCATGACATGACATAGAGTGTCGAACAGTGATACATTTCCAAATTACCTTGAATATTCCATTTTCCAATTAAATAACAACTTAAACAATATATAATTTCCTTGTATAACACTAGATTTTATATTCTAGATTTTATTAATGATTTTATGACCTGGGGGTGCCTTTAAGACTGTAAATGCATTGTCGGATATCGATTTTTAGGGAATTGGTTCAGAGAATTAGAGTACCGGTATGTGGTGTTGCACATAGTAGATTACATCACTGGGTATTCTCCAAAAACTCTCTAAGACATTAATTACTATACATTCCCACCCTTTTACGGATATCATGAGGGGTTATTTCATCATTCTATGTAATTATCATTGAAATATAAATTTTTTAATATTTTATTTTTTCTTGAATACGTAATTTATTTTGTGGTATTTTCAATCAATATAATTTCCAATATCTATTATTATCAAATTATTTAATACATGACCATTATATTGTCAATGGGAGTGAGAGTTATTATTAACTCGTAATTTAATATGTTATTTCCACCACAACATTTTTGTTAAATTAATTTTATTTTTAAAAATAATTTCTTGTAACCCATGTTTTTATTTTTCAATGTATCATCACCTTTGGGAAAATGAGAGTATGGATATAGAGTGTGTCTACCTAGACCAAAATATTCACTTCTACATTATTCCTAAAACCATTAATTTTTTTTAATATTTAATACTCATTATTTAATTAACCCGGATTTGAAAATCACATCACACCCTTGTTTTTTATCTTTATCATACCAGTTCTTCAAAATTCACACGACTGCTAGCTTAGATTTACCTTTTAAAATTTATTAATTTTGTTTATTTTTTATTTTGTTTAATTAAATTTATAATCCATCCTATCTCTAGAGTATATTCATCAATCTTTAAAATATTATACAACTTAATTAAATATTTAGTGATTTTAGTATTTGTTTTCTTAATAAATTATTAATTTTTGTATCTTTATAGGATTTCATAATTCCCATGGGGCTATCACTACCCTCCAAATAGTACATCATTTCTCCAGTAAAAATAATTTAGGGAATTAATTTCTATTTTTTAAAAAGAGTATATTTTTATGTTGTTAGTCAGCTTCCAAATCACACATAACAAAATAGGATTAAACAATATCACTACTTATCAACCAATTAAATGAAAAATAGTTCTTACTCCCAACTCTATCATAGAATAATCTCTTTGAAATCATTCATTAAAGTCACATATTTAATATGAATCCTCTAGGGAAGAAAAAAAGTATGGAATATCCCCAAAAATCCACCTCTAATAGGCCATTGATGCTGAATAGATTTAAATGTAAAATAATAAGTTTATAAGAATTAATCTTATGTATTCAAACCTATAACCAAATAAATTATAAAAAAGTAAATATTATTCATATCATTAAATGAATATATGAAAGAGTATATTGATGTATAAATAGTAAATAACTTTCCACTCTAAAAAGAGGAAATATAACCCCACATCATGTATTACTACCATCTATATCACCCAAAAAAACCAAATCGATGACAGCCAACAAAACCCTCAATATCGTATTATTTGTCCAAAAATCATAGGGTGAGTATAAAAATATACATAGTATGTTCCTCATCTTACATATTTTTTGTCATGTGAATATAAATAATAAATCCTTTATGAATGATATATATATATATTCATCATTTTTTAAATAATAAAATATAATTATATTAGAAAATTAATACACTAGTCATATAAATTGGAATATGCATTAAATCCTAAAAGTTGTCTTAATATATAATTCAATATATAACACTACAAAATTCATATTCCAACAAAAATATCAAACTCTTATATCAGTATACTATTTATCAAAATATCAATACTGATGATAGCTATAAAGGTATATATAATTTTATACATGGTTCTTGTTTTTAGCACAATGTGACCAATATTTAGTAGTTCTTAATGAATTTTGGAATAATGGATATCATGTATAATTTTTTATAATATTTGACTGAAATTGCAGTATACTATCAAAATCATTCCACAAGACACTGGAATAATTATGCGGTTTTCATGATAGAATGTAAAAATTATATAGTCTAGGGAATTAATTACACAAACCATGTCTATTAAACTAAATACCCACATATATATGAGTATATATTAAGATAATTAATAGAATAAATATTGTGAAATGATGTTGATCCTTACACATTGAAATATTAATTTGAGAAACTTCTAGAAATAAAAATTATAGTGAAAATAATAACATGGAAGTTAGAGTGTTAGGCTATAAGAAAAAGGAGGATACTAGAAAAAATTCACATAAATTGCACATTAAAATATGATCCCCATTACTATGTAACTTGATCGAGGAAGACATGCAAAGTTGAAATAATGGAAATATTATTGAAGGTATGTTATATAAATATCATTTATTATAAATATATATTTCTATAGATAAGATAATCTTGATGAAACCAATATAGCCTTTAAAAGTGTACTTAGAATCTATTGAAGATATAAATGGAAATATGTGGAAATATATTGGGTGAGTTGTGAGTGATACCAAAAAACAATGTGATTCAATCATTAGTCCTTAAATAAGTCATTTTCAATAAATATTTATAAAATTCAATTATACATGTAAATATATTCGCTTTTGATGTATTTTAATATTAAATAAATATATATATATATGAGGGGAATGTTGATTTTTATAACTGAGATTGAGGATTGGATTTCCAATTCTGTATGAAATGTCTACTATATGATTTATTTGACTATTTTATCCATTTGAATATTTTTTAACTCTCTAAAGAATAACACATCACTAATGATTTATTCTCTATTAGTCATGAGTGAGTATCAACTTAATAGATGATTAAATAAGATTATAAACAATAACAATTTAAAATTATTTATTTATTTTCCTTATCGATGGGTTGTTTTCAATTTATTATCACACTATAATTCAATTTTTTATATCTATCATTGTTTAGTCCTAATGATAAGTAATGATTGATGTAGGGAACAAAGTGTGATAATGGAGAGTTTTATTTTATATTTTAGTTTTGATTTTTTATTTGATATATATATTAGATATTAAATCATTTCAGTTCATGTTTTTACTTTTGGTTGTAATAAATTTAGAAGATTAATATTGTATTGATTCATATCTTACTAGTAAAAATTTATTACTTTTATCTTTTAACTAGTAAATATTATATT
Organism: Viscum album; assembly: GCA_963277665.1. Taxonomy (NCBI): domain Eukaryota; kingdom Viridiplantae; phylum Streptophyta; class Magnoliopsida; order Santalales; family Viscaceae; genus Viscum; species Viscum album. Next base: position 288,354,806 of record OY728153.1, on the reverse strand, counting down.
TTCTATAAGGGAATTAAATAATTTCATTTAAGAAACTTATCTAATGAATCTAATTCATCATCACTAATTTTGAATAAAAATTTAGTGATTATATGTATTTTTCATAACACTCAAATAATTTTCAACAACCTTTACATTAACATAAATTTTAAAAGAGTGGATAAAAATTTAGGAAGAACCATATGTTGGCATTTTTTATGTAACATTGTTCTCAGTGGTTTGACCTCATACATTCCATTATTATATTATGACTTATTTGTTTTAGTTAAGGGAATGTGATTAAATTTCAAAGCATTGACCATTATCCTTAGAAAATGATGATTCTTTAGAAAGAGTAATTTTTTTTACCATTTATAGGGAAAATACTACATCATAAATTTAAATAAATTCTCAATTATTTCTTTTCTACTCTATTCTCTTGGTTTTTTTTCTTTTTTCTTTACATGTATAAATTTGATCATGGTTTTCTCCTCATATGTGTTTAGTGGATATTCTATACCTCTCAAAATCGATCAAGGATTTAGATTATAATGAATATTGGGATTTAAACACTGATATCAAACACTACAATATTTGATTCCAATGATAAATGATGGATGATAGAGTTCATCCCCATATAAATAATGGACTAGGTCACCTCATCATTTATGTATCAGGAGCTCAAATATAGATGAATTCAATTAGATAGTGATTTCAATTTATCAATTATGCTAATAATACCATTATGTGGCCACTAATAAATGGAATCATTTCAAAATAATGTTGAGTTTATAATAATTAATCTAAAACACTGGACAATATAATGAAATATTTAGGACTCAAACCATCGAGTCCCTATATTAAGTCTATTGGGACACCTCAAACATTCCTAAAATATTTATAGGGTTTAACACTATCATAGAGTATTAATATTACATATATGTTTGGCATTAACCTAATAAAATTATACACCTTATCACCTCTAAGTACACCATATACATGCATGATAATATAAGATATACTAATAAATAGGAAAAAAATCACATAATTACATTAATAAATAACCAAAGTATAGAAATGGAAATATAATCATAGGATGGAGTAATAAAATTACTCACCCAACTAGATTCAAAGGTAATTCTAAACCTAACTATGGACAACGATATAGAACCCTACTCCAAATGTGTGATACCCATCATCACTTTCAAACACTATCATTGATTATTAATAAAATCCACTAAATCATATACTAAAAAGGTGATTATCAACCTATCTATCATTTTTATTTGAAATAAACCATGTGGGAAAATCCCAAGCATGGGTTAGTGTATTCATGACCAAATGAAAACCTCGAAAACCAAATATAGAAGTAATAGAAATAAATATCCAGCTTGACCAACAAGAAGGGATAAATAAACTCAAAAAATTTATAATCATAGAATAAATTCCATGAAGGGAAAGAGATGAAGATTATTTATCAGTTTAACCTACTTGGTATGAAAATACTATTTATAGATACAAGAGTAAGGGTTGACCCATTTCCAATACCCCAATGTAATACATAGTAGATCTATGGTGGGTCCACAACTCACAAATGGAACATCATGAATGAGGGTATGTATAACTCCTCACTGATGTGTCAATATCAATAAAATAAATTATAAAAAATACTCCCTTTTATACATTCCCAAAAAAATTAGTTTTATATCTTTAATGAGTTAGGAAAAAAATAACTAAAAAACATGATTTTTTACCTTATGGATATATTTCCCACTATATAACCATTTGGTTAATCCATAACATGCCTTTCTCCTCTACAGAAAATTGTATAGAAATGATATTATTATTGATACATCGTATGTATTAATATTCTTTGTAACCTTGTGAAATTGAATCATGAGAAAGGGTTGAGTTCTGATGATCAGTATGGTATAATAATGTAATCAGAAAATAACATTTGAAAGACTTTGAGAGTAATATTAGAATGTGAATAAATTAAAATCAAGGAAATTAAATGCGGTATTTCCTGACCATAAGTATATGAATCATAACATGGAAATGTTGCTATAACATAAACATGATACATTCATAAGTATTTTAACAAAGCTCATCACTATGGTGTTGTAAAAAAATCAAAGGTGATTGTAAAATGTATCATAATACATTACCAAGGCATGCTTATATTGTATCATTAACATGACGTATCAAGAGATTAATTATTTACCCACTTCATTACAGTTATATTGGGGAACAATATTCATATTAGTAATGTTGTTATCCACGCTATCATAAAACACTACTATGGTATGCTTCCAAGGTATCATAAAAATGTCATAGTAATGAATATAGGGTGTTTATATTGTTCTTAAAAACGTTTGTGGAACATTAAAAAAATTATTTTTAAATAATAAAAATCCATGACCTTCATTAAATTATTTATAGATATATTTTAAAAAAATTTACAAAATGAGGTTTTATTTTATAATAAATGAATAAGTGGGTATGAAGTTTCATTTAAAAAGTAAAATATGGTGAAAAAATTTGTTTATATAGATGAAAATTGTAAAAAAATATTTTAGGAAACATTTAAAATGTTATATTGAAATAAAATATTATTGGACCGTTTAAAAATTATTTTTAGAAACTTTTAAGTTAGTAATGTGAAATCATTTAATTTTTTAAAAATTAAATTCAATAATATATCATTTTAAATACATAAATGTTATTAAAATAAATTTATGGTGGAAGATAAAACATTCTATTTTTGAATGGGTTGAAAGGAATTTTAATATTTTTAAATTTATTTATTTAAAACCAATATTTTATGAATAGTGAGAAAAAATGTTTTTAAAAGATTATAAGGTAAATTTGGAGGCCACATGATATAAAACATAAATTGGTTTATAATATTAATGGATAAAATTTTCATGAATAGAAAAAATGGATGAGGTGGGGAAACCATCATTAAAGAGGATTATAATTATTATTATTAATGATCAATTTTGTGGGAATAGATTCATCAATGTAAAATAATTATATTAAAAGTAATTATCTTGAGTGAGGAAATAATTAAACATGAAAGATAACATAATCATGAAATCAACTATGAATGGAAAAACTATGGTCATGAAGCATCTATATAACTCAACGAAGGTAGTTGAGTTAATAAAAACCATTTAAACATTGGTATCTATTAAATGAATATAAATTTAAAATATAATGTTATATGAATCTCAAAAACCCCATTATTAAAAGGATACTTATAAGAAATTATTTAGTATCAAATCATTCTTTAGTAAATATATCATGGTTCACAACAAGAAAAATGTGTCCTAAAATTAAATTTGAGACAAAGTACCCCTCACATTAATTTCTGACTCCCACTAATTTTCTTAAAAATCCTATATGATAAAAATAACTATCTTAACAACATAATTCAGTTGATTTTTCAAAAAAAAATACCCTTTATAAAATTTATTATAATTAGACGCTACACGTATATGAGTTAGTTGTTGTCTATTTTTTATATCCAGTGTGAGTAAACATGATCAATTTTATTTTTTTTAATAATATTTTTGTTATTTATTATTCCCCAAAAGGACATAATTCACAAGTCATACGTGATATTGAAATCTATGTATTTCAGTTTGTTATAACGTTATAATTTCATTTCGAATGTATTTTAGTTCATTTTATTGAAGATAAAGTTAGCGACTTGATTGTTTTATTAATTTATTATAAACAAAAGTTGTCTTCTAAATTAATGAGTTAAATGTTTATATTTATATTCTAGATCCAAAAAAAATATTTAATTTCTAATATATAATTTTAATTTTAAAATATATAATATATAGAAATAAATATCATGTTTCAAAAAGGTGTTTAAACCTAACCAATAAGACCAAGTTATAATATATATGTGAGTATGGTTATGGAATGTTTTTTTGATAAAATATTTATGAAGAAATTTTAATGTCATTATTTTTATGTTATTAAGGTGACTTATCATAATTTGGATAAGTTATAAGAACATGTTAAATAAAGAATCTTACACTTATAAATAATTATTTTTTTCTATTGGTATACTCATTTTAAATAATTATTAATACAATGATCATTTATTTGTTATAAAATTAAAAATTTCTATTTAAAAAAAATAAATACTGATATAAATAAGATATGTATTCACTAAACCCATGTCAAGAATCATCCATGAAATATGTGATTGGAAAACTAAATGTGTCGTTCATGTATGCGGTAGTCTACACCCACACATGAAGAACATTTTAATTTCCTTATTATAATTAGAGGTAATTTAATAAGGGATATAACATTAATATAAAAACATTTAGAATGTTATTTATTCTAAATTGAAAATATAAATATTTTTTTAATGGGTTTAGATGAGGGTGAATGAGAGTGATCATTAAAGGAAGTTAAATGGTAAGTAATATTTTCATAGAGAATTTGGATCTTTTATTGATGTGTCATATAGAAATAAAGGACATGGGTAGCCTTGTTGAGGATAGAGGAGTCCAATTTAATATATGATATCTAGTGGAAGTAAAATGGGTATATTAAAATTGAAAATTTTAAATAGGTGTGTATATTTATATGGGTGGAAGATAGATCCTTTTTACATGAAAATAGGGACAATGTTTTGGAAAATAATTGTAAGTTATGGGTATGAAAGTAATTTCATATTAGTAAGATGATATATGTGGGGAGATACTTTTTAGTGATGTAGATATAAATTTAAAAACTAAAAAGTTAATTATATATGGTATATGTCTCATATTGATTTAGAAAAATTCAATCAAAATTAGATTTTCCATTTTGAAACTTATTAATATTAATTAAAATTTATTCATGGTAATTATTTCGTTAAAAAAAATAAGATGAAGCCTCATACCAAATTTCATGATAATGAATAGGAATCTAAACTCTATTTATTCTATTTAAATTTATAAATATGAAATCATTAACTATTAAATTGAAATATATAATGTGCTAATTTTTTCAGAAAAAATGCCATTTTAATTATTTAGAGTTCATAATATTATTTAACATCGATCACCAATTAAAAGAGTTTTTAAATTTTTATTATATGTACAAACTACAATTAAAATAGATCCATTTAATTTAAAAATACCCAATATTTATAAAAGTATCTTTCATTGAAAAAATTACATTTATACCATGGTGATTAATATTTATCATTGTAACTTAATTTGATGCCAAAAAATGGAATTCTCCCCACTATAAAAAAAATATTATAATTAAAAATATTGAAATAAATTATTGATGGATATTTTAAAAGTGATAAAAATAATTTATAATATACATTTTATAACACATAAAACCAATTCTAAGAAACATGTATATTTTAAAACTAAAATAAATTTATTTCATTCCTAGTAATGATAATAAAATGGATGGTAACCAACTTTATGGTATATGTTATAAAGAATCTCAGTTTAAACCATAATTAAAAAATCATATAATAAAAATCATATTACATGAATGTAATTTTTTTATAAAAATATATGTTTTATAAAATGATTATATTGATTCTTAGTTATACTAATTGAATTTTCATTAATCCCTTAGTGTTAATAAATATCTTTATTTTAATTTCTAAATATAGTTCTTAATTTTTTACATCGTTTTTACCTAAAAATTCTAATGGAATATTTTAAAGAGTATATAATTTTCAAATTTTTTTTCTCGGTGTTGTGTTTGAATAAAAAAATTGACCACATATGATTTTCATAGAAAATATTTTTTTTTAATCACAATGTTTTACATTGTCCCACATCATAAATATAATTTTTGATTCTAAATTAAATATTCACACAATAATAATATTATTTATGTTATCTAAAAGATAACCATACTCAGGATATATTTTCAAATAGGGAGTTTATCATAATATCTTAGGTATGATTAAGAAACATATCTTTTCCATTTATATCATTAACTGATTACATTAGTTTTCCTCCAAAAGGTGTTTATATATTCCATAATTTTCAAAATATCTTGAATATTCATGTTATTTTGATATATTTATAAGGGACCCTAAAAATCCTCAAGATTTTATTTTAATTTTCATTGAATTAAACATGATGTATTTGATAGATTTTTTTATATATAACTTAATGTCTAAATGAATTTTGTTATAGTATATCATTTTAACCTAGATATTGGATCGAAGTGAATGAATATTATTAAACACATTATGGAAAATATAAATAATGTATAATCTATTAAAAATTTATGTATTAATTTATAATAAATAATTTATTTAATTTTAGTAAAGTCATCTTATTCTTCGAAAAAATGCTTTCTTTAAAAATGATTTTTATTGAATTCTTTGAATAGATATTATGAATAGTTTATAAAAATTTTAGAAATTTAAATTTATATAAATTATATATTTTACAAAATATTCATATTAACATTATTTTAAGATTAAATTTTGTATTTTATTAAAAAATATTAATGTTTTCGTGAATTGTAAAAAATATTGATATTTTAGAAAACCCTCCCATCGAATCAATTATTTTAAAAGACCAATTTATTTGAAATTATTTTTAAAATTTAATTTGTTAATATTTATTAAAAATAATAAAAATAATTTCAATTTAATCAACATTATTCTTAATTTTGGTATAAAAACATTTTTAATCTTAAGAAAACATTTTTATGGAAAAATAATTTTCGTTGTGTTTTGCGAGTTTTTTGTAAATTGAATTTGTACAACGTATATAGATTTAACATGGTAAATTGGATAAAATATTAGTATTAAAAAATATTAATAATATAAAATATTTTCAATGAGTTTTTTGTTCATAATTATTTTAAAAAAACATAGAGGTTTTTTACCGTGATTATTGTTAAAAGGAGTTTACCAAGGGTAAACTAAGAGATAAGGGTGATAGTTCCATATAAATTTTTCTAAATTATATTTTATTAAAATATGTTGACCCTATAACATCTCATAATATAATATAAGTCATTTGGAATCATATTAATTGAGACATATTGTATAATATTTTAATTATTATGAAATTTTATTTGTGTCCCCTTCCCTACTTATTAAAGGACACCCCTCCTCTCTCTTATTTAAACCAAATTGAGCCACATAGATAGACTATTAACCACCAAATTATCATATAAAAAACCCTATAAATAATTTATAAGTCCTATAATTCCTCACAAGACATTAAAATAATCCTTAGGAAGGGATATAAATGAGTTCTACCGAAGAAGATTTAATCATCATGCCCTATCCCTCTCAATTTATTTTTTCTTATATATCCTCTAAATATATAGAATTAAAAATAAAATAAAAATTTCAATAATAAATACATAATTAAATGTAATTATTATTGTGTAACCACCATTATCCACACTATTTTCTCTCAAATGGGATATTAATTTATCACATGTCTGTACGTGTAGACAATCACCATCACATATTAGTATAATCTATTTTTCATCACCATCATAAATGGTTTGTTACTCTATTGTATTTAATGTTTATATATTGTATTTATGATTTAAATAGTTTTATATAATGATAAAATTGTACTAATCATTTTTTAATTATTTTCATTATAATATGAAATCAACATTCATGGATTTATATGACCAACCATCTCTATGAACTGTGTAAATAATTTTTTCTATATTTTTATTTTAATGATGATTCTAAATTTTTATATAATGACTCTATATGATGTTTATATTATGATTATAATTTCTATTATGATGTAACCATGATCAAGGTAAAAATACTAGATCTACAAAACATAAAATTTATGAAAAATGAAATAATAAATACTCTGAAAAGAATATTTTAATAATAAGTTATTAATAAATGGGTGTTAAAATGATATGAGTGGATAATTTCTGATATTATAATTTTAAATGAATATTATATAAGATTATAATAAATATAAATCTATTACATAGGGTGTTAGTGTACTTACAATGTAATTCAAACGTATAGTTAAAGATTTCAATTTAAATCTATTTTTAAACGAAATTATTTGCGCTTTAATTTATGTTAAGGGAAATTATACGATCATTATTTTATAAAAACTTTTAATGTTTCTCTCATAAGTTTATTTATTTATAATAAAGGTTTTACTTTCAGTTTTCTCACTTTATGTACTCAAAAAACCTAATTTTTTTTAATTGAAATCAAATATATTTTACTATTTGGTCAGTAATTTTTTTCATTCATTTCCACATTTTATTTAAAATAATTTATTGAACTTTTTTAATATTCTCATATGATTTTTAAATTCATAACAAGTGTTTTTATTTGTATAAAAATATTAAAATTAATGTTTCTATCCTTATCAAAACGAGGGTCTTTTGAAATTTTATTAGAAATGTGAAATAAATATTTGTTTTAATATAATATTCATGAATAGAAATTCCAACTATTATGAACATTTAATGATTTTAATATTACAAAAATAAATTAAAAAATCTATTTTAAAAGGATTTTTTTCCATAGAATATTATAAATTTTATAATTCATATAATTTATTTCAAGATGAAAAATTTATTTTCCTCTGAAAATGTTAATATAATATTATATAGAGAATTTTTATATATGATAAGATACATTAATATTAATTAATAATAAACATGGTTTTGATCTAAAAATATCATCTTTATCGAATTTAATGTTAAATTATTATTACTCTTCATAGATGATTAGAAATATTGTTTATTTTCTATGTATGACGCTATGATGATCCGGTGAATGTTTTCTTATATTGTGGAATACATATGATTTTATTATTATTATGTGATGAGTGGCCCCATAAATATAAATTCCTCTAATTTATTGGGTAAATACTAATGTTCTATAAGCTCAAATGGTACATGGGATGCTATACAATACATAAAAATGGGTCAAAATAGGTTATCCCATGCCTAAAGTAGGGTACTCTTGAGGTAATCCCATGTCTAGAAGAGGGCATATAGGATGTTATACTAATACTGAAGTAGATACATGGTAAATTAATACAATACTAAAATGTGATGAATTTCTTCATGTGTATTTAGAACATAAGATTTTTATGATTATAATTATGACATACATCATGTAACTCTTTTATGACATGGTATTATTCCAATTTTATGTTTTAACATATCATTTCTTTTGATTATATCATGATTCATATCTTATAAACTTCCATGAATTATTCCATGACCTTTAAATATGATCAATGAATTTATAATTATAATTTTTAAATGTTTTTAACATTTTCCCTTTCTTTTATTATTGTGTTATGTTTAAATGGTCACTAATATATCCCTTATTTACCCTTACTAAAAATATGTTATTACTATCATGACCCGTCCTTGGGGCCCATGCCGTGACTACCCCAAGCCCGCCTTCCATAGGCCAGGGGATGGCGACTAGCACCAAGGCGTAATTCTTGGTAAAAAGGGAAGGCATTGCCTTTGTAAAGTAAACAACACCACAGAGCAAGCAAGCAGAAGTAAACACTAAGTAAAAACTGGGTACAATAGTAGTCCAGAAAAGTAAGTGGGCCAGAATAAAAACCCAAACTAAAATTAAAGTACAACTGAAAAAGGGAGTACAGAAACTGAAAAGTAAATTTGTAGCCTCAAGCAGTCCACTGGAAGTCCCACCTGAAGGGTGGGTACAGATAGCCTCCACAGCTCCTTGGGTCCAGTCGTCCACTCCGAGTACACCCCACCCAGTGGTCCACCTCCGGGTACCGACCTGCTCCTCGTGCCTCAACCACGATCAGCATTGTCCGTCATCTGCAACCAACACAATGTAGTGCGGGCATAGCCCGTGCATGGGTGAGTATAAGCTACTCAGTAGGGACCCTGAGACCCCCGAAGATCTCCTAGAATCCACGAAGGATAATCCACAAAGGAAAGATACAATCACGAAGTAACATCCAACATTACTTAGGTATATGCCCATACATATACCTAAGTCATTAATTCTCATTCGGCTCCAACATCTGAGCTCAAGTACAACCCAGTCCACATAGGAAATCACAACTCAATCCACACAAGAAAGCATAACGTAATCCACGCAGGATATCAAGTCAAACTTATCGAAGATAAGGATTGAAAGTCAAGATTTCTCTCACACAGGTATACTTCTTCGTAAGACGATAAATATGATCAGATTTAGCCACTAATTCATCTAAGCCATCGGACCCACACAGGATCGATAGGTACTAACCCCCGCAATGACCCACAAAGGATCGATAGGTAACTAACCCCCGCAATGACCCACACAGGATCGGACCCACACAGGATCTGTAGGCGCTGGCCCACACAGAACCGCTGAGCGCTGACCCACACAGGATCTGACCCATACAGGATCGGTAGCACTGATCCATGTAGGATCGCTGAGTGTTGTAGTCGTCGCCGTCGAATCCACGGAGGATTTCTGTACAGTCGTCATCGTCATCGCAGTCGCAACCAACTCTAGGGTTCCCGCACACAGCAAGCTCGTACAGGAGGGTCTTCTCCTCAAGCCGAGGGGCTGATACATCAACTGACACATAGTCCGGAGTTTATGTATCCAAAAGTTCTGTATCATCAACAGGAACTCAACGACACTGACGGTGCGTCAATCGGATGCCCGGTCTGAGAGTTATTGGCTTTTTCGTCCCAGGGGCCCGGATGGTTTTTAAGTCAAATCCAACCCGACCGTACTCCAATTGCATCCAAACCTTGAGCGGAGTAAGCCAAAAGGTCTGTCTCACTAAGAGGAATCCATCAAAGTCGACGGCACATAAATCGGATGTCTGGAGCTCATGTTATAAGTGCTTTTGCTCCTAAGGCCCGGTTAGTTTCGTGATCGAACCAACCCGGCCGAACCCAAAGTATTCCGAAACCTTGATTTTAATATATCAAAATGACCGTCTTGATCCAAGGATCACATCGTAGCTGACGGTGCGTCGATCAGAGGTCTGTAGCCCATGTTATGGGAAAAAGACCGAAAGGGGTCCGGAAGTGGGGGTTTTAGGCCCGGACCGACCCGGCCCGAGACCCCCTGGGTTGGCCCGAACCGGGTCAACCCGACCCGGGTCCGGGTCCGGCCCGCTTGGGCGTGGCTCGGCCCGGTCGCCAGGTGGCTCGGCCGTTTCGGCTGAGCGGATGGGGGGGGCGCTCCACCCCTGTTTCGTAACTACGGCCCCCATGTGGGGGGCCACTCATGTCCAGCCAGCCGGGGGTCGTAACCCCCGGCTCCTCCTCTGACCGGTCGGCCCGCTCCGGTCGGCCGGCTGTTGCCTCCACGGGACCGGCATAGGCCGGTCCCCCTGCTTCGACGCCGGAGGCCCGGAACCGGTCGCTGGTCCCTGCTCCGCTGCGGCCTTGGTCCGTCCAGCGGGGCGCGACGGTGCCACGCCCCTCCGCCGCGACCCCGCTCCGGCCGCGGTGTCTTCGGATTTTTCCGGCGCGGCGCGACGGTGCCGCAGCTTGGTTTGGTTTCAATTGTATAGCAAGACGGCGCCGTGCATCCTTGTTGCACGTTCCCACAAGGTGCGACGGCACCGCGTCACTTTCCTTCGAACCGTAACAACACAAAAAAATAAGGGAGGAGGGTCGGTCGTGTTTGTGCGGTCCGACCGCCTCCCGTTAATCGATAGCAAGTGGCCCAATTGAATGAGTAACGTCAACGGAAGAAATCACGAATATCAACAACAATAAAATCCCCTACCTCGAGCGTAGTTTGAACGGAGGTTCGTCTCGGAATTGCACGTCACGGAAGAAGACATCGCGGAAGGAGAGGGTCATTGGCGTTTGTTGATCCCTGAGGAAGGCGTCTCTTTCCATCGTCCACCATCGGAGGTCAGCGTTCTTCGTCGGCGGCAGTGCGTTCTTCGCGTTCTTCGACGAAGAACGAAGAACCTCAAGACTTCTATTTTCTCTCAAAGTCTCAATACAACAAAACCCAACAACAATAAAATAAGTGTCAAGTCTTATTTTATTACTCAAGTCTTAAGAATTTTGAATTTCAAACATTGAATTAAATCACTTAATTTAATTCATGTCATTTAAAAGGAGAGTTATAGTAGTTTAGAGAATATGAAGGGGTGGGGTTCGTGTGGGCCCCACCACCCTCATAACCTCCCATGGGAATTTTGGTGGTTACCCCAACTTCCACTCAAAGGTTTTAACCACTTAGAAAGAAAAAAATAAAAAATGTAGCTAAATTTTTTATTTTAACTTCCAAAATTTTTATCAACTTCTCCCGTGTAAACGCAACTCCGGAAAAGGTGTTCCTAAGAAATTATCGGCACTGTGAATCCATCGGTGCCCTCAGAATTCGATTCCGAGAACCGGTTCAAAAGTTAGAAAATCCCGCTCGTTCGTTCACTAAATGTACCCGAGCTAAACTTCGGATAGAAATTTCGGGCACACTAGGCCTCGGAATCAAGTGCCGTCAGAAACCGCGTTATTGTAAAATCCCAAAGAAAATTAAGAAAAAATTTCCCTTGAATTTTAAGGGTCTTTAAATTACTCCCACCTCAGGGCTTTACGTCCCCTTAAAGATACATCATAAACTAGGGAAACAAATGTGGGTACTGAGCACGCATCTGAGCCTCCCGCTCCCAAGTGTTATCCTAGATGTTCTCGTGCTGCCATCTGATGCACACTAGAGGAATCTACCATCTACATAGGACCCTCTCCTGTCGATCCTCAATCTCCATCGGGACCTCTGCAAAAGTCGCCCCATCATCAATGTCCAGCTCCCCATGGTCAATGATATGCATCAGGTCATGCATGTATCTTCTCAGCTGGGATACGTGGAAGACGTCGTGCACTCGGTGCAACTGAGGTGGTAGAGCCAGGTGATAAGCCACCTCGCCAATCCTACTGAGGACCTGGAATGGTCCGATGAAGCGTGGATACAACTTTCCACCTCGGCCAAATCTCTATAATCCACGTCGAGGTGAGACCCGCAAGAAGACGTGGTCGCCATCCTCGAACTCTAGTGGCCTCTGCCTCCTATCAGCATAAGAATTCTATCGGCTCTGAGCTATCCTCATCCGCTCTTGGATGACCTGGACCTTCTCCGTCGTGGCCTGGACCATCTCTGGTCCCACAAGTGCTGACTCCCCAGGGTCTGTCTAGTACAGCGGTGATCTGCAAGGTCGGTCGTACAACGCCTCGTATGGTGCCATCCCGATGGTGGAGTGGTAGCTGTTGTTGTACACGAACTCTACTAAGGGTAGGTGGTCCTCCCAGCTGCGACCAAAGTCGAGGAAACATGCGCGGAGCATGTCCTCGAGAGTCTGAATGGTCCTCTCCATCTGATCATCCGTTTGAGGGTGAAAGGCGGTGCTCAGACGTAGCTGCGTCCCGAACGCCTACTGCAACCCCTTCCAAAGTCAGGAAGTAAAGCGAGCATCTCGATCAGAGACGATAGATGATGGAACACCATGAAGCCATACAATCTCCTGAACTTAGAGACGTCCCAAGTTCTCCACTGAGCCCTACTCTCTGATGGGTAAGAAGTGAGCCGACTTGGTGAGTCGGTCGACAATCACCCAAATGGAGTCGGGACCTCTGGAAGTGTGTGTAAGTCTAGTCATGAAGTCCATAGATATGTCGTCCCACTTCCACTCTGTGACATCCAATGGCTGCACCAAGCCTGCAGGTACATGGTGCTCTGCCTTCACCTACTGGTAGTTGAGGCATCGAGAAACAAACTCAGCCACAACCTTCTTCATGCCCGGACACCAGTGTTGTCGTCTGAGATCCCGGTACATCTTCGCCACTCCAGGATGTACTGCCAAAGGGGAAGTGTGATACTCTCTCAGCACCTCCTCCCGTAAAGAAACTGGTACCAAGGTACATCCTCTAAAAAGGACGTAGTTCTCTCCTCCTAAAGAGAAACCATCAGGTTCCTATCCTGAGGATATCTGCGCACGCCACATCTCACAGTCAGCGTCCCCACATTGTGCCTCTCTGACCCGCTGTAGTATTGGAGGGGTGACTGTGAGTGATTGAAGAAAGGTTGCTCCATCTCTATCCACAAAGGATATCTGTAAAGCGGCTAGCTACTCTGTCGCCTCCCCAAGTAGCTGAATTCCCGTCCTCCTGCTGAGAGCATCGGCTACCACGTTCCCCTTTCCAGGAGTATAGACTATCTCAAAGTCATAGTCCTGGAGAAACTCGAGTCATCACCACTGTCTTAGGTTCAGGTCCTTCTGAGAGAAGATGTACCTGAGACTCTGATGGTCAGAATAGACTGTAAAGCGCTCGCCCATTAGATAGTGTCGCCACATCTTCAGAGAAAAGACCACTGCTACTAACTCCAGGTCATGGGTAGCGTAGTTCTGCTCATGCGGCCTCAACTGACGTGATCCATAGGTGATAACTGCCCGCTCCTGCATCAGGACACATCCGAGTCCATTCCCTGATGCGTCTCAGTAGACTACATACCCTACTCCCTCCTCCGGTATCCTCAAGATAGGTGTGCTGGTCAATCTCTGTCTCAGCTCCTGGAAGCTCTGCTGACATCTGTCTGACCACACAAAGGGTTTCCCCTTCTTCGTCAAAGCTGAGAGTGGTGTCGCAACTCTGTAGAAGTCTGGCACAAATCTCCGATAATATCCAGCTAGTCCCAAGAAACTTCGCACCTCCGTCACGCTCCTGGGTGGCTCCCAAGCTAGCACTACCTCGATCTTCACAGGATCCACCGCAACTCCCACCTCAGAGATGACGTGTCCCAATAATTGGACCTCACATATCCAGAACTGACACTTCGAGAGCTTTCCATAAAGCTGGTTCTCTCGGAGTGTGTCTAGTACAACCCGCAAGTGGTAGGCGTGCTCCTCCTCAGTGGTCGAGTATATCAAAATGTCGTCGATGAAGACCACGACAAATCGATCAAGGTATGGATGAAAGATCCTGTTCATGGGGGCCATGAACACTGATGGAGCATTGGTTACGCCAAATGGCATAACCAAGAACTCATAGTGGCCATACTGACACCTGAAGGTCGTCTTCTTCACGTCCTCGTCCCGAACTCTGAGCTGGTGATAGCTTGACCTGAGATATATCTTCGAGAATCATTGTGCTCCCTTGAGCTGATTGAAGAGGTCATTAATCCTCAGTAGCAGATACTTGTTCCTCACTGTCACCTGGTTTAGGCGACGATAGTCGACACAAAGTCGCAAGCTCCCGTCCGCCTTCTTGGCGAACAAAATCGGGGAAGCCCAGGGTGAAACACTGGGTCGGATGAATCCCTTGCCCTGCAAGTCCTCCAAATGTACCCATAGATCTTGAAGCTCAGCGGGAGACATCCAATATGCTGGGGTGGATATTGGTGTTGTCCCGGGGTACGGATCAATATAAAATTCTACCTCCTTGCGGGGAGGTAGTCCTAGAACGTCGTCGGGGAAAACGTCTGCATACTGATCCACCACTGCAAGAAAACCAGGACTCCGCACATCAACAGCTCCTAGGATAAGGCTAGACAACTAATGAGTGATAGGTTTTCCTCTCCTCTGCGAGAGTCCATCCTATGCTGCGAAGGCTCCCTTCTCACCGGTGAAGGTGAACCTGCTCCCGTCGGTGCATACACACCGCACCTTGCGCCTAATACAGTCAATCTGAGCATGGACTGTAGATAACCAATCCATGCCCAAGATGACGTCGTAAGGCCTAGACGCCACTACAATAAGATCTCAGTCGAAGCTCTCACCTCCTAGAGTAAGCTCAAACTACCGGCACCAGTGCGTAATCGTCGAGTCTACTCCCATAGGAGTCTCTAGCTATAAGGATCGAGCCAACGGCTCTGTCGGAATCTCTGAGCTCCGAACAAGGGCAACAGCTATAAAAGAATGACTCGCTCATGTGTCTATAAGAACTATAGAAAGGGTGGAATAGACACAGATAGTACCTCGAATCATCTCGGGCACGCTGTGGTCATAGGCCTCCGCTGCCTGAAGCTATGCCTGTCTCTACCCGCCAGCTCCCTGTGGTCAGGGTGGACCTCCTGGGGGTGGTGGTGGTAGAGCCTCAAAGCGTCGCCCACCACCTGCTGCTCGGACAGCTCCTCTACCTCGTCCGCCTTCTCCTTGAGGACCGCCACGGTCGACCCTCTGCCTCTACATGGGTGGTCCCTCAACCGTCTGCTGCTTCTCAGTACGGCGGGTCAGGCAGTCACGAGCCATGTGGCCCTGCCCGCCGCATGCGTAGCACGGTCTACCTCTCAAAAGACTGGCTCTACGCTGGGTGCCCTGCACCTATGAGCCAGTGTCCTGATGTCGTCTGCCTGAGGGTCTGGTCTGCCTAGACCCATGAGTCATCCGTCGACTACCTGCTGCAGAAGACTCTGCTATGTGCCGCCCTGCGGTAGGTCTCGCTGCTGATGTAGGCTCAGCAAGGAATCTCTCGATCAGAAGGGCTCACTCCAGTACCCCTGCCTGTTTCGGAGTGGTGAGGGAGATCAGTGATGCCCTGATCTCATGTCTCAATCCCTGCTCAAAGGTCTGGGCCCAGAAGAATGGGTCCCGTACCATGTCTATCGAATAGCGTGAGAGATCTGTAAATCTCGCCGAGTACTAGGCGACCGTCAAGCTGCCCTGCCGCAGCTGTAGAAGCTCCTGGATGTGCACCGCACGGAGGGTGGATGTGACGAACTCCGAGCGGAAGAGGCTCTCAAAGTCTTTCTAGAGGAGAGATGCCTCTTCGTGCACCTGGAGCATCAAGCTCCACCATCTACCTGCTGCCGCATGCAAGAGGTTCGCTGCGAGGATCACCATGAGGTCTGCTGGTGTCCTCACTAACCTGAAAACTTGTATAAATGCCTCCAGCCAGCCCTCGGCTGCCTGAGGGTCCGTCTCCCTGCGGAACCTGGGTGGTCTCTGACGCTGAAACTTGTGCAGTGCACTAAGGCGACGTGCATCGTCAGCGGCTGGGGCTGGTATCATCGGTGGCTCAGCGGGTAGAGGTACCGTCGGTGCCTCTGCTGTCAAAGGGCCCTATACCGAGACCTCGTCGCTCAGTGGGCTGTCGTCACGTACAACGCTCGGAACCCTTGCTGGCTGCCGTCGTGGGGCCATCCTGAAAAGAAACAGGTGCGTCGTGGTCAAACAGTATACCTGGTGAGCTGACACAAAGTAATCACAAATAAAACTTGAAACACACATGCAATCAATGTTTTCGTGCATTAAGTCGGAAATCAGAAGTCAGGGTCCTGGTGTACGGATACGTCGGCCGCCGCACCAACACTGGACTCCCAGGACTGATAACCACACTCAATACTCTTAACACTATTGCTTCACATAGAAAAAGATCAGAGTCCTGAGTTCTGCGGTAGAATCGAACTCCTCTGATACCAATTTGTCACAACCCATCCTCGGGGCTCGTGCCGTGACTACCCCAAGCCCGCCTTCCATAGGCCAGGGGCTGGCGACTAACACCAAGGTGTAATTCCTGGTAAAAATGGAAGGAATTTCCTTTGTAAAGTAAACAACACCACAGAGCAAGCAGGAAGAAGTAAACACTAAGTAAAAACTGGGTACAATAGTAATGCGGAAAAGTAAGTGGGCCAGAATACAAACCCAAACTGAAAGTAAAGTACAACTGAAAAAGGGAGTACAACAACTGAAAAGTAAATTTGTAGACTCAAGTCGTCCACTGGAAGTCCCACCTGAAGGGTGGGTACAGATAGCCTCCACAGCTCCTCGGGTCCAGCCGTCAGCTCTGAGTACACCCCACCCAGTGGTCCACCTCTGGGTACCGACCTGCTCCTCGTGCCTCAACCACGATCAGTGTTGTCCGTCATTTTCAACCAACACAACGTAGTGCGGGCATAGCCCGTGCAGGGGTGAGTATAAGCTACTCAGTAGGGACCCCGAGACCCCTGAGGGTCTCCCAGAATCCACAAAGGATAGTCCACAAAGGAAAGATACAATCACGAAGTAACATATGACATTACTTAGGTATATGCCCATACATATACCTAAGTCATTAATTCTTGTTCGGCTCCAACATCCATGCTCAAGTACAACCCAGTCCACACAGGAAATCACAACTCAATCCACACAGGAAAGCATAAGGTAATCCATGCAGGATATCATGTCAATATTATCGAAGATAAGGATTGAAATTCAAGATTCAGCTCACACAGGTATACTTCTTCGTAAGACGATAGAGATGATCAGATGTAGCCACTGATTCATCTAAGTCATCGGACCCACACAAGATCTATAGGTTCTAACCCCCGCAATGACCCACAAAGGATCTATAGGTAACTAACCCCCGTAATGACCCACACAGGATCGGACCCACACAGTATCTGTAGGCGCTGGCCCACACAAGACCGTTGAGCACTGACCCACACAGGATCTGACCCACACAGGATCGGTAGCACTGATCCACGTAGGATCTCTAAGTGATGTTGTCGTCGTCGTCGAATCCATGGAGGATTTCTGTGCAGTCTTCATCGTCGTCGTAGTCGCAGCCAGATCTAGGGTTCCCGCACACAGCAAGCTCGTTTAGGAGGGTCTGCTCCTTGAGCTGAGGGGCTGATACATCAACTGACACATAGTCCGGAGTTGATGTATCCAAAAGTTCCATATCGTCAACAGGAACTCAACGACACTGACGGCGCGTCAATCAGACGCTCGGTCTGAGAGTTATTAACTTTTTCGTCCCAGGGGTCCGGTTGTTTTTTAAGTCAAAACCAACCCGACCGTACTCCAATTGCATCCAAACCTCGAGCGGAGTAATAAAAAAGGTCTGTCTCACTAAGAGCAATCCATCAAAGTCGACGGAATGTCAATCAGACGTCCGGAGCTCAAGTTATAAGTGTTTCCGCCTCGAGGGATCGGTTGGTTTCGTGCTCGAACCAACCCGAACGAACCCAAAGTATTCCGAAACCTTGAATTTAATATATCAAAACGACCGTTTCGATCCAAGGATCGCATCACAACTAACGGTGCGTCGATCTGAGTTCCGTAGCCCAAGTTATGGTAAAACTACCGAAAGAGGTCCGGAAGTGGGGGTTTCGGGCCCGGACCGACCCGGCTCGAGACCCCCTGGGTCGGCCCGAACCGGTTCGACCCGACCCGGGTCTGGGTCCGGCCCGGTCACTAGGTGGCTCAGCTGTTTTGTCCGAGCGGATGGGGGGGGGGGTTGCCCCCCTGTTTCGTAACCGCGACCCCCATGTGAGGGGCCACTCTTGTCCGGCCAGCCGGGGGTCGTAACCCCCGGCTCCTCCTCTGACCGGCCGGCCAGCTCCGGCCGGCCGGCTTTTGCCGCCACGGGACCAGCATGGGTCGGTCCCCCTGCTCCGACGCCAGCGGCCCGAAACCGGCCACTGGTCCCTACTCTGCCACGGCCTAAGCCGCGACCTTGGTCCATCCGGCGCGGCGGGACGGCGCCGCGCCCCTCTGCCACGGCCCTGCTCTGGCCGCAGTGTCTTCGGATTTTTCTGGTGCGGTGCGACGGCGCCACGGCTTGGTTCGATTTCAATTGCGTGGCACGACGGCGCCATGCATCCTTTCCGCATGTTCCCGCGCGGTGCGATGGTACCGCGTCACTTTCCTTCGAACCGTAACAACACAAAAAAAATAAGGGAGGAGGGTCGGCCGTGTTTGTGCGGTCCAGCCCCCTCCCGTTAATCGATAGCAAGTGGTCCAATTGAACAAGTAACATCGACGGAATAAATCACGAATATCAACAACAATAAAATCCCCTACCTCGAGTGTAGTTTGAACGGAGTTTCGTTGCGGAATTGCACGTCGCGGAAGAAGGCATCGCAGAAGGAGAGGGTCGTTGGCGTTTGTTGATCTCCAAGGAATGCGTCTCTCACCATCGTCCGCCTTCGGAGGTCGGCAATCTTCATCGGCGGTGGTGCGTTCTACGCGTTCTTCGACGAAGAACGAAGAACCTCAAGACTTCTCTTTTTCTCCCAAAGTCTCAATACAACAAAACCCAACAATAATAAAATATGTGTCAAGTCTTATTTTATTACTCAAGTCTTAAGAATTTTGAATTTCAAACATTGAATTAAATCACTTAATATTATTCATGTCATTTAAAAGGAGAGTTATAGGAGTTTAGGTAATATGAAGGGGTGGGGTTTTTGTGGGCCCCACCACCCTCATAACCTCCCATGGGAAGTTGGGTGGTTACCCCAACTTCCACTCAATGGTTTTAACCACTTAGAAAGAAAAAAATAAAAATTGTAGCTAAATTTTTATTTTGAACTTCCACAATTTTTATCAACTTCTCTCGTGTAAACGCAACTCCGGAAAAGGTGTTCCTAAGCAATTACTGGCGCTGCGAATCCATCGGTGCCCTCGGAATTCGATTCCGAGCACCGGTTCAAATGTTAGAAAATCCCGCTCGTTCGTTCACTGAACGTACCTGAGCTAAACTTCGGATAGAAATTCCGGGCACACCGGGCCTCGGAATCAAGTGTCATCAGAAACTGCGTTCTTGTAAAATCCCAAAGAAAATTAAGAAAAACTTTCCCTTGAATTTTACGGGTCTTTACAATTACCCATTATTTTCTTTCATTATACCAATGATATGATGAAATTTTATATGTTTCATGCATACAAAAGGATGAACGTTGTGTTGTACAATGTGGTATATTATATAGATCATTTTGGGACTGGTTGATTGTGTATCCATGTTTCTAATGATATTAAACCATTTTGGTTCTAGTGTAAGTTATAATGTTTTGTATTTAATATTCTTCTAATATGAGGTAATATTTATATATAAAATGTTTTTGTGGCTGTAGTTCCTCTTTTCAGATTGTTCTCATATAGAAAATTAAATTTTCCTTCCTTTATCATCATTATCACTTGAACTTCTATAAGGCCCTATCCTTCACTTATTTGATCTATTTTTTAATTAAAAATTACAAATATTGTTAATAATAATTTTTGATATATGGTTTAATATAATCATAATATTTCTTACTATGTATCTTTTCTCATTCAGTTTCTCATTGGGATAATCTCTATAAGGTCCATGGGACTAATATTTAACTTGATTCCTTTGGTCAATAGATATTACTAAAACAGAAAGTAGAAAACATTAGTGATGACTAATTAACACCATAGGAGAATTATTGTAGGATGAAAAAGTAAACCTAAAATTTATTACTCTCCAAAATTATTAAATTGGATTTGAGTTCAATATAAATTTCTATCAGATTAATCATGGTTTCATTAGATTGGGATCTATCATATTCAACAAACTAATTCCTTAATATAATAAATATATTGGTAGGAATTATAAATGGAATGTGATTTTCCAATGCATATCCCCATTGAGTGTTAATCTAGATGTGTAGTACCAGGCCCACTCATTGTTCCCTAGAGTGAGGATTTCATTAGTTCTCAACAAGCCTTTTTTGGGGGGATTACCCCTATGTTTATTTTTCCCGAAAACACATCCACTTTCCATTATACATAAAGGGATATAATTTCTATGAAATATTTATAATATTCACTTAAATTTTTCAGAATTAATCCTTTACATAGACATATCCCTTAGACGAGTTTTAAAAATAGTTCTATTATCCTAATCCCTAACATATTCATTATTACCTCAACTAATTATAAGGGTTATCTATACCATATAAATTAAAATAACTCTTAAATTATCACACCTTAATGTTTCCAAAACTAACATCCTAACCTATATAGTTATGTAATCCCTAATATGATACCAAATATGATGCACCATGGATGTGGTTGCCTCAATTACATGAATTGTATAAAAAATTATGTTTTATTTTTTCCAATTTCATTTTTTATTTAGTGTTTCAGAGAGGTGGGATCAATCATTAACTAACAATAACTTTTTCTTTTTCAAGTTATTGACATTTCTACACAATATAATCAACAAATTAATCTATAAAAAACACCACTATCTCCAAAACAATTCTCCACACAATATACTCTTTTGGACACATCATATGTATAGATTTTATTCATAACATGAAAAAATTGAAATATAATAATGTGATGAGCTCAGATGATCAGAAAGGAATATCATTGAAAATGGAACATAACTTGGGTGTGACTTGGGGAATAGAATAAGGATGAGAATATAATAATTTAAAGATAAGTGCATGTGGTATACTATGATCATATGTACTGTAAGCATGACATCGAAATGTGGGAACAATAAAAACACGAGACATTAATAATTATATCACTAATATTCATCACTAATATTTCATAAAATCATAATACCAAGATTATACATCAAGGCATCATAAAACATTATTAAGGCATAATGATAAGGTATATTGAATATATCATCTCAAGATATTATTTCTCCACCCAATGTATTAGAGCACTATTAAGCTGCACCAATCATTTATAGATGTTTTTCAACAAGCTATCAGAAAAATTACAAATGAATGTTTCCAAGAAATCATAATAAAATATAAAAGGAATTTATAAAGGTTTTTAACATATATTTCGGATAATTTTTAGAAGAATTTTGATAATTTATTTGGAAATTATATATATCCTCCACATTTTTGAATAAATTTATATGAATATTTTATAAAAATTGGATAATAAGATGAATTTTATAATCATTATTGACCTAGAGAGGATGTTTACTCGAAAAATACAAAGATAGTGGAATGATATTTTCATAAAGAATAAAAATACAAAAATGGATTTTTAATAATAATATTAATGTTATCAAAAATGGTTATTTTATGGGTAATATAAAAAATGTTTTTTTCAATCATTTGAAGTGAAAAATATTTTATTTTGATAAAAAAAATTATATAATAGATCCTTGGAATGAAATAAAGGTCATTAAAATAAATATAGGGTGTAAGATAAAACATTTTATTTATAAATTATGTAAGAACGTATTAATAATTTGAAATATCCTTATTGATAAAAATATCACAAATAGATTAGTAGAACAGATTTTTTAAAAGTGTATAAGTCAAATATGGGGTTCATATGAGATAACAAATAATTAGGGTTGGAATTATAATAGAAAACATTAGCATAAAATGAAAATATGGACATTAAGGGGAAACCATTACTAAAGTGGATATAAATTTTTCATAGAAATGATATTATTTTAAGGGAATAGATTCATAATATTATAATAATTGGACTAAAATTCATTCAAAGAACAATGTAAAATAATGTAATATAAAATAGAATTTTATTTTGGAATCAAACTTTCTTTATAGAAAAATATTCATGAATATATATTAAAAATGAATTATGGAAGTAGAGTTATCAAAACCCCTTTCAACTTGGTATCTTTTAAGTAAAATCTACCTAATAGAAAACATGATAAAACTATTCAAACTCCATGAATTATATTATTATGGTAAAAATAATTCATTAGGATGTAAATACTTAATAGTAATGATATCATTGTCCATGATATGAAATATGTCTCAAGAAATTGAATTTTTTACAATAAACCTCTTACCATAATTCATAACTCCCACATATGATATTTAATATCTTAATATAAAAAACAAAGGTATTAATCACTATTTTTTGAAAAACATTCATATGTATAAACTTTATAAATGTAATTTTTAATTACTCTCTATATGTATTTTTGGTTGTTAATATCAATTATTGATATTAGGTTTGAGTAATCTTGATTTATTTAATGTAGTTTCATAATATTTGTGTTGTTATTAATTACTCTCCAAAATTTCATTAATTATATACCATACATAGTATTTTAATTGGTATTTTATAAGTATTTACATTGTTACAATTATATTTCATACGTATTTTCATCATTATACATGATGATGATTTCAATTATGATCTTCCATCAATGATTTATTTTGAACCAATGGTGTTATCTCAATTAATTAGTGAAATATTTACATTACCACTAAAAAAATAATTGATTAATTATAAATATGATATGTTATCTTTTCAAATCCATATTTTATAGAATTTTATAGAATTGTTCATCAAGGCTGTTAAACAGTCCCAACAAGAATATGCTATATTCTAGGTGTGACTATGGATATGTAAGAGATTAATTTTTGATAATATAATTATAAAAAACATATAATGTAATTATTTAGATTTTATTAATGTTATGAATTAAAATTCAGAAGATTTATAAGTTAAATGTAAATGAAAAAGAATTGGTCACTTAAAAATGTTTTATTTTCCCTTTTGTATATACATTTTAGGTGGTCATTTTTTCAATTGTAGATTATTGTCAATATAGATAATATAATTCTGAATTTATATTTCTAGAATATAAAGTATGACATAAGGAACATATCTATTTAGTCAACCAATTTATATAGAAAAACGTTTTAGTTCACCAGCCAGGATGAAACAATGAGGGTTAGTGTGATGTAATTCTTTCTATTTAAAAAGTACATGTTGATTCTAACATCAAAATAAGTGTATCAAACCCATCCCTTTTATTTTATTTCTATACTTGAAATATTAACTTTTATGAAATTAAATATCAATAATAATTGTGAAATATAAAGTAATTTTTCAAATGATAAGGCTTATGTTCCAACTTTTATAACTCAAAATGATGGATATGCCTATGCATAGGCCTCAGACATTCTTCGGTGCATAAAAAGAACAAATTATGTTCACATCCATCACAAAAACACGATAATGAACTTATGATGATAATAGATGAATCATTGTTCACACCTTGTGGCTTGTTGTGATCATCATGGAATTAAAATAGTAGATTAACAGTGCACTAAATAACTATTTAGTGAAGGATAAAAATTATGTAAGTCAAACTGTTCTAATTAAATAGATCATATTACCTTAATCTAAGGAATATATTATAAATAGAGGGTTAACATTTCCCTATCTCATGATGTCCCACATCACTCGACGCATTGTTTGAGTGATCTCATTCAATAAAAAATGTACCATTACTAAGTTTTGCTGGTAATAGAGGTTCAGCACCAGAAAATCACACATGTTCACCTCATAGGTTCTTCCCACCAGTGTTATCCTAATTCATCTAAATATAAAACATAGTTTCACTTACCAGCACACAATCCTCCAAGTCTTAACACTAGCCCAATATCATGTGTTCCACCTTTATAGTTGTCCTTTCGAGTTCCCAATCATGGTTGTGTAATGCTCCTGTAATTCTTGGTTTATCTGGATAGCCTTTTGTGTGGTCTCCAAATTTTTTAATATATAACATTTATAATCAATTTAAAAAATCTCATATAAGTTTCTAAGAAAATTCTTATTCACTACAAATATATAACTCATTATCCTTTTTGAATTCATGTCATAGTATTTTTCATTTCCTCTTGTGTATCTTTTTGGAATATAAATTCCAAATATCAAATTAAAATTTACTTCATTGATGTAAAAACTGTGTCAAACTCTCCGAAAAATAACATGTCACGGGCATTAAGTAATAGACCAATCAATCATCAAATTTAACATGGATATTTGCTCATGTTTTACATCTAATGTCATCATGTGAATATATAATAATTCTTCAAGAATCACAACTTCATTTTAACTCTAAAAACATCATTAAGAACACATATTTAACCTTTGACAACAAATGAAATACTTACTTCAGAACTCAGTTTCTTCAATATAAATGGTGGGGATGACAAATAAAATGTCTAAATCTTGGAGGATGTATCCTAGAATGACCCAATCTTGACATACATGGATATTAGATCCTTTAAGGTGAAAATTCATTACATTTTAAAAATACTCACTGGAGTACCAAAATAGTTTAGTTCCATTGGAAACATGGAATACATTCTTCTAACTTGTGAAATATCTTTAGCGTCTCCAATAAATATCTTCCTCTTTAGTAATCCTACTAAAAACCAATATTTATATCCTGGAGAAAATAAACACAAGAAAGTGTGATTGCAGATGTTTAGTAAGGGTTTAAAAAGGAAATATATAGGCATATCAAGAGAATAATAGTATGAGAACATGATCATGAAAATAAAATATCATACCATGCATATCAAAAAATATGGAATAAATTTTGACAATTTATAAGTCATGAATCATAAGGAAATCAATGAACACAATCCATGAGATCATAAAATTTACATAAGACATGAAATTGGGGCATGCATATAATATGGTAACTTGGTGAACATGTATAAATTGTAAAAAGACCACTCATTAAATAAAAGATATGGAATGGGGCCCTTGTATAAACATATAGACATGAATAAAGTCTACACATAAAATTATGGACAATGAAAACCAAGTCCATGCATATAATTATGAACATGAAATATGGTTCACATATAACATATATATCTCACGATTTATCCATATTTACCCAATGCATTAGATGGAGATATAGGTCTCACCCATCTCATAATTAAATCATTTTGATGTATTCCACATAAAAACATAAATCATTAATCATAGCATAACCCAAGGAATATAATGGGATTCTTATACATAATTTTTTAAAATAAATGAGTCATTTCCTTGAAGAGCAAGGATCCTTCATTGAAAAAAAGTGAGAAGCTTACACAATTATTAAAATGGGAGATTTTTCACAATCCCTCTTATAAAGAGATAAAAACTCATCAGGAAGCTGATCTTTCCAGATGAAATCAACTCCACTGACCCCTTTGCATGTTAGTCCATCCTCCACCGAATTATCTTCTCTATAGGTATGAGTGATGATATGATTCATAGAAATAATAGAATCAAAGAAATTAACCCAGATATTAGTGAGCTTCCAAGATATATGAGGAGATCCCAACCTGATAGTAGAAACGAAAATAGTATAATAACTTTCAAGCCAAATATTTTTCCACCCATGTCTCTTTGCCTGCTCCACCGCAACAATAATGCCAAGCATCTCATCATCAAGAGAGGAGGTGAAGCCACAAGAACTATGAAAACATCCAGGAACGATGCCTTGATGATATCTGAAGACAGCACCATATCTGGAGGTAACAGGATTACCATGAGAAGCTCCATCACAATTGGCCTTGATCCAACTGAAAAGGGGTTGCTGCTAAAACACTTCCAGAGTACCATACGGTGGTCTAAAAACACCAATGATTCCCATTCGAGATAGAATGGTAAGATCGTGAATTGAATTAGAATAAAAATGATTTTGGGGGTGGAGGCCTCACGAATGACAACAATAATATGAGTTAGAGAAGTGAGGGCCGAGAAAGAAATACCATTATGAAGAGCATGGTTTATAGCGTACTAGATATAATATAACAGCTCTACTGTAGAAACCATAAAGAGATCAAGCAACTGGCTCGATAGGGAAAGGGACCCCCAGCTCAGCATGATGCCATGGATGAAGGTCATCTGTGTAAATGAGACTTCAAACAGATCTCCAATGACTTTCCACATTGACTCAGAAACAACACAGCTAAGGAAAAGATGATCTGCCTCCTCCCTGTGCTGGTGACAAAGAACGCGTATGGAGCAAAGGGAAATTCCAAAAGATTTAAGATAACATTCAGTCGGAATTTTATGATGAGCTTCTCTCCAATAGAATGTAGATCTAGAGGGTCTGATGTAATTCCTGTGCAACCCCTCCTTCCATCGCGAAGCCAAGTCACCATGAAAAGAAAACATGTAAAACAACTTGGAAAAAATAATCCCATTAGTAGTAGGCTACCAAGGAAAAACAATCCTCTGTATTATATAAGCAATGATTGCTAACAATGTTGACAATATTTCTTGGAAGGCCCTCCTTTCTACTAATTTGATCCTTAATTGAAATATCCAAATACAAGATAGAATCAGCACCATCAATCTAATCTACAAGAGGAGTACCAGCCCAGTTGGATTTCCAAAAGTCAAGAGATGAGTACCTGGAGACTAACCCCTATGAGTGAGATTCAATTGAGACAAAGATAGATTTTAAAGGAGTCCACATAGAGGAATACAGATGATTAAAAGTTCCAATCTTCAACCTATTCATAAATTTCCTCCACAGGAAATAAAGAGCCTCAGAATTATTGTTAAAAAGTCATCACATAATATAATCTTTCATTGAATAATTAAAGAGTTGATGATTTTTTATCCCCAACCCTCCCCCCCTTCATACAACTTGCATCAAGTATTCCATGAAACCGTAGCAAGTTTCCATTCAAGAATGTTGCTTCTCAAAATGAAATTATGAAGAGAAACATTGATATTCATAATGAGTGAGATGGGACTCTTATAAACCATAATGGAATAAACAAACTTGGAGACAATAAAATATTTGACCAAAAAAACTCTTCCATCCATGGATAAAGTTTTCCCCTTCCAAGTAGCTAGATCCCTTCTAAACATGCTAAGAATATCTACAAAATAACAAGCTTTAGGCCTTTCCAAAAATAAAGGAACCCCCAAGTTGTTAAAAGGAAGGGGGCCCTCATTAATTCCTAACTCTCTAGAAATTTCACTCTTCATAGGAATAAAGATGATCCTGCCAAAGTAATACAATGATTTTCCCCAACTTATCTCTTGGCCTGAAAAAGTGGAGTATTGAGAAAATGCCCGCTTGATATTTATGATATTCCTCTTATCACCCACTGTTAAAAGGATGATATCATCAGTATAAAATAATTGAGTTGGGGCCACAAGTCTTCTACCTATATTAATATCCTTCTTTTTTTCATTACCTTCCATTATGGAAAGAATTCTGCTAAGATAATCTTCTACGATGTAGAAGATAATGGCAGAAAGGGGATAACCTTGCCTGACCCCAATAGAGAAATCAAAGAAACCATATGGAGTCCCATTAATTAGGATGGATATTTGAGCATAACTAAGAATGGTTCTGATCCAATTGATAAAGGTACCATTAAAACCAAACATATCAAGAACCCTGCAAATAAAGCTCCTGTTCATTGTTTCAAATGCTTTCCTGACATCAAGCATAAGAGAAATATTCCCACCGCTAAATGGTTTCCTTAAAATATTTACTCATTCAGAAGTAGTAATGAGACAATCCTTGATGGAAATTCCTTTAATAAAACCAAACAGATTAGGAGAAACAATCCTGGTTGCAACCAGAGATAGCCTTGTGGCAAGAATTTTGCAAATGATTTTGTAAATAGTGTTGACCAAAGAAACTGGTCTGAATAGATGAATTTCATTAGAATTTTCCACTTTAGGTATCAAATCTAGGAACTGGGCATTAATACTATGAGTAATATCCCCTCCGTTGAAAAGATGAATGACAAGCCTGTAGACATAATTTTGAATTATATTCCAATAAGTTTGAGAAATGAGATTACCAAAACCATCCGGGCTCGGAGAACATTCAGATTTAAGGATGAAACCCACCTCTTGTATCTCAGGATTTAAGGGTACATAAGTGAGATTGGTGTTGTCATCATCATTAACAACTCTAGGAATGATACCCTCCATAGGATCCATAGGCCGGGAAAATCATTGAAAAGATCCTTGAAATAATCATCCACGTGATTCGAGAGATCCTCACGCTTTTCAAAAGTCGGATCCCCATTTCTAAGCAAGGATAAAGGCCTAGAGACCTTTCTGATTCTCTGAAATGAATTAAAAAACATGGAATTCCTATCACCATCCCTTAACCAATTGGCCCTGAAAATATCCCTTGGTAAATCTTCCTTGAGATTCAAAATCTTGTTCAGCTTAGAAACACTTTTACATTCCCCTTGGATTCCACTAGAGAAATTATTAACGGTTCATTTCTCCTTTAAATTCTATATATATGTTTCAAAACAGGAGATTTCTTAATAAATAGAGCTAAAATGTTCCTTGCTCCATGCTTTGAGATCCCTTTTAAGAAGCTTCATTTGGATAATATAAGAAAACTCATCTTTCTTACAATTCATAGAGTTCCAAATATTCTCAATAATGTGTTTACATTCTGGATGTAAAATCCATGCCTTGTTAAACCAAAAAGGCTAGGGAGGCCTAGGATATTTACCCACCATATCAACCCTAATAGGGTGATGATATGAGTTGATTCTAGATAAGTTTGTACAAAAAATAGAACCCTAAGCATCAAGGCAACCTTCATTGACAAACGCCCAATCAATTCTTCTTGCCACAAACCTGTTCAATAATTTTCTGTACCAAGTGTATTTAGCACCAACCAAATTAATCTCAATCAACCCATTAAGATCAATGCAAGTTTTGAACTCTCTACCTTAAATGGAATTAAACATGGTCCCCATCTTCTCATCTAGATTCATAATATCATTAAAATCTCCAAGGACTAACCAAGGACTAGAAATAATAGCATTGAGATCCTTCAAAATCAAACATAATCATCTACGATCATGATAATCATTATGGGCATGTACAAAGGAGATGGAATAGTGAGACCATAAGTACCTTAAGGAACGGGTGACCTGATGTTCACTATAAGCAACCAAAGGGATATCTAATAGGGAATTATGTGCTATAAATCAGAGTCTTTTCACCTATGAAAGATAATTGTTAAAATTAACCAAATGAAAACCCAGATTTTCCAGAATTGCAATTTTTGAAGAGAAAACAATTTTAGGTTCAAAGATCCCAATGATGAGAGGCCTATGAAGCTGAATGAAGTTCCTAAGAGACCTGATAGTGTCACGGTTGGCTAGCCCCTCAAAATTCCAGTATAGAATCTTCATTTAAACTTGATTCCTGGGTTAGGTACCCCTTTTTGGATCCACCAACATTTAGTTTTCCAGTTTTGGAAGGTATTCCAGGTTTCTTTTTGGAATGGGATCATCCCAAATAATATCACTTATGTCATCACTAGAATTTTCAATTCCTGATGTAATAGGTATCCCACTTGCCAATCCATCATCACTTCTTACCATTATGTTAATTTTATCACCAACCAAAAAAGAAACTATTATCAACCTTATCATCCAGCAAAGAGCCCCATTATAAAGGTGATCTTTCTTTAAGACAACAGAAAAGTAGGGGTTGTTCAGCATTGAGTTATTGGAAATATTGATAGGAGATGAAAAAGTAATTTTTGCTTCAAATCCAGTTTGATTGAAGACAACATCAGACTTATTGTCAAGAAGGGTGCTCTCAAGTAGTCGGGCTCTAGTACATGTCGTATTGAATGGCTCCATGTTCAACATA
Source organism: Viscum album (assembly GCA_963277665.1). Taxonomy (NCBI): domain Eukaryota; kingdom Viridiplantae; phylum Streptophyta; class Magnoliopsida; order Santalales; family Viscaceae; genus Viscum; species Viscum album. Next base: position 288,323,727 of record OY728153.1, on the reverse strand, counting down.
AGACTTGAGGAACTTACAGTGAGAGTGATAAATGCTGTTGCAAAATTTGAAAAAACTGGTGAAGTTTGAGGTTCTGTACTCTTGGTAATGACAACATCTTCAAAAAGTGGGAGTAAAATAGCTATGGTAAAATGATCATTAAAATTAGGAAGATTCATCTCTTCCTAAATGAACCTAACTAATTCAATGATATCAGAAGAAATCTCCTGGAACATGATATTTTCTTCCATTTCAGTATTAAGACTAAAAACTAGATTGAACAAATAATTTGAGATGTTATAAAACAGAACTTGATACTCTGGGGAGAGCAACCTGGAAGGGGATCTAGGCACATCCACATCCTCTTTGGCTTCTGGATCCACCATATCATCCCATGAGAGTTTGACCATTTTGGAGGTCCCAACTTGAGGTAGGAAAAGATCCACATATTTAGAAAGAACAATTGCATGTGGGACAATCTGTTTGCTAGTGGTGCCTTTGTTTTCAACCAAGACCTTCTTTGTTTTTCTATTCCTATTGACCTCAGTCCAATCCGAGGTGTTAGAATTAGCACTAACCTACTTCTGAAGAATCATACAGTTTGTAACAGAATGTCCCACTATCTTGAAAACATCACAAAAATGAAGAACATTTTCATATTCCTCTTTCACTTCAGTTGTGTTACCATTTTCTTGAAAGGAAATGTTGGAAGGCCTTTTGCATTTCAGATTGGCATCCACTAGCATTCGAGCATAGAAACTCAACTCACCATCCATGGTCCTTTGATCCAATCTGATTGGGGTACCAAGGCATGAGGCAATGTCATTCAGAATCTTTGGATTCCAATAAACCCAATTCAAACCATACAGCCTCACCCATAATTGAGCATTGGACAACTTGAGAATGATTGGATTAAAATTGGCATTCCTTTCAAAAATCCTAATAATTCCAGGTTTGGGTTGTAAGTTACCAATGTTCCAAGACATATTCATGGCATCTCTATAATGAAGAACAACATGAAAATATCCTATCCCAATTGGGATTAGCTTCCAATCTTTATTACCCCAGCAGTGAGAAATCCTATTCTTGGGATCTGCGAAGGACCAAGGCTTATCCCCCTTCGAGTAGATGACTCAGCCCAGGATCGAGAATCTGCAATGATTAATACACTGCTGCAAGGCCTTCGGATCATCCACGACTGAGAAACCCCCATTCTCAAGTCTAGTGACATTGGATGACCTCGATGTTTCCACCCTAACAGGGTCAGAAGAACTAGTAAGAACTTCCGCAAAAGATAAACACTTCTTCCTCAGGATCGAAGGTTCATGAAGATCTGAAGCCATGATCCTATCCTTCGATGGGTTATTATCATATTTGAAAGCAAATTCCCACTCTAGATTAAAAGAATTCATTTTTGAAATCAAATAAGATGTCCAGAGATCCATGAAACGCCATTGACATATTCCAGATCAAGGTCACCCACGCCTGCTCTCGCCATCTTTCCATTCCATATAACATAATCCAAATAAAACAAATGAATTTCATAAAAATAATTCTATCCTAAACACAATAAAAACCTAGGAATAATAGACACAGTATACTTGGAATATAACCATATTAAATAATTCCATATTAGATTAAAATATTTTTTACAGAACCCTTCTGGAGGAAAATATCCTTTCTTCTTAAAAGATATTTTCTCTTCTCAAAATTCCACAAATTTTTAGATGTAAAGAATTTCATTGAAAATAACCTTGAAATATAGTAAATGAAGCTTCCTAGAAATAATTCATTATGAATCAAAAAAATACATCCGCGTTGTATAAGTTAAAACAAAACCTTCTTCTCATACTTTTTTTGGATGAATCAAACATTGATTGGAAAACAAAAAATATATTTCATTGAAACCATATAGTAAAAAAGTAAAAAATTGAAAAAATGATTTTTAACATATATATGAGAATAAAAAACATTTTATGGAATCATTTTTCAAAAAAAATTGAAGTGGATGATAAATATACCCTAGTAAATACTTATATTAAAGTAATATCATATAAAAATGAGATTGATAAATTATCCCTTAATATAGGGATGGGTTCTTGCATGCATGACTAAACCTCCTATATAAGTGTATAAATAATGTCATTAACTTATTCCAAAATCATATTCGTTTTTTCGTTATCATAAGTGATCATATTATTACCTGTTTGTTAATAATATTATTACTCGTCCATCGGGTATTAACTACTTTATTTTCATACACATGTATTGTTGGATAGGTTAATGTGACTATTCTTTGGTTACAATTATATAATTTCCAAAATAATATAAATATAATATATATCTTTTTTATTCACTCTATACATTTATATATTCATTCTTTAATGAAGATAACGTAGAATCAATCACATCGAATCCTAGAGATGGTAGGTCGTACTTTTTCACAAGCAAGGATATCATTCCATTAATTGTGAAATGGTATAGAAGTAGATAGTATATATATTATTACATAATAAAAATCTTGTAAAAATAATCATATATGGTTATTATTTCCATCATTATACCGATACATTTAATGTGGTGGTGAAAAACTAATTACACCACAATGTGGAGATGATAAGTCATGCATAAACACACATAGTGATTTTATTTTTTATAGGAGGTATAGTTAGTGGAATGTGGTTATTACATAATCCTAATAACATATCCGAATATAAATTATAATAGATTAATTACTTTATAATGGATACAAATAGTGAAGAGGGTGTAGAAGAGGAAATGAGTTTCAATGAATCGGTAGAGGAGATGACCTCTTCTTCGATTAGCTCCCTCTAGATCTCCTCTTAATGCCACTAGAGTTGGTATATTGAGAAAAAGAGATCCTATATAATATAACTAATGATTTTTATAAGGGATGTGGTAATAGTATTTCATATATTGAAACCTCAATGTTATGTGAAGAAGTGAGTTAGTATATGCCATTTCATAATTTAGGTGGGGGGGACCTTGGAATGTCCAAAAATATTAATTTATAATAAAATCAAAAACCATAAAAAAAAACTTCTAAAATGTCATATATTAAAATATAATAAGAGATAAGGTTGTAATATAATCAACCTATAAATTTTAACCATGTTTTATTCAATATCAACTGTATCCTTTTTAATTAACCTTTTTTATTCTATTTAATCTCTAACTATATTAACAAATATTTGAATATTAAATGGGTGAAATATTTATTTATTTGATGTAAATTAAACAATAAATGAATAATTTATATAATTTTCCAGAATATCATCATCATTATTAATTTTTAAAAATGTTTTATCGGTTTTAAATAATTTAATAATACATTATTTTGATAAACAATCAACAGCGTCAATTATTACACTATACAATTTTTTGATTGTTTAAAATATCATGAAAAGAAATTATCGTTGAAGAAAATACTTTACTATATCCCTCTAAGTAATTTTCATATAAACAATTATGTTTATATATTAATTATCCAAAATAATATTTATTTTAATATTTTTAATTACATTATTTTTTATTTCCATTCAAAAAATAATTACTACATCAGTTTTTGTAATTAATTAATCTTCTTATTTGTAGGATAGAAATTAAAAATAAAATAATATGAGGAATATTAATCCTATATATTTAATAATAATACTTATAATGGAATACATATTTTATAAAATCTTGTATAAAAATTGTGATATATTTTAAAACATTAATGTGACAACATTAACATCACTTTAAATAAAATATTATAAGTGTCATAATATTTTCCATATGTATCCAAATGATCCATACAACAAAAATTGGATGATTATTGTATATTAATGCTATATAAATATTATTTGGCCATTTTTCGTTAATTTTAAAAGTTATTAACTTTTTAATAAAAATTATTTTATTGGATTTTTAGGAATTAAATAATTTCTACATCATCAATTTATAATTCATTATGATCATTACATTTTTCCCAAAAAATTACTACTAATTTACAATGATAAATAAAATAATTTTATCATTATAATGGGTATTTATAGTAGAACTTCTATTCTATATATACTTTTATTAAAAATAATATTGTTATTAAAATGTCAGTAAGATATATAAGACTTCTCTTTATATAAAATATATTAAATGTCCTAATCTCATTCATGTAGATTCTAAGTGATCCCATTTTGACCCAATGATGATTTTGGTCAAAACCAATCATAAGATGGTATTATTACAAGTCTTAGGGTAATTTTATAAAATTATTTTTACCTATAATTACCTTATTTACCCATTTACATTATTAATAAAAAATAATGAAGTTGATATTCATAATCTCAAAATCTTAAAAAATATATATTTTCTTAATTTTAAGCCACTGATTAAAAATAAGAAATAAATTTTTATCAATTTAAAACACATAAGTTTTAGCAACTAATTTAAAATTAATTCCATTTTCAGATGGATATATTCGGTTATAAAAGTTAAAACATTGTAAATGATTAAAATGTTTTTACATTTGATTTCAATTTAAAATTAATAATAATTAACTACATTATATTAAATTATAAAAATATTATATATATATATATATAATATAAAACCATTAAATAGTATAATTTATTAGTATAATTTTTTTCTAGAAAAAATTTTGTTTTCAATTACAGTACTGTATATTTTGAAAATTCTTCAAAAAATGAAAGTTATCAGAAAAATATCAAAATTTCATCCAAAGTAAAATTTTATATCCTCTTTTCCAATAAGAATTATATTTTGTTAAATATAATATATAAACATATTAATAACTATTTTTAAAATGTTTATGTTATCAAAAGGTATTAAAACTACATTTTTTGAAAAATACTTCTTTTATACCTCAAAATGAATTTATTCTTATATAATTTCTAGAAGAAAAATAAGATGAATTTTAAAAATTATATTGAATATATATTACATATAAATTTCATTATCAAAATTCATAATGATTTATTCTATTATTTTATAAACTCACGTATTTTAATTTAAATAGTCGTTCAGAAAAAACATTACCATTATTTAATATGGGTTTTATTTTCATTTATAATTAATTAATCACTAAATAATTAATTATATAATCATGTGTAAAGAATATTTTCATAATTCTGTTAATATTGTTAAGACGTGTTATTTTAAGGGCTAGGTTATAAGGAAACATAATAATATTTTGTCGTTCACTTAAACTCGGCCTTGTGTGAAATGAACTCTATCAAAAGAACCTGATATTGTGTGTAACACAATCCTTGAATAGTGTTATGTACACTGAAAGCTAATCCTATGTTGCATGTAGCACAATATTATCTTAGTGTATCGTACAACACAATAAATCAATGAAATTTCAAAAAATATATCTTCTATAATTCTCGAGTTGTTAAGTTCTACCCCCCTTAAAATGAATTTCTCCCCCAAACTTTGTCTGGGATAAAAAAGTATTAATAATTGAATTTTTATTTTATAGAAACCCCCATCATAAAATCAATAACTAAAACATCCATTTAAAAAGGAATTTATGGAAAATAAAACATACCCAAAGTAAATCAGGACTATTTCTATGTGTATGAGAACAAAAGTGATGATTTGGGCATGAATAAGAGTGTAAATAATCATAGATATTGATAAATATCACCAATCATATTAATGTTAGTGATCTGGGTAATTTTATTAGTCACAAAAAAAATAAACTAAAAAAGTGTGAAATATGTTATTTATATCATAAAAAATGATGATAGTAATACACCCTTTTACATCATGATCAGTTTTTACTAATGTTAAAGAATGTTCACATGAAGATATAAATGATTTTGGTACAATCTCAAAATTGGATGTGCCATGAACAATTTCCACATCATCTGTTATTATAAGAAATGAACTTCAATTTGTCATTCCTGGAGGATTAATAAATGATGTGATCTAAAAATAGAATAATAGCTCATTCCATCTGTCATTATCACAAAAAAAATATTATAAAATGTTATAAAATATAAATAAGTCCACCTTTTGTGAGATAATAATTTATTATAATGACCATCATCTAATGTCTAAATTATACTTCCCAAAAATTGATAACTTTAAAATCCTACCGAATACAGAAAATACAAAACATTATAAAGAGGTTCACCAACTCGTCTTAACATTTATCCCCCATATATCAGAAGGTATCTCTTGGTAGTCACATCCCAAACATGTGAACACCTACATCCTGTATTATCTTGAGTCATTGTAATAACCAGAATTACCATATATCCTTATTAAAAACATGAATGTTTCATTACTCTAAAGCTAATTGGATACATTCATTAAGTCCCAATAAGTATTATACTTCATCAATGTAAAAAATAACACTCTTGAAAACAAATCCATAATTATTTCCCAAGAAAATAGTATCATCTAATTTACTTATTCATATCTAACATGTATTTATTCAAAAATAATTATCTTATCATAAGGGACATATTAGAGGTTATCTTTTCTTTAATCTTGTGTTCGCCAAATATATCACCTTATCCTTGAATCATTTTTAGGACTTTATAGCTATTCAACAATTCATTTAAAATCATTAAGGAAAAACATACTGAAAACACTTATATATTTCATGATTCATATAACATACTATTTGAATTATAAAACATATAAACCTCAATCATCCAATATTATTCTTAAACCATTACTCTGGATCCATAAACTTATTTATTAATAAAATATAAGTCACATCTTAAAGTTCCATAGCCATAATATAACCATGATTCATAGGCTTAATGTAAATAATAATGCTTGAACATCCCATACCATTCACATTTCATTTACAATCTCTTTATTTTTAACAGTATAACCTATACTCACACCAAATTTATGATTATTTTTATTATATTTCAACAAAAGAAATTAATTTTCAAAATTCCCGTAACTTCCAAATATGAATCATTCTATGTTTATTATATTCTACCAAGTTATAGCTATTGAATAAGTCTATAAAGAAATGTGTTAGAAACAATTATCATAGATGAAATTCACATAACCAAGGGAAACTACGTATAATATTACAATCTATAACACCATATGTCTAATCCTACATTATTCATGATTGTTACCAAAATTATAGGATTTTAAACTATAGTTAGACTTATCCTTAGGGACATCCCTAGACAGATCCTTATAAATATATATAGGAATTTCACAAATTTTTTCACATCCTAGGTTCCAAATATTATCTAAAATTTTCATATGATACCAACAATAATGACCCAATCATGATGTACATGGATATTAAATCTTTTTAGACTAATATTAATAAAATTTTACAAATGAATGATAGAGGACCTTAATATTTTAGTTCCTTTGAGAACATTGTATAAATTCTTTTAAAAAATTTAATATCATTAACATCTCCCATGAAGATCATACCCTTTACTACTCATACTAAATACCATTCTTTATAACTTATAGGAAAGAAACATAAGAAAGGTTGAGCTCAGATGCATAGTAATGGTTTAAAAAAATATATTAGCATATCATGGGAATAAGGTTATGAGAAACTGATTGTGAAAATAAAAGATCATACCCTACATATCAAAAAACATGGAATAAATTTTTACTGGTCAGAAGACATGAATCATTAGGAAATAAAAGAACATAATCCATGAGATCAAAACATTAACACAATACTATAAATTGTGGAATATACATAAAATTGAAACTATGTGAACATATATAAATTGTAAAAAGTTGGAATATTAAATTACGGGCATCAAATCATGCCCCTGCATAAACTTGTGGACATAAAAAAAAGGCCCACACATAAAATTATGAACATGAAAACCAGGTCCATGCATAATATTTTTAAAACAAAAGTAGTTTCATTCATGACATATATACCTCATGATTTGTACATCTTTACAAAATTAATTTGAGGGGGATATAGGTCCCACCCATCCCACAATTAAATCATTATTATATATTCCATAACAGAACAAAAATCTTTTATCATATCATTACACAAGGAATAAAATTGGATTCTTAAACATAATCCCATCCTAACATAATACATATAATTTAGGATTGAAATATGATGTATATGATCAATATATAAGAGGGGGGATGAATTTTATACTTTAAAAATTTATTTTTGGAACTTTTAATTTTGATATAAAACTTTCTATTATTTAACAAAGTTAAACAAGGTAAATTCACAAGTCTGCTTAGTTCTAAAAACTTTCTAGATTCCGGAAATATGGTTCTAGAAATGAAACGTAATAAAAGTTTACAAGGATAATGATTTTACCTTAAAGTGTATAGAATCATACTAATCAAAGTAGGGTATCCAAAAACATTGGATAAAAGTCCCTTGATTTATAATTTCATGAAATTCTATAATACCCACACCACAGTAAGCCCTCGATAAGAATATTGTAGTCTGTCTTGCTATCCCTGCAATCCCTCGAACATCAAGATAGTAGGTACCTCTGTCTTCCTTATCAAGGAACTCCTTGAACATTAAGATAGTCGAAACCTCTGGCTTTCTATCCCCTGAAGCCCTTGATTGTACACAGCAAAAATCATAGTCGTACGAAGAAATATGAACAATATGTTCAGTACATAGAAATCATAAGAGTCTCTCTCTCTAGAAATCACTTCAGCATGTAATCTATAAAGTTATAGAACAGTTTTTTGGGGTCGTTCAAAGAGATCCTATTTATAGGCCCATTTCCAATGGTCAGTTCCCTCCTCTAACGGTCATATTTTTCCTTAAATTTATGATAGACCTGTATATGTGTCACTCAAAAAACAGTTGGTTAGAAACAGAATGCACAACATCATTTTATAACTATAAAAATAGTAACTAAAATCAGGTTTCTCAACCAAATTAATTTTTCAAATTCTAAGTAAAAATATTCAAAGTCTATATTACATAGATATTCGGATTCCGTTTTCCAAGGAATTCTAAATCATAATTTTTTATACTTTGGAGTCTGAATTATAAGGAATTCGGAAGCTGAATTCTAAGGAATTTGGAGTCCTAATTATTAAGAAATCAGAATCATAATTCAAAGGAATTCAGAACCTGAATTCTAAGGAATTTAGAGTCTGAATTCTAAGGAATTCGGATTCTAAATTCTAAGGAACGTGGAATACGAATTTCAGAGAATTGGGAGTCTTAGTTTCTGAGAATTTGGAGTCTAAATTTCAGATAATTTGGAGTCTGAATTTCAGAGAATTCAGAATCTGAATTTTAGAGAATTCGGAGTTTGAATTCAGATCCAGAAAATAGAATATGCTATATCTATGTACATATAAAATTTCGAGTTCTTATATGTGAAACCAAATTTTTCACATAAGAATAAAAAGAGTAAAATTTAGAGAGACTAAAATATAAACAATGAAAAATATGTAAGGATAAATTTCCTTGGGGAAGGTAAACATTCCTTATTAATGAAAATCTGAGTGGAAAATAAATTTTCCTTAAGGTATGGTGTTTGTGATTTTAAAAACATGACGGAATGAAAAATTCATAAGGAAGCCTTATTGACTCAACATATAATACAAATTGATTTATTAAATATAATTCTATCATAAACATAATAAACAATATGAAAAATAGGGATAGTATTCTTGAAACATAACCATATTAACAAATTCCATATTAGATGAAAATAATTTTTATAGAACACTTGAAATTAATTCTTGGGGAAAAATATCCTTTATTCTTAAGAAACAATTTTATTTAATCAAAATTACACACAATTTTAAAATAAATGATTTAATTTGAATATAGACTTGAAATATGCATTTCAAACCATATCATAAATATTAAAACAAATTAAATATGCATTTCAAACCATATCATAAAAAGTAAAAAGTTAGAAAAATGAATTTAAACATCAATAGGATAATATTAAAAAATTTATTATTATTTTTTGAAGAAATAGACTTAGATGATAAATATACACTAGTAAATACTTACATATTAACAACCATTAGTAATAATGAGACTGGGAAATTATCCCTTACCTTAGGTCTGGGTACCATCATATGTGTCTAAAACTCATGTATAAGGGTTTAAATAATGTCATTAATTTTTTCAATAATCATATTCCATTTTATAATATCATAAGTGGTTATATTATTACATGTTTGTTAATAACATAAATACTCTTACTCTAGGTATAAACTGCTTGATTTTCTTATGCATGTTTTGTTCGATAATTTCCCATTCCTCTTTTTAGTTTACATTTATATCATTTCCAATATGATATTATTATAATTTATTTCATATTTATTCATAATAATCATTAACATAATCACGCTTTAATTAAGATCATGTACAATGAATCGCATCGCATCGTGGAAATGGTATGTTATACATACGCACGAGCAACAATATAATTACCTTAATTTTATAATTTTATGGAATTGGATGGTATATATATTCTCCAAAATAATAATATTTTAATAATAATCACACATTTTTATTATTAACATCATTATACCCAAACATGTAATATGTTGGGGAAAAATTTATTACACCACGCCATGGATATGGTAAGCCATACGTATGCAAGTGTGGTGATATTATTTTTATTAGGAGGGATAGTATACAGAATATGGTTGTCCCACAACCATAATAACATCTTATAATATTGTTAATATTTTATTTATTACTTTAGAACAGATAAAACTCATTAATAGTATATTTAATAAGAAAAATGTTTTAAATAATCAGTATAGGAGATTGCCTCTTCTTCGATAAGTTCCCTCTAGATCTCCTCTTAATGGCACTATAGTTGGTCTTTTGAAAATACCAACACCTCTAGAATGTAATATATTATTTCTATAAGTTAACTTGTAAGGGGATAAAAGATATTGATATCAAAATGTGATGTTAACAAGTGAGGGGTTATATTCCCTTTTATAACTGTGGCAAGGGTCACTTATGAAATTTAAAAAATCTATTAATTTATAATAAAATCAAACCCCATTCAAAAATGTCCAAAATGTGTTATTTTGGAATATTATAAGATATAAGGTTGTAATATCATCAACAAAAAACGTTTAAACAAGTTTTATGTCAATATAAACCATATCCTTTTCATTAACACTTAGTAATTCTATATAATCATAGTCAAAGATGACAAATATTTCAATATTAAAAGGGTGAAATGTTTACTTATAGGATGTAAATTAAACCATAAATAAATAATTTAGACAATAATTCAGCATAAAGTTATTATTTTATATCTTTAAAAATGTTTTAGGATTTTTAAATAATTTAACGTTACAGTATATTAATAAACATTCAATATTGTCAATTTTGACATTATTCAATTTATTGATATTTAAAATATTCCAGATAAGATATAATCATAAAAAAAATATTTCATAATATTTATAATGGGTCAATGTAATTTATAAAATTAATTGAATCCATTAATTATCCCAAATTATATTTATTTTAGTATTTTTAATAACATTAATTTGGTATTTCCATTAATAAAATAAAAACTACATCAGTTTTTTTAATTATTTATTAAATTTATTGGTTGAATGAAAATTAAAACTAAAATACCATGAATAAAATAAATTTTATATATTTAATAATAAAACTTAAATTTGAATATATCTAATGGAAAATCCTATATTAAAAATGTTATATATATTAAAACATAATGGTGCCAACTTTAACAGCACTTTAAATAAAATATTATAACTATAGTAATCTTTTCCATATGGATTCAAATGGTCCATAACTAGAACCTTGAATAACTATATTCAAGATATATTTGTAAATTGTTTTTTATTTTAATTTTTACTATCAATTTAATAAAAAAAATTATATTTCATCAATTAAATAATTTCGAAATCAACAATTTATAAGCCTTTAAGGCCATTAATTATTTCCTAAATATTATAAATAAATTTACATGATAAATAAAAAATTATATTTAAAATGAGTATTTATAGTCTAAATTATCTTCTGTAGAACAATATATTAAAAATTATATAGTTATTAAAATTTGAGAAAGACATAATTAAGTGTTCTTTAAATAATATTTATTTAATGTCCCAATCTCAATAATGTTGCGTACAAAGGACACCAATTCGAACGAATAATAATTTATGTTAAAAAAACACATCGAGTGATATTATGAAATGTGTTAGGGTAACTTTAAAATATTATCTTTAACATTAATTACCTGATTTACCTTTTTACTAAATTAATGAAAATCTAGCGATGTTACTATTTATAATGACGAAAAATAAAAGAAATATGTTTAAATAATTTCGACTCATTAACTACTAATATTGAATAAATTTTTAAGTGTAAAATAAACATAAGTTTCTATAAATAATTTTAAAATAATCTCATTTTCCAAATGACATAACATGTTTTAAATGTTAAAACATTACACAAGATTGAAATGTTTTTTAAACTAAATTTAATTTAAAATTAGTTAAAATTAACTACATTATAATAAATGATAAAATAATAAAATATTTATACTTTAAAACCATTAAATAAAATAATTTGTCCATATAAATTATTTTAAGGAAAAAAGTTATTTTCAATTAAATTTTGTATATTTTATATATTCATCAAAACATGAAAATTATCAAAAAAATATCAAAGTTTCACCCTAAAGGATTTTTTATATCCTTATTTATAATAGAAAATTTGTTTTGTAAAATATAATATTCCATAGGTTAAAAAACTATATTTAAAATGGGTGTGTAGTAAAAAGTCAGTAAAACAACATTTTTTGAAAAAAATATATTTTATCCAAAAAAATGAATTTGTTCTTATATCATTTATAGATAACATATAATATAAATTGTAAAAATTCTATTGAATATATATTACACATAAATTTCATTAATAAAATACCTCAAGAGTGATTTTATTATTTTATAAACTCACTTATTTTAAATTATATACTCTTTCAGAAAAAAAAAACATTTCCATTTATTTATGAAGGGGTTTATTTTCATTTATAATTTATCTGTCACAAAATAATTAATTATATAAACCTGTGTAGAGCATATTTTTTAAATTTTGTTAATATTTATCATACCCCTCATTATAATGGATGGGTTATAATGTATCATAATAAAATGTAGTTGTTCTCTTAAACTCAGACTTCTATAAAACGAACACTATCAAAAGTGCTTGAAATTTATTGTGCCACAATCCAAGAATTGTTTGTGTACACTATAAGAAAATCCTATGTTTCGTGGGGTGAAAACACATCTTGGTGTAGAGTATAGCATTATAAGTAAAATAATTTTTTTAAAAATCAATCTTATAAAAATATCAGGGGGTTAAATAGTCTACACACACGCCTGAGAAATTCATTAATTTTTTTCAATTGAATGGGAAAGGAGTAGATAATGGATATAACATGAATATAATAACATTTTAGTATATTATTTATACTAATTTCATTATATACATTGGTTTGGAGAAGGATGTATGAGAAGGATAAAAACGAAGTTAAAGGGTTGGTAATAAATACATGTGGAATTTCGATCTTATATAGATGCATCACTTGGAAATGGAAGAATTTATGGAATTTATTGTGTATAGTGGCTACTAAATCTGTAAATTCGATCTAAACAAATTAAAATTAGAATATTATAATTGAAATTTTTATATAGATGTGTGGCATGAATGTTTTGGAAATGAGCTCCTTTTATATGTGAAAAGGTGAGATAAATCATTGGAAAAGACTGATTGATAAGGGGTAATAATGTATTTTCATGATAGGTATATATAAAATTGTTGGTGAAACATGAGACTATTAATTTTCAACCCCAAAAAACTATTCTTGAAGGACATTGTTTCAAATTTATTCAGTAATATTTTGGCCACTGTAGATTACTCATTTTAATACATGTTAATCATGATTAAAACATAATAATGGAAATTATTTTATTAAAAAACCTTCAATATTACCCTCATTTAAAAAAATTAAATGTTATGAATCTCTAATTAATCTAAAAAAATTTCTATATATTTAAATATAATTTTTTAAATTAATAAATTTTAAGTCTTGAAATACATTTTTTATTGAAAAATGTAATTTCAATCAGTAGTTTTTCATAATGTTATTTGAATTTCATTATATATTAAAGGAGTATAAAACTAATTATATATATGTATGAAAAAATATTAGAGTTAGAATTGAAAATGAGTCTATTTAATTTATAAATAAAGAATATTTAGAAAAGTATTATTATTTAAAATTGTAGTTTTTTACTGATATAACTCATATTTATCTTGGTAACATAATTTTATTCCTAAAAATGAAATTATCCCCCTTATGTATTCTGAAAATTCACAATAAAAATGTTAAAGTCATTTTATATTATTTTTTTTCTAAAAGTGATAAAGATCAATTTTTTTTTATGTGTGCATAATGCTTAAACAAAATTTTATGAAACATGTAACTAATATTATTAAAATAAATTTATTACTAACCTAGTAATAATTATTAAAACTATGTTATGTTTTTAATTTTATACATAATCAATACATTATATTTATAAAATTTTTTTACCATATTATAGTAAATTTCATTTGGAATGAAATGATATTAAATTATTATTATTATTTATATATATTAATATAATTTTTAAAAACACATTTATATGAGTAATGTTTTTTTAATATATATATATATATATAAAATACATTTTTCACCACTATTATTACATAGCAATAAAAAATACATTTTAATGATTATTTAATGTTTTTGGGTTCATTTTGGGTATATGTTCCATGTGAAACGAGATATTAAAGGAATTGGGTATTAAAGGAAATATATATATATTAAAAATTCAAAAAAACACATCTATATGTCAACCAAAATCCTCTCTGGGATTTCAAGATGTTGATTTAAATTGGTTGGGAGATGACTCTTTGCCTTCACCTATTGATTGATAAATCATTGGGAAACAAACTATGTAATAATTGAACCTTATTCATGACCACCAAATCAAAATATGAAGGTATGGTTACATTTTTACCACTTCGGGACATACGGCCAAAGGGTATATAACTCTCTTAACACCTCCTACCAAAATATGATCAAACCAATGTGTGTCTTTGGAAATGGATTATATTTATCCACCTTAGTAAAACCCTTCTGGTGAATTGCTTTAGGATACCTAGTTTCATATACTTTTATAATTTATGACTCCCAAATATGCATCTATCACACTATGGAGAAACGTTGGAGTCACTACCATCAATTATAGGTAATTTTCCCTTCTTCTGCTACTAGGGTCTACTGAAAAGAGGTCAACTATTTTAACACAACCTCCACCAACATAGATTTAGATATTTGCCTAAGGGCATCTACCATGTGGCTAACCTTCCATAGTTTATATACATTTTTGAAGTTATATTCTTATATGAACTACACCCAATATCCTTATATGTGTTTAATGTCCCTCATGGAAAATATATACCTGAGAATCAAGTGGTCTGAGTAAACAATAAATTTATCACATATAAGATAATATCTACATATATTCAAGGAGATGATCAATAATTCTATCTCTAATTCAAGGGTCACATAGTTCTATTCATGGGGTAAGATCATTATTAACTTGTAATATATCACCACCTCCCTTTTCATCAGCACATACCTAGTGTGACATCCCAAACCCATATACCACTTGATAAGTGCCCCAAGCCCGATGGAACACATGGAGTCAAGCGGATCTCCCTAAATGCCCAAGGCTACTAACTAGGAGAAAGGGAATATGGTGTGTTCATGGGGGATAATATATCCTCATTACCAAAGTTTGGTGCAACGAGTGTAAATAAACGTAGGTAAATAGTGGAAGCAATATAATTCAACAGAAGTCACAGTGTAAAATTAGAGAAACCCATAATAATAACTGGAACAACTAGGATAACATTCCACAATTGATGATATTTCATGTCACTGGAAAACCAGAAAACATAGATTCAAGATAAAAGTTATAACATGTTCCACAATAACGCAATGGAAATAAAATATTGTTCCTAGCATCCCGAGCTTTGGCTCAGTTGTCTACTTTCATGCTCTATCCTAAACAGAAAGAAAACAAGTGTTTGAAGTTGTATTCTTCCCTTTGTCAACAATTTCAACCATGTAATCAGCCCCTGGTACCAAACGGCGCCCATAGAGGGTGCGAGATAAATATCAGTGGCTCACACCAATGGTATCTATAACATCTGGCACGTGTGATGGAAATGTAACAGTGTGAAAGCATGTTTATATAATGTAAAGTAATACAATGTTACTAAATACCCATGTACCTTATTCATCCCTCAGTTGGTGTCAGAACATGTAACCAATTCATTTAATTAAGTAATTACCAATTTTATATTGATATGTCTCTTGATTTATATCATTCACTAACATCACCTCATGACAGTATAAATAGTGAAGGTTCAAAGATGTAACAAGACAACATGTAATGATATTTAAAAATGATGTCCCAAGGTAATAACCATGGTGACTTGGACCTCAATGGTCACCAACTCAGTAATAATAGTAGCTTGTCATGGGGTAAGAGTATAATCCTAGGAGAATAATCCAAGGCATTTCACAATGAGGCAACTACCAAGTCCAAAGTGATCAACCATGGTAAAAGGGTCTAAAAAGATACAGGATATTATGATATTTAACTATGGAACCTACTTTTCAATGTTGGATACAAGGAGTACATCAAATACATCCTGTGATAATATGAAGGGATCCTTTGTTTTCATACTGGGAATCCAAGAACACACAAGGATTAGGATCTATGAGGGTTTCATCCTATGCATGCCATATCCTTGAATCATAATGGGGTTCTTGAGTGCTAATGGCATCATCCGACCAAAATCAAATCATAGCTCAAGTCCGGCCATTCCAATTTGATTATGAAGTCATGTAATATCTCCTTATATTCAAGCTTTCCCTTACAATAGTGTGATAAGGTCAAGTAGCATGAAACTTTTTTATCAAGTCATTTGGTTCAATCCATTCCTTTCTTTAGTGTGACAAGGACATGTATCATGAAACGATTTAATCCATTTAAGGAATATTCCATATTCAAGGTTCACTCTTATACCTTCCATTAATTTGGTAAGGGGTGCTACGTATATGCAACCAATTAATCAATCACATTTAATTAACATTTTAAAGAATTTAAAAAAGATAGGAAAGGTGGTACACATACATGGTACTTTCCATTATGTAATTCAAAAAATAAATCAAGAAAATTAATATAGAAAATATCATCCTTAGAGTGGTCAAGAAAACAAACACTTGAATGGAGGATGAAATGGGTCAAAATATTAATCAACAATTATGTCATATCCATCGACATGGGATGGATGGATTTTTGGTCATAACCACCAAAAATTTATCATGTATTTTGAAAGAGCACAACCATATGGTTTAAAAAGTATAATCATGGCATATTAAATCAATTAATGAAACCCAATGAAATCAGTGGGCCACACAAGACAATTCGAAAATCAAAATACATTAGGGATGAGTTATAGAAAACCCACCTTATGAATGTATTATATTTCTCCTCTGGTGTTGGACCATGTTTTTTCATGGATCAGAGTAGATATAAAAAAGAGAAAAATTCTCATACCCCATTAACTTGGTCGAGCACAAGAGAGAAGGACAGCAACTCAAGAGGAATCGAGTACTTACAATTGCACATCCAACCTGATGAACAAAAGCTCAATAGAATACGAATGAAGGAGATATTTAAATACGTATATTTTACTTTCAAAAATCCCTTAATTGATAGTGAAATAGGTTATTACCATATAACCTAGGATTAGTGAAGATGGTGGGAGGTTAATAGATCATTAAGATAAATTATGTAAATTTATCCAGAAAATTAACATGTGCACGGTTTAGCCACATATTTTGAAAAAACATGGGGAAAATGTGCATAGAATTTGGATTAGAAGGGGAAGATCACATGGTTAGGCCAATGACCATGGAAAAACCTTGTGAATTTGTAATATTATGAAATTTTAATCAAAACTGTTAGTCAATCCTTGCGCTAACCGTGGGAAAAGTCTAGTTTTCCCAAATAGATGGGTTTCAAGATTCAAACATTCCTCGGACACCCCCAAGACCTTTTCTATCTCATTGGAAATTGAAATTAATTCCAAAGTAAGGATTTAGGCTGAAATTTAATGGATCGATATATTATTGAAAAAAAATAGTTTTTACAATCTTCCCCCCCTTAAAAGAACTCATCCATGTGTTCACATTCCAAGGGTGGATTATCATTGTTTGAGAACAACTCTGGCCACTGAGCATGTATGTCAAGTTACCTATCCAAAGTCTCATCCTACACATGTATATGATTCTATAACACCAATACTAGATGGATAGAGCAGCTTCAGAGAGCCTTCATGCTCCGGTCGATGATGCATACTAGATACACCTCAATGGTTACATCTGTATCTAACTCAACTTCTTTGGGATCAAAAGTATGAGATGGATCAGTATGATACTATAAAAGATATGAAACATGAAAGATGTCATTCATGGCATAGTACCTCTAAGGTAACCGAAATTGATAGGCCGCTGGCCTGACTCTCTCCATACTTTCAAAAGGCCCTACATAATGAGTCAATAACATTCTCTAATTTTGTATCCATTTATTCCCTACCCAATGTGACAATCAAAGAAAAACACAATCCTAGACCTCAAACTCAATGGTTCATTGATGGTGATCAACATAAGATTTATGTTCGAACTGAGTAGTTTTCATATGGCTTCAGATTAGCTGAACTTGCTCTGAAGTCTCCTAAAGAATATGAGGACATAGTAGGGCTACCCCTGCCTATAGCTAGAACATGATTGAATGACATAGCCTACCATCTATGGCCTCAAAAGGATCCATCATAATTTCTTCTTGAAAGATGTTATTATAGGAGTACTCGATGAGAGGGATATGTTTATCCTACGAACTATCAAAACAAGGAAACGTTCTCAGATAATATGCTCTTGAACCTATATTGTCCATTCTGATTGTTCATCTATATGAGGGTGAAATGTTGTATTTATAAGCACCTGAGTACACATGTAATTTTTCAATCCCTAACAAAACTATGATGTGAAATGAGATCATGGATAAGAAATGATATTAAAAGAGACCCAATAGACTTTTCTGATCTTACATACATATTGTTTTCCATGCACATCAACTATGAAAGTCTCTCGAATAGAAATGATATGGGATGATTTCGTTAGTCGGCCATTGACTACCTAGATAGCATCACTACCCCTCAACGACCTTGTAAAGCCTACTACGAAATACATAGAAATATCTTCTGATTTACATTTTGGAATTGTAAGTGGTTTTACCAAGACCATAGGTCTCTGGTTCTCTTCCTTCATCTACTAACAGGTGGAACACCTAGTTACAAAGCCTATTTTTCGACAGTTAATCCCAGGCCACCAATAATAGTGTTTCATGTCTCAATACATATTTGATATACCTGGATGAACTACACACTAAGATGAATGTGACTCATGCATCAACTCATCTCTTAAGTTTGTAGGAATCTAGACATGCACACATAGATGTAGGACGTCATCTTTGTCCACAACTCAATAATAAGGTAGGTTATCACCTGATATACTCACATTGAGAACCGATCCTTCAAGATTAAAAAATAGTATACTCTTCACATTCTTAATTAAGGGAGAGGTATCTTTCATGGATGATAGATAATACTTCTCATGAATGTTATGAAACTACAAATATAACTCGAAAAAGAGGGCCATTAACTTCCATTCATCACTAGCATTCCAAACATCTTGTTCCTATGTTTTATGAAACAGTGCATCTACAACCACATTGCATTTCCCATGTGTGTTTAAAAGTAAACAATCATATTATTGTAGAAACATAACCCATAATTGATGTTTGAGGATCAAGTATCACAGAGAAAATATATATTTTCGACTCTTATGGTCTGTGTACACCTCAAATCTCCCCCCTATCATATAATGTCTCCAGTAACATAAGGCATAGACAACTACTTATAGCTCAAAGTCATGCATCATGTAATTTCACATGCGAGGCCTCAATTTCCAAGATTCTTACATAATAAGTTTTCCTTCTACACCATAACTTATTTTATTCCAATTCTTGATGAATTACAGAATACATTATAACCTATACATGGATCTGCAAGAGTTAGAATAGGTGTTGATACAAGCCTCCCTTTCAGCTCCTGAAAGGCTTTCTCGCATGATTACGACCAAAGGAATATGGAACCCTTCGTTGTAAGACCAGTAATAGGTGAATAAATATGTGATAAGTATTCTATGAAACATCTATAATATCTATCTGGCACCAATAAAATCCATATATCAAACATGTTCTTGGTATTCTCCCAGGAAACTATAAAACAAACCTTTTATGGGTCAATAGATACTCTTGATTCCGATATTTTATGACCCAAGAAGTTGAATTTGTCGATCCAGAAGTAGACCAAAGAAAACAAGTCGTAATGATGATTCTCTCTCATTATACTTAGAATGATCTCAAAATATTTGGCATGGGCATTACCAGTGTGAGAATACACCAAGAAGTCTTCCACAAAGACTAAGGAAAAAGAGTTTAATTAAGGGTAGAAAACCCATTAATTAGATCCATGAAAATGGTGGGTGATTTCATAAGACCAAAATACATAATAAGGTACTCCTACAGACCATGCCATTTATGGAATGTTGTACACTTCATGTATAATGGTATAACTCACACCTGATGATAACTTGATCTCGGGTTGATCTAAGAGAAGACATTTTCTCCTTAGAGCTGGTTGATGAGATCATATATTCTACACAGTGGATATCATTTCTTGACTATAAGTTGGATCAATCTTCTCTAATACACTTATAGATGTAATGATCCATTAGCCTTCTTGGAGAAATTTATGGTTTAACCCCAAGAGGACGTACTGGGCCATATAAAAAAATGGGCCCTTAAATCCTCTAACTGTCTCTTGAGCTCTTTAATTTCTATAGGTGTCATTCTATATGGAGGAATGGACACTAAATCTACTCCTTGAACAAGTCCAATTGTAAACTATAACTCTCTCATATGAGGTAATCCAGAAAAGTTTTTGGGAAATACATCCTTGAAATGATCCTCTATAGGAGGGAAAAACATTTCTTCAAACCCTTATTCTCTATAAAGAGATTTGCGATTTTGTTGGTCACTCCACCTAACCCATGATGTTCTCATCCCTCTCTACGAGCCTGGAAATCCCACTCACCCTTCTGTTGATATCTTCTACCCTCTGGTGATGTAAAAGATACCCTATAGTGATAGAATTCAACAAAAGTGTGATAGTTAACAAACCAATCCATCCTGAGAATGATATTGAATATTTTCATCATGAGAACAAAGAGGTTATATAAGAAAGGGTAATGAACTACCTCAAGGGGAATGTCCCTACATTGGCGTATACCCTATGTCCGTACTCTTAATAGTGTATTTAGGGTAATTACACCAATCTAATACTGTATCTCATGTTCGAGACTTTCCACCATAAGGAAAGAGATATAATAGGTTGTGCCTCAAGTGGTACTCCTAGAGGTAATACTAGAAGCTCAGGGAAAAACATGTCTGGAGCATGGTCATCACCATCTTCCTAGCATATGAAATGAAGACATCATGGTGGCATTGGTGTATGATTACCAAGCACATGCCTCATAACAAGCTTGAGCAGAAAAATAGCATCACTAGTGTGATAGGTTCTAAGGCCCGTAGCAGAAGCCAGTGGGTCAGGGATTATAAAATTTTCATCAGTTTATTGATAGTACTTGTCGACACCGATGATCCAAGCCCCGAAGAGGTCTGAGGATCTCATGTAAATTGTTAAGATCGCAAAACATAAACAGAATACATACCATTCCTAATCTGAAGGCACGCTCGACTACAACGTTTCACTAGCGATTGCTGATCGAAGAATTCATAGACTAATCCCTCTATATCTCCCACACATAATTAAAAAACTACTGGAACACCGATCGTTGAACTCAGTGTGCTAGCGCGGTGATCCAACAATGCTTTCCACGTCCTGACGATCACCGCATTGATATTCCTTCGATGATTGAGATATTTCTTGATCCATGCTTCTTGTATCAAGAGATTCTCTCTTAAGGAAGCGAGGGGAGAGAGTGGATCTCAATATCATTCCATGAATTTGAATTAATAGTGAGAATGGCCACCCATGAGATGGAGCCCTCCCATGTATTTATTGCCACGTTGAGAAATGCATGGTTGCGTTCCCCGGACCACGTTTATTTCAACATCCACCAAATAAATAATTTCTAAAAACTAAACTACGTCAATATTATTTATAATTTTATCACATACTTGAAATATATATAAATTATATTACGTGATAACAACCAAGCCATTTAACTTGGCTCATTGTCCCTCTTAATATTAAACGAACCATGAATATTAAAATAATATTCGTTCAATTACTATTTTTCTTGTATTTACTAAACATGTAAATAAATTAAATAAATTCAATACTATAAAATCATAACTTAAATATTAATGAATTTACAGAATTCTTTTGGTGATCAGACAGTTGGACAACACCCGGACCCCATGGTGGGGCCCACTATGTTCATATACATATTCAACAGAATAGGTTGGATTCTTGAATACAATAATTTGTGTGACCCTCTAGGACCTTATCTCGATAGTAGTGAATAAAATCCAAAGACCAAGAGTGGTGTCTAGAAACTCATAATGGCCCCTAAAAAGATAAGGATATTTATAGCAATGACTTCCAACCAATGAACACTTATTTTGTACTATAATCTCTTTTTCATTAAATATCTCATAAATCATGGCGTACACTTGTGTCATCGTACTTTTCTTGCTTTATTATTTGTTGATCTAACAGGATGTATTTTCCTTTATACTGATTTGGCCATAGACTTATAATGGCAACACCATCCCGATCATCCACACCTGAGATATGAAACATCCTAATCATGGAAGTGACAAATCCTTTCTTGGCCATTCAACCAATGTCATACCACCAACGATGAACCCAACATAAGCTACCTCACCACGATTTCAATACCATGGTTTTTTCCATGCATCAAAGTATGTAATCAAATGATATACATAGGAAATTGTATCAAGTTAGGAGACCAATATGCATGTCCATAGATAAGAACAACCAATGACACCCAATACATGTGGTGTTCCTATTGGCGGGTATGTCTTCATGATCTCACTACTAGAGATCACCAAGTGAGATGTTCATGAGAAGAAGTCTCAATTCTTATGAGCCCCCAACACCTGATAGTCAAACGTCAATTGTTTCCAGTCAATAAGATGTATCTTGACTATAGAACATATATTTAATATTAATTCCATAGTATCTCGAGGTTCTCATTATATCCTGGGATCTTTTATAACCTCTCCATATGAAAATTAATAATTGGACATTACCATTGTTTTAAACGATGCAGAAATGTCTACACTATAATGCTAATATGAAAACATGTATAACTAACTATACACATGATATAGTAATCAAAATTACTGTATATTTGGGTGTAGGTCACCCACTATTTCAACACTCCGACTTGCACTAGAGACAACTTGCTAATCAAACTTGTTATCTACACACATGATGAAGATCATGTTTCTGCTGAGTAATGGATTTTACTACTGGTCCAGCAAATTTTTCATCATGTGGCATATCTTCTGTATGCTACCTCATTTCCTTGAGTAAAACTTCTCAAGATAAGGTATCCTTGAGTATATCACTTTTTTCCATTGTCATAACAAGACATCTTCACAAGTAATAATATCATAATTATGATAATACTTTTCTCACTATGTGAGAACCCATGAAATTAAGAAAATCGTTACATTTAACTACTTCTTAGCAACCTTAGAAGTTGCAACGTACTCGGTATTTGTAGGTATGGATACCACTAGAATTTATGAGCATGACCCACTCATCAACTTTTCCAACTATGATTCCAGATCAAATTGATCTAAATAATACTAGTTTGTCTCTCACCATAACTAGTATACATTCTTCTCCATATATCAGGTACATGTCATTTATAGTCATCGAAGTACAAGATGATAGGTTTAACTACATCTCTTGCAGTGCTCCTGGATATAATTGATATCTTCCTAATATAAATTATATTATGGAAATATAAATTATAGTATATGACATAGAATATGTGATTGATCCATCGTTGAAGCATATGGATCTCAATTCACAACATTAGTCTCTTCCCATGTTCCGAACATATCATCTGGGAGTGATTATTCCATGGGACATTGGCATGAATTCTGAACTAGAATTGTTCCAACATGTATTTTTCAATACAATGTCACTTATGTACAATTGACAATGAGAAAGAAACCTATGGATCAAAATCAGTAGATCCTGTTCACTAAAACTCAAGTTGCTAATTTAATTTAATCACTAGAGAATTACTTATATCCATGTCTTATCTAATTGTAAGACAAATATTTGTTTTAAATATATTGCTTAACATATTACTATTAGATAGCATTAGTTCTCCCATTAACCTTTAGTAGACACATGGAAAAGATTCATTTATAAATAATGATCAAAGATCATGTTGATTACATTTATCCTGAATTAGATTTAAGTAACTTGCAACATTCATTGGCATTCGATGGTGTCATCATCCCTTTTTGGATGTTTCATATAGACACATTCCAAGAATGAGGATCAGGACAACCAATGACCAATAAAAAGATTTTATAATTTAACTTTGACAAGTAAAATTATAATGAATTTAGGCATACCGGAATTGTATAACCAATCAATCCTTATTGGTTCAAATCTTGTACCAACCATGTATCTTCTCATTTCAATTCCCACTATAGTATTTAATTATAAGCCCCTTTATGATTTTACACATGAAATCTATTATTAAAATTTAATTGATCATGTCAATGTTA
Organism: Viscum album; assembly: GCA_963277665.1. Lineage (NCBI taxonomy): Eukaryota > Viridiplantae > Streptophyta > Magnoliopsida > Santalales > Viscaceae > Viscum > Viscum album. The sequence continues at coordinate 288,298,695 of OY728153.1, read as the reverse complement.
TCTAATTTCCATATACTTATTACTTATAGAATTTATTATTCTTAATGAATAATTTATCACTGACCACGGTTAATTTAAAACCACCAACTTGGTTTCATCTTTCCTGCATAGTATGTGTCTCTAGAATGTTGTTATTCCACATGAACATGTGAAACTTGTTCCTATGTCAGCCATTTGAGCATCAAAGCATTGACTATGTCCAAGACAATTTAGATCCAACTATCTATAATAGGTATGTGCAACCTTTTATATAAATGTTGTCTAATACTTGACTGCAAATTTTCTATGTTAGGGATTTAGGTAATATCCTAAGAAATCATTAGGAAAATTTCCATAGATGCATCATGTGTTCAGCTTGATGCATGTTTGTTTATATCCTAACAAACGCTTTGCATCCTAACACATGATCTATGACATAATGTATTTTCTTCATACTATGACACGTATCATATCCAATTGTCATTGTATTTGGAATATTGGTTGTGAGTTTAGACCGTTATTTTCAAAGAACATCATGAAATATAATGGAAGTTACTACAGTTTGCAACATTGATACTCCATACATCATAACTTTGATGTATAAAATGTGCATTTTGGAATTGCCCCATGCTACATTTTTTTGATCAATGTTAGTATGTATGACTTTATCATCGATCCTCCTTATTAAAATCAATATGGTGATGTAGATAAGGTAACATGTGTTTAGAAATTACTTCACGCTACATTGTCATGATTGATGAGTGTTTGGTCAAGATAGTCTTCGACATGCCAATCCAAAGAAACTCGTATCTTAAAAAAACATATACTTCACTATTACATTCCTTAATTACATAAAGTGAACTTATGAAGTATATTTACCTCTATCTTTCCATTGGAATAGTTCACACTCTCTTGTTGAACTAGTTGTGAAGGCATTATGGCATACCATTATCTCTAAAATCTCCTTTGTCTAAACTAAAGACATCAGTAATACCATAGGTGTTTAGTTATGCCAAGCCTAAATACCATACATGGTATTTTGATAACTTCCACTTTTAGTTTTACTTGATAAATAAACTTCTTGCAACAACTTGACAGGTCTTACATTTTATATTTATCATGTATTTCCTTTGATTTATGTATGTATAAACTATTTGATGAGTATGTTATCTCAATAAACATTCATTCCAAAACATTGAATAATGTTTAATAATATAAAAAAGGGTACTTGAGATAAATATTTTTTTTATACTCAACAACTTGTTCAATTTAAATAAATCCCTTGGCAATTAGAAGTTATGTGTTTCTCACTGATGACCTAGGAATCACCCTTTCTTAGAAGCTTGGTGAAGACACCTTACTTCTAGTTATAATTATCAACTTACTTGGTTACTGTATTTCAATATATATATGTGAAAATTATATTATATTTAATACCCAAAAAGGTATGTGATAAAACAATACTTTTATTTGATGAATATAAATTGAACGAGAAGTCGGTACTTACTTCTTTTATTTAATTTTTTATACATTAATAAATTTATTTAATAATATGTGATGCAAATAACCTCTGTTAAATTAACAACCACTTTTCATTTAAGTACATGACGAAGGTGAATTTGGAATAACTTGTCAAAGGCCATTTTTCCTTGTCTTTCAGTATGTTCTCCATAAGAATAAAAGATGGTAAGTTCTTTAATATTATTATTACTTGGAAAATATTACCTTTAAGGTAATGAAGCACTTAATTTATATGGTTTGTTTATATCCTTAAATGATACTCGATTAATGGGGTGTAAAAATGTTTAAGAATGGGATGACATGTATGATTGTGAGTTGTCTTCCACTTTACACAAATCGAGTGCAATTGTCACATTCATGTCATTTCTTAGAATTCTCCTTGGAAACATTTTGGAGATGAGAATTCATTAATATCATCCATGTCTAGATGTAGAGACCACATCTAATATCATACGTTGATGATAGCATTATGATAGAACTATCATATGCTTAATTCATGAGTATCCTATAATCAATTTTACACCCATGATTCTTGAGGTGGCTTAATAGGTTGGAACACTAACATTATGAATTTCTGATATAGTAATATTATGTGTGTGCGCTTATACTACATTTTGGAAATTCGTGCTAGTTTGGAAATAAACATAGTCCAATATTTATCACAGGTTTATTTTGGTATCACATGCCATTATCTACAAATGAACTTTTTCATATGATTACTTTAATGATGATTACCGAATGTGACATTAGTTATTAATTAAATCATGAAATGTCTCTCACAATTTTTTTCGAATTCTAGGATCCCTATATACACGAATCAGAATACTTTTGAGTGTTATAGTGTCATGGATCCTCAAAACACCACTCATAGTCTACATGTTATGGCTACGACACTACTTGGAGGGTTTATGGTAGGATTTTAGCTAAAAAACTGCATTAACTCACGGTTCCTTGATCTGTTGAGTGAGGTCCCAGCTTCAAAAATAATTACTGATTTACTAAACGATTGCATCTAAAATTAAAACAAGCAAGCTATGGATATTTCATTGCAGAAATTTTAGTTAATTAAACCTACAATCTTAAAAGGAACTGCCTGGAATTAAGAGGAACCCTTAGTTATGGCATGATCATCACCTCGAACACTCGGTTTTGTTCAAACTTGAATGATGGAAGGCTGTTGTGACTTAATGATTTCAATGAGAGTTTTATAGGTTTCTCTCTCTAGAAAAATATAATTCATTTCTATTAAACTTGTTCTTATATTTTTTCATTTTTACACCTGAACTTTAATAGAAAAACATATGCCGCTTCTTTATGAATTTTATTATTTATTATTTTATGTATTTCCCCGCTATTCTAAAATGCATAAAAAAATAAAGCATAAAGGTAAACAACTACCCGACTGTTCTTGAGAATCTAAAAGACCTATTGGAATCATACATGAGTCATTACTTGACTCTTGATACAGCTCACCATTTCATGTATGCCTACTTGTCTTCTAGAGTCAATGTCACGTCTTAGAGTACCACCTCATCTTGGCGGGATCCGCGTGTTGTCTAGCATTGTGCTGAACAACGAACACTTCTTCATCATGACAAGGTCCATGTCATTTTTTGTCTTCATTTGAAGTAAAATAATACTCATGTGTCGGTAAGGGGGCTAGTGGGATAAATGTACATTAGGTAAATTCGGAGTGCAGGCCCTTATACCTTTCAACTGAAAATGAAGACATTGCACAGACCGTCAAATAATTAATTACAAGCATTGCACATAGATAATTAATTAATTAATTAAATGCGACATAGAAGGGTCAGAGCTCAAGAATAGAATTTGGGTAAATAAAGCACAATAAAATTAAAATCAATTAATTATGTATGAGGTTTATCTAAATTAAACTAAAAGAATTCATTAATTAAAAAAATAATAAATTATCGGTCCTCTAAATAATTTAATTTTTATATCAAAATTATATAAATTTAACTTAATTCAATTTAATAAAAAATTGAATTAATTTCCATATGGTTAGTAAAATAATTAACAAAAATTAATTTTTAATTAGTTGGTCCCGAAAACATGACTGTGGGGCCTATGCGGGTCGGTCCAAACCCACACAGGACCCTACGAGGTCGTGCAGAGCCAAACTGGGTCGGGCTGATCCTCCATAACCCATTCCAGGTTGGGCAAATTCACTCATACTATTTCAGGGCCATTTTTCACCCCAAAAAAAATAACTTACATGAAAATACTACCTTATGGAATTAAGAGGAATCCAGTGGGTTCGCTGTTCCGGTTGTGGTCTGCGTCAGCGGCGGGACTTGCTGTTGGTTGGAGGTCTGACACCGGCGATACGGTGATAGGGTTGGTACTCGGGAGGGTCATTCAATGTGGAGCTGGGTAGCGAGACCAGGATGTGAAGGTGCCAAGAGACAGTACTACCAGAGGTAGGACCATGCGGCGGCAGGAGCTAGCGCGAGCGAAGGTCCAGGCCACGGCGACGAACCCTCCTGCCAAAACGACTGCAGGATGGGGTGTCGGGGCAGTAAAGGCTAGTTCGCTTGGAACTGAAGGTAGGCGGCTAGGCGGGAGGTGGTTTGGGGTTTGTTGCCGTGGCTGGTACTGCAAGAGCGGGCTGGCGGAAAAAGCATGAAGGAGGGTAGTGTGCTTAGTGGTGGTGGACATGGGTCGCCAGAATGATGCGGTAGGGTGCAGAGGAGGTCGGTGCTGCCTTCTTCTTGCATGAAAAGGAGGAAGGAGAGAGTCCCCATGGGAGGATCATGGATATGCGGGGAAGCCCGAGGGGTCCGCTGGGCTACGCGAGGAGGCCGGGCAAGGCACGTAGGGCCTTTCGCAAGAGCTAGGTGGAAAGAGGTCAGGGCCGCGACCTATAGCAGGAGCAGGCGGCGGGATTCTGCACTGCGGTATCTTGGGGAATGTCGGCCTTGGGGTCTACGAACCCCCTTTTTATTTATTTTTTTATTCCCCCACCCCTTTGGATTTTTTGTGTTCTTTTTGTCTTTAAGACTTCAAAGATGTCTTATTTACCTTCCCCTTTTTTAAATTTCTGTCAATTCTTCGGATAATTTTTTTTTCCACACCTCATTTTAATAAATCCAAGTCTCCTTCGTAAATAACCACACAATTTTTGGTTTTTCCACAAGGCTACATAGCCCTATTTAATTTTATTATAATAAAATTCTTATAATAAAATAATAACTTATATTATTATATTATTATATTAATAAAATAAATATTAGTATAAAATTAAATTATTATGAAAATTAGAAAAACTGAAAAATTTATAATTTGAATAACTATCATTATTTCATGTGAACTGAGCAAAATTTGATCGTTCTTTCAGAATGAATATAAATTAAAACTTTCCATCAAACCACATATTTGATCCAATCCAAAAAAATTAAAATTTCTATAACCTATCCGTTTGATATTAGATCGAAACATGGTTGGAACCATTGAGACCTTTTTTAAACCCTCTACATAATGATAATAAAATTTAAATTTTCTTGGGTGGGAAATCTACGAGATTTATCTGATACCATTGATAGGTTTCAGGCCCCATAACGGGAGCCGGTGGTCCGGGGATTTTAAAATTTTCTCCAGTGGATCGACGGTTCATGTCAACGCCGACGATCGGAGCCCCTAGGAGGTCCGAGGATCTCACATAATAGAGCACAAAACATAAACAGAATACATATCGTTCCAAATCTGAAGGCGCTCTCGAATGAAACTTTTCTCTAGAGATCAATGCTTGATGAATACATAAAAGGATCCCTCTTGATCATCCACATGTGCTTCAAAAACCGCTTGAACATCGATCTTGTAACTCTGGGTGCTAGTGTGGCGATTGATGATGTTTTTGACATCCTAGTGATCACCGCATCGAGATGCCTTCGATGCTTAAAAGATTTATTGATCTGAGCTTCTGGATCGAGAGCATCTCTCACTAGGAAGTGGGAGGACAGAATGCTCTCAAATTTGTTCCCTGAAATTGAATGAATAGTGAGAATAGACACCCAAGAGAGCGATCCATCTCTTGTATTTATAGTGATGTTGAGAAATACCCAGTTGGGTTCCCCGACCCCCGTTTATTTCAACATCCACTAAATAAATATTTTCAATGAACTAAATTGTGGCAAAATTATTTTTTATTTTATCTCATACTTATAATATATATTAAATATATTATGTGATAATAACCGAGCCATTTAAGTCGACTCACTATCTCGTTAAATATTAAAAAAATCTTGTATATTAAAATAAGATTTTTTTGATTAATATTTTTCTCGTATTTACACAACATGTAAATACATTAAATAAATTCAATCCAAAATATTCATAACTTTAATATTAATGATTTTATTTAATTCTTTTGGTGATCCAAAACATAGACAATACTCGAACCCCATGGTGTGGCCCACTATTTCCATATACATATTCAAATGAATATGTGGATTCTTGAATACTATATTGTTTGTGACCCTCTAAACCCTTATCTCGATTATAGTGAATAAAATCTTGAGACCAAGAGCAGAGTCTAGAAACTCATCATGGCCCCTAAAGAGATAATAATAGTCCATGAAACAGATAAAAATCTATAAACACTGATTGTGTACAATAATCTCTTTGTAATTAAATATCTCACAAATCAGGACACACACTTCTGTCATCGTCCTTTTCTTTCTTTATTATTTGTTGATCGAAATGGAGGGATTTACCTTTATACTGCATTGGCCAAAGACATATGAAGATAGCACCCTCCTAATCAACCAGGACTGATATATACAACTCTCTAAACATGTAAGAGAAAAATCCTTTCTTAACCATTCAACCAATGTCATACCACCAAAGATGCACCCAACACAATCTACCACTCGACGATTTAAATACCATGGTTTTCGCCATGCATCAAAGTACGTAATAAAATGATACATATTGGTAATGATATCATGTCAGGAGACCAATACACATGTCTGTAGATTGGAACAACCAATGAAACACAAATCATGTGGTGTTCCTATTTACGGATCTGTCGTCATGATCTCACAACTGGAGATCACCAACTGCAAACTTCATGAGAATAAGTCTCAATGCTTATGAGCCCCCGACACCTGATAGTCAAACATCTAATGTGTCCAGTCAGTAAAAGGTATCTAGACTAAAGAATATATATATAAAATTATTGTTGTTGTATCAGGAGGTTCTCATTATAGCCTGGGATCTAATATAACATCTCGTTACGACAATTAATCTTTGGACATTACCATTATAATAATGGATGCAGAAAATTCTTTACTATAATGGTAAGATGACATCATGCATAACTAACTATACACATGATATAGTAATCAAATGCACTAAATAGTTGGGTCTAGGGAACCTACTATTTCAATATAATGGATGTTGATCGTAAGAAAACTCACTACCCAAGGTATACTACCCCCCAAAACCTGCCTAGATAGTTATATATTGGTATGTTCTCATGTCTACGTTTCATTTCATTTTTCATTTAATTTATATTATAACTCCTTTACCTTTCATAAACATGACAAGGTTGGATAAGGATGTGAAAGTAATTCATTTTAGATTTCATGATTCACTTTATAATTGATACCCATTTCCAATGAATTGGTGCCCATACCCATATAACTAGAAATGGAACACATTTATTTATAGTATAATTGCTCAACTCTGTAAATTAATCATCACAACCCATGAGAGCCAATACACCTTATGAATTGAGATAGGGAATCAATCAATCAAAACCAAGAGTAATACATGCACATGAAACTATCACAACGTCCCTCAATAATCACAAGAATATCAAGCAATGAAAAGCAGTGATATTCACCTATATGTCATGTAAATATGTGTGAAAAATGTATTCTAGGTGACTATAATGATGCATGTAACAACTCTCCTTACTCTCATATCATTCGGCTAATGATGAATGAATATCCTAAAACAGAGTAATAATCAACAACACCACATAGCATGTGGGTCACCGAATGGTGAAATAATATCAACTGTAATTGGAAAATGTATAACAATAATTATAATTTCTGGAATCTTGTTTTTACAGCGAACATGGGTTTTCTATGCCCAATAATGGATTATGAACATGTCCCAAGAATTCTTAATCTGAAATCAATTGTCTCCCAATAGTATATCATGAAATGAAACTAGCTCTGATACGACATTGGGATGTCCTAGACTCAGATTCCACTTGATAGGTTCTCCAAGCATGATGGGTCACATGGTCTCAAGAACATATCCCCAGATGCTAGAGTTTTCCAAATAGCAGCAAGGGCCTATGGTGTTTCTATGTAGAGTCTATGCCCTTATTATCATAGTGTAGTGAATCGGGTGAAAGTAAACATATGTGAATAGTTGAAGCAATATAAGTAAATAAAAGGAACAACAAAAAATAGAAACTACCATAATAACGACTAAAATAACTGGAATATCATTCAAAAAATGATGATTTGTCATACCACTAGAAAACTAAAATATATGGATACAAGACATCCGACATAACGTCCCCCACAATAGTGAAAAAGAAATAAAATATTGCCCAAGAATTAGAATCTTGGGCTTTGTCATATTCTATAAAGATCAATCCTAAATAGCAAGCAATCTAGTTACTAAAGATGTATGATTCCCCCTGTACCAAATGGAACCTTGAGGGGGTTTGAGATAAATCTATATGGTCCACCACTAATGGTTTTTATAACATTCATCTCGTGTAATTGAAATGTAACATTGTGAGAGCATGCGTATATAAAGTAATGTAGTACAACGTTACTGAATTCCCATATACCCACTTTTTCCCTTAGCTAGTGTCTGAACATGTAACCAATTCATTTAATTATGTAATTAAAAATTTTAGATTGACAGGTCTTGTGAAGCATAACCAACACTGACATCACCCTGTGATAGTATAAATAGTGAAGGTTCCAATATGTATCTGGGAATCATGTAATGATCATTAATAAATATGTCCCAAGTTAATATCTAAGGAAACACATACATCATGGGTCACCAACTCAATAATAACTATAGACTTTCATTGGGATAGAGTGTAATACAAGTAGATTAATCCAAATAATTCCACAAAGAGTCGCCTACCGAGTCCAAGGTGATCGACCAAGGTAAAATAGGGCTAATCAGAGACACATCCCAATGGGATTTAACCATGACACCTACTTTTCTGTGATGGATCCAAGGAGTGTATCCATGGAATCCTATGATAATATTAATGGATATTATGTTGTAAAACAAAGAATCCAAGAACAAGTAAAGATCAAGATCTGGGTGGGATTCAACCTATGAAAGATGTATCCTTAAATCAGAATGGGGTTACTGAGTGCTCATGGATTTCTCCAATCAAAATACAAGGCGGTCTCAAGTCAGGCCATTCTTATTTAATTATGAAGTCATGCAATATCTCATTTAATTTAATCCATTCCTTTTATTAGTGTGAAAAGGTCAAGTAGAATGCATCCTTTTATCATGTCATTTGGTTCAAGCCTTTCCTTTCATAAGTGTGATAAGGCCATGTAGGATGAAACCATTTAATCCCGTTAAGGTATATTCAATATTCAGGGTTCATCCCTCTACCTCCCATTAGTGTGGTAAGGGATACTCTAGATATGAACCAAATAATCATTCACATTTATTTATCAATTTTAAGTACTTTCCTTAGGTGGGTCAAGCGGTTTTCTTACATGGTACATTCCATTATGAAATTTAAAAAAATAATTCAAGATAATTAATATATAAAATCATACCCATAAGTGGTCAAGTTAAGGGACACCCGAACATGGGCTCAATCATTTCAAAATAATAAATGATAATTATAGAATAAACATAAACATGGGAAAGTTGGAGTTGTGGTCATAACCACAAAAAATTAATCTTTTATTTGGAAAGAGAATTACCATATGGTTTTAATAAGTTTATGTATATCATATTAATTCCCTAAATGGAACCCAAGGAAATCGGTGGGGACCACACAAAAAATCCAAAATCAATGAACTTTAGGGATGATTTATAAACCACCCACCTTAGGGTTATACGATCCTTCTCATCTAGTATTATCACTTGATTTGGATCAGATTGGAGTAGATATAAGAAAAACATAAAAATTATCATACCCTGATAACATGGTCAACAAAAAGAGAGAAGGATAATTGCTCAATAGGACTCGAGTAATAACTGTTGTGTATCCAATGTGATGAATGGATGCTTGATCGGATCACAGAGGAAATATAACTTCCAATACCTATAATTAGCCTTCAAAAAGCCCCAAATTGTTAGTGAAATAGTTTAATACCACATAAAGTCAGATTAGGTAATATGGATGGTGGTAAATAGATCATTAAGGGCAATTTTATAAATTTACCTTGAAATTTTTCCAATGCATGATTTGTCTGCATTGTTTGAAAAATAGTGTGCAAACCGTGAGAGGCTTTCTTGATAGAAAGATCACAATACATTTTTAGGCCGCACAACTATGCACAAACCTTGAGAAGTGGTTATGGGAATAAATTTCAATCTGCATGGTTAGCCAAACCATGCTCCAAGCATGTGCTAACCATGCGAGCAATCTATTTTTTCCAAAATGATGGGTTCTCGGCTTCAAAAATTTCCTAAACATCCCTAAGACATTTTCTAAATCATTTTGAATCCATATAAGGTCTCAATTAAATATCTAGACTGCAATTTAAAGGACCAATACTTGAGTGAAAACCCAGGTTCTTACACCTAGTCTCTTCTATAGAGGAATCATCGAAAACTATCTACTCAACACTCTCATTTTGGAAGTTTCAAAATTGGGGCACTAATCAGCCTCTTCCACATCTCCTTAATTATTTCAGATAATTCAATGTCAAAATGATCAACATCCATATTTGTATCAATGTACTCCAAGTGGTCACAATCCTACAGTATAATACCAAAAACCATTGATAGTACATATCTAAACCATGAATCATATGAACCTAATATATTCTCTTGGGTTTTCCACATGTCATAACTAACTCTATATTTTCATATTCACATCAATATCATTTTATAAAATGACATTACCAAAAATTTGATGGTCTCTAATCTATAATAGACACTGTTATAGATTATAGAATAACTGGTTCTCCCATGGTAATACTATCATCATCCACAAATTATCTATGTACTCCTCCATATATGAAGAGTATATGAGAAATTTGTTGATAAAGAAAACCATGAACCGATCCAATAAATGATAAAATATATGATCCATAAATCCAATTAAGAAATTGGAGACATCCATCTCAAAAAATGGTATCACAAAGAACAAATAATTCATGTAACTATTCCAAAATAGAATCATCATACTCTCCTCCTTCTGAACTCGCAACTAGTTAAAGATACACTAGAGGACAATATTTAAGAACAATCACATACCATTTTTTATTGTTGAAGAAGTCATAAATCATTTGAAATGGGTTACTAGATCTCAATCACCAATTTTTTTAGGAAATTATAATGAATAAATATACTCAAGATCTATTCCACCATGTTAGTGAATAACATCAAATCCACCATGGGGAATGCATTGGGTCTGATAAATCCCTTCTCCTAAAGGACTCCCAAATACAATTAATATAACAACCCATCTATTTATTTTATATTTAAAAATGATTTATAATATAAAAATGAACTAAATACAACTAATATGATTTAGTGTTATTGTGTCATTGGGGATTAGTAACATTACATAACTATAAAACAAGAAATACACCTCTTTTTGAACACATATTTTACATGAAAACACCATTCCATTGTAATTAGCATTTCATGTAATAATTTGGGGACATACATAATAAAATAGTGATATATTAAACCCATTATGGGAATAAACAAGGAATAACATGAGGAAGAAGATACATGTTAGTAAATATGCATATCAATAGAGAACAAAAGAAGAATGAACATAAATTCATGATATAACAAGATATTAATAACATGGAAATGTGGAAACAACATGCAACATGATATTATTATGAGACAAGACTCATTGTAGATGGATTATAATTAGTAAACCCTCATTTAACTTAAATTATATTTATTAAACCTCATTTAACATGAATTAGCACGAATAAAACCAAATTTTACATGGTTATCATGTTACAAAACATTACCCAATGCATTGGAGAACTATCAGTGTGCACCCTTCATAAACATTTAAATTTATGCGTAAGTGTTCAACATAGATCATACAAAATAGATTCATTAAACACCATAATTTATTCCACATACAAGTAATGTGAAATAAATACAATTATTTCCCCAATCATCAAGTACATTAGCATAAAGGTTATTACCCTTGATAGATAAATGGGTATGGTATTCACTATATGATGATTTCGGAATGGAAAATTATGGTTTAATTTTGGCCGAAAAATGACATCAAATAGAAATTTTTAATTTTGGTTGATGAGAGATAAATGGGTCCCTAATCATTTATACATGAAATGGAGTGTAAGGAAATCAAATATCATAATATCCCAACATAGGAAATGGAATTTACATGCATAATTTAAAATAAATTCTTGAATGAAAATGAGAAGAGAGAAATCCCTTCTGAAATTACGGAATGGTAAATGGTGTCCACGGGAGGGATTAATGGGAGATAAAGGGATATATCATCATTCAAACATAATAGAAAAGGTCTGGGGAGGTTTTAAAAAAATACCCCCTAATTTGTAACTGAATATTAATGGATGTAACTATATAATGAAACATTGAAAAAATTTGAAAAAGGAAACCCTACTTGGATGTGTGATATGAATTAATTTGGAGAGGTTTATTGAAATATTAGGGAACCATGGGATGACTCTAGGGAGTATATAATAGAGTTTGGATGAGAATCATGGAGATTTAGTGAAGAGTAATGAGTAAATGGATGGGTTTATATAAGAAAGGTTGGAGAATTATTTATTATTTTGGTTCTGGACACTAGAGACTAAAATATTATAAATGAAAAACCATCCCAAGGTTTTCCTATAGTTTCATTAAAAGTGGAGTGGTCTAAATTATTTTACAAGGCTATGGGAATAAGATATTAAAATATTTCCCTTTTTTATGTGCAGGTGAGTCACTCTTTCAAGGAAATGATTTTTAATCATAAAATATTTTATATGTCTTGTAGGATTCACTATGGATTTATAAAATAAACAATATAAACATAAATTTTCTTTATTATAAAGGGAAAATATATATTTGATTGGATATAACATTTATAGTGTTTTATTACATCACTATTGGGTAATTATGATGTCTTAAAATACATTAAATATTTATACGATATTTAATGTCTACCAAAAAATTTGAATATTTTAGAAAATTATGAAAAATTCACCATTGGAAATTTTCGAAGTTCGTATTTGAAAAAAAGCATTGATTTTAGTTAAATAAGTTTCTCAATATGTTAATTTTCACATTAAATGCTGAAATTTATTAAAAAAATTTAGGTTTTGGAAAAAATAGTTTCACAACCTTTATAAAAGATACTTTTTTACTTCATAATAATTATATGATCATTAATATTTAATAAATGTAATTTTATAATAATATTTTATTAAAATATTTTATAACAATATTTTTTAAAAACATTTTTTAATTTAAAAATAAATTAATCCTTCAAAATAAATTCCACAATTAAATTGGAATATTATCCTAAAATACAATTTGTGCTATAAAAAATTATTTACAAAGTGAAAATAATTTAATGAAAGTATATTTATTATTTTGTACATAAAAATAATCATAATTCTATTTTTCATGATACATATACCATTATTACACCAATATATTCCCTAAAAGAAATGTGTGCGATGGTGGGTTTTTATAGGGCTTTCTAGGTAACATGGTTTTGGTCGTGATCCCGATTAGATTGACGATCTTCTGTATGTGGTTTCACTAATGCTTAAGTTTTTTTATCTCAACTTCAAATTTGTTTAGGGAAAGTCGAGAATTGTTATCTAACATGTAGGTTCCAATAAATGGACTTAATAGGGTATAGTCCTGATGGTCAAGGCCATTATTTCCATTGTCTATGCCAAAATGATATGTTATAACCGTATATTTATACTACACATGTGAACACTATTCCAAAGATATATTAACAATGGTAAGGATAGTTAATGGTCATTTAAATGCAATCACAAATAATATAACAAAATTAGTGCATGTGTTTTCTATATCTATAAGACAATTAAAAGAAAGGTAATTTTATTCATAAAATTTTCAGTCTTTACCACCTTACCCCCTTATGAAATTTCACCCTCAAAATTTTATTTTCACATATTAAAATACAAGAGGGTAACTCCACTTCTTCACTTCCTCCAGTTTTCGTGTTGCTTCTTCAAACTTTTGGGTTCTCCACAACACGTTGACAAAGAGAATTACCTTATTTCGTAGAACTTTTTCTCTTTGATCTATGATCTTCAATAGATTTTTCTAATTGGAGAGGTAATTATCCAATGATTCCACCTCTATATTGATTACATGTGATGGTTTAGGTATGTACATCCTCGAGAGTGACACATGGAATATATCATGTATGTGAGACAGGTTCTGTGGGAGTGCTAGTTGATAATCCACTGCTCTGATATGATCAAGGATCTTAAAGGGGCCATTGTACCATAGACTAAGCATTTCCTTCTTCCCAAGTCTCATAACATTATTCCAGGGAGATATGGGGAGGAATACCATGCCTCTAACATCAAAATATTGGTCTCGTAAATGATTGTCAACAGACCTCTTCTGTTGACTCTATCCATCATTGATGTGCTTCTAGATTGTCTTAACCTTATCCCAAATTTCATTGACTATTTCTATACCTGGAAGTTTTCATTCCCCATCTTCAAAACAACATGATGATGTTCTACACCTCTTCCCATAAAGTGATTCACAAGGATCCATTTGGATGCTTGAGTAGAAACTATTGTTGTAAGAGAACTCCACCAAAAAATATGTTGGTCCCATATTTCTTTTAAGTCTATTGTGAAGGATCCCAACATGTCCTCAAGTTTTTGTATAGTCTGCTCAGATTGGCCATCAATTTTAGGGTGATAAGTCTGGCTGAATTTCAACTCAGTGTTTAGAGCATAATATAGACTCATCCAGAACAAAGAGTTGAATATTAGATCTTGATGGGATACAATCGATCATGGTACTCCACGTAGCCATACCACTTCCTGAATGTATATCTAGTCCAGTTGATTCATCGAGAAATCCTCTCGAATTTGAATGAATTTTGACCTCTTTATAAGAAGATCCCCAACAACGTAGATATCATTGTTCCATTGGATGTCTTCGAATGTCTGGTTACAAAGACTATGGGGATCTTTTCTCATTTCTATGTTGGTATGGGTAATGGCTGAATCATCCCATTATACATTGACCACTTAGGCTTCACATTCGTACATACTAGGCACTATGATGTATATTTATTGACCTCATTCTTTATGTAATCCCACAAATAGTTCTCTGAGAGATCTCGATACAACTCTTTGTTTCTTGGGTGAATGGAGAAATGTGAACTATCTGCATCATCGAAAAGTTCATTCTTTAACTCTAAATTTTATAGAACATATAATCTGGACCCAAATATCACAATTACATATTCATTAAAATTGAACTCTGAGGATTTACATTTTCTGATAGTTTCTACTTTCTTTTGAATTCCCACATCTTCTTTTCGAGCATCTATTAACCATTTCCAAAAAGAGGTGGTTGAGAATTCATTTGTGAAAGGATTGATTGTGCTTCATTCTTTATGATTCCCATTTCCATCTTCATTATGTCTAATAGTATTGTATCTTTTTAAATACTCATTAATGATAGAATTGTTGGGTCCTTTCTAGTTTGAGAATCTGCCACCTTGTTCGCTTTCCCAGGATGGTAATGGATTGAGCAGTCATAGTCCTTGATGATCTCAAACCATATTCAATGAAACATATTCATCTCTTTCTATGTAAATATATATTTGAGAATTTTTTTATTCATATATATTTCACACTTTTCCACAAATAGATAATGTAACCAAATTTTCAATGAAAAGATCTCTATAGAAAACACCAGATCATGTGTGGGATAGTTTTTCTCATGAATTTTTAACTCCCATGAGGCATATACAATTTATTTTTCATTCTACATCAACACACAACCCATGAAATTCTTCTAAGTATCATTGAAGATTACTAAAAGATCTCCACTTGTGGGTACTATGAGCATAGGGGAAGCGACACACCTCTTCTTCCACTCTATAAAGCTATAATCACATTCACTGTTCCAAAAAAACTTGACTCCCATCCTAGTAATCATTGTAAGAGGGTTTGGAAATCATAATAAATTTCTCAAAAATCAGTGATAATATCCACCTAACCCTAGGAAGCTATGGATATCCATCATAGATGTCAGCCTCAGTCATCCATCAATTGCGTTTTTCGGGGATGGATACATATATATCCCAATTATTATTATCATATGACCCATGAATGATACTTCCATAAACCAGAAATCACTCTTTCTATACTTTCTATAGATATTCTCCTTTCATAAGGTCTCTGGCACAGAATATAAATGCTCATCAAGATCCTCCATGGTTTTGGAGTTTATTAGAATATCGTCTACAAAGACAAAAAAAAGTTGTTGAGGTAATATCTAAAGACTATATTAATCAATCCAATGATGATTTCTAGAGAATTAGTGAGTCCATAAGGCTTTGATATTATCTTATAATGCCCATACCTCATATAAAAAGCGGTCTTGGGGGTATCCCCTTTCTTCACCATTACATTGTAATATCCCAATTACAAATCCAGATTAGGGAAGTTTCATTCCTCACATAGTTGATCAAACTATTCAAATATTAGTGGAAAACGATACTTGTTCCTTATCTTTATTTTTTTGATCTTGAGATAATCAAGGCAAAGACAGATTGAACCATACTTCTTCTTGATGAAGAGGACTGATGCACCCCATAGTGAAGCACTTGGGAATATAAAAAATATATCCAAAATCTCCATTAATTATTTCTTAAGTTCCTAAAGCTCCACAACATCCATTATATATAGAGTTTTGGATATTGGTGATTTCGTAGGCGTAAGATCAATCGAGAATTCAAAATCTCATCTAGGAGGAAGAACAAATAAATCCTCGACAAACACATCTGTGAATTCCATCAAAATAGGCATGTCTTCAAGGATGGCTCCTTCATTAGACTCAATGATCTAATAATGATATTCATTCCCATAGGGATGGAATATCCATGATTGAGATGATGGTGCTAAGAAATATTCATCCTACTCCTTGAACTTGTTCAGAATTGGGGGTCGATTCACCATATGGAGAGTGATTTCACAATCATGGAAATTTATGTTGGATTTATATTGAGAAAGTCATTCCATGATAAGAATTTAATAAAATTACACCATTGGAGGTATGATTCAGTACTCCTGTAATTTCAATGCACAAATTTTGATTGGGGGAGTTATAAACAAATGATTCAATGATTTCCCCATTTTCCATTTTCAATGATAACACTACATTTCATGCTTTTTGGTGGTGTTTGGATTCTTCTACTAAACATTTGGGATATAAAATAATGTTTACAACCAGAATAAAATAGTACATTCATTATTCTTGAATGAATAACTAGCGTACCAATCACCACTTAATTGTCTGGATTCACTTCGGCGGTAGTGATGTAATGAACATGCCCTTGATTCCTTAGAGGTTATGGGTTACCTCCAATTTCCCTTGTCTAAGGGAACATGTTCGCCAAGTGACTTGGTTATTTGATGGTTTAGTAATTTTCAACATATTCAGGTTCGACTGTATCATTCCTTTCCTCCATCACACTGAGGGGTTTCTCCGGCTGGAAATTATTTACTAGATTCCCTTCTCTTCCACACCTATAGAATATTCTTGATCTACTTTGGAAATATCTAGGGTTCTCTTTTCCACATTTTTGATAATTGAGGTGTTGTAATTTATCAGCAGCATTGGATTTATCCTTCAGAACTCAATAATTAATGTCTATTTTCTGCTTCTTAACCCATTATACCCCTGATATTCACCGATCAACATCTCAATATCCACGACACATCAAAAAATTTCGTAATAGCTATCAATGTCAGGGATTGAGAAGGCATTATGTAGGCTAGGGTTTAGTCCACCTAAGAAGTGGTGCATTCTGGGCTAATGAAAAATTCAATTGAATATTGTAAAATACTTGTGAATTTTACTTGTATGCTCTGATGGATTTGTCATATTTTTTCTTCATGGAAAGGAAGTACCATTATATTTTATGTCGTCGGGTTTGAAGAAAATATTTATCAAAATAAATTTTCTAGAAATACATTAATTCCATTACCTTGATCCCTTCCCTAGGATTCATATTTTTAATCAATAACCACCATTGATCAGCTTCAACATCCATTTGATAAGAATCTAGAAGAGCCTTTTCTTGATCAAATCTTTGAAAGATGGAGAAGCTCTTTTTAATGTATTTGATCCATTTTCGGTGACTGAATAATCAAATGATACATTGAATGTAGGAGGAAAATGCCTCATGAAGCTCTTGATTTTGACTTTTTTCAGAAGGGGGTTGGAAGTTCCAATTGATATAGGACACCATTCAAAACAACAGTTAATGGAGAGATTATTGTGAAATATTTTGACATTCTCGCTCACATCAGATTAAGAATATCATTAAAGCAGTCTCACATTGATATTCACATCATTTGTTATCCCTATTTCACCTATTACCATACATTAGATATATTAAAAGGAAAATTATAGATATGTATTTTAAAATATTAAACAGATAAAGAGTATTCTAATGAAATTAAGTGGATAACTTATAAATTACATTAATCTCCTTATCTTTTGAATTTCAGGTCTTTGATCTAAGTTATACCTAATATCTTTCCTAACAATTATTATTATGGTATTTTTGTGTTCCATTAATAATTATTCAAACTAATATTATGAATTTACCCAAGAATATACCCAAGGACTGTCAAAACAAGAGTGCAGTAAGGCCCGTTTTCATACACCAGTTCCCGTTTAAGTCTAAATCAAAGCGGTGTTTTTGGGTTTTACCCATAGATAGATCTATGTCAGAGCCACGTCTACTTATTCGTGTCCCGATAGGGATTTATTTTCATGATAAACCATTAACTCCATAAAAACCAAAATTTGGGGATTCTTTTTATATACATATTCCTATTCCTAAGGCTTTAACTATAGTTTTCTCATCCTAATCCCAACAAAACTAAACATATCATCTGATATAGAATTTAACAACCCTACTCTTTATTTCATATATAAACATGATTTATTACAAAAAAATTTACTTAATACAACATAGATGAATATCAAGGGGTGTAGCTTCATTGGGGATTAGGAACAATATAAAATAACATAAAACATAGAATACACAACTTTATTCAAAACTTTCATTACACGACTACAACATTCCTCCACACTTAGCTTGCATGGGATAACCTGAGGACATACATAAGAAATAGGTGAGCTATAAATCCCAGTAAAGAATAAACATGGAATAACATGAGTAAGGAAATACATGTTAGTCAAAATGAATATCAATCAAGAATCAAGTAAAATGAATATAAAGGCATGATATAGCAAGATATTCAAAACATGTAAATGTGGAAATAATATACAACAAGGTAGTAGAATGATCCAAGGATCATTTGACATGGATTATAATGAGTAAAACATAATTTTACATTAACTATCATGAGTAAACCCTCATTGAACAAGGTTTATCATGATACTCAACATTACCCAAAGCATTGGAGTGCTATTAGGGCGCACCCTTTATAGTCATTTCATTTATTGCATTAGTGTACCACATTGATCATACAACAAAGATTAATTAAACACTATAATTTATTACATGAATAATGAATGTGAAATACCTATAAGTAAGTCCCCAATCAACAATTACATGAGCATAAATGTGAACACCATTGATAGATAAAAGGTTATGGTATTCACTAAATGATGATTATTTCATGGAAAACCAGGGAGCAATTTTTGCTGCAAAACGACGTCAAAGATAAATTCATAAAATAATTTGATGATAAAAAATGGTTCTATATTCATTTATACAATGAATTTAATTTAATAGGATCTTGTAACATAATATCCCATCATATGAAATGGATTTTTGATGCATAATTTAAAAGAAATTCTTGAATGCAAATGAGAAGAGAGAAAGCCCTTACAGAATTTTGGCATTGTAAAGAGTGTAAATGTGAGTGATTAATGAGAGGTAAATGGGTATCTCATAATTTGAGCATAATAATTATGTTATGGGGGAGGTACAAAAACATTCCCCATCATTTTTAATAGAAAATAAATGGTTTTGAAAATATAAGGATGCTATGTCAACAATTAAGAAAGGAATGATACCATTCTTGGATGTGTGATCCCAAATTCATGGGAGAGGATTCAATGGAGCTTGGGTATCCTTATAAGATCTATAGGGTGTAGATAGTAGATCTTGTACATGATTAACAGAGTTTTAGTGGAGAATAATGGGTTCTTGGTGGGTTTATATAGGAATGGTTGGGGAATTATTTTTTTTTTTTTGGGGAAGTACACACTAAAATATTCAAAACAAAAAACTCTAAAAGGTTTTTTCTCATCATTTCTTGTAAATGGGAGTGGTATAAATTTTTTTATAAGTATAAGGGAAAAATATATTAAAATATTTCCCTTTCTTATGGGTAGGTGAGTCACTCTTTCAAGAAAATTATTTTAAAATATTAGAATATTTTATATGTCATGGAGGATTCACTATGGATTTATAAAATAAATCAACTAAAGCTAAAATTAAATTGTTTTAATTGAAAAACATATATTTGGAAGATAAAACCTTTTATATAATTTTAATACATCACTATTGGGACATTATGATGTCATTAAACAGATTATATATTTATAAAGTGTTTAATCTTTACCCAAAAAATCTACTGTCTTAGAAAATTATGAAATTTTAACCATTGGATAATTTCTATGTCCTCCTTCCAAAAATAACTTTAATATTATGTAAAAATTTTCCAAAATTTGTTTATTTTCATATTAAATTCAAAAATTTATTGAAAATTGATGGGTGTTGGAAAAAATAATTTTCAACCCTTAATAAATGATGCTTTTGAAATCATAAAATTTATTTGATCATTAATATTTAATAAATGGAAATTTATAATAATATTTTATTAAAATTTTATTTATTTCCAAAATAAATTAATTATTTAAAATAGATTCCTTAATTGAATTCGAATAGTAACCCATAATACTATTTGTGCTTTAGAAAATCAATTACAAATTAACAATAATAGAATGAAGGTATATTCATTATTCAATACAGAAAAATAATTGTAATGATATGGTGTTGATATATATCCCTTTATTACCCCATCATACACCCAAAGAGTATGATGTTCAATGGTGGGGCCTTATTGTGGTCGTTCAGTGAACATTGTTTGGGTCATTATCTTGCTGAGATTGAACTTCTCCTGTAAATGGTTTCTCTCAAACTTATGTTGATAGATCATGGAATGGGTTTGTTCTACGGAAAGGCATATAAATGTTATATCCCTTGAAAACACTGATAATGGGATTTATAGGGTATGATCTGACTAGTGGATGTCATCACATCCTTTTTGTATTCAAGAATATTTTTTTTGAAAACCTATATTTATACTTGTCATGTGATCTCTATTCAACAATTTCATTATACATGATAAGGATACTTAACTACCATTAATATAATTTCATTCATAAATAATCTGTCCATTACACCATCCACTCTCATAGATCAGCGGGGTACATCCAATAAGATATAAGAAGATTTTATTGGTGTACTAAGGGGAAGTCAAAGAAGAATTTGATTTATCGATGTGAATTATGTTCCAAAACATATTCCGGGAATAAATACATGCATCCATACACAAATAGTAGAAGTTAGTTTTATGATGAACACTATCCACCAAAAGAAGATATCACATATTTATGGGAGATTGGTTTTAGCTTTGCGTTCATGAGTCTACCACAATGATCCAGTACATATTTCTCGTAATTTATGTATAATTTTGTCCCACCCCTCCCTCTAATAGAAACCCAAGTCTCCTATAGTGAAAATTATTTTTCCAGTACCATATATTTATGGTCCATACCTAGAATGATAACATATTAATTCATTGAAACTACCATGAGGTTCTATGTGAATCTCTCTAATCCAAGTGTCACATATCACTTTTAAAAGATGTGTGGAATAGTGAAATAACTATTCATAATAATATCTTGCCATGATTAATTTCTAATGGATCCAAATTAATTTAAAGGTCTCAAACAATGGATATAGAAATGAAAAAATGCGTCATTCATGTGTTTATAAGTACGGGTACTAATGTAGAAAAGACAAAAGTAATTTCTCAAATCATCTCAAATGAAACATGATCATATCACTCTATAACCTAAAATAGAAAACATCCTCAACCACCATTACTGTGCGCCTGATGTGTCCCACCTGGTGGTTTTGGTGGATGTAGGACATAAAGAATTCCTCTACCTTCTTCTCTCCCTCCTTTTTTTCTACAAACCCCTCTATTAAAATCTATTCCTTAGGGTTCACATTGACCACACGATGCAGAACCCTGATCATGATTCCTCATCTACCAAAATGGTATGTACAAGAGAGTGTCATATCATCATGGGTCTTGGTGAACAGACACCACTAAAACCCTTCTATTCATTGAATAAGACTATTCAAAAGCCCAAACATCTGATATATAGAGTCTTCATGAGTCAGAACACTCAAAAGATCGACTCAAGAAAATCCTATGTTTCATGGGTGTTTAGATAACTATGAAACCTGAGAGGTATATAAATTTAGACCTCATCTAGTGTGCTTGTCCTACACACATCATGATCATTTCCTACTAGAATAGTCTACTTCTGGATATGTATATGAACAATAGTATAGATTTTTGCAGTCGGGTCCACACACTACTCATCAAATGTAATCACTATTATCACCATTCCTAGAGGAATCACCTTATAAATTGTCCCCTTCACTGAATATTTATCACTCAATTAGTCATTATCACAAGAAAATCATGTTATCATAACTTGTTATCATTAACTATAGTAAAAGACCAATTTAGAAACGGGTTTTTAGCTTTGGTTTTATAAACCATCGTTAAAAGATTTTTATTTTCTTAGATATCATTTATATTTTTTTCTAAAAATATCTAAATTTATTTTTAACGACGAATTTTAAAAACCACCTCTAAATGTAGAGAAAAATTAAAAAAAATATTTATGATTAATGATTTACTATTTAAAATCATATATAGTTTATTATTTATATTTTTTATTAATTATAATATCTTAAATATAAATTATTTAAAATTATTAGTTAATAATAATTTTAATCTTTAGAGAAGTCGTCAACAAGTTGAAAATCAGAGTTCATAATCAAATCACCATTACTTTTGATCTGGGAGTCCATTTTAGCTCCACAAATAGTCAAATTGGTGTATATGAAAGGAGATAAAACCATATAAGATTTAAATTTCGTAATAATTTAAATAATTAAATTTACTTTATGTTCAAAAAAAGTTGGTAATTGAACATGAACATAAAATGTCCATAACTTTTGATCTGATTGTTCGTTTCGGCTCTACCGCATATGAAATCAAATCTTGGGATGATCTCTACGCCTTGATCACCCTTGGGCCCCAAATCACTATTTTTTCAAGGTAAAAAGAGTCACCAAAGTCCTTTAAAACTGAGTTTTTAGTCGGGGTACCCCAATTTTTTAACATTATATTGATTTTTAGCATCGTTTAAGAGGGTCCTATTGTCTTTTTTGGTAGGGGATGAATTTATTCTCTAGGAATACATTAATATGGATATTCTAATTTTTAATTTTTTTCATTTTTTACAATGTAGTTTTTTTAATTGATAAATATGCATATTTTTGTATATTTACTCATAATAAATCAATTTTATAAATCTATATTTACATAGAAATTTATTTTTAATCGTATAAACTATATGGAAATGAATAATTATTATTAATTTCATATAAAATAAATAATTATCAACTTTATTTACCATATAAAAATGCAATAATATGTATATACATACCTATACAAGTAATTATTATATATAAACATGTGCGTGTCAATAAAATTTATATATATATATATATGTATATATATATTTATATACTAATATACGTAAATAAATACATATATGTGTGTGTAAATATTTTTCTGCATAAATAATATATAAATATATTTTTATATAAATATATCATTATCATTAAATATAGTATAGAAATTAATTTACATTAAAGCTATATGAATCTATATATAAATGTTTAAAAATAATGTTAATTTTTATATATACATATATATCAATATCCATTTATTATTTTATTATTTTATTATTTTATTATATATTATATATTAGATTATTAGTTATCTTTTATGATTTATTATTTAATATTTATTTTTTATTATTTACTCAATTATTATTTACTATTTAATAATTTTTAATATATATTTATTGTTGACTATTTATTTATTTATTTATTTTTATTAGTTATTATTTAATATATAATATATAATATTTATTGTTAAATTTTCATTATTATTTTATTGTGTTATTATTTTATAGTATTATAATTCATATTATTTACACACTATTAAATTCTTTATTATTAATTTATTTCTTATTAATTAATTTTTAATTGTTAATAAATTAATTATTCTATATTGATTAGTTATTAATTTATTTTAAGTTTAATATTTTTATTAATTTTCTATTATTTTATTATTATTATATTATTATTTTATTATTAAAATCTTATTTATTATTTATTATTTGTTGTTTATTAATAATTATTAATAATTTGTAATTTATATTTATTAATTTTTCATTTTCATTTAAATATTTTTTTCTAATTTATTTTTTGTATTTATTTATTCATTATTTTTCTATTATGAATAAATTAATTTTTATCTTCATTTCACATATTTTTTTAATTATTATTTTATTATTTTATTATTAACTTATTATTAATTACATTCTTTTTATATATTCCTGATATATTTATTTTTTATTTTTTATTTTTCATAATTAATAATTTATTATTAACTATTATCTTTTATCTTTTATTTGTGGATTTATTATTTATTATATATTAATTTCTGTTTTAATTATTTTATTATTTACATATTACTTTTATATTATATTTTATATATTATGTATTATATATATGTTATATATTTTTTATTATATATTATATATTATTAATTATTTATCATATATTATTTATAATTTATTATTTTTTAATCATTATTTACAATTTCATATCAATTAATTACTAATTATTAGTTATTATTATTATCTATTATCTAGTATTTTATATTTACCATTTATTTCCATGTTATTTATTTATTTATTGTTCATTTATATTCAGTTTTTAAATTTGTAATTTGTACTTAGTACTTGTTCAATATTAATAATCACTTATTACGTATTAATTGTTAATTATTAATTATTCATGATTAGTTATTGATTATTGATTATTCAATATTGATTAATCATTATTGATTACTAATTAATTTTTTTATATCTACTTATTACGCATTATTTGTTTTTCTATAAATATATATATAAATATATTAAATTCTAATTATTTAAAACCTGAAGAGCCTACTCGAGTGGAAAATTCTGATGAATAAGAAGGATATAAGGGGTTCAAATCTCACCCAGTGAAGAATTTTTATACATGACAAGTGCTTGCACATGTGCAATATAATATATAGTATATAGAATAAATAAATAATAAATAAAATAAGACAATAACAAAATAATCAAAAAATATATATATAATATAAAGTAATTTATGAATATAGTAATGTAATAAATTAATGAAGACATAATGTCCTAAAATAATAAAATAATATAAAATGAAAAAAAAATATTAAAAAAATTTAAAACCACCGATATTTGATTTCTAGGACATGATAGTGTTATTGGTTTACAAAACTATTTCTGAAAGATTTAACAGTGATTTAAACAACCGATAAAGTCCAATTTTGGCATAGTGTTTGTAGCATCATCTTGAAAATTATCTATATATATGAGCGTCAGATGAGAATTTCAAGAGATATAAACCCAGGAAATGGAATTCAATGACCCTTTCTTATATGATAAATGTTCCATTGGTTCCCCGACAAGAAATGGGTTACCATACTGAGTCGATAAGAATGTGGTTATAATTCTATTGTTTGGATACGACTTTCATTTCATTATCAGTAGGTTCTCTATCCGAAAATTCAAACTCAAGACACCAATATACTTTTCCATATGTACACAAACAAATCCTCATAATGCTTATAAATAAAAACATTATCCCTTAGAAAAACCAATCTGATACAACTCTTCTATGAACTTCCCAATTATGCCCCACATAGACCAATAGTAATCCTAGTGTGACACACTAAACAAACTACCAATATACAAGAGGTTAATGACTAGAACAAAGTTAGGATATAAAATATATGGGAGGAATTATCCTAATTAATCTTTTGATATACACACATCTATTTACATGAAAACCACATGCTAAAATATAAACCACATTACTCAAGTGGAAATAATGTATGTAACAAAATATATGAAAAACTAGAGTGAAGCAATAAAAATATATCCAAATTATAAAATGGGGAAAATACATGCCCAATGAAAAATAAAGGGAAGAATCCACCTAACTACTAAAAATAAGGTAGAAACCAACTCTTAGGCATATATACCCACTACTTAAAATGATCAATGCAACTAAGAACCACTAAGATCTACCAACACTAGGTTCGACAAGATAACTATCTAACATTCTACTATTTATATAAGACATGGAATATGTGAAAAAAATATTTTGTAGGTGTGGGAATATACAGATCCGTTAGTAAAACCCAAAAATGGTGTTAAATAGAAATATACGGTTAGCATGACCTACTCGAAGGGAGATTAAATTGAAAAAAATATTCTCATTGAGGAAACCAAATGATTAAAGGGAGAGGGGAGGATTCTAGATCTTCACAACCAGTTAAAGATGAAGAGTCTATAAGAATCTCAAAGAGATTGTATTTTCCTTATTATAGTAGTCTAATTTAAACCCAACTAGATCTATGGTGTACCCAATCATTTCCAATGGAACATCACAAACATGGGGGTTATTAAGCCCAAAATGGTTGATGACCAATTCCACATTTGTGCTTGATGATGTGATGGTTTCAGTCTTTAGATAAAATACCCATTCCCAAAAGTGATTGTGGGGGCGTGGGCCCAATCCTTCCAATATACGAAATGGGTAACACATGTCATATAAAATGTATGTTGTTAGGTACGTTTATAACCCTACTATAAATCTAATTATTTGAATCATTTCTTAATATCTGCAATCTACGATAGAAGGTGAAATTTGATCACACCACTTCATGTCATATCTCTAATTTGAAACCATTGGAAATTTTCGTCTCCTACATATAAAACAAAATAAGAATGAATTATCATTGGTCTAATTAAATTTTTTTAATAATGACATGTGGTAGGTATAACATTAAATAAAGTGTATAAGATCGGACCCCTGTGGTACTATATTGGGAACTACACAATGATTTATCCCAACCGGGGTCCAGAGAAAGTATCCCTAAAAAAATGATAATATTAACGAGTAATTTAATGTTTTATGTGGCCACAACTTTATAGAATATAATATTTATCATAACTAGAAACATGTCACCACATCAAATGTTGAACTATAGGACATGGGTTCCTTCGGAATACAGGACGTGTAGTCTGGTTTTTTTCCAAAATGGTGGGTCATTCATTACAAATATTCATGTGTCTACCAGTATCACCATAAATATGTCCCGGAAATTTATTTGTGGACCTAATCATGATGTAACTTTCTCCAGTAATTATTTTCCATCATTTGGTTTCCTAGAAATAGGATTTTTAATGACATTTTTTACATTTTTCATTTCTTTTGCGCCTCTTTCATCATCTGAACATTCAAACATATATCATTCTTCTAGAAAAAATTTTGATTCTAGAATAATATTTTAGATCGCTATCTCCAACATCAATCATCCATAGAAATGCAGTTTGGAGTTTTTATTGTGCTACAAACTAGACATATAGTCAAATTGTTACACTACCATAGGACAATAATTAACATGAGATGAACTAAGGGGAAAGTTTCAACAAAAAAGGGGACTCATCGATGATTTTTTTAATCCCATTCATGGATTGTGGGTTTTGAAAAAAAATTGAAAATAAATCCACCATAATGACTATTTTAGATCCAATAAAAAATAATCAATGGGTTTATGTCAATGGGGAAGAAATAATGAATTCAAGAAATAATGATAATCTTTACAGACTAAAAATTACCTTTTTATTAAACTAGAACATTTGGGGAAAAAGTGAGTACCAAAAAACATCCAATAAAAAAAAATTAGATATCAAAATAGATCAAAAATTCAAAAAATAAAAATTGGGGATTTTTAGAACCCTTCTCCTGAAATCTCTTCCATTGAATGTAAGTTCACTTTATATATGAATTATCCTTGTTCATATATTCACAATAATAATCCATATTTTCTTAAATTTTAATGCGTTCTTACAAATTTATCTTATTTTCATTGAATCATATATTCAAAGTATTATTTTCCTTATTTATCATCCCAAAATTCTCATTATTGTTATCCAATAGAATCATTCTATCAATCATGTTATCCATGTCTTATTAGGAGGTAATAA
This sequence comes from Viscum album, assembly GCA_963277665.1. Classification (NCBI taxonomy): domain Eukaryota; kingdom Viridiplantae; phylum Streptophyta; class Magnoliopsida; order Santalales; family Viscaceae; genus Viscum; species Viscum album. The sequence goes on along the minus strand of OY728153.1, from coordinate 288,270,252 downwards.
TCAAAAATAAATCCTCTGATATTAATTCCACATACTGGATAATAATAACACAAATTTTTTCATTATTTGAAACCTCATAGATTTCCTCCCATTGATGGTCAACTAGGGAATCCATGGTGAGATCATCCTGATAAATGGTGGTCTTATTATAGGAATTATCCTCCAAAATAGAGCCTCCCTACATCTTCATTGAGTCTCCAGACATACCACAAGAATCTAATTATTTTTTAGATACACTATAGTCAATCAGTTGGGTTCCACAATAATGATTCACACTCACCTTTTGGTTATTCTCCTTAGAATTATGTTCATTTTCCATCTCTATGGACCTCATTCATTGGGTAGAACGTGTCTCTATTTTTTTAGGTGGGTAGGAAAAATCATTACATCCAATATATTTCTATCTTTTAAACAGAATTTAGCTCCAAGAATTATTGTTCCCCTTCCTCCCCTTCTTCTTGCAATGGTTGTGAATACCTCTACCATGAATTTTATCAGCACTATCTTCTAAAATAATACATGAGATCTCATCGCTTGCCTTTGTTCCCAAATCACATTCCCCTTACAATAAACCTCTACATAGTCTAGTTCTCTGGGTTTGTGACCTGAACATTCAATCACCAAACCTTCAAAGTTATTTTTCTTGTATAATATTTGGCCAGTCCTTCTTAGGAAATATCTGATTTTCTCCCATCACCGCACCCCATATGACCTATATTTCATGAATCATACACTCTATTGAAACACCTTCACATGGCCACTGGATCTTCATAACATGAGAAGTTTCAATTCCAGGACACACTTTCTATGATAATGGTAACCCATATGTGTGATTTCCTCCACTATCAATTCTCATAGCCTCATTATAATATATGATCAAAGTTTTTTTAGATGTACATATTTCACACAAACTCGAACCTTTATGAATCTGAAATGGCCTCCACTTATTTAACCCCCAAAATCGAGTTTCAATATACCATAATGATCTATAAAATTGTGATCATGCTCCATATGAAGAACCTCTTTCATGGCCAGATCCTCTTTTCCTACCACTAGATTACCAGTCACTTGCTCATAGAACAATAATCAAACCACTTCTCTAAATAGAATGGGTTCTTGTAATGAAAATCATACCTACCCAAAATCTACATATATTCTATTTTCATTCATGAAATATCTACATCAATGTAGATTCTTGGAGAAATATGATGACAAAAATCTTGATAACTACCATATAATCATAAATATCTTATAGCTAAATTAATTATCATTCGAATACTTGAGGTATTATAAAAATGAAAGTTTAGTTTTGAAAAAAAAACCCCAAATATATAGGATTGATGTGTCTTGTTTCATATAGAAATCATAGGACCACCTGAAAAAGAAGAGGAATCCATTTGAGGCACATGAAGCACTAGAAAACGCAATGATCAAATCATCCTCCAATGAATGTGGAATCATTATATGCATGTTTTCATGAAGACTAGAAATAGATCATTTATATAAACCATAATAATCAAAGACAATCAGGTCAAATAAGTCCACTAATGGATATAATTGATTTTAGACATAAACTAGTTGTAGAATTCTAAAGGATGAGGCAACAATGAACTCCAAATCCAAGATTAAAAGATGAGTAAATCCATCAGACAAGGCATGAAATTTATGGAAAATAATGAATTGAGGAAATGAGGGAAGAAAATATAGGTAAGAAATGTGGGAGAATGAATAGATATAGACCACAGTAGAGGGAGACAGAGGTCCCTCCCTAACATGGTGGAGGGATGGGAGCAACAATCCTCACCTCCTAGGTGAGGATTAGGAAGAAGCAGTCTAAAGTGAAGCTTACCATTCGAATATTATTTTTCTCTATTTTCATATAATATATATTTGAAATAAAAATAAATGAGAAATAATTCATCAACAAATGTACCTAAATAATGATTGGATCATTCAGTGATGAAGAATGACTTTTCATCGCTATTATTGGTGAAATAAAGGTATACCACCATTGATTGTGATATTTGGGGAATTTGATTTCTAATCCCTAGACCACATTTAATTAGTCATTAAGAGTTCTTTTCAACATGGTGATTATCTCCCACTCTCACATTATGTTTTTTATGAATCTAGACATGGATATTGGTTAAAAATTATTACATAAAATGAGATCTATTGGATATATAAATATAAAATTAATCCAATTCATTAATTTAATTCATCTAAATCTTTTCCTGTAACAACATGTCAACAAGAAACCACATTCATACTAAAATTTGGTCATTCATAGTGTAACTTATATACTATAATTCAAACTATAGTATGAGTTTTTTCATTTTTGACTTCATTCAATTAGTATTTCATAAATCCTAAAAATATGTGCATGATATAATATATTTAAATATTAAATATGTTAATATGGGTGTCTCATAATACCCATTAATCTACACAAACTCTAAAGAGAAAACAATTATATTACATTTAAATACCCATAGGTTTTATAAAAAATTGGTGTCATTATAGATATACAAAGTGTATACTGTGATATAAAACTTTCTAATTTTCATTATATTTATAGAAAATATATGAATAATGGGGTGTTAGGTGATGGGATAAGTTTGAGAGTATTTCCATTCTTATTAAAGTACTGGGATAAGGATGTCATGAAATCAATAAACTATGGATCAATTACTATATTGCATGATCTTCAAAATATATTTCTAAAAATATATCTCCCACTGGTGAAAATATTGAGTCCCTGGAGTGAAATTATAAAATATATAGAACAACATAGTTAATCCACAAATGGGGAATGAAATGACATTAAGTAATTAATTAAAATAAAACTGAACAATGAATTATAGTTTTCATATAGAAATTGATATTTTACTTTTTTAAGTCAGATTGATGAGTGATTTTAAATTCAGTGCAATGATGAGGATTCAAGTTAAATATCAATCAAATAATAGGATATCATTAGTGATTTTAATATTTACATATCTTAGTGGTAAGGTAAATGATTTCTTTAATGAGAATAATCTAATCTAGTATAATTTATTTATATAATAATTTATAAATTAGAATCATTTTCAAATTAATTTAACAAACATCTAGATATCTCAAGAAATGAAGAATGACCAAAGAAACAATATTTTGTTTCATGTGATATATGTAGAGGAACATAGTTATTTATTTATTTAATGCACTAACTACATAGAGTAAAATTATAAGAGGATAATTTGGGGGTAAAATGACCTATAATATTTTTATCAAAATCAATTTGGTCAATAATTTTAGATTGAAAACTAAATCAAAGGTTTAAAATAGATTATAGTGGAGAAATAAAGAAATAATAAACAAGGGCCTTCAGATTTTCCACAATGATATCAATGACATCAAATCATTGGTAAAAATTTTAAGCCTCATGGAAACAAGTAATATAGTATCTCTATCCAAAAAGTTTAAAACCATATGTTTAGGAAGTTAAATCAACATTCAATGAATTTTTTATTCAATATATCAAAGAACATGATTAACATCTATATCATGATGAGAACAACCAATAACATCCTTAATAATTCATCAAAAATCAATATCATTTTTTCAAAAATTAAGAACTACATGTCACATCTTTCCTAAAGTTATCAAAAATAAAACTCACAACCCTTAAAGGTATTATAGAGGTTATTAAGTAGTAATAAAAGAGTATGATTATAATAAGTGTAAGGGATCTTAAAGATATAATAAATCCCAATGATAATGAAGATGAAAAGGGGAGTGTGAAAGAAAATAATAAATAATGGAATGTAAAATGACAACCTAAATATGTTATATAATATGTTTATGTAGAACAAACAAGGATAACTGAAGCCTCTCAATGTGATACTTTACTGGACACATGTCTATTTCTAGAGAGGATTCATTAGGTAAAGGTTATGTATTTGTGTAATAATTTCATATAGATGTTCAAAAAGATTCACATCAATTTATATTTCATCCCATTAGCCTCTTAAATTTAATAATATTAAAAGTTACTCAAAGATAATTTTTAAATAACTTACAGTAAATTTGAGTGTAATCTATTTTTCCTGATTTCTGAGCTATGGTTTAATGTAATATCCCATTACAACATCTATAACTAAGTATATTATCTTTTCCATGCACTATTAGTTCATACAATTTTATAAAATATCATTGTGATTTTGTGGCAAGTTTCAATGTTTTCCCACCCAAATTTTTAAAAAAGAATATGATATATAATAATAATATCAATAGGTTATCCCATCAAGTAGTATAAAAATATGTTAGATACCCAATTGAAACTCTATAGTACATCTCGGTGAAAAGTCTAAATTTAAATTTCCCACTAAATTTTCCATTATATATATATATATATATAATTATAGAGGTATGCCACATGTTCTTTTTCATTATTTCCTTTTCATATGGTAAACGTACATGGGCGTCAATCAAGGACGATTGATCTTTTAAGTTAGATAGGAATAATTTTAGTTGATTTAATTACACAAAAAAAGCATGGGGTTGGATTAAAATATATCTATTCCATTATATTTTTCAAGTTAATTTTTTATTGTTGAAGGTGAATGAAAAGTAGGATAAATCTATGATAGAAATTATGAATAAAGAAATAGGGAGTAACACTAAGGAATGTTTCATGGAAATTGTAAAAGGGAAAGCGTTCACCATAGATAACACCATTAAATGATATTTTTTTCAGAATAAGTTCCTATGATTTTGACTCAACAAATGATAGAGTTTAAGAAACTCTATTGAAACTTGAGGGACATATAATTTGGATAATGATGTTATTTTTTAGTGATAGTATGTGATAAACATTAAAATAAAGATATTGGTTGGTTGAATTGTTAATAAATACTATGAAGTCAATTTCATTTAAAATAAAAAATATTAATCATTAAATACATTCACATGGAAATCATAAGGAGTGAATTTAATATGGAATAATGTTAAAAATGTAGAATGGTAGGATGTTAACTCAACATTTGATATATGTTTTAAATAAATAAGTTTTAAAAATCATGATCAATGTGATCATTTAAATTTTTTTGATAGAGAGTCAATTATAATATTCCAAGTATTTCACATGAAAGTAATGATAAAATTGGTAAAAATTAACAATGATTTCATCTCCATAAAACCAGTAATGGGTTAGAGATATTTGGTAAACTATATAAATCAAAACAATACAATGATAATTGATAACTTTAGAATCTAATTTATTATTCTAATGATTAATCAATTATTCGAATTAGAGTAATACTCTATTATTCTTGGGTACTATATATATAACCAATTATTTGTGTTATAATATGGAAAATGAAAAAACACCTTCACTTATTATTGTAAAACATTATCCTACTAACATATAACATTTTTTATGTTTCATGCCACTTGTACAATTATTTAGTGTAAGACACCCATTTTTCATTGGACTGAGATGTTTTTCAAGATTTATTAAAATTTAATTTCTATTTTTATGGTCATTCATTCTTGGAATAAAAAAATTTCATTACATAGCATTGGAATGATTTGAAGTGATACACCTTAACTAAATAGGTAGATATTTTATCTCTTGGTGAAATATACAATTTTACATATAAAATACATTAAAAATTATTGGATAAATCTTGATTATAAAACATTAAAGGTCATAAATGGATTTCCTAAAACCTCAATAGAGAGTGAAATCTTGATCTTTTTGGTATACTGTTTCTAATGAAGTATTGTAAAATATTTTTCTAAAATTTCATAGTAAGTCAATAATTTAATTTAAAAGGATATAAATTTTTAATATAACAAAACTTTCATGGAATAATTAACCTATCCAAATATATGATTTATTACTACCCAAATCACGTCTCCAAAAATTTGGTGAATCTATTGAAGTATATGTGTGAAAAAAGGGACTGTTCAGTAAGGTAATTTCTTATATAATAGATATACAATGATTTTTTTGGAACATATTCTATTTAATATAGATACTCATGAAGATTTATTTAAATTAGACAAATATGGAGAGAAAATTTCTCATTATGATATCTAATTTTGATAACCAAAAGCCATAAATATTCTACTATAAATTTGTTTTGTATATCATTCATGGGACAGTAAATTAATTTATTAATGAAAAAGATGAAAACCCACATTGTATATAATGGATTTCAAATGATAATAATTTATTCATGGTATTAAATAGATAAATGGATCAAAAAAAATTTCACTAACATTTTATTAAAGATAGAGTTTTTGTGACCTAGGGAATATTATGACGTGCATTAGAAGGTGAATTTCTAGAAAAGTATTTGTTTGAAGTAAAACTCATGATATGAATATTGTTTTATAATATAAATAATTACATGAATATATATAAAATATACACAAAATTTACATACTAATAAGTGAAATTATTCTTATATAAAGATCAAAATTACATTTTGGATGATCATTTATTCTTCATGAATTGTGGGGATAGATCAATTCACTGATGTATACTCAATAATGAATTGGATGGTGTTTTGGTTTATTTTTCACTCACCAATGGTAGGAGGACACCATGGTACCAAATTAATAAGGGATAAAATTATTCAACTATGTTTTATGGGAAAATTCCAAATAGAAATTCTATATGGATTTTGGTATCTTATAACAGCTTCTAAAGAAATAGAAACACTAAAACATTTAATGAGATGTCATATTATACCATCATGAAGGTTTATTTTCTCAATTTTTATTTAATTGTTACGGTTACCTTTCATAATTTAGGTTTCCAAAAAAATACTTTTTTCTTTCAACTACATATCAAAATAGAACGATGTGAAATCCATGATAAAAAATAAATAAAGGTATAAATAGATTTTTTAAAGAATATGATTTTTTAAAATTCATTGTTTTTAATATATCTATAAGTGATAGATGAAAAAACAATTAAAACCATTTATTTATGGAATTAATATAGTGGAATGGATTTTTCTAGAACAAAAATACTATATATCAATATCAAATGAATGAAAAAAGCAGATATCTCAATCTATAAATCGAACTAAATTTTGGAGAAAAATTTCATTGAAAGATAAATTGATTATTCAATAAAATATGATTATTCATTGTGGTATAAACTAAAATACTATAAAAAACCATTGGGGATGTTTCTATTTCATTTACTATATAGAAAACCATTCTACCATGTAGTGGATATTTCTAAAAAAGCATATCGGGATATCATTGTTATAAAATGGTTACAATATGAAGCTCAAATGGAGAGTTTGTAGGAGTTGTATGGTCTAGATGTTATTATAAGGGATTTTTAAGAAAAAACCCCAAATACATAATGAGAAAACAAATAATTATCATAAAAAACATATTAAGTCAATGTCTTGATGTAACCATAGTGTAGTATATATAAATATGACATCAATTTTCGAAGAATATTCAATACCATTCATAAAAATATACACCCAGGACAGTGAACCACTACTGTCTTTTGAGATTATGAACATGATAAAAAATGTTCATATAATATCTTCAACATATTTGGAAATTGATTTCACTTATAGTACCCTTATTTTACATTTCTTACTCAACACATTTCATTATAACATGGAGAAGAATAAAACATATAAAAGGGTAAGCTCATATAATACAAAAGTGTAAACATATTAGTTGTAAATTAATGATCGTAATTGATCATAAGATAATAATAATGGTACTATACCATGAACATAACTTAGTTAAACTATGCTGAATCATTAAATTATCATTTATCACAAATAATTTCTTAAGGAATTTTAAAACAAAAGGCATAACTCATATGTGTATAGAATTATAAAAAATTAAACGTGGAGCATGATAAAACATAATGAACACAAGAGATTGATTTTTTCAATACAATTAATTTTATAAAATCATTTCCTTAGTAAAATATTAATACCAATACATTCATAGGGAATTTGGTTTACTCCTCATTTCACCATTTCCATAGTCAAGGTTCACTCCAAATACAATCTAATCTGAAAGATTCCCTTACTGATCTAGGTTCACTCCACATTCTAGTCCTTCTCATATAACGAGATATCTATCATTACCTAATGCATTAAATGTCAATATAATTCTGTTCCAACCCATCAAATAATTAAAACTACTCATTTATGTACCACATGATCACAAAACATTCATCATATCATAATATTATATCCTATAGAAATAAAAAATGATTAAAAAACAATTAATATTTTTATTGTATCCTAACTCATAGGAATGAAACTATTTTCATAATGTTTTAATGATAAGATATTTAACCCATTGAAAAGAAAAATGAATCAATGAATTTCCCAAAAATATATATCATCATTTTCCATCCAGACAAAACATTGGATGGTATAATAATATCATACCCCTATTGAAGTATACAAAACCATAATGTATGTTGACATATATGAAAATTTCCATTAAAAGAGCTTTCAAATTGTTCTTTTAAAATAAGACTGAAAATTTCTTTTATTTTGAAAAACATTAATCTAAAAATTAAAAAACTTATTGAAAATTTTATTTTCTTTAAAAATAACCATAAAAAATATAAATTAATCATCAAATCAAATAATGTAAATGATAGAAAAAAATATGTTCATACCCTGTACATAAAAACCCAATATTCTTTTCATAATTTTATAAAAATTTAAAAATGTATTTTTAAAAAATGATTCTTTAAAATATTATATTTAAGGACATTGAATAAATTAAAAGGTAATGAAATGAAACATCTATAAAAATCATCTCTTCAAAAAAACATCTAAAAAACAAATTTTTCGAGCATGTAATTGTAAAAAAAATCCATATACCAGGAACCAAATACAGTCAAATTTTTGTATAAAAACATTTTCTCTATAATTTTTAGTAACAAATTAGGAAAATTGAACTGATGCACAAAAAATACTAAAATAATGAGATTATGATCAAAATAAGTGTTATAAAGGAAAATATCTATATAATTTCCCCTAATGTAAATTTAGTATAGATATTCAAAATTGAAATGAGATTGTAACATAAATCACATACCAAAAGTCATGTATTTCATTATACTCATTCAAATATCATATATAACATATATTCATCCATTATAAATATATTTTAGAAACTTATTTGTAAAAACATACTATGTAAAATTTATTAATTTTAAATTATTCTTTACTCATTATATCTTAATTGAAATGAACATTCGGGTCAAAACATGTCCTTTTTCCATACATATTTTGGTTCATCGGTTCCAATAAATTTACAATGGCCATGGATTAATAATATATTAAATTATAATGAAGATATATGTGTCATATTAATTCATAATATACAATTTTATAATTATTCATTTTAATCAGTGGTGAAGATGGAATCACATCGCTTCATAGAGGTGATAGAATATACATACGCACAAACAATGTTGTCATTTTACAATGGATGGAAATATATTAAAGTAAAAAATATATTATAATTAGAAATTTAAATTTGAGTCATAAATATAATATAAAAGAATAAAATTTAACATAAAAACCATACATGAATGGAAATGATATAAAATGAATCATATCTCTAGGTGGAGGTTGTAATCTACTTGTACACACGAGAAATAAATTTCTTATTTCTATTTGATGGTAATGTAAGAAATTATATTATATATTATAATTAAATAAGAATAAATATACTTTAAACATAGTATATAAATGTTATATTCATAATAATAAGGATATATTAATGATGGTGATGAAAAAAAATAAAACATTTTGAGTCATTGTAGTCTGCATATACGCATGAACATTAATTTATTTTCCCATTTAATAGATAATGAGATGAATAAAGGTTGATCTATTAGAATAAATTAATATATGATATTTTAGATAGCTTTTTTATAATATAATTCTTGGTTTTATTGATTTTAAATAGATATGTGAATTAATAAAATAAAACCCTAAATTATGTGTCATACCTCTTCTTTGGACAACCTCCTTTGGCATAAAAATTAATCCTTTTAAGGTTAATATATTGATCAAAATATAACATATAGATAGTGGAGATGGATGTATTGTATGTATTTGGAAATTTATTGGCAGATATATAAGTCTCATGAGTTGTGATTAAGATAGGATAGGTGGCATACTTTTATATGGGAGGGAGAGGACACACCTATAATGTTTACAAATTTTTAAATATATTAATGACTTTCTTAATCTAAATGGGTCTAAAAATGACTCATATTCAAAGATAATAACTCTTATGTAAAAGATACATCATCAAATAAGTTAAATATAGTTTCTTTTCATTTTAAAAAACATCTCAAAGATTGACCCCCCCCAGATACACTTGAACCCTTTTAACACTTTTCGGGGTAAAACACTTTTTACCATTGTAATTATTCATTGTGGAAAACTTTATAAAAAAATAAATAAATTACTTTAATTATTCTAATTCAAAATAAGTTATCAATTTTAAATGATTCAATTTATATAGATTTTAAATATTCACTTCAAAATATTGTTTAATATAGAAAAATGAAAATTTTTAGAAAAATACATTTATAAGCATAAAAATGAATTTACCATCATTCCTAGCCATTTAAAAACAATTAGATGGGTGTAAACATATTTTACTAATATTATTCAAATAATTAAGTAAAATATTTCATTAATATAAATTAATCTATTTTGTTAAGATGAAAAAAAATTTAATCCATAAAATATATTTTTATAAAAACATATCTTTTTACCTTAAAATGATTTTTTTAAATTTCTAACCGATTTAAAACTAATGAATTAATTTTTTTATGTATAAAAAATAATTTTCTGTATTTTTTTAATAAATATTCATAACCTTTATAACAATGGATAAATTATAATAATCATATTAAATAATAATAATTCAGTTATATATCATTAATCATTGAAACTTAGTGTTGCGTATAATGGAAACTATCAAATATATTAAATTTTATTAATGAGATATATATCTTAAAATCATAAGTTTTTACAAAGCTACACCCATGATATATGTTTCCTATATTTATCATCCAATTTTTTTATTCATAGGTAAAATGATGTAAAGATGGTTAGGACCCTTTGTAGTGATGAAATCTGTCCACATTAATCTAAGAAGAATTAAAGAAACCAGTAAACATAATTCAAACTAAATAATAGTGATTAAAAAAATTAATATTGTCATTCTAATGTGGGGATCATTCAATCCATCTTCTTTTATTGAAATCCAAGGTGCATAATGATTTGTAAATTAAATAATGATATTTTTGAGAGGTAATATAAGTATGTATTCATTTATATATTTGAATATTATCAATAATCATCAAATTAAGGTTGACACTCATATAAGGATACCTAATTCATTCTTATGAATTTGATAAACCCTTCTCAAAACTCAAAATATCACAACCTATCCTTCATTAATTTGATGAAAAATGCATCAAAGTTATTTTATTAGTGATATATTTCATTGAATGTGGGATGAATATTTTTTTAACAAATTGAAAGTAACAGTGGAAAAATGTCTATAATGCTGCTAGAAGTTGGATCAATAATTGTTCAAGTAACAATGATGGTCTTGAGAATCCACTTTATTCTCTATGAAGCAATAATAATGAAATTGAGTAAATTAAAAATGTAAGATTCTAAGTCACAATGTATCCAAAAAATTAACTTGATCGAGACCATAAGAATCCATGGTGTTTCAATATTCATTGGTTGGTTTATGAGAGGGAAAAACTACGTTAAAATGTTTATATGGTTCCATTTCATGTAGTAAGAAAAACATTTAATTTTATATGGTGAAACATAATAAAAAAAGTCATTATACAGCATCACATTGCATGTATTAATCTATTAGGGGCCTCAGAGTATTCAAATAATGACTTTTATATGGACAATCATTATGCCTCATTTATACATCATAATTACATAGAAGATGTAATAGTTAATACTAGGGTCATTACAGACATTATAACAGACCTTTATAATCAAGTGACCATAAATACTAGAAATAGGTATATCATAGCCTCTCTAGTTATAAAATAATCCATTTGGAGAGTGAGGGGAACCAAATTTACAAATATCATGGTGTCATACGCCCTAAAATAATGGTAAAATATAAAGCCCCAATAGTTAAGAAAGAAATAATTATAGAAAAATTTATGTAAATAAGCTTTAATTACCAAATAAAGGAGATATTATATAGAACATTTTTGAGGGCCACCTTCATGAAAAATGGTTTTTTTCATCCACAACACAATATTACATCATTTGATGTCTTATATAGGTATGTTAATGCGGGTACCACATAAATTCAGAATAAATGTTTTTAAGTAATTATAGGTCTAGAAAATAAATCATTAAAAAACTAAAGGAATTATTCTATAATATTTGGAATACATTAAAACATCTGATATAATATGTATGTTGTGTCATGAGATCATATAAATCCCACTATCTACCTCTTTTTATTCTCCCTCATCAAAAGAATAAAAATTACCAAACACACACTTTTCAACTGAAATCAACATTATTATATTTTTTACCTTTATTTTATTAATTACCAACCCATACCCACAATTTCTATCCCATTCATCAATTCTGATACCATGTAACACTATAAATCCTATGTTTTCCACTAAATCCATAAAAATAAATCAACAACATTTATAATCCAATATAAAACCCTCCACTAATTCTATCGTAATCATATTACTCTTATTAATGTCTATGTGATTCACAATAAAAACCCTATTAATACTTATAAAATAATGTTTTATCTTCTCTAATGAATTGCTAAGATTGAAAATATGAGCCTCAAGGGATATAAATAATCATAATTACTATCCTGAAAAATTATCATCAACCATTAATTAACTACAAAGTCTTCCTCTGATGATAGTTCCAAACATAATCACCCCTAATGATTTCTCTAATTCATATTCAGAATAAAATAGGAAATATTGTGAATGATCACTATGAATTAAAATTAACTAATGAAAACTCATAACACACTAATATTATTGATGATTAAAATAATTATCCACCTTATAGTGGATTTTAGGGCTATATATCGAGGAATTTCATTAATATATTTGAAGTGGTATATTGTGAGTCTACATTTTATTTTTTGACAAATATTAATATGATCAGGAAAATTTTTAGTATTAGATAGGCTGAAAATTTTCTTATCTCCCACTTAAATACTTTTATGTTAGGTGATTTATCTAAAAAAATGAATTCATATGAACAACAAATTACGATAGTTGAATAAAAATTCAAATAAGAACACTACTAATCAAAATATTATGAATATTTACACTAAACCAAATGAAAATAAATACCTATCCATGAATTAGATCACAGAATCCCAATGTGACTTTTTTCCTATTATCTAGCTAGCAATCACTCTCTCTTGGTATGAAAAGGGTGACAAACATGGGATTATAATACAAATTTCTACAATTATTGTGCACACATCATTCAAAATATAGAACCTAAAAATGAATCCACTAATTAGTTTGTATTTTTAGGTCCTTGTAAAGGAATTAGTGTGAATGATTATAGGTGAAAACTGCATAACATTCCTTGACATGAATTTGGGAACATTCTTGCTATAAAGTCTACCATCTCTCTTATAAATCATTATCTAATTAATATACCATTATTATGGGTGATATGAAATTTTTATAAATTTTGAAACATGTATGAGTAGTGTAATGATTATTTCTACATAAAGGGGAAGGATAATGTCAATGGGAGTCATTCTCAAGAAACCTCCCATCCTCAACCATTCCCAACGCCCCAAACCTAACGTAAAACTACTTATATGATACCAATATTCATTTCGTTGGTTGATATGGATAAATATATTTATTAAACACTATATTAAATAATTTTATTATAATAAAATTTTTTATAGAAGTTAAATCTTTTATATGACCATACTTCTTTTAAAACCAATATTTTGACTATCAAACCACCCCTATTTTCTAGAAATAATTCTCATCCCAATTATTTACATATAGGGTAACCACTAATATTAATACTTATAAATTAATTCTTCCCCATCCATGCATATTGACCCACCAATTATATCACTCCACCCCCGGCCCCAGATATATATACTATAGTGATGATTAAATCCTCTATCTTGGGTATTTTTCATTAGATTTTAAATGATTTTTAGACTAAAAGGTCCCATATAAAAATAAATAATAATTAATAGAGTAAATAAAATGGAAATATGTTATATGAACTCCTTGAGATACAATTTAAATATTCTATTGAGAAATATAAAACCTCAATCCTCATTATGGATTTACCAATATAATAGGGGATTTAAGAAAATACTATATATTCTACCCTTTTATATGATCAATTGGTAAAGGATACACCTCCAACCACTAATAATGGTAAAAATATGAACTCGAGTATATATATTTTTGTTATATATAGAGAGGATACCACTATAATTTTCACTACCACTACTATGATACCATTACATTCCCGCAAATTGACATTACAATAATTAACTAGTTATAAGTGAATTAGATTTATATTTTTTGAGTTGGGAGTTGAAGTACCCTATGTTGATCACATGATGTAGAATTAGCCTCTAGTTTTATATATATATTCTATACTATTATTTGAGACCATGATATTTCATACTTATTCCACTAAAATATTTTTTACATATTCGATAACAAGACTAACAAGAAACCCCAAGTCTAAATGAAAAAAATATCTTGGACCTTTATAACTAGCCAATATATTGGAGGGTATAAATTTTATTAACCACATTATAAAAAATATGTATATATATTTTTTCTATAAATCAATTTTTTTACTAATTCCTATGTAATAATTATTAAATTTTGATCAATCATTTCATGATTAAAAGACTTTTTCTTTTATGAAATTTAGTTTTCTAGGTGTTATGATTTTTTTATAAAAAATATTTTGAACACTTTTAGAAAGTGATTTTGATTAAATTTTTAGGATATTTATGAAGAATTATTTAAAAATTTAGTTTCTAATTGTTAGTAATGAATATAAAATAATTTGATGTTAAAAAAGGATATTTTTCTGAAATATATTTTTATATAAAAAATGTTTTTTATTAATAGAATATATAAAACACTATTGATTAATTATGATATTTAAATTTATATAATATATATTTAGAATTAAAATTAATATATTAAAATAATATTTTTAACCAATAGGTTTATGAGAATGAATTATGTTTTATGTTTAAAAAAACATTTTAGGAAAAAAATGGGGTTTCATTGCATGGTATGTGATGATTTTTAAACTAATTTCCGAAATATTTAAAAATTGAATTTAATAAAATTGATATCATATTCATAAATATATTTCAAAAATTTATTAATTATACCACATTCATATTTGGTCATAATGGAAAAAATAGTAAAAAAATGTTGCAACGGTTAGGGTTAAAACAGGTTCATCGGGGGTGTTAAACTAATAAAAAAAGTAATATAAGAAAAATAAAATTTTATAAAAAAATTAATATATTTATACCCAATATTATATTATATTATTATTTTTTTTGGTTCCACCAAAAAAAATTAACATTATATTTTTTAAAATCTTTTTGTTAATTCTATGTGTGTGTCTACCCTCCCAAATAAAAGGGAGATATTATCCTCCCATACTCAAAGAATTTGATCCATATAGTTTAGATAATACCTATCCATAAACAATTATATATTCCATTAATTATTTCTTTAGATGTTTTCATACCCTAAAACCATCCTCATAAATTTTATGGTGTAATCCAATGATGGCCTCTCAAGGAAGAGGATTCCATCATGCACGAATCATTAAAATATTATTTCACATACTAATTCATATTAATATAATATGTTCGTATTGAAATGATAATTCCAATATATTCAATATAATTATATGTTATTATGACTATTTTACATCCAATTTCCATCTAATTTTCATCAAATGAGAAACAAAAGTATCACATGTGTGTAAATGAGAACTACTTCCTCCATGTAGCGATATGATTTATTTTCATTTAATGCCTCACATTGAGAGATATAATGATAGATTTAATAAATATATATGATAATAATAAGATAATTATGATTTTGGAATGATAAAATACTGTTTACCTTTATTTAATTTTTTTTGTTAAAAAATAAAAACCACGTTCATGAGTATATACAGACTATCCTCCCTATAAAAAATGTAATTTATTTATCTAGCTCTACAATTTTTTTCTGTTTTTTTAACTATATATAGTTAAAAAATAGTACTTTAATACTATTTTTAACATTATATAAATTATAAACTATGATAAAGAAGAAAATAGTGAAAGTATCTAACATAAACATAAATGAAAAATAAAATAGTTAACACATAGAAATACAGATTTTAGTAATGAATTATTGATAAATATATGTTGAAATGTTATATATGGATAATATATTGTGTTATAAGTTTGTATATAGTTATTTTATTTAATTATAATAAATATAAAATTATTATATTCTAAATTATAGTTCTCAATCATCAATTCAATCTTAATGTAAGGGTTTCTCATCTTACTTCTATTTCTGTGATATATATATCATACTCAACACATGTTTCATTCATGTCATATACATACTTCTAATATCATGTGTCATAAAAATAATTTATTTCTATTAGTTGAATTTAATTTTTCATTTGATAGTCTTTATTTTATGGTGATTATGATTCAAAGGTTACCAATACAGTAAGGGTTTTATATTACAAATTCACATTTTCCAGGATTGTTATTGTTTTTGGATGAAGAAACTACATTATCTATCTCTCAAAAATATTTTGTTTTTTAATTTTATAATTTTATTCTATAATTTAATAGTTTTAGTATTTTTTATTCTTCATAAGTACTATTAAGTCAAAAAAATTATTTTATTGAAAAACTACAATGTTTTTCTATACATTTAGAAATATTTTCATCTAGAACCACATTTTCTTTAAAAAAAATTCATTAATGATTTCATTATCCACCAATTAAATATTAAAGATTTTTTTTCCATTTTTCAGTTTTCAAAAACAAATAAAAATTAATCCCATCATTTTCTAGACAGGGTACTTCTTATCAATGTGGTGAAAAAAACATTGTTTTAAAATTTACCACAAGACAAAAATTTCCCGCCATCATGAAAAATATATTCATTTAATATTCCTTTTAATTTTTCATTTTTATTTTCAAATAATTTTTTCCCAAAATATTTGTTTTTTTATATATTTTAAATAAGTGACTTCATAATGAAAATGGTATTTCCATCAATAAATGTTTTTGTGACCTTTTAATGGTATAGTCATCTATGAAAACATCCTTTAATTTTTCATATTAATTACTAGGAATATGATCCAGTGTTATAATATTTATTTCTTCCTTGAATTTTTATTGATTATAATGATGAAATATTAATGAAACATGTTTTATTTTCCTAGGTTATGATATGAAAAAATGATAAATTTTCTGCTGATATTGAGATATATATTTAAATGGATTATATTATTTGGTAGGAAGGTAATGTAAATTCATCTAATGAATTAGGTAGTGTTTAATGTTTAAGATACCCATGAGTGCATATGAGGAAATCATAATCCTAAAATAGTGTACAAAAAATTCCACCTCAATCATTTAAGAAGTTAAATATAACACCATTATATTTTATGAAATATTTTTTTAAAATAAATTTTATTTCTTCAATAGATTGTTCTACTATGAATATTTAGTTCTAACGACCTACATTATACAATTTATATTAATATTTAATGTAGATGTTTGGAACCGTCTATTAAATAAGGATGTATGACTAGGAATTACCAAATTTTAAATATTTATTATAATGGTTTTATATAAAAAAATATTGACAAAAATTACATAATTTTTTGTAAAGTATTCATACTTTTAAAAAATAAAATTTAATAAAAAATTGAACATATAGATTTTTGTGAAAAAGAATATTATAATTTTTGAAATTTTAAAAAATTTATTTGAAAAAATTTATTTTATTTTTGTAATCAAAATTTTAAATTGATCATAAGGTTAATTTTGTGGGGTTTTCCGGAAATAGTTATTTTTCTACAATTATTGAAAATTACTATTTTTCATGAAAACAATAATTTCTTTTTTAAAAAATATTTTGTTATATTTTGTTTTAAAATGGTTTTAAAATGAAAAATAATAAATCTATGTTGTAGTTAAACCAAAAATTTTTATTGTAATAAATTTCATTTTGAATTTTGAAATATATGTATTTAAATCTTTTGAAATATTTCTCCTTGAAAACATCTTTTTCATCGCGTCTATGGTTTTATTTATAAATTTAATTTTTCAAATTATAAGAATTGAACATATAAAAATAGATTTTATATTTGTTTTAAATATAATAAATATTTTTTAATATTTTTTATTTAATTTTTTACCATAATTAATAGTGAAAAAAGTAAGAATTAAATATCGCGGATGAGGTTAAAACGACTTTACTAGGGGTTAAATTGAACTTATAAGGGGTAAAATGTCCTATAAACATTTCCAAGACCAATATTATGTACATATGTTGATCTTATAGCCTTTAAGGTACTAAAATTACCAATTTTGGGCCCATTTGGAATGTAAAAATGTGGGTAGAAAATATTTTTCTCAAAAATATCATTTGTATTCTCCCCCATTTCTAAAATCCCACCCCTGATATTCTCCTCTTAATACATCCAAAACCCATTGATTCATCCATGATAATCCCATATCACATCCCTAGTTCCATCACCATATCCTAGAATCCAAGTTTTGGTCATATATCTTTCCTAGAAAAGATTTTGATGAAAATAAAAAGAAATTTTCAATAGATGATGTAATATCCTTAACAAAGCATTTTATTTTATTTCATCCCTTTACATAACTCATGTGTTATTAAAACATGGAGATAAAATTTCCTTAGTATATTATATATAATTATGTTATTTTTTATCTGAATTTCATGACATTTGATTATCTCTTCTTCCCTCAAGTGGGAAACAAAACTACTAATCGTGTCTATACCAGACTAATACCTAGCGAACTTACGTAATTATTTTTACTTAACCACTTATTATGGATATATATAATTATTTATACAATGGTTATATATGACATTTTTGAGATAATTATACTTATATAATTATTATATCATATATACCTTCTTACTGTCCGTTATGTAGTGAATTCGGTAACGTTGCTCGTGTTTATAGTGGACAAACTCCTAACAACATGATGTGAATTGTTTTTCACTTACGCATAAAATAGGTGGTAATAGGAATTTATTTTATTTTGAAATGTTATATTAATTTTCTATTAACAACTATAGAAAAAAAACATATCATATATTTTCTTACCTTACCACCCATTGAGTAAATGATAATGTTGTTCATGAGTTTGGCAGACTACCGCCTCACGAAGTTGTGTGATGTGTCTTTTCACTAAATCTTTATAGGGAAGGTAATAAATGATAAATTAACTATGTATATGTCATATATATTAAATTATAATGACTTTTTAAAGGTGTTATATTATTTAATTTTCTTTTTTTTGATCCATCAAGAAAATATAAACAATGTTTATTTGTAAATACGACTTATGGTCTCCATAAAAGTTATAACTCATTTCTTATATCATAAATTAATAGATCACTCTAAATAAATATATAATAAATATATATTATATTTTTCTAATGGTTTTTATTTTCTATATGATAAAACTATGCTAAAATATGAGTTCCAAAAATACCAAACCAAAGCATACATGAAAATCAAATTAGTTAATTCCGAAAACATAATTTTGACAAGGAATTATAGATAAATGGTAAATAAAAATTCATAGGTAAATCATATATGGTTTGATATATATGATTATAGTTATTTAATATATTTAAAATAATAATATTAAACTAATTATAAATTATTTATCAACATATAAAATAGAAGTTAATACATATGATATTGCATTTTTGCGCAAAATTTCCTTCTTTAAGACATAAGAAATGTTAAGCACATATATTATTTTCTGAGGTTTATATTATATCCATTGACCCGTTATATCATAAATATCCTTCTTTAATAGAAATTGAAATTTATCTTTGATTTTTATATTTATTTATTCTTACGATTCAAAAGATACCAAATAAATTAAAATTTTTTGTTACAATCTCATGATTGTCCGAGATTGTTTATGATTAAGTTTCCAATGGTAAAACATTATGATCAATATCTCAAAAAAAAAAATTTATTTTTTTATGATATGGGTATTTCAGAAAAATACATTTTTTCCTTGTATTTTCATCAATTTATATACTCAATATATATATATATATAATAAGAAGAAACCATTTTATTTCCCTCTTTGGTCTAAAATTATTTTCCTTAAATATCCATGTATTCAAAAAAATATTTTAACAATTTTTTCAAAAAAATTATATGATTGATTAAACATTCTTCTACACTTGGCTTACCTTTATGATTTTTTTTAAAAAAAAAGCCTTATTATCATTTTTCTAGTCAATTATCTTTTTTAATCGTACAAAACATGTGAATGAGTTTTTTTAAGTGTATGGTATGAATGAAATTTTACATAGTCACAGAAACTCAATGTTTTCACACGTTAATTATAGGTTTCCAGGATTATTTTTAATGAAAACGTTTTTTTTAATATTTTGTATGTTTATATATTATAAATATGTTTTTACAAAATGGAAATTATATTTTCTTAAGAATGTTTTAATGATTTTGTTATGGAAGTTATATTAATTAACGTGTACAACCTATAGTGTTTCCTCTATTTTAGTAATGATATTATCAATTTTTACCGTCTTTGTTTTTTTAGGATGGTTTATTATTATGATGAATATATTTTTATAAAACGTATTTTTTTTAAAATTTGTTATTCTATGATGAAATATATAAGAAACCCATTTCTTTAACATGGGTAATTCAATGATATTGTTATTAAAAATTCCGTTTTTCTGTAGGTTCTGATATGATGAATGTTCCATGATCTTATAGCACATAATTTTATGATTTTAATTTTGTGATTTGTGGAACCTTTATCTCCATCCAATTCATTGGATACATATTGAACTCTCATGACATGAATAGAAACACAATAGGGAGTGAACATTATTTAGTAAGGGACATTTTCTACTAAGATAGTCCTGGGAGTGAACATTGGCTACTATGATGGTGTGGGGAGTAAACCCATTTAACTATTATATACTTGGAAATGGGCCATGACTATATTGTTAATGATATTCTATTCTTATTTTTATTCCATAATTCAGTGTCGTATGTCAATATTATGCTCTTATGGATCTTGTTATTTTATTTCCTTATAATTAATGCCTTGAGAACTTCCGATCATCGTTCCATGACTCAATATTTTTAACAATTATATAAAAGTAATGGTTTCCATATGTTATTATGATGTTATCATACCCTTATCATTGCATAATTCTTACGTCTTTATCTTTTTCCCAATTATTCTACTTTTTAGTTACCCCTTTATTATGTTTTATTTCTATAGTATTTAATTATATATATTACTTGTTGTATATATATATTAAATTGGATAGTTTTTCAATATATATGGGAGACAATATAAAACTCTTATCAATTATTTGTTTATGTTTCCATGTTTCCAAAGAAATAATATCATTAAAATCCTCATCCATGTTATTCTATAATGCAACAAATGTTCATCTAAAAATGATATAACATCTATGTATGAAAACCCTATGTTTTTATAGTTTTTATTAGAGGATATGTTTAGTAAACATTATAAATTATGATGAGAAAACATTAGTGATTATCATTCAAATAATTCTATATATTCGGTAACTTCATAATGTTTTGGAAATAAAGTGTTTATGTGGTTTAACTAGAAACAAATCCCTACCTTGATACTACATGTGGATTTTGTTCAATCATTGATTTACTTAGGGGTAATAACTCCAAGAAATTCATGTTAGTATTAACTTGATTTTTACCTAGTACATGAAAAAGAGACTTACTGTTCACCCAGATTGACACTCCTGAGGGTTATTCATTGGCTAATTCACAATTTATTTACAAACCATCATATAGGATATGAATAGATGTGGACCATGAATAACCTCTGCAAAATCAAAGGTTTTAGGGATTAAATAAAACGAGTATTGAATTAGACATCATATAAATGATATTTCATGTCTTTTTTTCTACTGCGATAATTTATCACACTATTATTTTTAGTTTTAGTCTATAGTCGGAACACAAAGGAACCATGGTAAAGAAAAATTCAACAGACAATGAATTTTTTTTCTTCCAGAACAACTAAATTATAAGAGAGTTAATATAAAAAATCATATTTCTATACTAATAGAAAAAATTTAAACTATGAATTGTGATGAACTTTTAAATGATAAAATGATGGAACAACATTTTTTTTCTTCCTTCATGATGATATGACCACTATTATTTATTTTTTTGTTGATCCACTAATTTCATATTAATATATTAGTACAAAAAATATTTTCTATTCCCCAGTGCTCAAAACATGAAAACACCATTTTGTTTGACTATTATTTGGAAGGAGAAGTAGATCAACTGTTAACTCTCATCAATAATGTAAGAAAACAAGATGAAATTGACTCTATATTATAGGATGTGTTTAACATATTATTTTTTTAATAAGTACTTCCCTCACATTATTTGTATGAAAATTGAGCAGTAGTTCATTAAGATAATGTAAAAGGATGAAGAATCTATTGGTTTCTAGAAATAAAAATTTTACAAGACTTTTGAGGTATGCTTTTGGAATTATTACCCAACAAGAAATTAAGGTTGGTCAATTCATCAGTGGATTAAAAACAATTATATAAGAGCATTATCCATAAGAGTATTAATTAGTTATGAAAAAATTGTCTTATTTTCATTCAAGGTGAAAATGAAGATTATTTTTAACCATCGGTCACATGATTTTGATAATAAATGAATGATAGTGGTAAAGGTAAACACAAAGAACCATAGAGATAAAGAGATGATATTTCCTTCATCCTCGTATTATGGTCAGAAATATAGAGGCAACTTTATTAAGGGGTCTGATAAATGTTTTATGATTGGTAGGGAAGGTTATCAAGAAATAAAACATATATGCAATGAGAAGAAGCTAACTAATGATGTGAATGTAATGAAACTTTCATAGAATCACTACTGCAAATATGATATGTACCAACAGTTTTGGGAAAACCTTTGGTATAGTTCACTAATTTGGACCTATACCAATGGTTTGGCCAAAACCAGTGGTATAGGTCACTTATATGGACCTATATTAATGATTTTCAAAACTGTTAGTATAGTGGGGACCTATACCGACGGTTTGGCCAAACCGTTGGTATAAGATCACTAATTTGGACCTATACAAACGGTTTGTCCAAAACCATTGGTATAGGTCCCTTATAGAGACCCTATACCAACTGTTTGGCCAAACCGTTGGTATAGGTCCCCACTATAACATAGGTTTGTCCAAAACCATTTGTATAGGTCCCAAAATCAATGAACCTATACCAACGGTTCTCAAAACCGTTGGTATAGGTCTATACAAATAGTTCTGAGAACCGTTTGTATAGGTACATGTATTTTTAAGGGAATCATCTTACATCAGACATTAGATAAATCAAAATTTAAAATACTTATGATAATATATATATATATATTATTGAAATTATGTTCACAAAAGTATGTTAGGTTAGTGGTATGGTCGTTCAATCACAAATGAGAGGTGCTGGGATCAAAACCAACCAGATGATTATTTTTTGAATTACATATACCAACATTTTATGGAACAGTTGGTATAGATTTTCGTATTACTAATACCAACGGTTTTCAAAACTATTGGTATAGGTCTATACCAATGGTTTTTTAAAAACCGTTGCTATCGACCTATCCTCATGACATACATAAAAATGGTTCTCCGAACCGTTTTTATAACCTATACCAACATTTTGGAGGCATATACCAATGGTTCCAAACCGTTGGTATAGGGTATTTTTCCAGTAGTGATTCCACCACCCAAACTCCAATGGTTCAAAGGTAAAGAGTACATGCACTCTCTTAACCATATAAAAAAATTCTAATGTGAATGATGATGATCGAAATAAGGAAACTATTTATTCTAGAGACAATGGTAAATCTCACATGATAACTATTTTTTATGAGGGGTGAGATAATGGAATGGTTAATGGTAAAATTACTATCCACTATAGAGCTACTAATGTCTTATTTCGATCTGGATATAAGAATTTTTTATATTTGTTGAATTTTATATGTGTATCAAGATTACACCAACATATTTGGATGAAAAATTATCACTAAATACCCTTAATGGTGTGATGATCACATCTCAAGTATATGATTCCTCTTCGATTAAAGTGTGTGGGAATGTTCTTCCTAAAAATCAATCCATTATTCCTATGGTTGAATTTTATGTTTTCATCATCATGGATTATATTTCTCTACATAAATACTACATCAATATTCATGGAAGTGAATCCACATTTGATATTTAAATCCAACCAATGATCTTCTATTAGTTTGATTGTATACATTAATTTATGTTGTAAATCACTTCCATTGAATTTAGTTTTATTTATATTCCAAATGGGTTTTTATCTTAGATGGTTGGGGAGAAACATGGCATTAAGCATATTCCTATCATTCAAGAGTTTGTTTTTTTATTTCAATATGAATTTCCTAGTCCACCACTAAATTGTTGAGTTTATTTTTCAATAAAACTCGTACCTGATGCAACACCAATTTCAAATACTCTTTATTTTGTGGCCCTGATTGAGTTACGGGAATTAGATATTAAACTATTGGATAATGATTATAAAGGATTAATTTTTCCATGTGTGTCACATTTGGTTGCAACTATTATCTTTGTGAATTTTTTTTGGATCCTCGCAACATTTTATTATTTATCAGTAGTTGAAAAAGATCAAAATAATTAAAATGTATCCAATTTCCTATATTTGAGACTTGTTTGGTTATTTGGGTGGAGATCAATACTAGTATAAGATTTAAATTCATTATTGATATATTAAATTGAGGTTCATGAAAATGTATATACCCTTTAGTGAATTATTTACAATGTATGGATATTATGAGTATATAGTGATATCATTTGGTCCTACTAACGCCACAGTTATCTTTATAGATTTAATAGACTAGTTTTTTTATAGATTAATATGATCAGATTTATGTGGTCTTTATAGATGATATTATTATCTATTCAAATAGTAAGTAAGATTATGAGAAATAATTAACAATATTCATGAATCCCCAGAGGAAGGATAATTTTTATAAAAAATTTACTGTGTGAATTTTGGCTATTTTTTCTTTTTGGTGTCATATAATATCAAAAAATGCTATATTGGTGTATCTATCAAATATGCATTCTATTAAATGTTGGAAAATAAAGACAATACTAATTTATATAGAAAAAATTCATGATTTTTATGGATATTATCAATGCTTTTTGTATAATTTCACATGACTATCTAATCCACACACAAATTTTACTTTAAAGAGAGCCATGTTCCATTTGAAAGATGAATAGAAGAAAAAATTCAATTAAATGGAAAGAATATTTTCCATTACAGTTATTCATACATTACCATTGAGTGGATAAGTGTTTTTAAACTATAAGGATGCATCCCAAAAGGGATTTGGATTCATTATTTTAGAGAATGATATTTTTATGTATTATGAATAACTAAAATTGAAGGCTTATGAACATATTATCCAAATCATTATCTGAAATTAGCTATGATAAATTTTTCATTAATGACATGGAGGCATTACCTTTATGGGGAAATATATGATATATATATATTGATCACAAATTGTTAAAGTATTTATTCAAATAGAATTATTTGAGCATGAACATGAGTAGATAGTTAGAGGATATTAAGGATTATAACTGCTCAATTCATTACCACCATGAGATTGTGAAAAAAGTGGATGATTCTTTGGGATTAAAATATCATTCTATATTATCCATGATGAGGATCAAAGAACATAAAATATATCTATATTTTCAACGGATGGATCTGGAAATCCTGCAGGAATGAGAGAAATATATCTTTCTCAAATGAATATCCAAATGTCTAACAAATTATTGATTAAAAAGGTGAAGAAAAATTGTATATATTACTTGGATAAAGTGATATTCTATTGAGTTAAACCCTGATTATGATAGAATGATAAGGTTTAGTAAAAGTATATCTGTTCAAACTATACCACATTTAAAGAGGGATTTGATTGTAGATGCTCATAGTTTTTAATTATCTATTTATCATAGAAGAATGAAGATTTATATATATTTTAATGTTTATTTTTATTGGGATGTAATGAAGAGAGATACCACACAGATCATATCTCGATTCTTGGTATTCCATCAAGATACTGTTTTGAGAAAAAATTCTAGGTGGATGTTATATCGATTACACATACCAAAATGGAAATGGGAAAACATTACAATAGACTTTTTTCATTGATCTCTTCAAAACATATAAAGGGAATAATTTTATACAAGTTTTACTACATCACATTATAAATTCAGAACAATTAATTTCAATCCAAGAAGATTTTTTTAGATCCTCTCTCCCTGATATACATTAAGTAGTTGGTAATATTTCTTGGAGTTCCACATTCCATTCTTTCTGATCAGGATCCAATGTTTAGCATGAAGTTCTAGAAATGACTTCTTCATGATCTTGATATAGAGTTCAATTTCAAGATGACATATCATATTTATAAAGATATCCAATATGAGTGAACAAATATAACCTTATAGGATATGTTTATATCTTTTTCATTTGACTTTGAAGGTGGATATGATCAACACCTTCCTCTAGTTGTGTTTTTATAAAATAATAACCTTCACATGAGTATACATATGGATCCTTATGAGTCCCTTTATGGAAAAAACTGTATAGTTCTAATTTGGTGGATTGAAGCTAGATAAAGAATGTTACTAGGACCCAAAATTGAGGGAGGATGTTAATGAATTTTTCATCTATTCAACAATACATAACGATGACACAAATTCAATATAAATTATTTTCTAATAATCATCAGGGTGATTGTGAATTATAAGGTGGTGACAAGATTTTTAGATGAATTTCCCAATGGAAAAAATAAATGAGATTTGGAAAGAGGGGAATAGTAAGACCATGGAATATTATTCCCTTTGAAATTAATTTTTTTTTCAGGATTGTATCATATCTATTGTAACTTTCACCTTACCATATTCAGGTCTATAACATGTTCCTTGTATCTCTCTTAAGGAAGTTCATGATTAAACCTTCACAAGTTCAAAACATAGTGGATATAAAACCTAAATAATATCCTTCATACGAGGATTAATTGGTGGATATTATAAATAATATAAATAATGTTCTATGAATTAATACCACTCACAATGTCAAAGTTTTATTGTGAAACCCTCTTTTCTAGAAAGTTACATGGGAGCCTGATGATATAATGAGGGAGAAGTATTCTATGTTGTTTGTAAAAAAGTGTTGGAATTTCAAGTGATAAATTCATAGTAATAGGGCTAGAATGTAACCCCCCAATATTTTCAAAAATATATTTTTTATAATAATGTTAATTTCATGGATATCTTACCCAACATGAAACACTAAGTTTAAAAAAATTAAAATCATAAGTATTTTACTATTTAACATGTCTATTATGAATTGGCTATCAAAATAGGTAGTATGAGGTGGATATAACATTTTAAATATCAATTATAATGTTTTAATATAAAGATAACATATTGATAAAAATATACTTCATTTTTTAGAAATTTTCATATGTTTATAAAAATACATTTTTTCAGAAATTTTCATTTATTTTTTTTGTAAAAATTGTAATTAATTTATTAAACTTTTTAAAAAAATATTTGAAAAAACTAACATCATTATCTGAATCAACATGTCAAAATAATCTTATGGATATTGTTTTCTGAAAATATTTACCCTATAATGAAATGTTAATGTTTGGCTTTTATTAAAAAATTATTTTTATTTAATGAATTATTTTTATTTTAATGTTATTTTAAAATTGTTTTAACTGTAAAATTTTTTCAATTTGATTATAATTAATATAATATATTTAATTTGATTCAATTTCATTTTGAATTTTGATATAAAAACATTGGAAACATTTCTATTTGGAAAACCTGTTTTTATCACATTTATATATTTAATTATAAATTAAATCATAACAATTTTGGGAATTGAATTAGTAAAAATTGATTCATTGAATACAATTAGTATAAATTATACTATTTAATTATGTAAAATTATATTTTTACAATAATGAATAGTGTAAACATTAAAAATTAATCATCACAGTTATGGTTAAATTTGTTTTCCTAAGGGGGTTGAACTAAAAAGATAATGAGTAAAAGCACCTATAAACTATTGTAAAACTAATTTTATGGACATAAAATGACCCTATAACCTATAGGGTTTCATTATTACCATTTTTGGATCTTTTTCAATGTATAAAATGTTGGTATAATTTGTTTTTTTTAAAATATTCCATGTATGTACTCTCCACCACTTATGAGAGGCCACTGCCTCTTATCACTTATTTAAACATCAAAATCCAATTATTTTGGAAAATAAACCTCCAAATTGTTTCCCATATTTATTCCCAAAATATTATAGTCCATGTTTTTTTTTCTGAAATCATCCTAAGATTGCTTTTGGTGCAAACCAAATGACGTTTTCTGAAGAAGAGGTAAATTCTTTAATTGAGAATATTATTTTATCTACTCCTACAACATCCTTAATAAAATTTTAAACTATATAGATTTAATAACCAAAGAATATAATATATTCTTAGATTTTATTATGTCTAGGAAATGATATAAAACTATCTCATCCACCAACAGATAGGAAATAAAACCAATTTTTTGTGTGTTTGACAAACTACCCCCTCATAGAATGACATTATTCATTTTACATAACCACTTTTTAAAGATGGATAAAATTATTTATAAAATGATTGTATATGATATATATGATTTAATTATACATATATAATTTTAATATCACATATACATTTTTTAAATTCAATTCTGTAGGAAATATTATAACATCACTCATGTGTACAACGTACTACAACCTCGTTAAGCGATAAGATTCATTTTCAACTTAAAAATTACATGGATTGTAATAAGGATTAATTTTATTATTATATTTTATATTAATAAATTATTGATAATTCTATCTAATATATCATATATTTTCTTACCATACCATTCATTGAATAAATGATAATATGGTATGGTTGTATGATGGACTACTATTGTAATGACCAGAATCCGGAGCCACTCAACTGGTGCCCCGTACCCGGTTCGCCACATGACCTAAAGCGTGTTTCCCCAAATTCTAGAGGCTTCTGACAAGAATCGAGGGCCTTGGCGAGTCAATGTGGAAAAGATTCCCTCATTTGGTAAGGTATACAATGAAAAGGAAATATCATCCAATAGAGGAAGCAGTAAATAGCACACAATAACTAAAACAAAGAAGCATAAGAAATGTATAATATAATAATGATGAAAATGATGCAGCAGGTACAAGTATCGAAGGAAAGCATCAAACACAACAACATGCTGAAACACAACTGGGAACAAGTACTAAAAGTAAACAGCAACTCCAGCAGCATCGCAAGCCTAGGCTCGGTCCTATGATCTCTAGCTCCAACTAGAAATCATGTAACTGAAGTAGAAGGGCCACAATCCCTATCCACACCTGCAACCATATAAACTATTTGGGCTGAAAAGTAGAACCCAAACAGGGTGTGAGACTAATCCTTGTAGGAATTCACCACAAGATCTATGCCCTACTGTCCGTGAGCAATATAGAAAAAGTAAATGAAATAAATGCAGTAGAGAAATAGGATTACACTAAGTAAAAAATCATACAAATATCGATTCACATTTATTTATTAATTTAATTAAGTCATTTAATTATGACCCATGGAATCTATCAACAGCTCTATATTGCCAAAGAATATCAAGTAACACAACATGTATCTCAGCAGACTACTTAAACTACAAGAAGTAAAAAACACAAGCCTGTTCTTTGTCTTGGTGGACTTGTCAGAACAAACTAAACAATAGTCACACTGACTCTCTGGGTGGCTCATACTGGAAGACCCCTATTTTCAAGTAATCATACAAAGGCACATACACTCTAGGAAGCACTCACCATTAATTCCCCTATGGTATTGCAATGATAGGTATAGACTCTTTGAGGAAGCACTTACGTCTAATTCCCCCTGTAGTCTCGATACATAACTAAGGACACTCTGGGAAAGTAGAAAGTCTAATTCCTATTGGTCCTGTGAGCAATCCTAATTTATAACAGACTCCATAGGGAAGCCCTTAATCGTCAATTACCTCTTTAGTCTACTTCACTAGGTTCACACAGCCCAGAGCAGTCTAGTCGTGTGTAATCGAATGCCAGCAACCCTAAGTAAGTTCAAAAACTACTTGGATAATAGATACAATGAATCAAAATAATATAAACATCAGGAAATATATGCAATCAAAATCTCAAGGACGGCAATCAATGCAACAAGGTATGCCTCACAGGCAACCTAAGAAAAATGGCGGTAAACAACCAAAACAAGGGAAACAACCATGGGGTGATCCTCAAACATGCTAACAAGAAATCAGTAATCATCTAATAACCTCAATCATACAAGAAATATAAGGTAGACAATAATACAGGTTCAAAACCCAAACCCAAGATACCCGATAAATGGGAATCCAACACTTTTTCCCAAAAACTCAAAGACATTCAATGTAGGGAAACAAACCACCTACCTTGATCCTAGGAGGTCGATATACTTGAACCTCGGCCTGTGAATTATCCTAGAATGGAGAAGATCTGCAAAAACATCTAAAACATTCAACCTAATATAACTCTCATAAGAGAAAGAATCAGAAAATGTGGCCAAGGTTGAACCAAGAACTCCCCACTGTGATTCTAACACAACCGATGATGTTCGATTCGGAAAACTGGTGACAGATTAGCGGCTCATAAATGATTCGTTCTCCTCGGATGCTCTGGACATAATTAGGCGAAGAAGAAGATGAAAAAAGGGATTAGATGCGACCCTGGAACGTTTAATGAAATAAAAAAGAAAAGTACATGGTGTGTACTTCTTGAGTACACTATATATACTCATCTTTTCTGTACAACACATTAAGTGGACTCCACATCACCCCTAAACTATGTGTGTGTGGCCTGGACACGGCCAACACACAGCCTCACACGAGATCAAATTACACGGTGTGTACTTATAAAGTACACAACATGTACTTAGAAAATTTCTATATTTTCCTCTTTTACTCAAAAACGACCAGAAAAGGAAAAAAGATACCTAAAACGAAGATCCAGGTTCATAAAAACTTTCCCCCTTAATGAAATTCATCCTCGAATTTCCCTAACAAGGTTGCGAAGAAAAAACCTCAAAAAACTCTGGCCACTGTGATCACATATCGGTCTTCCTCTCCCAAGTCTCGTCCTGCACACAGCCGTGATTCCATAGCACTCATACCAGAGGAACATATCGGCCATGGAGTACCTTTGTACTACGATCAACAATCCTAATAGAATGCTCTTCGAATGATGCATCCGGCTCCAAATCAACCTCCTCGGGTTGAAAGACATTAGACGAGTCTGAGAAATAACATCTAAGTTGAGAAACATGGTAGACGGTGTGCATAGAATGGTACCTCTAAGGTAACTGCAACCTATAACAACCTGTCTGACTCTCTCCAGAACCTAAAATGCCCGGACGTATCTCGGTGAAAGCTTACCCTATCTTCTGATACTCTTTTGTCCCAACCTTAGGGTAACACGTAGGAAAACTTGATCTCTGACCTTGAACTCCAAAGGTCATCTCCACTGATGAGAATACGATTTTTTCCGAGACTGTGCAGTAGCCATCCTTTTCTGAATCAACTCCACTTGTTCTGTGGTCTCCTAAACCAAACGAGGTCCCAGCATAGCTACCTCTCCTGGCTCCAGCCAACACAAGGGTGATCGGCACTACCTACTATACAAAGCCTCGTAAGGTTCCATCTGGATAGTTTCTTGAAAACTATTACTATAGGAAAACTCCACTAGAGGTATATGTTTCTCCCAAGAACCTCTAAAATCGAGGACGCATGCTCATAGCATGTCCTCTAGCACCTGTATCGTGTGCTCTGACTGGCCATCTGTTTGAGGATGGTCAGCTATACTCAAGTGGAACTATGTACCCAAAGTCCTCTATAGCCCTTGATAAAAATGTGATATAAAATGGGATCCCTATCTTAAATGATTGTACACAGAACCCCATGAAAATGCACAATCTCACTGATGTACAACCGTCCAAGCTCATCGACACCGAAGGTATTCCTAATCAGAAAGAAGTGAGAAACATTCATGATCTTGTCAATGAAAACCCATACCTCTACATTCCCTAGAGGCAATATCAGTAACCCTTTCATGAAGTCCATCACGACATCATTCCACTTCCACTCGGGAATGGATAGCTGCTGTAAAAGCTCTGCTGGTCGCTGGTGCTCCGCCTTCACTTGCTGACAAGTGGAAAATCTCATGAAAAAACCAGCAACATCTCTCTTCATACCTGGCCACCAGTACTGGTGGTGTAGATCACGATACATCATGGTGATGCTAGGATGAACTGCCCAAATTTTGGAATGATATTCTCGTATTAGCTCCTCGCGTATATCATCTGACACCTATATCCGACCATGGAAACACAAGATCTCATCCTCCCTGATGGTCCATCTGGGAAGAGGGTCCTCTCCTGACACGCTTTCTCGTAGGACTAGGCCTTCGAAATATGATATCTTCCTCAGTCGAACTCAGTAAAGAATG
Organism: Viscum album; assembly: GCA_963277665.1. Taxonomy (NCBI): domain Eukaryota; kingdom Viridiplantae; phylum Streptophyta; class Magnoliopsida; order Santalales; family Viscaceae; genus Viscum; species Viscum album. Next base: position 288,237,173 of record OY728153.1, on the reverse strand, counting down.
GTAGAGGTAAAAATTATAGAATAAATAAAAGTATGACCCTGTATGTCATGCACCTCTAGATGAATTTCATAGAACATAGCCATAAGCTGCCACTCACTACTGGCCTCTTGAACTGCCTGTATCTATGTCCTCCTGATTAGTGGGTCTGCCACAGTGTTTTCCTTCCCAGGCATATAAGAAAGCTCGAAATCAAAAGACACCAGGTACTCAACCCACCTCCACTATCTCAGATTCAAGTCACGCTACGTGAAGATATACTTCAGGCTCTTGTGGTCAGTATATACAACAAAATTCTCTCCCAGAAGATAATTTCTCCAACAACGCAAAGCATGAACAACTGCAGCCAACTCCAGGTCATGTGTAGGGTAGTTCCTCTCATATGGCCTCAACTTCTGAGATCCATACGGAATAACACGATCCTCTTGCATAAGAACTGCTCCAAGACCGATGCCAGATGCATCACAAAAAACAGTATAACTCTTTCCCGGCTCTGGAAAAACTAAAATAGGTGCTGAATTCAATCTCCCCTCTAGCTTCTGAAAAGATGAATCGTAGTCTTTTGACCAATCATACTTAAACCCCTTCTTATTCAATCTCTTTAGTGGCGCTGCTAAGAGTGAGAAGTCATGTATAAACCGCCTGTAGTAACCAGCCAGCCCTATGAATCTTCATACCTCGAAGACATTCTTCAGCTGCTCCCAGGTAACTACTACTCTCACGTTCTCTGGGTCTACTGATAATCCTATATATAAGATGATATGACCCATGAAGTGAATATAATCCATTCAAAAGTGGCACTTTGAGAGATTAGCATATAAATGATGCCCTTTCAGTGTACTCAAAATGATCTCCAAATGGGTAGCATGGTCGTGTCAAGTGTGGGAGTAAAACAAGAAGTCTTTCACGAAAAACACCATGAAAAAATCCTAGTATGGATGGAAAACTATATTCATCTGCACCCTGAAAACTGCTGGTGCGTTCGTGAGACCGAAGAACATAACCAAATACTCATACAGACCATACCTGCTCTGGAAGGCTGTAAGAGGTATATCAGATGGTCTGACACGCTACTAATGGTAGCCGGATCTCAATTCGATCATCAAGAACACTCTTTATCCTCAAAGATGATCAAATAGATCATCTATCTATGGAAATGGATATCGGTTCTTAACTGCTAACTGGTTCAGCTTCGGATATTCCACAAAAATACCTAAGGGTGACGTCTGCCTTCGTTTTAAACAGGACAGGCGAACACCAAGGAGAAGTACTAGGTCTGATGAAACCCCTTTCCTGTAAATCCTTCAAATGATTCTTGAGCTCCTGCAACTCAGGTGTAGCCATCCTATAAGGAGGAATGGACAGCGGTGCCCCTCCTGGCACAAGATCAATAGAAAATTCTACCTCTTTCTCTAGAAGAAAATCTGAAAAGTCTTCTGGAAAGACATCTGGAAATCGATTATCCATTGGAGGAAAATATATCTGAGAAGTCCCATGGTCATCTGGATATAAGCTAGCAATCTGGGCCATAGCACTGCCCAACACATGATTATCTGGTCCCGCTCTGCTCTCCTAGACATCCCATTCACCCTTGTGAAGAAAATATCCACCCTCAGGTGATGTAAAACTCACCCTATGGTGATAGCAATCGACAAAGGAATGTAAGGGAACTAACCAGTCCATCTCGAGAAAGAAATAATAGCCCATAATTTCCAAAACATAGAGACTCCATGAAAAATGACACCCACCAAACGCAAGGGATAATTCTAAGAAATGACGCACGCTAGCAGTTCTAATTCCCATGGGAGTTTCTAGCGTCATTATATCCTCATAAGTATTAACAGTAAGTCTAAGGCTTTCCACAGTATGCACAGAAATAAAGCTATGAGAAGCTCTTGTATCGAAAAGTGCAGAGGATAAAACTGAGGCTACTAAAATCATATCTCAAACTGTGGAATGTCCAGGATATTGCTCCTGATAAATCTTCTCTACCACAAATGTATGGCCTACACAGCGGCCTTATGCAGTAGCTTGATATCCCTGAGCTGACCCTCCCTGAGCCCGACTACTGGGTCTATGGCCTCCACCCTGGCCTGAACGACCTGAAGGCCTCCATCCCCCCATCTACTGCGGAACTGGTAATCCTGCTCCTAAATGCGGAATCAAAACTAATCCTCCTTCACTGGATGCTGGAAGAAGAACCCTGCAGAAACGCTGTAGATGACCCATCTTACTACTTGATCGGCACTCCACTATGTCTCATGGGCACTAAGTCATATTATTCCCATTTTTTCAACACTAATAATGCACCACATGGTTTCCAAAATGATGATATCACCAACCAGAAGGAATGCCTCACTTCCTCGAGCCACCTCATGTAGACTCTCGGTGGTTCTTCTTGCCATCTACTTGAAAAGATTCAGCCCTGGAAGCTGATCCGCCCTGGTCCACAGCTCCAGTCTCCCTCAGGTTTCTCTCTAGGATAAGCGCCGATTTGACTATCAGAGTAATATAAGTCAACTGAAAGACGTTCAACTGCGGTCTAATGTCCGGTCTGAGGCCTTCCTCCAACATCCTCGGTAAAAAAACCTCGTCATTCCCCAGAACGGGAGTGAAACACCGTAACTATATAAAGCGCGAGGAATACTCCATAAATATGATAGTACCCAACTATAGGTACATGAACTCTCTATCTCTGTCATCCCTCAGTATCGCCGGGTAGATGTAGTCGTAAAACGTACGCTGGAACTCGTCCCATGACATAGCCTGTTGGCGCCCTGCCTGTGAAACCACATTCCACCATCTCTTGGCGGAATCTCACAGCATATATGTCGCGAGCTTTACTCTCCTCTCTGGAGGCATCTCCAGGTGATCGAAGATGGATAGCATGGCTTCTATCCAAGACTCCGCAGCCTACGGTCCTCCATCCCCAGTGAACGTGGGAGGATGTTGCTGCTGAAAAACCCGCGTCAGCTCTGCCATAGATGGGGTAGGATGCTGAGATCCCTGGAAGGTCTGCATGAACCTCATTAAACACTCTCTGAACTAAGAATTGGCACTAGTGTCTGGAATCACTGCAGGTGCCATTCCGGAATGATAGGTGGAACTACTGGTAGTCCCTAGTCTGCCGTATCAGGTGTACGGTCACTGCCTGGTTCCTGACGTGCAATGGGAGGACGTCTTGGTGCTATAGCTCTGAAAAGTCAAAAGAATACCTTCTTTAACGATGAACACAATTGCGACATAATAGAGTAAAATAGAACAGGAGGGAAACACGTTAAAAAATATGGAAAAACATGACTACATGACGTGTTTTCCAGAAATTATACCCTTGGGGTGTACCTTGGCCAGACATGGCTATGTAAACCACTCGGCTACACGGCGTGTTCTCAAACTACACGGCGTGTACTAAAACTTTTTCTCCCTACCCGATCACTCTTACACGGCTAGGAACACAGTATTTCCCAGCAAGAAACTACACTGCGTGTTTGTCTACTACACGACGTGTCCTTAAGATTTTCCCATGTCTGTGTCATTGGTCACACAGACTGGTACACAGACCACTTCTACACAGTGTGTCAACATGGTACATGGCATGTTTCCCTATAGATTTTCCCAACTCATGTATTCAGCTACATGGCGTGGTCACACAACTCCCCAATGACAAAACTACACAGCGTGTTCAAATGAGAGAAGGAGTGTACTAGATATTCCTTACCCGGCCATGTTGTTAGCGAACCGGCCTGACACACGTCCGACCCTACATGGCATGTTCTAGATGGACATGGCATGTACTTGAAGGAAACCCCATGGCCCTTGTTTTTTGTGACACGACCAGATACCCAAGTCATACTGCATGGCATGTAAACTAGTACACTATGTGTTCCTACAAGAACATTCACAACCCCATGTCCCTGTCCACACAGTCAGTGACACAGCTAAAAACTACACGGCATGTATTCATGATGTAAACGTCGTGTATTATGGGTTTTTCCGAACAGTTGCCTCAGAACTGCAACGGAGCCCAGAAAACAAAGAAACACGCATTAATGTTCCAAATTCCAATCCTTGGGGGGCCATACTCCCCGTGAATCAAATCTTGGTATCATAACAATGCATATGACAACTAAATAGTATAACAAACTCATGACCCACCAAATTCTGATCCTCGAGGGCCCATAACACCTCTAAGACCAAAGTTTTGCGTCCATGATAATGAAGCTCCAAAAAAATGATACCCTATCAACATGGAATGTATTATATCACAGCAGATATTACAACATCATGCATCATCTATCACAATTTCAATCACAACATAATGAAAAACATGATGCAACCGAGATGGCATGGAAAAATGGATGACATGTGATTTTCTAACAAGTGCCTATATGATGCATGAGATGGAATACCTTCATCTCATCGAGTTGCAACAAAATAGAACCACAATAATATAAATAGTAACAGCACAAAACAAGTGCACCACCCAATGGTGAAATCATGTAAACTGTAACATTTGAGAAATTCAAAAATTGCAACATTCGAGGTAATCTAGATTTTTACTTGTACATGGGTTCTAGAACTCCCGAGCATAGTGATTTACCATTTACCTATTCCGTCATATCCCTATATAATGTTGCTAAATAGTAAGTCAATAGAAATGGAAAGAACTCCTCTGATACCACTTTGTAATGACACGAATCCAGAGCCACTCAATTGGTGCCCCATACCCAGTTCGCCACATGACCTCAAGCGTGTTTCACCAAACTCCAGAGGCTGTAGACTAGTAGTGAGGGCCTTAGTGAGTCACTGGGAAATCTATGCCCTCATTTGGTAAGGTATACAAAGAAAAGGAAATAATAGCCTATAGTGGAAGCAGTAAACATCACACAATAAATGAACCTAAATAGATGAAGCAATTTATCATATAATAATGATGAAAATGATGCAGCAGGTATAAGTATCTAAGGAAAGCAGCAAACACAACAACATGCTGAAACACAACTGAGAACAAGTACTAAAAGTAAACAGCATCTCCAGCAGCATCGCAAGCCTAGGCTCGGTTCTATGCTCTCTAGCTCCAACTAGAAATCATGTACCTGAAGTAGTCGGGCCACAATCCCTATCCACACCTGCAACCATATTACTTTTTTGGACGAAAACCAGGACCTAAATAGGGTCTGAGACTAATCCCAGTAGGCAATCACCACAAGATCTATGCCCTACTGTAAGTGAACAATTTTTCAAAAGTAAATGAAATAAATGCAGCAGAGAAACAAGAGTATACTAAGTAAACAATCCTACAAATCTCCATTCAATTTTATTTATTAATTTAATTAAGTCATTTAATTATCACCCAAGGAATATAGCAACAACTCTATTTTCCCAAAGCATAGAAACTAATACAACAGGTATCTCAGCAGACTACCTAAACTACAAGCAGTACAATATACAATCTTGTTATTAGGATTGGTGGACTCATCACAACCAACCAAACAATATTCACACTAATTATCTAGGTGGCTCATATGGGCAGAACCCAATAGTTAAGTAATCATAAAAAGGCACATACACACTGGGAAGCACTCACCGTCAATTCCCCTTTGGTCTTGCAATGATATGTATAGACTTTTTGAGGAAGAACTTACATCTAATTCCCCCTATTGTCTCGATACGTAACTAAGGACACTCTAAGGAAGCACAAAGTACAATTCTTATAGGTCCTACGAGTGATACTAATTTAAAACATACTTCCTAGGGAAGACCTCAATCAGAAATTCCCTCTTTAGTCTACCACAATAGGTTCACACAGCATCGAGTAGTCTAGTCGTGCGTAATCGACTGTCAGCTGCCCTAATTAAGGTCAAAAACTAATTGGATAATAACTACAATGAATCAAAACCATATAAATAGCAAGAAATAAATGCAATTAAAATCTCAAGGCATGAAATCAATGAAATAAGGTATGCCTCAAATGAAACCTAAGCCAAACAGCGGTAAACATCCAAAACAAGGGAAATACCCATGGGGTGATCCTCAAACATGCTAACAAGCAATCATTAATCATCTAATAACCTCAAGAATATAGGAAATATAAGGTAGACAATAATACAAGTTCAAAACCCTAACCCAAGATACCCGATACATGGGAATCCGACACTTTTGCACAAAAACTCAAAGACATTCAACGTAGGGAAACAGACCACCTACCTCGATCCTAGGAGAACGATATACGTGAACCTCGGCCTGTAAATCGGCCTAGAACGGAGAAGATCTGCAAAAAATTCTAAAAAATTAAACCTTAGATAACTCTCATAAGAGAAAGAACTTGGAAACTTGGCCAAGGAATAACCAAGAACTCACCGCAGCTATTCTACTGCAACCGACATCATTTGATTCAGATAACTGGTGACGGATCAGCGGTATGGAGAAGATTCAGCCTCCCTGAATGCTCTAGACGTAATTAGGCGAAGATGAAGACGGAAATAGGGATTAGACGTGACCCCAGTATTTTTAATGAAATAAAAATAAATGTACACTGCATGTACTTCTTGAGTACATGGCATGTACTCGCATTTTCCATACACCACATTAAGCAGCCTCTGCATCACCCCTACACACCATGTGTGTGGCCTGGACACGGACATCACACGACCTCACGCGGGATCAAAGTACTCGGAGTGTACTTATAAAGTACACGACATGTACTTAGAAAATTTCCAGATTTTCCACATTTCCTAAAAAATGACCAAAAAAGGAAAAACATACCTTAAATGAAGATCTGGGTTCTTACAACTGCCTCACGAACAAGTGTGATTCATTTTTCACTAACAATTTATATAAAAATAATAAAGGAAAAATTAATGAATAAATGTTATATATGTGAAATAATAATGAGTCTTTAATTATGATATATCATTTAAAAAACATTTTTCTAATCCATATATAACGTATAAATGTGTATGGATTACCGTCTCTATGAATAGTGAAACTTATTTTCTATATCTAAACTTAAGGGAAAACACTAAAAACAATTATAATTATTTTATATCATATTTATATCATTTTAAAAATTATATATCCTATAGAACCATTATCAAAATAGAATTATCAAAAATAAAAAACTAATACATACATGGAAAATGAATCAGTTATTACCTTGAACATAATTTTAAAAAAGAATTATTGATAAACAGTTTAAAAATATTAATGATTAAATCATATATGGTATTATATATATTATTATGGTAATGTTATATATATATAACAAACATATATTTATTATAAAATAGTATCTAAAATGTATGGAATAAGTTGGTATGTAATATAGTTGATTTTTTTTCTAAAATTTCCATTTTTTGGAAAAATGATATGTTATGCACCTATCAAATTGTTAAGGTGTATATAAATCCCTTACACATGTTCTATCATGAATATCCTTATTTCAAGGAAATTTAATGTTCCATTTTTATGGATCCTTATTGGTGCTTATGATTCAAAATACACCAAAGATGAAAATATTTTATTCTACAATCTCTTCCTTTATCTGCATTGTTTATGATTATGATTCCAATAATGTAACCTTATTATATATGTAATAACCCAAGTATCAATAAAATAATTTTTTCCTAATAAATTAGTATTATTAAATTATATTAATCGTTATTAGTGAAACATCATAGTGAAATTTATATCTCATATATTCAATATTTTTTTAAAATTCATCCATTAAGATTGATAGGCTTTATATAAGAATAAAATAAATTTTATGAATATAATTCTGTATTTTTATAAATAAAAATTTTGTCTCCTTTTAACAGCATGCCATTTTAAAAAAAATACACTTAAAAAAATTTATTAGAAAAAACATTATTTTTGAAATCATAATATTAAAATTATCTTGGTGTTAAATTTTGGTATTATTCAGAAGAGTTTTATATTTTATGATAAATAATGGAAAATACATAATTTTAAAAGAATTTTTTTTTCATATAAATTATTTATATAGTTAAATTATATATATATTTATTTAGAAATATAATTAGTTGAATAAAACATCATTCAATACAATTTATGTAATTGGAATCAACTTTAGATTAAAATTTGATACAAAAATACTTCAATCTTTTGACCTTTTTCACTTCAAAGCACCACTTTTTCTTTTTGTCCACAAGTTTAGTATAAAATATAAATTTTCATATTATAATAATTGAGTTTGATAAATTGAATTCAATATTTGTAACAATAATGTAAAATTCATATTTTAAGGTTATTTTTATTCTCATTCATAAATGATCTATCATGGTAAAATAACGTTTTACCACGGTGTAAGTAAAATAATGAAATGGGTTAAAGTTAAAAGGTAAAGGATTAAAATACATAAATATTATGAATTTAAAAGGTTTTCTATGTGTTTATAGACCATCAAAATCCTTTAAAACATTAATTATACATATATTAGTTTTCAATTAATTCAACCTCATTGTGTTTGGCATTAATTATAAAATCATCACTTAAAACCACCCTCCTGAAGAATAAATACTAACCCTCACACCCAATTTGCTCTAAATTCATTGATTCTCAACAAATATATTCAAAAACCAATCCCTATAACAGTCCCCACGTCCATGTTCATATTTTCCCACAAAAATTCTAAATCTATGGTCCTTAATGGGTCCTTCAATGTGGTGAAATACAAAAGGTAATTGTCTCAATGCTGCTCCCTTTTTTTCTTTTTCTCTTCTAGTTTCATCTCACCTACTATAGATATCAAGACATGATAAATACAAAATAATTTTTATACTATAGTTTTATTTTCCAAATGTAATATCTTATATCCATTTCATTTTTCATCTCCTCTTATACAACGAAATGAACCCATTATCCAAATTATAACGGTTAACCATCTCTATAGATAATAATTTTTTGTTTTCTATTACCACTTTCATGCATATTCATAAATGTATAATTATGGTCAAATAATATTTAAATAGTTATATTATAACCTATTTAATGTTTTAATACTTTTATATAAACATACTATTAATTAAGATGAAACTACATCGTACTATTCAGAAAACCCTCTAAAATAAACTAAACAATTATCATAATAATTTTATAAACATAATCATCCACATAAAAGAAATTAAAATTATATATGGGACCATTTAAAAATTTTTACGTTCATAAATACTATTTCATTAAACATCAATAGTTGTAATCTCATTTCACAATAACATCCATAATATTAAACAAGTGAGCTGACGATGAAACTTTGAATCAAAAGCACCTAAAAATGAAGATTATGAAATATTATCAAATTAAAAAGTGTTATGATATCATTAAAATGTAATATAAGTTATTATAAAAATTAATATAGTTATGGATTAAATTATTTAATATATTTTAAGAATTTTAAAGTATTTTCCAACAAATTTTAATTAAACTGAGCATGACGTAAGGGAATTCTTAACCCAATTTCCATTATTTAGGGAAAACTTCTACCTCAACATTATTTCATTCTATTATTATGAGTGAAATTTATTTTGAATATATTAAGTTTTATTTTCACTTGTTTGAGGTGGATTCATAATTAATACACATATTTGATTCATTTTATTAATTCTCACATAAATGATATCATACTTGTAAAATATTTAATTTTAATAATATTCTTTTATGATTCCGTTTTCAAAAAAAATTATTACATATATGGAATAAATTAAATTTTCAAATTACATGTCTCTTTAATATTTTTAATCATAACATACAAGTATATATGGTTACTTTCAAAGAATTTTATTTATATTTTATTTTTTCGGCATTTCAGAATGGGTTCTTTTAAAATGAAAAGTTCATTTTCATCAAAGAGTTTATTATGATAAAATCATTTGTGATTTATGTTTATTATATGATTATAGGGAAATTTTTGTAATGATAGGTGGTTATGTGAAAACCCAATGATGGGTGGTTATGTTATAAACCCTTGACAGGTGGTTACATGATTAACCAACGATGGGTGGTTCCATGATAAACTAAGGATGTGTGGTTATGTTATAACCTCCAATGTATTGGGTACTCTAGATTTGGAGGTTGGTCATATTGGGTACTCCATTTTTAAGAGTGAGATATAAAATTATTTCCCAAGTAACATACTTATATTTTATATTATTTTTAATGAGTTTTAATGAAAACATACTTATTTTCAAAAGTTAAGATATGGATTTTTTTATAGATGATTCCTTTTCTGGAATAAAAAATTTATGTTTTCATGAAAAAAGGTGGTATGGATTTTAACTGGACTAAAAGTTTCCTTTCTATTATGTCCCTTATATATATTTTTTACAATTACCTTATTTTGAAAACAAATCCTAGGATTTTAGGGAGAAAAGGGACAATTATTTGATCACATGTAAAATTATGATGATTTAACCATGAAAGGAAACCATGTTTTTATTTTAAGTGTTTTTTATAAAGTAATGGATACTGAGTAAAAGTGTGAACATGTAATGTAAGGATTTATTTTTTATGTCTTATACATAATTATATAGGACTGTAAACTAAAAATTTTATTGGGAATGTAATAATGTGGATTCTAGTTTTAAATCAATGCAATAAGTAATATTTATGGTCGGGTCTATATAGTTGGTATCATAACATAGTTTAGATAACCTTACGGGTTAAAAAAATTTCAATAGACTACCCATAAATTATTTTATCTAATTTATGGTTATTTTGAAATGATATAGCATTTGGATATTACTATATTTAATCATCTATGATATAATTGTTTAGAGTGGATTTATGAAAAGGAAATATGGGAGTTGTGGTTAGAAATTATCTAGAGGAAAAAATCCAACCAAATTATCAACTTGAGATAGTTGGAATTAAGTAGAATTGTTTTTCTTGTGATAGATTAGTTCAATGAAGCTATAAATGGTGGTGGTATCCATGAAAGGTAGAATCCATATAACTAATAAAGGAATATGTTTGTAGTGGTGCATTTTATGAGGTAGCATCCACCGGAATTCAATGGAACATCAAATGTAGTGGTGACCGAATGATGGATCAGTGCTCTATAAAATATATTTGAAGTTAGGGTATGTTTAGAATGCCAATTGGTAACCCTAGTTGTATATCATTTTTAAGGTGAATCTAATCGATGGTCGTATCTGGTTAAGAATACAAGAGAGAAATGTGATTTTGAATTTATAGAATGGAATGATTTCAAGAGTCGTTTTTATAATAATATTTTCTTAATGTTATTTGACTTAGAATGGTGAAACCATACCTAGATCCTATGCATATTGATGAAAAATCTGTATTTGTATCTAAATAAAATTTTACAAGACTATCAAGGTATGTACCATATATTTATTAGGACATTGATAGTAAAATTAATAGAATTTAAACTATTTCGAAACCAATTTTATGAATGGAATTGTATTCATGATAGATTAAAATAAATGATAAGCCTGTTATTTGTGACAAAAAATTTGACATGGAGTTCTTTGATACATATGCTCCTCATTATGAAAAAAATATTAAGTGTTCACACTTTTAAGAATTGGGGAAGAATTAATCAATGAAATTTGGAGGTATAAAAGTCAAATTCATTTCTTTGGAAATATTTTGTAATAAGAACTATGGGGGTTGTCTCTCAAAATCATTAATATTATTTATATGTGGAATTATTGTTCATAATGTTCATGAATGTATGGAAAATGAGGTTATAATTAATGAAAATCTAGTGATAAGATTATTTAATTGCAATAAGTTTGAAAATTATGATAAAATTTGTCCAAAGACAGCCACTCATGGGGGAAACCATCTAGAATAGAAATCTAAGGATATGAGAAAATATATTTCTACTACTACAGTTGATGTTGGGAAAATAAATGAATTGTTGAAAACATGTTACTTGTGTACTCAAATTATTCCAATTCTCTATTTGATTCTAGAACATCAAATTATTTCATTTCTAATAAATTTTCTATAATACTGTGACTACCACATTAGGAATGTATGAAATATTTTTTTTTAAAATGTGGCTGGTAGAATTATGGATACTGGGATTCATATAAATCATCATACAGTTGTTAGTGAAAGGTTATTTCCTTTAAATATTATTGGACTACCCATAGTTGAGTATTAAATTATTTTGGGTTAGTATTGGATTTCTGTTTATCATGCTATGACATATTGTAGAACTATAAATGACATGTTTAATGATTTAATACATTTAATAACCTACATTGAAGTGTAGAAATTTAATATAAATGGTTTTTAAATTTACCTATCATATGTCGTTGGAAAAAATATAATTTATCATATTAGTGATGTACTTGTAGTTAATAAATAAATGGATATTTTTTATGATGAATTTCCTCGTGTTATTCTTGATTTAGATGTTGTGTATACTGTTGACTTAGTCCCAGATACTAAGCATATTTCAATACTCCATTATAAAATGGAATAATTAGTTATTTTTTAAATAAAAAGAAGTTGTGAGAGTGTATAGATAAAGGTTTTATCTAGCCTAACACTTCACCATGTGGTTCTCCTACTTTTTTGTTAGAAAAAAGATAGTTCCCTGAGAAATTATATTAATTGTAGAGATCAAAATAACATCATAGTAATGAATAAGTACCCTTTTCTCCATATCAATGATCTTCTTTATCATCTCACGGGGGTACAATACTTTTCAAATATTGTTCTCAAACCAGGATACCATCAGTTGAATGTGAAGGAGGAAGATATTCTGAATACCTCATTTTAGACTACATATGGGAATTATGAGTTAGCAGTGATTCCCTTTGAGGAAAGGAATATAAAATTCATTGGGAACTGAATTATATTTCATCACTACTATTCGTCCTCAATCAAATGGATAGTCTGAGAGAACTATTCATGCATTGGATGATATGCATCATGTTTTTTTATGGATTTCCATTGAAGTTGGGATCAAAATCATTATTTGGTAGATTTTTCTTATAATTTAAGTTTTTATTTAATTATTTGGATAGAACCTTTTGAACAATTATATAGAAATCGATGTCAAACTCAATATTTTTTAGATGAATTATGATAAAGTAAGTCATTAGGATTATAATGGGCAAAGGAAATGTTTGAGAAGGTGAATCTATTTCATGAACAAATGAATAGAGATCAATATAGGCATAAATGATATGTAGATAATAGGAGGAAATATATTTTTTTGAGGTAGGTTATCATTTATTTCTTATAAAATATACATGGAAATGTGTTATGTGCATTGGTATGAAGATAAAGATAAGTCCAAGATTCATTGCACTGTATGAAATTTTAGATAAATTTGGATTAGATTCCAACTAAGAGGATTTTCCATAGATTTTATCCTAGGTATAAAACATATTTCATGTTTTAATGTTATGAATGTATGTATATGATTCCTATCATGTTTTGAGCCTTGAAGTAGTTCACTAGGAAGAGAACCTTCTATGTGAGGAAAACAATTATCGCATTCCTGACCATAGAGAACATGTTTTCCCAATCAAATAAATTCACCACGTTATGGTTTTATAGAGAAACCATATGGTTGAAGAATAATGGAAATCCAAAAATTTTATGACGTAATAATATCCCCACATTGTTAGTAGTTGAATAAAAATAATACAATTTAATTTTCATTAGTGGGGGAGGATGTATCAATCCGGGAAATGATAGAATAATTCATTTTCAAATTAATTGGTATTATTAAATTAAATTATTCAAAATTAATGAAATATATTAATAAAATTTATATGATTTATATTATGTAATTTTTTTTCAAATTAATATAATAATTTTTATACGATTAAGATAAGAATAAATCAAATTTTAAGCATAAAAAATATATTTTTTCTAAAAGGAAATTTTGCCTCCTTTTAATTGCACACCTGTTTTAATACTAAATTTTTACACTTTTATAAATTTTATTTTTAAAAGAAATCATTTATAAAATATTAATATATAAATTATATTATGGTAAAAGTTTGGTATGTTTTGGAGAAATATCATTTTTTTGATAAATATTGAAAAATACATAATGTTAATTGAAAACTGCTTTTTCATAAAATGTATTTATATATTTAAATTATTTTTAAAATTATTGTTAATGTATAATTAGTTCAATTATACATAAATAAATCTAATTTAGTTAGTTTTAATTAATGTTTCAATGAAATTAGATATAAAAGCATTATGAAATTTTGATCTTTCTCACATTAAAAACCCAATTTTTTCATTGTGACTGTGAGTTTAGTTCTAAATCTAATTTTCCTAATTTTAATAATTTAATTTGGTATAATTTACTCCATATTTGGAATAATAAGTTATAAATTCTTTTTAATGGTCATTTTCATTTTTTGGAACAAAAAATTACAGTGTTAAAAAAATATTTTCCGCATTATCGGTAAAACAATGAACGGGTTAACGTTAAAATATAAAGGCATAAAATACATATAAATTATTACCATAATTATGTTTTTGATTTTTTTATCAATCATAAGAAGATATTAAAACATTTATTATCAATATAATTATTTTTAAGTACTTACACTGCAACATGGTAGGATTTAAATATAAAATAATCATTATTTAATAACCTAAAACAACCCCTCCTCAAGTAAAAACACCACCGCTCACCATCCCATTTCTCCTCACATGACTTTATGATCCAGGAATATCATTCAAAATATAACACCTAACTCTCCACATGTCTAAATACTACTGGTCTCAATGAAATAAAAAATCCAAGTTCCTTAATGGGTCTTTCAAAGAGGTGATATCCAAGATTAAATTTTCTAAAAGTAAATCTCTTTTTCCTTTTCTTCTTCTAATTTATCCACACCTAAATTATCCATAAAGTCATTATAACTCCATAATCATGTATATAATATTTTTTTTAATTTTATATCCCATGTTTATATCATTTCCTATTTCATATTATTCAGAGAAACCAAAACATTTTCCAAATTATGGTCGTTTACCATATCTATGGATAATGAATTTTCACTTTCCATTACCACCTTCATGGATTGTCATAAAAGAATAATTACGATAGACTAAGAATGAAATATGTATATTATAACATATTTTTTGTTATAGAAAATATATATAAACATAATATTAGTGAATACAAAAGTAGATCTTGGTCTTCAAAAAAAGCCATCAAAAGAACTAAACATTTATCGTTAACATTTTATCAGTTAAATCATCATAATATAATAACTAAAAACTATATATTACACCATTAATAAATATTTATGTTAATAAATACAATATTGTTTAACATATATATTTTTTATCCCATTTTACTTTAAAATCCATAATATCACACAAGTGAACCAATTATGAAACAATGAAATGAAGGCACCCTAAAATAATGTAAATAATGAAATATTATTAATATATGGGTGGAAAGATGTTATAAAATCACATATAAGATATTAAAATTTTTAATATATTTTTTTTTATCAAATTAATAAAATTATTTAAACTATTAAACCTGATTTTTGAACACATTTTGATGAATTTTAACATGAGGTAAGAAAATTCATAACCAAATTCCCATTTATTGGGTTAAACTACTACTTCATGATTTTGAAATTATTATATGATGAGTGAAATGAATTATAAATATCTTAAGTTGTATATAAAATTGTTCTATATTTATTTTTGGTGAATACACATAATTTATTTATTTTATTAATCATCACAGTATTTATATGATACTTGTGAAGGACATTTTTAAATCTTTTTTTGAGAATATTTTTTCAAAAAGAATGTTTTTATTACATATATCGTATAAACATAATTTTACGCATTCATTTTTATTTAGTAATTTTAATTATATATTACAATTTTATATGGTTACTTTCAATGAATTTTTTCCAATTTATATTGGGGACTTTTCAAAATGGGTGACTATAAAATGAAAAATTCATTTTCTTCAAAGTGTGTTTTTATGATGCAATATTTCATAATTTATGTTTATGTTATAGTTCATTGGAATTATTATAATTATGGAAAGTTACATGATAATACAATTATGTGTGGTAATGTGATAAACCTATTATGGGTGGTTACATGATAATCCAATACTGGTTGTTTTCTTCATAACCTAAGGACTCGTGGTTACATTATAATCTACAATGCATTGGGTACTATATAGTTGGAGGTTGGCCATGTTGGTCACTCTATTTGTAATAGTGAGAAGTAAAATTATGTCCCAAGTTAAATAAATATATTTTATATTATTTCTTGTGATTTTTTGGACAATCAATTGATTTTCAAGTGGTAATTTATTGACCTTTTTGAAAATTTGATTCCTTTTTCTGAATAAAAGGAATGTTTTATGGATTCTCACTGGAAAAAATGATTCCATTACATTATGTCCCTTATGAAAATTTTATATTTATAAAAAAAAATTAAAATGTTTTTTCACATTTTTTATGAGAGAATAGAGGCATAGAAGAGATCATACGAAAAAATTTGAAATTTTGATCATGAAAAGAAACCATATATTTATTTTAAGACTTTTGTTTTATGGGAGAAATTGATACTCATTATAAGTGTCCAAGTGTAATGTAATGATTTATTTTTTAATATTTATCGCAAATTCATTAAGACTATAACCCAAATATTCATGGGAATTTAATAATTTTAAATTCTACATTAAAATAACTAAAATATGTATTGTTTAAGGTCTTATATTTGCAATCTATCTCTCAATAAAATCTTGTATTTTATTTACTTATATTTATTTCTGTAGAACACATGATATTATTTCATTTTCCTCCTTTTATGTACAAATGGGATCAAAAATATATTTGACAATAAAAATATATTTTATTTATCTCTTGAGTCAAAAATGATATCTCATCAACATATATATATTCATAAAATGTTTTAAAAATGTTTCTACAAATATAAAAATATAGTTTAAAGTCACTTATACCCTTGTTTTACATTTTAATTTTTTAAATGGAATATTATATTTTTATGAACATGGTTCTTTGTAATTTTACCATAAATGTTAAAAGAATCTTTTTTTAAAATTTACAAAATGAATGGAGTTTTCCGACATAATTGCCACTAATTTTTCTCAGGATTACAATACAACTTTCCATGATTATTTTCAATGAATCATATTTATTTAATATTTGAGTTGTGTTTATATTTTAAAGATTTTTTTAAAACAAATGGAAGGTATGATGTAATTAATAATTGTTGAATGGTTTTCATTTTTGGATTTTTATTCATTAATCACATCTTTTGGTGATTTTTATGCTTTACTAGGGATATGGTGCAGTTATACAATCATTATTTTTTCTCTTGATGGTTTATGATTTTTATTAATGGATGTTTAATAATTCCATTACAATTTGATGGGTAATGATATGATTAAATGTATACAAAGCCAATTTATTTTATATGGGTTATTCTGTTGTGAAATTATAACAAACCCCATTTATTTTCATAGGGTTTATATGATGAATGTTATATGATATCATTAAAGTCATTATCACGATTTTTATTATCTGATAGGGGATTGAATCCCCCTCTAATGAATTGGTTAAATATTAAACTCTCTTGAGATAAATTAGACTTGAATTTGAAGAGAACCCAGTTCATTAATGGACTTTGTCCACTATGATTATCTTGTTATTTTTCCTTGACTACAATGATGGTTATGGAGTGAACACATGCCACTATGATAGCCTTGTAAATTATCCTTCAATACTATGGAAATGATTTTATATGCTAATGTGTATTTCACAATTTAAAGTGTTATGTAAATATTATTCTCTCATGTATCAAGTTCTTTGATTTATTTATGATTTAGATATTTTCAAATTCTAATATGTGTGACATGATTGAAGATTTTTTTATTTGGTATGAAGGTATTGTATTCATATGTTTATCTATTATTCTAAAAAATATTTGTTCACAATATGTTATCATGTTTTCATTATTTACCCTTACTAATAATCAGAGGTCACCCTTTCTTATGTTTATTTTCCCCAACTTATATTGATACGTATTATGTGTGATATGTCAAAGAATGATTATTGTTATAAGAAACTATGTGTTGGGTGATGTAAAATTCATATGAATCAGTATATTCTGTTTCAAATTTTTCAAAGGACATAGAAAATTATGATCCTCATGCATGTGTTTTTGTAATTTATGTAAATTTTATAAACCAATATATAATATATATGCATGAAATTTTGTTTTGTTATAGTACATAAGAGGTTATCTCAATCTTGAATGAGGGAACATGGTAAGTAATCCCAATCCCAAATAGGGTACATATGTAGTCATCCCATGCATATGATTTCATGGATTTCTTTATTGATATATTGAAAAATATTTTCTATGATTATGATTATTCCACAATTTATACCAATTTCGTATGAATTGATAGTTTAAAAAAAAACTATTCTCGTGGTTTATGATTATATATTATATTATGATTTATGTCTTAAGAACAAAAAATTTTTTTTCTACAATTCATGTTTTTTAGCTATTAATTATCAAGTATGATCCTATAATTTTTATATTATACTATCATTCTCATAAACATGTCTTATTAAAAATTATACTCATTGACTGATATCTCTCATTATTGCACATACTAAGAATCTATGCTTCCTGTATTATATGTTTCCTTATCCTCGGTTATATATTATGTTTTTATGTAGTTTATAAATTATAAGATTAATATGTGAGAAGTTATTATAGGATATTTATTAAAGATATTTCATGAAATAAGATAACTAAGCATCTATTTTTCTATAAAACTAAACAACTACGGACCTTGGACATGTATTATTGATAAATGTATAGAATATTCATCTCAAGTGGAGTAATATTTATGTATTTTGTGTTTTTGACACCTCATTTGTTTACATAAGATGGTTTAGTTATTTTTGAAGATTAATGTTAGTAATAATTCATGAGCACTATTTGGATAAGACTGAGTAAAAAAGAATAACCTACGTTATCATAAATAAAGAAGTGTAGTGTTCCATTAAATTCATAATTTATGGATACCAGTATATAGATTTGGGTTTGAAAAAATGATCATATGGGTAAAAAATCAAAAAATTAGATTTGTTATTAACATGATTGTCACTAGTACATGATGAGTGGTCCTAATAATACACTCTTGAAAAGTAACTTACAAGGGATATTCATGGGTTAATTTAAATTTCTCTAATAAACCATTGTGAATGATATTAATTTATAACTACCATGGATGATAAATTTTAAAATTAAGGTGTCATATATTGAAACTAAAATATCATGATTTAGGCATCCTATGAATAGTTTTTAAAGATTATATGAATTCCCATCATGATTATTATCTCCCATTTTTTTTTTGTTTTATCCCATTGATATAACCATGATGATTCATGTTATTAAAGAATGTTATGGGTAATGTAATGATTTTCATCATGATAACCCAAAGGACATATGATATGGAATAGTAAAATTGTGATATTTTATAACTAACTATCCCAATATAGGATTAGAAACCTCAACCTGGGTGAGTTTTCTAAGATAAATCATAAGAAAAAATTAGAGCTTCCTGGGAGTTTAGTTGATGAAAAATATAGAGTAAATATGGTCCATATTCATACATGTTACAAATTTAGGAAGAAAAACATAGAAAATGACTCAATGGAATGGAAAGATAATTTTTAAGTGTCAAATAAGATTATAAAACAACTAATTTCCAAATAAAAATGATTAGTTTTATGGAAGGATATAAGTTCATCCTAATGTACCATTTATTGTTTGATGTGTTATATGTGGAGAACTTAGGAATTATCCAGGTTACTGCCTTAATCTAAGGGTTGATTCCTAGACCAAGGAAGGTTCAGTGCAATTTCAATTAATAAAGTACATCATTGTAATTAAGTCATTGTTATCAACTACTGAAAAGTTGGTAGTTAAGAATGTAACCTTTTGAAATCTTATTATTCACCATTTGGTGGAATTTAATTTGATTTTTATCATTAATTATCATTATCAACATATATTCCATATAAAATTATTGAATAATGAAGTCAAATTTAGTTTTTTGAATCAACCAATGAATGTATATTGGTGTGACGATGAATATAAACATTCAATTGAAACTACATCCTTGATTTGAATATTATTTTCTTTTCATGATGGGTAGTTATCTAAAATGGTAGGGGAAAAATACACATTAATGATATTTTTATTATCAAAGAATATGTTGATGTATTTCTTATATAATTTTTTAGTCTTTCCCTAAATTATGAAATTTATTTTTCAATAGAACTAATACCTTGTTATAAACTAATTTAAATAACTATACATAAAATTAACCAAATTTATATTGAGTAATTAAAGTATAAACTATAGTATAATAATAATAACAATAATGTATTCATTCAACCTTGTTCATCGCCATGGGGTGAACATATTCCTTTTAAAAAGATGAAATATAGATTAATGCACCTCTATACTTTTTATCCCGAACATAACAGGATCATGATCGATAATAAGAATATGTTACCCCATATTGATTATTTTTTGATCAATTTTGAGGATATCATTAGGTCTAAAAGATTATACATCATTTTGGATTCCATTAATTGTGGGTCAAAATAATGACATACCTAATAGAGAGTTATGTATGATTTATAATCACTATTAATTTATACAGATTACATTTTCACTTATTAATTCCCATTATCTAATAAAGGATTTAATGAAAATATTCTTTGTAGATTTCCATTATCAATTATTGGTCTAATTTATAGAAGATATTATTAAACATTATATGATTAGGGAAGAGTAAGAAGATCACATGATAATTGTTTTAAAGATTCCGAGAAAGGAGAAACTATATCCAAAAGATAGAGTGTGTGATTCTCTATTAATATAAAATATAACTCTTGGGACACATGATCATAAGAAATCATATATCAGTAAATCCTTTAAATATATAATTCATTGATCATTGTCCAAAACTAACCACCATGACTAAGATCTATAGTTTTCTTGGATTGGATGTATTTTATTAATGTTTTTTGTTGAATTTCTCATGGTTGACCAATATAATCACTACATTACCATGAAAGGGATTAATGTTTCATTATAATGATTAATTTGATAGAAAAACCTGGATCATAAGAGAAGGATGATCAATGCAGTTATAATAACACTACCATGTACTAGAAAATGGGTTTTGTTCTATAGCGGTGCATCTTAGAAGGAAATGTGAACTATTATTATACTGAATAACACGGTAATATATTATTCCTCACTTTTTTTGAAGGATGCATGTAACATTAATGACATTGATTAGCCGATGTACAAATGTTATGCCATGAAGGGAAATTGTCCAACCAGAGATGGTTAGAGCTGAAAGTGACTGAGGCCGCAAGATGATGGGCCACATTGTTTCCTTTCCTTTTGGTGAAGGAGAAGGTACAACATGAGAAGCATTGGAGAAGTGAGAGAATTCTACGAATGATGAAGACAAAAGACTGGAGGCCACCGTCGTTGTGATTAATAGCTTCGATCATGGTGAGGCAGTCAGACTCAATGATGATATCACCCCACCCACATTCCAAAGTGAGAATCAAACCAACAAGGATGGTCATGGCCTCAGCAACTGTCAGTTCCCAGAATGCCTGATGAGGTACATATTTCGCAGCAAGAATCTACCCCATATGATTTCGGGCTAGGAGACCGAGGGAAACAAGCCCATCCTTCAGAAGATATGTGTCCACATTAATCTTAAGGATCCCTTCCGTAGGGGGATTCCAGTGGGAGGGATGGGAGTGGGGAACACCCGACAAAGAACATCTGTTTTGGCCTTTCCATCCCTCAATCTAAGAGGTGGCCCGATCAATCCAGAAATTGGCGGGTCTGTGAGCTTGATTAAAAAAAGAATCATTACGCCAGACCCATATAATCCAAGACAAGTTGCAAAGTGATCCAACATCCACCGAAGAGAGAGAGAGGAGCACCAACGCGTCATCAGATCAGGAAGGTTAGAGGCCAATTCTAGAGAAGCACTTGAACCCGGACCCCAATGATTCCAAATATCCTTTTCTCCAGAGCAGTAAACAATAGCGTGTAGAGGAGTTTCTAGAGTTCTCATGTAGAAAGGGAAAAAAATGGTACTGGCCATATGCTGATAAGAGAGAAGGCTCATTGTTGGGAGAATTCCCGAGCAAGCCTGCCACCAAAATTGGAGAATTTTTGGGGGAACATTGAGCTTCCAAATCACTTTCAATGGTCCCCTGTCCCGGCAAACTGAGTGGATTCCCACGACAAGTCTATACCCAGATCTCACCGTGTATTCACCCGAGATGTCATTGATCTAGAAAAGATGGTCAGGTCCTACGTCTGGTTCCCATGGAATGCAATGGATAATTCTCTGATCTCTTTGTTGAACCAGTCAAGGATTTTTTCCACATCCCACCCCTATCCCTTATCAGAAAAGAGGCAGCTGGCAGTGGCGTCTTCAAGGCCTGGTTGGGAGGGGGATGTAGCCCGCATGCCATCCTTGTCAATGAGCCAAGGGTCAGACCAGATTTCGACAGATGATCCATTCACAATCCTCCTACCCAATCCATTATCCAGGAGCTTTTTATCCCCCCAAATACTTCTCCAGAGGAAGCTAGGGAGAGGACCAAGAGAGGAGGCATGAAAGTCCGTGTGAGGAAAGTACTTAGCTTATATAACTCGCGCACATAGTGAAGATGAACGATTGAAAAGGTGAACTCCTTGCTTGGACAAAAGTGCGTCGTTGAAGAGAGGAAGATTCTGAAACCTTATCCCACCCCTTGATTTGGGTTTGCAGAGGTTCTCCCAAGCCATCCAATGAGGTCGATTCCTGCCATTGTTCTTCCCCCACCAGAAATTATCAGTATGTGTGTGGATTTGGGCGATGATGGCCACTGGGAATTTAAAAAGGGACATAAAGTAGCTGGGGACAGATTGGATGATAGCTTTGATAAGAGTCTCTTTTCCAGATTTATAAATTCTTTTTGGAGTCCATCCATGAATTTTTGCCTCAATCCTGTCCACAATGGATGCGAAGATTTATTTTTTGGATCGGAGAAACACTGTGGGGAGCCCAAGATACTTCTATTGTTTATCAACCATATGGATTCTAGATGAAGCGCAAAGTTAATTCCTCTTAGCAATAGGTACCCCTGCATTGAAGGAGATTTCTGATTTTCCATGATTGATTAAATGGATGGACGCCATCTCATACTGATGAATCACATGACAGATCACCCGAAATTCATTAATTGTAGCTCTGGAAAAAAGGAGGCAGTCATCAGTGAAGAAGAGATGTGACACTGGAGGGATAGCTCAGCAGACATTTTCCCCATGAATAGACATAGAAGAAACAGCAATGGAAGTAAGATTAGAAAAAACTTCAGCCACCAGGATGAAGAGAAAAGGGGAAATGGGGTCTCCCTGGCGAAGGCCTCGGGATGGGGCAAACTCTCTTGTACGATCCCCATTGACCTTGATTTTTAAAGATAATGTCGAGACATAGTGCATGGCCATATCTGTCAATTTTGCACAGAAACCCATTTTCAGCAGAATGACTCTTAAGAAGTTCTATTACACTCTATCGTAGGCCTTGGTCATATCCAATTTTTTCAGGCCATTGTTCCTCTTTTCGTAGTAGAGATAGATTTCACAGAATGAAACACTTCGTGGGCCACAATCGCATTATCAGTGATCAATCTCTTTTCCACGAAGGTGCTTTGATTTTCAGAGACAATATCAGGTAGCCAAGGTTGCAGTCGATTGATAAGAATATTAGAAAGATCTTGTAAGAAACATTGCAGAGGCCGATTGGGAAAAAGTTTGGGATCACCAAAGGTTTCTTAATTTTGGGAATGAGGATGAGGATGGTTTCATTGATGGCCACAATGCTGGTATTACCATCCCTGATATTTTTAATCATGTTGCAAATGTTCAGACCGATTATGTGCCAGTAGTGCTTGAAGAAAAGGGCGTGGAACCCATCTGGTCCCAGAGCCTTGGTAGGATGAAAATGTCTAAGAGCCAGGAGAATATCGACGTCTATCACATCTTTGGTGAGCTTCCTATTAATCTATTCAGTGATCACCGGTCTGATACAATCTTCCACCTCAGCAGACATGAAAGGGGTTCCTGCAGAGAAGATATTCTGGAAAAATCATGTTAAGGCCTCATGGATACCATTGGTATTAGAAACTTTGCTTCCGTCGGGTTAGGGGATGCAAGTAATAGAGTTTTTCTGACATCTGGCTGAAGATTTCTAGTGAAAATACTAGGTGTTAGCGTCCCCTTATTTAATATGGTTGTCCCGTGCTCGCATGGCCCAGAAACTTTCCTTGACACACAAAGCCGAATCCAGATCTCTTTGTGTGGCCCCAATCTAAGAGATATTTCAATTGGAAGTGGGTTGTTTAAGGAGATTGTTCCGTCTATTTTCAAGGACTCCACAATGCCAGAATGGGTGTCAGAATTTCTTGTTGCTCCAGGAACTCAGATCGGATGCGACCTGTTAGAGGTTGAGGCGAACATCCTCGTTAGAACTCTAGCAGCTTGACCGGACAACCTATTCGCATTCCTTATCTTTTGACCAGAAGTTCTCAAATCTAAAGGGTCTGTTGAATCATCTATTTCGTTCGCCCTGAGTATAATTAATGAGAATTGGACAGTGGTCCGAGTAGTTGTGGGCCATGTGGTCGATATGATACATGCTGAACAAATTAATCCAGTCGGGGGAGCCCAGAAATAGGTCTAGGTGCTCAGCGATACAGGTTCTTTCTGAATTGCCACTGAACCAAGTAAACGGATTACCAGAGTACCCTAGGTCAACTAGATATGATCTAGAGGCATCTTACTTGAAGTAAGAGATTGAATCTGAATTCCGGATGGTTTCGCCCCTCTTTTCCTTATGGAACATAATATCGTTGAAGTCTCCTCTGAACAAAATAAGACTCGGTAAGTCGTGTCACAACTTACACAGAAGATCACATGACTTCCCCTAGTCAACATGGGATGGAAAGACATATAAACCCATGAAGGTCTAGGGTGGGTTCAAGTCTGTTTGAACAGTCGATGCTACATGATGCGAGGATAAGGAAAAAAATTTACATCGAAATTGTCCTTCCAAATGAGACAGAGTCCCCCGGAATGGCCTTATATAGGCACTGAAAAGCATCATTGGAAGCCGAATTTTAGAGCAATACCATTGGTGTATTTGTTTTCTAGTATGGTTTCGGACAGGAAAACCATATCAAGGTGAATTTGAGTGCAATTGCGCAGAAGCATGCGAACCGTCCAAGGGTTGCCAAGCCTTTGACAGTTCCAGAAAAAGGCAATCATTACTCTAGGCGGGGCTGGGTCTTGCCCACCGCCGCCTTTGGCTCCTCTGAACTTGCATCTCCATAAGACATTTTCCCTCTTTTGGTGAGGTTTCTCCCTTGTGGACATGTTCCATTTTGTCTCTTCCTAACCCCGAGTTTTTGGTCTTCTGCGTACCCATCACTCTCTCCTCGATGCACCCTTTTCCACGTGCAATGGGTGGTTGGCCCCAGTATTGGAGATCCCAATGTTCCAAGGTCATCCATTGTTAGTATTCCTTCTGCGGTTGATTGTGTGTTAGGATCCGGATCTATTGGTTCGACATGCATCGGTATTGGCTTCAAGCAATGTGACGATGAATATTGATGCAACATCACCACTTTTTCCGACATTGGAGTTATGTCCTTCAGGGGATTAGGGTGAGCTCTAACTTTGCTCTGAGTGCCAACTTCTCTCTGATTAGGAGGGCCAGACTTTGGAGAGTCTGATGGTCCAAGAACTAAGGCTTTTTCGGGTGTGGATTTTGTCGGCGAGGAATGTTCCAATAATCATTATAAGTGTTAATCTTTTTATTAAATCTGTAGACCCATAATCATTATAGATAATGGTGTGAAATATATATACTGATCAAAAAAGGTTGAAGGCTATATTCACATAGAAATAGTTGAATATAAGAAATGGAAGATGGTTTTAGTTGATTAATGACTATGACTATTCAATAAATTAAAACCATAGATAAGCAAATAGGGTTGTTGATTCTTTGAGTCAATAGGATCATGATTTCTTATCTATGATGTGGATTTAAAACGATCTAATATTTATGGATTTTTAAAGGATTCCCATTTAAATTTTTATGGAAGGGTTGAAATATTAACTTCTTAAAAGGTTTTTTGAGCCATATATCCATGTCATAATTAAATAGGAACTGAAGGATATTATAGAACTACAAAAGTAGGTTTGATATTTTCTAATGTTCAACAATGATTATGATGGAATAAAAATGTTCAAGAATAATGTATATGTACCTTTTATAAAAAAGTGATGTATATGTTAAAGGAAAATCATATCTTCTAATTATATATTCATCACATAATAAAAATGAGAAATATGTACCTTAAGAATCATTTTTAGAGGTAGAATATGAAAAAACATATTGTAACATATTTATCTTTATTCATATTATGGAAATAAATTATTTATATGTGGAATAACTCTAATGGTGAATTACAATCATTGCCTACACATGTATGTAAATAGGAAAAAAACACCAAGGATTCCATAATAGGACTCCATAAGAAAGGAAAATGGAATATTTATCATTTTGTTGTAGTGGATCTCCATATAAAGTTAGTGTGTTAAATTAATATAGGAGAATACTTTTAGCTTGATCATATTTCTTGGATACACATAAAATATGTAATAATGTTATATGTGGTAACACATTTTATTATATACGATCAATATTCTTGGTTTACCTCAAAGTTATAGAGAAGTGTTTATAATATTCTTTATATATATTTTTATTAAAAATACTACATATCATCTTCATAAATATGGTTAGACTAAAAAAAAATTAGTCCAAAGATGATATACTAAAATATTATTCCCAAGATTTTAAAGGTATTTTGGATAAAAAACATCATACTATCTAATTATCTTATAATAATATATTTTAACCATGAATTCAGATGGTTTATTATAAAACCATCTACCAAACAATATTATAACACTAACATATTGGGATGGATTTGGGGAAGGAAAACTATAAGGACCATAGTAAACTAAAGAAGTGGTATATAAGGTCACATCCATTAAATAACACATAATGTCATATTAGATATGAAAAAATGCGATACAAACAATCATTGATGATATCATTAATTCTAATATAGTGTGAAGTAATTATTAGGAATTTTTCCATGGAAGAATGTTTTCATATTTACAAAGATGTGGAAGCTAAAAACAGGGCATGTAATCCCGATCCTGATTCTTGATTGAGTAGGGATGGTGTTTTATCACTTAGGGATTCTACTAAACCTCCCCAAAGTCGTGATTTATTCTATGTATCTATTTTGATGATGTATATACCCTATACTTCACATGTAATGTGCTAATAAGTTGTACAATGATTTTTTTTCTCATTCCTACTTACAAAAACTAGTATAAATCATCAATCATATATATATTGTTCTAATGAACATGACTAATCACATGGTTAAACATATTTTTTGGAATAAAAAATTTGTTGTAGCTACATGAGAACCTGATTATGTGATGTATTATAAGTATAAACTTTTATATTGAATTATATTGGAAAAAATTTGAGGGATGAAGAAATTTTAAGTTGGGTTGAATATGACAATGTCATATTTCATATGTATTCATTTGAAATAAATTTTACGTATCCAATAACATTTTATACTAGTAAAATCGAGTCTAAATAAAACTTCATACATGATAGACATTATAACGTTAACATTATATTAATGGGTATGAATTAGATTCACCAAATTATGAAATATATATCATTCGTTTTCTAAAATTCATATTTTCTAATTATTTCCTAAGTTGTATTAATTAAATTTTAATAAAATCATTTCATAATTAAAATGCTTGTTTTTTTAAATGAAATGAATTTTCATGGTGTTATAATTATATATATATAAAATATAATGATCACTTTAAATAATTTATTTTAATTTATTTTTTGATAAATAATTCATAATAATGAAAATATTAGTTATAATTGTTTTAATGAAGATAAAATCATTTTAAGGTAAAAAATATATTTTTTGGAAGAATATTTTTAAATATAAAATGTGTTTTTATCAAGATAAATATAAAAAATAACATTTTATTAGTCGTGTTAATGAAATTTATTTAATATATATTCAAACTAATATTTTAACATTTATTTAATAATTATTACTATGAAAATATTGATAATAAAATTCTTTTTATTCATAAAATTCATTTTCAAAAAAAAAAATTAGATGATTTTTCATGATTATTTTAAAATAATTTAGTCCACTTATAAATATTATCTTTGATAAAATGAAAAAAAAATATTTTCAAAAAAATTCCAAATATAATAATGATTCCACATTAATTTTTGTCAGTGAAAAATAATAATACTATTTAAAAAATTACCATTGTTATTGTAAAAATTCGTTTTTCAAGGGTTAAACTTAGAGATATTTGTAAACTCACACATTAACTTATACTAATATTATTTTTTTATTATTTTTCAACACTATATTATTATACCGTTTATTTATTGTCATTTTGGTTCCACATTCACAGAAAAGTGAGTTTATATTATTTAAATCTTTTTATGAAATTCCACGCGGGTCTGTCTATTCAGTAATAAAGCGAACTCTAGTCCTCCACCATTCAGAAAATATCATCCTTATGAATTGGATAATACATCAAAAATCTTATCTTAAATTTTTTATTTACCACATTTTGTTACCCTAATACCAACCTAGGAATGCTTATGGTGTAATTCAAAGGAGGTCACTCAAACAAGGGATAATCATCATACCCAACACTTTAAAAGTTTCTTTCTTATTATAATTCCTCTAGAAATATTGTATTCCCAATTAAATTATTACTAAAATATCTCAAGTATAGTTATATAATATTATGATTATGGTAAAACCATTTTCACCTCATTTTCATCAAATGGGAACTAAAAGTATTGATCATGTGTATATGTGGACAACCACCTCTATGTAGCGATATGATTCCATTACATTAACACCAAACATTGATGGATATAATTATGTATTTAATAAATATAAATATGATATAAATATTAATTTTTTATTGGAATTATAAATTTTAATTTTCTTTCTTTGCATTATTTCCTTATAAAATTAATACATTGTTCATGAGTAAATACGGAATTCCATCTCCATGAATGGTGTAATTCATTTTTATATCTCAATAATTTATGGAATTTTACAAAAAAATTATAA
Organism: Viscum album; assembly: GCA_963277665.1. NCBI lineage: Eukaryota > Viridiplantae > Streptophyta > Magnoliopsida > Santalales > Viscaceae > Viscum > Viscum album. The sequence goes on along the minus strand of OY728153.1, from coordinate 288,207,804 downwards.
TGAATAAATATTATAATCATACGATATGAAATATTATATAAATGATGAATCAATGATAATGATGCAATTACTGGAATTGGTCAATTGAAACATACATGAAAAATGAAACAGTTAACACTCAGAAACTTTGATTTCAATATTGAATTATGAATAAATGGGTGTATAAACATTATAAGTGGATGATATATGATATCATAAGTAAGTATCCGATTCTGGAATAGAATTATAATAATTATAAATTTTTCACCTAGGGTTCTATAGTGCATAGGAACCAAGTCATACTTAATGTACGGGTGTCTCATCGCGTATTTGTGTTTATGAGACATATGTAATATTCACAAACTAATTATTTTATGTGGGGTAAATAATTCTCAATTTACATTATTTAAAATAAATACATTTAAATTAGTGGTATATAATATTTCATTAAATGTTATTTCTTTCATGGGATGATGATTCAAATGTTACCAAAGACGTAACTGTTTTTTGTCACAACCAAACTTTTATCAGAATTTTATTTGATTCTGATTATGATTATAATTTTATATTATCAATATACAACAACTATTAGGTGTTTCTTACCCTTTTTATAGAAATTACAAGTTTTATTTTTAATTTTTCTCTCTCTAATTACTCAAAAGTACGATTTTTTTGTAATTAAAACTGACTCTGTTTTTTATCCGGCCAAGAATAATATTTTCAATATCCATATTTTCAATAAAATTTTCAAAAAATGTGTTTAGAATTTAAAAATGATTTATTAAAGACATTTTATTCGTTTTTTACTTCCTATAATTTTTTAATAAGTAATATTATAGTCATTTTTTGAAAGAGGTATTTTTTACCAAATGTGTGAACTGGATATTTTTTTTAATTTTACCACATTAATGGATTTTATGCCATCCTAAATACCATTTCCTATATAAAATCATTTAAAAGTTTCCATATTTCTATATTTTTTACATTAAATTGAAATTAATTTGTAATTTTTTACATTTTATAAAATTTATTTTAAAATGAAATGGTTGTTTTCCTCAAGAAATGATTAAATGATATTATAAATATATTGTAATTTTTATCAAAATATATTGATTTTTCATAAAACATACTAATGATATCATTAAATGTTTCTATGGATGTTTATTTATCATAATAATAAAATATTAAAGGAACTCAGTTTATTTTTCAGGATTTAATTAACGAAATAATGAAAAATGTTTTCATGATCATGTGGAATACATATGAATGGATTATGATTATGTTATGGGTGGGTATATTATTACCCTATAATGAATTAGTTAATGTTTAATTTTATAAGCTTAAAGGGTTGATGGGAGGATACTCCAATCCTAGAATAGGGAATATGATAGGTTATACCAAGCCCAAAATTGAGTACAGAGGATGTTACCATAAGACCAAAAGAGGGCATATGAGAGGTTAGACTAAGCCAAAAGATGATACATGGGTGGTTAACCAATTCCCAACATGTGATGAATTTTTTCTAGATAGCCTTGAAAGATAATTTTTTATGATTATCATTATGTGACACATTATGTTACTCCATTATGACATGTTATTATGCTAAATTTAAATTATCAAGGATCATGATCATTGAATCTATTAGGTTTTAAGACCTATTATATTCTAAATATTAATTCAATGATTCATGTTTATGATCCTTTAATTATTGGGTGAAATTTATAATGTAAATCTCATGATTTCATATCATTATTCTTTTATTATTACCACTAATGGTCAATGACTGATATATCTCATGTTTACCGTTACTATTCCTCTGAGATAACCCTATCATATATTTTTTTTACTCAGATTATGAAGTAATATTTTAAACTATGTTATGACGAAGAAGTGTACTATGTAGGAATAATTTTCTGTGGATGTTGAATTTAATTCTTGAAATGATATGATTATGTATCTAGTATATGAAGACTGTAAACCTTTACATTATCCATGCTAGTATTATTATAAAATGTATTGAATATTAATATTAAGTGTTCCTATATTTTACAATATTATGTTTGGAATTACTAATTTTCGGTGATACTGTGGAATTCTAATGATGGCGGGAATAGTATATTTAAAACTATCCCTCATCCATTAATGAACCAACAGTACTAGAGGAGGCTAGTGTGGAGTGTGAGGTGGGTACCCTAGAGTCTTAGGAATCCCCACGTCCCAATTTTTTTTATGTCCATGGGTTTAATTTTTATTAACATTTTCTTGTAAAGTTTATTTTTAACATATATTTTGTTATATGTTCCTCTTAGTTCTAATCATTATATACTATCTCGATGAAATAAATAGACTGTAAACCATTTAAGAAACAATATTATGTTATGAATTATTATTATATCATTTTGGACTAATTAATTTCAATGTTCCATTTTTTAGAATCATAAATTACCTTTAAACCATTAAATTCAATAGAACAAGAAAAAATTTATTTTAAGTAAGGTTTCAAGGAATATATAATTGTTTAAATAAGGAATGTTCTTATTTCAATAAAAAAATTAACAAAATAGGATTTGTTTAGAAAAACTTTTTCTAAAATGTTTAAAAATTGATCAAGGAGTGGATGTATGGAGGGGGTCAGAACTAATTTTTCATCCCCAAAAAAATAACAAATTTTTGACAACATTGTGTCCATGATGTTAAGAACTAGAAGTCATAATCTTCTAGATAAACATCACTATATTCATAGTAGTCAAATTTTTCACTCAAATGATGAAAATGTTGGAGTCCCTATATTTATTGCTATAATGGGAGTGTTCTTGAAGCTCATCATTGGATAGAGATTGGTGTAGTCCCTTCTAAACCTACTCTTATTCTTATGAGTATGAGATACACATTTAAATCCATATTTCCCCCTTGGGTCCCTATTCATTTGTATAAAATCAGGATTTCTTTATTCAATTAATCTTTATCAAGGTCACTATATCCCCATTTCCAATGATTCTCCTAGAATGGTGAACCCATTTAATGTCCGGATTGAAATATAGGTCATGTTGCTCCATTATAGAAGATAAATCAATACTAATGGGTTCGATGTTAGAAAAATAAACGACCTTGGATCTCCAATTTTATAAACCCCACACTTATTTTATTAAGTGAGAACCATAGGGATGAAAAAACACTTTAGATATCCCCAAATGATCCCTCAGTTCTAGACTAGCCACACCTGTAATTATAGGTACAATTAAGAAAAAATCATGATCCACCGACTAACCTACATCATAGTTAGGCTGCCACTTCTCAGGGGTCGGTATGAAATAATGAATTCTATGATACATAAAATGCAGACTCTATTTTATCAGTTCTATATACTCCATCATTGAACAAAATACCCAATCATGAGGTTCATTTGACCATGAAAACTCATCTTTATCTATCCTCTTCCTTATAATATATGAATTCCCATTAGAAACCATTATTGAAATCGAAATTTGTTACAAGTGAAATGAAAAATAAAACATTGAGTTAGTTATATAAATATGATTCTCCCCAAATTCCCTCTAATTATTATATATAGAATAGGTATTAAATAAAATCATATTGAGAAAAGTCTCAGTAGCTTGATAATTGAATTTTTCATGGTTATAAAATCCATTCTTGTACATAGAGGCATCATGAAACTATTTAGAAAGGTTGATAAATTAATAAATTGCCAATATTAGCTCCATGTATGTCCATTTTCAATATAAGAAAATAAAAAGGGAGGGATATTCTCATGAATGATATGTTTTATCATGTAATCAATTTTTTAGGTAGAACCGCCTTCCTAGTAAGAATTGAGCATGAAGAACTTCCACTAACACCCTGGAAAAGTGCCCAAAATCCATCACTATTTGTGTTAATTTCCATTTTAATTGGAACTCTAACTGAATAATATCAGTAAAAAATATATAAATCTTCCAAAAGATAAAAAATTATACAAAATAATTAAACCCATTATTTTGATAATTATTTTCCAATTTTAATGGGATTAAATATCAATTCTCATTCCTAAATCCTTATATCCCCTTGCTTTAGTGGTATCAAACCGATGCCCTATTCTCTCTTCCTCGACTATGATTTGATTTTTTTAAGGAATCTACTCCCACATTTAAATAAATTGAGATCAAATTTAATAAATTTCTATATTATTTATATAAGATCCATCATCATTTGGGATTTTTTTTGAATGTTTGGAAACATTCATTTATTCTGCTCATATATAATTAAGACGTATTTGAAAATTTGGATAGTTATATGATCATTTAAATATGGAGTTTTTTTAATTTATTATTAATATTATTACTTCTAATTATTCTAATATTTTTAAATTTATATTACATAGACATAAAATTAGTGTTTAGGTCATGATGTGGTTGACTAATTTTTAAATTTCCATTCTTAAGATGTTATCATACCATTACATTCTTCAGAGTACACCACTTCTTAATATATTCTTAGGATATGCAACAATAATATAACTTTTATAGTTTATCATTTTTAAATCATGAGGATTTTCTATAACATTGTAATTATTAGATATATATTTTCATATTTACACACCCATTTTACCTATACATTGGCCCTATATTTGGTCCTTTATTAATAGAAAAAAGTCCATAAACTTCTTTATTGAAAGACACATAAATAGATATCTTGATCATACTTCCTAAATTAATTTTTATCATTTTTGAAAAATAATTAGAGTTCAAAAATTAGAGAATTTTTAATTCATGGTACTTTTGAGTGAGAATATCTAGGATATAAAAATAGTGAGTGGTAATTTTCAATGGTTGTTTAGAAATATTTGTTTATATGGAATTTTTAAAAGTTCATACATTCTTACTATACTAATTAAATAAAATCAGTTGTTGAATTCATTGGATTAGAATTTGTATATCCACATTCCCCCATACAATTCATACTATTTATACTACTTATTGGTAGATGATTGATTGTGTTGACAGATGATCCCGTTTTTTTGGAATACCTATGTGAGAGACTAATTTCTTATAAATATCCCCTGATATATTTTTCAATATAATAGACACATTCAATACTATTTTAAATGTTTAAGTTATGATATGATGATAAATAAAGTTAAAAATGTAGTTGTATTGGATGATTTCTTGGGGGGAAGGATATGCTATTTTCAATGATCTTAATTCAATATCATACTTGGTTAATTAATAGTAAATCCCCCAAATTGGTAATTTATTTAATTTTATACATAATAAAAAAATTAACCTTATTTTAAACCATAAAAATATTTCTATTTATTACTGTGGATTTATTTCTATGAAGATGTTTAGAATAATTTAATGCCTATGTATTGAGTTCAGATACATGATATTGAGTTTAAATCTAATTAAATGATAATTTCTGATATGTTAAATGGTTTTAGAATAGGGTATAATATAAGTGAAATTAATATTATTTAAATGATAAATAATGTGAGTAGAAGAGGAATAAAATTTTTGAATTTAAATTCAATAAAATGCCGAACTATTAAAATATGGGTGAGTGGTGTACATTCATAATTTTCAATTATGAGTGAGATTTAATTTATTTTATAGAATCAGTGATTCCAATATTTAAATAATATTTTTTATGATTTCCTTCATTATTACAGAATATAGATAATTATTCAGGTGTGGATAAATATAGTAAAATTATTTTTTATATATTTTTTTTCATCTTACTATTTAATGTTATAGTTTAATGTTTCTTAATTTTAGTTATTTTTTTATTTTTAAAAGAATATTTAAATTAGATATTTTTAAAGACTATTGAGATGAAATTTCATGTTGATAGAAAAATAACACTACAAAACACTGTAATCATAGAGTTGTTTGTTCGAGAGAAGAAAAAAATATTGGGTCTAGAAAAAATCATAGAAAAGTATAAAATTTTATAACAAAATATTATTATGTATGGATTAATCATGGGAAAATTTAATGAAGAATAATTTTACTATATTTATTATTGTTACACCATGAAATCTATGTATAATAAACTATTATAGAAACATCATCATAAGAAAATAAAAAACTGATATAGGATTTCATCATTATAATAAGAAAAGAGTATTAAATAAAAATTCACTACTTTTTTATGTCATATTATGACCCTCATAAAAAGATCAATTAGGTTGAGGTTTATTTGGGAAATTGAAATTATAATCAAAATAATTTGTATTTCGTTCACTGAATAATGAATATTTGAAATATAGTGACATGGAGATTTGTGAATCATATAACAGCCAAGGGTCTTTCACAATGGCTCGATAATAAATAGAGAAATAAATTTATATTTTTGGAGAGAAGATAACGTATTAATAATTAAAACATGAATCATAGTGGGAATCAAATCATTGAACTATGAACTAGAAGATATCCACTTTGATGAATTTTACAAATTAAGAGAGGTAGGTTGAAAAAACACTTTTTTGGATGACTGAGATTTATGTTTATAATTATATTTGTGTCTCTCAAACTAACTATTGTGATTTCATTGATTCTCTTGTTATATTACATGTAGAAAGCGTCTCTTATGATTAACTCTTCACTCATAATTTATTATTATCGAGTCATTAGTTAGTAACTACATACGCGATTATGAATTATGTACCATTATAATGACCACCTTCATCCAAAGGTACCCATAATTAATTAAAATGGGGAAAGATATATAATGACCCATGAATCTCACATATAGTAGTCCACTATTTGGAAATAATAATATAGGGTATATAGATCACACATATGAGTGAGATTACCCTTATAAAGATTTAAAGAGTAATAATTAAGATGATAATCCTCCCAACCATATCATTCAAAATATAGAACCAATCCCAATACAAGAAATTTCATAAATAAATTGATAAAGATAAAATGAAAAATACACAGTACAAAAAGTAAATTTGTATCATTTTCCAAGGATCTCCACCAATCGATGAATTACTCATTAACCTTGTACCATCAAATTTTATCTCAACCTAAATCATGTGGACTATGAAAAATTGTATATACATAGGGTATAAATAATATGTATAATCCATTGGATCCCCCATAAAACCATTTGTACAATGTAACATCCTAACACTACCTTTTACGTATGAACCTTGGTTTTATTTGGCCCTTATTATACATCTCATTGATTCCTAGTTGTTTCTAACTTTTTTTATCCATCTAAGGTCTTAGGGTTTTATGTTTATTTTGACTGGAGAGGCCGGGAGATGTTCTCATAGTCACATTGATGTTTGGATTCTATGTGGGAATGGACCTATAGATAAAATACCTATACGAATCCTACTATCTAGTAGATGAGAGGCTAGAAATGGGGTATTACTATAGAAATCATGTCATCCAGCAGGTGAAGTCCTCCGGCCTACTGAATGGTTGTTATCATAATGGAGTCTCTATAAGAACTCTATCGTCCAGCCATTGGAAGCCCAGTAGCCTAGAATTGGGGTTCTAAGGATAACATGAATTCTTCATGGAACCTCTAGTTATTTGGTCGGATCAAGAGACTATATATACAGGTTATTGTGGATATGAAACAATAATATAGTATAATAATTTTTATTATTATTTAATTTAATTTCAATCCAATCTCTCTCGAAACCATTTCATACCTAAACTTTTTAGAGACCCTCTTGAGATGAATTTTTCTCTTCTAAACTTGTTTCTTTATGGATCAGAGTGTCATTTGAAGTGTATCATATATCTCAAAACTTTTCCAAGATATATCAATGATTTATCTTCACCATTGGGTTTCCCCAGGGGATGTTATATTATGATTTATTGATGTATTTATGTTTTTATTTGGGTATAATGATTTTGTAATATCCAATGGATAATTTTGGATATCAACTCTCTCTTTGTGGATCCAATTTTTGGTAGATGTTGAACTTGATTTTTCTATGTGTGTATATACATTATTATTCAAACATTAATTACATAATGTTGTCATAAATTATTCTGGTAGGGATTAAAAAATTGATTCACTAATTGCATCACGCATTAAATAGGGTTTTAGGGGGGTTCTTTGAAAACATTTTATTTACTTTATATTTTCTATGAAATGATTCAAGGGTGGTTTTCACTTTTAAATGGGTTTTTTCACATATTTTAGTTGGGATGATTTATTTTGATATGATTTTATAGTTTTTTGTATATGTAATTATCTATTTTTGAAAACATGGTTCACTAGAAACATTGGATGTGTCCGGTTTTGTATATATGAAACCATAGGGATTGTGGTTTTACTATGGGTTATTCTTATATAATCAATATACTGTGGCAAGAATCGATATTTGATGGATTAATTATACTCCTGGAATAATGTTCCTTCACATTAACTAGTTGTATTCCCTAGGCTAGATACCACTTGTTCATTATTTTTTTCAAGGATAAATTACCACATTTGTATTACATTGTTTGTACTTGGAAAATACTATTTATTCCCTTTTTGAAGATATTTAAAGTACTTTAAATATTCCATGTTTATGTGAATATGAAATAATTTAAAACAAACAAAATTATGTTTTATAAAATGGTTTATCATTTGATGTTTCATTACAAACAAGTCTTTTTTTAAAGATAATAAATAATGGAATCATAGTGTTAAAAATTTAATAGATTCATTCGTGGTATCCTGAGAATAATTATTTATGAACCCCTATATTTACCTTTGGTTGGTTTTAGTCATGGTTCTTCAAGGCACATATAATAAAAGGGTACCTTGTAGCATGGGGACTTCTCTTTTTTGATATTGTGCCTATATTGGTTTGGGATGTAGGAGATGGAAATTAACATATATATACATGGTTTATGATTTTATTTTTATATTAATTGTTTTTTATGTCTTTTAGTTGAACACTATTTTATTTTATATAATACACTAATAGTTATCATTGAATTATTATACTTTAAAGGTGTTGTGTTCTAATTCCATGTAATATCATTCCCTCGTTTATTTATGTTCATGAATGGGTTTATATCAGCAGTCCATGGTTATTAGGACAAAACATAGGTTCATAAGTCATCTGATCTCGAGGGATGTGATAGGTTGAGGCTAGTTGGATTTTAATGGAAAGTAATCAAATACATTACCAAGTTTGATGTAGTTTTACACTACCAGGGGTCTAGTAGACTGGATATATGACTTATTATGTCTCGTTAAGTAAATTTAATAATGGTGATATATCACCACCTTTTAGTATTCCTCTTGAGTTACAATGGGTAGTCCCAATGAGTTGAGGTTTGATATGATAACATATAATCCCCATTATAATGTGTTGGTTTCGTAGGTGGTTGTTCTATAATTACTATGTAAATAGAATGAATAATCATGTTATATGTTATAATTGTATGACCTAAAATCCATGAAGTAATCAAACACATTATTTTGACAATATTAAAGTGGTTATGGTGTTCATGGAATATGGATACCAATCATGTGTCTAGGTTAAGATCGACTCCACATAAGATTGCCCTAGTTTTTTACAAACCATGATACTTGGATTAATTTTGTGAGTTTCATTTATGGGAATAGAATCAATGTGGTTCATGTGATATATTTATATCAAGAATATATTTGAATAATAGTTATTACATGATTTTGTTTTCACAGGTTTAATATAAGCAGTTTTATGTGTGAAATGGATTTTATGAAAAATGATTTTATTTTGGAAAGTCATTTATCATTTTAGTACTTATAAATGATGTTTTATTTCTATATCACATCTATAGAAATGTCTATTTAATCAATTTAACCCATAAAATGTGCTGCATTTCAAATCAGATAGATATCTTCATAAAATAATTTCACACCCAAAAATTATTATTTTAATAATGCTTAAATGTTTTAAATGAAATAGTCGATTACCATGATGTTTTAAAAGGTGGTATTTTTTTTTTGGAGAATTATATGATTATATTCAACATGTAATTGGGTATAGTATATCATTTTCATGGCGGAATGATAAATCAAGAAAAGATTCCAATTTTTAAATAAAAACAATTTTAATAAATTGATTAGTGGTTCCTTTTTAAACATCTTCAAACATGAATTATATAATTCAAGGTGAATGTAATTTTATTTCATTTTTTGGTAGGAAATTTAAAGAAATTCTTATAATTGAGGAGTTACGAAAATTTTATCTTTTTTATTAGTTTATAATGTAATTAAAGATGCTGATTTTTGAAATGGTGGTTTATATAAATCCTTTCGAAATGTTATTTATAGGTTTTGAATGAGATAATTTTTTTAAAAAAAGGATTATTCTCGTTCTGTTGGTTTTTTGGAAACATCTATAATGGATATTATTTTATTTGTTGATTTGAATGATTTATGTGACCATTTTTAATTTTTAAGGTTTTTTTTTTACTTTCAGTTGATGATGTGGTAGAATGGAATTATATTTTCTTGTGGCTTGAGTGATTCTTTTGGAGAAGTCATGAGTTTAAGGGACATGTTTTTCCTAAGTGTTGGTTTTATCAGATATATTTATTCCATGTAGGATTTAAAATGAGTGGGAAGTTTTATATTCTCACTAAAGTATTTCATTTAGATTGAATAAATAATTTTATATGTTCAACTAACATTTCAAGTTAGTAAGGACTAGTTTCCATGGATCTCTATCATTCCATGAGAGGATTGGAATCTGGATTGCGTCATGTGATATGTGTGTTAATCTCTTCAGGTCAGTTAAATATAGTTTCATAGTAGTGGTTGTTTATGGACATCCTTATTTAAGACCTGTATTTGGTATCTTCTTTGGGATGTTATACAGATATCATTGGATATCTCATGTTTCTTCACACCCCTCTGTTTTTTTAAATATTTGAACATTTCATAGAAGGATTATTTTTATGTGAATGTTATACCATGGGATTCATATAAGTACTATGAATATGGTGACCTTAAGGTGTTCACAAAGATAATAAAGATTATTTTCATGATTGGTTCAGATAATATATCCCAAGTAGTTCTGAATATATGGTTAGAAAATTTTGACCACCATGGTGAGTTCTCAATGAATGACATACCAAAGAATCTCTTTTTAAACCTACACTAGACACATGTCATGTATTATTTAGGAAGGATTTTTTTATTTCTCCCTTTCTTATAGGAGAAGTGGTGGATCTTGTGATCATGCTTATGGCTTTGTAATGATATTTTTCATGGTTTTATTCAGTTATCTTTTTAGTGTTTCTTTGAATTGGTGAATATTTATATAAATGTTATAGTCCCCTCCATTCTGGATGTATCTATTGATAAAATATTATATTCTCTAGGTTAATGATAGTAATATTGGTATATATATTTATAAGAAATGTGGTAACCTTGTTCCCATATTGATTATTTGTTGTGTTGATGTGTTTTAATATTTTCACAACATTTAAAATAAATTTAAATTTTGGGGAGACCAACAATATTTCTCTTTTATCTATTGGGCCTTGTGATGGATTAAAAAAACATATGACTCTATTGAAATAATAGAATATAGGATAACCTCATCACCATTGATGTTTCCTACTAAACCATGTTGGGTATTAAATATGTCACTACAACGCCTCATGCAAGGAAATAATATATATATTAATTTAAAAAGTGAAGACGGATCATGGTTACCTCCAATTATACTTTCATAGAAAGAATCTATCTCCCCATTTCCAAGAGTCGAAAATAGTTGTCAATTCTCTCAGAAAATAGTTACAATACCCCTTCGTAGAGAAGTTCATGATATATTATGATCATAGAGGCCTTAGGTGTACTTTTAACAAATGTAATATGATCATATGATAGAAATATAATGTTAAGAGATTTTATATTTTGAATTTATATATTGCGTAAACTCTTGTAGAAAAGAGTTTGGTCACAAAAACCATGAATATGGAATCACCAAGGAATGTTGTTTAGTAAATAATTGAGAAGGGATCCTTAGCAAACTAGATTGAAGAAATGATCAATGTTGTGTTTTAGGATCTAATTTACATGTATGCTAACTTTTAATAATGTTTATTAATCCTTATTAGATCTCTTTCAACATGATCAAGTAGTGGATACTGGTGGTTATCATTATAATTAAACCCTTTCTATTGGGGTGGAATTGAGATTTTATTTCAGTCTCTTAGTGGTGCTTTTTTCATCTAAGGAATTTGGTGGTTTTAGTTTATCTGTGTTAATAATTGATATATCATGATAATTTTTTTATTTGGTCATTGAACTCATGCATTACCCGGATCTGAAATGATTTGAGACATCAATTTTAGTATCCTTTAGTGATTTTTCTAATTACAGACCTTATGTCATAATGCCATTCCTTCTAGAAAGGTGACATGGAACAAAAAATACAAAGAAGTTTCATGTAACATTATCCTTAACATTATATAATTTGGATAAATTGATCTGTAATCATCAAAAATGAACTTCCACAAACTCTTAGTATAGAAGATGATTCTGTTTTGGGTGATCTTTTCTTATTCACAAAATTAGAACATGTAATTCTTTCCAATGGAGTGATGTCATATAATATCTTGAATGTTTTTATAATAAATGGGTTATAATCCCCCTTCATGAGCATGAAGTTACAATTTCTAGTAAATAACTATGATTTACATTTCTATTTTTAAGGGATTGTTGAATTTTATTTGTTATAAATTATATTCGATCATGAAAATCAGTCTTATGATAGATGATTATAGTAGTTGAATCATCCAATAAATGAAGATATGATTTAGATAGATATATTTGATTTCAGATGCTTTTTATGATTGGTAACTACCCTTGTATTTGATAATGTAAGAACATGACGATGTCTTGTATAAGTGTCCCTATGGATCTCCTTTATTTCAGGAAAGGTAAGTTCACTGGTCACTAGTAAGACCATGTATATTCAAGGGGTAGAAAATATAGTGTGGTCAAATCAAAAATTTTCATCAAAAGTTTTTAGAAACCATAAATATTATGATAACCAAATTCATATTTTGAATAAGGCCCATGTAGGTGATCATGATATTCTATGTATTTTAGTTATCTAGAGACATTATTTTGTAGGTAATGGGTATGTGGAACTGAGGTTCATTGGCCCTTTCAAGATCATCAAATGGCATAGAAATGCATCTTATTGGTTGAACATGTCATCTCACTAGACTAGGATTCATTACATGTTTCATGTTTCCCAATTCATGAGGTGTCAAATGGACACTTCCCATTTGATTAAATTAGATTTTAGTGATCATGGCATGGAAACATCTACAGATGAAAAATATGTTTCGATTATTTGTCACTAAGAAAAAGTATTTAATGGAAAAATAATTCCTCTGAACTATGTATTATTCTATGTAAATCGGATAATAATGAGAAGTGATAGAAGGAACTATTTTTTTGGGTAGTAGTTGAATTATGTTTTTACTAGTGTATAGTCTAGAGTGCTTTCTAGGGGAAGAAATATTTTTTGGTGGAGAGATTTGTAACATCCCAAAAACAATTATCTAGTATAACCCTTATTTTACATTGTACCATAACATATATCTCATTTATTCATGTCTACTTAAAACTTTTTCAGGACCTTTTAGGGGTTTTAATGTGCATTCATTACTTTTGGAGAGGTTGGTAGATATTATAAGAGGTACTCCGGTGTTTGGATATTGTTTTAATATGGACATGATGCTATATGGTCTTCATGAATCCCATGGACTAGTTGGTGATGGCTACTAGCCCGTTGGTGGGAGGTTGGTAGTGGGGTATTCCAAAAATAATCCAACCATCTATCCAATGGATCTATGGTACATGTTATTTTCTATAAGAATTCGACCATATAGTATGTGGGGTTTTTAGGCCCACATGCAATTTCATCCCACCAATAGCTTGCTTTTAGGAGTCAGTGGCTTTCTAGTCAAGCAATGTAGCCAAAAAAATTGTAAGGGAGAGTAGTAATTCTATTTCTTTTATTCTCCATTTTAATTCTAAAATCATCTACCTCAATCCCATTTTGAGCCTAAAATTTTTGGACATCCTCTTGAGGTAAATTTGATCTTTGAAACCATGTTTACTTATGGATTTAAAGGTCATTTAATGAATTTGATCACTCTTAGAAACTTTTTCTAAAATATATTGATCACTTCCCTTCTCCATCATGTTTCTTCTTCATAGAGGGATGTGATATAATGCATTATTAAAAAAAATTATTTTTTTGGTATTATGATTCCTGGATCCCTTATATATTGTTATAGACATCAAATATCTATTGGTGGATCCCAACCCAAGTTATTTTTTATCATCACTCTCATAAGTGTCTCTATACATTTGTGTCAATCCATGAATTAATTAATTTAATTGAAAATAACATTGGATTTATTTTTGAAATTGATTGCTTAAATATTGGCAGAAAATTGGTTTTTAATGGTTATTTTATTTAAAATAAATTGATACATATAATGTGTTCAATGAAACACCGCAAGTCTGGTTTTGACTCTTAAATGGATTTTCTGACAACAAGAGATGTAATTATTGGATATTAAAACCTTTCCAATGAATTTATATTGTCTATTTAAATATTTAGGAAAACATATAACATTGAGAGCCTTGGGTGTCATGTTATGGGAATATGTAATGTTAGTTATTGTGGAACCACTAGAGGAAAATATTGTTATATCAATAGAATGTTTAAGGACTTAATATTTCTAGGTTTCATTTTATGCATAACATAGTGTTCTTTCAATTGTCCTGTGATGTATTCCAATATGAAAGATCCCAATTTTTCTTGGTTTTATACATTATGGTAATATTTTATGGTTGATATCTCCCATAATTATTACATGGTTTTTCTAGGGATAATTTTTATTATAACCATTTTACTATATTTTAGTTTCATTTCATATACTTGATTTATTTTAATATGAAAGGTTTTAAAATAAAATATTGATTGTTTTATGAAGTAGTTTTAACTATTTGTTTCTATATAATTTTTAAAGCAATATATAATGATATCATGGTGTTTGACATTATATATATTCTTTGTTGGTTTCTTACAGAGATTTAGTGATCACACCGTACTTTTCCCTTCACAAATATGTTGTCTTGGGGTAGTTGGATACATATAAAGGGGAATGGAATCATGTGGCATGGCATATTCTCATTGTTGATATTTCCACCATAGTGGATTGGGATGGTGGTGTTGGATAGTCACATAGAGACCTGTTTTTAGTTTAGTTTCTATATTTGATCTACTGTGTATCTATTTTGGTCATATACCCTTTTATTCTATGTTATACTATAATTTTTTTCAATGGATTATTATATTGGAGGATTTTTTGTTATATTTTAGGGTAAAATCAATCCCTTTTTTCTGTATACCAATCACAATGTTCTTTTCACCGGCCTATGGTGATGGAATACATGCTTTGATCTGTGTGACATTCTAACTTGAGTGATGTGATTGGTTGAACCAAGTTGGTTTCTTGAAAAAAAATTATAATATAGCATACTAAATCCTAGTAAATAGGAAAATGAAATTAACTCATCCCATAAAAAAGATATACCTATTTTCCATCCTCACAAAGGATCACTCACCAAGTATATCAAGGATGTAAAGAATTTCTTATAAAAAGTGTAACGACCCAAACTAATTAATAATTTTAGTTTCCTATTTTTGTGTGTTATTTTATTTTATACTCAACAAAACTATTTCATTTAATGAAAAGAGTATATTTTAAATGACACCATTGGGTATCGATTGTTATATGACTGTTGGTCAATATTATAGTTGGAAACTAAATGTTGCGATTTTTTTCTATATATACAAGTGATCATGGTTAATTAATACCGAAAGAAGATTCGATGGCCTCATCCAGTAGTCTTGGGCCGATCGATGCCCGTTTGACGAAACGTGGGGGGGAGGTAGCACAACTAGGCTTTGCTCTGGACCAAACCCAAGCCAAACTTCGTCATGTAAAGATGGAACGGAATTGCCTTAGGGATAAGTTCAAGCAGATAAGAATCATCACTCGGGCAATGTTGGCTGAGCTACCCCAAGATTCTATCACCTTATCGGACCTTACACTTAGGTCCTATGCAAGTGTTATAAGGGGATATGTAACAATACCTTAGCTACTTTATGTAATCCTTTGACATAAAAAAATTGTGATTTCTTCTTATGGTGAAGTATGTAAATTTTCAAATGTTAGAATAAATATAGGATGTATATTATTAACAGTTTTTGAATAAAAATGATATTTTAAAATATTTATGTAAACCTTAAATAATTAATAATGTTTAATGATATTCAAAAAATGGTCTTCTACAATTTAGTTCAGTAATAAATTTAGAGTCTAATAAGATCATCCTAATTTTTGTTGAATAGTAAATTATGAATAGTGATTTTACGCTTACGAATAGTGATGTGACCAAATGTATTGGTATCCTCACTTAAGAAATTATTAATATAATTTAGGCACCTTGATTAAGTAATGTGATTCAATAAAATAGGTAAACAACTATTTCAGAAATTATTAGTTAATTATTAGTTTTTTCAGGTGAATAGAGTTTTTTATTTAAATATTAAATTAAAAATATTTAGATAATTATTTTTATAAAATGGAGTTCACTTTTGAATTTAGAGCATCGATATTAGGTTATGTTTATTTTTTGGGATTTTTTTGAGAAAGTTGAATTTTCGGTGAATAGTGAAATTACAGTTTTGAGTTTGAGGTGTTTAATGACATCATTAAGGATGTAATAATGGTGTAATATTTCTGGTCGGCTTACAATTAGTATGATATTCTTCTGAGGTTCCCCAGGTGGACAATACCATGAGAAAATACCATGGGCAAGCCCATGGTTTTTCCAATACCACCGATGAGGTGTCCCTTGGAAATTAATGATTTGTTCCCTCACTTACCATATTAACACCAAGACATTAACCCATCCATTTCATTCCAAAATCCTCCTCAACAACGATCGGGTCTCCTTACCTCCCAAGGAGTCCTCCCAAGGTTCCTTCAAGACTCCCAAGGTCTCTACCTTCACGCTTTCGGAGATACTCTTCACGTTAAGAGATCCTTTCACCCTCCTCTTTTAAGTCACAACATCCTTTATGTTGTGTCTTCTAATTTCCATATCATTATGTAAAGGGTATGTCCTTATGTTCTCATTTCTATCCATTTCATGTCTAATTTTTGAGAGACCCCTTCCTCCAAATTCAATTTGTTTTCTGAATTTTTTTGTGACGCTGTTTGGCTGCTGAATTTCTCGTAAAAGAAATCACATCTTATCTTTTTTCATGTTTACTTTTCATGTCGTATGTCATTGAAATATCCATTCCATGATCTTATTCAGTACCCATACTATATAATGAATTATTTATGAGTTGGTGACCATTTTACCCTCTCTTTTCAATGTTTTCTAAAAACATGTTATATAGCCATTATGCAGTATAAATTTCGACGCAAAATTTCTATCTCTTTCCCTCATGAAATTCTCTTATTTTATTTATGTGAATACCCAGACCTATTTCTTTTCTATGGTTGTTCATAAATATAAAAATTTTAAATATTTTATTCTATAGTTTACATAAATATAACCCTCACTCCCTTTCCATGGGTTATAAATGACAAAATGATCTTATTTTTATGCTCTATTTAAAAGTCACGATTTTGACAAGAAACCCATTTCATTGATTCTATTTGGGTTATTTATGAAATGTTTGATTATGATCTATGTGGATCACATGAATGTAAAGAAATATTATGGGTGTTCCCTGATAGTGGTCCAATATATTGGGTAAATAATTAATCTCTAGACATGACACGTTTTATGAAACCTTGGTAAATAACCTTGGTAATTTTTATGACACCTTGGATATGGAATTTGGTGATATGTTCATGAATGTCTAAATGAAAATTTATTGAAACATATTCAAGTTATGTTTCCAATTCTTTTCATTTTGATATGTTTATACTTGCATTTCTCATTTCCTTATTTTTTATTCAAGTTCTTATTGATATAACAAGTAAACTGATTCCCTTGTTTACCCTTACTAGGCCTTATGCTCACCCTTTACTTTGATGTATGTCTCCAGGATATGAGATGCAGTAATTGTACATAAGATGAACCTATGATGAAGCCTTACGAGTGGATTAGAATAATTTTTTATGTTGTTTTCATGTATTATTTTTCTAATTTCCAAGACACTAGACTTTAATGATCATCTATTAGTAAAATGTAATGAAAAGTTATGCAGTAAAAAGGCGAGATGAAATAGTTGGTATTAAAGTATAGTTTATTTATTTATGAAAATTAGGATATGAAAACATTAGGAAGAATCCTATAATTTTTTTTAAATATATGAAAACATTCTAGTATATTTGTGAGTATTGAGTAAGTGGTTTTTCAAAAAAAAAATACATCCTTGTTTGGATACGAGAAGGTAGAGGCGGCTCTGGCACAGATGTACATAGGGGTAAAACCCGAAAACACCGCTTTGAGCTAGACTCAAATGGAAACTTGTACATGACAGTGGGCCTTTCTTCACTCTTGGTTACGACACTCTTGGGGGATATGTTTGGTTAATCATAATCTTTTTATGAAACATTATGAAGGATTTATAGAGAAATGTTATTGTTTAAGGCATGATGTTATAATACATAAAATCCTTTACAGTTTGAAGATTCTTAAATCAAATAATTTTCTCACAAAGGCTGTATTTTTTTAGAAAATGGTGGGTAATAGGAGGAACCATGAAAATGGTGATTGTAATAGACCATGCGCTGATGGACCTATGATGGAAGCCGGAATAGAAACATTCATGCGAATGATGAACCCACTGACTAAAGTTATGGGAAATAACTTGAATCAATCTGAGAGACCAATCTACCTGTAAAGGTAAAATAATTCTTTTGATTATTTTATGCATTAATGACAACCAAGATTTAGTGGATCAACTGACCCATTGATTTCTGAGTAGCGTATCAACTCCTTCGAAAAGATATTTTATGTGCTCTGTTGTTTAGAGCAAGAGAAGGTCACCCTGGAATCCTATTTCTTAGATGGACATGCTAATCAGTGGTGGGAACAGATTAAAATCACAGGGATAAGAGTGGAAGTTGATTCTATGGAGTGTGAAGAGTTTATAAGGATTTTTTCAGTAAATATTTCCCTCGTTCCATGAGAACAAGAATGGAGAAGGAGTTTCTCGAGCTGAAGTAGAAGGAGAACGAATATATCGAAATCTATGAGATGAACATCAACCAACTTTCATGATATACCTCTAGCTATTTCATGGATCCAAATGGTAAGGTTGATAGATTCTTCAGTGGACTGATACCTCATCTATGGAAGAATCTAGCCAACCGAGACTATGATAGCTATGAAGAGATCGTGCGAAGTGCGATGAAAGTCGAGTTGGAGATTGGTGAGATGCAGTGGTTTCATAAATCCAATGACAAGAAGATATTGATGGAGCCTAGATTAGGGAGGTATTTTCATTAGGGATGAGGAGGGATGAAAGTGAAACTTCCCATGTATAATAAATGTGGGAAGAATCATTCGAGGAACTGCCTGCTCGGGAGCAGGAAATGCTACAAGTGTGGAAGAGACGGCCATATTGCGAGGAATTTTCTTAGTGAGGTGAAAGATAATCTTCCAATAAAAAATGAAAAGGGGAAGATGGCGTAGGCCCTACCTGATGTCTAGTTCTTTATCTGTGGAAAATGTGGGCACTTTTCCAATCACTTTCCAAATCTGAGGGTAGTGTAGGGGAACCACCATTAGCCTCAGCAAAGGCCAAGGGATCAAGGCCATGTTTTTTCTATCACGACAGCTGAAGTGGAAGCGCCAAATGATGTGGTAGAAGGTACTCTTGTTGTTCTCTCAAAACTAGCACACATTTTTTTATTATAGTTCTATACATTCCTTTATTTCCTCTATGTTTGCAAATAAATTAGAATCAACCCCCATTTGGATAAAAGTAGAGTTATCAGTAAAGAATCCTGGTGGGATTATCCAAGCATAGTCAGTGTTTAGAAACTCCATTATTTACATTGGTGAGCTCAATCTTATCACAAATCTAGTAGTCATTCCCATGCTAGAATTTGATGTTATACACGGGACAGAATGGATCTCAAATTATAATTCTACGATAAAATGCAGAAGCAAGGAAATCTCCCGAGTCTTGAATGAAAAACCAACAGATATCTTCCAAGGAGAGATATATCAACCTGATCTTTATCTAGAAGAACCCTTTATATCCTTATTTAAGGAGTTGATCGGTGAAGAAGAAGAAGGAGATGAAAGTTTAAGGATAGAAAATGTCCCTATCATATGGGAATACTTTGATGTATTTCATGAGGAGTTTCCTGGACCTCCATCCGAAAGAGAGGTCGAGTTCTCTATTGAACTCATACATGGATCTCACCCAATATTAAATACCCCCAATAGGATGGAAAAAGTGGAACAAGAGGAATTAAAGAATCAACTACAAGATCTTTTGGAGAAGGGGTTTATCCGACCGAGTGTGTCTCCTTAGGTAGCACCAGTTCTCTTTCTGAAGAAGATAGATAAATCGATGCGGCCATGCATTGATTATATAGAACTGAATGGGATCACAGTGAAAAAAATACCATCTTTCAAGAATTGATGACTTATTTGACCAACTTTGTGGGGCTCAATTATTCTCTAAGATTGATCTTTGTTCTGGTTATCATTAATTGAGGGTGAAGAATAAATATATTCCAAATACTGCCTTCCAATCATGATATGGGCATTATGAGTTTGTTGATATGCCCTTCGGGCTGACTAATGCAGATGCTATTTTTATGGATTTGATAAATAGAGTCTTTAAGGACTACCATAATAAATCTGAGGTAGTTTTTATTAATGATATTCCGATATATTCCAAATATCACGAGGAGCATGAAAATCATCTAAGGGTTATTTTACAAACTCTATAGAAGGAGAGGATTTTTGGAATGTTCAGTAAATGTGAATTTTGGTTACAATAAGATTCTTTCTTAGGGAACATTGTAACCAATGAAAGAATCTCAATTGACCCTAAAAGATATATTTTGTAGAGGACTGGCCTCTACCTACAACAATAACTGAGATTCATAGATTTCATGGACTAGTAAGATATTATAGGAGGTTTTTTAGAAACCTTTCACGGCATTCTAATCCATTAACCAAGTTAACTAAAAATAGGGTCAAGTTCATCTGGACAAAGGAGTGTGGGGATATTTTCAAGAGCTGAATAAGAGATTGGTTACTACACCCATGTTAACTATTTCATCAAGTGGATAAGGATTTGTTTTTTTAGTGATGCATCTCTGAAAGGGATTGGGTGTTTACCCACGAAAAATGAAAAGTTAATTCCTTATGCTTCTCGATAGTTTAAGACTCAGGAGCTGAATTATCCTATGCATGATCTGGAGCTGGCTGTAGTCGCTTTTTCTCTGAAGATATTGAGGCAATATCTTTATGGAGGGAAATTTAATATATACATAGACCATCAAAGTTTTACGTATATTATAACCAAAAATAAATTGAACATGAGACAAAGGAGATGGTTAGAACTTCTTAAAAACTGTGATTGTTCAATTCATTATCATCCTAGAAGTGAAAACAAAGTTACTGATGCATTATGCAAGAAAGACCCAGTTGTCCTTTCCTTGATGATAATTCATAGGGATATTTTGATTAATATCCTAGTAAGGCTGGACATGGGAATTATAAGGTAATGAAAATCATTAACCCTAACCAAAATGATTTCTCAACCATAATTACTAGAGAAGATCAAGATAGCTCAGAAAGAAGATCCTTTGTTACAGAAGATGTTTGACGTTATTAAGGATGGGAAGTTTCCTGAGTTTAATATTGATCAAGAAGGTGTACTGAAATTTTCTACAATACTATGTCTTCCATCTATTCAGGATATAAAGAAGGAGCTGATGGATGAGGCTCATATCTCTACTTTCTCTATACATCCTAGAGCATGAAAATGTGTAAGGACCTTCGTGATAATTATTGGTGGGATAATTTGAAATGGGAGATTGTTGACTACACTTTAAGGTGCCTAGTATGTCAGGAAGTGAAGGTATAGGGATAGCTTCCTAATGCGGTATTGCAACCACTACCCATACCAGCAAGGAAGTGGGACAATATCACTATGGAATTCATCACTGGTCTCCTGAGAACTTCCAAATGAAACAATACGATATGGGTAATTGTGGGCCATCTCAAAAAGACATCCCATTTTATCTCTATCCATGATGATTTATCTCTTGATAAAATTTTCCAGATTTACATGAAGGAAGTGGTAAGGTTGCATGGAGTTCCACTTTCTATCGTATCTGATCGTGATCAAAGGTTCACATCAAAATTTTGGAGAACTCTTCAACATGCTCTGAGCACTGAATTGAATTTTAGTATGGACTATCACCCTAAAACTGATGGAAAATCTAGAAGGACTATTCAAACTCTTGAATACATGCTGAGAACATGCTCAATGGAATTTAAAGGTGGATGGTATCAACATATCCCTTTATTTGAGTTCTTTTACAACAACAGCTTCCACTAGGGCATTCAAAAGGCACACTATGAATTTTTACATGGGAAGTGATTTAGAGATCTTAATTGTTGGGATAAAGCTGGTGAAATAAATCTTCTTGGGCCTAATCTTGAGCAAGAGATGACAGAAAAAGTCCATGCCATCCAACAACACATTATGGCTGCTCAGATTCGGCAAAAGAGCTATGTCAACAACCGTCGAAGGGACTTGGAGTTTGATGTCTGTGACAAGGTCTTTCTTTTAATATCACCATGCATGAGAGTCATGAGGTTTGGGAAGAAATGGAAGCTCATCCCTTAGTACATTGGCCCTTATGAAATCCTTGATCGCATCGGGACAGTGGCCTATCGGCTTGCACTTCCTCCAAATCTAGAACAAGTTCATGATGTCTTCCACGTATCCCTTTTGAGGAAGTAAATACCTGGCCCGTCCCATATACTAAACCCAGAGGTGGTATAACTGGAACATGAACTCTATTATGAGGATCATCTAGTGGAGATCTTGTGTAACGCCCCGACCCCAGTTACCCAGAGTCGGTGCATTATTACATAACATTGGCATGATCACAAGAAAGATCAAATCTCGAAAGACCGATTGGTTTAGTAGCCTTGGAAACACTAGATATATTCATAAGTTTTACATTACATCATAAAATGAAAAACTACTACAACAACATAATGTTTCCACAGTCCACACTATAATCCCCTCATAAAATCCCTGCAGGTCATTCATAACTTACTTCTTCACATCCTGGGAAAAATAAAACATAGAAAAGGGGTGAGCTCAAATGCCCAGTAAGGATAACAATATAGAGGAAACTTTCATAAATAAGAATAAACATTTAAGGCAATGCATTACTAAAACAAAAGCCTTTTAAACTTTAACTTCAACATAGTATGGAAAAAGTAAAATGAAATAATGCCATTTACTTATTCACATGGATATTCTACTAATCGAATAATCACATGCAAAAATCAATAACCACTTTCATAATGTTGGAATGCATAATGCCAGACTATCATAACCACATAGTCAAGGCCTCGTGCCAAGACTACAAATAAGATTTTGTCAAGGCCTTGTGCCAAGACACTAGTTTGTCTCATGAGACCTACCGATGCATCGAGGAGCTATAGCGGGCTCCACCCGTCACATATTAAGTCCAATGCATTCCCATATGAAAAGGTTTAAACATAACATAAACATTCGTATTAAACTAGCATACGAAATGTCAATACATTCACCATAAACCATGAATGGTATATAAAAAATAGCACATCCACAGTCATACATATCACAAAACCTTCAATACAATATAAAAGTTTTGTATCATATTATATCATCCTCAAATAAGCATAAAATCCATTAAAGGATGTTGACATAGATGAAATCAAAACTCTTTTTAAAGAAATATCTCTTTCTATTTTGAAATCATTTAAGAGACATATATTTATAAAATAAAACATTTTCTTTGAAAATATTCTTATAATCTTGTAAGGGAAGCTTTGACGATTTTATAACGGCGGAAAATAACCGCACCCGCCGTATAAGTTAAAAAAACATTCTTATCTTAATTCTGTCGAAAAGGTTAAAAAGCACCTTGTTTGGAAAACGACGGAAAGATTCCTCTTATAAAAAGTCAAAAAAAGGTATAAATGACTTTAACCCATATTCTTGTAAAAATGTTTTGAAATACATTTTGAAGAAACATGGATGTGGATGATAACGAGATCCCAGTAGATTATTACGTATAAACAACCTCGGATAATGAAGAGATTGTGAAATAACCCTTACCTTGTACTTTTCCTTGGTTGGGGTAGGTTAACCTCCTGTATAATGGTGAAATAATTGTTATTAAATTATAGAAGAATCATATATATTAATATGATATCATATATGATCTTTTAACATTGATTTGTTAATAATATCTTAGAATTATCGTCGTTTCGGGTGTTAACTTACTTGTTTTCTTTTATATGTTTTGTTACGTAAGACATGTTTGTAAAGGATAGGTTGTATATTATTCATATCCATAATGATATCAAGTCCTTAAACATCATTTTTAAATCATAAAATGATAATTATACTTGAATGGATACGATGGAGAATGAATCTCATTGCGTTCGTGGAGACGGTAGTCCGTACGTACGCACGAGCGACAATATCATTATTTTGATATTAAAATAATATATAAATGGATGGTATATCATATATACAGAATCATTAACATGTTATATTTATTATTTACACGAGTTACACATCATTATTATACCCATCCAAATAATAATAAATTGAATAACAATTACACCACGACGTGGAGACGGTAAGCCGTTCGTACGCACGTATGGTGACATGTTATTCAAAGGGAGGATAGAATACTGAATATGGTTGTACCATATTTATAATAACATCACAGTATATGTAAGATACTGGAGTTATTATTTTAGAATGGTAAGAACAAAGAAAGAGGAAGTGGAAGAAGAAAGGAACTTAGAAAAGGGTGGTGAAATCATTACCTCTTCTTCGGGTTCTTCCTTTTGATTTGATCAAAAGGGATCCTTAGGTTGGCTTTCTGATCAAACTAAGGCCTCTAGGTTGTATTGAGGGATGTTGGGAGAGTATTTGGGCAGAGTTTGGTCGAACCAAAAGGCTTTGAAGGTGTGAAGAAATGAGAAGGAGGAGTGCCCTTTTATAAGAGGGGTGAGGGGCACCTTTGGAAAAGCTAGAAATATTAATTTATAATAAATTCATATTCGGTTTCTAATGGCTCCAAAGCTTATTATTCAAAGTTTAAGGTGTGGATAGGTCGAAAACCACTCAACCAATATAATTTAGACAGGTTTGGGTACTTATATTAACCTTATCTTTATGTATTAACTCTAAGTTAATTAGTTTCACTTTTACAATGTCTCTTTGTATTTTTATATAATATGGTTAATAAACTTACTATATACATCCAAGCGTCCCCCAAGTGGTACATTAATGATGAAAATATCATGATATAAGTCTCTTGGCCGAACCTTAGATTTTTAGGAATTTAATATCAATTAATAATATAATATTTGTTTTAAGAACTCTTTTATGTCAATTTTGACACTATTCAATAGTTGATTTTTGTGAAACTCATAACAGATTGATTACTTCGAACAAAGTCAATTACATCATTCCAAATATATCATATTATCCTAGAAAATTAGTTTAATTCATTAAAAGTTTCATATTATATTTATTTGGGTATTTATAATATCATTTATTTTAATTTTTCACTATTATAGTAATTACTGCATCATCATTGTGTCATAAATAAAATAAATTATTTAATGTCTAAAAATTATAAATAAAATATAATTATGTAGGAAATCGTTTTATCTTTCTAATGAATATTTATAATCTAAAATCCAACATATACAACCCTATGTAACAATTGTTTTGTTAAAAGATATATGCTTGTGTCATTTTTGTATTCATTTTGACTTAATTAAAATAAAGTG
Source organism: Viscum album (assembly GCA_963277665.1). Classification (NCBI taxonomy): domain Eukaryota; kingdom Viridiplantae; phylum Streptophyta; class Magnoliopsida; order Santalales; family Viscaceae; genus Viscum; species Viscum album. Next base: position 288,181,734 of record OY728153.1, on the reverse strand, counting down.
TCATTATCACTTACAAGTGGATCCATGGGGTCCCAAAATAGACCCAAAGATCCCCATGGTCGACCATGTATCAACAAATAGGGTTAAGACACGTTTTAGGGTAATTTAGTATTATTATAATATTATTTTTTTATCCCTTATTTACCGGATTTACCCTTAACCATGGTAAATAAAATATTTACCGCAGTAATTATTCAAAATGTCTAAAAATAAAAGTTACCTATTTACACAATTTGAACATCCTGATTCAAAATATGGAATCCATTTTCCTAAATTCAAAACACAGAAGTGGCAAAAATTAATTTAAAATTAATTCCCGCTGTCAAAACAAAAAGCGTGTTTTTAAGAGATAATAACTATCAAAAGATTGACACTTGTTTATGTTCGGTTTAATTGTAAAATTATGTCCAATGACCAAAATTATATTAAATGGTAAAAATATATTCTAAATATACTTTAAAACCACTCAAATTCATAATTTATCACTATTAATTATTTTGATTAAAAAAGTTGTTTTTAATTAAAATTTAGTAATTTTCACTATTCATCAAAATATGAAAGTTATCCGAAATGTACCAAAATTTCACCTTAGGCTAAATTCGATATTCCGAATCCAAAAATGAAGTCCATTTTCAAATATAAAATATATATAATTTCAAAAATTAGGTATTACTATTCATAGCGGCTAGTTTGATTGGTTACGGTGTGTTAGAACTCGGTGTTGCGTACAACACACGCTAGCGTACCGTGGAAGCTTGGGATGTTTCATTTTAAATTTTTGATGTCACCATTTAGTCAAAAAGTTTAAAATATAGTATCTAAAAAGGGTTCACTATTAAAATTTGGTAAAAGTGAAATACTGAAAATGAATTTGTTCTTACATTATGTCTAAGAAACTCATAATATGGATTCTAAAATTATAAGGATTATATAAAGTTTAAAATTTAGTTGACACTATTCATAACCTCTTTTGAACAGCTTGTTTGGTATGTCATGGTGCGATTGAACTTGGTGTTGCGTGTAGTGAAAGTTATTGAATTATTTTGAAGAAATAACACACTATAAAATCTTGGGGTGTTACATCTTGGATCGTGGAGACAAGTTTCTATGTAACATGACTACCCACCTTGATAAGGTGTTATGGAGGAACAAAAAATATAAATAAGCCAATTGGGAACCAGTGGAGTCTATGAGGAAGAAGTATGAACACCTTTTCTCTTCTGAGGGTACGAGTTACAAATTTCAGGGTTGGAATTTTTTAAGGGGGAAGAATGTAACAAAAAAATTTTTTTTATTAATTTTTGGTTTCCTATTTTTTTATTTTATTTAATTTTTTCTCAACAAAACTATTTCATTTAATTAAATTAGTATATTTAAAATGAGACCATTGGGTTTCGACGATTATATTACCATTGGTCAATATGACTATTAGAAACTAAATGTTGTGATTGTTGTCTATAAATACAAGTGATCCTGGTTAATTAATACAAAAATATGTTTCGATGGCCTTATCCAGTATTATCGGTCTGATTGAAGCCCATCAGACGAAACTTGGGAAGGAGGTTTCACTATTGGGATTTTCTCTAGACCAAATCCAAGCCAAAAATAACCATGTAAAGCTAGAACATAATCTCCTTCAGGAGAAGTTCAAGCTGATATAAATCACTACTCGGTAATGTTTGACAAGCCACCAAAAGATTCTATCACCTTAGAACACCTTACACTTAGGTCATATGATGGTGTTATAAGTGGATATGTAACGAGACCTTAGCTGCTTTATGTAATCCTTTGATATAAATAAAAATTCTGATTTCTTCTAATGGTGAATTTTGTGAATTTTCAAATGTACAGATAAATATAGGATGTATATTATTAACGATTTTTAAAAAAAAATGATATTTTAAAGTATTTATTTAAAACTTAAATAATTAATAATGTGTAATGATTTTCAAAAAATGGACTGCTACAGTTGTGTTCAGTAATAAATTTAGAGTCTAATAAGATCAACATAATTATTGGTGAATGCTAAATCATAAATAGAGATTTTATGCTTATGAAAAATAATGTCACAAAATGGATTAGTAACCTCACTTAAGAAAGTATTAATATAATTTAGGTACCTTGATTAAGTAATGTGATTTAATAAAATAGGTAAACAACTGTTTCAGAAATTATTAGTTATCTATTTGTCATTTATGGTGAATAGTTTTTTTTATTTAAAAAATAAATTAAAAATATATAGAAAAATATTTTTATAAAATGGAGTTTAGTTTTGAATTCAGATCATTAATATTAGCTTAAAGTGAATTTTTGGGATTTTTCTGAGAAAATTGAATATTCAGTGAATAGTGAAATTACAGTTTTGACTTTCGTGTGTTTAATGACATCATTAAGGATGTAATAATGGTTTAATCATTCATGTTGACTTATGAATAGTAATAAATTCTATGATATTTACAAAGTGTCCAATACCATGGGAAAATACCATGGTAAATCCCATGGTTTTTCCATTACCACCGATGAGGTGTCCCTTGGAAATTAATGATTTGTTCCCTCACTTCTTCTATAAATACCAAGCCATTCCCCCATCCATTTCATTCCAAAATCCTCCTCAACGAATTTCTGGTCTCCTTAACTCCCAAGGAGTCCTCCCAAGGTTCCCTCAGGCCTCACAAGGTCTCAACCATTAAGCTTTCGAAGTTACTCTTCAAGGTAAGGGATCCTTTCACCCTCCCTTTTTAAGTCACGACTTCCTTTATGTTGTGTATTCTAATTTCCATCTTTTTATGTTGAGTTTATGTTCTTATATGTTCTAATTTCTGTCCATTTCATTTCTAATTATTTAGATACCCTTTCCTCTCTCATCAATTTGTTTTCTGAATTTTTAATCGATGTCGTTAGGCTACTGAATTTCTCGTAAAAGAAATTGCATCTTCTCTTTGCTTTCATGTTTCCTTTTCATGTGGTATGTCATTCAAATATCCATACCATGATCTTATTCAGTACCCATACATTATTATGAATTATTTACAAGTGGGTGACTCTTTTCCCCTCTCTTTTCAATGTTTTCTAGAACTAAATTATATTGTTGTTATGCTACAGAAAGTTTGACTCAAAATTCTTATCTCTTTCTCTCATGAAATTATATTATTTTATTTATGTGAATACCTAGACCTATTTCATTACTATGGGTGTTCCTAAATATATAAAGATGATATATTTTATTCTTTATTTGACATTAATATAACCCTCTATCCCTTTCTATGTGTTATAAATGACATAATGATCTTATTTTTAAGCTCTTTTTAAACGTCGCGATTTTGACATGAAAACCATTTATTTGATTCTATTTGAGTTATTTATAAAATGTTTGATTATTATCTATGTGGCTCACAAGAAATTAAATACATAGTAAGGGTTCACCCTAATAGCTCTCCAATGCATTGTGTAAATAATTGATCTCTAGAGATGACAATTTTTACGATACCTTGGTGAATAAACTTGGTAATTTTTATGACACCTTGGGTATGGACCTTGGTGATATGTACATGAATGTATAAATTAAATTTTGTATCCACATACCAGGTAAATCCATTATACCTATAGCCATCGAAGCACATGAATGTACACAATTGGGAATTCCTAACCACCATTTATGGATAAATTTTTGTGTTATATCCTAAATCTATTACAATCCATGAATAAATATATTATTAACCCGGATATATCATTTCACTGGAAGGAACACAACCAATATTTTAATCCAATAAAAACTAATATATTCATACAAATAACTATATCCAAAGGGATAGAAGATGAGAGGGAGAATATATAAATCCATTCATGCGCAATCTATTATGATTATGAACGAACCCACTAAAATATTAAGGTTTTTATTTCCCTAATTAAATGGGTTGTTATTTGTATGAAATCAAAACATAGAGAAAATTATCCTACATAACCACAATAATAGAAACTAACTATCCTTAGGCTCTTTTTTTATTATCATCTCAAAAGATACTCAACTGCCACTGACTATGGAATAGGTCTTAATAAATTATAAAATATGCATGTTCATCATTATTTAATTTATTAACCATTAATTAATATTATTCCATAATTATTTCTATGAACAAAATTTGTGTCTTATAATCATCTTCCATCAAAACTATAATTCCACTAACTTATTTTATCATGTTTGTAACGATTAATTAAAATCCATGTACTAACCCCAGTATTATATTAATTTATTTATCATTTCATTATTATATAATTTTATCAAAGATTTTCCTAAGATACCTAAAAAAATATAATGATGTCATGCATTGATTCAAATTTCATCACAAATTTGAACATCAATTCTTTAAATTACATCCAAACAACAATCCATTAAACATGAAATAATAGGTAATATATAGATGAGATATCCATTCTTTCAATATATCTCAACCACCACTCTGTTATTTACACACCATTTTTAAATAACTATCCAACCCTCCATATACATCATTGATCATCACTATACCCCCGAGATCCCAACCTATTTCTCCTATAAGGTTATCAATGATATCAAGGATCATAATATAAAACATATCTAGTCACAAAATTTATATAATAATCCTAGAGAACACATATTTTTCATTGGGTTATTTTCATATAACGAAAAAGGAACTAGGGCCATAAAATTAAGTCATTCCAGCCTCTTGTTACAAGAAATGACCATTCATCCCCAAACCATTATCCATTGAAAACCAATTTTAATTACATAATCAATTATTTGATTAAATATGAATATTTTTTCTAAATAATTCCACACATATAAAATAACTAACAATATCTAGAGAAAACAATATAAATAGGATCAATTTATTATTTTAATGCTAAAATGTTTCATAAAAAACTGTAATTAATTATTTCATGCCTATTTTACTCCTCATTTAATATAAACATATTTATGTTTTTTACCTATTACAAGAAATTGAGTATGATAAACAACAATAATGAAAGATTGTACGAATAGAAATAATAATTTATAATAAATTGTAGGGGCATAATAAAGAATTCATATAACTCTTGCGATCACAAACCAAAAAAAAATTATACACTATCCAAATATGAAATATTGATCATCTTCGTTTTGTTATTATTCACATTGAGATTATATAGAATCTATAAATATACAATATTTATCATTAACAGATAATAAATAGAAAAATTTGATTATTGATTTTCTCTCTCATAAATAATTTATATAATAAAATTTTTACCTCTTGATGATATAATATATTATAATTCTGAAATATTAAATTTGTATGTAGTATATAATTATATATTATCCAAAATCAATTTACTACACATGGTAATATTAATATTAACTAAATAATAATACGAATTCATAATCAATTGATATCATCATTGTCTTATTCCTTTAATAATTTTAATATTATTATTTGATCATGGTTAATTTAAACCATTCACCAATAGAATCTAATGAATATTTATTCGATTGATTTCATAAAAAATAGTGGAATAAAATCCCCTGTCTAGAATAATATATTAAATCATTATGATTCCAATGAATATGATAGAGAAGATCATTCATATAGCTTAAAAATTAGAAGAAGGCATTGAGTGAATTGTAGCGGAACCCTCAAAACATTAATTTCAAAGCTGGGATTCACCAGGGTCGAGGAAATATCAAGAAAATAAAATAGAAGGATAACTATTTGTTTTTTAAGAAATATAGAGTGTTGATTGAGTATGTCAATAAAAACATTGTAATATAATCTTATATAAATAGTATTCAATAACTTCCATTATGTTTAACCGCATTATCAATTTTATGAAACTTATAATGTATAAATATTAGTGGGAGTAAAATAAAAGATCCATTCCCATTATAATAGATCTTAAACCCATTTATTTCCATTTATATTTATTTATTTTTATAAAAAAAATATATTTCCAGAGGTAATTGGGAAGTGAAAAGAAATTTTGGAGTAAAAGGTCACCTATATTATAGATAAGAAATAACTTTATGTGAGAAGCCCTTATATGAGCTCAGTTATGTTGAGTTATAGTTACATAGGTATCCATTCAGACAAAAATGTAGAAATTCATGAATGATTTTCCCTTATGCAGATTGAGATTCTACATCTATGTGAGACTCACAAACCCATAAGGACCTTTACCCCGCCTAATAAAAAATCATATAACTTTTACATACCTGATTGAAACATGGCCAACTATAATGTGACTGAACGTACTGATGTTCTAAAAGCATACATTAATGTAGTTCTAAAATTCTAGCCTAACATTCATAGAAGACATTAAAATTTGTACATTCCATTATGCGAGGAAGAATCTATACTCACATGAGTAAATTCATCCAACCTTTATGTGAGGTAGGGTATCTTTTTATGGGTATGTTAGATTACCCATGACATAAAGGGGATATTTAAGTAAGGGAAAATAAAATTTAAAATAATTAAGTTTTCCATAATAAATATACAAATTAAAAATTAAGAAGGGATTCTGAACCCTATCAACAATTTTAAAATTAATAAAAAAATTAATGGTTATATATATCTAGGACATTATATTTGATAACTTTAAGATAATTCACTTTCTATATAATAAAAAATAAAAAATGGGGGAAGATAAAGGGATTCAGAAAACCAGAACACAACATACCTCTCAATGATATCTCCATGATAATAACTTTACAATAAAAAAAGAGTAAAATAGTGTATAACTAATGAAAATTTAATAGAAACCTATGAACACACCCCCTATATAGATACATCTCAGATAAGGGCACAACCATAATGAATCATCATATTAATGAATTGTATCGTTCTCATAAAATATTAAGTGAAAATACATTATAACAATATGGATCAAATAAATCATTAAATCCACTCAGAATATTGAGTGTCCATATATAAATACTACTTCATAGTTATCTCCTCTAAGAAACAATTCCTCGATATGATGAAAAAAATTAAAAGCTTGCTAACACTTTACTTTCTCTTGATGATCCTAAAAATCAATAGATTATTCCTTGATGGTAATAATGTATTTAACATCCATATAACCCCAATCTATGATGTGAGATTAATTATATGTATATAAAAAAATTGACTCATGAAACATTTATGTTTCCATCATATCTTTCTAGTCAGTGAAAACCTATATGCAATAGTTCCAACTTGATCCAACACCTCAAAAGGTAAAACAGACTAGGGAGAATACAAACTCCCAAAGGAAAATCTATGATATCCATGATGATAAGAGTCCTTAAAGGACATGTGATATCCAATTTAATATTGAATATTACTCCTCCTATGATCATCATATGACTTATTATAATAATTTCAGCCTTCTTTACCTGTGGATCACATATACCTTCAATATTATAAATAGCACCAATTCTGTTCCAAGAATATCTTACTCTTTCACATTGGATTAGTAAAATGGAGAAAAAATGATCATAAATATAGTTATTTGAATGAAACCATAATAATAATATAGTGATGACCAGTGATTTAGGAATAATCTAACAAGGGTAGGTTCCTCAACCATGTTCCTTTAAAATCCAGGGTGCATGCATACAACATGTCCAGTAAAATCTAAATTATCATCCTTGCCTCATTGTCCGTATATATATGAATAATTATTATAATATTTTAATAAAATAAAAAATAATTTTAGAGAACTTTTCATATTATGAAGTTGAACTGGGGGATCGTAATTACATATTATTGTCTTTATAAACTGATGAATCCTTAGTTTCTCCACCCAATAATTTCTCAAAAAACATCCACTGAGATCTAATACATAATCTGCAAAAGTGTGTTGAATTAAACAAATGGTCTATATTAAACCATATGGAATCATAAAAACCCTAATAATTAGGTTATCTAGTTATGAATTCCATAGAGAAATATCCCCACTTCCACTAGGGAATATCAAAAAACTAAAGCAAACCCCTTGGAATATGATTCTCAGCCTTCACCTTTGGAAAAAAACATAGAGCATAAATATACAACTAAATATAATAAAACATACCAAAAATAATTATCTCTTACAGAATGGGAAAATTTTATAATAGAAGAATATACCGCTAAAGGTGAATTTTTTAACTAACCAAGAAATATATCACACATATTTAAAGTGGTGAAAATATTTCCTTGAAATAATAACTGATTTTTCATTCCGCTAATCCTTAATCATTTGAATTACTATAAAATAAAAATTGACTCTAAAACTGATCCTTTAAATAACCCATCAGGGGATCATCCACATTCGACCATAAGTTTAACTTTTCCATCATCTGATATTCACAAAATATTTCGTCCACTGATCCCATATCATGTTGAAATGTTTCAAATTCATATATCACACTCCAATAGTCTCCAAACACATGCACAACACGACCATATGACTTCCTAATCATGTAATATACCCAAAAATCCAATATACCAAGTGTAAAGAAAATATAATGGTCATAGTTCTTTAGTAATCCATATTTTTTACATGATTGTATCTCTCAATTGGTGAAGGTGTACATCAGAATATTCAGATCTTTACAACCAAGAGATAATTGTTATACAATTTAATTTTTTATAAAAACATTTACATTACTTACAATTCAATGACCTTTTAGGTATATATATTTATATAATTAAAACACATCATTTATTAATATATCACATTTCATTCTCAATTAATCAGAAATGTTTTCCATTAATATATAATAGATCTTACAATTATTCCTCAAATTCTTAACACCGGATTCAATTCTTGACATATCCATCATATTACCTTCATTTCTAACCTAGGGAATGGAAACACAATATAAGGAAAGGTGAAATGATTAGTAATAGAATATAAATAATAAGAATCTTAGAAAACCAACACTTATAAGTGACGAGTAGTAACATAAAATCCCAAAGAGAATGTAAACATGGATTAATAAAATTATATAATAAGTTCATTAAATAATAAATACGTGGAAATAACATAAATCATAAAATTATAAGGATAATTGATGGCTCACTAGAAAGATAATGTAACAGAGTGTTCTAAGCTAACTACCCATTTACATTACATGGTATCTCATAAGATGATAACCATACCTAATGCATTAGAGGGCTATATAATTTATATCCCACTTGTCACATAATTGAAATCATACATATGAGTCCAACATTATTTCATTCACTATATAATAAAAACCCATTGAATTAAAATATATTTAATATCCTTTTTCATATGATATTCACAGTGAAACATAGAAATAAGTATCAATAACAATAACATGATATCCCCTGGAAATTAAAAGGGTATCCATTGGTTATAGGTAACATTCAAGGTAAATAATCACCAATTGAGACAATAAAGCATATGGTATTATCACTTAGAAGATAAGGAGAATATGTCTAAGTCAATAATTTTCCCAATCAATTTATATTTAGGAATATAGGTAAACATAATTAAATTAATGAATGAGAAATTGGGAAATTAAAAAAGAAAATAAAATGGATGAAACATCATGCTTAGACATGATAGAGAATTAGTAAATACAAAAGTAGTAATGGATTTATTTTGAAATATATATTCCTTATTGTGAATATGTTATAATGTGGATAATGAATAAAAGGGTTGATGAAAAATACATTTTAAAAAACACTAGGAACTCTCTTTGAAACAAATAATGAAATAACTACTTTATTTTATTAACGTATAATAAGAAACTACACTAAATAATTGGATAAGAATTTACTTTTAAAAATCATGATATCTTATAGAGTAATCCTTATAAAATGGGAATATTTAATATGACAAAAATATAACCACACAATATATACAGATATTTATTTCACATAATTTCAATATGATAAGCATTACAACCCATAAATCATTTTAGAATCACAGAAATGGATGATGTAGTGTCTATGAAGACTATCTAGAAAAGAAACATTTTCTATAACACTTATGAACATTCCACCATTATTGATCTATAATAAACTCCATTATAGATTTATCATATGTAATAGTCCCATTAATTATCTCAAGAATGGAAACATAATAATAGGGGTGACGTAAATACCTCATTATGGAAAAAATAGACCAATATATCATCAATGTTGTATATCATAATCATAAGAAAAAACATGGGAAGGGATAAATTCTTCTTAAAAATAACAAGGATCTATAAGTGTTTCAAATAAATAATTTTAGTGTGGAATGAAATATCATATAGAAAAATATATACCTAGGAAAAACTATGCAGAATCATGATGCAATAAAGATAATACATGGGGAATAATCTTAGGAATACTGCAGCACCTTGATTTTTTAAATAAAATTTTGATCAAATATTTATATAACATTCAACACCGAGATTAAAAGAACATTTAAATATTATTATTTAAATATATTCACTATAACATAGTCATTGAATTAGAAGTAATGAATAGTAATGCCTATAATATTAAATATATATCAACATCATTCCTAATAAATAGTTAATGATTAATGTTTTGTAAATAAATGATCTATTTTTATTAAATTCGTATTATTTATTAAAAATATATTTTCATCAAAATTGACTTTTATTACTTTTGGGAACATATAATATAATTACTTGTATACATTATGAGAAAATTGAATAGATAAATTGAACATAGTTTTAAAATCACAATATGAAAATTAACATTGATTTCATTTTTTAATTTTCGTGAATAGAATGAGTCTCTAAATAACAGTGAAAAAACTTCTTTTTACAGAAAAAAATTCATTTCATTTCCTAATTTACAAAGTTAATTTTTTTAAAATATAATCAATCCTGAATTAGTTCTATTATATTATAAGTAATTAAAATAAGTTATTTGGAATAAATTTTAAGATTCAATGTCATATAAAGATATTGTATACATAAAAAACATTTTGATGAAATCAGTAGTTTAATTCATTTTTCATTTTGAATTTAAATTAAATATAACCAATTATATAAAAAGAATATTGAAAAATTGTATTCATATTTGGAATCATGAGGTGACTTTTTTTAAAAAAATGGGTATTTTTTTGGCCTTATGAATAGTAATCATAATAAATAATTGTCACCAAGGTAAGGGTAAATCAAGAAATTAAGGATAAAAATAATTTGATAAGGACAATACACTAACCATAAAATAATTTTTAATTGAATTGTATTATCCTACATCATTCATAAAAAATACAATATTTTAATATATGAGCTTCGTTTACCACCTAGCTAGGATTTTTACCTTTATATTTTTTTAATAAAAGGTCAAAAAAATAATTCCCTTTCTTAAATTATCATTAATTTTTTTACATAAGTATAAAATTATGATATATTCAGTTATAAACATAGATTTTAAATATAAAAAATTATTTTTATCATAGTAATTTTTTTTTAAATTTTAATTATGGTATAATTTACTTAAATACTTACAAAACTCCAACACAATATTTATTCAATTAATTTAAACTGAAAATATTTTTTTAAAACAAATTTCAAAGTGATATAATTTGAAAGAAATAAATATTTACATGATTTTTAAGATCTATAAATGATTATATTATAATTAACCTTTTATATTGATGTATTTAAAGTCAAAATGAAGGAATAATGTCAAAATTACAATAATGATATTTTATAATAAATAATATATAATTAAATGATTGAAAAATCATAAAAATATCATATTTGTTAAAATGAATTTTATATTATTAAAAGAACCATACATGGTACATTTATGTTTCATTTTTCATTTTACAGTAACATTATTGAGCCTTTAATGGTAGAAAACATTAATATTGTGATACTTGTATAGGGGATAACAGGGGTTAAAACTAAAATATAAGGGTATAAAAAGTACCAAAAATGGAAAAAAATTATTGAATTCCAATATTTTAATCCATGATCATCATATATTTTAATTATATCTGGTTTTATACATTTTAGAATGTAAATTGTTTTATACTAATTTAATACATAAAATAAATTCCAAAAGTGGTCCTCCCCTCACATGTAAAATGAAACCTCAACTATGTTTTATTCACACTTGAAAAGAATTTTGGTTCAGCCAATAACAACCATAATATATTAAATATATCCCACAACATTATATAATTATTATTTTTGGTCATAAAACCAATATAGTTATACGTTATTATAAGCCTAAAGAGGTTTTCCAAAGAAGGGGTATCATTCTAAACAAAGTGTTTTTTGTTTATTTCTTCTTGTACCTATTTAAAATATAACCCAACCATGCCATTATCAATAAATATGTATCTATCATATACAAATATGTAATTATCTTTATGAAATAACCTTCATCCATCACATATTCTATTAAATAGGAAAGGAAACAACCATTCGTGTGTATCCTGGACTACTGCCACGTGAGCTGATGTAATTCATTTTTCATGAAGACCTCTCATAGATAGTAATAATGATATATTATATATTTATATATATTATATTCATGAAATATTTTTAATTATATAAAATAAATATACCACATATTTAATTACCTTCCAATCCATTTGGAAAATGATAAAGTGATTTGTGTGTATGTGTGTACCACCACCTCCACAAAGAGATGTGATTTATTTTTCATCAACACACCACAATAATGATATATATTAGCATAATTTAAGAAAAAAATATTATATATGTTGTATAATTATTAGTATGGAAAGGACAATAATACATTCCCACTTTCAATCGTGATCTATGTAAAATGGTAATATTACTCATGTGTATGTATGGTTTATTATCTCCATAATTGTAACTTCATTAACTTTTCATAACTATTTTTCATGGTTGGATTTCAAAATATAATTAATTTATAGAAATGATAATTATTTCATTATTATTATTATTTATTTTATTACATTTCGACCTCTTTAACCATAATGAACCTAAAAAAGTCATTTTTGATATATGATCCAAATAACATCAAAATTTATGAAGAAAATATAATTGAGTAAGTAATAGAATATAACATTGTAAAAAATAAAATTAAAGGAATAATTACATGAAATGTTTTACTAATAATGTAAATATTTAACATGATTTTATTATTCTAAATGATAAATAATGTGTGTGATGAGTCATAACTAAAGTAAGGGGTTCTTATCATGATTTCAATTCATTTGGTTTAACTTATACTTTATTTAATATGTAATTTTAGGATTCTCATTGAAATTATACATGATTTTGTTATTTTATATTTTCCCTTATTTTTTATATTTTTAGATTTTTTACACATAACATTTACATTTTTTAATTATCACATTAATAGTACTATTTTTGTAAGATATTTTTTCATAATTACTTCAACCTTGTGAGATAATAAGTATTATGAACCAGTTTATTTTGTTGAGTGGAATATACTTACAATTTTACAATATTAACATGGGTATTTGTTTATTCATGATGATTAATTATTCAATTCAAATTAATCTTTGATGATGTATGATAAAAAAATATGTGATCTTATTTCTCTACTTGATCAGATATATTTTTCTTATACTTCAATATTTTTTTGAAAAAAATTATTATAAATATTTTTAATTTATATAAATGATTTATATGTAATATTTTATGTTATCCATGAATTTTCACTTTTAATTAAAGGATTAATTTTAATGTTTTCCCAATAAATTTTATTTTCTACACTCTTTACAAAATATTGAAAAAAAATTAACTTATACGGGATGGATATACCTTGTCAATGCCATAATCATATTTTAATATTTTAAATTTATTAAAAAAAATATATGATAACTATTCTAAGAAATTTTTTCCCATCCATTTTTTTTACATAAAAAGAAATTAATTTATTTCAAAATCATTATTTATGAAGAAATAAACAATATCATCCATCTTTTATTAATTTTTTGGTTACTAACTTTATCATTAACCATTAAATTTATAATGATCATTTCACATTGTACTTACTATAAATACCCATTTTGGATATTATTATTTATTAAACGACATTTCACTTCTATATAAAGTGTTTCAATTTAAATGATATTTGATTGACTGGATATATATTGATATTTCACATTCTTTACTCTATAGAAATATATATTGATAAGTCATATTGTTCATGAATTAAATATGTCATTCAATATAAAAGTAATTAATTGGATATGAACTAGTGGATGGGGATTAGAATTGTATACCCCCTTAATGAATCGATGGGAATCATGAGAAAAATCGGTAACACAATACTCAATGTGTTTCTAGTGTGTTCCTACCCAATGATTACATTGTCTTAGGATAAGTCTTTTACAGTATAGATATCATAATTTCTGAAATCATGAAATCCAATATTATTAATTTTCTTCATTCCGAATTTACATATTATTGTATAAGAAATTACCCAATTTATAGTATTTTTATCTACATTCCTTTTTTTTAATGATTAAATGATTTTTTTTCTCTTTTATTTACCTTTAATTATATATTCTACATTATTTAGTCATGATATATTCCATTGTATGTAGTCTTTAATAAGAATATGAGCTCACCCTTTAATGTTTTTCTTTCCTCGTGATTTAAAGAAGGATATTAGGAATAATATAAAATATGTTAGAATGTTTTTAGGATATGTATTTTATATTTCCAAGGTAACATGGGAATCATGTATGTATCGAGACTTCTCAGACTAATAAACTAATTGATCCTACATTGTGAGATTCTATCTATATAAGACAATTTAATATACTGACATCATCTATGGGATACTAGAGTTGGGGTTTTCATAGTTGGAATCAAATAAACTTTATTTGAAACCATGAGAGCAAGATTTAATAAAACATAGATTAGGGAACATGATCCTAGGACATTGATTGATGATAAATGTATATATGGGATAACATCCTAATGTTCTGGTATGGTAGATATTATTAGGGTTTCCTATAAATTCATATCTATTTGGATACTACAAGTGGATTTGGTTTTATTATAGATGTGTCTAAGGTAAATTCACTAGAAAAGTGTTGGATGAGTATATCTCGACCACAATTTGGGTGAATAGTGAGTGAAACCTTACTAATAACCATGATTTACACTTTCAAATGAAATTTATTGGTTATTTAAAATATTATTTATAATCCATCATTAAGGATTTGAATTGATGATGATCATGGATAACATATGTTAAAACTAACATGTAATAGATAAAAAATAAGGTGTAATTATATAGAAATACTAAAAATTAATTTTCATAAATATTATTAATGTTTCTCACACAATGATTTCTTGTTTTCTAATGCGGATTGAATGATGAGGAACGATTTTAATTTGAAATTTTATGGAAAATATAGTGACTCTTAGCAACCGAATGTGATGGTGTCTGAAGTGAAAGATATTATTATTATTCTAAAATAGTTATAATTATATTCAATAAATAACATGTTCCATGATCAACTATCAAACTCAAAAAATATGTGGAGGATGTATTCTACTAAGATCTTGGGTGGAGTAGGGCATTCAATAAATAAGAATCAATTTTATTCTTCTATGAAATGTTGGAAGTTATTCTCAGGAGGATGTATCAAAGGAAAAGTAAAGTATTAAATGTCAAGAAAAGAAAGGAATGGATAAAATAATTATCAATGAAAAATAATGTTTCCAAATGAGAGAAATAAATTTAATTCAATAGATCTATCTCCAAACATCTCAAGCCTTTAAAATTAAATAATATGTTCGATTGTATACGTGATATGCCACGTCGATCATAAATGAAAAACTGAATTTTATTATTTAAATGTTATCATCATAACCTACCTGTTATGTCACGACCCGTCCCCTGGGGCACGTACCGTGACTAACCCAAGCCTGACTTCTATAGGCCAGGGGCTGGCAACTATCACCAAAGGTGTAATTCCCTAAAACTGTGAAGGAATTTCCTTTATAACCTGAAAACACACGCAACAGAGTACGAGATGGCTGAAAAACACTAAGTAAAACTGTACAACAAGAGACTGTTGAATGATAAAGGGGGCCGGAAATACATGCCCAACTGTAATGTACAAGTATAATTGAAAAGTACAAAATAGCTGAAAGGTGAAAAGAATCTACTGGATCATCCACCACGGATCCTACCTGAAGGGTAGGTACATATAGCCTCCTCATCACTCCACGTCTATTGGTCTCCTCCGTGTACCGACACATTGTATGGTCCACCTCTGAGTACCGTCCAGTCCTGGTACTCTCAGCCTCAGTCAGTGATGTCCAGCATCTGTAACCAAAATGACGTGGTGCGGGCATAGGCCGTGTAAGGGTGAGTATAATGATACCCGGTAGGGACCTCGAGACCTTCATGGTCCCACAAAATCCAACAAGGATAAACCAAAAAGTATGAAATCAACAGATAAGCCCACTTAGGTATATGCCATTACATATACATAAGTTATCAAATAATCCATCTCAATCTTGAGGAAAATACAAAAGTTTCTGACTCATCTCAACCAGGACTTATTCTAGGGTAGTATCAAGTAACATTTCAAAGAACAACGTCGAACACCCCATCTGTTGGAGAACTTCTCCTCTATCAAGTACATTGGGCATGCCGCATCACACAGAGACGCTTCGCACTAACCTTAGATTGCTGATGTACTCCTCTTGTCGAGTACTGTGGGTCCGCAACGTCACACAGAGGCGCTCCCCCTCATAGCCGATTGAGGTACTCCTCCAGTTGAGTACCGTGGGTCTGTCATGTCACATAGAGGCTCACCCCACCATGGTTCTATCGCGACACCACGGCTCTCCCCACTAGGCTAGTCGAATCACTCCATGTCGAATCGGTCAGTAGTCGTCAGGTCTCATCTAGCTACTAGGACTCCGCACTATGCTCGCTTGTCTTCGGGAGGATCCTCTCCACGAGCTATAGGTCGATACTCCAACTATCACAAAGTCCCACATATAAGTATCTCAAAGGTCTGCCACATCATAGAGGTCTTAATGCTAGAGACGGTGCATCGATAGGATGCACAGTCTGTGAGTTATTAGCCTTTTGGTACCGAGGTCCCGGTTGGATTCTTGTAAGATCCAACCAGACCGTATCTCAAATAAAACCTGAACTCTAGTGGGTTATACTCAAATGGACTTTCACACTCCAAGAATACCAACGCCTCTGATGATTCTTCAAATAGACGTCTGATGCCAAATATATTTCCAAAATAAAGTAAAGGGTCTGTAGTGGGCACGGGTCCGGTCCCACCCGGTCGAACCGACCCAGCCTGCCCAGTCTCGGCCGACCCGATCTGGGTCAACCCGGTTAGACCTTTTGGGTATGGCCCGTCCCATTGGGTGGGCTAGCATGTTAGATTTGGCCCGACCCGCTGGGCCCAGCCCAATAGGCCACGTGGGAAGTTCTTCCCAGGCTCGGGATCAGTTTGGCCTGGAGCGTCGTGAGGGTGTAGCCCGAAACTTCTCGGTTGGGCCGGTTTGGCCCGGGTGCCGCGAGGAGGGTCGCAGGCCCGCTTGGGTGGCCGGCACGAACATGGAACCAGTTCGGTCGGGGGGAGACCAGGCAATCATGTTGGTGGCTGGAAGGCACTCGGGCAGGCCGGAAGGCGGCCGAGCAGGGCGCTAGGGGGGCGGCCAGGCAGGACGCCATGCGGGCCGGCAGGCGGCTGGTTAGGGTGTGGCCAGGCAGGCCGGCGGGCAGCCGGGCAGGGCGCAGCCAAGTCGGGAGGTATCCAGGAGCCGAGGGATGCAGGCCTATGGTGGTGTGGCCGGGGTGGCTCGACCGGAGGGCCAGGGGTCGGCCCGGAGCACCGGAGCGCTGCGGGGGAATTGTGGTTTGCGAAGGCCACAATTAGGGCAGCCTTTGTCATCACCACCTTCTTCGTTCCGTCGTCTCATCACCATGCCGAAGATTGTCACAAACATGAATGGCGGAGTGGTCAGGCTAGGTTGGTTTGGTCTGCACCCTCCGCGTTTAGGGTGGTATCAAATGTCTCATCAATAAGTAAGAAGATAGACAACTTCACACCCGCAAAAAAATCCTTTCCAAACATTGAAGAAGATTCAAGGAAAGAATCAATATGTCAAAAACCCCTACCTTTGATCGTCGTTCATCTTTCGTTGATGGTGTCACAGAAAGTATATGAAGAAGGTCATTGTTCGTCACGTCTGCTGCACTCTTCCAATCCTGATCTGCATCGGCTCATTGACGGTGATGCAGATAGTAGGTCGGTTGAAGACGTCCCATGTCGGTAGAAGATCCTAGGAAGAAGTCAAAGAATATCAGCGTTCATCGTTCATCATTGGGAGATTTCTTCCCTCTTCTCCCATGTTTCCACCAAGATGCCAAATAAAATCATAATAGATAGGTTTATCTATAATTTCATTGTCACAGAATTCAAAAATTGTGAAATAAATTTATTGGCACCACCTAATTAATGTGTAGGATTGGTAAAATATAATCAAGGGAGTTGGCACAATTTAATTAAAGGAACAGTGACACCATATAAGAGGGAGGCTGTGGAGAAATTCTCCCTCATTAATGAGGGGAGTTGAGAGGTTTTCTGCACCGGCCATTAAAAGGGGAGTTTCTCCCCATGTGGTCCCCACATCATAATCTCCCGGGGGAGGTTAGGTTTGGGTGGGACCCACCACCATAACCTTTCATGTGAGGTTAAGGTGTGCTGGTCCCACCTACAACTTCCATGAGGAGGTTTTAACCAACAAAAACCCACATGGCGTCTCAAATAAAAATAAAGTGAAGCTCACTTTATTTATTATTTTCCACGAAAATCCAAAAGCTAAATTTTATTCTCGACCCACTGCCGTCGAAGTGAAAGTCTCAATAAGTGAATACTAGCACTGCGAGTTTAACAGTGTCCTCGGTTTTCAATTCCAATCCCCAGTTTAGAAGTTATAAAAACCCGCTCGTTTGTTTACTAAACGTACCTGAACAAAAATTTAGAAATTGATTCTGGGCACACCGGGCCTCGGAATCATGCGCCGTCAATTTTTGAAGACCTGTTAAATTCCCATGTATTTATGAAAAAAAATTCCATGGAAATTCCACGTCATTACATTCTCTTGAATTCAGAGATTTACATCCATGTAAGATACAACTCGAACTATGGGAACAAGTGGGGGTACTGAGCATGCATTTGAGCCTCTTGCTCTCATGTGATATCCTAGAGGTTCTCGTGCTTCCAGAAAATGTGCACCAGAGGTATTGACTGTCCATTTAGGACCTGCTCCTGTTGATTCTCAATATCCACTAGATCCCCCGTGAAAGTCTCTCCATCGTCGACATCCAACTCTCCATGGTCGATGTTGTGAGAAGGGTCGTTCACGTACCTCCTCAGCAGGGATATATGGAAGATTTCGTGAACCCGGTGCAACTGAGGTGGAAGAGCTAAGAGGTATACCACCTCACTGACTCTTCTGAGGACCTGGAAAGGTCTGATGAACCTTGGAGATAACTTGCTACCTCGGCAAAAAATCTGTAAACCTCGTCAAGGTGAGACCCGTAGAAATACATTTCCACCATCCTCGAACTCTATAGGTCTCCATCTCCTGTCAGCATACGAATTCTATCTGCTCTGTGCAGTCTTCATCCACTCCTAGATGATCAGCACCTTCTCCGTGGTAGCCCATACCACCTCTGGCCCCACTAGTGCTGACTCCCTTGGGTTTGTCCAGCACAAAGGTGATCTACAAGGTCTCCCATATGACACCTAAAAAGGTGTCATCCCTATGGTGCAGTGATAGCTGTTGTTGTATGGAAAATCCACCAAAGGTAAGTGATCTTCCCAACCGTGACCTAAGTCGAGGACACATGCACGCAACATGTCCTTGGGGTCTGAATGGTCCGCTAAGTCTGGTCATCCAACTGAGGATGGAAGGTGGTGCTCAGACAAAGCTGCGTCTTGAACGCCTACTACAACCCCTTATATAATCGGGAAATACACCATGCATCATGATCTGAGACTATAGAAGAAGTCACTCCATGTATCCACACAATCTCATGCACATAGAGGCATCCCGAGCTCTCTACTGAACCATGCTCTCTGATCGGTAGGAAGTGGGACGACTTAGTGAGTCGGTCAATGATCAACCAAATCGATTCATGACCCCTGGATGTTTGTGGAAGTCCTATCACAAAGTCCATGGATATCCTATCCCACTTCCACTATGGGACCTGTAAAGGTAGAACAAATCCTACTGGTAACTGGTGCTCTGCCTTCACCTATTGACAGGTGAGGCACCGAGAGACAAATTCTGCAACTGTCTTCTTCATACCTGGCCATCAGTGCTGTCGTCAAAGGTCATGTTACATCTTCACCACTCCTAGATGTACCGCTATAGGGGATGTGTGGAAGTCCCTCAACACATCTGCCTGAAGTGACACTTCCATTATAGTACATCCTCTAAAGAGTATGACGTGATCCTTACCTTCAAATAATCTATCAGGTGCCTGCCCTGTAAATATTTGAGCATGCCGTGTCTTGCCGTTAGTGTCCGAATATTGTGCCTCCCTGACTCACTAAAGAAGTGGGGGAGTGACTGTAAAGTAGTGAAGGAAAGATACTTCATCTCTATCCACAAAGGATATCTAAAAAGTGGATAGCTCCTCCTTTTCCCCACAGAGAAGCTGTATACCAGATCTCCAACTAAGTGCATCTGCAATAATGTTCCCCTTCCCAGGAGTATAAAACTCTCTCGAAGTCATTGTCCTGGAGGAACTCAAGCTAATGTCGATGTCTCAGGTTCAGGTCCTTCTGGGAGAAGATATACCTGGGAATATTGTGATTAGAGTTTAAGGTAAAATGTTCACCCATCAGATATTGTCACCACATCTTCAAGGTGAAGACCACTACTGCTAACTCCAAGTCATGGGTAGCGTAGTTCTACTCATGTTGTCTCAGCTACCAGGAACCATACACGATCACTGCTTGCTCCTATATCAAGACACACCTGAATTTTGTCCATCATGCATCTCAGTAGACTACGTAACCTACGCCTTCCTCTAGAAGCCTCAAGATGGGAGAACTATTCAGCCTCTTCCTCAGCTCCAGAATGCTCTACTGGCATCTCTCCGACCACACGAAGGGTTACCTTATCTTCGTCAAGGCTGATAGTGGTGCTGCAACTCTGGGGAAGTCTAGAATGAACTTCCAGTAGTAACCAGCCAAACCCCAGAAACATCGTACCTCCGTCACAACCCTGGGTGGCTCCCCAGCAAGTACCACCTCAATCTTTGCTGGATCCACTGCAACTCTGACCTCCTAGATGACATGTCCCAAGAAGTAAACCTCTTAGTTAAAAAAATTTCACTTCAAGAGCTTACCATCAAGCTGGTTCTCTCAGAGTGTGTCCAATACTACCTGCAAATGGTAGGAATGCTCCTCCTCTGTAGTTGAGTAGATTAGAATGCCTTTGATGAAGAAAACGACAAAGAAATCGAGGTAAGGCTGGAAAATCCTATTCATGAGTCCCATGAACACTACTGGAGATTTGGTTATGTTGTATGGAATAACCAAGAACTCATAGTGGTCAACCCGACATCTGAAGGTCGTCTTCTACACATCCTCTTCTCGAACTCTAAGCTGGTGATAGCCTGATCTGAGGTCTATCTTCGAGATCCACCGTCCTCCCTTCTAGTGAATAAAAGAGGTCTTAAATCCTTGGGAGTGTGTACTTGTTCTTCACGTTCACCAGGTTTAAGCGACGGTAGTCGACACAAAGCCTTAGGCTCTTATCCACCTTCTTGGAGAACAGAATCAAGGCTGCCCCGGGAGAAACACTGGGCCGGATGAAGCCATTCTCCTGCAAGTCCTCTAATTGTACTCACATCTTGGGAAGCTCCGCGGGAGCCATCCGATAAACTGGTGTAGATATCGGTGCCATCCTGGGGTACATGTCAATATATAAGTCCACCTCTCTGCGAGGAGGTTGTCCTGAAACATTGTCATGGAAAAAATCCGTGTATGGGTCCACCACTACAAGATATCTCAGACTCTCCACATCAACTGTTCTGAGGGTAAGGCAGGACAAATGATGAGTGATCAGCTGTACCCTCCTCTGAGTAAGTCTGTCATGTGCTGCAAAGGCTCCCTTCTCGCTGGTGAAGGTAAACCTAGTCTGATCCGTGGGGCCACACCGCACATTGCACCTAATACAGTCGATCTGATCATGGACTGTAGATAACCAATCCATACACAAGATGACGTTGTAAGTCCTCGACGCCGATAATATGAGATCCCAGCCGAAGATATCACCTCATAGAGTAAGGTCACTCTTCTGGCACCAGTGCGTAATCGTGGAGTCTACTCCCGTAGGAGTCTCTAGCTATAAGGATTGAGCTAATGGCTCCGTCGGAATCACCGAGCTCTAAACGAGGGTAGTGGCAATGAAATAGTGACCGGAACCTGTGTCTATAAGAACTGCTACTAAGGTGGAGTAGACACAGATCATACCTTGAATCATCTCCAGAGCACCGTGATCGTAAGCCTCAGCTGCCTGGATTTGAGCTCTCCCATCTCCACCTGCTCCCTACGGTTAGGGTGGACCTCCTAGTGGTGGTGGCGGTAACACCTCAAAACGTCACCCACCGCCAGCTGTACGACCAGCTCCTCTACCACGTCCACCTTCTCCATGCGGACCGCCTAAATAGAATCACTATCTCTGCCCGGGCGGTCCTTCGACCATCTGCTGATCATCCAAATAGTGGGTCGGACGGTCACGATCCATGTGACCCTGCTCGCCACATGAGTAACACTGCCGGCTCCTGGAATGTATGTATCTGCCCTTTGTGCCCCACACAACCGATCTTGAGTCATGCACTCGTCAAACCGTGGGTCTGGTACTCTTGGAACTCTGCAACATATGTCTACTACCAGCTGTAGAAGACTCCACTGCATGTCTACTGGTGGTGGGTCTCACTACTGGAGACTGCTCAGCAAGGAAACTCTCCACCAGGAGGGCTCTATCTAGCACCCCTGCCTGTGTCGGGATGCTGAGTGAGATCATTGAAGCCTTGATCTCTCACCTGAGCCCCTTCCTGAATGTATGGGCCCTAAATAATGGGTCCCATACCATATCAGTAGAGTATCACGAGAGATCGGTGAACCTTGCAGAGTACTGCTCCACCGTCATGCTACCCTGCTGCAGATGAAGTAAATCCTATATTCGTACTACACGTTGGGTGGCTTGGAAAAACTCCACCCTAAATAGGACCCCGAAGTCTTCCAAGAGTAGTGTCTCCTAGTCATTCACCTGGACCATCAAGCTCAACCATATGCATGTTGCTGTCTGTATAAGGCTGGCAGTAAGAATCACCATGAAGTTGGATGGTGTCCCTACTAGTTGGAAAATTCTCACCATAGCCTCTAGCCAATCCTCAGCCACCTTTGTGTCCATATATCCCATGAACCTAGGTGGCCTATGGAATTGGAACACATATAATGCGCTCAATCTGCGTGCATCGTCTGTTTCTAGGGCTGGTGGCATCTGTGGCCCAACTGGAAGTAGTACCGCTGGTGCCTCCGATGGAAAAGGGCACTACACCGAGGCCTTGTCGCTCAGTGGGAAATCTTTTGAAGAAACTCTAGGGACTCTCATTGGTCATATTTGGGGAGGAATCCTTAAATAAGCAGATGTGACACATAAAAGATTAAATCTGGTGAGCTGACCTGGTCAAGCTGACTTAAACAAAACTTTTGAAAGCACACACGCAATCAGTGTTTTAGTGCACTGAGTCGGAAATAAGTAGTAAGGATCCTGGTGTATGGATTAATCGTCCACCGAACTAACACTAGAATACCTGAACTGAAAACCACACTTAGTACCCTTAACACTATTGCTTCACAGAAAAGATCAGAGTCATATGTTCTATGGTAGAAACGACTCCAATGATACCAATTTTTCACGACCCGTCCCCCGGGGCCCATGCTGTGACTACCCGAAACCCGCCTTCCGTAGACCAGGGGATGTTGACTAGCACCAAAGGCGTAATTACCTAATACTGGGAATGAATGGCCTTTATAACCTGGAAACACACACAACAGAGTAAGAGATGGAAGAAAAACACTAAGTATAACTTTACAATAAGAGTGTACTGAAAAGTAAAGGGGTCTGGAAATACAAGACCAACTATTAAGTACAAGTACAACTGAAAAAGAGAAAATAGCTGAATGGTGAATAGCAGCTCCTGGATCGTCCACCAAGGATCCTACTTGAAGGGTAAGTACGGATAGCCTCCTTAGCACTCCATGTCTGTAGGTCTCCTCTATGCACTAACACGTTGTGTGGTCCACCTCCAAGCTTCGTCCAGTCCTAATACTCTCAACCTCAGTCAGTGCAGTCCGTCGTCTACAACCAACACAACGAGGTGCATGAATAGCCCATGCGGCGTGGAGTATAACGATACTTAGTAGGGACCCCGAGACCCTCACGGTCTCAAAAAATCCAACATGGATAAACCACAAAGTATGAAATCAACATATAACCCCACTTAGTAATATTCCCATACATATACCACAGTTATAAAATAATCCATCTCAATCACGAGAAAATCACAAAAGTTACTAACTCAACTCAACCACGATTTTTTCTAGGATAGTATCAAGTAACATTTCCAAGCACAATGTCGAACACCCCGGCTGCTGGGGAACTCCTCCTCTATCGAGTACAGTGGGCCTGCTGCGTCACTAAGAGGCATTTCTCACTAACCTTGGAATGTTGAGGTACTCCTCTTTTCGAGTACCATTGGTCTGCCGCATCATAGAGAGGTGCTTCCCACCGTGGGTTTGTCGTGTCACATAGAGGCGCTCCCCCTCATAGCCTACTGAGGTACTCCTCCTGTCGAGTACCATGGTTATGCCATATCAAATAGAGGTGCTCCCCACTTTGGGTCTACCTCGACACAAAGGAGCTCTCTACTGGGCTAGTCGAATAACTCTAAGTCGAATTGGTCAGTAGTCATCAGGTCTCAGCCAGCTAATAGGTCTCCGCACAATGTTCGCTTGTCTCCGGGAGGATCCGCTCCACGAGCTACAGGTCGATACTCCAACTGTAACTACCTCCCACACAAGAGTATCTCAAAGGTCCACCACATCATAGAGGTCTCAACACAACAGATGACACATTGATCGGATGCCCGGTCTGTGAGTTATTAGCCTTTTGGTCCCGGGGGCCTAGTTGGATTCGTGCACGATCCAACCTGACCGTATCTCAACTAAACCACGAACTCCAATGCGGAATAGTTAAAGGGATCGTCGCACTCCATGAATATAAGCACCACTAACGGTTCGTCAAACAGATGTTTAGTTCCAAAGATATAGCCAAAAGAAATTAAAGGGTCGGTAGTGGGCCCGGTTCCGGTCCGACCCGGTCTGGGTCGACCCAGTCAGACCTATTGGGTCTAGAATGACCCGTTGGGTGGGCCAACCAGTTAGGTTCGCCTAGCCCATTGGGCCCCACCCAGTTGGCCGCATGGGCGGTTTGGCCCGAGCACGGGGCCGGTTTGGCCTAGAGCATCGCGAGGGCGTGGCTGAGCGCGACTCGACACAGAGGGTATGGCTGGGCCAGTTCGTCTAGGGCGTCGTGAGGGGGGACACGAGCCAGCTAGGGAGGCCAGGGCAGCCAAGGCACTGGTTCGGTCGAGAGGCGACCGGGCAGGCCAGCAGGTGGCCGGGGAGGCTAAAAGCCGGGCCACCGGGCAGACGGGCAAGACGGCAGGCTACTGGGAATGGCTCTAGTGGGGCCGGCGGGCGGTGGGGAAGGGCGCCAGATGGGCCGGCAGGATGTCGGGCAGGGCGCGGCTAGGCCGGCTGGTGGGCGGCCAGGTAGGGAACGACCAGACCGGGAGGCAGCCGAGATCCGGTTGACGCGGGCCGGCGATGGGGCGACCGGGGTGGCTCGACCAGAGGGTCGTGGTTCGGCCCATAGCACCATAGTGCCGCGGGGGTGGTGCAGTTTGAGAAGGCCGCAGGCAGTGCTGCCTTTGTCTTCACTGCCTTCATCGTTCCATCACCTCATCACCATGACGAAGATCGTCACAAATAAGAATGACGGAGTGGTCGGGCCATGTTGGTTTGGCCAGTACCCTTTGCATTTAGGGTGGAATCATTTGGCTCATCAAGAAGTAAGAAGATGGAAAACATCAGACCCGCAAACAAATCCTTTCCAACCATTCAATAAGATTCAAGGAAAGCATCAACATGTAAAAAGCCCCTAGATTTGATCATCGGTCATATTTCATTGACGGAGTCATGGAAAGTAGATGAAGAAGGTTGTCGTTCGTTGTGTGTACTGCACTCTTCCAATCCAGAGCTACGTCGGCTCTTTGACGGCGATGCGGAGGGTAGGTCAGGTGAAGAAGTTCCACGTCAGTAGAAGCTCCGAGGAAGAAGTCGAAGAAGATCAGTGTTCTTCGTTATTCGTTGGTAGAGTTCTTCCCTCTTCTCCCAAGTTTCCACAAAGATGGCAAGGAAAATAATAATAGATAGGTTTATCTATTATTTTTTTGGCACAGAAATCAAAAATGGTGAAATAAATTAATTTGCACCACCAAATTAATATCAGTAATTTTCACAAGTTAGTTATAGGAGTTCACATAATTTAATGAAAGTGGAGGTGGCACCATAAAGGATGGAGGGTGTGGAGAAATTCTCCCTCATTAATGAGGGGAGTTGAGAGGTTTTCCACTCCTACCATTAATAGGGGAGTTTAGCCCCCTTTGGTCCCCATGTGATAACCTCTCACATGAGGTTAGGTTCGGGTGGGCCCCACCACCATAACCTCTCATGGGAGGTTAAGGTGTTGTGGTCCCACCTCTAACTTCCATGAGGATGTTTTAACTAACAAACACCCACATGGAAGCTCAAATAAAAATAAATTGAAGATCACTTTATTTATTATTTTCCATGAAAACTGAAAAACTAGCTTTTAATATCGACCCATTGTCGTCGATGTGAAAGTCTCCTTAAGGGAATACCGGCGCTGCGACTTCAACGGTTTACTCGGTTTTCAATTCCAAGAACCGGCTCAAATGTTATAAAAACCCACCCGTACGTTTACTAAATGTACCCAAACAAAACTTCAGAAATTGTTTCCAGTCACAACGGTTCTCGGAATCATGATCCGTCAATTTTTGCAGAACCGTAAAATTCCAATGTATTTAGGAAAAAAAATTCCATGGAAATTCTGGGTCTTTACATGTTAGAATACAGGTTATTAACAAGAATAATTGAATTATTAATGTATTGTTTAAATATGTATTTATTATTAATTATTTGGTCACCAATTAATTATAAATTAAAATAAATCCCTTTTAAAAAGAGAAAATGTTTTGTTTTGAAAAACAATTTAAATGTGTAAAAGTGTGTTTTATACCAATAAATAAATAAATCACACATGGTGAAAGATATTAATGAAATTTATATATAATATATTAAATCTAATTTTTATCGTTCATCTTGTTTTTTTCTATAAATTATATATGAACAACTCCAATTTTATGTATAATAGATAAAATTTTCTAAAAAATAGTTTTGTCACCTTTTGATGGTGCCCTTGTTTTAAATATAGTTTTTTGACACTTCTAAAAATTATATTTGATAAAATAATCATATTATATTGATTATGAATAGAATAATTTAATTTGGTTGTGTTTTTTCAATTTTTCTGGTAAATTGAATGTTTTGATGAATAGTGAACAATATTGCATTTTAATTGAAAACAAACTTTTCATCTAAATAATTTATGATGTATTTTTTTAATTTGGGTTAAATTCAATATTAGATAAAAATAATTTATTAATCCAATTATGATTTTTGAAATATTATTTATATTTAATTTGGATATAGTAACTTATAAATCTTTTGTACAATTTCATATTAAAAACTTTTTTTCTTGTTCTGTCGATAGGATTAGTTTTGAAATAATTTTATGAAATTCAATGTTTGGATTTTTAAAAAATGGATTCCAAATTTTTAATCATAAGTTAAAAATTTATTATATTTTTCCATTATTTTTGTTAATACGAATAATAGCTTCAGTAATTTTTATTACACAAAGTTAAGTATAAATCGGTCAATTATGTGTAAAAATATTATTATAAATATTACAAAAATTCCAAAAAAATTTCATAAATATATTCCATGGGTTATTATCATAAAAATGCATACATGTTTCAATTTTATAATATTTTGGAGCCACATTTATGACTTTAATCAATTTATAGTATTGTATTAAATGAAAATTCAATCTTGGGAGACTTTTGTTTTTAACAGGTGAAATAGTTTTATTATAGGGTTATCTAGGGGATATGTTAGACAATAGATATTATTTTTAAATATAAAATATTTATATTCATCATGAATTTTTTTTTATTCTTTATGTATGAAATAATTAAATAAAATTCTACCACAATGATGATGAAGTAATTGTTCAACTAATTAAAATATCAAGAAAATGTTATTAAAAATATAGAAATAAATAAAATTCTACATAATAAATTTAATCCATGAATTTTATAGATTAATTATACCTTTTCAAAGAGTTTTTTTAATATAACAAGTTGTTATGATATTTTGGAAAATCCATGTTATGAACATTTTCAAAATTGAAATTAATGATATTTTAAAATATAAAATATTATATTAAATGATAAAAAATTTCTAAAAAAATTAAATTAAAAAAATTCTTGGTATTAGACTTAAAATTAAATAAATTACTCATTTATTGGTATTTAAATATTTTATTGTACTTATATTAACCCTCAAAATGTAAATTAAATATTATCATGTTAAGAGTTAAAGGGGTTAAATAAGGCTTAAATCAAACAAATAATGATTAAAAAATAATCAAAACATTTATAATTTCCATCGGATGATTTAATTATGACTCATAATCATTCTATATTTAAAATAAATCATTTTGAATCCGTTTTTATGGTAATATTAATTCATATTAATTCATTATTTTGAATATTTCCAATAGTGCCCCTCCCCACTCTTATAGAAGGGAACCACTTATTATCATTACATTATGCATAAATAACTATTTTTTAATCCAATATATACCCAAATACATTCCTTGAATCCCTAACTATGTTATATATCTTCTAGTTTCGGCAGAACAACACCCTTAATAGTATTTAGTTACCATGAAAAAAGAATCATCTGATGAAGAGGTATTTATTTAATCAAGTATTTCTGTTTAATTTCATCTAACACTTCCTTAAAATATTCTTAATCCCAGATGAAATAACAAATTCAGTATAATAAATATAAATATATATACTTATTTTAATATCTTCACCTAAATCCATCTCCACATACATCAAATGGGATAAGAATTTATCATTCATGTGTACAACGGACTACAATCTCGTCAACCGATGAAATTAATTTTCCATTACCACCTCTCAAATTTTTTTATAATGTTGTATTTAATGTTTATAACTAATATTAATTAAAATTTTATCATTATTAAAGTATAATAAATCATTTAATATCTTAACGTTACATGCACATTAAAATGATAACGTCGTTTGTGCGTACATCTGAACTATCCCATCCAAAAAATGATGTGATTCATTTTTCAATGCCACATCACATGGATATTATATATAAGTATGTTTAAATTATTAATATAATATTTATTTTGTTTTTAGAATTATGGAAAGTTAAAATAATACTTACATTTTTCCATAATGATCTTTGAAAAGTTGAAATGTTTCTCACGCGTACATATGGCGTACCACTCTGTGATTATAACGTAGTTCATTTTTTATATCCATATGTAATGGACAGATTTAAAAGTATAATTGATGAAAAAATGTTATTTTTGTATTAGTAATATTATTCTTCATATTACTTACTAATTAACACTTTGACTATTTAGATCATACAAAATTTATTTTGGAATAAAGTAATTTATATTGTCCAAATGTCCGATATAAACTTCATTAATTAATAATTATTATAATATGATAATAAGTGATATAAAAGGAATAATAAAATTTAATAATTTTATAAAGAAAATAAAAAATAAAACTATGTTTATTATTCATGAAAATAAAGATAGTACATCATGATTCAACACATGGTAATTGACTTTATTTTAAAAACCTCTTTCAATTTTACTCGTTCAACTACTTTTAACAAATCCAAAATGAATATTCTTATAAAATATATTTTATTACTGAAATTTAACAATTTAATTTTAATTTAATGTTTTAAATATTAATTTATAAGTTCATACTTTTATTTTCAAATAATGTGTATTCATATATGAGTGTGCATCATTGTAAAAATGAAATGTGGTTTCCACGTGGAAAAGTTATTTTTATTTTATGCAATATTTTTTATATATAATTATGGTATGGTTCTTGTGAATTTTTTTATGAGTATGAGTGGTTCTAAGGTAAAAATAGTTAGGCTGACCCCATTATATAACTTTAATGCACTGTGTAATGAGAATGATTTAACCGTTACTATTTCTCCTAAGAGATTAAAAGAATATACAAATATTGTCACTCCAAATGTTACCATGAATGCAACTTGATATAAAGCCATGAGATCTATATTAAATATAATGGATATATGGAAATTATTCCATAATTAACCATTATGATTTTTTTCTATGGAGTTTTATAGGAGAATTATATTTTATTAGATAAGCCTAATTGACTATGTTTTATGAGTGAAAATATTAACTTTGTGAAAATGTTTCATGAGTTTATAACTATTAATCGACTAATGGTTTTTTAATTATTTTTATTTACATTAATATGATTTTTCTTCTCATCCCATTTTGTAATATGTTTTTTACATGGTAGTAGAATGGGTCAGATAAATAAAAAATAAGAGTTTTGAATTTTGAATTTTTTCCATGAAAACAAATCATAATTTTTTTTAAAATTTATTTTGTGAAAAAAGATGATATTGAATATAAGTATCTAAATTTTAATATTTTTTTTGGTATATAATAGGTATGGACTAATATTATAAAACTATAAAACTCAAAATATCATCAATTTGAAAGAAAGAAACATTCATGATTAACACTCAAGATTATGTAATGTATAAGGTCAGTTCCTTATAGTTTGTATCAGAGGATGGATTAGATAAATTTATAGGTTAGTATGTTATTTGATCATAAGTTACAAGCCATATATAACCATAATTGTTTTCAAGGTAGGAAGATTCATAGACATTTTAGATAATTTGAATGAAATTGTAATAACATGAATACAGGTTTTTAGGGTTTATTATCCTCATAAGATGGTATATTATAATTTTATTTATCACAATAATAGTTTGGTTTTATTATAACATTGGATCCATTATATAATAATATAACATTGTATATGAAGGAAAATATGGTGATTCTTTGAATAACAAACTAAATTTAATGGGATCTTCAATGAGAACTCTTATGGTCATTCTAAACCTACAATCTGGAGTATTGATTAACCACTTGAGCGTTGTTCAGTTTTCTTATACATCATATATGATTGAAATGAATCCCTTTGGAAGTTCATGTAGTAATTTTAATAAAGATAAATATATTAAATTACAAATGTTTCATGTTTTTTGAAAGAAACACCAGGTAAAATTTATTAAATAGATGGTAATATTTTTTAAATTTATTAATCATGGTTAAAAAGTAATAATCTTACTATGACAAAGGAAGAATTATGTTAAATCCATGAAATGGAAATAAGTTATTCACATGTTATCAATTTAATGTTTTGAATGTGGGGAGTATGGTAAATATAAAAATTTATGTCTAAGTAATAAGGCTCATGAGTGGGATCGACTTGATCATACAGATATTTCGTTAGGAATAACTTATTCCATTATAAACTAAGATGAGGAAACTAAAAATGACAAATGAAATATATGGATTCTTTCTTAGTAAATGATTTAAAATTATTAAATCTTAGTATATGGCTAATATCTTTGTATATATGAAAGAACTATTAAGGAATAAGGTGGAATTTATTGGTTAAGGGATTATAAAGAATGCTAAATGATTATGAAATCTATATATAAAGGATTTATGAGTTACATTATATCTGAGGATGATGAAATATTTAATATAATTAATAGTCTATTGATGATGGTAGTACATTGGAATGATTTTTTGTATTTTTATATATGGCCCTTAAATTAGATACATGAAAATATTATTTGATGAATAATTCTCTTTTGTTTTTGTTGATATTAATATAAATTCTTGGATAAAATTTAGGGTTTATATGATATTTTATTTTGAGGTAATTATTGGATATAACATTCTTGGATGAAAAATTAAAGGTATAAAACAAATTATTGAGTTAAAACATGTTATGGTAATTTTGAGGATGATTCCCAAATTTTTTCAATTTTTTTATAAGGAGTATATTAATAGAGTTTCCGAAAAATGAGGACACATGGACTATGTGACCACCCATCATGTTTGGAAAGGCCATAGGAATTGAACCTACACCCAAAGGGATTCTATGGTGTATCACATAACACTGATCTACATGATGTCCTAGTTAATATAAAGTTGTTTTCCTTTATTGTAAACATATTATGGATAAAAGATAAGTTGATTTTAAAAAATATTTTTTTATAGATAACTTTGGAACTAGAAAATGATTTGGTGATTAGGTGATTAATGTTATTTCAGAAGACATTCAGTATTTTGAGAATCATATAAGATTAAAATAAAACTAATATTATAATCAATAAAAGATGAAACATCTTTCTGAAATATATATTATTTTATCGGGACTTTTGAGGATTAATATTATTTATGGAAATTATTTTCAAATCCTAGAGATTATGTGATTTAGGAAATTAAACTTTTAGTATGAGGCATTAAGAGTGATTGATATTATTTGGAAGAATATGTGATCAATTCAATCAATTTTTTTAACCCAATTATAGACTTTTTTAGGAAGGATACTTATTTTTCAAATGATATATGATGGCCTTTTGATATTTCCGATGAGTTTTGATGATTTATGTAGTGTTTCTATATATGATGGTTTATTCATTTTGTGAAATTATATTGTATTATATTAACAATTTTTGTTTTGTTGAATGTCTAAATATAAGATAAAAATATATTTATACTTTTTTGGACTTCGTGATCCATATAAGCTTATTATAATGCTTGAGACATGAAAAACTAATCAAAAATACTCATCATTTGGAGAAAAAGGCGATTTTGTTGTCGAATTTGATTAATGGATGAAACTCTAATGGTTAAGAATGTATCCTTACATGTTTTTATAGTCCTAAAAGTAAAATAATTAATCAAATATATAAAAAATATATTCAAAAAAATATGTTTACTTTTCTTACAGTGATATAAATGACCTCTTAACGCATCACATATTTTTGTTTTTGTGATTTTTAATTTTATCATGACCATGTTATCCATAAATCTCCATTAGAACATGATAGTTATATTATATTCCATGCCACACTTTTCCAACATGGTATCCTAGTGTGTATTATATCAGGTGACCTTCATACTTCCCTTCCTTAATTTTAATGTTGAAGTTTCATTTGTCCTTTTTCTGACATGGGATTTAAACAAAGTAATTTTGAAAATTTGAACCCTCAGTTTTTGATCCCACACTCAAATAATGATGAAACAATTTACCAATGGGGTGATAATGTAACATAACCAATAATAAAAAGAAACACTATGTTAGATAGCATACATGATACACCACATTGAGCTTAAATGAAAAACTAAACATTATTATATGAATGTTATCATTATAAACTGGTTATTACAATGAATCATATGAACACGATTAATTAAATAATTAAAATATAGTTTAAAAATTTATATGTAATTATTTATTTTTTGTAAAATTATTTATAAATGAATATAAACCCCTTTTTAAAATTAAAGGATATGTTTTTTGAAAACCTTTTCAAATGATCACTACTGTGTTGCATAACAATAATTTAAAAAATAAAAATTAATGGATTTTTTAATGAATTTTATATATAATATATTCTATATAATATATTCTATATAATATATTCTATATAATGTTTATCATTAAAACTATGTGTTTTATTGAAATTATATTATAAAAATTCAATTTTAAGTATAAAATATTTATTTTTCTAAAAAACAGTTTTGCAGCCTTTTGATGGAGCAATTATTTATAATATAGTTTCTGATACATTTATAAATTATATTTGAAAAAAAAAATATTTTGTAAAATAGTAATATAAAAATTTACTTTGGTTTAATATTTTTTGTTTTTATGATATGTTTCATTTTTGAATAATTTTGAAAATACAACATTTTAATTGAAAACTGACTTTTCATCTAAATAATTAGCAATGTAAAATTTTATTTTAAAATTTTTGAAGGTTAAATTATCTCAATAAAAAAATATATTAATACAATTATGGTTATTATTATATTTTTTATATTGTATTTGGATATAAAAACATTTCAATATTTTGATCTTTTTCACTTTAAAAACATGTTTTCTTCTTTTGTCAATGAGATTAATAATAAAATAATTTTATACAATTATGAATCATGAATTTTTAAAAATGGATTTAATATTTTGAATTATAATATTCAAATTTATTAATTAGTTCGCCTTTATTTGTTGACAATATTAATAGTATGTTTAGTAATTTTTATTACCGCAGGTAATGGTAAATTGGGTAATTAATTGTAAAACTAAAAATAAAAATATTAAAAAAGTACCCTAATGCATTTAAAAATTTTATAATATGATTTAATATAGAAAAATATTCCTTGGGAAATTTTATGAGTTCTTTTAGCCACTTCTAAAACATTAATCCATTTATAGTATTTTACTCAAATAAAATCCAATCTTGACATGCTTTTGTTTTTAACTAGTGATATATTATAAATATGGGGATATATAACGAATATTTTTGAAAATAAATGTTATTTTTAAATCCAAAATAGTTATATTATTCATGATAATTTATTTTAAATATTTTCCAAATAATATTTAAATAGAAGGCCTGTACAATAATGATGTCGTAATTCGTTGATTAATAAAATTATCGAATATATGTTATTAAGAATATTAAATTAAATATAATTTTATATAATTAGTTTCATACACGAATATTTTACATGTATTTTATAAGTTAAAAGTGTTTTTAATATATCATGTTGTTATTATATTTTAAAAAACAATGTAATGAATGGATTTCCAAATGACTTTAAAAATATTTTAAAATATAAAATATTGTATAAAATGATATAAAATTTCTAAAAATTTAAATTTTATCAAAATTATTTTATACTTTCATAAAATTTTATTAATGGCACATTTATTGGTCTTTTTAAATTTTATCATAATTATATTATCCCTCAAAGTGAAAAGTACATGTTATCACGGTAAGAGTTGAAGGGGTTAAATAAGGGTTAAAGATGATAAGTATTAAAAAATATTCAAAACCTATATAATTTTCATTGGATGAATTTCTTTAGAACCATCATCATTATATATTCTAAATAAATATTTTTGGAGCGATTTTTAATATAAAATCTATTTCTATTGATTTGATATCTTGAAAAATTCCATGAGTTCCCCTCCCCTCTCTAATAAAAGGGAACTACTTATTATCATTTCTTCACATATAAAATACTGTTTCATTCAGTAATTATCAATCCAAATAACCTCTTGGAATCCTTCCCCAGATTCTATTTCTCTTTTTTTAGTCATAATACTAACATTAATGGTCTTATGGTGTTAGGAAAAGGTGATTATCTGGATAAGAGGTATTGATTTTATCAAGTCTTTCTATTTTATTTATTCTTCCAGATACTTAAAATATTGTTCAACCATCTAGAGTAAATAAATATAGTATCATAAATATAATTCTATTTTTATGTTAATATCATCACCTAAATTCATATGCACTTCCATAAAATGGAAAATTAAATTATCTTTCAACTGTGTACTGGACTACCACCTAACGATCTTTTGAAATTCATTTTACATCAGCATCACTAAAGACAAGTTATAATGAGGGAATTAATTTTTATACATGATATTAATGAATTATATATCATTATTATATGATAATAATATATCATTTATATTCTACTTTTTTCATGCACATAAAATTGATAGCATCATTTGTGTATACGTGTGAACTATCACCTTCACAAAGCGATGTGATTTAATTTTTTCCACCAAATCACATGGAAGATATATATAAGTAAATTTAATTTATTAATATTTTATTTATAATATTTTTATCATTATATAAAGTTAAAATAATACTTACCTTATTTTTATAATGTTGATTGAAAAATGGAATCTTTACACATGTGTATGTTAGACTTACCCTATCCTTGCTTGTAACATAATTCATTATTCATATCCATATGTAATTGATGGATTTAAAAGTATAATTTATTTATAAATGTTATTATTATTTATTAAAAATTATTTTATAGATTAGAGAATAGTCTACACTTTGATGATTGACATAATACCAAATTTATTTTGGACTCAAGTACTGAATATCATCAAAATGTCTGATATGAACATAAATAATTAAGTAATTGTTATTAAATTAAAATAAATGATATAAAAGGAATAATAGAAAATAAAATTTTTCTAAATAATCTATATAATTTACTTATTTATATTATTTTATAAGATAAATATTGTGCATAATGAGTCAAACTCAAGGTAAGGGAGATTCTTTTAAAAACCACTTTTAGAGTTACTCTTTCATTTATATTAACCAAATCCAAAAGAACTGTTTATTTAAAATATATGGTATGAATTGAATTTCCAAATTTAATTTATATTTAATGTTTTATTACTTATATTACATGTTTTCAATTTTATTATCAAATAATTTTTTTCATCTAAGATTCTGGATATTTGTAAAAATGAGAAGTTATTTGAAAGGGGATAAGTTATTTTCCTACTATGTGTGATTTATGTGTCATGATTATGTTATGGTTAATAGGGATTTTATATTACTATATATGTTTACTTAAAAAATCATGGGTGGGTGATCCTATTATAGCTGTCTAGTGCATTTGGTAATGAGATAGGTTAAACTAGTAGGGTTTCTCCTTAAATATTAAAGTAATATATTTTGGTTGTTATTGAAAATGTAACCATTACGGTTACTCACTATATATATATGAGATCTATAGTAAATATAAGAGTAATATTGAAATGATTCCACAATTAACCATTATGATTTAATTTTTTTATGTTGTTTATAGGAAACTTATGAATTCAAGAGGTATGGTAAAGAGAATTTGTTTTAACAATGAAAAGTATAACTTTTTGAAAAAGAAAATCATGGGTCAATTAGTATTCATGGACTTAGATTTTATTTCATTATTGTTACATCACTTACTGAGTTTTTTTATAATCCAATGTTTTGAAAACAAATCACACTATATAAGGATGGGTAATGGAAAGAATGAAGTAAAGTGGAAAGTTATGAGGATTTACCATAAAAAATAAATCATTTTTTATTCAAAAAAGGTTTATATTGTGAAAATATTGGTATTGAGTAGAAGTGTCTAGTTTATAAAATATGAGTTTTTATATAATTTTTATGGCTTAATTTTGTAAAACTGTAAACCTGCAAATATCCTCCATGTCAAAGAAATTAATTTTCTTTATTAAAACAGAAGATTGTATAATGTTTAAGTCTAGGAAAATACACTTATTGAGTTTTTTGTATTAAATATTTGGATCCTATACATTATTTTAGTCAAGTATCTATTAAAATTATCAACTCTTAAATAAATGAAGGAACATTGTGATAAAAATCATTGCGGTGAAAGGATTAATTTATTTTATGTATTGGGTTACGCGAATTATGTTGTATATGTATTTTATCAGTGGTTTATTTCTTATAAGAATCGTGAAATATATATGTATTGTATTATAAGGGTTTATATTTAAGTATTTTAAGACATATTTTGAATTTTATTGATAATATAAAAAAATTATTTAACGGTAAGGTGGTATTTTATTGAGAACTCCAGATTGGGGAAAGATATTACTTCATATGTGCCTCATGTGGAAGTAGTAATGTTTATTTGGGATAAATAAATGATTTTAATTAATGAATTAAACCATATTTTATTAGTAACCTTGAAAATGATTATTTATTTTATGAAAAGTAAAATTATGATGTAGTTTACTTCATTTTTTTTGATTTTATGGATATGAATAATAATAAAATAATTAATTTTTAGAATGGTTTTGTTTTCATTGAATTTCTACGGTGATTCATATTATTAGTATATTTTAGGAAAATATATGATCAAGGTATTGGTATGATTTTTATGTTACACTGTGACAAACTGTATGTTTTTTGGGAGTAAATTTTGGATCATATATTTCATATTTTTAGGTTTTATATTTGGATGGAAATGTTTTGGAAGAGTCTTAAGGGAAAATATTTATTAAAATGATTATGTTAAACTTTTGGAGTTTTTATTGATGTTTTAGAGATTATTGTATTATTGGTTAACATGTTCTAACAATTTTGGTTTTTAAATATACCTATAAATAAGAAGAATGGATTTTATTCTTTGATGGATATTATTTTTAGTGATACAATCCTAAATAATTCATCTCAGATATTCATTTCTTACTATATGAGATGAAGTGAAAATTTATTAACACATAAGAAAAGGATGAAATTATTTTTATGAAATATAAAAATTTTAACAAATTAGATTTCATTATTTTCTTAGTTTAGATGGTAGATAAATTTCTCAGCCATCGAAAAAGGATCTATAAACATAAATGTTTCATATTATGAAAATTTCTAAAGAATTGATGGTCTTTCAACCATAATATAATTATGGATGTGTGGTTGTTGATGCCTAAAAAATAAGTACTATAAAAAAAAATGAGGAAATTCCTCAATATGGATATTATTATCCCCATGGAAGGAAAGAAAGAAGTTAATGGTCAAAGACTCGCAGAAAACATGATCCTCTAAAGGGCTCATGATTACGTGAAAATTCCAAGGTCATGTAAAGTCTCCATGCTTTGCGCATAACCTGTGACATATCCCACATACCCCCTTCAATGAGTCCATCCACCCATGTGATGTCTCTCCATACAAACCATGGCCACATGATGAAAGTCGAATGAGCTCCCACATGCCACATGGTTTGTCATAGGAAAGTGCATAACAAACCCTCCAAATTTATTATAAAATAAATAGAATGAAATTACAAAGATGGAGAACATCATTTATCGCAAATTTCATACACCAAATAATCATTGGGAATTATAAAATCCCTTTTTGATATCTAGAAAAACTCGCATGACCCATATACCATTCTAGAATAAAACGATGGATATAAGGATGACAAGGTGAGATGTGTTTGTAGTCCCTAAAGTAAACATGACATGCCTTAAAATAATATGAGTCTTTAAAGACACACCTGTGTCACATCATGGAAGCACATTGGCTGGTCAGCTTCATCTCACAGAATACCTTGGGTATTTTCAGATATCCCCTTTAGAACTTGTAGGAAAGACAGAAAGGCATATCCACTATATGCTTACACACACCCCATACGGTAGAGAGATGGAAGACCATATCTCTATAAAATTTCAAGAAACTAGGTTTCTCTAATCCCTCTCTCCATTTTCTTCTTGGATGATGTGTTTTTTGCACTCGAGAGATTCGACTCCCATATTTTTCAGAATCATGACCATGAGCGGCGAGGATCTATTATTGTGAACAATTAAGGAAAACCGAGCGATGGAGATACCAATCACTCGACTATGAGTAGAGCTAAAGGTATTTCATTCCTAGATGTGCTCAAAGGTAGTGACCTAAATAATGATCTTCTATGAACAAGGCCTCTTATGTTGAAGAAGTAGGACAATGGCGGTTACTCGATTGATGTAGATCTAGTGGAGCTTTAACAACCTGCAATGCTTTTCAAATTATCCATCATTGGTCATGTCTCATACATGAAATGTGATATCCCATGGAATCTAATTGATTTAAATCATATAATTGATAAATTTTGGAGCATATCAAATTAGAAATTGGTTCCTATAGGCCTCGGGTACATTTAAATTTTTTTCAATTCTAAAAATGATCTTGACAATGTCTGGAAATTAGTAAACTATAAACTTAAGCCAGGGTTTCTTAGGATTTTTTCTTGGGATATTTTCATTTAACACACACACCCATAAGAATACAATGGCCCAGGTATGGTATAGATTTCATGGACTAAACTGGTATTTTTGGCACCCTAAGATCCTAAATGACACGGTTTTTTATATTGTACTACCCCTGAAAATTGTCCAA
Source organism: Viscum album (assembly GCA_963277665.1). Classification (NCBI taxonomy): domain Eukaryota; kingdom Viridiplantae; phylum Streptophyta; class Magnoliopsida; order Santalales; family Viscaceae; genus Viscum; species Viscum album. The sequence goes on along the minus strand of OY728153.1, from coordinate 288,141,363 downwards.
AGAATTCTAAATGATGATTTGTGCCTCTTTTCGAGGGTAATGGTAGATGTAAATATTTATTAATTCTTCCGAATTCAATAATATTAAATTATAAATATTATAAAATTATAATTAAGATAGAATATGAAAAAATCCACCATTCTTTGAAATTTGAATCCTTATTAGCATTACTATAGAATATTTTTGGGTGAATTGGAAATAAGTGGTCCAACCACTTGAGAATGAATGGATGAAAATGAAAATTAATTAAAAAGGTAATACACCCATCATGGTTATTCAAGACACTTAAAAGAATATCAATGATGTATGGGTGAATAAGACCAATAAACCACAAAATAAAATGAAAACATTGAATACATCATGGGAAGAACTTCTAGAAGAGAACGAAAACAAAGATCAACACCTCCGTAATGAACTAGAATCCATGGTAATAGAGGCATGTATAAAATAGCAGGAAACTGATTATGGATAGAATGAAAAGGGTCAAGTATCCTCACACCCCACTGTTTCTGTAACTTCTAATTCCTCAGACTTAGGTGAAACTCCCTTGAACAAAATCTATAATGTGTCTGAAGGTAAACAAAATGAAAATTATTCTTAGAATCTTGTTAGTGTACTGATAAATGTAGGGACAAAAAACCAACCGAAGACCCCATCTTGCAACCACTTTCTCCCATCAATGGGGTTGGGCTAGGAGCCAAGAATTTCTCCTTCATACCCCTCTAAAGACTCTGGTGTGAAACAGGTGATTCCACTACCTGTGTAGAAGTAGATCTCTATGAATGATTTTGGGAAAATTCAATGAAAACCCACACTGCGTCTAGACCTGGGAAGTGGTATGTTATGTTGCTACTCAGAACAACCATTTCACATTGAACGTACCCTTCCCAATACATCTGATCCTTTGCATGCGGCAAAATATTCTTTGCACCTGGATGGACCCCTCGATCTGAATGACTTGGGCGTGTTGGATGGAAATGGTTCTTCAACTCAACTAGCTTTGCAACAGATCCACAGGAACCTGGAGATCACACCGTTGTTTCCTATAGGCTCTGAATAGAAATTTTATGAATACTCAGGTACCTCTATGCATGGATTTTCTCCTGAAACTATTTCGGGTATGCCCTCTTTACACTTTGATAGTAAATAAATTTACATTTCTCAATAAAATTATCCTATTATTTAGCCTTTAATCATTGGGAAACTGAATATTCAACCTTTTGATGAACATAATTCCAATAAAAGAACAATGGTTTCACCTGTGACGGGTAGCATTAAAATTGACAGTTCAAACAGCCCTTCTAATGCTTCTAAAAGCATTCAGGAAAATAAAAAGAGTCCAAATACTACCAATCAGATCAGAAGATCTTCTAGCCACACGGGTTCGAGAAACTCAAAAAAAGGGAGTTCCAACTCCAAACATAGGTTCAAATTAAGATTATTTTCTAGAATTGTTATGGTATTGCTCACTATGACACTCGTTCTATGTTAAAAAAATGGTTAATACTCATTTCCCTATGTTATTTTATATTGCTAAAAAATTTCAATTTATCCTCTATGTTTTATCAATGATGTCAATATGGCTACTCCATTACCAGTGCAAAACAAATCCACCTTGGTTGATACTCTATAGATCTTTTTTACATTGTTCTATTAAAAATTTTAATACCTTTAACATCTTGGAGAAATAATTCACTTGTGATTTTGTCTTTAGGGGCACTTCTATTTTTTTTCTCATTTGATTATTCCAAGAATATATACCATGATAGAAGGCCCCTCTAAGACGACCTTACTCCTCTAGGTACTAACATCAATACTCCTTGGTTATTTATTAGTGATTTTAATGATGTCCTCAACTCAAATGATAAAATTCGTTCTTTGTATGCTATGATCTCTATGAGATAATTCAAATCCACTATTGAAGACAACAATATAATTAAAATAAATCTTACGTGTACCAAATAAAATTGTTATAGGATTCATTACAACATGAAGGTTTCATCAAAATTGGATAGAGCCTTCACGAATGTTCATGCTTTTAAATTTTTGAACTCCATCACTAGCACCACACTTCATTAGCTCCACTCTAATCACTAACCTATTCTGGTAATTATCTCTATCGACACTGTAAAACGTCCTCTTCCATTTAGATTTAATAATTATTGGTCCACTACCACTGAATGCATGACATCATTAATACTGTTTGGATTTTTCTGATACATTGCAATGATTCCTTTTCCGGATTTATCAAACTAAAGTCTGTTAAATTGATTCTTAAAGGTTGGTGTTGCGTGCATGACAAGAAAATAAAAATGGATATATTCCTCCTTGATAATGAGCTCAACTAACTCCAAAACCATAGCACTATCTCTAATTTTAGCATTGATTTAAATCACGAAATCCACATATTAATAAATCTCAATTCCCTGCTCACATTTAAGAATATCATGAGGAAACAAGCCTTCAAAGTTACATTTCTTTCGGATGGTGATAGAAATACTATGTTGTATAATTCCCTTCAAAGAAAATGAAGAGCTTATAGGCCTCTTTACTCTCTATAAGATTCAGAAAAAAATTAGACAATGAAGATGATATTGCTAATTGTATTGTCTCTTACATTGAATCTATCTTTATCGGCCCTAATAACAACAAGTACCTCTTACCTGAGATCAATATGATGGTGGTAAATGATGAAGATAACACCATTCTTCTGAACACTCATCTAGATCATGAAATTAAAGATACAGTCAATAGTTTAAATCTGAATTATGCTCCTAGACCTAATGGTTTTAATAATGGATTCTTCTAGAACTTTTGGGATACTATTCAATCTGATGATTGCAAGCTTGTCAAATATTTTTTCACTAATGGTGTTTTTCCTCATGTACTAAATCCCCAATTCCTCTCTCTAATCCTCAATGTTGATCGTGCTTCTGGGATCCATTTGTTTAGGCCCATTTCTCTCTTGAACAACCTTTACAAAATCATCACAAAAATAATTTCCAATAGGCTCTCACCCATCATTGATAAAATAATATCATGGAGTTAATTTTGGTTTATCAAGGTAAGAACCATCAAAAACATCATTTTTCTTACTTTAGAGTGTTTTAACACTTAAAACAATGTCAACATATGATGTAATATTTCTATTAAACACGACATTAAAAAATATTTTGATACAATTGAATGGATTTTATTTTTAAAGTGCTTCAATATTTTGGTTTTAGTAATGAATTCATCACTGCTATTAGAACCTTATTCAATTCAGATACCATTTCCATTATGATCAATGGTTCCCCTAGTGGATATTTCAAATGTACTAAATGTGTAAGACAGTGGGATCCCATGTCTTCTATCCTTTTCTACATTACATAGGATTATCTTATTCGTTTACTCACATGTATTGTTGATCAACATAAACTCAAGCCCATCCATGATTCATGAAATTTGAATTCTACCACTGACCTATTATATACTGATGATATAATTCATTTTCATCGATGTGATAAAAGAAACATCTAAAACCTCAAAATGGATCTTTATCATTATGAGGAGATTTATGGACATAGGATTAGCTGGAACAAATATTTAATCTTCTTTGGAAAAAATTTACCACCTAATATAAAATGCAGCCTTATAATGGACTTAGTTATAAAAGAGGGATATTCTCCTTTTAAATACATAAGTGTCCCCATCTTCTGGGGAAGACCTAAATCTTCACAATTCTATGAAATTTCCAATCAGGATATAAATCACCTTTATTCTTGGAAGGGAAAATCTCTTACTATTGTAGGAAGAATTTTTCTTGTTAAATCTACTATTGTCTCAAAATGGTTTACTCTAAGATGGTCTAGAATTGGCATGTGGGTATTATTAAAAAAATAAATACCTCTATTAAATTTTTTTTTGGATAGGTAGCACAGTGGAAAGGAAACTTGTCACCATACCAAGGTTAACCTATTGTAATCCCATTGATAAAGGAGGAATTGGAATTAAAAATCAAAAACTCTTTAATGAGGGGCTTAAAGCCAGGCTCACTTGGGATCTCCTAAATAATAATTCTAACTGAACTATCTATCTTAAAAATAGATTTATTGAAAAACATAAGAATGAAAACTCAACTTTTCTTTCCTCCTCTATCAGGACTTCCATGAAATAGTCTTTTTCACTCCATTATGATTAACACATGATGGATGGTCTCTAGTTAATCTTCTTTGAATTTATTTTTGGATAACTAGAATGGAACTCCATTAATTTCCAGAATTTCTCTTGACCAAAGACTTGACAACACCAACCTCCCCATCATAGATGTCCTCTAATCCCAAAATTGTCATCTTCCTGATATAAACATGATTTTAATTAATACCTATTGTTTCTCCATCACCAATGATTTCTTAGTGTGGGAAAATTCTAACAATGGCATTCTTAATTCAATAAATTATTACAAACACTATTTTTGAAACTCTGAAAGTGATTTCTATTGGATAATTCTCTTTGAAAAACCTTGGATAAAACCTTTTAGATTTACCCACATCATGAGGTTTTCTCACAATAGTATTCTGACTGATGATCACCATCAATTTCATGGTATTCAACTATGTTCTAAATGTTTTCTCTCCAAACAATGAAGAGATGATTTCAATCATCTCCTTCTTTATTGGTCATTACATCTTCTCTTCGGAATTATATTTTTGACATTTTTAACTGTAGATGATTGATTCATGACTCTATAAAGTCTAAATTAAAGAGATGTGTGGAGATGGATAATTCTCAACAGATTAATATTATTTTCATTCCTACTATCACGAAGCTTCACCACGAGATCTGGAATGATAAAAATTCTCTTATCCAAAATAAATTCTCATTAAGTCATGATGTAGAGTGAATTTAGATTCTCTTTGCCATACATTAATCTGATTCGATCCAAAAGAGGCACTATAACAAATTAGTGTCTGACATTGGCATTCTACAGTGAAAATGTATTAATGGAAAGTACTTCAATCCTAATCACACATTTGATGTCTTTTGGTGAACCCCTCTTCCTGTTTGGATTAATGTTAATGTGGATGGTTCTTCAAAAGGCAACTTGGGCCATGAAGGTTGTGGTGCAATATTTAGGAATCATGTTGGTAAGATCCCTTGATTCTTTTATGGTAGCTATGGCATTGCCTCTTCTCTAGAAGCTGAAATTATGAATATGATTCATGATATTTATTTTTTCAAACAATAAGGTTGGAGAAACCTTTGTATTGAGAGTGACTCTAACACCATAGTGCATGAAATTTGGAATGTTATGATACATCTTGAATGGCTGATCACCACTCATTGGATGGGGTGTATCTACAATCTTCTCAATATAAACTATATCATCACTCATATTTATCGAGAAGAAAACATGATTAGTGATGGCCTTGCGAATAAAGAGGATAATCAAAATATTACCAGGAATGATGATATTCTCACTGATCAAATCGCCTTTCATTATAAATATTGTAATATGTTTCTGTCTTTTAGACTCTTATATCCTCTTTCATTATAATAATTTGTCCTTGGTATTCTAGGTAGAAACTGCCTTCATAAAAAAACACACACCCCTTATGACCCATATTGGTCGAGTGATATGTCCTCAGAAAATCAAGAAAAAATTCTAAACATTGCTAATAAAACTTGCAAGAGTTCCCAAACCGTTGTCCTATAAAATGGAGAGATAAAAGTGTGGAGGTAAGAAGGTATTGTGGTTGATTATGGATGTGTGACATGCCCCAGGAAATCAAAGAAACAACATGATAATTTTTCGACATGTCCTCCTCATCTCAAAAAAGTCCTTTGTCTTGTCAGCCTCACCACACAAGAGTCCTGAAGTATATCCTGAAAACTACATGATTCTTTAAGGATAATTGAACATATTTTCCCGAAGAAATTATCCCATATCATCATGTGACCCTTTTTGGCGACATGGTGATTTATCAAAAAATAGAAGAAATACCCTATATAATACTCTAGAAACCCCACATGAATCCACAACATTATCACACAAAACAAAGAATATGTAAAGGCAGGAGGCCGAATGTACTCTTGGTCAATGAAAAAAGTGTGATGTGTCCATATCAACTACAGCATAGTCCATGTGAGACCACTTGATAGACAATCCATTTCTCATAAGACTCTAGGAAAAATAATTGGGCAACTCACATATGCATCCCAATAAGCAACTAGAACTTGCAAAGGATCTTCATCTTGTCAACATTAGAATATGGAATTCCATTGATACAACAACATTCTTGTACATGTATGAAATAATTGGATATAATCTGATAAAGGAAGAGACTCAGGATCATTCCAAATTAGGAAACCCCCTTGGAGCAGTCCACGATAAAGACTCACAAAAAAATGTGGAACTAGGCTCCTTCACGAACTCCTACTTGACTCACACTAGATACAATACACAAACTACTGAGTATCTGGGGTGGTGAGGCCTATAAATCCCCCACCCTAGTACAAAAAATGCACTGGCTTCTTCTCAAAGGGAACTCTTGAGCAGCAAAGTCCCAATCTTCGAAGACGGTTTCTCAGAGAAACCGATCACATCATCGACGAACCTTCTATCAGGAAATATACTGACGAGTAGCCAAAGTATTCATGAATTAGGAAAAAATCACTTCACATGATCTTCTATAGAGCCCCTGAAGGATCTCTGGTAGGTTATGTGAAGAACATCCCACAAGCCTATTAGATCACACAACACTCAAGACATACTCAAACTGAAAAAAAATAATGCATGTTAAATATAAGGGTTAGAACCATTATCAAATGCAGAAGGCTTAAGAAAAATACATGCTCACTGCCCCCCGTGCACATCACATGTGTCATTCAAAGACACGTGACAGCATCGGGACATGTCTCCCAGATCACACAACACTACTTCGACATGTCATCTAGACCACATGAAATATTCCAGATTCAGTATAAAAAGTCACACAGTTCCCCTATTGACACCACTATGATCATGTAATCCCTTTGGGTCTATCACCCAGGACTTCCAAAATCCTCTAGATACATCGCCTGACTCATAAAACATTTTCTGCTCAAGTCAGTGGAGTCCCATGAAGGTATCTTGGTATGAAAACTAGGCTCTTACGTCACCCTATGGTTAAGCTAGATGAGACTCAAAATGCCATACATACATGTTGACCTACCCTCACAATATCTCTTAGAAGTGTCATCCATGATATATGAAATCCTTTACACTGTGTCACACTAGCTCATACGACACCCACTATATATGTATGTCCAAGTCACACGATGACACCCAGGTCATGTCAAATATGTCATACAACACCCTCAATATGTCTCAGGATAGGTCACGTGATGCCTCCCATGAAATTGTAGTGGGTTAATGTGACACCCTCCAGAAAAGAGGTCCATGGTATATTGAATCCTTAGTGTGTAAGCCTCAACTTTATGGTAACTATGATGACACTGATTCCTACCATATTCAGGATATGTAGACCTCCTCTCCCTGAGGTTGGACCTCTATATTGATCATACATGGAGGGATTGGCAAATGATACCCTTGTTCATAACAATAACACTGATTACTTATTATCCCTTGTTTCTCAGAAACAATCATGTCTCACATTGGCTTAGGAGTTTCAATGATCATATCATCTACACTATAAATCCCCACAAATATAAATTGTTTCTTTAGTGTGTATTCCCTAACATAATGGGAACTAAGATGACTTTGATTCCATCCATATTTAGGATAAATATACCACCTACCCCTGAGCATCAAGCTCTGTATTGATCACCCATGGATAGACTGATATATGAGTCTCGTGTTTAAAGAAATGAAAGGCATAAATCAGTAACCCTTGTTTCACATAATGAGAATCACTCACATGGGGCATAGAAAATTGTGTTGGTAAACTTATCTCCACTATACATCCCATAACTACAAGGGCCTATGTCTTCGTATAAGCCCAAGTATTCTAGAAACTCTGAATAACTCCGTAAGGCCCCCAAATAAGATAATTCACTTTATCCTATCATCAGGTTAAAGGATATGAGAACTATACTGACTTTGATTCCTACCATAATCAATATACGTAGGAAGCCTTCTCAAGGCCCAAGATTCATACCAAACACCCCAAGGACTATCCCAATACATAATCCCAAGACATATATTCCACAGGGTTGATCATATATTCCACATTGTTTAACACACCAAGAAAAGATCTGGTGGGAGTATAGATATTTGAATGAACACCTCATTAGGAAACATAAATGAATTCCCCTCATATGAGGACATATACATTGGTCTAGTTCCATGAGTTTCAAAAAACTACTTGGGTTTTTTTTCCTACAATATCCATGATACGTAGGATGCATCATAATGTCTTAATCCCCTCCTCTGAATGTTAACTAACTCCTCACATGGTAGAATGTTCATATGTATTTGGTCATATTACATTAGCATAAAAAGAATATATAAAGCACATAGAAAAGTGGATGAAGAACCTCAGATACATAACGATGGATCCATTAATGAGACTCCCTTTAATCATATCATTACAGAATTAATCGATAAAGTTTTTGGTCAGGGTAACAAATTTAATATTGGGACTAGGAAGGGAACCATGAATATATATTAAATCAATATGAGAGTCCCAGGTTCAGAAATAATTCCCCCCAAAAGGGTGTGATGAGCCTGAACTCCAATGCTATCAACAAATTTGAGTCCCTAAGAGTCACAGGGCCTGAAAATCCAGATAAACATCAAACATCGGAAAGTGTGTCTTTACTAATATATAGATGGGGGAACTATTGGGAGTTATTAGGAACATGTGAAAATGATATCATAAAGAGAAAAACCATTTCACACCATTATATCCCGATGAAAAGAATGGAAATACCATCATGAATCTCTATAACGACAAAATAATTGATTATTACCCTTCGAGCCATTCTTTTTTTCCCTATATGCAAATAAAATGATAAAATTTATTTGAATCTATGTTACAATAGAAATATTGGGTTATAATGTGGCAGGCCATTTTGTTTTGAAAAAAATCTATTAATAAATAAATAACGAAGGCATAATCTTTCAAATGATCCCCTATAACTAGGTTTATAATAAGTTCATCCTCATTTTGATAAGTCTAAATGAGTGGAATGGATGAATCGTGATAAAATAAAAAACGTTCTAACAATGCATATCTAACTCATCTTATTGTGACCACGATACTGCACTATTCAGTAACCTTGTTCTTTGTTGTCTGTGTAATTATAGATACTAATTTAGCAGCTTGATTCGAGACAATGTTGTCATCATCACGTATTCATTCTAGAAAATCAAATATTTTGATAACTTCCACAGGTCACAAAAAAATATCAGCATCACTGTGACTCGAATAGAAGTTTCTGAATATGATTGTTTTGGAGTACCACTAATATGGTATCATCTTGACAATTGAGGTTGGTCGTGAGGTTCTTTAGATAGCATGACCAATGAGATCAAAGTTCCAGATGAAGGTAACTACAGAACATGTTTCTCTCTTCGCCATGACTAATTTATTTAGTAGTTTAGACCTAGAGAACAATAATTACCACCTTCAATATTTAATTCGGGTGGAATAGGAATCTAGGTATGGATTCTTTCATGTTCATGAGCTTCCTAGGAGCGTTGGTGTTTGCTGCTGTCATAGACGACATCTCACCAGTACCTCTCAGTCACCTTCTGAGGGTACCATCTGACACACAACCTTCTCTGATGCCCATGCACAAACATCAAGGATGACTCATCAGAGGAGAAAGGCATCAGATATCCAGGAGATAGTGCATAACCCCACTCCAAACGATGATGACTATATGTATACACAGGTAAGAACCTTCCAAGATGCACATATCTATGATCAATTTGTAAAATTTTATGGGCATAATCTTGTAGAAAGCATGGGGGAGGCTCTTATTCCTACCAACATATAAGAAACCCATCAGCATACACTTGTGGAATAGATAGGACAAAAGTGGATTCATATCCCCACTTCAATAGAAGACAGTTGTCCATTCATCATCGATAAAAAAATTGTAGCCTCATATCCTTGTACACACTTTTCTAAAATGCCATTACATTTTAGAAACATACGATGAACTCTAATGTCATATTTCAGCATTGTTGCAGATGAAGGGATAGGTGCATACTCATATCCCTATATACAGTATAGCACAACACTCTGATCATCGTGAACAAGTTGTTGTACTGGAGAAAGCGCACACTCTTTCTCCCAACTGGGAGGATTATCATCACACTCTATTGAAGGGAGAGAAATTTCATCACACTCATATCCCATTCGAATCAGAGCTCACTAGGTGAGAGCAGTACACACCTATGAACAGGGACACAAGCCTGTCGAAGTTTTTTGGAAGCATAATCCAAAGGCCTAGGATTGGTAATATATCCTCGTTCTGCTAGAGGATGACCAAGTGAGAATGGAACAAAACTCAGGACAAACTCATATTACTATAGATGATTATACTCGGTATACACTAGTAGATCATAGAAACAATGCACATATTCATACTTCCGCTAATGAATGATTGCGCCAGCATCATTCCAAGGCAATAGAATAGGAGGCACATAATATTTCACCCATGGAAAAGGAATTACCCCCTTGCCCAGAAATCACTACATGGTGAGGTATTCCAAACTCTAACACCTTCATACAGAGAGGTGCTCGAATCCTCAGTGTCAATTATATATGGTAACCCATCAACTTACAGAAAAACCCCACTCCCATAAACAGGAGACCATTTGAACCATCTTCTATTATAGAACTAGATGGAGTCATATAATTCCAATATGGAGGATGAAGAAAACGAAATATGGAAGGAGTTATCTAAGAAAACCTCCCTCTCATGTTTTATTCCCTCACTACCACTGACTTTGAGATCCCATATGTGATAGAGATAGATTGGATGCCTTATCTATGCCAACATATGTGGGCGACTCACTAGTGACTGAATGATCGACATCTCACTTATCTAGGAAATGAGTTTAACATTTATAAAATCAATATACTCTATTTTCAGTTAGACTTGGTGGCTATCTCCATGAACTAAGATCCTAAACTGGAAGATAAAAATGAAAATATGTGACATGCTTGCTTCCATTGCATCATGAATCATTGGAAGATAATATTTGGAGAAACATAATGCATCCATATTTGAGGATGGGGGAAGAATGGAGCGTTACACTTTGGTGAACCTTTGGAATAGCATATCCCCTTGGGTGTGGCATCCAACAATGTTATATCCTCTTGCAAGATCAAGGGGCCATAAAATTCTTGCACTAGTTGGTCACTGCAACAGAATGACTCTGCTCTAGTAGTGCCCATACATTATGGATGGAGAGGGAGGATAGCCAATAATACTTCAAACTAGTCCCTTCAAAACAATAAGAATACATTTAGAACATGGATAACTAAGTTTCAATCACCCAGAAAACATTTCGTGAGAAGCGTTTCTCATCAGGGGACACCATTTATCCTTGTTATTATGCAAGAAAAATTATGCCACATCAGTCATGCCATGATTGCAGATATAGTATTATCCATACAGGAGAAAAACCAACCAGTTGGGCTAGGGGAATATCTACCACCGCCTCCACCTCTTGGATTTTAAATTCCCTAGAGGGTTTGGGACACTTCAGTAGCTACTGCAAGCAAACCCCGACCTAATGGGATGGGGGGATTTATATCTCAATAACTATATATAAGTTCATATACCCTTTAGATGACCCTAGATACATCATCAATGATCCATGAACAACCTCACCCCACTGGGATATGGGAATTTGTATCTACATATTTATCTGGGGATTCATCAAATCCCTGATCAGTGACTTTGGATGCTCAACAGTAGGAACAATTAGTTCCAACTATGGCCTTAAATGACCTCCAACCCATAGAGATGGATAAGTCATCATCATCATCGCCAACATAGGGAGAATGAGTCTTCTCCTTGTTGTGAGGAATAAATCAATCGTCAGAATTACACCATCCCATCTCGTTGTAAAACAACCCCTTCTTAGATGGGGCTCATTCGGAACCCCTAACCAGAAACCCCATCAAGGTCACCATTCATGGACCAAAATAGGGGGATCATACTGTGAAGATAGTCAGACACAACTGGGGTCACAATCTAATGTGGCCCAACATGCCAAGGGTTTGAATAATAAATTTAAAGAGGATAATGCAGAATCATCATATTGCATCGAAAGAAATGTCACAACATCCATTTTCTGATATGCCTACGTGAATGTAATAAAATTCAACATTGAAGATATTTATCATGACAAAAATATAGAGGTTTGATGCCTGGAAAACATGCCTCAGGAAGAGAGTGACTTGAACGCAATGAATAAGGTTTCATGTACTAATAACTAGAGACATCTCCAATACATGGAAATCCTGAATATCAAGTTTCCACCTCCCAAATTGAATGATACAAATGAGAATGGTGTAGCTCTATCCCCATCACCTCCCAGGATAAGTGGGGATCCTTCCCTAGATGACTGATTTCAATGTTTGTATTCAAAATACATGCTCTTTGGAAACATAATGAGGATCTAATGAGGGGAAACATTCCAACCTGGTATTATCTCTAGGAAGAAACAAATATAATCCTTCCCACAGTTGATCCACCAACAATGGTAGCTTATGAATGTCATATTGGATTCTGGTCTAGGCAGCTATCCCACATACATGAGAAAGTCAAAAATGATCAAGACTTCCCACCATTGGGGTAACGACCCCTCCTCCCCCCGAATAACTATTAAGTATGATGAATATTTAAAAATTAGTGGATGATGAATGTGAAGCCTCCTCATAAAACCCCTCCATCTCCCCATAGATGATAGATGGATCAGGAAGCAGTGTCTCATGTGCTTTTTAACATCATCTTGTCTGAGGGTACTCGAATGGAAGCTATGAAAGGGTGAGGTGTGCCTATGTAGCATGAAAGTAATCCATATATCAAATGGGTCGATGATACCCCTACTCCTCCCAACTATGGGATCCCTAACTTCTCAACATTTTACATTGAGGAATACCCAAAAACAACATCTCACACACATTGTTTCCCAATCTAGACTGATGATGGTCCCTAATGATCAACAAGAGGTAACAATAGTGAGGTGTTTTATACAAAACATGATTGGGCCAGTCTTTCTTTAGTATAATAGTCCACCAGCAGTATCTATGTTAGGATTGGAAAACCTATGAAATCAATTAAATTACCAATTCAGTTCTACATGGTGGAATACAATGATCTTCAACCTAAAAAAATACAAATAACGTGAAGACGAGAGAGTGTATTAATTCATAACAAGATGGATTGGTTTGAACTACTTACTCAACATACCACTCTCACATGATAAACAATTAGAAATCTGTGATAATTATTTTATGAATGATTAGTAGATTCCCCTGATTTAATAAAATATATAGTCAAATTCCATGAATTTTTTGAAACAACCCAACATTTGGAGACATTAATTCTGTGAACCCATTACAATTCTAGATTCATGCATACAACATTGAATAAATGGTCATCCGGAATGGAAGTTGCAGTTGTCAAGATCAATACCGTAGTGGCACCTGTCTTACTATTCAGGCATGCCCAAAACCACCCCGCACCTTCTATCAGGTATAAAGAACCACTGAATCTCCCTCATCTAGAAGAAAAAAGAAATCAGGGTCATATGAGATTTGAATAATTGATGAAAAACATATACTTATTCTCGAATTAATTGGGCCTCAGTTATTTGTTTGTAGCCTTGGATAATAACCTACTCACACTTCCACATCCCGGGAAGCCTGATGAGGATAACCTGACCTACCGACCTAATTACTACTCTTTCCACAAAAGGTTGGGTCATAATATCCAGAATTTTTTCATCTTAAAATATTTCCTTCATGTAATGGAAGATTCTATGAATGTGGATGTAGATAATTTCCTATACTATTTTTCTCGCATAACTGTGGTCCAACTAGAAGAATTGCATGATTGGAAGAAGGTATCAACCAGATGTGTGTCACAATTTGACAACTGGATCGATTTAAAGAAAATTCATCCAACCCATGACACACTGAGATCATAGTTTAGAAAACCAAAAGTAAATCCACCACTAAATTAATAGGGGTCATAAGGACCTCCCAAAGGTGGGTGTGACCACTAGAGGTTGGTTGAAACAGAAGAGGAAGAGTCATGTTCTCCTCAAATGTAGGCGTTAACTCTCACTGATTTTTTACCTGCACCATTTGTAGCATATGAAAAACCCCACCAAATGGAATCCTCATCAGATGAAGAACTCATATTTGGATAAGTCAATAAAATAGACATTTTAAACACCTTCTCTTATGAGGAGTTTTTCCCAGTGCATGATTTACCCATGCATAAATGTTGAGTGGGTGGCCACATTCCCTGGAGTCGATGATATTGAGGACACTGTAGAAGGGGATAGACTCAATATTTTGGTCACACCTCTATGGATAATACATATGTATTAGAGAAATGTGGGAAATAGATCGAGTTATCCCAATAGGGGAATGAAGGTGTCTCACAACCCTGCATTATTTCCCTGTAACTAATTTTCCATTAGGGACTCCTTGAAGGAGCTCTCCCCAATCATCCTAGACAAAGGGGAAGGCCTGGATGACTTGCACTACTAGTAGCTGATGTTCCCATAACCTCCACACAAGAACTGGGTGTGTCTGACCCAAGCACCTTGGATACTAATCTGTAAGCCTATGAGTAGCCCCATATTGGGATGCGCCGACCTTTGGCCCAAAATTTTGAAATTATTAAATAGCTAGCAGTAGTCCCATCCAAGATCTCAGTCCTTGATGTGCTCCATCTTTAGAAATAAGTATGTGATGTAATTTTTTAATCGCTCTGGGGCCCACAAGAGTCTAAGGCCTGTCATGTGAAAACCATGACACAAGAATTTTATGATTCCATCTCATTCACTAATCAAGATCATCAAGCGGCCCTATAAGGGCACATAAAGCCCCAATATGTCTCAAAGAAGACTCAATAATGTTAGTTTCTATAGGTACCTTATTGATAATGGCCCTAGGATCAATATTTTACCAGTACAAACCCTATGTCATTTGGGATATGTTAAAGGAGACCTATGTTCCACTATTTTAACCATCCAATGGTATGATAAATGCAAGGAAAGGATTATCAGGAAAATCACGCTCACAGCCCAGTTTGGGGATCATACAAAAGATACCGACTTTACAATAATCTAGTATGAAACCACATATAATTTCCTTCTCAGA
The DNA here is from genome assembly GCA_963277665.1 of Viscum album. NCBI lineage: Eukaryota > Viridiplantae > Streptophyta > Magnoliopsida > Santalales > Viscaceae > Viscum > Viscum album. Next base: position 288,126,016 of record OY728153.1, on the reverse strand, counting down.
AGGCCTTATCTTCATAGCCATATATAAATACCTTCAACATTTCTTCAGGGTATGAAGTATCCCATTAATGGTATGGTCAACATACTAAATGGTGATAGTGCTCCCTTTGTGACATGTGGGGTCACATATGCTAAATTAGAGTTTTATAACATGGGAGTAGAACAATCAATAACTAATGATGGTATATAGGTTGACACTCTCAATGTCCTAGAGACCACCCCTATGAATCAATGGAACATGCTCGATAGAAACCATGTACTCCCCATAAATCTGGTCGAGGTCATAAGTATAATCATGGAGGCCCAAATACTTACTAACCCCATTGATGGCATTGAATACCCTCAATGGAAGAATCTAACTATAGAAACTTAGTCAACAACGGATGAAAATTTCTCTCTGCATTGAATATCTCATCCTGATAATAACGGAAAAGCCTGCAGATTTTTATTTCCATATGAGAATGACTCCACAGGCTTAGAGATGGATAAATATGTGGAAGAACTCATTAATGATCAATCAGAATTCAATAAATGTGTCTCTACTACCACTGATGAACTCAGGAAGATAAACTAAGGAACATAGGATGACCTGCATCGTACAAAGATTAGTTCCTCCTTTCCCATCATAGAGCAAGAGATGTACATCAAATTTCTGAAGAAACATTAATATATGTTCTCAGGGAACTACACAAAAATGATCAGAATGAATCCAGATGTTTCTATGTACCATCTCAGGCTAAAAAAAGTGCATATATGTTTCATGAAGGCATATAGGAGGATACACCCTTCTCATGCCCCTAATATAGAGGTGGAATTCAAAGATTTGATTGAAACCAACTCTATCTAAGAAGTGAAATACCCAATATCGCTTTCTAACATTGTACATGTTAATAAAAAGAATAGGAAAATTATGGATTGTATTTATTTTAGTGAACTTAAGCCATATTATCCAAATAATGACTTACTTTTACCAATCGTGGAACTCTTAATCAATGAAACTGTAGATGTCCAGCCCATTTCCTTTATGGATGGGTACTCGGGAACAATCAGATAAAGATGGCCCTGAAGATGAAGAATCCACTACCTTTAGATCGCCATAAGGGATATTTTTTAACATGGCATGCCCATTATTTTGAAGAATGTTCATGACACATATAAACATTCCATGCACCATATCTTTAATCTGTTCTAGGGAAAGATAGATGAATGTCATGTTGATCGCCTAGTAGTTAAATATTGAGGATGACGTGATCACTTCATGGACCATCAACCAATTTTCAATAAGATATGTCATTACAGTTTGGAGATGAATCGAATAAAATGTGATTTTGGGGGTAACACCAGAAAATTTACTTGGATTTACGGTATGCTACTAGGGCATTATGGTTGACTTGGAAAATATCATTGTTATCTTAGTAATGTCACCCACCAGAAATCTACATTAACTGAGGGAATCCATGGCCACATCTCCTACATTATTTAATTCCTAGATAACGTATCTTGAAATTCACTTACATTTACTAAGCTAATGAAGAAGGGAATCAACTACCAATGGGATTATGATTCCCATAAGCCTATGAAAGTCTCAAAAAATATATGTTACACCCACTGGCCCTGATTACCCCTTTAGAATGGTGGACACCCATATAATATGTTACCACCATGGAACACTCATTGGGAACCCTCCTCACAAAAAAGAATGATACGGGAAGAAAGAATATTATATATTACCTCAACCATATGATGGTAAGTACTGATACTCAATACTCTGAGGTCGAGAAGAACATAATAAAACTCATATTCATAGTAAAAAAGATAAGGTATTACATGCAGCAACACAAAGTCCAATTAGTCTCCCATGTGGATCTGATGAGGTAAATCATTGGTCATTCGATGCGGACTGGGTGATTGGCTCAATGGGTGGTCATTATTCTACAATATGACATCCAGTTCATGTCACAAATGTTAGTAAAAGGGAAATTCCTGGTTGATTTCCTCCCAACACATCTAGCCCTGGAAAATATACCAGATGACAACATTCTCCCATATGAATCTATACCCATGAAACTCCCCCGACATGGGAGATGCATATTGATGGCGCCTCCATGAGACCTGTCAGCACAATAATGGAGAACTCAAAGCTCAACCAGGTCAGTCTGTGGATTTTATTCTACTCTCAAGACGTGGAATTATTTCCTTACTCTTTATAAATATCTGAAGGATGGAAAAAAATGAGGCATATTACTAAGCTCCCATCATTGGATTGGAACTAGACCTACAACAACAAATAGCCTACATAAACAACAAAGGGGATTTATAGTTTGATATAAAGAAGTTAAATGGACTATATTACATTCAAATGGAGGAATGGGCCCCCCACATAGGCTATGTCAGGGGAATGATGGAATAATTCCCCTTTGACCCCACACTGCATTATCTTCCCCAATCACAGAATTCTCATGCAGGCATGTAGACTAATATAGTCGATGTCCTAGACAACCATGATTCAGAGGAAGCAACATTCTATATTATGCATCGAAGAATGGTGTCATCAATCATCATATGTGATATGGAGGAGATCAATTAGGTTAGAACCACCATAGATCTTAATAAACTTGTTACCACCCCTTTCGAATGAAATTTATAATTGATTGTCTTTGAGATAGGACTCTTCCAACAGATCATGCCATATGGGAAAATATTCAACACCATGCTGCAAAGTTCACCATGTAGGATTTTCCAAACTAGGAAAAAGTACTCTACTAGTGAGGTTTCGATAGAATTCTCTTTAGGTGCATAATGGAAGAAGAAGTTACAAACATTATGGAAGAATTCCAGGGAGGATCCAATGGCTCCCATCAATCTCGGACTAATCTCTCCCACCCAATCAATGGGTAGGGGTATTACTAGAAAACCATGACACATGACTATGTGGAATTAGATATGAAATTTCATTCATTCTACATCCATAAAAACACCACCCATCATCCCCTATAAATGATTTGTATAGATAAATACAACTATCTATTTTCCATTTGGGTGGTAGATGTTGTGGGGCCATATCTTCAAGCCGCATCCTATAAGTTCATGTAAATCCTTACTATAATCAACATATTTTTAATATGAGATAAAGAAATACCCCTCACAGAATTCATGATGATGAATATCATCATAATTGTGAAGTCACATATCATAAAAAGGTTCAAAGTCCCTCAAAAATATTTATGTAAAATGAAACTAACATATATTCCATAGAGATGTGGAAGCTTTACCAAAAGTACGACATCAAGTCCAATCACTTAGGCCACTATAATGCAGTGAAAAATTGATAGATAGAGGAATTCAATAAGACTCTATTGAACATACTCTAGAAGATAGCGATCTAGGGTGTGAAGGCTTGGATGGATACAATCCTCCATGCATTATAGGCCTACCATACCACCACAGGTACTGCTACACAATAAATACCATATTCACTATTGTATGGGATTGAGGTAGTGTTACACATAGAGGTCCAGTTTCTCTCAATAAGGGAAGACATTTAAAGATAGCACTCAGATGATGAATAATCTCAAAAGTGGTTAGATGAGTTGGAACAACTAGATGAGAAAAGGTTGTGCACACTGCACAATCTGTAGATTCATCAGAATCAGATAAAATGAGCCTCAAATAAAAAGGTTTTCCTATGCGCATTTGGTTAGGGAGAGTTGGTTCTACCTCTCAGAACCCCAATGATAAAGAGGAAGAAACCCCTAAAGTTGGGGCCCAAGTGGGAAATGCCCTATATAAAAAATATAGTGTATCATAATGGTGCTTATTCACTGGACACCATAGATGGGGAGCATGTCACATGTCCCACCAATGGGATATTTATTAAAAAATACATCGCATAGCTACCAGAAAAAGGGAATCAACATTAGAGTAATCCCCCATCAATCCGCCTAACTATATGTAATTAAAAAATATAGGATCAACCTAAATACATTATATTTAACTATACAGGCTCATCATGACCACAAGACGTTAAATTATATAGATTTTTTCCTACCAGTAGACATTCAACTACATGGTTCCTTTCATCCTTACCGCATGACATAAAACTGCATAAATCCACATCCCACTTCATGTCAGATAATCCATCGTCCTCATCACATGTTGGTAATCTTCTTGGTTGATATCCTGCTTGATTCTTATCTTAATGATATATATAGTGATGCATCAATCCTACATCTTAGTCCAATTATTATATGATATAAATTTCAATTGTTGTACCCTCTCTTGTCTCTGTATTATAAGGATACTCATTTCATTCCATGTTCGTCACAGCGAGCATAGCTCATGTGAGTTTAGGAATCACAAAAAGGACTCACCCTCACAAGCACCGAATCTAGGTAAACAATAAGTCCATGTTGGTCCTGAGTAAAATACCATATAAGGTATACCATGAGTCCATGCCTCTTGATGGTAAAATGCACAGTTAATTCCCTTATCATGTTACATAATACTACACAGATCCATGCTACCCATCTCCATTCACGGTGAGTCTCCCACATCCTTACCACATCACATTAAACTACAGAGCTTTTTTAGAACTATGTATGAATTGATTATCATTTTCAATGAGACACATAGTGATTCCTTAGTCCTATATCGTGGCCCACCAACTAAATGAGGCATGATACCCATGTCCTATATAGGGCCCTTGTCCTTCCATTTTTCCAACACCAAACATGGCTCACATGGGATTAGAAATCACAATAAAGTATTCCCCATTCGAACATGGGGTATTAGACATGGTTGGCACCCATCCTTACCTCATGACAATAAAACAACCCTATTTTCCAAGAAACACATGTGGATTGATTCTCATCATTATGGGATAAATAGTAATTCCATGGATTCCATCATTGGGCCTAACCGCTATATTTCCACCAATTTATATTGGTCTAGCTTTGTCCCCACCACATGATGTTAATCTTCTTGGAACTTCAAGAACTTTGTGTAGATTTATTCCTGAAATCTCAGGATACATAGCGATTCCTAGATCTCCAATCCTTGGCCCAATTACAATGGTTAATGGAAATAATTCTCACCTCTACATATCGAGAAGTCCTATTTAGAATATTTTCACTCCAAGAACATTGCATGACTTGATTCTCATCCTCATGATATACGTATTGACACTCAAACCACAAATCCCTATCCTAGTTGCAAAAAACAAAATAATTACCTCTTTGAAAATGGTCCACAAATGAGTCTTTCCTCGGTGACCCAGATAAAGAAGTACTTACACCATCTTCTTTATCACCCCCAATCTATAGGCCACACTTCATGTTTGGGGTATGTCAGATTTCCACAATATTATATGGCCCTTGGAATGGATTTATGGCTTTAAGAACCATTTTCTTAAAGATGCATGCATGCATATGGATCTTTCATATACTCATATAGCTACAAACGAAATTTTCCACTCTATGAAAAAAAATATTCCAATTCTCATGATCTGTGAAACCATCATGGAAGTACTCAAAACCTCAGTGTGTCTAAACAACTCCTCATATGGCTATCCCACATCATTACTCATGACCCAAGATAATTATATAAAATGTTTCCATCCCACTCTTGGGAGGATGTTAGAGTACTCTGAACCGTGGGTATATTAATTAGGCTCATGAGTATCATCCTCCATATTATAAGTACATGTCAGTCATGACCTTAAACATCCTATTTTTTTGTCCAAGATATACAACCCTAAATTATAGTGTATGATATTCCAAATCATAAGACACTAAACTATAAGAGAAAGAGACACAAAACATATAATGTTGAAATCCCAAAAAGGTCATCTTGGGAAAAAGTCTAGTACTATTCAACTAAACTCTTCATCTCTAGAGTTTAGGAAACAATAAGGGCATAAAAAATATGTCATAATACTCATGGGGTCTATCCAGTAATCCTATTAGAAGCCAAGATATGCTCACTGGACCCCCGAGTCCAAGAAAAAATTAGAGAAATGATTTGTCACATATCATCACTATGAGAATATATTCATTAGGCAGTGGAACAAATTTTAGGGTACTCAAACCCACCCTAGTTTTACAGTATCCATAGATCATACTTTCAGATCTGAAGTGTCTCAAATAACCATAACCATACATAGACCTTGGAAAAGATATCTAGGTAATGGAATGTTTTCTTGACTATACATGCATATGAATCCTTAGTATGCACCTACGGACTACAACCAAATGGGATACTCTAAAAAATACATTTCGATTGTCCGGAACCGAGACATCATCACTGAAGAAGTCAACACCTCAGCGTGTCTGAACTAATCCATATGATTGTCCCATATCATCCCATAGAAATTATCACTAGGGGTTGTGATTTATAATACCCATGATAAACTATACATTTTGATTCGATATCCTTGAAATTACATCATCTTGTTTTGTATATTTCCTCTAATCCAGAATGAGGTTCTCAATTCTCAAATGTTTGGTAGCCCACATCTTGTGATTTGAAACCATGAGACATAGGGGTCGAGATTTATGATGTAGGAGATAATTGACCATGTTCTAGATCCCTTCCTGGATAGCCTACTTCCCATACCCAATTTTATAATTTGGATTTCTGAGTATTCAAAAATCTTCCATAGCCATCAGAAAGAAGTGGACATTGTTTTCTCTTTGCATGCTAAAAATGCAGAAGGGTCTTAACCCTCAAACCAAAGGTTCCTTCTACATTCCAAAAAGTTGAAACAGTTTGAGTGAGTAACAGGAACACTGTGGCGTAACATGGAATCTCATAATGTCATGGGACATACCTATCATGTCGGCACCATCTCATATTCATTGACTAAGGATTTTGGGTTTTGATTTACATCATACATAACCATACAATCTCGGTGAGCCTCATGTCCCTCTTAATTCATCATAACCAATATTATCTCCATAAATCATCCATAACCTATAGAAATTATACCTGGATTCAAGAAAACATATCCCTGACAATGAATTCATGACTATAGATCCTGTGTATGCACTGATGATTGTCAATCAAATGTGTCATTCTTAAAATGGGCATTTCAATCCTTGTGAGCCTCAGCCACACCAATGTTGAACCCAACACCTTAGAGTGTTTTAGGTCACTTCTAGAATGTCTGAAACACATCCTATGATTATATATATGGTTTTTGCTAATAAACCCTAATCTAAATCAATAGAATGTCTTATCTAGATGTTAAACTAAACTAAATAGTTAGAAGGGTAATTCTAAATTAACATAAACTAAAGCGATAGAAGCTCTGAGCTTAAAGACCATAAACAAAATAAATAGAAGGTCCAAGATAAAAAGACCATAAAATAAAGATTCATAAGATCTTAGCTAAAATCCTTAAACGAAAGTAAAGATAGAAAAAGTTTTATCCAAAATACCCTAAACTAAAGAAATTTCAAATTTTGGCTGAAATACCCTAAACTAATGCACGACAACAATGTAGTCTGTGGAATATTGTAAATCTCTCCATATGGACTTATCAAAATTACTCTATGCCCACCAAGCCAATCACCTTCGTAAAAGATAATGAACTCTCCCTCTAGGTCTAGTATTATACCCATTGTCCCCTATACATGTTAGATGATCTTAAGATATCTATAAAAAATTACCAGTGAAGAGTCTCATGTGGGTGGGCATTCAAAAGAATCCGAAAAAGTGTATCTGCTATAATTTCAAAATTCAATTCCAAGTAGTCTAGTTCATTCAATATAAATAAAGGATGGGTATCATTGGAAATTGTCAAAATATCGGAGAAAATAAAATTCACAGCCATTATAAATAGATTAAAATCATATGGTATTATAGAATGTTCTAAATACTCATCCATTCACAGTGTGAAAAATAGGGAGGAACCATCACATTTTAGAGTCTCTCCAAAGCCTCATTAGAAAAATGGGATACATTAAAATAGTTAATTCATGAAAAAAGATAGTTGATAGCACTGGAAAGATCCCCAAGAGTCTAGTAAGATGTATTGATTTATTGATCGATTGCTTCTCTTCCATCTTCTTTTGCATCTACTTCGTGATAGAGAAATTTTAATAGAGTCAACAACTCTTTAATACTCCAATGGTAATTGGCCAATGAGGTTGATGATGCTGAAATATTGAACCTGATATGAGAAATCATCTCCTCAGGTATTCATTTTTGTATCATCCAAGCATCCATTTAGGTCTTCAGATCATATAACAGCTGATGAACCTACTGTAGTGCATATGTCACCTCCTTCATTTGTTTAGCAAGGGAAGCCTCATTGATGAATTCTCAAATCTATTTTTCATTTTTTTATAAGTATCTTTGATTGAAGATGATCTACTGAATAATATCATACAAAGGATACCAATCAAAATCGTCTTCCCCTATGTTGTGAAATAACTGGATAATGCACCCCCTAGTTTTAAAATACATACAAGGGGTCTCATCAATCAAGACAAGAATATGTACCTAGAACAACTTACAATGTAACTGACCCTCAGAATACTTAACATATTTCATGATGGAAGGATGACCAACTAGTCATATTATAACTAAAATAGAAGATGAAGCCTCACATACCTCTTTATCAACAGACGTATTGCCCATGTCCTGAATTAGAGGACTAGACTCTTCAATAGAGTATGAACTAATGTATGAAAGACCATCATAGGAGCAAGTTCTCATCCTTAATACCTCAATTAAGTCCTCAATTAACTCCCTTTAATCTGCTAATAATGAACATGGTGACACAAGAGGCCTTTCCAAATGACGGACCAGCTTGCCTAACACACCATTCTGATAATCTGTCACCCATGCCTAGATATAATCCTGGGTAAGGGAAATTATAGAATTTGTAGGCGGGAGTATGATCTCTGCCCTAGTGTCTTCACGAGACAATATATTCAACAATTTATGAATTATTCTAGGATTTTATTCCCATATAAAATTGATTGAAGGGATGTGATTAACCCTATGAGAATAGCCAAATCGTCGAGTGAAACGATATAGTGTGTACAGTTCATAGACGATCAAATTATCCATCCTGATTGTGAGAACCCCATCCTGATAGAAGATCATACACTAAAAAACAATGAACACTGTATAAGAAGTTATTTTTTACTTTATAATGGGTTATAACCCATTCTAAAGACACTAGAAGAGGTTATGACGAAACACCACTAATGTGCCCACCTACTGTTAGTATAAGAGGTTTGGAGAATGAGTTAGTAAATGAGTGATGAATTTAGAGGTGGTTACATTCGAAGTGGTTTAAACCCCCTCTAATTTCATCCAAAAGTTACCAAAAATGGTTGTCATTAAAGGCGTTTATACCCTCAACCGCCTCTAATACAGGGATTAGGGCCAGTTAAAACCGCCCCTAATTTTTAATTGCATAATAGGAGGTTTTGTAAAACTGCCTCTAATTCTTCTTTGTTGTTGAAGAAAACCCCCCAATATGTTCCTATTCTACCTCCTATCTATAACAATCCCCCATGTGCATGCTCCTCCGTTGTCCATGTCGCCCGTCTGTCTTGGTGTGTCCCCCCCCCACATCTGGTGTTTCCTCGGTGTGTCCCTTCTAGTGTCCTCGGTCTGTCTCTCGGTGAGTCCACGGTCTGTCCCCCCCCTCTGTTCGGGTTTTCCCCCCATATCTCTCGGTGTGTTCGTGGTCCGTCCCCCCCCCATCTGTCTCGGTGTGTCCCCCCATCTCTCCAAGTGTATCCGTGGTATTTCCCCCTGTCTGTCCCGGTTTATCCCCATGTCTGTCCTCAATGTGTCCCATGTCTGTCCCCATGTGTTCCCCCCATCTCTCTTGGTGTGTCTGCGGTCTGTCCCCCCATCTGTCCCGGTGTATCCCCCCCACCTGTCCTCGGTGTGTCTCCTATCTGTCCTGGTGTGTGTCCCTAATGTGTCCCGGTGTTTGTCCCTGGTGTGTCCCCTTTTTTTCCTGTCTCGTTCCTCCTATCTGTGTTTATCCCAGTCTTGTCCCCTAGTCTTCGCGGTCCCACCTGGGGGCTCGGTCTCCCTGGTCTCATGTGTGAGTTTTCCACGTGTGTTGTCCTGGTCCAACCCTGCCCCACCCCGGTTCTCCTCTATGAGTGTCCCAGTCCATCTGGTGGTCTCCTCTCTGGTCTGCAATTTCCGAGGGCATTTAAAATGTTGTCCTAGACGGGATTCTAACAACAGTTCCCCCCGGTATACCTGCAGCGCCGAAACCACTACCTCAATCACTTATTTTTCTCAATTACCTATATTATTCTACTTATATTTATTTAATATGTTTATTAAAATATTAATTATTTTCATAATATATTTAAATACATATAATAAGTATATTAAATTATGCATATATATTAATAAACGTATATACATTGACAAATTTGCACTTATAATTTATATATTATTGTATTTATATATATTAATAATTTTATTAAAATAAGAATTATTAAAACAATATATATAAATACATATAAAAAGTTTATTAAAATAAGCATATATATTAATAAAAATATATATATTAACAAATCTACACATATAATTTTTATATTATTGTATTTATATATAAAAATAAGTTTATTAAGATTAACATTATTTGCATAATATATTTAAATAAATAAAATCTATAAAATATATCTATATTTATATAAATATAAATATATATGTATATATATATTTTATGCACACCTCTATAAATTATATATTTACAAATATTTACAAATATTTAAATAAAATTATGTATTTATGTATGTATTTATAAATACATTTATATCAAAGAGACTAAAAACGCAAATGTGTATTTATATATTTATTTGTAAATATTTATATTTATTTGAATACACATATATATTATATATTAATTTATTTACATATATTAATATGTTTATTAAAATAATCATTATTAAAACAATACATTTAAATATATATATTAAGTTTATTAAAATAAGCATATATATTAATAAAAATATATATTAAAAAATTTACACATATAATTTATATATTATTGTATTTATATATATTAAGAAGTTTATTAAGATTAAAATTATTTGCATAACATATTTAAATAAATTATATAAATAACATGTATCGATATTTATATAAATATAAATATATATGTATATATATATTCTTCACTCCTCTATAAAATATATGATTACATATATTTATATATATTTAAATAAAATTATGTATGTATGCATTTATAAATACATTTATATCAAACACACACAAACATAAATGTGTATTTATATATTTATTTGTAATTTTTTATATTTATTTGATTACACGTATATATATATTTATTTTATTTAAATTTTACCCAAATATATTATGAATATATATATATACATATTATATTTATACATACACAATTAATATATATATATATATATATATTACATATTTATATGAATATAATGTATTATACATTTTATAAATACATTCATATATTTATAAAATATATACTATATATATATATTGTGATTTTTCTAAAGAAAATAGTAGGGGTTCACAAACGTTCCAATCTCTTAAATTAGAGGGGGTTGTGAACCCTCTCTAATGTCTTACATTAGAGAGGGTTGTCAAACCCCCACTAATTTCTTACATTAGAGGGGGTTTTTAACCCCCACTAATGTCTTACATTAGAGGGGGTTGTGAACCTCCACTATTTTCTAAAAAACAATTATGTAGAACACACACACACACACATGTATATATCTATGTATGTATGTGTGTATGTATGTATATATGTATATATATAGCACCTCTAACCAAATATATAGTGCCTCTAACTAAATATATAGAATCACTAATTATTAAAGTAGTGATAGTTTTTACATAACAGTATCTAAAATCCAACTACATATTTAAAAAATGCTAAAAAATTTATAGGGGGTTGTGAACCCCCTCTAAATTCAATGATTAGAGGGGGTTCTGCAGAACCCAATCTAAGGTTACAGAAAATGAATTTAGAGGGGGGTTGTGCATAACCCACTCTAATGTACAATTTTTTTATAGTTATATAAGACCATTCATTTATAGATCCACTGCCAACATAAATAATCGGACCACCCAGTGCACAAAATATAGAAAATTCAAAACTTTGAGGTTGACATAGCACATCGGTGTCCTCATCATGGTCGAGAGACATAGCCACACCACCAGAAATGTCTAGAAATCTAGGATGAGATGTGGGATCCAGGATCTTATAGGCATTGTAGTACTCATAACAGTGGAAGTAATCCTCTTTATAATAGAACAGATAATAGAGAGGACCACTGATCCAATAGGGAGTGATACCTTGTTGGATATGACTCGACATCTGGTAGAGGCTTTAAAGTATAGGTTCATCTATGTTTAGAAGATTCCCTATAGGAAGTTTCACCACCATCACCAATGTGTCAACCGAGATTACAGTTATTGTGTCCCTTGATAGGAAGACCCACCTATTTAAGAACATAGAAATGAATCCCACCATCGTAATATTTGATGATGCCTTTAAGATCACTCAATAGACCCATGAGGTGTAGTCCCCAGCTTCTAAAATGGCCCAATATAAGCCATCACTATCATAGACTTTCTAGGAAGGGCACTGACAGAGGAAAATTACATTTTGTCTAACACCTCTTTTACACACAAAAAATCTGATCCAGTCTATGAATGAAATGATTATGTGCACTCTTAGAACCCTCCCCAATTTTTTCTTCACACTCAAGAACATATCCCTCACTAATGCTGAAGTATTTAATTCATTTTCCCAAATTTCAATAGTAGGAAGAAATTTATCATACAACTCAGCATGGGAGGAATACTTCCTAGTTGAAGGCTATCCCCTAATATGATACTCGCCTCACCATAAATAAGATATAATTTGTTTGTCCCAAGACAACAATGAATATTTATTTCCCAATGAGGCAAGGCTTGTTGTGAATGATGAATTGAGATATCCACATGACTATGTAGTGGAAAAACCATAACAGATCATCTGAAAACACTAAATAGCTCTTCCTCACCATAAATAGGAATGTCCCTTAATTACAGAAATTTATTTCTAAATGAAGATCCCATTTTGAATATCTTTCTCCTCCAAAAGTGTCTATAAAAGAGTGGAATATTCTCAAATAACTTTGAGAAGTGGGCTATTGAACATGATCTCGTCCATCCAGAACTAACGGAGAATTGGACATCATATAATACAAGCCCTTACAATGGGATAATAACAGCTGATCGTCCTCAGTAATTGCTTCCTGAACAGAGTCGAGAGAGACAAATACCGAGAAAAATGGATCATTAAAATATAGGATAGGTATAACTGCATCATCCCACAAACCAAAACCATACCATAGAAGTTGATCAGATAAGACATAATTCAGAATATAGAATGAATGGAACATCTTCAAGACATAATTATCAGAATAAATTTGGTATCAGGGATTGGCATTGTGATTCCAAGAAATCATGGAAATCAGGTTGAACGAATCTGAGGAATTTCAATGGGAGCCAAAATCTATATAAAAATATCTAAGTGAAAAAAGTCAATCAAAAAAACATAAAATGTTGTCAAAAAATTAAAATCATAACAATCCAGTAGCATCAGGTGAATATAATTATTCTTGAACCACATAAAGAGTTCATGGATCACCAAAACTCTAGAGGATGCATGAGACGTATAACTATCACACAGAATCATGTGAACTGCATAATCCCCCTCCTTGGGGACCCACAAGCGCGTGACCTGAACATGGTCACACGAATCTAAAAATTTCAAATGATTAATACATCGTATCTCATGAATTTTTCATCACATCAATATCCCTCATACCCAATGTCAAAAAGGATACCTTAATTAAGTTCTCTTTTTAGGAAGATGAGCGCCTAAGTGGAAATCAGCCTCACGTATGACCTTTAGCTAGATGGAATCACAGTGAAGGATTGTAGAAAAAGATCATGATTAGGGATCACCTTGAGTTCTTGAAATGGGAGAAATAATGGGAGAACTCTGTAGTGTAGGCGATCATTGTAATGAATTTTCCTTAACCATGTCCAATATATAGGGCATTTGCAGAAAACAAATTTTCACTTGGTATACTAAGCATCACCTGAATAATTGGTTCATAACACCATCAAGGATTTAATGGGTATTTGTATTCCTCATAATTGAGTCTGTTTCCCCTTGAATGTCACTCCGGAAGGGAGAATTTGATGATTCACTCCAAATAAGAACAAAAAATAAAGAAGGAATAAATGCCTGAATATGAATATTATTTTCCTCGTTGAAGAAAGGATTAAGGGGATGGTATAAGACACAAGGATCACATGATCCTCCTATGGTCTCATGATCACATGACTATTTAATGGTTTGGAGGTGTCTCTACGCATTAAAAACAACCCATAACATGTCACAGAAATCCCCCTTCTTCAAATTCTTCTCCCCATGAAAAGGCTCTCCAAACAACTAGTGGTCACATGATGACAACCAAATGATAACTCCCAAGACACATGGTTTTTCATTTTCATGTTCTTGAAAAAACCATTCAAATCCTTCAAAAATAAAGACATCGAAATTCAAAAGATAGAGACCCCCAGTTGTAACAAAATGAATGAACCAAATCATCATTTCTAAGAATTAAATACATTGGTGAAATCTAAGAAAAATCCAATGACACCCGAACCACATTGGAATAAAATGTAAGAGATAAAGATGAGGGGGAGAGAGGGGTTCGTGGTCACTGAATGACACATGACACGCCTTACCAAACATCGCAAGTATTCAGTGACTCTCCCACATAACCTCCTAGAATCCATATGGCATAACTGCATTATTACGTGGAAGTCCTTGTGTATGTCCATAAATCCCCTTTGGTGTTCAGAGCATAGACATCAAGATCTATCCACTAAACACTTACGGACACCCCATATGGCCCCTATTTGTGAAGCAGATATATAATTAAACAATCAACTAAAAATCCTCAACATTTCTTGTTCAAACTCATAAGACCACCCAAACCATTGGAAAAAAAAATTGGAGATAAAGGAGAGGAGGTGAGAAGGGTTCATGGTAACTGAAGTACATGTGATGGTCCCTTGTTGATCCATGAAACACCGTGAGACCTCAGCGACATGTCTGCCTCATCCCACAATAGTCATTGGATTGTCATCCTCACCGCACAGGAGTCCTCAAGCATCTCCCAACAACTCTGAAGCACCATAAGGATAAACAAACAGGATTTGTTAAATTAAATTCTAATGTATCACCATGATTTCCTTATTTTCAATGTGACACATTGTTGAAAAATAGATTAAATGTCCTTAATATCACTCATTCCACCCTGCATGACTCCCAACTTTTGTCACATAAAAAAGGAGATACAAGGGACGATGAGGGAGGTACTCTAGGTCAATAATAGGATTGTGATGTGAAAAACACACCCACAGTTTCATCCCCTCAAGACCACCAGATAGACAATCCATGTCTCAAAAGACCCCAAGACAAGTTACCAACCATATTACAGAATCCCACCCACCCATCACATGGATCTTTGAACGGTTATTCAACATGCCAACCTGACAATATGTATGTACTTAAACATGTATGAATGATCAAAAAAGTATTCAATAATTGAAAGTAATCTGATAAAGTAGGATACTCATGATTGATGAAAATCAGGAAACATGCTCGGAGTGGTCCACGTTGGAGACTCGTGAAACCACATGGTGCGAGGCCCCTTTATCGAATATACAATATTGATTGACCAAATATGCCACAAAAACCACTGAGTAAACCGGGTGTGAGGCCTATAAATACCCCACCTTAGTACAAAAATGTACTAGCTTCTATTTAAATGGAACTCTCGAGCAGAAAAGTCCCAAGTATTGAAGCAGCTTGCTCGGAGCAACCGATCTCACGACCGAAAAACCATACTCCAGGTAAAACAACGTGGAGAAGATTGAATAGTCATGTGTTAGGTATATATCAATTCCCATGATCATTAATAGATCACGTGAAGGATCTCCCATAGGTTATTTCAACAACATCCCACAAGTCTATTAGATCATGAGAGACTCAATAGAAATTGACACTGAAAAAACCAAAGTGTTGGAAATACAATGGTTAGAACCAATATCAAAGGCATAAGGACTATGTGATGGAAATGATCACCACCAATCATGTTATTCACTTGTGTTATTCAAATACATTTCAAAACACCATGACTTAATCCATATATGTCAGGCCAGGTCTCGTGATGGATCCTAAGACATTCTATCTAGGTCATGTGATACCCTCCATATGTGTTAGGCCAGGTCATGGGATGTCTCCCACAACATGCCATCTGGATCATGCGACAACCTCCAGATAAGAGGAAAATAGTACATGGTAGCCTCAGTGTGTAATCCTCGACATAAATGGAACTACAAAGACTCAAATACCTTCCACATTTAGGATGCGTAGGCCACCTCCCCATAAGGTTTGAGATTCATATTTAATATCCATTCAAGGACATACATATGGGTCCCTTGTTCAAAGAAATGAGATTGATTAATTGCAATAACATTTTTCTCACAAACTAGAATGGATCACATGGTCTTAGGAGTTTCAATGATCATATTATCTGCACTATAAACCCTAATAAGGGAACATGGTAGCCTCAGTGTGTTATCCATTACATAAAGTGAAATATGATGACTCTCCTTCATTCCATATTTAGGATAAGTAGGCCACATCTCCCCAAGGTTTAAAATCCATGATGATCATCCATAGAGGGACCATAATATCAATCTCTTGTTAAATGAAATGACATGGATCATTTATAGAAACTTTTTTTCTCTTAATGAGCATCAGTCATGTGGCCTTAAAAATTGCACTTCTCAAGTCATCTACAATATACATCCTGGGACTATAAGGGTCATTGTCTTGTTATAAACAGAAGAATTCATAAAACCATGAAGACGCCAAAAATGCCTCCAAATATAATCATCCACATTATCCTATTAGAAGGTTAAGGGATAAGGGAACTATGATGACTCTGATTCCTACGGTACTCAGGATACACAGGATGACTTCTAAAGGCCCAAGAATCATACCAAACACCACAAAGTATTTTCCATTAAAAAATCCCTATAAATATACACAATGGGGATAAATTTCTATTACCCCTTGTTTTTCACACAAATACTACCTCATGTGTGCTTAAGAAGATGTGCTACATTGAATTAATTCCCATCATATAAAGGCATATACCTTAGGTCTATTCCAATGAGTTTTAATGAACTACATGGGTTTTGGTTCTTCTAATAACCAGGATAATTAGGATGCCTTTTAAAGTATCAATCCCCTCATCAAAATATTAACCACCTCCTTTCATGGATCTATATTAAAAATTAAATGATCATATGGCTTCATCACATAAAGTTCCCATACATCTCAAAGAAAAATGGATGAATAACTTTAGATACATATAGATGGATCTGTTACTGTGACTCCCCTTATTCATTTAATGTGATAGTTAACTAATAAACCGTTTTTTCAGAGTAACTGGTCCTATATCGGGACTAGTAATTAATCCACGAACATATCTTAAATATATAATAGAGTCTAGGAGTAGGAAATAATTCCCCTCAAAAGGGTGTGATAAGCCTGACCTCCCATCCTGTCAACCAATGCGAGTCCCCAAGAGTCATTGGGTATGAAAACCAAGATGACCACTAGCCCTTGGAAAGAAAGTCTATACCCATCTATAGATAAGGGAACCATTGAGAGTTTCTGGTAAAAAGTGACAATGTTATCCCATTGAGGAAAACTATTTCACACATTGAAATCCCGATAAAATAGTGGTCATTAAAATTTTTCTCATAATGTCACTTATCACTCTTTATGAGCTCTTAAGAATTAGTTTATCCTTTAGGTATATATTTTCACTTCCCAATAATTTTTTACTATATATAAACATAGTGTTGTGTTATTATAAATGACCTTCATATTTAAATTTTCATATGTTTGAGTGGTTTTTTAACTGTTTTTATGATGTGGGGTTTCCAAAATGGAATTTACAAATTTCAATCCCTTGATTACTTTGAGTAAGTTCAAATTGTTAGGATTCAATTTGTTGAAAGGAGGATAATGTTAAAAACTGTAATTTTATATGAAAAATATTCTCAATTTTGTATTAAAAAAACAACATCGAGTTTAAACTAACTGGAAAATATTATTATTTAAATATGATTTTTATAAACATGTACTTCAATTGGTGTGTATGAGTACTAATAACCACATTATGAAATATATGAGAATTTTATACCCAATAAATATTCATTTATTTTTTCTTAGGAAATAAAAAATCAATTTTTAATAATTATTCTTATTCTTTGAAAATATGTTTTTTAAAAAAAAATATTTTTTTGGTTTCTGTGAGAAAAAAAATTAATTATTTTTACCAATTTTTCAAAACTAATTTATTATATTAACTTAATTTTTTAATTAATTTTATTATTATTAGTTTAGGGTGAATATTTTGGATTTTTAAAGAAAATTTTACTTTGAAATGAATAGTGTAAAATACTACTTTTTTATTTAAAAAAAAGTTATTATTCCAAATATTTTCAATGTTCCATTTTTTATATTAATTAAACCTAAAATTATCTCTCTTATGTTAACAATAATTCTATTAAGTTCGTTGGAATCAATTTTAATATTGAATTTTGTGTAAAAAATTTCAAACAAAAAAGGTAATTTTTCTAAAAAAAAATCATTACGTTTTGTTTTTTTATTTCAAATAAATTACCAAAACATATAGAAATTGAATCTTGAAAAATTATTCCCACATTATGAATAAAGAGGTCCAAATTTGGTAAATATTATCATTTTTTGCATTATGAATAGTGAATATAAAAAATAGTTATCACCAAGGTAAGTGTAAATTAAGTAATTATTATCCGCAATCATCCAACATTTGAATATATTATCATTTTTCTAATTTGGAAATGATCTAGAAATTTATATTAATTTATTTAAAGAAAAGTCAAAAATGATATTCTATTTTTTATTAGAATTAAATTTCTTACATAGGATAAATAGAGGATATGTTTGGTTATAATTATTTTTTTGAAATATTAATAACTTTTTAATAATTATAATTTATTTATAATTTTTTCTAATGAAATAATATCTCTAAATGAATGTTCAACATCAAAAATATAATTATTAAATTAATATAAAAATAAAATAAAGGATTTTAAAAATATTAAAAGTGATATAATTTATTGAATTATTATGCCCCATGAATTACATAGATCTATATGTCATTTTATATAAGTGTTAATAGATTTTATTCAAATCCACACTTTTGAAGTATTTAATGTCAAACTAAATTAATAGTGTCCAAAATAAAATTATTGATATTTCTTAATAAATAATAATTTATTAAATTATTTTCAACTTAAAAAATATTATACTCAGAAAAATTTATTTTATATGGTTGAAAAAATAAAACATTTTCCATTTATGTGTCTTTTTTAATTTATAGTAGCATTATTGTCCTTTAATGTGTAAAATATTTAATATTGTGGTGCTTGCCAAAAGTGTTAATGGGGTTAAAACTAAAATATAAGGGTTTGAAAATAGACAAAGAATACCTAGGTATTATTATATGATAATATTTAAATCCACCATAATAATGTGTTCTAATTATATAATTTTGGAGGCATCTTAAAATAATATTTATTTTATAGTGATTTATGTAACGCCCCGACCCCAGCTACCTAGAGTCGGTGCATTATTACATAACATTGGAATGATCACAAGAAAGATCAAATCCCGAAAGACCGATTGGTTTAGTAGCCTTGGAAACACTAGATATAATCATAAAGTTTTACATTACATTTCAAAGTGAAAAACTACTACAACAACAAAGTCTTCATATCCACACTATTAACCCCTCATAATATCCCTGCAAGTCATTCATAATTTACTTCTTCACTACCTGGGAAAAATAAAACATAGAAAAGGGGTGAGCTCAAATGCCCAGTAAGGATAACAATATAGCGGAACATTCAAAATAATCATAAACATTTAAGGCAATGAATTACTAAAACAAAAGCCTTTTAAAATTGAACTTCAACATAGTATGGAAAAATTAAAATGAAATAATTCCATTTACTTATTCACATGGATATTCTACTAATCGAATAATCCCATGCAATATCAATAACCACTTTCATAATGTTGGAATGCATAATGCCAGACTATCATAACCACATAGCCAAGGCCTCGTGCCAAGACTACAAATAAGATTTTGTCAAGGCCTTGTGCCAAGACACTAGTTTGTCTCATGAGACCAACCGATGCATCGAGGAGCTATAGCGGGCTCCACCCGTTACTTATTAAGTCCAATACATTCCCATATGAAAAGGTTTAATCATAACATAAACATTCGTATTAAAACTAGCATACGAAATGTCAATAATTTCACCATAAGCTATGAATGGTATAAAAATAGCACATCCATAGTCAAACATATCACAAAACCTTCAATACAATATAGAAGTTTTGTATCATAATAAATCAACTTCAAATAATCTTAAAATCCATCAAAGGATGTTGACATAGATGAAATCAAAATTCTTTTTAAAGAAGTATCTCCTTTTATTTTGAAATCATTTAAGGTCCATATAAAATAAAACATTTTATTTGAAAATATTCTTATAAGCTTGTATTGAAAGCTTCGACGATTTTATAACGGCGGAAAATAACCGCACCCGCCATATAAGTTAAAAAAAACATTCTTACCTCAATTCTGTCGAAAAGGTTAAAAAGGACCTTGTTTTGAATACGGCCGAAATATTCCTTTATAAACCACTTATAAAAGTCAAAAAGGGTATAAATGACTTTAACTCATATTCTAGTAAATAGTAAAAATGTTTTGAAATGCATTTTTAAGAAACATGGATGTGGATGATAAAGAGATCCCAGTAGATTATTACGTATAAACAACCTTGGATAATGAAGAGGTTGTAAAGTAAACCCTTACCTTGTACTTTTCCTTGGTTGGGGTAGGTTAACCTCCTGTATAATAGTGAAATAATTGTTACTAAATTATACAAGAATCATATACATTAATATGATATCATATATGATCTTTTAATATTGATTTGATAATAATATCTTAGTATTATCGTCGTTTCGGGTGTTAACTTACTCATTTTCTTTATATGTTTTGTTACATAAGTCATGTTTGTTGTATCTTATTCATATCCAGAATGATATCAAGTACTTAAACATCATTTTTAAATCATTAAATGATAATTATACTTGAATGGATACGATGGAGAATGAATCTCATCGCGTTCGTGGAGACGGTAGTCCGTACGTACGCACGAACGCTATTTCCATTTAATTTTTATTTTAAAAGAATCGAATCCAAATGATACATAGGTATATTACTATTCCAGTATAATATAATATTTTATATATGTTACTTAAGTTCATTAACACCATCTTTTATACGTTCCATGTGTGGTATGAACGAGTCATATCATTTTAAGGGGGCGGTAGTCCGCACTTCCTCAAATGAAATTATCGTATGTATATACAACATGAAACGAATAATGGTATGAAATAAAATGGAATTACAGAAGCTTATATATAAAATATATATCATTAATATCATATTTAATTACAGTTCCATCATAATGGCCACCATGAGAGGCGGTAAGATGTATTTGAACAATCATCGTTTCGTGAGGCGTTAGTTTGCCATCCACAGAAACATTATGTTCATCATCCATTAGATGGAGTTGTGTGTATGTGTAGTTTGAATACTTCTTATAAAAACATCCTAGTATATTTAGGATACTGGTGTTGTTACAAAAGAAAGTAAATAAAAAGAGTTTGGGGGTTGAAGAAGCAAAATAAATGAAAATAATTTAAGAGAAATCGTTACCTTTAATTTAGGTAACTCACTTTGGTTGGAACCAAAGGACTTGTTGAAATGCTTTCTGCCTAAGGGGAAACTTCAAGGAGGAGGAGAGGGATGTGGGGAGCTTAGTTGGGCAGAGTTTGGACAAGCCAAGTGGATTGAGAGGTGTGAGGAATGAGTAGAAGTGGTCTCCTTTTATAAGGGAGAGGAGGGGCTCTTTAGGAAAGAGTGAAAGTATTACTTTATAATATAATTATATTCGGTTTATAATGGTCCAAAAATCATTGAGGTCGAAGATAAGATGACTAATATTCTAAATAACATCAACCAATAAGAATTGGACAGGTTTTAGATAATATTTTAATCATTATAATATTATTTATTTCAATGATTTATTAATGAGGTAAACATTGCATCATTATTGTCTCATTAATAATTTAACTTATTTGATGTCTAAAAATTATAAATAAAATATCATCATTTATTAAATCTTTTTAGCTTTCTAATGAATATTTATAATCGAAAATCCAACATGTATAACCCTATGTAAAAATTGTTCTTCTAAAAGATGTAAGCTTATGCCATTTTTATTTTTATTTTAACTTTATTAATATAATGTGTCCCTACCACATACAAGTGGCACCAAGGGGTCCCCAAATTGACCCAAGGATGCCCATGGTCGGGTATGTGTCCACCAATAAGGTTAGGACACGTTTTAGGGTAATTTTGTATTATTATAATATTATTTTTTAACCCTTATTTACCGGATTTACCCTTTAACCATGGTAAATAAAATATTTACCACAGTAACTATTCAAAATGTCTAAAAATAAAAGTTACCTATTTACACAATTTTAAAATCCTCATTCCAAATATGGAATCCATTTTCCTAAATTCAAAATACAGAAGTGGCAGAAATTAATTTAAAATTAATTCCCGCTGGCAAAACAAAAAGCGTGTTTTTAAGAGATAATAACTATAAAAAGATTGACACTTGTTTATGTTCGGTTTAATTGTAAAATTATGTCCAATGACCAACATTATATTAAATGGTAAAAATATATTCTAAATATACTTTAAAACCACTAAAATTCACAATTTATCACTATTAATTATTTTGATTAAAAAAGTTGTTTTTAAATAAAATTTAGTAATTTTCACTATTCATCAAAATATAAAAGTTATCCGAAAAGTACCAAAATTTCACCCTAGGCTAATTTCAATATTCCGAATCCAAAAATGAAGTCCATTTTGAAATATAAAATATATATGATTTCAAAAAGTAGGTATTACTATTCACAATGGCTAGTTTAATTAGTTGTGGTGTGTGTTAGAACTCGAGGTTGCGTACAACACACGCTATCGATTATTCGAAGGGAAACGTACCGTGGAAGTTTGGGGTGTTACATTCTCCCCTCCTTCAAATAATTGCATCCTCGCAATTTCTAGGGTATTACTGCATAAAAAGACTCGGGTGGTTCTTCATCATAAGTTCCTCGGGTTCCCACGTTGCCTCTTCCATCTTATGATTTCTCCACAAAACTTTTACCAGACACGTCGTCCGGTTTCTCAGTACTTGTTCTCTTGTATCAAGAATCTTGACGGGCTCTTCACAATAAGACAGATCAGGTTCCAGTTCTAATTCCTCATAGGTGAGTACATGCGTTGGGTCAGGCATGTATTTTCTCAACAGAGATACGTGGAACACATCGTGAACTTTGGAGAGACTTGGCGGCATTGCCAATCGGTAAGCTACAGCCCCAATTCGTTCTAGAATTTCGAAAGGTCCGATGTACCTGGGACTCAATTTACCTTTCTTTCCAAAACGTATGACTCCCTTCCATGGAGATACCTTTAGGAAAACATGATTACCGACTTGAAATTCCAAATCCTTTCTTCGATTATCGGCATAGCTCTTCTGCCTACTTTGAGCTGCTTTGATGTGATTTTGGATTACTTTCACCTTTTCCACCGTTTCCTCCACCAGCTCTGGGCCTACAAGTTTTCTTTCACCAACGTCATCCCAACAGGTTGGTGTACGACATCTCTTTCCGTATAACTCTTCATATGGTGCCATCTGTATACTCGAATGGAAGCTATTGTTATAGGAAAATTCTACCAGTGGTAAATATTGATCCCACATACCCTGAAAGTCAAGTGAGCAAGATCTCAACATGTCTTCTAAGGTTTGAATAGTCCGTTCTGATTGTCCGTCTGTCTGAGGGTGGTAAGCAGTGCTCAAATGAAGTTCAGTATCCAGGGATTTCTGAAGACTTTTCCAAAATCTTGAAGTAAAATGGGGATCACGATCAGAAACAATCGATATGGGTACTCCATGAAGTCTCACAACTTCATTAATGTATAGTCTTGCTAGACGTTCCAGGGGTAGATCTTCTCTTATAGCAAGAAAATGTGCTGACTTGGTAAGACGATCAACAATAACCCATATTGCATCATTCCTTCTAGGAGTCTTTGGTAGCCCCATGAAAAAGTCCATCGTAATATTGTCCCATTTCCACTCCGGTATGGGAAGAGGTTGCATGACTCCTCCAGGCTGTTGCCTTCCAGCTTTCACTTGTTGACAAACCATACATCTTGACACAAAATCAGCAATCTCCCTCTTCATGTTGTCCCACCAAAAATGTTCCTTCAAATCTCTATACATTTTGGTGCTCCCAGGGTGTATAGAGAAATTGGAACTATGAGCATCATCCAGCAATTCCCTTTTTAGATCAGGTAAATTGGGAACACAAAGTCTCTTCCCGAATTTCAAAATTCCATCTTCATACACAAAGTCTCTCAATCTCCCATCATTCACAGCTTTAATCTTCTTCTGAAATTCTTCATCATTGGTCTGAGAACTCTTAATCCTTTCTAGTAAAGATGGTTTGGCAACCATTTGAAAAAGAATTGATGTTTCACCTTCCCTGGTTATTCCCATGTCCATCTTCACTAGATCCATGAAAATTGGATCCCTTTCAATTCTCATATTGTTCCAAACTCCATGGTCTTTTCTACTCAAAGCATCTTCCACCTTGTTTGCCTTCCCCGGGTGGTAGTGTATCGTACAATCATAGTCCTTGAGTAATTCAAGCCATCTCCTTTGCCTCATGTTGAGTTCTTTTTGTGAGAAAATATACTTCAAACTCTTGTGATCAGTATAAATCTCACATTTTTCACCATAGAGGTAGTGCCTCCATATCTTCAAAGCAAATATCACAGCTGCTAACTCAAGATCATGAGTAGGATAGTTTTGTTCATTAATTTTCAACTGTCGTGATGCATAGGCAATAACTCTATCATTCTGCATAAGGACACAGCCAAGTCCTTTCTTCGATGCATCACTATAAATAACGAACCCATCATTCCCCGATGGTAGAGTCAATATAGGAGCATTGACTAATCTTCTCTTCAGTTCTTCGAAACATTCTTCACACTCTTTTGTCCAAACAAATTTAACCCCTTTACGTGTGAGCTTCGTTAATGGGTTAGCCAATCGGGCAAAATTCTGGACGAAACGTCGATAATAACCTGCCAAACCAATAAAACTGCGTACCTCAGTTATACTCGTAGGTGCTGGCCATTCTTGGATTGCCTTGGTCTTAGAAGGACCAACAGAGATTCCATCTTTTGAGACAATATGGACAAGAAAAGAAATCTCCTGAAGCCAGAATTCACACTTGCTAAACTTCCCATATAATTCATGCCTCCTCAGAGTCTTCAAGATAATGCGCAAGTGATTTTCATGATCGTCGTAGGTTTTGGAGTATACCAAGATATCATCAATAAATACCACCACAAATTCATCGAGATACTCCTTGAAAACTCTATTCATCAGATCCATGAATACAGAGGGTGCATTAGTCAATCCAAACGGCATTACAGTAAACTCGTAATGCCCGTACCTGGTTCGAAATGCTGTATTCGGAATGTCTTCCTTCTTTACACACAACTGATGGTATCCAGATCGAAGGTCAATCTTTGAAAAGTATTGAGCTCCATGCAGTTGGTCAAATAAATCATCAATACGAGGTAGGGGATACTTGTTCTTTATTGTTATAGCATTGATCTCCCTGTAGTCAATACATAACCTCATAGATCCATCTTTCTTTTTAACAAAAAGAACAGGGGCTCCCCATGGAGAAACACTAGGGCGAATAAATCCCTTATTACTCAATTCCTCTAGTTGTTTCTTTAATTCGACTAACTCTACAGTGGCCATTCTATAAGGGGTCTTCGATATAGGCCTTGATCCAGGAATCAAATCAATGGAAAACTCAACTTCTCGTTCTGGAGGATGTCCAGGTAAATCTTCCGGAAATACATCTACAAATTCTTTCACAACAGGTACATCCTCTATTTGAACATTCCTTTCCTCACCGACAGTTATTTCATTCTCTTCCTCCCCAATAATTGAATTAAGTTGAGCTACTGGGGGTGGATCTAAATAAGAATTAGGTGGTGACGATTCTGCTCTAAAAATAAGGTGTTCCTTATCATTATCATCAAGAATCGTAACGTCTTTCTTCTTACAATAAATCTTCGCATCATAGTCTGAAAGCCAGTCCATACCGAGGATTATATCAAACTCAATCATAGGTATGACGATGAGATCAGCAGATAAAGAAAATTTATGTGCTCTAATGGGGACTGATTCACAAAACTTTGTTGCAACGATACTTCCCTTAGGAGTTTTAACTGACAACTCCCTTATTAAATCAAATTGGAAATATCTAATTTTCTTAGCAAACTGGGAAGATATGAAACAATGCGATGATCCAGAATCAAATAATGCATTTTCTAAACTTGAGGAAACCATTAAATTACCTGCCACCACGTCTTTCGGAGCTTCTACCTCAGCAGTAGTGATAGCATAAGCCTGGCCTTGATCCCTTGGCCTTTTCTGAGGTAAGTTCTCCTGACGCTTAGGACATGCATTTGCATAATGCCCCATCTCCCTGCAATTGTAGCACTGAACGTTGGTAGCTTCCTTCTTCCCCTTGCAATCATGAGCTTGGTGGCCTTTTTCACCACACTTGTAACAGACTCCCATTCCCTTCAAGCAAGTACCAGGATGTTTCTTCCCGCATTTACCACAAGATGGATATTCAACCTTTCCCTTCTTCCCCTTATTTCCATTCCCAGATTGATCAGCAGGTCTCTTCTTCTCTTGCTTTGCTTTAAAGTCATAAGACTTAGAGAATTCCTTTTCGGTCTTGATAGCACATGAGACAATGTCTTCGTACGATGAAAAGGATTGTGAGACTAATGCTCGACGGAGAAATGGTTTTAACCCATCAAAGAAACGATCAATCTTACTTCTTGGGTTGCGAATATAATCACCAGCGTACCTCGCTAACCTTGTAAAGTTATCCTCATACTTTGTGACATTCTCATCCTCCTTTTGTCTCAGACTCAGAAATTGTCTTTCCATATCTGCTCGATGGTCGCGAGGAAAGTATTTTTCTAAAAACAGATCTTTGAACTCCCTCCATTCCATATTTGATACTCCATCATCTTCCTTTGTATTTTGAATCAATGACCACCATTGATCAGCATCTCCAGTGAGGCGGTAAACTGCCATGATAACTTTTTCCCTTTCACTGCTCCCCAAAGCCTGAAATATTTTCTCTAGGGAAAATATCCATTGCTCAGCTACTAAGGGATTTGTATTCCCATTGAACGTTGGTGGTTGTTGCCTCATGAATCGATCTAACATTGATCCACCACGCTGCGGATCAGGGTGCTCCATATGGGTAAGGTTATTATTCATAACCTGAGTAAGTTGTCCCAGTATGGTGATTAGCTGATCAGCACCAGTTGCATCACCAGCCCCACTATAATTATCTTGAGCAGGAGGGAAATCCCTACATGGAGTGCGTGCATTGATACGGTTTCCATTTCTTCCACTAGGCGCCATTTCTAAACAATGGCATAAACTAGATCTGTTTATGAATCAAAATACATAATCCCATACTTATAAAACACTTAACATAAATTGAACTATTTATGGATATAATCCATAATCATAAAAATGTTTTCTTTGAGGAAGTATATACTCATAAACCCTTCATAATGATTTGTAAAGAAAATGAGAGTTATCCTAAGCATATCCCCCGGGAGTGTCGTAACCAAGAGTGCAGCAAGGCCCGTTGTCGTGCACCAGTTCCCGTTCGAGTCTAGCTCAAAGCGGTGTTTTCGGGTTTTACCCCTAGGTACATCTGTGCCAGAGCCGCCTCTACCTGCTCGTATCCAGATAGGGATGTATTGCTCGGAAAACTCACAAAATCACTACAATACCAAAATTCTAGGAAGTTCTTCTATACTAATCCTCAAAGTTCATCTTAGGTATACGTGCTCTAATCAGAGTTTATCTAAATCTAGCTTCCAAGGTTTGTACTAAACTTCCTCTGATACCAACTGTAACGCCCCGACCCCAGCTACCTAGAGTCGGTGCATTATTACATAACATTGGCATGATCACAAGAAAGATCAAATCCTGAAAGACCGATTGGTTTAGTAGCCTTGGAAACACTAGATATAATCATAAAGTTTTACATTACATTTCAAAGTGAAAAACTACTACAACAACAAAGTCTTCATATCCACACTATTAACCCCTCATAATATCCCTGCAAGTCATTCATAATTTACTTCTTCACTACCTGGGAAAAATAAAACATAGAAAAGGGGTGAGCTCAAATGCCCAGTAAGGATAACAATATAGCGGAACATTCAAAATAATCATAAACATTTAAGGCAATGAATTACTAAAACAAAAGCCTTTTAAAATTGAACTTCAACATAGTATGGCAAAAGTAAAATGAAATAATGCCATTTACTTATTCACATGGATATTCTACTAATCGAATAATCACATGCAATATCAATAACCACTTTCATAATGTTGGAATGCATAATGCCAGACTATCATAACCACATAGCCAAGGCCTCGTTCCAAGACTACAAATAAGATTTTGTCAAGGCCTTGTGCCAAGACACTAGTTTGTCTCATGAGACCTACCGATGCATCGATGAGCTATAGCGGGCTCCACCCGTCACTTATTAAGTCCAATGCATTCCCATATGAAAAGGTTTAAACATAACATAAACATTCGTATTAAAAATAGCATACGAAATCTCAATAATTTCACCATAAACTATGAATGGTATAAAAATAGCACATCCACAGTCAAACATATCACAAAACCTTCAATACAATATAGAAGTTTTGTATCATAATAAATCAACTTCAAATAATCTTAAAATCCATCAAAGGATGTTGACATAGATGAAATCAAAATTCTTTTTAAAGAAGTATCTCCTTTTATTTTGAAATAATTTAAGGTCCATATAAAATAAAACATTTTCTTTGAAAATATTCTTATAAGCTTGTATGGAAAGCTTCGACGATTTTATAACGGCGGAAAATAACCGCACCCGCCGTATAAGTTAAAAAAAACATTCTTACCTCAATTCTGTCGAAAAGGTTAAAAAGGACCTTGTTTTGAATACGACTGAAAGATTCCTTTATAAACCACTTATAAAAGTCAAAAAGGGTATAAATGACTTTAACTCATATTCTAGTAAATAGTAAAAATGTTTTGAAATGCATTTTTAAGAAACATGGATGTGGATGATAAAGAGATCCCAGTAGATTATTACATATAAACAACCTTGGATAATGAAGAGGTTGTAAAGTAAACCCTTACCTTGTAATTTTCCTTGGTTGGGGTAGGTTAACCTCCTGTATAATAGTGAAATAATTGTTACTAAATTATACAAGAATCATATACATTAATATGATATCATATATGATCTTTTAATATTGATTTGATAATAATATCTTAGTATTATCGTCGTTTCGGGTGTTAACTTACTCATTTTCTTTATATGTTTTGTTACATAAGTCATGTTTGTTGTATCTTATTCATATCCAGAATGATATCAAGTCCTTAGACATCATTTTTAAATCATTAAATGATAATTATACTTGAATGGATACGATGGAGAATGAATCTCATCGCGTTCGTGGAGACGGTAGTCCGTACGTACGCACGAACGCTATTTCCATTTAATTTTTATTTTAAAAGAATCGAATCCAAATGATACATAGGTATATTACTATTCCAGTATAATATAATATTTTATATATGTTACTTAAGTTCATTAACACCATCCTTTATACGTTCCATGTGTGGTATGAACGAGTCATATCATTTTAAGGGGGCGGTAGTCCGCACTTCCTCAAATGAAATTATCGTATGTATATACAACATGAAACGAATAATGGTATGAAATAAAATGGAATTACAGAAGCTTATATATAAAATATATATCATTAATATCATATTTAATTACAGTGCCATCATAATGGCCACCATGAGAGGCGGTAAGATGTATTTGAACAATCATCGTTTCGTGAGGCGTTAGTTTGCCATCCCAAGAAACATTATGTTCATCATCCATTAGATGGAGTTGTGTGTATGTGTAGTTTAAATCCTTATTAGAACAAAATCCTAGTATATTGAGGATACTGGTGTTGTTACAAAAGAAAGGAAATAAGAAGAGTTTGGGGGTTGAAGAAGCAAAATAAATGAAAATAATTTAAGAGAAATCGTTACCTTTAATTTAGGTAACTCACTTTGGTTGGAACCAAAGGACTTGTTGAAATGCTTTCTGCCTAAGGGGAAACTTCAAGGAGGAGTATAGGGATGTGGGGAGCTTAGTTGGGCAGAGTTTGGACGAGCCAAGTGGCTTGAGAGGTGTGAGGAATGAGTAGAAGTGGTCTCCTTTTATAAGGGAGAGGAGGGGATCTTTAGGAAAGAGTGAAAGTATTACTTTATAATATAATTATATTCGGTTTATAATGGTCCAAAAATCATTGAGGTCGAAGATAAGATGACTAATATTCTAAATAACATCAAACAATAAGAATTGGACAGGTTTTAGATAATATTTTAATCATTATAATATTATTTATTTCAATGATTTATTAATGAGGTAAACATTGCATCATTATTGTGTCATTAATAATTTAACTTATTTGATGTCTAAAAATTATAAATAAAATATCATCATGTAGGAAATCTTTTTATCTTTCTAATGAATATTTATAATCGAAAATCCAACATGTATAACCCTATGTAAAAATTGTTCTTCTAAAAGATGTAAGCTTATGCCATTTTTATTTTTATTTTAACTTTATTAATATAATGTGTCCCTACCACATACAAGTGGCTCCAAGGGGTCCCCAAATTGACCCAAGGATGCCCATGGTCGGGTATGTGTCCACCAATAAGGTTAGGACACGTTTTAGGGTAATTTTGTATTATTATAATATTATTTTTTAACCCTTATTTACCGGATTTACCCTTTAACCATGGTAAATAAAATATTTACCACAGTAACTATTCAAAATGTCTAAAAATAAAAGTTACCTATTTACACAATTTGAACGTCCTGATTCCAAATATGGAATCCATTTTCCTAAATTCAAAATACAGAAGTGGCAGAAATTAATTTAAAATTAATTCCCGCTGTTAAAACAAAAAGCGTGTTTTTAAGAGATAATAACTATAAAAAGATTGACACTTGTTTATGTTCGGTTTAATTGTAAAATTATGTCCAATGACCAACATTATATTAAATAGTAAAAATATATTCTAAATATACTTTAAAACCACTCAAATTCACAATTTATCACTATTAATTATTTTGATTAAAAAAGTTGTTTTTAAATAAAATTTAGTAATTTTCACTATTCATCAAAATATAAAAGTTATCCGAAAAGTACCAAAATTTCACCCTAGGCTAATTTCAATATTCCGAATCCAAAAATGAAGTCCATTTTGAAATATAAAATATATATGATTTCAAAAAGTAGGTATTACTATTCACAACGGCTAGTTTAATTAGTTGTGGTGTGTGTTAGAACTCGAGGTTGCGTACAACACACGCTATCGATTATTCGAAGGGAAACGTACCGTGGAAGTTTGGGGTGTTACAATTTAATACTTTGTGAAATTAAAAAAGTGCTCCTCTGCAAACTTATAAAATGGAACCTCCCCTAATATTTTATTCACACTTTATAAAAATTGTAAAATCCAATATCTTACCAAAATTCTTCAATACGTCCCTCAACACCTCCTTAAATCTATGTTCTGATTAGAAATGAAATCTAGGAAGGATTTAAGTATAATCCAAAATAGGTTTCTGAATATATGGTATCCTTCTTAACCAAACGTTGTTTAATTTATTTTTTCAACAACATTATATCATATAAATTTATTAAAATATAATAACATCAGTATATCCAATATACTAATATGTAATAATTTTAATAGAAAAACATTCACATTTCTCCTCTTTAGTCAAATTGGAAATTAAATCATCTATCATGTGTATAGTTGACTAAGGCCTCGTGAACTGATGTAATTTCTTTCCCATCCCCACCTATTATGGATAGTTATAATGATGGATTTAATATATATATATATTTATATGATATTAAATAAATATTTATAATTCTATAAAATGAATATATCATATATTTTATTACCTTTACATTCCTTAAAAACTAATAATGTAATTCACGTGTACATGTAGACTACCACCTCTATGATGTGATGTGATTCATATCTCTCAAATGCATCACATTAATGGTATAAATAAGTGTATTTAATGAAATAATATTATATTTATGATATAATATTAATTTTTTAAATATAAAATAATAAATACATTCTTTTCAAAATGATCATTGAAAAAAAGAAACCCCACTCATGCATACGTAAGTCATATTGTCTCTACGATTGTAACATGCTTTTTTTTCACAATAATCCATCATGAAAAGTTTTATATTTATAATTCATGTATAAAAATGTTAATTATTCTATTTTTTTAGTCGAGAGGTGAAGAAGTAATTACATCTATGACCATAGTCAACCAACCAATTCTTTTCCTAAAAATGAGCTGAATATCATCAAATTTTCTGAAGTGAACTCAATTGAGTAAGTTATTAGATCATATATTGTAATAAAAAAAATAAAAATTAATAATAAACATAAAAAAGGTTCTTCAAAATGTAAATAATTAACATAATTTTATTATTTAGAAATGTATATATGGTATATGATGAATGAAATTTGAGGTCAGAGGTTTCTTAACTCAATTTCCATTAATTTAGTTATAATTATATTTCATAGACAATGTTATTCAATGATTTTTTATGAAATCAAATCAGATTTCATAATATATTATATCCTATTATTTTTTGTGGATATAATTTTTTCGACATTATATTTTTATTTATTAATTATCACTTCCATGGTATTGTTTTTTTAATGGATTTATGTAATAACCCAATATTTTTCAAACATAGATATTATATCTTTTTAGATTAATATTCATTACATTAAACTAAAACATGCACACAGAATATAATAGTTTATTGCCTTTGGAAAAATGGAACTTAATCACTTATTTTATTTAAAGAAATACAATTCTTCCCCCAAATACTGTCCCCTTTAGTACTCATAATTGAATTCTTTTTTAATATTCTATCAAAAGGAAACATTAGAAAGGGGTGAGTTCAGACGCTCAGTAAGGATAAATAAGGGAGATATAAATAAAAAAAATATAATAAAGATATAAAAATGTTAACATTAATTTTTTTACATCAT
Source organism: Viscum album (assembly GCA_963277665.1). Taxonomy (NCBI): domain Eukaryota; kingdom Viridiplantae; phylum Streptophyta; class Magnoliopsida; order Santalales; family Viscaceae; genus Viscum; species Viscum album. Next base: position 288,092,392 of record OY728153.1, on the reverse strand, counting down.
AACTTTTATAAAATATATCATAATCTAATGTCATGGAATTAATAATGGAATTTCATAAGACATAAATCACATAGGACAATAAGCCATGAGAATATATCATTATTATAACACAATGAATTATGGAAGAAATATAATCATAAAAAATTTTCCTAAGTAGTTAAGGCACTTTTCTAAGACTATCATAGTGGAATGTGCTCACACCTCAAACCATCATAGATGTAAGGGTTAACTCCAAAGAATATCAGGGTTGATAAAATCCCTTAATGTTCTGAGTTCAGTCCATATTCTAGTTCTATATTTCTCATGATATATATTCATTAACCAAGGAATTCAAGGGAGATATAAGTCTAATATTTAACATCGTTAAAAACATAAATATTTTTTCCACATTAACATAAATCATCTGTCATATCTTAACCCATTATAGAAAGTGGGTTTCATAAACATTTCATCATTGCATAACCTATGGAAAAGTAAAATAATTCATAAAAAAGATTCCATCATAAACGTAAATCATCCATATATAGAGTAAGGATGTTATCCTTGGATCATATCCCAAATAAGTCTTAAATAATATTAATTATTTTTTCCATATATGGAATATAATTTTGAAAGATCACTTGAAATGATTCTCGAGGAAAATTTCATTTCCATTTTGATTTTTTTAAATCCATGCAATTAAAAAGGGAAAAATTCTCACTGAAAAAACAATATAATAATATAAATAATTCTTCTAAAAATTAATGGATCGTTAATAATGGAAAATATGGTTATGTTGTATTAGTTTTAAAACATTCCTTTTGATATTTATAAAAAGTAACACTAAAATGGGTTTTTTAAAATAAATATCCTTACAAATAATAGTGAAGTGAACATTAAAATTTAATTGTGTGTATCAAATGTAAATACTAATAAATATAGTTGATATACAAAAAAAAGAAAATAAAAATTCATTTCACACATAATCTTAGTATTAAATAATCAATGAAGTATAATTTTATCTCCGTGAAATGAAATAGAGTTTAGAATTCCCTTATGTGAAGTCTCTAATCTCTTTTTACACATTGAAGCCTCCTTTTAATTAAATATGTATTTATTATAAATATTTTTCATAACTATATATATATAATACTTTTTATTATTTATTTATAATATATATAATGACTTGTTTATTAATAATTTTTTTATTAAATTCAATTTTCTTGGCGATAACTACATCATTTTCGAAGAATGTTTTAGTTGGGTAGTCGGAATCCATATAATTTTATATTTTTTTTATTATTTATATAATTTTAATCATGGTATAAAAACATTATTATAATTATATACATATTTATATCCAATCTTATAATTAGGAAATACAAAATTAATTACACCGTTCATAGAGATAGTAGACCATACGTATACCTGAACATAGTTTTAATTTTTTATTATTGGAATGAGAGAAAGGTAAATAATAATTCATATTTTCTAATGATTTATTATATTATATATTTCATTTATATTTATCAAAATATTCATAATAATTATCCACACAATACAGTGATGAAAAATGAATTATATCGCAACGTGGAGACTGTACGACGTATGTACACAAAAGCGATACATTCACTTATTGTTTGATGGGAAATATGGTTTATCATACTATAATAAAATAAAATAATATTTAGGGTACATAATATTTTATTTCATCATAAAAATAATATATATACAGGTGTTAAATAAGTTTCTCCAAATAATTTAATCAGTTAAAGTGATTACCTTTTCTTCGAAACATAACTTTTGGATCTCCTATAAAGGGTGGAAGGATTGGTATTTTGGATATACCAGAACCTCCATAATGTGTATAGGAAAGTGGATAATATAATTTGGAATATTATGGTAGATATAAAAGGATAAATATGGTGTAAAGAAGTGATTGAGGAGGTTTATTTTTATAATTACGGTGAGGGGAATGTTTGGAATTTCTCCAAAGATTATATTATAATAAAGGAATTTTCTATAAAAATGTAACAAAATGACCATGTATTCAAATATAATACATTATAAAGTTTTAATTTAATCAAAAAATATATTTAATACATGTTTTGGTGTTATTTTAATCCTTTCCATTTTGATTAATAGTTAGTTAGCCTATTTTAATTTTAACTACAGTAACACATTGTTCAATATTAAAAGGATGTAAATTTTACTTATTGAATGTGATTGTACCATAAATGAAATATATATGAATTTTTTTTCCATATCAAAATCACTCTATATTTTTAAATATTTTTAATAAGTTTTACTTAATTTAATAAAATAATATTTTGAAAAAAATATCATTTCTGTCAATTTCCATACTATTAATTACATTGACTTTAGGAATATTAATACAAAAAATAACTCCTAAAAAATAATTTAATACATACAAAATATTTCTTAATCATCTATAATTTTTTTATAAACCTAATCAATTTAAATTATTTTTATTTTAATATTTCTAATATTCATTATTTTATTGATTCATTAATTGAATAATTACGGAATCAACATTTTCTTATTATTTGAGATACATATTTTTTCATTAAAAATTAAAATAAATTTCCATTTTGTAGATAAATATTATGTATTTGAAAATAATATTTATAGTTTAATATATATTCTACATAACACTATATTAAAAATGATATAGTTATTAATAACATGAATGGTAATTTTTTTACTTTTCATTAAATAAAATATTATAAACATCATAATCTCATCCATGTGTCCCAATAATTCATAAATAAATTTATTTCATTAAAATAAATTTTTTAAGTGAAAGATTAACACTTATATTCATTCATAAACTACCATTTTCCCCATGTGTATACGTAAGTGATATAAAATTCCAATAATGTTACATTTTGTGACATTATGTGATTTAAATAATAAGAAATTTTCTTGAAAACTTGTTCGTTAAATAACTCATTTCAGATATATAGAAGTTATGGTAGAAATAAAATAATATTATAAAATTTGGGAAAGTGATGGGTTTATATTAATGTCCTTATCATTTTTAACCTAAATTAACAATTTTAATCTTTACCGTGTTAATAAAATTTACTAATGTTACAATTCATATTGGAGAAAAATAAAATGGTCATGTTTAATTAATCGACGAATTAAGAATCCAAATATTTAAATAAAAATAAAAATTTTAAAAAAATATTTTTAAAAATTTAATTTAATAAAAAACCAGAAAAATTCCATGAAACACAAATTTTTTTAAAAATGCTCTTTTTAACCATTAAATGTTTTTCTAAAAAAAATATATAAAATAATTTCCAAAAAACCATAATTGGATTTTTTAATGAAAATTATCTAAACTGAATTGAATAATAATTCATAACACATATTTACCTTGTAATGACTTTAAAATAAATTATATCTTTCAATAAAAATTAGTATTTTCATTATTCCTTGAAAAATAAATGTTTTCAAAAAATTATTAATAAAACTTTTAAGATAATAATTTCTATATAAATTATAAAATTAAATTAATTTTGTATATAAAATTTACATGTCCATATAGAAATTAATATTCACTTATAAAAATAAAAAAAAACACTTTTCTAAAGAGAATGTATTTTTGAAGAAAAAATTGACTTTACTGAAAATTGTGTGATAATATCCTCTGAACATACCAATAATATAATATTAATGTGGAAAATTAAATTTATTTCATAAATTATTTTTTCACATTAATTCCCACCAAATTAATAGCGAGGTTGTAAAAAAAATATAATTTTTTAATAATATATCATGGTTCTTCTAAACATGGTGTTGCATGCAACGCAAGATATCCAACAAATAAACTATTTAAAAATCCAATTAATAATAATATCTTGGTTTGTTACATTCTACCCCCTCCCCATAAAATTAAATGCACCATTGAAAACTTTTTTTCCATCAAAGTTTTTAACATTTAATAATTCATTACTAGAAACCCACATAGTAAAATATATTAATAAAACATCCCATAAAAGGGAAACGTGGAAACATAAAGGTCCCTTGATGTAAAGAATGACTAGGATTACACATCAGAAAAAAATTGAAACATGAATATTTAAGGGAAAAATAAATCCAAATAACAAAAAGGGAGTGATAGAGAACATGTTCATGATAAGGTTAATGACAACAAAACCATAGACCAAATAGGCCTAAAAAATGTCATTTATATAATCAAAAAGTATCATAATATGATAAATTTTTATTTAAAAATTATTTGAGATATATAATTACTTTATTTTATTTCATAAAGACAATATCACTCATTTTTTATAACTTGATCAATTTTTACTTCATATTATACCCCAAGAAATGAAGCAGAAATTGTAAAGCCTGAATAACTACAGGATTATAATATCCACAATGGGGTAATAGGTCATTCCATCAATATCTAGTTATCATCATAGAAAAATAGACATAATATTTTTTCCAATATTCATAACTCTTCATATGGAATATTAATACATAGATCTATAAAACCTCTTCCAATAATCAATTTACAAAATTTCATAAATGGTTATATACGAACCATCCATTAGTTTAAAATCTGGAACTGTAGAGACCCGAAACTTGACGTACATGGACATTACATTACTTTTGCGGAATACTTAGTACATAACAAAAACACACACACAAGGACCGTAATAGTTTAGTGTCTTTGGAAACTCGGAACGTAATCTTCTAATCGTGGTGAAAGATCCTCAATATCTCCCATAAATATCTTCCCTTTTTTTTACCTAAAATCATTCCTTATATCCTGGGGAAAAGAAAACATAAAAGGGTGAGCTCAAATGCTCAGTAAGGGTAAACAAAAGAAATATCAATCACATCGTATTCATAAGAACATAACATTTTGGAAATCATAACCTGCAAAAGAGAGCATAATTTCATAACATGGGATAAATCATGGTAGTGAAATGTAATCACAATAATCATAACTTAAAACATGAAACTTTGTGGCATTCACACATAATCATAGAGAATCATTTCTTGTTAGTCAAGACTCATTGCCAAGACTATCTTAGTGGACAAAGTCCCTTTCTGAATCGAGTAACCCTCGTTTCAGTCCTGTTTCACTGAATCGGTATAACCTACCATTTCATCCATGTCTATCTCATGAGATATAAAATCTTTACCCAATGCATTGGAGGGAGATATAGGTCCCACCCATCTTATAATGAATCCTTTCTTATGTGTGCCACATAATCATAAATCATAAATCATAGCGTAACCCATGTAATAAAAATGGGATTCTTGAACAACATGACATCATAAAACAATTAATATAAGATAAAGGAATTCATAAAAATAATTCCATCTCAACATAATCAAATCAACTTAATAATAGGGATAAAAACAGAACCCTTTATTATCTTAGATGGAAAATAATTTTGATAAAACACTTGAAATCCATTCTTGAGGAAAATATCCTTTCTACTTCAAAAACACTTTTCTTTTCTTAACATGTCATACAATTATAAACTAAAAGAAGTTGATTAAAAATAAACTTGAAAACTTGAAAAGGAAGCTTCTTGGAAATAATGTTTTAAAAATCCATTCATGCCGTATAAGTTAAAAAAAAACATTCTTCGTACTTTTGTCGGAAAAGTCAAATAGTACCTTGTACGAAAAAACGACAAAAGATTCCTTTCATACATATTACTAAAAACTCACCAAAGAGTAAAAATGGATTTAAACAATTGTAGGTGGATAGAAATAATATTACATATTGATGAAACATGGATGTGGATGATAAAATATACCCCAGTAAATACTTACGAATAAACAATCTCGGATAAAAATGAGATTGTGATATTTCCCTTACCTTAGGTCCGATTTGCTTTGTACGTGTCCGAAGCTCCTGTATAATGGTTTAAATAATGTCATTGACTTATTACAGAATCATATTCATTGTTATGATATCATATATGGTTCACTTATGACATTATATTACCCGTTCTTCTGTAAATTCCATGTTAAAGAAGCGTTTTGGGTAAAATCGTTTCTTTTATCGTAGGTGTTTTGACTTGTTGTTCTTGACATTATTATTACTTATATCATGATTTACTTACTTACAGAATATAAAATTTGATTTATATATCATATATATTCAGTATATATATATATATAATAGATAGATAAATGAAATGAAAAACACCTTTCATGGAGACGGTAGTCCGTACGTACGCATGAACGCTGTTTTCCTTTCCCTATTGTCTTGAATGGAAGTAAGTAGATGACATAAATATATATATATACATAAATCCAGTAGCTTTATAATGTCATATATTTCATTATTATTTCTTATATATACTTTATAATCATTCTTAAATGGTTAACATGGAGAATGAATCTCATCGCGTCGTGGAGACGGTATTCCGTACGTACGCACGAGCGATGATATCATTTCCATAAATATTGAATTTAATTGGAGTGGATTATACAATATATCAGAATCAATATGATGTTTTAATAACTATGTATAGTTATTCTTTACACCATTATACCCATCCATGTAAGGTGGTGGTGGAAAATAGATTACACCACGGCGTGGAGACGGTATTCCGTACGTACGCACGCGCGGTGATTTCTTTTTCCGTAGGATAGATAGATGGTGAAATAGGGTTGTTTCATACTTATAATAACATATCAGTATATGAGTGATACTGATGTTATTACTTCATAATGAAACAACCTAAGAAGAATAAGTGGAAGAAGAAATAAAGATGAAAGAATTGGTAACGGTAATTACCTCTTCTTTGAAGCGCCTTTTGGAGACCTCCTCTTAGGGAACTAAAATTGGTCTTTGAGGAATACCAGAACCTCTAGGATGTTTCTAGGGAAGTGGAGAAGAGATTTTGGCAGGGTTTGGCCGAGCTTGAGTGCTCAAATTGGTGTGAGGAGGAGGGGGAGGATGTGTCCTTTTATAAGGGAGGAGAGGGGCACCTTAGGAATATCTCAAAATATTATTTTATATTAAAGTCAAAATCGGTTTATAATGGTTCCAAAGGGTCTAATTTAGAATCTAAAGTGGGGATGGGTCGAAATCCTATCAACCAATAGGATTTATACAAGTTTAGGTTCTTATTGTAACCTTATCAATTAGATTTAACTCTAAGTTAAATAATTTAACTTTTACCGTGTCTTTTTGTTTTCTTTCACTATATGGTTAATACACTTACTATAACATACCAAACGAACCCCAAATTGTTTATTATTAATATATATATCCTTATCTACGTCATTTGGCCGAACCTTAGATTTTTAGGAATAAAATAACAATTAATAATACAATATTTGATTTAAAAACTATTTTGTGTCAATTTTGACACTATTTGATATATGATTTTTGTGAAAGTCATAACAGAATTATATGTTCGAACCAAGTTGATTAAATCAACACTAATATATCATAGTAACCTAGAAAATTAGTGGAATTCATAAAAAGTCTCAAATTACATTCATTTGAGAATTTATAACATCAATTAATGTAATATTTTCTTAAAAGGGTAATTACTGCATCATCGTTGTGTCATAAATAAATTAATTTATTTAAAGTCTAAAAATTATAAATAAAATATCATTATATAGGAAATCTTTTTATCTTTCTAATTAATATTTATAGTCGAATTTATCTTATGTATAACCCCATATTAAAAATGTTTTAGTGAATAAACTTTGATTTTAACTCTTTTAACTCTTCTTTGAATTAAATAATAATAAATGTCCTAATCTAATCCAAGTGGGCCTAAATGGTCATATTTTATTCATAAGGTTGTTTTTGGTCGAATTACACTTATCCAATAGAATTAGGACATGTTTTAGGGTAATATTAATATCATTCTTACCCTTAATTACCCTATTTACTTTTAACCGTGGTAAATAAAAGTAAAAAGTTACTATTCACCAAAAATTATTTTCATCTCATTGAACCACATTTTACTTACTGACATCAACCGTGTCTCTCGGATTTTTGAAATTCCATTCACAGAAGCGGTAAAATTAAGTTTTACGAAAAATTCAGTTTTTTTAACTACCACTTAGTAGTTTCACTATTCATCAAAAATTGATGTTTTTCAGAACAATGCCAAAATTTCATCCTAAGCTATATTTCATATTCCGAACTCAAAAATGAAGTCTATTTTTCCAAATTCATAACATAGAGGTTGCATTAATTAATTTTATAATTAAATCCCGCTGTTAAAACAAATAGCGTGTTTTTAAGAAACAATATCTATCAAAAGATTGACACTAGTTTATAACTGGTTTAAATGTGAAATTACATCCAATGACCAACATTGTATTAAATTGTAAAAATATATTCTAAATACACTTTAAAACCACTCAAATTAATAATTTATCAATATTAATTATTTCGATTAAAAAAGTTGTTTTTAATTAAAATTTAGTAATTTTCACTATTCATCAGAATATGAAAGTTATCCGAAATGTACCAAAATTTCACCTTAGGCTAAATTCGATATTCCGAATCCAAAAATTAAATCCATTTTGAAAAATAAAATTTACAAAATTTCAAAAAGTGGTTATTACTATTCATAACGGCTAGTTTTAATAACATTTTAATAGCATATCGCTGTTTAGTGAAACTCGTTATTGCGTACTACACACGCTATCGAGGAAGGTCGCGATTGCGTGTAATGAAAGACAAGTCAAGGATGCGTGTTGTGAAAGATCCTTTTCGTGTAGCGTACAACACAAGACATTAGTGAAATAAAAAGAATATTTTTCATAAAATCTCGGGCTGTTACATTCTACCCCCTTAAAATGAATTTCGCCCTCAAAATTCGTCAGGGTTATAAATGGTTTACTATTCGAAAGTTTCTTTAATAGAATCCCACATCGTACAAAGGAATACCAAAACAATCTTTAAAAACAAAAGTATGAAACCTAACGGTTACCCAAATAAACTAATCACTGGGTTTCCACATAGGTGAAAATATGGATATGGAAGAAAAATCTAACCATCATGTTCTGATGGAGAGTGGTAGAGAACATGGCTATGGAAAAGCCAGTAATCACAAAGCCATAAATTTGTGACGATCTAAGGTACCATCTGATTCATCAGATATAAGATCACTAGGACAACATTTTTGGTTTTCAAGATCGTTTCCCTAAATTTAAAGAATTTGAATTAGAATAAATACTTACTTTATGTTGGTACAACCTCATTATTGTTCGTTCCTTTAACAATTTCAACTTCATCTCTTAAATAAATGAAGTTGAATTTGTTATTTGTGAAGTGTTAGCAGATCATGTGATAGAATGACGGGTCATTCCATCTGTCTCAAACAAAAGGTTAGCAAAAATTATATACATAAGTCGATCTATAGTGAGATTAATCATATATTGTTCCTAAAAAGGACTTATACTTCATATATCATACGGCTTAATATAATAAAACTCGTTTCTACTAAACATGGACTTCCTGTAGGTCAGTGGTAGGCGATAAAGGCCAGTCGCACTTCGGTTGTGGGTTCGATTCCCACAGCCTTGTCCGAAGCGATGGGCTGTCGCCCGTCCTGCAGGTTGTCCTTTTTCTAAAACTACATTACTATAACATCACATAAATAATATCAAAAAAAAGTTCTATACTTAAATAATACTAACTTATGGTTAACATAATCCATTATAATCTTTAGGCTTATCTAAAATACTTCGGTCCAAGCTCATAGTATAAAGAAAATGATTACTTGAAATGTCGTCAACCAAGCATGTGAATACCATCATTTATCCCCCATATATCTTGTTGGTCACATTCCAATCATGTGAATACCTTAATGATGTATTCTCTTGAAAAAAAAGAATACCCATTAAACCTTAGTGAAAACATGAATGCTGTCAAAAGTTAACTCTTTCCACATACCAAAATCCAAAAATTCTATATACTCAAACCATGATATAACCTTCTCCTTATATCAGTCATGAGCTCATGAATACTATCAAACATTTAATTTTCTCCTTATCCCTTCATTATGCGCATATCATCTACATTCCAAAAATATCTGAATAACCTTTCATGGATACTGGTAACATTAATCAGACAACAATGTAACAATCCTTATATGTCTTTTTATTCTATAGTACAATATTACACTTGATAAACATGTAATCATTCCACTACCTTCTTAAACCATTGACCGAGCTTCAATAATTCTTTCATCTCACATATCATTTGTAGTCTGTTCATCATCATCAACATAAATACTTCCCATACGACCATACTGATTATCTTCATGAGACTTTCCCTTAGGGCATTGGTTTGCATAATGCCCGTACATTCCACATTTAAAACATTTAACCATTGTTGATGTCGTAGCAATACCATTATCCTCATCCATGGTGTTAACTGAACCTTTTCCTTTGCACTTACTTGCTTTGTGTCCTTCTTTTCCACACCCAAATCATCTTCCAGTTCCTTTGAAACATTCTCCTTGATCCCTCTTCCCACATTATTTACATAGGGGAAATTGAACTTTCTTTCCTCTATGATCATCATAAAACTCCGTCTTTCTCTTATTAGCCGAGTCAGGAAACTTACCAAATTTTACTTTATTGATCATATTATGAGATTGCTGATTCGGCATAATAATGATGTTTGGACTTCCAAATCCCATTTCACTATGAAGAATATCATTCCATTGTCCATAATATCCTCCATTATCGTGAATCATCTTGTTTCCAGCCATTTTCTAAAACCCAAAAAAGAATAGTGTGAGAGGCAAAAATCATGCTAGGTAAAACAACATAATAAAGGGGGAGTACCTTCAATATCTAACATCTTAGGTTTAATTCTATGATCGTTAGCGTAGTTCTAGTACTATAACCTATACGTATACTTAACCTTAGGGACATCCCTAGACATACCGTAGAAATATCTCTAGGGATCTCACTAACGTTTTCACATCCTAGTTTACAAAGGTTGACTAAACCTTTCCTCTGATACCAACTGTAGAGACCCGAAACTTGACGTACATGGACATTACATTACTTTTGCGGAATACTTAGTACATAACAAAAACACACACACAAGGACCGTAATAGTTTAGTGTCTTTGGAAACTCGGAACGTAATCTTCTAATCGTGGTGAAAGATCCTCAATATCTCCCATAAAGATCTTCCCTTTTTCTTTTTTTACCTAAAATCATTCCTTATATCCTGGGGAAAAGAAAACATAAAAGGGTGAGCTCAAATGCTCAGTAAGGGTAAACAAAAGAAATATCAATCACATCGTATTCATAAGAACATAACATTTTGGAAATCATAACCTGCAAAAGAGAGCATAATTTCATAACATGGGATAAATCATGGTAGTGAAATGTAATCACAATAATCATAACTTAAAACATGAAACTTTGTGGCATTCACACATAATCATAGAGAATCATTTCTTGTTAGTCAAGACTCATTGCCAAGACTATCTTAGTGGCCAAAGTCCCTTTCTGAATCGAGTAACCCTCGTTTCAGTCCTGTTTCACTGAATCGGTATAACCTACCATTTCAGCCATGTCTATCTCATGAGATATAAAATCTTTACCCAATGCATTGGAGGGAGATATAGGTCCCACCCATCTTATAATGAATCCTTTCTTATGTGTGCCACATAATAATAAATCATAAATCATAGCGTAACCCATGTAATAAAAATGGGATTCTTGAACAACATGACATCATAAAACAATTAATATAAGATAAAGGAATTCATAAAAATAATTCCATCTCAACATAATCAAATCAACGTAATAATAGGGATAAAAATAGAACCCTTTATTATCTTAGATGGAAAATAATTTTGATAAAACACTTGAAATCCATTCTTGAGGAAAATATCCTTTCTACTTCAAAAACACTTTTCTTTTCTTAACATGTCATACAATTATAAACTAAAAGAAGTTGATTAAAAATAAACTTGAAAACTTGATAAGGAAGCTTCTTGGAAATAATGTTTCAAAAATCCATTCATGCCGTATAAGTTAAAAAAAACATTCTTCGTACTTTTGTCGGAAAAGTCAAAAAGTACCTTGTACGAAAAAACGACAAAAGATTCCTTTCATACATATTACTAAAAACTCACCGAAGAGTAAAAATGGATTTAAACAATTGTAGGTGGATAGAAATAATATTACATATTGATGAAACATGGATGTGGATGATAAAATATACCCCAGTAAATACTTACGAATAAACAATCTCGGATAAAAATGAGATTGTGATATTTCCCTTACCTTAGGTCCGATTTGCTTTGTACGTGTCCGAAGATCCTGTATAATGGTTTAAATAATGTCATTGACTTATTACAGAATCATATTCATTGTTATGATATCATATATGGTTCACTTATGACATTATATTACCCGTTCTTTTGTAAACTCCATGTTAAAGAAGCGTTTTGGGTAAAATCGTTTCTTTTATCGTAGGTGTTTTGACTTGTTGTTCTTGACATTATTATTACTTATATCATGATTTACTTACTTCCAGAATATAAAATTTGATTTATATATCATATATATTCAGTATATACATATATATATATAATAGATAGATAAATGAAATGAAAAACACCTTTCATGGAGACGGTAGTCCGTACGTACGCATGAACGCTGTTTTCCTTTCCCTATTGTCTTGAATGGAAGTAAGTAGATGACATACATATATATATATATAAAAAATCCAGTAGCTTTATAATGTCATATATTTCATTATTATTTCTTATATATACTTTATAATCATTCTTAAATGGTTAACATGGAGAATGAATCTCATCGCGTCGTGGAGACGGTATTCCGTACGTACGCACGAGCGATGATATCATTTCCATAAATATTGAATTTAATTGGAGTGGATTATAAAATATATCAGAATCAATATTATGTTTTAATAACTATGTATAGTTATTCTTTACACCATTATACCCATCCATGTAAGGTGGTGGTGGAAAATAGATTACACCACGGCGTGGAGACGGTATTCCGTACGTACGCACGCGCGGTGATTTCTTTTTCCGTAGGATAGATAGATGGTGAAATAGGGTTGTTTCATAATTATAATAACATATCAGTATATGAGTGATACTGATGTTATTACTTCATAATGAAACAACCTAAGAAGAAGAAGTGGAAGAAGAAATAAAGATGAAAGAATTGGTAACGGTAATTACCTCTTCTTTGAAGCGCCTTTTGGAGACCTCCTCTTAGGGAACTAAAATTGGTCTTTGAGGTAGACCATAACCTCTAGGATGTTGCTAGGGAAGTGGAGAAGAGATTTTGGCAGGGGTTGGCCGAGCTTGAGTGCTCAAATTGGTGTGAGGAGGAGGGGGAGGAGGTGTCCTTTTATAAGGGAGGAGAGGGGCACCTTAGGAATATCTCAAAATATTATTTTATATTAAACTCAAAATCGGTTTATAATGGTTCCAAAGGGTCTAATTTCGAAGCTAAAGTGGGTATGGGTCGAACTCCTATCAACCAATAGGATTTAGACAAGTTTAGGTTCTTATTGTAACCTTATCAATTAGATTTAACTCTAAGTTAAATAATTTAACTTTTACCGTGTCTTTTTGTTTTCTTTCACTATATGGTTAATACACTTACTATAACATGCCAAAAGAACCCCAAATTGTTTATTATTAATATATATATCCTTATCTAAGTCATTTGGCCGAACCTTAGATTTTTAGGAATAAAATAACAATTAATAATATAATATTTGATTTAAAAACTATTTTGTGTCAATTTTGACACTATTTGATATATGATTTTTGTGAAAGTCATAACAGAATTATATGTTCGAACCAAGTTGATTAAATCAACACTAATATATCATAGTAACCTAGAAAATTAGTGGAATTCATAAAAAGTCTCAAATTACATTCATTTGAGAATTTATAACATCAATTAATGTAATATTTCCTTAAAAGGGTAATTACTGCATCATTGTTGTGTCATAAATAAATTAATTTATTTAAAGTCTAAAAATTATAAATAAAATATCATTATATAGGAAATCTTTTTAGCTTTATAATTAATATTTATAGTCGAATTTATCTTATGTATAACCCCATATTAAAAATGTTTTAGTGAATAAACTTTGATTTTAACTCTTTTAACTCTTCTTTGAATTAAATAATAATAAATGTCCTAATCTAATCCAAGTGGGCCTAAATGGTCATATTTTATTCATAAGGTTGTTTTTGGTCTAATTACACTTATCCAATAGAATTAGGACATGTTTTAGGGTAATATTAATATCATTCTTACCCTTAATTACCCTATTTACTTTTAACCGTGGTAAATAAAAGTAAAAAGTTACTATTCACCAAAAATTATTTTCATCTCATTGAACCACATTTTACTTACTGACATCAACCGTGTCTCTCAGATTTTTGAAATTCCATTCACAGAAGCGGTAAAATTAAGTTTTATGAAAAATTCAGTTTTTTTAACTACCACTTAGTAGTTTCACTATTCATCAAAAATTGATGTTTTTCAGAACAATGTCAAAATTTCATCCTAAGCTATATTTCATATTCCGAACTCAAAAATGAAGTCTATTTTTTCAAATTCATAAAATAGAGGTTTCATTAATTAATTTTATAATTAAATCCCGCTGTTAAAACAAATAGCGTGTTTTTAAGAAACAATATCTATCAAAAGATTCACATTAGTTTATAACTGGTTTAAATGTGAAATTACATCCAATGACCAACATTGTATTAAATTGTAAAAATATATTCTAAATACACTTTAAAACCACTCAAATTAATAATTTATCAATATTAATTATTTCGATTAAAAAAGTTGTTTTTAATTAAAATTTAGTAATTTTCACTATTCATCAGAATATGAAAGTTATCCGAAATGTACCAAAATTTCACCTTAGGCTAAATTCGATATTCCGAATCCAAAAATGAAATCCATTTTGAAAAATAAAATTTACAAAATTTCAAAAAGTGGTTATTACTATTCATAACGGCTAGTTTTAATAACATTTTAATAGCATATCGCTGTTTAGTGAAACTCGTTATTGCGTACTACACACGCTATCGAGGAAGGTCGCGATTGCGTGTAATGCAAGACAAGTCAAGGATGCGTGTTGTGCAAGATCCTTTTCGTGTAGCGTACAACACAAGACATTAGTGAAATAAAAAGAATATTTTTCATAAAATCTCGGGCTGTTACAGGAACATTCAAAAGAATGTCAATAAATTTCAAAAATCAACATATTGTTAATCCCCCATGTAATTTTACATATCCCTTAACTTTCACACACCAAATATGTGAAGACCATTTTAATATATTTTATAGAAACATGGTAATAACCTGAATTTTCATAAAATATTTTTGAAAATATGAATGCTTTAAAAAATGAACATTTTCCAGATACCATAAATCTAAAAAATCTATAAACACAATAAATGATACAATAAATCCCCTTTTCATCATATAAATAATCAGTTACAATGTCATTAATACTATACCATTTATTTTAATCATAATAAAAAATATCTCTATCAAATTTTGATCCAAAAATCATGAAAATATTAAGGATTATCCTTCCCTTCATCAATTATTCTCAAAAAAAATTACTTTACCACCTTAATAACCTTTTAGGGTTACAAGTACCCACCATTAAATTATTTAAAATCCATAAGTAAAAAACTAAAGATGACCAATCCTTAGATGCTCCCTTATTCCATAATACCATAAAAGTGCTCCTACAACATTATTCTGGAATTCTAATACATAATGACTCATTCATTCTACAACTTAGTTGTTGTACTAATAATCTAAAATAGAAATCATATGATATTTATATTTTTATATGAACATAATAGGTTTATGACATCAATCATCATCATTAACTCTTGTATTTTGGGAACTAATTATCATAATTTCCATTTTCCTTAATGTGATGAATTGAATGGTCGGGGTGCATTCACTGCATATTTTTACCTATTCGTATCATTATTTATCATTTTACCATCACATCATAATGAATTTTTAAAGTGACATGACTTTGCACAATTCAAACATTTACCTTTCCCCTTAAGTAAATTTCCATCATTTATTCTACCACACTTTAAAAATAAACAGAATCTAATCTTCTAATCTCCATGGTTTTTAGATTTTATAATTCCATATTTTCTCTATTCCAAAAAATGAGACTGATCAGTAACTCTATTATCTATCTCCATCTTATGATCACATCAAACAATTTATTTATTCATTTATATGTCTCTTATAGCTAATTCCCTTCGAGAACCTGGTTTTAAGCCATAAAAGAATTTTTCAACTTTACGTTTAAGTATAATGATAATACAAGAAGAATACATTGAAAGTCTTGTAAAATCTTACTCATGGATTCCAGTTGGTTCTTCATCATTTGGATTTAGATCATGTAATTCCTTCTCTATTAAAGTATGAATAATATTAGGAAGGTACATATTGAAAAATAAGTTCTTAAACTTGTCTCATTTCATTGATTCAATTTCATCTCATTGACTTGTATCATTAATAATATATTACCAGTGATCTTCCTCACCTTCAAAATTATAGTCATCCAAAATGAAATTCTCATGTTCTAAAAATCGGAGAACACAAAATATCTTTTTACTAATGTTGGTCCATTACCCAGTTGTTAATGGATTAGTAGACCCACTAAATGGCAGTGGGTGTTTCCTCCTGGAGGACTCAATGGAATGTTTTTCCCTCATTAGTTAATTTTTAATTCCAATATGATTCATATCCTATTAAATTTTTGTCATCATAGAAAAAATATTTTTCATTCCTTCTCCCATAACATTAAATTCCCCATGAGGAAAATAATTTCATTTAACATCACATTCAGCACTAGCATGTTTCCTTCGGGGTCCGTCCATTGGTTAAAACCAATGTATTTTGTGAGAAACACTAATAATAGTGGGAAAACAATAATTTCAGGGTAAATTACTTTAAAAATATGATATCTAAGGCTTAGTCCTAGGTTATTCATGATCATTTCCCAAATTAAAGGATTGTAACTAATTCTTATAATTATCCTTAAGGTTTATACTGTGGTTTTCTCATCCTATTATCCAATGTATAACTAATCATTTCCTAAGATTCCATTTATAATAGCCCATGATTTTCATAAATGGATATTAAGTTGTTTTAGATAAATATTCCTTACATTTCACAAACACATGCTTGAGGACCATAATATTTTAGTTCCTTTGGAATATTGGAATACAATATTATCGGGTTTTAAAAGATCATAAATGTTTCCCACAGAGATATTCCCCTTTATTACCCCTACATCAAATCGTTCTTAATATCCTGGGGAAAGGATACATAATAATGGGTTTAGTTCAGATTCCCATTTTGGGTAAACAATAAAGATATCACGAAAAACAATATTATAAGGATATAATAAACATGAACATAAATTTTTAACATCATACCCTATATAACATATATCATAATATTCTATGATGGAACAAGTCTTGGATGCTCATAAGACAAAAATCTTAAGAGGACATGATCCATGAGAAAATAGGTTTGAAAAAATCAAATAATTATCGGAAATTATTAAATATATAAAATGAATTTATTAGTAGTCATGTACCTTTTCTAGTACTATAATATTTGAATAGGTTCACTACCAAAACTATCAAAGTAATAATGGTTCAATCCAAAGACTATCATGCTGGATAAATTCCATTATTAAACCAAGATCACTCCCTATTATAGTTTTTTCTATCTCATGACCTGTAAATAATTAACGAATCTGTTGGAGGGAGTTATAGGTCTCGACCACCACATAATGAAAATAATAAACATCTATTAAACATTAAAAGAAATCATTCACCATATCCAAACCCATGTTAAAGAAAAATTTCAAAAACATTTCATCATTGAATTATATATGGAAATGTAACATAATTCAAAAATATCATGCCATAAAAAATTTACTCCAATTAGCATCATCTAAAATATATAAAAAATTAAAAATAAAACTCCTTTGAAATTTTTTTCTTATCCATTTTATTTTATTCTACAAATTACAAGAATTTATTTCAAAACCTAAATTTCAGATAAAATAAAGGATATCTTTTATCTTTAATTAACTATATTGTTATTAACATTATCAGTGTACCATCACATTATCGTGATCTTTGAAAATTATATTTACATTAAACTTCTATTATGGTTAGAATTATTTCATAAATTGTATACTATTTCAACACATAGCAGTTTACTTCAAAATTTATTTGATTAATTGGGGATACATTTTTATTCTATATTCATTACTCAAAAGAAGTTTTTTTAATAAGGCATATTTTCCAAGATTTAAATCAATCATTAAACATATTACGAATGAATTGGACATGAATTGATAAGTGGAGCCTAGAATTATATATCCCCTGGATTTATTAATGGGTCTCATGTAAAAAATATGTAAGCTATCACTAAGTGTTTTTTAGAATATACTTACATATAAATTAATCTATCTTGGAATAAGGTTTTGACCAAAAAGATATCATGAATGATAAAATCATGACATCAAATATGAAACATATATTACATTCATAATTATGTTATTATTATCCGTGAGATTTTGGTTTTTAATATTATACATGGATATATTTCATTCTCAGTTATATATTAAATGGTATGTGTTTTTAATTGTTTACTTTTCCATGTGGATTATTCCTTATTTACTCATGGTAGCTACTATTATACATAAGCTTTAATAACCATCTATGCGCACCATGTCATTTATTTTCTTTCCCCACGATACGAAGAAGAATATTATGAATAATACCAGTGTTGAAGAATGTATTTCATGTTATGTATATTATATTTATAATATAATATGTTAATAATGTATGTATCTTTTTGTTCAAGAATACTAATGGATCAGTTGGGGAGATATCCCTTGAATTTATGCTGACATAGTAAATATTGGATCTAGGTTATAGGATTTTAGGTTGTGACACCTGTGGAATGGAAATATAACATTCCCTTGAGACATGGAATGAACAAGAACATTGTAAAAAGCATAAGCATAAGGTATAATCATATTTCGAGCATATATATAAATTTACACCATTTATATAGTTAACATAATAAAAGAAGGCTCACCCATAAAATTGTGAGCTTATCCAAGAATACCCACACTATATTATCTCATGAGATATAACACATTAAATAATATACTATAGAGAAATATAGCGTCACACCAATCATCTTCTATAAAGTTGAGTTCCACTTTAAATAAATAATTCATAAAATAATAAACAAGACATGGGAAGTTAATGGGATTTATTTCCTTTCAAAATAGAATCACATAATGAATACATTTAGAATTACCTCAGTAATCATAGCATGATAAACCCATGGAAAATAAATAGGTATCCAAAGATATTTAGTGAATTTATAGGTATATAACCTTCGATTAAGATGATGAGTTATATGGTATATAAACTGTATAGATAAATTATATTCAATTTACGTAAAAATATCTAATATCAATCAACATATAGTATCTAGGTTAAAACTAAACAATAAATTTAATGATGTTCAGTTTTTATAATAGGAAATGCATTGGAAAGAAAATAATATTTATATACAGCGGAAAAAAATTGTGACAGACCATTACAATAATATAAAATAAAATTTCATATTTTATCCTGATAATGAAGTTGGATGGTATCATTTAAGGAAAAAAATTGATTAATAATGAGATATTTCAAAGGATGCTGACTTTTATTCAAAACATTTTTATGAGTATTAGGAATATCACTGTGGAAAAAAGGAAAATTAATGATCATCTTGAAAAAAACGAAATATAAATTTTATATTAAACCAATAGAGTCATAATTTACTTTTGATAACATAAAAACATATATGGAATGTTTTTTTGAATAATGATTATATTTTATAATGATGTGTTCATATATAAAACATTAAAAATAATTTTTTTTACAATTTGATGATAATATTCCAAACACATAATCATAAAATTTTATCAAAACATTTAACTTAATATAAAAATAAAATATTATAACATTAATAAATTGTTAATATATATATATAAATATTCATAAATTCATCCAATTAATATGATCCTGGAAGATAAATATTCTCGACAACAAAAAATATGTTGGGTTAGTTTCCTTACAAAGGGTGAAAAATGATCGAAGAGGGAAAATAAAATGGTGGGAAGACATATAAACTCCCAAAATAAAAACTGGATGTGTAAATTAATGCGTGTTATTATAAATAAATACCATAATCATTTCAAATTTGGGTTATTATTTAAAAACTATATGGATTCTA
Organism: Viscum album; assembly: GCA_963277665.1. NCBI lineage: Eukaryota > Viridiplantae > Streptophyta > Magnoliopsida > Santalales > Viscaceae > Viscum > Viscum album. The sequence continues at coordinate 288,072,026 of OY728153.1, read as the reverse complement.
AAATTAGATTGAAGAAAATCTATTAAAGTAAACATATATAATGTAAGAATAAAAGGGAAACAAGAGGGTTAACATCAAATTGATATTAATATATCATGAAATGAAAGATATTAATTATAATTTCTGTAAATGGTGAATTCAATAACCCATTAAGAATAAATTATGGTTCAAAATTTCAAATATGTCTCATAGAAAAAAAAATTGATACAAATAACCCTTGCAAAATTCGTATATTTTGAATCCATAGGAATTTAACTCGGGAACGTGATATTGTGACTAAATCCCCATGAATTAAACTTATATGTTAAAATACATTTATTAGTTAGTAATAAAACCATATTAATGATAAATGGCACATAATAATGGAAATTTCTGAATAAAATGAATTTTTAAAAAAGAACCCCTTACCATAATTTTTAACATCAACTAAAGTGATTGAATATCATATATAACATATATAATAATAATAACCAATTTTAAAACCATATCATTATATATAACCCTTTATAAAAACCCTTTATAATTATTCTATAGTTTTATATTAGTTATTAATTATATATTTTTGATATCGAATGTGAGTGATCTTTCTCATTTTGAACTAGTATCGTAATAGTAGTGTTGTTGTTCCATATTATATATAAGTTTATTATTTCAAATTTTATAAAAGGTATCATAGTTTGTCTTTTATTTTTATTTATAATGTTATAATTTCATTATATAGTATTTTTAGTTACGATCCTTATAATAAAATCAGTAATGATTGTGTTTCATTGGTTTTTAATGAACAAATGTTTGTATCTTAATTAAAGAGTTTAATAATAATGTTAGCATCCTAGAACCAAAGGAAAATATTCACATACTTATTTATATCTTATAATAGTATTAACTAATATCTCATAGTTATCCATTATAATATTTTATATCATTTTTCATGTATGTCGTTTAACAAACCCAAACATTAACATATCATAATTAATAAATGATTTAAAAGTGATTTATTTTTAATATCATTATTACATAGGAATAATGATATTTTTTAGGATTTATAAAAGTGAAAAAAATTAATGTGATTTACAATAATACATATGTGTTTCCAAACTATCACAAAGTATGAATAAATTTTTTTATCTTATGGTATGCTCAATTTAAATTGTTCAATTTACAATGATATTTTTTTAATCATATTATTAAATGTTTTTCAAATTTTCCTAAAAAATTTATGATAATTTAATAAACATATTAAAGTTACATTAAGCCCATTATCATGACAATCCATGAATGGTGGAAATTAAAAATGGAATACATCTTCTTATTGATGTGGTAGTCTGCATGAATGTATGTATAGTGATTTCTTCTTCTGAAGAAATAGAGAGATGTTTAAGATGGGATATTATTTAATAATATTAAAATAGTATTAATATAATTATTACTCATTAAATTACACATTATTGACATCCATGGAATATTTTTAAGGATATTTAATGTTGAAAATCCATGGTGGTGGTAGTTCATACGTATGCACGAATGTCATTTTTGTCTTCCATGGGGAAATAGGGGAATGATGGTTAATGGTTATTTGAAAAAAATAAAGAAATATAATATAAATAATTTATTCATTATGTAATATATTAAAATATTTTTTTAAATGTCAACATAGAATAGAAACAATGTTAGTGAAATATTAGTACACACATTGAGAACATGAGTTTTTCCTTTGAGATCTCCTTAGATATAGAAAAAATAGGATAAATTATTTTGAATATAAGATTAATAAAATGAAAAATAATTCTACTAGAAGTAAAAATGATATAATTTTAGAAGAATTTTAAATTTTCGGAATAGTCTTGAATGGGTGTTGAGAGGCACATTTTATAAGTAGTGAAAATGATATTTTTTTAATTATTACTTCTTAGTATAAATAGTGAAAATGATTCATATAAGAAGTACAATCCAAAATGTAAAATAATAGAGTTAATATAATTTTTAGTTGATACAGACTTCAAAAACTCAATTTTTAACATGTTTCTAACATTTCAATCCTTTCACCAATTTGGTAACCAATTTCACCATTTTGGTGTTTATCAAAGTAACTAGTTTTTACCTAAATAAATCATTTCTATGCCTAAAAAATACTCCCTGTTACATAATATGAAACTTATATTTTCATAATTTAATTCCATTTTATTATATTATATTTAAAATGTTGTTAAAAAATAATTAATGTATTCTTTATTAAAATACTTTTTTAGCGAGTAGGGTAATGTATGTTCTGAAATATCAAAAATATATTTATGAGTTTAATTTAATATTTTTAAAATTTAAAATATATTATATAAAAAAAATATTTTTTCTATAAAATTTTCTCATAAATATACATTTTATACATAATTTCCTGTAATGTAACAACCAACCCCTCTTCATTGGATTGGGAAGGTGGATTGATATTAGTTGTCCTTAAGTGACGTCCCCAATATGCCAAAGGAAGGAAATAAATTCCCACAGATTCATTAACATTTTGGGGATGATTTTCCCTCTTAAAAATAAAACAACCAACCAAACATTCCATGAAAAAATAACCCACAATATTATGCATGATATCAATGAAAGATAGCTCAAAGCAACCATTGATGTTAAAATCTCCTAAAACCAAGTACTGTAGCAGGAGACTACAATATCAAGTGCACTGCAGAAGAAAAAACTGAAATACGCTAATGAAAAAAATCCAAGATCCAAATATGATCCATAATTTAATTCCACAATATCCCAAGTATAAATACATACTGCTAAATATGTGTGATACCATACATTTTCTTGTGTCCAGGTATATGGAATCTGTAAAAGAACCAACGTGCCAAATCAAGGGTGAGTAATGAAACTCATTAGTTATTTCCCAAAATGTCTTCTCTAATCACTCCATTAAAATATAACATGTTATCAAATTCATATAAAAAATTGATATAAACAAATTCAAGATATTTTATTATAACCAAGCCATTTCAATGTAAAACAGTTTTTACATCGAACGAGTTTTCCACACTAAATCAACTTTTCCAATGAAAAAACAAGACAATTCTTCAATAAAAAATTACATTTTCTATTTTGGGATAACCATTACATTCTGTAAATCCAGACATCCAACAATGTAAGAAATCCTGGACCTCCATATCCTTACAACTGGTGTTCCATCAATTCACTATTATATCACATAATGAAACATTTGATGAGGGAGGGCCCTGGCCCTTATCCATCCCACTAAGGATGGGGGAGACTCCATACCCTTTTCCTCCTTGAATTCATATGAACACACACAACCATTTCTCCCAAAACGAAGGCCAAAGGAACCAATTGAGTAAAACCATTCATTTGTTGAAAACCCTTTCGAACAACTATTTTAATTCAACCAATACCTTTAATGAAATCATATTAATGAAAACATTTACGATAATTATATAAAGTACACATTTTGAAATAAGAATTTTCAAATAAAGATACTAAAGAACGTTTATAAAAAATTTCCCCTAAATCACTAAATAAACACACCATTACTAAATAGGATTTCAACTATGATTTGAAGACAGATTTAGAAACCCAAATTTACAAATTTAATTAATTTGAAACTAATCCTTCATGTTTTGAATATAGGAGACGAGAGTGTGACCACATAAATCCTGATTTACGATGAAAATAAAGAATAGCACTCAAACGCTAATGAAACTGGTTTAAAACTCCAAAAATAGCCCTAATATATCTTTCCATATCTTCAACAAGGAAGTTATTATCATATTTTGTAGAAAATATCTTAAATTAATCTAGAGAAAATTTAGATCCCAGAATGAAAGAGAGATAGAGAGGTAGATCTAATAGAAACTGCTATGAATAACCACAAACGATCACTTACCGTGATAATATGTAATTAAAACAAAAATAGAAGCCTTTAGGTCACTTATGTATTGATAGTAGAAGCTTACATAGCCTTTGGAAAGAGATAAAACCGAGTAGGTCTACATAGGAGGAAAATAAGGGCTTTAGAGGTCAAAACGAGTTAGATCAACAATTTGAGGATCTCACATTAAACCTATGCATGATTAGATGCGTGGTTTTGAAAATTATGCACTTAGTATTACCTAGCCACTAACTCAAGGGTGAACCTCACACCATTGCCTCTCAAGGTTAAACAAACCATGTGGAATCTAGGAAAAATCTCACTATCAAATAAAGCACATTTCTGTTAGGATAGCGTATGGTTTGGACAAATTTTTTTCCGCCCATGCTCCATCCCTTTAGCACATGTCTTGTTGTCCGTGGTTTCTTGTAGGTGTTGCACAATTTTCCTAAACTATGATCAAATCAAACACCAATATAAAATCCCAAAAAACATTCCAAAAGGTACCCAAACTCTGCCTAACATAACCCATATACTGTATATACTTAAAAATTTAAAATAAAGGGTTACATACATGAAATACCAGTGATAAATTCTCTGCATCATTATAATTTTTGTCCTCAGAAATTATAAAATCAACGATGACTAAACAGAGTTGTGGTGGTTAACAATTAGTTTCCTTCTCATATTCACAAGTATCTTCTTTAATTTTACCATGTTTCAAGAAATCCCACACTAGAATAATGCTTTTTCCACACAATTAATTATCTTATATATCTATAATCCAAACTATCTTGTACACAAAATAATCATATGGATCTAGGTCAATGGGATCTCATCTAATCACTTTGTCAAGATTAGGTTAAAACATTTTAAACTGATATATATAAAATGAATTATTCACCACAATGAACCATGGGAGAAATTCCAACCAATACTCAACCTCACCAGCCTGTTGAATTATCTCAAATTGTCCTCTTTATTGATGAGATAACATGACCTACATCCCAAAATGTCAACTCCCAAGCATTGGAGAGATCCTCAAGAACACATGATCACTAAAATAAAGTGAAAACAGACATCGTCGATGATCCACATACAATTTCTATCAACTCTGAGCTTCCTCCATGTATTTCATGATCAACTAAAACTTCTCTATTGTCTCTTGGACATGGCTTTTCCCAACTAATGAAGTATCACATGTTTCCACCCAATGATATGAAGAACAAGAAGGACACAAATACAATTATTCAAAGGGATCCATAAGTTTTGAGGCATGATAACTATTGTAATACAAGAACTATACTAACGTTACATGTTCTCACGAATATCCACCAAAATGTATTACACAAGCATGAAAAATTTATTCAAATGTTTTTTTTCATATGTTAAGATTTTTGTTTCATTTGATGGTGATACACCATACTCATAATCAACTGAGTCCTAAGTGACTTCTATAAGGATTTCCAGAAACAAGATGTAAACAATATATCTCTGTCTGACACGATCAGCATATGTACTACATGCCTATTTAACACTTCTAATATATAGAGTATTGAAAAGTCATCCACCATATGATATAGATGAATATGTATGAAATGATCCAACCTTGTGAGCCAATCCACTATCACCCATTTGGAATCGAGTTTCAGAACCATTCCTGGTAAACATATTAAAAATTCATAGTTATATCCACCCATTTCCAAACTGAAAATAAGTAAACACCGCAACATACATGTGGGTCACTAAGGTTTTTCTATAACCTTCTAACAAGTTAAGAATCTTGAAATGAACTAAGGAATATCTCTTTTCATACTGATCCTCTAAAACTATGCTTTCAATGCCTTAAAAATAATTTGTATTTGAAGATGAACGACCCATATTTAATGGTTGTTAGAATAAAAATGTTTTTACTAGAAATAAATATGTACAACCATCAGATGTTTGAACCACAGAACTAAACTCTCATCTATCTTCCATCCCTCAATGGTCCCCCCACAATTGAGTTTTGGCATCATTGCCACACATTCTACATTTGATATTTTTTCTTATTTAGTTTTCTCAGTAAAGTTAGGAACCCCCAAAACTAGAATGAAAACCACAAAATCACCTTGGTCTTCCTATTCCACTTGCATGTTTCCTTGGACAGACATCAAATTCCACTCATTTGAATCCTATATTTGTAAATGAGAATATTAATTTATGCTAAATGAATCTTCCACTAAATATATTTTACCGAGTGTATACATCAATTAAAATTCTAACATTTATAGATACACCAACCCTTTATTTATCTTGGGTTCAAATACCTTTATGAGAAAGTATTCTTTAAACTCTTACGATCTGAAAACAAAATAAATTTATCACCAAAGAGGTAATGATGAAATTTAATTAAATCATGTAATATGAAATATAACTCCCAATATTGTGTTTTGTAGTTAATATTATACATTTTAATCCACCTTTATCCATAAGAAACATCATGTGCCACATTAATAAGAGCACATCCCAGCCCTAATCATGAAGCATCACAATACACCACATACCCATCTCCAAATTGTAGAAAATTATACATTGGTGTGGATATGTGGAGAACTTTATGCTACTTAAAAGACATCATCCATCCTCTCCCAATAGGAATCAAGCATTATTCTTTGTAAAAGATGGGAAAGGTGATTCTAGTAAGGAAAAATCATGCACAATGTTTCAATAATAACTTGGTAGACAAAGAAAACTATGAATATTGAAGACGTTATTAGGCAGATGCCATGAGATAACAACCTTTATTTTTTTCCAGATCCACAGAAACACCTCTTTCAGATATTATATGTCCTATAAAGCATACCTTATATATCCAAAAATCACACTTTGATAATATGTAATACCGAAGAAGATCCCTTAATATTACCAAAACTTTTTCCAAGTGTTGTTCATGATGAGCTCTAATTATTGAATACACTAGTATGTTATCCAAAAAACCACCATAAATTAATCTAGATATATATGAAATATTCTATTCATCAATTCTATAAATACATATAGTGAATTCATTTGATCGAAAGCATTACCACATATTAAAAATGTTCATATTTTCTTTTCAAAACTATCTTAAAAATATTCTCCTACCAAATGTTAAATTAGTGATATCTTGATCGCAAGTCAACCTTAGAGAACTATTAAGATCCCCTAAATATATCAAATTGATCATCAATGCATAGAATTGGATATTGATTCATTATCAAAACATTGTTAATATTATGATACACCACACATTTCCATATAATTCCATCCATATTTTTCAAAAACATGACCAGTGCTGGCCACAAAGATGTGTTGGACCGAATGATCCCTTTTATTTCTAACTCCTCCAACTATAAACTCAGTGCTTATAACTATGTTGGTGGAATCTGATATGACATAAGGGAAATAATATTGGCCTATATAAGGATGCCAATCACAAACCCCACTTCCCTTAAAAGTTCTAACCTTTAGAAATTTTTAAGAAACACATATGGAAATTGGTCCACCGGTGCTGGAAAATGGTTCTCCTCGATTACATATTTAGAAAGCAAAGCCAAATATACAAACTAGAATGATATCATTCCAACAGCTACTTCCAACATGATTGTTTCACCCATCATTATATTCCAGTCCCCTCGAAAGAGATTTTTTACACAATCCTCATTTGTAAAACTGACTCTTTGTTTATAACAGTCAATGTGATCCTAGAACATCATCAACCAATCCATACACATGACTATAAAAAAGGAATAATTTTCAAAAATAGTGAAATACCATGTTTTCTCATCTACATTAATAGTTATATAACATTGTCTATGCACAAAGTCTTGACAATATCTTTGACTAAAATGAGTTTAAGTTTTATCATTGAAATCATTATATTAAATTTTAGACATAGTAAGTCAACATCAAAATAATCAATTAAGTAATGGGAAGAAATCATATCAAAAAATGATCGAAAAATGGTAAAATTAAAATGAATCATACCTCACACCATATATGATCATGACTAATCATCTATAGTAAATTGTTCTCCTCCATATAATTGATTTATCATTGTAGTTTGTTCTCTATTTTCTCATGGATAATTCCCTTACTAAGGAGTCATGGTGTTCCAATAATAACCATTTCTAGCTTTATTTAGAAGATGAGAGGTATTCTAGTTCCCTCACCCCATAACAATATGACATCTATAAAACATGATAAGTGTCTTGAATAACAGAACTAATAGCACTACCAGAATAGATCTGGAGCTTCCCCAACTGATTATTATTATTGAATTCTCTAGGTGGTGTTGTACAATATCTATTAATGTGGTCAAAAAAACCACATTAAAAACACCTAGGCAGGTAGATTTGTTTTTGTGGAAGTTTTATTAATAAATCGTATATATTCGAATCCATACTCTTGCCTTGGAAATAGGTTCCCATTTTATGATTTCTCTCGGTATTATAGTTCCCACCATTTCCTATGGGTATCAACATACATCCTCCTCCCATATCTCCTTGTATTTTATTTTTAAATATCAATGCTCAATTGTCCATCTAAGTATAATTTGTAATACATAACACAAAAATCTTCAATAGAATCTCATATCTCAGTCCTAATTCAAAAATGTGTGCATTCAAAGATTCTCTAGAATCAAACTAGGGAGAAAAGTGAACTAAAATAACAAATTTGGACACATTATCCCTGAAAAAAATATTTTACTACATTATTATGAATAATTATATCATTATTTGAATTCTGAATGTATGAGGATAAAATTTTTTGTTGAACAATTTGTCAAAATTCTCATGGGAAAGTTCGACATGTAATTTAGCTTACATACCTAAATCCTACTAATGGGGTTCATGATACAGTAGCATGTAAGTTTTAATCATGACTTTAAACTCTACTAGTGTGCTGATGAAATCAAATATATGATTCATTATGTTCAGACACACCTCTTCCTTCTCTAAATTTGAATCACCCTAAAGAATGGGTGGATTCTATTTTAGGAACTGAACTGAATGATCCACCTGCCTAGAATCATACCTCTTATTCCCCATTCTTAGAGCTTGAAAATAATTGATAATACTATAAACCTTATATTGGTTCACTTTTAGTTTAGGTGCAATCACATTCTTAGTAGATTTATCTGGTTAGTTCCAATGATGCCTTCCATGGGTAATTTTCGATGACCAAAAAATCACCATAAGACACAATCTCTATCAACTGAAGGCATAACATTACAAACTCTTTCACTACATTACATTATATAAATGATTTCAAAAACAAACCTTTACCATGTTCAATAATATTGAAAATTTTAATCATGTTTTATAAAATAAAACTATTTTCAGAATACAAAAATCCAGCTCTTTTCAAAGACTTTCATATGAAAACAATATTAATATTTTTACAGAAATCACATTTCAGGAAATCATATATCATTATTAAAAATGCAATATGAATTCCTAGTGGGATGTAATATATACAATGAATTCCATGATCATATCATTCGATAACCCCATGATTGTGGGATTCAAAATCAAATAAGTGTCTCCAAAACACTTACGTATCCAACTCCATTATAACATGAAGTTCAACATAAAAAAGATTGAAACATATTTTTATTCACTATAATTCATTTCAAAACAAATAATTCTCTTTTATACCATCATAACACAATAAATATACCATAATGAATATCGACTACAAGACTGAGAGAACTGAAGAACACTTGTTAAAAAGGACTGAACTAGATGACTCCCCATTGTCATATGGAGGAGGATGGTTGTTACTTGGCCTTGGGATTCATCCAAAAGACAAAAAAAAGCAATAAATAAATTCCAATGGATTCATTCATTGTTGGGGGAAAATTTTCCCTTTTGAAAATAAAATAACAAGAAAACATTACATAACCAAAAAAACCACTACGTGATACATGATCTCAATGAATCACAACTCAAAGAATCCATTGATATTAACATAAACTAAAACTACGTACCATAGAAGAAGACTACAATATCAAGTGCACAGTAGAAGATAGAAGACAAATACAAAAATGAGTAACTCAAATCTCAAAACATTCTTCATGCTCCCACTCAACAATAACCAATGTATTATGATGTACAAGTAAATATGTGTGATACTTTACATTTTCTCGTGTACTTGTAAAATAAATCTACAAACGTAACTACCTTTCAAAGAAAGGATTTGTAGTGAAAATCAATAGGTTTTCCCCAAATGAATTCTCTACTAACACCAAAATTATAAAACATTTTATCATTTTTTATATAAATCAATTTATATAAAACAATTTAAGATAATTTATCATGGCCAATCCATTTCAATGAAAAAAAAATTCAAACCCAAACATTTTTTCATACAAAACATTTTTTACAAGGAAATCAACAAAAAAATCCTTCACAATAATTTAAGAAGTTTCATTTTAGGATATCCATTCCATTATAAAAATACATTCATCCTACCATTCTTGAAATCTTGGACATCCTGATACTCATGTGTGGTGAGTTATCCTTTCATTAATACATCATTTAATGAACCATTTGACAAGGGAGAGCCCCGAACCTTATCCATCCAACTAATAGCGGGGGAGAATCCTTACACCTATCCTTCTCAAGTTCATATGAACATACATAAACATTATGTCAAACATGAAGGTCAAATAAACCAATTCATCCAATTCAATAAAACTATTATTTTATTGCTAACCCTTTTAAACAACCATTTAAATAAAACCAATCCTTTTAATTAAATCACCTCAATGAAAACAATTATAATTATTTTAGAAAATACACATTTCAAAAACAATATTTTAGATTAAAGAAACCAAATCACTTATATAATCAATTTCCAAAAAACCAACCAATACCCAAACAATTACTAAAGATGTAAAGACCCGTAAATTTCAAGGAATTTTTTTTCTTAATTTTCCTTGGAATTTTACAAGAACGCAGTTTCTAATGGCGCCTGATTCCGAGGCCCGGTGTGCCCGGAATTAATTTCCGAAGTTTGTCTCGGGTACGTTCAGTGAACGGATGAGCGGGTTTTTCTAACTTTTGAACCGGTGTCCGGAATCGAATTCTGAGGGCACCGATGAAATCGCAGCGCCAGTATTTGCTTAGAAACGCCTCTTCCGGAGTTGTGTTTGCTCGGGTTTGGTTTTTAATTTTCAGGCTTAAAGTTAAGAAATAAAATAATTGTACGACAAATTTTTTTTATTTCACTTAAGCCACTTGGAAGCTACTTGAAAGCCACTTGAACTGAGTTGGAACGGGTAGGGTTTTATCCAAAAATATCCTACCCTATTCATAGGATATTTGTGAGGGGGGGCTCGCAAGAGCCCCACCATTTCTTTTCTGCTAAGTAACGCACCCGCAAAAACCCGTCATTATGAAAGTCAACTGACGCATTTTCATAAATTCTTAACAGACCATTTAATTGGGCGGTTTTATTCGTGAATTAAATGGGCAGTTTCTTTCGTTGAATTAATTCTGCGAATTAATGGGTCATTACTTACCTTTTTCGTTTGTTGGCGTAATAATAAAATAAGACCAACACGACTTTTGGAGGTTTACACGTTGAGAGACTTTGACAGAATTCTTGTTCCTTCACCCTTCTTCGTGAAGAACATGAAGAACACGAAGAACGCGAAGAACGCCAGCCTCCGATGAAGAACGCCGAACCCGCGAAAATCGACGATGCGACGCCGTGTGCCGCGACGCCGACGTTTCCTCTCCCGCGACATTCTTCTGCGGCGTTCCTTCCTCCGCGACGAAATCTTCGATCTTCTATTTGAGGTAAGAGATTTCATTTTTCTTTTAAAACTCCTTTGTGGTTTTAACAACGCACATATTTAATTATTATTAATTAAATCTTTTTGTTCTTGAACCTCAGAGTTTGTTGACGCGAAACCCTTCCGCGACGATGCGATGATCCCCTCCTTCCGCGACGAACAATTCCGCGAAGAACGCGCGTACGACACTTGACGAGGTAGGGATTTTATTTGGATGTTTTATATTCCCGTGTTAGATTCCGTTCAAAATGAAGAACCTGGTACATAAAAACAATTTTAAATCATTAAAATTGTTTTTGGTTATGTATTCATGTGTTGAATAATTCTTCCTTTGTTTTAATCTAACGCGGAGGGTGCGGGCCAAATGAACACGGCCCGAAAACCCTCCACCGTCCTTCGTTGTTGTGAGAATTTGACGGGCGACGACGGAACGTGCCGCAACAGAAATTTGATGGTTCCGCAGTGAAGAACGAGTCCCGGGAGGAGCAGCGGCGTAGACGGGAACGGTATCGGACCACCGGAGTGACTCCGGTGGCCAGTAGCAGCTGCTGGCGGCGCGGGTCGCCGGGGCGGCGGCGCCCGCGGACCCGCGGCCACACGGGTCCGGCGCACTCGGACGCGGCAAAGTCGCGTCCTTTGATCCAGTGCGGCCCCACAAGAGGGGCCGCAACACTTCCGACCCGCGGGGGCAGCGCCCCGCGGCAGCCGCTCGGCCACTCGGCCGATCCGAGCCGGACCGGCCGGCCGAGCCAGGCCGCGCCCTGGCCGGACCGGACCGGGTCCGGCCGGGTTGGACCGGGTCGGCCCGGGCCCATACCCCCCATCTTCGGACCGTTTTCGGTCTTTCTCTCATAACATGAGATACGGGCCTTTGAACGACGCGCTGTCAGCGGCAAAGCGATCCTTGGATCGAGACGGTCGTTTTGGTATATCGCACTCAAGGTTTCGTAATACTTTGGGTTCGTCCAAGTTTGTTCGTACACGAAACCAACCGGGCCCTCGGAGCGGAAACACTCTTATCTTGAGCTACGGACGTCCGATTGACTTGCCGTCAGTTTTGGTGGATTCCTCTAAGTGAGATGGATATTTTGGCTCACTCCACCCGAGGTTTGGACGCAGGTGGAGTACGGTCGGGTTGGTTTTGCCTTAAAAACCAACCGGGCCCCGGGGACGAAAAAGCCAATAACTCTCAGACCGGGCGTCCGATTGACGCGCCGTCTGCGACGTTGAGTTCCTGTTGGCGATACATAACTTTTGGATATATCAACTTCGGACTTTGTGTAAGTTGATGTATCAGCCTCTCGGCTCGTGGAGCGGACCCTCCCGAACGAGCTTGCTGTGTGCGGGAACCCTAGTGCTGGCTGCGACTTCGACGACGACGACTATACAGAGATCCTCGGTGGATTCGACTGTGACGATGATGAGAACAATACGGGAATCCTTCATGTTTTTGGAATTGAACACTATGGTACACCTTGGGACACATCAACTCCGGACTGCATGTCAGTTGATGCATCGACCTTTTAGCTCTGGAGTGGACCCTCCTGGAACGAGCATGCGGTGTGCGGAACCCTAGAGCCGGTTGAGATTTGACGACTGCTGATCGAATGACTCGATGTGTTACGGATAGCCCAGTGGGGAGCGCTTGGTTGTAGCGGCAGACCCACGACAGAGGTGCTCTTGGTTGTAGCGGCACAGGGGAGCGCTTGGTTGTATTGGCAGACCCACGACAGATGTGCGCTTGGTTGTAGCGGCATAGGGGAGCGCTTGGTTGTAGCGGCAGACCCATGACAGAGGTGCGCTTGGTTGTAGCGGCACAGGGGGGTGGTTGGTTGTAGCGGCCGACCCACGACAGAGGTTCTCTTGGTTGTAGCGGCACATGGGAGCGCTTGGTTGTAGCGGCAGACCCACGACAGAGGTGCGCTTGGTTGTAGCGGCACATGGGAGCGCTTGGTTGTAGCGGCAGGCCCACGACGGAGGAGCGCTTGGTTGTAGCGGCATAACCACTGTACTTGATGGAGAAGGAGTTTTCCAATAGCTTTGGGTCCAACTTCATGAACGATCCTATGTGGGTCATTTCGGGGGGTTAGTACCTTCCGATCCTTTATGGGTCTGACGGATTAGATGAATCGGTGGATACATCTAATCATCTCTATCGTCATTTGAAGAAGTATACCTGTGTGAGCTGAATCTTGTGTTACTCTCCTTTGTGGATTGTGTTGAACTATCTTGTGTGGATTTACTGTTTACTCTCCTTTGTGGATTGTGTTGTGCTATCCAGTGTGGGTATACGTTTTGCTTTCCTATGTGGACTGGGTTGTGCTTGGGCTCAGATGTTGGAGCCGAACGGGAATTGATGACTTAGGTATATGTATGGGCATATACCTAAGCAGTGTCGGTTGTTACTTCGTAATTGTGTCTTTCCTTTGTGGTTATCCTTTGTGGATTCTGGGAGACCTTCGGGGGTCTCGGGGTCCCTACTGAGTAGCTTATACTCACCCCTGCATGGGCTATGCCCGCACTTCGTTGTGTTGGTTGCAGACGGCGGAGAACACTGATCGTGGTGGAGGCTTGCGGAGCAGGACGAGACCTGGAGGTAGACCACTGGGCGGGACGTACTCGGAGCGGACGGCTGGACCGAGGAGCTGTGGAGGCTATCTGTACCCACCCTTCAGTTGGGACTTCTAGAGGACGGCTCGACACTGAGTCTTTTTTTTCAGTTGCTGTTTTTCCCTTTCAGTTGTACTTTACAGTTGGGCTTGTATTTCCCGCCCCGTTTTCTTTCAGCACAGCTTGTTACAGTTTTTACTAAGTGTTTACTTTTCCGCTTTCTTACTCTGTGGTGCTTGTTTACTTTTCAAAGGCAATGCATTCCCTTTTTTTTGGGATTTACACCTTGGTGCTAGTCGCCAGCCCCTGGCCTATGGAAGGTGGTCTTGGGGTGGTCACGACACGGGCCCCGAGGATGGGTCGTGAAAAATTGGTATCAGAGGTGGTCGGTTCTACCGCAGACTCTGATCTTTCTTCTGTGTGAAGCAATAGTGTTTAGCATATTGGGTGTGGTTATCAGTCCAGGGAGTCCAGTGTTGGTGCGGCGGTCGACGTATCCGTACACCAGGACCCTGACTTCTGATTTCTGACTTAATGCACGAAAACATTGATTGCATGTGTGTTTCAAGTTTTCTTTGTGATTACTTTATGTCAGCTGACCAGGTATACTGTTCTGACTGTGGCACACCTATTTCCCTTCAGGATGGCCCCACGACGACATCTAGCTAGGGTTCCGAGCGATGTGCGTGGCGAGAGCCCACTGAGCGTCCAGGACTCGGTACAAGGCCCATTGACAGCTGAGGCACCGGCGGTACCTATACCCGCCGAGCCACCGATGCTACTAGCCCCATCCGCTGACGATGCACGTTGCCTTAGTGCACTGCTTGAGTTCCAGCACCAGCGACCGCCCAGGTTCCGCGGGGAGATGGACCCTCAGGCCGCCGAGGACTGACTGAAGGAAGTTGTACGGGTTTTCAGATTAGTGAGGACACCAGCAGACCTCATGGTGATCCTCGCAGCGAGCCTCCTGCACGCGACAGCAGGCAGATGGTGGAGCTTGATGCTCCAGGTTCATGACGAGACATCTCTCCTCTGGACGGACTTTGAAAGCATCTTCCGCTCCGAGTTCGTCCCAGCCACCCTCCGAGCGGTGCGCATCCAGGAGCTACTACAGCTGCGGCAAGGCAGCATGACAGTGGCCCAGTACTCGGCGAGATTTACTGATCTCTCGTGCTACTCCACAGATATGGTTCAGGACCCGTTCTTCCGGGCCCGGACCATCGAGCAGGGAATGAGGCACGAGATCAGGGCTTCGATGATCTCCCTCAACATTCCGACTCAGGCAGGGGTGTTGGAGCGAGCCCTCTTAGTGGAGAGTTTCCTTGCTGAGTAGTCTCCAGAAGCAGGACCCACCACTTGCCGGCATGCGACAGAGTCTTCTGCAGCGGGAAATAGACAGATGACGCAGGGGTAAAAGAGGACTAGACCTACAGGTGGTCAACAGAATGACTCTAGATCTTTTGCGCAAGGCACCCGGGGTGGGCAACGACTTGCCATGAGAGGGCAGTGTTACTCATGCGGCGGGATTGGTCGCATGGCTCATGACTGTCTGACCCACCATACGGATGACCAGCAGATAGACGAAGGGACCCCCAGGCAGATGCAGAGGTTCGATCAGGGCAGGCCGCAAGGAGCAGGCGGCCATGGCAGGGGAGCTGGCCGTGCAGCTGGAGGTGGACGACGCTTCGACTTGTTGCCACCACAACCACCAAGAGGTCCACCCCGACCGCAGGGGACAGGAGGACATGGGAGAGCTCAACTTCAGACAGCTGGGGCCTACGATCATGGAGCTCAGGGAGCAGATGGATAGGAGCAGGACAAGCTCCAGACCTGGAGACCTTTGTTCATGTTGCTTCTAGTTTTGTTGATGTATGTTTGTAGATGCTTTGTGTCTTTATACTTGAGTGGCAGTAATAAAAGACACCTTTTCTTGTGGCATTTACTTCCCTGTCCTCTCTTCAGTTGTTACTAAGAGGTTCAAGTTTAGACTATTGACTTGATCCTCACTTGAGAGGTACCTACTGGAGGAGACCAAGTTACCACACACTGATGCCGACAGTGTGACTCAACCCTTGGAGGTGAGAGTAACAGTTGGATCTCTTGGTAGTAGCGTCGAGGCCTTACGACGTCATCCCTGGTATGGGTTAGTATCATTCATGTCGGGATTCACTGTATTAGGCAAAGAACGTGGTTCATCCAGGGGATGAGACCAGATTTCTCTTTTCGGCAAGGAAGAAATCATAGCAGCTCTTGAGGGACCAGAGGTGGTCGAGGCCACGACAGATAAGGTCCAGGTCATCCAGGAGCGGATGAGGACAGCTCAGAGCCAACAAAAGTCTTTTACTAACAAGAGGCGGAGGCCACTATAGTTCGAGGATGGCGACCATGTCTTCTAGTGGGTCTCACCTCGACGTGGATTACGGTGGTTTGGCCGAAGCGGCGAGTTGTATCCAAACTTCATCAGACCCTTACAGGTCCTCAACAGGATTGTCAAGGTGGCTTATCGCCTGGCTCTACCACCACAGTTGCGCCGGGTGCATGATGTCTTCCACGTATCTCAGCAGAGGAGATACGTGCACGACCCAACGTCAATCTTTGACCATGAAGAGCTGGTCCTTGGTGATGGGGTGACTTTTGAAGAGGTCCCAGTGGAGATCGAGGATCGACAGGAGCGGGTGCTATGTGGACGATCGATTCCTCTAGTGCGCTTCAGATGGTAGCTCGGGAACCTCCAGGAGAGCACTTGGGAGCGGGAGGCTCAGATGCGTTCTCAGTACCGCCTTTGTATCCCTAAGTTTGTGGTGAAGCATTACAGGGACATAAATCCCTGTGGTAGGAGTAATGCAAAGACCCGTAAAATTCAAGGAAATTTTTTTCTTAATTTTCTTTGGAATTTTACAAGAATGCAGTTTCTGACAGCGCCTGATTCTGAGGCCCGGTGTGCCCGGAATTAATTTCCGAAGTTTGGCTCGGGTACGTTCAGTGAACGGACGAGCGGGTTTTTCTAAGTTTTGAACCGGTTCCCGGAATCGAATTCTGAGGGCACCAATGAAATCGCAGTGCCGATATTTGCTTATAAATGCCTCTTTCGGAGTTTCATTTGCTCGGGTTTGGTTTTTAATTTTTGGGCTTAATGTTAAGAAATAAAATAATTGTACGACAAACTTTATTTTATTTCACTTAAGCCACTTGGAAGCCACTTGAAAGCCACTTGAACTAAGTTGGAACAGATAGGGTTTTAGCCAAAAATCTCCTACCCTCTTGGTAGGATATTTGTGAGGTGGGGCCCGCACGAGCCCCGCCGTTTCTTTTCCGCTAAGTAACACACCCGCAAAAACCCGTCATTATGAAAGTCAACTGACGTGTTTTCTTAAATCCATAACAGACCATTTAATTGGGTGGTTTTATTCGTGAATTAAATGGGCAGTTTCTTTCGTTGAATTAATTCTGCGAATTAATGGGTCGTTACATATCTTTTTCGTTTGTTGGCGTAATAATAAAATAAGACCAACACGACTTTTGGAGGTTTACACGTTGAGAGACTTTGACAGAATTCTTGTTCCTTCACCCTTCTTCGCGAAGAACGCGAAGAACGCGAAGAACGCCGGCCTCCGACGAAGAACGCCGAACCCGCGGAAATCGACGACGCGACGCCGTGTGCCGCGGCGCCGACGTTTCCTCTCCCGCGACGTTCTTCTGCGGCGTTCCTTCCTCCGCGACGAAATATTCGATCTTCTATTTGAGGTAAGAGATTTCGGTTTTCTTTTAAAACTCCTTTGTGGTTTTAACAGCGCACTGATTTAATTATTATTAATAAAATCTTTTTGTTCTTGAACCTCGGAGTTCGTCGACGCGACACCCTTCCGCGACACCCTTCCGCGACGACGCGACGATCCCCTCCTTCCGCGACGAACAATTCTGCGAAGAACGCGCGTACGACACTTGACGAGGTAGGGATTTTATTTGGATGTTTTCTATTCCCATGTTTGATTCCGTTCAAAATGAAGAACCCGGTACATAAAAACAATTTTAAATCATTAAAATTGTTTTTGGTTATGTATTCATGTGTTGAATAATTCTTCCGTTGTTTTTATCTAACGCGGAGGGTGCGGGACAAACGAACACGGCCCGACAACCCTCCGCCGTCCTTCGTTGTTGTGCGAATTTGACAGGCGACGATGGAACATGCCGCAATGGAAATTTGATGGTTCCGCAGTGAAGAACGAGTCCTGGGAGGAGCAGTGGCGCAGACGAGAACATTATCGGACCACCGGAGCGACTTCGGTGGCCCGCGGAAGCCACAGGCGGCGCGGGTCGCCGGGGCGGCAGCGCCCGCGGACCCGCGGCTGCGCGGTTCCGGCGCACTCGGACGTGGCAAAGCCGCGTCCTTTGATCCATCGCGGCCCCACGCGGGGGGCCGCGGCACTTCCGACCCGCGGAGGCAGCGCCCCGCGGCAGCCGCTCGGCCGCTCGGCCGAGCCGAGCCGGACCAGCCGGCCGAGCCAGGCCACACCCTGGCCGGACCGGACCGGGTCCGGATGGGTTGGACCGGGTCAGGTCGTCCCGGTTCGGCCGACCCAGGGGGGTCCGGCCGGGTCGGCCTGGGCCCATACCCCCCGTCTTCGGACCGTTTTCGGTATTTCGCTCATAACTTGAGCTACGGGCCTCCGAACGATGCGCCGTCAGCGGCAACACGATCCTTGGATCGAGACGGTCGTTTCGGTATATCGTACTCAAGGTTTTGGAATACTTTGTGTTCGGCCGGGTTGGTTTGTACACGAAACCAACCGGGCCCTCGGAGCAGAAACACTCATATCTTGAGCTACGAATGTCCGATTGACGTGCCGTCAGCTTTGGTGGATTCCTCTAAGTGAGAAAGATCTTTTGACTCACTCAGCCCGAGGTTTGGACGCAGGTAGAGTACGGTCGGGTTGGTTTTTCCTTAAAAATCAACCGGGCCCCTGGGACGAAAAAGCCAATAACTCTCAGACCGGACGTCCGATTGACGCGCCGTCTGCGACGTTGAGTTCCTGTTGGCGATACGGAACTTTTGGATATATCAACTTCGGACATTGTGTCAGTTTATGTGTCAGCCTCTCGGATAGTGGAGCGGACCCTCCCGAAGGAGATTGCTGTGTGCGGGAACCCTAGTGCTAGCTGCGACTTCGACGACGACGACTATACAGAGATTCTCGGTGGATTCGACTGCAACGATGATGAGAACAGTACGGGAATCCTCCGTGTTTTCGGCAGTGACCACTACGGTACACCGTGGGATACATCATCTCCGGACTGCATGTCAGTTGATGCATCGACCTTTTAGCTCGTGGAGTGGACCCTCCCGGAACGATCATGCTGTGTGCGGAACCCTAGAGCCGGTTGAGATTTGACGACTGCTGATCGAATGACTCGGTGTGTTACGGATAGCCCAGTGGGGAGCGCTTGGTTGTAGCGGCAGACCCACGATAGAGGTGCGCTTGGTTTTAGCGGCACAGGGGAGCGCTTGGTTGTAGAGGCAGACCCACGACAGAGGTGCGCTTGGTTGTAGCGGCCCAGGGGAGCGCTTGGTTGTAGCGGCAGACCCACGACAGAGGTGCGCTTGGTTGTAGTGGCACGGGGGAGCGCTTGGTTGTAGCGGCAGACCCACGACAGAGGTGAGCTTGGTTGTAGCGGCATAGGGGAGCGCTTTGTTGTAGCGGCAGACCCACGACAGAGGTACGTTTGGTTGTAGCAGCACATGAGAGCGCTTGGTTGTAGCGGCAGGCCCACGACGGAGGAGCGCTTGGTTGTAGCGGCATAACCACTGTACTTGATGGAGAAGGAGTTTCCCAATAGATTTGGGTCCAACTTCATGAACGATCCTATGTGGGTCATTGCGGGGGGTTAGTACCTTCCGATCCTTTATGGGTCCGACAGATTAGATGAATCGGTGGCTACATCTGATCATCTCTATCGTCATTTGAAGAAGTATACCTGTGTGAGATGAATCTTGTGTTACTCTCCTTTGTGGATTGTGTTGAACTATCCTGTGTGAATTTACTATTTACTCTCCTTTGTGGATTGTGTTGTGCTATCCTGTGTGGGTATATGTTTTTCTTTCCTGTGTGGACTGGGTTGTGCTTGGGCTTGGATGTTGGAGCCGAACGGGAATTGATGACTTAGGTATATGTATGGGCATATACCTAAGCAGTGTCGGTTGTTACTTCGTAATTGTGTCTTTCCTTTGTGGTTATCCTTTGTGGATTTTGGGAGACCTTCGGGGGTCTCAGGGTCCCTACTAAGTAGCTTATACTCACCCCTGCACGGGCTATGCCCGCACTTCGTTGTGTTGGTTGCAGACGACGGACATCACTGATCGTGGTGGAGGCTTGCAGAGCAGGATGGGACCTGGAGGTGGACCACTGGGCGGGACGCACTCGGAGCGGACGGCTGGACCGAGGAGCTGTGGAGGATATCTGTACCCACCCTTCAGGTGGGACTTCCAGAGGACGGCTCGACGCTGAGGCTTTTCTTTTCAGTTGCTGTTTTTCCCTTTCAGTTGTACTTTACAGTTGGGCTTGTATTTCCGGCTCCTTTTTCTTTCATCACACCTTCTTACAGTTTTTACTTAGTGTTTACTTTTCCGCTTGCTTACTCTGTGGTGCTTGTTTACTTTTCAAAGGAAATGCCTTCCCTTTTGTTGGGATTTAAGCCTTGGTGCTAGTCGCCAGCCCCTGGCCTATGGAAGGCGGGATTGGGGTGGTCACGGCACGGGCCCCGAGGACGGGTCGTGACAAAAGAGGGTTTCAACCATGATTTATACAAAACTTTCACAACCAAAATTATGCAATTTAACCAGTTTTAAACTGAGAAATAATGTTATAAATTGAGGAGTCTTGATTGCAGTGGACTACCTCTATATTTATGGAGAAAAAAAGAACACCACTCAAATTCCAATGAAATCGGGTTTAAACTTCAAAAAAACCACCATAGATCACTTTCCATATCATCAAAAAGGTCAAATAAAATCATATTTAACATCAAATATCTTAGATCAATCCACAGTGGACGTAGATATAATAAATTGAGAGATATAGAGAAATATATCTTAACGAAAAAACTAAAAACAACCCTAAACAATCACTTATCTAGAGATTTTAGATTAAAAATACCAAGAGAAGCCTTTGGATAACCTCTGGATCGATAGGACAAAATTTATTAGCTTTTAGGAAGAGTGAAAATCGATTTAGGGATGTATATATAGAAAATGAGGGCATTAGAAGTCAAAATGAGTAAGATCCACAACTTTAGGATCTCCCTTTTACACAGGTATGGTTAATCCCTTGGTTTTTAAAATAGTGCGCAAACAGTACGCTAGCCACAACCACAAGGATGAACCCCCTACAGATGGATCAAATTCCTAGACAGAATATGTTCCAACCATTCCAAATATCACTATCTTATAAATCACAATAGTCCATGGTTTTTTCATGGTTTGGAAAAACTATGTGGCACTCGTGCACCTTCCCATTAACCCTTGTCTCATTATGCATGGTTTTTATAGGTGTTTCATTGTTTTCCCAAATAGTGCTCAAACCCCATACCTTTTAAAAACATAAAAACCTTCTAAAAGGTCCCCAAACCCTCCAAAATTTCTCCCATATACTTTACATACATAAAAATCATTAATAAAGGGTTACTTAATTGAAATGGTGGGTGCTACAAATAATGTCATAAAATCACTATTTATTTAGTGGTATTTTACGCCTAAAAATCATTCTTTCAAAAAATTATTAATTATTTTTACAAATATAATATTTTCATGATGAATTTAGATATGATTTTCATCTATTAAATTAATTTTTTTTTAAAATATTTATCCTTTAAATAAAATCATAAAATATAATGAAAAACTTTTTTATAGTAAAATGAATTTTTAAAATACTAGTTTTTTTAGTTTCAATAAATCACTATGAAAACTAACATTAGTCAAAAAAAATATTTTTCATAAAGATATAATTTAATAATATTATTCTTTTTTTTCTTTAATAAATGTTTTTGTTCATGAAAATAAAATTTTAGTAAAACCACATTTTATTTATAAAATGAACCATGCATGTTTCTATAAAATGACCATTATATTTATTTATTTATATTTTTCATGTTTTTGTAACTTCAATTAATTACCTATAATTTTATTAATATGTTTTAATTGTTATATGTAATTTTATCGTGTCGTAAATTCCTTTTAGTTCAGTGTTTCAAATTTAACAAGACATTAACATAATACTTATATATGTAAAATGTATAGTTAATTTTCTTTTCATTGTAATCTCCGCTGATAAATAAATTTTATCCATGGAATTTTAATTATTCATGTATAATAAAATAGTTAATGGTCACTATAAGATAAACATGACTCTATATTTTATTTTAAATTACGATTCACTCTCCCTATAATTGGTATGTCTGGTGAATTCATCGTTTCCCTCATAATATGAATATAAATAATATTGAGTATTTCTATTAGATTTTTTTCTAAATAACTCAATATAATAAGTTTTATTTTCATAGGGAGTTTTCAATTATCCTTGTATTAGTATGTGGTCATGGTATTATAGATAATGTGTTTTTCATATCTTTTAAATTATTATGGTATCTATTTCTAGGGAGATAATCAATGTCTAAAATTGCATCAAATTTGGAAAAGTATGGGATAATGTTATTGTATATGAATCACATCCCTATAAAAATATATTAGATAATAGTCATGAAAAATATATAAAATAATCATACCATTAGATTTTTTTGTTATTAATTCATCATCTATTATTCACGATGGAAATTTAATGTTTTTATGTACAAAGGAGTAGGTTGTATATGATAAAATTACAACACTCCAAGTTCATGAGTTTGTGAGTTGTGTTCCTTATTCTTTAAAATTTGAAGAACTGATTTCCATATTTTGGGATCTATAGGATTTTGAATTTTTAGAAACTATTAGTGCATATCATTCTTATTTTCCCATGGATTATGGATTTTGTGGGGGTAATTCTCAACACTCTCACAATTAAAGGCATAAAAACACTAGTGTTTCCTCTAGAAGAAAAAATTTCATTTCACTATATCCACTAATTTGATAAATTTTCATTCAATATTAGTTTATTTGTAACCTCTTTTTTATCACATATAACAACTACAATATCCTTCAAGAAATTACAATTAGTGATTCTTACCAAATTTTTCACATGAAGGAAATTTAATATTATTTACTTCATCATTTTAATCACTTTATATTCCATGACGCTCCACCTATCTCTTGATTTTTTTAGAAACTCAACTATGTTATGTGGTTAATCATTATACATGATATCTAATTTATAATAATTACACGATTTATCACTCCATGTCTTATAATATTAGGATTTATTTTGGGGAAATATCATTACGTTCTAAGAAATCAATTGTGATGTTGGTTCCATCATGTCATGGCCATTACTAAAATAAGAATGATTTAATCTTGATTATTGAATAATTAATAGTGTAATAGAATTTTATATGTTAATTAGATGAAAAATTCAACCCCCAAATTTAATAATCATAAAAAATATTAAATTAGCAATTAGTTTGTCATTAATTGCTCTCATTTCATCCTTGGTTTATTTAGGTATAGTTATTTTCTAATAAAAAAAGTAATTCCTCACAAAATTACTTACTTTATAATGTATTCTAAATAGAATTTTATTTATCAATTGATATCCCTTGAGAAATTATAGCATGTTGTGCAGTCTTAGGCCCACTCATCTTATAATGAGTGAAGACCAAGTTTCTAATTGACTATCCTTTTTCAGGGTGATTACCCAGAGGTGTATTTGTGTTATAGATGCATCCACATTCTCTTATCAAGATAGGGATGCAATTTCAAGGATAAACACAAAATATATAATATAGTAAATCTTCGAGATGTTATCGTATTCATTGACATATCTATATGTATTTCAGTAAATTTTATCATCTCAATCCCTAAAAATACTGAAAAATAAACTAGAAAAACAAACCTTTCATCGATTCCAAGTATAAAAACACAAACTAAAGATGTTTTTATTTTTAATAATTTCTGTAAGATAATTTTTATAATTATGAAATCACCACATAATACTATTAATAGAAGGATTAGTATTATTAATGACTTGATAAATTAATAAATTATTATAAAATGCTTGGGGAAATTCATAGATAATTGATCAAAATTGTACACCCTTCTAGACTTCACATTAGATATAAAAATCATAATAATTATGGTAATATAAACATAAGATAGTGGGTGATAAAAAATAGTAATTAAAAAAACATATCATCATGTCATCAATGGATTATTTGATAAGAACATAGTAATAAAATATAAGGGAAAATTATATTATTAAAAATAATATGACCAATAAGAGGTTCACATAAATCACGATAGAAGGAAATATAGTCTCTAATAGAAAACTAATATATCATGAAAAATGAGTACTAAATAATGATGTAATAAACATTATCCTTGAAAAAAACTTAGTTATATGGAAAGAAAATATCACCTTATAATAATATATAAAATAATAAAATGAATTTGAATAAATATAAGAATATGTAATCGTCAGAGTATGAGAATATCCAAAAGGCTCACCATTTATTTTTTGATTGTAATATAAGAGGGAAAACAATTAATTTTTGAAAATTTCTAATAAATAACATGTTATATAATCTTAGGAGATATAAAACATTAACCAATGAATTAGAGGGTGATATAGAACCCCACCCATAATCATCCATAAATATTTCTCCACTTTAAATCAATCATTAATAATTTGAGAAAAACCCCTTAGAAATAAAATGGGTTCTACTTCATTTTAAAAATGAATCACAGAATTAAATCATTCATAATTAGAATAATAATAATAACATGATAAAACCATGGGAAAATTTACATTCAATGATATTATATAACAATATAAGTAAATAACATTCATTTTAGTTCATGTGGTAGATATTATTAACATCATATAAATAAACATTATACGGTAAATTTAATAATTTTAATGACAAATCGATGTATGAAATCTAGGTGAACACCCTTTAATGAAAATAGAAATGAAGATTGTTTACAAAGTAAAGGCACTACATGAAAACTTATATTTATTCACATTAGATAGATATGAAAGGAAAAATTAGTGATTTATTATTCTATTAACAGAAATTAATATTTCTTAATTAATATATAGAAATTATGTGGCTTTTATCATTTTAATAATATCATTTATCAAGCCTAAAATATTTAAAAATATGTAGATAGAGATGAAAAAATATGAACACTAATAAAATATATTTGTTAATAAGAAACATTCCTGATATTTTTTTAAAAAAAATGTATTTAAATAGATATATATTATATAACTAGGAGAATAAGATGACATCTTTAAAATTTTGAAAATATTGATGATAGGTTTCACTGAAAAAGGTAATCATTGTGAAAATATGTGATCCCATAACATGCATTAGAAAGAGGTTCTTTTCACACATTGAGGAAAATAACACATATGAATAAAATCAGAAATTTATTTAAAAATATTAATATGGTAAAATTACTATAATACGTATTAAATTAATTATTAAAGCATAGAAAAGGATATTTTTAATGAATCTAATTAGTACATCAATAGAAAATGATTATTCCCGACACAAAATATGTGGTAGGGATCGTATACTTACAATGGGTGTATAATGACCCCATAATGAAAATGAAATATTGATAGGACATATAAAACAATTAAAATAATTAGAAGTGGATATTTTTTTTATGTTTATAAATAACGATCATACAAATTCCATGGGTGTATTATCTTTCCCAAAAAATCTCGATTATAAGTTTATACTGAAGAAAAAACACATATGATAATACTATTATATAATAAAAATTGACAGGATAGGGTTAAAATGAATTGTACATTAAAATATCATACAGTGAAAGGTATTCATAATAAATTAATTAAATAAGGAATTCAATATAATATAAAAATAATTTATTGTGCACAATATCAAATATGTCTCATCATATTTAAAATAGAGACAAATAACCATTACAACTCTGTTATATTTTGAACTAAAATCCACTGATTGAGATAACATGATATAGATCTTAACCCCCCCATCTATTAAATGAATATGATAACATAACTTCACTAGATATTAATCACACCTTATTAATGTTATCTTTGTATATAATAAGAATTTATTCTCAATAAATTAAATTTGAGAAAAAAACCACTTTCCATAATTCTCAGTATCCACTAAATAACTTGAATATCCTATAGAATAGAAATAACTATAATAAAAAAATACATATATCCATTTTAGTACCCAAACCCATTATAATATCCATATAAAATTATTCTCTATAAGTATATTAGTAAATTATTACTTATTTTAATATTTATTGGGATTCATCTTTATTATTTAATGATAGTTTTATAATATAAGTGTTTTTCATCATTCATATCCCTAATTTAATTATTCTATGATCATAAAAGTTACATTATTTGATGATTTATAATTATTTACAATTTTATAATTTCATCATATGAGATCTTTTTACTATCCTTAATGATGAAATTAGTAAGGAGTGTGTTTTAGTGTTTTTAATAAAAATACCTTAGTATGTTAGTTAATGAATTAATTATAATTGTTTCCATACTAGAAAAAGTATTAGTTATTTTCTTATTTATATCATATACTATCAGCAATTAATTTCTTATCTTAATTTTTATATTATTTTATAACATTGGTAAAATCTGTTGTTAGACCGACTCATAAATAAACATAACATAATTAATAGATGATTATGAAGTGAGATAATAATAATATCATTATGAAATAGTTAAAATGATATATTATTTCAGGAATAATAATGTTATAAATATTGATTTTGGAGAACTATAGGAATATTTAAGGGTTACAAAAATGAAACATATTATGAATAAATGTTTTTTCATCTTGGTATCTCTTTTTAAAAGGTTGAATTTATAATGATAATTTGTTGCTCATGTTACTAATATGTTGGGAAATTTTTAATTACATAACCCCAATAATTTCATAAAATCATTTTTTTCAATTTAACCCATTCACATGACCATCTATTAGAGGAAGTGATTAAAAAGAGAATACATCATTCCATAGAGGTGGTAATCCACATATACACATGTATGAGGATTTCATTTTACATAGATTGATGGAAATTTATAATGTGAATTTCTACCTCAGAATCTAAAACATGACATAAATATAATAATTATTAATTAAATTCCACATTATTAACAACCATGTATGTTAGTGGAGGAAAAAGAAAAATTGCGATTTTTGTGGGCTGTAGTCTTCACGTAAGAAAAAATGTCATTTTCTATTCGCTTAATGGAAATAAGGAAATTTGGTGAGGTTCATTAAAGAAATATAATATCATCAATATACTATAGTTAAATAATCCTTCATATAATATTGGGAAAATGTTATTTTAATGGTAAATAATGAAATGAAATAATGTTAGGTAATAGATAGTAATTACATTTTTAACAAGAGTTTTCCCTTGGAGTACTCCTTAGAAATGGAGTACTTTAGTAAAACAAAAATTGGCCAAAAGCTATAGGATGCAAAATATAAAAACATGTTAACAAAAATTTAATATTTTCTATAAGAAACATAAATTTTTGAGTTTATTAATGAATTGGTGGTAGGCCCATTTTTATAGTGTTGAGAAAGTCATTTTTGTAATTACTACATCCAAATAAAAAGAGTGAACAAGTTTCACATGTCAAGAAGACTCTAAAATGTAAAATAATAGAGTTTAGATATTTTTGGATAAATTTAATCCTCAATCTCTAAATTTTAAACATTTATTTACATTTTATTTCATTATCTATTTTCTTAACCTGTTTACCCTTTTATCTTGTACCGTACTAACATGTTTTTACCTAAGTATTCAAAAATTTTCCCCCAAAAAACAGTTTTTTATTAAATAAAATAGACCTCAAAATTCAAAATGTTAAATATTATTTACTATATTAACTTTAAAAATGTTATAAAAATTAGTTTTAACTTAATATTTATAAAATTTATTGAAAAATGTTTTAGAGAATAGTGTATCTTATGTTCTAAAATATCTATAAAATGTTTCTAAACTGAAATCAGTATTTTTAAATTTAAATTCTCTCATATAATATAAATTATTTTTCTAGAAAATTATTTCATAAATTTACAAGAATTTATTATATATTAAAAATTCTATAAAAGTTATGGTATCTGTAAAAATGTTATTTTCCACCAAAAGTCAATATTTTCAGAATAATTTCGAATTCTCTTACAATAAAAATATTTTAACTATGAATCGAGAAGTTATTTAAATTTTATTAAATACATATTCAATAATTGATGAATTTAACCTTTAGATATTATTATAATTTAGATTGTGAATTTTTATAATTTGAATAAAAATGTTTAAATACTAGGTTTTATAATTATTAATTTCTATAAACAAATTAATAAAATATAATTAATAAGACTTTATTTTAATTTATAAACATCATAATTTAAGAAAAAATAAATTTTATTTACTTAAATTTACAATAAAAAATAAAACATTTTTTAAAATTTATTTTCAAAAACAAAATGAACTAAATATTTTTTTATAAAATAAAATTTGTTATATATATATACATATATAATAATTTAGTAACACCAATTCGTACCTACTAATTGGATTTCAATTATTTAATGGTTATATAGTGTTGATGTATCAATGTTTTGTTTTAGATTACTATGGTTTTTAGAAAATTATATTAAAATAATATTTATTTAAAGTAAATATATTGTGAAATTTTACGTCCTTATAAAAAATTAGTTAACGAAGAATAAATCCAAAAATTATGTTCCATATCTTTTTTTGGAATGAAATTAAACCTCATGAACTAAAAACACTATTTCAAAAATTATTTTCCCTAATTTTTCATGGAAACATTTTAAGAAATTATTTCAAACAGATAATAATTTATAAAAACATATTAATAAAGGTAAATAAGTTCCACTATAGGGTGGAGGATATATTATATATATATATAATTATTTTTACATTTTTAAAAGGATAAATATATCAAAACCCATATAGTAATAAAGTATAATATTTGTTCCTCTATATAATTTATAATGAGAAGTATTAAAATTACATGAAATAAAACACATTAGGGTTTCCTTAAATTAAAGGAGAAAAGTTGGAGGAAGAAAAAATAAGGATATGTTGGGAAATCATCCATTATAACAGAAGATAATTATTCATAAAAATGCCATGTTATTAATGAGAAAAATCCCATAAATAAACTCTATTTTAATGAAATTAATTAATTTTCCCCAACAAATAGAAAATAATTTGTAGACTAGACAATGAATGGAATAAAAGATACTTATAAGAGTATATCCCAATAAAATATTTTGTGACAGAATGAAAAGAAATAAAGTCAACCAATAGCCCATATAGATTTGGTAATATTTGAATACAAACCCAATGAGTAAAATAACAAAAACAATTTTATTCAATTACTTGAAATTAAATAGGATTATGATAAAAATACACACATGTAAATTTATACATCACAAAAGATGAAACAAGAATAAGTCTCAATGAATGAAACCAAAGTCAAGAAACTCCTTACAATAGATCCAAATTCTTTGTGCACATGTGTTAAAATTCATAAAAAATATAATTAATTTTGAGGGAAAAGTTATCATGATACATTTTCACCTATAATTTATTTTCCCATATATATTTATTAACTTTTAGCACTCATTTCATAGTTAGATTTCTCTTATGTCCCATACTTTTGGTGGTTCAGTAAATTTCTATACAATATCCTCAATATACTGAACATAGTAAAATATATTGTAAACTAGATTTATAATCTCCATAATTGTATAGATTTACTTATTTTATTATACAATTAGAAAAAAATTCACATAGTTTAATAGGTTTTCCAAAAAATACACTAATTATGAAAAGACCCATGATATGATCATTTTAAGTGGTTAAATTTACAAAGATCATATTGTATTAATAGCAATTATATGAGGTCCAATATTATCATCCCATAAAATTAATATTATAATAATTATCATTTTAATAAAATTAATATATTTTATTAATTGTCCATGTTAGGTGGCGGATAAAAATAATAATTCATTTATGTGGAGGTTGTAGTTCACGTATACAATCATATGATATTTTCACTTTCCAGATAATGTCAGGGGTAAAAAATGAATTAATATAGCATTTCATAATCAATTTCATGAAATATATAATTTTTTTTATATAAACTTTTTAACCTTCTATTCAAGATAGGGATAAAAAATATAACATGTCATTCATGGATGTGGTTGTTCTAACATACTTCATGATGATGAATTCATTTTTAATATGGGTTCAGATGAAGGTATAAATAGATATTAAATTAGTGTAATAACACTTAATAATGTCAATAATACTAATTTTATCATAACATCATGGGTAGATCATATTTGAGTAGATATATGAATAATGAATTCAGATATATGATATGATATTTTTACCTCTCTAATTGGATGTTCTCCCACAGGTAACATTTTAAGGATCCATAAGTTTATCCTTATGAAAAATGTTTTCTATGATGTGGGTAGTGAGTTTATGAGATAATATAGTAAAGTCTTGGTAGATATAATTCGATGGAATTACTGGATAAATGTGGTGGTGAGGGGTGGTAAGTTAGTTGAGTGTCATTTTTATAATAATAAAAATGGGATTGAGACTATTCAAGGAAAGTGGATTCAATAATTAAAAAAATGAGTGGGTAATGGGATAAAGTTGAAAATATCTCAAGGACACATTTTTACATTTTTTAAACATGTTTTTTGTATTTTATTCCATGATATTTCACTTTTATGATTTTTTCATTGACCACAATAACGAAATTTTTAGCCATGTAATTTATTTATTAATTCATAAAAATAAAATAGACCATAAAAATAATTTTTAACTAATGATTCCAAATATGAAATACATTTTTTCTCACAAAATTTATATTGATTATAATTATTAATTTTAATATTAGCTCACATAATTTGTAGGAACCTGTTTTTTTAAAGAAGTATATTGTTTAGAAAAATTAAATTTGGTAATCATAGAATTAACAATGTTGTTTATTTACATGAAATTAATTTGGAAGATAATATGTAATTATAAAATGGTTCTTGTATTAACATATATCCTCTTTTTCACAACCATTAAATGTAAATATATAATATATGATATATTTATAATTAAAATTTTATATCATTCTAATTTATACATAAAAACCCCTTACATATCTGAGTAAGACCTAACAATAAGATTAGATCGAGTGAAATTTAGGGTTTGTGATTCCTCTAGCATGGATCTAATTCCAAATTCAACAAGATTGAACTTCTCCTAAATATGATATATCTTATACAGTACTTATTGGAGTTCATCTAGGGCATGGTCGAAGGAAAATCCTAGTAATGATATATCCTTTACAATATTTGATAAATGATATTCATAAGGAATATTTATATTACAATATGAAAATTATTTTAGATTTCATTATGTTCTTACATATATTTATAATGACATATTATACATTTATGTTATAATGATCAAATTTAATATATGAAAATTATGTTTTAGTTAACAATTACCTAAATCAAAAGTGTTTGAACATTTTGTATTTTATTATAAAATATAAAATTTGATATATCATGATGATTAATTATCACAATGTTATACATATAAAATCCTTGTAATTTTATTTATCATATACAAAAATATTTTGTTAGGATGTCTAAAAGATATAGATAAATGATTATATATTTTCAAATGATGTTTCCTCAACAATATCTTATTCTTGACAAGGGAAAACATATTTTCCCTTTATTATTTTAGTGATTTCTTCAACATTCCTTGGGAATTTGTGGCTCAATTTCTTCCCTTTACACATATGAAGCTTCTTTCAGATATTTTGATATATTTTCTTTGGGTTTTCTTCTTACACTGTTTTGAAAATTTTATCTTCATTACCACATAATATATTTCAACCAAATATCTAGGATACACCATCCATATCTTATAGGTTTTATGTGTGAATTTAACTATTATTATAATTATTATTATAATTTTTGATGTCTATATTGGCATAATCAAAAGATCTCTCACTCCTGTTTTTATCCCATTTGGTTATTCCCTATCCCAATCGCTTTATTTTCTATTGCATACATTTTTACAGTAATTACTCTATTAATTAATCATTACTTAAATCAATAAAGAATTAGGGTTGAAAATATATAAATTTCTAAATTCATTTCAAGTTACCTTCAGATAAATAACATATAAATGATGTGTACACCCTAACTTATCAATTACTAACTTTCAATCTCGATTATCCTTGATTACTCTATAATTAAATTGTTAAAATATATATATTTAAATCCATTAAAAAAGTTTTATAAGGAGTTTTTTAATTAACCAAATCATATCCCCCTGTAGTTTATTTCTAGGTGTGAAGACTTAGGAACACACATCATGCAATGAGTAAATTTTGATTTGATACAAAACCAGTATTTTAAGGAGATTAAAAATAAGTGAATCTTTGCCAGAACTGCATACACTTTTCTTGATCTGGATATGGATATAATTGTTAAGTGATAAAACACTCTATATGTTTCCAAAATTTTTGATTTTAAATATATAGACAGATCCGAAGATGTTTCTCAAACTTTATCTCATATTAATTCCTAAACAATGTAATATTCATTATTTACTAAACTTTCATAATGGTTTTTCTATACGACTAAAATTATGATCAACATTAACTTATCAACTCTTGATGAAATTTATAACTCTTAAATTATTCTCAACCAAAAACATCATATCCTATAAAGTTATCTAATGCATGTTTTGATACCAACTATAACTACCCATATGTAATAGGTCTATAATTAATTGATTTATATAAACTATTACATAACATACATTCCCATGAACATATAACATTATGGTTTTATAGACTGTTGACACATTGTTGACAAATATATCACATATAATTATAATCTAATAAAAAATTTCCTAGTATTATATGAGATATTAACCTATTAATAAATCATCAAAATCTCCCATAAATTCTACACACAAGATACTCCTCTATAAATTTCATACGTATTAATTTCTTTCATAACATGGGGATGGGAAACATAAAAATGGGTGAGAAACAATGATCAGTAGTGGAATGATTAAAGTAAATTTGATTGTGAGTCATCACATATATGTTTTGAGGCATATCATGATATCATAATGGTGATGGAAACCTGTTATAATATAATGATATCATAAGGTCATAGAATCACATATATGTGTAAATAGTATAACACATGGAATAATAAGTATAATTTAAGGCTCACTTCCAACATAACATATCATAGTGTCCTATTCTAACTTTATTTACACCATACATGGTATCCCATGATATAAAAACATTACCCTCTGTATTATAGTGAAATAAAATTTAACCACAAACCACATAATTAAAATCATACAAACAAATGCCACATGATTTCAATAATCGTGCCATAAAACCCATGGACTGAGAATGGGGTTCATATCCTTTTTCAAATTATTTCCCATATTTAAAAATTAACAAAATCATTAATAACCCTATAATGATATCCCCTAAAAATTAAATGAGTATCCACTATCATTTTGTATATTTCTAAGAAAACACCCTTTAATTGAGACAAAAAGAATATTTCATTTCCACTATATAAATAAATGGTATATGGTTATTCAAAAAATTTACCCAATCAATCAATGTATATGAATCTAGGTGAAAATCCTTCCATTAATGAAATGGGTTTTGGGTCATTCTTAATGGAACAGAATTAAAAGTAAAATCATATATATACACAATTGATGATTAGGAAAAAAAATAATGAAAGAATTATATTATATATATTCCTCAACATAAATATTAAAAAATTTGTAAATAATCGAAGGGAATATAAATAATACTTTCATAAGAACACTAATAACAAATATGAAATGAAAAGAAGAAATAACTCTCTTATTTTGAAACATTTAAAAATAAACATACCTGAATAATTAGATAATATTTTACTTTTTAAAATAATGAAATATTCTTTTGAAATGAACATAAAATGTTAAAATTTAAGATGAAAAAAATTCATTAAAGGTAAATCAAAAAGTATATTTCACTTCATTTTGTAGAAACAATTTCAAATTGATATCATCATAAGTTTCTTTTAATTTTATTTTCAAAAATATGTAATTAAAATATTCTATAAATTATTTAAAAAAATGGAAGAACTTATAAATGAATTAAAAATAAAGGTAATTAATTTGAAATGTGGAGTGTAAGATAAAATATACAAATATAGAGTTTTGTTTTGATATATTTAAACATTTGTCTTTATCAAATAACATATAAAAATAAAGAGTTTATAATTTAAAATTGAAATGATATAAAGAGAAGTATTAAAATCATAAGGGTTAAATAAAATTACAGTTTTCATATATTAATGGAGAATAATGTTGGGAAGGAAAAATAAATATTTAGATGAAAATATTTATTTGAATGGATGAGAATTATTATTAATAATTTCATATTTTTAAAGAGATTCAAATCCACAAAAGAAGTCTTTTTGGATTTATAAAGCTAGTTCCCTAAAATAAAAATTGGAAAAATTAATATAATTTATAAATGGTGGAATAAAATAATCCTAAACGAGTAGATCCAAAAAATTTGATATTTTATATAATGAGAAAAAATTGAGTTGACCAAAAATTAGTACAATGTTAGTAATATTTGAATAAATAAACAATGAATGATGTAACCTAAAATAGATATCTAAATACACAAAAATTCTTGATTAATTTGATAAAAAATTATCAATGAAAAGTTATACACACACAATATGAAAAAAAATTATGAATTTGGAATAAGTATTATGAAAGGAAGTTTGACAGTAGAAACACCATACTTTAAGACCCAATTTTCTCTATTCATATGTTAAACTTACAAAAAACAAAATTAAGTGTATAATATAAAATTTAGAAAAAAATCACATATCTCTCATTTTATTCGGTCTCTTTATTATCATCTGTTATTTATTAATTTATTTTTTCTTTTGTTAGTTACATGGGGTGTTTATGTCATTTGTTAAGAAGCATTCATGGTAGATTGACCAATGAGAAATTTTTTGTAAAAATGATTCATAAAATCTATAATTTTAGAAGATTATGTCCTTAATTGTTAAAATAGAAAAAAATATATTGTTTCATAGGATTTACCAAAATGTACTTAAATTAAAATTGGTGCGTCAATATGTTAATTTAGTTATATTAAATTTACTATGATCATTTACTATTAATATGAAATATAGAATATCCAGAATTATCATCCCATGCTATTAATATTATCGTAAATATTATTTTTCTAACATAAATATTTTTTTAAATTCAACCATGTTAGGTAGTTATCGAAAACTAAACAAAACATTTACGAAGAGGCAATAGTCTGTAAGTACACACAGAAGACCCTTTCTTTTTCATTAGGATGGTAGGGGTATAAAATAAAATAAATTTTGATTTTTGAATCATTGAAATTATATAAATATCATATATTTCAATGAAATAACCATTTTTAACTATCTATATAAGATAATGGTGAAAAATTGATTACGTATTTTATGGAGGAGGATGGTTGCATGTATACATGGAGACATCATTATTTATCAAATGGTTATAATGAATGAAAAAAATGGATATTTCCTTTTTATAATAACATTTTAAAATGTTAATAATAATATTTATATCATAATTTCATGGATAGTATTTATTTGAGGTGGTATAAAAAGAAATAAATTAAGAGATCTTGGTTGAGAACATTACATCTCCCTTTGGATGCCCCCCTTAGGTAACTCTTCAAGACATATTAGATAGTTATTTTGGAAAAATTTGGGATTCTAGGACATCAAGAGAAAGGATATGGGATAATAATAAAAAAATTTAGATAATTCATTATAAATATAATCGAAATGGGGTGGTGAATGTAAACCATCCATATTTTCTAAATATTTTTTTTCTAATTAATTTAATCTTTTCATTATTTTTATATTCACACAACACTGAATATAACTTGGGTTATATCAAATAAACAAGTTATTAGAAAACACCAATTCTAGTTTATGGTACATGAAACACATAGATTATCTTTTGGTACATGTAACACTATGTTTGGTATTTGTTATACAAAATGTCAAGTTCTTTCGATAGCTTGTATTATGTGAAAAACTGAGTTTTTTTGAACTAAAATATACTATTTATATTGTTATTAAAATATAATTATAGTTACCACATAGCCATTGGAATGGAACATAAAAATATTATTAGATAAATTATAAACTTATAATTTTACTTGTGTATAAGATGATTCCATGGTCATAAATTTTATATAAATGAATGTACGAGATATTTGAAACTAAATAAATTTCTTTTCTATGAAAAATAATTTTCTATGTACAAAAAATATTATCTAATTTAAATAAAAAAAAACTATTGGTTAATTTTTTTATTAAAATTTATAAATTAAATATTTTATTAGATATGTTAAAACTCATCAAATATATTTGATACGAAAAATAGAAGAATAAATAAATTTTTATGTATAAAAAGATATATTTTTCAATAGGGTAATTTTATCGCCGATTAAGGTTGAAGCCATTTAAAATATAATTTTAGAAATTTTAGCATTTTTATATGAAAACAAATATTCTTATAAAGATGAATATTTAAATTTACTTTTGTTTATATTTGTGTATTTTTTTGTTAAGTTTCATGTATTGATGAATTGTGATAAATATAGAATTTTAATTGAAAGCAGCTTTTTCATAGAAACAAATTTATGTGTAAAATTATATATTTTATTGATTTTAATGTATAATTAGATAAAAAAAATTATCATTTAATCAAATTTAGGTAATTTTAATCAATTTTACCTTGAATTTTAATATAAATCTATTTTAATATTTTGGACGTTTTCACTTCAAAACCACATTTTCTTATTACATCAACGG
The DNA here is from genome assembly GCA_963277665.1 of Viscum album. NCBI lineage: Eukaryota > Viridiplantae > Streptophyta > Magnoliopsida > Santalales > Viscaceae > Viscum > Viscum album. Next base: position 288,034,518 of record OY728153.1, on the reverse strand, counting down.
GATTACTTTTAAATTAATTTTAGAATTTTTTATGCTGAATTATGAAAAAATGATTCCATATTTTAAATCATAATTCACTGATTTATTAAATATTTGTCTTTAATGTTTAGATAATATGAATAGTGACTTTATTATTTATGTTTTACCACGGTTAAAAGAAAATCGGGTAATTAAGGATAAAAATAATATTTTAAATATTATAGAACTACCGTTAAACTTTCCTAAATTTTTTTATGACTTTAATTTGACCCATGTAAAATAATATAAAAAGTTAATAAATTAATGGACAGTTTTCCTTAAAAATAACTTAAATATTATCAATCACAAAGCATGTGGAAAAATGTCACACTTTATCTTTTAATGTGTATCATATTTTTAATAATGGGATAAATAGAATTTATGATAGAATTTATTTAATATTATAGAGGATAAAAAATGTACCTATGTCATAGAGATTTATTTTTAATTATTAGTGAATAATTAATTTTCATAAATAGTTACAAAATTATGATGCAATAATTACTCAATTAATGAAAATTTCTATTAAATGATATTTTAAATATTAAAAGACATATAATAAGACCCAATTAAGGTTATAAATTATTTTTAAAGGTGAATATTATATATTATGGGTGTTTTAAAAGGTTTTTTTAATATTTCATTCTTTATTGATTTTCCTAAATTCAATGTTTTGAACATTGTAGAAATTGGAACTTAAGATATTTTATGAAAATAAAATTTTATTAAATTATTTAAAAATAATAAATATATTAAATAAAGGCAAGGGGATGATATATGGTCTATAATATCCTATATTTTCCATTTTTTGTACAATTATATCTTTATATGTCAAAATTACAATCTATTAATGTTAAAAACATTTATACAATAGTTAAAATTAAAACGATTTAAATCAGGGATAGTGAAAATGATATGGTTTAAAATAATATGTAATTTTTTCAAAACAACATTTTTTATTGTTTGTATACCATATAATTTCATATATTTTATTTATTTTAATTTTGGAGGAATTTGGATGAATATTGAATTTATTATAAATAAATATTTTGAGAAATTTCAATCCATCCACTCCCCTCTTATATTAATGGTCACATATTATTCTCTTTTAGTCAAACCTCAGAAACTATTTGGTTTGGAAAAAGGATTTCAAAATATTTTTCCAATTTCCATCACTTTAATTAAAAAACAATAATTTTTCCAAAAATCCAACCAATGAAGTCCTTTTGTGAAAATAAAAAGGAGATACCCAAAAAAGAGGTAAAGTTCATCAATAAATATTTTCATTTTACTGACTCTTTGAACCCCCTCAATTATTATTATTCCATGATTATATAATGAAATTTTAATCCTCCATATTATGATATGTTTTTATTCTAAGGGTTATAACTACACAAACACACACTTCCATCTAATGGGTAACGAACTTTCTCTTCTTCGGTACGCTAAACTACCACCTCTTGAAATGATGTTTTCTGTTTTTCCTTTACCACCTCTCATGGGATGGTATTATGGTGGAAAATAAATATATATTTAATATATAAAATAATTTTGATTTATTTATTCTTATGTGTTTATAATATAAAATATACATTCATGCTTTCTATTTAGTGTAAATATTATATGTTTATTTGGGGGCGTGTGGACTACCGCCTCCTCAATGCGATATAATTTTTTTACACCAAAAGTGAAATTTATTATGAATTTCATTAGTGTATTTATATGATATATATAAAATAATAATGATATTGGAATTATATTATATATATACAAGTATATTTTAATTACTTTAAATCTTTCATTACGATGTAAAATGGCTGCAGCGTTCATGCGTACATACGACCTACCGTCTCTATGGATGGTGTATTTAGTTTTCTACTTATATATATTTTAGAAAACCATAAATTCATATGTAATGAATAAATAATATAATATTATCATTTCTTACATTTTTAATAAAATGAAGTAATTATCTAATTATGTGGAAAAAGAATAAAAAGTAAAAACATGTATGAGAAACAAAGAGGTTATTAGAAAAACCATAACTTATACATGGAATTTTTAATAATAAGATAATATAATGTCCTAGAAAATAATACAAGGTATTATATATATGACTATGTCTCTGCAATAGATTTATAATAAACTTATGTTTATTATACATGAGTTTTTCACTAGAACATCGAGATTCAATATATAAAGTAATGATTTAGGTCTCACTTTTATTTCCCATGAGATATAATCCTTGTTCACCACATATTTATTTTGGGTGGTGTATATAACTCACATGAATGTATTCTATGGTAATTATCCTTTAATGTTTGAGTATTAGAAAGCCCTTTTTCTGATATCTCTTTTATAGGGGTTTAAGATTCTGAAATTACGAAATCATGAATGCAATTTTGTCTCAAATTTCCTTCATTGAGACACATGTTATCTTATGAAACTATGTTATTTTACAACGTTTATATAATGGTCTATTACATGTTTTATCCTTAATTTTATTATTTTAATTATATTTAATTCTTCTTGAATTTTTATTCTCCCATCAGTTATAAAATTTTGTTCTTCCGAAACAACATTTCTAAAAATGTTTTAAAAATAATTTCAATTATATTTTGTGTATTTTTAATGAAAAAGCGTTTAGAATATGTATATTTTTTTCAATGCTTATTATAAAAAAAATTAGGGTTACATTCTATGAAAATGTTTTTCTAAATATTTTATTATTTAAAAAATATTTTTTTAAATATAATGAATATTTTACTCAAAAATTATTTCATGTGATCTATCAAAAATAGATTCCACCTATGAAAATGTAATTTGATGTTACTCATGATTTAGTAAGTATATGAATCAATTATACCATTCTTATTCTTTCTCGAAATGGTTTATGTTTTGGATGGATTTATCTTTATGGATTTTTTCCCTTTTCAATTAGGTTATTTTATGTTGAAATGTTTATCAAACACATTTATACCCATAAGTTCTTATATGATTTATGTTCTTCTGGAACCCATGTGTATAATATTTATTATGTGATGGGTGGGAGATATATCTCTCACAATTTTATTTGGGAATGATTTATGTCTCCTGAGATAATGATGGAAACTCATCAAAGGGCCTGATCTAATATGGATAATGGGGAAACCCGATCCACTATGTGAAGAAAGGGAAACTTGATCCACTATGGAAAGATGGGGAAACCCAATCCACTCTGAGAAGATGGGTAAGCTCGGTCCACTGTGGGAATATGGGAAATAATGATCCCTTACAAGGAAAGGACTATGAATAGGGATGGTGGTGTGTCATGGCCAGTTGGTGTAGTCCCAATGAAGGTCCCTTCTATATTTTGGCAATGTTCCTTGGCTTACTGAGAATGATATTACATGTTTATGTGTATTCCATGAATTCCATGTCTTATTCTTAAGTTATGCATTCATGTATTATTATCTTTATTTCCCCTTGATTCTGTCTTATTAATTACCATTATTAATTCCATGACTCGTGTATATGATTGTTGATACACATGGTATTATTTTATAATTTAAAGTTCATGTTCACATACCTTTATCTTCATGATTTTTCTTACATGTCTCAATTTTTTTACCTTTACTTTGAAACACTTATCACCCTTTCTTATGAATCTTTTCAATGTGATGAAAAGAAAGGTATTAGGATTGATATTTTGAAAAGGGTACTAGTTATTTAAAAATTGGCTAGAGAAGATGTATAATGTTATGAATTAGTTATTTATTTTTCTATGTTTCCAAATGCAGAAAACTAATATGGTCTTTGTGTGTGTGTTTGTGTAATTTATTAAAATTTATATAAGACATGTGTAATGTCAATGTATGTTAATACTGGGCCGTTATAGTTGGTATCTGTTCAATGATTTATTCATCCTTTGGAAACTTAGATGAGAAAACATCATTGAGATCCCTAAGTATATTCTTAATGATATGACTACGGATGTCTCCAAGGAAAGCCTAAGTTGTCATAGATTTAAAATTTGGTGTAATTATTTAAGAAAAAAATTTGTAATTTTTCATGATTATGTTTTTTCTTCTATGATAATTGTTTCTAACACTATTCTTTCTAGTCATATTCAATAACGGGAACTAGAGGGAACAAATTTAATATTAAATGTTTCAGATGTAGAATGTATAAAAAGGTTGTATGAGTATTGGTTATACAACTAAGGATAAAGAAACCACAAACAACATCTTAAAGGTATTGAATTTTCTAATAATATTTTATATATTAAACACAATAAGAATGATTAGATTGTGGTTGAGGAACTCTAAGACATTATTTATATTTTAGGAAAAAATATGATGATTAAGATTGAGTTATAGTTTAAGAATAAATTTGTATTATTGAAATGTATATGTTTTGGAATTGAAAAATTATTTTACAAGAATATTCAAAATATAAATGTATTTTTCAGCATATTATTAATTAAGGATTGAAAAGGATGTACTAAAATTTTATGAAGACATAAAATTGTTATTTAATTATATGCCTATATTCATGGGAAGCACGATATTAATGGTAATATTTCCCATAATATGTTCATAATGTTGACATTAGGTTGTTTGGATAAGGTTATTTTGAATATGAATAAGTAAGCATGACTGTACTCATTACCATATAACCGATTGAGGATTTTTTGACATGCGATTTATGCTATCACAGGATAAGTTTACGATTTTTTTGATATATGGAATATATCTATTAATCATTGAATTAAGAAATAATACATGTTTTCAATAAGTATTTATGATAATTACCATATTTTGAGAGAATAAATGATGATGGAATTCAAATTTTTGGTAAGGTTAAAACAAGAGACACATTATGATATATGGGGGATCATTGCTAAACTATTTTGGATAAATTTAGTGACATTATATCAAAAAAATTTGGACCTTCATCTTTCTGAAGGGTAAAAAGGTTAGCCATTTATATAACAGATTATGTTAATATTAGGATATGGTTTTATAAATTCAATAATTATATATCCTTATATGTATTTATGAATATTAAAAAAACCATTTTGTTATTATGATAACCAAAAATAGAATGAATTAATTTTCATCCTATAATAGATCATATTATCGACTAGTTTTGCATGTATTACAATTTCAACTTTATTTCTTAGAGTAAGCAATGAATCATATATTTATCAACGCACATCAAAATAGTGAGATTGTACTTATGTTATTAAATCATGTTATTATTCCTTCTTTATTTTTTTTTAAATAAATGGTTATCTTATCATCATCATTATTAATATATTAATGACCTACTACAAACCTATTTGGTTCATGGTTTTGTGGTAGTTAATCTTTTAATTTATATATTATCTATCACTCTTCATCAGAACATGATAGCTATTTTTTTTCCTTTTCCATGTTTTTACATTCCACCTACGTTCCCCAATATGGGAACCTATTTATGAGTTACTATGGGTAACTATTATGTTTCCAACATTTCCTTTTTAAATGGAAGTGGTGGTATTCATTTCTATGATGTGGGTTTGTAGGAAAGAAAATTACATGTATTAAATAATAGATAACTAAGAGGAATTTATAGGGAGAGAATAATTTTAAGGGGGTAGAATTTAACACCTTAATATTATATGAAATATTGTTTCTTGAATTAATTTAATTTTTTCGATATATTTTATTTCACAAAACCCTGAATATTGCTTGAGTTATTTCAAAAATCCAATTTATGCTTACTTTATACACAAAAAAATGTTGAGGTTGTGTAACCTTCCACACATTCATTAGCTCATGGTGCATGAAAAACCTTTCCTAGATGTTATTACACAAAATGTTGAGTTATTTTGATAGCTTGTGTTACACACAAATATCAATTTTTACTGAACTAAAATATTCTAATAATGTTGTTATTAAATTGTTATTACAGTTACCACTTTTCCATTGGAATAGTAATTGAAAATAAGGTTCACTAAATTATAAAAATATAAGTTATTCATGTGTATAATATTAATCCTTGGTCATCAATTATCTAGAAATGGAAGTAAGATCAATTTGAAAAGAATGAAATTCCATTTCTGAGAAAACTATTTGTTTATGTACAAACACCATTTTATGTGAATAAATTAAACAATTCAATGTTAGTTTATGTTTTTAATAAAAATAATATATTACATAATTGATCAATTATTTAACACTCATCCAATAGATTTTATATAAATAAGAAAATAATAAGAACAATTTTATAAATAAAAAGATATAATTTTCAAATGGGTAAATTACCGCCTTTTAATGTTGAACCCTTATAAAATCATATTTTTTACAATTATAATGTTTTTATTGGAAAAAATAAGCTCCTTATTTGAAATACGGGTATTGAAATTTTAATTGGATTTGTTTATTTATTTTTATGAAAAAAATCATGTTTTGATGAATAGTGAAAAATAATCATTTTTCATTGAAAACAAATTTTTCATGGAAAACATTTATCATTCCAAAAAATATATTTGATTGTTTTAAATGTATAATTTTGTAATGTCTCGGACCCCTCCGCTCCATTCCATTGTCGAAATCGATGTGGTCAACACAAGCCGCGTTATAATGATAATTTTTAATACTGGTGATAACGTAAAAATATGTTAAATAATAATGATAATGACATAAATTGTGTGATTAATTAAACTAAAAAGAGAATAATCATGATCAAATGATTTAATTTATGTTATTATTATTAATAATTTGAAGTGGGAAGGTGTGTAACCCTAAAATTAAGACGGTCATTTTAAGACCAATGATGAATATCTTTTTATTACATTTGTCTCGGGTCAAAGAAACGCCTAATATTAATTTATTATTAACATTATCAATAAACGCATGGAAACCGCGTGACGTGTCGTGTGTTGACCAGTCAACAGTGTAATAGTCGTATGGCTACATCGTGTATTCATTAATACAGGCTTCATACTGTTTTACCTTTTCGTTGCCTATATAAGAAAGGGTCGCAGATTATTTCTAGACCGATCTCTACTTCTCCGCACGGAGACGCTCTCGAATGACCTAGAAGCCTTCCTCCTAACTTCTTCATCCGGACTCTGACCGTCGATCCGTCAGTGACTGCGAGATCGTGTCAGCGAGGAGAACATCGTACACCCTGTTCTGTTCCCCCTTTTTCGAACTCCCCCCGTAGTTTCCAACCGAGGAGACTGCTGATAATTGACAGGAACGACGGACTTTGACGAAAGACTCTAAAAAGTGGTGTCGCGATGTCCTTGGTGGGTACATTCGTTCTGGGAGAATCCTTGTGATCGTGGTGGTCGTGTCTGTAGAAGGACATCAGAACCTGTTGAGGTAGGGGTCTTACCTTCGCCCCTCTAGATTTCACATCATGCGGGGTGGGTGTCCTCTTGTTTACATGAAACACATTTGAACCGGTTTAATAAAGATAATAACTGGATTATATAACGGGGATGGGAAGTTGTGAATGCAGTTATATTATTTATATCCTATGATATTATGTTGTGAATTGAATGAGCTTCTGCCTACTGAAAATCATGGTTGTTGGGGGCCTTTGCTTACACAATTAAATGTTGCCCTCTCCTTCTGGATTTTCTTATAGATGAAGATTTTATTGAATTTGGAAATTGGTTAATCACGTAAAGTTGGCTGATTAAATACCTAGAACCCTTGTGTGATCACCCTGGTTGAATAAACTGAAATAATAAACTTGTGGGTACTGGTTAGGGTTTGTTTATGTGAATGGGGGTGTTTTGTGGGTTGTTGTGGATCGGGTGAGCAGCGAGGCTACGGTTGGCTTGGTTGTGGGTTGGTGTGAATGCTATGTTAGTGATGGGAAGCGGGGATACAATAAATTTTATCAAGGGGTGATGATTTATGAGTTACGGTGTGACTGTGGTTATGGTGGTTGGCAGCGGGGTTGTAGGGATGAGTTTGAATTTGATTGAACTATGGGTTGTGAATAATAAATAAAATGTGGAAGAGTTAATGAACGGTGGGGCTTGGTAACGGAACAGGAATAATAATCAATGAGTTTGGTTGGTTAATAAGAAGGGACTTCTTTTTGTTTCTTGTGTTTTCCTAACTTGATTTGTGGATGGCAGGGATATGTTTTATGAACGCTTGATCCAGTTTGTTTGGTTGTGCCCAGTAGTTAAGGAACTAATAAAATAATTCTACTGAAACATAAAAACCTATATGGGGTTGGGGTTGTTTATTGTAGGAATGCTTCGACATAGCAGTGTTGAGGCATGTGCTTAGTTTCTCTGTTTAGAAGCTATAGGTTGGGACTGTGTGTTTTGTATACCTATATATATATATTTGTAGTTTTTGTGTTTTTTATTCGCACCCCACCCAAGTCCGGCACTTAGTGCAGAACACCGCCATTTCACGGGGGAGGGTGTTTTACCAAACACTTATATTAGTGGCTGGTTATTAGCTCTTTTTTTCTCCCTTTCCAAGATAGCCCAAGTATCTTCGGGTAGGCTGTGATGGCCTGAAGTCCATTATTAGCCCAAGAACCTTCGGGCAGGGTGGTGTAGTGGTTGGACTCGGTGTGTGGGGGCAGGTGGTTTCCCAAGTGTCTTCGGGATGAGGCCCAGGTGTCTTCGGGTGTGGGAGTATATCTTCTAGACCAGGTGTCTTCAGGCGTGGTGGTGGTTGTTTTGGCCTAGGTGTTGCAGGCGTGGTTACATGTGACCGTTGTGGCCTAGGTGTTTTCGGGCGGGGTTTCGCAGTGGGGCTGCATGAGGATATAGCCCAGGTGCGTGCGGGCGGGTGTGGCAGTGGGACTGCGCTGGGAATGGCGGGATTGGTTCGATGCGTAGGATGACTTCAATAACCAATGGGAAATGGTGCGGGGTACCCAATACTCTTGTTCTTATATAAATTACTACTATAATCTATTTACTTGTGTTACATGGTGACTGTGACTAGTGAGGCTGGTTGGATAGATTCCTTGCTAGGTTTTGGTTCTTCTGTTTTCTCACGGGGCATTAGGATGTCTCCCCACTTGTGAACGAGAGCTTTAGGTTTCCCTACTGAGTATACTTGTATGCTCACCCTACATTTTCTATCAAGTTTACAGGAGGACTACAGGGATTGTGTGGGGCCTTACTAGTTAGGCAGGGGGAGTTTGTGATGTTTTCTGTTGTTTTTTTTCTTTACTTTTTGGTACAGTATTTGGAGCTTTTATGTACTTGTAGTTTTGTTTCACTATTGTATAAATCATGCATATGGGATTGGTTTTGGGTTATTTCTATAATTTTTCCTTTTTCTTATTCTTGGTGTTTGACTCGTCCTATTTCCCAATCTTAAGTTAATAAAAATGGTAATGCCTCCCATATTTGTGAAAAACACATACCCTTGGTGCTAGTCACCACTCCGGGGCCTACTGGAGGTGGGACTCGGGGGTTATTATCTCCCTTCCCCCATTGCCAGCTCAGGAGGGGAATCTTTGGTGGGAGGGGGTCATGACAGAATGGTATCATAGGCTGATGGTTGAGAGATAGGATGGAGCCTGGAGTTAGGCACAGTGAGGATTGCATGGGATGGTAGGGCAATAGTATTGGTTAATCTTGGTGCGTGACATAGGCCAGGGAATACCAGCTAGGAAACATGATTTTAGGGCCCCTCGTGATCCGATGAAAGGACTCTGAGCTTACCGAATGACTAAGTAAGACTACATTTATTGCAGGGTAGAGACCCTAGGAATGGTACATGCATCATTATGATTTTTTTACTTGATTTGGGTGTTCTGGGAAAGAAATTGAAATAAAAATGTTAAAATAAAACCTTGAGATATTTCCTTACTACTTGGACTTAGGCGTTCTTTGTTTATAGTACAACTATGGCACCTGGACGTCAACAGAGAGGCACAGGAGTGGGATGTGGACAATTGAACGCAACCGAAGCAGCAACCCTCGCAAGGCCAGGGATTGATAGATATGTGTATGGGTTTTCTTGAATGCTCTCATTTATGTTTTGTTTGGGAGAATTACACGCCATTGTTGGAACTCTATTTTTCTCATTCGTTGGGCCTGGACCTTGTTTTTGTTAGTTTTTAATGCTATGTTGTTTCCCTCTTTTCATTAAAGGTACGTGAAGAGCCCTATCATGTGGGGAGGGGAATACCTAATCCCTAATCAAGACACATTAATGTGGATGCGATTAAACCCGTGCATGTGAGTCAGTGCTGCCTAAAGCGGATAATATCTCGACATGGGAGAAGTAATTTTCCAAGACATGTGTTCGGGCAGCGGGTTGGTTGTTTTGTGCAGTATTGGGGGCAGTGTAAGTGATAAATCCTAATATATGGAAGTGGGAAGACTTAATCCTTAATCGAGATGCATTAATGTGGATGCGATTAAACCCGTGCAGGTGAGTCAGTGCCGCCTAAAGCAGATAATATCTCGACATGAGAAAATGGATTCATAACTCATATGATTATGGTTGTTGGTTAGTTTCCTGTTATGAGGAGAGCCCCGAGAGGTATCTTGAGGGATGGTTGTTTGGATCCATTCTTTCTTATAGGTTTTTTTAATTCTCGAGGACGAGAATGTTTTTAGAGGTATCTGATGTAATGGAACGGACCCCTCTGGTCCATTCCATCGTCGAAATCGATGCGGTCAACACAATGCACGTTATAATGATAATTTTTAATACTGGTGATAACGTAAAACTATGTTAAATAATAATGATGATGACATAAATTGTGTGATTAATTAAATTAAAAAGAGAATAATCTTGATAAAATGATTTAATGGATGTTATTATTATTAATAATCTGAAGTGGGAAGGTGTGTAACCCTAAAATTAAGATGGTCATTTTGAGACCAATGATGAATATCTTTTAATGAATTTTGTCTCAGGTCAAAGAAATGCCTAATATTAATTTATTATTAACATTATCATTAAACGCATAGAAACCACGTGATGTATCGTGTGTTGACCAGTGAAATAGTGTAACAGTCATATGGTCATGTCGTGTTTTCATTAATACACGTTGCGTACCATTTTACATTTTCGTTGCCTATATAATAAAGGGTCATGGATTATTTCCAAACTGATCTCTTATTCTCCGCACGGTAACGCTCCCAGATGACCTAGAAGACTTCCTCCTAACTTCTTCATCCGGACTTCGATCGTCGATCTGTCAGTGACTGTGGGATCGTGTCAGTGAGGAGAACATCGTACACCCTATTCTGTTCCCTCTTCTTCGAACTCCCCTTCACAGTTTCCAACCAAGGTGACTACTGATAATTGATGGGAATGACGGTCTTTGACGAACGACTCTAAAAAGTGGTGTCACTGCATCCATGGTCGGTGCATTCATTCTGGGATAATCCTTGTGATCGTGGTGGTCGTGGTCGTAGAAGTACATCGGAACCTGTTGAGGTAGGGGTCTTACCTTCGTCTCTCTAGATTGTGCATCATGCGAGGTGGGTGTCCTCTTGTTTACGTGAAACACATTTCAACCGGTTTAATAACGATAATAACTGGCTTATATAACGGTGATGGGAAGTTGTGAATGCAGTAACATTATTTATATCCGATGATATTATGTTGTGAATTGAACGGGCTTCTGTCTACTGAAAATCATGGTCGTTGGGGGCCTTTTCTTACGCAATTAATTGTTTCCATCTGCTTTTGGATTTTCTTATGGATGAAGATTTTATTGAATGTGGAAATTGGTTAATCATGTAAAGTTGGATGATTAAATACCTATAACCCTTGTGTGATCACCTCGGTTGAACAAACTGAAATAATAAACATGTGGGTGCTGGTTACGGTTTGTTATGTGAAAGGTGGGTGTTTTGTGGGTTGTTGTGGATCGGGTGAGCAGTGGGGATACTGTTGGATTGGTTGTGGGTTGGTTTGAATTCTATGTTAGTGATGGGCATCAAGGATACGATAAATGGTATCAAGGGGTGATGATGTACAAGTTTCGGTGTGATTGTGGTTATGGTGGTTGGCATCGGGGCTGCAGGGATGGGTTTGAATTTGAACGAACTATGGGTTGTGAATAATAAATAAAATGTGGAAGAGTTAATGAATAGTGGGGCTTGGTAACGGAACGAGAATAATAATCATTGGGGTTGGTTGGTTAATAAGAAGGGACTTGTTTGTGTTGCTTGTGTTTTCCTAACTTGATTTTTGGATGGCAGGGATATGTTTTATGAATGCTTGATCTAGTTTGGTTAGTTGTGACCAGTAGTTAAGGAACTAATAAACTAATTCTGCTAAAATATGAAAACCTATATGGTGTTGGGGTTGTTTGTTGTATGCATGCTTCGACATAGCAGTGCCGAGGAATGTGCTCAGTTTCTCTGTTTAGAAGCCATAGGATGGGGTGTGTGTTTTGTTTACATATATATATATATATATTTGTAGTTTTTGTGTTTCTTATTCGCACCCCACCCGAGTCGAGCACATAGTGCAGAACACCACAATTTCACAGGGAAGGGTGTTTCTTCAAACAAGTCTTTTAGTGGTTGGTTATTAGCTCCTTTCTACACCCTTTCCTGGATAGCCCATGTATCTTTGGGTAGGCTGTGATGGCCTGAAGTCCATTATTAGCCCAAGAACCTTTGGGCAGGGTGGTGCGGTGGTTGGACCAGGTGATTTCCCAAGGGTCTTCGGGATGAGGCCCAGGTGTCTTCGGTCATGGCAGTAGATCTTCTATCCCAGGTGTCTTCGGGCGTGGTGGTGGTTGTTCTGGCCTAGGTGTTTCAGGCATGGTTATGTGTGATAGTTGTGGCCCAGGTGTTTCAGGCGAGTTTTGGTAGTGGGACTGTGTGAGGATATGGCTCAGGTGTGTGCGGGCGGGTGTGGTAGTGGGAATGCGGTGAGAATGGAGAGAATGGTTCGATGCATAGGATGACTTTAATAACCAGTGGGAAATGGTGCGGGGTACCCAATAATCTTGTTCTTATATAAATTACTACTATACTCTATTGACTTGTGTTACATGGTGAGTGTGACTGGTGAGGCCGGGTTGATAGATTCCTTGCTAGGTTTTGGTTCTTTTGTTTTCTCATGGGGCATTAGGATGTCTCCCCACTTGTGCACGAGAGATTTAGGTTTCCCTACTGAGTATACTTGTATGCTCACCCTAAATTTTCTATCAGGTTTTCAAGAGGACTACAGGGACTGTGCGGGACCTTACTAGTCAGGAAGGGGGAGTTTGTGATGTTTTTTGTTGTTTTTTTTTCTTTACTTTTTGGTACAGTACTTGGAGCATTTCTGTACTTATAGTTTTGTTTCACTATTGTATAAAGAATGCATATGGGATTGGTTTTGGTTTATTTCTATACTTTTTCCTTTTCTTGTTATTGGTGTTTGACTCATCCTATTTCCCAATCTTAAATTAATAAAAAGGGTAATGCCTCCAATATTTGTGAAAAACTCATACCCTTGGTGCTAGTCGCCACTCCGGGGCCTACTGGAGGCAGGACTCGAGGGGTCATTATCTCCCTTCCACCATTGCTAGCTCAGGAGGGGCATCTTTGGTGGGAGGGGGTCATGACAGAATGGTATCAGAGGCTGATGGTTGAGAGGTAGGATGGAGTCTGGAGTTAGGCGCAGTGAGGATTGCATGGGATGGTAGGGCAAAAGTGTTGGTTAATCTTGGTGTGTGACATAGGACAGGGAAGACCGGCTAGGACACAGAATTTTAGGGCCCCCTGTGATCCGATGCAAGGACTCTGAGCTTACCGAACGACCAAGTAACACTACATTGATTGCAGGGAAGAGACCCTAGGAAAGGTACATGTGTCATCATGATTTGTGTTTTACTTGATTTTGGTGTTCTGGGAATGAAATTGAAATAAAAATGATAAAATAAAACCTTGATAGATTTCTTTACTACTTGGGCCTAGGTGTTCTTTGTTTACCATACAACTATGGCACATGGATGTCAACAGAGAGGAAGAGGAGTAGGATGTGGACAGTTGAACGCAACAAAAGCGGAAACCCTAGCAAGTCCAGGGATCGATAGAGATGTGTATGGGTTTTCTTTAATGATCTCATTTATGTTTTGTTTGGGATCATTACACTCCATTGTTGGAACTCTATTTTGCTCATTCTTTGGGCCTGGACCTTGTTTTTGTGAGTTTTTAATGCTATGTTGTTTCCCTCTTTTCTTTAAGCGTACGTAAAGAGCCCTATCACGCGGGGAGGGGAAGACCTAATCCCTAATCAAGAAGCATTAATGTGGATGCGATTAAACCCGTGCAGGCTAGTCAGTGCCACCTAAAGTGGATAATATCTCGACATGGGAGAAGGAATTTCCCAAGCCATGTGTTCGGGCAGCTGGTTGGTCATTTTGTGCAGTGTTGGGTGCAGTGTAAGTGAGAAATCCTAATATATGTTTGTGGGATTACTTAATCCTTAATCGAGATGCATTAATGTGGATGTGATTAAACCAGTGCAGGAGATTCAGTTATGCCTAAAGCGGATAATATCTGAACATGAGAAAATAGATTCCTAACTCATATGATTAGGGTTGTTGTTTGGTTTCCTGTTATAAGGAGAGCCCCAAGAGGTATCTTGAGGGGTGGTTGTTCGGATCCATTCTTTCTTCTGGGTTAGTTTTTTTAATTCTCGAGGATGAGAATGTATTGAGAGGTATCTGATGTAGGGGCCCAGACCCCTCCGGTCCATTCCTTTGTCAAAATCGATGTGGTCAACACGACGCGCGTTATAATGATAATTTTTAATACTGGTGATAACGTAAAAATATGTTAAATAATAATTATGATGACATAAATTGTGTGATTAATTAAATTAAAAATAGAATAATCTTGATAAAATGATTTAATGGATGTTATTGTTATAAATAATCTGAAGTGGGAAGGTGTGTAACCCTAAAATTAAGATGGTCATTTTAAGACCAATGATGAATATCTTTTTATGACTTTTGTCCCGGGTCAATGAAATGCCTAATATTAATTTATTTTTATAATTACCATTAAACGCATAGAAACCATGTGACGTGTTGTGTGTTGACTAGTCAAACAGTGTAATAGTCGTACGGTCACATTGTGTATTCATTAACACATGCTGCGTACTGTTTTAACTTTTTGTTTCCTATATATGAAAGGGTCACAGATTATTTCCAGACTTGTCTCTTCTTCTCCTCACGACAACGCTCCCGGATGACCTAGAAGCCTCCCCCCTAACTTCTTCATCCAGACTCTGATCGTCGATCCGCCAGTGACTGAGGGATCGTGTCAACGAGGAGAACATCGTACACCCTGTTTTGTTCCCTCTTCTTTGAACTCCCCTCCACAGTTTCCAACTGAGGAGACTACTGATAATTGACGGGAATGACGATATTTGACGAACGACTCTAAAAAGTGGTTTCGCGACTTCCTTGGTGGGTGGATTCGTTCTGGGATAATCCTTGTGATCATGGTGGTTGTGTTCGTAGAAGGACATCGGAACCTATTGAGGTAGGGGTCTTACCTTCGTCTCTATAGATTGTGCATCATGCGGGGTGGGTGTCCTCTTGTTTATGTGAAACACATTTGAACCAGTTTAATAAAGATAAAAACTTTCTTATATAACAAGGATGGGAAGTTGTGAATGTAGTTACATTATTTATATCTAGTGATATTATGTTGTGAATTGAATGAGCTTCCGTCTTCTGAAAATCATGGTCATTGGGGGCCTTTGCTTACGCAATTAAATGTTTCCCTCTCCTGATGTATTTTCTTATGGATGAAGATTTTATTGAATGTTGAAATTGGTTAATCACGTAAAGTTGGATGATTAAATACCTGGAACCCTTGTGTGATCACCTCTATTGAACAAATTGAAATAATAAACATGTGGGTGCTGGTTAGGATTTTTTATGTGAAAGGGGGGGGGGGTGGTGTTTTGTGGGTTGTTGTGGATCGGGTGAGCAGTGGGGCTGCGGTTGGCTTGGTTGTGGGTTGGTGTGAATGCTATGTTAGTGATGGGCAGCAGGGCTACGATAAATGGTATCAAGGGGTGATGATGTATGAGTTTCAGTGTGATTGTGGTTATGGAGGTTGGAAGCAGGGCTGTAGGGATGGGTTTGAATTTGAACGAACTATGGGTTGTGAATAATAAATAAAATGTGGAAGAGTTAATGAATGGTGGGGCTTGGTAATCAATGGGGTTGGTTGGTTAATAAGAAGGGACTTGTTTGTGTTTCTTGTGTTTTCCTAACGTGATTTTTGGATGGCAGAGATATGTTTTATGAATGCTTGATCCAGTTTGGTTGGTTGTGACCAGTAGTTAAGGAAATAATAAACTAATTCTGCTGAAACATGAAAACCTATATGGGGTTGGGGTTGTTTGTTGTATGCATGCTTCGACATAGCAGTGTCGAGGCACGTGCTCAGTTTATCTGTTTAGAATCCATAGGTTGGGTTGTGTGTTTTGTATACATATATATATTTGTAGTTTTTGTGTTTCTTATTCGTACCCCACCCAAGTCGAGCACTTAGTGCAGAACACTCCCATTTCACAGGGGAGGGTGTTTTTCCCAACACTTATATTAGTGGCTGGTTTTTAGCTCCTCTCTGCTCCCTTTCCCGGATAGCCCAAGTATCTTCTGGCAGGCTGTGATGGACTAAAGTCCATTATTATCCCAAGAACCTTTGGGCATGGTGGTGTGGTGGTTGGACCAGGTGTGTGTGGGCAGGTGGTTTCACAAGTGTCTTCGGGATGATGCCCAGGTGTCTTCAGGCGTGGCAGTATATCTTCTAGCCCAGGTGTCTTCAGGCGTGGTGGTGGTTGTTCTGGCCTAGGTGTTATAGGCGTGGTTACGTGTGATATTTGTGGCCCAGGTGTGGCCCAGGTGTTTTCGGGCGGGGTTTGGCAGTGGGATTGTGTGAGGATATGGCCCAGGTGTGTGCGGGTGGGTGTGGTAGTGGGACTGCGGTGAGAATGACGGGATTGGTTCGATGCGTAGGATGACTCCAATAACTAGTGCGAAATGGTGCGGGGTACCCAATACTGTTGTTCTTATATAATTTACTATTATACTCTATTGAATTGTGTTACTTGGTGAGTGTGACTGGTGAGGCTGGGTGGATAGATTCCTTGGTAGGTTTTGGTTCTTCTGTTTTCTCATGGGGCATTAGGATGTCTCCCCACTTGTGCACGAGAGCTTTAGGTTTCCCTTCTGAGTATACATGTATGCTTACCCTACCATTGCTATCAGGTTTTTAGGGGGACTACAGGGACTGTGTGGGACCTTTCTAGTCTGGTAAGGGGAGTTTGTGTTTTTTTTCTATTTTTGTTTTTTCTTTAATTTTTTGTACAATACTTGGAGATTTTTTGTACTTTTAGTTTTGTTTCACTATTGTATAAACCATGCATATGGAATTGGTTTTGGGTTATTTATATACTTTTTCATTTTCTTCTTATTCATTTTGACTCATCCTATTTCCATATCTTAAATTAATAAAAAGGTTAATGCCTCCCATATTGGTGAAAAACTCATACACTTGGTGCTAGTCGCCACTCCGGGGCCTACTGGAGGCGGAACTCAGGAGGTCATTATCTCCCTTACACCATTGCCAGCTCAAGAGGGACATCTTTGGTGGGAGGGGATCATGAGAAATTTGATAAAATATTTATCATTTAATCCAATTTTGGTTATTTTAATAAATTTCATAATGAATTTTGGTATAAAAATGTATCATTCTTTTAGATGTTTTCACGTTAAACCCATGTTTTTTTATTTCCATCAACATGATTATTTTTAAATTAATTTTAGAAATTATGTGTTTTAAAACATGAAAATTAGATTCTATTTTTTTAATTATATGGACCAAATTTGTTACATCGATGACATTTATTTTTGTACAATACGAATAGTAATTTTAGTAATTTTTATTCCCACGGTTAAGGGTAAATATGGTAATTTAGCGTAAAAAAATATTATAAAAATTATTTAACTACCCTAAAAATTTATGAAATGTTATTGGATGAATTTAATTTTACACTAAACACATAAGGATAGAAGTATAATAATTTAATGGACAACTGGCCTTAAAAATTACTTAAATATTATTAAACTCCAAGGGAGTGACAAAATTTCTCACTCTTAATTTTAATATTTATAATATTTTTAGTATGGGTATAAATAAAATATATTCTCTACTATATATAATACTAAAATATATAAAAAATATATATACATCATTGAAATTTATTTTCAATTTTTAATGGATAAATAATTATCATCAATAATTACAAAATGATGATGTAGTAATTACTCAATTAAAGAAACAACAAATTAAATGATATTATAGATATTAAAACAAATATAATTTGACATAATGAAATAAATACATAAATTTTATATGTTATCAAGATATATAAACTATGTGTTAAATGATTTTTTTCAATGTAAGATTTCTGGATTGATTTCATTAGAGTCAGTGTTATGAATAGTGTGAGAATCAATTACTGTGATATTTAATGAATATAATATTTCATTAAATTTTATAAAAAAAATAAAACATTTTTATAAGGAAAATAAGATGTGATATGTGTTGAAATATCTCAAAATGGACATTTATGGTCTAATTGTAACTATATATTTAAAAATTACATCCTCCTAATACTATGAACATTGATACCATAGTTAAAATTAAAATGGATTAACTAAGGGTTAATCAAAATGATAAGGTTTAAAATAATACCAAAACTTTTCTAAAATATAGTTTTTATTATATTACATCCTAATCATGTATTATATTTGAATAAATGTAATTTTGGAGGTATTTTATTTGATATTAAATTTATTATAAATTAATCTTCTAAGAAATTATAAAAGATCCCCTCCTCTGTATTATAAAAGAGAACCTCTTCTTCTCTTTTACTCCCACATCAGAACATATTTTTTTAAGAAAAAATATATCCAAAATATTTTGAATCTTCCCTAAATTCATCCATAAATAATTTTTTTTCATAAATCCCACAAAAGAAGTACTTTTGTGAAAATAAAAAGAAGATACCCAATGAATAGCTAATGTTCATCAATGAACGTTTTCATTTTATTTCTTTCTTGAACCCCCTGAATTATTATTATTCGATGATTATATAATAAGATAATTATCATAAATATACTTTTATTTTTTTATTCTTATTGTTTTACCTACATTAACACAAACTTTCATATAATGGGTAACGAACTTACCATTCTTTTGTACGGAGAACTACCACCTCATGAAACGATGTTATATGTTTTTTTCCATTACCACCTATCATGGTTTAGAATTATGATGTAAAATATATTTTCATATAATATATATGATATTTATGACATCTTTATTCTTTAGGAATTATTATATAAACATACCATATTTCTTTTTTCTTTGTACAGAAATGATAACTTCGTTGGTGCATGTGTGGACTTCCACCTCCTCAATGGAATGTGATTCATTCACACATTATATGGAATGCATTAAGGGTGGGTTTAGTGAATTTATATGATATATGTGAAATAATAATGGTATAGAAATGAATATATATATATATATATACATATATACATTTAATTTCATTATTTCAATATAACACAAAATGGAAGCAGTGTTCATGCGTACATAAGACATATTGTCACCAAGAATGGTATATTTACTTCACAATTTATATATTTTATAAATGACCATAAATACATATAAAATCAATATATATGATATTCATATCATTTTTATAATTCAATATATATTTAAATCGTGATCTATTTATGAGGACAAAGAATAAAAAGTCAAAACAAGTACGAGAAACAAATCAATTATTAACTAAAACATAACATAAACATGGAATTATTAGTAAGAGGTTAATATAAAGTCATAAGTAAATAATATATGATATTTTATATTTCCATATGGAACTATAATATATTTATATTAAAATTTTTTTTTATATGGAATGTTTTCATGACTATAAAGAGAGTCAAGATATAATGTAAGGGATCTATGTCTCACTATTATTTTATTTGAGATATAATCCATGTTCACCACCTATTTTTTGTGTTTCGTGTGTATAAAAAACATAAATGTATTCTATTATAATTATCCTTAAATTTATGATTATTTAAATATCTGTTTTATGATCTCCATTTTATGGGTTATACAGTTTATAATTTTTCAAATTAGAAATGTAATTTTGTCTCAATTTGACTTTTTTGAGAGACATGTTATTCTAATCACCATTATTTTTTAACAAGGTGTATATATTATACATTTTCATTTTTAATCATGAATATCATTATTTTTTGGACACTTTAGGATTCATGTAATGTTATTCTCTATTATTCTGTAATTTTTTTCCTTCAAAACAATGTTTCTCAAAATGTTTTACAAGTTTTTTAATTGATATTTTAATTTTTTTAGGGAAAAAATTAAAATACTTTTAAAATAATTTTAAAATATTATTTTATAAATTTTAAATGTTATTTTCAATTAAAAAAGTTTTTTAATTATTTTATGATTTAAAAAATGAAAGGATATTTCCCTCAATAATTATTTCATGTGATATTTCAATGTCATTTTCCATTTTTGACTGCATTAATTGATATTACTTATGTTTTAATTGTTATATGACCAAATTATTCCATTGTTATTCTTTCTCTGAATGGTTTATGTTTATGATGGATTGATCTTTTTGTATTTTGTTTCTTATCTATTAGTTAGGTTATAATGAAATTATTATGAAACCCATTTCTTCTCCAGAGTTATGAAATGATTTATGTTCTTGAGGAACACACGTGTATGGATTTTATTATGTAATGGTTAGGACCTAAATCTATCTCTAATGTATTGGGTACTGATTTATGTCTCATTATATAATTATAGAAATAATACGATGGGAATAATCTACTATGGAATATGGGGAAACCCAATCTACTATGGGAAGATGGGGAATCCCGATCCACTATGGGAAGATAGGGAAATCAAATACACTATGGGTAGATGGGGATACCCAATATACTATAAGATGATGGAAAAAAAAAATCCATTAAAATGGAAGGATTGAAAATGGTGATGGTGTTGTGTCCCACCCAGTATGTGTAGCCCCCTTGAGGTGCCCTGTTATGTTTTGGTAATTCGCCTTAACTTATAAGGAATGCTATTACATTTTTATGTGTCATCCACAATTTCCACATATTATTCTTATATTATGAAATGATGTATTATTATATTGATTTTTTCATGATACATGTTTTATTAACATCAATTATTTATTTCATGACTCATTGAAATGATCTTTGATATGTAGTGTATGATTTTCTAATGTTAAATTCATGTTCGAATACCCTTATGTTCATATTTTTTCATTAGTATCTCCCTTTTTTACCCTTACTGAGCAACCAAGATCTCTATTTATTATTTATCTTCTCCATAGGATGCGATGAATATATATTAAGTTTTATATGTCAAAAAGGTTCTAATTATAGTGAAATAGGCTGGAGAAGAATTAGATATGTTATGAACTAGTTGTTTATGTTTCCATGCGTCCAAAGCTACTTAACTAATACGGTCCTTGGAAGTTTGTTTTTGTAATATATTAAATGTTCCATAAAACAAATATAATTTCACTGTATGTTAATAGAAGGTTGTTATAGTATAGCATGTTATTTGTATGTGACCAGGGTGGAATTTTATTAAATAAAATAAAAGGGTTTATAACTATTCAAGGAAAGAGGCTTCACAAATTGATATTGATGGAGTGGTGGAAGGGGTTATTTGAATAATCCCTCAAGAATTCATTTTCACACATGTTTTGAAGAAGTATTTATGTCTTTAAAAACTTGAAATTTTACTTTTATAATTTGTTCTTTTACACAATAACTATATTATTATATATGAAATTTATTTTTTTATTATATAAAATAAAATAAAAAAATTACATAATTTAGAAATAGATATTCCAATTATTAAATCAATTTTATCAAATTTAATTTATATTAGTGATAGAAATAGATTATAATATAATCCAATATAGCTTGTAAACACCCATTTTTATAAATAGTTTGTTTTAAGTTTAAAAATTATGTTTATGATAAAGTTATTAATATTTTTTATTTAAATGACATTAATTTGTTTAATATTTATAAAATATGGGATATATGGATTTCAAATCAATCCAATACCAAATACTACCTATTGAGTACATAACGAAATAAATATGAAAAGCAGTTTTTATTTGAATTACTTATTACTTAAGTTTCCTATTATTAAAAAATAATATTATAAATTTAATATATTATTATTAAATGGATTATTTTTTGTTTTTTAAATATTTTATTAGTATACGAGATTTTTATATATTATTTTTTATAATACTTAATTTATGATAAATTTATGAACATTGCAGTATTAGTAAAAATGTTATTTTTAACTATTCATATAAGAATCAATTATTTTAGAAAAATTTAAAATATTTAACAAAAACAACTTTTTATATGATAAATCCCAAAAGAGGTTTCCTTTTATTAAATAAAATTTCATTACGCGCTGAAACTTAATTTAAATATAATATCTCATAATGGAAAAAGTATTTTTAGATATGGAATGTTTTTTTATTAATTTTTATCATTTCATTTATATTCAGTTAAATGTAAATATAAAATTTATGGTTTAATAATAATTACATTTTAAAATTATCGAAATTTATACTTAAATAACCCCTTGTGATAACATCTTATGAACTAAGAATAATGTATGCTTTAGGGGATATAAGAGGTGGTGATTCCTCTAGCATGGATCTTATAGAAATTTCATTTCTCTTGAATTTCCCTCACATGCGATTTATCTCGCACTATAATTGTTGGATTTTGACTTGGGAGTGGTCTAGGGAAACCCTTAGTGAAGAAACAACCTTTCCAATCTCATAAAATTGAGTTTGTTAAGAATTATTTATACTCCTAGATTAAATTTATTTTATATTTCATTATATGGTTACTTCAATTTATACCAACTTACTCAGCAACTATGTCATAAGAATCATATTTATTGTATAATGATTTTTTAATTTGGACATTTTTACATCACAACCTAATTAAAAAATTATATTTTAATAGAAAATATATAATTTTGATTATCTATGTGTTATAATAGTGAATCAACATTATTAAGGAAAACCTAATGTAGAAAAAAATCCCATGGTGGCATAGTTACTTTTCGGGGTGCGTAACTACAAAGATACATTGTAGATAATTAACATCCACAAACACATTATAAAACCCAAGACATACTGATAATTTTCATATTAAACCTTGAATGAAATTACCTCCTTCTGTAGATGAAGAACCATATAACTGACCAACTTCTCCTATAAATACTCCAAAGAACCCTGACCCTGGTTTGTTTACACAAACATCCGATCCTTCCAAATCAACACCATTATAGGACTACAAATCTGGGAGAATTAAAAAATGAAGCTCTTATAATATCTAGTTATACCAAGAAAACATGGTACCTCTGTAGAATTATTTTGGGCTTCCTAAGAAACAACTAAATCAATCATTAATTGATTTATAGATGCTCTGCATTGAGATACAACATGTCTTAAGAAATGACCCTCACATGCCCAAAACACAAAATTTGATAGCTTCCAAAAAAAGAATAAAATAAAATATTTCTTAGCATAGATCTTAGATTCCCAATATACACTTCAGTGTTTGATTAAAACTATAGTATTTCATTTATAAACACCACCTCAAACCCATCTCGAACCTCTCAGAGCAATTCATTCATCAAACCAATGAACAAGGCTATAATGTTCCTATATCTAAGAAAATAAAACCAAACATGTAATTCCAATAATGATATCTACAATCAGTCAAAATAAAATATTCATTATTTACTCACAAAAAATGAAATCCATACCAAAAATTGATTTTCGAGAATAGACTACCTCCCATTAACTGATTGAATAAATTTTCAATTTGTGAGAGAGGATTATCGTACTTCACCATAACCCTATTCAAATTATTATAATTGAAACAAGACCATAGAATTATTTCTTCCATCTTTGAAAATAGAATAATTGACCTCAATGATATATAATTTATAAAATGAATCTTCTCTTTCTGATTCATCAATCTGAATCTATAACTCCAACAATATAGAAGTTTCCATATGATATGGAGACATTGATATTAGTGAAACACCTAGTTTTATCTCTTTCCAAAAAAAAATTTCTCATCATGGTGGTAGTGTCACAACTCCTTTATAAAATACTCAAGGATAATCGTCAACAACCCAAGAAAACACCACCAATTAATCCTCAACAAAGCATAGTATCTTCCTGGACAATAGAAAATATAGTGACTGAACACGCCAATGATTAATTTGAGATTATTTCTTGCAAAAAAACACTTTTTATTCTCTATAAGTGATTTATAGCATGAAAATCATTCTGAAGTAATCCATGAAATCCTTTAATGAATACATTCAATACATGTAGAGGATGTTAATGTATGTTTGTATGTGTAAACTTTAGAATTATACCCATTTATTTTTCTACCTTAGGATAAATTTATAGTCTCTTAACAAATTAAAAAGAACATAATTAACTTTACTATTTTATTCAATGCCAATGGAACTATAAATCTATTAAAATCTAGTCACAAATCATTAAATAATGGAGTTCAAAAAAATTAATGTGTATATATTGAATCCAAAAAAGAATAATACCATGTGAAAATAGACATATAGTACCACACATGACATCCATTTTCCTTGGTAATTGTAAAACTAAATCATTTATATAACCAATCCATGTCCCACAACCTCTCTGGACTAGGTGTATATAACATCAATGGCCATGATCTATCTGTTATAACTGAGTAAGAGAGATATCCTAAGATTTTACATTTTTTACCATTTTCCCACTATACTGATCATAAGATGGAACGCCCTGAAACTACTTCCTCAACTAAATCTACTTCAAATATTAATCTTAAAATAGTCCATTGGGTCAATGATGACTACTAAGAAAGGTTGGGAACACTATCTTATAAGGTCTATAACCTATGGAAGAAAAAAACAATACTATATAAGATATTATTTAGGGTGACCCATTCTTTTTGCACAAATCGTTACATTATTTTTTTCTTAAACATTTATTAATTTCAATATAAGGATTATGAGGCCTAGTGTATTTGGAAGACTTTTATCATAATACATCAAGGGAAATAAAAACATGGTAACCATATTTTTTCCACTTTTACTTAGTGAGATCCTAAATCCATGTGAGCTTATAAAACTTGATATCATAACCTAGTGAATACATAGATGATTGGGGTGAGATAGAATTCCCAGTAGGTGAATAAACATGATAAAGAAATGTAATATATGAGCCAAAGATATGATAAGATATCATAAAATATAAGGAACATAAAGAATCACATGGAGGAATATCATCAACAACAAAGTATCACAGTATTGTGGTATTTGAGGAAATTTGAAAGAAACATATAACATGACATAAACATTATTCAAGTTGATCTGACTATAAAATATATTTTAGTCGAAAATGTACCATAATGGATTAGGTTTACTCTTGAATACCATACATGAAATATCATGAGACTATAACATTACCAAATGAATTGGAGTGCTATCTAGGTGAATCCATCATAAAATGTTCTTAACATATCTATTCCGTATAAGGTAAATCAATCATAGTTGATATCAAAAGAATTACACATGAAAAAAATGGGTCACATAATATTTTTTATATCATACTCAAAGGAAATTTTATAATGATGTCATTTTAGACATGTTTATATGTTATTGATTAACCCTTCAAAGTAAGTTAGAGGTAAACTTTTATACATGTAAGAGACATATATGCAATTTTTATAATCATTCCATAAAATTAAATGATTTTTCATTGATGAATATAAATACATTTAAAATAACATAAAGAAATGAGTATTCCACTTCCATAATAACTTTATGAAATATTAATATACATAAAATACCATGTAAATAATTTTCATGGAAAATAAACTTATAAATAAAAAATAAATCCTTTTAAATATTAACTGATCATGATGGAGAGAAATCATGTTCATGTTGTAAACATTTTAACCAAATATTCCTTTCAAATATTCAATAAAATCTTAATATTCCTTGTGTTTTAAATGATATGAATAATCATTTTAAAAAAATAAAAAAATCCCAAGAAAGGGAAAAATTTACATTAAAAATCATAGAGGAACATTAAAACATTTTTTAAAACATTTTTTTGAAACATGAATATTGTATAAAAAGGGGTTTCTATGTAAGAGAGAAATAAATTCAGTCTTATTTTAAACACATTCTATTGGAATATTGGGTACATAAAGTGTAAAAATGAAAGGGAAAATGTATTCTCATGGAATAATTAGAGGTGAATAAAATCCTGGAATTTATTTAAAATTAGATAATAATATTTCATCCCGAAATGTATAATCATAAACAAACCCGATAAGCAATGATATTGTAACATCAAATCCTTAGAACATTGATAACTTTTGACTCGTAAGCCCCATTAAAGTATAACATAAAATAAAGCATTAAATAGATTGAACAGAAGGAAATTTATTATTTTTAATTTCATATGGATTGTATATACTCCTCATAAATTAATTTAGGTTTGTAAAACAACATATGTCTCAATTAAGGAAAATCTATACAAAAATCCCTTACAACATTCGTATCATTGAGGTGAGAGTTAATCATGGGGTGATTATGTGAAAAAATGTCTATCCAAAAAATTATATGTTTAAATAAAAAATAATGAAATAAAATGAAATTTAAAACATAATATTTGATTAATATTGGCAATAATGTATATGATTAACCCAATGAATGGAATTTGATTTAAGAAACCCCTTAGCTCGCACATACCTTTAGTTGAATGCTCT
Source organism: Viscum album (assembly GCA_963277665.1). Lineage (NCBI taxonomy): Eukaryota > Viridiplantae > Streptophyta > Magnoliopsida > Santalales > Viscaceae > Viscum > Viscum album. Next base: position 288,007,569 of record OY728153.1, on the reverse strand, counting down.
TTAACTATATGTATAGCAGTTTTAAACATGCTACTACCTTTTACACGATCTATATTAATATTTATAATATCATATATTATCCTTTAATAACATCATAATACCCATTCATTAATAATATTTCATTGTCAATGTTCTTCTCGGTGTTAATTGCCTGGTTTTCCAATGCATGTTTTATCATGAATGTTCCAAACATATAATATAGGAAATAGTTAAATCATAAATATATATATATTAATATTATAAATATAATTTTTTATCATTAGATTTTTCTTTAAAATTAGTATTTAATTTTGAACATGTAGAATGAATCGCATCGCTTCGTGGAGACAGTAAGTCGTTTGTATGCACGAGAAACATTATCATTTCTATAGTAGGTGAAAGGGTAAAAAATTGTATGTCATATTAATTTTATGGAATAAATATATTGTCATATATATCACATTTATTCAGAAAATTTTAAATTTATTACATTATATGTAAATAATTATTTTAAAACAAATCATATCGCTAAATGAGTTGGTAGTCTGTTGTGCACATGTGACGACCTTATCATATTCTCAATAGAATGGAAGATAAGAATATTAATGTAATATTTAAACTATTGAAGAATAATTATATCATAAATATCATATAAAAAAATTAAATACCTCATTATATTTTTCCAACATAAGCAGTGGTGGAAAATGATTTACATCGGTTTGGGATGCGTTAGTCTACTATAAATTGGATCAATGGTTTTGTTTCCCATTTGTGAGAGGAGGATATTTTATTAAGTCATTAAATTAATATATAAAAATATTGTTGTATAGAATATATTTATGAAATTATGTAATCATGGTTAAAAAATATTTTATGGTGGTGGAGGATGAAATAAAATAAAATTCTCATTTATGGATGTTACATTTTCTTTAGACAACATTTTTAGATATTAAAAAACATGTTTATATTGGTTTTATAATGGAATATAAGGTTTAAAGTATTAATGGATGTATTTATTTAATTTATTTTGGTATGTATTATCCAACCCTAGTTGTCTTTTATGTGTGTAAAGGAATGTATAAGGGGTGTTCTTTTATACATGGGGGAGGGGACATAATTGAAATTTTTGAAAAACGTAATTCCACTCGAATTTTTTTAGGAAAAAATGATCTAAAAATGATCCTTTTATAACATTATAATATATAATATCTATATATTAAAATAAAATTGTAATAGGAATGTTTTGGGTCATCTTGAACTCTTATACATTTAGTTTATCCCCTTAGAAAGCCTATTTTTACCTTAACTGTGGTAGATGATTTTTATTTTTTCTCTATTAATTTTGTTATGAAATTAGGTTTAACTTATGAGATAATATAAATTATGATGAATCCAAATAAGGATTCAATTTTTTAAAATTCAACTAATATATGGTGTGGTATTAAATTTAAAATTAACCCTATTGACGCGTTGAAAAATGGTTCTGCAATAGATAAACATTCCAAATTTAAAAAAGTTTATTTATCAAAATTTCATATAAAATTGATTATAATTACAAATTTTTAATTAATAAAAATATAATTTGATTAATTTTACTTTTAAAATAACATTAAAATAAAATCAGTCTTCAAATTTGTTTTAGAAAAATTCAGTTTTAAATAAAAATAAATATTTTTGATTATTCAACAAAAATGAAACCTTTTGGAAAAAAATCCAACCTAAGATAATTTTGATATATTGGTATAAAAATTTGTGTTCATTTTTTAAATTACATTCTATAAATTGGGAAAAAATTTATTTTAAAATATATTGTTGAAAAGAACTATAAAGCAACTTTTTAGAAAAAAAATATATTTTTAGAAAAAATTTCTTCCTTATTTAAATGACTCTTATTTTATATATAATTAATAGAGAAAAATTGAATTTATTTATACAAGTTTAAACCATATATTTCTCATTATTTATTTATTCATATTCATACCTTCCAACATAATTTCTATGATACAATGACCATTATAATATTTTTATAGAGTATCATGTTTGATTTAATCATTAAGTTTCATGCTTCATAAGATAATGAAGAAATTTAATTTGTTTATAAATCACATATATAGTAATATTGGGTTTCACATTCCCTTATAATATTTTATCATATTGTTATATAATATATTGAATTTCATTTACTAATTTTAACATCTATGATATTTAATTTATGGGTCCATGAACTACTAGCCCTAGTGAAGTGAGTACAATAAAGTTGGATCCCGATCCTTGGGGAATAATACACCTACTTCTGAATAGAAAATGAAGAACTCCTAGTATCAACCCTACTGTATGGAAAATCCTATGGACTCCCATATTGTAGAGATGTGTTCCTATATGATATCATCCCAATTAACTCCTCCAATTCATGTATATAGATATATGAATTAAAAATAAATAGGCTGACTTGACATTGGTTCTCTAGATAAAAATCCTCCCCAAAATGATGTTATATTATATCATCATTTAGAAGAAATTACAAATCATAATTTATTAGATTCATATATATTATGTTAAACTCTCACAAAATGGAACACCCCTATATAATGGTAATCAGTTCTTGTAAATAATTCACATTATTATTTAATAGTAGAAACAAGACTTTGAACCAAGCCCACGAATTCCCCCACAAAATAGTTTCCTTCTCACTATCTATGAGGAAAAAAGGGACAATACCTAATATGACCCATGGATAATAATAAAATCTATCAAAACCCAATTCTCATTCTTAATCAAAAATCAAACTAAATGTATTCTCTAACTCCCTTGGCCAATCCTATATCTTTATATTGGGAATGAAACCCTCATACTTTTTCAAATTGTGGCATTGAAACTCTAATAATGAACTCAGCTAGGTTTTATTATCATCAACATATACACTATAAATATCAACTAGAACATCCTAATAATTTCTTATGAAATATATATGATGTGTACATTGACCTAAATATATATATATAATATATATTTTCATTATCTTATAATACTAGGAAATAATAAAATTTTAAATTTAAATGATTAATTCATTTTAACATATTCCCAATTGTATTCCCAATTCAAGGATTGGAAAAAAATATCATTCTCCACCATACCTTACTAGGAAATTATAATCTATGCAGTATCACTTCTCTTAGCATGTCCATTATAGATGATATTTTTTGTCCCAAAAAATAGGTGTCCCTAAAATCTTGTGTGCTAGGTGGTCACCCTTGTTTATTGAACATACTATGACAATATAATATTGTTACCCTTACAACCGATGACTAATTAACATCACCTAAGTTCAAAATATATCCCATCTCTAAACCATAAAATCAATTAAAAACTTTCATGACCCCCTTGATCGACCCCCCTGATGTCAATAAATAAAGAGAGATAGTGCCAGCTAAATTCATCCTCTAGTAGGCCATGTGTTAAAGACTAGCTCTGGAGTATATATAAATCAGACAAATAGAATACATTTGTATTGATTTAAAGAGTGTGAGTTAAGATAACGAGCCACCAACTAAAAGACAAAATAAAAATTTAAACAATCAAAATACATAGAATTTCATGCATAAAATGATAAAAAAGAATAAAAAACAATAATGTAAAAAAATTAAATCCTCTGTAGTGAACATGAAGCTCAAATAACACTTGAAAAACTTATTATATAACATTATAAGAAAAAACACTTCTAGAACCATAAATTGTTTATATATTCCTAGGGTAAACATAACACGTATATTTTGTAGAATCCTCCCTGAATCCTTGAGAGAAAAATGTGAAAGAATCAAACTAAAGCCCAGTGGATAAAAAATGAAAATAATTAGTCACCTAAATAAGAAATAATAGTCTCTTATCGTCATTATATCTTGATCACAAATTATCATATAGAATTAAAATATTGTTTATTAATACCGTATATATATATAGAAAATGAAGGTACCCCCTTCCACTACCCCACTGTTTTAGCACTCCCACTCTCTTATTCCTCATATATTGTGATAATCCCTTTTGATATACAATTCAACCCTAATGTGAAATAGGCCTAAACCCTACTTACCTAATTCCAATGATCATCCTGAAATCTCATGTTTTTATAAGTTCATACATCAATATCATCGCTATCTTCTCAAATATAACAAAATTTATTCTCAAAAACAAATATTGATTAGGTAAATTTGTTCTATATAAAGCCATCACAATCCATGTAATTATAATCTTGGTATGTAATGTAAAGACCCGGAATTTCCGTGAATGGTTTTTAAATACATGTTAATTTTACGAGTCTATAGTTTCTTGACGGCGCCTGATTCCGAGGCCCGATGTGCCCGGAATCAATTTATGAAGTTTTGTTCGGGTACGTTCAGTAAACGTATGTGTGGGATTTTATATCATTTGAAATGATTCTCGGCATTGAAATATGAGGTCACCATTGAACTCGTAGCTCCTGTATTCTCTTAAGGAGACCTTTACTATTGTTATGTTTTATCAAGATTGGTAGTTAATTTTTGTGGGTTTCTAAATAAATTAACTAACCATATGTGTATCATATGTTTATTTGAGTGGTAGTTTAATCCTCTAAGGGGTGGTTGGTGGTGGGGCCCACCTGCGGATAACCTCCCATGGAAGGATATAATGTAGTGGGGCCTACACGAGATTCATACAACCCATTAACCCCCCCATAAACTGTCCATTTTTAATTTGACACCACTTATAATTAATTAGAACTCTTCACCTTCCTCCCTAAATTAATTGAGGCAACATCACCAATTAATTATGTGAAGTAACATAATTTAATTTAAATATTTCTCAAATTATTTCCAATAATAAAATAATAGAGAAGCCTATTATTTTATTCTCTACATTGTAAGCATTTATTTGGGGGTGGAACATTGAAAGGACTTGAGAGATTCTTGGATAATGACGTCCTCTCCAACGAAGAACGACATCCTCTCCAACAAAGAACAACCATCTCCACCGAGGAACGACGACTCCATCTTCTCCCTCTCCAACCTGGGAAAGAAATGGAAAACGTCGCCCATGAAGACCGTCCACAACAACGATGTCATCTCGTCCCGACGTCAACAGAACGACACCGTCTTCCCACAACTCCATCAAGCGATCTCCGATTACAATGTAGGGGTTTGTTTGTATTATGTTAAGTCCTTGTTCCTTGTTTTTTATTATGGTTCGATGATGGACACTTGTTATCACCTAATTCAGAGGGTGCGGGTCGAACAAACACGGCCCGACGTCCCTCTGTTGGTTCTTGTTTGGTTGATGACGGAGGCGGACAACGGAAGAAGCTGGCGGCCTGAGGGCCGCTGGACCACCGGAAGGGCGCGACGCCATCGCGCCCCAAAAAGAAAAACTATGGCTACGCGGGCTGTGGCGGAGATGGAAGGGCTTGGTGCCGTCACACCGTGCCGGTGAACAACCACGACCATGAGGGCCACGACAGATGGAAGAGGCACGACGCCGTCACGCAGCGCCAGAGGAAGGGGTTCGTGGCCATGCGGGCCCAGCGGACGAAGATGAAGTGACGCCGTCGCGCCGCGCCGGAGAAGACCCGCAGCCAAAGGCCGTGGAGGATGGAGGGCGGCCAGCTGAGTCGACCGCCAGTGGAAACCCCCAAGGCGGGACCTGAATGGTCCCGTGGTTCCTTTTGAAGTCGGGGGGCGCGGCACCCCCCCCCACCTGCGGCGTGGCTGGTCGGGCCCCACGTCCAGCATGCCACGACCCACCATCCAGGCCCCGTGGCTAGCTTCCAGTCCCCGCAGCCAGTCGGCTAGGGCCCACGGCCTACCGGCTAGGCCGCGCGGCCAGCCCGGCAAGGTCTCTTGGTCGGGTCGTGCCTTTGGGTCGGGCTGTGCCTTTGGGCAGGGCCGCTCCCTTGGTTCGGGCCGCCCACTTGGGCCAGGATGACCACTCAGGTCGGGCCACAACTGTGGACCAGGTCAGCCCCCGGTTCAGACCGGGTTCGGCATGGTCGGTCCGACGGGGTCGGCCCAGACCCTAACCCGTTATGGCCATTTACACCTTTTAGCCCACATTTTGGGCTACGGGTGTCTGAACGATGAACCGTCTATGGAAATGGAATTCATGGAGTGAGATTACTCTTTTGGAATACTCCACTCGAGGTTTGGAAAAAGTTGGGGTATGGTGGGGTTGGTTTGAGCAGAAAAAAACCAACCGGGACCCTGGAACGATAATGCCAATAACTCACAGACCGGGCATCTTATTGATGCGACGTTTTTCGCTTTGGTTTCCTAATGATGAGACAGAAATACGAGATACATAAACTGAAGACTTCATGGTAGTTGATGTATCGACACTTGGCTCGAGGAGCGGACCCTCCCGGAATCGAGTGTGCTGTGTGCGGGAACCCTATGGCTGGCTGCCACTGAGATGACAGGATCCTCTGTGGGTTCGACAGCTACGATACTATACCAGGATCCTCCAGGGGTTCAATAGAGTTGACTTCTATATCGGGATCCTACATGGGTTTGACAGTGGAGACTTCTTGTACTGGGATCCTCCGTGGGTTCGACAGTGATGACTTCTGTACTAGGATCCTAGGTGGGACGACAGCGCTGATATTGTTCCAGGAACCTACGTGGGTTCGATAGAGGAGATGATTAAGAGGCTAAATCTAATAATATCTACCCCTCTTCATGTGTTTTACACCTGTGTGAGATGATTCTTGTCTTTCAGTCATTATCACCGAGGTGATCGAATTTACTTCCTTTGTAGACTGGGTTGTGCTTGGGCTCGAGAGTTGGAGCCAGACTCTAACTTGTAACATAGGTATATGTATGGGTATATACCTATGTATGGTTGGTTGATACTTCATGATTGTATCTTTCTTCTTTGGTTAATCCTTAGTGGATTCTGGGAGTCCTTCGGGGGTCTCAGGGTCCCCAACTGAGTATTTTTATATTCACCCCTGCACGGGCTTCGCCCACACCTTGTTGTGTTCCGTTTAAACGACGGTCAGCAGTGATCAAGGCTGAGGGTGACCGATGGGAGGCTACTCAGAGCTAGACTTGATGGGACGTACTTCAGGGACGAGTTGTTCGAGTTCTATACCTACCCTTTAGGTAGGATTTTCCGGTGGATGACCCAGGAGCTGTTTTCCCTTTTTTTCTTATACTTGTAATTATTGTTCAATTGGGTTTATATTTTAGAACACTTACTTTCAGCACACTTTTCTTTTCTATTTTAGTACTTGTTGCTTTTACTGATTGTGTTCAGACTGCGTGACTTACCGGTTAAAAGGAAATGCATTCCCTTTATGTCAGGGATTTTCTATTCGTGCTAGTCGCCAGCCCCTATCCTATGGAAGGCATGCTTGGGGTAGTCATGACACGGGTCCCAGGGATGGGTCATGAATAATTGGTATCTGAGGAGTCGGTTCAACCACAAAATGTAGACTATGATTCTTTTAATGGTAATAGTGTTAATTTTATTGGGTGTGGTTATCAGTTTAGGGAAACCAGTGTTGGTACGGTCGCCGACGTATCCATACACTAGGACTCTGACTTTTGATTTCCGAATCAGTGCATGAAAACACTGATTGCATGTGTGTTTCCTTTGAAAATATTCTTCCTGATTACTTAGAGTCAGCTCACCAAGTATTTTGTTTTTACTGTGGCACACCTGTTTATTTCAGGATGGCCCCATGAAGGCACCCAGCTAGGATTCCGAGTTTCATATGAGATAGTAGCCCACCGAGCGACAAGGCCTCAGTGCAGGGCCCCATCAAAGCGGAGGTACCAGCGACACCACTACCTGCTGGGCCACCGATACTACCGGCTCCAGTAGTATAGAGTGCAAGTCGTCTGAGTGCATTGCATGAGTTCCACTGCTAGAGGCCACCCAGATTCTATGGAGAGACAGACCCACATGCAGCTGAGGATTGGCTGGAGGTTGTCGTTAGAGTTTTTATATTGGTAGGGACAATAACTCACCTCATGGTTATCCTTGTCGCGAGTCTTCTGCATGCAGTATCATGAAGATGGTGGAGTTTGATGCTCTAGGTGAATGACGAGGCATCACTACTCTGTGAGGACTTCGAGATTCACTTCCGGTCAGATTTTGTTCCAGCCACCCATCGTACGGTGCAGATACAAGAGTTACTACATCTAAAGCAGGGTAACATGATGGTAGATCTATACTTATCGAGGATTACCGACCTCTCATGCTAATCCACATATATGGTATGGGACCCATTCAACAAGGCACAAACCATCGACCAGGGACTCATGCTTGAGATCAGGGATTCGGTGATCTCCCTCAACATCCTGACGTAGTCGGGGGTGCTGGAGCGAGCCCATCTTGTGGAGAGTTTTCTAGCAGAGCAGTCACCAGTAGCGAGACCCACCCCAGGGTGACACGTAGTGGAGTCTTCTACAGTAGACAGTAGACAGATGATGTAGAGGTCCAAGTGGACCAGTCCATCAGGTGGGTGACCCCAGGATATAGGTTCGGTTGTGCGGGGCACACGAGACAGAGCCAGCCATACGAGGAGAAGGCAATGCTATGCATGTGGCGGGTAGGGTCACATGGAATGAGACAACCCGACCCGCCATGCAGATGATCATCAGACATTGGAGTGACCTCCCAGGAATAGATAGAGGTTTGACCATGGTGGTCCACTGGGAGCAGGAGAATGTGGCAGAGGGGCTGGCCGAGAAGTAGGTGGTGGACGATGTTTCTAGGCCCTACCACCACCACCACCAGGAGGTCCACCCCGACCATAGGGAGCTGGCGGACAGAAGCGGGCTCAGCTCCAAGCAGTTGAGGCCTATGACCACAGTGCACCTAATATGATTCAAGGTACTATATGTTTCTACTCCACCATTGCTGCAGTACTTATAGACACATGTGCGAGTCATTCTCTTATTGTCGTTGCCCTTGTTCAGAGCTCAGAGATTTTGATGAAGTCGTTGGCTAGATCTTTACGACAAGAGTCTCCTACGAGGGAAGACTCGATGATTATGAACTGGTTCTGGCAGTGTGAGCTTACTCTAGGAGTCGATAACATCGGCTAGGATCTCCTTGAAGCGGCGTTGAGGCCTTACGACATCATCTTGGGTAGGGACTGGTTATCTACCGTTCATGCTCAGATTGACAGTATTAGGGGGAAAGTGTATTGTATCCGTGGGGATGGGATGAGGTTTACCTTCTCCGGCTAGAAGGGAACATTTTCACCTAAAGATGGACTTACCCAGAAGAGGGGGCAACTGATCACAAATCAGTTGGCTAGTCTCATCCTCAGAGCGGTTGATGTGCGGAGTCCGAGTTTTATTGTTGTGGTGGATCAGTACATGAATGTTTTCCCTGACGATGATCCAAGACGACCTCCTCGTAGAGAGGTGGAATTATACATTGACCTATACCCCAGGACGACACCGATATCTACTCCAGCATATCAGATGGCTCCCGCCGAGCTTTGTGAGCTGCGGATATAGCTGGAGGACATGCAGGGGAAGGGATTAATCTGACCTAGTGTTTCACCCAGGGCATCCCCAATTTTGTTTTCCATGATGAAGGGTGGGAGCTTGTGACAATGTTCTGACCACCGTCGCTTGAACCAGGTGACCGTGAAGAAAAAGTACCTACTCTTGAGGACTGACGATCTCTTTGATCATCTCAAGGGAGCACGATGGTTCTCGAAGATAGACCTTAGGTCATGCTATCACCATCTCAGAGTTTGAGACAAGGATGTACAGAAGACGACCTTCAGGTGTCGTTATGGTCACTATGAGTTCTTGGTTATGCCCTTCGGCGTAACCAACGCTCCAGCAGTGTTCATGAGTCTCATGAATAGGATCTTCCAGCCTTACCTTAGTCTATTTGTCATAGTCTTCATCGACAACATACAAATCTACTCGACTACAAAGGAAGAGCATGCCAAACATTTGCGGGTAGTATTGGACACACTATGATAGAACCAACTTTATGGTAATCCCTCAAAGTGCCAATTCTGGATCTGAGAGGTACAATTTCTGGGACATGTCATCTTGGAGGCTGGAGTTAAAGTGGATCCAACGAAGATTGAAGAAGTGCTTGCTTGGGATCCACCCAGGAGTGTGAGGAGGTACAGAGTTTTCTGAGACTGGCTGGGTACTATCATAGATTTTTGCCAGACTTCTCCAGAGTTGCAGCACCTCTTTCAGCATTAATGAAGAAGGGGATACCCTTCGTGTGGTCAGAGTGATGCCAGTAGAGCTTTCAGGAGCTGAGGCAGAGGTTGAATAGTGCACTGATCTTGAGGATGCCAGAGGAGGGCGTTGGGAACATAGTTTACTGCAACGCATCAGGGACCAGACTTGGGTGTGTCCTGATGAAGGAGCGAGCAGTGATCACATATGGTTCTCAGAAGTTGAGACAACATGAGAAGAACAATTCTACCCATGACTTGGATTTAGCAGCAGTGGTCTTTTCCATGAAGATGCGGAGGCAATATCTGATGGGAAAACGTTTTACAGTCTACTCTGACAACCAGAGTCTCTGGTACATCTTCTCGAAGAAGGACCTGAACTTGAGGCAGCGATGATGGATCGAGTTCCTCCAGGACTATGACTTTGAGATAGTATATACTCATGGGAAGGGGAATCTTGTAGAAGATTCTCTCACTCGGAGATCAGGCATTCAGCTGCTAGGAGAGGCGATGAAGCAGCTATCCACATTGCAGATATCCTTTGTGGATAGAGATAGATCAGCCTTTTTGCAGTCTCTCATAGTCACTCCTCTACTTTTTCAGCGAGTCAGGGAGGCACAGCATGGGGACGTTGACTGTGAGATGCAACGTGCTCAAATATCCATAGGGAAGGCAGTTGATGTATTTTCGGAAGGTGGGGAGCATGTTATTCTTTTCAGAGGATGTACCATGGTACTAGTTGCACTTCAAGAGGAAGTTTTGTGGGAGTTCCACACATCTAATTTAGCGGTACATCCAAGAGTGGCGAAGATGTATCCGGACCTCCGATGATAGAACTGGTGGTAAGGTATAAAAAAGCCAGTAGCATAGTTTGTCTCACGATTACTCATTTTTCAGCATTTAAAGGTGAAGCACCAGGTCTCAAAAATCATGTTTTAACCCTTATAGGTCCCATAGTGGAAGTGGCACGAGATATTCATGGATTTAGTGACGGGACTTCCACGTACATCTAGAGAACACTACTCTATCTCGGTGATCATAGACCAACTTACCAAGTCAGCCCAATTCCCACTGATCAGAGAGCAGGGCTCAGTAGACATATTGGGACACCTCTACATACAAGAAGATCGTATGGATTCAAGGTGTACCATCGACGACCGTCTCTAATCAAGATGCTCGTTTCACTTCCTGGAAATTGAAGGGGTTGCAGGAGGATTTCGGGACGCAACATCGCTTGAGCACCGACTTCCATCATCAGATGGATGGTAAGACTGATAGGACCATTCGGACTCTTGAGGACATGCTCCGTGCATGCGTTCTCGACATTGGTTGCAGTTGGGAGGATCACTTACCCTTCGTGGAGTTTTCATATAATAACAGCTACCACTCCACCATCGGGATGGAACCTTATGAGGCACTGTACGGCCGAACATGCAGATCGCCTCTATGCTGGACTGAGCTTGGGGAGTAAGCACTTGTAAGACCCGTGATGGTGCAGGCTACGACGGAGAAGGTGCAGATCATCCATGAGAGGATGAAGACTACACAAAGCAGGTAGAATTCTTGTGCTGATAGTAGACGGAGACCACTGGAGTTTAATGATAGAGACCCCTTCTTTCTACAAGTTTCACCTTGACGAGGTCTACGGAGATTTGGCCAAGGCGGAAAGATGTATCCGTGATTCATTGGACCATTCTAGGTCCTCAGTAGAGTAGGAAAGTTGGCTTACCACCTGGCTCTTTCACCTCTTTTGCACCGGGTGCACGACGTCTTCCACGTATCTCAACTGAGGAGATACATGCATGACCCATCCCACATCATCGACCACAAAGAGTTGGATATCAATGATGGGGCGACATTCACGGATGTTCCAGTGGAGATTGAGGATCACCAAGCGTGGGTACTGTGTGATCAGTCTATACCTCTGGTGCATGTTCGCTGGCAGCACGAGAACCTCCAAGAGAGAACATGGGAGCGGGAGGCTCAGATGCATGCTCAGTACCCCCATTTATTCATTTTGTGTGTGTTGTATCTTACATGTATGTAAATCCCTGATGTGGGGAGAATTTAAAGAACTGGAATTTTAGTGGGAATTTTTTTTAATACCTGGGAATTTTACGACTCCGCAGTATCTGACGTCGCCTGATTCTGAGGCCCGGTGTGCCCAAAATCAATATCTGAAGTTTTGTTCGGGTACGTTCAGCAAACGTACATGCGTGATTTTATATCTTTTGAATAGGTGCTTGGAATTTAAATCTGAGGGCATCGTTGAACTCGCAGCACCGATATTCTCTTAAAGAGACCTTCACTACAGTTGCGTTTTTATCGAGATTGGAAGTTAATTTTTGGGGGTTTCAAAATAAATTAAATAAAAATATGTGTACCATATTTTTATTTGATTGGTGGTTTAATCCTCCAAGGGGAGGTTAGAGGTGGGTCCCACCAGCGCATAACCTCCCATGGGAGGATATTATGTAGTGGGGCCCACACGATCTTCATACCCCCCCCATTAACTATTAATTATTAATATGACACCCCTCCTCATTAATTTAAACTCTTCACCTTCCTCCCCCAAATTAATTAAGACAACTTCACCCATTAATTAAGTTATGTAACATAATTTAATTTGAATCTTTTAAAATTATTTCCAACAATAAAATAATAGAGAAGCGTATTATTTTATTTTTTTGTTTGAAACTTTGATTTTAGGGTGGAACTTTGAGAGGACTTGGGAGATTATTGGAGAACAAAATCCTCTCCAATGAAGAATGTCATCCTCTCTGATGAAGAACGCCCATCTCCACCGAGGAACGACGACGCCGTCATCTCCCTCTCCAACCGGGGCAAGAAAGGGAAGACGCCGCCCACGAAGAACGTCGCCAAAAACGACGTCATCTCCTCCCGATGTCAACGAAACGACACCATCTTCCCACAACTCCATCAAGCGATTTCTGATTACAAGGTAGGGGTTTTTTTGGATTAAGTTAAATCCTCATTCCTCATAATTTATTATAGTTAAATGATGGACACTGGTTATCACCTAATGCGGAGGGCGTTGGCCAAACAAACACAGCCTGACGTCCCTCCATTGAGTTTTGTTTTGCTGACGACAGAGGCGGACCACGGAAGAAACCGGTGGCACGAGGGCTGCCGGACCGCCCGAAGGGCGCGGCGCCATCGCATCACACAAAGCAAAGTCACGGCTATGCAGGCCCCAGCAGATCCGGAAGGGCGTTGTGCCAGAAGTGTCTCATGGTTCCTTCGGAAGTAGGTGGGCACGACACCCCCCCCGCGGCATGCCCGACCGGGCCGCGCGACCTTCCGACCAGGCCCCGCGGCCTGCCGGTCGGGCCCCCCGGGCGGCCGACAAGGCCTCCCGGCCCGCCGGGCCAGGCCCCACGGCTGGGCCGCACCTTTGGGATGGGCATCCCCTTTGAGTCGGGCCACTCCCTTGGTTCAGGCTGCCCACTCGGGTCGGGCCGCACCCGCGGACCGCGTCGTTCTGACAGGGTCAGACCGGACCCGGACCCACTATGGCCATTTACACCTTTTAGCCTGTATTTTGGGCTACGGGTGTCCGAACGATGAACTGTATGCAGCGATGTAATTATTGGAGCGATAAAATTCTTCTTGCATACTCCACTTGAGGTTCGAGAAAAGTTGGGGTACAGTTGGGTTGGTTTGAGCCTTAATAAACCAACTGGGCCCCTGAAATGGAAATTCCAATATCTCATAGACCGGGCGTCCGATTGACAAGTGATATGCCACATTGGGTTCTTAATGATGAGACAAAACTAAGGGATAAATCAACTCGAGACTTTGTGGTTGTTGATGTATCGACACTTGGCTCGAGTAGTGGACCCTACCGGAATCGAGTGTGATTTGTGCGGGAACCCTATGATAGGCTGCGACTGGGATGACAAGATCCTTCGTGGGTTCGATAGCGACGATACTATACCAAGATCCTCCATGGGTTCGACAACGATGACTTCTGTACCGGGATCCTCCGTGGGTTCGAAAAAGGTGACTTCTATACCAGGATCCTCCGTGGGTTCGACAGTGATGAACTCTGTACCAGGATCGTACATGGGTACGACAACACTGATAATGTTCTAGGATCCTACGTGGGTTTGCAGAGGAGATGATTTATAGGCTACATCTAATCATCTCAACCCCTCTTCATGTGTTGTATACCTATGTGATCTGAGTCTTGTCTTTCAGTCATTATCCGAGAGGTGATTGACTTTACTTCCTTTGTGGACTGGTTTTTGTTTGGGCCTGAGAGTTGGAGTTGGACTGTGATTGGTATCTTAGGTACATGTTTGGGCATATACCTAATTAGGGTTGGTTGATACTTCTTGATTGTATCTTTCTTCTTTGGTTTATACTTAGTGGATCATGGGAGACCTTTGGGTGTCTTGGGGTCCCCTACTGAGTATTTTTATACTCACCCTTGCACGGGCTTCGCCTGCACCTTGTTGTGTTTTGTGCAGACGAAAATCAGCATTGATCGAGGTAGAGGGTGACAGACATGAGGCTTCTTGGAGCTGGACTAGATGGGACATACGTCAGGGATGATTTGTTCGAGTTCTATACCTACCCTTCTGGTAGGATTTTCTGGTGGACGAACCAAGAGCTATTTTCCCTTTTGACATGTACTTGAACTTATTGTTTAGTTGGGTTTTTATTCTGGCCCACTTACTTTCAGCACAATTTTCTTTTCTATTTTAGTAGTTGTTGCATCTACTTCTTGTGTTCAGACTGCATGAGTTACAGGTTAAAAGTCAATACCTTTCCTTTTTATTAGGTATTCACCTTTGGTGCTAGTCGCCAGCCCCTGGGCTATGGAAGGCGGGATTGGGGTAGTCACAGAACGGGCCCCGAGGACTGGTCGTGACAAGTAATAACCACCATGTCTAGATACATGTTTTTGCAAAAATGTTAATCCACTACTGTCTGAAAATAAATTTATAATAAATCAAGTTACCTTATAGCATGGTTAGGAACACACCGTATACCATATTCCATTATAACATAATGTATTCTAGTACATAACTACAACATAAGGTAGGGAAATGGAGGGTATAATTAATCTGTATGTTACCTCCCCATATTGGATATTGAGTAAAACAAACACCAAACCCTTTTGGTATTGGTTCCCCTACCAAAATAGTTGTTGGTGAAGATGAAATCATAAAATGTAGAATAATATCACACAAAACTACACTATCGTAAATTAGCTATCCATATATTCATCTGTAACAATTATTTCATAGGCCACATGACTTCCACCTACAAATTACTATGTTTCAAGAAAGTATAAAATCATCAAGATTAGATTTTTTTATAATTAATTAATATTATTACATATTGATTTTAAATATTAACAATTAAATGTTTTAATATAGTTCCTTTGACACTATAATTTCATTTAATTATATTCTAATGTATGTCATTATTTAAAATCCAAGAATAAAACTTTTTTTATATTAATTAATTTATCCATTCCTAATTATTTTTGTTCTAAAAGACTCACACTAATATACTACAACATGGAATAAAAACTCATGAATATAATCAAACTACACCAATAAATATAAAATTAATCATATAAATAATATTTGGTAAACCTCTCATCAACCAAGAATCAAGAATGTGACACCATGGACTTACACTCTTGGATTCAGTTCCATAAACACATAATTTACACACCTACTTTGATACCAATATATAAAAGGCTAGATATAAATATCCATGATTAAAAAATCAATAATGATTACTACATATCATAAATTCCAATGATATTTTAATGTTTATATATTTAGGTAATTAGGATAAAAAACAACTAAAAAATTCTTTGTTCTTCGTATCATGTAGATATTTCTAACATATATACAAATAAAAATAGTCGATATTTAGTGTTAAATATCTCTAAAAATTTATTCACACTTGATATCCTACTAAAAATATCATTTTTTCATGATTTCTTCCAAACTTGTAGAAATTGAAACATTAGAAGGGGTGATATCAAATGCACAGTAAGGGAAATTTAAAACATAAGCTGTCAAAAACATGAGAATGATATACATAACATAGAAGTGGTAAATCATTTGGAAGATTCTATAATAAACTAAAATAAAGTGACTGACATATCCATGAAATTAAATAAAAAATAGATATCAGTAATACTGGTAGAATACTAATTGAATGAATAATGCATAACATTAAAAACATGTTTCCACAACATTATTCAAAGGCACCATAATGGTATAGAAAGAGGTAACCAGTATAACCAATCATATTTTTTATAATGAAACCCATCGATAAATCAATGGGATATATAATTACATGCTTCAATTTTCTTCGGATTAAGTTCATTTCATTCACTATAAGAGACAACAATATATTTTTTACTATTCCATAAGGAACCTATTGCTGAATAAAAATACAACGATCCATATAATGAAGAATACATAATGTCAAAACATGATAAAACTATTTTTTTACACTATAGTTAGGATGAATTTGAATAATTTTCCATATGTAAATAAAATATATATCATGATTACAACCTATCATCATAAAGAAGGTGTATGGATAATCAATACATAACCAACTTTCCAATAATAATCTATAATAGAATAATAATATACGAGACAATTATCCTTCTCCTAATTTCAATAAAAGTTATAATATCATCATAAAACATCTAGATAAAGGATGATGAACAAACAATATATAGTCAACTTTCTATTAATCATCCATATTGGATAAAAAATATATGAAATACCGAAACATTTCCTTATGTGAATTAATATTAAAACATGAGTTTAATTCATCCAGAGAATGAATGTGGTTAGTCTGAAAATATATAGTCAAATTTCCATTAATAATCCATATTGGAATAATAGTATATGGATTTACAATACATTTCCCCATGTCGATAGCAGGTATAACACGATCATAACCCATTCAATGTAAGTAGGTTTCTTCGTAACCAATATATAGCCAATATTCAAATAATCCTCTATTTTAGAATAACAATATACAGAATGCCAATAAATTTTCCGAGTCAATTAAATTGATAACTTGATTGTAACCCATCCCCAAAAATTTAGATAGTTTCAAAAGAATTTAAACCTAGGGAAACAAAATAAACATAGAAGGTTTTTTACTTAAATAACTAACACCCTCATAAAAAGAATTCATTGAACAATATCACGAAACAAGGGACCAATAATAAAAATGTTTGATACCACACGTTCAATCTATATATATATATATGGATAAATCATGAAACATAAACCCCATTATGGTGAAACCTTCTGAAAATGATAAGGGAAATAGAAGTGAAAACATAACCAATATTTCTAAGTACATTTTTAACATGAATATAAAATAGAAATTTAAATTCTATATTAAAAGATAAATATTGAAAAGGAGATGTGAAATATTTTTTAACCCATTAAATTTAAAATAATATCTAATAATGGGTCATTGCAAATATATATATTTTTTATGTTCCTAAAATGAGTAGAGGTAAAAAAAACATATGAAAGTGAAAGGAAAATCCATTTTCATTATTTTCAAAATACCTTAGTTTAAAACCGGAATCATAAGTACAATAAAAAATTATTAAGTTTTGTGAAAATAATATTTAATAAAATAGGATTAAAAAATAAAAATAGTAAAATTTAATAAAATAACGGGGTGGGCTAACCCAGGAAGAAATGTAAAATTTCCTGAAGAAATAATATAACATAAAGAAATGAGACATTGGTTATAAATATTTTTTATTGGAAATATACTCCATGAAGTATAAATCCTTTGAAAAGTATTTTATGTGTTAAAATTTTAAATAATAAGAGAATAACACCAAATATAATAAATTTTAACATTATACCCAACTTATATGAAATAAATTTATCTGGATGATCGTAAATCAATGAATAGAAATTGAGTTACAAAAAACTCTTATGATTAGGGTAACACTTGAGTCAAATGAAATTTGAATAAAAGAACATGATTTGGATTATGTTGTTATAATAATAAAAAAAATATTTATTATTAATGGGATAGTAAATCAATATAACACCTTGCAAAGGAAACAGGTTTGAAAAACCTTTAACATGTCTCAAATAAACAGAATTGAGACCATGAAATCCCTTACGGCTTGAGTAACATTTAATAAAAACCCCTTGAAGGAGTGGTCTTGTAAATGAATATCAAATACAATTATTATTGTATAATTAATGATATTATATATAATATAGGTAGTTTATTCATTAAATTAATTAAATTAGGACTATAATATGTAACATATCTCAAATAGAGAAATTTAGTATGAAAACTTTTTGCTCAGACCTTATTAATTATTCACTTTTTAAAACATTATGAATAATTAAATTAAATATATTAAATGAATAACCTGAAAATATTATCATAACTATAATAATTTATAAATTTAATTTAAAAACATATTAAAAATATATATTAGTTGGTTTTTAACTATTTTCAACACTGGGTGTATTTAATATTTACCTATTTGAACTAGGTTTATAAAATAGGTGTTGGTATCTATAATTCATTCAAATAAAATAACTATTAAATAAGATAAACTACTATAATAGATGATACAAATATTTTAAGAAGGTATATTCTAATTCCATATTAGTTTTTTTCATGGACCATGAAGATGAAATCAATAATGATTGTGTTTCGGAGATTCTTAACAAACAAAAGGTGTTTGGATAATTAATGAGTAAAATATAAATTTAACTAAACCAAAACAAATATATATATATATATATATATATATCATATAATACTTGTAGAAAATTTATCATAGTCATCCATGGAATAAATTTATAGTATTTTTCATGTTTTTTTAAAACTAACACAAAAATGGACCTACCATGATTAATGGATGACCATAAGATCGATTTATTGTTATATTATTATACTATAATTAATAGGATCCTATTTTAAGATTATTAATCTTATATATCATAAATGGAAAATATTTTAAAGATAATATAATTTATATTTATTCATTACATTTATTTAAGGTATCATTTTCCTCTTAGTTCACTCGTTTTAAACGATTAAATTAACGATAATCGTTTTTTGATCATATCATTAATAGGTTCAATCAAATTTTATAACATAACCATTAAAATGGTATAAAAAATCACATTTATGTTTTAATCTCACATTCATTACCTACAATTCAAGGCATTTATGAAAATAAAAAAAAATCAGTTGTTCCATAAAGGTAGTAGTCAACACGTAAGCATGGTTGATGATTTTATTTTCCAAAATATGAGAGAAATGGATATTATGTGTTGGAGCCTCCTTATTTTAAAGCTAAAAAATCATTATTACTGTTTTTATTGATATAAGAGTTTTATTATGTAATATGTTTTTATAAGGAATAATTTTAATGAAAAGTGGTTATATTTTGAAACGATCCATCATTATTTCATTTTTGATACAACCAAACGCATTCCACCTCTAGAATCATGCCACTACAGGAAATCTACCACCACCAAATTTTTTTACATTCATGCATGATACAACCAGTTGTGTCCCACCACCATCTATTTTACATATCTAGTTGTGTACTTCCACCAGACCTGTTATCGTCAAATGAGCTACAACCAACGTGCTATAACTAGTTCGGAAATGGTACCACTGTTTATGTTAGCATTGGGTTGTGCTACATCTAACTTTCAACAGCTGATCATTTTCCCCATTAGAGTTTTTCTACCATCAGATTCTCTACTATTTTTGTTCATATACATTCAAATTATATGATTCCAACAACTATTTTTTGGGGGTTAAAATGATGGGTTTATTTAATAAATATTTCTAACCATATCATGGATTCATTGATGGTATATCCATAAGTAAATAAGAGGATACATAACATCTTTATGATTATTCATAAATGGGTATTCAAACTAGCAATTCATTATATTTTTTTGGACTTCCGGATATGCATATGTTGAAGGTTTGGTTGCACAACTTAGAAAATGAACTCAGAAAAGTGAATTCAACCATTAAAGAGTGGAGTACACTAAAGATATATATCCTATTCTATAGATAAAAAGGATAACTTCATTATACAATTTTTCTAGAACTTTTAGTGAATTCAGTTTGAGATTCTCACCATGTCAAAATCTGAGGACTCTTAAGCATCTACAACATTAGAAACGATGAAACACATTATTTCATTATATCTATTTATTTTCACTAGTTTGTTCTGTAATTTTGAGATGTATGTTTTATTTTCTGTATAACTTCACACACTAACTCTTTCACCATAACTAGAGAATACATGTTATTCTCTCTATGCATTTTTATCTGTTTTCCCATGGTAATTATGGAGGAGGTCCATGTATGGCCTATTTTTTCTTTCATACCATATGTAACTATAAAAGAGGCTTTGATCCTGGATAACTTGTGCTACTGATAACATACTCAATCTTGGTTGTGAATTATATTATTGAACATAATAATCTCTTTATAAATGGTTGATTTTCATGATGAGTTGATTTTGTCTCATCTTGATACTGAACCCCTTTTTATTCTATTTCAGTTTTTTTTCTTTTCATTGTTTCCAAGCAAAAACTCAATTTTATTTAAACATTAAAAAATATTCTTTTGTATTTTATCTTACCCAGTGTATATTTTAAGTCATTTTTTTAATCAATGTTAGAAGTAAAATTAATTATAAGTTTTGTTTTAACTGATCCATAATCAATATTTTATAAATCTTTTAAAAGATAAATGTCATATTAAACTAGTATTTTGATAAAAATAAGTGAATTTATTTTAATTATGGGATTTTGATTTTATCTAAAATTTTATTAAGTACAAAATTCACCATGCCTCTGGAGTTATTAAATGTGAAAAAAATTTTATATCAAAGGACTTTAAATATATTTTAACTATAATTTAGTTTTTATTTGAAGACATCAAATTTATTTTATTTCAAAATTTGTTTCTTTATTGAAAATTTACTAGAGGGTTCTACTACTAATAGACCTCTATTTTTTTAATAGAACTATTAATTTATAACGAAAAATCAAAATTGAAAATGCACATTGAGATCATGGGTTTTGAAATCTAGTATGCTATTATAGAATAATATAAAATACCAATAACTATTAAAAATACAGGGGATATTTCTTATAAATAATAATATAATAGTAACTATAAATCATTTAATTTTTTGTATAATGATTTATGTTATAAGGAGTTTAATGGAATACATGTATGCACAACTACTTTACAAATTTGGGACACTTTAGTTGTTTCAAATGAGGAAACATCTAATATAAAATAAATTAATTTTAATACCATTGTTTTTAAAATCTAATAATGTTAAGATAAAAATTTATAAGCATATTTTTGATATGTATATTATGTTCAATGAAATTTTGAATATAATGTAGTCATTGGGGAATCCTATTTTTTGATAATGACCAAGTGATGCATTTTTTAGGGGTATTCCAGATAGATGGAAAAGACCTTTGCCTTCAATATGAGAATATTGTGATGTAAGTTTGCTTCCTATAAAGAATCTGATTATAAAAATAATTATTTATGAGCAATAAAACCAGGAAAATAGAGAATAGGTGGAAAAAATATAAATAAAATATATATCCCTTAAATCCCCTACCTCAAGAAAAATGGAAAAATACATTTTTATGGTTCTAGTGATGATGAATCGCCTGATAAAAATGATAATGAGATGTCACATTTGGCTAGAAGATTAATAAATATTTATAAGAATAAATATGATTTGTTAAAACAATATATAATGTACAATATTATAATATAGGAAACTAGATTAAGGATTAGAAGAAAGTTGTTATCTCAAATGAAACAATCTTTTATGAGTGTGAAAGAAACGGGTGTGTCAAAATTCACTATACCAAGTTAAAATATAAGAAGAAATATAATGATGAGGATAGGAGATAAAATAATGAAATGAAATAAACATGGAGGGCTTCTTATGGTAGCTTGATTGATTTGGACACAACCAAAGAGAATAAGAATGATGGAGCTAACACATCTTTTATAAAAGAAATATCTAAGGTATCCAATTTTTTTCCTACTTATCCCATGCATATTACTAATAATTATAGAGATGAAAAAAATTATGACTACATGCATAATAAAGGTTGTTTTTATTATTGTATCATTTATAAAGATAAATTCAATGAATTTTTGGATAAATATAAAATTACAAATAAACTGTATGCCTTGGATGTTAGTTTTAAATATGAATTTAGTATTGAAAAAGTGAAAAATGATAAACTATTAAAAGAGAATATTGAATTAAAATCATATAATTTGTATCTAAATAATGTTCTAAAATAATTAACCATTGTTATAAATATACTTACCCCAATTCATGGAATGAATACTACTCTCAAGTACACAACTAGTATAGGTTATAAACCTATATAGATGATATTTATTATGAATAGTTTCATTCTTAGTTCAAGTTTTGGAAAATTGTCTACTAGTTTTTATTCATCTATACACAACAAAGAATTATTTATAAATTTATAAAATCTACATATAGTAAATCTGTTAAGAAAATATATGTTCCTAAAGATTTAATAACTAACACTTATAGACCCAATAATATTTGGGTACCAAAGATATTTTTGTTGTAGTTTTTTTGTGTGGAGAACTTGCATGAAGAGATCCATTATGAATCTATTGTTCCTGGATAGTGAATACTCTAGACACATAAATTGGGTTTATTCAAGTTTTAATAATTTGATACCTCGGGATGGTAGAAATGTCACATTTGGTGATAATTATAAAGGGAAAAATATTTTCCTTTCCCAAATCGGTAATTCTAATACAGATTTATTTTATAAATTATTATTTTTAGATGGTTTGAAGTATAATATACTTAGAATATCATAGATATTTGATGATGGTTTTCATGTGAAATTTGTAAATAATTGTATAAATGATTTCTATTATATAAATTCTTTATTTTTTTACTGTATAGTGAAATGATAATGTCTATATTTTTAATTTAGACAGTTTATTCTCTCAAATAATTTCTTGTATAGGTGCCTTTAATAAGGAATCTTGGATCTCGAATAGGGTACTATAAAATTTCAATATTCTCTCACTTAGAAAGATCTCTAATAAAGGGTTAGTCGAATATCTAACTATACTAGAATTCCCAAATTACAATGTCTGTAACCCATTTCTAAAAGGGAATAATGATAAGATCTCTTCCAAATTAAGGAAGGATGTTTCAACTTTTCAACCCCTATACTTGGGTCAAATGGTTTTTTTGGACCTTATAGAGTATCCAGATTAACTAGAGGCACTAATTTTAGATTCTTGTAGATGATTTTTCAAGGTACACTATAGTGTTCTTTATATCTCACAAAATTGATGCCTTACCTTATCTTACAAAGTAAGATTAATCTATAGAAAATATTAGTGGAATTCGGATAAAAACATTAATAAGTGATCAGGGAAATGGGTTTGAATGATAATATATTTAATATTTTTTTTTCAAAAAGTGGCTATAATAATTATAAATATCCTCATAATACCCAACAAACAAATAGAGTTGTAGAAATGAGAAATAAGGCCCTTCAAAAAATTTCACAGACTATGACTAATTAGTCTGGATTACCTATTTATTTTTTAGCAAAGGATGTGAGAATAATAATTTATGTAAGAAATAGAGTTTTAATTATTTATCTATTAAGAGAAAACCTTTTTAATTATGAAAAAATTAGAAAGATAATTTTTAATAACATTCGTGTTCTTGGTTGAAAATATTTATTCTTAATGCTAAAGATAATCTTGAAAAAAATTATTCCAATATTGATGATGGGATATTATTTGGTTATAAAAATTCTAGTAAATCATATATGGTGTCTAATAAATGAACAAAGACATCAGAGGAGTCTGTTCCTAACATATTGGAAGAAGCAAATCTACATGATCCTAATACCCCTTTAGAATACATTGTGGGTGATTTTTAAATTAAAAATATCAATCCACACCTTTTAAATTTTACATAAAACAAAGAATAAAAAGAATCTCGATCTAAAGAATAACATGAAAACAAAATTTCACATGACCTTGAGTTTTATAAGCTGTATTTATCAATATATATTGGACTCATCAATACCATAATCTAGATTCTATATTTTTTATTCTATATAGAAGTTCACAAACAATATATTATCACAGAAACATGGTAGAACATCACAAATTATTGTCACAACATTACCTTAATAACATCAATGATGAATTTAATTGTGAATTTTGGGTAATGGAAATGTTATAAGAACACAAAATTGTATTAAAGAAATAGAGTTTGGGATCTTGTAGACCTATTTACACTCTAACTAATATAACTAAATGGGTGTTTAGAAAAAAAGTTGATGAGTCACGAACTCTGGTGAGAAATGGATATTGGTTGGTTGCACAAAGATATTGTCATTAAGTGAGTATTGACTATGAGGAAACCTTTTATCCAATAGAAATACCTAAATCTACTTGAATAGTGGTTGACTATTCAGTACATTTTGATTTCAAACAATACAAAATGGAAATGAAAAGTGAATTCATAAATGTTTATATACATGAGGATGTTTTGGTTGAAAAACCCCATTGATTTAAAAATCCTAACTTTCCAAATAATATATTCAAATTTTAAAAAAGAAGAATATGGTTTAAAATATGACACTAGATCTTTTTATGATAACCCCTTTTATTTAATAATTTAAACTTGTTAATTAAAATTCATCGTTGATCCCACTCTATTTATAAAAATAATTTCAAATGATTGTTTAGTGGTTCAATTTTTTTTGATGATAATAATTTTGGATATTCTAAAAAAAATTATGTACTATGTTTTAAAATATGGTAAAAAATGAATTTGAAATGAGTTTAATTGGTGCACCTAATATAATTATTTTTTTTCAAATTTTTTCAAAATAAATTTGTAAATATTTTAAATTAGTATAATTACACTAAATTCCATCTAAAACATTTTGGTTTGGATTGAACTAAAAGGAGTGATACTCCCATGAGTACTATGTGGTAGCTATAACATGATGAAATGGGAAAACTAGTAGATCAAAACAATTATAGTAGTATAATAATAAGCTTGTTATACATAACTACTAGCGGACTAGATGATATGTTTAGAGTGTGTATGTGTGCATGTTTTCAAGAAATTCCCAAATAGTATAATATATTATAGATTTAAACCATTTTTAAATATCACAAATATAAAACAAATTTAGAACTATTTTATCTTAGAGTATTAGAATTTAACATAGTATGTTATTAAAATGTGGATTTTTTGGATAAAATTTAGATAGAAAAAAATATAGAAACTATAATATTTTGAGAAGGTCACCAGTATTCTAGTGTAGTAAGAAGAAAATTTATATTTCACTGTCTACAACTAAAGATGAGTATATAGGTTCAGTAATTTTTTATGCACAAATTTTTTTTATGAAACACACTTTTCTAGATTATAGATATCAAATCATACATGTCCCTATAAATTGTGACAACAAAACTATTATAAATATTTATAAGAATCATATGAATCATTCTAGAACAAAGAATATTGATGTAAGACATCACTTTTTCAGAAATTTTTTGAATAATGATTATATAACTCTCTATGTCATAGGAATATAACATCAAAATTATAATATTTTAAAAATACCATAAACGTTGAGAGATTAAAATACCTCAAATAGGAGATAGGTTTGATAAATTTTAGTTATTCACTAATATTGACAAATCCACCATTGGACAAGCCACTGTTAGACAACCCATCATTGGAGAATACACCATTGGAGAAGAAACCATTGGAAAAACCACCATTGGAAAGGCCTCTATTGGAATGATCCACCATTGGAATGATCATCCATTGGAATGACCCACAATTTGAATGATCCACCATTGGAATGATCCCCCATTGTAATGATACACAATTGGGATGATCCACCATTGGGATGCTACCGGTATGCGATTCATGTTTTTCTACCATTACTAATTTTATATCAATTTTATTTATTTAATTATTTATATTTTATTATATTTTTTAATTCATATCACAATATGATAATTTGGGCATAAATCATAATTCAAATTCTCTCTCCCTCACTCGCACCAACACCCATTAAACTATTTCACCTTTATTTTCACTACTGACCCTCAACCTTCTCACTCCCTTGCAACAACCATAATGTTTTTAAATGGTACGATTCAAGATCCCTTATGAGTTTTCTACTAAAGAATTTAGTCTTTTGAAGAACTCCATAGGAGAACGTATCTCAGTTATTTCTGAGTCAAGGAGTCTGATGCTTATAAACTGTATAGTCAATATTGAAGAAGAAGTTGATGTTTAATGGTTTTTATTGAGAAAATATTTATTTCTTACAATGATCTAAGGCCAAGTATGGATAGACTAGTTATCTAGAAATGATAAACCGTTATACCCTAGGTAGGTTCATCTGTTGATGATGTTAATGGTGTTGAGGAATCTCAATAAAATCATACCTATGTTGTTGCTTTAGTTAGGTGTATGAATTGACTTATTCCAGATAGATCTATAAGTGTGGATAGATTTATTTAATTTTATCTAGTTGGTGATGCTACCTCTAATATAGGTAAGCAGAGAACATATCCAGAAGGGGAGGAATCACTAGGTTTTATCACTCATAGAGTTGATCTTGTAGATACTATTGATATGACTTTTTATTAGAGTTTAAGTGCAATAACATGATAAATTTCATAAGTTCATACATTATGTATAGCTTGGACTAGACTAATCATAGTCTAAAGAATATGAAAATGATGATGGAGATCCTAGTGTTTTTTAGGTTGGAAAATCCTTAATAATGGATAAGGTATCATCTAAGGGGGAACCATTCCCTAGTTCCAAACATCATAGACTATCCTATAAAATGTTAAATGGAGATGATGAAGGTTTATATGACCATAAAAATCCACCAATTCTTGGTGGGACTGTTATTTTTATTATAGTTCACATATATCCTTAAGGATCCCTTACCGGGGTGATTGATAATACCAGTGAACATTAGGATTTTCATTCAGATATACATACTAAATTAAAATCTAAATACATGCCATGTACTGAGGGAGATTATTCCCTAGTGACTTGAAATTTAGTTTCCATAGTAAATTTTTTGTCTTTATTAGAGAGGATGATTTAATATTTCAGTACAGTTTTGTGCTCTTAGGCACCTCGTGTCACTCATCTTTGTGAAGTTGATTCTATCAATATTTTTCTATTGGTTTTTTCATACTCAACCCAAAATGAATATTCTAATTTATGTAGTTGAAATTGAAAATATAAGGTTTTAAATTAAATAGAAATTATGAGATCTATGATGGAGGAGATGAGGATCTCATTTAATGCTTGTCCTGATGGGTTTTTCGAGAGCTTGGATCCTTTTCCTATTGCTGCTTCCACATTCAGTGCTCCACCCCCTTCATCCTCTATTGATGTCAATGTGATCATATCTATAATTGTATAGGATTTGATTGTATTTATTGGTGATATTAATTCATATGATAAATAGGATTTGTTCTAAATAAGACCTCCTGATGAGTACATATATAAAATGTTGAAAGGTGTTTGAACAAAGCCTAAAGTGATAGGGATACCATAACCAATAATATCAAATAATATCTTTATAGGGTGTATTGAATGAATTATTTGGGTTCTCACATTATGTTTTTAGATGATAATCTATGAATTCGACTAGTTACTAGGGCCTTCAAGGAATAATTGGGCCATATCATGTATTTTGACCCTCAAATCATGTTATTCGTGGAAGATAAGGAATTATTTAGTGCTATCGACAGAGGATGAATCACCATTATGGAATTATTAATCCTCATAAATCCTTTCTTATATGTATATGGTTCAACTATTTTAGACCCTAAGGATATTCCCATGATAGCCTTCACTATTTCCCCTTCTACTGATCCTCCATCTCCACATTATCAGTGTTTATTATGTATTTAGAGGAAGAAGTCAGGAATCTCATAAAAGTGATCATTATAGAGCTAACTCAGACTGCCTCATCCCCCTTAACTTCTACATCACCAGATCCTGCCTCTATAAAGTGAATGAGACTTTCTAATCCTACCTCTTGAGATGAGAGTGATTTGGATTAAACATCATCTTTGATGTAGAATTTATTGTACTTTTTATAACATTATTTTAATATTTAATATAATTACGTTAATACATAGATGAATTTATCTATTATTACTCATATATTTCTTATTTGTATATATAGTTTTCATATCGTGTTTGTTTTATCATACTAATAGAGTGAAAATAGTTATGGAATTTACTTTGGTAACCATTCTTTGATACCAAAATTATTTGAATTGCTTTTATCTATTAAACCAAGTTGAGCATTCATGTATTAAAAATTATGTTTTAAACATTTAAGTTTTTTTTGTATTCAATTATTTCTATCTCTCATTTTACAATTTATGTTCTAATCAGAATGATACTCTTCAAATTCATCAACATTATGACTATGTTTATTTTATACATGGTTTATAAAATTCCATGATTTATGATCATAAAAAAAGAGGTTATTATTGGAACCTAAATGTTTTAATGCACATAAATCATAGTTATTATATTTTTAATGAAAATATTATTTTATAATAGAATATTATTTTATAAGACACATATTTGAGTAAAATTGGATATGTGTTGAAAAGAACAATCATTATATCATTTTTGATACCGCCAGACTCATGCCACAACAAGACTTGTGCCAATACTAAAATATTCTACTATCTAGTATGATATCTCTAGTTGTGTGCCACAAATAACCATATGCCACTTCTAGTCATGTGATAAAACAATACATGGTAGTGTCAAATTAAATACATCCTTAAATCATACCACTATTTCAACTATACTTCCTCTCGAAATCAAAATTTCATTTATGCTACCACTGGATCGTGCAACCACCAATGTGTTACCACTAATATCGGCATCCATTATAGATGGTATACCATTAGAGATGGTATAACATCAGAGTTAATACCATTTTTGGTAAGCATCATTTGAATTAAATTCTTCTAATCGATAGTTCATGGGAGTCAATTCTATTGTTTTATTTATTTAATACTCCTAACCATTACACATACACATTTAAAGAAATTTATGAGTTCTGTATGAATATTTTGATGATCTTAATGATTTTTATTCAATGCGTTTTTGAACATTTAGTGTAATATATTTCTGAATGAATTCATCATGTGTGTTTGTGAATTGTTTGGATGCAAAAATTATATAATGAACTCATACAATTTCATTCAACTATGAAAGAGTGGATTAAACTTAGGATCTATAACCATGATTACATAAATAAAAGGGAACTTTGTGACATAATTTTTCCATTACCAAGAATTAAATCAGTTTAAACTCAACACCAAGTCAAAATCTGAGGACTTTCAAGATTTTGGGGAATTAAAAACTGATAAGCACATCATTTATTGGTCTCAAATTATTTGATCTTTTTTTAATTACTTTTGAGTAGTGTGTAGTATTTCTCAATATATCTATACACTAAGACTCTCATGCCTGAACTATAGAATACATGATATTTTATCTATCTCTCTTTATCTATTTACCCATGATAATTATACAATAGGTCCCAACATGGCATGTTTTTTTTTTCATCCCATGTATAATTGTGGAAGAGGCATTGAGACTATATATCTTTTTTTGTTGTTTTTATACCTGATCCACATTATGGATTATATTAGTTTTTATATTAATCTGTTTAAGAGTGGGTGATTTCCATGTGGACGGGGTTATTTATTGTCTTCAGACTAAACCCCTTGTATATTGTTTTATTTTTTTGTTTGTGTTTTATTTTTATTTTTCAAAGCATAAACTAAATTTTATTAAAACTATAAAGATCCAAAATTTGAAGATAATATTAACTGATATTTATATAAAGTATTTGATTAAGTAATTTTATTTCAAATGTTAATAAATTTCAAATATTTTATTATCATAGTACTAGAAACTCTTTGATAACTCTTTTCAAAAATAAATCTTATATTAAACTACTATTTTGATTAACTAGGCGAATTTATTATAATTTGTGGATTTTTTAACAGTAATTTAATTCGGTACTCAATCCCACCCCAATGAGTTACTCACTTTAAACAACAATATGGTTCAATTACTCGAAATTATAAAAAATATATAAATATTATAATTTTTTATTAAATTTTCCTTTTACATCGACCATTTATGGTAGTTGTGGGAAACAAAATATGTAGTGTCGTGGAGGTTTTAGTTCAAAAAAACCCTCAATTAAGTTATTATTTTTGATTTGAAAAAGAAAAATATAATTAATGAATAATCTCATAGAATATTAACATTATTTATATAACCAATACAAATTTACATACTTTTGAATTATAAAATTATAAATTTAGAAGAGAATTAAAAAAGGAAGAAATAATGAAAAAATTAATACTCACTTTGAACAGTTTGATATTTCCATAGAAACGAATGACAATAGATAATAGTGTGTAACCAGAAGCACAATAGAGTTAAATAGTGTTCAATGGGAATGAAAATGGGATGGTTTTTCTAATGGATCAATCTTTTCAGAATTTCATTAAAGGGGTGATAATTAGACCCTTTTATAAATGATGATAATGGAAATTTGTAAATATTTAATCCTTTTACAAAGGGATCACATGTTAATCTTGTGATGTTCCTCCAGAATTGATAAATAATTGATCTTATAAGAGATACGGATGATCAAAACCCTAATCCACTTGATTCTGTAATTTTTCTTATCAGAAATAAAGCCCTTTAAACCATGAATTATTTCTTTTACCGTTTTATCTTTTACTATGTTAACTATGCTTTTACCTATGGTTACATGTATTTTTTCACATAAATAAAGTGTTCTTTATTATATAATTTAGACCCACTAATTTTAAATTTTAGGTCCTTTTCATTTGATTCAATTTATAAAAGTCATTACATTTTTTTAAAATAAAAATTAAAATGTATTAAAAATTATTTTTTATAAAATATTTCTTATAAAAAACACCTATGAGAAGGCGAAAGCCATTATTCTATATATGAGATATTGGTATATCTGGGTGGCTTGGGAAAAAAGCATTCATTGTGGGCATCTCTTTCTCGCGTATGGATCTTGCTACAAGAATCATGATTATAGTTTCTAACCTCAAAACTCTTTTGAATAAATGGGAAGTGTACCCCTCTCTAATAAACCTATTGACATACAATACCCAATATATTTCAATACATAGGGTTCTCTCCTAAGGTTATAGGATTCTATTAAACCCACATTCAAATGAATTGATTCATAAAATTTATTGTTCATATATCATGAGTTCTATGTGGGGGTGGTTATGTTTAGGACCCTAGAAGTTATTTTTCACTTCTTTTTTTACTTCATCAAGGAATGGTGACCCCTTCTAAAACATGAATGTTTTAAACTCAAAGGGCTCGAGTTTTGTATTTAATAGAGAATCACACTAGCTATGATCGAAAATGATTCTTTGACAACCAATTATTATCTCAAATAAATCATCATTATGCCTTGGTCAATCTCACATCATGTTCAGATATGTAGGCCCCTTTTAAAAAGTGGAATGATTTTACTTCACACATTGAAAGAGGGATACAATGTGGATGAATTTATTTCCCTATGGTCCTATCATGAAGATTATTTTTTTCCTTCTCATGCTTGGAATTTCTTCCCCCATAGTGTCAAAACCATGTTAGAGGAGACTAACATGGACTCCACTACTTCAGAACCCCCTATGTCTTGGGACTCAGTTCCATACCCAACATTTCATTTTTCTTTATTCTATATTTTTATTTTCATATTTTATTTAATAAAAAATAATAAAAATGATTTTTTATAAAATATTTCTTATGTTCTAAAATAAAAAATATTTGTTCGTAAAATAATACTAACATATTTAAAAGTAGAAATTCTTTTTAGTCTATAAATATATCATAAAGTGTTAGCTCTTATTAATTTCTACTAATTAAAAAAAGGTTTTCATTTTGATACTTAGTATTACAAAAAAAAATATCAGGTTTTTTTTAACTTCCATGTTTCATGTGGAGAAAGCTATCAAACACATTGAATTATTTAAAGGTAGTCATAAGTTAAAATTTAATGGTGTTAAATTCTCCCCCTACTAAATAAATTCAGTCCTAATAACTTGATTCATATTAAGAGTCTAATTTCTATAGGGAAATCATAATTAAACAAACACTAATAGATGATCATGGGATTATTTGTGATTTAGAATGATTATTATCTATATTAAAAATTATTATAAGCAATTTTTAAAGAGAGATATCCCTTTGATAAAATCACCAATAATTTTATTAATTGAATAATATCAAGATCTAATTGAAAAGATGTCCCAAAAACATGAAAATGATTTATATGATAATCATACAAGTATGGGTTTTTAGTTATAACTCAATATCCCAAAGTTCGGGAAAATGTACATGTCATATAATACTAGGTAATTTAGTATGAAAAATAACTATATTATATATCAGTTGTAGTTTCGAATGATTTAATTTGTTTATATGGTTATTGGTGACTATTTACCTCACTTTAAATTGTATTAAGATATTGAGTCACATAATTCCCAACTCTAATACAAATAAAGAAATAGTTTTTCTTAACTTCAATCCTTCCTTTATACTTGTGATCCTTGTGTATAAGGATCCGACCATAAATATTACATAATATTGAATTTAATTTCAATAATTTATTTTATTCAATCTGGGTATCTTTGAGGACTATATTTTTAGATAATTAGGCATAATCTATTACACAAAAAACCTTTTTATTACAAGTTTTACACATCCCTATAGTATCTATTTTTTCCGCAATATAAATCTTTTTAATATAAAACATGTTTTCTTCATGAAAAATCATCTTGGCTTTAAACTTGACTTTTTCTATTCAATTAACATCCTTTAATATCTATGGAAAACATTTTTAAATATGAGATGAGCATAAAAATATCAATAATGTTTATTTAAAAGAAATAAAGATACCCATTAGTCATTTTAAAAACAAGAGACTATATAATAATGTTTTTGATTGAAAAAATAATCCATTATCTCAGATTTTCATTTATATATTTATGAAAACAAAATTAATACCCAATTTTATTAATTGAACAAATTATAAGAAAAAGTTACAGAAATATAATAATCCTGATGGTTTTTAAAAAAATTATATCCCATGAAAAACAATTTCTTAAACATCATTTTTACCAAAAAAGGGCAGAATCCTTCAATTAAAATAATCATTATCATACCTTTATAAGATCAAAAAATTTCCCCAAATAACTTATTATAAAGAATATATCAGTAATTTAGGTTCATAGAGACATTATTTTATTTTAACCCTTATAACAATCCTTACGATTTGAATTACTATATGGAATACTTCTAACACATTTCTATGGAAAACGTAATCATTACCCAATGTATTAGTGCACTATCTTGGTGCACCCTTCATATAAGATATAAAATTCCCACCTATCATCATGAG
The DNA here is from genome assembly GCA_963277665.1 of Viscum album. NCBI lineage: Eukaryota > Viridiplantae > Streptophyta > Magnoliopsida > Santalales > Viscaceae > Viscum > Viscum album. The sequence goes on along the minus strand of OY728153.1, from coordinate 287,973,726 downwards.
ATATATCAATCTCAACCTTCATAATAAAAAATTTAAATGGACTATATAATTAATTTCACATTTTCATATTTCAAATTTTCATCTTAAAACCCTTGAAAAACTATTTTGAAACCATATCAAGAAAACTTATGGTTATAAAAATACCATTTAATTTTTTAAAACCCCATTTTGAAAACAAAAATTATATTTATAAAGATAAATATGGTATTTCATTAAATATAAAATAAATATTATAAAGTAATCCATACATTAAATATTTTTTTCATAATTAATGGTCATTGTCATAGTAGACATTAAAATAGAACATTCCTTTGGAATTCTATAAATAAATTAAATTTTTTTGTATAATTATATAAAAAGAATCCATTTTTAAAAAAACCAATGAAATATTATAAAAATAAACATAAAATAGCCTTTATAATTCTATTATGTTCAAACAAAAACAACCATTAAATATTTTTTAAAATTTTGAAAATGAAGAAAAATATTTTGAAATTAAATCATTAAAATTTTGAAAATGAGGTTTTTAAAATATAATGTACCTTAGGTAAAAATATGAAAATATTATTTATAAAAAATTAAATGAATTTAAAATTTGAAAAAAATAACCTTTACGATCCATTTATGTATCAATAATAATTTTCTTGAAACTTTTATTATTGCATGGACATGGGAAAAAGTGTATGAAGGGAAACATTGAAAGATGATGTTTTAAAAAATTTCCTTTACATTGGGTCCAAATCATTGAAATCACTCAATATCATCCAATGTAATAAACATATATTAATTAATTCCTTCCATAATAATATTTTTAAAGAATATAAACCATTTTTTTATATAATTTAATATTTATAAACATAATCAATTAAGTACATGTCAGACATTTTGATGGTATTTAGCTCATATGTCCTAAAGGACATTTGTATGTTGCCTATGGTCAAGAAAGAAATTATTCCATAACATCCCAAATAATAATCACTAAATATTCATTATTTTTTAAAAATAAATATTAATTATAATCCCAATTATAAAATATGGTTATTACAAAATAATTTAAACACAATCTTGGAGAAGATAGGCTGTACATATTCTTGAGTAAAGCTTCCAATTTTCAAAGGCTATTATAGAAATAATGTGTGTATTTTTTTATATAAATATAATGATATCATTAATAAAATATTAATTCTTTAAATACACTTTTATATATAATCCTTATGATTTGGAGATGACAAATGAATCACATCACTTTGTAGATGTGGTAATCCACGCGTACGCACGAATGGTGTCATCATTTTTTAGTGAAGGGAAATGTAAGATAATATATGATATATTAATTTAATGGAATGTTTAATATTTAATGAATACCATATATATTCATTAAATAAATCATCATAAACATCCATGAGATTTTATGATGGATAAGGAATTACATCGGTTCTTGTGGTGGTAGTCTACCGTACACAAGAATGATGGTTTTATTTACCATTTGATAGATTAATAAATGGATATATGTTATGAAATTATCATAATAAAAAAAAGAAATATATGAAATATATTATTTTTTTTGTTTCACAATTTTTGATGAATTTATGGAAGAGTTATAAGATGAAATAAAACAAAAAACTTGTTTTAGAACTATACCACTTCTTCTGACAACCTTTTAAGGTATACAACAAAATATTCCCCAGATTAGTTTTATGATCAGAAAAAAGGACTATATGATATTTTTATGGATTTAATAAATATAATCATGTATGTATTTTTTGAGAAAAGATGTTTTTTATATGTAAAGAAAATTGGAGAGGTGCTTTCCTATTATAAAGAGCTCAGGGACACTTCTGAAATTTTTAATGCATTAAATAAATAGAAATTCATTTTTATTTTCAGAAGGATAAATACTAATAATAATACAATATTGAATAATAATGATTCAAATTCATCACCTGAAATAAAAATTGGATAAGTTAAGACTTTTTTACAGCTTATATTTTGGTCATAACCCCTTTAACACTTTTGATAATCACGATGATATCAATGTTTATAACACTTTAAGGGTCAAAAGAGTTGTTATTAATGGAAACATTTCCAATTAAAAGAACAATTTTTGGTAAATATAATAATATCCCAACAACTTGTTTGAATAGATTTCCTTTTTTATTTAAAAGAACATAATATAATATTAACTATTATAAAATATAATTATTGTCAATTTTAGAATTATGAATTTAATTTGACACTAATAACATCAATAAACAATAGGAATCCAAATATAATAAATTAAAACTTATATATCAAGAAATAATTATCTTAATGGAATATTTAACACATTAATTCACTCTTATAATATTACTTTTAATATTTTAAAAATCATTTATTTTATGTTTCTTCTTATTAAATGATTAATGTGATGGAATTGTGTTAGAATTTAATCTAATTATTACATAAATAAAAACTAATAATCAATTTTCATGATGTAAAAACTAATTAATATTTTAATTATGTAATTAGAACTCAATATAAGGTATTTTTATCCCAAGCACAAAATATTAGAGACATAAAAATCAAGAAAGTGCAATTTTTTAATTTGTGTTTGACATAAAATATTATAATGGTAAAAATCACGGAAAAATGAAAAAATGTAACAACCCATGTTATGATATAATATCTCACTATAATGTTAACAAATATAGTTAAATTAACTTTAAAAATATTTTGTACTTTTAAAATGAAAAGGAAAATATTTTTAATTGTGAAAATTTATTATAATGTTTTATTCAAAAGTCTAAATTCTAAATTTTAGATTTTAAATTTGAAAAAATTTAATATTATTTTTGAAAATATAAAATAATAACTTAATTAGGTTGAAATTTTTGTATTTTCTAGAAAATAGTTATTTATTGTGAATCGTGAAAACTGTATATTTTTGTAAAAAAGACATTTCATTTAAAAAATAAAGTAATTTAAAAGTATCATTGTTTTTTAATTAGGATATAATGTAAAATAATTATTAGTTAGTCATATTTGAACCACTTAAATACTTTTTAATAAAAATTATATTTTATTTTTGTATAAGTTTTTTTTCATGTTTCAGAAAATGATTTTTCTGAAAGATGTTTTAAAGTGATTAATTATTATATATTAAAATTCATTAAATAAAATACCTAATGATAAATGTTTTAAATGAAATTTATATATTATATATCATAAAATATTAATTTATATTCATGCAATGATTATTATTAGTCATATAGTTTATACTAAATCTTTTTTTCCACAGAAATATGTTTATTGATAACACGATTTTTTGTCACATCTATGGATTTTTATTAAATTAAAAATTTCCACTTATGTAAATTGAATATAAAAAAATGGAGTCCAAATTTCCAATAAAAATAAATTTTATTTTCTTATAAGTTAAAAATTATTTTTCACCGTATTGATTTGTTAAAAAAGTAGAAGTCAATTACCAATGTTAAGTTAAAAATGGATTTACGAGGTGTTAAAATAAAATGATAAGCATAAAATGAACTGAAAACTTCTCTAGAATATATTCTATTACCGTATATATACATTATTGGTCTTATGGATTAACATTGCTCTATTTTTTAGCATTGGGGCATGTGAAAAAAAGGGTACAACTTTCTATTTAAAATAAATTGTGCCCCTCATCTCACATGTAATAGTCCACACCATATTTTCTAATCTTCAAACTTCCAAAACACATTGTTTCATACAATACATACCCATGTAACTTCCTCAATTTCGTCCCCACATTAAATATGACATATTTTTTTGTAAATCTACTCTACAAATACATTAGTTATAATCTTGAATATGTGGTATCAAGAGATGATGGAAAATCACAAATGACAAGTTAGAGTCAAGTTAATGGACTTCATCTCAATTTGATTTCATTTTGTTATATTTTCATGTTATTAACCAATGTTATATTATAAGGTGTATATATAGCCTATTTTACATGTTATATCTGAAATTTTTGTAGTCTCATGATATTTTAAGTATTTAATGATATTATTTAATGGATCGTATGATTCAATTTTTTTCTAACTGATAAGGGATGTTTAATTTTTTTAATCCCCTTTTAAAGTTTTCCTTAAAACTCTTTCTCTTCCATGTACATGTTTTTAATAGTATTTAATTAATAAATTTATTTCTATAGAAAATATAATGTGAATTTTACAACTGTTTTAAATTCATTTAGAAGTCTTTCTATAGGATTTTTTACATGTTTAAAATGGAATGTTTTGATAAAAAATTAAAGGAATATTATCATTTAATGTATATAGATAAAATGAATTTTCAAATACTATAACAATAATTTGAAGTTTTGATTCCATTACAATATTTTATAAATTATACAATGAAAACCCTTCCCCCATTTTTTTAGGTATTCTGGCATTGAAAATTATTTTTTCAAAAGAAAATATAATTTTGGTATTGAAATTGGGTTTTCGAAAAGAGTTGTATTTCGGTCTTTATGATGTGTTTTAAAAAAGGGTTATTTGATATGAAATTGTAATTTTATTTTAGTTTTAAAAAGAGTTCTTTAATTTTTTTTATGTTTATAATGTTCAAGAATAAAAATTGTGTATTCATGATATGGTTCATTATCATTATACATGATAATTGGGTATGCCCAAATAGTAATGGGTGACCCCATTATAGCTTATATTATGGATTTTTCTAAATATAATTTTGTGATCTTGTTAAATATTATATGATGGGTTCACCTAGATAATTTCATGTGATCCCATAATCATATATATAATGGTTTCATCAAAATATAATTGGGTGAGCTCATTGTAACTTCAATGTTGGGTGTTCCCAGATACTTCCCCAATTCACTCTGTAATGTTCCTTATCATAAAAGGAATCAAGTAGGGGTTATCAAATGGTTTATCATATGGATTTATTTGTTCTCCATTTACACTTTACATGGTTTTAACAAGGGTTATTAATTTGAGGATATAAGTTATTTAAAAGTGTTTTTATTGATTCTTATGGGTTTTAAATGCTTTTATTATTCCAAATGTTTTTCTATTAATAATAGGAAAATTTAGTATTTAATAATCTCAATGAAATTTGAATATGAAGTTAATTTTTACCCAAGTTTTCATTTTTGTAACTAAAATAATGGTTTTCATTATTTTTTGTCCCTTAGTAAAAGTTTTGTTCTCACCCCACTTTTTTAAATGTTCTCCACATGATTTAAGGGTGGGTAAGGGAAAGGAAGATTTCATATTGAAATTATTTATGATTTTTCATGAAAAAAATCCTTATTTCGTTTAAATGTTTTATATTATGTGAAAAATGTATACTAATCCAAAATTTTCACATTATGTTTTATGGTTCTATTATATATAAGCTATGACCTAATTTTATAGAGCAATATACCTGAAAATATACTCAAAGTGAAGGATGTGGTATTCATGAATAAAAATAAAGATTATGTTGTGGTTAGGGTCAGTTCTGTATAGTTGGTATCATATGATGTATTATACCAGTTTAGAGGATATGATAATGTTTATAGAATTCCCTTAAAACATTTTACTTCATGGTTAAGATATTTATTAGTTGAAATAAGGTATAAATAATGGTGTTATCCATGGCTGAGATGAAATGATTTAAAATTAGGGAAGGTGTATATAATATAATTTATTTAAGAAACATCCCATATAATTTAATGGATCATCTAACCCTATGGTAGTTGAAGGATGGATCAATTCTCTAGAGAATATATTTAAGGTCATGGGATATTCTGAAAATCAAAAGCTAAATATTTAAATTTATTATTTTAAAGTTTAATTTTATTGATAATGGAATTAAGATATGAATACTATATAGAAAGATGATCTTCATGCCATGGAATGGGAAAATTTAATTACATTTTCATTGATTATTATTTCCAAAAGTTTATTTGAATTTAAAAAGAAACACAATTGCTAAAATTGAGGAAAAAAATTAGGATTTTGAGGATATGTATGTTTTAAATTTTACAAGACTACCCATGTATGTAATAGATTTATTTTGGTGCGTTGATAAAAAATAAATAGATTTTACTCAAGATTGAAACCAAGTTTATGAGGACATTTTGGTGCATAAGGATATATATTCTATGAGAATGTTTTTCATTTTTCTAAAAAAACTGATATATATTTTTCTAACACGTATGTGCCTCATAATGATTAATGTAACAAGTGGTCTAGAAGGCAGAATATAGGGAAATATACAAAAAATAAATACATAGGAAATAACATAAGTTAACATATTAGGGTAATATTTGTAAAAAAACCCTAGAGAATTTATTATATATTTATGGAATTGTTACATATGTGTATTTTCTGGATACATGTCCCATGATTTTAAGTAAAAGAATTTTGAAGAATCAGATAATAGTTAAATTTATATCCACCCATTGGTGAGCTTTTCTCGTTGTAATGAGTTGGTTCATTAATATAACATCTTCTCGAAGTTAGAAAATCGGGCTAGAAATCATCATTGTCGGAAGAAAAAGGGCGTGGAAAAATATATTTCTACTACTATAGTTGAACTTGGGCCATAACATGAGGTGGTGACGGGTTAGTTACTTGAGTATTCAAATTATACTACTACTCGATTTGACTTTGGGTCTTTACAATCATTAATTTATGATAAATTTTGATGTAAATTGGAAATATCACCTCATTAAAGTAAGATAGATATATTTTTTAAATATTCAAGTTAAATTAATAATGTAACTAATATTTATTTGAATCTTATTGTTACTACCAATGAGATGGTTGTTTCCTAAAAATATCATTACACTATTCATTTTCGAGTTTGATATCATTTTGGGTTAGGATTGTAATTTATTTTATTGTACTAAGATAGATTACAGAGCCATGAATGTTTTACTAAATGATTTCTTGCCATTGATAATATATAAAAAAGCTGATAAATTGATTAGATATGGATGTGAAAGTTACATATCTGATATTTTTGAAAAGAATAAAAAATTAGTGATGTTCCAGTAGATAATGAATATATCAATGGTTTCCCATTTGAGTTCCCTATTTTTATACAATATCATGAGGTAAAATTTATATTTGAATTAGTGTTTCTTCTGATGTCTATTTCTAAACCCCCTTATCAAATGAATCAAGTATAATTTTTAGAATTGAAAAATAAATTACATGAGTTGTTAGATAAAGGTTTCATTCGATCTATAACTTCAATATGGGGTGCTCTTATTTTTTGGTTGAATAAAATGGTGATTAGAAGAGGCATTTCATTGAAAATGGAGCTTTGAATAAGATCATATTTATGAACATTTATCCTTTTCCTTGTATCTATTATTTTCCGAGTCAACTCCAAAGTAGATCAATATTTTTTGGATGATGATCTAAGGTATGGGTGTTATTAGCTGAATGCTATGGAAGATTATATTCTAAAGACAATATTTCGGACTATACATGGGAGTTGTGAGATTGTAGTTATGTGTTTTTGGATTTCAAAGGAACTTGCTATATTTATGAACCTCATGAAAAGAATTTTACATATATTATTTCATATGTTTTTTTGTTTCTAATAATTAAATTTTGGTATATTTTAAAATTCAAGAGGTATATGAACGAAATCTAAGGATTGTTTTCCAAACAATAAAGGGAAACAACATCATAAGAAATTTAATAAGTGTGTATTTTGGTTTAAGTAATGTTTTTTCCATACACATATTGTTCTTAAATATGGAATAACTATTGAACCTTATAAAACAAAAGAATATGATGATTGTTTATGGGAACTAAGAAGAAGACTGTTGAAGGATCTAGTTTTGGCCACGACTTCCCAAAATGGTGAATTCTTCAACTATAGTGATTTTTCATTGAAATGACTTGGTTGAGTCCTCCTGTATAATTATTTCACAATTTCTTATTCTTCATATCAATTGAAAACTCTTGGGTTAAGTTACCATATACATGATATGGAATCATTTCAGTGGTTTTCTATTTAAAAATTTAGAGCAATATTTTTTATTGAGTAAGGTGTTTAATTTATAGTAATAAAAAATCGAATTATATATTCACTCCTAAAGAATAGGGAATGATATAGATAAGATGGATTAAACTAATCAAGGATTATGATTTCTTGGTTCATTACCATCGCGAAAGAGAAAAAAACATTGTCAAATGATTTGAGTTAGAAACATAATGCTACATTGTTGATGTTATGTTTGGAATATGACAATTTGGTGAATTATTCGATGAATTTTGTTCAAGAATTTGTGTGTGAAAGGATATCATCTTTTTTGATACAAGATTCAATGAAATAAAATTTTTCATAAAGAATTAATAAATCCTAGAACGAGGATAACACATTGAAGGAAAAGGTAGTATCATTGCAAATGCAAAGATAATTAATTTTAATATTGATGAAAAATATGTTTTATGATTTAGAAAAATAATATCTTTTCCTTGTGATTCCCATTTGAAAAAAGAGTTTTTTAGTGAAGATCATAGTTCTCTAATTTATTTTTTCTCATAATTACTATGATATACAAAGACCTATAATTGTATTACTCACGGGCTAGAATGAAAAGTGATTAGGGTAAATTTTCAATGAATTTTATGATATTACATCAGGTTAAAGAAGTAGGAAAATTTCTAATGTGAATGATTCATTGTTTTCTAATTCTTGAGTTAAAATTTGAAAATATATCAGTGATTTTTTTTGGAAGGATTGCCAATGACATCTAATGGTAATAATGTTATTTAAGTTATTATTGATTTATTAACTAAGTATAATAATTTTATTCGCATTAAAGACACTATATATTTGGATTCGATTTCACTTCTATATATAAAAGAATTTGTTAGGATACATTGAGTAACTCTATCCATTGTATCATAACATAATCCTAGGATCACATCTAGTATTGAGAAAGAAATTCACATGTTGTTGGTCACTGAATTAACTTTCAATATGTATTTTCATCCTCATTATTATTTATAGTCATAAATAAAAACTAGAACTTGGGTTATATGATTCATTATTATTAAATGGATTGACAAGGAAGATGGGGTCATTTTATTTATTTGGGTATGTTTTCTAATAAGAATTGTTTTAATTACATTATGCAGAGGACACCATTTGAGGCTTTATATGGAAAACAGTGTCAAAGTCAAAATTTTGGTATGATGTAGAATAAATGAATATTATTTGGAATAGATTTGGTATAGAAAATGTCTGAGAATGTGTTGTTGAGTATGCAATATATAAGGATGGTTCAGAGTAGTTAAAAATATATTTGTGGATAACTAGATCAAAGATCTTTCATTTAAGGTAGATGATTGGGTTTTTTAAAGAATATCCATGGGAAAGTTCTATATGTTTTAGAAAAAAAGGGAAGTTAATTCCCCATTTAACTAGACATTATAATATCCTATATAATTTCATAATAGTTTCCTTCTGATTATCCTTACCTATGTGTTTATCCTAGGTACACGATGTATTTCAATTCTTTAGGTTATGAAAATATATTCTAGATTCAACTGTTATTTTGAGTATTGATGTTGTTCAATTTAATGAGATCAACACTTATAAGTAAAATAGTTTTTTTTATTATTAACCATATATATAATGTGTTACCTGAAAATAAAATTCCTCGGGTTAATGTTTTCTATAAAACTCCATGTTTAAAGAGGAAATATTGGAATCTAAAAATGTTGTAAAGGAATTATTCCCTATATTCTAAAAAGTGAATAAAATCGAGAGGATGAAACATACAAAAGGGGAATAATGTTAAAACCTAATTAATGTATAATTAATATCATTCATCTTCATTAATATGGTTATCGTAATTTTAAAAAATTTATGTACGTTTAAAATAAAAAATGAAAATTTTAAAATATACATGTTTAGTAAAACATTTTATTTAAAAGATAATCATATAAATTTTTTAATTTAAATTAAAAAAAATGAATATCTCTTTTGGAATTGAAATATCCAAATTTACCAACGGTTAAATTTTGGGATTTTTCAGAAAATATTGTTTTCTAAATGAAAAGTGAACAAATACAGATTTTTTGTAAAAAATTTCTCTTATTTTAAAAAAATAAGTAATTTAAAAGTGTTCAATATGTTCTTATATTATTTAATGTAATATAAGTATTTTTTATTTATATTTAATCCAATTTAATGGTTTTGAATCAAATATATATTGTATTTTATTATATTTTTATTTTGGGTTTTAAAATAGTTTTCTATAAAACTATTTTAAAGAGCATAATGCTTATATTTTTTAATTAATTAATATAAAACCTATTAAGGAATGTTTAAAATAAAATTTAGAGATTATATATCAGTAAATTTAAATTTACATTCATGTAATTATTTTTATTCATTGAGTTAATAAAAATCATTTTTTTCTCAAAAAATACACATCTTGAAAATTCGATTTTTCATCACGTCAATCAGTTTAATTTGAATTATAGTTTATAAATTATATGAATTGAGATTTCAAAAACGGTTTCTGTATTTATAATTATAATATTTTATGTTATCTAACATGGTTAAAACTAATTCTGACCAGAATTAATAATGAATATAAAATTAATTATCATGATTATGGTATAAATGGATTTACTAGTGTTTAAACTAAAAAGATAAGGGTCAAAATAAATAAAAAATTATCTAAAATATATTATATGTCCATATTTGGGAATTAAAATTCTTAATGAATGTTAATTGTTTATTTTGGATACATTTTGATTGTGAAAGACAAGGGTAGACATTTTTATTTTCAAAAGTTACAAGTGTTTCACTCACCACAGTTATAAAAAGATTCTCCCAATACTCCTTACTTTACACATCCAAAATACATTGTTTCCTCCAATCCATAGTCAAATTAAATCCTAAATTCCCTCCCCTAATACTAAAATCCTTATATTGATCAGAAATTTATTCAATGAAGAGTTTATGTATAATCTTAACGAGGTGGTCTGAGAAGAGGAAGAAAAAGAATGTGTGTGACAAGATGGAATCAATTTAAGGGATTTCATCTCAATTTAATTTTTTTGAGGAATGTATTGACTTTATTCACCTATGTTATTTTATAAGGTGTACATATATCCCCTTTGACATGTTATATAACATTTTTTTCATTCTTATGGTGTTTAATGTATTATTTAATGTTATTCTCCAATGGGGATTATGATTCAAGTGTTTCCCAAGTGATAATGGGATTTTCATTTAATTAATCCACTTTTCATGTTTACTATAAAACTATTTATATGATAAGTGATTTTTTAATGTGATTATATATATTATTTTATATTTTAAAAAGTATTTATATAGTACATTTTATGCCCCTTTTTACTTGGTTTCAAAGGTTTTCAAATTGAATGTGTTTTTGAGTTTTATATGGAATATTTTGACAAATGACAAAAGAAATGTTGTATTTTATTGTATAAAATCGAAATGAATTTTTTGACACTATATCCATTAGTTGATTTTTTTTTCTAAAAAATATTTTATGTTTTATTCAATGAAGACCCATCTTCCCTTTTTGGGTATTTTGGTATTGAAAATGATTTTTTAAAAAGAAAAGTGTATTTTTTTTTATTGGAAAGGTATTTTGTTATTGAAAATAGTATTTTAAAAGAACTGGTATTTGGATATCCAAAAGTGATTTTCTTATGAGTATAAAAGAGTTTTAAAATGTTTTATATTGATAAAGTGACAAGAAAATATTCATGATATTGCACTTGAGTATTATATATGATAAATGGGTGTTCCTACACAGTACTGGGTGAGCCCATTATAACGCTTTAGAAGGGGGTGCCCAGATAGCGTCGAGTGATCCCATTATAATATATATGAAGGTTCCACCAAGATATCATCAAGTGAGCTCACAATATATTATGTGACTGGTGTTCCCAAATAGAACATTGTGATTTAGTTTTAGCTTAAACGATTTGGGTGCCTAGATGCCACTCCATTGCATTAGGTAATGTTCCATGTCATTACAAGCATGAAATAGGGAATTTCCAAATAGTTTCTCTAATATTCTTAACTTGGATCTAGTTACTTCTGATATAGGATTAACATGGGTTATGAATATGATGCCCTAACTAGTTGAAAATTGTATTTATTTTTTATGTGTTTAAAGGAATCCATTGAGTAAAAATTTTGTGTATATTTCTTATAAAAATGGTTTATTTCATACACTCAAATAATATTGATGATAAATTTAAATATTATAGTAATTTTCATATTTTTAATTAGACTAATGGTTTCATTTATTTTCTTATCTCATATTAACCTCTTTCTTTTGTATCCAACATTTTTAAAATTATTTTATCGAGATTTGAGGATGGGTAAGAAAATGAAGAGGTCATGTTTTAAGTTGTGATGATGTTTCATGATATTAAATAATGATTTATTTTAAAAGTTTTATTTTATGGGAAAAATGGATACTAGTAAGATGTTTCCAGTTTTTTTAAATAGATGTTATGACCTAATAATCTAAAACTCTAAACCTGAAATGATCCTCATAGTGAAATAAAGGAAATTCTTAACTAAAATTCATTATTATGTTATTTTTAAGGCTAGTTCCTTATAAAAAAAGAACATTTATTTGGAGTTTGTATTATTATAGATAAAATATACTCATCCCATAAAACTAATTCAAGAGTTAGGGTTAATTTTTAGTACATATCACATTATTTGTACCATTACTTAACACATTTTAACTTTATCGTTATAAAAAATATTTATTATGGTTATTATTTATAATGAATAAAAATAAAATTTAATTGTTTACCAAATTTGAACCCACCTACTCCTAAAATGGAATCCATTTTTCATGATTCAAAACAAATTACTAAAAAATGTAATTTAAAATTAAACTGAAAAGATATTTTAAAAACTGGTTTTTAGAAGAAAAAAAATTTCTTTTTTGTATAGAAATATTTTTTATACGAAATTCAACATTAAAATTGATTACAATAAAATTAATAAAATTACTCACAATATAATATAGATAATTTTAATTTGTAACAATTTAGAAAGATAATTAATCTTAAAAAATTCTTTAAGATATTTTTTTTAATACAAATCAATATTTTCACCACTCACTAAAAAACAATCCTTTTAAAAAACTCCCAAAAAATCACTCATAGATAAATTTTACATGAATATTTAAAAAATTATATCAATTATATCAATTAATAATTATAAAATATAAATAAATTAATTATAATATTATACCACTAGAATGAATAAAAAAACATTTTTAAGCAATCATGTTTTTGTATATTAAAGGACCTTATTAAAAAAATTATGTGATTATTTACTATGATTTTTCCAATACAGTTGTATCGAGTGAGAAATTTACATATATATATATATTATAAATATGTTAATTATATTAATACCCACTAATATAATGGCTAGGTTAGAATAGTCATATTAAAATAATAATATTTCATGGTTCGTTTTGGATCAGTATTTCATGTCATATATTTTATCAAACAAATATTTCAATTTATAATATTGGGGAATTACTTTCACCTCAATTTAGTAAACTATATTCAGGTAATTTGATAAATATCTCAACAATTAGAGTTTTTCCATCATAAAAATCTATTTATTAAATTGTATATCATAAAAACGGTTTATTATTCATTATATGGGAAATAGGTAAAGTGAAATATAAAGGTTGTAAAGGATAACACAAAACCTAGTCTCCATATATGAAAACATTAAGGTTGAGTGAAAATATATATGTGGAAAGGAATCATAATTTCCAAATAATGGTAGATAGTGGTAGATATCATTGATCACAAGAAATATAATAATAAATATAATGTTAATGACCACAAAACTATAAACCGAAGAGGTGTGAAAAATATCATCAATTCATCAAAAATAATGGAAATTGGATATCATTTTCATTTTAATATACTTTCCTTGTATTTTTTGAATTCATTACTATAAAAAAATAACCTAAATAATAATATATTATTGACAACTACAATTTCTTCATTTATTCATTTCCACCCCAATTTGAACTTTTTATCCATATGAAGAGTATTCAAGATGAATTTTTCTTTCTTGAATAACTAATATCAACATATATCAGATCACATGATCTTCAAAAATACCATAATATATTCGTCTTGTATTTAGATTTTATCCTAACATGAAATAGTTTCTAAAATATAAGATAATTCCGAAAATTAATTAACCTTTACATGGAGAAATAATATATTAATATCCAAAATTAATTATTAATAATGAAAGTTCAAAAACAATATTATTGATAAATTCTTCAAAAAAATCCTAAATGATATTGAAACCCAAATATTGGATGATGTTATCGAATATTATTCCAAGATAAATTTATAATGTATTTGAAAATATTATTAATAAAACAAAAAGTATGATATCAATAATGTATTTTCCTTAGTTATATAATCTCTAATATATGATAATCATTTCCATAAACAACCAAAATCCCCATTAAGTCAAAAATAATATCATATATAACTCTGAAAGATAATTCAACAATTAATTTTCCAATAAATTCCCTTAATATAATTTTTTTTATCCATATACAGTTTCCCAAAATATAGTGTTCCTCTTCCAAAATAACAGTAATAATTTATTCACTAAAAAACTATTTGTCCCCTTAGTTATGTATAAGATAAAACATATGTTTCTAATATCATCATTATCACTATTTGTAATGACATACTAACTAGGACATCACATATGTCAGTAGTAGATGGTGCACCATTTTTTCCTTCTAGTTTTAGGTACAAGCACTTTATCCTTGTTGTACATGATGGGTTTTCACTTTTACAAAATCTATATTAATATAATTCATATAATGTTCCCAAAAATATGATGAGAATCCTAAAAAATATCACAAATCATGAAACAAATTATTAATATATATGGTTTTCTATACTTCTCATTTTTCTATGAAATTAAATAATCTTTAATTGGATATAATTTCCATAAAATTTAGCACATATTAAACAAATTTTTATCTGATTGTCTCCAAAAATTATAACCTTTTTCTACACAACATTTCAAATGAATATATTCTTTATAAAATATGTTTACAAATATAAAAAAACTACTAGAAAATAATCCTTATGTGATTCATGGATCACATAATATTTAATATATAATAGAATATCATTGATTGAAACATCCTATATTAAACATCATTATCAATCCATTAACAATGTTTCATTTTTTTTATTGATAATTTATTTCTTCAAATCAATGACATGAAATATTTCATTATGATTCATCAATATTAACTATAAGAATTATTTAACATAGAACCTAAGAAAATAATTTGTACCAGAAATCTACACATCAGGGTTTTCTTTTATGTTGTTGATATCCCCTTTATCTTCCAGCATTAAGTTAATATTTTAAAAAAACAAGTAGTCATGTTCATTTTGGTCTTTATCATTCGGAATGAGATGGGTGATTTGAGATTTTGAAATCCAATAAAATAAATCCTATGATCCATATAAATTTTAGACAAATGAATAGTTATAGGATAAATGTAAAAGTTTTTTATAGATGATTTTAATGTTTAAATAGAATCCAAAATTATTTTAATAATAATTTTTCATGATAGTGATGAATTAGTAATCTATAACGGATAACAAGGTTGTGTGAGGACCTTTTACTTTCATCTGGATATATGATCTTTAATCTACGGAAAATAACATCATTAAAACAAGAAATGAATAATTCCATGTTAAAATTCAAATTGTCTTTTTAAATAAAATTCTAATAGTATTTATATAATAATTTTACCTTAAAATACTCATAAATTACTAAAATATATTCAACCTTAAAGACAATTTTAATCCTAATGGTTATCTCATACCATTATAGTCACATAACAAAAATCTAAAAAATATTCTTCTAAAATGATCCTTTATGATTTACCAAATGGTTACCAATACCACATTCTAATAAGATATATCCCAAAAATATGATTAATCGCCTTTAAATACCATCATATAATCCCTCAGAGTGGTGATTTATATACTTTTTAACTTAGGACCAACCTTAACAATAATAACCCAAGGTGGTATCTAGAACTCTGAAAATATCCTAATTTCAAAATTTAACTAAACATTTCCCTTAGTACCAATTATAATGACCCAGCCATAAACATTACATAATCTATGATTTTAAGTCATTATTTATTTTAAATTTATTTTATGATATTTATGGTTTTAATTATTAGATAATTAGAACATTACACTTAAATAAAAAAATATTGCAAACTATAAAATTCTACTCAGGGCCTATTTTTTCCGTGATATAAAACTTTTACAATTAAACATGTTTTATTTTAATGAATAATCTCCACAACTTTCAAAAAGAATTATTCTTTTTCCTATCACAATCTAAAATCCCTATGATAAAAATTTTAAAATGAGGGATGAGTATATTAATATTAGAGAGACATATTTAAAATAAATAAAGAAACTCGTTAGTCATTTTAAAAATATGAGATCCTAGAAGAGAGTTTTCCGTTAATATAGCAATATTTGAGCTCAAATAATTGTTTACTTACTCATGAAATCACTTTTAGTTACCATAATATTTCATAAAGTAATATTATAAGAATAAAAATGATAAATAATAATCATGATTAGTTTTTAAAAAACACGAAAACACATAAAAAACATTCGTAGAAACAAAAACAATTACCTAAAAGGGAATAATTCTTACTTTTGATGGATTATTTTCATACCTTTATTAATAAAAAAAATTATATGAAAAACATTATAACCCATTGAAAAGTGATTTAGTTAAATTATAACATAAAATTAATTAATCTTTTATAAGAAGCCTTACAATTAGAATAACCATTTGGTCGACTTCCAATATAATTTTTTAGTGAATATAATCCTTGCATAATTAATTAGTGTGATATCTTACTACACCCATTATATAATACATGAGATACTCACCCATTATCTTGAGAAATATCATTCCCACACATCATCATAAAAAAATTCAGTAATATATTCTGAATAAAACATTATGAACATGCAAATTTTCAATATAAAACCCTTGAAAAACTATGTTGAACACATATAATGAAACAATTCAGATATCAAAAAAAACTTCCCTTTTTAAACAACCATTTTAAAGACTTAAATTCCAAAAAAAAATAAACGGTGGTTTTTTTATTAATAAAACATGCAATCTTAAGAATTAATCTAAACCTTAAATAATGGTTATGATGGTGGGGAAGGTCATCATCCCTGTTTTTTGATTAAATGGAACTTTCATTTTTTCCTTTGGCATAGAAAGTCAGACATTCTATAGAAATTATGTAAAAATATTCCTTCCGAAATAAATGTTTGATGAATTGGAAAAAGAAAAATAAAATATCCTTTATTGTTATTTTATTTCTATAAAAAACATCCTTAAAATAATTTTTAAAAAAATTACATAGAATAAAAATATATAGAAGAAGAATCAATTAAATATTTATAATGAGGTTTTAAAGTATAGTTTCTCTAACATAAAACCATAAAAATATTCATTTCTTCAAATCATTTTAAATAAAGAAAAATATGTTCAAAAATAAACATTATCATCCATTTATACATAAATAAGAATTTTCTTGAAACATTTTGAAAAACATAGACCTAGGAAAAAAGAGTTGGAATAGAAAAATTAAAAGATGTTTGGTTAAAATAAATTCCCTTACCTAGAATATAACTCATCACGTATACTTATTATATTCTGAAATAATAAAATTTTATTTTTTATTAACCTAATTAAGAACCTTTTTAATGTTTATTACCCTTTTAAGTTTTAATTTATTCCATTTTATATTCATTTCTTTATCATTTTGGTTCATTTCGAACGTTTTGATGATTTTCAACTCATGTATCAAAAATGACTTCAGAATGATGACTAGGATCTATGAGGTCATTATTACATCACATATAGAATAAAAATAATGAAATATTTATTTTTTATCTACATAAATTATACATTTAAACTCAATATTTAAATATGGTTGAAAAAATCAATTATGTTAAAATCATAGAGACGTTAGGTTGTACGTACACATAAGTAATTTTTCAATTTTTCAATGACCATTATGGAAAGAAGTCCAATATTATTTTATATTTATATAATTATAGCTAAATAATTAGTGAAATATTATTTCTTTAAATAAAATTATATACATTATCCATGTGATTTTGTGATGAAAATTAAATCACATCGCTTCATGGAGGTGGTAATCTGAACGTGTGCAGAAATGATGATATCATTCTTCAATGAATGGAATGGTTTGAGAATATATGATATATTAATTTCAAATAATTTTAAATATTTCATGAATATAATATATATATATATATATATACATTAAATCTGTTATCATAAATAACAATTAGATGTGTTGTTTGAAAATGAATTAAATTGATTTGTGTGGTGATAGTCAGCGGCACAAACAAATTATGGTTTCATTTCCCATTTGATGGAAGATGAGAGGGATATATGTTAATAAATTGACATAATAACATGTTTATATAAGAAATATATTAGATATATTATTTCACCATGGTTCAATTAAACTTTAATGATGTAGATGAATAAATAAAATGAAAAATATGGTTTAGTACTATACTACTTCTGCAATCAACCTCTTGAGGTTTACACCAAAATCCTTTCTATGTGGGTTTTCTGATCAAACAACAAACTATAAAAAAGTGTGTTTGGATATAATATATGTACTTATAATGTTAATTTCTGATCCAAATTTTATTTAGGTTGGACTAAAATAGGAGGTGAGGTAAAATTTTATAAGAGAAGGGAGGGATACTCTTGCAATTTCATAATATATTAAATTATTTGGAACAAAATTGTTAATATTAAAATATTAGATGTGGATAATTCCAAATCCTCTCAAAAAATTAAATTTGGAATATTTTTTATTTTTTTTTAACAAATCATTTGGTTTTGACCTGTGTTAACCCATTGAACGGTAATATTGATATTAATGTTTTTACTATTTAAGTGCAAAATAGTTTTTTTAATGTGAATTGGACATAAATACACCATGGATTATATATTAATCCATATAACAATAACTATAATTAATATATATATATATATATATATTTATTAATTTGAAATCATTTAATAAAATTATACTTGTTATAAAAAATCATTAATGTCAAATTTATAATTTTTCATTTACATTGTCTGTAATAACAAAATCAAATAAAAAATTGAATACAACCAATTTAAACTTCCATAAAAAGATATATTTATCTAAAAAATTATAACAAAATAATCCAATCATGTTATATTACTTTTCATTTTTTTTAAATTAGTTTTTTTATTTTATTTTTATAAAATATTTATTGGACGGTGTTGCGTAAAATTTAAGTTAATTATTTTTCAACACTAAAAATTTAATTTAAATTACCATGAAATAATTAAAATAAATTACTATTCTAAAAACCATTTATTTCTAAACATATGATTTTTATCCATATCAAAAAATATTACTGATATTAAAAGTGATAAAGTGATATATTTTACTTTATATTTAATTAAAATATTTTTATAGTAAAAATCATTTAAAAAGGAGAAAGTGTCATATATTAGAAATATGTATGATTATGGATGAAATATACTCAGAAAATAAAATAAATACACGTTTTACATTTTCTTGTTAGTTTTTAACACAACACTTTTATCCTTAATTAACTCATTTTACTTTTACAATAGTAAAAAATATTTACTACGGTTATAATTAACAGTGAAAAAAATGGAATTATTTACCAGATTTGGTTCTCTAGATTGAAAATATGGAATACATTTTTTGAGATAAATAACAAATAACTAGATGAATTTTATATGAAATTAAATCATCAAAATGCGTCCAAAAATGGGTTTTCATTAAAATTCCTTCTATGTATAAATATATTTTTTTAACAAAATCATATATAAAGTTGATGCCATTGAAATTAATTGAATCATTTTTAATATTATATAATTATGTTTTCTTTGGAACCTTTTTAAATTTAAATTGAAATTTGTAAATATTAGAAAATAACACTATGATAAACATGAAAATATTATTTCAAAAAATAGTATACTTTTTTTATGAAATAAAATTTATTTAATTTATAGAAATTAATTATTAAATTTATTCGAAAAAGTAATAAAAATCATTATTGAAGGCGACATATTTTTAAAGAATAAAATGATTTTAATAAAAAATGAGTGATTATTTAATATTAATTATCAATATATTTATATATATTATGAACTTTATAAGTATTTCATAATGTGATTAATCATATTAATACTCACAAATTTAAATGTAATGTTATAATGTTCATATTTTAAAAATAATATTTCATGGTTCATTGTAGCTTGGTTTTTCATGTTATATATCATATCCATTATAGTTTCATTCTTAAAATATCATATTTTCATATTAAAAACATCATATAAACAGTTATAGAATATACATATCCCTTTAAGGTGATATTTTATATTTTTTGTTCTGTATTTTTGGCATGTATGGAATTGAATCTCATTCCCCTTAACATATTGATCCCCTGAATATATATTGTATTATATCCTTATCATATTTTGTGTCTTTAGGATTTCTACTATGTTGATGAAGTTAATCATAAATTGTGATCTCCAATTTCGGATAATCATATGTTTTCAAGCCCAACCCATATACTATAAGGTTTTTCATTGGGGTAATCTTTGTATTGTTAGTGTCCTTAATTTGTAACTAGGTTCTTACTGATATCATCCATTAATAAAACCAAAATATTAAAAAACATGGAAATTATTATAATAGAATTTCCATAAATAACCACCAAAAAATTTATCCTCATTATGTATCAGATCATAAAAAAATCATGTTAGCATAAAATTCATACAACTCAAATTTTATATAACATGATTCAATATATATCACTCTCAGTTTAACCTATATCATCATTAGTTCAACAAAAGTAACATTGAGTTGGTTTTTTACATAATTATTAACATAATTCTCAATATAAAGACCTCAAGCCACCTTAAACATTCTTAAAATATTCTATTACCAAAAATATATTATTTCTATGCTCTAAAAATCAATCTTGTCCTTTATGTAGGAAAATACATATAATTTATTTTGAAACATCATTTATGAATCTCAATGTTTCAATATTTTTTATCTATGGTCATAGTCATATCAGGTTACCTGGGATAAAAATATTATAATATCTTTTAATACAATTTAAAATAACCAAATCATAACCCCTGAAATGTTAAACTAGGAGCATTGTTAATGTAACAGCCCAAGCTTCCACAATACGTTTCTCTTTGAATAATGCAATAGCTTGCATTGTACGCAACATCGAGATTCAAACACACCACGACCAATCAATGTAGATATTATGAATATTAATACCCACTTTTTGAAATTTTATAAATTTTATCTTTCAAAATGGACTTCATTTTTGGATTCGGAATATCTAAATTATCTTAGGGTGAGTTTTGGGTATTTTTCTAATTTTTGATGAATAGTGAAAAACACTGAGTTATAGTTTAAAACCGAATTTTTATTTAAATAGTTATTTATTTTATTTAAATTTATTTTATGTCAAAATAGATACATAATACCTATATATGTTCAATGTAATTTATTGGAGTTAGTTTATAATAATTTTAGAGATATAAAAATTTTATTGAACTTTTCACTGTCTTTTACCAATCTTCTAGGAGAATTTCCAAATTCACATAAAACATAATTTTACCACTTCTTTGAGTGTAATTTCAAAAATACGAGAGATGTGGTTAATATCAAGGAGTAAAATGTGGTTGAATAAGATAAAAATAATTTTTGGTGAATAGTAATTGTTTACTTTTATTTACCACGATTAAATGTAAATAGGGTAATTAAGAGTAAAAATGATATTATTATTACCCTAACACATGTCCTAATTCTATCGGATTAGTATAATTAGACCAAAATCAACCTTAGGAATTAAATATGAACCAATTTGGTCCACTTGGATTAGATTAGGACATTTATTATTATTTAATTCAAAGAAGAGTTAAAAGAGTTAAAAACAATGTTTAATAACTAAAACATTTTTAATAAAGGGTTATACATGATATAAATTAGATTATGAATATTCATTAGAAATATAAAAATAATTCATACATAATTTTAGTTTATTTATAATTTTTAGACATAAAATAATTTAATTTATCTATGACACAATGGTGATGCAGTAATTACATAATTAATGAAATATTAAACTAATTGATATTATAAATATCCAAATAAATGTAATTTTAGACTTTTTAAAAATTAAACTAATTTTATAGGTTAATATGAAATGTTAGGATTGATTAAAATAATTTATTTTGAATTAATAGAGTTGCTAGAACTTTAACAAAAATCAATTATTAAATAGTGTCAAAAATGACATAAAGAAGTATTTAAAACAAATATTATATTATTAATTGATATTATATTCCTAAAAATCTAAGGATCAAAACAATGACATATATAATTTTATAAATATTAATAATGAACCACATGGGATTCGCTTGGCTTGTTATTGTATGTTTATTAAGCATACAATATAAAATTACAAAGAGACATGGTAAATGTTAAACTATTTAACTAAGAGTTAAATATAAATGATGAGGTTAATATAGTTACCCAAACCTATCTAAAATCTATTTTGGATGAAATTATTTCGACCCATCCCACCTTATCCTATAAGAAATTCAATTTGGAGCCATTATAAACAGAATATGAATTTATTATAAAATAATATTTTATGTTTTCCTAAGTTTCCCCTCACCCCTCTTATAAAAGAGAACTCCCCCTTCTCTCAAATTCAAACCTTCAATGCCTTTTAGTTCGTCTAAAACCTAACTAAATATCTTCTAAACTTCCCTCAATTAATCATAGAGGCCCTCCTTTGGTAAAAAATCCAACATAAGGATCCCTTTTGATCAAATCAAAAGGAAGAACCCGAAGAAGAGGTAAGGATTTCACCACCCTCTTTCAAGTTTCTTTCGACTTCCACTTATTATTTTTTGTTATTTTCATTCTAAAATAATATATAAAGTATTTTTATATAATTTTATGTCATTATAAATATGGTACAACCATATTAAGTATTCTATCTATCCTTTAAATGACATGTCACCATACCTGCGTACGTACGGCGTACTGTCTCCATGTTGTGGTGTAATTGTTATTAAATATATTATTATTTGCATGGGTAAAATAATGATGTGTAATTCATTTAAATAATAAATATACCATGATAATTATTCCGTATATATGATATACCATCAAATTATATATTATTTTAATATCAAAAGAACGATAATGTCGCTTGTGCGTACGTACGGATTACCGTCTCCACGAATGCGATGAGATTCATTCCCCATCATATCCATTAAAGACTAAATTTCATTTGATGTTTAAAAATAATGTTTAGATACATGATATAATTTTTAATATTAATAATATACATCCCATCCATAACAAATATGGCTCAAATAACAAAGAATATAAAAGAAAACGAATCCGTTAACACCTAAAACGACGATAATACTAAGATATTATCAACAAATCAATGTTAAAAGATCATATATGATATCTTATTAATGTATATGATTCTTTTATAATACAATAAAAATTATTTCACCATTATACAGTAGGTTAACCTACCCTCGACCTATGAAAAATTACAATGTAAGGGGTTTCTTATCTCACATTTAATTTCGTGAGATTTCCATTGTTCACCACTTATTTATTGCATGTGGTGTGTGTACTGCCCATGATTTTATTCATTGTGTAATATAATTAAATTTATGGAAATTTACATCATAATTTTATGATCCTTCTTTCATGGGTGTATGTTTTGTAAGTTACCTAATCGATAAAGGAATTTGAAATTTCAATTTCCACTCATTCGACTTTACGCATACTTCATTGATTATTTTACTCCAAGATTATGTGTGGAATCACTATTAATTTTCTTATGTCATAATTAACACTCCATGTTATGTGGATACACTTTTTGATACACATAATAACTCCATTTATAAATTCTCAAGTCATCGATATGAAGTTGATAATAGTAATTTTAACTCAATCTCCATTTGTTGAGTTAAATATCAAACTCATTAGTGTTGTTTTTACAAGAATATGTGTGAATGTCCTATGATTGATTTACACTGAATATTCAATCATATTGAGTGTATTTATATTTTTCACACATAATTATGTCGTTTATTTATCCATAACCTAGGGACACTGTCTTTATAAGATATTTCATCTCAATTTTCATTCCATTGAGGCTTCTTTATTGTTATACGCTAATTCACTTTTATATGGTGTATATAATGTACTTTGACATAGTATGTATTGAATAACATTATTCACATGATATTAAAATTTTTTGATTACCTCGATTATTTTTATTCAAGTTTCTCTCTTTTGGTTAGGAAATCTAACTAAAATATCATTTTAAATGTTTTAAAGATTTATTATTCCAAATCTTTCTCATTAATGTCCATGTTTTAGAAATAGTTTTAAGGATTTATTTATATAGACATTAAAGTTTTAAAATCAAATTTTTTTTTTAAATTTTCAATGTGGTATGGGACACTTTGATTCGTAAATCTATTTTTAAATGTCTTCTTGAAAAATAGTGTGACTTATTAATGATTTCAAGAAAAAGGGGGATATTTCTTTCTAATAGTTTTGATGATTATTTTCATCTATGTCAATATCCTTCATTATTATCGATTTAGGTTAATCTGATATAATATAATCTTCCATATTGTATCGAATGAGTTATGTCTGACTGGGGATGTGCTATTTTTATACCATTCATGGTTTGTGGTAGAATTATTGACATTTTGTATGCTAGTTTTAATATGAATGTTTATGTTATGTTTAAAATTGTTCATATGAGGAATGCATTGGACTTAATATGTGATGGGTGGAGCCCGCTATATCTCCTCGATGCATCAGAAGGTCTCATGAGACAAACTAGTGTCTTTGTACATGGCCATGACAAAATCTTATTTATAGTCTTGGCATGAGGCATGGAATATGTGGTTATGATAGTTTGGTATTAAGTATTCCATTATTATTAAAGTGGTTATTGATATTTAATGTGATTATTAGACTAGTAGAATATCCATGTGAATAAGTAAATAGAATTATTTAATTTTATCTTGCCATATTATGCTGAAGTTCGATTTCAAAAGGATTTTGAATTAGTTATACATTGTCTTAAATGTTTATGCTTATTTATGAAAGTTTTTGCTATATTGTTATCCTTACTGAGAATCTGAGCTCACCTATTTCTATGTTTTATTTTTTCCCAGGATGTGAAGAAGTATTTTATGAATGACCTAAAGGGATAGTATGAGGATATTAGTGTTTTCTATGGGGACAAGATGTTGTTGTATATTTTCACTTTATGAAGTAATATAAACTTTCTGAATGTATCTAGTGATTCCAAGGCTACTAAAATAATCTCTCTTTTGAGAGTTGATTTTTTGTGATCATGCCAATGATACGTAATAATGCACTGACTCTGGGTAACTGGGGTCGGGGTGTTACAGTTGGTATCCGAGAAAGTTTAGTACAAACCTTGGAAACTAGATTTAGATAAACTCTAATTAGAGCGCATACCCATAATATATACTTTGAGAATTAATATATTTGAACTTACTAGAATTTTGGTATTGTATAGATTTTGTGAGGTTTCCAAAAAATACATCTCTGTCTGGATATGAGAAGGTATAGGCGGCTCTGGCACAAATGTACCTACAGGTAAAACCATAAAACACCGCTTTGAGCTAGATTCGAACGGGAACTGGTCCATGACAACAGGTCTTGTTGCACTCTTGGTTACGACACTCCCAGGGGATATTCTTAGGATAACATACATTTTCATTACAAAACTATTTGAAGTATTTTAATATAACATGAGAATAAATGACCTTGTTTAATTTTAAGGTGTCTCAAATTGAAAATATGGTGTCATGATATTCTCTAAATGATTTTATGACTACTATTACTCACACAATGCATTCTGGTTTTATTCAATGGCTGGATTCCAAGAAATTCATAATAACTATGAGAATGATGTACAAGGAGGGAATAGTGGTGGAAATGAGAAATGAAATGGAATGTAGATAGTTATAAAAGATATTTCCTTCATACCGAATCAGGTTTCCAAAAATATGATCAACAACATATATATTAACCAACTCCCGGACTCAAAAAAGAAGAGAAAGGAAATGAATGATAAGAGCTCCAACTATGGAGACCATGGAGAGAAGAAAGATCAATTTCCATCAATCTAGAAATGTGGATGGAGAATCCCAAGAATGTGTCTCAATGAAAAAAAATGCTTTATCTATGGGAAAGAAGGGAATAAAGTAAAGAATTTCCAAGAAAAAATGAAGAGTACTATGGAAGAAAATAAAAATGATCCTAAGATTCCAATTACGGGCATTTTTCATAAATGTAAGGGACTGTGGAATCACCCAAGTCAATGCCCTATTCTATAGGATAACCTCTTGGTCAAGGAAGAACCTATGTGAAAATAAATGGATGGAAAAATGTTTAAAGGTATCAGTGCTCTTTGTTGTTGAGATTACTTTGGGTGAATTTACTCTTATATGTGTAACCCTAAAATTTATCATGTGAAAATGACATTTGAGGAATAATTATATTTTCTCTTATATATATAGTTATAAATAACCATTTGGTTTTATATGATCCTTGAATTTGAGGAAATTCCAAGTTATTATATTTTGGGATGAAAATGCAAGGTATGATATATCATTTGTGGTTAAATTATGTCATGGTTATTTTTGAGAAACTTATCTCATTTTTTTAATGTTATAAAATATAGTTTTTGAAAAAGGACAAAACGAAGACCCTGTGACAACCCGTCACATCGGACAAAGTAGTGGGAATCGAACCCACAACCAAAGTGCGATTGGAATTTATCACCTACCACTAGACTACGTGATGCCCCTGTTTAGTGTGAGTAATTATTTTTAGTTAAATGGTTTTATTGATCAATAATAAGTTGATTTGGGATCTTATGTCTTATCAAATGAATACCCTTATTATAGTAAAATGATTTTTTGATGAAGTGATAAAATTTATTTTGGAGGATGTTCACTTTGTTGGGAACATTATATGCCCAAGGAAAATAGAATACTATGGGATTTCGTTTGAGGAGTAATGGTGGATTTTTATTCATGTCTTTATTGTGTATTTATAGTGATTTGGTTTATTTATGGAAATGATTAACCGGTAATAGAGAATATATGATTAGTTTAATTACTTTTAAGTATTTGACTTTAATAGTAGTTGATTTCATTTGGATGTAAAATTTAACGTGGAAGACTACAGAAAAATATTCTTCTATGTTTTGGGCTTCAATATTAGTTTGGATTATATTGAAGGATTTTAAGGAAATTTTTTTATTGAATGCTATTAATTTATCTTTGAGGTATTGTTGGTTTGGATTTAGAAATTAAGATTAGTGTTTCTTTCTCTAATGGAATATACTTTTGGGGGATCATCCGATCTTATACTAGCCGTTTTGGTTTTGATTAATCTCCAAAGACAAGGTAAATATATAGTTTATCCTTAGTGGATCATGTGATTCTATAAGAAGTTTATTCTAGCTCTTCTAGTGTGACTAATTCTTCTTTAATACTCATCATTTAAAAATTAATTAGTAGTAGAAATTTATTAAAGAATGAAAATTTACTTAAAAAGTAATTGTATCTCTTTATGTTCATAGTCAATCTCATAAATGAATTCCTCATCTTTATGTAATTTAACTTAAAAAAAAATGTTGTTCGTTTACTTTTCCTACTGGGAAACTAATGACCGTTTGTCCCATCCCAATTTTGTGGTTTTCTTGTCGATAACTTTATCTTGATCATGTTTTCTATCCCTCTCCATCAAAACTTGTCACTTCGTTTATCTTCCATATCGATGTTTTACAACATGGAATCCCAGTATGGGTCATCTTGGCTGACCTTTGTACTTCTCTTCCTTTCTTTTAAAGTGAAAGTTTTATTGAATCTTTTTCCGATGTGGGACTTTTCATTATTTTCCCATGACCAATTTTAAAAATTGTGAGGACACAATTTATTGAATGAGGGGAGAATGTAACACCCCAAGCTTCCACGGTATGTTTCCCTTTGAATAATGAAATAGCTTTCATTGTACACAACTTCAAGATTATAACACACAACGACCAATCAAAGTATCCATTATGAATAGTAATGTCCAATTTTTAAAATTTTATAAATTTTATATTTCAAAATGGACTTAATTTTTGTATTTGGAATATTGAAATTAGCTTAGGGTGAATTTTTGGTATTTTTCTGAATACTTTCAATTTTTTGATGAATAATGAAAAATGCTGAGTTATAGTTTAAATCCGAATTTTTATTTAAATAATAATTTATTTTATTTAAATTTATTTTAGGTCAAAATAGATACATAATACTTATATATGTTCAATATAATTCATTGGAGTCAGTTTATAATAATTTTAGATATATAATAATTTTATTGAACTTTTCACCGTCTTTTACCAATCTCCTGGCAAAATTTGAAAATTCACATAAAACATAATTTTACCACTTCTGTGAGTGGAATTTCAAAAATCCCAGAGACATGGTTAATATCAAGGAGTAAAATGTGGTTCAATAAGATAAAAATAATTTTTGGTGAATAATAACTTTTTACTTTTATTTATCATGGTTAAATGTAAATAGGGTAATTAAGGGTAAAAATGATATTATTATTACCCTAACACATGTCTTAATTATATTGGATAAGTATAATTAAACCAAAAACAACCTTAGGAATAAAATATAAACCTCTTTGATTCACTTGGATTAGATTAGTACATTTATTATTATTTAATTCAAAGAAGAGTTAAAAGAGTTAAAATCAAATTTTAATAACAAAAAAAATTTAAATATAGGGTTATACATAAGATAAATTCGATTATAAATATTAATTAGAAATCTAAAACGATTTCCTACAGAATGGTATTTTATTTATAATTTTTAGACATAAAATAATTTAATTTATTTATGACAGAATGGTGATTCAGTAATTACATAACTAATGAAATATTAAACTAATTGATATTATAAATATCCAAATATATGTAATTTGAGACATTTTATGAATTAAACTTATTTTATAGGTTAATATTACATGTTAGTATTGATTAAATGAATTTATTTATAATTAATAGAGTTGTTAGGAGTTTAACAAAAAAGTGTCAAAATTGACATAAAGGAGTATTTAAAACAAATATTATATTATTAATAGATATTATATTCCAAAAAATCTAAGGTTCGGCCTAATGACATAGATAATGTTATATATATTAATAATGAACTACTTGGGGTTCGCGTGGCTTGTTATTGTAAGTTTATTAACCATATAATATAAAAATACAAAGAGACATGATAAATGTTAAACTATTTAACGAAGAGTTAAATATAAATGATGTGGTTAATATAGTGACACAAAACTATCTAACATCTATTGGTTGAAAGGATTTACACCCATCCCAACATTAGCCTCAAAATAATTCACTTCTGAGCCATTATAAACCGAATATTAATTTATTATAAAATAATATTTTACTGTATTCCTAAGGTGCCCCTCACCCCTCTTATAAAAGGGCACTCTCTCTTATCTCAAATTCATACCTTCAAAGCCTTCTGGTTTGTCCAAACCCTACCCTAATATCCTCTAAACATCCCTCAATTCATCCTAGAGGCCCTCCTTCAGTCAGAAATCCAACTTAAGGATCCATTTTGATCAAATCAAATGGAAGAACCCGAAGCAGAGGTAATGATTTCACCACCCTCTTTCAAGTTCCTTTCTTCTTCCACTTCTTCTTTATTTTTTATTTCCATTATAAAATCATATCTCCGCTATCTTCTATATACTGTGATAATATTATAAATATGGTACAACCATATTCAGTATTCTATCCATCCTTTAAATGACCTGTCACTATACGTGCGTACGTACGACCTACCGTCTCCACGTCGTGGTGTAATTGTTACTCAATATATTATTATTTGGATGGGAATAATAATGATGTGTAATTCATGTAAATAATAAATATAACATGATAATGATTCTGTATATATTATATACTATCCAATTATATATTATTTTAATATCAAAAGAATGATATTGTCGCTCATGCATACGTACGGATTACCGTCTCCACTAACACGATGAGATTCATTCCCCATCATATCCATTCAAAGATAAATTTCATTTGATTATTAAAAATAATTTTTAGAGGCATGATATCATTCTGGATATGAATAAGATACATCCCATCCATAACAAATATGGCTCACATAACAAATAATATAAAGGAAAACGAATCTGTTAACACCCAAAACGACGATAATACTAAGATATTATCAACAAATCAATGTTAAAAGATCATATATGATATCATATTAATGTATATGATTATTATATAATTAAATAACAATTATTTCATCATTATACATGTGGTTAACCTACCCTCGACCAAGGAAAATGTACAAAGTAAGGGGATTCTTATCTCACTTTTATTTCTATGAGGTTTCCATTATTCACCACTTATTTATTGCATGTGGGGGGTGTACTTCCCATGATTGTATTAATTTTGTAATATACTTTAATTTATGGAAATTTACATCATCATTTTATGATCCTTCTTTCATGGGTGTATGTTCCGTAAGTTACCAAATCGATAACGGAATTTGAAATTTCAATTTCCACTCATTCGGCTTTACGCATACTTCATTGATTATTTTACTCCAAGATTATGTGTGGAATCACTATTAATTTTATTATGTCATAATTTCTACTCCACTTTTTGTGGATATACATTTTGATACAAATAATCACTCCATTGATAAATTCTCAATTCATCGATATGAACTTGATAAGTGTAATTTTAACCCAATCTCCATTTGTTGAGTTAAATATCAAATTCATTGGTGTTATTTTTACAAGAATATTTGTGAATGTCCTCTGGTTTATTTACACTGAATATCCAATCATATTGATTGCATTTATATTTTTCACACATAATTATGTCTTTTATTTTTCCTTAACCAAAGGATATGGTCTTTATAAGAGATTTCATCTCAATTTACATTCCATTGATACTTCTCTGTTGTTATACAACAATTCACTTTTATATGGTGTATATAATGTGCTTTGACATTCTATATCATTAATCACTTTATTTTCATGGTATTAAAATGTTTTTATTACCTCAATTATTTGTATTCAAGTGTCTCTCTTTTTGTTAGGAACTCTAACTAAAATATCATTTCAAATGTTTTAATGATTTATTATTCGAAATCTTTCTCATTAATGCCCATGTGTTAAAAATTGTTTTAAGGATTAATTTATATGGACATTAAAGTTTTCAAATAAAAATTCTTTTTAAAATTTTGAAAGTGGTATAGGACACTATGATCTAAAAAACTATTTTTAAATGTCTTCTTGACAAAATTTTTGAATTTTTAATGATTTCAAGAAAAAGGGGGATATTTCTCTATAATAGTTTTGATGATTATTTTCATCTATGTAAATATCCTTCATTATTCTTGATTGAGGTTAATCTGACACAATACAATCTTATATATTGTATCGAATGAGGTATGTTTGACTGTGGATGAGCTATTTTTATACAATTCATGGTTTGTGGTTAAATTATTGACATTTTGTATGCTAGTTTTAATAAAAACGTATATGTTGTGTTTAAACCTGTTCATATGAGGAATTCATTGGACTTAGTATGTGATGGGTAGAGCTTTCTATATCTCTTCGATGCATCAGTAGGTCTCATGAGACAAACTAGTGTCTTGGCACAAGGCCTTGAGAAAATCATATTTGTAGTCTTGGACGGGTCCTTGACTATTTTGTTATGATAGTCTGGTATTATGTATTCCATTATTATGAAAGTGGTTATTGATATTTCATGTGATTATTTGACTAGTATAATATCCATGTGAATAAGTAAATGGAATTATTTCATTTTATCTTTTCCATATTGTGCTGATGTTCTAGTTTAAGAGGCTTTTGTTTCAGTTATACATTGCCTTAAATGTTTATGATTATTTATGAAAGTTTCTGCTATTTTTTTATCCTTACTTAGCATTTGAGATCACCCCTTTTCTGTTTTATTTTTTCCCAGGATGTGAAGAAGTATTTTATGAATGACCTACTGGGATAGTATGAGGATATTAGTGTGGTCTATGGAGACAATATGTTGATGTATTTTTCCACTTTATGATGTAATGTAAACTTTATGAATGTATCTAGTGATTCCAAGGATACTAAACTAATAGCTATTTCGAGACTTGATCTTTTTTTATCATTCCAATGTACGTAATAATGCACTGACTCTCGGTAACCGGGGTAGGGGCGTTATAGTTAATCCTTTTTTCATTCAAGAGGTGATTATCGAGTTAATAACAATATTCCATACATGTGATTATTAACCCTAGTTACATATGTTCCAAAGAAAACACCCACTTGCAGTATCTAGATAGGGATTTAATTTCAAGAAGAACCACAAAGTCATTACTATACAAAAACATCATGATGTTACCTATACATAGAATTCTATCATTTACTTATCATTATGGTTTTCATGAATGAAATTTTATCTGAAACCCCAAATAAAAAGTTTATTATTATATTAACATGAAATCATATATTATCCAAAGGTTTATCTATAACATTGAAATTATGAAAAACCCTAACTTAACAAACATTAAATTGTCCACGACAAACATATAGATCTCCAATGTTGTCTAAATAGTTTCTTTGATACAAAATTTGATGACCCATACTCATGCTCTTGTATTCTTTTCCATAAAAACTTCATTTATATAATCTCTTTGACCCCAAGATGTTAAATACTATAAATAATTATCCTTAATTACAAAATCAATAATTATTATTTAATGTCTTGCATCCTATGTACACATTTATGTCTACAAGATTAGACTATTATGAAAATATAATCACTAAAAAATACCATCTTATTTCAATCAAGACGGAAGTTTTCACACTTATAGGAAAATTATTAATCAATAATAAGTCTTCAACATATCCCACAAATTATTTCACACATGTTATAATTTTAAGAAAGTAAAAATTACTATCATTTTTCATGACATTGGGAAATGTAGATATTAGAAGTTGAAATCTCCTACTCTCAGTAATGGAAACATATAATTGAACCTATAAAAACATGATATTGGTATAAATAATATAGCAGGGATAAAAAATGTGAATAATACCATAAAGTTTTTTATCTAAGAGCATTGTATATCCATTAAAATAAATGAAAACATTGATATAAATAATAATAATATTGTTCTTATGGAATGTATAATATGGTCAGGGCCTTATGAAAAGAAACAATCCTATTATAAGAATAATTAAATTCAAAAAACCAACGTATTTTTCCTTATGAGATCTATCAATGCATGAAGGGGATATACAATTTTGATCCCCACTTATCACTTAATTAAGTCAAATGCATTCACTATAAGATTAAATGATATTTTTTAAATCATTTTATAATAAGACAATTACTTAATAAAAACATGGGTATTCATATATAAAAAATCTAGACTATCAATACAAGGAAAACCAGCATTATCAGTCAATAATAATTTAAAATATAAATATTTTTTCACATGTCAATAAAAGGGATAATATGATCATAACCCATATGAATAATTATTGGGGAAGTTCAAACAATACTTCGGCAACTTTCTAATAATAAAACATCTTAGAATAAAAATATATGGAATCCCATTACTTTTCACCATTCTAATAAAAGAGATAGCATGATCATAACTTATCCAGAAAAAGAAGATGGATGGTCAAAAAATACACAGTAAACCATAAATTAATAATCTATATTTGAATAACAATATAATGAATTCCAGAACTTTTCCTCATGTAAATGATAGGGACAACATGATGATAACTCATCTAGATAAGGATGGTGGATGGTCAAACAATAAATAGTAATGCTTATATTAATCATCTATATAAGAAAAAATATATGCATAAAAATGATAAATGATCCTATGTTAATAAAAGGGATAAAACGATCATAACTCATCCTTATAAATATGGTGGATGGTTAAACAATACACAGTCAAATTTCTAATAATCATTTATATTTGAATAACAACATACCAAATTCCAATACATTACCCCCCCATGTAAATAAAGGGAGAAACATGATCAAAACCCATCTATAGATGGAATTTAGATAGCTTCAAAAGTACATATCCCTATTGGAATCATGGAATCAAATAAGGGTGTTGAAATAAATGAAAACCATCCTCATAAAAATAATGCATCAAATAGTATCACAAAAGAAGGGATCAAAAATTGAATATTTTGAAACCATGATTTTAATAAATGAAAAGATGGATATATATATTAAATATATTAATATAAATCATTAATATATGAACCCAATTGTGGTAAATACTTTTTAAAATAAAAATGGTAATGGAATCCAAAACATAAAGAAATTTTAAAAGATGTTTTTAATATTTAAAAAACAAATTCACATTTCACTTTCATAGATAAATTTTTAAAATGTGAAGTAAATTTTATTGAAAAAATTAATTCATACATAATTTCCAATAATTTATCCTTTATGATACATAAATATTATGTCGATCAAATTGAGATATGAATACAAAACATACGAATGGGAAATTGAAATATATTTTTACTATTTTCAAAATACCTTTTTTCATAACACTAATTTTAAAAATATTAAGAAAACATTGATTCATATTAAAACATAATTTTCCTAAATAGGATTATCAAATAAAATAGAATGAAATATTATGGTGGGATAATCCTTGACTGGACTTAAAAACAACATAATGAGGAAATATAACTTAATGAAAAGAGACTTGAGTTATCAATATCTCAAACAAGAAACATAGTCAATAAAGAATTATTAATTTGAAATGGAATTTAAGTGATAAAAATGTAAATAAATGAAAGAATTCCATACAATACAATAATTTAAAATAATATCTCAACTTATATGAAATATCTTCACTTGAACGATCATAATTCAATGAATGAAACTTGAGTTTCCAAAAAATATTACGACTACTTTAAAACATAATTCAAAATAAATTTAGAGAAAAGAACTTAATTTGGATTATTTTAGACCATGTGTTATAAGGAAATAAGTTATATAAACTTAATGGGGTAGTAAATTAATATAAAATCATAGAAAATAAATATGGTTCATAACATAATACATGTCTTCAACTATGAAAATTGAGACTAAGAAAACCCTTCTCTCTTGAACAATGCTTTAATCAAAACCACTTGAAATAGAGATCTTGTAATTGAACATTAAATAACATGATTTAATAAAAATTCATGATATTATATCTCATTTAGTTAGTTTATATAACACATAAATTTAATTTCATCCATAATAACAAACATGTCACAAATATAGAAATTTGAGGTGAAAACAATTATCTCGATCCTAATTCAGTCTTCACATTCAAAAATCTCTTATATAATTATAATAAAATCATTTAATACATAATAAAAAACCTTATTCATAACTATATCCATTTATACACTTTATTTAAAATCATTCTATAGATTTATATTATTTTTATTTTACCTATTTTCAACACCGGTTGTATATGATTTTATTAATTTGAACAAGTATCACTAAACATGTGTTGGTAATTATTATATTTCAGAATTTCATAAATATTAAATCATTTAAGTTAATTAAATATATTTACATGATATTTTATACATCTATAATTTTATTTCAGGTCAATTGTGTTACGAACCATGAAGATGAAATTGGCATTGATCGTGTTTTGGGGATTTTTAAATGAACAAAAGATGTTTTATTAATTAAAGAGATATATGTTTATGTGACATTACCATAAAAAATTTATTATATATTAATAATATATTATACCCTTATATAGTTCCTTGTAGTCATACATGACATATATGTGTAGTATTGATCAAGTAGGTGGTTAAACTGATCCAAACACGAATCTACCACCATTAATTGGTGATTTAGTGGTGGTTTGGATGAAATATCATTAAAAAAGAAGCATAATGATATTATGGTGTTATATTTTGTGTGATATATCACAATTTCAATGTATTATAGAGAGAAGATAATTTATATTATGAAATTACTTAGAAGTATGACATAGAGTTCCTCTTAGTTCACTCATTTTAAATGATTTAATTAATGATAATTTTTTATTCATCATATCAACAATTGGATCTGAAATTATTCGTAATAAAACTTACCATGATTTATGAAATGAAAATTTAAAGTCAATCTTTCCATAGAGGTTGTTGTCCACATATACGTATGGATGGTGATTTCATTTTCCAATGAATGGGGGAAAAGATTAGTATGAATTAACGCTTTATAATTCTAAAATATAAATAAATATCAAAATTATTTTTTTAAACCCACTATTATAAAATCCATGTAACTTGGTAAATGAAAAAAATATGTAGTGATGTGGTGGATACAGCCTGTACAATGCATTAATTATGCGTTTATTTATATATTTTTATCTAATTATTCTTAACTACAACATTTTTCCCAGAGTAAAAATTCATGGTTAGTCCAAAACATACAAAAAAGGTGAAACAAATCCCTTATGTGTAATGAAGGCCCCACATGAATTGTTTCACAAGAATGCGACAGATAAAATGATATGAATAAGATGTAACCATGAAAAATTATCATGCTAACTACACAGACTCTATCATAAATCAAATTAAAGGGCTTGGATATTCTAGGGTTTTGTGAGTATTAGGAAAATAAAATTTAAGGATAAATATCATGTTTAAAAAAAAATGAAAAGTGTGACTCACATATCTCTAGAATAACTCGGTCATATATTCATTTTAGAATATTATTCAATATATTTCCATTTAATTTATTTGCATTATCAATTTTAATAACAATATATATAATATTAAAGGGATTCTATGAAAATAGAAATTGACATAATAAAAGGTGTTAAATCTATTGATTTTGATTATCTTTTCCATATTTTTAGTTAAAATGAAATTGAAGAATGAAATTGGGAAGAAATATTGAATTTAAAGAATTAAAAGATTAATCATACACCAATCTAATAAAAGAAAAGCTTATTGTTTGTTTTAGTAACTATTTTGAATTATATCTTGTTAAAAAATAACACTATAGTGGTGGTTTGATCATACTCCCACTATACTTTTTATATTTTAACATTTAGATGAGTTTTTTATTAAACTATTGATAAACATTTAAAAAAACACTAATTTCTCCCCATACCCGCTCCCTATTAATCACAACCCCTTTCCACCCCCAACCTCCTGCGACCTCCTCATCTATATTTCCCAGCGGTGACCCTAACCCCACGACCCTCCTTCCCCCACCCCTATAACCTACCTCATGCCTTCTTGCTGGATACCTAGAACCCTGTGACACCCCCCTCCAACCCTGACCACTACAAACCCCCTACCCCCCTCCTACCTCCCTCTCCTATCATGTGGTTCCCCTCTTCATCGATGATGCAGAACCCCCCCCCCCCAAACCACCCTCTCCCCATCTCGGATCCCCTCCTCGATGACAACACAAACCCCCCTTAAAGGTTGCATCATCATTAACCAAATAGTATAAATTGAAAGATAGAATTATTTATGATGTATTTTATGTACATATTTTTATAAATTTATTTTATATAATCATTTTATGACACCCATTTGATAGATCAAAAAATAATAAAGATATTTTATTAAGTGAAATATCTATGTCAAATTTAATCTCTAATATTTTTTATATTTTAAATATTTTATTTTTTTATTACTATATCACATTGAAATGTATTCATAAATATAAAAAATAAAATATTTATAGTTTTTTGGAGTATTGATTGATTGATTGAAAAATCTACATATGATAGACAACCGTAATTTTCCACAATTCGACATTATGAAAAATATAAATAATGTATTGTACCATAACACAATAGGAATGTCAATAGAAAATTTCATGTGTTTCGACCCACGAAATTTAAATATTATAAATAATTTACTAATTGTTTCATATGTGTGATAGATAACACTTCAATAAATATTCGAAGAAGGTGATTTTTATACCACCTACTATTTATAGATCATGGTGAGTGAAATGGACATAAAAAATGTTTTCTACTTCAAATCATATTTCTAAAATAGATTTATAACATAGTAGAAATAGTGGTTTTTTCAATGATTCATTTAAATGTTATAAATTTAATCATTGAAATAACCTAGATGTAGGTGCATGTGAAATGGAGAGTGACTGAAGACATGAAAAATGAGGATCAAAAATTGTTTAAAAAAAGAATAATATGTATCCAATATGTGGTTTCATTAATGAATGTGTAAATTCAAAAGGTAGAGTTGAAAGAACCTTAATAACACATCTTGTTCTATTAGTTATTTAATATACCTTAAACATTTGAAATGAAATAATGGTGAGAAAAAAAGTATAGGTTCCCATTCGATCGTCATCTTAGATCATGCCACGACTAGCATAATATTATGTGGATGCTATTGATTCGGTTTTTCCCGAGATTACTAGCAAGCCATCCATTTCCCAAGATATCATTGGTATCCCACCTACTAATTCACCTTAGGTGATGGATCATTTCATCACACCTCCATCTTGGGGATATTTTTGAGTTATTGTTACTGGTATGTATGTCATTTTTCAAAAAAAAAACTTCATTCTTTATTAAATGTTTAGAGTATCTATAATATAGATAAACACAACCATAGAAGGGATACAAATATGAACACAAAAGATGCACGGTACCTGATGTACATCAAGAATATTGTTCCATTTTATAGGTCTAGGGTACCTACCGATGACGCAGTCAGAATCTATATGATGTTTCTTGAGCATCCTTTTTGAAATATAGTGAGATTTTCATATTAATTATAAATATTAAAGGAATATTATTATATCTTGTAAAAATTAGTTAATTTATATTCAAGTAAAGGTAATATTAATGAATTATTCCATGTAATCTAATTTAAAATACATGAGTAAAATATTGTAATATACTAGTAAAGTGTGGTGTTTTTTATTTCTAGATGTTTTTTCAAATTGATGTTCATGACTCTATTTAACAAATATGGAATTTGAAAATTTTGGGTAAGAAATAGAGAGATTATAAATAGATATTATAGAGTGAGTTTAATGACACTTCATTGAGCTCATGGAAAATCTATGAGAATGTTCCTAAAGGCATTTCTCATGAGTAATGGAATCTATTTTTCATTACTAACAGAGATGTATCTCATGAGGTAATTCCATAATTTATTGTATAATAATAACATAAACATAATAAAATTTTATTTATTTTTGTTTTGTATTTTTTTGGGAATCATCTAATGAGTATTGTGAATTGTGAGACACAATTCATTCCTCGTATTTTTTGGGTCTCTGAGTTTTTCGAGAAAAATGAACAATTTTTGTTCGTATTCTCTTCATTATTATTTCAATAATTTTATTATTACTGATGGTTTTTTCTAACCTGTTTATTTTTTTTATAACAGATAATGAATTTGGTCACTTTTTTTGCCGAATAGATATATGGTTTAATGTGCATTGGAATCCTGAAGGTAGTTTTATAAATGTACCTACAAAATACATTGTAGTGAGTAATTTTCATTACCATTTCATATTATTTTATTACTATAAAATAAAAATAAATAATAATTTATTATAACAAATAACAAGACTTCATATAAATTAAATGGATCCATTTACAAGGATAAAATTATACCAAATTGGAATAATTTAAAACATCTAATCTACCCTAATTAATTTGTCTCAAAAATTATTTTCTGTAATAATATAATTTTCAATATTATGATTTTATAGTTTGAAAATAACAATAAATACTAATGAAAGATTTATTAATTATATATCATTATGATGATTAGATATTTTAAAAAATAAGTTTTCATATTTTTATATTAACAGATTAAAATTCAAGAAGTATGGGATACAAACCCATCCCAATCAGCATCGGTTTCCCATAATGATGGAGTTAGAATAATTTTAGGGAAGGAGAACATCAGAGGTGTATAGGGGATGGGTTTTATGGATACTCCCTTAGGTGTATTTGGTAGTTAAGAGTCATCTATTACTATTATACTTCATGGGGGCTGAGTAGTGCCTTTTATTGGGAATTACAAAGAGAAATTTCAAGATTAAAAGAAAAAGTGAAAGTATAAGACTCTTATAGGTAAACATAGGATCATTTGCGGTCATAAATGGAAAATTATTTAGTTTCAAAATTTTATTTGATTTCCAGAATGATCCTAAAAGTAATTTCAAACCATATATCTCATCCATCCAAAGTAAATTATAAATTCCATAGATAATTCACACATTTGAGAGTAAAATATACAACATCCATAAATAAAACTAAAATGACACATTTATATAGAAAACATGAATTTGAGGAATACTGACCACATATTGTACTTTATTGATTTCTGGATTATTTCTACCCATAAAAAATGAATTATAGATAATTATCTTGATGTTTGAAAATGATCTGATCTTGTTTTATCGGTTTTGTCCTCTATGGTCGTAATTGTGTTTTTGGTGTTTTATAAAACTAAAACATCTATGGATTGGTAAAACCATGAAAAATACCTTTTATTGATTTGAAATAATGAGAAATCCACCACGGAGTATTCTACATGTAAGCGCAGACAACACACCAATAAGATATTTGGTGGGTCGGAATTACATGGTATGCACTTTTGAAAGGTACAAAAAGACTTTAATAACAGGTCTTGGGTGGTTAAAACTATGATAATGGTGTGGTATTTTTATAAAATAATTGGAAACAGATTTTTATTTAATTTACAAATTAAGTAACTAGAGGTGCATTATTCCAAATTACAGTTTTTATATTATGGATATAATTATATTTTTAGAGTTTTGAAATAGTTAAACATGTGTGCAATGGTAAAAACCATAAAAAACAACCACAGATTGATTTTAAATCCTTGGAACACAACCTATGAGTTATATTTGAGGTATGAACATAAACTAAACATCAATAAAATGTGTGTTGCGGTCCTAATTACTTAGTATTTAATTTTTAAAGGTCCAAAAGCCTTTAAAAACTTGTTTTGGGGTTTCAAAACCTCAAAAATGATGTCAAATTTCCCTAAAATTATAAAACAATTACCATATATTTTATTGGGGAAAATAGGAATTGAAATCACATCATTCCTAATTACGGTTTTCTTGTTATGTCTTTAATTGAATTTTTAGTGTCTTAAAACACTAAAATATGCATGGAACAGTAAAAAGCAAAGAAAATAAAATTAGATTTATGTGAAATTAATGAAAAACAACCTCTTAGTTACTTTTATATTTACACGAATCAAACATGTCAATATGACATGTGGTGTGATCAGAATTACATTATATACACATTTGATAGGTACAAAAGCCATTAAAACAAGTGTTGAGGGGTCAAAACCAGGGAAATAAATTCGTATTGCCCTAAAATTTCAAGAAAATGATGGTAGATTTAATTTGAAATTTTAGAAATGTTTTCACATATTCAAAAATAGGGTTTCTTTCTTATGGGTATGAACATGTTTTCAGTATTTTAAATCAAAAAAACATGTGTGGAATAGTCAAAACCACAAAAAATGACCTCCTATCAATGTTCAATCATGGGACATCCACCGATTAGTTTAATTAACATCTACACGTTGTCAACACATCCTTATAATGTGGGGTGTGGTCGTAATTACTTGTTATACAGTTAAAAAAGGTACAAATACATTTAAAAATAAGCATTGAGGGGTAAAAACCTAGAAAACAATGTTGGATTGCCCAACAATCATTGGACAACAACTGAATATTTAATAGTGAAATTTAGGAACTGACGAAATTCCCTTAAAAATTATAGTTTTTCTATTTTGTTTGAAAACACATTTTAAGAATTTTATAACACTAAAATTAATGTGTAATGGTAAAAACCATATGAAAACGACCTCATATTATTGTACATTCCATGGGAAACCACTACTGAGTCCTTTTGACATGTAGTGAAATAAAAGATATCGATATAAAGTGTGGTGTGGTTGGAATTACCCAGTATACACATTGGAAATGTAATAAAGCCATTAAAAACATGTGTCAAGGGGTTAAAAAATGGGAAAAAACATTGAATTTCCCATATATAATGGAAAAAACACAGGGATTTAGTTTATAAAAGTAAAAACTAACAATACATCATTCGAAATTACGATTTTCCTATTATTTTTGTAAATGAATTTTTAATGTTTTAAAACACTAAAACATGTGTGGAATTGTCAACACCAAAGAAAACAACCTTATATTGATTTGAAATCATGGGACAACAACCATTGAGTTTTTTTTATATTTACTCATAGAAAACACATCAATTTGATGTTTGGTGTGGTTAGAATTACTTTATATAAACTTTTGAAAAGTATAAAATCTTTTAAAAAAGTGATGGGGGTCAAAACATGGAAAATGATGTCGGATTACACTAAAACAAAAGGAAAATAACTGTATATTTAATTTTGAAATATAGAAATTTATTCCATGTCATTCCAAATTAAGGTTTTACCCTTATAGTCGTAAACGCATTTTCAGTGTTTTAAAACACTAAAACGTGTGTGGAACTGTCAAAATCAGAGAAAACGTACTACAATTGATCTAAAATTTGGGGAAAACCATTTTTGTGTTATTTTATATGGGTACACATAGACAACATGTCAATCTAGGTGTGGTGTGGTTG
This sequence comes from Viscum album, assembly GCA_963277665.1. Taxonomy (NCBI): domain Eukaryota; kingdom Viridiplantae; phylum Streptophyta; class Magnoliopsida; order Santalales; family Viscaceae; genus Viscum; species Viscum album. Next base: position 287,930,661 of record OY728153.1, on the reverse strand, counting down.
TAAATACTTGTAATACACTTTTAAAATGTACAAAAACAAATAAAAACAAGTCTAATGGTGGTCAAAACTAGGAAAAAAATTTCAGATTTCCCTGAAATCACCAATCAATGACTGTAGATATGTTTTTGAAATGTATGAAATTATATAACTTCATTTTGAATTTCTGTTTTCCCATTATGGCTGTAAATGTATTTTTTTTATTTTAATACACTAAAACGTGTGTGGAACGATCAAGACCATATCAAACAACAATATATTGATGAGAAATTGAGGAATAATCACTGCTATGTTATTGTTTATGTCAATGTGTAAACAAAACGTCAATCATATATGTGGTCTAGTCATAATTACTCAGTACACACTTCTGAATTATATGAAATCCTTCAAAAATAAGTTTCAGGGTGTCAAAACTTGGGAAAAAATCCGGATTAGCCTAAAATCATGGTACTATATCTATATATTTAATATCACAATATAAAAACCAACAGATTGTCTTTCAGAATTATGGTTTTCTCAGTATGGTCATAAACACAATTATTGTGTTTTAGAATACTAAAACGTTGTTAGGATTGTCAAAATCATATTAAATAACCTTATATTGATGTTCAACCATTGAAAAACCACCAATGAGCTATTTTTGATATATAGGACATGTTGTGGTTTGAAAATATTTAATGTTTGACTACTAAGTAAATTTCAAGGGCCTCACACATTACTTTAAATGTAAATTATAATATTATTCATAACTTTTCACTTTAAATTATTGAATCGTATCTTAAATAGGTATTTTTATGTTATCAAATTGTTTTCCATGATATATTTTTTGTATTATTTTTAAATTTATTTAGTTTTATTAACAAAAAAATTATGTGAAGCATTATGAATATATTTTATTTCATTTCTATTTTTCATTTATTTTCTTAAATATTATGGTTTTCATTTAATGTGATAGGTACTTACAGTAGACTAGAGGATGACTGTTTTGATATGAAACATTCTTTTGAAGGCATTCATGATGGTTCTTAGTTTCCTTGGTATATTAAAATTTTATCAATTATTCTACTATAATTATGAGTTATTATGCGTAGTTTTAATTTTGGATTTCTTTTTTGTTATAGTTTGTGAGATGATGTCTTCAGTTTTAGTTGATGACATTGTGCGTATCCAGACATATGTTGTGAAGGTTGTGACATGGAAATATATTGGGCATTGGTTATTTTTGGATATATTGAATATTTACATAGATATATGCATCTGTAGATTTAGATTGAGGTTATAATGACCACATGTTTGTATATTTCTATGGATTTATGGTATATGAATGATGGTTTTAACATGTATTTATGTTTTATTTATTTATTTCTATTTTTAACTTTATAGTTATTTAGAAAAAAATTGTAAAAATAAATGTGGTTTTGTAGTGTTTCATGTAATTGTCATTAAATACATTTAATATAATATGTTTAGTGGTGTTTATACTTAACCATATTTAAAAGAAACTCTTCATAATATGTTCTGTGGTAGTTTCTTTAATTTATTTATATTTCCCATAGTACTTTTTTTATAAAAAAACCACCACCAAATATCAATTAACCGCCTCTAAAGGCTCTAAAAATGAAACATAATAAAACAACTCCTAAATTAAATAAAAAACTATTTATTAATGACCCATGATTGTGAAATACATGACAGTTTTAATAACTACCACTAACATATTAGGTGTCGATTTGAAACTATGACTACTTCAAAAAACAACTACTTTTGCTAATCCTTTTTTTTGTAGTGCCCTAAATGGTAATGAACCATACAAAATGTAAGCTTATGTGATATCGATTAAATTAAGCCACATTTACAGAGGTATTGGGTCACCTTAATTGAAATTACTTTACAAAAGCTTCACCCATAGAACGATTTATATTTTACCCCGATATGAGACACAAAAACATAGAAGGACCTTTATGAAACCTAACAAACATGGGATGACCATTATGAAACTGAAGGAAAACACGACCTAACTACAGTTAATGAAACTTACCTAAACATAATAATAATAACTTTACATAGCCTAATAAGTCAAACCTAACAATTTCACTATTTATGAGAATTTGTCATTACAATTATTTGATTAATAATCTACCCTCACACAATATAACTATGTCAACCATCACATGAGGTAGCTTATCTTTACTAGTATCAGTGTGCTTGCCTACAAGCAAGATGGGGTACTTATGTATGTGTAAATAAAATTTCATATAATAAAATTTCTAATAAGAAACTAGTAAAGTAAAATAATAGGGTATAGGAACCCTCTAGATACTACTAAGAATAAAAAAAAACTAATGTTTTTAGAAAATTGAGACCATACCATTTTATAATATATTATTTATATTGATTGACTGAATTATTTTATGGATAGATTGTTTAAGATTTATTTTCAAAATGTGCTATATTTCTTATATACTTCCTAAATCATTATTAAATATATGTTGTAGGTATGGAAGTCAATGAAACGTGATTAGGGGAATTTTAGCTGTAAGAGTAGTCTTTATTTTTATTGCATAATAGATATTGGGTCTTAATTTATTTTTCCTTAAGTATGTTCATTGTTAAAAAATAATTGAAATGAGTATGATAGTAGGGATTGAAATTAAACCAATGAAAATTTTATTACTTATTGGGTTATCATAACTAATTAGTCAAATCTTTTCCACCATTGAATGAAATAATAATTTTTTGGCAACCTATATTTTCAAATTAACACATAATCTATTATTTTGATTAAAATAGTAAATTTTTTCATTATATTACATTTTTAACCCACTTTATCTTTTTTTCATTTTATAATTGTGCATCAATAATTAAAAACCATATGTTGGGATATCCGATGTAACATTGTTCATTATGGATCAGCATCGATATTTCAATTAATATATGACATCTTATTAGTTTCAAAGAAGGGGTCATGATTCAATTTGGAAAAAAGTCATCTATCCATGGGATGTGATGACTGCAAAGGGAGATGAAAGTTATTAAATGAATAACTCTAAATCCTCCTCAATTTTTATAAATCTAAACACCATTTAACTTAATGTTCCTTTATCAAAAATTAACACAACATATTTCCCATCACTATTACTTTAAGAGTATTACTCAAAACAAAAATCATGGTTCATGATTTTATATAATATAAATTCCATGTCCCATCTTGATACCACTCATCAGTTTCTAGTCAGAGTTCTACCTGACCTAATAAATGACTTCCCATTTTCCAAAGGCTATTATCTAGCAGTGATTGCATAAATAATACGTTGGAGAGATTGCATCATTGATATCATAATCATCAATATTTAAAATAATAACTGAACACCATCCATTATAATAATAAGATTATCTAGAATCTATGAAACATATCTTTGTTATAATGAATGAATTTTGATATCATAAAGCTTACATATCACTAATCACCCACCATATTGAACACATATAAAAATTAAAATAAAAAATATAGGTTCTTCTACCATCCATATGTCTCACATCAAATCAAATAACTAAAATTCATTTAGAAACCCCAACCTAATCCACGATATATCATGTTCTATGATCTATAAAGGAAGAATGACGTATACACATGCCCTTTGGATCTCATGTATGGTGTGATAAATATATCTATGTAGGGTCTCCCCATGTTCCCCTAATATACACTATCATACAAATGTATGTATAAGGAATTTAAATGGCATTAAATAAATACAAAATAATATAAATTAGGACATTGTGTGCTAAATAATTAATCCTTAACAGATGATTATAGAATGTTCTATATATTCATTAAATGAAGTCGCTGCTTTCAAAAAACATTACAAATACCTGATGAATCTCGATAGGGTCACACCAATTCTTGACCAATAAAAAAGTTGTAGGGTAGGGTTCCACATTATTTCATGAATTCTACCTTAAAACTCAAGGTGTGGTCCATCAAATACGTCCCAACCATTACATTATTTCTTAATGTATAGTTGGTGACAACACATTCTCACTCAAAGTGGGGCCATCATCTTGACCAATACCTTAACAAATAGACACTATCCTTTAAAATGTCATGGATCACATCACAAATTAATCAATACCTTACCACTTATAGTATGGATCAACCAAAAACATCTCACTCATGTTGTGAACATTATCTTGACAACTAACCTATCACTCGAGGTAGGTTCTGATATCACATCACAACCTAAACTAACCATCGTAATCATGGTTCTTCATACCAACTCCATCTAACTCATTGAGTGGAAATTATTCCGTCTATTACCTTATTATAATAGGTAGGGTTTGATATCAAAAAATAATAAGTCAAATTTCTTATCACTCAAGGTATGGTCCAAATAAATCCCTCTCACACATGGAGAGGCCTTCTAGTTCTATCATCTAATATACACAATACTAGGCACATGAATAGAATATAAATAAGTCAAAAAAACCATACCACAAGCTCAGTAGCTCATCCCCAATGTATTAATCACATGATACCTAACCTCATATCTTAAAACACATCTCATCCACCATCTAGACTCATAGGAAAAAAACTTAATACCTTATCAGGTATACAATAATCGCATATTGTAACACTCTATATCATTATATATTCCCATATGGGTATCCACTAGGTTTCATTAACCCATATTTGTCACTAATCGATAACATTATGATAAATATATTACCCTATAGTGATCTCATAACATGTGGTATTTTTCAATTTTTGGCCTTAGATTTTGTTCTAAAACCTCATTAAAATACCACATCAATCCTATTCCCACTAACTAGAGTCTATCTCAACTGACCTAGGAAAATACCCTAAGCATATTCATACTATGTCAAAACCTATTATGACACCCTATATTTGAGTCCTAGATCTTATCTCCCATTGAGATATTTTATTCCTATCATCTAGAGGAAAACCTATAATCACACTCTACCTCATCCCAAAAAGGCTTATACCAATCATATAACATGTTGAGTCTCTTCTCACCCCTAATAGGATTTTCGTCACTATGAGTGAGATTTATGACCATATAACTTGATACCACTATGAATAATCCATTCATTCCTTCCAAACATTCCCATGAAGATAAATCCATGATATTTGTGTCTCCACATAAGCCCTAGTGTCTATAATAATCCTATTTTATTCAAAAGAAATACTTTCTCTCCACTTAGTAACATAATCACAAGGAACCCTTGGATCACCCAAAGTGGCTATGGTAACTTATTCCCTCTCATGGAGGCTTGAAAACATCCCATATATTCCCCTATGGTTCTCTTGATCACTATCATTTTATCCAGTCTGATGAAATTATGATGTCATGTGAACTGATTAATATATAAGAATATAGATTGATATTATAGGTTCATCCTATATACATCATGTGGTTACCATCCTTGAAATTCACCACAAATCCTCACACAAACCCTTTCATGCCACTTCTATGAACTTCTTATCACCTCATACCTTATCTCATTTGAATATCATAAAAATAACTAAGTATAAAAATTTATACTTAATTATTCAACTTAATAAAAAATTATTTATTTATTGAAAATCATACATTGTAGTTTAAATCCAAATAGATCTCTAAAAACCATGTGCATTCATCCTTTATGAATATTCACATATCATTCAAAGTGAAATCCATATCATTCTATCTCGAATACACCATGGTCCATTATAATTCTCATCATCAACTAAGATATAGTCATACAAATAAATTGATAAGAAATAGTTAGATAAACGAGAGGTATAAATCACCATTAATATCTACTAAAACTCTTAACGAATATCACCTCTTCCTATGGGGATTGAATGTGTAACGCCCCGACCCCAGTTATCCAGAGATGATTCGTTATTACATAACATTGGCATGATCACAAGAAAGATCAAATCTCAAAAGACCAATTAGTTTAGTATCCTTGGAAACACTAGATATATTCATAAGTCTTACATTACATCATAAAAATGAAATCTACAACAACATAGTCTCCATAGTCCACACTCATATCCCCACATACTTTCCCTGCAGGTCATTTATAAATTACTTCTTCATATCCTGGGAAAAATAAAACATTGAAAGGGGTGAGCTCAGATGCCCGGTAAGCATAAAAATATAGCGGAAACTTTCCTAAATAAGCATAAAAATTAAAGGTAATGTATAACTAAATCAAAAGCCTTTTAAACTTGAACTTCAGTATAATATGGAAAAAATGAAATAATTCCATTTACTTATTCACATGGATATTCCACTAATCAAATAATCACATGCAATTTCAATAACCACTTTCATAATTATGGAATGCATAATGCCATACTATCATCACCACGTAGCCAAGGCCTAATGCCAAGACTACAAATAAGATTTTTTCTAGGCCTCGTGCCAAGACACTAGTTTGTCTCATGAGACCTACAAATGCATCGAGGAGCTATAGCGGGCTCCACCCATCACTTAAAAAGTCCAATTCATTCCTCATATGAAAAGGTATAAACATAACATAAACATTTGTATTAAAACTAGCATACGAAATGCCAATTATTTCTCCATAAACCATAAATGGTATAAAAATAACACATCCACAGTCAAACATATCACAAAAACATCAATACAATATGGAAGTTTGGTATCATAATAAATCAACGTCAAATAAGGTTAAAATCCATAAAAGGATGTTGACATAGATGAAATCAAAACTATTTGAGAGAAATATCTTTTTTTTAAATCATTTAAAAGTTACATAATAGTAAAATAAAACATTTAGTTTGAAAATATTCTTATAATCTTGTAAGGGAAGATTTGACGATTTATAATAGCGTAAAATAAGCACATCCAACATATATGTTTAAAAAACATTCTTACATTAATTCTTCCGAAAAGGTTAATATGGTCCTTGTTTGGAAAGTGACGGAAAAATTCCTTTATAAACTTATTATAAAAATTCAAACAAGGGTATAAATGACTTTAACCCATACACTGTAAAATATTAAGAATGTTTTGAAATACTTTTTTAAGAAACATGGATGTGGATGATAAAGAGGTCCCAATAGATAATTATATATAAAAAACCTCGAATAATGAAGAGATTGCGATATAAACCCTTAACTTGTACTTTTCATTGGTAGAGGGTTGGTTAACCTCCTCTTCTTCGGGTTCTTCCTTGTGATTTGATCAAACGGGATCCTTAGGATGGATTTCTGATCAAAGTAAGGCCTCTAGGATGAATTTAGGGGAGTTGGGAGGATATTTGGGCACAGGTTGGCCAAGCCAAATTCTTTGAAGGTGTGAATCAATGAGAGGGGGGTGTCCCTTTTATAAGAGTGTTGAGGGGATCCTTTGGAAAAGTTAGAACTATTATTTTATAATAAATCAATATTCGGTTTATAAAGGCACAAAAGTGGAATATTCAAATTATAAGGTAAGTATGGGTCTAAAAAAACTCAACCAATATATTTTAGACAGGTTTGGGTCACATTATTAACCTTATCTTTTATTTTTAACTCTTAGTTAATTAGTTTGACACTTTCAATTTCAATTTGTATTTTTATATTATATAGTTAATAAACATACTATATACATCCAAGAGACCAAAAAGTGGTCCATTAATGATACACCAATAACGATATATTTCCTTTGGATGAACCATAGATTTTTAGGAATAGAATATAAATTAATAATATAATATTTGTTTTAAAAACACATTTATGTCAATTTTGACACTACTCAATAATTGATTTATGATAAAGTCTTAAAAAAATAATTAAATCGAACCAAATTTATTTAGGAAATCCTAACATATCATATTAACCAATAAAATTAGTTTATGTCATCAAAACTTTCAAATTATATTTATTTTAACATTTATAATATCAATTATTTTATTCTTTCATTAATAAGGAAAATACTGCATCATTATTGTGTCATATATATTTTTACTTTTTCAATGTATAAAAATAATAAATAAAATACCATTATGTAGGAAATATTTTAATATTTCTAATGAATATTTATAATATAAAATATAACATATATAACCCTATGTAAAAATTGTTTTTCTAAAAGATATAAGCTTATGTCATTTTTGTATTTACTTTAACATAATTAATATTAAGTGTCCCTATCACCTACAAGTGGCTCCAGGGGGTCCCGAAATCGACCCAAAGATGGCCATGGTCGTACATGTATCCACCAATAACGTTAGGGCAAGTTTTAGGGTAATTTATTATTATTATAATATTATTTTTTAACCCTTATTTATCGGATTTACCCTTTTACCATGGTAAATAAAATATTTACTAAAGTAATTATTCAAAATGTATAAAAATAAAAGTTACCTATTTACACAATTTGTAAATCATGATTCCAAATAAGGAATCCATTTTTCCAAATTCCAAACACATAAGTGGTAGAAATTAATTTAAAATTAATTTCCGCTGTCAAAACAAAAAGCTTGTTTTTAAGATATAATAACTATCAAAAGATTGGTACATGTTTATGTCCGGTTTAATTGTGAAATTATGCCCGATAACCAACATTTAATTAAATGGTAATAATATATTCTAAATATAATTTAAAACCACTAAAATTCATAATTTATCACTATTAATTATTTTGATTAAAAAAATTGTTTTTAATTGAAATTTAGTAATTTTCACTATTCATCAAAATATAAAAGACATCTGAAAAGTACCAAAATTTCATCCAATGATAATTTCAATATTCCAAATCCAAAAATGAATTCCATTTTGAAAGATAGTATGTATAAAATTTCAAAAATTGAGTATTACTATTAATAACAGCTACATTGATTGGTTGCGTCGTGTTAGAATCTCGGAGTTGCGTACAACCCGTGCTACTGTATTACTCAAAGAGAAGTGTACCGTGGATGCTTGGGGTGTTACATTATACCCTCCTTAAAATAATTTATTCCTCGAAATTTCCAGAATATTACTGCATAAAAAGACTCGGGTGGTTCTTCATCATAAGTTCCTTGGGTTCCCACGTTGCCTCTTCCATCTTATGGTTTCTCCAGAGAACTTTTACCAAACGAGTCATCCGGTTTCTCAGCACTTGTTCTATCGTATCAAGAATCCTGAAGGTCTCTTCATAATAACAGAGATCGGGTTCCAGTTCTAATTCCTCATAGGTGAGTACATGCATTGGGTCAGACATGTATTTTCTCAACAGTGATACATGGAACACATCGTGAACTTTGGAGAGATTTTGCGGAATTGCCAACCGGTAAGCTACAACCCCAATTAGTTCTAGAATTTCGAAAGGTCCGATGTACCTAGGAATCAATTTACCTTTATTTACAAAACATATAACTACCTTCCACGGAGATACCTTCAATAAAACATTATCTCCCACCTCAAATTCAAAATCCTTTCTTTGGTTCTCAGCATAGCTTTTCTGCCTACTTTGAGCTGCTTTGATGTGGTTTTGATTACCTTCACCTTTTCTATCGTTTCCTCCACCATTTCTGGGCCTACAAGTTTTCTTTCACCAACGTCATCCCAATAGGTTTGTGTACGGCATCTCTTTCCGTATAACGCTTCATATGGTGCCATCCAAATGCTTGAATGGAAGCTATTTTTATAGGAAAATTCTACCAGAGGTAAATATTGATCCCACATACCCTCAAAGTCAAGTGATCATGATCTCAACATATCTTCTAAGGTTTGAATAGTTCGTTCTGATTGTCCATCTGTTTGAGGGTGGTAAGCAGTTCTCAAATGAAGTTCAGTATCCAAGGCCTTCTGAAGTGTTTTCCAAAATCATGATGTAAAACGGGGATCACGATCCGACACAATCGATAGGGGTACTCCATGAAGTCTCAAAAATTCATTAATATATATTATCTCTAAACGTTCAAGTGGTAAATCCTCCCTTATAGCAAGGAAATGTGCTGACTTGGTAAGATGATCAACAATGACCCATATCGCATCGTTCCTTTTAGGATTGTTTGGTAGTCCCATGACAAAGTCCATCGTGATATTATCCCATTTCCACTCAGGTATGGGAAGAGGTTGCAATACTCTTCAAAGAAGTTTCCTTCAAACATTCAATTGTTGAAAAAACAATCATCTTGACAGAAAATCAGGAATCCCCCTCTTCATGATGTCCCACCAAAAATGTTCCGTTAAAGATCTATTCATTTTAGTGCACCTAGGGTATATAGAGAAATTGGAACTATGAGCATTGTCTAACAATTCCCTTTTTAAATCAGGTATATCAGGAACACAAAGTCTGTTCCCGAATTTCAAAATTCCTTCTTCATACACAAAGTCACTCATTTTCCCATCGTTCATAGCTTTAATCTTCCTTTGTAACTCTTAATCATTGGTCTAAGAACTCTTTATCCTTTCTAGTAAAGATGGATTGGAAACCATTTGAAAAATATTTAAATTTTCACCTTCTATGGTGATTCTCATATCCATCTTCACTAGATCCATGAGAATTGGATCCCTTTCAATTCTCATATTGTTTAAAACTCCATGACCTTTTCTGGTCAAAGAATCTTCCACCTCACTTTCCTTCCCCAGGTGGTAGTGTATCGTACAATCAAAATCATTGATTAATTCAAGCCATATCCTTTGCCTCATGTTTAGTTCTTTCTGTGAGAAAATATACTTCAAACTCTTGTGATCAGTATAAATCTCACATTTCTTACCATAGAGATAATGTCTCCATATCTTCAAAGCAAAGATTACAACAGCTAACTCAAGATCATGAGTAGGATAGTTCTTCTCATGATTTTTTAGTTTTCGTGATGTATAGGCAACAACCCTATCATTTTTCATAAGGACACAACCTAATCATTTCATTGATGCATCACTATAAATAACGAACCCATAATTCCCCGATGGTAGAGTCAATATAGGAGCATTGACTAATCTTCTCTTCAGTTCTTCAAAACATTCTTCACACTCTTTTTTCCAGACAAATTTAACCCCTTTACGTATGAGCTTCGTTAATTGGTTAGCCAATTGGGCAAAATTCTGGACGAAATGTTTATAATAACCTACTAATCCAATAAAACTGCGTACCTCAGTTGTATTCATTGGAACTGTCCATTCTTGGATTGCCTTGGTCTTAGAAGGATCAACAGAGATTCCATCCTTAGAGACAATATGGACATGAAAAGAAATCTCTTGAAGCCAGAATTCACACTTGCTAAACTTCCCATATAATTCATGTCTTCTTAGAGTCTTCAGGATAATGCGTAAGTGATTTTCATGATATTCCTAGCTTTTGGATTATACCATGACACCATCAATAAATACCACTATAAAATCATAGATATATTCCTTGAAAACTCTATTCATTAGATTTAAAAATGTAGAGGGTGCATTAGTCAATCCAAAAGGCATTACTGTAAACTCGTAATGCCCGTACCTTGTTCGAAATGCTGTCTTCCGAATGTCTTCCTTCTTCACACACAATTGATGGTATCCCGATCAAAGGTCAATCTTTGAAAAGTATTGAGCTCCATGAAGTTGGTCGAATAAATCATCAATGCGAGGTAGGGGATACTTGTTCTTTATTGTTATAGCATTGATCTCCTTATAGTCGATACATAACCTCATGGATCCTTCTTTCTTTTTAACAAAAAGAACAGGGGCTCCCCATGGAGAAACACTAGGGTGAATAAATCCCTTATTAGTTAATTCCTCTAGTTGATTCTTTAGTTCAACTAATTCCACAGTGGTCATTCTACATGGGGTCTTCGATATAGGCCTTGATCCAGGAATTAAATCAATGGAAAAATCAACTTCTTGTTCTGGAGGATGTCCAGGTATATCTTCTCGAAACACATCTACAAATTCTTTCACAATTGGCACATCCTCTCTTTGAACATTACTTTCCTCACCCACAGTTATTTCATTCTCTTCCTCCCCGATAATTTAATTTAGTTGATCTACTGGGGGTGGATCTAGATAAGAATTAGGTGGTGACGATTCTGCTCTAAAGATAAGGTGTTCCTTATCATTATCATCAAATATCGTAACCTCCTTCTTCTTACAATAAATCTTCGCATCATTTTCTGAAATCCAATCCATACCAAGGATTATATAAAATTCATTCATGGGTATGATGATGAGATCATAATATAAAAAACATTTATATGCCCTAATGGGAACGGATCCACAAAACTTTGTAGCAATGATACTTCCCTTAGGGGTTTTGACTGACAACTCTATTAATAAATCAAATTGGAAATATCTAATTTTCTTAGCAAACTGGGAAGATATATAACAATGTGATGATTCAGAATCAAATAAAGCATTTTATAAACATGAGGAAACCATTAAATTACCTTCCACCACGTCTTTCAGAGCTTCTACCTACGCAGTAGTGATAGCATAAGCTTGGCCTTGATCCCTTGGCCTTTTCTGAGGCAAGTTCCCCTGACGCATAAAACATTAATTTTCATAATGTCCCATCACACTACAAATATAGCATTCCATGTTGAAAGAAACCCTCTTTCCCTTGCAATCATGAGATTGGTGGCCTTTTTCACCACACTTGTAACAGACTCTCATTCCTTTTAAGCAGGTACTGGGGTGTTTCGACCCACAATTACTGTAGGATGGATTTTCAACTTTTCCCTTCTTCCCCTTATTTCAATTTCTAGATTGATCAGCAGATCTCTTCTTCACTTTCTTTTCATTAAATTCATAAGACTTAGAGAATTACTTTTCTGTCATGATAGCACACGAGACAATATCTTCATACGACGATAAGGTTTGTGAGACTAATGTTGGACAAAGAAATGTTTTTAACCCATAAAAGAAACTATCAATCTTACTTCTTGGGTTACGTATATAATCTGTATCACACCTCACTAACCTTGTAAATTTATCCTCATACTTTGCGACATTCTCATCATCTTTCTACCTCACACTCAGAAATTGCCTTTCCATATCTGCTCGATGGTCTCGAGGAATGTATTTTTCTATGAACAGCTCTTTGAACTCACTCCATTAAATATGTGATACTTCATCATATTCCTTCATGTTTTGAATCAATGACCACCGTTGATCAGTATCTCCAGTGAGGTGGTAAACTGCCATGATAACTTTTTCCCTTTCACTAATCCTCAAAGCCTGAAATATTTTCACTAGGGAACTTATCCATTACTCAGCTACCAATGGATTTGTACTCCCATTGAATGTTGGTGGTTGTTTCCTCATGAAGCGATCTAACATTGATCCTCCACACTGCGTATCAGGGTGCTCCATATGGGTAAGATTATTATTCATAACCTGAGTGGGTTGTCCCAGTATAGTGATAAGCTGATCAGCACCAGTTACATCACCAACTCCACTATAATTATCTTGAGCAGGAGGGAAACCCCTACATGGAGTGCGTGCATTAATACAGTTTCCATTTCTTACACTAGGCACCATTTCTAAACAATGTAATAAACTAGATCAGTTTATGAATCAAAATACATAATTCCATACTTATAAAATGCTTAACATAAATTGAACTATTTATGGATATAATCCATAATCATAAAAATGTTTTCTTTGAAGAAGTATATACTCATAAACCCTTTATAATGGTTTGTAAAGAAAATGAGAGTAATCCTAAACATATCCCCTGGGAGTGTCGTAACCAATAATGCAGCAAGGCTCGTTGTCATGCACCAGTTCCCATTCGAGTCTAGCTCAAAGCGGTGTTTTCGGGTTTTACCCCTAGGTACATTTGTGCCCGAGCCACCTCCACGTGCTCGTATCCAGACAGGGATGTATTGCTCGGAAAACTCACAAAATCTCTACAATACCAAAATTCTAGGAAGTTCTTCTACACTAATCCTTAATGTTCATCTTAGGTCTACGTTCTCTAATCAGAGTTTATCTAAATCTAGCTTCCAAGGGTTGTACTAAACTTCTTCTAATACTAACTGTTACGCCCCGACCCCAGTTACCCAGAGTCGGTGGATTATTACATAACATTGGCATGTTCCCAAGAAAGATCAAATCTTGAAATACTGTTTAGTTTAGTAGCCTTGGAAACACTAGATATATTCATAAGTCTTACATTACATCATAAAAAAGAAAACTAAAACAACATAGTCTCCATAGTCCACACTCATATCCCCACATACTATCCATGTAGGTCATTCATAAATTACTTCTTCACATCATGAGAAAAATAAAACATTGAAAGGGGTGAGATCAGATTCCCAGTAAGGATAACAATATAACGAAAACATTCATAAATAAGCATAAACATTTAAGGCAATGTATAACTAAAAAAAATCCTTTTAAAATTGAACTTCATCATAATATGAAAAAGATAAAATGAAATAATGCCATTTACTTATTTACAAGAATATTCCACTAATTGAATAATCACATGCAATTTCAATAACCACTTTCATAATGATGAAATGCATAATTCCAGACTATCATCACCACGTAGCCAAGGCCTCGTGCCAATACTACAAATAAGATTTTGTCAAGGCCTCGTGCCAAGACACTAGTTTGTGTCATGAGACCTACCAATGCATCGAGGAGATATAGCGGGCTCCACCCATAACTTACTAAGTCCAATTCATTTCTCATATGAAAAGGTCTAAACATAACATAAACATTCTTATTAAAACTAGCATACGAAATGTCAATACTTTCTCCATAAACCATGAATGGTATAAAAATAACACATCCACAGTAAAGCATATCACAAAAACTTCAATACAATGTGGAAGTTCTGTATCATAATAAATAAACATTAAATAAGCTTAAAATCCATAAAAGGATGTTGACATAGATGAAATCAAAACTATTTGAGAGAAACAACTCTTTTTCTTGAAATCATTTAAAAGTCATATAATTATAAAATAAAACATTTAATTTGAAAATATTCTTATATGCTTGTAAAGGATTCTTTGAAGATTTATAACGGCGTAAAATAGCCGCATCCGCCCTGTATATTAAAAAACATTCTTACCTTAATTTTGTCGAAAAGGTTAAAAAGGACCTTGTTTGGAAAGCGACAGAATGATTCCTTTATAAACTTCTTATAAAAAGTCAAACAAGTGTATAAATGACTTTAACCCATATTCTGTAAAATATTATGAATATTTTGAAATAAATTATTAAGAAACATGGATGTGGATGATAAAGAGGTCTAACTAGATAATTATGTATAAACAACTTCAAATAATGAAGAGATTGTGAAATAAACCCTTACCTTGTACTTTTCCTTAGTCGAGGGTTGGTTAACCTCCTCTCCTTCAGGTTCTTTTTTATTTGATCAAAAGGGATAATTAGGTTGGCTTTATGATCAACCTAATGCCTCTAGGATAAAGTGAGGGATGTTGGGAGGATATTTGGGCATAGGTTGGCTGAGCCAAATGGCTTTGATGGTGTGAATAAATAAGAAGGGGGAGTTCCCTTTTATAAAAGGGGTGAGGGGCTCCTTTGGAAAAGCTAGAAATATTATTTTATAATAAATACATATTCGTTTTATATGGCTCCAATGTGGATTATTCAATGTCTAAGGTGGGGATGGGTCGAAAAAAACTCAACCAATAGATTTTATAAAGGTTTGGGTCACATTATTAACCTTATCTTTTATTTTTAACTCTTAGTTAATTAGTTTGACACTTACCATGTCACTTTGTATTTTTATATTATATAGTTAATAAACTTAATATATAAATTCAAGTGACCCCAAAGTATTCCATTAATGATAAAACAATAATGATATAATTACTTTGGCCAAACCTTAAATTTTTAGTAATAGAATATAAATTAATAATATAATATTTTTTTTAAAAACTCATTTATGTCAATTTTGACACTACTCAATAATGGATTTTTGTTAAAGTCTTAACAACTTTATTAATTCGAAATAAATTCATTTAAGAAATCCTAACATGTCATATTAACTAATAAAATTAGTTTTTGTCATCAAAACATTAAAATTATATATATTTTAACATTTATAATATAAATTATTTGATTCTTCCATTAATAAAGAAAATACTGCATCATTATTGTCTCATATATATTTTTTACTTTTTCAATGTCTAAAAATTATAAATAAAATACCATTATGTAATAAATCTTCTTATATTTCTAATTAAGATTTATAATCGAAAATATAACATATATAACCCTATTTAAAAATTATTTTTCTAAACGATATAATCTTCTGTCATTTTTGTATTTACTTTAACTTAATTAATATAAAGTGTCCCTATCACCTATAAGTGGCTCCATGCGGTCCCAAAATCGACCTAAATATGACCATGGTCGGTCATGTATCCACAAACAAGGTTAGGAAACGTTTTAGGGTAATTTAGTATTAATATAATATTATTTTATAACCCTTATTTACCAGATTTATCCTTTAACCATGGTAAATAAAATATTTACCGAAATAATTATTCAAAATGTCTAAAAATAAAATTTGCCTATTTACACAATTTTACCATCATTAATCCAAATATGGAATCCATATTTCCAAATTCAATACTTAGAAGTGGTATAAATTAATTTAAAATTAATTCCTGCTGTCAAAACAAAAAGAGTGTTTTTAAGATATAATAACTATCAAAAGATGTGTACTTTTTTATGTCCGGTTTAATTGTGAAATTTTGTCTAATGACCAAAATTGTATTAAATGGTAAAAATATATTCTAAATATTCTTTAAAACCACTAAAATTCATTATTTATCACAATTAATTATTTTTATTAAAAAGGTTGTTTTAATTGAAATTTATTAATTTTCATTATTCATCAAAATATAAAAGTTATCCGAAAAGTACCAAAATTTCATCCTAGGATAATTTATATATTTTGAATCCAAAAATGAATTCCATTTTGAATGATAAAATGTATAAAATATCCAAAATTGGGTATTACTATTCATAACGGTTACTTTGATTGGTTGCAACGTGTTAGAATCTCAGAGTTGCATACAACACACGCTACTGTATTACTCAAAGAGAAGCATACCGTGGAAGCTTGGGGTGTTACAGAATGTGATGAATTGTGGTGGGAGTGCTATCCCAAATGGACCTCTCCTAACACATTCCTAATATAAATTACAAATTGGTATGAACCTAAAAATATGATTCACCCACTATTCGAACAATTGTAAAAGGTACATTCTGGAGTGGCTATAGGAGATGCAATGTGAATCCCCTCACTGGGTGTTTCCATATAGTGAAATCCACATAGTTTTGGGGAACAGATATGAACATGGCCTATGGTGATTGTGTAAAATAAGATCTATATCATGGGCCTCTTCCTAAATAATCATTATACATCTTCCTATAATGTTCTATCCATAAAAATTCCCAAATATTCTTGTATGGTATCCATTCTAACATACTTTTCAACAAACCACATGATGTAATGCCTCCCCCATGACAATTCCTTGTTTCAAAGCCCAAAAATCAATTATATTATCCTCTTACTCATTAAAAACATAAATATATAGAAGTGTAATATTCCTCAGACCCATATATAAAAGTTACTTCTACACTATGACCTAACCCGATCCCAGCATAATGAAAAAATTAAAAAAAAAAGAATGGGGTCACCCCAACCCTGTTCTAACATTTACCCATGATTTCAATACATCACTCACACCTCTAGTCACATCTAAAAACATCTCTATGAAATGTCCCTAAACTCTAAATCCTGATCAAAATATCTGTTCTTAAAACACAACTACTCTAGGACTAAAAATAAAAATTTCCTCTTGAAATGACCTCTACCTGTAGTGGTCATTGAAAACTCCCCAACATAATGCTTCCCAATATACAAAATAAATTGTGATACTCTAACCATAAATCAATATATACCTTATATTTCAATTTACAACTATCATACCATGTTCCATACCTAAACACTGAATGAGATTTTGTTGAGTAACTCTGTCCACATGATGCATCATGAAAAAATAAATCTTCCTGTCACTATCACCAATACTGATATAACACTAAACATCACCCATTTATCCTAAGACACCTATGTGTCCAAAAATATCTTGTTCTCAGTCTTATAGTTATCTGCACTATAAGATTCCACTCACAAAGTTTGATTGTGTGTTATGAGGACCCCCACCACAATAATTTAATACCAACATGCACTTAATGTTTTCCATCAACAAGATTGATGTGTTTTCTGCCTTACTACACCCAATCTCATATAGAACACCATTTTTTACTCTAGTGTTTGTCTTTCCTTATAAATGATCTACTGCTCCCACAAATGTATTACCTTATAACCCCATCATGATTACTTAATTCATCATAGGAATCAGAAGATCATCTAAACACCCACACTAAATTAAAACAGGAAACTGGGTGAAATTTGACTTTTGGATCCTCAACCATCCACACTATCCATAATACTCTCTCCATGAGCATCAATGAACATATGTTCCATCTAACTCTAAAATCATGTCCAATTCTAACCCAAGACCTATGGAAATATTTGGACTCTATACAATGTAGTATATCAATGAAAAAATTTATATTTCCCAAACTAATAGATAAATTATTATTTATCCAGACACTAATATCCTAGTTCCACCACAATTATCCACCAGCTGGTCTCACCGCATATGTGACCTCGTTAACATGACGGTCATACCATTACAAGTGATATAAAGCTCCCCATAATTAAATTTTACTTATCACCACTTTCATGTAAAAAAATTATAAATCTTTATAGCCCATGTTTTATCTATTATCAAATCCAAAAACAAGATATGAATTTCCACCTCATACCTTAGCGTCAATCACAAACCCCCATTATTACCCATTCATGTTACACTAGTAATGTAATCCCTAATCTTCACTAAAACTCTTCACTAATAAGGTTCACACCCAAAAACCACCATTGTATTGGTCCCCAATATGTTTCTTCCCTTACACAACTACTCATGAACAACACTATACATGTTCCATTATCATATATAAGTCACTCCTCCTGAACCACACTCATTCCATCCATGAATACCCCTATCATAGATCAATCTATGATCAAATTTATCATAGTACTTT
Source organism: Viscum album (assembly GCA_963277665.1). Taxonomy (NCBI): domain Eukaryota; kingdom Viridiplantae; phylum Streptophyta; class Magnoliopsida; order Santalales; family Viscaceae; genus Viscum; species Viscum album. The sequence continues at coordinate 287,911,580 of OY728153.1, read as the reverse complement.
AGTCTTCCCACAATATCACAAACCATTTTGGGGAAAAAACTCCTTGTATAATAGAAACACTTGTACAACAATACCACGTATATCTAACTTAATCCCTTAGTCCATGACAAACCAATGACCACTCACCAATCTACCAACCAAGTGCATTATGTGTAACCAATTCAAACATTCCCTCATGGTTCAATTATTTTACCAAAAATACATGTTAAAAATAACAATACATCCCTAAAGGAAGAGTGAACTTCTTGAATAACACTATCATAGGTTCTCACTATGTAATATATTTCAATCTTAATCATTACCAATGGGTGAATTCTATCATACATCCATATCAGACAACCATTATTATTCTCCGATGAGTCACACATCCTCAATCATATCCACAAAAATACAATAAATTGACCATGATATTCTACATGTCAATATAAACTAATAAAATAACACTAATTGCTTCATTTACAATAATATTATGTCATCTCGGCAGTCGTAAGTCCAACCATATGATCAAAAACCACAAAGTTATTATTATAAAATATGGATCATCTACCCACTCTATGACCATCTTAAATCAGAAAATATAGACCAATAATCCATGGGGATATGAATCTAACTAATACCACCCTCTAATTCTATTTCTCTATTAAAAATTACTAACCATCAATAATAGTTCTTTATATCACGAAATCCTAAGGCATTCCGCATGTCATTCCTACACCATCTCAAGGGTATCCACATCCAAAAGGAATGCCATGGTGTTCCTTAAATCATATCTTAGGATTACCATCCCTATAAAAAAATCCACTAAGGTACCATTAATGAGGCATCTAATTCTAGCACCAAGCCACTAGTTGCACTGTACATCCCATACACAGAGTAACTATATATCAATCACTAGAGAACATCTATTCACAAGATCCACATTGAATTTTATCATAGAAAATATTGAGGATCATCTTTGTATAATTCAACCAATATGTTATATAATAATGTTCTATATATTTTTTTTGTTAATAATTTAAAAAAATAGTAACCTATGACCAGTGGAAATAATCACATACAAGAACATGTATGTCAGTTTAATCCTATTTGAATTATATGATGTATATACACAGGACTCTTTCAACAATAGATAAGATCCAAAACCAAAATATAAATCTCAATACATTTATAATATTTTTATATTTTAACATCAATAACATAGAAATAAAAAATAGAAATCATGTAACCCTGATAACCGAGACATCCCACTTTAAGGGTGGTCATAAAAACCCATTATAAGGTCTATAAAAAGATTTGAAATGTCACCATTACCTATCTATTATATCCCAAATAGTGAAAATATGAAAAAAAACATGTAGATACAATTTTTTCATACTTTGACCTGAGTCCGCTCGTTAGTGCATAGAAATGCTTCCACATGACCTCAAGCATGCCACCCCATATGCTAGAGTCCAATGAATAGTTTAAAGGTCCTAAATAATTTTGATAGTGGTTTACCTATACGTAAATTATGTATATAAATGGTATAACATTTCATATTTACAATTTGATATATATATTTACATGTGTTTATCTTACCAAAATAGTGTACAAACTACTACTACCACTATATTTATTATAATATCCTCAGATTACAAGTCATATAAAAAGGTTATAGCAGTTCCTTGGAAAATAATGAGATTCTAGAGATACCATGTCAGTTTTAAGATCCTGACCTTTTCAAGAGTCATATAGATGTTGAATTCAAGTAATTTTAATTCTTATTTAAGTACATTTTTTTGGTCTAACGATGTGGGTTCTGTTTGCGAGGATTTTTTACAAAAAATTGAAAAAATGGGTATGTTCATGGTTGGCCCAAAGTTGGGGTAAATAATGCACCCATCCTAGCCAACCATGTGAACCCATGAAATTAGGATCGCATGGTTGGATCAACATTTGACAAACCATGTGACCAAAACCTGGAAATCATTTAACCCCAGCTAGTGAGGTCTGCAAGGTTATTGCGCAAATTGAAAAACCATGTGATCAAACCCAGGAAACTGTGTGCACAGTTTCTTTTCACCTAATTTTTTTTAAATCCCCCAAAACACCTCTTATTTTACATTGTCTCGATAAATGATAATTTTGGGTGATCCCAGAGCTTTTTGGAGGGCTTTCACGATTGATTGACCTCCATTAATCGAGATTCAAATCCAAAATCAAATATCTCATCTTCCCCTAATAAGTGGATGTCATCATAATGCATATCCTTTATCATTCCATGGAATTTTGATTTAATATATCCTATATTTATTTATATATAAACATATTTTGAGAAAACTATATCAAATATTTTATATCTAGATCTAGATTTAATGAATATTGATATCTTTGATCTTGATTTTGGGATTTAGATCCCAAAATCAGATTTATAACATTGTGCTGTTCGGATATTTGGAATTTCTATAATGCCCCAACCCCAGTTACCTAGAGTCGGTGCATTATTACATAACATTGGCATGATCAAAAAATATCATGTATCGAAAGACCAATTAGTTTAATAGCCTTGGATGTACTAGATACATTCATAAGGTTTACATTACATTATAAAATGAAAAACTACAACAACATTGTTTCCATAGACCACACTCATATCCCCTTAGACTATCTATATAGGTCAGTCATAAAATTATTCTTCACATCTTGGAAAAAACAAAACATAGAATGGGGTGAGCTCAGATGCTCAGTAAGGATAACAATATAGCGGAAACATTCATAAATAAGCAAAAACATTTAAGGCAATGTATAAGACTAAAATAAAATCCTTTTAAACATGAACTCCATCATAATATAGAAAAGATAAAATCAAATAATTCCATTTCCATAATCACATTGATATTCTACTAGTTTAATAATCAAAAGCAATATCAATAGCCACTTTCATAATGATGGAATTCATAATTCCATACTTTCATAATCACATAGTCAAGGCCTTTTCCCAAGACTACAAATAAGATTTTTTCAAGGCCTTGTTCGAAGACACTAGTTTATCTCATGTGGTCTATCGATTCATCGAGGAGCTATCTCGGGCTCTACCTGTCACATACTAATTCCAGTGCATTCCTCGTATTAAAAGGTTTAAACATAACATAAAAATTCATTTTATTACTAGCATATGAAATGTCAATACATTATCCATAAATCATGAATGGTATAAAAATAACACATCCACCATCAAACATATCCCAAAACCTTCAATACAATACGGAAGTTTTGTATCATAATAAATCAACTTCAAATAAACTTAAAATCCATCAAAGGATGTTGACATAGATGAAATCAAACCCTTTTTTGAGAAATATCCCTTTCTATTTTGAAATCATTTAAAATTCATATAATTTTAAAAGAAAACATTTATTTTTGGTAATATTCTTATGAAATTGCAATGGAAAATTTGATGATGTTATAACGGAAGAAAATAGCCGCACCTGCCGTATAAGTTAAAAAAATATATTATTACCTTAATTTAGTCGAAAAGGTTATAAAGGACCTTGTTTTGAAAATGACAGAATGTTACTTTTATAAAAATTGTATAAAAATTCAAACAATTGTATAAATTACTTTAACCAAAAGTCTATAAAATAGAAAGAATGTTTTGAAATATAATTTTAAGAGACATGGATGTGGATGATAAAGAGGTCACAATAGATACTTATGTAAAAACAACCTCAGATAATAAAGAGATTGTGAAATTAATCCTTACCTTGTACTTTTCCTTGGTTGAGGGTAGGTTAACCTCCTGTATAATGGAGAAATAATTTTTATTAAATTATACATGAATTATATACATTAATATGATATCATATATGATATTTTAAAATGGAATTGTTAATAATATCTTAGTATTATCGTCGTTTTGTGTGTTAACTAATTCATTTTACTTTATATTCTTTGTTACGTAATCAATGTTTGTTATGGATAATATGTATCGTATTCATATTCAAAATGATATTAAGTATTTTATATTTTTTTAATCATCTAATGAAAATAAATCTTGAATGGATGCGATGGGGAATGAATCTCATCAAAATCATGGAGACGGTAACCTGTATGTAAGCACGAGCGACAATATGATTCTTTTGATATTAAAATAATATATAACTGGATGGTATATCATATATAAATAATAATTATAATGTTATATTTATTATTTACATCAATTACACATCATTATTATACCAATCCAAATAACAATATATTGAATAACAATTACACCGTGACGTGGAGACGGTAAGGCATATGCACGCATGTATGGTGACATCTCATTCAAAGGATGGGTAGAATAATGAATTTTGTTGTACCATATTTATAATGAAATCACAGTATATAAAATATACTGTATTTATTATTTTATAATGGAAACAACAAAGAAAAATGAAGTGGAAGTAGAAAGGAAATTGAAAGAGGTGATGAAATATTTACCTCTTCTTCGGGTTCTTCTTTTTGATTTGATCAAAAGGGATACTTAAAAAGGCTTTATGACTAAAGTAAGTCCTCTAGGATTAATGGAGGATAGTTTATACGGTATTTGGGAAGATTTTGGCCGATCCAAATGGCTTTTAAGGTGTTACTTAGAGAGAAGGGGGAGTGCCCATTTATAAGAGGGGTGAGAGGAACCTTGGGAAAAGCTAAAAATATTATTTTATAATAAAATCATTTTCGGATTCTAATGGATCCAAAATAGATTATTTAAAGTCTGAGGTGGGGATGGGTTGAAAACCACTCAAAAAATAGGTTTTAGACAGGTTTGGGTACCTAGATTAACTTTATCTTTTATATTTAACTCTTAGTTAAATAGTTCGACATTTACCACGTCTCTTTGTATTTTTATATTATATGGTGAAAAAACTTACTATATACATCCAAGAAAACCTCAAGTGGTACATTAATGATAAAAATATCATAATATATGTCTTATTTACTATCCTTAGATTTTTAGGAATATAATATCAATTAATAATATAATATTTTTTATAAAAACGTTTTTTTGTCAATTTTGACACTATTTGGTATTTTGTTTTTTCTAAATTCATAACAGCATTATTAGTTGAAAAAAAAATCATCTAACCAAAACTAAGATTTCATATTATCCTTGAAAATTAATTTAATTCATAAAAATTCTCAAATTAAATTAATTTGGATATTTATAGTATCACTTATTTTAATATTTCATTAATTAGGTAATTACCGCATCATCATTGTGTCATTAATAAATTAAATTATTTAATGTCTAAAAAATATAAATAAAATACCATTATGTAAGAAATATATTTATATTTTTGATGAATCTTATTAGTCTAATTTATCTTATGTGTAACCCTATATTAAAAATGGTTTAGTTATTAAACTTTGAATTTAACACTTTAAACTCTTCATTGAATTAAATAATAATAAATGTCCTAATCTAATTAAAGTGGACCTCAATGATCATATTTTATTCCTAAGGTCATTTTCGATCGAATTACACTTATCCAATAGAATTAGAACATGTGTTAGGGAAATAATAATGTCATTTTTACCTTTAATTTCCATAGTTACTTTTAATCGTTGTAAATAAAAGTCAAAAGTTACTATTCACAAAAAATTATTTTTTTCTTATTAAACAACATTTAACTTACCGATATCAACCATCTCTCTCTGATTTTTTAAATTCAATTCACATAAGAAGTAAAATTATGTTTTATGAAAATTTTCAAATTCTCCTAGGTGGTTGGTAAAAGACGGTAAAATTTCAATAAGATTTTCATATATCTAAAATTATTATAAACTTTCTCTAATGAATTACATTGAACTTTTATAGGTATTATGTATATATTTAGACCTAAAATAAATTTAAATAAAATAAATAATTTTTTAAATAAATATTTGGTTTTAAACTATAACTCCTTGTTTTCACTATTAATCCAAAACTGAATGTCTTCAGAAGAAGACCAAAAATTAATCCTAAGCTAATTTTGATATTCCATATCAAAAAATGATGTCCATTTTGAAAGAAAAAGTTTATAAAATTATAAAAAGTGGGTATAACTATTCATAACTTCTAGTTTGATTTTTTTGGTGTGTTATAACCCGGAGTTGCGTACAACACACGCTACTGTATTAATGAAAGAGAAGCGTATCGTGGAAGCTTGGGGTGTAACATTCTCCCCTCCTTCAAATAATTTCATCTGCAAAATTTCTATAATATTACTACATAAAAAGACTCAGGTGGTTCTTCATCATAAGTTCCTCGGGTTCCCACGTTGCCTCTTCCATCTTATGGTTTCCCCATAAAACATTTTCCAGACGAGTCGTCCGGTTTCTCAGCACCTGTTCTCCTATATCAATAACCATGACATGCATTTCTCAATAAGACTGATCAGGTTCCAGTTCTAATTCCTCATAGGTGAGTACATGCATTGTGTAATTCATGTATCAATAGTGATACATGGAACAAATTGTGGACTTTGGAGAGACTTGTTGGCAATTCCAAATGGTAAGCTACAACCCCAATTCATTCTAGAATTTTAAAAGGCCTGATGTACCTGGGACTCAATTTTCCCTTCTTACCAAAACATATAACACCCTTCCATGGAGATACCTTCAAGAAAACTTGATCTCCTACCTAAAATTCCAAATCCTTCCTTCAGTTATTGGCATAGCACTTCTGCCTTCATTGAGCCACATTGATGTGGATTTGGATTACCTTCACCTTTTCATCGTTTCCTCCACCAATTCTAGGCCTACAAGTTTTCTTTCACCAGCATCATCCCAACAGGTTGGTGTGCGACATCTCTTTATGTATAACGCTTCATATGGTCCCATCTGAATACTTGAATGGAAGCTATTGTTATAAGAAAATTCTACCAGAGTTAAATATTGATCCCCCATACCTTGAAATTCATGTGAGAATGATCTCAACATATCTTATACGGTTTGGATAGTCTATTCTGATTTTCCATCAGTTTGGGGGTGGTAGCCAGTTCTCAAATGAAGTTTAGTATCCAGGGCCTTCTGAAGAATTTTCTAGAATCTTGATGTAAAACGTGGATCACGATCAGAAAAAATCGATAGTGGTACTCCATGAAGTCTCACAACATCATTGATATATATCCTTACTACATGTTCATGTTGTAAATATTCTCTTATAGAAAGAAAATGTGCCGACCTAGTAAGGTGATCAACAATGACCCATATTGCATTGTTCTTTCTAGGAGTCTTTGGTAGTCCCATGAAAAAGTCCATCGTAATATTATCCCATTTCCACTCAGGTATGGGAAGAGGTTCCATGACTCCTCCAGGCTGTTGTCTTCCAGCTTTCACTTGTTGACAAACCATAAATCTTGACAAAAAATCAGCAAACTCCCCCTTCATGTTGTCCCACCAAAAATGTTCTATCAAATCTCTATATATTTTGGTGCTCCCAAGGTGTATACAAAAATTGGAGCTATGAGAATCATCCAACAATTCCCTTTTCAGATCAGGTATATCGGGAACACAAATTATATTCCCAAATTTAAAAATTCCATCTTCATATACGAAGTCACTCAATCTCCCATCATTCACAGCTTTAATCTTTTTTTGAAACTCTTCATCACTGGTCTGGGAACACTTTATCCTTTCTTGTAAAGATGGTTTGGAAAACAATTGAAAATGTATTGATGTTTCACCTTCCATGGTGATTCCCATATCCATCTTTACTAGATCCATATATATAGGATCCTTTTCAACTCACATTTTGTTCAAAATTCCATGATACTTTCTAATCAAAGCATCTCCCACCTTATTTTCCTTCCTCGGGTGGTAGTGTATAGTGCAATCATAATCCTTGAGTAGTTTAAGCCATCTCCTTTTCCTCATGTTGAGTTATTTTTGTGAAAAAATATACTTCAAACTCTTGTGATTGGTATATATCTCACATTTTTCACCATAGAGATACTATCACCAAATCATCAATGTAAATATTACAGCTGTTAACTCAAGATCAAGAGTAGGATATTTTTTCTCATTAATTTTTAGCTGTCGTGATGCATATGAAATAACCCTATAATTCTTCATAAGGACACAATGAAGTCCTTTATTTGCAGCATCAATATAAATAAAAAACCCATCATAAATTGATGGTAGAGTCAATATACGAGCATTGAATAATCTTTTATTCAGTTCATCAAAACATTCTCCATAGTATTTTTTCCAAAAAAATTTATCCCCTTTACGTGTGAGCTTGGTTAATGGGTTAGCCAATCATTCAAAATTTTGGATGAAATTACGATAACAACCTGCTAAACCAATAAAACTACATACCTCAGTTATACTTGTCGGTGCTGGCCATTCTTGGATTGCCTTGGTTTTTGAAGGATCAACAGAGATTCCATCCTTAGAGACAATATGGCCAAGAAAATAAATCTCATGAATCCAGAATTCACACTTGCTAAACTTCCCATATAATTCATTTATTTTAAGTGTCTTCAAGATAATTTGCATGTGATTTTCATGAACTTCATAGCTTTTGTAGTATACCAAGATATCATCAATAAATACCACTACAATGTCGTTAAGTTATTCCTTGAAAACTCTTTTCATTAGATCGATGAAAACAGAGGGTGCATTAGGCAATCCAAAAGGCATTATTGTAAACTCATATTGCCCGTACCAGGTTCGAAATGTTGTTAATTGAATGTCTTCCTTCTTCACACACAACTAATGATATCAAGATCTAAGGTCAATCTTTGAAAATTATTGAGCTCCTTGAAGTTGGTCAAATAAATCATCAATGCGAGGTAGGGGATACTTTTTCTTTATTGTTATAACATTGATCTCCCTATAGTCAATGCACAACCTCATAGATCCATATTTCTTCATAACCAAAAGGACAGGGTCTCCCCATGGAGAAATACTAGGGAGACTAAATCCGTTATTACGCAATTCCTCTAGTTGTTTTCTTTAGTTACACTAATTACACTATAGACATTATATAAGGGGTCTTCGATATGGGCATTGAACAAGGAATTAAATCAATGGAAAACTCAATTTCTCATTCTGGAGGATGTCCAGGTAAATCTTCTAGAAACACATCCACATATTCATTCACAATAGGTACATCTTCTATTTGAAAATTATTTCCCTCACCCACAGTTATTTCATTCTATTCCTCCCCAATAATTGATTTTAGTTGAGCTACTAGGGGTGGATCTAGATAAGAATCAGGTGGTGACGATTCTTCTCTAAAGATATGGTGTTCTTCATCATTTTCATAAATAATCATAAACTTCTTCTTCTTAAAATAATTTTTTGTATCATGCTCTGAAAACCAATCCCTTCTGAGGATTATATCAAATTCAATTATGGTTATGACGATGAGATCAGCAGATAGGGAACATTTATATGCCCTAATGGGAACTTATTCACAAAACATTATTGTGATGATAATTCCATTAGGAGTTTTGACTGACAAATCCCTTGTTAAATCAAGTTAGAAATATCTATTTTCCTTAGAAAACTGGTAATATATGAAACAATGTAATGATCCATAATCAAATAAATCATTTGCTAAACTTGAGGAAACCATTAAATTACCTACCACTATTTCTTTCAGAGCTTCAACCTCAGCAGTAGTGATAACATAAGCTTGGCCTTGATCCCTTGTACTTTTCTGAGATAAGTTCCCCTGACGCTTAGTACATTCATTTTCCTAATGCTCCCTTTCTCGACAATTTTAGCATTCAACACCGACAACCTCTTTCTTCCCCTTGTAATCACAAGCTTGGTGACCTTTTTCACGACACCTGTAATAGACTCTCAATCCCTTTAGGCAAGTACCAGGGTGTTTCTTCCCACATTTACTACAGGATGGATATTCAACATTTTCCTTCTTCCCCTTATTTCTATTTCTAGAGTGTTCAGTAGATCTCTTCTTCTCTTGCATTTCATTAAAGTCGTAAGACATAGAGAATTCCTTTTATCTATTGATAGCACATGAGACAATATATTCATACGAAGAGAAGGATTGTGTGACTAAGGCTCTATGGAGAAATGGTTTTAACCCATTAAAGAAACGATCAATCCTACTTATTGGGTTATGTATATAATCTGTTGCATGCCTCGCTAACCTTTTAATGTTAGATTCATACTTTTAGACATTATCATCTTCCTTTTTCCGTAGACTCAAGAATTGTCTCTCTGTATCTGGTCGATGGTCATGAAGAATGTATTTTTCTATGAAAATACCTTTAAAATCACTTCATTCCATATTTCATACTTCATCATCATCCTTTGTGTTTTCATTCAATGGCCACTATTGATCAGCATCTCCGGTGAGCCAGTAAACTGCCATGAAAACTTTTTCTCTTCCACTACTCCCCAATAAATTGAATATTTTATCTATGGAATTTATACATTACTCACAAAATAATGGATTTTTACTCCCATTGAACATTGGTGGTTGTTTCCTCATGAATTGTTCTAACATTGATCCTCCATGATGTGGATCAGGGTGCTCCATACTAGAAAGGTTATTATTCGTAACCTGAGTGAGTTGTCCCAATATATTGATAAGCTGATCATCACCCACTACATCACTAGCTCCACTATAATTATATTGAGTGGGAGGGAAATCACTACATGGAGTGCGTTCATTGATACAGTTTCCATTCCTTCCACTAGGCATCATTTCTAAACAATGTCATAAACTAGATTAGTTTATGAATCGAAATACACAATTCCAATCTTGTAAAACACTTAACATAAATTGAACAGTTTATGGATATAATCCATAATCATAAATATGTTTTCTTTGAGGAAGTATATACTCATAAACCCTCCATAATGTTTCATAAAAAAATTATAATTATCCTATGCATATCCCCTGGGAGTGTCGTAACCAAGAGTTAAGAAAGTCATGTTGTCGTGCACCAGCTCCCGTTTGAGTCTAACTCAAAGCAGTGTTTTCAGGTTTTACCAGTAGGTACATCTCTGCCAGAGCTGCCTCTACCCGCTCATATCCTGACATGGATTTATTTCTTGGAAAACTCACAAAATCCCTACAATACCAAAATTCTTGGAAGTTCTTCTATATTAATCCTCAAAGTCTATCTTAGGGTAATGTTCTCTGATCAGAGTTTTCTAAATCTAACTTCCAAGGTTTATACTAAACTTCCTATGATAAATACTGTAATGCCCTAACCCCATTTACCCAGAGTCGGTGCATTATTGTATAACATTGGCATTATCCCAAAAGATCAAGTCTCGAAAGACCAATTAGTTTATTATCCTTGGAAGTACTAGATACATTCATAAGGTTTGCATTACATCATAAAATAAAAAACTACAACAACATTGTTTCCATAGACCTCACTCATATCCCCTCAGACTGTCCCTGCAGGTCAGTCAGAATATACTTATTCACATCCTAGGAAAAATAAAACATATAAAGTGGTGATATTAGATGCTCAGTAAGGATAAAAATATAGTGGAAATCTTCATAAATAAGAATAAACATATAAGGAAATGTATAAGACTAAAACAAAAGCCTTTTAAACATGATGTTTAGAATAATATGGAAAAGATAAAATCATATAATTCCATTTACTTACTCACATGGATATTCTACTAGTCGAATAATCACATGCAATATCAATAGACACTTTTATAATGAAGGAATTCATAATTCCATAATTTCATGACCACATAGTGAAAGCCTTGTGCCAAGAGTACAAATAAGATTTTCTCAAGGATTTGTGGCAAGACACTAGTATGTCTCATGTGTAAGAACCTGGTTCTTATTTTTAGGTACATGCTTCTTCCTTTCCCTTTTTCTTAAGTGTTTTTGGGAAAATATGGAAAATGGGGGAAAATCCCAAATTTTGGAAGTACATGCCGTGTACTTTTCCACACGCTGTGTACTTATGGCCGTGTGGGATGAGTACATAGGGTGTGTAGCCCTGTCGGCGAAGAAGGGTGTGAAGACCCACTAAACATATTGTAGTGGTCCCTTACACGTCGTGTAGTCAGTTAGCAGGTGAATAGTAAGGCGGTGGCCAGCTGTGGGGCATTACAGGATCTGTACTCATGAAGACACACCGTGTAGTCATGTCGATAGGTGAACAGTGCCGCGCTGGCGGGAAGCCGTCAGAGGAACAATTTAAAAATGGGAAGTACACACCGTGTACTTGGAAATACACACCGTGTAATTTTTTTCGCATAAAATGGGCAGTATCCTCCCCTGTTCACAGGGAAGGTTTAGAATGGGAAGAAGGAACGGGATAGGATGGCCAAACCTTTGGAGATCCGTTGAGTGCACATCAGGAATCTGTTTCCCCCTCGGAAGATCTCGTTCGAACCGCACAGATAAGCCCTCCACTCTTCTTTAATGGTTCTTTCCAATTCTTCCCTTAATGGGAGTTATTTTCATTTAAGAGAGAATTATTTTACCTTAGATCTACGGTAATTAAATGTGATATTAAAATGCTGTTTGGGATCACTGCCTGGATCCAGGACCACCCCATGGGTGCGTTCCTCTATTTAGCCGTTTGGCCAGGATACCTGAGGGTATGCCATGTTTACATTATGCAATACTTTTTCCATGATATGAATTGAATGTGAAATTTTATTTACATGTTGGTCATGGCCTGGTTACTTTCTCTTGAGGGTGGTGTTTTACTATGGCCTGAGGGCGTGACTGTATTAGCCTGGGGGAAACGTACTATTTCACCTGAGGGTAACCTTTCGTGCCTGAGGGCTTGACTTTGGTGCCTGAGGGAAACACTTCGTATGACACAGGGAAATTTCTATTACGCCTGAGGGAAATACGTGCGGGTTGGATTCTGATTACCTGAGGGTAAGGTTTCGCTTGTCTGAGGATGCCGACTGTTTACTTAGAAATTTACTGTGATGTTTTCTTATATTAAATGTAATAAAAGAAAAATTTAATGGAAATATACTGTTAGGTTAGTTACTCTTGAGTACTACTTAGTTTATTTCATTTTACTACTGCACACTATTGTTGCATACTTACACACAGTTGGGAACGAGCCTTAGGTGGGTGCCTACTGAGATATATTTCTCACACCCTATTTGGGTAATTATTTTCGGCCCAAACAGATTAAGTTTCTGCAGGTGTAGATAAGGGAAAGGGTTCTTATACAGGTACTTGATTGTTTCTGAGGAGTAGAGGAGCATGGGACCGAGCTCTGGCTCATGATGCTACCAGCTGATTTGTTCTGTTTTGCTTTCATGTACTTGTACTCTACTGTACTGTTGTGTAACATGTTCTCACTGCTTTCTTAGAAATTGAGGCATGATGCATCAGTATTTATATAATGGTTGGTTGTATCTACTGTAGTTGTTTATTTCAGTTATGTATGGTTATTCACTTATGCTATTGTTGTATGTTTTATTCTTTCTGATGCCCTACACTTTGAAAAATGAGGGCATAGTTTCCCCACTGTTAGACCTAGGCCCTCACTTCTAGTCGGCAGCCTCTGGTGTTTGGGGAAATGTGCTTGAGGTCATGTGGTGAACCGGGTTCGGGGCACCTATTGAGTGGCACCCGGAACTGGGATGTTACAAAGTGGTATCAGAGGAGTTCTTTTCTTTGAGTTATTGTTTGGAGACTTAGTCAGGGATATGATGTGAACAGTAGTTGGTAACAAGATATGCCCGGGCGTAGCTAACCCGTGCACAAGGAAAATCCATTCTACCATGTATTTCTGCACTTCTTTTGATTTTTCAATTTATAGTTGATTTGATTTCATGGTTGGGTGACACAGTTGAGATTGTGCTGGTTATATTTTATCTATGGGTTCTATTTAGTTGAAACCCAATGAGATGAGGGTATGCCATCTCAAGCATCATTTAGGCACATGATAGAAATCACATTCCATGCATAGTTTCTATGCCATGTAGGTGCATTAGAATTTTGCATGTTGTTGTGATAGGTTTTGTGCTAGTAAAGCATGTTGTGGGGATAACTGCTCTGATAAAATACCTGCTGCGTGATAGGGTAATTTTATTTGAGCCTATTTATAGAATGAACGTCAAACTTTGGTCCTTGTGGAGTGTGGGCCCTCACTGACCTGAATTTGGTTAATCATTAAATGGATATTTTGTTATAACAGAGACAAGATGCCAAACATTGATTTGTGGTGAGTTTAGGCCCTCACAGGTCAGAATTTGACACTTAGGTGTTGTTTTTCAGTATTTTATGGGTTTCGGGGAATTTTTTGAGGCATAATATCCAGAAACCCAGTATACACGCCATGTAGTATCTTTAAACATGCCATGTATGGCCTTCTATTCGGAAAGAAAAACAAACATTTTAAGTACATGCCATGTACCCAGAGTACACGCCGTGTAGTCTCTTCCCGTGTCACAAACCATGTGGGCAGCAACATAGGGTAGGTAAAGGCTTGGGAAAAACACACCGGGCACCGAATGTACACGCCGTGTAGTGTTAACCCAGAGTCCGGTCGTGTAACTAACAACACAGGTTGGTGAACACCAGTACATAACAAGCCATGTTAATGATGAACACGCCGTGTTGTGTGACCTGGGGACTCGGTCGTCTAACTAACAACATGGGTCGGTGTCACCTCTCCTTGAACACATCGTGTACCTCTAGGACACGCCGTGTAGTATTGTCCGAGGACAGACCGTGTGGACTTAGCAGTGTGGCTCAGAAACAGGGTGGTGTAAACGCTGTGTGCGGGTGTAACACGCCATGTAGTGTCAAACCGAGTAGTCGGCCGTGTCCCAAACGACACAGGCAGTTGGGAAATTTCACCATAAACGCCGTGTATTCTTTGTTCAATGGGAACCGTGTGGATTAGCCGTCTGGAAGGACCCGGGCAGGGAAAGAGAAGTCAATTACATGCAGTGTAGTCATTGTACACGTCGTGTAGTCTTGTTTTGAAAATCTTGAAGTGCCTTCTTCCTATTGTTCCCTTGGGGGTTCCTTCAATTTCAGTCTTGGTAATCTTGAATCTAAGGCATGTTTTTGACCTTATAGTGTCATGCAGCCTAGACGATCGCGCGTTGTTCACCAGGAGAGCGGAAACGAGTATACTACAGAGATGGTGGGCCATGGGCTTCCAGAGGATCCTCCAGCAGAGCCAGATGGCGCACCAGCTATTATAACGGAGATAGGTGCAGAGGCGCAGTTCCATGAAGGCTTTATGCGGTTCATGCAGACCTTTCAGGGAGCACCGAAGGCTGCCACATCTATGGTTGAGCTGACTCGTATCTTCCAGCAGCAACATCCGCCTATGTTTTCAGGGGATGGTGGACCACATGCTACACAGTCTTGGATGGGGTCGATGTAGACTATTTTTGAGCATCTTGAGACACCTCCAGGGTGGAGGGTCAAGCTCGCGACTTATATGATGCGTGATTCCGCCAAGAGGTGGGGGGATGTTACCACCCAATCAGAGCATCACAGAGATATGGCGTGGGAATATTTTTAGGTAGTCTTTTATGACTTTATTTTCCTGGAGGCACTGAGGGTAGATAGAGCTTGAGAGTTCATGAATCTGCCGCAGGGCGCTATGTCAGTGATGGACAATTCTTCTCGTTTCACTGAGCTTCAGCGCTTTGAACTCATGTTGGTGGGTGATGTAATGTTGAGAGCTAGATGTTTTGAGGATGGTCTTCATTATGACATCCGAGCACCAGTGATTGTTTTCACGTTACCTTTAGTACATGCTATTGTGAACCATGCGCTGATCACAGAGCGGAACCTGCGAGAGGCTAGTGTTGTGGGCCAGGGCAGTTCGACACTAGTTTTTAGTACTGTTTCTACTGGGAAGAGGAAGAAACAAATGAGTTTCTCTCACGGTAGCAGTACTAGCCTGAAAATTTCTTCAGCTGGGCCAGTCTTTTGCTACCAGTTCTGTAAAAATGGATACAAGAGACCTCAATGTCCATGTGATCCAGTGGAGTGCCGAGCTTGTGGAAAGATGGGTCATCTGTAGCGCTTTTGCAGGGCGTTTCCACTGATGGCTAGTGAGAGGGGTTCTGTGTAGACTCCATGTGCGGGAGAAGGACCATTGGCTTATTACCTGTTGGGTAACTAGAATATGTCAGGGCGTGCAGGTAGAGATGGTGGTCATGGTCATGGTATCCAGACATCAGGATCTCATATGAAGCAGGGCGGGACAACTCAGGGTCACCAGGCTGTGTCATAGGGCCACGACACTGAGCAGGAATATGCAGTGCAACAGACCCAGCATGAGTAGGATCCCGGAACTTCTACAATCAGACGTACTATTCTAGTAGCTTATGTATTATCTTCAGTACTTTTCGATACGGGTGCTACAAATAGTTTCATATCTATGCCCATTGTGGAGAGCCTTGGGCTCGGTGTTTCTTCTTTTTCTGATGTTATGATGCTAGACACTCTTTTGGGGACTAAAATGGCTGGTGTGCGTCAGTGCAAAGAGTTACCCCTAGTGGTTGGTGGGTGTCATTTCCTTTAAGACCTCTATGTCTTAAATATGAATGCTTATGATGTTATTCTCAGGATGGACTGGTTGGTTCCCTTTCGATCTATTGTAGACTGCTATCGTCGCAGGGTGAGTTTCACATCACCAGAGGGCGGAGAGTTTCTATAAAAGGGTGAATGGGTTGTTCAGGCGAGTCGAGCTGGACCAGAATATCGTGGGCGAGGTGGAGTCACATCCCAGATTGTGAGCTTATATCTGGATGATCAGGGTAATTTTCAGATAGATTTTCCTCCAGTGGTTGATCGTTTCAGGGATGTCTTCCTGGATGACTTTTCAGGTCTACCTCCGGAGTGAGAGATGGATTTCTCTATTGATCTTGTGCCAGGAGCAGCACCAGTATCCATTCCTCCTTATAGGATGGCTACACCTGAGTTTCAAGAGCTCAATAGGTAGTTAGAGGAGTTACAGGCGAAGGGTTTCATCTGACCCAATACTTCTCTGTTGGGTTCTCCGGTCCTTTTTGTGAAGAAGGCATATTGTACCCTCAGACTCTGTGTGGATTATCAAAAGATGAACCAGTTGATAGTTAAGAACCTATATCCTTATCCGAGGATAGATGATCTTTTTGATCAACTTCAAGGAGCACGAGTGTTCACGAAGATTGACTTCAGATCTGGATATCAATAGCTGCGCGTGAGACCATCGAATATACCACTTACAAATTTTCAGAGAAGATATGATCTGTATGAGTACATGGTTAGGCCATTCGGACTCATTAACGTGCCAACATTTTCCATGGATTTGATGAATCGTGTGTTCCATATTTACTTGGATTCTTTTGTGGTAGTATTTTTGGACGTCATCTTGGTGTACTCTCACACTCGACAAGACCATGCCACCCATATTGAGATCATATTGAGTACACTGAGAGAGCATCGACTATATGCTAACCTCTCAAGGGTCCACTTTTGGATGGACCAGATTCACTTCCTGGGTCATATCATCTCAGAGGCAGGTGTTGCAGTAGACCCAAAGAATGTGGGAGTAGTAGTTTCCTTGGAGCATCCTAAGAACGTGTTTGAGATATGGAGTTTCTTAGGGCAGGCTGGTTACTACATATGATTTATACAAGACTTATCCTGCTTATCAGCACCATTGACGGGTGTGACTAAGAAGGGTATGAAGTTCGTTTGGTCAGAGGCTTGTGAGACATCCTTTTAGGACCTTAAAAGAACGTTGAAATCATCACTGATCTTGATACTCCCAGAGCAGAGGAAGAGCTATACAGTTTACTGTGATGCATCAGGTATTGGGCAGAGAGCTGTCATGTTGCAGGGAGACCGAGTTGTTGCGTACGGGTCTCAGCAGTTGAGGCCACATGAGAGGAATTACCTGACGTATGATCTCGAGTTGGCTGCAGTTGTTCATGAGTTGCGCTGTTGGATAAATTATCTATTGCGAGAGTATTTTGTGGTTTTCACAGATCATGAAAGCCTCTAGTACATATTTACTCAGTGTGACCTGAATTTGAGGCAGAGGAGGTGGGTCGAATACCTACAGTCCTTCGATTTTGAGCATTCCTATACACCTGGTAAAGGTAATGCAGTAGCTGATGCACTAAGCAAGAAGACTCAGATACAGGCAATGCAGGAGGCTAGTGGTGAGTGGCAGCTAATGGCCTTGTTCTCTGAGATGCATCTGGAGGTGCATGACAGTCAGGGGTAGACCTATATTTCATCTCTATCTATGACTTCTACCCTCCTGGATAGAGTGAGGATGATACAACTATATGATTCAGAAGGCCTAGTTCTACGGGAGTCAGTGGCAAGTGAGGACCCTCCTCCCGGTTGGGCGATAGAAGATGACGAGGTTCTGTGTTTCCATGGTCGAGTATGGGTTCTAGAGGATATACATGAGGAGATGATGCAGGAGTTTCATGCTTCAGCCTTGGCAGTTCATCCCGGGGTTACCAAGATGTACCGTGACTTGAGACGTCAGTACTGGGTGCCAGGTATGAAGAGATATGTGGCTGGTTTTGTTATGAGGTGTTCCACCTGTCAGCAGGTGAAGGTGGAGCATCAAATACTAGCTGAACTGTTACAGGAGTTACCTATTCTGGAGTGGAAATGGGATCATTTCGTGATGGATTTCGTGATGGGGTTGCCGAGGTCACCTAGAGGAAATGATGCCATGTGGGTTGTTGTGGATAGACTCATGAAGGTAGATCACTTTTTTCCGATCAAGGAGACCTTCAGTGTTAACGAGCTCGGAAAGTTGTATATCCGAGAGATCATATGTCTTCATGGGGTCCCTCATTCTATCATTTCAGATAGGGACGCCTGCTTTAAGTCTCATTTCTGGCAGAGTTTTCAGAGGGCACTGGGTATATAGGTGCTTCTGATCACAGCTTACCACCCTCAGACCGATGGCTAGTCAAAGCGTACGATACAGGTTCTAGAGGACATGCTGCGTGCATGCGTCCTAGACTTTGGGGGCTCTTGGGAGAAGAATATACCCCTAGTCGAGTTTTCCTACAATAATAGTTTTCAGGAAACTATCGAGATGGCACCTTATGAGGCTTTATATGGTCGGCCATACCGATCACCTTTGTGATGGTCAGAGGTAGGTGAGGCAGCCTTACTGGGACCACGTCTGATGCAGGAGACTTTTGAGTAGGTCTAGTTGATTCATAAGAGTATGGCTACCACGCAGTATCTTCGGAAATCTTATGATGATCGCTGCAGATGACATTTGGAGTTCATGGTCGAGGATCAGGTCTTCTTGCGTGTTTCACCGAGGCTGGGACACAGGCAGATCAGGAGATAGAGTAAACAATCACCGAGGTATGTGGGGAAATTTGAGATTCTGGAGAGAGTCGGGTTGGTTGCCTATCGTTTGCAGTTACCGGAGCAATACTGAGCCATGCACGACGTCTTCCATGTGTCTCAATTGCATCGCTATCATTTAGACCTGTCTGACGTCTTTCAGCCCGAGGAGGTTGAGCTTCATATGGATGTTTCCTTTGAGGAGAATCTGATTCGTATCATTGATAGGATCACGAAGGTTCTCCGAGGCTGGTCGGTTCCTCTGGTATGGGTGTTATGGCAGCATGGCTGAGTGCAGGACGGAACCTAGGAGCGGGAGACCGATGTATGTGATCAGTGCCCAGAGATGTTCTGAGCTATATCTTCGCCACCCATAGAAGGGAAATTCCGGGATGAATTACTTTAAGGGGGGAAGTTTATAAGAACCTGGTTCTTATTTTGAGGTACATGCTTCTTCTTTTCCCTTTTCCTTAAGTGTTTTTTGGGAAAATATGGAAAATGGGGAAAAATCCCAAATTTTGGAAGTACATGCTGTGTACTTTTCCACACACCGTCTACTTCTAGTTGTGTGGGATGAGTACACAGGGTGTGTAGCCCTATCCTGAACGATGGGTGTAATGACCGACTACACGCTGTGTAGTGGTCCCTTACTTGTTGTCTAGTCAGTTGGCAGACGAATAGTAAGGCGGTGGCCAGCTGTGGGGAAGCACATGCTGTGTACTCATGAAGACACGCCATGTAGTCATGTCGACAGGTGAACAGTGCCACGCTGGCGGGAAGCCGTTAGAGGAACAGTTTAAAAATGGGAAGTACACGCCGTGTACTTGGAAATACACGCCGTGTACTTAGTTTTTTTTCTTAAAATCGGCAGTTTCCTCCCCTGTTCACAGGGAAGGTTTAGAACGGGAAGAAGGAACGGGAGAGGATGGCCGAACCTTCGGAGATTCACCGAGCGCGCGTTAGGAATCCGTTTTAGCCTCGGATGATCTCGTTGGAACTGCACGGGTAAGCCCTCAACTCCTATTTAATGGTTCTTTCCAATTCTTCCCCTAATAGGAGTTATTTGCATTTAAGCAAGAATTATTTTACCTCATATCTATAGCGTTATTGGATGTTTTAGAGGGCGTCATTAACATATATCGTTTGTGGGTGTTTAAGGTAGGTGGATTGGTGTTTATTTTCCAACTGTCGTACGTTTTTGTGCGTTTTTTAGATACGAACCCATGATTGGGGTATCGTGTGGCTGAGGTCGTGGCTGTTTTAATATCTATAATTGTATAGGTAATTAAATTTGATATTAAAATGTTGTTTGGGGTCGCTTCTTGGATCCAGGACCACCTCAGGGGTGTGTTCCTCTGTTTAGCCATTTGGCCAGGATACCCGAGGGGATGCCATGTTTACGTTATGCATTAATTTTTCCTTGAGATGAATTTAATGTGAATGATTATTTACATGTTGGGCATGGACCGGTTACTTGCGCTTGAGGGTGGTGTTTTACTATGGCCTGAGGGATTGACTGTATTATCCTAGGGGAAACGTACTATTTTCCCTAAGGGAAACCTTTCATGCCTGAGGGCTTAAATTCTGTGCCTGAGGGCGACACTTTGTATGCCTGAGGGAAATTTCTATTACGCCTGAGGGAAATACCTATGGGTTGGATTCTGATTACCTGAGGGTAAGTTTTCTCTTGTCTAAGGACGCCGACTGTTTACATAGAAATTCACTGTGGTGTTTTCTTATATTAAAGGGATTAAAAGAATTATTAAATGGGAATATACTGTTATGTTAGTTACTTCTGAGTACTGCTTAGTTTATTTCATTTCACTACTACACACTATTGTTGCATACTTACACACAGGTGACCACGGGCCTTTGGTGGGTGCCTACTGAGATATATTTCTCACACCCTGTTTGGGTCATGATTTTTGGCCCAAAAAGATTACGTTTCTGCAGGTGCAGATAAGGGCAAGGGTCCTTATACAAGTACATTATTGTTGCTGAGGAGTAAGGGAGCATGGGACTGAGCTCTGGATCACGATCCTACCGGCTGATTTGTTCTGTTTTTCTTTCCTGTACTTGTATTGTACTGTTATGTTGTGTAACATGTTCTAGCTTCTCTCTTAGAATTTGAGGCATGTTGCATCATTATTTATATACTGGTTGGTTATATCTACTGTACTTGTTTATTTTAGTTATGTATGGTTAATCGCTTTCACTATTGTTGTATGTTTTATTCTTTCCGTTGTGCTACACTTTGACAAATGATGGAAAAGTTTCCCCACTATCAGACCTGAGCCCTCGCTACTAGTCGGCAGCCTCTGGCATTTGGGGAAATGTGCTGGAGGTCACATGGCGAACCGGGTTCGGGGAACCCGTTGAGTGGCACCCGAAAACGGGACGTTACATCATTAGACCTTCCGATGCATCGAGGAGCTATAACAGGCTCCACTCATCACATACTAAGTCCAATGAATTCCTCATATGAAAATGTTTAAACATAACATAAACATTCGTATTAAATCTATCATACAAAATGTCAATACATTATCCATAAACCATGAATAGTATAAAAATAAAACATCCACATTGAAACATATCTCAAATCTTTCAATACAATATGGAAGTTTTGTATCATAACAAATCAACTTCAAATAAACTTAAAATCCATCAAAGGATGTTGACATAGATGAAACCGAAACCTTTTTTTGAGAGATATTTCTTTATATTTCGAAATCATTTATAATTCATATAATTATAAAATAAAACATTTATTTTTGGAAATATTCTTAGGATCTTGTAAGGGAAACTTTGATGATGTTATAAAGGTGGAAAATAGCCGAACCCACTGTATAAGTTAAAAAATTACATTCTTACCTTAATTTTGTCGAAACGGTTATAAAGGACCTTGTTTGGAAAACGACAGAAAGATTCCATTATAAAAATCTTATAAAAAGTCAATAAAGGGTATAAATGAATTAAATCCATAGTATATAAAATAGTAAGATTGTTTTGAAATATATTTTTAAGAGACATGGATGTGGATGATAATGAGGTCCCAGTAGATACTTATGTAAAAACAACCTCGGATAATAAATAGATTGTGAAATTAAACCATACCTTGTACTTTTCGTTGGTTGAGTGTAGGTTAACGTCATGTATAATGGTGAAATAATTGTTATTAAATTATACATGAATCATATACATTAATATGATATCATATATGATCTTTAAACATTACATTGTTAATAATATCTTAGTATTATCATCGTTTCGGGTGTTAACTGATTCATTTTCCTTTATATGATTTGTTACGTAAGTAATGTTTGTTATAGATAGGATGTATTTTATTCATATTAATAATTAAATTGAGTCTTTAAAAATTATTTTTAATCATCTAATGAAAATTAGTCTTGAATGGAAACGATGGGGAATGAATCTCATCGCATTCGTGGAGACGGTAATCCGTAAGTACGCATGAGCGAAAATTTCATTCTTTTGATAATAAAATAATATATAATTTGATGGTATATCATATGTAAAGAATCATTATCATGTTATATTTATTATTTACATCATTTAAAAATAATTAATATACCTTTCCAAATAATAATGTGTCAAATAACAATTACACAATGACGTGGAGACGGTAACCTGTACGTACGCACATATGGTGACTTGTCATTATAAAAATTGATAGAATAATGAATATGGGTGTACAATATTTATAATAACATAAATGTGTATAGAATATACTTGAGTAATTATTTTATAATGGAAACAATAAAGAAAAAGGAAGTGGAAGAAGAAAAGAACTTGAAAGAGGTGATGAAATATTTACCTCTTCTTCGGGTTTTTCCTTTTGATTTGATCAAAAGGGCTCCTTAGGTTGGATTTTTGACAGAATTAAGGCCTCTAGGGTGAAGGGAAGATAGTTTAGAGGGTATTTAGGCAGTGTTTGGCTGATACATATGGATTTTAAGGTGTGAATTAGTGGGAAGGGGGAGTTCCATTTTATAAGAGGGGTGAGGGGCACCATTGGAAAAGCTGGAGATATTATTTTATAATAAAATCATTTTCGGTTTTAATGGATCCAAAATAGATTATTTATACGATAAGGTCGGGATGGTTCTAAAACCACTCAAACAATAGGTTTTAGACAGGTTTTGGTCCCTATATTAACTTTATCTTTTAGATTAAACTCTTAGTTAAATAGTTTGACATTGACCGTATCACTTTGTATTTTTATATTATATGGTTAATATACTTGATATATACTTCCAAGAGAACCCCAGTGGTTTATTAATGATACAAATATCATTATATAAGACTTTAGGGAAAATGTTAGATTTTAAGGGATATAATATCAATTAATAATATAATATTTGTTTTAAAAATGGTTTATGTCAATTTTGACACTATTTGATATTTTGTTTTTTTAATTTCATAAAAACATTATTTCATCAAAAAAAATGCATATAACCACCGTTATATGTCATATTAACCTATAAAATTAGTTTAATTCATAAAAAGTCTAAAATTACATTTATTTGGATATTTATAGTATCAATTATTTTTATATTTCATTATTTCGGTAATTACTGCATCATCATTGTGTCATTTATAAATTAAATTATTTAATGTCTAAAAAATATAAATAAAATACCCTTATGTATGAAATCATTATATATTATTAATGAATATTTATAGTCTAATTTATCTTATACGTAACCCTATATTAAAAATGGTTTAGTTTTTAAACTTTGAAATTAACACTTTTAACTCTTCTTGGAATTAAATAATAATAAATTTCCTAATCTAATCATAGTGGACCTAAATGATCGTATTTTATTAAAAAGGTTGTTTTTGGACGAAATAAACTTATACAATAGAATTATGACATGTTTTAGGGTAATAATAATATCATTTTTATCTTTAATTACCTGATTTACATTTAACCGTTGTAAATAAAAGTCAAAAGTTACTATTCACCAAAAAATATTTTTATCTTATTGAACAACATTTTACTTACTGATAACAACTGTGTCTCTTGGTATTTTTAAATTCAATATACAGAAGCGGTAAAATTAAGTTTTATGCAAATTTGCAAATGCTCCTAGGAGGTGAGTAAAAGCCGGTAAAATTTCAATAAAATATTTATATATCTAAAATTATTATAAACTTAATACAATAAATTACATTGAACTTATATAGGTATTTTGTATCTATTACGACCTGAATTAAATTTAAATAAAATATATAATTTTTAAATAAAAATTTGGTTTTAAACTATAACTTACGGTTTTTCACTATTCATCAAAAATTGAAAGTTTTCAGAAAAAAATCAAAAATTCACCCTATTCTAATTTAGATATTATGAATCCAAAAATGAAGTCCATTTTGAAAGATAAAATTTATAAAATTTCCAAAGGTGGGTATTACTATTCATAACAGCTAGTTTGATTGGTTGTGGTGTGTTAGAACTCAAAGTTGCGTACAACACATGCTACTGTATGATTCAAAGGGAAGCGTATTGTGGAAGCTTGGGGTGTTACAATTTATATTGTATTAATTCCCATTAATTAATCAAGGTAGGTGGTCTAAAATTTAATTCCCATAGTTTTGAAATTTTTGTGTGTATGAAAAATTAAAGAATTTATATCTTTCTTTAGAAATTATTTTATTAAATTAGGTTAATTGTGTTGACCAATTGTTTAATCAAAGTGTTGTGGGATTAAATAATTAGTTGAGGAATTAATCATAAGACTATGGGGATACTGTATTAGATAACTAATTTGGGAAACTAATTATGAGATTTGGGGATTTTAATCTATATAATTAGTCAACTGATTAATTATGATATACTGAATCAGTTAAGTTGAGATAATTAGTTTTGAATTTACTATTTACTTTGATATTATGATCTTTATAATTAATTATAGTATTAATTTTGATGAGTTGAGATTTATATTGGGAAAATTAACTAAGGAAAATTATTTTTTGTGATATGAATTGTGACATTGATTAATTATTTGATTTAATTAATCAACGATGACTGAAATGTTTAGATAATTGTTGAGTTAACTAATCTATTTTTTGTATTTATAAAATTCATGAATTATTAATGGGATTGATGTGTATATTTAATTATCAATTCATTGTGTTTTAATGAATTAGAACATGTTAGTTAAAAGTTTAGAAGTTAAAATGGAAACATGGTTATCATACATCTGAGTATGAGAATGGGAACATGGTCATTCTAATGAGAAGTATTCAGGTTTATATGGTCATTATACTTATGATTAATACAATGGGAACACAATCATTCTATTTAGGATTTATTAGGGTAACAAGGTCATATTACTTACGTTAGTGATTTTGGTAACTTTGGAAATGTAGCTTACAAATGTCAAATTAAATTTTAGAAATAATGTCACTCTATGTTATGTCCTAAAACGACAATATTTCGAACTCTGTTATTTGTCCAATCAGGTACTGAGATATCATAACACCTTTGAATACTTCCATCTCCATGAAGAAGCGGGTATTAAGTTATGATATTACCTACAGAACACTTCGGGCTCTAGTATGAGATGAAGCTAGTATTGGGGTATGTATCTCCTTGGGAATCCTAGAGTTAATGTAGCAAGACAGGAATAATAATGTAATAACTGATTATTAGTTCATTTTGATTATTTATTATAAAATTTAATACAATTAATTTTGACTAGAATTGTTTTAGACATTGTTGGTGGTGGCCTACTGAGTTTTATTCACACCCTCTTTGGGTTTCCTGATCAGTACCTGAATAGATTATATTGTTGTAGGACTGGATAATGTTAATGGTCATGGGATGGATTGATGATTTAGTATGGATCTTGGATGTGGGGAAGAGATATGGTTTGGAACATGCATGGGTAGTCATAGTGTCTTTACATTCAGTTGAATTATTTAAACTTGAAAATTATATCGACATAGAATGGTTATTGTTTTTGTTGAATATTGTATTTCCTATTTGGTTATCTTGTAATATGAGTATTGTTCATATTATATATGCTTCTTTATTATTTTGTTTGTTTATGTAGATATTTTACTCTGATAAATAATGGTATAGTATCCCCGTGAATGACTTACCCGACCCTCGCTACTAGTTGGTAGCCTCCTGCATATGGGTTGTTGTTCTTGAGGTCTTGTAGCGAACCGCCACAAGGCACCGTCGAGTGGCACCTAGGTCGGGATGTTACAACAGTAATATTAAATTTATATCATATGGTCTGGATACATCATACAAACATGACAAAGATGATAAGTGACCATCAGGTGTTGGGGGATCATAAGATTTGATAATTCATCTTAGGAAGTTTGCACATGGTGATCTTATGTATGTGAGATCATGAGGAGAGACCTATAAATAGAAACACAACATGTTTTGAGTGTCATTGGTTGTTCTTTTCTACAAACACGTGCATTGGTCATATGACTTGATATCGATCATGTACTTTGATGCAATTTGAAAACCATGATAATAAATTTATGGAGAGGTACCTAGTATTTGGTGAATCATTAGTGGTATTACATTCGTTGAGTGATCAATACATAATTTTTTAGTTCAATGTTGAGGAAGTGACATCTTGGTCCTTTTTTATCAGGATGTAAATACAATCATAAATCCATATTCATGTATATAAAAGGTATGTCTATCGAATTAAATCAATAAATAAAAAATCAAGAATGGATGATAGCACATGTTTTTCATCATTATTTTTGAGATTCCATGATATGGAGTTATTATATTATACAGTGTGTGTTTGTTGGATGGTTGTTGTTTCTATGTCCATTCCTTATCTCATTAAAGAAATTTGTACATCGATTGACTCTTATCTAGGTCTATGAATATTCATTCATTACTTTCGAGATTAGTGCATAGAGGGTCACAGAAAATATTGTATTAAATAATTTACACTATTCTGGTGAATAGGTATATAGGATATGGTGGGCCCTAACACAGTTTCCAAGAGTTTTCCATGTATTTTTTATCACTGATAAATTAATAAATTCATTGTTATTTGAGTATAAAATAATTTGTTTAAGTTAATTTATTAATATTAGCAATAAGGAATTAAGTCAATATATTGAAAAATATTTTCCAAATGAATATTATTTTAATATTTATGGTTTTATTAATATTACAGGAATTAATAATTGAGTTAATTACTCAAGTTTATCAGGTAATATGTATATTTTTTATAATAGGTTGGTGGTAAAATATAAATTATATTTATGATGAATTAAAATCATCCCAACTCGTAATTGATAGCTTAATTAGTGGGATTTCAATATATAGGGGTTAGGGAACCCAATTTGGGTATTTTGACATCTCGTATACTATTCTGGAGGTGCATGTTTCAACTATACTATTCATTCCAATGGAATGAGAGATCTGATTTCCTCTTCTTATATCCAAGAGATATAATGTTCTCATCTATGTGTTTAAACTTTTATTTTCATCACATTTCGAAAGTATGAGATCGAAGTGATCATGGTGATATTGAATGAATCATTGGATCTCTACACATTCACCCAAAATTTGATAATAAATGTGTGCATAGATTCTTCAATCATGTGTGGAATATATATAGGGAACAACCTCATATCATTCATGAAATGGTAATCAATGATGATATACTACAGAGGAAACTTCGATTTGAATGAGGTATTCATTAATGTATAATTTTTTGGGCTTTAAAATATTCATGTTAGATCCCTAAACCTTAATATGGCTCGAATCACTAGAGACGATGTTGTTTCATTACATTTGTAATGAAAAATATAAATCTCTGGCCCACAAGCTTTCACTGCTTTCCTAGACACCTGAAAATTGAATAAAAAATATTGTGTGATATTTATGAACAAATAATAAAATATTATTTGTTAAATTAAGTAAAGGGATTTAATTTAGTCATAGTAATAAACTATGCATCGATCTGATATCTAATGACCCTGTTATGGATAGTTGAATTTTTGATAAGGATCCTTTGTAATTGTTTTTCAAATATTAAATAACTAAATGATAATATATATATATATATATATATTTGTGTGTGTGTGTGTGTTTATGATGGATTAGTTGTAAATATCCTGATAAAAATTATTTCATGATACCTAGATAATTCAACCCATGTACCTGTTAAAATATGATGGGGAACCCTTCATGGTGGTGAATAGTGTTTCCACTGAATGTAGAGTCAAACCGAAAATAGGAGGACTAAAATTTTAATATTGTGGAATTAAAGAAATTTTAATCAATGTCTGTCTGACCTTAGATACATTTTTTACATACTAAGAACAAAAATGGGGAGGCTAGGGTGTAGAAAAAATGAACAATGTTTTTTTAGGGGGCACCATTATCTTTGTTCAACAACCACGTCCTATTTCACCTAGGACATAACTCAAATGTTTATGGAACCTCATGTCTATGTGGTTGGCCAGTCTACTGTAAACCTTAAAACACTCCATGTAGTGGAATATTCAATTCATGCAGAATTTGAGGAGATATTTCAATTATCCTATCCACTAAAATCCTCAATGAATATATTATTCCAATTATTGTAGTATGGAATACTAGAGACTGATAAAATTGTGGGAGACATTTAAGAATTTTATTAATTAATAAATTATGTCTAAATCAATAATCAACATAAATTACATACTATTATTTTTATCGTAGATAAAAATCGAAATCACCAAAACCATTGGAATATTATCACTGCGATTGATTCGATATAACAAAAATATCATGACTAACCATAATTTCCTGGATTATTACAGGAACATACGTAGTGTACTACACCCTAAAATTATTATTAATGTGATGGAACACTCACTTACTATGGAGCCTGCTCTATGAGAAAGAGAGGTGGATAGTAATTAATGTAAAAAAATCATGTATATGATTCAATTTATGTACCATGTATCATGTTGTCATATATGTAAATTCAAGTACAGCAAATGAATGAGGATGAAGATTTTTTACAAGTTGAATACTTCCCTAGAATTTTTATATCAAGAAAGATCTAGACGAGAAATTTTTGAGATTTAAAATGAATATTATAGGTGTAGGCTAGCATAAGGGAATCATGTAGTAAATCATGTACTCAAGGTGATCTAGTACACTGATGGACTTGAAGCCCTTCGGTTCATGCTAAACTAAAACATATATTCTGATCTCATTATTACCACTTTTCCTTCAATATTTTCAACTTTCATAGTTAATTACAATTTTAATGTCCTAAAAAATTATATCACTAATCTATTTGATTTAGATATCTATGATGAAATGGATATGAAGAATAAAAAATATCCAGTCCTTATAATGAATTGGAGAAGTAAGGGAAAGGCTAATTGGTCTAAGGAAAATCCCAAGTAAAAGAAACCTATGCACCACCCTCCAATAAATACAAATATACATACTGTGGGAAATTGGAAGGAAGTTGTTTATTTTTCATGTGGAAAGAATGGAATCTAGAAGAAGAATTATAAATCTTGGAAGAAAAAAAGTATCCACATCTATTTTTTGTATTTATTTCAATGAATAAAATAGGTCATTTCCTATATTTTTTTATTGGATACAACATGTGTTAGAAGTATTTGTATCAATATACATGAACCAAGTAGGTTCAGGAATATTACAAAGGGTGAGGATGATCAACGAGATAGAAATGGTGCAATTCTAATAGCCATAGTTAATGGATTTTATCACCTAACATTTTCAAGTGGTTTAGTTATTTTATTAAATAATTTTAATTATATTACTTCAGTTAACAGAAACATAATCTAAGTGTCAAGTTTAGTCCCACCGGGATTTTATTTCTTGTTTGGAAATTAATATGGTCTCTTATGTAAGGATAACTTGTTTTATTATATACCTCACCTAAAAAATGGATTATATATACTTGAACATGAATATCCTGTAATGGAAATCAATGAAAGAACCATTGATAATGACTCATATAACATCTCCTTATGGAACTTTATTCTTGGTCATATAAATGAGACGCATTTACAAAAATTATATCAAGTTGGTTATTTAGAGTCATATGAGTTAAATACTATGTTTGTATGTCATGTTTTTTATAAGGTAAAATGTACAAATCATACCTTTCGTGGAAAGGAGAAATATCCACTGAATTATTGGAATTAATTCACACTGACATAAGTGGTCTGTTTCTAATAGGGGAAATTGGTGTTTTTATTACTTTTACCGATGACTACATTAGGTATGGTTATGTCAACTAAATAGAGTATATGTTATATTTCATTTTGATGTTTTGGGAATACCGACCTGATGTACATAACCATAATGGTAAGAATATTAAGGCACCATACACAGATGAAGGAAGAGAGTATCCTAACCCAGATTTCATTGAAACTTTAAATGAATGTGGGATTATATCCCATCTAACTTCTCCTTATAAATCATAGTGAAATGTTTTTTTGTGAAATTAGGATTCAAACCCTTATAGACATAGATAGATTAATGATGATTTGGGATACTCTTTCTTTATCCTTTTGGTTCAATGCCTAGTAGATAGAGAAATTTACACTTAATCATGTTCAAACTATAGTGAGAAATGTGATTCCATATGAGTTGGGGTGTGGAAAAAAACCAATTTGACTAAAAAACATGTATTGGGATGCAAGGATTTTTTAGGACTATGCTATGTGAAAAAATAGCATCCATAAGTATTAATTGCATTTTTATATATTATCTTAAAGAACCAAAGTATATTAACTATACAAAAATTTATATAGAAATGTGATTACTTCCATAAAAATAAAAATTCTTGAATGGAAACACATTTCTAGTAGAGATAGTGATATCAATATTAACATTAATGAATTTGATGTTCCAGATTTATAAGAGTTGTTTCAGGAACAATCCCCATAAGAAACCATGAATGGTGAAAAAGCTCTTGAGACACAAATATTGCGTAGGTCAAATATAGAGCTTTAATAAAAAAAGTTAAATATTTTTTATCACTGAGTAAAGTGACACATTAATCCTTGAGAATGATGAAGATATATCATTCAAGAAAGTAGTAGAAGGAAAGTATGCTACTAAAGGGAAATATTACATGCACTCATAGATAGAGTCCATGTACTAAAATCATGTATATATTTTGGTAGGCGCTCTAGATCATGTAAAACCCATGGGGAGGAAATGGGTAGTCATGAAAAATTTGGAATGTGATGGTAAGGTCAATTCCTATAAGTAATGACTGCAACCAAAGGATTTCAAGAAGTGTCTTGGAATTTACAATGAAAAAATATTCTCACCAATATCGATGATGAAATTCATAAGAATGATAATTGAAATAATAGCTTTCTATGATTATGAAATTTTGAAAATAGATGTCAAAAAACATTTCTAAATGGTAAGTGGGTAGGATACATTTATATGACACAACCTGAGGGGTTATTAAGTTAAATGAGTTCCAAAAAAAGTGTGTATGCTTCAGATATCCATTTATGGGTTGAATCATGCATCGTGATCATGAAATGTTCATTTTGGTGAGCTATAAGATAATTTTGTTTCATCATGAATGAAATTGAGATATGTGTCTTTAAGAATGTTAATGGGAATTCTATCATTTTCCCAGTATTTTATATTGATGGAATGTTATTCATTGGAAATGAACTACAAGTTTTATGGTCTGTTAGGAGTTATTTAAATGAATGCATATTTTTTGAAAAACATAAGTGAAAGTTCTTAAATTTCATGGATCAAGATATATCATCATATATATTAGAGGTTGTTTAGTATAAGACAATGTGCATATATTGACAAGGTAATCCAGTGGGGAAAAAATTAATCTTCTGAGAGAGTTTTGTTTCTAATGTAACATGGTATCAATATCTCAAATAAAATATTTCCTCAAATATGGGAGGATATTTAAAGAATGAGTATAATGCCTTATGCATCATCAATGGTATTTATCACATATTTCATGCTACGTAATTGTATAAATATCATTTTTTCTATAAGAATTGTTGGAATATATCAAGATAATCCTAGAGAGATGCATTGGACAGCTATAAAAACAAACCTAAAGTATTGAGGCAAACCATGGATATGTTCCCAGTGTATGCATGATATCAAGAAATGATAATGGGAGGATGCACTAATGCTAGTTTTCAGATATATCATGATTATTTGAAATCATAGTCAGGCTATGTATTTTTCTTTAATGGTGGTGTAGTGATAGAGATAAGCTCAAAGAAACCTATATTCACATTTTATATAGTAGAATTCAACTAAATAATGTATTCCAATGTAGTTAAATAGGTAGTATAGATACATATATTTTCCAAATATATTGGTGCTGTTCATAGCAATGTAGACCCTATACTAGTTTATTATGATAATACTACTGCATCAGTTTTTTCCGAGGATATTAAGATATGCAAGAGGACAAAGTTTATAATTTATAAGTTTAATATCTTAAGGTATTTTACTCAAATATTTCATATTGTAGTTAGAAAAGTACCCATAGATGATAACATGGTAGACCTATTGAATAAATCCATATCTAATTAGAAGTATGAGACTCATGTGAGAGAAAGAAAAATGAGATTTATTAGTATCTCACTCAAGTGAAAGTGGTAATGTTGAGTGTGTGTTCCATATACACAAATTATGGGTGTATTTTGACTACGATTACCAACATAAAATTTGATATATAAATGTTTTTATCTTACCAGAATAGTGTATATACATTTTTTCACAATATTTATTTAATTTCCCTTATAATACATGTTGGATCCAATGGTTATGTAGGTACCAGTCTCTAATGAGAATGTAGAGATACCATGACCATAATCATGAAGTTATGTTCTCCAGTTCAAATGAATCGTACTAATAGGACAAAGATATTGTTTGACAATAAGGTGATAGTGGCTCATAATAATTGAGACTTCTTCTCATGAAGTTCTCTCATGGTGATCTCTATTAGGTGATATCACAAGGACTGACCCACCAATAGAAACAACACATGTTTCATGTGTCATTGTTTTTTTATCTATGAACATTTGTATTGGTATCCATACATGAGATCATTATCATTATTCTCTAATTAGTCACGTACATTGATTCTAGGAAGAAAACAATGATACTGATATCATGGTGAGGTATCTTGTGTTGGGTGTGTCATTGGTGGTATGATATTCAATGGATGATTGAGAAAGAATTTTTTACATTCAAGTTTAGGAAGTGATTTCTTAGGCCTAGTCAATCAAGATGGTTATACCATTATGAATCTATGACCTTAGCAGTCAAATGTTATCCTACTGAGTAAGATCAAAAAATAATAAATAAATAATGTATGATGATATAACATGTGAATAATTTTTAAGAGATATCATGAGACAAAAAGATTATATTACACATTGTATGTTCATAAGAAATTTTTCATTGTTATGAATATTCCTTATCAATTTAGGGGCCTATATGAGTTTCTAGATTCCGCTCCTGATCTATTAATAATAATTCATTACTATTGATATAATGGCATAGAAGGTTACATGAAATATAATATTCACGAGTCTGCCTAATTTTTTTTAATATTTTTATTGGAAATGGTGGGACCCATCATGGGATTCGAGAGTTTTCCATGTTTTACCAATCACTAAGGAGTAAATCAATTTATTATTATTATAGTATAAAATAATTTAGTAGAATTTATTTGTTAAAATTATTCATAATTTATTATGTTGATACATGGAAAAATATTATATGTTAAAAAATATTTTATCTTTACGGGTTTATTTAATATTGTGGGAATTGCAAGTTGATTTAATGATGTAGGTTTATGAAATAATATATTTATTATATATTATAGGTTTGTGAAAAAATATAAATGATACGTATGATGTACTTACATCATCACAACATTAAATTTATGACTTAATTTGTGGAAATTAATTGTAGGAGGTTAGGGAATCCTATTATGGTATTTTAACATCAAATATATAAATTTGAAGCAGCTCATTTTAGTTAGACAGTTCATTCTACTGGATTAATAGCCCGTTTTTATTCATCCCACATCTGAGAGATAGAAAGTTCTCATTTAAGATTTCAAGATTGAATTTCCTTCATGAATAAAAGGGACATGATCAATGTGATCGTAGTGACATTAATCAAATTTTTATAGATCTACGCTGGAACATGAAATTCTACATTTTTTATTCACACAAATTCTTGATGTATCTATGGATGATCTAGAGGGGTATGGCCTAGGTTCCTTTGAGAAACATTCTCTGATGATGAGGTATTGTCCAGTGCTCTTAGATCTAAATAATGTATCCATTCATGTTTAATTATTGGCTATTGAAACATTCACATGAGATCCTCAAACCTTACTAGGGATTGGATTGTTGGAGATGATGATGTTTCAACTCTAAATTGATTAAAATTTTAAATCCCCATCCCACCAGCTTCCGATGAGCTCCCCCATACTGAGAAATAATACATTGGGGAGATTATTCCCCTAATATCAAAATTATTAATAACTATAAAAATTACCAAAAACATCCCCAATAATAATCAAAGTATATATAAGTAATAAAATATATCCATGCTCTAATTAATGAATGTAGAACTCATAAAATGTTACATCACAATGATCATCCACTATCCAAATCACATGTCAAAATAAATGAAATACTATTAGTCCAAATTATCATCCCCATGCCTCACATCAATCCCCTTTTGAAATACCCTTTAGGATGACCTTGTCAATTCCATTGTACAACCTATGTTCTAAACGGTGAAGAAGACTTCATGCCTATTTGAAAACCCATGTGTTCTTGTAGGGTTCCAAAAATAGAAATTAAGAGGGTCTCATCAAGTGAACCTAATATACACCATCATATACAGTTTTCTATGGTAAACATAAATTACATAAAATAATAACACATGTATGCTTGTTAGGTCATCATGTTATAATAATGAGAACATGACAGTAGACCATACCTACTTTGGTCTATGAAAAAAACAATTCCACCTTATATAAAAACCTCAAACCATACTCAAGTAATTTGGGTAGTGTTCCATGATCAAGACCCACATTTTCAAAAATAATAATACTTTTTTATGAATTATTATCTATTTTTACATTTTATTAAGAATAAAATTATTAAATATAAGAATAGTGTTAATCTTTCAATTATTCATTAAATTAAACCATTCATGATATTTAGTTATTTATTTATTCTCTGAAAAATTAAAAAACCATGACTTGATTTTGGGATTTTGGGTTTAAAATGATAACATAATTTTAAATATGATTATTCATAATTTTTAATCAATTCAAGAAAAAAATGATAAAACCACTAACAATGATTTTCATGGCCTTGGGTTGGAAATTAAAAAGGGTAATTGAATAAGACATTTCTAGGTCACATAAAATATTTTAGTACAGTGTTATAATTCAATGTTATTCTATATGACTCTTTCCCTACACAAATGACTTTGGACCTGTGCGGGAATTTCTGTTCCATCTCTTATAAAATTTACATACCAAAAAACTCTACCCTACAAGACTTTATCTCTATGTTTGACTTCATCTAGATATATATAAAAAATTGAATCATTCTCATGTGAATTTATCTTGAGTATATGAACTCTTCGATATTTTGTATAAATTTCAATGATTTTTGGCATACTTTCTTACTGGTTTGGAATGTATTTATGGACATGTAATTCGTTTTGGATGGGGAATCACAATGGCTTATGAATTTAGTTCATTATGTCATACATCATATTAACCACAAATGACTTTGTAATCACGTAAAAGGATATCCCTAATTGTGCATTTGAATTTGAGGATTTGTACACTCTAATTATTCATAATTAAAATTTATCATTTCCAAGATAAGGATGGTATAAATGAAAATTATGTTTTCATATCCCTATTAAATATAAATTTGTCAAAAATGTCATTTAGATTCAATGTGTCCATTGTCGATCATTATGAATTAGGAGAAGATCACATGTAGTAACATTTAGGTTGGTAATATTTTATGGGAATTTGATCATGTCAATTGGACCCTCATCATTACATATGGTTAACGTGGATGAAATGAGATATGAGAACTACAAATTAGGAAAGATAGCTCAAGACTGCATGAGTGGTTGTGCAATTGAAAAACTGAACCAATTAATACCTAGTAGGGGTTTTGGGTATGTAATTATAAGAGTTAAATAACTTATTTTTTCCACAGATTTTAATATATTAAGCATGTAATAGAATTTAGAACAACCCATTCCCCTATCATTTTAGGTATTATAAATATTAATAATTCCAAATATATAAAAAATGAACAATATGTAACACTTTCATGGGATTTTTTAGAATAAACACTGCATTCAACTATTTTAGATTAAATAAAATACCCTCCATAAGAACAATATATTTTTAGAAAATCCCATTTTGATTATCCTTATTAATTTATGGTAGAAAAAAGGTATATGATGCACTATAGTCTACAGAACTAAATTTAAAACACATAGGTTTGTCCCCTTATTTAATAATTTGTGGTAAATTTTTTCATATACCTGTTAATAAAAAACAAAATGAATAAAGTGATGTAAAGAAGATAAATATGGAATTCATGAATGGTAGGATAATAAATAGAGAACTAGAAGATTTAAATACGATATCTAAGAAGGGAATACTTTGGGAAATCCCTATTGTACAATGAAAAATCATTATTTTCCCATGAAATCATCATTCAAAAAAGTGAATTCATGTTAGATATGAGGTGTTTTATTCTCATCTAGAATGAGTCACGTGCCAAATAATATTCATTTAAAATGAACAATACCCTTTATAATAACAAATAAGATTATATTTTGGATTTTTAAGATTTAATAAACTAAATTAAAACAATACTTAAGAGTGAATGTACAATAACTAACGAACATTTATAATTATTTTTTGATGGAACCAATGGAGGTATAAAAAATCCTCTGTATTTAATGTCAATAACAACAACCAGGTTTTCCCCTTCATAAACACGATTGATGACACTCACACCATATATATTTTATTCTTTTATATTTCATGGTGTAATTATTTGAAATTGGTGTATATGGTAATGGTTGGGAGGGGATAAAAAAATTTAGGAGTTAAATAACATTATTAGTTATTGTTATTTTTATTATGGAAAGAATAAAATGAAACTAAAAATATAATTTTAAAAAATCATTCCCCCATTGAATGTAATAAACAATCAAATTTAAAAAGGAACCATGAAATATTTTTCCACTAGAACTATTGAAGGGTGTGTGATAGAAAATAACAAAATAAAATTAGAATAAAAATTGAAAAACAACATTTTGAATTTGAAAATTATTAATCCCCCC
The DNA here is from genome assembly GCA_963277665.1 of Viscum album. Lineage (NCBI taxonomy): Eukaryota > Viridiplantae > Streptophyta > Magnoliopsida > Santalales > Viscaceae > Viscum > Viscum album. The sequence continues at coordinate 287,873,880 of OY728153.1, read as the reverse complement.
ATTATAATTGGGTAACACCAAGGGGATCCTATGAAAATAAAATTTTGATATGACCTATTCTATAGACTAATGTTTATAGATAAAAATTGATCTATAATTCTATCTATGTAAATAAATCACATATGTGTATGTTGTTTCCCTCAACTAAGAGTTAGAGTGACCTGAGAGACATTTTCCCAACAATATCTTAAATGAATTGACTCTAAAAAATTTTCTGGTTAGATACATATTGTCCTGGGATTGTTTAATTCCATTTTTAGCTATATCATCAAATAATTTCATTAAAAAAACATGGATGTGAACAATATGATAATTTTAATTTATTAATGGCTCGAAAATATTTTATTAATTATAATCTTCATTAAAGTAAGTATAGATAATATAAAAAACATTCATTTAGAAAGAATTCATGATGTATGAAAAGGAATAGTGAAAATGGGGTTTTGTGGAAATTGGTTTAGTAATCTCTCACACATTAAAATATTAATTCCCCTCAATTCCATTCATCTCAAAATACATTAACAAGAACTGTAATGTACTAGGTATTTATAGTATTATAATTTTTCATATATATTAATATTTATTAATTTAAAATTAATTTTATTTTAAAGGGGAAACTACGTATGATAGTATACCTGAAATGCAACAACGAGTTTCTCTAAAATCATACGTTACACACAATACTATGTTATACTAAAAAGTAATACAATAATAATAATATTATTTTAAACGGTAGTTAATATCGAGCCATTGTAATGGAGAAAATGAATAATATCAATTGAATTATAAAAATATCATTTACACATGTTTAAATATTGATTCTGTGGCTTCTGAATTTATTAGTAGTGGAAATAAAAACCAATTGAATATAAAGGATGCGTTTTTATGAAAACCTATTTAAAAAGAAAATAATTGTGTTTCTCAAATGATATCACTACTTATGGATTTTTATTTAATTAAATATATATATTATATATATTCAATTTATTATCTTAAAATAATCTTATATATTTTCAATGTATGATATAGGAACAAAATCAATTTTTTAGATAAAAGAATTATTTTTCAAAAAATACAGTTTTTCCACCATTTGATGGTGACCCCTTTTTAAATTCAGCTTTGGACCTTTTTACATGTCTTATTTTAAAAAATAAACATTATATATATAATTAGGACATCAAATTTTACAACTATTGGAATTTTGGTATTTTTTCCCCTAAAATCCATATTTTTATGAATACTGAAAAATACTACATTCTAATTCTAAACTAACATTCCATCTAATTTATTTACTTAGTTAGATTGTCTTTTTAATTTTTTTAATTATAAATTCGATTAAGTTTTTATCATTTAATCCAATTATGTTCATTTTATGTAATTTAACATTTAAATTGGACATAAGCACATGTCAATCTTTTCATAGTTTATACTTTTTTAATAACCTGGTTTCTGGGTTTAACCCCAAGATTTAATTTTAAAATAAATACTAAAACTTATATGTTTTAAATTGGTAAAAATGTATTCCATATTTGGAATTAGATAGTCTAAATTTCTAAATATGTACCATTTATTTTTATACATTATGAATAGTAATGTCAATAATTATTTTTATTTACCATGGCTAAAGGATAAATTGGGTAAATAAGGTTAAAAAATAATATTATAACAATATAAGACTACCCAAACGTGTCCTAATACAATTTTATGAGTCATGGGTGACCAAAAAAAGCTTTATTCTGAATAGGATTTATTTTGGAGCCACTTGGGTGTCATAAAGATGTGTTATAATATTTAATTTAAAGAAAATTGAAATATAACATAAACATGTATCTCCTAACTAAAACATTTTTAATTTGGTTTATATAAATGATTTCTTAGACTATATTAATTTATTATAAAACTAAAATGACTTTATACATCATATTATTTTATTTATAATTTTAGTTATTAAATAAATATAAATATATATATGACATAATGATGATGCAGTGATTACCTTATTAATGAAATATTCAAATAAATGATATTATAAATATTAAAATAAATGTAATTTGAACTTTTTATGGCATAAAAAAATTTATTGGGTTTTATTTCAATTTATATTAGATTTAATTGCTAAGATTTTATGTAATCAATCATTTATGACTTAAAAGAAAGCAATTACTAAATAGTGTCAAAATTGACATAAATGAGTATTTTAAACAAATACTATTTTATTAAATGATATAATAGTCCTAGAAATATAATATTCAGAAACATGACTTATATAATGTTCAAAATTTCTTTAGTTATCCATCTATTGTTCGATTGACATTTTATAGTATCTATAGTTACCATATATTATGAAAATAAAAGAAGACATGGTGAGAGTTAATGTTTTTAACTAATGGTTAAAGCTAAAAGATAAGGTTAATTTTGGTACCTAAACTTGTATAAATAATATTGGTTGAGAGTATTTTGATCCATATTCATATTATCCTACAAAGATATTACTTTGGGACTATTACAATTCGAAAATAAATTTATAATAAAATAATATTTCAATACATTCCTAAAGTGCCCCTCCACACTCTTATAAAATGTCACCACATATACCCACTTACTCAAACATCTAAGACTTCTTGTATCCTCAAAAATATATACACATAATCTCCCAGAATCCCTACCTTCATCCAAGAATCTTTTCCATGGGTATAAAGAAAATCAATAAACCTTTTCACTCAAATCAAAAAATGTTACCTGATTTAGTGGTAATATCTTCTCTCAAGATTATTTCCGTTTTTTAATTCTCAAAACCACTAACCCCTCCTTATTCCATTATTTGTTAATAAAACCAGTATAAAAAATATACTAGGATGTATATATGATATTGTTTTTACCTACACTTACACACACGTCCATTTAATGGATATAGAATATATTGTTTCTGTATACGGCGAACTACTGCCTCACGAAATGATGACTGTTCAATTTTCTCCTATCACAACTCATGGTGTCCATTATTTTGGAAATGTATTTATATGTGATATATAATATATTTTTATTATCTCTATTATTATGTAATTTTTATTTACAACATACCTTTATTCTTTCTATAATATGTGAATATGATAAATTCATTTGAGGAAGAGTGGACGGTCGCCCCCTCAAAGTGATATGAGTCATTCATTCCATACATTGAATGTATAATGGATGGAGTTAATGAACTAAATTTACATATATAACATTTATATTATACTATAATTTTAATATACCTATGTATCAATTAGGTTCCATTCCTTTAATATGACAATGAAATTAATGTAGTGTAAATGTGTATGTACGAACTACAGTCTCCATGAATGTTGTATTTTATTTATTATATTATAATGTTATATACTATTATAAATACATATATAATGGATATAGATGATATTTAAATCACGAATATAATTCTGTTTATGAATGACTTATGACCATTTCGACAATTTTTAATCATAACAAGGTCATTTTTTACTCAAGTAACAAATATCTACTAATTGTCATATATGAACTTATGTCGTTAAGTAATTGTTATAACATGGTAATAATTGATATAAAAGGAATATTAATCCTGAAAACTGATCTTAAAAAGTTATAAATTACCTTAATTTTATTATTTAGGATGACAAACAACAATCGATACAAGTCAGACTCAAGGTAAGGGAACTTCATAACCCAAATTTCATTCTTTGGGTTAATCTTCTACTTCCTGATTTTTTCGTGATATTTTTATTTGAGAAATAACTTTTGATATATTATCTAGAATTTATATTCTATTTATGTTTATTTATACTTAATACACATAATCCAATTATTTTTATTAATAAAATGATATTTGTAAGGGAATTTCTAAACTCAATTTTCACTCATTGGGTTTTACGCATACTACATCAATTATTTGATGCCATGATTATGTGTGGAATCACTTTTTATTTATATATGTTTTAATTTACTCTTCCATTTGTGTGCATATACTATTTATACACAAAATAACCCCATTATAAATTCTTATGTCATTTATATGATCTTTGTAAGGGAAATCTTAACTCAATCTCTATTCATTGAGATAAATTACCATGCCATTAGTTTTTCTTAAATGAAAATGAGTGAATGAACTATGATTGTTTTTCACATAATTTAAAATTATATTGGGATTATTTAGATTTTTCCCACATAATTAAGTCATTAATTTATCCTTAATCTAATAATATGAACTCGGTAAGGGACTTCGTTTCAATATCCTTTCTTCGGGGAATAACTTGGTGTTGCACACCATTATTTTTCATATAAGGTGAATGTGCAACCCTTTGACTCATTATATCATGAATTATTATATTATCATGATATTAACTATTTTGTATAATGTAATTTCTTAATGATATGTATTTAGGTGTTTTTTATGTGGTAAAAGAACCTTTCACCCTCCTCTTTTAGTCTATGTATTATTTTATGTTATGTATTTCATTTTCCATTTTATTATGTTGGGTTATGTTCTTATATATCCTTATTTCAGTTGATTTTATTTCTAAGTGATTAGAGACATTTTTCCCTCTCATAAAATCATTTTCTGGATTTTTATATGATGTCGTTAGGCTGCCGAATATTCATAAGGGAATTCTCATCTTCTATTTTCCTATCAAGAACTCTTTTATGTGGTATGCCTTTAAAATTTTCATACCATATTATAATTTCAATTTTATTCAATCCCTATATAGTATAATGTGTCTTTAATTAATGGTCAACCTCTTTCCCCTCTTTTTTTAATTTTTTTAAAACCATGTTACATGGCTTTTATGCGGCATAATTTTCATCTCAAAATATCTCTCTTTTTCTCAAGAAATTATTTTATTTTAATTATGTGAATACCAAAACCATTTTCATTTCCATGGGTATTAATATATACATACAAATGATTTTTTATTCTATAACTTACATACATAAAACCTTCATTCCCTTTTGGTGGGTTATAAATGACATAGTAATCATGTTTTTAAGAACTTTTTAAAACGTCGGTATTTTGAAAGGAAACCCATTTATTTTATTCTCTTTGGGTTATTTATAAAATTTTTTAATATAATATATGTGGATAATATAAAAATAAGGAGATATTAAGGGTGATCTGTAATAGTCCTCAAATTAAATGGGTAATGAAATTAATCTCTAGAGATGGCATGTTTTATGATACAATGGCGAACAACACAAGTAATTTTTATGTTAACTTGGTGAGAACCCTTGGTATGTTTTATGATAACTTGGTGAAAAACCTTGAAAAAATTTATGAAACCTTTAGGATGGACCTTATTGATTTGGAACCTTGGGGATGTACCTTGTTGATATGTATAAAAATGTCTAAATTAAATGTTGTAGTCATATATTAATGTTATGATCCAGGTTATTATTGTTATGATATTTATATTTATCATGACTTTATGAAAGTCCACAAATTCTTATTTATATCTCTCAATATCACATTAAAATGATTTACCTTATTTTCCCTTTCTGATATTTTTATGATCATCCCATGTTTTTGAATTGTTTTCCACTTGGTATATGGATGGGTAAGAGAAAGGATGATGTCAAAAATATTTTAATAAAGAAAAAGAAATCATGTTTTGTTTAAATGGTTTCTTTTGGTTGAAAAAATGGATACTAAGGGTAATTTTCCACATGTAATATCTGGGTCTATTATGTAATAGTTAAGGCCTTATTGTCTAAAACACTAAACCTAAAAATATCCTCAATGTGAAATATGGTCAAATTTTTTACTTAAATCAAGATAGTGTAATGTTTAAGGCCTGATCCTTATAGTTGTTATTTATGGATGGTTTAAAAAACTTTTAAGATTAGGATTTTATATTATGAGTTATGTATATCATCATGTATTTATAGTTTTAAGGTTTATCAAACATTCAATGTCTTAGAAACCCCTTTTGAGGCTTATGTTATAAAATTTCAAGGTAATTAAAGGTATTTTTGGTGACATTTATTTTTGTGTTAGTTATGGGTTAGTACTTTTGGGGATGAAAATTGAATGGTATAGAATATACATTGAGGCTAAAATCTGTTCTGGTTATTTTTGAGGATTTTATCTCATTTTCTTAATGTTATAGGATTTATATAGTTTTTAAAAAGGGACATCATGTGGACTATGTGGAAACCCGTCTTGTCAGAGAAGGATGTGGGAATCAATCCCACAAATAGATTGTGATGCACCTTTATCACCTACCACTACCTATGTGAAGTCCCTAGTTAGTATGCCTAATTCTCTTTTAGTTAAATTATTTTATTGATTAAGAATATGTATATTTGAGAGATATTTATTTTATCTAATGGATATCCTTATTATAGGAAAAGGATTTTGTGGTTAACTGATAAATATTACTTTGGAGGCGTTCACACTTTTAGGAACACAATATTCTTAAGGAAAATAGAATACTCTAAGATTTCACACTACTAGAAACATATACTTCACTAATGGTTTCAAATTGTTGATAAGGGTCGGACAACCATTGGTATAAACTATACCAATGGTTGTTTTTACTATTGGTTGTGGAGCCAAGGGGATATGGGTGCATAATGTATTATATACCATCGGTTATAGGAAACTGTTGGTATAAATGCTTACCAACGATTTAAAACCATTGGGAAAATCAAAATCCATGTTTATACAAAAGGTTTCCAAACCGTTGGCATAGACATTTACCAACTATTCCTCACAAACTATTGGGAAAAGTAAGGTATAGAATATATAACCATGGTTTTCGGTAAAATTTTGGAAGATTTTTTCTTTTCAAACATATTCCAACAGTTGTAAACTGTTGGAATAGCCTTTATGCACCTGCAATAGTAATAGGACTGCCTCCCCCTATAGCAATGCACTTCCACCAATTCTCAATACACACATACCTGTAGATCTATATTTAATTACCTGGTACACACATACAGAACTAATATATAATTCATCAGGTAATTACCACAATAATACACATACATCATATATACCAATATATAATTAACACATAATTAATAAGTTAATTAAATACATAACCAATTCAATTCATAATTGAGAGAAATTACACTATTCAATAAAGAATTCTGAATTGAGTACATAAAATATTGAATTCTCTATAACACATATAGAATTGAATTCAGAATTCAGAAGGTAATAACCCCTGTATAATAAAATCAGGTTTCAGGTATTCAATATGGCATTGATTTTCATATGTATGGGTGAATTTAGATGAGATTTTAATTTTTGGATAATGTGGTATGCCATGCTGTAGTAAGGGGTACTGTGACATGGGGTAGAATCTCTAATAGTTCAATCTTATCCATGGGGGTAGGGGGTGTCCAGGGGGTGTCCAGGGGTGGGGGCTTTCAAGGGGGTGGGGGCTATCAAGTGGTGGGGCTATCCAGGGTGTTGGGGGTGTCCAGGGGGTGGGGTTTGTCCAGTTGGTGTGGGTTCTAGGGGTGAGGGGATGTCTAGTGGGTTGGGGCTATCAAAGTGGTAGGGGTGTCCATGGGGTGGGGGGTCTAGTGGGTGGGGGTTTTTCCAGAGGGTGGAGGTTGTCCATGGGGGTGGGGGTGTCCAAAGGGGTTTCCATGGGTGGGGGTTCTCCAATGGGGTAATGGGTGTCCAAGGGGTGGGGGTGTCCGAGGGGTGGGGTGTCCAAGTGGTGGGGGTTGTCCGGGGGTTGGGGGCTATCCATGGGGGTGGGAGTGTGTAGGGGGTGGGGGGATATCCTGGGGTTGGGGGCTATATAAAGGGGTAGGGGTGTCTAGGGGGGTTGTCTAGGGGTGGGTGTTTTCTGGGGGGCTGTCCATGGGGGTGGGGGTGTCCAGGGGGTGGGGGTGTCTAGGTGGGGTGGAGTCCAGGGGGCGGGGGTCTGTCCAGGGGTGGTGTGGTGTCCAAGGGGTTGGGGCTATCCATATGGGTGGGGTTCTCCTAGTGTGGTGTGGGGTTCATGGTTGTGGGCTGGTGACCAGGGGGTGGGGGGCTCTCCATGGGGTTGGGGTGCTGTCCAAGGGGGTGGGGTGTCTAGGGGTGAGGGTGTCTAGTTGGTGGGGGCTGTCCATGGGGTTGGGGGTTGTCCATGGGGGTGGGGGTGTCCAGGGGGTGGGGTTTCATGATGGTGGGGTGGTGTCCTGGGGTTGGGGGTATCCATGTGGTTGGGGGGTGTTGTCCAAGGGGTTTGTGGTGTCTAGGGGGTGGGGTTGTCTAGGGGTGGGGGTTTTCTTTGGTGGTAGGGGGTGTCTAGGGGGGTTGTTCAAGGGTGTAGGGTGTCCAGGGGTTGGGGTTCGTGGGGTGGGGGTGACGAGGGGGTGGGGGTGGCTAGGAGGTGGAAGAGTTTCTAGGGGTGGGGTGTGCAATGGGTTGGGGGCTGTCCAAGGGGGTAGGGGTGTCTAGGGGGTGCAGGTTTCCATTAGGTGGGTGGTGTCTAGGGGGTGGAGGTTTTCCAGGGGTTATGGGTGTTTTTTAAGGAGGGTGGGGGTCCAGGGGGTGAGGGGATGTCTGTGGGGGTGGGGATGTCTGTGGGGGTGGGGGTGTCCAGGGGGTGGGGATGTCCAGGTGGTGGGGTGGTGTCCATGGTGTGGGGGATGTCCAGGGGGTTTGGGGTTGTCCAATGGTGTATGTGTGTCTAGGGGGTTGGGGTGTTCAGGGGGTGGGGTGTCTAGTGGTGGGGCTGTCCAGGGGGTTGGGGTTTTCCAGGGGGTTGGGGGTTGTGCAAGGGTAGAGGGTTGTCCAGGGATGGGGGTTTAGGGGGATGGGTGTTTATAGGGGTGGAGTTTATTTAGGGGGTGGGGGTTCCCTCTCTGGGGGTGGGGTTTCTAGGGGGCTTTCTAGGGGTGGGGTGGTTTCTAGGTGGTGGGGGCCGTACATGGTGTTGGGGGTTGTCCAAGTGGGTAGGGGTGTCTTGTGGGTGGGGTGTCTAGGGGTGGGGAGATATCGAGGGGGTTTGGGGGGGATGTTAATGGGGGTTGGGTGTATAGGGGGGTGTCGAAGGGGTGGGTTAGTGTACAGGGTGGGTGGGAAGGCTGTCTAGGGGGTTGGGGTTGTCTAATGGGTAGGGGTGTCTAGGGGTGGGGGTGGCTGTCACGAGGGGGGGGGGGGGGGGGGGTGGTGTTTAGGGGTGGCAGTGTCTTGGGGGTGGGGTGTTGTCCAAGAGGTTTGGGCTATCCAAGGGAATAGGGGGGGTGCTTATGGGGTTTTCCAAGAGAGTAGGGGGTGTCCGAGGGGGTGGGGTGTCCAGGGGTGGGGGTTGTCCAGGGGCGAGGGGTTTGTCCATCAGATTAGGGTGTCCAGTGGGTGGGGGTGTCAGGGGTTGGGGTGGTGTCCAGGGGGTGGGGTATGTCTACTGGGTTTGGGTGGTCGTTGAAGGGGGGTAAGGGATGTCTAGGGGGTGGGGTTGGGGGTGTCTAGGTAGTGTGGTGTTGTTGTGTCCAGGGCAGGAGGGTGGGGGGGTTGTCCAGGCCGTTGGGTGGGGTCATCCAAGGGGGTAGGGGGTGTCTATGGGTGGGCGTGTCCAGGGGTGTGGGGGCTGTCCAAGGGGGTGGGGGTGTCCAGAAGGGTGTGGGTGTCTAAGTGGTTAGGGGTGTCTAGGGGAGGGCTGAATCGGTCATGGAAAATAATTAAGTCAAGTTTTATTATTTATAGATAAAGAAATAAAGATACTGTGACCTACCTAATCACATATCTATTATGGCACAAAAATTCATCAAACATCAAATTTCAGTAATATAAGTAAAAAATGTAACGGATAAATCTATCCCTCATCACCATAACTATCATCACCGTCATCATCAGCCTCACCCTCATCCTCATCGTCGTTCCATTCATCGTCCCTACCCTCCTCATCTATCTCCTCCTCTCCCTCATCCTCCGCCTCACCCTCCTCCTTGACCTCATACTCAAAATTATCTTAGTCACCACTAGAACTACCAACTGATTCACCATATATAACATGCATGGATGATATATATTCATCCCAATCTGTGCTAGACTCTAGTGGAAATGGTGTACGTAAAACTTCCATCTGTTTTTTAAATGCAGTGTTTTCCCTAGAGGACTATTATTTCATATCTGTGGCCCTTTTTTCCACATGTTCTGCCTTTTCCTTAACCTACAAGAACTCAGTTTCACTATAAGTTGTACCTAAGGTGGGACAATACCTCATTGAAACTATGCTCTTCTGAGGTCGGCAGCATACTCTTTCAGGGTGCTCATCTCCCAACACATGATTGAAGTGATCATTTGGCCAAAAATTGTCAGGTTCCCATGCATCAAGGGCCTCTAAAGCAGCCTGTTACAAATATAAATAGATTACGAAGTTAAAAAATATAAATTAAAATCTGAAATCAACAATATAATACTTATAATTTGCTTCTGAGTCAGTTTATTAACCCCACTTCCATCATTCCTCCCTCAACATGAGCAAAACAATTTTTTTTCGGGGCACACTTCCTTCAATATTCGATTTTTCCACTAAAATTACATTGAATATAGGAAATAATAATTAAAAATAGGATACCAATATTTATTTTCATAACTAAAATTATATAAAAACTTTGGAAATTGAATAAATTAAAGAGAAATCAATAGAAAGTGAAAGTCGTGAAGAAAAATTATAAACAACTGTCATACCTACTTCCCCACATGATCTAGCATCGTAGTACGTCCCAATGTGTGGCGGTATTTTTTGGAATCAATGTTTTTTTTATTTATTTCAGACAATTCCTAAATAAAATTCAATAATAAAAAATATATTATTAATGAAATACATGAAATTTTTCATCTAAATATACCAAATGTGATTAATACCTTAAACTGGTTAGTCATCCAATGAGCAATCATCTGTTGATACTGTTCTATAAGACAATCATCCATGATGGGGACTGCCTCTAAATCTTTTCCAACTCTGTCATGTCATCCAATATATAGCACGTGCTTATAGGCTCTCCAATTCTCACCAAAATCCTTTAAACGTGTTGGTCGTGCACCCTCACCATTAAGGAAATTAAATCGAAGATAACAACAACAAAATATTAATTCATATAAATACAAAAAATAATATATTTTATTAAATATAACAGATGTTTTTACCCATATATTTGCCCAGTCATTATCCTTGACTTCATTTGGAAACATTATCCATGAGAGCGGGCTGACAATATTGACGTCGGAGTATTTGGAAAACATTTCCAAAAAACTCTGACATTGTTGCCTTCATTTTCAGTCATATGATTGTCTTCATTGTAGTCCACCATCAACTGCATTTGGAGATTCCACATTGTATGCATGCGTGTACACCCCTTCCCCCACCTTATATCAGTAGATGTATCTGTTATGAAAGATGAAAAATATTTTATCAATACATCTTATGATGAAAATAAATATTTTTAAAAAAATTTCATATGTTTCTATAAATATACCTATGGATGTCTAATCTATGGGTATCATTGGATCTGCAGAAGCTGAAGGTACACTATGTGCAGGTGGAATGGGTCCAAATGTATGCTCTTTAGGGACACACTCTAGCAGAGTAAGAGTTGAAGAAGATATAATATATAATATCAGAGAGACGGATGTAGAATTAAAAGAATATGTCACTGATGTCTGGCCGAATGTTGGATGGGGAGTGGGAATCATCATTAAATAAGGTAAATATGGGTGAGGAGACTTAGATGTAAAGGGTGGTGATAACATGTGAGGTATAAATATCTCATGTGTCTCTAACAACACACACAGATCAAAATGTGGGATAAATGGTATGTTAGTGGGAGGGGTAGGGTCCAATCGAGTATTCCGGTTAGATCGCCAAGCTCTTATACCCCCCCCCCCCTTATACGAACACCTTGAGTACTGTGACAACTACTAGGATGCTCATTAAATAATTTGTACCTAAGAGCTGGATCCCAAAAAACAATTTTAAACAAAAATAATCACATGAAATTATATATTATTTAAATATATATATATATATATATATATATATTTTAAATAAAATACTCACTACAAGAAATAGTGGTGGAATGCCCATCTCATCCATGTGACGATTCTTTTCCATTATCTTTTTCTGTCGCCCCTCTTCAATTGGTTGTATTTCCTACATTTGAACAAAAATTGTAGTAATTAAAAAAAGGATTACTAATGTGTAACCCTAAAAAATATGAGATGGAATATTGGGATTTATGGTCATCCCTCCCCCAACCCCCTAGACACCACCACCCCCTGGACACCCCCACCCCCTGGACAGCCCCCACACCCCAAGATCCCCCACACCATAGGAAATCCCCCACCCCCCATGGACACCCCCAACCCTTGGACACCCCCACCCCTTCGACACCACCACACCCATGGACATCCCCCCACCTCTTAGACATCCCCCCCACCACCCCGGACACCCCCCACCCACTGGAGACCCCCTACCCCCATGAAAACCCACCCACCACTAAACACCCCCAACCCTTGGACACCCCCACCCCTTGGACATCCCCACCCCCTTGGACACCCCCACACCCCTTTGGACACCCCCACCCTCTTGGGAAACCCCATCCCCCTTGGACGGCCCCCACCCCCTGGACACCCACAATGCCTTGGATAATCCACACCCCCCCTCATCCACCTAGACACCCCCAACCCTTGGACACTATCCCAGCCCATGGAAGGCCCCCCCCACCCCCTAGACACCCCCACCCCCTAGACACCACCCCACCCCCTGGACACCCCCACCCCCATAGATATCCACCCTAGATAGCCGCCCCTCCACCAATCATGGACCCCCCCTCATGGTTACCCATACCCCCGTTGAAAGAAACCCCCCCAACCCCTGGATTTCCCCTCACAGGCAACACCACCCCCTTGGACATCCCCACCTCCCCTGGACACCCCCACCCCCTGGACACCCCCACCCAACCTTGGACACCCCCACCCCCATTGATAGTCCCCACATGCTTTTAGACACCCCCCAGGACACACACAAGAACGTGGAAACCCCCACCCCCTTGAACAGCTTCCACACCAACTGAATACCCCCCCCCACCCCCCCCCCCCCCCCCCCCCCCCCGCGTGGAGAACCCACAACCCCTCGCAACCTACACACCTCTATCCCCACCTACACATCCCCCCCCCACCCCACCTGGATAGCCCACACCCCCCCACCCAACCTGCAACATGCACACACACCCCCTCCCCACCTTTACATCCCCACTCAATAAAAATCAATTTACAATTAAATAACAAACTTTTAATTCAAAATGGAATAATTTCATTGACACACGCCCCTTATAGTGGTGTAAATTGACTTCAAACAATTCAAAACATTTCACCTTGATGGATGAGCACCAAAAGTAAAAATTGAATTCATATTTCATCGAAATAAAATGAAAAAAGCCAAAATAAATGGTGTAAAAAGATATAAATTAGTTACCAATTACATATTGATGTGGAATAGGTCTCTTCTTTAAGAGAAACATATCTGCTGCTGAAAGAAAGAGGATCACTGATAGGGAAAAATGCGGACAGAGGATCACGACTAGGGAGAAATGCAGACAGATCTTTGGGAAGTACGAGGTACATGGGTATTTGCAGGGTTTTGATCCCAATGGTTTTTAAAAACCGTTAGTATTGATAATATATATAAACAATTTTAAAAAACCCATTGGTATACCCTTCACAATTCCACCCCTATACCAAATGGTAGCATTGAACTGTTGGTAAAACCATCTATTAAAATACATATACTAATGGTTTCATTATACCATGGGTATATGGTACCTATCCCAATAGTATTTTGAAACCATTGGGATATTTCCATTGTTATAGTTGTGGTTTCCACTTATGTAATTTGAGGAGTGAGGGTTGAATATTATTTTGGAATAATCAATGTATTTATTATGGATAAAAGGTGATAGGGGATATTTATGGAAATGATTAACCTGTCATGGAGACTATGTTATTAGGTTAATACATATCAATATAATACATTAAGATTAACCTATGTTATTTGGAAATAAATGTTAAGAATAATTATATAAGACTATGTGATAAAATCTTTTTGAATTTTGGGTTTTAATCTTAGTTTGAATTATTTTGAGGAATTTTAAAGACATTTTTTATTGAATGGTCTATGTAGAAATTGTATATTTTATATTCATTTTGGTGATTAAAATTGGCCCTTCTCCTTATAATGGGTTATTAGTCTTGCAGGATTATCTACTCTTGTACTAACCATTTTGGTTTTGGTAAATATATAAATTTAGGGGAAATATATAGTCTATCATTTTTGGGTTATGTGATTATCTAGATGTTGATTCAACCACTTCATGTGTGACCATGTAATCTTGAATACTCATCTTTTTGTAGAGAATATGAGTTTTTGGTAGATATTTATTAAAGGATGAAACTCTACTAGATAGGTAAGTATGTTTCCTTATATTCTGAGTATGGCTCATTAATAAATTAATCAACATTATGAAAAGGATATTAAAACAAAAAAAATTTATGTTAGCTTTTCCTACTGGGAAATCAAAGACCTTTTAACCTATCTCATGTTTATGGTATTCAAGTTGTTAACTTTATACTGATCATGTTTTATACCACTATTCATCAAAACAAGATGGTTATTTTTTCTTTCATATACATGTTTTCCATTATGAAATATTACTATGTGTTATCTCGAGTGACCATTGTACTTCTCTTTATTTCTTTTAATGTGATATTTATATTGACTCTTTTTCTAATGTGGGATTTTCAATGAGATTTCAGAGTAAAATTTTAAAATTGTGAGGAAGAAATTTCTAAAAGGGGGAAATGATGTAGTATACCTGGTATTTATAGAATAATAATTTATCACATCAATTAATATTTTTTTAATTTAATATTAATTTTTGTTTAAAGGGGATTCTATGTACGATAGTATACCTGACATGAAATAATAGGTTTCTACCAAATCATATTTTTTCACACAACATTGAGTTATACAGAAACATAATACAAAAATAATGCTATTAATTTAAATGGTAGTTAATTCTTAGCTGTTATAATAGAATAAATTAATAGAATCAACTAAATTATTAAAATATGATTTTCACATGTTTAAATAATGATTCTTTGGTTACCAAATTTATTATAAATGGAAATAAAAACAAATTTAATATAAAGGATGTTTTATATGAAAACCTATTTAAAAAGAGAATAATTCTGTTTATAAAATCATATCATATTTATGGATTTTTTTAATAAAAAATTTATGTTATGTATATTTGATTAAATTTTTTTATTTCATCTTATATAATTTCTAGATATGATAGGAGAACAAAATCAATTTTTGAAATAAAAAAATAATTTTTCTAAAAATACCGTTTTACCATCTTTTCATGGAGAACCATTTTTAAATTAATTTTTCTGACACATTTATATGTTTTATTTTACAAAATAGGATTCTTGTTGAGAATAGGGACGTCAATAATTACACCAGTTCATATTTGGGTATTTTTCTAATAAAATCCATTTTTTATGAATAGAAAAAAATAATGAATTTTAATTCAAAACATTCATTTCATATAATTTATTTATATTGTGAGATTGTCCTTTTAATTCTTTTTAATGTTTAATTGGATTTTGTTTTTATCATTTAATCCAATGATGTTCATTTCAGTAATTTCACATTTAAATTGGACATAAACACATGTCAATATTTTGATAGTTTATAATTTTTAAAAAAACCCACAATCTATTTTTAACAAATGAATTAATTTTAAATTTTTTACAGAAACTCCTATGTTTTGAATTTGGAAAAATGGATTCCATATTTGGAATCAAATGTTCCAAATTGTGAAAATAGGTGACATTTATTTTTGGACATTATGAATAATAACTTCAGTAATTATTTTTATTTACCATGGATAAAGGGTAAATCAGGTAAATAAGGGTAAATAATAATAACATAAAAATATAAAACTACACTATCACATGAAATAATCATATTGTACGTGTCTTGGGTGACCAAATAATTACCTAGGCTAAACATTTGGAATTTCGTGGGCACTTGGGTGTGATAATGACATGTTATAATTTTTAATTTAATGAAAAGGGAAATATAACTTAAATATGTATCTCCTAACTAAAAAAATTAAATTTTGTTTAAATAAATGATATATTCATATATAAATTTTAATTAGAAATATAAAAATATTTCATACATCATGAAATTTTTTAATAATTTTTGGACATAAAAATAGTTAATATATTAATGCCACAATGATAACACAGCGATAAACTTACTAGTGAAATATTCAATTAAATGATTTTATAAACATTAAAATAAATGAAATATTATCTTTTTGATGTCATACACGAATTTTATGGATTATTATAAAATTTAATTATTTATTTAATGCCTTTGGTTTTATGGAAATATGTTATTATGACTTTCGGAAAAATTAATTACTAAATAGTGTCAAAATGACATAAATGATTTTAAAAAAAAATACTATTTTATTAACTGATATAATAGTCTTAAAAATATAATATTATGAAAAATAATTTATATAATGTTAAAAATATCATTTATGACCCCATTGTGGTTCTATGGGAATTTTATAGTAATTATAGTGTCCGTATATTATGAAAATACAATAAGACATGTTAAGAGTTAATGTCTTTCACTAAGGGTTAAAGCTAAAAGATATGGTTAATTTTTTGACTTAAAATTATTCAAAACCTATTGGTTGAGAAGATTTAGATCCATAATCATCTTTTCTAGAAATTTTTCACTTTTTAACTATGATAATTTGTAAATAAATTTATAATAAAAAATATTTCAAGACTTTCCTAAAGTTACCATCCTCTATATTATAAAAGGACACCACCTCTACCCACATACTCACACCTCTCAAGCCTCTTGGGTCATCCAAACTCTTCTATAATAAGATCTTAAAATCCATAACTTCCTTCCAGAATCAATACCTTGTGAATAAGGAAACTCAATGAAGCCTTTTGGCTCAAAGAAAAAGGAGTTACCAGATTTAGTGGTAACATCTTCTCTAAATCTTCTTTCCTTTATTTTCCTTATCCAACCCACACACATCTATTTATTCCTATCATTTATAAAAATAGTATTATCCTCAATGTAATATTATTTTTTTATGGTAAGGATAAAACCTACACTATCACACACCTCCATCAAATTGATATAGAAAATATTGTTTTTGTTTATGGCGAACTGCTGCGTCACAAAACAATGATTGTTCAATTTTTTCCTACCACCTATCATGGTGTCCATTATGATGGAAATATATTTATATATTATGTATATTTTGTTTTTAATATCTTTATACTTTTTTAATTTTTTTTATAAAACATACCTTTATGCTTCCCATAATGTGTAAATACCATAATTTCATTTGAGGAAGTTTAGTGTGGCTCGTTCAGGCCATACTTGAATGTATAAAGGTTGGAATTAATGAGCTTAAGTAACATATATAATATATATATTATAGTTTTATTATAATATACCAATTTATCATTTAGTTTTCATTCCTTTAATATGACAAAGAAATGAATGGAGCATTCATGCATACGTACAGTCTATCGTCCCCATGAACATTGCCATTCATTTCTTATCTCCAAATGTTATGGAAATTTATAAATACATATACAATGGATATAAATGATATTTAAATCATGAATATATATCTTGATATTATTTAATTATTAACATATGGATAATTCGTAATCATAACAAGTTCATTTTTTACTCAAGTACCGAATATCGACAGAAAGTATGATATGAATAAATCATTAAGTAATTGTTATAACAAGGTAATAACTGATATAAAAGGAACCAAAAACATGATAAATTTCTTCAATAAAGTATAAATTAACTTTTTTTATGATTTAGGAATATAAATAACGAATGACACAAGTTGGACTCAATGTTAGGGGACTTCATAACCCAATTTACATTATTTGGGTTAATCTTTTACTTATTAAATATGTCGTGCTATGATTATGTGAGAAATAAATTTTGATATCATATATTTTATTTATACATGATTTTTAGTTATTTATAGTTAATACACATAATCAATATATTTTATTAACAAAATAATCTTTTTAAGTGAATTTATTAAACTCAATTTCCACTCTTTGTATTTTACACATACATCGTTATTTATATTATGCCAAGATTATGTGCAGAATAAATTTTTTTGTATAGGTTGTAATTTCCACTTCCTTTTATGGTGATATAATTTTTTTCACATAATCACCCCATTGATAAATTCTTAAACCATTTATATGATCTTTGTAAGGGAAATCTAATCTCAATCTTCTTTCAGTGAGTTTAAAATCAATGTCATTTGTTTTGTTTTTTCCAAGAAAATATGTGATTGAAATCTTATTTTTTCACTTAATATCCACTTATATTGGGTGTATTGATAATTTTCACACATAATTATGTCCTTGATTTATCCTTAATCTAATTATATGATCTTTGTAAGGGACCCCATCTCAATCTCCTTTCTTTATGGAATATCTTAATGTTATGTGCCTTTATTTTTCTTATAAGGTGTATATACAACCCTTTGACTCATTATATCATGAATTAGTATATTATCTTGATATTTAATGGTTTTTATAATGTGATTAATTAATTATATGTATTCATGTGTTTCTTATGTGGTAAGGGAACCTATCACCCTCCTCTTTAAATCAAATACTTCTTTTATGTTATGTCTTTTAATTTCCATTTTCTTAGGTAATGGTATATTATTCTATATAATTATTGTTGTAAATTTTATGTCCATGTGATGATATACCCTTTTCTCTATCATCAACTCATTTTTTGTGTAACACCCCAAGCTTCCATGGTACGTTTCCCTTTTAATAATGCAATAGCTTGCATTGTACACAACTTCGAGATTCTAACACACCGTGACCAATCAAAATAATCGTTATGAATAGTAATACCCACTTTTTGAAATTTTATAAATTTTATATCTCAAAATTAAATTCATTTATGGATTCTGAATATCTAAATTAGCCTAGGGTGAAATTTTGGAACTTTTCGGATAACTTTTATATTTTGATGAATAGTGAAAATTACTAAATTTTGATTAAAGACAACCTTTTTAATCAAAATATTTAGTAGTGATAAATTATTAATTTGGGTGGTTTTAAAGTATATTTAGAATTTATTTCTACTATTTAATACAATATTTTTCATTGGAAATAATTTTACATTTAAACCGGACATAAATAAGTGTCAATCTTTTGATAGTTATTATTTCTTAAAAACACGCTTTTTGTTTTGATAACGAGAATTAATTTTAAATTAATTTCTGCAACTTATTTGTTTTTAATTTGTAAAAATGGATTCCATATTTGGAATCAAGATTTACCAATTGTGTAAATAGGAAACCCTTATTTTTAGACATTTTGAATAATTACTTCGGTAAATATTTTATTTACCATGGTTGAAAGGTAAATCCGGTAAATAAGGGTAAAACAATAATATTACAATAATAATAAATTACCCTAAAACGTCTCATAACCCTATTGGTTGATACATTTCTGACCATGGGAATATTTGGGTGGATTTTGGGACCCCATGGATCTACTGGTAAGTGTTAATGACAATTTATATTAATTAAGTTAAAGTAAATACAAAAATGACATAAGCATATATCTTTTAGTGAACAATTTTTACATATGGTTATATATGTTATATTTTATACTATAAATATTACTTATAAATCTAAAAATATTTCCTATGTAATTGTAATTTATTTATAATTTTGAGACATTGAATAATTAAATTTAGTTATGACACAATAATGTTGCAGTATTTTTCTTTTTAATGAGAGAATCAAATAATTGGTATTATAAAAGCTAAAATAAATATAATTTGAAAGTTTTGATGACATACACAAATTTTATTGGTTAATATTACATGTTATGATTTGTTAAATGAATTTTATTAGAATTAATAATGTTTCTATGACTTTAACAAAAATCAATTATTGAATAGTGTCAAAATTGACATAAATGTGTTTTTAAATACATTATATTATATTATAAATTTATATTCTATTAATAAAAATATAAGTATTGGAAAATGGACTTATATAATGATAGGTGTATCTTTAATGGACTACATGTGGGTCTCTTGGATGTATAGAGTAAGTTTATTAAATATATAAGATAAAAATACAAAGTGACATGGTAAATATCAAACTAATTAACAAAGAGTTAAAACTAAAAGATAAAGTTAATATAATTACCCAAACCTGTTTAAAATCTATTGGTTAAAATGATTTCGACCCATCCTCACCTTATACTTTTAATAATATACTTTGGATCCATTAGAAACCTAATATGAATTTATTATAAAATAATACTTTTAAGTTTTTCCTAAAGAGCCCCTCCTCCCCCTTATAAAAGGACACCATTTCTACCCAATTATTCACACCTTCAAAGCCATTTGGATCTGACGAACCTTGCCCAAATATTCTCTCAACTTCCCTCAGTTAAACCTAGAGGAATTGTTTTGATCATAAATCCAATGTAAGGATCCCTTTTGATCAAATCAAAAGGAAGAACCCGAAGAAGAGGTAATGTTTTCACCACCCTCTTTCAAGTTCCTTTCTTCTTAAACTTCTTATTTATTTATTATTTCCATTATAAAATAATAACTCAAGTATCTACTATATAATGTGATGTTATTATAAAAATGGTATAACCATAATAAGTATTATGTCTATACTTTGAATGACATGTCACCATACGTGCGTACGTACGGCTTACCAACTCCACGTCGTGGTGTAATTGTTATTCAAAACATTATTCTTTGGATGGTATGATAATGATGTGTAATTTATTTAAATAATAAATATAACATGATAATTATTTTGTATATATGATATACCATCCAATTATTTGTTATTTTAATATCAAAAGAATGATATTGTCGCTCGTGCGTACGTACGGACTACCGTCTCCACGAACGCGATGAGATTCATTCCCCATCGTATCCATGCAAGTGTAATTCTCATTTGATGATTAAAAATAATATTTATGGACTTGATATCATTATTTATATGAATAATATACTACCTATCCATAATAAACGCAACTTACGTAACAAAACATATATAATAAAATGAGTAAGTGAACACCCGAAACAATGATAATACTAAAATATTATTAACAATGAAATATTAAAAGATCATATATGATATCATATTTATGTATATGATTCTTGTATAATTTAATAATAATTATTTAACTATTATATAGGAGTTTAACCTACCCTCGACCAAGGAAAAGTACAAGGTAAGAGTTTATTTCACAATCTCTTCATTATTCGAGGTTGTTTATACGTAATTATCTACTGGAACCTCTTTATCATCCACATCCATGTTTCTTAAAAATGTATTTAAAATCATCCTTACTATTTTATAGACTATAGGTTAAAGTCTTTTATACCCTTGTTTACTTTTTATAATATTTTTCATAAGGAATATTTCCATTTTTTTTTCCAAACAAGGTCTTTTTCAACCTTATCAACAAAATTATTATAAGAATGTCTTTTTTTAATTTATACGGAGGGTGCGGCTATTTTCCACCATTATAAAATCGTCGAAGCTTCCCATAAAACCTTATAAGAATATTTTGAAATTAAATGTTTTATTTTATAATTATGTGACTTTTAAATTATTTCAAAATTAATATTTTAAGAATTCGTGAATGGTACTCTTTATCGAGATCAGAATTTTAAATGTTTTAAAGATTTGTCTTTCTAAATATTTTTAATTCAAGTCCATGTTTTCAAAATTATTTTATGTGTTTATTTATATGGAAATGAATGTTTTGAAGTTATATTTATTTCCAAAATATTCAAAGTGGTATGGGATACTTTGATTCAAAAATCTCTTTTAAATTACTTCCTTTATAAATGTGTGAATCTTAAATGATTTCAAAATAGAAAGAGATATTTTTCTAAAAAGGGTTTTGATTTAATCTATGTCAATATACTTTGATGGATTTTATGTTTATTTGAAGTTGATTTATTATGATACAAAATGTTTATATTGTATTGAAGGTTTTGTGATATGTTTGACTCTGGATGTGCTAGTTTAATAACATTCATGGTTTATGGTTAAAGTATTGACATTTCATATGCTAGTTTTAATACAAATGTTTATGATATGTTTAAACCTTTTCATATGAGCAGTTTATTGGACTTAGTAAGTGATGGGTGGATCCCCCTATAGCTCCTCGATGCATCCGTAGGACTCATGAGAAAACTAGATGTGGAATTGTCCGAGGCCTTTTCCCAATTTGATTTATGGTTTTGGCCGAGGCCTTAATCATTTTTAGACATCTTGGCCAAGGCCTTGAAATTTTTTTTAGAATGTCCGGCATTATACATTACATCTTTATGTAAATAATATTGATGGTTCATGTATTCATTAGACTAGTAGAATACCCATGATTATGTTTTCTTATGGCATTATTTACTCAACTCATATTCATTCAATAAAAGTATTCAATTTTATTATTCTTAAAGGCATGTGGTTTCAATTATTCACCATGCTTAATATTTATGTCATTTTACACTGTATTACTTACCCTTACATAGCGTTTCATCTCACCACGTTCTTATGTTTCATTTTCCCATGATTCCAAGGAGTGTATTATAATGGATATTCAAGGTTAAGATAAATGGAATAATGGGGTTCTCAATGAACTATTTATGATGTGTTTTATGATTGAAATTGTAATGTAATGTTAATGTATGTAATCTGTATCCAAGACTGCGAAACTGATCGATCATTTGGGATTTGATTCCTTGTAATCATGCCAATGTATTAAAATAATGCACTGACTCTGGGTAACTAGGGTCGGGGCATTATAGTTGGTATCATAGGATGTTTATCAATAACCTTGGAAGGTAGATTTAGATAAAATCAGATTAGAGCACATAGCCCAAAGGTAGAATTTGAGGATTAGTATAGAAGAACTTCCTAGAATTTTGATATTGTAGAGATTTTTTGATTTTGACAAGCAATACATCCCTGTCTAGATACGAGCAGGTAGAGGAGGCTCTAGAACAGATGTAGCTAGGGGTAAAACCCGAAAACACCGTTTTGAGCTAGACTCGAACGAGAACTGGTGCATGAAAACAGTCCTTACTGCACTCCTGGTTACAAAACTCCCGGGGGATATGCTTAGGATAATTATCATTTTCTTTACAAACCATTATGAAGGGTTTATGAGTATATAATTTCTCAAAGAAGATATTTTTATGATTATGGATTATATCCATAAACTGTTTAATTTATGTTAAGTGTTTTACAAGTTTGGTATTATGTATTTCTATTCATAAACTAAACTAGTGTATGACATTTTTTAGAAATGGTGCCCAGTAGAAGGAATGAGAACTCTAGAAATACGCATGATCCAAAGTGTTAGAGAGATCATATATTTCATGGTCTTAAGCCAAAATTTATAAGACAAATAGTCCCCCACATATTATCATCATATGAAGAAATAGTATCATGTGTTGATAAGAAAAGTAAAGAATTCTCAGAGTCCTATGACTTTGAAGTGAAGCCAGAGAAGGACAGGATGGTAGAGATAAGGACAGATAAAGGGATGAAGGTAAAGAAGGATTCTCCCATATATTATAACTGTGGAAAGAATCACCATGGAAAATTCTTGAAGGGAATGGGAATATGTTATAATTGTGGAGAAAAATGGCACCAAGTACGTGACTTCAAGGGTAAGAAAAAGTTTTCAAATGTAAAATGCTTCATTTGCAAGGAGTTTAAACACTACGTAAACCAATGTCCCAGTCATCAGACTGTTCCACAAATGATGCAATTGGATAATAATCAAGTTATGATAATATTACAGTTGAAGAGGAATGAATAGTGTTCTTATGTTGTTATTTTGAAATTATTTCATTGAAGTGTTGTATCAATGATGTACTAGAAAAAAATAAGGATTGTACTACAGTATTATTTCATTGAGGATTTGAGATTTTATGGTACAATGAAAAGTGACTCTACAGCGAGTTAAACTTTTGGAAATTACATGGTTGAAGGAAAGATAAATCTTAATATGGAACTAATAATGAGGTATTGATTTTCGAATAAGATATGGTTGATTTGGGTAAATTATATTGAATATTTTTGACTGCCTTGAAACTCATTAAAGATTTGTATATTCCATCATTTTTGGATTTTAAATCATTTTTGGATGGATAAAGTATATCCAATATTCTATAAGGAATAAGGGAGAATGAATGTAATCAATAAGGGTTTATGGTAATTCAGGATGTTTAAATATTTTAAAAGAATACATTTTGAAGGTATTCACATGCTATTAGGGGGTAAAAAGGATCTATATTATGTTTACCTTTCATATAAATTTTGGACTGAGAGATTACAAAAGTATTTTTGATAAGTATAAAGGTTGTAATGGATTATATTTTACATTGTATACTATTGTTAAAGTTGTATTTGGATATTTATAAAAAGGAAAATATGATGATCGTGTCACAACCCGTTGCGTCGGACAAAGCTGTGGGAATCGAACCCACAAACATAGTGAAATTGGGATTTATCACCTACCACTAGACTACATGAAGTCCCAATATTTTATAACGTAGTTTTTTTTTTCAAGTTTTGATAGATGAATTATAAATTTATTTTTGGAACCAGATACGGTTAGAATAAATAGAATATTTTTGAGTTCTATTACCTTTTGGAGTGAAAGATGGGTTTGTGGTAAATATTTATTAAAGAATGAAAGTATACATGAAAAGTAGGTATATTTACTTGTGTTCTTAGTATATCTCCTAAATAAATTCCTCAACTTTATGAAAGGTAACATAAAAAAAACGTTGTCGGTTAACTTTTCCTACTAGGGAATCAAAGACCGTTTAACCAATCACAAGATTGTGGTTATTGTTGTTGTTAACTTTCTTCTAATCCAGTTTTCTACAAATCTCCATCAGAAATTGATGGTTTGTTTCTCCTCCATATCCATGTTTTCATATATTCCTAGTATGGGTTATCTCAGTTGACCTTTATACTTCTCTTTCTTTCTTTTAATGTTATATTAACCCTATTTCCGATATGGGTTTTCCACAAAGGTAGTTTCTATTTTCACCCTTTTATTTTCGAATAAAATTTTCAAATTACGAGGGAAATATTTATTGAAGGAGGGGAGAATGTAACACCCCAATATTCCAAGGTACGTTTCCCTTTGAATAATGAAATAGCTTGCATTGTACGTAACTTCGATATTCTAACACACTATAACCAATCAAAATAGCCGTTATGAATAGTAATACCCACTTTTTGAAATATTATAAATTTTAACCCTCAAAATGGACTTTATTTTTTTATTTGGAATATCGAAATTAGCCTAGGGTAAAATTTTGGTACTTTTCAGATAACTTTTATATTTTGATGAATAGTGAAAATTACTAAATTTTGATTAAAAACAACCATTTTAATCAAAATAATTAATAGTTAAAAATTATGAATATGAGTGGTTTTAAAGTATATTTAGAATATATTTTTACTATTTAATACAATTTTGGTCATTGTACATAATTTCACATTTAAACCGGACATAAATAAGTGGAAATCTTTTGATAGTTATTACTTCTTAAAACACACTTTTTGTTTTGCCAACGGGAATTAATTTTAAATTAATTTCTGCTAGTTCTGTGTTTGGAATTTGGAAAAATGGATCAAATATTTGGAATCAGGATGTAAAAATTGTGTAAATAGGTAACTCTTATTTTTAAACATTTTGAATAATTACTTCGGTAAATATTTTATTTACTTTCGTTAAAGGGTAAATCCGGTAAATAAGGGTAAACAAATAATATAATAATAATAATAATAAATTACCCTAAAATGATTACTAACCATATTTGTTGATAAATTTCAGACCATGGGCATATTTGGGACGATTTTGGGACCCCATGGATCCACTTGTACGTGATAATGACACTTTATATTAATTAAATTAAAGTAAATTCAAAAAATGACATAACCATATATCTTTTAGAAAAACATTTTTTACATAGGGTTATATATTTTATATTTTCGACTATAAATATTCATTAGAATGATAAAACTATTTCCTACATAATTATATTTTATTTATAATTTTTATACATTTAATAATTAAATTTATTTATGACACAATAATGATGCAGTATTTTCCTTTTTAATGAAGGAATCAAATAATTAATATTATTAAAGTTAAAATAAATATAATTTGATAGTTTTGATGACATACACGAATTTTATTGATTAATATTACATGTTAGGATTTCTTAAATAAATTTTATTCTAATTAATAATGATTTTAAGACTTTAACAAAAATCAATTATTGAATAGTGTCAAAATTGACAGAAATGTGTTTTTAAAACAAATATAATGTTATTAATTGATATTATATTCCTAAATTCTATGGTTCAGCCAAAGGACTTATATCATGATAGTTTTATCATTAATGGGCCACTTGGGGGTATCTTGGATGTATATAGCATGTTTATTAACTATATAATATAAAAATACAAAGTGACATGGTAAATGTCAATCTAATTAACTAATAGTCAAAACTAAAAGATAAAGTTAATATAATGAACCAAAACTATCTAAAATATATTGGTTGAAAGTATTTAAGCCCATACCCACATTATAATTTTAATAATCCACTTTGGAGCCATTGTAAACTGAATATTAATTTATTATAAAATAATACTTTAAGTTTTTCCTAAAGAGCCCCTCCTCCCCATTATAAAAAGAAACCACTTCTAACCAATTATTCACACCATCAAAGCCATTTGGCTCGGCCAAACCCTGAAAAAATATTCTCTCAACTTCCCTCACTTCACCTAGAGGACTTATTTTGATCAGAAAGCCAACCTAAGGATCCCTTTTGATCAAATAAAAAGGAAGAACCCAAAGAAGAGGTAATGTTTTCACCACCCTCTTCCAAGTTCTTTTCTTCTTAAACTTCTTCTTTATTTATTATTTCCATTATAAAATAATAAATACAGTATATACTATATAATTTTATGTTATTATAAATATTTTACAACCATATTCAGTATTCTATCCATCCTTTGAAGGACATGTCACCAAACGTGCGTACGTACGGCTTACCGTCTCCATGTCGTGGTGAAATTGTTATTCAAAACATTATTATTTGGATGGGTATGATAATGATGTTTAATTGATTTAAATAATAAATATAACATTATAATGATTATTTATATATGATATACCATAAAATTATATATTATTTTAATAACAAAGGAATGATATTGTCGCTCGTGCGTACGTACGGACTACCGTCTCCACGAAGGCGATGAGATCCATTCCCCATCGTATCCATGAAAGTCTAATTCTCATTTGATGATTAAAAATAATATTTAAGGACTTTATATCATTATTTATATAAATAAGATACATCCTATCAATAAAAAACATGACTTATGTAACAAAACATATAGAATAAAACGAGTAAATGAACACCCGAAACGGCGATAATACTAGAATATTATTAACAAAGCAATATTAAAAGATCATATATGATAACATATTTATCTATATGATTTTTTTATAATTTAATAACATTGATTTAACTATTATACAGGAGTTTAACCTACCCTTGACCAAGTAAAAGTACACGGTAAGGGTTTATTTCACAATCTCTTCATTATCTGAGGTTGTTTATACGTAATTATCTACTAGGAACTCTTTATCATCCACATCCAGGATTCTTAATAATGTATTTAAAATCATCCTTAATATTTTATAGACTATGGGTTAAAGACATTTATAACCTTATTGAATTTTTATAAGATGTTTATAAAGGAATATTTCGGTCGTTTTCCAAAAAAGTCATTTTTAATCTTTTCGACATAATTATGGTAAGAATGTCTTTTTTTAACTTATACGGTGGGTGTGGATATTTTCTGCCATTATAAAATGGTCGAAGCTTCCCTTACAATATTATAAGAATATTTTGATAGTAAAAGTTTTATTTTACAATTTTGTGACTTTTAAATGATTTCAAAATGAATATTTTAAGAATTTGTGAATGGTACTTTTTATCAAGATCCGAATTTTAAATGTTTTAAAGATTTATATTTACAAATCTTTTTATTTCATGTCAATGTTTTAAAATTATTTTAAGGATTTATTTATGCGGAGATGAATGTTTTGAAAGTATATTTCTTTCTAAATGTTTCAAAGTGGTATGGGACACTTTGATTGAAAAAATTATTTTAAATTACTTCCTTTATAAATTTGTGACTCTTAAATAATTTCAAAATAGAAAGAGATATTTCTCTAAAAAGGGTTTTGATTTCATCTATGTCAGCATCATTTGATGGATTTTAAGTTTATTTGAAGTTGATTTATTATGATACAAAACTTCCATATTTTATTGAAGGTTTTGTGATATGTTTGACTACGGATGTGCTATTTTTATACCATTCATGGTTTATGGTTAAAGTATTGAAATTTCATATGCTAGTTTTAATAAGAATGTTTATGATATGTTTAAAACTTTTCATATGTGGAATGTATTGGACTTAGTAAGTGATGGGTGGAGCCCTCTATTTATCCTCGATGCATCGGTAGGTCTCATGAGACAACTAGATGTGGAATTGGCTGAGGATTTTTCCCAATTTGATTTATGGTTTTGGCTAAGTCCTTAATCTTTTTTAGACGTCTTGGTCGTGGCCTTGACAAAATGATTTAGAATGTTCGACATTATACATTCCCTCATTTTGGAAATAATATTGATGGTTCATGTGGTCATTAGACTAGTAGAATACCCATGATTATTTTTTATTATGGAATTATTTACTCAGCTCATATTCTTTCCATAAAAGTATTCATGTTTATTATTTGTAAAGGCATGTGGTTTCAATAATTAACCATGCTTAATATTTATATCATTTTCTGCTATATTACTTAACCTTACTGGGCATTTGATCTCACCCCTTTCTTATGTTTTGTTTTCCCAGGATTCCAATAAGTGTATTATGTTTGATATACATGGTAAATATAAAGGTAATAATGGTGTTCTCAAAGAACTATTTACTATGTGTTTTATGTTTGAAATTGTAATGTAATGTTAATGTATGTAATCTATTTCCAAGACTACTAAACTGATCAGTCCTTCAGGACTTGATTCCTTGTAATCATGCCAATGTATTAAAATAATGCACTGAATCTGGGTAACTAGGGTCGGGGAGTTACATTATGATCCTTAAAGTGACGTCGTTACGCTGCCGGATTTTCATAAGGGAATTATCAACCTCTCTTTTCTTACCTAGTTCTCTTTTATGTGGTATGTCTTTGAAATTTCTATAACATGTTTTTATTTAAATTTTATTTTATCCCTATAATTTATTATGATTATTTTATTAATGTTGAACCAATATCCCCTCAATTTATAAGTTTTTCTAAATCCATGTCACATGGCCATTATGTTGTTGAATTTTTGTCTCAAAATATCTCTCTTTTTCTCCATAAAATATTTTATTTATGTGAATACCACAAACTATTTAATTTCTAGGGGTATTCATAAATATATAAAAATTATTAATTTTATTCTAAAAGTTATATACATAAAACCCTCATCCCTTTCATATGGGTTATAAAGAAAATAATGGTCATGTTTTTATGCACTTTTTAAATCGTCATGATTTTGATGTGAAAACCATTTATTTTATTCACTTTGGGTTATTTATCAAATTATTGATTATGATATATGTCGTTCACATGATAATAAATACATTTTAAGGGTGTACCATGATAGTTCTCCAACTCATTGGGTAATGAAAATAATATCTAGAAATGGAATTTTTTATGATACCTTAGTGTGAAACCATACTAATTTTTCTAATACCTTGGTGAATAACCTTGGTCATTTTTACGATAACTTGGTGAATAACCATGGTGATTTTTATGAAACCTTGAGGATAACACTTGGTGATATGAAACCTAGTGGATGGACCTTGGTGATATTCTTATGAATGTCTAAATTAAATGTTGTAGAAGCATTTTCATGTTATGATCCATGTTTTTATTTTTATGATATTCCTCTTACTAATTACTTTATTAATGTCCTCACATTCTTATATATATCTATCGGGATCACCTATAATCTATTTCCCTTATTTTACCTTACTTATCTTTTTATGCTCATCACGTGTTTTTAAAATATTTTCTATAGGGTATGAGGATGGGTAAGAAAAATGA
The DNA here is from genome assembly GCA_963277665.1 of Viscum album. NCBI lineage: Eukaryota > Viridiplantae > Streptophyta > Magnoliopsida > Santalales > Viscaceae > Viscum > Viscum album. Next base: position 287,843,546 of record OY728153.1, on the reverse strand, counting down.
ATATTTAAAGAATATTTTTATCATCAAAAATAAATCATGATTTGTTTAAAGGGTTAACATTGGTGGGAAAAGTTGATACTGAGTGTAACTGTACACATGTAATGTCAAAGTATATTATGTAACAGTTAAGGCCTAATTCACTAAAACTGTAAAATTAAAAGGTCCTTAATGTGAAATAAGGTCAAATTATTGACTTAACTCAAGGTTAAGTAATGTTTTATGGTAATGTCCATATTATAACGTTTACATCAGATGAATTATAACCCTTGTGAAATTTAAGACAAGTTATTTTTAAGCATGTGGGAGTGATTAACCCACAAATTGTCAAAACTATTTTATTAATACGGCATGATTGATTTACATTTTTTTACAATTAATTTGGAATAATATTTTTTAATGTCAGTGTTGGATGAATTTGGAATTTATTTTCTAAATGGATTCAACAATAATCTTTAATGTTTTATTTATTTTCAAATAAATTAAAAGGCCTCAAATAGATTTTTTTATTTTAGGATTAAATTCATCCTGATATTTTAAATAAGATCATTAATTATTTTAAATCAATTCAATAATACATAGAAAAATATTATATTGTGTATATTATTTTCATGGTTATATGTATGAATATTACATTGTGGAAACACATATGACCTTTCCTGGACAGGTTTAAGGATTTAGTAGTCTGAAAGCCTTCAAAACCATCCCAATGAGACATTCTCTACAAGTAATACTTTTCCCCAATGTAATAATATATTTCAATACCATATCAATTTCACCTCCTATACAAACTTCAGGAATTATAATTTATCCCTATGTATGAAATAACATAGGTCCACATAAGATAATAAAGCTGTCTTCTAGGTTTTTTTTTCTTGAGTGTACAACTTCTGATTTATTCCATATGAAATTTCATCCAATTCATTAGATGTTAAAGTAAATTTTGTAATAATTTATTGATGCAAAATACATTATACGTATAGATTCATGGTGTTATATGACTTTTATCACCCAACTTAGACATCCTGAGAACACCATCAGTCATCAGATTCATATGAAAATAGCTTCCTACTCCATGTATGATATTTAGAATATTCTAGTTTTTTATCCATAGGGAGTAATTGTGAAATTTCCATAATAAGTAAGGATTGAATATGTATTATTTTTATTTAACTTGAATAACCAAATCAAGGAATAATGTTCCTAATCTTTGACATGACCATTATTAATCAGGCTAAACAATGAGAAGACTGTGGGAAGGAACTTTGAGGCTAGGAATGATTGACCGGAACATGCTGGTGGAATCTAGACCATTGCCATTTACATGTGGTGTCCATCATTAAGATGATATTTTTACACTAAAATGGATGATTCAAAAAGTACTTGAATCAATGAGAGAGAAAGAGGCGGTATGTGCTTCCTAAATTGGAAATGAAACTATTGATGGTCGTATTGGTGCTTTAGGGTATTCAGAGACTTCTATAAATAGGATGAATATTTAATGTGATAGGGTAGTTTTTATTGGTTTATTAAGTTGGAAGCAATGACTATAGTTTTGGAATTCAATATTATATCATCCAATGATGAAACACTATACCCATAATGGTAAGTCTAATGATACTACCCCCATGTTATTTAATTGGGATTTTAATTGTAAATTCTACTATCCTTAATTTATTATTGTGCATATAATTTCTTAGGTTTTATGAGGTTATGATTGTTCTCCATATTAATAATTCATCTTCTTTTATTCACTGGTTCACACCCACAAGCCACCTAGACCCTCTTTAATACCTAGGATGGTAAGTAGTGGGTCAATTCAGAAGTGACTGATGATATCCAACAACTTTCCTAGCCTAAGATTGTGAATGCAGTGCTTATTGGACTTTACTATTCCAGTTGAAACTAAAATGTTATGGTTATCGATTGAAGTTTTATATTATTATGTAGAGAGATGATCAGTTTAATTGAGTAATTATTTTACATAGTATATGATGGGATATGCATTTTTAGGCCACTAATTCTAAAACTGAATCCATATACTCTTTTAAAATTCATTCTCAATCACACAAAATGAACCCACATTAACAATAACAGAATCACTCCCAAAAACTCCCCTCTAAAGAGAAACATAGAGTGACACTCTTTCAATACATTTCACATGGGTTTAAATTTATTTTCATCTGGGAACATGATAGACTCTATACCATTCCACCATCTATTAACCCATATATTAGTGTAATCAGTATGATTTATCATCATGTGTTAACTATTACTTTATCAGTCAAGTAAGGTTCTTTCAACCACATTAAAAACACAAAAATATCACTCCTAGAAAAGTACATGGAAATAACATTTCACTAAATGTTATCCCATAATCTAGACCACAACATTCTCATATAAGGTAGGGTCATAAACTATGTCTGATATCACATCATTCCATGAACACTAACTTATCACCTAAGGAATGGTTTGGCCAACAATTTCTCACTCAACTTCATCCTATTATCTTAACCTCTACATTATCACTCTTGGTAGGGTCCAATATCTTAAAATATATAGGTAAATCATCTCACATATGTTATTTATTACAGCAACATCTCACTCCATGTGAGTCCATTTTTCGTAGCACTACCTGATCTCTTGTGGTTTGATCTGATATCAAATATTAAACAAACCACTACCTTATCACCCACGGTATGGTAGAACCAAAGACTTAAAAATCAATGAGAGGCCATCAAATTCTATCATTTATTATGTACACATTTGGGTTCTTGCATGAAATAACAATAAAGCATCCATCCAGTCTAATAATCTAACCTTGTCATCCCCAGTGTGAAAATCACTCATGTCCCAGCCCCATATCTTGAATCTAATCTTATTACCTGTCTATCAACGTAGGATAATACCCTCATCATTGTCTCATTCAAATAATCATAGACTTCAAGCTTCTCATTATCCATTTATCACTAATACAAGAACTTAATGGGTTCTTATACACTATCCCACTCTTTGCGCGTTGGCTCCAAGACACAATCATGACCAATGGTGAACTCATAAATCATAACATTTCCCTAATATTAGTCCCATATCATAATCCATAACCGCATTAAAATTAAATATCACACATGGTCTTAATAACTAGGTACTTCCCCAACTAATCCTCACAAATCACCTTGGTATCTCTTTGTTATTTAATCAAAAAATTCAACGAACAATACTCAAATCCATGATTAAATATTCGATAGAGATATATTGAACTCTTCATATTTTGGAAACTCTCTCATCATACCTCATTTAGAACTATATCTATTCTTTTTCCCATGTAACATGAAACGGATAAACTCTACCCTCATTAGATTATTCCCATCCATGTGTGAGATGTAAGTACATATCACCAACCAAAAATAGATATAAGACCTTATGCTTTTCCAACAATCCCTCTAAAATAGACCTAATATATTCATACCTTATCTCAAACCATTTGACATATCATGGCCTTATAATAACCTATTTAATTACCCTATCCCCGCTTGTTCACATAGTCATTGGGTGGACTATAATAACCCAATGTACTCGAGTTAACTTATTCCCTACCAAAGAGGCACAACACCATCCAATATCTCTATTTAAGGGGATTAGGATCCCTATCCCTTTAGCTGGTCCCATGAAAACATATAAGCAACCAGAATCATTCTCAAACTACCATAAGATTTATTATTATAGGGCCCACTTAACTCTAACATAGAGTTACAATCCTTGAGATGCTCCAATCATCCTCATCCAAGCCCATCACTACCTTATCCAATATTATCTCAATATCTGTGCCTTATCTAAATACAGAACATCCAACTAAATAATTATAAGTATTTTTAATTAATTACTCGTCTTAATCATAAAAAGTAATAAATAATGACCAAATCGCTAGGTAGTGTCACAACACCTAAATCACACAAAATCTTATGTTTTCATCCTTATAGTATGTCTTTTATCCGTGATGATAGAAATACCAATTATTATAGATCAATTCCACCATGATCCCATTGAATCAGTGTCAAAAACTTAATTGGATACATCTACATCGATTTTTATCTTATGGTAATGGAGAAAAGAAATAGTATAGGGATGAAATCACCTTAAATTTTCATGTAAAAGTGACCGGAATTATCGCTCCTCATGGGGGATTGATTAAAAAGAATAATTATGGGACAGAACACCAAAATGGAACTATACTGATTCATTCCTGGATTAAATATTAAAGGGATAGTAACCCTAAAAATTGGTCTTCCTGTCTTAATAAAATAGGTAAGAACACCATTTTCACCATTTTATGGGGCCACAACTCAAACCCTATCACCTATGGTATACTTATGGTGAAACTCTTTGGGTGATGGTAAAAAGGACCACTTATGAACAATGTTTTTGGATCGATGTATGCTTCATTGGATAACCCTACTTTTTATGCATCATGATACCTATACCTACTTGGATCCACCATATAGATTCCCACTTGATGTAGTGTGACATCCCTTCTATTGGTGTGTCCACAAAAATCCACACAACTAAGAAAATCTCCATGGAAAAACTATATATCATAGCTACAGAGGATGCAACATGGTTTTCTTCATGCCCCAAAATATCACAAATGAAAACCACTAGAGTCCTCAAACCTATATTTATGATTTGGTACCATATTGTGTTCTCCCCTATCTTTATTAGATGACATGGGAAAAAAAATCAATAATAGGGTTCATGTCTTCCTTCTCCCCACATTCACCTAATCATCCAAAACATCTTTCAGACCTTTTATAATATCTAAAAACATCTCCTATAGGGTTTGAATCCATAGATTACTGATCAAAATTATTATTATCAAAATCTACGACACTCTGGGATCAAAAAATCATATTCCCTTAGATTTTATCCACTTGTTATAAGATGGTTCATTATTAGAAAAACAAGGAAATCATAATCTATAAAACAAAAAATGAAATCTAATAAAAAAATGTATTAAATCTATTTCATTTCCATAATATTTTTCAAACTCGGTATTATCTTTTTATTCTATTATAAATAAATTTTATTTAAATTTCCCATGATTTAACATATGTATCATATTTATTGTTAATTGTTCCATAAAAATTAATGTTTCATTTCTCAAACATATCCTATAAATTTTATTTTTATCTATCACTAATTAAAAATGAACTAATGAAATCTACTCAACAACAGATCAATAAACTTTTAAAAATTCACTAATAATGATTACCAGTGATGTAAAAATATCATTCATTATTTTGATCTTAATTTCTTGATGAACATTAATCAATATTACCCATTGAATTAATCAAATAGAAATTTATAAAAAATTCAACGATATATCTATTTACGTATCCATATTGAAGATAAATAGGGAAAGTAGTAGAGTACAAAAATATTCCATAAGTAATAGATTATGAATTTAACATAAAATTGATCTTTATTTTTATCCAATTATTCACATGATTTAGTATGTCAAAAAATCATAATAATTTTACACAAATCTCTAATATCACCCGAAATTCCATTCCAATATTGATGATATTGGCCCCACTATGTTACATGCCCTGATTGGATGGGGAGTGAATTGTGAAATAATGGAATAAACCATCATGGATTTCATATTATTTCAACATTTAAAATTCTCTTATCTTTTGTTCTCATGAAAATATATATACGAATAATTAAAAGAATGAATCAGACATTAAAAATTTTATTTTATCCCCCTAACTGAGGTAGTCCAAGGAGTATACAACGGTGATGTTCCAACATACCAACATCCATTAGACAACACTATTTATATAAGGATTAGAGTAGAATAACAGACCCTAGTTTACAAAAAATAACCCTTTGATAATGCACTTATATCATAACTTAACTGAATGCACCACTCCTAAAAAATATTATTATATTGTTTTGAATAACATAAAATTTGGTTACACTAATGTTTGTGTCTCATTAAGATATTTTTCACCCACGGGATGAAATCAACCATAGCATATAACTGCTAATTTAGAAAAAAACTGTGTAAAATTATTCTTTATTGTGAACTACCCATGGTACACTAACCACAAAAAAATCTCACACCATCTTTACGATGATTAATTTTATGTGCTTCTACTCAGTAGAATATATTTTTTGAGTTTCTCCTACATTATCCCACTACATGGATTCCCTTCGAATGATTCCCCCACGCACTACCTTTGTGATTTTCTTCCTCAAAATACCATCTACATCATTATAGTGATTTAATCCTCATACACATAACATTATATGATTTTTAACAAAATAAATACATAAAAACAACCTAGAGGAACTATAATTATAGTTTACTTGAATGACTATGTTCATAATATGTTAATATTAAACTACTATTACAAAAATATTTTAATCTCCATAATGATCTCCAAGGTAACTTTAAGCTTTAAAAACTCTATAAGATAACCTCAGGAATATATAAAGAAATGGGGACTTCTATAAAGCCCAGTAAGAGAATATGTTTGACAATGAAGTATAACATAAGAGTTAAAAGTCATAATATTATATAATAAATGAAAAAGGCTCATGAATAATAATACAAGAGAATGAAATAAAGAATATGGAATCAAAAGATCATTGAAAGACTAGAATATAGAAACAACATAAAAATGTCATAATCCTATGTTATGGATCCCTACCAAGATAATACAACATGGTAGATAGAGTCCTATCATGGATCAGGTTTACTCCATAATGCAATACATATCCTCTCTAGGTATATAGAAATTCCCAAATGTATTGGAGTTTTGTCTGGGTACACCCATTATAACTAGTAAATGCATATGTGTCGCACATAATGGAATCAAACATAAGGAATAAACATAATAAATACACATGGAATGTAATTGGTTACATAATATTACATCACATAATATTCAAATATGTTTCATAATGATTCCAAATATATTATGTAATTAAATAATTTGGATAATTATATAAGAATCAATAATCATAGGTCTCTAATATACAGTTTATTTGGAGAAAAATTATCTAGAATGGGTAGATAGTTGGGTATAAAAGTGACCCTTTTAGAATATAGTTTTAAGGAATTAGTAAAATTCATTAAAAGAATGAGATAATATGAAATTTTCATTGAATAATGTGGTAAAAAATGGTTAACCTTATAATATATCATATGTTATAAATATTTAATGGTTAAAATAATGTAATAGATTATTTCATGAATGAATTAAGGGATATAATTGATCCCATAAATTGGGGCTGACTTAAAAAATTGTATTGGTAAATGAATGTAACACACGTATAAAAATAAAAAATAAAGGGACAGTGAGATAAGTATAGATTTAATATAAATATATATGATTTATAAGATTCCCTTAAAATTAAATATATATATATATATATATAAAGTGAGTGAGATATAAAAAGGTATAATTCCAAGAAAAAAAGGATGGTTCAGATTGTTCCCTTAACTCAGGTCAAGATTCTATCTGCACTACCACTTTAAATTTTGAATAATAAAAATTTTACTTATTAAAATCAAGATTAAAAACTATATTCAGATACATATTATTTATTATTAATATAATTTGTTATATTACATCCATTTTATGTAAATATTCGGTCAATTTCCATTGTCCCAAGGCCATTCATTTCATGGTTCCATGGTTTCATCACTTGTGGATGATTATGAAAGTTAGTTATCAAATTGAATAAAACACACTACAAGTATAATGGTCTGGAGTTAATCTGTTTATAGAAATTAAAAGGGTTCTTATTATTTAACAATATTCATAAATTGGATTTATTTATTTAATATATGTATTATTTCTATATGCATTGTACATTTAGGTGAGTTTTCCCTGCATGATTAAATTTTTGGATTACCATTAATATCAATTCTATGTATCCACTCAATAATGTGAAATAATATATAATATTCTTATATATATATATATATTTAAACCATAATAAATGAATTTACTCCATCCATGAAGCCCATGGTGGAGAATAAAATTATTTATTCATGGGGTTGGTGATCCAACCATATTATGAACCACATTTTAATTTATAATAAATTTATGGGGGGTGGAAAAATGAAATTCTATTAACGAGGAAACCTCTTAGTATATAAGTTATAATTTTTTAATTATTTCATGTTTTAAGAACTGTTTGGAGGTGGTATGAGAGGAAAAGTGTTGAAATGCATAAGATAAGAAGATTTACTCTCTTTTAAAAGACATTAAAGCAACATGGAATGGTATTTTAGTGGGAAAAACAACACTAGGATTTGTGGAGAGGATTAGGAAGAGAATTTGGATGATATTTGGAAATCTATAATTCATATATAGTGTGAGTAGAAGTGTTGGTGAGGGTCATTTTTTTATTGATAGGAGACGAGTGTTTTAAATATAATATTCATTTTTTATTATTTATACTCCACAATATAATTAGTGATAAATATAGGGACTTAATATAGTAATTAATGCCCATTAGTTTAAACTAATGTTTATTTATAACATCCATTACTCACAAATTCTAGTATTTAACTTTTAATTTTAAATACCATATTTTTGTAATATTTCTCTATTAACCAAAAATTTAAATATTTTAAAAAAATAAAATACTCAACCTAATCGTTTTTTATTCTTAGATACCCAAAATGAAAATGAATTTTTTAAAATAGTTTTATAATTTTTAGAAAAATAGTTTTTAAATAAAATACTTATTTATATTATAAATAACAATTTTAATATTATGATAAAATTTCTGTCGCTTTGAAAATTTACTTATGGCTGTATAACGTTATGTTATTGTTATAATAAAGAATAATAGTATTTTATAAACATGATTTATGAAATAAATTACATTTTTAGATTTATCATAAAAATTAAAATAAAACATATTGGTTTTGGAAAAAAAACATATTATATTATTTTTAAAACACACATTTATCTCTATTGTGATAAAATTTCTAAATATTTTCTTTTAATCAGATAAAAAAATTATTTCATTATTTCATTAGTAATGTTACTATTATAAATGTAATTTTATTATTCTTAATAGATAGGTTACTATTTACAATAGTTATATAAGAATCACATTGGAATAGTTTAGTAAAAATAAAGTAATGGTTAGGTATTAATATTCAAATTAACCTTTACACCCTATATATACTCCACCATTTTCATAACTCATCATAAAATACTTCTCATATAAGGTATTGTACTTACATTAGTAATGTATACCATATTACTGATCCATCACTATCATTTTAAATTCATTATTGGATAGATATTCAGGGGATAATTTCGCAATATAGAGCTTACATTAGTGTGAGACTAATTGCTCATTGATTAAATATTTATTATATTACTTGTTGTTATATTCCAAATTCATAATGTTTAAATTTCTTATGAAATTATATCAATATATATAAAAATGTGTTTTTAAACAAAATTAAATAGTCATAGTGAAATTATATCAATATATATAAAAATGTGTTTTTCATTTCTTATTCTATTTACCATGCTCCCCCCATACATATGGATCCACCATAGTAATTGGGCTTGGTGAGTTGTCATTTTGAGAATAACATATCCTATAAATTAGAATATCTTCACATTCTGATCATTATAAGGGAGATCATTCTCCAACTACACCAGCTCTAAAAAGAGTACATATGATGAATATGGTATGTACTTATTAAATATGGATGATGGGATATGAAATATACTTTATAAAGGGTTTGTGGGAGTGAAATTATATAGGCCACAACTCTAATGTGATCAAGAATCTTAAAGGGGATAATGTAACGTGGAATTATATCCCTTCTTCATAAATCATAGGACTCTCTTAAGTAGAGATTTAAGGAGGATCAATTTATCTTCATCCTTAAAAACTATGTCATTATATCAATTATCATTATAAGAATTTTATTTTCACTAAGATATCATGATGTGTCTTTGAATGTTCTTGGAATTTTACACAATTTCATAAACTACTTCTAGTATGAATTACTTCTATTCACCAACTCATCCCAACACACTAGAGTACAATATCATTTCAATAGAGGGATTTATATGGGGCCATTTGGATGATTGATTAAAAGTTATTAGTATATAATAAGTTGACCAAAGTAATATGTTGATCTCATCCACCTTCAATTTTTATCATTCATGCTCTCAAAATATACTCATGTTTCCTGATATACCACATAAATTTCCCATTAGTTTTGCGGTGATAAGATGTATTGGTGATCAAATGTGTGTTTAAAGAATATTTGTGACTTTTCTAGAATTTTGAGGTGAAACTCAAATCTTAATTAGATACAATTGATAGTGGCATTCCATTTATCCCATTACATCCTTATTGTGTATCCTTGTTATATGATCAAGTGAGGTAACATCCCAAATTGTAAATAAATAAGCACTATATCTAAGAAAATACACCGGAACCTATATTAAATTATAATCCATGGATATCTTTAGATGGCTTGTGAAAAATTCCATGGTGTTTTTTCACATTTCTATATAGGTATAGGAAATGGTAATATGTTTCCCTTTGATTTTTTCTTATCCACATTAACTTACTGATATACCAATAAAATTGATATATATTCAACAATATACTTCTTCATATTTTCCCACCAATAGTGTTTTAAAATATATAAATACATACTTATACTCCCAAGGTGGATAAAGAATATTGATCTAGGGACATCATTGAAAAACTAATTATTTTTTATAGGATTTTATGGTACAAGTATTCATGAACAAAATAATACAACTGATTAAATATCAATTTCAAACTCTAAGGATTCCCCTTTTCTTATAACAGTCAGTTTCTTCTATATTTCTACATCATCCCTTCAAGAATCCTTTCTCTTCACTAGAATTAATGGTTGGGAAATCATTTGATAGTTGTAAAAAAAAATTCTCCCTATTATGACTTCCATTCCCATCCATCAAAAGTAAATGAAGTTTAAATACTTCTCATTTTTCATCATTTAAAATTATATGGTAACCATTCTAAATAGATATTTGACATTTTATTTTCCCTCTAAGGATGGTAATGGATTGAGTAGTCATGTTACTTTAATAACGTTAACCGCATTAATTGGAACATTTTAATATCTTTTTTTGTGGATATATACTTTAGGATCTTATTATGCATATATATTTCACACTTCACTCTAGAGAGATGATTCCAAAAAATCATTAATGTGTATATATATCAAAAAACCCCATATCATGTGTCGGATTATTCTACTCAAGAACATTAATCTTCCTTGAGGATTACACTGTCACTTTATCATTTTGTATCAGTACACAATTTAATACCCTATTTTAAGAATTATTGAATATCCTAAAAAGTTTCCCAATAATGGGTAGTGTGAGTATTGGTGTTTTGATAATCTTCTTATTAAATTACTGCAAAATCCATTCATATTCATTATTCATGACATTCTTTACTCCCTTACAAATTGTTTTGGTCAGAGGTTTCTAAAATCATGATATATTCTAAAATATTATTTATAATACCCATCTATTCAATGAAAACTATAGATCTTTATTATAGAAGTTGTTATGGGAAACTCCTTATTCAATATTGTCTTAGAATGAACTGCATGTTTCCCTTTTTTAGAGATAATATTCCCTGTGAATGATACTTACTACTTCAAAAAACTTTATATACATTTCATATAAATTATCCTTTTATAAGGTCATTATCAAATTATTCAAATCCTTTTCATGTTTTTCCATGGGTTTTTAGTATATCAAAATATCAACTATAATGACTAAAATAATTTTTTGGTTGTAATATTTATTTTCTACATTCATTAGTTCCATAAATATAGGTGGAGAATGTTTTAGTCTAAATGGAATCACTATGAACTCAAAATTATGATACCTTGTATTAAAGTTATTCTTTTTAATATTCTCTTTCTCCACAATTGTTTGACAATACACTAATTGATGGTCCGACATATAATTGTACTAGTCTTGATTTAAATCATTGAACTAGCCATCGTTTTTGGTCTGGGATACTGGTTCATTATAATTTACATGATGATTTCAAAATAATTAATATATTGGCATAATTACCCATCATTTTTCTTGAAAAACTTGACTAGAACATCCCATCATGAAACACTCAAGCATATAAAGCACTTTTCTATAATCTGTGGTTACAAATTCCTTAGTTCTTCTAACTAAATTGTTTACATTCTATAATAAGGTTTAGATTTTCATAGAGATTTAATTATATATTCAATTGAAAACCCAGAATCTCATTCAAGAGGAAGACTAGAAAACTCTTTAGGGAAAACATCAGTATAGTCCCTCTTAGTGGGCATGTCTTCAAGAATGATTCTATACATTTTCTCAATCATTTGAACTAGATATTATAACTCATAATGAGAAAATATCTATGATTTGGAAGAATATTTCAAATGAGATTCATTTGACTCCTTACACTTTTAAATAATAGATGGATGATTTTAGATATTGAGTGATTTATCTCTCTCGATTATTGATGTTTCATTATATAGGGACAACCAATCCATACCCAACATAGAACAAAATTCTACTAAAGGGAGTTTGAAGAATTATTTTGGAGGTTTAGTATATAATAATTGACTGGGAAGGAGTTATATACATGGGATATAACAATTTCTTCATTTATTATTCTCATATATAACCCACCTTATTCTTTTGAGGTTTTTTTGTATAGTTATAATAAACATGCATGATATGAAAGAATGTGTATAACCCCAAATTAAATAATACATTTGCCATTATTTATTGAATAACAATCAAACATGTTACCACTTCAATATCAAGGTCTAACTCAGATTATTTGATAATATAGGACCTTCCTTGATTGTTTTCCCATGGGGGTTTTTTTCATTATCACTATAGCACCTTTGATTAGAGAATTAGATTACATAATTCCTATGTTACTTTTATATGAAACACTAGAATAAAATTTATGGCTTGATTAGAAAATTATTTTATTCTATCATAGTAATGAGACTCTTTATTTAACTTCACATTGATTAGCATGATTCCCTGCTTACCCACACATGAAGTGTCTCCATATCTCTTTAAGAAAATTTTTGGTATGCTTCTTCCATCATTTTTTGAATGTTTTCAATTTATTAAACGTTCATCTATTGGATTTAACAATTTATCCTCCGAAATTAAAATCTATTTTTTACGTTTTAACTCTATCCCAATGAAAACACAACGAATCACAAGTCTACATCTAGTTTATAAGGTCATAAAGAGTAATCTATTTGTAACATCCAAAGACATGAAGAACCAAATCATTTTTAGAATTTCCTTTATTCTAATAAAGATGTTTTCCCCATAACATTAAAGGATAATGAAATTTCTAGAGGTGTATTAAGAAATTGTTGTTAATATTTCCTCATATGATCAAATAGAATCGTCATCATTTTTTTCAGTCCAAGGAACTCTCTCATGATATTAATATGTAGATATCAGGAAATTACTTGAGAAAAATTATTTTTTAGTGTCCTTCCCAATCCATGGATTTGACTTATTCCTTAGTATTTGTGTTATTGATAAGTGTATTCTACTAACTGGCATCTCCCTGTAGGAGATAAATAACTTGTATGACTTTATCTTATTTCAGGAATTAGAGGGAAAAATATCTTCTTAATGGATTTAATCCATTGTTCCATGATTAAATAAGATCCACTAAAAGTATATATATTTTGTCACATAAAGGACTGAACAAAATCTTTTACATTATTCAAATAAGGGATTTACAAATGATATATTTTACTATTATGAGGAGGGGGACCTTTTTTCATATCAATTACTAATCCGAGATTCATCCCATCATTCAATGAAATCACTCTTATACAAAATGTTCCTAACAAAAATGAGTGATTTATTCATCTTGAACTTTTGACCTCAAATTTCATAGACACTTTAGATCTCTTAAAAAAGACACGGGAAGCTCTATTCAGATCATTTCATCCATTCATTGACTCCATCTAGGTATTATTTTAGACCATTTGGTCTTCAGGACCATGCCACTGTTTTACTCCATGATAACTAGAATATCATAATTGATTTTTCAACCCTATAATATTTGATGAATAAATTGTCCAAAGTTCCTTGTCCTTGAAATGAATTCTATTTCTACCGCGTAATATGGTCCTATTATTTTCTTAGGATGTGGGATTCCCTAAAAATATCCATTTGGTTAAGCTTCCCCAAACACCCTCATCCTATCCAAAAACATTGTATAATTCAAATGATAGGGTATTTTCTTGAGCGTTTTTTGTTCTCAAACTCCACAATAAATATTTTCTATCAACTGATATCCATGTGTATATATGTCAAAGAATATATTTCAAAACCTATGGTGGAGTGGTTATGGATATGGTTTTTTAGGAATATCATTATAATCAATCAGTGGTGTTTCAGTCCTAGATATTTTTTTGATCATATTGTTTTTTGAATGGGGAACAAATTCTCATCTCGAGGGTGAAGAAGTAGTGAATAAGAAGAGGGTATAATTTTCCCAAATATGAGAGGGCCTAATCTCATTTCCCCTTCATTTGATCATCCATATATCATAGAGGTTATCCATGTCGATCATCTATAAAAATATTCGATTACTGTGTATATTGATCTAAATGTGGCATATATCATTGATAGATAAAAACATTATTAGGATGTTTCTAGTTTTACAACATTGGTATCGGGTGACCCCCACATAGATATGAGTGTTCGGTTTGGATCAAGAAATGTAATGTAGGGAAACCATCAAATTTTTAATTTCCTATTTAGTAATGGGAATAAATCAAGGCCTTTCAAGGACAATGACACCTTTCTAAAAACCATGGATAACAGATCTTTATGGAAGGAATAAAATCCAATGACATAGCCATGTTGACCAGATAATTATGGGTTAATGATGTTATCCAAGAGAATGGTATTTAGGGTAACCATACTATAATATTATATTTAGGGCCAAAGAGGATCAATGTGATAGGATCATGAATTCATAATTCTTTATGGAATCTTGGTATGACATGGGAATCATCCTAGATCTAATGTTGGACTCAAATGTTATTTATGTGAAGGGTGCTGACAAGGATATTTCTTACAGAGTAGTTGTCCAAGAGCATATCCTTTTTTCTAATTAATATATTTTTTAGGACTCTTTAAAGATCAATATCTATAAGGAATATTCTCATCATATCTTTAAAAGATTATTAGAGGTTAACTTTAATGAATAATAACTTTCTTTGATGGAAAAAATTATCAAATTTTGATAGGTGCATTAAATGAGGGGAAGAAAAATCTTGGAGTAACATGTACAAGAATGAAAAAATTAGTTTTATCATTTGAGGATATTATCAAGGACACACTATACTTAGAGGTAATATCTGTCTAATAAAAATTATATATAGTTAATCATCCAAACTCTTTTAATTTTATTTGGAATAACCCAGATTTATAATTTTAGGATTCATGTTTCTTTTGGTTTTTTGAACTCTATTGGTTTCCCACATCTCCTTCAAATTTAATTATTTGAATAAAAAAAATAAATTTTGATTGAAGAATACTTAAATTAAAATGAATATAAACAAAGAAACTATGAACATTGAGGTAGTAACATAAAAATGAAATTTATATCCTAACTTTTTTTTATAGATTTATATATAGTTTATCCATATAAAATTTACTATTAGTTTTTCTAACATAACAATATATTAATTTCATGCATAATTTTTCCTAAAGAACATCTAAAATGTACTAAATAATATACTATAGAAAGTTAAAAACTAATGTGAATCATGGAACCTTTTTCATGCACTAGGTATAGAATGAGTTAATACCCAAAGATCCCTTCTATGTTTATTAACACTATATATCTGAATACTAAATAAATATCCACATGTAGTGTCCATATAGATATTTCATAGCATAGAAATCACTAAATCTATAAATTACCATAATTTTACGGAGTTTTCTAATACATAGACTTATCTATATAGTTTTTACTAATGTATTATTGTTATAATATTAAAAAATTACTAGACATTACTCTAATGCCAACTATAAAGACCCAATCGTCATACACATATCATTTCATTATATTTAAAATAAACTACCGCAAACACAACCCCGAGGATTTGGCGGTCTAGTGTTTTTGGGATACTAGGTTCATATTACCTTAACATTGGAAAAAATAAACATTATTTTAATCTATGTAATGAGGTCATAAATTCAATTAAGCTTCTGAAACTATTTTCAATATCCTTGGGAATACATAGTGAAAAGGGGTGTGTTAAAATTCCTTGAAATGGAATCATAATGATAACATGGAATATCATATATGTAAAAAGTAATAACATGGTATCATAAAAGAAAAGGCTCATGAATAATCATATGATAATATAAAACAATGAATATGGAATCATACAATAATTTTAATGTAGGAATGTGGAAATAATATAAAAATGAATAATTTATAAGGCAATGATCACTAAAAAGACATAAAAAATGCTTTACATAGTCCCATAATGGATTTGGTTTACTCCCTAATCCCATACATATCATGTCATGAGATAGAATATTACGCAATGAATTGGAATTCTAACAAGTCACACCCATCATAACATGTACATGCATATCTTGGACACATAAGATAATCAATCATATCAAATATGAATAATAAATACCCATGTAATGTAATGGGTTACATAATATTATCTCAATGCATATTCAAAGGATAATTCAAAAATATTCCAAAGAGAAGAAGGATTTAAATATTTTTTACATTCATATTGGAATATTTAAGCATAGGAATAAAATTTAGAGTTCATATTAATTATAAATAATTATAAATATTAAGGAATTGGGAATTAAAAAGAACTATTTAAAATAGTGTTTTAGAGGATCAGAAAAAGGCTATTAATGTTGGAAAAAATATGATTTTTTATTTGATAACGGAGTAAAAAAACAATTTTAAAAAAATATTCCTTATTTTATAAATCATGAATAGATAAAATACCTTAAATTTTTTTTATGAATGAATTTATGGATATAAAAGTTCCCCTAAATTATTTTTGACATTAATTATGGTAATAATAAATTAATATAAGACATTTATAACCACAAAAAACAAAGAGAGAATAAGATAGGTATATATGTAATAAAAAAAATTATTTTGTAAGAGTTATATAAAATTAAATCGATATTTAATTTGTGGTAATGGAAAATTTTCATAACCTGAAGAACGTAGGGTTGTTCTGAGGGTTCCCTTATCTCATGTTCAGGTTCTTTGTGCACTTTCACTTAACATCCTAAATAATAATATTAGGTTTATAAAAAACATATAACCACGTTGAAGTATATCTTATTTATAATGTTTTTATGCTCTCATAGAAACCTTTTTTTTGAAAAAAAATTTCAATTTACAATGTTTTTAGGTCATTTGTATCATGGTTCTAAAGGTTTCGTCACTTATGAATGACTACAGAAGTTAATTATGAAATGGTTACATAACTCCAGATGTATAATGGTTTAAAGTTGATGTGTTTTCATAATTTCCAAAATGATTTTAGTATCCAAAAGTATTCACATATAACCATAATTTATATGGTATGGGTTTATTCCTATAGATGTTGTTCATTTAGTTATGGTTTCTAACCATGATCAACTTATTGAATAAAATTTATTATTATATTTATATATCCACTCTAAAATGTGATAGAAAATATAATATACATATTTATTTCATTTTAATCCATAATAAGTTAATTTAATCCAACCATGAAGTTTGTTGTTTAAAAAGAAATTCTTCATTCATGGGGGTTTCGATCCGACCATATTTGGAACAACATTTTCATTTTGAATAAACTAAGGGGAGGGATAAAAATAAATACTCCATTAACAAAAAAACATATAAATATATTTATTATATTTATGTTATTATTTCTTGTTTTATAGAAGTGATCAAGAGGAGGTATATAAAAAATTATTAAAAGACATATGTTGAGAATATTACCTCTTGGATTGTTGTGTCATAGAAAACACATTAAATTACGTTGGAATGGCCTTTCAATGTGGCAAGTCACATTAATACTTGGGGAAGAGAACTAGGAAGAGAATTTGTTAGAAATTTAGAAATATTCAAGGCATAGAATGTGGGAAGAGAAGGGTTGGTGAGGTGTGCTATTTATGAGGAGAGGAAAAAGATGTTTTTGAATATTGTGATCATTATTTTATTAATTTTATTATATACAATCAATAGTAGTGAATATTGAAACTAAATATTGTAATAATTTCATATGATTTCAAACAAATGCTTTCTCACAACATCCATTACTCACTAATCCATGTATTTAACATATAATGTTAAAGAAAGTTTTCCACTATTCACAAAATATTCATCTATTTTATAAAAATACAACAAGAAACATCCTAACCAATATTAAATGTGTATATTTCAAAAATGAAATACATTTTATGAAAATAATTTTATAAATATGATAAAATTAATTTTTATTTAAAATACATAATTATTTGAAAAACACCAATTTTAATATTATGATCAATTCTCGGACCTCTAAATAATTACAAACTGTTATGTAAAATTATTTTATCATTATAATGAAGCATAATAATATCTGAAAAAAATTATGAAACAATAATTACGCTACGTTTTTTAATTTATAATAAAAATAAAAATAAAACATTTGTGCATTAGAAAAATATGAACAATTATTTTATAATGTTTAAAAAATTTATTTATTTTCCTCCTGATGTAAATTTATTATATTTATATTTCATCAGATATAAAAATATGGTTTGATAATTTCATATGCCATGATACTATTATAATTATCAAGTTACTATTCATAATGGCTAGATTAATATTCCAATGGTAATGTAATGGTCACATTGTAATGGCTAGGAAATGTTTAGGTAAATTTCAGATACTAATGGAAACATTTCAAATTATACCTATATATACTACAACATTCTCATACCTCATCATTAACTACTTCTATTAAAAGGTTCTATAAATTCTATAATAATTTATTTCATATTTGAGTTGCTTCTCACTCATTTTAAAAACTTTATGATAGGATTGATATTCATTTGAGAATTTAGGTATGTGGGATTTATATTAGTGTGTGCATTATTCTTTTTTATTTAACTCCATGTTCTTTTCCTAGATGTAGTCAAAATTATTTCATGATGTTAAATTTTCAATGAATGTAAAAGTATTTATATATGAATCAATTGAAAAACATAATAAATACATCATAGTGGAAAAAAATCCTTCACTAATAGAAGAAATATTATGGTCATTACAATCATCCCTCACCACTCTCAACCCACATGAACCTACTTCTGACATTATTGATTTATCCAATGATGATCCACCGAGTGAATTTTTTCTCTTCTAGATGGAGTGATTAGAAGTTAGTTATATCAAAAAATGAAACCCAAAAAACTCACTAATCAAAAAATTAATAAGCACTCATTCTATGTGATTTCTCCTTCAGGGTTCACCTTCCAACACCGCCTTTTGACCATATACTAACTACATAGTCCCATGACCCCCTTATGTGACGTCACATAGTGTACGACTACTTTACAATCATGTACCTGCTAAGATATCTTATAAATTTATTCATGCCTTTTATATATCTTCACACATGGTATTTATAGTCCTCTTAATTACCATGACAAAAGCAATTCTTTTTCATTTTGAGCAGAACCATCAAACATATATTTCCTCAAAAAATCAGTCCCAAAAATTGGAATATACTAGGAAAAATAGTACCATCAAAACACTTTCCTGGGAAAAAATTCTAAAATATTATCAATAATCATTATCAACAAACACAAACATCCCAAAAACTGTAATATGAAATCCGGAGGGATTTTTCTTAAAAATATTCCCCATTGTGGTTTTTAATAATACTTAAAAATCACTCTAAACAAGTTATAGATGAAAACCTAAAGACCACCATCATCAACCAAAAATACCAAATAACATTGATTTATAGATAGTGACTAATTATTTAATCAACTTATATTATAAACCCCAAAGAGAAAACATATAATTGAGATACATGAGTAACCTAAAATGTTTACTGATAAATCACTCCATTTTTAAAACACCTTTTGAACTATACCATTTACTCATGATAGAAAATATTAATTTTTATTGGTCATTGATATCAAAAATTTCATTTAGTATATATCACGATAATTCCACACCCATAAACATTCATGAAAAAACTCATTCATCAAAAACACAAGTTATTCTTTTTTAATGATTTGTCTTCTTTGATATATAAACATTAATAGAACCATATTTGAAACTCCCCCAACATAATTTCTTCTATTTGTTCAATATTTAATTACTCCCCTACGTTAATGACGTTTCCATCCATCTTGAACCATAAATATCACTCTTTTTTAAAAATCACAAAGGTCACACTTTTTTACTTTTAATTAGGTAAAGTAACACATTAAATTGCATAGAAAAAAACACACCATATCTCGAGGAGTGGGGGCTCTACGTCTACATTGTTCAGGTATGGTGAGTGGAATATACTCAAATAGCTCCTCAAATCCATTTAAATGCTACTTTTGTTAAGGAATTTATTAAGATGTCCATGACATGATGTTTTTTGGGAACCTTATCTAAATTCACTAGCCCATGATCCACTTACTTATTTAAAAAATTGTATTTGATTTAATTATCATTCAACCATGAGTGAGGGAAATTATTTATTATATATATTTAAACACTTGAATTATCACATTGGATATTGATTGGAGACTTAAATAACATGTCTTAAAGATAATAGTTCTCCAAAAATAATTTTTTGAATGGTTTAGTTTCCACAATATATCCATCCTCTATAGTATTCAGAGAAATAAAATCTTAGTTTTTTCGTAGTCAATAAATTCACAATATTTTAAGACAGAATGAACTACTTGATGTTAACATTATTTCATCCACTAACAATAAAATAATCAATTATTTATCCCAAATACTCATATTTTGGTGTTTTATTCTAAATAATCTCATAATCCGCTATTATATTGATATACTATAGTAATCTATTTAGTGAAAGGATGTTTATTTGTTAGGGATTAATTTTATATAACATCATTTAAAATGCTGAAAAAATAATATCAGGAAATATCACTTTTAATTATAGTGGTATTCCAATTATCTTTCTGTATGTATAACATGGACTGTATTTCCATCTTCATGTAGTGAAAATTTCAACTAATTAGTAACCAGATTTTTCAAATCCTTCGAAGCCTGTTTTCAGAATATTTTGAAAACCTCCATAGTATATTTAAACATAGAAATAAATTTATCATGAATTCATTATGTCACTTATAGAATACGAAAAATTTTCAATTCTCCAAAATTTACATTTCATACTCAAACTTCAGGCATTTTAAAACTATTTTCATTCTGCTTCATCCAACTCACAATACATTATGTCATGCACCTTCCCTATAATCACAATCCTTTGATTACAATCATTTTTCACATAGAAATTGTAATCAAATCTACCATGGTTGAAACTGACCTTCTTCTGGGACTGATAATGTGGTATGTAATACTATATTGGTGCCAACATCACCCCACACAAAACATTATCCATCCAACAAATATTCTTTTCATATTTATAGGTAATAGAATCATTTAATTGTTAAATGTACATATCTTTTTCCAAATATTTATTTATAAATTTTGACTTCATGTCTATCTAAAAAACCATGAACTTATTTTGGACTACAGTACGTACAAATAGAAAAATTGTCTATAGTCATTCCATGGGTGAAAATCTCTCATCATTATCATTTCCATCGATATTGTAGTATCCCACCACATGATTCATGATTTATTTAAAATAATTGTTCATTATTTATTTAACTTGTTAGGGAAAACCAATTTGGTCCTGATTCCATTCTTATCTCTCAGCCACAAAAATATCCAATTTTTTATTGTTCTTCATTTTCTCATTCTTTTAATTCATTACTTGAACCCAATTCTTATATCCAAAAGCTTCTCCAAAACATTTTTCCTCAACATTTGATAAGATGGATTTTATCTATAGAGACTTAATTATCCACATATTTTATTATCCTATATAATGTTCAAATATATTATATTTATAAATTTTATCTTGACTTTTCATATTCTATATAGATATAGGCCTAAAATCATCTTGATCATCAACAATATGTGCTTCTCGAGCAACAACATTGACCTAGGCTCACCCTGATCTATTTACATCCTCACCACCCTAATTAGTAAATCACTCACTATGTTTTTTATGATTAATCCCATTATGCACTATTGTGAAATAATTACTCTAAAAACATTTCCTAGACATCAGTTAAACAATTTATACACATTACATTTCCTTAGGTAACTATGGAATATCCCTTTGTCTCTGTGGGATATAACTTCATATTCTTATCATTATTGAGAATGAAAAACACACTTTCAAATATTCAAAAGTATTTCATTATTGGATTCATTCTATACCATAGAATGTATTGATTCATTTCTTCTTTAGTAAAAAAAATATCTTTTAGATATGTAGATCAATATCAAGATTTCTCCCATTTAAAATTTCGATGGTATAACTTTTTCAATGGGAATAATTTTGGAAATGTTGGTTATGATATAATATCCCCTCTTAACCATATCCTTTTATTGCATTTTTCACTATAGAAACATGGTTCCTTATCTTTTTTTCCCGGGTTAATAATTTGACAGATTTTCAGAGAACTCTATGCCATTATCAGTGTGGAATTTCATAATATTATATCCAATAATCATTTCAACCTCACTCTAATATTTTAAATTCAACTAAAAAACATAGAATTATGAGTGATGATAATAATTCATGTCATCGTTCTATAATAATTAATGAAAATATAGCAGTATCTAATCACATTAATATATCGTGGTGATATTGGTCCGCAAACAATAACATTATATAGTTTATACACTGTTTTTGAATTGTTAAATTTTAACTTCTATTACTTTTGAGTAATAATCAATTTTTTATAGGAATCACACATATGTTTAAAATCACATGATATCTCAAGGAGATATCAAGATCTCTCACTTTTAACCAGATCTTCTAGGGTTAGTGGACTCAAATTGAAAATAAATTTATTCCATGATCTGTTTTATTCTTCCATTGATGGAAATAATATATCTTCTTATCCATTTACATTTTAGAGATTATATTTTTTTGATTACCCTATATAATTACTACATCATATTTTTATTTAATTATACCGGTCTTTTTGGTAATTTGTTTCATCCCTGAGTCTCACATTTTACAAACACTTTTTTGGTTGTGTCTTAGACCTTCAACAATGAATACATCTACATGTCACTTATTTTTCCCAAAAATATGTATTTATTGGAACTAGTTATATTTATACCTTAATCATTTCCAAATATAATAACTCTTACATTAATTTTCTTGGTTCTTATGGAAATATATTTATTTAAATTCATATTAGAAGTCTATCTGTTATCAAGGATTCACACACCTATGTAATATTATGATTTTAAGAAAATTTATACAACCACTTGCATTTTATCTCTTTTCTTTTGGATCAATTTATTTTGATTCACACGTGTTATTAATTTGTATGATTGGTCCTATTTAGAGTATAATGGGCAAACTTCCTTTTTCAAATATACTATTTTATTTCATTATTCATCTTTCTTTATATATCCTTGAACTACTATGTATGACCACATTCTAACTCCATCAGTCAATTTCTCTATATAGCTGACAAGAACTACATAGCCATTTATCAAGATCATCCACTCTAGAAGTAGTGACCAGAAAAATAATCCATTGAATATTGAACTCTTCTTAGTTACATTTTCTTCCATTTTTTGTTTTGATACCTTTGAGCTATGTAATTGTTTTTTACAAATTTCCAAAATTTCCACAATAATAGCACCACAAAAAGGAGCATTCATTTCACCACTTCTAAAAACCCTATAATTCCATAGTTTCTATAAATATAATGATTCTATGTTGTACCTAAATCAAAATTCACCATCTAAGTGGGTGATTGATGTATTTCATAAATCATGAATGATTTCAATTTATGGCCAAGCCCCACACTAGCTATATAATTTGGATAAGCCTTTTCATTCCGTAAAATTCCATTACCTATTTTTTTGGACCTTTTTATTTTAGACGTAAATTTTCCATCACATATATGACCTAATTTCTGGATACCATTCTAGGATTCAATATTTTCTCCTAATCTTTAAATTTTTATCACAATCTAAAAACCGACTTCTCAATATACTTGATACATTTTCACTAATCTTTTACAATAATAGTTAAACCATCTATAACCCTAGCTTGTTGTTAAAATTTCATCATATACTCAATAACCATATCTGAGTTTTTTAGCTTATCATATTCGATCTTTTGTATTTCTATATTCATATTATAATTATCAAATTCATGATGTTGCATATATACTTTAGCATCATGAACCACAATGTGGTCTATCATCATATTGTCTCTCTGAATAACTATTTCCTCAAGAGTGGCCTCTAATTCAACTTAGATATCATCTCTTCCTTCTACTATTCCATCATCATTATCATCATCCTCTTACCATGTATGTTAATTCCTCACAATTTAAATTATAGCAATTTATATATGGTCCTTAATGCCATAAATTCATTCTTTATCGCCCTTTTAGAACAATCATTTTCTTATGATAGTAGGTTATTGTTCTTGATGATATTACACTTAGTGTTTCTTTTATATTTCACATTATCCAAAGGCTTATTAATAGTGATTGCATTAGCCTCTTCATCTTCTTATTGTTTATTAGGATACATATATGTAAGTTTCTCATCCTTTCATTATAATAATTAGGTAAGTGGTATTCCCCTTTTAACTTTTCTTCTACAATTTACATATTTATGGAAATAATGAAAATAATTCACCAATAGCCTTTATATTCTAGAAATACTCCCTGGTGATAATCATGAATTCCTTGAGTTCC
The DNA here is from genome assembly GCA_963277665.1 of Viscum album. NCBI lineage: Eukaryota > Viridiplantae > Streptophyta > Magnoliopsida > Santalales > Viscaceae > Viscum > Viscum album. The sequence continues at coordinate 287,818,401 of OY728153.1, read as the reverse complement.
AAAGCTTTAGAATTATCCTTTTCTGCAGACTCTTGGTCATCATTTCACATCTCATATAAAACAAGAGTACTGTGAAAACTGTCTTATGTAGCATAATTGGATCTTTATCCTAAAGTATAGTGACTATTAGATTGTGATAGGGTAGAAATAATCACATGATTCACGTTGATACCATCACATAACAAACATTTTATTTAAGAACACGCAGCTCATCTATATTAAGATTCACCCAATCCATGAATTTATCAATGGATTTATTTAGGCATATCATTAAGTCCTCGTAATTATTTCACAATACCACTAATTTAGATCCCAAATTTTTTAATCAAATTAACGGATGTTGAAAACATTTCCTCAAATGAAATGCAATGTTTTACACGACATCACCATTATGTAGAATGTATTTGATGAAGATCCACTTAATGAATTGATTCCTCTAATTTTCATATACAATTATCAATTGTTAACTTATTGTAGATCCCAATTTTCCAAACTAATTATAATATAATTCATCATAGTTATAAATAAATTTAAGCCTAAATATTGGAGGTATTAGTGAATCCGATTCCTACATAGTAGAAAATTATTTCCATTGAAGATATTTATCCCTTTGTAATTTACTACTTCCATATCATTAACTGGGAGAGAATATAGATAATATTAATGTTTATATTTGATACCAATTATTGGCTCCACTATGTTAAATACCCTAATTTGGGGGAATAATGTTCTTGAGGCTTAACACAACCTCCCCTTTGATCTTATTTTTTCATTAAACAAATCTAATTTATTTCTTTTTATCATAGAAAATATGTATATATAAATAAGATCATGCAAGATACATTGCAATTTTACATGTTTTACCCCATTCGAGATTGTCCAATGATAATTTAATGGTGATGTGACTATCTAAAAGAATCAAATATAGTATAATATTTTTACAAGTTTTGAATCATACTCACTACCCACCAAAGTTTAAAACCATTGAAAATTTTATATCACACTTCTCTCTAAGTAGAAGTGAAATCACTTCTATTCCAAATGAATGAATTTTTGTTCTGAATCATCTTATTTTTTTGTTCCATTTTAGTGAGTCTGTCATAAATATACCTTTTATAAATATATGTAAATTTTACTTTATCATGTAGCTTATAAATCAAGCAAAAAACCATTATTTTTTTTCCTATCTCCAATCTACCAAACTTATACTAACCACATAAACACTATAAACATCCTAGTTAACACCCAATTTTCCACAAAACCCTCTGAAAAAATATCATAAAAAATATTCACGTCCGTGAATCCCCTACAAGGATCAGCTTCATGGTATTACCCTATGAACTATCAATGAAACTATTTTACAGTTTATACCATCTATGAAAAATTATTCTTTCACTTTTAACTCATCAAATAAATTCCCATTTTTAATTACTCTCCTCGCAATCTTTCATCACCAGTTATGACCCGTGTGAACCTCCTTTAGAATTTTCGGAATTCTTCTGGGATGATCCTTTGAGAAAATTTTCTCTCAAACAAATAATGTGATTAAGTTGTATTTATATAGGAAAACAGAACATTTAATACCCAATAATAATGAAATTTCAATTTACTATATCTAGATGCTTTCTCTATTGTGATTTCTTTGGATAGAGTAACTTATAGACACATACTAACAACATAGTCCCATGAGATCTTAACATGGTGTCTCCTATTGCATGACCAAATGGAAATCACATACCAATTGATTGGTCTCAACATTATCCCCAGAATCTAACATGGATTCAATAACACACCAGTATTTTATATTTATTTCAATTTTATATAAACTTGAAGTATTCAATAGCTTTAATTACACACTACCCCTAGTCTAAATATATTATGATATAGTATACCTTTATAACCAAACCACTAGATTGGACGGTGTAAATTGGATTAACCAGATTATGAAATATATAAATAAATTATTTTCTAAATTCACATGTAATTGTCAATTCCCATTATAAAGTCATTAAATCTTGAATAAAATCATTTCATAACTAGAATCCTATTTTTCAATGAAATGTATTTTTCTAAATTTTATATATTTTTATCTAAACAAAATATATAGATCACTATTGGAATAGTTATTTTAATGAAATATTTGAGAAATATATGAATAAAAAATAATAAATTAATTATCTAAATGTTATGAATGGATATAAAATCTTATAAATGTAACAAAGAGTTATTTTTCATAAAACTAATTTCATGTGAAAGGTATATTATTTTGAGAAGAAATTAACTATATAATTATTTATTAATGGTATTAATAGAATTTTTATATTTTATTTTTAGTGAAATACTTTAATATACATTTGATATTTTTTACTACACAAGGGATGAATTTAAATCCGGTTTTATGCTTATACATTCCTTTTTCTAAACACGGGTTCTGGTTTTGTATCATGGGTTTATTTTAAAATAAATTTACAACACTTATTGAAATTTAATATTGTAAACGTTTTCCATATTATGATTCATAATAATTAATAAAATTTAATTTTTTCAGCTTATGTTTTTTTCATATTGAATAATAAAAGAAGTGAAATTGTTTGTCCCGGGTAGGGTTTTAACGGGTTTATGGGGTGTTAATAAAAAAGGTAAGGGTAATATAAACATGTAAATGTATATAATTATAATTTTATGAAGATATTGAAACACTATATTATCTTTCCATTGAATCTATTATCATTTAGAATAATTATAATTGAGAAATACATTAATTATATTAATAGATTTTATGTAATTCTAGTTGTGTCCTCTCCCTCACTTCTAAAAGGAATCCTTCTATCCTCCCATAATCAAGAATCTTTATCCATATATCCTAGAAAATATACAACCAAATACTTTCCTAGATTCATCCCCTTCATCCTAGATACCATTTTATTCTTCTAAGACCAACCTTTCATGGATTAAGGTCTAAGCCAAATGAGGTCTCTCAAAAAAGAGGTATAAATTTTAACTAAGCTCTTTCAATATTTTTAATTATTGAAGATTACTTAAACCTACTGTATACATAATAAAACTATAACTAAAGTGTCATAAATAAAAATATATGATATTATTATTATAAAACATCCTTTTTCAACATTATTTCCTTTTCATTGGAAATGAATATGTCACTCTTACAAATGTGTGCATTGCCGCCTCCATGTAGATATATGATTCATTTTCCATCATCACCTCACATAGATATTTATAGTGATGGATTTAATAAGTATATATATATATATATAATTTCTTCAAAATAATTTTAATTCTAAAATACATTTCTTTCTCTTTCTCTTTTATATAGAAAGTGACAATAGCATTCAAGCATATATTTGGACTATCGTCTCCATCAAACATGTAATTCGTTTTTATCTCTATATTTTATGTAAAATTATATATATACATAGATAATATATGTTATATTAATATCAAGATTAAAATTCAGTATATTATTTAACTCTATTTAGAGTTCAAGGACTGGAACTTATTAAAAAACAAGTATGAGAAAAGAAATAGTTAACACAAAAAAATGAATCTGTTAATGAACAATTGTTAATAAATGGATGTCAAAATTTCATAATTGGATAAAGTATGATATTATAAGTATCTATATGGTTATTTTATAGAATTATAAACAATTTTAATTTATTAAATATGAGGTTAGATCACTTATAATGAAATTTTGAACGTCAAGTAAGGGTATTTATGTTACATTCACTTTTTTTACTGGGATAATTTATAATTTGATTTATAATGATGAAATTATATTACATATATCACCAAAATCATATTTCATTGCGTATACATTAGTTATTTCATTATATTACATTTTTTCCTTTTCTCACTTTTAGTACTCATGATACTAAATTTTTATGTAAAACTGACATTATATCTCTCTTTAGTTGGAAATCATTTTTTCTCTATCCATATTTTTTTAGAATTAAGAGTTTTTTTAACATTGCCCAATGATGTTGTAAAATCACTTTTAACCATGTTTTAATTTAAAAAAAATTAATATAAATTGTCTTGTCATTTTATGAATTGTTTACTATTGACTTTTTACCCAAAATGTGAATGTAAGCATTGTTTTAACATACACATCAAGAATTTATTTTCTACCACAATGAATAATATTTAAATTTATGTTTCTATAAATTATTACAATATTATGTATAGATAAAAAATTAATTCCAAGGTATTCTTAAAAAGATTACATTTTAAATAAGTGGTTTGAAAATAAATATGATATTTTTCCCAACAAATATTCTATTGATCTCTTAAATGTGTTTTTCATATATTATAACATCGTTTGATTTTGCATATGATACACTGGGGATATTATCATATAAAATAGTAGATATTATTTAACTAAAATAATTATTATTATGATGAAGAAATATTGAGGAAATATTTTTTCTTTTCCAATAATTAAGTTGTGATGAAATGATAATTATTTTCTTGATATTGTGGAATACATATGAATGGATTATGATTATTTGATTTGTCACGACCCGACCCTACCCGGGCTTGAGCCCCAACTACCCCAAGATCGACTCCATTGGCCAGGGGTTGGTGACCAGTGCTGAACACACAATAACTCAGGGAGGCCTTTTCCTAAGTACCTGTACACACACACACACAGCACACTCAATGAAAAAGTGCAGAGTAAAAAGAAAAAAGGGAAACTACTATATATAAACCACCAAAAGTGTATCGACCACTATATAGTACAAAGCATGTGCTGAATGTAAACTGAAAAGAAAAGGGGAAAACACGCGCCCAACCAGAAATGTGCCACAACCCGGCAATAGGTGAACAAAAAGTAAACAGTTGGAAGTGTCCCCCACCTGGAACTCGACTCCGACCACCGCACGCGATCCAAGCTCTCTATCTCCTAAGCTCCACTAAAGTCACGACCAACATTTTCATCATCTGCAAGGGCACACCAAGTGCGGGAAAAGCACAAGCAGGGGTGAGTATAAAAATACTCAGTAGGATACCCCAAAGGCTTGAGGGAGTAATAAAGGAGGTACCGAAGGGTGAGCAGTAGATCTAATAAGAAAAGTAAAGGAGTACAACTGAGAGTGCATGGAAGAGTACAGAAAAGAGTCCAGCTCAACCCAACAAGAGAGAGGAGATAGAATCATCCAGACACAAGGAGAGGGAAATGGTGAGAAGATGAACTTCTTGTCTATTCTTCGCTACCTATAGCATGGGAGTAGACTCTTCCAACCACGAGAAGCTAGACATGGAAAGCACGTGGCATACCCCATGCGTCTTCACCTCTCCTGGAAGGAGAGTAACCAAAACCCGAGAAAATGGGTACCGGAAACAAGGTATATAAAAATACATATTCTCAATAAGAATCCAAAACAAGGTCATAAGGGGATCTCCATCCCGTAGCTTAGCATAAGAAAGTGAGTCACCAATAGTCCCAGAAGTAAACTCCATCAATTCCCAGCATCCCGTACGTCTGCCCCGAACTACATGTCAAGGGGCTCAAACCACCGCATGTCGACACTATCCACTTTGGGCGGAACTGAATCGCCCGCATGGTTTTAGGTCGCGTCACAAGGACGCGTATCAGTGGGGGAAAAGTGACCCTATTACTTGAGAGTTCTAGGGGAACGTCAAACCACAACTCGTCACTGCCCTACAGTCGAGAGGTCTCCTCAAAGTCGATAAGAAACCCCCAGCCCAGCCCCGCATGAGGGTCCCTAGAAGTCAAAGGGTTCCCACTATAGGGAGACCCAGCAAGAGTCGATGGGTGCCACACTGCCTAGTCCCATAATAGGGTAATCCACTGGAGGGAGACCTGGCTAAATTCGGCGATGGGACCACTGCCAAACCCAGCTAGAGGTAACCTGGCATCGGGGACTACTGCCCAGCCCACCTGTAGGTATGCCCGATATCAGGGACCACTGCCCAGCCCAGCTAGAGGTAAGCCCGGCATCAGGGACCACTACCCAGCCCTGCTAGAGGTAAACCCATAACTGCTCTGGCCATCCCTGCTGGATGGTACTGCTCGGTGAACACCGTTGTACTGGCCATCCCTGCTGGATGGTGCAACTGGCAAGCCCTGCTCGAAACAACCTTAGCCCTGCTAGAAACAACCTCAACCCTGCTGGTAACAACTTCAGCCCTGCTGGAAACAACCTCAGCTCTGTTGGAAACAACCTCATGGGTAGAGGATCGGTGCCCGCGTAAAGTGTTAGTCACACCGAATCCACAAGAACATTACCAGGGAACACAAAGTGGCAGGAGAAACTCCCCGGGCCCCTTAGGGCAATCACGCTCTAATCCACTGAGTCACTGTTTTAGAGGACTGAGTCAACTCATCCCAGCAAGTGGGAAAACACCCACACTGTACGAGAACACATATTCGTAAACGGTGCCGCAGTCTGGTGAAAGGGCACAATACTGAAACCCCTCAAGGATGAAGAAACAGAGGAACCAAACTATCTCTGTTGGCCAAACCATAGAGAATAAAACCAGGGGGAGACCACTCAACCCTGCAGGTCAAAAAAACGAACATAGAGCCAGGGGAAAAACTCCAACTAGCTGTTTAACAAACGAGAACAGAGGGACCCTCCACCTCATGAGAGGTCAAAAGTATGTAAAGTAGAGCATGACACGCACATGGGGCCCATACAACGTGTCGCCCCAAGTCAACCCCAACCGAGCACACAAACATTATCAGGTACCAACATCCACATGTACCTCCCAGCATGCCCGTATACTCCCAGAGTATACAACGTTCAAGCCCAAAGACTATCGTGCACACAACACCCAATGTCAACACGAAGTCGTAACGTAACAACTCCTACCATCCACCTCAATGGTTGAGGCACAACCAACCAAATCCCTTCAAGAATTTACATCACTCACACGGGAGTGCACGCGATCACATGCCAAGGGTCCGCTACAAACATGGTAGAAGAACCGCCACCGGTCACCTTCACATTTCCAGATTCAATAAGATCACGTAAGAGGCTCCGCACAACCAAACGGATTGCACCATTGTAATTCTCGCAGAAAAACACGCGAGATCAACTACTTACTCGCCTCAAACGGATATCCGACAAAAAAGTAACAACACCACCTCACACCCGAACGACGTCCCGTGATCCCGAACCTTGGCCCCAAAAACAGTCGGGCACATAACACAATTGCGATCCCCTCGGGAAAACACATCAAAAAGACTATTCATTTGAGCGTAATAGATATCCGGAGAAAAAGATGCATTCCAGCACACCGCACACGAGCGTCGCTTCGTGGGAACCGCATCCTGGTGTTGATACACAACGAACGGATCACACCGTTGCGATCCTCTCGAAAAAGTACATGCAATGTACTATTCACTTTTCCAAAACGGTTGCCCGGTGAAAGAGATGGAAAATCACCATCAGCCCAAACAGCCCTCATGGGGCCCGCACCATTGTGCCGAATTAGAGCAGGCGGATTGTACCATTGCAATCCCCTTGGAAAAACAACCACGATCGACTGATCGCACGCCCCGAACAGACGCCCGATGAGAAAGTCGCTAAACGCTGCTCGCAGCTCAAAAAACGGGTCATGGGGCCCATGCCTCAACTCTGGCTTAAATGCCTGAAACCACCCTAGAATGCTCCACCTCGGTGCCCAGGTTCCAACGCCACTAACAGCGCTCAAAACGGACGTCAGACATGTTCACGCCGTCCAAAACAAGATCCCCAGGAAAAATGCCAATTCGCTTAAGGACGCGTCACACCTCTAAGGCACCTCTTTTAGAAATTAGAAATTCCCGAAACCATCTCAAAAAGTCTGCCTCAACGTCAGGTCTGTGCCGCTGTAGACGGCGTGCAAAATGGATGCCCGTAGCTCAAAATACGGGCGTCAAAAATTTTAAGGGGGATTACCCCTGGGCCAGACCAGCCCGGTCCGGCCGGTCCGCCCCACTCGAGCCGGCCCATGGAACCGTGGCCTCGCCACTAGGCCCGGTCTAGCCGAACCCGCGGCCGCCGCACCACGCCCCGCTGCCTCCCATGAGGCCCGCATGCCTGTGCGGGCTCTTCCACCGACCGGCCAGCTGGCCGGTCGCGTCCACGCGGAGACCCATCATCGGCGGGTCCCCGTCTCCCCGCGGGGTCGTAGTGAGACCCTGGTCGTCCTTCCTCATTGCTCTTGGCTAGTGCCCTCATCCAGTGCCCTCGGCTGGTCGGCCTACGCCGCCCCACACAACATCATTGAGAGCCGCCACTGCCTGCCGCCGTCTAGCCCGCTCGCGCCGACCACCCTGCTGAGGGACCCCCGCCGTTGGAACCACCTCACGCCGCCATCTGCCTCACCGCACCGCCGCCTGGGATGGTCGACCACTGCGCCTACCCGCCATAAACACCCACATCCCGCCGAAACACCTCCAGAACGCCTCCAAAAACCCGCAATCTTCGGCGAATGATTGCGGGTTCCTCAGGACTCCAAAACAGAAACCGAAAGATGCGTCAGATAGCTCATAATTTCTACTACGCGACTAGGGGATTTTCTCAAAAATCAACCAGCAATTTGACGATGAAAAATTAGGACGAACATGGTGCGGGAAATAAAAAGAAATAAAAACGACGCCTACCTCGTGAGACTAAGCCCGTCGTTTCGCGACGATCCGCCGGAGTTGCCGCACCTCGCTGGAGCTGCCTCACCTGAGTGGAGGAGAAGATGGAGGGTTGCCGCCTTCTGATGTCCAGGAAAGGAAGATGAAAAGGTAGGGGTGAGTTAAGTTTTTAAATAGAAAACACTTAACCACCCACCCATCGGCCCGAACCCGAACTCCCGATGGGGTCGGTATTAAGTCTCATGTAGGCTAAAAACCACGCTCTGAACGCAACGGCGGTCTTGGAATTTTAATCCGAGGTCCCATTCAAAAGTAATAAAACTGAACACCCCAAGCCGCCAAATTAAAAAAACGCCCCTGGGTCCATTTTTCATAGATGACCCGCGCCATCGAAACTTACACCCCTCCTTGTAACGCCCTGACCCTAGTTACCTAGAGTCGGTGCATTATACATAACATTGGCATGAACACAAGAAATATCAAATATCAAAAGACCGATTAGTTTAGTAGAATTGGAATAACTAGATACACTAACAAAGTTTACATTACATCATAAAAAGAAAACTACGACAATATAGTCTCCATAGTCAATACTCTTATCCCCTCATATTATCCATGCAGGTCATTCAAAAATTACTTCTTCACATCCTGGTAAAAATAAAACATAGAATAGGGGTAAGCTCAAATGCCTAGTAAGGATAACAATATATCGGAAACATTCATAAATTAGAATAAATATTTAAGGAAATGTATGACTAAAACAAAATCCTTTTAAACTAAAAATTCAACATAGTATGGAAACAATAAAATGAAATAATGTCATTTACTTATTCACATGGATATTCTACTAATCGAATAATCAAATGAAATATCAATAACCACTTTCATAATGATGGAATGCATAATGCCAGACTATCATAACCACATAGCCATGGCCTCATGCCAAGACTACAAATAAGATTTTTCCAAGGCCTTGTGCCGAGAAACTAGTTTGTTTCATGAGACCTATTGATTCATCGAGGAGCTATAGAGGGCTCCACCTATCACATATTAAGTCCAATGCATTCCCATATGAAAAGGTTTAAACATAACATAAACATTCGTATTAAAACTAGCATACAAAATGTTAATACTTCATCCATAAACCATAAATGGTATAAAAAAACACATCCAAAATCAAACAAATAACAAAACCTTCAATATAATATAGATGTTTTTTATCATAATAAATCAACTTCAAATAAGATTAAAATCCATCAATGGATGTTGACATAGATGAAATCAAAACTATTATTAGAGAAATATATCTTTCTATTTTGAAATCATTTAAGAGTCATATATCTATAAAACAAAACATTTTCTATGAAAATATTTTTATAATCTTGTTAGGGAAGCTTCGACGATTTTATAATGGCGGAAAATAGCCACACCTGCCGTATAAGTTAAAAAAGACATTCTTACCTTAATTTTCTTGATAAGGTTAAAAAGGACCTTGTTTGGAAAATGAAGGAATGATTACATTATAAACTTCATATAAAAAGTCAAAAAAGGGTATAAATTACTTTAACCCATATTATATACAATATTAAGACTATTTTGAAACACATTTTTAAGAAACATGGATGTGGATGATAAAGAGGTCCCAATAAATAATTATGTATAAACAACCTCCGATAATGAAGAGATTGTGAAATAAATCCTTACCTTGTACATTTCCTCGGTTGGGGGTAGGTTAAACTCCTGTATAATGGTTAAATAATTGTTATTAAATTATACAATAATCATATACATTAATATGATATCATATAGGATCTTTTAACATTGCTTTGTTAATAATATCTTAGAATTATCGTCATTTCGGGTGTTGACTTACTCGTTTTATTTTATATGTTTTTTACATATTCCGTGTTTGTTATGGATATGTTGTATATTATTCATATCCATAATGATATAAAGTCCATAAAAATTATTTTTAAATCATCAAATGATAATTATACTTTAATGGATACGATGGAGAATGAATCTCATCGCGTTCGTGGAGATGGTAGTCCGTACGTACGCACGAGCGACAATATCATTCTTTTGATATTAAAATAATATATAATTGGATGGTATATCATATATACAGAATAATTATCATGTTATATATATTATTTACATGAATTACAAATCATTATTATACCCATCTAAATGATAATATATTGAATAACAATAACACCTCGATGTGGAGACGGTAAGCCGTACATATGCACGTATGGCGACATGTCATTCAAAGGATGGATAGAATACTGAATATGGTTTTACCATATTTATAATAATATAACCGTATATAGTAGATACTGGATTCATAATTTTATAATGGTAATAACAAAGAAAGAAGAAATGAATTTGAAAAAAGGTGGTGAAAACATTACCTCTTCTTCGGGTTCTTCCTTTTGATTTGATCAAAAGGGCTCCATAGGTTGGATTTTTGATCAAACTATGGCCTCTAGGTTGTAGTGAGGGAAGTTGAGAGACTATTTGGGAAAGGGTTGGCCGAACCAAAAGTATTTGAAGGTGTGAATTAATGAGAAGGGGGAGTGCCCTTTTATAAGAGGGGTGAGGGGCACCTTTGGAAAAGCTAAAAATATTATTTTATAATAAATTCATATTCGGTTTCTAATGGCTCCAAAGAGGATTATTTAAATTTTAAGGTGGGAGTGGGTCAAAAAACACTCATCCAATAGAATTTAGACAGGTTTGAGTCATTATATTAACCTTATCTTTAAGTATTAACACTTAGTTAATTGGTTTCAGTTTTACAATGTCTCTATGTATTTTTATATTATATGGTTAATAAACTTACTATATACATTTAAGAGACCCCCAATTGGTCCTTAATGATACAGATGTCATTATATAATCTTTTGGACGAACCTTAGATTTTTAAGAATTGAATATAAATTAATAATATAATATTTGTTTTAAAAACTCCTTTATGTCAATTTTGACACTATTGGGTATTTTGTTTTTGATAAATTCATAACAGCATTATTACATCAAATAAAATTTATATAATCAATCCTAATATGTCATATTAACCAAAAAAATTAGTGGAATTCATAAAAAGTCTCAAATTACATTGATTTTCATATTTATAATATCAATTATTTTAATATTTCATTAATTAGGTAATTACTGCATCACCATTTTGTCACAAATAAATTAAATTATTTATGTTTAAAAATTCTAAAGAAAATATAATTATATAGGAAATATTTTTATATTTATAATTATTTTTTATAATTGAATTTATCTTATGTGTAACCCTATATTAAAAATGTTTTAGTAAATAATTATTGATTTTACCTCTTTTAACTCTTCTTTGAATTAAATAATAATAAATGTCATAATCTAATCCAAGTGGACCTAAATGATAATATTTTATTTATAAGGTTGTTTTTGGTCGAGATACACTTTTACAATTGAATTAGGACATGTGTTAGGGTAATATTAATATAATTGTTAACGTTAATTACCCTATTTACTTTTAACCGTGGTAAATAAAAGTAAAAAGTTATTATTCACCAAAAATTATTTTCATCTCAATGAACCAAATTTTACTCCTTGATATTAACCATGTCTCTTGGATTATATAATTTCCACTCACAGAATTGGTAAAATTATGTTTTATGAAAGATCGGTTTTTTTTAACTAACACTTAGTGGTTTCACTATTCATCAAAAATTTAAGTTTTTCAGAAAAATACCAAAAATTAGGCCTAATCTATATTTGATATTATGAATTAAAAAATGATGTCTATTTTACCAAATTCAAAACAAATCACTTGCATTAATTAATTTAAAAATCAATTCCCGTCGTCAAAACAAATAGCATGTTTTTAATAGATAATAACTATCAAAAGATTGACACTTGTTTATGTCTGGTTTAATCGTGAAATTATGTACAATGACCAAAATTGTATTAAATGGTAAAAATATATTATAAAAATAATTTAAAACCACTAAAATTCTTAATTTATCAATATAAATTATTTCGATTAAAAAAGTTGTTTTTAATTAAAATTTAGTAATTTTCACTATTCATCAAAATATAAATGTTATCCAAAAAGTTCCAAAATGTCACCTTAGGCTAAATTCAATACTCCGAATACAAAAATGAAGACCATTTTCAGAGATGAAATTTATAAAATTTCAAAAAGTAGATATTACTATTCGTAACGGCTAGTTTGACTGGTTGTGGTGTGTGTTAGAACTCGAAGTTGCGTACAACACACGCTACTGTATTATTCAAAGGAAAGCATACCATGGAAGCCTGGGATGTTTCATTGTAAATTTTTGATGTCCCCATTCTAGAAAGTAAATTTATTTAGTCAAATTGAATATATAAAAGTTGAAAATATTGGATTTAAAAAGGGTTCACTATTAAAAGTTGGTTAAAGTGCAATACTGAAAATGAATTTGTTCTTACATTATGTCTAAGAAACTCTTAAAATGGATACTAAAATTATAAGTATTATATAAAGTTTAAAATTTATTTAATACTATTCATAACCTCTTTTGAACAGCTTGTTTGGTAAGTCATGGTGTGCTTGAACTCAGTGTTGCGTGTAGTGAAAGTTGTTGAATTATTTTGAAAAAATAACACACTATGAAATCTTGGGGTGTTACACTATCCCCTGCTTCAATAAATTTCTCCCTCACAATTTGAAATTGTTCCTAGAAAATAAAAGGTTGAATATAGAAAATATTTTTGTGGGAAAACCCACATTAGAAATTGGGTTAATAAAATTTAGTCTTAATAAGAGGAAAAGAGAAATGAATGGGTCACCAACAAATTATGATCTCTATTCAGAGAACATTCGTGGAAATTAGAGACATATAATTGGAGGAAAAATGTAAATATTTATAGTTAGTGATTGAGTTCATCAATCATAAACAAGTGTAAAATTGAATGCCTTAAATTCATCAATCTATGATGATTTAAAATACCATCAGTTCAGAAAAACATATGGTATTAGGATAACAATTTTTTTTGTTTTAAGATCCCTTCACTAAAGTATAAGAATTTATTTCTTCATTGAATAAGAGAAGAAGAAAAATATATACTTGACAAGTAGAGTCTCATCCTTTAACTATGTTCTACCACAAACTCATCTTTTACTCTAAAAGATAATAGAACTTAAAAATAATATTCTATTTATCCTATTCGTATAGGGTTAAAAAATGAATTTATAATTCATCTAAAGAACCATTAAAAAATGACATTATTCAATCCAGGACATCACGTGGGTCAGTGATAGGTGATACACCCTTGTCCCCCTTCGGTTGTGGGTTCAAGTCTCACGGCCTTGCCGGACGTGACGGGTTGTCTCCCGACCTTCGGGTTGTCCCTTTATGAAAATCCAAAATAATCCAAACTAGAACAATCCAAAATACTTCAGTCCAAAATTTACAAGGAAGGTAAACACAATGAAGATCCTTTTTGCCGCATAATAACATGTGAACACCTTCATCATGTATTCTTTTAAAACACCGCAACATCCTGAATTACCATAAAACCTTATTGATTACATTCATGATCCCTTATTCCATAAAGAATAATAGATATACTCCTTCAATCCAAAAATGTTGTAAACCCCAACAATGATGGAATATACAAATAATTAATCAGTTTCAAGGTAGTCAAGAATATCCAATATAATTTATTCAAATGAATCATGTATTATTCTAAAATCACTACCTCGGTATCAGAACCACATTATGGTTTATCTTTCTCTCAACCATATATTTTTCAAAAATTTAACCTGCTATTGAGTCACTTTTCTTTGTTCCACACAATCTCAAGTCCTTAATAAAATAGTACTGCAATACAATCCTTAACTACTCCATAATTATTATAAAAAATACATTATTGATACAACACTCAAATGACATAATCAACATAAGAACTCTAATCATTCCTCTTCATCTGTGGTAGTATCATAACTTGATTATTATCCAACAGCAACATTTTTGGAATAGTCTGATGACTAGGACATATGTTTGCGTAGTGTCCAAACTCCTTGCAAATGAAGCATTGTACATTTGAAACTATTTTCTTACCCTTGCAGTCACGTACTTTGTGCCATTTTCCTCCACACTTATAACAAACTCCCATTCCTTTCAGACAAGTTCTAGGGTGTTTCTTCCCACATTTATCACATATGGGAAAATTCTTCTTTTCCCTCTTCCCTTTATCCATCTTTCCCTCTTCCATACTTTTCTTCTCTTGCTTCCCTTCAAAACCATAGGACTCAGTAAAATCTATACTTATATAATCAACACATGATATTATTTCTTCATATGATGATAATATATGGGAGACTATTTCTATTATAAATTCTGTCTTAAGACCATTAAAGATATGATCCTTCTTTCTATTTGGATCATGTGCATTACTGGAGTTCTCATTCCTTCTACTGGGCGCCATTTCTAAACAATGGCATACACTAGATTAGTTTATGAATAACAATACCTAATCCCAAACATGTAAAACACATAACATAAATTAAATAGTTTATGGATATAATTCAAAAAAATAAAAATGTCTCCTTTGAAGAATTATATACTCATAAACCCTTCATAATGGTTTGTAAATAAAATGAGAATTATCCTAAGCATGTACCCCGGGAGTTTCGTAACCAAGAGTGCAGCAAGGCCCGTTGTCATGCACCAGTTTCCGTTCGAGTCTATCTCAAAGCGGTGTTTTTGGGTCTTACCCTTAGGTACATCTGTGCCAGAGCCGCCTCTACCTACTCGTATCCAGACAGGGATGTATTTCTCGGAAAAATCACAAAATCTCTACAATACCAAAATTATTGAAAGTTATTCTATACTAATCCTCAAATTTCATCTTAGGTCTACGTGATCTAATCCGAGTTTATCTAAATCTAGCTTCTAAGGTTTGTACTAAACTGCCTCTGATAACAACTGTAACGCCCCGACCCCGGTTACCCAGAGTTGGTGCATTATTACATAACATTGGCATGATCACAAGAAAGATCAAATCTCGAAAGACCGATTAGTTTAGTAGCCTTGGAATAACTAGATACACTAACAAATTTTACATTACATCATAAAAAGAAAACTACAACAATATAGTCTCCATATTCCACACTCTTATCCCCTCATACTATCCCTGTAGGTCATTCATAAATTACTTCCTCACATCCTGGGAAAAACAAAACATAGAAAATGGGTGAACTCAAATGCATAGTAAGGATAAAAATATAGTGGAAACTTTCATAAATAAGAATACACATTTAAGGAAATTTATGACTAAAACAAAATCCTTTTAAACTTGAACTTCGACATAGTATGGAAAAAATAAAATGAAATAATTACATTTACTTATTCACATGGATATTATATTAATCGAATAATCACATGAAATATCAATAACCACTTTCATAATAATGGAATGCATAATTCCAGACTATCATAACCACATAGCCAAGGCCTCGTTCCAAGACTACAAATAAGATTTTTCCAAGGCCTTGTGCCAAGACACTAGTTTGTCTAAGGGGACCTACCGATTCATCGAGGAGCTATAGCGGGCTCCACCCGTCACATATGAAGTCCAATGCATTCCCATATGATAAGGTTTAAACATAACATAAACATTCGTATTAAAACAAGAATAGGAAATGTAAATACTTCATACATAAACCAAAAATGGTATAAAAATAACACATCCATAGTCAAACATATCACAAAAACTTCAATAAAATATTTAATTTTTGTATCATAATAAATCAACTTCAAATATGCTTAAAATCCATCAAATTATGTCGACATAGATGAAATCAAAACTCTTTTTAGAGAAATATCTCTTTCCATTTTGAAATCATTTAAGAGTCATATATCTATAAAACAAAACATATTCTTTGAAAATATTATTATAAGCTTTTAAGGGAAGCATCAACGATTTTATAATGGCGAAAAATAGCCGCACCCTCCTTATAAGTTAAAAAAGACATTCTTACCGTAATATTTTGAAAAGGCTAAAAAGGACCTTGTTTGGAAAATGATGGAAAGATTCCTTTGTAAACTTCTTATAAAAAGTAAAACAAGAGTATGAATGACTTTAACCCATATTCTATAAAATAGTAAGAATGTTTTGAAATACATTTTTAAGAAACATGGATGTGGATGATAAAGAGGTCCTAGTAAATAATTACGTATAAACAACCTCGGATAATGAATAGATTGTGAAATAAACCCTTACCTTGTACTTTTACATGGTTGGGGGTAGGTTAAACTCTTGTATAATGGTGAAATAATTGTTATTAAATTATACATGAATCATATACATTAATATGATATCATATATGATCTTTTAACATTGCATTGTTAATAATATCTTAGAATTATCGTTGTTTCGGGTATTAACTTACTTGTTTTCTTTTATATGTTTTGTTACATATGCTGTGTTTGTTATGGATAGGTTGTATCTTATTCATATCCATAATGATATAAAATTCTTAAACATTATTTTTTAATCATCAAATGATAATTATACTTGAATGGATACGATGGAGAATGAATCTCATCGCGTTCGTGGAGACGGTAGTCCGTATGTACACCCGAGCGACAATAACATTCTTTTGATATTAAAATAATATATAATTGGATGTTATATCATATATAAAGAATAATTTTTAGGATATATTTATTATTTACATGATTTAAAAATCATTATTATACCCATCTAAATAATAATATATTTAATAACAATTACACCATGACGTGAAGACGGTAAGCCGTATGTACGCACATATGGTGACATGTCATTAAAAGGATGGATATAATAATTAATATGGTTGTACAATAATTATAATAATATTACAGTATATAGGATATACTAGATTCATTATTTTAGAATGTGAATAAAAATGAAAAAAGAAGTTGAAGAAGAAATGAATTTGAAAAAGGGTGGTGAAAACATTACCTCTTCTTTGGGTTCTTCCTTTTTATTTGATAAAAAGGTCTCCTTAGGTTGGCTTTCTGATCATACTAAGGCCTTTATGATGTATTTATGGAATTTGGGAGAGTATTTGGGTAGGGTTTGTCCAAACCAAAAGGCTTTGAATGTGTGAATTAATGAGAAGGGGGAGTTCCCTTTTATAAGAGGGGCGATGGGCACCTTTGGAAAAGCTAAAAATATTATTTTATAATAAATTCATATAGGGTTTCTAATGGCTCCAAAGTGGATTATTTAATGTTTAAGGTGGTAATGGGTCGAAAACAACTCAACCAATAGAATTTAGATAGTTTTGGATCATTATTTTAACCTTATATTTAAGTATTAACTATTAGTTAATTAGTTTCACTTTTACAATGTCTCTATGTATTTTTAGGTTATATAGTTAATAAACATACTATATACATCCAAGAGACCCCCAAGTGGTCCATTAATGATACAAATATCATGATATAAGTCTCTTGGACGAATTTCAGATTTTTAGGAATTGAATATAAATTAATAATATAATATTTGTTTTAAAAACTTTTTTATGTCAATTTTGACACTATTGGGTATTTTGTTTTCGATAAATTCATAACAGAATTATTACTTCGAAAAAATTTATATAATCAATCCTAATATGTCATATTAACCTAGAAAATTAGTGGAATTCATAAAACGTCTCAAATTACATTTATTTTGATATTTATAATATCAATTATTTTAATATTTCATTAATTGTATAATTACTACACCACCATTGTGTGATAAATAAATTAAATTATTTAATGTCTAAAAATTCTAAATAAAATATAATTATGTAGGAAATCTTTTTATCTTTATAATTAATATTTATAATCGAATTTATCTTATGTGTAACTCTATATTAAAAATGTTTTAGTAAATAAACTTTGATTTTAACTCTTTTAACTCTTCTTTGAATTAAATAATAATAAATGTCCTAATCTAATCCAAGTGGACCTAAATGGTAATATTTTATTCCTAAGGTTGTTTTTGGTCGAGATACAATTGTTCAATAGAATTAGGACATGTCTTAGGGTAATATTAATATCATTTTTACCCTTAATTACCCTATTATCTTTTAACCGTGGTAAATAAAAGTAAAAAGTAACTATTCAACAAAAATTATTTTCATCTCAATGAACCAAATTTTACTCCTTGATATTAACCATGTCTCTTGGAGTTTTTAAATTCCACTAACAGAAGCGGTAATATTATGTTTTATGAAAAAATCTGTTTTTTAACTACCACTTAGTGGTTTCACTATTCATCAAAAAATTATGTTTTTCAGAAAAATACAAAAAATTAGGCCTAAGATATATATGATATTATGAATTAAAAAATGATTTCTATTTTAAAAAATTCAAAACATATCACTTGCATTAATTAATTTAAAAATTAATTCCCATCGTCAAAACAAATAGCGTGTTTTTGAGAGATAATAATTATCAAAAGATTGACACTTGTTTATGTCCGGTTTAATTGTGAAATTATGTACAATGACCAACATTGTATTAAATGGTAAAAATATATTCTAAATATACTTTAAAACCACTCAAATTCATAATTTATCAATATAAATTATTTTGATTAAAAAAGTTGTTTTTAATTAAAATTTAGTAATTTTCACTATTCATCAAAATATAAATGGAATCCGAAATGTTCCAAAATTTCACCTTAGGCTAAATTCAATACTCCGAATAAAAAAAATGAAGTCCATTTTGAGAGATAAAATTTCAAAAAGTAGGTATTACTATTCATAACGGCTAGTTTGATTGGTTGTGGTGTGTGTTAGAACTCAAAGTTGCGTACAACACACACTACTGTATTATTCAAAGGAAAGCGTATCGTGGAATCTTTGGATGTTTCATTGTAAATTTTTGATGTCCCCATTTTAAAAAGTAAATTTATTTAGTCAAATTTAATATATATAAGTTTAAAATATTGGATTTAAAAAGGGTTCACTATTAAAAGTTGGTAAAAGTGCAACACTGAAAATGAATTTGTTCTTGAATTATGTCTAAGAAACTCATAATATGGAATCTAAAATTATAAGGATTATATAAAGTTTAAAATTTATTTAATACTATTCATAACCTCTTTTTAACGGCTTGTTTGTTAAGTCATGGTGTGCTTGAACTCGGTGTTGCATGTAGTGCAAGTTATTTAATTATTTTGAAGAAATAACACACTATTAAATCTTGGGGTGTTACACTCCTAGGGTAAAAGGCACGTTCCAGACTCAACGGTGCCCTCTGTTTTCCCATCCGAGACACCATTTAAGAGATACTAGCATTTCACTATTAAATGAATTAATTAATTAGTTTAATTATCCGTTTAACGTTTTGAAAGCGGGCAAGGGGTCCCAACGTCCTGCGCCGACAAGTTTTATGTCGTTCCTAGGGTAAACACCCCATTCTGGGCCCATCCGAACACTCAGATCTCTAATACAGATCACCGTTTAGGATTTATCCCATTTATTTGACGTTCCCAGTGTGAACACACTAAAAATTTAATTCCGGCCACACCGGGGCTCGGAATCGCACACCTCCTGAAGGCGCTGCTCTGGAATAACATCAAGAGTATTCCAAAGTCTTTTATAGTAAAAAACGGGGTTATTACATGATTGGTGGTTCTGTTGTAGAACTATGATTAACTGGGTAATGATTAATATTTTATGAGATACAAGGGTACACAAGATGTTATCCTAAGACCAAAATAATGCAAAATAGAGGTTATCCAATGCCTGTTGTAGGTACGCAGGTGGTCAACCCAAGTCTAACATATGATGAATGTCATGGTTGGTATCATTGAAATAATATTTCCCTGAGTATGAATATTCCAAACATTATTCAATTCATATTAAACATGTTCTTATATTTATGGTATGCTCACATGGATTTGGTTCTTTAATTATTTTAATATTCTCTTCATATGAAATTATAAGCTTTATGCCCTGACTCATTATTAAAATCATTGAATTATACTATACATTTTCAAATGTAATGCTCTTATTATCAAATAGTTATACTTAGGATATTCTTAAATGTTTATTTATATCTCTCTTTTTACATTTATTGAGAATATGATATAACCCTTTATTATGGTTACTTTTTTCTATGATATGATGAATGGTTTTAAGAATGATATGTTGAAGAATGGTACTGGTTGCGAATAAAATAGTGGGAGATGATATAGATATTTTATATAAAATTTATTTATGTATCCATAGATCTAATGAAACAAAAACATTATTGTTTAGGAAAATATATTAAGGTAATGTAATAAATATTCATCTCCTAAGATGTAATAATTATTAATCTAATGTTTGGGTCACCACAGTTTCTATCACTGCATGGTTTAGTTATTTTTCGAAACTACGATCAGAAAACATTAGTGAGAACTAAAAAAACCATACTGAATAAAAAAGGGATAGTTTTTAAATTATTACACTAAAAAAATACAAGGGATAACATCACCAAGTACTGATCAATTAATTATTTTTAAATAACCTTATGCATACATTATTCTCATTTTATATTTGAAATAAAATATAAAACATATTAATATTGAATAGTCTACATATTTCAAACACATTAAATTATTAATTCTTAAAATCTTGTAGAAAATATGAAAAAAAAATTAATATAAAATGATCAGTAAGGGTTTTGTATAGTGGTTGAAATCTTAGGTAAATAAGCCACAAGAATTATTAAAGGTAGATAACTAAAAACCCATTCAATATAATCAATTACGTTATCATAAAATGGAATCCATGGATACTATAAGTGTATTAACCTAGTGGATAATAATAATTGAATTATTAATGAAGTTAATACATAATTTTGGATGTGTAGATAAATTAATTGTTCTAAGATACATTTAAATAGGTGTAGGTATACACCAAAACCCAATTAATAAGACTAGTTGACTAGTTCGTTTCATGAGACATGTCAATGCCTTAATTGGAAGTTTCTAACTATGTCACACCCATAACAATATGTCCAATGAAATAATTTTATATTGAATCATTAATTTAATTCACAAACAAAATTCATTATCAATAAATACCCATATTGAGTAACGAAAATAGAATATCATGATTTTTCCAGTCAATCAAATAACTTTCACAGTAAAACAACGTATGTAGAAATGATATAAAATTTGGGCCATAATAATACCCATAAAAATTAATATAGATATAGTATAGAAATATAAATTCTGATGAAACACAATCATAAAAATTTGAATAATTCAATAGAAATTTAATGAACACAAAATTAATAATAAATAAATGATGATAATTAATTCATCATAAGTAATTGTTTTTTAATAAAATCATGACTTTTGGAGACATAAATCAAATAAGAGAAAAACATTTAAACTAAATTTTTATTATATTAGTTTCCCTGTGAAACCATATGGAAATAGTAGAATAATCTAATAAGGGTAAAATTGTTATGTCAATGTCAAAACCTATTAAAACTCTATACATTAAAAAGGAACATTCATTTTTTACTTTTTGAAAAAAAAGTAAAAAATGAAATTTTAATTGAGGATATAAAATAATACTTTAAATAATTTTAAAGGTAGTCATATATGACTTATAATTTCCTTAGTATAATATTTTCTAAACTAAAATAGTATTTTCTAAAAATATTTTTAAAATATTCATAATATGGATGAAAATATTTTTGATCAAGAATAGAAATGATATGATATTTTATTTTTAAAAATTATAATATTGATTATACTTATAAAGAGAGGAAAATTTGTATTAGAAGATGTAAAATAATTAAATATCTAGTGGATAAGAATATTGAATGGTTTTATTAATGATGGATTACAATATAACATTAATGAAAATATAATCATTCCCAAAAATGAGGTAGCAAAAATATACAACTCTTGAAAACATCTAAATTATAACCCATTGAAAGGATAAACATAAATTGAATATTTAAGTTTCATTAGTAAATAAATATTAATTTTAAATATATCATATGGGTAGGATATACTCCATATTAAAGGAAATAGGTTCATAATAAGACATATGTCTAAATAAAGTGGAAATTGAGATGTAAACTCCATACCTCACTCTTATACTTACTTAAACATGAATTAACCAATTTTATAATGGTTTTAAAACTATAATTAATTCATAATAGACCCATATTAATATTTATATTAATTGACATATATTCTCATTAAACATTTATTACAAATTCATCATAAAATTATTCATCTGGTGTTAATTGGTTATTTTTCTCATGCATGTTTCGCCACAAATGTTATTATTATTATGAATAGGTTATATTTTCTTCATATTAGAATATTATCCACGTTAAAAACATAATTTTATTTCTTTAATTCCACCAATATATTCAAACCATGTAAGGTGGTGATGAAAAATGAAATACATCGACTCGTAATGTGGTAGTCGGCATGTATGTACAAGCGATGTTTTCATTTTCCATTATATGGATGAGTATACAAAAATTATTAATACCATAAACATAATAAAAATTGGAGTAAGATATTTATATTATTATAATTATATTATATATGTAAAATAATTTTTTTAGGATTTAGAAAAATAAGTGAACTTCAAAAGAGTCGACTAATAGGAGTATCTATTCTTTGTAGAACATCCTTTAGATTGTTAATTTGTGATCCAAGTGTTGGTATTTTGAGATTAAAATCAAATATATAACATATATGAAGATGTTTTGGTGGTAATCTGGTAGGTTTTGGAAATATAAGTTACTCATGTAGGTGTGAAGAATATTGGATAGGTGATGTCCTTTTATAGTGATGGAAAGGATGCACTTTGAATTACACAAATGTTTAAAAATAAAAAATTTATTTTTATGTGAAAGTGGAACCAAACGGTAAAAATATTCATAGCTAAGATATTTTCATATTTAAATAGATTCACTAAATACACGTTTTATAGGTTTATGTGGAATTTGAAAGTATGTCTTTTGGTTAAACCCCTTCACTAACCAATTTTTACATTATCCATTGTAACATCTTTTTCATTCTTGAAGAGTTATAAATTTACATATAAGGTTAAGATTGGATAAAAAAAGTTCATGTTATAAATTCCAAGAAAATATCAAATCCCTTTTTTCCTATTTGATTATTTTTATGTTTTTTTAATCATGTAATAGAATACTATTTAAAAAAATATAATTAAATTAATTTTATAAATTACTCACATATTTTTGACTTTTAAGACACCAAGATAGAAATGGAATTCTAATATGAACTATTTCACATAAAATTATGAATTATTATTAACCATTGATATATTTGTAGTTCCAAAATTAATTTTAAAAAATATTTATTTTTATGTTTTTAAATGACATGTACTTTGATTAATTTACTACTTGTACTAGCATTATGTCAGTGTTTTTTTAGCATTTAAAGAATCAGAAAATCACTAGAAATTGAAAATAAATTATCATCCTTAAAAATTTATATATTTTTTATATTAAATTTTACATTCATTGAAATTATATATGTGTCCCTTTGTGATCATATAATAGAAATTTTATGTAAGATAGTGAAATTTTGGAATTTTCCATTACATAAAATAATATAATGGTATTTATCAAAGCAAAATGACACAAATATGGAATATTATAGAAAATAATAAGGTGTTTTATGATTTAACAACTCCAATTAAAAATAGGAAAGTGTATGGATGATTTTGAAACCTTCTATTATAGTTTCATCAATTTTATCATATTTTAGCTTTTACTGAGGTTATAAATTTTTCCACTATTACTATTCTTAGTGTCTAAAAAAATAATGAAAATTTAAAAAGAAATAAAATATTAATTTAATATATGGAATTATTTTTATCAAATTATTGTTTAATAATTTTCATGAATTAATTTAAAAATAAATCCATAAAATGTGATGAAATGAGATTTTTATGGAAAATACATTTTTAAAGCATGTAATGTTCATATATTAACTCAATGACTAGTAATCATTATTTTATGAAATTAAATTAATTTATATAACATATAATATATATTTAATATAAATAATTCATCATTATATAATACTTTAATAAATTAAAATCGAAAAAAATTATGCACTTAAAAACTGTTTTCTGAACAATATCTATTTTTACCTCTTAATGAAATTGTATTTATTTTTAAATAATTGATAATAAATATATTATAAATGAAAAATACTATAACACATTATTATCAATAAAATGGGGATTATCTAAAAACACCATTTTAAATTATTCATAAAAGAATATTTTTATGGAGGAATTTTTAAAAATTCATTATAGGATTAATTGGAAATTGTATGCTCAAAAGAGATATTGACACTATCAAATTTCAATATTTCATCTATGATAGATTAAAATGATCATTGTATTATTGTGTAATTAAGAAAAAATATTCAATAAAAATAATTAAGGATTTGGTGGTACATTATTACGTCCATTAAAAACATTACCCCTAATTTTCATGGATATTACATTCTAAACAAATGAGGGCGGTTCATATTCATTACATTCTTAGGTTCCCTTGATTCATTCTCTATATTATGATTTCTCCAAACTACCTTGAATAGTTGACTCCTACAATTCTAAAACACTTGTAATTTTGTGTAATGAATTTCTATTGTTTATCCATAGTAAGATAGATTAGGTTCTAATTCTATTTATTCCGAGGTGAGCACATGAATTCTCTCTAACATAAACAACCTAAATAATGAGATATGAAACACATCATGTACTTTGGAGAGGTTTGATTTAATATCAAAATATAATACCAAAAATATAATTTTTCCTAGAATTTCCAAATCATTTATGTACCTAAAGATCTATTTACCATTCTTAATAAGACTTATCACATCTTTCAATGGAGATTCATTTAATAAAACATGATGCCCCACATGAAATTCCAAATATTTCCCTCAGTAGTCAACATATATCATTTTAATTCATTGATATTTTTTAGCATGATTATAAATAGGATTTAGTTTTATAGTAATATCCTCAATATGTTCTGGTCCAAAAATCTTCCATTCACTAAATTTATCCCAACAAGTCAGAGTAAGACATATCTTACCACATAATGCTTTATATGATGACATTTGAATATTGGATTCCAAGATATTATTGTAGGAAAACTACCAAAAATGTAAATATAGATTTAGTATACCTTTATGGTCAAGTGATATCAACCTCGTTATGTCCAATGATGTTTGACTAGTCTTTTCAAAGTGTCCATCTATTTGAGGATGATAGGTGGTGCTCAAATAAAGGTCAATATGAAGAACCTTATAAAGAAATTTCTATATTTTCAATATAAATAATAAAAAATATCTAGACAAAATTAAAATATTATCAAAAACAATTCTAAAACATTAATAATGAATTTATTTATAAGACACTCAAGAGGTAGGTCTTCTCTTATAGAGAGAAAATGTAGTGATTTCAAATGGTGATCAATAATTACACATATAGCATCATTATTTCTATGAGTCTTTGGAAATCAAATTATAAATTATATAATGATATCATTCTATATCTATATAGTAATATTTATAGGTCCCATGTATCCCATAATATTTTTCCTATCTGCCCTTATGTGTTGATAAACCCAGAATCTTGATACAAAATATATAATTTACCACCTCATACTATCCATACTATTTTTTTTCTTCCAAATCACTACTTATATTTCCACCACCAATGTCTTTAGAGAAATATTATGTTGGATCATTACCTAATAATTCCATTTTCATCATTGCTATTTACGGAACACATAGCCTAAGAACCCGAAACTTTACCGATTAAATTTCCCTTATAATTATGTTATATTATATAAAACAAATATATGACATATTGAACATTATAAATCCATAATTAATACTAATATAAGTGGTATTACAAGAAATTATGGAACCTATACTGATAGAATAGTAACATGACTATTAAAATGGTAATATGATCACTAGGTATAGTAATGCAGTCAATAGAATAGTAACCTCGCATATGAAATACTAAATAAAATTTAAGTACATTGTAGATGAAAATATGATATATTTATATTTTGAAATAAGTGAATAAATGTTTTACAAATGAAAAACTATGTGTTGGTATTTTTGTGAAACATAAATTTTCCTTTGGAATATTATAATTTTTATAATTTATTAAAAGAAAATTTATTTTCGAAAAATTGAGTCATAAATTATTATTTTTTTGTCCTATAATTATTATATAAATTAATTATACCATAATTAATTTTTCAAAGTGTCATAAAATGATTTATAATATTAAAATTAGTTTTTTATGAATAAATGATTATTTTAATTAAAGATTAATGTTTGAATATTAGAAAACAATTATTATAAAATTGATCACATGTTCTAATTCTACACTTTGAAAAAATGTTAGGTTGAATTTTATGGATTTTTCTAAAGTAGTTGAATTTTTTATGAATAGTGAAATATGGTAATTTATGGTATTTAACAAAAAAAAGAATTATTATGTCTTGGATGATATATGGATGAGTTAATCACCCATTGTTTTGAAATATCCTGAAACATTTACTATATTTATTCATTTTAATCAACCCTATTGAAATTCTTCATCCAAAATAATAAACAAATGAATACTATAATAAAAAACACCCATCTCTTCAAACTATAAATACGAACCCTAACCGCCCCTTATCCACACACCTCCAAATCCTTGAAGCTAGTGTAAATTATACTAAATTTCATTGACAAGCCTTTACCTAATGTTTAAGAGATTATGGTCTAAACAAAAGACTGATCCCTTGGGACTTAAGGAGGTACTCAAGGAGATGTTATATAAAAGGTAGAATCCCCCACCTTTCTATTTTATAATCATTCATTTTTATACATCATCATTCCCTACACAATAAAAATTTACATGATAACTCCACTATCATATATATACTGTAATTTTATTTTTTTAAGGGAATATCCATCATCAAATCCCATTCTATTCTTATTTTACTCTAAAAAGGAAAACATCGCTTGTGAGGTTTCAATTCAACGCCTTCGGAGATAATGAGTTTTTTTCCATTACCACCTTCGAGACATGTCAAAAATCCATTATTATGGTTAAAAATATTTCAACATGTATATTTTATTTTTCATCATGTTATATAACAAATATATATACACAATAAATAAAAAAACCAAACTAGTTCACGTTGATCGAAAAACTGCAAAAATAATATAATCATTATACATTAATGTTTTATGTAATGAATCATTTTCATATATGAAAACAAAAATATATATGTTGTTATTTAAAATTATAGAATTATATTAATATCATACCATTCCACTTATTGATTTTTTCTTCCATTTTAAAATATTTAGCATAATTAATCTCAAGGGAAAATATCACAAAATCTTGAAACGAAAACTCCTGGAATGATTAAATTGGTTCTTAAAACTCAAAAAAAAATCCTTAAATATACATAATTAAATTATTCCAAAACATCATGTACAATATTTTATGATTTAATTTATTAATGGATTTAATTTTAGTATCCACTACATTAAATGAATGTGTATAAAATATTATGATATAAGTTAAGGGATTCTCTTTAAACCCTCATTTTCCTCCATATTACTTAATCTATCTCTTTACCTCAATGAAATTATTAATTATTATTATTTTATCCTCATAAATTAAGTTTGAATTCTCCAAAAAAATGTACCTAGCTCAATTATTATTTCTATTATGGGAAAACATATGCTTTATACGGTTCCTTTCTCAATTACCCTAGATATGAAAGACAAATTAAATGGAACATCCCAATTTCATTCCTATTTTCAAGAACACTGCACAAACTATTTTAAGACACTAATATATTTCTAGAATCACCAATTTTATCAGGAAAAAGTAACTTTTTTCTTTTTTTATTTTATAAAAAAATTATTCCTTTGTCCTCTTTAAAGTATCTTTATATTTTTTTCTTAAACCGCTCAAAAGTAGATTTTTTCTAATGCTTCTAAAACACTCTTTTTATATTCATTAAACTTATCTAGACACAATTTTTCATTATCTATTCCTATTATCTTTAATTAATTTCCATGTATGATTCAAATTTATTATTTCATGGACACCATTATGATACACCCATTGGTTATTCCTTATAATTAGATTATGATGTACATTTCATTCCTTGGGTAACCTTTATTTGTATTACCTATGTTTGATTCTTCTTGTGGAAAATATATTCATGAACATATTGTGATGGGTGAACCAGGATATCAACCAAATTTTGTGGGTAATGTTATGTCACATGAGATATCATTTTGGGAAATGGAGTAAACATATTATCTTTTTGAGACATTGTCCACCATATGATATAGTCTTAGAAGTTATCCTTAACTCATGTTTATGTCAATTTATATGAATATGACACCTTCCTATGATTCCAGGATTACATGATCCCATGATAAATATTTTATTATAAAATATGTGTATTCATTCTCTATTTCTTTTTATGTCATCATGTTATACCTTCTAATCCATGTGCTTCGCTTTATTCTTATATTTATTTCCTTATTAGGATTTTTAGCTCATCCCTTTGTTAATGTATTCCCTAGGTTATCCTAGATGTAAGGTCACAAAGTAAGCTACGATATCATTTTGGATACTGAATAAAAAATGTTTTTATTTAGTTTTTATGATTTCTAATTATTTACAAAATATCATAAATACTCTACACTTTACGATCTTTTTTTTTTGTATATAATGGTTAATTATTCTTAAAATATGTTAATAATATGTTTAATGGTATAGGGTCACTATATTTGGTATCAGATGAATAGAATGATTTCAATCATTTGGAACTCTCTCATGTGAGTGTTGTACGAATCATGGATCTTCGTCCAAGGGATTTGTGAGGAACGGGGAACAACTAGGGATGGTGTTGTGTCTCACACATGAGGTGTATCATCCCAAATAGTGATTTTATAGATATCAATTATATCCAACTGGAAATAAATTGAAAAATTCAATAATTTTTATTATATCATGAACTAGTTATTTTTAGCGATTAAGACTAGAAAACGTTAGTGATAACTTATAGATAACTGTTTCACCATGGATAACCTAGATTAAAACATAGAAAATCATATGTTATGAAATAATTTTAATTTATCATTTTAAATTTATATTTTAAAATTATCCATTATATATATTTATTATCTAATTTTTATATCCTAATAATTTTATTTTTCATTTCTCGTAATTGGTTTCAAATAGGAGATGCACCCTCACCTATTTTCAACATAGTTTGGAAAATGAAATTTCGAGGGGTAAATTCTATATAGGGGGAGAATTTAATGACCCAAAATTTTATCAATGAAATTTTCATTCATATAAATAGTTTATATAGTATAAAACACATATATAATGTAGATAACCTAATAAAAATGTTATTAAGAATGAAATAAGTTGTATTTATAGAAATTAAGTAAACTATACAGTTGGGATAGTAACCTGATAACTGGAATAGTAATTTGATCATTTGGAATATTAATTTGGTCAATATATTAGTAATCTAATCTATGAAAGTGTAAATAAAACCTAAGTCTCTTATATATGAATATCTGAGATATTTTTATCTTGGAATAATTTAATAAATGTTTTAAAAATGATAAATTATTTGTTGGAATATTTGTGAAACATAAAGGTTTATTTAGAATATTTTAATTAACATATTGGATTAAATAAAACTTTTATTTTCACAAAATAGGTTCATATATTAATATTTTGTAATCTTATAATTATAAGATAGTTCTATGAGACCATAATTAAATTTTAAAACATTCATAAAATCGGTTATAATATTAAAATCAGTATTTCTTAAATAAATTATAAATTTAATTAAAAATTAAATTTTCCATAATAAGAAGTTATTTTCCTGAAATGGATTCAATTTTTTAATTCTAAAAATCTAAAAATAGTTTTGTTGAATTTTTGATATTTTTCTAAAATAGTTGATTTTTTTTTGTGAATAGTGAAATATGGTCATTCTCTGTATTTAAAAAACACATGAATTATTGAGTCATGGATGATGTATTTATGAGTTAATAATTCATTATTAAGAACTATCTTGAACCATTTAATTAATTTAGTCATGGAAATCAATACTATTTATTGTCTTAAACCAAAATAATAATCAAATGAATAAAATATTAAAAAACACCCATCTCCTCCCACTATAAAGATGACCGATCACCACCCCTTATTCTCACACTTCCAAGCCTGGATGCTTCACTAAATTTTACCCAATTACATTCCTAATCCTGTTCCTTACTTTTATAATCTCTTGGTCTCAAAAAAATAGCAAACCCTAATGACTTAAAGAGCTTCTCAGGGAGACGTTATACAAGTGATAAAATACTTTACCTTTTTCTTTTAAATTATTTCTTTATTCTACATCATAAATTCCTCTAAAATTCAAAGATAAATGATTACTAAAGTATCAATTATTTAATGGAATTTTATTTTTTCAATGTAATATTCTTCATCAAATCCCTTCTCTTCATCATTTATTCTAAAATTTAAAACACAGCATGTGAGGTGTCTATTCAACACCTTTGAAGGTGATGTGTTTTCTTTTTCCATTACCTCCTTCAAGGATGGTCATAAAACTATTATTTTGTGTAAAATATATTTAAAATAGTAAATTATATAATGTTTCATGTTCTATAACTAATATATATATAGAATATTAAATAATAAAACAAAACTAGTTCATGTTGATTGAAGAATGACCAAAATAATCTAGTCATTATCATTAACGTTTTATCTAATGAATGATTATCACATAAGGTAAGAAATTATATGTGGATGAATTTAAAATTATTTAAGTATATTAATATCATATCATTCCACTTCTAGAGTTTTCATTTATTTTTCAAGAACTCCCATAATTAAACTCAAGGGAACTGATCATAAAATAATGAAACGAACACTCACGAAATGATGAAATTAACTATTATAATTCATAAAAAAATCCAAACATGAACTTATTAACACTATATTAAATCAAGTATATGTGTAAAATAATTTTATTTAAAGAAATTAATGTATCAAAAAAATTATCATGGGTATAAAATGCAAATTCAGAACACTTTTGAACATAAGGTAAGGGATTCTCTCTCAACTCCCATTTTTCTTTCGAGTTATGTTTTATATATATTTACACAAGTGTAATTATTAATTAATATTATATAATCATCCTAAATAATTTTTAAATTCTCCAAATATATGTAAATATCTTAATTAATCTTTATTTTATGGGTAAATACCATTTTTATAAGGCTCGATTTTCAATTCCCCCTAATAAGAAAGCATGATTATATTGAACTTTCCAATTTCTTACCCGTTTTCAAGTAAACTCCCTAAAATTATTCAATACACAACTATTTTTCTAAAATCACTAATTTTATCTTGAAAATTTCTCTTATCTCATTTTTAGTTTTGTGCAAAAATTATACAATTTTCCTCTTTAATGTCTCTTTAAAATTTTCCCCTCAAACCACACTAAGGTGGATCATTTTTAAGGTTTATTAAGCATTATTCCTATATTATTTAACTTTAGTTTGTAACCATTATTATAATATATGACTATTTTCCCTTATTAATTTCCAGTTAATATTTAAATTTATTCTTTCATAGACACTATTATGATACACCTATTGGTTATTCAATATTACATGATTATGACACCCATTTCTTTTCATGGGTAACCCTTATGTTTATTCATTATGTTTTATTCTTCAGGTGGAACATATATTAAATAATCTTTTATGATGGTGGCACCAAGATATCTCTCTAATTCATCAGGTGATGTTTATTCTCATGAGATCTCATGTTGGTCTAGGGAGTAAACCTAATTACTTTGAGGGACTTTGTACACCATTTGATATGATCTTGGAAGCTAACCTTGACGTATGTTTATGTGATGTTATATGATGTTTCCACATTCCATTGACTCCATTATTAAATTATCCCATGATCAATATGTTATGATTCCTAGTTTTAATTCATATTCCATGACTTTTTATGACATCATGTTTTTATTATTAACTTTTGTGTTATGATTTATTCCAATGTTTACTCTTTATAGAGATTTTTATCTCATACCTTTGTAAATGTATTGTATAGGTTATCCTATGTAGATTTAAAAGCTAAAATGAAGTAAGGATCTCATTTTTTATATTAAATAAATTGTGATTTTATTTTGGTTTCATGCTTTCTAGTTATGTATGTAATTTCCCAAAGACAGTAGACTTTAAAATCTATGGTTTGTATATGGTGGTTAATTATGATAAAAATAATGTAATAATATGTGTAATGGGATAGTTTCTCTCTATATAGCCTCTTTACCAATTTCATAATACTATATTCAAAAATAATTATTCTAATTACCCAAAATTCATGTATTTAATTTTATTTTGAAAAGTATCATCATCACACTGCAAATTTTTGATCTTTTCAAATACTAATGGTATTAGAAATTGTATGAAAAATAAATCATATTTTCCATTACCTAATAATTCCCATATACATATTTATTATATCCTTAAACAAAGGATCATTATTAATTCCTATTTGAGTCATGACATCATGATCTTTCCTACTTAATTATTACACTACCATGTTTTCCTTCCCTGGTTGGATATGTATTTGAGAAATAATGATCCTTGATTATCTCAATTCATCACCTTTGACTAATATTGAGATATTTCAATTTAAATAAATATTTTATTATATTATTATCTTTTTATAACTCACATATTTCACTATAGTGTTATCATATCCCTATATTCAATGAAAAGTATCTGAATTCCAACTCAAGATCATGGTTTACATAGTTCTATTGATGATTATAAAATTGCCTTGATACATAGGTGATAACATTATCATTCTACATAAGGAGACACATTAATCCTTTTATTGATGAATCATTATATATCAAAAATCTACCCCTTCTTGACAGTAGAGTCTATGTTATAATCATTGAACAATATCCTCTTCAATTCTTCAAAACATCATTCACATTCCATTATCTGTAAAAATTGAACCCTTTATGTCTTAACTTGGTTAAAAGGTTATCCAATCTGGAAAAATATGGACTAAAAGGTTGATAATATCCTTCTAGTTTGGGTAACTATGAAGCTTGATTATGTTATTCAATCTTCTCCATTCTTCACCAACAATTTTCCTTTAAGGATAAACTTAGATTAAATCCTTAGAGAAAATATTTTCATGAAAATAAAATTTTGGAAGCTATAATTCACACATGGAAAATTTTTCATATAACTCATTTAATTTTGGCATCAAAATAATTATTTTCATGTCATTGACCTTGTTCTAATAGTATTTACAATACACTAAGATATCATCATTAAATACTACAAAAATAATTATTGATATATTCCATGAATAAACTTTTCATTAGATCTATAAAATAAAATATTCAATAGTAAATACAATAGGTATTTTATATTAACATGTAATGTTCAAAACTCATATGAATTTATATCATTAGAATATATTCCGTCTTTACTAGTAATTGATGACACCCAGAATGAAGGTCAATATTTTAAAAATATTTATTTCATTAATGTTGATTGAAAATTAATCAATAAATGTACCATGATGATTGTTATTTATAATAATATCTCTAATTTCGAAATAATCAACATAAAACCTCATATATCAATCTTTATTCGTAATAAAGTGAAGATGGTCTCCCATTAGTGAGACAATAGGGTATATGAATATTTTATCACACAACTCCTACAGTTTTTTCTTCAGTTCCAAAAATTATAATGTGTCTATTTTATAGGGATTCCATTATATAGGCATTGCATTAATGAGTTTCATCAATATAATACTCAGTTTTTTTCTCTGGTTTATGTCTATGTAATTCTATAAGAAACACAATAATGTATTCTTATACAATATATACAATCACAATTTCATGCTTAACTTTCCTACCGATAAATTGTGTCTGATCTTCTTCACTCATAATCTCATTCAAAAGATCTACTTGATGTAGATCTATAGAAACCCTAGATAATGAAGTCTCCCTTCTAAATAAATATAATCTAACATTTCCATCATGAATCATAATTTCCTTATCATTGATATAATTTTTTATCATAATAATTTGAAAGTCACATCATGCTAAGAATTATTTCAAAATCAATAATAGGTATAATAATATATTCTAAAAATAGGGTATGTCTATCTGATATAATATGAACTTACTGGAACATAATTATTGTGGTAAAATCTAAACTATGAGTCTTATCTAACTGTACCCTTCTTGATGTTTTAGGGAAATATATAATTTTCCTTGAAAACATGGATGATATGAAAGAGAGTGAAGATTTAGAAACAAATAAATAACTATTTAAATTTAAGTCTATGATTTATGTACCTACTACAATATCTTTACATACTCCAACCAGCACTGTAGGGACCTAATATTATTTCCCTTCTCCTCTTTTCCAATTTAGTAGTAGGTTCTCTTCATGCATGGGACATTGGTTGGAATAATAACCCATTTTTTATCGTTAAATCACAAGATGTTATTTATTATTTCATTACCTTGTATTTAATATATATGTTGCCCTTATCCTCATAATTGTAACAACTACCAATTCCCTTTAATTATTTTCCAGGTTGCTTCTTTCCACATTTTTAGTTTGATAGAAAGTTCTTGTATTCTGTTATTTATCATTGATGTGTTCCCTATTTATTGGTTCTAGTTGAACTCTTTTTTTAACCTTTAAGATATTGTATATGTAATATTAATCTTCCATTTTATAGAATATAATACTATTTGATCATATAAATAACTTATTTGAGAAATCAGTTCCATTCAAGGGGTTAGATTAATCCCTTCAATGAAATGGGAAATATTTTTTTATTGATTTGATATGTAATCTGAAGTATACACAGCTAATATTTTAATTTTTGTATCATACTCTAAAAAAAATTCTTCTTTTTTTTTCTTTAGGCTGAGAAATATTCTCTTCATTTAAATTCATTTCTCAAAAGGGAAATATTTTTCAAAGAATATTAATTTAAAATCTATCCATTTCATATTTTTAATTTATTTATTCTAAATTGTGTTTTTTGATTAATGGAAAAAATTGATCAACATCACCATTTAAATAATACACTACATGTATATACTTTTCCCTTTCATTTTATCAAAAGGCTATAAATATATTCTCAAGGGACTTAATCCATTACTCAGGTACCAAACGATTAGTAGTTCCTCTAAAATATTGTGGCTTATATCACATCAAATGCTCTAATATCTGTGTATCATTTCATGGAACATCATTTTTCTCCATATTTTTAAGTTTATTAGACATAAACTATGTTATATATCCGAATATGGAAATAATATAATTAGCTAAAACTTCAGCTTTATTGGCTTTCTCAATAGTGGCATATCTACACTAGTAATGAGTATTAAAATAATTACTTCCATCGTGCGTCGTTTAGAAAAAAAGATTATATTTAATTAGCTCATAAAATTATGAATATTAAATCATATTATATAATTCTTAATCTATGGAAATAATTAACATAAATTGAAAATTTTCACAAAAACAATCATATAATCAAAAAAAACATTTCTTTCTAAATATCCTAAAATAATACAAATATTTTATAATATTTTATAATTGTTCATAAAGAGAATTTGAATCAATAAAAGAATACCCCTAAGAGTTTATAATTTTTTTATAGACTTAGGCCCTCTCATTAGGCACTGATGATGATGAAGTTAATACTAATTTGTACTCTTCACCTCCAAATACATTTGTGTGATAGCCGCATCCACTATATAGTATACAAACAGTGATTTATTTCCTAGAAAAACCAATAAAATAATACATTTTTCTAATGATTCATGGTATTATTCCATGATCATTCCTATCTCTAGAACCAATCATAAGGTTATGTTTTCTAGTTTATGTTTTCTTAAATCTTTTTCCCATGTGTCCTAATAAAAATTATCTAATTCCAACTACAATAACCCTAACTCCCATAACAATGAGAAATTGCCTACTTTATTACATTGTCATACAAAACAAGGGATGACATCACCAAGTACCTATCGGTTTATTATTCTTAAATAACAATATACATAAATTATTACCATTTTAAAATAGAAATGAAATATAAAATGTAAAAAAATTAATAATCTACATCCTTGAAACTCATTAAATGATTAATTCTTTAAATACTATAGAAAATAAAACAAAATAATTCTGAGCTCAAACACTTAGTAATGGTCTTTTTACATCAGAAATTCTAATGGGAAAATAATGAATAATCAATATATAATGGTTGAAAACAAAAAACATGTCATTTAATCAATAACTTGATCACAAAATACTTCCATATATAATATCACTATAGTAATATCATGAATTATAATAACTAAATTCAAAATGTCATACATCTCGATCAAGGATTTATTCTATGATAATTTCAAATATTGGTAGTTGTACAAGAAAAAACATTTGTTAAGGATATCCAACTAGGTTTTATCATTTGACATTTTGATGTCTTGAGGGACTATCTATAACTATACCGAGCCCGTAACGACATCTCTAAATAACTCCTCATATATCGAATGATAAATTTCATTCATAAGAAATATGAATTAGAAAAAAATATATTTATTGATTAAATAATATATAATATCAGTTTTTCCCTGGTCAATAAAATTATATTCATTATAAAAAATAATATTTACATGTAGAATACCGTTTAGGTAACTACCATATACATGATAGAACTATGTGGATATGGAAGATAAATGTAATATTTCATGAAATATGATCAAATGTAAGTGACCTTTTCAAGAAGAATTTAATTACTACAAAATTAACTACAGATAAAATATGACTATTAATTATTATAAAATAATGGTTTTGTAATAAAATCAAGGTCTTTTCGTAATAGAATAAAATGGAAGCCAAAAAATTAAAATAAATTATCAATAAATAATTTTACATTCAACACCATGTAAATCATGTATAATAATCCAAATAGAATAAAATGGATATGGAAGTAGAGAAATATGTTAACACAACATTCATGTTGAATTTTTTAATAGAAAGTCAAAAATGATCATTTATAAAAACATTATAAATATTTCTTTTATAAAATTTTACGTAATATGATTATAAGATATTATTTCATTAATACATTTTTTAGTTAAATGAAAATGGATTTAGTGACACAAGTTTTAAAAAAATATAGTTGTGGAAGAAAATATTTTTTATTAAGAAGATAAGCAATATTTGATTATATTTTAATAAGGTATTATGTTATTTCAAGTGAATAATAGTTAAATATTGGGATGAAAACGTGAAAAATACATAGTTATTTATATGATAAGAATATTGAAGCAGTTTATGAATGATATATTACAACATTCCTTCAAATAAAATATCATTAATCCCAAAAATGAGGTTGTAAAAAAATCTTTTTTCTTTAGAAGAATTTTAATTATATCACCTTGAAAGAGTAAAACTAAATGTAACGTTATGTACCATGAATAAATAGAGATTCAAGTTGAATATATCAAATTGGAAGTATATACCCCACTATAGTTGAATAATCTAAAATTAGTTTCAATAAAAAGGAAATTTAGATGTAAACTCCATACCTCATGTTTCCACTTAGTTGAACAAGATTTAACCTCATTTATAATTGTCTTAAACGTTTATTAATTAATAAAACAACCATATTAATATTTATTATAATTAATATATATTATCTTTATCCATTCATTAAAAATTCTTTTAAAAATATTCATTTGGTGTCAATTATTTATTATTATCATGCGTGTTTCGTGGTTGAAGTTGTAGTTCATGGGTATTTGTTATAATATTATAGTGCCAATAATTATATTTATGTTATAAATAAAATTTATATCCTTAAATATACATTTATTTATGGAAAATGGAATACATCGACTCGTGAGTCAGTAGTCTGCATGTATGCATGATAAATGTTTCCATTTTCCATTCGATGGTTGAGTATATGGAAAAAATAAATACAATTAACAAAATAATGTTTTAGTAATATAATAATATTGTTCTTAATATTCTATTATGGTGAAATAAGATTTATAAGAGATAGAATAAGAAGTGATCTTGAAAATAGTTAGTTTAGACGATTACCTCTACTTTATGAATCCTCTTTTAGAACATTACTTAAGGAACATAGTTTTTGTATTTTGAGAATAAAATAACCTCAATAACCTAGTTAATCATGATAGGGATATATTTTTTCTAGTTTTATAGATATTATTTAGTCATGGTGCTGTAAATAACAGAGTGGGGTTGTCCTATTATCATGAAAGAATGGAAAAACATTAAATTTATTAAAGGATTTAAATATATGAAATTAATTTTCATATTCAAGTAGAACATATTAGAAAAAATTTAAAATTTATGATAGATTTAGGATTAAATAATTTAAAATAATTAAATTTTGACATGTTTATATGACATTTTGAAAATTGGATTTTAGTTTAACCCCTTATTTAACCAATTTTAACCTTAATTATGGTAACAATATTTTCATTATTAAATGGATATAAATTTACTTTTAAGGGAAAATGTGGCTAAAAAAATGTCAACTAATGTAATTTTTTACCATACCCCATTAATATTTTCCTATTTAATGACTTATTGTATTTTTAAATCATTTAACAGAATATAATATTACATAATATATCATTAATATCATTTTAAGAAATATTCTAATATTTTATCTTTAGAAACATAATGATTATAATTTAATTCAAATATTACCCAGTTCATAATAAATAGTACATTAATATTAACCATTAAATTCATGTGACACCATATGTAATCCAATAAATGTTACTTTTTATGTTGTTAAAATCATTTAATTTAACTTTTAAACTCTTTTCACAAGAACTGTGGTAGCAGTGTTTATGAATTTATGGAAATTATAACCCCCTAAAAATTTAAAATAAAATTTACATCATAAAAATAAATTATTTATGATTAAAATAAAATTTTACATTAATTTGTAATATATTTTTATAACTATGTGAACATATAAGAAAAATTAAAATCAATAGATTGAAATTTTTTAATTTTCCATTACATAAAATAATATACAGGTCTTTATCCAAGAAAAATACCACCAAATTCCATATATTAAATTTCCTAATTGTTACATAGAATTAAACTTATAAAATCTAATATGAATGTTTTTGGATCATTTGTAAGCCTTTTTCTATAGTATTTACATTGTTTATCCTATTTTATCCTTTACAAAGTGGTAAGTTTTTCAACAGCTACTATTTATAATACCTAAAAACAAAAGATAACTATTTGTAACAACCCGAGTATTTATAGAGTAATACATTTTCATATATATTAATTATTATGATTAATATATTAATTTTATGTTCAAGATAACACTTTTTTTAATATCCTACACGACATGGAACAATGAGTTTCTCTGAATTCTTACTTTGCACACAATGTTGATTTATACCAAAAAATACAATAATAATAATATTATTTTAAATGATATTTAATGCCTAGATGTTGTATTTTCAGGAATGAACAGAATTAACTATATATTTATTTTACATATTTTTTAAATGTTTTAATATTTATCGAATAAATTTTAGAGGTTTAAGATGAGAATAAATCCAATTTTAAACATAAAATAATCTTATATTTTTAAAATTTTGTTTTACCACCTTTTGATGGAGAACCCTTTTTAAATATAATTTTTCCACTTTTATATGTTTTATTTCAAAAAATAAAATACTTATATATATTTTCAACATTGAAATTTAATTTGGAGAAATTTTTGGTAATTTTTTAATAAAGTTCATTTTTAATTAATAGTTAAAAATATAGCATCTTAAGTCAAAACTGCCTTTTCATCAAAATTATTTATATAGTTAGATTATAATTTTTTTTTGGTTTTAATGTTTAATTATATTATGTTTTTATAATTTAATACAATTTTGGACATTGGAAGTAATTTTACATTTAAATTGGACATAAACACATGTCATTCTTTTGATAGTTTTTACTTCATAAAAATAAGCTTTACGGTTTTGAAAATAGGAATTCATTTTAAATTAATTATAGATACATCGGTGTTTTGAATATAGAAAATTTGATTCCATTTTTATTATAATAATGTCCAATTTTTGTAAATATATACCTTTTATTTTTGAAAATTATGAATTGTAACTTCGGTAATTATTTTTATTTACAATGGTTAAAAGGTAAATCATGTAAATTAAGGTAAAAAATTAATATTATAATAATATTAAACTACCATAACATGTGTCCTTATCATATTGAATGAGATATTTCTGTCCATGGAAGTGATTGGGAATATTTTGGGACCCCATGAATACAATTGGGTGTGATAAGAACATGTTATAGGAATTAATTTAAAATAATGAGATAATATAACATAAACATGTATCTTCTTCTAAATAAATTTTTATATAGGGTTTAATAATTGATATCTTTGAATATAAATTTTAATTAAAAACTAAAAATATTTAATACATACTGATATTTTATTTATAATTTTTAAACATTAAATTTATAATTATATTTATTATATATTAATGATGATGTGATTACCTTAATAATGAACGATTCCAATAAATGATATTATAAAAATTAAAATAAATTTAATTTTACCATTTTAATATTATCCAAGAATTTTTTTGGATGATTATGACATATTATATTTTATTTAATTATTTGGGTTCTAAAGAATCAGGTTGTTATGACTTTGACAAAAATCAATTACTAAATAGTGTAAAAATTTACATAAATGTGTTTTTATAGAAAAAAATACTATTTTATAAAGTGATATTTTCATCTGAAAAATATAGGATTTGAAAAACTGACTTATATAATGTAAAAATTTCATTAAATATACAATTATGGTTCTCTTGACATTTTACAGTAACTATAATAGCCATATATTATGAAAATACAAGAAGAAATGGTAAGCATTACTATTTTAAAATTAGGGTTGTAGCTAAAAGTTAAGGACACTTTTGTTACCTATACTTGTCTAAAACCTATTAGTTGAGAATATTTTGACCCAAAATCATCTTGTCTTTTAAATAAATTAGTTTGGGACATTTTGAAACTGAAAATAAATTTATAATAATATAATATTTCAATACTTTCTTAAAGTTCACCTCTTCCCTCTTATAAAATGCCACCACCTATACCCACTAACTCACACGTATAAAGCCCCTTTTTCACATCCAACATCTTCTCAAATATTCTACCAACATCCCTACCTTCCTCACATAAGCCTTAAATTAGGAAGAAGTCAATTCAAGAAATACATTTGGTTCAAATCGAAAGGAGTTTCCCATTTTATAGGTAACATCTTCTCTAAAGTTCCTTTTCATTATTTTCCTTATTCACCCTCTATGATCTTATTATTCTATGACAACATAATAACATTAGTATCCTCAATATACTCGGTTGTTTTTATGATAATTGTCACCAACCAAATCTTCTCACCACCAATACTGGCACCAAACCCAGCCCCTGACAAGGCCCGAAGGGCGTTACCTATCCCCATTGGCTGGCACAAGTTCCCGGTGTCATTTATCTTGGTTTGGGAACAATTTACCCAAATATGTATACATAAAACATCAAAAATATTGGATAAAATAAATCTAAAAAATTCATACCAACAAGGATTATACAAAAATACAGAACTGTATACATAAGATCAAATGAAATACAAAATGTCCAAAGACACAATGAAATAGAAAAAAACAGCTCCTGTGACTCAACATGACAATGGGTCATCACCCCCAAGCCGTGTCCACAACTCCACCCCGAGGATGGTGACTGACACCCTGAACTGCCATCACCGTTAGCCTTTCCTTTACCTAATTCAAACATAACCAAGTCTACTTACACCCAAGGGGTGTAAGTAGGGTGTGATCTTAATCCCAATAGGATACCACCAAATGATTTCAAAGAGCATCCAAAATAATGTGAAAAAGCATGTAGTTTTAGAACTCAAAAAAATAGTGTTAAAATTCCAAGAAATGCAACTTTCAATTGAAAACAATCTCCAATAAAAAAATTTCAGAATGTTGAAACATTTAAATAGAAATTGTAGATACTATAATGTACTACCAAACATACCCTAATACAAGGGAAAATACCCAAAATACAATGAGAAACAAAATCGGAAACACCCATAGGCACTAGATAATCTCGGGCCCCATGTACCTCGTACCTTAGTGTAAGGTAACCATAGTACAATTTGTTCTCATGCATGAGCCACTAGTATGTAACATACTCATAACCTAGTGGTCCCCAATCATCATCCATGTAATTTAGTTAGAGTTTTCGTTATCCAAATGCTACGTGAAACATGGACAAAATACATCTGGTCCACTAGCCGTACTTGTACACATCCGCCACACCTATGTACCTAGGATTCTCCCTTTGTGCTCAAACAATTTCATCATGCAATAAATATCCATTTTCATGTAAAAGACCAGTACTGGTCACATGCACCCAATACAGTATCTATACACATTTTATACCATTTAAAACACAAAAAAAAACACTTAGAGTCTCAATAAAATAACTTCTCCAAATCATTCCTTATTTGCACACAAAACTCTATGAAAACCACACTTGAACACCATGTTCATACTCACATTAACCAAAATAGAATTCACAGAACCATAAACATTTCTTAAAAAAAATTACATGATTTTTAATATAACCCCCAAAAATCATCACATAGAATAGCCATGTAAAACACCTAATTCAACACCAAATGGGTACTCAAAACCCATTTTCGTAATGAACGTCACCCATAACCAATTTCGCAGCAACAACCAAAGGATAATAAAATTTAAAAACAAATAAACCCTAATATAGTTCAATAAAATCAACTAAATAATTATAGGGTATCCCTTAAAGAACTAACAAACGATTTATATGAAAAGCCCCAAAATTTCCCATGAAATTGGCATTAAAAATTCATTTGCCTTATAATTTCCACTAAAACCAATTTTGGAAGAATCATTAAAATTAAATATACATTCATATACCATAAACATAATAGCTAGATCATAATTATTTCATACCAAAAATAATCTCCTACCAAAGTAATGAAAACCCTTGAATCACCGTGTGAAAGTAAAGTCACACCACCACGACACTAAGAGGTGCTTAGAACAAACATAAAACCACATGAATTGACCATGAAAACCCAAGTGTAAACCCTAGGTTAGAAACCCTACCCCTGGTAACGTGTTACTTCAAGGAAAAGAGAAGAAACCATAATCATATAGAATGAAACCCTAAGCAATTTGAAATAAGAATGAAATGGA
Source organism: Viscum album (assembly GCA_963277665.1). Taxonomy (NCBI): domain Eukaryota; kingdom Viridiplantae; phylum Streptophyta; class Magnoliopsida; order Santalales; family Viscaceae; genus Viscum; species Viscum album. Next base: position 287,774,268 of record OY728153.1, on the reverse strand, counting down.
CTAACTTACTTGAGGGATCTTGATGAAATCTACCCAAAACACTAGTTTCTGAAATTTAAAACGTCCACATATCTGGGGTTGTTTGAAAGATAATGAGGATGTAATTTGGGAATTTGAATGGAGAACAAAGAGTAATAATTGAGACAGTTATTATGAAAATAACTTACCTCCTCAAATCTGGCCGATTTTAGAAACCCTAAGATGTTATGAACTACATCGCAATTTAAAAGTGCTCCAAAGTGGGTGGGAGGATACTGGACGCGTGGAGGGGTTTAATGGGCGTGTGTGGGGCTTTGAATCACCAAAACATCCTTAAAATTGAATATGTTATTAATTAAACATTTTTTTAAACTGTAATTGGGCTTTCAGGCAGGCCCAGTCCCTTAAATAAAAACCCATATACACCTTGGTTATGGATTTCTAAAGGCTCCAAACTACAATGGTGGTTTTAATATGTCCAAGGAAGCCATTTAGAAATTATAATGGGTGAAAAATATTAAAAAATGAAATTGTTAAAAAAGAAAAAAAATTATTTTTAAATCTGCAATTGGGCTCATGGTTCGACCCAATTCCCGAAAACTCACCCATTCCAACCTAAAAGCTTAAGAAACCACAAAAACAAAAAATAAATAGAAAATAAATGAAAAATAACTCTAAAATATATCATGTAATTTTGAATTCTCCCCAATATGAATAATTTATGTCTCGAAAAGTCAACCTGAAGATTGATCAAAAAACAAGAAGAGATACTCTTCCTCAACCCATGACTTCTGCTCCCATGACTCATGTGTATCATTACCATGTTTCCAAAGAACCCAGACCAGCGGAATAGACTTCCCTCAAAGTACTTTCCCTTGGAATTCCACTATTTACACTGGCCTCTTAGAAACTGACAAGTCAGGCTCTATTTCCAGTTCTTCCAAACTCAACATATGGGATGAATCTGGGTTTTATTTCTTAAACTGGGAGACATGGAAGATGTCATGGATGGATGTTAACTGAGAAGGAAAGGCCAACCTATATTCCAATTTTCTAATATGCTCGGTGATCTCAAAAGGGACATCATATCACAGTGTCAGCTTCCCTTGCTTCCCCAATCGACGATGGCCCAGACGAGGGGCCACTTTCAAGAATACCCTGTCACCCATAAAAAATAGTAGGTCTCGTTGCCTTCAGTCAGCATATGATTTATGGTGACTCTGAGCTGTCAATAAACGCTTCCTGATTAACATGACCTTCTAAGGAGTCTCTTGCACTAGACATGGCCCCAAGAGTGAGGTCTCACCTACCTCAGTCCAACATAGGGGGGACCAACAAGTCATACCATAGAGCACTTGAAAAGGATCAATTCGAATGTAGGATTGGTAACTGTTATTATATGAAAACTCAACAAGACCCAAATGTCTATCCCAAGAACCTTCAAAGTCCAGGACACATGCACGGAGCATGTCATCCAAAATCTGATTCGCCCGCTCTGTCTGACCATCTGTCTGAGGATGGTATGTCATGCTTATCTTAATCTGAGACCCCACGGCCTTCTGAAGGCCTTCCCAGAACCGAGAAGTGAAATGGGGGTCTATATCTAAGTCAACTGCCGATGGAACACCGTGGAGTCTCACCACCTCCCGAAGATATAGATACCCCAATTCATTCTCTTTAGTTGTATCTCTAATCAGAATGAAGTGGGCTGATTTGGTAAGATGATCAATTACCACCCAAATGGAATTCTTACCTCGAGGAGTACGAGGTAAGCTAACAATGAAGTCCATAGAGACCTCGTCCCACTTCCATGTAGGAATGGGTAATGGATGGAGAAGAACAGATGTCCTTCGATGCTCTGCTTTCACCTGCTGGCATGTGTAGCATCTCGAAACAAAGTCCGCTATGCCTCGTCTCATACTAGGACAACAGAACTGCTGACGTACGTCATAATACATCTTGGTGGCACCCAGATGGACATCCCACTGAGACTTGTGGTTGTCCTCCATCACCACCTTTAGTAGTGATAAAGACACTACTAAATGGCCTTTGAAGCACAAGATTCCCTTGGAATATGACGACTAATCAAAGGATGTATCCCCACCTAGAAGAAACAGCATTGACTGCTGAAAAATCTCATCACTGGGTTGTTCTCGCTGAATCAACTCCAACAAGGAAAGAGTCAACTGGACACTTTCCAAGAATTCCCCTCCACAGTGTTCCCTGGTCTCCACATGCATATGAGAAAAGAGCCCTATAAAAGTCCAATCATCACTAGACTACCTCAAAGCCTATACTAGAACTCTTCTGATCAAAGCATCATCCACCACATTACCCTTGCCTGGGGTATAGACAATGTCAAAGTCGAACCCCTGCAAGTACTCGATCGAACGACGCTGCCTCAAGTTGAGGTCCTTCTGTGAGAAGATATAGGCTATGATTTTGTGATCAGAGTAGACCAAAAACAACTCCCCAAAAAGGTAGTGATGCCATGTCTTCAAAACATGCATTACCTCTTCCAACTTCTAGTCATGGGTAGGCTAGTTCGTTTCGTGTGGTAGGATTTGGCGAGATCCATATGCCACCACGTGATCATCCTACATAAGCACGCACCCAAGACCCATACCTGAAGCATCACAATAGACCACATATCCCTTTGAAGCCTCTGGAAAAATCAGCACGGGGGCGGTAGTCAACCGCCTCTTTATCTCCTCGAATGATTCCTGGAATTCTAGACCCCATACAAATTTCACCACTTTCCAGGTGAGAATGATAATCAGTGAAGCAAGCAAAAAGAAATACCGAACGAATCTTCAGTGATAACCAGCCAGGCCAAGGAAACTCTTGATCTCAAACACATTCTTCGGTTTCTCCAAGGACATGACTGCACTGATCTTATTGGGGTGCACTGAAACTTCGTGCTCTGAGATCACATGCCCCAGAAATGTCAATTCCCTGATCTAGAAAGTTCACATGGAAAACATTGCATTGAGGTGATGATCCCGTAATGTACCCAAGACAATCCTCAAGTGATGTTTGTGTTCCTCCTTAGTGCCAGAGTATACTATATTGTCATCCACGAACACCACAACGGAGGAATCAAGATACTGATGGAACACCATATTCATGAGTGCCATAAATACTGCTAGAGAATTTTTCAATCCGAAGGGCATAACCAAATACTCAAAGTGGATGTACCTACTTCAGAAGGCTGTCTGTGGGATATCTGACTCCTTCACCCTAAGCTGATGATATCCCGAATGCATGTCTATTTTTGAGAACCACATTTCCCCCTTACACTGATTAAATAAAACATCTATTCTTGGCAATGGGTACTTGTTCTTAATTGTTACATTATTCAGCTTCCCCTAGTCAATGCACAACTGGAGGGATCTGTCTGCCTTTTTCGTGAACAACACAGGAGTGGCCTACGGAGAGACGCTCGGGTGAATGAATCATTTGGATTCTAAGTCATCGTGTTGTATCTTTAATTCCCTCATCTAGGTGGGGGACATGTGATAAGAGGGAAGATATAATTGTTGTGTTCCCGGCACCAAATCAATCGAAAACTCCACATCCCGCATCAGGGGAAAACCTAAGAAATCATCTGGGAATACCTCCGGAAACTCATTCACAACATGAGGTACTGCACCTCCAGGGGAAATACCATCATCCTCTAGATTTATCTATGATAATTGGATGGAATTACTTACCAACTCTGGGAGTGGAGGTCATGCGTGACCCGACCGAGGATCCCATTCTCCCCGAAAAGCCTGACGACTCCCATCAGGTGCCGTGAATCTCACTCACCACCTGTAGCAATCAATGTGTGCCTGGAAGTGTACTAGTAAATCCATGCCAAGTATTATGTCAAACATTTCCATATCTAGAACTAGGAGTTCCCAATCCATCTCAACCCATGACACGGAAAGTGCACATGAGAGGCACCTAAGGCCCTGCTCCTTCTTCTTTCCCAGCGGCTTCACCAACTACATTGTGGAAGACAGAAACTCAGTTGGAAAATTCATCATGTTTAAAAAACTAGTAGAAATAAATGGAACAGAGGCAATAGTATCAAAAAGAGCAGCAACTATGGAAGATGTGATCAAAACGGTACCTCGAACTGTCGACGATCCTACCTCTGATCTTGCTGGTTCCTGATCCACGACATGGAGATGTTCGTCCTCTTCCTGAGGATGACTGCTAATGTGTGTATGTACCCTGAACTAGATCTGCCCAGAAGATGACCCAGCCTTACCACCACAGCTTCCAAATCAAGATCCCATCGTCCTTGATGGCTCAGACTGTGCTGGAACTCCTATTAAATCCACTAACCCCACCCCACTCAGAAGTGGACGTGCCACACCACAGAAGCGCTGTAAATGACACATTCCCCCACACTGGTAACAAGGATTCTGAGTAAGTGGACATGCTGGTCAAATGTGCCCTGGCTTCCCACATTGGTGGCACATGACCGATCTCGCATCAGAAGCTGCAGAAGAAAACTACCTGGAAGAGTGACCAGAACTACCACCTCCTTTCTTCAAATGATCCTCCTGCTTCCTTTTCTTCACTGAGAAGCTACCACTTCCCACTGCTGATACTGAACTATAGAAACTAGCCCTGCCTTTCCTATCAATCTCCACCATGCACGTCCGATCAACGACCTCAACATTGGTACTTATCTTAAACAAGAACACTTGGGAGTATATCTTTGGTCGCAATCCTTTCTCAAACCTCTAGACCTTCACCTGCTCATTAGAGACAATTTCTAGAGCATACCAAACCAACTCAGCGAAATGGTTAGTGAACTCCATCACAGATAGATTCCCCTGAACATGGTCCATGAACTCTCTGGACCAAGCATAATCCAACACCTCAGGGCAATATTGTTCATTGAACACAGCCTTAAAATCTCTCCAGTGCATCTACTAATTCTTCCCAGCCTGAAGCACTGGCTCCCACCACTAACTACTAGAACCCTGCAACAGAAAGGAGGCACACTTCACCCTAATTCCCTTGGGGGTTTCCAAGAACTCAAACAGACACTCAATCTTCTCGAGTCATTCCTCTGTTTCTTGGGGTTCGGAGCTACCTCGGAAGGTAAGAGGCTTGTTTTTTAGAAACTCTTGTGCTTTATCTTTTCTAAGACCCATCCCTTCTGTCCTAACAGGAATAGAAGAGGGAACTGGTCCCTATCCCAAAGCTTGGATAGCCCTAACCATTGCCTCCACGAGCCTCTGATAAATCGGTGTGGGAGAACCCTCTCCAGCTTCCTCCTGTGGGCACGTGGGAGTATTCCGTGGAGGCATGTTGCTACAAAATGCAACAGTCAAAAATCAATAGTCAATACCACAATTCTAAAATTTTTAATCAAATACATCAAATATAAATAATATAAACACATTTCATTAATAAAAGAAAAAACTACTCCACATCTGCCTGATGTACACATGTGGTTTTCAGATCACACATCTCACCTAGAAGTGAAGTCAATCTATAAATTCAACCATCCCTTGGTGACTCAATGTGTGCCATGTGAGGTGCAGGCTAGGAACCCTACTCACAACCCAAACCCCGAGCCCTGACAGTCATATCTCATGTCTATCCCAACTCATCCCAAAATAGAAATATAACCCAAAAAACATTAACCTCCTTTGATACCATTTTGTCACGAACCGAATCTGCTAACCACCAATATCGTCACCAAACCAAGCCCTTGACAAGGCCCAAAGGGCGTTCCCTATCCCCACAGGCTGGTGAAATTGCCCGATTATCATTTATCATGGTTTGGGAATGATTTACCCAAATATGTATACATAAAACATTAAAATTATTTGATAAAATGAATCTAAAAAATTCATACCAACAAGGTTTATATAAAAATCCAGAACTGAATACATAAGTTTAAATGCAAAAAAGGTCCAAAGACACAATGAAATAGCAACAAAACTTCCCCATGGACTCCACATGACAAGGGGTCATCACCCCCAAGATGTCTCCACAACTCCGCCCTAAGGATGTGGACTGACACCCTGAACCGCCATCACCCTTAGCCTTTCCTTTACCAGAGTCAAACATAACCAAGTCTACTTACACCCAAAAGGTGTAATTAGGGTGTTATCCTAATACCAATTGGATACCACCCAATTATTCCAAATATCATGCAATACAATGTAAAAAATTATGTAGTTTTAGGACTCAAATAAAAACAGTGTTAAAATTCCAAGAAATGTAACTTTCAATAGAAAACAGTTTTCAATAAAAAAATTCAGAATTTTTACAAATTTAAATATAAATTGAAGCTACTATAATTTACTAAATAAACATACCCTAATACAAGGGAAAATACCAGAAATACAACGAGCAAAAAAATCGGGAACCCCCCTAGGCACTAGATTGTCTCAGGCCCCATGTACATCGTACCTCGGGGTAAAGTAACCATAGTAAAATCGGTTCTCGTGCATGAGCCACTAGTAGGGAACATACCCATAACATAGTGGTCCCCAATAATAATCCACATAATTTAGTTAGATTTGCCGTTATCCAAATTCTTGGTGAAATGGGGACAAATCCCATCTGGTCCACTAGCTGTCCTAGTACACATCCGCCCCACCTAGGTACATAGGCTTCTCCCTTTATGATCAAACAATTTAAGCATGAAAAACATAACCATTTTCATGTAAAACACCACTAATGGTCACATTCACCCAATAAAGTATCTATACACATTTTATACCATTTAAAACAAACACAAAAACACTTGGAGTTTCAATAAAATAACATCTCCAAATCATTCCATATTTTTCACCCAAAACTCTTTGAAAACCCCACTTGAACACCATGTGCACACTCACATTAACCAAAATAGAATTCACATAACCTTAAACATTTCTTTAAACCCATTACATGAGTTATAAAACAACACCCAATAAGCATCACATAGAATAGCCATGTAATGAACCTAATTCAACACCAAAGGGGTACTCAAAAACCATTTTCGTAATGAATGTCACTCAAAACCAATTTCGCAGCAACAACCAAAGAATAAGTATAACACCTCGAGATTTTATGAGAAATATATTTTTTAATTTCATTGATCTCTTGTGTTCTACGCTACACCAAGACTTTCTTGGGCTATACAAAACTCCGTTTTAGCTTGTAGTATATGCAAACTCTATTCTAGGCCTTTGTTTCACACCATAGCAACCTTCCTCGATAGAGTGTGTTGTACAGAATACCGAGTTTCACTAAATGAGAAATTATTATAATATTATTATGAACTAGATGTTATGAATATTAATACCCATGTTTTGAAATTTTATAAATTTTATCTTTCAAAATGGACTTCATTTTTGGATTCAGAATATCAAAATTAGGTTAGGGTTAATTTTTGGTATTTTTCTAAAAACATTCAATTTTTGATGAATAGTGAAAAACACTGAGTTATAGTTTAAAACCAAATTTTTATTTAAATAATTATTTATTTTATTTAAATTTATTTTAGATAAAAATAGATACATAATACCTATTTAAGTTAAATGTTACTCATTGGAGTCATTTTATAATAATTTTAGATATATAAAAATTTTATTGAACTTTTTTACCGTCTTTTACCCACCACCTAGAAGCGTTTGCTAATTTAGATAAACCATAATTTTACCAATTCTATGAGATGAATTTAAAAAATAAGAGAGACACAGTTTATATGAGTAAGTAAAATTTGGTTCAATGAGATTAAAATAATTTTTGGTGAATAGTATCTTTTAACTTTTATTTACCACTGTTAAAAGTAAATAGGGTAATTAAAGGTAAAATTGATATTATTATTACAATAACACATGTCCTAATTCTATTGGATAAGTGTAATTAGACCAAAAACAACCTTAGGAATAAAATATAACCATTTAGGTCCACTTGGATTAGATTAGTACATTTATTATTATTTAATTTAAAGAAGAGTTAAAAGAGTTAAATTCAAAGTTTAATAAATAAAACACTTTTAATATAGGTTTAAACATAATATAAATTAAACTATAAATATTAATTATAAATATAAAATGATTTACTACATAATATTATATTTTTTATAATTTTTAGACTTTAAGTAATTTAATTATGACACAATGATGATGCAGTAATTACCTTATTAATGAAATATTAACATAATTGATATCATAAATACCCAAATAAATATAATTTGAGACTTTTTAGAATACCACTAATTTTATAGATTAATATGAAATATTAGTCTTGGTGAGATGAATTTCTTTCAAATTAATTATTCTGTTATGAATTTAGCAAAAACAAAACACCAAATAGTGTCAAAATTGACATAAAATAGTTTTTAAAACAAATATAATATTAATAATTGTTAAAATGGTCCTAAAAATCTAAGGATTGGCTAAAAGACTTATATAATAATATATATGACACTAATGAACCAATTGGGGTTCGATTGGCAGTTTATAGTAAGTTTATTAACCATATAGTGTAAGAATACAAGAAGACATGGAAAAAGTTAAATTGTTTAACATAGAGTTAAATCTAAATGATAAGGTTAAAATGGTAACCTAAACTTGCGTAAAACCTGTTGGTTGAGATTATTTTGACCCATACCCACGCAAGCCTCTAAATAAGTAACATTGGAGCCATTATAAACCAAATAGGACTTTATTTTTAAAATAATATTTTAATTTTTTCCTATGGTGCCCCTCACCTCTCTTATAAAAGGGAACTCCCTCTTCTCTAAAATTAGATCCTCTCAAGCAATTTGTCTTGGACAAAACCTGCCCAAATACCTTCTGAACTATACTCACTTAGTCATAGATGCCTTACTTTAGTCATAAAGCCAACGTAAGGAGCCCTTTTGATCAAATCAATAGAAAGAACCCAAAGAATAGGTAAATATCTCACCACCTATTTCAAGTTCCTTTCTTCTTCCATTTCCTCCTTATTTTTTGTTTCCATTAAAAAATATTAACTTCAGTATCCTCTATATACTGGGATTTTATTATATAAATGGCACAACCATATTAGTTATTTTATCCATCCTATGAAGGAAAATGTTACCACACGTGCATACGTATGGCTTACCGTCTCCACGTCGTGGTGTAGTTTGTTATTAAAACATTTCTTCATTTGGATGGGTATAATAATGATTATAAATGATATAAATAATAAATATAACATTATTATTATTCTTTATATATGATATACCATCCAATTATATATTATTTTAATATCATAAGAATGATATTGTCGCTCGTGCCTGCGTACGGACTACCGTCTCCACGAACGCGATGAGATTCATTCTCCATGTTAACCATTCAAGAGTGATTATAAATTATATATAATAAATAATCATTAATTATATGACATAATAATGATACTGGATTTATGTAAATATATGTTTCATTTACTTAATTCCATTCAATTCAATAATGAAACGAAAATAGCGTTCATGTGTACATACAGACTACCATCAAGATGAACGCGATGAGATTCATTCTCCATGATTAACCATTAAAGTATGATTATATAATATATATAATAAATAATCATAAAAGATAATAAATAGTAATTATACTGGATTTATGTACATATATGTTTCATTTACTTAATTCCATTCAATTCAATAAGGAAACGAAAACAGCGTTCATCCGTACGTACGACCTACTGTCTCCATGAACTGTGTATTTCATTCCATTTATAGATCAATCGTAAATATTTATATGCTGAATATATATTATATATAAATCATGTCTTACATTCTAGAATAAAGTAAATCAGGATATAAGTAACAATAAAATGAACAACACATCCAAACACGTACGATACATGAAATGATTTTACCAAAAACGCTAATTTAACAAGAAACTTACAAAAGAATGTGTAATATAATGTCATAAGTGAATCATATATGATACCATAAATATTATTATGGTTATGGTACAAGTTAATAATATCTTTAAACCAACAATACAGGATTTTCAGACATGTACGAAAGAAATTATACCTAAGGTAAGGGATTATTTCGTCTCACTTTTATTTCTGTGAGACATGTACCTTAATCATCATCACTTATTTCCATTGTATGGTGTTTATGATTCCTATTAATGTTTTATGATTTTTATTATGAAGGATATGATATTTAAATATGCATTTAATTTTCATTATTTTATGAAAGGTATGATTCTACCGATCATAAAAGGTAAGGGATAATTATTCCAATCTCATTCTTATCCGGGATTGTTTATTCGTAAGTATTTACTAGGATTATGTTTATTATCCATATCCATGATTTATCAAAATGTTTTCATAAAATGTGTACTATTTTTCCATATATTTTTAAATTCTTTGTTACCGTTTTTTACTTTTTCCACATGGTATGGAAAGAATATTTTTTTGATTACCATACAAGGTACTTTTTTACATTTTCAGAAAAAGTGTGAGGAGAATGTTTTTTTTAACTTATACGGCATGAATGGATTTTTACAGTTTCATAACACCTTATTTTCATGAATCATACTCTACAAGATTTCATGATTATTTTAAACAAAATCATTTTATTTGAAAATTGAATTTCATTTTGTGAAATGAAAATTATTTCGAAGAATAAAGGATATTTTCCCCAAGAATTCAGTTCATGTGTTTTATCAAAACTATTTTCCCTTTAAGATGAAATTATATAGTATGTTTATGTCTCAAGTATAATGTCTCTATTATTTACATGGATTTATTTTTATTATTATGAAATGATATCCATGTGTTATATATGGATTATGTTATGATGGGATGATGTTTATGAAACCCATATTATTCTTTGGGTTATGATGTATGATTTATGTTTATTTTGTGGAACACGTAAGAATTATTTCAATATGAGATAGGTGGGACCTATAACTCCCTCCAATACATTGGGTAAAGATTTATATCTCATGATATAGACATTCATGGAATGACAAGTGAATCTGGTTCAGTAATACAAGGCTGGAACGATAAGTAAACCTGATTCATTAATGGACTTTGTCCACTATAATGGTCTTTCAGCAATGTCTTGGCTACTATGGAAATAATAACATGTGGTTAATATTTTTTCACAATTACATGTTTTATTCCCATGTAATTTTACCATGAATATTGTTCCTTTTTTATATATGCCTTACATACTTCCAAGATTTATGTCATTGCTCAAGATTTTGATGTTTAGATTTTATGTTCATGTTTTTTATTTCAAATGATGTTCTCTATGTTTACCCTTACTGAGCATTTGAGCTCACCCTTTTTATGTTTTCTTTTCCCCAGGATATAATAAAAGGTTTTAGGTAAGAAAAAAAAGGAGAAGATCATTATGGGAGATGTTTACAATCTTTCACCATGATTAGATGATTATATTCCGAGTGTCCAAAGACACTAAACTATTACGGTCCTTGGGTGTTTTTTTATTTATATATTAAGTATTCCGCAAAAGTAATGTAATGTCCATGTATGTCAAGTGTTGGGTTTCTACAGTTGGTATCAGAGGAAAGGTTTAGTTAACCATTGGAAACTAGGATGCAAAAACTTTAGTGAGATCCCTAGAGATATTTCTAAGGTATGTCTAGGGATGTCCCTAAGGTTAAGTATAAGTATAAGTTATAGTTATAGAATTACGATAATGACATTAGAATTAACCCTAAGATGTTAGATATTGTAGGTACTCCATCTTTATTATATCGCTTTCCTAGAATGATTTTTTTCACTCACACAATTCTTTTGGGTTTTAGAAAAATGGCTGCAAACAGGAAGATTCATGTCAATGGAGAATATGATGGAAAATGGAATGACATTCTTAAGGAGCAACCAAATGAAATGGGATTTTGAAGGCGAAAAAATTTTATTATGCCTAATCCTAAATCTCATAATATGATCAAAAATCGTTACTATGGTATGTTTCATGACTCAGCTAATAAGAGAAAGATGGAGTTTCATGATGATCATAGAGGAAAGAAAGTCTAATTTCCTTCATGTAAATAATGTGGGAAGAGGCATCAAGGAGAATATTTCAAAGGAACTAGAAGATGATTTGGGTGTGGAAAAGAAGGAAACAAAGCTATTAATTGAAAAATAAAAGGTTCAGTCAACATAATGGACATGGATAATGGTTTTTCTAAGACATCTTCAAAGGTTAATATTTTTAAATGTGGAATGTATCGGCATTATGAAAACCAATTCCCTAAGGGAAAATATCATGAAGAGAATCAGCATGGTCGTATGGGTAGTATTTATGTGGATGATGATGATGAGACTACAAATGATATGTGAGATGAAAGAAGTGTTGAGGAATAAAATGATCAAGCTCAGTCAATGGTTTAAGAAGATACTATAATGATTTCATGTTTATGAAGAATAATGTATGGTACTATGGAATAATAAAAAATATAAGGATTTTTACACTATTTTTTTCCTTGAGTTTTTGAAAGTATATATTGAATGGTACCCGTAACCATGAAAAGTGATTGAAATATTTTTGGAAATTATATTATTTTCATATAATTAATAGATAATGAGAAAATAATATGTTTGATAGTATTAATGAGCTCATGAATGATATAAGGACAGAGTGATATCATGGTTTGAGTATATTAAATTTTTGGAATTTTGTTATGTGGAAAGAGTTAACTTTTGACAGTATTCATGTTTTCACTAAATTTCAATTGGTATTCATTTTTTTCAAGAGAATACATGATTAAGGTATTCACATGTTTGGATTGTGACCAACAACAAGATATATCTTATGATATATGGGGGATAAATAAAGGTATTCACATGCTCGGTAGATGAAATTTATAGTAATTGGACAGAAGTATATTCGATAAGCCTAAAGGATGGAATGGATTAAATTAGACATCAGATAGTATTGATTAATGCTATAGCTTATTGATTTTATTTCTGAAATGTTATAATAGTATAGTTTTAGAAAAAGGACAACCAATAGTACGGGCGACAACACGTCACATCGGACAAGGATCCGGGAATTGAACCCACAACCGAAGTGCGATAAGCCTTTATCGCCTACCACTGTCCCACAGGAAGTACTTGGTTAGTAGAAATTAGTTTTATTTTATTCTGTGGTATAATAGACGAAGTACAAGCCCAGTTTTGGAGCTATATACGATTAATATCTCCATATATGGACTTATGTATTTTTAATAACTTTTGCTAACCTTTTGTTAGAGACAGACGGAATGACCCATCATTATATCGTTTGATCTACTAACACTTCAAGAATGACAATTTCAACATTATTTCTATAAGAGATTAAGTGTAAATTGTTCATGGCACGAACAACTATGAGATTGTACCAAAATCAAGTAAGTATTCAAATTCTTCACCTTTAGGGAAATGATCCTGAAAACCAAAAATGTTATCCTAGTGTCCTCATATCCAATGAATCAGATGGTACCTTAGATTATAAAAAATTTATGGCTTTGTGATTATTGTCTTTCTCATAGCCATGTCCTCTACCACTCCCCATCAGAACTGGATTGTTATATTTCTCTTCCATATCCATGTTTTCATCTATGTTCTCCTATGTGGAAACCCAGTGATGAGTTAATTTGGGTAACCAATACGTTTCTTATTTTACTTTTTAAAATTATGTTTTACTATTCCATTTAACAATATGGGTTTCTATAAAGAAACATTCAGGTAGTAAACCATTTATAACTCTCACAAATTTCGAGGGAAAAATTCATTTTAAGGGGGGTGGAATGTAACACCCTGAGATTTTATGAGAAATATATTTTTTAATTTCATTGATGTCTTGTGTTGTATGTTACACCAAGATTTTCTTGCTCTATACGCAGAACCGTATTATCTTGCAGTATACGCAAAGATTTTTCTAGGCTTGTGTTGCACGCTAGAGCAACCTTCCTCGATAGCGTGTGTTGTACGCAATACCGAGTTTCACTAAATGAGATATTATTATAATATTATTATGAACTAGCCGTTATGAATAGTAATACCCAATTTTTGAATTTTTATAAATTTTATTTTGCAAAATGGACTTCATTTTTGGATTCGGATTATCAAAATTAACGTAGCGTGAATTTTTGGTATTTTTATGAAAAACTTTCAATTTTTGATGAATAGTGAAAAACACATAGTTATAGTTTAAAACAGAATTTTTATTTAAATAATTATTTATTTTATTTAAATTTATTTTAGGTGAAAATAGATACATAATACCTATATAAGTTCAATGTAATTCATTGGAGTCATTTTATATTAATTTTAGATATATAAAAATTTTATTGAACTTTTTGTCGTCTTTTACCCACCTCCTAGGAGCGTTTGAAAATTTACATAAAACATAATTTTACTGCTTCTGTGAGTTGAATTTTAAAAATCCGACAAACACGGTTGATATGAGTATGTAAAATGTGGTTCAATGCGATGGAAATAATTTTCGGTGAATAGTAAATTTTAACTTTTATTTACCACTGTTAAAAGTAAATAGGGTAATTTAGGGTAAAAATGATATTATTATTACCATAACACATGTCCTAGTTATATTGGATAAGTGTAATTCAATGAAAAAAACCTTAATAATAAAAATGACCATTTAGGTCCACTTGGATTAGATTAGGACATTTATTATTATTTAATTCAAAGAAGAGTTAGAAAAGTTTAAATCAATGTTTAATAACTAAAACACTTTTAATATAGGGTTAAACACAATATAAATTAGACTATAAATATTAATTAGAAAGATAAAAATATTTCCTATATTATAGTATTTTATTTATTATTTTTTGACATTAAATAATTTAATTATGATACAATGAAGATGGAGTAATAGCCTTATTAATGAAATATTAACATAATTGATATTATAAATACCAAAATAAAAGTAATTTGGAACTTTTTATGAATTACACTAATTTTATAGGTTAATATGACATATTAGGGTTGGTTAGATGAATTTTTTTCGAAGTAATAATGCTGCTATGAATTTAGAAAAAACAAAATACCAAATAGTGTCAAACTTGACATAAAATAGTTTTTAAAACCTATATTATATTATTAATGGATATAGTGGTCTTAAAATATAAGGTTTGTCCAAAAGACGTATATAAGAATATATATGACATTAATGAACCAATTGGGGTTCTATTGGCAGTTTATAGTAAGTTTATTAACCATTTAGTGTAAGAATACAAGAAGACACGGTAAAAGTTAAATTATTTAACTTACAGATAAATCTCAATGATAAGGTTTAAATGGTAACCTAAAATTTTCTAAAACCCATTAGTTGAGAGTATTTCTAACCATCCCCACCCTATCCTAGAAATAATTCACTTTGGAGCCATTATAAACCGAATATGACTTTATTATAAAATAATATTTTCAGTCTTTCCTAAGGTGCCCCTCACCACTCTTATAAAAGGGCACTCCCTCTTCTCTCACATTCACTCCTCCCAAGAAATTTATCTCGGCCAAAAACTACCCAAATACCTGCTAAACTATAGTCCCTTAATCCTAGAGGCCTTCCTTTAGTCATAAAGCCAACCTAATGATCCATTTTTATAAAATCAAAAGGAAGAACCCAAAGAAGAGGTAAATATCTCACCACCTATTTCAAGTTCCTTTCTTCTTCCACTTACTCCTTCTTTTTTGTTTCCATTATAAAGTAATAACTAAACTATCTTCTATATAATATTATGTTATTATATAAATGGTACACCCATATATGTTATTTTATCCATCCTATGAATGAAAAGGTCACCACACGTGTGTATGTATGGCTTACCATCTCCACATCGTGGTATAGTTTGTTATTCAAACATTTCATCATTTGGATATGTATAATAATGAGTATAAATGATATAAATAATAAATATAACATTATAATGATTATTTATATATGATATAACATCCAATTATATACAATCTTAATATCAAAAGAATGATATTGTCGCTCGTGCGTACGTACGGAATACCGTCTACATGAACACGATGAGATTCATTCTCCATGTTGACCATTAAAGAGTGATTAAAAAGTATATATAATAAATAATAATGAAATATATGAAATAATAATGATACTGTATTTATGTATATGTATGTTTCATTTACTTAATTCCATTCAATTCAATAAGGAAACAAAAACAGTGTTTTTGCATACGTACAGACTACCATCTCCACGAACGCGATGAGATTCATTCTCCATGATTAACCCTTAAAGTATGATTATAAAGTATATATAATAAATAATCATAAAGTATATTACATAATAATTATACTGGATTTATGTACATATATGTTTCATTTACTTAATTTCATTCAATTCAATAAGGAAACAAAAACAGCGTTCATGCGTATGTACGACCTACTGTCTTCATGAATGATGTATTTCATTCCATTTATAGATCTATATTATATATTTATATGCTGAATATATATTATATATAAATAAAGTTTTAAATTCTGGAATTATGTAAATCAGGATATAAGTAATAATATCATGAACAACAAATCCAAACACATACGATACATGAAACGATTTTACCAAAAACAATGTTCTAACATGAAATTTACAAAAGAACGGATAATATAAAGTAATAATTGAATCATATATGATACCATAAATATTATTATGATTCTTTTACAAGTTAATAATATTTTTAAACTCACTATAAAGGAGTTTCGGACATGTACATAATAAATTGGACCTAAGGTAAGGGATTATTTATTCTCACTTTTATTTCTGTGAGACATGTGCCTTAATCACCATCTATTTCATTTGTATGGTGTTTATGTTTCCTATGAATGGTTTATGATATTTATTATGAAGGATATGATATTTAAATATGAATTTAATTTTCTTTATTTTACAACATGTATGATTCCACCAATCATAAAAGGTAAGGTATAATTATTCCAATTTCGTTCTTATTTGGGATTTTTTATTCGTAAGTATTTACTGGGATTATGATTATCATCCATATCCATGTTTTCTCAAAATGTTTTCATAAAATGATTACTATTGTTCCATATATTTATAAATTTATTTTTACCCTTTTTGACTTTTACCACTTGGTATGGAAGGAATCGTTCTTTTGTTTACCATACGAGGTACTTTTTGACATTTCCAGCAAAAGTAGGAGGAGAATGTTTTTTTAACTTATACGGCATGAATGAATTTTTACAGTTTCATAACGCCTTATTTTCATGATTCTTCCTCTTCAATATTTCAATATTATTTTCAAAAAAATCCTTTTCTTTTAAAATTGCTTTGTATTTTCTTAAAAGAAAATGATTTTGAAGAAGAAAGGATATTTTCCTCAAAAATTCATTTCAAGTGTTTTATCAAAACTATTTTCCATATAAGATAACAGTATTTACTATGTTTATGTCTGAAGCATAATGTATCTATTATTTACATGGTTTTATTTTTCTTCTTATTAAATGATATCCATTTGTTTTATATGGATTAAGTTATGATGGGATGATGTTTATGAAACCCATATTATTCTTTGGGTTATGATGTATGATTTATGTTTATTTTGTGGCACACGTAAGAATGATTTCAATATGAGATGGGTGAGACCTATAACTCCCTATAGTGCATTGGGTAAAAATGTATATCTCATTAGATAGACATGGATGGAATGGCTAGTGAATCTAGTTCAGTAATATAGAGCTGGAACAACAAGTAAACCAGATTTAGTAATGGACTTTGTCCACTATGATGGTCTTGGCAGCAATGTCTAGGATAATATGGAAAACATAACATGTGCATAATGGTTTTCCATAATTACATGATTTATTCCCATGTTATTTTAATATTAATAATTTTCTTTTATAATATATTCCTTACGTACTTCCAAGATTTATGTCATTGCTCATGATTTTGATGTTTAGATTTTATGTTCATGTTTTTGCATTGAAATGTTGTTCTCTATGTTCACCCTTACTGAGCATTTGTGCTCACCCTTTTTTATGTTTTCTTTTACCCAGGATATAAATAAATTTTTTATGTAATAAAAAAAGGGGAAGATCTTTATGGGAGATATTGAAGATCTTTAACCATGATTGTAATATTATATTCTGAGTTTTCAATGATATTAAACTGTTATGGTCCTTGGGTGTCTATTTTTGTTATGTATTAAGTATTCTGCAAAAGTAATGTAATTTTCATGTACTTAAAGTGTGGGTCTCTATAATATGAACATTTAAAACACTTTTTTCATCCCTAATATAGTTCCATAAAATCAAGTAAATAATTATATGGTATCCCTTAAGGAACCAACAAAATATTTATATGAAAACCCCTCAAATTTCAAATAAAATTGGCATTAAAAATTCATTTTCATTGTAATTGACACTAAAACCAATTTTGGCAGAAAAATTAAAGTTAAATATACATTAAAATACCATAAAAACATTATTTAGATCACAAATATTTCATACCAAAAAGAATCACCTACCAAAGTAATGAAAACCCTAGAATCACCGTGTGGAAATAAAGTCGCACCACCACCGCACCAAGAGGTGCATAGAACAAACCTAAAACCAAAATAATTGACCATTAAAACCCATGTTTAAACCATAGGTCAGAAACCCTACCCCTGGTCACTTGTTACTTCAAGGAAAAGAGAATAAACTTTAATCAAATAGATCAAAACCCAACACAATTTGAAAGATGAATGAAATGGACTAACTTACTTGAGGGATCTTGAATAAATCTCCCCAAAACACTAGTTTTTGAAATTTAAAACGGCCAAACTTCTGGTAATGTTCGAAAGAGAATGACTAGGTCATTTAGGAACTTGAATGGACGAAAAATATTTATAATTGAGAGAGTTCTGATGGAAAGAACTTACCTCCTCAAATCTGTCCTATTTTAGAAACCCTAAGATGTTCTGCACTCAATCAGGATGTAGAAGAGCTCCAAAGTGGGTGGTAGGATACTTGACGCCCGTCTGGATTCAATGGACATGTTTGGGGCTTGGAATCACCGAAAATTCCTTAAAATTGAATATATTATTAATTAAAAAAAATTATTTTTAAAACTGGAATTGGGCTTTCGGGCAGACCCATTCCTTTAAATTAAAACCCATATACATCATTGTTATTGATTTATAAAGGCTCCAAACTACAATTTTGGAGGTAATATGTCAGGGGAGACCATTTATAAATTGTAATGGGTGAAAAATATTAAAAAATTAAAATGTTATAAAAGAAAAAAAAATTATTTTTAAATCTGGAATTGGGCTCACAGTTTGGCTCAATTCACGACAACTCACCCATTCCACCATAAAAGTTTGAGAAACCCCAACAACAAAACATAAATGGAAAATGAAAGAAAAATAACTCTAAAATATTTCCTGTATGTGAAAATAATTATTCTAAATACACTTACACAGACATCCGTGTAATGGATATGAACATATTGTTTCTGTGTACGGTAAACTACTGTCTCACAGAACAATGATTGTTCAATTTTCTCATATGACCTCTCATAGTGGTCATTATGATGGAACTATGTTTATATATTATATAAAATATATTTATGTATTCTCAATGATTCTATAAATTTTATTTACAATATACATTTATTCATTCCAAAATGTGTAAATAAGATAATTTAATTTGAGGAAGTGCGGACTACCGCCCCCTCAATGTGATGTGACTCATTCATTCCATTCATGGAACTTGTGAAGGAGCGTTTTAATGAAATTATATAACACATATAACATATTTATTATACTATAATTATAACTTACCTATGTATCATTTACTTTTCATTCCAATAATATGATAAAGAAATAAAAGTATCATTCATGCATACGTATGGCCTACTGTCTCCATGAACGGTGGATTTCATTTTTTATTATCACGAACCCACCTAGGTTGACCCTGGACCAGTCACCAGAGACAATACACTGTATGGACTGAGAGGTGAACTCGATCCTCCCGGGCTAGCAACAAGTGCAAGGGAATCTATAAGGAACAACAGGAGAATGATATTGTCCAATAATAAAAAAACTAAGCAGCATAAATAAAAAATAACAACACAAAATAAAAAAATGAAATGAAACATAATAATGGAAAACAAAACATAATAACCTAACCACAACCAAATATCCACATTACCTAGAAATTCACTCTCCAATACCCAAAAAAACATCACCCAAGGTAATCCAAACTAGAGATGGAATCTGATGATGAAACTAAAAACTAGAAAACAAAATAGGAATGAGTATTATAACTCAGTAAGAAGGCCCAAAAAACTATTCTCAAAGAACTAATTTTAAATAAATAATTATTTAATTCCATGTTTAAACTAAATTATATAAAATATGGGTTTCCACACACACATTTATTTCTAATACAAGTAACAGTCCATTTCCCTTTTTAATATAAAAACAAGATTAACGTTTGAAGGGAAAATGTGAATTACATTTTAAAACATTTTCACAAAAAAATTAAAATCTAAAAATTTAATTGTTAGTTAAGAGGAAAACCACACACAGCACACAACACTCAATATGGGCAGAGGGAAATTCTCAAATGGGGACCAGCAACTGAACTATGCCACTCAATCGTCTACCACATATATATAAGCACTAAAGTAAACATGGGTCAAACCTTGGAGCTCATGAACAATATAGAACATACTATATATGTGAATCATCCTGAAGTCATTCCCTACTCACTAACATCATAAGGTCCAAATGCTCGGTGTTTCCCTACATGGCCTAACTGAGGGGCCCAATCCCCTAGCAGAGTGATGTCCGTACTAAGGGCCACTAGCATGTGCGTAATCTAAACTAGTACAGAAATCATTCTCAGAAGATTCACTTACTTTTCCAAGATCCCATTTTGAGTACCAAAGAAATAGTGGGGTGAGTCAACAATTTCAAATCAGCAACCAATCACAATGCATGAACCTCACACACAATAACTCAAGAAAACAACGTACATAGAAAGGTCACCTTGGCGTTGCCTCAAAAAGAGTTTCTGAAATCATTTACATTATTAAAGGGACAAATTGGCCTTAACCAATCACTCAACAACCACCCATTTCTAGAATAACCAACATGACACTTTTAAAACCCAAAACATGCATGTCAACCCGTTTAAGAAACTCAAATTACCATTTGAAATCTACAACACATTTGCAAAATCCGATGGGTAATTCTATCAATAGTTATTATGTAAATATAAAAGAACACATTTTCAAGAAATTAAAGCTCAAGAGAAAACTTTTATCTTTCACAATAAACATTTTTTTCTAAAACTAACTATCTAATATTTTTTACCATTTATTTAAAATTATTTAAATAACAAGAAATAAATAAAATATAAATATTATGGAAACAAATTTTGGGGACCAACCTCAACATGTTTGTCGAACACGACCACACGACCACATGACACACCTCACTCTTGTGAAGAAGTGTACACAACCTGTTGACCGCATTATCACATATTTTCCTTGACAAGATGCTGCAGAAAATGAAAAACAACTAATAACATAGAAACACAAACATCAAATAGTTCAAATGAATAAATAGGGAAAATCTCAACTCAACCCCAGTGCATGAAAAATGGAACGAACCCAATCCGAACACCTTCAGCAGTGGACATTCATCGCACGCCCAATTGAGAACAAGATGTGTGGTTGGTCACGTAAACAAAGGTGGAACAGGAGCAGACAGATCTAGATGTTTCTACCCCAGATGGTCGGTGGGGGCTATGGGGTTCCAGAGAAGTCGCTTGAATGGGGGGGCGGTCAGGAATGATTCACGGCTAGTCGGAGGGCGTGCAATTGGTCCGAAGGCATGCGACTAGAGGGAACTGGCTGGTCAGAGCTACAAGGCGGCCAGAAAGAGGTCCTGCAGGTCAGAGGCAGGTCTGCGTGGGTATGATGGAGTAAGGAAAGGGTTCATGGTGTCATGGATGGAGGTGGCGATGCCGGTAAGGGTTGCAGAGGTAGGGAGGTCGCGCTGGTAGTAAGGGTGTGCTACGATGGAGCAATGTCGGTTCGAGCTGGAGGAGGTCAGGGAAAGTCTGGGGGATGCATGGTGGTTTGAGGGTGCCAGTAGAAGTCTGAGGGTGCCAGTAGAAGTTGGAGGCAGTGTCTGGAAGATGGGAAGCATGGCCATCGGTGGGGTGAGCTCGGCCTGGAAAGTAGGGTGGTTGTTGGACGTGGAACAGAAAACGGGAGGTGGTCGGATGCATGCTGGGTGGATGGTGTCAAGGCAGATGAGCCACTGCTGGCCAGACGAAGTAGGGAAGGGAGATATCGAAGCCAGGGCTGGTGCAGGATAGGAGGACCATGGGCGGTTGGACAGTGGATACAGGGAGAAGGATCCTTGTAGGTCAGTTCTAGGACAGAAGAAGAAGGAAAAGTCACAGTTGGTGGGTCCAACGGGTTGAGGGACGTCGATAGGAGGTGGAGATGGAGGGTGTGATGGGAGGTGCTGCAAGGGGAAGGCTGGCCATAGTTTGGGGTCGATGGACTGGGGCACGGCCGAGAGGGAGAGGGAGGCGGCAGTTGGGAGCATCTCTCACCACATGTAAAAGAGGGGGGGTGATGGGATAGATGGAACGCTAGGATGAGAAAAAAGAAGAAGAAAAATGAATAATAATAATAATAATAATAATAATAATAATAAAAACATTAATAACAATAATATTATAAAGACACCTAATATTAATAAAAACTACTACAAAAAGATGATAAAAATAATAATTTTAGCAACAATAATACTTTAACAATTATAATATAATGAAAAATTATTTATTAACATTTACATCATTCCAAATAATAATAATAATAATATCATTTTTAATAATTATGATGATATGATAATATTAATGAAACCTTTTAATGATAATAATATTAATAAGGATTTATTAATAATAACACTAATAAGAATAGTAATAATCATACCCATTAAAACATAAATAATAAAAATATTCAATATACGTTATTAATAATAATAAAATTATTAACAAGCATAAAAATTTTAAATCACACAATAATTACAAATTTTCTCTTATTAAATTTTTTGAAGATGGGTGGATTGCGAAATTGCATAGGCAAATCCATGAAGGGTTTAAAAAATGTGCTTCTCCCAAGTTCCCAACAACAACAGCTGAAAAAAATGCGCACTTTTTAACAAAACTCAACAATCTCATTCAGGATTCAACCCGAACCTCAAAAAAAATTAAAATCCAATTAAAATTATTAAAAAGACCAAAAAAATTGGGTCGAGGTTTGAAACTTACATCCAAATGTTATGGACTATTCTAAACACATATATATTAGATATATATGATATTTAAATCATGAATATCATTATAGAGAAAATGGACTTATGACCACATGGATAATTTTCATCTAAACAATTTCATTTTTGACTCACGTTGTGATCATTGACAAAACATCTGATATGAACTCCAATAATTAACTAGTTTTTATAACATGGTAATAAGTGATATAAAATTAATAATAAACATTAAATATGTTCTAACAAAAATATAATTTATCCTATGTTTATTATTCTTGAAATTAAAGTACGAACTGGAAAAGTCAGAATCAATGTAAGGGAGATCACCTGAAACTCTATTCATTGAGGCATATATTGATTTATACATGACTTTCATCCATAAGTAATATATTCAAAACCATTGAAATTTAATTTCATTCAATGGTTTTCAGAAGGAATATTTTTCTATAATGTGATTTAATAAACAAAAAATGGAATGTTTTTTTAATGTACGGGGTGACAAACAGCTTTCCACTACTGCAAGTATTATTTTATATTTGGATTCCTCTACACGACGTAATGTTTAAAAAAAATTAAATACCATATTCTTTTTTAGGTATTTTTGTCTTGAAAATTGTTTTCAAAATAGATTGATTGTGCTAATATATTGAACTGATATCTTGTGATTGCACTGTGGAAAAGTAAACTTTCTTTTATGATTGTTTATGTGTCTTGATTATGTTATGGTTCCTGGTAATTTTTTACATATATGGGTGGTTCTGTGATGAACTATGGCTAGGTGAGCCTAATATAACATTTCAATGCATTGGGTAACGTAATGGAGGTAAATGTTAAGGTTTCTCTTAAGAGATTAGGGGAATATACTGTAATGGGTATTCCAAACATAACCATAAAGGTCACTCCCTATGTAGGTGTGAAAGAAACTATGTAAGTATTTTATAGATTCGACAAGTGAACTTTTGGATTTATGATTTCTATTATTTATCCTTAAATATTATGATTTCAAGAGGTATGTAGAATAACTTATGTATTGTTAGTGGAAAGTATGATCTAATTGATTTTTATGTATTCATGGAGTATTGTTTTTTTTCTTTATTTTATATCCCATGATGAGATTTATATGGCTATCCCATGTTTTTAAAATGTTTTTCATAGGGTATAAGGAATGGTAAGATAAAGAAATAATTCAAGAATATTTATTTCAAGAAATGAATTCTTGTTATATTTTAGGATTTTTATTTTTGTGAAATTTTTTTTATAGAGTACAAGTTTCTAACTTGTAATATTTGCGAGGTAATGTCCTAATTCCTTAAAACACTAAACCTAAAAAGATCTTAGATGTGAATTAAAGTCATATTTTGGAATTATCTCAAAATAAGGTAATGTAATAAGGATAGGGACTTCTATTTGGTATCCAAGGTCAGTTTACAAAACTTTAAGGGTTAAGATATTGTTAATAGAATATCCATAAATTATGTTTACTTTATGGACAAATTTAAATGATATAGAATGTGAAGATTACCATTTTACTTTTGCTATGATATGTCCATGTTCATAATGGTTTTTCATAGTGGAAATAGGGAATCTATCCAGGGGAGGAATACAGAGCGAAATAACCTTCAAATTGAACATCTTGAGATGGTCAGAATTGGAAATGAATAGTTTGTTACAGTAATGGGATAGTTGACTCAGGATATAAATTGTGGTGGAATCCATGCACGAGATCGGTTAGATCAACCAACAAAGAACCATGTCAGTAGTGGATCATTTCATGAGGAAACATCCCACCTTATTCAGAGGATCATATGACCCTATGTTTTATGAAGAGTGGATTAGAGCACTGGAAAAGATTTTCAATGTCAGGGGGAGTTCAGAACATCAAAATGTAAGTCTTTAAGTTTACCATTTTCAAGGTGAATCTGATTAGTAGGGGATGGTGGTTAAAAATATCAGGGACAGGGAGTAAAATTGAGGCTCTTGATTTGTATGAATTCAATGTTATGTTTCATGAGAAATATTTTCCTAAGGTGATTCAACATAGATTGGAAAAATATTTTGGGATTGAGGCAGGAGGATGAATCGGTGGCTTCCTATGAGGAAAAATTCTCTATATTGACAAGGAATGAACAAAATTTCATAAAGGATATAGATAGTGAAATAATTAATTTTTACACATGATTAAATCCAAAGTATCGAAGGGAATTAGCTTCTCTTGAGTCCTAAAGTTATGAAAAACTTGGTTGAAGTGTAGAGAAGGTGGAAATAGAGTTTGTCGATGATCAAGTGTCCTTCAAAAAACAACAGAATAAGAGGTTTAAGTGGAATAAGAAAGGGAAGAGTTCTTCAAAATAATCTTATGGTAAGAAACATAAGTTTATAGTTTGTGAAAATTGTGGTAAAAATCACACTGTTTATTGCCTTTTTGAATTCTAGTAAGTGCTTCGTATGTGGTAAAATAGGGCATAACGCACATAATTACACTAGAAAATATTAGGGTAGTGGTACGACAAAATCTAATTTATAGTCAGTAAAATGTTTTAAGTGCAATGAAATGGGTCATTAGGAAAATGATTGTCTGATGAAGAACATTAATGATGGAAAGTAGTCGAACTACAAATAGAATGGGGTGGTGAAATCCTTTGAAACAAATTCAACTAATATTGGGACATCAAATGAAGTACTTTCAGGTACATTTTTTATGTATTCAGATCATTCCAATGTGTTATTTTATTCTAGTTCTAAACATTTCTGTATTTCTGATAAATTTTATTGTAAATTGGGAATTCCATCTCAAGATATGAATCCCGAACTTCTGGTAAAAACACCTGGAGGAAATGTTAAGACAAAAATAAATTTCTCAATCCATTTTTTTCTTTTCTGTGGAAATAATTTACCTAATAACCCTATTTTTTGACACTAATAGAGTTTGATGTTATTTTGGGTATGAATTGGCTTTCTGTTTATCATGCTAATATTGACTATAGAGATAAAGAGGTTTCTTTTTAGAAATATTTTCATTTTGTGTATAATAATGAACCCTTAATATTGATAAAATATCAGGAAGCCGAGAAACTTGTAAAATATAGAAATGAATATTAACTTGAACATATTATTGAAAACAAAGGAATTGTTCATATTAATGACGTGCTCGTTGTCAATGGGTATCTTAATTTTTTATCTATTGAGTTTCTTAGTATAATACTTAATAGGGAATTTTAATTTATTGTTGATATGGTTCCTAATGCTAATAAAATTTCAAAACCCCCTTATCGAATGGCTCAAACTGAACACTTAGTGTTAAGGAATCAATTTTAGGAGTTATTAGTTTAAGAAATCATTCGAACAAACAAAAAACCATTCATTTCTCCTGTCTTGTTTCTTAAAAATAAATATGGTTCAATGAGACTTTTCATTGATTTTAGAGCCTTGAATAAAATCACTATTAAGAACAAGTATCCTTTGCCTCATATTAATAATTTTTTTGATTAGATCTAGGGAGGTCAATATTTTTGGAATATTAATTGGAGTTCAGGGTACCATCGGTTGAAATTAAAGGAAGAAGACATTCCAAAGACCATGTTTCGTACTAGATATGGCCATTATGAATTTTTAGTTATGCATTTTGGGTTAACCAATGCACCTATTATATTCATAGATCTTATGAATATAATTTTCTGTGAGTTCCCAGATATGTTTTTAGTTGTGTTAATTGATTATATTTTGGTATATTCTAAAATAAATAGGATCATGAAATTAATTTATGTTTTTTCCTGAAACCATAAAAGAAAATAAACTATTGGGGAAATATAGCAAGTGTGATTTTTGGTTACAACAATTTCATTCCTTCTTCACATTGTTTCTAAATATGGCATAACTGTTGATCCTCCTAAAACAAAAGTTGTTATAGAATGTCCAAGACCTACAAATATAAACTAGATTCATAGTTTTCTTGGTTTAGCAGGTTAGTACCATAGGTTTTATGAAAATTTAGAATGGTTATCTATCCCACTTACTAATTTAACTTGAAAAGTTGTTATGTTCATCTGAAAAAAATAATTTTATGATTGATTTCCAGAACTGAAAAGAAGATTGTTAAATTCTCCAATTTTGGCAATGCCTTCTAGAAATGGTGAATTTCGTTATCTATAGTGATGCTTAATTGAATTGACATGGATATCTCCTAATATATAATGATTAGTAAATTGCTTATTCTTCACATCAGTTGAAAACTCATGAGTTAAATTACCCTACACATGATTTGAAATTAGCTATTGTTGTTTTTACATTAAAAATTTGGTGGAATCATTTGTATACTGAAAAGTGTGAAATATATACTGATCATAAAATTTTTATGTATATATTCACTCAGAATGAATTGAACCTGAGATAGAGAAGATGGTTGGAATTAATCATGGATAATGATTTCATGATTCATTACCTTCTAGGAAAGGTAAATAAAGTGGCTGAGGATTTTAGTTGAAAGAGTAATTCTACATTAACGATGTCACATTTAGAATATGACCCTTGGATTTATGATTTGATGAAATTTGGAAAGGAAGTTGTTAGTTCTCGAAATTCCTATGTTTTTTTCAGGTTTCAGTACATTAAACTTTTGTAGATAAAATTAACCAAGCACAGAAGGAAGAATATGAGTTGTAGAAAAATGAAGAATTGGTTCAGAAGGGTATGTTATATGAATTTAACATTGATAATGATTTTGTTTTGAGGCTTGGATAGAGATTTTGTGTTCCATGTGATTCACAACGGAAGAAATAGTTGTTATGTGAAGCTCATAGTTCTCTGTTTATGTTTTTCCTGGGAATACTAAGATATGAAATGATATTTAGAAGAATTACTAGTGGGATGTAATTAAAAAGATATTGTTATCTTTACTGCGGAGTGTTTGACTTGTGAATAGGTTAAGGGATAGAGGTAGTTACTGAAAGAGATGCTTCATCATTTTCTAGTACCAGAGTAGAAATGTGAAAATATATCTATGGATTTCATAGTGTAATTATCGTAGTCTTCTTGAGTTAACAATGAAATCTAAGTTATTATTATTTTTATTAGAGATACTCTATCTCTAGATCATCATCGTTGAATGTATATTAATGAGATAGTCAGGTTACAGGGAGTTCCCATCACCATTGTATATAATCTTGATCTTAGGTGCACTTATATCTTTTTGAAAGGCCTTCAGAATTAGTTGGGTACTAAATTAAATTTTAGTACATATTTTCATACATAATCAGATAGGCAGTAAGAATGATAAATTTAGACATTGGAAGATATGATACGTGCTTGTACAATGAATTATCTGGGAATTTGGGACCAAAATCATTATTTGGTTAAGTTTTCTTATAATAAATGCTTTCATTCCAGTATAAAAATGGTATCATTTGAAGCATTATATGGAAAAATATTTTCAACTCCAACTTTTTGGGATGAAGTATGTGAATGGAAGTTGATGGGACATTAAATGGAAGAAGATATTGGAGAAAAAGTTCAGTTGATATAAAAGTATATGAGAATATCTCAGAGCAGGAAGGAACGTTATGCAGATAACCATAGGAGGGATATTTCTTTTTGAGGTAGGTGATCATGTCTTCCTCAAAGTTTCTACATTGAAAAGTGTGATATGTTTTTAGTAAGAAGGGAAAGTTGAGTCCTATGTTCATTGCACCTTGTGAAATATTGGATAAAGTTGAATCATTTTCCTACAGAGTGGTTTACCCCCATTTTCATCCTAGGTCCAAAAAAAATTCATGTTTCAATTTTGAGAAAGTTAATGCTGGATCCATCCCTTGTTTTGAGACTATAGTTTGTTAATTTGGAATAGAATCTTTCTTATGAGGAACAAAAAATACAAATTCATGAATGAAAATAGAATGTGTTGGGTAATAAATTGATTCCTCAGGTAAAGGCTTGGTGTAAAAACCATATGGTTGAATGGAAAACATGGGAATCAGAAAATTCTCTAATGGATAAACACCCCCACCAATTTGATAAGTGAATAAAATTGTGAGGACACAATTTATAAATGGGGGAATGATGTAACAACCCAGGTATTTATCGATTAATAATTATTCATATGTATTAATATTTTTGAATAATATATTAATGTTATGTTAAATATGACGCTTTTTCCAATATCATACTCAATAAACAACAACGGGTTTCTATGAAATCTGTCATTGCACACAATGTTGAGTTACACCGAAAAATAATACAATAATATTATTATTATTTTAAATGGTAGTTAATTCCAAGGAGTTGTGTTAAAAATAATTAATTATATTAATTATATTATGATTTTACATATTTTTCAATTTTTTCACATTTATGCAATGAATTTTAGAGGCTTAAAATGAGAATAAATCCAATTTTAAGCCTAAAATAATCTAATATTTTTTAAAGTTTGTTTTACCAAATTTTGATGAAGATCCCTTTTTAGAACATGTTTTTGTCACTATTATATATTTTATTTAACAAAATTACCTTCTTATATATCATAGGGACATCAAAATTAAATTTTGTTAAATTTTTGGTACTTTTTTGATAAAGTTGATTTTTTAATAAATTGTGAAAAAATACTGCATTTTTAGTCAAAACTACATTTTCATCTAATTTATTTATATAATTATATTATTATTTTTTATTTTTTAATGTTTGATTGTATTGTTTTTTTCATTTAATCTAATGTTTTCAACTGGAAGAAATTTTACATTTAAATTGGACATAAACATATGACAATATTTTGATAGTTTTTACTTTTTAAAAACACATATTCTGGTTTTGACAATGAGAATTAATTTAATATTAATTATAGAAAATTCATTGTTTTTAATTTAGAAAAATGGATTCCATATTTGGAATCATAATAATTAAATTTTTTAAATAGGTTCCTTTTATGTTTTGACATTATGTATAGTAACTTCAGTAATTATTTTTATTTACCATGGTTAAACAGAAAATAAGGTAAATTATGCTAAAAAATAATATTATAATAATATAAAACTATCCTAATATGCGTCTTAATCCTATTTGATGAGATATTTCTGACCCTGGGTATCCTTATTCTTATTTTTGGACCACATGGAGCAACTTGGGTATGATAATGACTTGTTATAATAATTAATTTAAAGTAAAGAGAAATATAACATAGACCTGTATATTTTATTAAAAGAATCATAATGTTGAATTTTATAATTGATATATTTGGATATAAAAAGACATTAGTAAGATAAAAAGATTTCCTACATCATGTTTATCTATATATAAGTTTTATTCATAAAATAAATTATTTTATTAATGAAACAAGGATGATGATGTGATTAGCTTATTAATGAAATATTCAGATAATTGATATTATAAATATTAATATTAATATATATATATATATAATTTGAAATTTTTTATTCCATCCACTAAATTTATACATGATTGTGATATTTCATGGTTTATTTAATAACTTTTTTTAAGTGATAATGTTTTTATGACTTTAAGAAAAATCAATTACTAAATAGTGTCAAAATTGACATAAATCTGTTTTTTAAACAAATACATTTTTACGAAATGATATATTAGTAAAAAAAAATGTGAGATTCCTCAAAATAACATATATAATGTTACTAATGTAATTAAGGATATGATTTTGGTTCTCTTGGTACTTTATAGTAACTATAGTAACCATATATTATCAAAATACGATAAGATATGGTAAGAGTTAATGTTTTTTACTAAAGGTTAAAGATAAAAGATAAGGTTAATTTTCTCATCTAAATATGTCTAAAACCTATTGGTTGAAAATATTTCCACCCCGAATCATCTTATCTTTGAAATTAAATTGTTTTCATCTATTTCAAACATAAAATCAATTTATAATAAAATAATATTTCCAGACATTCCTACGGTGCCCCTCTTCCCTCTTATAAAAGGAAGTTGCCTATACAAACTTACTCAAACCTCTCAAGACACCTATCTAATCCAAATTCTTCTCAAATAATCTCTCTACATCATGGAATTCATCCTATAATACCTAAATTGGGAATAAAGCAATTCCAAAAATCCTTTTGTCTCAAATAAAAAAGAGTTACCCATTTTATAGGCAATGTCTTCTCTAAAGTGCCATACCGTTATTTTCCTTCTTCAATCCATATAATCGTCTTATTCTATGATTAAATAACAACACCAGTGTCCTAAATTTACTAATATTATATTATTAGATGTTTTATAAATACACTTACACACACCACCATCTAATGGATTCAAACATGCTATTTCTGTGTATGACGAACTACTGCCTCACAAAACGATGATTGTTCAATTTTCTCCTACCACCTCTAATGGTGTACTTTAGGATAGAAACATATTTATATAATTTTTATTTAAAACATACCTATATGCTTTCTAAAATGTGGAAATACGATAATTTAATTTGAGAAAGTGCAGACTAACGCCCCCTCAATGTGATATGACTCGTTCATGACGTACATGGAACATATAAAGGATGTAATTAAAGAAATTATCTAATATATATAACATATATATTTTAATGTAAGTATAACATACTAATTTATTATTTACTTTTCATTCAATTAATGTGATTAAGAAATGAAAGTAGCGTTCATGCGTACATACTTCCTTCCGTCCCATTAACGGTGCATTTCATTTATTATCTCCAAATGTTATGGAATATTATTAATACATATATACTAGATAAATATGATATTTAAATCATAAATATCATTATGGAGATAATTTACTTATGACCACGTGGATAATTTTCATCAAAACAAGTTCAGGTTTGACTCATGTACAGAACATCAACAAAACATCTGATATGAACTCAAATAATTTACTAATTTATATGACAAGGTAATAAGTGATATAAAAGGAACAATAAAATTTATAAATGTTCTAATTAATGAAGAAATTAACCTAATTTTATTATTCAAGTAATTAAATAATGAATGGGGCAAGTCAGATTTGTTGTAAGTTACTTCATCTCAAACTCTTTTCATTGAGTGGTATTTTGATTTATAAATAAATTTCTTCAATATAGTATATAATTAACCCCATTGACTATTAATATCATTCAGTGGTTTTCAAAAGGAATATTTTTCAATGAATTGATTTATAAATGAAAAAATGAATGTTCCTTTTTAATGTACATAATGACAACGACCATTTCACCGTCGCGAGCATTATTTGATAATAGGATTCCTCTACAAGATGTAATGTTTTTAAAAAGAAAAGTAAATACTATATTACTTTTTTATTGTATTTTTGGTATTGAATTTGTTTTTCAAAATTGATTGATTATGTCAATATATTGAACTAATATCTTGTGATTATAATGTAAATTTTTTATATTTTCTTTATGCATTTTTTATACATTATGATTATGATATGATTCTTGGGCATTGTTTACTTATACAGGTGGTTCCGTGATAAAACAAGGGAGGGTGAGATTGAGATAGTAATCCAAATTATTTGGTAATGTGATGGAGGTAAAAATTGAGGTTTGTCCTAATATAACTAGGTAATATATTGTGATGGGTATTCCAAACATAACCATGGAGGTTACTCCCCATGTTTTTGTGAAAGCTACATTGTAAGTATGTTATGGATTCCACAAGATACCTTTATGATGTATGATTTCTATGAGTTTTTCATAAATATTATTATTTCATGAGGTATGTTAAAGAGATTATGTATTATGAGTGAAAAGATTGATTTCATTGATTTTTATATATTCATAGACTAATGTTTCTTTTATTATTTTATATTCCTTACT
Source organism: Viscum album (assembly GCA_963277665.1). Lineage (NCBI taxonomy): Eukaryota > Viridiplantae > Streptophyta > Magnoliopsida > Santalales > Viscaceae > Viscum > Viscum album. The sequence continues at coordinate 287,741,199 of OY728153.1, read as the reverse complement.
GAGATATTAATTCTCATCACAAGTTTTTAAAATGATTTTCAAAGGGTATATGTAAGGGTAAGAGAAAGGATGATTTCATGAATATTTAATTCAATAAAATAATTCTTGTTATATTTAAGGTGTTTAATTATTGTGAAAAAAATTATAGATTAGTAGTGTTTAGTTTGTAATATTTGAGATGTAATGGCTGAATTCGATAAAACTATAAACCTGAAAAGATCATCGATGTAAATTAATGTAAACTTATTGACTTATCTCAAGAATATGTAACGTTTAAAGGTTGACGCCGTATATTTGGTATCATAGTTCATTTTAGATAACATTAATGGTTATGATATTGTTAATAGAATATCCCTAAATTATTTTTACTTTATGGTCATACTAAAATGATAAAGCATTTTAATATTACCATGTTTCTTCATCTAAGATTTGTATGTGTTCATAGGGGTTTTACATAGAGGAAATAAGAAATATATGCTAGGAAGGAATATAAAGTTAAATAACCTTCTAAATCAACATTCTGAGATGGTAAAATCAGAAATGAATAGTTTTTTGCTATAGTGGCACAATTGACTAAAGCTACAAATTATGGTGGAATCCATGCATGAGATCAAACATAGAGGAATATGTTAGTAGTGTAGCATTTCATGGGGAAACACCCCAATAATTTAGAGGATCATTTGACCGTGTGCTATCAGAATGGTGGATTAAAGACTTGGAATTGATTTTTGATGTCATGTGGTGTTCAAAAAATCCAATGGTTGGCCTTTCTATTTACCATTTTGAAGGTGATTCCAATCATTGGGAGTTTATGGTTAAAAATATCAGGGATAGTGAGGAGATTTATGCACTTCATTGGGATGAATTCAAAGATATGTTTCTTGAGAAATGATTTCCTAAGGCGATTTTACTTAGAATAGAATAACAATTCATGGAATTGACGTAGGATGATGAACTAGTGGCTTTTTATGATTAAAAATTCACTCAACTATCAGGGCATGCTCCCAATTTTATAATGTATCTTTCTAATAAAATCAATCATTTTTACTTGGGATTAAATCCAATGTATTGAATCAAATTAGATTCTCATGAGTTTAAAATTTATAAAAACATGTTTGATGTTTGGGGTAGGTGGAAATGTAGTTTTCCAGTGATCGGGTGTTCTTTGAAAAACAATAGAATAAGAGGTCGATATGGCAGATGAAAAAGAATATTTCTTCAAAAATATTTGTTGGTAATAAACATAAGTTTATAGTTTTTGAACATTGTTGTAAAAAACACACTAGGGAATGCCTTTTGAATTTTGGTAAGATCTTCTGATTTGGTAAAATGGGACATAAGTCTCAGAATTGCATTGGAATAGATTAGGGTAGTGGTAAGACAAAATCTGATATATATTTAGTAATTGTTTTAAGTGCAATGTAATAGATCATTATGAAAATGAGTTTCCGAAGAAAACCTCAAATGATAGAAAGAAACTAGAATACTAATAGAAATGGGTGGTGAAATCCTTTGCAACTAGTTTAATAGATTTTGGGAAATCAAATGAGGAATTATTAGGTGCATTATTTTTATTCATATCACTCTAATGTGTTGTTTTATTCTAGGTCTACACATTCTTTCATTTCTGAGAAATTTTATACTAAATTGGAGAATCCATCTCAAGATATGAATCCTAAACATATGGTAAAAACATCTCAGGGAAATGTCGATAAAAAAGATATTATAAGAACCTTTCTGTCCATGTTTGTGGAAAGAATCTACCTGCAAAGCCTATTTTTTTTCTAGTACACTTTGATTTTATTTTGAGTATGGATTGGATTTCCGTTTATCATACTATGATTGACTACATTGCTATAGAGGATTCTTTTTAGAAGGAATTTCATTTTGGGTACAAGAATGAACCCTTACTATTAATAACATATTAGGAAGCTGATAAAATTGTAAAAGATGTAAATGCATGTAACCATTCACATATTTTTTTAAAAGGAATTCTTCATATTAATGATGTGTTAGTTGTCAATGAGTATCTTACGACTGGAACCTGAAATTATCTTGCTAGAACCCTTCAAGAAGTGATGCAATTTGTCGATGGTGGAGCCTCCACCCTCCCCCCTGCAGTGGGGGGTGATCTTCTTGTCCGATCAATCCATCAACCCCTTTTCCTCCCTTTCTCTATCCCAGATTACCTTCCTTATTTCCCTGCTATCGATCTCTTCCTGGTGGATCTAGGTCTTTACAAAGGCTTGATACAACTTTCACTCCTAAGTTTATAGTTTTCGGAGGCTTCATCTCTTCACCACCTTACATAAGTGGCTCGATTCAGTTGACACATGCCCTTAGTCGACTTCTTTGTCAGGTACGTTTTTAGATATTGGGGTCTTAAGGACTGTGAAGTTGTGCGTCTCCTAGACTAATGGAAAATAATAGTTCTCTTTGCATCCGAAGAAGATTTGATCCATGCCTGGTCCAGATCCCTGAGAGTATGAAATAGGGGCACCATTTATCTCTTCCTCTTGTCATTCAACTTGAACATGGATTGTGATACTCCAATGACTATGTTGTGGGTAATGATTCCAAACATTCCACTGCCCTTCCAGAATCCCTCAATTTTACGCATGATAGGGAACATGGTAGGGAGATTTATGTGCTTGAATAGAAGGAAAACTACTATATGTCACCCAATCACACCTTGAATTTTTGTCAAAGTTGATGTTTCAAGACCCCCGGTGGAATGGGTTTGGATTGTTTCTAGGGTATAAGTAAGATAGAAACAGGTGGTTGTTTTCAAATCTTGGTCTGAGTTTTTCTCAGCCTGAAAATTCTTAGGACATTCTAACTGATCTTGTCGTCGGGGACCCAAGAACTCTCATGTACCAGAGGCCCCCTCGGAGATCCATTTGAATAGAATGTAGTCAGTCGATACAAACCACCAAAAGGAGGTTAGGATGTCCAATCCTATGGTGGAAGATATTTTCAATAGGATGAGTGATGACTTGTTAGGATGTAAACTAGCTGAACAATCTGTTCCAGGGTCAGGGGTTACCGAAAACACTGATCCTCTACAATCTGATTCTACCATGCCTTCTTAGGCAGATGTTTCTTGCATTGGACATGGTCCAGAAGTAGTGAACAAAAAGGAGAACAATTTCTAGTTGTAGGAGCTACCAAGAAAACTGGGGCAGTGGGTGGAAGCTGGGGGAAGGGAAAACCATAGGTTCACCCTGTCTCCAATTGATATTAACAATTTCTTTGGTGTGCTAGATTTTGATACTTCTGATCAAGAGACAATGGCATCAGGGTGGTTCTCAGGGCCCGAATCATAGTGTGGGGAGAGTGATGGACAACATTCAGAGTATAGATGAATGGGAGGAATAAAGATCCATAGGCCATGAAGGAAGAAGGAACAGAAAGAGAACATGGATCTGGGTAGTTGCATTATGAGCAAGAGAGGGAAATCCAAAGGTCGCAAGGATTATTCATATCTTACAAGACTTATGGAGATAAGGTCCGCTAAAAAAGGAGGGCCCAATGTGATGGACGATGAATCTTCCAAAATGGAACAAATGAAGGAGGGAAACTTGGAAACATTGAGTGGGAGTGGCACAATTGAATGTTGATCCTCTAAAGATGAATCTCGGGGGGGGGGGGGGAAAGAAGCCAGTATGGATAGAGTTTATTCACTCTTGAAATATGGTTTGGCTTCTGATACCCCTCTAACTAAGGCCTAGGGGTCGTCGGGAAATGAGTATGACATTGGGGAAGCTCCCTTAATTAATACAGATGGATCGCAGCAGGCTGCTGAGACAAAGATTATTGACAATCCATGGGATCTTCTCATGCACTCCGAGGAAGAGATGCTAGAGAAAATAATTTTCATTCAAGAATATAAAGTGGATTCGGAGAAGATAAATGGGAGACCATTTCATGTGGTCATAACCACAGAGCAAGAAGATTGGATCATCACGAAACATATAATCTTGACCAGAGGCTTCAATACCCAGAAGTCAATAGTGGAAGAACTCAAGTAGGCATGGGACAAGGTGGCCGATCAATTTGAAGATTCCATCAAGGAAGATCCAGTTAAATAGGTATCATCTTGTTCTTGGATAATATATATGGAGTATGCATCTACTCATTTTAAGTTAGCCTTTAACAACTTTTTCATCCATTACGTTGTTTGATGGTTTTGGTTGTACGTGCAGGATTCACACTTTTTCCATAAAAGTGTTTTATAATAAACAATCAACATTCAGGTAATTGATTTTCTTGATGTTTTTCCTAATGATTTTCCAGTTATAATACCTAATTGAAAAGGTGAATTTTCTGTAGACATGGTTCCTGATTCTAGGCCAATTTTTAATCCCCTTATCAAATGGATCAAATTCATCTCATAGAGTAAAAGAAGAAATTATAGGAGTTATTAGATAATGGCTTCATTTTACCTAGAACATTACCATGGGGTTTTTATATATTATTTGTTAAAAAGACAGATTTTTCATTGAGACATTGCATTTATTATAGATCCCTGAATAACATCACTATCAAGAATAATAATCCTTTGCCTCAAATCAATGATCTCTTTGATCAGCTCTAGGGAGCTCAGTATTTTTTGAATATTAACATGATTTTGGGTTACCATCCGTTGAATGTAAAGGATGAATACATTCTGAAGACCTTGTTTCATACTATATATGGCCACTATGATTTTTTGTCATGCCTTTTGTGTTAAACAATGAACCTACTTTATTCATGGATATTATTAATACAATTTTCGTAGAGTTCTTGGATAATAATTTGATTGTTTTTATTTTTTATATTTTGTTATATTATAAATGTGACGAGGAGCATGAAATTCATTTATGTTTTGTCATGAAAACCATAAAAGAAAATAAATTGTTTGGGAAATTCAATAAGTGTGAGTTTTTTATACAAAACATTTCATTCCTTGGTCACATTCTTTCTAAAGATGTCATAACTATTGATCCTACTAAAACAAAATTTGTTGAAAAATGTCTAATACCCACAAATAAAACTATGATTCATTGTATTCTTGGTTGAGTAGGTTATTACTAGAGTTTTATTGAAAATTTTTCACATTTATCTATCCAACAGACTATGTTAACTCAAAAATGTGTTAAGCTCATCTGGACAAAATAATGCGATGTTTGTTTTTAGGAATTGAAAAGAAGATTAGTGAATTCTCCGATTTTTTCACGACCTTCCAGAAATGGTTAATTTATTATTTATAGTGATTCTTTGATGAAAGGACTTGGTTGTTTCCTAATACATAATTATTATGTAGTTACTTATGCTTCACATTAATTGAATACTCATGATTAGGTTACCCTACATATGATTTTGTATTACATGTTGTTTTTTTGTCTTTAAAAATTTAGAGGCATCATTTTAATGGAGTAAAGTGTGAAATATATATTGATCACAAAAATTTGAGGTATATATTCACTCATAAATAATTGAACATGAGACAGAGAAGATGGCTGTAATTAATCAAGGATTATGATTGCATGATTCATTACCATCTATGAAAGTAATATAAAGTGGATAATGCTTTTAGTTGAAATATTATTGCTACATTAACCATGTAATGTTTAGAATACGACCCTTTGATTAATTATTTGATGAAAATTGGTGTAGAAGTTCTTGGTTTAGGAAATACCTCTGTTTTGTTTCGGATTTTAGTAAAATTATATCTAGTAGAAAAAATTATGCATGCACAGAAGGAAGACTATGAATTACAGAAAATGGTATAATTGGTTCAGAAGGGTATGTTAATTGAATTTAACCTAGATAATGAGTTTTTTTCTAGGGCTTGGAATGAGAGTATGTGTGCCTTGTGATTCATAGTTGAAGAAATATTTTTCATGTGAAGCTTATAGTTCTCTATTTTATGTTCATCCTGGCAGTACTAGGATGTACAGAGATCTTCGAGAGTATTACCGGTGGGATGGAATGAAAAAATATATTCATGACTTTACCAAATAAATCTTGAGGTAACAATGAAATATGGGTTATTTTCTATTGATTGAATAAATATGCACATTTTTTCTATTCATGATACTCTATCTCTAGATCAAAAATTATTGAATGTATATTAAAGAGATATTCATGATACATGGAGTTCCCCTATCCATTTTATCTGATCGTGTTCCAAGGTTCACTTCTAACTTTTGGAAGGGCCTTTAGAATTTTTTGGGTACTGAATTAAATTTTAGTACAACTTTTCATCTACAATCATATGGGTAGTCAGAACAAAAAATTCATTCATTGGAAGATATTCTACGTGCATATTCAATAGATTATCATGGATGTTTGGACCAATATCATTCTTGGTTGATTACTCTTACAATAATTTTTTTTATTCTATTATACATATGGAACCATTTGAAGCATTATATAGAAAAAGGTTTCGAACTCTTTATTTTTGGGATGAATTTGGCGAAAGGATGTTTATGGGGCTATAATTGGTAGAAGAGATGATAGAAAAAAGTTTAGCTGATTCGGTAGCACATGAGAACATCTTAGAGCGGGAAGAAACATTATGCAGATAACCGAAGAAGTATTTTTCTTTAGAGATAGCTGATCATTTCTTTCACAATGTCTATCCATGAAAATGTGTGATTTTTTTGGTAAAAAGGGAGATTTAATTCTGAGGTTCATTGGACCCAATGAAATTGTGGATAAAGTTGGATCAGTTTCCTAAAGAGTGGCTTTACCTCAAATTTTATCCCAAGTACAGATTGTATTTTTTTTGTTTCAATGTTGAAAAATTATATGATGGAACCATCTCATGTTTTGAGTCTATAGGTTGTTCAGTTGGAAGGGAATCTTTCTTATGAGAAACAACCAGTAATGATTCCTGACGATAGAGAGAAACTATTGCGGAATAAGCTGATTCATCAGGTAAAGGTTTTATGGAAAAAACATATGTTTGAATAGGAAACATGGGAATCTAAAAATGCTATGGAGGATAAATATCCCCACTTATTTGATAAGTAATTAAAATTGCGAGGATGTAATTACCAAAAGGGGGAATGATGTAACAACCGATGTATTTATAGAATAATACATTTTCATATCTATTAATATTTGTGAATAAGATATTGCTTTTACATTAAACCTGACATTGGTTAGGATAGCGTACTCGAAAAACAACAGGTAAGGTTTCTGAAATCTTTCGTTGCACCCATCGTTAAGTTATAACAGAAAATTATACAATAATATTATTATTATTCTAAATTTTAGTTAACGCCTACCCATTGTATTGGTGGGAATAAATAGAATTAACTATATTATGATTTAATATATTTTTTAAATGTGTTTACATTAATATAATTAATTTTGGAGGCCTAAAATGAGAATGAATCAAATTTTATGCATACAATACATTAATATTTTTAAAATGTCATTTTACCACCTTTTGATGTAGAAAGATTTTTAAATCCAATTTTCTTCCATTCTATATGTTCATTTTGAAAAAATAAACTTCTTATATAGAATAGGGACATCAAAAGTTTCTTTGGTTAATTTTTTGGTGATTTTTTGATAATTTCCATTTTTTAATGAATAGTGAAACATACCGCATTTTAAGTCAAAATGCATTTTCATAAAATTTATTTATATAGTTATATTATATTTTTTATTGGTTTTAAAGTTTAATTCCATTATGCTTTTAGAATTTAATCCAATGTTGTATATTGGTAGTAATTTTATAATTAAATTGATCATAAACACGCGTCAATCTTTTGATAGTTTTTAAATATTAAAAACACTATTTCTATTTTTTACAATGTGAATTAATTATAAATTAATTACTACAACTTATATGTTTTGATTTTAAAAAAAATAGATTCCATATTTGGAATTATAATGTTCAAATTGTGTAAATAGGTGTCTTTTATATTTAGAAATTATGACTAGTAACTTTATTAGTTATTTTTATTTACCATTATTAAAGGGTAAATCAGGTATATTAGGATAAAAAATAACATTATAATAATATAAAACTACCCTAACACGTGTCGTGATACTATAGGATGAGATATTTCAGAACATGATCATCCTTGGGTCTATTTTGGGACTCCATGGAGCCACATGGGTGTGCTAATGACATGTTTTTATAATTAATTTAAAGCAAAGAGAAATATAACATAAACATATATCTTTTACTAAAATAATTTAAATATAGTGTTTTATAATTTATTTATTATAATTTACATAGTAAGTTGAAAGATAAACATATTTCCTATATCATGGTATTTTATTTATATATTTTTTGACATTAAATAAATAAATTTATTTATGACACAATGATGATACATTGATTACCTTGTTAATGAAAGATTCAAATAAATGATATTATAAATATTAAAATAAATTTAATTTTTATATTTTTATTCCATCCCAGATTTTTATGGATGATTATTAAATATTATATTTGAGTTAATTCATTTTTATAGAAGGAATAAATTTGTTATGACTTTAACAAAAATCAACTACTAAATAGTTTCAAAATTGACATAAATGAGTTTTTAAAATAAATACGATTTTATTAAATGATATAATAGTCCTAGAGATCAAATATTTGAAAAAATGACTTATATAATTTTAAAATTTTAATTAATTATCAACTTTTACATCTCTTGGTATTCTGTAGATACAACAGTAACCATATAATATGAAAATACAAGAACACATGGTAAGAGTTAATGTTGTAAACTAAGGGTTAAAGTTAAAATATGAGGTTACTTTTGTGACATTATCATTTCTAAAACCTATTAGTTGAGAATATTTCAAACCAAAATCATATTATATTTGAAATAAATTATTTTTATACCTTTTAAAAACCAAAATAAATTTATGATAAAATAAGAGTTCAAAACATTTCTAAAGTGCCCCTCCTCCCTCTTATAAAAGGTCACCACCTATACCCACCTACTAAAACCTCTCGAGCCCCTTGTATCTTCCAAATTCAACTAAAATATTCTCCCAACATCCCTACCATCCTCCCAGAAGCCTTAACTTTGGAATAAGGTAATTCAAGAAATATTTTGGGCACAAATCAAAAGGCATTACTCGTTTTAGAGGTAGCGTCTTCTCTAAAGTTCCTTTCTTTTATTTTCCTTCCTCACTAATTATGTTATTTTTATTCTATGATTCAAAAGACACCAGTTTATGAAATATATTAGGATGTTTTTATGAGAAGGATTCAAACTACATACACACACCTCCATCAAATGGATAAGAACATATTGTTCCTGTGTACGATGAACTACTACCTCACGAAATGATGATGGTTCAATTTTCTTCTACCACCTCTCATGGTGGCCATTATGATGGAACTTTATTTACATATAATATATATAATATTTATATTTTCTATATAATTATTTAATTTTTTTTAATATACATTTATGCTTTCCATAATATGTAAATATAATAATTTCATTTGAGGAAGTGCAGACTATCGCCCCTTCAAAGTGATATGAACCACTCATGCCATACATGGAACATAGAAAAGATAGAATTAATGAAATTATGTAACATATGAAAAATAGATATTATAATTTAATAATAATATAACTATGTTTCATTTACTTTTTCATTCCTTTAATATGACAAAGAAATAAAAGTAGTGTACATGCGTACGTACGGTATACCATCTCCCTGAACGGTTCATTTAATTTATTATCTCCAAATGTTATCGACTATTATATATAAATATATAATATATATATATATATATTATATTTAAAACATTAATATCATTATATATATAACCGACTTATAATAACAAGGATAATTTTTATCAGAACAAGTTCATTGTTTACTCAAGTACTGAACATCGACCAGACATCCGTTATACACTCAAATATTTAATTAATTCCTATAACATGGTAATAAGTGATATATAATGAATAATAAACTTTAAAAGGTTCTAAATTAATTAGAAATTAACCTAAATTAATTATTCAATAAATTAATTAATGAAAAGGACAAGTCGAATTCAAGGTAAGGTACTTCATCTCAATATCCTTTAATTGAGGAATATTTCGATTTATACATGAATTTCTTTTATACAGTATATAATCAACCCCTTGGAATTTTAATTTCATTCATTGGTTTTCAAAAAGAATCTTTTTCTATGAACTATTTTACTAAATTAAAAAATGAATGTTTCTTTTTAACGTACACGGTGACAACTACATTTTCATCACTGGGAGCGTTATTTGATATTTGGCTTCCTCAACAAGCAATAATGTTTTTAAAAATAAAAGTAAATATCATATACTATTTTAGGGTAATTTGTTATTGAAAATGGTTTTGAAAATGGATTGATTATGTCAATATCTTGAACTGAAGTCTTGTGATTGCAATGTGGAGATATTATCCTTCCTTTATGATTATTTTATTTGTTACGATTTTGTTATGGTTCTTGGGAGTTGTTTACATATACTGGTGGTTCCATGATAAACTGAGGATTGTTGAGCCCGAGATAGATCTCTAAAGAATTCGGAAATGTCATGGAGGATATTTTTAAGGTTTCTCCTAAGATATTTAGGGAATATACTATTATGGGTATTCCAAATGTAACCATGAAGGTAACTCCCTATGTTGCTGTGAAAGATAAAATGTATGTTTTTATGGATGCCTCAATTTACCTTTATGATTTATTATTTTTAGAAGTTATTCATGTATCTCATGATTTCGTGAGGTATGTTAAAGAGATTTTGTATTATGTGGTAAAATTATGATTTCATTGATTTGTTTGTATTCATGGACTAATGTTTTTTTCCTTATTTTGTATCCCTTACTGGGTTTTTTTGTCAATCCCATGGTTTTGAACTGTTTTTCACATGGTATAAGGAAGGGTACGAGAAAGAAATAATTCAAGAAGATTTATTTCATGAAAATAATTCTTGTTATATTTATAGAGTTTTATTATTGTGAAAACAATAGACTGATTAGTAGTGTCTACTTTGTAATATTTGAGATATAGTGGCTTAATTCCTTAAAAATCGAAATCTGAAATGAAAATTGATGTGAATTAAAGTAAAATTATTGACTTATATCAATATTTTGTAATGATTTATGGCTAGGTCATTTTACTATTTACCAAATTTGAGCCTCTTGATTCCAAATATTGAATCCATTTTACAAAATTATGTTTTTATAATCTAGGTAAGCTAACATAAAAAATATATAAAATTTTACAGAAACAATATTTTATAGATAATATTTTTTCCATGCATTGGATAATATTACATTAATTTTATGAATAGAAATAATAGTTATATGTATTTACATTCATATATATATAATTTCATTTAAATTATTCATCATTTAGTTTTATTTTAATAAATTAAATTGGAAAACTATTATGCACTAAAAAATACATTCATGAAAAATATATCTTTTTATCCCCAAATGGTATTTTATTTATTTATATAAAATTTAAATTCAAAATATGATTTATTATACATACTGTGAAATATTATTATAAATAAATGGAGGAATATTTCAATACTGCATTTTCAATTATTTATAAAATAATATTTCTAAGGAAAATTTTCAAAAATTTATTCTATGATTATTTTTACATGGTATGTTCAAAATCAATATTCATACAAAAAAATAATAATTTATGTTCCATGAAATATTAAAATGTGAATTCTATTATAGATTAATTAAGATAAAATTATAAATAACATAAATTAAATATTGGGTGTTATACGAACCCATTGGATAAGCCTAAGTGTAGTGGATAATCATATATTAAGTTAAACAAAGTAGTATTGTTTTAATTAAAAATAAATCCCCTTATTGATACTAACAAATTGATGCGGTTGTGAAATAGATGCGTAAAAACACGGAATCTGGTAGATTGGGTATTAACTTGATCATCACAGGTTCATGATATATGGGATTTAGTCTTTACAGCAGGAAAGACACTCCATAGGGATATGCTTGTGATATTTCATTTGTTTATGAACTTTTATGATGGATTTAAGTAGATTATGTCTATAGGTAACCTTGGATAAACAAAAGTTGTCATAGATTGAAAATAAGTTGTCATGATTTAACAGTCCATTAAATGATTTTATTGATTATATGTTTTCTCATTACGATTATTGTTCTCTATATTATGATTTATTAGTCTTTCTAAATGGATGGAACCAAAATGAATCATGTTAAAATTGAATGTGACTAATAATAAAACGATTTCTTCCTTGAGAAATTTAATGATATGGGAGATAGAATAAACAATATTGTTGGTATTCATATGTTACGTTCTCAACCTTTGAATGTGGTTAATAATTCAAATAATAAATAGAGGGAAGAACATCTTGTTGAATCCTTCATGAGGAAACATACACCTTATTTTATAGGGTCCATTGATCCACGAATTGGTGGGATATGGTTCTAGAAAAATAAAAATAAAATATTTTATGTCCCCCTGTATTTAGATCATGAAAAAAATATTTTTGAATATTTATCATATGAAAATTGAATAATATCAATGGTGGACTCTTGTAAAAAACACGAGTGAGTGGGAAAAAGTTGACACTATAGAGTGGGATGAGTTCAAGAGGATAGTGTTTTAACAAGTACCTTCCTTAAATTAATCATATATAAATTGATAATCAATTTTTTGAGATAAATTAAAATAATTATAAATACATTACTACCTATGAGGAAATATTTACAAGACATGCAACATAAGATTCTAGTATTATCATACAACCTGAAAAAATGATTTCTTGATTATTTTTTGGCTTAAAACAAAGTCTCTAAAGGTATTTATCCATAATATATTTGAGTATATATGAAAAGACTGATTGATGTTATCTCAAAGTAGAAACCAAGATCAAATTCACCCATCAATATCATGGTTTTGATAAAAATGAAATGTGGAATGTAATGTAAAATCTAATATCAAATCCTATGGATGGAAAAATATCAGACATACTTCATTCTAGAATTTTTTAATGAAAAATAATGGAAATTATTTTAAGTGGACTAGTAAATTATTTATGTGTGGAAAGGACGTTAATCGAGAAATAAAATATATAAGTTATTGGAAGATGTTAGTTAATGATATGAATTGAGATATAACTCTATAGAATGAATCACACACACTCTAGTTCTTTAAATGCAATTGGTATTGTAATTTTACTAATTAGTGCTCGAATCTGAGGTTTAATGATGATAATCAATGTTATCAACCTGTTAATCTTATAGATAAAGGGTAATATCATAAGATATTTATTTTCAATTTTATTTATGATAACAACATGGTCAAAGGTACACCTACAATCAACTATATAACATATAATGTATTATTTGATTCTAGATTTACCCAATATTTTAAATCTAAATAATTTTGTTATGGTATAACATTTCCACCTCAGTGATTAGATGTTGGTTTTTTCTTGATAAATTATAATTGTAGGATGATTTTACCTCAATTCTGGTATTCTTCTATAATTTATGTTTGTGGTAATGTGTTTCTTATTTATATAATTAGTTTTACTCTAATATAATTTGATGTTTTTTTGGGTGTAGATTGTGATTGTATATATAAATCCAATATAAATTACTGAGGAAGGTATGTTACGTTTGATTCTAAAAACCAACCTATGATCATCTGTCAATATGATGATAATTTTTTAATTTTTAATTTATATTACATCCATTTTTGGGTTTGTTTCTTATTTAAAATGGTTATATATATGGTATTCTATGAGAGAAACTCAAAATTGAATATATTATTATTGTATGGAAGTTTTTTGATGTCTTTCTAGAAGATTTTTCAAGTCTTCCACTAAATTGTGATTTTGGGATACCAATATAACTCCTACCAGGTACTACAATTATTTTAAATATTCCACATCGAATAACCCCAATTTTGATATTGGAATTGAAGAAGAAACTCCATTACAATCTTGATAAGGGATTAATTAAGACCAGTGCATCACCATGTGGTAGACCTACTCATTTTTTTAGCAGTAAGTATGGTTCAATGTGACTTTAAATTCATTATTCAGAACACAAAAATATCATAATAAGGACTAGGTATCTTGTACCCATAATAATGAGTTTTTCAATAATTTAAGAGTAGATCAATATGTTTACAAGATTTATTTTTTATCTTGGTACTCTTAATTATGGTTCAAAAGTGAATGCATTACCAAGATAACTGTCCTTTTGAGGTACATAATTTTTGAATTTATATACATTCAATTAGATTATACTAATTTACCCATTATCTTTATATATTTAATGAAAATAATCCTTAAAGAATACCGGGAGTATTTTTTTCTATTATTTATATATGATATTAACATATATTTCAATGAATATCATGAATATCACTTTATTATTTTACTAACTATCATAAGTAATGATATTTTTTATAACTAATTTACCATGGATGGAATTTGGTTAAAAGAAGTTTCAATTTTGGTTTACATAACCTAAAGAGAGGGTATATCTATGGGTTCATTTGAGAATGAAGTAATTGATAATTAGCCTAGACCCACCACTATAATTGATATCCATATTTTCCTTATATTGGATAGATATTTTTTATGCTTATGGAATAATTTCATATAGCTATATAATCCACTCCCCAAGATTAATTGGAATGGATTAAAGGTTTGTTGGATTAATATATGAGATGAAACTTTCAGGTCTCTTAAAAGATGCTTGGCTAGTACCCCTTTACTCACACTACCCTATAGTGGATAGGGGTTTATTATCTATATTGATGCATCTAAGAAGGTTTTGGGATGTTTTTTTGTTGGATGATATGGTTATCTCTTATGAATCATTCTAATTAAAGGCTCATGATCATAATTACCCAAACCATTACTTGAATTTAGCATTAGTAATATTTTAATTAATTATATAAAAAGACATTATCGTTATGGTGAATGTAGTGACATATATACTGATCATATATGTTTAAATCATATATTCTTCCAAAAATAGGTGAATATGTTCAAACTAAGATGGTGTTACTCAACACATTACCACTCTAAGAATGTGAACAAGGTGGATGTTACATTGAGTTTAAAGTATTATACTAGCTTCTCTAAAATGGGGACAAAAAATGATCTAATATTTATGTATTTTTAAATTAGGGACATTAAAATAGTTAAGTGAGAAAAACTTATCTTGATCAAATGATTATCTAACCATCTATCCATTTTAAGACTAAAAAGTCATAGAAGGAAGAAAAGAATATGTAATGTAAGGTGAGAAATATCAATAAGTTTAACCTTGATTGTGGTGGAATGATAAGTTTTAGGAACCCTGTATGTGTCTCACCAATACCAGAAATGAATACTGAGATATTTGAAGAAGATCATAGCTTATCATTTACTATTTATCATAGAAGTATGAAGATATAGATAGATCTGGAAGAATATTTTTGGTGGGGAAACATGACGACAAATATGGAAATGTTTTTATCTTAGTGCTTAGTATGTTAGAATGTTAAGGCTGGGAGATAGAAATCTAAGGGGTTGTTATAATAATTACCCATACTAGAATGTAAATGTGAAAACAATATCATGTATTTCTTTATTAGACTCCCCAAAACTTCTAAACACCATAATAATATTTGGGTTGTAATTGATCACCACACAATGTTGAAACAATTAATTACTGTCAAATAATATTTATCTATTGGTTAGATTTATATGATATACATTAGGTAAGTTTTAAGGTGGTATGTAGTACCACATATTATTGTATCTAATTGAGATCAGAGGTTTACCTCAAAGTTATAGAGAAGTGTTCAGAAAACTCTAGATACTATGTTATGTTTCAATACTTTTTATCAACCTTGTACAAATGGTTATTTTGAGAGAACCATTGAAACCCATACATATATTTTGATATCATGTTATCTGTATTTTAAATGTTGTTGGGATCAACACCTTCTTGGTATCGAAATATCATATAACAATAACTTTCACTCAAGTATATAGATGGATAATTATAAATCCCACTATGAAAGGAAGTGTAAAACAACAACATGTTGGTACAAGGTTAAATAAAGATATCTATTTGGTACTAATATAAAATAGTAAATTATAGATAAATTCATAGTAATTCAATATAATATCAAAGAATCTATGTGATGGAATAACATTTATACTGAAAACCATCAGAGAAATATAGAATTCAATATTGGTGAAAATGAATTACTAAATACTTGTTCATATAAGAAGGTTGTGATATTCATAAATAAGGTAAATCTATGACCTAGTTATATTTTCCCCTTCAATATTCATGGTTGAGAAGTGATGGTGGCTTATTTAATTGAACATATGCATAACCTCAATTAAGTTCATGATGTGTTCCATGTATCTATTCTTACAAAGTACATACCTGATCATTCACATTAATTGTACTCATAGGTTATACCATTGTATCATGATAATTCCTATTAAGTAAAACTATATTAAATCTTTTATCATCGATATAATGTGATATGAAAAAATTCTACTCATTTGGTTAAAGTTATCTAGAGGAATATAAAACTAGAGGTTGCTACATGGGAACCTAAGGATATGATGAATTAGATATATCCCCGTTTTTTATATTAGAGAAACATGATTTATATGGGGAACACATTTTATGTGTGGTGAAATATATCACCTCATGATTTTATATATTTTCCTCTAAAATAAACTTGATGTATTTGATATCGTTTTTTACACGCTACCCTGGGTCTAAATAAACTGATTATATAGTATAACTTTATCACCTAGAAATTTTATTAGTGGGTATGAATAGGTTTGACCAGATTATAAATTATATATATAATTCTACTAAAAATATAAATTTATTAATAAATTCTTATGAAATAATTATAAAATTTTAAATAAAATCATTCAACGATTAAAAGACCTACTATTCGACGGAATGTATTTTTTCTTGTGTTATGTATTATTATCTCATAAATATTCATCATTATTAAAAATAATAATAAAATAGATGGATACTTTTTGAATAACCATTCATAAAATAGTTATTTTATGTTTTGGAATGATGATAAGATCATTTAAAGGTAAAGAGATTTATTTCTTATAGAAATGTTTTTAAGTATGATGTCTATTTTTAACTCAAAATATTAAATAATAATTATTGATTAATAGTTTTAATGAAACTCAATAATTTTATTTTCAATAATATATTTTAACATTCATTTAATTTTTTACCAGAAAATTAATTATTGTATATTCAGTTTTACGATAAAAAAATAAATTTTCCTAAAAAGAGGTTTATATTGTGTTTCATGCACTTATTTGAAAATTAATTTCATTCACTTATAGAAATTAAATATGGTAAAATTAATTTCATATTTGGAATCAACATAATTTAATTTAATTTAATATATTCAACTTAATTTATTACATAGTAAATCTTAGGAACAATAAAACAAATTCACTGTTGCTATGGTAAAAATGAGTTTACTAGGGATTAAACTAAGAGATAAGGGTATAATTACTATATAAAAATATCTATTTATAATCATTTAAATATATTTCAATCATATATTATCTTAAATTTGAATAACTTTCCATTTATATTCATTATAATTGAGTAATAAATTAATTATATTTAAATATATTATGTAATTTTATGTGTGTCTCCTCCCTCATATGTATAAGGGAGCCTCTTCTCCTCCCTTACACATGAATTTGAACATTTATAGCTTAGTAAATACTAACCCTAATACCTTTATAGTTTCATATACATTATCATGGCCCCCTATATTCTACTAATACAAATCATTCATTGAATAAGGTGTAATATAAAGTAGGTCTCTCAATGTAGAGGTATAAATCTTAATTGAGATCATTCAATTTTATTTATTCTACCACCTTATAAACTTGTTATAAACATAATAACATGAAAAAGAAAATATAATTAAAATATTAAGATTTATTTATGATGATACCACCACGTTCTTACACATCAATTCCATTAAATGGGAAATGAATGTATCACTCGTGAGTATATCTGGAATGCTGCTTCTATATATTGATACGATTCAGTTTCCATCCCAACCTCACATGAATGATTATAATGAAGCATGTAATAAATATATATGATATATATGATGTAATTATTATAATATAATGATATAATACTATAGATATTACTTTCATTCCTTTTTTTTGAAAATAAATACAATGCTCATTTGTTTGTATGGACTACTATCACCAAGAGTGGTGTTATTCATTTTTCTATCAATAAATTTTATATATTATTTTTTAAATATATATATATAAAGAAATATATGATATTAATATAATCATTAACATTCTATATATTATGTAACAATTATTAAATTACATGTGATGAAACTACATTTCCAAAAATTATACAAAATATTAAACTTTTAACACCTAAAAATGAGGATTTTAGTATTGATATATTAATAAATCGATACTGAAAAAATATAAGTGTATCATATGTTATCATATAATTACTTATATGATTCTGGTATATAATTATAAAAAATTTAAATTTAGTATTTATGATGTTATAGTGCTTTTGAATCAAGTTTATGTTCAGGTAGTAGTTTTTACATAACAATCTCCCTTTTTAAAGGGATTGTTTGCACTAAAATATAAGTTATTAAATTTATGGCATACATCAAAAAAATATTATTTCATTTCTATTACATTTAGGTTCTTTTATATTACATGTGTTTCTTTAATTTTCCTCTCTTTAAGTACTCAAGAAAGTGAAGTATTCATTTAAGGAAAACCGTCTTTATTTCTCTCTTCAACCGGGAAACATGTTCTTTTATTTCTATATTTAATTTAAAATGTTTTAAACAATCATTTTCCATTCCCCAATGATATTATATTGTAATTTTACCCATTTTTGTTCCTATTAAAATTTTATAAGTTAATATCCTTTTCATTCACATAATAAGTTTCTTTTTATCTTTTTATAAAAAATGTAATGTAATCCTTATTTTAATGTAAACTACAAGATCAACATTCCCACCGTCATGGATACTATTTTATTTCTAGAAATATATTCATGTTTTTAAGGATATTTTAAAAGAAAATTTATTTTCCTATTATTGTAAATATTTTTAGATTTTAAATAAGTTATTTCAAAATGAAATTGGTTTTTTCTATAATAAATATTCCAATGATATTTTAATGTAATTTTTCAGCTACGATAACTTCTTGTGATGTTACTTATTTTTCATTCTGGATATGATCCTATGAAATAGTTATTATTTTTTCTTTACGTGGTTAATGATTATGATGATGAAATATTTATGAAACCCCTTTTATATTACATTATTTATCATATAATGCAATGATAAATGTGTAGATGATCTTTTGGATTACTTGTAAATGGGTTATGATTATTTGATGGTTTGGTCTGTTATAGATTTCTAATTTATTTGTAAATATTATTGATTTATGATCTCAAAGGGTACAGAAGAGGTTAAAACAATCCCAAATGAGGGTATACAAGAGGTTATATTTAGCTTGATGTAGCTACTTAGTTGGATAGATCAAGCCTAATATATCATTAATGTCTTGGTGGGTAGCCTTGAAATATGATTTTAATGATTTTTATTGTACCAAAATTTATGTTACTCTATTATAAATGATTTCATTCCAATTTTATGCTCTCATAGATCATGTTCTTTGTTAATTTTATGATTCGTATATTATAAACTACTAATCATTATAGCGTGTGTCATTATTATTATATATGAATTGATGGGTATAGTTTTCAAATATTATGTTCATGTTCTCATGCCCTTATTCAAATTATATTATTAAATTATCATTAATATACTTCCTGTTTACCCTTAGTGAGAATATGATATCCCATTTTATTATGTTTCCTTTTCTACAGGATAGGAAGAAAAATTTTAAGTACGATATTTCATGGAAAGTTTCTAGTAGTGATGAACATAATGGGAGATATTGTATATCTATTATGTACAAGTTGTTTATGAATCCAAGTTTCCAGTACCCAAAATCATTATGGTTTTTTCATGGATAATAATGGAATGAAATGAATATTTATCTAATAAGATTTTGTAATTATGTGTGTAATATTGGTTTTATGTCAACTTTATTCACTTACCCTGATGTCTACTTGATTACTACATAGCAAAACTTTCTTTTACAATTTAATATCAACTAGGATACTTATATTTCCTCAAAAAATTATTCCCATTAAATTATCAAACACTAAGAAATTGTATGATAGTGAATAATATTTCTTTGGTATTAAACATGCATAGATATTTTCAACACTCAATTTCGAAAAATACAAACAACCAAAAAACACTAACATGTCACCTTGCATGATATTTTCCCAACTAATGATAATTTAAGACATAAATAATATAGGATTGAGTAACTTTTTAATTTTTTGATATGATTTCATAAAAATGATAGTGTGTCCACCATAATAATGTGTTTTTATATATCAAATCAAAATTTAAAATATTGTGAATGTTTCATATCTCATATATAAAATCCAAAATCATTAAACAAATTAAATTACCATCATTACAACCTTTAGTAGGACATGATATTATAAATGATAACATATTTTTTCATGTGTTCCAAAATCCAAGATAAAAAACCAAGACATATTCCCTTCCATATATTGACCATAATATTCAAAATAACTAATTAAAATCCCAGATGGAGTTCATTATTCACAATATATCTTTTTTATTCTATCCTTAATTCTACTAGATAAATCAAAATATACACCCATGTATATTGACCATTCTGAATAAACTACGATGTGTAAAAATAAAACATGATATATTTCTCAACTATTATCAACCAGATACTATTTAAATCATAATTACTTCTAAATCATTAACAAATTTACCTATAAATATTCTTTAAGAACCAACCACAACATATTTTTGTAACATCTCGGTTCCGGAAACCACCAAGAGGCGCCCCGTACCCAGTTGGTCACGTGGCCTCAAGTACATTACCCCAAACGCCAGAGGCTGCTAACTAGCAGTAAGGGCCTTAGATGTGATTGTGGGGACACTACTCGAAAATATGGTTATACCAACAGTTCTAAACCATTGGTATAGGCTAGAAAACTATTGGTATAGCCTATACCAATGGTTTTCTAAACTGTAGGGCAGTAAGCCATGTGTAAATCCCTATACCAACGGTTTGATCTAAACCATTGGTATAGGCCAATGTTTGTATTATTTTACCAACGGTTATAGGATAACCATTGGTATATGTTTGTATAGAATTTTTACCAATGGTTTCAATGAAACTGTTGGTATATATTGAAGACTAAACAGTATACAAATTATTTTAAAACTATTGGGATAGTTTTTAAATTTTCCTCAAAGTATACCAATGGTTTAAAACCATTGGTATTGTTTATTTTCAGAACTATTGCACAACGACCCCTCTAGTATCCCCTCCAGTATACACCGGCATAAAATATATCCCAAAAAACACATACAAACAGACTTAAAACAGAATAAAAACACCTACAATAGCACACAAAAAAACATAAAACCATCAAACTCTTCCAACCATGACATGTACTATAATTCCCTATTTAAATCATCATATGAAAACAATCTTCCAGTAGAGTTGGATAACAGTTTCAATAACTGAATCATTATTTACACCCATTTCAATCTTCATATGACAACCACTCTTCCAGTAGTAATTCACCTCACCCCTGCACAACCCCACCAACCAGCACAACCCCACACCTCCCCATCAAATTCTAATAGGCAGAATAGTTTGAGAAATACTTATTAGAGTTGAATAAGTGTTTGAAATTGGCTCAAATCCCAATTTTTTTATTCTGATCTAAGATTTGGTTATGTAATTATTTGTGATTCATTTTTCATTGAACTAGTATTTTTTATAATATATGGTGAAAAGGTATTTTCTTTGGGGTCTCATCACTTATGACCCCATGAGTGAAACTACCCAACTCATGAAAAAGATTTTGCAACTATCGTTGATGAGTGTCAATTTCAGAGACATCACCTATTTTATTAGAGACATGTTTTATATACAAACTGAATTTCATAGTAATAAAATTTATTCTAATGTGAACTAAATCGTTTTCAAATTTGTTTGATATAATAATTGTATATTTTCAAATTTGAAATGGTATATGTTCTTTTTAAATGAAATGTCAATTTTGAAGCACTAAGAAAGAAGATGAAGGAGGTATGGGTGTTAATGTCAGATATTGGGTGAATGGAAATGGTATTGTTGGTAGACTCTATAATTTTAATAACATAATATACTTGGGTATTGATTTTTATACGCATAGTGATCATGTCCAAATTGGTTGAATAAGTGTATGTTGAACTTGTGTCTGATCCAGAGTGTGTCGTGATGCATATGAGGTTGAAAAAAAATATTTCCCTACTAGGATGGGTTATAGTTATACATGGTGTACTACTGTTTAATGTAAGGGTGACACTTCTTTATTCCATGATAAAAATAATTGATGAGACTGTCTCATGATTAATAGTGATAATAAATGTGATGACACATAATATCCTCAAATAAATGGGATCCAACTAAATCATGCCCCAAATAGCCTCTTTAACCCAACAATCCTACCATAGGACTTTGACAAGTGGCAGAATATTCCCTCGCTACAATTTCTTGATGTTGTGAAATAAATCCCCTCATTTTTTGAAATTGTTAGGTTTTTGAGGATCATAACACGATATTTTTACAACGAAAGAACACCCAAATTTTATCTATCCTAAAAAAATAAACATTTATAGAAAATGGAAAATGTCTGAAAATGGATTTTACCTAGGAGTGGTTTTCTTCTTCATAAATCTAATGTGAATATTTGATGATGCATGCTTTGAAACGAAATTTGGAAATGGGGTATGGAAACTGACCCATGGTTCCATGGTTGTTACAGAATGAGTAAAGTATGGAATTGTTTACTTGATTTAAAATTCAGGTAGAACTGAAATGATCGGAAGTTCAACTTGTGATGGTCTAGAAGAATGGAACTATAATTTTATTGAACTTAGTGAGAATAATATTAATGTTCTTAAGGATATGAACACTAAATGGTACAGGTATGGTGTGATCTACTGATCAGAGTAGGATTTCATGACATCATGCCTTGGATCGAAGTGGGGTTGACTCTTACACGTAAAAAAATGACCAATGAATCATTTTCCTAATGTATCAACACAATCAAAATATTTTTTTGTCATTTTTCCGTATGTCAGTTTTTGTTTTCACTTATAATGTTGTTCATTTTAAAAAAATTGAGACACTTAGAGTGATACCGGTCACACTATGCCTCAGATGGAGGTGGGGTTGACTCGTACACACTACAAATGACACATGTATCGTTTTCCTAAAGTATTAATACAATCTAAAAGTGTTTAGTCAGTTTTCTGTATGAAAGTTGTTGTATTCACTTAAAATCATGTTCATTTAAAATAAAAGATAGACACTTTCAGATTTACCCACCACACTGTGCCCTAGATTGAGGCGGGGTTGACTCGTACACGTCACAGATGACTCATGAATCATTTTCATAAAGTATCAATAGAATCAGAATGCGTTTGGTTGGTTTTCCGTATTCCAGTTTTTGTTTTCACTTAAAATTTTTTTCGTTTCAAATAAAGGTGAGACACTTTGAGTGCTGTTAGCCATGCCACGCCTCAGATTGAGGTAGGTTTGACTCGTACATGTCACATACGACCCATGGATCGATGTGAAAATGTATCAGCACAATCCGAATATGTTTAGTCAGTTTTTCATATTCCAATTGTTTTTACATAAAATGAAGTCCATTTTAAACAAGAGAGAGATAATTAGAGTGATAACGGCCACACCACACTTCATATTGAGGTGAGGATGACTTGTACATGTCACATATGACCAATGGGTCGTTGTCCTAATGTTTTAATAGATTCATAATGTGTTTGGTCAGTCTTAGGTAGGTTAGTTGTTGTTTTCACGTAAAATGATATCCATTTTAAACAAAAGAGAGACACTTTGAGTGGTGTCGGCTACACCACACCTTGGATTGAGGCAGGGTTGAATCTTACACGTCCTATATGACTCATGTATTGTTGTCCTAAATTTTCAATAGAATCTGAATGCATTTGGTCAGTTTTCTGTCTGTCAATTGTTGTTTTCACTTAAAATGATGTACATTTTAAGAAAATGAGAGACACTTTGAGTGGTTTTGGCCGCACCGTGCTTTAGATTAAGGCAAGGTTGACTCTTACACATCACATATGACACCTGGATAGTTTTACTAAATTTTCACTAGAATCCAAATGTGTTTCCTCAGTTTTCTGTTTGTCAGTTGTTGTTTTCACTTAAAATGATGTCCATTTTAAACAAAAGAGAGAAATTTTGTGTGGTGTTGGCCACATCGTGCCTCAGATTGAGGCGGGGTTGACTAGTCCATGTCACAAATTACCCATGGATCTTTTTCATAAATTATCAACACAATCAGAATGTGTTTGGTCAGTTTTCTTTGTGCCAGTAGTTTTCACTTAAAATCATGTCCATTTAAAATAAAAGTGAGACACTTTGAGTGGTTTCAGCCACACTGGCCCTCGGATTGAGGAGGGGTTTACTCGTACATGTCACATATTACCCATGGATCATTTTAATAATGTTTCAACATAATTTGAATGACTTTGGTTGGTTTTCCATATGTCAGTTGTTATATTCACTTAAAATTATGTAATTTTGAAACAAAAGAGAGACACTTTGAGTGGTGTCGGCCTCACCACACCTCAGATTGAGGTGTGGATGACTTGTACATGTCACAAATGACCCATGGATTATTTTCCTAAATTATCAACACAATATGAATGCGTTTGGTCAGTTTTCTGTATGCCATTAGTTTTTACTTAAAAGCGTATCCATTTTAAACAAAAGAAAGACACTTTGAGTTGTACCGGCCACACTATGTCTCGGATTGAGTTGGGGTTGACTTGTACACATAAAAAATGAATCATGGATACTTTTACTAAGGTATGAATAGAACCAAATGTGTATGGTTGGTTTTCTGTATGCCATTTTTTGTTTTCACATAAAATGTTGTCCATTTCAAAGAAAAGTGAGACACAATGAGTGGTGTTGGCCACACCGCACCTCATATTGAGGCGAGGTTGACTCGTACACATAAAAAATGACACATGGATTGCTGTTTTGAAGTATCAACACAATCCTAAGGCGTTTGGTTTGTTTTCTATATTCTATTTGTTGTTTTCGCTTAAAGTGTTGTCCATTTCAAATAAAATTGAGATAGTTTGAGTGGTACCATCCACACCGTTCCTAGGATTAAGGCGGGGTGGGCTCGTACACGTCAAAAGTGAAACATGGATTGTTTTATTGAGTTATCAACATAATCCGAATGTGTTTGGTTGGTTTTCTGTAAGCCAGTTGTTGTTTTCACATAAACTGTTTTCCATTTCAAATAAATGTGATACACTTCGAGTGATATCGGCCACAACGTTACTCGGATTGAGGCGTGGTTGACTTGAACAGGTTAAAAATGAACCATGGATCATTTTCCTAAAGTATCAAAAGAATCTGATTGTGTTTCGTCAGTTTTCCATATTTTAGTTGTTGTTTTCACTTAAAATGTTGTCCATTTCAAATAAAAGTGAAACAATTTGAGTGGAATCGGCCACACCGTGCCTCAGATTGAGGCGGGGTTGACTCTTCCATATCACAAATGACTCATGGATCGTTGTACTAATGTATCAACACAATCCGAATCCATTTGGTCAGTTTTCCGTATGTCAGTTGTTGTTTTCATTTTAAATGTTGTCCATTTCAAATAAAAGTGAGACACTTTGAGTGGTACCGGCCAAACCGTGCCGCGGTTTGATGATGGGTTGACTTGTACACATCACTTGGGAATTTTGAGTGTCGTCAAGTCCCCCCCCCCCGTTAACTATGGGTGGGTTATCTATCTAAAACTCTATCTAGGTATTATACCTCGAATTCTGAAAGGACTGCGAACTGTCGCGAGGTGTCATCCTGGAGTAGGGACAAATCACGGCATTACCACGGCATGACCGTGGCAGGACTAGGGTGTGACCGGGGCGTGATCGCGGCGTGTTGGTCAAGTCCAGCGACATCCGGGGGTAGCATCTTCCAGCTAAGAGAGAAGGGAGTGGGAGGAAGCGGGGCAACATTCCGGTCGTCACCTCCCTCCCCATTAACTATATATGGGTAATGTATCTAAACTCTATCTATGTATCATATATCTAATTTCGTCAAGACTGCGAACTGCCACGGGTTTTCATCCTAGAGCAGGGCCAATTCACGGCATTACCGCGGTGTGACCGCAGTGAGACCGCAGCAAGACCGTGGTGTGACCGTGGCGTGACAGCATCGTGACTGCGACGTGACCGCCGAGTGACCACCACATGACCGCGACGTGACCATGGCTTGACCGCGGCATGACCGCGATGTGTTGGCCTAGTCTAGTGACATTTGTGGGGCATCATCTTCCATCCATGATTCTAAATAAATCCTATGTAGTTGTCCTTCACATTATAGAAACTGATCTTATGTTATAAAAAATAGACTCTTGATTCGGGATTGTGGTATGATAATGATATATATTTTATATTCGTTGTTCTTAAAAGTGGTACTAGGTAGTTGAAACTACTGATTGACTGTCAAATTATGTTAGTGTATTACTTATCAATGGTATATGAATTTCTTGGAAGTATTATAATAAATCATCAGTCACCTTGAGAAAAATATAATTTGAGTATGTTTTAACATCTCAGGATGCAACAAAAATCTTACGGGAGAATTCATATATGTAAAAAAATTAGATGTGCATCGAGGCCAGAAAAACACCCCAAACAGTGTTAAGAATAATTTTATGGTGGGGATAACCATAAACCTGACAGGTGTTAAACAATGACACCATCCGTGTTTTTATATATATAGGCTCAGGTAAACACCATAAGGGGTGGCCAAGAGGCTAGAAAACACCCGAAACGGGTTTCTCCATAAGATAAGGTCAGAATAGTCATGATATAACAAATCAACTATTTAATATGTTATAACAAGGGATCGTCATAAGTTTGTAGTGAGAGGCACAATGATTCAACGTCTAAAGGGAAACGAAACGACATAAATGAATCATAAACCCTAAACTATCATAGTGAGTTTTCGCAGACAGCACACCTCACTTTGAGAGGTTTTATTATAAAAACATGACTTTATTTATCAAATGAAACAATTATATTAAAGAACACTTATTCAAGATATATAATTCAATATAATTAAGCAGATCTAAAAAAGAAGCTAAATTCAATTTAAAGAATTCTTAAATTAAAGAGGCTATGACAGGGACGCTACCTCAAGGTGGAACCAAGTTGTCCACATCGGCTCTTTGAGCTTTCAAACTAAAAGCCTCTACTCCTCCACTAGTTATACGCACCTTCATACACATGCAAGGACACCTAGCCCTTATTCACACACCTGCATGTCCATGAGCATGTGCAAGGGGATCCGTACACATATGCTTATATGCATATATCAGTCTCCACTCACCTGTGTATGCATTTATATATATATATATATATATATGGTAACACCTAGCCCCATACGTGAGTAATCACTGCCATGGGTGACTATACATGTAACGGGATAACCCACATACATATACTTACTTACCTATATATGCACAGGCAGGCGAGTCTCACTTGACATGGCGACTCGAAACCATTGATCAGTGATCAAAGCACTACACAAAGGATATTAAAAACCTTAAAACAAATGAAGGATGATACATAACCAATGAAAAACCAACCAATGACAATAAATCCTTACCTAGATTGGCAGCGAAAAACCAAATCCACCCGAACCAACACGAAACGATCCAACACCCTATTGAAAACATAATATGGAGTAAAAACACCAAAGCCCTAAATACATGAGGTGTGAGACAAGTAGTAACCATAGAATCTTACATCATATCAAAACCGGTGGACTGAATCAATCTGAACTCCTTCTGGAACCCTTTGCAGCATATAACTACCCTCAGTCCATAGAAATTATTCAAAGATCTAAGTGACCAATGCGATAAATAAAATAAAATAAAGACTAAACTAAAACATACATGTCTCCTGTGACTATACCTATCACCACCCAACACATAAGTACCACAACGCCCCATGGGTCAAATCATGTTCCTGTATGAAAAGGGAAAACATATCATTGTTTCAAAATGATACTATCAAATAGTATATTCCTATTAATTAACAATTACTCTTCCTATTAATTGTATATAATTAATTTGGCCCGAGTTTCAACTTAGTTTGGTTTTGTTTGATACAAGGGATGAGGTATTATTATTCTTGGTTTTTATGTTTACACTTGAGATATTTATTTAAAAATGATGCATATATTTGGCATTATTATTTATGGTTTTAGTTCTTAGCATGTTTCCATAGGGCCTGTCCACATGAATAATTCTTCAAATACAAGGTTCTATTGAATTTTATGCACTTTAATGTGATTGATGTCACTAATGATGAGGATTTAGATCAAGTAAAATATTCCTAAGAGGATTGGGCCTTGTAGTGATAGGTGTGGGAATTGTACATCTAGCGTTTGATGAGGAATTACTTATGAGGATGGATTGGAATCTTGGTATGTTCTTAGAGTGGGATGGTCCCTCTGAGTATATAAAATGTTTTATGAAAGTTTTTACTCCATTTAATGATTCAATAGTTCAACTAAAGAGATGAAGGATGAGATTCTAGTGTTGGTATTGGGTATTTTAAGACAGATTGACATTATAATTCCAAGAGGATTGGTTTGATTTAGCTTAGGATGGAACCTGGTTAGTGGGTTTGGGTTATAATACATGATTTTGATGAGGTTCTTGACTGGATTATTGATAATATAATGTAGATGGGTTCGACATAGTATGCTTTTGGGACTAGGACAATCATACGGTGAATAATCCTCTTTGTCTAGTTGGATGATGAGATGTGAATCGATGCATGGGATAATCCTCAAGATATGAGTCTAGAATGTGTGACTGAGAGGATAGACTATGATAGGTTTGATCAGATTGGGTGAGTGGCCAACCCATGCAAGGATGATATGACGTATGGAGACACTTGGAGACACTTGGGGTTATTTACGCTATCTCATGGAGACACTTGTGGTTATTTTATGAATCCAACCTAGTCGAGAAATATTCCCACAAATTGTTTTAGAAAAACAACTCCAACTCAAGGAAGACCCCAAGGATCATCTATCTTCCAATGTTTCCACACACTCACACCTCAAGGTATTACAATATACAAGTGATCTACGTCAACTTGTCAGGATAACATCACTACACTCCGTCTATAGAAAGAAGTAAAATAACTAAGTGGCCAATACGATAAAGAAAAAAAACATACCTGTCTCTTGTGAGTATACATGTCACCACCAAATATATATGAACCACACCGCCCCATTGGTCAAATCATGTTCCTACAAGAAAGGTGGAAACAGTTTAAATTAATAATCTCTTTATTTTTCATTGTTTTCTTTATATATCACGTTGTTGGAAACACCATACAAGTACACTTAGCCATTGACTATGCATCTATGCTACATTAGTTTTGTTGAAGATTGTGCACATAACCCTCTTCACTATGGAAAAACCTCAGAGGGACCGTAATCAATTTTTTGTAGTTCATCCTACTCTTGAACCTGGTTAGGCACCAGTCCGTGAACCAGATGGTCTACTTGGCCATGAGGGTGTAAACCATTTCATTATACTATACTAAGAATAAAGGTTTTGGTATCTTTTCTACAATTAATTGGAATTTATCAAGGATTGAGTTCCAATCGGCTTCAGTTCCTATGTTAATGCCCCCTTAACTATCC
The DNA here is from genome assembly GCA_963277665.1 of Viscum album. Taxonomy (NCBI): domain Eukaryota; kingdom Viridiplantae; phylum Streptophyta; class Magnoliopsida; order Santalales; family Viscaceae; genus Viscum; species Viscum album. The sequence goes on along the minus strand of OY728153.1, from coordinate 287,711,233 downwards.
GTAGATGTCATGGGGTCTCTCCCACGGGTGTCTTGTGGTGTGTAGTATCTATCTATGATTTCTATGGTGCTTCTGTATTGTGGGAAATGTGTATTTCATGGTCAGTTTATAAAATAAATTAGTCAATTGGAAAATACACCCATAGTCGATAGAGATATAACCACTTTTGATAGAGTATACCATCCAAATAACCAACTCGGAAATTTGAGACCAGCATTTTACTTTGCCAATTCCAATTACATAATATATGGAGAACCAACTTATGTTTTATGAACCAATCAATTATAGGGAAAGAAACTCCTCACAATAACCCATAAAATCTCATATAGCATCACTCACCTTCATTTAGTCCATATGGTTCACTGACTACACAGAAGGAGTGGCTATGAAGACTTCAAATAAAGTTGATCCATACAATAATGACACATAAGTGTTGAAAAAAATAGAAAACAAATCAAACTTCACTTATTGGTTATGCCATGCCAAGGTAATCACAACATGGTTTAGAAAAAAATCAAATTAAAAAATAAAAATAATAGATACAAAACATTAAAACAATGGTAGTACTTACATATTTGGAGTGTATAGCTATTTTTTTATTTAAGATGGATCTATCGGGTGGAAGCAGTTTCCCGGAATGGGAAAAGAGATAGCGCTATCGTTTAGGCCAAATAAAAATAGAGAAGAAAAAAATGATTTACAACATTAAAATTAATTTAAGACTTACAGATTTGATGTCGATTGAAGAGGATGGATGGATTTTTCCAGCCTGGGTAACCAGAGTGCTTCAGAAGATCTCATTTTTCGGGCTGAGTCGTGCGGACAGAGGAGAATTGGGGCTGCTTTATTTATGGGGAAACCTTTCCCAACGGTCTTTAAAACCCGTTGGTATAGGTTGTTGTAATGGGAATTTAACCAATGGTTTCATTGAAGCCATTGGGAAAAGGAGGCATTTCCCAACGGTTTGGGAAAACCGTTGGGAAAGGTTGGTAATAATGGGAGTTTTCCAATGGTTATGTTCAAACCATTGGGGTAGTACACCTATTCCAATGGTTTGTTCAAACCATTGGCATCAAAGTGTTGGTATATCTCCTAATTCCAATAATGGGATACTATTCCTTCATTGGAAGAGTACATAGTGGAAGTAAACAAATACATACAAGAGCGAAAGTGCTAATAACGACATACAACAATAACAGCAGAAAACTGAAAGTATAAACATGAGAACATATATAATATGATGCAAGATACATATGTCTAGGAAACATCCAAACAAGTCACAATACTGGAATACAATAGTGTTAAACCAAAGTCTAAAATAAAGTAGACAAACTCCTCTGCATCACATTCCATATCTTGGACTCATGCTCTACATCTCCACAGCAAATCAAGTACCTGAAGTAAAAGGGTGCTTTCCCTTATCTAAACCCGCAACAATATAATCTGTTTGGTCCCAAAATCATGGCCCAAATAGGGTGTGAGACTAAATCCCAGTAGGAAACCACCCAAAGATCTGTGCCTAATAGTCAGTGAATATATGGCAGGTAAATGTAAAGAAAACATTAAACAAGAAAGTGACCAGCAGTAAAAAATACATAGTTTCAATATCAGGCAATAGTGAAACAAACTGTTAAACCTTAAAAAGGTAACCCTCTAGGAATTACTCACATTCATCCCCTCTAATCTTACCTAAGGAGTACATGCAACCCCTTGCGTAGTGCACTCAGCCTAAACCCTCTGGTTCTGTCATAAGATTATAATAAGACTCTCTGAGGAAGCTCTCACAGTCAATTCCCCTTATAGTCAAAGGTAAATCAAGACTCTCTAAGGAATCTCTCATAGTCAATTCCCTGTATATTAAAAGGTATTCAAGTACTCTCTGAGGAATCTTGCACGGTCAATTACCCTTATATCCAAGGTCGTTCAATTAAAAAAAAGACACTCTGAGGAAGATCAAGCGGTAAATCCCCTTATAGTCAAAAGAAATCAAGGAATCTATGGGGAAGCTCACTCGATAAATTCCCTTTACATCCCCAAGTGGTTCTATGATCTCTTAGGATTCTCACTCGATCAATCCCCCTTATAGCCAAAAGTTCTCAAAGACTATCTGAGGAAGCTCACCCAGTCAATTCCCCTTATAGTCTACTACTCCAAGTTCTCACGGCCCTATGTAGGTCAATGAGCATAGCAGTGTAATATGGCCAAGTAAACCTACAGAACTACTTGGATAAACAGTCTATAGCATAACAAGAATTTTAGAAAACAAACTCTCCATCCTATAGAAACATGAATGGAAAATAAGAAAGGAAGCCAAACTGGCTAAATAGGACCAAACGATCGTAAACAGAACATGAAAGCAAAATACATCCAAATCATAGAAATAAACCCCATTCATATCCAAATTACCTCTACAAAATCATACAAGCATGGCTAGAAAAAAATAGGGGTAAAATGGTAAACACGTAATACCCCGTCCAAGGGTATTGGAGGAATTTTCACATAACACTCAAAGATATTGAATAGAAAGGCATAAACCACCTACCTCGATGTTAGCAGATCACTATACTTGAACCTTGAGGCATGAATCACCTTGGAACATCGTATATATACAAAAACGTATAAAATGTTCAACCCCTGATATCTCACGAGAGAAGAGATATCACCAAACAAGGCTCAAGCAGAAGAGATAACTCACTCATGTGATTCCAACACAACCAATAGTGTTTGATTTGGAGGACAGATGGAGGCTCAGGGGTTCATCGAAGATCCGCGGCCGTATGGGTTCTCTCGGTCAAACGAGACCGAAAAGAAGAGTCTTATGTCGATTAGATACGACCCCGGTGCGTTAAATGAAAAAATGTACACTGCATGTACTTTTGAAGTACATAGCGTGTACTATCCTTTTCTGTACTCCGCTTTAAGTGGATTCCAAGTCACTCCCACATAGCAGTGTGTGTGGCTACTACACAGCCATCACATAGCCTCTTACGGCAAGGAAGAACATGGCATGTAATTAGAAAATTTCAAGAATTTCATTTTTCCTCAAAAACAACCAGAAAAGGAATAACATAACTGGAAATAAGATCTGGGTTCTGACCAACTTCCCCCCTTATAGAAATTCATCCCTGAATTTCTCTAGTGTGCTATAGAAGAAGAAACCCCGAACAGTTCTAGACACAGAGCTCGTACATTGGCCTCCCTCTCCCAAGTCTCATCCTACACCCGCCCGTGCTGCTATAGCCCTCGTACCAGAGGAACAGACCGACCATGTAGAACCTTTGTACTGCAATCCACAATCCGGATTCGATGCTCCTCAAACAACGCATCCACTTCAAGATCAACCTCCTCGGGTTGAAAGACATGATACGGGTCTGAGAAGTAATGTCGAAGCTGGGAAACGTCGAAGAAATCATGAAAATCTAAGTACCATTGAGGTAACTACGACCGATATGCATCCATCCCAACTCTCTCCAGCACCTCAAACGGCCTGACGTACCTCGGAGAAATCTTACCCTATCTCCTAATCCTCTTGTGTACCAACCTTGTTGTGACATGTAAGAAAACCTAATCCCTGACCTCAAACTACAGAGGTCATCTTCACTGATCAACACAAGACTTCTGTCAAGACTATGTAGTAGTCATCCTATTCCGAATCAAATCTATCTACTCTATGGTCTCCTGAACAAGACGAGGTCCCAAAAAAGCTGCCTCTCCTTCTTCTAGCCAACATAATGGTGATCGGAATGGCCTACTGTACAAATCCTCATAACGTTCCATCTGAATAGTTTTGTGAAAACTATTGTTGTTGGAAAACTCCACAAGAGGTATATTCCTCTCCCAAGATCCTCCAAAATCTAGAATGCATGCTCGAAGCATATCCTCAAGCACATTAATCGTATGATCGAACTGGCCATCTGTCTAGGGGTGATAAGTTGTACTCAAAAGTATCTGTGAACCCAATGAATTCTAAAGCCCCTTACAGACCCGAGAAGTAAAATGAGCATCCTTGTCTAAAATAATGGAGTGTGGAACTTCATGTAGACATACAATATCATGGATGTACAACCGTCCTAGATCATCAACAGTGATGATCTCCTTGATCGGAAAAAAGTGAGAAACCTTCCTGAGTCTATCAATGACATCCCAGACTACATCATTCCCTCGAGGTGACGTTGGGAAACTGGTCCCGAAATCTATCATGACATTATTCCACTTCCTCTCGAAAATGGGTAACTGCTTTAGAAGCCCTACTGTTCACTGATGCTCCAACTTCACCTACTAAAAAGTGGAACACATCATGATGAAACCAGTAATGTCACTCCACATACCTAGCCACCAATACTGATGGTGTAGATCACAATACATCTTGGTGATTCCAGGATGAACTGACGAAACTGAGTAATGAAAATCCCGCATCAGCTCCTCGCATATATCTGTTGGCACCCATACGCACCCCTAGAAACTCAAGATCTCATCCTAACCTATGGTCTATCCAGGAATAGGGCCCTCTCCTGACACACTCTCCTTTAAGACTAGACCTTCAGAATCTGATAGCTGCCTCATTTGAACTTGATCTAGAAGAGTAGAGGTAACAGCTATAGAAGAAAAAAAACATATGCCCCTGACTGTCGTACACCTCCAAATGTATCTCAGAAAACAGATCCATAAGTTGCCACTCACTACTGGCCTCTTGAACTGCCTGAATCTGAGTCCTCCTTCTCAACGCATCAGTTATCTCATTTCCATTCCCAGGCGTATAGGCAAGCTCAATGTCAAAGGACTGTAGGTACTCAATCCACCTTCACTGTCTAAAATTCAGATAACACTGAGTGAAGATGTTCTTGAGACTCTTGTGGTCGGTGAAAACCACAAAGTGCTCCCCCAAAAGATAATGTCTCCAACATCGTAAGGCATGAACAACAACCGCCAACTCCAGATTGTGTGTCTAGTAATTCCTCTCATATTGCCTCAACTACCAAGACCCGTAGGCAACGACTCCATCTCCCGGCATAAGTACAGCTCCTTGTCCAATATCCGATGCATCACAATAAATAGTATAACTCTTGCCCGGATCTGGAAATAATAATATCAGTGCTAAATTCAACATCTCTTTTAGCTCTTGAAAGGATGACTCACAAGAATACGACCATATGAACTTCACAACCTTCTTAGTCAGACCTGTCAGTGGTGCTGCTATGTATAAAAAGTCCATTATGAAACATATGTTGTATCAAGCCAGCCCTAGAATACTCTGCACCTCCAAGACGTTCTTCGGCTGCTCCCAAGAAACTATAGCTCTCACTTACACTGGGTCTATTGATACTCCTGCCTCTGAGATAATATGACCATGGAAGTGAATCTTATCTATCCAAAAGTGGCACTTTGAGAGCTTAGCATATAACTGATGCTCCCTCAGTGTACTCAAAACAATTTCAACATGGGTAGCATGTTCATGTTGAGTGTTATAGTACACCAAGATATCATCCATGAAAACAACCACGATGGAATCCAAGTATGGATGGAACAATCTATTCCTCAGTCCCATGAAAACTGTAGGTGTGATCATGAGGATGAACGTCATAACAATATACTCGTATAGACCATACCTACTCTGGAAGGCTGTAAGAGGTATATTAGATGGCCTAATGTGCAAATGATGATAACTGGACCTCAAGTCAGTCTTTATAACACACAGGATCTTCGAATATAATCAAAGAGATAATCAATCTTAGTCAAGGGATATCGATTCTTGACCGCCAACTAGTTCAACTTCCGATAGTCCACACAAAGCCTGATGGTATCGTCCGCCTTCTTCGCAAACAGGACAGGTGAACCCCAAGGAGAAGTACTGGGTCGGATAAAACCCATTTCCATCAACTACTTCTTGACCTTCTGTAACTCTGGTGTAGCCATACTATAAGTAGGAATGGACACCGGTGCCACTCCTGGCATATGTTTAATAGAAAATTCTACCTCACACTCCGGAGGTAAACCTGGAAAGTCCTCTGTAAAGACATATCTGAAATTATCCACCTCTGGAGGAAATTCAAACTATGAAGTCCCCTAGTCATCCAGATATAAACTAGAAATCTGGGGTGTAACTCCTCCCAACCCATGATTCTCTAGACCCGCTCTTCTCGCCTAGACATCCCATTCGCCCTTATGAAGAAAAGATCCACCCTGTCGTGATATGAAACTCACCCTACGGAGATAACAGTCAACGAATTCCTAGAATGAAACTAACCAGTCCATTCCAAGAAAGACATCATATCATGTCATCTCTATGACATAGAGGTCCCCTAAGAAGTGACACCACCAACCTGTAGAGGGAACTCTTTTCACTAACGTACACTAGTTGTTCTAGTCCCCAACGGTGTTTCTAGAATCAAAATATAAGCAGAAGAAAGGATTCAGAGCCTAAGGCTCTCGACGATAGCAACAGATATAATGTTATGGGAATCCCATATATCGAAAAGATCATAAGCTAAAACTGAGGCTACTAAGATCGTACCTCAAATTGTGGAGGGTCTGGGATCCTACTCTTGCTGGGTCTGCTCCACTGCAAAAGTATGGCCTATGTCGCTTCCCTGTGACCCTTCCCGACCACTCTAAGCTGATCAACCCTACTGTCGCTGATGAACGGGTGACTGACTACCACCGCCATGACCTCCACCTCAGCCCAAATGGCCGGAAGAACTCTAGTTCCCAGACTGGTGAGAAACTGGTGGTGATTCTCTTGAATGAGGAGTCATAGAAGAACCCATGTCACCTGCTTCTGGGGAGAAGAACCGACAAAAGAGTTGAAGGTGACCCATCATGCCGATAGATCAGCACTCCACTGGGTCTCTCGGGCTACGTGGCCTTGTAATCCCACTTCTCCCACAATGGTATCACACCACCTGTCTACCGGAAGATGTATCTCACCTACTCTGATCTCCTTTTGCCTTCTCCCTACGGCGCTTCCTACTATCAGCTGGTGGAGCACTAATTCTGGATGCCAAACCGCCCTGGCTCACAGCTCTAGAATCCATCAAATTGTGCTCTGTGATTAGTGCCTTGTTGAAGATTGAAGATATAGAAGTCAACATGAAGATGTTCACTAGAGATCAGATGTCATGCCTCAGACCATTCTCAATCTTCCATGGAAGGAACAACTCATCACCTCCTAGAATAGGCATGAAACTCTGTAGCTCTTTGAAGCAAGAGGAATAATCCATAACAGTGAGAGCACCCTGAACCAGAATCATGAACTCTTGGGATTGATCATCCCTCAAGGTCTCCAGATAGAAGTAATCGTAGAAGATACACTGAAACTCATCCCAATCCATATTTTGTTGGTGTCCCTCATGTGAGATCACATACCACCACCACTTGGTGGAGTCTCAGAGCATGTAGGTAGCGATCTTCACCCTCTTCTATGGAGGTATCTCCAGATGATTTAAAATCATCAGCATGGCTTCTATCCATGATTCTACAGCCTGGGGTCCCCCATCCCCTAAAAAAGTGGGAGGATGCTACTTTTGGAAGACCCGCATCAAATCATCCATCGACGAGGAAAGTGGTGGTGCTCCCTGAATGGTTTTCATAATCCTTAGAAATCCCTCCCTGAACTATGAATCAGCACCTATGTCAGGTACAATGGCTGGTTCCATGGTTGGAACAACTAGAGTATCTGTAGGTTGTCCCTGAATAGCCATGTCCGGTGTCTGATCACTCCATGAAAACTAGCGCACAACCGAAGGACATCTCGGTGGAATGACACTAAAAGGTCATTCACACAACATAGATCAATATTATCAAGGAATGAAAACAAGGAGTGTAATAAGGGAACATGATAAAGAAATAACTCAAGTTTAAAACACATGACTACATGGCGTGTACATTTCCTACACAGAGTGTTCCCTGAAGTCATTTATATGGGCGTCTACTCCTTCCTAAACTGGTCGTGTAACACTTGAAACACATGGCGTGAATTCGTAACCCATGTATTGTACTTTAGTCCTCCTCCCCTGCCCGAGTCCTTCTACATGGTTAAGAAACACGGCTCTCCTAAGACAAGACTACACGGCTTGTGCAAAATAGACATGGTGTGTACCAGACAAGATTCACCTGGCCTATGTTGTTAGTGACACGGCCAGCCACACGGCTCAAACTACATGGCGTGTTCCGGATAGACATGTTGTGTACTTGAAAGGATAACATTGACCCGTGTTGTTCATTACATGGCCGGGTACCTGGGTCTGACTACATGGAATGCTCATTACTGACACGACATGTATAGATTATGGTTTTATCCATCTGTGTTGTAAGTTACACGAGCGGACACAGTTTCAACACTACATGACATGTTCCTCTGGTACACAGCATGTTCCCACTGGACTTTCCACATCCCGTGTCTCTGTCCACACGACCTACGACACAGTCAGAGACTACACTACATATACTTAAAATACACGGTATATAGTTATGAAAAATAGTTTCTTACGGAACTGAAGAACACATGGCGTGTACTTAACACAACATGGCGTGTACTCTAGGTTTTTCCAGACAGTACGTCTCAAAAACTACTCTAGAACCCAGAAAAACACTAAAACGAGCATTGAAAGTGCCAAATTCATATCTGTGACAGCCCATACTCCCCGAGAATCAATTTTTCGCATCATGTACACATTATAACATGGAAAAAAATGAAATGATCCACCAAATTCAGGTCGATGAGGGCCCAAAAGAGCTCAAGAACCAAGGTTTAGTGTCCATTCATGAAAAACATTACACAAAACAATTCCCTATCAAATAACAGGTGTTATATCAAGGAAACTATCACAACAACACACATATTTTACACAAAATCTATCACAACAATATTCAATCACTAATGCATCATAGATGGCATAGTAGAAATGCATGGCATGTGATTTCTAGAAAGTTTTTATATGATGCATGAGATGGAATACACTTATCTCATCGGGTTGCAATAGAAATAGAACCTTAATAATATCAACAAAAACAGCAGAAATCATGTGAATCACTATAGGAGAAATCAAATCAACTATAATAATTTCAAAAGCATAAAAATTGCAAATAACAAGGTAGATTGGCTTTTTCTTGTACACGGGTTAGCTAATCCTGGGCACATCTTATTACCAAGTACCTATTCCTTCCTATCCCTGGTTAAAGGCTCCAAATACTAAATCAAGAGAAAATAATTTCTCTAATACCACTTTGTAACATCCTGATTCTGAAAGACACCGAGAGGCGCCCCGTACCCAGTTGATCACATAGCCTCAAGAACATTTCCCCGAATTCCAGAGGCTGCCGACTAGAAGCGAGGACCTTAGGTGTGATAGTGGGGAAACTATTCCTTCATTGGAAGAGTACACAATAAAATTAAACAAGTAATAACAAGAGAGGATGTAGTAATAACAACATACAACAACAAATGTATAAAACTGGAAGTATAAACTGGAGAACATATATAAAATGATGCATGATAAATATTTCTTGGAAACAACCAAACAAGTCACAATTCTGGAATAAAATAGTGTTAAACCAAATTGAAAAAGAAAGCTGATAAACTCCTCATCATCGCAATCCATAGCTTGGCCCCATACTCTCGAGATCCACAATAAATCAAGTACCTGAAGTAGAAGGGTGCTTTCCCTTATCTATACCTACAACAATATAATCTGTTTAGGCCCAAAAGCATAGCCCAAATAGGGGTTGAGACTAAATCCTAGTAGGAAGACACTGGAAGATCTGTGCCTAACAGTCAGTGAATATATGGCATGTAAAAGTACAGAAAATAGTAAATAGGAAAGTGCTCAGCAGTAAAGCATCCACAGTTTCAATATCAAGCAACAGTGAAACAAATAGTTAAACCTAAAACAGGTAACCCTCTGGAAAGTACTCACATCCATCCCATCTGGTCATACCTAAGGAGTACAAGAAACCCTCTGTGGAGTGCACTCAGCCTAACCCCTCTGGTTCATGATTATAATAAGACTCTCTAAGGAGACTCTCACAGTCAATTCCCCTTGTAGTCAATGTTAAAGAAAGACACTGTGAGGAATCTCACAAAGTCAACCATATTCATATCCAAATTACTTCTACACAAGCATAAAATCATGGCAGGAACCCAATAGGGGTAAAACGGTAAACATGCAATACCCCGTCCAAGGGTATTGGTGGAATGTTCACATAATACTCAAAGAATTTGAACGGAAAGGAAAAAACCACCTACCTCGACGTTAGGAGATTTCTATACTTGAACCTCGAGGCTTGAATGGCCTTGAAACGTCGTAGATCTACAAAAACCTATAAAAAATTCAACCCCTGATATCTTACGAGAGAAGAGAAATCATGAAACAAGGCTCAAGAAGAAGAGAGAACTCACTAATGTGATTCCAACGAAACCAACGGTGTTTGATTCGAAGGATGGATGGATGCTCGGGGGTTTGTTGAAGATCCATGGCCAAACGAGTTCTCTCTGCCGAATGGGACCTAAAAGAAGATTCTTCTGGTGATTAGATGTGACCCCGGTGCATTAAAAAGTATAGGGAATATACTTTTGAAGTACACGGAGTGTACTCGCCTTTTCCATACTCCGATTTAAGCATCCTCCAATTCACTCTCAAACGGCCATGTGTGTGGCTACTACATGTCCAGTACACAGCCTCCTACATCAGGGGAGTACACGACATGTACTCATAAAGTACATGGCGTGTACTTAGAAAATTTCCGGAATTTCTTTTTTTCCTCAAAAAATGACCAGAAATAGAAAAAAAATACCTAAAATGAAGATCCATGTTCTTTCAATTTCCCTCAACACATTATCTATTTTCATGCCATGTTGAATTAATCTCAAATTCGAACATTTTATTTTCCCCATTCCATGTAAAAATATTGAGTATCACTTTTGATAATTAATGATCCCTCATAAAGAAAATTGAGAAGGAATGTGTCATGAAGGTCACAATTGATATTTTACTAAATTATTTTTAATCATTACATTAAGTTTTGGATAGATATATAAAACAATATTCGTTAATTTTTTTAGTGTTTATTTTACTCCCGCATTGGGATCATACTAAGAAACGTTTCCGAAGAAGTTAATTCAATAATGTTTTGTTTGTTATTTCATATTATATTTTTTTCAACGTCCTTATCTAGGTAATGAAATTAGTTATAGTTGAATATAATATAAAATAATGAATCAATTTATGAATAATTGAAAACAATGTAATGGTTATTATTAAAAAATATTGTAGATAATGTATTTTAAAAGGAATTGTGAATAAATTATAAAACATAACCATTATTGTATCTAATGTTTCTAAGAATCTTTTATATGTACATGTCATGAAAAAATATGTAATCATTTACCTCAAGAAATAATTGGTAATAGGGAAAAACCCATCTTTTATTGGTCAAAGATCTAGGATAATTGAAGAGAATATTTTCTAATCCACCATTATGTGATAAATCTTAATGGTTAATTACCCAATTCATGGTTTTAATAATATAGGTTTAGTGTCCAATAGAGTTTATAATAAAAAATTGAATAACATTTTTAATTTGAAAACACCCATGTATGACCGAACACGGAGCTAGTTCTAAGGAGACACAATATGTTGTATACAAAAATAACTAATGGTCTGGGTAAAATATTTATTTTGAGGAACAAAACATTACATCTCATATTTGGGCACGATTAATATTTATATCTATGTTTTTTAAAATTTACCATTAAGCATACTAAAAAATCCATTAATTACCTCAATACATATTGGATTTGGATAGATTAAGATTAATTTGATGTTTCAATTTGAGTAGTGTAAAGAAACAATGAAATAGTGAAACAAGAATTCTAAATATCATTATTGACTGAAATTATTTGGGTTTTATGAGATAAATAAAGGCATAGAAATGATCAATACATGGATTCACATAATGAAGAATAACCAATATTAATCAATAGTGCTGATAATTTATTTATTTATTTTTTGAGACTTTATAATTGATTTATATATTATCCACTTTATGATAATAAATTAAAATATATTTAGTGAGAATGAAACACAAAAAACTGAGTACATAAATATTTGATAAAAATAAGTGCATACACCAATTAAAAGATCATGTAGCATGTGTTTTATTTACATTATCTATACCTCTAATCATTATTATTTTCATTGCTTCAAAATCATATACCACTACTAGCATTATATCATTTAAGATATTTAAATTGAATTTATTTTCACAGTGATTCAATCCCCTCAGTTATTCTTATATTTTTATTCTTCTGTACTTATTTGTTTATCAAATAGAATTGATTCTTTTGGATACAAGTTTATTTATCTTAATTTTATATTTTAGAAATGATATTTTATCCGGAATAAGAATTATATTAAAAAAATGGGTTTTTCCATTTTTATGGAACATTGTGTTATTTATTGAATGAGATTATGGTTCTATTTATTCTATCACAATATTTTTTTCATTATTAATATCATTGAGAGTGTTATAAATATATATAAAGCTAGTTAAACATTTAAATTATAGGAAAATAAAAATATTTAGGCCAACGGTAGAGTGTGAATTGAATTATTTTCATACATATCAATATAGTAATTAACATGACTTATGGGTTCTAAAATATAAATTTCAATATATAAAATGATTCAAGAAATTTATAGAGTTGAAAATTTTTAAATTCTCCATAATTACATAAATGTAGTACAAAGTGAAAGGATATTTTTATGGATAATGATAAGTCAATGGATGATTCATATATATATATATATGTATAATTTCTAACACAATACAAATTTATCGATAAATACTTGAATATTAAACTACGGTTCAGAAGATAAACCCTACTAGAAAATATTGATTTTAATATAATTTCAGTAATGTATGATGACATATATGTTTTTACCCTTAAGAAACTCAATACTATCATGGTATCATATGAAATGTGTGAAGGTATAGCTTTAAAGATGGATGAAAATACATGACAAAACTTTTAATGCCTCCAAGTGTATAATGATAGTGGAATCAATGGGGTTTAATTAAGAAGATTCAAAATCAAAATATAATCCCATAAACCATAATTAATTAATATCACTCCTCACTAATTAAATCTAAATAGATAATGAAAATTTTAAAGAAAAAACTATTTAAATGATTTAATTAGAGAATAATTGTACAATTTTTACCTACTTTCATTGAAAAAATTTTATTTTAATAAGAGGATGACCAATCCATATGATCATTAAAGATAATTATTGTGGCGACTCTTTGAAACCGTAAAAATTTATATAAAATAATTTTAAATCATATTTATCAAAGGGAATTTTTCAAACAGTACGTGAGGAGTCATATTAAAATAATAATAGTGAAAAGTAAGAGTAATATTATATGGTTGATGTTATTCATTTTTCATAAAATAGTTAAATAATTTTGATAATATTTTTATTGAAGTAGAAGGAAGTAAATAAGGATATAGTGAAGAATACAAGATTCTAAATAAGTTATAATTTAGAATGTTACACATTATTTTGTTAAAATATATCATTAATATTAATATTTTTAAATCATCCTTAAACAAATAGAATTATTATTTGAATAAATTCAATGATTCATCCATTAGAAAGGATTATATTGAAAAATATAGTTTATTCAATACTATTATTTTCTATATGAAGTCCACTATTGAATATAAATTAAAGATTATTTGTATTAAAATAACTTAATTGGATTCTCTAAATGAGAATTTTAAATATTTGAAAAAAAAATTATTGAAGGTAAAGTTTGTCTGACTAAGTTTTAATTTTAGTTAAAAAAATAATAAAAATAAAGTTACATAATTATCTAAATATATATAAGATGTTGTTAAAACCATAATAAATTTGATAATTTTTCTATGAAGAATCATAATAAGTCTTTAGAAACTCAATTTTCACTTACAATGTTTTTATGTAGTTCCATAAAAGAAAATAATGTCACAATTTCAGATTAAAAGGTGACATAGTCATAAATTTATCATATATTTATTCTAAAACAGACAAATAAAATGATGTATTAAAAAGTAAATAATTTGAGCATAATTATAAGGAAAGACAAAGGTGATGGAGAAATTTTTTATGGATTGGAATTAGAAATAAAATTAAATGCTTTTAAATATAAAGAAAATATAAAAATAATATATTGATAAACAAAAATTCAATTCAATTAGGTGATTTCTATTTGATGGAATTTGTTATTGTTATAGAGTCTATAGATAAAAACTGAAGTGTATTGGTGTAATTCATCCTTCCCTAAATGAATGTGAGGTTATGATTTGAGGTGGATATAAACTATAGATTCTAAATGAACAACAATGAAACATCTTAGAGGTAAAGTAAAGTTGTAAAATTTCTTTGATACTATGGAAGAAGCATTTCAAATGTGTGATAAACTAGTACATACATCTAGAAAGTTATTTATATTTCTACAATACTTGTTTAAGAAGAATTAAAACTAACAATTAATCTTGTGTATGGGTTATCATGGGTAAGAAATTGTGTTTGAGGTGTATTATAAAGCTTATAATCTATAATAGCCTCAGATCATAGATAGTTATTTCTCATGACACCTAATTGTAAAAAAATATTTTGAAGTAATTACACAAACATGATGAAAGAGTTTTAATTTTTCTTAAATGAAACGAAACTTAATATTAATGAATTAAGATTTAATGAAATCCTAGTGTATGTTTCACTCAATTGATATTTTATTAATTGATGTGTTGAAAAATAATATCTTTAGTATTTCTGAAATTTTGTATAATGTGACTGAAATGAATTTTTTTTAAGGTTGAATTTTTCATTAAAATATCAACTGATTACATAAAAAATTTGAAAGGGAAATATATAAGTGTTGATATATTCATGAAATTTAATGGCAAAAAAACTAAAAATATGAGTATATTGGAAGCGAATGAGCATTATAAAAAAATACAAGGAAATTTGGGTTTTTGAAACATGAGAAACATTTAATTTATAAATTTTTGAAAAGGTTGTAAAATATGAACCTTGAGATAAGAAATCATTTTCATCTACTTAATAAAATAGTGATGGTGAAAAAATTCATGAAATAGTGGAAATTAAAATAAATAGTCCACTTAATTAAATTCATTAAGATGTGTTTTCTTTGATTATCCTAAAATGAACTGACATAGATAAGTTATTTATTCCTATAATGGTTATTTTTATCATGTAATTTTTTTTATTTCATGTAGAATAAGTCAATGGATCTTTAGAATTTCTAATATTTTCTTATATATATATTTACTAATAATAAAATGTGGGTTGCGATCAAAATATTTTAATATAATAATATATCCGACTACAATAATTAATATTCTAAGGCATATCTGGGAAATAATGGAATAAGTCATGTCTTTAGAAATTAATACATGAAACATAAAAATTTATTGTGATAATTTATGAACTATAGTTTGGTTCATATGTAAACCCATTTTATCAGAGTATGACTCCTAAATTTTAATTTGGAATGAAGCCACAAAATTTGTCAACATTCTCAAAGAGTGTTTGCACTGATAAAATTAATTAAAAATACTTTATGAGATGTTCTTTGAAAATAATATTATCTTGAGAATATAAAATGTGTTGAATTTTTTTTCATAAAACTAATGGTGTATTTGGAAAATTCATTGGGTGATATGATATGGGAATATTATATGGAAATAATATCACTATAATGAGTTTTGGGTGTTATAAGAGGAATCTACGAAAAATAATTTAAAAGTAATATATTATTTTTATTTAGTATCATGAAAGATCCTAAAAATAATTCCACATAATTGATGAGATTGAATAAAATGGAGGAACTTTTGATTGAAAACTAAGGGAAATTTCAGTTGTATAAATAGATTAAACTCATTTATATATTGATTTTGAAATATCTAGTGACGGGAAAGATGAAAAGGCCAAACTATGTTCCCATGTGTCAAAAAAACTAAGAGAATCATTTTTTAGAGACATTAGAGAGGGTGTTAAAACATGAATAATTTGGATTAATTTAAATAATACAAGTTCTAATTCACTAGTTGAAGCATAGAGTATTGAAGAAACCTTACAGTGTGAGGAGTGGATTTCAACTATTGGAGAAGCGATAAATTTGATTGAATAGAAATAAAACTTTTTGTTATCTTCATATCACTAAGGGAATAATATAAAATATATTAAACATATTTTTATAATGAACCCCAACAATAAGGGATTAATTACATGAAACAACTCTCAAATAATTTAGAAATTTTACTCTCAAATAGATGGTATATACCTTGATTTGATTATTAATTTAGTCATAACGAACAAAATGATTCATATTTTTATTATCATATGTGATTATAGAAACAAGAAATTGTTTCATATTGATATTATTTCTCTAATTCCCTGATATTTTAGTATATAGTTTCTTTTTATTAAATACTAATTTTAATAGATTTATTCACAAGAAACATCAAACAAAAACAACCCATGAGATATTTTATGAAGATAAAACTATAAGTAATAACTGTGAACATTGTAATTTAACTTTTGGATTGGAAGGTATAAATACGTATTACCAAATTGAAACATATATTTAGAAAGAATAAAACCTATTTTAATACTAACATTCTGATGAAATTAAATTAGTATAACTAAACAACTAAAAAGATCATTTTAGGCGTTGCCGTTTTTATAAAAACGGATTTCTATGCACTATGAATTTTTATTTTAAAAAACATAGTATATTATGATTAAATGATAATGAAATATATTATTTATATGAATATTATATTAATAATATTATAATCAATGAATTAAAGGTTATAAAATTAAAAATTTTAATATTTGAAAAAGCCAGTTTTCTTATAAAAATAGTTTTAATTATGTTTTATGATTCCATTGAAAAGTAAAATTAATAAATTTTTTAATTTAAATTTGAAAAAATGAGCCTTATTTTGTGTTTATAATAAAAATATTATCCTAGGATAAATATTAAGGCTTTTTATTAAATGATTGATTGTTAGGTGAATAGTGAAAATTATAATTTTTTCCAATATAATTGCTTTTTTATGAAAACCCTGATTTTAATACAAGCTTATTACATAAAACATCACTTGTTACAAAAAAGATGATGGAGATGTTTAGTGTACTTGGGGATTAGGATCATTATATAAAATCTTAAAACATGAAATACAACATCTTTATAGAAAACATCCTTTCTATGACCACTACATTCCCTCGTACTTAGCATTGCATGGGATAACCTGCGGACATGCATAAGAAAAGAGTGAGCTATAAAACCCCGTAAGGGAGTACACATGAAAAAACATGAGGAGTACAATACATGTTAGAAAATTGGCATATAAATAGAGAATAAAAGAAACATGAACATAAAGGCATGAAAAAGAATGATAATCATAACATGGAAATATGGAAACAACACTTATCATGGAATTAGCTTCAGCCAAGGCTCATTGCACATGGAGTCTGAGTAAATCCTCATTGAACATAAAGCATGAGTAAACCCTTGTTGCACTTGAATTATCATGATTCAACACTCATTGCACATGACGTATCATGATAGTATACTTTACCCAATGCATTAGAGCGCTATAAGGGCACACCCTTCTTAAACATTTCATTTCATGCATAAGTGTGCCACATGGATCATAAAACATGGATTCATAAAACATAATTATTTATTCCACGATAAAGTAATGTGGAATTCATACATGAATCTTTTTAATCAATAAGGAAATGTGCATAAAGTTGAATACCCTTTATAGAGAAATGGGCATGGTATCCACTACACAATGTCATTCACTTAGAAAATCGGTTTGATTTCGGCAGTGTAACGGCGTGACATAAGAATTAATAAAAATGGTTTATGAGAGATAAAGGGGTCACTCATCATATTTAAATGTAATTAAAAGTAAATAGTTCATATAGATACATGTCCAAACAATGGTAATGTAATTTAGATTCCTGATACAAAAGTATTGCTTGAATGTAAAAAAAAGAGAGATGTTCCTTTCAGAATTTCAGCATTGTAACGGGTGTACATGGGAGGAATTTAATGAGAGAGAATGGGGTCTCCCATCATTCAAAAAATAAGAGGGCAGTATGGGGGAGGTGCGAAACCATACCCCAACATTCATAATTTAAATTAAAAGGGCAAAACAACTTAAAGAAAATTGGACAAAATGAGAAAGGAAGAAAAAAACCCTTACTTGGAAGTGTGCTTCCAAAGGCTAGAGAGAGGCTTCTGAGAGGCTTCTTGGGAGCTTGGAACACCTTGTGAGGATTCTAGAGACATTAGGTCAGAGGATGGACGAACTCCAAAGGGTTTGAGTGAGGAGGAAGTGGGAGGTTGGGTGGGTTTATATAGGAAAGGTGATGGAATTCTTTATTCTTTAGGTTTGGGATTCCTTATATTAAATTAATCCAAACCACAAACCATACCATGGTTTTTGAAAAAGGAAATAGGAAAAAAATATTTTATAAGGCCATAGTCCTAAATTCTTAAAATATTAGGGCTGCTTATGTGGAGGTGAGTCACACTCCCATGGAAATTAATTTAAAAAAGGCAAGGTGTTGAATAAGTCTTGAGGGGTCCATTAATGCTTTGAAAAGTAAGTCAAACAAACCCAAAATAACATTATTTTAATTTTAAAACATATATAGGCCGAACATAAAGATTATAGAATTTTATTACATCCCTATTGGGTCATTATGATGTCATAAAACACATTATATATTTAAACGGTATTTAATTTTTACCCAAAATTTTGATTGTCTCGGAAAATTATGAAAAATTCACCGTTGGATAATTTTGATGTCCTGATTCATTAAATGACATTTATTTTATCTAAATAATTTTATAAATATGTCAATTTTCACTTTTAAAATAAAAACCGACATTTATCAAAAATTCACAGGTTTTGACAGAAATGGCTTTCAAACCTTATTAAAAATTTTAATTGCATTCATAAAATTATAAGATCAATTATATTAAATAGAAATTAATTTAATAATAATAATTTTATTTTATTAAAATATTATTTAATTCAAAAATCCCTTAATTTAATAAAATATATTTCTTAATTAAATAATAACTAAAAACACAATTTGTACTTTAAAAACTATTTACAATATATCAAAAATGACTAGAAATTATATTCCTTATTATATAAAAAAATAATTTACATGAACATAGTAATTCTTATTTGTTACATAACCCCTTAAAACAACCACATAAGACCTAAGGGTAAGGTGTGTGATGGTGACCGACTCTTTGGGTGGCTCGGATAACATCGCTCGAGTGGTAATTTCTATCAACTTCTACTTCTCTCGTAGACGGTCCCGTTTGTGCTTGAAATGATGAAGCTCAGCTTGGACATGGTCAAGAGTGAAGCCCAAAAATTCCACCTCTTTTCCGAGCTCCGCAAAATGGGATTTGTATGGGGAAATTCTACTGGATGAGGTCATCACTTCCTTTGTCTGAGTAAATTGGTTTTGTTAAAGTCCTATATTTATACTAATCGTGTGATCACTGTTCAACGGATATATTAGAAACAGTCAAAATTTTTCACATAAAACCAAAGAAGTTGACATTTTATATAAACATAAAGAGGCATTTAATTAGATCAAGAGGGATTTCCATTAATGAAACTTTGGGTCATTACAATATTCCCCCCTTAAGAAATTTCTCCCTAGAAATTTTTCTTTTACCACACAAAAACAGATGTGGGTAACTCAGCTTCATAATTTCCTCCGATTCCCAAGTCGCTTCTTCAAACTTGTGGTTTCTCTACAATACCTTAACAAAGGGCATTATCATATTTCGTAGAACATTTTCTCTACGATCTAAGATCTTCACTAGTTGCTCCTCATAAGAAAGATCATCTTCTAATTATACCACCTTAGAAGTGAGTACATGTGAAGGGTCCAGTATGTACTTCCTTAAGAGGATTACATGAAAGGCATCATGTACTTTGGACATGGCAGGTGGAAGTTCTAGTCGATAGGCCACAACCCCGACACGATCAAGAATCTTGAAGGGGCCGATGTACCTTGGACTTAACTTCCCTTTCCTTCTAAACCTCATGAACTTCTTCCACAGAGATATGTGTAGAAACACCATGTCTCCAACTTTAAAATCAAGGTCATGTCGATGATTAGCTACATAACTCTTCTATCGACTCTGAGCTGCCTTGATATGCTGCTGAATGGTTTTTACCTTCTCCACCATTTCCTCGACCATTTCTGGTCCAAGCAGCTTACGTTCACCGACCTCATCCCAACATGCCAGTGTTCTGCACCTTTTCCCATACAGGGCTTTATATGGTGCCATTTGGATGCTTGAGTGGAAAATATTATTATAATTGAACTCAATCAGAGGAAGATGTTGATCCCATCCTCCTTTAAAGTCCATTGAGCATGATCTCAACATATCCTCAAGTGTTTGGATAGTCTGCTCAGATTGGCCATCAGATTAAGGATGATATGCCTTACTGAAGTTCAGTTCAGTATTCAGAGCATGTTGATGACTCTTCCAAAACATAGAGGTGAATCATGGATCTCGGTAAAACACAATAGATAATGGTACACCATGAAACCTTACAAATTCCTTGATATATATCCATGCAAGTTGATCCAATGAGAAATCCTCCCGAATAGCAGTGAAGTGTAAAGTATTTGTAAGATGATCCACAACAACCCAGATTGCATTATTTCCTTTGGATGTCCTCGGAAGTCTGGTTACAAAGTCCATGGTGATGTTCTCCCATTTCCATTCTGGTATGGGAAATGGTTGCATCATCCCATTAGACTTCTGCCTCTCTGCCTTCACTTGCTGACACACCAGGCACTTTGATGTATATTCAGCAATCTCCTTCTTCATATTATCCCACCAAAAGTTTTCTCGTAGATCTCGATACATCTTTGTGCTCCCTAGGTGAATAGAGAAATTTGAACTATGTGCATCATCCAAAAGTTCCTTCTTCAGCTCCGGACATGATGAAACAAATAGTCTTTTCCCAAACTGCATATTTCATTCTTCATTAACATTAATCTCTGAGGCTTTCCATTTTTGATAGCTTCCACTATTTCCTGAATTCTCACATCATCCTTTTGAGCATCCTTTATCCTTTCCAAAAGTGATGGTTGAGCAATAATTTGTGGTAGGATTGATGATGTTCCCTTCTCTATGATTCTCATGTCCATCTTCATCAAGTCTAAGAATATTGGATCCTTCTCAATTCCCATCATTGATAGAATCGCTGGGTCCTTTCTAGTTAGGGCATCTGCCACCTTGTTCGCTTTCCCAGGGTGGTAATGTATTGAGCATTCATAATCCTTGATGAGATCTATCCATATTCTCTGGCGCATATTAATCTCTTTCTGTGTGAATATATATTCAAGACTCTTGTAGTCAGTATATATCTCACATTTCTCTCCATAGAGATAATGACGCCAGATTTTCAAGGCAAAGATCACTGCCACCAACTCCAGATCATGTGTTGGATATTTTCTCTCATGTATTTTCAACTGCCTTGAGGCATAGAATATCACTTTATCATTCTGCATCAGCACAGATCCTAATCCCTTCTTTGAAGCATCACTGAAAACAACAAAAAGTTCCCCACTTGTGGGTAAAGTGAGCACGTGCACAGTGATAA
This sequence comes from Viscum album, assembly GCA_963277665.1. Classification (NCBI taxonomy): domain Eukaryota; kingdom Viridiplantae; phylum Streptophyta; class Magnoliopsida; order Santalales; family Viscaceae; genus Viscum; species Viscum album. Next base: position 287,689,497 of record OY728153.1, on the reverse strand, counting down.
GCCTCATTTTCAACTCCTTGAAGCTTTCTTCACATTCATCACTCCATGAAAACATTACTCCCTTTCTAGTTATCTTGGTAAGAGGGTTGGACAATTTTGAGAAATTTCTCCGAAATCATCGATAATATCCAACTAACCCCAAGAAGCTACGGATATCCGTCACCGATGTTGGCCTCGGCCATCCCTCAATTGCATCTGTTTTAGATGGATCCACTGATATCCCATTGCTTGTGATGATATGTCCCAATAATGATACCTCCTTCAACTATAACTCACACTTGCTATACTTTTCATAGAGCTTCTCCTTGTGCAAAGTCTCTAGTATAGTTCTTAAATGTTCCTCATGGTCCTCCTTGGTTTTGGAGTATATTAGAATATCATCTATAAAGACTTCCACAAATTTTTCAAGGTAATCTCTAAAGACTCTATTCATCAAGTCCAAGAATATTTTTGGATCATTGGTGAGTTCGAATGTAATTCCGATGAATTCATAGTGCCCGTATCTTGTACGAAAATCAGTCTTGGGGACATCTTCCTTCTTCACCATTACTTGATAATATCCCGACCGCAAATCCACCTTGGAGAAGTATTGTGCTCCACACAGCTGATCAAACAAGTCATCGATTCGTGGTAGAGGATATTTTTCCTTTATTGTGATTTTGTTAAGTTCACTATAATCGATTCAAATCCACATTGAACCATCCTTCTTCTTGACGAAGAGGACTGGTGCACCCCATGGTGAAGCACTTGGGCATATAAACCCTTTATCCAGATTCTCCTTTAGTTTTTTCTTCAGATCTTCAATCTCAAAAACAACCATTCTATATGGAGTCTTGGATATTGGTAGCACCCCAGGTATAAGTTCTATTAAGAACTCAACATCTCTTCTAGGAGGAAGACCAGACAGTTCCTCGTGAAACACTTCAGTGAGTTCCCTCAAAATAGGAATTTATTCAAGGATGGTTCCTTCTTTGGACTCAGTCATCTGAGATAGATACACGTGCTCATAAGGTAGTAATATCCATTCCTGAGATGATGGAGCTAAAGGATATTCATCTTCCTCCTTACACTTGTAATGAATCAGGGGTCGATTCTCAATATGGAGTGTGATTTCCCTCTCCTGAAAATTTATGTTGGCTCTATATATGGAAAGACAATCCATTACAAGAATTGCATCGAATTCCACCAGAGCGAGTATGACGAGGTTTTCTGGGAAATTCAATCGATAGACTATAACAGGGGAGGATATATATTCATGGGATGAAATGATTGTCCCATTTTCCATACTCACCGACATATTTACTTCCATGATTTGTGGTGGTGCTGAGATTGTTCTACTAAACATTTGAGATATAAAAGAATTCATAGAACCTGAATCAAAAAGTTCGTTCACTATTCATGAATGAATAACTAGAGTACCTATCACCACTTCGTTGTCGGGGTTCACTTTGGCAGAAGTGATGGAAAAAGCTCTTCATTGCTGCCTTGGAGGTTGTTGGTTGTCTCCTAAAACCCTTAGACTAGGGAACTGATTTTCAAAATGACTCGGTTCTTTGAATTTTTAGCATTAAACAACACGTTGAGGTTTGAACGGAGCGTTCCTCTCCTCTGTCACAGCCGCGGGTCTTTCTTGCTGACAGTTAACAGCTAGGTGCCCTTCTCTTCCACACCTGAAGCATTTTCTTTTCCCCTTAAGGAAATTTCCAGGGTGCTTCTTTCCTCACTTTTGGGAAGTGGGGTACTGGATCATCTTAACACCATTGGATTTATCCATCAGACCGCCAGCATTGAATCCCACCTTACACTTCTTGTCCCCATGATAACCCTGTGATTCCCCGATATCCATTTCGACCTTGAGGGAACATCGGACAATTTCGTCATATCTGTCGAAGTCACGGATCTCTAATGCTTTCCACAAGCTAGGCTTCAGCCCACCAAAGAAGCGGTCAACCTTGCATTCGGGGGTAACAGCAAAGCCGAAAGCGTATCGTGCAAGCCTTGTGAAGTTTTCCTCGTATGCTCCAATAGATTCTTCATCTTTTTTCTTGAGGGAAAGGAAGTCCCTTTCCATCTTACGCCGGAGGGTGCGCGGAAAATATTTATCGAAAAACATCTTCCGGAAATCCTTCCATTCCAACACCTCGATCTCCTCCTCAGGCTTCGTATTTTTGATCAACGTCCACCATTGATCAGCTTCACCCTCCATATGATAAGCCACCAGGAGAACCTTCTCTTGTTCAGAACATTGGAAGATGGAGAATATCTTTTCAATGGAGTTGATCCATTGTTCAACAATCGTGGGATCGGATGATCCACTAAATGTAGGAGGCCTTTGTCTCAAGAAGCTCTCGATAGCGAATTTTTCTTTCTTGGGGGGGGGGGGCGTTGAACGTTCTTCTTGACCCATGTTTCTATTCAAAACTTGAGTTAGCCGAGAGAGAAGCGTGGCAGTGTTCGTGATTCCTGCTTTCATTGGATTGGGAATCTCATTACTACAGTCATCACACTGATCTTCACAATAGCTGTTAGCTCGAGTCCTCCTATTATCGGCCATTGGATGGAATAAAAGGAAATTTAGGGGTAATACATAAAGGGTAATCCAAATTCAAAAGTTTATGACTTATAAATAAACTTTTATTTCCTTACTCATGAGTCTATAGGCTTCAATCTAGGGTTTTCATGATCTACTATCTAATATATATTCGTATGGGTGTTTTTTTTAATTTCCATAATAAGGGTTCATAATAAGATTTTGAATTTATCAAAAGATATCCCCCGGGAGTGTCATAACGAAGAGTACAGCAAGGCTCGTTGTCGTGCACCAATTCCAGTTCGAGTCTAGCTCAAAGTGGTGTTTTCAGGTATTACCCCTGGGATACATATGTGCTAGAGCCGCCTCTACCTGTTCGTATCCAGACAGGGATGTATTTGTTTGATAAAACACTTACATAGTACTTACCAAAACTTAGGGATGTTTTTCTTATACTTAGTCTTGTATCTAAGGCTTTACTAGGGTTTCCTAATCCCAAAAATAACTAAACCTATCCTCTGATACCAACTATGACAACCCTGCTTTTAATACAAACTTATTCCATAAAACTTCACTTGTTACAAAAAAGAAGATCGAGAGGTTTAGTGTCATTAGGGATTAGGATCATTACATAAAATCTTAAAACATGAGATACAACATCTTTATTGAAAACTTCCTTTAAATGACCACTACATTCCCTCGTACTTAGTATTTCACGGGATAACCTGAGGACATGCATAAGAAAATGGTGAGCTATAAATCCCAGTAAGGGAGTACACATGGAATAAAATGATGAGTAAAATACATGTTAGACAATAGGAATATCAATAGATAATAAAATAAACATGAACAGAAATGAATGATAATGCATGATAATCATAACATGGAATTGTGGAAACAACACTTATCATGGAATTAGCATGAGCCAAGGCTCATTGCACATGGAGCATGACTAAATCGTCATTGCACATAAATCATGAGTAAAACCTCGTTGCACTTGAGTTAGCATGAGTCAACACTCATTTCACATGACGTATGATGATACTATACTTAACCAATGCATTGGAGAGCTATAAGGGCACACCCTTCCTAATCATTTCATTTCATGCATAAGTGTTCCACATGGATCATAAAACATGGATTCATAAAACATAATCATTTATTCCACGATAAAGGAACGTGGAATTCGTACATGAAACTTTGTAATCAATAATTAAATGTGAATAAAGGTGAATACCCTTGATGGAGAAATGGGCTTGGTATCCACTACACAATGGCATTGGCTTAGAAAATCAGGGCGATTTCGACAGCATAACGGCGTGACATAAGAATTCATAAAAATGGTTGATGAGAGAGAAAGGGGTTCCTCATCATATTTACATGTAATGGAATGTAAGGAGGTCATATAGATACATGTAAAAACAATTTTAATGGAATTTAGATTCATGATACAAAAGTATTGCTTGAATGTAAAATAAGAGGGAGCAGTTCCTTTTGGAATTTCGGCATAGTAACAGGTGTACATGGGAGGAATTTAGTGAGAGAGAAAGGGGTCTCTCATCATTCAAAAAATAATAGGGCAGTATGGGGGAGGTGCGAAACCATACCCCAACATTCATTTTTGAAATAAAAAGGGCAAAACAACTTAAAGAAAATTGGAGAAAAATGAGAAAGGAAGAAAAAACCCTTACTTGGATGTGTGCTTACAAAGGCTAGAGAGAGGCTTGTGAGAGGCTTCTTGGGAGATTGGGGGACCTTGGGAGGAATATAGAGAGATTAGGGCAGAGTTTGGACGTACTCCAAAGGCTTTGATGGAGGAGGAAGTGGGATCTTGGGTGGGTTTATATAGGAAAGGTGATGGAATTCTTTATTATTCAGGTTTGGGAAACCTTATATTAAATTAATCCAAACCACAAACCATCCCATGGTTTTTTCCCATGGTTTTTGTTAAAGGGAATAGGAAAAAAATATTTTATAAGGCCAAAGTCCGAACTTCTTAAAATATTAGGTTTTCTTATGTGGAGGTGAGTCACACTCCCATGGAAATTTATTTTAAAAAAGGAAAGGTGTTGAATAAGTCTTGAGGGGTCCATTAATGCTTTGAAATGTAAGTCAAACAAACCCAAAATCACATTATTTTAATGTTAAAACATATATTTTCCGAACATAAATATTATAGTTTTTTATTACATCACTATTGTTTCATTATGATGTCATAAAACACATTATATATTTAAACGGTATTTAATTTTTACCCAAAAATTTGACTGTCTCCGAAAATTATGAAAAATACACCGTTGTCTAATTTCGACATCCTGATTCCAGAAATAACATTTATTTTATCTAAATAATTTTCTAAATATGAAAATTTTCACTTTTAAAATAAAAGCTGACATTTATCGAAAATTTATGGGTTGTGACAGAAATGGATTTCAAACCTTAATAAAAATTTTAATTGCATTCATAAAATTAAAAGATCATTTATATTTAATAAAAATTAATTTAATAATAATATTATTATTTTATTAAAATAGTATTTAATTAAAAAATACATTTATTTAATAAAATAGATTTCTTAATTAAAAAATAACTAAAAACACCATTTGTACTTCAAAAACTATTTACAATGTATCAAAAATGACTAGAAATTATATTCATTATTATATAAAAAAATAATGTACATGAACATATTACTACTTATTTGTTACATAAACCCTTAAAACATCCGCATAAGACTTAAGGGTAAGGTGTGTGATGGTGACAGACTCTTGGGGTGGCTCGGATAACATCACTCGAGTGGTAATTTTTATCAACTTTCACTTCTCCCGTAGACGGTCCCGTTCGAGTTTGACATGATGAAGCTCAGCTTGGGATTGGTCAAGAGTGAATCCCAAAGGCACCACCACTTTTTCGAGCTCTGACAAATGGGTTTCGTATGAGGCAATTCTTCTAGATGAGGTCATCGCTTCCTTTGTCTGAGTAAATTGGATTTGTTAAAGTCCTATATTTATACTAATCGTGTGATCACTGTTCAACGGTTATATTAGCAATGGTCAAAATTCATAACATAAAACCAAATAAGTTTACATTTTATATAAACATAAAGAGACATTTAATTAGATCAAGAGGGATTTCTATTAATGAAACTTTGGGACGTTACATTTTTTGGTTAAGATAAAGTAAAAATGAATGAAAATTTTATAATACTTTTATCAATAAAATTGGTATTTTTCTTTGAAATAAGGAATTTAAAATTTCTATTTTGGATTTATGAAACCAATGTTTAACATTTTGGTAATCAAGAAATATTTAACTCTGATAAAAACTATATTTAGTATATTAATTTAATTAAATATTCTCATGCTGGATTTTAGATTTGGATTTCTATAAAAAACCATAAATCATTTATTTTTTATTAATTAACCATTTAAATTTATGAAAATCCAAAAAATTGATCATTTATCCTAAACATAATTTTTATGGAAATAAATACACTTTTATAAAAAAAATGGTTTATATGAGTTATGCGCACTAATATAAAAATTAATTTTTCCCACCACTTAAAATTTTATTTACAGAAATTATTTTTATAATTTGAATCATATTAACAAAATTTTATAATAATGTTTATTTTTTTAGTTATACAAATAATCTACCAAGGGTAAATCATTAGTTACTGTGGAAAAATTAAATTATTATAAAATATAAAATAATGAATAAATGGAATAAAAAACTAAAAACATATATATAACTGTTTATATATAGTTTTATTACCATCACTCCTCCCCTTAACAATGCTTCCTATTTTAGACCCACATTCCTTTAATAGTGAAACTATTATTACAAAAAATCCACTCCCCTCACTTATAGAAGGAATCCTTCACCACACCACTTCTCCTCACACAAAAACCCTTTAGATTTACTAATATATACGAAATACCACCTCAAATGTCTTATAAACGTTCTATAGGTTCTATTAACCACAAACAAGTACACCTTAAATTCTAAAACAATGTTAAAAATGAGTTATTCTAATAAGTAAGGAAAAAATTCCAAAATCATTCATTTTCTTTTCAATTTCATTATGTCTTATTCGTCCACAAAAATATATATTATACATAATAAAATAATAAAATGAAAATACTTATTTTACTATTTTTTATGTTTATGGAATAATCATTATCAAACATCCTCCTTTTTTTAGAAGAACAAATACATCCCACATTCGTACATGTTTACTACCACCTCTATGGATGATGTTTTTAATTTTCCATCACATCCTTACAGGTATAGCTCTAAAAGTGTATATAATTAATTAATATTATATTAATTACATGATTAATATTCTAAAAAGGTATTCTATTTCGTATCTTCTTTTTCTTCAATGGGGTATGAAAACATCATAAGAGTGTATGTGTGGACTTCTACCTTCATAGAACAACGTATTTCATTTTGTGTCACCGTCTCAAAGGGATTGTTCTAAAAAATATTCAATGCATAGATATAAAATCATGGGTCAATATATAATATTTTCATGGTTCTAATGTTATGACACGAAAATTGATTCTCATTATGAATTAATATGTTGATATTGGTTGATTACCCAAAACAAGCTCGTCAGAGACCTTATTCTCTCGAACCATGCCCATATTTCCCCTAAAATGAACTTATTGATCTATAAATAATTGAAAATAAATTATTAAAATATATGTTATAACTAATAAATGATGAATGTGTTATAATATAATGAGGATCTATGTTTCCATTACAAACATTTTTGAAAAAATCGAAAATACGTCATCTGATAATAAAAATAAGAGATAACTAACTAATGAATGTATAATAATTGATTTTATTGAAAACATAAAATGGGTTATAGATATGAATAAGTTTGTGAAATGATTTTTCAAGATAATTATTCTTATTATTACATAGGAGTTAAAAGCAATTTTAAGGAAGCTAATAATTAAGGTAAGAGGTTTCTAATCTCAACTTGGTTTAATTGAGATTTATAAAAGATTTACCTCATTAATTTTTGGTGAATATATTCCCATATATTCCATTGTATATTAATTTCAATAATTATAAAAGTAATTAATGATCCATCATAATTATTATCTTCCAAATAATAAATGAAAACTCACTCTCTCCCACTTCAATGTTTCGGGTGATTCCCTAGGCAGTGATGTCGGTCGTTACAGTCCATCCCCTATCCGAGGGGGGTCCCTTTACCTTCCACATGATCTTGATTCTCTCATTTCATCCCTTTATCCAACCCAATTCTCCTCCCACCCTTCCTATAAATCGTTCTTTCCTTTATATATTTAGACCTATTCACCAACTTTCTTCATTATTCAAGGCCGACTGCGGTGTTTACAGAGGCCTTGTCCCTTTTTAACATGACTTTGGTATCTAATTTTATTATTCATAGTACATTAGTTGATTAATTTGATGATTTGATTTGATTTCATTTGTTTTAAAAGATTCCATGACTTTTTGTCTTTTCGACAAGCATCACATCCGGATTCGGTTCTCATTTGAGGAGAATCTTATTATGGCATGGCCCAAAGCTCCTCATTGGTGAAACAGATCTCATTTCTTTCTCTTCTAAGGGTTATATGACGTACACTTGAATTAGGATGCACTAATGAAGATGTGTTTGGTATGTATCCATAAACTTCCTCTCTCTTTTCAAAATCCATTGATAATTTGTATACTAGGGAATATGGTTTACTACTTCTTATCCTTACATAGTAGAAAAATTCAGTTTTCCATCCAATTTTTCTTGGTTTATACATTGAGGTTTTCGTTTCCAAACAAATAATTTATTAGGTATCAATTACTATTAGAGAATAATATCATTGTATTCATAATGTGATATTCATGTCTTATATAGATTTCTATTCTACATGAAGGATTTTGAGTCATTATTCTCTATTGTGTTGATGAGGGAACCCTCATGGGGAGGATTCTCTCTACACTCTGACAGAGTCAACTCCCACAGATCCTTTTACCAGTGCTATGTACCCATAACATTCTCTAATTTTGGATCCTCTTATGGTCAATACAAAGGTAGAGAATCCTCAATCAATAGTTTAGGATATTTTTATTTGTTAAAATGAGATTTGAGTGTTTCCATTATGATAAAACTATCCACGAGGGATCTCAATGCCATCACAGTACCCTCTATTGTCGATACAATCATGTATGGTGGCATGCGTAATTGAAATATGACTGAGTAATTTCATCTACTAGTGGTGTCTTCACCCTTGTTGATGAAAGGGTACCTAGAGAGAAAAATGATACTAAAGATTAGAATATTTTGTTGTCTCTAAATCAAGGGGTGGCTAATCACAGCGAAACATCAAAGGAACTTATTATTAAAAATAATTCTCTAAATTGAGTGGATATGTATTAGAGAATTTGGGTCCGAAATGATGGAAACATAAATTCCAAGATGAAAATAGAAACAGTTTAGGTCTTGGTATTTAAAAGATAATGAGCCTAGGGAAAAATAAGTGGACTCCAAACTACTGAAAGATTATGATAATTACTCTCCAGTAAGAATGGTAGGATATGGATATAGGAAGAGGAATAAATTAATTATTCTTTATTGGAACTTCTGAGTCCACAATTGGGGTAAGCAGGACCTCTCAAAGATTACTCAAACACTCCAAAAATAATATTTACTAGATTATTAGGTTAGGGAAATATAAATGGGACAGATGAAAAATGATAGGAATCATCAATGAATGAAGGGTTTAAGAAGGGATCTAGTAATATGGTAAAGAATAATTAAATCATGGAAATTAATCCACCTAAATATGAAACCAAGGTTTAAGATTAGGTTGTTTAGAAAGTGCATAACTGAGTGATTGAGAGAGAATCCATTACGTTTGACAAGTGATCAATGCTTAAAGGCGAAAAGAGTGGAATCATAGAGGAATTAAAAAATGAAATGGGGTGTAATTTATCTTATTATAAGGAGTATATTATATAAGGAGTCATGTATTTCAATTCATCAAGAGAGGATATTGATAGAATGTTTTAGACAAGGCTTTCAGTTGATACCAATAAGGTGAAAAGGGCATGGATTAACAAATACAATGGGATTCTAGCTCAAGGATTCAATGAACATAAAATCTATTTGGAGTAATTTTTACCAACATAGGATAGCATGGAAAATAATTTTTAACATATTAATAATTATGACTCAGATATCCAGGTAACAACACTTCACTGGGAATTATATAGGGTGTAAAATTCTAGATATCTTAGTCTTGTTTTTTGATAAATTTGTGTGTTCCTTTAGTACATTGTGAACATTATTTTTTCTTATATGGTTCCCCAATTAACCCTCAATGTGGATATTAAATAAAAAATATATTTAGTATTAGTAATTATTATCTTCCAAGGTATTTTGGTTCAAGTATTACTGAATCCCTAATAGATTATTTCTATTCAAATATACAAATTGTGATTATTGTGAATAAATCTCCATTTAGTTAAAAAATATTTCAACTTTGTCTCAAATGATCCAATAAATTTCTTATCCTATAGTTATTATTAAGGTTTTACATATCCCCTCTCAATTTTATTTTCCTTAGTAAATAACTAACCCAATGTGATATTTATTAGAGAAACTGAACCCACCTCTTCTTATTGGTCTGAAATATTCATCCACTATAAGATAATTCAATGGATGATTTATGGACACCCTTATATATTCTTTAATAATTGATTATAATTATTTTATAAAAATTTTTACATTCATTAAAATGTCTAAAATAAATATTTTATCATTTTCCATATTGGATTTTTTGTCAAAAAGTGTGAAATATAATTGTTTTTAACATTTTCTATGTGAATAGATTCCCTCTCCGTTATGAGATTTATCCTTTATAATAATTAATTTCTATTTTATAAAAATGGTGTTACAAATTATATTAATTCATAATGATTTTTAAAATAAAATTTAATATTTATATATTTTTCAAATATAAAAGTCAGTTTTTAAAATGTATTTTAAAATCTTGTGTTTCTAAGAAGGAGGTTTCAAGCATATTTCATACCTTATAAAAGAACATTTTTGAAATAATATAAATTTTATAAAGAAAATTATGAATACATTTTTTTGGATTTAATGGGTAATTATTTAAATGATTAATCAATGTATAAGTCTTTCATTTTAAATGGAATATTTTAAATGGGTTTTCAAGCATTTAAAAAAGTTACATTTCTTTATGTCTTTTAAAGTGAATAAACTAATAATCCTAGAAAGGGTGTTTATTATTTACCTAAACATCCTTTAACATTTTTTTTGACATATTTGGGATATTTTGTTATAATAACATCCATATTCATTCTTTGGACGGATTCTGAAATGTTATATTAATATATTTATAAAACATGATGCATTTCTATGGGTTAATTAGTGATGATTGAAATATGAATGGTTTCATGTTATCTCACCAGACATACGTATAATTATCATTAGGTATAGGGGTCCCAAAATTATATATATCTCTAATGAATTGGGTAAATATTGATAACTAATGAGATAATTTGAAAGGGAAGGGGAATAACATAAACCTTTAAATAATAATTCCCATTAAGGGATGTGTGGGAATATAATTATGCATCCATTAAATACATTTTATTAATACTTAGATGTCATAATATGAAATGTTAGGTTTTTGGGATTGATCCCAATCAACTATCATACTATTCATACTATGAGTATGGAAAATTGTAGTGAACCCATTACATTATGGGACTCTATCCACCATTTGTTGATTGTCGTGATAATGATCCTTGATAAAATAAATCATTTTTTATTATTTTTCTACATAATATTATGTTTTTTAATGATAATTTTTTTATGATGAATCATGTCTTCTATTATGATCAAATTTTAATTCCTTGATTTATCATTGATGATTCATGTTTATTTGGACATTATTTTATGATATAATGTTCATAAACCTTGATTATGCTCTCGTAGCCATATTCTTATCTTTTGTTCACTTATGATCATAAACAATCAACTCTTTTGTTTACTCTTACTGAGAATATGGTCTCATTATTATCTTTTGATTCAATCAACTCAATTATAAAGATGATTTTATCCTAAGGGATGTCTGGAATTTGATCTTGTATGGTGTGATTATGTAGAAATGTTCAGAATAATATTGTTATTCATCAAATCTCCAAAAATGCTAAACCCATAAATTAACAAGGTTGTGAGATTTTTTATGAGATTTTTTATTTAAATTATGATAGCATCATGAAAAATATTTTTTTTTCATAGATCAACACAACATATTTCAAATTCTTGGATTATAAGAAATGTATTGTAAGGACCAGATTTTATAGTGCAGATATGGGGAATTTCAATTTCAATGTTATTTAACTAATAAATTTAGGAAGGGGTTTGTAGATAATAACTAATGGTTTTTATACTTTATATAAATGATTTTATTGTATAAGAACGGAGGAAATATATTAATAGGCTTAAAGAAACAAGCTAATAATTGAACTATAAATTGAATAATAGTTTGAAGGTGATTAATTTCATGAATGAGAGGGAATATTTATATCTATATGTGAAAAGATATAATACAATAACATTAATTATGATTTTTTATAAATGTAAATACTTTTCTCAGTAAATTACTAACAAATTATGGGTAATTTTTTACTTAAATGTTTTTTTCTAAATATTAGTAATAGTTTAGGTACAATTTTATTAGATTTAATCTCCAAACATACAAGTATGTGAACTATAAAATATCACCTACAACTATTCAAGTGCACATGAAGGGGTGTGTATAAAAAAAATGTTATGGTTATCCCATAGAGTATGTTTTTCCATGTAAAATCTACTGTCATGTGCATCAATAGAAGGAAAATTTTAGATAATTTAACATCACCAGATATCACCAAAATACAGAACTATGATTCGTCTTGATCAACCAAATCTTAGATCACTGTTATCACACATTCAATATAGAAGTGTCCCCTACATGGAAATAGAAAACCTACCTCAAAACCAAAAATGAAATTTCTCATCTATAATTCACCCTAGAAGAACATATTTTGAGATACTAGAGGAAATACTTGTCTCCTATAGACAAAGATGAAACAGAGGAAATAAACATCTCAACATTGAGGGAATACACACATCCCAGGATATAAACCTATAAATATCTATATATAGAAATAAATAAACATATATAGTAATAATAAATATATTAAAATATTTTAGGAAATACAAATCTCTTCATGAAACTATCTATTAGATACTCTGACTCCCAATACAGTGGGAAAGAAGTAGAGATAATATTGGGTTGCATCATATTCTACCTCAACCCTATAGATTTTTTTGGAAATAAAGTCATCACTCCATTGAATTACCATATATCACATTCTAATATCAAGTATTCTTAGGGAATTACACATCAAAACGTTTTCTAAAATAAGGATATTGGAGGAAACACTCTTCCCTCACTATTTACTAACGGTATCTGATCTATATCAACCAATATATATTGATGTGTATTAATAGATACATAAATAAATTATCATCGGTACCTACCTAAATTAGTTGGTAAGAGTTTCTATTTTCACTTTCATTCCAATCATAACCTGGGAAGATACAATGTGTAAGGGAGAAGCCACCACCGAATTTAGTCTTCTTTAATACCCAACCATCACAAACTACATCATGTCTAAAATAATACGTGTACAGAAAATAAAAATACTCAAAAACATCATGGATCACCATTATAGTATAATATTATTATCCAGTAGTGATAAAAGGATTATACATGATCCTCATTAGATTACCATAGCTCAAGATCAGAGAAATTCAAGGATAATACAATTATGGTTGAATTTTAGTTACTGAATTATTCTAGTATTATCATAGAAAAATAAATTTTACTTTCTACCAAATCATATATAGATTCAAAAACATCCCCAATTAGTTCCCACATACACATCTCATCACATGTTTATGACAGTTGTTCAATAAAAATAAATTTTATTATGAAATTATTTAGCTAGACCCAAAAAAACTAGTTTAAGGCCACCTTATTCACATAGAGTTTCATCTAAATCATCAATATTAACTAAATTTACTCTACTGCATTACACATACATTCACAAAAACAACCCATAACATTATCATAATAATTCAATATCATTAGCCAATAAGTTTTAAGTCTACATTCATTCTTATATTTATAATATTGCAAGTTATTACTTATGTATGTTCAATTCCATCATAATTATGCCACATAATCTAAGGGAATTACCCATCCTTGATATTATATCATTATTTAATTGAAAATTATCTTTCATTTTCATATCACCTAACATACAAAATTCTTTATTCCTATCCAATTATTTCAAAAATGGTCAAAATATAGAATTTACTATTTTACAATGAATTTATAATCCTTTATGTGTTGTTAATATATATTGAGTGAAATAATTATAAAATTATTTATTTTATTAACTTAGTATAACATATAATTATATCCATCGGATACGCATCATTACTTATTTACCAATTTTTATAGGTATTAAATATATCTGAGCAGATAATTCAGGTTCCCTTTTTATATTCTCATAGCATTTGTCTCTATATTATTAAGTTATATAATAATAAAATTTTATGAGGTTATATTAAATAATAAATGATTTCCCATTACTATATTCCACATACCACTATGATTTCAACAAGGACCATTAACCATTATATGTGGTTAATTAATTCAGGCAGTTATTTTACTCATCATTTTCTTCTTATGTTACAATATTTCATAAAATATAATTATAATAATTATTTAATAATACTAAATATAGAATAAAAAAGAAATATCTTTATCCCAATCTCTCAATTAATACCCTATTAAATTCATTTCAATTATAATTCTCATTTCCAATGACCTAAAGTGATAAACAGTTCATACACATTATTTAGAAAATATTATATTACTATTATTTTGATAATAATAATTTTCATAATAATTTAATCATAATTAACTTAATTATACCATAAATTGATCTCAAAAATCCAAATCTTGATTAATTGTGAACCAACATGGAAATTGGAGTCTGAAACAACATTTGAGTTCAATTTGTACACTTTATGATCCATTATGTGCCTTGGTCCCTTATCATATCCAGGGGTTCCACATAGAACCCACATGTGTTCCCTAAGATTTATTATAATCCCCTTTTCCATGGAATATTACTAAACTTATGATCATTGATTATATGGTGTAAATTTCTAAACAAATCCTATGTCAATCCATCCCCATATAGATAATGTGCCCATGCGGGAAGAAACCTGATCAGATTGATTGACTAGATATTAGAAGTAGCCTCACTTATGAGGCATTCCCTCCACTCCAAGAAATATGTGGATAATCCAACACTATATATATAGATCATATAGTCCCTAATATCAAGTACCTCCCACTTACCTCAATCGCCAGGGCTACCACATTTTAATCACTTGGAATATTACAATGTTGTTTGATTAGAGTTAACTATGTCTAAACATCACTAAAATTCACAAAGGGGTAGATCTCATCCCTTTAATTTCATATCAGTTCTATCTTTCTCAATATTTGGTCTCTAACGACCTAAAAAAATGATATATTATAAAAAATATAAAAACATGTCCCTATGATTACTATCAATTTATAGATTTTATTAGAGTTATTCAAATAAATGACTTGTATCGCTTAAATTTATTTGAAAATATTTCTCATAGGCATAGTGAATTAATAAAATAAAAAAAATATCAAATGATTTCTTAAATTACCCCTAAATATTATCTCTAAAATAGCTTGAAATTAATTTAATATAATTCAATAAAAAATAAATGGATTATTCTTAAAATAAGGAATAATAAACTAAAGGTTTATACCATAATTCAATAATTTTATTTCAAAATGAAAAAAAGATGTTAGACTTGAAAATTAAGAGTCAAATCAAACAATCATACATGGTTTCTACTTTTAGGTGATCATTCAGAAAAAAATCAAAAATATCATTCCAATATCCTCCATAGGGTTAGAACCATTTCCTCAAACATTAGATCTCTCCTCTAAATTATCAACAATGAGATCATATGTAATATCCATGAACATGTACTCCAAGATATGATGAGAAATGTATAATCCTTACAATTTTGGCTTTAATACTTGTAAACGTGATATGATTTTGGATATCTAAAAAACAAAATGTCAAACTGAAATGTAGGATCACTTACATACCTAATGAAACATCTTGACCTTGGACCCACTAAAATGGTCCCCCCGAGTCGGTTGGTCACATGTCCTCATGTATGCCTCCCCATAGTCCAGAGGCTTTTGAAAAGTAGTGATAGTCCAATGATGGTATGGAAGAGAGACAATACCCTCATGATCAGAGTTTCATAGAGATATAACAAGGAATAAACGAGTCAATAGTGGAAGCATTGTAAATAAAACACAATAAGAAGTCATATAAATATCTCATAAACTAGACAATGCCAAATATACAACCATGCATACACGTGAATATGATGGGACATAAATTGTATTTCAATCATTGAGTGTTATAAATTTACTTTTAAGGTAACAATTGGTTCTTAAATTGTATTTCATTGAAATTTTAGACCATTCCCCATTCCAATTGTACTATTTCATGATTTTGGTGATTTTTAAATCATTTGATAGAAAATTATATGACATAAAATAATATTAATTTCATTTTGTGAACTATTTATATAGTTTTTCATCAAAAACATATTGAAAAGTATGTAATTACAATATAAAATATTTGACTATTAATTATATATTATTATTAACTATACCATTTGGGTGAAATTTTAATACATTCAAAAAAATTAGTTTTTTTATATTTTAAATCATTCAATTTATTGTTTCTACTGCTTAGATTAGCATCCTTTCAGCCTTTTATGAGTGTTTATGTTCTATATATAATCACTAAAATATAATAAAAAATTAATATAAAAATTTATTTAATTATTCTCTTAATAAACATCAATATTCCTTCAAAACTTATTTTTATTCTTATATGAACAAATAAGATAAATTCAAATACAATAGAGTGAAATTTTGTATCTTTATTTAATTAAAATATTATTTGAGAAATTTTCAAAAACAAACGGAACAAAATTTCCATAACAATGATTATTGGATTAGGATCATGGAAAATTAATATTCCAATAGATTAAACACAAACTTCGTGATTATTTTATAATCTTATCACCTAGTTTTAACTCTACCTAACCCAATTTACCCTTAGCGAGGTGACAAATAACTAAATTTGTTATTACTCATAATGAACAAAAATAAAATTAAACTATTTAAAAACTTTTAAAATCATAATTATAAATACTAATCCAACTTTCATTATTCAATTTAAATAAGTGTAAATTTTTATTTTAAAAATAAATTCTTAAAATGAGATGATAAACAGTTTTCTAGAAAAAAATGTATTGTTAAAAATAAAATGAGTTTTTACAAAATTAAGAATAAAATTTATTCTAATGATTGTAATTTGATTATTAATCATAAAAATGAACTAATTTAACCTTTATATATTATCTAAAAAAATTTACTTTTAAAAAGATAGAAACAAAAAAACAATTTTCAATAAAAATCTATATTTTCACTAATCATTAAAAACCAATGATTTTAGAAAATCATTAAAAATTCATAATAATATAACATTAACATGATGATTTTAAAAATGAATCTCATTTATTGAAATAAATTTTCTAAAATTGGTAGAAATTAATTTTAATATTGTCTCTCCAAATGAAATGAAAATAATTTTTGAGGGAAAATTTATTTTTGAAGAATAAATTTAATTTATATATAATTTAATTCTCATTTCCTAATAATTATTAAAAAAAATTATTGAGTAAAATTTTTTCAAAATGATATATTTCTTATTCATACCCAATAATTCAATGAAAATAGTATAATGGTTATATTTAAATAATAACATTTCATTGTTCATTTAAGCTCATTATTTTGTCTCATTTACACTATCAAACATAGTGTTCTTGTTTTAATATCTTGGGGTGTTAAATTTTCCCACCATAAAAAAAGGTGTTCTCTAAATTTTAATATGATCTCATTAATCATGGTTTTAACATTTGAAAAGAATTTTATGGAAAACTCACATCATAAAAAGGATTAATAAAACTTATTTTTCAAAATAGGGGAAGGAAAATATTAAGTTAATTTTTAATTACACATAACTAGGTTTCCAAATAAGAGAAAATTTGTTAGATGTTATTTTTAAAAATAGGGGAAGTGAAATATGAAGTTAATTTTTAATTACGGATAACTAGGTTTCCAAATAAGATAAAATTTGTTTGATGTAAAAATAGAGACTTGTAGAAAAAAAATTAATGACTAAATAATTTTTAAGAGTCGTAGAGAACACTGATCACAATAAATTGAGTGATCATGAGAATGTTAATGACCACGAAACAATGAACCAAAAAGGTGGAGAAGTGAGCATAAATTCATTCCAAAAAAGTAAGAAGATAAATTTTTTGTTTGAATACTATTTTCCTAGAGTTTTTTAATTTATTTACCATATAAACTATGAAAATATAAGCTATAATTACTTGATTATCTTCTATTCCATAAAATCAATTTCATAATTTAGTTGGATGTTCCAACCTGTATCCACATTGACCACATCTCTTAACCCATGAAATGAATATTCAATAAAAAGTTTCTTTTCAATAATAAAGAAAAAGAAAT
The DNA here is from genome assembly GCA_963277665.1 of Viscum album. Lineage (NCBI taxonomy): Eukaryota > Viridiplantae > Streptophyta > Magnoliopsida > Santalales > Viscaceae > Viscum > Viscum album. Next base: position 287,671,161 of record OY728153.1, on the reverse strand, counting down.
TAATTTCTTTTGAATCCAAAAAATCACAAAAGGATAGTATTTTATTCCTCCTCTCTCCAGACAATATGCATAACAATAATGGTTAGTAGATTTTATAATAACATCCAATATGAAAAAACTATCATATGAAGAAATGAAAAATTAATCTCTAAATTCTCAATAATAACACTCAATGTTAAAATTAAGACATTTGATTAATAACTAAACATTAAATTATTAAAAATATTAATGATAATGTTCAAAACCTAAAATGGATGAAATATTCAATCACATAATCATCCAAATTAAACTTAACATTTATTTCCAAATAACATAAATCACTCTTAATTCCACATACTGAAAATATATATTCCCTAATCATATAATCTCTAAAATATACTAATATTTTTAATAAATAATTAGAATTACCAAAATTCTAACATGAAATCATATATACATCCAAAATTAATATCAACCATTATTTCTCAAATGAAAACCCATCTTAGTTAAAAGTATTTCTATTTACCCTCATAATATAATGTTCTAAAAATTGTGTACAGTTTCAAAAATAACATTATTCACCCAATGAAAAAAATTATATTCAATCCCATGGATATCTATATGATGAATCTTATGTTCCCATCATGTAATCCATATTTTTATTCAATTAACCATAATTTCCTCAATATTAATGTTAATTTTAACCCTTAATGTTTTTAATACCTTTAAAATTATTTCTATAAAATATAAATATATAATTCCTAAAATATACAATCCAGTAATATTAATATTATTCCCAAGGGATTTATAACTATAAATGTCTCCCAAAAAAATCATAATATCCTTAAAATCCCATCACTTAAAACCACAAAATGGGTGTATATTATATTAAACATATAATAAAACCAAAATTTATAAATCCATGATGGTATCCATGACTATTAATTTATCCTCACTTGAAAATATCATAATCATCAATATTACCTAAAATATAAACTGATACCAATCATAATCGCCTCGAACTTGTACTCCCAGATCATGTACTAAAAATATAATATTCAAATTTCATTCTTTGATACTAGTAAACGTACCCCAATTTAATTAATATATAATATAAAAAATTAAAATAAAATATTTGATCAAATTTATATAAATGAAACTTTATATATTGTATTTTTATAAAATTATGAAAAAATATTTCAAAGTGGTAATTTTAAAAAAATATTTATTTTTCTAACATAATATGTTCATTATAAATATTTTATTTCTTTGTTCAAAGTGACTTCCATATATAGAACTATGAATTTATTAAATTTTCTAATCATACTTATGTCATATGGAAAATCATTTAAAATTTTGGGATGATAAAAATAATGACTGTTAATGGACATATAAAAAGGAATAAAGATACATGAAATTCTCTTTAAAAACCATAATATAATAAATGAGAGTTTTCCCTTTAATATATTAAACTATGAACTCAAATAATCATTTATTTACACATTAAAATAGCTCTACTACCCAAAGTTTCTCATAACGGGAATTTTATATGAAATCATAATGGAAAATTCCGAATAATTTGTGTTTCTTATAAAACATGATAACCCTTGGAAAACATTTTCATAAAAACATACTTTTTACGCAAAAAGAACATAATAATTCCATTATTTTGAAAGATCACTATCTTACCTTGTGAAATAAAAATATTTACTTAAAAAATTAGTAAACATTAAAACAACTGTCGGTAACATATGAAATAATTTCCATATCACTATTACAATCACCTTTAAAATGGAATATCATGCCTAGTAAATTACAATAATCTCTGAGAGAAAAATATAAATGGTTAACTATATCCCTTTCTCCAATACATTAGATATCTATATCAAGATCACATATTATCTTAAGATATATTCGAATCACTTATAATAATAAAAAATTTCTAAGAACCCTATCATAATAAAAACTTATCAAATATTGTATTTCTGGCGTCATACTCCTGAAAATAATTTTTAACCCATAATAAAACATTTTCGGATATCAAAATAACCATTTGATTTAAAACCATTCTTGGAAATACACAAAAAAAGGAAGGATTGTTTTTATTTCAGTAAAACAAAAAAATTATTTTAAAGGAATCCAAGATTCATATAACATTTTTGGTGATAGGGAAACCTATTTATGTTATATAAGTTAAAATAAATCATCCATTTTTCTTTTTTGTCAAAACATTCTATATAACATGTATAAAAAAATTACTTTTAAAAAAATTGTAAAATAAAGTAAAAATAGTTATAAAATTTCTATTATAAATAATTTATGTCCATATAAATTGCTCTATATAAAATTTTAAGAATATAAAATGGAAGAAAAATATTTATAAAATAAATATTTAAAACATTTAAATTGAGGTTTTTAGTTAAAGTGTCCCTTAACTTGAGCTTGAATTGTCACATACATTATATATCTTCTCAATAATAAATTTCTAAAAATTACCTAATTTCATAAGAAAATATTCTATGTTTAATCCCTTATTAATAAAAAATATATATCATTTATTTCAATGATATTTTTAATTACTAAATCTATTAATTCCACCTTGGGTCATTTGAAAATGTTATGTTCATAATTTCAAAAAGACATTGGAATGTTTAACATGGTCAAAGAGTTAATTATTACGTAATATATGGAATAGTAATAATGGCATCCTTATAGTTTTTATACATTAATTATACTTATAAAACCAACCATGTATTATGGTTATGATAAATGAATTATTTTTTAATCATGGAGAAAGTAGGTCATATGTACACATGATTATGGTTTCCATTTTTTTAAAAAAAACATGAGTTAAAGTGGGTATAAATTATTTTATATTTATAGAATTATTATTATTTAATATATATCATATTATATCTTTAAATAAAATTATATATACTATCTATATGATATGGTGATGTAAAACAAATCACATTTCATTGTGGAGGTGGTAATCTATACATACGCATAAATGATGTTATCCCTTTTTAGTGGAAAATGGTATGAAAATAGATGAATATTTTATTTATAAAATGATAATTATTTAATGCATATATTATATATATATTAAATATTTTATCATAACCATCAGTGAGAGGCAATGACGGAAAATGAATTACATCGTTACTTATTGTAGTATTCTTCCATATACATGAGTGATGTTTTATTTCCCATTAGATGAATATGTAGATGGATTAAAGTTAATATTTAAACATAAAAAATTTAAAATATAATATATATTATAATAATATTATACAATAAATTTATAACATTTTTAAGGTTGTATAAGATGACATAAAATTAAAAAATTCGTTTATACGCTATATTTCTTCATTGAAAATCCTCATTTTCATTACATCTTAATCCCTATAAGGCAGAAAAAATTCAGATAATATAACTAATAGTAAGTGATCTAGTATTTTATTAAGGGATTTATAAAGTATTTTCAAAAATAGAGTGCTCAAAATTCATGAGGAAGGGTGGTGAGGAGGTTCCCTTTTATAATTGAGGGGAGGGACACTCTTGGAATTTTATAAAGTAATAACGTAATATAAATTAATTTTGAAGGAAAATTTCTAGAAAAAAAATATTTAGAATATTGGATGAATATTATTCTAAATCCTATCATAAAATATAATTGTTTCATATTAAAGTGATGCTTTCACCCTTATATCTTTGTTTTAACCACCACCATTAACCTTTTTCCCCCAACCACGATTAAACACTTTTCAATCATTAAGGGTTATAAGAATAATTTTGAAGTAATTAATGGCTTATAAATGTTCCATGTTTGAAATTTCATACCATTTCCCATTACTCTTGTCCTCTTGCAATATATTTTTTATTTTCAAATCATTTAATAAAATATTAGATAATATGAAATGTCATTAATGTCATTTTAAGAACTATTCACATGAAACACCAATAAAAGTATGTAATTCGAATAAATACTATTTATATATCACTTATACGTAATTTTGTACCATAAAATTCGTTTTTACACCAAAATAAGTCCATAAAATATTTCTTTTATTGTTTTTTAAATTTATTTACTTTAAATTTCCCACTACTTTCACAAGCATTATGTCTATGTTTTATAAGAATTTAAAGAAATAATATAATAAATAAAAATTATAAATAAATAGACATCATAATATATTTTTATTATTCTATAAATACAATTTAATATTAATTGAAAACTTTTTGTTAATCCATATTTGAAAATATAATGAAAACTTAAAAGAAAGAAAGTGACATTTAGTATTTTTCATTTCTTAAAATATTATATAAGTCATTATCAAAGTTAAATAGGGAAAATTTTCCATAAAATTTAATATTATATTATTATGGTCAAGATATACTAATTAAATTTATTAATGGAAAATTTTAGTGTTATTTTAAAATCTAATCCCATGTTTTAACTTTTTTTTACTTATTTTACCCTTGTTGAGGTGAAAAATATTTTCTATGGTTACAATTTATAATGACAGAAAATAAAAAAGGTATATTTCTAGATATTTAACCTCTAAATTAAAAACATTTATTCCATTTTTCAAGATTCAATTTATCAAATTGATATAATTTAATTTAAAATTAACTTATAAAATGTAACAAAAAGCGATTTTCTATAAAAAAGGACTACTTAGGTATAAATATATTTTATACCAAAATAGAGAATAAAATTATTTTAAATTACCTTAATTTTATTATTCATAATATAAATGAAGTAATTTTACATTAAAATAATTTTTAAATAAAATCTATCTTTTCAAATTCAAGAAAGAAAATGACAGTTTTAAAAAAAATTATTTTTTACCATTCATCGAAAAAATCAGTCATTTTAAAAAAATATCAAAATTTAAATCTAAAATATTTTTGTTAAAATAATTTAAAAAATAGAATTATTTTTCTCAATTAATGTTTCCAAAATTTAAATAAACTGATCAAAAAATTAAAAAAATGAAATAAACCCATTTTTAAGGAAGAATTTTATTTTCGAAGCATAAATGGACTTTACTAAAAATCTAATTCTTATTTTATAAGAAATGATAAATAAATTTTTGTTAATTTAGGCCTTTTGGTATTTTTTATTCATATTAATACCTACAAATTCAATGACTTATTGATAATGGTTATATTTAAATAATAATATGTTTTGGGTCATTTAAGCTCATTATTGTGTATCATATTTCCTATCAAACATAGTGGTATAATTTTAATATCATATCATAATCCACTATAATTTGGTGAAATTTTATCAAAGAATTAAAAATGGATTATTATTTAATAAATAAGTTATTATAGTTTGTTTACCACCGATACATACAATTATAGACAGGGCTAAAAAAATTTTAACTCCTAACCCAGGTTAAATACCCAATTTCAGACTCAATAGAATAGTTTTATATCCATTATAATGATTCAACAATGTTAAATCTAAATTTTTTCAATTTTTAGTTATGAATCAATATTTCCATTGAAATTCACTGGAGGAGATCAACAAAAACCATTATATCACTTCATTTAAATTAAAATGTGTGATAAATAATCCATCAACACAGAATCAAGAGTTGAATTCCAATAATTGTTGAATTCATTCCTAGGTAGAGACCCATATTGTTGCTTCCTCCCCCCTAAAAAAAATTTCATCCAAAAAAAGAAACAAAACACATTTATCCTGATCAAAACAATCCTCAATCATTATCCTAGAATGATAATCCTACCAAAAAAACATTAAATAACAGTAGGGGTAAAATGAAATCAACAATAATTAGAAAAAAAAATAACTACAATGATGAGAGATAATAAAAATAAATCTCTCCTCATAATTAAAATTTGTTCAAGTGTTTCCTCTAAGAGAAATTCACTTATCCTTTCAAACCAGATATGATTATCCCATCTCCAAAACATACCAAGACCACAAGAGGTATTTTTCTTCATAAATATCAGTTTCCTCATAATTCTCAACAATCATGTGAACAAAAACACACACATAATTAATCAATAATTAATATTCAATATAATATATATATCATCATTGTATAGTGTGAATCTTTCACACAAAAAAAACTCTTTTATATCATACAAACACAATCCTTTCATCCCCATAAATGGAATCAATCTCCACACCTTTAATAAAAGGAAAATTGATTCAATGTAGATATATATGATCATAACCCACCATTTCATCAACTCGCTTTCCCGAGTTAACCTAAAACTAAAGGATCACTGATTCCCATATATTATTTTACTGATGTATCCAAATCATATTATCTGAATCATGTCTCCTAGAATACCAATAATATCATAAAAATTTCCCATTACGATAGCCAGAACAACCATTAATTGGAATTCTACATGATCTCAACATCTAGTTTTCACTTCCTCGATTTACTATCAAAGAGTCACTAAAAATTTCCATCTTCCACTAAAATCTTAATCCAATTATATCAAATGGTTTCTCTAAGGGTACCCCACGGGTCAAACTAAGAAGAAAACTAGGGTATTGCACACCTTGAAATGAAACAACTTAATTGTGGCCCAAAAAATCCTATAATAACTCAATTGAAACCCAATATTACATATACACAAACCTCACACATATCTATGAGACATATCTACACTGAACTGAACATCCCATATTACTTTAATTATTTCAAAACCCTATAAATATTTTTATACACTAAAAAACAAACTATTTCAGAACACACTTGAACCACTATGTATGATAATATAACACAAATCCACATTTTCCTCATGTAGAAAACAAGAACCACACATTCTTATCTCATTTATCACACTAAAACGTTATTACAATTCTTTTGATACTATATTACTCGATATAACTTTTACAAAAAAGAGTCACTACTAACTTAGATAAATGGTAATTTCATTAATAACTAAATAAAATGATTGGTCCAATAACTTTTATATCACCTACACATATTATAATGATGATGGTGATTAAATTGAAAGACCTGACAATAAAATTTTTTCCATCCTCATAGAAATTTATATAGTGTATTCCCAACATTTTTATAGAACCCAAATCAATGGATAGCCATGGACTGAATGAAAATTATCAAAACTCATTCCGTTCAATATTCCACTCATATTGAAATTAAGAACAATTTAATTCTTACATTCCTTTAGATAATTTGAAACATCTATAAGCTATGAGAAATTGTATTATAGAAAATATATATGTACAAGTGCATTAATCACCACTAGAGCTGTCATATCAGACAATTTTTTTATTCTACTAATCTAATCATAAGTATTCACGAATATAAAAAAACAAACAACTTATATCATAATTTATCAAAACTTATCAGCATAGCTCTCAGCTTACTATGGTAGACTATAGAATCTCAAATATCCCACTAGAATGTATTCATTAATTTCTCCTAAATTATACTGCATCCAATATAATTTAATGCATATAAATTAATTCATCCTTCATACTATAGGGAATATATATTACAATATATAAATAATACAATATGAGTCTACCTAGGTCCTATGAAGTAACGACATACTATTTCATCCACTATCACTATCTCACCTCATCATTAAAATAACAGATGCACCATAAGATATAGAAATATTGAATATCCCAACCATTACTTTCCAAGATAACCACTCTAATTGAAACATGTTTTGAATGGATAGGATTTTGAGAAATCCGTGGGAAATACATCCCATGAAAATGATATGTACATGTAATCCAATACAACATGGGATCAAAAAATCATGTATATGATGATGATTCCCTCATTACATTCCCAGTTTAATTACTAAGGTTTTATTCATGTGTCCTAAATAAAATTCATGATCTGATATAACTTATCCACCATAACCATTTAAAAATTGTAAGTTGTGAAAATATATAATATATTTCCCTTGTAGGAATCTATTTAAATTATACCAAATAATCCATAAATTTTCTTAACTATGTAGTCCCTCATATCCACTAATATAAATCTATTATTCACTATATTACTATGTCATAACTCCCTTATCCCTCCTCAACTATGTTGAGGATAACAACCATCACTAATGTATCCAAATAATTATTAGATTAATTACCTCGAATCAACCCCCCACCTACTATCAAACATCCACATCCACCAAAATATACATGAAAATTAAATATATAAAATATAATAGATGAATATATAATCAAAATTAGTTTCATTCAATGTGAGGTAATATAAATGAAAATGAAAAATAAAAACAATGTATTCAGAATATATTTCATCTTAGAAAATGTTCGTGGATAATAAAATTCATAAAAAATATAAAATCGTGTATTTATATCATCAAATTAATAAAAAAATATTGTTTTAAATGAATAAGTAAAACATCTTCTAATATGGACATATCTGTTTACTTTAAAACCCAACTTTTAAACTAAAATACCCAAAACAAAAATAAAAAGGATTTTTAATTAATGAAATCATGGGAAAATATAAATAATGTTTAATAAAAAATAATGGTTATGGTTTCAGGAATATCCTTTGACATCACAGAATCTAAAATAGGGTGTTTCATTTTCTTTTTGCAAATAGAGTAAAACTATTCTTCATAAAATAGATAAAAAATTTCCAATTGAAAACCACTGAATATAAGTAAAGGAGAAACACAAAATTTAGTTTAGAATTCATTTAAATCCATATAAATACTTCCATAAAATAATTTTATTAATATGGAAATGGAAGAAAATGTTTTTAAAAATAAATCTTTAAAACATTTAAAATAGATTTTTTGAGGTAACTATTTCCTTATGATGTAATGACTTTTGAACTAATGAAACATTGAACGAAAAAACTTTTATGGATTTTTAAATGCTATAATTTCATAATTTAATAATAAAATAAATCCATAAGATAGTTTAAACACCACAAAAAAACATAGTGTGAAAATATCTTCCGCCTTAATGAAAAGGATTTGAGACTAGAAAACCCTTAACTCATTTCCCAAAATATCACAGACGTTCTTTTACTCTATTATAATAAACTTATATTTATTATTTATTTTACTTACAAACTTTTAAAAGTTTAATCCCATATGATTAAATAAATTTTTCATGTATTTGAAAGACATTTTTAATTATTTATTCTGTTATTTCCACATCACTTATTTGGAGGAGATTTTGTATATAATTAAAAAATGACTAAAATGTGTTAAATATCATCAAATAAGTGATTATTCCATAATATAAAAAATAATAATCATTAAGTTATTATCATTTCTATACATTATATACAATTTTATAATCACCTATTAATTGTGGGAGTGAGAAATGAATCACATATCTTTGTGGAGGTGGTATTCTACAGATACACACGAGTGACATTATCATTTTTAACAGGTGAAAGGGTGAGAAGAAAATTATTATCATATATTTTGATAATCACAATTATTTTATTAATATAATATATATTTATTAAATCCCTAATTATAACTATCCTTATAAGGTGATGATTAACATTGAAAAACATCGATTTCTGTCGGTGATAGTCTACATGTACGCATAAGAAATGTTTTTATTCCCCATAAGATGAAAATGTAGTTTAATAAGTTCATAACATTAACATAATAACATATTACCATTTTAAATATATTGATTTTAATATATTTTATTGTCTATCATATAATTAAAAGAGGTATAAGAAAAATTAAAATGAAAATGTATAGTTTTGACAATTACATACTCTCTGAATAACCTCCTTTGGATATATCCTTAAGGGCCTTAGTAAAGGTTTTTTTAAAGTTACCATAACATATAAAACATATATAATTATGTTTAGAAGAGTTTTTTGAAGGTTTTGGTTGGATAATTGGCTCATGATGGTTTGAATAATAATGGAGAGGTGGTGTCCTTTTATAATGAAGGAAATGTAACATTTTAAATCACATAAAATATTTATATATAACAAATTATCTTCCATTTTCCTGAGGAAGCATGTGGAAAAAACATCATACATATTATAGAATATGTTAAAATAATATCAACTAATAAAAGTTTTATATATTTAGGTGGCATTTTAAAACTTATCATTGGGTTCAACCCCTTCCTTAACAAATTTTAAAAATAACCATGTAAAAGAATGTTTTATAAATTTAATTTTCAAGAATAAAATTAGATAAAAAATTGTCATGGTGTGACATTTAAGATCATATCTCATCTCACTTTTCCTCTTTCAATATTTTTATGGTTTTAAAATAATTTAAAAATATAATCAGTAACATAAGTTACCAATAACATAATTTTATGTACTATTCACATATTTTAACATTAAATAAATCAATATAGGCTTGTAATTTGAATTTAAACACTTCAAAATAAATTATACATTATTTTTACCCTTAATTATTTTATTTACCCTTATCTCGGTAATAAATATTTACCATTTTTTTATTAATTATGAAAAAGAATGTTGACCAATTTTCAAAAATTGAATCTACTCATCCTAAATATTGAATCCATTTTTTAATTTTCAATTCTTAGAAGGGGAATAAATCAACACTAAAAAAATTCCTAAAATTAAATATAAACTGGTTTTACACAAATTCATTTTAAATCCAAAAAATAAACTTCAATCAAAATTAAAAATAAATATGAGATATAATAATTACATTTGAATAATAATATTCTTTGTATACCACAATCTTCATAAAACTCGATGTTTTCCGTTAATAAATATATCAAGAATACTATTATTTTAAGATTATTTTGTGTGTGTTTATATTCTACCCTCATTATAGAAACTATATCTTCTCAATTTTAAATAATTCATGATAAAAATAAAATAAATTATTTAAAAAAACACTATTCAATGGAAGATAAGATAAAATATACAATAATGAAAGAAAATGGCTTTTGAATATTTATAAATACCTTTATTAGAAACCCACATCTCATAAAGGTATAATGGAACATTCATTTGAAAATATGGAAATGAAAATATGATGGTCACCTAGAATAACACTTAATTGGGTTTCTAGATAAGTAGAACATTGGCAGGTATTGAAAACATTGACTTATAATTAAGATCCCTTTAAGAGATAATGTAAAAATTTCTAAGAAGATAAGATACTATCAATTCATCAAAAATGATTTTAGAAAAATAAAAAATTAATTTAGGATCCTTTTCTTATAGTTTATTTACTCTTTTACCATCTGGATAATGAAAATGATAAAATATAATTTCTTGATTTCTTTCCATTTTATAAGAAAACTTTCATCTATTAGTTGTGATTTAATTAATTTTCACTTATATTTGTCCTCCTATTTCCAAGAATCAATATTCAAGTTGATTGTTTCATGAATAAAGCCTGAAAATAATTTAACAATGGGTGACATGATCAAAAAATGATATAAATTTATTCCTCCCCGCATTAGAAATTAAAAAAACCAAATTAGTTATCATAAGTTATGATAATATTCAATATGAAAAAAACATCATATGAAGAAATATGTAATTAATTTTAAAAGAATAAATTATAACACAAAATGTTTTACATAAATCATTCAATAAATAATAATCTATTAAAATTTTCAAAATATTCATTTTGATGATCAAAACCAAAAAACATACATATTTTATTGCATATTCTGCTACACTAAACAAAACATTTAACTCCTTGTAACATCTATCGCACCTAAATTCCTGTACAAAATATTTATATTCCATAATCATAAACTCTCAAAAATATACTAATATTTTATATAAAAAATATGAATTTCCATAAATCCATAATAAAATCATATATATTTTAAAAATATAATTTAACCATTATTCCTTAATTAAAAACCATTATTAGACAAAAATATTTATATTTACCTTGATCATATAATGTTCAAAAAATATTTAACTTATAGAAAAATAAAATTAATAACTTATTCACTAAATAAATTTTTTAATCCCATGGTTATCTATACAATTAATAATATGTTCCCAACATATAATAACCATTTTATCATAATTAACCACAATTAAATCAACATATTAGATAATTTTCATCCTAATTATTATCCATACCTTTAAACTTATGTCCATAAAATATAAATGAATTATTTTATAAAATAATGAATTAACTAAAATATTTACTAAAACCAAGGGTTGTATTACCATAAATGACTCCCAAAATACTCTTACTCTTCTTAAAATCCCACACATAAAACCTCAAAAAGGGTGTTTTGCATTGGAAAATATGATCAAATATAAACCTGTAAACCTATGATGGATTGTTTTGACCTCAAATGAATACAAACTAATCTCATATGTTATCTAAAACCTACATTGATACCAACTATAACAGTCTCGAACCCACAGTACCATATCTAGTTGTAAAAACCATAATTTTTAAATTTATGGATATGATAGTAATAGATATGGAAGAATTTTACCCATCTGAAACATAAAAAATAAATTAGTAAAAATGAATCGCTTACATACGCAAGGATTATTAAATTTTTGAGTTTTATATAATTAGTTAAAATTATATCAGTGTGGAAATTTCTACACAATATCCATTTTTCATAAAAAAACATAAGTTCTTTATAAATACACACATGATTAGTTCAAGGTTACATCCATGTATAGAACGCTAAAATTTATAAAAAATTTACTCATCCTTAATCCATGTGAAAATTCAATTAGAAATGTGGGGTGAGAAAAACTATGATCATTCATGGTTATATAAAGAAATAAAAGAAACCCATGAGTCCATTTCAAAACCATGAGATCATATAAGAGAGATTTTCTATTAGATAATATTCATTTATCACCAATATTTATTTAAATACACATAAAATCAACTTTATTTTTCAAATTTTTTCATGAATACCTTATAAAAAAGTCAAATTCAAAAATTATAATAATGTGGGTTTTTAAAAACATTATAACACGTGAATAACTTATTCTAAAAACTTACCTTTTTACCGTAAAGGGTATAATAATTAATTTTAAAAAATAACATTTTATTAATTTATGGAATAAAAAAATTTCATTGAAAATGCATTAGAAGGAGAATAAAAGTCATGTAGGTTCTTTACAACATCATATAAATTGAACCCATACAATCACCCTTAAAATTGGAATAACCAACTCATTTAATTCCAACATAATTCTCTAGAGAACATAATAATTACCCAATGCATTGGAGAGCTATATCAGGTTCACTCATCCTCATTAACAATTTCCTAACACCATAACATGAATGAAATAGATAAGATACTTCATTTAGATCATGTAATTTATAAAAAAATATAATTTGGAACCACAAGTAAATCATTTTAGGATATATATATATATATATCCATTTTCTTTAAATCCAAATTTCCATTACTAAAATACCTATAAAAATGGAAGTATGATTTTTATTTGAAGAAATAAAAGATATATTTTAAAAAATTACCAAAATAAATAGATTTTTATAGTTGGTGGAATAGCTATTGAAATCTTATATGTTAAAATAGAACATTCATTTTTCCTTTTGTAAAGAAAGTTAAGATGTTCTATATAAAATACATAAAAAGATTCCTTTTGAAAACCATTAAAATATTATAAATGGAGATACAAAATGTAATTTATAATTCTTTTATATCCATATAAATACGCCCATAAATTAATTTTATGAATATGAACATGGAAGAAAAATATTTAGAAAATAAATATTTAAAACATTTTGAATATGGTTTTTAATGTAAATAGTTCTTTATAATAAGATAACTTTTAAACAAATGAATATTTTAAGAAAAGAAGACTGAATTGGTTTTTAAAAACATTAATTTATAATATTAATGATAAAATACATCCATAAGGTATTTTATATAGCACAGAAAAAACATTTTGTGAATGCAACTTAGGTATCAAGGAAAGGGAATTGAGAAAGAAAATTGCATACCTCCTCTCCTAACACATGACATATGTTATTTAACCAATGTATAATAAGTGTGTATTAATTATTTAATTTTTAAAAAATATTTTCCTGTTTTTTATCCCTTATCATTAAATAATTTATATCATTTATTTCAAATGAATATTTAATTACTTAATAGGTTTTTTCCATGTCAGATTTTTTGAGGATGTTCTGTTCATAATTTCTAAACGAATTTGATGTGATGATAATAGTAAAAAAATTCATCCTCTAAATAATAATAATAAAGAAATAATTATAATTTTTATACATCAAATATAATTTTATAATCCCCCATGAATTGAATATGTTAAAAATGAATCACATCACTTTATGAGGGTGGTATTATGCACCTAAACTCAAGCGACGTTATCATTTTTTATCAAGTGTAAGGTTAAGATGGTGGGTAATATATTTTATTTATACAATAATAATTATTTCATGAATATAATACAATATATATATATATATATATTGAATCCATCCTAATAACCATCAACTAGTACAAAAAATATTTTTAACATTGCCTTTTTTCACGTTGGGTTTTTAGAACTGACGTGAAAATCTATAAATATTGATTTTTGACGTCAGTTATTATATAACCAATGTTGAAATCCAATTTAGATGATTTTTCACATCTCCTATTATGTAAATAACATGCAAAACAAATTTTTATTACTTTTTTACTTCATTTATTTAATAACCTGCGTTTAATAGAATTTTTCATGTAGGTCATTAAATTACTGACGTGAAATTTTTTAACAAACATGTAGTGAATTTCACCAGCTTTGATTTGATAGGTCACAGAGCTCAAATGTAGTCGGGTGTCAAATATTATTGTCATCATAAGATGAGCATATCTAAATGAATTTTTTAGAAGGCTAACTTCTGATGGCCATAACTTTTTATACGTAACTTTGTTTGAGATACACAACCTGTCAAATCAAATATTGGGAAATGAGTTACTTGCTTGTGAACATTTTTCACATCAGTTATTTAATAAATGACATGAAAAATGTATTTTAATGAAGTTTATTATATAACAGATGTGAAAAAGTCATGAAAATATATTTTTCACATTGGTTGTTATATAACTGTTGTGAAAAAAGAGGAAAACATTTGATATCATCTCATGTCAGTTATCATAAAACAAATGTGAAAAATAATTTTAATATTACATCCATGTATATTTTCAATTTTTTCACATCGCGACATTGAAATTTCTAATTTTCACCTAAAGTTTTTAATACTGCGTTTTCTTTTATCATCTCAATTATATATTTTTATTATACACATATCGTAATTTAACGATCATTTCTTTAAACTGTCATCATTCCCCTTACTCAAATCATTTGATATTCAACGTGAATTAACTATTTCTTATTTCCTCAATCTCCTCATGATATTTTTATTTATTTATCCATGATTTGTGTTTTTTATCATTAGTTTTCTTAATATATATACCATTTTACAATCATTTCATTTAACCATCATTTTTTCACTGACTTGACTTGTTTGATCTTCCATGTGAATACACTATTTCTTCATTCTGCGATCTCATCAAGGTATTTTTAATTATTTTCCATGATTTTTATTTTTTATGACTATTTTTTTTAATTTATGTACCATTTAATGATTATTCTTTTATTATAAGATTGAATAATTCTTAATATCTTGGTAAAACTACAAATCGTCCTTTGGATTCTAAAATTTCTTCTATGATGAAGTGACAGTTGGCTAATTTTATATTTCATTGAAAAAATATATCAAACATCTGATAGTAATAACATTTGATCTAAAACTCCGTTTGTGCTCTACGACTAGTAAAATTGAATATTATGAGATTATATATAATATTATAAACTTATTTTATGTGAGTTTTTAAAAAATTACGTATAAAATAGCTTCTTAACATCGTTTTCAGATGGTATTTTATGTCTGTTTTTTAAAAATTGATCTTAAAAATAGTATTTTTAATGTATCTTGCAAAGACGTCACATCAAAACTGAAATTTAAAGGCCCAAAAACAATGTAAAAAACTGTTTTTGTACTAGTGATATTTGTGAGAGGGTGATTAAAAATGAAACACATCGCTTCGTGGAAGTGGTAGTTCATAGGTATGCATAAATGATGATTTTTTCCCCATAGGTAGGAAAATGAGATGAATTAGATTATAAAATTAACTTAATAACCACTAATTATATTGTATATACTAATTTTGTTACATTTTAATGGTTTTGATATTATTCAAAGTGGTATAAAGAGAAGTAAAATTAAAATTATTCATTGATATGTTTACCTATTCTTTGATGAAAATAATTTAGATCACTCCGTAAGGACTTTCTGGATATCCATTTAAAGAGACCAGAAACTCTAGAACTTGGATAAGGTGGTGTAATGTAGTTTTTCCACATTTGGTCAAGATAATTGTCTCTAGGTGGTGTGAATAAAAGAGGATGGGTGGTTAGATATTATTGTGAAGGAAATGACACACATGGAATTACATTAAATATTTAAATATAATAAAAAACATTATTTTAAATTGGCAACAAGTGTTCGTATTATTCAATCTAATTTAAGGTAGGTTTTAAAACCATTAAAAATGAAATTCCTATAGGTTTGTGTGGAATTTTAAACCATATCTTTGGGATTATCGCCTTAGTTAACAAATTATTACCTTATCTATGTTAATAAATTTTTCAACACTAATATGGTTATAAATTTATATCTAAGATAAAAATTTTCTAAAAAATCATGTTATCAAAATTATGACCATTTACCATCCCCTTGTCCTATTTTTTTTAAATCACTTAATAATATATTATTTAACATAAAATACCGTTAAATTACTTTTAAGAACGATTCACATATTTTGACTTTAAAGACATCAGTAAAGATATGTAATTTGAAGATAAACACTTTAATGATCAGTTATATTTTATTATGAACCATAAATATCATTTAAAACTATATGTAGTCTAAAAAAATTACTTTTTATGTTTTTAAAATTATTTACTTTTATTTTTAAAATATATGGACAGGAAATATATCAACATTATGTATGTATTTAAGGTAATTATTCCATCAAAATAATTAAAAATAAATGAAATTCATAATATTAAATTATTTAATTTCAAAATTTATTTTTACATTAATTCATTAAATCTTTGTATCTTTATGAAATATTATAAGAAAAAATTAAAGAAACAGGATAAATTTTGGAATTTTCATATACTTAAAATAATATAAATGTCCTTATCAAAGAAAAGGGGAAAAAATTCCATTTTAAGATATATATGATGTTCACAGTCAAAATAAAATCTCCCAGTTGAAATAATTTTGGTGTTGGATATATTTTTAAATACTTATCACATTATTTTTAACCTTAATTACCTTATTTACTATTGCCAAGGTGAAAAATATTATAAATGCTTAAAATTAATTATGTACAACAATAATGATGAAATATTTACAAAATTTGAAACCACTAAGTTTTAAATATTCAATAATTTTTTGAATAATCAATTTATAGTAGAGTTAGAAATAAATTTTAATATTAATCCTAAAAATACAATAGAAAATAGTTCATAGAAAAATGTGTTCTTAAGCCCAAAATGAAGTTATAAAAAGTAGAGTATAAAGATTCTACCTATGTCACTAATTATATTATATATAAGTAATGGTTTATTATGATAATTATCTTTAAATTAAAATAATAATGGTCATTTTGAATTAAAATTATTAGTAGTTCTACAAAAAAAATAATTTTTCAATATTCAGTAAAAATCAATCATTTTAGAGAAATACCAAAATTTCAACCTAGAAAAAATTTTATATCATAATTTCAAAATTGATATTCCTTTTATCCAATAAAATGTCTAAAATTAGAAGAAATTATTAAAATATTCTCCCATAAAAATAAATAAAAAACATTTTAAGAGGAAATTGTATTTTGGGAAAATAAAATTACTTTTTAGAAAATTGAGTTTGTATTTATTATTAATTAATCAATACATTTTCTTTATTTAAACTTTTATATATATTTATCATAATATGGTCATTAATATTCTTACCACGAATTTATTGGCCATTTTTTTATATTGAAATTTGGATAATAATATTTTCATAGTATATCACAACTTTCATAAAGCATAATATTGCATGTTAATAAAACTCTTGAGAAAATAATTATTTCAAGCTAAATATTTGGAGTGTTATGCCCCAAAATTGAATTAATATATACCACATTGTCATATGATTGATTCATGAGTAATTCATTATCTTCACCTATCTTTATCTAGAGATGTTGGAGACAACACTCATTCACCGCTATCTTATAAATGTATCCAATCTATCTCTACCGAGATATGTGACTGAGTAGAAGTAGATACATGAATAAAAATTCAATAGTACCTTCCCAAATAAATGAGGAAGAATGAGTATGATAACCAGAGCCCCACACTAAACATTGGTAGAGTGTGAGTGTGAGGGTTAATCAGCCACGATACCTAATAATTTTCAATACCCCTCCGTCAAAGGGTGGATCATATCACAGTGATAATGTGTATACATAATTAACTACATCAATCACATTTTTAGATCCCCCTAAAATCCCTTCAAGACAACCATGAAGTAATCCAAAGTTTTTTTATCATCCTCTTTACATTCCCCTTTCCTATTATAATAGAATGTTTTGGATAATTCAATAATATATTATTATTAGTGACTGTATTTCTTCTATTTTTATTATAGATTGTCCAATGTTACTATCTACATGACTATATATGGACTCCAGAACATCCACAATAGGTTACTCTATACACATTTCATAACATTCTTGGGATAATAATTTAATGAAGATAAATTTTTTGGCTGAATTATTCATTAGTTTACTTTAGAACTAGACCAATGGTACATTCTTCACTTAGTGTATAATTTTCATCATATAGTGTAACTACAGATATTTCAATACATTACCTAGTCATTCACATAGATTACCTAAATATTAATCAAAATGATTTTTTAACAATAGTCACTAAGGATCCTATTTTCATTAATTCTTTTATATTCTTGATTACAATTTATTCCTCATATACATTCAATTCCATTATGAATATTCCATTACATACTAATGAATTTTTCATTGTCAATATTATATCATTTATAAATTTAAAATTCACATTCATTTACATAACTCCTCTCATACATATGATTTATTCAAATCAAATCTAGTCAAGAATGATAAACAACAGGAATTTACTCTCTAACAATGAAATCATAATCCTTTATGGTATGTCATAGTATATAAAAGGAGTTAATTATAAAATTAATGATACTATTCCATTAATATAACTTTTAATTCCAGCCAATGGATACTCATCATCCACCAATTACTACATTACATGGATATGAAATATATATTTGGAAAAAAAATTAAAATTAAGATTTAATGTTTTCAAAAAAAAATATAATATTGAATTATTTCAAGAAAAACTAATATTTTATTAGTTTATCTCATGTAATGAAGAATTTTCAAGTCTAATAATTAACTGCTTATTAGGTTGTCAATGTTGACCATTCACAAATTCTTATGGTTTTGAAATTTATACAATTGTTTCAATCAATATTTTCTTATTAAATTAAATAATATTTTGTCAAATATACTTATTATTCAATAATAATAATACTTACATGATCAAAAAATAGTATAGTCCTGGTAATAAAATTCTCATGCTTATAAATTCTTTTCACTTACTAATCTCATGTCCAATGATTAGAGGTTCACAACTATCCTAACAGTTTTTTTAAAACTATTTCATTATTTTAATTTTCATAATAATTTTTTTCAGTATTATTTAATAATTATTACCTTAAATATCCTATCAATAAATCTATAAAATCCAAAAACACAATTCTTTGGTATCTGAGATAAAAATAGTAATCCTATAAAATTTTGATATATAATTTGGATTCCTCACATTCCCTAACATATCTTAGTGATCTTGACCAATATATGGGTTCCATATGAAATGTACATTCATTATTTAATTATTCAATGACCTTGCTCGATCTCTCCACCCATGTGGCATATTTTAGATAATCTAATTGTTGATCAAATGGTGAAAATTTCACATCTTATTTTAATCCATTGAATCTTATCATGACATATGTGGAAATATAGGGTTATATCTGCTTAAGTGTATTTATTGATCATTTTTCATTCCACATATCGACCATGATGATGTTACTTGGGATAATACTGAATACTGAGTGATATCTAATTATATTGATCATATGGTTACATAGAAATGCCTCGTAGACATATCATTACCCCTAGGATATAATTAATATCAACTATCATAGATCTCTAAATCATATGGTTTATATGATTTTGAACCTATCCCTGGCCTTCTTCATTATGTCACCATTTTTACCACCAATCATGATGGTTTAATTATGGCTGATTATCTCCAAAACTCAAAAAACAAATCAAGGGATGGTAGATGTACACCAATTAATTCATGATCTGAGTTCACTTTCATGACATTCAGTAATTTAGTCCCTAAAATTAGATAATATAGTGAAAATACAGAATCATCTCTTAAAATTACTCAAATATATAACTCTAAATGGAGTGATTACAAAAGGATTTTACTAATATTTTAAATATATTTTCATACTTATATAATAAGTTTGGTGAATCAATCAAACAAAAATTTCATAAAAAAAATTCTAGAAATTTTACTAAAAATTGTCTGTAATTTCTATCAATATCAATTCATGGGATTTTATTAAATATGAAGGCAGTTTATTATACATGAAATAGAGAAAAACAACCAATTTTTTAATATTCAATGATTTAATATGAAAATTAGATGATATATTGAATTCTTGAAATGAATTAGTTGGATTGAAGAACAATACCCTATTTACATGTTCCTAGGATCATTTAGTGATGAACCACCAATCTATCACCATGATCATGTATATTGAATTACTCATTATTTATAATCCTATATCTAACCTTTCTTTTTTATAAAATAATATTACAATGAGGAAAATTTATTCCTATGAAGAAAAATGAATAATTATTTTTTAAATAATTCATTAATATTACTTCACAAATGTTGCGTACAACCATGGAAAAGACCAAAATTATACAAATATTAAATTGGGGTATGCAATATATTCCAGAATCCACATAGAATTTTTGTCCATTCTAATACCCCAATGATGTTAAATTAACCATTTTAGTCATTTTAAATAAAAATAAATATTTCCAACAACACTCTCCCATAGAGATCAACCAACCCACTAAATAAATTTATTGAAATTTAAATTAGTGTTAAATAAATCACTAGAAAATGAATCTGTCGTTAAATTTTGGTCAAAGTTATAATCATTCCTAGTTGAAGACCTATACCACCACATTATTTTTATAAAATGTGAATTAGAAAAAAAATCAAATTTCTATTACAAAAAAATAAGATAGTGACTTGAAAGAATGTTTTACAATGGAATAATTTAGTGAATTTTAATATCTTATTTCACTTCAAACTTTGTAATACATACATTTACAATGAAGGAATTTGGATTGAAATGTGTTTTTAAAGATAATTATAAGCTTATAATATTTAAAAATATCAAAAATATAAATCCTATTTATTATTACAAAATTTTATAAATTATAAAGAAAATAGAATGAGTAAAATAATTTAGAATAAAATTAAATATTTTTCAACATCAAAATAATTGTTTATTTTTGTTTGAGATATTTTAAATAAAAATATTCTCAAAATAATGGTTCTTATAACACTAATTGGTAAGTTGACCTAGAAGATATAAAATAAACTTCTAGATGTTTATTCCTTCTCAGTAGATGATGTGTTTCTTGAAAATCTATGATGAATAATATATTCACTTTATGTACATTGGAGCTTAAGAATATTGTGGTGTTTATAGAAATTACCATAATGATGTGGATGATACCAAAATTCAATGTAATGATGGTTGATGAAAAATATCCATTGATAATTGGTTGCATAGAAAAAACATATAATCAATTTATCAAAAATATTTATTAAATATTTGTGGAAAAAAAATTTGATATCACATATCACTTCATTTTTTATAATGTAAAATGTTGTGAGTTTAAAATGGATTATTCTTTAACAAAAGATAAAGTAATTTATTTCGAAAAGATGCCTATAAAAAAGGATTCATATTGAGAGGGAATTCTCTAACAAAATTCATATGACATCATGGAATTATACTATATATTAAATTCAATGTAAGTTTTTCATAATGAAGAAGAAAATTTTATTGTTTTACATAAGTGGAATAGGATTTAAAAATTTTCTTAATGAAGAAAAAGGATGATAGAATTTTACGGGGGAGTCTCTTTACACTGAAGATGTGAGAAAATGTTATTGTTTTTTATTTTCTTGAACTAAATTTGTATGTTCCCAAAAAAATGGGGAGTTTTAAATATATTCATTGAGATAGGTTCAATATGGTGTTAACCATTAGACCATGGTTTATAGAAAATTCATTAAAAAATACTTCCAATAGTGTGGTACTATGATCACTCTATCATTTGTAAATTACTATAATTAGTTCTCTAAGAAAATAATTTATGAGTTTTGTTTATGCATTTTTATTGTATTTATGACTAAAATACAAATGGATTGATTGTATATTAGTTGGTATTTTAAAGACATTGAATGGGTGATGAAATTATTGGTGAAGTAAACAACATGTCATGGGTTTCATAAAAGCACATCATGGTTGATGTACATTAAAATGTCTTATGAAGAGCCATAAAAATGATGATTTTTTATATTAATTTTTTTATAGTTTATCAGGGATTAAAACTCATATCATCATTTATAACACTACATCTTAGATTATGAAGATTATTACTGTGGTTTATTAGTTATAATATCTTGAGAATTTAAGGGTGGAGTATGTGATAAACTATAAAGTTAAATAAAATCATAGTAAATTCACCATGTCATAGACAAAAGAAAATATCCATTTTGTTAATATTTTTTAATGAAAAATATCAAGATTCATCATTCAAAAAAAATTATCATGAATAATTAAACATGAAACTAGACTTGAAGAAAAATTTCAGATTTTATAAAAAATATATTATGTTTATAGTGATGTATATGTTCTGGGAAACAAATAATGGCCTTGGATATTAGGGTAAGGGAGATATTTCAAGAAATAGTTGGTATTATATTTCCCCTCCTCGTTGTCTTGATAAGTGATGAGGGTTTATATTATGAATTAGCTCACATTACTAAGACACCAAAGTCTAGAAATAAATTCCCAAGGCTTCATAAACAATTAGGGGAATATTTTACCTTTGAAAATAAAATAACTAAAACATATGATGAAAGAAAAAAACTATTATATGATTCATGAGGTGCAACTGGATTATGCTTCAGTCCTTCCTTTAGGGTTCTGATGGAAAGTCAATTTTCTTACTTTCAAATGCTTCATTGATTTGGATTGGGTGATTCTTCCATGATGATGGATTATATTCCATATTTTTTGTTTTTTTTATTTTATTTGGTGGTTTTTTGATATGTGTTGGTTTAGATTCCCAGCAACAATGATGATTTTATCGGATGTTTGGTGGTCACTAAAAGCATTTATTCTCAGTGATATTGTGAATGTGGTTTCAAGTGGACGCTGGAAATGGTGGTGAAGACGATGTTTGGAATTAATGGCAGTGACTAGAAGACGATGACGTTGATGTGATGATGGTGGCAATGACGTGGATGGAAAAGTTGACTCGACATGTTGCAGTGTGGTTTTGGCAGCGAGTGTGATTTATGGGATACTGACAGAATTTGATCTTCCTTTTGACTTTTGAATTTCTTCCAACTGTAATGTGTGATGATTTTTGTGTGGTTAAACTCTTGGAATGTGGTTTTATGAAAATAAAAAAAATAATAGGTCAAATGAAAAAGGATTGTTAATAGATCTCTGAAGAAATGAGATACTAATCATTTATATGTGTCTCGATATACATCATCCACATATTCACCAAAGATTCCAAGAATAGGGTGATTATAAAAATTAGTATGATTTTCAAAATTACTTCCCAACTCTTGATACTCTGATAGAACATGTTAACTAATTAATATAATATAGTTCAAAGAAATTAAAAACATTTTATATAAAATCCAAAATAGTTTTATGAATAAAATAGTTTTCCATGTAAAACAACCAAACCTGTTTTTAGAAAGTTTCACATTTCCATTTTTCATACCAATTTCAAGCATCGACACATCAATACAAGCATGCATATTCCACAGTTCCATACTCATGAGAAGTATCTCATTGAATTACAAATTTGTCACATGGTACTCATATACTAGGTGCCCTAATAGAACACACCCCTTCCATAGGGTCACGTCTAATTAAAATGAACTCACACATAACATGTATTCCCAAAAACACCTAATAAGTTTCAATAAAACATTCCATTTATTGAAATATTTCCTACAAAAAATATTTTCACCAAAACCAAACCGTAATTTTAAAATATTAATTTTAAAATAATCAACAAAAAAATTCTATAAAATCATCTAATTTTTCATAACAACAAAAAACCATTACTATAGAGGTTTTTATCCAGAATCACACATCAATTTCACAATATAATGGAATTAATTTAAAAAATTAAAACCAATCCTTCAATTTCAAATCAAGAGGACTCCAAAGTGAATCCAACCAACTCTCAAGATTTCATGAAAATGAATAATGATATAAAACATCAAAAACCCAGCTTAAATATCTTAAAAATGTCCTTAGATCTTATTCCATACAAATAAAGCAAACATATATCATTAAAATTTACATCATGTGGCATAGATGTATCCCCAAAGAACCAAATCCATGATTCCAAGAGGGGGAAGAATAAGAAAAATAAGTAAAACAATTAAGAATACATACTTACTAAAGAATTTGGACCCCCAACACACATTGAAATGCCTAGGAATCACCCCATGATTAAATGATATGGTCTACACAACCTTAGGATGGATATGAATTCTACATAAGACATGTTTATAGGGGAATTAGAGTCTTAGGGGTTAAATAAAATTAGATCCATAATGTTTAGATCAAATTTTTCATGGTGCATGGTTAGGGTGCACGGTTAGGCAAACCGTACGATAACCATGCACTAGACGCTACCTCCAAAATCACCTCACACTAATAGTTCTACTACCCTATTCCCATCATTACATATTTTCTACTAGGAATCCTCATAGTGTTTACAAATAATTAACCTAAATATGTGCCTACCAAGGGCCCAGTGTTTCAGTTTCACGGTTTTTTGGGAGGTGTTTTTTGGTTTTTACAAAACATTCTTATACCGCACACCTCTTGAAAAGACACAGAAACATGAAATAACTCTTATGAACTGTTAAAACCATACCCCAATAACATCATATACAAAAAATAAATAAATAAAGGGTAAAT
The DNA here is from genome assembly GCA_963277665.1 of Viscum album. NCBI lineage: Eukaryota > Viridiplantae > Streptophyta > Magnoliopsida > Santalales > Viscaceae > Viscum > Viscum album. The sequence continues at coordinate 287,645,715 of OY728153.1, read as the reverse complement.
TACCATAAAGTTAATGTGATAAATTCTTCCCACTATTGGTATTCATGTCCTTATAAAGTAAAAAACCACCATTGTTCTGAAAGAGTTTCACCATTTCTCCACCATGTACTTTCCATGCTCCCACATTTCATCTTGAATTTGACCTTTATTACAAAAAAACCAAAATATTCTGTTGCTTTTCCCATGAAATACAATATCTTCCCTATCTATAATCTACACTAGAACATGAACAAACATAGCATCTGGTTCTACATTAATATGATCCCATCGAATCACATGGTCAACATCAGGTTGATACTTATTAAATTGAGATAGATGAAACCTATTATTTTCTAAACTGAATCATGGTAGAAAATACAAATTATATCCCACCTCACCATCCCATTCTAGTATCACATAAGGGACTACATATCTTGGAGATAACATTATATACTTCAAAAAACGATGATACACATGCCTTGGAGAAAATTTCAAGAACACATGATTACTCATCTTTAATGACAATGGCTATTGAAGATGATTTATATACAATTTTTGATAAATATGTGTAACATTTATTCTCTTTTTAATTAAATATATCTTCCCCGCAATATCTTGGAAAATTCCGGGTCCATCTAATGAAGTCTCACCTATTTACACCCAAAAAAATAGATATCAGCAAAGGTTCCCATAACATGCTTCAAAAGGAGTCATTTGTTTCGAGTCCTAATAAAATATTGTTATATAAAAACACCATTTATATTATGGGATCCTCCCATGATCCCCTAAAATCAATTAGAAAATCCCTAACCATGTATTATAATGTTTGTATTGTCCTTTTGGATTTCCATAAGTTTAAGGATGATGCACAGTGTTTTTTGTCAACTGGTTCCCAAGGGATTATTGTATAGACATCCAAAAATGAGATGTAAAAATCGGATCTCAGTCTGCTACTATAGAATCTGGTATACCATGAATTTTTACCACTAATCAGATTTTAATTTTCAACAAACCTTCCACTGTATTATATTTAGGAATAATGACGAAATGGGCCTCCATTGTGAGTTGACCCAGTATCACACACATCGAATCATATTTTTGAACCATCCTTGGTAGACTAGTTATGAAATCCAAGGATATATACTCTTATTTTCACACTATAATCAGTAAAGTATTCATTATACCCACTTGTCTCTAGGTCACTACCTTAAGCTATTGAAAAATTGGGCATATCAAAACCAAATCAACCACTTTTTATTACATGTCATCACACTGAAAGTTTTCCTTCAGTCCCTTGCATATATTTTATATTCTATTATGAATATCCCATCTCAAATGGTGGTAATCATGATGAATTTGTTTCTAAAAATGCATAGGTACGACCTTCCAATTTTGAAACAGCCGCATAGTATTTCTATTAAGATAAATCCCTCAATGGTCCCCTCAACATTGATATTTGACCTGATAGAAACTCGCTCAAAATTTTATGTATATTCCAATATAACATAATTGAAAAATAAGTGTAAAAAAGAAACTAGTGATAAAACTACCACATTACCTTATTCTTCACAATGGAAGTGCATGTCGGTTATCACCGACATCAACTACCATTGATATGAAGCCTCTTTCACCATCTAATTATATGACTTTCTTCATAATGCATCCACCAAAAAAATTCATTTACATGGTGTATACATTAATAAAAAAATTTACATTTAAAGATACTCCATGGATCTTCTGTGTCTCAAATTTAAATATCTTTGTTATAAATTGTGTTACACACTTTTATTATCTATAAAAATACTAAATTTATCACCAAAGAGGTAATGACACCAATTCATCAAAGCATGGACCACAACGGCTAAATCCAAATAGTGTGCTGGGTAGGTCATATCATGAAATTGTAACATCTATGAGCTATGATAGACAACATTATTTCCCAGTCATGGAAGACATACCAAGCCATATCCTGAAGCATCACAATGCACCATATAATAATGTCCTAATTCTAAAAAAATAAATATGGTTTCTTATGTAGTTCATGCTCTAAGTTCATAAAAAGACATATAACATTACTCATTTAATTGTAATTGAACATTTTTCCTTGTCAAATCTATCATTGCTGAAGATATTCAAGAAAATTAATGAACAAAACATCAGTAATAACTAGCTAGACCAATGAAACTACATATATTGAAGACATTGTTTTGTGATTTCCAATAGATACAGCCTCTATATTTTTTAGATCCATAAAAACAACTTTTTCAAAATTAAAATGACTAAATTAATGTTCATATTATATCAAGAAAATCACACTTCGAAATTTTCGAATAAAGATGATTATCCCATGAGATACCCAACACTATCACCAAGTGTTTCTCATGATCAATGTTTTTCCTTGAATACAACAATATGACATCCAAAAACACCAATATAAAAGAATCTAGATAGCTTTAAAATATCCCATTCATAAATTCCATAAATATAGTTTGTGCATTCTTAAGATGAAAATAAATTCCCACATACTCATAATGGCCATATCTACTCATGAAATTTACCTTTGTAATATCCTCCTTTTGAGCCCAAAGTTGGTGATATCCTAAATATTATTAAATTTCAGAGAACCTTTGTGATCAACTTAGTTGATCAAAAGGTCATAAATTCATGGAATATGATACCAATTATTTATCATGACTTGAATAATATTATGGTAATCCATAAAAAAATGGAAGAGTGTCATCCACCTTTTTGACAAACAAAAGTGGTGTAGCCCATAAAGTAGTACTCGGACAATTAAACCCATTTCATTCTAACTCTTCGAAATAGATTTTAAATTCCCTTATTGTTTTGGATCCATACATTATGATGGATGTGGCATATGATTATTCCCCAGAAAGTGATTGATCATGAACTCAACTTCTCATATGGGTGTAAAACCAGATAATGTTTTAGGAAAAACATCATGAAATTGATCAATAATTGTTGTAAAACCACTATTCACACAATCGTCCATAGATTCTAAGGTCAAAGTTTCTAACTTGTATGAGATAGTTCCAACCACTGGTTCCAAAAATTCTACTCCACATCCCTTTTCATTCTAATATTCTTTAAATAAACTTTCTACACCATCATCAATTTTAATACTATCCCTTTGGCTGAAAAATTGTATGTGAGCTTTGAACATTGTCTAACAATCCAAAACTAAGAATAAGTCATAGAATACTTCTCGAGGACTGAGAGGTCCTAAATCAATTTATCCCCATTGAAAGTTAGAGAACATTATTTTCACATCAAGGCTTGATATTTTTTTGGGACAAGGGGATTGTAATGTTTCAAAATAGAAGGACTCGCCTCAATAGGGAAACCTATAAGATCCATATATTGAAAAGTAATAAATAAATATGAGTCAAACATATCTAAAAAATAATTAATAAGGGTAGAATTCAAAATAATTTCACCTCTTACTATCGAATATTCTGATTGATCATCCATAACAACATTATCATCTCTATAAAATTTCTTACTCACTGCACATTGGACTTTATTACCCTATTGAGATTTCATTGGTTGAGGAGTAAAAATATTCTTAGAATCACTATGGTATTCTTGGTTATACGGATGGGATCTATTCTGATTCACGTGTCCCATAAAATCATATGATGTATGTGAAGCATGAGATGTGTCCCTAGAACCAGAACAAGGATCATTATGACAATAGCACAATATATGTCTCATCTAGTTGAAATTTTCACGTGATATTGGTTGTGTTGAAAAATATCACTTCATATGATTTAAAGAACCACATTCAAAACAACCAATTTTACCCTTTGGTTTAGGAGGGATATTCGCTGATCACGCGATCTAATTCTATGTCATACCACCATCTTGGAAATAAGTTTCCCTCTTCTAGTTATTCCTTACATTAGAGTTCCCTAGATTTCCCATATTTATCAATATGCTTCCTCAACCTATATTTCCAGATATATCCATTTTCCACCTTATCTCTTTTAAAAATATCTATATAATCTGATATAAAATGCATAAAAATATTTTTTTGAATCTCCTTCCTCTACCCTAATTCAAAAATGTGTTCCTTTAAGGATGCACTTACATCAACATCTGGTCTAAATTAGAATAAATTAATAAATTTAACCATGTACTTAATTAAAGTGAGGTTCTCCTGCTTCAAGATGAAAATATATGTAGTTCTAGATATTATAATGGTTTTAGGATATAATTTTTTGTTAAAAACTTATATGAAATATACTCATGAAATTCCTTTTTCTAATTTTTTATGAAATGCTAAATCCCACTACTGGTATGGAAAATCATCCAGCATGTGCATGGCCAAATCCTAATTCTACTCAATGAGTGTTCCAAGGAAATTGAATATTTTATTAATACTATTTATCCATACTACTACATTTTTATGTTCTAATTCTACTTTGGAACTGAACAGAATTATCCACTTTCCATGGATCATCCCTCTTGTAACCTCAATCCATGGCATAAAAATCCTTGAAAATACATTGAACCAACACTTGGATTACCTATGGATTATGTGAAGCCACATTATCAACATTCTCATCTTGTTGGTTTCTACAGTGCCTACCTGGTGTCATTCTCTATAACCAAAAGAAAAATCCATTTAGTCTCCCTCTCTAGCAACTGATTTAATAGAAATTTAAAATGTACCAAATTACACATGTCAAAACAATGATTTTAAAAAATCAACCATTTTAGTTTTCAAACCATTTTTTTAAATGTCTTGAGCCATCCAAATGGGTCTCATGCCATGACTCCCCAAGCACGCCTCTAATAGGTCAAGGGCTGGTGACTAGCACAAAGTCCCAATAACATTTAATTGGTAGGCCTTAGACTAAGTACCTATAAACACATACACACATATCTCCAAGAACATACTATGATAAAATGTAAAAATAGCTAAAAACAATGAATGCATATATCTAAATCCAACAACCATAGTAAGAAAAGTAGTAATGTAATGTAAATAAGTCCAAGTACAATCCTACCATGAATAGACTAAAAAAATCCAACCTAAAAGTAATACTAGGACTGTTGTCAAGATACCGCAAGAACACGACATGGTTTGTCTAATCTTAGTAAGCACTGTCTGGTCCTACTCCATCTTGGAATCTATCAAAAGTATGATCATCTACAAAATAAATGGCATATATGGGAAAATACCAGGAAAGGGTGAGTATAAAAATACCACATATGCCACATAGAAACCATAAAGCCTACAAAAAAAAAGAATACAAACATCTCTATAAATTTATATGTCTACAAAACCTATAAAAATAATATAAAAATATACTCAACAGCGAAAAATACTCTACAGGTAAAGCCACAATCGCAATACCACATTAGGATTCATGCTCAGTGGTTCTACATAGAACTCATCCCGGAGAACACACTCCTGGGTCTGAAATCATTAATAAAAACCATCCAAGATATAATCCAAATCAAGTATTACCATTATAAGTACATTAAAATAGTCTAAAGAGATGTGATCCACATATGAGGATCACACCCAAGGCCATGTGTTATACTAAGAAATCAATATTCATTAACCTACTAAGTAGAGGATCGTAATAGGACATAGTTTTGGTTATGATGATTCCAATAAACCCACTTATGGAATGACGATGAATAGAGGATCTCACTCCGAGCATCATGGAAATATTCTAAAAACTCTATCCAAGAAGTTATGTTAATGGGATCATTGTCTTAAGTGTGTGAGGTTATTTTTTAGAAAACCTCAGGGAATGGATATGGAAAACACACCCTAAAAAACATGTCCAAGATAAATAGTAAAAGGGATGCAAGACAACGTTAAGTAAATACATGGATTATTGTACGGTTACCCTCTATGTCCCCTTAACCCCAGGTCATGATTATGTAAACAGCCTAGGTCTTGGGTCTATGTAACAGTACATGGAATGCCTTTTTCCCATGTACTCTACTCATGTACTAGTACATTGCTTAGCCCATGTATATTCTTCCAAACCATGTCAATGTGGGAGTACATGGCTTACCTGTGCCCAAGTACCCAATCCCATGTTTGTGTACCCTATGAGGTACAAGTTGAGCCATCGGGAGGAGGTTATACACCACATGGAAGGTTTACTCACTATGTGATACATAACTTTATCTACATCCCTAGTCCCCACTGGGAGAGGCCCACTTGGTATGTGGCTCCACATTACATTCTCTATAGTGTATAAATTTCCAAAATCTTAGATCAAGGTTCTTCATTCATTTTTGTTCTTCTTGCCATCAATCTAGCCATTCTCCGTGTGTGAAAATCAAGGCTTCACATTTTCCGATCCTTTTCAATGATGAAGAACATGTTCCAATCATCAAATCCATTAAAAACACCATGTAATTCCATTCATCATTGTGTGTTGAATAACATTAAAGTAGATATCGAAAATGGTCTGATCTGCTTCCACTTCTTTCATCACACCACCTTCATGTTGTGCCACTACCATATCTATGATATCAAATTGTTGTGCTAAGAAACATGTGTGCAGTGATAAAATTCATGGTGGATGTCAGACAATGGGCCTAACAAATAATTCCCACAATGAACGAAGAAAAAGGGGAGAAATGCACAATTACAAACATATGGTCTGAACCTCAACCAATGTTCATGTTGTCCTCAATCCATCGTCATTTGAATAACAATAAAGAATAAAACATCATAATGGAATATTCCTGATAAAATCCCATTAAAAAACCCATCATCCAAGATGACCAAACCTTAAATCCATCTATTGGTTGATTGATTCATGTTTGTTATAGAAATTAAGAATAGGTAAATAAAATATACAAAACATGCATCCTATATTGAGATGGATCAATCATGGGTGAAGAATAAGAATGCATCATTGTTGTTGGCATGATCTTGAATCATGTTTCTTGTTGATCATATATTTACAATCCGATTATATTTTGTCTGAGATGGACCATCCCATTCTCTCTCCAATGACTCTATAATGACTCTAGGGTTATGTGGCTAACCATGGAATTCTATCGTAATAGTCTACTTGATGAATCTCAAGTCACTAGTCAATCGAAAAAATTAATTATTTAATATATTTTACGCTATCTATGAATTGTTTAAAAACGCCCCATGTGGACTAAGGTTATGTCATTCCTAAGGTAAAATATATGTTCGGAACTCAACAATTCCCTGAAATTTCTAATCTGGGCCCTGGTTTATAAGTTATTATATTTTCTAGGAAAACCACACATGCATGATTTTTAATGTATTTTATATATGTAAAACATTTATTTCAGGAACACTAGACCTCAGAATCACACACCTTCTCAACACATGATCTCTAAAATAATCCATTAAATACCCAAAAAATAATACATGGAAAATCCAATTCATTAATTTCTCCCCACCTTATGGACATGCATCCTAAAAATCCAAAAAAGGGATACATAAACAGATGTGGGTACTGGGCATGAATCAAATCCTCCATATCTCATTTGCATTCCTAAATATTCTTATGCTACAACTGGACACACACTAAAGGAATCACTCACCCATGAAGGATCCTCTATTTTTTATCATCAATATCTACCAAGGTATATAGAAATGGTAGCTCTATCCTAGATTTCCATCTCTCCCTAGTCGATAATGTGTAATGGGTCATGCACGTACCTCCTCAACTATGACACGTGGAAGACATCATATACCCGGTCCAACTATGGTGCTAGAGTTAAGGGTTAAACCACCTCACCAAATATACTAAGTAACTGAAAAGGTCTAATGAATCTTTGAGATAGCTTTATACCTAATCCAAATCTCTATAGTCCACATCAAGTTGAAACCTTTAGTAATGCATGGTCTCCCTCCTTAGACCCTGAAGGCCTCTATAGTCAGTCCGCATAAGACTTCTCATGACTATGTGTAGTCTTTATCTAGTTTCGCACACCAACTATGGTCCCATTAGTTTCAAATCTCATAGTTAAGTCTGAAAAAGTGGTGACCTATATGGTAACCCCTTAATAGCCTCAAATGGTGCCATACCGATGGTAAAATGGTAGTTGTTATTATAAGAAAACTCAACCAAAGGTTGGTGATCCTCTAAACTACGACCAAATTCCAAAATGAAATCTCAGGGCATGTCCTATAGAACTTCAATGGTCCACTCTATCTAGTTATCTATTTGGGGGTGAAACATTGTGCTCAAACATATCTTATTCCCAAATGCCTCCTACAATCCCCTCCACGATTGGGATGTGAAGTGAGAATCAAAATATAAAATATCGTTGAGGTAACTCCATGTAGTTGGAATCTCTCATGCATGTAGAGGCATAAAACTACCACAAAAATGGGAATCTGTAGTGCCACCCTTTATCAGCACTAAAAAAATCACTGATAACATTTACCCTTTATCAGCTCTTCTATAGCACTGATAAAGGCACCCCATTTATCAGTTTTTTTAGGGCTGTTAAAGGGGACCTCTTTATCAATTATTTTTTTATTAGTGATGATAAAAGGGGGATTTATCAGAGATTTTTCCTAGCATTGATAAAGAGTATATTTCCAAAAAAATCATGAATATTAATATATTGTTATATAAGTATATTTATATTGATATAAATATAATAAATATTTTTTAAATATATTTTAGATAATTATAAAGAGACTATTACATTTCATATATATGAAATTTAGTGAAACTAGCATTAAAATATTTTAAAAAATATTATTAACTAATAATTTTATAATTATCACTGATTAATAATCATTTAATAACAATTTGAAGCTAGAAAAAATCATATAAAATTCATAAAAGATCATAAATAAGTTGAAAATGTAACTCAAATTCAAACAGACTTAACTTTTGATCTGGGGGTCAGTTTGAGCTCTATAATATATCAAATCAAATATTGCGATGATATTTACATGCTAGTGATAAAAGGAAACCCTCTGTCACATTTTTCAAGGCCAATAAAGGCCTATAAAGACTCAAAAACCTAGTTTTTTGTCAGGATACCCCAATTTTTTGACATTCAAACAACTATAACTTTTGATCCAAATGTCTGCTAGGCCTGAACCCCGAATCATATCAAAGATTGTTTAATTTTATTCGAATTGATAGGTTGTGGAGTTGAAACGTACTTCTAGATTATAATTTATGTCCTTTTTAACAATATATGGCTTTTCAGATACACATATATATGTGTATTTATTGGTAAATATATATATGTCTTTATGTGTGTGTGTCTATGTATGTGTGTGTGTGTGTTTTATATATGTATGTATGTATTTATTTATTTATTTATTTATAAACACAAATAAAAACATATTTTATAAAGGTATTTAAAACTAATCTTATGAATATATATTAATATAAAAAAAACAATATATACGGATATAAAATTATAACTAAATATATATATATAAATAAATATAAATTTATATTAATATACAAATATATATATATATGAATTAATATATATTTATTAATATAACTAAATATATTTATATTAATACGAATCTATATTAATATAGAAATAAATATTACTAGATATATATAAATATAAAAATATATTAACCTACGAAGATATATATATATATATATTAATATATTAATAAATATAGATGTGTTAATATAACTAAAAATATTTATACTAATATGAATATATATTAATATACAAATAAATTTAACTATATATATATAAATAGATATGTATATTAATATATGAATATATATATATATATATTAATATATGAATAAATAAATATGTATTAATAAAACTAAATATATTTATATTATTATGAGTCTATATTAATATACGAATAAATATAACTATATATATAAATAAATATATATATCATTAAATGGAGAAAATTTCTAAATGGATTAGTGGTAAAGGTGCTGGCGTGCAAGGGGGGAGGTCTCGGGTTTGATTTTGGGTGGAAGCAGCAGGGGTACACGGGTAAGTTGGAGGGGGTTTCGTGGGCAAGTGCAGTGTGCCATGAGTGGGAGGGGGTCCACCTAACACTGATAAAAGGGGGGGTCAAGCACTGTTAAAATCTCCCCGAGCACTGTATTTTCTTTTTAACTATTTTTTAGATTTTTTTTACTTTTATCAGTTCTAGAAAAAGTGATGATAAAAGGGGTCTTTTATCAGCCCTAAAAAGCGTTGAAAAGGGGCATTTTTATCAGAACTTTTTTAGCGCTGATAAAAGGGTCCTTTATCAGTGCTTTTTTGAGTGCTGATAAAAGGGACACCCTATCTCTGCCTCAATTAACAACACTTTTCTAGTGTTGTTAATGCTCTTTTCTAGTGATGAAAAATCCCATATTTGCAGTAGTGACACAAGCTATCTGCTAGACTCTGCTCTCAAATAGATAACATGCTGACTGACTTGGTGAGTCAGTCTATGATCAAACATATGGAATCATTTCCCTTGTATCTATGTGGTAATCCCATCAAAAATTCCAGGAATATATCATCCCACTTCTACTATGGAACCTTAATGGGTTGAGTTAAACCTAATAGATCATGGTGCTCATCATTCGCTTGCTGGAAAGTAAGGAATCCCGAAACAAACTATAAAAATCCCATTTTAATCCCTATCCACCAAAAATGATTTCATGGGTCCTCGTATATCTTTTCCACAACTGGATATACCACCAAAGGAGATGTTTGAAACTCTCTCAAAACCTAATCCTTCAATGTCACTGGTACTAGAGTATATCATCTTGAAAGAACTATATGCTCTCCAAATTCATAAAATTCATCAAGAGAATGTTCAGTTGGTATCTGAGAATGTAGGGTCTCATAAACGGGTTCCCCAAGAGGTGCCTACCCAACTTTCTCTAAAAGTGGAAGGGTAAAAACCGTCGACCGGTGGTATATTATTTCATCTCCTCCCACAAAATATAATTGAATGAGTCAAACTACTCTGAAATCTTGTTCAGCAACTGTGAATAATATCTCTTATTGATAGAATATGCTACTTCATTTCCCTTCACAAGAGTATAAAAAATTTTAAAGTCATAATCCTAGAGAAAATCTATCCATGGCCTTAATTTTAAGTTATGGTACTTCAAAGACAAGTTATACTTGTGACTCTTGTGATTAGAATATATGATAAACTTCTCAACAATAAGGTTGTGTCACCACATATTTGGTGTGAAGAGTACCATTACTAACACATAATCATGGGTCATATAGTTCTACCCTTGTGGTTTCAACTTTCATATACCATAAGCAATCATCACCTGCCTCTATCTCAGGAAATAACCAAGCCCAGTTCCTAATTCATCACCAAACACTATGTAATCAACACCCTCCTCTAGAAATATCAATATTGGAGCACTCATCAATCTCTGCCTCTACTTCGAAATAGCCTATTTGACCCTCTCTAATCACATGAAAGGCTACCCCTTATGTGTCAAATATTTCATGAGATATAATATCCTAGAGATGTTATGTATGAATCACTAGTAATACTCTTCTATCCCACAAATGCTTATCACCTCTGCCACATTCTTGGGTGGCTCCCAATCTAACACTACCTCGACCTTGGATGGGTTGACTGCCACTCCATCTGTTGAGATAACATGTGCCAAACGGTGGAACCCTAAATCCAAAGTTATATATTTGATAGAATCCCATAAAGATGCTTCTCTCATTTTACTTATATAACTATCTTCGTGTTTCTTGTCTGCTCTTCCTTGGATTCCAAATACACAAGGATAGCATCAATAAAAATTACCACAAACCGGTATAAGAAAGGATGAAAGATCTAGTTCATGAGTCCCATGAACAATTCTTGGGAATTTTTCATGACAAAGTGAAACACAATGTACTCATAATGAATGTAGTGAAATTTTAGTTCTATATTTTCTATATCCTTATCTCATACTCACAACTGGTGATAGCCTGAATTGGGTTCGATCATCGAGAACTATTGTGATCCTCTCAACATAACAAAGAGGTCATCAATCCTAAATAGTGGATACTTATTCTTCATGATAACCTTGTTCAATAATATATAGTCCCCATATAACATCCTACACTAATATGTATTCTTGCAAAACAAAACCGTCATTTCCTAGGATGAAACACTGATTTTAACAAATCCCTTCCTCTCCAAATCCTCCAACTGCACCCTCATCCCACGATGCTACACATGAGCCATCTAATATGATGGTGTAGATATAATAGCTACCCCAGGGTGTAGATCAAGGTAGAATTATATCTCATAGTGGGGAGGTAAGTTGAGAACCCCCTCAAGGAAGACATCCTCATACTCCACCACCATGGTAGGAAAATGAGAATTCATTACAACCACTACACTAAGGTCTAGGAAATACAACTGATGAGTAATCAGTTGCACCCTCATATGTGTGATTCCATATTACACTATCTTGGTTTCGATGTCAATTAAAATAGATAAACTAGTCCCATTTATTTGGGTACATCACATCTTCATCCTGAAACAATCAATCTAGGTATGATGTGTACATAAGTAGTACATACCTAAGATGTCATTGAAAGGCCTCATCACTACAAAAAATATATCCCAATGAAAACTCTCCCCTCTAAGAGTTAATTAAAAAATTTGGCACAATTTATTATTATTGACTCATCTCCAGTTGGATTCTCCATTCACTTTGGTTGAATCAAGGGTCAATCAGAATCTCTAAGTCTCATTAAATATATGTGGAATGAATGGAATGACTAGAACCTATATCTATCTATACTAAATATAAGGTATAAAAGACATATATCATACCTCAAATTATTATCAGAACCTCTAGGTCATATGATTAGTCCACCTGCAGATGTCCTCACCCATATCCTCTAGCTCTCTGAGCCTAGAGTGGACTATAGGAGGGAGGTGGTGGTAACAAGTAAAATCATACACCACCATCTAATACTCTCCCAGATCCAATTTCATGACTTCTAGAATGTAGGCCTATATGATGATGTCGTTACCTCTACCATAGTTTCACATCCATGTTTTCTATGTCAGTTGTATGGCAGGTCAAACAGTCTTGAGAAAAAATATTCCCTTATGTCCCATGAATAACAACACCCCTCCATGGGATAACTACCACCATCATTTGATCCATGAACAGTCGAACCATTATTCGAGGACCTCATCCTAAAATTTATCTCACATCTAATTCTATGAGACTAACATTGGTAACATTATGCTAATGTCTCTACTCATGATTTCCCACTGTCGACAACAACTAGTTGTTTCTGCTCATATGAGAAAATCTCAACCACCAAATCTATGTCTATCACCCCATCGTTGGTAGGAATGCATACAGGGATAGCACTGTCTCAGATGTCTCTACAACGTCCTCATTTAAATATTTATTCCCTAATGAACTGGTCTTGAACCATATCTATTGAGTACATGTAGAGGTTTGTAAACCATGATGAATAATTAGCTACCATTTTTCTTCCCTACTGGAGTTGCAGAATCTCTTAGCTACATACAACCCTCAAAATTTCTGGAGATAAATACTCTATGAGAATACACTCAAACTCTAACCATGCTAGAGTCACCACATTATATGACGGGGTCATTGACCCCCACCAGTTCCTAATGATCCACGGAGAAGGCTCAACTCCAGGACCACAATATGATCTGCTGGTGTCCTGACCAGATTAAAAACTCAGGTCACCACCTCAAAATATTTTACAGCCACATGTGGGTTGTGCTCGCCTCTTAACCTAAGGCGTATCTATCACTGAAACACATAAAGATCACTTATCTTGAATGAATCATCCAATGGTACTGTTGGTACCATCTATACTATACAGGTGGTGGTGTATCTAGTGTGCCACTTGGAGGTATCACTTTTAGAACTAGTCCCTATATCGACACCTCATATTTTTGGGTATCATCCTTGTGATCTTAATGATGGATCCTGGATGGAATAAATCATAGATGCATCCTGAAAGATAACATGATGCACCCCAGTTAATGAGTATATCTGGAGTGATAACTAAATAATGACATGGAAACCACAACACATTCCTATATGATTCATGTACCATTATTTTCCATAAAACTGATTTTCTCATTTACATGGTCGAAAGACTTGTGGTTAGTGTCTAGGTGTATGGATGAGTCAGCTACCACACCAATACTAGAGTCTCTATCCAGAATGAAATATGAAAAACACTTAATAATAATTCCACAAAATAATATCTGATTATATGGTCCTATGGTCGAACCAACTCATCGTATACAACTCTATCATGAACCATACCAATGGGGATTATATTGTGACATTCCAAGACCAAATCCAAATGATCAAAAAAACTAAACAACCATGCATGAATACATATAAATCCCAAAAACCTAGTACTATAAGAACCAAAGGAAAGTAAACATGAAAAAATAAAATCCCACAACAAAGAGTTTGTAAACAAGTCCAATCTGAAAGCACTACTGGGATATCTATCAAGCTACTAAAGGAAAAAAATTAGTCAGTCTGTTATCATTATGCACTATCTAGTTTTAGTCTATCTAGGTCTTTGTCAAATGTTCGATTGTCTACACAAGACATGGAATGTGCAGGAAACACCCATGTAGGGGTGAGTATAACAGTACCCAGTAGGACACCCTAAAACCACACAACATACAACTAAAGAATATAGTCATATCTAATAAAGTGTATTTATATAGAAAATACAAATAATAATATCTAGATATACTTAACAAAGAGACTTAGTCTATAGGTAATGTTAGAACCGTAATACTAACCTAGGATTCCATCTCCAGGGATCCACATCGAACCTGTCCTGGAGAACACACTCCTGAAAAGTACTGATGAAGTTTGTATGAGAGGTAATGATCCTCATGTATCGCCATTATAACTACACACTTACAGTCCGAATAGATATAATAGAATGATGAGGATCACACCCAAGGCCATGGGGTATACCAAAAACTCAATCTTGACTAACCCGATGATTATAGAATAGGTTCCCGCGTAATTTTGGTCACAACGATACCAATCACTCAACCTTGGTCATGAATATGAATAGAGAATCTTAATTTGTGCCGCATAGAAGGATTCCGACAACTAAATCCATGAATTTCTATGTAAATGATAATTTTCTTAGGTGTTGGAGGTGATTTCACACTAACCCTCAGAGAATGGATATAAGGAATGAACCCTAACAAATAATTTCCAAGATACATAGGGTAAGGGCTCTAAGAAGAAATTAAGTTTGTACACAACATGTACCATAGTTACACAAGGTTTCTCCTTGACCCACAACCTTACCCATATAATGTACCCATATATCGAGTCTGCGTAACAATACACAAAGATCAGTTTTCCCATGTACTCTTCCTATGTACTAGTACATGGCATAGTGCATGCATATTTCCCTAGTCCATGTCTGTGTGGGAGTACATAGTAGGCCCAAGTCCATGTACTCTAACCCATTTCTACAAACCCTCCAAGGTATATGTCATGCAATCAGGAAGAGGAAACAATCAATATGAAAGGGTCACAATCTGTGTGATACTTAGCCTTCATTAAAACCCTATCCACCTCTAGGAGGGTCCCACATGGAATGTGGCTCTCTATTATAGATTGTGTGATGTGGAAATTTCAAGAATATCATATATGGGTTCAATATTCATTTCACTGCTTCCAACCATTGATCTAATCATTCGACTTTCCATAAAATCTCGGATTCATATTGATCGAGCCTTACCATCTATGAACAATATGTTCTGATCATCAAGTCCATTAGGAAAACACCGTCAAACTTCAGTTATAGTTATCCGATGAAGAACATGAAATCAGATATCCAAAACATTCTAATCTGCCACCTCTTCTACCACCACCCACCATTTTTTCATTTCGATCATAGATCTATGATATTGAATCATTACACCATGAAATTAGATTGAAACAATCGATTTCCTGGGGTTTTATAATGAATGGATCATTTAATTTTTAAATCATGGAGGATTTGGGAAGGAACTACTTTTTTACTATTTTGATAATTTCTATGATATTATATAATCTATTATATTATTTTTGATTGATTATATGATGAATGGTATGATTATATAGGTTTTTTGAGAAATCCTTATTAAAATCAAATGAATAAATTTTATGTAAATTTATTTATATAAAAATTACATTAGGAGAGGCTAGGATTGATAAATATTTTAATATATAATTGGGTGTAGATATTCTCACACAATGTCAATGCATTATTGAAAAATTATTTTTTTATACCAATTGTAACACTCCTAAATTCTAAAATAGAAACACTGTATTTGATGGGGTATGTTACACGCAACACTGAGTTTAATCAACCCACAAAATATGTTTCTTCAAATATAATCTCTTTGATAGATTATGGAACACACAACCCTGAGTTGAAATGAACAATAAAATGTTATATTGTTATAAACAATCAATTAACTTAGATATTATGTGTAGTGATAACAAAATTATGAAAATCAAGGTTATATATTAATTAAAATTAAAATAAGAATCATTTAAAATAAAATGAAATGTTTTCTGAAAAATTGTATTCCTTGTAAAGGACCGTTTAGTCACGCTTTTCACAAAACAAAATAAACTTTTACCACTTTTAGAAAAATTATTTTAAAAAATAAACATCATTTTTTAAATTATAATATCAAAATTATCATCAAGAAAATTTATGTTATTTTAATGAAATGTTTTATATCATTATTAGTAGTGAAAATACTGTATCTTAATTGAAAACTTCCTTTTCATTTAAATTATTTATAATTTTAAAATATATTTTGAATTGTTTTTAAAGTAAAATTAGTAAAATTATATATATATATATATATATATATTAAAAAAATTAGGTCACTATAATCATTTTCATATTATATTATGATAAAAAAACTTTATAAACATTTAAACATTTTCTTTTTTTGAACCTGTAACCTCATCACATCTATATGATTAATTTTAAAATTAAATTTTTATATTCCATTAATAAAATTTTTAAAAATTGATTCCATATTTGTAATAAAAATAATTTATATTATATAATATGTTCAACTTAATTTTTGACCAAAATGAATAGTGGATATATTAAAAATTGTTTACCATATTTAAGGTAAAAATTGATTTAAGAGGGGTTAAACTAAAAAGATAATGGTTAAAATAACACAAAAAATAGTATAAAATATATTTTATGACTATATTCAGACTCTATAATGTCTATTTGTCTATATTTATCTATTTTTGACCCCATTGGAACTCAAAAACCATTGGTACCCCTTTTTCTATTCAAAAATTAAAAGTGTTTCACTCACCTCACTTATAAAAGGCCACCACTCCTCTATTCTTCACACTATCCAACCCTTTTGGATCATAAAATTCCTACCCTAATCACCCTTGAAATTCCATTCTTTTATCCTAAAAGCCTTATTTTCTTGTATAAATTTATCCAACTAAGTATTCTGATGAAGCCCTGGGGGATTACCTAAATAAGAGGTAACATTATTCAACATGCAATTTTATATTATTTATTCTTCCATAGCCATGAATTATTATTAATAAATTATGTTCTAATAACCTTAGTATTATCCAAAAAATAGATGTTTTTATTATAATTTTATGACGTACAACCAACCCCACTTCCATCAAATCGTTTACAAAATCATCATTCGTGTGTATGTTGGACTACCGTCACACGAACCAATGTCATTAATTTTTTCATTACCACCTCTCATAGTTGGGAATGATGGTGGATATAAAGTGTATATATGATATTTATAACATAATTATTCATATTTACCCATTATATAATATATATCTTTTTAATTTACAATCTATATGTGATATTATAATGTTTCTTATCTGTATGGAGGACTACCGGCTCGCAAAGTGATGTGATTATTTTTTCAATAATGATTTATATGAAAGGTTGTAAGGAAAAAGTTAATAAATATATGTGATTTAAATATAATAATATTGAAATTAATGAAATATTTATCATTATGAAAATATAATAAATCATTTTATTTTTTACTTCTTTGATCACATAATGATGATAACATCATTCGCGTATGTGTGGACTGTTGCCTTCATGAAGCGAAGTGATTCTCCTTCCATCACCAAACAACATGAATGATATAAATATTTATATTTAAACAAATAATTTTATATATATAATTTTATGATAATCATGAAAAGGGAAAATATTACTTACCTATTTTTCATAATGATCATTGAAAAATTGAAACATTACTCATGCGCATGTATGGCGTATTGTCACCATGATTGCTACATAGTATATTTTTCGTAACCAGATTTCATTATTAGTTTTAAAAGTAAATTTGTGTCAAAATATCATAATTATTTCATTATTATTATTATGAAGCTGATA
Organism: Viscum album; assembly: GCA_963277665.1. Lineage (NCBI taxonomy): Eukaryota > Viridiplantae > Streptophyta > Magnoliopsida > Santalales > Viscaceae > Viscum > Viscum album. The sequence goes on along the minus strand of OY728153.1, from coordinate 287,627,307 downwards.
TAACTCTATAATATTCTCAATAATCTGTTCATTTCTGACAAAACACATATGATAAAACAAGGCAATTTAAACTCGAAATAATGAAAATACTGAAATGTTATTAATGTATGGATGATAATAAGTTAAAAAAGGATCATATATGATATTATAATTATTAATATTGTTATAGTATAAGGTAATAACATTTTTAAATCTAATGTACATGATTTTAATGCATGTTCAGCCTAAAATATGTTTAAGGTAATAGATTTCTAAAACTCAATTTCCATTCATTGGGTTTAATATCTACTTAATTGATTATGTCATGAAAAGATCTTGTGTGTAATGAAAATTGATTATTTTATGTTTTATTTTATGTTTTTTATTTTTATATACAAATGATACACATAATAAATTCATTTATTAATCCCCACATAAGTGATATGATCCTTGTAAGAGATTTCATCTCAGTTTCCCTTTGTTGAGGTATATTATAATGTTTTGCACCTGATTTATTTTAAATGGTATATATATTATCCATTTGACATGTAATATAATGAATCATTCCTTAATAATTGTGTTTTATGTATTAATATGAATTATTTAATCAAAGGTTATTTTAATTATAAGTTACCATGTTGTAATGAATCTCATAATTCAATTTCTTTTTATTTGGTTATATTGCTCCTTTGTTACCTTTGATATTCTATGACTATGTGTGTAATGAATTTTTACTATATATAATTTTATTTAAATTTTATTAAATAGATTTACATTTGATACATATAATCAAATAACTGGTTATTTTTCACTTCAATGTTATTATCTTTGTAAGGGTTTATTTCACATTCTTCTTTTAATGAGGATAGTTTATTCCTTAATTTCCATTGAAGGAAATTATTTGATCATTATTTATGAAACCCTTTAATTTTATTCTATTAAAGCTATTCATGAAATTTATCAATTATTAATTTAATTTTCTCACTCTTTGGTACTTGAAATAATTGTGAAATGTTTTCAAATAAAATTCTTCTTCATTTCTCTTTTCGGTCAGAAATCTGTTTTCTTCCAAAACCGTGTTTTCTAAAAAAATCGTAAATGTCTATAACCTTTTCAAAATGATTTATTAATGAAATTATTACCCATATTTAATTTTTATAAATATATTAATAGAATCTTTATATGTTTTTCAAAACAATTACTATATGTATTTTATCAATAAATATGAAAGGAATCCATGTTTTAACATGTACGACATTAACGGAATTTCAAACTATCTAGTAAAATAAAATAATTTAAAACATAAATTGTAGGTATCAATTGATATTTTAAAAAAATTGTACTTTTTTAAAAAATAGTGAATATTTTTTTATAAAAAATCATTTAAAAGTGAAAAGTCTATTTTCCTCAAGAATGTTTTTAACTATCTTTTTTGGTATTTCTATTCGTCAACAATAAAAAACCATTATTTTACAAATACTACAATGTGGATATGTTATATTGATACTGAATTTATTCTTACTCTTGATGGTTTATGATTATTTTCACCAATGATAGTATTGAAATTCATTTCATTGATTCGTTTTCATAGTAATTAACTTTCCCTTCAATTATTCAACTTCGAGTAAATATTAAATTTCTACTAAATATCATTTTATTTATCATCAATATTTCTATTTATTAAATGCTGTATATTTTCTATATACAGTGTTTTAAATTGAATATTATTTGTTTTTCTAGGTAAATATAGATAAATATATTTTCTTTACTCAATGAATATATTTGATGATAAATAATAGTGTTCATGACTTCAATTTATTAATTGATATATGATTAATGTTTTGTACATGACGAAATATGTGGGTCCTGGTTAGAAATAGCCCTTCGATGCATCAACATGACTCATGATATAAATCACTTTCCAAACCAGATAAGTATGTACCTAGTAGTTTTAAATCAGCTGAAAAAACATGATAATTTTGTACCCTAGTAGTTTTAAACTATCTTTAGGATAAATTCTGATGGTAGAGATATCATGTTTTTAAGATATGATCTCCAATTATTTAACATTTCTTTCATTGGGAATTCAGTTATCTTGTTATCTATGAGATTGTTTCCATGATATTATCTCAATATTTATTTCATTCTCATTTTATTGATTAACTCGTATATGTTTTCAAATATTTAATTTGAATTATTGATATGAATTATATTTAAATGGTATTTAAGTTATTTAAATTGAATGTGTGTTCAGTTATTTATCTTTCTATATTGATTATTCTTATTGATTCATGGTAGATTCTACTTAAGCTAACCCTTACTTAGAATTTGAGCACACTCTAATTTAGTTTCCTATATCAGGAGTCCATGAAGTGTACTAAGGATGATATGAAAGAATATGTTTGATTGAATAATTATATTTTTGAAAAACATTATATAATAATTTTATTTTCATATGAAGGTAAGAATTAATTATATATCTTTTTAACAAATAGCACTATACATTTCAATCTGTTAAGGTGTGATTCCTGGTATATTATAACAATGTAATAAAGTAATACATCATCTCTGGGTTACTGGTTTTAGGGTCATTCTAGTTGGTATCAAAGGAAATTTAGCAGAATCCTTGGGAACTAGATTTGAAAAAACATAGTTTAGGGATCATAACACTATAATATTCTTTGAGGATAAGTATATAAGAACATCCTATTATTTTGGTTAGGTATATATTGAGTGGTTTATAATTTCAATAAATCCATACATGGATATTATAAGTGGACATGGTTTTAGAATAGATATACCTAGGGTTAATAACTCCCAAAAGGTCACATCAGTCCTGCATCGATCATCACTGGTTGAATGACAATGGGCCCTACTATTCCCCTATTTTGAAACTCCTCGGGGATATGACATGGAACATTCACCTTTTTTTTACAAACAATTAATAAGTATTCGAAAATATGATGAAAATGAATGAACTATATTAAAACTATGGTGTATTATATTGAAAATAATGTTTCACGATTTATACATCCTATAAATGATTCTATGCTTTTCCCACTATGGTTATTGTTTCTCACACTTTGGAGTACTAAAAAACTGGCCTTTAATAGTGCTAGAATATATCAATGCTAGAAAATTGTGCTCACAAAGTCCATCTTTTTCAGCAATAAAATAAGCACTAATGAAAGGGGACATTTATCAATGCTAAAAATGCACTGATAAAGGGTAACCATTATCAGCGCAATTTTTTAGAATAGATAAAATTTAACCTTAATTAGTGCTTTTTTAACACTGATAAATGTTACAATTTATCAGTGATTTATTTTCAGCATTGATAAAAGTTTCCATTTATGAGTATTAATAATAAAGAACTAATAAAGGTTACCATGTATAAGAGATTTATTTACGCTGATAAAGGTTCAAAAAATTTAAATAATTTTTTTTGACAATTTCATTAAATGAATAATTATTTTTACAAATGAATAAACATATATTTAAATTTCCAAAACTATTAAATTTTATATATTAAATATATAGATATGTGAAATGAATAAAAGGATATAATTAAACAACAAAAATTTTTAAATGAGTAAATTAAAAAAAATATTAAACATTTTATTAAGTAAATATTTATTTAAAAAAATGTATAAATTTAATATATATATATATATTATAAATATTGATAGATAAAATATAAAAATTTTAGATATATATGTGAATATATAATCAAACAAAAAAATTATAAATGAATAAATTACATAATTATTTACATAAATTATTAATGAAATAATTGTTAATAAAAATGAGTAAGTATAATATATATAGATATATATAAATTGTAAATAATAATAAATAATATATATGAAATATAAATATATATATATATATAATGAATAAAATTTTAATTAAATATATATATTAATGGGGCTTATTCATTTTTAATGTTCTTTGAATTTTTTAATTTTACAAATAGAAAACATCATGTGTTACATATATTTCATGTACATATATATATATATATGTAACTAATGCAATTTATATGCGAACACAGACACAAATATATTAACTCAATATATAGAAACACATAAACCTGATATTTATATAATTTATTCAATTTTTAGTATATTTAAAAATTCATTATTAGCATGATACATTTAATATATTATGTTATTAATCAGTCAATTTTATTTATTTATTTATAATACTATTACAGTTATGGCATTAATTTTTAATATTTTTTATTTTTTATTTTATTTTTGAATTTGATCATTTTCTATTATATATGTATATACTTATTATGTTTTAGTATTATCAATATGTATTCATCTATTATTCAGTATATATATATCAATATTGTTTTAATAATTTATATTTAATTAATAAAACTTACCCATTTTTCCAATATTTCTAAAGTGCACTCATTTTAAATTAATCAATTTAATTCATTTTTTAAATGCATGTATTTAATAAGATATTTCCACTAATAATGTTAAAAATATATTTAAGAATTTATATATTTTTAATTATTATAAATAAATAATTATTATTTTTTAAAAAAGTAAATATATAATTATAAATAAATAATTATATATATTTAATAATTATACAATTATAATAAATTTATATAAATAAATAATTTATCTTCACTAATAAATATCCACATTTCTCAATACTAAAAAGTGTTGTTAAAAAGAATTTTTATCAACGCTTACTAATTTAATGCTGAAAAAAGGGATCTTCATCGGTGCATTTTAGAAAGTGTAATTAAAAATGTTCCTGGTCGATTTAATAACCCTAACTGATACTCACACATCATGATTCTAAAACTCTCATGGAACTCCTCTATTCCCTGTGTGACTCCACAACGTTCCATCAGTTGAATTAAGGATAGAATCCAATGTATGTTATTTTCTACTTTTCTTATATTGATGGTTGATCTTTTTGGTTCGTCGTTTTCTATTTTTGTGTTATTCTTAACCATGAAGAACCCTATATCTCATCTCCTCATCATTATCGGTGTGACTCCTATGTGCATTTTAATGGCCTGTTGTCAAGATGAATATCTATAGTTTATCTTTATGCCACTAGGATGAGAGATGTTATGCAATTTATCTTCCTACCATTGGGATGAATTTGTGTTGTTTGATGTCATGCATCCTAGACGAGAGATAACGTGATGTTTGAACTCATTATTCTAGAATTAATTTGTGTAGTGTAACATCTTATAACCATGAAAAGAGACACAATTTAGTTTAACATTTTTCTTATCGGATGAATTTATGCATTTTAACATCATGGAATAATTGCGAGAGATGATTGATGACCACTATGAAAAGTATTTAATGAGAAATATTTTATTACAGCGTGTTTTAATCAATTTCTCATCTATTTTTTCCAATGTTCATACTCAGTTTTTTGGATCAACTCGGCTTGGATTTCAAAAATGGTTTTTAGAAAGGGGAAAAATGATTTTTGAAATTGGGTTTGCTTTAAAATTTTGGGTTATTATGTTTTCAAATGTGGCCTTATAAGAAGTTGGTTTGATATTGAAAATGAAATAGTCATTTTTCAAAATAGAAATCCTGTTTTGTAATTAAATTTGGCTTGTGAGCCAGTTTTTGGCCTGATATGTTCCTTTTGGTTCTGTTTTAGATTTACTTTGACCCTGATTTTATGATTTTTGTGTTATTCAAAATATGGCACATAGAATGGTCCTTGATGTTTCTTCTGGGTCGCACCCATTTTTTGTTTCTCCTCAGTTTCTTCCCATATTCTGTGGAAATCGAGGTTCGTTGGAGGCAGTGAATTGTCTTGAGGAAGTTGATCACGTCTTTAGAGTCTTTGGAACTCACAAATTACTTAGAGTCTGTGCTGTTATGGTCCTGCTTCAGGGTCCAACATTGGAATAATTGGAGTTGTTTTTTCCACAAATGAAGGATTTGGTATGACAGGGGAAGCTGTTAAGTCCCTCTTTTCCTGAAGGTTTATACCTGACGAGGTGAAGATGAAGAAAATGTAAGAGCTCGTGAGTTTCCAATAAGGTCAAAAAATGTTAAAGGCTTATGTTGAACACTTCAAAGATCTGGTTTCGTTTTTTCAATAGTTCTTTTTGAGGGATCTGTTGAAGTCTTCACTTTTCATGTGGGGTCCTCATCTAGAGATCATGGAGAAAGGCCACTTCTCTAAGGATCTACATTTTTAGAAGTTAGTGGATGAAGCATTTTTAGCTGAGTTGTTGTGAAAGAAGCCTAAAGGAATTCGCTCAGTTTTGTCTCCCATATTGGGGTGAAGAGGTTTGGATTTTCCTCTTTTTTTGTGGATGTTTCAAGTTCATCTTTATATAAAAATTCGCGATGAAATTATCCTTTTGTAGTTCAAATGTTTTTGTTTTCTTTTTAATGTGAACCTTTAAATGGTTATCCTTTCACGAATTATTTATCCTCATTCTATTTTTCTTGTTTGAAGATGTCTATTTTTTTAGAAATATCTCTTTTCCCCTCGTGTGAATGTTTATATATAATCTATATTTTGATTATTTATTCTACTGTTTCTACTGATGTAGTATGTTGTAAGAATATTGATGTATATTTGGCTCCTTTGATCAAATAATCCAAAACTTGGATTTGTTGTGCTTCAATAAAAAAATTAATAAAAAAACTAATGATTCATTGTTCACTTCACTATTGTTGGTTAACTACTACTTAGTAAGGCATCTCACCTGAACTTCCTTCCCGACATCCCCATGATGCTCTCATATCACACACGCTCTCCACTATCTCTGTCATATAACCCTTTATCATTCACTTTTTCGTTTCTTCCTGCACTCATTTACTATATTCATGTAGCTACATGCATCATGAATCATTACAAGTAGTAAATGAGTTCATGAAGAGAAGGAAAAATTAATATTGAATGGTGATGTGATAGAGATGGTGGAGATTGTGTATGTTATGAGAACATTAAGAGGATGTTAGGCTAGAATTTCTGGTTATATTCTATTATATATGGTAGTAAACTAATAGTAGTGAAGTGAAACGTGAATCCTTAATATTTTTATTAGCTTATATGTGGACCAAAGAAACCCTTTGGAAAGATGTAAAGGTAATGTTAAGATATAATTTATCTATATTAGTGAAACATTATATAATTAAATGTTGATTTAACTTTCATTATTTTTTACAGGGTTTGTTTATTTTAGATACTTTATATTCATCTATCATGCCTTTGTAGGAATTGTAGAGACGCTATCTATTCTCAATCATAGAGGTAATATTTATATTTACAAAGTAAAATCATTGACCATATATTTAATGGGTTGTTCTAAATTTATGTTTAATTTATTTCTTTTATGTATTACTCATATAATAATTGTTTTCTTATATTGTTGGATTCTTTTGTTTGAGTTGGGGTGCTTTATCTAACTATCATGCATCTTCTACCTCAGAGACTCTTCACCCCTAAAATGTTTCATTTATCACTTTATTTCAAGTTATCACCATTTCCTTTTTAGGAAGAGAAACACTTCTGAGACTGATTAATTAAAAAGTTAAACTTTATATTTTCAAAGTCAAATCATTTTCTATAGAATTAATGTATTATTTCATATTTATATATAATTTATTTTCTTTTAGTATTACTCATTATAATTTTTCTCTTATAGAGGTGGATTCTTTTTTTCGAGTTGATGTGGTTTGTTTGAAGCTTCTCATGTAGTGCCGGTATTTCGATAAAGAATGTCAATGAAAATCTTGGAATCATTGAAATTTCGGATGGTTTTTAATGTATTTAATAATTTTTATTTATGTAATTGTACAATAAAATATTTAAAATGGTTATAATATACTATTTTTTTGGTATTTTTGTTGAAAATTTCATTTCATTTAAATTCTTTATTGGGAATTGTTACTGTTGATATATGGTGTGTTTCTGGTGTTAGGGTGTGCTATTACAACACACTATAATATGTCCCTTTATCATCACTTTTAAAAGCGCAGGGAAAGAACACATTTATCAGTGCTTTTAAAAGCACTGATAAAGGGCGCATTTATTAGGTCTTATAAAAGTGGTGATAAAGGTATACTTTATCAGCACTTCTATAGAACTGATAAATAGTTCCTTTATCAGTGATAATAAAAGTTATGATAAAGGTTTCCTTTATAGGTTCTAAATAAAAGCATTGATAAATGGGACCTTTATCAATGGTTTTAAAAGGACTGATAAATGTACTGGTCTTTTAAAGTCTCTCACATAATCAATGCTTTTCTAGCACTGATAAAGGCTATTTCAAGAGTTTTCAAAGGCCAATTTTGTAGTGGTTATTGTTTTTGTTTTTATTCAATAGATGAAACCCAAAGAAATCCTGTTAAAATATAAAATAAAGGAAAATATATTTATTGTGATCAACAAAATGGAATGATTATATGTGTGAAAGATGTTAATGTTATTCCGAATGAGTTATCCAAAAAATTTATTGAAAATATATACCTTAACAAACATAGAGAATCAACAAAGAAGAGAATGATGGAGTTATCTATGATATTACGTGATAGATACCAGGGAGGAAAGAATGGTCGATTTCATTCACGTAATATGTGTGTAAGGATACAACTAGGTAAGTGTCTCAATGTAATGTGAAAATAATTTATGTGTGGAAAGGAACAACATAAAGAAAATATTTTCCAAATAAAAATAAAGATTGTGATGGAAAAAAATAAATCTTATCCTAATGATTAATTTATAGTTTGTTGAAATAAATGTGGATACTCAGGGAATTATATGATTTAATTCCATCTTATAAATGTTAATCACTAGAACAATTAGGGACCTATATTGAAATAAAACGATTGAAGTATTTATTGGGATTCCAAAATTATATTGTACAAGTATTTTTACCAATGGTATTTTTGTTATAATAACAATGAAATATTTATGAATTATATAAAATTTCATAAGAATAAATGCTGTCATTAAATCAAGAGTAATAGACATCATCAAGAGTTTTTGTGTTTAATATTGATCATATTTCCAAAGACTAAAATACCTTTTTTGGTTTTATGTGAAGGGATTTTACCGAGATTAAGGATACTTTTGGAAAAAATTATGTAATGTATATGTTTTAGTAGAAGATGTATTTGATTAATAATGACCATAAATTTTATAGACATAAGTTTTAATGTATTTATATCCTTTATGGACAACATGATAATTAATTACATTGAAATAATATCTAAATAAGTTTATTAGACTTTGTGAACAAAAAGGGTTTTATTGAAAACATTAGTAAAAGGTTATTAGATGAATAATTTTATTTCACGGATTTCCATCTTATATTGTTTGGAAAATAATAGGTATTACCTTAATATAGTTTAGAAAAATTAAAACCCATATATTGGGTAACAAACTATCACATCTCGAAAGACCACAGGGATTGAACCCATGATCGAAGAATGATAAGGGTTTAGCACCTACCACTGGCCAACGCGATGTCCAAGTTAATATGTAATTTCATAGTTAAATGATTAGAAAAATAAATAATAATAATGAAAAAATATATATTACATTGGGGTTTAGATAATACTTTTTTATATTAAGATAACTTGTTCTAGCCATATTTTTTTTCGAAAATATTTAGAGAGACGAAAATACTGGTCGCTCTTTTGTATATCTTATGATACATTAAAATTGAATTTTAGTACATCAGGTATAAAAACTCTATTTTGGAAATTCATTTCATATATTAAAGTATAAATTAGAAATTTATAGATTCACAACAAAAGGATTACATTTTCCTTTAAATTTAAACATTTCATGTATATATATTCCCATACATGATTATAGTGTAAAATAATTACTCAACTCTTGGAGAAGAATCCTGAAACAAAAAAATATTCTCCAATCGTCATAAATTTAGGTGAAATCAATGGAATTTTTTACACCTATTTGGTTTATTGTTTTTTGGTCATTAACAATATTTGGATCACTATTTCCGATGAGATGGGGGTTGTGGTGTTGGCCCATATGACGGGAACTCCGACGAAAGAATCATGGAGATCCTTTATGGATTAATTGATTGTGGGGGTTTAAATGTTGAAAAAGCATTCATAATGGTTCACCATTATTTTCTCTAACATTATTTTGATGGTTCAGTTTCCAAAAGGTTTTTTTTATTGAACCGAAAACACCCAATGGTTCTCATATCTTTTATGATTCATGGACCCACTTTTCAAAGGTCGGAGCTCTTTGGGTAACATGGATAATGATACTTAAGAAATCACATTGGTTGAGATGATGGAAATTTTGGATGACCACACCATTTATTGTTGAACTATTTCCTATTCTGGGACACTCTTATAGATTTAAGATATGTTCATTAATCCTTTATTCATTCCCATGTACGACATAGATAAACCTAAATTAATGATCAACTGTGAACATGCATGGGTTCAGAATCATCTATATGTATCTTTGGTTCTCCCAAAATATTGAGATAAGTATGTATCTAAGGATCTAAATAAATGGTATATTTTCATATAGGGATTAGTGATTCATTGTTCATTTGTTACGGTGATGTTGGTTCCAAGCCATGGGGTGAGGTGCTCTAGAGTTTACTGTCATCCTGGGAGATGGAATTTGCTTTGATGTTGGGATCAGACCCATAAGATGGGATTCCTATGTATCCTTATGAAATGAATCAAAAGCCACATATTTAGGTGACATTAAATATGACACATCACCTTTTAGGGTCTTGTTATGAGGACTGATACATCTTGTTTAACATTATTCGGCAAGGAAGTATATGATAAAGGTTCCTAGCCAAGGATAATGTGGGACTTATGTTGAGGTGGCACAACAGATCAGGGAGAGATGTGGTCTCCTAGGTGGTGGTATGATCTTAATAGGGATATAAACTGATAAGTATGAAGGTTAAATGGACTAGGAAAGAATATGGCCCTTCGAGTTGGACATGACCCTACCAGGAATGTGGCCCAAAGAATATTGGGGTTAATTTTGGTATTGGGTTTAGACCTTAGGGAGGAATCCTACGTATCCCAACTAATTTTAAATAAAACCCCATGTAGTTACAACTGGGTTTGGGATTAAACCTATAGAGGAGGTCCATTTGAATGAAATTTGGACCTTACACCTATGGAGGAGGAACATGTTTCAAGAACTGTGAGAAAGGCATTGACTATATATCAATTGTAATCGCATCCTAGGATATCCAAATTAACATGATCATGTAATGATGTATTTTTAACCTTATCAAAGGGACTCATTGAGCACATTATTTACTATTTCTAGGGTTACATGACAAACCCCAGAAACATTTTTTCTTTTTTGCAAGCACCCTAATATTTTTCTAAGTCTGTTGGGGTGTGGTCGAAGCAGGTGTAACATTTCATTTTCTTATACCACCCTTTTTGGGTTATGAAACTAACAATTTTTTTTAACTTTTTCTTTGATTTACTCATTTTCTCCTAATCCATTTAAAGAGTTAGTTTAGTGAGATAGTACTACAATTTTATCCAGGGTTTCCATTATAGGTTTTAAATCTAGTGAGTATTATGTGTCTTTTTGTGGTTAGTTTAATGTCTTTCAACACAAACTAATATGATTGGTATTTTAGATTGAATATATTTGACCATGAAATTATAGGGAAATAATACCCAAAAGAGCTTATGGGGTGAGAATGTTGTAATATTTTGCAAACATGAATGGGCATTTTAGACCCAATTTTTGGGATTTATAAATCTGAGGTATGACATAGGGACAAGTATGCGATAAGTAACCATAAAAAAAGTTTCCAGAATTATGTATTCAAGCAGTAAAAATATAGGAAAGGTATATCTTATGGATAGATTTTTTTTTGACATGCCTTTTGTGTTTTAAAATTATTGAGATCCAAATGGGGTATATTGTCTATGTCCAAACAAAGGTTTCCTCATGACACTGACCCTCTTTTTCTGATGGCCAAGTATTTTTTGAATATTATAATTTCCCAATACTATGAAGGATGGATCATCAATGGAATGATTTCTAAAAAATGATCACATATATAATGGCTCTATCTATAAATTAGAAACCACTCCGATATGAATTTGACTTGGGTGGTGGAGGGTCTTATCATGGTGTTGTTTTAATGTTGTGCGACTAGGATATGGACCACATATCTTTAACGTCTTATAGAATGGATGTTAATAGGAAATAGTTTATGGTTGTTAAGATTTGACCGGGAGATAAACGATTTTCAATTTTTTCGATAATCTATCTAATAATATTCCATAATGTTCATGCATGAAGTGGAAAGGTTATAAGTTATAATCTAGGGGTCTCTAAATCTAATGATTGAATGAGATAAAATGTATTTGTATCATACGGAGACATGAAAATTCTCCCATGAAGATTAATTTTCCTTTGGTTGATAGGAATTTTGTGTGGGCGACTTATGCAGAGCCAACTAGCACATATTGTCCATTGTCAAAAAAAGGTGTTTTCAAGACACTGAACCTCCATTTTTGATGTCTTGGGAATTGTACAGAGATCCGAACATCCCCATACAAATACTTTGGTCTATGAAAAGAGAGTACCATAATATGAAAGGATCATTTCATGTATAAATTTTTTGAGAATGAGTAGAAATGTTTCCCCTACATAGGTATGACCTATACATAGGAATGATTTTTACTTTTTTTTAGTTATGGATGGAACTGAGATATATGATTTAGACATCACTATGTGTCTTTTCAAAATGAGATTCAAGCCATATGTATTTCTTGGAAGGTTTATCATGCAGGTCTAACCCATGCGTAGTGAGGGTATATTTTTAAATTTTTGGTAGTCGGACATAGTATTTGAGATGTGGGAATCACTACATATCTTGCAATGGAAAGAACCAATCCATAAATAGTTCCGATAATATTTTCCACACATTGATCAACCTGTTGTGTGAGGAATGTGGATGCTTCCATTGAATATGGGCTCACGAATGGGGTGAGACCTATATTAGACCCTCCAATGTAGATCTATCTCATTTATAAGAAAGAAGGCTGAAATTTGATTTCCTTTTGTTAGTCATACTGGTAAATAAGAATTGGGTTTCACTATGTATCTCATCAAATGGAGAATAAGGTCACACATAGTTCTTGTGTAAGAAACCTCATGTGACGTTTTGACCCATACACATGAAAAGGGGAGATATTTGTGTCATGGATGGACATGGAATTGAATATCTAAGTGTCACTATGTATTCCTTGATAATAGAAATCAATCCAGACAATGTTCTTAGAAATTGTATAGCTTAGTGTCATAGTACTGGGACATCAGCCTTGTAGTTTAATTTCATGCAGTAATTAATAATTGGGGTCTCACAAGTTTAGGTCAATAGTTAGGACTATATGTCATAGAAATCAATACTAAAAATGGCCTTTAATAGCACTAGAAATGGCCTTTATCAGTGCTAGAAAAGCGTAGAAAACATGAACGACATTAAAATCCCATATGTTTTATCAACGCTGAAAAAGTGAAAAAAAGGGAAAATTTATCATCACTAACAAAAGTAATAATAAATGGGAACTTTTTCATTTCATTTAGAAGTTGTGAAAAGGTCCATTTATTAGTGATTTTATTTAGCGCTGGTACAGAAATCATTTATCAGTACTTTTAATAGCATTGATAATGGACTTTTTATCTTCAATGTAGATGCTCTAATAATGTATACCTTTAACACTGCTTTTTTGAAGCGCCAATAAATGTGTCCAATATTAACACTAATATATGTGTCCTTTATTAGTGCTGATAACTGTGTTCTTTATTGGAGATTTTAAAAGTGATGATAAAGGGCCATACTATAGTGTGATGTAAAAGCACACTGTAGCACTAGAAACACACCAAAAACATACCAGATATCAATAAAAAAGTCCCAATACAAAATATAAATTATGTGAAATTTACAACACAAATACCAGAAAAAATATATTATAAACATATAAAACATTATATTATACAATTACATAAATACAAATTATTACACATATTAAAAAACATTCTTAACTATCAATGTTACCATGATTTTTATTGACTTTCTTTATCAAATTTCTAACACTACTTGACAAGCTTCAATCAAACCACATCAACTCAAAAAATAGAATCCACCTATATAAGAAAATAATTAGTATGAGAAATACAAAAAAAATAAATTAAAAATAAATATGAAATAATACATCAATTCAAGAAAAAAAAATTACTGTGAAAATATCAACATTACCTTTGTAATTGAGAAGAGGCAGTGATGTTTTTCTTCCTAAGAAGGTAATGGAAAGAACTTGAAAGAAAGTGATTAATGAAACACTGCTAGGGTGAAAAGGTTCTATGGTAAAAGAAGCAAGAATGTTGGATAGAGAACCCCAACTCAAACTAAAGAACCCATCTGTATTAGAAAAGAAAATTTTGACTTAAGTAATACTAAAAAGTAATAAATTAAACATAAATGTGAAATAATGAATTAACTATATGGAAAATTATTTTACTATAAAAACATCAGTATTACCTTTATGATTAAGCATAGATAGTGTGGTTTTTATTTCTATAAAGAGATGACACATGGACAAATATATTCTTGAATAAAAAAACTCTGCAAAGAATAGTGAAAATTAATTCAATGATTTGTTATATAATTTTTCAATAAAATATAGAAAGTGTATGATAACATTACCTTTACTTCTTTGAAAAGGGTTTAGCTGGTCCAGATATAAGATGATAACAAAACTAAGGATTCTCTGTGCAATTCAATATTATTGTTTTACTATCTCTTAGCATAACATATAACTTGAACTTTCTACTCGAAGTCCCTATGATGCTCTCTTCCCACACATGCTCGCCAGCATATCTCTCATATCACCATTCATCACTCACTTTTCCTTCTCTTCTTTCACCCATTTACTATTTATAAAGATTCATGATGCATGTAGATGCATGCATATAGTAAATGGGTGCTGGAAGAGAAGGAAAAGTGAATGTTGAATGGTGATATGATAGAGATGGTGGGGAGAATGTGTGAGATGAGAGCATCATAGGGATGCCTAGTAGGAGGTCTCGTTCAGGTGCTATGCTAAGCGGTAGTTATCCAATAGTAGTAAAGTGCACAAAGAATCCATGGTCTTGTTATTTAATTTTTATTGATGAACATCCAATCCATGTTTTATCTTCACCGATCAATAGAGCCAAATAGACATCAATATTCTTCTAACACACTGCATCCATAGAAATAGTAGTAGGAATGATCAGAATACAGAATATAAATAAACCAACACACAAGACATGAAGAGATATTTCCACGGGAAATAGACATCTTCAAAGAAGAACAATAGACTGAGGGGAACTAATTCAGGAAGGGATCACCTTTTATAGTTCACATTAAAAAAACAAAACCATTAGAACTACAAAATCATAATTTCATCATAATTTTTTAATAAAATATGAACTTCAAAAAACACAAAACAAAAATGAGAAAAATCCAAACACCATGACTCCAACACGGGAGACAACAACTGAGCCAATTTGTTTATGCTTCTTACACAACAAATCATCCAAAAACACTTCCTCCACCAACTTCTCAAAATTTAGATCCTTGGAGAGGAGTACTCTCTCCTTGATCATTGGATAAAGACCCCCAATGAAAATAGAATCTTTTAATAGATATTTCAAAACCACCTCTGGACAAAAAGAAACCATCTCTTTGAAGTGTTCGACAAAATCATTCAATTTCCATTGACCTTGTTGGACACTGATAAGCTCTTACCTTTTCATCGTCTTCACCACCTCTGGTATAAACCATCAGATAAATAGGGACTTAAAATCTTCCCATGTCATCCCAACTTGAACTGTTGGTGGGGAAAACAACTCTAATTATTAAAAAGGTGAACCCCCAAGAAGACCCAGAAGAGCTCAAACTCTAACATATTTGGGAGTTCCAAACACTATGAAGACATGATCAAGTTCATCAAGCCACATCACTACCTATAATGATCCTTGGTTTCCATAGAATATGGGTAGTAACTGAGGATAACTAGAAATAACATGATACCCACAAGAAACTTTGGGGACCATTCTTGCTAGCATATTTTGAATAACACAAAAATCATAAAATCATGTTCATAATCATTCTGAAACACAGCCAAAACTAAAATCTTGGGAAAAAACAACTGGATCACAATCCAAATTTAATAACAAAGTAAAAAATAAATTTTTAAAACACACTATTTCATTTTCAATTTCAAACCGCCTTCTTCTAAGGACACCTTTGACAACATAATAACCCACATTTTTTAAGAAAATTCCATTGTGAGTATAATTTTCTCTTTTCCAAACACCATTTTAGAAAACCAATCCAAGATGATCCACAAATAAGTGCATTCATATTGTCCACAATGGATATGGAACGGGTCAAAACTCACAGAATAATAATATTTTCCACTAAATAAAATTCATAATGGTCATCAATTATTTATCATCGTGCTTCCATGATGTTAAACTACATAAATTCATCCTAGAAAAAAGATGTTAAACTACATTGTGTCTCTCATCTTATTTTCATGATGTTAAACAATTAAAAATTAATCCTGGAAGCAAGGTGTTAAACTGAACATTGTATATTATCCTAGTTATATGACATTAATCTAGAGAAATCCATTCTGAATGAAAATCTTTAAACTTTATTACATCTTTCATATTGGTTGCATGACACTAAACTCTAAATATTCTTCCGAACAATAGGAAGTTAAATTGCACATAATCTCCCATCCTGTTTGCTTGAAGTTAAATAACAGATATTCATGTTATCAATAAGACATTAAAACGCACAGTGGAGTCACACCAGAAGTGGTGAGGAGATAAGATGTAGGTTTCTTCAAGGTTAAAAACAACACAAAAATGTAAAATGAGGAACCCCAAAGATCAAACTACAATATATGAAAAGTAAAAAATATCATACATTGAAATATACCCTTGATTTTCTTAACAAATTGTAGTGGAGTCACACCGGAAGCAGAGGAGTTCCATGAGATCTTCAAAATCATGATGACTGAGTACTAGTTAGGGATTTTTAAATAGATCGGGAACACTTTTAACATCCCTTTCAGAAAAGCACTAATAATGATCCCTTTTAGTAGCATTAAATTGATAAGTGATGATAAAATATATCTTTATTGGTGCTAAAAATTGATGATAAATCTTTATATTTATTAGCGCTTAGAAAGCCTTGATAAAAAATATATTTATTAACACTAATTTTTTACACTGAATAAAATTATTTTTAACAACGCTTTTTAGTGATGATAAATGATTTATTTGAATAAATTTATTATAATTTTATAATGATTAAATATATTTAATTATTTAATTATAATTATATAAATACTTATTTTAAAAAATAATAATTATTTATTTATAATAATAATAAATTTATTAATTTATAAATATATTAAATACTCATTTATAAATATATATATTTATAAATATTTATTTATAAATATATTTTTAACATTTTTAGTGGATATGTATTCTTAAATACATGCATTTTAAAAATTAGTGAAACTGAATAATTCAAAATGAGTGCTGTTTTAAAAAAATATTTAAAAATTAGATAAGATTTATTAATTAAATATAAATTATTAAAAAATATGGACATATATATTGAATTAAAGATGGCTGCATATTTAAAAAAACTAATATATAATAAATAAATAAACAAGAATAAATAATTGAAAATGATAAAATTCCAAAATAAAATAAAAATAAAAAAAATATTAAAAAGGAATTCCCTAAATATAATAGTATTGTAAATAAATAAATAAAATCGACCAATTAAAATTATAACATATTAAATGTATCATGTTAATAATGAAATTATAAAATATAATGGAATTTTGATAAATTACTTAAATATTAGGTGTTTGTGTTTCTATATATTGGGTAAATATGTTCTTGTATGTGTTTTCATATAAACTGAATTAATTAAATATATATGTATATGAAATCAATGTAAGAAATGACATTGGTTATATATTAAATTAAAAAAACAAATAGCATTAAAAATGAAAAAGCCATTAATATTTTTTTAATTAACATTTTATTCATTTTATATATATTTACATTTCATATATATTGTTTATTAATATTTATATTAAATATATATATATATATATGTATTATACTTACTCATTTTTATTAATAATTGTTTCAATAATAAATTTTTAAATAATTTTGTAATTTATTCATTTTTTATTTTTTTGATTATATATTAATTTATATATATACATTTAACATATACTATTTTTCAATATTTATAATATATATTTATTAAATTTATTAATTTTTACCGATAATTTTTTAATTAATAAAAAGTTTTATATTTTTCTTAATTTACTCATTTTATATTTTTATTTGTTTAATTAATTCATTTTACACAATATATGTATCAATATATTTAATATATACTATTTAATAATTTTTTCAATTTATATATATTTTTATTCATTTTTAACAATAATTACTTAATTAATGAAATTGTTAATTTTTTCTAATTTTATTTTCTGAACCATTATCCGGGCTTTATTGTTTACACTCATAAAGGGAAACATTTATTAGGGCTAAAAGTAATGTGTTGATAATGGGAAACCTCTATCCGTACAAAAAATAAAATGATGATTAAGGTGGCCTTTTATTAGGGATAAACAAAATTCACTGATAAAGGATACCCTTTGTCAATGCTTTTTTAATCACTGATAATGGTCCCCCTTCATTAGTGCTTATTTTAGTGCTGTTAAAGATGGACTTTCTTGGTGCATTTTCTAGGGATAATAAATGCTATCAATTTTTAAAGATAGTTTTTTAGTATTGAATGATGAGTAAAAAAGGCTCATTGAAATTAGATGTTATAGAATTCCTCAGACGTGATGAGGAAAGAAAATGTAAACCATGATTATGGGTTTCCTCAAATCCAGAGAAATCATATGGGGAAAATTCCATTATGAATTATAGAGATAAAAGAGGCCCTCCTAGGGATTAATTTCCCTTTGGTTGACATGACATTTGTGTGTGCAACATAAAAAGATCCAACTGGGGAATGTTGTGAATATTCAAACAATGTTATCATCAAGACAATGACACTCCATCGTTGATGGCCACTAAATTATTTTTTAGATCTGAAAATTCCTGGGACATTGAGGATTATAATTGGTTTTAATTCGTTGGAGTATGTAAGATTCATCCATACCATGATTGGGAACAGAGTACGGAGTACCCTGCATAGATACGATTCATATGTATGTGGGACATTTATTATTCCATGATGGATCCCTCAATGAGGAACCCAAATTTGAGATCTACTTCACAAATATTTGTTTGTGTATGGGAGATGGGGACATTTTTAAATTTCCTATGGCTAAGACTATAAAGTGAGATCAAGGCATCACTATGTATCTTGTCGAAATGAGAATCATGCTGATTGTAGCTCTCAATGATCTTTATAGTTTAATGTCATGAACTGAGGATTTTCTCCATAAATTTTAACTTCATGTGGTAAGGATGTAGGTTCCATGATGTGAAGAGTAAATATTGCAGCTAGACCTTTTATTAAATACACGGGTGTCAGTATATATCATGTTGTGGACGAAATCAATCCATACATTATTCACAAATTGGAATTTACCGTATAGTTTAGCATTTTATGGTTAGGACATCTGGTGTGCCTTTTAAGGACTTATGACCAGAACTATATTATACCTAACATGAATTGATATGCCTTGGCCATGCGGGAAATCCCTTACTAATACTCTTAATCCTTCTTGAGAAATGCTCTGTGTGAGAAAAAAGGGGTGGAAAAGGTTTACTCCACTACACATGGGTGATAAAAAATAATGATAGGGGTATTTTGATTTCAAGGGGGTTGGACTAGGATATGAGATCTGCACATATCTAGATACCTCAGTTCCATGAATATAAAATCATATATAGTTTTAGAAATGTATCCAAATACAGGTCTATCCCATGAATTAAGAGGGGTTATTTTTTCCTTTTATAATTTTGATTTTTGTAGTAAGACCCTGGATTAGAGACCCGGGAATTAATATGTATCATGTGTGAATAAAAATCAAGCCACACATAATTCTAGGACCCCATACAACTTAACATAATTTGGTGAGGATGAAGGTAACTTGATGTTAAAGAGGGAGATTGTTACAATTCAACCTGGTATTGAAGATTCGAGAATATCTATATATCCTATGATGGAAGGAATGAAGACACACATAGTTCTAGGACCCCGTGCAGTTTAACATCATGAATTAAGGAAGAAGGAGACTTATCATGAAAGAAGGGGATGTTGTGGCTAAACCCTAGATTGGATATCCAGACATCACTACATATCATATGATGGTAGGAATATATCCACACATAGTTCTAGATGGTAACTCTTTATGTAGGTCTAATCCTATACAAAGGGGTATTTTTTTCAAATATTTCATGGATTGAACAATGACATATAGTCAGGATGTTGCTACGTATCCCATTTGAATAAGAAGAAATACACACATAGTTATTGAGGAAACATGTAGTTTAACATCTTGTGATCTTTACATGGGTCACCCAATGTGTAAATAATAGAGTATTATGGTTGGGAAAAAGATTAGTGGTCTACGCATCACTACATATCATGTCATGATAGGAATCAAGCAATGCGTAGTTCTTGAATATAGAATGGTAGATGACCGATGTTTATGAATAATTCATTTCTAGTGAGGAAAATATGGCTTCATTCCATTTAATGGCATATAATTATGACTTTGGAATCATGAAATTTAACTTATTATGACCTATAAAATGATACCATTCTTTTTAAGGTCATAGAAAAACCATTTACTATGCAGTTTAATGTCGTTCAGCTAGGACAATTTACCATGACTCTTATCATCATGTGATAATGATAATTTACCGTGTGATTATAAGAAATACTTATTTATTAACTATGTATTAGTGGGATCCATAATAATTTCTCCATCCATAAAAATCATATAATAATATTTATTGGAGTAGACCTTATGTGAGGAGTATTGTCCCACCCATTTCAGTTCTAACTTCAGAGGTTTATTTTTGGGTATCATCAGAGTTCTAAGAACCATCACCATCTCTCCATCTAGGAAATATTGAAGGAGAACCTTCTTTGTAAAGACTTGCATGATCCGGTTTTCATGGACATACAAATTATAAAAGGTATTCAATCTTTTCTCATCTAGTTTATCTAATTCATCCATCCTTTTATGGGACTTCACATCTATAGATAATTGATTGTAGATTGTAATTACAAGAAAAATAAATTGAACATCGATGGATAGGACAACCTTTGTCTTGTATACTATTGAGAACATGTTGCCTATGTGGTAGTACAGATCGTGGTCCAGTAAGCCCGCAAGGCATGTATATTCTAATACATCCATCACATTTTATACGTATCTTCCATATTTTGAAGTATTTTCAATAAGGTCATGTGAAGGCATATATCTATCCATTAGCCTATGTGTGGTAGTGGGATGAACAGTGGTACTTGATTTCATAATTCTGATATACCTTCTCTAAATAACATAAGGAAAATTGGTTTCATTTTCCCTTCGTATTATATGGGGGATCCAAATGTGGAGAAGTTTTTGTCATTCACAAAGATAAGAATTTTTTTTACCCTGACTTGTTTGAGTGGTATAACTTTGACCCACTTTTAGAAATAATTTATTTCCATAAGAATGTACAAGAATTACCTGGTCTTAAAAGGAGGATATGGTCCAATGATGTGCATTCCCCGTATGAAAAATGTCTACGAGTGCATGGCTGTGTCCATCTACTCTCATGGTTTGTTAATGAAGTTGGCGTGAACCAGACAGAGTGGAACGTTTTTTTAAAATTTGGTGTATTTCATTTTTATTGTGTTCTATTAGTACCCAATCCTTTGAATTTGATGAAAACCCTTAAATACTAACTATTGGGAACCATAGACTCTATTGTGAACCTCCTTCATGACAACAATGGTCTCTTCTCTATTAATGCATTTGAGAAGGACCCAATCAAGGATATGCTTATATAAGACCTTTTTATGAATCGGGAAGTCATATAAAAAAATTAATTTCTCATCTTTTGTGTCTCTCTTTCCAAGCATTTTATGGTGGTATTTCTCTATTTTGAAGGTACTCTAAAATGGGTTTCATCCATCCAATGGTAGGGTAATATGGTTCAGGGATGGGGCTAATATCGCATATCTCTTCATTGTACTATTGAACAAAAGGTCATACCATCTGGCGGTGTGCAATGTTGTTGACTGTTTCATCCCATTCTATATCTTCTAGAAATTTTGTTTCATTTTCAAGGGCGTCTTCCTGAAAATATTTTGTCTATGGGACATGAGTCAATGTCACCTACAAATGGAATCCCACTATTGTTCCTCAAATATGGTTTGAAAGGGGAATTAGCTCTTCCATTTTCATGGTAAAATCATCATTGACCTCTTTGATGACCAATTCCAAATTACCATGTATCTTCATGCGTTTTATATGTACCTAAAGTGAAAAATCTATCCCTATAATGAGATCTAGATATTCTACTTCATTGGTCATGAACCCTTCCAATATCAAGAAGGAGTAAGGTAGGACTTCATTTGTTGGATAAATGTGTATGAATACTAGCCCCACTTTTTTATGGTTGGGGTCTTCTTTTCTCCTCCTTATTGGGAATCTAAATGTATAGTCGAAATACATCTCCCATATCGAGGGGAATACTTGAATGGAGAATACCTCTTCATCTCGTAATTCAGTATCTAATGAAGTCATTTCTACTGTGGGGTTCTCTTCAATAAAGACTAATAATTTCTTTCCTTTGACTACTTTATGGGGCCTAAACTAAATTTAAAACAATTTAGGATAACCTCCCACTGTGACAGATGTTCATTCATCATCAAACAAGTAAGAATATATTTTATTGGGTTGATATGAGAGATCAAATGGACCTAGTGATTCTGCATGTAGTTCCTTAGTTTCTGGACTGCATATATTATCACAAGAAACCTCTTCTCAATATCTGAATAACTATTCTCATCATCAATCATTGATTGAATGAGTTAATAGTGTCAATTTTCACTACCAGAGTTAGTTTTTCATGAGGAAGGTACATAATGATCACTATAAGGATGTCACATACAAAATATGTATCCTACCTTTGATGGGTGGAATCAAAATGAGTGGGCGCAAGAGGTATTTATTAATAATATCAAATGCTTCCTAACAATTTTTTTGCACTAATATGTAACCTCTATTTTCATCAACCTGTTTAATAGGAGGAATTTTTCTATAAGCTTGTCTATAAAGCACTAGATATTGTCTAAGTTTCCAAAAAGTCCTCGTAAATTTGTGAGGTTGTGCGGATGTGACATTACAGGGATAGCCTTTTTCCCCTTGGGGTCAACTTCGATGCCACTGTGGCATATGGTGAAGCTCATAAATATCCTTGAGGTGACAACAAAATCATACTTCAATGAGTTTATTTTAATATTTTTGAGTATGAATTTGTTGGAGAAAGTTTCAATATATTTCATTTGGTCTAATATTTATCAAGATTTTAGCACCATATCATCAACATTTCATTTGAAAAACCAAACATGGAATGTTTTTAAGAAGTGATGCACGTCCCATTTGTGCATAGAGCTAACATTATTCAGGCCAAAGGGTGTTAATGGATAACAAGAAACATCCCTATAGATCCCTAAAGGTAGTGAATTATTCATCTTCATGGGACATTATGATTTTATTGTATCATTAATATCCATCCATAAAGAGTGATCCTGATTTTTTTTTATTGTATCGATCAACATCTCTATGATCAGGATTACGAAATCATCCTTCAGGATGTTCGGGTTAGGATCTCTAAAATTGATTCAGACTCCAATTTTTTCAATATTCTTCATGATAAAGACTATATTAGCCTACCATTTTGGATATTGGACTTATTAAATGATTTTCTCTCTAATTACCTTGTTATCTTTTGCCTCAATTTTGGCAGCATGTGTCAGGTGCATCCTTCTAGATGCCTGTTTATTTCCCTAGTGGTCCTCTAGTAATTCCAGTTGATAGATGGACACCCTAAGGTCGAGGCTTTAAATTTCTTCTTAGTTCCAAGAGAAAAAATTTTGATGCTTCTTCAGGAAGGATTCATACAAAACTTTCTATTTTGAATACATATCTTCACTAATCAAGGATGGTCATGGATCTTCTTATGTACCTAGATTTATTTCTATCAGTTCATCAATGGTGTTATAGAAACCCTCCTCAAATATTAGAGTGGTAACTCTAAGGTCATCCTCCTCCCCTTCTTCCTCCTTTTCATCTTTCTCTTCTTTTATTGGGAGATCAATTGGTGGGGTATGCTCTCCCATGTTAGGAGAGGATTCAATATCTTAACATTACAAATATAATGTGACTTCCTTTGATCTAGCTAATGGTGTGGGATTTCATTGAAACTCTATAGATGATAGGGTAGTAGTTTCTTCATCCTATTTGGGTGAAGAGACAACCAATTCTACCTCATCTTGTGACACAACTATAAAATGGAGTTACTTCCATAGACTTATAGCCACAGTTTTAAAACCATGTCTATAGGTTTCTATAGCCACAGTTCTATGGCCTATAGCCGTTGTTTTCAGAAATGTGGAAATACCCCATGGCTATTTCCATGGTTTTGCGGCCTATGGCCATAGTTTTCAAAACCGTCGATATAGGAAAATTTTTTTGATGCCCTATAGACACGGTTCTCCAAAATCGTGGCTATAAGGTTCCCGTGCTTCAGCAGGAACAAAAATTACAGCCAAAAATTTGGCGGGAATCACTAACACCATGGTTTTGAGGCTATTCCCATGGTTTTTATTAATATATATATTATAATATATATATATACTCTAATTGTGGCATGGTGTAGTTGTAAGTGCATTGTATTGCAATGTAGAGGTGTGGGGATCAAAACCCAAATGGGAAATTTTTGATTTTTGCTATTGTCATGGTTTTTTAGGCTATTTCCATGTTTAAAACTATGGCTATAGGTCAACTGCCACTGTGGCCAATTTGGAGGCCTATTTCCATGGTTTTCAAAACTTTGGAAATAGACCGGGACCTTCTGCCTAGGCGATAACAACCATATTTTTGGGGCCTATTGCCAAGGTTTTGAACGATGGAAATATCCCTTTTTTCTAGTTGTGTCAGGTAGGGTCTTCTTAGAGATATGATCATGGAATGAAGGCATTTTCGTTAAATATTTCACCATTTCCTAAGGAGTTGGAAAAAATTTCAACATAACTGGACTCACTGTTCATGATTGAAATCATAAATACCACTGAATATGCATCTCAATTTGTACTCATATGCTAAAAATGAATAATGTGTAACACATATTCTTTTTCGGCCTATTTGAATATGTTGGTGGGATATTTTTTAAAATGTTTAGGGTGATGACCTAAACAACCCCATCAACCAAGGGTTATTTCCGTTCACTTTGATAGAATCCTATATCAATAAAATGTGACTCATATGAATCGAACAGGGCCTCATCGACATGTAGTGTCTTGATTTGTACATTAATGTATTATTTGACGCATTGATGGTACAATGAAGGTATTTTTGATTGATGATGCAACTATGGACTTCCTGGAAAGACATTGAAGGTTGTATCTTGATGGATGACTATAAATTTAGATTCGGATACGAGGTATCAAAATTGAGGTTTGGGATTTATTTTTCCCATCAACCTTTGTTCTCTTTTATCAAATCCTTGTAGTGTCATAGCGGGATGTGTTAGGTTATCCTCATTGTATCTTAGTCGAAGAAGTGTCTGTACTAGGTTAATATTTACTTTTGATCCATTTTCGTCTAAATATATTTAGATATCGACACCATTTACCCTACTGGACACATACATGGGTTGGATGTTTCCCTATATAGTGACATCTTTATCTTATCTATGAAGAAGATAATTGCACAACATTCCATGGGATCAGTCTCTATCTAATAGAACTCATTAGTGGTGACTTTGGATTAAACTCCTAGTGGATTATCAAAGACTTTATGAGTGGTTCTTTGAGGTCTTTTGACAATCTCAGTTCATCCAAGATCTATAGCTTGGTTGGTGTAACGCCCCGACCCTAGTTTCCTAGAGTCGGTGCATTATTACATAACATTGGCATGATCACAAGAAAGATCAAATCTCGAAAGACCGATTGGTTTAGTAGCCTTGGAAACACTAGATATATTCATAAGTTTTACATTACATCATAAAATCAAAAACTACTACAACAACATAATGTTTCCACAGTCCACACTACAATCCCCTCATAATATCCCTGCAGGTCATTCATAACTTACATCTTCACTTCCTGGGAAAAATAAAACATAGAAAAGGGGTGAGCTCAAATGCCCAGTAAGGATAACAATATAGCGGAAACTTTCATCAATAAGAATAAACATTTAAGGCAATGTATAACTAAAACAAAAGCCTTTTAAACATGAACTTTCAACATGGTATGGCATAAATAAAATGAAATAATGCCATTTACTTATTCACATGGATATTCCACTAATCGAATAATCACATGCAAAAATAAATAACCACTTTCATAATGTTGGAATGCATAATGCCAGACTATCATAACCACATAGCCAAGGCCTCGTGCCAAGACTACAAATAAGATTTTGTCAAGGCCTTGTGCCAAGACACTAGTTTGTCTCATGAGACCTACCGATGCATCGAGGAGCTATAGCGGGCTCCACCCGTCACTTATTAAGTCCAATGCATTCCCATATGAAAAGGTTTAAACATAACATAAACATTCGTATTAAAACTAGCATACGAAATGTCAATACTTTCACAATAAACTATGAATGGTATAAAAATAGCACATCCACAGTCAAACATATCACAAAACCTTCAATACAATATAGAAGTTTTGTATCATAATAAATCAACTTCAAATAATCTTAAAATCCATCAAAGGATGTTGACATAGATGAAATCAAAATTCTTTTTAAAGAAATATCTCCTTTTATTTTGAAATCATTTAAGATCCATATAAAATAAAACATTTTCTTTGAAAATATTCTTATAAGCTTGTAAGGAAAGCTTTGAAGATTTTATAACGGCGTAAAATAACCGCACCCGCCGTATAAGTTAAAAAAAACATTCTTACCTCAATTCTGTCGAAAAGGTTAAAAAGGACCTTGTTTTGAAAACGACGGAAAGATTCCTTTATAAACCTCTTATAAAAAGTCAAAAAAGGTATAAATGACTTTAACCCATATTCTTGTAAATAGTAAAAATGTTTCGAAATACATTTTTAAGAAACATGGATGTGGATGATAAAGAGATCCCAGTAGATTATTACATATAAACAACCTCGGATAATGAAGAGATTGTGAAATAACCCTTACCTTGTACTTTTCCTTGGTTGGGGTAGGTTAACCTCCTGTATAATGGTGAAATAGTTGTTATTAAATTATACAAGAATCATATATATTAATATGATATCATATATGATCTTTTAACATTGATTTGTTAATAATATCTTAGAATTATCGTCGTTTCGGGAGTTAACTTACTTATTTTCTTTTATATGTTTTGTTACACAAGCCATGGTTGTTGTATCTTATTCATATCCAGAATGATATCCAGTCCTTAAACATCATTTTTAAATCATCAAATGATAATTATACTTGAATGGATACGATGGAGAATGAATCTCATCGCGTTCGTGGAGACGGTAGTCCGTACGCACGCACGAGCGACAATATCATCCTTTTGATATTAAAATAATATATAAACGGATGGTATATCATATATACAGAATCATTAACATGTTATATTTATTATTTACATGAGTTACACATCATTATTATACCCATCCAAATAATATTATATTGAATAACAATTACACCACGACGTGGAGACGGTAAGCCGTACGTACGCACGTATGGTGACATGTTATTCAAAGGGTGGATAGAATACTGAATATGACTGTACCATATTTATAATAACATCACAGTATATGTGAGATACTGGAGTTATTATTTTAGAATGGTAAGAACAAAGGAAGAAGAAGTGGAAGAAGAAATGAACTTGGAGAAGGGTGGTGAAATCATTACCTCTTCTTCGGGTTCTTCCTTTTGATTTGATCAAAAGGGCTCCTTAGGTTGGCTTTATGATCAAAATAAGGCCTCTAGGTTGTAGTGAGGGATGGTGGGAGATTATTTGGGCAGAGTTTGGCCGAACCAAAAGGCTTTGAAGGTGTGAAGAAATGAGAAGGAGGAGTGCCCTTTTATAAGAGGGGTGAGGGGCACCTTTGGAAAAGTTAGAAATATTAATTTATAATAAATTCATATTCGGTTTCCAAAGGCTCCAAAGTTTACTATTCAAAGGTTGAGGTGGGGATGGGTCGAAAACAACTCATCCAATAGAATTTAGACAGGTTTGGGTACTTATATTAACCTTATCTTTAAGTATTAACTCTAAGTTAATTAGTTTCACTTTTACAATGTCTCTTTGTATTTTTATATTATATGGTTAATAAACTTACCATATACATCCAAGAGACCCCCAAGTGGTTCATTAATAATTAACCTATCATAATATAATTCTCTTGGCCGAACCTTAGATTTTTAGGAATTTAATATCAATTAATAATATAATATTTGTTTTAAGAACTCTTTTATGTCAATTTTGACACTATTCAATAGTTGATTTTTGTGAAACTCATAACAGATTGATTACTTCGAAAAAAGTCAATTAAATCAATCCTAATATATCATATTATCCTATAAAATTAGTTTAATTCATTAAAAGTTTCATATTATATTTATTTGGGTATTTATAATATCAATTATTTTAATTTTTCACTATTATAGTAATTACTGTATCATCATTGTGTCATAAATTAAATAAATTATTTAATGTCTAAAAATTATAAATAAAATATCATTATGTAGTAAATCTTGTTAGATTTCTAATGAATATTTATAATCGAAAATCCAACATGTATAACCCTATGTAAAAATTGTTCTTCTAAAAGATGTAAGCTTATGCCATTTTTATTTTTATTTTAACTTTATTAATATAATGTGTCATTATCACTTACAAGTGGATCCATGGGGTCCCAAAATAGACCCAAAGATGCCCATGGTCGACCATGTATCAACCAATAGGGTTAATACACGTTTTAGGGTAATTTAGTATTATTATAATATTATTTGTTTAACCCTTATTTACCGGATTTACCCTTTAACCATGGTAAATAAAATATTTACCGCAGTAATTATTCAAAATGTCTAAAAATAAAAGTTACCTATTTACACAATTTGAACATCCTGATTCAAAATATGGAATCCATTTTCCTAAATTCAAAACACAGAAGTGGCAGAAATTAATTTAAAATTAATTCCCGCTGTCAAAACAAAAAGCGTGTTTTTAAGAGATAATAACTATCAAAAGATTGACAATTGTTTATGTTCGGTTTAATTGTAAAATTATGTCCAATGACCAACATTATATTAAGTGGTAAAAATATATTCTAAATATACTTTAAAACCACTCAAATTCATAATTTATCACTATTAATTATTTTGATTACAAAAGTTGTTTTTAATTAAAATTTAGTAATTTTCACTATTCATCAAAATATGAAAGTTATCCGAAAAGTACCAAAATTTCACCTTAGGCTAAATTTGATATTACGAATCCAAAAATGAAGTCCATTTTAAAATATAAAATATATATAACTTCAAAAATTAGGTATTACTATTCATAACAGCTAGTTTGATTGGTTACGGTGTGTTAGAACTCGAAGTTGCGTACAACACACGCTACTGTTTTATTCAAAGGAAAGCGTACCGTGGAAGCTTGGGATGTTTCATTTTAAATTTTTTGATGTATCCATTTAGTCAAAAAGTTTAAAATATTTTATTTAAAAAGGTTTCACTATCAAAAGTTGATAAAAGTGCAATACTGAAAATGAATCTGTTCTTGCATTATGACTAAGAAACTCATAATATGGATTCTAAAATTATAAGGATTATATAAAGTTTAAAATTTAGTTAATACTATTCATGACCTCTTTTAATGGATTTTTTTTTTGTAAGTCATGGTGCAATTGAACTCAGTGTTGCCTGTAGTGCAAGTTATTGAATTATTTTGAAGAAATAACACACTATGAAATCTTGGGGTGTTACATTCTCCCCTCCTTCAATAAATTGCGTCCTCGCAATTTGAAATTGTTCTTCAAAAATAAAAGGTTGAAAGTAGGAAATATATTTGTGGGAAAACCCACATCGGAAATTGGGTTACTAAAATTTAGTCTTAATATGAGGAAAAGAGAAATCAAAGGGTCACCACCAAATTATGATCTCGATTAGGAGAACATTGGTGGAAATTAGAGACATATAATCGGAGGAAAAACGTAAATATTTATAGGTAGTGATTGAGGTCATCAATCACAAACAAGTGTATAATTGAGGTCCTTAAATTCATCAATCTATGATGATTTGAAATACCATTGGTTCAACAAAACATAGGGTATTAGGATAACACATTTTTGACGTTTCAAAATATCTTTGTTGAAATCCCACATCGAAAAATGAATTAATGAGGCCTCTATTTAAAATAAAGAGTGGAAAGTATGAAGATTACCGAAAATAACACATACTAGGGTTCCATGTAGGAAAATATGGATATGGAAGAGAAATCTAACCATCAATTATCTGATGGAGAGTGGTAGAGAACATGGCTATGAAAAGGCCAACAATCCCAAAGCCATAAATTAGTGATGATTTAAGGTACCATCTAGGACAACATTTTTGTTCTAAGTTGCTTTTCTTAATGATGAGGAATTTATTTATGAGATTGGCTAAGATCATAAGTAGATATACTTACTTTAAAATTAGAGTTTTATCCCTTAATAAATTTCTACAAAAAATTCATCATTCAATCGTAAAAAAAATTCTATTTATACTATTCATAGAGGGTTCCAAAATAAATGAATTTATAATTCATCTACCAGATCTTTTAAAAAACTACTTTATTTAATCCAGGACATCTCGTGGGCCAGTGGTAGGTGATACACCCTTGTCGCCCTTCGGTTGCGGGTTCAAGTCTCGCAGCCTTGCCGGACGCGACGGGTTGCCGCCCGACCTCCGGGTTGTCCTTTTATGGCAATCCAAAATAATCCAAACTAGAACTATCCAAAATACTTCTATCCAAACTCACAGTCCAACATTTATAAGTAAGGTAAACATAATGTAGAACCATTTTACCCCGTAATAGCATATGAATACCTTCATCATGTATTCTTTTAATACACCGAAACATCCTGAATTACCATATTCCTTATTGATTACATTCATGCTCCCTTATTCCATATAGAAAGCTGGATATACTTCATTAATCCAAAAATGTTTTAAACCCCAACAATGATGGAATATACAAATCATTAATTAGTTCCTAGGTAGTCAAGAATATCTATTATAATTTATTCAAAACAATCACATATTATTCCAAAATCACTACCTCAGTATCAGAACTATATTATGATTTATCATTCTCTCAACCATATATTTTCCAAAAATTTATCCTGCTATTGAGTCACTTTTCTTTGTTCCACACAATCTCAAGTCCTTAATGAAATAGTACTGCAGTACAATCCTTATATACTCCATAATTATTATAACAAGTACATTGTTGATACAACACTCAATTGACATAATCAACATAAGAACTCTAATCATTCCTCTTCATCTGTGGTAGTATCATAACTTGATTATTATCCAATAGCATCATTTGCGGCATAGTCTGATGACTGGGGCATAGGTTCGCGTAGTGTCCAAACTCCTTGCAAATGAAGCATTGTACATTTGAAACCATTTTCTCACCCTTGCAGTCACGTACTTTGTGCCCTTTTCCTCCACACTTATAACAAACTCCCATTCCTTTCAGGCAAGTTCTAGGGTGTTTCTTCCCACAGTTACCACATATGGGAAAATTCTTCTTTTCCCTCTTCCCTTTATCCATTTTTCTCTCTTCCATCCTTTTCTTCTCTTGCTTCCCTTCAAAGCCATAGGACTCAGTAAACTCTTTACTTATCTTATCAACACGTGATATTATTTCTTCATATGATGATAATACATGGGAGACTATTTCTCTTATAAATTCTAGCTTAAGACCATGAAATATATGATCCTTCCTTCTCTTTGGATCATGTGCATTTCTGGAGTTCTCATTCCTTCTACTGGGCGCCATTTCTAAACAAATGCAAAAACTAGATCAGTTTATGAATCAAAATACATAATCCCATACTTATAAAACACTCAACATAAATTGAACTATTTATGGATATAATCCATAATCATAAATATGTTTTCTTTGAGGAAGTATATACTCATAAACCCTTCATAATGATTTGTAAAGAAAGTGAGAGTTATCCTAAGCATATCCCCCGGGAGTGTCGTAACCAAGAGTGCAGCAAGGCCCGTTGTCGTGCACCAGTTCCCGTTCGAGTCTAGCTCAAAGCGGTGTTTTCGGGTTTTACCCCTAGGTACATCTGTGCCAGAGCCGCCTCTACCTGCTCGTATCCAGACAGGGATGTATTGCTCGGAAAACTCACAAAATCTCTACAATACCAAAATTCTAGGAAGTTCTTCTATACTAATCCTCAAAGTTCATCTTAGGTCTACGTGCTCTAATCAGAGTTTATCTAAATCTAGTTTCCAAGGTTTGTACTAAACTTCCTCTGATACCAACTGTAACGCCCCGACCCTAGTTTCCTAGAGTCGGTGCATTATTACATAACATTGGCATGATCACAAGAAAGATCAAATCTCGAAAGACCGATTGGTTTAGTAGCCTTGGAAACACTAGATATATTCATAAGTTTTACATTACATCATAAAATCAAAAACTACTACAACAACATAATGTTTCCACAGTCCACACTACAATCCCCTCATAATATCCCTGCAGGTCATTCATAACTTACATCTTCACTTCCTGGGAAAAATAAAACATAGAAAAGGGGTGAGCTCAAATGCCCAGTAAGGATAACAATATAGCGGAAACTTTCATCAATAAGAATAAACATTTAAGGAAATGTATAACTAAAACAAAAGCCTTTTAAACATGAACATTCAACATGGTATGGCATAAATAAAATGAAATAATGCCATTTACTTATTCACATGGATATTCCACTAATCGAATAATCACATGCAAAAATAAATAACCACTTTCATAATGTTGGAATGCATAATGCCAGACTATCATAACCACATAGCCAAGGCCTCGTGCCAAGACTACAAATAAGATTTTGTCAAGGCCTTGTGCCAAGACACTAGTTTGTCTCATGAGACCTACCGATGCATCGAGGAGCTATAGCGGGCTCCACCCGTCACTTATTAAGTCCAATGCATTCCCATATGAAAAGGTTTAAACATAACATAAACATTCGTATTAAAACTAGCATACGAAATGTCAATACTTTCACAATAAACTATGAATGGTATAAAAATAGCACATCCACAGTCAAACATATCACAAAACCTTCAATACAATATAGAAGTTTTGTATCATAATAAATCAACTTCAAATAATCTTAAAATCCATCAAAGGATGTTGACATAGATGAAATCAAAATTCTTTTTAAAGAAATATCTCCTTTTATTTTGAAATCATTTAAGATCCATATAAAATAAAACATTTTCTTTGAAAATATTCTTATAAGCTTGTAAGGAAAGATTTGAAGATTTTATAACGGCGTAAAATAACCGCACCCGCCGTATAAGTTAAAAAAAACATTCTTACCTCAATTCTGTCGAAAAGGTTAAAAAGGACCTTATTTTGAAAACGACGGAAAGATTCCTTTATAAACCTCTTATAAAAAGTCAAAAAAAGGTATAAATGACTTTAACCCATATTCTTGTAAATAGTAAAAATGTTTCGAAATACATTTTTAAGAAACATGGATGTGGATGATAAAGAGATCCCAGTAGATTATTACATATAAACAACCTCGGATAATGAATAGATTGTGAAATAACCCTTACCTTGTACTTTTCCTTGGTTGGGGTAGGTTAACCTCCTGTATAATGGTGAAATAGTTGTTATTAAATTATACAAGAATCATATATATTAATATGATATCATATATGATCTTTTAACATTGATTTGTTAATAATATCTTAGAATTATCGTCGTTTCGGGAGTTAACTTACTTATTTTCTTTTATATGTTTTGTTACATAAGCCATGGTTGTTGTATCTTATTCATATCCAGAATGATATCCAGTCCTTAAACATCATTTTTAAATCATCAAATGATAATTATACTTGAATGGATACGATGGAGAATGAATCTCATCGCGTTCGTGGAGACGGTAGTCCGTACGTACGCACGAGCGACAATATCATCCTTTTGATATTAAAATAATATATAAATGGATGGTATATCATATATACAGAATCATTAACATGTTATATTTATTATTTACATGAGTTACACATCATTATTATACCCATCCAAATAATATTATATTGAATAACAATTACACCACGACGTGGAGACGGTAAGCCGTACGTACGCACGTATGGTGACATGTTATTCAAAGGGTGCATAGAATACTGAATATGATTGTACCATATTTATAATAACATCACAGTATATGTGAGATACTGGAGTTATTATTTTAGAATGGTAAGAACAAAGGAAGAAGAAGTGGAAGAAGAAATGAACTTGGAGAAGGGTGGTGAAATCATTACCTCTTCTTCGGGTTCTTCCTTTTCATTTGATCAAAAGGGCTCCTTAGGTTGGCTTTATGATCAAACTAAGGCCTCTAGGTTGTAGTTAGGGATGTTGGGAGAGTATTTGGGCAGAGTTTGGCCGAACCAAAATGCTTTGAAGGTGTGAAGAAATGAGAAGGAGGAGTGCCCTTTTATAAGAGGGGTGAGGGGCACCTTTGGAAAAGTTAGAAATATTAATTTATAATAAATTCATATTCGGTTTCCAAAGGCTCCAAAGTTGACTATTCAAAGGTTGAGGTGGGGATGGGTCGAAAAAAACTCATCCAATAGAATTTAGACAGGTTTGGGTACTTATATTAACCTTATCTTTAAGTATTAACTCTAAGTTAATTAGTTTCACTTTTACAATGTCTCTTTGTATTTTTATATTATATGGTTAATAAACTTACCATATACATCCAAGAGACCCCCAAGTGGTTCATTAATAATTAACCTATCATAATATAAGTCTCTTGTCCGAACCTTAGATTTTTAGGAATTTAATATCAATTAATAATATAATATTTGTTTTAAGAACTCTTTTATGTCAATTTTGACACTATTCAATAGTTGATTTTTGTGAAACTCATAACAGATTTATTACTTCGAAAAAAGTCAATTAAATCAATCCAAATATATCATATTATCCTATAAAATTAGTTTAATTCATTAAAAGTTTCATATTATATTTATTTGGGTATTTATAATATCAATTATTTTAATTTTTCACTATTATAGTAATTACTGCATCATCATTGTGTCATAAATTAACTAAATTATTTAATGTCTAAAAATTATAAATAAAATATCATTATGTAGTAAATCTTGTTAGCTTTCTAATGAATATTTATAATCGAAAATCCAACATGTATAACCCTATGTAAAAATTGTTCTTCTAAAAGATGTAAGCTTATGCCATTTTTATTTTTATTTTAACTTTATTAATATAATGTGTCATTATCACTTACAAGTGGATCCATGGGGTCCCAAAATAGACCCAAAGATGCCCATGGTCGACCATGTATCAACCAATAGGGTTAATACACGTTTTAGGGTAATTTAGTATTATTATAATATTATTTGTTTAACCCTTATTTACCGGATTTACCCTTTAACCATGGTAAATAAAATATTTACCGCAGTAATTATTCAAAATGTCTAAAAATAAAAGTTACCTATTTACACAATTTGAACATCCTGATTCCAAATATGGAATCCATTTTCCTAAATTCAAAACACAGAAGTGGCAGAAATTAATTTAAAATTAATTCCCGCTGTCAAAACAAAAAGCGTGTTTTTAAGAGATAATAACTATCAAAAGATTGACAATTGTTTATGTTCGGTTTAATTGTAAAATTATGTCCAATGACCAACATTATATTAAGTGGTAAAAATATATTCTAAATATACTTTAAAACCACTCAAATTCATAATTTATCACTATTAATTATTTTGATTAAAAAAGTTGTTTTTAATTAAAATTTAGTAATTTTCACTATTCATCAAAATATGAAAGTTATCCGAAAAGTACCAAAATTTCACCTTAGGCTAAATTTGATATTCCGAATCCAAAAATGAAGTCCATTTTAAAATATAAAATATATATAACTTCAAAAAGTAGGTATTACTATTCATAACAGCTAGTTTGATTGGTTACGGTGTGTTAGAACTCGAAGTTGCGTACAACACACGCTACTGTTTTATTCAAAGGAAAGCGTACCGTGGAAGCTTGGGATGTTTCATTTTAAATTTTTTGATGTCTCCATTTAGTCAAAAAGTTTAAAATATTTTATTTAAAAACGTTTCACTATCAAAAGTTGATAAAAGTGCAATACTGAAAATGAATCTGTTCTTGCATTATGACTAAGAAACTCATAATATGGATTCTAAAATTATAAGGATTATATAAAGTTTAAAATTTAGTTAATACTATTCATGACCTCTTTTAATGGCTTTTTTTTTTGGTAAGTCATGGTGCAATTGAACTCAGTGTTGCGTGTAGTGCAAGTTATTGAATTATTTTGAAGAAATAACACACTATGAAATCTTGGGGTGTTACAGTTGGTACCATGGATGAATGTTTTAGGATATAATACAT
The DNA here is from genome assembly GCA_963277665.1 of Viscum album. NCBI lineage: Eukaryota > Viridiplantae > Streptophyta > Magnoliopsida > Santalales > Viscaceae > Viscum > Viscum album. The sequence goes on along the minus strand of OY728153.1, from coordinate 287,590,344 downwards.
TTGGTCTAAAGGCCTATGCTTCCCAGTGTGGGGAAAATATTTTAGAGGAACTTTTGGGGCCGGAGTAGTTTATGTTGATGGATCATCCCCCAAAATAGGAGTTGGAGGTGATCATGCCCCTTGTGGTCTAGGCCAGGTAGGTGTTCCTGCACACTAAGGGTTATTGAGCACATGTACCCCCTTTGATTGAAATTCTAGATTGATGGGGATAGGGTGGCATATGATAGGTGTGAAAATATTTTCCTACTTTGATTTCACCCATTAATGGGTTATTCCTTGAGTTTCCATAACATTGAAAATCTGAGTAGGGATGTGGCTACAATTCTTGTTCCTACCCCAACTTTGTCTTCCTCAGTATCCTCATCTCTTATGGCCTCTTCCTCTATTTCCCCAATCAAGTGTGTGGAACATGGAGTCGCAACCATACTCATAATCAGATAATGGATCAATCAAATGAAGTTAATTAATATAACCGAAAAATAACTCTTAATATATTGATGAACTTTTATAGCTTACCATTTCTAGTTGTGTCATTTGTTGGGGCGCTTATTTTTTAAAATACGAGGGCATAAATTCCGAGAGATTCAAAAACAATGTTTTCAATAGCATGGGTTCATCCCCTTAATCATTCTCCATATCGTTCTATAAAAACCTCTTTTTAGAAGGAAAAATTTTAGAGGTTTTGGTGGATAATGACATCGGTTGTGTTATAGTCTATGTAGATAAGGGCATAGTTGGTTGTTTTAAATGTGCCTGGAGATTACCTGAAGTTCATATGATTGACTTTAGATTCATCCAACCATCAAAATTATATGGAATTATTCTAATAATATCTTTCAACACATCTTCATCCTCAAGGGTGGTAATGGGAACATACTCTACTTGTGTTGATGGCTTTACCGACATTAATTTCCAAGAATACATTATTTTCTTGCAGGGTGTCTTCGAAGATAAATCATTCCTAAATGGTTTTCCCAACATCCTATAGAATAGGAAATAATCTATATGTTCATCAAAACCAACCTATTCAGGGAGCTTAGGATCTAGAAGGTGGAGAAAATCATTATCCATAGTGGATACAAAGTAGTTGTGGACCTGATCGTATCAAAATGAGTAGGCCTTGTTCCCTTTATCCATGAATTGATTCTACATGGTTACCCTTTTTTAATACTTTTTAGGTGGAGGTTTTTGTTGATTCATGAGGTTTTCTGCAAGATATGGTGATGGTTTTGGAGTCCGGGTTATTGTTGAGGTTGGCCTACGTGTGATGGCAGCCACCTCTTCTTTTCCCAATCTTTTCTCTGTGACTGGTGGAGCTATTCAAGAATTGAGATTAGTCTATTATATAGAATCTTACATTCTTTTGGAAATGGAGACAAAATATCTAAATCCACCATTATATTTCACGAAGATAAAAATCATTCATAGCACATTATGAAGATTCACTATGCAAAGACTAAGAAAATATTCTAGGGGGAGCTGTGAGTTTAGGGAGTTGATAAGCCCTTTTAATCTGAAAATGAAATTATAGAAATTCTCATTCTCTTGTATTTTTTCATTAGAGACTTCATGGAATGTCATATTTTATAGCATTGAGATGATCTAAAAGAGTAACTCCTAGTGGAGGCCTTCCCGTCTCATGGTTGAATGAGCTAGAAAACTGGTGTACCATATAAAGGTAATCCCTTACAAGGTCCGAACATAGAATTTGAGTTTCACTACATCGTTTTTACCGATATATCCAATTATGTGATATTATTAGGATGTAAATTGTATTATATGTTATTCCATGTCACCTGGTCTATTGAATAACAGAAATGTAAGACTCCCAAAGTTTGCTGGGGGAGGGGTGTCACTGACACATTTTGGGAAGGTTTATGTTCTTCATATATTAGTGAACATTTCTTCTCTAAGGATTCTAATAAATCTACTAATGACTCGATGGTGTTGATCATAATGTGGTGAACATTAGGTTTAATGGGATCTTAAACTAGTGTACCAATGGGATGGACCTGATGCATCAGTTCTTCCATTATTTTTGGTTGATATCTGGTTGGAAACATCATTTTAGGATTTTGCTAAACCCATTCTTGTTTTCTCCTTAATGGAGGGAAGTCTTAATATCAATCAATTATCATGTTCATATAAACTGATGGCCCTGACACTAAGTTGGGCGGTTCTCTCGGCCATACTTCAGTCACTAGGATGAAACCATATGAAGGTACACCTATTAGATGTATACATTGAGACTCTTAACATGGAGTTTATTCGGTACGAATAATACATTGCAGCAACTCAATGTTGATTATCATCAACTCTTTCATTTCATCCTCCCACCAAGTGAATCATCCTTCTAGTGTAAGGATATCGCCCTATATACGAGAAGTAGGTGGGTTGTATGTGACCTTGCCTTTATTTTTTTTCTTTGATATATTTAGAATGAGGAGGAGGTAGGGGGTTAGTCAAGGGAGCACCCAAATTCAAGACAATTTTATAGATTTGGGTACACTAACCTTCATTCATCTCAGTGTGGAACATATTTCAGATCAAAGTATACTCCCTTTTCCCTTATGTGTTTACTTCATTTTTAATGTTGTCTACATGATTCAAATCCATGATGTTTTCTAACTTGTAATGAATTGTAGATGAAATATAGTTTGTTTAACGATATTAGGGTTGTTTAAATCCTTTTCTGGACCTCTCCCTTTATTTTTGGGATCCTCATAGAGATTCTTCACAAAATGTGACATAGAGGGATGCTGCATAGAACATGATATTCTACATCCCCTTTATGGAAAAAAGGTCTTGATACTGGGTTAATTAGGATACTTTACAACCTATTTTCCTCACTATATGGGAAACTAATTATTTCCACTGGGGGGTTGAGATAAAATTACCCAAATCCATGTGGATTAGGTTTTCTCATTCTTTTTATTACATGACTTAGTCTAGATTTTTTGATATTATAGGGATATTGTGTGGTAAATATGACCACATCCCAATGGGTTGGTTTTGATCCTATATTGTCGTGTCTATTTCTATGACCACCACTCTCTTAATCTCATGCATCCGTACATGAGAAAAATCCAAGTGAAACATCAGGTCTTTACATGAACTACTTTCTTATGTGGTCATTAGAAGTGCATAATGATTGGATTCCATAAAGCGATAAGCCTTCTTAATGTTCTCAGTTTCCATGCCCACGAGTTTTTTGATGGCTTGTTATCATCGGGCATGATGCTTTTTATACTTATTCATGAATGATTATTGTTGAGTGTTCTACCTTTTCTAAGAATATGTCCTTCTTGAAAGCCTCCTTGGAATAATGAAATAACATGATTTCTTTTCCAATGGTTTCATATAAATAGGTCATGGAATGAAATTCAAATATCCATGTTCCCCCCATTCCCAGATATAAACACTAGAAGGGTAGTCATAAATTAGATTCTGCAACTCATGTAGTGCATTGAGGCATTCCAATTGAAGATCTTCCCACCACTTCTCTGATCGTGGTCACCATATATATGAGAGGGCTTCTAGGTCAATTGGATGAATAATATCTCCCAATATTTTTATATGGCCAGCATACCCACATTATGTAAATATAGTTTCTTTCATGTAGTGAATATTTTTCCATATATTCAGATGGACGTTGTGTATGAATTATTATAACAATTCCATTTGAATATCAAACTAAGAAGTTGATGAGGGACAAAGAATAAAGGGTATACCATCCATGGAAAATTGTATTCTCACAAGAAACATATCTTTATGTTATTCTACAGGAGACTCGCCTACTTGTTCAGCGCAACATGATAACTTCTAAATGGTTTGGTTACAAGTAGCGGAGCTAGTGGAGGTTTCATTGGTGTGGGAATCTTTTAGGGGTGGCTCCGAGGATAAGTGTTTTATGAGACCATATTCTATTTGAGAAATGATGTCTCTTTACATTTATAGGTTATCTACCATGTCTGGACCCATATTTCCAAGCACCTAAATATATGAGGACATTCTTGTATTTGAATTATCAAGGGGAGGACCTTCTTGCTGAAATGAGACATCACTACAGGGAGGAACATTGTTGTTAATTCCATCAAGACAAGGACTACCATCATTGCTTGATTTCTAACTATAGATTGAATTTATAAATTTTATACCCTAGGGAGGACCATTAGGGTGGATGATAGGAAGGGTAGAACCTTCTTCCTAAAATGATACATCACTACAAGGAGGACCTTCGGGGTGAATGTTATCCTGGTGAGGACTACCATCATAAATCAATTTCTGAATGTAGATAGAATTTATACAGTGTAAACCTGGGGAGGACATTCATGGAAGATGATAGTAATGGGAGGACCTTCTTATTGAAATGATATGTCACTATGTGGATGGACTTCATATTGAATTCCATCATGGTGTGGACTATCATTATAGAATGATGTTATGCTATTGTGAGAATTTCTATAGCGTATATTTAGGGGTGGACCTTTAGGGTAGAATGCATCAAGGGGAAGACCTTCTTGCTAAAATGGTATTTCACTTTGGGGAGGACCTTTGTAGCGAATTCCATCATGGAGAGGACTACCATTATGGGTCGATGTCTAATAGTTGGGATAACTTCTATAGTGTATACCCTATGAAGGACCTTTATTCTAGACCTAAGTAAGGGGATGACCTTATTTCTGAATTGAAATGTCATTGTAGGGAGGAACTTCATAGTGGATTCCATCCAGGTTAGGACAACCATCATAGCTCAATGTCTAACTACAGGTTTAATTATTACATTGTATACCGTGGGGAGGACCTATAGGGAATATGAAAACAAGGGTATGAAATTATTTATATTTTATCTTTATTCTATGAAGAGGGATATTGTTGATCTCATTAGGAGATATGATTTCATGATTGATCGGTTTCTATACAAGAAGGAAACCTTCATAGTAGATACTATAGGGAGGACCTTTAGAGTTTCTGGTAGAATTATTGCTAGTAGGGCCTTCAAAGATACTATTGTTACTCCCATCATTTGGTAACATATTAGTAAAATAATGAACTATCACTAATAGATGTTTTCTAGAATCAAGAACACCATCTGCCAGTATATCATTGTTATGACTATGCTCATAATTTTTCATTTCCCTTCGATGTAATTTCTTTTTTGGCACTCTCTTACTGGAGAATGGGGAAGCTTTCTATAAATGATATCCATCTTATATGGTTGCATGTTTGAGTGGCACTCATTGTTCTTCCAGGATATCTCGATTGCTTCTGGAGTTCTAGAAGATATATATGTCTGCCCTATAGCAGACACTAATGTGGACTAATGTCCCTCAATTGGAATGTCCATTTTGGCCCAATATAGCTGTCAAATTATTTCATAACATGTTCAATGTCCCTCCTGGATGGGAGTTAGATTGCATATCTTTTTCTGAGTGATCACATAATTGTGCAGATGTGTCACCCAACATGAGGATGTGGGGTAATTGGCCTATTTTTTGTTATTGACACTAAATCGATCATGTCTTGGTGAGTTTGTAGGATATAGTGATGAATTTATGTATGAATATCCATCATTAATATGATGTGCTACGAAATATAATTGGTTGGAATGAGGATATATGTCTATTCTGGTGTTGGGGTAGGAACAAAAGTCTTCCCATGATTTTTAGTTCAAATATGTCAACTAGATCCTCCATTTTATTCCATATCTGTATAGAGATATTCATGTAACAAAGTAGGTATTTTCATTTTCTAGTAGTTTTATACCATATTTGACAGACGTGATTGGTATGAATCCATAAAAATGTGCATCTACTTCTGGTTTTCTGCCATATTTTCAAGGTATGAATGATGTGAATGAGAATGAATTTCCATTTCCTCATAGTTTATCACTATATTTTTAAGGTGGGATTATTTAAAATGAACATGGATGATTTTTTATTCTATATTGTTTGAATATCACCCTTTTTAATCCTCTCTAGAGTCCTGGGTTCACATGACTTCAGCTATAACCCGTGGGGCGCTATCCTCTTAAAGGTGAGGATATTGAGTTGCTAGTCATTAAGGTGATGATTACTAATAGGGGCCCTTTTCTAGGACCCCTATCCTACTAGGGTGACATCACTGGTGATCACTTCATCATATTACCAAATGCATGGGATGAAATATTTATCATGTTATGGGGAAAGGCATTCCAAATAATTGGATATGGCTACTAGGGTTGTCTGGTTAAGGATTTCTTACCATCAGTTCACGGATGACGGGTGAGGCTTTATATGATGGACGGCATGTCGAGCTTCCTCTTGGGTGGGGAGAGTACAATTATAGTTGTACTTTCGGACCAATTCATTTGAAACGCAGCATTGAATACACTGTGAGGGTGATGATTTCCTCTACTTCTTCAAGTACCTAGCCTACGCAGTGGCTGATGTGCATCTCTATGAGAGCATGTGAGATGAAATTGGATAGAAGATAGATATGGGGAAGTGTTCCTGTAATATATATTGTACAAACACACAAGAATACCCCATCAAATTAGAATCTCCATAAAAGACCACATGTTCCAACAATAATTTTTTTGGCACAACTTCATTTTGAGATTGAAATGGGATTTCCATGGGGTAATACAGTAACCTTTGTTAGAGATTCACTTTTGGTTCACCAATTTGTTTCTGAAGTGATGGGGGGTTGTGGTGTTGGCACGTATAATGGGAACTCTAATAAAATAATCATGGAGTCCCTTTATGGTATGATTGATTATGGGGGTCTAAATTTTTCACAATCATTCACATTGGGTTCACTATTCAAATCTCACACCCTCTTATGATGGGTCGGTTTACAAAAGGGATTGTTTGTGGAACCTAAAACACCTAACAATTCAACTATCTGTGATGATTCATAGACCAACATTCCAAAGGCATGCAGTTGTTGGGTAACTTGACCAATGAAACTTACAAACATAAATTACTCAAGAGTATGGGAATTGAGGCCCATCGCAACCTTTTGGGGGGGATTATTTACTATTTAATGACTCTCTTATATATTTAATATATGTTCATGAATCCTCTATTAATTCCAAATTATGACATGGATCACCCTAAATTAATGACCAATTGTGAACATGAAGGTGTTCAAGATCATCTATATGTATTTGATTTTTTCCTTCAATGGATGGATTTATAGGTATTCTAGGTTCTCCATCAATGGTACATTTTCATATAGACATACGTGATTCTTTGGTTATTCATTATGATGAATCTTGTTTTAGCCATGCAGTAAAAAGACCCAGCCTTAAAACATTACAAATCTTTAATTAAGTTAATAATTCACATTGAGGATCTTTTTTAGGATTAGAGTTTTAGAGAATTAGGTCATAACTATTACATTCTATCCCAAAAGTTACAAAGTAGACACTTTTACTTAGTTCCCATTATTTTTTCACAAAATAAAATTTCTTGAAAAAACGAGTCATGTTTAGTTCCATGTTTTAGATAGCATGACTTTTCCTTAATCCCATTTTTGACCCTATTCCACTTTATGTCCTCTGAAAAACATATCAAAAACTTAGGATGAGCATAAAATGCTCAGTAATGTATACACAAAAAAAGAAAACTGTTAGTTTTTTCAAAACAACAAGTAAACCATGAATAATTTATCATAAGTAATACTTTTCACCTTTATGAATTAGTTAATAATCTTCACTGAATAAAATATCATTGATTACCCTTTTGTAACCAAAAAATTACCATAAACCCCATATAAAGAACACATAACATATAAAGGTAACTTGGGACATAAACATTCATAAATGGAATAACAATACGGTCAACTTCCACACATATTACTGAATGGAACAGCCATACGAACGACTTCCATACCCAATTCATTGGAGATTATAACGTAACCAATCATCCTAGTTTATCATGGCACCACCCATCATTTGTTTTATCATGTAACCACCGGTCAAATGTCAAAGTACGATTATAAAATCATAACACATAGAAAAAATATAAAGGAAACAAAACATCTCCACATTTCAATAACAATATATCACATAAATATATAGACAAAACAAATCCATTATCAAAACCATTTTAAATACCAAAATAAAAAAAATATTATATGGTATTTATTTTCCTTTTAAAAACATTATTTCTTGTTAAGGAAGCCAAAGATTAAATAATACTCACAACGGCGGAAAGTTCATTATCACCACTTACATTAAAAGAAACATTCCTTTTGGTCATTTAGTGAAATGCATCATAGAAAAAGATTCCCTTTGAATGCAATAAAAATTAAAAGGTGTTTATACAGTGTATAAATGAAAATCATGTATTAAAACAAAATATGCCTCAATGAAAGGAGATTGAGACCAAGTCCCTTACCACATGTCCGACTTGACCCATTCGTTATTTAGTATACTAAATAATAAACTAAAGTTAATTTATACATTCATATAAACCTTTTTTCATGTTTATCATTCCCTTTAAATAACTTTTTACCATGTTATAAGCATTATGTAACCATTTAAGTTAATAATGGTCATTTTGTTGATACTTGGTACTTGAGTCAAAAATGGACATCTTATAATTAGAAGATGGTCATGTGGTAAAAGGTTAATTATATACAAAATTATATTCATTATTTAGATGTCATATATATCATATTTATATCCAGTATATACATGTATTTACAATAGTACATAACATTTGGAGATAAGATATGAAATGCACCGTTCATGGAGACAATAAGTCGTACGTACGCATGAACGCAGCTTCCATTTCTATTTATTATTGTAATAGAATGGAAACATAATTATACATAAGTATATTATAATTCCTATATAATATAATATATAATTTCATTAAATATACCTTTTATATGTTCCACATAAGTCATGAATGATTCATATCACTTTTTAGGGGGTGGTAGTCCTTACTTCCCCAAATGAGATTATCGTATTTACCCACTATGGAAACCATAAATTTGTTCTGTAAAGTAAAAATAAAGAAGCATAGAAACAATATAAATATAATATATATCATATATAAATACATTTCTATAATAATTTCCACCATTAGAGGTGGTTGGAGATATTTGAACAATCATCGTTTCCGAAGGCAGTAGTTCACCATCCACAGAAACAGTATATTTTTTACCCATTAGACAGAGATGTGTGTAAGTGTAGTTCGAATAAATCACATAACAACATCCTAGTATATTGATGATATTGGTTTTGTTATAAAATAAATTAATAAAAAGAGTTTAGGGGTGGATATGTAAAATAAAACAAAATAACTTAAGAGAAGACGATACCTATAATTCGAGTAACTCCCATTGGTTTGAACCAAAAGAATATGTTGAATTGCCTTCTTCCTAAGGTAAGGCTTATAGGTGGAATAGAGGGATCTTTAGAGATTATTTTTTCAGGGTTTGGATGATTCAAGGAGTTTGAGAGGTGTTAGGAATGGGTTAGAAGTGGTGTCCTTTTATAAGGGGGAGGAGGGGCTCTTTAAGAAAGTTTGAAACAATTATTTTTTTATAAACTTATCTTCAGTTTCAAAAGGTCCAAAAAACATTTAAGTGGACGATACGATGAATCATTGTATAAATAAAATCATCCAATAATAATTGTACGGGTTTTGTATATTATTTTAATCTTTATAATCTTATTTATTTAAATCATTTATTAATGATGTAAACACTGCATCATTATTATGTCATAAATAATTTAATTTATTTGATGTCTAAAAATTATAAAAAAAATTCATGATATTGTAAATAATTTTATCATTACAATGAATATTTATAGTTTAATAGATAACATATATAACCCTATGTTATAATTAATTTAATAAAAGATATTTGTTTATGTCATTTTTGTCTTTACTATAAGTTAATTATTATAATGTATCATTATCACTCCCTAGTGCCCCCATGGGGTCCCAGAATCGACCCAAGGATCCTCATGGTCGGAAGTGTATCAACCAATAAGATTTGGACACATGTTAGGGTAATCTAATATTATTATAGTAATATTTTTTTACCCTTATTAACCAGATTTACCCTTTAACCGTGGTAAATAAAATTTTTACTAATGTAAATATTTATAATGTGTTAAAATAAAAGCTACCTATATACAAAATTTGGACCTCATGATTCCAAATATGAAATCCATTTTTCAAAATTCAAAACACAGAAGTGCAAAAAATTAATTTAAAATTAATTCATGTTGTTTAAACAAAAAACGTGTTTTTTAAAAATATTAACTATCAAAAAATCAACACTTGTTTAGGTCCAATTTCAAAGTGAAATTATTTCCAATGACCAAAATTGGATAAAATGGTAATAATATAATCTAATTACATTTTAAATCCAATTAAAAATATAATATAGCCATATAAATAAATTATATTAAAAGGAAGTTTTGAATTAAAATACATTATTTTCCACTATTCATTAAAAATGAATTTGATCAGAAAAATACCAAAAATTTACCCAATGTATATTATGATATCACAATTCTAAAGAATAATTTTATTTGGTCAAATAGAACATATAAAAGTGGAAAAATCTAGATTTAATGATAGTTTTTCTGTTAATAGGTGGTAAATCAACCATTTGATGAAAATTATGCTTAAAATTAGATTCATTCACATTTTATGCCTCTAACTTTTATTAGATAGATGTAGAAATATTTAACAAACATGTATAATAATATTTTAGTTAGTTATGTTAATTCCCACCAATACAACGGCTAGGCGTTAAGAACCATTTAATATAATAATATTATATTGTTAGTGTGCAATTTAATATTTCAAAGAAACTTGTTGTTGCGTATCGGGTACTCCATAGAACATAGGAACCCCTTTAAAGTAAAATTAATATTTAAGTCATAAATGTTAATAAATATGAAAATGTCATATTTCTTTATTTACTTGGGATGTTACATCCTTCCCCCCTTTTGGAAATTGTGTCCTTGCAAATTTAATCACTTATCAAATAAATGGGGGTATTTATCCTTCATAGAATTTTCAGATTCCCACATTTCCTCTTCAACCATTTGGTTTTTTCATAGAACCTTTACCTAGAGATTTACCTTATTCTACAATACTTTCTCTCTTCGATCAAGAATCTGGACCGGTGGTTCCTCATAAGAGAGATTCTCTTCCAACTAAACTATCTCTGGGCTCAAAACATGAGAGGGATCTGACATATACTTTCTCAACATTAAAACATAAAAAACATTGTGTACCTGGGAAAAACATGGAGGTAAATACACTCTTTATTCTACTAATCCAATATTCTCTAGGATTTCATAAGGTATAATAAACCTCAGACTCAACTTTTCCTTCTTACCATAACAAATCTCACTTTTCCATGTAAAACTTTGAGAAAGACATGATCACCTACCTTGAAAAAGAGATCCTTCCTCCAGTTATCTGCATAACTTTTCTGCCTGCTCTAAGTTTTTCTCATGTGCTTCTGAATCAACTGATCTTTTTATTCCATCTCTTCTACCCATTCAGGTCCCATCAATTTCCTTTCACCTATTTCATCCCAAAAAGATGAAGTTCGGCATCTCTTCTCATATAATGCCTCAAAAGGAGACATCTATATACTGGAATGAAGGATGTTTTTATACAAAAAATCAACCAAAGAAATATTTTGGTCCCAAATTCCCTGGTAATCCATGAAGCACGCACATAACATATCCTCCAAGGTCTGGATTGTTCGTTCTGACTTCCCATCGAATTCTGGGTGAAAAGATGTATTAAAATTTAATTTAGTACCAAATGACTTCTAAAGGACTTTGAAAAAGTTAGAAGTAAACTTGGGATCATTATCAGATACAATGGAAAGGGGAACACCATACAACCTAACTATATCTTTAACATACAACCGAGAAAGTTGGTCTAGAGACACAGTGTCTAGAATAGGAATGAAATGAGTAGATTTAGTCAATCGATCTACAATAACCCAGATTGAATTGTTACCTCGAGATGTCTTTGGTAATCCCGCAACAAAGTCCATGGATATATTTTCCTATTTCCACTATAACACCAGTAAATACTAAAGCACCTCTTTTGGTAACAACCGCTTTACTTTAACCTGTTGACAATTCAAACACTTCACTGTAAAATCGACAATATCTCTTTTCATTCCATCCCACCAGTAATACTCCCAAAGATATATTTACATCATAGTACTCCAGGATGAACTGAAAACAGGGAACTATGTGCTTCACATAACAACTCATTCTTCAACTGTGAATCACAAGGCACACATAATCTCTTTCCAAATCTCAAAACATAATCACTATCACTGTTAAAATTATGAAACTTACCCTTCTGAACCAACTCTACCTCTTTCTGCAACTCATTGTCTTCCTTTTGTGCTTGCTTAATTCTGTCTGATAGAGATGATCACACTAACACCTAAAACAAAACAGAAGAATTTCCTACACCAACAACTTCCATGCCATTGTTCATCAAATCAAAAACCAAAGGATCTCATTCCAAACTTAACATGGTTAATGAAATTACTTTTTTGACTCAAAGCATCAACCACTTTATTTTCTTTTCCTGGATGGTAAAGGATCGTGCAATCATAATCTGTGATTAATTAAAGCCATATCCTATGTCTCATGTTCAATTCTATTGGAGTGATTATATACTTTAAACTTATGTGGTCAGCATATATTTCACATTTTACACCATACAAATGATGCCTCCAAAATTTTAAGGCAAAAACAACAATAGCTAATTCCAAAACATGTGTCGGGTAATTTAACTCATGAGGTTTCAACTAACGTGAATAATAAGTGATTTCATGATTATTTTCCTTAAGCACACAACCAAGTCCATTCAATGAATCTTCACTGTAGATAACAAACTCACTATTTCTCGAAGGTAATGCTAAAACAGAAGAATTCTTCAATATTCTTTTCAATTCTAGAAAACAATAATCACATTCTATTGTCCAAATGAACATAACACCTTTTATAATTAACTTAGTCATTGGACTAGATAACCATGAAAATTTCTCAACAAACCTCCGGTAACAACCTTCCAAACTATGAAAACTATGGATATCAGTTATATTTGTGGGTCTTGGCCATTATTCAAAAAAAAAATTTAGCCGGATCAATAGTTATGCCATTTTTTAAAACAATGTGACAAAGGAATGAAATTTTTTGTAACAAAAAATCATACTTGCTGAATTCCAGAAATAGTTTATTTTCTTTTTAGTTTTGCAAGACAAGCCTTAAATGAATTTAATTTTCCTCTTTAATTTTAGAATAAACCAAAATATCATCAATGAACACAACCAAAAACTTATCCAACAACTTTTGGAAAATTCTATTCATAAGATCCATGAATACAGAAGGTGCATTGGTTAACCCAAAAGGCATAACTACAAATTCATACTGGAAATATCTAGTACGAAATGTGGTTTTTGGAATTTCTACTTCCTTTACTTTCAACTGATGGTACCCCGATCTTAATTCAATTTTGAAAAATATTGATCTCCTTAGAGTTGATCAAAAAAATCATTGATATGTGGAAAAGGATACGTGTTCTTAACAATGATGTTATTCAATTCTCTATAATCAATGCAAAGTATCATTGAACTATCTTTATTTTTAACAAACAAGATAGGATCACCCCATGGTGATGTGCTATGTCAAATTAAACCTTTATCTAATAACTCTTGTAATTGCTTCTTTAGCTCTAAAAGATCAATTTGATCCATTTGATAAGGGAGTTTTGAAATTGTCTTAGCCTCAAGAACTAAGTAAACAGTAAATTTAACTTCCTAATCAGGAATAATACTAGGAAACTCAATAGTAAAAACATCAAGATACTAATTTACCACTGGAACATCATTAATCTGAATAGTTCCTTTGTTTTTAACAATATTTGCAAGGTAACATTCATTTCTATATTTTACTAGTTTCTCATTTTTGAGATATGTTATCAAAAGTAAGGGTACATTATTGTACAGAAACTAAAAATATTTCAAAATAGAAACCTCTTTAGATGTACAGTCATTCATAGCATGATAAATAGAAATCCAATCCATACCCAGAATAACATATAACTCTACTAGAGGCAAAACAATAAGGTTTGCAGGCAGATTCTTTCCGCACACAAGGACGAGAAGGTTCTTATAATTTCTTTTTGTTTCAACGTTTTTTCCAGGCATTTTTACCATAATTTCATGATTCATATCTTGATATGGAAATCCCAATTTACTAGAAAACTTCTTATAAATGAACGAATGTGTAGACCTCAAATCAAAAAACACATTGGTATAATCTGAACAAACAAACATTGTACCTGATACAACTTCATTTGATGGCCCAACATCTTCTGAAGTTGTTGCAAAGGACTTAATCACCCCTTTCCTCTTGTAGTATGGTTTCTTTCCTTTAGTTGGGTTTTTCTTCAGACACTTATTTTCTTAATGACCCATTTCATTTCACTTAAAACATCTTACTGCAAGATTTTCATTCCCTACTTGATCATCTTCCTTACAGTTACGAGCAATATAACCAGACTTACCACACTAGAAGCACTTTCCAAACATTGATAAAAATTCTCCAGAATGATTTTTACAACACTTATCACAAGATGGATATTTATTTTTCTTACCTCCAGGCATCTTTGATAGATTATTTCCCTTTTCTTGCCAACTGGGCATTTTATTCCATTGTTTGTCATAGAACACCTGATCACCCGAAAACTCTATTTCTACATTCTCTGCACATCAATCAAGTTTTTCATAACTTTGGAACTCACGAGAGGATAATTCTTTTCAATATCGTGGCTTTAGTCCTGAGTAAAATCAATTTATCTTACTATCAAGATCTCGGATGAAATGTGGAGCATACCTTGCCAGTCGAGTGAGATTCCCTTCGTAAACAGCCACCGATTCATCCTCCTTCCTCAATTCCAAGAATTGTTTTCCATCCTAAGTCGAACCACCTTATGAATATATTTCTCAAGTAAAATTCCTTTGAATTCATCCTAATCAAGAGAATAAATATCTTCACTATCCATGATATTTTTCACCATTGGCCAACATTGATCAGCTTCACCTTAAAAACAGTAAACAACAAGAGTAATATTTTGATGTTTAGAGCACCCCATTACACCGAAAAATTTCTCGAATGCTTTAATCCACACATCAGCTAGCACAGGGTTAGATGATCCTCTGAATGATGGGGATGTTTCCTCATGAAATGATCTACTACTAACATGTTCCTCTGTGGTTGATTCGGATGATCTCGTGCATGGATACCTCAACTATTTATATCATAAGTGAGATGTTCCATCACTGAAAAAAACTGTTTTGTTCCAATTCCGACCATCTCAGGTTGCTGATTTGGAAGGTTGTATTCCTCCTGATGTCATCCCAACATAGGTTCCATGTTTCTTCTACGGAAAACCATTCTGAACACAGAAATATCTTAGGTGAAGCAACATGTTAATCTGTAAATTTTATCATTTCAATATTAACATAAATTAATTTATGGATATTAATTTAACAATACCGTAACTCTTAATGTTATCTAAACCAACCTTTGATACCAACTATAAGGACTCGGCCTTAAAAAATTATATAATATTGAATTAAGTTAATAATTCACATTAAGGATATTTTCCAGTTTAGATTTTTAGAGAATTAGGTCATAATTATTAAATTACATCCCAAAAGTTACAAAGTAGACACTTCTACTCAGTTACCATTATTTTTTCACAAAATAATATTTCTTGAAAAAAAGAGTCATCTCTATTTCCATGTTTTAGACAACATGACTTTTCCGTGATCCCGTCCTTGACCGTATTCCTATTTATATCCTGTTAAAAACATTTTGAAAACATGGGATGATCATAAAAATCTCAGTAAAGGATATACAGAGAAGGAAAATTGTTATTTTTTCAAAACAACAAGTAAACCATGAATAATTTATCATAAGTAATAATTTTCACCTTTATAAAGTAGAAAATATTCTTCATTAAATATATGAAAATTTCTTAAACTTTTGTAATCAAATTATTTCCCTAAAACCAATATAAAGAAGAGATAACATAAAAAGGTAACTTGGGACATAAACATACTTAAATGGAATAACCATGCTATTGACTTCTAAACATATAAATAAATGGAATGGCCATACAGCTGACTTCCATACCCAATGCATTGGAGGTTATAACGTAACCACCCATCCTGGTTTATCACGGCACCACCCGCCATTTGGTTTATCACGTAACCACCTGCCAAATGTCCAAGTACCATTATAAAATCATAACACATAAAACTAATATAAATGATAGAAAACAATTCCAAATTTTAATCACAATATATCATAGAAATATATTGACATAACAAATCCATTATCAAAACCATTTTCAATACCAAAATACATAAAAGAGTATACGGTATTTATTTTTCTTTTAAAAAAATTATGGCTTGTTAAGGAAGCCAGAGATAAAATAATACTCGTGGCGGTGGAAATGTCGTTGTCACCGCTTATGTTAAAATAAATATTCCTTTTTTTCATTTCGTAAAATGCTTCATTGAAAAAGATTCCCTTTGAATGGATTAAAAAGTAAAAGATATTTATAAATCATATAAAAGAAAGTCTTGTATTAAAACAAAATATGCCTGAAAGAAAGGAGATTGAGACGAAGTCCCTTACCACATGTTCGACTTGACCTATTCATTTTTTAATATCCTGAATAATAAACTAAAGTTATTTTCAACATTCTTAAGAACCTTTTTTTCATCTTTATCATTACTTTTAAATCACTTATTACCATGTTATAAACATTATGTAATCATTTATGTTAATAATGGTCATTTTGTTGATATTTGGTACTTGAGTCAAAAATTGACTTATAATAATTACATGTTGTTCAAGTGGTAAAAATTTCATTATATATATAATGATATTCACGATTTAGATGTCATATATATCATTTATATATGGTATATACATTTATTTACAATAGTACATAACTTTTGGAGATAAGAAATGAAATGAACTGTTCATGGAGACGGTAAGTCGTACGTACGCATGAACGCTGCTTCCATTTCTATTTCGTATTGTAATGGAATGGAAACTTAATGATGAATAAGTATGTTATAATTCCTGTACAATATAATATATAATTTCATTAACTCTACCCTTTATATGTTCCACATATGTCATGAATGAATCATATTACTTTCAGGGGCGGTAGTCCGCACTTCCTCAAATGAGATTATCGTACTTACCCACTATGGAATACATAAAGGTATTCTATAATTGAAAAATATAGAAGAATATAAACAATATAAATATAATATATATCATATATAAATACAGTTACATCATAATTTCCACCATGAGAGGTTGTTGGTGATATTTGAACAATCATTGTTTCATGCGGCATTAGTTCGTTGTCCATAGAAACATTATGTTATTTACCCAACAGAGGGTGGTGTGCGTAAGTATAGTGAGAATAATTCTCATAAAAACACCCTAGTGTATTTAGGATACTGTTTTTTTATAAAATAAAGTAATAAAAAGAGTTTAGGGTGCTGAAGAAAGAAAATGAAACAAAAGAACTTTAGAGAAGATGATACCTTTAATTTGGGTAACTCCCTTTGGTTTGAACCCAAAGGGTTTGTTGAAGTGCCTTCAACCTAAAGTAAGTCTTCTAGGTGGAATAGAGGGATCTTGAGAGATTATTATGTTAGGGGTGGGATGATCCAAGGGGCTTGATAGGTGTGAGGAATGGGTTAGAAGTGGTATCCTTTTATGAGGGGAATAGGGGCTTTTTAGGAAAGTTTGAAACAAATATTTTATTATAAACTTATATTCAGTTTAAAAAGGTCCTAAAAATAATTTAAGTCATAGATAAGATGATTTGTGGTCGAAATAAAATCATCTAATATGAATTGGAATAGTTTTGGATTTTATTTTAATCTTTATAATATTATTTATTTAAATCATTTATTAAGGAGGTAAACGCTGAATCATTATTGTGTCATTAATAATTTAATTTATTCGATGTCTAAAAATAATAATAATAACTACCATTATTTATGAAATACTATTAGTTTACCAATTAATATATACAGTTGAAAAGATAACTTATATAACCCTATGTAAAAATTAATTTCCTAAAAGATATTTGTTTATGTCATTATTGTCTTTACTTTATGTTAATTTAAACAAAGAGTCATTATCACTCCCAAGTGGCCCCATGGAGTCCTAAAATAGACACAAGGATGCTCATGGTCAGACTTATATCAACCAATAGGATCAGGATACATGCTAGGGAATTTTTATATTATTATAGTTATATTGGTTTACCCTTATTAACTAGATTTACCCTTTAACCAAGGTAAATAAAATTTTTACTGATGTAAATATTCAAAATGTATAAAAACAAATGTTACCTACGTAAAAATTTGGACCTCATGATTCCAAATATTAAATCCATTTTTAAAAATTCAAATCACAGATGTGGCAAAAATTAATTTCAAATTAATTCCCACTGTTAAAACAAAAGGCATGTTTTTAAGAAATATTAACTATCAAAATATTGACACTTGTTTATGTCCAATTTAAAAGTAAAATTAATTACAATGACCAAAATTGTACTAAATGATTAAAATATAATCTAATTAAACATGAAAACCAATTAATAAGATAATATAACCTTATAAATAAACTATATTAAAAGAAAGTTTTGAGTTAAAATACATTATTTTCCACTATTCATTAAAAATTGAATTTTATCAGAAAAGTAACAAAAATTTACCCAAAGTAAATTTTGATATTCAGATTCTAAAGAAGAATATTATTTATTAAAATATAACATATAAATGTGACCAAAACTATATTTAAAGAGATTTCACCATTAAAAGGTGGTAAATCAACCATATAAAGTAAATTATGCTCAAAATTAAATTCATTCGCATTTTAAGCCTCTAACTTTTATTCGATAAATGTAAAAACATTTAAAAAAATGTATAATCATATTGTAGTTAGTTTTTTTCATTACCACCAATAAAATGGCTTGGTGTTAACTAACATTTAAAAATAATATTATTATATTGTTAGTGAGAAAAAATATAATTTCAAAGAAACCCATTATTGAATATCGAGTACACCATCGAACAAAGAAACCCCTTTAAAGTAAAATTAATATTTTATTCAAAAATATTAATTAATAAAAAAATGTAATAATTATTTATTTACCTGGGTTGTTACAAGTAGTGGGCCACTTTGGAGTTTACTATCATCTAGGGAGAAGGAAGTTGATTCGATGATGGGATCAGACCAATGAGATGGGCTTACTACAAATCCTTATAGAAGGAATGAGAAACCATGTAGTTATGTTATGCCTAATATAATTCATCACCTTTTATGTTCATGTGATGAGTACCTAACCATGCATTTTAACATCACGAAGTAAGGAAAACAAGGTGAAAGGTGGTTTGCTAAGGATGGTGTGGGACATAAGCCAAGGCAGCTTGAGGAACCAGGGAGATATGTAATGTCCTAGGTGGTGGTATGAACTTAATTAGGATATGACCAAATAATGATGGTGGTGAAAGGGGTCCTGAATAAATTTAGCCCTTTGAGTTGTATACAACACTAAAGGGAATGTGGTATAGAGAAAATTAGGGATAATTTTGTTGTTGGGTTTTGACCTTAGGGAGCCTTCCAAATGTATCCTAGTTAGTTAGAAATAAAATCCCACATAGTTTATAATGGGTAAGGATTACACCTATTGAGGAGGCCCATTTGAATAAATGTTGTGGATTACACCTATGGAGTAGTACCATGTGTTGAGAACTATGAGAAAGGTCTTGACTCTGGGTGATTTGGCGGTTCCAATTAGGTCTTACACAGGGACATATGCTCAGTTGAGGTTTGGTATCGTGTAGATGTCATGATATCCACTAACCTCTAAGCCCACATTAGTCAAGATTGGTGTGGTAAAAACGTGTAAGTAGTAGATATGAATATAACATGATTTTCTTTTTACACAAGTGGAAATGGTCCATAACCAAAGTGATAGGGAAAGAAAAAGGGATTTGTATTGCCCATCCCATCCCATCATTGTACCTTTGACTGGAAAAAGGAGAACTATTTCTTCCTCTCATAAAAATGGATAGGGTCTTACTCTAGGATGGATTCCCTCCCTGATTTCAGAGAAGATGAGAGAGGGATCAATTACTATCCCTCAACAAATAAAAAGGACAATATTGTCTATAAATCCCTAGAATATAGAGGATCACATGGGAACTATTGAGGTCATGAACACCTCTATGTTCAGGGCCCTCATTACCAGGGAAATGCAGACTTGGTAACATTTTAAGCATCCTCCTGGTAAGAGAGCCTAACAATAGAACTCCACATTCCATCGGTATGTAGGATCAATAATACATTATTATTTGGCTGGATCAAGAGTAGGACGTGTCCTATCTCTGTTAGAATGGATCATGGATGGGATTAAGTGAATCCTAATGGTACAAAAATAGGAAGTGTTTGGAGATGGAGAGTAGAACTCATTCATATGCCCCATTCCACATCGTATGTTTTTATATGGTATGGGGTTCCCTCCGCATAACATGTCATTGCATGGGTAAGGGGGTTGTCAGGATAGTGTTAAGCTATGCATACCTATGTTACATCAGTATATCATGTTGCTATGCGAGGCTAGGTTTTTTCCATGTAGCATTTTGCTATGCAGGGCTATGTTCCTCCCATGTAGTGTGTTTCTATACAGGGAAAGGTTCCACCTGCATAGTGTTTTCCTCTATGGGGTGTTGGACCACAAAGGAAAAATCCTTTTCTACCTCACAAAATTGTGTCAATAAAGGGGTTATAGTATTATGGGGGAATGAATGAATTGATTTTTTGTTTAAATATTTTCGATGGGTTTACTTACCATGAATAGATGGATCTCTTCTAATTCCCCTTCGGGTCTCCTCTCTTGCATCCCTACATCCTCCATTTCTTATCCTTTATCTCGGTTCCCCTATGTGTCTTTGATATAAGAATAAATGAACTAGATCCTACTATGTCATGTCATCTATTTTGGTCCATGGGTATTAATTCAAAGGACCCCAAAAATGATGCTATGTCCCACTAATTATTTTACTCTGGGGAGACAGAAAATTTCATCAACTTCCTTGATATATTTTCATTCATGTGGTCAATTATTCATGGTGGTCATAAATAACCACCATTTCCCACAAATGAATTGGTTTATTTCATGGGAGGTTGGCATACCATCTCTTCCTATGAATGATTTCGTTCTTGGGGTGCCTCATAGAGTGGCGGAAGACCATGCAGAGCCGTGGTCCGTGATGCGATTTTCACTTCCAGGGATCAAACATTACTTCATAGCTTCACCCCCTTTGATTATTTTAGTTATATTATTTTATAGATTTTTAATTTTCCTTTTCCAAATTCATATATTATTTTCTCCTTGCATGTGGTGTTTTCAAGACCCTACAATCACTTACTTTCTTATTATCAATGATCTCTATCACTCTCCCTTAATCCTTGAGAGTTATTATTCTATTACATATCCATGATATCCCTTCCAACTTTTGATATTGTACTTTGAAAACAAGTTATGTAATAATTACATATGACCTTTTTAGTTTTATTTCTCTCTTATTAAGAGGATCTTTTATTAACCTTTTTACAGTGTGGTTTGTTTCAATAAATGTATTTCCAAATATAAAACCCTTGGCTACTGAAAACAAATTTAATTATAGAGGATGCAGTTTATTTAAGGTGGGGAAAATTTAAAACCTTGAAATAAAAAAAAATAAAAAAATAGTATTTGATAGCATATCTGACAGACAAAAAAAGATATTAAACAAACAATAAAATATATTTCATTAAATTTAATCTCCTTGATAGCCTACATAACACGGAACCCTCAGTTAAAAAAACCATAATATAGTATACCAATATAACCTAGTTGCTAATTTGGTAGGTATTAATAGTGATAAATAAATTATTAAAATCATGGTTATATATTGATTAGAAATAAAATAATAATCATTTAAAAAAATGGTATGTTTTTTGAAAAATCATATTCTTTCTAAAAGATGGTTTATTCATTCATTGAACACATAATATAAAATTAATTTTTACCAGTTTTAGAAACATTATTTGATAATTTTGAATTAATTTTTGAAATATGAAATTAATGTTTTTATTGTGGTGAATTTTTTTGGATTTTTTAAAATTTTTAACTTTTTGATAAAAATTAATAAATACTAAATTTAAATTGAAAAATAATAATTATTTATAATTATTTATTATGTAAAATTATATTTTTAATTGGTTTTAAAGTATAATTTGTTCAATTATATATATATATATATTAATCCAATTTATTTCATTTTAATCATCTTATATTAAATTATGATGAAAATATTTGTAAGCTTTTAAACATTTATTCTTTGAAAACTCACTTTTTCATCACTTCTACAGGAATAATTTTAAATTAAATATCTCAACTTCTATGAATGGAGTTTGAATAAATGGATTACATGTTTTTAATAAGAATAATTAATATTATTTAATATATTCAACATAATTTTTTACCAAAATTAATTGTGTGAACAATAATTGTGTTTACCACAATTAGGTAAAAATGGAATTCTTAGGGTGATAAACTAATAAGATAAAGGATAAAATGACCTAAAAACATCTATAAATTAACTTTTTCACACATATTTAGACCTTATAATTTCTATTTACATATAATAATTGATTATGGAACCTTATTTATTTTAAAATATGTTAGTACACATTTTTTTTTTCAGAACAAACAAGTGTTCTACTCACCTCACAGATAAAATACCACTCCTCCCCTCTTTTCTTCACACTTTCACACACTTTCGGTTCATCCATAACCTTCCAAAATAACTCCCAAATTATATAACCTCGAAATATAAGAATTAATTTTGTGAAAAAAACATCCTAGTAATGCTTTTGGATGAAACATAATGAGGTTACCCGAAGAAGAGGTATTTTTCTTCAATTATAATTTTTATTTTATTTCTTTCTGAACCTCTATAAATTATTATTAAACCATGATAATAAAATAGCCTTAGAATATTAAATTTTACTATATTTTAAATATTAGGTTTTTGACCAGAAACCATCCCCACTAACATAAAATTTGTTATGAAATCATTATTTGTATGTAGGGAAAACTACCACCTCGTGAACGGATGTCATTCAATTTTCCATTACCACCTCTCACAATTGAAAATGATTATGAACATAAAGTCTATATATGTTATTTATAACATAATTATACCTGTGGAGTCATTATATAATATTTACCTTTTTAGATTACATTTCATAGGTGATATGATAGTGTTGCTCGTATGTACGGTGGACTACCGCCTCACAAAGCAATGTGATTCGTTTTTCACAAACACATTACATGGAATGTAATAAGGATCCATTTAATAAATATATGTGATATAAAAGAAAAAATTATTATATTTATGAAATATTTATCATTTTTAAAATATAATAAGTGATTTTCATTCTTACTTTTTCACTCATTTAAGGATGATAACATTGTTCGTGAATGTGTGGACTATCGTCTTTACGAATGTGACACTCCTTTCATCACAGAACCACATGGATAATATATATAAGTTTATTTATAGAAAAAAATTGTTATATACAATTTTATTATCATTATAAAAATAAAAAATATAAAAAATCCCTTTTCCATAATGATCATTGAAAAATAGAAACATTATTCATCCGTATATATGACCTACCATCTCCATGATTGTTACGTAGTCCATTTTTCATAACCACCTTCCATTATTGATTTTAAAATTATAATTGATGTAAAAAAATTGATAGTTATGACATGATAATTATTACACTAATTATATAATAATTTAATATTTACAAGAACCATATCTTTCATGATGAAACATGCCTGATAAAACAAGGTAATTAACACCCGAAACAATAAAAATAATAAAATATTATCAACTGAAGGGTGATAAGATGATATAAAAGGATCATATATGATATTATAAATATAGATATTATTATGGTATAAGTTAATAACTTGTTTAAACCCAATATACTAGAGGTTAAATTGAATTCAACTCAAAATAATGGGGAGGTAAGGGATTTCTTAACTCAATTTCCTTCATTGGGTTAATCCTCTACTTCATTTATTATTAAAAGAATAGATTATTTGTGTAATGAACATTGATTATTTTATATATTATTTATACTTTTTTATTTTTATTTTTATTTGATACAGTTAATTGATTCATTTATAAATCCTCAATTCAATGATATAGTATTTTTAAGGGATTTCATTTCAATTTCACTTAATTGAGGAATATTGTGATGTTATGCATCTAATTTATTTTATATTATGTATATAATTCCCTTTTAACTAGTAATAGAATTATTAATTCATTATTCATGGTATTTTTGGTTTTAATTTTGATTATTTCATTTTGGGGTATTTTAATTAATATTTTCCATGATGTAAAGAATTTCATTACTCAATTCCTTTTCATGGGGTAATATTACTCATC
The DNA here is from genome assembly GCA_963277665.1 of Viscum album. NCBI lineage: Eukaryota > Viridiplantae > Streptophyta > Magnoliopsida > Santalales > Viscaceae > Viscum > Viscum album. The sequence continues at coordinate 287,565,720 of OY728153.1, read as the reverse complement.
CATTGTATTTAATATTATAAAATTATGTGTTTAATGAATTTTTAATATCTATTTTCATATATACACATTATTTTTGTGGATTTAAATTTGATATGCATAATTGATTCTTTGGTCAATTCTCACTTCAACGTTATGATCTTTGTAAGGGTTTATTTCACAATCTCATTTTTATCGAGATTGTGTATACTTGAATTTATATTGAATTAAATTATTTGAAAATTGTTTAATAAAACCTTTCATTTTCTTCTCTTATTGTTATTAATGAACTTTATCTAGTAATAATAAAACTTTTTCACCGTTTTTGACTAATAATTATAGAGAAAATGTTTTTTAGAATATCTGAATTCATTTCTCACTTTTGTTGGAAAACCATTTTATTCCAAAAACTTTGTTTTATAAAAATATTTGAAAAAGATTTTATCCTTTAAAAATTATTTATTAAATATAATTTTACCAATTTTTCATGTTTTATTCCAAATATTTCCTATTTTCCATTTATGAAAAAAGTGAAAGGAGTATATATTTTAACATGTACAAAATGAATGGAATTTACATCCTCAATGACCACTAAAATGTTTTAAAACATCCTTTTTATATTTCAATTGTAATTTTAAAATAATATTATTTTAGTTTTTTTTGTGAGCATATAGTTTTTCAAAAAAAAATTCAAAATGAAAAGTTTTTTTTTCTCAAGTATTTTTTTAATGATATTTTATGGTATTTATACTCATCAATGGAAAAAACAATTTATTTTACTTATACACTAATGTGGATATATTTTATTGATACCATACTTATTCTTACTTTAGATGGTTTATAATTATTTTTAAAAATTATGGTATTGAAATTCCCTTCGTTGATTCAGTTTTGTAGTCATTAACTTCCCCTTGTGTTATTTACCTTCCTATGCACATTAAATTTTCCCTAAATATCTATATTATTTATCATGGATGTGATTGTTTCTTAAATCATATATAATTTCTACATATTGTTCTCTACATGGAATGTTATTTTTTATCTACAGAAATATTGATAAATTCATATTCTTCACTCAGTACAAATATTTTATGATAAGGCACATTATTATTGAATTAAATAGATTATTCTATATATGTGGCATAATTGGGATATGACAACATAGTTGTGCCTAATTACATATATCCCCTCGATGAATTAACATATCTCATGAGAAAATTAGTTGGACAAACTAGATGAGTTTGTCCCTTGTAGCTTTAAATCAGTTAGCCAACCTAGATGAGTTTCTACCTAGTAGTTTTAAAATTCCATGAGGATATAACATAATGGTAGAGGAATAATGTTCCTGAGACATGAACTCTAATTATTAAGAATTTCATTCCTTCATAATTAAATTATCTTATTATCCATTATATTTTCATCATGATATTATATATGGATTCATTTTATTCTCATATTATTGGTTAAAAAGAATGTGTTTTTAGTTATTTACCTTGACATATTGATTATGCCTTTTAATATCATGATAGTAAAGATATTTAAATGGAATGTCTATTATTATATTTACATTTCTTTATTGATTATTCTTATTTATTAATGGGATATTCTATTATACTTACCCATTACAATGTATTTGAGCTCACTCATATTATTTCTCCTTTCCCAATAATCTCTAAAGTGTACTAAGAATTATGTTCAAGGATATGGTACGGGGAATAATAATATTCTCAATAAAAAATATATTTTAATTTTCATTTCAAATGTAATGTATGACAAATGGGTGTATTTAGTTCATCAAGACAACTAAACCATTTTGTCCTTAAGGATGTGATGCATTACATATTATGCCAACATAATAAAGACACCAAAATTGGGTTATTAGAGTTGGGGTCATTAGAATAATTTAAAAACATCAAGGATTATTCTATGGTCTTGTTGAAACATAGAAAGATTTTTTATGGGTTAGAAAAAACTAGATTGATAAGTTACAAAAGCAACACCTTAACCATTTTTAGAGTACAAAATATGGTTTGGGTTTAATGTTTGAAATAGTGATGACTTAGTTTATATATATTCCATTTTAAATTGATGATTTCATTTATATAGAGATAGTAATAGATCATAGTTAGATAATAGATAATAAAAAACAAAATTACTTTATTATATTACACTCTATATTTCCATATCATGAATAAATTTTTCATAATATAAGGATTTCTTTGGGACATATTTGAATAAGAAATTTTGGACATGTTAGAGGAAAAGTGTGAGTTTTACATTTCAAAATAAGAGGAAAATGTTTTACGTTGAAATATAGAAAAATTTAGCATTTTAGAAAATTATTCATTTTAGAGGTAAACATGATTTCTTAATTGATATGATCAAAAATAATTTGAACAGTTTTTAAAATAACTATAATTAATGAATTTGGTATCTTTATTTTATAAATTAATTTATTAAATAATATTATTATAAAAACACAATTTTGATTAATCATTATTGATTATAATTTTTTCTTTCTAATGAATGGATACTTATCCAAGTCAATGTGGAAATCCTTATATTTTTTTCTTCACCCCCAACATATGTAGCTCTATGGAAATTTATAAATGAATATTCATAAGGTAGGGAAAGGTAAGGTTCCTGACATTTCAATATATATCCACAATTACCCATTAGAAATGTTTCAAATGGATTTTTTTGTTTGGATTAAGTCACGTTAATTTATTTCATGATGTTATAAATAAGACTTGGAAATTTTACTTGTTGTTGATTTAATAAAACAAATTGTATTTCCTTTGTGATTTTAATGGTTTTAATAAAAAAATGGTTTCGTATATGGCTGAATTTTTTTCCTTTTGGTTTATGTAATTCTAGGAAAAATCCTTACCCAACACATTACCTTATAACCTATAGCTAGTTTTTATTCTTTGAGAATTATGTGATCAAACTTCAGACCAGATATAACTCTTATTTGATTCTTTAAATTTTGTTTTACGGGTCATGGTTTTATAAATTGTATCAAATAATTGTTTTTTATGTAGATTTTTTGGATTTTTTAGAGTCATTGAGAATATTATGTTTTAAAATTAACATGTTACAACATAAATTCCAAGATTTACGTTTTATGTTAAACAAATAATTTATAGGTAGTCCACATAAATAATTGGTTTATAATATCAATGCATGATATTTTTTAATGTCATGATTACCCTTGATATTTTAGAACAAGATATGGTACATGTTTCAGGAAAGTTTTAGTAAGTAATTGGATAACATGAACATTATTTTAAATAAATAGTTTTCTTTCCATATAAATTATATTCAATAACACATTGAAGATTTTTTTAAGGTTAATTTTGAATGGGGAATTGTGAAAACATGTTTTACTTTTTTATGAACAAAATATGGAAATTTTTTTAGAGAAAAGGAATGAAATTGAATCCACCGATATATAGTATGGAAAAAAAATTTATGATGTTGATAAATTTTTCTGTTATGTGGTTTTAATAAAAAAAAATATGTGTGGCTTAATTAATTATCTAGGAAATGTTTTCATTGCACACATGCTAGGAGTTTTGGGAGTTCTTCCTTTAGATCCTTAGATAGTAGGAAAATTGTACCAAATATATAAACATTCTTTTAGGAAAATAATTATGGTAATTTGAGGGAAATAAATTTTTCCAAAATATTTCCAAAACAGAGTCCACTATTTTTTGAGGAGATGCTAGAATATGGCATGAAAAATAATGGTTAATGAAAATCTATTATATAGTCTTATTTTTATAAAATAAAATGACATGAAATTTCGAGTTAGAATATTATATTTTGGAAGTATTCTATTTTTATATAAATACAACCTAAAAATATATAGGGTGATATTAAAAAATAAATATCCCTTACCCTTAATTGATGATTTGTATGTCCATCAGAAAATATCTTATTGGATTTCCAGGGTCAAAAACTATTTTGGGTGTCATGTATTAAGTGTAAAAGAAGAATATATTTCCGAAACATAATTTACTTTTCAATATATACATTAATAGTTTTTGGTAATTTCATTTGGAGTTTCCAATAGACATGATAGTGTTTTAAAAATATTGAATCCATTATTTCATAAATTTTTAAATTCAGTTATAGATACATTTGAGGATTATATCATAATATAATCATGAATAGATATTGTTCATGAAAAAAACCCATATATTGTTTTATAAACTATGTAATAAACTATATTGTATACCTTTTAACTAAATATCACTTTTATATTTAAGATGTGATTTTTTTGTCATGGTGTTTCAAACATAGGGATATTTTTTGTTCCTGAGAATGTAAAATTTGTGATGTTATGGGAAAAATCTAATTGTATATTTCAAATATAATTATATACATGTTTCTATATATATTTCTAATTATTAATTCTAAATGTTTTTAATGAATGGACTTCCTTGATAACCTTGGTTTATAAATAAGTTGTGTTTGATTGGAGTTTATTATGATATGAAGCATTTAAGTTATTGATAAAGAGGATAATTTTATCTACTATTTTTATCCTTTTAAAATCATTAGTTAATTTCGATGTGTATTATGATACATATAGATTAGGCATAATATTTTTTAAATGCATAGATTTAGGGTCATGGAGTATGGTACTTTGAAATTATTACTTCACAAAATTGAATAACCTACACATGATATAGAGTAAGCTAATTATTTTTATTTCTTTATAATGTAGATGAATTGCCTTTTTCTAACGATTTTATATATATATCTTAATATATTAGTATATTTTTTTATTGTTTAATCTCATCCTAATATAGTAAAATTTGGTAAAATTTCTTCTATCTTTTTGTTTTGAAATTTTCATGGTAGTATTGAATAGTGTATTCCAAAAAAGGTATCTTTAAAAGGGGTTGGGGGATAAACAATTTACAAAAATATACCAAAATATTTACATCATAAAACAATAAATTTTAGATAGACTAAATATTACACTCTATGCTATATAAATTTTTGTAAGAAAACATCGTTATCAATCAATAATAAAATTTAATTTTGAATTGAACAACAAAACTAAAATCTATTGCACATTTGAATAATAAAATAATTTTTATGATAGAAACACATCAATAGATAAAAAAATTACAAGAAAAGAGAAAATGTACAACTTGGATTGTAATTAATTCAAAAAGGCTCTAATAAAAACTCCAGTAAACCCATAAAAAATTTATTAATCAAATTATATCCATATTACTATATCTTATTCATATTCACTTATAACCCAAAGTGATATGAGCATCAAACCTGTTATTCAATAAGTTAAAAACTCTTCAATTTTAATGACCAGAACCACAATCTCTTCCCCCTAGAGTTTCTTCAATCATAAGATCAAAATATCAATAACATGCCTCAAAACCACTTCAATAATAGCATATTGGATGAAAAAAGTATAACATATATGTCTAAGCGAATTTATAACATATTCACTAAAATCATTGAACTATAAATATACAAAATGAAAAAATTAATAAATGTGATATCAGTCTTATCGATCATGATCCGTAAAAAATTCAATGTAATTTATTTTTCTCAAATCCTAAATTCACCTCAGTAGTGGTATTCAATTTCAACTTAATTAAGGTTAAGCTTTATATTGATATTTAATTAATGAGATTCAAAATGTAAGTAATTTAAATGAACACCATTTTATAAGAATAGTTTCTATATAAAAAAACATAAACAATATTAAATTAAACATTACTAAAACAAATAGATTTTATTATGATTTGGAAAAATATGGGACTATAATATTCCATTTAGAGAATCAACTAAACAATCTCCCCCTTTTTGATAATCACATGGCATGGTAATAATGTAATCTTAAATAAAGAAGTAAAAATGAGGAAAAGTAACAAAAACTTCCAACAAATTGGGATGTTCTCCCTTAGAGAGTTTTTATCTATAAAATCTCTCCACCTTAGTGAAAGAAGTGTTTTTTATAAACTATTTCGTCCCATTTAGAATTTTAAAAAATAAATAACAAGGTAATGAAATAATATTTTTTAAATATTAAGATTAGAAAAGATAATATTGAATATTTTATTATGTATCTAAAAGTGAAAATTTATAATAATGATTAAGGATTTATGTTCATTGTTGGAATCATAAACTCACATTATTTGTTACACATTCTAGTTTTTAAGATCATCACATCTATTTTCTAGAACATTTTTTATCTCTTCTCGAATGAGACACTTTTTTTTAAAAAATCTGATTCAATCAGCATGATTTATAATTTATTCCATTAGTCTCTTGATTAATTGAAGTTTTTCACATCACTAATATCCAGTATTTTCAAATTCTTCCATCAACTGGATATGCTAATTCATAATTATTTTTTAGTGAATTAAAAAATTATAACAAATTAAATTAGATTTATTTGATTATTGATCAAATAAATATCAAATTTATGTTCTATAAGAACGTATATTGTGTAATTTTTCAATTGATATATTTCATTTATGAGGATATTTTTTTCTCTATGTTTTCCATCATTGAGAATATTTTAATCATTATAAATTCAAAATGTCTAACTTACTTTTCATTTAAAACTGAATTATTAATTTTTAGGAGCCTTGTGAGTATCTTTTGTGTATATATTGTACCTTCAACTATTTTTTTTTAATTTATATATTCATTTTTAATATATTTTTCAACACCAAAAATTTCATTAATATTTCTTCTCTATATTCCTCTATATTATCTTTTTTATTATATTTCTCTTGAATCTATTTTTATAATGGTTCTGTAAAATATTTTCATATACCTCTCTCAACATCCTTATCTATATTTTTTAATCCATTAATCATGGAATTTATAGACATTTAATCAGAGGATAAATATGATTTGTTAATTTTTTATTAGGTGGTATCCTTTTATGTAACCTCATCTTTTTCTAAATGAAGAAAATTTTCTAATTTTTCCTATGGAGAGTTCAAATGGGGTCCATAAAAGACTATATATTTACATAAATAGATTTCAATTTATCATTTTCTTATATATTTAGATAAAAATATAATTAATATTTTTGTAGACCATCTTATTAATCTCCCTTATCCTGGACGGTTGCTGGTGGTTGAATTACTCAAGGATCCTTTTTCTTATGCGACTTCAATTTCTCCTTTGGTAATATTAAATAAAAAAATTTATTCCTCAACCATTCATATAAATTTCTTGAATCTCTTTTTCAATAAAATTGCCTTATTTTTTGGAAAATCTACAATTTGTTTTTTCAAGTCTTCACCAGTATTCTCCCTCTCCATTTTGGAATTAATTATATCTAGATAATACTTATTATATATGTTTTCTTGTTATATTTTACTTATATATTCCTCATTTTAAATGTGGATAGAAGAATAATTCTTAATATTTTATCTATTTTTTTCATATATTTTATTTCATATAATATCTTTTTAACATTAGGAATCTCAATAAACGGATCCATTTCATATTTCAATTTTCATTTTTCCATCTGTTAAGACCAAGGTTTTAAACTATATAGACTTTTTATATTTATATTTTTATCATCTTCATTATCTTTAAATATTTATTCAATTATTCTTCATCACTTTTAGGAATTATAATTAATAAATGTCACTCAAATTCCTTATCATATGTAATAGTGAAATTTACTTCATTTAGTTCCCCATATAACTCACTTTCTTATTATTATCAAGATTCAATTTATAGAGAATGTGTTGGTAATAATTCAATAAGATAAATGGATCTTTATTATTTTTTATTATACATGCCCAATCTTACTAATGGTTGATCCTAAAAAATGATTAATTTTGAGGGATCTCTATGATCATCACCTCTATAATCTATTAAAAACTTTACGAAAAAACTATTGATAATTTTTTTATAAATAAGTATATTTAACTTTAATGTTCCCACACCTTTTTTATGTGAAATAAGAAAGTGTTGTTTTAACATAAAATTTATGTTCTTCTCTACTGATAAATTTCTAATTTAGAAAACTTATCATTTGATAAAAATATTTTATGATAGACACATATATTTTAAATATTATATTCTCTTCAATTGTTTTTTATAAAACCATTATGGATTACCCTTCTAATGATATACTTACCATATCTATAAAATATTTTATATTCATGGTAAATTTAGGACCCTATATAATAATTCTTTTCACCTTTAAAACTTTAATAATATAATGTATTATAAAACTAATTAATATATGTATCATAAAATATATTTGTATTCTCAAGTGGAATAGTAATGAACTCCAACTTATGGAATTATATTATTATTTAATGACGGGATTCTTGACATTTGTTCTAATTTCGATCGATCAATGATCTATAAATGATCACTTGGAAAGACTTATTTTATGAGTCATCTTATCCAAGCATTAATGTTTAGTATAAAATTAGTAAAAAAATTAAGATCACCTTGTTCATTGTGAATTTAAAAGTAAGGAATCTGAAAAATTATAAAACAAGTTTTCTACAGATAAATGGGAAGAGCATTAAAAAAATAATTGTAGTAATGTTTTTAGTTTGAATACAATTTTAATAAGTGTACTAGATAAATCTTGGTCATTCATTTAAAATTTCATGATAAATAATATTTTATTCTCACCTAAGAATGTGGATTTTTTATTATGTTGAAAAAAATTATCGAATTTCAGGGGAAGTCAATTACCTCTCACAATTTGAATTGAAATGGAAAATGGAATGAAAAATATGATTATTGATGTAATATGTTACTGATATAATGTTTTGAAAATGAATATTTAAATAATTAATTTTTTTATATATTACTTATATTTTTTTATTTGGAATATTTCATTTAACAGAAATTCATCTGAAATGTATATTTCTAAAATATATTTGATGTTTTATTTTTAGTGCTAGATTGTTGAGCTTAAAATTGTGTATTTTTTAAGATATGTTTATAATATTTATTTCATTGAATATGATTCATTAATAAAGTATAAAACCTATAAAAATATAAATAAATTTATACAAAAATTGACCTCACCCTTTTTAGATGAGTTTTTCAATTTAAAAAGTAATAAAAACAATGGGAAGAATGTTATATAGCTTCAAAAATTTTGTTTCAGTTATGTTAAACCTTTTTAATATCTCCTAATATTTTTTTGATCCATGTATGAGTGATTTTATTTGATATTTTAGTGTCTTATAAGTGATTTGGGGGATTTTTTATTCAAAACAACGCATAAAATAAATGTGGTGAAATCCATTTTGGGATTGGTGTGAACATGAGTGAAATAGGAAAAGGAAGAAATGGTTGTGTCCTTGATGAGTAATGTTGACAATATACAGGCCATTAATAACTCACCATTCATATGGTAGAGGAAATAGAAATTTAAAACAACCATTTTTCCTACATACACCCATGGTAGGTAACAGTTTTTCTTATTGAGTTTGAAGACACCTCAACTTACCTTGGTGGAATCCATGATTAAGGACATGCTGCATTTTAAGACAGACCAAACGACAACCTTTTTCATTGTATATTGAATGATTCAAGGAAAAATGAATATGGTAATTATTAAAGTTATTTAATATGAATTAAATTTATTCTTCTCACATATTAGTAAATTTCCCCTCCTCCTTATTGATTTCTTAAAAATGGGATGAGTTACATATGAGCCTTGGGTGAGTTGTTCGATCCTATTTCCATTGAGTTGGCTATTTTGGTTAGTCTAAAATTTATTAAACCCATTTCTTAACCATTATGGAAGAATAGAATCTTTGAAAATGTCGGTTTTTCTTATTGAATCATAACCATGGAGGCTTGACCACTTCTCCATTGTTCGGTGTTTTTTATGATTTGGATTCCAACTTCTTCATCAGGAATCGAATTTTTTGTTAATGGTTTTGAATAATGGTTTATTTTTATATCTCTCCATTGTTGTTATTTATTCATATTTGTAGTTTTATAACCGTTGTAATTAATTTTTAGAACTGATTCTAGGATTTCTTGGCATGAAAACTTGTTCTGGTTATAATACGAGCATGGTTCGGGTGATGAAACTCTTGAATAATCATGATGTTGATATTGATATACATGAGGTTGTAAGTTAATTAAAATATAAAATAAATTTATTTTATTGTTTTAATTGTATGATGTTGTTCTATTAAATTCTTTAGAAAAATCTTCAGTTTGATCGTAAGTGCGTGTGTGGACAACAAGACCATGTTCAATTGTGATCACATTTTTGTGTATATACCATGAGACCATTCTTGAATTTCATTTTATCTGTGTTCTTTTATAACTCATGATAATATTCTTGATTTCTATCACAAGTGTGCATGTAAATATCCCATGAGACCATGTTTAATGTTTGATCACATGTGTATGATTCTGTATCCCTGGAGACCCTTGTTTGAGTATGATGACAAGTTTATGTATACAACTACTAATACCCAATCATGTTAACCTTTTTTCAATTTATTCTATTTTAATTGCGTTTTATTTAAGGTATTTAATGTTTTTTCTTTTGGTATAGAATGGAAGGTGGACGTTCATGGTTTGGTTACCCCTTAGAGGGGCAGCGGGTTGACATGCGATGATGATGATAATGGATTGAGACACGGGACAGGGTATAAAAATCTTGAGGCTTGATCCAAGTAATTGTATCATGAATCTCATTCTATTAATGATATTTTAAGTTTCATTTAATTTTATTCTTTCATGGTTATTACGATTCAATGTTATCAAACTGGTAAGAGTTTATTATTACAATCTCATCATTTGTCAATATTATTTATGATTATGCTTCATTGATGAAATATTATGACCAATATATTACTATTTATAATAAATTTTATTCTATTATTATTCATGATATCTTCATGTCATGTTACCATTTTCTCACTCTTTGGTATTTATGATAATTAAGAAAAAAATTAATAAAATATGAATTTATTTCTCTCTTTGATCAGAACTCAGTTTTCTCCAAAAACCTTTTTTCTAAAAATTTGTTAATATTATACTTTGATTTATAAAATAAATTTTTACCCATGTTTTACCATTTCATAATATGGTTTTAAAAATAATATTCCTTTATTTTCAAATCAAGCGTTTTTTAACTTCAACCAAAAATATGAAAAGATTGTTTTTAATCTATATATCACGTATTGAATTATCCACCATTATGACCAATCCATTAGTTGAATATTCCTTTATACATTTTAAATAAAACATTAAAAATAAAGGGATTTCTTAATTAATTTCTAAATTTTTTATTTTAAATTTATTTTCAAAGAGAATAATTTTAAAAAATGTTTTAGTTTTAAAAAGTGTTTTAAATTATTTTTATTTCCTATTATATAATTTTTCAAGGTTATTTTCAAAAAATATGTTTTCAAAAGCTTTTCAATTTCATATAGTGTTTGTCAAAGTTGAAAAAAATTTCCCCAAGAAATTTTTTACATGAATTTTCACATATTTATTTATAATTCTTCAAATTTTATATTCAAAGAAAAGGATTTTGAAAATGTTTTTTCAAAGTGATTTTCACAGAAAGGTTATTTTCCTAAAGAAAGTTTCCAAGTGATCATTCAAAATCATTCTCTATATAAAATGACATTCTTTGATATAGTTTATGTCTTTCTAGCGATATGATCTAAGAATAACATTTTTATTCATTCTATGAATGGTTTACGTTTATGATGATATGTTTTTTATGAAACCCGTTTCTCTTCCATAGGTTATACTATGATAAAAAAACTTATGAAACCCACTTCATTTGACAATTTATTCTATGATTAAATGATTACAAAACCTTTCTATTTTCCATATGTTCTGATATGACAAAATGTTTGGGATACAGATTTCATTTAATGTGTTATTATATGATGAATGTTTATGATATTATAAAACACACATATATATATATGATTTTATTATATGATGGGTGGGACATATATCTCCCTCGAATGAATTAAGTAAATATTCATATATCATGAGATAAACTTGGAGGGAATGTGCAGTGAACCTAATACAGTAAGGGACATTACACATTATGATGGTTTGTGGAGTAAACCCATTCCAATATATAGAAAGGGTTGGGACTTAGGATAGTGGTGCATCCCACCCAGTATGTGTATCTCCCATGAAGTGCCCTGATATGTTTCTGTAATAAGACATAACTTTAAGAGAATGATTTTATATACTAATTTCTATGCCACAAATTCCATGTCTAATGACATTGTTATTCGCTCATGGTTGAGGTTCTTTTATAATCTTATGATTCATGTATTGTGACCAACCAATATTTTTTCCATGAGTAATTATTATGATCTTTAATATGAAAAGTACATTTTTTATACGTTTTTCTCATGTTACAAAATACTTATGTTCATGGTATGATTATGTATCTATAATGTTTACCTCAACTAAGTATCTAATCTCACCATTTTTGATGTTTCCCTTCCCCTAGGTTATGAAGATAGTTATCATATAGGGTTTGTCTATGAAGACTAATAAATGTGATGATATTGTGGGAAACGGTGAAGATATTTCACCAGATTAAAATATGGTGTTCTATGTTTCCAAAGTCATTAAACTATTACTGTCCTCAAGAATTTACATCTTTAATTTAATGAATATCCATCTAAAAATATGCAATATACATATATGGAAATCAAGGGTTGATATAGTTGGTATCCAAGTAAAGTTTTAGTAAACCTTTTTAAACATATATGAGAATAAAATAGTGAGATCCATCGTGATATTTCTAAGTATATGTCTATGGATGTCTCTAAGGATAATTCTAAGGATATGTTAAGGAATAATCAAATGTCTTGGAGTTTTATAAAGGATAGAGTGAGGGGTTTCCAAGAAACACATCCCTTCCTGGATACTTCATGTTTATGTGTATCTGTCATAGATATACATAGGAATAAAAACCCTAAAAACATTGTATTGAGATAGACTTGATTTTGAACTGGTCCACGACAATGGGCCTTTATACACACCTAGTTTGAAACTCATTGGAGATATGATTTGAAAACTCACAAAATATTTATTAACTATCATTAAGGATTTAAATATAAGATGGCTATGAATAGACATGGATAGGACAAAGATTTAATATATTTAAAATAATGTTTCATGATTAGACCTAATATAAGTAATATTTCATGATTATGTATTTTTATACTATGATAGGTGTTTCTCACAATATGCATTATGGTTTTAGTTAATGTAAATAACCAAAAATAACTGGGATATTGTTGAATATGATGGACAATTTTATGAGGAATAGTCAAATGGGATGATGAAAGGAGTGAGGGATGATTTGATTATTCCTAATCAGTGTTCATAGAACAAGATTCACAATGTATACCTTAACCAACCCTTAGACTCACTGTATAAAATAACAAAATAGTTCGTTGAGAGTTCAAGTAGTGGAGACCATATAGGAAAGAAGATTCAATTTCTTATGTGTTGATAATCTGGGATGAAAAACCCAAGTGAATTTTTTAGTGGAATGAGAATATATTGTGATTGTGGTAAAGATGGAAACAAATCAAGTGACTATAAATGGAAAATGAAAAGCTTGGTTAACACAATGGATGATAATATTAACCACCAAACGATATCATTGAATTTTGAATTATTTGAAAATGGAAAGTATGGGAATTATGAAAATTGATGTACTAAAGAGAAATATTGTGAATAGAATCATCAAGGAGTAATGAGTAATGGGTATACTACAGATGGTGAATATACTTTAGATGATATATGAAAATACATAAGTGTTAAATAATAAAATGATAATGCTTAGTTAATTGTTTTATAAAGAGGTAGGATGAACGAAGTATGTATGTATTTGAATTAAAATATTTTTTTATCAAAATTATGAAATATATAAAGATTTTTAAGAATATATTTTATTTAAGGTTATGAAAGAGTATTTTTAATGGTATTTATGACCTATAAAAGTGATTTAATGTAAAGGTTATAGTTTATAGAAACATAAGACTAAGGGAAGGTGACCCTTTATTTTTCATGATGTTGAGAAAATGATGTTTTGTTTGGATAAAGATATGTTATATAAGAATAAATTAAACTAGATATTAATAATTTACTTGGAAATAGATTAATGATTTTTTGAAAAAGTGGTTTATGCTATCATGGAAAGAGTTTGCAGATTTTTTTGATCTAATGAATATATTTGATAATATATGTTTCCAGGAGTAAGTAATAATACATATTTTGAACATGGTTTCATGGTAATTAAGATTATTAAAATATTTTAAAAGAATACATGATGAAGTTATTAAAATTTTTGTTATGTGACAATCAAGAGCCACTTTATGGCATATGGGAATTAATAATGAGTTCATTTTTGGTAATTCAGTGACTTTATTTATAAATATTTGGATCTAAAATATTTATATGGTTAAAAAAGGTTAAACATTTCTAGAATGTTTTCTGTTTAACTTTGAATGAGGATTTAGATATTAATGTATTACTTCACCATATGAATATTTGTACAAATGGGATAACCTATGCTAGCCATCCTTTTTAATGATAACTAAAGATAGAAATAATGAATTGTCATTCCATCTATAGAAAATATGATCCATTAGTGCTTGAGGGATATAAAATTCACCTTCATTTCATATATTATTACATATAGTGTAAATTGATCAAGTCACAACCAATGGGTGAGATTGTTCTTATGAAATAGAATGACATCAATTAAGTATATATTCTCATGAAAATTCATCAAATTTAGGGAGAGGGTCTTGAAAAAAATGTTACCTGTGTACCTTCATTTCTGATTAATCAAATGTTCCTTGTATAACCCCAACACTTTACAACATTTTTATTTAGATTTTTTTGATATATTTGCAATACACACAACACCTGATTTAAACAAAACATTATTTAGTCATGTTTTTCATAATCCATTAAATTCTAACGCATTTAATGAGTTTTTATATTATATTTATATATTATATATCCAACCAAATAATTTTAAACTCTTCTAATATATTTTATATAGGCATATTATAAGGACAACCAAATATTACATATTAAATACTATATTTTTATAAAGGTAGCTTTGTATCCTTTTAACGGAGAACCAATTTTACATATAATTTTAGACCATTTCATAAATCTAATATCTAAAAAATAAAATTCATTTTTTATGGGAAAATGAAAAATATATTAGATTGAGTTTTTTTATTTTTCTGTGGTGATTCAGTTATCTAACAAATAGTTAAAAACACTGAATTTTAGTTCAAATTTTCTTTTTCATCTAACTTATGTATAAGGAGAAATTATACATTACATTTTTTTAGATTTTAATTATATCATAATGTTATCAATTTATCTAGTTTATGTCATTGGGATCAATTTATCTTTTATATTGAATGAAAAAATATATCCAACTTTTTATTGTTTTTACTTTAAAACCCTACATTATCATCCCACCAATGGGAAGGATTTTAAATTAATTTTTAACACTTATATGACTAGAATTTGGAAAAATGGATTCCATAATTTGAATCAAATTAATTTATAATGTTTAATAATAACATATTTTTTTTACCAAAACTGTTAGTGATTGTAACTAAAATTAATTATAGTTAGTAAGGTAATATTAAGATTAATAAAAGATTAATCCTTTAACTTAAGGGCCCAAATAACCTATACACCTATCCAAAACAAATTGTATAGATGTAATTATTCCATGAACCTTCCATTATTTTGATTTTTTGGTTTTTTAAAACATATGTTAGGTAGAAACATGGTTACACCTAACTTCTTTTCAGAAATACCTAATTAGTCCTTTTCCACCCTTATAAAATGAAGCCACCTCTCTCCAATCCTCAAACCTATAAAACCGCTTAGGTTTAGAAAATATCTATCCATATATCTTCCCAAAATAATTCAACACGTCCTTTAATCCTCCCTTTGTAAATAAATCCTTCCAAGTAAGCCTTTTTTGTACAAACCAAAAGTAGTTACCCAATTAAGAGGTATTATCTTCTCTTTAGATCTTTAGTTTTATTTTCATTGTCCACTCCCTTAAAAACCATTATTTAATGCTCATGTAAGAATAAGAGTATCCCCAATATTCTAATATTTTTTTATTTTAAGGTTTCTACCTACACTTACACACACCTCCTTCTAATGGGTAATAAACATATTGTTTCTATGTATGGTGAATTGCTGACTCCTGAAATGATAATTATTCATTTTACCTTTAACACCTATCTGGGTGGCCATTAGGATGGAAACTCCGTTTATATATGATATATATGATATTTATAACATCTTTATTATTCTTTAAATTTTATTTAGAACATAATATTATGATTTTTATCTTATGTAAATACAATTGTTTCATTTGAGGAAGTGTGGACCACCGCCCACTCAAAGTGATATGACTTGTTCATGCCATACATGGAACATATAAATGATTTTTTTAATAAACATATACAAAATATATAAAATATATATGATACTTTAATTATAATATATATATGTATCATTTTTTGGTAATTAATTTAATAGAACAAAGAAATTAAAGTAGTGTTCATGCGTACGTACAACCAACTGTCTCTATGAATGGTGCACTTCATTTCTAATCTCCAAATATTATAGAATACTAAAAATAAATATATACTAAATATATATATTTAATAATAATAATAATAAATTCATGTTTTAGATTCTTAATATGAGGAAATAATGATCTAATTAATAGGTATCACAAATCAAAAGTCAAAACATACTTGAGAAAACTAGGCAATTAACACCTGAAATAGTCAAAATAATGACAGATTGTTAACAAACAGGTAATAAGATACTATAAGAAGTTAATATATGGTATTATAAACAGAATTATTGTAATAATATTTGTTAGTACCATATTTTAAACCAAAATTAAAAATCATAAAGACTACACAATGAAAAAGAAGTCTAGGGTAAGAAAATTTCATGTTAATTTACATTTCATTGAGGCTTATTTGATATTATATGCCAATTAACTTTTATTTTTTGTATAGACTTACTTTTCCTTGTTATACCATGAATCCCATAATTTTAATTATATTTTCTCTTTCAATTAATATTATACCATTCTTGGTATTACTATTCAGATGTTTCAAAGTGATATGGGACACTTTAGAAGGTTTAAAGATTATTCTCCTTAATATTGTTCCTAATGATTATCATTTAAATCTCATTTCCTTTTTTGATTGTTAAATTTATTATGAAAAAATAACTTTGTGTAATGATTCTTCATTGTAAATTTACTTGAATATCCATATTCTCATATAGTGGATATTATTATTCCCTAACATATATACTATTTTACATATGGTATCTACTTTGACAGTTATTTGATTATTTGGAAACATATTTAAAGTTTTGCATTGTTTATTTAATATGGATATTTGATAAGTTATACTATTATTTCAACTATTAATTATGATTAATTATTTGGATCAATAATTACAGGAGGATTCCAGACGTTATATATCTCCTCAATGCATCCAGATGTTCTCTTGAGACAAATAAGTTAGCCAATTTAAATGGTTTCATATCCATATTTTCAAACCATATTGTGAAAGGTATTGATGGTATAGGTTCACATATTCCTTATACATGACATCCATTAAGAAATAATTACCCTCATTTTGTTTTATTATTATTCATCCATGAGATTTTACATCAAAATAACTATGGATACATTACATTATCAATTTATTTATGAAATGGAATGTGTTTCAGTTTCTTAACTTTCCATGTTTATTTATTCTCATAGATTCATTGTTAATTCCATTTTACATTCCCTTACTAAGAATTTTATGTCACCCTTATTATTTTTCTTTCCTTGGGTTATGAATAATATATCATTGAATAAGTGTTCATTGAGGAAATTTTTTTAGTTTATTGTGTACCATTTTTATTTTTCCTTTCCCAATTTATTATGGGTATTAGGTATGTAATTTGGATTTCCAAGACTGGTAAATTGATCAGGCATTCAGGATTTTTTTCCTTGTAATAATTCTGATGTAATAAAAATAATTCACCATCTTCGAGCTTCTAGGGTTTGGGAATTATAGTTCGTATCAAAGAAAGTTTAGCAGAAAACATGAAAACTAGATTTAGAAATCGTATATTAGGGTGCACAACCCTTGATAGACATTAAGGATGAGTATATGATATTGAAATAGAATTTTGGTAAATAATATATAATGTGTGTATTCTTATAAATACACCCCTTCTAAGATTATACAAGTGGGTGTGGTTCTAGAATAGATATAACATGGAGAAATAACTCTAAAGAGGTGTTTCGAGTATGACTCAGGGTAACCTAGTACATGAAAATGGGCCTTAGTGTGCACCTAGTTTGACAGTTATAGGGGATACATAGATGATAGTTCAGATTTTCTATACCTACTAGTATGTCATATTTTTAAGTAAATACTTCCCAAAAGTAACCAAAGTTTATGATTCTATGATTCATGATGCATAAATTTTTGTTATGTGTTATTCCATATTTATAATGTTACATTATGATTTTATGAGATAATATAGTATATGCCATTGTTTAGAAATGGAACCTAGAAGGGTAAATGATATAAATACACCTGGAAAATGTTGAGATTTCCCTGTTGAGAAAACCAATACAACTATTATTGGAAAGGATAAAATCATGGAAATAATATGGAAAATTAATTAGGTTTTGACAAATAACCTTTCTCAGTTGGAGAAACCTATTCCATTGAAAGAATACCCTATTTTGTATAACTTTATGTGGTATAATCCCCCATTGTTTATTGGGACTACTAATCTAATTGTATCATATAAATGGATTAAGTATCTTGAAAAGATATTTATGGGATTGGAATATAGAAGAAAAGAAAAGGTTTCACTTCCAGTCAATTGTCTCCAAGGTTATATTGATTAGTGGTGATATCTGATTAAGAATAGATGGGAGGAATAATAAATTTTACTCAATGAATGATGGTATTTTAAGTATACATTCTATGATAAATACTTCCCTCATCACAAAAAAATCAAGATAAAGAGAAATTTCCGACGATTAAATAAAATGGAAAAAAGAGTGTGTTTTGAATTATGAAACTATTTTTACATGGTTATCTAGGTATCTTATGGATTATATACACAACACTGAGTGCTATATTGACCACTTCATTAAATTTCATTATCCAAGTCTTCAAAGGGAACTGGTATCCCAATAATTTTCATCATATGAAGAGATAGTTTTTTATTCCATCATGAAGTATAAAGAATTTTCTAGATTCAATATATTCAAAGAAACACTATATAAGAAGAGTTTATATGAAAACCATGTAAAAGAGAATGCAGCAAAAAGGAAGTAGAAGTTTGAATGATTTCCATCATAAAAAAATTTGTAATAAATCACCCTAAGAAATTTTTGAAGGGACTGGGTACTTGCTATAAATGTGGAGTTATGGGTCACCAGGCTCATCAATGAAAGGGGAAGAAGCTGATAAATGATGTATAGTGCTAAAATTATTAAGATATGGGTAACTAGAAAGTATAATTCCTTTATAATAAATGAACAATTCTATAGAAGGGACTAAGGGGGATTCCCAAGGATATGTGATCACTAAAACAAAGGTAGAAGTTCCCAATGATGTGGTGGTGGGTAAAGTAATACTATATTAAAATTTATCCAATGTGTTATTTGATTCTAGATCTTTATACTCTTATAACTACTCAGTTTTCCAAAAACATTAGACATTTTCTTTTTGATTTAATAAGACTGTTGTCATGAAAAACTCTTAAGGGAAGTATTATTATGATAAAGATGTGTTAGGAGGTCTCAATTATTACACATAAATGTTCTTTATATATTGACCTTATTATCATACATATGGTTTAATTTGATATTATCCTAGGTATAGACTACCTATTGAAATATGATGAAAAAAAGTTATTCAAATAGGAAGGAATTTACAATATGTGAGGAATATGTACAATCCCTCATCTTTAGATTAGAAGTTTTCTCATCAGATTCTTATTTAAATCCACACTCATTAGCTCTACTCAATGAAATTTTTGGGGAATAAGAGAAAAAATGTCTACTAAAGAATAAGGTAATCTTCAAATTGAAGATGTACCAATTGAGTAAGGATACGTTATTTTATTTATTGAGTATTTACCTAGACATCCCATAGAGCATGAAGTTGACTTTTCAATTGATTTAATCCTCGGTGCAAGGACAACATCAAATATACCTTATAGAATGGCCACTAAGATATTATTGGAATTATTGAAACAAATAGGGGATTTTGATAATAAGGGATTTCTTCACAATAGTGTTTCCCCATTGTGAGCCCCAGTTTTATTTGTTAAAAATAGAGACTGGTCCATGAGGTTCTATATTGATTATAGGGAAATCAATGGCATTAAAATAATGAAAAAGTATCATCTATCTCACATTTATGACTTATTTGATCAACTTCATGGATACAATGCTTTTCAACGATTGATCTTCATTATGGGTATCACTAATTGATATTGAATAAGGAATACATTCTAAAGACAACTTTTTTCATGAGGTATGGACATTATATGTTTATAGTAATTCCATTTGGATTAACTATTTCACCCTATGTTTTTATGGACTAAATGAATATAGTTTTTAAATAATTTATTGAAATTTTTTTTGTCACATTTATTGATGATATTGTGGTGTATTATAAAACATATTAGGACCATTAGTATAATTCTTTGGTCATCCTTAAGACTCTTAGAAGTGAAGTTTTATATGGGAAATTTAGTAAATCTAATTTATGGCTTCAAGAAGTCTTGTTTCTTGGTCATATTGTCTTTAAAGTTGGAATATTGATTGATCCTGCAATGAAAAATGTAGTTATAGACTGTCTCCTACCAAAAAACATAACTGAGTTTTATAGTATCATAGGTTTGGAAGGCTACTATCAGTGATTTGCTTAGAATTTTTCCTGATTATCTAACCTGTTAACCAAGGTTACACGTAAAGGGGTTATGTTTGTATTGACATGGGAATGTGATGAATGTTTTCATGAACTAAAGAGACTATTTTCAATTCATTTATTTTAACTCTACCATCTAAGAGTGGTGGATTTTTCATATATAGTGATGAATCAAAAAAGGGACTTTGGTGTGACTCAAAGAAAAATTATAAATTTATTGCATATGGATCAAGGAAATTTAAGACTAATGAACAATCCTAACCAACCCATGATCTAGAGTTAGAAGATATAATATTCTCGTTGAAAATATGAAAAAAATTTCTTTATAGAGAAAGATGTGAGATATACATAGACCATAATAACCTGAAATATGTATTATCATAGAAATATCTCAACATGAGACAATGGTGATTGATCGAACTACTGAAAGATTATGATTTCTCAATACACTACCACCAACGGAAAGAAAATCATGTAGCAGATACTTTGAGTAGAAAGGATCATGATTTATAACCCAAATGAGGATTGAGAAGGATACAATGTTCATAGATATAGTAAATATGGTTATGGGAATTTATAAATAAGGTGATACATTAATCATTTAATAAATTAAAAAAATACTATCTTCATTATAAAGGTTAAATAATTATGAATCTGATGATGTGGACTTTAAAAAGAAAACAAAATGTGTGAACAATGGACAATAAACCTACTTTTTTTGTGGAGAAGGTGTTTTAAGATATGGAAAGAGGCTTTGTGTATCATCTATACCTTATCTAAAAATGGTAATTTTTTTATGACTCTCATAGATCAAATTTCCCTATACACCCTGTGAGCATAAAGATGTATAGGTACTTGAAGAAACATTTTTTGTGGGATTATATGCAGCAAGAAACTCCTGATTATGTATCCAGATGCTTTGTTTTTTAACTAGTGATAGCTATGAGGAAAAATCCTAAAGAATCATACAACCTCTTCTTATTCCACTATGGAAATGAGATGAAATTACTATAGACTTTTTCATGGTACTACCAAAGACTCCTAGAATAAATGATGCAATATTGGTCATTGTTGATCTCATAAAACAATATTCTCATTTAATTTCCATAAGAGAAGACCCACCTCTCAAGAACCTCACAAGTATCTACATTAATGAAGTTGTAAGACTTCATGGTGAACCTCTATTAGTTATTTCATATTGAGCCCCCCGCTTTACATATAAATTCTGGAAAAGTTTTTAGAAGGATCTCAACACTGAACTTTATTTCAAAACTCCATACCATCCCCAAACATATGGATATCCTGAAAGAATAATTCAAATAATGGAAGACAAGTTGAGGTCATGCTCAATCAACTTTCAAGGAATGTGGGATCGGTACATACCTTTGGTAGAGTTTTCCTATAAAAATAGTTTACATTCAAGTGTTTAAATAGAACCATATGAAACATTATATGGATAGATATTTCATACTCCAACTTGTTGGGATGAAGTTGGTGAAAAGAAACTCATAGGACCATAACATGTTTAAGATATAACAGAAAAGTTAAAGGATATTTATGATCATATTAAATCTATTCAAAGTAGGTAAAACATCTATTCTGATAATCAGAGGACATATTTTGAGTTACAAGTGGAAGATCATGTTTTCATGAATGTATCTCCATGGAAGTGTGTTTTCAAGTTCCATAAAAAGGAAAAATTGAGTCCCAGGTACATCAAACCCTTTTAAATTCTTGAAAGGGTGAGATCCATTTCTTATCGTTTAGCACTGACACTAAATCTCTCAGTGAAACATGATGTGTTCCATATATATATTCTAAGGAATTACATTCTAGAACCATTACATGTGATGGTTTATGATGAGATAGATTCAGAACCTGACCATTGATATTGCAAATAACAAATCCAAATTCTTTATACTAGATATAAATTATTAAGGAATCAGATGACTTGTCTTGTAAAATTCCTATAGAGAAATCACAAAATAGAAGGACCAACATGGGAACTGGAGGATTATATAAAGGAAATATACCCACATATTTAAAAATAATAATAAACCTAAAATATTGAGGATATATGTTTTTTAGAGGTAAGAATGTACCACCACAATACATTACCGTATTTTTCTTTAGATTTTGTTCATATCTTTACAATACACACATCACCAGATTTAAACGAAACATTATATAGTCCTGTTATTCATAGTCAATTAAATTGAAACACATTTGGAGAGTTTATATAGTAAATTTATATATTATATATCCATCCATATACTTTGATTCTCATGTGATATATCTTATATAGGCATAAGAAAATAACAAACTAAATATTACATATAAAATACTATATTTTTATTAAGGTATTTTTGCAACCTTTTTATGGAAACCCCATTTAAAATATATATTTTGGCCATTTTATAAATCTAATAGGTAAAAATAAACTTCTTATTAGGAATATAAACATAAACATTAGCTTAAATTTAATATTTTTTATTTTTAGGTGAAGATTATTTTTTAACGAATAGTGAAAAATGTTGTATTTTAGTTCAAAACTATTTTTTCATCAAATTTATTTTTAAGGTTATATTAAAATTTTAATTGGTTTTCTAGTTAATTAAGTCATACACTCATCAATTAATCCAATGTAGGTCAATGGGATCTATATCACATTGAAATTTAATATAAAAACTTATCAATCTTTTTATCATTTTTACTTTAAAAACAAACACTATGGCCCTACTTGTGGGATGCATTTTAAATTAATTTATGAAACTTATATGAATATAATTTTGATAATATTATTCCATATTTATAATCATCATAATCTATAATGTCTAATAAGTCAAAAGAATTTCAAAAAAAATTATTGAAAGTAATTAAAATTAATTAGAGTAATTAAAGTAAAATTAAACGTAATAAATGACTAAACCTTTAACATAAGGGACAAAATAACCTATCAACTATTCCAAAACCCATTTTATAACCATATATAGTCCATTTAAATTCCATTATTGATTTTGGTTTGTTTTTTAAATCTTTGTTTAGGTAAAAATGTGGGTAAACCTGACTTGTTTTAAAAAATTCCAAGTGATTCATTTTCCTCCCTTACAAAAGGCTAAAAACTCTCTCCATTACCCACACCTATAAAACCACAATGTTTCAAACAATTTATAACCATATATATTCCCAAAATCCCTATACTCAACCTTTTATCCTCCTTTTTTCCATAAATACTTCCAAGGAAGCCTTTTGGTACCTACCAAAAGTAGTTACCTGGTTAAGTTGTAACGTCATCTCTCAAACATGTTAGTTTAATTTCCATTATACACACCCTAAAATATCCTTATTCCATGGAAATTTTAAAAATAAATAATCCTAAATATACTAAAAACTGTTTATGATAAGTTTTTAACAAACACATCACACACCTCCATCTGTTGGGTAATGAACATATTGTTTCTATGTTTGACGAACTACTACCTCATGAAACAATGATTGTTCATTTTTCATTTACCACCTCTCAAGGTGTTCATTATGATGGAAAAATATTTATATATGATAAATATTTTATTTAAAAAAATTATCCTTGTGTATTTTCTATTTAGAAAATACCTTTATTCTTTCCATCTAGTTTAAATATGAGAATTTTGTTTGGGGAATTGTGGACTACCGCCCCCTCAAAGCTATATGACTCCTTCATGACATATGTGTAATGTATAAAGGATGGTTTTAATAAACATATGTTACATATATACGATATATATGATAATTTAATTACAATATATATGTATAATTTAGTTTTCATTCTTTTAATATAGAAAATAAATGATGTTAGCGTTCATATGTACGTACGTCCTATCGTCTCCATGAATGGTGCACTTAATTTCTAATCTCCAAATATTATAGACTAATATAAATACATATATAATGGATATATATAATAATTAATCCATGGTTTAAACTTTGGTTTTGATTAAATCGTGATCTAATTAACAGGAATAACAAATCACAACTCAAATCATACTTGAGAAAACTAGGCAATTGACACCCCAAATAGTCAAATTAATGAATGATTATAAACAAACGGGTATTAGGATTTTATTAGAAGTTAATATATTTTATTATAAACAATATTATGGTTATAATATTTATCAATAATATATTTTAAACCATTATAAATGAGACTAAAGACATCACATCTAAATAGATGTATAAGGTACAGGAATTCCATCTCAATTTACATTTCATTGATATGTATTTGTTATTATGCACTAATTTACTTTTATTTGGTGTATATAATGGGTTGTTCTTGTTATATCATGTATCCCCAAATTCTCATGATATTATAAGTTTCATTTAAGACTATACATTTCAGGATATTATGATTAAAATGTTTTAAAGTTCTATGAGAAACTTCAGAAAGTATAAATATTATTCTCTTTAAGATTGTTATTAATGATTATCATTGAAATATCACTTCCTTTTGTGATTTGTAACCTTATCCTGAAACAATAACTTTGTTGTAATCATTTTTCATTTTAAATTTAATTGAATATCAATATTCTTAAACACTGGATATTAGTATTTCCTAGTCCGTATAAAATTTTACATATGGTATCTACTTTGATATTTATTTGATAATTTGGGGATATATTGATAATTCGGTATTTTTTATTGAATATAGAAATTTGATAAGGAATATTATTTATTTAAACAATTATTTATAAGGAGTGATTTGTATAAGAAATTACCAAAGGATCCTAGATATTTTATAGCTCCTCAATGCATTGACAGTTTCTCATGAGACAGATAAGTTGGCCAAATTAAACAGATTTCTATCTATAGTTTTATACCATGATGAGAAACATATTAATGTTATAAGTCTTCATATTCCTTAGACATGAAATCTATTAATAAATCATATAACTAATTTATTTTTTGTATTATTCATCCACGAGATTTTGTGTTTATATATATATAGACACATGTCATTTTCAATTCATTGATTAAATAGCATGGGTTACAGTTTCGTAACGTACCATGTTGATTTATTCTCACTGATTAATTATTGTTTCGGCTTTACTTACCCTTTTTGATCATTTGATATCACCCTTTTTATGTTTATTTCCCCAGGTTATGAAGAATAAATATTTGAATAAGTTTTAAGGATGCAGTTTGTTTGAGTTTATTGTGTAGCATGTTTTATTTTGATTTCCCAATGTAATATGGGTATCATGTATGTAATCTATCTTTCCAAGAATGCTAAACTGGTCAGTCCTTCTGGATTAGTTTCCTTATAATAATTTAAATGTAATAATATAATTCACCATCTCTGGGATTCTGGGTTTGGGGCATTATAGTCCCTTATATCATCATAGCTTTATAGTTTTGTGGTTGTTTACTTTCTCTAGATCACCCACTTTCTTGTGATCAATGATCTCTATCACTCCCTCTAATTATTTATGATTTTATTCCATATTCAAAACAAAAATTACCACCTAGTTTCTCTTATAAGGAAACCTACTTATTATTTTCTTTGGGTAGCCATTATATTTCCAAAATTCCTTTTTTATAGGAAGTTTTATTATTTATTTTTATTATGTGGGTTTCTAGGAAATGAAATTTGAAGTATTAAACCATTGAGGATGAAGATATATTTCGAGGGAAAAGTTCATTTTAAGGGGGGGTATAATGTAACACTATAATTTTTAACAAATAAATATTTTTCATATTAATTAAAATTATTTTATGGATATCATTTTACTCTACACAAAGTTAATCTTGGATTATATGCAACACTAAGCATATTTTGTATTACATGTAACACTATGTTTAGAAGAAATGTGACCTGTTACTGAAATATTATTAGAGTTATCACCCATTCATTATAATGATGTGTATAAATATTCATAACTAAATTACGAAAATATGGTTTACTAATTTTTATGAAATAATTTATTTTGTAAAAATGTAATTATAAATAAGAGTTCAAACTATTTGAAAATAGAGAAATTCATTTTCAGAAAAACATTTTTTCTATCCACGAGCAAGTTTTATTTCAATAAATTAAAAAACCAATTATTATGAATAATTTTAGTGAAAGATATACATTATATATTTAATCAAATATTTAACATTCACCTTATGGGTTTTCTAAAGAAAATATAATAACAATCCAATTTTATGCATAAATAATATATTTTTCAAAACGGAAAATTTACAGCCTTTGAAGGTGAAATTATTTTAAAAATAATTTTTGAAACTTTTATAACAATTATTTGAAAAGATAAACTTAATTTTATTAATTGGAATATTAAAATTATATTAGGGTTAATGTTTGGAACTTTTTTGAAAAGTTTCATTTTATTGATGAATATTGCAAAATACTGAGTTTTAATTGAAAACTGTATTTCTCATTGAATTACCTATATTGTTATATTATATTTTAAATTAGTTTCAAAGTATCGTTAGTTCCATTATATACTAATTAATAAAATTAAGGTTATTAAAATAATTTTAATATTGATATTTGATTTAAAAATATTATAACCTTATAAATATTTTCACTTTAAAAACCTTCTTTCTTATAATGTCAGCAAGATTAATTTTATATTATATTCTTCTATTTATATGAGTTTATTTCAGAAAAATTGATTCCTTTTTTTAAATTAGAATAATTTATTATTTAAAATGAGATCAAATTAATTTTTGACAAATATAATTAGAGAAAAATAAAAATATTATTTTCAAAACAAATTTTTTCTTAAATACATCAGAATATTTTTTATTTTAAATTTATTTTCAAATAGTGTAATTTTGAAAACAAATTTTGTCTAAAATGTTTTTAAAATGATTTTAAAATATTCCTCTATAAATTTTCAAGTTTATTTTCAAATAAACTGGTTTTCAAAAGGTTTTACATTTTAAAAATCATTTTTCAAAATGAAAAGTATATTTTCTTTAATAATTTTTTTAAATGAATTTTCATATTTTTATTTATATATTTTTGAAACATATTTTCGAAGAAAAATATTCTGAAAATGTTTCATGAGAGTGGTTTTCAAAGAAAGGTTATTTTCATTAAGAAATTTTCAAAGTGATATTTCATTATAATTCTCAAAAAAAGATGACATCCTTTGTTAAATTTTATGTTTTTTCGAGGATATGATTGAAGTATACAATTCCTATTCTTTCTATAAATGGTTTATGTTTATGAGGAAAATATGTTTCTGAAACTCGTTTCTTATCTGTGGGTTATACCTTGATAATACACTTATGAAACCCACTTCCTTTTATATGTAATTCTATGGTGAAATGATTTTGAAACCTATCACTTGTCCATAGGTTTTTATATGATGAAATATTTATGATACCCATTTGATTTAATAGATTATGATATGATGAATGTTTGTCATCATGTGGAACACATGTTTATTATTTCATTATATAAAAGGTGGGGACAATATCTACCTCCAATGAATTAGTTAAATATTTTTATACCATCATATAATCATGGATGGAATGGGTGGGAGAACAAGGTAAAATAAGGTACTATTTCCATTAGGATGTTCTGGGGAGTGAACTCATTCCATGGTAAGGAAAGGGCTACGGTTGGGGATGGTGGGGCATCCCGCCATGTAGATGTATCCCCAATGAAGTTCCCAGATATGTTTTGGCAATAATCCTTGACTTATAGTGATTAATTTTATATGATTATGTGCATACCAAAAATTCCATGTCTAATTCCAATGTTATTTATAACCCTTTTAAATTCTAAAGTTAAACTTTTTATTCAATAGCGTGTATGAAATGAAACAGAAAATACATAAGGGAATAAAATATCTCAAGACTCTTCTAAATATTTAATTTTTAAAATAAATCCAACACATTATATTTCTTTCAATGCACACAACACCTAGTTATCTTATGTCACAAACAAGATTGACCTTCCTTCATAGCTTACGTTACAGGCAAGACCGAGTTTCACCAAATAACAATACATTATTAAAAAATTATTATTTAATATAATATAATATAAAGTAGCCATTAAATTTTTTTATGAATATTAATAACTAACTTAAAAAAATTATGTTTTAAACCAATATAAAATGAATTCATTTGTTAACAATTAATGATAAATGAAAATAAAAAATAACTGGATATAATAATAAATATTATTATGCTTTTGAAGGAGTTTTATGTTAATAAAAATAAAAAATTACTAATAGTGACAGATTTTAAAGCAACATATCTATAATTTATTCAATAAAAAATCTTTTATATTTATTCAATAGGTTTTATATTTATAAGATAAGAACAAACCATATTTCACACATAAAAACCTATATTTTAATAAAGAAAAATCTACCACCTATTAATTGAAAACCTATTTTAAATATTAATTTTGACACTATTATTAATTTAATTTGATAAAATAATATTCAATATTGAATTACTAATGTCAAAATTATCTTAGATTTAAATTTTGGTATTTTTTGGGAAACATTATTTTTTGATGAATAGTAGAAAATTATGCATTTTAGTTGAAAACTGCCTTTTCATTTAAATAATTATTAATGTTAAATTATATATTAATTTTTTAATAAAGTCAAATTAAATAAATAATATGTCTATTAATAAATTTTTTTTTAGTAGATTCATTTTCACATTGAAATTGAATATGAAAAATAAACAATCTTTGGGAAATTTTCTATTAAAACCAGTTAAATCGTTTATCAACAAGATTAGCATTAATCATAATTTTTCAACATCTATAATTAATTTTTAAAAAATGTACATAATATTTTTTAAATAGGATGATATTTTTAGTATAATAATATCAGATTAATTTTTGACCAAAATTATTAGTGAAAGCAATTAAAATTAATTACAGTGATTAAGGGGTAATTGGGCATAAAATGGACTAAATCTTATATTTAAGGTCCCAAATAGCCTAAAACCTATACAAAACCTATTTTATATACATAATTCACCCATGAAACTTACTTTACTTAATTTGGTTAGTTTTTTATGACTTTTTAGGTATGAACATGTGTACACATAACTATTTTTTCAAAAAATCCAAGTGAGTCCTTTTCCTTCCCTATAAAAGGCTACCACATATCTCCCTTCCTCACACCTCTCAAGCCACATTGGCTCATAAAACCTCTACCCATGAATTATTAAAAAATACCCCCCTAATCCTATAAGCCTCACCTTGTGAATAAATAAATCCAATGTATATTTTGTATCAAACCAATAGAAGTTGCCCAATTAAGAGGTAACGTATTCTCTCAAGCTTTTTAGATTCATTTCCATTATTCTACCCATATAGGTTTCTTATTTTATTCTTAAATAAAAACACGATACCATAAATATAATATTATTTTTTATTTTTTTGAGAGTTATACCTACACTTACACACACATCCATCCAATGGGTAACAAACATACTTTTTTTGTGTATGGAGAACTACTACCTCACGAAACGATGATTGTCCATTTTTTCATTTATATATTTCATGGATTTCCATTATGAAGGAAATGCTATTTTGGTTTATTATATACGATATTTGTTATTATTTTTAATATTCATTAGTTATTTTACATCACATACCCTTACACTTTCCATTTTGTGTTACTACGATAACATCATTTGAGGATGTGTGGACTGCCACCCCGTTAAAGCGATGTGATTCATTCACACAATCCATGGAATGTATAAAAGATGATTATAATAGAATATATGTGACCTAAAAATCTATATTATATTAATTACATAATAAAATTTATATATATATATATTTATATTTATATCATTTTATTTATTATCCCTTCTTATACTAAAATGTCATAATGACGATTGAGAATGTGTGGACTATCGCCTCCTTGACAGGATGTGATTCCTTTTACATCATGATAATTTTATATATAATTAAATATGACTAAATAATATTATATTAATTGTATTATTATCATTATTTGATTATATAATTATACTTTACTTTTTTACATAATATTCATTGAAAAATAAGAATGTTACTCATGCGTACATACGACCTACCGTCTCTATGATTGTTTCTTTGGTTCATTTTTCATAAACATATTTAATGATTTATTTTTAAAGTAAAATTTATTTATAAATATGATAATTATTGCATGATTATTATTCTTTAGATGTTACGTATTGACTCATTTGAAAATATTTTACCTACCAAAGTTGTTTGTGCCATAGAAACCGAATTTGGTCAAAACGCTCAATGTAAACATAATTGTTTAATTAGTTGTATACAACATTGTAATAAGTGAAATAAAAGTAATGATAAACTTGAAAAAGGTTCTATGGAATTTATAAAATAACATAAGGTTATTATATAAGAAGTTAAAGGATGTTCACCCAAAAGGAAACTCAAGGTAATGGATTCTTATCTTACCTTTTTTATATCTATGTGATAAATGTCATATACACCACTTGCATATTTTGTGTGGTGTATGTAATAACCATTTTTTTATATTATATGATTAATAATTTTATATTAGTTTTATATTAAACTGTCATTTAATATTATTTCTTCATGATGTTTATGATTTAAAATGTTTCAAAGTGGAATGGGACACTTTAGAATGTTTAAAGATTATTTTCCTCAAAAACATTAATGATCATTCAATAGTATTTCCATTCGTGGAAATTTTATGACCATTTTCATTAAAACATATAATTTTCTCTCCTCTTGTTATTAATGATAGTTTTAAAGTATTAGTACCATTTTCCACTCTTTGGTACATAATGTGTTTTAAAATTGTTTTTAGGAAAACCAAACTTTATTCTCTCTTTAGTAAGAGAACCTATTTTCTTCTAAAAACTAGTTTTAATAAAAAACTTTCAAATATATTTTAAAATGATTTTGTAAATATATGTTTACCCCTTTTTTATTTTACTAATTTTTTTTAAGGAATCTTATTTTCTCTTTCCAAACAATTCATTTTTCTTACATTTTGACATTGTAAAAAGAATATACTTTTTACCTTTTACGATATGTACGGATTTACCCACCATAATTCCTGCAATGATTCCTTTGAATTATTTAAAGGATATTTTTTAAAGATAATTTTTTAAAAATTTATTTTCGATGAAAATTATTTTAAAATTATTTTTCAAAACAAAAGTATATTTTTCTCAAGAATGTTTTTAAAAAATATATTTTTTATATTTTCTTTAATCAATTAAAAAAACCCTTTGTTTTAGTCAACATGGGGTATGTTGTATTGATACTATACGTAATCAAACTAAGGATGGTTTATGATTGATTTTTTTAAGGACAATATTTACATTCACTTCCTTGATTTACGTTTCCCCTTGAAATATTCAATCTCTTATGATAATTGAACATTGTATTTGCACCAAATTATCCATTTCATTTATCATGGATATTTCTATTTACTAAACCATATACCATTTTATATATGATGTATACTTTGACAGTTATTTGACTATTAGGTTAAATATTGATAAATTTTTATCTCTTAATCCATACTGATATTTGATGAGGCACATTGTTAAACCAATTATTTGATATATGAGGAAGGTTTTGGAATGGTTCAACTTTGGTGGGGAACAGTTATAGATAGTCCCTCGATGCATTAGTAGTCTAATGGGAAGAGTCATTCGGATAGCTACCTTGGATTGGTTTTTACCCAGCACTGTGTAAACCATCTTGTGAAATGTCTTGGTAGTAAAGGTACCATGTACATGGGAAACATGGTGTCCAGTAAAAAATAATTTCAATCATTTATATTGAGTTAGTATTAATCCATGAGACTTTTCATTGACATATCTTTGAATTTATTTCATTTTCATGCTTCAATTATTATACATCCATGATATTTTGTGTTGGCATATCTATTGAAACATTTCATTTCCAGTTATTTAGATGTCATGTGATTTAGTTTCTTACCTTTCCATACTTAATTTTCTGTATCTAGTTATTTGAATGGAATGTGTTTCTATTTATTACCTTTCCATATGTTTTATTCACTTCTATTCAATTTATTACTTATACGTCATGTGTGTTCAATTATTTACCTTTCTATATTGATTATTCTCATTGATTCATTATTTCTTCTGCTTTATTTAAACTTACTGATCATTTAATCTAAATCTTATTATGTTTCTCTCCATAGGTATCCAAGAAGCATACAATGAAAGATATTCATGGTTTTACTAAATGGATTAGAGTTACCCTCAAAGTTATTTATTTATATTTTAGAAAAAAAATATGTTGTAATTACTGTATTCATTTGTAATACAAGACTCATTTCTGTATTTTGTTTACCAAGACTACTAAATTGATCGGCCCTTCGGGGCTTGATTCCTTATAATCATGATAATGTAATTGATATTAGACATCAGCTCCAGGCTATCAGGGGTATGTTCACAATAGTTGGTAATAAAGGAAATTTACAAACAACATTGGGATATAGATTTAGGAAAATTTAGGTTGTAGAACATTACCCTAAGATATAATATGATGATAATTATTGAAGGACTCTCTAGAAGTTTGGTAATGTATAGATTATGTGGGTCTTCCTAGAAAATATATCCCTGTCTAGATACTACATGTAGATGTGGTTCTAGAATAGATGAACCATGGAGTAAAAACTCCAACAAGGTCTTTCAGGCTTGACTTAGAGTAACCTAGTATATGAAAATGGGTCGTACTCCACAAATGGTTTGACACTCATAAGGTATTTAATTAGGAAAATACACATTCACTTTTAAATCCATTTTGAATAATTTGAATAAAAAATGAAAATTAATAATAAATGTTAAACCTAAGGTGTTTTTAATTTAAAAATAAGTTGTCTTGATTTAGATATCTTATAGAAAATTATACAATTTTCTCACTATAATTATTTTTGCTCACACTATTCTTTCTAATTTTAGTCAATGGATAGAAACCGAAGGATTCCAGTTAACATCAAAAATGAGGGAAAAGGTGGTGAAAATGAGCAACCAAATGATGTGTTGAAATGAGTGAAGGATATCATTTTTATAAAAAAATCAGAATTATAGAAATATGATTAACAATATATACCTTTACCAACTCTCGAATGCACCAAAAAAGAGATGAATGGAGGTTGATAAGAGCATGAGTGGTGGGGACCATTTTTGAAAGAACGCTCAATTTTTAACATGTAAGAAGTGTGTAAAGAGACACCAAGAAAAGTGTCTTAATGAAATATGTAAATTCATTATTTGTATAAAATAAGGACATAAAGTAAATGATTTCTAAGGAAAAAAGGAAGCGTGTTATGGATGGAAATGAATCTCATAATAATAAATCCTTTATAGCTATTTGTTGTAAGTGTGGGGAACCTAAACATTAAAAAAGTCAATTCCCTATTCTAGAGGATAAAATCTAGACCATGGAAGGAGTTATTTGAATATAAGTGGATGAAGTAATTATGTATTGAGTATAAATTAAAAACCTTAGTTAAGGAGTTTACTTATTGACTAAATTCCAAATATGTTTATCGTATTTATTTTAAAAATTATATTAATTAGGTTTTAGAAAAGGGAAACATGTATCATAGGTGAAAACTAATCAAATCCATCAAGACTGTGGGTCTTGAACCCATGACCAAAGTACAGTAAGGTTTTTACACCAACCACTAACCAATGCAATTTCCTAGTTAATTTTTCATTTTTTTAGTTAAAAAATTTGACGAATAAATGTTAATGATGAACCATTAGTATCCCTTTTGAGGATTAGAGATTAATATATTAACCATATTTTTTTTGGAAGATAGTTAAAGATATATAGTTGGACTTTTTTATAGGACTTACGATCCTTTAAAAGTTTCATTTAGTTCTTTAGGTATAAAAACATCATTATTGGTAATTAATTTCTAAGACTATAGGAATAAATTTCAATTTGATCAAAGGACAACTAAAAGTTATTATTGTTCACAAGAAATTAAATCCTATCTATTATAGATATTTCATTATATTAATGGTTAAAAAAATAATTTCCCAATAATTGGAAAATGACACAGATATAAAATGATCCCAAATACCTTAATTTCTATTGAACCGGTGGTCTCTTAAATCATCACATATTTATGGATTTGTGGCCCTCAACATTATATCGATCATTCACTTGTTTATGATTGATGACCTCATTCAATACTTATAAATATTTACGCATTTCCTCTATGTTTGTATCGCGACATTTCACTAATGATCTCAAACATAGAAACCTAGATACATAGTATTCCATGTGACCCTTGTACTTCCCATTCTATCTTTCCTAGAGGATGTTTTATAAACCCTTCTCATGATATGGTATTTCAAACATAGGAAGTATCAAAAAATCTATCACCATGATGAATATTAAATCATTAGGACACAATTTAATTAAGGTATGGAGAATATAACAACCTGAAATTATAAAGTAAAAAATTTGTATTCAATAGTGTGTATAGAATGAAACACCAAACACATAAGGGAATATAATATCCCAAGACTCTACTAAATATATAATATTTTTAATAAATTCAACACATGATATTTATTGCAATGAATAAGACACCGAGTTAGCTTGTGTTACATGCAAGAGAGACCTTCCTCAATAGATTTTGTTGCATGCAAGAGAGACCTTCCTCAATAGCTTACGGTAAACTCCATATCGAGTTTCACCAAATAATAATGTACTATTGAAATAATATTATTTAATATAATTTGGTATAAACTAGACATTAAATTCGTTTTTATGAATAGTGATACCTAAATTATTGAAAATATGGTTTACACCAATATAAAAATAATTCATTGGTTAACAATTGAAAATAAATAAAAATAAGAACCAATTAGATTTAAAAAGAAATATTATTATGCTACCAATAGATTTTTACCTTAATAAACATAACTAATTACAATTAGTGAATGATTTTAATGAAAAATATATTTTATATATTCAATAAAATATTTTTTATATTTATCCATTAGTTTTTATGTGCATAAGATAAGAAAAAAACCTATTTCATACATAAAACCCTATATTTCTAAAAAGGAAACTTTACCGCCTTTTAATGTTGAATCTATTTTAAATTTTAATTTTTGACTCTCTTATATATTTAATTTGATAAAATAAACTTCATTATTGAATTCATAATATCAATATTATCCTAGGTTTATTTTTCGGTGTTTTTCTAAGAAACATCAATTTTTATGAATAGTGAAAAATACTGCATTTTAGTTAAAAAATTCATCTTCATTTAAATAATTGTTAATGATAAATTTTATATTAATTTTTTTATAAAGTAAAATTATATAAATAATTTATATAGTTATAAAATGAGGTTTATGATAATCAATTTCACATTGATATTGAATATAAAAACTCAACAATCATTTGAACATATTTCTACTAAAACGAGTTAAAATGTGTACCTATAAGATTGTCATAAATGTTAATTTTTTATATTCTGTTATTATAACATAAAAAATAGACATAAATCATTTTCATAACGATTATATTTTGATTCTAATAATATCAAGTTATGTTTTGACCAAAATTATTTGTGAAAGTGACTAATTACAATGATTATGGTGTAGTTAGTCTTAAAATTCGACTAAACCTTATATTTAATGGCCCAAATGACCCATAATATTTTCCAAAACCCATTTTATATGAATAATTCTGCCATTAACCTTATACTATTGAGTTTTTTTGGTTTGGTATTACTTTTTTTAGATAATAAAATGTGTACACCTAACTTGTTTCCAAAAAATCCAAGAGAGTCATTTTCCTTCCCTATAAAAGGCCACCATCTATCCCCCTTCCTCACACCTATAAAGCCACATTGGATTATCAAAACTCTTCCAAATTAGTCTTAAAACATCAATACCATCATCATAGAAGCCTAAAATTTTTCACAAAAAAATTAAAAGATGATTTTAGTCCAAACTGAAATAAGTTACTTGATTAAGTGGCAACATCATCTCTCAAGCTTTCAGTTTCATTTCAATTATTCAACAAGTATAATCATATTATTTTATGATTAAATAACAAAAACAATATTATAAATATACTATAGCCTTATGAAATGATGATTGTTCGTTTTTTAATTTAAAAATTTTATGGATGGCCATTATTATGGAAACACTATTTATATATATTATATAATATTTTTATTATGTCTTTAAGATTCTTTAATTCTTTTATAACACATCTCCTTATACTTTATATATTTTTTATTACAATAACATCATTTGAGGATGTGCGGACTACCGCACCCTAAAAGTGACGTGATTTGTTCACACAATCCATGGAATGTATAAAAAGTTATTATAATTGAAAATATGATATATAAAAAACATATATATGATATTAATGAAATAAATACCTTTATATAAATCTATTTATATCTATCATTTTATTTTTTAACCTTTCATACACTAAAAAGTGATAATGTCGGTCATGGATGTGTGGACTACCTCTTCTTCGACACAATGTGATTAATTTTAAATCATGAGAATTTCATATATAAGTATATAGAACTAAATAATAAGGTATTAATGATATTATTATAATTTTGTAAAGATATAATTCTACTTACCTTCTTTCCATAATGATAATTGAAAAATGAGAATGTTACTCATGCGTATGTACGGCCTACCATCTCCATGATTGTAACAGTGGTTAATTTTCATATCCATATTTAATGAATGATTTTAAAAGTATAATTTAAGTGTAAATATGATAATTTTGTCATTATTATTATTCTTTAGATGTTATATATTGACCCCTTTGACTATATTTAACCTCCCAAGTTGTTTTTGAAAGATAAACCGAATTTGGTCAAAACACACAATATAAACATAATTTTTTTAGTGGTTATATACAAGATAGTAATAAGTGAAATAAAATTAATTATAAACAAGAAAAATTATATCAACTAAGTATAAAATTAACATAAGTTTATTATATATGACGATAATTAACATTCACCCAAAATGAAACTCAAGGAAAGGGATTCTCATCTCACCTTTTTTCATCTATGAGATAAATTTCATGTAAAGCACTTACATATTTTTTGTGATGAATCTACCAATCATGGTATCATCATGGTATCATAATCTTTTATTTAATATTATTCCTTCTTGAGGATTATGATTTAAAATGTTTCAAAGTTGTACGGGACACTTTCACTAGTGCAGAAATGTTATTTACGTCACTATTTTTTAAGTCGGTTATATATAACCGACATGATAATATGTAAAATGTGGTTTTTTACGTCAGTTATTTTATAACCTACTTAAAAAATGAGGTGAGTAAATTTTTAACGTCGGTTATTTTAATAACCAACGTTAAAAATCAAGCGCATTCGTTTGTTACGTCGATTATAAATTAACCGCCGTACAAAACCAAAGCGCGGTGTTTTTTACGTCGTTTATTTGTTAACCTATGTAAAAAATGAGTTATCTATGAATTTTATACGTCGGTTATAAAATAACCGACGTAAAAAACTATGATTTTTGATGTATTTTATACATCGGTTATTCTATAACCGACGTAAAAAACCAACACGCGGATTTTTTTATGTCGGTTATAAAATAACCGACATAAAAACAGACGTATCTGATACATTTATAATGTTGGTTATTAAATAACTGATTTTATAAAACATTTAAAAATTTAACACGCCCCATGGATTGTCATTTACGATTTTTCGATCGACAGTCCGGCGACTCTTCTCTCTCGCGTGGTAAACCCTAATCGACCCATCGATCTTGTTGCGTTAAACTCATTTTTCCATCATCTTTTATCATCTTTACTCTCCTTGGATATATCATCTCAACTCACAACACTCACGTAATCCTCCCAGAACATTTTTTCGTTCGTTTTTTTTCGGATAGTCTATATTTATGTTTTGAGATTTTTTTTGTTTAGACTAGGTAAGATTCTTCGATTTCGAACCCTCTTACCTCGTTTTTTCATCAAAATCTTATTTATTATCCCTGGATCTATTAGATAAACTTGTAATATTCATGTAAGCCTCACCTACTTCTATTTCGTTTGTTTTTGTTTCGTGAATGCCCGACATTGATGGTAATTTTTGTTTTCATTGACAACTAATGATCTCATTCACCTATATTACTCCAATTTATATGTAAACCATTGTGATACACCCATTCTGTGTACCAGTGTGATTTATTTTATAAGTATATTTATGGTTTTTCATGGTGGAATGTTTGTTTTGGATCCTTGGTTTTTTCTATTTTGGTATCACTTTTTGTTGTTCCATAATCTATTTACGTCGCTTATTTTCATGGACTATTATAAGTCTTCATATGCTTTTAAAAACTGATTCATTGAACAATATAGAATTTTAGACTAGTAAGAGATACAATTCATGGTTCTCATTTTGAATAATGGAATGATAACAAAACTAGTAGCATGAGGTTAAAATCTCTAGATATGCCAAAACTAGTAGCTTGAGGTTAAAATCCCATGGTTTTGGGGGGCTGTCAAGAGGGTTGGTGGATGACCAGGGGGTTGGGGGCTGTCCAGGGTGTCCATGGAGGTGGGGGGTAGTCTAGGGGTGTATGGGGGGTCCAAGGGGGTGGGTGGGGGCTGTCCAAAGTGGTGGGGGCATGTCCAGAGGGTTTGGGG
Source organism: Viscum album (assembly GCA_963277665.1). Lineage (NCBI taxonomy): Eukaryota > Viridiplantae > Streptophyta > Magnoliopsida > Santalales > Viscaceae > Viscum > Viscum album. The sequence goes on along the minus strand of OY728153.1, from coordinate 287,526,033 downwards.
GTTTTCCAGGGGTGGGGGTTGTCCAGAGGGTTGGGGGTCCAGGGGGTGTCCAAGGGGGTAGGGGTTGGGGTGGTGTCAAAGAGGGGTGGGGTGTGCTTTCTAGATGCGTGGGGCCAGTCCAGGGTGTGGGGAGACTGTCTAGAGGGTTGGAGGGTGTCCAGGGGGTGTCCAAGGGGGTAGGGGTGGGGGTGGTGTCCAGGAGGGGTTTGGGGTGCTTTCTAGATGGGTGGGGCTATCCAGGGGGTTGTCCAAGGGGGTAGGGGTGGGGTGGTGTCCAGTAGGGGTGAAGGTGCGGTCTAGAGGGGTGGGGGGTTGTTCAGGGGGTGGGGGATATCCAGAGGGTTGGGGGGTGTCCAGGGGGTGTCCAAGGGGGGTAGGGGTGGGGGTGGTGTCAAGGTGTGGTGCGGATGCTGTCTAGAGGGGTGGTGGGCTATCCAGGGGGTGGGGGTGTCCAAGAGTGTTGGGGGGTGTCCAATGGTGTGGTGGTGTCTATGGGGTGTCCAAGGGGGAGGGGGTGGTTTCACTACTGGAAATGTTGTTTTTTCCAACGGGTTTTTACCAATGGTTTGATAAAAACGTTGGGCTTGAAGGATTAATAAAGCCTTTCCCAACGGTTCATTGAAACCATTGGGAAAAGCCACCCATTTTCCAACGTTTTCTTCAAACCGTTGGTAAAGGGGTGTGTTAATCACCTTCACCCCTTTTCCAACGGTTTCCTCAAACTGTTGGAAAAGGTGTCCTTAACATCTCTTTCCCAACGGTTATTTAAAACCATTGGGAATTATTTCCCCCATATCCTACTCTCCCCCATTCGCACAAAACCTAATTTCATCCGCTCCACCGCTCTCCTCTGGCGAAATCCCCTATCCGAAGAGGTGAAAACCATATGAAATCAGGTATCTTTTCATTTATACACATATACGTCCTTATTTTTATTGTTATTGCTTTAGTATTTTAGTTTTAAGTTATCAATCCACCTCCACCTCTCTGCTGCTCTCCAAATCCCCCATCCAAAAAGGTGAAAACCCATTTGAATCATCTCAAATCAAGTAATTTTTTCTTTATACACATATGGTACCTTGTTTTTATTGTTATTGATCTAATATTTTAGTTTTAAGTTTCGATTTTGATTTGATTTCACCGTGTAAAATAGGGAAATGAATAAATATTTTGTTAATTAATTAGTTTCCCCTGGAATATCAGTTGTGTTATAATGTCCATGCTAAATAAAGGGGTAATGTAATAAAAGACCTTGAATAAATAAATTTTGGAAGTTGAGGTATGTTGCCTCTATGAGAGGTTTTTTGTTTTGCTTCATTGTAAGTTGTAGGCTGTTTTATGGGGATTGAGGTGACCAGTTGGGCTTTGTGATATGTGGGGGTTGTAATGTGATGGTTAGTGGGCATGGATGTGTCATGTGAAGTTATATGATAGTGATGATGTGTGGTGGTGTTGTGTCGTGTGGAGGTGTTGTGTGATGAAGTTGTGGTGTATAATGTGGTGAGGTGGTTTTGGTTGTGCGGTGGTTTGTGATGTGCAATATTTTTATTGTGATATGTGGTTGTTTTGGTGAGATGGTTGGTCGATGTAACATGGTGTCGATGGTTATTGTGAGATGGTGAGTTGTTTTGTGGTGGTTTTATTAGTTTCTTGGTTATCTATGGAATAAATTATGTTGTTAAAACAAAAAAAAGATATTAAATAAATGAGATGGAATAGAAATGGATGTGTGGTAAATGGATTTAATTAATTTAACATTAAATGAATAGACAATGTAAGTGTGAATGAAGTGGATTATAAATGAATGTGAGAAATGCTATGCGTCTTGTGTGGTGGTGGTGTGGTTTATGTGTTTTATGGTAGTAGTGAAGTGTGTGATTATGTAGTTAATGTGAACCCATAGGTTGAGTATTTTGTTCTATCTATATATCATGTATTTTTATGTTATTTCTACACATTCCAGGGGGGGTGGTATGTCTAGGTGGTGGTGGTGGGGTTGCAGGGGAGGGGGGTGTGGGCTGTTTGGGAGGGTGGGCAGGGCTATCCAGGGGGGGTACGAGGTGTCCAGGGGGGTACGGGGGTGGGCGGGTTGTCCACAAGGGTGCACGGGCTGTCCACGGGGGTGGTCGGGCTATCAAGGAGGGGTGGGCGGGCTATCCAGGGGGGTGGGTGGGCTGATGGAGAGGGAGCTCAAGCTTCAAGGATGGAAATGGATCACAAGAGGCCTTGTAGATTTGTCGTTAGAGCGTCAAGACATCAAAATATAATTAGGTTATGTTCCCGGCATCCATGGTTTCTTATTTATATGAGAAATACCCATAAACACTTCAATATGGCCTTTGGAGGGCTTCCGGAGCCGTTGGGGGTCAAAAGTACAAGTTTGGTCAAAGCCCAACGGTAGTTTGACTGGGCACACCGGATGGCCGGTGGTGTCTCACCAGCTGGCCGGTGGTCCACTGGCTGGCCGGTGCTGAGCTCCCGGCTGGCCGGTGGTCCAGACAGAGCAGGCTTTCTGTCTGGGTTCCACCGGCTGGCCGGTGGTCATCCACCGGTTGGCCGGTGGCACCAGGCAGTGGGCAAGCCAACTGCCTGGGTCCTTCGGCTGGCCGGTGGGCAAGAACCGGTTGGCCGGTGCCCATACCGGCTGGCCGGTGCGCTAACACCGGCGGACCGGTGGCTCTGGCAGAATGCAATGCTTCTGCCAGAGACCACCGGCGGGCCGGTGGACTCAGAGAGTCCACTATCAGCCTTCCTGGGCCAACTCCTGGGCAACCTTTTTCCTAGCATCAAAACACTTGAAAACAAGTTAGAACACGATGAGAGTGATTGTGATCATTAAAATCCAAGAGAGAGGGGTACAACAAAGGAGGGGTGGGCGGGCTGTCCAGGGGGGGTGGGCTGACCACAGGGGGTAGGGGTGTCCAGGGTTGTGGGCGTGCTATCCAAGGGGGTGGGGGCTGTCCATAGGGAGAAGGGGTGTCGAGGGGGGTGGGTGGGCTGTCCACGGGGGTGGTTGGGCTATCTAGGGGGTAGGGGGTGTCCACGGGGGTGGGTGGGTTGTCCACGGGGGTGGGCGGGGCTGTCCACGAGGATACCCTACTAATATGGTTATGGGATGAGGCATGTTCTGATGTGAAAACACATTAAGTTCTTGTTGGTTTTACATTTTTTCAATAACACATTAGTATGTTTTTTTCACATGTATAGTTGATACCATGATTATTTTCTCCCTTTATCGTTTACTTAAATGTATTTTCTATTAAAGTTCAATCCTATTGAATTGTTTATGACAAAATGACTTATATGAATTTTTTTCACAGAATGGACAGAAGTTGGATGTATGAAACCGATTGTATCTCAAGCGATTTTCAAAAAAAATTGGAGAGCTTTATAGATTTTTCATTTCACAATGCTTCAGATAGTGGTCGCATACACTGCCCATGTTCCAATTGTGTTGGTAGACCTTGGTTGAGTCTTGAAGAAGTCAGCTACCACATAACCAAAAATGGTTTTCAAGCAAACTACTTTTTGTGGTATCACAATGGGGAGAAAATGAAATCTCAAATTGGTGATGATCGAAATGAAAGGACTGGAATGGAGAATTTTTTAGATGATCGGTTTCTGTTTATTCGTCATCATGAAAAAGAAAGGATTTCGACTCAAGAAGACGTCGATATGAGGACAACTGATGCATCTAGTGAAAATGATGATATTGATAGGGTGAAAATATTGAATGATGCTTCCACGACTCCAGTATATCGACAATGCGATAAAATGAAAAAGCTGGAATTTTTAATCTGATTGTTTCATGGAAAAACTATGTATGGGATTTCTAATAAAACAATCGATTACATTCTTACCCTCTTGAAGGATTTACTTCCAGATGATGCAGATATTCCCTCAAACCACTATATGGCATGGAAGTTAGTTTAAGAACTTGGATTTTCCAAAAACAAAATTCATGATTGCCCGAAAGATTGCAGTTTATTCTGGGAAGAAACCGCTGAACGAAATGAATGTATAAAATGTGGAACATCCCGCTGGAAGTCAAAATCTGATGGAACACCATCCTGCGTTCCACAGAAAGTAATGTGGCACTTTCCAATGATCCCCAGACTCCAGAATCTTTTTATGTCTGATGACATATCAATAAAAATGAGATGGCATGATACCGAGAGAAAGAAGACTAATGATGAGTTGGTTCATCCTGCAGATGGATTTTCATGGCAGAGATTTGATGCTCGACATCCTGATTTTGCAGCTGACGTGCGTAATGTGAGGTTGGGTCTTTCATGAGACAGTTTTAATCCGTTTGGGCAGATGCTTACTTCGCACAGCACATGGCCAGTTTTAATACACATTTATAACCTTCCCCCATGGTTGTGTATGAAAAAATCTTTCACTTTCATGAGTATACTCATATCTGGTCCTTCTGATCCCGGCATTGATATTGATATATACATGAAACCATTAATAAAAGAGTTGAAACTTCTTTGGGATGTGGGTGTGCGCACATACAATGCATGTCCGAAAGACATATTTCAGATGCGTGCTGCGCTTATGTGGACGATCAATGATTTTCTGGCTTATGCAATGATGTCTGGATGGAGCACGAAGGGAAAACTTTCATGTCCAGTTTTTATGAAGAATAAACAATCCAGAAGACTGAAACATCGTTGTAGTTTCAGTTTTATGGGACATCGACGATTTTTGCCAAAGGATCATCCATATAGAATGAATTGTCGAAGATTTGATAATACTATAGAGACCGATGATCCACCTCAGCGTATGTCTAGAACTGATGTTCTTAATGAATTGAAAGATTTCAGTTTTTCGTTCGGGAAGGGTCAAATGAAATCTGGAAAGAAAAAGAATGTTTCCACATAAACCTGTTACAATTGGAGGAAGAGGAGTATCTTTTTTTATTTTCCATATTGGTCAACCAATTTGCTACGTCATTTCTTAGACGTAATGCATATTGAAAAGAATATATGTGAAATGTTTCTTTCAGTTCTTCTAAATGTCAAGGGGAATACAAAAGATGATTTACGTTCTCAACGTGACTTGGTGGATTGGGGAATCAGACCAGAATTGCATCCTGTACGTATCAGTGAAAATAAATGGCAACTTCCATGTGCTTCTTATGTGATGACACCTACTAAAAAAACAATTTTTGGAAGTATTAGAGACTATTAGATTTCCTGATGGCTATTCAAGCAACATATCTAAACGGGTCAACAGAAGAGAGTTGAAGCTAAAATCTTTGAAGACTCATGATTATCACGTTCTACTGCATGAGTTGCTTCCAATAGCAATCCGTCATCTTTTGTCCAATAATGTAAGGGTGGGTGTTATTCGGTTGTGCCATTTGTTTACAGATCTTTGTGCTAAGAAGTTGTCCAAGTCTTTCTTGCAAAAAATGTTGATAGATGCCCCGTTAATTTTGTGTGAGTTGGAGAAAATATTTCCCCCATCATTTTTCACATGAATGTTGCATCTGACTATCCATATTCCAACTGAAATACTACTCGGAGGACCTGTTTCTTTTCGTTGGATATATCCAACTGAAAGAAATATGTTCACATTAAATTCTTATGTTCGAAACAAGAATCATCCCGAAGGTTCTATCGTGAACGGTTACTTAGCTCAAGAATGTATGGATTTCTGTTCACTGTATTTGTCTGATCTTACTACAAGAATGAACAGACCAATGAGAAATGAAGAAGAACAATATGAGAAAATTGAACCTATTTTTCCATCACTTCCTCAAACAGGAGGAATTCCTGGATCATATACATTGAAGACATTAAGCCATGAAGAGCGGGAGATGGCACATCGCACAGTTTTGATCAACTGTGATTTGTTCGATGACTATATCAGGTAACAAAATTGAATATGTATATCTTACATATATATCTGTTAAACTATTCATATTTTTTTAACTACAGGGAACATAAAACAATGATAAATAGGAATCATCGTTCTTTATCTTTGAGAAGTAGAGAGACTTTTCATATCAAAGAGTTTTCTGCTTGGTTAAAATTGAGGGTAAAAATATTACTATTTAAATTAATTATTTCAATATTTACTTAAGTTTAACTATCATTTATATTGCAGGTATTGAGTTTGTCTGCTGACTATGTCTCTGAGGAAATAAGAGCTTTGGCTTTTGGTCCTAATACCGTGGTTCGTGACTGTAAATCAATTGTTATCAATGGGTACAGATTTATTGTCACTGAACGAGCCAAAAACATGAGAACACAACATGATGGTATTATGGTTACTGCCACGACAGATTGTTATGCCAGTGCATCAGATAGTAGACCGCGACTTGAAAATGTGGGTTATTATGGAGTCGTTGAGAAAATAATAATATTGGATTATTACTCTCATGGACGAGTCAAAATGATGAAATGCCATTGGTTTTATTCGATGAAGAGACATGGCACATTTATTGATGATTGTGGATTTTGAGTAATTAATATGACCCACACTCTTGCAACCGAAGAACCATATGTGTTGGCATCAATGGCTAACCAAGTTTTTTATGTCAAAGATCAACTTCAACCTGAATTTGGTGTCATAGTAGAAGTAATTCCAAGACATGTTTTTGATGATGCTGATGATGGAATTGACATTGTCCCTATTTCCATTGGAACCAATCCATTTATTTCTTTTGATGACTCCAATAGCTCAATTGTCAGAGTTGATTGTGAACCTGAAGTTGTGGTTGGAAATATATAGAATCATTCATCCATGTTCTCAATTCTTTTGGTTTACCTCGAGTTGGGTTGTTAAGGTTGGTTATATTCATATTTATTTAGTATTGATCACAAATATGTTTTAGCTGACTTGACCGTTATGTGAATTTTCAAGGTTTATTGGTTGCTGTTTTATTTTAATTGCATTTTCAAATTTGGAATTGAACTGTATTCAAACCAAATCAAACAATATTGCTAACTTGGTGAACATTACAACTTGTATGTTTTATTAAATTCACTCAAGCTCTTCTAAAACAATTGATAGCTAAATTACCAATGAATACCCTCATTCCTTCATATATTTAGTTTTTTTGTTTACACATTAATTTTCTTTTTCTAATTAATTACATATTGGTTTTCCAATGCAGGAAATGCAGCCAATTGAAGAGAGACGAAGAAAAAAAATGGCGGAGAACAATCGTCGGATGGAGGAGATGGGAATTCCACCATTAGTGCCTACAGTGAGTACTTCATTTCAAATATATATATATATATATATATTTACAGAATATATAATGTCATGTGATTAATTTTTTTTGTAAACATTTTTGTAGGATCCACCATTACGTCGACAGTTATTCGACGAGGAGCCTAGTACTGGTCCTAGTACTCAGGCCGGTGGTACGAGGAGGGTTCGTACCAGAGGTGGACGTAGAGCTGTGCGTGCTCGACTAGACCCTGCCCCTCCCACTGAAATTTCAGCCTTCCCACATTCTGATCTCGGTGTGTCATTAGGGACACACGGGATATTTAGACCTCCCATGTTTTCGCTACCTTCTGCATCTTCTTCCCCATCATTTTCACATCCCATGATGATTCCCACTCCCCAGTCAGCATCAGGTCATACAGTTGTTCCATCTTCGTTTCCTTCTACTTCTGTATCTCCGAGCTTTTATATTCCATCGTCTTCGACTCCTGTTCCACCAGAGGGTGTTCCATCAGGTTCTGTGGATCCGGCGCCACTCATTGATCAGACTAGCGCAGGTATATTTATAAAACCCTGACAAATTTTTATAGCAATATTTATTTTCATTATAACATGTTTTGATAAAATATTTGTTTTTCTCTCATGACAGATACATCTACTGACAGGAGGTGGGGGCGAGGCCGTACACGCATGCGTTCGGTGTGGAACCGTCGCACACAGGTTATGGTGGAATATAATGAAGACAATTAGATGGTGGAGAAAAGAGGGCAGCAATGTCGGAGTTTTATGGCGACGCTTGCCAAATACTCCGACATCATTCCCATCAGCCCGCTTTCGTGGAGACATTTTCCACATGAGGTCAAAGATAGAGCTTGGGCAGAGATATGGGTAAAAAAATCTGTTGTATTTAATTCCATGATTTTTTTTGTATTTATATGAATTAATATTTTCATTTCAGCTTTGATTTAATTTTCCTGATGGTGAGGGTGCACGACTGGAACGTCTAAAGGATTTAGGCGAGATTTGGAGATCCTACAAGCATGAGCTGTATATTGGCTGGCGTGCTAGAGTTGGCACTGAGTTAGAGGCGGTACCAGTCATGGATGATTGTCCTATAGAGTAGTATCGTCAGGTGATTACTCATTGGACGAGTACCCAGTTTAAGGTGTGAATTACATTTGAGGTATTTAAATAATAACTTTCAAGTTTTTCATTAATATTATCTTTTGCATTATCGAATTTTATTTAGGAATCATCTGGAAAAAATAAAAAAAACATTAATGCAAAAAAATACCTCCATACACTAGGACGCATGACGATGTCGGATCATGAGAGGCAGCAGGTATGACAATTGTTTATAAGTTTTCATTACGACTTACATTTTCTTTTGTTTACTCAATTATTTAATTATTTTCTGAAGTCTTTATATAAATTTTGTTTTCAATGTCATTGTAGAGGCAAGTACAAAATATTGAAGGACGTGTGCCTCGAGCAAAACTGTTTTGCTCGAGTAGACGAACAAAGGATGGAAGTGCTGTCAACGAAGCAACTCAGCAGCAGATTGTAAGTTTTAATCTGTTGATTTTATATTTTAATATCTATTTCATAACTTAATAATATATTTTTATTTGTAACAGGATGCTTTAGAGGCCCTCGATGCCCAAGAAGCAGACAATTTTGGGCCATCTGATCACTTACATCAGGTGTTGGGAGAGGATCATTCTGGCAGAGTATGCTGCCGACCTAGGATAGCCCCGACGAGGTATTGGCCTGCCTCAGGTACGAGTTGTATTGCCACCGAGCTACAGCAAGTTAGGGCACAGGCAGAACAGGCTGAGAAAAGGGCCACAGAGACGGCAGAACAGTCTGCTAGGGAAAACAGTGCATTTATGAAATTTATTGAAGTTCTACGTCCAACACTTCTAGCAGAGGCCAGCCCAGTGATTGATGAATAGATGTCATCGATACATTCTATATATGGTGCACCAGGTGGCAGTTCCAGTGGTGGTCAGGCCGATGTCCAGCTTGAAGATGATGATGGCGAGCAGTCTGATGCGGAAGAGGAGAGAGATGAGGAGGGCGAGGAGGAGGGCGAAGGCGAGGAGGAAGGCGTTGTGGAGGGTGAGTACGATGAGGAGGACGATGATGAGGGCGATGATGATGATGATGATGGTGATGTTGATGCTGATGTGGGACATATTGATCCCTTACATTTTTAACTTATATTACTGAGATTTGATGTTTAATCTATTCTAGGTGTTGGTTTTATCTAGACTCGTAGTATAGTATTGGAGTTGAGTTATTTTTATATATTGTCTGTTTTTATGGATGTTGTTGTCTTTTAGTGGTTGTGTGTTTGTGAACTCCCTGGACAACCCACCTCATTCTTGGACCCTGGACAACCCCCCCTCCCCCTTGGACCCCCCTCACACGCGTTTACGAAGCGCTTGCATCACTTAAAATACAAATATTGAGCCGTACCGCGCAAACCGCACGTCCGATTGACGTGCCGTCTATGCGTACACGTCACAAATAATAATTAGAATGTTCCACGGTGGTTTCAGCTCAATCTGAGGCCGTCCTCTATGAATTTGACAGTTGGACGCCCGTTTTGGCCATTTATGACACCAGGACTGCGTTGTCGGTCACCGCGGGCACACGGCACGTCCGATTGACGTGACGTCTGCTCGAACACTTTAGAAATCACTCACCCGTATTTGTCGTCTGATTTCAGGCCATTCCGACTTTGTTCGGCCCGTTTGGACCCCCTCACGCGCGTTTACGAAGCGCGCACATCACATAAAATACGAATATTGAGTCGTACCGCGCAAACCGCACGTCCGATTGACGTTCCGTCTGTGTGAACACGTCACGAATAATAATTAGAATGTTTCACGGTGGTTTCAGCTCAATATGAGGTCTTCCTCTATGAATTTGACCATTGGATGCCCGTTTTGGCCGTTTCTGACACCAGAACTACGTTGTCGGTCCCCGCGGGCACACGGCACGTCTGATTGACGTGCCGTCTACTCGACCACTTCATAAATCACTCTCCCGTATTTGTCGTCTGATTTCAGGCCATTATGACTTCGTTCGGCCCGTTTGGACCCCCCTCACACGCGTTTACGAATCGCGCGCATCACTTAAAACACGAATATTGAGTCGTACCGCGCAAACCGCACGTCCGATTGACGTGTCGTCTGCACGTACACATCACGAATAGTAATTAGAATTTTTCACGGTGGTTTCAGCTCAATATGGAGACGTGGTGTGGCCGTCACCACTCAAAGTGTCCGTCTTTTGTTTCAAAAGGACGTCATTTTAGGTGAAAAGCATCAACTGACATACGGAAAACTGACCAAACGCATTCCGAATCTGTTGATAATTTATCCCAACAATCCATGGATCATATGTGACATGTACGAGCCAACCCGGGATGAATCTGAGTCGCGGTGTGCCCAGGATAAGTCTAAGTGACTCTCTTTTGTTTAAAATGGACACCATTTTAAGTACATACGGAAAACGACCAAACGGATTCGGTTTCCATTGAAACTTTAGGAGAACGATCCATGGGTCATATGTGACATGTAAGAATCATCCCCGCTTCAATCCGACATGCACTGCGACTGACACCACTCAATGTGTCCGTCTTTTGTTTCAAAAGGACGTCATTTTAAGTGAAAGGCATCAACTGACATACGGAAGAACGACCAAACGCATTCGTATTCTATCGATACTTTAGCACAACGATACATGAGTCATATGTGACGTGTACAAGTCAACCCCATCTTAATCCGAGACGCGGTGTGGCCGACACCGCTCTTACTCTGTCTCTTTTGTTTAAAATGGACATGATTATAAATGAAAAGAACAACTGACATACGCAAAACCGACCGAACGCATTCGTAATCTTTTGATAATTTATCACAACGATCCATGGGTCATATGTGACATGTACGAGCCAACCCGGGATGAACTTGAGTCGCGGTGTGGTCAGGATTAGTCTAAGTGTCACTCTTTTTTTTAAAATGGACAACATTTTAAGTACATACGGAAAACCGACCAAACGCATTCGGTTTCCATTTAAACTTTAGGAGAACGATCCATGGGTCATATGTGACGTGTACAAATCAACCCTGCCTCAATTGGAGACGCGGTGTGGTCGGAACCACTCATAGTGTCCGTCTTTTGTTTCAAAAGGACGTCATTTTAAGTGAAAAACATCAACTGGCATACGGAAAACCGACCAAACGTATTCTGATTGTGTCGATACGTTAGGAAAATGATCCATGGGTCATTTGAGACGTGTAAGAGTCAACCCCTTCTAAATCCGAGATGCGGTGTGGCCGGTACCACTCTGACTGTGTCTCTTTTGTTTAAAATGGACAAGATTATAAGTGAAATAAACAACTGACATATGAAAAACTGACCAAACGCATTCGGAATCTGTTGAAAATTTAGGACAACGGTTCATGGGTCATATGTTACGTGTTTGAGTCAACCACGCCTCAATCCGAGTCGCGGTTTGGCCGAGACCACTCTAAGTGTATCTCTTTTCTTTAAAATGGACTACATTTTAAATTCATACTGAAAACCAACCAAACGCATTCTGATTGTGTTTATATTTTAGCACAAAAATCCATGGGTCATTTGTGATGTGTACGAGTTAACCCCGCCTCAATACGAGACACGGTGTGGCCGACACCATTCAAAGTGTCTCTATTTTATTTAAAAACACTTCATTTTAAGTGAAAACAACATACGCAAAATCGACCAAATGATTTCGGAATATGTTGATACTTTAGGACAACGATCAATGATTCATTTGTGACATGTACGAGTTAACCTCGCCTCAATCTAAGGCACGGTGTGACCGGTATCATTCCAGATGTATGTATTTTGTTTAAAATGGATATCATTTCTATTAAAAATATATGGTATATGAAAAACCAATCAAATTATGCATTGAATTTTGGATTCCACATATGATTTTCATCTAAATTTTAAAATGAATTCTAAATTAATTATGTATGTTTATAATTATGTTATGAATTCTACTTTAATTATGGATGAGTATATTTTCAGGATGCATTATATGTGTTGGTTGGTTGGTTTTCATTATTTGTATGTGTTGGTTTGTTCTCTATATGTATGCATTATATGTGTTACAGGTACAATAATTGGATTGAAAAATGAATTGAAAACGAGGGCATAATTGGATTGAAAATTGAATTGAAACCGAGGGTGAATGCCCAAAAACCAGACCTGCTGTGCAAATTGCAGGCTGCTGTGCAATTTTCACAGCAAAGCCTATGCCAACGGTTTTCAAACCGTTGGCATAGGCTCTATGTAGCTGTTTTTACCAATGGTTCAAGGAACCGTTGGTAAAAGCACCTATCCCAACGGTTTGAAACCGTTGGGATACCCTGTCGCATGGTGGTTTTTACCAACGGTTCATGGAACCATTGGTAAAAACCTTTCCCAACAGTTTGTAAACCGTTGGGAAAGGAAATTATTTGTTGATTTCCCAATGGGCCAAACCGTTGGGAAAGGCCTTTCCCAACGGTTTGGCAGAACCGTTGGGATAGGTTGATTTTTTCTAACCTATCCCAACAGTTCTGTGTAAACCGTTGGGAAAAACCTTTCCCAACAGCTTACTTCCCCACGGTTTGCAGAACCGTTGGTATAACATATACCAATGGTTCTGCAGCCTTTCCCAACGGTTCTAAACTGTTGGGAAATGCTAGATTTCCAGTAGTGTTTCCAGGGGTGGGGGGTTGTACAAGGGGGTGGTGGTGTCCAGGGGGTGTCCAAGGGGGTGGGGGATAATTGTCAGTTGGGATTGACTACTGCATCGTGGTTTCTGAGATTATGACATGATGATTTTTCCGTGATGATGGGCTTTACATTGTGATTTTATCCATCTGAATTTTTATTCTAAATTTGATTTTATTCTCAGGTTTACTACATTTTCTCCAATTTTCTATCAACCATTGTAGGCCCCATGTTTTTCTTTGATTCAATGGAATTTAAAACTGTTATATCTAACTATTTTTTGTTTTTAAAATAATATTCAAGCATATGTTTTTAAATATACATAGATTTGTTTTATATTTTAAAATTTTTTTACATTCAAATTATGATTTTTTTCATATAAGCATATATATTTGTTATCATAAATATATATATATTTTTGATATTTATTATAGGTAATAATGAGTTGATGTTATATTAAGGCACATCGAATGAGCAATAAATTTGAGGAAGGTGTTGATGCCTTTTTGGAATTTTCTAAATGAAATGTTCCAAGTAGTGACATTTTTTCTGTCCATGCCTGAAATGTTTGAATATGAAGAAGTTGAAAAGTATAGAGATAAAACATCAACTGATTATTCATGGGTTTAATCCAAGTTACAGCCCTTGGATTTGGAATGGTGAAACTAGATGGAATGTCACAGATGATGACGATTCACAAGATGGTTACTCCTATGGAATTGAAGAAATGATTCGCGATATTGTTGCAAAAAAATAGAGATAGAACCGACAGTTGCGCATCTATATGGTGATGCTTAAAAACCATTATATCCTGGTTGTACAGATTTTACGATTTTGTCGGTGGTGTTAAGATTTATTAATTTGAAGGAGAAACATGGATGGAGTGACATATGTTTTACAGAGCTGCTACAATTGATGAAATACATTCTTCCAAAAGATAACGATCTTCCAGATTCACATTATAAGGCTAAGAAAATATTATGCCCGATGGGATTGAGATACAATAAAATACATGCCTGTTTGAATGACTGTATTATATATAGGAAGGAATATGAATTTCTGTCAGAGTGTCCTAAATGTGTGACATCACGAAATAAGGTGAAATAAAAATCACAGGCTGATGTAGAGATTACAAAGATCCGTTCAAAGGTATTTTGGTATCTTCCTATAATTCATCGTTTCAAACATTTATTTTCTAATTCACATGATGTAAAAGGTTAACATGGCATACTGATGAGTGGGTATGTGATGGAAAAATACATCATCCAGCTGATTGTCCACAATGGAAGAAAATTGATGCACAGTATTCAACATTTGGAAATGAAATTAGAAATCTAAGACCAAGGTTGAGCACAGATGGAATGAATCCATACCGAACCCTTAGTAGCACACTAAATTCATGGCCTATTTTATTGGTAATTTACAACCTCTCTCCTGAAGTTTGTATTAAGCGCAAATATGTCATGTTGAGTATAATGATCTCTTGTCCAAAGAAACCCGACAATGATATTGATGTATACTTGTCACCGTTGATTGATGATTTGAAACTGTTATGGGTTGATGGTATTAGGGTGTATGATTCTTATAAAATGGAATATTTTCAACTGCATGCAGTGCTTCTGTTCACTATAAATGACTTCCTAGTTTATGGAATGTTTTCTAGATACAGTGTTAAAAAGAAATAAAGCATGTCCAATTTTCAAACAACAGACGTCATATTGTTAATTGAATCATGGGAGGAAAATAGTGTACATGGGTCATCGAAAATTTTTTCCAATGGATCGCCCTTATAGAAGACTAAAAAGGGCATTTAATGGCTCACGAAATTTTGATACTTCTACAAAACCTTTATCCCTTGATCTGTATTTTGAGAGGATGAAAACCCATGATGTGACATTGGGAAAGACACAGAAATCTGGAAATGATAGGCATATTTGGAAGAAAAGGTCAATATTTTTTGAGCTACCATATTGGAGGTATCATGAAGTGAAATATAATATTGATGTCATGCACATGGAGAAGAATATCTATGATTGTTTGATTGGAACATTGTTAGATATTAAAGGAAATAAAAAAGATTGGTTGAATGCAAGATTAGACTTACTATCAATGGGAATACGTTTGGAGTAAGCTCCCACTCCTAAAATAAGACGGACTTTTCTTCCCCCGGCTTGTCATACATTATTGAAGAGGGATAAAATTAGCTTTTGTTAGTGTCTTCATGATATCAAAGTGCCTCAAGGTTATTCTTCAAATGTAAAAACTTTTGTCTCATTTAAGGACTTGAAGTTTATAGGTATGAAATCACCTGATTGTCACGTCATGATGCAACAAATTTTACATGTTCCCTTGCATGGAATATTTTCCATCCATGTCAGAAAGACTATAATGAAGTTGTGTTATTTTTTCAATTCAATTTGTAACAAGGAGATTGATGTGAATGCATTGCACATTTTGGAAAAGGATGAAATTTTTATACTTTGTCAATTGGAAATGTATTTTCCTCCAACTTCTTTTGATATAAGGGTGCATTTAATGATTCATCTGGTTCAAAAAATAAATCTTTGTGGACATTTATATCTTTGTTGGATGTATCCTTTTGAAAGGTATATGAAAATATTAAAGGGGTATGTTAAAAATCCATATCAACATGAAGCCTCCATTATTGAAAAGTATATTTCTTGAGGAGGTAGCAGAGTTTTGTACGAGCTACTTCGTTGTGTCACAACACATAGGCTTGCCTCCATCTCGCCATGAACGAGCTAATAATGAGGGAAAGGGGATTCGTGGCTTGAAAGTAAAATCATTGGAAGCTAAACAGATGAAGAAGTTAGAATCATACATCTCGAATAACATAGATAATTCTCCATTGTATATCACATTGCATATTAATGAATTGAAACAATGTCATCCAAAGAAGAAAGAAACGTGGATTTTGAATGAGCACAACAAAACTTTTTTGTCATGGTTTAAAAAGACCTTTCTTGGTAGATCAGATGTATCAGACACATTAGAATGGATAGTGGGTGGTCCATGTTAAAATGTGATAACATGGTCCGTTTATGACATTAATTGCTATACATTTCATATGAAAGCTCAGGACAACAAAAGTGTAGTTCAGAATAGTGGTGTATTGGTGTTTGCAGAAGCAATGCATTTTTCGAGTGCTAAGGACAAAAACCCAATTTATGCATCAAATGCATATTATGGAGTGACTGAAGATATATGGGAGGTTGATTACTTTAAAATTAAAGTTCATGTTTTTAACTGTAAATGGTTTATTGGTAACAACAGTATCAGACACGATGAATTGGGAATGACTCATGTTAATCTGAATAGATTGGAAGACACAGCTGATTCTTTTATAATGGAAACACATGAAAAACAAATTTTTTATGTAGTAGATCAATCAAATATGCAGTGGGCTGTTGTCTTACAAGGGAAAAAACAATATATTGGTGAGGATGAAATTGATGAAGATGCTGATTTATGTGAGATCCCTACTTCCATGGAAAGATTAACAGAACATAATGATGAGCATGTTGAAGACATGGTTTGTGCCATAAGGAATGATCACGACGAAGGAATTTGGGAAAAAATCCATTTGTACATTCCTAAAATTACAGGTAACATAGGTTTATTTCTTGTTTACAATTATTTTTTTCATAAAATGATAGATATTGTAAGTTTTTTCTTTATTAAAACATGTATGAAAACAAAATGAGTATAAGTTTTTGTTTGTTTTATGTTTTTTTAGTTTACTTTATCATGTTTACCATTACATGAATTATATATCTATTATTTTTGTTCAGTGACAATTACATTACCATGTTTACCAGGTTTACCATGTTTACCATGTTTACCATGTTTACCATGTTTACCATGTTTACCATGTTTACCATGTTTACCATGTTTACCATCTTGACCATGACCATCTTTACCATTGTTTAACATACTTACCATATTACCAATGTTTGCTATTACGTAACATAGTACACTATTCTATTTTCTGATTACAGTAGTATTAAAATATTTGAATTTGTATATTTGTGAACTAATGTTTGTTTTTTTATTTAAAGGATAATGACAGATCATTCAGTTGATCAACCACATGATTTTAGAGATGATCATATTGGTCATACCCTTACGAAGAAACATTCACATGCTCCTCTTGATATTCCCCAATATTCCTCATGTGCTCCTATTACGACAAATAGTTCAAAGGTTGGTAAACATGGGTGCATAGGTTTACCAAAATTAGTACTTGCCCGTACGCATGATCAAAGGATAGTCATTGATTTTGATGATGATGATATTCCTAGAGGTCTAAATGCAAAAGATTTTAAGATTTTTGTATCATCTTAGGATAAGAGAAAAGTATGCATTTTGTATGATGACTGGAGAAGTGTGGATAAAGAAATAATCTCTCAGTTGTGGGAGACGCTTTTGGTAAGATCTTTTTCTATTGTTTGACTATTAGTCAAATGTTTCTAGTATATATAATATCTTTAACCTCTTCTTTATCAGATGACATTTGATATTACTGACACTGGAGGAGTATGTACGAAATCCTTATCGTTGGCTGCCAGGAGATGGAGGGATTTCAAATCAACCCTCTCATCTAATTTCATTTATGGTCATAGGTGTCATGACAATCCATGTCATAAATATCCTTTTATAGATGAAGGCACATGGAGAGAGTTTTATGAAAGTAGAAGAAAAGAGTCATTTTTGGTAAGGGCAATGTAAACTTTTATAATATTTCTTATATAAATGATCTTATTAATGTTTTGTTAATGATTTCTTATTCTTAATTTACATCAAACAAGGAAATCTCATCAAGAGATCCAATCTAAAAATGTATAACCTCATATTTTATCTCAGGGAGGGTATGTATTTTTGGAAGATCAAATGATGGTGGAAAAATTTCAACAACTAAGAGCTGAGTCTTCAAGCTCTGGAGAGGTGGCCCCTCCATCCCCTCCATCTAGACATGAAAAATGTAAGAGAGCTCGGAAGGGCAAAAAAGGGCAATATCTTTTAGAAGAATCAAGAATCGTAGCTGAGAGGATTGTAAGATATCAATTTTATTTATTTAAGTTAACTATTTTCTTCATATAATTTCAATCATTACAGAAATGTTCAATTAATTAATACAAGACTCTCTTGAGGAGAAGAGTTTACATGGGGCATTTACAGCTACTGGGAGGCAAGATATTTTATCTGTAGCATTGGGAAAGCCCGAACATCCTGGTCGTGTAAGAGGATATCTGGAAGGTGTATCAGTTAGAAAAGTGTTTCCACGTTCTTCAACTTCTAACATTGATGGGGTTTATAAAGAAATAGAATCCTTGGAGGATGAAGTTCATAATATCAATGTGACGATGGAGGAAAAGATTAGAGCGTTGGTACAATCTATGTTTGCAGACATGCAAAGACAATTTTAGACTGCAGATCCCACTCCTCCACCTCCCCTTGTAGACCCCATTATTTATCATCCACCTCCTTCAGTAGCTCTCACTCCCCGACCTCAGCATGTGGACCCCATTTTTATCCTACTCCTCCGCTGCAGCTTCCTACTTATTGCGAGTTGTATATTGATGATCCTAAACATCATATAGTTGCATATGTGTTGGTATATTGTATATGAGATACAGATCATCATCAACAATTCGAGGTAGATAATCAGAGGGTCACTGTAAAGGATATTATAGATAGATTATCTCGAGTACCATTACCTATAGATGAGGTGACGATAGTTGGACATAGTATCGTCCATTTTTTAATTTGGCCATCCAGAATTCTTCAACTCATTACCATAGAGGTATTAATGTTATATATTTTATTTTATTTTTTTATTAAAGTTGTTTTATCATTTTAAAACTAATATATTTTTCTATTTATTTTTACAGGAATCCTTCAAAGGTAAATAAATATTGTATAGACAACAACAAAGACAAATGGTTATGACATCAGATACAGATTCTAGTAGTCTTAACAGATTGTCAAGATATTCAAATTGTTTCCAGGTCATTATGAGTTTCCAATGGAAGCTCATGTTTATGGACGTGCAATAAGTGTGGGGATTATGAAAAGCGATATCATGGAGCTTGTTACTGGAGATAAGCTGGGCATCAACATGGTGAAATTTTTTTCCATGTAAGTCTAAACACCTTTTCCCTGCATTATATTTATTTAAAATGTATACTTATGTCTTTTTTGTATTAGGTATCTTTATAAAATTTGTGAGAGGAATGAGATGAAAAATGTATATGGATTCATGGACCTGTAATTGATTTCCCCTGAAGCATATCCATTGGATGTGGAACAAAGAATGCTTTATATTGCTAAAAGACTTTAAATGAATATAGTCACACAATGTTGGATGAGGAATTTTTGTGAGAGGTATGAAACACATCTCTCATAAAGAGTTAATTATCTTTTAATATAAAAAACCACTAACCTAAAATTTCCTTTTATCAGTGATCATTGGATGTTAGCGGTTTTTTTCCCTAGGGAGAAAGCACTTTATTGGATATGCTCTGTCCATAATGATATGCGGGAAAGTTTTAATAATATATTGGAAAAGTAAGTTTCAATTTCTCAATACTTTTATATATTATAATGAATTTTAAATTTACCACATTCGTATTATTTTCTAGTAGGGCATGGACCTACTTTCGAAAAAACACAATGAAAAGGAGTGAAAAGATCAAATATGTAAATGAGAAGGTAAATATCCATTTATATTCTGTACTTTATGATTTATTACATAAAAATAATATATTGAATTTACACTCATTAAAACAGAATTTTCATGAACAACAAGGCATCATCGAATGAGGATATTATATTTTTAGATTTATGTATGAAATAATAACAACTGGGACAGTTGTGAGTTTTGAACTGGTAAGATTTCCTCTTAAACTTAGCCATAATATTTCAAATTGATTTATTCATTATACACGTTAACTACTATCCTTTTCATTTGTAGATTTTTGATGATCCTCAACCCTATACTACTGAATACATCAAACAATTACAAGTGGAGTGGTCAAATTATTTTACAGGTTTGATTGAATTTTAGTTGTTTGTAATGTAAAATGTCATTTTTAATATTGTTGTTTTAATTGTGTATTTGGTAGTCATTTAGGTTGGATTTTTTTTATGAAGTTGACAGTGTATGTATTGAATGTTATATATGTGAATGTATAATTTTTCTCTACTTCTTTTTTTGGTCTACTTATGATGGGTTTTCTGGTATTGATTCTGGTCTAGGGGAGGGGTTCCAAGGGTGTGGGGGGTGTTCAGTGGGTTGGGGGTCCAGGGGTCTGGGAGGGCTGTCCGGTGGGGTGGGGGGTCCTGGGTGTCCATGAGAGTGGGGGGGGGGGGCAGTCCAGGGGTGGAGTGTTTCTATGAGGGTGGAAGGGTTGTCCAGGGGAGTGGGAGGCTGTCCAGGGGCTATCTAGGGGTGTGGGGTGTCTTGTGGGGTGAGGGGGGTTTCCAGGGTGGGGGGATATCTAGGGGGGTCTAGGGTGTCCATGGGGATGGGTGGGGGCAGTCCAGGGGTCTGGTGGGGGTTGTCTAGTGGGTTGAGGGGGTTCTGGTATGTTTTTGGTTTCTTTTTTGTCTGTTTTAAGGGTGTGTGAGGGTTTTCCAAAGACGTGGGAGTGTTTTCCAGGGGGTGGAGGGTCTACAGTAGGGTGGGGGGATGTCCAAGGGGTGGTGGTGATGTCCAGGGGTGTGGGGGTTCTGGTTTGTTTTCGGTAACTTTTTGGTCTGTTTCAGGGGTGTGGGTGGGCTGTCCAGGGGTGTGGAAGTGTTGTCCAGGGGGTGGGGGGTATACATGAAGGTGGGGGTTATCCAGGGGTGTTTGGGGATGTCCAGGTGTGTGGTGGGTGCTCCAATGGGGTGGGGGAGGGCTGTTCAGGGTGTTGGGGGGTATACATGAGGGTGGGGGTTGTCTCGGGGTGTTTGGGGCTATCTAGGGGGTTGGGGGAAGTCCAAGGGTGTGGTGGGGGTTGTCAAGTGGGGTTAGGGGGTGAGGGGGTGCTGTTCATGAAGGTGGGGGGTTGTCCCAGGGGGGTTGGGGCTGTCCAGGGGGTCGGGGGGCTATCCCAGGGTGTGGTGGGGGCTGTCAAGTGGGGTCAGGTGGTGAGGGGGTGATGTTCAGGAGGGTGGGGGGTTTTCCCGGGGTGTTTTGTGATGTCCAGGGGGTCTGGGGTAGTCCAGGGGTGTGGTGGGGGCTATCAAGTGGGGTGAGGGGATGTTGTTCAAGGGTTGTGGGAGTCCAGTGGGGGGGTTGTTGCGGGGTGTTTGGGGATGTCCCGAGGTGTTTGGGGTTGTCCATGGGGTCTGGGGGTAGTCCAAGGGTGTGGTGGGGGATGTCAAGTGGGTTATGTTTTATATGTTATCAATGTAATTGCTTAATTTTTCTTTAGTTCTTGTTTTGATCTACTTCTGTTTTTATGGTACGAATTCTTGATTTGGTTTCTGGTTGTTTCTGGGGGAGATCCGAGGACTGCATTCGATTTTTTTAAAAAAAAAATTCTTCCACATCGGTTATTTTATAACTGACCTGATAAAGAAATCGGGAAGGGTTTATCTTGTCTGTTTTTTGAATAACCGACTTGATAACCACCTGTGGAATGGTTTATAAAGTCGGTTATATAATAACTGATGTGATAAAAGGCATGGGAAATAGTTTATCAGGTCAGTTATAAAATAACCGATGTGATAAACCCCCCTCCCCCGGACTGGTTTAGCACGTCGGTTATTTAATAACCGATGTGATAAACATCCCCCGCACAGGTTTATAATGTCGGTTATTATATAACTGATGTGATAAACCCCCCACCCCCAGTTTATAACAGTGGTTATATAATAACTGATGTTATAACCCCCCCCCCCCCCCCCGCCCGGTTTTTGAACGTCGGTTATTAATTAACTAACATGATAAACACCGAAATGTTATGTTTTTTACATCAGTTTTTAAACAACTGACGTAAAAATGTTATTTATAACGTCGTCTGTATTAACGTCAGCTAAAAAATGACGTAAAAAATGAAAAATAACTGACGTAAATTAAATTTCCTACACTAGTGTTTGTAATGTTTAAGGATTATATTCTTCAACCAAAAATTTAATGATATTATAATGGTATTTAAATTTGAGTAAATTTTATGACCATTTTTAAATAAAACATCTAATTTTATCTCATATAATTATTCACGTCCATTTTCATGTATTAGTATTATTTTTATACTATTTGTTAGTAAAAGTGTTTTAAAAATGTTTTGAGGAAAACACGACTTCATTTCTATCTTTAGTTAGAGAAAATGATTTCATATAAAAATCATATTTTATTAAAAAAATTTCAAAAAAATTAAAATAATTCATTAAATTCATTTTTACCCATTGTTATTTATCATACCAATTTTTTCAAAGAAATCTTATTATCACTTTCCAAACAAAGAATTTTTATTACCATTTTATATTGTAAAATGAATGTTCTTTTTAACTTGTACGGCATGTAAAAATTAACCCACCATCATTCCATTGATGCTTCCTCTGAATTTTTTGAAAGGTTAATTTTGAATGAATTTTTTTTTTAAATAGATTTCCAAATAAATGTATTTTCAAATGGTTTTTCAAAAAAATGTGATATTTTCCTCAAGAATGTTTTTAAAATATATTTTTATAATATTTCCATTCATCAGAAACCACAACAATTTATTTTACTCCAATTGGGGTATGTTGTATTGATACTATACATAATCATCCTAATGATGGTTTATGACTGATTTGGAAAAGGATAGTATTCATATTCACTTCCTTGATTTCTTCTTCCCCTTGAAATATTCAATCTCCTATAATCATTAGACATTTAATTTCTACTTAATTAATTATTTAATTTATCACGGATATTACTTTTTCTTAAACCATATACTATTTTACATACAGTGTATACTTTGACAATTATTTTATTATTTGAGTAAATATTGACAAATCTATATCCCTTACTCTATATTGATATTTGATTAGGCACATTGTTAAATTGATTATTCGATACATGAGGAATGTTTTGGATTGGTATAACATGGGTGAGGCCAATTTATAGATAGTATCTTGATGCATAGGTAGTCTCATGGGATGATTCATTTTGCTAGTCCTCTTAGATGGGTTTTTACCCACCATTTTGTAAAATGTCTGGGGAGAAGTCTAGATGGTAAAGGTACCATATACCTAGAAATCCTTGTGTCCAATAATAAAAAATTTCCCTCATTTATATACAAGAATTATTCAACCATGAGATTTTTTGTAGAAATATCAATGGATATATTTCAATTTCAGTATTTAATTATTTATCCATAGATGAGATTTTTCATAGAAATATCTATGGATACATTTCATTTTCATTTATTTAGATGGAATGGGCTTCAGTTTCATACCATTAAATTTTTATTTTTCATTATCTAGTTATTTTAATAGAATATGTTTCGAGTTAATACCTTTCTATATTGTATATGCATTTCCATTCTGTTAATTGATTATATGGAATGTCTATTCAATTATCTCCCTTTACATATTGAATATTCTCATTGATTCATTATTTCTTTCGCTTTACATACCCTTAATGAGAAATTGAGCTCATCCTTATTATGTTTCTTTCTATAGGTATCCAAGAAGTGGATTGTGAAATATTTTCATGGATTTACTAAATGGGTTATAGTTACCCTGGATGTTTTTTATATATATTTTAGAAAAGGAAAAAATTTGTAATTAGTGTATTCATTTGTAATAAAAGACTCATTTCTGTATCTAATTCATCAAGACTACTAACTCGGTCAATCCTTTAGGGCTTGCTTCCTTGTAATCGTGCCAATTTAATTGATAGAAGATGCTGGCTCTAGGATATCTGGGATTGGGTCACTACATTATTCCCTCATGGATCATGTTCATTGATTATCTTATGATTCATGTATTATGAACTACGAATCATTATTCCATGAGTCATGATTATGATCTTTGATAAGAAGGGTATGGTTTTCAAATGTTATTCTCATTTTCTCATACCCTTATATTCATTTTATTCATATGTATCTATTATGATTACCCTTCCTGAGAATCTAAGATCACCCTTTCTGATGTTTCCTTTCCATAAGTTATGATGAATGTTTTTATGTAGGGTATTTCTATGTAGATTACCAAATGGGAAGATCTTTTGGGGTTAAATTGAATATATTTCAATAAATTAGGATATTGTTTCAATGTTTCCAAATGAAATAAACTAGTATTTTCTTAGGGAATTTACTTTTGTAATTTATTGTATATTTATCTAAAAATATGTAATATCCATGTATGAAAATTTTTGGTCTTTATATGTATCACACAAGAAACCATGACTGAAACAAAAAAATCAAATTGTGTACTCCCAACCCTAAAGTTCCTCTCATTGCTTATCAATGAGTACTATCAAAAATAAAATCTAACATCATCATAGCATTGATACACATGATCCCTACAAATCATATCTTCTTAGACACATCCCATGATCCCCAGTATAGGGTCTATAAGATTATGGTACCCTATTCCATCACTTCTTAATGTTTTCACTAAATTAACACTATAACATCCTAGATCAATTAACTCACTACTATTCAATCCATTAATTTACACCCACTATGAGCTATCAAAACCCTATTAGTGGTTTGAACATTTTACTAGTGCATCACCTTCAATGGTTGAGACATGTTATACATCCCATAAATGAACATGGATTTCCATATCCCTTAGCATTCCATAAATACTAGAAATCCATTTCCCACCATACCATATACTTTGTAATATGTTACTAATCATTAACCACATGAGATAACCATCCAGGCCACCCACACTCATCTTGACCCATCCATTTCACCATTTAATACTATATTAACCCCTAGTTTAATTAGTATACCTCATACCAAGTCACAACCAAGTGTGATCAATTTTTTGTTCCATATGAAACCCATGACCAAACACAAAGAATTTCGGGATAACTAAATAGGTAGAAACCCCATTACAACACATAAACACATCATGTCATGACCCTTCCCCTAGGGACTATGTCGTGACTACACCATGCCCACTTTCCATAGGGTAGGGATTGGCGACTAGCACCGAAAAGGCATATCCCAAAAAGGGAAGGCATTTCCTTTAAAACTATACACACACACGGTACAAAATGTGGAAAGGTAAACGCTAAGTAAACAAAAAATATCATGGATAAAACTACTGCAAGTATAGTACAAACTTAAAAGTAAAAATGGGTCAGAATACAAGCCCAAAACCACAAAGGAAAGTATAGTTGGCAAGATCTGTCTGCTCAAACCCTACCTAAAGGGTAGGTGGAGGGTATCTTTTTTTAGCCATAGAAGTGTGTCCAATATATCATGTTTCACTGGGAACCACATCGTCCAAGATCACCAAGGTCTCTGTCAAAGAGTCAGTCTCTGGTACAAGCCATGACATTTGCGGGCGAAGCTCGTGCAGGGGTGAGTAACACAATACTCAATATGAACCCCAACCCACAAAGGAAAAACCACAAAACATGAAGACAAATAAAATCCAACTCACACCATATATAACTCAATGTATAGAATTTATTATTATCAATAAAAGAGATGTAACATATTGTACTATTGAAGGACTCATCCCTGATGAGTCACTGATATTTTCTCAGTTACGAGACAACTGAGGTCTACTCGTCTACTAGACCACTGAGGTCCACTTTTATTCTGAACCACTGAGATTCACTCATCTTCTGGACCACCGAGGTCCGCTCGGCTACTGGACCATTGATTTATTCATGTATTCTAAACTACTGTGGTTCTCTCGCCTACTATATCACTATGGTTTGTTCGTCTATTATACCACTAAGGTCATCTCCTCTGCCAGACCACTGAGGTCTTCTCGTCTGTTGGACCACTGAGTTTCGCTCGTCTTCTGGACCACTGAGGTCCGCACTTCTGATGGACCACTGAGGTTCACTCGTCCACTAGACCACTAACTTCCACTTGTCTACTAGACCACTCATTTATTCTTGTCTGTTGGACCATATAGGTCCACTCTACTATTAGGCCATCGACGTCCCACTCATCGTATCCTTTTTGTCACATTCAGCCATAGGATTTCTACTCTCTAGTGCACTTCACTATGGGAGATTCTTCTACACATGCCATCATAAATGTCTTGACTGATGAAAAAACTCACTAAGAGTATATTCAAATTACTTTCCTGTCTCAGGGTTCTCAACTCCGCATGTGGTGCATCAATTGGATGTCTGATCTGAAATATATTAGCATTTTAGTAAACATGTGATGTTTGCATCTGGGTCGGGCCTTACTTGGTTGGACTGACACGACCAACCAATCCCGGGTGTCCCACATGACTCGGACCATTTTCGACTGACCCGACCCGTTGTAGTTGAGTCTGGCCAACCCGGTCTAGTCTGTCCAACCCAGTCTAACATGGCCTAATGGCTAGGCCCATTGGGCCTTGCAGGACTCAACCTGGATTGGCCATTGGTCGAGCCTACTAGGTTTCTCAACTACTCGGTTCTCATCTAACCCAGCCCACAATGGTATGCTGTTTCTCCTCTAGTCCCGGATGCCTAGTAGAGAAGTTTATTTCAATTGGATAGACTATATCGGGGAGCCAGATTGGATCCATCCTGGACACCACACGGCCTGCTAAGGTCAGCTGGATCCCCTCCCCATGTAGTCCACACTGGATTGTGTTCCAGTGTACATCATGGCCCACCCCATAGGCCACTTCCCTTAACGTGGAACTCAACCAGCACTGCCCTTCTGCACCATCATGGCCTGGGAAAACTATGGTATGTGACACCTCGGTGCGCCACCTCCCACCTTCTTCTAGCCTTGGTGTCAGGGGCTCCTACATCCATTGCGTCATGGCTTCCATGTCATGGTGCCATCACCGCGGTTGGGTGTTGTGGCCTTGTGCCACCACTATAGCCTTGTGTAGCGACCTCTCACTAATTTTATGGCCCACCTAGACACAACCCTTCTCTCTTAGAACCTCTTGATGATGTATATCTGACCTTTTCACCAAAAAGAATAGGAAGAATGTAAGAATAAAATTAGGGAAGTATTCACAACACAATAACACCCAAAGAACGATCTAGGTCTTTTTTGTGTTGTCCAGGATGCGTTCTTGTTAACAGGATCACGAAGAACCAAAATAAGGCAGACTAATCACTATGATAGATATCCCCTTTTTATCTCTCGTAATTCTACCATCCCATATGAATGACTAATTCTCAGGTCAACTGGTTCGTGATTTAACCAGCATTCATGGTTTAAAGGAAAGTATGGGGAAAAGAAATTCACATAGAAAATCAACAAACCCCTACTTTGGAAATGAAATCACTTGAGGATGATTGTTCATCATCATTCATCGATCACCAATCCTGAATCTTCTCTCCAAGGTTGTTTTTATTGTTGTTTGATTCACCAGTGTTTCTCATTGGATAGGTTTCCTTCATTATTTGTTAGAGGAATCCAAGGGTTGTTCGTCAACCCAGAATTCCATGTTTAATTAAATAAGGAATACGTGTGTGCATTGCAGCATCACCATGCCAATTCATTAATGAGTTTAATTAATAGGATTCATCATCTCCTTGTAGTTGCACCACAGGTATGACGAGTCGCTGCATAACGAAGAAAAAAATATAATAAAATTACTTTTTATGAAATTTTATTTTTCATTCAAAATTTCCAAAAATTAACAATCAACCTCGAACAACACTAGTCGAGGTTAGGATCTTCTTAAGAGAATCAAACCCTCATGGGCTCAACATTACTCTCAGATTTCCAATCCATGTTATCATTTAGAAGATATAAGGATTTTTAAATAAAAGAATCATTTATCAATTATTTTATTTATGGCCAAAAATTACTATCCAATGTTGACCGATGCCATCAAATTTTAGGCCCTTTCTAGGATAATCCCAATGATCTGACTTCGATGGTGCCCTTGTATTTTTTATCCGGACACTAGTTTAAAATTTAGAAAGACCCACTTGCACAATTATTTTATAAACTTTAAAAATAGTGCAAAAATATTTTCCGGTCTCTCCTGGCCTCGGAATTACATGTCGTCTCAGAGGCTGGTCTTGAAATAATCAAAATAAAATTTCAAAACCATTAAATTGAATTTACATGGTATTACATTACTCCCCCTTTAGGGATTTATTTCCTCGTAACTCAAAACAAGGGATAATCAAATTAATGGAGGTACTGAGCACAAATCTGAGCCTCTCAGTCCCACATTCTATCCTAGATGGGACACTTGGAAGACTTCATGCACCCTATATAACTGAGGTGGTTGAGCCAAGCGTTATGCCGCCTCACACACACTATGCAGTATTAAGAAAGGTGTGATGAACCTCAGAGAAAACTCACTTCCCTATCCAAATGTCCATATCCCTCATCAAGGAGAGAATAGTAAGAATACATGTTCTTCCACTTCGAACCCCAAGGGTCTCTATTGCCTAGCAGCATAGGACTTATATCGGCTTTGTGCAGCATTCATCAACTCTTGGATGACCTGAACCTTCTCAGTGGTAGCCTATATCATCTTTGGACTCATGAGGGATGACTCCACTAGGTCTGTCTCGCATAACGTGACCTTCATGGTTGTCTGTATAGTTCCTCAAATAGTGCCATATTGATGGTGGAGTGGTAGCTATTTTTTTACGTAAACTCCACCAGTGGTAGGTGGTCCTCCCAACTACAACCAAAATCAAGAATTCAAGCACGAGGCATGTCTTCCATGGTCTATGTGGTCTGCTCCATCTCACCATCTATTTGTGGATGAAAGTCTAGGCATAGCATATTTGAGTCCTAATACCTCCTAAAATCACTTCCATAACTAGTATGCAAAGTGTGCATTACGATATATGATTATCATATATGGGACTCCGTGTATTCAAATTATCTCATACATGTAGAAGTATCACATTCTCTCTACCGAATACTACTCTTGAATGGGAGGAAGTGGGATGACATGGTGAGTCAGTATATGATCACCCAGATGGTATTTTTCCCCCTAGATGTTCATGGTAAAACCATCACAAAGTACATAGATATCCCATCCCACTTCCACTTTAGCACCTATTGGGGTTGTTTGAAACCTTCTGGAACCAGGTACTCATCTTCCACATAATGAAAAGTGAGGCATCTCGAGAAAAACTATGCCACTACCTTCTTCATCCTTGGCCACCTGTACTGACGTTAGAGGTCATGTTACAACTTTCCCACTCCAGGATGTACAACCAAAGGGGATGTATGGAACTCCCTGAAAACTTCCTCCTGTAATGCCACCGGTACAACGGTGTATACTTTTAAAATAATTATTTGCTCCCCTTATTTAAAAAATCTTCCAGGGGAATGCCCTATTGACATATGGGCATGTGTAGTATCATAGCTAGAATCACTGAGTTTCACCTCATTGACTCGCTGTAATATTTTATGGGATACTACCATTTTTTGAAGATAAGCTACCTCATCTCTAACCACAATAGAAAATTTTAAGCGGTTCCAACTAATATGAGCCCTCGTCCAGTAGATATGAACTCAATCTTCTGTTGACAGAATCTTCCACCACATTCTCCTACCTAGGAGTATAGACTATCACAAAGTCATGGTATTGGGGAACACTAGCCAATGTCATTGTCTCGGGTTCAGATCTTTCTAAGAAAAGGTATACTTGAGACTCTTCTAGTTAGAGTAGACGATGAATAGTTTGCCTATGAGGCAGTGTTTCCACACCTTCAATGCGAAGACTATTGATGCCATCTCATAGTCATCAGTCACATCATTCTGCTCATGTGGTCTCAATTTTCATGATCCATAAGAAATCAATGCTTTCCCCTACATTAGGACACAACCATGCCCGGTTCCTGATGTTTCATACTACACCACATAGTTTGTTCCCTTCTCTTGAAGCCTCAAGATATAAGCACTCATCAAGCTATGTCCATGATGGTGATATCTCTAATGGAAGCATTCAATTGACGTGAAGGGTTTTACCTTATTTTTTAACACCTTAATGGGTGATTCCACTCTGGATAAGTCAGTTATAGATCTCTAATAGTACCCATCCAATCCAAGGAAACATTGTAACTCAGTAAATCACTTGGGTGTCTCCCAAAAAATCACTACCTCAATCCTCACTGGATCCACTACAACTCCATCCTATAAGATGAAATGTCCAAGGAAGTGGATCTTTCCAATTTCGAACTCACACTTTAAGAGCATTATGTAAAGTTGGTGATCTTAGAGTGTGTCCAGAACCATTCTCATGTGTATTGTGTGCTCCTCCTCAGACACTGAATAAACTTGAATTTCATCAATGAAGACCACAACAAACCGGTCTATGTATGGAAGGAAGATCCTATTCATGAGTCCCATGAACACTACTGGGTAATTCATCATGGAAAATGACTTCACTAAAAACTCGTATTGGATGTAGAAACATCTGAAAGTTGTCTTCGAGATGTCCTCAACTCATACTGGAAGCTGGTGATAGCCTGATCTATGTTCTATCTTCAAGAACCATATTTATCCCTACAACTAACTAAATAGGTAATCAATCCTTGGTAGAGGATACATGTTCTTCGCAGTCACCTGGTCCAAGCATCGAAATTCCACGCACAACCTCAAGCTTCTTTCTTCCGTCATGAAAAATAGCACTAGGGCTGCCCATGGTGAAATGATGGGCATTACAAACCCCTTCCTCTTCAAATACTCCAATTCTACCCAAAACTCCCGAAGCTATTTAGGATCCATCCTATATGTAGGTGTAGATATTTTTGTAATTGTGGGGTACATATCAATATATAATTCTACCTCTCTATGAGAAGGTAGTTATGGAACATCCTCTAGAAAGACATCCTCATACTCATCCACCATTGTTGGGAACTATGGACTAATCTCGTCCACTGCACTAAGGGTCGTGCTATCCAATAGATGTGTGATTGGATGCATCCTCTTATGTGTGAGTCCATCTCGCACTGTAAGATATCCCTTCTTTCCAGTGAATGAAAATATGGTCCCATATCCACACACACACCGCACTTTGCACCAAAAATAGTCGATCTGAGCACAGACTGTTGATAGCTAGTCCATACCCATAATGATGTCATAAGGAATCAACACAGATTGTTTGAGATCCCAACCGAAGCTATCACCACCAAGAGTAATCTCAAACTTTAGGCACCATTATGTGATTGTCAAATCCCCTCTCATAGGAGTCTCTAATTGTAAGGATCAACCCAACAGCTTGATCAGAATCTCTAACCTCCAAACAAGGTCTGCAGTAAGGAATGAATTATTGTAACCTACGTCTATAAGAACTGTAGATAAATTGGAGAAGACGCAAATTGTACCTCATATCAATTCTGGGATGTCGGGAATATATGCTCAATTGCCTAAAGTTGATCCTTCCCCTGTCCACCTACTCCTAGAGCCTATGGTTCACCACATGGGGGTGGTGGTGGTAGTAACTCATATCTACACCCACGTCCTACCACTCATCCTACTCTTCTGCCACGTCTTCCTCCTTGATAAACACCATGTTCCAGTCTTAGATGCTGCCTCAGAAGACCCTTGACCGTCTATCAGTCTTCTATGCGACGAGTCAAGAAATCCTGATCCATGTTCCCCTCCTCACTACATGCGTATCAAAATTTTCTCTTCTAATGAATCCATCTTCCCCAAGTCCTACGTATTGTCAACCATAAGTCATGGGGTAGTTCTCAAAATGTTATGGCTCATTTGGGCCTATGTGTCATATGTCATCTACCTGCCATGGATGACTCAGTAACCTATTACCTGATGGAAGCTCCCACCATTGGTGCATGCTTAGTGAGGAAGCTCTCTAATAGTAAAGCTCACTCCAGATTCCCATCCTGCATAGGGATACTGAGGGAAATAATCGATGCCCAGATCTCCCATAAGAGTCCCTGCTCAAAGTTCTGGACCCTAAATAAAGGGCTTATAATGATATCTTTATAGTAATGGTAGAGGTCTGTGAACCTCACAGAGTACTCATCCACTATCAAGTTTCTCTACTGTAAGTGAAGCATATCATGTATGTCCACTTAGTGAAAAGTCGCGGGGAATAAATCCTTCTTAAAAAGTCACTCGAAGTCAGATTAGGTGAGGGTCGCCTCCTTGTGAGTCTAGATGGTGAAAATCCACCATGTCCCCACTGATCCCTATAGAAGGCTCACTTTTAGAACTGACATCTGGTCAAGTGGAATCCTCACTAAGTGGAAGACTCACATCACCGCCTCCATCCAGTCCTCAGCGATCTGAGGATATATATCTCTCCCCTAAACATGGGAGGTCTCTCTTGATGGAACTCATGTAAGGCACTGACCCAACGTGCATCCTCTACCGGTAGTTCCAGTAGTAACTGCTGACCAACAGGCAGTGGTATCACTGGGAGACGCCCCAAAGCTAAATCTTGGGAAACGATCCCTTTACTGAAGCATCATCACTCTGTAGACCATCCTCATGGTCACACACTAGAATCATGGTTAGTTGTCTGCATGGGGCCATCCTAAAGGATATCAATATTAACCACGGTCAATAGATTATACCTGGTGAGATGAATCTGACTCAAGAAAAGATCATGGTAATACACTGAAAGATTTATGCAACCAATGTTTTCATGTAGTGTGTTGGAAATAATAATTTAGCTTCTTGGTTTATAGATATGTCGGTCACTGCATCAACACTTGACTCCCTAGCCTGAAATCCAAATTCAAGACACTTACCATCGTTTACCTAAATAAATTTGTAGACTCTTAGTTCTTCTTCTAGAACTGACCTCCTCTGATACCACTTTGTCATTAATTTTCTCCGAGGGCCTGTTTCATGACTACCCCTAGATTTCCTTCCATAGGACAGGGGCTGGCGACTAGCACTGATAATCCGTATCCCAAAATGGGAAGGAATTTCCTTTAAACATGTATACACGCACACAACACAAACTGAAAAAAGGTAAAACTAATTAAACCACAACTATCACTGAGACAACTACTGAAATTACAGTACAAACCAAAAGTAAAAAGGGTCCACAATACAAACCCAAAACCAAAAATGAAAGTACAACTTCCAAGGTCCATCTTCTCAAACCCTACGTGAAGTGTAGGTGGAGGGTAGTTGTCTGTATCCGTAAAAGTAGGTCACATCTCACTGGGAACCACATAGTCCCGGACCACCAAGGTCTCTGTCGAATCATTAGTAAACTGTACGAGACACAACACATGTGAGCAAATCCCATGTAGGGGTGTGTAACAAAGTACTTAGTAGGGACCCCAAACTATAAAGGAAAGACCATAAAACCAGGAAAAAAATAACATCCATATCAAAAAAGGTATAACTCAAGGTATAAAATGTAATAATATCAGTCATAGAACTGAAAAATCTTATACTAATGAGGGACTAATCCCTGATGATTCATTGAGGTTTGCTCAGCTATTGGACCAATGAGTTCTTCTCAGCTACTTGACCACTGAGTTCTGCTCATCTGTTGGACCACTGAGGTTCACTTGTCTACTGGATCACCGAGTTCTACTCCGCTGCTAGAACACTGAGGTCTACTTGTCTGTTGTACCACTAAGGATCACTCGTCTATTGGACCACTAAGGTCAGCTTGTCTTCTTGACCACTGAGGTCTGTTCGTCTGTCGGACCACTGAGATCCTCTATTCTAATGGGCCATCAGGGTCCCTCTCTTCATATCCTTTGTGTCACAAATAGTATTAGGATTCCCTCTCTCTAATGTGCTTGACTCCAGGTGATTCTACTCCTCAATCCATTGGCCATATCTTGAATTCCATAAAAACATTATTGGATTATATTAAAAAATATTTTCTTGTCGCAAGGGTCTCAATTCCAAAGTAGGTGCAACAATCACACACACGGTCTAAAACATGTTGTAATTTCATTAAATATGGGTCGGTTGCATCCGAGCATGGTCTGACTTGGTTGGACTGACCTGACTAACCCATCTCGGGGGGTCCTGTGTGACCCGATCCGTTTTGACTGATCTGACACATCCCGATTAGATTTGGGATGACCTGTTCAAGAATTGCCATGTTTCCAAGACCATTGGGCCTTGCTAGACCTGGACAGATTTGGCTATGAGTCCAGTCGATCGGGTCACCGAGCGACCTGGTTATTATCGAGCCCATCCCGCATTGGTTGTCCAGTTTATTTCATTGGCCTAGACCCCATCAGTGAGTAGTCTTGGATCTAACACGAATGCCACACGGGCATCTGTTTCGTGCGGCCATACAAACACCTGAGGTCGTACGCTTCCCCTCCATACACGTTCCAAGATAGATTTTGTTGTATCCCATGCCACAGCCCACCCCTGGGGCCTCTTCCATTGACATGGCACCCGACTGTCACCACCCTCCTGCACCGCCATATCCCCCGTTGGTTGCGGCCTCGGCCATCGGGGTGCGCTACCTCCCACCTACCCCAGTCCTTGGTGTCGGCAGCTCCTATTGTCGTAGTGGGCTAGTTTCATTATCGTGGCTAGGTTTCATAGCCTCATGTCACTACCTTA
Organism: Viscum album; assembly: GCA_963277665.1. Taxonomy (NCBI): domain Eukaryota; kingdom Viridiplantae; phylum Streptophyta; class Magnoliopsida; order Santalales; family Viscaceae; genus Viscum; species Viscum album. Next base: position 287,491,420 of record OY728153.1, on the reverse strand, counting down.
GCCTCCTACTGTCGTTGTGGCCTTGTCCCATGGACTCTCACTGATACCATGGCCTGCCTAACCATGTCCCTTCTCACCTTGCATCTCGAGATGATGCGTCACCAATCGTTGTGCCATAAATAATGTGAAGAACGCATGAATATTATTTCGGAAGGAATCTCAACTCATGAACACCCAAATAATGATCTAGTTCCTTGTTCGTGTTGACCCAGATGCATTCTTGATAGAAGGATCGTTAATAAATAAAATAAGGTGGAATAATCAGTAAGATTGATATCCACTTTTATCCCACATCATTAACCCTCACATATGAACGATCCATCCACGAGTTATCTTTTTGTGAGTTAACCCAAATTTTCCTTTTAAGAGAAAGAACAGGGAAAAGTAATTCACAGAAAATCATCAAACCCCTACCTAGGTAACGAGATTTCTCCATCATGATCATTCATCATCATTTTTTGATCTCTAGTTCTGAATCCACTTTATGAGGTTTTCTTCGTCGTCATCTAATTCATCGGTGTTCTTATTTCGAGAGGTTCCCTTTTTCATTCGTCAAAGGAATCCTAGTGTTGTTATTTAACCTTTAATTCCCTATTTAATTAAATAATGAAGATGAATTCTCATTTCAATGTCTCCATACTAATTCATTAAATAATATTGTTAATGGGATTCAGCATCACATTTTCCCTGCACCGCTGCACTGACGAGCTACTGCGTAACAAAGAAGAAAATCTAATAAAAATAACTTTTTATGTTATTTTATTTTTCTTCTAAAAAGTGAGAAAATTAACTTTCACCCTTGACCCATAATGACTAAGGTTAGACTCAACCTAAGGGAAGAATGCTCTCATGAGCTCAACGATACTCTTTAGGAGTTATATGGATTTAAAAAAATAATTGTTACTCAATTTTTTTATTTATATCCAAAAAAACTACATTCCACTGTTTCCCCATGCCAGCCAATGTTATGCCCTTTCTAGGAAAATATCGATGCTCTGATTTCAACGGTTCCCTCAGCTTTTTGATCTGGTTACTAGTTTAAAATATATAAGGCCACGCTCGCATGATTATTTAATGAACATTTAAAATAGTTCAAAAATACATTCCAGCCACTCCATGCCTCAAAATTACGTGTCATCTTAGATCTTACTCTTTCAGTAATCCCAATAAATTTTAAAAAAAAATTACATGCAATTTCTGAGGTATTAAACATCATAAGATATTATTCCCATAATAATCTCAGGGGAATAAATAGACATCCCCACTCAGCTTAACCAATTCACTTGGAATGTTTCACATGGCATCGCTATGAATTGATATCATTGTCATGACCTAACCCCCATGAGTTACATAACCACAAAAACTAAGTCTCTTGAACTTATTTATTTTCCTAAAATTATCTAATTGGAATATTTACATTCCATCTATGATTATCCCTAATAACCACCACTAAGATCATCAACCCTTGGTTGATAATAGATTAAACCAACCCAATTACCTTGTATATCAATTATAAGTTCAGTCTCTCATTTCCATGAATATACATTATTTAACAGACACTCATAATGGTAAATAATTGACCTTATTATTATTAAACCATATTTAAATAGGCATATACCCTATTTTCAACCCATTATACCACTAAACTCATACTATTTAAAATCATATCCCATCGCTCCTAGGCTTCTATGCCTAATAAAATAGTTTTGCATGCCTCCTATGTATGTTAGTCAGATTCTTCTCATGAAGCACCATTCATGCCTTCATGTACAATACATAATTGAGGAACCCCTCACATCCATATACCATATACCTAATTACATCTCCCATGTGACCTCTCTATCACATGAATCATATGTCATGATAATCATTTCTATGGCATCCATGTGCCTAGGATAACCCCTACTCTCATAGCCTACCCAAATACCACATCTCATCTCGATAATAATAAGAAAGGTACTCTATTTCTCAAACATGCTCACCACACTACAAACCTGTGTCAAATATCATGCTTATGTGTCCCTCCCACCGAGCCTATATAGCATACTCATATAGGTCATAGCTCATGAAGCTTATTTAATGATTCTATCTCTAAACATTGAGGCAAGTAATATGGCATCACCCATCCAAGGGATCTCATCAATATTGATTAGTTATATTCCATAATAAACTACTCATGTTATGGTCATCAACAAATTTATATCTCTAAAAACAGAGGAAATGTAAGAGTATACAACACACATTTCCACTTCATATATACCATATGATATAATTTCATTACATCACTAAATCACTACTCAAGACCAACCTACCCACATTTTGGCCAGATATCAAATACATATTGATTCACATAAACATTCATCATATACCATCTAATAACTAGAAACCATAGTCTATTTGGGAATAATTTCTACATGAAATTATATAGGAAACACCATATAACTTCGTATTGACGCATTAATCAATGAAACTCTTCCTTATAGCTATGTCATTAATCACATAAAAGCAAGATAGTTTAATGTGAATCTTACATGCTAAATATTATGCATCAAATAACACCTGTTTCCATCATTATCTAAGAAAAAACCTATAAATATATAAACTAAATCAACACCATATGAAATTCTTATATCAACTATAATAGTGAAAACCAATAACAATAATCTCAAATCCCTAAAAACCTTGAGTTATTCTTATTCATGTGATGTACAGCACAAATGAGTGTCCAACCTAGGTCTCAACCAATCATATCTTTTCATACCTTATCCCAAATAGTAAGATAAAAAAATACAAAATTCTCATAACGGTTTGTATCATAAAATTTTGTCCAACCCAATCAATGACTGAATCGGTGGTGCAACTTATCCCCAAGTATTCTACCTTATATGTGAGAGAATACCAACTAGTTTTGAGGGTCAAAATATTATAATCGGGGAAACTATACACATAGGTAAATATAATGATAAAATTCCACTACTGAAATACCATGAAGTAGTAATAACAAAATAATAATATTTTAACAATTAAATAATATCATAAAACCATCCAAAACTATATAAAAATGTTGAGTTATAAATAATTCATTTCTTTTATATGTCATACAAGAAATATCAATTATAATAGGATCTCATGTGGGAAGATCATATACAATCAAGTCCACAAGAGAATCAAAGGATGGAGATATCCAAAAAACATGCCTTTAGTACTATCTCGAACCCATCTCTAAACTCTGATCAATCCCCAATAGTATTCATTTTTGTATTATTAGGGTTTAAAACCTTACCTAGTTCAAGAAATAATAAGTCTAATTAGGCATCATAATTCCTGAGCATTGTTTGAGATTACACAGTATTCCACCACCATTAGTGTACCTAAAAAGTCTATTAAATACAGGTTCTTTCACAATATAAAATTTTAATAAATCGAATAAATATATAAGTTTTCACTCCATATATTTTTTGCAAACTAAACCATTTTCAACCATACCTACTTCATTAAAGGCTAAAATGGGATTATATACCCATGGTTTTAACACACCATGAGGATGAATGATATGTCAATCTTCATATCTCAATCATGTTGAGTGTAATATTGTTACTGAATATTCAATTTGATTAATAAATCACCATCATAACTCATCTAGGTAAATGAACTATAACAAATGAAATTCAATGTCAAATGAGTAATTTACTATTGAATAAGGTATCAACAACTATAGGTGGATAATAAACCATCACTATCCATGATTAGTTGGATGATATACCACCATTACACAATTCATGTGTATGATACACCACCAATATAACACCCCAAAGTTAGATGACACACCACTTGAATAAACTCCTTAGGTTAGTGAAATACAACCACTACCCAATTCTAGGTGTATGATTCACCTCTAAACTCTATCCCTAGGTTGATTGGACACAACTAGTAACTATATCTAGGTAGATGATACACCAATGATAATAATATCTATGTGGATGATATATCACCACTAACTAACTCTATGTGTATAGAACACCGCCTACGCATCAATCTCATGGGGAAAAAATTATTATCAGATCACTTGTGTGGACAAGACAAACCAATAAAGATCTATGGGTAGATGATATAAAACTATTACTTATCTCTATGTAGATTATGCTCCGCTAATACAACTATTATTGGTGGATGATTGCCACCAGCAAAAATCCTCAGGTGGATAATATTCAACCCACATGACCGCACGTGTTAATGTTGTTCCACTATTATATAATACTCCTAGTGAATGAAGGATAACCAACTTAATATGGGTAGATGAGTTTCCACCAACCATCAGTGGATGGGGTACAATAATTATATAAATTATTTATAATAGAAAATTATTTATCACATTTAATGATCAAAAGGCATCCATAATTATTCAATAGATAAAAGGGGGGTCACATTTACTAACCTCTAACCCATTCCAAGTACTATACCTACATTAGATCACCTCTATCATATCATATATTCATTTTTATTTCTAACTTAAGTATCACCTTAGAGTCAACACAAGGCACATAATTTCAAGTCTTGAGAACAAGATCTCGTCTTCGGTCTAAATTCATTGTTTCATATTCCAAATCATGTGGAGAATTGTCATTAGTTAACATGTTTTAAATAAGAACCAATAAAAGTGTTTTCCTAGTAATGTTAGGTAAGTAAACTTCAAGGGGGTTTTTAATTAAAGTCAAATTTCACCTTACAATGTCCATATCACTCTAACTGTATGTTTTTTGGAACTTATATTTTTTGAACAAGTCAGAGTATGTAGTATAATTATATAATAGAAAATAAATAACCTAATATTAAAAATGTAATAGATATAAATAATTAACCTACTATAAAATATATCAAATAAAGTAAAAAATAACTAAATAAAATAAATAATCCAATTATATAATAATAAAAATGTAATGAACGTTGTGTGAAGTAATGAATAAATATCATTAAACTTCTAAAAAGATATTTATTACAAATTTGTTTCCATACAAGTTAATCCTCTTATTTTATAAAAATTAGTATGAGGATATAGAGACATGATCCAAGGTACCCTAGTTTCACATCTAGAACTTCCACAAATACCAAGATTGGAAGATAAAAGTTCACATACAATATTCTTTGAAACCATGTCAGAAGTAGGTAGAGATATCCTTGAGATCCACATATATATCATGATTTTTATCAAGTCTAACTTAGTATAATTTTTTGATAATAATTTAACAATTGATCCTTAGTTATAAAATTAAACTTTTATTTCTAAAGAAACTATTTCATAAAGAAAATATTATTATTCATGAATGAGATTAAAATATATGTTTAAAAATAGATAAATTGAAGTTGTTGAAATGAATTTCGTTTTTCAATTAAACATATCAAATCTTTCTTAGGGTATATTTTCTAATATTTTTTTGAAATAGATTATTTTTGGGTAAATAATGTAATATAATCCATCCAATGTTTTAATTTTATTTTCAAAAATCTATTTTATGGTTTAGTGGTAACTATACATTATATAAGTAAAAAAACAAGATGCAAAACAAAAAATTTTCCAAATTCAAATTCAAGAATAAAAATAATAGTGAACTAAAATCATGTATTCAATCTTCTAAATCCACTCAAGTCCACACATTGATCCTTATATCAAGTAATTACTTCAGGACTGGAGATCATGAACCACAAGCCACCTCAAGCCACTCCCCCCAAAATAGAGCTTATTAATAATTTCCAATTTATCAGTGACAACCCAAAAACCATTATCTCAAATTAATGACCTGATTAAAACTTCAATGATTACATTGGTTAAGAAAAATAAAATAAATCCATTAAAATAATAATTTTAAAATAACCAACACAAATAAGTAGAACATACTATAACCATAAGAAATAGTGTTGAAGAAAATCATCACAGTAAACGATACCAACACCATGCTACACTGAATATCATAAAACACACCTGCTCTATTGACATTTTCATTTAAAATTAAAATCAATGTTGATGTGGAAACCCTGTCAAAAGTAGATCGACCAACTCTTGTATTATTTAGAACACTATCGACATCCTGACCACACAACCCCAAAAAATATTTTTTATTATCCCTCCAGGCTAGACTATGGTAGGGGAAGAGGAACATGATTTTAGAGAAAATATTTGAGGAGAGAACGGATCGACTGTTGTTATAGTTTAGGACTTCCATCAACAACGATGTGGAAACCAAATCATAAGGAGAGTGGATATTTTAGGTCATTCCTGGATCACTTTTTACCGTCAAACCACACATCACAAAACATATTTCTTACCACCGCTTGAGACTCGACTATGAGAGGGGTAAAGGAATGTGTCATATAAGTAGTGATTTTTTCGGACAAGGGGTCCATTGATGCTTTCATTCTAACCAACATCAACACTGATGTGAAACCCCAATCAATGGGAGAGAGACCAACTCAGGTCATGTCTGGATCACTATCAACCACTAAACCACACATCCAAATACATATTTCCTTCAATCCCTCTAGGCCAAACTTGGAGATGGGTAGAGAAACATGGGGTCAGAATAAGTTTTTGATTGGGAAAGGGAAATGAATGTCACCATTATCAATGAGGAATAAAAATACTAGTTTACCTTCTTAACCAAATTGTCTAACACATCCTTTCGAGTGACACCTTGAAAATTTCACCTTTGAATATCCCCATCATCATCAATACTGACACTTTTATAACATCATAATGACATTAGAATAACATGAAGGGTTAAAAAACCATCTTTAAAATAAACATATATACATAATAATTAATATTATGTGTATTAAAATATAATATTGAACATTAAAGAAAATTCTTCCCATTTTGGAAATCTAATGAATGTTTTTATTCAAATCAAATTTATTTTTTATTTCTTATTTATTAATAAATTTTATAAAAATTTATTTTATGTTTTTCAATTATTTTAAATAAAAAAAATTTCTAATTTATTTAACCTAATTCATTTAATTACATTGTAATTAAAATTATATTTTATTTTCTAATAAAATAATTTTTATGATTAAAATAATCATTTTTCTAAAAATTATTTTCTTTATACTGTACACACTTATATTAAAAATAATTTCAGTCACTTATAAAAATTAAATCCTATAAAATGGATTTCATTTTTGTAATCATCATAATTAATATTAGATAAAAATTTAAAATTAATTTTTGTTCATAATGAATAGTTAAAATAGTTAAAATTTGTTACCAGAGTTAGGGTTAAAATGAGTTTACTAATGGTAATAAATTAATAGATGAGGGTAAAAATAAATCTAGAACTTGACAAAATATTATTGGTTTAATATATTTCTACCTTAACTTATACAAAATTCAAATTTTTGTCTAATTGGTGACAATTTAATAAGAAAATAACTGTATAATATTTAAATATTTTACTTCATTCTCTGTATGTCCCTCCCCTTACTTATAATAGTTCACCACATATCCTCCATTATTTAAAAACATTGAGAACTCTACCTCATCCACTATATACCTAAAATAATTACTAGATTAATTCCCATTTTTCTTGGTCTTCTTATATTCTTCTGTAAACTTTATAAGAAGGCTTAATTTATAATCCAAATGATCTCTCTTAAAGAATAGGTACTCATCTTTACCAACTCTTTCAAATATTATTCTTATTATACTACCTATAAATATTTTATAAAAAATTTAAATAATTAATCTATCATCATAAATATACTGATATTTTATTATAATAATGGGACAACTATTTTCCACCACCTTTTTATCCTACTAAAAATGAAATCATCACTTGTGCGTATGTACAGCCTACCATCTCCACATTGCGGTGTAATTAATTTTTTCATCCCCACTTTATGATGATGGTTACAAATATATAAAATATTAATATATATTATATTTAGGAACTAATTATTATTTTATAATTATAATATATTAACTACCTTCTTACCTTCCCATCCATTGGGAGATAATAAGGGTGCTCATGTGTATATGTGGACTACCACCTTGAGGAAGAGATATGATTTATTTTTATTTTTTCTTCAAATGGAAGGTAATAAGGATATATATAATGAATATATATGATATATATGACATAATAAATATTCATTAAAATTTAATTATTATATACATTATATTAATTCCATTCATTGAAAAGTGGAAGCATCAATCATGTGTATGTATGGACGACCATCTCCATGAGGTGGTGTAATTCATTTTTCATCACTACATTATATGAATAGTTATAAAAGTTTATAAAATGATTACATATGATACATATGACATTATTAATGTTATGGAGATTATGGAACCGTTATCAAGATAAAAGTACTAAAACTAATGAACAAAACTTATTTGAAAAATTAAACAATTAACAATTAGAAAAGATTTGTTTAATAATTAATTATTAATAAATAGTTTTTGGAATGATATAAGTGGATAATATATTATATTATTAATATTAATATGATTATTTTAAAGTAATATAATAAACTTATATTTATTATACATGATTTTAAAATAACATAGGAGGCAAGATGACCTTAAGGTTAGGGTTTTATCTTCCAGTTTTACTTTTATCAGAATTGATTATGTTTCAGTTTTTGATGTTGAAATTATATTATCCATAGCTCAAAAATAATTTTTATTTTCTTATACTTGGTTATTTCTATATATAACCTGATTTCCTTTCAATTATCTCTCCCTAAGAACTCAAAAGTTTGAAAAAACAATTTTATAGAAAAATGAATTTATTTTTCTATTCAGTAAGAAATAATTTCTTTCATTTCCATATTTTAAAAATTCCTTCATATTTTAAATATTCTCTTATTATTTATTAAATTTATTTTTACCCATGTTTTTATTTTTATAAAAAAAATTAAAAAGAAATTTATTTTCATTTTCTGAACATGTTAATTTTTACCAAAGGTGTGAGCGGAATTTTTTTTTAATGTTTACAACACTAATGATTTTCCCTGTATTCATGACTATTATTTACATTAAATATTCCTATATATGATTCCATGGTTCTTTTAAAAAATATTTTTCCTAATATTTTGAAATTTTTTAGATTTTAAATTTGTGATTATAAAATTAAAAGTCAATTTTCCTTAAGAAATGTTGTTGTGGTATTTTGAAAGTATTTTAATTTTTTTTAATAACCTTTGATTAATATTATATTTTTTAGGGAGCTACTCTAATGATACCATCAACCATATTTATCTAGATGGATTATGATCATGTTGTTCTATTTATTTATTTGGGAAAATATTTACATTTTGTATTCTATTTTTTCAATACAAATTTTTATGTTGATTATGTATTGAATTTTTATTCATTTATTTTATATGATGAATGTATTGGACTTATTATGTAATATTTGTGCCCTGTTATAGCCCCTTGATGTTGGCCTCAAGAGAAAAACTAGTTTTGGTATTTTTAATATTCCATGCTTATTTATATAAGATGTATTAGAATGAGGCCACGGTGGTAAGATTATGGTGTTCGACATTGTTCATTATATACTTACAACATTAGTTATTGTTATCCCTGTGATTATTTATATTATTATTTAATATAGGGATATATTCCCCTTTTATTATATTAGATATATAAAATATTTTATTATTGTTTATCACTACCATATTATTCAGGATTTATTTATCTAATGTCAGATTTTTTTGTACACTTTCTTTCAATGGTCATATGATCTCACCCCTTATTATGTTTTATTTTCCCTAGATTACCTAGAATATATTTATGAATTATTTCAGGGATATACTAGAAGATATGATAAAGTTGTCACTAGAATATGAATTTGTATTTTATGTTTTAAAATGTAATAAGAAAATTATATATGTATCTAGTATCTTAATACTAATAAAGTATTCAATCCATTGGGACTCAATCTATTGTATATTGTTAAGATTTAGATAAATAACCACCAGATCTAAGTTATTGGAGTCAGTGTGTTATTGTTGGTATCATAAAACTTTTTTTATAAACTATGGGAATTATATTTTTGAAAACGTATATTAGAGAATATAACACAATAATAGACTCTGAGGTTAAGTCTATTTATAGGATAATATCAAAATTATTTTGTAAACTATATATTGATTTATTTTCCTAGAAAATAAATCCCTATGTGGATATTAGAGATTGTATAAAACTAGGAATAGATTCACCTAGTGGTAATAAATTTGAAAGGTTTAGATTGTGTATTAAATTAATCATTGATAATGCACGATAAGTAGGTCTAAGACAATAAACCTATCTAGAAACACCTAGGGGATGCTATTTTTTTTATTCACACCCTCTTCGTGAACCATTAGGAAATATTTGAAAATATTTTTATGATTTAATGATATTCCCAAAGATACTATGTTTATGATTCTAATATTATTTGTGTATAAATTTTTAATTTATGTTAAGTGTTAATATAGATTTATAATTATATAATATAATTTAAAAACTCATAATGTTATTATCTAATTTAGTATATTAAATTTTTTATAAATTACGAAGGGAGAGTGGAATGGAAACCATATCAATGCATATAATATATGTAAGGAATTCTCTATTGGACAAGACAATGAAGATGGAGTTGGATCTGAAAAAATTAAAAGTATATTAGGGATTTTGACTCATTTTGTGAATAATAACCTTGAACATATGGGGTATACATCTGAATCCCTAAATGGTGAAACAATGTTGGACTAATTTATGTGACAAAAATATCAATCATTCAATTAGACTGTTGACCCATTAGTTGCAGCTTAATGGATCAAATCCTAAAAGAAGAAACTTATGACCTTGGAGAGTATTTAAGGATAGATATTTATCATAACACTTTGTCATCTTAAAGGATGTATTGATCATTTGTGGTCATTGATCTAGATAACTAAGGATTAATAGGAAATAAATTTCACATAGTTGAATATTTTCAAGAAGATATTCTTCAAAAAATAAATTCCTTGTGAGAAATGACATCATATTGAGATTAAATTTCTCAATATAAGGAAAAAGGGATGATGAAATGTTGTTGAATATGAAGATAATTTTTCTTAGAAAATAATTTTGTAGATTATTTACATAATCCAGGGAGTGATATTTATGATTTCATTGATGGGATAAATCCTAGATTTAGAATGAAAATAAACTCTAACACATTTTCATTATATGAGGATATTCTATAAAATTCAATCAAGATAAAGAAATAGTTATACAAGTATTATGTTTTTGAGCACTCTATAAAAAAGAAATATAGAAAAAGGGAAGAAGTGAAGGGTGGAATTTTAAACTTGTAATAATTTTGGAATGAATCACTATAGAACATGGTTGATGGGAATGTGATTTTACATCAAATTTAGTGAGAAAGATGACATGTATTGTAATTTGAAGCTAACGAATGAATCTTTTAATATCCAATTCTTCAACTATAAGTAGATATGTTACTATTTGAATCAATTCTACAAGATTTAAGTGGATTTTACTTAGAAATGTACAAGGTGGAATTACTAATATTGTGTTATCACTACAACTAAGATTAAAATTCCTAAAGATGTATTGGAAGGTACATTGATTATAGACTCAAATTTAGCTAATTTTTTATTTGATTCTATATCTTATCACTCTCTTATGACATCCATGTTTTCTAAAAAAAATTGGTAATTCCCAATAATCTTAAGAATGTACTTTTTAATTAAGACTCTTAGTGGAAATATTACTTCAAAAATGATATATCATTTAGTTACCATTATTACACATAGACAAAACCTATTTGAAAAGATTATTTTTATACATATGTTTAACTTTTATTGAATCCTTGATAAGGATTATATTTCAAATTATAATGTGAAAAATATTATCAATAGAAGAATATTATAATTTGTGATAAAGAAATGGAAACCTTGGTTTTCACAGGGGAATCTAATTTATATGAATCTTTTATGGATCCACCTATAGTATCTAACTTATTTAACTTATCAAATAAAAAGATCATAAACATCCTATGAATGAGAAAGTTATCCTTAGAATAGAGGATGTATCTATTCTGGAGGAAAACATTGATGTGTTTCTCAATGAACTACACCTAAAATGACTTGATCATGATGTTGAGTTATCTATTGTTATCATCCAATATTAAAAACATATATATAATAATTCTTATAATATGGATATGGAGAAATTAGTGTAACTAAAGAAACAACTACATTATTTCTATTGTTATGGGTTTGTACACCCTGGTTTTTCACTATGGGGAGATCATATTATTTTTATTAATAATAAATATGGGTCTATGATATTTTTCATCAATTACAGGTAAATAAATTCCATTTTTATAAATCAAAAGTAACATATCCCCAAATTAAACACTTATTATATCAACTTCATGGGGCTAAATATTTTCAAAGATTTATATTCATTATACATATCATCAACTATGAGTAAATAAGATGGATATTCTAAAAACAACATTTCATACGAGGTATATACAATATAATTTTATAGAAATTATATTGTAATTGAATAATAAACCCTATGAATTTATGTGTAATGTCTCAGACCTAGATTTCACTGAATGTTACACAGATCCAAGTTGTCCATAAGGCCCCAATAACATCTCCCCAAACTCCAAAGGCTTCCGACTAGCTGCAAGGGCCTTGAGTATGTCTATGGGGAGACTATGCCCTCATTAATAGAGTGTATCGCACTGAATATATGATAACAGTCAAATATCAGAAGTAGTATAAAAAAGAACATGAAAAACCCCATCTAATGATAGATATATACAACAATACCAGAAGTATACTCATATAAAAAATGATATGTCATGTCATGTGTCTACAAAGCATCCAGAACTGATATATAGGCATCAATTCAGTACATGTGCCAAAGTACCCAAAATACTAAAAATATGCAGTCCCTACTATAATCATGAGTCTCAACCCGGTCATGTGATACCCTTCTCTTAATCATTCCATAAATTCATGAATTAAACTATGGTTGCTATCCCTGGTCCCTACCTACATTTAAAGAGTCTTCCAGGGTACCAAATAGTGGTTCAACCAGGGTGTGAGATAAAATCACAGTAAGTCGCCACCCAAGGTGTCTATAAGAAGTCATGGATGTGCAATATAAGTTCAAGTAGAGTACATAGCATAATGGGTATGGAAGTATAAAAAATTAAGTGCATGAGGAAAAATTAACCAATCAAGTAATATTGTACATCCACACAAGTCTCCCTGCAAACAAGTTTCAATCTTTTATAGCATGGAAGAAATAATTCAAAATGGAATTAAACAACATCGAAAATCCATATACACAATAGCTCATATCATTCATAACCATGATGTATAACCTATAATGTCATATCAACCATGGTCTAGTCATATAATCAGTCATTTCACATTTAACAAAGCTATGTCATATAATAAAAAGATTCATATTTAATATGGTCATGTCGAATGAAATAAGTGCCAGACCCCTCAGTTTTGGATTTAATGTATAGTGAACCAAGGATTCCTCAATGGGTCCCATGATAATCATCATGGAAACTAGATTAGACATGGTTTGGGGTCCATGGAGCAAGTTAAAAGACCATTTCCACCATGATACCTAACATGCCGGATCCAAGGGGTAGCAAGGCCCAAACAATTCCATATAATCAAGACTCATGGATCAATCTCATCCAAGTAATCCTCTATAGATACCCAGATTCAAGTAGTAACATCGAAAGCATCAATATAATCACTTATCATTCGTTCAATTTATCAATTCACAAGCATTAAATTCCATGAGTTTAACTAATTATATAAAAATTCCATTTCCATCACTTTCCATTTTTTACCCACTCATAAAATATTTTACAATTAAAATCTTAAAAAATAGATATCTTTTATCAAATGGAAGAAGAGGAGGAATATATCTTAATCAATCAATTTATTTCATTTCATTTGTAAATGGGCTTCCTCTAACTATGAAAGATCAAGAACGCACCCCATATGTGGTAAAAAAAATGGAAAATATTAAATTTACAGCCCACGGGTGACCCTGGATGGGGAAACAACCTAAGACAAGTCTCAATGAACTAGTTGGGATCTCTAATAGGTTCCAATGTGTTCAATTTGATCATTCGATTCATTATAGTGGTGATACAAAAAATTCTAGCATGCTGCACTTTTGAAACTAGATCTATATAGAATCAAACCACTTGGGAAAAATATAGACCATCTACTATATGTCCGTAGTAGGGTGCTTCTCCTGTAGCAGCTTCTTATTTCACTCAGATCAAGGGAAAAATGATGAGCATATGAAGAAACTAGAAATAAAGAATATTATATTGCACATAAATTATTCTTTCAATACTAATAAAAAAAATAATGGCACAAAAGGAATAGAGTTCTCACTGGCATGAATCCAATGAGACTAATGGTGCTTGATTCCAAGATCAGATGTATAATTAAGAGAAATGCCTATGAAATGGATTTAAAAGGAATCACCCTGTGTGAAGAGGTTTTTTACCAAAGGAAAAGTGAAATAGATTTAGGTTTATAACATAATTTAAGGGAAAATTAGTCATTTTCCAAAAAAATCATCGATACAATTTGGTCCCATGGTTTTCCAAACTGTGCACCCTCTATTGTGCTATGGGGGAACCCATACAGTCACTACACACGGTATGACTATCCATGATAAAACTGTGCATTTCTAATTCACTAAAACCTATAGTCCCCCCTCCCCACTAGATTGTGCCTCTATCCACATGGTTTCCTCATATAGTGCACGTTATATCATCCAAATGTCTATCCCTATATGGTTTCATCAACCTGTGTGTTAGGGGATTCACGGTTACTACTAACCATGCATCCTATTTTTTTCTCCAATAGTTGGGTTTCATGTTCAGAACAAGCCCCAACGCCTCTTATACACCCACAATCTATAAGGGTATTCCCATTAGGCCATAAAGATATTTTAGTCCAAAATTATATAGTTTTTAACCACATACAAAAACTCAGGAACTTACAATCTTCCCCCATTAAAGTAATTAATCTCCAAATTCCCCTATCAAGGGTGGTCAAGAATCGTCAGAGAATAACTCTAGCCACTGAGCACGTAAGTCGGCCTCCCGCTCCCAAGTATCATCCTATAAAAATATGTTCTTCCATAGAACCCATACTAGAGGAAATTATTGGCCTCAGATAACCTTCATGATCCTATTAATGATGCAAATAGGATGCTATTTAAAGGACTCATCAACCTATAAATCAACCTCCTCAGCTAAAAATCATGATATGGGTATGAATGATTGTGGAACATCTGAGATACATGGATGATTTCATGCATATCCCTGTGCCTATGAGGTAACTAGAACTAAAAGGATACCAGACTGACTCTACCTATAACCTCAAACGGTCTAACATATCATGGTGAAATATTACCTTGTCTCCTGACCCATATATGTCCCAGCCATAGTGAGACACCTAAAAAGACCAGATCCCTGACCTCAAACTCTAGTGGTCTTTGATAGTGATAGGTGTAATATTTATATCAAGACTATGTATCATCCATCTACTTCATGATCAACTTGACCTTCTCATAATTCTCCACTATGAGACACTGTAAGAACCTAACTCCAAAAAACTAGGAGTCGGTGCCTCCTAAACGTGATGTGTCATTTTGAAATAAGAATATGCACTAATAAACACACATTACGTCCCATACAGAGGATCAAGTTCGGTTCAGGCTCTGGGAAACCGGAAACTTCAGGGATGTTTCATCTGATAAAAGTTGTTATGTGAAAATTGTAAATCAAAATGTAGGGTGAGAAAAAGAATGCCCAGTAAAGGGTTTTAAAATAAACCAATGTAACTTTTGAAAGCATTCATTAAAACTATCCATAAAACTTTCTCTTAAGGAAAACTGTATCACATGTAACATAACATAAAAGTGCTCAATCAAGATTTTCATGGAATACATGAATCAATTATGACATTTTTCAAAGGAGAAATAAAGGTCATCCTAAACAAGTATGACATATGATTATTTAAGGACAAATTAAATAGTTAAGAGTAATACATAATTAGAGTTGTGTTTGAAGGAAACAACTTCAATTCATAAGTTGGTTACTATCTTACTAAGTGATAATCACAAATCATCCCCTAAACCTTTTATTGTGACATCAATATGAACTTGATAAAAAAACATAGGGACAGAGTTGTGAAAGAATAGGAATATCATTTTGAAAATAACTTGTAACATAACTTGAATATATGGCTTCAACATTTCATCTATACATTCATGAATATATCACCAAGGTCCATCCCCAAGGTGTCGTGAAATTACCAAGGTTATTCACCAAGGTATCATAAAACTTTTCATCTCTAGAGATTTATTACTTACACAATGCATTGGAGCTCTCTCAGGGTTCACCCTTAATATTTATTTACTTACATGTGAGCCACATAGACCATACTTTACTTAAACGGGGTTGTATATTCGATATGACCCATACCACCTTGAATAATTCATTCATTTTCATATTACCTATGGTGTCCCATACCACTTAGGGTAACTTGATTCTTGGTTCATTATTATGATGTGTCATATGAATAAATGATGATCAATGATATGGACAAGAAAAAACCATTATACAATTGGTCTACAAACACATGACATGATAGATAACATTACAAACATGGGTTAATTAATCAAAAGAAGGAATTTTTTAGTAAACATTCAATGTACAAAGGTCAATTACTAAACCACATCAAATGGTAGATCAAAAGGGGTTGTTACATGAAATGATAAAGTGATACTCTTTAAAATTATTTCTTCATGGAAATGAAATACATAGATACTTTTCATTAAATATACTTATAAACATGGCACTGAACATGCAAATAGGCTAAATCATAAACGTGATTAACCTACAGTAAACATTGTAGCAAATTAATTATGTGTTAAAATTTTATACAGGCATAACATGATTTAAAAGTCCATTTATTTTCTAATTCATTTGTGTCAAGTCAGAGTATATCCCTTTGACATTCAATGCGGTTAATAATATTGAAATTAATTTAATCATGACCATTATTGTAAACTTAGATACAAAAATACAAAATAGCATAAACATACACTAAAATCCTATATGTATTAAAATATTAACAACCATTACGTGAAATTAGGGTTTCAAATATAAATCTTAAAAAAATACATACATACATAACGATATATACACCAAGTGTATATATGGGTTTTCTCATAAATCAATCATGGTCCACTAAATCTCCTAAAATCTGAAAACCTCTAATCCTCAATCATTTAATTGGCAGGAACCAAACCATATAGGGTTTATTATATATATATATATAAAACCATAAAAATTTATGAAAAATGAGATTTTAAACTATAATGTTACTATACATAAACCAAAATCCTAATTCTCACCTAAAATATTATTTAAGGGTTAGTATTCAAGTCTTAAAAATCATAAATGATTGTATTGGAAAACATATATGTATAAATAATTATACACATAATAATACAAAGTTTATGAAAATATTTTTTCACATTTAAAATAGATTTGAAACAAACTTTATAAGTATATAAATCCCATTATATCATGATGATTATTTGGAACCCATAAGAAAATAGTTTGGATTGGTATTATATATATGTAAATACACCCGATTATACACATGTATAATTTGGGTTTTTCTTAATGAAACATTTTGAATGAAACCCTACATAGTATAAACGATTACTTACCCCTAACAACACATCAAAGAACTCCCTGGAAAACCTTATTACATGGAGGGTTTTCTAAGTATTTATGTGTATATATATATATATATTGAAAAACAATATAAACACAATATAAAAATAGGGTTTTTAAAAAAAATAATGAGAGAAAGTAAATCATTATTCACGTATAAACTTCATAAACAATAATCTGGAAAACATTCATGGAGAGGCTCGAAGTAGAAAAATGTTTGTATATACATATATTTATATATGTTTATATACTATATTAATCATATATATAGAACCTCTCATTTTAAATTATTTTAAAAACTAAAACCTTTAAAATAGAACCCTTACATTTTTATCCATGAAGGTAAGTTCCGTTGAAACCCTCTGTTTGAAATGAAGGGTTTGCATGGTATGTATATACATGTAAACTTAAACTGTATGTATACATATATATACTGTGGGGGTAAGGATGGGTTGGGAAAAAACATGAAAACATATCACCCTTACCGTGACTGTGGAGGACGATCAGATCAAAGGTAACTCGCTGGTTTTCTGGGGAGATCGAGAGGAGTTTGGGAGCAAGAGGATGTCCGTGAGGGGGAGGGGTTTAAGTAGAGGCTTTGGTTAACTTAATGAGACTCGACCCAAGAGGTAGGCCGGTATGAGGGGGATGAGACTATAGTTCCCTAGGAGGTGGGGTGTGCAAGAGTCAAGGGGAGCAGTGAAAATTGTGGTGGTCGTAGCGTCCTCAGGTGAACCAGTGCGCTGGAGCGGGACCACGATGTGAGGAAGAAGAAGAAGGAGATCAGATGGTTGGGAGGGAATGGGAAAGAGAACGTGGGATTTTAAAGAAACGATGGTCAAGATTTGATCTTGAATAGATCTGACGGTCACAGAGAGACACAGGCGTTCGTGGGGCTTTGATCGTGCGGACTGTTCCGATTGATCGTGAGATGCGATGAACAGCTCGAATCACGCGACACCAGAAATTCGGTGTCCCACATCGAATTGAAACAAAGAAGGGGCGTGGCTTATTCTCCAAGGCACACTATTCTCATGGCAATGACACAATCACCCACTCCACAAGGCCTTATACATGGGCCCCTATGGGCCTTGGCCAAACCTCACGTACTGCG
This sequence comes from Viscum album, assembly GCA_963277665.1. Taxonomy (NCBI): domain Eukaryota; kingdom Viridiplantae; phylum Streptophyta; class Magnoliopsida; order Santalales; family Viscaceae; genus Viscum; species Viscum album. Next base: position 287,472,493 of record OY728153.1, on the reverse strand, counting down.
CACTGCGGGCCTTAGACACGGGCCCGCGTACGGCCTGGCCGAAGCTCCTCTTGGCTCATAAAAAGCTGAGCCACACCAAGCATGCACTACTCAGGAGCCTGTGACTCTAATGGACACTGCCTCAAGTGTCACTGAAACTCGATCTTGGCCTTGAGGGCTTGACCCCAGGGCTTCTCTCGACTGGCCGGGTCCCTCTAAGTTTTTATTAAAAATTAATTTGAGAAAAAAATAAAATGTTAGAAAATATGGAAACAGAACGGTTTCATTTAAAAAAAATATGCAATACTTATAGTTAATAATTGAAACTGTATAAACTTTTATAAGTTTTAAGAACTTATAAATTTTAAAATCTAAAATCCAATATATAACATAATCTACCAATTGATTTAAAAGATAAATAGTTTATCCTAATTAAAAATACTTAGTTTTAAAGATCTAAAAATATTTTTTTCAACAATCATTAAAGGTATATGATTATAAGATACTATTTAAACATGACTTTCAAAACATTTAGAAGGTGTTAAAATACTAGGTTTTCAACCATTTGGATTTTGTAAAATCAATGAGGTTCCTTTATAAGAGTACTCTTTTCTTTAAAAATTATGATATTTAAAAATATAATTCAAATCATTTGAACATTTGAACATACATGAAATACCATAAGGTTATAGGAACCATGTTTTTATAAAAAGATAAACTTTAAAACCCCAATGGCCATATATATATAACAGTCATAGTTTCGAAAGGACCCCTATAAAAACAGCGGGGTAGGGTGTTTCAAACTCAAGGTAACTGAAGAAGATGGTGATCCCAATCCCACTGATGATCATCACAGTATTCATGATTAAGGTGGTGATGTTTTTTTATTCAGTTGACTCAGAGGATCTCCTTTACTTACTATGCATTGTTGTGGTGATTGGGGGTCTTCCAGTAGTTCAAATAGGGGTTTTAATAGGTATTTTTGGTTAGTGTGTTTACTCTTTTCATCTCAGTGTATTGTAAATGCTACAATGTTATTAATTAATTAAAGTTCCTTATGTTTATCCTTTTAATTTTTGTTTGGTTAAACGTACTTCAACAAAAGTGAATGCATAGTATCATTATTATAAGATGCCCAAAATTCAGGGTGTTACAGACACAATCCAAGTAAAGGTACCTCACCTACCTCTAACCAGTACAAATGTGATCGACATGGTCTACTATAGAAAGACCATATGGTTCCATATGTGTAGTATCTTGATATATATTATTGTATATTAACTCAACTAGGGTTATATGACTCTCTCAAGATCCACCAAAATATAGGACACATTCTCAAAGCATGTCCTCATGATACTATACCGTACGCTCTGAATAGCCATCAGTATAAGGGTTTTATGTTGTGATTAGAAGAACCTATGTATTTAGGGCTCTCTTCAAAATCTAATAGAAAAGAGACAAAAACTAGGTTGGCCTATCAGAAATGATAGTACGATGGAACCCATGATGTCTTACAGTCTCATAGATATGCAACCTTCCAAGCCCATCTAAACTGAAGGTCTCCTTGATCAGAATGAAATGTTCGACCTTCGTGAGCCTATAAACATAAACTCACACAACATAACTACCTAAAGAAAACCAATGAAATCTTGTAACAATACACTTCAAAAATTCCTCCCATTTACACTCAGGAATGGGTAACTGTTATCAAATCCTATTTGGTCACTGATGTTCCACCTTCACCTGCTCATAGGTGGAACACCTCATGATGAAACCAGCTACCTCACATTTCATACCCGACTACCAGTACAAACTGCATAAGTCATGATACATCCTTGTGATGTTAGGGTGAACCTCAAAAAATAAGGCATCAATCACTAACATCATCTCCTTTCATATGTCTGTTTGGAACCATACATGACCATGAACATGCAGTATCTCGTCCTTACATATAGTTCAACTAGGAGGTGGGTCCTAACCTTCCACACTCTCATATAGGTCCAGGAATTCAGAATATGAAAGATATATCATTCTTAACCTATCAAGAATAGTATACATCATAACTAAAAATGAAATAAAATTATTACCCTGACTATCCTGAACCCCCAAGTGTATCTCCTAAAATAATTTCATAACCCTTCACTTGATACTAGCTTACTAACCTGCATATATCTAAGTCCTCTTGCTCAGTTCATCAATCACTGCATTTCCATTTCTAGGTGTATAAGTATGATCTAAGGTGAAAGACTATAGGTACTCACCCAATATTTTCTACCATGGATTCAGATCATGCTATGAAAAAATATAATTGAAGATTTTTTGGTAAATTTACACCATAAAATGCTCATGTAGTAAGTAATGTCTCCAATAATATAAATCTTGAACCACTATATCCAACTCAAGATCATGGGCCAGGTAATTCTTATCATGTTTCCTCAACTATAAAATAGTACTGGTGCTAAAGTAAGTCTTCATTTCATCTCTTGAATGGCTATCACATAGGTATATGATCATACAAAATTCACACCCTTTTAGTCAAGCCTATAAGAGGCACTTCTATCTATGAAAAGTACTATATGAAATTATTTTAATATCCATATATCCATAAGAAACACTATATATAAAATATGTTCTTGGGATGGTACCAATAAACTATAGCACTCAGCTTATATAGGTCAACTAATACTCCTATATATGAGATAATATGACCCATGAATTGGATCTTATCCATCCATAAGTGGCACTTTGTGAGCTTAAAATACAACTGACAGTCGATAGTGTTTATAAAATGATCTCAAGATGTTTGGCATGGTCGTATTGATTATGGGAATACACCAACATATTTTCTAGGAAATATACCACAAACCAATCTAGATAAGGATGGAACACTCAGTTCATTAGCACCATGAAAACTAATAGTGCATTCATGAGACCGAACGACATAACTAGACATGTGTATAGACTATACCTACTATGGAAAGTTTTATATGGTATATCTGTAGGGAGAACATGTACCTAATGACACTCATATCTGAAATAACTTTTTGAGAATACCCGAGCTCCGCAAAGATAATCTAACATGTCATCTATCATTGGAAAGTGATATCAGTTCTTAACCATTAACAGGTTCAATGTTCCATTATCCACAAATATATTAGAGTACCATCCCAATTTTTCACCAAAAGGACCAACGAACCCCATGAAGAAGTACTGGATCGTATAAAAAATTTCCCATACAAGTCCACTAGATTCCCTTTAATATCTTATAACTCCTTTGTATCCATCCTCTAACGAGTAATTGATATCATTGTAGAAATTAGAATTAGATTTATTGAGAACTCCAATTCTTTCTCAGGCAGTAAACCGGAAATTTTTTCGAGGAAGACATCTTAGAAATATTTACCACTAGAGAGAAATTTTGATGACATGCTCCCTGATCATCCAGATACAAAATAGCAAACTAGGTTGGCATCCCATGATCATCCAGATACAAACTATCATGTTGGTTTTTCATCCTACCTATCCCATGATTCACACATCTATCTAATCTTTCCTAAACATCACATTCACTCTTGTCATCATAAATTGTTTTCTTTGTTGATGTGAAAGTCTCCATCTAGTGATAGAAATCAGTAAAGGCTCAATAAGAAACTATTTATACCATCTTGAGTGTGACATAAAACTCGATCATCTTATAGACTATAAGATTCCATATGAAGTGACACACACAAACCTCAAGGGGAAACTCCATAAACTAATGTACATCCACTATTATGATCCCCATAGGAGTTTAAAATTTCATTACTCCTGTAGAAAATTGAACAACATGCCCAAGGATTTCCACCAAATGTAAATATATGAAACTATGTGATACACCTTTATCAAAGTGGGTAGCTCTAGTAGTAGAATATACTAATATCCTACCTCTCAATATAGACTTCTTGGAACCCTGCTCCTTGGGGGTATGTTATAAGGAATTTATTTGGCCTGAATACTAGCCCTATGATAGAACCTCACAACCCAAAGTATGCCTGATTATATATCACAGTAAAAATTATGCATGGTTGCCTCATTCATGACCACCACCACCACCTCAGCCTGAATGGCTAGTACTACTCTAGATCTATGCTTGACATGGATCTGTGAAACCTGATCCTGAATATGGTGTCAAATATGATCCCTACCACTCACTACTATATGGAAGGTCCTGTAGAAACATTGCCCATAGCCCATCCTACCAAAATCTCAGCACTTGATTGGGTCACGATCAGACTGATTCTTCACATGTCCTTATTCTCCATACTAATAATAGAAAAAAAACACTACCAGTACAAGAGGGATGTCTGGTACACATCTCATAGGAATCCTCAAAATGTCTCTTCCGACAACTGGAATTAAAACTACTTGATCGAGAGACTGTACTTCTCTACTATATGCCTCCATATTACCTTATCATGCCCTATGTAATTATCACTTGATTTACTATCTAAGTAAACATCATCAACCTAAACATATTGACCTTATATCGAATAGAATGTCAGAGACCTTCCTTGAAGCCTCTCACCCTAGATATCTAATCATCAAGGTTTTACGGGGAGAAAAAAACTGAAGATCAGTAAAGCATGCCAAATGATCCATAACATTCATAATTCCCTTCTCCATATTCTTGAATTCGCTATCCCTCTCTTCTCTCAGAGTCTCAGAGTAGAGGTATGGATTGAACTTAGTTTAAAAATAAACCCAATCCATATCTCGAAGCATGTCATCGTGGTTCGAAACATCCCACCAGTGATTTTCTACTACATGAAGCATATAATTCACTATCTTCACTCACCTATCATGAGGTGTCTCCGAATGATCAAAGATCAACAGAGTTTTCTTGGTCCATATCTCAACAAACTATGGACCTCCGTCACCCAAAACAATGGTAAGATGTTCATACTTGACCACACATGTCATCACATCCATGGACAAGGTAGGCTTTAGTTCTCCCTAAAAATTGATCATAAAAAGAAAAACCCCATCATAAAACTATTCCAAACAACGTATTTCTTGTAAAACTACTAGTTCCTTAGCTAGCACTATAGAAGGTTCCACCAATATCTCATGGTCCACCACATCTAGATCATGGTCATCACCACCTTCCTAGTATATTATTAGAGGTCTTCATGGTGTAATGCCTCTACAATTCCAAACACATGCCTTCAAAAATATTAATAAAAAATGTTCACATCTAAAATTGCAGTAAAAGTCAAAACCTTCCTATAAACTGGTCATACCACACAACCTTATCCTAAATCTATGATTGGGTAAAAATAAATAGTTATAAACATCTATAGATACACTTCCTAATCTCACTCAAAAGTTGGGTCTAGGTCAAGTTCTATATTTTACATTCTAGTTTATATTTGAATTCACATTTACATCACATTTTATTTTGGATGGTTGAACCAAATGGTTCAACACTTATGGTCCATAAGGTCTCATACACCACATGAAAAAAACTATGGAATCCACTCAATCTATAACATAACACATTCTAGTCCATGAGACTCATTGTCTATGACTCAACATTCCATAATTGGTTTCATAGGGTGTCTGCTATAGCTTAATCCGGAAAAAGTTATTGTGTTACGACAGGAACTCTATGTACCAGCCATGTTTCTTAGTTACCTACAAATAATGTCTATCAAAATATAAGGTATATTTATAATGGTACATATCACAACATCATTCAAAATATAAATTAACCCTGTATGTCATTAAATAATACATGTAATTTGAATCTTTTAAAGTGCCTAAAATGATGCATGAGAAGGAATACCCTTATCTCATCAGGTTATAAAAAGTAGAACCCTCAATCATACAAATGATAACATCACAGTTCAAGTGCATCACCCAACGATGAAATCAAATCGACTATATTAGTCAAAATATAGAAATATCTAATTTCCATTTGAGGAAATTTGGTTTTTTTCCCTACATGTGTTAGCTACTCCCTGGCATAGCTCATTACCAAATTCCAATTTTTTCTAATCACCTTTCTATTGTCTCAAAATAATATAGTAGAAAAGAAATTTTCTTATTCAACTTTATAACATCCCAAACTCAAATTCCACTAAACAGTGCCCCAAGCCTTATTCACCATATGGCCTTAAGAGCATCTCTTCAAATGCTAGAGGCTTCCAACTAGAATCAAGGGCATATGGTGTGTCTATGGGGAGATTATACCTTCATTAACATAGTGTAGAATAGTGGATATATGATAACAGTCAAATACAACATGCAGTGTAATAATATAATAGGATATAATCATCTAATTATATATATATAACCATACCACAAGTAGTCTCATATACAAAATGATATTTCATGTCATATGTCTACAAATCATCCAAAATAGGTATACAAACATCAGTAGAGTACATGTATCGAAATAAAAAAAATACCAAAAGGAAACTATCCCAACTAGCATCATGAGCCTCATCTTGGTCCAGTGCTCCCGTAAACCTAAAAAGTGAACAAATTCAAGCATCAAACTATGGGTTCTTGACCCAATCGAAAATAGCACCCAAATTTTCTATCTAGGTACCCAACAGTGGCCTGAATAGGGTGTGAGATACAATCCTTAAAGATCACCACCCAAGGTGTTGATAACAAGTCATGGTTGTGCAATATAATATAAAGTGGAGTGCATAATATAATACTTTATGCAGTACTGAAAGTAAAGTTCCCAATGAAAAAGTATCCAAACAAGTAATATTGTACAACGATATAAGGTTCCATGTAAGCAAGTTTCAAGATCCTATAGTAAGGATGCAGTAAATCGAAGAGGAATTATACACCACGACCATGTCGTATACACAATATAGGATACCATCCATGGTGATGTCATATAACCTATAATTTTTTATCAACCAAGTTCAAGACAAATAATCAAGAATTTCATATTTACCATGCCTGGTTTTTAGAGTCATAACTATTAGATTTACCATTTTCATTTTGTATAATAGAATTTTCAGACCCCTTAGGGACTGATCCAAGGTGTAGTCAACCAATGTATCCTCATCGAGTCCTAGATGAATCTCAATGGAAATTATCATAGACATGGTTTGGGGTCCGTGGATCATTTCAACAAACTGTGTCCATTGTGAGCCTAGAGAAGCTAGATCCAAGAGGTAGAAAGGCATAAGCCATCCCATAGAATCAAGACCAAAGGAGAAATCGATTCCAAGGCATTGACTTCCACTATCTAAATCCAAAGAGTAACATCCAAGAAATTTAATGAAATCACTTGTCATTCATTCCATTTATCAGTTCAAAATAATTCAATTATGTGAGTTTTCCCACTCATATATCATTTCCATTTCAATTATATTCCATGAGGTTACCCACTCATATAACCATTCACATTTAAATAGATACAAAAATCAACAACATTAATCATATTTAAAAAGAGGTGTAATGTCTAATAATAAATCAACTCAATTCATTTCATTTATAAATGGTCTTCCTCTAACTAGGAATGCTCAAGCACACACCCCATGGGTGGTATAACAGAGGACAATGTCAAAGGCATTCCCCATGGGTCCCCATGATTGGTGAAACAACCTCTAAAAAATCTCAAGGAACTAGTATAAATATCTAACAGGTTCCAATACATTTAATTTGATCATTAAATTCATTTATGGGGATATTTCAAAAATTCCAATGTGCCTCACTATGTTGACTAGATATATAAAGTATAAAACCACTCCGAAAAAGTATAAACCGCCTACTGTAGGTCTATAGAAGAGTGATCATCTTGTATCACCTTCTAATTTGACTCAAATTGAGAGAAAAATGAAGAACAGGTGAAGAACCTGGAAATAATGAATGTTATCTTTCACTTAAATGATTCATTATATTTTTAGAATAATGAAGAATGAAACCAATGTAATATATTACTCATCAGTGGGAATCCAACGAGATTGACGGTGCTCGAATCTTAGATATAACTGATAATCAAGAGAAAATGTTATAAAATAGACTACAAATGGAGATCCATGTATGATGTGGTTATCTCCTAAAGGAAAATTAAAATAGATCTAGGTTTATAACATAATTTAAATGAAAATTGGCCATTTTTTCTATGAAAACTAGCATGCATTGTTTGGACCCACTATTGGACAAACCTTGCACCAACCATAGACCACATAATATGCAAAGGGGGGGGCCCACAGATTCACTCCATACAGTTTGACTAACCATATGAAAAAATGCATTTTTTATTCACTAAAAACTGTAGGTTCCTCGTATGGGTGTGTTCCACCATCCACATGGTTTACTCAAATCTTTCAGCCTGTAGAACCCCACTATCCATATAATGACCCAGACTTTACATACATTGTTAATACTTCAAAATTGAAGCATACTTATTACAACATATAACAAAACCATGAAAGGGCCGTATAGGTATAGTGTCTTTAGAAACTGGGAAACATAAACAACTGGTTCATAAAGCATCTACAGTGTCTCCCATTTATTTCATCATATCTATAGTCCCTTTTGGCATATCTTACTCAATAACCTTCTTCTTGACCTGGGGAAAGAAAAAATACAAAAGGGTGATCTCAAATGCCCAGTAAGGGTAAACAAAAGAAATATCAATCACATCGTATACATAATCACATAACTTTTGAAAATCGTAACCTGCAAAAGAGATCATAATTTCATAACATGGGATAAATCATGGCAGTGAAATTTAATCACAATAGTCATAACTTAAAACATGAAACTTTGTGGCATACACACATAATCATAGAGAATCATTTCTTGTTAGTCAAGACTCATTTCCAAGACTATCTTAGTGGACAAAGTCCCTTTCTGAACCGATTCACCCTCATTTCAGTCCTGTTTCACTGAACCGGTATAACCTACCGTTCCAGCCATGTCTATCTCATGAGATATAAAATCTTTACCCAATGCATTGGAGGGAGATATAGGTCCCACCCATCTCATAATGAAACCATTCTTATGTGTGCCACAAAATCATAAATCATACATCATTGCATAACCCATGTAATAAAAATGGGAATATTAAACATCATGACATCATAAAAAAATTCATATAAGATAAAGGAATTCATAAAAATATAATTCCATCACAACATAATCAAATCAATGTAATAATAGGGATAGAAACAGAACCCTATATTATCTTAGATGGAAAATAATTTTGATAAAACACTTGAACTCCATTCTTGAGGAAAATATCCTTTCTACTTCAAAAACACTTTTCCTTTCTTAACATGTCGTAAAATTATAAACTAAAAGAAGTTGATTAAAAATAAACTTGAAATCTTGTAAAGGAAGCTTCTTGGAAATAATGTTTTAAAAATCCATTCATTCCGTATAAGTTAAAAAAAACATTCTTCGTACTTTTGTCGGAAAAGTCAAAAAGAACCTCGCACGAAAAACGACAAAAGATTCCTTTCATATCCTTTACTAAAAACTCACCGAAGGGTAAAATTGGTGTTAAAAAATTGTAGGAGGATGGAAATAATATTACATAGTGAGGAAACATGGATGTGGATTATAAAATACACCCTAGTAATTACCAAATTATAAACAATCTCGGATAAAAATGAGATTGTGATATTTCCCTTACCTTAAGTCTGTTTTGCTTCGTAAGTGTCCTAAACAACTGTATAATGATTTAAATAATGTTATTGACTTATTACAGAATCATAATTATTTTTATGATATCATATATGGTCATATTCTTTGCTTCGTAGTAGTAATATTTCATTGCTACTTGTTATTCGGGTGTTTATAACTTTTTGTTCTTATGCGTGTTTTGTCGAATATATTCTTATTCTTATATTTAAGGTATAGATACCTCATTTCAAGAATGATATTAGTGTAACATATATCATATTCATTCATTCAATCCATTTCTATAATCATTATGAAATGAAGATCATGTAGAACGAGTCGCATCACATCGTGGAGAAGGTATTCCGTACGTACGCACGAGTGATGATATCGTTCCTATGATCGTGGAATTGTATTGGAGTGTATGTATACTATTTAAGAATCAGTATCACTTTATAATAGTCATATATAGTCATTATTTACACCATAATACCCATCCAAGTAATGTGGTGGTGGAAAATAGATTACACCACGGCATGGAGACGGTATTCCGTACGTACACACGCGCGGTGATTTCATTTTCCGTAGGATGGATAGATGGTGAAATAGGGTTGTTTCATACTTATAATAACATATCAGTATATGAGTGATACTGATTTTATTACTTCATAATGAAACAACTAAATAAGAAGAAGTAGAAGAAGAAATAAAGATGAAAGAATCGGTAACGGACATTACCTCTTCTTTGAAGTGCTTCTTTGAGACCTTCGTTTAGGGCACTAAAATTGGTCTTTGAAGAAGACCAAGACCTCTAGGATGTCTCTATGGAAGTGGAGAGGATTAATTGGCAGGGTTTGGCCGAGCTTGAAGGCTCAAAGTGGTGTGAGGAAGAGGGGGAGGAGGTGCCCTTTTATAAGGGAGGAGAGGGGCACCTTTGGGAAAAAATATTATTTTATTATAAAGTCAAGTTCGGTTTTAAATAGCTCCAAAATGATATATTTCGAAGCTAAGGTGGGGATGGTTCGAAATCCTCTCATCAAATAGAATTTAGGCACGTTTAGGTTCCTATTTTAACCTTATCATTTAGATTTAACATTAAGTTAAAAAAATTTACTTTTACCATGTCTTCTTGTGTTCTTATACTATAGGTTAATAAAAATACTATAAGAAGACAAACGAACCCCAAGTTATTTATTATTAATATATATAACCTTATCTAAGTCATTTGGCCGAACCTTAGATTTTTAGGAATAAAATAACAATTACTAATATAATATTTGTTTTAAAAACTATTTTATGTCAATTTTGTCACTATTTAGTAATTGATTTTTGTGAAAATCATAACAGAATGATTAGTTCGAAAAAAGTTAATTAAAACAATACCAAAATGTCATATTAATATAGAAAATTAGTGTAATTCATAAAAAGCGTCAAATTACACTTATTTTGGTGTTTATAACATCAATTATGTCAATATTTCATTAATAAGATAATTACTGCATCATCTTTGTGTCATAAATAAATTAACTTATTTAATGTCTATAATTACAAATAAAATACCATTATGTAGTAAATCTTTTTAGCTTTCTAATGAATATTTATAGTCGAATTTATCTTATTTATAACCCCAGATTAAAAATTATTTACTTATTAAAATTTGATTTTAACTATTTTAACCCTTCTTTAAATAAATTAATAATAAATGTCCTAATCTAATCCAAGTGGGCCTAAATGATCATATTTTATTCCTAAGTTTGTTTTTGGTCGAATTACACTTGTCCATTAGAATTAGGACATGTGTTAGGGTAATAATAATATCATCTTTACCCTTAATTACCCTATTTACTTTTAACCGTGGTAAAAAAAAGTAAAAAGTTACTATTCACCAAAAAAAATTATTTTCATCTCATTGAACCACATTTTAGTCCTTGATATTAACCGTGTCTCTCAGATTTTTGAAATTCCACTCACAGAAGCGGTAAAATTATGTTTTATGAAAAATTCAGTTTTTTAACTACCACTTAGTGGTTTCACTATTCATCAAAAATTGAATGTTTTCAGAAAAATAATAAAAAATTCACCCTAGGCTAATTTCGATATTCCGAATCCAAAAATGAAGTCCATTTTGAAAAATAAAATTTATAAAATTTCAAAAAGTGGTTATTACTATTCATAATGGCTAGTTTTAATAATATTTTAATAGCATATCGTTGTTTAGTGAAACTCGGTATTGCGTACGATGAAAGCTATCGAGGAAGGTCGCGATTTCATGTAAAGTAAGCCAAGCAAGTGTTCTATAGAAAAATATTCCTCTGAAGATTTATATAACATAAAAGTCTCGGGTGTTACATTCTACCCCCCTTAAAATGAATTTCTCCCTCGAAATTCGTCACTTTGTAACAAACAGATGAGGATACCTCTCCCTCATCATATCCTCAAGCTACCATGTAGCTTCTTCTAATTGGTGGTTCCTCCATAAAACTTTCACCAATCGAGTGGTCTTGTTTCGTAGGACTTTTTCGCTACGATACAGAATCTCTATCGGTTGTTCTTCATAAGAAAGATCTTGCTCCAGTGGTACAACTTCTGAGCTGAGTACATGTGAAGGATCAGGTATGTACTTTCTCAGGAGAGATACATGGAACGCATTTTGGACTTGAGAGAGATTCGGTGGAAGCGCCAATCTGTAAGCTACCTTCCCAACACGATCCAGTATTTCGAAAGGACCGATATATCTAGGGCTCAACTTCCCCTTCTTTCCAAATCTCATGACCCTCTTCCAGGGAGATATTCGTAAGAACACTTTATCACCCACTTCAAACTCTAGGTCTTTTCTTCGGTTGTCGGCATAACTTTTTTGTCGACTCTGAGATGCTCTTATGTGTTGTTGAATAGATCTGACCTTTTCTGCCATTTCATCAATGAGATCAGGTCCTAATAGCTTTCTTTCCCCAACTTCATCCCAGCAAGTTGGAGTCCTGCATTTATTTCCATAGAGAGCTTCATAAGGAGCCATCTAAATACTGGAGTGAAAGCTATTATTATAAGAAAATTCCACCAAAGGTAGGTGTTGATCCCAACCACCTTTGAAATCCATAGAGCAATCTCTCAACATATCTTCTAGGGTTTGAATTGTTCCCTCATATTGACCGTCTGTCTGAGGATGATAAGCAGTGATGAAACTCAACTCTTTATCCAGAGTATGCTGAAGACTTCTCCAGAACTTCGAGTTAAATCTCGGATCCCGATCGGATATAATAGAAAGTGGTAATCCATGCAATCTTACCACTTCATTTACATATATCCTGGCAAGCTGATCCAGAGAGAAATCCTCTCTAATAGCAATGAAGTGTGCAGACTTTGTAAGATGATCAACTATGACCTAGATAGCATTATTTCCTTTGGATGTTTTAGGAAGTCCTATGACAAAGTCCATAGTGATGTTTTCCCATTTCCATTCGGGTATGTGTAATGGTTGTAACATCCCCTTAGAATTCTGTCTCTCAGCTTTAACTTGTTGACAAACCAAGCATCAAGAGACAAATTCAGCAACATCTCTTTTCATGCCATCCCACCAGAAGTACTCTTTCAGGTCCCTATACATCTTCGTGCTTCCAGGGTGAATAGAGAATGAAGAACTATGAGCCTCATCCAGTAGCTCCTTCTTTAATTCGGGGATGGGAGGAACACAAACTCGATTCCTGAACTTTATTATCCCATCACAATCAAGGTTGAATTCAGAAACGTTTCTCACCTTCTTTTGTAACTCGACATCTTCTTTTTGTGCCTCTTTAATCTTCACATGTATAGATGGTTAAACATTCATTTGAGAAAGATAAGATTTTTCCCCTTCCATTATAATTCCAAGATCTATCCTTTGTAAATCCATAAATATTGGAGCTTTTGTGATCCTCATCATGGATAAACAAGCATGGTCTTGTCGACTTAATGCATCTGCCACCTTGTTTGCTTTCCCAGGGTGGTAATGGATTGAGCAGTCGTAATCCTTAATCAGCTCCAATCATCTTCTTTGACGCATATTCTGCTCCTTTTGTGTGAAAATATACTTTAAACTTTTATGATCAGTATAAATATCACACCTTTCACCATAAAGGTAATGCCTCCAAATCTTTAATGAAAAGATTACCACAGCTAACTCCAAATCATGTGTTGGGTAATTTTTCTCATGGATTTTCAACTGTCGTGAGGCATAAGATATCACCATATCATTTTGCATAAGAACACACCCCAATCCCTTCTTGGATGCATCACTATAGATCACAAACCTTTCTCCACTACAAGGCAGTGTGAGCACAGGTGCACTGGATAAACTTCTTTTCAACTCCTTGAAATTCTCTTCACATTCTTCCGTCTAGACAAACTTAACTCCTTTCCGAGTTACATTGGTGAGTGGATTAGATAATCGTGAAACATATTTCACAAAACTTCGATAATATCCAGCCAAACCAAGAACAATTCGGATCTCAGTTACTGTTGTTGGTCTCGACCATCTTTCGATAACCTCTGTTTTTGCTGGATCCACAGATATCCTCTCTTTTGAGATTATGTGACCCAAAAATGAAACTTTTTGAAGCCAAAATTCACACTTGGTAAATTTGGCATAAACCTTCTCCTTTCTCAGGGTCTTCAATATAATTCTCAAGTGATCTTCATGTTCTTCCTTGCTCTTTGAATAGACAAGAATATCGTCTATAAAGACTACCACAAATTGATCAAGATAGTCTCTAAAGACTATATTCATCAGATCCATGAAGATAGTAGGGGCATTAGTAAGACCAAATGGCATCACTATAAATTCATAGTGTCCATACCTTGTACGGAAAGCCGTCTTTGGTATATCCTCCCTTTTGACCCTTAATTGATGATACCCTAAACGAATATCAATCTTAGAAAATATTGAGCTCCGCGTAGTTGGTCAAATAAGTCATCAATGCGTGGGAGAGGATATTTGTTCTTGATAGTGATCTTGTTAAGTTCTCGATAATCAATGGAGAGTATCATTGATCCATCTTTCTTCTTAACAAATAGAATAGGTGCTCCCCAAGGTGACGCACTAGTGCGTATGAATCCCTTATCAAGATTCTCTTGGAGTTTCTTCTTCAATTCCTGCAACTCAATTGGGGCCATTCTATAAGGTGTCTTTGAAATAGGCAAAGCACCCGGTACGAGTTCTATTGAGAACTCAACTTCACGATTTGGTGTAAGTCCCGGTAATTCCTCCGGAAAGACATCATCAAACTCCCGTATAATGGGCATATTCTTAATCGTGAGTTTCTCACCAACCATTTGAGATAAATAACCTTCATTTAGTGGAATCAAGACCCATAAGATGGAAGAAAGTTCCACTGGAAGGTTATGTTCATCCTTGCATTGATAGAAGATCATAGATTGATCTGGAATATGAAATGTGACTTCCCTTATTTTGCAATTGATATGAGATCCATATAAAGAAAGACAATCCATGCCAAGAATCACATCAAATTCCACTATCAGAAGGATCACAATATTTGCAGGAAGCACATTCCCACAAACATCGATCGGAGAAGAATTATAAACTTTTGATGCGACTGTTGTTCCATTATGTGTTTTCACAGCTATCTCAACATCTAATTGTTGAGGTAATACGATGATACCCTTAGAAAATTTTTCAGAAATAAAGGAGTGGGTGGATCCAGAATCAAATAAAACATTTTATACTTTAGAGTGTATCGTAAGTGTACCTTTCACCACATCGTTATCGTACTCCACATCGTTGATAGAAATTTCATGTGAAATTCCTTTGTCTTTAGCCTTAAGAGTTTGTTGACGTCGACCATCATCATCAACCCTTGGATTAGGGCATTTATTGGCATAATGTCCCATCTCCTTGCACTTGAAACATTGAAGTGTAGTAGGTTCATTCTGTGTATCCCTTCCTTTGTTTGCATCATTAGACATCTTCTTCCCATCATCGCGGCATTCAAATGCCCGATGACCTTCCTTTCCACATTTGAAACATTTACTTGTCCCTTTAAGACAACTCCCTCCATGTTTCTTTCCACACTTTGAGCATAAGGGAAAGCTCATCTTCTTTTTAGTGTGCTCTTTATATTTTCCTTTGAATTCCATTTTCCTCTTCTTAACAAACCCATATGACTAATGGGTTACTCCAATCTCCATCTCGACTTTGAGAGCACATCGAAGGATTTACTCGTAGCTATTGAAGTCCCTTATGGCTAACGCCCTTCGATGAATTGGTTTTAAGCCACTAAAGAATCGATCGATCTTACTCTCGGGTTGGATAATAATACCAGAAGCGTACCTTGAAAGTCTTGTAAAATTTGTTTCATATGTACCAACAGATTCATAATCCTTTTTCTTCAGTTCAAGAAACTATTTCTCCATCTTTGTTTGGAGAATACGAGGGAAGTACTTATTGAAAAATAAGTTCTTGAACTCGTCCCATTCCATGGACTCAATTTCATCCCTTTGCCTCGTATTCTTAATAAGATTCCATCATTGATCAGCATCACCTTCCAAACAATACACTGCTAAGATGACTTTATCATGCTCAGAACATTGAAAAACTGAAAATATCTATTCAGTAGTACTAATCCATTGTTCACCAACTAATGGATCAATAGACCCGTTGAATGAAGGTGGACGCTGTCTCATGAAGGATTCAACAGAATGTTGCTCCTTCCTTTGCTCGTTTGGAAGTCCTTCATGATTCATAGCTTGAGAAAGTTGGGTGAGCATGGCTACAATATTTTGCATTCCATCTCCCATAACGTTTGGTTGCTCAGGGGGACAATCATTTCATTGCCCATCGCATTCCGCATTAACACGGTTCCTTCGGGTTCCTGCCATTGACTAAAACCAAGAAGAATAGTGTGAGAAACACAAATTATAATAGGAAAACCACATAATCAAGAATAAAATTTCACACTTAAGTTCTAATCCTAGGTTATTCATGGCCATTTCTAAAACACTAAGATTGTGTTCTATGCTTAGACTTATCCTTAGGTATCTTACTAAGGCTTTCACATCCTAGTTTCCAAAGGTTGACTATACCTTTCCTCTGATACCAACTATAACGACCCATACTTTATATACATTGTTAATACTTCAAAATTGAAGCATACTTATTAAAACATATAACCAAACCACGAAAGGACCGTATAGGTATAGTGTCTTTAGAAACTGGGAAACATAAACAACTGGTTCATAAAGCGTCTACACTGTCTCCCATTTATTTTATCATATCTATAGTCACTTTTGGCATATCTTACTTAATAACCTTTTTCCTGACCTGGGGAAATAAAACATACAAAAGGGTGATCTCAAATGCTCAGTAATGGTAAACAAAAGAAATATCAATCACATCGTATACATAAGCACATAACTTTTGGAAATCTTAACCTTCAAAAGAGATCATAATTTCATAACATGGGATAAATCATGGCAGTGAAATGTAATCACAATAATCATAACATAAAACATGAAACTTTGTGGAATACACACATAATCATAGAGAATCATTTCTTGTTAGTCAAGACTCATTGCCAAGACTATCTTAGTGGACAAAGTCCCTTTCTGAACCGAGTCACCCTCGTTTCAGTCCTATTTCACTGAACCGGTATAACCTACCGTTCCAGCCATGTCTATCTCATGAGATATAAAATCTTTACCCAATGCATTGAAGGGAGATATAGGTCCCACCCATCACATAATGATACCATTCTTATGTGTTCCACAAAATCATAAATCATACATCATTGCATAACCCATGTAATAAAAATGGGAATCTTAAACATCATGACATCATAAAACAATTCATATAAGATAAAGGAATTCATAAAAATATAATTCCATCACAACATAATCAAATCAATGTAATAATAGTGATAGAAACAGAACTCTATATTATCTTAGATGGAAAATAATTTTGATAAAACACTTGAACTCCATTCTTGAGGAAAATATCCTTTCTACTTCAAAAAAACGTTTCCTTTCATAACATGTTGTAAAATTATAAACTAAAATAATTTGATTAAAAATAAACTTGAAAACTTTTAAAGGAAGATTATTGGAAATAATGTTTTAAAAATCCATTCATGCCGTATAAGTTAAAAAAACATTCTTTGTACTTTTGTCGGAAAAGTCAAAAAGTAACTCGTACGAAAAACGACAAAAGATTACTTTCATATCCTTTACTAAAAACTCACCGAAGGGTAAAATTGGATTTAAAAAATTGTAGGTGGATGGAAATAATATTACATATTGAGGAAACATTGATTTGGATGATAAAATACACCCCAGTAAATACCAAAGTATAAACAATCTCGGATAAAAATGAGATTGTGATATTTCCCTTACCTTAAGTCCATATTGCTTTGTAAGTGTCCAAACCTCCTGTATAATGATTTAAATAATGTTATTTACTTATTAAATAATCATACTTATTTTTATGATATCATATATGGTCATATTCTTAGCTTCTTAGTAGTAATATTGCATTTCTACTTGTTATTCGGGTGTTTATATCTTTTTGTTCTTATGCCTGTTTTGTCGAATAAATTCTTATTCTTCTCTTTAGGTTATAGATACCTCATTTCCAGAATGGTATTAGTGTAATATATATCATATTCATTCATTCAATTCATTTATATAACCATTATTAAATGTAGATCATGTAGAACGAGTCGCATCACATCGTGGAGACGGTATTCCGTACGTACGCACGAGTGATGATATTGTTCCTATGATCATGGAATTGTATTGGAGTGTATGTATACTATTTAAGAATCAGTATCAATTTATAATAGTCATATATAGTCATTATTTACACCATTATACCCATCCAAGTAAGGTGGTGGTGGAAAATAGATTACACCACGGCGTGGAGACGGTATTCCGTACGTACGCACACGCGGTGATTTCTTTTTCCGTAGGATGGATAAATGGTGAAATACAGTTGTTTCATACTTATAATAACATATCCGTATATGAGTGATACTGATGTTATTACTTCATAATGAAACAACTAAAGAAGAAGAAGTGGAAGAAGGAATAAAGATGAAAGAATCGGTAACGGACATTACCTCTTCTTTGAAATGCTTCTTTGAGACCTTCTTTTAGGGCACAAAAATTGGTCTTTGAAGAAGACCAGGACCTCTAGGATGTCTCTAGGGAAGTGGAGAGGAGGAATTGGCAGGGTTTGGCCGAGCTTTAAGGCTCAAAGTGGTGTGAGGAAGAGGGGGAGGAGGTGCCCTTTTATAAGGGAGGAGAGGGGCACCTTTGGGAAAAATATTATTTTATTATAAAGTCAAGTTCGGTTTTAAATAGCTCCAAAATGATATATTTCTAAGATAAGGTGAGGATGGGTCGAAATAATCTCATCCAATAGAATTTAGACAAGTTTAGGTTCCTATTTTAACCTTATCATTTAGATTTAACATTAAGTTAAATAATTTTACTTTTACCGTGTCTTCTTGTGTTCTTATACTATAAGGTTAATAAACTTACTATAAGAAGCCAAAAGAACCCCAAGTTGTTTATTATAAATATATATAACCTTATATAATTCATTTGGCGGAACCTTAGATTTTTAGGAATAAAATAACAATTACTAATATAATATTTGTTTTAAAAACTATTTTATGTCAATTTTGACACTATTTAGTAATTGATTTTTGTAAAAATCATAACAGAATTATTAGTTCGAAAAAAGATAATTAAATCAATACCAAAATGTCATATTAACCTATAAAATTAGTGTAATTCATAAAAAGTTTCAAATTACATTTATTTTGGTGTTTATAACATCAATTATGTCAATATTTCATTAATAAGATAATTACTGCATCATCTTTGTGTCATAAATAAATTAAATTATTTAATGTCTAAAATTAGAAATAAAATACAATTATGTATGAAATATTTTTAGCTTTCTAATGAATATTTATAGTTGAATTTATCTTATGTATAACCCCAGATTAAAAATTATTTACTTATTAAACTTTGATTTTAACTATTTTAACCCTTCTTTAAATAAATTAATAATAAATGTCCTAATCTAATCCAAGTGAGCCTAAATGGTCATATTTTATTCCTAAGTTTTTTTTTGGTAGAATTACACTTGTCCAATAGAATTAGGACATGTGTTAGGATAATAATAATAATATCATCTTTACCCTTAATTACCCTATTTACTTTTAACCGTGGTAAAAAAAAGTAAAAAGTTACTATTCACCAAAAAATTATTTTCATCTCATTGAACCACATTTTAGTCCTTGATATTAACCGTGTCTCTCGGATTTTCGAAATTCCACTCACAGAAGCAGTAAAATTATGTTTTATGAAAAAATCAGTTCTTTAACTACCAATTAGTGGTTTCACTATTCATCAAAAATTGAATGTTTTCAGAAAAATACCAAAATTTTACCCTAGGCTAATTTCGATATTCCGAATCCAAAAATGAAGTCCATTTTGAAAAATAAAATTTATAAAATTTCAAAAAGTGGTTATTACTATTCATAACGGCTAGTTTTAATAATATTTTAATAGCATATCGTTGTTTAGTGAAACTCGGTATTGCGTATGACGCAAGCTATCGAGGAAGGTCGTGATTTCGTGTAAAGAAAGCCAAGAAAGTGTTGTGTAGAAAAAGATTCCTCTGAAGATTTATATAACATAAAAGTCTTGGGTGTTACAATCCAGCCCCGCACTGTTTCATCGGACAATGCATCTTCTGTATCATGGTTACTATTGACCATGTGGCCCAATTGTTTTCTCCACTAGTTGGGTTCTGCGCTCTGAACAAGCCCCAGGCACCTTTGATACCCCCATTACATCAAACGTTACTCACATTAGGCTGTAAAAAATCATTTAAATCGAAATTAAAGAGATCCATACCTCATATGAAAACTTGGGATCTTACATTATGATTATGATGAACATAGTGTTCAAGAATCATCTTGATAATATATTTGGGTTATTAATCACTTAAAACTTAATATACTATAAAATTTATAATGGTAATAATAGTTATTTGTGAATCATTATTAAGACTCATAGAGAAAAAAAAGTTATATGGAGAAATTAGAAAATGTGAATTTTGGCTTTAGGAAGTTTCTTTTCTTTGACTTGTTATCTTTAAGAATAGAATATTTTTTTACCCTTCAAGGAAAATAGAATGGATGGAATGGCCAACACCATTGAGTATAATGTAGGTAATCTTTTTCCTTATATTAATAGGTTATTATCAATTTTTGTTCAAAAAAATCATAATTTGAAAATTAATTAACCAAGATGACATGTAAATGGGTTAAGATCATACAATCAAAATAATATAAAGAATGTTTTAAATAGTTAAATAATAGAATGGTAAATGAAACAACACTAAAATTTCCATTTGTAATGGATAGATTTTTTTATATAGTGATGCAATAATTATGGGTCTTGGACGAATCCTTATGAAGAAATATAGAGTTATTGTATAAGCATCAAGGTAGTTAAATAATCATGAGAAAAATTATCTAACCCATGGTCATGGTTTAGATGTCATAATATTTTCATTGATGATATTGATTAATTACATTTATGGTGAAATATGAGAAATATATATAGAACACAAATTTTTTAAATGCATCATATTATTGAATGATCTAAAAATAAGTCAGAGGTGATGGTAAGAACTACTCAAGGATTATTATTTCTTAATACACTACCAAACTATGATGCTAAATAAGGTGGTTAATGGGTTGAGTGGGAATGATCATGGAGTTTTTACTAAAATAAGGATTTTCAAATATCCTATATTCATGGATTTAGTAAAGTTGGATATGGGGATCATTAAAGAAGGAGAAACATCACATCTATTCCCAATGATTTTCAAACCAACCTTATTAAATAAAATTAAATGTTCTCATCTTAATGATAAGAATAATCAAAAAAATAAAAATACCTAAATTTTGGGAGGTTGCTAAACATCATCGATGAAGATGGTGTATTTAAATTTTAAAGGAGACTATGTGTTCCATACATTCATAAAATGAAAATAGAGTTATTAGTATAATATAATAACTCAAATTTCTCTAGACACCCTCGTAGCACCCAAATATATTGGTATTTGAAGGAATATTTTTTATGGGGTAATATGAGACAATATATTGGAGATTGATTATTAATATTACTTCTTTAAAAATATATAAAGGACGACATACAACATATAAAAGGATTCGTGCAATTTATACTTATTATTATATGTAAATGGGATGATATTACAATATACTTTACCACTGGATTTCCAAATACTCCTATAAAGAATGATTCTATGTGGGTTATTGTTAATAAAATTACAATGTCGAAACATTTCATCACTTTAATGTTATATCTACCAGTTGAGAACATCACAAAACTCTCTATTAAGGATTTTGTGAGAAATCATGGTGAAACTATTTTGATTGTATCTGATCATGATCGAAGATTTACATCAAAATTTTTGAAAAGTATTTAGAAGGATCATAAAAGTGAGAAACATTTTAACACCATCAATCATCACAAAATTTATGGGTAGTATTAAATAACTATTTAGACATTATAAAAAAATTTCAGGTCATGTAAACTTTACTTCCAAGTAATGTGTGATGATTATTTACCTTTAGTTGAATTTACATATAATAATATATTATATTAAAGAAATAAAATGGAAATATATGATGAATTCTATGGAAAGAGGTGTTTCACTCCAATGTTTTGAGACAAAGTTAGTGAAAGGATTATTGTTTTCCCAAATCATGTTGAGTATCAATAGTGAAAGTGAATACTATTTATAATCATATTAGGACATCTCAAATTTGAACAAAATTTTATATGAATAGTCGATGGAAGGATATATAATTTCAATATGGAGATCCTGTATTATTTAAGGTAACTCCATAAAAGTGTTTTATACAGTTTTTAAAGATTTGTAAACTTTTTCCAATGCATATTGAGCCTTTTAAAGTCCTATAAATATTTGGAGTTATGAATTACAATTTAAAAATGACACATATTCTCTCTAAATTTCATGATGTGTTCCATATCTTATTATAGAGGAAGTACATGACAGAACCAATTCATGTTCTTATATTTGAGGAAACATAATTTGAACCTAATTTATCTTACTATAATGTCTATATCCATATTCTTGACACTAGAGAACAAGTTTTGGGGAATCAGATGACTCGATTGATCAAGGTACTTTGGGGAAATCATAAAATAAATGAGGAAACATGAGAAAATGAATATTTTATGTTGAATAAATACCCATATATATATATATATTAGGGTTTATTATGGATATTTTTAGGATGAAATTTTTGAATGGGGTAAAATGTAACACTTGAGATTCAATTATAGCAAGAAAACCTTTCTTTGAAAAGAAACTATAACATAATGCACATAGATTTAACAAAGAATGTGATTAATTTATAAATTAAAAAAATTTAAATTTAAATTTATGAAATTAAATTTATTTTTAAATTTTTCATGTCAAAGTTATCTTAGGGTCAAATTTTGATATTTTTTCAAAAATAGTTGATTTTTGGGTGAATAGTGAAAAATACTAATTTTTTTTAAACAATAAATTTTATGAAATTATAACGATTTAAAAATAATTTAAAATATTATGAAACCTTTTTAATGGACCAAATTTATATTTATTATTTAATATAATTCATATAAAAATATAATGTTGAACTCACAAATATAATCTTAACATTTTGGATTCTAAGTAATGTTTTTGTTCAAATAAAAATTGTTTTTAGTTATTCTTTATTAATAAATTATGTGCATGGTCACTTTAGAATTTTATTTGGTTTGAAATAAATAAAATATTTTTATATAAAATAATCCAATTATTTCCTTGGAATAAGTTTTATAATTTATTTTTTCTATAAAATAAATTTTATGCTAAAAATAAACATATTTCTAAAAATGATTTTCATTGCATTTTGTGCACTTATGTTAAAATTATTTTTTTCCTACTCTTAAAATCTAATATTATAAATATTATTCCATATTTTTAATTGGTATAATTAATATTAGGTAACTAGTTAAACATAATTTTTGGTCATAATTAATAATAAATAAAGTAAAATTTTGATACCATAGTAAGGGTTAAAATGTGTTTACCGAGGGATTAAACTAATTGATAAGGGTAAACATTCCACATATAAATTTATAAATCCTATTTTTTTAAGATATATAAACTTTATATTATCTTAAATTTTAATTCCAGGTTATTTGGTTCCACTTTCCAAAGAAAATGACTTAATATTATTTTAATCTTTTACATAATTCTATGTGTGTCCATCCGTCACTCATAAAATGTAAACTTATATCCTCCCATTTTCCCAAACATTGATTACATTAGCCTTAAAAATACCAAATAGAAAAACATTCTAGATTATTTCCATTTATTATAGAAATTTTACTCTTATCCTAAGACCATCTAAAGAATGTTTAAGGTGTTAGCCAAAGAAAGTCTCTAAATAAAGAGGTAATCTTCTTTACCGACTTTTTAAAAGATTATTTATTCTTGTAATTACTATAAATATATTTTAGAAACACTAACATGATGACAATAATATCACCAATATACTCAGATATTATTATCATTTTGATATAAAAATTTTCCACCTCCTTTCCATC
This sequence comes from Viscum album, assembly GCA_963277665.1. Classification (NCBI taxonomy): domain Eukaryota; kingdom Viridiplantae; phylum Streptophyta; class Magnoliopsida; order Santalales; family Viscaceae; genus Viscum; species Viscum album. The sequence continues at coordinate 287,448,181 of OY728153.1, read as the reverse complement.
GTAAGAAAAATGAAAACCTCACTCCAACATACGTACAACATACCGTCTCAACATAACGGTGTAATTAATTATTCATAACCATTTTACTTAGATAGAATATTTTTGACATAATTATAAATTTTTAATTATATAATCTCATATATCTTCTTACCTTCCCATTCATTAAGAAATTATGACATCTCACATGTCTGCGTATGGACTACCACCTCCATGATGTGATGTGATTTGTTTTAAATTTATACTTTATATAGCTGGTAACAATGATAGATTTAATCTATATATATGATATTTATGTTACAATAATGATTATGGAAAATTGAATTATTACTTAACTTTTCTTTTTTTTCTCCATCAAAAAGTGGAAACATCACTCGTGCATTTGTATAGACAGATGTCTCCACAAAGTGAGTTAATTTGTTTTTCATCGTCTCTTTATTTTAATGGTTATAAAATTGTATATAATGATTAAAAATTATACTTATTATGACTAATTCAAGAAATTATTAAAACTGGAGGGGGTGAGCCAGTGTTGGGTACATTTTAAACCAATCAATACTTTAAATCCCTTTAGCACTAAAACCTATTAAAATATTGGGTCTCCAATTATCTTTCTTGTTATAAAATGATAGTGTATAAGGGAAAGTAAAGAATGAAACATGATATTTTTATGAGGTCCACTTCCCAGTAAAAGTATCTATTCCATGTCATGTATTGTGATTTCCATTGCATGGATTTCCCACTATAATGTGATACCAAGTACAATGGTAAGTCATAAAAATAATCCTATGATAAAGTGTGGTATATGGAACATTAGGATGGGGTATATAAAATAGTCTTAAATACAAATATTTGTGACTTCATGGTCTAAATATGTCACATTAATGGATACTTATACTTTTCATATAGACAATCCTAATAATCATCATATTTTTTACAACACTAGGAAATTATTCCACCAATGTGAATTTTGTATAATTTTTCAATGTCACTTTGTTCTTCTTCTGATCTTCTTACTAGCATAGTATTGTGCAATAAAATCTTCTTATTCTTCTCTTGTATGAAAATTTATGAACACAAAGTTCTTTCACTTCACATAAATAACCTAAATACGGATTTTATTGCATTGATTGAAATGATTCTTATTAACATGTCCTCTTTTTGTTATTCATTCTTTTTTAACATTCTCATTTTATTATTCTTCAACCAATATTATCTGTGCAATAATATTTTTTAAAACCAAATTCTTTTGATCCCGTTTTCTTCTTTGTCTGAGGTTTATTCATCTGATACCACATATCCCTCTAATACACCCTCTTCATCTGATATCATTACTTTTTTTATTCCACTAACTCATCCAGAACTCCATTTCTTCATCCTACACTATTATTTTTTGTACCTTTATGTCGAATACATCGACCAAGAGGATAACATCTCTAATTCTTCATGGAAAGAACTTCCCTGAGACATTTTTATTCATCAATAATAATAATATCCACAACAACTTGATAAACCAAAAAAAACTCAATCTATAATTCCATGGTTCAACATACACTCTTTATATAGGAAATGTTTCATTGAAAAATAAGAGAGAGGTGAAAAAATACATTTTATTTTTTTGTTAAATTTGTTCTTTATTTGACTGCCTTCAAAGATTCCCAACTGATTGAAGTCATTAGGATTCATAGGATCCTTCAATAAATCTCATAATCAATAATATTATTTAAAAAATCCTTAAATCTTTGAAAAAATCAAGATCCTTCCTTCTTCATTTTTAGGAAATTGAACATCTAGATCAACATTTTCATAATTATTGAATTTAAAAAAGATTTTTAAAGTTATTAAATCTCTTCATCTAGTACTTCTTCATAGGAAAATTAATTTTGGGTAATAATTTTTCTAATATCCCTTCATAATGATACAATTTTTATAGAATTTATATTTTCAATGAAACTATTCGATCTACAATCAAAATTATTCTTGTAATACTTTCAAAAGGTTCTTCCTTCATTTGTTAGGTTCTCTGATGATTTTCCATTTTCCTTCATCTAATGAACTTGTAATACTCTATCGGGTATATTCACAACATTCTTGATAATGAAATTGATCATATACTTATGTATGGTTCCTTTTATTGGAAAACTCTTTCAAATGAATGTCACTTGGATACCTCTTTATAAGGACTTCATACTGATACTTTTTTCTGATTCAACTTCATTTGGAAAATCCTATCTAATGCCATATCTTAGAAAACTCTATCTAATTCCATCACTCAATTACTTATTCAATGTCTTATCTTGAATACCTCTATCCAATAATAATTACATGTTTCCAATATCTATTGAATTTTTTAGGAAATTTATATCTGATCATTCAGAAGAAATTTTTCATTGTCAGGGAAAACTCATTATGATGTATTTTCTTTGTTCATTCATTACATCTTATTTAATTTTCATCTTGATCTTTATACAGGTTTTATCAATATAATTATTAAATATATTCATAAATCATAACTTAAATATTACTTTTATTTGTTCAGGATCAATGTTTCCACCAAGTTCTATGAACTTATTCCTTTGACCAATATTATTTGTAATAATAAATTCCTTAGAGTAATCATGATGTTTGGTACTTTAAGGATTATCAGCGCATTTTTTGATTTATTTATCTTTAATATAGGCTCTTCTCTTCTTCCAAACATCATCATTGAATCATATCCAAAAGGCATAGTGTGTCTGATCAATGAGGAATATATAACTAAGAATCTTCTAATATTGTTTATCTGGGGATCTTTGTCAAATGAAACTGTTAATACTAGATAAACTGACATTTGGTTCCATCTTAAATATGTTGGACTCATCCTTGTCATCTCATCTAAAGTTTTCTATTTGGATCCAGCTTTTTTATACGATAACATTCTATTCAGAAGCTTATTATGGAAACTCATTAAGTAAACTTCATAATTTTGATAAAAAAATGTACTTCCCCAAGAATCATAACACATTTCCTATAAATTAAGATCATCTCATAAATCAATATAATTAAACTCATAGTCTTCAATGAATATTATCCATTATAGTAATAAATAATCTTTAATTTATTGGTAAGAAATAACACCATGTATCTTCTTCCAAGATAACAAGACTTGATAACTTCTTCACTTATTCATTAAATTATATTCAAAATCCAAGATACATCCCCTTCATTACCATGCTTTGATACTTCATTAAAAATTCTAAAAAAACATTACAACCTCTTCAATATATTTAAATCAATGAAATATTTATATTTCATTGAAAACCATTGAAAAAAATGAATATTATTTCCAAAAAATAAAACTCAAAAAAGTAGGCATTAAAATCACCCCTTGTAGTTTTTTAAATACCATTAATGTATCTTCCAAATGAATATGTCAATATGTGAATATTTATCATTTTTCTCTCCCTTTATTCCCAAGAATTCATTTAACGTTATCCCCCCTATTGATAAGAAATAAAAAGTTTATGGGAAAAGGATATCCATTCATTCTTAAGAATTGTTCCATCATTAATTTAACTCTAATTATATATGAACTATGATTTGTGTAGATAACAAGAGGGTTTGATTTATATTACAAAGTTTTTCTTTAATAGCTGATCTTGATACCACAAGAAATGAGAACTCGTAATATTTTCTATAAGGGTTTTCCACTTGTATTTCAGGTTGAAGATTAAAATTGTAATATAAAAATATTGTATAATAAATCAAGCTAAAAGTAATGTACTCACTTTACCAAATATTTCAAAAACATTCAAGTATAAAAAATATTACTATCATACTTGGTACACTTTCATTTTACCACTTTTCGTAAGTCACGGATTAATTTAATACCCCCCTGTGTTATGTTTTTTTATTTTTGTAACCAAGGATGATATATTAATACATTCATACCATTCTCAATGAAATTCCTTTAATACGATTCAAACATAATTCAATTTTCATGAAATAATAATTTTGGTAGATTCTTCAATAAACTCCACTTTTCTCCCACTCAATGATATATTTCTCATGATATACATAATGTTCAATATCATTAATTATATATGTTTTAGGATTTGCATATTAGGAATACATCAGAATGGATCTTCTTTATATTGATATACGGATTTGGAAATTTCCACATATTCACCATTGATAATCTTTCTTCTATATCTTCCTTTGTAATTTTGGATGTAGTATTAAAACATGATGGGTCTTCTTCACATTTTGATCATGTGTTGAAAATAACCACTTTGACTTCATCAAGGATAATCCTATAAATATATTTTTCCGATGTATCACCTTTGGAATCATTCTATGATAGAAACCTATTTATTAAATTTTGTCTAATATAGAGATCCTATCCACGTCCTCATGTTATACACTTGAGATTATGTTTCACCTTCAATTCCCTATATAAAAATAAAACAGGCAACTTATAAAGGTTTATGGATTAAAGTTTATATTCTTTACTTCTTAATGTGAACAGTAAGCTTGAGGTATTTTTCTCAATCACATTTATTCATTTCCTTCACTCATCATGATTGAAAGTTTGGATTTAAATTATGATTGGGGTAGCAAGAAAATTATTATATCTTCTTCAACTTTTTGAGGATAATTTTTCATCTCAACATCCTTCATGGATAATACATTCTCAATTATTTTATGGTCTATTTCTTGTTATCAAATAATATTTAGACAACCTTTTGTTCTATATATAGATTTTTTAAATCTCGCATATAGTAATCTCTTGAAAAAAGGTTTATATTTTATTGAAAACCTCTTATGATGTTCAATTTCTTCCAGTATAATCTTTTATTTTCCTTTTTCCCAATCCTTTCATTGTTCCCATTCCATTTTTCTTTCTCTTACCAAATATTCTGTTCACATTACTAACATAATATTGGTTACATTAAAATTATATTTGAGTTTTTCATATGACTTCATATGAGTTCCGTTCTTCTAATTAGATCGTTTATATTATTCCCTCTTCATCAACTATTTATATTTAGAATCCAAAGACTTCACAACTTTCCTTCTTGATATCTTCTTTGGAGAATTAATTTTTGAAAAGTTCTTATTATTACCTACCAAGGTTTATTATTCCATCTTCAGTAACTTATATGGCCTTTTTTCTTATCATATTTCAATACAATTCGATATGATCATGCACTAATCTTAGGACCACCATTATTTCATAAATCACAAATATTTGAAAACTTTCAAAATCGTACTTATGTTTACTAAAATTTCTTAATCTATAGAAGTTGTAACTTTGTATTTTCATTTCACCACTTTTGAATTAAATTTCATCATTCTTTAACATTTATATGATTATACCAATAGTTTAATTTTCAATTACCAAATTATTGTAGCACCAACATTGACCCAAAAACATTGATATTATTATATCTACTACATGAAATTTGAAAGAAAACTATTTTTGGGTTTTTATTATATCTTTTTGGGATATTCATGGGAATCTGGATTCCTAACCTTTTCTTTTATCTACCATATATTTTTTTAGGTTTCTTATCACTTTTCTTCATCTATATGTGTTCTTATTTTTTTTAACCCTATATTGTTCATAAACATGGAATTATATAAAACATTATAAGAAGGTATGGATGGTACCTCTTTCTTCAAAAGTACTTGAGATTGATCATTAACTGAATTCATGACATCCTTATCATATTTTAGATTTCATTTAAAACTGGAATACTCCATTGAAAAATAAGTAACAACAAAAAATTCTATTTATTTGGTTAATAATCAATCTGTGTCTTCATAAGATTAATAAACTTATCTTCCAATTCAATAAATCTCACATTGATATTGTTTTTTAATCTTCAATCAAAACCACATTCTATACACAAATCCTTCATCATTCTATCGATATATTCATAATTAATTTTAAATTGTTTTATAACAATTAATCATGTTCCTTGATCTTGTTTTGTTTTACTCCTAATTATAAATCCTTTTCATCATTGCTACTTTTTAAATTTTTTTCTGGTTCATAGATCCTCTCTTAAAGATCATTCTTGACTCTATATTTCACATCAATGTGTTTGAGACATTTAATTCAAAAAAAATTCCATCATATTTTATGCTCAAAATTTCTTTTTCTTAATGGTTCCAATATTCTTAGAGAGTTTTATTCATTCTAGAACCTTTTCTTGAAAATAATTCTCTATGTTATCAGCTTCTTCTTCTCGATGGGTGATTAATTCCTGTAAAATTTCAAATACTCAACAAAAAATAGAGGGTGGTTATTTAGTAATACAATGAAGAATATTTTTTTATTTTCCAACTGATTTATCTTGGGAATTTATAGATATATAATGATCACCATTTTCTCAAATCTTATTCTTGATGAAAGATTGTGCAAGACTTTTCTCATACCCCGTGATCACTTAACTCCCCTGATTCACAAGAGTTAAGAAAATTTAAATTTTCTTTTGTCCTAATTTGAAACACATATTCTTCACATTATAATAGATTTATTCATTTTTTATCATGGAATGGAGATTTTAAATATCCTACCTCCTATTAGTTTATAGGGACATCTTCTTTAAATTTATTTTATATTCATTTCTATGGTTTATCATGGTCTGAGTAGGAATAGAATTATTCTTTGAAATTACTAAATAATCACCAAAACTAAACTTCATTATTAATTTTGGAATTAAATTAAAATATCCAAAAATATATATTTTTTAATTATAAAATCCAATTGAGGTGAACCATGGATCTGATATCACTTTTTGGGACCACATCGGTATATGATCAACATCATGGGTGAATCAATGTTAAGGGATTTTAAACGAATCAATAATTTTTATCCCTTTACCTATTAGACATATTATGGTTTTGGTTCTCTTATTATCTTCTTCATTGTCATATTAAAGAATATGATAGATGTAAATAATGGGCATGATATTATTACGTGGTTTACTACTCAATATAAATAGCTAGTCGTTATCATGTGTGTTAATGACTAGTACATTTATTATCCACTATAATGTGATGCCAAGTATAATTTTTTTTCCTAGAAACAATCCTTTTCTAATGTTTGTTTCCCTGTACTATATGAGGGGGATAAAAAATATTAAACACCTACACTTCTGAATGCCAAGTCCAACTACATCACCTTATTGGATATTCATACTACTGGTGTAGAAAATCTTAAACTTCTTCAAGTTCTTTAAAAAACTAAGATGGTCTTCCATCAATGTGAATTTTCTAGAATATTGTAGTGTTAATTTGTTCCTATTCCCCACTTCTTACTTTATTAGTAGTGTTTAATTAAATCTTTATCCTCTTCTTTTATATGAAAATTAATCCACAAAAACATCTTTCTCTTTACAATGGTAAATTGAAAATTATTTTTCTTGCACTATTTTCATGACTTATTTTCCACATATTCTCTTTCCTCTTATTATTAATTCAAGAAGCTATACATTTGATTTTTCGTTATTCGATACTAGGTATTTGGTACTCTTTATCTAAAACTAGTTTGTTATATCCCTCGTTCAACTTCATTTAACACCTTATTTTATGATACCACTTATCTAAAACATAAACCCTATTCAGCTCATATCATCAATTCATATGATTCACCAAGTTAATCTAGAACTCCAATTATTCATATGGTACTATTTTTTCATGTACCTCTATGTATGATACATCTACCCATGGGAGAATTTCTCTCACGCTATATGGATGGAACTTCCATACAAAATTTTTCTTCTTCAAAAATAATCACATTGGCAACGAATTAATCAACCAAAATATCTTGATCAATAATTCCCTAGTGCATTATATCCCCATTATATAAGAACAGTCTCTCTAGAAACATAGGTAGATATGCGACCTCAAATTTGAATTTCATGTGAAAGTCATTCATCATTTCACTGCCTTCAATGATTCCAAAAAAATAGGAGTCAAGAAGCTCCCTAAGAACATTATTAAACTCTTAATGTGAAAAATATTTTTAAACCTCCCACAAATATCATATATAATTATGAAACTTCTTTCATGATTATTAGCGTTATTACATTCTAGCATTGCATCACAAGAATATTTGACATTATAAAATTATTGTAATATTCTTCATCCTCTTTATTCAATTCTTAGTACAAGGAACATCTCCATTTTTAATAACTTTTCTAGTGCCAATTCACCACAATATTCATCATCTATAACTTCTTCATTAAATGAATCTATTTCATCTACCTGTGAAATTATATCTGTAATACATTTGCATGAATCTCCCTTTGTCATATGGGTTCTTTGATGATTGTTCATTGTCCTCCATCTAATGAACATTTAATACTCTATCTTATGCCTTCAACAATTTCTAGATTATAAAATAAATCATAGACTTATTTATAATTCCTTTTCTTAGACACATATTTCTGATGAATTCCATCTGATAAAATCCTTCTGGTGACATTATATAGATACTTATGTTTGATACAACTTTAGTTGGAAACTTATGTATGATTCCACTTCTCAAATAAATTTTTCTGAGTCCTTTTTAGGATCCCATATTTTTTAGGTGCATTCGTCTATGAGGGTTTTCCATTAATATGAATGATTTGGAGGTGGTTTAAGTCCTTGTGAATAAATTGTGTTGAAAACTATATATAGAGAATTTATACATTGTGTCCTTGTTACATGATGTGTAACAACCACTAGACACATGTCTTGAACCATTTCAGGGTGTGAAGTAGTTAGAATTCATATAATACATTCACACCATGTTAAAGTCAAGTAGGGTTATATATTATCCGAAGGTAATGGATTTTCAGTGTATCTCTTTAAAATTAAATGCATGATGTGTAAATGTCTTACACGTCATGTTTTTATAGAGACTAATAGTTCTAAGAGTGAAGTATAGATGATTTTTATTCATTCCATCAGTTCAGTCCCTCCTCTCAAACCCAAGGTAAATCTAAGTGATTTTTAGGTGATTTTGTCACCTTATAATTTTACATTTTGGTGTTTGATCCATAGAATGTATCATGGCTTTGGTCTTTTCATGTTTCCTAATTCTTCCCATGAAGGAGTGTTTTCTTTTGATCTCCTCTATGGAATAATGTTTATTTTGTTCCCACATGATCTATGTTTTAATTTTTGGTCTTCTTCGCCTATATTTACATTGCCATGACCATTTTTTGGTGTGGCTAAATTGATTGGTTTAAGGTAGGGGTATAACCCCTAATCATATTGTTTGATAATTGACAATTTTGTGAAATATTGATATTGTTCCAGTGTAACATGATCTATAATTAAATTATTCATTGATTAATGATAAATCATGGAATGGGATATTGGATGTATTCCTTGGTATTAATTTATTGATTCAGTTTTTCTTATTCTTACCCTTTCATTGATTGAATCCTTTATTGATATAAATTGGATAATGAATTAAATAATATTTAGTAGGACATGCGACCTTAGGTGATTACTTGATGTATAATCTCTAGGTAGTGTCTTATTTCTTATTTATGTGACTATTATTTATTGAGAAAAATGGATGTGTAATAGAAAAAATGGTAATATTCATAATTAACCACTGAGGATTATGATGGGATATTTTGATACCCTTGATGTTGGGACTTTATTGTGTTATCATGGTTTAATGATTATATTGAGTGGGATATGCGTAGTCTCATATTGTATTACTTATTTTGAGTGGGTTTTTCCAAATACCATGTTGAAATATATATATATTTAGAAGGATATTCCCAGTCTCATGTTTTAATTCTTATATTGAGTGAGATATGCCTAGTATCATTTTGTAATGCTTATATTGAATGGGTTCTTCCTAGACCCATGCTAAAATGATTATCTAGTGGGATCATCATAGATTTTTCTGATTTTTCCATGGATATATGGCTATTGGTTGGAATGGTTTTCCTACATGATCAGTGACAATATATAATGGTTTCAAAGATGTTTGATTTATATATTGTATTAATAGAATAATTAATACCCAAGTTTATTACTTTATTGCATAAAATTATTATCAGATTTGTTATATTTGCACATGATGGTGTCGACCTACTATGTTTTACTCACACCCTATTTGGGCTACCATTTAGTACCTGAGAATATTACATGGATGAATGTTTAGAAAAGGTAATGAGACCTTGTTTTTGATTTATTACTTGCAATATGGGTTGGAGTTTGGAGATAGGGTTGACCTAGGGTTCAGGACCGGGGTCTTTTGAGTTTTTATTATGTCAGTTGACCTGTTTATTTATATTATTTCTATTTTTAAATTTAGATACATTTCATCACATCATTAAATGATTCATTATTATTGGTTTATGTTCCCTCCTTTTATTTTCCCAGTTATATGATACATTTTTCTGCTATTTTTTTCACTCTTATGTTCATCATTATGGGTTATCTTCTACTATTTTATACTCTATGATAAGGGGTATAGTATCCCCACTATACTTATCAAACCCTCACTACTATTTTCTAACCTCTATCATACAAGGATATATGCTTGATTTTTTGTTACTAACATGTTTTATCCATGTGAGAGAGTGTAGGATCATGGGTATTACAAAGTGGTATCAAAGGGGGGAATATTTTTCCTTTTAATTTCTATAATTTTTGGGAAAGGTATAAATGAGACTAGGAATTGTCATTAAATGGTAATAATCTTGACTATTGGAGTAGCTAACCCATGTATGTGGTAAAATCTAAGTTCCCAGGGGTGGGATTGTTGTTTATGTTGTTCACTTGTTACAATTGATGTTATTTCACCTTGGGTGATTCAAATGTTGTGCGATGTTACTATTTTATGATGTTATTGGTTCTTGAGATTTTTACTCATGGGCCAGTTTGGAATAAGATGAGTATGAATGAATCATGATAATCATATATGGATATATATATACATACATATATATATATATATATATTCATGCAATTTTCTTGATAGGGACATATTTATTGCATGCATTATATACTTATATGAACTACGGTATGATATACATATTATATATGATAGATGGAATGAAATGAAATAATATGTCATGTTAAAACACTTGTAAGTCATGTTTATAGTGACCAGGGTGTTAGTGGTTATCTATTTTTTCACTTACTCAGGTTGAAAATGTTGTTATAGCTAGTGTTCTAAGGAGTGGGTTTATCTTGTAGATGAAATGCCTCATTGTCATCTTCAAGTTGAGAGTCAAGAGAGTGGATATTAGCAGGATCCTAACACATGTAAAGTGTATCTTCTTATACCTCCTAAGGACTCGATGGATGATAAGCTTCATGATAACTTTATAGGGACATATGATCCATGAAAATTGATAATATCCACAATCTACCTTTGATGTATGAGATGAAGAGGGAGTTCTAGCTATAGTATCTTCTTATATTCACTGGGGAGGGAGGCCCCTATTTAGCTATGTTTTGTATTGAGTCAGTCTAGACAATCATCAATCACCATGAGACACCTATTGATATGAGGGTTAATCTTATTGTGTATATGATCCTTAGACATAACAAGAATTGGTGAGATATCCAAGAGAAGGCTGGGAAGTAGGATGAGTTATCTTAGAAGGACATAAAGGTGATATTCTTAGTCCCCTTCTGTCCATATATGTTAAGGGGTGATATGGACCATAAATTTATACATCCAAAATATAAGGGTATGTTATTCATGGAATACACTAAATGTTTCACCGAACTAAAAAAATCTTCCCTATATATAGCTATGGATTAGATCTCTAGGGTGAGATGTTCTAGAAAAGGCTTCACTAGGATATTAGGTTGAAGGTAAACATTTTTCAGCTGAATATATTATCAGATGTAATGAATCAAGAAATCATCATGAAAACAAATATGGGAGAGGTCCTGAGTACATTCAAGGTTGTTTTAGTAGGGTGAAATGGGAGCCCCTATTATAGGTGAAATAATAACTTTTATTATAGTTTCCAATAAGGAAACAACATAAAGAGAATTCAAGGAAGTGGGCATCCATATCTTGGATGTGTTCTGTTGTAGTATTTGCATTAGGGAATGTTGGTCTACAAGTGGCCTTAGTGTCAATACCCTAATTTGAAAAAAAAATTAATATTACATGATAGATCACCTATAGAGGTTTCTTAGTGGAATGTAGTGTAAAATTAGTGTAAGGGGACCATGATATGTACTAGAGTCTAGGAAGGACTTAGCTACACCTCGGCAGATAGGTAGATGGAGTTCTATCAGACAATTAGGTCGAGGAAGGGGAATGGTACCCAAATGTAAGAATGACAAAACCGGATAGAAGGGATAGCTAATGGGATTTTGGATGGAGCCCAGGGTAGATGGGATGGTAAACTACAAGTGATGTAGACTACTCTACCTATTGTGGATGTAGGACCTTCTACCATCAGAGGTACAATTCTTGTATCATCTACCCTTGATTGTGTTTTGTTTGATACAAGAAGACCACATTCCTTTTTATCTAATATATCTTCAAATATTTTTAGCTTTTTTACTAAAATATATTATATTTCTTTGACCATCAATGCACTATTGGGAGTGTGGTTAGAAAATATCAACCCTTGCAACATGTTCTCTCTAGATATTGTTGGTTATCAATTCTTATGGGAACCATTTGTGCTGTAAATGAAAATTTTCAATGTAATTATAGGTATTGATTTGTTAGTCCTATACTGGGAACATATTTAATGTTACCATATGAGATTTAACTTTTTATCTCCTCAAATACGCAGCTATTCTAACCAGGGTTAGTGGGATCTTCATCCTAGTCATACAGGAACAATTCAGTGCAGATTAAATAGTATCATGGATCATATATAAATACATATTATATGGGGTGGTGAAATGTAGTAGGATTCTTTTACTCTAGTGGTAGAATATTTTGAGGATATATTTCTTAATGAATTCTATGGATTTCTTCTCGAGCATGATATTGAGTTCATGAACGATTTGGTTCTAAGAGAAGATAACGTTTCTATCCTGCCCTATAAGAGGGAACCATCAGAGCTTCGAGATTTCAAAGATGAGTTAGAAGATCTGTAATATAATGTTTTAATATGTCCTTGTATGTCTCCAAGGGGTTCTCTTGTTCTTTTCTCCAAGAATGGTAGTGGTAACTTGCACTTATTTTTGAATTATCAAATATTGAACCAGATGATAGTCAAAAAATGATATCCTCTTCTATGCATCGATGATCTCTTCCATCAGTTGAGAGGCGATAAGTTCCTCTCCAAGACTGATTTCAGATTAGGACACCACCAATTGAGGTTAATCCCTTTGTTCATACATCATATGACTTTTAATAGAAGATATGGTTTAAATAAATTCATAGTGATGTTCTATGGGTTGACCAGTGCCCTGGTGGTATACAAGGCCTTGATTAATTAGATCGTTCATCCTTTTCGGGATCCTTTTGTGGTGGTTTTGGACAGTGACATCATAGAGTACTCTCGTTTAGTATAAAATAATTGAAAACACTTTGACATCATCCTAGGTTCATTGAGAGAGCATTATCTTTACACCAAGATAACTAAATTTAGTTTCTGGAATGATAAAGATCACTTATTGGGGTATGTCATTCGAGCGGTAAGAGTGTCAGTGAACCCATAGAAAGTTGTAGACATGGTGTCTTGGTAGAGACCCAATAATGTGTTATAGATTTGGATATTTCTGGGTTTAGCTAGTTATTATATGGCCTTTAACCTAGACATATCCTTTCTGGAACCACCGATGTCATGGATCACCGAGAAGGTAGTGAATTTTGTTTAGTCAGATGCTTGTGGGGGAGATTATAAAGAGTTGAAAGGCATGCATACCATAAGGCCTATCATCACATATCTTATTTTGGGTATAGAATATACCATGTACTATGATGCATCTGAAATTGGATTCAGAGAAGTTTTTATGTAGGAGGATCGAGTGGTCTCTTATGGCTCTAAATCGCCGAGAACGTGTGAGTGGAATTACCCTACTCAAAATATAGATTAATATGTGGTGGTAAATTTCGTGAGATTTTGGTGACACTATCTTTTGGGTGAGAGTTTTTTGGGGTACATGGACCAAAAGACCCTCAGGTATATCATTTCGTAGCAGGATCTAATCCTTCAACAAGGGATGTGGGTCAAGTAATTGCAATAGTTTGAATTTGAGTTTTCTTATGCATCTAGAAAGGGAAATGTTGTGCACAATTATTTGAATTAGAAGACATAGATAGAGGCTGTGTTGGAGTCTTGTGATGAGTGGAAGAATATGAAACTCTGCATAGACATGTCTCTAGATGTTCATGAGTCTCTAGGATGAGTAGCTCTGAATTTATTACTTATAAATATGAAATATATCTTTGTTTGACAAAGATGTATCATGATCTTCATATACAGTACTGGTGGTTCGGAATGAAGAAAGTTATTTTGGGATTTTTGGTGATATTTTTTATCTATAAGCATGTGAAATCCAAGAATCATAGGGTAGATATTCATTTACATCCATTTCCCATTATTGAGTGGAAATTGGATAATGTAACTATGGTTTTTTTATAGGACTTCCTTAGACAACCTATAAGTATAATGTGTTATGGGTTATCTTAGATCAACTAATGAAAGTATATCACTTCTTGTCTTTCAGTGAGACCTCAACTATTGATGGTCTGGGTAGTTTATACATGCGTGATATAATTCAGTTTCATGATGTTTTGAGGAGAATAATTTTTGATAGAGATGCTCATTTCATGTGGTGGTTCTGGAAGGGTCTTTAAAAGTATCTAAGAACAGAGGTTCTTTTGAGCATAACCTATCATCCTCAGACTAACGGTAAATCTTACCAGACTATTCATGTTTTGGGGTATATGTTACAATATCGTGTTATGGATTTCAATGGTTCATAGTAGTAACATATGGAAATCTTGGAGATTTCATAAAATAAAACCTTCCATAAATCAATTCAGATGCCACATTTAGAGGCTTCTGTGGTAGGCCATTTCGTTCACCTATTTTTTGGTTCGAGTTAGGTGAGCTAGTTCTTGTTGTGTCTAGACTCGTGTAGGATACATCTATGCAGGTTCAACTGATTAAGAAGTGTTTGGTGACCCCACATAGCATGCATAAATCTTATGCTAGCTATCATATACGACCTCTGGAGTTTGAGTTTGGTCATAACATATTCCTTTTATTTTCACCTAGGATGGGGAAATGCTACATCATGAAATAGGAAAATATAGTACCCAGATTTTTTGGCTCATTTTATATAGTGGATAGGTTTGGTCCAGTGGCATACTGATTATCCTTTCCACAACACTTTAGTTCCATACATGGTGTGTTTCACATGTAATAGATTTATAGATCTTATCCTAAACATTCTCATTCGATGTATTTCAATGACGTCAATCATTTTTATGATTCATCCTTTGAGGATAATCCAATACATATTGTGAATAGTGTATCATTATACCTCTAGTTTTAGTGTAGTGGCAGCCTGGGACTGTTCAGTTGGAGACCTAGGAGAGATAGTATGATGTTCAAGCACAGTGGATATACATTTTTACTAAGACACATAAATGATACTTGGAGTATCTTTGGGATGATATGTTATATGTTGAAGAGTTTGTAAGATCATATTTTTTCTAGGTATGTCCCTCTTTGAGTTTTTTTGGACCTTGGTGGTTGATTCATATTCAGATAAAGAGAGCCTTTTTTGTGAAAAATGACTTAAATATGAGGGATATATGTTAGTTTGAATTAATAGAGTCTATTTATAAACATGATAAATTATTTTATGAGGGTTTTCTATTGTTTGTAAGGATTTGGAGGTGGTTTGGGTCCTTATGATGAAATTGGGTTGAAAACTATCTATAGAGAATTTACACATCGTGTAAATGTTACACAATGTGTAAGTCTCACTAGAAATATTCCAGGAACCAGTGATGGGTATGAAGTTTTTATAAATTGTGTAAACTATTCATCTCATTTAAAATTTGATCAGGGTTATATATTAACCCAAGGAAACATGTTTTTTCAGTGTATATCTTTAAAAATAAATTCACAACATATAAATGGATTACATGTAATGTATTTATCACGAGTAATGGTTTTAAGTGATAAGTTTGGATGATTTATGGTCAATCCATTATTGCATCCCATCCTCTTAATCTCTAGGAATATCCTAGAGATTCTAAGGAAATTTCATCAGATTTGAATATTTTGGTTTTGTGTTTCATCCTTGGTAGGTCTAATTACATTTGTATTCTTCCCCTTTCCACATTCTTACATCGAATCAGTGTTTTATTTTGATCTTTATTGTGGAATCATGTTGATATTTGCCTTCTGTGATCTAGGTTTTCATAATTGGTACCCCCTCACCACTATTTCTATTGGAAAAACCCATTATTGGTGTGGCTAAAATTCCCAATTTAATGTAGGGTGTCTAAACATTAACCCTATTGTTGGTCATTTTCAAGTATGTGAAATATTGTGATTATGCCAATGCATCATGCACACTAATTAAATTATTCAATGATTAATGATAAATCATCGAATGGAATATTGGTTGGATTCTTTGGGATTCATTTGTTGATGTGGCCTATCGTATGGTTTCCATTGGGATGAGAGAACCCTTGATTGATATGAATCAGAAAATGGATTCAATTTCATTTATCATGACATGAGACCTTAGGTGATTTCATGATATAGAATCCCTAGGTAATGGATTGTTTCTTATAGATATGACTGGTATTTATTGAGATAAATGGAAGTTTTATGGAATGAAAATTGGTAATTTTTATAATTAACCATTGATGATTATGATGTGATATTGTGATATCTTTTCTATTGTGACATGATTGTGTTATCATGATGTAATGATTATATTGAGCAGTATCTTCACAGTCCTAGTATGTAATGCATATATTAAGCAGGATATGTCGAGTTCCATGATATAATGCTTATAATGAGTAGGATATGCTCAGTCTCATGCAGTAATGCTTATATTGAGTAGGTTATGCCCATTCCCAATCTATAATGCTTATATTGAGTGGGTTATACCTATTCTCAAGCTAAAACGATTTTATAGCTATCTCAGACAATATTTTTGTGATTTTTTCATAGATATATAGTTGTTTGTTGGAATGGTTGTGCTACATGCTCAAAGACTTTTTGGAATGGTGCTGAAGTAAGTTGATTTAAAAAATTTATTAATTGATTAATTGATACACATGTTTATCTCTTTGTTTCATACACTTATTATCAAACTAGTTATGTTTAGACATGGTGGTGTCGACCTATTGAGTTTTACTCACACGCTATTTAGGTCGTTGTTTGGTACCTGATAATATTACATGGATAGAGGTTTGGACAAGTGGATGGGACCTTTTTGTTGATTTATTGCATATTATATGGGTTGGAGTATTGATTCAGGACCGACATTGTGTTCAGTACTGGGGTATTTTAGGTTTCATTATGTTTTTTGATTATTTTCTTTGTATTTTTTTATTTTTGAATTTAGATACATTTCATCCTATCATTAAATTATTCATATTATTGTTTTATTATTTACTCCTTTTCTTTTACCATTTGTATGAAATATTTTTTTCACGATTGTTTTTATTACATTGATGTTTATTATTATAGGATATATTCTTCTATTTTTTCTCCTTTTTAGGGGTTATAGTCTCCCCATTATACTTATCACACCCCCTCTTGTAATGACCCTGAAATCTATCAAGTAAATTTTCCATTCTTATAATTATTTCAAATAGTATTAATCACATAAAATCACTTAAAGAAAATAATACAAACTTTATAAATGAATATTGAATTAAATAAGAGGATTTTTTAGAAATTAGGAAACCTAATCCAATGGAATAGTAATGTGTCCTTTGGAATAGTGATATGAACCTTAGAAATAGTAGTTCATCTAATAGAATATTAACCTCACCTATAAAAGTATCAATAAAATTTTGGTATCATATATATGAAAATATGATATATTTATATCATGATATAAGTAAATTAATGTTTAAAAAATAATAAATTGAGTGTTTTTATTTTTGTAATTCATTAATATTTAATAGCAATTTTATAATTAATATAATTACTTAAAATAAAATTTATTTTCATAAAATAAATTCATAAATTAATATTTTGATTAATTATTACTATAATATATTTTTATGAGACCTTAATTGATTTTGGAAAAAAATTATAAAACTAGTTATAATTGTAAAATCTGTATTTTTCGAATAAATGTTGATTTTAATAAAAAATTAAATTAATCATATTTAGAAAATTATTTTCATAAATTGTATTCCATTTTTAAATCTACACATTGAAAAATGCTTGGGATTATTTTTTGTATTTTTCTAAAATAGTTTATTTTTTTGTGGATAATAAATTTGATGATTTAAAGTATAAGAAAAATAAATGAATTATTGAGTCATGGTTGTTGTAAAGATGATATAAGAACCTTTGGTTCGACATAACATGCACTAGTTACTATATTTAGTCAAAATATCCCTCATTATTCATATTCTTAATCCAAAATAATAAACCAATGATAAAAATAATCAAAAAACACCCCTCTCCTCCACAAAAATACCACCCATCACTACCTCTTCTCCTCACACCTAAAAAGCCTTGAATATTTTTTCAATTATTACCAATAATATTTCCATGTATCTCCCCCAGATCTAGGAGCCTTTGGTATAAAAAAAATACCAAATTGAATTCCCCTAATGAGGTTCTCAAGGAGAATAATTCAAGAGGTAAAAAACCTCTTTTTTTTCTTTTAATTTCTTTCGATTTATTTTCTTTTGTTTTCCTCTTCTCACCTCTCATTATCTATGGGGCATGATAACTCCATTATATTACATATAATGGAATTTTATTGTGTTAGTGGAACAACCGATAATCATTTTTCTTCCCCTCATTTTTTTCTAAAAATGAAAACATCATCCTTGATTTGTTATTTTATCTCATTCTAGGACGACAAGTTTTCAATTTCCGTTAACACATTCAAGGCTTGTAATAAAACAATTATTATGGATAAATTAGATTATAGTATTTTTTTTTATTACATCTTATTTAATTTTTTGGAACTAGTTTATATGCATAATATTAATTAATAAAACAAAACTAGTTTATGATGATCGAAAAGACACCAAAATAATCGAAATGGTTATCATTAACGTTTTATCAAATGAATCATCCTCACATCTGAAAAAAATGATATATATAAAAATTTGATGTTATAAACTTTCATTAATAACATATAATTTCAATTATGAGAATCTATTTTCATTTCACATGATATTCCATACATGTACACAAGTAAACCGATCATGGAAACCAAGGAAATGAATGCTCTCGAAATGATGAAATTGCATCTTATAACATTTCAAAAAGTTCATAAATTATCATAATAAAATTATACGAAATCAAATAAATTTTAAATATGTTCTTAATTAAATTATTAATTAATCTAATTTGTGTTATCCAGGTCATTATGATCAAGTGAAAAATAGTTTTGTACATAAGGTAAGGGATCCTATCTAAACACTCATTTTTCCTTCGGGTTACGCTTTCTCTCTATTTACCCAAATGTAATTATTAATTTTTTTTACTCCTCCTACATTCTATTTTTATGATCTAAACATATTTACCAATCTTAATTATTCATCATCTTATGTTGAAATAAAAGTATTAAAATGGTTTTCTTCTCAATTATTTTTAATAAGCAAGCCCGATTCAAGGGAAGCTCTCAATTTCTTATCCATTTTCAAGTACCATACATTAATATATTTTAAGATTACATTATTATTATAAAATCAATATTTTTTCTTGAAAATCTATCTTGGTTAATTTATGGTTTTAAATAAAATATTATGGCTTTTTCCTCTTCAAATTCTCCATACTATTATCCTTAAACGGCACTAAAATGGTTCATTTCTAATGTTTGTTAAAAAATCTTTTTCACTTCAATTTTTCATAACATAATAAGATATATGTCAATTTTACCTTATTAAGTTATATGTAATTTTTAAATCCATTATTTCATATAGATCATCTTGATGCACTATTTGGGTATGCCTTATGATATGATTATGATACCCATTTATTTCCATGGGTAACCCTTATGTTTATGTTTGATTATTCATGTGGAACACGTATTCATGAACATGTTATGATGGGAGTGCCTAGATAGTTCTATAATAGATTGTTTAATGTTTAGTATCATGATAAGTGATGTGAAATAGTCTTGTTGGTTATCCTGGACTCATTATCCTCCATGTGCAATGGTCTAGGTGGTCATACTTGACTTATGCTCCTCTGTGTGCAATGGTCTTGGTGGTTAACCTGCACTCATTATTATGTCCTATTTTATGATATTTCCACATTTCCATGATTCAATGATTACATAATTATATGTTTTGTATGTTATTATTCTTTATGTTTATTCATGTTTCATCCCTTTTTATGTCATCATGTTATTCCTTCAAACCCCTGTTCTATGCATTATTCAAATGATTATTCTATTACTAGGATTTTTAACTCATCTCTTTGTTCATGTATTCCCTAGGTTATATTATATAGATGTAATATCTCAATGTAATTTTTGATCTCTTTATGGAGAATAAATAAAATAATTTTTTATTTTGGTATCATGTTGTTTAATTGTGTACCTAACCTTCAAAATACAATATAATTTACACTCTTTGTTTTGTATTTCATTGTTAATTATTCTTAAAATCATGTAATACTCTGTGTAAAAGGTTAGTTCCATTATATTTAGTATTAGAGGATGGTCTAGTTATTTTTGAATATTAGGAGTAGAGAACTATATTAATAACACTAGGGATAATTCTATCACCATGTATAACCAAGATTGAAACATAGGGAATCATAAGGTAGGATATTCTTTTCATTTACACGTTTATCATTCTATGATAATGGTTTTATTTTTGTATAATTATTAGCTAAGTGTTCAAGGCCCCCTAATTGTAATTTATTCTTTTATGTTAATGGATAGAAATAGGAGAACTCATTCAAAAAATCAATGTGAATAGAAATGTGATGATTTCCCTAATGAAATGCCAAATTTAATAGGAACTGTTAATCAAAACATCTTGATAGTACTTTCTATACATTCTCAAGTTTTGAATAATAACTTGAACCACGTAGAGCACCCTCCTTATCAAAATAAAGATCAAGTTATGGTTGAATACTTTATGTGCAAAAGTAATCCCTTGTTTAGTGGATATTTTAAGCCCCTCCTCATATAACAATGGATTATATCCATTAAGAGGATATTCTATGTCCTTCGGTGATCAGAATAAGTGAAAGTTGTGTTGGAAGTCTATTGTTTTGTTGGGGAAGCTGACCAGTGGTGGACACTGATCAAGAACAAAAATTCAAAGGATGAAATTTATTCCATTTAATGGGAAGATTTCTAGAAAAAAAATTTCAATAAATATTTTCCCTAAAGCCTTCATCTTAATATGGAAATAGAGTTCCTCAGACTAAATAAGAACAAATAAAAATCTATCATGATGTACGAGGAAAAATTTACAAGGCTTTCCAGATACACATCTGGATTTATTAAGATCACTAAAAGAAAGTTGGATCGCTTATTTATTGGGATAAATATCAGTCTGTGAAAATCATTAGAGATTGAGACTTTAACAACTATGATGAGATTGTCTGTTGTTCCCTTAAGGTTGAAATGGTGATTAGATACTCTCAATAGTCTCATCGGTCCTGAGATAAAGAGTTAAAATGGGGTTTAATATGGTAGGATCGGTAGATAAATACCAAAATTTTAAGAAAACTCATCATCCTAAAGGTTAAAAGATTTATAAGAATAATCATGGGAGTTATATAAAGGGAACCAAGAAATGCTTCAAATGTGGAAGAACAGGGCATTTAGCTAATTATTGCGAAAGGTATATGAAGAATCACACTAATGTGGAATAAGAAAGTAAGGTTTAGATCAACACTAAGCCTATAGTTCATTATTTCAACTATAACTAGCATGGGAATTATGAAATCCATTTTCCCAATAAAAGGGTTGTTAGGGATAATCCACAACAACAACCACCAAGGTAGAAAAGAAGGGAATATGTTATCACTACTACTGACGTGGAGCCCGATAATTATGTAGTGATAGGTTTGCTGGTTATTCATTAAAGAATAGAAAATTTACTATTTGATTTTAGTTATATTCATTCTTTTATATCATGAATGTTTACTAGAACTATTAAAACACCACCTATGTTGGGTTATCTTTGAGAATAAAATGGGGGAATTATTGCATCCAAAGTATATAACACCTCCCCTATAAATGTTTCTAAACTGAACCTCCCAAAAATTATTGTATTAGTTATTTTGATATAGTTTAATGCTATATTGGGTGTGGATTTAAAATCTTTATATAAATCCAACATCAACTATAAGGAAAGGGAGAACACTCTTCACATCCTGAGGTATCTACAAATTTTGTACAAGTGTAAGGAGGAAGATGAATCTCCATCAGAATTATAGTCTCAATTATGGATATTATTAATTTATGAGAGAAAATATCTATCTTAAATGACTTATACAGATGAGATGATCATTCTTGAAGAAGAAATGCCCACTGTGAGGGACTACAATGATGTTATCTCTGAAGAGTTGTTTGGTCTTACTTCTAACTAAGAAGTTGAGTTCTCAATTGAAATTATTCTCAGATATCGGCCTATATAAAAGACACCTTATATAATTCTCACCATTGAGTTAGAGGAACTGAAGAATCAATTATTAGATAATCTGGACAAGGCTCTTATTTTCTCAAGTTCTTCATCATGGGGTGTTCTTGTCCTCCCCGTTAAAAAGTAGGATGTATCAATGAACTTATACCTTGTGTATCGTGAGCTCAAAAAAATCATGATAAAGAAAAAGTATCCCCTACCAAAGATAGATGAATTTATCGATCAACAATGTGGGTCCAAGTATAAGGTGGACCTATGATCATGATATAACCAATTAAAGGTGAGGAAAGAAGATATTCCCAATACTACCTTTCGAACAAGGTATGGACACTATGCTTTCATAGTGATGCCCTTCTAACTCCTTAATACTCCATAAATTTTCAAGGAATTAATGAATAGATTCATTAGATATTACCTTGACAAATTTTTGGTTGTCTTTATTAACAATATTCTCATATACTCTAAGTGGAAGGAGGAACACGCGGAGAATTTGAAAACAGTGCCAAAGATATTGGGAAGGGATAAAATATGGGAAAATGATAGTAAATATGAGTTTTGTATAGAGTATGTATCATTCTGGGGGCATGTTATCACCAGTAAAGGAATATTTGTGGACCCTTACAAGACTAAGGCTATTGAGTAGTGGCCCTAGTCAACATAATTATTCGATATCTTTTGTTTCCTTGGTCTATCTAGGAATTAATGATGATTTGTGAGGAGATTTTCATGATTATAAAATACAATAATGAAGATATATTGGAATGGAGTGATGTTTTCATGGACCAGTGAATGTGAAGATTGCTTCAAATAGTTGAAAAAGAGGTGTATCACTGCACCAGTGCTCACACTACTACAAAGTGGGGAACTCTTTGTTGTGTAAAGTGATTCAGAAAATAATGGACTAGGCTGTTTACTGATTAAAAATGATAAATTGATAGCCTATACCTCAAAGAAATTGAAATTTCATGATCAAAACTATCCCATAAATGATCTGGAGTTGGAACTTGTGATCTTTGCAATGAAAATAAGGTGACATTCTCTCTATGGGTAAATGTATGAGATATATACTGATTATAAGAGCCTCAAATATATATTCACACTGAAGTATATTTATATTCTCTATAAAATATGGTTATATATCATCAAGGATTGTGATTTCTCAATCCACTACCATCCTGGTATAGAAAATAAGGTAGAAGATGCTCTTTGTAGAAAAGATCTAAAATTTTTAACAATGTTGAGAATTTAATAGGATCCAATCTTCTATTTCCTACAAAGGATGTACATGGGAATCATTAAGGAAGGAATATCATCCATCCTTTCTCAAATGATTTCTCAACCATAACTTGCAGAGAAAATAAAGGATGCTCAAAGAAATAATATGGAAATTCAGAAAAAAGGTGGAAGCTATTAAAAATGGGAAATCCATGAGTTCAAAATGGATGAGGAAAAATTTGTGATAGTTGGTTCATGAATATGTGTACCATTCAATCTAGAGATAATGAAAGAGCTTCTGAATGGCGAACAAAGATCAACCTTTTCTATTCACCTAGGAAGCACAAATATGTATCTAGATATTGAGGAGCACTATTGGTGGGACAATATGAATAAAGAGATCAATAAATATATATCATATTGCTTGGTATGTCCTCAAGTGAATTATAAAAGGTAAAATTATAAGGGGATGATGCAACCATTACCCATACAAGCATGTAAATGAAAAAACAACACCATAGAATTAGTCATTGGACTTTAGAAGAAATATAGAGGAAAGAATTATACATGGGTATTTTTGGATCATCTTACAATGACAGCTAACATTATCATAATTTTAGAGGACTTCTCAAAGGATAAAATTGAACAAATATACATATGCGAAGTGGTATAGCTGCATGGAGTATCACTATCAATTTTATTCGATTAAGATCTAGGATTTACCTCCAAATTCTAGAAACGTCTCTAACATGCTCTAAATAATTACCTAAACTTCATTACGGCATATCATCCTCAAAATGATGGCCAATCTGAGTGGACTATTCAGAAACTAGAATACAATTTGAGATCATGTTCTGTGGACTTCAATGGAGGATGCGACCAACATATACCTTTGTTCGAGTTCTCTTATGACAATAGTTTCCACACGAGCATCCAAATGGATTCATATAAATCCCATTGTGGGAAAAGATGCAGAAAATTGGCATTATGGGATGAATTCGGTGAACGTAAGCTACTCAGACATAAAATGGTCGAAGAAATGGTGAAAATGTAAAAATAGTTCAGTAGCACATCAAGTTACACCAAATCCAATAGAAGAGATATTCGGATAATCATCAATGATACCTTGTGTTTAGGGTTAGATATATGATATTCCTCTATACATATACATGGAATAAGATCATGAGATTTGGGAAGAAATGAAAGCTAAGTCCCAAGTGCATCATCCCCTTTGAGATTATTGATTATGTTGGAGTCGTGGCCTATTAGCTAGAAATTACACACAAAAAATTCTCAAGTACACGATGTATTCCGCATATCCTTATTAAAGAATTACATACCAAATCACTCACATAAAATAAATTCAGAGGTGGTACAACTGGAAAATAATATCTCTTACGAGGATCAGAAGTCAAGATCTTGGACCGTAGAGATAATGTTTTATGCAACAAGATTGATCACCAGGTCAAAATACTATGGGATAACCATAAGTACAAAGATGAAATATGGGAACCAGATTCAGTAATGAAGGATAAGTACCCTCACATGTTTTCCCCTTAGTTAATAAAATGAAATTTTTGGGGAAAAGTTTCATATTAGGGGGAAAACGTAATGAACTATAAATATTTCAAGGAAATTTTCCATTCTTATAATTATTTCATATATTATTAATCCGAATAAATCACATAGATAACGTAATAAAAACTTTATAAATGATGAAATAACGAAAAAACATGCTTTTTTAGAAATTAAGGAACCTAAACCAATAGAATATTAATGTGACCTTTAAAATAGTTATATGAGACTTATGAATAGAAATCTAGCCAATAGAATATTAAACTCACTTATGAAAGTATAAAAAAAATTAGTTATCTTATAAACTAAAATATAATATATTTATATCATGGTATAAGTAAATAAATGTTTTAAAAATGATAAATTGAGTGTTAGTATTTTTATAAGTAATTAATTATTAATTAAAAATTAATAATAAGTATAATTATTTAAAAATAAAATAAAATACAATCATAAATTAATATTTTGTTGTTTTATGATTATAATATAATTTTATGTGATATTAATTGATTTTTTTAAAATGTTATAAAATCAGCTATAATTTTAAAATCTGTATTTTTTCAATAAATGATGATTTCAATTAAAAATTAAATTTATCATTTTTAGAAAATTATTTTCATAAAATGAATTCTATTATTTAATTCTAAACATCAAAAAATGGTTAGGGAAATTTTTTTGTAATTTTTCTAAAATAGTTGAATTCTTAGTGAATAGTGAAATACTGTAATTTACGGTACAAGTTAAATGAATAAATTATTAAGTAATGGTTGTTATATGGATAATTTAAGAACCTTGGGTTCAAAATCACATGCACTTTTTACTTTATTTAGTCCAAATAATACTCACTATTCATTTTCTTTATCCAAAATAATAAAAAATGAATAAAATAGTCAAAAAACAACTCTCTCATCATCTATAAATAACACCCCTCACCACCTCTTCTCCTCACACCAATAAGGCATTGAATCTTGTCCAAAATCTAGCCAATAATCTTCCCAACTATCTCCCATACTTCCAAGATCCTTTGGTCACACCAAAATTCCAAATCCAATTCCCCTAAGGAGGATCTCAAGGAGAATAATTCAATATGTAAGGACCTATTTCTTTTTGTTTTAATTTCATATAATTTTTTTCCCTTCATTTTCCTCTTACCACCTCCCATTATCCATTTTACATGATAAATCTAGTATATTTTATATTATTTAACGTTAATTGGTTGATGTAACAACCCATGAACATTTCTTTTTCCCTCCCCTTTTGTTCTAAAAATTAAAACATCATATGTGATGTGTTAATTTATCTCATTCAAGGATAACAAGTTTACAATTTCCATTATTGACTTGAAATATATTTACAAAACTATTTTTATGGTCAAAACAGATTTTAATATATTTATTATAGTTTAGTTAATGTTATGGAACTAATATATAAACATAATATTAATTATTAAAACAAAACTACTTTTGGATAATCAAAAAAATGCCAAAATAATCTAAACAGTTATCAGTAATGCATTATGTAATTAATAATCCTTATATATGAAAAAAATGATATCTAAGACCATTTAATATTTTTATGGTCATTAGTAACATATAATTTCATTTATCTACAACTATTCACATTTCACATGATATTCCATATGTGAATACAAGTAAACTGATCATGAAAACCAATGAAATGAATGCTCCTGGGATGATGAAATTGTATCTTATAAATTAACAAAAAGGACATAAATGAACATAATAAAATTATAATAAATCAAAAAACAATTATATAGGTTTTTAATTAAATTATTAATGAATATAATTTCACTATCTAGGACATTATGTTCTACTTCAAAATAGTTTCAGACGTAGGGTAAGGGATTCCCTCTAAACCACCATTTTATCCTTCGGGTTACGCTTTATCTTTCTTTACCCAAATTTAATTCCCAATTATTCTTATTTAATCCTCATAAATTCATTGTTTATGTTACAAACATATTTACATATCCCAATTGTTCTTCCTTTGATGGGGAAATTCATGTTTTAAAAAGGTTCCCTACCCAATTCTTTCCGATAAGAAATCCCAATTAAAGGGACCTTCCCAATTTCTTAACCATTTTCAATTACCATCCATAATCTATTTCAGGAACCCATTATTATTCTAAAATAAATACGTTTTTCATGAAAATATATCTTGATTCATTTATGGTTTTAATTAAAATATTATTCCATTTTATGCTTGAAATGCGCTTTAATATTTTCCTTAAATCACACTAAAATGTTTCATTTCAAATGTTTGTTAAACTTTATTTTTCAATTGAGTTTGTAATCAATTATCATGATATATATCTATTTCAACTTTTGAATTTCCATGTATGTTTAATGTTCATTATTTCATAGAAACCATCATGATACACTCTTGGGGAATGCCCTATGATATTACTATGAAACCCATTTCTTTCGATGGGTAACCCTTATGTTTGTTTTTGATTCTTCATGTGGATTACATATTCAAGAAACTGTTATGATGGGTGAACCTAGATGGAGCTCTAATTCCTTGGGTAATTTTTAGTATCATAAAACTCCATCTGCAATGGTCTTGTTGGTTATCCATGACACATGATCCTCTAAGTTCAATGGTCTTGGTGGTGAGCTCTGACTCATGCTCCTCCACGTGCAATGGTCTTAGAGGGTAGCATGGAATCATGATTATGTCATGTTGTATTTTGTTTCCATGTTTATATGATTCCATGATTACATGATCTCATGTTATAAATGTTATGATTCCATATGTTTATTTGTGTTCCATGCATTTTTAGGTCATCATGTTATACCTTCTAACCAATATAGTAAACATTATTCAGATGATTATTCCTTTATTGGGATTTTTAACTCATCTATTTAATCATGTATTCCCATGGTCATCCTATGAATATATAAGATCTCAATGGAAGTTAATGTCTCTATATGGATATTAAATAAAATATTTTTTTATTTTGGTTTCATGCTACTTAATTATTATCATAATATTCTAATGACACTAGACTTCATGATCCTTGGTTTCTATTTCATGGTAAATTATGCTTAAAATAATGTAAAAATATATGTAAAATGTCGGTTCCATTATACCACTAATGTTTAGTAGACTATGGTAAATGTGGAAGTGTACTTGAAGTCCAGTAACCAACCCATTCTGACCACAAGAGATATTGTTAGATCAGTGGATGATACACCTTCACTCAATAACCATTGTTCAATGCCTTATCTTGAAAAATTATGTATGGTGATCTTGAAATGTTTCTTATATCTAGTAAACATGTTATGATTCTTCTATCTGATCATTTATATGCTTTTTACACTATCCTAGAAATTTTTTTCTAATAATCTTTATTTTTTAATTCATCACAAATTATTTAATTTCCATATTAATCTTTGTACTAGTCCATTCAATAGACATTGTACAACTCTTCATACAAAAAATCTTCAACAGTACTTCTTTTTGTTAAGGAACCACAGTTCCACTAAGTTCCACCAACTTCTCCCTTCAACTAACTTTATCTAGAATCATGAGTTCCTTATAATATTTATTATGTTTTATTCATTTAAGATTATCAATTAATATCCCGATTTTGTTGTCTTTCATAGGGGTTTTGACTTCTTCCAAACATCATCTTTGAATCAAATCCAGAATGCATTTTTTTGTTTGATCAATTAGGAAAACATTAATAAAAATCATATGGTTTTTTTATCCTGAGATAATTTTTTATGGAACTATGAATACTATATTAACTAACACTTGGTTATATCTTCCATAATCTCAATTATGTCCATTCATATAAACTATCTCTATATGTTCAGTTATGCCTTCTTGATCCATAAATTTATTCCAAGAAAATTTTCATGGTATATTCATAATGTAACTTCATAATTTTGATAAAAAAAAATTATTCTCCAAAAATAATATCACATTTTTTAGACACTAAGATAAACTCATTAATAAACATAAGTAAATTCAAAATATTCAAAGAGCATTCACCTTTCATATAACAAATAATATTGAATTCATCCAAAGGTAAGAACAGTATGTAACTTATTCCAAGATAACAAGACATGACAACTTATTCTCTTCTTTATTAGATTATCTTCGATAACCACAATATATCTAATTTATTATCATGATTAGATACTTCATCCGAACTTCTATAAAATGCTTCTTTATAATTACTTTAATATATTAATATTAATAAAATATTTCTATTTCATTAACAACCATTGACAACAAATGACAACAATTTCACAAAATACAACTTGAAAAATCTAGGATATTAAATAATCATGACATTATTAAGGATATGGATATGATGGAACCATGATCAATATGCAAGGATTGAAACTACCAAACCGAAACATATTTGAAAAAATAAATAGTTAACACCTAGAAACAATGATTTTAATAGATATTTATTAACAAATAGGTATAAAATTGTTGTAACTGGATCATATATGATATTATAATTAGGTATATAGTTATATTATATATGTATAATAAATTTAAATTTATTATATAGGAGGTTAAATTCACTTATGAGTCAATTCAATATTTAGGTAATGATTTTATGTTACAATCTCACTTTTTAAAAGGATTGATAATGCTTAAATTTATGATAGTGAAATTATATAATCTATCTCTAACCAATCTTATTTATTTTCTTATCATATTTTTTTCTATAGATTAAAATATTTTCTTTCATTTATCTCACTCTAAGTACTCCAAATTCTAAAAAAAATTATGGAAAACAGACTTTGTTATTTTATTTAGTAGGGAATTTTTTTTTCATGTTTATATTTTTATTGAAATGTTTTCAAGAATGTTTTTAATGATCTATAATAATTGATTAAGTTAATTTTTACGAATGTTCTAATTTCCAAAAAAAATAAAATGAATTTAATTATCATTTTCTGAATGAGTTACTTTTTACCAATGGTGTGAATAAAATATTTGTTTTAATGTTTACTACATGAAAAACTTTTCCCACAATTATTACTATTATTTTATTTAACTATATCATTAAAAAATTAAAGGGTTATTTTAAAATAAAATGTTTTTCCTAATAATCTGTAATCTTTTATATTTTAAATAAATGACTTCAAAATGAAAAGGGTATTCCTCAAGAAATGTTCCAATGACCTTTTAAAATCATTTTCATCTATATAAATAGTAATTAATGAATCATGTGATTTATTGTGGATATACTCGAATGATACCATCCACCTCATTTAAATATTTTTTTATGATCATATTTTCCTATTTATTAAATGGGTAAAATATTAACATTTTTATGATATCTTTTCATGAAGAATGTTCATGTGGATTATGTGTCGAATTATTATTCATTTATTTCATATAATGAATGAATTTGACTTAGTAAGTAATGGTTGTGTCATTTTTTATCCCCTATTTGAATTAGTAAGTATCATGAGACAATCTAGTATGGGTTTTTGGCATGTGCCTTACCAATTTATGTATGATGTCTTGGCATGAGGCCTTGATGGTAAAATTATGACTTCTGAAATTAAGCATTCTATCATTATGAAATTAGTTGTTGTTATCTATGTAATTTTTTATATTTTTATGTCACCCATGTATTAATTACCCATTTTATGATATTAGTTATATTAAATATTTTATTATTATTTATCTTTTCCATATTATTCAGGAATTATTAATCCAGTTATAGTTTTTTTATTCTTTCCTTACTAAGAATATGAGCTCACCCTTTATTATGTTTTCATTTCCCTATGACACTATGAAGGGATTTATGAATTATTTTAGGGATATAATATAATAGATGAAAAAGTTATTACTATAATATTATGTTATATATCTTCTTTTTAGATTTAATGTGAGAATCATGTTTGCTTTTTACTCTCTCAATTATAATAGACAATTTGACCACTCCTGACACAATCTCTTATATCTTATGAAAATGTATTAAAATAACCACCATATCTAGGTTACTCGAGTTAGGTTGGTACATTAAAACCTATAAAAAGGTACAAATTTTACTTCCTAGAATCTCATTAATCTCCAAAATTAGAAATAGCACATGTTTTATTATAGGAACCTCCTCTCTCTCATAAAATCATATCGTGACAAAATACAAGTAGAACATTATAATACTGATAAAATAAAACCTCACACAATAATATATCTTAAAATACTCAATATAATAAAATATTACAGTAATATGTTATTAAATCATCGATATAATGAAAATTTTAAATTCATTGTAATAATAGAGTTTCTTGTAACTTGTAATCTCTTATACTCTATAAAACCACAAGTTAAATTTATAGCCTCTATTAAAACAAACTAAAGTGGTCAAATTATGTGATATTCACATAAAATCAAAAAAACATTAGGTGAAAATTTTCATCTTCTGATGAATGTAAGTTCAACTTCCCATGCCATCACAACATAGAAACATGTTATGGTAGATGTACGAATCAGTTTACTTCATCAGATAATACAATCATAAAATAAGTCAACACACATAAATACTCTAAAAACCAACACTAGGTGAAATAAAAACCTAAGTAATTGTATTGGGAATTCTCAATACAAAATATAATAATAAATTTTATTTATTTAACAATCTTTAAAAATAATATCCCCTTTTTGAAAATCAAAAGAAACAAATAAAAATGGTTAGTTTAGAAAAAACAATTAAAAAGGATTAAACACTATAATGTCAGATAGATATCCCCCTAAAAATAATATATCATGGATAAGAAAATTTCTTTTAGTAAACACCTAGTGTTATTAATAAAAAAACCCTTAAAATGTACTTCTTTAGAATATATATTACCCTTAATAAACTTTTTCCAACTTATGATTCATGACACTCCCTATAAACATCTTTAAACTCTACCCCATATTATAAGAATAGAATAAAAACTAAAAATTGAGAGAACATATATACTTACTACCAAAATTCTATTACTTTACCCTCCCCCATTATTATAGTCAAAAATAACCAAAAAAATAATATTTATTAATAAAAGGTTAAGTATTTGTACAGTAATTATAAAAAATTAGAATAAATATAATATAATATTGTCCCCTAAATACAATGAAATTTATATTTAAAATTAATATCCTCTAGAATTTACCTCTTGTCATGACCCGCCTTCACCAAGATGAGGGAATGGGAAGCAGATTTCTAGACCCTTCCTTATTCAAGTTCAAGGTGAGATAATGAACCCCGAGACCCGCCATCAATAGGTCCCAGAGTGGTGACTACCACCAAGGGTATATAATCACACACAATATGGAAGGCATTGCCCTTTTTCTTTAATAGGATCGGGAGATAAGATAGTAAATCCCAAAAACACCAAAACTGGGGGTAAAAGTAAAGCCAAAAGAAAACCATTCCCATATGCATGTCACAAAATTAAATACCACAAAGTACAATGAGACTACAAAGGTAAAGTACCAACGAAAAGAAAAACAGAAACTGCAACTGTCCCAACGTCTGAGCTAGTACGGCCCCACACGATCCCTTAAGTCCTCCTGGAAACCTGAAAGCAGTTGAAAATATGTAGGGTGAGCATACAAGTATACTCAGTAGGGAAAACCAAAGACTCTTGTGCACAAGTGGGGAGGCATTTTAATGCCCTGTGAGAAAATAAATAACCAAAGCACCTAGTAAGGAAAACTATCCCCCCAAGCCTCACCAAGGCACACTCCCCAATTAATGCAAGTCAAGTAATGTATAGTAATAGAACATCGATGTCAGGGTACCACGCGCCACTTTCCCACTGGTTATTAAAGACATCTTATGCATCGAACCAATCCTTCCATTCTCACCGTAGTCCCACTACCACACCCACCCGCACACACCTAGGCTATAACCACACATCCCGCCCGCAAACACCTGGGCCACAACCACCACGCCTAACCACGCCCACAAACACCTGGTCCAGAACAACTACTACCACGCCCGAAGAAACCTGGGCCTCATCCCGAAGATTCTTGGGAACAACCTGCCCGCACACACTTGGGACAACCACCAAAACTACCCTTCCTGAGAAATCTTGGGCTATAATGGACCTCAAGCCATCACAACCAACCAAAAGAGTCTTGGTCTATTCGGGAAAGGGATCAGAAAAGGAGCTAATAACCAGCCAATCATATCAGTGTTGGGAAAAACAACCTCCCCCGTCAAATGGGGGTGTTTGGAAGTAAGGGCTTAACTTGGGTGGGGCGCGAATAAGAAACATAAAAACTATATATCTGTATAGGTAACAAGTAGTCATCCCAACCCAGGGCTTCCAAATAAAACCTAACAATAACACCCTTGTAAATATTCATTCATAAAATAAGGCACAACACTCACGCAAAGTCAGAACTCATTCCCAAAACCAGTTCCCCATTTTAGCCATTCCTGTTTTCATGTTCAATTGATCCCATTTAGGTAAATTCTACACTACTGGGAAACTAACATGCATAACCACAAGCCAGGGAAAGAGAAACAGCCAAACAATAATTTAATCATTCACACCCGGTTCTCTTGTAAAGTCACAACAACAAAGGGATCAGTGAGATCCCTCAAAGTACTGGAACCAAACCAAGCCCTGAGATACAGCCCCACACCGCTTAATATTCACAACCAACAACCATTCCACAACAGAAGATCCAATCCTCACCTACATCACCCCACAAGCATCAAACATTACAACACACCTACAACCAAAACACAAAAGGGGAAATTCTGGGTTCAATCACATCATTCACTAAGTTTTCTTCTTTCTGTTTGGTTAACTTGGGTGATCACACAAGGTTTTTTGTTCACTGGTCATTCATTTAATCGGACGAGTTTACGTAATTAACCAAATTCCCATGTTAGAGCCATTTAATGATCACAGAATACAAGGGTTCATTAGTACGCAAGGAAAGGCCACCAACGGCCATGATTTTCAGTGTTCATAGCCCATGCAATTCACAACATATAGAATTTATAAAAAGTACAGAATAATTGTCAAACTCACCCCATCATTATTTAATAGTCTGTTTATTATCTTTATTAAGGTCTGGTTTCTTCCATTCCCATAGAAACAGTAGTGTACCCACCCCGCATGATACATAATAAGGAGAGATGAAGGAAAATCCCTACTTGGATGATCTATGATTGAAGTTCTTCTCCTCGCGCCAAGAATGGAGGATGCACGACTTGTAGGGGAGGAACTCCGAGGACTCCAAGGATGAGCGAAAAACTCCATCAGAGGCGCACCACAAGCCTCGGGATGGAGGGACTCCATGTGCACTAGGGAGAAGAAATAAATTCATCCATGAAGGGGGGGAATAAACTCTGGTGTGATATAAAGATGATATCTCGTTTTTACGGGATAAATAATTTTGAACCGCTTTAAAGTCAGATCATGGTTTCCTTTATGTTTGGGTGGTTACACACGATGGGATTAATTCTCATTTAATTATTCCCATCGGGGTGGTGGCATAACGGTCGTGTGTTAAACCATTTCTTTTAAATGGAGGAAAACACGCAACAGGGGCAGAACTGGAAGGTACGAGGAAAGGGTGTGAAACTGAAGAAAAACACTTGTTTTGGTAAGTTTAAGGTTTTCTTGACCTTTGTGGAATTTTAGATATTATTTATGGTCTTTAAATGAATTTGAAAGGGGCATTAAATCATTTTTACTTCAAAATATATGTTGCGGGAGCGAAAAAAGTCAGAGACTGGAAAAAGACCGAAGACACAGTGAGGACACGGTGCCACCGTCACGATGCCACCGTCACAGAGCCACCCTCACAGTGCCACCGTTTTGGTGGAGTCATGTTTTGACAAAGTAATGGATCAGGTGGGTCTAGGACATTACATCAGATACCTCTCAAATTATTCTCTCTATCAAGAATCAAAACCAAACCCGAAGAAAAGGGGGTTTCCGAACAACCACCTCGAAAGATACCTCTCAAAAGTGAACCTTATTGACATCTTGGAACACCTCTACATCAAGTAACCAAGAAGCATTCTAAGGTAAAACTGTCTAGTCATATGGGTTATGGAGTTTATTCCACCATGTCAGGATACTATCCGCTTTGGGTGGCACTAGCTCGCCCGCACGGGTTTAATCGCATCCACCTTAATGCGTCTTGATTAGGGATCGGGTCCTACCCTCCCCATAGTCAAGACTCTTCACACGCATCCACAGAATAAGGAAAACTACACGTTTCATATTTAACAATGTAAAGTGTTCCATCACAATCAAGTACAAACAAAACAGAACAAAACTCAAAACATCTCTAGGTACTGGGAACACATTTGTGTCTCCCGTTCCCAGGTACTTTCCTCGAGTCCGCCATGCCTTCATAACACACGAACCAAATGAATGGTCCATCCACGGAGCACCTTCTCCTTAAAATCATCGATTCTTACAGGCATTTCTGTAAACGTCACGTCGGCCTCGAGGTCCATCTTTCCCCAGTCAAGGACATGTGAATCATCGTGTAGATACTGTCGGAGTTGTGACACATGGAAGATGTCATGCATTCTCCGTAGTGGTGGTGGTAGTGCTAGATGATAAGCCACTTCCACAACCTGTCGTAGCACTTCTAAGGGTCCGATTAACCTTGGAGAAATCTTACTCCCCCTGCCAAACCACTCTGTCCACGCCGAGGGAAGAACTTCAAGAATACATGGTCCCCGACCTCGAACTCCAAGTGTCTCCTCCTATTATCAGCAAATGAATTCTGATGGTCCTGAGATGCCTTCATCCTCTCCCATATAAGCTTAACCCTCTCCGTCGTTCTCTGCACCATCTCCGGGCCCCGACCACCTGCTTCCCCAACCTCGGTCCAGCACACGGGTGAGCGACATGGTCTTCCGTACAAGTCTTCGAACGGAGCCATGCCAACAGCAGAGTGATAGCTGTTACTGTAGGAAAACTCTACCATAGGCAAGTTTTTCACCCATGATCTCCCAAAGTCTGGAATACATGCTCATAGCATATCCTCCAACATCTGGATGGTGCTCTCTATATGTCCATCTGTATGGGGCTGGAAAGAAGTGCTAAGACATACCTGGGTTCCAAAATCATGCTGCAATCCTCCCCAGACTCGTGTGGTAAACCGTGCATCCCTATCCGACACTATGAACCTCAGAACTCCATGAAACCACACCACCTCATCCACTTACCTCTGTGCTAAGGCATCCACTGGACCTAAGTCCTTGATTTCCAGAAAGTGAGCCGATTTCGTCAACCGGTCCACCACTACCCAGATAGCGTCGCAACCTCCTCAAACCTTGGGTACACCTCTGACAAAATCCATCGAGATGTCATCCCACTTCCACTCGGGGATGTTTAAAGCCTCCAAAAAACCGCCTAGAACACGGTGTTCAGCCTTCACCTGCTGACACACTAGGAACCTAGCCACGAACTCTTCCACCGCCCGCTTTACCCCGGGCCACCAAAATTGACTCCTCAGACCCTGGTACATCTTAGAAACTTCTGGATTCACTACTAGGGGTGAGTTGTGGAACTCACCAAGAAATATCTCACGCATCGCCTCTGGAACAAACAACTTCCCTTGAAAAAGCATCTGATTCAGACCATCCTCCGTCCACCCTTCCGGAGCGTCGCCTTGGTTTACCCAGTCACGCGTCACTTCACTTTTTGAGTCTCCCCATTGAGACTCCTCTACCTGCCGCAATAGAGAAGAATACATTGTCTTCTGATACAGGCAACCTCTACCACCATCCATCTGTGCATCCAGGTGTAGGGCAGCCAACTCCTCCATCGTCGTCCAAGCATCTACCGACTCTCGAACCACATCCTTCTATGACTTCCTACTCAAGGAATTAGCCACCAAATTCCATTTTCCTGAGGTGTAGGAAATCTCGAGGTCGTAGTCCTGAAGAAACTCCATCCACCTTCTCTGCCTTAAGTTCAGGTCCCGCTGGGAGAAGATATACATCAAGATTTTGTGATCCGTGAAGACCACGAAGCATTCCTCGATGAGGTAATGCCACAACAACTTTAGTGAGAACATGATCGCCACAAGCTCCAGATCGTGGGTGGAATAATTACGTTCATGAGGACGTAACTTCCTAGACCCATAAGAGATCACCCCTTGTCATTGCATCAGCACACACCTGAGGCCTTGTCCTGAAGCATAACAGAATACCTCATATGTCACCCCTTTTTCTGGAAACCTCAGAACCGGGGCACTTACCATGTTCTCCATCAGATATCTAAAGGCCACATTGCACTACCTATTCCACACGAAAGCCTATTCCTTCTTGGTCAAGGTTGTCAAAGGTGCCACAACTGGGGAGAAGTTGGGCACAAACCTCTGATAGTAGCCTGCTAGTCCAAGGAAACTATGAACTTATGCCACATTCTTGGGAGCTGTCCAAGAAAAAACTGCCTCGACCTTCGATGGGTCCACCATTATTCCCTACTCGGACACCACGTTCCCAAGGAAGTGAACTTCTTGCGTACAAAACATACACTTGGACAACTTCCCATAGAGTTGGTGTGGTCAGAGGACCTCTAAAACTGTTCTCAGGTGCTCAGTGTGATCCTCCTCTGATCTTGAGTAGATCAGGATGTCTTCAATAAACATGACTATGAACCTATCCAGGTATTCCCGGAAGACGGAGTTCATGAGCCCCATGAACATAGCTAGAGCGTTCGTAACGCCGAACAGCATGACCAAAAACTCAAAGTGTCCATATCTTCATCTGAAGGCAGTCTCTGAGATGTAACCCTCATTCACCCCTAGCTGGTGATATCCCGACTGTAGGTCAATCTTGGAGAACCACTCTGCCCCTTTAACTAGTCGAAAAGGTCTTATATCCTCGGGAGAGGGTAACGGTTCTTGACTGTAACATGATTTAGTATCTGGTAGTCTATGCACAGCCTGAGACCACCATCTTCCTTCTTTAAAAATAAGACTGGATCACCCCATGGTGACGCACTTGGTCGAAAAAAAAACCCTTCTTCATCATATCGTCAATCTGTATCCGCAACTCTCGTAACTCGGAAGGTTCCATGCAGGAAGGAGCCATCGAAATCGGATGGGAACCAGCTTTCAAGTCTATCCTGAACTCAACATCTCATCGAGGGGGTAGAGTCACCAACTCCTCAGGGAAGACGTCTATAAACTCAATGATGACCCCTAGTACTTCCACCATTTCTTCATCCACTGACTCCACTGATTGTTCAGATAATAATGAAAGGAGGGGCTCCTCTTGCCTACTGCTTTTCTGTAAACCCTGCTCATCGATGATAGTTACACATCGACCACCTGAATCTGAAAACACGGCCCTTCCTCGGAAGCAGTTAATGACGGAACATACAGAGAACATCTATTCAATGCCTAGGATGGCATCGTATGGATGTATTTGTAGTAGTAGAAGATCCCTGATAGACTGATGTGGCCATATCATCAGTCTACACCCTCGGAAAACATAAAACAAGTCGGTTTGACCTCCGACTGGTGTGCTCAACACCAGGGGCACTGGAAGTCTCTTAGAATCTAAACCCAGACCACGGGCTAGACTGGGTGTAACAAAGGAGTGTGAAGCTCCTGTATCAAACAAGGCATAGGAAAGGGTACTAAACAAGCTGATCATACCTCGAACGACTTCTGGCCCTGCTGGAACTGTTGTGTCTGCAGCGTGCAACTGTCCACGCCCAACTCCCCTTCCTCTCGGCTATTGTCCACCTCCCCGAACACGCCATGGTCGAGGTCCCTGAGGAGCGTTCAGAGGTCGACCACCTCCTACAATTCCTGCCCTCAGAGGAATGGGATCTTGCTTCCCCTTCTGCTGCTAAAAGGGACTAGCTGGAAACAGTTGCTGCTTATGTGGGTGTTGAACCTTCCCACCCTCTCTGTACTGTACTCGAATCGGGCAGTGATTCCGAAGGTGCCCATGGCTTCCACAGATGAAGCATCTCGGCCCTGGGCCTGAAAGGAAAGTTCGAGGGATGGGAGATCTGAACTGGAACTGCTGAGGCCTACTTTCTGCTGGTCGAAACCTAGAGGTCCCTGACGCTAGAGGCCTGATGCTAACGGCTTTCCCATTTGACAAGCCCAACTAGATTCCCTATCGCAATACACCTCCCAGTGTGTGCATCCTTTCCACCATTTCAACCTTCTTTTGGACCTTCAAGTACATCGGTAGGGTGAAGGGAGTAATAGCATACTGTAGAGAAGTTTGAAGTGCCTCCTCCAAACGTCTCGCCTGAGACTACTCATCTGGAAAGAGGTCGGGAGAAAAGTGAAGGAGATCCTTGAACATGATCCCCAAATCTCTCACTAATATACTCCCCTGCTAGAGGGAGATTAGTTCCTGCCTCTTCTCAACCTTCATCGTGGAAGAGAGGAATTTCGCCCGGAACTCCTTCTCGAAGTCAGCCCATGTAACCTCAGCCTCTCTCTTCTCTCTAAGATAAAGTGTCCACCACTGACGCGCTGCTCCACACATCTGTCTTACATCCAGAGGAACCCAATACTCTATCGGATCCTGGATCAAGCTAAAATATATCACCGGATCCTCTAGACAACTCTCTATCTCCATGTCTGAGATGGTACCCTCGTACTTCCCGAGGGTCTACTGCTGAAAGGCACGAAGCGTCTTATGCCACTGATCGTCCTCCTCTTCTCGGTCATCCCTCTACCGATCAGCCAAGCCAACCTCTTGGGCCTCGATCTCCTGCACTACTCGTGGTCGTCTCCTAGCTTCCATGGATGAAAGGTAAACAAGGAATGCCTAATCCCGAGCAGTGTAGAATATTGTTCTTAATTTTTCGTAGACTTATTATTTATTTTAATTCCCCAATATACCCATAAAACATGAGAACTAAAGTCATTATTATTTATGTACCTTTCCTAGAATCTCTACCCTGCAATCAGTGTATCCTTACTTGGTCGTTTTGTAGGCCCAGAGTCCTTGCATCGGATCATGGGGGGGCCTAAAATCCCATGTCCTAGCCGGTCTTACATGGCCTATTTCATGCACCTAGATCACCCAATACTGTTCCCCTACCATCCCATGCAATCCTCACTATGCCTAACCCCAGACTCCATCCTATCTCTCAACCTCTGCCTCTTATACCATTCTGTCATGACCCGCCTTCACCAAGATGAGGGAAGGGACAGTAGATTTTCAGACCCTTCCTTCTTCAAATTGAAGGAGAGATAATGACCCCCAAGACCCGCCTTCAGTAGGTCCCAGAGTGGCTACTAGAACCAAGGGTATATAATCACACACAATATGGATGGAATTACCATTTTTATTTAATAGGATCGGGAGATAAGATAGTAAATCCCAAAAAAACCAAAACTGGGGGGTACAAGTAAATCCAAAAGAAAACCATTCCCATATGCGTGTCACAAAAGTAAATATCGCAAAGTACAAGGAGACTAAAAAGGTAAAGTACCAAAGAAAAGAAAAACAGCAACTGCAACCGTCCCAACATCCGAGCAAGTACAGCCACGCACGATCCCTGAAGTTCTCCTGGAAACTTGAAAGCAGATTTATATACGTAGGGTGAGCATACAAGTATACTAAGTAGGGAAAACCATAGACTCTCGTGCACAAGTGGGGAGGAATTCTAATTCCCTGTGAGAAAAGAAATAACCAAAGAACCTAGCAATAAAAACTATCCACCCAAGCCTCAGTAAGGCATACTCCCGAAATAACACAAGTCAAGTAATGTATAGTAATAGAACATCGATGTGTGTGTACCCCATTCCTTTTTCAAACTCGTTATTGAAGACCTCCTACGCATCGAACCAATCCCGCCAATCTCACCGCAGTCCCTCTGCCACACCCACCCACACACACATGGGCCACAACCACACATCCCGCCCGCAAACACCTAGGCCACAACCACCACGCATAACCATGCCTGCAAACACCTGGTCCAGAACAACTACTACCACGCCCGAAGACACTTGGGCCTTATCCCGAAGATTCTTGGGAAAGAACTTGTCTGCACACACCTGGGCCAACCACCACAACTACCCTGTCCAAGGAATCTTGGGCTATAATAGACCTCAGGCCGTCACAGCCTGCCCGAAGAGTCTTGGGCTATTCAAGAAAGGGATCAAAAAAGGAGCTAATAACCTGCCACTAATAGGAGTGTTGGGAAAAACACCCTCCCCCATGAAATGGGGGTGTTTGGCACTAAGTGATCAACTTGGGTGGGGAGTGAATAAGAAACATAAAAACTATATATATATATATATAACAAGAACTCATCCCAACCTAGGGTTTCCAAAGACGAATTAAGCATCACACCCTTGTTATTATTCATTCATAAAACAAGCCACAACACTCACACCAAGTAACAACTCATTCCCAAAACTAGTTCCCCATTTTAACCATTCTTGTTCTCATTTTCAAGTGATCACATTTAGGTGAATTCTACACTAGTGGGAAACTGACAGGCATAACCACAAGCCAGGGAAACTGAAACAACCAAACAAAAATTGAAGCATTTACACCCGGTTCTCATGTAAAGTCACAACAACAAAAGGATCAGTGAGATCCCTCAAAGTACTGGAACCAAACCAAGACTTGAGATATATCCCCACACTGCTTCAGATTCACAACAAACAATCGTTCCACAACAGAGGATCCCATCCTCACCCACATCACCCCACAAGCATCAAACAGTACAACACACCTACTACCAAAACATAGTAGGGAAATTTCCAGGTTCAAAAACATCATTCACTAAATTTTCTTCTTTCTGTTAGGTTAACCCGGGTGATCACACAAGGTTTTTGTTTCACTGGTCATTTATTTAATTGGATGATTTTATGTAATTAACAAAATTCCCATTTTAGATCCATTAAATGATCATATAAGACAAGGGTTCATTAGTGTGCAAGGAAAGACCACCAACGGACATGATTTTCATTGAGCATAGCTCTTAAAATTCACAACATATAGAATTTATAAAAAGTACAGAAGAATTGTCAAACTCACCCCATCATTCATTAATAGTCTGTTTATTTTCTTTATTAAGGTCTGGTTTCATCCATTCCCACATAAACAGTAGTGTACCCACCCCGCATGATACACAGTAAGAAGAGACGAAGGAAAATCCTCACTACGATAATCAAGGATCGAAGTTCTTCTCCTCGCTCCAAGAATGGGGGATGCGCGACTTGAAAGGGAGGAACTCCAGGGACTCCAAGGATGAGAGAAAAACTCCAGTAGAGGCGCAGCATAGGCCTTGTGAAGGATGGACTCTAAGCGTACGGGGGAGAGAAATAAATCCAGCCAATAAGGGGGAGGAAGAAACTCTAGCGTGATATAAAGATGAGATCCCATTGTTATGGGATAAGGAATTATGAAACTCATTAAAGTTGGATCATGGTTTCATTTGCGGTTGGTAGGTTACACACGATGGGATTAATTCTCATATAATTATTCCCATCGGGGTGGTGGCATAACGGTCATGCATTAAATAGTTTCTTTTAAAAGGAGGAAAACACACAATGAGGGAAGAACTGGAAGGTACGGGGAAAGGGTGTGACACCGAGGAAAAACACACATTTTGGTAAGTTTAAGGTTTGCCCAACCTTTGGGGAATTTTAGATATTATTTATGGGCATTAAATGGCTTTTAAAGGGGAATTAAATCATTTTCACATCAAAAGATACGTTGTGGTAGCGAAAAAAGTCTAAAACTAGAAAAAGACCAAAGGCATGGTGAGTACACTATTCCACTATCACGGTGCCACCCTCACGGTGCCCCCGTCACGGTGCAACAGTGACCCGTACCACCATCACCATTTCCCCCATGACCGGTGCCACCGTTTCGGTGGAGCTGTGCTTTGGCAATGTAATGGACCAGATGGGTCCGGGCCATTACACCTCTCCCCTTTAATTAAATAAAACAAATAGAGTTAATAATAAGCATCAATAGTTGGAAAGAATAAAAAAACATAAACCATTTTGAATTTATCTTTTGATGCATATAGATATTCTTCTTCTATTAAATACGGTTTTAGAGAATGTTTAAGTTAAATTATTTTATATTCGACGGGAATAATAAATTAAACAACTCTCCCTTGTCTCAAAGGTTAATGAATAATATTAAAAAATCACAAAGTATAAAATTCATAATAATAAACTTATAAAACATAATTGCAAAAAAATATGTAGACACCAAATTGTAAAAATAAACTTAAAAGAATTAAAACATGAAGAATAAGTAGGAATTTAAAATTAAATCAAATCATAATGTTAAGAAGGAAAAATAATATATTTATATTCTAGTGTACTACTCATAGGTAGGATATTTATATAGGAAATAAAAGAGGGTTTCTTTACACGGGAATAAATATGAAGAATATGATACCTTTAAGAAGACAATTTCTATTACGTTTAAATATACTAGGAAACATCCATTGGGATAGGTTTTAGTAAAATTTCATTGTAAATTTGAGAGTTTCTATTCACAAAAATTTCAAATAATGTAGAGTACCTTCATGAAAAGTGATCACACTTCAAAAAAAGAAATATCCTTCCCCTTTATCAAGGATTTTTTTAATGTTAAGATATAGTGAAAAGAATTGTAAATTATTATCATTTTCTATTGATTAGACCTAAATTATATTTAATATATTTAATTTTATCAAAAAATTTAAAATTTATTGAAAATATAAGAAAGGTGATTTCAAATTATGATAAACATTGTAATAAAATATATTTTTGAGTGTGATCCTGAAGTAAGTGGTGTATTATGTCTATGTAATTCACTTATGAGTTGTGTTTTGGGTTCTTAGGCAAATAAGAAACTATTATGGTATCACAAGATTTTACTTTAAAGGAAACTCAAATAAAAAAATTTGAGTGTTTGTGGTATCCGCAATTATTACGGGCTATAATTTCCTATCATAATGCAATTAGATTTAGTTAGGGAAAGTGAAACTGAATATTTTTTCATGATGGACCATTATACAAAAACATATCCAAGAAAATAATAAGTTATATAATACTTTTCCAACCCATTTTATAACCCCCAATGTCAACATAAAAATAACTTTTTAAAGCGAAATCATTTCCAAATGAATAAAATTATCTAAGTTCTAGAGTTACTTTAAGGAAACAAATGATCTTCTTAAATTCCTTGATATTGGATTCCTTAATATTTTATTAGTTCCATGCACATAATGATATATGATACACAATTTATGTTCAACTATCCAGAAAGTAAAGTAATCTTCTAATCATCCCTCTATATATTATTTGATTTATCATATTTCTAGATTCATCAAGGTTTATAGAATGGACCTACCAG
Source organism: Viscum album (assembly GCA_963277665.1). NCBI lineage: Eukaryota > Viridiplantae > Streptophyta > Magnoliopsida > Santalales > Viscaceae > Viscum > Viscum album. The sequence continues at coordinate 287,403,296 of OY728153.1, read as the reverse complement.
AGTAATAATACTATAGGAATCATCCAATAAAATTTAGATAATAGTTTGTTGACTCTATAGTCTTCCCCTAAACAATGGAAATATCATCAGACAAACAAATTCAACTCATGCCATTGGAAGAGAATAATTTAATTTAAGTTTATTTCCTAGGAATCTCCACAAAGTAGAACATATTATATCTCATAAGAAATATTATACATAAACAAATACCATTGGGAAATAAAGTGACCATCTAGATTAGGCATGGATTTATCCTCTTAATAAATATTTTTTCACTCTTGACCACGCTCATCGAAGAGCATACTTGCCATCAACCATCTATGAAAGGTCATATATCTATAAAAATCCTATTTTATTTAATTATTCAATAATTACAATTAATTATCACCATTAATCTATATCAATTAAATTCAACATGTATGAATAAAATCTCACCAGATGAATAACAATGCCAAAACATTAAGCAATGTGGTGCAGATCACTCCTTATACACTCCTAAGCCAACATTCATCAAAATCACTAACACTAAATGTCAAAATATTATCAAATTACATCATAATTTAGAGTGAAAAAAATAAACTATGTAATTGACTTAACTAAAATAAAATAACAAACCACTAAGTGCAATAATCCTCCCTTAGCCTCCTCAAGCGAAGACACTCTAAATCCATATCATCTTGGACTAATTATACTATATTTTGATGGAATTTATACTAAAATCCTTAAATCTAAACCAATTTAATTTGAGAAAAGTAATATAAGGATTAATGGAAGAGTAAAGTGGGAATATACTAACTTTAATTGATAAATAACCACACTCCAAAATCCTTAGATCCGGGGGAAACAATGATAAAAGGAGAGGGGGTGAGGCTTGCCTCCCCTCCATTCAAAAACCATAAAATAGGGAACCCTAAGTGGGATCCTCACTTAAAAAGAAAAAAAATTCATCATCCCCATCCCCATTGAAACTAAATGCTTTTAGGAATTCCTAGGTACATGGTCCACCATGATTATCCACCTAGTTCTCCACCTGGAACCTGGTGGCTCCAGGCGGGGACAAGGTTCCCTAATACCACCCCTGGGTACCCAATTTCACCCAAATAATGTTATTTTATATCAAGTTAATTATAAAAAATATTCTAATAAGAATTGATTTCCTATTGAAATATTTAATCGCCTAGCTTATATGATAATTAATATGAGGTAGGTTCTAGTGTCGGGTATTCCTAGTCCTAGAAATAGAAAGAGTGAAAACAAAAAAAAACATAACAAGGTTGGCTGAGAGAATAATGTATGAAAATTACCATTATAATATGAATCCATTAATGGTGATAATAATCTTGGGGCCATGAATTACCATATTAGTATTACCACCCTAATTGTTTTCTTCTATTGTGCATTAACAACTTTGTTGGCTTCCCTATAGGCATGTGACTCAATCAGTTACAACTTCTCAACATAATTTAAACTTCCAATCCAAAACATAATTAAAAACCTATTCATTAAGAATGTAACGAATATATAAAGGACACCTATATACCATGGGTACCAATATGACAACATTTGTTATAATAAATATGATTTTGTAGGCTCATTTCAATCACAATATAAAAACACTCAAATGAACCATTTATCAATCAAACAAATACATAATTGACATAAACATAAACCAAGTGAAACAAAATGGATGTAAATGGTACTAAAGGAAGTCACTTATATAGAATACTTCATGTCTAAAACCCATTAATTTCTAAGTAAGTGTTTTTCCACACCATCCATAAAAAATATAAAAAGTATATTATTTATCTCTAAGCTCTAAGCCCTATAAAATTCCATGATCCAGTGTCTTTACCTTACCTTGATCAAGTACAAGAATATATAAATTCATACTATGTGGAAACATGTTTGATTTGAGTTCATAATACACTATAATTAGCCACCACTCAACCCCTTTTTATATCTCACATAACAAAGTATATGAAGTAAAAATATAGAGAAAGTAGATAAACAAGTAAATAATTAACTTACTTATCACATAAGTGCAATATATATATATATATATATAATAAATAACCTCTTACGTCACTATTGGTCCCATATTCTAATTTGGTTTTTAGTGGGATAGACTATACCTAATATGAATGTAGATCAGAATCAATAAAAATGGATACAAAACAATGTTACCACACATTAGTACCCATATTGAAGAAATGGGAAAGTTTATAAAATATCATGTCACCTATAAACCCAAATCGAAGTAAGAGTAAAGTGTATACAAAGACGGGGAACTTTTAATCCCATCCCATCATTGAAAAACTTTATCTCACTGGCTTTTAGTCCTACTTAGGCAATCTATAACAATAATAAAACTATTCCCATATGCTTAGTATAGTAAAATAGTAGGTGTCCACATGTATAAAACACTAACCATGATACAGACATATCATAATTTAAGATTATAGGGATAAAAAATCTATCTAGTATGTTATACTATCTATACAATTTGAAATGAAAACCAATCAAATCAGATCGGTAGTAATCTTGGAAAATAAAAATTAATGGAATAAGAAACATATAAACATTACATTAGATAAAGGTAAATTTATCATATAAATATTTCTTAATGTTTTGAAACATAATTTAAGAGTAAAATTATTAGAGAAATGATTTGATTTCAGATGAGTATCTCTTATTCCTATGACACAAAAACAATCCATACATAGTTATATTTATGGGAGATAAAATAGGTCACATACTCACTTTTTAATCACAATGAAAATGAGGATTCCATGAACTATAGTATTGGAAGAACCTAGGTTTGAGTAAAATAGTGATTTAAGTCAATTCCAAAGAATTAAAATAAAATTTGACTGAAAGAGAAGAAAACAAACCACTATATCACACGGAACATGATTTTTCTACCCCTTTTTTGAAGAATGATCAAAGTAATTGATCGAACATACAATCTAGGAAAGTGGGATATTTAAGGATTCCCTTTAATAAAAAAGAATCACACAAATATAGAATAATGGATGAGGGTATTACCTTAGATCCAATAATAAAAGGAATTTGAAAAAAATTATGCATGTATAAAACTATCCTTTAATCATTGATCATAGGTTAATGAAGAGAGTGAGAAAGAGAGAACTAAGGTGAGGCTATGAAAGGTAACTACCATGGATATCCTAGGTTACCTATTTTTATTGGATATAAAGAATTTAATTACAAAAAAAATAATTTCTAATAAAACTCAGTATAGGCCACTGAAATTTTGATGGGCTTTCACTAGACTTATAGTAGTTACCAAAAGGGAAATTGGGTTACCAGTGGTTATCCACCAATACTATAGTGAATTTGGTGAACATTACCCCTTTTCGTTACACCCTTCATCCTCTAACTCACTTCTATTTCCACTAAAATTTCCACAAAGCTTAAATTTATATCATTAAATTTTTTAAATGAAAAATAATATATACCACTTATCATTATGATTATTTTTACTATAAACTCCCCATAATTGGGATTCTTATCCTGGATAAGTTTTAATAATAATCCCAAGAAAACAATTATCCATTGATGTTTCATCATAGCTTCTCATTGCCTAAGTTTTACATGCAGTAACTCTTGTTACTATCATACATAAAATAAAGGAATAGACTTACCTCACAACAACATTTCACTTTAATTGATGATACTCATTAGATTATCCATATAAGAACCATGTACTTCTATCTCTATATCATTAAACTATATCACATGAGTAGGATTAGGTATATAATTCATTAGACATGGGACGTCGAAAGAATCATATAAAATACTAAATTCAAAAGGTAAATAAATCATGTACACAATTTTTCCAATATGATCTAGGATATTGAATGTTTCAATGAACCTTGGGCTCAACTTAGCCTTTTCCCTATTCATTAGTGAAATAGATTTGGAGATACTTAGTTAAATTCACGATCATTGGCCTTAAATTCCAGATATATGATTCTATTATCATAATATGAATTTTTACGGCTCTAGGTAGTTCTTAGTCATTTCTAAACCAACTTTACTAGCTCACTCATCACCTGAATTATGCTTGGCCCAATAATATATTATTTATCAATTTTAGTCCTACATAGTGGAGAGAAATAAAAAATATCATAGAGGACATGAAAATAGACCAAATATATAGAAATTGTATTTTTTTATAAGAAAATTATATTAGAGATAGGTGAACATCTCTTAATCCACTGAAGTAAAGAATACAATTTCATAATATATCTTCAATAATGTGAATAATATTCTTAGATTGACAATATTTTTATGATGATAATTTGTACTCATTTTCATCTAATTACCAAGAACCCACTACAACCCTTTCCAAAATCTATATATAGACATTGGGTCCCAATATGACACAATTCTAGATGGTACCCCACAAATCTTCATACTCTATTTAACATATAAATTTTCTAGTTAATCTATAGAGGATGATTCCCTTATAATAAAAATAAATATGTCTCAATTAGATGATTCACAATTAACAAAATGTTATTTTGACCTCGTGATGAGATTGGAAAGATGGTCACAAAGTATATTGTGATTTTATCTAATATATTTATAGTAAGTGGTTGTAAAAACACAGCAGGTCATTTTTTGTTGTTATTTCCCTAGGTAGTGGGTAAAATATCGAGACAAAAACTAGAAATCTCTTGTTCATGTTATACCAAAAAAATGCATATGCATAGCTTGTTGTATAATTGAAACTCTTATATGAATAATAAATCTAGATAATCAATATTATATTATCACTTCCTCCCTCATTATTGTAGGTACCATGAATCTTTCATTAATATAAATGCGGGAGAGTGAATCTTGAGACAATCAAGGATCTCACTGCCATTGAGAATATCTAAAATAATGAAATATTTGTAATCAAATATATATGAGTCATTGAATCACTCCACTATGCATGAAGGGAGATTAATATGAAATAAAAATATCCCATCATGATCATGAGGAACATCTTAATGAATATCAACCATCAGAATTATCATTCAAAATTATTTGGTTTCTGTAACTTTTAATATTCAACTTTCTACATGGTCATTCCAAAAAATTCTCTAGGGAGTGTTCAGTTTAATCAGATAATCATGTTTGGGTTTTGTTATTTTATTTTTATTAAATAATTATCATCCTATTCTAACCCTCATTGTACACCCTAACTCATCTTCTAATGACTTAAGGTATTCTTGAGAAAAAAATTAGGACTTATCCCTTGAAAAATGACTACATTCTCTCTAAGATCAACAATATTGACGTTGAATCAATGGTGTGATCTAAATGATCTTTTCCATTATTAGATCAATATTTTATGTCTCTCTATTTTTCTTTTTATTTAGAGATTAATTGTTTTATATTGGGTCTAGAATGACAGATTTTTGGAACTGATTCATGGATAGATGAATCAAGATATCCATTTCCTTTTAGTAGATTTTGAAGAAACATATCGTGCTTATTAACATCAGATCAAGGGTTTTGGTAATTAGAGTACTTTTTAGATAAGTTAAGTGGCTATTATTCACTCTTCAATAGATTATTATTCAACTTTTTGTGCTTTTTATGTTTTTAGTCCATGTTTCTATATATAATTTTTATCAAATAAATTTTTATAAAAATGATTTGATAACTAGTTATCCCAGGATATGAAAAAAGTTATGATTTTTTTATTTTGGATACAAACCATTGGAATTGGTTTTAAAATAAGATTTTTATAGAAAATAGATTTTTTATATCTTAGATTAATTTTTTTAAGATATTGGGTTTATGGGTTTCAAAGGTAAACTATTTTGGGATGTAAAATACTTTTCAAAAAATGTAAACATTTAGGTATAAACATTGACTAATAATTTTTCAGTATGGATAGATAGTCCAAGTATTTTTGTGGGATAGTATGTTTCATATTATTCTATATAGAGAAAGAGGGATGTAAATTTATGAAACACTCTGGAGGTTAATAGTTCATAATAGGTTTCCACAATGATTATAGGTGAATATTTGTATAAAATAATTTATTATATCCCATTTCTCATAAAAATGATGTGGTTTACCTCTTGTAATTTTTTTGAAAAACAATAGTTTGACTTGTTTTATAAATAATACAACTAGTTTGTTGAGGTTGAAATTATTTTAAATTACTTAAGAAGATAAAAATTCAATGAGTTCTTATTGTGACGATTGTACAGCTGGTCTTGAAAACCTGTTAAAATTTGGATGAACATTGGTCACAATAAGTAAACCCACGTAAAATGTATTAAAATATTACATGAAGTATTATAAAATATATTTTAGGTTATTTTTAGATTATAATGATGAATTTTTTTCATAAGGAATATGGGATCTTATTTTAATGGTGTGTATATCAAACATTGGTCTTACACACACCAGTTATCCTAGGTAGACTAGTAACACTACTGAGGTAGTCAGTCAATACCCTAGCTATCCAGTGTGGGTAGCTTGTGTAAGGAGTGTAAGGCATGCCCAAAAAGGTTCCGTCATAGATCGAGCCATCTCCATGCAGGGCAGTATGGTAGTGGAGTAGGCTGCTAGTGTGGTATGGTGCCAGTGAATAGTATATCGATTGGTAACTAATTTTTGAAGGCTTAGTAGGCGAGTTGTATTCTAAATAAGCATGATAATATAGGCTATTTCTATGTAGAATTCGAATTTTTGGTGTACTATAGCTCTTCTTTGAAAATCATGTAAAGAACATCGACCATCAGATTCATTTGATCTACATATTCTGATTGAGGTAGTGCATTTTCTTCTTCATTGATCCATTGGGGAGCTTCTCCTCGATGGGAGTCTACCATGAAGCATCATATGAAGCTCAATCCACATTTTTCAAGCTTATTTTCATTATTTTGAGTATTTTAACATGATCAAATCTTCATGAAACAACATTTTCATGATATAGATATGGATAAAACCATGAGAAATGGAAATTAGTTAAATATTATTTTTGGTGATGATGATATCACTTGAACCATAAATTGAGGTAGTTTAGTGTATGAGCTAATGAAAGAATGAGTCGATAACCGTGTGTTTCAGAGTGCTATGTCGGTTTTTGTGGACTATAAATACCACAAACAAGAACATTTTTTTCTAGTAGATTATCTCACATATGATATCATTTCTTGATAGAGAAACATAGCTGAGATAGATTGATTATTTCACAAGATGATCCCATGTGTTTGAGTTGCATGATCACATGAAGATGACGTTTCAATTGAGACTCAATGAACCAGTGTATATTACCCTACTGTGTTTTGTGATGTAGAAGGAGACACCTCATAAAACTGTTGTTATATGAATAATACAGAAGAATCGTGGAATTATTACATGAAATAAAATTGGGGTTCTGTGACCTTTGAAAATTTTATAAGTTTTGAAATTTATTCTAGAATAAATTGGTTTCCAATAATAAATCAGGATAGAGAAATATAATGAACCTATATTTTCTGGGATTTTGTAAATAAGACTTTGAAGACAAGTTATTTTACTACATTGTGTGAAGATTTATTGTGTGCATGAAATTCATTTGATTATTTTAATAAAATGTTAATATTTGATTAGAATCTTATTGAGTGTAAGATCACTGATAGTTTGTGTTTGTGGTACATATCTATTGTGGGAAGGAGAAATGTGCATGAGGAAGAAGCAAAACATATTGCTCATGTAAATTCATGATACCCATTAATAGAATACTGGTAGTGTATGTATGTGAAAAGGATATTTGATAACGAGAAACATGATCAATGCACACTCATTTAGGTTTGTACAATTGGCAGGGAATGATATGTATGATGAATGAAAAAAGAACGCATAAAGATAATTTGCATACCAAGTGGACTATCTATGAGGTTTTCTTTCATGAATAATCTGTGAATGTACAAGTGAACTAGTCACTAAAAATATAGATTGTGTGTGTATAAGTTCATGCATTATACAATAGTTACTTGCAGAAGAAAATAATACTTTCATAAGAAAATTTTGAGAAGACCATGCAATGTATTTGGTACAAGCATAATGTTTGATGAATAGTACATATGAAAACTACATTGCATGATTTGGGTACATTTATTTTAGACTGAATCTAGAGAATCATTTTTTTAAATGAATTTTATATCCATGTTTTTAGTATTCAGTGAGTCCAGGTCTTCAGTAGAAATAATAATATTTTCCCAAGTAGTGTTGCACTGATTCAGATGATTATCTTTAGGCGATGAGAATTATTAGAGAAAGACCATCAATAGCGAAAAGTTTATTGAAGTTGTACAAAAGTTAGTGTGATCCATTAAGATCATAGAGGAAGATCAACTAATAATCCTATCTATGGATCTGATATTCTTAAAAGAAGAAAGAGCTTATGACTGGGGGGTTTAGCTAGTTGCTGAAGGGGCTTGAGAGGCTGGGAGGTCTAACAAATAGAATAGTGGGGGTGTCTAACCAACCGAGATAGAGTATTTGGATTTTTAGGGGTACAACCTGGATCAACTGTAGTATCTATTTTTGGGGGTGTATAACCATTTGCTTCCTGAACCATTATAATTGATAAAAATATTATAGTTGATAATCCATGTTGGGCGGTCTAACCAACATCGTAAAGATGTAGGTATTATTACTGAACCTTGTAAAAATAATGTGTGTTGTGTTACATTTACTTAATTCATTTCATGCATGTCCACTTATCTTAATAGGTGAAAAGGGTTTGTATTAAAAGTTGAAAACGAATTCAGAAAAATTGGTCACTCCCAATTCATCCCCACCACCCCCCCCCCCAGTGTGACTGCACGGTCCTTGTAAATATCAATTGGTATTAGAAAAAGGACAACTCTAGTTGGATCAAATTTACTAGTCTAGGTTTTTTATTAGAATCATATGAAGTGAATATTTGAGTTTTAAGAAAATTTAGAATAGATTTAGATGAAAGAATACTATCTATAATCCTAATGTAATAAGTTTTGATGCTCCATTAAAGATATAGAAAAATAGGAAGAAAAGAGGATAAAATAAGCCGAAGAAGAATTAAAAGATAAATATAGATCAACTCCTAGTTAAAGGAATGTATAGTGGTAATTTTCATTGAAATCAGTTGACTGTAATTAAAATGAATCAATTTCAACCTGGGATGAATATTTGATCAATTATAAAATTAGAGAACATCTAAAAGAAGTTCCAAAAGAAGTGGTCACTTGTATGATCAGAGTTTTCAAAGAAGTTCAGGATTAAAATTATAGTGGGAAGAAGATTCTAATTATATGATATAGTAATTGACTAAAATTGTTTTCATATCCAATACTCCCAGAAAACTATTAAAAGAAAAGGAAGAAACAATGACTCTCTTATAAGAAATATATGCTAGAGCTACTGATTCATTTAAAAGTAATGTTTGTGATAAATATGTTTTTAAAAATGCTTTTACATAAGTTATATATTCACATGAGAATCTAAATAATACATTTATGAATGTCAAAGATTCTTAGCTAAATAAAAAATCTTAAAGAATTAAGGATCATGGAAATTTGTTGTTAAAGCCAAATTAGATTCATGAATATGAGATTCAAAAGATAAAGATTATTTGGGAATAAATCATGAAATTAGTAGAATATAGGTACAATTATCATAACTTAAAATGTATTGATTTAAATGTGAAATTAGATATTATTGATGAGACACAAGTTGATACTTCCCTAATTGTGGAGAAAAAAAATAATTGACAATGATTTATCTAATAAGAGTCATATTTCTCAAAATGATCAATAAAATGAAAAGATGATATTGATATTACCCAAGGATAAATCTATTGAATGGTCATTGAAGAAGTAAACTCTATATTTTGATAAATATGTGTGTACCAATGTTTTTTTGTTGACTAGTGAAAATTCAATATTTAAATCTGGACAAACATGGGTAAAAAAATCCTTAAGAATCCACTACATCATTAAATAGGGATGTGAAGAAGCGTAGAAATTATTTTTTCCAAAATAAATAATAAAATAAAAAATGTGATATCCATCAGTAGAAAAATGTAAAAGATGGTTAAAATGTGTCTCATAAGAAGAAATCATGATTTGTTAGATACTGTTGGTGTTATTAGAATTTTGAGAATTAAGAAATGAATTATTATCACCACATGAAATTGTATGAAAACAATAGAATGACTAAATTAGGGGAAAAACTGAATAATATTGGAAACCTTCAAAATAGAAGTAAAACTCACAAAAATAGAATCATTTTATCAAGAATAGATATAATTACTTTGAAAATATCTAGAATTATTACAACAGAAGTGGTTGTTGTTATGATGAGTGCTAGTATGTTACAATCATGAAGAAATTATCGACTGATGCCAATATAATATCAAAAAAAATGTGAAGCATGTTAGAAATTAAGATGATAGGTCAAACTTGGGATACGAACAAAATATAATGATTATTAAACAAAAAATTTCTTTAGGTTTGTAATTAATGATTTGAATATTATCACACAAAACCGAATATGTTACATTATGGTACAATATTTCATATCATGGATCATTTTGAATTAGTCCTGAATATTCATACTAAATTAATAAAGATGGAATCAATGAGAGAATAAATATAGAAGATAAAAAATATGATTGATTATGTGGAAAACACCTCTGATAAAGAATATATAAAGTTTCATAAATGATATAACTTGTTGAATTCTAAATTTGTGTGTGAAAGGTGCAATATTTCTTCACATTTTGGTAAACAAATTACATAGTTACCTAGAAAAGAATAATTATTGATGAAGAAAGGAAAAGAACCTATAAATTTTAGTGTTGGAAAAAATAATTCAACACACAAAGTGAATATTGGTCATGTTACTAATGAATGTTTGATCATATGGAAGAATGGTGGGAAGAGGCAAGAAATATGTAGAAATTAAATAAAAATTAATATTTTTTATTAGAAAGTGTGAAGAATTATTTTTCATATAATAAGGTTTTGGGGTTGAGAAGAAACTCTTAGCATCATTTCTCTAACAAAGAAACATTAAAGAACCACTTTATTCCAATATATATATTGTTAGGTCCAAAAGATTGAATAACCTGAGAGGGGGTGAAACAGGGTTGGATAGATTAAAACTTCTACACCTTTAAATCTTTTTTTTGTTAAACAAAAAACACTTCTCTATTTATACCATAGAAATATAAGAACTGAAATAAAATATTACATAGGAAACAATGATTTCTACTTGGTTAACCTTCACTGGGATATGTCTGTGGAGAATATAACTGGCGATGTTTCGTTGTACCAAATTCACTATGGCTCATAGCCAATAATGATTACAAGGTTCAGGCCAGGTCTTCTATGTCCAGGCTCACATCCTTTACAAGGATTAGGGTCTCTTCCCTGAATTTCTAAGGGTCACTCCCTATGCCTCTTTCTCTATATCAATACTGGTGGAAGGGGTAACCATCTTCCTTTTCCTTTGCTCACTGATCTTGTAATGGATTCACTAACAGTTTATGGACTTGTAGATCCCTTCATATGCATTAAAACACATATCCTCAACTATATGTAGATACTCTGTTGAAGACTCATTTTCACTCATAGATGAAATAAAACTTTTTGGGTACTTTTAGGTAACATAAATGACTTTTGCAAACTAATTTGATGCTTTTTCATGTTTTCTTGAGTGTTTCGTGAACCGCCTTTCCTATTCCATGAACCACCTTTCTCCTACTACGCATATTATGTACTGAGTATGGTGTGTGGACCACCTGCTCGGTGAACTGCCTCCAATTGCATCTACCTCTTCTCCTCCACAGACTACTATCCTACAGACTGCCTCCACTTGCACTTTTCCATACCACCTCAGTGTACCGAATCGGCGCACCACCTCTGTGAACCCCTTCCGCGTACCACCTCTACATCTGCAAACAACCTGCAGACTTCCTTCTTTTTTGTACCAAAGATTCCTCCTATGCATACCATGCCTTCTTCCTCCACATACCACATCCTTTTTAGGATATATTTTCTCATAAAGACCTTTAGTGCAATTCCTTCTATGTGAACCACTTTCATTTATGCAATATTCCTCCATGAAAAACTTCTCCCTTTTCGGGCTTCAGTGCCTTGAAAAATCTTTTACCAGAATTTCTTCAATGTGAACCACCTTCAGTATTCTCAGAATTACATAAGAAAAGGGATGTTCTCTAATGATATCCATTCTCAATATAATCTATGGGATTAATTCTCCTTATATAGGAAATATATCAGAAAAATCCACTAATCCAAGATTTACCAAATCTTCAAAGCAGAACAACCTTCACTGCATACCATTTTTGACCATGGTCTATATACTTCATCTCTTTCTACATAGCACACCATTTCACAAACCATCATTCCATCTGCGTACCACAGGGCCTTCCGTTGTGAACCATTTTTTGGTTCTGTGAACCACTTTCGTGTACCGTTCCTGCTTCTTGGTATATAGCTACAAACCATTCCCAGACACAGTACGCGATCTATTTCCTAGGCTCTGTGTTTCTATTCCTTGGCTGATTTCGTTCACTATTTCATGCACCGTTCACTCCTATAATTAAAACCTTCATTTTCCAACATCAATCTCCCAATTTTGAGGCCCAAAATTTTTTCAAACAATGGGAAATCGCAAAACCTTAAAACCATTCTTTCAAGAAACACTAACCATACTCACTCATGGTCATCTAGCTTTGTCAACAAACACACTAATACCCCAAACATATCAAGAGGACACTTTGAAATATTTTTTTCCCAACAATATCTCTCTTTTGGTTTGTTGAAAACTCTTCTCATAACAATTCAATGCGTTTTGATGCCTCATTAAGGCTACATCCTTCTCCAATCCGCATTCGCTTCATGCGATTAAGATAGTGATCACATATTTACTCAACATATACTCTAAGCCCAAATCAGCCATTCTCGGTGTGAGAAACAAGAGTATAGTGAAATGTTCATCAATGAATCACTTAATTCATGACACCAACTCTTGAAATAAATCAACAACTTTCATAACTAACCTCAACTATTGTGATATGTAATATTTGATTAATCGCTTTTAGAATCATTATATTTAATACTCCCTCTATGTCACAGCTCCTACTAATAGATTTTTCTCAGCTTCAACTCCCTTTATCTTGTTGTTTCGCCTAACAGCTTCTCACTGTGTCTATTCTCCCCCTAGAATAGTCAAACTTTATCCCCCTATATCAAAGAACCCAAAGGGAACTTCACGGTTTTTTGAAACAAGATAAATAACACATATCAGAACAATAGGGAAAAAACACCATTCCTCTAGGAGAGGGTGTTTCACATCCACACATTTTCTAGTGTAGGGAGTCGATAATACTTTTAGATCCAGTCAATTCATTTCAAATGCTTCTTTGGGTAATAACTTCATAAGAATATCTACAACTTGTCACTATGTTGGAACATACCCCAACTTCATAGCCCATTTGTCCACCTTCTCCTTGATAAAATGATATTTGATTTAAATGTGCCTTTTCCTCAAGTGATGGACTAGATTTTATCAAATATTTATAATGATTGAATTATCAAAATGAATTATGATCGGATATTTCACTACAAATCCTATATCCCCAAGCTTATATTTTATCCACACTAATTGTGTACCTGATCAAGTAGCCATGATATACTCAACTTATGTAGTGCTTAATGAAATACAGTCTTATTTCTTTCTCAACAAAGAAAAACACAATCCACTAAGATAGAAATCACATCCAAACATTGATTACATCTCATCTACTGAATCAGACCAATCTACATCTATATATCCCAATAAATCATGCAGAGATTTTTCATTGTACATTAAACCGAAATTGACAATGACTTTGATATTACGAAGTATTCTTTTCACTGCAAGCATGTGGATTACTTTTGGATTTCTCTGATATCTCCCTTAATTGAATGTGGCGAAAACAATATCAGGTCTTATCTTTTTCAGATATAGTAAAATTAAAATAATTTTCCTATATTATATGATGTTAACTTCTTTTCCATCATCCTTTGATACTTTCATCCATGTAGCGACCAGAGTCTTTATATCCTTGTAATTTTCCATTCCAGATCTTCTCAAAACTGCCTGGGTATATTTAGATTGAGAAATGAAAGATTCGTTCTTTCCTTGTGACACCAATAAACTAAATTGAAACTAAAACTCGCTAATCATTGACATTTCAAACTCACTTTTCATAAATTCATAAAACTATCTGCATTTTTCCTTGTCTGATCCACCAAATATTATGTCATTGACATAAACCAGCACCATCATCCTTTTATTACTATCATTATTGAAATAGAGATTGTAATAATCTCCACCACACCGAAATCCAAGTTTCTTCAAATACTAATAAAGCCTTGAATACCATGCTCTTGGTTCTTGATTCAACCCATATAGTGTTTTCTTCAATTGAAAAACTATGTTATCATCTTCATGAATTAGGAAACCATTTAGTAACTCGATATAGACTACTTTTACTAGAAATCCATTCAAAAATGATGACTTGACTTCCATATGGAAAACCTTGAACTTTTTTTTCACTACTATGTCTAAGAATAATCTAATTATCTCTAGCCTTAAAATAGATGAAAATGTCTCACCGACATTTATACCTCTATCTAGAAGTGCCCTTTGCATAGAAGCCATTATTTTTTTCGCATAACAACACCATATTCATTCATTTTTTTGTGGAAGACCTATTTTTTCTTGATGAAATTATTGTCTTCTGGTCCTGAAACAGTCATCCATGTTTGATTCCATTCAATTTGGTCAAGATCTTAATTCATATTTTGAACCTAGTTCCCATCTCCAGATGCTTCATCAAAACATTTAGGTTCCACCAGTGATAAGTAGATGATTTCTGTAGAGACTTCATTATCCTTTTCTATACTTGTACTATCTGATCACAAATTATGTTCTTCCTATCAATTTTAGATCTTCTTGTAAGTCACTAGGAAGACACTGATTTATTCTCATCATCTAATTTTTCTTCTGAATCAACCTCTAGAGCTAGAGAATCTCTTGACCTGCTCATCTCTTCATCACTATCCTCCAGAGTTTGATCATGTATTTGGTGAATATTCTTTTACTTCTCCACTATATTCACCTAATGAATTTCAACTATCTTTCCTAGCTGCTTATTGAAGCATTTTTATGGTTTTCATTCCATTAAGTAGCTAAAAAATATCCCTTCATCCCCAAGGGATTCAAACATCTGGCGTTTCTCCTAATTGATAATGAAAAAAATACATCTAAAGGCTCGAAATTAATTCAATGGTGGCTTCTTTCCATACCATAACTCATAAGGATTCATCTCCTATTTTATAAAACATATATCTCTATTTTATGTGTAGACCACTATCATCATTGCTTCTTTACAAAATTTCTCCAAAAGGTATTTCTCAAAGATAAATTTTTGGTCATGTTGTTGACGATCCAATTTATTCTCTCAAATACTCCATTCTACTATAGAGTAATTACCACTAAAACTTGATGCCTTATCCCAAGTTTATCGAGATAATCCTCCACTAGGATGTCTGTGAACTCTATTTCATTATAAATTAAAATCATCTAGATTTTCTAACCAAGAATATTTTCACATTCATTTTGATATCTTGTAATGAAACTAAAAACTTCATATTCATTGGTGATTATTGAAATACATGCCATTCTACTGTAATCATTAATGAAGAGAACATAATGTCTCCTCCCCTAAATATCCCTTGGCAAAATTGTTCTACAAACGTCAATATGCCCCAACACAAGAAATCTTATTGAATTTTTCTCCATTGCCTTATATGTCTTTTGAATGATATTCCCCTGTTGTCAGGCATCGCACGTATGAGTACGATCACGTGATAATTTAGGGAGATTTCAAGTAGCATCATATTTCACCAGATCTTCAAAGGATGTTTGGATAATGTGGCCAAGATGCTTATTCCATAACTTGTTTTCTTCATCCTTGGATAAAAAGTACATATATTCTTCTCCACTCACAATGTAGAGATTCTATTTTGTATGCTTTCATTGCAACACAATAGATCCATTATTTTCATTGATGATACATAATTTCTTGTAAAAACATATGACATTCCCTGAGTCACACAATTGACTGACACTAATCAATTTGTGACTAATCCTTTCAACAACCAATACATTTTCTCGTCTCATGTATTTTCCTCTAAACGTGGATTTTCCTAAACCTATAATTTTCAGGCCCTCATCATTACCAGAGCATACGATACATTCTTTATGATACTTGATTTCAGTTACTAGATCCTAATTTACCATCATATGGGAAGTGAAACCACTATCAATGATCCATATCCCAGTGTGATCTAATCCCTTGAATGCAATTTATGAAATCAATGCATGATCAACTATTTTCTTTTTGACCCATGTATTTGGCTTCATACTTGACATATAATGATAATATTGATCTTCCTTGGTATATGATGGACTAGCATAAACATAAAGAGACGAAAATAAATTTGGAATTTTCAACTATTTTGATGAAACATTTGGCTGATTCTTATGAAAAATTTATGTCTTCCTCGGCACAGTCATCTGCATTACTGATGTACAATATCTTTTCATATGTTTCCTTCCATTACACCTGAAACAAAGACCATCAAATGATGACCTGGATTATTCTGATCTCTAAAACCACATTTCTAGGTCTTTTCACCTTTTATACCTCTTTGTTATGGAACATACATTTTGAGAGTGTCTCATATTACCACAATAGTAGTATTTTATGTGATGTACATTCCTGTGTGGAAATGATGCACCACTAGTAGTACCTTGGGTTCTTTGAATCTTCTGATTCCACTTTGTACCGAAATAAATCTTCATTTTCATTATAAAACTTTTTAAGAAACTTTACTGCAAAATTCTCAATCTCTCTGCATCAAAATAATGAAAATAGAAGTTAAACTTTGAACTTACCTTTTCCCCTTTGTAGATTTGAGGAGAGAAATGACATAACATCATCCAAATTATCCTCCTCAGGACTATCTTTAACAGAGATATTCTTCATGGCCTTGAATTCCAATTCTTTGGAATTCCCATTTTCCTTTGAATCATTATAATAATTTATCATTTCATATCCTACAAGGGTACTATGTAGGTTATCCAGTGTTATCTCGTTCGGGACTTTATCTTCTAATATTGAAACTTTCGGATTGAACTGTAGAGGAAGTTTCCTCAAGATATTTTTTAAAATATTTATATATTCAAAGACTTCTCCAAAACCCTAAATGTATTTCACAATAACATTTAACATATCAATTAATGCATCAACAGTATCATTGGGGTTCATTTTGAGATCCCAAACTTGTTCCACATAACCTGTAGCTTTGCTTCTTGGACTTTTGTGTTGCCATTATAAATGTTCAAAAAAATTCCCACAAAGTATGTGATGTTTTACAGGACATCACATTCATATAAATTTCATTTGATAGGGATCCCCCTAAATCATTGATCCCTTTATAATCATAATAAAATTCCCTTCTTTAAGATTCTGATAAAGAACTGCTATTGATGTTAGATGATATTCCATGCATAGCTATTGTGAAGACATCCATTCCTAATGATCAAAAGTAGTGTTGCATCTGATTCTTCCATAATTGAAAATTCTTTCCATATAATATCATAATTCATTTATTATTGACCACATTCATTTCTTATTATTAGAGAGACCCACTAATATTCATCATTTCCCACTGATAAAAATTTTTAGGTCCAAAAGGTCAAATACCCTGAGAGGGGATGAATTAGGGTATGACATATTAAAATTTATGTCCATTTTGGTTATGTTTCATTATTAAACCAAAATACACTTCTCACTTTATCCCATATAAATATATGAATAAAAATGAAATCATTCATAGGAAATATTTATTTTTACTTGGTTCAACCTCACTGGGCTATGTCCTAGGAGCATATAATTGGTGATTTGTTGTTGTACCAATTTCACTAAGGATCACTAATAATAATGATTACAAGGTTCAGGATAAATGTTCTATGCCCAAGCTCACTACCTTTACAAGGTTTAGGGTATGCTCAATGCATTCCCAAGTGTCACTCCCTATGCCTCTTTCTTTAGCTCATTTCTAGTGGAGAGGGTCATTGTCTTCCTCTTCGTTCATTCAATTCTCTTTGAAGAGATCCACTCACAATTTATGGACTTGTAGGTCCATTAATTTTGATGAAAATGTGCATCATCAACTATATATAGATGCTATGTTGAATTCCATTTTTCAAACACATATGAAATCCTCATTTTCATGTATTTTTAGGAAATGGAATTGACTTTCTCAAACTGATTTGAAGCTTTTCCATGCTTCCTATAGTGTTTTGTAAACCACCATGCCTATTCTCTGAACCACCTAGCTACTCCTCATAGTCTGTACTGGTTATGGTACGCTAACCTCCTGGTCTTTTAACTTCTTTCAATACTGCATAATGCTTCTCTTCTAAATACTATCTATCTCACAGACTACCTCTTCTTGCACTGTCGTGTTCTTCCTCGATGTACTGACTCTGTGGACCACCTCTGTGAACTTCTTCTATGTATCACCTCTACTTCTAAAATCCATATGCAGACTTCTTTCTTTCTTGTACTGTATATTCCTCCTCCACATACCACACCTTCGTCATTTGTGTACTATGCCCTTTTTTGGGATATGATTTCCTGGAAAAACCATCAGTGTAATTCCTTCTGTGCAAACCACTTCCCTTCATGGAATAGTCCTCCATGAACCACTTCTCTCTTTGTGGGCTTCAGTGTCTCGTAAAATCTTTTTCCAAAATTTATTCTGTGGGAACCACCTTCAGTCTTCACTAAATCACCGTAGTAAAGATATGTTCTTTAATGATATCCCCTCTCACTCTAATCTTACAGATTAATGCTCCTTATATAGGCAATGATATCCACAAAATCTGCTAATCAAGGATTTACCAAATCTTCAACACAACATTGCCTTCACCACGTACGATTTTTCACCGCGGTCTGCATACTACATCTCTTCATATATGGTGAACCATTTCACAAACCATCATGCCTTCTACGTACTATAACGCCTTCCACCACGAACCATTTTTAGTTATGTGAACAACTTATATATACCGTTCATGTTTCCTGGTATGCGGTTGTAAACCATTTCCAAATATAGTACGCAGTCCATGTCTTGGGCTCCGCATTTCTATTCATTGGCCAATTTCTTTCACCATTTCATACACCATTCGCTCTTATGAGTAAAATATTCATTTTCCAACACCAATTTCTCAATTTTGAGGCCCAAAAATTTTGAAAGTGCTAGGAAACTAGGCAATCTTAAAAACCTTTTTCCAGCAAACACCAACCATACTCATTCATGATCATCTAGCTTTTTCAACAAATACAATCATACCCAAAACATACTCTGAGGACACCTTGGGGGATTTTCCCCAACACACACACACACACATATAGATATATATATATATATATATTGTTTCTTTTTCATGAATGGAATTTATGTTGAAGCATTTATTCTATGGGATACATGAATTTGATAAAAACTGTGAATGTATTACAGCTAGGAATTTATCCATCATGAAAGAATATTTCATTTTGTTGTCTCTTTGAAAAAATATGAAATTATTATCTGAATATTCTTAGAGTTTATTCTTGAATAAATCCAATCATGATGATGAATTTTTGGTGTGCATCTATTGTGGGTGGATAACAGAAGATCTACCATCAAATATTTCAATCTCAACTGATTTCTTATGAATATCAAAAGTTATGGTGAGGTAATAATCTCATATTTCTAATACTAAATGTATGTAAATTAAATCTTGTCATAATTGAGTTATGTTGGTTACATTATCTAATTTTCAACATAAAAAACCATCAATTATAAAATAAAGAGATTTATTACATGATGAAAAAGGGAAAGTTGATTCGAATGGGGAAATACATTATTGCACTTGAATGTTTTTAATTTGTTTTTTGATATATATACAAGAGATTAGTTTGAAAATTTTTTAGCACTAACATAAAAAATATTAAGTGATTATTATCACATGATAAAATTTTTTTGATATCACTGATGTTAAATTTGATCACTATTTTTTTCCATAAAAATGATTTCTCATATAGACTTAGAGTTCATTAATTTTATCTCTCTGTTATGATTATAGTGATGTCTTCCTTCTCAAGATAAAAAAAATTATAATTATAAAAAGATAAGAATATGTTCTTAATATTTTAATTTTTAAAATTATAAATCCTTCCCATACTTACATCTCTAGATTTGTTTCCAATAAGGGGGGTAATATGTCATTGACATTAAAAATGAAGAGGGTATTGAAAAAAATCCAAAGGAGGAAATTGATGAATCCATGTAGTTTTTTGAGGTTAAAATTATTGTCAATTAATTAAGAATATGAAAAGTCATTGATTTTTTATTGTGATGATTATAGAGATAGTCTTAAATACTTGTTCTAATATGGATTCACATTGTTCACAATAAGAAAACCCAGGTAAAATGTAAGAAAATTTTGCATGAATAATTTTAAAATAGATTTTAAGTTGGATTTAGATTATAATGTTTTATTTGAATCATATGGAATATGGTTTATTATTTTAATTGTGTGTATATAAAATATTGAGTTTTCCCACACCAGCTAGCCTATGTGGAATGAAACCATTGTTGACATGGGAAGTCGATAACCACACCAGCTTGAATGGGTATTATGTGTAAGGAGTGACATGAACTCCCAAAAAGGAACATGCATAGGTATATCCTCCATAGTGAGGGGAAGCATGGTGGTAGAGCAGGGTAGAATCATGGCGCGGTGCCTGAGAATAGTGGAGCAGTCCATAACTAATTTTTGGATAGATTAGGGTGCGAGTTGTATTATAATGAATAGAAATATTGAGGGTTTTTTCCATTTGGGATTTTAATTTTTGGTCTACTATATCTCCACCTTAAAAATGTTTAAAGAACCTCGACCATCATATCCATTTAATCCACATTGTATGATCAAGGTAACACATCGTCTTCTTCATTGAGTCATCAGAGTGCTTCTGGTCGATGGGAGTCCTCTATGCAGCATCGCCCAATGATCAATCCATGTTTTCCAAGCTTCATTCCATCATCCTAAAGATCTAAACATCATCAAAAATTCATGAAACTATGTATTCATTATAGAGATATGGATACAACTGTGAGAAACAGAAATTAGTTAACTATTATTTTCAATGATAGTGATATCATGCAAACCGTAAAATAAGAAAATGTGGTGTATGATGTGATGAAAAAATAAGTGGATCACCATCTTTTTCAGTGTTCTAAATAGGTTTTTTTGTCTATAAATTCTGAAACCTATCTCATTTGTTGTGTGTAGCTTATCTCACAACTAGGAGTGTTTCTTGAGAGAGAAATAGAGCTGAAACCAAGCTCTTATTTCATAAGATGATCTGGTTATCCCCTGAAATAGGATAATATTTATTGTTAATACTATAATATTAATGTACTTCATTATTCATAAACACCTTTTTAGTGAATTTTACAATTTGAACAATATTTAACATTACTATTGTAATTCTTTGTTCAAGTGCACTATTACTTGGCACATATTTTAACACCTCCTAAAACACAAAATGGTCATGATTTTACTTTCATATATAATTTTCAGGTTTCTTCTTCAATTTTTAACAATTCCTACATTTGGTGTACTTAAATATTGACATTGGAAGACCACAAAAGTGTTCCTTAATCCAAAAATATTTTGGGAAAATAGAATTGGATAGCAGCCTAACAAAATTAATATATAAGGAAGTATCTTGGAAAAATGATTATAAAATTATAACTGAATATAGAGTAGATGATGATGAAAATTTAATCCAACATTGGATAGAGATAATTTGTATGTTTATAGGGAGTTCCATGGGTCCCAAGTTGAAGATGTAATTCTTGGCTAGATTCTGCGGGCTAGAAAAATTGCCCACCATTTAAATCATATCTTGAAAAATAAAAACTATTTTGTGACGAAACATTAGATAAATTTAGTTAACATCCAGAGATTAATTTTCTTCTTCTATGTACCACTCCAATTCGGCCATCTAGAAGCTCATTTAATCACCTCTGTCTGGTGGATGCAAGTTGGATTCAATTTTAGGTCAAGGGTGGAAAAGTCTAAATTCCACAATATTTTCAGAACTCTAGGCCTGCCATACTCAAGTGGAAATACTTTCACTATTATGGGATCGACCCATGGATCTTTAACTGTTTATTTAGGGATGTGGTGGTGAAGTAGTTAATCATCAATTGTTCTTTGTTTCATTGTAATGTTATTCTGCCAATTTTTCTTTGTAATGTTCTTCTTTCAATTGTAAGTTCCCCAAAACACATTATATTATTTATAAAACTTATTATAATTATCATTTTCTGTTATTTTTTTTAACATGTAGATATAATTTTATCAAGTTGTGAATTTACCCACAGAGAGAAGAGATAAATCCTTCACCCAACGGTGGAGTGTTAGTTATTTCATTGCATTTCACCTCTTCAATTTCTCCCTCATGAGTCTACTTCACTCTTTCATTTAAACCATAACATCAATGGAAGGCTAACCCTCCTATGGGTTAATCCAAGGGTGTATCAATGGGATGGTTTGGATGTTATTTATTACTCAATAATGATTTAGCAATTCTTTTATTTGAGTTCTTCATTCAATGATCTTTTCTCTTCCTCTGCCTTATTGAATTTTATCATCAAGCTTTTCATGTGATAATAAGATCTTTTACATTGGAGTGTTTTTAAATATTATCCTCTAAGGGTATAGTATATTATTATGTGCATTTAAATGTGTTGCACTAATAAGTTATGAGGTAACATTGATTTCATTGAATGAATCTTTCTCGAGTTAATGAAATTGAAATATTCTAAAAAGGAATTCATCAAATCCACCCACAAGAGATAACTAAGGATAAAATCATTATATTAATTTTTATTCACTTACATATTGTGTTCTCTATTAATCCAAAAAAAATCAACCACAATGTTTTCCACTTCATATCCAAAAAAAATCCATAGAATGTACGTGTCTGTAGGTTTCTTCTTAGCCCTATGAGGATTTGACAAACAAAGATATTCAACAAGCAACCCCTTAACCCTAAAAAATTGGGTAAATTTGGGGGAGACCAAATTTTTTAGTTGTTTCTGAGGACCTAGGTAAGTTATATTTGACACTCACATCTTATTCTCACCCCACATCTCTGTTCTCACCCCCGATATCATTCTCATGGAAGTCCATTTTGAACAAATCTGAACATGGGGAACCTCTGCCTACCTTTACTACCCCACACCAATTGTGATTTATAATGTCCGTACTAGTTTATATTGGTTGTAAATTTAACAACCAATTGAACCAAAATGTTCTAACCCCCATGTTCCACAAAACATTCCAGCCAATAATGGGTTACATTTGCAATAAGGTTAATCTGAACATCCTCCTTTGCATTTCAAAAAAACATAATTATCATCTTGTAATATAACATTTCACTCAACTCCTTTCATATAATTATCCACAACCATTTCTTGAGAAATTATGTCAAAATATTGAGATAATTACTTTCGATGTTTCATCACTAAGATTAGAACTACAAATCCTTGAAACAGTTTTGGAACCCATTCCCACTCAGGTTGTCCCTTCCTCAACATTGATAGAAGAATCTTATTACACACACAAATCTCATGAAAATGATAAAGAAATTTCCTTTGAATATATGATACTATAAGAACATGAAGGAATAGTTTATTTGTGTTTAAATAAAGTTGAAAATAATTTTTTTATTCACAAGATGGAAATTTGACATCATGGATTGAGTGTCCTGAATATTTCTCTATTAATGATTATTTAGAATGAAAAATCACTAAACCAGTGGGAGAGACCAAAACATTTGAGTCTATATCCATTCCTTAAACTGATATGAACAATTTTGTGGTTTAATATTCTATTAAAAATGAACCAATTCTATTGAGAGAATTTTAAAATGAAATTGATTTCAATTCAAAATCTTGACCTTTGTCTGAAAGTGTTAGCCTAGTCGAGCTCAAATTTCAGGTCCTTACATCCTCTCTCAAGTCTCCCTTTATTAGGGATAATCAACAAATATATATAATAATATCATCCTATATTTATTCTAATAAATAAAAAATTTACTTGATGGATTAATCAAGATTCGGAAGACAATTGGATGGACACTTATCGATATTCATGGGATTATCCCATTCATTGGGACCTATTTATTTTTTCTTGAATCAATTTCAGAACCTTCCTATAAACCCCATTGGAGACTCAGTCCTAGTCTAATTAAAGTGGTGATACATTTAATCACTAAAATTTTAAAATTTTGTGTTGTATAAGTTGAGGGGTCCATGTCAAGCTAAATACATTAAACTAAGAGCTTTTCAAGAGGCAACCTAACTTCTAAGTTGATTTTATTTTATTTTATTTTATTTTTATTTTTGTGATTTCTTAGGTATTCAAAAAATTTAAATAGAATTAATATATATATATATATATATATATTAAAAGGCCACACCATAGGTTGTGTGGGAGACCCCATCACGATCGGCAAAGTCATGGGGCTCGAACCCGTGATCGAAGGGAGATAGGGGCGTGCGGCTTCCATTAACCTATAAATTATAGGGCTTCCTTATTCTATTTTATTTATATACATAATTATATTTTAAATTTATATATATTTATATATTTATATATATATATTTATTTATTTATTTTTACTTGATCTTATTATCGAACTTTTGTGTGCTAAAATAAACATGAAATTCTTTTCCCTTTCCTTTTGACT
Organism: Viscum album; assembly: GCA_963277665.1. Taxonomy (NCBI): domain Eukaryota; kingdom Viridiplantae; phylum Streptophyta; class Magnoliopsida; order Santalales; family Viscaceae; genus Viscum; species Viscum album. The sequence continues at coordinate 287,378,347 of OY728153.1, read as the reverse complement.
TTGTTTTTAGTCAAGGGAACCCCTTGGGGACTCTACTGTACACTAATTTTGTTTGAGTGTGATATTTATACACATAATAATTTTTATTTTTTAAATGGAACTAAATTCCATAAAGAGTTAAAACCCAGTCTTCAATAATCCATGAGGATCATGCACGTAACAAGGGGATAAAATGAGTAATCAGAAGCAATATGATATTCAACTTCAACGCCAGGAGACATTGTTACTCTATTTTTTCACAAAAATTCCTTTTATAAATCCTTTTCTCTACCAATATTTCATTCTGTGTTTTATTTTATTTAAACACTTGGTATAGTGTTATTTTATGTTGTGGGAAAGTGAAATAAAAAATTTCTTTTGTGTGCATAAAAAAATTAAAAATCTAAAAAAAAGTTTTCAAATAAAAAAAATGCATGGAAGGAAAACTTCCTTTACCCTCAAACATGATAATACACATTTCACACTTTGAAATTGAATATCAAACAATTTTTTATACCTTGATTCTAATTTTAATACATGTTTAAGTTCATGAGCATATATTTTGGGAAGTGTGGTTGTCCTATGTGATTTTCACCATTTAGATTTTCATTCATTTCATAAAAAACACACATCCTTTGGATTTGGGGTATTAGTTTGAGTTCTTGGGTTCTCGTAATAAATGGAATAGGTTTGGTGATATTTATAATTTCAACATGAGTATTGAAAAAAATTCAAAAAAATCAAACAAAATAAAAAAAATCAATTACTTTTAGAGTAATGGATTGAACCAATGTGTGGCTTTTGGTACTTGGGGATCAGGACTCCATTTTTTTCTATCCCAGAGCTGGCCTTTTTATCTCTATTTTTGGTAATTTGAATTTGTTTTTGATTTAGAAAACTCGAGATGATTCCCGACTATGTGGGATTCACTTGGTGCCCTATGGTCTCTGAGCTTGGGAGTTATTGGAAATGTCATGCTACATGTTGACTTGGTTGAGTACAATTTCAATTACCATTGAAAATTTGAAACAAAAAAACACAAAAAAAATTAAAAAAATAGAAAAAAATGAATAAACATCTTAATATTAAAAAGTGATTCGACCTAGTGCTTCTATCTTTTCAGATGAACTCCCATTAAAATTGTAATCTAAAAAATCTGTATACTTAATTGAAATTGGATGAAAAATAGAGATGAATTTGAAAAAAAATGGGCTTGGGCTTGGGATTGGGATATTCTTTTGAACCTAACTTGTATTAAATAATTATTATGGGTTTCATAACTTTTCGGTATGAGGACTTTTGGGTGAGAATTGTGTATTAAAATGTTTTTGGAAAAGGGAATTTTAATTTCGTATTTTTGAGATACATTTTCCTCATGACTAGAAAAACTCATGTTTGGGGTGTGATTATCCACTGAAAGAGGCTAATATTCATTATTTATATTATAATATTCATGTTCTTAATTATTCATAAATACTATTTTTGGTCAGAGTGGACACTCAAGAGGGGGGGAATTAAGTTCCAATTAAAATTTCTATTAATAATATTTTCTATTAAATTCCCCCAATTTATAAAACAAGTTAAACTGTAGTGAATTTGTAAAACTGTAAAGGTTCAATTAGATTCTCAAAATATTGATTAGTTCTCAGTTAATCTAATCAGAAGATTATATTAGCTTTTGAAACTAACCTACTGATTTACAATAGATACAAACACTTGCTAGATTAACTATCAAAGTAACTTTAAAATAGATTTTTATTTCAAAGTAATAAGAATCATAATATAAATTAGATACTATATAGTTTGAACATAAACTAAAAATGCACAGCATATATAACCAAGAGGTTCAGTCTCAAGCTGAGACTTAGTCCTCTCAAATTTATATATAAATTCGATCCACACACTGGTTCGGGGTTACCAATAGTACAAGACTGTCCAGGCCACGCAGGGACCTCTACCACTATTCTTCGTGGGTAACAATAATAAAGACCCGGCCTCACAAGGACCTCTTCCACATTTGTCGTGGGTAAACAAGAGTAAGGAGTTTTGGTGTGAGTATTGTGATATCCTCCAGTTCAGCATAGGGGAAAGTGTGTGTATAAAATAAACTAGATAAACACACTACTCGAAAATAGATAATAAATCACTTAGAGATAGTATGTGAATGTTAAGAAAGCTCTAGTGATTAGTAGTATATCTCTGGACTCATTGGATTTAGTAGAAATGCTTCTGAGTCCTTCTCTGGTTTTTCTATTGAAAAACCGAGTGTCTTGGTTCAGCTTTTGTTTCTCCAAGAGAGAAGATGTTCTCTTGGCTCCATAGTACTTTGTGTGTTCTTCAGTAATGTATTGTTGCATGTATGGAACTTCTTTGAGGATCATGAAAAGTGTTCTTCATAGTTTTACTCAGGATTGTTCTTCGGTTCAGTGCAGAGCACGCGTGTATTGTATTATATGTTTTGAGACATGTCAAGTGCGAGTGTATCCTCTACAGCAGCTCAATATTCTTTATATTCCATGAGATCTAGCAAAAGGAATGATTTCCTTTCCATAGGTATGAGGTATTATTTCCTGATAGACCAACAACTATCATTAAATAACATTAATTGCATTAAAAACATCAAATATGACCGTTAGTATTATTTAAATAATAATGAAAAAAAGGTTAATAAATAGTGTCACAGTAGTTGTGCAAACGGTGTCTCTTTGAACTGGTGTCTCCTTCACGGTATGTGATTCACGGTGTGTCCATGTCACGGTGTCTAGCTCACGGTGTCTGAGTCACGGTGTCTGAGTCACGGTGTGTCCTTCCCGGTGTCTGGGTCACGGCATGTCCTTCACGGTGTCTAGGTCACGGTTTGTCCTTCACGGTGTCTGGGTCATGGTCTGCCCTTCACGGTGTCTAGGTACTTAGAAAATTAACTTTATTCAAACTTAAAAAGTAATATGCAGAATATGAATTAATCGTAACCATTATCAAGTAAGAGAACTTGAAACATAAATACAAAGTTCTGATGAGATAAGGAAGAGTTCTGATCGTGCAAAAGATTTTCAAATAATAAAGAGAGTAATTGACAGTAATGAAAACGTGATGTGTAATTATTATTGAGATTTGTGATCATTAAAACATGATTAATACTGAGGAGTCCAACAATCTCCCCCTTTTTGATGATCACAAATCATGTATAGTTAAAATATAAATGAGATGCAACATTAGAGAAAATAACATATATAATTAGAATAGATAAAAGACTAAGAGATAACTCTTCACTATTTCTCCCACTTTTGGGATTATCAAAAAGTAGAGAGAATGGAGTGAAACACTGCATTTGTCATTAAGAAGATTCATAATAAAACATACAGGAGAAATAAAAACAATAAACAATAAAGGACATCCCATCAAAAATTAAGAAACATTGGTTGTCATCACGGATTGAATATCTCTTTGCCTTTATCAGCAGGATCTGGAGCTGATGTAGAAGAAGGAATGGAGGTAGTAGAACAAGATGGAAAATTTAGACCTCCAACTGTGGAGGGAGCCAAGGTAGTAGTTGTAGAAGATCTAGTCTGTCATTGATCAAGAATGACTAGTCTGATCTGAGAGCGGGCTTGGCTGACTGACATAGCAGTTGAGGCTAGTGCAGGTAAACCTGGTCGAAGAGGGGCAGCAGCTGGCGCAACTATAGTTGTAATCTGCACATGGAGATACGGTTTCAAAAGATTGATGAAATCAGTAATGATTTCTCCACCATATTGCATAGCCTTTTCAAAATCTTCCTTATTCTCCATGATTTTGGCCAACAATCTGGTGAACTCTGTAAGATTCTGAACTTGAGCTTTAAAATATTGAGTTACTGGAGGGATTTTTAGGTTTTCCACAAGATACTTAAAGTGATTTGTCATGTGAATTTTAGAGAAAATCCGGGTGAGATAAAAGTCTATCTTCTTGGTGATATCTTGTTGAGCATCATTGGCAATCTTGGAATTAATTCTAACCAGGTCCAAAGCTCGATCACTATTCTTAACCACTTCTGTCAAAGGAGACAGATCCAAGCCACTGAAATCATTCTGAATTTCTTCCTTGATTATGGATCTAAGCACAGAATCATCCAAAAAGGGAACAGAAGTCTGACCATAGGGAGGAGAATTCTTGACAGCTTCGGTTAGAACTTTGATCTGTTTCAAAACTTTTTACAGACATCTAGTGTACTCATCTGTGAGCTTATTCATATTTTCTACAAGCTCTCTCATGCATTGCAGCATCTTTGTGTATCTTATTCCAATATTTTCATAAAAATATAACATATAAGGATGCACTTGAGACACAATATCTCTAGAAAGGTTAGAAACATCTAGCTCAGGAGAATCAGTAACAAGGACAGGAGAAGAAACAGGAGCAGGCTCTGATCTTGAAGACATTTCTATTTGCAGGTTTTCCATGAAACCTTTCAAATTTGCAACATCAGCACTAATCAACTTATTTTTAACTCTTACTTCTTGTATTTCATGGACCATCCTTGGTTGAATAAGCAGAATAATATTTTCCAAAATAATTGATCCATGTTCTTGACTTTGTTGAGTCACTGGACGAGGTTGAGAGGATATAATCATCTCAAATCCATCCAAGATAGTCTCCCCAAATACATTCAAGTCATTGTTAGTTACAAATGATTGTTGCTGGGGTAAGAGAGTATATGAAGGTAGTGGTATAGGTTCTGATGCAGATTATAGTTGCGGTTCAGAATTAGTTTCAGTTTCAGATTCAGATTGAGGTTTAGGTTGAGGCTCTGGTTCGGGTTCTGGATGAGCTAGTGACCTCAGTTGAAACAAATAAGAGAGATCTATACCAATTGTACTCACTTGTTGTGATTCACTCACATCATAAAAGCATAGAAATTCATACCGAGTATACATAGAATATGTGACCGTTGGTTGAGAGGTTTCAGCATATCCGGCTTCATCAATCTCAAGGTTTTGAGGTTCCTCCCCATCAAAATGTGCGTCTATTTCAGATTATTGAGGCTTAGTAATTGGGTTAAGATCCATATGATCAGCTCTAATTTCTTCAGAAAATTCTTGCCTTTCCAATGGAAAGGCAATTTCCATCCTCTCTTCTGCAGAGGGTATGTACTCAGGAACTGACTGTTCCACTGGTTGTGCTTCTAGACTTTCTTCTTTTTCAACAGGGAGATCCTCTCAATTAACATTTTCCCTAGTAGGTATTTCTCCTAGATCAGCTTCTTCCATGATAGAGAGGTCTTATGAACCACCAGGTTCTTCCATGGCTTGCTGCCCTAAAACATGAATAAACAAATCTTATGCAGCCTCAGACTAAATTTCATGATCAACATCATCTCTAGAAGTAGGAGCATCTTCCTCTTCAAGAATAGTAGAAGATTCTTCTTCTCTAAAAACATCAACAACTTCATCTCTAAGAGGTATTTTATTAGTAACATCAGCAGGGACAGCAGTACTTTCTTTCTCAACAGGAGTTGCTTCCTCTTGACGTATGTCAGCCTGTTCTTCTTCTTCTTCTTCTTCTTCTATGTACTCAGCCACTTCATCTGGTTCCAAACCAGGGTCAGTTAGGTTCATTGGCCTTCATGGATATTCAAGAGGATTATACTTCTTATAAATTTGATCATTATCCTCAACCCACTTCTTCTTCCAAGGGTTCCAATTAATTTTCATCCTTCTGATGATAGGCTTGGATAAATAGAAATCAAAAACCTGTAGCTTTTCTTCATTCGGTCCAACCACCCCCTTGGAAACTAACATGGCCGAAATCATCCTTGAGTAAAAAAAGGAGGTGGATTTAGAAGTGACTTTAATCAGCTCACATATGTGGTTAATGACATATTTTCAATGATTGATCTTATTTCCATTCTTTAACAGGTGAATCAGGAACACATACTGATACTTCATCACAGAAAAATATCCTTTTCTTGGACTAATGAAATTCTGAACAACCTTGAACAGCAGTCTTGTCTACCCATCCAATTCAGTTGTTATGGCCCTTCGCTTGGTTCCATTTCAAGTCAGGATCTCTAGTGCATTTTCCAGATCAAATATGTCAGTTGTTGGAGGAGGTTCTCTCTGGTAATCATCACAAATCCCTTCATGAGGAATTCTCAGGCTTGCAGCCCATAGCCTCGAAGAGAATGAACACATTTTCCCATTAATCCAGATTGTCACCATAAAGCTTTCTCAAGCATAAAAGGAAAACTTTACATATTGGTAAAATTGAGATACCAACCTTGGATAAATCGGTCTATATTGTCTAGAAAACCATTAAAACCATCCTTGTTCTCTTAATATTTTCAGGACCAAAGACTTTCTAGACAGCAGCCACTCAGGGAAAATCTCTTTTTCAGGTACTACAGTATGACTTACTAGATTCAGATTTAGAGGTCCTTCAGGTGCTCTCCTTGGTGATCTTTTCTGTTTCTTCATGTGGCGCTTCTCAGATGAGGGTGAAGATGGATGCTTCATCCTGGGCATCCACTAAAGATTTGATCGAGAGAGAAGGAGAGAAGGTTTTCAAGGTAAAGAGGGTTCGAGAGAGTGAGACGGAGAGAGATCTTGGGTAAGGAACCGAGTGAAAACCCTTATGTTTTATCATTTTGAAATGTCAAACGTCATAAAATCAAAAACACGGGAAAGTAAACAGTGGTGAAATAAAAATTACCATGATGCGAGTTAAAATAAATATATAAAGAATCTTCACGGTGAGACTGTGAATAGGCGTTACGGTGCGATGAGAAACAGTCGTCACGGTGAGACAGTTGGTGGTCGTCTCAGTGAGACAGTGACCACTTTGTGCAGTCACGGTGAGACAGTGAGTGAATTGTTCTATCACAGTGAGATAGCTAGGTGACAAACCGTGAACACAAGGTGTTAACTGTGAGACCGTAAACATGAAACAGTAACTGAGAAACAGTGAACATGAAACCGTAAAGTAAAATATAGTAAAATAGTAAACATTAAGATCTACAATATGTCTATTTATGGTTAATCATACCAAGATCATGTATCATGAAGTCTAATCTCTCAAAATTTAATGGTTTAGTGAATATATCAGCAAGTTGATATTTAGTACCAATGAATTCAGAAGTGATATCAGCTTTTTGGTAATGATCCTTCAAAAAGTGATGTCTTATATCAATATTCTTTGTCCTAGAATGTGAAACAGGATTCTTTGAAATGTTAATAGAACTTGTGTTGTCATAATTTATTGGGAAATGTCTGAATTGATATCCATAGTCAAGTAAAGTGTGTTTCATACACAAAATTTGTGCACAACAAATTCCAGCAACTATGTATTCATCTTCTGCAGTAGATAGTGCAACAGAATTTTGTTTCTTACTACACCATGATACTAGCGACTTGCCTAAAAAGTGACATGTTCCAGAGGTGCTTTTTCTATCTAACTTACATCAAGAAAAATCAGCATTATAATGACTAACTAGTTCAAATGATTGTCCTTTTGGATATAATAGTCCTAAATTGGGAGTATGCTTGAGGTATTTGAAAATTCTCTTTACAAAATTTAAATGTGACTCTTTAGGGTTTTCTTGAAAACAAGCACACATACACACACTAAAAATAATATCAGGACGACTAGCAGTCAAGTAGAGTAGACTTCCAATCATTCCTCTATAAGTGGATGGATCAACAGATTTTCTATCTTCATCAAGATCCAACTTACAGGTGGTACTCATGGGAGTGTCACTACTTTTAGTGCTATCCAATCCAAAATGTTTTAAAATATCTCTAGTAAATTTACATTGAGTTAACATAATTCCATCATTTTTTTGAAATATTTGAAATCCAAGAAATAATTTTAGTTCACCCATTAAACTCATTTCAAATTCATTTTGCATTATTTTAGAAAAATCAGTACATTAAGAAGTTTTTGAAGATCCAAAAATAATATCATCTACATAAATCTGTACAACTAAAACATCTTTAGAAATTTATTTTATAAATATAGTAGGATCAACTATTACTTTTGTAAAACCTTTAGAAATTAGAAAAGTACTTAATCTATCATACCAAGCTCTTGAAGCTTGTTTTAAACCATATAAAGCTTTTGATAATTTGAAAATATGATTTGGAAAATGAGGGTTTGTAAATCCAGGTTGTTGTTCAACAAAAACATCCTTAGCAATATATCCATTTAAGAATGCACTCTTGACATCCATTTGATATAGTTTGAAATTTAGATATGCAGCATAAGAAAGTAAGATCCTAATGGCTTCTCGTCTGGATACTGGAGAAAAAGTATCCTCGTAGTCAATTCCTTTCTCTTGACTATAGCCTTATGCAACTAACCTAGCTTTGTTTCAAACTATATTTCCAGATTCATCTACTTTATTTCTAAACACCCATTTAGTGCGTATGGGGAAAGTGTCCTTAGGTCTTTCTACTACTTTCCAAACATTATTCCTTTCAAACTGATTGAGTTCTTCTTGAATATAAATTACCCAAAATTCATCATTAATAGCATCATCAATGTTTTTAGGTTCAAGTTGTGACAAGAAGTCTTGTTGTTCAACCTGATTTCTGAGAGAAGCTCTAGTTTGTGTCCCTCTATCAATATTACCAACAACAGAATCTAAAGGATTATTCTTTATAATCCTAGTTGATCTTGTAAAGGTAGGGATAGAGATTTCAGGTTCTTCTCTAGGTTCGGGTTCATTAAAAGCATATTCTGAAATATTTCCAGAACTGGTTGTCTTTACAGCAGGTTCATTGATTTTATCATTAAGGTTTAGAACAGATGAATCTTCTTCAAGATTTTCAAAAGATGACTTAGGTTCATGTGGATCAGTTTCATCAAATTTTATGTGAACAGATTCTTCTACACACTTGGTTCTCTTATTGAAAACTCTATAGGCTTTTCTAGTTATAGAATATCCTAAAAATATTCCTTCATCACTCTTAGAATCAAACATATCTATATTATCATTGGTATTAAGAATAAAGACTTTATAGTCAAAAACTTTAAAGTAATTGACCTTAGGCCTTCTATTATTCCATAGTTCATAAGAGGTCTTCTTGAGAACAGGTCTGACTAAGACTCTATTGATTATATAACAAGCTGTATTTACAGCTTCAGCCCAAAAATAATAGGTAGGTCATACTCATTTAGCATAGTTCTTGCTATTTCTTGAAGGGTTCTATTCCTTCATTCTACTACACCATTCTACTGAGGTGTCCTAGGAGATGAAAATTTGCGACTATAGCCATTGTGTGATCAATAAGCTTCAAATTCTTGATTTTCAAACTCACAACCATGATCAATTCTCAGGTTTTTAATCTTAAGCACACTAAGGTTTTCTACATACATGGAGTATTTAACAAATTAAGAGGAAGCTTCACGTTTTGGGATAAGAAATATACCCAAGTATATCTAGAAAATGCATCCACTAAGACATAGGCATAGTGCTTCCCATTTAAACTAGAAACTCTTGAATGTCCAAATAGGTCCATGTGAACCAACTCGAGAGGTTGAGAAGTTGATACTTCTTTCTTAAATTTAAAAGAAACTTTATGTTGTTTTCCCTTTTGAGAGGGATTAAAAACATTGTCATTTGGAAACTCTAGTTTGGGTAAGTCTCTAACTAAGTTCTTTCTAGTTAGTTTTCTAAGTGAGTGAATATTGCAGTGTCTTAATCTCCTATTCCATAACCAAGACTCTTTATGAAAAGCATTTAAATAAGTAACATTTTTCTTACCTAAAGAATTAAAATCAACAGCATAAATATTTTCATTTCTTAAATCAGAGAATATTAAAACATTCTTAGGATTTAAAACATTACCAGAATCATTTTCAAATTTAACATTAAAGCCATCATCACATAATTGAGATATACATAACAAGTTATATTTAAATACATCAAAAAATAAAACTTTAGAAATTAAAACTGAGTTAGTGTTACCAATTTGGCCTAGGCCGATGATTTTTTCCTTAGAATTATCACCCAAGGTAACATGGCCCCCATCAATATTGATTAGTCTTTTGAAGCATGAGTAATCCCCAGACATATGTCTTGAACATCCAATGTCCAAATACCATGTCTTCTTGCGGGAAATCTTCAAATAGGTTTCCTACAAAATAGATTTAGATGGGAAATGACTTTGGTACCCAGATCTTCTTGGGTCCAGACAGGTTATAAATCAATGAATTTGGTACCCAAATTGGTCTTATGGGTCTCATATATTTTACAGAATCAAGATATTTTGAAAGATAAACTCTATTTGATCTATAACTATGTGAATAACTAGTTTAATCATATGAATTTCCTGAATTAGAACTAGCATAATTTTGTCCAGATTTAGGAATAAATAGAGTTTTAGTGAACTGTCTTTTTCTAGGTTGGTAGCCTATTCCAGTAATGTATTTTGGTGCAAGTTTCTTTCCTAGAATTTGAGATAGAGTATATTTTCCATTTGTAAGTTTTTCTGAGTCCTTTCTAAGTTGCTCATTATATATTTTCAATTCTGTATTTTCCTTTAATAGTTGAGCATTATTTTCTTTTTCTATATCAAGGGAGGATTTACAATTTATAGTGAGAGCATGTTGTTTCTTTAATGACTTATATTTGTCCTTAAGTTCATTGCATGTTTCCTCTATCATGTTATAGTATTCAGATAATTCATATTTAGAAATATCTTCAGAATCAGAATCAGATTCAGCATCAAATCCAGAATAATATGAATTTAAAATAGGAGTATCTAAGGTTACCTCGGATGTGTTGATCATGAAACACATGTTGGAATGATTCTTTTCAGAATCATAAATTTCATATTCACTTATGCTATCTTCTGGAGCACTCCAAGTATCTTTCATAGATTTCTTGTACTTCTTGTCCTTATAATCATGTTTATTTTTGAATTTTAATTTTTTACAGTCAGCCTTGATGTGTCCTTTCCTTTTTCATTCATATCATACTATATCATCTTCCATATCAGACTTCTTCCAATCCTTTTTCCAGTGACTTTTTTTGTCATATTTACCTTTGTAGTTTGTTTTTCTGAAGAATTTATTCTTCCTATAGAATTTCTTAAACCTCCTGGCTATCTGTGCCATTTCAGCATCACTGTTAGAGTCAGAACTTTCACTTGTTGAACTTTCAGTTTGTATTTGAACTTTGCCTTTGTCTTTTCTCTTTGAAGCAATAGACTTAAATGCTTCGGATTTTCTCTTGGTTTCATCATCTTCTTCCTTATTCACCTTAACTTCTTCCTCATACATCATAAGCTTGCCAATAAGCTCTTTGACAGGCAGAGATCCAATGTCACATTATTCTCAGATTGAAACCAAAGTGCCTCTCCATCTATCTAGAAAAAATCTCATTATCCTCATGATTTGTTCCTTTGCTGGAATAACCTTTCCAAGTGAACTCATTGTGCTGACTATCTCATTGAACCTGAGATACATATCAGAAATAGTTTCATCAGTTTTCATTTTAAAGTTATCATATTTAATAGTATAAGTATTTTATCTAATTTCTTTAACATTAGTTGTTCCCCCATGAGAAACACCTAAAGTATCCCAAATTTTATAAGCTGTTTTACAAGCAGATATTCTACTGAATTTCTTATCTCTTAATGCACAACACAACACATTCATAGCTTTACAGTTATTATTGTATGCATCTTTATTAGGTTCATCCCACATTGTTCTTTCATTTTTTGTAATTTTATATTGAGATTCTATAGCAGTCCAGATATCAAAACCAATGCTTTCTAAATGAATTTTCATCTTAAGTTTCCATTGACCCTAGTTTGTACCATTGATGAAAGGTGTAATGTTAGTAGCAGAACCATCTAGTCTATTGTCCATAGCTAGATTTTAGAAAATATATTAAAAGAGATAAATTTTAGATCTAACAAAAATTTATGATCTTTAAAGATGCAACTAAAATCAATGTCGGAAAATAGAATTTTTTGAAAAATTGTATTAATTAAAAAACCACTGATACCAAATGTTGGTCGGAGTGGAAAATCAAGAGGGGGTGAATTGAGTTCCAATTAAAATTTATGTTAAAAATATTTTCTATTAAATTCCCCCAATTTATAAAACAAGTTAAACTATAGTGAATTCGTAAAACTGTAAAGGTTCAATTAGATTCTCAAAAGATTGATTAGTTCTCAGTTAATCTAATCAAAATATTAAATTAGCTTTTAAAACTAACCTACTGATTTACAATAGATACAAACACATACTAGATTTACTATCACAGTAACTTTAAAACATATTTTTATTTCAAAGTAATAAGTATCGGAATATAAATTTGATACTGTATAGTATGAACATAAACTAAAAATGCACAGTAGATATAACTAAGAGTTTCAGTCTCAAGTCGAGACTTAGTCCTCTCAAATTTATATATAAATTTGATCCACACCCTAGATTGGGGTTTAAAAAAGTACAATAATATCCTAGCCACACAGGGAACTCTACCAATGTTCTTCGTGGGTAACAAAAATAAAGACCAGTCCTCACAAGGACCTCTTCCAAAGTTATCATGAGAAAACAAGAGTAAGGAGTTTTGGTGTGAGGATTGTAATATCCTTCAGTTCAGCATAGGAGACAGTGTGTGTGTAGAAAAAGGATACACACACTGCTCTAAAATAGATAATAAATCACTTAGAGATAGTATAAGAAAGTTAAGAAAGCTCTAGTGATTGGTAGTGCAGCTCTTGACTTGTTGGATTCAGCAGAAATTCTTCTGAGTCCTTCTCTGGTTTTTCTATTGAAAAACAGAGTTTCGTGGTTCATCTTTTGTTTCTCCAAGAGAGAAGATGTTCTCTTGACTCCAGAGTACTTCATGTGTTCTTCAGTAATGTAGGATTGCATGTATGTAACTTCTTTGAGGATCGTGCAATGTGTTCTTTACAGTTGTGCTCAGGATTGTTCTTCGGTTCAGTGAAGAGCTCACGCGTATTGTAGTATGTGTGTTGAGACATGTCAAGCGTGATTTTATCCTCTACTACAGCTCAATATTCTTTATATTCCACTACCTCCGGCAATAGTAATGATTTATTTTCCATAGGTACGAGGTACGGTTTCCTGAAATACCAACAACTATCATTAAATAACATTAATTGCATTAAAAACATTTAATATGACCATTAGTATTATTTAAATAATATTGAAAAAAAGGTTAAGAAACTATGTCACAGTAGTTGTGCAAACAGTGTCTCTTTGAACTGGTGTCTCCTTCACGGTATGTGCTTCACGGTGTGTCCATGTCATAGTGTCTAGCTCACAGTGTCTAAGTCACGGTGTTTCCTTCACAGTGTCTAGGTCACGGTGTGTCCTTCACGGTGTTTTGGTCATGGTGTGTACTTCACGGTGTCTAGGTCACGGTGTTTCCGTTACGGTGTCTGGGTCACGGTGTGTCCTTCATGGTGTCTAGGTCACGGTGTGTCCTTCACGGTGTCTGGGTCACTGTGTTTCATTCACGGTGTCTGGGTACTTAGGCAATTAACTTTATTCAAACTTAAACAGTAATATGGAGAATATGAATTAAGCTTAACCATTATCAAGTAAGAGAACTTGAAACATAAATACAAAGGTTTGATAAGATAAGGAAGATTTGTGATCATGCAAAAGATTTGTAAATAATAAATAGAGTAATTGGAAGTAATGAAAACATGATGTGTAATTACTATTGAGATTTGTGATCATTAAAACATGATTAATACATGAGGAGTCCAAAAACTGTCTTTCATTCATTTTACAATTTGAACATTATTTCACATTATAATTGTAATTGTTTGTTCAAGTGCACTATTACTTTGTAAATATTTGAACACCTCCTAAAACACCAAATAGTCATGATTTTACTTTAATTTTTAATTTTCAGTCTTCTCATTCCATTGGAAAAAATTCATACTTTGGAGTACATGAAGATTGACATTGGAAGACCACCAAAGTGGGCCTCGAACCAACAACATCCTGGGAAAAGTGGATTGGAAAATATCCTAATAACATTATTGTAGGGGAAAATATCAAGTCCCAATGATTATGAAATTTTAAATGAACATAGAAGACGTGATGGGGAACATTTCATCTAATGTTGTCTACAGTTAATTTGTATTTTGAAAGGGAGTTCTAGGCAGCCCATGTTGAAGATGTAATTCTGGGCATGATTCTACAACCTAGAAAAACATCCCACCATTTAAATCTTATCTTGAAAACCATATACTCTTTTGGACTGAAACATTACAAACATTATGTGACATTTGGAGATTCATTTTTTTATTCTATGTCCGACACCAATTCGGCCATCTAGAATCTTATTTGGGTGCCTCTATTTGGTGGATCTACGTTGGATTGTAAAACCCTAAGATTTTAAAAATAAATTCAATGTTAAATTTCTGAAAGACTAATTCTCTAAAAAACACCACTTTGTTATAACCTATCCAGTAAACATAATTTTACCACCTCTGTGATTTGAAGTTCAAAAAACTGACATACCTGGTTGCATTGAGTAGGATATTTATAGTCTAATAAGACCACTAATTTTTTGATGAATAGTAACATACCCTTATGAATAGTAGAATACCCTTGTGAATACTAACAAATCATAAATCATCCAAAAAAATAGAAACTGGACCCATGAGTTTATAAATAAATTTTAGAAATCTTATAAGTGAAAAAATAATCTTAGTATAAGTATTGGTATTTTTGTATGTCATAAATATTTTAATTACAAATTTTTTATTAATTTAATAATTTAAAAAGAAATTTTATATTCATAATATGTAATCATAATTTGTTACTTAATTGTCTAATTATTTTAATATAATTTTATGGGACGTTGATTAATTTCTCAAGGTGTTATAAAATGAGTTCTAGTTTTAATGTTGTTTTCTGGAATAAATTATGATTTTATATAAAAATTAAATTAAAATAATTAGAAAGCATTTTGAAAAAAATGGATTTCATTTTTAAATTCTATATTTCAAAAAATGGTTGGGGTAAATTTTTGGGATTTTTCTAAAATACATGGATTCTGTGTGAATAGTAAAATAAGATAATTTATTATAAATTCTAAATACATGATTTATTGGGTCATAAGTGATATAAGGTAGATGTAATCCCACTAGGTTCAAAATCACATGAACTTATTACTATTATGGGTCACATTAATCAACCCTATTGGTTGTCTTTAGGGACTTAATAAAATAATGAATAAAATATTCAAAATTCACTCCTCTCCTCCACTATAAAAACCCCCTCACTCCTTATTCCATTCAATCCTATAAAGCCTTGTTTCTTTTCTAAGTTTCCAAATACCCTTAATTAGTCACTCCCTGCATCTAGGACCTCTTGTAATTTCCAAAATACCAAAACCTCTTCCTTTAAGGAGGTTCTCAAGGAGGTTATTTCAAGAGGTAAAGCATCTTTCTTTTTCATTTAGTTTCATTTCAATTTACCATATTTTCTTATTCACTCTAAAATTATTATGTCCAATTGATCCTTCTAACTCTATTACCATTTATATACTTAAATTATACCTTTTTAATGTAATAAAAACTATCATTCTTCTTACTCTCTCTCTCTCTCTCTTATTAATGAAATCATTGTCTCTGAGGTTCCAATTTACAACCTTCATGGGCGAAGAAGTTTCATTCTCCAATTAATCCTTCATTACTGGCCATGAAAGCATTTTTATAGTTGAACCATACAATAATATATGTATTATAACCTACTTAATATCCAATAACCCATATCTGTACTTAGTACGAATTCATATGAAAAAACCAATTCATAATAATCCAAATACCTCCAAATTATCTAAGTGATTGTCATTAATATTTCATCCAATGATTATTACTCATACCAAGTAAAAAAAATTATATAAAGCTGTTAACATTTCTGTATTTTCATAAATAATTTATTATTTCAATTCATGAGAATTTCATCCTTTCCAAATGAACATCCACACCCGTATACAAATATACCCATCATGAAAACCAAGGAAGCGAACACTTCTGAATGACAGAATTCAATCTTATAACTTATCAATAAGTACATAATGAACTTAATAAAATTATGAAAAACTAAATAAGTTTCAAAAAGGTTATTAATTAAGTTATTAATAAGTCTAATTTCATATTCCATGACATGAGGTTCAAGAATGGAACACATTTGGATTTAAGGTAAGGGTTTTCTACCTGAACTATCATTTTCATTCGGGTTAATTTTATTGTATACATACCTCGATAAAGATCTTATGTATTATTATTTACTCCTTTTAAATTATTTTTTATTTTTCTATATATGTTGAACAACAATAATCCAAGTTTATTTTATGTGGATTCAAACATTTTAAAAGGGAACATTCAACATTCTTTCCTAAATACAAGCCTTTTTCAAGGGAATTTCTCAAATTCATACCAATTTTCAAACGCAATATATAATCTATTTTTTAGAAAAAATTATCTTTATAAAATCACTCATTTTATTAATAAATAATATCTTTATTTAATTCTTGTTTTATACAAATACATTTCTAAGAGAAATCTTCTTTTCAAAGTAAAATAGTGTTTATCTCAAGAATTACTCGATTATTTTATAAGGGTATCTTCATCTATTTCAACACTCTGGTTGATTATTATATATGATATCATCTACCAAATTTAATTTAATGTTTTTGGAATATTTTGATTTTGGATGTTCTATCCTAATGACATTCACTAATTTACTTTGATTGGTCAGTTTTTAAGCTTAATGTTTGAGGAAAGTTTTTTACATTTCTTATGTTAGTTTCAATATGAATGTATAAGTTGTTTATATTTATCCTCACTCATATGAGTAATTAATTGGACTTATTATGTGATGGTTGGGGCCCACTATATCCCCTCAGTGCATCAGTAGGTCTCATGAAACAAATAGATATGGACTTTGCTGAGGCCTTGCCTATTTGTTTAGATGTGCTTTTGGCTGAAGCCCTAATCATTTTTATATTTCTTAGTTGGGACCTTAATAGTATGTTTAAAAATGTATAAAATATGAACTTCCCTAATTATGAAGCTATAAATTCATAGTTCATGTGGTTTTTCAACTTTTAGAATACCCATGGTTATAATTTACTATGGCAATGTTTACTCAGCTCATTTTCCTGCCATATTATGTTCAAGTTTAATTTTAAAGGAATCTATTTTCAATTTTTACCATGCCTAATGTTTTAGTTTATGATATATTCCACTGTATTATTTACCCTTACTGAGCATCTGAGATCACCCCTTCTTATGTTTCATTTTTTCTAGGACAAGAAGAGGTATATTATGATTGACTTGTAGGGATAATCTTAGAGTGGTGATTGTTCCCAACAAAAATTTTATGTTGTTTTTCATTTCATATTGTAATTATGTATATATATTGTTTCCAAATATACAAAAAATTTAGTTCCTTTAGGATATGATTTTCTTGTAATAATGTCAATGTAATGTAATAAAGCACCAGCTCCGGGTAACTAGGTTCGAGTATTTACAGTTTGTATCAAAGAATGTTTAGTATAAAACTTCGAAACTAGATTTAGAAAACATATATTTGGGGAAAACCACTAAGATATTCATTGAGGATAAACATACGAGAACATCATTTTATTTTGGTAAGTAATAGATTATGTGGATCTTTCTAGAAAATACATCCATTTCTGGATACTACAAGTGGACATGGTTCCGACACAGATGTCCCTAAGAGTGAAAACTCTCACAAGGAGTTTCGGGCTTGACCTGGGGTATCTTGGTACATGACAATGGGCCATACTACTCACCTAGTTTGACACTCCTAGGGTATATGATTAGGATAATTCACATTTTCTTTACAATCCATTTTGAAGGATTTAAATGTAAATTTTTCCTCAATGAAACCATGTTTATGATAATGGGATTAGCCATACATAGGATTTCAATTTATGATAAGTATTTTTCTAAGTTTATATTGTAAATTATGATTCATAACTTAATATATTGTATGCCATTATTTAGAAATGGTTCCTAGAGGAAGGGATGGAAACTACATGAATGCATGTATCACATGTAGTGATTTCCCTCATGTGCAAGATAATGACGATGGATCTGCAATTGTGACTAGTGTATAATTACTTATAACTATACTGGGACAACTTACTTAGGTTACGAACAATAACCTTACCCATATAGAGCATTCTAATCCAAAATTTGGAGGAGCTATGTTGGATCTCTTTATGAAACAACAACATCCATCATTCAACAAGAACACAAAACCATTTGAATCTCAGGAGTGGATAAGCTTCCTAGGGAAGATATTTCTCTCTTTGGGATGTAAAGAAAGAGAGAAGGTTGTCAGGTCTGTTTATCATCTATCGGGAGATGCATATCAGTGGTGGTCATTAATCTAAAACACAATAGAGGATGAGGAAATAAAAAATATGGAATGGAGGTATTTTAAGAAAATATTCCTAGAAAAATATTTTCCTTGCGAACAACGAGTATATATGGAACAACAATTCTTGAATATAAGGCATAAGAAGGATGAAAATTTTGTCAAATATAAATCCAACTTTGCAAGGATGGAAAGGCATGTTGCGGACTACATACGTAATCCATGGAGGAATATTGACCGATTCTTTTATGGTTTAAAACCATTCCTCTAAAGGGCTCTAGTCTCTCAAAGTTTATCATCATATGAAGATATAGTCTCAAGTGTTATCAAGATGGAGAAAGGAATTTCTAAGACTTATGAAATTAAAGGAAATAAATAGAAGAATAAGGCTACTAAAAACTCTAGAGAAGGAAATAAGGAAATGGGAAAGAAGAAGATTCAGCTTTTCACCCTGTAATAATTGAGGAAGGAAACACCATGGTGTCTGCTTAATATGAAAAGGGGTGTACAAAAAGTGTGTAAATAAAGGTTATCTTATTAGTTATTATAATGGGTGAAAATAAGCTATTAATCTTCAATTCTATAATTTTAGGGAGATGTGACATTATGATAATGATTTTTCAAAGCGTCAAGGAAACATTCCATAAAAAATTCCAAGGGAAGATGGATATCTTTATATGATCGTAACTGTTGATATTCAGGTTCCTAATGATGTGTTGGTAGTTACTTCAATCATTTACTCAAACTTGGCCAATGATTTATTTGATTCTGTATCATCTCATTCTTTCATATCTTCCCCTTTTTCCAAGAAAAATAGATATTTCCAATTTGATTTACTGAGGGAGTTGACAGTCAAAACTCCAAAATAAAGTATCATTGCAACAAAGTTATTTTAGGAAATCCCCATTATGGAATATAAAGGCACTTTATCTGCTAATTTTATTATCATACCCCTGATTGGATTTGATATAATATTTGATATGTATTTTATTTTGAACCGTGATGTGAATATTTATTAAAATAGGAAAGAGGTTTTAATTTTTGAGGATGATATGAAATCCCTTATCATTAGAGCAAAGACATAAACACATGTTTCTCATCTAGATCCACCCCCAGTAGCTCTACTAAGTTCAATTATTGGGGATTAAGGGAATAAAATAACTATGGTTGAGGAAAAGAATGTTCAAATAGAAGACATACCTATTGTGCAAGAATATGTTGATGTATTTCTAGAGTATTTACCTGGACATCCTCCAAAGCATGAAAGTGTGTTTTCCATTGACTTAAATCCTAATTCAAGGACCATTTGAAAGACCCCTTATAGAATGACCACTATGGAATTAGTGAAACGGAAAAAATAACTAGAGATATTGAGCGATAAAAGGATTTATTCTCCTTAGTGTTTCTACATGGGGAGCCCCTATTCTTTTCATTATGAATAAATATGGGTCTTTGAGATTTTTCATTGACTATAGGGAGATAAATGCAATAACAATAAGGAAAAAGTATCCCCTACCACGCAATGATGATTTATTTGATCAACTTCATGGAGCCCAATATTTTTTGAATATTGATCTTCGATCTAGATATCATTAGTTATTTATGAGGAAGTAAGATATTCTAAAGAAAGCATTTCGAACCAGGTGTGGGCATTACTATTTTACAGTAATGCCTTTTGGACTAACTAATGCACCATCAGTTTTCATGGATCTAATGAATATATTTTTAAAGGAATATCTTGATGGCTTTATGGTGGTAATTATTGATGATATCTTGGTATACTTCAAGAGCTATTAAGATCATTAAAATCAATTACGCACTATTCTGAATACTCATAGAAGAAATGAATTATATGGGAAGTTTAGAAACTGTGAATTTTGGATTCAATAAGTATCCTTTCTTGGCCACATTGTCTCCATAGATCGAATATCTATTGATCATGTGAATAAAAATGGTGTGAAAGAATGGTCTACTCTAACTAAGATAATTAAGGTATGTCGTTTTATTGGTTTAGTAGGTTATTATCGGCGTTTCGTTTAGAACAACACCTGTTTAGCCAACACAATGACCTAACTTACACCTAAATGGGTTATGTTTTTATGGAAAAAACAATGTGAGGAATGTTTTGAGGAATTAAATAGGAGATCAGTGAATTCTCTGATCCTAACTCTTCCATCGAGGAATGAAGGGTTTGTGATATATAGTGATGTATCAAAGAAATGTCTTGGTTGTATCCTTATACTGAATGATAGAGTTATTTTCTTTGTATTAAAGAAGTTAAAAATTCATGAACAAAACTATCCTACTCATGATCTTGAGTTAGCAGTCATAATCTTAGCTTTGAAGATATGGATACATTATCTCTATTGTGAAAATGTGAGATATATACGGATCATAGAAGTATGAAGTATATCTTCTCATATAAAGAAATCAATATAAGGGAATGGCGATGTCTAGAACTAATAAAACTCTATTATTTCTCCATACACTACCACCTAGGAAAGGAAAATAAGGTAGATGATTCATTGAGTTGGAATGATCATGGATTTCTCAAAAATATTGGATTGACAATGATCCTTTGAACATGGATCTAGTGAGGATGGATATGGGGATTGTTAGAGAAGGTGAAACATCACTACTTTTTCAAATGGTTTCCCAAACATCTTTATTGGAAATAATTAAAGCATCACAATTTGATGATGAGAATCTTCAAAAAAATAATGTTGTGAAAGAAGGGAAGTTGACTGACTTATTGTGTGAAGATGGATTTTTGATATTTGAAAAAATGCTATGTGTTCCCTCTATACTCGAGCTAAAAATGGGGTTATTGGATGATGCTCGTAGTGTGAATTTCTATATACATCTCAGGATCATTAAAATGTATTGATATTTGAAGGAATAGTTCTAGTGGGACAACATGAAGTTGGAAATTACTGATTATGTATCAATATGTCTAGTCTGTCAACAAGTAAATGCCAAACGACAATATCCTAGAGGATTCATACAACCTATACCTATTCCTAAATTTAAATGGGGTGAAATCACCATTTATTGTTTCACTGGATTACCCAAAACTCTAATGAAGAATGATAAAATATGGATAATTGTTGATCAACTTATGAAATCCACACATTTCCTCGCTATAAGGGAGGATTTTCCACTAGAGATCTTAGCATGACTCTGTATCAATGAAGTTGGGGGACTTAATGGAGCACCTCTCTCAATTATTTATGATCATGATCAACAATTTACATTGAAATTATGGAAAAGTTTTCAGAAAGATTTGGATACTGAGCTTCGATTGAGTACTACTTATCACCCGCAAACTAACAGGAAATTAGAAAGGATGATCAAAACCTTAGAGGATATGTTTAGATCAAGTTCACTTGACTTTTAAGTTATGTTGGATCAATATTTTCCTTTAGTGGAATTTGAATAAAATAATAGTTTCCATTCAAGTATTCAAATGGAACCATATGAAGCATTGTGTGGAAAGAGATGTCATACACCAACTTGTTGGGATGAAGTTGGATAAAGGAAGCTACTGGGCCTAGATATTTTAGGGGAAACAACAGCAGAGGTAAATACTATTCAAGGTCATATCAAAACAACTCAAAGTAGACAAAAGTTTTATGATGATAATTGAATGAATTATTTTTAATTTTAAGTGAGAGATTATGTTTTCATAAAAGTATCTCCATGGAAGGGTGTTATAATATTTGGGAAGAAGGGAAACTGAGCCCTAGGTATATAGACCCTTTTGCAAATCAGGAGAGAATTGGAGATATTGCATATCTTTTGGATATGCCACCTAGCTTTCCTAAAGTAAAAAATGTGTTTCATGTCTCATTACTGAGGAAGTACATGAAAAACCCAATGCATGTCCTCACTTATGAAGGTATAGAATTGGAAACTGACCTATCTTACTGTGAAGAGCCAATCCAGATTTTGGACAATAAAGAACAAGTGTTGTGGAATCAGACAACTCGACTAGTAAATATACATTAGAAAAATTATAAAATAAAATAGGCTACATGGGATAATTAGGAGATTGTGATGAAGAACCTCCAAAATCGTTTTTTGAGTTAACATTCTAATAATTTCAATGATGAAATTTTTGTATAGAGGGGATAATGTAACATCCCAGGATTTTGAAAATAAATTTAATATTGAATACATGAACTACTGAGTCGCTAAAAAACACCAATTTGTTATAACCTTTCCAGTAAACATAATTTTACCACATCTGTGATTTGAATTTTGAAAAGCTGATATGCACGATTGCATTCAGTTAGATATTTAGAGTCTGATAAGATAAACTTGTTTTTTGAGGAATTTTAACCCAAACTTATGAATAGTAATATACCCTTATGAATAGTAATAAATATTAAATCTTACAAAAATATAAACTTCAACCATAATCCTATTAATACAATTTTGGAAAATTATAAGTGAAAAAACAATCATAGTATAAGTATTGGTATTTTTGTATTTCATAAATATTTTAATTACAATTTTATGATTAATTAAATAATTTAAAATTGAAATGTATTTTCATAAAAAGTAATCATAAATTTTTACTTTATTGTCTTATGGTTATAATATAATTTTATGGGACCTTGATTAATTTCTCAAGCTATTATAAAACGAGTTATAGTTTTAAAGTTATTTTTTGGAATAAATTATTATTTTATATAAAAATTAAATTAAAAATATTTTGAAAATTATTTTCAAAAAATGGATTTAATTTTTAAATTCTATATGTCAAAAAATGTTTGGGGTAAACTTTTTGATTTTTTCTAAAATACTTGAATTTTGGGTGAATAGTAAAATACGATAATTTATGATAAATGCTAAATACATGATTTATTGAGTCATAAGTGATGTAAGGCTGATGTAAACCTACTAGAATTGAACTAACATGAACGTATTACTATTAGGGGTCACATGAATCAACATTATTGGTTTCCTTGAGAGAATTAATAAAATAATGAATAAAATATTAATAATTCACTCCTCTCCTCCACTATAACCCCCCCCCCCCACTCTCTCTTCTCTTCACTCCTATCAAGCCTTATTCCTTATCTATGTTCTACCCAAATACCCTTTCTTATTCACTCCCCACATCTAGTAACTCTTGGTCTTTCTAAAATACCAAAACCCCTTCTCATAAGCAGGTTCTCAAAGATGTTATTTCAAGAGGTAAAGCATCTTTCTTTTTCATTTAGTTTCATTTCAATTTATATTATTTTCTTATTATCTACTAACCTCCTTATTAAAATTGATCCTTATAACTAAAGTATAATCTATATACTAAAATTATACCATGTTAATGTAATAACAATTATCAATCTTCTTACTCTCTCTCTCTCTCTCTTATTAATGAAATCATCGTTCGTGAGGATCCAATTTACAACCTTCATGGATGAAGAACTTTCGTTCTTCAATTTCTCCTTCATTACTGCCCATGAAACTATATTTATGGTTGAACCAAACTATAATATATGTATTTTATCCTACTTAATATCTAGTAACCAGTATATTTACATATTATTAATTCATATGACAAAACTAGTTCGTAATAATCCAAATACTGCCAAATAATCTAAGTGATTATCATTAATATTTCATCCAATGATTATTCCTCATACCATGTAAACAAAATCTATTTATAACCTTTAACACTTATGTATGTTCAAAAATAATATATAATTTCAATTATGGATAATTTCATCCTTTCCACATGAACATCCATCCTCATATACAAATATACTGATAATGACAACCAAGGAATCGAACACTCCGGAACGATCGAATTCAATATTATAACTTATCAATAAGGACATAATGAAGTTAATAAAATTATAATAAACTAAATACATGTCAAAAGGTTTCTGAATTAAGTTATTAATAAGTCTAATTACCTATTCCATGACCTTATGTTCAAGAGAAGAACAAATTTAGATTTAAGGTAAGGGTTTTTTACCTGAACCTCCATTTTCATTCGGGTTACTTTTATTATCTACATACCTCAATAAAGTTCTTATGTATTATTATATAATCCTCATAAATTATGTGAGAGTGTTATATATATGTTTACCAACCTGAATCCAACTTTATTTTATGGTAATTCACATGTTTTAAAAGGTAACTTTCAAATTTATTTCTGAAATACAAGCTCGTTTGAAGGGAATCTCTCAAATTCTTACCAATTTTCAAAGGCACTCAATAATCTATTTTTAGCTACCATTTTCTTTATAAAATCTCTCAATTTATTATGAAAATACTACCTTACATAAATTCTAGTTCTTTACAAATACTTTTCCAAATGAACACTTCTTTTCAAAGTAAAATAGTATTTATCTCAAGAATCACTTGATAATTTTATAAGAGTATCTTCATCTATTTAAACACTCTTGTTGATTCTTGTGTATGATGTAATTTACCATGTTTGGTTGAATGGTTAATTAATAGTTTATTTTGTTTGTTCTTTCCTAAAACCATTCACCAATTTACTCCCAATGGTTAATGTTTAAGCATAATGTTCGGGGAATGTTATTTACATTTCTTATTTTAGTTTAAATATGAATGTATACGTTGTTTATGTTTCAATGTTCTTATGTGGAATGAATTGGACTTATTATGTGATGGGTGGGGCCCTCTATAGCTGCTATATGCATTTCTATGTCTCATGAGATAAATATATATGGACGTGGTCTAGGACATGCGCATTTTTTTAGATATGGTTTTGGCCGAGGCCTTAGTCATTTTTAAATGTATTTTCTGAGGACTTGGCGGTATGTTTTAGAATGTCTAGAATATGAACATCCCTAATTATGAAGATATAAATTCATATTTAATTTTGTTTTTTGACTAGTAGAATACCCATGTTTTTTATTTATTATGGTAATGTTTACTCATCTCATTTTCCTACCGTGTTATGTTCAAGTTTATTTTTAAAGGCATGTGTTTTCAAATATTCACCATGCCTAATGTTTATGTTTATGATATCTTTCGTTGTATTGTTTACCATTACATAGCATCTGATCTCACCCAATATTAAGTTTCATTTTTTCCAAGACAAGAAGAAGTATATTATGATTGACCTACAGGGATAATCTTGGAGTGGTGGATGTTCCCACCGTAACTTATATGTTGTTTTTCATTTCATGTTGTAATTATGCATGTATATTGTTTCCAAATCTACTAAAATATTCATTCCTTCAGGATACAAATTTCTTTTAATTGTCGAAATATAATTTAATAAGGCACTGACTCTAGGTAACTGGGGATAGGTCTTTACATGGATACCATTTTGGGTTAAGGGTGGAAAATTCTAAATTCCACAAGCTTTCCACCACCCTTGGACTACCATACTCATGTGAGAAAACAAATAATGTCGGGGGATTGACCCATGGCTCTTGAAATGACTATTTAAGGTAGTTTTGGTGAAGTATTTGATCATATCTTATTCTTGGTTTCATTGTCTTGTTATTCCAGTGATTTTTATTTATAACGTTATTCTTTAAATAGTAATTTCCTCAAACCACATTAGCTTCTTTATAAAACTTCATATAATTATATTCTTCTATTCTCTTTATTAACACATTGATACCATTTTATCAAGGTGTGAATTTATTCACACAGCGAAGAGATAAATCATTCACACAATGGTGGAGTGTTCATTATTTCATTTCTTTTCACCTATTTAATTCCCCCCTCATGAGTCTACTTATTTCTTCCATTGAAATTATAGCATCAATGGAGGGATAACCCTATTATGGGTTTATCTAAGGAATTATAAAGGGTCTGGATTGGATGTTATTTCTTAATCAATAATCATTTGACAATTTCTTTTATTTGATTTTATCATTCATGGATCTTTTCACTTCCTCTTCCTTATTGAATTTTATCACCTCACATTTCATGTGATAATAAGATCCTTTACCCAGTATTTCTCATGAATATGATCCTCCAAGTGTGTAGGTGATTAGAATTTGTATGTGAAAGTGTTAAACTAGTAAGTTATGAGGTTACATTGATTTAATTGAATTAATCTTTCTCATGTTAATGAAATTGAAATATTCTAAAAAGGAATTCATCCAACGAACACCTAAGAGATAACATAGGATCATCTAATTATATTAATTTTAATTTACTTAAATATTTAGTTCTCTAGTAATCCAACAAAAACTAAACCCCAATGTTAGACACTTCATATCAAAAAATACATATAATGTACGTGTTTTTAGGTTTCTTCTTAGGTCTCTGAGGATTCGAAAACTCAAGCTACACTACAAGAGACCGCTTAACCCTAAAAACAAGGGTAAATTTTGGATAAACAAAATTTTTTCCAATTTACAGGTACCTAAGTAAGTTATCTTAGACACTCACATCTTATTCTCACCCCAATTCTCTATTCTCAACCCTGATATCATTATCATGGAAGTTCATTTTGAACAGATCCAAACATGGGGAACCTCCCCCTACATTGACTACCCCACATCAATTGTGATGTACAACAACCATCCTAGTTTCTATTGGTGGGAAATTAAACAACCAATTGAAAAAAAATGTTTTAACTCCCCTGATCCACAAAACATTCCAACCTATAATTAGTTACAATCACAACAAGGTCAATCTGAATATCCTTCTATACATTTCCAATAAATTAATTGTCCTCCTAAAATAGACTATCTATCTCAACCACTTTCTGATCCTGATCCACAATCATTTATTGTGAAATTGTTTATACAATTGGAGATAATGAATTTTTCAGGTTTCATCATTGAGATTATTACTACAAAGCATTGAAACAATTTTGGAACCCATTCCCACTTAGGATGTCCTTTCCTCAATAGTGATAGAAGAATCTTATTACACACAAACCTCACATAAAAATGCTAAAGAAGTGTCATTTGAATTTAGGATACAAGAATTACATGAAGAAATAGTTTATGGGTGTTTAAATAAATAGCAAACTGATATTTTTATTCACAAGAGGGAAATTTAACCTCATGGATTGAGTGACATGAATATTGCTCTATTGATGATTTTTCATAACCCAAAATGACAGAACCATTATAAGAAATCAATAACTTTGAGTTCATATCCATTCCTGAAATTGATATGACCAATTTGGTGGTTTAATATTCTATTGAAAGGGAA
Source organism: Viscum album (assembly GCA_963277665.1). Taxonomy (NCBI): domain Eukaryota; kingdom Viridiplantae; phylum Streptophyta; class Magnoliopsida; order Santalales; family Viscaceae; genus Viscum; species Viscum album. Next base: position 287,350,810 of record OY728153.1, on the reverse strand, counting down.
CCAGTTATGTTGAGATAATTAAATGATGAAATTGAGTTTGATTCAATGTCCTGACCTTTGTATGAAAGTTTTAGGCAACCGAAGCTCAAATTCAAGGTCCTAACATCCTCTCTCAAGTATTTCTTTGTAGAGGATAATAAAAACATTCAATCATAATTTCAACCTCTAGTGATGATAAAAAAGATAAAATTATACTTTTTGTCTTAAGAATGATTAGGAATAAAATAAGATGGATCATTATAGATATTAATGGTATTGGCCAATTCATTGGGACATATATAATTTTTTCTTGAATAAATTTCAAAACGCTCTTGTCAAACCCATTGAAGACTCAATCAAAATCTAATTGAAGTGGAGAAAATTTTAATAATTAAAATGTTAAGATTTGGTTATGGATAAGTTGGGGGTCCATGTTGAACTAAAGACATTAAACTAAACGCTTTTCCGGGAGGCAACCCAACTTCTATGTTGATTTTATATTATATTATTTTATTTCTATTTTTGTGTTTTTGTCGGTCTTCAAAAAAAGAACAAAAATTAATATATATATATATATATATTAGTTTTTTGTAAGGCCACACCATAGTTCGTGGGTCTCCTATCATGACTGGTGATGCCACGAGGCTTAAACCCAAGAGGAAGGGAGACAGGGGGGTGCATCTTCCATTAACCTATGGATTATAGTGCTTCCTTCTTCTATATAATTTATATATATATATTTATATTTAAAATGTAAATATATATGCAACAACCCATGAATTTAAAAATATATTTAATACAAAATGAATGAAACACTAAGTCTCTACAAAACACCACATTGATATAACCTAGCCAGTATACATAATTTTTCAACCTCTCGGTTTTGAATTTGAAAAAACTGACATACACGGTTGTGTTCAGTAAGATATTTTGAGTCTGATAAGACATACTTAATTTCTGGTGAATAGTAACATACCCTTATGAATAGTAACATACCTTTATGAATAATAGTTAATAGTAAATCATCCAAAAAAATAGAAAATTTCCCATTTAATGTATAAATACAATTTAGACATTTTTTAAGTGAAAGAACGATCATAGTGTAAGTTTGGGTATTTTTGTATGTCATAAATATTTTAATTACAATTTTATAATTAATTTAATAAATTAAAATATAAAGGTTTTTTAATAAAATGTAATAATAAATTGTTTCATTATTTTACTATGGTTATAAGATAATTTAATTATAGCTTGATTAATTTCTCAACGTGTTATAAAACGAGTAATAGTTTTAAAGTTGTTTTTTTGGACTAAATTATGATTTTATAGAAAAATTAAATTAAAAATATGTATAAATTTATTTCTTAAAAATATTTTTCATTTTTTAATTCAACACATCAAAAAATGGTTCGAGTGCATTTTGGGGATTTTTCGAAAATACATGAATTTTTTTTGAACAGTAAAAATACATTTTTGAGTTTTTGGTGTGTTTAATGACATAATATTGATGCAATAATGAAAATAAAATTATGGTAAACTTTTTTACAGTAATATTTGTTTCTAGGTGTCCCAAGTTACTAATACCATGGTAAAATACCATGTTCAAGCCAATGGTTTTGCAAAAACCACTAATAAGGTGTCCTTTGAAATTAATAAAAAAGATCACTCTCTTTTACTATAAATAACCACTTCATCCTTCATTTTCTTTCATTCCAAACTAATAATCATCGAATATGTGGTATTTTTACCTCCCTATGAGTCCTCCCAACATTTTCTCAAATCCCCAAGTTCCTAACCTTCATTTTTTAGGGGTTACTCTTCAAGGTAGTGGAATTTTTAACTTCTCTTTTCCATTCAAGTTCTCTTTTATGTGGTATGTATTTAAAGTTCACATACCATGTCTTTATTTCCATTTTATTATGTACATATACTATATTATGAGTCTTTTATTAATGGTTTACTTCTTTCCCCTCTCTTTTTAATGTTTTCTAAATCCATTTTTCATAGTCGTTATGCTGCATACTTTTCGTCTCAAAATATCTCTTTTTCAAGCACTCTTATTATGTTATTCTCTTTTAATTTCAATTAGATTATGTTGGGATATGTCCTTCCATATCCCCATTAATTTATATCATATGAAATAATGAATATATAACAATTTTTTTGTCATCAAAATATTTTGTGAATTTTAATGTGATGTCGTTAGGCTGCCGAATTTTTATATAGGATTTCTCAAAATTTCTTTTATTTTGAGTCCCTTTATTTTCTTTTTTCTTTCCTATCCTCATTTAATCTAAATTTTACTTTAACTCCAGTACCTTACATGTACTATAATTTTATTTATAATGTAATAATTCATCATAATATCTCCTTTCCCATTCTTTTATACAAAAAATGAAAACACTATTTGAGATGGGTTAATTTATGACATTCAAGGAAGACGGGTTTTCAATTTCAATTACCGCCTTCAATTATGATAATAAAACCATTTTTATGGTTAAATCAGAAAATAATATATATATATTATACCTTAATTAAGGTTTTGTAATCCTTTTGTACACATGATATTAATTAATTAATCAAAATGAGTTTGTTGTGAACAAAAAACCACCAATTAACCCAAATAACTATCATTAAAGTTTTATATAATGATTCATCATCACTCCAAATAACCAAATGAATTTTATAAAAATCTAATATTTTTTATGTTCAATAATAACATATAACATCAATTTTGGACAACCATTCTCATTCTATATGTTTGTACGTACATGAATATAAGTAATCCAATCATGAAAACCAAGGAAGAAAACACTCACGAACATTGAAATTGAACCACATAAACCCATGAAGAATGACATGAATGAACATAATAAGGCTATAATAAATCAATTAAATAAATAATATGTTCTATAAATATTAATTAATGAATTTAATTTGGTTATCTGTGACACTAATATCAATTGAAAAACACCATTCGACTGAAGGTAAGGGTTTCCTTATACCACTTCCAATTTTGTGAGACACTCCTTTTTCACTACTATTTTGTGTGTTAGTTTTATGTATACTGAAAATTGATGTATCATATCATGAATATATTTAATTTAATTGTATTAATGGTATTATTTTATGATTATTAGTTTTGGGACATATTTTTCGATTCATTACAAATTGTTAAGGGTTTTCAACACGAACTTATATTTTCATTCAAGTTATTCGTATTCTCTAATTACCTCAACAAAATTATTATTTAATCATATGTACTCATCATATATTCTGTGATAATTTTCAATATATATTTAACAACCAGAATCTTACTTTCATTATGTGTATTTATATGTTTTTTAAAAGGATATTTCAAAAATTCATCCCAAAATACAAGCCCAATTCAAGGGAATTTCTCAAATTCATACCTCTTTTCAAGGGCACTCTATAATCTATTTTTAGAAACCATTATATATATAAAATCACTTGTTTTTATTATTAAAATAATATCTTACAGAAATTCTTGTTTTATAAAATCAATTTTCCAAATGAACTCTTCTTTTTTAAGTAAAAGATTACTTATCTCAAGAATTACTCGATGAATTTATAAGAGTATCTTCATCTATTTCAACAATATGGTTGATTATTATGTATTATTGGGATTAATCATTATGATATCATCTATTATATTTAATTTAATGGTTTATAATTAGTTTTTATGTTAATGTTATATATTAAAACCATTCACCAATTTACTCTGATTGGTTAGTGTTTATGCTTAATGTTCAAGGAATGTTATTTACGTTTCATATGTTAGTTTCAATATGAATGTATACATTGTTTATTTTTATCCCCTTCTATATAAGGAATGAGTTGGATTTATTATGTGATGGTTGGGTCCTTTTATATCCCCTTGATGCATCGGTAGGTCTCATGAGACAAATAGATGTGGACTTGGCTGAGGCCTTGCACATTTTAAGATATGGTTATGGTCGATCCCTTATTCATTTTTAGACGTCATGGTCGAGGCTTTGATGGTATATTTTAGAATGTCCAGCATATGTATTTCCCTCATTATTTAGCTATAAATTCATAGTTCATGTGGTTATTTTACTAGTACAATACCAATTATTATGTTTTATTATGTCAATAATTACACATCTCATATTCCAGCTGCAATGTGTTCAAGTTTATTTTTAATGGTATGTGTTTTTAGTTATTCACCATGCCTAATTCTTATGTTTATGATATCTCTTACTGTGTTGATTACCCTTACTAGGCATCTGACATCACCCATTTCTTATGTTTCATTCTTTCATGTCATGAAGAGGTTTATTATGAATGACGTGTAGGGATAAACTTAGAGTTGTGGATGTTCCCAATAAAACTTATATGTAGAAATTATTTTCAAGTTGTAATGTTGAACCTATTTATGTATCTATTTTTCCAAAACTACTAAACTAATTAGTCCTTCGAGATTTTATTCCTTGTAATCATGCTAATTTATTAAAATAATGCACCAACTCTAGGATTCTAGGGATGGGGAATTACAGTTGGTATTAGTGGAATTTTAGTAGAAAAATTGGAAAATATATTTAGAAAATGTAGATTAAAGGAAAAACCCCCTAAGATAGAATTTAAGATACACATACAAGAACATACAAGAATCTTGGTATAGAATATATTATTTGGATCTTCCTATAAAATAAATCTATGTCTGCATACTACATGTGGCCGTGGTTCTGGCACAGATGTACCTAGGAGTAACAAATCTGACAAGGTGTTTCAGGCTTGACCCGGGGTAACCTAGTATATGACAACGGGCCTTACTACTCACCTGGTTTCACACTCTCGAGGGATATTCTTAGGATAATTCAAATTTTCATTACATACCATTATGAAGGAATTAAATGTAATTTTTTTCTTCAATGAAACCATGTTTATGATTATGAGATTAGTTATGCATAGGATTTTAATTTATGTTAATTATTTTTCTAAGTTGAGATTCTACATTATGATCCATAATCTAATCTAGTTTAAGCCATTTTTTAGAAATGAATCCTACTAAAAGTAATGAGAACCACAACAAACCACATAATTCAGAGAGTAAGAATGGTCATTTATTCAATGGGTTTATGCAAGTCTTTCGAAGGGAAATAATATCTCAAACATTCTCATCATATGAGGAGATAGTATAATGTCTAAATAACAAGGATAAATGAGTTTTCTAAGTATTTTGGATTTATTAATAAGAAGGATAATAAGAGGACAACTAAATAAAGATAGATAAAGGGAAGAAGTGAAAGATGTATTTTCCCACATGTGATAATTGTGGAAGGAAACACATTGGTATGTGCTTAAGAGGAAAAAGAGTTTGCTTCAAGTGTGGAGATAAAGTTCATTATGATCATAATTGCAAGAGAAGGAAATACTTTTACTATATTAAATGATTCAACTATAAGGAAATAGATAACTATACAAATGAATATCCCAAGAATCATGGAAATATTGCTCTGAAAAAAAGGATCAAGGTCAAGCTTATGATGTTACTATGTTTGAAGAAGAATAAATAATTTGTTTATGTTTTGGATTCAAGAACAATGTTATGATATTCTTGTTATAAGAATTATGAGATATATAAGGATTGTACTATAGTACTATTTCATTATGGATTTGAGGTTTTATGATGAATGGTACAAAGTAAAAGTGATTTAGTAGAAAGTTTAACTTTCTAGAAAAAATATGATTGAGGGAATGGAAACCCTTAATATATATCACATGTTGATATAATTATGAATAAATTATTGATTCATATATGTTCGGACTACCTTGGAATTGATTATTAACTTGTTGAGAAGTGGTCTATGCTATCCTTGATGTTGTTTAAAACACTTTTTGATTTAAGTAACATATCCAAAAACATGTATCTTACTTAATGAATATGGAATAATTCTTGTTTCAAATATGGTTTTTACTGTAATTCAAGCTATTACAATATTTCAAGAGGATACAAGATGAAGTTATTCATATGTTTGGAATGTGAAAATGTAGAGCTTATTCATGTTGATTAATGGTTAATGATAAGTTCATTTGGGAAATTTAAGGGCCTTCATTCTAATGGGTTGAATCATTATATTTTTTCATTTTTAACCATATATGAAAAGGTTTATGTTGATCATTGTATGATGTTTTAGTGTTTAATGAAACTACATGATGAAACCTATGAAAGAGATGAAGTATAAATAGTTCAAGGCACAAAAAAGGATAATATTTTGTTTCTGAAATAGAAATGTGTATTTGTACTCTTATAGAGTGGAGTAACTCAACAACTCCAGGAAAATAGTCTTAAATAAAAATGTTATCCTATTATCATTTTTTTCATGATAACAATGAGATTTTTCATAACTGTATTTTAAGGTTTTTTGGTAATGATCTTTCATCTTAGCATGTTCTCTATCATGTTCCATCAGAACTTCATAGTTATAATTTTCTTCCATGATGAGGTTTTTACTTCTAACTAATGTCACCCCATTCAAAAGCATAATTTTTTGGGGCGACCACCTCATTTTTCATAACGCCTTTTAGGATTCTATTTTATTAACCCTATTTTCTATGTGGGTTTCCCACAAGAGAATTTTCAAGATTCAACCTATAAATTTTGAAGTGCAGTTTCAAATTGTGTGGACGCAATTCTGTTAAGGGGGGAATAATGTAACACCCCAAGAATTTACAAATAGATTTAATATAGAATTCATGAAACACAGAGTCTCTACAAAACACCACCTTGTTATAACCTACCATGTAAACATAATTTTTTCATCTCTATGTTTTTAATTTCAAAAAACTGACATACATAGTTGCGTTCAGTAAGATATTTAGAGTCTGATAAGACAAGCTTAATTTTTTTGTGAATAGTAACATACCCTTATGAATAGTAACAAACCTTTATGAATAGTAATTATTATTAATGAATAGTAATTTATCTAGAAAAATAGAAACTTCATCCATGAATATATAAATACAATTTAGACATATTATGAGTGAAATATCGATCACAGTGCAGGTATTGTTATTTTTGTATGTCATAAATATTTTAATTACAATTTTATGAATAATTTAATAATTTAAAATATAAATGTATTTTCATAAAATTTAATCATAAATTTTTACTTTATTTTATTATGTTTATAAGATAATTTTATAGGACCTTGATTAATTTTCTCAAGGGATTATAAAATGAGTTATAGTTTTAAAGTTGTTTTTTGGAATAAATTATGATTTTATTTAAAAATTAAATTACAAATATTTAGAAAATTATATTCAAAAAATATATTTTATTTTTTAATTCTACACCATGAATAATAGTTAGGGTGAATTTTTGGTATTTTTCTAAAATACGTGAATTTTTCATGAATAGTAAAAATACAGTTTTGAGTTTTCGGTATGTTTAATGATAAAATAATGATGTAATAATTAAAATAAATTTTTGGTCGAATTTTTAATAGTAAAATATTATGTTTTGGTGTCCCAATATGATAATTCCATGAGAAAATACCATGATAAAGCCCATGGTTTTGCAAAAAACCACTGATAATGTATCCTTTGAAATTAATAAAAAAACTCTCTCTATTTTACTATAAATACCCTCATATTCCTTTTTTTTATTTAATTAAAAACTCATAATCCTAAAATCTCTAGTAGTTTGACCTCCCTAGGAGTCCTCCTAAGGTGTTATCAAGGCCCCAAGGTCCCAACCATCAAGTTTTAGGAGTTACTCTACAAGGTAAGGGAATTCTTAACTTCTCTTTCCCATGCAAGTTCTCTTTTATGTGGTATGTATTTAAAGTTTCCAAACAATGTTCTTATTTTCATTTTATTCTTTCCCTATACTATATTATAATTATTTCATGAATGGGTGACCCATTTCCCCTCTATTTTTATTATTTTCTAAAACCATGTTGCATAGTCATTATGTTATTCTCTATTAATTTAAATTGCCTTATGTGGGGATATATCCTTCCATATCCCCCTTACATTATATATTATGTAATAATGATGAGAGAAATCTTTTTCTCATATCAAAATATTTTATTAATTTTTATGTGACTTCGGTAGGCTTCTAAATTTTCATATGGGATTTCTCAACTTTTCTTTTGTTTTGAGTTCCTTTCTTTTATTTTTTCTTTCCTCACCTCCTTTTATTCAAATGTTATTATAACTCTAGTACCTTATATGTACTGGAATGTTGTTGTGATAATGTAATAATTCATCTTCATCTCTCATTTCCCATTCATTTATACTAACAATGAAACACCATATGATATGTCCTAATTTAACACATTCAACGACTACAGGTTTTCAATTTCTATCACCGCCTTCAATTCTGGTCAAGAAACCAATTTGATAGTTTATCCAGATTTTAATATATATATTATAACTTATTTTAGATTTTTTAATCCTTCTGTAAACATTATATTAATTAATAAATTAAAATCAGTTAATTCTGAACAAAAACCCACCAATTAACCCAAACAATTATCAGTAATGTTTTATATAATGATTCATCTTCACTCCTAATAACCAAATGAATTTTATAACTATGTATTATTTTTTATGTTCACTAATAATATATAAATTCAAATCTGGGAATCCATTCTCATTCTACAAGTTTGTCCATACATGAATATAACTAATCCAATCATTAAAACCAAGGAAGAAAACACTCATGAACAATGAAATTGAACCTCTTAAACCAATCAAAAAGGCCATGAATGAAGTTAATAAGCCTATAATAATTAAATTACATAAATACAAGTTTCTATAAATATTAATTAATTAATTTAATTTGGTTATCCAGGACACTAATATCACGTGATGAACAACATCGAACTTAAGGTAAGTGTTTCCTCATCTCACTTCCATTTTTGTGAGGCATTCCTTATTCCCTACTGTTACATGTGTATGGTGTATGTATAGTGCCCATTGATGTATAATATCATTAAAATATTTAATTTCATGGTATTCAATGTGTCATTTCATGCTTATTAGTTTTGAGGTATATGTTTCGATTGATTACAAAGTGGTAAGGGTTTTCTACTCGACCCTCCATTTTCATTTGGGTTATTCTTATTCTCTACTTACCTCAATAAAATTATTATTTATTCCTATTTACTCCAAATATATTCTGTGATAATTTTTAATATATATTTATTTACCATAATAATACTTTAATTTATGGGGATTTATATGTTTTTTAAAATGATTTTTCAAAAATTCATCCCAAAATACAAGCCCAATTCAAGGGAATTTCACAAATTCCTACCTTTTTCAAGGGAACTATGTAATATATTTTTATAAACTATTATCTTTCAAAAATAACTCCTTTTATTATGAAAATACTACCTTACTTAATTTCTAGTTTTATACAAACACTTTACAAAAAGAACCCTTCTTTTCAAAGTAAAGGAGTATTTATCTCAAGAATTACTCAACGATTTTATATGAGTTTCTTCATCTGTTTCAACAATCCTATTGATTGTTATTTATTATTGGGATTAATATTTAAGATATAAACTACCATATTTAATTTAATGGTTTATGATTAGTTTGACTGTGGATGTTCTATCTTAAAACCATTCACTAATTTTCTCTAAATAGTTAGTGTTTATGCTTAATGTTTGGGGAAGGGTATTTATGTTTCAAATGTTAGTTTCAATATGAATGTATATGTTGTTTATGTTTACCCTCATTCATGTGAGGAATGAATTAGACTTATTATGTGGTTGGTAGGGCATTCTATATCCCCTCGATGCATTGGTAGGTCTCATGAGACAAATAGATGTGGACTTGGCCGAGGCCTAGCATATTTTGAGATATGGTTATGGATGAGGCCTTAATATTTTTTAGATTTCTTGGCTGAGGCCTTGATGGTATGTTTTAGAATGTCTAGAATATGCATTTCCATCATTATGAAGCTATAAATTCCTTATTCATGTGGTTATTTAACTTTTAGAATACCCATGATCATGTTTTATTATGGAAATAATTACACAGCTCATATTCCAGCATCAATATGTTTACGTTTATTTTTAAATGCATGTGTTTTTAGTTGTTCACCGTGACTAATTCTTATGTTTATAATATATTTCACTGTATTTATTACCCTTACTAAGCATCTGAGCTCACCCATTTCTTATTTTCATTTTCTCAGGTCATAAGGAGGTTTATTATGAATGAACTATAAGGATAAACTTAGAGTTTTTGATGTTCCCAATAAAACTTATATGTTGTATTTATTTCCTAATTTAAATTTTGAACTACTGTATGTATCGAGTTTTCCAAAAAAAACTAAACTACTCATTCCTTCTGAAGTTTATTCCTTGTAATAATTCCAACGTATTAAAATAATGCATCGGCTTAAAGCTTCTGTGGATGGTGCATTAGATATATATATATATATATATATATATATTAATTTTTACTTGTTCCTAGTATCGGTGTTGTGTGTGCTAAAATAAACAGGTACTTTTTCCCTTTCCTTTTGTATTTGTTTTTAGTTAAAGGAAACCCTTGGGGTTTCTACTATGAAATAATTTTGTCTGATTGTAATATTTAAAAGCATAATAAGTTGTGTGTTTTCAATGGAACCTAATGAAATCAAGAGTTCAAACCCAGTCTTGAATCATCCCTGAGGAGTGTGCACATGACAAGGAGATCAAAGGAGTAATCGGGTGAAACATTAACTTCAACTTCAAACACTAGGTGACTTTGTTCTTCTCATTGTTCACTCAAATTATTTTTATAAATCCTCATTTATACTTGTATACCCTTTTATATTTTCTTTTATTTATACACTTGGGATGGTGTTATTTTAATTTTGGGGGAGGTGAAATAAAAAATACTTTTCTGTGCATAAAAAAATAAAAAAAAATAAAAAAAATGTTTCAAAATAAAAAATGCACAGAATGAAAAATTACATTACCCTTAACATGATAATACAAATTTCACTCTTTGATGTGGAATATAAAATAATTTTTCATGGCTTGATTCAGAGTTTAATACATGTTCACGTTCTTGAGCATAGATTTTTGAAAGTGCGGTTGTCCGAAGCGATTTTTCCCCATTCATATTTTCATTCATTTAATAAAAAACCCAACACACATCCTTTGGATTATGGGGTATTTTGGAACCTTTGTGAGATAATTTTTTTAATAATCACAAATCGTGCCAATTTAAAAATCATGATAATTCAAAAATTATGTTATGACTAATGTTAATCATGTCAATAAATAATTACAAATGAATAAATTATGTCACATGGTATAATAAATTTCAATAAGTTAATAAATTATGGATATTTATGTTTTAAAATATTTACAAGTGTACATTTACATGTAACTATGAATTAAATTTAATCTGGTTTTTTCCCTATAAGATAGACACTTTGTAAGTTTTTCAAAGTCCCTGACACTGATTGGTTCAAAGGAGTCACGGATGACCGACTCACCAATAGAACAAACAACACACTGATGGACGGTTCACCTATGGTTGATGCACCGATAGTTTAAAGTAATTTTCGATGGATGAGTCACTAATGGGTGACATGAAAATAGTTCAAAGGGATCAATGATGGATGATACATCGATGTGCGACACACCGTTAGTACAAAATGAGTCACTGATAATGACTCACTGATGCCCAGATAGAACAATAGTATAAATGACTCACCGATGTCCAGAGTCATTCCTACTAATGGAAAGCACTCACTGATATAGAGATTCACTGATGATGATAGACCTATGATAATGAATGACTGATACTTATGACTCACCAATAGTCATAAAAACTGTTTTTATTTTATTAATTCAAAATTTATATCTAACGGTCATATTTAAAAAAATTAATGTTTCTGAAAATATTTAATGTTATCTATAGGATATTTAGAGAACAGTAAAAAGTATATGAATGTGGGGATATAATTATGTTTGATGGACATCAATGTATAAAATAATTACCGATTGGATCATTCGATGTAGTGAAAGCAACTAAAAAGTACATAAGAACACTTGCAATTCTCGAGAAAACTTCCAAAACCCATGAACTAAAAAGGAAGAACATATGGGGAGATCAAGAAGTCAATATAAACCTACTTACCTGACCTGAACATCTTCTAAACAAGAATCTGAACATCTCATACTCCTAATATCCATAACACAGAGGCTTTGACACTCTGCTTTGGAGTCAACTTCTAGAAGAGGACTCAAACATCAATTCCACTACATCAAACGAGTCCAGAGCTACACTTCATAACACATAGAGCCTTCTAAACCTAACTATACATCTTTAGATCTATTGTGTTCATTTATTTACATTTTTTTAGAAATGTGTGTATATTTCTATTTCACACACCTGACACTTGTGCATAGCTAGAGGATATTTGATATCCTCAATCTCACACAATATTTATACTTTTATATCCCATGTTAAACTATGGAAGAGGTTGTGTGTGACATGTTTGTTATTTTTTCCATTAAGAACTATGGTATAGGTAAATGGTGGCCTAGATAGCCTTGTGTGTTATTGTGAACCCCGATCCAGGGTGTTGATCAAACTTGTTTATTAATTTAAACTGCTTGGTGTAAGGTGATCACCATGTGGAGAGGACTAAGTCTCTACTTGAGACTGAACCTCTTGTTTTAAATTCTGTTGATCCTCTTGTTAATTTTTTTCTATGTTTTATAAAAAAATCATACAAACAAAGTTAAACTCTGATAGCTAATTTAGAAAGTCTTTATAACTGCTTTGAACTAGTAGGTTAGTATGAAAAGTTATATTAATCTTTAGGTAAATATAACTGAGAACTAATAAATCTCTTCAAAAATTAATATAACATTTAGGACTCTTATAAATTCACTACAAACTGAATTGGATTATATTTTTAATTGGGGGAAATTTTCAAAGAACCAATTTTTTAACAAAAAATTTTATTGGGACTCAATCCCCCCCCCTTGAGTACTCTACTCCGACTAACATTGGGTATTAGAGGGTTTAGGAACTTTTCAGTTTTCAAAGATTTTTCAAAGTTTTTCAATTTTTATTATAGTGGTATTTGAATGATCTTAACATTTTGGTTAATAAAAACTTTTAATCTCTTTTAAATACTTTAAAAAATTGTATTATGGATAGTAGATTAGAAGGAACTACTACAAATAGACCACTTTTTTCAATGGAAAAAATTATGCTCGGTGGAAGCTTAAAATGAAAATAAATTTTGAAATCATTTGATTTGAAATATGGACTTTTATTGAAATTAAATATGCACTTTCTGATACTTCTAAAAACAATTGGGATTAATCTACCAAGACTTCATATAACAATAACTGTAAAGTAATGAATTCTCTATACTATGCACCAGGAGATGAAGAATTTAATCGCATTTACTCCTGTAAAACTACCCATAAGAATTGGGAAACATTATCTATTTACTAAGAGGGAATAACTACTGTGAAATAGATGAGATTAAATACTCAAACTATTAAATATGAAAATTTTAGAATAAAGCCTGATGAATCTATTTCTGATATGTATCTCAGGTTTAATGAAATTGTGAACACCATAATTTCTTTATGAAGAGTTTTCATAAGAAAGGAGAATATCATGAGGATTCTATGATGCTTACTAGAGAGATGGTGAGGGACATTATTATCTATAAGAGAATCATGTGACATTGATAAACTACCAGTAAAGGAAATAATTGGAAAATTAATGATGTATGAAGAGGAACTAAAGATAAATCAATAAGAGGAAGAGCCAAAGAAAAAATATATATAATTCAAGACTATAAATTCCACGATAAAATAAAAATATATGGTTCAAGTTATTATTGATAGCATAAGTAGTGAAGAATCTGCTTCAGAAAATGATGCGGAAATGGCCTAGTTGGCCAGGAGATTCAGAAAAAAAAAATTCATAAGGAAAATTTTCTTCATGAAACAAAACTTTGATGGAAAATATAACAACAAAGGAAATTGGAAAAAGGTTTGGAATAATCCTAAATAATCATAAGAAACATTTTCTATGAATGAAAAATGAGAGGTCATTTCAAAGATGACTGTCCTAAATTAAATTATAAAAAGACGTATGAGAATAAAGATAATAAATATAAGAAAGCATCGAAGGCCACATGGAGTACATCGGAGGACCGCTCCAGTGAATCTGATTCTTCTCAGAATGAGAAAGAAGATATGGAAAAAATGTGCATTATAAAAAAATACCTCATAGTTACTCTTAAATTCTCTTATACCAAATGACTATTATTCTATAGATGAACCTGAATCAAAAAATATTACAAATTATGAACTATTTGAGTATTGTAATATACTAGATGAAAATTTTAATGAACTAAAGGATTAGTATAAATTATTAAAGAAATAGCATTCAATATCTTCAAATATTAAATCTGAACTTACTATTTATAAAGAGAAAAATGTACAACTGCTGAAGGAAAATAATGACCTATAGTTATCTAATGATAAATTAAATAAGGATCTAGAAAAGTTTACCAATAGTAAAAACACACTTACTCAGTTACTTGGTAAATATATATCTCCTAGTTATACTACTAGAATAGAATATCATCTAGGAAAAATATATTTATCTAAAACATATTTTATAACTAAATCTAGAAAATTTGCTTCTCTGCCCAAAAATTAATATTTTATTACAAGTTCCATTTCTAAAAAATATTTTACTTGGTCATGTTTTTCTATACCAAATACTGTTTACTTATAAAATACTTACATTATACATATGGGAAACCGAGAAGACAATTTTGGGTTCCTAAAGCCTTTATTACTAATGTTTCTGGACCTAGAAAAATATGGGTACAAAAATATTTTATTGGAAGAATTTCTTTATAGGTAAACTGCCTAAAGAGTTCCTATAGAAATATTTGGTACTTGGCCAATGGTAGTTCAATAAACATGATAAGATATTACTCAAGGTTCAAGAATCACATCAATATTTATGGATGACATGTCACATTTGGTGAGAATGGTAAAGGAAAAATCATCAGCTTAGTCCAGATTGGTAACCATAACTCTATTTCAGTTTCCAAAGTACATTATGTTGATGGATTGAAATTTAACTTGATTAATATATCTCAACTATGTGATGATAGATTCAATGTCAAATTTTAAAATGATTTATTCCATGCTTTTTATTCCAAAAATAAATTAGTATTTACAGCTCTTATAAATAATAATGTATATGCTATAAATTTAAACACATTAGAATCATAGACTGTTTCATGCCTAAGTGCCTTTCCCGAAGAGTCTTGGATCCAGCACAGAAGACTAGGACATTATAATGTACACTCCCTTAATAAATTAAATAGAAAAGGTTTAGTTAAGGACCATCCTAGACTAGAGTTTCCACAAAATAAAGTGTGCAATTCTTGTCAAAAAGGAAAGAAACATAAAATATTTTTCAAACTAAAAAAAGAAGTTATAACTTCTCAACCTCCTGATTTGGATCACATGAACTTGTTTGGACCATTTATAGTTTCAAGTCTCAATAGGAAGAATTTTTTTTATGATCTTGTAGATGACTTCTCTAGGTATACTTGGACCTTTTTCTTAGCTCACAAAAGTGATGCTTGCTCCAATTTTACCATGTATTATTGGACAGTAGAAAATATTAGTCAAATTAAATTTAAATCCTTAATAAGTGACCATGTACATGAGTTTGAAAATCAAGACTTTGAATCTTTTTTCTCACAAAATGGATATAGGCATAACTTCCCTTCCCCTAGGACACCTCAACAGAATGGTGTAGTAGAAAGAAGAAATAAAACCATACAGGAAATTGCCCAAAATATTCTCAATGAATATGATCTATCGATTTATTTTTTTGGTCTAAAGCTGTTAATACAGACTTTTATATTATAAATAGAGTCTTAAGCAGACCTATCCATAAAAAACCCCTTATGTGTTATGGAATAATAGGAAACACAAGGTAAATTATTTTAAAGTGTTTGGATGTAAAGTTTATATTCTAAACACTAAATATAATCTTGATAAATTTTCCTCTAAAAGTGATTAAGTAATATTCCTTGGATATTATACATGAAGAAAATCATATAGAGTCTTTAATAAAAGAACCAAATGGGTTGAGGAATCTGTATATGTCAAGTTTGATGAAACATACCCATATAAACCTAAGTCCTTTCTCGAAAATCTTGAAGAGGATATTTCCAATCTAAACATTAATACTAAACTATCTAACTATCCTATAACGAAATCTATTAAAACTTCTAGTTCTAGAAATTCCCCAAATTCTAGCCATGATGAACCAGAACCAAGTGATGAACCTAAAATAACTATCCCTACTTTAACTAGACCAACTAGAACCCTTAAAACCATCCCTTAGATGATGTAGTTAGATATTTAGAGAGAAGAACATGAACTATAACTTCCTTGAGAAATCAAGTTGAACATCATGAATTTTTATCACAACTTGAACCAAAAAATATCAATGATGTAATCAATGATTAATTTGGGGTGATATCTATGCAATAAGAGCTTAATCAATTTGAGAGAAATGAATTCTGCAAGCTTTTTGATAGACCAAAAGATACCTTGACCATAAGAAATAAATTAGTGTTTAGGAATAAAGTAGATGATGATGGAAATAAAGTTAGAAACAAACCTAGATGGGTTTTACAAGGCTATAATAAATAATATGGAATTGATTATGAGGAAACCATTCCACCAGTAGCTATGCTTGAGGCCATTAGAATCCAACTTTCTTATGCAGCACACGTGGATTTCAAACGTTATCAATTGGATGTAAAAAGTGAATTCTTAAATGGTTATATAATTGAGGAAGTTTTTTTACCAACCCTTAGGTTTTACAAATCCAAATCTTCCAAAAAATGTTTTAAAATTAACTAATTCTTTATATGGTTTGAAACAAGCTCCAAGAGCTCGGTATCACAGGTTAAGTAACTTTCCTATTTCAAAAGGATTTACAAAAGGAGTAGAAAATCCTAATTTGTTTATAAAAATAATTTCTAAATATGTTTTAATAGCTCAAATATATTTTGATGATATAATTTTTATTTATTCTAAAAAAATTTATGCAATAATTTTTCAAAAATGATGTGAAGTGAGTTTAAAATGAGTTTGATGGGTGAACATAAATATTTTCTTGGATTTCAAATATTTCAAAACAATTAAGTATTATTAAAAATAAAATTAAATATACTAAATATATTTTGAAAATATATGGCTTTAATCAAATTAGGATTATTGAAACACCTAGGAGTTTTCATGTAAGTTGGATCTTGATTAAAATGGTAAATCAGTTGATCAAACATCTTACAGAGGAATGATTTGGAGTTTGCATTGCATAAAAAATAGTTGGCCATACATCATGTTTATTATGTGTATGTGTGCCAAATTTCAAGAAAACCCAAAAGAATCACATTTAAATGATGTAAAAAGATTTTTCAAAAAACCCAAATATACAACTAATTTAGGATTGTTCTACCCTAGTGGACAACCATTTGATATGGTTAGTTATTCTGATGTTGAATTTGGTGGGAGTAAATTAGGTAGAAAGAGAACCACTATAAAATGTCACTTTTTTGGAAAATCAATAATTTAATGGGGTAGTAAAAAGAAAATTTTAGTTTCATTATGAACTGCTAAAGCAGAGGAAATTGCTACTGGTAGTTGCTGTGCGGAAACTTTGTAGATGAAACACACTTTATTAGATTATGGATTTCAATTTATACAAATAACCATAAATTTTGACAATACAATTTCTATTAACATTAATTAGAATCCAATTTCTCATTCTATAAAAAAACATATTGATGTAAGATATCACTTTTTTAGAGACCATTATCAAAAATGTGATATAACTCTTGAGTTTATTGGGACTGAATATTAACTTGCTGACATTTTTACGAAACCCTTAAACTCTAAGAGAATGAGCTACATTAGACATGAACTAGAAATGATAAATCTATAAATACTATCTGGATTTATCCCCTTAGAAATATATGTTTTAATGTGACACTGATCACTGTGACATCGACTGTGTAAAACTGCTCATGTGAAACCGATCAGGTGAAACCGATCATGTGACACCAATCAGGTGAAACCGATCAGGTTAAACTGATCAAGTGAAACTAATTAGGTAAAACTGATTAGGTGAAACCAATTAGATGAAGCCAATTAGATTAAACTGATCATATGAAACCGATTAGATGAAGCTGATCAAGTGAGACTAATATCGTTAGAGGGAAACTGATACCGGTAAGGACCTTTTAGTAAATCTTTTTGTCTTTATATTTTTAATTAAAATGACATAGTTTCTTATTTCTTATATTTCCATTATTATATTTTGTAATTTTACTAATTAAAATACCTAAATGGTAAAATTAAATTCATCCATGGCACTTCACTACCCTCACTACCTTCAAACCTCTAACCTTTCGACTTCCTTCTTCAAACCGGAACATTCATAATTGAGAGGAAAAAGCACTTGATAGAAGGACCAAGTGAATTGTCATTATCTAAGCATCAGAAAGGATAATCAAGTAGTTCTGCAAGTTTCATGAATCCGGAGTAGGGAATCGGAAGAGTAACTCCTGAAAAAGAAGTGTATACCAAATGGTTGCTATTGAGGAAGTCTCTTTTTCTAAAAGTTTTCGAATCACAAGGGTGGATTAGCTAGTTTGTAGATAATGATATACCTTTCAATCCCAATCTGTTACACCAATTTTATCTCTACCTGGAATTATTTTTGTAAGGAGTTGAGGAGGCTCGGATGATGTCTGTTGTAAAGCGCAATGAGATTTCTTTTTCTTCAGGAGAGTGGGATCAATGCTTGAAAATGCTGCATGAGGGCATATTTCCTAACTACCAAGGTAATATTCCACATACTTAAAATTTATTTTCATATGAAAATGCATTGAAAGAGTTGGGTGTAAATGAGGATTCAAGGAGGCTGATAGCTTCAGAATTATATTGAGAGGATAGAATGTTTTTCAAATTCATCCAACACCAAATCTACCCAAGGAAGGGAGATTTTGATGCCATAATGTATCAGGATGTCTTCCTAATTTATTTATTTAAGAATAAGGTAAAAGTGAATCTGTGTTGCTACTTTATGGTAAATATTTGTGAAATGATCAAACCCTTTCGAAAGGAAACTTATTTATATTATCCAAGAATGTTTTCTGCAATATTTTAGAATCTAGGATGAGTCGAGGATAGAGATGAGTGGATTACTGCATGTAGTGGTTTCTTCCTAGAAAAATACGTCTACAAAAAGGATGGAAATATTTTGGAACCCATGGAGGATAATTTGGGAAGAAGATAAGGATAAATTGTATGATGGTTATAATTCTATTGATCATCCTACCATACTAAGGGATCAAGCTGATCTAGGTATTAAAAATGGTGAGCAGGTTGTGTATTCAGATGAAGAACATACTGAGACTAAGCTGCAAAAAGAATAGGGGTCTCCTATAGAAGATAATAGTGACCTAGATATTGATCAAATCCCTAGAGGCATGACATATGGACCTTCCAATCCACCATTAGAATTAACTTCTACTGAACCATTATTAGATGATGATGAGGAATAGACTAATGTCTCTAGAGTTTATGGTTATGTGAGAAGGATTGATGATGATGATGATTAGGATGAGGAGGATGGGGAGGAGGATGATGGATAGAATGTGAGTGACTCACTAAAATCTAGACTAGATGGTGTTAGTTCAGGTCTGGAGTCTGTGCATAGACATGATGATGAGGATGGTGGATAGGATGATGTTGATCATGATGGATATGTTGATGTTGATCGTGTTGATCATGCTGAAGGAGATGTTGGACATGAGGATGGACATAACCACCCTGATGATGCTCAAGGCATCATTTAGGAACTTGCTGATATTATGGATGGAGTACAAGAGGAATAATCTGAAGCTCATATTGCACTTATTCCTCAGAATGATAGAGAGCCTCAAGTGGTTGGAGGTCAAGAAGAATAAGATCAAGTTCAAATTGTACCAGTTCCTCAGAATGTTATTTTGGTTGTATGTCAAGAACAAGAAGGTGAATCTCAAAATAAGGGAGATCCTCAAGGTAGAAGAATATGAATTGATACTATGGATCCTACAGATTAGACTTCTTCTGATGAGTGGAATAGAAATCTAGGATATATATATAGTTTGGGATGGATTATGATTCAGATGAGGAGATGGTTTCTTCTCCCGTTCCACAAGCTGATGTGGACCCAACTGCTACTACTTCACCTAATTTTTCCACTATTGATGAGCTTGGTGTACCTTCAGGGACTAGTGACTATGTCACTAAGGATTATATCAATCAATTCAAGGCTCATGTCTGTGAATCTGTGAGATCTTCTATTCTATTAAAAAATGAATCTTCTACATATGGCAGTATTACAGAGGCAGATGCTGCTCGAATTTCTAGAATAGTAATTCATGAGATACATCCCAATCTTATCCCTACAGCCAAGATCATTGTGAGAAATAATTCAGTGCTCAGATAAGAAGTGAAGAAAATGAATCAGGAAATTGTATCTCTATCCAATAATTTCAAAACCAAACATGGTGGTGTTATGAAGGTTCTTGGGAACCTTTTTTCACATCTACTAAATGCGTATTTGAAAAAGTTGAAGGAGGATCTTGGAAAGATGATTTTTGGTGCATCCTGATCTAGAGTTACCAATCCTACTACTAATATGGGATCCATTTAGACTGTGATAAGAGAATATCTAAGGTCCATTCAGAATGACTCTGATAAATAGGATCCTTTCAAAGTGAAAAGGAATAGTGTCCATGTTTATAACATGGTGAGACAATATACAAATTATGCAACTATTTCTCAAAGGGAGATCAGTGACAAAGTGGAAAAGTATTTCTCTAAAATATAAACAAAGCATAAGTAGAAAAAAAAATTAAGTACTTGGATGAGAATCTCAAGATACCACCAGGGACTGAGGAATTCAAGATGCAAGTAAACTAGTTGAATGAGTTTAAACCCACATTGGATAAATTCATGGAAAATAATATGGATTTCAATAAGGCCATGAAGTATGGGGTGAAATAATAAATTCTTTTATCATGATTGTGATGCCCTACCTGCATGTAAATTCTGAGGCTATATTGGTCCCTACAGCTGCATCCATCAGACCTGGTTCACTGCCTCATGCTCAGATGATAGTGTCCCAAGATTTATCTCAGGTTAGGCTAGTGATCCAATAGCAGCCTCAAAGTTGTATTCTGTCATAGCAGAGACCAAGCCTTGAATCTAATGTTCCTACAACCATTGATTTACCCGGGGTAATCATTCATCCAGTCCTTTCTACATCCATAGCACCACCTCTTGAACCCACTATTGACCCCTTAGACAAAGGGAAACCTCCTCAACCTCCCATGACTTACCTGTAGATAATTTTTTGATAGGGCTTTGTACATTTATTTTGATGGTTTTACTCTTTGTACATTAATTAATATCTATTTGATTTCAATATGTTTCAAGTTTCTTTGTGTTTTTTGTATTTTATCCTTTGTGTTTATTTTCACCTTTTTTCTAATCCCAAGAGGGGTATAAATATATGGATGGCATAAACTCTTAACCTAATTGGGTGACTATCTGTGCCATAATAAAGATGGAATGTAATCAATAGATAATATATATATATATTCCATATCTAATATAATCTAATACAACTAACTAAGGGGAAGCATAAGAATCCCTTATACATGCTCTGATACAATTATTGAGGGGATCTTAAAAGGAAATACCTTATAGTTATATTGAGAATTCACACTCACTGTTATTTTTCTATATAAATTCATTCTTATTCCTTAACATCATGTATAAATCATTCATTCCATGATTTGTGATTATCAAAAATGGGGAGATTTTTGGACCCTTTGTGAGATAGTTGTTTTAATAATCACAAATCATGCCAATTTACAAATCATGATAATTCACATATTATTTATGACTAATTTTAATCATGTTAATGAATAATAATAAATGAATAAATTATGCCACATGGTGTAATACATTTCAATAAGTCAATAAATTATGGATAATTATATTTCAATATATTTTCAAGTGTATATTTACATGTAATTATGAATTACATTTAATCTGGTACTATTCTGTATAAGATAGACACTTTATAAGTTTTTCAAAGTCCCTGATACTGATTGGTCAAAGGAGTCCCTGATGGACGACTCACCGATTTAACAAAAAACACACCGATTGACGAGTCACCAATGGGCGATGCACCGATAGTGAAAAGGAATTACCAATGGATGAGTCACAAATGGGTGATGCACTGATAGTTCAAAGGACTCACTGATGGGTGACACACTATTAATTCAAAATGAGTCACCGATGATGACTCACTGATGCCTGGACAGACTGATAGTACAAATGACTCACTGATGTCTAGATTCACTGATACTGATGGAAAGGAATCACCAATACATAGAGTTTCCAATAATGATATACCGATTCAAATGACTCACCGATACTTATGACTCACCAAAAGTCAAAAAAATATTTTTATTTTATTAATTCATAATTATATCCAACGGTTATATTTAGACAAAATAATGTTTCTGACATTATTTAGTGTTGTCTTTAGTTTATCCAAAGGATAGTATGAGGTACATGCACATGGAGAAATCATTATGTCTAATGGTCCTTGAAGTGTAAATGTATTACTAGCTGGATCATTCGATATAGAAAAATCAAGTGAAAAAGTTCATAAGAACACCTTCAATTCTCAAGCATACTTCCAAAATCCAAGAACTCAAAAGGTAGAACATTCGAGGAGATCAAGAAGTCAAGCTAAACCTACTAAGCTAACCTAAACAGCTTTTGAACAAGAATCTCAACATCTCATACTCCTAGAAGCCAGAACATAGAGGCTTTAACACTCAGTTTTGGAGTCAGCATCAGAAGAGGACTCAAACTTTAATTCCACTACATCAAAAAAGTCCAGAGATGCACTACATAACACAAAGAGCATTATAAACATAACTCTACATCATTAGCTCTGATGTGTTCATTTATTTACATTTCTAAGTAGTGTCTGTATCTGTCTGTTGCACACACACTGAATCTTGTGCATAACAATAGGATACTTGATATCCTCAATCTCACACTCTATTTATCCTTTTGAATCTCACATAGAACTATGGAATAGGTCGTGTGAGGACTGGTTTTTGTTTTTCTGATGAATAATTGTGGTATATGTCAAGGGTGACCTAGAAATCCTTTTGTGCTATTGTGAACCCCGATCCTGGGTGTGGATCAAACTTATTTGTTAATTAAAACTTTCTTGGTGGTAGGTGATCACCAAGTGAAGAGGGATAAGTCTCTGATTGATACTGAACCTATTTTTTTAAATTCTATTGTTCCTCTTTTTATTTTATTTTAATATGTTTTATAGTAAATTTCATACAAACAAAGTTAATCTCTGATAGTTATTTTAGAAAGTGTTTATAACAGTTTTGAACCAGTATGTTAGTTTTAAAATTTAAATTAATATTTAGGTTAGTATATATGAGAACTAATCAATCTATTGAGAAATTAATTGAACATTCATGACTCCTATAAATTAACTACAAACTATCTTAGATTATATTTTTAATTGGGGGAAATGTTCCAAGAACCAATTTTTTAAAAGAAATTTTTATAGACTCAATTCAACCCCCTCTTGAGTACTCTAATCCGACCAAAAGGATATAAGTTTGGGTTCTTGGGGTTAAATAATAAATGGCATAAACTCGGGGATCATTTTAATTTTAACATGATTTTTCAAAAAAAATCAACAAAATCAAAAACAAATCAAAAAATAAATGAATTTTATGTAGACTAATGGATTAACCTAATGTGTGGCTTTTTGTACTTAGGGATCATTACTCCATAATTTTATAGCTCGAAGATGGTCATTTTATCTCTATTTGTGTTAATTTTTATTTTTTGATTAAGTAAACATGATATGATGCTCGACTATGTGAGCTTCACATGCTGCCCTAAGGTCTTTGAGCTTTGGTGTCATCGGAAAATCTTGATATATAGGTTGACTTGATTGAGTTAAATTTCAATTACTATGGAAAAATTGAAACAAAAAAACACAATAATAAAATAAAAAAATAAACAAAACACTAATACTATTCATAATATTAAAATGTTATTACACCTAGTGTTTCTATATTTTCTTCATTGAATAAAGATGAACCCTCAGGTATATTGTGACACACAACACATCATCTTGATTAATTGAAGTTGGATGAAATGTGGTGATGAATTTGAATAGAGTAATAGGCTTGGGCTTGGGATATTCTTGTTAACCTACATGTAATTAAATAATTTTTATGGGTTTCATAATTATTTGGTATGAGGACTTCTGGGTGATAATTTTTTATTAAAATGTTTTTGGAAAAGGGAATTCTAATTTCATATTTTTGAGAAACATTTTGCTCAGGACTAGAAAAACTAAAGTTGGGGGTATTATTATACCTTTAAATAGGTTTATATTCATTATTAATATTATAATATTGATGTGATTAATTATTCATAAACATCATTTTTTGTGCATTTTACCATTTGAACAATGTTTCACATTTTGATTGTAATTCTTTTTCAATTGTATTATTACTTGGTACATATTTGAACACCTCCTAAAACACAAAATGGTCATGATTTTACATTCATATTTAAATTTATGTTTTCTCATTAAATTGTTAACAATTCTTAATTTTGTATTACTTGAAGATTAACATTGGAAGACTACCAAAGTGGGACTTAAACCAACAATATTCTAGGAAATGTGAATTAAGCAACAGCCCAATAACATAATTATAGAGGACAATAACCAAGACCAATTATTTTGAAATTATAACTGAATATATATGAAAATATAAGGAACTTTTCATGCAATGGTGTCTATAGCTAATTCATATTTTTAAATGGTTCCATGTAGACCAAGTTGAAGATGTAATATTGGGCCAGATTCTGCGGCCCAGAAAAACAGCCCACCAATTAAATCATATCTCAAAAAAACTATTTTGGGATGAAACTTTACATAGAATTATGGAACATCTAGATAGTAATTTTCTTCTTCTATGTCCCACTCCAATTTTTCCATGTAGAAGCTCATTTAGGTTCCTCTATTTGGTTAGTGCAAACTGAATTCCATTTTGGGTCAAGGGTGGAAATGTCCAAATTCCTCAAGCTTTCCACCACACTAGGCCTTCCATACTCAAGTAGGAAGACTTGTACTATTTGGGGATCGACCCATAGATCTTTAAGTGCCTATTTTAGTTAATGGTGTTGAAGTATTTAATCATATCTTGTGATTTGTTTCATTTTGATGTCATTCTGATTATTTATATTTATAATGTTCTTCTTTCAATTGTTAGTTGCTCGAACCACATTAGCTTCTTTATAAAACATCTTGTAATTCTCATTTTTATTTCTTTTAGCTAACATTTTTATACCATTTTATCAAGGTGTGAATTTATTCGCAAAGTGAATAGATAAATCCATATCATAATGGTGGAGTGGTCGTTATTTCATTGCTTTTAACATATTTAATTCCCCCCTCATGAGTCTAATTCCCACTTCCATTAAAACCATATCATTAGTGGAGGGATAACCCTCTTATGGGTTGATCCGAGGGAGTATAAAGGGGATAGATTGGATTTTATTTCTTAATCAATCATCATTTAACAATT
This sequence comes from Viscum album, assembly GCA_963277665.1. NCBI lineage: Eukaryota > Viridiplantae > Streptophyta > Magnoliopsida > Santalales > Viscaceae > Viscum > Viscum album. Next base: position 287,325,042 of record OY728153.1, on the reverse strand, counting down.
TATTTTATTTGAGTTTTTCATTCAATGGTCTTTTCTCTTCCTCTTCCTTATTGAATTTTATCACCACACTTTTCATGTGATACTCATATCCTTTACCTAATAGTGCTCATGAATATGATCCTCAAAATTTATAGGTGGTTAGAATGTGTGTTTGAAAGTTTTAGAACAATAAGTGATGATGTTACATTTATTTCATTGAATGAATCATTCTTGAGTTAATGAAATTGAAATATTAAAAAAAGGAATTAATCTAGTCTACAACCTAGCGATAATGTAGGATCAAATCATTATATTAATTTGAATTCACTTAAATATTTAGTTCTCTAGTAATCCAACAAAAAACCTTAAAGTTGTCCACTTCATAGCCAAAAACAATCCATAGAATGTACGTGTATGTAGGTTTCTTCATAGGTCTCTGAGGATTCGACAACCAAATCTACACTACAAGTGATCTCTTAACAATATAAACTTGGGTAAATTTGGGTGATACCATGATCCCATGAATTTGAGTTGCATGATCGCATATAGATGATTTATCAATTGAAATTAGGTGAATCAGTGTATATTACCATGTTGTGTTTCTCAAAGTAGAATGATACACCATGTAATATAGTTATTATGAGAAGAATATAGAAGCCTTGTGATAATATTACATGAAAGAAAAATGAGTTACATAGGCATTCGATAATTGTATTACTCTAGGAGTTTCTTTGTGAAGAAACAAGTTTCTACGAAGCAATTACGATAGTTCAATATATTGTTTATGTATTATTATGTCTTTTATGAATAATACTGAGAACACATGTTATTCTTCGGCTTTGCAAGAAGTTTTATTTTTTGCAAGTAATTCATTTTTATAGTGTGGATAACATTTTATGCTTTGAATATATTCTTATTGAGAATAAGATCATAGATAGTGAGTGTGTGTGTGTGTGTGTGTGCTTGTATCTATTGCAAGAAGGGGAAATGTGCATGGGGTAGAAATAAGGCATAGTCAACATGTACATGCATGATACCTGTATATAGAACACAGGCAGTGTGTGTATATGAAACAGATATTTGATATGAAGAAACAAGATTAATGCACACCCATTTGGGTTTGTTCAATTGAAATTGAATGACATTCATGATGTGTCAAACATGCATGCATGAAGATAATGTGTATACCAAGTGGAATATCTATGTGGTGTTTTATCATGATGAATCTATTAATTTACAAGTGAACTAGTCACTATAAATATAGAGAGTGGGTGTATAAGTTCATTCATTATCAACACTTACTTTCACATGAAAATATCACTTCATATGAAAATGTTGAGAAGTCCATGAAATGTTTTATATACATGATTGATATATGAAGAATAGTGAATATGAAAAATAATTTTTATTATTTGGGTGCAGTGATTTGAGATAGAAGTTGGCGCATCATTTTTTCAAAATAATTTTAGATATGAGTATTCAGTATTTAGGGAGGATGAGTCTTCAAGGGGAGAAAGAATATTTTCATGAGGACTGTTGCAATGAGGTATATTATTATCTTCAGGTGATCAGAATTATTTGACAAAAATGAGCATTATTGAAATGGTTATTGAATTTGTACATGATTTAGTGTGATCTAGAAATATTTTGGAGGAAGATCAAGTTATCATCCTATCTATGTATCATATATTCTGAAAAGAATAATGATCCAGTGAATAGGGGATCTAAACAGTTGTTGAAGAGGTTCGAGAGACAATGGGGTATAACTAGTCAAATGGTTGGGGTGTCTAACTGACATAGGTAGAAGAGTTGGATTGATGTGGGTATAACCATGATCAAACTGAGGATTTATTACTGGGGTGTATAACTAGTTTCTTCCTAAACCATTGTATTTTATAAAATGATTATAATAGAGAATCCATGTTGGGGGGTCAAAAAAACATGGCATGGATGTAACATATAGTACTGATCCTGGTAAAAATACTATGTATTGTGTAAAATTTACTTTTTTAGTTTCAAGCATGGTCTAATAATCTTAATTGGTGATAGAGGTTTGAATTAAATAGTGAAAGATAATTTAGTTATATAGGTTATTCTTGATTCCCCCCCCCCACACCCCCCTCATGTCATTGAACAATCCATGGACACTTCAGTTTTATACACTAATTTGGATTTATCTATTTATTTGATGAATTGTTCTATTTGTAAATGTGTTAATAATATTCAATGGAATTTATAATATGATTTGGAATAGCTCTAGAATGGGAATGTATAAGAGTCACATATGGAAATCCTACAAGTTATTTTTATTCTCACATATACTCATATATCTTGATGTGTATGTAGATGTCTTATGTCATGATGATGGCAAGGGAAAAGTTTTGATGTTCATGGGTGATGGATCCTTGGAGTTTTCATCATAGTGGATGTGGTAGTTTTAGCCATGTGTTTTAGAAGGAGTTTGATGATCCAAATTCGATAAGTTTCACCTGATTTAGTTCACCATGTCATATTATAATTTATGACAGTTTTCTTTATGTTACACTCTATCTATTTTTCCTTTATTTAAAATAGTTTTTTTAAAGATTTGGATCTAGTTTGAAATATAATTATAGATTTTTTCCTTGTGGATGGTTCTTTATTTTGAGATAAAATCATTCCCAAATGATTATATTGATCCCTTAGAACCAATTTCCTACCTCTGGTTCTCAAAGAATGTACTTGAGCCTTTGAATAATTCCTAGACAAGCTTCAGGATTTGGAAAATTAAAATCAAATGATTGAAGGTATTCACCCTATCGACACTATATCATATTTAAATCTCATGGTGTAACTATAAAATTGAGGATTTTAGGGTCATTCTATACCAAGAATAGCTTCTTGAATATGTAATTCCTCTATTAATTGATATAATATAAAATGGTAGTCAATTCAAGTCCATTATTAAATAGTTATATTCATGAAATCAGATTTTTCAAGAACCATAATATAACACCACTTGATTTTAAAAAAGGAACATCATATTCAATAGTATATATGGCATGATAAACCAAGCATAGAAGAGAATTTAACACCCTGAGAATTTAATATATATTTCTTTTTAAATAAAAAAAATCTCTTTGATATCTTAAAATTCATGAAACATAGAGTTTGAATGAAACATGAAACTCCATCAAAATATCGTTTTTTAAACATGACCATTATAACATAGCCATTAAGTTGGCGATATGAATAGTAATGAATAAATTATGATAATTTATATGTTTTACAAAAGTATTAAATAAATTTAATGGATATATATTAGTTAAAAATAAAATAAGAATCATATGAATGAAAAAAAATGTTTTCTAATAAACTATTTTTTTCAAAAAGGAAAATTAATATCCCTTTGTCCATATAAGTTAAAAATAAATTTTAGAATTTTTAGAATTTTTTTGGAAAAAATAAACTTCATTTTTGAAAAATACATGTAAAAATTATATTTGGGTAATTTTTGATAATTTTCTAAAATGAGTTTTTTTTATGAATAGTGAAAATACTTATTTTTATCAAAAATTGTCTTTTTGATTAAATTATTTACAAAGTTAAATTATATTTTGTTTTATTTTAAACTAAAATTATTTAAATTCTATTATAATTTAACTAATTTATATCATTATAATCAATTTCATTTTTAATTATGATATAAACTTTTTTCAAACTTTTGAAATTTTTTCATTGGAAAATCCATTTTTCGACGCATCTTTGGATTTAATTTTAAATTGAATTATTCCAATTATTTTAATTTAATTTCAAAAAATGTATTACATATTTATAATTATAATAATTTATATTATACAATAATTTCAGATAAATTTATTCATAATAATTATTAAAAAAATAATAAATTAATTAACACGGTTATGGTTAAAACAAAATCGTTTGTCTTACATACACTTATGATAAAATTAAATTTTCCAAATATATAGAATCCTTATTTGACAAATTGGATTTAATATTTATAATATGTTTTTAAAAATTATATAATAAGTATCATTTTAACTTTAGTCTTAATGGAGAAATTACCAAGGTAAAAAACAGATACAATTTATCGTGGTGAAAGATAAAATGTTCAGATTAAGTAAACCTGAATATTAGGTAATAACATATTAAAAACATGTTTTTCTTTGTATTGGAAGTTTTTATCAAACATATAATCATTATAATCAATTATTTATCAATTTTTTAGGTACTTATGGTGAGATTCAATTCACATTATTGAATAGTTTATGGTATTTACAAAAATTTCACTCCTCTTAAATTATTAATGGGCACTCACTCCCATCACTTATTAACACCTATAAAACAAATTGTATCAACCATCCCATGAAAAAATCACTCCAAAACATCTGTATACACATTATAGTTATTTTTTTCATTCAAAAATACTAACCATGTGGTCCTTAAGAAGTGATCCAAAGGAAGTTTCTCTAAGAGAAGGTATTTGTCTTCACTAAGATCATTATTTTCTTTCATCTTTTACAACCCCCAATTTTTTCTTAGAAATTACAATATAGTAGCACCATTATATAAATTATAATTATATGTTAGTATGTTTATGTATTAATATTTATCTATCTCCTCTATTATTAAATGGGAAACCAAATCATCAATAGTGTGTACGGAGGGCTACCGCCTCACGAACCGATGTAACTCATTTTCTATAAACACTTACCACAATTATATATAATGATGTATTTAATGTATATATATAATATTAATGATATAAATATTCTAATATAGTTATAATATCACACATAAATTCTTCATTTCCGTTCTATTTATGATACGATAACACCACACATGTGTATGTCACACTACCACCTCGCGAAGCAATGTGATTAGTTTTTCACTAATGCTTTACATAGAATGTATTAAGGATAAATTTAATGAATATATGTGATATTTATGACATAAAAATTGTTATATAAATATAATATCACAACTAACTTTCTAATTTCCAATCCATTGGAAAATAACAATCTCGCTCGTGCGTACATGTGGACTACCACATCCACATAGCTACAAGAAATGTTTTCCTTTTATTTTAACATGGATGTTAAAAAGGATATGTTTTATTAGTATAAATTTTAGATTTGAAATAATAATTATTATTATTTAATGTATAATTAATAATTATATTCCTTTAATTCCATCCATCGAGAAAAATGGAAATTGTGTTCACGCGTACGTACGACCTACCGTCTCCATGAATGATGCAATCCATTTTATATCACTAAATTTTATAGATTGATATAAATACATATATAATGAATATATAAGATATTTATATCATAGTAAAAATTACTAATATTATGTAACCTTGATCAATATAAAAGGACCAAAATTTTTGAACCAAAACCAACATGAAAAACGAATCAATTATCACCTAAAACAGTGATTTAAAAAAAGAATTGTTAATAAACAGGTAATAAAAGACTATAAGAAAATTGTATACGGTATTATATATACATGTGTATGTATTTTTAATAGATTTATAATAAACCTATATTTATTATAAAGGAGTTCTAGACACATAAAAATATATTCAAACCTATAGTAAGTGTTTCATGTCTCAGTTTTACTTCTGTTAGACATATGCCATATTCACCCCTTATTTATTTCATGTGGTGTATATAATTCCCCTTTTATAAGTAATATCATGAATGTATTTATATTAATAGTATTTTAAGACTCAATATATGTTATTTATTTAATGTTTCTTACAATTTAAAAGTAACCAAAGTGATAACGGTTTATATCACAATCTCGTCATTATTAGGAATCTTTTAATGTTTAAGTATTCCGTGGTGGAATTATTTGTTATTTCTATCTTAAAGTTAATTTATTTTAATATATTATGGTTTTTCATGAACTTTTTCAAGTAATAGTACCATTTTAACTCTCTTTAGTACTTAAAATTTTTTATAAAATGTTTTTAAGAAAATCATACTTCATTTCTATCTTCAGTCATAAATATGTTTTCTTCCAAAAATCATGTATTATAAAAAGGTTTTGAAAAAGGTTTTAACATTATCCAAATGATTTTTAAAGGAATTATTTCAAATTTTTGAATTTTTACGAAATATTTTAAAAGGAATCTTAATTTCCTTTTCCAAAAAATTGACATTTGGATTTTAGTGAAAATGTGAGAGGAATCTTGGTTTTAATGTGTACCGTAAAAACAGAATGTTATACCATCATGACCACTCAATTTTTTAAATATTGTTTTATGAGTTCTCAATAGATGTTTTCAAATAAATTTATTTCCAAAATATTATGTAAAATTTTTGTCATAATTTTTTTTCAAATTGAAAAGGTTATTTTCCTAAAAAATGTTTTAATTAAAATATTATTGTATTCCTAGTAATCAATGGCATGAACCCTTTATTTTACATATGATCCAATAGGGATATTTTGTATTTATATGATCCTTATTATTTATTTTCATGGTTTATGATCAGTTTTACTGAGGATATAAAATTTTATTACCTTTCACCATATTACTCTAGATAGATTATGATTAGGTTTAGTTGATTGGGGTAAGTATTAACATTTCATATATTAGTTTTTTAATTAAAATGATTATGTTGATTATGTTTCACCCCTTTAATATTTGTAATACATTAGAATTATTAATTTATCGGTGGAGCCCAATTATATAGATCCCCTAGATGCATCGACATGTCTCATTGGACGATTCAATTAGCCAAATTAGATAGGTTTTTACCCATAGTTGTAGACTTCCTTATGAAAGGCCTTGACAGTATATTTATGATGTCCATTATTTTGAATTACCATATTATGAGATTATTTATTTATGTCCATGTGATTATTTTATTAGTTATAATATCCATTTATATGTTTAAATCTCATGTGATTACATATATATGGATTTATTTGATCATCCTTTATTCTTGTCATATTTTACTCAAGTTATTGTTTAAATGGAATGTGTTTTTGTTAATTAACTTACCATATTTATTATTCTTATTTTTTCATCATATATTACACTATATTATTTCCAATAATGAGAACCCCTTTTATTATGTTTTATTTTCCTTAGGATATTAGAAAGTGTTTTGTAATTGATACGTAGGGATACACTATATGGAATAATGGAATTCTCAAATAAAACACTTTTTTGTATTTTATGTTTAAAAATATAATGTAAATTTTAATTATGTATCTATTTTACCAAAAATAAAAAACTATATGGTTATTTTGGATTTTAATTCTTGTATCTAGTGACAATTTAATAAATTAAACACTACATATGGGTTACTAGAGTCAGGTTCATTACATTTTGTATCATATGAGGTTTAATAGTAACATTAGGAACTAGATTTAGGAAAACATAGATTAGGGAAAAAAATTCTATGATTTATATTGAGGATAAGTATAGGATAACATCCTAATGTTTTGGAAAGGTATGAAATATGTGATTCTCTTATAAATACATCCTTGTTTGATTACTTCAAGTGGATGCGATTATGGAACAGATGTGCTAAGGGGTAATAACTCTGAAAAGGGAACATCCGGCTTGACTCTAGCATTACCTAGTATACAATAATGGTCCTTACTATGTAATTTTTTTGACACTACCATGGGATATTATTGGGTTAATTTACATTTTATTGACATACTATTATGAAGGATTTGGAAATATTTTTATGGTCGGGAAAATTTAACAAATAAACCATGTTTATTATTATAATATTATCTATGCATAAATTTTTCAATTAATGTTAATTTTTTCACTAGTTTTGGGATTATACATTATTATACACAATGTTATGATCTAATCTACTGTATTCAATTGTTTAGAAATGACACAAAGATGAAGGAATGGAAACTGTATCAATTCACATAATCTGCATTCTAAGAATGATCATTTACTTGATAACCTTAATTAGTACTTCTAAGGAAACTAATATCCAAAAGATTATCATCGTACAAGGTTATATTATCATGTGTTATATAGATAGAAAAAAATATCTCTGTGTTATGTATTTTAAGGGAATCTGGAGAATAAGAGGACTTCAGAGCAAACAATAGATAAGGTGAAGAAGGTAAAGAATTGTTTTGACACATGTGATAATTGTGGAAAACAACACTCTAGTAATTTCTTGAAGGTAATGAGAGTTTTCTTCAATTTTGGAGAGAAAAGCCATCTGGTGCGTGAATAAAATTTTAAGAAATAAACCATTTATGTTTAGTGTTTCAACTTTAAGTATATGGAGCGCTATGAAAATGAAGTCTTTAAGCATCAAGGGAATATACATCAGAATAAACCAATGGAAGAAGGTTAAGATTATGCTATAACTGTAAATAATGTGGAATGATTGTGTTCATGTTTTTGGATTCAATAATTATGTTATAGTATTATTTAATCAATGATATTATGCATATAATAATCCTGAAATGTATAAGGATTTTAATTCAGTAGTATTTCTCTAAGGATGTAAAAGATTGTGTTTAATAGTACCAAGAAATGTGATTCAGGGGAAAGTTGGTCTTTTTGGAAAATAGAAGATTGAGGTAAGATAGCCCCTGATATTTTACTATATTGATATAATAATAATAAATATATTTTTATGGGATAGTTTTTATGACCATGAAATTAGTTATTGGTTTGATGGTTTATGTCATATTTGTTAGAGTTTATTGGATGTTTGGATTTATAGAATATATTAGACAACATAAGATTTTATTTTTTGAAATAATAATGTCTTAATTAAGAATTAATAGTGATCAAGGTATTCACATATTTATAATGTGACATCAAGATCCAATATATATTTTCATGGGTCTATAATGTCGATTTACAGACCTCCCTTCTATAAGTTTGGACTTTTAATTTGGTCAGTCATATTTTGGATGAGTATTAAGGTTAACTATTTATGGAATGGATTAATTGAAACAAAATATACTATTGGATAAATTGTGTTAACCATTTTGGTCATAGAAAATATCTTGATACAGGAGGAATTACTTTTCATTCTTTTACTAATCTAATGATATGTTAAATGTTAATTTTAGTGCTTTAAGTCTAAAAATTCTTATTGGATATTCATTTCATGGTGTAAGAGATGAAGTAGGAATTAATTGAACCATATAAAATAGATTCAATCATGCCTATTAAATATAAATATACCATGTAACTATATTTTCTTATGTTCTCATTCTATATGATAATGTAATTCCATAACATTAGGAAAAGGATCTTGAAAAAAATATTATCCTGGTACCTTCATTTTTTATGAATCAAATGGACTTTTAAATAATCATATATTTATGGAAATATGGTCGACAAATTTTCTAGATCAATCAACTTATTTTGATCAATGATATTTATCACTCTCCATTAATCCTTTGAAGTTATTCTATTCCATTTCCATGCCTTCACTTTCCACTATTATTATCTTTTTGGGAAACCAAGAATGTATTATTACAGTTTAATTTCATAATTCCATTAATTTCTTACAAATGGGATGTTTTTTAACCATTTTTATGATGTGGGGTTTCAAAAAGGGTATTTTCACATTTCAAACCCATGATTACTGAGATCAATATTAAATTGTAAGGGAAAAATTATTTAAGGGGGTAGAATGTACCACACTGAGATTTTAAAAGAGAAACATCATATTTAATAGCACATATGTCATGAAACACAAAGATTAAAATATAATATAACACCCTAATACTTTGATATATTTATTATTAAATAAATTCAATCACTTAGATAGATTTCAATGAATGCAACAATGGGTTTGAACGAATCATGATACTCTATTAAAATATTATTATTTAAACTTGACCATTATAACCAAGACTTTAAGTTGGAGGGTATGAATATTATAAATAGATAATGAAAAATTATATGTTTTACATATGTATAAAATAAATTCAATGGATATATCTTTATTATAAATAAAATAAGAATTGTTTGAATGAAAAATAAATGTTTTCTAAAGAACTGTATTTTTCAAAAAGGTTGTTTGGTCTCGCTTGGTGCACATGATTTAAAATTAATTTTTAAAACTTTTAGAAACATTATTTTATTAAATAAAATTATTTTTTAAACTCTACATGTCAAAATTATCTATAGGTTATTTTTGATAATTTTATGAAATGACTAATTTTTTGATAAATAGTAAACAATAGTGATTTTTATCAAAAATTGTATTTTCATTTAAATTATTTACAATGTTAAATTATATTTTAAACTATTATTAAAGTAAAATTACTTAAATTATATTATAAATTAACTTATTTTGGTCATTTTATATTTAATTCCGATATAAAATCTTTTTAATCTTTTTAATGTTTTTTATTATAAAATTTGTTTTCCAATGCGTCTGTGAGTTTAATTTTAAATTGAATTATGCCAATTATGTGGATTGAATTTGGAAAATAGGATTCCATATTTTTAATCACAATAATTTATCTTATATAATAAGTTCAAAATAATTATTTTTCATAAATGTTAGTAAAAAATAATAAATTATTTAACACGGTTTATGTTAAAACAAGGTTTTTCACGTTACATGCTCTTGTGATAAAATTAATTTTCAACACCTATATAATTTCTATTTGATAATTTTTTAAATATTTTTAATTAATTTGTTAAAAACTATCTAATAGTTATTATTTTAATTTTAGTTCTAAATGATAAATTACATAAGTGAGTAAATAGATACTAGTTACCATGGTGAAAAATAAAATGGTAAGATTAAGTAAACTTAAAGGGAGAATAATAACGTGTTAAAAATGTATTTTTTTTGGGTTTTAATTGTGGCTTGATTATATCACCCATTTGGTAAATTATTAATTAATTTTGGAGGCACTTGGGGTGAAAGTGACTGTAAGATCCTGACCATTCTCAATACTACAAAAATATGCATATAACAGTGCTAAAAATGGACATTATCTACGCTATAGAAGAACTGACTACCGGAGACAGAATAAAATTCCTAGGAGTTTATCATCACTAAAAAAGAATTTATAAAGGGATAATATATAATTTCTGATAAAAAAAAATTCTCTTTTATTTAGTGCTGATAAAGGGGCATATTATAGTTTGTTGTAACAGCGCACTACAACACCCAAAACAGTGCCAAATATCAACAAAATCAAGTTCCAAAACAGAATTTAAATGATATTAAATTAAAAAATACAATAAAAAAACATTATTATATACATTTCAATCATTGGTTTATATAATTACATAATTAAAAGTTATTAAATACATTCAAAAACATCAATATTCCTTTCTCTTTTGATCCTGACCTCGAATCATGTTTTTGTCCAACAAACCACCCCTACTCGTGCAAAATAATGCACTTGTATAAGAAAAAAAATTATGTTAGAAATAATATAAAGAATAAATTAAAATACAGTGCTAAGTTTAAACTAAAATTTGAGTCATACCAGGAACACTTTGTATCAGATTGATTTTCAGTTGATTCTTGCACATCACATCATTTATTGTTCATCTTCAAGAATTATTCTGTGAAAATTAATTTAATAAGTATAAGATAATAATTATAAAGAAATAAATTTATTTACAGAATATATAATGATGAGAAAACAATCTAGACTTTTTTTCTCGATTTTCGCGATGTGACACATATTTTAAACAAAATTGACAATTATATGTTGAGAAGATGCAATCAGAGTCATACTAGTCAAACTGTTCATTAGGTTAAGGTGCAGATAATTCCTAAACATACTAAATGACTTATGGATAATTTTCCTAAAGTATCAAAACTATATGAATACATTTTCTTACTTTTGAGTATGTTACTTGTATTTTTTTTACTAAAATTTCATTTTAAATTGGAAACACACACTTTTCCTCATATAGTTCACATAGTGTGTCTGTTTGATGTGAGACTGATTCATACACATAAAAATGATTTATGAATAATTTTACTTAATTATCAAGACAATCTGAGAATGTTTTCTTCAATTCCAGTGAGTGGATATTTTTGAACTAAAATGTAAAATTTCAAAATTATAACAGACACTTTTAGTCATACAGGGCACATCGTGTATCAGATTGACATGAATTTGATTCCAACACATCAAAAATTACATAAGGACCATTTTCCTAATGTATCAAAATAATAAGAATGAATTTTCTCAGTTATGAGTAGGTAATTTGTCTTTTTAACTAAAATTGATGTCAATTTTTAAAAAAAAGATGCACTTGGAGTCATATCGATCACACTATGTGTTAGATTGAGGTGGAGATGATTCCTATAAATCCCAAATGACTTATGGATAATTTTCATGAAGTTTCCAAATAGTGTAAATTTTTTTCTTGGTTTTGAGTACATCAGTTTTATTTTTTACTAAAATTTCATATTATACTAGAAACATGCACTTTGACTCATACCAGTCACATCGTGTGTCTGTTTTATGTGAGACTGATTCTTATACGTAAAAAATGATTTATTAACTATTATCCTAAATCATCAATACAATATGAATTCATTTTCTTTTTATTCATGGAGTAACACTTTTTGAACTAAAATGTCTATTTTAAATTGATAACAAGCACTTTGAGTCATACCGAGCACATCGTTTATCAGATTGAGGTGTGGTTAATTTCTATGCATCATAAATGACTTATAAATCATTTTAAAAAATTATCAAAAGAATATTAATGTGTTTTCAGTAGGTTATTTGTTGTTTCTACAAAAAATTGATGTCAATTTTAAATAAAAAGATGCACTTGACTTCATACTGGTCACGTGTGCATCATATTGAGATTTGACTAATTCTTACATGTCTCAAATGACATTTGGATTGTCTTCCTAAATTATCAAAACAATCTGAATGTGTTTTCTTGGTTTTGAGTATGTCACCGGTAATTTCTATTAAAATGTAATTTTCAATTAGAAACAAACTCTTTGACTCTTACTAATCACATAGTGTATTAGTTCTATGTGAGACTGATTCATACATGTCACAAATGATTTATATATCATTTTCCTAAAATCATCAAAATAATCCAAGTGTGTTTTCTAGGTTTTTGTGTGAGTGACACTTTTTAAACTAAAATCTCAATTTTATACTAATAGTGGACACTTTAATTCATACCAGGAACATCATGTATCATATTGAGGTGTGGATGATTCCTACACATCAAAAATAAGTTATGGACAATTTTTCTAAAGTATCAAAATAATATGAATGTGTTTTCTCAATTTTTAGTAGGTCATTTGTCTTTTTTACTAAAATTGATATCAATATTAAATAAAAATATTCACTTCGATCCATATTGGTCACTCCATGCATCGTATTGAGGTGTGGATGATTCTTACACATCCCAAATGATGTATGTATCATTTTCCTAAAGTATCAAAACAATCCAAATGTGTTTTCTTGGTTTTTAAACTAAAACACACACTTTAACTGATATCGGTCACATAGTGCATCGATTTGACATTAGACCAATTCCTACACCTAAAAAATGATTTATGAATCATTTTTCTAAATTATTAATATAATCAAATAATATTTTCTTGGTTTTCAGTGAGTGTCACATTTTGAACTAAAATGTTAATTTTAAACTAATAATGGACACTTTCAGTCATATTTGGAACATCATGTATCAAATTGAGGTGTGGATAATTCCAACACATAAAAAATGAATTATGGATCATTTTCTTAAATTATTAGAACAAATTGAATGTGTTTTCTTGGTTTTGAGTTGGTCAGTTGGCTTTTTTACTAAAATTGATGTCAATCTTAAATAAAAAGACACACTTTGAGTTATAATGGTCACATAGTGTGTCAGATTATTGGTTCATATGATTAATATATGTATCAAATGAAATATGTATCAAATGAAATATGTGTCATTTTAAGAAATTATTAAGACAATATGATATTGTTTCCTCAGTTTTGAGTATGTCACTTTTCTTTTTTAATAAAATATCATTTTAAACTGGAAACATCCACTTTGACTCGTACTAATCAAATCATGTGTAGGTTTTATGTGAGAAAAATTACTACACATCCAAAATTATATATGAATCATTTAACTAAATTATAAAGGAAATATGAGCATGTTTGACTAGTTTTTAGTAAGTGATGATTTTTGAATTAAAATGTCAATTTTAAACTCATTAGGGACAATTTGAGTCATACTGGGAAAATCATGTATCGAATTGAGTTTAGTCTAATTTTTTCACGTCACAAATGAATTATGGATCATTTTATAAAATTATCATTCAATCGTAATATTTTTTCTCAGTTTTGAGTAGGTGAATTTTCATTTTTACTAAAATTGATGTCAGTTTTAAATAAAAAGATGCAATTGGAGTAATATCTGTAACACTATGCATCAGATAATGGTTCAACTAATTCCTAAAAATCTCATATTACTTATGGATAATTTTCATAAATTATGAAAACAATATGAATGTGTTTTCTCAGTTTTGAATATGTTACATTTTTTTACTAAAATTTCATTTTAAACAGAAAACAAGCACTTTGACTCATGTCAGTCACATCATATAACATTTTGATGTGGGACTAATTCCAACATGTAAATAATTATTTATTAATTTTTTTCATAAATTATAAAGATTATATGAGTCAATTTTATCAGTTTTTTTCGAGTGACATTTTCTGAGCTAAAATATCGATTTTAAACTGATAACGGTCACTTTGAGTCATATCGAGCACATATTGTATCAGATTAATGTGACGCTAATTCTTATATGTCAAAAATTACTTATGGGTAATTTTTATAAAATATAAAAACAATCAAAATGTGTTTTTTTTGTTTTGAGAAGGTCAGTTTTCTTTTTTACCAAAATTGATGTAAATTTTATATAAAAAGATGCACTTTGAGTCATACCAATCATACCATGCCTCAGATTGAGGTTTGGATGATTTTTATATATCTCAAATGACATATGGATTGTTTTCTTAAATTATAAAAATAATATGAAATTTATTTCTAGGTTTTGACTACATTATTTGTATTTTTTTACTAAAATGTCATTTTAGAATTGAAACACGCACTTTAACTCATATCAGTCACATCGTGTGTCAGTTTGACATGAGACCAATTCCTACACATCGCAAATGATTTATGAATAATTTTACTAAATTATCAAGATAATTCGATCACATTTTCTTAGTTTTCAATGTGTGTCATTTTTTGAACTAAAATGTCAATTTTAAAATAATAACAAATACTTTGAGTCATACTGAGCACATCATATATCAGATTGAGGTGTGGACGATTACTAAACATCAAAAATTAATTATGGATCATTTTCTTGAAGTATAAAAATATATTAATATGTTTGATTGGTTTTTTTATATGTAGATTAATTTGTTTACTAAAATTAATGTCAATTTAAAATAAAAAGAAACGTTTAAAGTCATATTAGTCACACTATGTGTTGGATTTTGGTATAGATAATTTCTACACATCCTGAAGTCTCAAAAAAATCCTAACTTCCAATTTTACCTTGATTTCAATTTTTTTTATTTGTCAAACAAAAAACACTACATATTGACCCCGTGTTCTTATCTAAAAAACGTTTTGACTAAAAACATCAACTCAATATGTAGTGTTGCTTTTTGACAAAGAAAACTAATGGAATGTGTTGTAACATTGGTATAATGGAACATTTTATCTCTTTGGTGTATTATTATTGATAGTTTAACGAAAAAATATGACTCCACAAAAGATTTTTGAAACAAATTAAATATAGATAGATAAAACCCATAAGGAAATTAACTTACAAATAATAGATAATATGATGAAAAAATTAATTAAATTATTAGTATGAATTCAAATTTTCATGATGGTTTTATACCCTCTGGAAACAGTCCCTTGTTGTTATTATCTCAGTTATAGGATCGATGTCCAATCTCTAATGAGAATGAGAATATTTGAACAAACCACCCTAACTAAAACAAAATAATATACCTATATAATTAAACAATTATTATATAAGTAATACTAAAAATAAATAAAGTAAACGTAAATATGAAACAATACATTAATTCTGTGGACAATGATTATACTGTGAAACCATCAAGATTACCTCCGTGATTGAGCAGAGATAGCATTTTATTTCTTCATACAAAGGCAGTGGAGAGAACATGAAGGAAATTGATAAATTCCAACACTATATCAGTGAAAATGTGTGAGGGAGAAGAAGTTTTTGGAATTTTTTGTGGAGAAAGGCATGAAAGATGGAATTTCCACCCCAACATGAACAAAATAGTCCTTCTATATTATAAAACAATTCTTATGTGAGTAATACTAAAAATAAATTAATTAAACATAAATATGAAAAAATACGTTAATTCTATGGATAATGATTTTACTGTGAAAACATCAAGATTACCTTTTTGATTGAGAAGAAGTAGCATCGTTGCTCTTCCATCAAAGGCAGTGGAGGGAACTTGAAGGAAAGTGATAAATACCAATACTGTAGGGGTGAAAAGGTTTTTAGGGTGAAGAAATATGTGGAAGTTTTAGTATATAAAGGAATAAAATATGGACAGAAATATTCTAAAATAAATTAACTCTATGAGGAATAATGAAAATTAAATCATTGTTTCATTATATAATTTGTCGATAAAATAGATAAATCATATCATAAAATTCTCTTTACATATTCCCAATGGGTTTACTTCATTATAGTATATTCATCCATTGGAATGTTAATATCCTCATATGTAGTATACATTATCAGCATGATTAGTAAAACATTTAATTTATATTATGTTTATACAGTAGAGAAAAAATAATATTATGAGGAAAACCGTAGTATATTAAAAAAATACCTTCTTATCAAACCCTCTTTATTTTATTAAATGTTTTTGGTATTTGGTTCCTCAATTGAGAATCCAAATCCCCTCTTTGTGGTCCCCTCTAACATAAAATACATTTTCTATATTAGGACTCACATTAATTTATTGTGATCTACCAATGAAAGGTTAATCGTAAATTGAGTTTTCCTCTGACCCGATATTTTTTTAGTCACCAGTAAAAAAATAATTGAACTCTTATTTTCTGGAATTGAAACATAAAATAATTACACTACTAGTGATTCCATTATGTACTATTCATATTCATCCCCTTCCACACTAAAATTCACCTCCACGAAAACCAATTCATTAGCTTTCACTACACACATATTGTCAAACCATTTACAATGGAAAATCATCACTTGAAATGTTGTGTAATACAACTCATATATATATTTGAAAATACCAAAATATGAAATATTTTCACAAATAGGATTTATATCCTTAAAACCAGATATGTTCATATCCTCAACTAAAATCCTAACACCACAATTTTTCATCATACTATAGTAATCATGTTATTTTCTATAGAACATATAACCATTGATTAAAAACCAATATAAGATATAAAAATTTCATTCAGTAACATATTTAGTTTTTGAATGGGGTTGAAAACCACTCATGTTTTCAATTTTTTAATTAATGGATTTTTCATTTTCTTTATTGTTATTCGGGATTCAATTCCAAGAGTTCCATTAGCTTTATATTATGTTTTGGGTGGTTTTAGAGGATTAGAGAGTGCCTCAGGTGTTCATATTGGGTTTTGGGAGTGTCATAGGTCTGAATGACTATTTTAGAGTTGTAGGTCCAGGTGGTTGCTTTAGGGTAAACTATGCATCCCCTTCTAAGTAACCATTCGTCTCATTTTTTAATTGTCTCATATGTTGGGAAACTCGTACGAGTGGGCTTCTACATGGCTGGTGTATGGTTTAGAAAACCGTCCAGGGTAACTGTGTGGCCTAAATCTCTTGGGTAGTGATTATTTTATGGTTTCCACACGGTTTGGAAAACTATGTGGTTAAACTATACGGCCTCATTAAAGAGTAAAAATTACATTTTTTTACTTATTTTTTTCTTATTTCCTCTTCTTTTCTCCCTTTCTTCTCCCATGGATCATGCACAGTATGAGGGAGCTCCTCCTTTTCCTTCCTTTTTCTTGCTCCAATATCCCTATCGATTCTCTAATTTCATATCTTTTAGGTGTGTTGGAACCACCTAGGTAAGGCTAACCTCACCCTTTCTTCATGCTTCCTTTTTTTCCTCATGGAGTGCAAAATCATTCTGATCCATTTTACCCCATTTCCTGGGTGCTCGATGGAAACTCAGATCTCTTCTAATCTTCTTGGAGTTTGAGCATAATATCAAATGTTTCTACAACTATGAGTCTAACGTAGGTGGTTGATACCTTCCTTTATGTTTTCATGGTCATTTTAGGGGGGTGACTTTTGGGGCACATTTTGGTAATTGAGAGGGACCCCTTTTATACATGTTTCATGATGTTAAATTAACTATGAGAACCTATGGGATGTCATTGGGTAGTCCCAAGACTTATTAACT
This sequence comes from Viscum album, assembly GCA_963277665.1. NCBI lineage: Eukaryota > Viridiplantae > Streptophyta > Magnoliopsida > Santalales > Viscaceae > Viscum > Viscum album. Next base: position 287,306,613 of record OY728153.1, on the reverse strand, counting down.
TGAGAGAGGATAGTTTAGAGGTTGTCTCTCCTTAGGTGGTTTGGTCGGGGGTGTTTTATTCTTTTAAATTGAATTGGTTTAGTTATTTGAATCTAAGGCATTAAATTACTCTATATTGAATTGTTATGTTTGTTTAGATTGATCAATTTAAACATTTTAAATTTAATTTCTTCTTTATAGTGATTTGTACAATTCAATCATTTAAAATTGAATTTTTTATTAAGTGATTCATTTATATATGATGTTTTTTATATACTGTTGAGTCCCATGGAGTCGTGATCCACTCGGCTGGAGATTGAGGTGGCTAGGATATCAATATTGAGGTGATATTGATCATCCGGTTGGGCTTGGCCCATATATTCCTAAGTGATATCGATCATAGAACTAGGAATCATGGATGTTAGATGAGGAGGTGTGGCCATCAAGTGTGGGTAATTTCCCATGATATTGGATGTCAAGGCCATAATACTTGAGTAACATGGTCATAGGGGAACGAGGTGCTAGTGTTGGTGTATCCAAGGTATTATTTTGATGATTTTCTCTCACCTGTTATGGTCATAGCATATATTTGAGTTCTGTACACAGAGGTTTAGATGAGGTGGTTTAAAACACTTTTTTGGGTAGAGTCCCCTGATAGTACATCTTGGGAATTGTGTTTTGTGTGTTTGTCATAGAAAGACTTGTGTAAGGTGAGGGGCCTTCAATTGATAGCAATGAGGATATCGTTTTGGGGATTATTCTCACATTATTGAGTCTATGGTCCTATTCTATCTTTCATATAATGGATATCTATATTTCTTGATATGTATTGTTGTGAGAAGATAGGGAATTTTATTTGAGTATATATATCATCATGCCTCTGGATGTCGGGTGTGATTTGATGAGTGTTTTTGAGTAGGGGTCTGAGGGTCCAGATTGTATTGGTTTGGGCATGCCTTCGAGACATCAGTGATCAATTTGAGACATGATATGTTAGGATGAATGTGGTTCCATGTTACTTTTCTGGACATGCAACCTAAGGTTTCACCTAATCTATGAGACATAAGGTGATACCTTAGGCCATGGGCCAAGGATCCTTTCTTATTAAAACTCTTGGAATTGGTTGAAGAAAGTGATAAATCCCTGGTGGATGTTGAGCACTAGTGGAGTATGTATTTATTTTTAATTCTTAAGTTGTGGATTTTATTTAAATTTCATATTACACCACTACTTAAACACTTATGTTGGGTAGGATCCCTTGGGTGGTATCCTACTAAGACTTCTTCTCACACCCAACACTAGCCCTTCGAGATTCATGTAGACTTTTTGTTCTTCCATTCAGGTAAACGATAAGCTTCTAGAGATGGGTCTTAGAAGTTGTTTGGCATGGATATTGGCATAGGACCTTGAGGTCTTTCCTTGGTTGGAGCTTTCTATTTTTGTTTCCTTTTTTATCAGTATTCCTTGTATACGTATATGTTGTATTATGGTCAGCCATGGGCAACCCCTCTTTTGTATAATGATATGTATGACCAGATTTTTATACATGTTTCTTTAGTAAATTCTATAAGTGGTATGTTGAATGCTTGACATGTTTAATTTATTTTCCGCTACTCATGTTTATTAATACTTCCTCTAGCGTATATTGTTGATTGTGCTTCCACCATTAGAGGGACTATTTTGAGTCTAATAATTCATTCTTTTTATGCTGAATGTTATATCATATAATTGTACAAATATTATTACATCATTATTAGATGTTATAGCCTCCCCACTATACCTCCTTACACTCTCACTGCTAGTTAGAAGCCTTTGGAAATCTGGGTGGTTCACCTAAGGCCAGTGGCCCTTTGGCCCAGAGCACTGATTGAAAGTGGATTCCAAGTCTGGTATTCTATAAGTTGTATCAGAGAAATTCTTGATTAGGATTTAGTAGTAGTTCTATTATAGCTACTAAAGAGATTGAGACTCCCTTTTGTTTTTTGTTGGCCTTACTATTTGGGTATTGGAAGAGTGGATATTAGGATATGTCTGTAACTAGATTCAAACCTCATTCTTGGGTTTCTAAAACCCCATATATGAGGGATATACCAAGATACCTTGGGTAAGAATTACATTTTTATTTTACTCATCTTGAAATTGTTATGATTTCCACCTTTGGTGGCTTATTTGGGATGGTATGTTATCAATTATGTTATATGTCCCTTGACCTACAAATGTAAGGGATTAAATTTAGACCTTGGATCAGTATGACTAGTTGTGTTTGATATTTATTCATGTTTATTATTTGTTTAGGAACATATTAAGTTGTTTTAAATTGTGAATAATCATGTTCCCACATTAACTTTATTGGTTATATGTGAGGTATGATATTCCATGGTATGAAATTGATTATTCCATTTCATATGAGATGCTTATATATATATATATATATGCATGTGCTATGTGAAAGGGTCATAGATCTTATATGAGTAGGTAGGTACTATGGCATGTCACGATGATGATCACCAGTTTGGGGGGAAAGGACATCAGTTTAAGGCAATGCTAGTTGTGAGGATGGGTGTGTCCCGGGGTATATTTTGATACATGGATCTATTTAGGGTGAGTAAGGAGGTCATGAGGTCAATATTTCATGTGGCATGGTTGTGATAGGGGAGAGTAAGGATAGTAAGTTGAAGCTTCCTTTTTATTTCTTTCCTTATATGTGGATATATATATATATGTTTGTGTGTGTTATGGGATATCTGACCATGTTTATGTTATTCAGCAGGTTCCTCCTAGATATATTAGATGTAGCATCAAGCGGGTGATGGATCAGTGTCGTAGGAGCACGATCAGGTTGAGGCCCTTGAGGGTCAGGCAAAGCATGATCCACAATTATAGGAACAGGTAATGGCATAGGTTCCAATACAGGTGGGGAAGCTACCAAATCTTAAAACGTATGGGTCATGTCTCAAATATCCACTCTGATTGATCTAGGTATGGGTTATCCATGGTATCAATGGGGGTTCTTATGGAGCCGATCCATCTAAAGCATATCTGACACATGAATTCCAATCACAGCACCCTCCACTTTTTTATGGTGAGGGTGGACCATAGGTGGATAAGATATGGATCAAGAGTATATAGATGATCTTTGAGTATCTTAATATGCCTCTAGGTCAGAGGGTGAAGTTAGCTAAAAATATTATTAGAGGTCCAAAAAAGCTTAGGTGGGACATGTTGGCTTAGGAAGGAATATGTGAGGGACTAACTTGGAAGGATTTTGATGCCATTATCGTTGAGCATTTCTTCCAAGAGATGTTGAGGCTAAAATGGATCAGGAGTTATTATGCCTTTATAATGGTGACTTGTCTATCATGGACTATGCAATGATATTCACTACGCTTTCTCACTTTGTACCCGACAAGGTGAGTGATGACACATTGAGAGTGAGGTGCATCGAGGATGGTTTATGGGACACCATTCAGCTGAAGCTAAACACATTTAGGTTTGAATCATTCTTATAGGCAGTGAACCGGGTTCTTAAAGCCAAGGGAAACCCAAAGGATAGGTCATACTTGATTTGGTCAGTGGCTTTAGGTGATTTCAGTGGTGATGCTTTAGTTGGTAGGAAGTGAGGTTGGGATGAGTTCCCACTATAAAATCAGGACAAGGATGTATCTATACCACTTAATAATGGGTAATTTATGGTTTGATTCTACTTTTGGTATTCAAGACATGTTTAGACTCATTATGAGTTGTCTCCGAAAGAGTTTCGGGCATGTGGATAGGTCGTGCATCTCGAGATGTTTGGTAGGAAGCCTTTTTGGATAGCTGGAAGTCGGGGATCAGGGAAGATGTGGGGCTCTGAGTTTAGTTCATGACAGGTACTATGTAAGGGTATCTAAGATTCAGCTACACACAGAGGATGTGGGAGAGATAGTGGGACCCAGTAGTGGGTTTAGTGGCTCGTAGCTGGTGCAGCACCATAGAAAGGTCAGTCTTCATAAAGTTGAGCTTCAGGCCATGTTCACATTATAGAGTTGTTGGGGATGAGTAGACTCATGAGATGATAAAAATCAAAGGTACGCCATGGGTGTAGCCTAGTACCATTTTTTTCATTAGTATAAACCATTTAGGTAAGTCCATTTTTGTGTACGAGGTTCATGAGGTATGTATATAGACTAACCAAATGAAAGTTAGTAGGTTGCCACTGGCTCGGGTGAATTATTGATATGTATATATATCTCTCTGTGTGTGAGAGAGAGGTGTGTGGAATTGGGTTTATTGTTGATCATCGATAGATGTGTAATTATTGATCTTATTAGGCATCAGGCCATTAATGGATGCAAGTTACTTGAGTTGTGAGGCACCAAGACATACTTGAGAATATGTTGAGGTGCAGGGCCTCATTGGTGACAAGTGATCCATGGGTACGATGAGGGAACTGATGTGGTGCATGACTCTTATGGGTGTCGGAAATGACACTGGATTTCCTGATGAGGTTCATGAGCGATGATGTTTCACAGGATGACTTTTGTGTCTATGATTTGTTCATTGGACCAATTGAATGCTTTGAGTTTTGGTCAGGATGTGATCGTGTTAGGAAATTCATAAGGTGGGTAGCCCCTTGAGGTAATTGGCATATACCCTTAAGACCAGGGTAGTTTGGTTTTGTTTTAACCAAGATGGGTGTGATCGGTACTATCTCTATTTTTTATTTGATATCTCTAGTAAGAGTTGTGCTAATGTGGGGAGCTAGTAACATTTCAGGTTTTTTTAATCAGGTTTAAACCCACTCCATTTTTAAATTTTTCAATTAGTGGTTATGCCATTTTCATTATCTTTCATCAGAATCAAATTCCAAGAGTTACATAAACTTTATATGATGTTTTTGGATATTTTTAGAGGCTTGGAGAGTGCCTTGGGTGTTCAAATTGGGTTTTAGGAAAATTGAAGGCCTGAAGGCATGTTTTGGAGTTGCAGGTCAGCATGCATGGTTTAGGGTAAAAAGTATGGACCCTTCCAGATAACTGTGCAGCTTGTTTTTTGAACTATCTCAGGGGTTTGGAAAACTATGTGAGTAGGTACATGACCATGCATGAGGTCTTTAGTTCTTTATAGTGGGATTCCACACAGTTAGTACATGGTTTAGAAAACTGTGGTGGGTAACCGTGCGGCCAGGATATCTTGGGAAGTTCTTAACGAATGAATGACACACATTTTTGGAAAACCATGCAGCCTCATTAAAGAGACAAAATTACATTTTTTTAAATTTTTCTTTTTTTCTTATTTCCTCATATTTTACCCCTTTCATATCATGTGGGTCATGCACAATAGGGTGGATCTCCTCCTTTTCCTTACACCCTTCATCTTTCTCCCATATCTCTGTTGGTGCTCTAATTTTAGATACATTGGGTGCATTGGAACCGCCTCAGTAAGGTTAACCACACCCTTTATTCCTCATTCCTTTTCTTTTGTCTCTCAGAGTGCTAATTCCATATGAGCTGTTTTACCCTATTTTTAGGGCACTCGATGGAAACATAGATCTCTTCCAATCTGATTGGATTTAAAGCTCGATATTAGACATTCCTATGTCTACGAGCTCAAAGTAGGAGGTTTATACCTTTCTTCATATTTTCCCAATTGTTTGGGGGGAATGAATTTTAGCACTCATTTTGGTAATTGGACGAGACCCCTTTTATACATATTTTTGGATGTAAAATTTATTGTGAGACCAAATGGGATTTAGTTGGGCATTCCCAAGTATTATTTAATCAAGAGAGGCCAAGTTATAGGTATTTTCTCCTTGGGTGGTTTGTACAGGGGTGTTTTATTCTTTTAAATTGAATTGGTTTAGCTATTTTAATTTATGGAATTCAAGTCCTCTATATTGGATTGTTATGTTTGTTTAGATTGATCAATTCAAAAAAATTAAATTGAATTTCTTGTTTAAAGGGGGTTTTATAATTCAATCATTTTAAATTCAATTTTTTATTAAGTGAATCATTTATATATGATGCTTTTGATATAATTCTGATGCCTATGGGGTTGTGATGAGCTCATCCCAAGATTGAGGTGCTTAGGCCATCAATATTAAGACAATTTTTTTAATCTGGTTAGGCTTATACCGAATATTCTTGATTGATATTGATCATAGTATTGGTCATTGTGGATGATGGTTGAGGTGTTGAGGCTCTCAGGTGTTAGGAAAGTCCCATGATATTAGATTTCATGACCATAATACTTGATAGAAATGGTTGTAGGTACATGTGTTGTCATGACCCGTCCTCGGGGCTCGTTCCATGACTACCCAAAGCCCGCATTCCATAGGCCAGGGGCTGGTGACTAGAACCAAATGCGTAAATCCTGGTAAAAGGGAAGGCATTTCCTTTATAAAAGTAAACAAACACAATAGGGTATGCAAGTGTAGTAAGCACTAAGTAAAACAAAGTACAAAAGTAAGAGCTGTAAAGTAAATGGGCTAGTATACAAACCCAACTAGAAGTATAGTACAACTGAAAAGAAATTATATCAGCAGTAATTAAAGCAGAAACCACCGAGTCATCCTCTGAATATCCCACCTGAAGGGTGGGTAAAGATGGTCTCCTTAGCTCCTCGGGTCTGGACGTCCTCTCCGTGTACATCCCGTCTAGTGGACCACCTCCCGGTACCATCCAGCTCCACAAGCCTCCACCTCTATTAGTGTTTTCTGTCGTCTGCATCCAACACAACATAGTGCGGCCATAGCCCGTGTAGGGGTGAGTATACGATACTCAGTAGGGGCCCCGAGACCCTTGAAGGTCTCCCAGAATACACAAAGGATAAACCAAAAAGTAAAGATACAATCACTATGTATCAACCGACTCTACTTAGTTATATTCCCATACATATACCTAAGTCATCAATCTCAGTTCAGCTCCAAATTCTGAGCCCAAGCACAATCCATTCCACACAAGAAAGAAGTCAATCGTACCAATGATAATGATTGAAATACAAGATTCAGTTCACACAGGTATACTACTCACGAAATGGGGTGGAGATGATTAGATATAGCCTCTTAATCATCTCCTCTGTCGAACCCACATAGGATCCAAGTAAAGAAGTCGTCGTTGTTGAACCCACGTAGGATCCAAGTACAGTAACCATCACTGTCAAACCCACGTACGATCCAAGTATAGTCGTCGTCATTTTCGAACCCACGGAAGATCCAAGTACAGTCATCCTCGCTGTCGAACCCACGTAGGATCCAAGTACATTCGTCTTCGTCGTCGAACCCACGGAGGATCCCAGCACGGTAGTCGTCGCAGTCGCAGCTAGCTTTAGGGTTCCCGCACATAGCGTGCTCGATTATGGGAGGGTCCGCTCCTCAAGTAAAGTTTTTGATACATCAACTATCACTAAGTCCATATTTGATGTATCCCGAAGTTCTGTCTCGTCAAAAAGGAACTCAACGTGATAGATGGCACGTCAAACAGACGCCCGGTCTGAGAGATATTGGCTTTTATGTTCTAGGGCCTGGTTGGAAATATGCTCGTTCCAAACTCGGATGTTTACCAAAGTTCTCCAAAACTCACTTGGAGTATCACAAAATGATGCCTCATCGATAGGATCTCAGGGCCACAGACGACGCATCGATCGGACGCGCGGTCTTTAAGTTATTCATGATTAAGTGAATAATAGGCTCGGCCTGTTAAGCCCGGTGAGCTGGTGGGTTGGGTTAACACAATTTTTTGTGGGTCCATCCCAGAAGGGGTGTCGGACCACCCGAAGATTTGCGCGGCCCATCCTGAGGGGCATGGCCCGGCCCGAAGAGAGTGTGGCCCAGCCCGAAGAGGTGCAGCCTGGCTCGGTCTGTCCCGGCACGGCCCGGCTGGGCGTGTGGCCCGGCTAGCTCGGCCAGTAGGCTGAGCGGCTCGGTTCGAAGGTCGAGCAGTCCAAGAGGGTGCCCCCCCCCCCAGCTTCCTGAACCGGCGGTGCCGCCCTTCCCAAACCGGACGGCCTTCTAGCGCAAGCGGCCCCCACGGCGGGCCGTAGGTTTCTTTATCTTGGCGCCCTCCTGGCACCGCGATTCGGCTCCGCCCGGCCGGCCGGTTCTTCAGCCAAAGTGGCCCGCGGTTCCTCCCGCATAGACGGTGCGATGATGACGGCTTCCTTCGCCATGTTTCTGGCACGGCGTGGCGGCGTCGTGCCTCCTCCGCCTTCGGTTTCAAATTCTAAATAATACAGGAAATGAAGGGGGGTCATCGGACCATGTTTCTTCGGCCCACACCCTCCACATTAGGAAGTAACAATCGGCCAAGGTATTCACTTGAATACAATGAGAACGAGGGAGTAATTTATTTAAAATAAATTAAGAAAACCCCTTACCTCAAAAATTGATGTCAAACGTCAGGCTCCATGGAAGACAGCATCGCGGGTGAGGTTTCGTAGATGACGTTGGTGTGCGTCGTCATTCTTCATGGAACTGGCATTCTTTGTTGAAGAGACATCATTCTTCATTGAGAGAGGAGTTCTATTCTTCTTCACACAAGAGTTCTCTCAAATCTTCCCCAACCCAACGTGTGCCAAAATAAAATAATTGGCTAGACTATTTTTTTATTAACACGAGAAAATATAATTTCAAAATTCAAACCACTCCATTATTTAATTGAAGAGGGTGAATTCTTTAATTATAATGTGTTGGCATGAATTAAAGAGGGAGAGTGAGGGAGAGGAAGAGTCCATATTTAATAGGAGTTTACAAATTAAAGAAGTGAGTTTAAGTGGGTTTGGGGAAAATGAAAGGATGGGGCTTGTGTAGGCCCCACCTCTCATATACCCACACATGAGAAGTTGGGTGGGTGTGGGCCCCACCAACAACTTCCCATGGGAGGAATTAACCTCCTTAGATATAAAATAAAATTGCTCCAACAATTTTATTTACTTCTTAATTAAACCCCAGTAATTAACTTCTCCTCCCGTGAAAACGAAACTACGGTAAAGGTCCCCTTAAGAAATTAACGACATTGCGAGTTCATCGGTGCCCTCAGATTTTGATTCCTAGCACCGGTTCAAAAGATAGAAAAACACACTCTTTCATTTACTAAACATACCCGAGCTAAACTTCGGAAATTCATTCCGGTCACACCGGGCCTCGGAATCAAGTGTTGTCAGAAGCCACAGACTCATAAAATTTCAAATTATTTAAGAAAAAAATTTCATTGAAATTTCTAGGTCTTTACATTACTCCCACCTCAGGGATTTACGTCCCCGTAAAGCTACAACTTAAACTAGGGAAACAAATGAGGGTACTGAGCATGCATCTGAGCCTCCCGCTCCCATGTTCTCTCCTGGAGGTTCTTGTGCTGCCAAAGAATGTGCACCAGAGGAATCGACCGTCAATATAGGACCCGCTCTTGTCGATCCTCAATCTCCAACAGGACCTCTATGAATGTAGCCCCATCATCGATGTCCATCTCCCCATGATCAATGATGTGGGTCGGGTCGTGCTTGTATCTTCTCAGCTGAGATACGTGGAAGACATCATGCACCCGGTGCAACTAAGGTGGAAGGTCCAGGCGGTAAGCCACCTCACCTACCCTGCTGAGGATCTGGAATGGTCCGATGAAGCGTGGAGATAACTTTCCACCCCGGCCAAATCTCAGTAATTCAAGTCGAGGTGATACCCGTAAGAAAACATGGTCTCCATCCTCAAACACCATTCGTCTCTGTCTTCTATCAGTATAGGACTTATGTCTGCTCTATGCAGTCCTCATCCACTCCTCGATGATCTTCACCTTCTCTGTCATAGCCTGAACCATCTATGGTCCTACGAGTACTAACTCTCCAGGGCCAGTCTAGCATAGAGGTGATCTGCAAGGTCGGTGGTGCAGTGCCTCATAAGGTGTCATCTCGATGGTGGAGTGGTATCAATTGTTTTACGCAAACTCCACCAAGGGTAGGTGATCCTCCCAGCTGCGACCAAAGTCAAGGACACATGCACGGAGCATGTCCTCGAGTGTCTAAATGTTCCTCTCCATCTGGAAATTCGTCTGAGGATGAAAGGCGGTGCTCAGGCATAGCTGCATCCCAAATGCCTCCTGCAACCCCTTCCATAGCCGGGAAGTAAATTGAGCATCTCGATCGGAGACGATAGACGATGGCACATCATGAAGTCATACGATCTTCTGAACATAGTGGCATCTCAATCGCCCTAAGGAGCCCTGATCTCTGATCTATAAGAAGTGGGATGACTTGGTGAGTTGTTCTACGATCACCCAGATGGAGTCATTTCCTCTGGAAGTACGTGGATGCCTTGTCAGGAAATCCATGGATATCTCATCCCACTTCCACTCCGGAACCTCTAAGGGTTTTACCAAGCTTACTGGTACCTGGTGCTCCACCTTCACTTGCTGGAGTGAGGCATCGTGAAATGAACTCTGCTACAGACTTCTTCACACCCGGACACCAGTGTTGTCGTCTGAGGTCCGGGTACATTTTCGCCACACCTGGATGTACCGCTAGAGGGGAAGTGTGAAACTCCTTCAGCACTTCCTCATACAGTGCAACTGGTACCATGGTACGTCCCCTGAAGAGGATGACGTGCTCTACTCCTTCAGAAAATCCATCAAGCGCATGCCTTGTGGAAATCTGAGCACGTCGTGTCTCACATTCAACGTCACCATGTTGTGCCTCTCTGACCCACTGAAGTAGTGGAGGAGTGACTGTGAGGGACTGTAGAAAGGATGCCCCATATCTATCCATGAAGGATATCTGCAAAGCGGCTAACTGCTATGTCGCCTCTCCAAGTAGCTGAATGCCCGATCTCCTGTTGAGAGCATCAGCCACAATGTTCCCCTTCCCAAGAGTATAGACTATTTAAAAGTCATAGTCCTGGAGGAACTAGAGCCATCACCGTTGTCTCAGGTTTAGGTCCTTCTGCGAGAAGATGTACCTGATACTCTGTTTGTCAGAGTAGACTGTAAATCACTCTCCCATCAGATAGTGCCGCCACATCTTCAAGGTGAAGACCACTGCTGCTAACTCCAGGTCATGGGTAGCGTAGTTCTACTCGTGATGCCTCAACTATCGTGAAACATAGGCGATAACTGTCCTCTCCTGCATCAAGACACACCCGAGTCTAGTCCCTGATGCATCATAGTAAACTACGTACCCTACGCCCTCCTCTGGTAGCCTCAAGATGGGCGCACTGGTCAATATCTGCCTCATCTCCTGGAAGCTCTGCTGGAATCTATCTGACCACATGAAGGGTTTACCCTTATTCATCAAATCTGAAAGTGGCGCTGCAACACTGGAGAAGTCTGCACAAATATCTGACAGTACCCAGCCACACCTAGGAAACTTCGCACCTCTGTCATGCTCCTGGGTGGCTCCCAAGAAAGTACTGCCTCGATCTTCATAGGATCCACTGCAACTCCTGCCTTCAAGATGACGTGACCCAAGAAGTGAAACTCTCGAATCTAGAACTGGCACTTCGAGAGCATACCATAAAGCTGGTTCTCTCAGAGTGTGTCCAGTACAACCCGTAAGTGGTAGGTGTGCTCCTCCTCAGTAGTCGAGTACATCAGTATGTCGTCAATGAAGACTATGACAAAATGATCGAGGTAATACTGTAAGATCATGTTAATGAGACTCATGAACACTTCTGGTGCGTTGTTTATGCCAAAGGGCATAACCAAGAACTCGTAGTGGCCATACCGATACCTGAAGGTCGTCTTTTGCACATCCTCGTCTTGAACTTTGAGCTGATGATAGCCTGACCTGAGGTCTATCTTTGAGAACCATCATGCTCCCTTGAGCTGATCAAAGAGGTCTTCAGTCCCCAGGAGTGGGTACTTGTTCTTTACAGTTACCTGATTCAGGCGACTGTAGTCGACACATAGTCGTAAGATCCCATCCGCCTTCTTGGCGAATAAAATCAGAAAAGCCTAGGGTGAAACACTGGGTCGGATGAATCCCTTTCTTTGTAAGTCCTCCAGCTTCACCCGCAGCTCACGAAGCTTGGTGGGAGCCATCTGATATGATGGAGTGGATATCGGTTTTATCATGGGGTACAGGTTAATGTAGAAACCTACCTCTCTACGAGGAGGTAGTCCTGGAACGTCGTTAGGAAAAACATCCACATACAGATCCACCACAATAGGAAAACATTGACTCTGCACATCAACCACTCCTAGGATGAGACTAGCCAACTAATGTGTGATCGGCTTCCCACTCCTCTATGTAAGTCCATCCTTTGCTGCCAAGGGTCCCTTCTCCGCGGTCAATGTAAACCTTCTCCCATCTGTGTGGACACACCGCACTTTGCGCCTAATACAGTCGATCTGGGCATGGACTGTAGATAACCATTCTATACCCAAGATGACGTCGTAAGGCCTCAACGCCGCTACAAGAAGATCCCAACCAAATCTATCACTTCCTAGAGTAAGCTCACACTGCCGGAACCAGTGCGTAATCATCAAGTCTTCTCCCATAGAAGTCTCTAGCCGTAAGGATCGAGGCAACAACTCCGTCAGAATCTCTGAGCTCTGAAAAAAGGCAGCGGCAATAAAATAATGACTCACTCATGTGTCTATAAGAACTGTATAAAGGGTGTAGTAGACACGGATAGTACCTCAAATCATCTCTGGTGGGCCGTGGTCATAGGCCTTGACTGCCTGGAGCTGAGCCTTCCCTTGTCTTCCATCTCCCTGTGGTCGGGGTGGTTCTCCTGGTAGTGGTGGTGGTAAAGCCTCAAAACGTCATCCACCACCTGCTGCTCGGCCAGATCCTCTACCTTGTCCACCTGCTCCCTGCGGACCTCCGCGGTTGAACCTCTTCCTCTGCCTGGGAGGTCCCTCTACTGTATGTTACTCCTCTGCATGGCGGGTAATGTAGTCACGAGCCATGTGGCCCTGCCCACTGCATGCATAGCACTGCCTGCCCCTCGTATGGATGGCTCTACTTCATGCACCCCACACATTCGAACCAGAATCCTAGGGTCACCCACCAGATGGCCTAGTCTGCTTGGACATCTGCGACATCAGTCTACTGCCGGCTGCAGAAGACTCCGCTACATGTCGCCCTGCGGTGGGTCTCGCTGCTGGGGTAGGCTCAGCAAGAAATCTGTCCACAAGAAGGGCTTTCTCTAGTACTCCTGCATGCGTTGGAATGCTGAGGGAGATCATCGAAGCCCTGATATCATGCCTCAGTCCATGATCAAAGGTCTGGGCCTAAAATAATGGGTCTCGTACCATGTTCGTGGAGTAGCGCGAGTGGTCGGTAAATCTCGTCAAGTACTGGGCTACTGTCATGATGCCCTGCCACAGATGTAGTAACTCCTGGATGTGCACCGGACGGTGGGTGGATAGAACAAACGTCGAGCGAAAGAGGCTCTTGAAGTCCATCCAAAGTAGTGATGTCTCATCGTGCACCTAGAGCATCAGGCTCCACCATCTACCTGCCACTACGTGCAGGAGACTCACGGAAAGGATCACCATAAGGTCTGCTGGTGTCCCTACCAATCTAAAGACTCTGACGATAGCCTCCAGCCAATACTCGGCAGCCTGAGGGTCCGTCTCTCCACAGAACCTGGGCATCCTCTGTCGTTGAAACTCATGCATCACACTCAGGCGGTGTGCACTCTCTGCTTCTGGGGTTGGAGGAATCTGTGGCTCAGTGGTTAATGGTACTGTTGGTGCCTTTACTATAATTGGGCCCAGCACTGAGGCCTCATCGCTCGGTGGGCTGCCATCTCGCACGTAGCTCAGAACCCTAGCTCACTGCCTACGTGGGGCCATCCTGAAAAGAAACAGGTGCGCCACGGTCAAATAGTATACCTAGTGAGCTGACACAAAGTAATCACAAAGAAAACTTTTGAAACACACATGCAATCAATGTTTTCGTGCACTGAGTCAGAAATCAGAAGTCAGGGTCCTGGTGTATGGATACGTCGGCCGCCGCACCAACACTAGATTCCTTAGACTGAAAACCACACTCAATACTCTTAACACTATTGATTCACAGAGAAGAAATTATCAGAGATATAAGTTCTGCGGTAGAATTGACTCCTCTAATACCAATTTTTCATGACCCATCCTCAGGGCCTATGTCGTGACTACCTCAAGCCCGCCTTCCATAGGCCAGGGGCTGGAAACTAGCACCAAAGGTGTAAATCCCGATAAAATGGAAGGCATTTCCTTTATAAAAGTAAACAAACACAACAGAGTACGCAAGTGTAGTAAGCACTAAGTAAAACGGAGTACAAAAGTAAGTGTTGTAAAGTAAATGGGCCAGTATACAAACCCAACTGGAAGTAAAGTACAACTGAAAAGAAAGTACAATAGCAGTATGTAAAGAAGCATCCACCGAGTCATCCTCCAGATATCCCACCTGAAGGGTGGGTACAGATGGTCTTCTTAGCTCCTCAGGTCTGGCCGTCCGCTCTGTGTACGTCTCGTCTAGTGGACCACCTCTGGGTACCGTCTAGCTCCACAAGCCTCCACCTCAATCAGTGATGTCTGTCATCTGCATCCAACACAATGTAGTGTGGGCATAGCCCTTGCAAGGGTGAGTATACGATACTCAGTAGGGACCCCGAGACCCTCAAAGGTCTCCCATAATCTACAAAGGATAAAACACAAAGGAAAGATACAATCGCGAAGTATCAATCGACTCTACTTATGTATATGCCCATACATATACCTAAGTTATCAATCTCAGTTCGGATCTAACTTCCAAGCCCAAGCACAATCTAGTACACACAGGAAATAATTCAATCATACCAATGATAATGATTGAAATACAAGACTCAGATCACACAGGTATACTACTCACGATGTGGGGTGGAGATGATAAGATATAGCCTTTGAATCATCTCCTCTGCCGAACCCACGTAGGATCCAAGTACAGAAGTCGTCGTTGCCGAACCCATGTAGGATCCAAGTACCGTCTTCATCGATGTCGAATCCACGGATGATCCAAGTACAGTCGTACTCGCTACTGAACCCACGTATGATCCATGTACAGTCTTCTTCATTGTCGAACCCACGGAGGATCCCAGCATGGTAGTCGTCGCAGTCGCAGCCAGCTCTAGGGTTCCCGCACACAGCGTGCTCGATTCCGGGAGGGTCCGCTCCTCGAGTTAAGGGTCGATACATCAACTGTCATGAAGTCCAGAGTTGATGTATCCCAATGTTATGTCTCGTCAAAAGGAACTCAACGCGACAGACGACGCGTCAAATGGATGTCCAGTCTGAGAGATATTGGCTTTTCCGTTCAAGGGGCCCGGTTGGAAATATGCTCGTCCTAAACCTGGCAGTTTACCAAAGTTTTCCAAAACTCACTTATAGTATTTCAAAATGACCTCCTCGTCGATAGGATCCTATTTCCACAGACGGCGCGTCGATCAGACGTACGGTCTTTATGTTATTCACATTTAAGTGAATAACAGGCTCGGTCTGTTAAGCCTGGTGGGTTGGCGGGTCGGGTTAACCCATTTTTTGGCAGGTCTGTCCCGGTAGGGGTGTCGAACCGTCCTGAAGAATTGCACAGCCCCGCCTGAGAGGCACGTCCTGGCCCGAAGATAGCATGGCCCGGCCCGAAGCAGCGCGGCGCGGCGCGGCTGGCTCGGCCAGCTGGTCGAGCGGTCCGAGGCCCCCCCCCCCCCCCCAGCTATTCGAACCGGTGGCGCCAAGCGGTGCCGCCCTTCCCAAACCGACCGGCCGGCCAACGGGCCGGCCGGTTCTCCAGCACGGCGCCTTCCTGGCACCGCGGCTCCCCTTCGCCCGACGCGGGCCGCGGTTCCTCCCGCAAAGCTGGCGCGACGGCGCCGGCTTCCTTCACCGTGTTCCCAGCACGGCGTGACGGCGTCATGCCTCCTCCTCCTTCAGTTTTCGATTCTAAATAATACAGGAAACAACGGAGGGTCATCGGGTCGTGCTTGTTCGGCTCGCGCCCTCCGCGTTAGGCGGTAACAATCGGCCAAGGTATTCACTTGAATACAACGAGAACGAGGGAGTAATTTATTTAAAATAAATTAAGCAAACCCCCTACCTCAAAAATTTGTGTCGTACGTCGGGCATCGCGGAAGATGGCGCCGCAGTGTGAGGTTTCGTAGACAATGTCGGTGTGCGTCGTCTTTCTTCATGGAACCGGCGTTCTTCGTTGAAGAGACGTCGTTCTTCGTCGAGAGAGGAGTTCTCTTCTTCTTCACACAAGAGTTATCTGAAATATTCCCCAACCCAACATGTGCCAAAATAAAATAATATGCTAAACTATTATTTTATTAAAACAAGAAAATATAATTTCAAAATTCAAACGACTCCATTAATTAATTGAAGAGGGTTAATTCTTTAATTATCATGTGTTGGCATTAATTAAAGAGGGAGAGTGAGGGAGAGGAAGAGTCCACATTTAAGAGGAGTTTACAAATTAATGAAGGGAGTTTAAGGGGGTTTGGGTAAAATGAAAGGTCGGGGCTCGTGTGGGCCCCACCTCTCATATATCCACACATGGGAAGTTGGGTGGGTGTGGTCCCCACCAACAACTTTCCATGGGAGGAATTAACCTCCTTAGATATAAAATAAAATTGCTCCAATAATTTTATTTACTTCTTAATTACACCCCATTAATTAACTTCCCCTCCCGTGAAAACTCAACTATGGTAAAGGTCCCCTTAATCAATTACCGGCGTTGTGAGTTCATCGGTGCCCTCAGATTTCGATTATGAGCACCTGTTCAAAAGATAGAAAAACTCGCTCGTTCATTTACAGAACGTACCCGATTTAAACTTCAGAAATTGATTATGGGCACACCGGGCCTCGGAATCAAGTGTTGTTAGAATTCACAGACTCATAAAATTACAAACTATTTAAGAAAAAAATTTCCTTGAAATTTCTGGGTCTTTACATGTGTTGCCATTGTTTGTGTGGCTGGGATACTATTTGGTGCTTTTCGCTCACCCGTGATGTTCATAGTGTCTATTTGAGTCATGTACACATAGGATGACTCCATGATGAGGTTGGTTTGACCACTCTTGTGGGTAGAGGCCCTCGATATTGTGGATTAGGAATTGTGTTGGGTGTTCTTTTCATATAAATCTATGTGGAAGGTGAGGATACTTAGGTTGATAGTGATGAGGATATCAGTTGGGGGCCGGGACTCACCATATTGAGGTCATGTTCTTGGACTATATTTGGGAGAATGTATATTTGTGTTTCTCATGACATTGTGTTGTGAGATGATGGTGACTTATATTTGAGGAAAAATATCATTGTTCCCCTGGATGTCGGGCATGATCCAAGGAGTGATTTTGAGTAGGGGTTTAAAGGACTAGATATTATTGGTTTGGGCATGCCTTCGAGACATCAGTGTTTCATTTGAGACATGAGATGTGAGGACACACATGGTTTCGGGTTACTTTTCTTGAGGTGGAACCCAAGGATTCACCTAAGCAATGAGACATCAGGTGATACCTTGGGCCATGGTCCAAGGAATTCTTCTTATCCATAATCCTGGTACTGGCCAAAGCATGTGACAAATTCTCAGTGTCTATGGAGAACCAGGGGAATCCTTATTTATTTTAAATTCTTGAGTTGTGTCTTTTATTTCAATTTCATATTACACAACTACTTAAACCCTTATTTTGGGTTCACACACATGGGCAGTATCCTACCGAGACTTGTTATCACATCCTACACAGGCCAGTTGGGATGCGTATAAACATTATGTTCTTATGGTTTGGTAAAGTATCATATTTAGGATCTTAGTTATAGTAGTTTTTTTGGAATGGATATTTCATAGGACCTTGAGAGATTTCCTTTGTTGGAGATTTCTATTCTAGTTTCATTTTGTATCATCATGCCTTTTATATGTATGTGTTGTATTGAGGTCATCCATGGGAGACCCCTCTTTTGTATACTAATATGTGTGACCTTCTATATACACATGTTTTGTTTTGTTTTACATGTGGTATACTAAATTCTTGGAATGTTTTATTTATTTTCTATCGCCTCTGTTTATTACTACTTTCATTATTGTATATTGTTGATTGTGGTTCCTCCATTGGAACGTCAGGTTTGATTCTACTGAGTCATTCATTTTCAACCATATGTTATATCATATAATCGAACCGGTATTATTATATCATTCCAAGAGGGTATAACTTACCCACTATACCTCTTTACACCCTCACTACTAGTCAAAAGCCTTTAGAATTCAGAAAAATGTGCCCAAGTCCAGTGGCCCTCCATCCTAGAGCATTATTTGAACGTGGATTCTAGGTCAAGGACACTACACATTCGTTCCTATACCTAGAAATTAAATTCATTCAGTAATTGAATTCGTATATTTAGATAACTCCTTAAAACATTTATCTTGTAAACAACAAATAAATTGTTCATTATGAGTATTTGATTTCCATCTTTCATCCCTTGATGGATTTAAATCTCTAAGAAATTATTTTTGCACTTCAATTTATGGATCGAAATCTTCAATATTACGTAAAATGTAAATATTTTCTTTCTCCAACTCTATTAAGATAATTTTAACAACATATCTTATGAAAATCCCTTCTCCCATATGGTGTACATTCTGATGAGACTTTGGGATACTGATGTCTTCACCATATGATAGTCCATCAGTATAGAACTCAATAGCTTCTACAACAATATATTGTTTTGTAATAAAACCTTTGGGCTGACTTTGATTCTTAACATACCCTTTGAAAATATTTATGTATCATTCAATGGGGTACATCAATTTATAAGGAACATGACCACATATTTGAACCTCTATAACCATTTGAACCATCATGTGGACCATTATATCTAAGAATTATGGTGGTAAAAACATCTTTAATTCACATAATATGACTATAACCTCCATATTCATTATTATAAACTTCGTTAGTTCTATAACTTTATTTCATATGTCTTTGAAAAATAAGAAAATTCTGGTTAATGTATGCCATACATTTTGAGGAATAATGAAATGGAAAGTAATAGGCATAAAATATTACATAAAAACATGAAGTCATGTGATTTTAGTCCTTGTAACATTAAACTGGTCATTGACATTACAATATTGATATTTTATCAATACACCTCTAGAACTTTTACACTATAAAGGAAAAGAAAAAACTAAAATTTTTCCTATCTGAATAGATTGTATGCTACTGGAGGAAGAAGATTCTACCCTTTTCCCTTCAATAATGCCAACTTTTCCCTTATCCCCATATCAATCATGTCCAACCTAGCCTTGATTTCATCTTTCATTTTGTCAGGAACTTTTATAAATGTGCCAATAACACTGTCAAATGCATTTTTTTACATGCATGACATAAACAAAATGTTTGACGTACAAACAATTCCAATACAATAATTCAAAAAAAATGATCACTTCTTCTAACCTGATTTCTTAATGTTTTTCAAAAATGGTTTATCAAAAAATATTTTCAATATGTTTTACTTTATCAAACTATTGATCAACTGTTATTGGAGATAGTTTTATACCTTGTTTGGTATTCCCATCGAATGTTGTCATCCTTGATCAGTAGTAAGTCAACGAGGTAAAAATTTCCATTATCTTACAAATATAATCTTTGAGGAATGTTTTAGCCAAACTGATTGTATGTGATTTTCACAAATGGGACACCCCAACATTCTTTTGATGCTATATAATTTTTAATTTCCATCAATGGGGAATTTATTTATCATCCCATAAACATGGAAATCAATGTGAATTCTTCACTTCTATGAGCATCATACATTTTAACACATGTATCCCATATCAATTTCGTATCTTTAATCAATTGAGACAACTAGACATAAATATCATTACAAGGTTTATTTGGTCTAGATACAAAAAGAGAAACCAAAATTTATTTGTTTTCCATGAATAACCATGGTGGCAAGTTATAATTTACCAACATGACCAACTATGTACTATGAGTACTAATTTATACACCAAAAGGATTTATTTTTTCTATATAAAATGAATGATGAAAGTATCTTGGCTCATTCCAATTTGAGGATACAAGTAATAAATTTTCATACACAAAATAGAATCTATTGGATGATGTAAGATCCCATCTTTAATAATTTTATCTGCATTCCATGTCAATTGTATCATTATTTCCTAACATCCATATAGTCTTCTAAACCATTAATAATATAAAAGTACCATATATATTTAAATGTACTTGGTTCATTTTTCTTGTATCGATTCACGCTACATATAGGGGATTTTATGAGTGAATCGTGATCCTTGTGAAACAATATGCATTCATTTGGACAATAATGAAATTTTTATAGATCATGACCATTGTATGTAGAATTAATTTATCATCATGTGTTTAGAATCGTAGTTAAATTTCTTCCATTATCATATCTTTCAAGAGAATAAGTGTAAAGTCACGTGTTCTTTAATCGGGTTAAAATATGAATGTTTTTAAACTTTTTCGTTTTTTCGATGGTTCAGTTTTAAAACCAAGAATCTGGTTGATGTTTTGCAAGATGGGACTATTTAAATGTGTTTATATCAATCTTGGGTGAAGGATCAAATAGTTTCTAGATGTTTGGATGGGTTTTGAGAGCACTAGACCAGGTAGTAATGTTTGCATGGGTTGCGCACGGTTGGCCAAAATGTGTAGGTCAAAGCATGTGGATTGATACAG
Source organism: Viscum album (assembly GCA_963277665.1). NCBI lineage: Eukaryota > Viridiplantae > Streptophyta > Magnoliopsida > Santalales > Viscaceae > Viscum > Viscum album. The sequence goes on along the minus strand of OY728153.1, from coordinate 287,285,996 downwards.
GTGAGGCAGAGGCATTCACACAGGCTAAACATGAATAGTCAAACCATGTGGGTCAGTTGTGTGAGATACTCCAGGTATCCAGTAGCAGACACATGATCTGTATACGGTCTAATAGATTGCGTGAGACAAATAGTGTGAACAAACCAATTTTATGTTTTGGGTTAAATTATTTAATTAAATTCAAGATTAAAAAGGATTTAATTAAATTAAGTGAAATGAGGGTTTAATTTATTTAATTTCAAGGTCCAGAGGAATTTAATTAATTATTCCAAAATGGGTTGTTTATGCAACAAATTTGATGTTGGTATAATTTAATTTAATTATGACGGATTAGAGAATCTATTTAATTAAATGGTCTTGGAAAGAATTTAATTAAATGGTGATTAATAAAGAGTTTGGGGTTTCTCAAAGAGGTGAAATATTAAATACTAATAATAATAATAATATGATGGTTATTATTAATATTATTAATATTATGTTTATTCTTATAATAAAAATTTGTATTTTAATTCATTTATAGTGAGAACAAAAGAGGGAGGCGCACAACTTGGGTGAGGCATAACCCCCCTGACTCTTTCATGGGACGTGCACCACCCCTCTCACATGGATTCCTCCCTATGTGCTGGATAATGGTGCTCTCTTCAATTAAGTTGTCCATCTCGACAAGTTAAGTCCTTATTTGTGTGTTTCGTTATTCACATAAGTCATTTCGGCTCTCTATTTCCTGGTCTCCTTTAGGCTAAACCCCTAATGTCCGGGATTGATTCGGTTTCTTTGTTTATTCCAATTCTATGTGGTGTAGATTATGTCTTGGGACCCATTGGTCTATATTCTAAAAACTGACACTGAAAGAGAAGATATTCGGCTTTATTTGGTTCACTAATGTCATTTTTTGGTATGGATGTATACCTAATAATTTGTTTCACACCCCTTTAATTAGGTTCTTATGGTGTAATTGAGTTGCAGTTGATTAATTTTGTGGGTGTTGGTCCCCACCGAAATAAACTTGGGTGTCGATTGTTGTTGTTAAGGTTTTGTGATTAATTCTAAGTCTGTGCACACTATTTTTGAGTTGCATGTATGTGAGCAGATAAATATTTAATTTAGAAAGCATTGACTTAGGCAATTCATTAAGGTAGGGTCCTTGACTTTGCTTAGCTAAAAAATTCAGTATTTTTTTAATTACTATTATTGATAAATTTTACTAAAAATGCTGAATAAGTTGTTTTATTGGTGTAAAATGATTTGTTAGATTACAAAATCATGTTTTTGTAAAAAAAACCCTCTATAAAGGTGCGATACCTTCAAGCTAACAACATAGTGATTAGATTGATATGTTCGTTTACCTTGCTGCTTTGTGTTTTTCTATTTTCACCCTTGCATGTTGACGCACTTGGGTTAAGTGGTAATTATGAGTATTGGGTGGGATATGTTGAGATAATTAATTGGGGGATTAATTATGAGATATTAATTTTCTAAGTTGATATAATTAATTTGTGAATTAATTATATGCTTTAAGGTTGTAATTTAGATAATTAGTTAGAGGATTCATTGTGAGACAATGAATTTGATAAGTTAAGATATTTAATTTTTGAATTAATTATTTACCTTGATATTAACGTAGTGATAATTAATCAGGGGGTTAATTATGAGTATTGAGTAGGATAAGTTGAGACAATTACATTTTGAATTAATTATGTGCTTTGATATTGGAATATAGATAATTAATCGAGGGAATAATTATAGGATATTGAATTCGCTAATTGAGATAATTAATCAGTGTATTAATTATGATATGTTGTTTTGGATAAATTGAGATAATTGATGGTGGATTAATTATATGCTTTTATAGTAATGATTTGGATAATTAATTGTGGAAATTAATTATGGAAATATGATATTTTTAATGAGATAATTAATTCTGGAAAATTAATTAAAAGATGTGAATTGTGTTGTTGATTAATTAATTGATGGATTAATTATTGGAATTGTGAACTTTGTTAATTTTGGGGTTAACTAATGGTTTTGGTATATTTCATTAATCATTGGATTAGTAAGGGAATGATTATGGATAATTCATAATGAATTAATTATTGGGCTTGGATTAATTAATTTATAAATTAATTAATGGTCTTGATGGATTAGGTGCTAGACATAGCATTATAGACCTGTGAAGAAATACATACATGGTTAAATGAGGGATAGACATGATGTTCTATTCTATTGATAGATCTATTGAGGTTTATGGTTGTGAGACATGGCATTCTACACCAATAATGCATGCGTACAAATGATATTGGGGTGTTAGACATGGCATTCTGCACTCGATGTATGTTTACACATTGAGAATTGATATGTTAGACATGGTGATCTACACCAAATAAATGACATTAATGGGTTGGGGTTGAATATGTTTAAACGAAAAATGAATGATTAACATAGATTTATGGCCTCACATGAGAATAATTTGAACTCTAGTATGATTCTAATTAGGTACAGAGATATCATATGCCTTGAATACTTCAAGCTCTGGCATGATTAAAAGTAGGTACGAAGTTATGGTATTGCATAGGGAATGCTTTGGGCATCATTATGTTCCCAAGTTAGTATTGAGGGATGGTTATCCATATGAACCCTGAAGATAATAAATTATTTAATTGATATTGAAAGGTAAAGTGATGAAAAATATTTAGGGTTGATAAATATGCTTGTATGGTTCTTTTGCAGACTCTTATTCTAGCTCTCCAAAAAAGTAGGGATCGTCGTCAAGTTCCTTTTTGTAACCTGGTTGGGTTGTTGGTTATTTATTCAGTTTTTTTATTGATTTGATATATCTACACACTATTTAATGAAATTTCATTTTATAGATTTATCTAGAAAACCGGTGGTCCCGGCCAACTGAGATTTATATCTCACACCCTATTCAGGCCACCATTGCACTGGGGTACCCAAGTATATTTTCTAGTTTTTAGGGCTATGGACTTTCACTTTCTGTTTGTTTATACTTGGGAGTTAGGAACAAAGGACCGAGCGAGAGCTCGGTATTCTTGTAGATATCTCCCTTGGGTATTTGAGTATTTTATTTATTTATTTATTTAAATGTGAAGCATGCTATTTTTTTACTCTTTTCAGAGATGTATCACCATGGCATGCATGTATTATATAAACTGGTATTGGCCATTTGTTTATTCAGTTGATTATTGTTTTATATCTGCTCCCACAGTTGTCTAATATTATTATCTATTTTTCTGTGCACTCTGAATATGATGGTATAGTATCCCCACTGACTATCCATAGACCCTCAATTCAATTTGGATACCTCTGGAATGTGGGGAGATATTCTTGAGGACATTTGGAAAATTTCCCAACTACCAGTTTGAGGGTAATCTGGGTCAGGACATTACAAAGTGGTATCATAGCACCAGTGTTCTTTCTTTTTTTCCTTTGTCTTTTTGTTTGGGGTTGGTAGATAGGAGACTAGGAAAGTGTCATCACTCGGTTAATAGTTGTTCTTAGGACTGATAACCCCATTTATGAGAATTGACCAAGTGTACAAGGATGGTAATTGATATTTATACTATTCGAGGTTACAGTTTATATGATTTCACCTTGAGTGACTGGTGTATTTTCCGCTGCTTATTGATTTTGATAATTTTGTAAATTTTACATGGGCTGATATGGGAAGAAAGTTCCATTACATTCATCATCATATGAACTTATAAATTCACATTCCATGCATATGAAATGCCATGTAGTTTCATTAGTAGGATGCCAGCTATTTTTTATTGTGTGCCTTGGGTGGAATGCAATGTTTTGATCTGCTTTAGCATGCCTTCTTGTATAACGTGTTTAGATGATTATATTCCATGTCGCCTCTTTTATTACCATGTATTTATATTGTTATATGCTTATTTGTTATAACATGTTGTTGAGTTACTATTTATGATAACATGCTAAATATTTTTTTTATGTGTAAATGGTCGCATGAGTTGAAAATTTATTGATTGCATTTATGACAAGAGCCAGTTTTAGTTGTAAGGTGTATGGGCACCTTACAACTAGGAAAAGGATAACCCGTGTATTCGAATGATTGATAAAGGGTTTCTAATGTTAAAATGTTAATTGGAAATTTGATGTGATAAATGGAATCTAAATTCCAGTAGTAAGGTGTATGGGTGCCTTATCGATTGGTAGATGGCCACCCATGTGACTAAACCTAGTATAACCATAGTGTGTTTGAAAATTTTTATAAATGTAAAACTATTGATTTCTGTGAAATGAACTATGGTGGGGTTTCTTTTTGCGGAACCTTGATTGAATAAATGGGACCCTCATAGGATGACTCTTTATTAAAAGGAATTTAGAAGCTAAATTTCATGTTTAAAATAAATTGACACTGAATATTAAATGTTAAAGAAGAAGTTTATTATGGTTTTCTTGTTTTTCCCATGGATTGTCATTTAAAAACGAAGTTCCTTGTTGTGGAATAGTACCTATGAGTTTGTTAAAATTCATTCAAATTTTTAGAGTTTGAAATGGATTAATGAATTGGCTAAAATGAAAAGGTTATTTTGAGCCTAGTGTTTTCTGTTTCTGGAATGAGCTTTTCGACATTGGTACCATTGGGTTCCTTTGTCCCTAGTAAGACTTTTGGATTTTAAATAATGACACCCTTGTTTTGAGGGGTGGTTGTTGTATCTTCACTATTGGTTTGGGAATAAGAATTGTGGAATACATGGTTTAGCAGGTTAGACATGCCTCGGGCATGGTTAACCATTAAATATTTCCATGGGTTAACTCCGGAGTAGAGTAATTGGGGTGTTATGGTAAGTTCATCCCATTTCTCAGGATGAATTTCTGAGACTCGTGTGTTTTGATAAACTGGTCAGTTTAAACCTTTAGGCATTCATGTGAGATGTTGATGTGGTGATCATGGTTTGTAGAACATTACACCTTCATTTGATGTGTTTCTGAACTAGTTATCTTGTGGGTGACTAGTCTATTGTTTTGATAACATGGAAACTCCTAAGGTGGGTAGTGTCACATCAGTTTTGGTATACGTGACAGTTCTTTCTTGGCAGCATAACCTCAGTGAGTTTTGTGGTGTTCACAAACCTTTGGAAACTCCATTTGTTTTTGGAAGAGTTTCAATTGTAATATTTGAAAGGTCAAGGATTACATAGCTGATATAGGCATTGAGGTTTGGTTGATGACACGTCCGTAAGTGAATCGGATTTTTTTGGTAAAGAGTCTAATGGTAGTATTTCAACTAATATTTTGGTGACCTAGTATTACTCTTATTGTGCTCTTCTAAATAAGAAGAGCATGTCCCTATATCTTGACATCTTCCTGGAGGCACTAAGATAGCATCGGTATTACATTGTGCTTATGTTTTAAAATTTCTTGGGCTTGATGAGTGGTTGTTATCTTGGTTGTACGTGGGTTGAGTGGTACTTTGGGTGATGCCTTTGTTTGTGTTGGGGCATGATAGTTCTAAAATATCCAATCGATGGCTTGAATCAGGAATTCCACAGGAGGTCGAGTAAGGACTTCGATGTACATGTGTTTGGTGATATAAACATTTTAATTCCACGTTGATAGTTTAAGAGTGAGTGTGCGTCTTATGGGTTGGCGATGTCTATCAAGGAAAGATCCATGCTTTGGTAAGGTTGACTGTTAAATTCTAAGACAATTGGTGGAAAGCACTAATGAGTGGGTGGTTGAGGAGACAATTATGGGATCATATATCTAGTTTCTTGGTCTTGGTTTTTCACAGTTTTTATGTCTTGGGTTGTATTTTGGATCGTTGGCACATGTTTTTAAAGGCTTAAGCCATTAAGATTGTGTTTTGGTTAAAGGAGTGTTAGGAATTCTGGAATGCAACATGATCATTCAAATGAAACTTCTTGACCTTGGTGGTTTAGTTAATGTTATAGTAGTTTCTGATGGATTCTCATGGATGATATGTTTTTAAGCTGTATAGATTGTAAAGTTATGTGTTTTTGAACTGGGTTAAAAAATGAATATTTTTGAACTTTTTGATTTGTTGGATGGGTCGGATTTAAAACCAAGATTTGGGTTGATTTTTTTTGAGTTGGGACCATTTAAACATGTTGATATCAATCTTGGGTAAAGGCTCGAGGAGTTACCAGCTAGTTAAATGGGTTTTAGGAGCACTGGACTAGGCAATGGTGTTTGCACGGGTTGCGCATGGTTGGCCAAACCATGCGGGTCGAATTATGCGGCTTGCTACAAGTGAGGTAGAGGAAATCACACGGGTTGCGCATGGTAAGTCAAACTGTGCGGGTCAGCTATACTGGATACTCTAAGTATCTAGTAGAGGATGCATAGTTTGTGCACGGTCTAACAAACCATGTGAGACAAACCGTGTAACCTACCCAGTTTTATGTTTTGTGTTAAATTAATTAATTAAATTAAAGATTAAAAATGGATTTAATTAAATTATATGAAATGAGGGTTTAATTTGATTAAATTCAAGGTCAAGAGGAATTTAATTAATAGATTCGAAATGTGGGTTTTATGTAATAATTTTGAGGTTGAGAGAATTTAATTAAATGATGATGGATTGGGGAATCCATTTAATTAAATGGTGTTGGAATTAATTTAATTAAATGGTGATTAATGAGGAGTTTGGGGTTTATCAATGAGGTCTAGTATTAAATAATAAAAATAATAATAATAATAATAATAATAATAATAATAATAATATGATGGTTATTATTATAATTATTATTGTTGTTATTATTATATTGATTCTTATAATTAAAATTAGGATTTTAATTTATTTATAGAGAGAACAAAAGTGAGAGGCGCATTGCCTGGGTGAGGTGTGACCCCCCCCCCCCCCCCTTGCGGCTCTTCTAGGGGTGGCGCACCACCCCTCTTACACGGATCCCGCTGTGTGTGCTAGATCGTGTTGGTTCCTTCACATAAGTTTTCTATCTCAGTGAGGTAAATCCTTCTCCATGTGTTTCGTTATTCACATTGGTTTTTTTGGATCTCCATCACCTGATCTCAGTTAGGTCTAAACCCTAAGTTCTAGGATTTATTCGGCTTCTTCATTTCTTCCGATTCTAGGTGGTCCAGATTATGTCTTGTGACTCGTTGGTCTGTATTCTAATGACTGCCACTGAAACTGAAGCAATTCATCTTGAATTGTTTCACCATCATCATATTTAGGTAAGGCAATATACCTTATAATGGGTTTTTCATGCCTTGAATTAGGTCCTTATGGTGTAATTGAGTTGAAATTGATTAATTTGGGGTGCGTTGGTCCCCACCATAATAATTGTGGGTGTCGGTTGTTGTTGTTAAGTTATTTTGATTAATTTCGAGTGCGTATGCACTGTTACTGAGGTGCTTGTACGTGAGCAGATGATGACTTAAGTTATAAATCATTGTCTTGGAAAATTCCTTGAGGTAGGGTCCGCAACATTTCTTAACTAATAATACACAGTATTTATTTACTTACTATTGTTGATAAATTTTACTATAAATGCTGAATGAGTTGTTTCATTGTTATAAAAATATTTGTTTGATTACAAAATCATGTTTTTGTAACAAAACCCTTCAATAAAGGGCTTCTTCCTTCAAGCTAGAAACATAGTGATTAGATTGATATGTTCATTTAGCTTGTTGTTGTGTGTTTTTATATTTCCTCCCTTACATGTTGACGCACTTCGGTTAAGTGGTAATTATGAGTATTGGGTGGGTTAAGTTGAGATAATTAATTAGGGGATTAATTATGATATATTAATTGGCTAAGTTGAGATAATTAATTTTCAAATTAATTATATGTATGGAGGTTATAATTTAGATAATTAATCAAGGGATTAATTATGAGATAGTGAATTGGATAAGTTAAGATGATTAATTTTTGAATTAATTATGTGCCTTGAGATTGAAATAGATATAATTAATCAGGGGATTAATTATGAGTATTGAGAATAATAATTTGAGATAATTAATTTGTGAATTAATTATGTTCTTTGAGATTGGAATATAGATAATTAATTGGGGGATTAATTATAAGATATGGAATTGGATAATTGTGATAATTAATCGATGGATTAATTATGATATGTTGTTTTTGAAAAATTGAGATAATTAATGGTTGATTAATTATGTGCATTTTCATTAATGATTTGGAAAATTAATTATGGAAAGATAATATTTTGAATTAAATAATTAATTATATAAAATTAATTATGAGATGTGAATTGTGTTATTGATTAATTAATTGATGGATTGATTAAAGGAATTGTGTACTTAGATAATTGTGGGGTTAACAAATGGTTTTAGTATACCTCACTAATTGTTTGATTAGTAAAGGAATTGGTATAGATAATTCATGATGAATTAATTATTGGGATTAGATTAATTAATTTATGAATTAATTAACGGTCATGATGGATTATGAGATATACATGGTGTTCTATACTGGTGATGTGATACAACATGGTTAAATAATGGATATACATGATTTTCTACACTAGTGATAGATCTATCGTGGTTTCTGGGTGTGAGACATGACGTTCCACACCAATGATGCGTGCGCATGAATGAGATTGGGGTGTTAGACATGGTGTTCTTCACTCGATTTATGTATGCACATTGAGGATTGGGGTGTGATACAAGGTTATCTACACCAAATAAATGACATAATGGGTTGGGAGTTTAATATATTTAAAAAAAGAATAAATGATGAACTACGAGTGATAGCCTCACATGAGAATAATTTGAACTCTGGAATGAGTTGAATTAGGAATAAAGATATCATAATCCTTGAATACTTTGAGATCTGGCATGAGTTGAAGCAGTTACTAAGTTATGGTATTACCTAGGAAATGTTTTGGGCACCGTAATGTGCTGAAGTTAGTATTGAGGTACGGGTATCCATGGGAACTCTATAGATAATAAATGATTTAATAGAGAATGAATGGTAAAGTGATAAAAATATTTATGGTTGGTAAATATGCTTGTATGGTTCTTGTCTAGACTCTTATTCTAGCTCCGGGTCAAAGCAGGTATTTCCTTCAGGTGTCTTTTTTGGAACCTGGATGGTTTGTTGGTTGTTTATTCATTTCTTATCGATTTAATATATCTGCACATAGTTTAATAAAATTTCATTATCTAGATTGAGAAAGAAAACCAGTGGTCCCGGCCTACTGAGATTTGTATCTCACACCCTATTTGGTGTGCCATTATACTAGGTTACCTGAGTATATTTTCTTATTTGTAGGACTATATACTTTGACTTTGTTGTTTTCTTATACTTGGGAGTTAGGATCAAACGACTATGTGGGAGCTCGCGATGCTCATGGAGATTACCCTTGGGTCTTTGAGTATTTTATTTATTTCACTTTTGAAATGTGAATCATATTTTATTTTTTACTTCTTCTAGAGATGTATCACCATGAAATTCATTCATTGTATAAATTGGTGTTGGCCCTTTTGTTTATTTTGTTGATTATTGTTTTATATATGCTTCTACTATTGTCTGAGATTATTATCTATTTCTGATGTGAACTCTAAATATGAGGGTGTAGTATCCCCATTGACTATCCATAGACCCTCGCTGCTAGTCAACAACATCTGGTGTATGAGGAGACACTCTTGAGGTCATGTGGTGATCGGTCCATCTACCAGTTTTAGGGTAAGCCGGGTCAAGACATTACTATAAGTATCTCTGTAAAACTAGTGTCAATCCATCCACTTATGGCATTCAAATTATATAACTTCAATATATCTGAAAATGTTGTGTATTTAGTAGAACTAGTATTCAATAGTCTCTTAGAAAATTAGTTTAACTACTTGAAAAATTTTGGGAAATCATGAAGGTCAACTTCATTTTCCATTGTCATTTCTTCCATGAGATCTCCATCATCATTTACACTAGTATTCATATATAAAGATCCATAAACCACAATATCATCCCAATTGGTGTGTACATTCAATTTTTCCCCGTGTTTAGACCAAAATTTATCTCTCTGATCTATTCCATGAAAAATCAGATGTTCTTCCAAACCATCTAGACTAATTTGTCTTGAATAACTATATAAACATGGATAAAGGATTTAAGAATGGTCGTATGCATGCTCTATGGTAAACTTGATGAACTATTTAACTGCATCATCATATTCTCTTTGAAAATGATTTTCTTGTGTCCATTTTTGATTCATATTCATCCTATTGGGTTCAAAAAATATTAATTTTGTATAATAAAAAAAATACACATAAGATATTCATTATAAAAGATGAAAGTGATAGATAATTATAATAAGGGAAACCCAACATTTGATTGTTTCAAATAATTATAGTATTCATTGAAGAAAATTAGTAATTGAATTTAATAAAATAATTAATCAACTATGGTAGGTGTTATCCTCTAAATTCATTCAATGTTGAAAGTTAGAGACAACTTTCATCCTCACCAACTCATCCCTCAAACATTTATCATTTCATTTTGTTGTTTGATACACATACTTAATATCTTATGGGAATTCACATTTTTTGCACGAAATACTCTAAGAAGTAGTTATCCATGGGATGAGTACTACTCAGAGTAGTACAAGAAATATAAAATAGATGGTGGATGAGTCTCAAGAAAAAAATCAATAATAACTGTTTGGGATATGAATCTGATGAGGATGGTAGTTGTACTGTATTATGTTCTCTAAAAGGGTATTGCCTCCCATTTCGGATAATTACCCCATTGGAACTAGTTATTTACTCATGACCTATTTAAGTTGAGATTTGGGGGTATAAAAATTCTTGTCTATGATTCAAGGAGTCTCGGTGGGGATATGTTATGATATATAAATCTTTGGGACCTCTATTAATTATATATTTACAAGATAAATCTCTATTTTAATACTTTCAGTCATATAACTAAGGCTAGTTCGGCCACTATAAAAATGATCCATCAAGTATTTCTTAAATCCCCAAAATAAATGAAAACATAATATATGAAGCTAAAGAGTAATAAGAAACCCAAATATGATAAAAAAAATAATAAAACCTCATTCAATCAACTATAGTATATAAAAATGTATTGATAAAACATTTTAATAAATAAATATTTGTTTCATATACATGGGTGGTAATCATATATTATTAGGGGTGGAACCAATAAATGTATACCTAAAGTGATGAATACATACAAATAATTTCTAACAATTATTCCAATATATATAATTTGATAATCTCCATTATATTTTTTTGGAATAAGTGATGTAACAACCTAATGATTTATTTCATTTAATATTAATGGTATGTCAAATATTTGAAAACATCTCAATATTATAATTTCAAATAATAATTGATAAGTAATGGAAAAAAATAATATTAATAAATAATATAACTAATAACGGTAAAGGATTCAAACATCTAAAAATTCTTAGTTTATAAATTTATTCAACAATCAAGTCTAGAAAGATTTAAAAAGAAGAATTATTTTTAAGTAGTTAAAGAGTATGAATTATAAGAAAATATCATTTTCATGGCCATTATGTGTTTTTTTTATTTTGGGAAAATTGTATAAAATTTCTATCATAATGAGATAAATAATAGTAACTATGGAATATATAGAGGTTTTATGTTAATTGAGAGATGACCCACTCTTACAAAAATAGTTTGTAAGTGAGATAAATATTAATAAGTAAAATGAGATGATGAATTTCAACCATTGAATGAACTCTATTATACATGTGAAAAATAAAACGATTGTATGAAGGCTTGTAAAATTTTTCTAAAAGCATTGGTGAATGTGAAGAAATAATTAGAAATGTATTATATGAAAAATAATGTAATGTAAGAGGAATTTATAATTTATGCCACACCGAAGTATTTAGAAAAGAAACATGAATTCAAATTAGATATGTTTTTTCATCTAATATGATAAGTAAATTAATTTAATTTAATATTTTTCACAAGATTAATGGGTACTTATCATTTAAAATATGGCTATATTTTTACAAAGGTATAGAAAAATAATAGAACGATATTCTAATTTGTTGTTGGTAAATATTTATGGTAATGTATTTAAAAGGGGAAACTGGTTTTTTGTAGTAAAAAATTGATCATATTACATAATGTGACATTTAAATATTGACTTAAAAAGGGTGGGTAGAGATGTTTTTATGGTGAAAAAATAAAATTGGTATATATTTTTTACTAATTAAACTGGGGATATTGTTAATAATTAGAATCAAAATATATATTTAAATGAAACAACCCTTGGGCTTCTCCTAATGATAATTTCTCTTGGATATTTTGTATTAGGTTTTTGTGAACATTTGATGAAACTAGAGATCTTCCTATAGTTAAAACATTACATCAATGAGAAGTATTCAATCATGGAAAATGAAATCGAGGATACGTAATAGGATGTGCTTGATTGAATAAGTCCCTTAGCCTCTATGTACTATAATTGATGCTTAAGGTCACAATGCACCATCAGATCCATCTGATAAGGTGGATTATAAATCATATGGTCTCCAAACATAATCCTAAAAGAAACCCCAACATCTCTCTTAGGTATAAAAATATATAATTTATCAATAAAAACATCATGAAACCATTAAACTAGAGGAGGAAATATATCTCATTGTTTTCCCCAGTGTCCTCATAAAGTTAGAAAGATGGGACATAAGTCGGTCGAGTTTCCAATGGTTAGGTCATGTGAAACCTACCCCTAATCCCTATGTCCAATGTTAACATCTTCATCACCCTTTAGGTATATGAAAGACAATAATCAATTGTAACAGTCAACTTGAGCGTGGTAGGGAATTAGTCAATATATCCCATAGATCAGGTCTAAAAATCAATTCAAATATGAAGAAGTCTAAGATAAAGTAGAGATATTGAAACCATATAATGCATTCGATCCTTGGATTCTTTCGACCCTTGAATCATTCAAGCCATGAATTTGAGCCTTGGAATTCTTCAAGCCTTGGTTTGAACCTTGATTCGAGCTTCGATTCATCGAGGAGGAGCGATGGCCGATGGTGGCTTCCGTAGAAAGATTTGGATATCACGACGAGTTCGCAACTGGTTAGAGTTTCAAAAATAGATCGGGACTCTTTAATTAGTGATTCAAAAAAAGTTCACAGAAAGATCCCTTTTAAGAGTGATAAATTAATGGCCGCTGATAAAATGAATCTTTATCAGCACTTATTTAGTGTTGATTAAGATTCCTTTTATCAACACAGACTAATTTAGTGTTGATAAAGGATTTATAATTATAATTAAAAAATATTGTAAATATATTTATTTAACTATATATATTTAATAAATATATATAGTTTAAATACATTCTTTTTTTAAATTTATTTATTATAATTTTTTAATTATTTAAATATATAATTATTTATTTGTAATAATAAAAATACATTGTTAAAAAATAATATTTATATCATTATATATATTTATATAATTAAACATGTATAAAAATATAAATATAATAAATATATTCATTATTTAAAAAAAGTTATTATAAATTTTAAAATTATTTAAATATATATAATTAATTATTTATAATTATATAAATACTTGTTCAGAAAATAATTTTCAGTTATTTGTAATTATAAATATATATATTTAAATATAGTAAATATATATTTATAAATATTTTTATTTATATAAAATTTTTTACAAATATATTTTTAACATTATTAATAAATATTTAATTATAAGTGCATGCATGTTAAAAATTAATGAAATTAAATACTTAAAAATGAGTACAATTTAACAATATTGAAAAATTGGACAAGTTTTATTAATTAAATATAAATTATTAAAAAAATATGGATATATGTTGAAATAAAGATGACTACATATTTACAATATTAAAACATAGTAAATAAATATATAAAAAATAAATAATAGAAATTGATTAAATTCCCCAAAAAATAAAAAATAAAACATATTAAAAATGAATTAATAACTAAATGTAATATAATTAAAAATAAAAAAATAAAAATTTCATGATTGAATATATGATATATTAAATTTATCATGTTATAATGAAATTCTAAAATTAATACTAAAATTTGAATATATTACATAAATATTATGTGTTTGTGTTTCTATATAATGTTTCATTAATTATATAAATATTTGTGTGTGAATTGTATATAAAAATGTATTAATTACATATATGTGAAATAAATATCACACATGTTTGATCTATGTTAAATTGTAATATCAAACTACATTCAATTATTTCTATTACTTAATGCAATTAGTCTATATTTTTAATTCATATTAATTTTTAATTATAAACCGTTATTCACTAAATATATGAATATTTAATGTAAATAATAAATATTTTTTATTATATAAATCATATTTATATACATTCATATATATCTATATATTTAATATATACTACTTATTAAGAATATAAATAATTATTTAATTAATAAAATTTTTATTATTTTTTTCAAATTACATTTTATTTAATTTTTATTTTTTTACTTTTCATTTTACATATATCTTTTTATTTAATATATATTGTTTATTAGAATTTATAATTTATATATTGAATAATCAATTTATTTATTATTAACAATAATTATTTAATTAATAATTTTTTTAATTTTTTTAATAAACTCATTTTTATATTTTATTTATTTAATTATTTAGTTTTATTCTGCTCTTTATTAGTGCTAAAAACTACTGATAAAGTTTCCCTTTATCAATGCTAAAAAAAGCGCTGATAAAGGTAATCATATATTAGCACTAAAAATGAAGCACTAATAAAGGGTTCCTTTTATCATCGCTAAAAATAAATCACTAATAAAGGGTACCCTTTATCAGCACTTTTTTTGAGCTGATAAAGGGAACTTTTATGTGTGATTTTTTCTAGCACTCATAAAGGTCACCACTATTAAAGTCATGTTTTGTAGAAGTGTTTGGAGATGCCTTGTTCAGGTTTTCATGTACACTTTTACCCTTATTTTGAGTATATCATGGTTGGGTTTTTTGGTAGTTGTTTTGAGTGAAATTGGAGAATTTTGGAATCCCATGGGGTTGTGCGCGGTTGGTGCATGGTTTGGGAAAACCATGTGGTTTTCACCAAGAAACCACCAACCCTGTTTTGGTGAGACAGGAGCTAGCGCACGGTTGGGGTACAATTTTTCCAAAGCGTACGGTCTCCCTCCCAAACCATGCACCCTCCAAAAAAAGGGATTTTCATTATTGGAACACATTTTGTTAAACCATGCACCATTTTTGAGGAACTGTGTAACCCCTAAGTAGAGCTTTATAGTTAAGGCGCACAGTTGGGAAAACAATGCACACCTTCCCAGAAAATTGTGTGCACGAGATTTAATTCCTATGATTTTTTAAAAAAAATCATAAACCCTACAGTTTTGACCCCTAATAACCCTATCTAAACCCTAAACACTTTCCTCGATTTTTGGAATCCCTTGGGAGGATTCCAAGTCTCCTTGAACCCATTCCTTGAGGAATTAAAAATCCGATTGAAGTATCCTCTCCTCTATGGTATATTCTTTCTTCTTTTTTTGGTTTCCCCTCTCTATCATCTCTCTTTACTGATGAGGAAGAATGTTTTTTCATCTATTTGAGATGTTTTAGATCTAGGTTTTAACTGATATTAATCCTTTGTATCTATATCTTAGTTGTTGGTCCTAGTTCTTCCATTCCATTGTGATTTTTATTGTTATGAATTAATTTGGTTATTTTAGTTAGGCGAACATTTATGAAAAATCTGTAGGTTGGTGGTTTAATTTTCAAATCCCATATTATTGATTATAATTACATGAATGAAATTGTGAAATTTCAATTTCCATGTTGGGAAATAAATCCAAATCAGAGTTAGTCAGTTGGTTCAAATGTGATTATGAAATTTTTGAATAATTTTATTATAAAATTTATTGATTGATGGATTTATGAAATTGATACTAAACCTTAGTATGTGTTGATATGATTAAAATAATGTTTTATGATAATGGGTGATAAATGTTTGGAAATATGGAACCATGTGAATGTGATATTTGTGACTAAGTTGTGGGACATGGATTGCAACCCCAAATATCCACAGGATGCTAGAATACCACTCTGGGCCCTTACTATATATGTGTATTTCATGATATCACTGAGTTTTTAGATATGGACTGCTAATACAAATACCCACGAGGTTCTAGAATGCTTCTCTAGGACCCCATTGTTTGAATTTGAAATTGAGATTAACTGAATAATGAAAACCCATAAGGGTATGAAAAGTGTTATCCATTTATGGATCCTTAAGACTTCAGCATAGGTCGAAGTAGGTATTTTGTTTCAGGTTTATTCGTGAAACTGAGGTTTTATATGGTTAATTAAAGAATATTTGTAATGTTAAAACCATTTACTTTGTCAATTTTACTTTATTTTTTATACAAAATTTTACACTATTATAGACTGGATATTTTTTAAACACTGTTGGTGATGTTCTACTGAGTAGTACTCACACCCTACATGGGATGCCTGATGGGTACCCGAATGGACTTCATGTTTGAAAGACAGTAGAAGGGAAATAACCCTATGATATATGGTTGAGTGGGATACAGCATAGATGAGGGAACCAAACATGATTGTAGGACCCACCTGGGAGTTTTCATTATCTTTATTTTGGGTTTTTATTTAGCACTACATTTATTATGTCACTACATATTTACTAATTTGGTTTGGATATTGATTTTAGGATTAAGTTTTATCATGCGATGTTGGTTTTTATTAGTTATGGTATTATTTAGGTTATTATTTAATATCATTGGATGTCATATTTTTATTTCTGTTGTTGTGTTGCTTTGATAAAGAGAGTATAGTCTCCCCTCATTACATATTATACCATCGCTGCTAGTTAGTATCCCCTAACATATGGGGAGGTGTGACTAAGGTCATGTAACCAATTAGGTTGGGTCACCATCATGTGGAACCCAGGTCAGGACGTTACAAAGTTGTATCAAAAGAGGTTTTCTTTCCTTTTATATTTTCTTACTAATTGGAAATGGTATACATGAGACTAGGAAGATTCAGGAATTTCTCAATATATCGTGCATGGGACTGTCTAACCCATTTACTAGGGTAAAATCTAATTAACCAGGGTTAGATTGTGGTTACAAGTGTTTGTTGTTACAATTCAATGTTATTTTGCCTTGGGTTATGCACTTATTATGTGATGTTATTATTTTATGATATTTTACGCATGTCTTATAATGGAGTGGATTTTGATTACACATGTGTCATTCTATGCACTCGAGGGTGTTATGTGGCATGCATCATTTTAGGGATGCATATAAATGAATTTTTTTGGTGAGTTGTTTAAATGAAAATTATTTTCTATACTTGTGTAATTTAAATGGAAATGTTTCCTAATATGAAATTTTAAATTGTAAATGATGCTATTTTTGGTAACTTGAAATGTTTAAAATGGGTGTCTAATAGAAAACCTTAACATATTGAAATGTCTTACCCTAAGTTAGTTAAGACCCTGATGAGGGGTGGTTAAGGGTAGTGTTAGTGCCTCAACTTTGACTATGTGTTGGGGTATAGAGGATGAATTCTTATAGATTTATGAGAATCCCTATTACATAAATGTGTTAGTGATGTGTTAAATATCCAAAGATCTATATTTTTTATTATAGAAATATTAGTTCATAAAGATTCTTGTTGATAGGTGGATAGGTGTACATGGCTGGAAATGATCCTCGAGCTATAGAACCATATGACCCTTTAGTTTCAAGTGAGGGATCTAGAGATCTGTTCCATGAGAAATTTTCTATCTTTATGTAGTTTATGGAGATATACATAGGGATGGATATACGAAATATATCTAAGTTGACATAGGAGTTCTAGTTGAATCACCCTCTGACATTCACTGAAGTGGGTGGATCTGAGGAAAATGAGTTCTGGATTAAGTTCATCCAGAAGATCCTTGAAAATTTCTAGACTCATTCTAGGAATAGTGTCAAATTGAATACTTATATGTTATGTGGTCAAACAGATCATTTTAGGACATTAAAACTTAGGATGTATAGTTGGATAACATGATATGGAAGGATTTCCAAGATGATTTTATAGAGAACTTTTATCCAGATATGTTAAGGGATGTGAGGGAATCCAAGATTATGTCATTCAATCATAGGAGTATATCTTTGATGGACTATTTTAGTTGTTTCACTAATTTTATTGCTTTATTTTAGTGTTGGTAGGATATGAAAAAATTGTAGAGAAACATTTTTATGATCGTATTAAATGTTAGATTAAGTCCCATGTTAATATTTTCATGCTGAATTTTTTTAATGATGTAGTACATCAGGCTCTAATTTCATGTGGCGCGTGAAGTAGGATTCAATTGAAAGATAGGTGGTTTTTTCTAGATGACCATGAATTACACCTCCTAATAGTAGGAATCATTACTATAAGAATGTAAACTAGTGAAATATTAACAAGAGTGGCTAGATATAAGGATTGGTTACTCAGATTAGTAATCAAATATATTTCCACCAGTGTGGTAGGACAAGAAACATTCATAGACAATGTCCCCAACAATCGTTGGAGTGCAAAGCCTGGGGAAGGATGGGTTACTTGAATAGGTATTAAAGAAACCCTTGATTGATGGGTATTGATGGGGGAACCACAATGAATTAGAGTGTTTTAAGGGGGTATTCCACCCGATAGTTGTCTGTAAGTTAGAGTTCATTTGTTCATGGAAGTCTAGGAGGTAGACATGGTACTTTATATAAAGAGAGATCGTATGAGTAGGATGGTAAAGCTCAGCGGAATCAGAATATAGTATAGGGAATAGGGGTAGAATATTTGCAAGAAAATTATCCTTCACATGTGGATAGCAAGGTTGGACCATCAATAGTCATATGTACTATTTTGGTAGTTTATACTCTTTCTAGTGACTTATTTGATATAGGTGCCTCTCATTATTTTATATCTTCAAAATTGGTGAATGTGTTTAGTTTTAATTTCAAAATTTGTGAGAGGAATTTTGATAATTGACACACCATTATAAGTATGGTTGAGGGACATATTTTTATGTAAGGGGTATTCTCATGAGGTTGGGGAGTATCATTTCTATTTGGATATTTACATACTTCAAATGGAAGGTTTTGACTTAATTCTAGGTATGGAATGGTTGGTGTCATAGAAATTCCACATAGATTGTTACTATAGGAGAGTGACCTTTAAGCCTCCTTAGGGAAATAGTTATATTCATTGTGGAGATTGGGATATCTTGGAAAGTCCTATTGGGCCAGTACGTCAGCATTTGGGATGGCTCGCCATCCAGGTTTCATGTATTTTGTTGGATGATAGGAGGTGTTAAGAATGATTTAATCCCACCCATAGTAGACTGGTTTCACGACGTGTTTCCTAAGGACTTATTAGGTCTACCACATGAGATGGGTGTTAATCTTGTAATTGATCTCATGCTTGTAGCTGAACTAGTTTCTATTAAAATTTATATAATGATACCAATAGAGCATTGATATTCACCTGGAAGATTTTATGGATAAGGGATTTATCTAACCAAGTATGTCACCATGGGGTTCTCCGGTCTTGTTTACTAAGAAGGATAAATGGACCCTACATTGATGTGTTTATTATCAGTAGTTGAACAAGATGAAATTGAATAACCAATACCATATTTTTTCTATCGATGATCTCTTTGACCAATAGATAGGAGCTTGTGCCTTCTACAAGATTGACTTGAGATCAAGGTATAATCAGTTGAGTGTTATACCTTATTATATACCACATAATTTTTTTTGGAATAATTTATGGACTTTATGAGTTTATTATGCTATTGTTCAAGTTAAATAAACATTCTAGATAGGTTTGTGACCTTGATGAACCAAATCTTCCACCCATACCTATATCAGTTTGTGGTTGTTTTGTCGATGACGTCTTGGTGTACTCTAAGACACATGGATATCATTCCCAGCATCATTACAGTGTTCTATGTACACTAATCATGTATAGGATTTATTCCAATATATCTAAGTGTAAATTATGGATCAACTATATTCATTTATTGAGTAACATCATCTCTGACGAAGGTTTGTCAATGGGCCTAGAGAAAGTTCAATCAACAGTTTCATGGGAGTATCCCAAGAATGTATTTGATATACAAAATTTTTTGGGTTTGGTGGGTTATTATTAGAGGTTTATCTAGAAATTTTCCCATTTGTAATCACCTATCCCAATCATGACCAAGAATGGGATCAAGTTAGAATGGTCTAGAGCATGTGAGGATGCCTTCCAAGATTTCAAGAAGCATCTAACTACTGCACAGATCTTGATCCTACCCAATCTAAGTGAGGAGTATATAGTTTTCTGTGATACGTTCGGAATAGTACATGGAGAAGTTTTGATGTAGTGGGGTCTAGTTGTGGAATATTGGTCATGGTAGTTGAGGCCACATGAACAAAATTATTATACATGTGAGCTTAACTTGGATACAGTTATTTATGCCTTGAATTGTTGTTGATGTTATCTATTGGGAGAAAATTTTACTATTTATACTCACGATAAGATCTTAAAGTAAATCTTTTTTCAGTGATATTAGAATATCTGGAAGCGAAGATAGGCTTGTTATATTAAAACATTTGATTTAGATCTAGCATATATGCTTGTAAAGGGAAATAGTTTTGCTGATGCTTTAAGAAAGAAGACATGGAATAAAACAATTCAAGAGTCTAGTATTTAGTGGAAGAGAACGACCTTGATTGATGAGATTTGTGTTTTTTTTCAGGAGTTTTAGTATAATATAACCCTCATATCTGTATCTATTGAGTCCACACTTCTGAGATAGATTAGGGAAAGTTATTATGAGTATCTAGAATGTTTTTCCTCTAGAAAATATTTAAAGGTTTGAAGTCAACTTATGGATGAACAATATATTAGGATGAGATCAACCATGTTTGGAACTATTTTTTTATGCCTATGAGTATAAGAGAGGAGTTTATACATGAGTTTCATTCCTCAAAGTAGGAAGTTCATCTTGGTTTGACCAAAATGTATCATGACCTATGTCGACGGTATTGGTGGAAAGCCATAAAAATAGAGATTGTATGGTTAATGACATGATGATACACCTATCAACAGGTGGAGGCTGAGAATCGATGACTTAGTGGGTTACTTTAATAGTTTCCAATTTTGGAATTGAAGTGGTTTGATGTTACCATGGAATTCATAGTGGGACTTCTGAGGATTCCTTGGAAGAATGATGCAATTTGGGTGATTGTGGACCGTCTGATGAAAGTATCCCATTTATTAAATATATGGGAGACATTATTAGTGTATTAGTTAGGGGACATATATTTTCAGAATATATTCTATTTATATGG
The DNA here is from genome assembly GCA_963277665.1 of Viscum album. NCBI lineage: Eukaryota > Viridiplantae > Streptophyta > Magnoliopsida > Santalales > Viscaceae > Viscum > Viscum album. Next base: position 287,264,610 of record OY728153.1, on the reverse strand, counting down.
GGTCCCAAAGATCATTTTTTATACTGTGACTCATAATTCACATCGTACTTCTGGAAAAGATTGAAAAAGTCACTTGGTACCTCAGTGTTTCTGAGTATGGATTTCCACCCATAGACTGATGGGAATTCAGAATGTACTATAAATGTTATAGAGGATATGTTATGAGTATGAATTCTTGACTTTAGTGGGTCTTATGAGAATTACTTCTCACTCATTGATTTTTCCTATAACAATAGTTGTCAAGAGAATATTCTGATGGAAACATATGAGGAACTTTATAGTAGTCCATGTAGATCACCTATATGCTGGATAAAGGTTTGTGAGTCAGAGTTGTTAAGATTGAGTCTCATGTAGGAGATGTTGGAGCAGGTTCTACTGATTTTTACATGTATGTACATATCTCAGAATAGGCAGAAGTCATATGATGATCGACATCGATAACCCCTTTATTTTATAGTGGGTGATTGTGCATTCCTTCAGGTGTCACCAAGATTGGATCACCAAAGGATTCAGAGAAAGGGAATGTTTTTACCCAGGTTTGTTTTACCTTTTGATATAGTGAAGATAATTAGGCTAGTGGCATATTGATTGGATCTTCCATAGAGGTATAGTGTTATGCACAATTTTTCAATGTGTCAAAAATTTGGAATTATTATCCCAACTCTTCACATGTTATTTATGATGATGATGTTGAGCTTGAGTTTGATGCATTATTTAAGGAGAATCTAATTCATGTTATAGATCATAGTGATAACTGATGTGGAGAAATACCATGCTGATAGTTTGAGTATTGTGGAAACATTGTCATTTTTAGGAGGAAACATGGGATAGAGAAGTAGATATGTGGGCTCAGTGGCCCACAATTTCTACCATGTAATCTTAGAGATGCTTGGGAGTATATCTTTAGGATGATCTATTATAATGAGGGTCTATTTGGAGATCCTATCCTTTCTAGAGATTCCTTGTAGGAATTTTCAGGTAATATTTTAACCTTTTTTTAGTATATCTTGGTTGTGTTTTTGTTTGGGGTTGTTTCAGGTGAAATTGTAGAATTTTGGAAGCCCATAGGGCTGTGAACAGCAGGTGTATGGTTAGGTAAATCTGTATGGATTTAACCTAGAAACCATGCCCCCTTTTTTGGTGAGATAAGAGGTGGTGCATGGATGAATTAAGATTTGGAAATACCATACAGCCTCCATCACAAACCGAGCACCCTCCAACATTGATTATTTTAATGGTTGGAATATGAATTTTCATAAAGTGAACCATTTGGGAGGATCCATGTAACCCCTATGTATAGGCACATGGTTAAGGCATGCAGTTTGGTAAACCATGTTCCCCAACCTAGGAATCCATGTGCATGAGATTTAATTCCAATAAAAAAATTAAACAAATTCATAAACCCCCTAGTTTTAACCCCTAATCACCCTAACTTAGCACTAAACACATTACTTCATTTTTTTAGGCTCTCGGTAGGATTCCAAGGTAACTCAAACCCCTTTATTGACGAATCAAAGATACAATTGAAGTATCGTCTCCTCTACGGTATGTTTTTTTTCCCATTGGATTTTACTTATCTCTCATCACTCTTTCTCTGTGGAGAGGATTGATTTTTCCTCCATTGGGGATGGATTAGATCTAGGTTTTAATGGATATTAATCCTTTGGATCTTGATCTTAGTTATTGTTACTAGATCATCCATTCCATTGGGATTTTGATCATTCTGCTACAATTTTGGTATTTTGGTTTTGGTGAACGTATATCAACAATATTGAGTTTGGTGGTATAATTTTTAAATCTCATATTCTTTATTATAATTACATGTACGTAATTATGAAATCTCAATTTCCATGTTGGGAAATTGTATCCAAATTAGAGTTAATCAATTGGTTCAAAACATGGATATGAAATTGGTGAATGTTGTGATTATAAAATTAGTGAATAATGTAATTATGAAACTGATTAATGATGTGTTAATGAAATTAATTAATTAATTAATAGGTTTTTGAACTTGATAGAGACCCTTGGGGTGTGTCTATTTGATTGAAATAATGTTTTATTGTAATGTTTTATAAATGTATTGAAATATCAAACCATGTTATATGACATTTTTTATTGAGTTTTGGGGTAGGGATTGCAGCTCCAAATACCCATGGGGTTCTAGGAAATCTCTCTATTCCCCCACTATATATGTGTATTTCATGTGATCACAAAGTTGGGGGATATGGACTATTGATTTAAATAACCATAGGGTTCCAAACTGATGCTCTAGACCCCCATTGTTTGAATGTGAAATTGATATTAATTTAAAAATGAAAACCCATAATTGTATGAAAAGTTTTATACCATTGTGGGTGGTTCAGACTCTAACATAGGTTGAACTGGGTATTTTTGGTTTAGGTGTTAACATGGTCCTAGGGTTTTATGTGGTTAATTGAAGAAAATTTTTAATGTGAAAATTGTTTACTATATCCATAGTACTTTATTCTTTATAAAACTTTATACACTATTATAGACTGGATATTTTTTTATACACCATTGATGGTGGACTACTATGATTTACTCACACACTACTTGGGCTTCTTCATCATTGCGTGAATAGAATTTATTTTTGTAGGAAAGGAAAAGGGAAAAATCATATGTAAGATGGTTGAGTGGGATGGATCTTAGATGAAGGAACTGATCATGATTTTAGGACCTTCTTGGGAGTTGTTAGTATCTTTATTTTGGGTTTTATTTAGAACTTGACAGTTATTATGGTATGATATATTTACTTATTTAGTTTGGGTATTTTTTCTCTAATTTTGGTTTTATCATTGATTTTGGTCCTTATTTGTTATGGTATTATTCTAGTTATTATTTATTATCATTGTTTAACGTTTCTTTATTTCTGTTGTCGTGCTTCTTTTATATAGAGGGTATAGTCTCCCCATATTACATTTTAGACCCTAGCTTATAGTTGGAAGCCTCTAGGGTATAGGGAGGCATGCCTATCTTCAATTATCCAACTAGATAGGGTCACCGAAATATGGCACTTGGGTTGAAATGTTACAGTGACCTCCCATTATTGAATAGTTTTAGATATTTACATAAATGACACTCCTTCTCAATTATAAAAGGTAACTCACTCCCCTCAATTATTCACACCTATAAATCCTTTTTTATTGAACAACCCCTATAAAAATTCCTCCCAAAAATATATATCCATATTTTATAGCTGCTAATATTCCCAAAAGTCCAGCCTTAGGGTCCTTAAGAAGATATCTAAATGAAGTTTCTCTAAGAGAAGGTAATTTTACTCAATAAGATCATTCTATTTCTTCATCTTTTATAATATTAAATTTTTTATTGACACTTATAATATAATAAAAAAATTATTTATAATATACATAGATTTTATTATGTTTATTGAATAATATTTACCCATCTCAACTTCTATTAAATGGGAAATGAAATCATAAATCCAGTGTATGGTGGACTGCCACCTAATGAATTGATTTAACTTTTTTTCCATCAACAGTTCACACAGTTGGATATAATTTTTCATATAATGTAAATATATAATATTTATGATATAATTATACTTATATAGTTATAATACCACATACACCTTCTTCACCTTCATTAATTTTAAGATATGATAACATCGCTTGTGTGTACAATGGATTGCCGCCTCGTGAAGCGATGTGATTTTTTTTCATATATTTTACATAGAATGTATTAATGATCAATTTAATTAATATATTTGATATTTATGACCTAATAATCATTTTAGGATTATAATATCAAATATAACTTCTTGCCTTCCCATTCATTGGAAAAAACTAACGTCGCTCGTATATATGTGTAAACTACTTCCTTCAAATATTGATGTAAAACGATTTTCATTTTACTTTTACATGTTTGGTAATAAGGTTTAATTTTATTGATATAAATGACATATAAAAATTAAAATTTATTATTTAATGGTGAATGATTAATTATTTTCCTTTCATTTCATCTATTGAGAAACATGGAAACAGTGTTCATGCATACGTATGACTTACCAAATCCATAAACGTTGTAATCTATTTTCTATGTATAACTTTTTAAAATTACTAAAAATTCATATATAATGAATATATATTATATTTTTATCATGGAAAAAATTATGTACAACATTTTACCAAGATAAATATAAAATTACCTAAATTATTAAGCAAAAACATACATGAAAAATGATGAAATTAACACTCGAAAAAATGAGATTAACATATAATTGTGAATAAAAATGTCATAAAAGACTGTAAGTAAATAATATGTGGTATGATATATATGTTTATAGTTCCTTAAAATATTTTTAATAAACGTATATTTATTTTATAGGAGGTTCAGACACATACAAAAGATGTCTAACCTAAGATAAGGGTTTCTCTCTCACTTTTACTTCCATGAGACATATGTCATATCCACAAATTATTTCATTCATGTGGTATATATAACTCCCCTTTGATATTTTATATCATTAATATATTTATATTTATGGTTTTCAAGTTTCATTTTATGTTATTTATTTAATTTTGATTATGATTCTATAGTTACCGAATTGGTAAGGGTTTATTTCACAATCTCATCATTATTAGGGATTTTTTTGTTTAACTAACTCATAAAAGAACTATTTGGTATTTATATTTTAAAAAGAATATATTTCTATATACTCAGGTTTTTAATGAAATTTTTCAAGTAATATCACCATTTCCCTCTCTTTGATACTTAAAATTATTGATAGAATGTTTTTAATAAAATTCAACTTAATTTCTCTCTTCGGTTGAAAGTATCTTCTCTTCCATAAGCCAAATGTTCAAAAACTATTTCAAAAAATGTTTTAATATTATAAAAATTATTTATTAAAGAAATATTTACTCATGTTGAACTTTTTTTTTAAAATGAATGGAATCGTTATGTTTTTTTCCATATAATACCGATTTTTATTTTACTGAAAATTTTAAAGGAATATTTGTTTTAACTTCTATGGAAGAAAGAAAATTTATAACATCATTAAAACTACATTTTTGAAAGATTATTTTACAATTTATGAAAGTTAATATTAAAAATATAATGTCAACTTTTGGTTTTAAAAATATGTTCAAAGTAGAAGGTTATTTTCCTCAAAAAGAAATTAATATAATTTTTATGGTATTTTTATTCATCAATGAAATCAACCCTTTATTTTATGTATAATATATCGGGGATATTTTTATTGATATCATACATATTATTTATTTGAAACACTTATGATTAGTTTTACTGATGACGTCCAATTTTATTACCCTTCATCATATTACTCTAGATGTCGTATGATTATGTTTAATTGATTAGGGTAAGTATTAACATTTTGAATGCTAGTTTTTTAATAATAATGTTTTTATATTGATTACCTATTACCCATTTAAAATGAGGAATGCATTATAATTATTATGTGGTTAGTTGGGACTGATTATAGATATCCCTTCACTATATTAACCGGTATCATGAGGCAAATCTATTGGCCAAATTAAATTGGTTTTTACCCATAGTTTTAAATATTCTTGTGAAAGGTCTTGATGGTATGTTTTAGATGTCTAGTATTATGAATTCCCTCATTATGAGATAATTTATTGATGTCCCTTTGATTATAGATTAGTTATAATATACATGGATAAGTTTCAAGATCTTATTATTATGTATATGGATTTATTGGATCCTCATTTATTCCTATCATATTATAACCAGGTTATTGTTCAATTGGAATGTGATCTAGTTATTTACCATGAAATATTGATTTTGATTATTTATTTATGATCCATTTTTTGTTAATATTGCCCTTACTAATCATCTAATCTCACCCCTTTCTTATTTTTTATTTTCTATAAGATACCAGGAAGTGTTTTTTTAATTGATATGTAGGGAATAATGGCATTCACAAAGAAAAAACATGGTGTATTTAATATTTTAAAGTTTAATGTGAATTTTTATTAGGTATCTAGTTTACCAACACTACTAAACTATTTCTATTATTGGGGTTTATTTTTTGTATCTAGTGCTAATGTAATAAACTAGACACCAACTCCGGGTTACTGGAGTCAGGGTCATTACTATAACGGTCTAGAATTATTTCTAGTAGACTATAATAGATTCCTATAAAATTAATACATTGGTGGCTAAACCCCCTGGGTGGGACACACCACCATACCTAGTGGAATCCATTTCCTCATGAAGCCCTTGCACATAGATCCATGCTTCGTCCAATGTTCACACTTGAGAGCTCCCAAAGATCGGATTCACTCCTACCTCTTTTGCACTAAAACCAACTATAATAACCCTATAATTTTGTAAATGGAAATTACATTACTTTTGAGGAATAATTAATACATGACACAAAAAGATTCCCAAAGACCGTATTAGTTTAGTGTCTTTGGAAACTCAGAACATCATCTTCTAACATGGTGAAAGATATTCAAAATATCCCATAAAGATCTTACCCTATTTTTTTCTTAACTAAAACCTTTATTTATATCTCAGGGACAAGAAAATATAAAATAGTTGTGCTCAAATTCTCAATAAGATTAAACATGAAGAACATAAAACAAACCATAAATATTTTAACGTAAAACCATGAACATAAAGTTTAAACATCAAAATCATGAGTCATGGAATAAATCTTGGCTGTTCATAAGGAATATATCGCAAAAGAAAATTAACCGTGAAAAAATATAATTTGAATAAAACATGTAATTTTGGAAAACTAATAATCACAAAATATGATTTCTATAGTATCCAAGGCATTGCTTCCAAGACCATCATAGTGGACAAAGTCCATTACTGAATAGGGTTTACTTGTCATTCCAGCCATGTATTAATGAATCAGATTTACTTTCCATTCTATTCATGAATATCTAATGAGATATAAATCTTTACCCAATTCATTAGTGGTAGATATAGGTCCCAACCATCTCATAATGAAATCATTATTTCATGTTCCACAAAAACATAAATCATTCATCATAGCATAACCCAAGAAATAAAATGGGTTTCTAAAACATCATTCCATCATAACCTAGTCCATATAAAATATCATTCTATCATTAAAGAGCTAAAATAATATTAATAATATGGATAGAAATTTAAACTGATTTAAGATCATCATCTTAGATGGAAAATAATTTTGATAAAACACTTGAACTTAATTCTTGAGGAAAATATCATTTCTTCTTTAAAAAAATTTTATTTTCACAAAATTCTAAACAATTTTAAAATAAAATAATTTAGTTAAAAATAAACATTAAAACGTGTAGAGGAATATTCATGTAAATAAGGTTTCATGAAAATGTAAAAATACATTAATTCCATATAAGTTAAAATAAACATTCTCCTCATACTTTTTCTGGAAAATTCAAAAAGTACCTTATATGGTAAACAAAAGAAAGATTCCTTCCATACCATGTAGTAAAAGTAAAAAATGGGTAAAAATGACTCTAAAAATACATTGAATAATAGTAAACATTTTATTAAAACATTTTTAAGAAGCATATACATTGATGATATATACATCCTCCGTAAATACTTAGGTATAAACAATCTTGGATAAAAATGAGATTGCAAAATTATCCTTTACCTTGTACTTTTTATTAGTTGAGGGTGTGGTAACCTTATGTATAATTGTTAAATCATGTTATTAAATTATTAAATGACCATATCCATATTTATTATTTCATATATGATCTTATTATATTATTTTGATAATAGTATTTCAAAATTACCATTATTTTGGGTGTTAGCTTCTTCATTTTCCCATTCATGTTTTGTCATGTAAGTCATGTTTTTTATGAATAGAATGTATTTAATTCATGACATTAAGTTCATAATTATTATTTTCATTCATCATATAAATTTTATAATCATTATTGAATTTTTAACATGGAGAACGAATCTCATCGCGTCGTGGAGATGGTAGGTTGTACGTACACACGAGCGACAGTATGATTCATTTAATGGTTAAATGGTATAAAATTGGATGGTATATTAATTATAAAGAATAATTTATCATTTTATATTCATTTTTTAAATTTATAATACTCCTCATTATACCCATCCAAATAAATTATTTTTTAATAACAAATTACACCACGGCGTGGAGATGGTAAGTCGTACGTGTGCACACGTGGTGATATTGTTATTTATATGATGTATAAAAGGAGTTATAAGTTTGTCCCATAATTATAATAAAATCTTAGAATATATAATATATTGGAGTTATTACTTTATTATGGAATCAACACAGAAGGGGGAAGTAGAAGAAGAACATAAATTAATTTTAATTGGTAAAGCAATTACCACTTCTTTGTTGGAATTCCATTGGATCTCTTCTTAGGCACACTAGGGATGGAATATTTAGAAATCCAAGACCTCCAAAATTTTAATAAGAATGTTTATAGGAGAATTTTTAAGTTTTTGGTCGAGCTATAAGGCTCATGGTGGTGTGAGTAATTGTGGGAGGAGATGTCATTTTATAAAAGAGGAGGAGGGACACTTTAGGACGGTATAGAAATATTGTTTTATTATAAAATTATTTTCAGTTAAAAATATCCAAAACTCATTTAATTCAAAGATAAGATGATTATTTTTTGAAATACTCTCAACAAAAAGGTTTTAGATGAGTTTAGGTTTCAAATTTAACCTTATATTTTAGCTTTAACCATTAGTTAACTAATTTAACTCTTACCATGTCTTCTTATATATTCATACTATATGGTCAATATAGTTACTATAAAATTTCAATCGAACCTCAAGTGGTTCATTATTGACATATTAAAAATTATCAAATTCATTTTTCTAAATATTATATTTTTTGGACAATTATATCATTTAATAAAATAGTATTTGTTTTAAAAACTCAATTATATCATTTTTTATACTATTCAAATCATGACTTTTTAAAAATCCAAAAAAACTTTATTATTTCAAAAAAAATAATTAATTCAAATATAAAAAGTCATAATCATCCATAAAATTCGTGGATGTCATAAAAAGTTTCAAAATAAATTTATTTTAATATTTATAATCTCATTTATTTAAATAATTAATTAATAAGTTAATCACCACATCATCATTATAACATAAATAAATTTATTTATTTGGTGTCAAAAAATTATAAATAAAATACCATGATGTATGAAATCATTAAATATTTCCAATTAATATTTGTAGTCTAATTTATATTATGTATAACCCCATAATAAATTTATTTATTAAAAAATACAAGTTTATACCATATTTATCTATGCTTTAGATTAATTCTTATAAAATTTCATTTTCACATCCAAGTGGTTCCATGGGGTCACAAAATAGACTCAAGGACGCCCATGGTTGGAAATATATCATCAAAAAAGTTTAGGACATGTGTTAGGGTAGTCTAATATTATTATAATATTATTTTTTACCCTTATTTACAAGATTTTCCCTTTAACCGTGGTAAATAAAAGAATTACTAAAGTTACTATTCAAAATGTAAAAAAATAAAAGGTACCTATTTACAAAATTTGAACCTTATAATTCCAAATATGGAATCTATGTTTTCAAATTCAAAAAAAATAAGTTTCAGTAATTAATTTAAAATTAATTCTTGTTGTCAAAACCAAAAGGTGGGTTTTTTAAGAAATAATAACTATCAAAAGATTGACATGTGTTTATGTATAATTTAAAAGTAAAATTACTTATACTGACCAAAAGGTGGTTTTGAATTAAAATGCAGTATTTTATCATTTTATCAGAAAAATAAATAATTTAAATAAAATTAAATTTTTATGTCCCTATTTAAAATAAGAAGTTTATTTTTTCAAAATTAACTTATAAAAGAGTCAAAAAATATATTTAAATTGGGTGCTCCATCAAAAGGCGGTAAAACAGCATTATTTGAAAAATACTTCTTTTATCTAGAAATTTGATTTTGTTCTCATATCATGTTCTAGAAAATGTGTAATATGAATTATAATGTTATATAAAATTAAAAATGTGGTTAATACTATTCATAACATCGAGTTTATATACCATAATAATATTTTAATAATATATCATTATTTAGTGGAACTCGGTCTCGCGTATAATGCAAGATATCAAGGAAAGTCAATCTTGTGTGTAACACAAGACAAGTTAGTGTTGCGTGTAGTGAAAGCTTACTTTGATGTTGTGTATAACATAATCCAAACTTATTTAATTTAAAAATTAAACAAAATCTATACTCAGTGTTGCATGAAATGAATTATATCAAAACAACTTGAAATTGTGTACAACACAAGCCAAGAATAGTGTTGCGTATATTGAAAGATAATACAGTATTGTATATAGAACAAGATAATATTGGTGTATCATAAAACAAAATAAATCAAAGAAATAAAAAAGAATCTATCTCATAGAATATCGGTGTGTTACATTCTACTCCCCTTAAAATTATTTTCACCCTCGAAATTTGTCAGGGTTATAAATGGTTTTCTAATTGAAAGTTTATTTTAAGGAAACCCACATTATAAAAAGGGATAATGAAACATCATTTTAAAAAAGGAAAGTTTGAAACATAGAAGTTACCCAAAGTTACTCATCAGTGGGTTTCTACATAGGATCCCATAGGTGGGAAGTGAAAACATGGATATGGAAGAGAAATATAACCATCATGTTCTGATGAGTTGTGATAGAGAATATGGTTTGGAGATATTTAAGTACCAGAAAGCCATAAATCTACAATTATTTAAGGGACCATAAGATTCATTAGATAAGAATGTACTAGGATAACATTTTTGGTTTCAATACCTTTTTCCTAAAGTTGATGAATTTTTTCATGAGGAGAAATACTTACTTGATTTCAGTACAATCACATTTTTGGTCATTCCATGAACAATTTACACATCGTCTCTTATTTAACTCATCTAATAGCCATATGGACTTCATTTTCTATTGATTTTGATAGTACAACTTTCAAGGGGTTAGGTGGAACCCTTACATGGCCCATAGGCATAAGTATTACATGGACCATATGCCTTAGAATAATTTATTGCTCGTAGGATTAAAACATTACATACAACCCAAACTTACTACATAGAACTACTCCTCCCCAGCATCTTCATCATGAAATTAACTCTCCACCTCTGCAAGGTTGTTTGGTTAGGCTTTCCCATGCATGAATAGGCTTTTCCCGATGGCAAGTGCCATACCCTCTCATTCATGCAATCTGTTTAGCTTATGCAATGGTGGAAGCTGCTTGCTCATCCTCCTACTGAAGCTTGTTCCTTGTAGGTGGTCTGGTTTTCATCTGCACTTAAGGTGTCTTGAAGGCCTTGAGTTGGCATGAAGGCCTCACTGACCCAAATACCTGGGGTGGATTGAAGTCCTTAAAGGACTCAGGGACCAAAACGGTGACCTGAAGGCCCAAATGGGGGAACACTCCCGGTTGCTACAGTTCCAAAGAGTTCCTGCTACAGTCCCGTTGTAGTTCCTGCTCTAGTACTACTATAGTGCCCTGAAAATATGCCTCCGCCTAGATTTGACCATGGGTTTCCTGGATGCACTTAAAGAGTCCTCACCAACCGGGCTGAGGCTCATGTTATTCATCTCTTATTTAATGAAATAAAGTTGAATTTGTCGTTCTTGAGGTGTTATTATATCATGCGATAGAATTATAGGACATTTCATCGGTCTCAACAAAAGGATAGAATAGGTTATCAAATATATATAAGGCCACCTATAGTGAGATAATATATAAATCTAACAAAAATTAACCATAATATGACTTATATTATACATAAATGTATAACATTACAATCCTTCCAAAAACTGAAAATATAAAACATTAAAAAGAGGTGAAAAAATTCGACTTCACATTGGTCTCCCAAAACTCATTTGGAAGTTCTTGGTTGTCACATTCCAAACATGTGAATATCTTAATCATGTATTCTATTGAAGCATGATAATAACATTAATTACCATTGAAACTTAGTGACAACATGCATTCTTTCAAAATTAACTCTTTCCACACACCCGAAATACCAAAAATTCAAACCATGATATCAATTTGTCCTTATATCTTTCATGAGCTCATTATCTCCTTATCCCTTCATTATGCGCATATCATTTGCTTTCCAAAAATATTTCAATCACTTTTCATGGTTACCGGTAGCATATAATTATGGAAAACCACAATAGACCAATATTTAGATATTCCAATATTTCATAATACTATAAATGAGATTCCACAAAACTATTTTGGAATCCCATTACATAAACACTTAATCATTCCACCACTTCATTTTCATACTCAAAATCGCCAATAGTGATCGCATGTGACATCCCTTTGTCTTTTTCCTTGAGAGGTTTCTTACGTAGATCATCATTATCCCTTGGATTAGGGCATTTGATAGTGTAATAACCCATTTCCTTGCACTTGTAGGATTGATTTTTTGGGGTGAGTTCTCTATAGTCTTCTCTCTGTTCACATCATTAGATACCTTTTTCCCATTACATTGGCACTCAACTTCTCAATTACCATATTTTCCACACATGAAACATTTTCTAGTCCCATTAAGACAATCTTCACCATTCTTATTTCCACAGATTGAGCATAAAAACATTCATCTTCTTTTCACCATTTTTTTGAGATTTTCCCTTGAAATCCATCTTTCGTTTCTTGTCAAAACCATGAGATGGATATGTAACAACACCTTTAATTTCTACATTGATATCGCCATTAAAAATATCATCATAGCTACTAAATTTTCTGATAACTAATTCCCTTTGAAGAGTTGGTTTTAATCCACTGAAGAATCGGTCAAATTTACTTTTAGGATGGATGATAAAGCCAGAAGCATACCTTAAAAGTTGTGTAACAGTTTCCTCATATGTACCAACATATTCATCATCCTTTTTCATAAGCTCAAGGAACTCCTTTTCCACCTTTTTTAAAATAATATGAGGTAATTATATATTGAAAAATAAGTTTTAAAACTCATCCCATCCCATGGATTCAATTTCATATTTCTTCCTTGTATTCTTAATTTGAGTCCACCACTGGTCTAATTCACATTCTAAACGATATATAGCAAAAATTACTTTTCATGTTCCAAATAAAAAAGGATGGAAAAAATATTTTCAATGGTACTGATCCATTGTTTAGAAAAAAGTGGATCAGAAGACCCACATAAAGAAGGTGTACGTTTCCTCATGAAGGACTCAATATAATGTTGTTCCCTTCTCTACTCATTTAGAAGTCCATAATGATTCATAACTTGTGTAAGTATAGTAATAAGATTTTTCCTTCCATATCCCATAACATTTGGTTGTTCAGGATGAAAATCATTCCATTTCACAATGTATTGATCATTAACATGGTTCCTTTGGGTTCCATACATTTTCTAAAACCCAAAAATAATAGTGTGAGAGGAAAAATCATACTAGAAAAACAACATAATCAAGGGGGAGTAATTTCAATCTCTAATATCTTAGGTTTAATCCTAGGTTATTAATGATCATTACCATAATTCTAGGACTGTATCCTATAGTTATACTTAACCTTAGGGACATCCCTAGACATACCATAGAAATATCTATAGGGATATTACTAAATTTTCCGCATCCTAGTTTCCAAATATCAACTAAACCATCACTCTGATACCAAATATAATGGTCTGGAATTATTTTTAGTGGAATATAATTGATACTTATCAGAGCACTCAATGGTTGGATACACCCCCTTGGTGGGACACACCAACATCCCAATTAGCATCCATTTCCTCATTAATCCCTTGGACGGAGAGCGATGTTTCGTCCAACGTTTACATGTGAGAGTTCCCAAGGATCGGATTCATTCCTACCTCCTTCGATCTGATACCAACTATAACAACCCAAGCTTGATGTACATGGACATTAAATTAAATTTTCTGAATACTTAATACATGACACAAAAATAATCACAAATATTTTTTCAGTTTAGTGTCTTTGGAAACTCAAAACATCATTTTCTAACATGGTGAAAGTTCTTCAACATATCTCATAAATATCTTACCCTTTTTTTCCTACCTAAAACCTTTCTTTATATACTGGGGATAAGAAAAAATAAAAATGGTGAGCTAAAATGATCATTAAGGTTAAGAATTGAGAACATAAAAAAATCCATAAAAATTTTAACTTAAAAACATGAACATAAAGTTTAAACATCAAAATCTTGAGTTCTGTAATAAATCATGGTAGTTCATAAGGCATAGATCATAAAGGAACATTAAACATTATAGAATAGCATTGGAATAAAAAATGTAATTATGGAAAACTAATAAGAACATAATATGATTTCCATAGTTTCCAAGGCATTTCTTCCAAGACCATCATAGTGGACAAAGTCCATTACTGAACCGGGTTTTCTTGACGTTTCAGCCATGTATTACTGAACCAGATTTACTTTTCATTCCAGTCATGTCTATCTCATGAGATATAAATCTTTAACTAATGAATTTTAGGGAGATATAGGTCCCACCCTTCTCATAATGAAACCGTTCTTACATGTTCCACAAAAACATAAATCATTCATCGTTGCATAACCCAATAAATAAAATGGGTTTCTAAAACATCATTCCATCATAACATAATCCATATAAAAGATCATTATATAATTAACATAATCAAATCCTATTAATAATATGTATAGAAACCTATAACTATTTACGATCATCATCTTATATGGAAAATAATTTTTATAAAATGCTTGAACTTTATTCCTGCGGGAAATATCCTTTCTTCTTCAAAAACGTTTTCTTTTCTCAAAATGCCACAAAATTTTAAAATAAAATAATTTACTTGAAAATAAACATGAAAACATGTATAGTAAGATTCATGTAAATAAGGTGTAAGGAAACTATAAAAATCCATTCATTCCATATAATTTAACAAAACATTAACCTCGTACTTTTGCCGGAAAAATCAAAAAATACCTCATATGGTAAAAAAATAATGATTCCTCCCATACCATGTATTAAAATTCAAAAATGGGTAAAAATCACTATAAAATTAAATAGAATAATATTAAATATTTTTTTTAAACATTTATAGTAAACATGGACACGGATGATAAATATATCCTCAGTAAATACTTACGTATAAACAATCTCGGATAAAATTGAGATTGTAAAATTATCCCTTACCATATACTTTTCATTAGTTAAGGGTGTGGTCACCTCCTGTATAATAGTTAAATCATATTATTAAATTATTGCAGGACCATATCCATATTTATTATATCATATATGATCCTATTTTATCATTTTTTAATAGTATTTCAATATTACCATTATTTCGGGTGTTAACTACTTCGTTTTTTCATTCTTATTTTATCGTGTAAGTTATGTTTGTTTGGTATAGGATTAATTTTATTCAGGAAATTAAGGTCATAATTTTTATTTTCACTTATATAAATTTTGTAATCATTCTTGAATTGTTAACGTGGCGAAATAATCTCACCATGTCATGGAGACAGTAGGTCGTACGTATGCACGAGCGACGGTATCAATCTCTTGATGGTTAAATGGTATGTAATTGGATGGTATATTCATTATAAAGAATAATTTATTTTTTTATATTAATTATTTAAATTCATTATACTTTTCATTATTCCCATCCTAATAAAGTATTTTTGAATAACAAATTACACCATGGTGTGGAGACGGTAAGTTGTACGTGCGCATGCGTGGTGATATTGTTATTCGTATGATGAATAAAATGATGTAAAAGGTTGTCCCATAATTCTAATAAAATATCAGCATGTATAATATACTATATTTATTAATTTATTATGGAATCAACATAGAAAGGGGAAGTAGAAGATGAAAATAAATTGAATTGAATTGGTAAAGAAATTGCCTCTTCTTCGTTGGACTTCCTTTGGATCTCTTCTTAGGGACACTAGGGGTGGAATTTTTGGAATCCATGACCTCTAGAAGATAACTAAGAATATTTATAGTATAATTGGGAATGTTTTTGTTGAGCTAGAAGTATCAAGGTGGTGTGAGGAAATTTGGGAGGAGATGCATTTTTATAAGAGAGGAGGAGGGGCACTTTAGGAAGGTATTGAAATATTATTTTATTATAAAATTATTTTCGGTTTTAAAAGGTCAAAAACTCATTTAATTAGAAGATAATATGTGTGTATTTTTAAATCCTCTCAACGAATAGGTTTTATACAAGTTTAGGTTTCAAATTTATCCATCTCTTTTAACTTTAACCCTTAGTTAACTAATTTAACTCTTGCTATGTCTTCTTGTATATTCATAATATATTGTTAATATAGTTACTATAAAATGTAAATAGAACCTAAAGTGTTTCATTAATGAAATTTTCAACATTATCAAAGTCATTTTAATATATATTATATTATTAGGGCTATTATACCATTTATAAAATAGTATTTGTTTTAAAAACTCATTTATGTCAATTTTTATAAAATTCATACCATGACTTTTTCAAAATCCATAAAAACTATATTATTTTAAAAAAGTATATTAATTCAAAGATAAATATTCATAATAATCCATAATATTCTTGTATGGAATAAAAATTTTCAAAATAAATTTATTTTGATATTTATAATCTCATTTATTTAAATCATTAATTAATAAGGTAATCACTACATCATCATTGTTTCATAAATAAAGTTATTTATTTGGTGTATAAAAATTATAAATAACATATCATGATATAGTAAATATTTATATATTTCAAATTACTATTTATATTAGAATTTATCTTATGTATAACCCAATATTAAAATTGTTTTATTAATAAGATACAAGTTTATTTCATATTTTTCTTTACATTAAATTAATTCTTATAAAATTTCATTTTCACATCCAAGTGGTTCCATGGGGTCCCAAAATTAACACAAGGTTGTCCATGGTTATAAATATCACATCAAATATTATTAGTACATTTGTTAGGGTTTTTTAATATTTTTATAATATTATTTTTTACCCTTATTTACCAGATTTACCCTTTAACCATACTAAATAAAATAATTATGGAAGTTACTATTCATAATGTCCAAAAATAAAAAGTACCTCTTTACAAAATTTAAACCTTATGATTAAAAATATGGAATCAATTTTTCCAAATTAAAAACATAGAATTTTCAGTAATTAATTTAAAATTATTTCCCATTGTCAAAACCAAAAGAAAGTTTTTAAGAAGTAATAACTATCAAACGATTGACATGTGTATGTTTCCAATTTAAAAGTGAAATTACTTCCAATGACCAAAATCAGATCAAATGATAAAAATATAATCCAATTAAACTTTGAAACAAAATAAAAAATATAATCTAACTATATAAATAAATTATATGAAAATGTACTTTTGAATTAAAATGTAGTATTTTTTACTATTCATTAAAATTTGAATTTTATCAGAAAAATACCAAAAATTCAAAAAAAAGGTAAATTTTTATGTCCTGATTCCGAAGAAGAAGTTTAGTTGGTCAAATTTAACTTATTAAAGTGTCAAAAACTATATTTAAAATGGGTGTTCCATCAAAAGGTGGTAAAACAAATTTTTTTTAGAAATACTTCTTTTATCTGAAAAAATGATTTTGTTCTCATATCATGTTATAGAAAATGTGTAAGATAAAAGATAATGTTATATAAAATTAAAAATGTGGTTAATAATATTCATAATTTCTATTTCATATCCCATAATAATATTTTAATAATATATCGTTGTTTAGTGAAACTCGGTATCGCGTACAATGCAAGATATCGAGGAAGGTCGCTCTTATGTGTAACGCAAGCCAAGTCAGTGTTGTGTGTAGTGTAAGATTCCTTTGGTGTTGCGTATAACATAATCCAAACATAGTTCATTTATAAATTAAACAAAATCTATACTCAGTGTTGTGTGAAATGAATTATATCAAAAGAACTTGAAAGTGTGTACAACACAAGCCAATAATAGTGTTGTGTATACAACAAGCTAATACGATGTTGCATATAGAGCAAGATAATCATGGTGTAGAGTACAACACAATATATTAAAGAAATTAAAAGAATATATCTCATAAAATCTTGAGTTATTACAATTACACATAAGCTACCACCTAATGATGATTTAAATTCACACTATCAAGGCCCGCCACAAAATAATCACAATATACCATAAAACCTTTACATGTATGAGGTAATATAAATATATGATTCATTGTCATATTTTTCTTCATATCCAAGAATACTTATTCACTCATGTAAAACCATACAAACTTGGTCATATTCTCTGTTAAAGCTATCATTAGAGCATAAATATTAGAATGTTATGAATGAATTGATGATATTATCATGCATGACTTAAAACTCATGTTCTAAAAAAATTGGTGAAAATTTCTAGAAAATTACTAAGTTTACCTTATTAATATCTAATGAGAATGTAGATTTATGAACTAAATTTCCAAGGAACTTATCTTTCCAAATTTAGAAATGGAATTTAGAAGGTACATTATATTGTCGATGCTCTTATATAATCTCCAAGACAAACTAAATATGTCTAATATGTTTTTCATGGGATTTCAAATTCAATAAATTTTTATCCAAAATCACTACAATTAATTCATTTAATAATATATTTAATGTCGTATTCATTAGATATATAAAAACTATATGAGAATTGGTTAATATAAATGGCTTTACTAAATACTTTAAATGAACATATATTCTTTGGAAATCTATATTTGTAATATCTTATGAACTAACTCAAAGTTGATAATACATAGAAAAAAATAAACATTTTAAAACACATTTTCCCCTTTTAGATGATAAAATAAATAATTGATTCATGGAAAATGATAATAGTTCGCAATAGTCTCTAGGTTCAAACTTTGGTAGTCTAGTCATAATCATAGAAAATAGTCGGCCTTCATGGTGGAAATAATTGGGGAACCCTTGGTAGATGTAATGGGTCCAATAAACACCTTCACCTCAAGATATTCCTATTGAAATTTAAAATCCCTAAAATTCCTTAGGTCCATGAAATATAGAGGTATTGATATCAATTTAGTTCCATGTAAAAGATCAATAGAAAAATCCACTTCTATTTTAGGAAGTAGTAATAAGAAATATTTAGGAAATACATCAAGAAATTGATCTATAAAATGATTTAACACTATTTTGTATTTAGTTTTAATTTATCTAAGTGTAATACTGTTCACTTCTGTGATACATATTAATTTTCTATTATCTGTTATTTCCTTTCTTTCTTGGAATTTTTATTATTTACTGAATGTATGTTTAATTATATCTAGAGATAACAAATATAACCACATTTTATAGTAGTTTATATATGTTTGAATCCATTTTAATCACTATATTCCTTGAATAACACTGAAAATATTATATTGGGGACAATTAGATCCTATATATTCCTATAAGGAGACACCACAAGGGCACAAGATAGACACATCTTAGTCTACTCTAGTCACTTTTTTAGAGGAGTTTTAAGGAACTTAAGATTAGCTGATGCATCTACGTTTAATCCTAGAAGAGATTATAACTTCATGGATTTAAAGGAGTGAGAAGCCCCTATATCAAAAAAGGTGAAATATAAACTAGAAGAGGAAGGTTTTGGGTACAGTATAAGTACTTTTATGGAATTTTCAACTTGTCATTTTAGTCTTTATTTCTTAATAATAGTTTTTGTACATAAAAAAATCATTCGCAAAAAAATAATAGATTACTTGACTAAAGTAAAAACCCGAACTATAATTACATGTAAATTATAATTAATTTAATTTATAGATCTATAATTACCTAAACATGTGGTTCTTTATTTCATTTATGAGTTGGTTGATTCAATCTTGTTATACCATTGTTGCATTATATGGTCCAAGTGAAAAATTCATTTAGTACTGATCCACACATGCACCATAATCTTTGAATATCATCATAGAATCACCGGGTGCTATGATGGATGACCTTAATCGATTTCCTTATTTGTGGTTGATCATAGAAGATTTATTCTTAATGGGTGAATAAATTTGTGTTCTCTCGATAGATTGAGATAAGAGGAGGAGAGATCACATTATAGATGTCTAGATCTCTCTCTAGGTATTTAGAGGGCCTCTCACTATCTATTCTGGACAAAAAAAAGTTTGTGGAAAGTGGTATAATTAGATATTTATTATGGCTGGTTTAAGGTTGACAATTTTCACATGATCCCTTTTCCAATTAATTAATTCTTAGAGATCCAAATGTCTTAATAATAATCTAATTATTATTCACTTGACATGAGAATCACTTAATAATAAATAATATCATTTATATTATTTATAATCAGACCATTAAACATAGTCCGCCTATTCAATTCGTTTTTTACCAATCCTTGAAAAATAACTATTTATTTAAAAAATAAATATTATTTCATTTTTCATCAATATATATAAAAATATTATATTCACCAAACCATGAAAATAATTATTTATTATTATTATTTATCTCACTTATTCATTTGAATAACTTGTGACTAAAACAAGGAAATCAACCAAAACTGAATAAATATTATTTATTCTAACTTTGTTAAATTTAATACTAAATTTAACTCTTATTGAGGGTACACATAGTGTGTGAACCTTTTGGGATCTTTCTAAGTGGAATTAGGTAGAATCACTTAAAGTCTATGTTTACCAACAAGAAAAACATAAAGGCACCCATATGGAAATATGTTAATGTCCCAATGACATAAAACATCCAATGAATGACTCCCATGTAATATAATCCCTTTATCATGATATCTCAAATCATGTAGGATGAATACATGTTTTATCAACCTATGTGCTCAATGTCTCTTTCTTTAAATTTATGAATATAAAATATCCCACTAAACACCATGACCATGGATTTAACCAATTTCAACATGACCCATCGGGGCCTACCTGGCTAGTGGTATTCCATTTGTTACAAACCCAAGACTACCTCCAATAATCTAGGGGTAGGAGACCAACACTGAGTAGGAATCTCTCACATATGGAATGCATTAGCCTAAATACCTATACAAATAGACACATCTTCAAACCCATTTAGTGATTACAGTAAAGTAAAAATGATAATAATGGATGCATACATCTAAATCCCACAATAAGAGTATGACATAAGTATTGGAAAGAATAAGGGACAAATACAATCCCATTAAAAATTGTAAAATTGTCCAACCTAATCAGAACAAGGGGACTGCTATCAAATTTAACACAGGTATGAACGTCAGTCTGTCTAGCCCAAAACTATGCTCCCACATCTTTTGGTCCTCCTAGGACCTAGTCAAAAGGCATGTATTCTTCATAAGACACGACTTGAAAAATAATATCCCATATAGGGGTGAATAATAGGATACCCTAGAATAAGTAAGCATAAAGTATTAAGAGTAGCTGACTTATCAATAAATAGGTATATCAATAAAAATATGATACATAGTGATAATCATAAACTAGATATACTCATGACTAGCTCCATGTCTCTAGATATCTCAACCACTACTGCCCACATGATTCTACTTGAGGATTCTAGGTAATTCTCCTTCTAGGATTACACACTCCATGAGCTAAGATGTCACTGATAGCGCTCGTCTAAGAGGTCATGATCATCAGGCCTCGCCAAAGAAGTACTCACTATATCTTGGAAGATCTCATCATCCAATTTGGGGATCAAACTCAAGGCCACTAGAGGACACAAAAAACTCTATTGGATAAGAAATCTAGATAGGGGATTAATTCCTAGTTCATAGTAGTCATTCCAATACCATGAACCCCATCTAGGATGAATAATAAATGATATAGAATCCCACTCTAGTCGCACAAAGGGATACGTTGAACAATATATAAGACAAAAAATGTATATGGGACACAATCATATGCTCATGGAATAATGATATATTCTACCCACATGGGGATTGACCAAGGAATCACACTCAAAAAACATAGTCTATACTTGAGAGACATGGGACCTTAACCTACCCTAAAAGAAGTACATGGTGTATACTAAGGGTACACAGAATATATCATCTTCCCTAGGTCTGCCCATGTCTCACTGTCTCACATGGCATGTAAACCTCCATATACACGACATGTATTTTATATTTTCATGTCATGTAGAGGTTGGGTTGGCACTTGTAATGTCTCCTTTCTATGCTTTTGTACATATGTTTGTGCCTATGTACTATGGTTATGCTCGTGCACATGGTCTTGTTAGAGTATTGGGCCATTCACGTGTAGTCTACATGTTCTCGTGTGCTTTACATATATGTTTCCATGCACCCTCTGGGGTATACACTGATATTCCCACATCGGGTCACACGGTGTGTGACACGTGTCAGATGGAGTGTGATACTTTTATCTATGTGTAAATCCTAGATTCCTAAAATAGGGACTACAGGGTCCTTGTTCAAGAAATTATATGTCATGTAGTTTTGATTTTTTTTAGAAATCCCATGTTGTTATAAGTTTCTCACTATTTCATATCAACCATTGATACCACCTTAATCACACCCATAAATCATAGATACAGGCTAACCAAGTCCTTTCATCACCGCTTGTTGGAATCTGACAATCAAATCTGGTCGAGAATCACATATGTCACACTATGATGTCTGAATGTTGAAACTCATGAATTGGAGAACCTTATATCCAGACATGATTGATCATGTGAACATCCTACATCATCATCACACGTTTATCACACCCTTGATCACAAATCAGCATCCATGGTATCAATCTGTTCCATTAAAGAATATTCGTGCAAGTTTTGAATATCAGGTATTGGTCAAAGCGCTGGATAAGGAAATACTGGTGATGAATGACACAATGAATCATGGGGATAAATCCAAGAAACACAAAATAATAATAATCCTCAATAATTGTTTTGGTTATCCATGATTCATTTTCATTATAATGGTGAATGAAAATGAATAATAAAAAATAGATAATAATTCTCCAAATCCAAGATAAATAAATTCACATTTGAAACATGATAAAACCAAAAATTAATTTGTTTCTTGATTTTACTCTCTTTAATCCTAGGATAATAAAATGGGAAAATTAAATAATAATAATAAATTCCCTACATTGTGTTATGTTTGATCACTGAAGAATAACAAATATGTTTTGTCACCATTGGTGAAATCCTTGAATTGTGTTGGAAAAAATGGTCCTCATTCTATTTTAATTCCCAAAACTCTCCTCCAATGACTCCCCTCAATCCAGGGGTCATGAGTGTCACCTTATGGATTGGTTGTAACCATATATTTAAAGGGGGGGTTAGGTCACTATTCTAAAAATAGTAAATAAATAAATTTATGTGTTTATTTTATTATTTTCACTCGTGACAACACTTTATCAAAATTCCATATTCCAAGAAGGATTATATTGTGGATTGGGTAAATCCCATATTCCAGATTCAATAAACATTTCAGATTTTCCACCTGAGTCCTTATTTATGAGTTATTCTACTATTTAGGAAAATTGTGTTTACATGATATTAATATATTTAATATTTTAATTATACCAATGATGGGCACAACAGGCCTCAAAATATATCATTGTTTCGATGCCTGGATCTATAAATATTAATTAATATATTTAAAAAAATTAAAACTTAAAAATAGATATGTTACAATTCTCCCTAGTTTATGGATTATCATCCAAAAAAAGAAAAAAATACTACTCAAAGGATATGTGGGTATTGAGATCGCATATGTGTCTCCCACTCTTAGGTGATCTCTTGAAGATTCTTGTACTACCACCATCCAAAAACCAAGGGAATCTCTCACCCTTTTAGGAAATTATCCTATTGTTCCTTGATCTCTATTGGGTAGTCTTTAAAGTTATCTCCATCATCGATGTCTAGATAACCCCAATCAATAACATGCAAGTGGTCATGCACATACCTCCATAGATACAACATGTGGAATACATAGTACACCAATTCTAACAGAGACAGTAGGGCCAAGTAGTACTCCACTTTGTTGAACCTACACAGTACCTAGAAATGGATAATCAAACTCGAAGATATCTTATCACCCCAAAAAAATATTTGTTATCCATGTTGAGTTTATTCCTTTAGGAACACATAGTATACCACCTCAAATTATAAAGGGCTCCTTCATCAGTCTACATAGGACTTATTATGGCTCTATACAATCCTCATTCATTCTTGGATGATCTACACCTTCTCTTTCAAAGCTCACACCAACTCTAGGCTCCAGAGTGCTAACTCTCCTAGATCAGGCTAACATAGTGGTGACTAGAAGGTTCATCCACACAAAACCTCAAATATTTTCATACTAATGTTGGAATGGAAGATTTTTTTGTGAAAAAACTCCACCAATAGTAGGTGATCCTCTAAACTATATCAAAATTCTAACATTCAAGCCTGCAACTTGTCCTTTAAAACTTGAATGGTCTACTAAGTCTAGCCATTTGTATGGGGATGAAACATCATTATAAAACACAACTAAGCCCCAAAGGCCCCTTATAATCCTATCTATAAACAAGATTTTAAGAGAGCATCACAGCCTAAAATGATCATTGAGGGAACTCCATGGAGTCGAACTATCTCATTTAGATATGTCATCCCAATATCTCTGTTGAACTCTTCTCTTGGATAACTAAAAAGTGGGATGACTTGGTGAGTCAAACTATAATCACCTAGATATAATCATGTTTTCTATATTTCTATGATATTAAAATCATGAAGTCTATGTAAATACAATACCACTTTCACTTAGGAACCTAAAGGGGCTGAGCTAAACTCACTGAAACCTGGTTCTCAACCTTCAATATCTAATAAGTGTTTCTTAGATAGACAAAATATTTAATACACTTCTTTAATATTGGACACCATAACTAGTGTTAAAGGTCCTAGTATATATTTTTCACATCAATATTTATTTACAATGGGGATATATGAAACTACCTTGTCACCTACTCAAACAATTTCATTGGTACCATTTTCCATCCTCTTAAAAGGATGATGTGCTCCCCACCTTCATAAAATGCATTAGGAGCACGTCTGTTGGATATTTGAGCATGTAAGGTCTCACAGTCAGTATCTCCATGTTGAGCATCCCTAACATACTATAGAATTGGTGGGGTAACAACCATCAACTAGAGACACATCACACCATCCTCATCTAATATGGAAATTTACAATGAGGATAACTAATATAAATCCTTGATTAATAATTGTGAACAAGATCTCCTATATAGAGAAACATTGACAATGTTCCCCTTCCCATGAGTATAGAATATCTCAAATTCATAATCCTGGGGGAATTCTAGTCATTTCATATATCTCATTTTATGATACTTCTAATAGAATACATACTTGAGACTCTTAGGGTCAAAATATATGATAAATTGTTAACCCATAGGGTAGTGTCTCCATGTAATTAGTGAGAAGACTACTTCTTCCAACACTAAATCATGGGTTGTTTAGTTCGATTCATGCATTATCAACTATCAATACTCTTAGGAATTCATTTCATATCTCTTTATCAAAACATGACCATTTCTAATCCCTAAGGCATCATTAAACACTACATACTTATAACCCTCCACTATTAGTATCGTGATTGGGGCACTCTTGAACCTATGATTCAACTATTGAAAATCATTCTAGAACCATTTTATCCATGAAAAAAGAATCCAATGTTAGATCTAATAGTCAGTGTAACTGATATATTGGATAAATTGAGAACAAATCTTCTTTAGTAGCCTACCAACATAATGAATATTTTCACCTTGGTCACACTCTTAGGTTTATAAAAAGATAACACTTCCCCAACCTTCATTGGGTCCACTGCCACACCCTCTACTATAATAAAATATCCCTGGAGGTAGACCTCTAAAATCTAGAACTAGCACTTTGAGAACTTCTTATATAACTAGTTCTCTTAAAGTAAGTCTTGGAACATTCTTAAGTGTATTTTTTGATCCTCCTCATATGTTGATTATTATAGTATATCATCAATTAATACCAAAAATATTTGGTCTAAGAATGGATAAAAGGTATATTTTATGAGTCCCATGAACATATCTAGGGAATTTTTCATACCAAAAGGCATCATCAAGTACACTTAATAACTATAGAAACATTGGAATCCTATCTTCGGTATATCCAAGTATTATACTCAATGCTAGTGATAACCTAATCTATGGTCTTTCTTAGAGAACCATCGCACCACTATCAATTGATTGAAGAGTTTTTTGATCCTTGATAATGGATACTTATTCATCGCGGTTACCTGGTTTAGATACTGGTAATCCACACACAACCTCAAACTCTCATCTTCCTTCTTAGTGTACAATGTCGGGGATGCTCAGGGTGACACACTAGGTTTAAAAATATCTTCCTCTACAATTCTTTCAACATCAATTTTATCTCACAAATATCTATGGGATCCATTTGATATACTAGTGTAGTCATCAGGGTATTCCCTAGGTGAGAGTCAATATATAATCTAATATTTTGGTGGGGAGGTAATCCTAACATGTCCATGGGAATGAAATCCTCATACTTTGCCACTACTATAGGAAGCGGAATGCTCAAAGAATCCACTAATAAAAGTTAAATTCTAACCAACTGATCTGTAATTGGTTATATCCACATATGTATTAGCCTATCCTTCTCTTCCAAGATTTAATTCTCACATATGAAAGAAAACCTCATTCCATCACTGTTGATATGTAGTATCCACTTCCTAAAATATTCAATCTATGAATGAACAGTGGATAATCGATATATTCCTAAGATTATGTTTTAAGGTATCATCATGGATACAATTACATCTTATAAATATTTCTCTCCTTCTATAGTTAGGTCACACTATTGGTATAAGTGTGTAATTGTTGATCCAGCTCTGGTTCAAGTCCCAAGTGCAAGGGTCGAGCAAATGGTTCAACCAGAATCTATAAGTCTCAAGCCATAGAAGCGGAATCAAAAGGTTGGATCACACATGTTTCTATAAATACATCATATAAAGTATATAATACACAAATCATAGCTCTAATAATCTAGAGAGCCTTGGGGTAATAGGACTCTACTTCATGCAGCTGTCATTATCTTTGTCCACCAATTCCCTAAGCCTGGCTGAGACCTCCTAGGAGTAGTAGTGCAAATAGGTCAAACCACCCACCACCTTCTACTACTCTACCCACTCATCTTCCACATCTTCCACCCTATGAACCTCATTTATCCAACCATTGTCTCTTCCGGGATGGTCCATAAAATATCTCCCAATTATTTATATGGTGGGTTGGAAAATCCCACATGATATGTCCCTAATCATCATAAGAGAACCACCACATCTATATAGGGTAACTAGAACCATTATGAGAGCCCAGAACAACAGAACTTCTATCTTTGTATCACCTACTAAAGAATCTCTTATTCCTAGATCTTTATGACTGCTATTGACAATCATCTACCAAGGTATAAACTCTTGAGTGTCCACTACCAGCACCAACTGTCAGCATCATCTCTTCTAAGAAGCTTTATAATTCTAAATATCACTCAAACAATTAGAAATATGTTGGAATGAAAAGAGATATTAATATATCCCTAATTTCTTAGTTTAATCATAAATCAATGCTATTTTCTCTTATGAATAGATCTTGAACCATATCTAGAGAGTATCGTGAGGTTTTAGTGAACCTCGTCGAATAATCTGCCATAGTCATGCTTCCCTACTATAACTATAGAAGATCTTGAATGTGCGCTGATGATAAAATGGCTATATAGAACTTCAACCTGATGATTTACTCAAAATTTGACTTGGTGAGAACAATATAATCATGTGACTGAGTCACCAGACTCCACTATCTCCTAGTGGATACCTGAAGAACACTCACTTCTAGGACCACTATTTGATCTGCAGGTGTCCTTACAAGGTAGAAAACATGGGTAATCAACTCAAGTCAGTACTCAATTTCCTGGGAGTATGGATCACCCTAAAACCAGGGAGGTATTTGTCTATAAAACTCATGAAGTTCACTCAACTTGTTCACAACCTTGATTAGTACTGGAAGCACAACCCACTGATTAAAAGTTGATGGAAAACTGGAAAACCACCCGAAGCTACCACCTCTTATACAAGACCATGCGATGAGTCCCCATCATGGGGAGGATTATCCTTTTGATCACATAGTAGAATCCTGGATGACTATATTCATAGAGGAATCCTAAAATAGATAAGATGAACCATTGTAAATGATTATATCTAGGTAGATGACTTAAGAAGGACATGTAATCAAAAAAAACATTCCTATATAATTCCTCTACCCAGGTTTTCCCTACAACTAGTGTCTACATGTACCAAGTTAATAATTAGGTTATCAAAGTCTTATAAAATGGTTATGTCGGCAACCACACTAACATTAGAATCATTGGATTGAAAGAAAAATTCAAAACACTTTAACACTATTTTCATATATCCCAAACAAAACCCCATATCTAG
The DNA here is from genome assembly GCA_963277665.1 of Viscum album. Classification (NCBI taxonomy): domain Eukaryota; kingdom Viridiplantae; phylum Streptophyta; class Magnoliopsida; order Santalales; family Viscaceae; genus Viscum; species Viscum album. The sequence goes on along the minus strand of OY728153.1, from coordinate 287,236,089 downwards.
AAAATAAACTCTAAACTATATTCTTAAGGAGAAACTGACTTCTCTGATACCATTCTATCATGACCTAACCCACTAGGGTCATCCTAGCCAGTGGTATGTTGAGTGTGGAAACCCCAATCACACCACCAATAGTCCAGGGTCTGGTGACCAGTTCCAAGTAGGCATATCCCACATATGTTAGGGATTATACTAAGTAATTGTACACATGCACACATCTCCAACCCCATAAAATCTTGAAATTAAAAAATAGATACTAATGCATGCATATATATAAATCCCACAATCATAGTATGACATATATATTGGAAATCAAAGGGGATAAATACAATCCCACAAAAAAATGAAAAAGAGTCCAACTAGTTTTGATGTAGGGGAATATTTTCAAATGAAACACCATTGTAAAGCATCTTCTTTCTAGCCCAAAACTATTCTCCACATACTCCTATTCCTCTCGTGACTCTATTAAAAGGTGTGTCATCTACATAAGACATGAAATGTGTGGGAAGATCCCATTGAGGGGTGAGTATCAAAATACGCATTAGGACACCCTGAAATTAGTAAATATAAGGGATCAAGAGGATTCATCTCGTTAATTCATCAGTATTTGAATCAAAATATCACACATAATGATAATAATAATAATACCTTGATATAATCATAAAATACTCTAAGTCACATTATGTCTCAACTACTTCCAGCCACATGACTTTGCTTGAGGCTTTAGAGTATTCCTTGTTCTAGGATAACTCACTCTATGATCCATGTTATCATTGATGGAACTAATTAGAGAGGTCATACTCATCATGCATTTCCAAATAAGTACTCACTATATCTCTAAAGATATCATCATCCAATTAGGGGATCACACCCAGGCACACTAGAGGACACCAAAAAAGTTATTGGGCTAGCCTGCTAAATAGGGGATCAATACCCTATGCATGGTGGTCAACAAAATACCACAAATCCCATTTAGGATGAATAATTAATTATTTTGGACCCCACGTTGGTCATATAGATGGATACACCAAACTCTATCCAAGAAAAAACCCATAGAGGGGATCACAATCCTACGCTCATGACATAATGTTTAAAGGCCTCGACCCATGTTTCCCAGAATCGGTGGTTACTTTATTACGTTGGCATAAGATACAAGTAATCTCATCCCAATCGACCAAATAGTTTATTATTACTTGTAACTACATACATACTTGAATATCATTTAACAAATGAAAAAATAAATTACAAATAAAATGTTTTCTTTAAGTGCTTTGTTATTTCTTCTATCATATCCCTGAATATCAATAATAATCATCATCATAGCATCCTAGAGAAAAAAACATGACAAAGGGGTTATCTCAAATGCTTAGTAAGGGTATGTGTATAGTAGAATCTATGAATAAATAAATCATAATCAATCTGTAAGGGTAAATAACTGAAACATGTTCCAATTAATACATAACTTGATCATAATATGGAAGGAATAAATAATGATCCAACAGTTCCATATATGTAATCACATGATTTTTGAAACATTTACATGGATATTATCACTAATAAAATATTCACATAGGAATAAATGAATAATCTCATAATTAAGGAATTCATAATGACAGACATCATAACCATACTATTAAGGCCCTTTTTCAAAGCATCTAGAATTAATGGGTAAGGCCTCAGCCAAAAACCCAAGCTAGTTTGTCTCATAAGACCTATATATGAATTGAGGGGATATATTGAGCCCCACCTATCACTTACTAAATCCAATTAATTCCTAATATGAAGGGGTGAAACATAATCAAAATAAACATTCAAATCGAAGAAAATATCATTTGAAATGTTAATAATTTTCATAATCAATAATCATAATCATAAAACATTCAATGTAATATGGTGAATAGTATAAAAAAATTACATCCCTAGTCAAAATATTCATAAACCATATAGAGAGATAATAAGGATGGTATCATGGGATTATATCCCTGGTAAAACTGATATAATGTCAATGTATTTCATATTAATTGGAAAATTACTTTGAAATATCACTTGAAACATTTATTGAGTAAAATAACCTTTCTTTTAAAATTAATTTATTTTAAAAAAAACTAGAAATTTCATAAAATATTAGTGAAATATTTTTTTTAAAATCAGATTAAAAACATATAAAGGAATGTTCAAAGAAAATAATGGTCATGATGGTATAAAATTCTATTTATTCTATATAAGTTAAAATATTGCATTCCTTTCGCACTTTGGTAAAAAGACAATAATTACCCTGTTCAGAAAACGATAAGAAGATTCCTTAAAAAACTTTTGTAAATAGTCAATTGTGGGTAAAAATATCTTTAATAGACCTATTGGATAATGTTAATACAATTTAGAAACCATTTTTATAAAAAATGGATATGCATAAAACTGGTTTTTTCACCAAATAGATAAATACAGAGAGTTTTTTCCTAAAATCGTTCTTTTGAACTCTTGAGTTCAAAAAAAGAGGAAAATGAAGGGAAAACATGTATTCTCATGAAATTGTTTTTAATTGGGTAATAATTATTTTATATCTCTCTTTTTTTATATAATTATACTTTCATAAAATTTAATTAAAACTTATTTTTTTTCAAAAATAATATTTCTCAAAAACATGGTTTAAAACATTGATATGAACTTTGGTTGTTGTTTTCTTTATATTTTTTTTATTTGGTACAAAAAAAATTATGGTTGTCTATAAAAACATTCAAGATGGACCTTGACCACATTTAAGGTGACCTAGAGGTCTAACCTCTAGGGAGGTCCAACCTTTGAGGATCAAATAGGGCATGATTCATGCATAGTGCATGCACCATGCATGCAGGCCCATGTATAAGGACCAAGGAGTGTGCCTACATTGGTTGGGCATGGATTGACCAAATGGACCATAGATTGAGTGTGTGTGTGTGTGTGTGTGTTGTATTTTTCTTTGGAATATTAATATCATGTCTTGTTTTATATATCAGTAATTCCTCTCATTCTCAATTAGATGTGGGATTAAACTTAGAAACTGAGATTATATCTACACTGTTGGATTTATTTTGAATTATTCCTTTCATCTAATATTTCCTATTATCTGGTGTGTTTAATTTTAACTCCCAAACCTCATTTTAAAATCCCATGGTTCTCTTATACTTAATATTTTTCGTGCATCCATACATCAACACTCCTAGACTAAACGCTCTATATATTATTCTCCCACAACTGCTTCAGGTTATTCTTTGATTTTTATCTAAGATTCTCTAAGCCTTTAGTTCTTGTCTCACTTTTTTTCTTCTGGTTTGTTTTTCATATTACTCAAACTAACTATGGATTGAACTAATCTTATTTGTTTCTACTTCCTCTATATTGTGTTTATATTTCTGGTGTTGATAGAATCTTATTTTCTTTTAGATCATTATACTTCACTATTTAGGTGATCATCAAGTCACTGTTTGAATGTTTCTAATGGTGGGTAATTTTACCCACCACTAGAAATCAATGTTGGGTCACTAAACCACCACCAGGAGATCAATGGTGAGTAAATTTAATCATAATTGAACTTAAATGGTAGGTAAAATTACCCTCCATTGAACATCAATGGAGGGTTATATATTTACTCACTATTTGTTTCTTCTTTTTGTTTTATGCCTTAGTCGATCTTTCATTAACCTCTTACAGAAGCTATTTCTTCTTATTTCTCATGGATTGAATTATTCTATTTATTTTATAAGTGTTTTAACTTTGTGTTTTTATGTATTTCATATGTTTTTAATCTTGAATATATGAAAATCCTTCATGGTTTTATATTTGTTTCTACAGATGTAATGAAGTATGGTAGAACCATTTTCTTCTTTTCATTATTTTATTTTTATTATATTATTTTTTTAAAATATTAATGGTTATGTACTTTATTTTGTAAGTTCATTCTGATTCATTGGATATTTTTAATCTATGACACCTTTGGAACCCAATTGTAAGTATCTTTTTATTTTCCTCAAGAGCCCATTTTTTTTAAAGTTATATGTAATTTTTTTTATTTTTGTTTAATTCATTTTACTTATGCTTAAAATTGTAACGGTGGGTAATAATATATTTTTTCACCTTTAGACATTTCCAACAGTAGGTAATATCTCACCTCTCTCTATTTTCAATGGTAGGACATGAACCAACATTAGATAAAATATGTTTCTAAAATTTTTATTTTCTTATTTTTAATTAATGTTGTTAAAATAAATTAAATTTTCAAATGTTTTAATATTTTATGTTGAAATATACTTCAAAAATTGTTTAAAAATAATTGTAAATTTTTTAGTAAAACTTTCTCATGTAGATTATTTTTTATATGATTTGATGTTTTTCATAACATTTTTCTGCATGAATAATATGTAGAATTATAATATTATTTTAATTTATTTTCAATTATGATTTTTTTAATAATTATTACTCTTAATATATTAAATATTTTTTTATATTTCATGAATAAATTGTCGTCCTGATTATGTATTTTTATCACAACTTCAACAAAATAAAAGGTTGTTTCCATATTATAATATTATTATATAATAACAATTTCTGTGCAGACATTGGACACAAACACACTCCTGTATATCTTCTTTTTAATGTTTTGGGATATTTCTTCAAGGATAAAAACACATTTACTAGTGTAAATGAAGAATTAGACTAGGATATGATGATACATTTTCTATAGCTCTCAAATTGATCAAGAAATGTATTCAACTTCTATTATTCTATAGTGATCACTAAATATCTTTATCACTTTCATCCCAGATGTGATCAATGAACATGAGATTCACCGAATTTCTAAATTATCTCCTCCACTTATCATTTCATTTGTTTTCTATTATGTTTTCATTGTAATTATTCTTATTGCCTATTTGTCCTTTAGAGTTTTTGTTTTATGATTTTCCCATCCAAAACCCATAATTTGGTTATTCATCTCATCTAAAAGGAAGTTTGGGTTATTCCTCCCATACAAAAGGATGTTTGGTTATGAATCCTTCAAAATTCAGGGGTTATACCAATAGGTGTTAAAATGGGTATGTTTGTATTTTTATGTAATCATGTTATCAATCCCATTAAAAAGTGAGGACTTAGTGTATACAAGTCTCCTTGAGGAGTATAGTATATTGGTGAGAGGAAAAGGATCTTGGTGATTCAAACCTCTATAAAATCTTCATGTGTTATCTATTTTATTTCTACTTCCACTTTAACACTATTTTAACTTCAATAAATTATATTTGTAATAATAGATTAAAAAGACCTATTCACCAGCCCCCCCCCCCTCTAGCCATTACTACCAAACCAAGGGACATAAAAATAACCATATGAAAATAAAATTCATGAGTTTATTGAGAGTTGGATTATAATATTTTGTCATCAAAATTTTAATCATAAACAATCCTGATAAACGATGAGATTGTATTATAAAACCATTAAATGAATTGTAATACCTATGAAAGAATAACATTAAATGAAACTTAAAATATCATTATAATAAATAAATTTGTGATATTAATTTTCAAAGGATATTTATAGACACCTCATAAAATAATATAGGTGCATAACATGACATATGTCTCAACGGGGGCATATTGAGACACAAATCTCTTTCCTTAGGTTTGACTTCCTCCATATGTGTTTGAAACTCCTATATAATAAATATAGGTTTATTATAAATTATTTATAGATCCATAATCATATATTTCATACCATTTATTATTTACTTATAGTCTTTTATGGCATATTTTTTAATAATTCTTTTTTAAAATCACTATTTTGGGTGATAGTTGCTTCATTTTTTATGTGTGTTTTGGTTGAGTATTTTTTATCCTTTTACTATAATCATGGTTAAATAATATCCAAAATGTTAAACATGATTTAAATATCATATATTTTCATTATAAATGTAATTTTATTTATCTATAAAATTTGGATATATAAAATGGAATACATCGTTCATGGAGATGGTAGGTCGTACGTATGCATGAACGTTGTTTCCATTTTCTAAAAGGATAGAAAAAAATGAAGGAACATAAAATATAAAAATTATAGATTCATTATTAATTTATATATATATCACATATATCCTTTAAATGTATCCTTATTACATTCCATGTAAAGTTTAACTAAGAAATTATTCACATCCCTTCGTGAGGGGGTAGTTCGCCCAACACACAAGTGATGTTATCTCATTTCCACAGAATGGAACGTAAGAAGGTATATGTGATATTATTACTCAAAAAATATATTAATTCCATAAATATAATATAAATATATTAAATCCATAATTTTATCAATACTTTAGAGTTGGTGATGGAAAATGATCTGCATCGGTTCGTGAGGTGATAGTCCTCCATATACACAATCGACGATTTGGTTTCCCAGTTGATGGAATTGGAGACAGATATAGGTTATTCCATTAACATAATAAAATATAAGTATATTTTATATAAGTTTGTTATTATATAAAAATATTTTTAGTAGATTTGAATAATTTTGAAGGAGAAACAAAACAAAATTCAAGTTTTATAATTTTACCTCTTCTTCGGAGAGCCTTATTAGGTTTATACCTATAGCCTTATTAGGAGGTATTCCTAATTAAAAAATGGCCTATATTATGTTATATGGATAGAATTAAGATATTTGGATAGTTATTGGCTAAAAAAATGTATTTGGTAGTGTGAAGAGAGGAGGAGAGTGGGTGTCCTTTTAATAGGGGGAGAGAACACACTCGGAATGTTTGAAAATAATTATTTTTAACCATGTTTTTCAAAACCAAAAGGAACCAAAATAAATTATTATCAAACCTTAGAGATTATAGAGTTGAAATATTTCCATAAAATTATAATTTTAAAAGTATTTAGGTCATTTTTTACCCTTGTCTTTTTCGTTTAACCCTTGGTAAACCCGTTTTTACCTTAACCACAGTAATTAATTTTTACTATTTTCACTATTAATTATGGAAAAAAATTAAGTTGAACTTATTATATAATATTAATCATGATTATTAAAAACATTTCATATATTTATTCAAATTAAATTCACATAATTGGTGGAATTTATTTAAAATAAAACCCATAGATGGGATAGAAAAGTGATTTTCCAAAGAAATGTTTTCATAAGTATGAAAAGTTATTATATTTAAATTTAACATAAAATTGATCAAAATTACCTATATTAGTTAAATATTAATATTTTTCATCTTATTTTACTTTTAAAATAATTTAAAATACAATTTAACTTTGTAAATAATTTAAATTAAAAGCAGTTTTCAATAAACACCATTATTTTGCACTGTTCCTCAAAAAAACACTTTTCATAAAATTATCAAAATTTCACTCTATGTTAATTTTTTATTGATAATTTAAACAATTAATTTAATTTTTTTAAATAAATTTTATAAAATAGTTAAAAATTAATTTTAAAATAAGTTCTCAAAAAGCAATGAAACTGCTCTTTAGAAAAATATAGTTTTTCAGAAATATTTATTTTTATTTCAAATGATTTTTTTTATTTATAATAATTATTTGACCATTTAATTTATTATATAATTTTATAAAATACATAATTTTATTAATTTATTTATTCATATTCATAGTTTCTAATTTAATGTCTTGGATATAACAGTATATGATATTACCATTCATTTAGACTCAGAGTTAAATTTCCATAATTTTACCTTCTGAAGATATTTTGGTAATTGTTAAATATAACATATTTAGGTTCCTAGATTGTATATACTATATTATGGTTTATCAAAAGTAATTTTAATATAAGATTCATCCAATTCATCAACACTTGTTCTATAGTGTCCAAAATCTAGATAGGCTCTTAACAGTAAGATTGATCGAGTTCAAATTATTTTTCTTCATATGTGAGCACATGTGATACATATAGAATGTAATTCCTTAACACATATATATAGAAAAAATCATGTAATTTAGAGATACTTGTAAACATGCCTAAATTTTAAGCCACAACTCTAATAGTTTCCAAAAATTCAAAGGTTATAATATACCTGAGGCTCAGTTTTCCATTCTAACTGAACCTTATAACACCCTTTTGTGGAGATACTTTAAATAAAATGTGTTCTCCCACTTGAAATTATAAATATTTCCTTCATTTATTGTAATATATATTTTTCTAATTTGTGTTTCTTTAATATGGGTTTGAATAGCCTTTAACATGGTTGTTGTCTTGTCTTCAAAATATTCTTCATCAAGACTCCTTTCACCATCTTCATCCCAAAAAGTTAGAGTATGAAATCTCTTTCCATATAATGCTTAATAAAATGGAATCTAAATACTTTAATGGAATCTATTGTTAGAGGTAAACTCCACCAACGTTAAATATTGATCTCATATGCCTTCAAAGTTAAGATAACATCACCTAAAGAAGTATTCTAATGATTGAATAGCCCTTTCTCATTGTCCATCAGTTTTAGTGTGATAAGAAGTTCTCAAACGGAGATTGATATCAAGGGCCTTTTGAAGACATTTCCATATTTTTGATGTAAATCATGAATCACAATTAGAAAAAATTGAAATAGTTTCTCCATAAAGTCTTACAACGTCATAAATATAGATTCTTGCAAGGCATTCAAGAGTTAAATATTCTCTTATAGTAAATAAATGCATAGATTAAGTGAGGTGATAAAAAATAACCCATATTGCATCATTCTTCTTAGGATTCTTTGGTAATCTAGTGGAAAATTATATAGTAATTTCATCCCATTCCTGCATATGAATAGGAAAATGTAGCAAGAATCCTCTAGGATATTGTATCTTAGCATTCACTAGTTCAAAAACCAAACATCTTCACACATAATCAAAAATTTCACACTGCATGTTATCCCACCAAAAGTGTTCCTTCAAATATCTATACATCTTAGTGCTGCTAGGGTTTATAGAGAAATTCAAGTTATGAGAATCATCTGAAAATTCTTTTTTTTCTTAGGTATAGATGGAATACATAGTATATTTCTAAATTTCCAAACACCATCTTCACAAATGAAGTCTATCAATTTTACCTTATTCAAATATTATATCTTCTTTTGAAAATTCTCATCATCAGGTTGATAACTTTTTATCTTTTCCCACAATTATGGTTTAACAATCATTAGAAAAAGGAGTGATGTCTCCCCTTCATTAGTTATTCCTATATTCATCATTACGAAATACATGAACATAATATCCCAATAAATCCCCATTTTATACAGGACTCCACTATCATTCTAGCTTAAATAATATACTAGTTTATTTTCCTTCTTATAGTGGTAGTGTATTGAGAAATCATAGACCTTGAGTATCTCAATACATCTCCTTTTCCTCATGTTGTTCTATTTCTACAAAAATATATATTTCAAACTCTTATTATCCATATATATCTCACATATTTTCCCATAGAGATAGTGTCTTCATATCTTAAATGAAATTATTACAGTTTCTAACTCAAGATCATGGGTTGGATAGTTTTGTTGATGAATATTTAACTTCTTTTATTCATTGGTGAAAACATTATCATTATGCACTGTGAAAAAACCAAGTCAGTTCTTTGATATATCTTACAAACCCATAATTTCCTTATGGTAGAGTTAAAATAATATCATTCATCAATATTCTCTAAAATACTTCAAAAAATTATCCACATCTCTTTTTCAATACGAACTTAACCCCATTATGAGTAATCTTAATTAATGGGATATCTAACTAGGTGAAATTTCAAACAAATAACTAATAGTAAATTTAAAAACCAATGAAACTATGTACCGTAGTTATGTTCATTAGTGTATGCTATTATTTGACTTCCATTTTCTTCATAGGATCAACTAAGATCCCATTCCTGGAGGCAATATGGGAAAGAAAATAAATATCCTAAATCCATAATTCACACTTTCTAAATATCCCATATAAATCTTTTCTTCTAAGAGTATAAAGAATGTTCCTTAAAAACATCTCATTATCCTTTTATCACTTAGATTGCACTAAGACATCATCAATAAATATTGAAAAATGTTATCAATATATTCCTTGAATACTCTATTCATTAGATTCATGATGATATAGGATGCATTAGTCAATCCAAATGTAATTACTATGAACTCATAATGTGCATACCTCGTACAAAATGTTGTCTTTGGAATATCTTCCTTCTTTATTCAAAATTTATGATACTTAGAATGAATATAAATCTTTGAAAAATATTTACCTCCATGAATTTGATTGAATATGTCTTCAATGTGAGGTAGAAGATACTTTTTCTTTATTCTAATATCATTGATTTCCCTATAATCAATGCACAACCTCGTAGATAATTCTTTATTCTCAATTAAAAGAATAGGTGATCCCTAAGGTGAAACACTAGGAAATATAAATCCCTTATCATAAAACTCTTATAGTTGTTTCTTCAACTCGACTAATTCTATAGTGTTAATTCTATAGGTATTCATTGATATTGGTCTTGAATCTGGGATTAAATAAATGAAAAACTCAAATTCACATTCTGGTGGATGTCTAGGTAATTCCTCATTAAATAAATCATTGGATTTTTGTATAATAGGTACATCCCCAATTTGAATATTACATTTCCTCTAAATAGATTGTGGTTTTCCTTCTTCCCTAAGTATCTCATTCATAAGAGCTATTAGGGGTTGATCTAGACCTGACTCATATGATGAATTATCCCCTATAAAGATAATGAATTCCACATCTTCATTACCAATCGTAACTTTCTAATTTTTTTAATAGCTTTTTTGACCATATTTTTAAAGCCAGAATATACCATGGATTGTATAAATATCAATCATGGGTATAATAATGAATTCCCCAAGTAGGTAATTTTTATATTTCATAAAGGGAACTGAGTGACATATCCTTGTTGTGGTAAACCTTGTACTAGGATTCTTGAATGGTTACTCCCTTATTAAGATGATATTAAAATATCTAATTTTCTTAGAAATTGTGGAAGATTTGAAGGAGTGTGAAGAACTATAATCAAATAAATCATTAGCTTAATTTTAGGATATGATTAATGTACCAACTACAACATTGTTAAGGACTTCATCCTTAGTCTTTTTTATCACATAATGTTTTCATTGTACCCTTATCATTTTTTGGGTTAAATTCCCTTGACGCCTGGGAAAATCTACATAAATATTAACCATTATACATTTTCATCTTCTTTTATACCCGTTTCATCATGAGCATAGTTCCCTTTCCCTCTATACTTATACAAAACTCCCATTCCCAGAAATAATATTCTATAGTTTTTCTTTCCACATTTATTACAATATTTAAATTCCACCTTTACCTTATTTCCTTTTATTATATTTCATGTTTCAGTGTTCCCAACATCACTCTTCCAATATTTATTTCCTTTAAATCCATAAATCATGGATATTTCATTCCCTATCTTAATAGTGCATGACACTGTGTCCTTGTATGATGAAAAATTTTGGGAGACTAGTTCCCTTTGAATTATTGGATTAGGACTATAAAATAAATTTCCAATATTTATCTTTGGATTACTTATGTAGTCCACAACATGCCTTTCTATCCCTTTAGGGTTGTATTCATACTTACCAACATTTTCCTCTTCCTTTTTTCTTAAACTCAATAACTGTATTTTTATATCTTCTCATTGATCATGAAGAATTTTTTTTTCAAGAATAGTACCATGAAATACTTTTAATCCATGTTTTCTATTTATTCTTCATCCTTAGTGTTTTTAATCAATGACCACCATTGATATTCATTTAATGATATATGATAAACTACCATGATATATTTCTCTCTTTCATTACTTCCTATAGAAATAAGTATCTTATCTAAGAAATGTACCCATTTCATAGCTACAAAGAGAATTTTATTCTCACTGAATGATGGATGTTGCTAACACATGAAGTGATATAACATTGTTACATCTCATGGTGGATTGAAAGGATGATCCATAAATGAAATTTTATTTCTCATAACCCAAGTTAGTTTCCCTAATATGGTTATAATTTGTTCATCTCCAATAGTAACTCCAATTATATCTTCAATATCTTGTCCAAGGGGAAATCACTAAATTGGTTATATGCATTAATATGATTCCCATTATTTTTTATAGGCACCATTTTTAAATAACGGTATACACTAGATTAGATCATAATATTATAAAACATAATGTATCATCCCAAAACTAAATAAATACTTATTATAAATTTAGAAATTTATGGATAGATAATCTCATGATCATAAACTTGGTTTCTTTGGGAATGTTTTAAAATCATAAAAAAATTTCCAAATACTTCATAATGGTTGGTAAATAAAATGAGAATTAACCCAAGGAAATCCCCCAAGACTATCAAAGAATGTGTGTAGTAATACCCATTATCATGTACTAGGTAATTATTGAGTCAAGCCCAATGCTCATTTTTCAAGGTCATTATACATATGTACATATGTTTTAGAACCAATTACACTTGAAGTATCTACATAAGGATGTATTTATAGGAAAACCCATAGAATCTCTTCCTTACCAAAAAATTAGGAAGTTCTTCTATACCTATCCTCGAATTCAATATTAGGATTATGTTATTAAATCTATGTTTTCATAAATCTATTTCCCCATGTTTCTAATGAAATTTCTCTCATTAAAACTATAAAGACCCTGAAACCAGTTTCCCAGAGTCGATAGTTACTTTATTACATTGGCATAAGATATAAGGAATCTCATCCTAAATGACTAAATATTTTAGTAGTCTTCGTAACCAGATACATTATTTTTTCTTAATTTAGAAATAAAATATAAAGCATAAGAATTTTTTTTCTTAATGTGAATCAATATTTCTTCTGGGATAACCTAATATATCAATCATAATACACAACTTAGCATCATGTGGAAGGAAACATAATAAAGGGGTGAGCTCAAATGCTTAGTAAATTTATGATCATGGTGGAATATATTAATAAATAAATCATAATCAATATAGAAAGGTAAATAACTAAAACTCATTCAATTTAATTAATATCTTGATAATAATATGGTAGGAATAAATAATGATCAAGTAATTCCATATGCGTAATCACATGAACTTGAAACTTTTCAATGTATATTCTAACTAATAAAATAATCACATGGATATCAATGAATAATCTCATAATAAGGGAATACATAATGTCAGAAATCAAAACCATACCGTCAAAGCCTCGTGCCAAGACATCAGACATAAGTGGGTAAGGCATTAGCCAAAAGCCCAAGTTAGTTTGTCTCATAACACCTATCGATGCATTGGTAGGCTATGGTGGGCCCCTCCCATCACTTACTAAGTGAAATTCATTCCTTATATGAATGGGTGAAACATAATCATCATGAACATTAATATTATAAAAATAAAAATATTAAATTCTAATACTTTCCCCCAATCAATAAGCATAGTAATAAACCATTCAGAGTAATATGGTGAATGGTATCAAAATAGTACTTCATCAATTAAACTGACCATAAACCATCTGTAGAAATAATAAAGATAATATCATTGGATTAAATTTTCAATAATTATTAAGTAGCATCAATTTATATCATCTTATAAGGAAAATTATTTTGAAATATCGCTTGGAACATTTCTTGAGGAATATAACCTTTCCTTGAAAATCATTTTAAAAGAACTAGAAAATTCATAAAATATTTTTGAAATACTTTTTTTAAAATAAAATTGTAAAATTATAATGGAATATTCCAAGTAAATAATGTTAATAATGGTGGAAAATTATTTTCATGTTGTATAAGTTAAAATAAAACATTCCTTTCACACTTTGGTAAAAAGTCAAGAATTACCTTTTTTGGAAAATGACAAAAATATTCCATTTAAACCCTTTTTAAAAAGTAAAAAATTGGTAAATATGAATTTGATAAATACTTTGGGGAATGTTAAAACATTTTTAGAAAACATGGATATGGAAGAAAATGGTTTTTCTATGGAAGAGAAAAATAAAGATGATTTTTTTCTTAAAACATTATTTTGAACTCTTAAGTACATAAAGAAAGGAAAATCAATAGAAACATTCATTTTTATGACATAAAATATGAAAATAAATTTAATTAGTTTCTTGAGATATGGATCATAATATTTTATCATCCATAGCATAATCATTAACTATCCCGATAAACGATGAGATTGTATCATAAAACCATTACCACTTGGGTAACAATAACTTCTAATAAACATTAAAGTATAACATTAAATGAAATATAAAATATCATGATAATAAATAAATTAGTGATATTAAATTTTAAATGGAATTTATATATGCATGATAAAATAATAGAGGTTCATAACATGACATATGTCTCAAAGGAGGCAAATTTAGACAAAAATCCCTTACCTTAGGTCTGACTTCTTTCATATATGTTGTCAAATATTGTATAATAAATATATATTTATTATAACTGTATTAAATAACCATAATAATATATTTAATACCATTTATGATTTTATTATAGTCTTTTATGAACTTTTTATTAACATTTCCTTATTAAAATCACTATTTAGGGTGATAATTTCTTCATTTTTCATATGTGATTTGGTTTGGTATTTTTTTCATGTTACATCGATCATGGTTAAATAATATCTATAATGTTAAAAATTATGTAAATATCATATATATTCATTAAAAATTTAATTATAGTAATCTATAAAAGTTAGAGATGGAAAATGGATTACACCATTCATAGAGATGGTAGGGCATGCGTACGCATGAATGTTGTTTCCATTTTCTCATCAGATAGAATGAAAGGAAGAAAAATAACATATCATGCTTCCATAATAATTATGAATTAATATATCTCACATAAATACTTTAAATTTTCCTTTATTTCTTTTTATGTAAATCGAAATTTAGAAACTATTCACATCGATTCACAAGTTGGTCGTATTTCGTACATAAGAGCAATGTTATCACACTTCCATGGAATGGAACATAAGATGTTATATTTGATATTATAACTCCATAAGTATAAAAATATCATAAATATCAAATAAATATGTTAAATCAATCAATATATGCATCCTTGAGAGGTGGTTAGGGAAAATTAGCTACATCAATTCACGAGTCGGTAGTCCAGCGTACACACGATAGAAATTTTCATTTCCCATTTAATGTAATTGGATAAATATACAGGTTATGTAGTTAACATAATAAAATATAAGTAAATGGTAGATATGTTTGTTATTATATCATTATAGTTTTATAATATTTTCATAATTTTGAATAAGAAATAAAACAAAACTCATGTTTATGAATTTTACATCTTCTTTAAGAGCCTCTTTAGGTTTATACCTAAAGAATTCATAAAAGGGTTTAATAATAAAAATAAGGAATATAAGATGATTTTAAATATTTAATTAATATATTTTTTTAGGTATTGACTTATCTAAATGTCTTTGGAATTGTGAATAGAGGGGGAGAGGGGTAGCATTTTATAAGTGGGGGAGAATTCACATTTGGAATTGTTGAAAAGAATTATTTTTACCCATGTTTTTCACATGAAAAAAGGTAAAAAAATGGGTCATTATAGAAAAATAGATATTATAGGGTCTAAATATGTCCATAAAATAGAAATTTTACAAGTATTTAGGTCACTTTTAACCCTTTTCTTTTTAGTTTAACCCCGGGTAAACCTATTTTTACCTTAACCACAGTAATTAATTTTTATTATTTTCACTATTCATTATTGTAAAAAACTAAGTTGAGATTATTAGATAATATTAATTATTATTATTCACAATATTGAATCCATTTTCTAAATTCAATTCACAAAAGTTCAAGAAATTAATTTAAAATAATACTCATAGACGTGATGAAATTTTGTTTCTAAAAAAAAGTTTTCATAAGTAAGGAATGTTTTTATACTGAAATTGAATATAAAATTGATACCAATGAGATAAATTAGTGAAATTGTAATATAATTGGTCTAATTTTAATTTTAAACTAATTTTAAATAATTTAAATGAAACAAAATGTTTCAATAAAAATTGGTATTTTCACTATTCATGGAAAAATTAATATTTTCATAAAATTCTCACAATTTTACTCTAAGATAATTTTTCTATGATGATTTAAAAACTGAAATTAATTTTTTCAAATAAATTTTATTAATAATTAAAAAATAATTGTTAAATAAGCTCGAAAAATGTGACGAAACTACTCTTTGGAGAAATATAGTTTTTCAGAAATATTTATTTTTTATTTCAAATGATTTTTATTTATATTTATAATAAATATATAACCATTGAATTTATTTTATACCATTATTAAACATTGAATTTTATAAATTTAGTTATTCCTATTCATATCTTCTAATTCAACGGCTAGGTTATAACAGTATACTATATTAAAGTTTATTTATATTCAAGGTTGCATGTTTCACTAGCTACCGAAAATATTTAATTTATTTAAAAATAAATATATCATAAAATATTTGGTGTGGAATAATTACATATTGTACCCTTGTAGGTGTGGATGAAGAAATAGCACTCTACTAAACTTGATCTATACTAAAGAGACAAAGGACCTTTGTGTGTCTTAAAAGAAGTACATGTGGTGTACTGAGAATACATGGCTTGTCTCATCTACCCAAGGTCTGCATGGGTCTTTTTATCTCACAAAAAATGTAAACCTATATATACATGGAATGTCATTTTGGGATATATGGTGTTTAGAGTTTTTTTCGGCACTCGGTTCGTTGCTTGCCTCTTGGTGTGTTTATCAGATCATGTCCATGTACTATGGTCGTTCTCGTGTATGTGGTCATGTCTAAGTACTGGGTCATTACTGTATACTATACCCATTCCCATGTTCTTGTCCATGAAAATTCCCATGTACCCTCCAAGGAATACACTCATCTTCCAGCACCAGGTCTCATGTTCTGTGACACATGTCACATAGTGTGTGATGCTTTTCTATATGAGTAAACCATAGCGCTATTGAAGAGGGACTGAACAGTGTGTGTTCATGAGACTACATGTTGTGTAGTTGATATTTTAATAGAAATACCATTTTATTCTATGAATCTTTCCACACCACCTACACCATCGATCTGACCCCAATCCCACTTATAAATCATGGATCTAGGCAGATCGAGTCTTGTCATAACTGCTTGTCTAAATCATACCATTAAATCTGACAGGGAATCACCTATGTCACACCACATCATCTAAACACAAAAAATCATAAATAGGGGAACCTCTAATATGAGCCCGATCAATCCTTTGAACATATTCCATCATCATCACACTTAGATCTAACCCTCAATTGTGAACCCACACCCACTATATTGATATGTTGCATTGAAGAACGGTTGATCAATGATCGAATACGAGGTACTGGTCAAACCACCGACTAAGGAAATACTGATAATGAATAGTTTGAAGAAATGAGTGGAGAAATACAATAAATAAAAAATAGGGAAAAACATCATATATTGTTTGGTTTGGACTTTATATTTTCCATTATAATGATGAATTAAGAGAAAAAATAATCAATATATAATAATTACCTAAATCCTAGGTAAATAAAGTCTCACCCAAAACATGATTGACTCGCGAATCAATATGTTAATTGATTCAATTAAAAATAATCATGGGATAATGAAATAGGGAAAATAAACCACAAAAAACAACACTCTACCTTAGGTTAGTATCGATCACTAACAAGGAATGAATCTATATTGTCTTCATTGGTGAGATCCTCATACTGTGTTGGAAAATATGATCCTCGATCAGTTTCCATTATCCTAACTCTCCTACAGCAGATCGCCTCAATACTATGTTTATTTAGATAACCCTATGAATTTTCTATAACCATATATTTATAGATGGTATGGTTATGTCACTTTATTAAAAATAATTAATAAATTTTTTACTTATTTTATTATTTGTGTCCATAATGAAAATTTATCAAAATAACCGATTCTAAAAAAAATTATATCATGAATAGGGTAAAACTCATGTTCCAAATTCAATGGTGGTCTCATATTTACCATTTGAACCCCTGTTTGAGAGTTATTACCCTATTAAATGAAAAAAAAATATTCTTGGTATTAATATATTTAATATTTTTATTATATCAACAATGGTATCACCATGCCTCATAATCTCATATAATCTAAGTGCCTGGCTCTGTAAATATTCCTTAATATATTCTAAAGTCTTATGAGTAAAAAATCAAATATTTTACATATCCAGGTAGTTCCATTCCCATAAATGGTCATGTGATGTCATCTTCTATCAGGGAACAGAAATGATAAATCTTTTCTCACATTTTCTATTAATGTAATATCACTTGTGATTCACCAAACATATCCCACCTCACTGCAAGAATATGTCATTATGATTTTCATAAATAAATAAAAAAACATGACTCGTGGTATTGATTAATTATAATCAGAAAATATAGGGATCAATACACACATCCACAAAAAGGAACATCCAATCACACATGTAAATTTGGATTTCCTATTAGCGGGTCTCGTTATCACAATATCTTACACTAGAGAGTAATATGGCAGTACACCATGAGAGGGAAACTAAAAGTCATATGAGTCTCCACTCCTAATAGTTTTTATCACATATCTCCCATAAAATGATCACACCCATCTATAGAATATATATTCAAGAATATTGTCATATCACCTATTGGTTCTCGTCATAGTGGGGCAGAACTATAACCTTTCACTATGAAATAAATTCTTAAGACCTTATCACATAAAAATTTCATATAGATGAATAATAATGATATAATAATAAATTTCAGTAATAATTGAAATTTTTAATCAATTACATAGAATTTGGTTCTACAGAACCACCTCTAAAAGTAACTGACTTGAACTAGATTCAACTAATAACAACTTTTTTTCAACTATCTCTCACCTGATATTCATGCATGTATTGTGATAGAGACATTATCATAAAGTTTTCCATGTTTTTCCTATATGGATACTTTTCCACTGAAACTTTACCTAATTGATAAAAATCACTCAAGAGATGAGACTTCTTAATAATTTTCTTTTTTTCATTGATGTAACCTTGTCTCTTTCAAAATATCCACCATTGTAGTTTTATCATAATAAGTTGTGATAGGGTCTTGATTACTAGGAACCACATAAAGATCTTAGAAAAAGATGTAAATTCATACTAATTACTTTTCTATATCAGAAGCCACAATATACTTGTAATTCACTGTATAATTAGGGATAACTACCTTTTGTGAACTCTTCCAGCTCATAGCTCCTCCGTTGAGAAAAAAACAAATCCTAAATATGATTTCTTAACATTATGATATATCTAAAATCTATACTGTACATAACCTATAGTGACTGTCTCTTCATCTCCCCCATACACTAGGATCATATCTTTAGTTAAACTTATATAATTAAGGATATCCATAATGGTAGTCCAATATTGGTCACTTGGATCATCATGAAATCTTCCTACCATGATCATTGCATAGGCTACCTCAATCCTCATACAAAACATACCATGCATGACATATCCTATCCTAGAATTGTATGAGATCTTACTCATTCTATCTCTTTCCTCTTATGTGTAGGGACACATTTTCTTAGAAAGATGTATACCATGTGGAATTGTAACCAATCCACTCTTGTATTTTTTTTCATACTGAATTTATTTAGTATTTGTTCAGTGTGTATACTTTGACTTAGTTCAATAAGGCTCTTGGATCTATCATGTGTGATCTTGACCCCTATAATATAGGTTACTTCACATAATTCCTTTATAGAGAGGCACTTTCTCAATCATTTCTTAAAATTTTGTAAGGATGGCATCTTGTTAAGAATTAGTAATATGATATCAACATATACTACTTTAAAAATTAC
Organism: Viscum album; assembly: GCA_963277665.1. NCBI lineage: Eukaryota > Viridiplantae > Streptophyta > Magnoliopsida > Santalales > Viscaceae > Viscum > Viscum album. The sequence continues at coordinate 287,216,184 of OY728153.1, read as the reverse complement.
CGTACATCCACAAAACCACTTGTAAACATATGTCTCACATTTTTTCTTAATGAAACCAAATTATTATATTTCCTCATTGAACTCAATGTTCCATGGCCTAGACACATGATTTAATCCAATAATAAATCTTTGAAAATTGCATAACATTTTGGCATAATATAGATTCAAAAACAATTTTGGTTGTTTCATATACAAATCCACTTGAATGTTCTAATTAAGGAAAAAAGTTTTATCATCCATCTTCTAAATATTATGGTATGGTAAATTTTTATGGAATGAAATTTTTGGAAGGATTGAAACATGAAAACTAGATAAATGGTTTCATCATAGTAAATTTCCTTTATATTTTCTAAATTGTTTAGACACAATTCAATATTTATAGGTATTTAGTTTACCTTCCAAGTCTATTTTTCTCTTTAATATGCATTTATTCCCAATAGGATTTATATCCACTGGTGGATCCATCAAAACCCAGACTTGATTTTGATAAATGGAATCAATGTTATTCAATGATTCTTTATATATGTTAACTTTTGGGATATCTACTACCTCTATGTAATATCGAATATCATTATTTTCAATCAATATTGAGTTATCATCAGTGAGTAGAAAATTGTTTTTTTACCTCTATAGTTCTAATTTAAAATACATGTGTACCAGGAATCCACTTATTCTATAGGGACCTATGGAATCTATTCAAGTATCAACTCTTTTATATCTTTAGAATCAAATTCATAAATTTTAATCTTTATCCCACTATCCTCCTTGAGTATTTTCTCCCTATCAATAAATAAAACCTTTATTATTATAGTAACTTTTTTGTCTAAAGGGTTTTATATATAGTATCACCTTGCTTCCTCAGGATTCCCTTTAAAGATAAAGTTTGTTCTTCAAGGCACTAGTCTATTTCTAGATCTATACTTAAAAAATTCCTCACAAACCCATAAATGAAAATTTGATAAAACAAGTTTCTTTCTAATATGTAAGTAAAATGGAATACTGATTTCTACTTTATTTGTTACTTTATTTAGTAATTATATTGTTATGTGTAATGCATATTACAAAAAGGATAGTGAAATCCTTATGGGAATCATCATTAACCAATATGTCCTTCAAGGTACAATTCCTCTTTTTTCAATAATATTCCACTATGGTGTATAAGGTAGGGTGGATTGAGATAAAATATCATACTCTTAGAAAGTTGATAAACTATAGGATAAGATATTCACCAACTCAATTCGATAAAAGATTATTTATCTTCATAATAAATTGATTCTAAACTTCATTCTTGAACTCCTTAAACTTCTAAAATGATTCATACTTATACCTCATCGGGTATATTTAGTAATACCTACACAAGTTATTAGTAAAAGTAATAAAATACTAGAATCCACCTCAAGATTATAACAGAAAATATCTATTCACATCAGTGTGCACAAATTATAAAATATTTGTAGCCCTTTCACCTTGACCACCAAATACTCATTTTAAATTTAACCTTGTAAAACAGTAAAATATCTTTTAGGTGGTTTAATATCAAAAGATTCTAAATAACCATCTTCATATAGTTTTTTCAAATGCTTTGAATTTATGTGACCAAGAAGGTGATTCCACAACTGGTTGCTAAATGAGTCATGAAAATTTGATTGATTTTCAATTTCCAAGATCTAGTTTCCATAATATAATACATAAATACCATTATTAAACTATGACATACCATAATATATATCATCTTTAAAAAAGTCTCATTTATTATTTCAAATAATAAAATTAAATTCATCCATGTCTAAATAAGAAAGAGAGATGATGTTCTTGGTAACACTATGAACATAATAAATATTATTTAAATCCAAAATAAGTCATGTTGGTAATGTGAGATAGTAGTCTCTAATGGATAGAGCATCCATCATCTCTCCATTGATAGCATATAGATCCACCTCGCCTATGGTAACCTTCCAAAATTTACCCATCTATTATATTTGGATACAAATGTGAGCACCACATGAAATATTTGACACCCAACTTATAGATATGGAAATATTACATTTGATAATGAATGCAACTACATCTTACACTTTTTTATTTTCATGGGTGCAGTTCCTCTTCCAGTGAACCTTCTTTCTCCAAGAAAAATATCCCACATTATGTTCATTTCCTTACCACTAGCTATTTTTCTTCTTAGAATGATGGTTCTCTAGAGCCTTAGAATTATAATGTGTATTTGTTACCTATTTCATGTTCTTCCTTTTCATATTCACAATAATTACCATGGTTTTTTCATCCTCCATGTATTTTTCAACTTAGATAATAAGATTAGGAAATTTTTGAAGATTCTTCCCACTATTGCTTATATTATAATTCATAATAAAACTAAAGAATGTTTTAGGTAGTGAGGAAATAATGATATCTAGGTGAAACTCATCAGGGATATTAAACTCTAAGAATTATAGGTTATCTATTTACCCAATCATGTTGATTACATGAGGCCCAGATGAAATTAACTCTCCAAACTTTCACATGAACAGTGCATTGGAGATCTCATATCTCTATTATCTCACTTTCTCTTGATAAATACTATAAAGTTAGGAAATGATGTTATACGCATCCATATCCTCATATTTATTAAGAATATAATTGTACACATAGGATAAAATTGAACATTGGATATCCATTGAATCATCCACATGCTTCATGTAGAGATATACTTCTTCCTTACTAGCCTTTCTTGTAAGTGACTCAGGAAATTGGGTTTCCAACATGTATAATTTCTATTCATGGAATAGTATAATGTGTAAGTGCATATACCATTACAAGAAATTTTTTCTAGTGAAAAGGTTACCCTTCTATAGAATGGATCATAATTATATTTTTGAAGTAGTTTTATTTTCCATTTATACAAATTAAGAGAAATTTATTAATACTTCCTTGAATGTATAATCATGTTAATAAATATAAAATTAAATTACAACACTCACCTAGTATTTTTTGAAACATAATATCCATCACCATTAGTTTTAGAATATCATATTTCTTAGATATTATAGTGTTAAGTATCCATATCCCCCTTATCATAAAATATAACAAAACCTAACAAGTTATTTATAGGGTTTTAGGTTATCATAACTTTCCAAATGCATTAACTCATAATTCCTTGATCTGTTTAGTAGACTCCCCAATCCTAAAATCCTAAATGAATATTTCATTAACCCTTTCCTCTCAATTACACCAATTCATTCTTGTATAGTCAACCCTTATTATTAACTAAGTTAATTTTACCCAAAATGTAAAGCTAAAAGTTCCCTGATAATTGAAATCACCCCAACATGGGTATGTCAAGCATCTTGAACTATGAGGTTGGTTCAAACATATGTAATGAAAGGTTATTCCTACTTAATATTTTAGTAAAGGGATTTTAACCCTTATGCAAAAATTCCTAGTTCTATATTATAACATGCCTTGTTAATATTAAGTGGATTTTATTTAATTTTTTAACCATGTCTAATAAATAATTAACACATATTATGGTTATATTTTATTCAATATTGTATTCTTGTGAATCCATTTATTAAGTGTTCGTATAGTATTCACAAACATATATAATCAACCATGAAAATGAAATAAAAAATTATAAGTTTTTTGATCATCAGATTCCATAATGGCTATTTTATCTAGTAGATGATAATATAACCCTTTACCCTTGGAAAAACACCTTGAAGTGTAGCTTGTATCATGTTACAGAATTCCACATTGGATAATATGTATCACCTCGATTAGTTTCACATCAGAGCTTAGACTCAGACCACCTCCTCTCAATTAGGATCTCTATCCTTATGTAGGAATTTTCTCACATATAGGTTATAGGATAAAATGGATTGGATAAAGGGGTTTTATATAAAATAACTCGTGGGAATGCATTCCCTTACATGTTAAAGAGGATTGGATGACACACAGATTATCAATTTTAATTTAATAAAAATAAATTAAAATCAATCAATCACATACATATGGATGGTCTAATATCATGATCTTCTACATAATATGAAATGATAATACAATTTTAATTTAGTTATAAATTACATTGATTCATTATTTAATTAAGATAAAACACTATGAATTAATCCAATAAATTATTTTATCTTAATTCCAACCAATTATCCTTACCATAATCCATAATTTTAAAACAATTAAATTAATTAATTTCATTAAAAATTAATAAATTACACAAGTGTACTTGGAGGAAACAACATGTTCTCATCCAAACTACCTATAAAGATCCTTATTCTCTTTATACATGTGAAGTACACTATATGAAAAGACCATACACAACTTGTAGGTTTAGAATTTAACATAGAATTAATTTAATATGTAATTGGAAATCCAATGACATGGAATGTACTATCAAATAAATGACACAATGAACACATATGAATAGGTTAAATTATATATTTAATTATTCTCTCAGTGTTAAACTAATCACATTATTTGCATCATAATATTGGACATGTACTACTATGCATATCGTGTGGTCTTCTCTGACCATGTTCATGGAACACACCTAGGTACTGGTTTTGTTTCCTTTTATGAACATGTACAATGTAAATGGTATCTAATCCTTTTTACACAATGTATAGAATTGTATTTTCATGCTATTTTATTCTATGTATCATATAGAAGATACATGACATGCTTGGATCCTCTGTATTCTCATTCATGGGAAAATAAGGACTACATATCATATAGTTCCTTAAACCATGTGGTATTCAATCTAAATCTACTCCATAATTCTATTTTATTGAATCCTAGATGAATTTTCATTATACTGATCTGATTTTATCACAATATATAGGTGAGATACATTGATACACAGCATACAGTTTGGCGATACATTCTATGTAGTCTTGTGTTGTCTGGCCAAAACCCGTGCCACCTTCATATAGTGTTTTTGAACATTTATTCATTTTAATATTAATTTTTTACTAGTTAGGTATGAGATAATTAAGAAAGGTATGAGAATATGATTATAAAATTTTAAGAATAAATCTATTTAAATTAAAATAAATCATAAAAACATGAAAACAGCCAATTATTAATGATTAATTATAAATTAAATATGTGACCACTATAATACTACTTGAAGGTTTCAAGAACAGTATAAGTTCTTATATGTCATAGTATTGATCAATGAATGATTATTTTTTATCATAATTATTTATATCATGAACAACAAAATTTATAAATTACTATACTAGATTAAATATCGTAACTATTATAGGAGGATGTTCATGTGTAATTTATAAATAATTTCATTTGCAGATCCATAATTATCTAAACCAATAATTCTTCTTTTGTTGATGATTTGGTTGATTAAATCTTGATATACCATCATTACATTATCGAATACAAGTGCAGAATTACTCTAGTGGTGATCCACACAATCACCACAATCTCAAAGTGTCATCATAGAATCTTCAGATGCTAAAAAATATTATCATAATCACTTTCATTGTTTTTTGTTGATAAGAACAGAATTATTCTTTAAGGATGAATAACTCTTAGTGTTATCTTTATGGATTGAGAGAGGAGGAGGAGAGATCACGTTATAAAACTCTAGATCTGTCTCTATGTCCTGAGATATATTATCTCCATAAGTTTTTCAAAACAATAGTGTTTAACTAAAGTGACATAATTATATATTTATTACGGCGGGTTTAGGGTTGAGAATCTTCACACAATCTCCTTTACAATTACTTAATTATTCACAAAATTAATATCTTAATAATAATATAATTATTATTAACTTGAAATGTGCATCTCCTATGAATAAATAAATATCATTTATATCATTTCCCATCTAACCATTAAACTCAGTTATCTTATTCTCCTCAATATTTACCAATACTTCAATAATAAATATTTATTTACTAAATAAATATCACTATGTTATTTTTCAATAAATATAGTAAATATAATATTCACCAAACCTTGAAAATAATTATTTATTATTATTATTTATCTCATTTATAATTTCAAATAGATTATGATTAAATATTGGTGATCAACAAAATTAGAATAAATATTATTTATTCTACCTTTGTTAAATTCGATACTAAATTTTACTGAGATTGCATATACAATTATTGTGTGATCCTATAGGCCTCTTTAATAGTGAAATTATGTAGAAATTCCTATAGTTTAAGGTTAGAATATTTCAACATGCCATGACACCCATAGAGAAATAAGTTATTGTCGCAATGTCATACAAACTCTTAAGAATGCTTACCATGTAATATAATCCCTTTATCATGATATATCAAATTAAGTAAGTAACATATGGTTTTAATCAAGCTTTGTGATTAATGTCACTTTCTTTGAATTTCTAGAAATGAACTTTCCCATAGAACACCATGGCCATGGTTTTATCTAGGTGTTTATATTCCCATAAAAGGGATGGGTATATCAACTTCCTTTAAGGGATATAAGGGATAAATATTTTCTTGTATTATTAATTAATGTAATATCACTCATGACACACCCAACATATCCTACCTCATAGTGAGCATATGTTGTCATGTTTTTCCTCAATAAATCAAAGTATGTGACTCATGGTATCCATTAATAATAATATTAAATTATAAGGGTCAATAAATCAAACACTCAAAGACATTGCAATATTTTCCTTTTAGAATAAATTTAATCTTTTAGTTTACATTCATTATACGCAAAACCAAGTTAATATTACATTACACGTAACATTGATAATTTATATGCAACATAATTTTCAGCTTTCTCTACATAGAACACTGATGTCAGATTATATTACATTAAAAATGAATTTCTTCAATGTCTTTTATTACACTCAAGGATGATTTTTACCGAACAAAAATATATTATTAAAATATTATTATTTAATATAATTAGATATAAAGTGCCATTTAGTTGGAAGTTATGAATAAGATTAACTAACTTATAAAAATATATTTTTTAAATCATTAGTTAAAATTTAAATATAAATAAATATAAATTCCAGTTGAAAATATATGAAATTTCTTTATAAAGAACTATTTTTATGCTTCAAAATGTGTTTGTCTTAAAAAATTAAATTAATTACTATTAGCGTATTTTATTAGTGGAATATATATATATATTAAAATATATACATATATATGTATATATATATTATATAATATAAATATTTTTATATTAATACAATATATTTAATAATCAAATATAATAATAAACCCAATTTTATGCATAAAAAGTAATATTTTTCTAAAGGTGATCTTGTCGCCTTTTAATGGCGCACCTATTTTAAATCTAAATTTTGAAACATTTATAAATTTTATATTTCAAAATAAAATTCAATTTTTAAATAATAATTTTAAAATTAGGTTATAGTGAATTTTGGTATTTTTTTTGAGAGTTTCATTTTTTGATGAATAGTAAAAAAATATTGGATTTTAATTGAAAATTGACTTTTCATCTCAATAATTTATAATTTTAAATTATAATTTAAATTGGTTTTAATGTCACATTATATAATTTATAAGTAAATTAATCTAATTTAGTCATTTTAATCAATTTTACATTTGAATTTGATATAAGAACATTTTAATCTTTTGGATATTTTCACTTTAAAAACCAGCTTTGTCATCCCATCTATGGGATTAGTTTTAAATTAATTTATATAACCTATATGATTGGAATTTGGAAAATTTTATTCCACATATGTAATTAAGATAATTAATAATTTATAGTTATTTAAAATTATTTTTTTAACAAAAATATTAGTGATTACAATTCAAATTAATTACTGTGATTAAGGTAAAATTAAGCTTAACAAGGAACTAAACCCTAAAATTAAGGGAAAACATGACCAAAACACATGTATAGAACCTATTAGCTAAAACTATTTCGACCTTATCATCTATTTTCTCAAAAAAAATATTATTGGAATCAATTTATGTAAATGACACCTCTCAATAGTGTTTATCTTTTTATATTAACAAGAATGCCACTACTCCTCCACAGTTAAAAGAATCTCACCCCTACTATTTATTAACACCTATAAATCCATTTGTATCATAAAAAATATGACCAAATAATCTTCAAAAATCCCTCCCCTCATTCTAAAGACTCACTTATTCTCATTAATCCTACCAAGGAAGTCTTTTGGAATAAACTAAAAGGTGTTACCCGAATAAGAGGTAACATTTTTCAACGATCACTTTTGTTTAATTTACCAATCCACACCTTCAATTATTTTAATATAATGATTGTATAATAACTTAATTATCTTATATATACTAATAACTTTTTATTCTAATATTTAAACCTAAAATTTCACACTCATCCATTAAATGGGGTATGCAATAATCATTCGTGTGTACAGAGGACAACCGCCTCACAAACTGTTATCATTCATCCTTCCATTACCACTTTCCAAGTTTCAAATAATGAGGTATTTATAGTTTATATATAATATATATGATATTTATGATGTATTTATTCATATTTAATTTTTATATAACGTATACCTTTATGATTTCCATTTTGTAAGAATATGATAACTTCATTTGTGGAGAGATTATCGCCTCCTCAAAGTGATGTGATTCATTTACGCTATACATGGAATGTATTAAAGATTATTTTAATAAAAAAATTGAAATATATTAATAAAATATTATACTAGAATTATAATATACATATATATCTTTTACCTTTCATTATTTTAATACGACAAAGAAATAGAAGTAGTGTTCATCCATACGTACAACCTACCGTCTCCATGAATGGTGCATTCCATTTCCTTTATCCAAGTTTTATGGATTATTATAAATACATATTTATGGAATAAATATAATATTTAAATCCTATTTTAAATTATTGAGATGATGAATTCATGATCTAATTAATATTAATAATTAAACAAGTCAAAACATACTCAAAAAACAAGGCAATTAACACCTGAAATGATGAAGATAATAAAATATTATTAATAAACGGGATATAATATCTTATAAAAGGACTATATATGATATCATAGATATTAATATAGTTATATTTTAAGTTAATAACATTATTAAAATCATTATATTAGAGGTTAAATAGCATTCAACCAAAAGGGAGCGTAAGGTAGGGGATTTTCATCTCACTTTTTACATCTGTGAAATAAATATCATATTCACTACTTACTTCTTTTTTGTGGTGTATCTACTTTTACATTTGATATATTATAACATTAATACTTTTATATTAATTTTATTTAAGGTTTTACTTTGAATTATCTCATCCAATGGGTTTTGACATGAATATTTCTAATTGGTAAAAGTTATCTTTTCAATCTCACTTTTTTTATGATTGTCAACCTTACCTTGAAACAAGAACTTCCTTATGACCATTTTACATTGTAAATAAAATTTATTTTACATATAAATAATTATATTTTATTTTTATATTATTTCCAAAACACTATACTATTTTTACATATGATGTGTACTTGACATTTATTTGATTAACTGGGGAAATATTGGTAAATCTGTATCATTTAATAAACACTAATTTTTTATAAGGAAATTTGTTAATGGATTTAAATCAATTATTAAATATATAAATAATGATTTGGACTAGTACTAAATGGGTTGGGGACTATTTAAAGTAACCCCCTTGATGCATAGGTAGTCTCATGAGATAAATCAGTTGTCCAAATTAGATGGTTTTCTACCCGATATGCTCAACCATCTTGTGAAACGTATTGATGGTAAATGTATCATTTAACTAAGAAACACAGATTCCAATAATTAATAATTGAATTTTTTAATAATTCGGTAATTATTATTATTATCCATCACATTTTTTCTTTGACATTATCTATGGATTCATTTCATTCTCATATTATTAAATAAATGGCATGTGTTTTAGTTATTTACATTTCCATATAGATTATGCCTTATCCATTTATTTGAATAGCATGTGTTGTCTGTTATTTACCTTCCCATGTTGATTTATTCTCATTGATTTATTATTTCTTCTTTTTTACTTACCCTTACTGAGCATTTTGTCTCACCCTAATTTTGTTTCATTTTCCCATGTTATAAAGAAGAAATCTTTGAATAAGATTTAAAGGATGTTGTTAATTTCATTTTATTATGTATCATGTTTTATATTTTATTTACCAATGTGATATAGGTATCATTTATGTAATGTGGTTTTCCAAATATACTAAACTAAAAGGTCTTTCTATATTTGATTCCTTGTCATTATGCCAATGTAATGAAGTAAGGCACCAGCTCCGGGCTTCTAGGGTCAGAGTGATACAATACACACATCTAGATATAGGAAAATCCAATGAAAATTTTAAATTTTTATTTCTTATTAGTGGGTCTTATTCTCATAAACTTATATAGTAGAAATTATCGAGATAATACACTAAAAAAGGGTGACTCAAAGTCTAATGAGTATCCACACTTGATAGCATGTATCATATGTGTCCCATCTGATGATATCATATGGATATAGATGATATATTCAAACATTATATCATAGATCCTCCTAGTTCTCATCATATAAGGGATCTATTATAACCTTTTAGTGTGGCATATATTATTATGACATTATTATTGGGCATTTATTATCTCAATAATACTCTATAAATATTAATCTATTTTGATGCTCACAAATACCCGTGTTTGTTTTACTAATGATATTACTTTAAGTGTATTTTAAGAAATTATTATTAATTGTCTTATTTATTTTGGTATTATATACATGCTTTTAATTTACATGGAATATTTGATAAAGTGTTCATAATTCTCGTAAGTGTATTATGGAAACATTGTTCATACCCTACGTTCAAAATGTAACATAAGGAATAAACCTTATATTTGGATGAAACCTTACCTGTGAGTAGAGAAGAAAGTATGGTTAAAGAACCCTACTTTAATAAGGAACCCTACATTTGAGGACATAAATGTATGGTTCATCAACATATTTTATGATCAACCATGTATTTTCAAACTTAAACTTGGAGAATTAAATCTACATAGTTGAACCCTACATTTGGTATTTTTTCATTCTGTGAAGGAACCCTATGTTTGAATTTTCAACATCAGAAATTTAATTTTTAGATTTTATCCAAGATTTCTGCAATACTATTTATATGTTTATAGGCTGTTTTAAAGCTCATTTTAGACTAATTTAAGTCTCATTATAATGGAATCAAATAACTATAATCAATAGAGAAAATATCTTCTATTCTTAAAGGAATTTATGACCTTTATAAACATTTTGGAATTTGAATATTCACTATTTTGAAGGTGACTTTCTTGGATCTGGAATTATGAAGAAGGATCTATATTGTATATATTCTAATGGAATATAATTTCAAAAGACGATATATATAAGACAATATTTTTATATACAAATTCATTTTTTTAAACATCTCTTACAGTGTTGCTGCAATGAACAATCAATTATAAATGAAGATACAATTTAGAGACATACATGTTCAATATTTTACTTTTTTAATATTACTGCTGCTATTTATTACAATAATTATTTAAGATATTTTTTCAACTGGGGTCACTTTAGATCTATACTTTCTTGAAGAATTTCTTTTCTGAAGAAAAATAAGATCCATATACTATAAATTTTTTCTACTTAAATTGTGAAGTTCAACCTGATCCATCTTCAAATAAATATCTATTTATTTGTTTGAGTTTCAGATACTTGTACTGAATTGTGATGGAGTATTAGCTTCTTGATCTAAGATTTGGATAACTGGTACCCTAGTAAAGAAACAAAAGCTATGTTTACACTTATTTTGTAAAGGTGTAAACTGGCTGCACTCATTTGTGGATTTATGGTCTTATGATAAGAGGACATTGATAGCCAACGAGCATGTACCCTAGTGGTTTAGGCTCCTGCTTGGCATCCAAAAGACCCAGGATAAAATCCGGGTAGGGGAGAATTCCCGAGTACTGTAGCAGGGTACTGTAGTAGCGGCGGACTGTAGAAGCAGCGGAGGTACTGTAGCAGCGTACTGTAGCGGCAATGGTACTGTAGCTGCACGGGTACTGTAGCAGTACTATTCTCTAGGGGGTCCTTTGGGTCAAAAAATGGGCTTTCCAGCCCTGTATGCAGGCCACTTGTCCTTGGGCCTTTGGTCTATGTAATGGGTCACCCTCTACCCAGTCTAAAGAGGTCTTTTCTTTAATAATATATTGAGGCTTCAGCCCCAACCTTTAAAAAAATAAGAGGACATTGCTATTGAAACTTACCAATCTTATAGATAGAGTGATTTGTGGAGTGATCTAGGGGATCTTTGTGCCCCAATCACTATAAAGATTTGTGTTCTTTATTTCTATTTATCAACTATTTATACTCATTATATAAGTAAACACTTCATATCCATATTAATAACATATGGTGTCAAAATCCAGAATTGTGGAAGATTTTTGAAAAGACACAATTCACCCCCCCCCCCTCTTTTGTTATTTTTTATTATTACGACTTAACAATTGGTATCATAGGTAAGATTTAGAGATAATTTGATAGAAATCTAAAAGTATAAGGTCTACACAAAGTTGGAAATGGTTTATCCAAGAAAAGGAATGTATATGGTAAATGCCCCATATTTTAATGGTGAAGATTATGGGTGTTGGAAATCACAAATTATTATCTATTTAAAAAATCATGGATTCAAAGTCTACTCAAAAATAATTACTCTCTATAATATTCTTGAGAAACCAGAAACTTAGACTTCTAAAACACAATCCTAGTATGATATCAATTCAAAAGTGTAAAATGATATTATTTTTCATCTTGTACCAGATAAATTTAATCATGTATCACAATTATCTACTACTTATGAGATGTGGAAAAATATTGTAGCTGCCTATGAAGGAAAATATAATGTTAGATAAATGAGGTATTCTATAGAAAAAATAAGTTTTACACATTTAGAATGTTTGATAGTGAAAGTATCACGTAGATTAATAGAAGGCTTATAGAAATAGTCAATAATATTACTGCCCTAGGATAACCGATAAAATAATATGATCAGGCTTTGAATATACACAGAGTACTACCTTCAGAATGGAATGGTATATCTACTGTTATTCACCAATCATAACCTATCAATGATCTAAAAATGAAAGAACTAATTGGGACTCTAATTATGTATTAAGCTGATATTAAAGCTAAAGTATAAGATTATAAAATTATATTTAAGAATAAAAATATTTCTCTAAAAGTAACATCTCATAATCATAGCAGAATAACAAAGAAAGAAGTCAAAGAATAGAAACATTCATATTCCTTAGATTTTAAAATACAACTGTTTTAACTATCTAGAAAAATCAGTAAATTCTATAAGAAGAAAAGTGGTCTCATAAAATCATTCCGGAGAGATGAGAAAGAACCATGATAATTTTGATGCAATGAATGAAAAAAATTGGTTTATATTAGACCTAATTGTCCTCAACTGAAAGATGAAAATAAAAATCCAAAAAGGAAATATCAAAAGAATGTTGATTATGAGAACAAAGGAAAAAATAGCAATGAAATATACTTTAATTGTATATAAAGACTCTGGAAAATATTTAAAATTCAATTCAGAAAAGGATCAATCAAATATAAAATCCAATATATGCTTTATGGATAAAGAGGAAAAGGTATAAACATATTATTCTTATAAATATGATACTGATAGTTTCTCAAATGAAAAATTATCTACATACTACTCTATGTTATAAGAAAAATATGCTTCTCTAATAAAGAAGAAAAACTCATTAAAAAATATTCATAATTATTTTTTATGTGAAATATACACTACTAAAACAACATAAGGAACTAGTTGATAAATTCAACTCATCTGTAACAAATATAATTAATCACGATAAAATGATTAAATAATTAAAAGATTATGTTGAGTCGTATAAAATTAATGCAATCACTTTTACCAAATGAGAAAATGTTTTAAATGAAATTATTTGAAAGAATGTCATTAAAAGAGAAAAAAATTGAATAGGAAGCAAGGGTGAGAAATCAAAATTATATAAAAATTATTTTGTGTCCAATTCAAAAAATACTACCTATTATTATTGTGGAACAAAAGGAAATTTCACTAATAATTTTTATTTTAAAATCATCAAATAAGTGTTATTAAAAGATAATTTATTTCGAAAAGTTTTCCTGAAGCAAGTAATATGAATTATAGAAAAATAAAGTAGATATGGATTCCCATGTCATTGCTTGATAACACCGCAGAACCCAAGAAGATATGTGTACCAAAACAAACACATGTTTAATTACTTTTTGAGGAAACAGGCCATAGGAAGAAAAAGGTTTTATGATATATGGATAGTTTATGCTCCAGGAAAATGATTAGAGACCCAATTCATTTTCAAACACTAACTCAAATGAATGGGGGTTTAGTCACCTTCAGTGATAATGAAAAATGAAAGATCATTGAAGTTGGAACTATTGGAGATACAAAGACTATATCAATCAACAAATTACTATATGTGAAGCAGATAAAGGAATATTCTTAGGATATTATTATACTTCTAAAGCTTGAAGAGTGTTTAATAAAAATTCAATATTTATTTAAGAATAAGTACAAGTGAAGTTTGATGAAATTGGCCCTTTTATTAATGAGAAATATAAAAAAGATGAATTTCTGATTCATTTGATAAGATGATACATGAAACTCCTAAAACTAATTTTTAAAATGAAATTAATAAAAATCAGTCCAGTTCAGAAGAACATGAAAATAAAGAAAATGAAATTTTCTTTACTAGACAATATATAACCCAATTGAATCATCCTCTATAAACTATTATAGGAGACCTAGATATAAGAATTAGGACTAGAATAAATGTAGGAAACCAAGATGAAATATATGCCTTTCTATCTCAGTTAGAACCTAAGTGTACTGAAAAAGGAATTAGAATCCTTAAATCTTATGCATATCATATGAATTTTAAATTATATCAGATGGATGTTAAATCTAACTTTTAAAATGGTTATTAAATGGAAAAATTATATTTTGACCAACCATATGGTTTTGAAAACCCTCAAAAACAAAATTCTATTTTTAAACATACTAAATATCTTTATGGACTTATATAAGAACCTAGAGATTGATATGAAAGTTTGAGTTATTTTCATTTGAAAATGGATTTACTGTTGGATTTCCATATCCAGAACTTTTTAAGAAAATTTTCTTTTCTAATATTTTATTAGTTAAAATCTATGTTGATGATGTTATTTTAGGTTCAACAAATAAAAATCTATGTAATGATTTTTGAAAACTAATGTAAAAATAATTTGAAATGAGTATGATGGGAGAACTGAATTTCCTTTTAGGATTTCAAATTTATGAGATATATTATAGAAATGTTTCAAAACAAATTAAATAAATTATAGATTTAATAAAAATAATTTTACTTGAGAACAGCAAGAAATAAATAATTCCTATGTGTACTAATATAAAACATGATTTAGATGAAGCTATAAATTCAAAGGACAATGAGTTATATAGAGATATGATTCTTAGTTTGTTATATATTACTATTAGGTGACTAGAAATTATGTTTTTTGTATGTTTATTTTCAAGATTTTAGTCAAATCCCAAAGAATACAATCTTACTGTTGTTAAAAGAAATTTTATATATTTAAAAGGAACTTCTTTTCAATCTCTTCTTTACCCAAAAACTTTTTATTTTAAGTTAATTTCATATTCGTATGGTGATTTTGTATTTTGTATATTAGATAGAAAAAATATATTAGGAACCAGCCACTTTTTTGGAAAATATATACTATCATGGTCGAGTAAGAAACAACACTCAGTTTCCCTATCAACACCTGAGGAAGAATATGTTTCTGCAGGCAGTTGTTGTGAACAAGTATTGGGGATAAAAAAACAATATTAGACTTTAGAATAAATTTTAAGAGTATATTTATTTTATTTGATAATACTAGTGCTATAAATATTTCAAAAAATACTATATTTCATTCTTGGTCTATGAAAATTAATATACGACATCATTTTCTAAGAGACCATGTTCTTAAAAAGGATATATATTTATAATTTATTAATAAAAAATATCAATTAGCTGATATTTTCACAAAAACACTTCCTACTACAAGTTTTGATTTTACTAAGGGGGTTTGGATTTATTTAATTTTAAATAAATATTTATTAATTTATTTCAATTAGTATATTTTTAGTTTTTATTTATTTCAATAAAAAAATTGTTTAATATTTTTATTTATTTATATATTTTATTTTCACTGTCAAATTTAGTATTTTATTTATTTTCTTAAATAAATTTTTGTTTATTTTTTATTTCAAATTGAATGATTTCAAAATCTAAAAAATAATGATTACCCTACGTAATCTACATGAGAAACAAGTTCATGTCATTAACTATCAGAAAACCCTTCGACTAATCATAACTTTTCATTTTTGAACTGTTTCACCTTTCAAACCCCTCATATTTCTCATAAACCCTAGAATCTGAAAACCTTCAACATTATGATTCTTAAAAATTATTAAGACCAAGAGAACTGATAAAGGTGAAACTAGTGACCTGAAGCTTTAGCGTGTTTCCCTGAGAAATATTCTTCAAAGAAAGGTTATATACTTCAAATTGATATATGAGACGAACCTTTTTTTCAAGAATGTTCTAGTGTTTTAAGGTTTGGAATTTCTATTCAATGAGGAGAATACATATTTTATTTAAAAGTTAGAACTGAAAAAAAATCTACAGTATTATACAGTTTAGTTTCTTTGAAATAGAAGATACGATGTCCCTACAGATTGAAGATAAAGTATTTTCAATTTCTTTAGTTAAAATTTTTCAAATTTTGAAATTCCCTCATAAAGGAGTTTTCCAATTTGATCTCAGATCAATTGGAAATCAAGATCATAAGTTTGAAGATATTATGTCATTTATCTTTGGATCTAAAAATATAAGGAAAATATTTTTTAAGGATCATTAGGCAGATCAGAAAGTTTTAGTCGAGTTTATTCAAACTAAAATTTCCCCAAGAGTATCTGAGATGGAGAAAATCGTGTACCCTGATATGTACATAATGTTTTTATTTATCAATTATAGCAAGATTAATTTTTCTAGATACATGATAAGGTATTTAAATTATTGTTGTCATTCAGATCCAAGGATTTCATTTTATCCTTATGGAAGGATACTTTCTCTAATTTTTTTAGGAAGAATGTGATTCATATTTTTGATTCAACAGTGAAATATCATCACAGTAATTTCTTGAATGATGGTACTCTTACGAAATTTGGTTTTTATTAGAATACTATAAAACAAAATTTGATGCATGTTTGTGCTTATGAACAACTTCAATTGAGCTCTTTTTCCTGGGGGGGAGCAATGTTTCTTACGGAATGAAGGAATTGGATAATCTAGAATAGAAGGAGTTTCTATGTCTACCAAGAGAAAATAAATATTCCATGATATATCAACCCATACTGAGGAGGAAGTATAAGAATAAGTTCATGAGGAACTTGTTTTAAAACTATGTAATATAGAAGAACAACTGCTTGAGGATCTAGTGTTAGGATCTGGAGAAGAAATATGTTCAGTTCATTTGGAAGAACTAGTTCATGATGAGGATTAGCAATCAGAAAGTCAAACTCAAGACCTTCAAATTTTTCTTCAACTATTTGTCCAGGAAGGAGATGCTTAAGAATAATATTAGGTACAAATATCAATAACTGAGGGTGCTGAGATTATTGAGCATCAAGCTATCTCATTTATTGGTCATTCTTTAGAGAAACTGGCATTAGTTTCTAGAGAAAGAATGGAAGTTCTTGATAGTATATCTTTTTCAAGTGAAAAAATATGTCAAAAAAATCATTTTTTTAATCCCTTAACAATTGTTGAAGTTGTAGTTCATTCAAAGAAATAATATTTAGGGACATTTGATTACCTTACTAATCAAATTAATGATCTTGTGATCAAGTTTAATTAAGTTTAGGATGAGAATTATAATAATAGACAGGAGTTAGAAGCTCGTAAAAAATCCTATACTGATTTGAAAATTTCATCTACTCTAAGGATATAATTAGAGTATGTTTAGAATCAGCTTCATGATCCTAATGAGAATTCTGTATTAAAAAAAATTATGTCTTTAAGAGATAAATGTTGGATGATATTGGTAAGATCAACTCTGAATCTGTTTTTAAAATAGATTTTGTATATTTGAAATAGTATTTTGGGAGCCAATTTGAATCCATAAAGGGAAGTGTCAGTTAGGCCATTACTTCTACCTCTACCCCTCTAACCTCACCAGATATGATCAGAATATTTAAGGCTATCACATATGTTATGGTAGATATTAATGACCATATTCAAAATCTTCAGTGCAATAGTGCACTTCATTCAGTGTTGCAGGATAATTAGAAATATCTTTTTTAGTAACTCACATTAATTGAAACCGGTTTCAGACTATTGATAAATAAGTTCTATGATAAGTTAGATAATTTTTTGAGAACAGAAAAAAAAACATGCATGACTTTTTCAAAGTAAATTTCATTGATAATATGAATGTCAGTAAATATACAAGAATTTGGATAAAGAAGTTAGGATGTAATCTTTCAGACAAGCTACAAGATCAGATGATAGAATTGAAAGTAGTTTTGGAAGTGGATTAGGCTCCTACATACCCAGCACCAGTAACCAATTCCAACGTTTAACCTTTCACCTGACCAACTAACCACTTTTCTTCTCTTCAACTAAATCCTATATTAATGTATTTTTACAATTTTTTTAATAAAAATACTTTGTTCTTCTTATATTCTGTGCTTTATTTTTATCATTTTATGATTCTTTATTATTTGTTATATTTTTATCTCTACTACCATAATCAATACCTTATTTATCTAAATGGTATATTATAAACCTTCATTTACAAATATATGCAAAGGTTAAAGTGTTTTAATCCTTTTTATTATACTTTATTTTTTTATATGATAAAAAGGGGGAGCAATTTGGGTAAACACAAAATTTAATTCTAAGTGTATTTGGGAAACACTATTCATACCCTACATTCAGAACATAACATAAGGAATAAACCTTATGTTTGGATAGAACCTTATATGTGAGAAGATAATAAAGTATGGTTAAAGAACCCTATTTTAGTAAGGAACCCTACATTTGAGGACACAAATGTATGATTCATCGACCTTAAATTTATAATCAACCATATGTTTTCAACCTTACTCTCAAAGAATGAACATTGCATTGTTAAACCCTAAGTTTTGTATTTTTTCATTTTTTGAAGAAACCCTACGTTTAACTTTTCAACTTCAGAGATTTAATTTTTTGATTTTATCTAAGATTTCTACAATAGACTTTATAGATTTATAGGCTATTTTAAATCTCATTTTTGACTGATTAAAATATCATTATAATTAATTCAAATAACCATATTCAATATAAAATATCTCTCATATTATTATTGGAAGTTATTAATCCTCTAAAAGTTTTTGAATTTAAATATTCACTATTTTTTAGGTGACTTTATTTGATCTAGAATTACAAAGAAGACTCTCTATTGTATATATTCTACTAGAATATCATTTTAAAAGACAATATATACAAGTCACTGTTTTTATATATGATTTCATTTTTCATAAAACATCTCTTATAGTTCTACTACAACGAATAATCAATTCTAAAATAAGATACACTTTGGAGATATACATGTTTAATCTTTTACAGCTGTAAAATTACTGCTGATATTTGTTGCTATTATTATTGAAGATATTTTTTCAATCAATATTTCCTTAGATATATAATTTCTTGAATACATTCTTTTCTAAAAAAGAATATACATCTACTATCATTTTTTTGCTGCATTTCTGATTTTGAACCTGATCTATCATTAAATCAATCTATTTTGATGTGTTTGAGTTTCAACTGCTTGAACGTAGTTGTGGTGGAGTATCAGATTCTTGGTCTAAGTTGTGACTAACCGGTTACCTGTTAAAGAAGTAGAATGATCTATTTGGCTTTATTTTCTAAAGGTGTTAACTGCCTACACTCAGTTGTGGATTTATGGTCTTATGATAAGAGGACCTTGCCAGTGAAATTCACCAAGATCAAATAGAGAGTGATTGGTGGAGTGGACTAGGGGATATTTGTTCCCCAAAACACAATAAAAATTTTCATTCTTTATTTCTTTTTATCCACTACTTATACTCATTATATAAGTAAACACTACATGTCCATATTAATCATAGAGGGTGTAAAAATCTATAATTTTAGAAGATTTTTGAAAAGACACAATTCACCCCCCTCCTCTTGTGTTACATTATATTATTCCGACTTAACAATTATCATATAAAAATTTCATATAGATGAAAAATCTTGTTGTGGTAAGAAATTAAATTAATAATGAAAAAATGTAATCAAGTACTTAGAAGTTTTTCATAGCCCATCAAATCCAATAGAAGATTACAAAATAGCACTGCTAATAATAGAAGATCCCTATCTAATATCAGTGATAAAATAGTTTTTTATATAAACCCTACTTAATCCTTAAATCTGAATCTAATCTGATAAACCCTTCTTAGAAGTAGGAATAATCATCAATAAACTCTAAACACTGCATCTCCCACCCTAACCAAGTATTCTAATTTGCGGTTACTAACATATAGTACCCTTAGACTAAGCATGATATATTTTTGTCTTTTTTGGTCACTACTCAACACTCTTGAAAATATTTATCTAGAAGAATCACAAAATATAACCAAAATGAGCACATAATTGGTATTATATTACTTAAAAATTTTATTTGGTCTTGGAATGACTATAGTGTCCACACTAATAATGTTGCATTAGATGTTTCCTTTAGTTAGAAAAATGGAGACTACCACCCCAACATCCAAGAAAGGATTCACCCTTTTTCATCTCTTATCAACATTGTGTCCATCCATGGAAATATCCCGTGCCAATAATTTGGATAAATAATAATAGATTAGATCTTGAACCACCCATATATTATATCTTAACTAGAACTACTTTCTTTATATCTTCAGACAAAGTAGTTGGGTTAATTAATTTCATATGGCTATGTAAAGGTTATTATAATACCATTATGAAGAACCAAGATTTTGATTACGAACCCCTACTCAAGTAAGTAATTAATTTAAGTAAGTTAATAAATTTACTCATGTACCACACGACCGACATTATTCCTTATTTTATATCTATACATTCCTGATCCTTTATACTATATAGTGTGTCAAAGTAATATGCCTCCAATAATATCACTTGAAATCTATTCCATGTAAGACCCTGGTGTTTTTTATCCTTAGACATGATGTTCCATCATTGGTGAGCAACACCTTCCAACATAGAAGTATCTAATATAGCTTAGTGTTTCCTCGGGGTTTTAATACTCTTAGATATTTGATGGATATGATCATTCCATTCATCATATTCTCAAAGAGAGTCACTATCTTGAAAATTTATAGGGGTTGAAACTGTAAATACCTAATTACATATTCCCTAACGGGATCCTATCATGGTGCTCCCTACCCTACATCCTAGAGTAGCTAAGAAAGCCACTCCAATAAAAATGAATCATCAACAAAATTAGTAAGTTTTTTATTCTCATCAAATTTTTTTCATAGAAGTAGGTTGTATTCAAGGTATACGACTCTAAATTTATGTAAACAATTGAATTATATTAATAAACATAAGAATATATAATTTTAAATTTTGGAAAAACATGGTAATAATCAAATCATAACCATTTCCACAATCTTATTAATTAAATTTTATCAAATCATTTCCTGACTTAAAACACAATTTGAAATATTTTAAAAAACATAATTTAAATGTAATCCTAAAAAATTAAGTTATCCATAATATTATTGGGAATTTAAAAATAAAATAAATAAATTTAAAATATATATCAACATAATCATAACTTATAAATAAGAAAATTATATTTATATATTACTGATATTTTCATTAATATAAATTTTTAGTTAAGGAAACCCAGACTAAACATATTTGGATTTTATGTCATTTTTATATTTAAAAACAATAAATTAAATAATAAACTCAACATACTAAGAATCAATATGTTTAGTTTCTTTAGATACTATCTACTTAATCTAGTTATTTTACAATGCTTTCGAACATTTCCCCATAATTTCATCATACCATGCCTTCTTCTAAACATCACCCAAGTTAAACTCATCCTCATGTCCTAGGAAATGGAAATATATGAAATGGGTGACCTCAAACACTATGTAAGTGAAAAATAAACATATAAACTTGTTACCCTGGGTGAGATCATTAATATATAAGAAAATATAAGTAGTAAAGAAGTGTCATATTAAAATAACATGGAATCATAAAAATGGTTCAAATGGAAAGATATGAGAACAAATTATCCTTTATAATCAAACATATAACATGGTGTAAATATAGGAAAAATATGAGACTTAATTCATGAGTCCTAGATCATAGAATAGTCATGTATCAAATTAGTGTGTCACCATCATAATCATAGAAATACAACATTTTGGATCAGGATTCACCACCTATTTTCCATAGTGGTTCGGGAATCACAAAAATTATCCCCATTTTGGATTAATCATCACTGCTAATTTAACCATTATCTCATGAGATTTAAATAATTAACCAATGAATTAAAGGTCTATATAACTTCCACCCATCACAAAAATATTATTCGTACACATGTGTTCTATAAGAAAATATATAATCATCACATAATTAAAACCCAGGAATAAAAATGGGTTTTGTAATAAATTTAAAAAGTAATCACATAAATAACCAAATAAACCAGATCAATGGATACCAAATTGAATCACCTAAAAAAGGACTTCATAAAATCATTTAGAGTTTGTTTTATAAAAAAATTACATCATAGGAAATATATCCCTTTCAATATAAAGAGGAAAATTGAATCCAAATCGTAAAAAAGTGTAATAAAGATTATCTTTAAAAGGAAAGTTTAATGATCGTTATAATTTATACATAATTGGATTTCAAAATAATAAATTTGAAAAAATAATTTAACTTGTGGGTCTGACCTAATTATATATTATGAATAAAAAATTCACTTCTTAGTTAACTTTTTTAAGACAGTTAATTTTATAGTAATTTTTTATCATCCATATCATTAATAGTTTATTAAATTTTTTTAATAGAAAATTATTTATTTAATAAAAAAATAAAATTTATCTTTTAATTATATTATTATAACCATCCATGAGATTAGGTAATGAAAAAACAAATATATTGATCCATGTAGGTGGTAGTTTGTACATATTCATGGATGACGATTTAATTTTCAAAAGAACTAGAGAAAGGATTAATATGGTTGTTTATTTAAGATTATTAGAAATGTGATATATATCATAATTATTTATTAAATTTCCCTTTCATTCCATACATTTTAGTTATTTATGGAAAAAACACATTTATTAATAGAAGCGATATTCCGTACATACGCATGTTTCACATTCTCCATTTTCTTAAGGGAAAACGGAAGGGTTTTTAATGATTATACCATAATTATAATAACATATATCTGTAATATTTATGCTTATATTATAATTTTAAGTTTTTATAATAGAATTTGAGGGAGAATAATTTCACATAAAGAAGTATAATTGTGAAAGAAGCTGTTAGAAATTTATACCTCACTACTTGGATTATCTCCTTTGAGAAGGGGGTTAAAACATTGGGGGATAGTATTTTGAGAAGCTCATAACCTTTTTATGGTGGATAGGAGTTTATATGAGAGGTTTGGGGATATTTTTGGAATAAAATAATAGGCTTTGGTGTAATGGGAAGTTTGGATAAGAGAGCCCCTTTTATAAGTGAAAATGGATGATATTTTTGTAAATACTCATACCTTTTTTATAATGGGAAGTCACTCTCAAGGAATATGGAAAAAAAATTGAGATATAATGGAGATTAAAGGTAATAAGGTCAATAAATACCACAAACACACATTACCACACATGTTTTAAACATTTTTGCAGTCATTACTCCAAGATTTTTACTTTTAGCATTTTAGTTTTTACCGCAATAACAAATTAAAAAAAATGGGCCTTATTATATAATTTATAATTTTTGATTAAAAATTTTAAACCCATTTAATTCTATTAAATTTCTCAAAGTGAGAAAATTTATTTTTAAAATAATAAGTATATAATGTATTAAAAAATTTCTTGAGAAAAACATTACATATTAATAAAACATTAAATATAGGCTTGAAAACTAGAATAAATATTTTAAAATCCATAATATATCTCATTTTTTTAATATTTTTTTAGAAAATTATTTCATAAATTTTAAAATCATTCCTATAAACTAGTAATGTTATAAAAGTTATTATATTTTTAAAAATAGTATATTACACTATTCACAAGAAAAATAACTTTTTTATAATTATAAAAAAAATAATATTATTATAATATTTAAATCATAAATCCAAAAATTATGTTAATTTTTTAAATTCACAACCTAAAATATTTAAATTTTACTTTTAATTAAAAATATACCATATAGTGAAAAAAAAAATTATAGGAAAATGAGTTTTGGTATATTAACTATTATTTTTTCCGATAAATTACTAATTAATATAGTGTTAAATTATTAATCATGAAATAAATAAATATTTTCATTATTCAATAATAATAATATTAGTTCCTTGAAATAAAATTCCAATTTCTAGAAAATATATTTTTTAAGCATAAAGTGAATTGAGAAAAAATGACTTTTTTGAAAAGTATAAAGATTCATGATATATTTATACATATAAATATTTTTTTACAAGTTAGTAAAATATTAATTACGACTTAAATAACCCCTTATTATCTATTTGTATGACCAAAGAATCAAATAAGCTATGGTTTCAATTTTGGGTGGTGGTTCAACAAGAATAGATCAGGTGGTAATCTCCACGAGTTTGAACTTCTCCTTTATATGATTGCTATCAAACCGTAAATAATCAATTTGTTCTTGGTCTTGGTCTAGAGAAAACAAAATGAATCCACCTCTCCTCCAAGATTAGTAAAATGGTATTCATAAGAAATAATTTCACTTCTAAATTCAATTTCTTCTTGCTTTCTTTATTGATTTTTTGATATGGTTACTTTAGTTTATACCAAATAATTTAATGACTATGTTTTAACAATCATATTTAATATTAAAAATATATAAAGGTTTTTAGTTTTAATTTTTTATATTGTGTGAAACATTCTATTTAATATATTATTTACTTAAAGATAATATATAGTGAAATCTTGGGTCATTACATTCTCTCTCACTTAAATAAATTAGGTCCCATTAATTTAAATTATTACTTACTAACAAAGTTATCTAAGGGTATCTATAAGATAACTTGATATTTAATTTTATAATGAGGTATAAATTAAATATATTCAATTATAATAATCATAATCTCAATATTTTGTCTTTTTATAATTATTTTAATTAAATACCTCTCATGATTTGGTGTTAAGAACTATTCTTATTTTTCTATGAGTTCATATTCAGACTTATGGTGATATATTATCTTAAATATGTTTAAGGTAATGAAATTTTATTCTCTATTTTCATAATAGATACACCGCATGACCTAAAATCTATTTTCTCCAATTTCTTAAACTATGAGTTTCCAGTGGTAAGCTGAAGTCAAACATTGAAGTTGATAGAAACTATTTCTACTCTTCATAAGGCTCGTTTATATATACATTTAGAACCCTCTAGGGCCTTTCCAAAGTAGCTACCTCCACTGCACCATCTTTTTTCCTCTATATATTATCCCTCACCTTTGTCGATATCCTCAATAGATAACCACTCATCTCCTTGGATGCTTGTTTCACCAATCCTTATACATTCCACTATGTTAATACCTCAAAAATAAATTTTTTAAGGGGAAGGATTCCTCACCATGTCTACTATAGTTGTTTCTTCTTGTTCTTAAAGAGGTCCTCCCAAGACTAAAACTATTTCTTGCACATGATACAAGTGATCATGTTCTATGGATAATTAAACTTGATTCTGAAACTTCTTCTAACATTGAGTTCACTGGGAGGTGCATGGGGGTTTTATTCTACATGAACCATTTTAATGGTGCTTTTAACTTCTCTAGAGTCATTAGTTATTACATGTGGTGGTAGTGCATTGATATAAAATGGTGAAGATCTTTTTTTGTCATCTATTGTTATAGTGATGTTAAGATATATCCATAGAGGTTTTTGGTTTTCATCTCTTCCCCCATACTTTTTTTAAATGATTAAGATGTTATGTGTACTTTATCCATGATCAATGAATATGGATTCTATGTTGAAATAGTTAATCCATTAAATAAATCAAATCAAACCGAAATAAAGGACCCATACTAAGAGTTATATTCCCATAAATATAAATTTTGAAATGAAACAATCATACAGCTAGATGTTTTACTAGATAAAATATAAGTTTTTTACATTTAGAAAAAAAATCTAGGAATATTAGAGTTTCTAGAATAAAGATCCCATATTCATAATTCTAAATTTGAGGATTTAGTTTTCATAATCCATTTCACCGATAGTCATTGAATGGGCTCCACCTTGTTCCCTAGGTTGTTTTGGTTTTTCATTCCTATCACCCTTATCATCCCTAGTATTATGATATTGACTTAGATAATGTCCAAGTTTTCCACAATTAAGGCATTGGAACGTTACTGATGCTATTGTATATATGTTATTCACTCTCATCATGATAACCACTTTTCATTTTATTACACTGTTTTAAGGCTATATGATCCCTTCTTCCACAATTAATGTATCTTATAGATCCCTTTAGGCAATTCCCTTAGTTCTTATTCAAACATTTTTGACATATATATGGTTGAATACTCCTTATTTTATCATCTCCATTGTCTGAATTTTCATGAGTCTCTTTCCTTCACTTTTTTTGGACTCAGGATTTAAACTATGGTTACATTGTTAATCGTATTTTGTGGTAGTTTTTTTTGACATAATGACTATATTTTTTAGTCTATACCTCATACTAATAGGTTTATAATTGAGATAGTCACTAAATTGTCCCTTGCACCCATTGTTGGCTTGGTTCATTCTGGTTCGGGTTAACATGATAGGTGAACATTTAATATCATAGGGTAATCACCATAATCAATAACATAAAATGGATTGAACCTTAAAACCTTTTACCCTTTTACATTATCACATTATCCTATACTTCCTTTTGTTCAACCTATATCAATCATAGTTTAACTGAGGTTACTTTAAGTTTGGTTATCTTATAATTCTCAACCTAGTTTATCAATGTAACTAATAAATAAATCCTTCATACTGGTTTATAAATTTTATATTGTCAACCAAATCATATACCCCATAAGTATCTAAACATGTGTGTGGTCTTAGGATCAATCATTGTGCATTAGAGTGATAACCAATTCAATGCTAAACTAGCCCTTTTTTGTAGTGATTAACCATAGAATCATTTGTGCCATTACTGCATCCAGTTTCCGATGTCTAGATAGAAATGTATTAATAGGAGTCCAACCTATTAAAAAAAATCCAATATTTTAGGATATCATACTATAATTAGACTCATCTCTATGGTTTTCATTATGGTTCTGTAATCCAGACACCAAAGTTAAATAAATATTCTCCAAAAAAATAATTAAACTTGGTGTTGATACTAACTGAGGTGACCTAGACTAAACATGTCATTATTCTACATCAATTCAATAATTAAAAAAATCATTACTTAATAAATTCAACATCACAAGGATAAAAAGTTTTAGTATCTTTGGATACTAGCTACATAAGATACCTGTTTTAAAATTCTTGTGAATATTTCCACACAATTTCATTACATTAGGTCATCTTCTAAATATCTATTATGTTAAACTCATCATTATGCCATGGGAAATGGAAACATAAGAAATTGGTGAGTTTAAATAATCAGTATAGAAAAAATAAAAAATCTCTGCATGTTACACTGGGTGATATCACAAGAATATTATAAAAACATGAGTAGGATAGAAATATCATATTAAAAGAACATGAAATCACAAAAAAAATTCATATGGAGAGGTAAGAAAACAAATAATATCACATGATAAAACATAAAAAATCATAAATATTGGTAAAATATGATAATTAAACTATGAACTATGGATTATAGTATAATTTCATATCAAAGAAGTGTGGAAACAACATAATCATATAAATACAACATTATGGATAAGAATTAATGACATGTTTCCTAGGGTGGATTATGAGTCAAAACCTATTTCCCATTTTGTATGGAGAATCACTACTCATTTTACCATTATCTCATGATATGTAAAGATTTACCCACTGCATTATAGTCTATAAATGACCAACCCACCACTTAAAGATTAACCATACACATATGTTATATAAGAAAATATGTATCCATAGCATCATTAAAACCCAATAATAATAATGGGTTTAACATTTCATTTCAAAAGGTATCACATAAATAACCACAAAAACTAGATCAATTTATAAAAAATTCAATCACCCAAAGGAGTTACATCATAAAATCATTTAAAGGGTGATTTATAAAATATAAAATCATATAATCTAAATATATTTTGAGATAAAGTGAAAAAAAGTATCCAAATCATAAAATAGAGTAAAAATGATTATCTTTAAAATTAAATTACAAAGAACACATGAATTTATACATAATTGGATTTAAAAATAATAAAGGAGAACATTAGTGGTAAGTGAAAACATAGACTTAAAATAAAGTTCCATTTTCAAGAAATCAATAATAAATAGAATGATAATTATTCAAAACATATTATAATTTTATCAAAATTAAAATCTTTCATGGAATTATATTTTAATTAAGAACTCATTTTCCCTATAGTGATAAAAGCGTACATCCATTATAAAAGGATATCATTGAATATAGTTAAAATTGAATATTAAAGTTCAATAGAAACTGCATAACTCAAAGAAATATATTTGAGTTAACAAATTCTATTATGGATCAAGGAATGTTGGAATAAAAAGAACATGATAGGGAGTTATAGAAATGGTCCTTAAAATCTCATGAAATGTAATATTATTATCCAACATGAAAGAAGTAGGGAATTTAATACACAATTATAAAGAAAATAAGGATTATGAAGTATATATCAAGAGATTGAAATTTTTGTAAAGTAACAAAAAAATCTTTAAGAACTATATTCATACCTAACAGTAGTTATAATTTTCATTTATAATCATTATCTACATATATATTAGTTATTTTTTACCTATTGTTCCACATCAGGTTATTATAGTTTTGACTATATATAATAGTTTCGTAGGAGTGGTTTCATTATTCATTCTTCATCCATGGTTCATCATTAAAATATATTTAAAGTTATATAATATATGACTTATAATGATTTATAATGTTTAAAGGTTTTTTTAATATTGTATTCTTTATCCTTTAAGATGAAATCGACAATAAGTACACTTAAGTGGTCTTCTTAACCAACAAATAGCATTATATTAATTATTGAGTTAAATATAGATGTATCATTTAAAAAACCAAAAATAATATTTATTTATTTATTTATATCATATTATACCATTAATTATGTTTTCATAGTCATTCATGATATAATGTTTTATCATTGTTCAAGTGTGTGTTCAAACTGACCTAAACATGGACATACCATGATTAATTGATAATTATGAGGTGATTTAGTTTCAATATAATTATACCAATAGAATAATGATGTCATTTCATATTTATTAGTGTGATATATCATAATAAAAATAATTAGGATAAGAATTTATGGTTATAAGATAATTAATAATATGAATAAATTAGTTTGATTGTTTAAGAAAATTAATTTTATAATGATTTTTTATCATTCATTTTATTAAAAAATTATTCATAGTTTTAACATAGCCTTATTCATTTCATAAAAATAATATTTATCATTTAAAATCATTCTTATAACCTTCCATTAAAGTTATTAATGAAAAAAATATTGATCCATGGAGGTGGTAGTACGCACGTACGCATGGATGATGATTTCATTTTCATATATTAAGAGAATGAATAAATATGATTATTAATTTAAGACTCTTAAAAATTATATATATATAATAATTATTTATTAAATTACCCTTTTAAACTATTCATGTTAGGCGGTGATTGAAAACAAAACTTGATTAGTCGTGGATGTGGTAGTCCGCACATACGTGAAATTTCTCATTTTCATTTTCCTTTATTGAAAATGGATTTGTGGTTAATGATTGCATCATAATTATAATTACATATAATTATACTAGTGATATTTATGTTATCATTTCAGTATGGTGTAATGGAATTTTTGGAAGAAGAGGTGTGAATAAAGAAATATAAAAAAGGTAGGAGTGCTTAGAAATTTATACCTCACGACTTCGATTATCTTCTTTTCAAATGGGGTTAAAACTTTTAAGGGTGGTATTTTGAGAATAATATAACCAAATAATGTGGATATGAGTTTTTAATATTGGTTTAGGAAGATTTTGGACTGAACATAGGGGTTGGTGGTGTGAGGGGAAGTGATAAGGGATGACATTTTTGTAAATACCCATAACATTTTAATAATGGGAAGTCTTTATCAAGGAAAGTGGATATAAAATTACTATATAATGGATAAGATAAGTGAAAATTTTGATAAATTCCTCAAATATACATTCCCAAACATGTTGTAAACATTTTTTATGTCATTAATCTTAGATTTTAACTTTTAACATTTTAGATTTTACCACGGTAACTAGTTTTTAACTAAGTAACTTATCCTTTATACTCAAAAAATAAAATGGCCCTTATTATATATTTTTTACCTATTTATTCCAAATTTAAATTAATTTATATCTAAATTTTATAAAATTAATTTTAAAAATATATATATAATATATTAAAAATAATTTCTTATGAAAAACATTACTTATTTTCTAAAACATTAAATGTAGGTTTTTAGAATAGAATTAATATTTTAAAATTTATAATATAACTAATAAAATGAATATTTTATCTATAAAAGGGTTTCATAAATTCCCAAATCATTCTTATAAAAAATAATTCCATAAAAGGTACGGTATTTTTAGAAATTATATATTACACTATTCACCTAAAAACATTTTTTTTAGAAATATCTCAAAAATTATTATTAAAATAACATTTCAATGATAAATACAAAAATGATGTTAATTTTTTCAAATTCAGATCCTAAAATTTATAAATTTTATTTTTAATTGAAAATAAAAAATATTGTAAAAATTCCTTTTTATAAGAAAACGACTTTTGGTATATTAACTATTATTTTTCTTATAAATTACTAATTAATATGGTTTTAAATAAATATTCAAATAATAAATATATATAGTGGTTATTTAATCATAATAAACTTAGTTTCCTGAAATAAAATTCCAATTTTTAGAAAATAGTTTTTTCAAACATAAAGTAAATTGAGAAAAAAATGACCTTTCAAAAACTATAAAAATTAATTATATATATATATAAATATAAATATTTTATTACATATTGATATAATCCTAATTTCTACTTACATGACCCCCTTATGATATTTTTGTAATACATAATCATCATATAAACTTTAGTTGTAGTTTTGGGTGGCAGATCGACTAGCATGGATCTTGTGGCGATCTCTACGAGATTAAACTTATCTAGTATATGTTTTTTCTAAAACTAAAATTGCTCAAGTTAATATTTTTATTGGTCCAAGGAAAATCCTAGTTAATCTAACTTCCTTCCAAGTTTAGAAAAATTATCTTTATAAGGACTTCTCCTTCTGAATACCATTTCTTCTTACTTTGTTTATTGATTTTTTGATATGGTTACTTCAATTTATACCAGCTAATTTCAGGGAAATATTTTATTAGTGATCTTTAATAATCAAAATATATCAAGGTTTTTCATTTTATTTTGGTATATTATATGAAACATTTTATCTAATATATTTTTTAAAGATAATATAAAGTAAAATTTTAGGTTGTTACATCAACTGATTCCAATAATAAAGTAAAAGCACATAATAAATCAAATAATATGTTACGTCATACTACCATAAATTCCTAAAAAACTGATGTAGGCACCTAATAGGTGGTTGAATTATTTTTTGACTAATTTTACTAATTCCAAATATCTTGTGAATCTTTAATCCCCACTAGTAATTTAACCTCTATTTCTGGTTGGTGCAGATACTTAGAAACAATTAACTGTATGTATTCAAGTAAAGCAATAAAGAGGCACATGGTATTTTTATAAGGTTCAGTGAAAAGACCAAACCTTGATGGATTATTCACCCAAATCAAGGATTCTCTAATATAATCAAGGTGATTACAATGGGTGGTTCTTCTCACACTTTTAATATCATGGCCTCACTAGAATTACAATTGTTTATCTCACATGATTCTTCCTTCTTAGAATTAACACTATATTTATAGAGTCACACCATGATCTCTCTACGTACATTGATTCACATAGGTTCTATGGAGTTTCACCATATATATGAAAGTTCCCCTTTGAAGATCTTCTTGGAAGTATGTTTCTTTATTAAGATATGGATCGATTTTTCCTAGTGGTTTGGTTGTGGGGGGTTCAATGTTATACACAATCATTTGCATCAGGCTCACCATTTTTTGATCTTTGATAGAAACTCCCAATGTTTCCCACATCCATAACTGGGTATATAACTTCTTTCTAAAGGTAGGCGGCCTAATAGGGTTTCAAACCCAATGATTCTTAGGAACTCACATTGGTCAAGAGGATGGGAGGTTTGGGTCATCAACCCCTTTTAGGGGTAATTGTTTCCTAATTTGGGACTCTCTGATATATTTAATATATGTTCGATAATCTCTTCATAATCCTAATACAGGGCCAATTACCCTAAAAAAATAATCATAGGTTAAGTGTCTTTATCTACAAAGAGAGGGGGTATTATTAGTGGATCCATATGTATGTATCTAAGGTTCTTCATCCATTCTCCATTGGTGGGTAACTACTTATATGTTAGAGATGTATAACCAAGAACTCTAGAGTTTGTTTGTCATCCAGGGAGGCGATTAATATATTGAGGATATGATTGATCGATTATGAGGCATCCTACATATCATGTTTTATAATAGGAATCAAAAACCATGTAGTTTGTTAAACCCATAAAGTTTAACATCATACGTAAAGGAAATATATGGGGACACTGGGGCACAATACATTTGATCTCGAACCTAAATGAGGTTTCCTATGTATCTTGGTTATGGAAGGAATCAGATTTACCATAGTTCTTTCATGTCCTAGGGACATTCCCCAAGGTATATACCCTTGAATGGTGGGCAGTTATTTGACACCACCAACTGGGACTTACACACTAAGGTTTCCCTAGGTGGAGTAGATTCGCGGGTCCAATGAGGTGATCATTGTGATTCCCTAAGACCACAATATCTATACTCAGTGTGGGAAACAAGTGATAGAAACTAATTAGGCTCATTGCATATCGATGAAGGGATTATATACTGGGATAGGACATTAGATGATTAATATATAGCTTGGGCCTTAAGAAGGAATTCTATGTAGCCTAGTTATGATAGTAATTAGAGTCAATATAGTTCATTAGGTTGAGGCTTACACACTGACGCTTCCCTTCTTGAATGATATTATCATTGCAATTTCCTAATCACGTGTGAGATATGCTCGGTGTGGGAAACAAGAGATGGAAAATGACCAGTCTCACTACTTTTGGATGCATTACTTATGTGCTAGGACTTCCTTTTGTATGTTTATAATAGATATTGGGCATTAAAAAGAAATCCTACATATCCTGGTTATATTAGGAATTGGAGTTTTCATATTTCAATGGGTCAGGGCTTACACACTGAGGATTCCCTTATATACGGGACATATCATATTATGTCGTTGGATGGGGTTTACACACTAAGGTTTCCTTTATATGTGGTATATATATTATTATGTTGTTTAATGGGTCTTACACACTAATGATGAACTTATTTTTAGGAAATATCATATTATTCCACTAGATGGGGCTTACACACTGTGGTTTCCCTTTTTGGAGGTTGGACAAGGTTATCAAGTCATATGATGCTCACTTGACCTGGACTTCTTTTCTTTATGAAATATGTTGATTGTATTCTTGACATTCCTTTATTGTCTTCATTACATGTTGGAGGATTTATACCCAATATTTCAAAATATAGTCTCATGATCTAGTTGAATTGTTATAGGGACCTCACATAATTTGGATGGAATTCCTGAAGGACATCGCATAACCAAGGATGAATTTTCTAGAGTACATCACAATACATATTTGGTTGGTCCTTGAAGTCATCACATGATCTCATATGATTTTATTAGAGGGTGTCACATTTTTCCAGTTGAATTTACCTGGTGTCATCATGAATCTAGATGACACACATAGATGGTGTCGTGAGAGTCAATGTGACATATATGGAGGGTGTTCCATATCCTGGATGACTTGTCTAGGTGTCATCGTGAAAGAAGGATGAAATATTTTGGGGAAATTGTAATAGCTAGATGACATATCCAGAGGGAATCGTGAGATCTGACTATCTTATATAGAGGACACCACGAGAGCCATTTGACATGTCTTCATGCCATTGTGAGACATATATGACATGTACTAGTACCATTGTATGATCCGGTTGACATGTATGAAGGACATTTCAATGTCTGGATGGAGAGCCTATAGGGTTTTTTGATACTCAAGTGGCATTCCTTGGGGGAACCTTGTGACTTTCTCTAACAATTACAGGGAACTTCACATGATCCAAATAGTAAATCAAAGGAATGTTGTGTGATCTAGGTGACATTTCCTAGTGTTTTCATGTGACCTGGGTGGTCCATTCAAAGCTCATGAGGATCAATGTATATTTTCTTCGTATAAGTCTCCCATATTTTAATTTTTAGTTCCTAGATTTTATTAAATATGCCTTATATGTGTTAATTATTATCTTATTTAAGCCTCATTTTACTAATCTGTTATGCAATATTTCCTTTGAATAACCCACCAGAAGTCTTTCGCATGATCTATGAGTGATCATGTGAAGTACTTATACACGTCACGTAATTTTCTTAGGTGGTTCCCTAGATTTTACGTAACACTAAAATTTTATGATCATGAGATAAGATACTCTAATAAATAAACATTGATACATAGGTGTGCCGGTACGAGAATCGAAGGATGAATTTTTGGATGTTTGGGTGGGGGATTTATATGCCTCACTACCCGGATTATTCTCTTTGCGGTGTGTATCACAAAAATCCAGGCTGGAGTTAGTGGAGGGATTTGATGTCATGTGTTTTTCAAGATCTTATTATAGTTCATTCCAGGGGAATCGCATGATTTTTAGCAACTACAGTATCATCCCGTAAACACCCCATTTATAGCATTATGGAAAAATAAAGGGATCTCCCCTAATTATGTGGGAATTCAATGGGACTTTCATATAATCAATCTGATTTTTCTAAGGAATTTCATGAGATCAGGATTTCTACTAAGAGTATTTTTCATGATCTATAATGACCTGTTTAGGACCTTTTTCGAGACAAGGATGTATTTCCATCGGGCCTCTGTGAGATCAGGTCTCGATGTATTTCAGAGCACATGAGGGTGTCACACATATTTTATGATCGTTAAAGGCTCCTCTACACTCTTTTTTATTTCCTTATTTTATTTTTCAAAGGGTTGGAGATCATGCGAGATTGCCTGATTGTTTTCGAAGACTATCACTCTCCCCACTAATGATACATCATGTTACCAACAAAGTTTTATATGGTAATTCATGATCATTTCATGAAAAAAAACCCTTTTGTTTGACTTATGGAGATGAAGGGGAGTGCTTGACCACTTGGACATATCTAAATCCCTTCTCATGGCGAGGGTGACATGTCATCAAGATCTCTTGTGGTGATGTAGACATGTCTCCATGGGAATGCGGTGTCTTTTGAACTGTATGGGGTGCGTTGTATGATATTTATGACCAAAAGAGTCTCCTGGATTTTCACCTTTTTAATACATTGTCTATTTTACAAGGGCTTTGGGTCTCATGATTTTTCTTGAGTGCTATTGAGGACAATCATTCTCCTCATCGGTGATGTGTCATGTGACCAAAAAAGATCATACGATGATGCATGAGAATTATCATGGACAAATCATTCTTCTTGTTTTTTGAGGAATAGGGGGACTGTGAGACTATCTGGACATGTCTGAGGACCTTCACGTGATGAAGGTGATATTCTAGTGGGATCTTTCATGACTAGACAGACATGTAATCAGGGCTTTTGCGGTGTCTAGAAAGCTTCATGGGTGCATCATGTTAGTTTTACAACCGCAATAGGATCCCTCCTTTTGGTTAATTTCTCCCTATTTTCCAACAATTTTTTGATTGATTTTCTGGTGTACGCCGATTGAAAAGTTGTTTGACTCCCAATTTCTCATCTAGAAGCCACTTCATGATCACTAATTGTCTATGATTCCTTATTAAAAGTAGGATTAGTCAAAGGGTCTTTGTGACATATTACATAGGTTATACACTACGTATTTATCCTTCACATGACCATATAAAGGTCTCACAGTCACGTTTCTCTTATAGGATTATGTGATCCATGAGTTTTGGATACCTTTTCTTCCTTTGTTTTGTGGGGAAAATAATACCTATATTCAAGTATTTCATCCATTGCGAATTTTCTGATGCTCATTTGGTGGGTGTAAACAATATTTTTTTCCTCATGATGGATGACCGCATGGACAAGGGCTCAGTTTTGAGAAATGTAAATGTCCACCTAAGCCTTTGGTGCTATCATTGATCAACATATTTGGGAAACACTTGTTCTACTAGGTGAAATATTGTATTCTTTAGAATTCCCTATAATTAGGGGAGCATAGATGAGTTCATTCATTGGATACCCCGCTTCTCAGAGAACTTGAACCCTTCCCTTGTAGTGTAATACTTTCATAATAATCTTCTGTAACAACAGATCATGAGATCCATTCATAATACCTTCTCGCAATAGCTGATTCACAAGATCTATTTTCCCTAGGTGCTTGTTTGAATCAACCCTGAACTAAATTTCAGTAATTTCTTGAACTTCATCCATAGTGATGCAAAACTACCATTTAAGGTTTCATAGAATCTACTAGCTCGATCACTATATCCTTTTCAACTATTTTTGGCTCATATGACCATGTCAAGGTCTTGTGATTGTGAGTCTTCTGAGGGGTAATGTAGTTGAATGATGTTTTTTAGGTTTATACTTTCATCATTATCTTCATGAACCAATTGATATGTGAATAATTTATGCAATCATTAATTACTTATTGATTCATGTGATGAGAATTAAGCTACTATAATTTTACATATTTCCTTTAAAAAAGATTATTTAATTTACCTAAAATATGCCACTTAATTTTATTCATATGGATTCCAGATCTCATCATAGTTCCTCTATTATATCTAATCAAATGTCCATGATTTATAAAAACTATAATTATTAACCTAGATACCACATGAATATTGATAACGAGGTTCTGAAAAGGCTTCTTTTATTTGATCTCCTGAATTAACCTTTATCACATTGGCATCTACTATATGGTTTTTTCATACTGGAGGATATTATCATTACTTATTTGGACTATAATATTCCATATTGTTTGGTGTAAAATTCTCTTGACTGTATTAAGATGATAATTTTAGAGGATGGTCGATTGGTCACTTCTCACACCCATGGGGTTTCTTATACATTTTAAAACTCTAACTTGGGTCTAAATAGCTATGGTTTTATTCACCATACCATCTCTAAGATCTATTTGAGTATATTTATCTTTTATATGAACAATATAGGTTTTATATGGAGATCAAAATGGTATTTTCACCCTGGTGGTATCATTTTTGGTGAATGGGAATGGCCATTCTAGGTTAGGAAAATTTTCTTATAGTTTGTTTACTAGTTATATGTTGTACATATTGATGAATCAATATGGATTTCTCAATTCATTATCGATCACCAGTCTAACATTCTTAGAGAAATGGTTAGATGTCAGTGTCTTGGAACCACATATTTCATATGTCCCATGGCGAGGGGGGAATCAGCCTATGGAATATCTATCAGCTGGGTTGGATACCCCCTCTCAGAGAGATGTATGATGAGTTCCTTCTTGTTGTAGATGACTAGTATAACCCTTTTCAAACTCTAGTATTAGTGGGTTACATGCTAAAAATTGTGAAGGAAATGTTAAGAAAGGATCTAACTATGTGCTCTCTTATCTCATTCAATATTGGATCAATATTTTTCTTTATCACAGAAGAGTTAGGCCGACTCCTATACTCCCCCATAATTTCCCTTCCTAGAAAGTTCATGATAGTGTCGATTATTATTGGGCCATTTTGGAATCTAGGGATCATACTTCATGTAGATATCGACTGAAGACGGAGATCCCTCTAAGCCTTAGTCTGGTGGGATTCATGGCCATGTTCTTGAAGGGGTGGCCTTTCCTAGTTGGGGATGCATGTTCCGGAATCTAGGTCAGGAATCTAGGTCAGTAATTTTGTGATGAAAACATGGATAGCTACACTTCCTTAATCTGGAAATGCCAAACCTTTCACACCTTTACTAACTCTTGGTCCACATTCAGCAAGGTATCATCCCCTATAGGACCAGAAGTCCTTTCCAATTTTTATTTTGCTGGATAGGGGAGAATTTCCATTGCTATAAATACTAAAATACCACTAGGTCCCCCAATGCCTTATCTCTTAAGTTTATGAACATATCTGGGGTTGGGGCCATGTCATTAGGCCCTGACGAGGTTACCAATGTGTTTATTCGATCTGATAGCCTACATTTCACCCCTTAACATGCACTGATTGGGCCAATCATTGATAATTGTGGTGGATATCTTGATGAAAGGTTATAAAAGATCTCCCTTAGGGGTGGGGTTCTTTTGTCCAGGATAGATGAGATGATCTTCTATGTTCCATATACACCTTATTAGTTTTCTCATCAGTTTGACTTCATGAAAATGGTCTCCCATCTTCCTTTGGTTGTCATATGAGGATAAAGACAACCAAAGATCATCCATTATATTTGGATGATGTTGGAACATGCATACGCTGATAATGAGATCATTCTTCTATATGTTGATGCTCTTGCCTTTCTTGATTGGGGTTATGTCCAAGATTGGGTAACAGCCTGACTAGGTCATGTGAAAATACGACTAGTTATCCATGTAGGAAAACCATTTAACTCACTAAACTCTCTTTCTATAGTAATGATAGATTTTATTCTAGAATTGTACTAGTCCTCTAGGAAGGACCCTTGTCCTAGCGACGACCATCCCAATAGTGGGACAGAATCTGTCAAGGAAATTATCCATCTTGCGCAAGCAATGGGTAATTCCTCTATTAAGGGAAGAATATATGGGACTTCCTCTTTTTCTTCCTTAGTAGCCAAAGATTCTCAAACACAACATAGGCTAATCTGGTAGCAAATTCACTCCTTATTATTGAGACTGCTCTAGAAATGTTTCATTACCAAGAGGAATGCCTTCGTCATCTATTTGATGACTTGGGGGTGGATGGATTTGATCACCAATCACTGTAAAAAATCATAATTTTTTCCTAACTCAGAAATATTTGGACACTAATGAGAAGGTCTTGAACAATCATGAAGAAGAGGTCCCCCTTTTCTAATAGATGAATAAGGCCTTGGAGTTATTGGAGCAGAGTCTTCAGTTTATATCTAATTTTTAAGCCCATATAGATGCCTAGACTGTGAAGTTGTGAAGATATGAGGAATTCATAGCTCACTGTAGATATGATCTCTTAGATTTATCATCCTCATCGGGAACCTCCCAAAAAATAGTTGATGAGTTGACTACTTTAGTTGATACCCTTCAAACTAGGGAAGAAGTAAAAGAGGCAGGTTGAGTGGAACTTTAGCATTAAATTGGCAC
Source organism: Viscum album (assembly GCA_963277665.1). Classification (NCBI taxonomy): domain Eukaryota; kingdom Viridiplantae; phylum Streptophyta; class Magnoliopsida; order Santalales; family Viscaceae; genus Viscum; species Viscum album. The sequence goes on along the minus strand of OY728153.1, from coordinate 287,176,122 downwards.
TTCTCACCAGACTCTTGACAACTTTGACATCTCAACCAATTGAATATTATTATAGTTCAATCATTGACGTGCATTCTATTTTTTGATGAGATTCGTGAAGAGAATCTAAAATGTGGAGATTCCTCCTATTTCACACTATCAATGAATGGAATTTTTGAACCTTTAATATAATTGTCTAGTTTTTCTTTCATTAATTATGTGCATTACATTTTATTGATCTGATATTATATAAATCATCGATGATACCCATACTTTGTATAATTTTAGGTAAACTGAAATGTATAGATCTGAATATTTAAATCATAACATATTCCTCTCGAGAAGTGCTCATGAATTCCCACCAATCATGAGGTTCCTCATTAATGTTTCTATTGTAGTTATCTTGAGATTACCTATTTTGAAAAAGGATAATTGAGTAGAATAAATTTCATGGAGGGATATTTCTCTATCATTTTCTGAAGTTTTATAGACTTGGTGAGCATAGTTTGATTTTTATAAGGCCATATAGTGGGCCTCACAAGATTTGTGACCTTTCCACTCTTTCATACTAAACTGTTGTTGTGCTTTAGTTTAGGGTATTTTATCTCAGACCTTCTATCACTGTAATTTAGGTTCTTTTAGATCAAACCTTTTATTGTTGAACTTTTAGTTCTTTTAGATCAAATCTTTTACCATTGTATATTAGGGTCTATTAGCTCATAAATTTGGATGACATGTAGTTTAAATTATTATTTCTAGGACTTGATTGATGGCCATGGATTATAGTTCAGACATTCCAGGAATGACCCAAAACACCCTAAGGTATTGAGTACTATCGTGGTGTTGTCAAAAATCATGAGTATTATACCCCTTTCTTGTGAGTAGGATATGCCTCTGTCTGAATGTCCCAAAGGCCTTATTTTTTATTTTAGTATGGATAATCCCCATTTTAAGGGTTGAAGGGGAACCCTTACATGACCTATAGGCTTAAGGAATAAGGCCCGACATGACCTGAAGGATAATACATGACCCGAACGCCCAAAGTTATACTATTCCCATTACATGACCCGTAGTCCCAACCCACTAGAACTGCCCCTCCCCAGTTTCTACATCATTGATCTCCAAGAACCCCACCATACATTACAGATTGGCTAGCACTGCCCCGTACAAAACTACATGGTGCCTGGTCCTAATGGTGGTTTCCATACCCTCTCATTCTTCTAATCTTGTTAGATCTACTTCTAGTGACTGCACTCTTCTCCAAGGTCCATGTAAGATTTAGGGGTATGATATTGGCTAAGGGATAAATACTATGGATGCTAGTTCCACCTAGATTTTTGGAATGTGGGTGACGTATGTTATAACCCAAAATTTTGAGTCAATGAATATGGGATGGGGTACACATGTCGGTGGTGGCCCATAACACCCTGAGGTGCTATGCTTCACCATGATGTTACTAGGGCTTACAAGGATTGGGGTTCCTTTCCTACAAGGAGGATATTCCAATAATTGGTAGGTTAAAGCCCTTATGTGTCAATAGCATGGTCGAGAGAAGATGATCTCCATTCCCTTCCAAGGGCCATGAAAGATTTATGAAGACTCAAACATCTATATGATGAGGTTTTGTATGGAATGAAAGGCTATCTAGGAGGGTTTCTAATACCCTAGGGAAATTTAGCTATTAAATTGTGAAGCTTGAGCCTTATGCCTTGTTATTTCTAATCATGAGGTGTGGTCCATCAAAAGGTTATGGAATAGAGTGTCGCATCCCTACTTTGAGAAAGGGTATAAAACACGATGATGTAACTTTGAGGATATCGAATATTCCTGGATAGTTTGGTATGTAGATTGTAAATCATGGTCTAAAGTGCTCGGGTTCGGAGAATGATATGGGACAATCATACTAAGAATGGCCCAAAACACTCTGAGGTGATAAGTGATACCACAGTGACTTTAGGTATCACAAGCATCAACACATCATAGACACATATGAAGGAGCCATAGGAATCCATGCATAGTCAAATAAAGTGTCCCTTGAAGCCATATATGCTTTTTAAGGGTCGTGGAAGGTTTATAGTGATTCGAGGTGGTTGAATCGTGAAGTGTAATTTTTTTAAATTGTAATATTCAAGAAGGGTTCGAGCACCATAAAAGTTATGTCACTATCTAGAGAACATATTCTCATAGTGAGGAGATGTGAAAAATCATTACTCTAACTTATTCTTGAACCATGGGGTTTAGTGAGCATAACTTTGGATTTTAATAGGGCTAAAAAGTAGTTCTTATGAACTTTATGCCCCAATTTTTTCCTAAACTCTATAGATGAGGAGTTTAGCAAATGAAGACATGAATTTTTCTTAGGCCTCCCATTACGATTTTTCAACATGAAAAGTTTTGTGTCTCTTTCACTGGAAGTTTAAGGTCTTTAGATTTGGAACATTATATGATAGAGGTTAAGTTCGTACATATTTGACCAAAGTGTAGTATATTTAATGTTGTGAGGCACATGGACCTAATATGAGGGGATGTTACACAAGAGGAAAATTAGGATACCCAAGGTCAAGATAACTCCAACATCATTCAAAGTGGAAGATGAAAATTTGGAAAATCATGGATCAATGTTCACAGGTCATTAGTAATGATGTGGGAAAATCATACTAGTGATGGACCAGAACACCCTTAGGTGTTGAGTTCCACCATAGTGATGTTAAGATCATGAGGATTATAAAGCCCTCCTTACATATCCAAGATTTCTCTGGTTGGTAGGTATGAGCCCTTATGCATCAATAGCATAGTCAAGAAGAGATATCCATTTTCCTTTATAAGGGCCATGAAAGTTTTGTGGAAAATTGTGGTGATAGATACATGAAGTGTGATTTATGAATTGAGGTGCTTAAAATATGGAGGAAGAACCCCATACTCTGTTTGACCGGAGTAAGGCTCTATGGTCCTCTGATAAGGGATGATAATGGATGATGGTATGAATAGTAAAACATCATGTAGTAGGGATGTACTTACATCCATTCTGGTTAATTTCATTCATTAAGACAATTTTCCTTACAGTTTAATGTTATGCGATAAGGACATGGTAATCAACATGAAAAATTGTGCAAGATATATTGCAAGCACAAGAAGGCCGCATGTAGATCTTACTCATACATGGGAAAATGGTCTTTTATGGCTTAGCCTCTATGTAGTTGGGGTGAATTGTATGTCGATAGTTGTAGTTGGTCCAATGATTAGAGATCCAGGCATAATTATGTATCATGTGATGATAGAAATCAAGCCCCACATAGTTCTTGAATGGGACAATATCTATACAGATCTGACCCATACACAAAGGTGGGAATTGTTTACATTTATTATTATAGTTGGTCCTAGGATTGGAGATCCAAGTGTCAATATGCATCCAGTGATGATATGAATCAATCCATACATAGTTCTCTAGGAACCGTGCAGTTTAACATCATGCGGCAGGGATATAGGCCTCCTAAAATGAAAATGGGTATTTCGGTTGGACCTAATGATAGAAATATGGGTTTCACTATGTATCTTATGGTAATATGAATCAAGACATACATATTTCTTGATAAAGGATCTTCCTATGAAATTATGACATATACGCATAGAGGATGCATTTTTATGATTAATTTTTTTGAATTGACCCAGGTTTGGAGATTCGAGAGTCACTATGCATCTTGTGATGATAGGAATCAATTCACACGTAGTTCATTAATGGAAGTATGGTAAGATACCAATCACCAATTATAGTGGTCCTCTCGGGAAAGGTCCATAATAATGTTCAATTTTATATCATTCAAGGGATATCAACCATGCAGTTTAACATCATGTGGTGAGGACTCATGGTACACCTTTTAATGAATCACGTTCAGGACCATGATGAACCTATCGTGAGCTATTATGCATTGTTCATACAGGGAAGCCCTTACTGAAATTCCTAATCTCATATAAGTTATGCTCAGTGTGAGAAATGGAGAATTGAAAGTGTTCCTCTCACCATGAAGAGGTTATTAAGGATAGAAAAGGTTTATTTTGTATCATGTGGTATCTAGATCAAGATATAGGATCGAGGAATCCTTACGTATCTCATTAAAATGATAATCAAGCTGTATGTAGTTCTAGAAAGTTGTGCAGTCTAATTTCATGTGGAATGGACATCAGCCATGTCGTTTAATGTCTTATGGTAAGGACCTAAGTGAATCAATGTGAAAGAGGATGAATGTTGTGGCAACACCCAAGAATGAAATTTTCGGTGTCACTATGTATACTGTGATGGCAGGAATCTAGCCACACGTAGTTCTTGGAAACCATGCAGTTTATTTTCATGCATAGAGGACATCATCCTTCTATTTTAACGTCTTATGGTGAGGATGAGGGTCACCTAATGTGAAAGGGAAGTAGCACTATGTATGGGCCCAAAAATAGAGGTTCGGTCATCACTATGTATCCTTTGATGATAGGGATCAAGACACACATAGTTATTAAAAATATAGACTCCCTATGTGGAGATGACTTTCACATGGGGATGGGGGTATTTCATCCCTCTTTCATAAAAATATAGCTCATGTGTGGTGAGTCTCTAATGAAATGGTATTTACCATGTAGTTTAATGTCATGTGGTGTGGACATCTTCTATGTAGTTTAACATCATATGGTAAGAACTTGTTTTATATAGTTTAACATCATGTGGTTAGGACATCAGATGCTACATAGTTTAAAGTACGGCTGCTAGGACTTGGGTCACCATATATGAATAAAGATGAACCATTGGGGGATCCGTGCAATTTAATGTCATGTGGTGTGGACGTGCTTCATACAGTTTAGTGTCATGTGGTCAGGACATTATTGTATAGTTTAACATCATAAAATTAGGATTCATTTTTGAAGTTGAATGTTATATAACCAGGAAAACTTGGTATAGTTTAATGTCATTGGTTAAGATGTGATATGTTGTGCATTTTAAAGTCTTGTTTCCAGGAAATGATACTTGATGACAGCTATGAAAAGTATTTCTAGATAAACCTTGCATTGGTGGGGGATTTTCTTGCTCCTCGTCCATTTTAGCCAATGAGTAGGCTCCATTGTGATAGACCATATGTATGATATAAGGCCCTTCCCATTTGTGTTCCAACATTAGAGGCTTGTTCCATGGTATCATTTGGGTTTTTGGATCCAACACCAGTTTTCCTTAAAGGATTGAATGGAGGAAGTACTTTTTATCAAATGCCCATGCAATCTAATTTTGATGGCCTTCAAGATTATGTAATGTATGAAACTTTCTATAATCGTGCCATTCTATCTCATCCAGTAGGTTTTTTGATTTATCATCATTTGAAAGTTTTATGAAAATAGATATTCAAAGTGAGGTTAACTGGAATTATATTAGAAACACTTCCTCAGTCGCATACACTAATGAGTATAGAGTTTCTTGTATAGTAGTACGTGTGGTGGTACTGTAGGCCCATAAATCATGGTGGAGTTTATTCGAATAAGACTTATTTTATTTATTCATTATCTTCTGGAGTATGTTTTACAAGGTCTTATTAAAGGAATCGATTTTTCCATTTTCTGTTACATGATATTGGGATGAGTGATTAGACTCAATGTTCTTTTCTTGGTACAATTTCTTCAATTCCATAGAATAGAAGTTGGTACTGTTGTCTGTAAATATTGTGTGAGGGACCATGAACCTAGTGATGATATAGAACTTCATGATGATGATTATATTCTTTATCCCAACTTCATTGAGGGGTATTTCCTCATCCCATTTGGAGAAAAAGTTGGTACTAGTAAAAATGTACCTGATCTGGTTAGCTATGGTTGGGGGATATGGCCCCACAACATCCATTCCCCAAATCAAAGATGATAGGGAACATTTAGTTATATGTAGATTTTTTGTGGGATGATGGAAGAAGTTTTCATGGATTAATAATTCATGACATTTCTTGGTGAATTATACATAGTCTTATATCATGGTTTTTTATTAATAACTAATCCTCCAAATTTGGTGGGAGAGATTTTTCCCAGATTGATGAGTGTCGCAGGAGCCTAAATGGACTTCATCCATGATAACCTGAATATATTTTTCTTATATGAATCTAAGGAGAATTATTTTAAAGATTCTATTATAGATGGATTCTTTTCATTTGGGTCATCTTGTAGGGTAATGTTTGATTCCCAGTGCCAAATTTATTCCCTTATAGTTCAGTCTATCAGGAGAGTCCTATTTTGGAGATAACTGATTATGGGCTCCATCCATATAGGGGTGGATACCAGTTTATCATTCTTGGGGGTAGTGATGACCTGATAGATTTCATCTATATCATAAATGATGATTGATGAGAACATTATTCGGTGTGTGATATAGAATTTTTCTTCTTCCTGGTTCAGGTCAGCCAGGACTATGCCTGTATTAGCCAATGCATCGGCATGAGCATTCTCTGATTGGGAAACATGATTCAATATGGGATCAAAAGGGTACTATACCATTAGTCCCTTGATGTAGCCAATGATAAGGGTCAGTTCTTCCTTTTTAATGTCATATTCTTGATTGATCTATTTTATTACAAGTTTCAATTCCCCATTTATGTTTGGGTAGGCTATATGTAGTTGTAGGTCCATTTCTAATCTAACAATGATGGATTGGTATTCTACATCATTATTTGTATAGCCTTTAGATAGTGAGAAAGAGAAGGGAAATTTTTCATTGTATGTAGAAACTGATAAAATCCCTAAACCAACCTGATTGATCTTTATATTTTCTATCCTTTTGCCGATAAGACTTTAGAAGGTGCCATAAAATTAAATCTCCCATGTATGAGGAGTTTCATGGGTATGAAAAACATCCTCATATTGGATTTTGGTGTCTACTGGTTTAATTTTAAGGGCAGTATGTTCCATGAGTAAATAATTCAGAGCTTTCCCTTTAACCATCTTTTGTGACATGAACTGGACGTCAAATTGTTGCAGAATTACTGCACATCAAGCCATATGCCCAGTTACCATGTGGAAACCAAGGATATACTTGAGAAGATAAATACTATATACCAGATGGAATTCATGTTGAAATAATTAATTCCTTATCTTCTGCACTGAAAAGATGGGTTTTAGGGAATTCTTCTTGACATCATAGTATCGGGTCTCAGTACCTAGCATTATTTGGCTGAGATAATAGATATTTTTCTCACTCCCTGCATTATTCTTATATCGACCCAGCCTTTTATTACATTACTATTACATCATTATGAATATAAACAACATAATTTTATTACACCATGAGGATCCAGAGGTTTAGTGTCTTGGGAAAACTAGGACCAAACATAACATTTACATCATCAAGCATAAACATTTATTTAATTCCTTCTTCTCTAGCTTGTTATTGCCACTTGACTTATCCTTAGAACATGTAGTAACCTGAGGATATACATCAAAAGGGTGTGATATAAAAGCCCAGTAAGAGGATAGATAAGAACAATATAGCATGGGGTGAGCATAATCATAACTTTTTCATCATAATCATGGAAGGAAACATTAATAAAATACTTGAAATGTGGAAATGCATAAAAATGAAACATCATGCATTAGTGGTTAACTACAACACATACTTGTGAAAAAAGATATAATCTTGTTCAAAAAACATTTCACTTTAACTCATGAGATTCATCACTTTACCCAATGCATTGGAGTGGTGTATATTTTCAGGCACACCTATCACATTAAAACATTCATATTGCGCTATATAATTCTAGGTGCACCCGCCACATCATAACATTATGATTATCATTCATGCCACATAGAACATATATCAAAAATTAACATAACTTAACCATGTAAAGGAATGGGTTTCATCTCACAATAACACATTCATAAACTTTGGGTTCCCAAAATAAAGTGGGAATAACATACTTGATACAATAACCATCAACCTTGAGTGAGAAATAAAAGGTGTGATTTTGAAAAAAGAGTTCTTTTGGAAAACATGTGTTTGTCATAAACTCTAGTGGAAAACATGTATATCCTAGAAAAGGTAGGATAATGATGAAAAAATTATTTTTAAGGAGTGACCATAAAAAAAATGGAGTGAAATTGGGATAACCCAAAGAAAGAAAGTTGGGTTTGAGAATTTCCCCTTACCTTGTATATGAATGCTTTCTTCACTTTAATGTCTTGTATAATGACATTATATTCATTAATTAGAAATTAAAGAACCTTTTATAAATGAATATTTTTCATCGTGGTTTCATTAAGTTATTTTATTGGGCTTTGTATGAGTTATATAGTTTAAATCCATTGTTCATTAATGTTCACTTTTATGGTTTTCTTGAACGATTCACTTGTATTCATAAATGGAAGTTCGTGTAGAACATGGGTAAAAATCCAGAACTTATATTACATGTTATTAATTATATTCCAGGATTTTAAATGATATTATAATGAATTCTTTTACATACCTTGTGGATTAATCATTAGTTAATATTTAATGATGATCATTTTAGGTAAATTTGGCCGGTTTTTAGATCACAACGAATATGTTTTGATTTATAATTTATTAATATGTACATAATTTAGTTACAGAACATTAAATAGGTTAAAATACATATAAAATAATCTAGTTAAACCATTAAAATGGTTTCATGACCAGATCTGAAGTTGGTAATGGAAATTGAAAACATGCCATTCTTGAAGGTGATTAATTAACACCTCATGAACAACGTTTTCCTTTCTAAAATAAAAAAGAAGAGGATAAGGGGTAAGATAATATAATATACCATTAGTATCATACCATTAAAGTATATGTATGATAATAGAGTTACCATACCATGTGGATTAAGATAGGTGGGTAGAGAATAAGAAAATAACTTGAAATTGAAAGGAAAATAAAGGAAAAGATAGGGGAATTACCTCTTGAGTTATCCTCTTGAGATCCTTTTCAAGGCACCTTGGATTGGTCATTTGATTAGAACAGAATCTCTTTGGATGTGGGGTAGGGGATAGGGAATATTTTTGGGCAGAGTTTAGACAAGTCTTGATGTTTGAGAGGTGTGAGGAAATGAGTATGTGAAGGGTGGTATTTATAGTGGAGGGGAGAGGGGTTTTCTCAATATAATATTCATTAATTTATTATTTCTCCAAAAGACAAGTAATAGTGAGTATTACATGAATAATTAAAGAAATTTTATCATGTTAATCCTAAATAATTGGTCTTACATCAGCAGACCATCATACATGACTCTATAATTAGTCTATTTAACTTATTTTTTAAATTATGGTATTTTACTATTCATCAAGAATTCAAGTATTTCAGAAAAAATATAAAAAAATCACACTAACCATTTTTCGATGTGTATAATCCAAAAATAAAGTCCATTTTTCAGAAATAATGTTCTAAATATGATTAATTTAATTTTTAATTAAAATCATAATTTACTTGAAAAATACAGTTTTTAAAATTAAAACTGATTTTATAATGCTTTCAAAAATTACATAAGGTCTTATAAAATTATCTTAAAACTATAAGAAATAGAATTTTTAATTTATTAACACATTTTAAGAAAATAAATTTTCTTTTAAATTTATTAATTAATTATAATTATTTATTTATGACTTACAAAAATACTAATACTTTTACTATGGTCAAATTGTCACTTATTAGATGCCTAAATTTTATATAATCATTCATGGGTAAGGTTACTATTATTTTGGACTATTTAATATTCATATGTGTCATATTACTATTCATAAAGGTTGGTTACTATTCACCAAAAAATAAAGTTTGATCTATTAGACTCCAAACATCTTACCATTTTCAACCGTGTATGTCGGATTTTCAAAATTCAACACATAGAAGTGGAAAAATTATATTTAATGATCATATAGTATTTAGTATCATGATATGTCATTGTTCTTTATAATTTTATTATACTATAAGTCATAATTATAAGTAGGTAATTTCAGTGATAAAACTTTGGGTTTTTACATTCTTCCCCCCTTATGAAATTTCACTCTCGAAATTTCATTTTACCTAAACAGGTGAGGGTACTTCTCCTTCATCACCTCTTCTGGTTCCCAAGTTTCTTCATCAAACTTATGGTTCCTCCACAACACTTTGACAAGGTGGGTTGTCTTATTTCAAAGAACCTTGTCTCTCTATTCCAGAATCTCCACTAGCTTTTCCTCATAGGAGAGATCATCTTCTATTTGTAGCACCTTTGAGTTCAGTACATGTGAGGGATTTGGTATGTACTTCTTCAAGAGTGATATGTGAAACATATCATGAACTTGAGCCATATTTTGGGGAAGTGCAATCCAATAGTACATGGATCCTATGCAGTCAAGGATCTCAAAGGGGCCAATGTACCTTTGTCTTACCTTACATTTCTTTCCAAACCACATGACTCTCTTCCATGGTGATATTCAAAGGAAGACTTTATCTGCAACGTTGAACTGCAAGTCCCTTTGAAGGTTGTCAGCATAGCTCTTTTACTGACTCTAAGAATCTTTGATGTGTTTCTGGAAGACTTGAACCTTCTCCATCATCTATTACATAAGATTGGGTCCAAGTAGCTTTCTTTCTCCAAATTTATCCCAAAAGGATGGAGTTCTACATCACATTCCATACAAATCTTCATATTGAGTCATCTGAATACTCGAGTGGAAGCTATTGTTGTATGAGAACTCAATCAATGGGAGATGTTGATTGCATCCACATTTGAATTCTAAAGATCAGGATCTAAGCATGTCTTAAAGTGTCTGAATAGTCCTTTCAGATTGTCCATCATTTTGGGGGTGATAGGTCGTACTGAAATTTAATTTACTACTCAAATCATGTTGAAGGATCCTACCAAATTTAGATGTGAACATTGGATCATGGTCAGAGACAATTGAGAGTGGAACACCATGCAGTCTCATCACTTCCTTCACATATATCTTTGCAAGTTTTTCAAGTGATAGATCTTCCCGAATATAGATAAAATGGGCATTCTTGGTGAGTTGGTCAACCACAACCCATTTCCCTTTATTTCCCTTCGACATCTTCGGGATACTCCTGACAAGGTCTATAGTAATATTCTCCCTTTTACACATGGGTATAGGCAATGGCTACATCAACCCTTTGGACTTTTTTTCCTCTACTTTAACTTGTTGACATACCAAGCACCTTGAGATATATTTTTCGATCTTTTTTTTTATGTTATCCCACCAAAAGTATTTACAGAGATCTCGGTACATCTTGGTGCTACAAGGATGGATAGAGAATGTTGAGCTATGTTCATTGTCTAATAGATCCTTCTTTATCCTAGGTGATTAAGTCACACAAATCTGCATTCCAAAACAAATCACACCTTCATCATTGATATAGAACTCTTGTAGCTTCTATTCCTTTGTTGAATTCATCTTCTTTTGTAACTCTAGATCTTCCCTTTATACCTCCTTAATCATCTCTTGGATTGATGGTTGCAAAATCATTTGGTAAAGGTATTATTTATCCCCTACCCTTATGATTTCCAAATCCATACATTGCATATCCAAGAAAATAGGGTCTTTCTCAATCTGCAACATGGATAGAGTAGCAGGTTCTTTTCTACTTAGAGCATCAGCTACCTTGTTCACCTTTCCAGGATGATAGTGAATAGAGAAATTGTAATATTTTATTATCTCTAACCATCTCCTTTTATGCATGTTGAGATCCTTTTGTGTGAATATATACTTTAGGCTTTTGTGTTTGGTGTATATGTCACACTTCTCACCATAAAGGTAGTGTCGTTAGATTTTCAAATCATTGTTACCAGCTCTAGATCATGTTTTAGGTAGTTATTCTCATGGATCTTAAACTTTTGTCAGGTGTAGGATATCACATTTTCATTTTTCATGATTATAAAACCCAACCCTTTCTTTGAATCATCACTATATATCATAAAACATTCTCCACTTTTTGGTAGTGTGAGTATAGGTGTAGTGATTAGCCTTCTCTTTATCTCCTTGAAGCTTCCCTCACATTCCTCCATCCAGATATACTTTACCCCTTTAATAAGTTAGTAGGCTTGAAAATCGTGAGAAATTTATTATAAAACTTCGGTAATACCCGTCTAATCCAAGAAAACTATGGATTTATGTGACACTATATGGTCTGGTTCATTCCTCAATCGCCTTTTTTTAAGGGTCCCCAGAAATTCCCGCACTTGTGATCACATGTCCCAAGAACGTGACTTGATTCATACAAAAGTTACACTTTCTAAACATAGTGTACAACTTATCCTTTCTCAATGTTTCCAACACAAGTCTTAGATTTTCTTCATGTTCCTCCTTGATCTTGGAGTAGATTAGAATATCTTCAATAAACACTACCACAAATTTGTTGAGGTAATGTCTAAATAATCTATTCATCAAATCCATGAAGTTTGTAGAGGAATTATTAAGTCCTAAGGGCATCACTAGAAACTCATAGTGCACATACCTTGTACGGAAGGTAGTCCTATGAATATATTCCTTCTTCAAATTTAGCTGATGATATACATAATCAAGATCCACCTTTGAGAAATATTGAGCTCCTCTTAACTAATTGAACAAGTCATCAATCCTCGGAAGAGGATACTTGTTCTTTATGGTGATCTTGTTGAGTTACTGATAATCGATACATCACCACATTGTTCCATGCTTCTTCTTCACAAATATCACTTGTGCACCCCAAGGTGATGCACTAGAGCATATGAACCCTTTGACCAAATGTTCTTTCAGCTGCTTCATTAAATCCTCCAGTTTGATAGGATCCATCCTATATGGAAAATGTGAGATAGGAGTAGCTTCGGGTATGAGTTCTATTGGGAACTCTACCTCATGATCTAGGATAAGTTCATATAACTCTTCGGGAAATATATCACTGTATTCCCACACGATGGGAATTTCTGCAAGGTTGGAACTTTCCTTTGACTCAACTATTTGGGTGAGGTATGCTTCTTCATAGGGTATCAACACCCACACCATTGAAGGGTTTTTTAAACAAGATTCATGATCTTCCTTGCATTTTTAGAGGATCATGGGATGTTTCATAATATGAAAAGATATTTCCTTTTCTCTACAGTTGATATCTACTCTATATAATGAGATCCAAAACATTCCCATTATAGCGTCGAATTCCACCAAGGTAAGTATTACGAGATTCTCTAGAAGAATCCTCCCACATACGCCAATAGGAGAAGATTCAAACACTTGGGTTGTAATGATTTCACTACTTGGTGTTTTTATAGTTATCTCTACTTCAAGGTTTTGGGGATTCGATTCTATAGTTCTATAAAACTTGTAAGATATAAGGGAATGCGTGGAATCATAATCAAACAAGACTTTTTCCATTCTTGAGTGAATAGGAAGTGTACCATGTATGACTTTATTATCTTGCTCTACTTCCACAGTAGTGATGGAATAAACCTTCCCTTGTCCCTTTGGATTTGGTGGATGTTAACTCTAATAACCCTCAAGGACTCTAGGTTTAGTGCCCTGGCTTGCATAGTTCCCTTTCTCCCAATAGTTGTAGCATTGAACCATGGGTGGTTATCTCCTTTATTCCACAAAATTTTCCTTCCTTTTCATATATTTTAGAAACTCTTGAGCATGGTTTCCTTCTTTCCCACACTTGAAGCATTTCCCCATCCCTTTGTGGTAGTTCTCATGATGAAACTTCACACATTTTTGGCATGTGGGTCATTGAGTTTTCTTTCGGCCTTTATCATTAGATCCTCTAGATTGAAACTCCATATTTTGTCTCTTATCACCATAGACATGGTACCATTCACCAAACTCCATCTCTACTTTGAGGGCACACCTAAAAACTTCTTCATAACTCCCAAAGTATCAAATTTCAAGAGCCTTTCGAAGGTTTGGTTTTAATGCACTAAATAATCTATCAATTTTAATAATTTTTTATAATAAAACCTAAAGTGTACCTTGAAGTCCTTTTGAAACTCTCTTCATAGGTTGTGACAAATTATCCTTCATTTTCCTTGAGATCTATGAATTCTATCTCTATATTCATCAAATAGTTCTTGGGAAATACTTGTTAAGAATCATTATTTTAAAGTCTTCCCATCCCATCTCTTAAATTTCGTCACTTAACTTGGTGTTCTTAATCAAATCCCATCATTTATCGGGCTCTCCATCTAGAAGATAAAAGGATAGTGTCACCTTCTCCATCTCAGAATAGTGAAGCAAAAAAAATATCTTCTCTGTGGAGTTGACCCACTGTTCTGCAACTAGTGGATCGGAAGATCCACTAAACGTCGGTGGTCGTTGCTGCATAAAATAATCGACATCCAGTTGCTCCCTCTTTGGTTAAGGGAGATGTTCCCCATTATTCTAGTTATTATTAATAACCTAATATTGTTGGGTAAGTATCTCCATGAAATTTTTAACTCCACCTCCCAAATCATTGGGGATGTCATTCGAGCAATCATTGCATTGGCCCTCACATGAGTTTTTGTCCTCGTTTCTCCTGGTTCCCACCATTTTCTAAAATAGAAAAGGTTAGAACAAAACATAAGTCAACTAGTCATGAATAAATAACTTATTCATTTATACAATTTTGACTAAAGGAATAATTTATGGTATCCCTATGTAAATCTTCTTGTGTGCATGTTTTTACTTAGTCTCATACTAGAGGTTTTCTCTAGGTTTTACTAATCCTAATTCCCAAAGTAACTAAACCATACCCTCTGATACCAACTATAGAGACCCACCCTTTTCTTAAATTAATATTACATAATTATGAATATAAAAAACATAATATTATTACACCATGAGAATCCAAAGGTTTAGTGTCTTGGGAAAACTAAGACCAAACATAACATTTACATCATCAAGCATAAACATTTATTTAATTCCTTCTTCTCTAGATTCTTATTAGAACTTAACCTCTTTTTAGAACATGTAGTCACCTGATGATATACATCAAAAGGGGTGATCTAAAATCCCATTAAGAGGATAGATAATAAAAATATATCATGTGGTGAGCATAATTATAACATCAGCATCAAAATCATGGGAGGAAACATTACTAAAAGACTTGAAATGTGTCAATGCATAAAAATGAAACATCATGTATTTGTAGTTAACTACCACACATACTTGTGAAAAAAGATATAATATTGTTCACACATCATTTATCTTTAACTCATGATATTCATCACTTTACCCAATTCATTTGAGAAATTTATAATTATGGGTTCACCCGTCACATTCAAACATTTATATTGCGCTATATAATTCCGGGCACACCCGTCACATCATAACATTATCATTATCAGGCATTCCACATAGAACATATATAAAAAATAAACATAACTAACCCATGGAAATGAATTTGTTTCATCTCATAAGAACACATATATAAACTTTTGGTTCCCAAAATAAAGTGGGAATAACATACTTGATACAATAACCATCAACCTTGAGAGAGAAATAAAAGGGGTGTTTTGAAAGAAGAGTTCTTTTGGAAAACATTTTTTTGTCATAAACTCTAGTGGAAAACATGTATATCCTAGAAAAGGTAATATGATGATGAAAAAATTATTTTTAAGGAGTGAACATACCAAAAATGGAAAGACAAAGGGAGAAACCGAAAGAAAGAAAGTTGGGTTTGAGAATTTCCCCTTACCTTGTATCTGAATGATTTATTCACTTTAAAGTCTTGTATAATGACATTATATTAATTAATTATAAATTAAAGAAAAATTTATGAATGAATGGGTTTCATTTTGGTTTCAATAAGTTATTTTATGGGTATTTGGATGAGTTATAGGGTTTAAATCCATTGTTCATGAATATTTGTTTTTATGGTTTTCTTGAACGATTCACTTGTATTCCTAAATGGAAGTTTGTGTAGAACATGGGTAAACATACAGAACTGATATTACATGTTATTGATTATATTATAGGATTTTAAATGATATTATAATGAATTATTTTATATACCTTGTGGATGAATCATTAGTTGAGATTTAATGATGATTGTTCTAGGTAAATTTGGGCGGTTTTTGGATCACAACGAACATATTTTGATTTATCATTTAGTAATATGTACATAAGTTAGTTCCAGAACATTAAATAGGATAAAATACATATAAAATAATTTGGTTAAACCATAAATTTTTTTTTCATGACCAGATCTGAAGGCGGTAAAGGAAATTGAAAACATGTCATTCTTAAAGGTGATTAATTAACACCTCACGAACAATGTTTTCCTTTCTAAAATAAAAAATAAGAGGATAAGGGGGTTGGATGGTATAATATACCATTATTAAAATAACATTACAGTATATGTAAGATACTAGATTTACCATACCTTGTGAATGATGATAGGTGGGGATAGAATAAGAAAATAACTTGAAATTGAAAGTAAAATAAAGGAAAAGAGAGGGGAATTACATCTTGAGTTATCCTCTTGAGATCCTCCTCAAGGAACCTTGGATTGGACTTTTGATCTGACCAGAATCTCATTGGACGTGGGGGAGGGGCAAGGGAAGATGTTTTTGAAGATTTTAGATAGGGATTGAAGCATGAGAGGTGTGAAGAAATGAGGGTGTGAAGGGTGGTATTTATAGTGGAGGGGAGAGGGGTTTTCTCAATATAATATTCATTAATTTATTATTTTTCCAAAAGACAAGTAATAGTGAGTATTCCATGAAAATTAATGTAATTATATCATGTGAATCTGAGCTAATTGTGATTAAATCATTATAACATCATACATGACTCTATAATTACTGTATTTAACTTATTTTGTAAGTTATGATATTTCACTATTCATCAAAAATTCAAGTATTTCAGAAAAATCCCAAAAATTCCCACTAACTATTTTTCAAGGTGTAGGATCCAAAAATGAAGTAAATATTTCAGAAATGATTTTCTAAATATGATTAATTTAATTTTTAATTAAAATCATAATTTACTTGAAAATACAGTTTTTAAAATTAAAACTGATTTTATAATGCTTTCGAAAATTACATAAAGTCTTATAAAATTATCTTAAAACTATTAGAAGTATAATTTTTAATTTATAAAAACATTTTAAGAAAATAAATTTTCTTTTAAATTAATTATTTATGACTTACAAAAATACAAATACTTTTACTACGGTCAAATTGTTACTTATAAGATGCCTAAATTTTATTTAATCATTCATGGGTAAGGTTACTATTATTTTGGATGATTTACTATTAATAAGGGTAATATTACTATTCTAAGGGTAGTTTAATATTCAACAAAAATTAAGTTCATTCTATTAGAATCCAAACATCTTACTCTTCACAACTGCGTATGTCACATTTTCGAAATTCCACACATATAAGTGGAAAAATTAGGTTTAATGATCATATAGTATTTAGTATCATGATATGTCATTATGCTTTCTAATGTGATTATACTATCAGTAATAATTATAAGAAGATAATTTCATTGATAAAACTTTTGGTCGTTACAATTCTTCTATGTGAGTAGGGCACCAAGTGAGAGTTCTATGGTGGCTACGTATAAGATGAGTGGATTTCCTTCCACCAACAACATTAGGACCGGTGGGTGTAGTAGGTACATATTAAGACTTTCAAAGGATTCTTGGAAGTCCTAGTCCATTTGAAAGGTTATTCCATTCTTCATTATCTTAGTGAAATGTATATATTTTATGGACAAGTTGTCTATGAAACAAAAAAATGTAGGCGAGGTGCCCTTGGATCCACCTCAGTTCTTTGATATTTCTAAGTGTGACATTGCTAAAATAGCACTAGTCTTCTCTAGGTCAACCTCGATATCATGGTGGCATACCACAAATATAAGTAAATTCTCTAATGTTACCCCAAAAGTGAATTTCAAAGGATTTATCTTTAGATTGTATTGCCACGGCTTATCAAAGGCTATTTAATGATCTGTGAAGTGATCACATTGCTATCCAAACTTGAAAACCAGGTCCTCAACATAACATTCGTCTATCCTTACTAGTAATGGATTAAAGATATTTTTCATGGAGTGTTGATAAGTGTCTCCATAATTATTTAAGATAAAGGGCATGAACTGATGGAAAAAAGATCCCCTGGGGTTCTTTGATGGTAGTGTCGTATTCATCAATAGGGGTCGTGTTTATATTATTATACCCTGAATACCCATCCCTGAAGGAAAGGCTTGGAAGTTAGAAGTTTCATCGATCAAGATTTTTGTTATCAGAAATGGGAATTCATCCTTTTGGAAATTTTTATTAAGGTCTCTAAAATTTATTCAAACCATAATCATTCAATTCATTTTCTTGATGGGGAAAATATTGTCAATCCATATTCGGTATTTTACTTCTCATAAAAAGTTGGATTTGATAAGTTTGTCAAACTTTTCCTCTACATTGGTATCATGAGATGGGTGAAAACTCTTGGATACCTACTTGAAGACTCAATGGTCATTGGGTAAGATAATATGGTGCATATCCACATCTGTATTCAGTCCATGAATTTCTATATAATTCCAAGTGAATGCATATTGGTGTTTCTTTAGAAATGAAATGTATATATCTTTATCTTCGAGAGGCATAGTGGAACTAATCAGTGTAGGTTGTGTGTATTCTTCTATTCCTAGATTTACCCACCTAATCTCGTCAATGGTAGTGGAGATTCCTTCTTTAAATACATGAGGGGAATTCTTGAGGTCATCCTCTTCTTTTTCCACCTTTGAGACTTTGGAGAAATTTTTTAGATGAGGCTAGAAATATTGGTGTATCTATATCACTATAGGGGTGAGAGAGGCCATGAGAAGATACATTATCATCCCCTACTACCCGAGTCATTGTAGAGATTTTCTGAAGATAATTGTCTTTTGTGCTATCACTGGGGATAAAATGGGCTTAGACATCTTGGATTAGGTCTATTTCCTCAACTAGATTTATGGGGAGCACAAAGTCAATGTTGATAATACTCCGAGGATTTTTCGGGGTGGTTCCCAAGTCATTGGGGGATAAAATCTGTATATCATCATCAAACATCGGTTATTTTCCTTCTCTCTTGTATAAACCCACCTTAGGATATGTGGATTCAAAATTATTTAAGGGTTAGATGTCACCATATAGTATATATACCTTTCCTTCGATGGGGTATTTAAGACATTGATGAAATTTTGAAGGTACCACCATGTGACTATGGAGCCAGTTTCTTTGGATCAAGAAATCATATGTAGTATCTTACAGGATAACCATAAACTCAAAATCATATGTGAGAACCCCCAAACTGAGCTTTCAGTTTGATCTTCCCGAGAGGTCATTGCTAACACTTATCATAACATTGAAATTTTGGTTTTGTGGGAGACAAACCTAGTTCACTATATCCCAAATATAATAGGGTTCGAATCAGGATGAGATTTATCCCGAATCCATTATTAATCAGATCCCTTTATATTTAAAAATGATTGAGTCTTCTTGAAACATATAGTGGTATGGAGTTTATCTAGATGACCACTTCCTGATTCTATTCTGTTAATGAGATTGCAACATGGCATTCTACTAACATGGTCTCTATTCGATAATCCTCAACTATAGTGAATTATTTCTCAAATTCCTATGGGATTTTGAGGGCTTCAACGAGTGCCTCTCTAAGTTATTTAGAAATATGGAGTGCATCAAGGATTGAGTTATTGGTTGGTATAACCACCAACTATTTCAGAACATCATAATTTTGTACCATAGGTTGGTGCTTCTCAGGGTGGGGTTTCTCCTTGACATGTTTCCTAGGATCCAAAAAATTAGAGATTAATAGTCTTGGTACTTGGGAAGAGGTTGAGGGGGAATATTCGACTAGTGGAACATGTTGTGTCAGCCTTCCCCATTTCCTGGACTGATCAGGTAATCAAACCCCCACTAGGCAGTCATACAAAACAACTAGTTGTGTACGGTCGTTTGAGGGTTTTGAGATACCTCCATGTATTTATTGGGATTAATGGAGTGATTTTCCATGGTTATAAGATTCATATATATCTTCTATGGGGATGTGACTAAAATATTGGGTTTGACCACACTCATGTTGCCCCATGTATCTTTGGTTCTTCCGCATGCAGCCTCTTATTCCCTAGTTTGGTGTAGGGAGCTCATACTCATAGGCATATTCATCATTTAAGAATGAGTATGTTAAGTATATCATGTTGAAAAAACAAAATATGATATCTTCATCCAATGAGGTTTTCATTTGGTGGGGTGATGCCCATATTTCAGATATTGTAGGGAAGAAATCTACAAGAGTCAAAGATTGTGTTGGAGAAGAATAAAACTCTTACTCTTCTATCTCTTCCTATGTCTGATGGTTGTGTCCACCCTTATTAGACATATTTGATGTCACTTTATTGGGTGGTGGATCAATTTTGGGTCCGAATAGCTGTTCTCTCGGGGTGGCATGATCTCGTTTAACTATTTTCCAAGCCATCCAGTTGTTGAACTTCTATCTATGTCTGGCGGAAACTTTCTGCTAATCACCCTATTCATATGACTGGGAAATGGTTATGCAGGACACCTTCTTTGAGGAGTTATCTAATACCACCTATCCAGAATCATCCATTCCTTGAATTACTTCTTTGAAGATGAAATAGACCTAGATAGTATAACCCATCCTTCTATAGAAATGGAAATAGTCAGAAAGTTCGGTGAGGTTATACTAATTTGGATTCCTATTCTATGGAATTCGGAGCAAGTTATTGCCCATGGATTCAAGGAAATAACTGGGGACTTATTAATTTTATAAGTATTAGGCTTTATTCTGTCATTCCTCGAATCTTGGGTGACACTGATTTCTATTTTCTTCTTCCCAAGGGTGATTTTGTGGTTATTTTCATAAGGACTCAGCCTTAGACATTACATAAATGAGGAGCTTATACCGGTCTAGGTTTTGGAGAATAGGTATATGCCTACAAAAACATCAGAGTTACAGAAGAATTTAAAACAAAATGAAATATCAACTCCGCTTCCACGCGCTCTAGAACAGAGATTACCAACTCTGGATTTCAAGGAAACCTGTGAAAAATATTTCAAAAATGTAGGGTGAGCACAAAAGATGCTTAGTAAGAGGTTTAAAAACCTTCAATGATTATTTATAAAATACTATTTGAAAATGATGGTGTAAATAAATTTAGAAACACCCTTTTCAAAATACTATTTGAAAATATTTTTGGTGTTAAAGTACTTGATCGTTTTGGTAAATACTTATGTTAAAAATTTCTCAATAATAATCCAATGTTTTTCTGAAAGTAATATGAAATATTCTAAAAACAAATCACTATTCGAAGGCAACTTGAATCATTGAAGGTTGTTTAGCCTACCCACTTAGCGAAAGATGGGTTCACTCCCTAATGACCTTCCATATTTATAACGATAAAGTGCCGGATTTTCTAAAAATGTTTTATGCTTTCTTTACTTATGTATATATTTTCACTAGAGTTTTTAACATTGAAAACATAACATTGCATTGAATTACATATTACAAAATATAAAATTATGTATGTTAACTTTCAGAATACTTGGTTACTACCCAAAACTCTTATCATAAACTTTGCATAAATTGTCCAAATATTCCATCCTTTTTCCATGAAATAAAATTTCCATAATTGATCGTAATAGTTAATTATGTTTCTTGCATAAAATTATAAAGGAAACATTTAAGTAAAAACACTTCCTATGATATCCATGTAATTATTAATTTTTGAAACTAATCATTAAAATTTGAATTAAAACATGAACTTGTTTTATATGAAACGAATGTTGATATAATGCATAAGCACATGGAAATGATTATTTTCATTTGTGGTGTCTATAATTTTAGTTTAACATATTATCATGCTATGTGCATTGTTTTTTTAGTGTGACGATAGAAAAAAATAGATTATAACACATCATCAATCATTTCATCCATGAGTAAGTAGCAAGTAAGATATTTTATAAGATCTTGATATTAATTTTAACCTATATCTATACATGTTTTGTTTGCACATCCAAATCATGCACTAATTCATAAACGCATTGATATATATAGGCTTGAAATTTTTAATTAATAAACATAATCTTGAAATAATTATAGTTATAGTAGTACTTAATGAAATATATTTACATATTCTTGGAAGTCTAACATTACCTGTAATAATTTTAAAAGTAAAAACATTCGTTTATAATATTTATGAGATATTGAAAAGAATATAAGTACTCATATGAACTTATACATGAAAAGGTTCATGCATATTAATTTTAATTAGAGAAATCCCTCATATAAAATAAAAACACTAATGGAAAAAAAATTCAAATTAAATATGTAGTTTTTAATATAAACTTCCTTTTCAAAATAAATTAAAAGTTCTTGAAATAAAATAATAATCAAATGTTTAAAGGAGAAATAAAATACCAAAATGAAGTTAAAGAAATAAAATTAATATATCCCTTATATCACAACATAAATCTTAAAAAAATACTCATTTCCATATATATTCTGAAAACTAAAGTAATATATATATATATATATGTATATGCAGATCTTAAAATAAATATAATTTGTTTAATAAAAATAAACCCTTAGGACCATAAAAGTAAATAATAATTTACGCAAATGAAATCCCTTACTTGAATACAGAAATTTTAATCTATTTATGTTGTCTTGAACACACCCACGAAGCTTCAAACCAGACTGTCCCCCGCCCCCATTCAATTACAAAAAGAGTAAGACCTTTATAGACATACCTATACTTTTTAATGGGAACTATAAGAGACATTTTAATAATTTTTTTATAGTGATGGGTTCAGGCTTGTGATGCAAGCTCATAATCAGTGAAATAACACAATTAAAGTAATAGGGCCAATATGTGAGGAAACAGAGCAATGAAATGGACAAAAACATTATAAAATTTTGATTGCGAACCTACATGCAGACCAACAATAGTTTGGAAAGGTTCAAAAGTCAAAAGAAGAATATTTCATATCTTCACATGGTTAAACAGTAAGACATGGAAATTGGAAAGAAATAAAAACTCGTTTTGGTCAACATCCTACAAAAGCATACCTCGATTTAGGTTTGGGAAATTTGAAACCCTAACCGATTGGAATCTTTGACGAAGTATAGCCTCAACCTCGGTTCTTCTGGTCCGAAGAAAATCACCCTGGCCGTGAAAGTGGGTACTTCGACCCAACTCAACCCCACGAAAACAAACATCACCAGACGACTAGACTCTGACAACCATGGTGTGTGACTCTTGCATGACACGCTCCCTCGACCTCGTCCGTGCACAACCTCATCTAGACATGACCTACACGACTCGGCTCTCCCTTTCACCCTCAACATAATTTTCCTCTTTGTTCTCCCCTAACACCCCGGTCGGAACTCTCAAGGTGGAACGGCCTACTTGAAACCCTCGTGGCTTCCCTCTCCCTCTCTACGTCGCGACACCCAGTTCCGCATACCCTCAAAACCTGAGGCATGGATCTCAAATTCATTATGAGATTCTTTCTTTTTTTATCATTTTCAATATATTATTATACATTTACCAATATTTATTTAATCATATTTCATATTAATAATTAAAAAAGTAAAAAGTTTAATGAAATTAATTATCTATTAAAACTATTTTATCAATACTCTTAAAAGTAAAAGTTATTATTATTAAATCCTTTTATAAAACATATATTTATATATTTCATATTATTTACATATAATGTTATAAATTAAATTAATAATTTAAAATTAATTATCTTGAAAAACAAAATAATAATTATTATAATTATACAAAAAATATTTGTAAATTTTGAAACTTTAAAAAAATGATAATAATGTTTTTTTAAACTTTAATCTAATAAAAAAATAAAAAAATATATAAAACCCATGTAATTATTCGTATAATAGATTAAATAATTTTCTGAAAATCTAGTATATGTATGCATATATATATAGATATATACATATCATATTTTGGAAACCAAAAAAGAAATTAGCAATATTAGTATAATTATTATTTGAAATATTCTATAATAATTTGATAAGAAAAAATTATGCTAAATAATAAATTATGCTTATAATGAAACAACATTAATTATCAGTTATTATTTTAAATAACACCATCTTAAAAAAAATTAAATTATAAATAAAATCATTTAAATAAATATTTTCATAATAAAACTGGGGTAAGATTTTCTAAGCTATTACATTATTCCCCCTCAAAAGAATTGTGTCCTCACAATTAATTTCATCAAACTAAAAACAATTCTAAATTTCAAAATTTAGAATTACGAAAACTAGAACTGCTAGACTTTTAAACTCTACCGCTTAGACGAGAACATCTAATCTCTAAAGTTGTCTAGATTGTTCCTCTGATACCAAGTGTAAGGTCTCAGCCTTAGAAATTACATACAAGAGGACCTTATACTGTTCTAGGTTCCAGAGAAAGGATACATTCTTACAAAAACATAATAGTTACAGAAGAAATTAAAACAAAACGAAAAATTAACTCCTCTTCTCTGCATGCTACAACAAAAATGAAAAACTCGGGATTTCAAGGCAACCTATGAAAAATATTTTGAAAACGTAGAGTGAGCACAAAATATTCTCAGTAAGGGGTTTAAAAACCTTCAATGATTATTTATAAAATAATCTTTGAAAATAATTGTGTAAATATATTTAGAAACACCCTTTTTAAAATACTTTTTGAAAATACTTACCATGTTAAAGTACTAGATCGTTTTGGTAAATACTTATGTTCAAAATTTCGTAAACACAATCCAATGTTTTTCTGAAAATAATATGCAAGATTCTAAAAAAATTCATTATTCTAAGGAAACTTGAATCGTTGAAGTCTGTTTAGGCCTACCCACTTCACGAAGGATGGGTTCACTACCCAATGACCTTCCATATTTACAACGATCAAGCGCGAGATTTTCTGAAAACGTTTTAAGCATGCTTTACATATGTATATATTTTCACTGGAGTTTTTAAAATTGAAAACATAATTCTGCATTGAATTACACATTACAAAATATATAAGTATGTATGTGAATGTTTAGAATACTTAGTAACTACCAAAAACCCTTGTCATAAACTTTGCATAAACTGCCCACATATTCCATCCTTTTTCCATGAATTAAAATTTCCATAATTGATCGTAATAATTAATTAATTTTCTTGCATAAAATTATAAAGGAAACATTTAAATAAAAAAACTTCCTATGATATCCAAGTAATTATTAATTTTCAAAACTAATCCTTAAAATTTCAATTAAAAATGAACTTGTTTTAAGTGCAACGAATATTGATATAATGAAAAAGCACATGGCCATGATTATTTGCATTTGCGGCCTTTATAATTTTAGTTTAACATAATTTCATGTTATTCACATTATTTTTGTAATGTGATGATAGAAAAAAATAGATTATAACACGTCATCAATCATTTCATCCATGAGTAAGTAGAAAGTAATATCTTGTATAATATCTTGATATTAATTTTAACCTATATCTATACATGTTTTGTTTGCACATCCAAATCATAAACTAATTCATAAAAACGTCAATATATATAGACTTGAAATTTTAATTAATAAACATAAGCTTGAAATAAATACAGGTATATTAGTACTTAACGAAATATATGTACACATTCCTATAAGTCTAACATTACCTTTCATAATTTTTAAAAAAAACATTTATTTATAATATTTTTGAGATATTGAAAAGAATATAAGAGCTCATATGAACTTATACATGAAAAGTTTCATTCATATTAATTTTAATTAGAGAAATCCCTCACATAAAATAAAAGGTCTAATGGAAAAATAATTCAAATTAAAGATGTAGTTTCTAATATAAACTTCATTTGAAAAAAAAATTAAAAGTTCTTGACATAAAATAATAATCAAATGTTTGAAGTATAACTAAAATACAAAAATGAAGTCAATGAAATAAAATTAATATATCCCTTATAGCATAACATAAATATTAAGAAAATACCCCTTACCATATATATTATGAAAACTAAAGTTATATATATATATATATATATGTATATGTATATGCAAATAAAATTAAATCATAATTTACGAAAATGAAATCCCTTACATGATTATAGAAACATTGACCTATTTATGTTGTCTTGAACACACCCATAGAGCTTCAAACAAAGCTCCACACCCCCCATTCAATTACACAAAATAGTACGGCCATTATAGCTATGCCCATACTATTTAACAGGGACCAGAAGATAAATTTTAATAATTTTGTTATAGTGATGAGTTTAGGCTTGTGATGCAAGCTCTCAATCAACGAAATCACATAGTTAAAGTAATATGGCCAATCCATGAGGAAACAGTGCAAAGAAATGGACAAAAACATTATAAAATTTTGATTTCGAACCTACAAGCAGACCAATAGTAGTTTGGAAAGGTTCAAAAGTCAAAACCAAAACAATTCATATCTTCACGTGGATAAACAGTAAGACATTGAAATTGGAAAGATATAAAAACTCATTTTGGTCAACATCCTATAAAATCATACCTCGATTTAGGTCCAGAAAATTTGAAACCCTAACCAATCCAACTCCTTGATGAAGCACAACCTCAACCTCAATTATTCTAGTCCAAATCGAAGCACCCTGGCCATGTGACGTGGGTACTTCGACCCAACTCAACACTGTGAAAATGAACAATGTCGGACGACAAGACTCTGATGGTCGCGGTTTGTGACTCCGGCGCGAATCGCTCCCTCATCCTTGACCGCGCACAACCTCGTCCATACGTGACCTGCACGACTCAGGTCTTCCTTTCACCCCTGGCATTGGATTACTCTGTGTTTTCCCCCAACTCCCCAGCTAGAACTCTCAAAGTGGAACGACCCTTTCGAAATCCTTGTGGTTATCCTCTCCCTCTCTGCGTTGCGACACCCTGTTCCACAAACCCCCAAAATCTGAGGCGTGGATCTCAAATCCCTTACGGGATTATTTCTTTTTTTTATCATTTTCAATATATTATTATACCTTTACCAATATTTATTTAATCATATTTCATATTAATAATTTGAAAACGTCAAAAGTTTAATGAAATTAATAATCTATTAAAACTATTTTATCAACAATCTTAAAAGTAAAAGATATTATTATTAAATCCTTTTATAAAACATATATTTTATATATTTCATATTATTTACATATAATGTTATAAATTAAATTAATAATTTAAAATTTATTATCTTGAAAAACATAATAATAATTATTAAAACTATACAAAAATATTTGTTAATTTTCAAACATTAAAAAAATGTTAATAATGTTTTGTTAAATTTAATCTAATCAAAAAAATAAGAAAATATATAAAACCCTTGTAATTATTCATACAATAGATTAAATAATTGTCTAAAAATATAGTATAAATACTCACACACACACACACACACACATATATATACCTATAATATTTCGGAAACCAAACAACAAATTTTCCATATTAGTATATTATTATTTAAAATATTCTATAATAATTTGATAAGAAAAAATTATGTTTAATAATAAACTGTGCTTATAATGAAACAAAATTAATTTTTAATTATTATTTTAGAGAATACCATCTTAAAAAATTTTAAATTATAAATAAAATCATTTAAATAAATATTTTCATAATAAAACTTGGGTTAGATTTTCTGGGTTGTTACAGTTTCCGCTCGAAAAAGATGTGTTGGGAGGTTTGGTACCTACCTAGGTTCATGAATGGGAACTGTTACTGGTTTTAGGGTAATAGAGGTAACTTCTAACTTTGCGATCATTTTCCCCTATGTTGAACGCATAATCTGAGATTTATCTTGATTACTCTAAATAGAATCTTCCAAACGTTGGTCTATTTTTTTTGAACTCACGGAACCCACCTGGATACTTCATTGGAATCATAGGTGTTTGTATCTCATCCTATATATTTTTATCATAGAGTTTGAGTAATTTTTCCTATGAGAGAGGGATGCTGAGTGAATAGTTTAAACCCTTCCATCTAGCTATAAAATTAGACACCCTCTAATTTTCACATTGTTTACAGTTCTTTATGTTGAAAATTGTCATTTTTCATAGTGTGGATCTGAACAAGTAAAGGAATTAATGATGAAGGTCTTACCATCCTATAATAGATCCAATTGGAAGGATATTATACCAAATAAGGGATGGCCCTATCAGAGTCTGTACAAAACACCTCATCTTAGTCTCCACCTACTGATCTTAAGGGCCCATCATCGGGCCATATTGGGATACAAAGTTAGTGAGATGTTGTTTAGGATCTCCCATGAAATCATATATATAGAGGTTAGGACTATCAAAATTGGGTGTAGGTAAGGTTTTATCTACCCATTAGGTATATTAATTCTTCTCAAGATGCATAGGTTCACATCACCCTTCTATATATTACATTCGAGTAGATAGGGACTTGATAGAATTGAGAAGTTCTAGAGGTAATTCTATTTGATTTGTCTCCCATCTATAGGGAGTGGGAAAGGCTTGTCATGGTGGAATTATCTTCATCTCCAACTAATTTTCAAGTTTTTTGAAGACTGAGTGATCACCCTTGTGAGGGATAGTTTACCACCACAAAATTGGGAAGTCAAAATCATTTTTGACTTCCTCATTTATGTAGACCAACTTCCTAGATCCAAAGTTGGTCTGATGCTCAGATACCACTCTTGCTGGTGGATCTTCCCTAGGAGGAATAATATTCGTCTCTGTATGAATATTGTACCCTATGAGAATATTTCCCCTAAGTAGCTCCTCATTTATTTGTATGAGAGTCTTTATCTCATTCTTATATTGTGAAAATAGTTCCTCTATGGACGGAAATTCGACTCTTATGAGTGGATATTGGGATGTATCCAAAACTTTCACTTTATATTTTGAAGTGTTCCACTAGATAGGTGGAAACTCGATATTTAGAGGTGACATATTTGGGATCTTTTTTGGTTCTAGGTCCATGAATCATCATTTGGTGTATCCAAATCACCCTCCTCTCAGGGTATGTTTTCCATGTCTTTGCCCTATGCATCTGCATCTTGATCCACCATATATGTTTTTTTGATGATGAAAAAATTCACAGAGGTATATCAAGAAATGTTGGTTGTCCCATTACTTTCCATGCAATGGGATGATTCTGTACTACTATCATTAGGGTCAGTAATTGAACCCTTATCCACATTGGCCCGTTTAAGCTCACGACCCCAGTGGGGTTTGATTTCCTTCGGCATACAATGCTCCCATCTCGGCCTATAACTAATGAACTTGAGGGAATTTCATGTCGTGACTGCTGAATATACCCTAAATAGAAGAGGCTTCTCTTGTGGTGGGAGGAACTAATGGAATGTCGACCGTTGATATTTACCTCCCAACCTAGAGAAGAATGATTCCCTCTGTGGGTATGGTGATGATAAAAATAACCCCAACCCTATGGGATAGGGAATATCCAGGGCCACATTTGGCATTTATTGATCATGTTGCAGAGGATCTAATGATTCAAAACAAGGATTTTATGAATCCTAGGACAAAAATTGGGATATAAATTCCCCCATCCAAATAGGTTGGGGTTTATCTAGAATCACTATTGATTTCCCCAAGACCCTCTCAGGGGTTAATGAACCTGTTGATGTTGATTGATATATAAATTTTCCAGCCCAATGGTCTAGGATTTTTTTACATCTGCTTCCGATATATCATAAACCCTCTTAAGAATTGATGTTCCGAGAGGTGGAGGCGGTGGTAGATATTCCCCCATTCAAGTGAGTTGGGTTTACTACTAGATAGATTCTATGGAAACTGCTACTATGGCCTATTTGATATAGTATAGTTGTGCTCAAATAAAATCCGGGTGTAATGGAAGTCGATGAAGGGAGTCCCTTTTTATAGGATGTTGTCGAGTTGATTAAAACCACAAATTCCATGTCTAAAATGAATTCTCCTTTCTTTGAGGGGACCAATTCAAAGACTTTTTGGCTATCCACTCCCTCTATTTGTTATTTCTTAGCATCGTTGAAGTATAGGTATTTTATTATAGTGACCAAATATCCCAAGCGTTACCTGGTCCCCTAATTTTGGTGGTGTATATAAAATTATAGGATGTCATATCTGAGGGGTTCTTATGTTCCAGGGGTGTGTTTAAGTGTAAAATTCCATACCTTCCCCATACTTAAATATAGGTGCATGACATGGCATTATAGATCAACTGTCGAAGAGTTGTGTTGCAATGGTGGCAATCAAGTTACCGATTTGTGCTGTGATTTTCTAATTTTAAATCATATTCCATGGATATAGCATCCAATTCTACCTAAAAATAGATTATCTTGATGTTTTGAAGGTGGCCCCCATGTCCTATATAAGGGAGTTTTATAGCCTTAATTATGTAATGATTATCCCACATCTTTTCGAATAGATAAGGAATGCACTCCTTTTCTAGCTCATATAGGGTCTCATAGTTAGAAATATCAAGAGGACAGAACATGGTGTGGATGTTTTTTTTCTAACTCTCCCCATATATTAATTTCTACTTCCTATTCATTAGACTTACATGCATCTATCCTATCAGACCACAAAAGGTGCTTCTTGGATTCACCTACTGATTAGAGTGTAGTGATGCTAGTATTTCATGGGGAACTATATATGGTTGACCCAGATGTTTCGAGAACCTCCCTATATTAAGTACTATGAGTTTTGAACACCTATCTATAAAAAGGTTTATGGGTAATGGTATGATTTCATTGTACATCGGAGATATCACAATGGGGAGGCTAACCACAGTGGATTTTAGTATTAGATTCTCTATGATCCATCTTCACACTAACACAAGGAGGACTATCATAGTAATGATCGTATTTTGATTCGATTGAAGAGTTGACAGACCCTTTGGGTGTTTAGAATGTGTCTCAAACAACCACAAGGACACTGGCATTGAGTAGATTAGGAATATGAGTCTCATTTTACATCATGGATGGAATATTATGACATACCTTCTAGAATTGTGTAGGGATATAAATATGTTGTATGATTATTTTCAGACCTTGATTATAACCATCTGTTTCCACAGGAGTATGATCCCACTACTGATAAGATGCTAGAATATACAAAAAGGATTATTCATTAATGAAAAGAATATAAGTATATCCTGAGGTGTGTGTGATTTTCACTTGGTGATCCTTGGTCATAACTGGGGTATGATCCCGATCCTGAGCCATTATAATATGTCACTGGTCTTTTGTGATAGGAATACGAGCATGTCCTGGGGAATGTGCTACTCTCACTTGGTGATCCCCAGTTGAATATGATCCAGGTAAGAATATGAATTCCCAACCATAATATTCCAATGGACTTCTGGAATGGAACAAGGTATATGAGCCTCCTCCAGTATTTCAATAAAAGTATGTCAGTGCAGTTGATCATTAGTGGAAGTAGGAATATGTTCCTGGCTTCTGTGATCTACTGAAATTTGCTAGGAATATTCACTAATAGGAATATGAGCATGTCTCGTGGCATGTTTCATTCTCACTAGGTGGGCCCTGGAAAGAATAGGGATATAATCCTGATCATAGGCTTTTGGATTATGTCACTGGTATTATTCAAAAAGAATATGAGCCTATCTCAAGGCATGTGTCCCTCTCTCTTGGTGATCCCCAGACAAAATAGGGACATGATCTTGATCCTGGGCCTTTGGAATATTCCACCAGACATTTTCAATAGGCATGTACCCTTTTCTCAAGGAATTTTCTTCTCTCTCTTGGTGATCCCTAGTTGGAATGAGAATATGATCCCGGTCTGACACATCTTCCATCCAGAATGTGCTAATAATACTCCTGGATGGGAGCAAGAATGTGTTCTTGATTTGGAGAAGACAATTGTTCATGATGATTAGTGTGTTGAGCTTCCCTATATGTAGGGATAGAAATATTTGCCTACCCCAATATTTTTACTACTTTTGGGATATGCCAGGGGAGTTCTTCAACTGTTTCTAAAATGTAATGGAATTTTAGAAAAGTGTACACAGGGATACAAGACTATACATTTTCCATTTATACTATGTATTGGTAGATATCTTTGATTCAAGTAGGGATATGAGCCCACATTTTTCCTCCTTATGTCACTAGAATATGTTGATAGACTTTACGTATGAGGATAGGGATATTTTCCTCCCCCATTCCAGTTGTAGTAATATTCCCCCAAGCTTGTTCATAGTGAGAAGGGATATGAGCCTACTCACTAGCTATTACTAGAATATATTGGTAGACATCATTGGTGGGAGTATGGATATGAGCCCAATCACGATTATCTATGGCCTTCCATGCCCGATGTGTCTTCATTGTTGAATTTTTATGGGTGTTAGAGGTGGAATTGTGTCATGTGGTACCCTTAGCGGATGACTAAAGGGAACTAGTAGGATGGTGCTAGAGATGACAGTTGGGAGGATCCCTCCTCATTGGCCCCTAAACCATAAGGGATCCATAATTGTCTCCTTAATCTACCTTCATCAAACACTGAAGGTGGTGATTATCATTCTATTGGGATAAACATTCAAAGTGGTTGGCTATGGAAATGAGGTCCATTGATTTTACTGTAGTTTTCTTTGGAAGATGTGGATTCATCGGTTCTAGTACTTGAAGACCTTTATGAGCAGCCTTGATGATCAGCTTTGCACCATGTCGATGGTGTTCCTGGACCATTTAATTATCCACCCTTTGCTAAATATTTCAGTTATGTCAAGTCATTTTAAGGCCCATAGGGGTTATAGTTGCAGTTTATTTTCCAGAACGGTCACTGGATGAAGACATGTCAGATCAGGGTGTTCTTTGTGAGAGCATTGTCTATGGTCATGAAGGTAATAAGGAATAAGTTCATTCATTAGTTCACTATTTTAGACATGATATGTACTAAATAATATATTCACAAGTAACATAATTTTTCTTTTATTCATGATTTTTCCATTCTTCTTGTGTGAACTTTTCAAAGTGATGGTGGACTTATTTCATGATAACATCGGATATAGAGGATCAGTTGTAAGATCCATGTCATGGTCAACTAATCATCTTTATATTTGATAGTTTCACTTTGGGTTCATCTTTTTTGTTTTTCTAGATTATGCAAGAAAAATGTTCTAATTCATAATAACCTAATAATTTTGTTATTTAAGAGATTCACATTAGGTCCATTATTTTTTTGTGTAGATTATGAAAGAAAAAATGGACTGAAAAATAATAACCCGATAATTTTGTTATTTGGGAGATTCATATCAGTTTCACCATTATTTTTGTGAAGATTATGTAAGACAAAATGAATCGATGGATAATAACCCAAATATTTTTTTATTTGAGAGATTTACATCATGATCACCATTTTTATTTGAGTATATTATAAAAGATAAAATGGACCGATGGATAATAACCTAATCATTTTTTTATTTGAGAGTTTCATGTTGGGTTCACCATTGGATACTTAATATAGATCTCATACCTTATGATAGAATACTATGTATCCTAGTTTGGGATGGAATCATAGTCATCATAGTCTATTGGTTCAGGGATTACACATTGAGGTCACCCATTGTGAATGATATGATCATTGAAATTTCCTGATCCCATGTGAGCTATGTTCAGTGTGGGAAACAAGGGATTGAAAATGACCAGTCTCACTACTTGTGGATGTAATAATTTTTTGCTAGGACTTCCCTTTGGATGTTTATTATAGATCTAGATCCTTCAAAACGCATCCTACGTATCTCGGTTATAACAAGAAGAAAAGTTATCATAGTTCAATAGATCTTAATTTACACATTAAGGCTCACCTTATATGTGGTACATATCATATTATGTCATTGTATGAGGATTAAACACTATGGTTCACCTTATAGTGGGACATGTCATATTATTCCACTGGATGGGGCTTATACACTAAGGTTTCCCTTATATGCGGGACAAATCATATTATGTCACTAGATGGGGATTACAAATTGAGGTATCCTTTATATGCATTACATATCATATTATGTCGCTGGATGGGGCTTATACAATGAGGTTTCCATTAAATGTGGGACATTTCACTTATGTCAGAATGAGAGGGTATGGATCTGCCATCGGGACCAGCCTGTACTTGTACGGGAAGCCTAGCCAGATGGTCATGCGAAGGTGGACATCTACTATCATGATGCAGATGCTGGGGAGGGGTAGTTCCTTGAATATATTATGGTTGATTTCTCAAAGGCCTTCGGGTCATGTAATCTCCTAAGCCAATGGTCCATGTGATCTATGATCCTACGGGCATTGTAAGGCTTCCCCCTCATCCCTTGAAAGAGGGGTTATCAAAAATAAATAAAAATGAAGGCCTTCGGGCCATTCGGGATGGGACATTTCCCTTAAATGTGGGACATATCATATTATATTGTTGGATGGGGATTTCATGCTAAGGTTTCCCTTTTTGGAGGCTATACAAAGTTATCAAGTCCTAGGATTCCCAATTGATCTGGCCTACTTGTCTTCCTAAAATACATTTATTGTCTACTTGACATTCCATGATTGTCTACTAGACATGTCAGAGGATTTCTTTCTAATATATTCAAATATAGTCTCATGATACATTTGACTTATTTGAGGGACCTTACATAATCTGGATGGCATGTCTGAAGTTCGTCGCATGACCAAGGATGAATTTTCTTGAGGACATTGCAAGACGTGACTAGTTGATCCTACAATCCATCACATGATCTCAGCTGAAATGTTTGGAGGGTGTCCCATGATCCAGTTGAATTCCCCAGTGTCATCGTGAATTCTGGATGAAATGCTTTGATGGTGTCGTAATAGTCAATGTGACATGTTTGGAGGGCGTTTCATGTACCGGATGACTTGTCTGGGTGTCATCATAAAAGTTGGATGACATGTACAGGGGACGTCACAAGTGCTAGATGACATACCCGAAGGGCGTCATGAGATATGGATGGCGTGTCTTGAAGATGTTGTGAGAGCCAGTTGAAATATTCTGATGCCATCGTGATAATTATCTTACTTGTACTGGTGCTACCATATGATCTGGGTGACACATTTGAAGGACATCGCTAGGTCTGGATGGGGATCTCGGAGGGTTTCATAAGGCTTAGGTGGCATACTTGGGGGGAATCATGTGACTTTCTCTAACATGTTCATGAGAATTCACATGATCTGAATAGTATATCAAAGGAATATCACAAGATTTGGGAAAAATTTCTTAGTGTTGTTGCATGATCTGGGTGTTTTACATGAAGTGCATGAGGATCAATGTATATAATCTTTCCATAATTCTCCCATATTTTTAGTTTTAGTTCCAACCTTTTATTGTTATGCCTTATATTTTTTTAGTATTATTTTTTTTATTTCTCATGTGAATGATCAGGTATGCCGGATTTCATTTAATAACCTTCTAAATTCCTTCACGTGATCTATGAGTGATCAAATGAATTTTATGTACATGTATCGTGATCTTCTTAGGTGGTTCCCCATATTCTGCCTCTTGTAAATCCTTTATGATTTTGAGATCATCATCTCTGATAAATATGCTCTTATGTCTAGGTGTGTTGGTGCGAGGATCCAAGGATGCATTTTTTTATGCAGGGGTGGGAGATTTATAGGTCTCACCAATCTGATTATTTCCTTCTTTCCACAGCATGTATCACGGAACTTAATGCTAGAGTTGGTGTAAGGATTTGATGTTATGCATTTTTTGAGATCCTATTGTAGGTCATTCCATGGGCATCGCATGATTTTTAGTGACCGTGAGATCAACCCTTTAATGCCCCATTTATTGGATTATGGCCAATTAAAGGGGTCTTTCATAATTATTTAGGCATGTAAAAGTAATTTCACATTATCGGGCCAATATGTATAAGGGATTTAATGAAATCAAGATGCCTGCTAAAAGGATTTAACATTGTCTTAGATGAATTTTTGGGGAACTTTTACAATACAAGGTAGGCTTGCTATGGGGCCTTTGCAAGATCAGGTTTTCTTGTCGAAGGGTTTTTGTGAGGTCTTTTGGAGCACATGAGTGCATCACATGAAGTTTACAATCACAAGAGGCTCTCTCTTTTTCTCTTTTATTTCCTTCTTATATTTTTAAAAGTCTTGGGGATCTTGTTATCTTACATGATTGTTTTTTAAGACAATAAATCTCCCCACTGATGATGTATCTTGTGACTAAAAAAGGGTCATGTGGTGATGTGTGATCATTTCATGGACAAAAACCTTCTGTTTGTCTTATGGAGATGAATGGGAGTTAAGGACCGCTTGGACATGTTTGAATCCCTTTTCGTGGTGAGGGTGACATGCCAAAAAAATCTCTCCAGGAGAGGTGGACATGTCACTATGGGATTTTGGTGTATCGTGAACCATATGAGGCACATAACATGATATTTACAACCTCAAGAGACTCCCACCTTTTCTTTTCTTTTTATTTACTTCTTTATTTTACAAGGTCCCGGTGTCTCTCAAGTTTTCTTGAGTTTTGTCAATTACAATCATTCTCCACATCGGTGATGTGTCATGTTACCAGTAAAAGGTCTTATGGTGATGCACAAGTATTATCATGTAAATACCCTTTTTCTAATTTTGGGATAAAAAATGGGGGCGCAAGACTTCCTGGACATGCCTGATGCCCTTCCTGTAATAAGGGTGACATGCCAGTGGGAACTTATATGACTAGGCAGACATGTCACATAGGCTTTCATGGGGTCTCATGATCTTAATGGGTGTATCACAAAAGTTTTATGACTATAAGAGGCTCCCACATTTTGGATATTTTCTCCCTATTTTCCATGTATATTTGGATGGATTTCCAGGTATCTACTGATTGACAAGTCACATGACTCCCGAGTGCTGATCTGGCACCCTCCGCATGATCATAGATTATCTAGGAAACCTTTTCAAGAGCATAATGGCTTATAAAAGGTGATCCTAGGGATATTATGTAGGTTATGTATTGTACATGGATCCCTCACATGACCTTATGAAGGTCTCGTGATCGTGTGTCTCTTGGAGACTTATGAGTGTTGGGCGGAAAGAGTGATGGCAAGAGGGGGGCTGAATTGCCTTTTAAAAAATAATTAACAATTTAAAAACAAAGTAAAAGTGCAGCGGAAATAAAAGAGGCAAGACACACAATTGATAACGAAGTTCGGCTTAAACCCAAGCCTACATCTCCGCTCCCAACTCAACCGTTGAGAGATTTACTACAGCTTTCTTTTTAATGGTTTTAGCAAGAAACCCACTAGACTTTAAGGTTAGTCTAGAACCTATTACAGCTTGCTTTTAATGGTTATGCAAGAACCCACTTGATTTTAATAGTTGAGCAAGAACCCACTAGCCTTCTTACAGGTGAAGGCTAGCTCACCTTTGATTCAATCCTTTTAAAGGGAAGGCTTGACTAACCTCTTCACACCTTGAAGGTGGTGTGAGAACCCAAAAGAGAGAATGAGAGAAAGATATGGGATTTGTAGGCACAAACCCAAAATAAAGCTAAAAATGATAAATAATGAAAAACCGTAATGGGAGAAGTCTTGGGCGCCAAAGGATTGATGGAGTTGA
Organism: Viscum album; assembly: GCA_963277665.1. Lineage (NCBI taxonomy): Eukaryota > Viridiplantae > Streptophyta > Magnoliopsida > Santalales > Viscaceae > Viscum > Viscum album. The sequence continues at coordinate 287,138,557 of OY728153.1, read as the reverse complement.
TGAAGAGCGCTCCCAAGCTTCTATAGTGGTGCTCCTTGGATGTGGAAGTGAGTTGGAGCAAGTTGAGGGTTCCTTGAAAGAATGCGCCGGAGGTTGGCCAAATGATCAAAAATGTGTCCGTGGGCTTCCTTGTCCTTTATTTATAAAGGGGGAACCCTCAAATGGCCTTTGGGGGTCTTCAGAGCTGTTGGAGAGGCCTTCGGAGCCGTTGGGAGTCAAGTGGACAATCCTGGTCAAAGCCCAACGGCTAGTTTGACTGGCTCCACCGGCTGACCGGTGCTTGGTCACCGGTTGGCCGGTGCTTGGTCACCGGTTGGCCGGTGCTTGTAAAATGGAGAGGGCTCGGGCTCAGGCACCACCGGCTGGCCAGTGAGGAGGCCACCGGTTGGCCGGTGCTGAGGCAGTGGCTGATACTGTTCTGTCTGGGTTCCACCGGCTGGCCGGTGGTGGGACACCGATTGGCCGGTGGTCTGGACAGAGGGATGCCTTCTGTCCAGGCTCCATCGGCTGACCGGTGGTCATCCACCGGTTGGCCGGTAGGACTGAAATCAGTCCACTTTGTCTTTTCTTGGCCCAATTCCTTGGCAACCTTTTTCCTATCAACAAAAACACTTAAAACAAGATTAGATAAATAAGAGAGTGATTGTGATCATGAAAATTAAACCACGAGGGGTACGAGAGGTACAACAATGAGATCCATGAGTTATGGCCACTTGTTCTTTCTTTGTTTGGGGGAGAAAAAATAACAGTATTCAGGTATTTATTCCCTTGTTAATTTTTCAATGCTCATTTGGTGGGCATCAATAATTTAGATCAACCGATCTATACAAGATGCTTCTCTATCTATAAGATAGATCCGTTTCTTCGCAAAAAAATATTCTTTGAATAACAGAAATTATTGAAGAATATTATCAAACTCTGTTACTTCTTGAAACTTAGATTTACTATATTAATTACTTACTAAGCTTCTATAATCTTCAAACCTAAAAACTTCTCACATTCTTCAATTGATCAACACTAATAAAATAATGTATTCATATCTAATTTACCTCACCCTATTTTATTATTCTTAAACTTTAATGACCATGAATGTTGTAGGAACATTTTCTTATTCATTTAGTTTTGATACCTAGACATATTCAGCTTCAAAAGAGGTTTATATTATCCATTTTTTTCATTTTTTTTATATTAGTAGTGTTCTATCTATTCTGTTTTGTCTCATCTTAACTCAAAAACACACATTCACATAGAGAACCTCTCTTTTTCTATTTTATTTTATAAACAAATCACCCAAAAAATAGATTTTACAATTTAGAATACTGAATAACTCAAATAAATTATGTGACCGTGATCTTTATTTTATTTCTTACCTTTTTCATATGTGGGTATTTCACCGCGATCTTAATATTATTTTTCTGTTAACTATTGTCTCCTCTATAATGACTAAAGTTCCCTAACTTTTTTATTTCTCATTTCATTCTCAGTTTTTCTCTCATCCAAATAAGATATTTTAGAGTCTTCAATCTTATTATTTTTTCCCTAAAGTTTTCCATATATTTTTCTCAAACTATAACTGAAATTCATAACTTAAATCATGTTTCATGGATATTGATAAATCCTATAGTAAATAGAGATGTTAATTGAAACAATCTTCGCTGTTGTTATCACATAGTAGTTCTTGTCAGTAACTCATTATTTTCAAAATATACACACTAATTGAACTTAAATCTCACTAACTATATAATTATCCACTTGGATATATAATTTTTTCCTTATTTCTCTACTTGAGAAGTTACAAAACTCTTAATTTCTCTAATCCTTTTAATCAAGATGAAGGATTATCACTCACCAGTTAAAATAATGTATCAAATGTATTTTTTTTAATGTTTTAAACATATAAAAATATACCACGAATCATCCCTTTAGATCCCATATTCATTATATTTAAATTTGTAAACTTTAATTTTTCATCCAGCAGCTTACTAAATGTTTCTATTAGTATATAATATTTATTCCCAACTCAAATACTTAAAATAAACTTGTCAAATTCCTATGTTCAAAGACAAAGATTTATGTTTTATTCCCTTTTAATTATTTATAGCATTTTGATATCTTAAATTAAAAAAATTATTATGTTCATAGACTTGTACTTAGCGGAACAAGTCTTACACGCAGCCTCAGAGTCATATAATAAAATCATACTCTCTTGTATTTTTCTTTTTTCTTCCTTGATTTCAAGTCATACTATATATTAAAGTATTACGATCAAGTCATATGATATGTGTCAAATACTTTTGTTTACTTATAATGTCTTATGATAAAGCCTTACATTCATTCCTTTATCAATTTTCTGGCCAAGAACTCCATGTTTGAAAAATTCTTCCGAATAACTTTGATAATTCTCCAAATGAACTCCAACTATTCTCAAAAACTTGAAAAAATATAAAATCAACTTTGGGAATTTATTAAACTTCTCTTTATTCATCTACTCAACTCCCAAACTCATGAAAAATATATACTCACCCTTTAGTATCTTCAATAACATTATTATTTTTTTACTATAGTCATTATAAAACCTCATCAAAGTGTTAGATGACACTAAAAATAGTAGTCATATACAATGGAACACAAAGATAGATTTCATAGACCCATTGGGTCTTTAAACTCAATTTCATTATCCTTTTACATAATGAATATAATTTCCCTTCATGTTGTACATTATAACCAAAACTTCCCCATTTCGGAACTATTGTAAATAATAATGAAACTACTCCTTCAATAGTTTTAATATTTTTTCATGAAGATGACATCTTTCAATCATCTAATGTTAAGGCCACTACTCAAAGTTTACCAGCCTCATCTTTAAGTAACAAAAACTCCGATTACATAACACAACAAGTACAAGCACCACCTTCTTCATTTATTGGGTATATTCTTCAATTGATCACCAATCATATCATAACATTTTTATAATGAAATTGCTGATGAAAATAATAAAAGGTGGAGAAAAAATAAAATCATTAACTCAAGTTCACATCACTTCCCGTGTCTACTTATAGATTCCTACTCATTATACATGGTACTTGAAGGAATTATTCTTTTTATAAAGAGATGCCCAAAAAATAATATATTATACCTATACTAATCCTGATAACTCAAACTTACACTATAATTATTCTATATAGAAATATTTATAGAGTACTTCCTAATTTATAACAATATTATCTCATAGTTATACTCAAACCCAATAGACCTTTTAGGTCTCTAATTCCATTTTATAATTAGTTATTTCATATCACTTATTATCCCAACCTAATTTTCTATAACCCAATTTTCTCATATCACTTAATGTCTCAGATCACTTATTGTCCCAACACAGATGCACCTTTCAATAATCATAGGTAGGGGTAAATGTAAATGGATTATCTATAATTTAGTTGAAAGATATTCTCCCTCTTTTTTGAATAACTAGAGTAAGAATAAATCCTTCTAGAAAACTATCATGACCTTTGAAGAAAATATAAAAAATGAAATGAAAACCATTACATCAAGAGAGTAACATATACATTAAGGATACATATACACTATGGGTACTTGATTAATAAAATATATAGGAATCTATATTTATATTTATACCTAATGAAATCATAATCCAAAAACACAAATGTGGACCATATATTAAATATAAACACACATAACTAACATATACATGAACTAAGTGAAATAAAATGACCCTAATGGGTACTAAAAAATTTCAATATTTGCAATATCCCATATTGAAAACCCATGGATATAGTAGGAAGTTCTAATCCATACCATCCATTAAAATTCTAAAAAAACTAACCAAAATCTAAGCTCTATATCCTATGAACTCACATGATTTGGTTCCTTTACTTTACCTAGGTTACATAAAAAAAATATTCTTCCAAGGGGACACATGTAGAATGTGAGTATATCTTACCCAATAGGTGGTAACCACCCAACCCCTAACTTCTTGGATTCAATTACCTATAACTAACTAACTTTGTAATTTTTATTAAAATAATATAAATTAACATCTTTTCATATATAATAATTTATTAGATGTAAACTTATTGTGAAATTATCCATAGATTATTTTTCATATCAAAGGATTATAGTAGTTCCTCACTATAATGAGAACCTAAAGATGCTGAGATAATATTCTTAAAACATATCCTATGGTCTAAATAACATCAGTCTTATAGAACACAAGTAATATTTTGAAATAAGGTGTTGTGGGGATCATAAGATATTGATACTTATTTTCAAGAATTTTGTAATGTTTTGGATATTTTAAGTAGTGATTTGGATAAATTCTTGGATAAGTTAAGTTTTTTGGGACTCGATAGAGGTGTTGGAAGTGTTGGTATAGGCTAATGTATAATAATTGGGATTTGGCCCTTGCTCAGGGGTTTAATTTTTTGTAAATTTGGTTTTGTATGTTCTAACATGATTTTTTAGTTATTTAAGGGTTTTGAGATGCTTGTATGGCCTTAAAATTAATTTTTAGTGTTTTTAGGGGTATTTGGGAGTTACAAAATATTTTGAGTAAGGATAATTTATCCTAATCCATTTGAATAAGGATCATCTCAAATGAAAAAAAATGAGTCAATACTATTATGAGTAAGGTTTACTTTATCCTTATTGGTTTGATTAAGGATCATTTATCCTTACTCATTTGAGTAAGTATAACTCATATGAATAGTGTTTCTAGAATCCTTACTGTTGTGAGTAAGGGTCATTTTATCCTTAATCATTTGTGTAAGATCATTTATCAATAATAATTTGAATATAGATCATTTATCTTTAATAAATTGAGTAAGGATGACTTGAATTAATAGTTCCTATAAAACCTAATAAATATTAAATAAATGATGAAAACACTTATTTAAATGGGATATGGGGGTTCCCATAACTTGTGCACAACAAGAAAAATCATCCAAGAGTCTTTCACTTTTTTCTATTCTTATCTAAGAAAGATATGTATTGTTTCTTATCAAAATCACATGTCTTGTGAAGTGGGAGGGATCGATGGGTAAAGATAATCATCTTTATGTGAATAAATTTTTCATTTTTCACTATATCGTCATCCCTTACTGAAAACCCATGATTTTAGGTATTTTGTTATATTTTATAAATATTTTGATAAATTATGAACACGACAGATATTCTTAATCCAAATACTCATAAAAAATCCAAGTAAGTCATTCCTAGTGTATTCTTTAAGTATACATGTGTTATGTGACGCATGGTAAATGGGGGTGTAGTGTTCCAGGTAAGACTAGTTAAGAACTGCTTAAAGTTTTTATTGTTCCTAGGAGATATTGGAGAGTAGTATCATGTATAAAATAATGTTATTCATGATGGTATTACATGGTGAATATTATTTGAGTTTCCCTTGTTATTTATTCATAATGATCCAAGTTATGGAAAATAATTCATGATGTGAGGCTTGAGATAGCTTTGTGGAAATTTTTGGGTGTGGCATATGTTTTTGTTGGGGATGTTGATCACCTAATGTGAGGCGATGGGGTTCACCAAGATAAATAAAATGGTTTTCACCATTATCATGGTTGGGAGACATGGTTTTAATGTGGATAAAATTTTCTATGGAGGTTTTTCCTATGATGTTGTTTATGGTACTCATTTTTGGGGGTTGAAGGGCCTTTGGGGTCATGTTCACACAAGATATGACCCATGAGGTGGTGTTGACCACCTGTTGTGGGTGGAGGACTTTATAGATTAATTAAAATAGGGGGTGATGTTGACCATTAGTATATAGAAGTTTCCCAACATATAAGACCATGATTAGTGGTAGTTGATACCAACAAATGGTTTTTTGAGGCTCTCCATTTACATTGGAATCATTGGTCTATTATTATTAAAGTTTTTGTATCGCCATGACTTGGAATTGTAGAGTTATTAAACTGGTAGTGGTAAAGAATTTGGTGGTCCTTGGGACTTGGGACATGGATTATGGGCACACCTTTGGTCATAAAGATAGATTTTGGTGAGTATGTTGTTATAGTAATTTGTTGGCACTATTTAACATAGTACTAGTTGGAAGGATTAGGGCTCCTTTAGTATTAGAGATCATGGATGTATCGTTCTGCTCCAATATTGTCTGAGGTAGGTAAAGGATCACTTCTGGATATCGAGCACAAGGGGAGTATTTTTTATGATTTATGGTTGATTGTTTTTATTTATGTTTTTTATTTTATTTTTTATACCCTATTATATGTATGGAAGTAATCTTGGGATACCATTGGTGATGGCTTGTTAAGCTCATAGTCAATCCCTGCATGGGCCCTTTAGGATGCATGTAAACTTTATGGATTTTGGTATAATTAAGGGAAAAGGATTGATGTTAGGAGCTTAGTGAATAGGTCCATAGATATTTGACAATCCTAATGGCATATTTTTTGGCAGACATTATAGGTGGTTCCTCAGTAGTAGGATAGTGATCATTTTTTGTTATTTTCACACATGTATATATATGACTATCCCATAGGATGTTTTTTAACTCCTATAGTACTAAAATGACATGTATATATTAGGTTTATTATCATATGTATTTTGGATCACTACTTCTATTTATATTTTCTATTTCATCTATTATGTTCAGATTATTTCTTCCATTGTGGTATTATATGTATTATTATCAAGGGGTACATTATACCCATTATCACCAAATAGACCCTCCCTACTAGTCATAACCCATTGAAATATGGAGAGGAATGCCTGAGATCATGTGGTGCATTGTTGGTCCAGGTATTGTCAAGTGGTTACAGGATAGTGGTGCATTATAAAGTGGTATCAGAGCTGGGGTATTACAATGTTGTACTTGAGTAGGTTGGTTATAAAGTAGTAAGAGTGTTCAGTTATTATCAAGTGGTATTAAATCTGGATTATTAAAATATGAATTTTTATATGGGGGTATAAAAGACTAAGAGTCCAGGGATTTGTTGGAACTTGGGATGAATGTTATGTTTTGTATCTGTTCAGTACATGCATAAGCTAAAGACCAATTTACTAGGGGAACTAGGATTCTTGTTCTATTTGTTTCTATTATGGATGTAGGTATTTAAAATTGTTCCTATCATGATGTCTAATGTTTAAATATTATTGATTTTTTTTTGTACTCTTGACCCTAAGAAGAAAGAGTTGGTACTCACGCATCATCTTTGTCGTGTAGGTTTCACATTAAATATGTGTTTTTATTAGGATTAGTGTTTGGAATCTAGAAATAAAAATAATGGTTAGTTGTTTAAAGTTTCAAAAGCATGATAAATAGTGTTTTTCTATATGTTATCTTGGTATAATTCTACTCAGCTAACTTGGGGAGGGTTTTGATCCCAAAAATGAAAATGGGTTTGACTTTTAAATGTGTCACCAACAACCTATATGGTGTTTTCTTGTATATCATCTTATTGAAATTATACTCAGCCACCAATGGTATATGATTCCTATTTTGAATAGTTATATGATCCTATATTTTTATATTGTTAGTGGTACCTAACCCTAACATGGGTAAGGCCTAATAATACATGACTTGGGTGTGGTATGGAAGTGTAAGGGTTAGTGGGCCATACTACTTGTTATAACTTTCGATATTTTTGATATCTGAACTATTTTATTTGGTTTGATGATGTTATTTGGTTCTTAGTGATATTCCACCTAGAAAACCTTCATTATATTTTCAATATAATGGAGATCTAGTTCCACCAGTTCATACATAAGACGATTCTCCTAGGGGAAGGGGTGAGCATGAGCTATGGGTAGAGGTTCTGAGGCAGGTTGGATAACCACAATAGAAAGAAGAGTTGGTGTAGTGGTTAGATGAGGATATTAGGTAGATATTGGTGTGGTCTATATGGATTATTAACTGATGAGATTAGGGATATTATTTGAATATGATATATTTGATATGGGAGTTCTAGTCATAGTATCCTCCCTTGTTCTAGGGAGAGGGTGGATTGTAGGTAGTGGAGTATTTGATACATTCTATTTATATGATATTTGACCAGATTGAGACACCCCTAGGGAAGAGGTTGAATTTACCCATGTATATTCTTAGAGTTCCAAAAACTACTAATGGGGCCTATAGGTGCATATAATAATACATGATGGGCTGATGAGGAAATACTTCAAGGGTTTGTTTTGAAGAAACTTTTTCCCCAAGCCACTGAGGGGGGGTCTAGGTAGTAAGTTCATGAATTTACATTAGGGAGAGATTTTGATTATATATTACATAGTTAGGTTCACTAATATATTGTAATTTTTAGCAATAATGGTAGGATATGGGATCTTCATAGTGAAATGGTTTGAGGATGGGTCACAGAGTACTATCATAGTGAAAGAAAATATCTTTAGGTTAACCTCATTCTTATAGGTAGTGAATCAAGCATTGATAGTTGATTAGAACTTTATGGTTGGGATTATACCAAGATGTAAAGTTGGGTTAAGTGAGAAAGGAGGTGTAGATCTGTGTATCCAGAAGTGGGGATATAGGGAGAGTCAGTAGAGAAGTCAAGGTAGAGGGGTGATGATGCCACCATGGAGTGGATCATGGATGGTATGTTTTTAATGGGATCAGATATGACATATTCAAGCTCAGTGTGATTAACCACTAAATGATTTTTAAACATGTTTCCGAATGGGGATTCTAGAGTGTTTTTGTTGGAGGACATCAAAAATAGCTAAGAGTCACGGATTATGGTAAAATTAGGTTTCTTATATAGGACCAGGAGTTGTATTGGGTGTTGTTAGCTTGGATACAACTGCACACATATGACATGGTAGTGGGTGAGATACCCAATAGTGGGAACAATGGTCGATATAGAGTAAACATTTTTATGGAGGGAAAGCATTAGGCAGCAGGGCTTTAAGCCTATTACATGTAGTTGATTCACCATATTCAGAGAAGATTGTAGATCTGAAGAGATCCAGTGGTGCACTGTGAGTGAATGACTGTGGTTTTTGGTTTTTTTAGATGGTTATGAGTGCATGATGTGTGAATATGATAAATGGATTAACCATGAGCTAGTTAATATGTGATCATCATGTGTGTTGTGTGATAAATAGGGGATGCATTAGAATCAGGTATTTATGTGGCCATTAGGTGTCGGTATCAGATGTGATATATAATTTATATGGGCATAGAGTGTGATGTGGGATTTATGTGAGCATCGGATATAATGAACGTTAAATTTGGGATTCTTTAGCAAAGGTAATTAAATTGGGAAATGGGTATAGCGTGTGAGAAATTGGGTGTCTAATATAATGCATGAAGAGATTTGGGCATCGAAATGGTGTGGAGTGATAATGGATTATGTTTGGTAGCTATGTATATAATTCGAGTGTGCGAGATGTATAGGTGTGATTTGGTCATTGTGATGGGTAATTTGGGTTTGGTGAGTCTATGTAAGTGATTTATATAGTGAGGGGTGCCCATAAAAGGAAATAGTATATTGATTTAGGTAACCAGGGTAGTCCAAGTATTTGGGAATGAGATGGATGTGTTTGTAATCATCTCGGTATTTTGGGAATGTTATAGTGGTATTCTATAGTTTTAGTTAAGATTTAGCGAGAAAGTGTTTGGGTTAGCTTAGGGATATTCCATCATATGGTGGGGAGGTTGTAAGGTCCTAGGTATTTGGAGTAGTGATTTAGGTAAGGTATTTACTCATCCATGTAACACCTTGATATTTTAAAATATTTTTTATTTAATAATTTTGATAATTTTGATATCTTTTTATGTGAGCAACACTAATCATAAACGATTCATGATTTAATATAGAAATATTATTATTTAAATATAACTGTTATAACCTAGCCATTGAATTAGACGGTATGTATAAGAGTAACCATATTATGAAATATATCTAGAAATATTTTCCTGGTAAATATTTATTTATTAGTTCCTAGTAAATAATTATTCAATTTTTAATGATAATAATGAAATCATATGATGTTTATAGAACTTAATGTTTTAAAGGTTCGTTTTTTTATAAAAAGTGGTTTTGTTGTATATGTTTTGTTTTCATTTAAAAGTTAAATTTTTAAATTTTTTAAATTTAATTTTATAAAAATTATTTAATTTTTTATTTTATCACATCAAAATTACCTTGTTATTAATTTTTGGGGTTTTCAAAAAATGTTGATTTTTTAGTGAATGGTGAAAAATATCTTTTTTATGAATACTGTAACTTTGATGAAATTATTATGATATAGTAATGAATTAAAAATATTTGAAACCATTTTATGGACCAAATATATGTTTAAGGAGTAAAATAAATCATTTAAAACTATTATGTTGAATTTTTAAACCCATACTTGACTTTTTGGAACCCAAGTTATATTTTATCCTAATTAAAACATTTTTTTTTTATTCTTCACCTTTAATGAGGTGGTTAAATTATCCCATTCGGTTTTTTCATAATTATAATATGAAATAATATTCATTAATTTAACAATAATACAATAAATTCATGGTAATAACAACTACTCAAGAATTTATTTCCTAAATAATTATAAATTCATTTTTACACATAAAAATACTATTTTCTTAAAATAGTTTTTATACACTTATATTAGAATTAATTTCTATAACATATAAGAATATTATATTATAAAATATTTTACATATTTTTAATAATTGTTATTAATATTTTTTAATAAGGTAAATTGAATTTTTGGCCATAATGAATAGTTACTATGGTAAATATATTTTTACCGCGGTAAAAGGGGGTTAACCTAAGAGATAATATTTAAAAAAACATAAAAAAACTAGATTAGATATCATTGGTTGATTTTATTTTTACCATAAACTTATTATCATCAAAACTATGACAATTTGGAGCCACTTTACTTGATTAATAGATATATTATATAATAAATTATCAAGCATTTACAAATTTTCCACCCACCTCATTAATAAAAGGTTACCTACACTTCTCACTTATCCACAAAACTTTAACACCCTAGCCTGACCAATATCTATCCAAATAACTTTAAAACTTTCCTCCTCAAGTTCTACATGTCATGTTATCATCAAAATACTATCTTAGGAAGGCTTGAGGTGGAAGTTAAAGGAAGATACCTAAAGAAGAGGTAATTATCTTTACTGATATATTTCAAGTTTATTTTCTATTTAACCACATAAAAATATTCTATAACTATATTAAAATGATTACATTAGTATATTTTATATACTAAAATGTTTTTATGTTAATTATATAACCATTTTCTATATCCTTTATATCTAATGGAAAATAAAAAAATGTTGCTTATGCGTATGTAAGGACTATCGTCTCCATCAAGTAATGTATTTTATTTTTCATCATCATCTCCCATGGATGGCTATATATGTGGATTTATATATATGATTATTATAGAATAATTATGATTTTTTAAAGACAAAATATTACCCACTTTATTACCCTCTCATTTTTTGGGAAATGATAGTGTCATTTGTGCCTACGTGTGGACTACCCCCTCCCTGAAGTGATGTGATTCATTTTTCATGTCTTTTGTAAATGGATGCTCATGTGAATGAATTTAACGAATATATATATATATATGATATTTATTATATTATTATTATTTTCCAAATATATATTATTATTTACCTTTATTTCATTATATTCCTTGAAAAATGAAAACATCACTAGTGCATATGTAATGACTACCATCTCTATAAAGTTATGTAATTCATTTTTCATAACCAACTTATAATAATGGTTACAAAATTGTATATAATTAATAAATATTATATTTATTACATGATTAATATTCTTTAGATAATTAATCTAGGGCCGATGTGTAAGGATCAGAACCGTCGAATTGAAACATCCTGAAAAAATGGAATAGTTAACACCTAGAACAATGATTTTAATGAAGAACTATTAAAAAATGGGGGATAATATGTTATAATTGAATCATATTTTGTATTATAAGTATGAATATTTTTCTATTATATATTTATAATAAATATTAAATTTATTATACATGAGGTTAATATCGTGTATGAAACTAGTTCGGGCTTGAGGTTGGGGTTCTTAATCTCAATATTGTTTCATTGAGACATGATTCATGTTATGCACATCTTTGAATTCATAGGGTGTAAATAAATCCCATTTGGTATATTATATCATTAATATAATCATATTAATTTTATTGAAATTTACTTTTGAATTTATTTCTTTTGAGTGGTTTATTATTCAAAAGATACCATGTCGGTAGGGGTTTATGTTACAATCTCATTTTTATCGGGTTTTTTTATGTTTCAATATCCATTGAGGGAAATTATATATTATTTCTCTCTTAAACCTCATATATATTCTTATAATGTATTTATTTATCAGTTTTTAAATTATTAGTACCATTTTCCCCTCATTGTTACTTAAAAGAATAAAAGTATGTTTTCAAGAAAAGCCGACATTATCTCTCTTCTTTTGGTCAGGATTATTTTATTCTATATCCATGTACTTAAAATTATTATATGGAAGTTTTTAACTATACTCAAATTTTTTAAAGGTTAATTTTCACTACCTTTGACATTATTTATAAATTATTAAAAGTAATATTTTCGTTGGTTTTTTATACTACTCACTTTTTACTTTTTATAAATATGTTAAAATAATGTTCTCTTTTAACATATACAGCATGAATGGATTTTTAAACTTTCATTTATTTAATTTGTCATAAATCTTCATTTACATGTTTTAATTTATTGGAAAAGAAAATAATATTCCTATTTTCTATGAATTTTAGTTTTTTCAAAAGTTACCAAATGAAAATAAGGTATTTTTTCTTTATTTTCAATGTGTATTTTAAATGATTTTATAAAAGAGATTTCTAATTTATGTCAACATACTTTAAGGACTATTATGATTCATTGAGGATATTCTATTATGATACAATCCACTTTTTTTCTCTATATAGATTATTATGGTGATGTTTTCTTGATGCTTTCATGAATCATGTTTCTTTTTCATTGGTTAATTAAGCTAAAAAGGAATGATTAATGCTCTTATTTGCTTGTGTCATATATATGAATGGTTTATTATTATCTGAAATGTGGGTACTTTATATCCATTTAAAGTATTTGGTGATTTTTTATATTCTAATATATCAAAAGGTACATGGTTGGTTATCCCAATACTTAGAGGGTATATAGGTATTTATCCCATTACCAAGAAGGTTAGTGAGTGATTATCCCAAGCCAATTATGTGATAAATGTATTGGTGGATTTCCATGACATATGATGTGATGAATATTTTTGTGGTTATACTTGACATATGACTTTTATTCTCATATTTACTCCACATTCTTATTTCATATTCTAATTCCTAAGTTATTTTCTCATGGATTATGATTATTTTATGTTTTGTGCTCTTATGACATATATTTTACCTTATGAAAAATGTTTATGCCATGACTCATGATTTGAGATTTATGACTTTGGGTATTACCATTATATACCATAATTATGATCTCATACACTTATGAAAATATTATGTTCACCTATGATCTTTTAATTAATGTCTCCCATGTTTAGCCTTAGTAATAATTTGAGCTCACCAATTCTTATGGTTCCATTTATCCAGGTTATGCTGAAGGGTATTATGAAAGATGTGACTAGAAGGTTACTATATAGAAAAATGTTCATAAGATATTTTGAAGATATTTCATGAAATAATTGGATTGTGTATAAGGTCTCTAAATAAACTACAACTTTAAGATTCAGGGATTCATATTATTTTAATTTGTTTTAAAAATTCTTGTAAAATGATGTAATATTTATGTATATAATTATTGTTTCACCTTAGGACAAGTGTGTTGGGACCTAGTAAAGATGTTAGAAGTGTCGTTATAGACTGAGGAATAATACTTGGGAGTTAGTCCGGGCTTGAGGGTTTTATCTTTATAAATGTTTTTATGGATTTTGTAGCATGAATTTTTTATTCATTAAGGGTTTGAAGTTTTTTTTAAGGACTTATAAATTATTATTATTTTCGAGTTTTTAGGGGTTTTAGGGAGTTGAAAAAAATGAGTAAGGATCATTTATCCTCACCCATTTGAATAAGGATCATTTATCCTTAAATATTTTAGTAAGAATCATCTCGGATGAAAAATATTTTCAGGATCCTTACTATTGTGAGTAAATGTTATTTTATCCTTATTGGTTTGAGTAAGGATCATTTATCCATACTCATTTGAGTAAGTATGTATCAGATGAACAATGTTTCTAGAATCTTTACTATTATGAGTAAGGGTTATCTTATCCTGACTGGTTTGAGTAAGGATCATTTATAACTAATCATTTGAGTAAATATAATTTAACCCTAATCATTTGAGTAAGGATGACATGGATAAATAGTTTTCCAAGACCTCTCAAATATTTAATAAATTATAAAAATGATTATATAAAGGGAATTTGGGTGATACCATGACCTTTGTATAGCAATCAATATCTTCTAAGAGGCTCTCACATTTTTCTCATAATCTCATAGGTAGATATCTCTCATTTATTATTATAATAATGTACAATATAGTATAAGAGGGAGTTATAGTTAAGGCTAACCATCTGAATGTGACTAATGTAATGATTTCTCACTATTTCTTTATTATTCACTGAAAAACCCCTAATTTTATGGATTTTTACATATTTTACTAAATCTCTAAATGAATACTAAACTAGAAATATATTTGTAATGAGTGTATTCCTGAAAACTCCAAGTATGAGGTTCCTAGGTTATTCTTAAAGTATACATGTGTTATATATTTTATGGTAAATGAGTGTCAGTGGGGTCGTCTAGGTAAGACCAGTTATAAACCTATAAGGGTTCTTTTTATTCCTAGGAGATACCATAAGGTAGTTTCATGTATGAAATAGTGTGTTTGAGCTTGATATGTCATATTAAGTATGATATTTGGTTCCTTAGTTATTTTTATAAGATGGTACAGTTTATGTAAAAAAAATTCATGATGTGAGGGTTGAGATGGTTATATAGAAATGTGTTGGGTGTGTCTCATGCAGATTGGGTATCTATTAGTTATTTTGATCATTGGAAGTGATGCGATGTGATTTTATAGGGTAAAATGAATGGTGTTGAGCCTTACCAAAGTTGGGGGACATGGTTCACAGGTAGAGTCTGAGGTTATTTGGAGGTGTGTCCAAGGATATTAGTTATATAACTTCCCATGGGTGGTCAATGTAGTTTTTGGGATTGAGTGAACACTATATAAGACCTATAAGGTGGTTTTGTCTACTCGTTGGGGGTAGAGGTCCCTATAGATTATGAATCATGGTGGGTGGTTCTGAGAATTGGTGTGGTAGAGGTTCTCACCTTAGAAGGTTGTAGTTGGTGTTAGTTGAGACCAATGGATGGAGGCATGAGGGTCATTGTTTATGCTAGGGTTGTTAAGACAAGATTTTAGAAGGATGGGTATCATCATGCCATGATAATTTTGTGTTTTTGAGCTGGTATTGATAAAGTGTGTGGTAGTCCTTAGATATTGTGACATGGATTGTAGATTTTCCATCGTATAACTAGGTTGAGTTTGGATAAGTACATGGTTATGGTCAGTGTGTCACATTGTGTGACGCGTGATTGATCAGAAGGTTTAGGGATATTCTAAAATGGTACATTATGGATGCATCATTCCACTCTAGAATAGGATGAGGTAGGTAAAGGATCATTTATGTCTACTAAGCATGAGA
Source organism: Viscum album (assembly GCA_963277665.1). Lineage (NCBI taxonomy): Eukaryota > Viridiplantae > Streptophyta > Magnoliopsida > Santalales > Viscaceae > Viscum > Viscum album. The sequence goes on along the minus strand of OY728153.1, from coordinate 287,122,808 downwards.
GGAGTATTTTGTGTGATTTTTGGTTGATTTATATTTATTTATGTTTTTATATACTAGTATATGCATGGATGTATGTTAGGGATATTATTGGTGGTGTCTTATAAAGTTAATACTTACACCATAAACAAGCCCTCTAGGATGCGTGGATACTTTATGGATTTGGGTATAAGTAAAGTAAAATGATTAAAGTGTGGATCTTAGTGGATAGAGGCATATAGATGATGCACAGATCAGATGGCATGGTTTATGGTAGATGGGCTGAGTGGTTCTGTAGTGCCATGTGGGAGGTTATTTTTTTATTTTTGTACATGTATATATGTGACCAGACCATAGGAGGTTCTATTGAATTATATATGACTGTAATGATATGAAGATATTAGTTGAATTATCATATATATTTTTAGCTCATTATTTACTTTACTTTTGAAATATTTCTTCAACTGTGTTTAGATTATTTCTTCCACTATGTTATTATATTTATTATTATTATGATAGGGTATAATATCCTTCATACAACTTAATAGATCTCTCAAACTAGTCGATAGCATTTGGCATATGAGGCGGTGCGCCTTAGGTCATTTGGTGTGCCAACAGCCCGAGCACTATTAAGTTATCGTGGGCTGATAGAGCATTATAAATTTCACATATGGTGATATCTTAGAAATTTAGGTCATAAAGAAAAACCCTCTAATATTAATTATGTAACACCTTGAGATTTTAAAAGAAGAACATTATATATGATAGTGTGTGTGACATGCGACACCCAGCTCAAATGAACCAAAAAAATATTATTATTTAAATGGTATCGTTATAACCTAGCCATTAAATTGGTGGAAATGAATATTATTAAATAAATTATTAAATATATAATTTTATTTCATAGTATTAATGTATTACTTAATTCTTTGTGAATATGCACTTGATTTTTTTCTAGTCATTTTATTCTTCAAAAATATATTTTCTTAAAAATGGGATTTTTTATTTTTTATGAGTAAATATTACAATAAATTTATATAAATTTTATATATAAAAATAATATCATTTTTTAAATCAAAATATTAAAATTATATTCTGTTTTGTTTTTGTATTTTTTCTGAAAATATTGATTTTCCATTAAATAGTTAAAAATACTGTTTTTTATAAAATTTTCAATTTATTTATATTAAAAAGTACCTTTATCATTTAAATTTGATTTAAAATTAACTTAAATAATATTTAGTTTAATATAATCTCATTAATTAAATTTTAATCATCCTTATAACTGACTTTGGTATTAATACATTTTTTGGCTTGAAAAAGGCATTTTTCAAAAAAAAATGTTTTTCGTTGCATTTTTTCAGTTTAGTTTGAAATTAAATTCTAAAACTTCTATGTTTTTAATTTTTAAAAATGTATTAAATATTTTGAATAAGTATTTTAAAAATTAGTAAATATTACCCTTTAATTGTTTTGTTGATTTGAATAGTAAACTTAGTATTTTTATTATCACAGTAAAGGGTAAATCGGGTAATTTATACAAAAAATAAAATGATAAAAACCATAAAATGACTTAAAAACTTACCCAAATCTTATTGTATGATTATATCTCGAAAATAATCTTTCAAGAGTCAAATTTATGAAGTTTTGGGGATTCTTGGATAATATTATGACCTTTATAAAACTTTATTTAATGAAAAGTCAAACATGTCACACTTTTGTTTTTAATAAGTGTAAAATTTTTAATATGGTGTCATCTAAAGGTTATATTAAACTATAAATTTTCATTTTAAATATTATAGATTTATCTTCATCATGGTAATTTATTTTTAATTTTTATTTATGAAATAATTAACTAAAATTGTTACACAACATTGATGAAGTAATTATTTAATTAATGGAATAATCAAATAAATGATATTAAAAATATTAAAATTAATATAATTTGAGATATTTAAGATGATCCATGAATGATATTGATGAAAATGACATGTTTAAGATGTAATAAAATATTTTATTTTATTTTTACTTATTTTGTTGATATTTTTATAGTCAAAGTAATGAATAGTATCAAAATTGACAATAATGATATTTTATGAGATTAATATTTTATTAAATTATTTAAAAATCATAAAAAAATATAAAATAATAACAAATGGGATAATATATAGTCTAAAATTTCATATATTGTACATTTATTGGCCATTTTAAAGCATTTGGATCTATAATAGTCTAATTATATTTTAATATTTTGAGAAATTCCAAAAGTGCCCCTCACCTCAATTATAAAAGGGAACCTCCTCCCTCACTTATTCACTCCACTTTGAGCCATATATCTCAAAAAAACTATTCCCATTTATCTTCTAAACATACTTAGTTAACTTCATAAAGATATAGTAGATCCAAAAGACCAATCCTATGTCCCATAAGAGAAGTTATAAAGGAGCTCATTCATAGAAGAGGTAATCATCTTTACCAACTCTTTCAAATTTATTTCTTCTTATAACTCATATTAATATTTTTTACCCAATATAAAATAATAAATAAAATATCATAAATATGTTAATATGTTATTGTGATTATGATTCAATCATATTCCACTTCTTATTCATCATATGAAAAATGAAAGAACCCTACATGCGTATGTACGACTTAATAATTACATTAGTTCCAAGGAGGAGGATAAATACAATGAAAATACTAACCTAAATCGACAAGGAAGTACCTGGAGAGACTAAAACCTGAGACCTCTTCGAGACCCCATAGGGATGCTACCACTTAGCCGAACCCTGGGGGCATGTATATATGACTTACTATCTCCACATAGCAGTGTAATTAGTTTTTCATCACCACTTTACATGGATAGTTATAATGATAGAAATAATGTATTTATATGATAATTATAACATTATATTTATTTTTAAAAATTATTATCTCATTCATTTCCCTATTTATTCACCATTAAGGGAATGATATTGTCACTCGTGCATATCCAAATTTCAATAATGGTTCAAAATATGTATGAAATTATTAAATATTATAAATATAACATTAATAAAATTATTCATATGATTAATTTATATCCCATACACATGAACTGGAACTTACATGATAAAATATGCATGGAAAAATGAAGCAGTTAACACCAGAAACAAGGGTAATAAAGAAATATTATTAAACTATATGTGACAAGATGATATAATAGGGTCATATATGATATTATAAATATGAATATGGTTTTGGTATAAATTTATAACATTTTTAAAACCATTATACATGAATTTAAAGTTAGTTCTGCTAAAGGGAAGCGTGATGTAAGGGTTTTTCCTCTCACTTATACTTTTGTGAGACATGTGTCATATTCACCACTTATTTATTTTGTGTTGTACATATATAGCCACTTTAATATATTATATCATGAATATATTTGTATTCATGGTATTTAAATTTTAATTTGAAGTTATTTATTTCATGTTACTTATGATTCAAATGTTACTAAAGTGGTAAATGTTTATTTCACAATCTCATCATTATTCGGGATTTTTTATATTTATGACTCCACTGGGGAATATTTATCTTTCATATCCATGTTTTCCAAAAAATAAAATGGTTTTTAGTATTATCCTAAAATTATCTAAATTTATTTTTATATAGGTTTTACCTTTTACAAAATGGTTTGAAATGAATCTTTTTGTTTTTTTCCAAATGAGTTACTTTTTGACACATCTGACAGAAATATGGAAGGAATGTTTTATTTAACTTATATGGAATGATAAGATTCTCCCTCCATATTAATGCATTAATTCTTTGAAGGTTAAATTACAATTTCACAATGTTATTTTTTAAATAAAATGTTTTCCTTCATATTTTCACAGTTTCTTTTTAAAAGTGAATTTCAAAGTGAAAGAAGTATTTTCCTCAAAAAAAAATTTAATGATGTTTTTATGGTACTTTTATTCATCAATGAAAACAACCCTTTATTATTCACCACTAGGTATATGTTCTAATGATAGAATCCTTTGAAGTATTCAATTAATTTTGATCATTTAATATTTCATTTCTCTTAAATATACATATTTTGTATGATAGATGTGATTATTGCCTAAACCATATACTATTTTTACATACGGTGTTTACTTTGAAAGTTATTTGATTAAGTGGGGGAGTATTGACCAATTAGTATCCTTTACTCAATAATGATATTTGATGAAAAGGAATATTGATTCATGAATTAAATCGATCCCTCAATTTGTGAGGAATGCTTTGAAACTATAGTGAAAAGTGGAGCTTAGAATTATATTTTCCCTCAATGCATTAGTAGGTATCATGAGACAAATCAGTTAACCTAATTAAATGGTTTTTTACCCATAATTTTTAAACTGACTTGTGAAAATTCTGGAAAATATAGATACTATGTTTTCCGAGATCATGGAATCCATTATTAATCGTTTCCCACATTAGTAATTTGATTATTATCATTCATGATATTTTCACTATGATATTATCCCGGGATTTATATTGTTTACAAGTTATTGATTAAATGGAATTTGTTTCCAATTATTTATATTTCAAAAATTAATATTCTTTATCTTCTCATGATAGAAAATTTATTGATTAAATTTAATATGTGTTTAGTTATTTACATTTGTATATTGATTATGAATTATTGATTCAAGATAGATTTCATTGTATGTTACCCTTACTGAGCATTTGAGTTCACCCTTATTTTTTTCTTTCCCCATGATATGAAGAAGGATATTGTGAATAATATCAAGGATTAAATGGCTTTTTTACATTATTTATTTTGTTATTTCAAATGTAATATGGGAAGCATGTATGTATCTGGTTCTTTAAGACTAATAAACAATTTTGGTTTTTTAGGATGCGATTCATTGTATCTAGTTCCAATTTAATAAAGTAACCACTAATTTTTGGCTACTATAATCAGTCTCTTTATAGTTTCTATTAGAGGAATTTTAATAGAAACCATGGGAAATAGATTTAGGATTACATAGATTAGGGAGTATTACACTATGAATGACTTTAAGGATAATTCTAAGTATAGGATAACATCCTATATATTTGGTAATGAACATGGATAACCTAGGTTAAAAATAAGGAAACATATATTGAGAATAATGTGTCAGGATTTGACATAATTTGAATAATATTTTATGATTGTTTGATATATCAGTTTCATTATTATTATTTGATGCTTACACATCACTTTTTAGTTTTAGAAAATTTTTGGAACTAGAAGGAAATGTATTAACATAAAATATAATGGAAATGTGGTTATTATGAATAAAAATATGCAATGATAATGGGAGTGAAATATATTTTGATCATTCCAAATCAGTTTTCACAATATTGAACTAAAAAACTACACCTTAACTGAATCTCCGAATCACCAAAGAAAAGAAGGATAGATTTTTCTCATAGATTGGGTAGTGGAGGCCATGGGGAAAATAAGGTTCAATTTCCTTTATGTCAGAAATGTGTAAAGAGACACCTTGTAGAATGTATCAAAGGAATAAGAAAATTTTTGAAGCATGGGAAAGAAGGACATAAAGAAACAAATTGTTGTGGAATGATGAAGAGTATGGTGAAAGGAAATAAATTTCATCCTAGGGATTCATTTATAGTTTATTTTCTTAAATGTGGTGAACTTGGACATTATCTGAGTCAATTTACTCTTATAAATATTAACTCATATACCATATAGGGTTTTATTTTTTATTTTCTAATCGTTGAAGTGTATTGATATAATTATAATGTATTAGGTTTCGAGAATTATTTTGTAGAATTATTTTTCCAATGGTATTTTGGTTATAAGAATCATGAAACATATGATTATTGTGTCAAATTTTAGAATCATATATGTATTAATTAACTTAATATGTATATATACCATCGTGTGTTTAGGAGTTTAATTTTGATCATAAGTTCAAATTATTAAACACCCCTTTTGAACATTTGTGTGTTATGCATATAACATGATTAAGGATATTTTTGGAAAACATTTATGGGAATAAAACCCATTGGTATATCATGTGAAAAAAATTTATTTGAGGAATAATTCTCATTTCACTTTGTGGAAATAAGTTTAAAGGTAAGGATAACCTTTTGGTTTTATATGATCTTTGATTTTAATTAAATTATGGGTTATCATATTTTTTGTGAATGAAAGATAAAAAGTATGAGATAAACATTGAGGTTAAAATATTTATTTAATGTTTAATACATTATGGTTATTTTTTAGGATATTTATTGAATTTTTTTGGAATGTTTTAAGGATTATATTAATATAGATTTATAAAAAATACAACCCATATGTCGAGAACAACTCATCACATCTAAAAAATGCCATGAGGCTTGATCCCACAACTAATGGGAGACAAGGTGTATCACCTACCACTGGCCTATGTGATGTCCTAGTTATTATGAAATTGTTTTTCTTTATTTAAATGATATGATAGATAAAGAATAAGTTCATTTTTCGAATATATGTTTTACTTTATAGATAATAACCATGGGATTGGAAATTGATTTGGATTTATTTGATTTATGTTATTTCATAAGACTTTCACTATTTTGGGAACCCTTTATGATTAAGGTAAATAGAATATTATTGAATTTTTATTGAGGAATAAAGGTTGAATTTTCTTTTATAGGAATATATGATTCTATTTTGGAATTATGGTGATTTAGGTTATTTATAGAAAATAATAGCGTATCAATAATATTATATGTTTTGAGCATGAAACTTTTTGGAGATAAATATTAAATTTATCTTCAAAGAATTTGTGATCAAATCCTTTAAAGTTTTATGTTTTAATCCTATTATAGAATATTTTTTGATAACTTTTAAGGATACTTATTTATTGAATGATCTAAGTTGAATTTTGGGTATTGCTATTGAATTCTGGGATATTAAATTAGTTTTCCTCATATGAAGGTTTATTCTTTTTGGGAATTATATTATTTTGTACTAAACATATTGTATTTTGTTAAGTTATAAAGATAATAGGAATATTTTTTTATTTATTTTTTTTTATTTTTCGATCTGTATAATTTTATTCTAGCACTTCAGGCATAAAAAATCATACTCATCATTTGAAGAAAAATATGATTTTGTGCTAGAAATTTATTAAAGGGTGAAACTATACATGTCAAGTAAGTATAATTTCTTATATTATTACTCTAGTAGTAAAATAATTCCTCAACTCTAGGAAAATAATTTCGGAGTAAAAAAATTTTTCATTTACTTTTCTTACTGGGAAATTAATAGCCTTTTAACCCGTTATAGATTTACGGTTGTGTGATGGTTAACTTTCTCATGACCATGTTACCTATCACTATAAATTAGTCCATAGAAGTTAGTTTTCTCTTCTATATCCATTTTTTCACTTCCCATTTATGTTATCCTAAATGGAAAACTATTATATTTTATTCCATATGACCTTCTTACTTCCCTTTATTTCTTTTTATGTAGAAATTTTATTGACACTTTTTACAATGTTGGATTTCGAAAAAGGTATTTTGAATATTTGAACCCTAGTTACTGAGCCCAGGATCAAAATTGAGATGATGTAGTTTATTTAATGGGGGATAATTTACCACCCTGATATTTTAAAATAAGAACATTCTGTGTGATAGCATATGTGAAATGTGACACTCGGCTCAAACGAACCACAAAATACTATTATTTAAATATGACAGTTATAACCTAGCCATTAAATTGGTGGAGATGAATAGTATTAACTGAAATATGAAATAAATAATTTTCTTACTCTTTTTTAGTGTATTAATTAATTTTTTGTGAATAAGAACTTGATTTTTAGTAAAGTCATTTTATTCTTCAAAAATATGTTTTCTTTAAAAATGGGTTTTCCTGTTTTTTTATGAGTAAATATTATAAGCAATTTCTATAACTTTTATAAATTTTATCTATATAAATATTCCCATTTTTTAAATTCTCATATTAAAATTATATTAGGGTCAATGTTTGGGACTTTTTCTAAAAAGATTGATTTTCTAGTGAATAGTGAAAAATACTGATTTTTATAAAATTTTAAATATCTTTATATTAAAATGTGTCTTTATAACTTGAATTTTAAATAAAAGTAACTAAATTTAAATTTAGTTAGATATAATATAATTAATTAAATTTTTATCATCCTTATAACTAATTTTGGTATGAGTACGTTTTTTGGCATAAAACAACTTTTTCAAGAAAATTGTTTTCCATTGTGTTCTTTCGGTTTAATTTTAAATTAAATTCTAAAAATACTATGTTTTGAATTTTAAAAATGGATACCTTATTTAGAATCATTTGGTTCAAATTTATTAAAGAGTTCCACTTTATTTTTTTCATATAAATAGTAAATATAGTAATTTTATTAACACGATAAAAGGTAAATCGGGTAATTTATATTAAAAATAAAATGATAAGAGACATAAAATGACCCGATCAATTATATAATTCTTATTTTATGAGTATATATCAACCACAATAATACAAGTGCAAAATTTATGAAAATTTTGGGCTATTTGGATAAGTCTATGACTTTTATAGATTATTATTTAATGAAAAGTCAAACATATCACACTCTTGTTTTTAATAAGTGTAATATTTGTAATATGGTGTTATCTGAAGGATATGTTCAACTATAAATATTCCTTTGAAAGGTAAAATATTTATATTCATCATCTTAATTTATTTTAAATTTTTATAGAAAAAATAGTTAACTTAAATTCTTATACAACGATGATGCATTCATTATTTAATTAAAGGAATAATCAAATAAATGGTATTAAAAATATTAAAAGTAACAAAATTTGAGATATTTAAGGTTATCCAAGAATTATATATATTAAAGTTACATGTTTACTATATAATAAAAAAAATTGAATCTTACTTGTGGTATTAATGTTTTTAAAGTCAAAGTAATGAATAGTATCAAAATTGATAGTAGTTTTTTTAAAGGTTGGGGTTCAAGCCTCATTTTATTATTAGATTAATATTTTATTAAATTATTTAAGAATTTTAAAAATATTAAATAAGAACAAAGTGGATAATTTATGGTATAAAATTTCATCTCTTGTGCATTTATAGTTCATTTGGAATCATTTGGATCTATAATAATATTATTATATTTTAATATTTTGAGAAATTCAAAAAGATCCCCTCACCTCAATTATAAAAGGGTGCCTCTTCCCTCACATCATAACTCCATTTTGATCCATCTATCTTGAAAAAAATATACCCATTTATATTATCAACATCCTTAGTTATGTTCCTGATGGACCGGTACATCCATAATACATATCCTAGGTCCCTTAAGAGATGTTATAAAGGGGATCCATCATAGAAGAGGTAATCATCTTTACTGACTCTTTCAAATTTCTTTAATCCTATACACCCTATTAGTATGGTGTACCCATAATCAAATAATAACTCTATTTTCATATTTATAATTATATTTTATTATTATTATGAGACAACCATATTCTAATTTTTATCCATCCTATGAAAAAAAGCATTGTGTGTGCGTACATACGACTTACCGTCTCCATGTGGAAGTGGAATTGATTTTTTGTCACCACATAAATTAAATGGTAATAATGATGGAAATAATGTATTTATATGATAATTATGAAATGATATTGATTTTATGAAATTAATATATCATCCATTTCTTTACCCATTCACCATTAACATAATGATATCATTGCTCATGCGTACATACGACATATCGTCTCTATGAAGCAATGTGACTCATTTTCCATATCCAGATTTTAATAATGGTTCTAAAAATTCATGAAATCATTACATGTTATACTAATATAATTAATAAAATTATATATATGATGAATCTATATCCCATGCGCATGAACTAAAACTTACATGACAAAACATGCTTGAAAAAATAAAGCAGTTTAAACCTGAAACAAGGGTAATAAAAAATATTATTAAAAAATGGTTGATATGATGACATAAAAGGATCATATATGATATTATAATTATCAATATGGTTCTGGTATAAATTAATAAAAAATTTCAAACCATTATATAGGATGTTAAATCATTTTAACTAAAGTGAAGTGTAAGGTAAGGGTTTCTCTTCTCACTTTTACTTCTGTGAGATATATGTCATATTCACCACTTATTTATTTTTTATGGTGTATATATTATTCATTGATATATTATATCATGAATGTATTTTTATTTATGGTATTTAATGTTTAATTTGAATTTATTTCCTTCATGGGTATTATGATTTAAAATTTATTGAAGTGGTAAAGGTTTATTTCACAATATCATCATTATTCGACATTTTTTGTGTTTATGTATCCATGGGGAATAAATCTATTATATTTCCATTTTCTATAAAAGTGTATTCAAAAGGTTTTTACTATTGTCATAAAATTTTTAATTTCATTTTTAACCATGTTTTACTTTTTATAAAAAAAATTGAAATTATTATTTTTGTTATTTTCCAAACAAGGTACTTTGTGACTCTTCTAACAAAAATATTAAAGGAATGTTTTCAAAACTTAAACAGAATGAGAAGATTCTTCCACCGTCTGGAAACCTTAATTTTTTGAATATTCCATTAATTTTTTACAATTTTAGTTTTTCAAATAAAAATTTTTCCTTCATATTTGTGCAGTTTTTTTTAAAAGTAAATTTCAAAGTGGAAAAAATATTTTCCTCAAAAAAGTTTTTAGTGATATTTTTATGGTATTTTTATTCATCAATGATAATAAACCATTATTATTTACCACTAGGTTTGTTTTTTAATTATACCATCATTTAAATCATTCACTTACTAGTGATCATTTAATACCTCATTTCTCTTGAATATCTATATTATTGTATGATGGGTATGATTATTTCTTAAAGAATGTACCATTTTTACATACGGTGTTTAATTTTAAATTTATTTGAATAACTGGAGAAATATTGATAAATCTTTATCATTTAATCAATATGTATGTTTGATGATAAGGAATATTGATTAATTAATTAAATTGATCACTCAGTATGTGAGGAATGATTTGGACCTACAGTGATGGGTGGGGCCCAAAATTATATAGCCCCTCGATTCATTAGTAAGTCTCATGAGAGAAACATGTTAACCAAATTAAATGGATTTATACCCATAATGATTAAATTTTCTTGTGAAAGGTATTAATACTATAGATACCATGATGTATAATATCATGGAATCCAATATAAATCATTTCCCTCATTAAGAATTTGGTTATTATCATCCATGATATTTACACTATGATATTATCCATAGATTCAGATTGTGCCCAAGTTATTTAATAAATGGAATTTATTTACATTTATTTATATTTCCATAATGATTATACTTAATATTATTATGATAGAAAAGTTATTGATTTAATGAAATGTGTTTTTATTTATTTGCCTTTTCATATTGATTATGCATTATTGATTCAAGATAGGTTCTGTTGTATGTACCCCTTACTAAGAATTTTATATCACCATTTTTTTGTTTCCTTTCCCCAGGATATGAAGAAGTATAATATGAATAATATTGATAATGTAATATTATTTTTATGTTGTGTATTTTATTATTTCCTATTTAATATGGGAAACATGTATGTATCTAGTTCTTCAAGAATAATAAACTATTATGTCCTTCAGGATGTGATTCTTTATATCTAGTGCCAATGTAATTATGTAACCACAGATTTTGGTGTATTGGAATTGAGGTATTTAAAAATTCCACATATTTATGTGTTATTGGATATTTCAAGATGATAACATGTGTATGGGTCGTTATACTTGATATTGTTATTAATGTATATCATGAATCATGTACATTGATGTATGTATCAAAACCATGATGATATATGTTCTTAGTGAGCTAACATGCCTTTTGTGTGTTATAAATGATGTGAAATTAATTAAATAAGTTGAGAAAGAATTTATCTCTTCATAATTAATAAAAAAATATGTATTTGGCCTTTTATTAAAATGGTAATATTTGATTAAATACATGGTCAGTCAATTCATTGTTTTGTTCATTTAAAAAAGTTAAATAAAGATAAATCAAGTGTATAGGTTGATTCCATAAGTATAAATCCTTATTGATGATATATCAAATTACAAAGGAATTATATTATATTATAGCATTCGTATGAATTTTATTTTCATTGTGACATTAACATGTTTCTCTATGAGTTCATTGACATATTATTAAACATTGATCATGTAATTTATGTAAGTTCACATAATTCCTGTCATGAACCGGATTTGGTCTCCATCAAACCAGCACCAAACTCGGACTGTGCCAAGGCCTGAAGGGCGTTCCCTATCCCCACGGGCTGGCACAAGTGCTCGGGTATCATTAATTTAGGTATGGGAACGATTTACCCGGGTATGAAAGAATAACACATTAAAACTATCCATAATATAAAGCTGAAAATATGATAAATACAGCATGCTAATACACAAAGATTGCATCAACATTTAAATCACCTAACAAATCAAATAAAACCCTTGAATCATCGTGCGAAAATCAAGTCGCACCACCATCACACCAAGAGGGACTTATATCGAACCTAAAACCAAAATAATTGACCAAGAAAACCCAAGGTTAAACCCTAGGTTTGAAACCCTACCTCCTGGTCATTTGGTACTTCAAGGAAAAGGGAAGAAAGTCCAAGCAAAGAATAAATGGAAATTAAATGAAATTTAACATTATGATAAGTTAGGTATGTGACAATTCTCCCCACCATGAAAACTTTCCGCCCCTGGAAAGCTACAACAAAGCTAGATACCAAAACCAAACCCAACCGATAAACCAAGATGTACTTCTTTACCAAGCTTCTCCCCCAAGGGAAAAAACACCTCCAATGATCAATTAAGGAATAATTAATCTCACAACCCAAACTTACACCACTTTCCTAAAATGATCAATCACATTCATACTTTATCCCAAAATAATACTCCTTAAACACTATCCGAACAAGACTCAAGCAATTCACCCAAACGAACAACAACAACGAACAAGGTTACACTTACCTTTCCATAACTAAACCATTGGGCACTCTCCAATCTCAACGTTTACCCAAAGAAGATGTGGGTAGCTTGATAGCTCTGAACAAGAATACCTACTGCCAAGCTAATACCATGCATAAGTCTGAGTTTCTGGTATGGGGGAACAAAAATAGGCTCCCCACCATAAGAGACAACCTATATTTTTTTACGAGACAGAATATGGACACTAACAGGGGGAGGCCTAAATGGAATTATCGATACAAAGGATATACTTTCCTCATAAATTTACAAAATAACTTATATAATACTCATAGTGGGTCTCCCCACCATAAGAACCGACCATCTTAACCGACCAGAACGGGCTGGTAAAGAAAGACCCCAAAATTTAAAGAGTTGGGATAACCACATGGTTAGTCTACATGGTTTGGGAAACCATACACTAATAGTGGGGATCCTTTTATCTACATGGTTTTCTGGGGCATGGTCACTACTTACCAAGTGCAAACCATGTTCTCAACCTTTCTAGCCAAACTTCAATCCTTTCTCCAAAGACTCAATGGAAACTAAAGGGGAAGGGAATAACATTGGGCGATGACATGGGTACAAGGTCCTCTACCTATTTCCACCGAACAGGAACAATAGAAGAAAGATGATGATACCATAGGTTTATACTCTTCCTATCTTTCATATTTAAGATAGGACTTTGTAAAAGGGTTTAAATGACTATGTCATTTACCCTGAATACGAGCCAGCTTCTCTCCATGACCTATGGATGGAGCTCAAATGATTGAAGCATCTTCGGCCTCGTAGTTAGTCTTTGGAAACCCACTGAATGAGAATTATTCTTTCGGTGCCACCAACAACTACACCGCAATACCAGATAAGTTTTCCAGACATAACACATTCCAAACTAACTTTACCCTAACCCGATATTTCACTGAAACAAGGGCTTGGAAGATGCACACACATCACACCTTGTTTGTTCGGGTGAGAAACAATAGAATTAAAGAACACCTATACTCACCTTCCTCTAAAATGGAATACTTTTAAGTTTTCCCAAGGGATACATTCTCCCAACATAATAGAGACTCTCAAATGATTGCATAACTTTCACCTTTACGGTCAATCGAGCCCATGAAATCATAAGGTATCACCGAACATGACTATTGTGACTGATATAAACAATGCATGGAGAGGGACCTTATACAACATCCCCAAACAACACACAATTCTAGAAAGTGGCCTCAATATCCTATCGTGGCCATATTTCCCACACCGGTGGTTTAACATGAACTCATGCTTCAAAGAAACTTTGAAGAACCCAAAGGTCCTCTTAGACCATCGAGACACTCATCCACACTAACAACCCTAGACCACATCCACCTTCGACGAATCAGGAAACTTAAGAGGCTAGGGTCCCTTTCAACATTCCATGATCACTCTACCACTGCAATAGGATACACGAAACCATGAAAGGAAAGGGTGTAGACTCAATCTAAAAATATCAAGAAAAATATTCCTTATATTGATCAACTATAGGGTCTTTGAATGGAGAAACAATCCGGGTTGCACTTCAGTTGTGCACTAACCCTTAATGGGGAATACCTTATCCAACGATTAAACCTAAGGACCCAACAAAGATGGTCCATTGGTCAAGATATACCACAAACCAGATCCAAAAACATGAAAGGAAATTCAGTAAAATCATCGCAAAACATTTCTCAGAAGAGACCACTAATCGGCCCTTCAACACAGCTTACCAACCAAACACAAACCCAAAACACAACACAAACAGGAGGGGTTCTTGGACTCAAAACATCCCACAAAATCAACATTTAAAAAAACACATAATACAAACCATCCCAAACTAGTCATAAATTCGTCAAGTTTCTCATTTAAAATCATCTTTTTGAAAATAAATGATTTAGCAGTTAACGTATCCACCAATGGTACCCCATGGGCGTTACACATGCATGTTTCTGTGTCATAATGGGCACCCTCCTCATATCCATCCCAGAACTCATCCATCAATTCCATTAACCATCCATCATCCCATATAACCCCATGCATGTGGTCTCTCATGGATATACCAAAGGTTAAAATAAAATATAAATCTTTCCACTTTTCAAAACCAAAACAGTCAACCAATACCTTCTTTTTCTCAAAACCTCTAACCAAGAAATCAAACCCAAATTACATCTTACCAAGATTTTCCGAAAGGAACAATAATTTAAATAAAAACTTACTTTCAATTCATACACATCAATTTCAAAACCTCTCAGCGCATTAAAACACCTTTCAATAGTTTAAAAACTATATTGGAAACACCTTTTCAAAACCAACATTGACATAGTTCATGCTTTCAAAAGAGGTGAAAACACACTATTTTCCATTCCAATACAATTCTAAAAATTCAGTTCTCTACTTTAAAAAATCTAACCATTCCTTCTTTATTAGATAATTATTTCACAAAAACTTTGTGCTTCTTAAAACCAAGTCACTTTAAAACCAAAGATCCAAGATTTCAAAACTAAAGAATACAAGACAATGCGAGAGGAAACTAGTTTTAGTGGGTGACTTGGACATATAGTTGGTAGCCTTATTCAAATCACATCACCATCATAGAGAGTGTTCTAGGTAAATATCCCCAGCTCCACATGGCTTGCCAGACCCTGCGAGCTCACCGAGACCAGTAACCCAACTCTCTTTTCATTTCCCCTAATCGTCATCAATCCAAGAAATCCAAAGGACTCATATAAATCTCGACATCCCCTGGCGACTTGAATCCCATCATGAGGTGTGGTGATTGACCACATTACTCATAACTAGAATGCCACGTCCCGACAATCCTAACTCCAAACTATCCCGACTATTCCCCAAATAATGTGACCCAAGGAGAGAGAACCTCCTCTGATACCATTTTTTCATGAACCAGATCTGGTCGCCATCAAACTGGCACCAAACCCGGCCCGTACCATGGCCCGAAGGGCATTCCCTATCCCCACGGGCTGGCACAAGTACCCGGGTATCATTAATTTAGGTATGGGAATGATTTACCCGACTATGAAAGAATAAAACATTAAAACTATCCATAATATAAATCTGAAAATATGATAAATACAGCATGCTAATACACAAAGATTGCATCAACATTGGAATCACCTACCAAATCAAATGAAAACCTTAAATCACCATGCGAAAATCAAGTCACGCCACTGTCACACCAAGAGGGACTTAAATCGAACCTAAAACCAAAATAATTGACCAAGAAAACCCAAGGTTAAACCCTAGGTTTTAAACCCTACCTCATGGTCATTTGGTACTTCAAGGAAAACAGAAGAAACCCCAAGCAAAGAATAAATGGAAATTAAATGAAATTTAACATTAAGATAAGTCATGTATGTGACAATTCCACTGAGAAAAAGGCCTAAAGGGTCTCACACTAAATCTATCTAGAATCTCATTAAATTTTATTTATTTTTTATTAAAAATAAATATTATTCTTATCTTGTGGAATAATAATTCTTAAATTATAGTTTATTTTATAATTTCAATCATGAGTTATTCAAGTTTTGAATATGTGAGTTGAATATTTAATCTTGCTTAATTATTCACAAGTTAATAAATAAATATTTATTTATTCACCATTTTAGTGAATATATTAATATAAATATTTATTTATTTATGTAAATATTAAAATAAATATTTTTTCTCAAGTTTAGTGAATATAATATTTATTTATTTATCAAATGAATAATAATTATTAAAAAAATATTTTCTTATTCAATGTTAGATTAAATTCTTTGTAGGATTAATGGATCAATTTAATATTCGAATAGAAATGATATATTTTATTTAATATTATTTAAATAAATATTAATTTATTTATTTAGGAAATGATATTTAAATAAACACATAATAGGATATAATAATGTTATTATTATTATTATTATTGTTTTGACATGGGGTGTTACTTAGATTTAATATATTGATAAGAGATTGTGTGAAATTATTTATGTTTAACCATGAGTATATAAATAAAATAAAACAAATTACTAAACTAAGAGACTTTTTGTGAACAATGGTATCTCTCAATAAATCTCTCAAGCTAAGATAAAACATTATCCTATCCTCCTTCTCAAGAATATTGGGAAAATAATAGAAACACCTTGTTGCAATCAATGACTATTAATATGAAGCATTTAACTCTACCACGCTAGCACCTTGAGATTTAAGGAAAATTTTCAAAGATTTATGGAGCATCTATGGATACAATTAGAGGATTGGTTTTAACTCCATGTAATTTTTAGCTATTTTTATGTTTAATACATTATATCATTAAATTTTGTGCATTGAATTCCAATTGGAAAACATGGTATGACACGTATACATGTTTTGTAAAACCTATTAACTTATTACAACCGTAGATTTTATATGTTGTATTTTTTGTTAGTTTTTTTATTAGGTTTGTTATTGATTTAAATTTAGTTGGAAGAATTGTGATGTGATTTAAATAATATTGAAATTGATAGGAGAAGGTTGTGTGGTATATTGGAATAATAATATAGAAACTATGATACAAGTCAAAGGAATATGTCATGATTACTGAGGCGTAACAAAAAAATGAAAAGTTCTTTAAATTTTTGTAAGGATGTTTCCCAGGTTTTTAAGAGTCATTTACACTATCATATTTGGATTTTTCATGTTGTACCACACTACAAGACCACTGACCACACTATAGTGGTGAATGGTGTTTAAAAAAGTAGGCATGCTCTAAATCTTGGTCCCTAAGAGAAGTTATTCATCCATGGAGGTATCCGACCAAGCTCAAAGTCAAACTGCAACCAATGTGGAATTGAAAGTAAAGATATCCTAGTGTGATTCAATGAAAGGGGATAGAAGAACCATAGTGCAGGGTAGCACCATAGTGTATAATTAAAATTTGGGGTGACACTGGTGAGGGGACCAAAGTATGATGTGGTACCATGATAAAGAAACTATAGGAAATTTTTAATTGATAATAATAAAGGATTGGTTTGTATATGTGAATGTCTGGTGTGGGACAATGGTAAATGTGGCCTATGTGTCAACAAAAAGGGTTTTACTATAGTATTATGCATAAGATTTTTCAGGGAGAATACATATGATATTTTAGTTTTTCAAATATAAAGTTTTTATGTTACATTTCATGGAACAAATAGTCATGTTTTAGAGTAAGTTAAGATAAATTTTGGTGGAATTGATGTTTTTTAGGTACCTACATCACAGAGATTAATTCATTACACAATCAGTTTAAAATGAAATAAGGACCATGTATTAGTGTATTGGATTCACCATGGAGGATTTATTTTTTATCATAAAAATAAATCTCAAATTTTTAAGACCATATAAATTTACACCGTATAAGAAAGGACATATTGGATATAGGATGAAGTATGATACTTCCATGTTATAGAATAATATTACATCATAGAGTGTATATTTTTGACAAAATAAAAGTTTTATTTTTACTAAATTCAATATGAATCAATAATATTAAGGCTTGATACATGCCATAGATTATATGTAAGTTAAAATTGGTTAAGGAGAAGATATCTTGTTACACCATTATGGGGTATGTTACACTATGATTTATTGTTTCTACAGGATTCAAACATGAATGGTGATGTGTCTATATCCTAGAAGTTTGGTGGTTAGTTAAATATCTTAAACTACAAAAATTAAATTCAATAATGGAGATTTATCTTGGAATTAATCCAAGGGATGGATTTTAATGGGAATTTAATTAGAGTTTCAATTTAAAATTAAAAATTAAAAAACTATCTTCATATATATTATGTTGTTTTGAAATAAGAATAATATCACAATATTTAAATAATAGAGGATATTATTAAAAATCATGAATTAGAGGTATAATGTGAAGATTTATTATCTATCAAAAATTTCTTGAGAAGTGTGATCAGTATAGAATTGCATTGAATATATTATCTAGAATAAAGTATTATGGTGTATATTGAAGATATAAAAATTGAAGAAAAGATAATCATGGAGAACAAATTTATAGATTATTGTTGTCTATATTTGATTGAAATCATATAATATAAACCTCTGAGTCAATTTCATCATTATATACCTCTTAGAAGCAGTGAGTAGAAGAAAGGAAGTGTCCATAGGCCTTGGTTGAGTTGTGTGATCTTTCTAAAGTTTATAATCATTAACTAGTGAAGTAGTGGTTAATTAGGCATATCAACATAATTTTGATGTCTATTCCTTAGAGTATAATTTCGCAGGTGTACCAAGAAAAACCCATGTTCCCATGTTTTTTAGCTTTTATTTTATCTAGTTGTGTTTTCTAAATAGATTCAAGTTGTCTTTTATAATGTGAATATAATATTCAATTTAATATAAAGAGAATAATAAAAAAATCACCTTAATTCACCTCCATATTAGGGTTTATAGTGGTACTATGGTAAATTAAGTGGTATCAGAGCCTCTGGTTATTTCTTGGATCTATTGAATATAAATAGCTATCATGGAGAAAATTGTGAGTGCAAAGGTAGTATCCCTATTTTATGTATGAAATTATAAAATATGGAAAAATAAAATTAGATCTCATCTATAATCACTCATAATTGATTTATTATCTACAATAGTTCAAGGGAAACACGTAAGTGATCCAACTGGTAGATCAATGAAAAAATCTGATAATAAGTGGTTGAATGATTATGTTGAGGCTCAAAATTCCTTATCGGTGGATCTTTATAATCATATATATATAAATTTTGTTGATTGTTCTATAGAAAATTTAGTTTGGGATAAACTTTATAACATCTATGAAGGTGATAAAAAATGAATGAGTTGAAGTTAGAGGTCCTATAAAATGGATATGGTGATCTTAAAATGAGTTGTAGTGAAAGTGTAGATAGTTTCTTCAACCATATTATAGAATTTATTTGTGTTATACATGGAATAATTCATGAGATCAAGGACTTATATATTGTAAAGAATATTATCACCATTGTACAGTCCAAAATTATCATCTTTTGAGAAGATAAATATTTCTCATAAAGACTTAAATAGTAATCTAGTTACATATGAAATGAGGGTGAAAAAAATAGTACTTTAGAACTTTAATCTAAAGAAACTTCATTCAAGGCTATTCAGAAGAAGTAATCTCAGGAGGATGAAAATGAGGAGGGTGTAAGTGATCATTTATTTTCACTTATTACAAGAAAGTTTAAAATAGGAAAAAAGAATATTTTAGGGAAATCAAACTCAATATTGTTTCTATTTTTGGAATGTTGTACAGATCATTGTTGGGTGTCCAAAGAGATTTGATAAAGAGGATGGTAAATCATAACTCTCACTAAAATAAAAGAACAAGTTTCCCATTAGAATGAATATTAATTCAATAAATTCAAGAGGAAAAAAATCTTAGAGACAAGTGCTTGATATAAAATAATAATAGGATGCTAGGGAAGATCTGTTATTTAGATTAGAGGCTAAGTTTTTATCAGATGTTAAAGATTAAATGATGCCTTCAGTAGATAAGCCTAAAACTAAAATTGAAGATAATCGTCATTTGGAGGGATTTTTAGACCTCGATGTTTAATTGTAAGGGGATCTTGAATACATTTATTTATAAAAGAATAATAATGGGGAAATATAGGTGTTCTGATGTAAGGATCCATGTTTTTCTGGATTGTAGTTTTAAGAAGAAATTTGAATTTTTGTAGTCAAATGATTTTAAGGGCTAAATTAGTCATTTTACACTATAATATGATCTTGGATAATTTTTATGGCCAATGAATTGGTCCCAAAACAGGGTTTTTACCTTCGGATATATGTTTGAGGAAAATATGAGTTGTTTGAATTTTGGCAGAATAATTTATATTTAATATTTAATAAATTAAATATTAAATTATTCACGTAGGTCCATTTGGTCGTAACTTTTTTACAAAGAATTATATTGAGATTTTGTCTCCTCAGTTGAGTCCAAAATAGGTATTTTTTCCTAGGTGAGCCATAAACTCGATCTAGGTGTTGGGACCAGCCTGGACTCCTTTTTATTTTATTTTCTTTTTCTTATTTTTTTATTTCCTTTTCTTTTCCTTCTTTTACTTCCTCCTTCTCATGCAAACCTATCCTATGGATCCTCCTTCATGCCACCTAAGGGGGAAAGAGGGACAGATATGGAAAGATAGGGGTAAGGGAATAAGGGTATCATCAAAAAGCCCTCGACATACTGGATCGATGTGTGGCAACCGTGGACCATCAAGTCAAGCGAAGCTTCCGCATTTTTCACCAAAAGGTAGGTCCGTTTATGTTTTCATCGTAAATCCCTGAAGATTTTTCATTTTCTAAATTTAAAATCCCTATTATTCTTGTATAATTCCCTTAGTGTAAGGGTTTATTAATTTGGGGTAAAAAACGGGGGTTTTGGGTGATTTGAGGGTTTTTTGTCTGGAAAACCAGGCTACATAGTGTGTAGTCAAGGGTGACACACCATGTGTTATTTTTTTAGGGAAGATGATGTTTTAAGGAGTACACACTGTGAACATGGGAGTACACTTAGTGTATTGGTACTCATCTGTGTGGTTGTGTACCTGGATAGGAAAACCCGTGTAGGAGTATGTAGCCATGTGGAGTACACAGCCAGACCCCATGTGGGTGGCATGCTGTGTAGAAGTACATAACCTAGCCAGGTAAACAGCCAATCTGGTTGAGGGACACATGCATGTACCATTTGTTGGTTAAACCCTGTGTACCCACCTTACACATTGTGTACCTGGGTCATTTACATGCCCTGTCTTGCAGAGGTACATGCCCTTACAAGCCATTGGGAGTACACACTGTGTACTATAGGTGATGAGTCGTGTACTACCCCTTTTCAACCCTTTTAGAGTTTTTCATGTCTTTTTTCCTCGATGTTAGAATTGGACCCGAGAGTAGTCCCTTCTGAGTTGTTTTCTGTATAGATTATGATGGTGAAACCCATGGAGAAATCTAAGGACTCCTAATGGGTATTTTGAGGCTTCTACCTAAATAGATAATTTCTTCCTCTAGTAATCAATTTTAGTTATTTCCTAAGGGATAGACTTGTTGTGAATGGTAGGTTGGGTGTTTGGACCAACTTAGTCTGAGACCTTATTCTAAGATGAGATGAGATCTATCTTTTGTGGTCGATCCCATTGTGGTTTTTCTTTGAGTATGTCTCTCTTATGAGATGTCCCCTTCTAGCCTGAGAGGCCATGAGAATAGTTGTTATCGAGGATCCCATGGAAGGTGCCTGTATCTTCTATTTGGTTACCAAGGATCCTCTGAGGGATTCCTTTGCTTATATGATGATCTAGGGAGTCCCTTGAAGGATCCCTTACCTTTGTGCCGTTTCAAGGATCCATTATAGTATGCCACCATTTTCTTATCATTTGAGGATCCCGTGTAGAATTCCCCCTTCACCTTTTATAGCTAAGGATCATGAGTAGGATGAATCTTCTCGTGTTTGCCTTCAAGGATCTTAAGTAGGATGCCTCTCAATGTTTGATTTGAGTAACCCAGTTGGAGCTCGTTGTTTGACTAACCCTGAGAAATACATCGAGTTTGGGTAGAGATGGTGTTCGGGTGTCGTCATAGGATCTATACCGAACTAGTAATCCCATGGGGCTATGGAAAGAGTGTTAGGTTAGGAATTCGGACCACCATCACTCATTTTTTATATTTTTAACATGGTTATTGTAGATGCATCAGTGTTTACCAAAGGTTCTTCCTCATTGGTGGTTGTTGAGCCTAATGTGAGCTGTCTTTATTTCTTTTGGGATGCTCGGATATTCTTCCGGAGATCTTTTATGCTTGTTGGGATGAACTACTGGAAAAGTAGGCTATACCAACGGTTTATAACTGTTTCTATAGGCTGGAAAACCGTTGGTATAGGGTATACCAATAGTTTTCCAAACTGTTGGCCAGTAAGGCGTGGGGAAATCCCTTTACCAACAGTTTCATTTAAACCATTGGTATAGGTGCTCGAGAATTCTGGAAAAATATTTACCAACGGTTGTCAACTGTTGGTATAAGTTT
Organism: Viscum album; assembly: GCA_963277665.1. NCBI lineage: Eukaryota > Viridiplantae > Streptophyta > Magnoliopsida > Santalales > Viscaceae > Viscum > Viscum album. The sequence goes on along the minus strand of OY728153.1, from coordinate 287,099,716 downwards.
TTCCAGATTTCTGGAAAAATCTTTACCAACGGTTGTAAACCATTGGTATAAGTTTTTCCAGATTTCTGGAAAAAGCTTTACAAACGGTTCAAAACCGTTGGTAAAGAGTTTCCCAAAACTGCTGCACAGCAGCGCCCAGAAGCCCCCCCAGAAGAAACACCTGCATAAAAAAATAGTCCACTATACACCTGCATAAAAAATATCACAAAATCCACATACAGACTTCAAACAGTATAAAAAACACCTAAAATAGCCCAAAAAACACATATGACAACAATCATCCGGTGGTAATTCACCTCACCCATCAAATTCTAATAGGCAGAATAGTTTGATAAATATCTATTAGAGTTGAATAAGACATTCAAATTGACTCAAATCCCATTTTTTTGTGATACTAGGTTTGGGTATGTAATGATTTGTGATGAATTTTGCATTGAACTTGTATTGTTTATAATATATGGTGAAAATATATTTTCTTAGGAGTCTCGTCACTTATGACCCCATGATTGAAACTACCAAACTCATGAAAAAGAGTCGTTGATGAGTGTAAATTTCAGTTGTATTCACTTAAAATGATTTCCTTTTGAAATAAAAGAGAGACATTGAGTGGTGTCGTCCACACCGCGCCTCGGATTGAGGCGGAGTTGACTCGTACACATCACAAATGACCCATGGATACATGTCCTAAAGTATCAACAGTATCTGAATGCCTTTGTTCTATTTTCCGTATGTCAGTTGTTGTTTTAACTTAAACTGTTTTCCATTTCAAAGAAAATTGAAACACTTTGAGTGGTGCCGGCCACACCGCTCCTCGGATTGAGGCGGAGTTGACTCGTACACGTCACAAATGACCCATGGATCATTTTCCTAAATTTTCAACAGAATCTGAAAGCGTTTGGTCGGTTTTCCGTATGTCGTTTTTTTACTTAAAAGCGCATCCATTTTAAACAAAAGAAAGACACTTTGAGTGGTGTCGGCCACACCTCGCCTCGGATTGAGGTAGGGTTGACTCGTACATGTCACAAATGACCAATGGATACATGTCCTAAAGTATCAACAGTATCCAAATGTGTTTGGTTAGTTTTCCGTATGTGGTTTTTTTTTACTTAAACGCACATCCATTTTAGACAAAAGAAAGACACTTTGAGTGGTCCCGACCACACCGGCCCTCGGATTGAGGCGGGGTTAACTCGTACACGTCACATATGACCCATGGATACATTTCCTAAAGTATCAATAGTATCTAAATGCCTTTGGTCCGTTTTCCGTTTGTCAGTTGTTGTTTTAACTTAAACTCTTGTCCATTTCAAAGAAAAGTGACAAACGTTGAGTGTTCTCGGCCACACCGTCCCTCGTATTGAGGCGGGGTTGACTCGTACACATCACATATGACCCATGGATCATTTTCCTAAAGTTTCAACAGAATCCGAATGCGTTTGGTCGGTTTTCCGTATGCAAGTTGTTGTTTTCTCTTAAAATCTTGTCCATTTCAAATAAAAGTTAGACACTTTGAGTGGTGTCGGCCACACCGCGCCTCGGATTGAGGTGGGGTTGACTCATACACATCACAAAAGACCCATAAATCATTTTCTTAAAGTTTCAACAGAATCCGAAAGTGTTTGGTTGGTTTTCCGTATGTCGTTTATTTTAATTAAAAGCGCATCCATTTTAAACAAAAGAAAGACACTTTGAGTGGTACCGGCCACACCGGCCCTCGGATTGAGGCGGGGTTGACTCGAACACGTCACATATGACCCATGGATCGTTGTCCTATAGTGTCAACAGAATCTGAATGCGTTTGGTTGGTTTTCGGTATGTCAGTTGTTGTTTTAACTTAAACTGGTGTTCATTTCAAAGAAAAGTTAGACACTTTGAGTGGTATTGGTCACACTACACCTCGGATTGAGGCGGGTTTGACTCGTACACGTCACATATGACCCATGTATCGTTTTCATAAAGTTTCAATAGAATCCAAATGCATTTGGTTGGTTTTCTGTATGTCAGTTGTTATTTTAACTTAAATTGTTGTCCATTTCAAAGAAAAGTTAGACACTTTGAGTGGTGTCGGCCACACCGTGCCTCGGATTGAGGAGGGGTTGACTCTTACACATCAAAAATGACCCATGGATACATGTCCTAAAGTATTAACAGTATCCGAGTGCGTTTGGTTAGTTTTCCATATGTGGCTTTTTTACTTAAAAGCGCATCCATTTTAAACAAAAGAAAGACACTTTGAGTGGTACCGGCCACACCGGCCCTCGGATTGAGGAGGGGTTGACTCATACATGTCACAAATGACCCATGGATACATGTCCTAAAGTATCAACAGTATCTGAATTCCTTTGGTCCATTTACCGTATGTCAGTTGTTGTTTTAACTTAAACAGTTGTCCATTTCAAAGAAAAGTGACACACTTTGAGTGGTCCCGGCCACACCGGCCCTCGGATTGAGGAGGGGTTGACTCTTACAAGTCACATATGACCCATGGATACATGTCCTAAAGTATAAACAGTATCCGAATTCCTGTGGTCCGTTTTTCGTATGTCAGTTGTTGTTTTAACATAAACTGTTGTCCATTTCAAAGAAAAGTGACACACTTTGAGTGGTCCCGGCCACACCGGCCCTCATATTGAGGTGGGGTTGACTCGTACACGTCGCATATGACCCATGGATCGTTTTCCTAAAGTTTCAACAGAATCCGAATGCGTTTGGTTGGTTTTCCGTATGTCAGTTGTTGTTTTAACTTAAATCGTTGTCCATTTCAAAGAAAAGTGAAAACTTTGAGTGGTCCTGGCCACACCGGACCTCGTATTGAGGCAGGGTTGACTCGTACATGTCACATATGACCCATGGATCGTTTTCCTAAAGTTTCAACGGAATCCGAATGCGTTTGGTCGGTTTTCCGTATGCAAGTTGTTGTTTTCACTTAAAATCCTGTCCATTTCAAATAAAAGTTAGACACTTTGAGTGGTTTCGGCCACACCGCACCTCGGATTTAGGTGGGGTTGACTCGTACACATCACAAATGACCCATAAATCATTTTATTAAAGTTTCAACAGAATCCTAAAGTGTTTGGTTGGTTTTCTGTATGTCGTTTTTTTACTTAAAAGTGCATCCATTTTAAACAAAAGAAAGACACTTTGAGTGGTACCGGCCACACCGGCCCTCGGATTGAGGCGGGGTTGACTCGTACACATCAAAAATGACCCATGGATACATTTACTAAAGTATCAATAGTATTCGAGTGCGTTTGGTCAGTTTCCCATATGTGGTTTTTTTTTACTTAAAAGCGCATCCATTTTAAACAAAAGAAAGACACTTTGAGTGGTACCGGCCACACTGGCCCTCGGATTGAGGCGGGGTTGACTCGTACACGTCATAAATGACCCATGGATACATGTCCTAAAGTATCAATAGTATCCGAGTGCATTTGGTCAGTTTTCCATATGTGGTTTTTTTTACTTAAAAGCGCATCCATTTTAAACAAAAAAAAGACACTTTGAGTGGTACCGGCCACACCGGCCCTTGGATTGAGGCGGGGTTGACTCCTACACATCACAAATGACCCATGAATACATGTCCTAAAGTATCAACATTATCCTAATGCCTTTGGTCCATTTTCCGTATGTCAGTTGTTGTTTTAACTTAAACTGTTGTCCATTTCAAAGAAAAGTGACACACTTTGAGTGGTCCCGGCCACACCGGCCCTCGTATTGAGGCGAGGTTGACTCGTACACGTCACATATGACCCATGGATCGTTTTACTAAAGTTTCAACAGAATCCAAATGCATTTGGTTTGTTTTCTGTATGTCAGTTGTTGTTTTAACTTAAACCGTTGTCCATTTCAAAGAAAAGTGACAAACGTTGAGTGGTCCTAGCCACACCAGCCCTCGGATTGAGGTGGGGATGACTCGTACACATCACAAATGACCCATGGATCGTTTTCCTACAGTTTCAATAGAATTAGAATGCATTTGGTCGGTTTTCCGTATGTCAGTTGATGTTTTAACTTAAACTGTTGTCCATGTTAAAGAAAATTTAGACACTTTGAGTGGTGTCGGCCACACCGTGCCTCGGATTGAGGTGAGGTTGACTCTTACACGTCAAAAATGACCTATGTATACATGTCCTAAAGTATCAACAATATCCGAGTGCGTTTGGTCAGTTTTTCGTATGTGGTTTTTTTACTTAAAAGCGCATCCATTTTAAACAAAAGAAAGACACTTTGAGTGGTCCCAGCCACACCGGCCCTCGGATTGAGGCGGGGTTGACTCGTAAACATCACATATGACGCATGGATACATTTCCTAAAGTATAAATAGTATCCTAATGTCTTTGGTCGTTTTTCCATATGCCAGTTGTTGTTTTCACTTAAAATCATGTCCATTTCAAATAAAATTTAGACACTTTTAGTGGTGCCGGCCACACCGCTCCTCAGATTGAGGCGGGGTTGACTCCTACACACCACAAATGACCCATGGATACATGTCCTAAAGTATCAACAGTATATGAATGTGTTTGGTCCGTTTTCCGTATGTGGTTTTTTTACTTAAAAGCGCATCCATTTTAAACAAAAGAAAGACACTTTGAGTGGTACCGGCCACATCGGACCTCGGATTGAGGTGGGGTTGACTCGTACACGTCACATATGACCCATGGATTGTTGTCCTATAGTTTAAATAGAATCTGAATTCGTTTGGTCTGTTTTCCGTATGCCAGTTGTTGTTTTCACTTAAAATCATGTCCATTTCAAATAAATCTTAGACACTTTGAGTGGTGTCGGCCACTACTTCAAAGCACATTTTCCATATCATCTTCCACATGCATAAACATGAAATACATGGCTAACTAAGAAATCTAAGTAAAAAAATAGAAAAATGAGCATCACAGTACCAAGGAATACTAAAGGTCTATGTAGTAGACTAATCATACAATAAGAATCAGGTGCAAAAAACAGAATCTGAATGCAACGTCCCTATGAAGCAGAGGAAAACCCCAAAGTGGAAAACCATGTTCAAAAATAAAGAGTTATACAGAATTCAAAAATGTAATGGATCAATCTGCCTCTGATCACCATCACCATCACTACTATCATCATCATCCTCATCCTCGCCGCCATCTCTGTCCTCGTCGTCATCCTCGTCCTCGGCATCATCCTTGCCCTCGGCCCCATCCTCGCCCTCGGCCCCATCCTCGCCCTCGTCCACATCCTCATCCTCGCCCTCTTCCTCTTCATCATCCTCGTCATCACCAGGAATGTCATCATCTCGATCTCCACTAGAGCTGCCGCCTGGTGCATTGGATGATGCACCCATCGACGACATAAATGTCTGACAAGCCGCACTAGCCTCTGGTGGAAGTGATTAAGATAAAGCTCTCATCAATTTCATAAATTCTCTGTCTCTTGTTTGAACTTGTACTTCCAACTCTGTGAACCTTTTATCAGACTGTCTTGCATTCTCCTTGACATGTTCCAACTTGGTGGTACTAGAATGGATACCTGGAGACAACCAATACCTTTTCAGGACTATATTCTTACCAGGTCGGCAGCGTACTCGACCAGAGTGCTCATCTCCCAAAACCTGATATAAATGATCGTGTGGCCCAAAATTGTCAGGATCCTGAGCATCAAGAGCCTCTAAAGTAGCCTGTAAAAAATATTAATAGATTATTAAATTTCAAATTAGATATTAAACTTTTAAATAAACAAATTAAAACTTACAATCTTCTCTTGGGTCAGTTTATTTACCTCAGTTCCATCTTTTTTTTATTCTACTCGAGCAAAAAAAATTTGCTCGAGGGATACGTCCTTAAATATTCATTTTTTGCTTCTGTAATGACATTGAAACAATATAAAGTGAAAGTATAATCATATATTAATTATTCAATAAATCACATAATTTAAGTAGGATCCAATAAAAAGGGAAAGTCCTAAAGAAAAATTATAAACAACTATATCGTACCTGCTGCCTCTCATGATCTGACATTGTTGTGCGCCCCAAAGTGTGGAGGTATTTCTTTGAATCAATGTTTTTTTGTTTTTTTCAGAAGATTCATAAATAATTATTAATAATTAATAAGATTATATTAATTCAAAATATGAAAACTCTCATTTAAATAACTCAAATGAGATTAATACCTTAAATTTGGCAGTCGCCCAATGGGTAATCATTTGGCGATATTTCTCTATCGGGAAGTCATCCATGATAGATAATGTCTCTAACTCCGTGCCCACTCTATCACACCATTCAACATACAGCTCATGCTTATAAGCTCTCCAAAGCTCTACTAGCTCTTTTAAACGCGCTGTTCGTGCACCTTCGCCATCAGGGAAGTTAAACCAAAGCTGAAACCAAATTGATTAGTTAATTTAAATACAAAAATATACTACATTAAATCCAATATATTTTTTACCCATATTTTTGCCCACGCATTATCCTTGACTTCGGGTGGCAGATGTCTCTAAGAGAGAGGGCTGCCCGGAATGATATCGGAGTATTTTTCTAGCGTCGCCAAAAAACCCTGACATTGCTGCCCAGATTTCTCAATCATTTGTCCATCAACATTGTATTCTACCATCAACTGTGTCTGGCAGTTCCATACCACACGCAAGCGAGTACGCCCCCTCCCCCGCCTCCTATCTGTAGATGAATCTGTTATTAAAGAAAAATAATATCAATACAAGTTATAATAAAAATAAAGTTTGGTATAAAAATTTGATAGAGTTATATAAATATACCTGTGGTAGTCAGATCAATGGGTGCATAAGCTGAAGGAATATCCTGTACAGGTGGAGTGTCCCTCAGTGTATGCTCCTCAGCCATATACTGTGTCGCAGCAAGAGTCGAAGAAGGTGGAATATAATAACCTGGAGATAATGAACCAGAAGAAAAAGATGATGGCATAGACGTCTGGCCAGCTGGCAGTGTAAACATCGGAGGTATAAATATCTCATATTTCCCTGAAGACACGCCAGGATCAAAATAGGGCGTAGAAGATACGTCTGTGGTAGTGGATCGTCTAACTCTCTCCCCACGAGCCCTCGTACCACCAACCTCTCTACAGAGAGCAATATCAGGATCCTCGTCAGATATCTGTCGTCTAGGGGGTGGATCCTGAAAAAAAAGTTTGACAGAAAAGTAAACACATGATATTATAAGTTATTGAAATATTTATATTTGAAATAAAATACTCACAACAGGGATGAGTGGAGGAACACCCATCTGTACCAAGCGACGATTATTATCTGTCATCTTTTTCCGCCACCTCTCTTCAATGGGTTTCATTTCCTGCAATGAAAACAAATATGGAAGTAATTAGAAACAGATAACTAATGTGTAACCCAAAAAACAAAATATAGAAAAACCATTATGATAAAAAGAACATAATGAAACAGAAGATTTATGGTGTTATGAAGGTAAGTACTAGGATACACACTCTGAATGATGTATGTGAAACATGTAGGTGAGAACACGACTGTATGATTCTATATATTTCCCACCACAACTTCGAGTTCACAATCAACTCTGAAAATTGATCTGTTAGGGTCATCATAAGTAATAAACGGATTTCTTCCAATTTTAGTAGGGATAGTGTCAACTTCATCATCACCATCATCAAAAACATGTCTGGGATTTACTTCAATAATTACACCGAATTTAGGATTACGATGATCTTTGACATAAAAAACTTGTTTCACCATTGATGCCAATACATATGGTTTATCGGTGGCAAGAGTGCGAGTCATGTCAATAACTCGAAATCCAAAATCATCAATAAAGGTGCCTTGCCTCGTCATTGAATCAAACCATTGACATTTCATCATCGTGACTCGACCATGCGAGTAATAATCCAAAATTATTATTTTCTCCACGACACCATAATAAGCAACATTTTTAGAACGAGGTCTAGTGTCCGATGAACTGGCATAACAGTCTGTTGTGGAAGTTAGCATAACACCATTATGCTGTGTTCTCATGTTTCTTGCTCGTTCAGTGATAACAAATTTGTATCCATTGATCACAAGTGATTTACAAGCACGAACCATGGTATTAGGACCAAAAGCCAAAGCTCTTATTTCCTCAGAAACAGAGTCTGTAGGAAAACTCAATACCTGAAATATAAACAAATAGTAAACTTAATTAAATATTATTTTTATTTAGTTATTACAGAAATATTTTTACCTTCAATTTCAACCAAGAAGAAAACCCTTTGCTATGCAAAGTCTCCTTCTTTCTCAAAGATAAAGAACGATGCTTTCTATATATCAATTATTTATGTTCCCTGTAGATAAAAATAATAATAGTTTAACAAATATTTAAAATTACAAGAGATAAGATAAGTGATACATGTACAATTAACTTAATTTATATACTCATCGAACAAATCATAATTTAACAACACTGTGTGATGTGCCATCTCTCGCTCTTCAAGGCTTAATGTTGTCAATGTATATGATCCTGGAATTCCTCCTGTCTGAGGAAGTGATGGAAAACTGGGTTCAATTTGCCCATACTGTTCTTCTTCATTTCTCATTGGTCTGTTTATTCTCATAGTATGATCAGACAAATACATTGAGCAGAAATCCATACATTCTTGAGCCAAGTAACCATTCACAATAGAACCTTTGGGATAATTCTTGTTCTGAACATATGATTTCAATGTGCACATGTTTCTTTCAATTGGATACATCCAACGGAAAGCAACGGGTCATCCAAGAAGTATTTCGGTCGGAAGATGGACAGTCAGATGCAACATGCATGTAAAAAATTATGGAGGGAATATTTTCTCTAACTCACACAAAATTAATGGTGTCTCTGCCAACAGTTTTTGCACGAGATATTTGGACAACTTCTTAGCAAAAAGATCTCTAAACAAATAGAACAACCGAATAACTGAGACTCTAACATTATTAGACAAGAGATGACGGATTGCTATTGGAATCAACTCATGCAAAAGGATGTGATAATCATGAGTCTTCAAAGATTTCAACTTCAACTCTTTTCTATTGACCCGTTTTGATATATTTCTTGAATAGCCATCAGGAACTTTAATAGTCTCTAGAACTTCCAGAAATTGATTTTTTTTCAGCAAGAGTCATCACATAAGAAGCACATGGAACTTGCCATTTATTTTCACTGATACAGACAGGATGCAATTCTGGTCTGATCCCCCAATCTACCAAGTCGCTCCGAGATCGTAAATCATCTTTTGTCTTCCCCTTGACATTTAGAAGAATCGAAAGCAACATTTCACATATATTCTTTTCAATGTGCATTACATCTAAGCAATGACGTAACAAGTTGGTTGACCAATATGACAACTCAAAGAATATACTCTTCTACTTCCAATTGTAATAGGTATCATTGGAAACATTTTTCCTCTTTCTATATTTCATTACACTCTTCCCAAATGAATAACTGAAATCTTTCAATTCATTAAGCACATCAGTTCCAGACATACGCTAAGGTGGATCGTCATTCTCCATGGTATTGTCAAATCTTTGATGATTGTTTCTATATGGATGGTTCATTGGCAAGAATCGTCGATGTCCCATAAAACTAAAACTACAACGATATTTCAGTCTTCTCGATCGAGTATTCTTCATACAAACAGGACATGAAAAATTTCCTTTTGTGCTCCATCCAGACATCATTGCATAAGCAGGAAAATCATTGATAGTCCACTTAAGTGCAGCACGCATCTGAAATATGTCTTTCGAACATGCATCGTATGTGGGCACACCCACATCCCAAATAAGTTTCAACTCTTTTATTAAATGTTGCATGTATACATCTATATCATTGCCAGGATCAGAAGGTCCAGATATCAGTATACTCAAGAAAGTGTAAGGCTTTTTCATACACAACCAAGGGGGAAGGTTATAAATGTGTATGAAAACCGGCCATGTGTTGTGCGAAGTAAGAATCTGCCCAAATGGATTAAAACCATCACATGAAAGACCCAGTCTCACATTACGCACGTCGGCTGCAAATTCAGGATATCGAGAATCAAATCTCTGCCATGAAAATCCATCTGCAGGTTGAACCAACTCTTCATTGTTCTTTTTTCTCTCAGTGTCATGCCATCGCATTTTTACGGATATTTCATCAGACATGAAAAGGTTCTGTAATCTGGGGATCAATGGAAAGTGCCACATTACTTTTTGTGACACACGAGATGATGTTCCATCATCTTTTGGATTCCATCGGGAGGTTACACATTTTATACAATCATTTCTTTCAGCAGTTTCCTCCCAAAATAAGTTGCAATCATTCGGGAAAGCATGATTTTTTTTTTTTTTGAGAATCCAAGTTCATCAACCAACTTCCATGCCATATAGTGGTTTGAGGGAATATCTGCATCATCTGGAAGTAAGTCCTTCAAGAAGGTAAGAATATAATCAATTGCAGTATTTGAAATCCCATACATAGTTTTCCCATGAAACAATCGGATTAAAAATTCCAACTTTTTCATTTTATCACATTGCCGATATACTGGAGTCGTCGCAGCATCATTCAATTTTTTCACCCTATCAACATCATCATTTTCATTGGATGCATCATGTGTGCTTGTATTGAAATCTTGTTGGCTGGACATCCTTTCCTTCTCATGATGTCGAATAAATGGAAATCGATCATATATCAAACTCTCCAATTCAGTCCTATCATTTGGATCATCAACATTTTGAGATTCTATTTTCTCTCCATTGTGATACCACACATAATAGTTTGTTTGGAAACCATATTTGGTTATATGATAGCTAACTGCTTCATGGATCAACCAAGGTCTTCCAACACAATGAAAACATGGGAAGTTTATGCGACCACTATCTGAAGCCTTGTTAAATGAAAAATCTAGAAAGCTGTTAAAATTATTTTGAAAATCAGTTGAAATCCGATCAGTTTCGTACATCCAACTTTTATCCATTCTGTAAAAAAATCACAATAAGTCATTTCAAAGAAATTCAATAATATTAAAGTTTAATAAAAAAAATATTTACGTAAATGACAATTGTTTACTCTATATAAAAGCAAAACTGACACATTACTCTATATGAGAATCATATTATGAAATATAAAAAAATACAGTGTATATAAGAAAATAAGATACAAAATTTCTAATGCCTATATTCACGGATTGACCAGTAAGATATTGGAAGTGGATCAAGGAATACATAATCCTTAAGGGTCTTGTTGGGAGTATATGAGTTTTATACTTTAACTTCTTCAAGTAGATCAGGATGAGGAGTAGGATGAGGATCATGGGAGTGGCGGGACTGTCCAAGGGGGGTGTGGCGTGTCCAGGGGGTGCGGGGTGTCTAGGGGGTGGTGGGGCCGTCCGGGGGGTCGGAGGTGTCCAGGGGGTGGGGGCTGTTTAGGGGGGTCGGGGTGTCCAGGTGGGCGGGCTGTCCATGGGGGTGGTCAGGTTCTCCAAGGGGGTCGGGGTGTATAGGTATATTTATATGAAAAGAATACCCCCACAATAATCATGCAGCCATGTCATTAGTTTAAACCCCTAGAACAAATAAAAGAAGCTAGTATGAACATTTACTAAAATATTTAACACCATACGAATGAAAATACAATCTAAATATAGTTTGAGAGGATATAATGGTGTGTGTGAAAAAAATAATATTAAATCAATTTAAATGAATATGGAACAAATTAGGGTTTATAATACACTAAGAGTACCTCAAACAATCCAAAACCACTATAGCACCACCCCCTTGGATAGCCCACCCACCCCCCTCGACACCCCTTCTCCCTATGGACAGCCCCCCCACCCCCTTGGATAGCCCGCCCACCCCCCTGGACACCCCTACCCCCCGTGGCCAGCCCACCCACCCCCCCTGGACAGCCCGCCCACCCCTCCTTGACAGCCCGACCACCCTCGTGGACAGCCCGTCCACCCTTGTGGATAGCCCGCCCACCCCCGTACCCCCCTAGACACCCCGTACCCCCCCGGGATAGCCCCGCCCACCCTCCCAAACAGCCCACACCCCCCTCCCCTGCAACCCCACCTCCACCACCTAGACATACCAACCCCCCTGGACACCCCACACACCCCTCCCCCACCAGGACACCCCACCCAGACCCCCAGGACAGCCCACACCCCCTGGACAGCCCCGCCCACCCCCGTAGACAGCCTTTCCCACCCTCGTGGACAGCCCCGCCCACCCCCGTGGACAACCCACCCACCCCCGTGGACACCCCCTACCCCCTAGACAGCCCAACCACCCCCGTGGACAGCCCACCCACCCCCCTCAACACCCCTTCTCCCTATAGACAGCCCCCCATCCCCCTTGGATAGCCCGCCCACCCCCCTGGACACCCATACCCCCTGTGGCCAGCCCACCCACCCCCCCTGGACAGCCCGCCCACCCCTCCTTGACAGCCCGGCCACCCCCGTGGACAGCCCTTCCACCCTTGTGGATAGCCCGCCCACCCCCGTACCCCCCTGGACACCCCGTACCCCCCCTGGATAGCCCCGCCCACCCTCCCAAACAGCCCACACCCCCCTTCCCTGCAACCCCACCACCACCACCTAGACATACCACCCCACCTGGACACCCCACACACCCCTCCCCCACCAGGACACCCCACCCAGACCCCCAGGACAGCCCACACCCCCTAGACAGCCCCTCCCACCCCCGTGGACAGCCTTTCCCACCCCCGTGGACAGCCCCGCCCACCCCCGTGGACAACCCACCCACCCCCATGGACACCCCCTACCCCCACAATCCATTATCCAAAACATATCAAATTGGTTTGAACACAATCCATAATTCCCAAAATCCATTATCCAAAACATGTAAACGTTCACGATAGCCTCCCCCAACTCTGATTTACATGTTTTGAACACTCTCCTTCCAAACATAGAATATAAAAACATTAAATAAGTCTTCACAAACACAAAAAATATCCTATTTAGATATTAATTTCAATAATCAAGTAAACCACCAACACCTGGAAAAAATCTATTCATTAAAACAACTACAACAATATGGTTGAGATCAAATTTTACCTATTCGGATGGGGGTGTACCTGTTGGGATGGCGGGTGATGGTGTTCGGATGGGGGGTTCGCGAGAGCAGTGGAGCGAAAGAGATTCGGATGGGGTTCGCGAGAGTAGCGGAGCGAATAGATTAGGGCTCTGTCCGAATGGGGAGAGGAGATCGCGATCTACAATTTGGTGAAAACCTTTTCCAACGGTTTATAAAAACTGTTGGCAAATGCACACCTTTCCCAACGGTTCACTGGAACCGTTGGGAAATGTGTGAGTTTATAACCCATTTCCCAACGGTTCCAGTGAACCGTTGGGAAAGGGTCCACCGAAATTCCCTTTGCCAATGGTTTAAATAAACCGTTGGCAAAGGCTCACTATACCAATGGTTTAAATAAACCATTGGTATACTACCGTTGGGAAAAGACCAAATTCCAGTAGTGATTCCTGGACATTCTTACCTGGGATCCATCTTCTAATCCATGATATTTCTAATATATACTAGTATACCCATAGGTACAACATGATACATGGCTAATAATCTTGGATGTATATATGTTGTGATATTTTTTTGGGATGTCCATAGGTTTTTCCTAGTATCCAGTTGTTGAGCCTTACGTGTTAACTTGTACACATTGAGTGATACTTGGATTCTCATTGTAGAAATTCCTTGCATGGACTCATAGTCTAGATGATATATGATGGGGATAATTATGTTCTCCTTAATACCAGCATGGCATCTCAAGACTCATGGAATATTACGTTATTCTGAGTGGTGGGAATGATTATGATCTCCTTGGCCTATGATCGGAATTATTACGCTCTTTTGGATCTGTTATGAGACTCAAGGGTTGTAGCATGTCATCTCACCGGTGAGTTATCTCTTTATACAGGCATAGAGACCCAAGACTCATAGTAGATTACGCACTCCCATGTGGTGGGTATGATTTTGATCACTTCATCCTATAATCATAATGATTACTCTCTTTTGGATTAGTTACAATACTCGAGGGGTGTAGCATGGCATCTAAATGGCGAGTTATCTCTTTTCAAATCACCTTAAGATAATCCCCTTAGGGTTCATCTATGTTTTGAATGTCATGAAAAACTAGGGACCGAGACCTAGGGATCAAACATTGGACTATATTTACATGTTTTGGAAACATGGTGACTAACTCAGTGACCTTTTATAAGCTGTCTATAAGTACTCCCTATAATCCTTCTTTACAGGATTTACCATTGGAATGTGGTGTCCTTCTTTACAGGATTGATCATCAGTATGTGGTGTCCTTATTAACATTATTGACCATTGGTATGTGGTATACTTCTTTACAGGATTTATTGTTGGTATATGGTATCCTTCTTTGTAGGATTAATCATAAGTATACGATATCCTTGTTAGTGATTTGAGGCAAATACATGTGAACCTAGGTGTAGGATGAGTATCCCCTGTGGTGGCATAGCTTACTCAAAGAATTTTCTAGAGTTAGCTGAAGCAGGTATATATCGATTGGGATTATGAACCCATAGATCAAATTGATGACACATGGCTTGAGTGGCACAATATCCAGCTCAATTCTATTCCATAGGATGTCCAGGTGATCAGGATTATAGACCCAGGGATCAACTGCTGATGTGGTTTTATGTTTTTTTATTCACATACTCATGAATATTCATATTTATGTATATATGTATAGGTATGGGACTATACATGTATATGTATATAGATATAGACATCCATTTTGGAACTTTCCCAGTTGATCAGGATTATAAACCTAAGGCTCGACTATGGTTTCATGTTTTACTTTACTACCTTTAGTTGTGTCACAACAAGGCTGAGTAGTTTCTTTTTCATACACTTATAACAACACATTTATAGGTTTCTTATCGGGGTGTCCTACTGAGATTATTTCTGACCCCTACACGTGCACCTTGGTGTATATTTAGACCTTTTGTATGCTTTTTAGGTTGATCATGAGTTGCATGTTTGATAGGGAAGAGTCCTAGAGTTTCATGTTTGAGAAAAGCTGCTCGTGAGTTCTTTTGATTGGGCTAGTGCAGGTTGATAGTGTCGGGAGACCAATTATGTGGTCTGTTTCGGAGTTAGTAGTAGATACATGTACTTTTACTTTCAGTTTCTTTATTACTCATGTACATGTATGATTTTTACAGTGGTTGACCTATGTTATATTGTATGATATTGTTGCTCAGGGTTGTATAGAATTTCATTTATTATTACAGCATATTCTATTTCAATTGTTTACTGCTTCCGTATTCTGACTAATTTTTGTTGTCTATGATACTTATCTATTTTTCATTTTTGTTTACTCTAATATGAGTTCATAGTCTCCCCACTATCACATCCTAGTACCCCGCTGCTAGTCGGAAGCCTCTAGCATATGGGGAGGCATGCTTGAGGCCTTGTAACCCACCGACTCGGAGAACCAGTTTAGTGGCATTTGGGTTGGGACGTTACAAAGTGGAGTCAAAGGTTTTATTTTCCCAATCTTTACTATTTGGGATATAGTATATGGGATTATTAAGAATGTGTTGAAACCTGTGATGAATATCACATTGGTGCGTCAAGAAAACTTATTCTGATAAAAATTCATGGTTTCCAGGGTTGGAATTGTTGTTTGAATTTTCCATGTTATAGTTGTATATGATTTTATACTTAATAAATGCACATTTTTTGTGACTGTTATGATTTACTATGTATTTATGTCTCTTATCCATTAGAAAGAGGCTAGGAATGGATTTTGACTCTTGGCCAGAAAAGGAAAGAGGCATCTCATGCATCATATCTGGCATGTAGTATTGACATCATATAGGCCTACTAGTGCATGATTTTACTGATGATTTAGGATTATTAAGTTGGGCTTGATTACATATATATATATATAGTTCCGATGGCAGGTTATGTGGATCTACATTGAGGCATTTTTTTAGGATGGTAACTTAGTCCTCGTGCAAGGGAGGTGCAATGAGCCTAGTAGGTCAATAAGACACGTGATTCCTTTCTATTAAACCGTTGTATGGTGTTGTTTAAAAGGTATATGATTATCTAGTTAGATCTATGAATATAATTTTGATGGATACTAGGAATTTTCTTGTAAACTAGTCCTCCGAGTGGTATTTTCATATACGGATGCATGATGAGTGTTAACTCATTTTTTCTTCTGTGTTGGTTTCATGACCTCTAGGAATAAGTTCTTTATGAGGATGCTTTAGGAGGATCATGCCTTATAGGTCATGTTTTCAATTTTTACCCTTTTCGGTCATTGTTATCATTACCTACTTTCAAGAGGTTGGATATTTTCAGATAATTGGTTGGACGTTGTGACAAAGTTGTGAGACTTGTTTTTTGGGTCTAGGTGAGATACCTAGAGGCCATTAGTTTTGACTTAGACCCTTGTAGGTTGATGACCAATTTATTCATGGTAAACCTTTGTGAGAGAGGTTAGCCTATGTTTTCTAGTTCCTATTTAGGCAATGATCTTGGTTTTACAATCATTTTTGGATCGTGTCATGGTAAGTGATTGAGTTTTTCATTATGGGCATGTTAATGCCTTCATCTTTTGACGAAGCACCTTGGGAGCTTATTTTTTGAGACTGGATTCAATGGACAAGATTGTTCAGGCACCTGGCTTGGTCAAACTATGTTTCCACTATTATTAATGTATTCAAAGCATGGGTAAATGCTCGTGATTGGAACAATGAAAGTTGATGGGCGGTCGTGGAATAAATCGTGGCATAGATGAGGAACTTGATTTTGAAGAGGAGTTCTAAGGGAGCTTATGTCATGTGAAACTGATGTTCCTTGTAGCACGGTCAACTTTTCCCTATGATAACTGACTCATTGGAGTATGATTCGAGTGATGAAGATACACACTGGTTTCATGTTGTATCATTTGAATCTAAATCGGTGAGTGGATGGGTGTGATCCAAGGACCAATGTTTCAAGAATTTTAGTGGTCTTGTATCCTAGAATTTTTGTTGGATTTTCCCTCCATGGTATAGGTGAAATCATGAAATGATGGTGTACCATAAGATGGTTGACCTTTGGTTGAATCCTAGTCAGGTTTTGGCAGGATGGTGAGCATGGCTTGGAAGGAGTTTTACACACCCTTTTATATAATCTTAGCGTAATTATATTAGAGAATGTCATTTTGTATATTGATTTGTCTTGAGTATGATAAGAGAGAATTGACCCTACACTAAGATCCTTTTATTTTCTAAATTTTCTTCCCTTGTGGAGGAAGAAACCTATTGAGGTTGCACTCGAGGAGAAATGTAAGGTAAGCCATATGGTGGGGAGTGCACCATTGTCTATTTGAGGGTGGTAAACCTCATTTTCATTTGAATTGCAGTGCTTTATATAGGCTTTTGAACTTGGGGTTTTCTTGTGATATGATGATAAGGGTATTCCTATGGTGGGGAGTACCAGATCAGTTTCAGTTAAACATGTTTTGTATAAGAGATAGTTGTTGATGTTATGAGACTTTTCATTGAATATTCCAGATATCTTGGTTTTAAATATTTTTGGGTTGATATAATGATTGATGGTCTTTTTACCAGGCTTCTCGGGGACGAGAAGGTTTATGGTAGAGAGTTTGTAAGGACCCATGTTTTTTTGGACTGTAATTTTGAGCAGAAATTTGAATTTTTGTTGTCATATACTTGTAATGGGTAAGTATTTTTCCCTAGTAGATGATCTTGGATAATTATTCTGACCACTCTGTTGGTCTCGGAATAGGGTTTTTACCTTAGGACATGAGTTTGGTGGAAATCTGAGTTGTTTGAATTTTGGAAGAATAATTAATATTTAATATTTAATAAATTAAATATTAAATTATTTTTGTAGGTCCATTCAGCCATAAATTTTGAATGGATTTTTGGATTGATATTTTTTATTCATTGTTGAGTCTAGAATGAGAATTTTATCCTAGGCGAGGCATAAACTTGAGATGGGTGTTGGGGCTGGCATAGGCCCCTTTTTCTTTTCTTTTCATTTCTTTTCTTTTTCTTCTTTTTATTTATTTCCTTTTCATTTATTTATTTTCCTTCCTCCTTCTCAGGAACACCTATCTTTTGGTTCCTAGTTCATGTGGCCTAACTGAGAAAGAGGGAGATGGAGAGAGAGGGATATAGGTAAGAAAATAGGGGTATCATCGTAAATCCCTCAACGCACAGGATTGATGTGCAGCAACTCTGGACCATCAAATAAAGCAAAACTTCAGCGGTTTTTCCCAAATGTAGTATTATTTATGTTTTTTACATATATCCACATATATTTTCTATTTTCTAAATTTAAATCTCTGGTATACTTGTATGAGGCCCTTATTGGATGGATTTGTTCATTTGGGGGAGAAAGTGGGGGTTTCGAGCGATCTGAGGGTTTTTCATTTGGGAAAACCATGCTAGATGACATGTAGTCTAGTGTGGCATGTTGTGTGTTATTTTTGTTTAGGTAAGATGATGTTTTAATGAGTATACACCATGTACAAGGGAGTACATGTCGTGTAATGTTACTTAGTTGTGTTATCGAGAACCCAACCGGGCAAACCCGTGTAGAGGTATATGGTTGTGTGAAGTACACAGCCAGACCCCATGTGGGTGGCACACCATGTAGAACTACACATCCTGGCTAGGTAAATGTCCAAGTTGGTTGAGCGACAGGGGTATGTGCCCCATCTTGGGTACACACGGTGTACCCACCTTACATGTCGTGTACATGGGGCATTGACATTCCCAGGTCGGTGGAGGTACATGCCCTTGTGAGCTGTTGGGAGTACACGCCATGTACCAGGGGTGAAAACCCGTGTACTACCCCTTTTCAAACCTTTTAGGGTTTTTCATGTATTCTTTCCCTAGTGTTAGAATTAGACTCGAGAGTAGTCCCTTCTGAGTAGTTTTCCACGTAGAGCACAATAGGAAAACTCGTAGAGCGATCTGAGGACTCTTAATGGGTGTTTGGGGTATTCTATCTAAATGTATAAGTTCTTCCTCCAATTTTCAATTTCAGCTCTTTCTTGAGGGAGAGACTTGGTGTGAATGATAGTTTGGGTGTTCGTACTGGTCTATTCTAAGACCTTTTTATAATATGAGTTGATATTTATCTCCTTTGGTTTATGCCTTTGTGGTCTTCCATTGAGGACGTCTCTCTGGTGAGATCTCCCCTTCTATCCTGAGAGGACATGAGAATAGTTGTTATCAAGGATCCTAGGGAGGATTCCCCTATATTCTATCTAGTTACCAAGAATCCCCTAAGGGATGTCTATGCTTATATGCTGATCTAGGGAGTCCCATGCAGGATCCCTTATATGTGTGTCGTTTCGAGGATCCCTCGTAGGATGCCTCCATTTTCTTATTGTTTGATAATCCCATGTAGGATTACTCCTTCACCATTTATAGCTAAGGATACTGAGTAGGATTCTTTTTCTCATGTTTACCTTTGAGGATCCCGAGTAGGATGCTTCTCAACATTTGACTTGAGTGACCCAACAGGTGCCCATTGTTTGATCGACCCTGAGTTGTATGTCAGGTTTTGGTAGAGATGGTGTTCAGGTGTCACCTTATAACCCATGCCGAATTGGTAATCCCATGGGGCTATAGGTAGAGTGTTGGGTTGGGTGTTTGTTCTACCTTCACTTTTTTTATATCTTTGACATGGTTATTATTGATGCAGTAGTGTTTACCAGAGTTGCTTCATAGTTTGTGGTTGTTGAGCTTGACGCGAGGTGTCTTTCTTTCTTTTGGGATGACCAGATATTCTTCCTAGGATTTGTTATGCTTGTTAGGATTCCCAGACGTTCTTACCTGGGATCTGGATTCTGATCCATGATATTTCTAATATTTACTGGTATACCCAGAGGTACTACCTAGGACTTGGCTATTGAGCCTGGATGAATATAATTTGAGATATATATATATATTTTGTTGGGATGTACATAGATGTTTCCTAGTATCTAGTTGTAGATCCTTACGTGTTAACTTGTTCACCATGAGTGATAGTTGGATTCCCATTGTAGGAATTCCTTAGACAAACACATAGGCTAGATGATATATTATGGGCATGATTACACTCTCCTCAATACAGGCATGAAGTCCCAAGACTCATGGAAGATTATTCTCTCTCGAGTGGTGGGGATTATTACGATCTCCTCAGCCTATTATCAGAATGATTATGCTCTTCCAGATCAGTTACCAGACTTGAGGGGTGTTTCTTGGAATCTCAACGGTGAGTTATCTCTTTATATATTCATAGAAACCCAAGACTCGTGTTAGAATATTCCCTCTTGAGTGTTGGGGGTGATTATGATCTCCTCGGCATATTATCGTAATGATTACGCTCTTTTGAATCAGTTACGAGACTCGAGGGGTGTAGCATGACATCTCGTCAGTGAGTTCTCTCTTTACAGATCACCTATGGGTAATCCCCTTAAGATTCATCTGTGTTCTGAATTTCATGACCTCCTATGGAACGAGACCTAGGGATCGGACATTGTACTGGATTTACAGGCCTGGGTAACATGGGAATTGACTCAGTGAAATTTTTTAGTATGTCCAGATGTACTCCCTAGAATCCTTCTTTATAGGATTTACTGTCAGTATACAGTATTCTTATTTATAGGATTGAACTTCAATATGTGGTATCCTTATTCATAAGATTGACCCTTGGTATTTAGTATCCTTATTTGTAGGATTGTTCGTCGATATGAGGTATCCTTATTTATAGGATTGACTATCGGTATATGATATCCTTGTTAGTGATTGGAGGTGAGTAGGTGTGAACCCAGGTATAGGATAAGTATCTCCTATAGTTAAATAGCTTGCTCAGAGACTTTCTGATTTTGGCCGAAGAATATATATTTCAATTTGGAATATAGACCCAGAGATCGACTTAATGATACATGGATTGAGTGGAACGACATCCAACTCAATACCCTTTCATAGGATGTACAGGAGATCGGGATTACAAATCTAGGGATCTACTACTGATGTGGTTTCATGTTATTTTATTCACATACTCATGAATATCCATATTTATGTATATATTTATAGGTATGGTACTATACATGTATACATATATAGGTATGGACATCCATGGTGGCTTTTACCCATTTGACTTGAATTATATACCTAGGGCTTGACTATTGTTTCGCATTTGACTTTACTACCTTTAGTTGTGTCTTAGGAAGGATAAGAATTTTCTTTTCCATACACTAATAGCATCACATTTATAGGTTTCTTATCAATATGGCCTACTGGGATTATTTCTCACCCTTTCACGTGCACATTGGTGTACGTGTAGACCTTATGTTTTATTTTCATGTTGACCATGAGTTGCATGGTGGATAGGGTTGAGGCCTAGAGTTTCATGTTCAAGCAGAGCTGCTCATGGGTTCTTTTGATCGGGATGGTGTAGTTCGACAGTGTCTGGAGATTGGGTATGTGGTCTGGCTTGGAGTTTGTAGTAGAGCCATATACTTTTACTTTCAGTTTCTTTTGTACTCTTGTATCTTTATGGTTGGCCAAGTGGGTGACCAATGTTGTATTGTATGACATAGTTTTTTGGGCTTTTGAAACATTTAATTTATTACAACATATTTTATTTCATTTGTTTACTGCATCCACACTCTGTTTACTTTTTTCTGTATGATACTTATCTATATTCAATTCATTCTTACTCTGATATGAGGGAATATTCTCCCCGCTATCACACTCTAGGACCTCACTTATAGTCAGTAGCCTTTGAAAAATGGGGAGGCACTCTTGAGGACTTATAACCCACTGGCTCGGATCGTTGATTTAGTGGCATCCAGGCCAGTATATTACAGTTGAATGATTATTCAATCTATCTTGGTGAACATGAATCAAAAGTTGATCATATTGAGAAATTAGTTAAATAGTATGAATAAGTATCAGTAAAATCTAAAGATGATGTGAATTAAAAATTTAAGAATGAAGAACAAACTAAGATCATTTATGTTATTAATTTATCTATTAAGGGGTGAGTTAAAAATATTTATACTCTTCAAAAAAATTATTTTAGAACTAAGGTTAAACCACAAATTAAAATTGAGGTTCATATTAAAATTTTCAGTTTGGTAAATTTTTAGATGAAGTTTTGAAAGAAAGGATTGAATGAGGAAAAATAGTATTTAAATAAATGTTTGGTACTCAAAAGAAAAATTTTATGGGTAATATTGGTATTGGTTTTTATGGTCAAACATGAGGAGTAAATACTATAAATTCATAGAGCATAGGGAAGTAGTTGAAAATGAAAATTAATCAACCAATGGTAACTTATCAATAATCAAGGAATTTTTAAAAGGATGGATATTTGAGGAGTGGTGACATTAATAAAAAGAATTGTTGATGAAGTATTGGTTTTGTTTACTTATTTTCCACAATATAACTTATTTCAGTGAAGTTAAATGATATCTAAGAAGAGAATCTATTGGAATATAGTAAAATAGAGTTATAATATACTCTTCATATCAGGGAAGAAATTATTTATACGTCTACTATTTTAATTGTTCAAATTTTGTACATAATGAAGTCGATTATAGGTAGAGAAGAGAAATGTTTTTTTGGAAGATCAAGGAAAGTAGATAAATGGAAATATAATTCAATTATCTTAACATGTAGATTTTAACCTCTTGAATAATAATTATTTGATTTGTTTTTTTATACTGAAGATAATAAGAAAAGACCATAAAATTTTTCAACTCAATATATAATTTCCTACAAAGAAAGAAATAAATAATACTAAGAAGATCCAACTGGTATAAATTTCATTAAAATAAATAAATAATAATAGTACCCAGATTTTTTACATTTAGTTTTTATCTCATGTGATAGGAAATATGAATTTACTGAATAATTTTAATGGAATAGTTGATGGAACTGTGAACATTAGAAATTATGTAGCATTAAAGATTAAATTAAGTGAAAAGTCTTAAATCATTGGTGAATAGTTGAATAATAATGATATTATTTATATTGATGAACTTATTCACAATTTATTAAGAATTAGTTGGATTTTTGACATGGATTTATAGGTTACATTTAGTCACAAGGAATGCTACATTAAAAGAAAAATATATGAATTAATTTATTAAATTCTAGAGAAATAAAGGTAATTTATATCAGGTTTGTTGGAATGAAAACACTTGTCTATTGATAATATAAGAAGAAAATATATTATATAATCAGTGGGTATGCCACTTTAATCGAAAAATCAAGGATAACTTATAAAAAATAATATTTGTGGTATATTTTCCTAATTATAAAGGATATATATATATATAAATTAATATTTATATTTAGTTGATGGAAAAAAACACTAGTCTATTAAAAATCAAAGAATAAAATATATTATATAATCAGAGGGTAGGCCACTTTAATAAAAAAATTGTGGATAAATTTTAAAAAATCATAGTAGTGAAAGATATTCCTAATTAGAAGTGAGATCTAGAAAATATTGGGGAAGTTTGTATATGAGGAAATATGGTTTGAAATCTATATCGTCAAAAGATGAAGATAGCATCATGATTTATAAATTTAGTTCACACTAATGTGTTTGATTCAATTATTTATGTTTGAACTTATGGTGAGAGTAATTTTATCCTATTTTTGGATGATTATGTTAGAATATAATTTGAAATGTTCATATGGTCAAATATATAAGTGTTCGATTGTATAAAGATATTCATAAGAAAATAAAAAAATTAAATTAGAAGAACTGTAAAAATTATAAGATTAGATAATGGAAAGGAGTAAACATCCTATGAGTTTGAAATTTACCTCAAAAACATGGTATTAAGCATTGAGTGTCTTCGTTAAGGGATCTCAAATAGAATTGCTTTCTGGAGAGAGTAAATTGAAATGTCAATAAAATGGAAAAGATGTTGTTGATCAATAGTGGAATTTAACATCATTATTAGAATGATGTAGTTTAATTGGATATATATGCTCAAAATAGGGTATTAATTAGTTCAAGGGTATAGAATATGCTATATGAAATGTGTATATAAGGAAATCATATGTGTATCATCTTAGGGTTTTAGGAAGAAGTTATTTAATCCGATATAAAGAAGGAAAATAGGGAAAATATGGTGATGTATCAGATGAAATAATTTTTCTAGGATACACTAAAAAGAGTAAGGCCTATAGTTGATTCAATAAAATCTCAAAAAAAATGTGTGTGGTGATTAAAATTTTGTTGAGAAGGAATCCAAAGAATATTTTGAAAATTCTATTTCAAAAGAATTGTTTGAAGAAAGTGAATAAACAAATAAAAATTTGGAATAATATCAAAATTTTCATTCAGATCATAATTCTAAAATTGAATTAGTTAAAGAATAAATTGAATAAATGAGACAATGTGTGTCTCAATAAAGAAATAGAAGGGCTCAAGTTGATTCAATCAATATTGTTAGGGATAAATTTTCTTCAACACAGACTCTATGGATGAAGATAATAGAATATACCAATCTATTATCTAAGGTAGAACCAAATTTATTTGAAGAAATTTAAAATGAGGAATCATGAGTTAAATCCATGAACAAATAACTGAACCAAATTGATAAAAATCGAAATTAAGATCTTTTGATATAAGTGAAAATCATAATGTGATTATTACAAATTGGGTCTTCAAGAACAAGTTAGATGAAAATGGAATAGTTTTCTGAAATAAATAAAGGCTAGTTTGTAAGGTATATACTAATGTTGAAGGTGTTGATGTTGAATATACTTTCACATTTGGGGCTTGAATAGAATCAATTAGACTCTTCTTAGAAGTGGATGTTCATGGTAAGTTCAAAGTGTTTCAAATGGATGTAAATACAACATTATTAAATTTATTCTTGAATAAATAACTGTATATAGAATAACCATAAGGAATTTTTTTGTTAATTATGATTCTAAAGTATGAGGGTTGAAGAATAAATTGTATGGACTAATACAAGAACCTTGTTCTTGGTATGAGTGAGTGGATTCTTTTACTAAGGAAGATATAGTACAATAAAGGAGGAGTTGATCACAACTTCTTTGTGAAAATTTCAAAAAATGATCAATTCATGGTGTGGGTGAGTGTAAATGGAATCAATATTGAAAAAAATTCAAAATTAATGATCCCAAAGTTTGAAATATCAATGAATAATAAGTTGACATATTTTCTAGGGTAGGGAGTTCATCAAGATAAAGGGAATACCTTAAACTCATTGGTAAATTGTGAAAAATAAGTTTTAAATAATTTAAAAATAGAAGATTGAAAGCCTTTTCTGATCAAATAATAGTTAGAAATAAGTTGGTAAAGAATGAGAATAATGAGGGAGTATACTTTACTTTGAATAAAAGAATTATTCAGAGTTTACTTTATTTTACTACTACTAGGCCAGATATTTTTAAGGAAACATGTTTGGTAGTACATATACAAAGTTTTATAAAGAAGAAATATATTTAATATGTGATGATAATAATGAGGCTTTTATCTGTTATTGGAAGCAATAATTTAGGAGGGGATATTATCCATAGAGTATTATAGCATAGTATAATTGACCATAGAAAATATAGGACCACATTGGTGAATTTAGTTATTTCTCTTGTTTCCTTCACCAATATTTTCATCACATAGGCTTAGAAATTAATTAAATGATATTTTTTCAGTTTTTGAATTTTTTAGCATCAAGTAATTTCATATAATAGTTTAAACTAGAGTGAAATTTCCCTTTGAATTTTATTTTCAAAAGGGGAGAAAAATGAAAAGGGGAAAACATCAATAAATAGAATGGAAAAATGTATAGTTATTAATAATGTAGGGGGATTAAATATATCAATATTAGGGGGGATATTTTTTAATATTGTTACATTGATGATTGAAAATATTTAAAAGATGGTATTGTGTTCTTTATGGTTGACAATAAATTCCAAAGAGGGTGATTTTTGAAACCACAAGTTTCTTTGGTTGAATTTGTCATTAAGTTGTTTCATTGAGTTTATTATGGGTTTAAGATTATTTGGATGACTCATGAAGTTATTTTAAGAATATTTAAGAAAAAATTATAAGGTTTTATTTCTTTCTTGAAGAACCAGGAATAAACACGGTGCAATGAAGTGGACCACATCGTGATTTCTAAGATAGAATAGAAAATTTTCAAGGTTTGTATGTTTTAATAAGCATGGTTTATAGGTTATCATGAGACATTTACTTTTCCATATTTAGAGTTTTAAGTTGTACCACACTAAAATACCAATAACCATGCCATAGTGGTGAATGGAGTTTAAAAAATGTTATCTCTAAAGTTAGGGCCACTCAAGCTGCTAGGTGGCTATAGAGGTAGACAAACAAGATCAAAGGAAAACTTGACCATAGAAATGATAAAGATGCATATATTCTAGTATAGATTAGTGTTAGGGGTATATATAACCACAAAATAGGGCATCATAGTTCATAAGAGTTCTAGTTGTTGGCGGCATCAGAAAGGGGGTTGTAGTATGAGGAGATACCTTGGCAACATAATGATAGGCAATGGAGTATTAAGGATGATAAAGGAGAGGCCTATATAAGTGAATATCAGATGTGGGACAACATCAAATGTGGTACACAGTATAGAAAAAATGGATATGCTATAGTAAGCTTCATAAAATGATTCAGGGAGAATACATATGATATTTGAATTTACCAAATATGAAGTTTTTGGGTTCCATATCATGGAATAAATAGCCACATCATAGAGTAAGTTGAAATGGATTTTGGTTTCACTAGAGTTTTTGAGGCACCTATGAAATCTCTGGTTTAATATGATGAAGTCCTTTTTTTAACTTATACATACCACTATTCTTTTATAATTATTCTTACATGGTCCATGTGCATTAAATTATTTATACTTAGTGTATATTTTAATATCACATGAGACCTCAATGAACTTAATTATTACTATGTAGGTGTTGAGTTAATTTCACATGGTGTACCTGTTTAATAGTATTTAAGCCACTCCTTGCACTAGTTTTACCTTATATAGGTTCGTACATGTGATATTAATCCTACACAAATGTATTTTAATCAGACATGAGCTAGCGTTAATGTATTCTTACAAACCCCCGGTAACATGGGTTAATCTCACAAAAGGTCATACAATGAAATTTTATTCATGTGTAGTTCCTTTTTTATTCCTACATAAGCTCTATTTTAATCTCACACAGTGCACTAAGTTAATGTAACAAAATCCATATTAGAAGCCATCACATGTAATAATAATTTCATGTGGTTATGGCCTAGATTAAAAAAGTTTAATTATACGTAAGATGAAGAAAAAATTTTCCCTTAAATTTCAATTATTAATTAGATTATATAATTTGTAAAATGTTTTTATATTATAATAACATGAATTTTTTTAATATTTATCAATTTGTAAAGGTGTTTATAAATTAATTATTTAGAAAAATTTATAATTTATTAAAAAATATTTATTAAATATTTATTAAATAAATATCCATGAAATATTAAATATTAATATTTAAATACCCTTTATCATTTATAAGAAATGCCTTGTAATTTAGAAAAAAAAGTTTTTATTTATAAATTATAAGGGTATTTTATAAAATGTTTGTAAATTATAATATATTGAGAAAAAATATAACAAATTTTATATTTAAATTATTTTGTCCCACTTAAATGTTGCACATACCCTATAATATTTGGGATAGGGGATTAACAAACCTACTTCTTATCTGTAGGGTGTTGTGTTGTGTCTAATGAGGTTGTTCTAAAATGCTTGGTCCTGCAACATGGTCAGTGAGGTTGTACCATGGTGCCTACACCCCAAGTCCCACATAGGGTGTGGGGGACAATGACTTTTTAGAGTGTTTTGGATAGTTAACCCTAATAAAATAAAAATTGTGTAGGAGAATTATTAAAGTGGACAATATTATAGTGGAGGGGTGTGCCCAAAAGGGACCCTACTGTGGTATCGGGGCTAGGGTCAACTTCATATACTTAGTTCATATGATGAGGGGGATACTGTTAGCTCCAATTAAATTCCTCACAAACACTAATATAATTAGGATAGGGTCTTAACAACCTTTCTACTTATCTTTAGGTTGATGTGGTATGTTCAATGAGGCTACATCCTAATGCATGGTCTTACAACATTGTCAGTGAGGTTGCACAATTTTACTGACACCCCTAGTCCCACATCAGGCATGAGGGAGTTTTATGCATGAAATATAATTACATTTAGTTAATCCCACCTCTATCATAAGGCCTTTTCAGAATGTTGTTGGCATTGATCCCCATTCAAATAAAAATTGTGTAGGATGAATCCTAAAATGGAAAATATTGTGGTGGAGGGTGTTCTGAAAAGAGACCATACCAAATTTTGAATTATTCATAATTACATAATTTTAATGGTTCAAATTAAAATTCCTTATTTGAGAAATAATTTAAACTACATCAAAATGAGTTTTGATGACTGATTTGATCAAGGTTTGAATCCTATAAATTTTTTATATTTTAATTATGTAAAATTTATATATAATAGAAATGAAATATAGAATTTTTATATTTCACTTAATAAAATATATTTAAATTACATTTCATAAAATGGTTGATATGAAAGAGTTAATATTTTTAAATGAATATAAAGTGTTTATATTCAAAATTATGGAATGTTCATAAGTCTGGTTAAATTATAAAGTGTTATTTTTAGCTTTCATTTATGAATTATTCGCAAATTTTTATGTCTTATTTAATTATGTGAATTTTTCATTTATTTATGATCCATTAAATTATTTATTATTCTTAGTTTTAATTTTTTTTATGAAATTATATTTATACTTTAGCTTAGAGTTGTTAAATTTCTTATAAGTTATTATACATGTGTTTAAGTGGTTACATGCTAGGTATGAAAAGTTATTTAATTTTCATCTACTTTGAAATTATCTTGTACGAGGGCATGAAATTGAATTAGTAAGTTAATTATGATTTATACATAATATGAAATTTTTTCATGTACCTTATGTATTTAATGCATTTTTATTTGTATAAATATAGTTGAATTTTGATTTAGGTTAGTAACACATGATTTGAGTTGTGTAAAGAGTTTCATGTCAATATGGTCAGAACAGATTGATTTTATGGGAGGAATAATATTGAAAACTAAATCATTAGAAGAAATAATACATAAATATAATGACATGAGATATGTTGGTGAGATTAAATCCCATTTACAAATACTAAGGGTCATATTTCTACCAAAATAAACACATGACAATACTTTGATCATTCAATCAAGTAGGTTATGAAAAAGAATGGTACCTATGGATTATCTTATATAAGGAATGAAGGAAATTGATTACCCTAAGAGTTAAGTAACCAAATCCTTTTAAATTTTTGGGTTACATATAGCTGAAAAATCATAAGATCTAGGATACTAGAAGAATGTTTTTGAGTTTATCCATATGATGGATTGGGAAAAGAATTATCATCTCCACTATCCAAGATTCAAATATGATATGATTGAAATAATTTAATACCTAAATAAATATATGTATAGATTAATATGGAAGAGGACTCATTTATTAGTGAAATATAGATCTTGGACCACTAATGGATATAGTAGATTCAAAAGGGGTAATGATTTTAATGGGAGAATATTTAATAAAATTAATTACTAAATGTTTGTAAAAAATGGTACTTATTTGATAAAATATACTATTATAAATAAATTACATCATCATAATCAAAATAACATTGATACTAATCCTTGAAAATAAGAATATTAATTTAAAAAAATCCTACAACTGGTAACATAAGAAAATTTCTTAAGGAAAAAATAATGCATTAGATAATTAACTTCTTGAGTAAACAAGTGTTGAAGTCATTAAAAAAATGAATATAAATTCTTATAAGAAATATAGAATGATTAAATTAATGATTAAAAATCATTATGTTAAAAATGACCTAAGTAACTTCAGAATCCACTCATATACTCAATATGATTGATTGTGCTATGACTAGGTGAGACTGAAGGTTTCCTTTAAGTATTGTTATAGTTAAAGACTCATTATGTTTACATTGGTATAAATGATCTAAAAATGTGAGTGAGTTCATAAATATTTTAATCAATATTCTTAAGGTGATGTGGATAAATGTAATGGGTATATAATTTCTAGGTTTTGGTGTTATTTTATCAATACAAGTGGGTAAAAGTTCAAACTGGAAGAATAAAAGTTAGTTGGAAATTCCAATGATGTTTCTTTTAGTATCCATTCAAGGTCATTGAGACCTAAATATGTCATTATGAAGGATTATTAATGATTCTATAGGATGTAATTATTCAAATACCTAAAGGAGTTTGAGAAATTCCATGGAATTTCCATCTTATATATTAGTGTTTTACAATTAAATTATTCAATTTTGAAGGGCATAAGATACAAAATGTATACTTTATGAATTTTATAAATATATATAAGTTCATAATAAATGGAGGAATTGATATATATTATTATTTACATTCAAATGATAATGAAAATAATTTATACATCAAATATTTTTATATAAAATAATATATATCAAGCATGGATAGATCTATGTTAATGATGTGTATCTCTATCTCATTTATCTTATATGATAAGAGAAGTTTTTTATTAAAAAAAGAATTTATATAAACAATATGAGATTAATAAACATTATTTCTGATTCATAAAATTCTATAACATACTTGAGAAGAAGAAAAGGATGAAAATGATTTATCTAAGATTAGAAAATTTATATATTTTTTTTCTAAAATATATAAAATTTAGATTCCACCACTATCAGTGGTATATTTTAAAGAATAAAATATTATTTATTATAGTTCCTCCAAACACAATAATACCATATATGACATGGGAAAATAATTTGTTAAATATTCCTACTAAAGGAAATAAGAGTTATTTCCTTAATACAGCATTGTTTTTATAACTTAGAAAGATATTCTGAAGTGAATATCATATCTAAGAGTCTAATTTGAGTTTATTTGAACTTATATAAGTTCAAAGATAACAAATAAAACATTATGTCAGATAAAAATAAGTGTGAATTTAATCTTATCCTAAAAGAGTTTAAGATGTGTTGTTGAAGTAATAATGTTGATACTTACATTAGATTTTTCAAAAACAAACTGATGGAATTAGTTCTAAAGTATAATGATGGTGAAGTACATATAAAGAGTTCTAAGTAAACAATAAAATTCATTAACATTCTTAAATTTAAATTTTTGAAGTTAAGGAGTTAAATATGTTCATGGAGTTGAACATTATGAATATGATTCCTAAATCACCCCATTATTCAAAAATTCTTTCTTCATAGATGTTTCTCAATAAAGAGTTAGTAGGATGATTTTATTAGGTGGTCACATAGTGATGTCATGGGATTTACATAGAGGTTTAATGGGTATTATCAAAAACCTGAAAGTTTAGAAAACATAAGGTAGATCTGGAAGTCTATCATGTATGATATGTTAGATAGTTTCTTATGTATAGTTTTTTTAATATTCTTAAATAGTTTAAGAATATAAAATGTATCATGTTAAGAAAAAGGAAATATCCGCTTTATCATTATTTCACATTTGTTATATAAATATATATATATATATATATTGTTATATATCTCTTGAAATTAAATTATTATTGACCCCTCAATGTATGACTTTGTTTTATACCTAATAGGTTATAATAAAATTTTAAGGTTCACGTGAGTTTAATTCTTGTATCGAGATATATAATATACCCATGAGGCGTAAAATGAGTTTTTTGTGCTTGATGACCCATTAAGTATACAGCCTATATTGTCATACACTATGTATTTGGTATATTAGAGGTGCATGGTTCATATTTGGAGTCCCCACTACCAGAGGTCAGTGATATACATAAAATGAGAATCTTTATAATTTTATACCTTTCTTACACAAGCCTTGAGGCATAGATAATCAGGTGGTGGTTGGGTATTTTTTTATCATTTCATTAGTTGGAGCATAACCAAGATAAGATTTTTCCTTTCATATGATGATAAATAAATTTATTCCCTTGATTGAGATAAACTGAGGAAGTGTACAATTGTACTGAGATAGTACATGTGATGTGCTTATCTATTCGGGCGAAGGACATGTGATGTGTAGAAACCCCAAATCGAGTAACCTAGAATTAGTGTATACTTTATAAAATTGTTATAAGATACCAGGGATCTCATCCCAAAGGGCTGATCTTTTTAGTAGTCTTTAAGAACTAGTTACATACATGATTCCCATATTATAATCAAAAAATAAAATACATATCATAATAAAAATTCTTTCAACCATGGTATTATTCATGTTATCCTTCTTCATATCCTAGGGAAAGGAAAACAAATAAATGTTGAGCCTAAATTCTAAGTAATATTTATGTAAAATAGAATCTATTATGAGTAAATAAGGTATAAATAATATATAAATGTAAATAATTGAAAACACATTTCATTTAATCAATAACTTCAGAAACAAATGCATCCATGGATAATATCAGTGTAATAATGACATGGATAATAATAACTAAATTCACAATGAATTAAATGATTAATATTCTACATCATGATCTCATAAATTGTGATATATTTATTGTCATAGCCTTTTTCCAATATATCTTAATAGATGGGTAGGTATATACCAAAAACCCATTTAAATAAGACTAGAAAATAGATTTATCTCATATGACTGACTGATGCATTGAGGGACTATCTATAACCAGTCATCACTCATCACTGCATGTCCAATGCATTCCTCATATATTGAATGTTCATTTCAATTCATAAAAAATATATCGTATCATAAAAATATCTATATTGATTAAATAATATGAAATATTAAGATTTCCCTAGTCAATCAAATAAATTTCACAGTAAAACATTGTATGTAAAAATAGTATATACTTTAGGAAATAAATATATCTATAACACAAATAATATTGATATTTAATAGAAATTTAATTTCTAATTAAAAATGATCATAGGAAAGTGAATGATTCAAGATAAAGTTAATGACTAAAAAATTAATAAGAGATAAAATATGGCCAACAATTCATCATAAATATAGGTTTTCAAATAAAATCATACCCTTTGGATAATAAAGTAAAATGGAATTAAAACATTAACATGATATTTCATTAAATATTTTTATTTTTAAAACTATTGAAAACTTTTTGAATAAGTAAAATATTGTAAAATGGTTATAGAAGTGATAATATATATTAACATCATATACGTTAAAAATATTCCTTTTGAATTTTTATAAAGAAATTAAAAAACAACCCATTCAGAAAAATGTAGAAAAATTAATTTTAAACCTTTTAAAAATTCAAGGATAACATAAAATATCCTTAATATATCATTTTAATAAATAAAAATTACTTTTGTAAAATAATTTAGAAAAATATGGGTATAAAAGAAAAATATAATCGGTCAAAATAGAAATAAGAACTATTTTTATTTTAAATAGATATTTTATTGATTCAAGTTTTAAATAGAGGTAAATTTGGAAGAAAATATGGAAACTTTTTAAATATCTATAGGATAAGAAAATAGGTGGACTTTATAAAGGATATTTTGTAAGATTTCTTCAATGAAAATAAGATCAATCCTAAAAAAATTCCTACCGCTTTTGTAACTTTCAAATTTTAACCCCTTGGAAGAATAAACATGAATTAAAACATTAATAATAATTAATAAATATTTATTTATTTTAAATACATAAAATATAGATTATATGCACCATATAAAAGTAAATAGGTGCATAATACCAAAAATGTCTCAATGGAGTGGAAATTGAGATGAAGTCCCTTACTATAAGTTTGAATTGCCACATCAGTTCTTTTAGACTCATGTATAATAAATTCAGATTTATTATAATTATATCCCAAAACTATATAAATATCTATAATATCATATATATAATCCATTTATAACATCTTATCACCCATTTTTAAAAATATTTTATTAATTTCATTGTTGTGGGTGTTAATTGCTTCGTTTTTTCATATATGTTTTGATTTGTTAGTTCTAGTCCTTGGTACGTTGATTATGGTTACATAATCAATATAATTTTAATCATGATGTAAATATATTATATATTCATTATATATATATATATTTATTTATTTATTTATTTATTTATATTCATCCATAAAAATTAGAGATAGAAAAATGAATTACATTGTTCATGGTAACGGTAGGTCGTACATATGCATGAACATTGTTTTCACTTTTCAATGGATAAAATAAAAGAAAGTTAAATAATAATTAAAATTTATAGAAAAGGTATTATATAATATATATTCATTAAATCTATCCTTATCATCATCCATGTAAATATGAAATGAAAAATAAATCATATGGCTTCGTGGAGGTGGTAGTCCACATGCACGCACGAACGATGTTATCATTCTCCAATAGATCAGAAGGTAAGAATATTTATAGGATATTATAATTATAAAAGAATAATTGTGGCATAAATATTATATATATTCATTAGTTTTATATTTATAACAATCCATGTGATGTGGTAATGGAAAAAAAATTATGTCGGTTCGCTAGGCGGTAGTCCATCGTACACACGAGTGATGGTTTTTTTCCCTTTTATTGGAGAAGGAGATTGATAAATATTATGAAAAAAATAATAACATCTAAATATATGTAACATAATTTTGTTATTATATTTTAATGCTCAGTACATAATTTAAGGTGGTAAAATTATAAGAAAAATGAAAGTGCTTAGTGAAGATGATTACCACTTCTTTTAAAGAGCTCATTTATATCTCTTCTTAAGGGACCTAGGGTTGGTATTTTAGGAAGAAAAAAACCTAAAAAACGTGTATGATAATTTCTATAATATTAATTGGTAGGTTTTGGTTGATCTAGATAGATCAAAGTGGTGTAAATAATATAGATAAGGGGTGGCCTATTATAAGTGAAGGGATGGGAACTTTTGAAAATTTATGAAATATTATAAAATAATATGTGTTTAACTCATCTAAAATGGTTCCAAAATAAAATATATTATAATATAAGTAGTATACAGTCTTAATATAATAATAATATTAAATTATTATGTCTTTAGATATCATTTTAAACCTTATCATTTGTATTAACCCCTTGGTTAACCAATTTTAACCTTAACTTTAGTATTAACGTTTTAAATATTAAAGGGTTATAATTTTACAAATAAGTTGAAAATTGGATCACAAATAGATAAGGGATGGAATTTTAAACCATATTTTATCCCCTTTTTACACTTTTTATATCTTTATTATTTTCAAAAAAAATAATAAAATATTTTTTTCATAAAATGTTATTAATATCACTTTTCACACTATTTAATTAATTTGACTTTAAATACTACAAGAAAGATTTTTAATTCCAATATAACACTTTAAAACAACTATAATATCTCATATTTATCTATAAAATCCATAATATACAATAATTCATCCAAATTTTATTAGATTTTATACTTTTAAAATCATTTATTTTATTTTTCTACTGTTTGAATAAATATTGTATCTGTGTTGCGTAAGAATTTAACGTAATTATTAATTACCTAAAATTTAAAAATAAATTAAAATGAAAAAAATATATTTCTTATTTAAAATAGTCATTTATTACTAAAAAATCTCTTTTAATCATTATGGGAGAATATTAGTGATATTAAAGTCAAGAGTGTGACATTTTGTTTTTATTCTTTTCTTAAAATAATATAAAGCTCAATACCAGTGAAAAATGGAACCAAGTCACCATATTTTTAATACTTGGATGATAATTTTAAAACTAAACTAATAAAATAATATAAAGTAAAGTGTTATAGAAATTTTAAAGCCTTGTCCCATTCGTTGTTAACCTTAATTACCAAATTTACTCTTTATCAAGGATGATAAATTTTACCACTATTACTATTCTTTATAACCAAAAATAAATGGGATCTATTTACCAAATTCAATCCTACTAATTCCAAATATAAAATACATTTTATTAAATTCAATTAATCCAAATGGTAGAAATTAATTTAAGAAAAAAATGGAAAACGCAACCAAAAATAGTTTTTTAGAAAAATGTGTTTTTAAGTCCCAAAATGAACTTATACAAAGATCAGGTATAATGATGATTAAAATATAATTAATTATATTATTTATAACTAAATTGGTATTGTATTTATTTATGATTAAATTTAAATCATTATGGGGATTTTTTAATTAATATAAATGATATCTTTAAAAATTGTATTTTCCACTATTCACTGAAAAAATAATCATTTCAGAGAAATAATAAAATTTCAAAATAAACTAATATTGACTTGGTAAATTCAAAAATAATATAATTATCACATGATAGTATTTTAATAGTTTGTTTCAATTAATTTAAACTAAATGTTGTTTTTAAATCAAGCTATCAAAGAAATTTATTTAAATAGAAATATATCATAAAATATCAAGTTTTTATGTTCAACCCCCTTTATAAGAAATTCAACCTAGAAATTTCATCACTCTGATAAAAAAACTGAGTGTACTTATTTCTATTCACATCCTTAGGTTCCCACATAGATTCCTCAATTTTATGAGTTCACCACAAATCTTTGACCAAAAGGGTGGCCCTATTTCGTATTAATTTCTCTCTATGATCCAGAATTTCTACTGGTTATTCCTAATAGGACAGATCTAGATTCAGATTTATGACCACTAAGTTCAGTATAAGTGACGGATCAGATAAGTCATTTCTTATTAGAGATATATGTAACACATAATTAACTTGAGAGAGATTATGTAGAAGTATCGAGCGATAATCTATCTTCCTAATACAATCAACAATTTCAAAGGGACTAATATATATAGGTCAAAAACTTCCCTTATTTCAAAATATCATAACCTTCTTCCAATTATATATTCATATGAATAACTTGTCACTAATTTTGAACACTAGATATCACCAATAATTCTTAGAATAACTTTTTTGTCTACTTTGAGCTACCCTTATGTGTTTTTGAATGGATCTGACCTTCTCTGCCATTTCCTTAGCTAGATCACATCCCAATAGATTTATTTTTCCAACTTCATCCCAACACATTAGAGTTCTTCACTTCCTTATATAGAGGGATTTATAATAATCTATTTGAGTGCTTGTATAATGACCTAAGAATGACGTACATTAATATTACATCATTTTAGATTAATATTCATTGAATTATACAAATGCATGCCTAAGTACCATAATAGTTTAGTGTCTTTGGAAACTTGTAATACATTCTTCTAAATTGTGAAAGATCTTCAACATCTCCGCTAAATATTTTACTCTTTAGTACTCCTAATTAAATTTTTTATTTATAACCTAAGGAATGGAAACATAATAAAGGGTGATCTCATATGCTCAGTAAGGGTAAAAAAACAAAACATGAACATAATAATGAAAAAACATGAACATAAATTTTAATAATCGTATCATGTATAACATATATTAAAATTACGAGTCATGGAATAAATCTTGGTAATTTACAAGGCATAAATTATAAAGTAACATGATCCATGAGAAAATACCATTGGCATAAAGCATGGACTTGTGAAAAATACACAGAAGTATAGAAAATCATTTCCATATTATCCAAGGCTCATTTCCAAGACTATCATAGCAGAAAAAATTCATTACTGAATCGGGTTTACTTTCCATTTCAGCCCTCTATTACTAAACTGGATTTACTTGTTGTTATAGTCATGTCTATATCATGAGATATAAATATTTACCCAATTAATTGGAGAGATATATAGGTATCACCAATCACATAATTCAAACCATACATATGTGTGCCACAAATACATAAATCAGTCATCATAACATAACCCAAGGAATAAAATGGGTTTCGTAAACATCATTACATCATAATCCATATAAAACAAATAGATTTAATAAAGAGCATTAAATCATAAACACAATAAAACCATGGTAATAATAGGGATAGAAACAAAACCCTATTTAAAGGATTTCATCTTAGATGGAAAATAATTTTGATAAAACACTTGAAATTAATTCTTAAGGAAAATATCCTTTCTTCTCCAAAAACATTTTCTTTTCTCAAAATGACATGAAATTTTAAAAGAAAAGAATTTATTTGAAAATAAAATTTAAATATTTAAAATGAAGATTCATGGAAATAAGGCATTATAAAAATTTAAAAACCCTTTCATTTCATATAAGTTAAAATAGAAAATTCTTCTCGTATTTTTGTTAGAAATTCAAAAATTAACTCATACCGAAAACGACAAAAAAAATCCTTCCATACCATTTAAGAAAAATTCACCAGTGGGTAAAATTGAATTTAGAAAATTTTATAATAATATAAAGAATATTTTTGCAACAAATATTTAGGAAAAATCAACATGGATAATAAATATACCCCAATAAATACTTACGAATAAAAAACCCCACATAATAATGAGATTGCAAAATTATCACTTAATAATTTATAATCAATCGAATCATATGCCTCATAAAATAAAAAATATTATATCAATATGTAAATATAATAACCTTCATATTAATAATCATATAAATATTCATATGAAAAATAAACACCACATAAAATAAATAGGTGGTGTATAAAGCATATATCCCATATAAATAAAAGTGAGACCAAATAATCCCTTACCATAGGTCCGATTTCTTCCGTATGTGTCTGAAACTCCTATATAGTGGTTTTAAACATATTATTAACTTCAATAAGAACCATAATAATATTTATGATATCATATATGATTCACTTATGACTTTATATTAACCGTTAGTTTATCAGTTTCATATTAAAGTAACATTTTGGGTAATATTCATTTTGTTTATCGTACGTATTTTGACTTGTTAATCTTGATATTATTACTTAGATAAATATGTACTTACATAAATAATTAAAAAAATTATTTATATATCATATATATTCAGTATATAAATATATATAATAGATAGATAAATGAAATGGAATACACTATTCATAGAGATGGTAGGTCATACGTACGCATGAACACTATTTCTGTTTTCTTATTGAATTTAATCGAAGCAAGTAAATAAAACAAATATTTATATAAATAATTCTAGTATAATTATTTTTCCATATATTTCATTCTTATTTATTATATATAATTTATAATCTTTCTTGAATGGTTTTTGTGGAGAATGAATTTCATCACGTCGTGGAGACGGTAAGTCGTACGTACGTATGAGCGACGGTGTCATTACTTTAATGGTTGAATAGTATTGAATTGGATGGTATATTAATTATACAGAATCATTATCATGTAATATTCATAATTTAAATCCTTTATATTCATTTTTATTCTCATCTAAATAATTTAATGTTGAATAACAAATTACACCATGGTGTGGAGATGGTAAGCCATATATACGCACATATGGTGATATCATTATTCATAGGATGTCTAAAATGAGAAATATGTTTGGAACATAATTATAATAAAATATCATCATATATATGATACTGAATTTATTACTTTGGTATAGAAACAACATAGGAAGATAAATTAGAAGAATAAAATAACTTTGAAAAAGTTGATAAAACAACTACCTCTTCTTCGCGTATTTTCTTTTAATTTGTACAAAAGTACTCCTTAGGTTGGATTTATTCCCAA
The DNA here is from genome assembly GCA_963277665.1 of Viscum album. Classification (NCBI taxonomy): domain Eukaryota; kingdom Viridiplantae; phylum Streptophyta; class Magnoliopsida; order Santalales; family Viscaceae; genus Viscum; species Viscum album. The sequence continues at coordinate 287,060,015 of OY728153.1, read as the reverse complement.
GGTATTGCCTCTAATATGGAGTGAGGTAATTTTTTAGGAGAATTTTTCAGGTTTTGGCCGATCCAAAGGGCTTTATATTTGTGAATAAAAGAGAAGGATATGTTCTCTTTTATAAGAGAGGGGAGGGGAACTTTTGGAAACTTCAAAACTATTAATTTATTATAAATTTATTTTCAATTTCAAATCGATAAAAGTTGAGTTAATTATATTATAAAATATCTATGGGTCAAATACTCTAAAATAATGATTTTTAGGCAAGTTTATGTCACAAAATTAACCTTTTCTTGTCAACTTAACCCTTAGTTAAACAGTTTCACTTTTACCATGTTTACTTGTCTTTTTATAATATAAGGGTAATATAGTTTCTATAAAATGAATAACTAACCCCAATTGGATAATTTATGAAATATTTAATATTATACTAGTTATTTTTTCAAATATGAGATTTTTATGAATTTTATAACATTTAATAAAATATTATTTATTTTAAAGTATCACTTATTTCTATTTTGATACTATCCAATATTTTCATTTTTTAAAATATAAAAACAACATTATAAATTCAAAAAAAATCATTTAATATGCTCCTAAAATTTCATAGTAAACTATAAAATTCGTGGATTACCGTAATTAATTAAAATTATATTTCTTTTAATATTTTTAATACCATTTATTTGATATTTCTATTAATAAAATAATTTGTGTATCACTGTTGTGTCATCATTAATGGTAATTATTTAATCTCTAAAAATTATAAATAAAATAATTATGATTTAGATAAAAATATTTATCTTTACAGAGATTATTTAAAATTTATTTTATTCTACAAACAACAATATATTAAAATAGTATACTAATAAAAAATCCATAGTGTAAACAACTTGACTTCCTTTTAAATAAAATATGATAAGGGTATTATTCATATCCATTTGACTCAAAATGGTCAATAATTCGACACTTTAATAAATATGGATGAGATATAAATAACAAAAATTATTTAGCTTTGTTTTTGGGTCATTTAATAGTCCTTAAAAGTTTAATTGTAATCATTTTAATTATTTTTCTTCTGCTTGCACAAGCACTGTATCAGCATTGTATAAGAATTTAAGGTAATAATTTATTTCCTAAAAATTACAAATAAGTTACCATGATATAGGTTATAATTTTATCTTTCTAAAAACTATTTATAGTTGAAAAAATTCCCTGTTCATCCCTATATTAAAATATTTCACTTGTTAAAACCAAAAGTATAGTAAAAAATTGGATTTTCATTAAATATAATATTAAAAACATTTTTAAGTCATCCAAGTGGATCCAAGTGGTACCAAAATCGAACTAAGGATACTTTTGGTCAAAAAAAACTTAACCAGTGAAATTAGAACAAGTTTTGGAGTAATTATAATATTATTTTAACCTTTAATTACCCGATTTACTTTTAACCACAATAATAAAACAATTATTAATGTTACTATTCATAATGACCAAAAATAAAAGATTAATATTTACATAATTTGGACCTACTAATTAAAAATATGGAATCAATTTTAAAAAATTAAAAACATAAAATTTGGAGTAATTAATTTAAAATTAATCATGTTTTCAGAATGAAAAACAGGTTTTTAAAAGCTAAAATATTGCATTAGATTGAAATGTTTTTACATAAAACTTCATGGTAAAATTAATTAAAATGACCAAAATTATATTAAATAATAAAAATATATTCTATTTTTACTTGTAAACCATCCAATAATATAATTCATCCACATAAATTATTTTGATGAAAATAATTATTTTCAATTAAAATTTAATGTATTTTTATTATTCATCAAAACTTGAAAGTTATCAGAAAAAATATAAAAAATTCGTACAAAGTAAATTTTTATATCCTTCTTCCAAATAAAATGTTTATTTTTTTTAAATATAATATATAAAAGTTTCAAAACTAGATTTAAAATGGATGCGCCATTAAAAGGCTGTAAAACAATATTTTTTGAAAATTACTTCTTTTATCTGAAAAAATGAATTTGTTCTTATAAAATATCTAGAAAAAATATAAAATAAATTTTAAAAATTATATTTAATATATTAAATATATATTTAATTAATAAAATCCCCCAATATTGGTTGTATTATTTTATAAACTTGCTTATTTTCATTTAAATAGTTTTCTAGAAAAAAGTTAATATTGTTCATACCCACCATTATAATGATTAGGTTATAAGGTAACATAATAATGTTTATTTTTTCACTTATACTCGGTCTTGCATAAAATTAATTCTATCAAAAATAACTTGAAATTTTATGTAACACAATCCAAGAATATCATTGTGTACACTACAAGATAAGTCGATGTTTGTGTATCGTGCAATCTTATCTTGGTGTAGCGTACAACACAAGAAATCAAAGAAATTTTAAAAATATATATATCTCATAAAAATCTCAGGGAATTAAATTCTACCCCCATGAAAATGAATTTTTCCCTCAAATTTCATTAGGGTTATAAAAGTTTAAATACTTAAAAGTTTCTTTCATAGAAACCAACATCATAAAAAGGAATACTAAAACTTTATTTTAAAAAGGAAGTTTAGAAAAATAATGGTTTCCCAAAGTAACTCATCACTAGGTTTCCACATAGGAGAACATAGGTGGAAAGTAAAAACATGGATAAGTAAAAAAACTATCAAGTTCTTATGGAGAGTGATAGAGAAAATCATTAAAATAAAGTTAATAATAAAAAGCCATAAATTTGTGATGATCTAAGGGACCATATGATTAATTGGATAAGAAGGTTCTAGGATAAATTTTTTGGTTTTTAATATCATTTTCATAAAGTTTAAGAACATGATAAGAAATACATACTTGATTTTAGTACAATCTCACCATTGGTCGTGACTTGAACAATTTCCACTTCATCTCTTATTCAAAGAAATGAAGTTTAATTTTTCATTCTTTAAGTGCTAGTATATCATGTGATCCATAAATAGAATGATAGTTCATTCCATATATCTTTATAAAAATAAAAAGGTTATCATAAGTAATCAAATATGCATAAGTACAACTATGGTGAGATAATAATTTATTCTAACAAACTTCATCTGATGTTTAACTTAAATTTTCTATAAATTGATAACCTTATAATCCTTATAAAATATTAAAATCCAAAACTTTAGAAAAAGGTTCACTAACTCAGCTTAACATTTATCCCCCATATATCATAAGGTATCTCTTATTGGTCAAATTCCAAAAATGTGAACAAATTCATCATTTATTCTCTTGAGTCCTGGTAATAACCTAAATTACCATATATACTTATTGAAAACATGCATGTTTCCTTATTCTTATGTCCAAAAAATATGTAAACTTCATCAATGGTAGCATAACCCACATGTCAATAAATCTGAACCATTTCCAAGGTAACTAATATCATTCAATTTACTTATTCCAATCCAATATATACTTATCCAAATATCATTATGTCAATATCATGCTCATATTAAGGGTTACCCTTCCCTTAATCATGTAATTTCTAAAAACATCACCTTATTACCTTAATCACTTTTCATGGTTACCGATACCACACATCATATACTTTCAAATACATTTGGAAATACACAATGGACCACTACATCGATATTTTATTATTCTATAATACTATAAAAGTGATTGTACAACATTATTCTGGAATCCCATTACATAAACAGTCAATCATTCCACAACTTTGTTGTCATGCTCCATGTCTTAAATAGTGATCACATTATATTTTCTTTTCCCTTTATCCTTAATATTTTTTTAATATCGATCATAATCAATAACCCTTGGATTAGGGCATTGGTTATCATAATTCCCCATTTCCTTGAACATGAAACACTTATTTGTGGTAGGTTCACTCTTTGGAGATTTCTATTTATTCCCATTACTTCAGTTGAAAAATGTATGATGTCCTTCTCTCTCATACTTAAAATATTTATCAGTACCCTTAATACAATTTCCTCCATGTTTCCTTCAACACTTTGATCATAAAGAAAATATAATATTCTTTTCTCTATAATTTTTAGAGTTTCCTTTGAATTTTATCTTTCTTTTCTTATCATAACCATGAGATAGGTGGGAAACTGTAATTTCTCTTTTTGTATTAAGAATACGAGGAATGTACATATTGAAAAATAAGTTCTTGAACTCATCCCAATCCATGTATTCAATATTATCTTTTTGCCTCATATTCTTGATAAAGTTCCAACATAGACTTGATTTACTTTCCAAGGGATAAGTTCCCAACTTAACCTTTTTTACATTTTGAATAGTGGAGAATGAAAAATATCTTTTCTATGGTACAAATCCATTTCTCAGAAACTAATGGATCGGTCATTCCACTAAAATAAGGTGTATGTTTCCTTAATAAAGATTCAACAGAACGTTGTTCCCTCCTTTGATAGTTTTAAATCCTAGAAAGATTCATAACTTGAAAAGTTTTTATAGTCATTGAATCAAGATTATTCATTCCAACTCCCATAAAATTTTATTGCTCAAAAGGATAATTGTTACATTTCTTGTTTCATACATCATTAACACAATTCCTTCAGGTTCCATCCATTGTCTAAAACCCATAAGGAATAGTGTGAGAGGAAAAAACATACTAGGAAAATAACATATTCAAGGGGAAGTACTTTCAATCACTAACATCTTAGGTATAATCCTAGGATAACAATGATCATTACCAATATTCATGGATTCTATCTAATAGTTAGACTTATCCTTAGGTAAATCCCTAACCATACCTTAGAAATATCTATAGGGATCTCACTAAAAATTCTCTATCCTAGTTTACAAAGGTTAACTAAACCTTTCCTCTGATACCAACTATAACAACCCAAGCATGACGTACATGAATATTACATATTTTAGATGAATATTCATTATATTTTACAAACACATTCCTGATGACCATAATAGTTTAGCTCCTTTAGAAATTTGGAATACATTCTTCTAACTTGTAAAGGATATTCAACATCTCCCATAACTATTTTCACCTTTAGTACTCCTACTTAAACGATTTATTTACATGAACATAACTTTTTAGAATCATTTCGTGTATAACATATACCAAAATTACAAGTCATGGAATAAATCTTAGTAATTTATATGGCATAAATTATAAAGGAACATGAACCATGATAAAATAGCATTGGCATAAAACATGGATTTGTGAAAAACACACATAAGCATAGAAAATAATTTACATATTATCCAAGGCTCATTTCCAAGACCATTATAGTGGAAAAAGTCCATTACTGAACTGGGTTTACTTACCATTCCAACCCTATATTACTGAACCAGATTTACTTTCTGTTCTAGTCATGTCTATCTCATGAGATATAAATTTTTACCCAATGAATTAGAGGTATATATAGGTCCATCCATCCACATAATGAAAGTATACATATTTTTTCCACAAAAAAATAAATCATTCATCATAACATAACTTAAGGAATAAAATGGGTTTTTTAAACATAATTCCATCATAATATATATAAAACAAATCGATTCCAAAAATAGAATTCCATCATAAACACAATAAAACCATAGTAAAAATAGGGATAAAAATTTAACCCTGTTTAAATGATGTCATTTTAGATGGAAAATAATTTTGATAAAACACTAGAAATTAATTATTGGGAAAAATATCCTTTCTTCTCCAAAAACATTTTTTATTCTCAAAATGCCATGAAAATTTAAAAGGAAACAATTTAATTGAAAATAAACTTGAAATATTGTAAATTAATCTTCATTTAAATAAAGATTTATGAAAATTTGAAAATCCATTCATTCCATATAAGTTAAAATAAAACATTCTTCTTGTACTTTTGTTAGGAAGTTAAAAAGTACCTCGTACTGAAAATGACAAAAAATTCCTTCCATACCATTTAAGAAAAATTAACTATTGGGTAAAATTGACTTTAAAAAATTGTATAAGGATAGATATAATATTTTATAATTCATATTTAGTAAACATGGACATAGATAATAAATATACCCCAGTAAATACTTATGAATAAATAATCTTGAATAATAATGAGATTGCAAAGTTATTCCTTTCTAATTTATCATCAATCGAATTGTATGCCTCATAAAATAAAGAATATTATATAAATATTTAAATTTAGTAACCATTATATTAATAATCCTAAAAATATTCATGGGAAAAATAAACATCACATAAAATAAATAGGCGGTGTATAAGGCATATGTCCCACAGAAAGAAAAGAGTGAAAAAATAATCCCTTACATTAGGTATGATTTCTTCCATATGTGTCTAAAACTCATATATATAGATTTAAAACATATTGTTAACTTTTAAAATAACAATAATAATATTTATGATATCATATATTATTCACTTATTACTTTATATTACCCGTTCATTTATCAATTCCATGTTAAAGTAATGTTTTGGGTAATAATTGTTTTGTTTAGCATATGTGTTTTGACTTGTTGTTCTTGATATTATTAATTAGATCATGATTTACATACTTAAAAAATGTAATAAATGATTTATATATCATTTATATTCAGAATTTAAATATATATAATATATAGATAAATGAAATGGATTAAATCGTTCATGGAGATGGTAGGTTGTATGTATTCATGAACATTGTTTCTGTTTTCTTATCGAATTGAATTAAAGCAAGTAAATAGAACACACACACACACGCACATATATATATATATTTGAATAATTATATTAGAATTATTATTTCATATATTTCATTCTTATTTATTATATATACTTTATAATTTTTCTTGAATGGTGAACATGGAGAATGAATCTCATCGCATCATGGAGATAGTAAGCCGTATGTACACAAAAGCGACGGCCTCATTCCATTAATGGTTAAATGGTATGTAATTGTTTGGTATATTAATTATATATAATAATTATAATGTCATATTAATTATTTAAATCCTTTATATTCATCGTTATACTCATCTAAATAAAGTAGTGTTGAATAACAAATTACACCACAGTGTGGAGACGGTAAGCCGTATGTACGCACGCATGATGATATCATTATTTATAGGATGGATAAAAGAATTAATATGGTGGTACCATAATTATAATAACATATCATCATATATATGATACTATAGTTATTACTTTGGTATGGAAATGACATAGGAAGATGAATTAGAAGAATAAAAGAACTTTGAAAGAGTTGATAAAACAATTACCTCTTCTTTGGATATTTTCTTTTGATTTGTACAAAATGAATTTTTAGGTTAGCTTTCTGCCCAAGTTATGGAATATAGGAATAAGTTATGGAATTTTGGAGAATAATTGGTTAGGTTTTGGATGAGCCAAATGGATTTATATGTGTGAATAAAAGAGAAGGGAAGGTTCCCTTTTATAAGAGACGGGAGGGGAACTTTTGGAAACTCCATTAATATTAATTTATTATAAATTTATTTTCAGTTTCATATAGTTTCAATGTGAGTTATTTCTAGGATAATATGAGTATGGGTCAGAATCCTCTAAAACAATGATTTTTAGACATGTTTAGGTCACAAAATTAACCTTATCTTTTGAATTTAACCCTTAGTTAAATAGTTTAACTCTTACCATGTTTACTTGTCTTTTTATAATATAGGGTTTAAATAGTTACTATAAAATTCCAAAAGAACCCCAATTTTATAATTTACGACATATTTAATGTTATCCTGGTTATTTGGTTGGACCTTATATTTTTATGAATTTTATAACATTTAATAAAATATTATTTATTTCAAAGTATCACTTATGTCAATATTCATACTATTCAATATTTTCTTTTTTAAAAATATAAAAAATATTATAACTTAGAATAAATCATTTAATATAATTATAAAATTTTACATTAACCTATAAAATTTTTTTATCACCTTATGTAATACAAATTATATTTATTTTAATATTTTAAAAAACATTTATTTGATATTTCTATTAATAAAATAATTTTTGTATCACTATTGTGTCATCATTAATGGTAATTATTTAATATCTAAAAATTATAAATAAAATTTCTATGATGTAGGTAATTTTTTTATATTTCTAGAAAATATTTATAATAAATTTTATTCTATTTACAACAATATATTAAAATAGTATACTAATAAAAAATCTATAGTGTGAACAACTTGACTTCCTTTTAAATAAAATATGATTTGGGTCTTATTCATATCCATGTGACTCAAAATGGTAAATAAATTGACACTTAGAAAAATATAGACAAGATATAAACAAAAAACAATGATTTATCTACGTTTTTAGGTCATTTAATAGTCCTTAAAATTTTAATTTTAATCATTTTAATTATTTTTCTTCTCCTTTCACAAGAAAAACATTAGCATTGTATAAGCCTTTAAAGTAATAATTTATTTCCTAAAAATTAAAATTAAATTACCATGATATAGGTTATTATTTTAGATTTCTAAATACTATTTATATTCAGAAAAATCCCTTTTATAACCCTATATTAAAATATTTCATTTGTTAAAAACAAAAGTCTAACAAAAAATAAATTTTCTTTAAATATAATATCATAAATATATTAAAGTCACACAAGTGGCTCCAAGTGGTCCCAAAATTGACATAAGGATACTTTCTTCGACAAAAACTTACTCAATAAAATTAGGACATGTTTTGGGGTAATTATAAAATTATTTTTACCTTTAATTACCTGATTTACCCTTAGTAGAGGTAATAAAAAAATACTAATGTTACTATTCATAATACCCAAAAATAAAAGAATTCTATTTAAATAATTTGGACCTACTGATTAAAAATATTTAATAAACATTGAAAAATGAAAAACACATAAGTTTCATTAATTAATTTAAAATTAATTTCATTGTCTGAATGAAAAACAGGTTTTTAAAAGTTAAAACACTACAAAACATTGAAGTGATTTTGTATCAAAATTCATAGTAAAATTAATTCCAATGACAAACATTATATTAAAAGGTAAAAATATATTCTATTTTTTCTTTAAAACCATTAAATAATATAATTTATCCATATAAATTATTATGATGAAAAAAGTTGTTTTCAATTAAAATTTAGTGTTTTTTTATTCCTCAAAACGTGAAAGTTATCAGAAAAATATAAAAAATTCATCCAAAGTAAATTTGTATATCCTTCTTAAAAGGAACATGTTTATATTGTTAAATATAATATATAAAATTGTAAAAAACTATATTCAAAATGGATTCACCGTCAAAAGGTGGAAAACTTCATTTTTTGAAAATTATTTCTTTTATCTGAAAAAAATGAATTTGTTCTTATATCATATCTAGAAAACATATAAGATTAATTTAAAACATTATATTGAATTTATTAAATATTTATTTCATTAATAAAATCTATCAATAGTGGTTTTATTATTTTATAGACTCACTTATTTTCATTTAAATAGTTTTTAGAAGAAAGTTAATATTGTTCACACCCACCATTATAATGACTAGGTTATAAGGTAACATTATAATATTTAGTTGTTCACTTATAATCAGTCTTACATGAAATGAATTCTATAAAAAGAACTTGAAATTTTATGTAACATAATCCAATCGTATCATTGTGTATACCAAAAGCTAAGCTGGTGTTTGCATATTGTGCAAGCTTATCTAGGTGTAGCGTACAACACAAGACATTGAAGAAATTTAAAAAATTTATATCTCAAAAAAAATATCAGGGTGTTATAGCTTTAGTGAAATCTATTGTTGTAAGAAAAATACACCAAATTAATGTGTTGTCCCCACAACCTTTTTAATTCATATAGAAATATCTCAATATGTATATTAGTTTTTGAATGATCCTCTCATCCTGAACATCTATTTAAGAATGATAAGTTGTAATGAGATTTATCTCTATATCAAGATCCTGCTAAAGAATTCTCTAAAATTTCTAGGTAAAACTCAAATCTTGATCAGATAAAATTTAGATTGGTACTCCATGAAACTTCACAACTTCTTTAATATATAACCAAGAAAACTGATTAAGAGATAAATATTATATAATAGTGATAAAATGTTCTAATTTCATAATCCAATTGACTAGAACCTAAATAGAATTATACCCTTTATATGCTTTGGGGAGTCTAGTGATGAAATCCATGGTAATGGTTTCCCATTTCAATTCTAGTATGGGTAATTATAGTAATATCCCCTTATACTTCTATCACTCAACCTTAACATGTTGACACACCAAGAATAAAGATACATACTCTCCAATATCCCTTTTCATGTTATCCTACCATAAATATTATTTTAGACATCTATACATATTTTTAATTCCATGATTAATAGAGAATAATGATCTATGAGATTCATCCAACATATTCTTCTTCTATTATGGTATTTATGGGACACATACTCGATTCTTAAACCTTATCATTATGGTATGATCATGATTGAACTCAGGAACATTCCTTGCATTCTTCTATATTTCCACATCTTCCTTATATTCCTTCTTAATCCTCTCATGTATGGATTATTTAACAATAATCAAATAAAGATTATATATTTCCCCTTTCCTCAATATTTCAAGATCCAATATATGAAAATCCATAAATATTAGATCTCTTTAAATCCTCATCATGAAAAAACTTAAATGATATTTTGGAATCAGAGCATTATCTACCTTGTTCACCTTCCTAGGGTGGTAATGAATTGAGCAGTCATAATCTTGGATTAACTCCAACCATCTTCTATATTTCATATTCAACACTTTCTAAGTAAATATATACTTCAATTTTTTATGATCAATATATATATCACACCTTTCACCAAACAGATAATGCCTCTATATCCTCAATTCAAAAATTACCACTGTCAGATCTAAATAATGATTCAGATAATTATGCTCATGAATTTTCAATTGTCTAAAGGCATAATCTATCACCATATCATTTTTATTAGTATTCATCCTAGTCCCTTATTTGATGCATCGTTATAAATCAAAATCCCTTTTTCCACTATAGTTTAGTGTAATCATAAGCATGATGAATACTAAATGAAAATGTAAGTAAAACATTAAAATGATATTAAATTAAAGAGTTTTATTTTTAAAACTATTAAAAACTTGTATAGTAATCTAAACAGTTTAAAATGGTTATGTTTGTAAGAAAATCTGTTAATTCCATATAAGTTAAAAAACATTCCTTGTGAATTTTTGTAAAGAAATTTGAGGAAAAAACTTTTTAAAAAAATTATAAATATAATTTTGAAACCTAATATAAATTATAGTATAACATAAAATTTTCTTAATAAATCATTTTATCAAATAAAAATTATTATTGTAAAACAATTTTGAAAAATATGGACATAGAAGAAAAATATACCTGGTCAAAAGAGAAATAAGATCAAATTTTCATTTAAAAATTTATTTACTTGATTAAACTCTCAAATAGAGTGAAATTTTGAATAAAATGTATGAAATCCTTAAATACATAGAGGATAAGAAAATATATTTACTTTATAAAGGATATATTATAATATTTCTTTAAGGAAAATAAGAACAACCCTAACAAAATAAATTCTTACATCTTTGGTAACATTCAAATTGTAACCCCTTGAAAGAATAAACTTGAAATAAAAATTTAATAATAATTAATAAATATTTATTAATGGTAAATACATCAAAGGGGAATAATATACATGACATATATGTAAATAGGTTCATAATTCCCAATATTTCTCAATGGAGAGTAAATTGAGATGAAATCTCTTACCTCAAGTTTGGATTTCCTCATAAGTGATTTTAACATCTTGTATAATAAATTTAGATTTATTATAATTATATAAAAGAACCATATAAATATATATAATATCATATATGATACATTTATAACATCTTATCACCCATTTGTTAATAATCTTTTATTATTATCATTGATTCGGCTGTTAACTACTTCATTTTTCATATATGTTTTGATTCGGTAGTTCTGGTCCTTTTGCTTTGATTATGGTTCCATAATCTAAAAAATTTAATTCATGATATAAATATAATATATATTTATCCATAAAAATTAATGATATAAAAATTAATTACACCATTAATGGAGATAGTGGGTCATAGGTACGCATGGACATAATTATCACTTTTTAACATATGGAACTAAAGAATGATAAATAATAAATCACCTTTATAGAATAATTATTATATTATATATATCATATATATTCATTAAATATATCTTTATTAACATCCGTGTAAATTTTAAATGAAAAACGAATCGTATCACTTTGTGGAGGTGGTAGTCCACACGTACGCACGAGCGACGTTATCATTTTCCAACAGATTGGAAGGTAAGAATTTATAAATGATATTATAATTCCAGAAGAATAATTAATTAATAAATATCATATATATTAATTATTTATATCTTCATAAAAATCCATGTGAGGCAGTAATGGAAAATAAATTACCTCAGTTCATGAGACGGTAGTCCACCGTACACACGAGCGATGGTTTTGTTTCTCATTTGATGGATAAGGAGATAGATAAATATTATTCCATAAAATTAAAAACATATTATTATATAGGAAATAGTGGTGTTATTATATTGTAATTATAAGTACATAATTGAATGTAGTAAAAGAATAAGAAAATTTAAAGTGTATAGTGAAGATGATTATCTATTCTTTGAAAGTTCTCCTTTAGATCTCCCCTTAAGGGACCTTGGGATGGCCTTTTTAGAAGACCAACATTTCAAAAACATATATATGGATGTTTTTAAGAGTATTGGGTAGGTTTTGGTCAATCTATATATATCAAAGTTTTGTAAATAAAAGATAGAAGGGGTGTCATTTAATAAGTGAGGGGAGGGGTACTTTTGGAAAAATTTGAAATATTATAGTATAATATGTTTCTAAATCATGTAAAATGGTTATAAAATGAAATATATTCGAATATAAGTATTATATAGTCTTAATATATCCATAAAGTAAATTTTTTACTGGTTTAGATATCATTTTAAATGATAACATTTGGATTAACCTCTTTGTTAACCAATTTTAACCTTAATCGTGGTACTAACTTTATGAATATTAAAGGGTTATAATTTTATTTATATAGTGAAAATTGGATCATAAATGACCAAGGGATAAAATTTTAGACCATATATTATCCCCCTTCTCCTCTTTCAATATTTTTATGATTTTAAAATTATTTAATAAAATATTATTTTCATAGAATATCATTAAGCTCATTTTTGACACTATTCATTTATTTTGACATCAAATACATCAATACAAATATGTAATTATAATATAATTATTTTAAAAATTCATAATATATCATATTTATCTATTAAATAATTAGAATATAATAATTTATTCAGATTTTATTACTTTTTGAATTTTTAAATCATTTATTTTATTTTTCTATTAATTGAATAATTATTGTATCATCATTGCGTAAGCATTTAAGGAAATTATTTAGTCACTAAAAATTAAAAATTAATTACCATGATAAAAAAATTATATTTTAAATGAAAATTTAAAACCAATCATAAAATCTTTTATTGTTATGAAAAAATAGTAGATATGTTAAAGTTAACAGTGTGGTGGTTTTTGTATTCTCTTTTTAAAATAATATACAGGTTAATATAAAAGAAAAATGGATCCAAATGACCATATTTTTAAGAATTGAATGATAATTATAGAACTACACCCATACAATAATATAAATACAAGTGTTAGAGATATTTTAAAGCCTTATCAGATTAGTGTTTAACCTTAATTACCCAATTTACCCTTTGCTGGGGTGATAAATTTTACCACTGTTACTATTCATAATGGACAAAAATAAAAGGGACCTATTTACCAAATTTGAACATACTAATTCAAAATATGGAATCCATTTTATCAAATTCAATTCAAAAAAGTGGAAAAAAACTATTATGTATACTATAATACATGTCTTCCTGAAATGCACGGCCGATTGTTGCCTATCGACCGGTCAAGGTTCTGGTGCTCTACTAATGTGTATAGCATCACTCGGGTCGAATCCTCAGTGATGATACTTTGAAATATTCATTTGTTTTTAATTGATTGTATTCTGATTGGGGGTTTGTTTGCATATATTAATTGAAATGAGTAATTAATTATGATTGATTTAACAAAATGATAATGATTGGGGTGAGTTTATCATTAGGTTAGTCGAGCTTGTGATGTCCTTGAGCTTTGCTTTATATTGCATTTAAATTAACACCCATGTCACAAGTTGACGTTGATTTGAATTCCCAAGTGTTAAGGCTTTAATACAATCCTTAACTTATCTTAGGGTTCTAATCTTGATCATATCTTGTTTATGGTAGTGTATTTATGGTTCCAATAATCCATGGAAACCACACGTTAAACAAAACATGTCATTAATCCATGACATGCTAAGTCCAACATACACAATGTTAATTCAACGAATACTCATCGAGCGAAAGCTCTCAATCACTTAACATACCTAAATTAAAACTCACCCCAATGAGAGATTTACTCAGCCATTAGTATTGTTTATAATCTGGGTTTAATGTTTATGGTGACGATTTAAAAAGATTGGAAAAAGAAAGGGACAAGAAAAGAGTAGTGTGCCGAACACACACACGAAAGATTTTGAGAATCAAAAATGGAATTTCGATTGAATGAGGAAGAAAAAGAAAGGAATGGGATTAAACTAAATTTAAACTATTTTAAGACCATTAATATTATACTACAGAAGGTGGAGAAGAATAATAGGTATTGAAGAAGAAACAAGCACTAAAATTTGATTGAAATGAAAAAAAAGTTACACAATTACAATGGAAAGCAAACATAAACAAACATGAAAGAGAAGTAGAGGAGAGGTCTCTTTTGTTGAAACAATATCAAATAATATCCTCCAAGAACGTTTTCAAGGATCTATTAATTCCAAACCTCCTCCTTAAGTGCTGAAGTGTCAACCTCTTGGAAGGAGAGGAGAGGGATGTATTTATAGCCCAAGGAGTGGACTGTTTGCATTCCAAATCTGTCCCTCCACTTGACCCGCATATTTACCAATCTAGACAGCTGAATCACGAGATGGTTTCTTCTTAATAAATGTATATATGGATTTATTCTGTCTACCCTCAAAATATTGCGGTCATTGGACGTTTTTATCCAATGTTATGGCTATTTCATTAAACAAAGATAAACTGTCCATTTCTACCCATGACTTTTCAATGGATGAAATGTGAATGGATTTTTGAATAGTAAGATGCCATCAAATCCGGATAGTTTCTTCAACAAAGTTGGCCGCATATATCTCCTCTTTAGCACTGAAAATTCTTAGCTCAAATTTATTTTTAGATAAGGAGAAAAGTCCACATTTGTGTGACGATTTTAATTCTCGGACAGAATGGTGGGCTGGACTTCATAGAATCATTTGGGACTCTTGTTGAAGACTTTGGGCCTTGGAATTTTTATCCAAGATGAAAAATATTGTCCCCAGATTTATGGTGGAGAATCAACCGTTTTGGAACTTCTGGATTGAGCCCAGTAAATCAATCTTCAAAGCTGGTCTAGTTTGTTCACAGATTCATTGGGCCTTATTGTGTGGTACATATGAACTTTCAAATGGCAGAATTGGCACATTATCTCTTCTAATGAAATGTTCTAAATTGAAATAGGAATCCTAAAAAACAAAAACCATGAACTTTGGATTAGTATATTAATATTTATAGATAATACATTAAACTGACTCAAATCTGGATTTATTCAAATAGTGCTCAAAATTATATTTAATATAAAAATATGAATATTACATACAAATTATGCACTTTTCATATAAAATCAGTAAAGGGAGTTAGTAAAATGTAATTAATAAATGAATAACATCAACTCCCCAACACTTAGGATTTTTCATGTCCTCATGTACAACAAATATAAAAAACATGACAAAATCATTTTCACTCACCAACAAATATTAAAATTTTATTTTTTTACCAATCGGGGGAGGTTCAGACCATTCCACTCATCCATATTGAATTCCACCACAAATTGTTACAGAAATAATGTTCCAAAAACAATTCATTTTTCATGCTCAAAATTAGAAATAGAAAACGTGGGTACTCAAAACTTACTCCACTCAAGATGATAAAATTAATTTATGGAGCTTCACTCATTCACCAACCAAAAGTGAACATCTTAGAGTTTGAAAGAGCTCTCAGCTTCCATTCTCCATTATAAAGTGCACAAGAATCAAGAGGAATTTTTAGGGGTTTTTCTGTGGATATGGGACGGTAGGATTATAATGTCCAAAAGGGTGGAAAGAGGCACTAAAACACTAACATGGATAAAACAATGCACAATTTTTTTTGAAACTGAAACATGGAAGAAAATGGAAACACGTTTTTACAAAGGGAAAAATAAATCATGACACAAAAGTGGAAGAAAATTTGAAGGGGATGAGAATATGGAATATTTACAAAACACAAAGCTTCTCCCAATAACATAAGTGTTCCTTTTTCTTTTCATTTCTTTTTTTTTTTGTATTTTTTCGAAAGTTGAACTTGAAATAGATCTCACACTAATCACCCAAACCATGTTTTATCTCCTCACGAAACTAATTGTAATAGTTATAACAAGATCAAAGGTTGAGGAAGAGTGATTATTGACCTAACCAAGACACAACCCATTCTTTTCATTTTTTTGTTTTTGATTTTTTTTTTGAATTTTTTTTCAACACTTTTCAATAATATTTGTAGAAAAGGACGTCAAGATGAGTCCATTATAACAAAACTCACTAAATTATGACCTCTCCCCCACACTAAAATGGATTATTTCCCTCAAGCATATGACAACACGTTGAAAATCAAGAAAAGGATACCCAAAATGAAATCCATCTTCCCCAGACTTAAATTTCAAGAAATTATGCAATGTAAATCCATGTAGATGTTGGGTGGGACAAGGTATTGGGTTTGTAATGTGGATATCAAAGAAAAGGTTTACATAGGCTTGAAGGGGCTTTCAAAAGGAGGATTAATGTAGGGTAATGGGAGGCTATTTGTCCATTGTGATCCTCATGAGGTTAAAAAAATGCCTCTATCATATTAATGCACACCAAAGTAGGAAATTCAGCTCAAAGGTCCACAAACTCAAGACTCACAAATGGGGGTGAAAAACACACATTTTGAAAATATGGTCATAGGTGACCTTGGAATGAAAGCTAATTATGTTCCTCACGGTAGGGGTAAATCATTTTCCAAATCAAAAATTGGGCATTCAACATTTATTGTTCTTGACAAAAAATTCTTTATCCAAAGTCATGATGAAAATGCGAAATTTTTTAGATGAAAACATGTCTTTAGATTCCCTAAAAAGGTTCTACAAAATTTGAAAATTTAATGGTGAGTAATTATAACTCTCTCTTTTTACCTTTTGTATTTTGCTATTTTTTTAGTGTTTTTTTAAATACATAGTCACACAAAAGAGAACGATAAAAAAAGGGTTTGATGAAGAAAGTGGTAAAAAAATGAAAGAGAGAGGAAGAATACGAAATAGAGAGAGAGGAAGATAGAGAGAGAGTTAAAGGTAAAGAGGTGCCCCCTGGTTTGGATTTGTTGGGTCTCCATCTCCATCTAGTGGTGGGTCGAGTACAGAAGTTGGGGATCCAATGAAAGTCGATGTTGATCCAAGATTGTGGGATGTTACCTGAAAAAGAAAAATCATTATTCATATAATGAAAAACTAAAAAGAAATTGAAATTTCACAAAAGTAAAAGAAAAATGGGTTGCCTCCCAAGAAGCGCTGCATTTATTTGTCTACAGCTGGACAGTTGCAGTGGACTACCCATAGTCTGATGGTGGCCATCGTATTTTCTCAACTCCAGTGTGCTTCCAGAAAAACTTTTTCTTTGGGAGTACTGATGATTCATTGGATAATTTCTTCCCATCCTTGTTGGTGTGCTTGAAATTCAATGGGGTTGGAAAGAGAATATTTCTATCCTCACTTTGGTCTTCAACCTGAGGAATGATGTTATCCATAAAGTACTGGTTTTCTATGCTTGGAAATTCATGAAGATGGCTCAATTCTGATGGTTAATTTATGTAAGGATCAGATAACACAAAAGCAGAGTATGAGATCCCAATTGTTTTTGACTCATTTATTTCATCACTTATCGATGTAGAGTAATGAGGATCAGTGGAGTCATAAGACTGAATAAAATTTTCAATATCCTTTATTTCAATGTTGTTTGCCAAAGAATGGTCAATTTCAACCTCACTAGTGATCACTTTATTAATTAGGGTACAAATATCACAAAAATCACTACCATCAAGACAATATAAACACATTGGTCCAAGGTTCACTTCGCATATAACAGAATTTTCAGAATCATGGATAGGAAAGGATGAATGTGGGATAATCTGATCTGAATCAACAAATGAGAATTCTAGTTCATTTTCCTCATTACCATCCATGTTGGAGCATTGGAGGACAGAGGTGAGATGAGATTCCAAAGATTTTTCAAGATCCTTTAGATCAATTGAGTTTGCATTTGTAATGTCAACATCAATTTCACCATTTATGACTTTGTTAATCATGGTGCAGATTACAAAAGATCTTTTGTCATTAGAACATAAATAACATGGTGGATTGGGGTTTGATTGACTCTTAGACGTGTCCTCAGAAGCATGGATTGAGAATACAGAGTGATCCTCATATGGGTATCGCATGGCTTGGAAAATGTTGAACTTGACCAGTTGGTCACCGAATTCCATGGATAGGATGCCTGAATGGACATAAATCTTGGTTCTCGCAGTCATGAGGAATGGTCTTACTAGAATTAGGGGAGATTAAGAAGAGTTCGTCTCACCTTCCATGTCAAGGACATAGAAATCAGCAGGGAAGATAAGATCATTGACTCGGACAAGGACATCCTCAATTATTCCCTCAGGACTGGCTGTGCTTCGATTAGCTAACTGAATGACAACACCCGTTGGGTGCAAGGGACCTAGACCAAGGTTGGAGAATATGGATTTGGGCATGACATTAATTGAGGCTCCTAGGTCTATGAGTGCATCATCAAAGTTCGAACATCCAATTTTTCATGGAACCGTAAAGGTCCCTGGATCTTTGCACTTTATGGGAATAGACCGCTGGGTGGAAACATTTTCAAAGGTCCTAAGTTTCCTCTTGTGGGTACACAACTCCTTGAGAAACTTGGCATACTTAGGAATTTTTTTTATGGTATCTAATAGGGGAATGTTGACTTCAACACGTCTAAACATGTCGAGCATTTAAGGATCAGGTTCAAAGGACTTCCTTGGTTTAGAAACGGATTGAGGAAAAGGAATTGGGTTCCTAAGTGGAATGGAAGGAGGTGATAGAATGGACTCAGATTCCTTTTCAATTTTCTTTTTCTTTTCATTTTCGAGGTCAACATTCAAAGGAGGGTTTGAGGATTTATCTTGAGTCATAGCAAGTTTCTTTCCTGATCTAAGTGCAATTGCACTTACATTACCCTTGGGGTTGGGTAATGGTTGAGCTGGGAGTTGGGAAGAATTTGGTTGTTGTTGCTGGTTCAGGTGGGATGCAAGTTGACCTATTTGAGTTTCAATGTTTTTAAGGCTAGAACGGGTGAAGGAGGAAAGATCTTCCACTACACTTTCCCATGGTTTCTTAGAATAAGAGGCTTGTCCCGAATTGGGATTACCTTGAGTTTGGTTCTTGGGAAATCGATTGTATTGGTTTTGGAATTGGGAAGGCTCACTAGGATAATGGAATCCAGGAGGAGGATTGTTCCTTTGAGGTTGAGGAACAAAAAGATAAGATTGATGGAAGTTACCACCACCTTGACTGTATTGAAACTGGTTTAGGTTTTGAGGAGGGAATTGAGGGGGATGAGAAACGGGATTACCATACCTCAATCTTTGGTTAAAGTTAGAGGAGAAGGGCTCAGAGTGAGGTTGGTTGAAGTTTCTAACAAACTGACCTGAGAGTTGAGGATTGGTGTTCCTCTGAGCATATACTGCATTGAGCTCCATTGGTCCAGATGAATCAGATTGATCCTCTTGAAGTTGTGGACAAGTGTCAGTTGGATGAGATGGAGAGTTGCAGATTCCACAATTTTTGATTGGTCCAGGAAACATTGATTGTGGAGAAGACGAGGTTGGGGATTTGGTAGCCATAGCTAGCTGTCGCACAAGACCTGTAAGTTCACTCATCCACTCGGTCATTTTTTTGGCTCAATTGTTTGATTATCTTGGTCTTTCTTGACTTGAGCATGTTCTCGAGTATGGAATTTTTGTGTGTTTGCAGCCATGTTACTTATGATATCTCTTGCAGCTACAGGAGTTTTATCAACCAGAGCACCACCACTTGCGGCATCAATGAGAGTTCTCTCCATAGCCAATAACCCCTCATAGAAGTATTGGATCAAGAGTTGGTCAGGGATTTGATGATGTGGGCAGGTTGCCACAAGATTTTTGAACCT
This sequence comes from Viscum album, assembly GCA_963277665.1. NCBI lineage: Eukaryota > Viridiplantae > Streptophyta > Magnoliopsida > Santalales > Viscaceae > Viscum > Viscum album. Next base: position 287,039,539 of record OY728153.1, on the reverse strand, counting down.
CTCCCAGTACTCATGGAGTGATTCACTTGGGAAGTGACGAATACCACTTATTTCCTTTCAGATAGAAGCAGTACGAGAAGTAGGAAAGAATTTCTCTAAGAATAGTCGCTTCATGTCATTCCATGTAGTTATGGAACCAGGAGGTAGGTAGTAGATCCATGACTTAGTAGTGTTAACTAGGGAAAAAGGGAATGCTCTGAGTTTGATTCGTTCTTCAGAAACCCCTTGAGGCTTCATGGTAGAGCACACTACTTGGAACTCTTTAAGGTGGAGATGTGGATCCTCACCGGCTAACTCGTGAAAATGAGGGAGAAGATGAATCAAACCCGATTTGAGTTCGAAGTCAGCTTCTATGTTTGTATATTGAATACCAAGAGGTTGGTAATTCATATCAGGGGCAGCGAGTTCTTTTAGGGTTTGTTCCCTAGGATTGGCCATTTCAATTTCAACTGGTTGGAAGAGGACTGGTTCTTGAATTATTTGAGTATCTCTTATGTTCCTCCTAAGTTGGCGAAGTGTTTGCTCAATTTCAGGGTCAAACAAATCTGAGGGATTTTTTGGGAGGCTACGGGGAATTCAGATATATTTTGGAAGAAAGAGGAAGATGGGCTTTTTTTGTATTTTTTTCAGTTTATGATTTTTAAGAGGAAGACGGGTTTTTCGTTGTGTTTTTTTTCAATTTTTTTTTAAAAATTTTGTTTTTTTTTTGGTTTTTTTTTTGACAATAACCAGAAACTAATGACTACTTAAAGCACCATCCCCGGAAACGGCGCCATTTGAAACGCACGGTCGATTGTCTCCTGTCGACCGGTCAAGGTTCCGGTGCTCTGCTAATGTGTATAGCAGCACTCGGGTCGAATCCTCAGCGATGATACTTTGAAATAGTTGTTTGTTTTTAATTGATTGTATTCTGATTGGGGGTTTGTTTGCAGAGATTAATTGAAATGACTAATTGATTATGATTGATTTAAAAAAATGATAATTATTTGGGTGAGTTTATCATTAGGTTAGTCGATCTTGTGATGTCCTTGAGCTTTGCTTTATATTGCATTTAAATTAACACTCATGTCACAAGTTGACGTTGATTTGAATTCCCAAGTGTTAAGGCTTTAATCCAAGCCTTAACTTAACTTAGGGTTCTAATCTTGATCATATCTTGTTTATGGTAGTGTATTTATGGTTCCAATAATCCATGGAAACCACACGTTAAACAAAACAAGTCATTAATCCATGACATGTTAAGTCCAACATACACAATGTTAATTCAACGAATACTCATCGAGCGAAAGATCTTAATTGCTTAACATACCTAAATTAAAACTCACCCCAATGAGATATTTACTCATACATTAGGATTGTTTATAATCTGGGTTTAATGTTTATGGTGATGATTTAAAAAGATTAGAAAAATAAAGGGACAAGAAAAGAGTAGTGTGCCGAACACACACACGAAAGATTTTGAGAATCAAAAATGGAATTTCGATTGAATGAGGAAGAAAAAGAAGGGAAGGGGATTAAACTGAATTTAAACTATTTTAATACCACTAATATTATACTACATAAGGTGGAGAATAATAAGAGGTATTGAAGAAGAAACAAGCACTAAAATTTGATTGAAATGAAAACAAAGTTACACAATTACAATGGAAAGAAAACATAAACAAACATGAAATAGAAGTGGAGGAGAGGTCTATCTTGTTGAAACAAGATCAAAGAATATCCTCCAAGAAACTTTTCAAGGATCTAGTAATTCCAAACCTCCTCCTTAAGTGATGAAGTGCCAACCTCTTGGAAGGAGAGGAGAGGGATGTATTTATAGCCCAATGAGTGGACTGTTTTCATTCCAAATCTGTCCCTCCACTTGACCCGCATATTTACCAATCTAGACAGCTGAATCACGAGATGGTGTCTTCTTAATAAATGTATATATGGATGTCTTCTGTCTACCCTAAAAATATTGCGGTCATTGGATTTTGTTATCCAATGTTATGACTATTTCATTAAACAAAGATAAACTGTCCATTTCTATCCCTGACTTTTCAATGGATGAAATGTGAATGGATTTTTGAATAGTAAGATGCCATAAAATCCGGATAGTTTCTTAAACAAAGTTTTCCGCCTATATCTCCTCTTTCACACTGAAAATTCTTATCTCAAATGGATTTCTAGATAAGGAGAAAAGTTCACATTTGTGTGCAGATTTTAATTCCCGACCAGAATGGTGGGTTGGACTTCATAGAATCATTTGGGCTACTTTTTGAAGACTTTGGGCCTTGAAAGTTTTATCCAAGATAACACATATTGTCCCCCGAATTATGTTGGAGAATCAACCGTTTTGGATTTCTGGATTGAGCCCAGTAAATCAATCTTCAAGGCTGGTCCAGTTTGTTCACAGATGCATTGGGCCTTATTGTGTTGTACATATGAACCTTCAAATTGCCGAATTGGGACATGATCTCTTCTAAGGAAATGTTATAAATTGAAATAGGAATCCTACAAAACAAAAACCATGAAATTTGGATCCGTATAGTAATAGTTATAGATAATACATTAAACAGACTCAAATCTGGATTTATTCAAATAGTGCTCAAAATTATATTTAATATTAAAATATGAATATTACACACAAATTATGCACTTTTCATATAAAATCAGTAAAGGGAGTTAGTAAAATGTAATGAATAAGTGAATAACATCACTTCCTATACACGTGACACTTCCACACTATTACTCAAGTACATGTTTGACTCTCTGACAAATTTTCTCTCCCTCCCCGTTGAATTCCTCCCCGCCCTCAAACCCAACTCCCCCACCCCTGAAACTTCTCCTCCAAACCCCATATCATCATCCCATACCCAATATTTTCATCCCCACCTCTTCCTCTTCCCCATCCCACTCACCTCCTTCCCCCGTCTCATATTTCTTCCCACCTCTACCTCCACCTCCACCTCCAAATCCTCACTTAGATTTTCATCACCTTATATCCCCTACTCTACTAGTTCTATCAAAACCCTAACCACACCCCATCCACCATGACTATTTTTAAATCATATTTGTCCCTACCTTTGCTATCTCACCACGTTATGATCTCTTTCCCGAGTTTTCTCTCCTTGCCTCACCAGGCATTCTCTTTATTTCTGACATCACCAAGTAAAAAGGGTCTTAAATTTTTTCTTATCTCCATTTATAAAATAATATTTATATTCCTCTATAGAATCATAAGTCACTATTCATTCCCATCATTGACCTCTCCCTGTGTCCAAGTATCTAGACACCACATCCACAATATTTAAGGTATTGACATTCAAAAAAATTATTCCTATTGATTTTATACTTTCATCTTTATTACATCTTATTCATCATCACTTTTTTGAACATCTTTTTGTTTTTGTATACTAAGTTCCTTTGAATTTAAATTTTAATCTTTAATTTTTCTATTTAAATGATAAATTTATTTTTTCAGTTAAACTTATCAACAACATTTGAATTTTTTTTATTTCTTATCTTTAATCCCTAACTAATTATTATCAAACCATTACAAGGTTTTTATTGTAAACATTATTTTTGAATTTTTACTATGAATGAACAAGTTTTATTTTCTTGTTGAATTTGTTTAGTGACTTTTTGTTTGTATCACAATAAGAAAAATATGCAATAAGGGTAAAAATAGATACATTGATATGTTTTCTAAAAACATGGTTCAAGAATTTTTTGAAAACATATAAATTTTTTTGATAAAAATTAATCAATGTAAGGCATCAAATTTTGAAGAAAAAAAATATATTATTCTTGTTTAATTTTTATTCCCATCATTATTAAATCATATGCATCACCACAGTGATAACATTTGATGTTTTTTATACCATATTATTTAAGATTTAGATGTAGATCTTTCATTTTTATCTTTAATTTATTATTATGATTTTTAGTTTTGATTAATAATTCATGAGTTTGATTTTATTCGTTAATATAATTCCTCACCAATGGTTGTGATTTATTCCATTTAAATTTCTAGAGTATAATTTATTTTAAAATTTTCACTATGAGACGACCTTATAGAGTTATAAATACACAATTGTTATATTGTGTCATTAGATCGTTGATATTAAATTCCTATTAAATGATATTTAATTTTTATTTGTTGGCTAACTTCATTTAGTTAGTTTTCTCTTATAGGAATCAATAAGAATTGACAGAGTTCCAAGGTAATATAATATTAAGGACCAATTTGGTATGAAATTGGTAAGATAAAGGGAAAGGGGATGGGGGAGGTGTTTTCCTCAAATTTTGTAATTTTGATTCTTGGTAAATTAAAAATTATACATATCAAGCTTTTGAAACAAATTTTTTTATTCTAATTACATTTACATTAAATTGTTTTTTTTTCTTACTAAACATAACTGAGGTATAAATTTTTGGTTTTTCATATACTTCATATTAATATTTCATAAATTATTTTTATTTTCCTTCCTTTTCTCATTTTATTTCCTTGTATAAGTTATACTTATATTTATGTTACCTGGTCAACCCTATGTGGTTACTTTTCCTTCATGAATTTAATTGTTATATTGTTTCATTAGATCATTGATATTTAATTAATCATAAATTCTATTTAATTTATAGTCTTACTGACTTTTTTTAATTACCATGTTTTCAAGGGAATCAACTGGTATTGGAAAAGTGCCGATGTAAGACAGTATTAGGCTTATTTTGGTATGAAATTAGTAAGATAAATGGAAAGTGGAATTGGTGGAGTTTTCCTCCTCTATAACCCCTTTCCCATATCTCATTGCATTATCTCACTTATCTATGTAATTTCCTTAGCCTCACCCCGTAAATCATTTTATTGGTTATCCTCGGTGACCAGGGTACTTAGGTAGTGGGATTTTGACAACATGATGCATTAAACTGTTATTTAATGACTCGATTTGTTATAAGAATTTCAATTTCATCACAAATTTCTTGATTTTAAAGTCTAATGTTTTAATTGATTATTTATTATATAATGTTACATGATAATTTTTTACTTTTAAATTTTTTATTAAATGTTTTGGATTGTTTACTCATTATTATTAATCGATTTAGATATCTCTTCTCTGGAAGGAATGGTATTTAGGTATTGCCATATACACTCTAGCTCAACATCTTTTTCCTCACATCTAATATCTATGTCATATAATTTTTTCTCCTCCCCTAATAAGTGGTTTTTTTCTAGAATGATCATCTACCTTTCCCTAAAAAATTGCATCAGTCTCCCTATATTTGGTTATCGATCAGAATTTACAATCACATATTTATGTTTAAATACATTATTTATAATAAATGACATCCCATCCCATCCATGTGTCTCCTCCAGGTTAATATTCCTACCATGTCCACCTCCCCATGTCTTCTGATACCCACACTATTCATGCCTAGATATTCACCTCTCTCCATACACATGATTCCTTAAAATTGTTCTCCTCCCCTCAAACTGGTTACGAATCCACCATCATCTCCTCCACCTTCGTCTCCTCTTCTATCTTAGTCTCTAACTCTAACTCATCCTCAACCTCAGTATATGACTCTAACTACGTCTCTACCTTAGTATCCACCTATAAATTTTTCTCAATATCCTCTAACTTCATCTTCTATACCTTATCTCTTCCTCCAGCTCATTCTTCGCCACTACCTCAGTCTCTAACTCTGCCGCCTCCTCTTCCTCTACTTCCACCTTCGTCAATGCCTCAAAATTTCCCTCTAATTATGACTTCACCTTCATATACTCTGCCTTCATCTCCTCCACCTTCGTCTCTTCCTCCACCTCAGTCTCCACCTCTGCATCCTTCTCCACCTTGCTCTCCACCTCTGCCTTAGTCTCTGGCTCAACCTTTTCCTATCCTTTTCCTTGAATATAGTCTTGATGTCAAGATCTCCAATCATCCCTTACTTGGCCTTCCCCTCATTCTTTGACACCTCTCCTTAATTTCTTGAATACCTATCCCCTCTCCTTTTAATTAATTTTCTTCTTGATTTTTTTGTCTCTGAACTATGATGATAGAGTATTATTGATCTTGGTCTGTTCTTGATCCATTGAACCTTTAGTTTTAGTTTATTGATTTTGAAATTTTTAATGATTCATGGGGTTTGATCACTTATCTAGAAATCATGTGGTATATATTATTGGATCTCCACCCTTTTCATATTTTAGATGCATAAGATTGATTAATATTTGTGATAGTTTTGGTTCTATCTTTGCATATCATTGAATAATATTTTATGTTCACTACTCATATATTATGATATGGTTATAGGTATGAGCCTAAGATTGAGGATATTATCAAGGTAAAATAGTATGAATAAATTAAAACAATTTTGAATTTATTATATGTTTTTCATTAATTTTTATTTCTTCTTAAATGTACCATTATTAAATTTATTGTATTTTTTTATAAATGTTTCTGGCGGTAGTGAACCCATGAAAATTATGCATCTCATTTATGTTGTTTCACTATAAAAAAACAAATTAGTTATGTAGCTTCATTATAAAAATATTTTTGTATTCATTAAAAAATATGTAGACATGTAAATCAGACTACTTGTTTTTATAGAAATAAAAAATTCTATTTATTCATTATACAGTAAAAAATATTCCATAGTGACCTTCAATATTATAGTTATTCTAATGGTTCAAAGATCAATCATTTATAGTTAAGAAATCATATTGTAGTAACCTTCACGTTTAAAGGTATTATAATTTATTTCTTTTATATTTTTTGAAATTATTATTTTTTATTTATTTATTTTAACTACATCTAAATGTGTTTCCCATTTTAATCTGATCATTCATATTTTTTTTAATTACTAAAAATCTATATGTTAATACTGTATGTATTGATAAAAAATTTAATTATTTTATTAATAAATTATTTTTTCCTATATGTTTTAATTTTTTATTATCTATATCATCAAACCCAGTTTTACTATCCTCTCTATTACATATATCTATAAGTAGAAAACATAATTATATTTTTTATTTTTTTGTATTTTAATTACTTTTTGTTTTCATCCCAGTTTATGAAATAGTGAATTTTGTTTAATACTTGGTTCAAGTTTTAATTTTTTTTAAGCTGGTCAAATAAACTAATACTCCACTGGATAAGGTTTTTTCTATCTCCCTCATTGATAATTTGAAATTATCACAGTGTGTGCATGAAAAAATATTCTGTTTCATTAGTTTAATGAGTTGAAATAATAGGAAATCCATAATATCTCTAGAGGAGAAAGGGATGATATATTTTTTAATCGATTATCACCATTATAATTTGACTATAAATGGGTGAACAGGTGAGTAGTTAACTCTCTCATAACATGAGATCATTCTCCCAAGACAGGTTAGAGGTTTAGACTTCTCATGATATTTGTATTGGGATTTACATGTGGTTAGGTAAGGGTAGTAGATTGAAATCTTGTGTGGCATGCAGGTAAGGATTTTCATGTATATTATCTAATTTTCATAGATAAATTATATAATTCTTATATTTGTGTTTTTTGGGTTCACTTATTCTCTTATAATAATTTTCCTAGAAACATTTCATTCTCAATGAATTGTTTGGTTTGGACTTCTCATATTTCATTTCTTGAATTAACATGTGATTAGAGAATGGAATCCACTTTACATCTCATGTATCATGTAGATAATGTTTTTCATGCCTTCTATTGGATGTTTGGAGTTAGATGATGATCTAATTATTCTCTTTCAAGTTTTTTTTGAATTCTCTTTAATTTTCCAAAAATAGTTGTTTCTTAATGATTTCTTAAATTTGAAATTCTCATGGTAACTATCTTGGAATTAACATGTGGTTAGAGAAGGGTAGAAACATGAAATATCATGCAGCATGCAGGTGATTCTTTTCATGTATTCTATTTGATGTTTGTAGTTATATGGTTGTTCAATTCTTATCTTGCATGTTATCTTTTGTTCAATTAATCTCTTTTAAATTTCCAAAAACATTTCTTCTAGATATGGTTTCTAAAATCCCACTATATAGTTATATAATCATGTAGTAGTGACCTTCAAGATTAAAGGTATTCAAGTTGAATTATTTTATATTTTTTAAATGATTTTTTTTATTTTTTTCAACTACATTTAAAAACATTTCAAATTATAATTTGAGAATCATATTTTTTTTATTTATTACACCCTTTTTAGAAGATTATTGTCTAAAAGTGTATATTATCAATAAGAGTTTTTAGAATTTTATAATGGTTTTATATTATACCATGTATATATTAATTCTTTGTTTTTTCATTAATTTTTTATAGTTCAATTATATATTTTAAATATATGTTAGTTTCAATATTGAATAACTAACATTACAATTATTTTAGGTATATTTTCTTCTTTAAATTATATTAGGTACATTCTAAAACATTGAATTCTTCTGATCTGATACATTTTGAATTATTAACATCTTAAGGTTTGACTCTTTCTCTTTGTTCCTAATTTCGGATTAAAATTTTTCAATACCCAATTATATATTTTTTAATTATGACTTTTTATATTATAGTTACATGTACTATGGATTTTAGGATGCTATGATATTTATATTTTTAAACATGATATATAATAAAATAAGCCTTAAAATTTAATAAATTCAATTTATTAGGTGTCTAAGGATGACTATGAAGTAGAAATTCTATTTGTTTCAAATTTAACCTATATGGGTGTCTTTGGTATTCATAAAATTGACACACTTTTCAACAGATTAATGTCTACAAATGTCTATTATCAATGAAAAATTTCATAATTTTGTAATAGTTATATATTGTTACTCTAATAACATATGAGGCTTCTAATTTAGATCTCATAATATGAATTGAATCATTATATTCAAATTCTTTTGGGTACATTCTGTATAATAGTCTATCTTTTTTGTTTTATTTTAATACTACTATTCTAAATATTCATTATTTAAATATTCTATAATTGCATATGGGATAGTGTTTGTTTTTAGAACTATTATAGAATATATATAATGAAAGACTAATACAATATACACATATATTTTTTTATAGGAAATATGTTGTTTACAAAACTATGATAGAACATATATAATATAATACCAAACATTATAATTTCCAATAACATGGATTATTTGAACATATAAATTCTAGAAGGATTGGAAACTGTAAAATTCTTGAGAATTTGTATTCTAGAACTAGCTTAATTTGTCATTACTCATGTTTGGATCTCCCATTATCCCACTCTTCTTCAAATAAAGGTATGAAAGGTTTCTACTTGAGTTTTTCTCTCCATTGTTTCTTAATTTAGTTAAGTAGTTTTTTATAATGTCTATTAAAAACCATGGCTTGAAACACCTCTCACATTTTATAAGGATATTTTTGAATTCATTTAATTCACTATTTTAATATCAATTTATACACATAAAATTTATTTTGTTTTAACATTGGATTATTACTTTTGAATCATATCTGAATCCCCCGTGCTATTTTGTTATTACACCCACCTTTTCAATTTTTTTAATTTTTTAAGATGATGTTACTTTCATATTTTTTTAATGAAATTTTGGTATTCATAAATGAAAAATAAAAATTATTACCAACATAAATTTATAGGTTTAAAATGATATTGTTGTGGGATTATTTTTATTTTATTTGGGAAGTAAAAAGATATTATTGATCCCCACCTGCATTGTTGACCATGGTACCTAACTCATCCTCCCATATGTGAAACCACATAATGCTTTCAATTCCATATCATCTGACTATGAACATTTCCTAGGATTTAGGGCATCACGTTTTCATTCTTCGTTCTTCTCATGTTGGACTATATAGATTCCTTTGGGCCCTGTGTAAGTGTTGTGTTCCGATGCTTCCATCAGAACCTATATTTTCTATCTCTGTATTCCTTCTCTTAATTCTCCATATTTACATTATAAATACAATTCACCTACATACAACTATGTAATTGATCTCAAATTAAGAAAAAAATAGATCAATTACATTTGATCAAAACCTAGTAAGTGTTATCATTTTTATTTGTGATGTATAAAAATATTCTTCTATGTGCTTGAACATATGGTTTATTGATATGTGATACTCAGGAAATGATTTTAGGGAATAAAGATATATATTCCATGTGATTTTTTGAGTTCATATTTTAGAGAACTATATGTTCTACTTCATAAATACAATTCTATTTCTTGATCTTTTCAACTTTTGTAATTTTACATTTTATATAATTTTCCATATGATTACACATGTAATCCATTATTAAATAAGAATTTAAAATTCTGAAAATTTAGTCATTAATGTAGATAATTTTCAGGGTCATTATCAATTATTGACATGATTTAAAAAATACACATTTCTCTTTAATTAAAGCTAACATAGAAACTATATGATGCATATTTCATAATGTTGTGATATATATTTAATTATTATTATTTTGTATTTATCTTTTTAATTTTTTTTAATCTTTTTATTTTTTATTTATTCATAAAATTCTTTTTTAAGAAGGGATACTACCTCTTCATATTACCATTTCCTTAGCACTTCCATTTGTTTAATGTTTTGATTAACCAGTTTTGTGGGTTATGATCAATTCTTCTGATGAGAAAGTCTCAATTTTCCCTTTAACTATTGGTATAACCACCAAATTTAATTGAATTATATTGATTATAACTTAATTTGTATAATTAAATTTTTGTAAGGCATTCATTTTCTAATACCAACATCAAATGAGAAGGATTTTATGTTTTCTCCCTGTGTTGGGAAAGCTAATAATGGATCCTCTACCTTTGAAACTTTTTCAAATCTATATTCAGATTTCTCTATGTAAAAGAAGATTTATACTTAGAGTAGATGTAAATTAGAAAACTCAATGAGGCTTTAAAGAAAACATTTGGTTGGGAAATTACTGCCAAATATAAGCTACATTAGTAAAAGTGTCTCCTTCTCATATATCTTTCACCTGCATGTCTGATTCCCAATAAGTACCAATTATCATGTACTCTTACATTTCTTTCTATTTCTATATTCCATTTGTATAAAGTTTTTATTAACTTAAAATTATGATCATGTGTATGTGAATTTTTAATTAAAATTATTACTCCATAAAAATTCATTGGTTGGTTATTAGTTAATTTAAGATAAAAACATAAAATACAATGAAAATGGGTTTTTAGAAAAATGTGTTTTTAAGTCAAAAAATGAACTTATACAATAAACAAGTATAATGTTGTTTTAAATATAATTAATTAGACTATTTTTAACTAAATAATTCTTATTTTTATTTTATATTAAATTCAAATCATTATAATGCATTTCCCATTAAAAGAAATGATAGCTTTATAAAAATCGGTATTTTTTCACTATTCAGTGAAAAATTAATCTTTTCAAAAAAAATCCAAAAATTTCAACCTAAAGTAATACTGACATGATGAATTCCAAAATTATATAATTTTCACATAATCAAATTTTAATAGGTTTCCATGGTTTATTTAAACTCTATGTTTTATATAAATTAAGCTATCAAGGAAATTTATTTAAAGAGAAATATATCATAAAATCTCATACTATTACATTATGTGCTCATCCATAAAGTTGAATGACATGTGATGCATTCATAAACCCAATAAATATATACTATAAGATTTTGGTATGTCTTAATAGGAAAATGGGATTGACATACTCTATTTCCCATGGTCACTCAATGTCATGGACAAAGGGATTACATGAAATTGCATTCTTGCATATGATACAACTAGTGGACATAGGTATAGAGATAAATGTCTCTAATGGAGATAATTCCTAATACATTTATAGATTTTTTATCATCTATTATTTTATATAGGATACCCTTTGCTTACATTTATGGATCTAGTTATTTATATTTTTTTAATGTTATAAAGTCACATGGGGTCACACTTTGTGATTAACAGAATGTGGAATGAATTTGACTCAAAGAGGTTCTCTAAAATATTTAAATTTTATCCAATATAATTTTAAATGGGTATTAAAAAAGTATTATATATGGTGTGATTCTCATTTAATTTAATGGTATCTTTCTAAAAGTGTTCTGGAAGATATCTAAAATAATTTTTGGGTGTGGTTTCACAAATTATTAAATATGATACAATATAAGGTGAAACGACACTGAGTATTTGAGGATTTAGTGAAAGTGGGGGATTATTGGAGATATTCCCTAAACCCTCATATATATGATATATTTAATCCATATCATATTGTACAATATGAACATGATGTATGGAATTTCATGTATAAAAATCAAGGCATATTGTATGCCTTGTTCATGGGATATCATAATATTTTCTAGTACATTGTAGTAGAACATTAAAATTTAACATTCTAATTATTTACCAATATATAAATCATTATTGTGTATAATATATTGGATATTCAAATTATTAATTATAAGATAATTTCACTTGGTTGAATATTCACTCATGCATTTTGTAATGCATTATTAAATTCTTTATTGGATTGGGAGTGTCTCGTGTCATATATAAGGAGGAATTTTCATATGATATAGTAAGTTTTCAAGGATAATTATATTTATCTCCCTCAAATATCTCTATATTATTCACTCTTATCCACCTAAGATACTAGTATATCATGAGAGAAGGAGCGATCCCACCAAAACTTTATGTGGTTCATGTCTAACCCATGGATACACCATAGAGGTGGGACATCATTTTATTGCCTCTTGACTAATTTTCATCAATTTCATGGATAAATAAAATACCATAGTTGATATCTATGAGAAAAGTTACACATATTCTTTATTTTACAGTTTATGCTTGTTTTTTTGTTTCATTCATAGTGATCTTGGATATGGGTTTCTAAATATCTTCCACTATGTTTAATGAGAATAGCTAGATACATTTAAACATAAAACCCCTTAGTTGTGAGTGAGATAAAAAATTTAAAGGATGGATCTCCCAATAAGATGAGATAGTTTATAACCCAATCTAAGATGAATCCAATCGAGAAGATACACAGAAGAATAGATAAATGTTGCAACTCGATCCAAGCATATTCTCAAGGGGTTATTTCCCCAAATGTAAAGGTGGGTTTATCACCTATATATTAATTAGATAATAGATAAAATATCATGATCATATCACATAATTATTTTATTTTTTCTATGTATGGTTATTTTTATATTCATGTGATGCATGGTTTTTTGGAAGATTAAACGTGATCACATAAGATAAATAAATTGATGATCATGAAAAAAAAATTATTATGTTTAAATTATTTTATTAGAAATAATTAATTGATTATGTAAGATCCAAGTAATATTAATAATTATGTTAAGAATAAAATACAGTATATTTACACATAATTTAAACAAAATCCCTCAATGAAAATATTATTTTAGTAAATTCAATCCATCACTTGAATTAGAATAAAACAATAGTTAAAAGTACTTGTTTGTCCCTCTTCAGGGTGCTTTCAATTATCATGGAGTTAAAATTAAAGTATTGAGTAAACATAAAGTATTCAGAATCAAGATTTTATTTCCTTATCATAACATTGTTTAACTTGGAGGGAAGATTTGAGGAAATAAATTTTTAAGATTTCAGAATTGGGGAATCCACTCAACAGATCAAGAAGTTATGAGTTAATATAGTTGGAAAGAAAATTCTATTTAAATACCTTCAAATAATTTGATAAGGCCTCCATATAGGCTATTTGAAGGAAAATATCGATCATTTCTACTAGAATATCCTAACAACTGAATATTCTGAATCCAACAGTGATGGATGTTGGAATTTGATTAAATAGTGGGAGACTAATTACATCATAGTTGAAAATCAAGATAAATTTCTAAAATGTACTTTTATTTATTATAGAAGATGTCACTGAATAATTGAGATATTTTATGGACAAAAAAATTTTCCCCACCATCACAAATTTCCAAGAGAGGTATAGATTTTTTTTCATATTCTACTACTAGGGAGAAATATGTTATATATTCCAGAGTTCCCTATTCATGATCAACCAGCTCAGGGTGTGAGAGAGGGTGATAGGGATTACTATAAGAGGAATATGAAGGATTCATCATATTCTAATTACAACATTTTATAAACTATTTATAGAGATTTTAATATACAATATAAGTACATAGATTTATACACTACTATGACTCATCTCTAAAAACTTGAAAAGGATAAAGAGAGGATAATGATAAATGAGATTTCCACTTTACTATATAGGTGTAAACTAGAATATGAATACTAATATATTGATCACATACTCATGATAATGAAGTATATCTATTAGTTAGAAAATTTGGCTTCCCATATGGATATGAAATTATCCATTAATTTCATATTATCATACTTACCACCTTGGTGATCAATGATGCAGAAAGCTGGGGAGGGGCAGTTCAAGTGGGCTGGGCCTACGGGTCATGTATTGGGCATAGTATGCCTCTGGGCCTTCGAGTCATGTATTTCGGGTTTGTTGAGCCTTGTGCCTTGGGCCTACGGGTCGTGTACGGGTTCCCCTTCAACCCTTAAAAGGGGGATTATACATAATAAAATAAAAAAAATAAGGCCTTCGGGCCATTCGGGCATTAAGAAGTATTAAATGAAAAGTATAGAGAAGCCAATCAAGAATATTTTCTTTGTACTTATCCAAGTTTATATATATTAGTGGGAACGTGGTTTCTCAACCCTTATGGTGAACAAAGTGAGGGAAAATTTTGAAAAGTCTATGAAATTTTCAAATTCAATGGTGCATTTACAATATCCATTAATGAAACAAAAGATTCATAGTGATAATAATTAACAAGGGGTTATATATTTAAGGTATGGTAAGAAAGGTATCTGGAAGAGGAATTAAAATTAATTGAATAAAAATCTTGCAGAAGCTTCTTCTTCAGGTATCTTTATCATTTCAAGTAATATTTCTATTTCTATTCTTGGTTATTAAATACAATGTGTAACTCGTATAATTATATCAAAATAAAAGAACCAAATAAGATTAGAAATATTAGAATAAGTAAGTTTAATCATCATTTTATTGATAGGAATTGACTCATACATCTACTAAAGAAGATCATAACTTCAATATTTTTAAGTGGATAGATTCTTGTAAAACTATTATTTTGTATTGAGTGTTACCAAAAAAATTATTTTAGTGTCCATTTCTAGACATAATAAGACATTATTCATGTTGCAAATTCATTTTGTAATGGTATGTCATAATTAATTAATATTTTTATTATACTTGAATCATGTATATCCAATATTAGAAATTAATTATGAATATAAAATATAATACTCTAATAATTCTAATTTGTGGAATGATAATTCTTTGTTAAGTAAAACTAAAAACTGATTTTCAAGAAACATGTAGAAGGGTGTTTAGAATATTTGCAGCTAAGAATATTAGGTATTTTGACATGGGTAATTGTAATGTTTTAAGACAAAAAACCCTTAAAATTAAAGTTAATAAAGACACAAATATTTTAGAATTAGTTTAGTAATATACATGTAAACTACCCTAAGTAGAATCTAGAGGTAAACTCATATACTTTATAATATTCCTTTAAGATATTTTAGGAAGGTAAATTAGAGTGGATAATTTATATGGTAAAATATATAAGATTATTTGGGCAGGTTGGTAAGAAGATATATTAATTAAGGATTAATCAATCATTAAAATTTAGAATAGATCTATTCCTAAACTCATATTAACTTATACAATCATAGTGACTAAAATAGAAAAATGTGGATCGATGGTGAGTTTTATAAGTATTGAAATACTTCAATTATTCATTTTGAGGCATATTTTTCAAAGAGAGGTGTTAAAATTTAACCTTATTATAATCATTATGATGAATGGATATCATATAAGTTATAATGTGAAAGACATCCATTATGTCACAGATTCATGTGTTTAGATGAAAACCATTTATTGGTACTTGTTTTACTAAGAAATGTGCATCAAGTTAACAAAGAGTTCATTTCATTTAATCATCCTAAAAGATACTTAGGATATAACTATCCATAATATAGAAAAAATATTAGTCAATTGATTTAATATATTTTCTATAAGAGGGAAGAAAGTTTCTATTTGAAATAGTGGGAGTAAGTTATACTTCAATGAAGTCAAGACTTCATATACACGTGTATTATAATGGGAACAAAAACTCTAGGAAATATAGTGAGAGTAGTTGTTTTGGAGACAGATATTGTATAGGAAAGTTAAATCCAAATAGAAATGGTATTTTATTCACCAAGTTAAGTGATATATTATTTTGTAAGAATAGTTAATATTATAAGGATATAGTAAATGATGATAGGTTTTAATTAGCAATTTTATATGAACTTAGAAATAGATTCCATGTACTAAAAATATAGTTCTTTATTTTGGTAGTTCATCCAGTTTATGTAAATCCATTGGTGGGTATTCAAAAATAAAATAGATCAGGATGGTAAAATTGGTACCTATAAATCATGATTGGTTGCTAAAGGCTTTGGGAAATGTTAAGGTAGTAGATTTGAAAAACCCTTTCCACTAATCACCGTGATAAAATCCATTAGATTTATACTTTCCATAAGGACCTTCCATGATTATACGATTTGTTAAATGGGTTTAAAGACCACTTTACTTGATAGAAACTAAAGTTTTAAAGGATCGAATAACAACTAATAATGGGGGGTTGAATTATTTGTTATCTTTTTCTATGTTTTAAACTTTTATAAACTTAACCCCTACAACCTATTAAAGGTCATTACCTTATTATCTTTTAGTATAGAAATGTAGGAAATAAACTAAAACAAAAGATATTTATAAGGTTATAACTTAGTGTGAGAACATACATCCTTTCCATAGCCACTCCCATGGGTCTATGAAAATTCATCATTATGAATAATTGAATACAACTTGTGTCAACTCCCATTAGATGTCTTCTATCTCCTGATAGGAATGATTATATTGAATCCATCCAGCTTATAAATTTTTTCTAAGAATAATTTGATCCAAAAAATAAAATGAACATAAAATATCTTTACTCCACTAAAGATTTTTCTAGAACCATAGTCCAATGTGCCTAGTTCTGATTGTATCAGTCTGATAGACTCAGTCCGATAAACCCAGATCGATTCCCCTTTTCTCAATATATGTCTCAAGAAACTTTATGTTCTTTCAATAAAAAACCAGTGCCTTAAAAACTCTTCTTAGATACTCAAACCAATCTTCCTCAGTCTAATCTTACTTAGTTTGGTAAAAAGAACTTTCAATTGTCTGATCTTCTGATGAGATCTCGGTCTGAAAATTCTCTCTCACATGAACTCTATAGCATATTGAATTTTTTCACACACGTGAACAAATTCAAAGTACATATGTGTTGTGAAACTATTTATAGGTGACCTAGAATAGGTAAAGGTAGGAAACTGAAATGTTTTTCCCGATCACCCAACTTAAAAAAACTCAAGTTTCATGTCCATTTGAACTTCATATTTGACTGCTTCAAACTTTCTCATCTCTTATGGTATCTTCTTGGAGATTCTTGAATTATATAGAAAATATTCTAAAATTCTCAAAAAAATATCAAATGCTATAGTCTGTAAAAATTAGTTCATTAGAACTTCCTCAGCTCAGTTTGTTATAAATTCCTTAAATCAGTCTGATAGAACTTCCTTGGCTCAGTCCGATTGACTTTCTTCCTCAGATCAGTTTGATGGAACTTATTAAGCTTGCTCTAATTGACATTATTCCTTAGCTCAGTCTGATGGAACTTCCTCATCTTAGTCTGATGGAACTTCCTCAACTCATTCTAATTGAAATTCTTCCTCATCTCAGTCTAATGAAACATCCTCTAGTCAGTCTGATGAAAATTTCGTAACTTAGTCTGATTGACATTATTCCTCATCTCATTTTGATGGAAATTCCTCAACTTAGTCTGATGGAACTTCCTCCTTTCTTTATGGTTTAATTTCTATCAAAAACTAAATATGATGTATAGGTTTCAACATCCTTTTGATGTATCAGTTTCTAAAACTCTTTCTACTAACTTGTGCTGGTGTTATGACTTCTTGATGATATTTTTGAGACTTGAAATAATATCAAAGCATCATCATATTTTTTTGGAATTTTTACATCTTCCCATCTTTCCTAAAACCATAAATTTACAATATTCTTATTTTTCAAAGACTAAACAAGCTTTTTATAAAAACAATATCCAATTGTCTAATTCTAATCTGGTCCATATGATCAAAAACTTCATACAACTTTGTACTTTCATCTTTCTAATAGATTCAAAATCCGATTTTCATTGGTTTAATAAACTGCATTTGATGAATCATCATATTGAAAAACTTTATAAAAACACTTTTTATTTCTATATTCTCAGTGAATTTTCAACACGCATGTTCTAAACTTATATCTAAACATCTTTCACCTAATTTTCAAAACCATTCTTCTATAAAAATATTAGATTTCACAAATATAAAACTTTGTAAAAAAATAACATCACAAAGGATCTTCAATATCCCTTTTTTTATCACTCTCATTAACAACTTTTTCAACTTACCATTAATTAAACACTCATATTTTTTCACAACTCATTTTTGTAAACAAATCCAGTTTTTTTTACTTTTACCAAAATATATCCTTATACAAAAGTGTGTGTCCAGATAATACACTACTAGATAAAGTAATGTTTTTAAAGAATTCATTTCCATACTGAAAAGAAACATTTGTGGCCATGTTAAGATTAACTCCCTGCACTTTTATATTTTTCTATCACTTTTATTTTTCTCTCCCGCATTTTATAATAACCACAGATTCAAATTCATTTAAGTAAGAAAAGTAATTATCTTTATATTGAAGGATACATTTGTACATATTATCCTCATTTATCAACATAATACATAGAATGGTGGGGGAGTTCCCTTAATATGTTTAGGAATACTTTGTTGGAGGCTGAACATGTAGTTACATCCTCATTTCTACAAATCTCTCTTTATGCATTGCTTTTGTGATGATATCAGCAATATAATAATTTGTTGAAACATATTAGACACTAATATCTCTGCTATCAACCTTTTATTTTATAAATTGAAAAACTTGATATTAATATGTTTTGATCTTTAATGTTGGACCATATTTTTAGAAAGAACAGTTGCACTCTGATTATCACAAAGTATCTTCAATGGTTTGAAAACTTCAAATTTAAAATCTTTCAATTGAACCTTCATCCACAACATTTGAGTACAAACCTGGGTAGCTGGAATATATTATGATTCCATTGTTCAAAAAGTTATTAAACTCTATTTATTACTATTCCAACTCATGCAGCATTATCCCAAGAAAAATAATCCTCTAGAAGTTGATTTTTTGTAATTTCAATCTCCATCCCAATTAGCATCGGTATAACCTTGAAAGTTTATACCAAAACTTATTTTATATAATATCCCATGTGAATCTATTCTTTTATCATATCTTATAATTCTCTTTTCTTACAACATATGAGAATCTTTCAGATCACTTTGATATCTTGCACATAAAGTCACAGCATAAGAAATATTAGGTCTTGAGGCTGTAAGATAAAGAAAAATTCCTATTATATTTCTAAAATATTTATTATTCATGATTTTTGAGTTTCATTTTAACTCAATGTTGTGCTCACTAAAATAGGAGTTGAAACTTATTTATATTCTGTTATACAAAACTTCTTTAACAATTCCTTGACATGATTTTCTTGAGATAGGAAAATGTATTTTTCTTTTTTTTGAACTTGAAATCCAAAGAAGAATATTAATTCTCCCAGAATTTACATCTCAAAATTCTTTTTTATTTTCTCAAAAAAATATTTACAAACTATTTATCTTTCTCCAACAAAAATAATATCATCTACATATACAATTACAATTAGGGTGTTCGAGTTAGCTTCTTTCACATACAAGTTTCTATCAACCTTTCCTTTAGATAAATTCAACATTCTAAAACAATTGTTGTTTAGGATCTTGGATTTTTAATAACTTTCACATCATATGAATCTACTAAATTTTTTAATTGTTTGTTCTAATATTTGTAACTTCTTCCTTTGGGTGAATATCCCATGAAAATTTCTTCTTTTTCCTTCTCATAAAATTTCCCAAGATCTAGACTTTTTATTTTTTAATAAATAGGGAATTACAAAAAATTTGAAGTATTTCAATGAAGGTTTTTTGTTATACCACATTTTATTGGAATTCATGTTGGATTCTGGCCTCAAAAAACATCTATTTTGTACATGTATAGTCATACTAACATATTCTATCCACTGTAACTTTGAATGTTTTTATTTTGCAAACATGATTCTTCTCATTTCCACCAAACTTCTATTCTTCCTTTATTCTACTCCATTTTTATAGGGTGTATGAATCAATATACTAATGTTTTATTATATTCTTTATCATATAATATTAAAAGGCATTTCATGTGAATTATATTCCATTATTTGTTCTCAACTTCTTTATATAAACCCCCATTTATCTCTCAAATTCTCTTCTGAAAACTCTAATCATTTATACTACCTCTGACTTGTGATTCATAAACAGGATGTTGGTCATATGAGTGAAATCCTCAATGAAAGTTATAAATTATAAATTCCTTTTTTATTGATGTCTCGTCAACCCACATAAATCGGAATGAATAGGTCCAATAGATCTGGAATACTGAATCTCAACTTTCTTATGACTTTTATTAATCATTTTCCCATTCTGACATGTTATGAAAACATCTTCATCTCTTCTTTTCAATTTTGGAAAATTTTAAATAGCATCAACTTTAGAAAATTTGTGAATATTTTTTTATCCAAGATACCCAAGTCTCTAATGACACAACTTATATTCATATTCAGCACTCAAGTAATATGATTTGTAAAGTTCACATATTTAAAGATATTTCCACTAGTTCTTTCTCTTCTTATAACAACTTTTACATATTACAAAAATATTATGATGCAAGAATATTTTCTAAAGATAACTTATTTTCCATCATCACAAATTTGACTTACACTAATTAAGTTATGTTGTATCCCATCAAAAAATAATAACTTCCTTATATTTCAACCTTTTTTGTTTCAATCTCAGTCAATCCAATTCCTCTGATTTTTAAGGAACTATCATTCCCAAAGGTAATAGATACTCGATCATGATTTTCAAAATCTTTAAATATTTTAAAATAACCAATAATTTGTGATGAAAAACCACTATCAAGTATCCATAGTTTGTTCTTTTTACTTACTTTCAAAATTGTCTCGACAAAAAAAAGATTTTTACTCAACTTTCTTCTTTCCATCTTCCTTTTCTTTTCTGTTATAAGAAACATGTTCTAGGAGTGTCATACATTTTTCACAATGATGACCAGCCTGGTCATATCTTCCACATATTTCTTCCAAACATTCAAAAAACATTATAAGTTTTCTAACATCTTGAGTTTTTACTTTTCCAAATCACTGAGTGTTAGAAAAATTACTCATTCTTCTTCCACCATTTTTTATACTCTATTCAAACCTTTTTATGGTCTTTGAAGTGTTATTACAACAATTACATTTCCAATTCCCATAGATTTCATAGCACAAAAAAAACTATAAAATCTCAATTTTATATTTAAGTAACATCATTCTCTATAGAAACTTTGATGAGTTTGATAACTTCTTTCTATTATAACATATGCTGGGCATGGACTATATTTCCTACTAAGGGAGTTTTCAACTTTTTAGATGTGATAGGTTTCTCACATACCTTCTCAAACCATTATCTTCCAACACTTTTCTTCTCACCTGAAATGTTATAAAAATCATATGAAACATTATTTTTGGTGGGTGAGGATTTAACCTGATTCTTGATTTGAGATTTCATAATAACTTTATAAGTCTAGGGTATTACTTCATAAGCTTTTTTTAAGTATTCATTCATCTTTATTAAATTACATTCATACTCAAGAAGTTATTATTCATACTTGTTAACTTACTCTTCCTTAGCTACCAACATATTATTGATATCGTAAACCATATTTCCTTTTTTATAAATTCTAAGTTTGTAACTTAAGATCTCCTAGATATATTATTCTTATTTCTTGAAAAAAAAATCACCTTCAAAAACTTTTCCACTATCATTATTTATCATTATGATATCTTTCTTGAGTGATTTATTTTGCTCAATATATGAAACAAGTTCTATTTTGAGCTGATACTCTGTAAAATTATTCACATCCTTCTTCTTCACTATTTGAGGAGTTTCCTATTTACTCAACTTTTTCAATAAAGTTATAACATTTCTAAACTTTCATATTCTAAATATTTGTTAGTAGTTGATCCTTATTTTTCTTTCTTACTCAACATACTTCTTTTTTTTATAGTGAACTTCTTCTTATAGTTGTTTGATGACTTTTATTCTTTAGAAATTTTGTTCCACTTCTTCCATTAAGGTTTTCCATTAGAATCATCTCGATATTCTCCAACTTTTTTCTTAGGGAAATTCATAGTAAATTTTCTAATTCCATGATACCCGAAACACTTGAAATCAAGTTTTACTCTATACATTACTCTTCCTATTTGATAATTCTTAGAGATAAGAGACATGATTTTTTTATTCAACTCATCATCCCCTTTATCTTCGGAGCCACGAGGATCGAAATCTTACATCTTGAATTTTCATTATTATCATAGCCTCAAAATCCAATTAATATTTCAGATTCTTTTTGAATACTGATGAATTTCTCATTTCAATAGCAATAAAAAAGTTATATGATTTATTAAGAGATAAATCATCTTTATCTTATAAAGTTGAAATTTTAGAATCAAACCTGTTTGGAAATTTTCACATGATTTTATTCATAATTGTAGGATCTTCCAAGACATCTATGAAACCTCTGATATTTAAAACAACTTCATTTACTTCGGTAAATTGTTCATCAATAGTTTCTTCATCTCTCATTCTTATGTATTCAAACTTACTATGCCGTATTTTTATCTTTTCTTCCTTCACTTTAGTATTCCCTTCAAAAATACTTTCCATCTTTTCCCACATACTCTTTGATGTTTTGAGACCCATAAAATTCATATAAATATTTTCTGATAGAGAAATATGGATTGTATTTCTAGCCTTTCCTTCAAATTCAATATTTATCTTGTCAACAAACTTCATAGGATTATTGACCACATTGTCATGAAACATAAAATTGATTATGATTTTAAGGTTGATTTATAGTATAGGGAATACCATAGGTTGTCTCTCAAGGAGCATTGGTGGTTTATAGTTTTAATTTTTTTTAAAAGAAACAAAAGAGGGGGTGGTTTTGAAAACAGTTTTACAAAAATAACTTAATTTAAATAGTTTAATAGTTGATAAATAAAGGTGGTGTTTTATAATTAAGAGATAAGGATGTCATTTCAAGTTCACTACACATTTTGGATAGTTAATTGTTCTAAAAACTACACATGGTTTTGTTTAATTCTTTCATTAAGGGTTGTCAAGATCTTGATTCCCCTCTTGCCTATTAAATTGTTGCAAAAAGTTCCAACCCTTGAAAAAAAATCATTTTGTTAAGGATTAAACCTCAAGAATAAATTTAAGGCTACCAAATCATTCTAATATATTATGTTTGTGTGAGAGAAAGTGGATTCTTGTGTTTCCTAATCAAAAAAACCCAAGATTCACACTTGAAATCTCAACCCAATCTGTGTTGAAATGAAAAGTGATTCACTTAGTTAAACCCCAAAAAATCATTAATAAGAGAAGGGTTTTAAGATAAAACATAAGTTAAATATTTAACACAAAAAGTATATAAAATTGGTTGATGAAAAAGTGCCAAAACTCCCTCCCAAGTATGTGTAGCTCCCTCAAAATGACCATCCACTGTTTAGCTTACCATCAAGATAAGGAGGAGGCTCAGGTGGAACTTCACCTTCATCCTTGATCCCCCTATGAGGATAGGGGCCTCTAGAACTTCTTGGATGAAGAGAGGAATCATTTGGGTCTCCATAATTCCAGAGCTTTTCCTATTGGCCGAACTTACAAATTAGGTGCTCAAGGTATCATTTTATAGGCAAAGTGAAATGTGGTTTTGGCCACACAGATTATGTAAAACCACTTGGACCATTGTTTTAGGTGGGTATACAGACTTATATCTCTTTGGGAAAAACTAAAAATTTGTTTCCCCACCTCTTGAATATCTCAACCAAAAGTTTGGATTCATTTGTACACCTACATCTTGATATATGGATAGATCACAATACACCACTTCTGACTTCGTGTAGATTCAGTGTGCTAGACAGATCAGTCCAGATGGGCCACCAGATGGATTAATGAGGCTTTGGTTTCTTAATATGAAATGTATAAAATTAAATTTAGTACCATTCCAAAAAATACCAACCCATTTGGATTCACTTTTTAGTATAAGTGTTCAGTTGAGTCCACTGGTGTGCTTGGATCCTGTGAAGTTTGGCCCATTTTTCTTGAACTCCATCATGGGCCCTCCAAATCACATCCACCTTCAATGAAATTATAAAAACAAGTAACATTTCCCTTTTTAACAGTGATAAACACAAAATAATTGAATAAAAAATAAAGGTAAATTTTTTATTATTTTTATAATTTTCAATACAAAACTAGTTAGCACAATGGTATAAGGTGAAAATGAAACATTGAATTGTGGTGCAATCAAGTGTCTTTATCAATAAATGGAAAACCAATTGTAGTAGAATCAACAAATTTCAGTCCAAGAGTTAAGAGATATGGAATAATCCTATTTTTTCAAACATACTAATTTTTTCCATTAAATATATGAATTATTATAATATTGATAGAATTGATATTATCCATGATAAAGATTCAATAAGGGAACCTCACATCTAATACCAATTGAAGTTCTAAAAAATATAATAACAACTGCGAAGGGGGTTGAATGAGTTGTTAAATTTTTATAAGTTTTAGACTTTTAGAATCTTAACCCCTGGAAAATGTTAAATTTCATTACCTTATTATCTTTTAGTAAGTATTCATACAATAAAAAGTAAGAAATAAAGTAAAGTGAATGATATTTACAAGGTTTATCCTCAGTGTAAGAACCTGCAACCTTTCCATAGTCACTCTCATGGGTCTATAGAAATTCACTTTTATGAATAAGTGATACAACTTGTGTCAACTCCCATTATAAACCTTTTATCTCTTGATAGGAATGATTATAGTTAATTCTGTCTTTTTATAAAGTTTTCATACAATAATTTGATCCAAAAAAATAAAATGAACATGAAAACTCATTTCTTCACAAAATATTTATCTGAAACCTTAGTCTGATGTTCATAGGTTTGATTTTCTTGGTTTGATAAAATCAATCCAATAGACTTAGTTTGATTCACCATTTATCTATCTACACGTAAAGAAACTTTATGTTATATCAATAACAAAACATGTACCTTAAAAACTATGCTCAGCTACTCAGATCGATCATCCTCAATCTGGTAAATAGAACTTTTAGTTTTCCAATATTCTAAAGATATCTAGATCTATAAATTCTATCTGACACGAAATCTATAGTAATTTTCTATTTTTTCACACACGAACAACTGAAAAGTATGTATCTACTATGAATCTATTAATAGGTGACCCAGAATAGGTAAATATAGGAAACTAAAATGTTTTTCCCACTCACCCAAATTACAAAAACCCTAATTTCATGTCCATTTGAACTTCATCTTTGACCAAATAAAACCTTTTCATATCTTATGGTATCTTCTAAAAACTTATTGAATTTTCTATAAAATATTCCCTAATTCTAAAAAAAGATGAGAAAATATAGTCTGGAAAACTCATTCTATTAGAACTTCCTCGGATCGGTCTGTTAGAACTTCCTCAGCTCAGTCTGATGGAAATTCCTCAACTTAGTCCAATTGACTTTCTTCCTCATCTCAATATAATGAAACTTCCTCAACTCAGTTTGATTGAATTTCTTCCTCAACATAGTCTGATGAAACTTCCTTAGCTCAGTCCAATGGAACTTCCTCAGCTTAGTCTGATTGAATTTCTTCCTCAACTTATTCTAATGGAACTTCCTTAGCTCAGTTTGATGGAACTTCCTCAACTCAATTCGATTGAATTTATTCCTTAGCTCATTCCAATGGAACTTACTTAGATTAGTTTTATGGAACTATCTTAGCTTAGTCTAATTGAATTTCTTTTAGAAAATGAATTGAGTGTACACTACTACAAAAATGGGTAAGGGAAGCACTACCCTTTTATCAGCACTAAAAAAAGTGCTGATAAACAGGCCTTTATTAGCGCAAAAAAAAGCGCTGATAAAGGGGAACTTTTAACAACGCTAAAAAAAGTGATGTTAAAAGTGACCCTTTAACAGCGCTTTTTTTAGCACTGATAATGGCCCCCCCTTTATCAGTGCTTTTTTTAGCGCTGTTAAAGGGGACCCCTTTATCAGTGCTTCTTTTAGTAGCACTGATAAAGGGGGGCTTTATCAGCACTTTTTCCTAGCATTGATAAATTTTATATTTCAAAATAATAATTTTTCAGGAAAAATAATATATTTTTATATAAGTATATTTATATTGATATAAATATAATATATATTTTTTAAATATGTTTTAGATAAGTATAAATAGACTATTACATTTAATATATAAGAAATTTAGTGAAAATGGATTTAAAATATTTTAATGAATATATTTAATTAATAATTTTCTAATTATCATCGATTAAAAAACATTTAATAACAATTTGAAGACACAAAAAATCAAAAAAATAATAAAAGATCTAAAATAAGTTGAAAATGTAACTCGAAATTCAATTGGCCATAACTTTTGATCCGGGTGTCCTTTTGAGCTCTAAAGCATATCAAATCGAAGCCTAAGACAATCTTTATGCGCTAGTGACTGAAGAAGAGCTTCTATAACATTTTTCAAGGCAAAAAAAAGTCCCATAAATCCTCCAAAACTGAGTTTTTAGTTGGGATACCTTGATTTGTTAACATTCAAACAATTATAACTTCTGATCCGGATGTTCGTTAGGCATGTACCACATATAATATCAAAGGTTGATTCATTTTCTTCGATTTGATTAGTTGTGGAGTTGAAACAGGCTTCTGGATTATAAGTTATGATCATTTTAACATTCTATGGATTTTCAAATACACACATATATATATATATGTATTTATTCGTAAATATATATGTGTTTGTGTGTGTGTGTGTCTGTGTGTGTATTTGTGTGTGTTGTATATATGTATATATTTATTTATTTATTTATTTATAAACACACATAAAAAACATATTTTATAAATGTATTTAAAACTACTCTTATAAATGTATATTATTATACAAATAAATATATGGATAAAAATTATAACTAAAAATATATATATATAAATAAATATAAATATAAATTAATATATGAATAAATATATATATACTAATATATGAATAAATATATATGTATTAATATAACTAAATATATTTATATTAATATGAATCTATATTATTATATGAATAAATATAACTATATATATAAATATATATATATTAATATATATATATTAATATATGAATAAATATATATGTATTAATATAACTAAATATATTTATATTAACATGAATCTATATTAATATATGAATAAATATAACTATATATATAAATAAATAGATATATCATTAAATAGAAAAAAATGATATGGCTTAGTGGTAAAGGTGCAGGCGCACAAGGGGGAGGTCGCGTGTTCGAGTTCTGGTGGAAGTAAGGAGGTGCACGTGGGGGTCATGTGTTGGACGCGTGGGCAAGGGTAGCATGCTGGAGTGGTCCACCTAGCGATGATAAAGGGGATAAAGTGTGTCACATACATGAAATATTTAGAGGTATTTTTCATTTAATTTACATCCTTGATTTGTTTTGGTGGGTTTTCATGCATTTTTAAAGGAAATAGTGGGTTTCCAAAATTTGGGCCAACCTAAGAGCCCATTTCCAGTTTTGAAAGTATATTTTGTTTCTTTAATAACTCCTTCGTTTTTCAACATTTTTCAACCATTCAACTTCCAAAATGACCTTCATTTATATATTAAAACCAAAAAATAATTTTGGGCCCCTTAAAAATTCATTAGAATCATGGATTTGGGTGATAAAATTAGGTATTGGGCCAACCCGAAAGCCCATTTCCAGTTTTAAAATTATTTTGTAATTCTTTCATAAAATATTTATTTTTTATCCTTTTTCGGTGATTCCACATCTCACACATTCCCATCGAACCCAGCCACACCCCCATCTTCGTTTGCGCCTCTTTGGAGCTCATATTGGTCGCGATTTAGGGCTGAACTTCTGTAGCTCCAAAAAACGTCCAGATTTCTCAAGTAAGTTGTTTCTCTTCCTTATTCCTCCCTTCTTCTTAGGGTTTCTTCCTTTTTTATTGAATACCCAAATGTCCAGAAGATGGGTTTTCGTACCTAGGGTTTTAGTTTTAAGTTTCTTGGTCCAATCCTCTGGTTTTAGGTTCAATCTTACTCCTTTGTGGTGCGGCGGAGGTGCGGTTGAAGTGACGCACAAGGATTTGGGGGTTTTGACTCTTTTGGTAGGTGATTTCATATGTAGGTATTGTATAATGAGTTGGCTTGCTGTATTTAGGTTTCCATTATGTTCATAATTCAGTATTTTTATTTCAAAAATTGATTTGGGTAGCATTTTAAAAGTGGTAGATTTTTAAGTGCCAATCTTGTGTGAAAATGGGTGTTTTACATGTGTAACGCATATTGTGCCTCTTGGTGTTGTTTTATAATTCAGGGATTGGATTTATAAAAATGTTTTGATGCTGAAATTTATGTTTTGGTATAATATTGGTCTCCATTTGGTTTTAAATATGGGATTTTAGATGAATTTAATGTGCAACATTTGATTAATTTTCTTGAAATTGTTTTATGGAAATTATAAATGGTTTATTGAGTTACGCAAAAGGTGAAAAGAAGGTGTAGATACTATTTTGAATGTGTGTGACTAGAACTGACATTTATATGTGAATATTGATTTTGGTAGCATGTGGTGACTATTTGAGCACAATACGGGAAACCCGGGTATCTAGGTGGGCTAACGTGTACTAGTATGCTAGTGAACGGAGGGGTTTTGACCATGGTTCACTTAGCAAGTCTGACATGGATAACACTAACAAAACTATAATGGAGATGATTGGAGACCACTAGGTTATGGGTATGCTCCCTACTAGTGGCTCGTGCACGAGAACGAATTTCGTTATGGTTACTTTCACCAAGGTACGAGGTACTTGGGGCTCACAACAAACTAGTACCTAGGGGGGGTTCCTACGCTTGGTGCTCGTGGCCTTTTTGGCATTTAAACTTTCTTTATGGTATTTTGGGATGTGAAAACCAGCAGCTTGAATGTTTTATTCAATTTCACTGATTCTTTATAGTTATCCCCATTGAAAGTTATTTTCTTTTCAAAGTTGCACTTTTAGAAATAAATGCCACTATTATCTATTTATAACTCTGGCAAGCCTTTTATTTTACAATGCCTATCACTTGAAATCCTTGGGTGATATCCTATTGGGCTTAGTCTCACACCCTACTTACACCTTTTGGTGTAAGTAGACTTGATCATGTTTGACACAGGCAAAGGAAAAGCCTTAGGCGATGGCGGTTCGGGTTGCTAGTTTCTCTCGATGGTGCGGTGTTGTGGAGACGGCTTGTGGGTGATGACCCCTTGTCGTGTGGAGTCTCTTGGGCTGTTTGCTGCTACTTTTATGTACCTTTGGACCTCTTGTGTCTTGTTTAAACTCATATACTAAGTTCTGAATTTTTATTAATTCTTGTTTGGCATAATTTTTCAGATTTGGTTTGTTGTTTGTTTTTGGTTATCTTATGAACCCAAACTCGGGTAAATCGTTCCCAAATGAATTTTTATGATACCCGGGCACTTGTGCCAGCCCGTGGGGATGGGGAACGCCCTTCGGGTCATGTCACGGGCTGGGTTTGGTGCCGGTTTTGGCGGTGACCAGATTCGGTTTGTGACAAAATGGTATCAGAGCAGGTTAATGTTTTTGGGTTATATTGTTATTTTGGGATGAGTCAGGATAGATAGGAGCTAGGACTGTCGGGGCTCGGGGTTTTGGTTGTGAGTAGGGTGTCTGGCCCACACCTCTCATGGCATACCCTGAGTCACCAGGGGATGTTGGAATTTAAAGATTGACTTCACTTCCAGGTGAGACGTGTGGGCTGCAGACCACATGTGGACATCATGCGGATGTGTTTTAGTTGTTTATTTTATTACTGAAATGTGTTTTGATTATCTATATTTGAGTCATTTGATTAAAATTTTCAGAATTGTGGTATTGATTATTATTTTGTGACTGTTACATTTTGTAGCAACATGCCTCCCCGGAAAACTCTCACGCACCCACGGGAGGAAGCCGGAGAGAGTTCTCCCACACA
Organism: Viscum album; assembly: GCA_963277665.1. NCBI lineage: Eukaryota > Viridiplantae > Streptophyta > Magnoliopsida > Santalales > Viscaceae > Viscum > Viscum album. The sequence continues at coordinate 287,009,076 of OY728153.1, read as the reverse complement.
AATTGATCAGAGGCTAGTCGAGGCCATGGTCCGGGCTGTCCAGGCTCTAGGATATGGACCAGATCCAGTTCTAGCTCCTATTAGAGAGGATGAGACTGGTCCTAGAAAGGACAAGGCCCAGGAGTTCCTGAAAAATAAGCCTCCAACCTTCCGAGGCAGCTCAGAACCCCAAGAAGCAGAGGAATGGATCGAGAAGATCGAGCGTATGTTTGAGTTCTTGGAAACACCCGAGGAGCTCAGGGTGAAGTGTGCCTCCTTTCTGTTGGAGGGTCCCAGCCGTAAATGGTGGGAGTCAGTGCTTCAGGCTGGGAAGAATGAGCAGATGCGCTGGGGAGATTTCAAGGCTGTCTTCAATGAACAGTACTGCCCTGAGGTCTTGGCTTATGCCAGGTCTAGAGAGTTCATGGAACTTGTTCAGGGAAATCTATCTGTGATGGAGTATGCCAACCGTTTCGTTGAGTTGGTTCGGTATGCTCCAGAAATTGTCTCTAATGAGCAAGCGAAGGCCCAGAGGTTTGAGAAAGGCTTGAGACCAGAGATATACTCCCAGGTGTTCTTGTTTAAGCTGAGGACCTATGCTGAGGTCGCTGATCGGGCGTGCATGGTGGAGATTGATAGAAAAGGAAGGGCTGGTTACTATGGTTCTGTATCAGCAGTGGGAAGTGGAAGCTCCTCAGAGAAGAAAAGGAAGCGGGAGGATCATATGAATAAAGTAGGAGGTAGTTCAGGGAACTCTTCTAGGCAGTTGTCATCAGCGGCTTCTGATGCGAGATCGGTCGTGTGCCACCAGTGTGGGAAGACCGGGCACATCCGTCCAGCATGCCCTCATCCTCCGAAGACCTGTTTCCAGTGTGGAGGTATGGGACACGTGCAACGCTTTTGCGGGATAGCGCGTCCACTTCAAAGTGGGGCAGGATCCATGGCTCCCAGAGGAGTGCCAGCACAGTCTGAGCCGTCGAGGACTGGGGGATCTCGATTTGGCATCCGTGGTGGTAGGGCTGGGTCATCTTCTGGGAAAATCCAGTTCAGGGCACAACCACAAACTAGCGGTCGTCTTCAGGCAGAGGCTGGACATCTCCATGCGGTGGATCATGCACCACCAGGATCAGAGGCGGGACCGTCGACTGTTCGAGGTACCGTTTTGATTTCATCTTCTATAGCTACTGCTCTTTTTGATACTGGTGCCTCTGTTTCATTCATTTCATCCCATTTTGTGGACATTCTGAATCTTCCAACTGACTTGATGTCATTCGCAATGGAGTTGGTGACACCGCTGGGAAAGAAGAAGGAGCAGGGTCTCAGGTGCCCATCTTGTGCACTTTCTATGTCAGGGGTTGAGATGGAGTGGGACCTCTTGGTCTTAGATATGAACCTTTTTGATGTCATACTCGGGATGTATTGGCTAGTACACTTCCAGGCACACATCGATTGCTATAGACGGCGTGTGAGTTTCACGGCACCTGATGGGAGTCGTCAGGTTTTTCATGGAGAATGGGATCCTCGGTCAGGTCGCGCAGGGCCTCCACTCCCAGAGTTGGGAAGTGTTATCTTCCAGTTATCTTCTCTTATGCTAGAGGATGGTCTTTCCCCTGAAGGTGCACTGCCTCATGTAGTGAATGAGTTTCCGGAGGTATTCCCTGATGATTTTTCTGGTTTTCCCCCGGAGCGGGATGTGGAGTTTTCGATTGATCTGGCGTCGGGAACACAGCCGATATCTCTTCCCCCTTATCGCATGGCCCCCCACCGAGTTGAGGGAATTAAAGATACAGCTGGACGACTTATAATCCAAAGGATTCATTCGCCCGAGCGTCTCTCCTTGGGCCGCTCCTGTGTTGTTTGCAAAAAAGGCTGATGGATCCCTCCGGTTGTGCATTGACTACCGGAAGCTGAATAAGGTAACAATTAAAAACAAATACCCTTTGCCCAGAATAGATGATTTGTTTGATCAGTTGAAGGGGGAAAAGTGGTTCTCAAAAATAGACCTACGTTCAGGGTATCATCAACTCAGGGTGAAGGAGTCAGATATCCCTAAGACAGCCTTCCGAAGCAGGTACGGCCACTTTGAGTATTTGGTCATGCCCTTCGGATTGACCAATGCTCCAGCAGTATTTATGGCACTTATGAATAGGGTGTTCCATCAGTATCTTGATTCCTTTGTTGTGGTGTTCGTGGATGACATTCTGGTATACTCTTGCTCTGAGGAGGAACACAAACATCACTTGAGGATCGTTTTGGGTACATTACGAGATCACTGCCTCTATGCAAAGTTGTCAAAGTGCACTTTCTGGATCAGAGAGGTGAGATTTCTGGGGCATGTGATCTCAGAGCATGGAGTTTCAGTGGACCCTGAGAAAATTAGTGCAGTCATGTCATGGGAGAAACCGAATAATGTGTTCGAGATCAGGAGTTTTCTTGGCTTGGCCGGTTATTACAGGTGATTCGTTCGGGATTTCTCTCGGCTTGCTTCACCGATGACTTCCCTCACCCGGAAAGGGGTGAAGTTTGTATGGGGTCTAGAATGTCAGGAATCATTCGAGGAGCTAAAGAGGCGATTGACTACTGCCCCCGTGTTGATTTTACCAGAGGCTGGAAAGGGAGGTGCGTGCTTATACAGGATGATCATGTGGTGGCGTATGGCTCTCGCCAACTTCGGCCACACGAAAAGAACTACCCAACCCATGACTTGGAGTTGGCAGTAGTGATGCATGCTTTGAAGATGTGGCGTCACTACCTCTTTGGGGAGAAGTTTGTGGTCTATTCTGATCACAAAAGCTTGGCTTATATCTTCTCAAAAAAGGACCTCAACATGAGGCAGCGTCGCTGGATCGAGTACTTGCAGGGGTTTGATTTTTACATTGTCTATACCCCAGGTAAGGGTAATGTAGTGGCCGACGCCTTGAGCAGAAGGGTTCCAGTGCAGGCTTTGAGGAAGTCCAGTGATGAGTGGACATTGATGGGGATCTTTTCTCAGATGCATGTGGAGACCAAGGAACATAGTGGAGGGGAATTCTTGGCGAGCATCCAGTTGACTCCTTCTCTGTTGGAGTTGATTCAGCAGGAACAACCTAGTGATGATCTTTGTCAGCGATCAAAGCAGTTTCTTCATGGTGGGGAGACATCCTCTGATTGGTCGTCATCTCCCGAGGGCATCTTGTGCTTCAAGGGTCGTTTGGTAGTACCGTTATCTCTACAGAAGGTGGTGATGCAGGATAGCCACCAGTCTCAGTGGGCTGTCCATCCGGGTGCCACTAAGATGTATTATGATGTCTGTCGGCAGTTTTGGTGGCCTGGTATGAGACGGGACATAGCGGACTTTGTGTCGAGATGCTACACATGCCAGCAGGTGAAAGCAGAGCACCAAAGGCCCTCCGGTTTGCTCCAACCACTACCCATTACTACCTGGAAATGGGACGAGGTTGCCATGGACTTCATTGTTGGATTACCTCGTACACCTCGAGCTAAGAATGCCATTTGGGTGGTGATTGATCGTCTAACCAAATCATCCCACTTCATTCCGATCAGAGATACATCTAAAGTGGATGAGTTGGGCCATTTGTATCTTCAGGAGGTGGTGAGACTCCATGGTGTGCCATCAGCAGTTGTCTCAGATAGAGACCCTTGTTTCACATCTCGATTCTGGGAAGGCCTTCAGAAGGCCTTGGGGTCCCAGATTAAGATGAGCACAGCATACCATCCACAGACGGATGGTCAGACAGAGCGGGCAAATCAGATTTTAGAGGACATGCTTCGTGCATGTGTCCTAGACTTTGGAGGTTCTTGGGATACCCATTTGGGATTGGTTGAGTTTTCTTATAATAACAGTTACCAATCCTCGATTCGAATGGCTCCTTTTGAGGCGCTCTATGGTCGGCCTTGTCGGTCCCCCCTCTGTTGGGCTGAGGTAGGTGAGACCTCACTACTGGGGCCGAGTATGGTGCAGGAGACATCTGAGAAGGTAAAATTAATCAGGCAACGTTTATTGACAGCTCAGAGTCGTCATAAATGATATGCTGACCGGAGGCGTCGAGACCTAGAGTTTTCTGTGGGTGATAGAGTATTCTTGAAGGTGGCCCCTCGTTTAGGCCATCGTCGATTGGGGAAGCAAGGTAAGCTGACTCCGCAGTATGTCGGGCCATTTGAGATCATTGAACGTATTGGAAAGGTGGCATACAGGTTGGCCTTACCTTCTCAGTTGACATCCATCCATGATGTCTTCCATGTTTCTCAGTTGAAGAAATACTACCCGGATCCGTCCCATGTGTTGAGTTGGGAAGAATTGGAGATAGAGCCTGACTTGTCTATTGTTGAGAGGCCAGTGAAAATAGTGGACTCCCAAGAGAAGATACTTCGAGGGAAGTCTATTCCATTAGTCCGGGTTCTATGGCAGCATGGTAATGATACACATGAGACATGGGAGCGAAAGTCGTGGGTCGAGGAAGAGTACCCGTTCTTGTTTTCCAATCAAGCCTCATGTTGACTTTCCGGGGCGGAAAGTCCTTCATGGGGGGGAGAATTGTCACATACATGAAATATTTAGAGGTATTTTTCATTTAATTTACATCCTTGATTTGTTTTGGTGGGTTTTCATGCATTTTTAAAGGAAATAGTGGGTTTCCAAAATTTGGGCCAACCTAAGAGCCCATTTCCAGTTTTGAAAGTATATTTTGTTTCTTTAATAACTCCTTCGTTTTTCAACATTTGTCAACCATTCAACTTCCAAAATGACCTTCATTTAAATATTAAAACCAAAAAATAATTTTGGGCCCCTTAAAAATTCATTAGAATCATGGATTTGGGTGATAAAATTAGGTATTGGGCCAACCCGAAAGCCCATTTCCAGTTTTAAAATTGTTTTGTAATTCTTTCATAAAATATTTATTTTTTATCCTTTTTCGGTGATTCCACCTCTCACACATTTCCATCGAACCCAGCCACACCCCCATCTTCGTTTTCACCTCTTTGGAGCTCATATTAGTCGCGATTTAGGGCCGAACTTCTGTAGCTCCAAAAAACGTCCAGATTTCTCAAGTAAGTTGTTTCTCTTCCTTATTCCTCCCTTCTTCTTAGGGTTTCTTCCTTTTTTATTGAATACCCAAATGTCCAGAAGATTGGGTTTCGTAACTAGGGTTTTAGTTTTGAGTTTCTTGGTCCAATCCTCTGGTTTTAGGTTCAATATTACTCCTTTGTGGTGCGGCGGAGGTGCGGTTGAAGTGACGCACAAGGATTTGGGGGTTTTGACTCTTTTGGTAGGTGATTTCATATGTAGGTATTGTATAATGAGTTGGCTTGCTATATTTAGGTTTCCATTATTTTCATCATTCAGTATTTTGATTTCAAAAATTGATTTGGGTAGCATTTTAAAAGTGGTAGATTTTTAAGTGTCAATCTTGTGTGAAAATGGGTGTTTTACATGTGTAACGCATATTGTGCCTCTTGGTATTGTTTTATAATTCAGGGATTAGATTTATAAAAATGTTTTGATGCTGAAATTTATGTTTTGGTATAATATTGGTCTCCATTTGGTTTTAAATATGGGATTTTAGATGAATTTAATGTGCAACATTTGATTAATTTTCTTGAAATTGTTTTATGGAAATTATAAATGGTTTATTGAGTTACGCAAAAGGTGAAAAGAAGGTGTAGATAATATTTTGAATGTGTGTGACCAGAACTGACATTTATATGTGAATATTGATTTTGGTAGCATGTGGTGACTATTTGAGCACAATACCTGAAACCTGGGTATCTAGGTGGGCTAACGTGTACTAGTACGCTAGTGAACGGAGGGGTTTTGACCATGGTTCACTTAGCAAGTCTGACATGGATAACACTAACAAAACTATAATGGAGATTATTGGAGACCACTGGGTTATGGGTATGCTCCCTACTAGTGTCTCGTGCATGAGAACTAATTTCGTTATGGTTACTTTCACCGAGGTACGAGGTACTTGGGGCTCACAACAAACTAGTACCTAGGGGGGGTTCCTACACTTGGTGCTCGTGGCCTTTTTGGCATTTAAACTTTCTTTATGGTATTTTGGGATGTGAAAATCAGCAGATTGAATGTTTTATTCAATTTAACTGATTCTTTATAGTTATCCCCATTGAAAGTTATTTTCTTTTCAAAGTTGCACTTTTAGAAATAAATGCCACTATTATCTATTTATAACTCTGGCAAGCCTTTTATTTTACAATGCCTATCACTTGAAATCCTTGGGTGATATCCTATTCGGCTTATTCTCACACCCTACTTACACCTTTTGGTGTAAGTAGACTTGATCATGTTTGACACAGGCAAAGGAAAAGCCTTGGGCGATGGCGGTTCGGGTTGCTAGTTTCTCTCGATGGTGCGGTGTTGTGGAGACGGCTTGTGGGTGATGACCCCTTGTCGTGTGGAGTCTCTTGGGCTGTTTGCTGATACTTTTATGTACCTTTGGACCTCTTGTGTCTTGTTTAAACTCATATACTAAGTTCTGAATTTTTATTAATTCTTGTTTGGCATAATTTTTCAGATTTGGTTTGTTGTTTGTTTTTGGTTATCTTATGAACCCAAACTCAGGTAAATCGTTCCCAAATGAATTTTTATGATACCCGGGCACTTGTGCCAGCCCGTGGGGATGGGGAACGCCCTTCGGGTCATGTCACGGGCTGGGTTTGGTGCCGGTTTTGGCGGTGACCAAATTCGGTTTGTGACAAAGTGCTATTAAAATCACCCCCCCCCCCCGAATTATATATTCTTTTTTATTTTATTTTTTAACTTTTATCAACGCTTTTTAAAATCGCTGATAAAGGGGTCCATTGTCACCATTTTTTAGTGCTGATAAAAGATCCCTTTATCAGTGCTTTTCTGACCACTGATAGAAGGGACCCCCTTTATCTTCGCCTCGATTAACATCACTTTTTTAGCGCTGTTAATGCACTTTTCTAGCGCTGATAAAATCCATATTTGTAGTAGTGGTATAGGCGTCAATTTCCTTCTAATGTACAGGTTTCTGCAACTCCTTCTACTAACTTGTGCTTGTATCGTGATTTCTTTATGATATTTTAGAAACTTGAAAGAATATAATAGAATCATCAGATTTGTTTTAGAAATTTTACAACTTCCCATATTTACTAACTCTATAACATTACAATATTATTATTTTTTCAACAACTTATTAACTTCTGATAAAAAAAAGTGTCGGATTATCTGAATCTGATTTAGTCCATCTAATCACCAACATCACAGAAATTTTTACTTTCATATTTTTGATAGCTTTAGTATCTGATATTCCTTGGTCTGATAAATTACATCCGATGAATCATCTAATTGAACAAATTTGTAAAAAAAACTTTCTATTTTAGTATTCTTAGAAACTTTTTAGAAAACATGTTATAAACTTTTATCCAAACATATTTCACTTGATTTCCAAAAACTTTATTTTACAAAAATATTACTTTCTAATGAATAAAAAACTATGTAAAAATAAATACATCACAAAGGATGTGAATATGACCCATCCATAAGGTTTTTTGACACCATAGGATGTCAATTAGGTATGAAAATTTCATAGATTCATTTATGGGTTAAAGAATTCATATATATCCTAGAATAACATTTAGATAAATTCATAAGAGAACTTGTCTTTATTAAGGATGAATTCAATACTTGTGTCCATAAGTGTTTAGTGGGAGCACCATAGATTTCTATGTAAACTATGTTGATAATATATGGAAAATAGATATTAGTCATATAATTTGTTGATAATAATTTTCAAAAGCATTTCTCTAAGAATTAATTAAGGTAGTGATCCAAGTTATGGGGAAAATATAAATATAGATAGATCTATGAGGTTTTTTAGATCAAGTTAGAATACATACATTGATAAAGTATTACAAAAACATGAGATTGAACAATTCATGATTGAATTATTACTAATGACACATTGTGTAAATCTCTCTAAGATGATGTGTTAAGGCGCTAGGGGAGATTATTATGTTGAATAGAATTAAATATGCTTAATTGGTTAAATCTATCACATATTCCATGATATGTACTGAGTTTTTATATTGTTTATTCATAAAGTACGGTAGGAAAATATCATATAAAACTAGGATAATTGCATACGGTATCGTCCATAACTATATGATAGTACTTGAGAAATTATAAAGGATAAGTTGTTTAAAATTTGAGAAGTGGGAATGCAAGTTATCAAGGGAATACAAAACTAGTATACCTTAATAATTTTTTCATTTTATATCACATTAAATCTAGGGATAAAAAAAATATAATCTGATTTGAAACTAGTGGTATCCATATATACCAATACCAAGTATGTTGAGGTTTCTGATGTACCTTAAAAAAGAAGTTTGAGTTATGATTTGTTCCATATTTTGTAAATTTTTCAATCAAGTAAAGTATTATCATAACATGTATTATGATAAACTTATGAATATAACACTTGTTGGGATTTCAAGTTTATGATAGAGGAGAAAAGTTATATACTCAAGGATAACACCACTTACGAGTCTTACTTAAATAATTGAATTCATACCAAGTATAATAACCACAAATAAAAACATATCATACTAAAAAATTATGGTTATTCCGCATTGGGAGTAAGACTATCACCTAAGTTAGTGATTTGATAAATATTAGTAGTTTTCTCTAGTGAAAGTGGGAGTATATTGTAATTGGTTCTCTAGAATCAACTAAAATTTTCACTTTCAATTATTTTAATATAAATTAATATCTTATCACATAATGATTTTTCTTCTATATAGAAATATTGTGATAATTTCCTTAGAGTATTTTTCATGTTGAAAGGTTATAAAAATTCTATTATTTAATGAGAACTAAGTGATTCTATGAAAATACTCTTAAAATATGTCTTATGGACTAGATAACATCTATCTTATGGGATACATAATATGTTAGAATATCAAGTGTTGAGGGCTCATAAGATATTGAGACTTCCTCTCATTAATTGTTCACTTGGTGATCTCAAATAAATTAAGGTCATGAGGAGTGGCCTTCTAATAAGAATTCAATATTTTTATGTGTCATTGGATATTTCTATCTGTGAATGTGTGTGTTGGTCCTTATACTTGACATTGTTATTAATGTGTATTATGAGTTAGATACTTTTATGTTTGGACAAAAACCATGATGACATATATTCATGATAAGGTAGCATAAATTATGTCTGTCATATATAATATGATAATAATAGAATGTTTCATGAAAGGATTTTTTTCATTATGATTTAATGTAATGATATATATTTTTACCTTTCATTAAAATAAAACTATATAATTAAATTCATGGATATGGTAGTTCATTGATGATTTCATTTCAAAAAGACAAAGTAAGATAAATCAAGTGTATAGGGTGACAACGCAAGTGTGCATCCTTCTTGATGAGATATCGATTGATAAATGTATTATATTATGTAGTATCATTTATAGGAAGGTTATTGTAATTGTGATAATAACTTATTTCTCTATGGATATCTTGATGTTTTTTAGATGAATATCTTAGTCTTTAGGTAAGTTTACCCAATGACACTAATAAAGAGGCATAAAGGTTTATATATTAAGTGTATCCAGAATCTTATTGAATTCTATTAAATTTATTATTTATAATAAATATTATAACCATATTATGGAATAATTATTATTCAAGTAAATTTGATTGCATAAATTCAATCATGAGATATTCAAGTGTAGAATATGTGAGTCGAATATTTCCTTTTATTTAATTATTCATAGGGTAATAAATAAATATTTATTAGTTTAGTGAATAGATTAATATAAATATTTATTTAGTTATGTGATTAGTAAAATAAATATTTGTTCTTAATTTTAGTGAATATAATGTTTATTTATTTATCTAATGAATAATATTTATTTAAATAAATATTTTATTATTCAAGGTTCAATAAAATTTCACCGGGGGGTTAATGGGTTGATAAAATAAAACGATAGAAATGATATGTCTTATTTAATATCATTTAAATAAATATTTATTTCTTTATTGAAGAAAATAAATTTAATTAAGTTTATATCATGGGATATATTGATAATAATATGATTATTATTTAACTTGGGGTATTATTTATATTAAATATATTCATAATGCCTTGTGTGAAATTGTATATGTTTAACCCTAAGTATATAAATAAAATATATCACATTCCTAAAGTAAGATATTTTTTGTGCACAAGAGAAACTCTAAAGAATTATCTTGAGCCTAACGAGAAAATATACCCATCCTCCCTCTTGAAAATTCATAAGAAACTCTTTGTTTAAATCAATAAAAAACAATAATAAGTGATTAAATCTACCACGCTAGCACCCAAGATTCAGGAACATGGTTCATATATTCATAGATAATGTGTAGATACAACAATATGAGTCCTCTTTTGTATTCTCAATGATAAGGATAATGAAAAAAATATAAGCAATAAATTTTTAAACAAAGGAATTCCTAGATTGAAGTGATTATAGTTTAAAATAATCCTATCTTAAATGTGAAAGATACTCTATGGAAGATTTTGGGGTTGTTTTTTCATGTTCTTTGGATTTATCTATTGAAATTGATGGAAAAAAAATTTAACCCATACATTACATTCACAACACCCAAAAACCTTTATAACTCTATATCATAAAACCAAGTTCATGAAATAGAAACATAAATCATGTAGATAAAAAAGTAAATTTTTCAACATGATTATCATGTATGTTCTGAATATAAATAATAAATAACCTCTTACCATAGTGTTAGTCCCCTTATTCCATCAGATTTGCAGTTGTACTGACCATATCGACTTCAAGCATAGGTCATAATTTGGAAAAAGGATACAAAACAAAGTCGAGGTGCCTTAGTGGCCATCCCAGGGAAAGGGGAATGTGTATGAAAAATTAGTTCACATTTAAACTCATAAAAAGGAAAGGGAAAAGTTTATATAACGTTGAGGTACCTTTAATTAAATCCCATTATTAAAATCCTTCTCATCACTAGCTCATATTTATACTTAAGTATTCTATGTTAAGAATATATCCCTTTCTGTATGATCATAATAATCAATATGTAGGTATACCCAGGTATAAGAAACTAACTATGATTCCAACATAATGTAATTAAAGGTTAAATGGATAAAAACCCTAAAAATTATATTAAACCACGTATAATGTATGTATTATAATACAAATAAGGTATACTAGTAGTAATCTAAACAAATAAAAAGTCATGAAATGATAAATATCTAAATCTTACTAGTAACTAAAAATAAATCAATCATCTAAATAAATCATTGATTCATGGTGATAGTTATGGGATATACAATGGGTCACCTACCAAATAATATATTGAACTTACTTTTGAGTTCCAATAAAATAAAGGATATCATGGCCTAAGGGATTATATGAACCAAGGTTAGAGGAATATAGTGATTTAATATACTTCCATAGAAAGAAATATAAATTCTTAGGAAAGTGAATCAACCTTACCTTTATATCACTTAGAATAAGATTATGTTATTACTTTGAGGAATAATGGTCAAAATAAATTATCTATTAAAAATATTTAAAAAGGGAGATCTAAGGATTTTTATTTATAAAAAATGATCATTGAAATATGGAATAAGGGATGATAGAATTACCTTATATCTACTGATGAAAGACCTTTTCACAAGCTTAGTGAAGAATATGAACTTACTTGAAGATTGAATCATAAGGTAATGAAGAGATAGAGGAAGAGAGATCCAATGTGAGGCAACATAAGTTAAATTACCTAAAAAATTTGAGTTCCCCCTTTTATTATATATTATTATTATTTTAATATAAATACTAAAGAATTTATCTATCTAAAAAAATATTAATATAACCCATTCTAATTCTAGTGGGTTCCTAATGACCTTTAGGTGGAAATAAAAGGGCCACTAATTTCTTTATAGTTAGCCACCAGGTCTCTAGTAACTATTGTTCACCTATATCTTTTTCCTCTTTCCACCTTCCTCCTCAAAATCTCTTACATTTACATTTCAATTCACTTAACAAATAAAATTAAATAATTAAACAAATTAAATGATAACTGATAACCCATATAATTAGGATCACTCCATCTCATGTTTCAAAACCAATCTATGATGTTATTTCTATTAAACTTATCCTTGTTATGTATAGATATCTCCAATATATTGTTGTTTGTATTTAATTCCATTATAATCAAGAATAAAAATATAATTATGATGAGTATCATGTTTTGTATAGATATTACATAAGGATTTTTATTATATATTCTCTTACTAAAATGAAAAACCACACATCATATTCATTTTTAGTCTAAGATTAAAATTTCATTATAAATTACCTTATCTCTATGAATCTCTTAATTCATAACAATTTAGGTAAAAATTATTTTAATTATGAAAATTACAACTTTTGGGACATAAAATTATTAATAACCATTTCTAGAGAAGTGATAAAGGCTCCCCTGAAGCCTGAACCCGGCAATGAAAATTTAAATATTTCATTCATGGAAGCAGTTGCAGACCAATATTATTTATAATATATTATTAATCTTTATTATGATCAATCATTCATATTCAAGAGAGTTTTAATTATTAATTCCACGTAGGATGATATGAGGGTTCTTTTAAAGGATTTACATTTCATGCTTATCCAGTTTTTTAATAATGGGTGTCTAAGTATGACCTTTTTTATATACATTGAAGGTGATTAGATTCTTGAAGGTTTTCATAGGTATTCTAGACAATAATAATGTGTTATTGAGGTTTTTGGATGAGAATTATTTTTAAAAATGTTGGTGATGGAAAAACTATTTCAGCACTACCACATTATAACACCACCAATTTATGGGATCTTAAAGTTTTATCATATATTTTAGAGCCATGATGTGGTTTTTGTTGGTTTCAGTTAGATTTGGAGGGGTTCTTGTTTAGAAGGGGTAGTGTTGGAGCTCAATGGGATGCACCATAATGTGGTATTGACTGTGGTGTAGGTTGTGGCCCTATGTGTGTTGTCATTTTAGGTATGGTGATTTGGTTATACAATAATACATCATCATGCCATATATCTAACCATTTTAGTGAGCATGGTGATTGGTGGATTTTTCCTGTGAGAAATGGGGAGGATCACCACACCATAGGAGGTGGGAATAGTTTTGTAGAGAAACTAGTGTGGTTTTTCCTAAGTGTGAGGAACACCACGCCTATCCATGTGGGTGTGGAGTATGGTGAGGTATCCCTGAGTAAAATAGGGAGCATGAAATGGTGATGGGGAGACCATGGTGTGTTGGGTCAAGTGAATGATGATCAAACATCAGTGAGTTGTAAATAGATATTTGGGGTCCCCTATATCATGGTCTTTGACATGTAAGATTGAAATGATAAGGGATATTTCTCTATTCTATATTGAGTGGTTTTGTTTTCATAATTCCCATTCTAAATTCCTTGCGCCATTCCCAAGTGTGGGGTGTGGTGATGATCAAATATTTTTAAACTGATGAAATTTTCCTCGAGTTTTTAGGGGGAAGATGTATATTTGAAAAGGAAATATTGCTTGATAATTTAGAAGATATTGAATTCAATTTTAACCCCATTACATCCCCAAAAACACTCATTCTTTCCCATATCTCTATATCTCTTGAACCATAGGTATCTTGAGGTGGTCATGAGATAGATTTCTTTCTACTGAAGTGGTTATTCTAATGTATATGAGATAAATCAACTCAAGGTAGGTGGATTCTCCCTCACTTAACTTATTTAAATAACATATATGTTTGGGTGTTTCTAAATTTAAATGCTTGTTTTAATCTATGATTAATTTTTGAAAAAATATTTTGTGAATTTCTTATTTGAAAAAATGGTTTGAGACAGTGTGTTTTCATATAGTGTTCGATGAATTTATTATTTGGAAAAGTTATTTAGAAAGTATCAGTTAGTGTGCATTCATGAATTTCATATATAAGGCCTTAATGGTTGATATTTGGCCGCTAATACTGAAATTAGGACATGTTGGTTTGGTATGGGTTGGTGTGTCTTTATGAGTTTCATTTAATGGGGCATGTTGGTTTGGAATTGGCTGTTGGTGCCAAATTTAGGTCACATCAAATTAAACCACCAAGCAACGGCTTAGGTCAGGTTGAATGGGTTTCAACTCATGATTTTGTCTATTCATTAGTATTTTTGGATTATTGGGGGATGTATACATGGATGTGAGTTAATAGAATGTGTGTGTGAGTTTTGGTGTGTGTTATTTCATGGAAATAATGGATTTTAAAGGAAATGTGGATTTTATTCTGTTATCTATATGGATTTCTTGGATCATTTATTATATTATACTTCTCTCATGTTTTATATAAAATGTGAGATAACTTGTTCTTGTTTAATTGAAATGTTTTGGAAAACTTTTGGGTATTTCCTGTTGAATTTTTATACTCTCCCCTCAACATATTCATTTTGGTGTGTATCCAATCATTGTTTGATATGTTGTATATTAGGAGAGGTATATCACTTTTCTAGTCAGTAGTATGGGTGTTATGGTTTTGGGTGATGGAACTGGGAGGTTGGATTTATTAGTGTTGTAGAGTATGGGAGTGTGCCATGTTGGCACTTTGTTCTTATGTTAAGTATTGTTCTTGTTTTCTTACTTGTTCATATTATTTTTGTCTATGCTACAACTCTGATCAGTTTTATATTTTATGTATGATAGTTTGGTCTTATATTATTCATGAATCATGTTATATATCTTGTATTTATGATTATTATTATAGGTTATTATATATGTAAGGGAAAATCATCCCTGATAATTTGATGATTCCCTTGGAATTTATCACTAGTTTTTTGTGTATGTGGGATACACCTAAGTTTAGTGGAATTCTGGTCTTATCCAAGCCAATGGTTTGGGGTCAATATGTTACAAATTATATCAATTTGGTATGTTCTATTAGTTAGAATGGTAGTAATAGAGATAATATGTATTAGGACATGAAATATAGAGTATAAAACGGCCTAGTTAACATATTTACACTAAATTTCATGTTACTATAGTGGTTTTGGTAAAACAATTATTGTTAAAAACCTCTAGGTTCGTCTTTATCTCATCATCACAGGTTTAGGTGATGAGATTTGGGTATCAAGCATTAGTAAAGAGACTTCCCACTTGGATTCTAGTATTCACATGGTGTTTTATTGCTCATTCATTGATCAATGGTATCATTATGACTTTGATTGCAGGAAATGGTTGGTTTTTATTTGGATGAAATAAATATTTTTGAGGAACTAGTTTCTATAACATGGTAAATATGGTTTAGCCTTGTTTTTTGTGCTAATTATTTCTAGCATTGGGTTTTTCTTATTCCTTTATTATGTTTTATTGGTTAAAAGAATGTGAAATTTATGAGGAACTGGAACATTATTTAGTAATGACTTTGATTAAATAAAATCTATTAATTTTAATTAGAATCCATGTTATTTTAAGGCAATGTTACAATTTCATAATATGTACTCAAAAGAATAATTCTATGTTTCTTGTATTTCTTTATTAATAAATGTTTTCATGTATAAGGTAGAGTACCCTTTAAAATGATAAAGTGAATTATTTCATCATCTCATTGAAATTTTTCATGAAATTACTTTCCATGACTTAAATCCCATGATTCAAAAGTATAGTGTATGATGATTGTAACTAGAAAAAAATCAGTCTAGAAGTTGAACTATTTTTATTAGGGTTAATTTGAAAACATGGTAAAGAATAGCATGTGTTATTCCATGTTATGTACATAGTTAGTTAATCCTATCTAGTATAGTGAGTAACATAGTATGTAAAATGGAACAATGTTAAAATAAATGGTTTGTGATAATGTTTAATTTGTTTGAGATTATCATTATTATTAGATTATTAGACATGAAAGTATTTTAAAATCTAGTATAAATTAGATTTGGTTACTTATTTAATGTAATAAATAAGCATGCCTATTTGGTAATAAATGTTATTACTTAGAGCTGATACCTGGTTAGTTATTCGAGCCAGTACATGGTTTCTATAAAAATATTTATGGTCATTAAGTCGGAACCTCTTCCTAAGAAGTGGGATAATTCCCCATCCCTCGGGAGTATCATGCATGTTAGTGAACTATCTTCCCCTAGGAAGCGCATGCCTTTTCAGGGTCATTGGATTCCTTAGGTCCCTAACTAAATTGGATTCAAGATTAATGAGGATGGTTCCTTCTACTCCTTTTATATGTGTGGAGGTAATATTGTCTAATATCTTGGTGGATCTATCCAATTCACCTTTAGTTCTTCCTATGGTCCGGTTGATTCCCTTGTGGAGGAGGCTTGTGCAATGTAGGATGGCCTGGAAATGTGCAGCAATAGGAACATCTTATTATCATATGTGTAGACTAACTCAGAAACCATTCTTCACGATCTGTATGGTTAATTCATTGTTCCTTGTTTTATTACCTATAAAATTATAAGATGAAATTCCATTATTAGTGAACACACTATCCTACTTCACACTTGGCATGAAGGGAACCATGCAACGGATTTTTTTTCCTTCACAGGTAAGCTCAAAGAGTTCATGTATTTGTTTTACTATCTTTGGCTCTCTTCCTCTTGGTTGTCTTGACATTGTGAGGGGTGATGATCTCAGGCTTCAACATTTAAGGCCCCCTTGATCTTGTTTCCCCTTTATTTTCTTACATTTATAAAAATATAATTTTAAGTCAAGTAAGATGTTTAAGCCTTGAGTATGATTATAATGAACCTGCCTAGGCTGACCAAAAACATCACCAAGCCTGATCTGCTACTAGACTCAAAGGGTGTTCCTGATCTCTATGGGATGTAAACTAGTTTCTAGGCCTCAATAATTAACTTTTGAGAACTTTTTCACCCTCATATAATTAAATAAAAAAAATTGGAAACTTCTATGAATTTTGCATGACCTATCCAAGCATTAGACATTCATGCATAGAAAATAAATAGAATCGGAATAATAAAACTTGGAAAAAAGAGTAATGAATAATCAAAAATCCAAAAAATATATAATAGAAATAAAATATAGTGGGAGAATATATAGTAAACATCCCTTTTTAATTGTCCAATACAATATCCTAGAACAAAAATAGAGACCAAACAACTCTAGCATCACTGTTAGTGATCCCCTATCACGTACCACTTCCCAATCACCCACAAACAGACCAATGAACTATTGGAGTTTGTTTCCTAGAACCAACTTCTTTTCAATTTATATTTTCTATAAATTCATGGATTTGAATATTAATAAATACCTTATCACATACTGATTATTCCTCTATATGACATTAATGGGATGATGTCCTAAAATGTTTATCACGTTGAAAGGGTTATATTAGTTCCCTACTATGATGATAACCTTCAAGTTCCATGAATATGTTTATAAATATTATTCCATGATCGAATAATATTCTATGATGGGACACATAGTATGTTGACTGTCATGTGTGATTACTTGTAATCCGATGAGACTTCATCTCATGATTTTTGCACTTGTTAATCTCCAAGATATGAGATTATGAGTATAGACCCACATGTAGTAAATTCAAATGATTATGTGTCATTAGATATTCTTATATGTGATCATGTGTAATGGTCCTTATACTTTAAGATTATTATTAATTCTTTTCATGACTCATGAACTAATATGTATTATCGTAAACCATGATGAGATGGTTCATAGATAAGTTAGGTACGTTGAGTGTGTCATGAAAAATGTTTTATTAATGAATAAGTTGATTAAGGATTTTTCCCTTCCATATTTATGGATGTTTTTATCTCAGATATTTGATTGAGATGGAATAGTTACATTAAATTCCATGCCCATGCTGTAACAAGGATTTTATTTAAGATAGTCAAAGAAATACATATTAAGCATATAGGTTGATGACATGGGTGCATAACCTGTTTGGTTATATATTGTGACAAAAGGATTATATTACATATTGATCTTTAGTATATGTTTTTTTCCATTGTGACATATCTACATCCACAATGGTTTCCATGAGCCATTGATAAATTAAAATCTTGAAATTTAGGCAATCCCAGTTGATGCCATTGAGGAAGTGGCCTAGTGGGTTAGAGGGTTGTGCACAAAGTGTTTCCATTGATCTCAGTTAAATATTATATTTGACAGTTGGAATAAATTTTATTCTCCATACCGATAAGTAACATTTATTCAGGATTTATTAAAAAACCACAAATATTCAATACATATTTATTCTCATGGTAATTGTTTAATTACCTGAATATATAATATTTATTTTATCTATTGTTATTTTCAAGGTAATAAATAATAATTTATTCATTAATAAATAATTTATTTAATTATGATAATATCAAAATAAATATTTTATTATCCATATTTTGAATATAATATTTATTTATTGAATTTATATTATTTATCTCTTATTATTCACAAGGTAATAAATAGTTATTTATTTATTTAATTACGTGAAAATTAAAATAAATATTTTATTCTCCATATCTTGAATATAATATTTATTTATGATATCTATTTATGAATTCAATAAATGTCAAGAAGGAAAAGAAAACCTGGTTATTGGTCTAATGATAAATATTTATTTACCAGACTATAAATAATATTTGTCATTGCATGGGTTACTAAGCATCATGGAATAAAATAATATTATTATTATTCTACATAGAATGAGGTTCCTTTTAGGATTAACATATTATTAAGGGTCTGTGTGTAATTAATTAATATGAAACCCTAACCATGGGTCTATAAATATAAAATTATGAGAATTATGAGAGGTTCATTTTTCACAACATTCACCTCCCTATAAAATTCTCTCACAATGTGATTGTATCTAGGGTTTTTTGTTAAGAACAATATATTCTCTCTTCCTCCTTCCTTTCCTCTCAAGTTGGAGATATCAAGAGAGATTCCTTCAGTCCTAATGAAATGTTTTAAAATCATCGGAGCAATGAAAAACAAGTCATAATTCCACTCTAGCACCTAGAGTACCATCGACAACATTCTGATATCAAAGGAGCACATGTGGATTTCCACTATAGGGGCTCTACTTTGGGTCCTCATCAACACAATGAAAATAATTTCAAAAAGAATTTAGATGATCAATACTAGCATCAAAGAAATAACTAAAGACCAATGTATTTCATCATGTTGTTAAATTAATTATAAATTAATGTTAAAAATATCCTCTCTTTTGGTTCTGGAAAAATTTGTCAATATTCTTTGGTTTTTTTATTGTCCATGTAATTCATAATCATGTACATTGTGAATGATCTATTGAATTAGATAAAAGCTAAGTTGTCCATAGGGCCAATAGGTTCTTCAGCTACATCCAGAACCATTAAGTGGTATCAACATGATTGTGTTTAATTTATAATTATTTATTGATTATTAATCAATTCTATATTTAAAAGAAAGTTTTCATTTCAAAAAAAATTATTCCATTCATTTGATTTTTTGGATATTTTATTCTTCTATTCTTTTCATTCTCATATAACCCAGATCTGGTTAATAATTGTTAAAGAACATCTGAAAAATCCATCAATAGGTGTTAAGGGTTATAGATTGATAACACAAGAGTACGTTGCATGTATCCAGAAGGTGCATCTCATATTCCTATGTTTAATGCACAAGGATGAATCTCAAATTAATTATGAGTGTTTTTCATTAATTGTAGGTAGAATGAATTAAATGCACACTTCATGTTGACTGGGACAAACTTGTAACCAGACTATATTACATGTAACTCACTTACACTCCATGTATTCCACATGTTTTCTTGTCAGAAAACATGGGGTCCAAGCCATGACGTACATTTATTACACAACACAGGCACTCTCAGTCATGTAACAAGGAGGTTACATGATGTGTATTGGTTGTACATTACATGTACCTTATAAATTTCCATACAGAAATACACACTCAGTCCCTATAAGCGTATCAATAATGTGTAATGAGTAAGATAGATAACTTGTGGCTGGATGTACACATGTGTACCCAAACTATTTATATAAAAAAATTAAAATTTAATTTATTACTCCTTCAAACTTCATTAATATGTGTTTTTTTCTCGATTATTGACTCATACATTCCATGTGATAGGGTTTATATATATTAAATTCTTAACTAATTTTTTCATAAAATTTTTAACTACATACCTTGTATAGTTATAATATGTTGACTATTATGTGCACATTAAAAGCATTATGCGCTATATTAATTAACATATGTTCCATGTGTCATTTATTGATTCATATATACAATGTAATTATATGAAAAAACGTTTGTGTTATATGCTGCATGAGTGGACTGTATATGATCTTAATATATATTGAGTAGTTCAAACAGGTACTCGACAAGTTTCTTCCAATAAAAAAATTTTACTTATTTCATTAACTTTTAAATAAAATTAATTAATTTAATTTATTCAAAATCACAGTGGATGGATATCTCCATGACATATTGGATAGATATTAAGATAAATTTAATTAATTGATTAATAAAATAATTAATCAAATTAATCTACATGTGTTTATCTTAAAAAAGAACTAATTGAAATAAATTATAGCCAATTATTTTAAATATATATTTGTTTCACTAGTATATGATCATGAGTATAGTGGGTGTGTGTGGTTTATTTTAGTTAAATTATTTTCTGGGTTTTTATAATTATTTTATTAAATTAAATTTATGGCCTATGAGTCATCCCTATCTACTTATTATGTACGGGCTTGTGTTCCCGTAGTTTTTGTCATATAAACCCCCTTTCTGGTTCACTTCACCTACGAGTGAACTAAATTAATTATATGGATGGAGCTTCTAGGTGCATGGGGTTGGTTCTAGATATATTCAATTTAAATCCAAACCAATGAGATATATAGGAAAGAGGTGTAATGATAAAAATTTGAGTCCAGGAAAGCTCAAGAATTTTTTCAAATGGGCTCAATGGTTTTTTATTTTCCACTCAATAAACAAACTGCTAGTTAAAGATCGTGATCAGGATATGATTTACTTATTTTATTTTTATTTAATGTATGATTTATTTTATAGATGCAAGACCATGATCACATAAATAAATGAATTAATATGAAAATATGAAATTAAAATAAAAGGATTGTGTATAAATATTTTATCGGTACATGGTTAATCACTTAAGTAAAATCTAGTTAATATTAATAGGTCATGTGGAAGATAGAATAAGAAAAATTATGGATAAAAAAAATCTTTCAATCATATATTAAGTTATACTAAGTCTTCCATTACTTGATTAATAATGTGACCATAAAACTAAGTGTTTACTTGGCCATAGTTTGGACACTTACTTTTATTGGGAGTTCTCATAAGGGTTTTGGGTCGACTTATCCAAAATTTTGTTGAATTTAATATCCATAGATTATTCAATAAAAAATTAGAGGTGGGTTTTGAAGAAATATGAGTCAAGATTTATGGATTGATGAGTCCACTCAATAGAACATGGAACTACAAGCCCATGGTGGGAAAAACCACCTATGTAAATACCTTATTAAGGTTTTCATGGCCATATTCTAGATTATAAGGATGTAAATATGGATACTTGAAACTAGAATTTTTAAGTGACAATACATTCTAAGTTTAATGTTAAGGTTCATTGGGACTTGATAAAATAGTGGGAGTCTTAATAAAATAAATAAATTATTTTCCCTTTCTTATTTTGTAATCATGTGAAGTACCAGTCATATTTTTTAATTATTATAGAAAAATTGAATAAAAAATCATGAAAACAATATGACTATTCCTTTACTCAATGTATGTCCTCATAGGCATAGATTTTTCAAAGTGGAATAGATGTTTTAAACCATTTACTATTGAAAAATTTGTGCTCTGTGTTGGAATTCCATAAACCCAATCTTCTTACCACCAAGAAGAGGTGAAAAAAGGTTCATATAGAAGATATATAGAGGGTGGTTCCTCCATGATATATTATCTTATATCTATTTATAAGAATAAATGGAGGCTTAAAGGTAAATTAGATTCTATATACACTATTTTAGTGTAAACTAGAAAGGGGGTTATCAAATTATAATCATGTCTTCAAGTATTAAAGTACATTGTTTAAAGTTAATCTTCCATTTGGCCAAGATATTATTCATAAATATCATATTATCATCCTTACCATAATAATTTTCATTATTTATCCAAGTCTAGATGAATAGTATGGATAAACCACTCATAAATCCTTTTTCCTACACTTCAACCAAAAAATAAGGTTTGGTGGAAACTTTTTTATTTCTTCTTATGGTGAAAATAATTAAAGAACATGTTAAAAATCCCATGGAATTTTAAAGTCAATGGTTTCATTACAATTTTTTTCAAATATAAAAAGGATTCTATGGGAGGACAATGAGTACAGGGATATTTACTTACCATGTGAATGAAATAATTATTTTAATAGTTTCAATAAATTAAATTAAAAGTTGATATAAACTTTGGGAACATACGTCATTGAATATAATATTCCCCTTGGACTTCATGGGAATTAAAATACAATTTATTTTCATTTGATAATTAAGAAAGTTTATAAATATTATAAGAGGTAGTGTTTAATTCTCCCAAAGTATAAGAAAGGATTATTCCTATGTTAGTAGTGAGAATAAACAACTTCTAAATTACCAAAATAGATTTATTTGATTTTATAATGAGTGTTACCAAAAAATTTATCTAAGACTCTAGCTAGAGGCAACGATACATGTTTTCACATTTGGAATAAATATTTTTATGGTAATTCATACTAAACTAATGGTTTAGTAACTCTTGAATCAACAATATTAATTTCATTGGTTGATAAATATAAAATATAAGACTCTTACCTGATTTTGGTAAGATAATTATTTGTCAAATAAAACTACAAGTATTTGACTTCTTTATACCTAGAAAACTTTTTAGTCACTTATGAGCTAAAATATTTGGTATATTGACAAAATTACTTGTTATATTTTAGACAAAGAAACCTTTAGGCTTAAATATACACCATAAAATATTATAGATGAGTTCATAAATCCTTATGAACTATTCTAAATATAGAGTTAAATTTATATACTTCATGAGATTATTTTAAATTTTTTAAAAATGCTCAGTTAAGTAAATGAGTTCACTGGGTAAATATAGATGAACCTTCAAGTTATATTTTCAAAGAACATCTTATCCAAGTAATTATTGATCATACATCTAGATAAAAGGTATTCCCAAACTCACATTTCCTTATATACATCAATATAGTGATTTTAGTAAAATGAACATCAACGATGAGTATTATATATTTTGAAAATCTTCTATAATTTCTTCCAAGACATGTTTTTCAAGTAGAAATTCAATAACAAACCATATTCCAAATATATTGACTAATAGATATCATATCAATTGTGATAATCTGGGAATATATTAAGACACAACCATAAGTTTTTATTTAATTTTTTTGTTAAAAGTTGGATTTAAATACAAATAAACATCAAACACTAAATGAATCTTAGTTAATAACCCTATAGCCACTAAGAATATTAATGTTTAGTCAAGACTGACTATGTTTCCAAAAAGGAAACCTATCTATTTAAGTATAATGGGATCAAACTTAAATTTTATCAGTTAAATATCTAGATGCACATGAGTTGGCATATGAATTATACACTCCATTTAGATCAGTGGGAGGGGTAGTTATAGGGACACATATTGTGTTGTAATGTATGACCAAAGATGTGGTTTTTGTTCACCTTGGTGGGTGATAAATATATTATTCTTTCATAATAATGATTTATACAAAGAATTAGTAAAATGAAACATGCTATGATTGAAAAGTATATATGAATTCTGTAATGGATACCACGTATAAATATTCAAGGACTCAATATTTTAGATGTTTCTAAGACTTGATACTACTAGTGAGTATTAAAGAGGAACTGTACATGGATGGTATAATCTGATACTAATAAATCATGATTGATTAATGAAATGTTTAGTATATAACAAAACCTATGCGCCAATCATAATGACTAAAATCTTTTTGAATTATAAGTTTTAAATAATACTTATATGATCATCATATTGGACTATTGATTTTCAAGGACACCTCATTTGAAGGAGATGATCTGGTATATGTCTATATTGAATAACTAGAAAGGATTGGTGAAATCACTAGATTCCAATAAGATATAAAGATTATATAAATTAATTTGTGGAAGAATCATGTATAGTGATCATGGAATATTTATTTGAAACAAAGGAGTGTCATGTGTCTCTAATAGGTTAGTGAGAGTGTTATAAGTTTTCAATATAGATATATTGATAACATATGGAAAAAATGTTATTTCTTAACAATTTGTTAAGACTAAGGAGTGGATTTCTCTAAGAATGACTTAAATTAGAAACCATGTTCTAGGGAATAAGATCTTAAAAATATATCCATGAGTTTTCTAAATCTAATAATAGTATATATATTAACAAAGTATTGAAAAATAAAAGTTTAAACAATCCAAGACTGATTTTTTTTTGGAATATAATATTTCTAGTATAACTTGTATGTGTATAGGAATAGATGGTTTAGATTAAAAAATTTAAAAATATTAAGTACTAAGAATTTATCTCATATGTCATGATATATATTAACATTTTATATTACTGATGTAGGATGAATAATAGGTGAATATAAAATAGATACAATATAAATGCATTGAATTATAGTTAGAACTATTTGGTAGTACTTGAAAAAGTATAACTAGATGAGTTACTAGTGTCTGGAGAGGTGGGATTAAAAGTGGTAAAGGGAATTGAACATTTTTTTCATTTAGTTCAATTTTATCTAATATCATAGTAAGGTTGAGGTAATATACAAGAAAAACTTCTTACAGTCATTGGTTTCCATATCTATAATATTTGAGTATGTTGTCAATTTTGATGGAGTTTAATAAGTGTTTTAGGAATTTCCTATTATTATTTTGGATTATACCAATAGTAAGAGTTTAATCATTATTATGATAAGCTTTGTCTATAGCCTTAATCAAGATTTCATGGTACTAGAAAGGGATCAAGTGGTGGATACTCAATAATATCACTACTTGATTGATTTTCTCAAGGTAGTGATTTCATAGTTAGCATACTCTCTTCACATCCATGTGGTTATACCAACCCTAGACACAAAAACATGGTAGGAATTGAAGATATAGACATACTCAAAAGAATCATGTTTAACATGTGATAACTGAATAGTCATTAGCAGTTGGAACTAATGCAAGTGGGAGTCTGTTAGATTTGGTTACCTAGAACTAACTACTTTGTACATTAGATTTCATATATATTCATGGATTTTAATATTAATAAATAACTTATCAATTATTGATTATTCTTATGCATAACATTAATGTGATAATTTCCTATAATATCAATCTCATTGAAAAGGTCATAGCAGTTCCCTACTTTGATGGAAACCTTAAAATTCCATGATGATATTCATAAATATTGTTCTATGTTCAGATAAAATTCTATGATAGGAAAAATAGTATATTGACTATAAAGGTAAAGTACTCATAAGTATATGATACTTCATCTCATGTAGTTTTCATTTGGTAATCTCCAAAATGGGAGATTATGAGAATAGACCCACATGTAGGAAATCCACATGTTTATATGTCATTGTATGTTCTTGTATGCAAGTTTGTGTAATGGATCTTAGACTTTAATAATATTATAATTTCATCTCATGAATCAAGGACTTAGATGTATTGTCTTAAACCAAGATGAGATAGTTCATTGCAAAGTTGGGTACATTGGGTGAGTCATGAATGATGTGTTATTAATGAATAAGTCAAGGAATGATTTTTCCCTTCCATGTTTATGGAAGTTGATATCTCAACCCTTTGATTGAAATGGAACCATCACAATAAATTTCATAACCATGGTGTAATGACAATTTTATTTCAGGTATTCAAAGAAAGATGTATCAAGCATATAGGTTGATGACATGGGGGTGCAACCAGCTTGATGGGATGTCATAACAAAAGGATTATAGTATGAAATGAGAATTCATATATGGCTGTTATCACTATAATATATCACCTTTTTCAATGGTTTCATTGACTCGTCGATAGATATAAATCTTGGACTTTAGAAAATCCTGCCTAATGTTATTGAGGATGAGGTCTAGAAGGTCACACACAAAGTGTTCCTTTGATCTTAGTAAAATATTATATTTGATAGTTGGAATAAATACTATTCTCTAGGCCGAAAAGTAACATTTATTCGGGATTTATTAAATGATGAAATATATTAAATAAATATTTATTTACAAGGTAATTGTTTAATTGGATAAATATATAATATTTATTTATCACTTGTTATTTTCAAGGTAATAAATAATTATTTATTCATAAATAAATAATTTATTTAATCATGTTAATCTAAAAAATATATTCTCTAGATTGTGAATATAATATTTATTTATTGAATGTATAATATTTATCTCTTATTATTCACATGGTAATAAATAAATATTTATTTAATTATGTGAATATTAAAATAAATATTTTATTCTCCAGATTGAGAATATAATATTTATTTATGATATTTCTTCATGAATTCAATAAATGTTAGGGAGGATGATCAGAATCAGTTATTTTTCTGATGATAAATAGTTATTTACCAAACTATAAATAATATATATCCTTGTGTGGGTTAGTTCACACCATGGAATAAAATAATATTATTATTATTTTACATGTAATGAGTTTCCTTTTGGTTTTAACATGTTATAAATGGGTTTTCTATAGTTAATTACTATGAAACACTATCCCTTGGTATATAAATAGAAAATTATGAGAATTATGAGAGGTTGTTCATCATGCACAAAATTCTCTTATCTAGATAATTCTCTCTCAACGAGAACATCTCTAGAGTTTTTTCTCAATCTCAAGAGATTTTATATTCCTCTTTCTATTCTTATAAAGTCATAGAGATCAAGAGATATTCCTTCAAGACTGAAGGAATGTTTTATAATCATGGGAGTGATGCAATATGTTTGATATCGCCATGCTAGCACTCAGAGTACCATCAACAACGTTCCGAGATCAAAGGAGAACATGCAAATCACTGCTAGAGTTGATTTACTTTGGGCCCTCATTAATATAATGAAAATACAATCAAATGATATTTGGAATATTAGACCCTACTTCAAAGAAAGAACTCAAGACTGAGGTATTAATTTATGCTATGAAATTAAATATAAATTAACATGAAAAAGATCCTCTATTTTAGTCCCAAAATTTTTTTACAATATTCTTTAAAGAAATTTTTTGATCGTGAATTTAATCATCATGTACATTGAAAATGATCCATTGATTATGAAAAAATTTGAGATTTCCATAGGCTCAATAGGAGATTCCTCTGCAACCAGAACCATTGTAAACATCCCACAAACTATTACATATTGGGAACCTGATAAAGGAAGAAGGAAATTTTAAACACACATGCACACCGGTGCATATACAAGGTGTAATCCAAAAAATTCTCAGTAGTATATCACCAAGGAGTCTATACAAATCCCTTTATAGAAATATCTAGATAATCTAGTTTGAACATAAGGTATAAAAATAGGTTTTCACATGTAAGTTTGAAAGAAACCAAGTAGTAAGCTAAATACATTCTTTTAAAACAACCACCCCCTTTTTATAAACAAAACAATAGTGTCAAGATACTTTGGTAAAATATTTCAAACCATAAAAAGAGGACCTTCGAAAACATTGAAAATAAATCCATGTCCACCCCCTTCCCCTATTTCTAAAACATTTCATAAAAATCTCATTTTCATACGCCACTAAATTTTTCCATTAAAACCACACTTTCCAAATCATTTTTGAAATCATTTTGAATGTAAACCAAAAACATACTCAATGAAAAATACAAAAAAAAATTGGAACTAAGGTTCCAAGAATACATATAAAAGATGAACTCAACCAACATAGGTTACATACAATCGAATTCTTGGGGATACAAACAAAGTATAGTATTGGATCCACTAAATTGTCCTAAGAAGGACCTAATCATCATGGAAAATATCCTATGACTCAATTAAAACAATATAAATTAGATACATGAAAACTAGGATATCCTACAATAACTTTTCTATCCCAGTATTATCATCAAACTAGACAGTCCCTACAATCATCCCAAGAGCACTTAGTAACCGCAGTTCCTACCTCAATAGAAACACAAGATAAACTAGAGTTTCACTTATCCAAGCCATTTAATAACTCTTAGGATTCCTATGTCATCAACCAATTGAGGTGAGAAATCAAGTTAACCATAAATAAAAAGTGTAAATCACTTTAAATAAACCTTGTCTCACCTCCCAAACCCTCACAAGAAACATCACATTTCAAAATCCATACATAAACCTCATGTAAAAAGATAGAAATATAAAACATCCCCAAGGGGTCACAAACCTCAATGTGTATCACAACAACATGAGTCTCAAATAAGGGTCTCGTATGTTTTAGAATACAAACTCTTTAAAAGTTATAACTAATAAGTCAAAAATAATCTTAAAATGTTGATTCATTTTTGTACCCTTTAAAATATCATTTCAAACCCTATTTGATCAATAATACATCTCCCTCCACCCTATCCAACACAAAACCCCAACATTAGAACCATATTAAACCCTAATACCAACTTGAACAGTGGTTAGGGTTCACGGAAGGTATAAAATCTATTGAGAAGAGAAAGGGGTTGGAGAGAGGAAGAGTAACGGGACTGTTTGCCGAAGGGTCCTGTGTTGGTGAAGGCTTGCTATCATGACTCATTTTTTGGGGGTGGGGAAGGTCTGGTTGTTTTCTTTGGTTTATTTCCCTTATCTTCTTGTGTAGTTTTGAGATCGTTCAGTCTAATTTTTGGGTTTCTCACTTTCTCCCTCAAAAGTGTTTTAATAATAAAAAAGTAATTTTCAGTCAGAGGAAGAGTAAAGGGGGATACAGAAGGGATATCCTCTTGGAAACTGCTTGAAATCAAGTAATAGGGTTTTGAAATAAAATGAGGAATATGGGAGAGATCCCCACACACACCCCTTGGTTCAATCGAGTAAGATAAAAGAAATAGTAGTCCAAAATCATAAAAATTAAATTGGGGTAGAAAAGTAATTTCAATTTTTAATGAAATTTGGGAAACTCAAATGGTTAAGATACATGGTTTGGTAAACCATGTTTCAACTATGAATATGGAACTAACTAATAAAAACAAACTTGCATGGTTTGGTCTCCTGATTTACTAAACTATGTGCCAACCATACAAAACTACATTAACAAACCACGAGCCCCCTTCATAAGATTGTCACATGGTTTTTCTAACTGTGTGCAATTTGTGTTCCAGAAAACTCAAATAGAAAGGTAAGAGGCACTACTTCCATTAAAACTCACATGTTTTAAACCAAACCATATGATTCTTATGTAGACCAAAGCATGCATGTTCAAATTGAAATGGAAAATTCTTTATGTATGTCTCAATGTAGATGTCACTGCACGGTTTCCCCTAAACTGTGCATGTTAACCATGAACTAAGGAACCCCCAATGTAAGGATCATCTACATGGTTTATTAACTTGTATGAAAGCTAAAAAAATTACATAACATTAAAAAAATAAAAGAATAAATCAATCAAAAATAAGAAAAAATAATAATATAAATATTATGAAATAATGATAATGAGGTGTCATGATTCTACCCACCATGACACTTTGTTCCCTCGAATGTACCTGGTATGAGTAGAGGTAACTGAAACAAAGAGGAAAACTCAAGAATATATTATGACCAAGAAAACACCGAACATGACCCATCCTCAAAAAATATATCAAAATCCTCAAACAAACATCAAGAAACCTTGATCAAGAGTCCAACCTCAATTAAAAACATTCATGTAAAATTCTACATTCTATTTCAAAAATTTCACCCCATTTTAAAACATTTCAAAATGACTCACTGATTAAATTACATTAAATGAAAATAATAAGTTTTAAAAACATGCCACAAGAGGGTGAAAAATCTCTTTCACTTAGATCACCAACCAATTTTTTTTAAAAAAAATAGGTTTCATAACAAAATCAACCAAGTCAAAACAAGAACATCCACAAAACATTTCTAGATATCATAAGACTCCTTTGAATTCATACCCATAACTGGGTATCACTAAAATCCATTCTAAGTATCAATATGGAATGAGAATAAAGACAATTCTTGACTCATCCACATGGTTTGATGGTCTAGTCATGAAATAATTCTTAGAACATTTCTAAGATCGAGCATTTGGTTGCTTCCTAGTTTATCAGACCATACAAACCAACCTCTTTCCATTGATCCCTTTTTTATTTTCACCCCAAAATCCAATGAAAACCTCAAAGTAAACTCATTCCATGCCAATGAGGATTAAAAATTACCATCACAACATCAATCCATAATAATAATGAAATAAAATCCATATCCCAACTTCTTATGGTAATTCAAGATTCGTCACAAAGGGTGGTGATCAAGCACTCACTCATGACCAGCCTTGTGAGTCCCAAAAACAATCCTAACTCAATTCTACCATGATACACACAAATTACAAGATATTTCTTCCATAACCTAATCCCCTTTTTATAACATAGGCTTTGATACCATTTGTGATTAACCGACTCGGGCTAACCTGACAACGTCACCCAACCCAATCCCTCATTGTGTCCTAAGGGTGTTTCATATCCCCATGGGTTGTAAATTAATGCATGGGTTTCAATAATTCAATTTTGGGAAAGGTTTCAACCTCATATAATCAAATAAACAAGTAGTAAAAACTACCATGAATCCATCATGACATATCCAAACATTAGAATTCCATGTATATGAAACAAGCAAAAACATCATAATAAAACATTTAAAAAATAATAATGAACAAACATACATCCAAAAATATAAAACTAAAATAAAATTAAATGGAAGAAGATATAATAAACATGCCATGCTAAATTGGATGATAAAATATCCCAAAATAAAAATGGAACCTGAACAACTCTAGCATCACCACTAGTGACCCCCTTTCACATACCACATCCCACTAGTCCACCAATAGAATAATGAACATCACACAAACTGATACATTTTTATAATCTAGGAGAGAAACAAGGAAATTTCATGCATGCCTGCACACCAGTGCATATTCAAGGTGTGAGGAAAACATACTCAATAGTATCTCACCAAGGATTCTATGCAATTCCCTTTTCATGATAGTCTATAAAAATTTATTTTGAACATAACGTGTAAAAAAGGTTTTCACATTTGAGTTTGAAAGAAACCAAGTTACAATCCAAAATTTTGCCTTTTAAAATGGCCACTTTGTTTTTTTAAAACAAAAAAAGGGTGTTCGGACACTTTGGTTAAAAATTTAAAACCATGGAAAGAGGGCCTTTGAAAACATTTAAAAAATCCATGTCCACCCTTCTTCATCTCTTTCCAAAAAAAACATAAAAATACAATTTTTATAAACCACCAAGATTTTCCTTTAAAACTAAAATTTCCAAACCATTTTAGAAATCAATTTAAAAGTAAAAAAAAATACTCTCAAGGTGAGATAAAAACACAACCATACACCAATGTATCAAGAACACATAACAAAGATAAACTCCCAAAATAGGTTTTATACAATCGAAAGCTAGGGGACAAAAAAATTATAGGATGGAATACCTTAAAATGTATTGATAAAGACCTAAGTGTCCAGGGAAACATCCTAAGACTCAAGTAACATGATATTAACTACCAATACGAACCATATGCCTTCCAACAAGAACCTTTCCATCCCATTAGTCCTATTGAACTAATCATGACCAACAACCATACCAGGAGCATGAAGCTACCATTGGTCAAGGTGCTTGTAAGAACCCAGACCTTTGTTTTCATGTATGTCTTTCCTTTTCTAGAGTTTTTGAGAAAAGAGGAGTTTCTGGAAAATTTTGAAGTACACACCGTGTATTTTCTTTTTTTTCATTAAACGCACAGGGGTCGCGCCTGATGGACAGAACACCTTTCGTCTAGGTTTCATTTGTTCGAGAGAAGTCGTACGGCCGCAGATCTTCTCCAAGCTCCCGTGCCTCCGTCTATTATCCTAATAGAACATAGTCGATTGCGTTGGAACCACAACGGTAATCTCTCTCTTCTCCTAGAGCCTTGTTTTCCATTTCCTCCTCTTTCTCAAGATATCGTGGGTTGAGAATTTTGGACGTTTTCTCAGATCTTAGATGTTTTAAGGAGAATCAATCATCGTGGCTCACTTATATCGATCTCCTAGGATCGAGGTAGGTGGTTTGTGCCTTTCTGTAGGAAGTCGTTGAATATTATGTGCAATTTCCACCAATACCCTTGAACGGGGTATTGCGTGTTTACTTTGTTAGCCCTGTTGTTTTCCTGCTTTGCTTGATTTTTTGAGTAGAGGTAATTGTTTGTGAATAGGGTAAATTGTATTGTACTCTGGATGTTTTTTTATGATTGTTTTTCTTGTTTGGGTTTTTCCAGTTCCCATGCCTAGTTGTAGGATAGTGGAACTATTGTACTGTTATGATGTTGTTCCTTAGAATGATAGCCAAGTAGTTCTTGAGGTTTACTTGGGGTGACACACGCTCTATGCATGTTTTTTTACATAGGTCGGTGAGAACCTAGTGTAGTGGACCACAGGGAGAATGGACGTAAGGGCTTCTCCATAGTGTCTTTAATTATGATGTGAGACCAAAGGAGGAATTAACGTTGAGTGCTTCCTCAAAGAGTATGTAGTTCCTCAACATGGGCCACAGGGAGAATTAGACGTTGATTGCTTCCCTAGAGAGCCTTTAGTATGATACGAGATGATTGGGGTAATTGACCATGAGTGCTTCCTCAAAGAGTCTATTATTTAGCTGAACTAGAGGGGTGAGACTATGTGTGCTTCCCAGAGGGTTGCTAGTGCTTATAGGTTGAACCATAAGGGTTAGGATGTGAGAACTACCCAGGGGGTTACCTGTTGTTCTTCTTGTTGATTGGCTATTACTTGTGTACTTATATGCTAGACACTGGATTGTAGCTTCTGTGTGTTTTCCTGTTTACTGCTTCCTGTATTTTACTGCCATGTATTCACTGACTGTTAGGCATAGATCTTTGGGTGGTTGCATACTAGGACCTTGTCTCACACCCTGTTTGGGCCATGCTTTTGGGCCCAAACAGATTATATTGTTGCAGGTATAGATAAGGGCAAGCGCCCTTCTACTATAGGTTCTTGATTGCACTGGAGCTGGAGAGCATGGGACCAAGCCGAGGCTTGCGATGCTGAAGAGTTACTCATTTGTTTTTCTTTTGTACTTTGGTTTAGTATTGTATTCAGCATTGTGACCTATTTGTCTGTTTTCCTAGACATATATGTATCATGCATCATTTATACATATTTCTGCTCCAGTTGTTTATTTACTAGTCTTCCGTTGTTTACTCTTGTATGGATGGTTATGGTTTCTGCTGTTATCTATTTGTTTTTATTCCGCTGTGTACTCTTCCAATGAGGGAATAGTTTCCCCACTATCACACCCAAGGCCCTCGCTGCTAGTCGGCAGCCTCTGGCGTTTGGGAAAATTCGCTTGAGTCCATGTGACCAACCGGGTACGGGGCGCCTCTAGGTGGCTTCCGGAACCGGGATGTTACAAAGTGGTATCAAAGGATTTCTTTTCTCTTGATTTACTGTTTGGATCCTTTAGCCAGGGATAGGACGGATTCGGTACTTGGTATTAAGATGTGCTCAGGAGTATCTAACCTGTGTACAGGGAAAAGCCAATCTACCTCACTTATTACAGTTTTCTGGTTTTTCTATGTTACAGTTGATCTGATTTCACCTAGAGTGATTCACATGCCTTTTGTTGTTATTGTTGTTTATATTGTGGTTCTATTTCTGTCTCAACCCGATGAGATGAGGGTATGTCATCTCATGCATCATATAGGCACTTGTTATAAATCACATTCCATGCATTCTTCCCATGCCATCTAGGGTGCATTAGCAATTGCATGTTGTTGTGATAGATGTTGTGTAAATTATGCATGATGTTGTGGTAGATGCTTGATAAAATCCCTGCAGTTTGATAGAGAGGTTGTTTGTATTGTACTTTGCTTAAATGAACACCAAATTTTGGTTCTTGAGGCGTTATGGGCCCCCTTGAATCAGAAATTGGTGAATCTTTGACCTGTTTTTCCTTATATATGATTGTATTGGATTACAAGCTTTGATTCGTGGGGAGTATGGGCCCTCACGAATTAGAATTTGGCACCTTCACGCTTGTTTTTCGGTGTTTTCTGGGCCTCGGTGTAGTTTCAGAGCTACTGCCCGGAAAAACCCAGAATACACGGCGTGTACTTTATATATACACGTTGTGTTGTTTTTAAACTGTGTCGCTGACTGTGTGAGCAGAAACACGGGTTGTGAAAAATCATAGGGAACAAGCCGTGTACGGTAGGTACACGCCGTGTAGGAGTAATTTGTGTACCCGGCTGTGTCACTAACAACACAGGTCGAGGAAGCTCATGTCATACACGTCGTGTTGTGTATGAACACACCGTGTATCCTTGTTCTCAGTACTCGGCTGTGTCACGGACAACACAGGATAGTGTTTCCTCCTCCTATACATGCCGTTTTTGTTTGGAACATGTCGTGTAAGGGTCATCCGTGTACTTGGACGTGTCGCCAACAACACGGGTTGGGAAAAGTCTTCAAGTACACGCCGTGTTTTTTTGGAACACACCGTGTAGTTTTAGCCATGTAACCGGCCGTGTAACTAACAACACGGGTCGTTGAAACCTTGTTTACGACACGCCGTGTCCACAGGGAACACTTCATGTAGTCTCAGTTTAAGAAGACCATGTGGGTTAGTCGTGCAAGGAGACTCGGGAAGGGGAATAGAGTTAAGTACATGTCGTGTAGACTTTATACACGCCGTGTAGTCGTGTTTTTTAAAACTTGATTGTTTCCTTCTCCTGTTTCTATTTTGTACTCCTTTGTTTTTTATCCTTGATATTCCTGATCTAAGGTATGCTTTTGATCTTTCAGAGCTATGCCTCTGAGACATCCTCCGGTTGTGCGTTAGTCGCAGGATGGTGATCAAACGCCAGATATGGCTGATCAGGGACTTCCTGTCGATCCTCTAGTCGGGCCAGCCTTGCCACCGACTGTCATAACAGTTGTAGGCGCTGATGCACAGTTCAGGGAAGGCTTTATGAGGATTATGAAGACCTTTTAGGGAGCACCGCCTCCTGCCACGTCTATGGAAGACTTGACGCGGGTTTTCTAGCAGCAACATCCTTCTACTTTCTTGGGGGAAGGAGGACCACAGGCTACAGAGTCATGGCTGGAAGCCATGCTGACTATCTTTGAGCATTTGGAAACACCTCCAGAGAGGTGGTTCAATCTCGCTACCTATATGCTACGAGACTCCGCCAAGAGGTGGTGGGAAGTGATCTCACAGGTGGGTCATCAGCAGGTTATGGCTTTGGAGGAGTTCCAACGTGTGTTCTACGACAACTTCTACCCGGAGACCCTGAGGGCCGATCGAGCCTGGGAGTTCATGAGTCTAGAGTAGGGTACTCTATCTGTTATAGAGTATTCCTCTCGTTTCACTGAGCTACAGCATTTCACACTCCTCCGGGGTGGAGATGGGGTGTTCTTGGCAAGGAATTTTGCGGATGGTCTCAGGAGAGAGATCCGCTCGCAGGTGAATCTATTCCATTTGACTTCCATCACATCCATCATCAACCAGACACTGATTGCGGAGCGCAATCTGAGAGACTCCAGAGCTGTGAGCCAGGGTGGTTCTGCTTCCAGAGCTAGTGTTCCTCCAATTGACAGTAGGAAGTTCCATAGGGAATCTACGCGCGGTGATACGGGGAGGCAAGATATATCTACAGGTATCCAGGTAGTATGATACCAGTGTGGAAGGGCAGGGCACATGAGGCTGCAGTGCCAGAGAGACCCAGTGGAGTGCCAATCTTGCAGCAAGATGGGTCACCTTCAGTGTTTCTTCCAAGTTTTCTCACCAGTAGCTAGTGACGGGGGTTCTTCCATGACTCCTCGTTCAGGAGCTGCACCACCAGTTTCTCACCAGTCTGGGAACTGGAGTTATTCCGGCCGTTTTGGAAGAGGTGGAGGTTGAGGTCGTGGCGGTCAGTCACCAGTCTTTCAGTGTTAGCAGGGAGGATCAGCTCAGAGTGGTCAGGCAGGGTCACAGGGCTACGGGGTAGGCTAGACTTTTGTGGTGGAGCAGACCTATCAGGAGAAGGATCTCGGACCTTCTACAGTTCGAGGTACGATTTTAGTAGTCTTAGTTTTATCTTCATCCCTTTTCGATACTGGTGCTACGCATAGCTTTATCTCTGTTTCTATTGTGGAGAGCCTTGGGATATGTATCCTTTCTTCTGCCGACTTGTTGACACTAGACACACCTTTGGGGATGAAGATATCTAGTGTACGTCAGTGTAGAGAGTTCCCTCTCGAGGTTGCAGGGTATCGTTTCTTATGGGATCTCTATGTCCTAGAAATGACAGGCTATGATGTCATTCTCAGGATATACTGATTGGTTCCCTTCCAGACAGTCATCGACTGTTATCGCCACAGGGTGAGTTTCATTTCACAAGAGGGTGAATCTTTTCTTCATAGAGGCGAATGGGATGTTCAGGCGAGTCGAGCAGGACTCGAGCATCATGGGTTAGGAGGGGTGATGGCCCAGATTTCTAGTCTTTATCTGGATGATCATGGGACTTCACAGTTGGACTTTCCTCCAATGGTGGATAGTTTCAAGGATGTCTTTCCAGAGGACTTTTCAGGTTTGACTCTGGAGCATGAGGTGTACTTCTCTATTGATCTCGTTCCAGGAGCGGCACCAGTGTCCATTCCTCCCTATAGGATGGCTACACCTGAGTTGTAGGATCTCAAGAAGCAGTTGGAGGAGTTGCAGGGAAAGGGTTTCATCCGACCCAGTACTTCTCCTTAGGGATCTCCTGTACTGTTTGCAAAGAAGGCAAATGGTACCCTTAGGCTCTGTGTGGATTATCAGAAGCTGAACCAATTGATGGTCAAGAACCAATATCCCTTTCCGAGGATTGATGACCTCTTTGATCATCTTTGAGGAGACCGGGTGTTCTTGAAGATCTATTTGAGGTCCGGTTATCATCAGTTGCGCGTTAGACCATCAGATATAACTCTGACAGCCTTCAGGATCATGTATGGTCCCTACGAGTATATGGTTATTCCATTTGGTCTCACGAATGTGCCATCAGTTTTCATGACACTAATGAACTGATTGTTCCATCCTTACTTGGAATCCTTCATCATGGTCTTCGTGGATGATATATTGGTGTACTCTCACACTCGACATGACCATGTTACCCATCTTGAGATCGTTCTGAGTACACTGAGAGAGCATCAACTTTATGCTAAACTCTCAAAGTGCCACTTTTGGATGGATCAAATTCACTTATTGGGCCATGTAATCTCAAAGGCAGGAGTATCTGTGGACCTAGGGAAAGTGAGAGTTGTAGTTTCCTGGGAGCAGCCGAAGAACATTTTTGAGGTGCAGAGATTCCTAGGGCTGGCTGGATACTACAGACGCTTCATTCAGGACTTTTCACACCTAGCAGCACCATTGACAGGTCTGACCAAGAAGGGGGTGAAGTTCTTATGGTCAGATTCTTGTGAGTCAGCCTTTCAGGAGCTGAAGGGAAGGTTGACGTCAGCATTGATACTAGTCTTTACAAAGCCAAGAAAGAGCTATATTGTTTATTGTGATGCTTCAGGTATCAGGCTGGGCACTGTGCTTATGTAGGGAGATGAAGTCGTTGCGTATAGGTCTCGGCAGTTGAGGCCACATGAGAGGAACTACCCGACGCACGATCTAGAGTTGGCAGCTGTTGTTCATGCCTTACACTATTGGAGACATTACCTTCTGGGAGAGAACTTTGTGGTTTTCACTGACCACAAGAGTCTCAAGTACATATTCACTCAGCATGATCTGAATCTGAGATAGTGCAGGTGGGTCGAGTATCTTCAGTCTTTTGATTTTGAGCTTGCCCATACGCCGGGAAAGGGCAACGCAGTGGCATATGCGTTGAGCAGGAGAACTCATATTCAGGCAGTTAAGGAGGCCAATAGTGAGTGTAAGCTTGTGGATCTATTCTCTGAGATGCATCTAGAGGTGCACGACAGACAGGGACATACTTTTCTATCTTCTGTAGCTGTTACCTCTACACTTCTTGATCGGGTACGGATGAGGCAGCTATTAGACTCAGAAGGCTTAGTCCTGCGGGAGAGTGTGTCAGGAGACGATCCTCTTCCTGGATGGACAGTGGTTGGGTATGAGATCTTGTGTTTCTAGGGACGCGTATGGGTGCCAGAAGACATACACGAGGAGCTGATGCGGGATTTTCATTCCTCAGTTTGGGCAGTTCATCCTGGTGTCACCAAGATGTATCGGGATCTTCATCGCCAATACTAGTGGTCAGGTATAAAGAGGGATGTTGTTGGTTTTGTCTTGAGGTGTTTTACTTGTCAGCAGGTGAAGTCGGAGCATTAGTGACCAGCAGGCCTTTTACAGTAGTTACCCATTCTGGAGTGGAAGTGGAACGATGTCGCGATGGACTTCATGACCGGATTTCTGAGGTTGCCTCGAGGGAACGATGTTGTTTGGGTTGTCGTCGACAGACTTACAAAGGTTGCTCAATTCTTATCGATCAAGGAGACCTTCAATGTCAGTGATCTGGGACGACTTTACATCTAGGAGATTGTACGTCTGCATGGAGTTCCACACTCCATTGTTTTAGACAGGGATGCACGCTTTACTTCTCGGTTCTGGCAGGGGCTTCAGAAGGCTTTGGGTACCCAGGTACTTTTGAGTACAACATACCATCCCCAAACAGATGGCCAGTCCGAGCGTATGATCCAGGTGCTTGAGGATATGCTTCGAGCTTGCATTCTAGACTTTAGCGGTTCTTGGGAGAAGCATATTCATCTTGTGGAGTTCGCCTACAACAACAGTTTTTAGGCGACTATTCAGATGGCACCTTATGAGGCTTTGTACGGTAGGCCATGTCGGTCACCTATATGCTGGATGGAGGCAAGAGAGGCATCCTTAATGGGACCTCATCTTGTTCAGGAGACCTCAGAGCAGATAGAGTTGATTCGGAAGAGGATGGCTACAGCACAGTCTCGATAGAAGTCTTATGTTGATCAGCGGAGACGACCTATGGAGTTCGAGGTCGGGGATCATGTTTTCCTGCATGTCACACCGAGATTGGGACACAAGAGGATTCAGAGATAGGGTAAGATTTCACCGCGGTACGTCGGGCCGTTTGGGGTATTGGAGAGAGTTGGGCCGGTTGTCTATCAGTTGCAGTTGCCTCAGAGGTACCGGGCCATGCATGACGTCTTCCACGTCTCTCATCTCCAATGTTGCTTTTCAGACCCGTCTCATGTATTTCAGCCCAAAGAGGTTGAGATCGAAGCGGATTCATCGTTTGAGGAGCATCCTATCCGGATCGTCGATCACAGTACGAAGGTTCTCCGTGGGCGGTCTGTTCCTCTAGTACGAGTGCTATGGTAGCATGGGCGAGTACAGGATGAGACCTGGGAGAGGGAGGCTGATGTACAATCACAGTGGCTGGAGCTGTTCGGGGTTTCTTCTTCTACGCCTCGCTAAGGAAATTTGGGGACGAATTTCTTTAAGGGGGGAAGTTTGTAAGAACCCGGATCTTCATTTTCAGGTATGTCTTTCCTTTTCTGGAGTTTTTGAGAAAAGATGAGTTTCTAGAAAATTTTAAAGTACACGTCGTGTATATTATTTTTTTCATTAAATTCACGGGGGTCACGCCTGACGAACAGAACACCTTTTGTATAGGTTTCGTTCGTCCGAAATAAGTCGTACGGCCGCCGATCTTCTCCGAGCTCCCGTGCCTCCGTCTGTTCTTCGAATCGACCGTCGTCGATTGCGTTGGAACTGCAGTGGTAAGCTCTCTCTTCTCCTAGAGTCTTGTTTTCCATTTCCTCCTCTTTCTCAAGATATCATGGGTTGATTATTTTGGACGTTTTCTCAGATCTTCAACATTCTAAGGAGAATCAATCATCGTGGTTCACTTATATCGATCTCCTAGGATCGAGGTAGGTGGTTTGTGCCTTTCTGTAGGAAGTCATTGAATATTATGTGCAATTTCTACCAATACCCTTGAATGGGGTATTGCGTGTTTACTATTTTATCCCTGTTGTTTTCCTACTTTGCTTGATTTCTTGAGTAGAGGTAATTTTTTGTGAATAGGGTAAATTGTATTGTACTCTGGATGTTGCTCCATACTTTTTTTGCTTGTTTGGCATTTTTCCAGTTGCCATGCCTAGTTGTAGGATGGTGGAACTATTGTAATGTTATGTTGTTGTTCCATAGAATGATATCCAAGTAGTTCTTGAGGATTACTTGGGGCGACATGCGTGCTATGCATGTTGTTTTACACAGGGCTGTGAGAACCTAGTGTAGTGGACCATAGGGAGAATTGACGTAAGGGCTTCTCCAGAGCGTCTTTAATTATGATGTGAGACCACAGGGGGAATTGAAGTTTAGTTCTTCCTCATAGAGTCTTTAGTTACTTGACGCGGGCCACAGGGGGAATTAGACGTTGAGTGATTCCCCAGAGAGCCTTTAGTATGATACGAGACTATAGGGGGAATTGACGGTGAGTGCTACCTCAGAGAGTCTATTCTTTAACTGAAACAGAGGGGTGAGACTTTGTGTGATTCCCAGAGGGTTGCTAGTTCTTTTAGGTTGAACCATAAGGGTTAGGATATGAGAACGACCCAGGGGGTTACCTGCTGTTCTTCTTGTTGATTGGATGTTACTTGTGTACTTATATGCTAGACACAAGATTGTAGCTTCTGTGTGTTTTCCTGTTTACTGCTTCCTGTATTTTGCTGCCATGTATTCACTGACTGTTAGGCACAGATCTTTGGTTGGTTTCCTACTGGGACCTTGTCTCAAAACCTGTTTGGGCCATGATTTTGGGCCCAAAAGGATTATATTGTTGTAGGTATAGATAAGGGCAAGCTTCATTCTTCTACAGGTTCTTGATTGCACTGGAGCTGGAGAGAATGGGACTAAGTCGAGGCTTGCGATGCTGAGGAGTTGCTCATCTGTTTTTCTTTTGTACTTTGGTTTAGTAAGGTATTCAGCATTGTGACCTATTTGGCTGTTTTACTAGACATATATGTATCATGCATCATTTATACATATTTCTGCTCTAGTTGTTTATTTATCAGTCTTTTGTTGTTTACTCTTGTATGGATGGTTATGGTTTCTGATTTTATCTATTTGTTTTTCTTCCGCTGTGTACTCTGCCAATGAGGGCATAGTTTCCCCACTATCACACCCAAGTCCCTCGCTGCTAGTCGGCAGCCTCTAGCATTTGGGGAAATGCGCTTGAGTCCATGTGACCAACCGGGTACAGGGCGCCTCTGGGTGGCTTCCGGAACCGGGACGTTACATTTCTCTTAACATTCAAAATTCCTACATATATCTAGAAACAACATAAAATAG
The DNA here is from genome assembly GCA_963277665.1 of Viscum album. Classification (NCBI taxonomy): domain Eukaryota; kingdom Viridiplantae; phylum Streptophyta; class Magnoliopsida; order Santalales; family Viscaceae; genus Viscum; species Viscum album. Next base: position 286,967,436 of record OY728153.1, on the reverse strand, counting down.
ATTTGGAACTATCCAAGATATTTACTAACTCCTAGGATTCCTATGAAATCTACCAAGGGAGGTGAGAAATCAATTAAAGTGCAAAGAAAAGGTATAAATCATTTGAAATAAATATAATCTAACCTCCTATACCCTCACAATAAACAAACCCTTTACACATTCATGCATAAGAATCATGTTAAAATATAACAATATAAAACATCCCTCAAGGGGTCACAAACATCAATAGTCATCAAAACAACACAAGGCTCAATTGAGGGTATCATATCTTTTAGAATACAATTTCTGTAAAAGTTCTAACTATACATTCAAAAAGAATCTTGAATTGTCAAGATATTTTCATACCCTTTAAAATATCATTTCAAGCCCTCTTTGAAATCTTTCTATCATACTACACTTGAAAACTCATTTGTAAACCCAACCATTTTTCTAAAAATTCCTTCTTAAAAATTTAACCCCTTCCTTTAAAAACCAATTGGTGTAAATAACCCTTTCAAAACACTTTAATTATTTCAAAAGAGCTACATTTGAATTTTCACACACTCTTGGAATGCATTAAGTCCATGCCAAGTGTTAAAACCATTTGAAAATCATTTTTTCACCCACTATGGATATATCATATACTTTTAATTTTATAATAAATCAATTTAAAACATATAAAAAATGTATTACATGTGTTATAAGTGAATTACAAAGATACACCTACCACATTCAAGTGAAAATGAATTTGAAACACATCACCTTCAGTGGAAAACCCATAATCGAGCAATAAGATATCCTCCTCCACCCCAACCAACCCAAAAACCCAATATTAGAACCATATCAAAACCTAATCCCAACCCAAATAGTGTTTATATTTCATGAAAGGGAGAAAATCAATGGGTAGGAGCAAGGGAAGGATAGAGTAAGAGGGAAGGGTGTGAGAAAATTGATAACCTAGGGAGCTTGAAATCAAAGGAGGATGAAGGGAGAGCTCCCCACGTGCACCCCTAGGTTTGATCAAGAAAAGGAGTATAAAAAGGAGGTTATAAACATAAACAATGAATATGGGTATAAAATTAATTTCACTTTTCAATGAAATCTAGGAAACTCACATAGTTATGTTACATGGTTTGGTAAATTGTGTGCCAACCATGCAACTGGAACTACCTAATCAAGACACACTCACATGGTTTCACTGCATAGTTTACTAAATCATGAGACAACCATGACATATTTCATTAACAAACTACAAATCATCTTCACATATTTGTCTCACAGTTTTCCTAACCGTGGAAAATTTGTGTTCTAAGTAACTAACATGGAAAGGTAATTCATACATCTTTTACTAGAACTCACCTCTTTAAATTGTAATGTGCAATGCCCATGGTGATCAAACTATTCACGTTTAAAATGAATTGGAAAAGTCATTTCATATGTCTCAATGTAGGTTTTCACATACAATTTCTCCTAAACCATACATTCTAATCATACATTGAGGAACCCCCTGCATAAGGATTATCAGTACAATTTACTAAACTGTGTAGTGATCATTCACAAACATGAAATAGAGGAAAAAAATTATAACTTTAAAAATTAAAAGAAAAAATCACTAAAAATTTAACTCATCCAAAAATAAGATAAAATAATATAAAATTTTAAGTAAAAGTGACACGGGGGTATCATACTCATGACATGAAATATGATCGTAAAAGATGTCATAAATATTTGTTCTCTCCCTAGTTGAAAATAAATTAATATGATTCAGATTTCTTTGGAATATGATGTAATTAGTTTTTGTATTAAACTATTTTATTTAACATAAGTTTATAGTGAATTTAGAACATTTTCATGTATATTAAATGATTGATGAAATTTTTTCAATTTTTTTTATTGTTGATTACATGATTTGTGTAGTGGTGTTTATATGATCTACTTCATAATGGAATGTTTGTTGATAAATTGGTTTTAAAATTAAATAATTTCAATATAATGTTTTGTTTTATAAATGTTCCATTATTTCATTTCATTTTTTAAATAGATTTTATAAAAATATATTTTTAGAATGATTTTACTGGTGTTAAGATTTTTTGAAGGTTTCTTTAAATGGGTTTTTACAAAAGGAAATGTTTAATGAAAACCTTGTCATTGTTTTGTGAACTTGATATTTTTACATGTGGTTTTTGGTATTATTATAACATGGTGAATTGATGCATGTAAGACTTATGGTATCTTTTTGGAAAGGTTTGTAGTGAGTTATTGTGCCTAAGAAAGATGTGGTGGGGTATTTTATTGCTGGAATTGATGTGTTAATTGTATTTTTTGTGCTATTTATGCATGTTGTTCTTGTTGTGATGGTTGTTCTTGTGTACTTATTGTGTTTTTTATGTTGGTAAGGTTTGATGTAATTGTTTTATGGTATACATGATAATCAGAAGGGGGAATGAGGATTTCATATGGAAATGATGTCTGATGTGATGAGTATCAAGACACCTCCTAGGTAACGAGATATCTTGAGGATTTAAGTTGGACACCATGATCAATTACCATTGACATTATTTGGTTTTAGTGAGAATTCATTTCCTTATAAATAGATATATTTTTTATAACTAGGGGTGAATGAGCTCTATAATTTGATTTCATGTTTATTGTTATGTCTGGAAAGTCACTTTCACATATTCAATGGGTTATTCTTCTTTTCAATGAGGATGATATGAAAATATGGTAAGAGTATAGTAACCATGGGTATAGTTGGGAGTTATATATTGTTAGTCATTCGTTTAACTATGAGAATTACAAGTATGGTTGGAGGAATTGGGAAACATGGTTCACTTTACTTTTTGAAAACCTATATGGGATGAATTTCTTAGTTAGGTGTGGTTCATCGGGAGTAGTTTTAGGATGAGAAATATTCTGTAAATGTTTTTAGGGGGTGGGTAAGTACATGGTCATGTCTCTAGATTTAGAAATGTGTGAGTTGTTTTCTTAGAATGGTTGGATGGTATCATTTCTATACACCTTGATGATTCTTACCCTCAGTGCTTAGTGGGTTATTTTTAGTGTATTTTTGGTGTTCTCTCATGTCTGGTCTCACCAAGGGATTCTTTTACTGGTTTTGTCTTTTCATGATCTATGGGGTGGTGGATTCCTTCTTCGTAAGTCTGTGGGTGATAGGTTAGTACTGCGTAGGATCAATGATAATTCATGTTTCAAAATTTCGAACAAGTTCTAGGGTCATACAAACCAGGATGATGTCACGATTTTCATTGGGTGACTCTCATTCCTAACATAGGTGACCAAGACTAAGGATTTTTAATGGTCGATTTTGATAGTCTTACCATTAGTTTAAACCTTAATGGTGGGGATCCATCAAGGGGTTGGTAGAGGATGGAAGTTCTCTCTTATGTTTCAGGATCCAATTATGGTACCTCTTTATGTCAGGATGGTTTCAAGTGGGTTGCACATTCTGATATTGGGATGACACACATGATAGTGAACGTTGAACACCAAAAAGTGGGTAAATTATCACTAATTCATGTACCTTTAAATATAATGGGAGTGAATTCTCATGGGCATTGGAACCAAATTGTCTTCAAAAGTATGATGTCATTGAGGTGGTAGTTCACCAACTCATGGAGTCAGTGTGTTTCAATCTAATCTTAGGAGAACTCTTTAAAGATATGGTAGTAGCACATGTCTAGAAAGTTTTTATCTTTTATAGTATATTTATAACTATCATCTCTGATGGATACCTTAAGGCCTTCAGGCCACCTCAAGGATTTCAGGCCATCTGAAATTGTGCTTAAACGAACCAGGAAGACTCTACAAGGAGTAGACTCCAAATGAGGATTCAGAGCGGGCATATTCACCTGAGAAAAAGCTAACGGATGTGGAAGAAAGAGAGGGTATGGTGTTGCCATTGGGACCAGCCTATGCATGCATGGGAAGCCTAGCCGAATAGCCATGCGAAGGTGGAGAACTAATATCACGATGCAGATGTTGGGGAGGAGCAGTTCCATGTAGTTATAGTGTGGATATTTTCTCTAAGACCTATGGGTCATGTAATCTCTAAGATTATGGTTCTTATAAGGGTTCCCTCTCATCCCTTAAAATGGGGGTTATAAAAAATCAATAAAAATAAATCCTTCGGGCCATTCGGGTGTGTTTGTGGTTATTCCATTAACTATTGGAAACCTGAGTATCCATGAGTATAGTATATTGTTTTATATCTGAGAGGTGGTATGAGTGGTCATAAATTTGGAATGAGGTTATTAGATCCCATGTCATGAACTTCAGTAGTTCATGGGAGGATTTTTTTTCCTTTAGTAGATATTTCACGTGTCTTTAGTTGCCCTAAAATTCTTCATATGTTCATATTTGGAGCAATGCATGGTCCTTCGATTCAAACACCACTGTTTCAGTGGAAGTTAGGATAAGAGTTTTCCTTAGACTAATTCTTGTTCAATATAATGTCGAAGATATTGAGTGGTGTGGAGAAGCATGGTTATAGTTGTGAGTGGTTTGGTGCTTGTTTGGGATCATTGTGGTATTCCATTATGATTGGTAGTGATGGATCATGTGTTTATGGTTATTTCCATGACTGAGGATCTATCTTCTGGGTAAGAAAGGGTAGTTATCACCTTGGTTCTTTGGTAACCTTGGGATTGTCAAGCACATTAGTCAGGTTTCTTATCTAAAATCATTACTCTCCTAATTTGGGAATAGATGAATATTTCGCATATCTTGGCTCTGGAGGTAAGAGCTTGACTCTCTTCTATAGCCATTTCAAATCTTGTTTCTCTTGAGTTAGATGTTATATTGGGTTTTCACTATGTATCATATCCTAGGATGGGAATGATAAGATTTTGTTAGGATCACGTGCACCATTGGTACATATTTTGTAGTAGCATCATTGGGTTCGTGAGGAATTCCAAAATAATGTTCTATTGGACCAACAGCTTGAGCTTCCGTCTAGACATTTCTAACCTCCAGCTTTCCAAGGATGGAAATCCTGATGGTGGGGAGAATGTAATACCCACTGTTTGTGGGATCTTTCCATTTTTTTTTCATTTTAGATTTATGTGGTTGTTTTCATTGGTTTTGGGAAGCATTAGAGGGGTGCTTCGTTTGAAGGGGGGTGTTGGGGCTCTATGGGTTGCACCACGACGTGGTATTGACCATGATGTAGGATGTGGCCATGTGCATGTTGACGTTGCAGGCATGGTGAGTCAGCCATGAAACAAGACATCACCACACCATGTAGCCAATCGTTTTAGTGGGTGTGGTGATTGGGGGAGTTTGCCTCTGAGAAACGGGGAGGAGCACCGCGTCATAAGAGGTGGGCGTGGTGTTGTAGAAAGAATGATGTAGTTTCCCCTTGGTATGAGGAACACCAAGCCCAAGATTATGAGTTTTTTGGTATGGCGCATGTAGTGGTCTTCTTATGTAAAATGTGGAGTGTAAAACAGTGAGGGGGAGACCTTGGTGTGTTGGGTTGAGTGAAGGATGAGCTGGCATCAATGAGTGGAGAATGGAGAGCATGGGCCCTCCATGTCGTGGTCTTCGACATGGTAGTTTGAAACAGAAATGAATATTTTCCTATGTCGTGGTGAGTGGTCATGGTGGCTTGTTGGGTGTTCAAAATTCCTTGCACCATGTCGTGGTGCAAGGAATGGTGATGATGAAATTCATTTTTAGAATGGTTGAAATAGTTGTCGGTTTTTTAGGTGGGGGAGATGTGCATTTTAAAATGAATTTGTGGGAGATATTTTAAGAGATATTGAATTCAAATTTGGCCCCATTTACTTCCCTAAAAACCCTCATTCTTCCATGTCTCGTTGGGGTTCTTAAACCAGAGGTCTCTGAAGGTGATTTTGAGACGATTCTCTTCCAACTGAAGTGGTTCTTTTGATGCCTATGAGATAAATCGACTCAAAGTAAGTGGCTTATGGCTCACTCTACTTATGTCAATAACTTGGATGATTGGGTGTTTTCATATTTAAATGCTTTTTTTTCATTTATGATTAATGTTTGCACAAGTCTTGGGTGGACTTCATCTTGTGCAAAATGGTTTGAGACAATGTGTGTTTGCACATTTTGTGGTGAATTGCTTGTTTGGAAAAGTGTTTTGGAAAGGATGGGTCGGTGTGTGTTCATGACTTGCATATACGGGGCCTTGTTGGTTCAAACTTAGTTTTTGGTGTTGAAATTGGGGTACGTTGGTTTGGCATGGGTTGGTGTATGATCATGACTTGCATGTACAGGGCCTTGTTGGTTTGGACATGGCTATTGGTGCTAAAATTGGGGCACGTTGGTTTGGTATGAGTCCGTGTGTGTTCATGACCTGCATGTACAGGGCCTTGTTGGTTCAAGCTTGGCTACCGATGTTGAATTTGGGGCACGTGAAATTGCACCACCAAGTGATGGCTTGGGTCAGGTTGAATGGGATTCTGTTTTCAAGTTGGTTAGTTCATTGGGAGTTCCGCATTGGCAGGGGATGTATGTATGGTTGTGAGTTCAGGTCATGTGTGAGTGAGTTGTGATGTGGGTCATTTCATAGAAATGATAGATTTTAAAAGGAAATGTGGATTTTGGTCTGTGTTATGTATATGGTTTTCTTGGCTTATTTATTGTATTTTTCTTCTCTCTTATTTTATATAAAATGTAACTTAATTTATTCTTGTTTAAGTGACATGTGTGAGAAGTCTTTGGGGGATTGCCTACTGAGTTTGTATACTCACCCCTGCATATGCATCTTGGTACATATGCAATTGTTGTTTAGTATGGTGTTGATAAGGGCAAGTCTCTCACTTTTCTAATCAAACGTATGGAAGTTGTGGTCTTGGGTGATAGAGCTGGGAGCATGGAGTTATCAGTGTTGTAGAGCATGTGAGTGTGCCACATTGGCACTTTGTTCTTTCGTTGAGTCTTGGTCTTATAGTGGTCGTATACTTTTTTGTATACACTGTGACTCTAATCGGATCTATATTGTATGTATGAGAGTTTGATCTTGTTTAATTCATGCATCTTTTTATACATCTTGTCTTAGAGTTCTCTATTACAAGTTGTTCCTTATGTAAGGGAAAATCGTCCTCTATGATTTGATGGTGTCTTTAACATTTGTTGTCAACCTTTGGTGTTTGAAGGATGCAACAATGGTTAGTGACATTTATGGTCCTATCTGAGCAAATGGGGCGGGGTTGGGATGTTGCACACACACCCTTCCTTATTTAACAAAATTATTATGTTCCAAAACACATCAAAATATAACCTTCATATAATTAATGATTTCAATTATATATCCATAGTTTTATATTTAATTTTAGTATTCAATGAAATACCCAGAATCATCATATGAAAACAGTGCATGAAAATCCTTTGATATAGAGTATTAGAATCACAAGAAATCAAAATCTCATTCTGATAGCCAACTCCCCCCATGATTGAAGAGACCAAGGTGACATATGAATGAAGAGTCCAACGGAAAGCTGATTATTCATAAATCAATATTTAAGAGTGGTCAAAATTTGAATAATTATTTAAATTGTTAATATGTAATCATATATATATTAGATATTTAAGAATACAATAACTTTAAACACACACTAACACACAGCTTGCATCCATCTTCCTGGTTCCTCAAAACGATTACCGCGTGACCGCGTCCGCACGACGCTCCCTTCTCTTCGGTCCTCTCCCCATATCGAATTCGCTCTACAACCAACCGCGAATTGTGGAAACCAGGCATGTGTCCGCTGAGAATCCTTCTGATATTCTTCTCGGCTGCGCTCGCCGGAATTTTCGTCCTCAGAGGCCTCAGATCTCATCCCCGAGCCCGCGATCCAGATGCCGACCCCACCGCTGAAGATTCCCGCGTTTTGCCTGATCTTCCCTCGACTCCCGTGAATCGATCCACCAAGGTTTTATCGGCGGTCGGTCCGGGACTCCGGACACTCGTGGACATGGCCACCGGACGGTACCTCTGGACCCACCTGGTTTCGTCTTCTCTGCAATCTCGATAACGCCTCATCCTCTTGCCTCTGCGGCTAGGTTTTCTGTGTTCCCCGTGATCTTGCCTTCGGTGGACGCCACCCCTTCCCCGATCGTTGTCCTGGTTTTTCATTTCTCTAATTGTTGTTTGTATACTGTTATCGATGCCGGAGCTGTGTTTCAAATATGAATATCCTACTCTTGTTTCCATCTTAATTACTTGGTTTTGACTCTTGGATTGATTTGTTCCTTGATATCTTCTTCCAGTCTATCCAACTTAAACTGATAAATCATTTGTTTCCCAATAAGACATTTTACCTTAGGTTCCTTTGTCATGATGTTCTTGGATGGAAGTTGTAGTGCTTTTCCAATTCTCTACAAAAGTAATTATTCATATTATCAAATTCATAGGTGAAAGATAGCGATTCCTACTTCTGCTTGATCACAAAATTTTCTTCTGAATTATATCAGGTTATTATTTTGAATCAATGAAAAGAAAAGTTGTAGCCCACTGGTTTTTTAGAGGTTCAAGGTAAATATAATCCCTAATCTTCTTCCCTTTGGATTATACACACGTTCAACATAGATTACTCGTATTAGAGCGCTGTAGTTCTTGTCCCTAAAACTACATATGGTTCAAGATAGATTACTCGTATGAGAGTGTTGTAGTTTTTGTCCCTAGAACTGCATATGGTTCTTAGCCCAGAACCAATCTACTTTATACTGAGAAAGAACAGTGTCCAATTGATTCTGTCACCAAGTAAGAAGTGATTTCATATTCCCAAATAATTATGTAGAAGTGTTTTTTCTTGTAGGGTTGTCATGTAAGAGATTTAATCCCAATTACAAAAGGTAATCACACCCAAAATCGAATAAATGATTTGGAATTTAGATTGAAAATCAAAAGATGAAGAAGTTTGAATATTATCATTCTATAAGAAAATGAGCCAGAGAATTTAGCTCTCAAAATTTTCTCTGATCTCATTATGTATGAACTAGTTCACCCTTTCACATTTTATATAGTGATGTGGATATTGGAGCCATGGTAGGAAATTGATCAAGCTCATTTTTTTTTTGTATTTTTCATTTGTTATTCAATGAAGTACCCCTTTCATTTCATCAATTAAAGGAAAATAAATGTGTTTTGATGTTCTTGGATATTTTTAGTGAATATTGTTAATTCATTTTAAATGTAACAGTTTAATAATCTGAATGAAAATTTGAATTTTATATTACCTAATTGTGTGTTTAATTTTGTTTCATGTCTCATGAAAGATGGGCCTTGGATTGGGCCATTCATGGATGATGCCAATAAGTGATGTTAAAATGTCATTATTGATGTCGGTTATGAAATAATTGATGTAATAAATAATTTTTTATTCTTTTTTTTTTAAAATACACCATCCCAACTTGTATACAGAAAAACCGGCAGTTCCAAACAGAAATACCAAATACAAAACACCACCAATGTATGCTTTTTTAGCAAATATTTGCATCACAACCTATTTCAAATTACAATTACATTACAATTGGAGTATCTTTCAAGATCTATAACCAAATTAAAGCTAAAAAATAATCTGTCCATGCTCCATGGAGATGTTTCAACTGGTTTGCATCATTAGGATGAGAATCATCAAAAACTCCAAATTATAAAACAAAATATTAAACATTTATTTTCAATATAATGTCAATATAAATAAAAGGAAATCTTATAATAAAATCCAACCTTGTGATACTTTGTAACTAGTTTTTATTTCATACATAAATATTAAAACACAATATCTATATTTGATGAATCCTTGTTGTTAATGAATTAAAAGAAGTTATCAATTCAATTGAAAATAACATTTTAACCATTTCCTAAATTGTAGTACTTAAAAATGAAGTTACCTCTACACATACATATTTGATCTTTATTTTCCTCTTTCCTCTTGCCTCTACACATACATATTTGATCTTTATTTTCCTCTTTCCTCTTGCCTTGTTGTAGTGATTTCATGCACTAATTAAAAATAATAAGTATGAAATAAAATATAATGTTATTATAATATATAAGTATTAAAATAATCAAGCATACTTCTCTAATACTTTGATGTTTTCTCGCACGTTCCTATGTATGGAGTAAAACTAGTAACCTTTCCTTTCATGTGGATAAAAAACATTCAACATCCAATGACCACGAATAAACAAAAAATATATTATGATTGGTTATTTAATAAATACAAATAACACTATGAAATATATGTTTCATGCCTTTCGAGATAAGGAAGCATCCAACACTTTATTGCATTATTCTCAAATCTATCAGATATAAAATTTGTTCTTTCATCATTATGCGTTATAGGAGAAGTAAATCGTGCATATGAATCTAGATACTGAAGTCGTTTCATACTGAATACAAATTGTCTGAAGATACCTAATAAAAACATAGTGAAGTGTCATTGGGTTGATGATTGTATTTTTTGTCACTTGGTCTTGTTGTCATTGTCAATGTCATTATGCAAATGTGATGAGATGAGTGATAGATTGAGTATCCATCTATTACATAGCATGAACTATGGACAAAATAGTTTGAAGATGCTCCATTGGAAATACAAAGGGAGTCTCACATGCTAGGAAAAGAAGTTGGAAGTGTTAGTTGTCTTGGAACAACTGGGCGAACAGGTTGTAAGGGCATCCCCACAAATCAAACGATTGAAAGGACTGATCTTCATGGATAAATCAAGACAATTGCTGAAGGAGTGATTACAACCTTGTGTACAACAGTGTGGAGTAGAGGACAAGATGTCTGCAGTGAACAGCTGGAAGAGCTGTTATAATTAGTGAAATATGGATAGTTGATTGGAGAGTCTGAAGACCCAAAAATTTGGACAAACCCATCATAGTGTGTTGTTGCATATGACTGTTGTAGTAAGTGTTATCCAACACTTGGATGAGGTTTTATAATGAATGGAGTATAAAAACAATGAAGTTCTAAAAGATACTCAAGGTTGAGTATACATGTTGTAAGTCCTTTGGAAGAGTAGTTTAAAGAAGTCTCATAAACTCTGAAAGGTGATTTGAAGTGTTTATGAATGATTGAGAATGTTCGAAGGTTGTTTGAAGAAGACCTGAGCTTGATTGAAGATATTCTGGTTTTTGGCTAAGTCTGATAGTTCACAGTCGATCCACTGACCGCACAACCAATTTACTTCAAAACGGTCGATCAAGTTACTGCACGGTACCTTGCAGTTGAACTACTTAGTCATGTGATCAATCCAAATAATCATGCGGTCGATTTTCATTCATGTGGTCAATCCACTGATTGCACAGTTGTTCATACGGTTGGTTGACACAATCAATCATTTACACGTGGTTGATCCTTTGATGCAAGATGCGGAAAGGCAACATTGTAATTCAGGCGACTATGGAAAAGTAATAAACTGACCTCCATAAAAGTCGAATGTGATTTTTAAAGGTTGTGTAAGGGCAAGACTTAGGCCACGTAAAGGTACAATTGAATTATCCTGAGCTGTGAAAGGTAACGCTAAAGCCACTGGACCTATGTAAAGGTAGATGAGAGCTACGTAAGGGCAATGAGACCCTATGTAAAGGCATCTCAATGAGAAAGGGAGCTACATATAGGTCATTCTTGATCTATATAAAGGTAATTGGAGCTCACATAAAGGCAGCTTGGAATTTCCAAAGGATACATAAGGGTAAATGAGGACCTGTGTAAAGGTTATATTGATGAATCATGAGCTACATATAGGTCAGGTTCTTTGAGAATTATGCGATCTACAAATTGATAATCTGAAGATGAAATACCAATGGGATGATGCTTGAACCATTTATCAATGATCAAAACATCATAAAAATGTGTGATGCAGGCTTTTAATTGGTGAGTGCTGATCTTCAAAGTTGATGAAGGGAGGTTAATGGATGAAAAATTCTAGGATATTCATACGGCTGAGCTATTTGAAAATTCCAGAAATGAAATAAATTGAATTTTGATAAATCAATGAATGTTCTAAATTGTTTTAAATATCACATAGAGATGTGATTCAAGATTAAGAGTGAGTTTTTTTTCTGAGAAGAACCGTTGTGTGTTACCAGCATTGAAGATTGAATGAAGCTGCATCTCTGGTTGCTGTACAATTTATCTACAACCATGTAAAACGATTGAAGCTACAAATTTCAACGAGAGCTTTAGAAGAAGATGAGGAAGAATCGAGGCTAACTTGAAGAAGTAGGAAGACTCTAAAATAGTTTCTTTTTGATGAGAGAAAAATGTGATGGAAAAGGAAAAGAAAAAGTTAGGGCACTCTAAGAATTTCCTGGGAGACAATCGTTTGAGAAACAAAAGGAATATTAATGTTGTGGGAGGAAACCAAAGTATGAAATGTGAGGAGAATTAAATGGAGATTACCGGTGTCACGACCCCCTCCCTCCAAAGATACCAGTTCTGGGCTGACAATAAAGAAAGGGAGATAATGATCCCTGAGTTCCACCTCCAGTAGGCCCCGTGTTGGCGACTAGTACCAAGGGTGTACAAATGTCACAGTATGGGAGGCATTACCCTTTATAAGAAACAAGATCGGGATATAAAATGAATCATCCAAAATAACCCTAAGACATAATATAAAAAGAAAGCCAAAAATCATCCCACATGCATGTATAAATAGAACTAGTACAAATACAATAAAGTCTCCAAAGTAAATACCCAAAAGTAAAGCTAAAGCACCGACACATCAACTGTCAAGGATTCGAGCTATTAAGGTCCAGCATGGTCCGCAAAATCCTCCTAGAAACCTGAAAATAGTTTTATATACGTTGGGTGAGCATACAAGTATACTTAGTAGGAAAACCAAAGTTTCTCGTACACATGTGAAAGAAGCATACTAATGCACCTATGAGAAAACAACAGAACCAAACAACACCTAAATAGATATACTAATAATCTCAACCTCACTAATGCACACTCACCAAATAACGCAAGACAAGTAATATAATATAAAGGAAAGCACGTCGATGATAAGGTACCCTGCACCACTTTCCCACTCATTAGCCGCTCTCTCCCCAACGAAAAACATCATAGCGCTTCCACCTCTTCCGAATATACCACATCACATCCTGCCCGCACACACTTGGGCCTCACAACATGTCTCACCCGCACACACTTGGGCCTCACAACACATCACATCTCATCCCGAAGACACCTAAGACATCACATCACAACTCATCCCGAAGACACCTGGGACATCACATCACAACTCATCCCGAAGACACCTGGGATACCACATCTCAACTCATCTAATACACTAATAGACCTCCGATCATCAGCACCTGTGCAATACCTACCTCGCCTAGAAGAAATAACAGAGAAGAACGGGTGCCTAGCCATCCATCCTCCCACTGAGATATTGGTCCCCTGCATGAAGATGCGGGTGTTCGACACATAGTTCTCAACATGGGTGGGGATGCGTATAGAAATTACAAGGAAAACACACACACACACACACACACACATGATACCAAACACTCAAGCCCGACTTGGGTTCGCTGGCTCTCTGTTCTGGTGGGATGCTTGACGGATGGATGCAAGGCTCGAGGAGGTGGTGCGTCACGAGGCGCATGGCGTACGACGTATCTGTTAGAGTTTTGGTATGATGTTGTTTGTTTTTGAATTTTGAATTTGGATTTTGGATGTGTTTTCTGGATTTCGGATGGTTCAATGTCTGTATATGGGTACCAGAAACCCAAAAACCGGCTATTTGAAAATGAAAAAAATGATTTGCAGCAATATCTACAACAACCATTTCAGAAGGTGAAGAGTCTTGATAATCTAATACAGATTCACATTTCCTCCATGTTTAACACCTATTTATTTCGTTATTTAGCATCAACCACCTTAAATCTCACAACCCGTCCTTAGATATATATTAACAATTCTCATCTAAATATCCAAACCAACCCATGTCGTTTCAAACATTCATAAACAATTATTTATTCCATCACTACTCAGGCGTCTAGCAAAACCAATGACATTCTACAAACAACTCAACATATCACCACGTCATCGCCCCAAAAGTACGGCCAAACAAACTATCAACCTCACATGCCCCAACCACACATCGTCATCCCACAAGCACGACCAACCAAACTATCAGCCCCACATGCCCCAACTGCACATCACTGTCCCACAAGCACGACCACACAACCACATATTGCATCAATATCATTTTCCACAGATTTACAAAGGGGATTTTATCACATTCTACTTTATTTTAGGGGTGTTATCACCCAAATCATAATCCCGAGGGAACCAATTTTTATTAGGCAAGTATAAGTAATTAACCAATTTCCATTTAGGGTGATATCGCAACAATCACAACCAAAGCGGAAAACACAACAGATATATCCAGTGCAAAGCCCCCAACGAACACAATTTCCAGCAGAGCATCAATCCCGAATAATCACAATATCAAAAAAACAATAAATCTGTAAAAACACACAGATCAAACCCCTTTACCCCTTTTCCATTTCAATTAGCAAGTTCTTTATCTTTGATTAAGCTGACACAACCATAATCCATAGGTAAACAAAAAGTAAACCCCTCCCACATGATACAAAAATAAAGAAAAACAAGGGAATCCCTACCTTAAAGGAGCTTTTTAACTTGCTTCTCACTACAAGGCGAAAAAGAAACTGCCCGAAAACCACCGCTGCACAAGAAACTAGCGGATCGCCCTACACTGCACCAAAGGGTGGTAAAGAATGCAACCCAAACCGAAGAAACACCCCCACAACGATCTCTGAGGAAGAACGGAGGAAAACCAACCAAGAACGGGAGAAGAACTCACCACATATCAACCATGGATTTCCAATGAACAACCATGATCAACATATCAAAGAGGGATGAAGAGGGCTTGAAGAACACCTCAGGGTGCCTAGGGTTCGCCCAAAATGAGAGGGATAAGAGACCATGGCCGAATAAATGAGAATTCGACCAAAAAAGAAATTTAAAACATCACTAGATCGGGGGTTTACACAACGTGCAATCCCCTTTCACGTCGTGTAATCCCCAAGGTTCAGTTTCTGTCAAAAAAATTTGTTGCCTCTTCATTTTATTATTTATTTAACCTAAAAATGCACACGTCGTGAACTAGCCATGAACAAGTCATGAAACAAACTTTTACGTCGTGTAATCCACTTACACGATGTGTAATTCCTGCAACAATTATGTTGCTCCTCCAGCTTCCCCCAAAAACTTCAGGAGCCTCCCTTGAACACCTCCAACACCAAAAAATGACAAAGTAACAGACCAGGATGGCACAAACTGTTATATAAGATACCTCTCAAATGATTCTCTCCATCGAGAATCCAAAACAAACCCAGAAGGAAAGGGGTCCAAACAACCACCCCACGAAATACATCTCATGGATCTCGTCATACTTCAAACGTTACCACCAACAAAACACGCTGAACCAAACGACCATAAACACCTCGCACAACCTCATCAACACGAAACCAAAACTACAAATTGTCTCCTCTCACACAACCACACTGCCACACAACCACTACACAATCAACAAACCGCACCGTCCCAAACACACGAATTAGGGAATCCTGTCCTCCATGTCAAGATACTATCCGCTCTATGCGGCACTAACTCGCCCACATGGGTTTAATCACATCAAAGTTAATGCGTCTCGATTAGGAATCAAGTCCCCCTTTTCATATGTCAGGACTTTATCACACATCACACCACCCACATCAAAAATGAAGGAAAACAACTTATCTCATAAAACAAAGGGAATCAAACACTACATCACAAAGAAAAACAGAGCAAAGAAAAACTCAAAACAACTCCGGGTATTGGGAACACATCTGCGTCTCTGGCTCCCAAGTACTCTCCTCCTGGCCACCATGCCTCCATAACACACGAACCAAAGGAATGGTCCGTCCACACAGCGCCTTCTCTTGATGATCTTGGATCTCCAGTGGATGCTCCACGAATGTTGTGTCATCCTTGATATCCAACTCTCCCTAGTCAATGACATGAGACTCATCGTGAAGATACCGACGAAGCTGAGAGACGTGAAAGATGTCACAGATCCTTTCCAACCACAGTGGAAACGCCCATCGATATGCCACCTCACCAACTTGCCCCAACATCTCAAAGGGTCCAAAAAATCTAATAGAAAGCTTACTCCCTCCGCCAAACCTTTGATGCCCACGCCATGGGGAAACCTTCAAGAACACGTGGTCTCTAACCTCGAACTCCAAGGGCCTCCTCCCACGATCGATATAAGACTTATGCTAGTCTTGTACTGCTTTCATCCTCTCATGAACAAGTTGAACTTTCTTTGTCGTGCTCTGCATCACATCAGGACCAAGAACAATTGTCTCCCCAACTTCCACCCATCACAATGTTGAACGACATGATATTTTGTACAAAGCTTCAAACAGAGCCATGCCAATGGAAGAGTGATATATATTATTATAAGAAAACTCTACAAAAGGCAGATGTCGTACCCAAGATCTACCAAAATCCAAGATGCATGCCCATAACATATCCTCCAATTTTTGGATAGTCCGATATGTCTGCCCATCTGTCTGAGGGTGGAATGCAGTGCTGAGGCGCAATTGAGTTCCAAAATCATGCTGCAACCCCCTCAAGTCTCACAAGGTAAACCGTGTGTCTCGATCTGAGACAATGAATCTCAGAACTCCATGCAACCGCACCACCTCATCAACATACCTCTTATCCAAGGCATCCATTGCGCCTGACTCCTTAATCACTAAGAAATGAGCCGATTTCATCAACTGATCCATGACCATCTAGATAGCATCACAACCCCCTTAAGCTCTAGGTAACTCTGTGACAAAATCCATCAAGATGTCATTCTATTTCCACCCGAGAACATCTAAGGGCTGTAATAAACCACTAGGACCACGATGCTTGACCTTTACTTGCTGACAGACCAAACATTTTACTACAAACACCGCCACTACCAATTTCATCCCATGCCACCATAACTGAAGCCTCACGCCGTGGTACATCTTTGAAACTCCCAGGTGTACCACCAAAGGTGAGCTATGAGACTCACGAAGGACTCCATCGCACATCGCTACCGGAATGAACAACCTTCCATGAAACAACATCCAGTTCCTACCATCCTCCGACCATCCCTCCGGAGCATCACTATGGCCAACAAAATCATGCATCACCTCTACCTCCGAGTCTCCCCACTGATACGCCTCCACTTAATGCATCAGAGAAGGCTTCACCATCATTTGAAATAAATAGCCTCTACCACCATCCACCCTTGCATCTAAGTGCTGGGCTGCCAACTCCTCCATCACTCTCCAAGCATTCGTAGATTCCCGAACAACATCCTTCTGTGAATTTCTTCTCAAAGCATCAGCCATGATATTCCCTTTTCTTGAGGTGTATGAGATCTCAAAATCATAGTCTCGAAGGAACTCCATCCACCTCTGCTGTCATAGATTCAGGTCACGCTGGGAAAAGACATACATCAAACTCTTGTGATCTGTGAAGACCACAAATCGCTCCCCAATGAGGTATTAGCGCTACAACTTCAGCGCAAACACAACCGTTGCTAGCTCTAGATCGTGGGTGGTGTAGTTACGCTCATGGGGACATAACTACCTAGACCCATAAGAGATTACTGCCTGATGTTTCATTAACATGAATCCCAAAACCAGACGAGAAGCGTCACAAAACACCTCAAACAACACACCTTTTCCAGGCAACTGGAGCACTAGAGCACTAACCAACTTCCTCTTCAGGTAACCGAACACTAACTGGCACTGATCACTCCACACAAAAGCCCAGTCTTTCCTTTTCAAATCCATCAATGTGGTTGCAACTTTAGAGAAATCAGGTACAAACCTCTGATAATAGCTTGTGAGACCAAGGAAACTGTAAACCTCTGCCACGTTCTTGGGTGCCGCCCAAGAAACAACTGGTTCAACCTTCGATGGGTCTACTGCCACACCCTGTTGAGACACCACATGCTCGAGGAAATGAACCTCTCACGTCCAAAACTTACACTTAGAGAACTTTACATGGAGATGGTTGCGTCGAAGAACATGCTAGACAGTTTTGAGATGCTCGGTGTGATCCTCCTTTGACTTCAAGTAGATTAAGATATCAGCAATGAATATGATAACGAACTGATCCAGGAACTCACAGAACACAGAGTTCATAATACCCATGAACACGGATGGTGAATTCGTAACACTGAATGAGAATCTCCACTATCAAAACAACCACTGATTCCACTGGAAAATCAGCCAACAAGGAAAGAAGGGGCTCTACACACTGACTGCTCACCTGACAACCCTGTATGCCAATGAAAACCACACGTTGACCATCCACATCTGAAAACATGACTCTCCTCCAGAATCAGTCAATAACAACATGTACAAAGTACAACCAATCGACACTGAGGATGAAATCGTATTGCTGCATATGTAGAAAGAAAAGATCCCCATGAGACTGATGCGGTCCCATCATCATTCTACACTCCCGACACACATCAAACATGCTGGTTTGGCCTTCTACTAGCGCAATCAAAATCAAGGGCATGAGAAGCTTCTCTATGTCTAGTCCTAGAGCATGAGCTAGAACGGGTGCAATAAAGGAGTGCAAAGCTCCTGAATTAAACAAAACACAAACAATGTTACTAAACAAATTGATCATACCTCTGACGATCTTTGACCCCTCTGGAACTACTGCCTCCACTGTGTGTAACGGATCATGCCCAGCTCCTCTTCCTCTTTGTTGATGAACACCTCCACATCCACGCTCAGTTCGCGGTCCCTGAACATGAGGAACATCCTGAGGTCAGCCTCTACCTTCTTTATCTCCCCTTGCTGGAGCAAAAGCCTACTGCCCTTGCTACCAAAACGATCTCACTGGAAACTTTTGTAGAGGATGATGTCGAACCTGTCTAGCTCCACCAAACTGATCTTGGGGAACTACTGGTCACTGACTCTGGCGATGGTCACAAACCCCACAACCAAAACACATTGGCACAAAGCTCCCAGGAAAAGCACGGAAACCACTGGCACTAAAAGTCTGGAAAGGAAGCTGCCGAGGTTGACTCTCTACCGATCAAAACTTTGAAGGTCCTGGTTCCTGAGACTTGCCACTGAAAACTCTGCACCTTGAGGAACTCTGCTATCTCCCCTCTTGCGGTAAAACTCCTTGCGAGTACATCCACTCGATCGCCCATTCCTTCTTCTGAACCTCCAGATACATGGGTAACTGACGCACGCCTGTCGTGGGGCATGGAAAAACAATATTTTATTTACCTAAGTATAGTATAGTAGTTGATCCTAGGTAGTCTCCCGAAGAGGAGTGCACACAAAACAAGGTTGTCACTTTTTGTTGGTTTTCGTAAAAAGATTGGTTTTAATTAATTTGAATGACTATGAGAGAAACAAACAACAGAAATTGATTTATTTTAACAAATTATAAAGATGGTGATTGGATTAGGTTCGGCTAGACTTAGTGTTGTGCCATCATGGTTTCCAAATTTTATCTCTTCTTCTTCCTTAAACTGGTAAGAGAGATGTGATGAGAATTTCCCTTTCTAAAACCTTAGATTGGTCTATCCTCCTTCCAATGTGTTTAGGGTTGTAGAAGGTCTCTTGATTAATTAGAGAAATCCTAGACCTGGAATTGTTGTTCCCTAATAAACCAAGATTTCGACATACAATCCTACACACGTGCTTGACAACCGTCGAGCAATCACCACCCAACCCTAATCATGTTCCACCGTATACAGATTAGAATTGGGTGGAGGGAGATGTGATCATCGACCAAAGCAATTTATAATTTCAGAATAAAAACCTTAACACAACCGCATTCGGAATTTAATACTGAATTATGAATTGGAACCGGAAGAAGAAAGAAGAACAAATTTTATTCATTTCAAGCACAAAACTCAAGCACAACACATAGGTCCAGCCTCCCCTCTTTCCGATCACTCAAATGAAACTACCCCTCCATGGATGGGGTAAGCGAGATAATGCGGGAGAGGAGAGACATTTTAAAAAAAAAGAAATAAATGAAAAATCTGAGAAGTTCTTCTCCTTGGTGCCCCAGAAGGAATGGGGTGGAGAATGGGATGTGTTGAGGAGGAGGAGCTCTCCTCCTTTTATAGGCAGAATTCGACCCCCGAAAGTTTGAGCATTTTCGACCCCATTAATGACCTCTTCACGCGTTCCACCCTTCATGAATGTTGTGAAAAATTATCTTTTCCTTCTCTCCCCAAAATTTCAGCTCATTTGAAAACCGGATGAAGGAGTTATGAATTTTTCATTATTGATTTCTGTTTCTAGACGAAGCTTCCAGGATGGTTCCTCCAAATGTATGTCGTTTAATGGACTCCTTAATGACTTCCAAACTTCCCCAAATTTCTTTTAGAGTCGGAACTATATGTCCTCGTCATAGCCCAGGTGGAAAAACATCATTTAGATATTTGTAGACCGAGTTTGACGTCCATTATGTTGGGTGGGTCCACGCTGTCCGCCCGGAAATATTCCCAACTTCAATGAATTTTTAGACCCTTTAGATGGCCGAATCAGATCCTGGTCCAGAAGACAAAAATGAAGGAAATAAAATAAGGATTATAAAAAAAATTGAATCATAAAATTTGGAATTTTATTTTTCCAGAAATGACCGAAATACCCCTGACTTAAAAATCTGTCAAAAATCCAGAAATAGTCATTTTTCACATTTGGGTTCAAAATAACACTAAAACCTAAAAACATGACAATTACCAATCCAATAACACTTTTTTGGGATTATAAAAAATGATATTAAATATAAATTAATTGAAAATATTTGCTCTATCAGTAACATAAAAGGAGAAAATTAATACTGGATATAAGGACAACATGCCTCCTCAAGACGTCTTGCATGAGAATCCTCATCTGAAAAAAGAACCAGGAAAAAAGGCAGAAGGTCCTTGAACTTGATTCACAGCTCCTACACTGACATGCTCCCCTGTTGAAGAGAAAGAATCTCGTGCCTCTTTTTTTCCTTCATGGTCGACGAAAGGAACTCTTCTCGAAACTCCTTTTGGAAGTTGATACACAAAACATTTGCCTACTTCTGCTCTCCCAGATACAGCGTCCACCACTGATGCGCAACTCCCCACATCTGACTGACTGCCAAGGGGGCCCAGATCAAACTGAAAGTGATCTTGAGCTCCTCCAGCCGTCCCTCTGTCTCCATGTTTGAAACACTGCTCTCGTACTTCCCTAAATCATGACACTGGAAAACACAAAACATCATCTACCATTGATTATAATCTTCAATCGGATCAACCCTACGACGATCAATTGGATCAGCATGTTGAACCTCCACTGCCTAAGCCACACGCAGGCAATGGTTAGGAGCCATAGCTGAAAGGTAAACAAAGATTTCCTAAGCCCGAGTAGTATGAAATTTTATTAAGATTTATTTTAATTAATTTAATTCATTTTAACCTTCCTAAAACAACCTAATTCAAACAAGAACACAAGTCATTATAATGCATGTTTCCTAGGTATCTACCCTGAATGAAGGTTCATCTCGCTTGGCCGTTTAACACGCTCAGAGTCTATACACTGGATCACCAGGGGGGCTAAAATCTAGTGTCCTAGTCGGTCTCCCTAGCCTATGTCACGCACCAAAGGCAACTTGAACTATTTCCATACCATCTCGTGTAATCCTCACTATGTCTAACTCCAACCTCCATCCCATCTTTGAAGCATCAGCTCTGATACCACTCTGTCATGACCCCCTCCCTCTAAACATACCCATCCTGGGCTGGAAATGAAGAAAGGGAGATAATGACCCCCTGAGTCCTACATCTAGTAGGCCCTGGGTTGGCGACTAGCACAAAGGGTATACAAATGTCACAATATGGGATGTATTAACCTTTATGAGAAACAAGATTGGGAGATAGAATGAATCATCCACAACAACCCCAAGATATAATATAAAAAGAAATCCAAAAACCATATGACATGCATCTATAAATAGAATTGGTACAAATACAATAAAGTCTCCAAATTAAATACCCAAAAGTAAAGCTAAAGCAGTGACCCATCAACTATCAAGGATCTGAGCTAGTAAGGTCCAGCACGGTCTGTGAAATCCTCCTGGAAAATTGAAAATAATTTTATATACGTAGGGTGAGCATACAAGTATACTCATTAGGAAAACCAAAGACTCCTGTACACATGTGAAAGAATCATACTAATGCACCTGTGAGAAAACAGAAGAACCAAACACAACCTAAACAAGTATACTAACCGTCCCAACCTCACCAAGGCACGCTCATCAAATAACACAAGATTATTAATATAATATAAAGTAAATCTCATCAATGATAGGGTACCCCGCACAACTTTCACCACTGATTAGCCGCTCTCGCCCCAACGACAAACATCCCGACGCTCCCACCTATTCTGAATATACCCACATCATATCTCACCCGCACACACCTGGGCCTCACAGCACATCATGCCCGCACACATCTGAGCCTCACAACACATCACATCTCATCCCAAAGACACATGACATATCACATCACAACTCATCCTGAAGACACTCGGGATACCACATCACAACTCATCCCAAAGACACCTGGGATACCACATCTCAACTCATCTAATGCTCTAACAGACCTCTATCCATCACTACATGTGAAATACTTACCTCTCCTAGAAGAGAGAGCAGAGAAGAGTGGGAACCCAACCATCCATCCTTCCACCGAGATATTAGGAAAGACACTCCTGCGTGACGATGCGGGTGTTCTGCACACAATGCTAAACATGGATGAGGTGCGTATAAAAATCAAAATGAAAATACAAGTATATATATATGATACTAAACAATCATTCCCAACCTATGGGTTCTCAGACAAACAACCAACTCACAACACTGACACCTTTGCTGCTACCTCTAAATGCATTTGTTAATATCTAAAACAGCCATTTCAGAAGGTGAAGATCCCTGATAATCTAATACAACTTCACATTTCCTCCACGTTTAAAACCCATTCATTTCATTATTTAGCATCAACCACTTTAAATCACACAACCCATCATTAGATATTTATTAACAATTCTCATCCAAATAACCAAACCAACCCATGTCATTTCAAACATTGATAAACAATTATTTATTCCATCACTACTCGGGCGTCTAGAACAAAGCACCCACATTCCACAAACAGCTCAACATATCACCACCTCACCACCCCAAAAGTACGTCCAAACAAACTATCAGCCTAACATGCCCCAACCACACACCATCGTCCCACAAGAACGACCAACCAAACTATCATCCCTGCATGCCCCAACCATACATCACCGCCCCACAAGCATGGACACACACCCACATATCGCTTCAAGATCATTTTCACAGATTTACAAAGGGGTTTTTATCACATTCCACTATATTTTAGGGGTGTTATCACACAAATCATAATCACGGGGAAACCAATTTTTATTATCCAAGTATAAGTAATTAACCACTTTCCATTTAGGGTGATATCACAACAATCAAAACCAAAGAAGCAAACAAAATAGATATATCTGGCACAAAAAATTCCCCCAACAACCATAATTTTCAGCAGGGCATCAAGCTCGAACAATCGCAATATCACAAAAACAGTAAAGTTGTAAAAACACGCGGATCAAACCCATTTACCCCTTTTCAATTTCAATTATCCAATTCATTATCTTTGATTAAGCCGACACAACCATAATCCATAGGTAAACAAAAGTAAACCACTCTTGCATGATGCACAAATAAAGAAAAATGAGGGAATCCATACCTCAAAGGAGCTTTTTAACTCGCTGCGCACCGTAGGACGAAGAAGAAACCACCCGGAAACCACTGTTGCACAAGAAACTAGCAAATCACCCTAAACTGCACCAAAGGGTGGTAAAAAATGCAACCCAACCAAAGAAACACCATCACAACGATCTTTAAGGAAGAATGGATGAAAACCAACCAAGAAAGGGAGAAAAACTCACCACTGATCAACCATAGATCACCAACAAACAACCACCGAGATTAAAGGATCAAAGAGTGATGAAGAGGGCTTAAAGAATGCCTCGGGGTGCCTAGGGTTTTCCCAAAAAGAGAGGGAGAAGAAACCACAACTGAATGAATGAGAATTCGGCTGAAAAAGAAATTTAAAACTACATTGGATTGGGGTTTACACGATGTGTAATCCCCTTTCACGTTGTGTAATCCCCAAGGTTCGGTTTCTGCTGAAAAATGTGTCGCCTCTTCATTTTATTATTTATTTAACCCCAAAACCTACACGTCGTGAACCAACCCTGGACAAGTTGTGAAACACACTTTCACGTTGTGTAATCCACTTACACGACATGTAATTCCTACACCAGTTCATCTGCTCCTTCAACTTCCACCAAAAACTCTCAAAACCTCCCCTGAACACCTCCAACACCCAAAACTGATAAAGTAACAGACTGGGAGGGCACATACTGTTACAACATGTCACTAAATTACATGGGAAATTCTTTATTCTGAACTCAAAAATCTATCTTCTTGGTGACCAATGTATGAAAAGAAAAATATTTCAAGAGATTAGTTGTAACATTCATCCCCTCATTGGCTTGAGAAGTGGTGGAGGATCTATTAGGCCTTAGGTGACATCCCTAAGACACCAAAGGCTGACAATAAGTTCCAAGGACCTCAATAACATTTGGTAGATAATTTTCCATTTGAAAGATAAAATATCCAAACTACATAAACAAATACCAACCAATCCTCTATATAATGCATGAGTGAAAAATAAAAGTCAAAACGTTACCAAAATAATAAGCCATATCAGAGTACATGCAGAAACTAGAAAACATACTCAAAGAGTACTAACAGACCACAAAACTCAAAACTCCAACGTGACATCAATTGGGAACACCCAACCTGCTCCAAGCTCCAACTCTACATGCCAATCCCAAGGCATTAAGAAGCATCACTAAAGAACTGAGATACCTTGTCTTTACCTATGTCCTGATAGATGGTATCTGCAAACAAACAATAGTTCCCAAGTAGTGGGTGAGTCTAAACTTAGTAGGATTTCCTCAATGACTTTCCAACTCACTCCACTAGGACAAAACTTTTTATACATTTATTAAAATAGTTTAAAAATCATCTTAAACAGTTTATATCAAATACTATAAATGAGTTTTTTCAAGGAAAGAATCTATAAATCTTTTAAACCATTTCTCATTTAATTTAGAATATTATTTTCCATGTCCACACACACAACCACACACACACACACACAAGTTTGGTTTTATCATTGATGGTGGAACTTCACATCCATACTTCATCCCATTTTGATGGTGACACTTCACGACCAATATCCATCTCATTCAACTCATGCCCAACTGTTTATGCCAACATCATGTTGAGTCATTTCAATCAAAACATTTCTTTCTTTAAATCATTTCAAAAAATACTTTGCATGCATCAAAACCAAATCATAATTTTAAAATCATCATTTTAAAATTATAAACAGAGGGGTTTTCTAAAAATCAATCAACTTTCCAAAATTTCCAAGCCAACACCAAAACAAGATTTACATCATGAATCACAAAAGGATTTCACAACCATTTGAAACAAATCAATAAATTAAAATTAATCCTTTAAGTTATAAATTAAGTAGATTTGAGAGAGAAGCCACCTGCTTCTCAAACATTGGTGAAAATGAAGAACAACACAACAAAACATCAAGATCTGATCACAAACCATGTTCCCTTCACTGAATCTAAAAAGATTTCATCATAAAACCATTCATAGCACATAGATCTATCCATAATAGACTAGATCTATTATTTCGAGAGAGAGAGAGAGAGAGAACCTTGGGTTTAATAATAATGAGGAAGAATATGCACTTTCCAATGAATCCAGGCCTCCAACACACTTTAATTCGCCCAAGGATCACTCTCAGATTGTAAAGGACCATCTCTCACACCTAGAGAGAAAAAGGAGTTCATGTTATGGGAGTATTAGTGGAAAAATAGGGTTAAAGGGGAAAATTCAGATTAAATATGCATTTTAATGAGGGAAAACTGTATAGTTCATGGTTAGGATGCACGGTTTGGAAAACTGTGCGCCAACCATACAGTGATACTATCTTGAGGCCACACCTTGCACGATTGGCTTGCATAGTTAGAAAAACCTTTTGCCAACTCTTTAATTTCCCTTTGTTTCAAGATTCATGGTTTCTCATGGGAATTCACATTGTTTGGCCAAAACGTGCACCAACTATGCACCATTCCAATGTCCATTATCTTCCATTTCATGGTTTCTTGGAGATGCTGCACATTTTCTTTTATCTGTTCACAAGTCGTGCACCTCTAGAGAGGCCTCCAAAATGTGCCAAACCCCTTAGAACCTCCCAAAACTTAACTAAAACACTATATATACTCAAAATACATGAATAAATGGCCATGTACCTGAAATCGAGGGTTTTATATTCTCCCTACCTTTGGCCTTTCTGTCCCCCAAAAGTAGAAAGCTCTCATTTTCCTGAAAGAGTTCGGGCTATTGCTCCACCATTTCCTTCTCACAGTCTCACATTTCTTCCTGAATCCAACCACATTTCTATAAAAACTGCACTATCTCGATACTTTTTCCATGCGATATCTTATCTTACCTATCCAAAATTCATACTAACACATGAATCAACATAGCATTCGGCTCTAGGTCAACGTGATATCATTGAATCACATGGATATGATCATGTTGATACTTCTTTAACTGAGATACATAAAACACATTGTGCAATTAATTAAACCATGGTGGTAATTCTAACCAATATGCCACCTCACTAACTCATTCAAGTATCTAAAAAGGGATTATATACTAAGGATACAACTTTACCTATTTACGAAAATGATGATTCACAAGCCTTAGATAGATTCTCAAGAACACATGATCACTCACCTTAAATGACAATAGTCATCGACGATGATATTCATACAATTTCTGACAACTATGTGCTATCTCCATTCTATTTCTAATCAACCTAATCTTCTCTGTTGTATGTTATATAAGACTGGGTCCAATTAGTGAAGTTTGACCTATTTCCACTCAATAAGGTGAAGAATGAAAAGGATTCTCATATAATTCTTTAAAATGATCCATATGTATTAAGGCCTAATGACTATTATTATATGAGAACTCCACTAATGGTATACACTCCTACCACAAGCCACCGAAATACATTAAACAATCCTTAAGAATGACCTCTAATATTTGGATTGTCCATTAAGATTGTCCATCCATTTGAGGATGATAAGCCATACTCATAGTCAACTGTGTTCCCAGGGATTGCTATTAGGATTTCCAAAAATGAGATGTAAACTTGGGATCTCAATTATATATAATTGATACTGGAATTACATTCATCTTTACAATTTCTTGAATATAGATGTTTGACAAGTCTCCCACTGAATTAGTTTCAAAAATTTGGATGAAGTGAGCTAACTTTGTGAGCAGATCCACACTTACCCATATGGAATCGTGTTTCTTAACCATCCTTGGTAGACTTGTTACAAAATCCATGACTATATTCTCCCATTTCCACATGGGAATTGGTAAATATTTCAACATACCATATGGTCATTGATGCTCTGCCTTAACTTGCTGGAAGGTGAGGAATCTTGAGAAAAACTCTGCCACATCTATTTTCATTCCAAACCACCAAAAAATTTCTTTCCACACTTTATACATCATCTGAATCTTAGGGTAAACTACCCATCTCGAGTGGTGGTTGGCACCAAGAAGATGTTCTTGATAAGCCAAAGGTATGACCATCCGATCACTAAACCACAACACTAAAATCCCATTTAGCTTCCAACCCTCAATGGTATCCCCACTATTGAGTTTTGACCTCATAACAACACATTCAAGATCAGATTTATGTGGGCTTCTAACTTGCTCAACCAAATATGGAACAGACGAAAATGGAAAGAAAACTGCAACATCACTTTGGTTTGAGTAATCAAGCTGCATATTCACTATAAAAAAATTATTTTCCACTAGTTCAAAGACTTTATCGAATTGAGCATATTATTTTCTACTTAAGGTGTCTTCCATAGAGTTATCTTTACCCAGTGTATACATCAAGTTAAAGTCAAACATCTATAGATACTCCATCCATTTGTACTTTTTTAAATTCAAATCTATTTGTGATAAAATGTGTTTCAAACTCTTATGACTTGTGAATACAGTGAATTTCCCACCAAATAGGTAATGATTCCAAGTCTTCATAGCATGAACCACAATAACTAATTCCTTATCATGTGTTGGGTAGTTCTTCTTATGAAACCATAACTTCCATGAACCATAAGAAAAAACCTGATCTCCCTACATGATAACACATCCTAACCCAGATCCCGATGCATCACAATAGACTACATAACTCTGTCTAGACTATGGAAACATGAGGATAGTTACTGATGTAAGTCTAACCGTAATTTCTTGAAAGGATTTCTCACATTCATCGTTCCATTGGAAAGGGACGTCTTTCCTCGTCAAACCTATCATTCGGTGATTCAAAATGTGAAAAATCAAATAAAAATATCTGTAGTATCCCATTAAACCAAGGAAACTACATATTTCAAAGAAATTATTTGGTGGTTTCTAAAAGATAACAACTTCTCTCTTTTTAGGATCCTGAAAAACAATTTTTTTTGGAAATTAAATGGCCAAGGAAATGTACCTCTTTTATCTAGAAATCACACTTTAATAATATGGAATACATATGATGCTTCTACAATATACCCAACACTATAGGCAAGTGTTGACCATGATTTAATTTTGTCCTAAAATACACCAATATATCATAAAAAACACCACCAAAAAGGAATCCAGATACATTCGAATGATTCAATTCATCAGTTCCATAATGATGAATGGTGAATTCGTAAGACAAAAAGGCATAATGACATATTCATAATGACCATATCTTCTTTTGAAAACTATCTTCAAAATATCCTCCTAAATATTCAATTGGTGATATCCAGAACGTAAGTTATTTTTTGATAACCACTGGGATCCCTTAAATTGATCAAACATATCATCAATGCATGAAAGAGGATACTGATTCTTTTTTGTATCTTGATTAATATTATGATAATCCACACAAATTCTAAGAGTTCTATCCGCATTCATCATAAATAGAACTGGTGATTCCCACAGAGACGTACTCAGTCGAATGAACCATTTTATTTTTAAATATTCTAACTAAACTTTCAATTCCCTCAATTCTGTGGGTTCTATCTGATATGATGAAAGTGAAATCAAACTTATCCCTGTTAGAAGATCAATCATAAGATGTGATTTTTCTTTTTAGTTGAAACATTGAGAAATTGTCAGGGAAAATGTTAGGAAATTGGTATTTTTTTTGGAAAATCTCTATTCCTAATGTCATCCCTAGATGCCATGGTCAGCGCTGCCAAATGATAAGATGGTTCCAACCGCCAGTGATAAAAGTCTTTCTCTACTTTCCTTTACATCCTAATCCCCTATAAAGAGATTCTTAATGCCTTTCAGAGATGTGAAAATAACCTTTTAAGAATAACATTTGATATGGGCCTTGAATGATGTCAACCAATCCATATCCAAAATCAATTCATAGACATCTTTCTCAAGCATAGAGAAATCTCAAAGAAACTTAGCCCCATATATAGTTATAGAGAAATATTTACACATAAAGGGTTGACACTATCTTTATCCAAGAGGTGTTTTAAGTTTCAAAATAGAAGGCGTTATCTCAACATACAAACCCATATGATCAACAATACAAAAAAGTAATAAATGAGTGGGATGTGCCCATATGAAACAAAAATTACATAAGGTTAGAATTCAAAAGAAACATACATCTCATCATCGAAGGACCAGATTGATCATCCATGATCACTCACTTATCTCCATACAATTTCTTACTCTCTGCACTTTTCTCTTTGTTATCTTGTTGAGATTACACTGGTTGATGATTCATAGTGTTCCTAGAATCACCTTGCCTCACTCTATTTTGATGATGGGAGTTATTTTGTTGTGCTCATACCATTGAGTCATATGATGTATGAGAAACATGAGATGTTTCTCTAGCAGTTGACATTGGAGCACTATAACAATAGCGCAGAAGATGTCCCATCTTGTTGTAATTATGACATGATCTAGATGGTGATGTACAATCTCTCTTGATGTGATCTAGTGAACCACACTGAAAATATTCCAACTTACTTTTGGGTTAAGAAGGAATATTTACTAATCCCAAGGTCTGATTCTGAGGTGTACCACCACTGTGGAAGTAGGTTTCCCTCTTCCACTTGTTCCCAACATTAGAGTTCTCACCTTTTTCCGTGTGGATAAACATAATCCCTCAAACCGTATTTCCCACAATATCCCTTTCCTCCATCATCACTCTATTGACCATCTCTGTATAATTCATTATATAAAGCATGATAATCTTTGAATGAATATCCAACCTTAAGCCCAATTCAAAAATACGTGCCTTTAAATATGCACTTGCAACAACTTCTGTGAAAAAATAGAATAAATTCATAAATTTAGCCTCATACTCTATCATCATGAGGTTCTATTGTTTCAAACTAATGAAAAATATTATTTTATAAATCTAAAAGGTAACAGATAGAATTTATTCTTAAACAATTACTTAAAATCCTCCCATGTCATGCCTTGGTCTAATTTAGCATGAACTAATAATTCCCACCATTTTCTTGCCAAATCCTCCAACATATATGTTTCCAACTTTACTTTCAACTATGCTGATGTCCCAAGGAAATTGAATATTCGATTAATCCTATTAAACCATACTTATTTATTTTCTAGTTTGGAATCCCCTTGAAAGATGAGTGGATTATACTTTTGGAACTGAACTGAATGGTCCACTTTCCAAGGTTAATCTTTCCTATTACCATTATCCATGTCCTGGAAATCATATACAAGAAACAACTATTGGTTCACCCATGGCTTAGGTACAACCACATTTTCATTAGCCTCTTCTAGTTGGTTTCTATGATGCCTACCTGATTTCATTCACTATAACCAGAAAAAACTATGTTTAGTATCACTCATTAGAAAACCGAAGGCTTAACATTTCCAATTTACCACATCAAAACATATCACAAACATATATTTCCACAATTCAACCATTTCAACATTTTAACCATTTTTGAAAATATTACCACCATGCTTTTCAAAATAACCATTTTCATTATTTTCAAAAATCAACACATTTTGTCTATTTCATAAACCAATAAAATTAGAATGAATAATGTATTCATATTGGGAAGTCTTATTATCCATGCATGTTATGAAAAACTCATCAACTAAACCCATGATGATGAGATGAAAACTTGACTAAAAGTGTCTCAAAACACTCATTTACCAAAACAACCTAGTAACTTGAAGTTCAACATAAATAGGTTAGCTATGCATTTTATGCTCTATATTTCATGTTTTAATAATCCTACTCCTTATTACCATCCTAAGATAGATATTGATACTTTTTCCAACTCTAGTAACAAAAAAAAAAACTAACACCATTCCCTATATCAAGGACCAAATAAAGGTGGTACCATTTGTTCCAAAATTGAAAGACGGATCGTCCAAGACTGATACCATTTGTCATGTCAATAATTGAACAAATTGATACCATTTGTAACAACCCACCCCACATCATTGGATTGAGAAGTGGTGGGGGAGATACTAGGCCTTATGGGAGATCCCCAAGACATCAAAGGCTGGAAATAAATGCAAAGGGACTCAATAACATTTTGGGGATGATTTTACCTTTGAAAGATAAAACAACCAAACTACATAATCAAATACCAACCAAACCTCTATATGATGAATGAGTAAAAAATAAAACTCAAAACATGACCAAACCAACAAACCATATCTGAGTACAAGAGGAAAATAGAAGACATACTCAAAGAGGACCAAAATACTGAAATACTCAAAACTCTAAAGGGACATCAACCAACAGCCCCCAACCTACTCCAAGATATAACTGCACAGTATACAACCAAGGTATCAATAATAATCAATAAAGAACTGAGATATATTTACTTTAACTTTGTATCGATAGATGATATCTGCAAACAAACAAAAATTCCCAAGAAGGGGGTGAGTCTAAACTCAGTAAGATTTTCCCAATGACTTCCCAACTCACGCCACTATGAAAAAATTTGTTAGCACATTTATTAAAATAGTTTAAAAATTAAACAATTTATATCAAAACTATAAATGAGTTTTTCCAAGGAAAAAAATCCATAAATCATTTAAACCATTTCTCATTCAATTTATAATATTATTTTCCATGTCCACACACAAAACCACACACAAACACACACACACACAATCTCAGTGTTACCATTGATGGTGAAAATTTACGTCTATACTTCATACCATTTTGATGGTGGTATTTCATGACCATTATCCATCTCATTCAACTCACACCCAACCACTTATGCCAGTATCATGCCAAGTTATTTAAATCAAAACATTTATTTCCTTAAATAATTTTAAAAAAATACCTTATATGCATAAAATCCAAATCATAATTTTAAAATCATCATTTTAAAACTATAAAGAAAGGGATTTTCCAAAAACCCATCAACTTTCCACAATTTCCAAGACAATTCAAAAAAATGATATTTCCATCATGAATCACACAATTATTTAACAACCATTTCAATAAAATCAATCAATTAAAACCAATCCTTTAAGTTCTAAATTAAGTGGATTCGAGAGAAAATCCATTTACCTCTCAAACATTGGAAAAACGAAAAATGGAAGAATGAAACTTCAAGACCTGATCACAACCTAATTTAACTTCATTACATCCAACGGGATTTAATCATAAAACCATTTATAACACATAGATCTATCCATAATAGACTGAATATATGGTTTAGAGAGAGAGAAGAACCATGGATTTAAGAAGAATGAGGGAAAATGGGAACTTACCGATGAATATGGGCCTAAAATGCACTTTGATTCACCTAAAGATCATTCCCAGATCAAAGGGGATCATCTCACATGCCTAGGGAGAAAAAATAATTTGAGTTATGGGAGGAATAGGTAAAAAAATAATGTTAAAGGGGATAATTTGGATTAGATCCATATTTTAAGGAGGGCCAACTGTACGCTGCATGGTTAGGCGGCATGGTCTGGAAAACCGTGTGACAACCATGCAATGTTTCTATCTTAAGTCCACACATCACATAGTTGGATCACACAGTTAGCTATACCATTCACCAACCAAGCTTTTAACTCTATTTCAAGACGCACAATTTCTCCAAGGAATCCATATGGTTTGTCCAAACCATACGCCAACTGTGTGCCCATTTAGTTCCCATTGACATCCCTTTCATGGTTTCCTGGATATGCTACATGGTTTCTACTAACTATCCAAAAACTGTGCACCTCCACAAAAGCCTTAAAAACATGAAAAAACCCTTCAGAACATATCAAAACTTAACCTGAATATTATATAGACTCAAAATACATG
This sequence comes from Viscum album, assembly GCA_963277665.1. Classification (NCBI taxonomy): domain Eukaryota; kingdom Viridiplantae; phylum Streptophyta; class Magnoliopsida; order Santalales; family Viscaceae; genus Viscum; species Viscum album. Next base: position 286,933,870 of record OY728153.1, on the reverse strand, counting down.
AATAATGGTCTATGTACCTGAAACATGGGGTACTACATGAGTAGTTCATGAATTTGATAACTGAGATCTATGGTGTTGTACCATGTGATATTTTTAAGAACTCTCTCGATGAATAAAAATAATAAGGATATGATCTTGTGCTAAGGAGTTAAATCATACATGTATTGAAGTTAACCGAAGAACAAGAGTTTCCTACGACAACCATTGTTATAGATTTTTGAGAAGAAAAAACATTTCAAGGATGACCTTCTATGTATGATTTCATTTATTAGTGTCAAAAAATAGAAGAATGATGAGGAGCTGTTGGGTTTGAAGATCATAGGATCTTAGAGATTGAATGTGAAAGCCATTGAGTAGTTTCAGAATAAGACCCATGAATTGTGTTACTTTCAAGAACTGAGTCGTATATCATGTACTGAAGAACTGAAGGCAATTAAAGATCCTGTGTGAGAAGAAGGAGATCTATCTTATTGATGTAGGAGCATCTTGTGCAGAACCAGTGACTGAATTTCAAGGAGGAACTTAAAACAAACACTTTTATATATATGGTGGGATTCCATAGAACCCGAGGTATTTAGGGTATGTAGTGATATAAAAATGGGAATATGATACTATAATGAGAATCTATTGTAATGAGTCTAGTGGAAAGATGTTAACATAAGTCTAGCGGGTTATTAGAAATTATAGGTGAAAAATTCACTGAACCCATTATAATCCACATTATCTTATAGCAGAAAATCCTTGACTAGGTTGAATGACTAATCAAGTAAGGGATTAGGTCTTAGTACTAAAACTTTTAAAAATACCACATGCTCTTTTACTACATTACTTGCATGCATGAGGTAGAGGGTTTATTGGAAATTTTTTAAATACATACATATGCACTAATAAGAAAAATGGGTTATGCTTCAAAGGGGGTTAAAGTTTCTAAGAGAGTTTTTAATTTAGTAAAAATAATAAAAACCTAATTTAGTCCCCTCTTGAGTGTCTACACTAGTCCTATTAGTCATTTAAATTGGTATCAGGGTGAAAGTTATCATCTAATTGGATCTATTTTAAAGACCCACTAAATTTCATTTGATTTAATGAAGTGAATATTTAAGATAATTGAATAACAAAATCACATGTAAAATATATATTATATTCCTATTGTTTCTTATACTAAAGTCTCTTCAAAGACTCTAAGAAAATGGATGAAAAGAAAGTCTTGGATAGTGAGGAATAATTCAAAGGGAAGAGAAGATTCACCACTAACTGAATGTAGTTAGAGTGTTATATGTTTCATTAAACTTGGTGAGAGTGATTAATCAGATGAAGTTAGTTTAAGCTGTATAGAATTTGAGGATCCTTTAAATGAAAAATCACATAGTGATTTTTACTATGAAATTAAGGAGTATCTTAAAATATCTCCCTTTGAGGTTTTTGTACACATACTTGCATATATTAAGGGATTATAGAATGAGAAGTCACAGTTGGACCAGGAGTCAAATGTAATGGAAGATGCATTGGCTAAATAAGTTGGTAAGTCAAAAACTTTTACCATAATGATTAATAAAAGGATAAATCAGTTACACTTTACAATAAAAAACTTTATTTTATAGATGATGAATTGAAAATAGAATCTTGTCTGAAAGTTTTATTGAAGAGGTGATTTGTTCACTTGTATGAATGTATAGAATTTCACTAAATGTAAAAGAAACCCAACATGTTGTGAGAGAAAAGATATTAAAAGAGTTGGAAAGTTACTTGGTTGATGAAAAAAAGTTTCATGAAGAAATGTTATAGAAGATAGAGTTAGTGGGAGAACATGCCAGGATCTTTTGTTACTAAAAATAATTCTACCGATTTAAAATTTCTTAAGCTGGAGTTGAAACTAAGGAATATGGAAATTGTTAATCCTAAAATATGCCAATGTTACAAGAAAGAAAAGCGTGGATACTCATGGTTTAGAGATGTACTTTACATAAAAAAGGACTCATATTGTTTGTAAATATTGTTTGATATCTATTGAAGAATCTTATACCTCAAGATCTTGGAGAAATGCCACCTAGTATTCTAAAGGAGTTACATGCACATAATATTCTCAGTCAAATAGTTCTGAATAGATGCTAAATTATGTATATATGTGGGTGGTAAAAAAACATGAAAAATTATCCAAAACCTTAAGGGTTTATATGAAAAGATGTACAAGAAGCATCCCCTAAAATGTTTCTACAAAAAATTGTGAAATTTCACAAAATTAGCAAGCATGTAAATTTTGAAAATCTAGAAATCCTATTACAAAAGATAGAGGAATGAGGTTTGTTGGATAATATTGGTGTTACTGGAGGTTCAAAAGATATTTCTATATATTTTTTTCACACATGTCAATGTATGCAAGTTATAAAAGGCTTGTAGGAAAGGGGGTGGAGTTTAAAGTGAGAATAAATCTATTGTACAAAAGAAAGAGGTTTAATAGAACAAAAATAATTTTTCATTGAAGAAAAAATTGGAAATTTTGGAAAGCTTTTTTTATTTTTGATAAATATATTCACATATATATAACTAATTTTTGTATGTTCTATCTATACACGACTCTTGTTCTAATGTAAAAAAGAGATCAAAATAGTAGATGGAGATGAAAAATAAAAATGAAGGCAAGCCTTCCTTGAGAAGTAATCAAGTGAATAAAGTTTATAAGAGTGATACTCCCAAGAATTTGGTGAATATATCTAACTAGGATGTCAAACATATTGGAATAATTTACTTTTATTATTGTAAAAGAGTCCATGCCATGGAATTTTGTAAATAAACCATGATATGTAAAGTTGGAAGGAGAAATCTTAAAAAAAAGATAAGTCAATCAAATAAACACATAAAAAGATTTTTATAGTGGGATACATCACTGAGGATGATATTGAGAGGCTATACAAGAAGGGTAAGTTAAAAGAAGATGATAAGGTGTGTGGAAGGTGAAACAAGGTAGGCTATTTACCCAACAATTGCATGACTTGGATACCTGGTCAAAAGGAGTTAAAGAATAGAAAAGGGAAAACACAAGTAAATTTTAGTTCCAAACATTTTTCCACAAATAAGAATTCCACACCAATGAATAAGAAGGTGCATGTTCCTAATAACATATTGATCATATTTCCCAATCATCCAGAAGAAAAAAGTAGGCTGGAGTAAGCATCAAAAATTGAATTTGTTATGTTAGATTAAGAAAGGAAGCTAATTCTAACTGATAAGAAAGATGAAAATAAAAATAAGTACATACTTCCCATTGAAGTAAAAAATTGAAAGCTGAAGAAGTATGCAAGCATAAAGAAGGGTAAACAATTCAGAGCATCAAGGAAAAATGGAACTAGGTTTAGGAATGAATCTAAACTTCAGTGTTATAACTAAAAAGGTGATTAAGTAGAACTTACTCCCAAATCAACTATGATTGTATTTCAATGTTGAGGATTGAAGGTGAAGTTTATAGGAGGGTTTTTATGCTCATACAACTAGGAAGGATGAATATCATATAGAGGAAGCATCCCTTGAGGGGGAGCTAAATAAGAAGTGATGGGCGTTGAAAATTTCTCGAAACATCCCAGGTAATGTTAAGATAAATAATTTTCATGTATTATTAACATTAATTAATTATATTTTATAGATTTTTATTCATTATAAGAATATTTGGTGATTTTTCAATCAAAAAAGGGAAAAAAATTATTTCTAACCAAATTGAGTTTGCATGCATTATCTGGTTGATTTCCAAATTATATAATTTTAATTTGAAAAAATAAACATTATTTTTTAATTCACCATTTCATAATTATCTTAGGATGATTTTTTGAGAATTTTCTAAAATATTTTATTTTTAATAAATAGTGAAAAATACTAATTTTTATTGGAAATCATATTTTATTTTCAAGTATTTACAAAGATAAATTCTATTTTAGATTAGTTTTAAAATTTAGTATGTTCATTTTTATTAAAAAAAAAATTCTTATGGTCTTTTTAATGATTTTTTTACTTAAATTTGGTATAACAACATTTTTATTCTTAAATAGTCATTTTTTTTGAAAAACCATTTTTCTACACGTTTTGCGAGTTTAGTTTAAAATTAAATTTATTTTACTTATATAAATTGAATCTTGAAAAATTGATTCCATATTTGAAATCATGAAGTCAAAAATTTGTTAGATAAGTCCCTTTTATTTTTTTTCATTATGAATAGTAACCATAGTATTTTTTTTCACCATGATAAAGGCAAAATGAGTTAATTACAGATAAAACTGATGTGATAATTCTTAAAATTAATTAAACCAATTGTTTTTATTTCATTGTAAGAGTATATTTAATGCATAATAATTAAAACTTATAAAATGACCTTTTTTCTCTTTTTTATTTGGACCTTTATATTATTTTATGTAAAAAATACAAAATGTTTTTTTTAAAAGGTTGGGGCAGAAGCCTCATTTATTATTAAAGCAAATCAAATACCTCTTTTAACTGGGTAGAGGGAAACCCATTACATATCCCGAAGGCCCAGTGGGCATTTAGCCCATTACATGGCCCGTAGGCCCATTTTTTCGGCCTAAAACCCAATCTGTGAATAGTACTGCTACATTACCCGCTCTGCTACAGTAATGCACAGTACCCGCCGCCGCTACAGTGCCCTGCCGCCGCTACAGTGCCCTGCTGCCGCTATAGTGCCCGCCGTTGCTACAGTGCGCCGCTGCTACAGTACGCTCCAGTCCTGCTACATTACCTACGCCCAATGGGTTTTGAACCCCCATTTTTCATGTAGATTTAAGGGGTGCTTACCACTAAGCCAAACCCCAACTATGTAAAAAATACAAAATGTAACTCTCTTTCTATTAAATTCATTTTACATGTTCGCATAAAGATGAAAATAAGTTATGAATGAATATTAAAGGTTATTTTAAGAATAGTGAAAATATTTTTATGATGGTAATTCATTTTTAACTTTTAGTGATTATATAATTACCATAAATACTTACGCAACATCAACACAGTGCTTGTGCAAACAGTAGTAAAATCAAATAAATGATTTTAAAAATTCTAAAAGTAATATTGTATAGGTGAGATTAAGTTTCCCACAAATTTTGTAGATAGATATAACATATTAGATATGTGTGAAAGGTCTATATTTGAATTACATTGTTATCATGATTTAAATTCAAAGTGAATGAATAGTTCAAAAAATGACATTAATGATATTTTATAATAAAAAATATTTTATTAAATAATTTAAAATTCATAAAAATCATATATTTGGCCATTTCAATGGGATATGATTTAAAATATAAGCCATCGTACATTTATGATTCATTTTTTCTTTTATAGTAACTTTATTGACCCCTAAAGTCTAAAAAATATTGATATCACTGTAATTATCAAAAGGGTTAATGAGAGGTTAAAACAAAGAGCTAAGGGTAAAAAAAACAATCTAAAATTGTCCAAATTTTATTAGTTAAAATTAATTCAACCCATCCTTATACTATATTAAGATTATATCAATTTGGATCCACTTGAACATCAAAATTAATTTATATTAATTTAATACTTAAAGAAATTCCAAGAATGTTCCTCCCCTTACTTATAAAAGGGAACATCCTCTAATCTATTCCTCACACCATTTGAGAACTCTATCTTGACCAATAACTACCCAAATAACTTCCTAAAATCCCTACCCATGTTCCATTGGTCTTATTTTAGGCAGAATACCAACATTAGAGGGCTTAAGATGTAAAATAGATGTTGTTCGAAGAAGAGATATACCTTTTAATCGAATGTTTTAGTGTTATTTCTTCTTATAACTCCTTATTTTTTTATTCAAATATGATAAATATTAACAAAAATATATTTAATATATCTATATGTTGTTATTTTCAATTCATAACCTATATCCATCTCATTCGTCTATCAAATGGGAAATGAATCCATCATTCTTGTGTATGACAGACTACCACCTTACGAACCAATGTAATTCATTTTCCATAAAAACCTCTTATGGATATATATAATTATGTATTTAATGTATATATATTAAATTAATTAAATTTTTATAATTTTATAAAGATAATAAATCATATCATTTCCTACCATTCCATCCATTGAAGAAAGATAACGTCTTCTGTGCGCACATGTGGATTACCACCTCCACAAAGTGTTGTGATTCGTTTTTCATGACCACATCACATGAATGATATATATAAGTGTATTTAAAGAAATAATATGATATTTATTATATAATCATAAATATGGAAAGAAAAAATAACACTTACCTTCTTTCCATCATGTTCATTGAAAAATGGAAATGTTACTCATGCATACGTATGGTCTACCGTCTCCATGATTGTGATATAGTTCATTTTACATAACAACTTTCATGGATGGTTTTAAAATTAACATTAATATATAAAAATGATAAATTTTTCATGATTATTATTTTGGATATGATATAATAATGGCCACTTTGACCATAGTCAACCTACAGAAGTAATTTTGTACATATGAGTTGAATATGATCAAAATATCTGGTGTGAACTTAATTAATTAAGTAATTAAATATTACATGGTAAAAAATAAAATAAAACAAATAATAAAATTTAAAAAAGTGTTTTAATAAAGTTAATAATTAACATAATCTTATTATTTAGGAGGATAAAGAATATATGTGATGAGTCAGACTCAAAGTAAGATACACTTTAACCTTATTTTGAATGTTTTAAAGATTTATTTTCTATATATTTTTATTTCATATACACAATTTTAAAAATAGTTTTTTATGGTCATAAATGAATTTTAAAATAAATTTTATGTCTCTTTTTACCTTCTTTTAATGATTTTTAAAATTAATCTTTTTACTTATTTTTTATGGAATATTTTGACTTTCTTTATAAAACGTAAAAGGAATGTTCTATTTTAACGTATACAATGTAAATGAATTTTCACACCAACACAAAAATTATTTAATATTTGGATTTATTTATAATATTATATATTTTATTCTAAGAAAAAACCTCCCTATTTCTATGTATTTTAGTTTTGAAAATTGGGTTTTAAAGGAAATAGAAATATCAATATCTGAAAATGTTTTACTTATTGGTTTAAAAGGATACTTTTATGAGTTTTATGATGTAAATGCAAGATTTTATGTGTTTCATGCATGTTATAGTCCTTGAAAATTATTTATGATGATGGGTGATCTCGATATATCTCATGATGATGGCTGAGACCGATATAGCTCATGATGATGTTTGAGCCCGACACAACTCTCTAATGCATTGGGTAATGATTATGTTCTCTACAAAATTATATTGGAAGTTAACCATATTGGTTATAAGGGTTCTTATAATGAATCCATGAATATTATATCCCAAGGCACCTAAATTACTTTTTTATGCTTTTTAAATATTTTTATCATTTGATTTCAAAAAGGTATGCTAATGATCTTTTTTAAAGTATTATTCCCATTTAGGGTAAAAAGGTATTTTTTAAGAAATATATTTTCATGGTTTCTCATGTTTTCTATGAAACCCTCATGATTATGACTTTTCCTTTATGTTTTATTATAATTTTTTATGGAAAAAATTTGGATGTAAAGCTAATTTCATGTTTAAGTAAATGATTATTTGAGCTCACCGTTTATTATGTCAAAGGAAAACTCTATTTTATGATATCATGGTTTTGAAATGTACTAATGGGATTATATTTTCTTTATTATTCCCCTTACTGATTTTTTTTGCTCATCCCATGTTTTTAATTTTTTCACAGGTTTTAAGGATGAGAAGGAACAAAGAAGAAGTAAATTTGAAAATCATAAATATTATTCATGAAAAGAAAACTTTTTTTTGTATTTTAAAAGTCTTGTATTGTGGGGAAAATTAATACTAAGAATAATTAAAAAAAATTAATGTATGAGTTTTTTATATAATAATTATGATGCAATTATCTAAAACTTTAAATGTGAAAAGATCTTCAGGAATGTAAGAAAATGAATCCTTGTTTAAAAATTAAATTATAGATTGAATAAGGGCTAGGTAAATTTTTTTGGTATCATAGAAAATTTTTATATAATTTTAAATGTTAGTATAATGGATATAAATACCCTTAAGAGATTATAATTTCTGGTTATCATGATATAGCATTTGAATATTACCATGTTTCATTATCTAAACTATGTTTATTTGGAATGGTTTCCTATAGAAAAAAATTAAGAAGCTAATGTAAGAAGACACCAAGAGGGTAATATCCTCCAAATAAATAACATAGAATGGTTGGAATTGGAATAGATCAGTTTTTTATTGTGATGAATCAATTTTCACAAGCTATAAATGGTGGTGGTATCCACGTGAGAGACCAACCACATTCACCATAGAGGAACATGTCTATAGTGGATCATTTAATGAAGCAAAACCCTTTAATATTTAGTGTATTGTTTTACCCTATGATAACTAAAGGATGGGTTAAGGCCTTAGAGAATATATTCAAATTCATGGGTTGTTCAAATAATTAAAAGATAACTATTGCTATTTAACATTTTAAAGGTGAAGCTGGTCAATGTTGGTCAATGGTTAAGAATACTAGAGAAAGAGAAGATATTTATGTTATGGAAGATGAAACATTTTAAGATATTTTACTTGAGAAATATTTTCTTAAGGTCTTTTGACTTAGGATGGGAAAAAATTCATAAAATTAAGGCAGAAGGAGGAAGATTAAGTGGTCGTGTATGAAGTAAACTTTACCCGATTGAAAAGGTATGCATCAAATTCAATCTATGATCTTGATAGTAAAATTAATCAATTTTACTCAAGATTCAAGACATGATATCAAAGGGAATTGGATTCTCATGAATTAAAATTTTATGAGAAACACGTTTGATGTCTTGATAAGGTAGAAATGGATTTTGTCGATGACCATGCATTATATGAAAATAAGCATAATAAAAGTTCCAGATGACATGAAATAGGGGAAGAATCCATCAATTAAATCTGAAGGTAAGAAAATCAAGTTTCCATATTGTGATATGTTTGGTTAAAATCACCCTGGAAAATGTATTATAAAATATTGGAAGTGTTTTCTATGTACAATGTTTGTACATGTGGCTTGTGTCTATAAAGAAAATGATTATAAAAATAATGAAAAGTCAATGGTAAGATACTTTAATTGTAATAAGATGAGTCTTTGTGTGAATAATTTTCCAAAGATAGGAATGAATGATTGAAATAATCAAGAACAAAAATATAAAGGTGCAGTGAAATCCTTTTTGACTACTTCAAAATATGTTGGGACATCTAAGGATATGATGTTAGACACATTAATTTTTTATTTAGATTATTTCAATGTATTGTTAGAATTGGGTTCTACACAATATTTTTTGAAAAATAATAAATTTCACCTTAAGAAATGAATCCAGAACTTTAGTTAAAATCTCTAGGGGAATTATTAAAGAAAAAAGAAATTAAAATAATATTCTTGTTGTTATATGTGGAAAGGATTTTCCTAAAAACCTTATTATATTTCCCCTTATAGAGTTTGATGTTATTCTGAATATGGATTGAATTTCTTTTTACCATGATAAGATAGTTTGTAGAGTTAAAGAAGTTTTTTTAGAATGAGTTTTAGTTTATATAAAAGAATTAATTCAAACCTTTGATAACATATTAAGAAGCTATGAAACTGTTAAAATATAGAAATGAAGGTTATCTTGCACATTTTATTAAGAAGACAGAGACTATTCATATCGATGAATTCACTATAGTGAATAAATATATAGATGTATTTTTTATTAGTTTCCTTGTATTATACCTAATTAGGAAGTAGAATTTACTGTTGACTTAATGTATGATGCTATACTAATTTCAAAACCCCCTTTCGAATGGATCAAGTAGAACTTTTGGAATTGAAAATATAGTTCAAGGAGTTTTTAGATAAAGGTTTCATTCATCCAATCACTTCACCATGGGATGCTCCTATTTTATTTATTAAAAATAAATATGATTTAATGAGATATTTAATTGATTATAGATCCTTGAATAACATCACTATTAAGAATAAGTATCCTTTTCCTCATATTTATGATTTGTTTGATTAGATTTGTGGAGCACAATATATTTCAAAGATTGATCTCAGGTCAGGATACCGTTAGTTGAAGGTGAAGGAGGAATTTATTCTGAAGACAACATTTTAGACTAGATATGGGCATTATGAGTTTGTATTTATGCCCTTTGGGTTGTCTATTTCATAAACTATACTCATGGATCTTATGAATTAATTTTTACATAATTATTTTGATAAGTTTTTAGTTGTGTTTATTTATGATATATTGGTATATTCTAAAAGTCATGAGGATCATAAAATACACTGAATAATTTTTTTTCAAACTTTGAAAGAAATAAGTTATATAGAAAATTTATTAAGTGTGAATTTTGGTTCCAAAATATTTACTTCCTCAAGAATATTATTTCTAAATATGGAATAATTGTTGATCCCACTAAAATAAAGTTGTAATGAATTTCCAAGACCTACAAATGTCATAGAGATTCATATTTTTCTTGGATTAGTGGGTTACTACCATTTTTTTGTTGAAAACTTTTCTCAGTTATATATCCAACTGACTAAGTCCACTCAAAAAAGAGTTAAATTCATTTGAAAAAAGATTGTGATGATTATTTCTAAGAACTGAAAAGAAGATTAGTGAATGATATGGTTTGGACCTACCCTTTAGAAATGGATAATTTATCATCTACAATAATGATTCATTAAAGGGACTTGGTTGCATTACGATAAAGAATGATCAAGTTTCAGTATAATCATATTTTTTAGAAATAATTAAGCAATACCATAAAGAGGATCATTTTTTATGGGAAAATGTAGAATATATTAAGAAGGGTAAGTTACTAGAGTTTAATATTGATGAAGAAGGTGTAATCAGATTTAGAAAAAGATTACGCGTTCCTTATAATTCCCATATGAAGAGAGAATTGTTGAGTGAAGCTCATAATTCCACATTTTCCATTCATCCTAGAAGCACTAAGTTGTATAGAGACCTTCAGGAGTATTACTGGTGGGATGGAATAAAAAGAATATTGTAACTTTACCATGAAAGATTTTACTTGTCGACTGTTTAAAACAAAATGAAAATTACTAGAGGAGACACATCATCATTTTCCAATAACAAAATGAAAATGGGAGAATATATCCTTTTATTTAGTAGTGGGATTGAAAAAGAAATATCAAGGTACAGTAATGAAAAAATTACCTATATAAATGGTTTGGAACCATTGGTATAGGTCCCCAAACCGTTGGTATGGCCTATACCAATGGTTTGGGAAGACGTTGGGTGATTTGGCACGGGGAAAGACCTATCCCAACAGTTTAGCGAAAACCATTGGGATAGGTCATTACCAATGGTTTGGGGAAACCGTTGGGATAGGTAAATATATATAAAAAAGTTTCCGCAGAGGTTTGAACCCACAACCTCCACGTTATATATCAATGAATTTACCACTATCCTAGAGTTTCCTTTGTGAATATATTTTGATATATATATATATATGTAATTTATATATTTATTTATTTGACGATATTAGATAAATGTACTCATAAAAAATAAGGGTACCGATTCCAACAGTTCTCAAAACCGTTGGGATATGCCTTTCCCAACGGTTATGAGAACCGTTGGGATAGGTACCTACTCTTTCCCAATGGTTTGGGAAAAGTGGCCTCAAAGTGGACTTTTCCCAACGGTTTGACCAAAATGTTGGGAAAGATATACCCTTTCCCAACAGTTTGGCCAAATCATTGGGAAAAGTGGCCTCAAAGTGAGATTTTCCAAACGGTTTGGCCAAACTATTGGAAAAGCCATACCCTTTCCCAACTGTTTTGGAAAACCGTTGGAAAAAGTGACCTCAAAGTGGGATTTTCCTAATAGTTTGGCCAAACCATTAGGAGAGGGGACCTATACCAACGATTTTTACAAACTTTTGGTATAAATGCATTAGTATAGGTCAGATTTCTAGTAGTGGCAATAATGTGATTTGGGTTATTATTGATTGACTAATGAAATCTACACATTTACTTCCAATTTGATATACCAAGTATTTAGATTATCTTTCTTGAATATACCTAAAGGATATAGTCAAGTTACATGGAGTTACTCTCTCCATTGTATATTACTGTGATCCAACATTTACTTCTAATTTTTGAAAAAGTCTTCAGAGGTTATTGGGTACTAAATTAAATTACAATAGAGCTTTTCATCCTAAATTTGGATAGTCTGAGTGAATGATTCAGACCATGTAATACATGGTTAAATATTTTTCAATGGATTACCAGGAAAATTGGGATCAACATATTTCATTAGTTTAGTTTTATTATAATAATAGTTTTTATTCTAGTATATAGATGAAACCTTTTGAGGCATTTTATAGAAATCCATGTTGGAATCTAGCTTTTTGTGGTGAAGTAGGAAAATGAAAGTTGTAGAACTAGAATTGGTAAAATAAATGGTTGAGAAGGGGAATATTATTCAACAAAATACGAGTATGGATCAAATTAGGAAAAAAAATTATACAAATAACTGGATGAAATATCATTCATTTGATGTTGTTTATCATGCTTTTCTTAAAGTATCTCCATGGAAAAGTGTTATGACTTTTAGTAAAAAGTTAACTCTAAGTCCACGATTTATTAGACTACATTAAATCCTCAAGAAAGTTAGATTAGTTTATTAACAAGTGGAATTTCATCCAATTTTATCTCAGGTATATGATGTATTTCATGTTTCATTGTTAAGAAATTATATGCTAGATATATCTCATGTTTTGATCCCTAAAGTAGTTCAGTTGGAAGAAAAATATTCACATGAGAAGAATATATTTAGATTCTCAACCATAGAGAGTAGGTGTTACGGAATAAGGTGATTCACTAGGTTAATGTTTTATGTAAAAACCATATGAGTGAATAAGCAACATCGGAATCAGAAAATGTTACGAGGGAAAGATATCACTATTAATTTAAATAGAATATAAAATTGTGAGGATGCAACTTCAAAATGGGTGATAGAATGTAAAAAACTATTTAATGTTAATATAAGTCATTTTCATGACTTCTTAACATCCATTAATTATATTTCATATATTTATATTCATTATAAGAATATTAAATGGCTTTTCAGTCAAAAAGAAAAAAGCTTTATTTCTAACCAAATTAGGTTTTCATGTATTATATTATCAATTTACAAATTACAGAATTTGAATTTAACAAAATTAACTTAATTTTTTAACTCATTATGTCAAAATTATCTTATGATTAGTTTTTGATAATTTTCTGAAAAGTTTTATTTTTCAATGAATAGTGAAAAATATTGATTTTTTTATTAGAAACTGTATTTTCTTTTCAAGTATTTATAAAGTAAAATTATATTTTTGGATTAGTTTGAAAATTTAATTTGTTAATTTTTATTAAAAAAACAAATTATTATCTTGGAAATGAATTTTATACTTGAATTTCGTATAAAAATATTTTTATACTTAAAAGGAATTTTTCAAAAAAACTGTTTTTCAACACATTTTGCAGGTTTAATTATAAATTAAATTATGTAACATCTAGAAATTAAATATTAAAAAATGGATTCCATATTTTTAATCAAGGGTTAATATTTTTTAAATAGTTCATTTTTATTTTTGGTTATTATGAATAGTAACCATATTAAATTCTTGTTACCACGATAAAGGAAAAATGAGAAAATTAGGATTAAAACAAATGTGATAAGGATTAAAATTCATTAAAACACTTTAATTTATTTTATTTTATGGTTCTATTTCATCCATAATCATACAAAATTTTAAAATATGTCCTTTTTATTCCTTTTCGCTCTGATTTTGACCTTTATATTATTTTATGTAAAGAAAAATACAAAATGTCACTCTCTTGATTTTAAATTCCTCTTATATGTTCACATAGGGATAAAAATATGTCATGAATGAATATTAAAGGTTATTTTAAAAATAATATTTTTTTATGATTGTATTATTTATAATTTTATTGATTATATAATTACCTTAAATTCTTATGCAATGCCGATATAGTGGTTGTTCAAGCATTAGAAAAATCAATTAAATGATTTTAAAAACTTGAAAAGTAATATTGTATTGGTGAGTAAAAATGTCCCAAAATTTTTATTAATAAATATAACATATTAGAGATTTTTAGAGGTTTATATTCAAATTTCATTGTAATATTGGTTACTTTAAAGTCAAAGTAAATGAATAGTTCAAAAAATGACTTTAATGATATTTTATGATAAACAATATTATATTAAATTATTTAGAATTCATAAAAAAATATTCCCATCCAATTGAATTATATATGGTTGAAAAAATCAACCATGGTATATTTATGATTCATTTTTCGTTTTAGAGTAACTTTCATGACCCCTAAATATTAAAAAACATTGAAATCACCGGAATTGTCAAAGGGGTTAATGGGGGTCAAATCAAAGAGATAAGGGTAAAAAATAATAAAAAATTATCCAAATTTTATAATATGATAGTTATAGACTCATATTAACCATTTATTCTAGTTATATAAATTTGGAGCCACTTGAACAATAAAATTGATTTAGATTAATTTAATATTTTCATAAATTCCAAGAATACCCCTCCACTCACTTATAAAAGGGAACCTCCTCTCCTCTCTTCCTCAAACCATTTGAGAACTCTAAATAGACTAATACCTACCAAAATATCTTCCTAAAATCACTCCCCATGTTCTATAGGCATTATTTTGGTCATAATAACAACCTTATAGGGATTAAGGTGTAAAGAAAATGAGGTCGTTTGAAGAAGAGGTATAAATTTTAACCAAATGTTTTTGATTTATTTATTCATTTACCTCCTTAGAATATAATTAAAACATGATAAAATAACAAAACAAGTATATTTAATATGATGAGATATTTTAATGTTAATATCATAATATATATTCATCTCCTTCATCCATCAAATGGGAAATGAATCCTTCATTCGCGTGTATGGCGAACTATCCCTTCACGAACTGATGTAATTAAAAATCTATCACAATAACTTAAGGCTATATATAATGATGGATTTAATTTATATGTATTATATTAATGAAATATTTATCATTATATAAAGATAATATATCATCTAATTTTATACCTTTCCATCCATTAAAGAATGATAATGTTGTTCGTCTGTACATATGGATTAAAACCTACACAAAGCGATATGATTTGTTTTTCTTGAACAAATCACATGGATTCTATATATAAGTGTATTTAAATAAATAATATTATATTTATGATCTAATAATAATTATATAAAGATAAAATATTACTTACCTTTTTTGCATCATGTTTATTGAAAAATAGAATCATTATGCATGCGTATGTACGACCTACCATCTCCATGATTATGACATAGTTCATTTCTCAAAATCGTCTTTCATGGATGGTTTTCAAATTAAAATTAATATTAAAAAATTATAATTATTTCATGATTATTATTATATAAATAATGTAATAGTGACATCTTTGACCATATTCAACCTATTGAAGTCATTTTGGACATATGAGCCAAATATCATCAAAACGTTCGATGTGAATTAATTAATAAAGTAATTAAATATAACATGGTAATAAATAAAATAAATTGAATAATAAACATGCAATTTTTTATTAAGAAAGTAAATAATTAACATAAGTTTATTATTGAGGAAGAAAAAGAACGTACCTAATGATCCAGACTCGAGGTAAGGGACACTTTACTTTAAAAACAACATTTTAAATGTTAAAAATATTTATTTTATATAACTTATTATTTAATATCTATATTTTTAAAAATTATTTTTATATGTATTTATATGGAAATAAATTAATTATAAAGGAAATTTTATGTCACTTTTTTTACTTTATTTCAAATGTTTTTAAAAGGAACCTTTTTACGTATTTTTTTACAAAATGTTCTCACTTTCTTTAAAAAATGAAAAAGTAAAATTCTATTTTAATGTATACAACATCAATTGATTTCTCCATTTTCATAGAAATTATTTTAAATTTTTCTTCCTTTATAATAATATATATTTTCTTTAAATAGAAAACCCACCTTCACTTTATTCATTGTATTTTAGTTTTGAAAATTGTGTTTTAAAGGAAAGAGATATATCAATATCCTAAAATGTTTTACTTATGGGTTTAAAATGATATTTTTTATGATTTTGATGATGTAAATGAAAACTTTTATGTGTTTTATGCATGGTATGGTCCTTGTAAATGTTTTATGATTACAGGTGAGCCTGATATATCTCATGATGATGGGTGATCCTGATATAGATTATGATGATGAGTGAGACCGATATATCTCTATAATGCATTGGGTAATGATTATGTTCTCTAGAGAATTATATTTTAATCTTATCATACTGGCTATTACACATGTAAGGGTTATTGTAATGGTTCTATGAATATTATATCCCACATCACCTATATGAATTTTCTATGCTTTATAATGAGTTTTCATAGAAATATTTTGATTTCAAAAGGTAAGCTAATGATATTTTATTTTAAAGGAAGGATTATGCCTTGTTAGGGTAAAAAACTTATGTTTTTAAGAATTTTTTTTCATGGGTTCACAAATTTTATAAATAACCCAAATGATTATGATTTTTCCATTTTTATTTTTTTATAAAGTGTTTTAGGAAAAATTAATTACAGTATAGACGATTTTATATGGATGAGAGAACCCTTATATTAAGGGGGATAAAAGACCCCTTGTATTCATTTCTAATTTGGTGGAGAAGGATCACATTGAGTGTTGGAGTTGATTTGTAATTGATGAAAAATCCAAATGGAGAGATTTAAGTTCCCTTGGGTTGATGATTGTATTCATAATCACTTGGACTTGTTTTCACCATCAATGTAATTATACAAAGGTGATAAGATGGGTGATGGATTAAGTACCTGCCCATTACATGGATAAGGAATTTTATATGATCTATGGGAAAAGTAGTTTGAAAATTATTCTATTTTAAATACAAAGGGAGTCTCATAGGTTGGAAAAGAAAGTTTTAAGTGTTGGATTCATTGAAAAAACTTATTAGATAAGATCTAAGGGAATACCCCAACTCAAATGATTGAAAGGAATGATCTTAAAGGGTATATCAAGAATTTTTTTGAAGGAGTGATTATAGCCTTTTTTATAATAGTGTAGATTATAGGACAAGACAGATATAATGAATATCTGCAAGAGATGTCATAATCAAAAAAATATAGCTAGATGATTAGAGTGTTTAGAGACTCAAGAGTTAGTATAAATCCATTATAGTGTGATGCTATGCATAACTGATTTAATAAGTATTATTTAGCAATTGGATGCAGTTTTATAATATCTAGACCACATAAGTAATGAAGTACTTGAAGATACTCATGGTTGAGTATACATGTTTCAATTCCTTGTAAAGAGTATTAAAGAATTTAAAGAAGTATCATAAACCCTAAAAGGCGATTTAAAGTGTTTATGAATGATTTAGAATAATAGTAGGTAGTTTGAATAATATTGGATTTTGATTTAATATATTATTATTTTTTCTAAGTCTTATAGTTCATGGTAGATCCACTGACCGCACAACCAATTTAATTCATACGACTGATCACATTGTCGAACAGTACCTTACGGTCGAACCGCTTTGTTATGAAATCATTCCACTTTGTCATGCAGTCAATATACTTAGTCATTTAGTCTATCTTAATATTCATGTGGTAAATTTTCATTCCCATGGTTGATCCAATGACCACATAGTTTTTCATGTAGTCAATGGACACAATTAGTTATTTAAACATGTTTTTGATCATCTTATGTGAGCTTTAAAAAGGTAACATTGCAATTTAGGTGGATATGGAAAGGTAATAAACTAACACATGTAAAGTTAGAATGGAATTTAAAAAGGCCGTGTAAATTTTATATTCATATTACATAAAGGTACTATTAAATTATCTTGACTTGTAGAAAGGTAACTCCAAAGATATTAGACCTATGTAAAGGTGGATGGGATCTACAAAAGGGTAAGGGGATCCTATATAAAGGTAATTCAATGTAAAATGGAGGAAATTATCGGTAATTATTTGTAACACCTTGATATTTTATGATATATATCTCTATAAATAAATTTTATTTTTTGATATCTTTCTTTACACGCAACATCGAGTTTAAAAGAACTGTGCTATACTATCTAATTATTATTATTTAATGTGAAAGTTATTGTATAGAAATTGTATTTAAGGGTATGAATATGGATAAATAAATTATGAAAAAAATATTTTTTACATTTTTATAAAATATTTTTTTGGTTATCAAATGGTTAAAAATGAAAATAAAAGAGTTTGAAGGTAAATAAAGATGTTTTACTGAAAAATATATTTATGTGCATAATGTGTTTTTATATAAAAAATTAGATTAACCTACACTGATAAATGTTTTTAATTAAATTAGATGAAAATATTTTCAATATAATGTTTTAATATTCATTTAATGGTTTTTACTTGGAAAGGAATAAGAATAAATCTTATTTTGTGTTCAAATAGAAATTTTTCTAAAAATGGTTTGGTTGATTTTTGAAAACTTATTGTAAAATGGTTTTATACCAATTATAGGAATTTATTGTTGAAAATGTATCCCATATTTTTAATTAGGAGGTTAATTTTTTTAAATAGATCCATTTTATTTTTGGTCATTTTTAATAGTAATATTGTTAAATATTTGTCACCTTGATAAGGATAAAATGAGTAAAATAGGGTTAAAACTATTGGACATAACTTTAAAATTTATCTAACACTTTTCTTTATACTACTGGATGGGTGTAGTTTAACCATTATCATCCATGTTTTGAAAATATGGCCACATGGTTCCATTTTTCTTTTATTATAACCATTATATTATTTTAAGAAAAGGATAAATACAAACTGTCACTCTATTGAATTTAATATCTATCACGAACCAACCCGAGTACCCTAGTAACCCAATAACCATGCCAGACCTAACATAGGCTAAAAGTCATTCCCGATCCCCATGGGTTGGCGACTAGAACCTGACATCATACAACATGCAATTGGGAATGATTTTTCCACTAATAACGTGGAAGTAAAAAAAGAAAGACAATATGCATATCAAAAGACAACTCCACCGGGAGTAAAGTACCAGAATACAATAAGACATAAAAAATCCCAAAGTACTACAACCCAAGTACTAAAATAGGGAAAAAAACCCAGGTCCCTAAGGAAACAACTCACAAAAACCACTGTTCAGCAGCTGGATCCACCACCAAGTGATCCTTTCCCTTTGCTTGAATCTGAAAGAAGACAATCTACAAACACCCGAAGGCACAAGTAGGGTGTGAGATAAAAATCCCAGTAGGGTCTCACAAAGGATTCCATAATAGATTAACCAAAGGAAGTTCTTTTAATTTAAAATTAAACAGACTTGGAATTTTAAATCATATTTAAACAAATCACTCTATACAGTTCAAATGATGGAAAATACTTTAAGCACATACATTACTTTACAAGTGATGGAATAATTCTAAAGCAATGAATTAAATATTTTTTTTATATAAAATAGTTTATATAAAATTATAAGGGGGATATAAAATAGTTTTATCAGTATTGGAATACATTTATATCTCATATATAAACAAATAAGCGAGCAACATGGTCATCTTCCAAATAGGTATGATATTATTTCTGGCTATAGAACTCTACACTCTCTAAGTGATCATATCAATATGTGTACACATACATCCTCTGAACACTGGTAATAGAGGACTCTTCTCCATCACCTAAGAGATGTTACCTATTGCATTTATGTTTTAGAACGTTGTAGTAATCATAGAGTGTGTCCAAATAACTCACAATCTACCTAAGGCTTGCATGTTCTCTTACACAATCAATGACGAGCAATTTATTTTAAGACTTCTTAAAATACAATTAAAAACCATACTTCCATTTAAATTCCAATTTTCCATTTAAAACCAAAATAGGTCTTAATCATGAACATGCATCTTTAACAAGATAAAACGACTATATTTTTATCAAAACATTTTAAGCCATTTTCACAATTTAACAAATTCCAACAATTTCATAACTAGACCCCAATTCACTGGAGTTGGGATTTTTAACAAAAATTAAATCAAATTAATTTCTAAAATTAAATTCAACAATTCAATTGCTTATATTTCAATGAAAATCAGAAATTAAATTTTTACAATTTAGATCTCACATATTCGAATTTCCATGCAAAAAACCCATTTTTCTAAAAAACCCAAATTCATTGAAATTGGGTTTATCCAACAAATCAATTAAAAGCTATAAGATTCAGATTTAAACAAATGCACTTGAATTCAAACAATTGAAAGTTAAACAATGAAATTAAGGTTAATATAAATTAGGCATTATGATGGAACAACCTACCTCAAGGTCACCGATATCAATGGAAATGATAAACCACCCAATGTAGTTCAATACACCTCCTCACGACATTATCATCGTAAGCGTCAACAAGCCAATGCTTGAAATTCTTCAAGGGTTCCTAAAACTAAAACATCTATTTTATTTTACAAGGAAATAAAATATTACATGTGATTATATTTCCTCTCTCCCGGATAATCTCTGGATTATCATTTTATGTTGACACATACAATCACAAGAAATATTCATAAGGATAATTATAAACCTTATTTTATAATTATATCCCTAAAATAACATGAGAATAGAAGTGTTATTTCACATAATTATTCTTTTTTGTAATATATATATATATATATGTACATATATCGAAACATCATTTGACAATGAAATTATCATTTAATAAAACTTTTCATTTATTTAGTGATTATTTATTCCAAAACTGCACTATTGTAACTTCACAAAAATTACCGAATTATAATTTTTTTATAGATTACCCAAAATAATTCAAAGTTTTATCTATTAATAAATCTGATAAATTATTCATCAATAAACATTACCAATATCCTTTTATAATTGTTTTAAATTATCATTCGATAATTCTTTTATAAATTATTATTTTATCATAATTCATGTGAATACCATTTAATAATATTAATAATTGTCCCTTGATAATTTAGGGATTATAATTTAGGTTTTACCTTTTATATTTAAATCCCCAATTTTTCATTGAATTATTATAGATGAAAATAAATTGAAAAAAAAGTAAATAAATAAAAAAATAGGCAAAACCAATTTTTTTAGGCGCACCACACACATGAAGGGGACCACGATGCCTGGATGCAAAGAAGAATATTATCACAATGGGCTTCACCGATCACACAAAGATAAGTTTCAAAATCGGATGGATTCAAGAAGATCGACCAATGGAAATACTAAGGTGTTTGGGGATTTAAGAACCCCAAAATCGGATCATTTAAACCCACAATTCCAAACACCTGATTTAATCATCTATTCAACCAAAAATTCATTAAGGAGTTATTGATTTCCCCTAATCAGTGAATTTCAACTGAAATAGATTAAAATAGTGAAGAAACTGAAGCTTTTGGAAAATGAAGCATTTAACAATGGTTTTTTCGGTTTGGGGGAAGATGGAGCAGTGTGAAACACTTTGTTGTTATTATTTTTAATTTTTTAATCAATTTAATCTATTAAAATTATTATAAACAAAACCATAAAGAGATATTTGACCAAAAAATTTTTGATCATGAATGTTATACCTTGTTTAGGGTAAACACTCCATTCTGGATCAAATTATAGTCTTAGATTTCTCATACGACACACTGTTTAAGAGATATTAATGATTTATTATTGAAAAAACAGAATAAATAATAATTAAAATAAAAAAGGGTTGTTTTTGTGAGAGAGACGTCTAAACACCTGACACTAACAAATGTTATACCCCATCTAGGGTAAACCCCTCATTCCAAACCTATCAGTGGTCTCGAATTTCTCATATGACACACTATTCGAGAGATATTTAATTATATTTAATAAATAATATATTAAGTATTATTAAATAACTTTATCTCATGAGAAAGAAATACAAATGTCATACACCTTCAAATGTTATACCCCTCCAAGGGTAAACACCATATTTCAGATATAAAAGTGGTCTTATATTTCTCACATGACACACCATCTCGGAGTTATTCAATTATTTTGAATAAAAAATGATTGATTAATATATTATATTTGATATTTTATTCAGTCTTTATTGAGCCTTTACATGCCTCAGAATATCACTCTAACTCAGGGTCGAACTCTAAAAAAAATTTAATTAAACAATCCAAGATATTAACTAACATTTAAGGTCTTTGAAACATTAGTAAAAATTTTGATGATAAATTATTTTTCCCACTTAAGATATTAATAATTTAACACAATAAGGTTTAGGAATACCTAAAATAGTAATGGGATGTTACAACCTCCCCACCATAGGAACTTTTTGTCCCCAGAAATCCTACAAAGAATTCTCCACATCAAAAAGATGAGGCCACTACTCTCTGATCAATGCCTCCCTCTCCCACATCTCATGAGAATCAGAACCACCCTGACATAACACATGAACCAAAGGTATCATCCTCCCATGAAGTATCTTGGTATCATAATTAGCAACTTTGATTGGCTGTTCAATCACTGATAAATCAATATTAATCTCAAGATCACTTGAGCTCAAAAAATGAGATGGATAAGAGAGATACTTTCTTAGCTATGATACATAGAAAACATTATGTATCGACATTAGCTACGATGGTAGTGATAAATGGTAATAAAATTTCCGCACCTGATCAACAAAATTGAAAAGTCCCACAAAACAAGGAGCAAGCTTCCCTTGCTTCCCAAGTTGTTGATAACCCAACCGAGGTGAAACATTCAAGAATACCTAGTCACCAAAAAAAAATTCCAAAGGTCTATGATGTCGATCAGTGTAAGACTTATACCATCTCTGCACCATCAACATTCTCTAACGAATCAACTGAATCTTAGTTGTCATCTCTTGGACCAAACTCAATCCAACCAAGGAAATTTCACCAATATCTGACCAACACAACAAAGATTTATAAGGACGACCATACAATGCTTTAAAAGGATCAATTATGATCATAGACTGGTAACTATTGTTATAAGAAAAATCAATAAGCCCCAAATGATCATCCCAAGCCCCACCAAAGTCAAGAACAAAAGCATAAATCATATCCTCAAGGATATATATATATCTCTCTTTATTTGGCCATTTGACTGTGGATGGTAGGCCGTGCTCAAATGTACCTGAGATCCCAATGCCTCTTGAAGGACTCTCTAAAAGTGAGAAGTAAACCAAGGATCCCTATTAGAGACTATAATAGATGAAACTATGTGAAAATGAACAATATATTTCATATAGAGATTTCCCAAATCCTAAACTTTGGTTATATCTTGAATAGGTAAAAGGTGAGATGACTTGGTTATCCTATTGATCACAACCCATATCGCATTCTTCTTCCTATGGGTATAAAGAAACCCAACCAAAAAATTATATAGAGATTTCATGCCACTTCCAATTAGGGACTGGAAGTGGTTGAAACAAACCCAAAGGTTTTTGGTGCTTGGATTTAACTTGTTGGAAAGTATAGAAATGAGAAACAAACTCAGAAATGCCTTGTCTCATGCCTGGCCACCAGAACTTTCATCTCATGTAATAGAAAATCTTAGTGGTTCTTGGGTGCACAACCCATTGGGAATTATTACAATCCCCCATTAATTCTTCCTTGTCGTTATTGGTACAACATAACGGTTCTGATAACACATAAAAACCTCTTTGGAGAATGACCACTGGGCATCATTCTCCTCACCACAAAGAGTGGCTCTAATGCCATGAAATTCATCAGCAAGCTGCTATTCCTAAAGAATCATCTCAAGAAGAGAAGATGTCAAATGAAAACTGGATAAATAAACTTCAACCCCTTTCTACTAAACTCCAATATTCAAATATGCAAAAAGAGCCATCAAACTCCACTCTTCTGAATATTACTTTAGGGTATGTGTTGGAAGTTTCCTTTTTAATGCATCTACAATGACATTCCCTTTCCCCAAGGTATAGGCGATGTCAAATTTAAAAGATTGTAGGTACTCTACCCAATGACTCTGGTGAAGATTAAACTCTTTTTAAGAGAAGATATAAATCATGCTCTTGTGGTCAAAATACATAGTAAACCTTTCTAAATAAAGGCAATGTCACCAACATTTATGTGTGTGCATTACAACTACAAGTTAAAGGTTGTGGGTAGGATGGTTATTCTATTTAGGCTTAATATGATGAGACCCTTAGGCAAAAACATGATTACCTTTCATAATAACACAACCCAAACCTGAAACCAATGCATCACAGAAGAACACATAGCCTTTCCGACATCAGGAGGATTTAACACCGGCATAGTAGTTAGAATATTCTTTAGCTCATCAAAAGAACTTTGAATTTTATCATTCCAGGAAAACTTTACTCCCTTTCGAGTCAGAGCAGTCATTGGAGAATCCAATTTTGATAATTCCTTGATGAACTGAGGATAATATCTGGATAATACCATAAATCTCTGAATCTCAAAAACATTTCATGGTTTCTCTTAAATCATAACAAAATTCTAACTTTTAGCATCAAATGATATTACTTGTTCTGACACCATGTTCCCCAAGAATTTCACTTCCTGAATCCAGAAATCACACTTTGAAATATTAGCATAAAGTTGGTGATTTATTAGAAGACTCAAAACTATTCTCAGATGATGCACATGATCCTCTTCACACTTGGAGTATACAATAATGTCATCCAAAAAGACTACCACAAAGTTATCCATATATTCATGGAAAATCTTGTTCATCAAATACATGAAAACTACAGGAGAATTTGTTAGGACAAAGGTAATAACAGGGTACTCATAATGGCCATACCTACTCTAAAAAGTGGTTTTCTAAATGTCAAATTATTTTATCCTCAACTGATGGTAACTAGATAGAAGGTCGATCTTTGAAACCCACTTTTCCCCTTTCAACTAATCAAACAGATCATCAATCCATGGCAATTGATATTTTCTCTTTAACATAACTCGATTGAGCTTTTGATAATCAACACATAAGCGAAGAGGACCATCAGCTTTCTTGGTGAAGAGAACCAGTGCTGCCCAAGGTGACACACACGAGCGTATAAATCCTTTCTCAAGAAGATCTTCCAAATTGGAATTTATTTATTTCAGTTTAGTTGGATCCATTCAGTAAGAGGGAATATATAATGGTTAATTACCAAGAAATAACTCAAAGGAAAACTCAACCTCCATTACCGGTGTAAAACCAGAGAAGTCAAAATGAAACACATCAGGAAACTCAACAAAAATTGGAGGGAGATCACAACTCAAATATTCCCGCTCCATATAAAATGAAAACACTGATATTAATTTCCCTAATTCTGGATAAAAAGGTCTATATCTACTCGAACTTGGGTCTCGGTCTCCTTGAAAGATAAGAGACATGCTTCTATGTGTAGTAAGGTAGACCTATCAAAGATAACAATCGATCCTGGCTTTATTAGAAATGAGCCAATCAATCCCAAATATTATGTCTAGAGATTTCATGTCGAGAACCAGAAAACTCCAAGAAATCTCAAAATCTAATAGAAAGAAGATATAAATGGGGCTATGGAGACCCTTCTCTCTCTTCGTACCAAGGGGTATAGTAATATCCATTACACAAGATAAAAGATCCAGAGGAAGATTAAGTAGATTAATGATACAAGTTGAAATAAACGAGTGAGATGCATCAGTATCAAATAGAACAATCACTAAAGATAAAGCTATGGTAATAATACCTATCACAGTTGCTGGACTTATATCAACTTCCTTTGGATACTTTTCCACTATGTGAATAAGGTTTGTTCTAGATGCCTATGGATAGAACCCTTTTGTACATGAATCATTTTATTTCCCTACAATTTTTGGAGGTGCTGATGATCCCATTCCACTGGGTGGAGTGGAAAAGTTGTCTAAGAATTTATTCTAGTTCCCTAAACATCCATAGGATCCATGGTTCTTGGGTGCCTCAGTGTAGACCCTCTTTGAATTCCCTGGTTGACCACACTGGTAGCATATCAAAGGGATTTTTCCAGGCAATGTAGGAGGTTGAAAATGACCCTATTATCAAGAAACACTACGAGAGTCATCATGATTTCTCTTTCCTTTAAAAGAACTCATGATACCACTAGGAGAAAACTTAACTCCCTTTAACCCTGAATTTCTAGCCAGGTCCATCTCAACCATCATTTCCTTATCCAGCACATTAGTATAAGTGGGCATCTTTATCAAGAAAACCTGAGAATGAATATCTAATCGAAGCCCAAACTCTAACCATCGAGCCTTCATCATCTCATTAGATACAATCTCAGGTGTAAACGTCACCAACTCAGCAAAGCGATTTGAATACTCAGTCATGGTTTTTTTATCTTTCCCAATCTTGAAAAAGACTACAACCTTTGCCAGCACCATTGATTCTAGATAGAACTGATTGGTGAAAATAACCTTGAAGTTCTTACACTCTAATGGCTTGTGCTTCTTTACAATCACCATCATGTATCACCATCTCCTACTTGCTCCCTCCAGCACGAAGGTGGCACACTTCACCTTGATCTTGTTTGGTGTCTCCAAGAACTCAAACAAATGTTCTATATTTCCCAACCATTCCTCATCATGTTGAGGATTGGTGGAGCCTTTGAAAACGAGTGGTTTTTGGTATAATAACTATTGAGAATTATTTCAAAGAACATTCCCCTAAGTATCCATAGCTAGAGCCACAACAGAAACTAGAGGTGGTTCCTATCCCAGAGCATGGAAAGTATGCACGATCACCTCAACTCGATTTTCATTGAAAGCATGATTTGCTTGCTGAGGTTCAGTAGCAGCCTCTTCCTAGGTTTGATTCTCATGTCTTATTGGAGGCATGATGCTACAAAAAATCAACACATAAAAGGAATACATTAGAATAACACTCATACTAAGTAATGAGAGAAAAATATTCTCAATATAAGGAACAAACAAGATTTAGATTTCACTCTATCCAAATGAAAATAGAAAAAAGACAAGAACTAAACCACATTAATTCTTTCCCTAACCACCCTTGGTGAGATAAGGTTCATTGTGGTGAGATCTGGCTTGACACTAAATCATAACTAACTCTAAAGTTCTAAAAAGATTTCATAAATGCATACTGAATTTAGGAAAAAATTTAAACAAATTCCCTCTGATACCATTTTGTTACAAACCATCCCGAGTACCCTGGTAACCCAATAACTGAGCCAGACCTAACATAGCCTGAAGGGAATTCCTGATCTCCATGGGTTAGCAACTAGCACCAGTTATCATACCACACGGAAGTGGGAATGATTTTTCCACTAACAATGTGGAAGTAAAATAAGCAATGTAATATGCATATCAAAAGAGAAATCCACTGGGAGTATAGTAACAGAATACAATAATGTATAAAAAAGACCAAATTACTATAACCCAAGTACTAAAATAGGGAAAAAATATCCCAGGTCCCCAAGGATACAACTCACCAAGACTACTGTTCAGCAGCTAGATCCACCTCCATGTGATCCTTTCCCTTTTCTCATATAAGAACCTGGATCTTCCTTTTAGGCATGGATCTTTTTTTCTAGTGTTTTTAAGGAAAAAGTAAGTTTTTAGAAATTTTCTAAGTACACACCGTTTACCTCTGAGTACACGCCCTGTACCCGGTTGCCGCTGGTAGCTATGTACTGGCTGTGTAACAGCCGAGCACATGGCCATGTGGACCGCCTAAACCGGGGGATAGTTTAGGCATGTACATGGCATGTACATTAAATGAACACAATGTGTACTTTTATTTTTATTTGATTAATCATACAGGGGTCACGTCTCATCTCCAGAACAATCTTCTTCTAACCTCATTTTGTCCAAGAGTGACTAAGAGTAACGAATCTTATCCGAGCCATTGTTTATCCATACAAGGCCCAATTCAAACTCCGGAAGGTGCATTGGAATCCCACTAGTGAGTCATTCCTTCTTCTTGGATCTCTCTTTTTGTTTTCTTTTCTTTTCTGAGTTATTCAAGGTTGAATGTTTTTGACCTTTTTTTAGTTCAGCGATGTTCTAGGACAATTTAAGGTCCAACGTTCAAGAGTGTTCTTCATACAATGTCGAGGTAGGTGTTTTGTTGGCTTACAGAGTTTGTCGTTGAGTTATATATGCCTAAGTGCCAATACCCATGATTCGAGTATTTTGGGTTAAAGAATTTGAACCCTGTTATCAACTTCCTTAGATTGATTGATGGATTAAGGGTTTTCGTTTATATAGTATGATAAATTTTATATTTAGGGGACACCCCATGGGTGTGTTTTCTTATTTGAATGATTATGGCCATTTGGTCCAGGTTTCCTATGAGGCAGACCTTGTTTCCTTACCTTGATTGTTAGGATGGATTTGATTTCTTATTGATGCTTATTAAGTTCTTATGTTATGCATTATAACTGATTATCCTTGTAGTAGTTGGGATTACTTTGGGTTGCTGGATATTGTTTGTGCATGATTGTATTACACAAGACTGTGAGAACCTAGTGTAGTTAGACCATAGTGGGAATTGAAGTTGAGGGATTCCCCAGAGTGTCTGTTACATTTAGATTGAGAGACCATAGTGGGTATTGATAGTTAGTGCTCCCTTAGAGTGTCTATATTATATCGTTACGAGACCACATGGGGAATTCATGTTAAGTGCTTCCTCAGAGAGTCTGTAGTTTATCATTAAAAGACCACAAGGAGAATTGACGGTGATTGCTTCCTCAAAGAGTCTTTGTTTTTGTGAGAGCAAAGGGGTTAGACCGTGTGAGCTTTCCCATAGGGTCGTTATATCTTATTGATTTGATGATATGTTTAAACAAAGGGGTTAGACTGTGAGAACTTTCCCAGAGGGTTTCCTGTGATTGATTTATTGTGATGAGTCTGCCAAGCCAAAGCACAAGTATGAAATCAGTCTTACATGATTGTTAGATAGAATTCTGAGTTATCTAATTTTCTATTACACAGGGGATACAAAGCTTATAATATATCCCAAATTTTCATTATTCAATGGTTTGAATAACTAATAAATTTAAATGAATGTAATTGGAAACTGTAGGATTGTTTACTTCAGAGCACTTCCTTGTTTATTGCTTCATTTTTCACATTTCCTGCTATATATATTGATTGATAGTTAGGCGCAGATCTTTTGGTGTTTTCCTACTAGGATTAATATCACACCCTATTTGGGCCATTCATTTGGTCCCAAACAGATTATATGGTTGTAGGTATAGATAAGAGCAAGAACCCTTCATCATCAGGTACTTGATATCTTTGGAGCTGGAGAGCACGGGACCAAGCTAAGGCTTGCGATGCTGTAGGAGTTTACTTGTTTTATTTTGTACTTTGGTTGAGTACTGTATTTCCAGCATTGTAACTTATTTGGTTTCTTTCCTAGATACATGTGACATGCATCATTTACATGTGTTCTCTAGTTGTTTATTTACTATTAGCCTTCCACTGTTTACTTCTGTTGTATGGTGTCACTACTTACGCTACTGTTTACTGTTTGTTTCCACCATGTTACTCTACCAATGAGAGAATAGTTTCCCCTTTATCACACCCAAGTCTCCTGATAATAGTTGGTAGCCTCTAGATTTTAGGGAAATGCGCTTGAGGCCATGTGACCAACCAGGTACAGGGAACCTTTGGGCGGCACCCAGAACTGCGACCTTATAAAGTGGTATCAGAGGGAGGTTTCTTTTCTTCTTTGGCTTACTATTTGGAGCCTATAGATAGGGATATGAAGGAATAGGTAGTTGGTAATAATCTGTGCATGAGAGTAGCTAACCCATGTACAGGGAAATTCCAAGTTACCTCAAATATTTCATTTTTCTGGGTTTTTCAATTGTTACAGTTTATTTGATTTCACCATAGGGTGACACACTTGTTCTGTGCTATTATTATTTATTTCATTGTGGTTCTATTTCTGTTACAACCTAATGAGATGAGGGTATTCCATATCATGCATCATATAGGCACTTTCTAGAGATCACATGTCATTCATTCTTATCATGCCATTTAGGGTGCATTACTGATTGCATGTTGTTGTGATAGAAATTGTGCTATATATGCATGTTGTTGTGATAAATGACATGAAATAATACCTGCTGTTTTGATAGGGTATTAGAATATGTAAATTTTCTTTTGTATGAACACCAAACTTTGGTCCCTAATGTGTTATGGGACCTCTTGGATTAGAATTTGGTGGATCATGTTTAACCTTTAATTTAATTTTTTCATGTTGTAATGTGAAAAAGGATTCTAAAATTTGATTCGTGGGAGTATGGGCTCTCACGGGTCAGATTTTTTCATTCCTTAGACAAAATTTTAAGTTTTTAATGGTTATGGAGAACTTTTTGAGGTATACTATCTGGAAACCCAGATAACACAGCGTGTGGTGTTATGAACACACGCCATGTGTTCTTCTGTTCTAGAACAAACAAATTTTCTTAAGTACACGCTGTATACTTTGAGTAAACGCTGTTTAGTCCTTAACCGTGTGATTGATTGTGTGATCAGATACACGGGGTTGATAAGTGTTTGGTAGAACATGAAGTGTACTGGGAGTACACACTGTTATGAAGAGGCCAAGTATCTGGCCGCGTGACTAATGCAACAGATGGATAAAACTTAGGTTGTACACTTTTTATCCCGTTCTTACATGCCGTGTAGAGTCGTCCATGTCTCCTACTGTGTGACTAACTACATAAGTGGTTAGAAATTAAGTGGTACACATCGTGTTTAGGGTGAACACGTCTTGTAGTGTTACCCAGGAGAGAATCATGTGGTTTGTCCGTGTTGAAGAACTCAGACAGAAGGGAAAGATTCAGGTACACACCGTGTCGTAGGAGGAACACACCGTGTGTAGAGGTGTCACACAACAAGGTTTGGCAGAGGTACATGCCCATGTTGATACTTAAGGGAACACGCTGTGTGGAGGGTATACACACCATGTAACCTTGTTTTGAAAAACTTTATTGTTTTTCTTCTCTTGTTCCTTTCTTGCACTTTTAAGTTTTAGTCCTTGATAATCATGAACTGAGGTATGCGCTTGAACTGGTAGAGTCATGCCACAAAGAATTCCTCCAGTTGTATGTGATATATAGAGCAATGACCAGACATCGAGAATGGTAGATCAGGGACTACCAGTAGATCCTCCCGTCATGCTCTTCTTGGCACCGACTATTATACTGGACACAGGTGATGATTCAAAGTTCTGAGAAGGCTTCATGAGGTTTATGCAGACCTTCTAGGGAGCAATGCTTGCTTCCCTGTCTATAGAAGAGTTGATGTGGGTTTTTCAGTAGCAGCATCCTCTCACTTTCTTAGGGCATGGAGGACCTCAGGCTGCAGAGTCACGGTTAGAAGCCATGTTTTCTATCTTCGAGCATCTCGAGATTCCTCCAGAGAGTAGGGTGATGCTTTCTATGTATATGCTTCAAGATTTCTCCAAGAGATGGTGGGATGTGATATCACAGGCGGGACACCAATGAGTTATATCTTGGGATGAGTTCCATCAGACCTTCTATGACTATTTATACCTAGAGACCTTGAGGGCCGACCGAGATCGAGAGTTCATGGTCCTAGAATAGGGTACTCTTTTCAATCATGGAGTAATCTTCTCTCTTCACAGAGCTGCAGTGCTTAAAACCCATTCTAGGGGTGATGAGTTATTTCTCGTTAGGAATTTTGAGGATGGTCTCAGACATTACATCCGATCCCAGGTGAATATCTTCAGGTTGACTTCCATATCTTCTATAGTCAACCAGGTGCTGATCAACAAGTATAATCTGAGGGATTATAAAGCTATGATCCGTGGTGGTTTAGCATCCAGAGTTGGTACTTCTCTGACTGATAGTATGAAGCACCGTAGGGAGTCTACGCGTGGAGATCTGAGTAGGCGGGATACTTCTTCAAGTATCCAGGTGGTATGCTACCAGTGTGGGAAGAGTGGGAATACAAGACCTTATTGACTGAAAGACCCAATCAAGTGCCGATCTTGCGGTAAAATGGGCCATCTTCAGTGTTTTTTTTCCATTTTTTCTCACTAGAAGCTAGTGATGGGGGTTCTTCTATGACTCCATGTTCAGGAGAAGGACCACCAGTTTCTCATTAGTCTAGGAAATGCAGTTCTTCCAGCTGTTCAGGCCGAAGTGGAGGTTGTGGATGTGGTATCCAGTTAGTAGGATTTCAGTGACAATAGGATGGATCGACTCAGGGTGGTCAGGCAGGGCCGTAGGGCCGCGGTATAGGTCAGACTTTTACAATGGAGCAGACCCAGCAGAAGTAAGATCTCGAACCCTCTACAGTTATCTGTACGATTCTAGTTGCCTCAGATTTAGCTTCTACTTTTTTTGTTACATGGGATTCCCATAGTTTCATATCATTTGCTATTTTGGAGAGCCTTAGGCTCTGTATCTTTACTTATGAGGGCGTTATGACGCTAGACACTCCATTGGGGATTAGGATGACTAGTGTATGTCAATGCAAGGAGTTCCCTCTTGAGGTTGGTGGGTGTCACTTCTTTGGGTACCTCTATATCTTAGAGATTACAGGCTTCAATGTTATTCTCAAAATAGATTGTTTATTCTCTTTCCAGAAATTTATTGACTACTATTTCCATAGGGTGAGTTTCACGTCACTAAAGGGTCGGTCTCTTCTATACAAGAGAGAATGGGATGTTCAGGAGAGTATAGATGGACCTGAGCATCTTGGGTTGGGATGAATTACATCCCAGATTGCTAGTTTATATCTGGATGACTGGGGGACTCCACAGATGAACTTTCCTCCAGTGGTGGATCATTTCATAGATGTATTTCCAGATGAATTTTTAGGTTTACCACCAGAGCAAGAGGTAGATTTCTATTTTGATCTTGTACTATGAGTGACACCAGTGTCCATTCCTCCTTATAGGATGGATACTCCAGAGTTACAAGAGCTTAAGAAATAATTAGAGGAGTTACAGGAAAAGGGTTTCATCTGACCCAATACTTATCCTTGGGGTTTGACTATCCTATTTTCAAAGAAGGCAGATGATACCCTCAGACTTTGTGTGGATTATCGGAAGATGAACTAGTTGACAATCAAGAACCGATATCCCTTACTGAGGATTGATGATCTCTTTGATCAGATTCGAGGATCCCATGTGTTCTCAATGATTGACTTGAGATCCAGTTATCATCAATTTCACATTATACCATTAGATATACCTCTTACGGCCTTTCGAAGTAGGTATGGCCTATACGAGTATGTGGTTATTCCATTCAGTCTCACGAGCGCACCAACAATTTTCATGGAACCAATGAACCGAGTGTTCAATACTTATTTGGATTCTTTTGTGGAAGTCTTTGTGGATGATATCTTGGTGTACTATCACACTTACATGAACATTCCACCCATCTTGAGATCGTTTTGATTACACTGAGGAATCATCAGTTGTATACTAAGCTCTCAAAATTCCACTTTTGAATGGACCAGATTTACTTATTGGCTTATGTAATCTCAAAAATAGGAGTATCTATAAACCCAGAGAAGATGAGAGAAGTAGTTTCCTGAGATAATCCTAAGAACATTTTTGAGGTACAATGTTTTCTAGGGCTGGATGGTTACTAATGAAATTTTATACAGGACTTTCATGCTTAGCATCACCACTAATGGGCCTGACTAAGAAGGGTGTGAAGTACTTGTGGACGGATTCATACAATTTTGCCTTTCAGGAGATGAAGGGGAGATTGACTTTAGCACCAATACTGATTTTTCTAGAGCTGGGAAAGAGCTACACTATTTACTATGATTCATCAGGTATCAGACTGGGAGAAGTACTTATGTAGGGGGAAAGAGTTGTTGCATATGGGTCTCGGCAGTTGAGCCCACATGAGAGGAATTACCTGATGCATGATCTCGAGTTAGCTGTAGTTGTGCATGATTTATGCTATTGGAGACATTATCTATTTGGAGAGAATTTTGTGGTTTTCACCGACCACAAAAGTCTCATGTATATCTTTACTCAGCGTGATCTAAATTTGAGACAGTGAAGGTGGGTTGAGTACCTTCAGTATTTTGACTTTAAGCTTAACTACACGCCTGGTAAAGGCAATGCAGTGGCTGATGTTTTGAGTAGGAGGACTCAGATATATACTATTCAAGAGGTCAGTAGTGAGTGGCATCTTATGACTCTGTTCTCTGAGATGCATTTGGAGGTGTATGATAGACATGGGTAGATGTTTCTTTCTTCTATAGCTATTACCTCTACCCTACAGGATCAGGTGCGAATGTGGAAGCTATCAGATTCTGAATGCCTAGTCCTACAAGAGAGTGTGTTGGAATAGGACCCTACTCCTGGATAAACCATAGGCGAGGATGAGGTCGTGCATTTTCATGGGTGCATATGGGTGTCAGTAGACATACGTGAGGAGATTTTGTGAGATTTTCATTACTCAGCGTGGGAAGTTCATCCTAGTGTCACTAAGATGTATCGAGATCTACACCATTAGTATTGGTGGCCAGGTATGAAAAGAGATGTTTCTAGTTTTGTGATGAGATGTTCCACCTATCAACAAGTGAATGCAGATCATCAATGACCAACAGGGTTGTACAATAGTTACCCATTCCTGAGTAGAAGCAGAATGATGTCATGATGGATTTCATGATGGGGTTACCAAGGTCACCTCAAGGGAACGATGAAGTTTGGGTTGTTGTGGATAGACTTATGAAGGTTTCACACTTATTACCGATCACGGAGACCTTCAGTGTTAATGAGCTGGGAAGGTTGTACATCTGAGATATTTTACGTTTACATGGGGTTATATAGTCTATCATTTAATATAGAGACTCCTGGTTTACTTCTCGTGTTTGTTAGGGACTACAAAGGGATTTGGGTACACAAGTACTTTTGAGTACAGATTACTATCCTAAAAAAGATGGCCAGTCCGAGCGCACGATTTAGGTGTTGGAGGACATGCTTCAAGAATGTGTCTTAGATTTATGGGGCTCTTGGGAGAGACACATACCCTTAGTAGAGTTTTCCTATAATAACAGTTTTCAGGCAATGATTCATATGGAACCTTATGAGGCTTTATACGGTAGGCCATTCCGATCACCCCTATGTTGGCTGGAGGTATGAGAGGCAGCTATGCTAGGACCTCGTCTTGTACAATAGACCACTGAGTAGGTGGATTTGATTTAGAAGAGGATGGATACTGCACAGTCTCACCAAAAATCTTATGCTGATCAACGGAGATGACCTCTTGAGTTTTAGGTCGGCGATCGGATTTTCATGCATGTCACACCAAGGTTGGGACACATGAGGATTAAGAGATAGGGAAAACTTTCACCGAGATACATCGGACCATTTAAGGTTTTGGAGAGAGTCGGGATGGTTGCCTATCAGTTTCATTTACCCCAGAGGTACCAGACTATGCACGATGTCTTCCATGTTTCTCAGCTAAGACTTAAATTTTCAGACTCGTCTCACGTTTTTCAACACGAGGAGGTTGAGTTGGAGGTGGATGCATACTTTGAGGAGGACCCTATTCAGATTGTGGATCAAAATATTAAGGTTCTTTATGGTCGGTCTGTTCCTCTGGTACGTGTACTATGGAAACACATGTGAGTATAGGACGAGACTTGGGAGAGGGAGGCTGACGTACGATCATAATGGATAGATTTGTTTGAAGTTTCTTCTTCGCCACCCTTAGAAGGGAAATTAGGGGATGAATTGATTTAAGGGGAGAAATTTGTAAGAACCCATATCTTCTTTTCAGGTATGGATCTTGGTTTTTGGTGTTCTTAAGGAAAAAATAAGTTTTTGGAAATTTTCTAAGTACACACCATGTACCCATGAGTACACGCAGTGTACCTGGTTTCTGTCAGTAGCCGTGTACTATCCATGTAACGACCAAGCACATGGCCGTGTGGACCACATAAAGTGGGGGCGGGTTGAGGCATGTACATGGAGTGTACATTAAATAAACACGTCATGTAATTTTATTTTTATTTTATTAATCATACTGGGGTTGCGTTTCATCTCTAGAACGATCTTATTATAACCTCGTTTAGTCCAGGAGTGATCGAGAGTGATGAATCTTCTCTGAGCCACCGTTTCTCTATCCAAGTTATGATTCAAACTCCAGTGGGTGCGTTGGAATCCCACCAGTGATTCCTTACTTCTCCGTGAATCTCTCTTATTGTTTTATTCTATTTCTCAAGTTATTCAAGGATGAACATTTTTTAACTTTTTATAGATCTACAACATTCTAGGCCAATTCAAGGGCCGACGTTCAAGATTGTTCTTCGTACAACATCTAGGTAGGTGGTTTGTTGGATTACAAAGTTTTTATTTGAGTTATATATGCCTATTTTCCGATTACCCATGATTCAAGTATTTCAGGTTAAGGAATTTGAACCCTGTTATCAACTTCCTTAGATTGATTGAGGGATTAAGGGTTTTAGTTGATATAGTATACTAAATTGAATTTTTAGGGGACACCCCATGTGTGAATTTCCTTGTTTGAATATTTATGGCTGTTTGGTCCAGGTTGCCTATGAGGCAGATCTTGTTTCCTTGCCTTGCTTGTTAGGTTGGATTTGATTACTTATTGCTTCTTGTTAAATGCTTGTGTTATGCATTTTAACTGCTTAGTATTATAGTAGTTGGGATTACATTGGGCTACTAGATATCGTTTTTGCACTATTTTATTACATAGGGCTGTGGGAACCTGGTGTAGTTAGACCATAAGGGGAATTGACATTGAGGTATTCCCCAGAGTTTCTGCTACATTTACATTGTGAGACCATAGTGGGGATTGACGGTGAGTTCTCCCTCAGAGTGTCTATAGTATAACTTTATGACACTATAGGGAGAATTGACATTGAGTGCTTCCTCAGAGAGTCTATAGTTTATCGTTAAAAGACCACAGTGGGAATTGACGGTGAGTGCTTCCATAGAGAAACTTTGTTTTTGAGAGACCAAAGGGGTTAGACCATGTGAGCTTTCCCAGAGGGTCTTTATATCTTATTGATTTGATGATATGTTGAACTAGAGGGGTTAGACTGTGAGAAATTTCCTAGAGGGTTTCTTGTGATTGATTGATTGTGATGAGTCTTCCAAGCCAAAGCACAATCTTGGACTCAGTCTTATAAGATTGTTAGATGGTCTTCTGAGACATATGTTTTTATATTACACATGGGATACTGAGCTTAGGCTAGATCCAATGTTTTCATTATTCAATGGTTTTAATAACTAATAAATGTAAATGAATGTAATTGGAAACTGTATAATTGTTTACTTCTGAGTACTTCCTTGTTTATTGCTTCATTTTTCATATTGCCTGCTATATGGATTCACTGAAAGTTAGGCATAGATATTTTGGTGGTTGCCTACTGGGATTCACCTCACACCCTATTTGGGTCATGATTTTAGGCCCAAAAATATTATATGGTTGCTGGTATAGATAAGGTAAAGCACCCTTCATCATCATGTACTTGATTTCTCTAGAGCTAGAGAGTATGAGACCAAGCTGAGGCTTGCGATGCTCCAGGAGTTTACTTGTTTTCTTTTGTAATTTGGTTTGAGTACTGTATTTCCAGAATTGTGACTTGTTTGGATGCTTTCTTAGATACATGTGACATGCATCATTTACATATATGCTCCATTTGTTTATTTACTATTAGTATTCCATTGTTTACTTCTGTTGTATGGTATTACTTCTTCCACTACTATTAGTTGACTGTTTCTGCTGTGTTACTCTACCAATGAGCACATAGTTTCCCCACTATCACACCCAAGGCAATCGCTGCTAGTAAACAAACTTTGACATTCGAGGAAATGTGCTTGAGGCCATGTGAACAACCAAGTACAGGGTACCTTTGGGCGGTACCTGAAACCAGGATGTTACAGATCAAACCTGGAAGAAGATAATCTACAAACACCTAAAAGCACAAGTAGGGTGTGAGATAAAAATTCAAGTAGGGTCTCACAAAGGATTTCATAATAGATGCTAATAAAATATTAACCAAAGGAAGTGATTTAAATTTAAAATAAAATAGGCTTGGCATTTTAAAGAATATTTAAACAAATCATGCTATTCAGTTCAAATGATGGAAAATAATTTAAGTACATGCTTTAATTTATAAGTGATGGAATAATTTTAAAACAATGGCTCAAATAATTTTTTTATATAAAACAGTTTATATAAAATTAGAATAAGAATGTAAAATAGTTTTATCAACATTGGAATACATTTATATCTCATATATAAATAAAAAAGCGAGCAACATGGTCATCTAACAAATAGGTATGATAATATTTATGGCTATATGGATTTTCACTCTCTAAGTGATCATGGAAATATGCGTACAAATACGTCCTATGAACACTAGTGAGAGAGGACTCATCTCCATCACCCAAGGGGTGTGACCTGTTGCATGTATGTTTTAGAACATTGTTGTAACGTAGAGTGTGTCCAAATAACTCACAATCTACCTAAGGCTTGCATGAGCTCTTACACAATCAATGATGGGAGATTTATTTTAAGACTGCTTAAAATACAATTAAATCACATACTTCCATTTAAATTCTAATTTTCCATTTAAAACCAAAATAGGTCTTAATAAAGAACATGCCTCTTTAACAAGAT
This sequence comes from Viscum album, assembly GCA_963277665.1. Classification (NCBI taxonomy): domain Eukaryota; kingdom Viridiplantae; phylum Streptophyta; class Magnoliopsida; order Santalales; family Viscaceae; genus Viscum; species Viscum album. Next base: position 286,895,084 of record OY728153.1, on the reverse strand, counting down.
AAAACCACTGGTTTTTTTTATCAAAACCTTTTAATCCATTTTCATAATTTAACAAATTCCAACAATTTCATAACAAGACCCCAATTCACTAGAATTGGGGTTTTCAATAAAACTTCCATCAAATTAATTTCAACAATTAAATTCAACAGTTCAATTTCTTCTATTTTCATGAAATTCAGAATTTAAATTTTTACAATTTAAATCTCACATATTCGAATTTTCATACAGAAAACCCATTTTTCTGAAAAACCCCAATTCACAAAAATTGGGTTTATCCAACAAATAAATTGAAAGATATAAGATTCATATTTAAACAAATGAACTTGAATTCAAAAAATTAAAAGTTAAACAAAGAAATTAGGGTTAATATAAATTAGGCATTGTGACGGAAAAACCTATCTCAAGGTCACATATATCAGTGGAAATGATAAACCACCCAGTGTGGTTCAATACACATCCTCACAACATTATTATCATAAGTGTTGAAACACCAATGCTCGATGTTTGTCAATGGTTCCTAGAACCAGAACATCTATTTTATTTCAAAAAAAAAATATTACATGTGATTACATTTCCTTTCTCCTGGATAATCTCTGGATTATCATTTTATGTTAACGCATGCAATTGCAAGAAATATCCATAAGGATAATTATAAACCTCGTTTGATAATTATATCCCTAAAATAACTTAAGAACAGAGGTGGTATTCCGCACAATTATTCTTATATATTTATATATATTTATATATATATATATATATATCAAAATATCATTTGATAATGCAATTATTGTTTAATAAAACTTTTCATTTATTTAGTGATTATTTCTTCAACAACTTCACTATTTTAATTTAAAAAAAACACAGAATGCTGTTTTTTATAGATCACCCAAAATAATTCAATGTTTTATGTATTAATAAATCTGATAAATTATTTGTCAATAAAAATTGCAACTATCCTTTGATAATTGGTTTAAATTTTCATTTGATAATTCATTTATAAATTATTCTTTTATCATAATTCATGTGAATACCCTTTGATAATCATAAGAATTGTACCTTGATAATTTAAAGATTATAATTTTGGTTTTACCATTTATATTAAAATCCACCATTTTCATTAAATTATAATAGATGAAAAGAAATTGAAAAATAAAGTAAATAGATAAAAAAAGGAAAAACCACATTTTTCAGGCGCACCATGCACATAAAGGGGACCACAAAAAATAAATACGAAGAATAATATTATCACAACGAGCTTTACCGATCGCGCAAAGAGAAGTTACACAATTAATCGGACTTGAGAAGATTGACCAATAGAAATTCCAAGGAATTCAGGGATTTAAGAACCATAAAATTAGATCATTTAAACTCTCAATTCCAAACACCTAATTTGATCATCTATTCAACCAAAAATTCATTAAGGAGTCATTGATTTCACTTAATTAAATAATTGCAACAGAAACAGATTAAAATGGTGAATAAACTGATGTTTTTGTAAAATGAAGCATTCAAAAACGGTGTTTTTCAATTTGGGGAAGATGGAGCAGCATGAAATGTTTTGTTGTTATTATTCTTAATTTTTTTAATCAATTTAATATATTAAAATTATTAAAAACATAACCATAAAGAGCGATTTGACTTAACACATATTGATCATGAATGTTATACCTTGTATAGGGTAAAAACCCCGTTTTGGATCCAACAGTGGTATCATATTTATCATACAACACACTATTTAATAGATATTAATTATTTATTATTTAAATATTAGAGTAAATAATTAATTAAAATAAAGGTTTTTTTTCGAGCGAGGTGTCCAAACATCTGATGCTAACAAATATTATATCCCATCTAGGGTAAAACCCTCATTCCGGATCCATCGGTGGTCTCAAATTTCACATATGATATACCGTTTAGGAAATATTTAATTATTTTTAATAAATAATACAGTAGACATTATTTAATAACTTTATCTCATTAGTGAGGCATCCAAATATCAGGTGTCTTCGAATGTTATACCCCTCCTAGGGTAAACGCTATATTTAGGAGATAACAGTGGTCTCATATTTCTCACACGACACACCTTCTTTGAGTTATTCAATTATTTTTAATAAAAAGGGTGTGCTTAATATATTATATTTTATATTTTATCCAGTCTTCACCAAGTATTTGTGGGCCTCATAATATCACACTAACTTTGTGTTGAACTCCATTTTTTTTAATTGAACAGTCCAAGATGTTAACTAACATTTAAGGTCTTTTACACATTAATAAAAATTTCACTGATAAATCATTTTTTTCGCACTTAAGATATTATTAATTTAACACAAGAGGGTTTAGGAATACATGAAATAGTAATAAGATGTTACAATATCTCTAATATTTTTTATAAAGGATAAAATAGGTTATGTTTGGTGATAAATGTATATTTGAAAGATAATTTTTTTTATAATAGTAATTTATTTTTAACTTTTAGTGATTGAATAATTACCTTAAAGGATTATGCAACACCAACATAGTATTTTTTCAATTGATATAAAAAATAAAATAAATTATTTTTTAAATATTAAAAGAAATAAAATTTTACTTGAAATTAGGTTTGTCAAAGAAAAATATTTATAAAATCTTGTATATCACTAGCTAAATTAAAACATAATATATTGAAGATTGAGGTCGGTCCACTGAGAATGGTGTATAAATAACATAAAATTGTTTAGGAAATCTTAAAGACTAAAATATTGATGATTGATTGGGGTTTTAATTTAATGAGGAGGGTGTGTAAATATTACACAAGTTTTGGTTTATAAAATATTTAGAGATAAATGAAATTATTTTTAATTTAATGTTGTTAGAACATAATTTTAGTGAGCCTCCTATTAGAGTGCTCACCCTACAAACTATGGACCTCATATTCGACTATCAGATTTTAAGTTAGTCCCTAAATAAGTGTTTAGAACTATATTTAAACATATTAACCCCTTAATCATGCATTGGTTGTTCCGTGGGTAAGTTTCATTGGTCAAATCATTATTTGAAATGGGAAGACCCTTTTATTTTAGCATTGGTTGTGGTTGAAAGAGAAAGGTATTACATTAATCATGAATTAAACAAAGAAAAAACCCATAAAAATTCAATCATAACAAATACCCTATATTAAGTGAAATCCACTTGACATACATATCTTGGAACAAGAAATTTTTACCCCCTAATTCTAGTAATTAGGAGATATGAGAATAAAATAGAGTTCATATTGTAGTGGTAGTAGTCTCTAGCAATCATAAGTCATCCAGATCGAGTTGAAATCTCCAAAAATAAAACCCCTGGAATAATAGTCTCCTCTTATATATTATTCTCCCCATTATAATTAGTTATCACTCACATTTTTCCAATTTGAATTCAAATATCCCAACTATATTATTAAATACATTTGACTGAGTCTTTTCCAATCTTTATAAGAGTTTCCTTCAAATTTGGTTGAGTATTCATTGAATTATGGAGTATTTAAACTCACTTTTTATTAGGTGAGGCCTCCATGTGAGATCCTACTTAAAAAATTCCCAGTTGGTCATCCAATAGATTGCACGATAATGATCAGGTATTTGTATATACTGGTAACCAACCCCAATAGTGTAGTATGATTAGACATGACCTTAATACATGAATGACCTACATATCCATGGTGGTAGCCCAACTATCCATGACCACAACCCATTTTATAATTTTTCCTTTAGTTTTCATAGCTATTTCATGGTTTGATTCTCTATTGTACAACCAAAATTTGGCTCTACCATTTGAGCACCCTCCATGTCGCAGTGGAGGTGCTATGCCACATCTATTTTCATGCACTTTTTTATCAAGGTCGGGCACAGTGAAATGGTATTATTCAAAGTTGTATCCACTTCTTATTCTTCTCTAGAAAAGGTGGCCACATCGCATCTTTTATCATCATGAAATGGATTTTTATTTTTAAAAAATAATATATTCTTCATTTTGAGTCATCTTTATGTGACAGTGGAGTGCCTACATAGTAGCCTTCTTTGATTCAGGATCCTTTTGTGCCACTATTACTCATATACCTAGGATGTGGTGTTGTAGTATTAGAAATACATTGGAAACTTGAGATTACACCTCTATCCATGCATAAATATTATGTTTCTATTGAGTCTCTATAGTGTTCATCAAAGGATCATGAGGTGATCTATGGAAATTCCAGGCCTCAGTCATGGACTTAAGCTCAAACTAGATCTATCATGATGGCTCCTATGGTGGTTCTCTAGTGATTACACAGTGGCCCATAAATATCTATGGTGGATGAGTAGAGTGAGGGTGTGTTCGATGTGGATGACATGTGAGTGGGGCTGGGATGGCACTATTTTTTTTAAAATGAATAGCTCCCCATGTAAGGTGAATCCCACATCAAAAAATCATCCAAGAGGGCTTTGATATCAAAATGAACACATCACTTAGACACCTCATTAAGTCATATGGGGTTTGAAGGATGTCCTACATTGCTGTGGACCACCCCGTCCTGATGATTCTATCCTCACGTCACCTTATGGACTCTCCTCTCACACATTGGCATGATCCTGTATTCCTTCTCATTTTCCAGCCCATACAGGGACTCTGCTTGTAAATACCTGTAAATTTCAAGGAATTTTTTTTTCTTAATTTCTTTGGGATTTTACGAGTACGTAGTTTCTGACGGCACCTGATTCTGAGACCCGGTGTGCCCGGAATCAATTTCTGAAGTTTAGCTCGGGTACGTTCAGTGAACGAACGAGCGGGTTTTCCTAACTTTTGAACCGGTGCTCGGAATTGAAATCCGAGGGCATCGATGAAACCGTAGTGCCAGTAATTTCTTAGGAACACCTTTTCTGAAGGTGCATTTACTCGGGAGGATATCTTAAAAATGTGAGGAATAAAAAAATATAATTGTTTTAATTTTTTTTATTTCTTTCCTAAGTGGTTAAACCCCATGAGAGGGATTTGGGGTGGGACCCACTAAAAACCCAACTCCTCTTGAGAGAATTTAAGAGTGAGGTGGGGCCCACACGATCCCCACCCCTTCAAATTCTCTTAACTTCTCTTCCGCATTAATGGTGCCAACTTATCTCTCCATTTATTATGAAAACTTAAGATTAATCAAGTTAAGTTATTTCATCTTTTGAATTTTTTAAAAGTGTTGGAAAAAGTAATAAAATAAGGCTAAAGCATTATTTTATTTTTGGTTACTTCATTGTGTCGAGAGAGGGAGAGTTCTACCATAGAAGAACTTCATCTTCCTCCTTGAAGAACGCGAAGAACGCCGACACGCCGCTTCCTCCTCGGACGATCTCCGTCAACGTGTACAGAGCGTCACCCCGCGACGTCGTTTTCCGCAACGCTCATCGATCGTCAACTCGTTATCGAGGTAGGGGTTGTTTTTACGTTCAGAATTAACTGACGTACTCCATTAATTCTTTGGCCTCCTGTCATCAAAATAATGGAGGAGGTCAGACCGCACGAACACGGATGAACCTCCTCCCCTTTTGTTGTTGATTATTTTGTGTCTTGGAATGGAGGCGGCGCGGTGCAACGACACCACGCGGAAATGAGGTATATCGTGGTGTAGGTGCATTGTGCCGTCGCGCCACGCCGGTGAAGCTGAAGGAAGCCGCGACCATGATCAGTCTGTGGTGGAGGGGCGCGGCGCCATCACGCCGCACCGGTCGGAAAAGAGCCGCGGCCTAAGTTCGTGGCGGTGCAGAGGAGGGCGGCCGGACCTCTGGCCGCCGGTGCTTCAGGGGGGCGGGACCAGCAGGTCCCGCGGCAGCAACTAGTTGGCCATTACGGCCGGCCAGATTCTGGAAGACCGGGGGTCGTAATCCCTGGCAGGTGCCCTAGGCGGGCCCCCAAAAGGGGGTCGTTTTCTTCAATCAAGGGGGCAGCACCCCCCCTTCCGCGCCACTCGGTCATGGACCGAGCTCCTAGCAGAGCCGGGCCGGCCTCGCGGGGCCAGGCCGGGCCGCGCCCGCTAGGCCGGGCCGCGCCCAAGTGGGCCGGACCCGGACCCGGTTTGGGTCGACCCGGTTTGGTCCGACCCAGGGGGTCTTGGGCCGGGTCGGTCCGGGCCCAAAACCCCCTAAAATCGGACAGCTATGTTCAAAGGCCCATAACATTGGCTACAGACCTACGATCGACGCACCATCAGTTGCGATGCAATCCTTGGATCGAGACAGTCATTTTGGTATATTACACTCAAGGTTTTGGAAAACTTTGTGTATGGCCGGGTTGGTTCGAACACGAAACCAACCGGGCCCTCGGAGCGGAAATGCTTATAACTTTAGCTCCGGACATCCGATTGACGTGCCATCGACTTTGTTGGATTCCTCTTAGTGAGACGGTTCTTTTGGATTACTCCGCTCGAGGTTTGGACGTAGTTGGAGTATGGTCGGATTGGTTTTGACTTAAAAACCAACCGGGCCCCTGGGACAAAAAAGCCAATAACTCTCAGATCGGGCGTCCGATTGACGCACCGTCTGTCGCGTTGAGTTCCTATTGACGAGTCAAAACTTTGGGATACATCAAATTCAGACTTCGTGTCAGTTGATGTATCGAACCCCTTGGCTTGTGGAGCGGACCCTCCCGGAATCGAGCATGTTGTGTGCGGGAACCCTAGAGCTGGCTGTGACTGTGACGACGATGGCGACTATATTGGGATCCTCCGTGGGTTCGGCAGTGATGAAGACCGTACTGGAATCCTCCGTGGGTTCGATGGCGATGACTACTGTTCTTGTATCCTATGTGGGTCTGGCAGTACTTGACTACTATTCTTGTATCCTCCGTGGGTCCGACGGTATTTGACTCTATACTTGTATCCTACGTGGGTCCAGCAGAGTAGCTGGTCTTGTATCCTTTGTGGGTCCGACAGCTTAGCTGGTCTTGTATCCTTTGTGGGTCCGACAGCTTAGATGAATCAGTGGCTACATCTGATCATCTCTATCGTCTTACGAAGAAGTATACCTGTGTGAGCTGAGTCTTGACTTTCAATCATTATCTTCGATATGATTGTTTTTCTATCCTGTGTGGACTGGGTTGTGTTATCCTGTGTGGAATGGATTGTGCTATCCTGTGTGGATTAGTTCGAACTTGGGCTCGGATGTTGGAGCTGAACTGGAATTGATGACTTAGGTATATGTATGGGCATATACCTAAGTAGATTTGGTTGTTACTTTGTGATTGTAACTTTCCTTTGTGGTTAATCCTTTGTGGATTCTGGGAGACCTTCAGGGGTCTCAGGGTCCCTACTTAGTAGAGTATACTCACCCCTACATAGGCTATGCCCGCACTACAATGTTTTGGATGCAGACGACGGACACCACTGATTGAGGTAGGAGCTCATGGAGTTGGATGGTACCTGGAGGTGGATCACCGGACGGGACGTACACGGAGCGGACGGCTGGAGCCGAGGAGTAGAGGAGACTATATATACCCACCCTTCAGATGGGATTTCCAGTGGATGGCTCGGTGTTGCTGCTTTACTTTTTTGTTGTTGTACTCTCTTTTCAGTTGTACTTTACTTTCAGTTGGGTTTGTATACTGGCCCATTTACTTTCCAGCACTTACTATTTTACTCAGTTTACTTAGTGTTTACTTCTGCTTGCTTACTCTGTGGTGTTTTTTTTCTTACATAAAGGCAATGCCTTCCCTTATATCTGGATTTACGCCTTTGGTGCTAGTCACCAGCCCCTGGCCTTTGGAAGGCGGTCTTGGGGTAGTCACGACACGGGTCTCGAGGACCGGTCGTGACAAATTGGTATCAGAGGAGTTCGGTTCTACCGCAGAACTCAGGACTCTGATCTTCTTCTACGTGAAGCAGTAATGTTAAGGGTATTGAGTGTGGTTATTAGTCCAGGGAGTCCAGTGTTGGTGCGGCGGCCGACGTATCCATACACCAAGACCCTGACTTCTGTTTTCCGACTCAGTGCATGAAAACATTGATTGCATGTGTGTTTCAAAAGTTTTCTTTGTGATTAATTTGTGTCAGCTCACCAGGTATACTGTATTGACCGTGGCGCACCTGTCTTTTTTCAGGATGGCCCCACGACGGCAGCCAGCTAGGGTTCAGAGCTTTGTGCGAGACGACAATCCACCGAGCGATGAGGCCTTGGTGCAGGGCCCTATTACAGCGGAGGCACTGCCGGTACCTCTACCCGCCGAGCCACCGATGCCACCATCCCCAACCGCTGAGAGTGCACGTCGCCTTAGTGCACTGCACGAGTTTCAGCGTCAGAGACTGCCCAGGTTCCACGGGGAGACGGACCCTCAGGCATCCGAGGATTGGCTGGAGGCTGTTATTCGAGTTTTCAGGTTATTAGGGACACTAGCCGACCTCATGGGGATCCTTGCAGCGAGTCTCATGCACGCGACAGCAGGCAGATGGTGGAGCCTGATGCTCCAGGTGCACGACGAGGCATCTCTCCTTTGGTCGAACTTCGAGAGCCTCTTTCACTCAGAGTTCGTCCTAGCCACTCTCCGTGCGGTGCGCATTCAGGAGCTACTATAGTTACGACAGGGCAGCATGATGGTAGCCCAATACTCAGCGAGATTTACCTATCTCTCGCGCTATTCCACGGACATGGTATGAGACCCATTCTTCTGGGCCTGGACCTTCGAGCAGGGACTGAGACATGAGATCAGGGCATCGATGATCTCCCTTAGCATTCCGACGCAGGCAGGAGTACTGGAGCGAGCCCTTCTTGTAGAGAGCTTTCTTGCTGAGCCTACACCAGCAGCGAGACCTACCGCAGGGTGGCATATAGTTTAGTCTTCTGCAGCTGGCAATCGACGGATGTCACTAGGGTCCAAGCAGACTAGACCATCGGGCGGACGACCTCAAGACACTGGCTCAGAGGTGCGGGGCACACGGCGCAGATCTAGTCTTACAAGGAGCAGACAGTGCTATGCATGCGACGGGCAGGGCCACATGGCTCGTGACTGCCCGACCCGCCATGCAGAGGAGCAGCAGACAGTTGAGGGACCACCCAGGTAGAGGCATAGGTTTGATCGTGGTAGTCCACAGGGAGCAGGCGGACGAGGCAGAGGAGCTGGCTGAGCAGCAGGTGGTGGGTGACGCTTTGAGGCTCTACCACCACCACCACCAGGAGGTCCACCCTGACCACAGGGAGCTGGCGGACAGAGGTAGGCTCAGCTTCAGGCAGCGGAGTCCTACGACCACTGCGCACCTGAGATGATTTGAGGTACTATCTGTGTCTACTCCACCCTTGTTGCAGTTCTTATAGACATAGGATCGAGTCATTATTTCATTTCCACTGCCATTTTTTAGAGCTCGGAGATTCCGACGGAGCCGTTGTCTTGATCCTTACGGCTAGAGACTCCTACGGGAGCATACTCGACGATTACGCACTAGTTCCGGCAGTGTGAGCTTACTCTAGGAGGCGAGAGCTTCGGCTGGGATCTTCCTGTAGAGGCATCGAGGCCTTACGACATCATCTTGGGCATGGATTGGTTATCTACAGTTCATGCTTAGATAGACTGTATTAGGCGCAAGGTGAGGTGTGTTCACACCGATGGAAGCAGGTTCAACTTTACCGGTGAGAAGGAAGCCTTTGCAGCGCAGGATGGACTCATACAAAGGAGAGGATATCCGATCACTCATCAATTGGCTAGTCTCATCCTAGGATCAGTGGACGTGTAGAGTCCGAGTTTTCCTGTAGTGGTGGATCAGTATGCGGACGTTTTTCCTAACGATGTACTAGGTCTACCTCCTCGCAGAGAGGTAGAATTTTATATTGAACTATACCCCAGGACAACGCCAATATCTACTCCAGCATATCGGATGGATCTCGTTGAGCTTTGAGAGCTACGGGTACAACTGGAGGACTTGCAAGGCAAGGGATTCATTCGACCCAGTGTTTCACCCTGGGCTTCCCCGATTTTGTTCGCCAAGAAGGCGGACGAGAGCTTGCGACTGTGTGTCAATTATCGTCACCTGAACTAGGTTACTGTGAAGAAAAAGTATCGAATTCCAAGGATTGACGACCTCTTCGATCAGCTCAAGGGAGCACGATGGTTCTCTAAGATAGACCCCAGTTCAGGTTATCATCAACTCAGAGTTCGAGACGAGGATGTGCAGAAGACGACCTTTAGATATTGGTATGGCCACTATGAGTTCTTGGTTATGCCTTTCGGAGTAACCAATGCTCCAGAAGTGTTCATGAGTCTCATGAACAAGTTCTTTTAGCCTTACCTAGATTGATTTGTTGTGGTCTTCATCAACAACATATTGATATACTCGACCACTGAGGAGGAGCACGCCTACCACTTGCGGGTTGTACTGGACACACTCTGAGAGCACCAGCTTTATGGTAAGCTCTCAAAGTGTCAATTTTGGATATGTGAGGTCCACTTCTTGGGACACGTCATCTCTGAGGTGGGAGTTGTGGTGGATCCTGCGAAGATCGAGGCAGTGCTAGCTTGGGAGCCACCCAGGAGCGTGATGGAGGTGCGGAGTTTCTTGGGTTTAGCTGGGTACTGTCGGAGGTTTGTGCCAGACTTCTCCAGGATTGAAACACTGCTTCCAGATTTGACGAAGAAGGGGATACCCTTCGTGTGGTTAGATAGATGTCAGAAGAGATTCCAGGAGCTGAGACAGAGATTGAACATCGCACCTATCTTGAGGCTACCAGAGGAGGGAGTAGGGTACGTAGTCTACTGCGACGCATCAGGGACTGGACTTGGGTGTGTCCAAATGCAGGATCGGGCAGTGATCGCCTATGGATCATGACAGTTGAGGAAGCACGAGCATAACTACGCTACCCATGACCTGGAGTTGGCAGCAGTGGTCTTCGCTATGAAGATGTGGTGACACTATCTTATGGGAGAGCGCTTTACAGTCTACTCTGACCACCAGAGTCTCAGGTACATCTTCTCGCAGAAGGATTTGAACCTGAGACAGCGGCGTTGACTCGAGTTCCTCCAGGACTATGACTTTGAGATAGTCTATACTCTTGGAAAGGGGAACGTAATAGCTGATGCTCTCAGCAGGAGGACAGGCATTCAGCTTCCTGGAGAGGCGACATAGCAGTTAGACGCTTTGCAGATATCCTTCGTGGATAGAGATGGGGAAGCCTTCCTTCAGTCGCTCATAGTCACACCTCCACTTCTTCAGCGGGTCAGAGAGGCACAACATGGGGACATTGACTGTGAGACACGATGTGCATAGATTTCCACAGGACAGGAACCTGATGGTTTCTCTATAGGAGGAGAGCACTTCGTACTTTTAAGAGGACGTACCATGGTACCAACCATGTTATAGGAGGAGGTGCTAAGAGAGTTTCACACTTCCCCTTTAGCGGTACATCCAGGGGTAGCGAAGATGTACCAGGATCTCAGACGACATCACTGGTGGCTGGGTATGAAGAAGGCTGTGGCAGAGTTTGTTTCTCGATGCCTCACCTGCCAGCAAGTGAAGGCAGATCATCAGGTACCAGCAGGCATGGTACAACCGTTGTAGGTCCCGAAGTGGAAGTGGAATGGGATATATATGGATTTCATGACTAGAATTCCACGTACTTCCAGAGGTCACGACTCCATTTGGGTGATTGTTGACCGACTCACCAAGTCGGCCCACTTTTTACCCATCAGAGAGAAGGGCTCAGTGGAGAGCTTTGGGCGCCTCTACGTTCAAGAGATTATACATCTTCATGGTGTGCCATCATCTATCGTTTCCGATCGATATTCTCTCTTTACTTCCCATCTTTTTAAGGGGTTGCAGGAGTCATTCAGGACGTAGCTATGTTTGAGCACCGCCTTTCACCCTCATACAGATGGTCAGATGGAGAGGACCATTCAGACTCTCAAGGAAATGCTCCGTGCATGTGTCCTCGACTTTGGTCGCAGCTGGGAGGATCACCTAACCTTTGTGGAGTTTGCGTACAACAACAACTACCACTCCACCATCGAGATGGAACCATACGAGTCATTGTACGTTCGACCTTGCAGATAACCTCTGTGCTAGAAATACCCTGGGGAGTCAGCACTTGTGGGACCAGAGATGGTCCAGGCCACGATAGAGAAGGTCCAGGTCATCCAGGAGCGGATGAGGATAGCTCAGAGCTGACAGAAGTCTTATGCTGACAGGAGGCGGAGACCACTAGAGTTCGAGGATGGTGACCACGTTTTCTTGCGAGTCTCACCTCGACGTGGATTACGAAGATTTGGTCGGGGCGGTAAGTTATCTCCGTGCTTCATCGGACCATTCCAGGTTCTCAGCAGGATAGGCGAGGTGGCTTATCGCTTGGCTCTACCACCTCAGTTGCACCAAGTGCACGACATATTCCACGTATCTCAGCTGAGGAGATACGTGCATGACCCGATGCATATCATCGACCATGGGGAGCTGGACATCGATGACAGGGAGACTTTTGCAGAGTTCCCGGTGGATATCAAGGATCGATAGGAGCGGGTCCTACGTGGGCGGTCGATTCCTCTAGTGTGCATCTGGTGGCAGCACGGGAACCTCTAGGAGAGCACTTGGGAGCAGGAGGCTCAGATGCGTGCTTAGTACCCTCATTTGTTTCCCTAGTTTGTGATGTAACTTTATGGGGATGTAAAGCCCTGAGGTGGGAGTAATGTAAATACTTGTAAATTTCAAGGATTTTTTTCTTCTTAATTTATTTGGGATTTTACGAGTACGCAGTTTCTAACGGCACCTGATTATGAGGCCCGGTGTTCCCGGAATCAATTTCCGAAGTTTAGCTCAGGTACGTTCAGTGAACGAACGAGCGGGTTTTCCTAACTTTTGAACCGGTTCTCAGAATCAAAATCTGAGGGCACCGATGAAACCGCAGTGCCGGTAATTGCTTAGTAACACCTTTTCTGAAGGTGCGTTTACTCAGGAGGAGATCTTAAAAATGTGAGGAATAAAAAAATATAATTGTTTTACAATTTTTTTTATTTCTTTCCTAAGTGGTTAAACCCCATGATAGGGAGTTGGGGTTGGACCCACTAAAAACACAACTCCTCTTGATAGAATTTAAGAGTGAGGTGGGGCCCACACAAGCCCCACCCCTTCAAATTCCCTTAACTTCTCTTCCGCATTAATGGTTCCAACTTATATCTCCATTTATTAAGACAACTTAAGATTAATTAAGTTAAGTTATTTCAACTGTTGAATTTTTTAAAAGTGTTGGAAAAAGTAATAAAATAAGGCTAAAGCCTTATTTTATTTTTGGTTACTACATTGTGTTGAGAGAGGGAGAGTTCTACCATTGAAGAACTTCATCTTCCTCCTTGAAGAACGTGAAGAACGCCAAAACGCAGCTTCCTCCTCGGACGATCTCTATCAACGTGTATGGAGCCTCACCCCGCGACGTCGTTTTCAACAACGCCCATCGATCGTCAACTCGTTATCGAGGTAGGGGTTGTTTTTATGTTCAGAATTAAGTGACGTACTTCGTTAATTATTTGGCCGCATGTTATCAAAATAATGGAGGAGGTCAGACCGCACGAACACGGCCGAACCTCCTCCCCTTTTGTTGTTGATTATTTGGTGTCTTGGAATGGAGGCAGCGTGGTGCAACAGAACCACGCAGAAATGAGGTATATCACAGTGTAGGTGCGCGGCGCCGTCGCGCCGTGCTGCTGAAGCTGAAGGAAGTCGCGACCAAGATCGGGCCGTGGCAGAGGGGCGTGGCGCCGTCGCGCAGTGCCGATCGGACAAGAGCCACGGACTAAGGCCGTGACGGTGTAGAGGAGGGCGGCCGGACCTCCGACCGTCGTCGCTTTAGGGGGGCGGGACCAGCAGGTCCCGCGGCAGTAACCGGCCGACCATTACGGCCGACCGGATTTCGGAAGACCGGGGGTCGTAACCCCCAGCAGGTACCCTAGGCGGCCCCCCCAAAAGGGGGCCGTTTTCTTCAATCAAGGGGGCAGCGCCCCCCCCCCTTCCTCGCCACTCGGTCACAGACCGAGCACCCAGCCGAGCCGGGCCGCTCGCGCTGGTCCGGGCCGCCCGCGCCGGGCCGGGTCGCGCCCGCTGGGTCGGGCCGCGCCCGCTTGGTCGGGCCGCGCCCGCTGGGTCGGGCCGCGCCCGCTGGGTCAGGCCGCGCCCGCTGGGTCGGGCCGCACCCGCTGGGTCAGGCCACACCCGCTAGTCCGGGCCGTGGCCAAGGGGGCCGAAACCAGACCCGGGTCGGGTCGACCCGGTTCGGGCTGACCCAGGGGGTCTTGGGCCGGGTCGGTCCAGGCCCAAAACCCCCTAAAATCAGACAACTACGTTCAAAGGCCCAGAACATGGGCTACGGACCTCCGATCGATGCACCGTCAGTTGCGATGCGATCCTTGGATCAAGAAGGTCGTTTAGGTATATCACACTTAAGGTTTTGGAAAACTTTGGGTATGGCCGGGTTGGTTCGAACACGAAACCAACCGGCCCTCGGAGCGGAAACACTTATAACTTGAGCTCCGGACGTCCGATTGACATGTCGTCGACTTTTTTGGATTCCTCTTAGTGAGATGGTTCTTTTGGATTACTACGCTCAAGTTTTGGACATAGTTGGAGTACGGTAGGGTTGGTTTTGACTTAAAAACCAACCGGGCCCCTGGGACGAAAAAGCCAATAACTCTTAGACTGGGCGTCCGATTGACGCACCGTCTGTCGCGTTGAGTTCCTGTTGACGAGTCGGAACTTTGGGATACATCAACTTCGGACTTCGTGTCAGTTGATGTATCGAACCCCTTGGCTCGTGGAGCGGGCCCTCCCGGAATCGAGCATGCTGTGTGCGGGAACCCTAGAGCTCGCCGCGACTGCGACGCCGATGATGACAGTACTGGGATCCTCCCTGGGTTCGGCAGCGACGACGACCGTACTGAAATCCTCCATGGGTTCAACAACGATGACTACTGTTCTTGTATCCTATGTGGGTCCGACAGTACTTGACTACTGTTCTTGTATCCTACGTGAGTCCGACAGTATTTGACTCTGTACTTGTATCCTACGTGGGTCTGGCAGAGTAGCTGGTCTTGTATCCTTTGTGGGTCCGACAACTTAGCTGGTCTAGTGTCCTTTGTGGGTCTGAAAGCTTAGATGAATCAATGGCTACATCTGATCATCTCTATCCTCTTACGAAGAAGTATACCTGTGTGAGATGAGTCTTGACTTTCAATCGTTATCTTCGATATGATTGTTTTGCTATCCTGTGTGGATTGGGTTGTGTTATCCTGTGTGGAATGGATTGTGCTATCATGTGTGGACTAGATCGAACTTGGGCTCAGATGTTGGATCCGAACTGGAATTGATGACTTAGGTATATGTATGGGCATATACCAAAGTAAATTTGGTTGTTACTTCGTGATTGTAACTTTCCTTTGTGGTTAATCTTTCGTGTATTCTGGGAGACCTTCGGGGGTCTCAGGGTCCCTACTGAGTAGCGTATACTCACCCCTGCATGGGCTATGCCCGCACTATGATGTGTTGGATGCAGACGACAGACAGCGCTGATTGAGGTAGGAGCTCGTGGAGATGGACAGTACCTGGAGGTGGATCACCGGACGGGACGTACACGGAGCGGACAGTTGGAGCCGAGGAGTAGAGGAGACTATCTGTACCCACCCTTTAGGTGGGATTTCCAGTGGATGGCTCGGTGTTGTTGCTTTACTTTTCTGCTGTTGTACTCTCTTTTCAGTTGTACTTTAATTTCAGTTGGGTTTGTATACTGGCCCATTTACTTTCCAACACTTACTATTGTACTTAGTTTACTTAGTGTTTACTTCTGCTTGCTTACTCTGTGGTGTTTGTTTTCTTACATAAAGGCAATGCCTTCCCTTATATCGGGATTTATGCATTTGGTGCTAGTCGCAATCCCCTGGCCTTTGGAAGGCGGGCATGGGGTAGTCACGACACAGGTCCTGAGGACGGGTCGTGACACTGCTCCTCTACTCTCCAATCATGCGTGGGATCTCCCTTGGGGTGTCTAGGCCAGCTAGCCCTTCATGGGCCTACTAAGTAGATGACCATCCCCTATGTTGAGGGTTAGCCCATTGAACCAATTTTCAGCCAAACCCCCTTTGCAATTCCTCCTAAAAAAATACCAAAAATAAAACATCATGAAAATAATTATTTTAATTATTTTAATTTATTTTTCTTAATATTTCATCTTAAATTAAAATTAACCATAAATGAAAATCATTAATCAAAACATTGGCATTCAAAAATAAAAACATTGACATTAAACATTTTATTTTTTTAAAAAAATTTATGCACTAAATATAAACTCATCAGTTATGTTTGGTGATAAATGTTTCTTTGAAAGATAAAATAATTTTTTTATCATAGTAATTTATTTTTAACTTATATTGATTGAATAGTTACCTTAAATTTTTCCACAACACTGGATCAATATTTCTCCAATTAATATTTTTTTTTAAAAATATTAAAATTAATACAATTCAGGTGAATTATTATGTTCCATGATTTTTAGAAAAACATAATATATTATTGATGTGTAAAAGGTTTATATTTGAATTATATAACTATATTGTTGACATTAAAGTCAAAACAAATGAATATTTTCAAAAATGACATTAATGATATTTTATAATAAATAATATTTTATTAAATGATTTAAAATTCATAAAATCATATATTCATCCCAATTAATGGGATATGGTTTAACATATCAACCATGTTAGATTTATGGGTCACCTGCCTTTATATTGTGGTAATTGTCAAAAAGGTTAATGGGGGATTAAAATAAAGTGATAATGGAGAAAAAATGTAACACCCCATTACCTTTCTATTTGGTATTTTTAAACCTTTGATTTAGTTTTACCTTTTCATTGGTTGGGTGATGTTGAGAAGAAAGTGGGGGGATACCTGTAATGTTAAAATAAGGGTTTTTTTGGAAGTTTTCAGCATAAATCCTCTATTTTCTGCAGTCTGCTGGGGATTTACACATTGTGTAATGGAGTTACGCGATGTTTAATCATTTTCTAGAAGATGTCGTGAAATGGGTATACAACATTAAAGATTACATACTATGTATAACATACATGTCATGTAAATATTAAAAATCATACTTTTAATAAAAGGAGATGTGTTTTTTAAAATATATGGGACTCAAAAATTACATGAAGTTTCATTGGGTTACACACCATGTAAAATCTTAAGTGTCGGGTTTACGCAGGTGGTTTGACTAAAATTATTATTTATTTCCTCTAGGTTTCATTTCTCTCGACCTAGAGGATCTTCCTAGGAAATTTTGGTGATCTCCTCTTCTTATGGATCATCTGTTTAGTGATTGATCATCATTTTTGTTATAGTGCATCTCTCAGGGTAATCAATTTCCCTATCTCTATCTCTTTCCTCCTTGGGGTTTGATAGACCATCTTGGGATTGATGGATCTAGACTCTGTGTTGTTGAATCTTGATTCTAGGTTGAGTTTATAGATATTTTTCACCTTCATCCTTTATTTTCAAGTACCTTTGTGACCATTGGTTTACATAATTAAAGGTAGGTGGCTCTGTTTAAGTTGGAAAATTGTTTTAAACTTGAATTTATTATTGTTTTAAATTTATTTAAATTAATTTGTGAAAACACAATTCGATGAGAATTGGGATTTAATTTTATTTAGCATGGAACTTTGGGTGTAATTTAAAATTAGTGGATATTGTGAAATGATTTTAAGAAAAATAGATTAAATGGAATCAATAAAAATCTATTCTTGGTTTTTTTTGAAAAAGGAATAAAATGATGAAAAACCCATGATTTGGTTTTAAATGTGAATTGGAAATTTTGAAAAGGGAAAATGGGAAATTGAATTATGATAATGATTTATATGAAATGAAATGATTTTCCCTTTTCTAATTGATTAACTAAGAACATGATATCCTGGGTAGTTAGTTGGTTATTTATGACAAGCATGCTAGGATGGTAATTTCCTAGAAACAAATTGATGATGACAAATTTAAGAAAAACCTAGTTCAACCGATCTTATCCCAAATGGGATTTTGAGGAGTCTTATTCGGTGTAAGACTAAGCTACATGTGTACACATATTACTAATGGTCACTAATACGATTTGTGTGAGGATTAAATAACTAGAAACTATCATATCATAGGGAAGATGACCATGTCTCTCTTTGTGATGACTTTTGATTATAAATTCCATTGATTGAGAAATTTCTATACTCATTCCTAGTGATTTTATATAAACTATGTATTTAATCCATGTTTGAAATGTTTTCCATCATTATAAAATCAAAAGTATGTTTTTTAAATATGAAATTGTATCATCATACCCTATTTTATTGAAATTGACAACATGTTTTAGTTTATTATTTTTGAATCTATTTATAGAGCACTTGGAGAGACCCTATTGGGAACTTTAGACCACACCCTACCTTTTCCTTCAGGCATCTGTAGATTTTATCTTGTTAATTTTGAGTAATTGGAAATAACCTCTTGGTGGAGGTGGATATTCTTGATCCCTTGGGGGTTGGAGTGACGTGTCCTTTGGGATGTTGAGTTTTCCTTGTAAGAACTTGAGAACTTTAATGATGTACTATTTGGGTTTTGATATAACTTTTTGGTTTATGGTATTGACTTTTTGAGGAGTTTTGAGCATACTGATATGTATCTTTATCTTCTATTGTACTTGTTGAAAATTTGTTCCTTATTTTATCTTGTATGATGCCAGGTGCTTGTTTACAACCCATGGGTACTGGGAATGACTATAACGACCCATACTTTACATACATTTTTAATACTTCAAAAATTGAATCACACTTATTACAACATATGATAAAACTACAAAGTACCGTATAGGTATAGTGCCTTTAGAAACTGGGAAACATAAACAACTGGTTCATAAATCTTCTACAGTGTCTCCCATTTATTTCATCATATCTAGGGTCCCTTTTAGCATATTCTACTTAATATCCATCTTCCTGGCCTGGGGAAAAGAAAACATAAAAGGGTGAGCTCAAATGCTCAGCAAGGGCAAATAAAGGAAATAAAAATCATATCATATCTTTTTGAAAATTAAAACCTGCAAAAGAGATCATAAGATCTTAACATGGAATAAATCATAGAAGTGAAAATGAGATCCCCATAATCATAACATAAAACTTGAATCTTTGTGGCATGCACACATAATCATGGAAAATCATTTCTTGTTAGTCATGACTCATTGCCAAGACTATCTTAGTGGACAAAGTCCCTTTCTGAACCGAGTTCACTCCTCGTTTCAGTCCTGTATCACTGAACCGAAATAACCTTCCGTTCCAGCCATGTCTATCTCATGAGATATAAAATCATTACCCAATGCATTGGAGGGAGATATAGGTCCCACCCATCTTATAATGAATCCATTCTTATGTGTGCCACATAATCATAAAACATACATCATCGCATAACACATATAACAAAAATGGGATTCTTGAAACATCATGACATCATAAATCAATTCATATATGATAAAGGAATTCATAAACATAATTCCATCACAACATAGTCAAACCAATGTAAAAATATGGATAGAAACAGAACCCTTTATTATCTTAGATGGAAAATAATTTTGATAAAACACTTGAATTGAATTCTTGAGGAAAATATCCTTTCTTCTTCAAAAACATTTTTCCTTTCATAACATGTCATACAACTTTAAAATAAAAGAAGTTGATTAAAAATAAACTTGAAAACTTGTAAAGGAAGCTTCTTTGAAGTAATGTTTTAAAAATCCATTCATGCTGTATAAGTTAAAAAAAAACATTCTTCGTACTTTTGTCGGAAAAGTCAAAAAGTACCTCGTACGGAAAAACGACAAAAGATTCCTTTCATATTCTTTACTAAAAACTCACCTAAGGGTAAAATTGGATTTAAACTATTTCAAGTGGATGGAAACAATATTACATATTGAGGGAACATGGATGTGGATGATAAAATACACCCCAGTAAATACTTACGAATAAACAATCTCGGATAAAAATGAGATTGTGATATTTCCCTTACCTTAGGTCCGATTTGCTTTGTTCGTGTCCGAAGCTCCTGTATAATGGTTTAAATAATGTTATTGACTTATTCCAGAATCATACATATTGATATGAGATCATATATGGTCATATTATTAGCTTCTTGTTAGTAATATTTCATTGTTACTTGTTACTCGGGTCTTTATAACTTTTTGTTCTTATGCGTGTTTTGTCGAATAAATTCTTATTCTTATCTTTAGGTTATAGATAATTCATTTCCAGAATGGTATTAGTGTATTATATACCATATTCATTCATTCAATTCATTTATATAATCATTATGAAATGAAGATCATGTAGAACGAGTCGCATCACATCGTGGAGACGGTATTCCGTACGTACGCACGAGTGATGATATTGTTCCTATGATCGTGGAATTTTATTGGAGTATATATATATATTATTTCAGTATTACTTAATAATAATCATATATAGTTACTGATTACACCATTATACCAATCCTTGTAAGGTGATGGTGGAAAATAGATTACACCACGGCGTGGAGACGGTATTCCGTACGTACGCACGCGCGGTGATTTCATTTTTCCGTAGGATGGATAGAAGGTGAATTAGGGTTGTTTCATATTTATAATAACATATCAGTATGTAAGTAATACTGATGTTATTAATTTATCATGAAACAACTAAAGAAGAAGAAGTTGAAGAAGAAAGAAATTGAAAAGATCGGTAATGGATATTACCTCTTCTTTGGAACGCCTTTTTGAATCCTCCACTTAAGGAACTAAGATTGGTCTTTGGAGAAGACCAGGACCTCTAGGATTATTCTAGGGAAGTGTAGAAGGGAAAATGGCAGGGGTAGGCCGAGCTTGAGTGCTCAAATTTGTGTGAGGAGGAGGGGGAGGAGGTGCCCTTTTATAAGGGAGGAGAGGGGCACCTTAGGAATATCTCAAAATATTATTTTATATTAAAGTCAAAATCGGTTTATAATGGTTCCAAAGGGTCTTATTTCGAAGCTAAAGTGGGGATGGGTCGAAATCCTATCAACCAATAGGATTTAGACAAGTTTAGAGTATTATTTTAACCTTATCAATTAGATTTAACTCTAAGTTAATTAATTTAACTTTTACCGTGTCTTTTTGTTTTCTTTCACTATATGGTTAATACACTTACTATAACATGCCAAACGAACCCCAAATTGTTTATTATTAATATATATATCCTTATCTAAGTCATTTGGCCGAACCTTAGATTTTTAGGAATAAAATAACAATTAATAATATAATATTTGATTTAAAAACTATTTTGTGTCAATTTTGACACTATTTGATATATGATTTTTGTGAAAGTCATAACAGAATTATATGTTCGAACCAAGTTGATTAAATCAATACTAATATATCATAGTAACCTAGAAAATTAGTGGAATTCATAAAAAGTCTCAAATTACATTTATTTTGGTATTTATATTATCAATTTTGTCAATATTTCATTAATAAGATAATTACTGCATCATCTTTGTGTCATAAATAAATTAAATTATTTGATGTCTAAAAATTACAAATAAAATACCATCATGTAGGAAATCGTTTTAGCTTTCTAATGAATATTTACAATCGAATTTATCTTATGTATAACCCTATATTAAAAATGATTTACTTATTAAACTTTGATTTTAACTATTTTAACCCTTCTTTAAATAAATTAATAATAAATGTCCTAATCTAATCCAAGTGGGCCTAAATGGTCATATTTTATTCCTAAGTTTGTTTTTGGTCGAATTACACTTGTCCAATAGAATTAGGACATGTGTTAGGGTAATATTAATATCATATTTACCCTTAGTTACCCTATTTACTATTAACCGCGGTAAAAATAGTAAAAAGTTACTATTCACCAAAAAATTATTTTCATCTCATTGAACCACATTTTAGTCCTTGATATTAACCGTGTCTCTCGGATTTTTGAAATTCCATTCACAGAAGCGGTAAAATTAAGTTTTATGCAAAATTCAGTTTTTAACCTACCACTTAGTGGTTTCACTATTCATCAAAAATTGAAAGTTTTCAGAAAAATACCAAAATTTCACCCTAGGCTAATTTCGATATTCTGAGTCCAAAAATGAAGTCCATTTTGAAAAATAAAATTTATAAAATTTCAAAAAGTGGTTATTACTATTCATAACGGCTAGTTTTAATAGCATATTGTTGTTTAGTGAAACTCGGTATTGCGTACGACGCAAGCTATCGAGGAAGGTCGCGATTGCGTGTAAAGCAAGCCAAGCAAGTGTTGTGTAGAAAAAGATTCCTTTGATGATTTATATAACATAAAAGTCTCGGGTGTTACATTCTACCCCCCTTAAAAAGAATTTCGCCCTCGAAATTCGTCACTTTGCAACAAACAAATGAGGATACTTCTCCCTCATCATATCCTCAAGCTCCCATGTAGCTTCTTCAAGTTGGTGGTTTCTCCAAAAAACTTTCACCAAGCGAGTGGTCTTGTTTCGTAGGACTTTTTCGCTACGATCCAGAATCTCTATCGGCTGTTCTTCATAAGAAAGATCTTGCTCCAGCGGTACAACTTCTGAGCTGAGTACATGTGAAGGATCTGGTATGTACTTTCTCAGGAGAGATACATGGAACACATCGTGAACTTGAGAGAGATTCGGTGGAAGCGCCAATCGGTAAGCTACCTTCCCAACATGATCCAGTATTTCAAAAGGACCGATATATCTAGGGCTCAACTTCCCCTTCTTTCCAAATCTCATAACCCTCTTCCAGGGAGATATTCGTAAGAACACTTTATCACCCACTTCAAACTCTAGGTCTTTTCTTCGGTTGTCGGCATAACTTTTCTGTCGACTCTGAGCTGCTCTTATGTGTTGTTGAATAGATCTGACCTTTTCTGCCATTTCATCAACGAGATCAGGTCCTAATAGCTTTCTTTCCCCAACTTCATCCCAGCAAGTTGGAGTCCTGCATTTCTTTGCATATAGAGCTTCATAAGGAGCCATCTGAATACTGGAGTGAAAGCTATTATTATAAGAAAATTCCACCAAAGGTAGGTGTTGATCCCAACCTCCTTTGAAATCCATAGAGCAAGCTCTCAACATATCTTCTATGGTTTGAATTGTTCTCTCAGACTGACCGTCTGTCTGGGGATGATAAGCAGTGCTGAAACTCAACTCTGTATCTAGAGTATGCTGAAGACTTCGCCAAAACTTCGAGGTAAATCTCGGATCTCGATCAGATATAATAGAAAGTGGTACTCCATGCAATCTTACCACTTCCTTTACATATATCCTGGCAAGCTGATCTAGAGAGAAATCCTCTCTAATAGCAATGAAGTGTGCAGACTTTGTAAGACGATCAACTATGACCCAGATAGCATTATTGCCTTTGGATGTTTTAGGAAGTCCTGTGACAAAGTCCATAGTGATGTTTTCCCATTTCCATTCGGGTATGGGTAATGGTTGTAACATCCCCTTAGACTTCTGTCTCTCAGCTTTAACTTGTTGACAAACCAAGCATCGAGAGACATATTTAGCAACATCTCTTTTCATGCCATCCCACCAGAAGTACTCTTTCAGGTCCATATACATCTTCGTGCTTCCAGGATGAATAGAGAATGAAGAACTATGAGCCTCATCCAGCAACTCTTTCTTTAATTCGGGGATGGGAGGAACACAAACCCGATTCCTGAACTTTATTATCCCATCACAATCAAGGTTGAATTCAGGAACATTTCTCACCTTCTTTTGTAACTCGACATCTTCTTTCTGTGCCTCTTTAATCTTCACATGTATAGATGGTTGAACATTCATTTGAGAAAGATAAGATTTTCCCCCTTCCATTATAATTCCAAGATCCATCCTTTGTAAATCCATAAATATTGGATCTTTTGTGATCCTTATCATGGATAAACTAGCATGGTCTTGTCGACTTAATGCATCTGCCACCTTGTTTGCTTTCCCAGGGTGGTAATGGATTGAGCAGTCATAATCCTTAATCAGCTCCAACCATCTTCTTTGGCGCATATTCAGCTCCTTTTGTGTGAAAATATACTTTAAACTTTTATGATCAGTATAAATATCACACCTTTCACCATAAAGGTAATGCCTCCAAATCTTTAATGCAAAGATTACCGCAGCCAACTCCAAATCATGTGTTGGGTAATTTTGCTCATGGATTTTCAACTGTCGTGAGGCATAAGCTATCACCATATCATTTTGCATAAGAACACACCCCAATCCCTTCTTGGATGCATCACTATAGATCACAAACCTTTCTCCACTACAAGGCAGTGTGAGCACAGGTGCACTGGATAACCTTCTTTTCAACTCCTTGAAATTCTCTTCACATTCCTCTGTCCAGACAAACTTAACTCCTTTCCGAGTCAACTTGGTGAGTGGATTAGATAATCGTGAAAAATCTTTTACAAAACGTCGATAATATCCAGCCAAACCAAGAAAACTTCGGATCTCAGTTACTGTTGTTGGTCTTGACCATCTTTCGATAACCTCTGTTTTTGCTGGATCCACAGATATCCCCTCTTTTGAGATTATATGACCCAAAAATGCAACTTTTTGAAGCCAAAATTCACACTTGGTAAATTTGGCATAAAGCTTCTCTTTTCTCAGGGTCTTCAATATAATTCTCAAGTGATCTTCATGCTCTTCCTTGCTCTTTGAATAGACAAGAATATCGTCTATAAAGACTACCACAAATTGATCAAGATAGTCTCTAAAGACTCTATTCATTAGATCCATGAAGATAGCAGGGGCATTAGTAAGACCAAATGGCATCACTATAAATTCATAGTGTCCATACCTTGTACGGAAAGCCGTCTTTGGTATATCCTCCCTTTTGACCCTTAATTGATGATACCCTGAACGAAGATCAATCTTGGAAAAGTATTGAGCTCCGCATAGTTGGTCAAATAAGTTATCAATGCGTGGGAGAGGATATTTGTTCTTGATAGTGATCTTGTTAAGTTCTCTATAATCAATGCAGAGTCTCATTGATCCATCTTTCTTCTTAAAAAATAGAACAGGTGCTCCCCAAGGTGACGCACTAGGGCGTATGAATCCCTTATCAAGATTCTCTTGGAGTTGCTTCTTCAATTCCTGCAACTCAATTGGGGCCATTCTATAAGGTGTCTTTGAAATAGGCAAAGCACCCGGTACGAGTTCTATTGAAAACTCAACTTCACGATTTGGTGGAAGACCCGGTAATTCCTCCGGAAAGACATCATCAAACTCCCGTACAATGGGCATATTCTTAATCGTGAGTTTCTCACCAACTATTTGAGATAAATAACCTTCATTTAGTGGAATCAATACCCATAAGATGGAAGAAATTTCCACTGGAAGGTTATGTTCATCCTTGCATTGATAGACGATCGTAGGTTGATCTGGAATATGAAATGTGACTTCCCTTCTTTTGAAATTGATATGAGCTCCATGTAGAGAAAGCCAATCCATGCCAAGAATCACATCAAATTCCACTAAAGGAAGGATCACAAGATTTGCAGGAAGTACTTTCCCACAAACTTCGATTGGAGAAGAATTATAAACTTCTGATGCGATTGATGTGCCATTAGGTGTTGTCACAGCTAACTCAACATCTAATTGTTGAGGTAATACGGTGATACCCTTAGAAAATTTTTCAGAAATAAAAGAGTGGGTGGATCCAGAATCAAATAAAACATTTGCTACTTTAGAGTGGATGGTAAGTGTACCTTTCACCACATCGTTATCGTACTCCACATCGCTGATAGAAATTGCATGTGACTTTCCTTTTTCTTTAGCCTTAAGAGTTTGTTGACGTCGACCATCATCATCAACCCTTGGATTTGGGCATTGATTGGCATAATGCCCCATCTCCTTACACTTGAAACATTGAAGTGTAGCAGGTTCATTCTGTGTATCCCTTCCTTTGTTTGCATCATTAGACATCTTCTTCCCATTATCACGGCATTCAATTGCCCGATGACCTTCCTTTCCACATTTAAAACATTTACTTGTCCCTTTAAGACAACTCCCTCCATGTTTCTTTCCACACTTTGAGCATAAGGGAAAGTTCATCTTCTTTTCCGTGTGCTCTTTAGATTTTTCTTTGAATTCCATCTTCCTCTTCTTATCAAACCCATGTGACTGATGGGTTACTCCGATCTCCATCTCGACTTTGAGAGCACATCGAACGATTTCCTCGTAGCTATTGAAGTCCCTTATGGCTAACGCCCTTCGAAGACTTGGTTTTAAGCCACTAAAGAATCGATCGATCTTACTCTCAGGTTGGATAATAATACCAGAAGCGTACCTTGCAAGTCTTGTAAAATTTGCTTCATAGGTACCAACAGATTCATCATCCCTTTGCTTCAGTTCAAGAAACTCTTTCTCCATCTTTGTTCGGAGAATACGAGGGAAGTACTTATTGAAAAATAAGTTCTTGAACTCGTCCCATTCCATAGACTCAATTTCATCCCTTTGCCTCGTATTCTTAACAAGATTCCACCATTGATCAGCATCTCCTTCCAAACGATACACTGCTAGGATGACTTTATCATGTTCAGAACATTGAAGAACTGAAAATATCTTTTCAGTAGTACTAATCCATTGTTCAGCAACTAATGGATCAGTAGACCCGCTGAAAGAAGGTGGACGCTGCCTCATGAAGGATTCAACAGAATGTTGCTCCCTCCTTTGTTCGTTTGGAAATCCTGCATGATTCATAGCTTGAGAAAGTTGTGTGAGCATGGCTACAAGATTTTGCATTCCAGCTCCCATATCGTTTGGTTGCTCAGGGGGACAATCATTGCATTGCCCATCTCATTCCGCATTAACACGGTTCCTTCGGGTTCCAGCCATTGACTAAAACCAAGAAGAATAGTGTGAGCAACACTAATTATAATAGGAAACCACATAATTCAAAAATAAAATTTTCATGCTTATGGTCTTATCCTAGGTTATTCAAGGCCATTTCTAAAACACTAAGATTGTGTACTATGCTTAGACTTATCCTTAGGGTTCTTACTAAGGCTTTCACATCCTAGTTTCCAAAGGTTGACTATACCTTTCCTCTGATACCAACTATAACGGTCTGGAATTACTTCCAGTGGACTATAATTGATACCTATCAGGGCACTCCATGGGCGGCTACACCCCCTGGGCGGGACACACCACCATCCCCAGTGGCAGCCATTTCCTCATGAAGCCCTTGGGCGGAGAGCCATGCTTCGTCCAACGCTCACATGTGAGAGTTCCCAAGGATCGGATACATTCCTAACTCCTTTGACTCTGATACCAACTATAACGACCCATACTTTACATACATTTTTAATACTTCAAAAATTGAATCACACTTATTACAACATATGATAAAACTACAAAGGACCGTATAGGTATAGTGCCTTTAGAAACTGGGAAACATAAACAACTGGTTCATAAATCTTCTACAGTGTCTCCCATTTATTTCATCATATCTAGGGTCCCTTTTAGCATATTCTACTTAATATCCATCTTCCTGGCCTGGGGAAAAGAAAACATAAAAGGGTGAGCTCAAATGCTCAGCAAGGGCAAATAAAGGAAATAAAAATCATATCATATCTTTTTGAAAATTAAAACCTGCAAAAGAGATCATAAGATCTTAACATGGAATAAATCATAGAAGTGAAAATGAGATCCCCATAATCATAACATAAAACTTGAATCTTTGTGGCATCCACACATAATCATGGAAAATCATTTCTTGTTAGTCATGACTCATTGCCAAGACTATCTTAGTGGACAAAGTCCCTTTCTGAACCGAGTTCACTCCTCGTTTCAGTCCTGTATCACTGAACCGAAGTAACCTTCCGTTCCAGCCATGTCTATCTCATGAGATATAAAATCATTACCCAATGCATTGGAGGGAGATATAGGTCCCACCCATCTTATAATGAATCCTTTCTTATGTGTGCCACATAATCATAAAACATACATCATCGCATAACACATATAACAAAAATGGGATTCTTGAAACATCATGACATCATAAATCAATTCATATATGATAAAGGAATTCATAAACATAATTCCATCACAACATAGTCAAACCAATGTAAAAATATGGATAGAAACAGAACCCTTTATTATCTTAGATGGAAAATAATTTTGATAAAACACTTGAATTGAATTCTTGAGGAAAATATCCTTTCTTCTTCAAAAACATTTTTCCTTTCATAACATGTCATACAACTTTAAAATAAAAGAAGTTGATTAAAAATAAACTTGAAAACTTGTAAAGGAAGCTTCTTTGAAGTAATGTTTTAAAAATCCATTCATGCTGTATAAGTTAAAAAAAACATTCTTCGTACTTTTGTCGGAAAAGTCAAAAAGTACCTCGTACGGAAAAACGACAAAAGATTCCTTTCATATTCTTTACTAAAAACTCACCTAAGGGTAAAATTGGATTTAAACTATTTCAAGTGGATGGAAACAATATTACATATTGAGGGAACATGGATGTGGATGATAAAATACACCCCAGTAAATACTTACGAATAAACAATCTCGGATAAAAATGAGATTGTGATATTTCCCTTACCTTAGGTCCGATTTGCTTTGTTCGTGTCCGAAGCTCCTGTATAATGGTTTAAATAATGTTATTGACTTATTCCAGAATCATACATATTGATATGAGATCATATATGGTCATATTATTAGCTTCTTGTTAGTAATATTTCATTGTTACTTGTTACTCGGGTCTTTATAACTTTTTGTTCTTATGCGTGTTTTGTCGAATAAATTCTTATTCTTATCTTTAGGTTATAGATAATTCATTTCCAGAATGGTATTAGTGTAGTATATACCATATTCATTCATTCAATTCATTTATATAATCATTATGAAATGAAGATCATGTAGAACGAGTCGCATCACATCGTGGAGACGGTATTCCGTACGTACGCACGAGTGATGATATTGTTCCTATGATCGTGGAATTTTATTGGAGTATATATATATATTATTTCAGTATTACTTAATAATAATCATATATAGTTACTGATTACACCATTATACCCATCCTTGTAAGGTGATGGTGGAAAATAGATTACACCACGGCGTGGAGACGGTATTCCGTACGTACGCACGCGCGGTGATTTCATTTTTCCGTAGGATGGATAGAAGGTGAATTAGGGTTGTTTCATATTTATAATAACATATCAGTATGTAAGTAATACTGATGTTATTACTTTATCATGAAACAACTAAAGAAGAAGAAGTTGAAGAAGAAAGAAATTGAAAAGATCGGTAATGGATATTACCTCTTCTTTGGAACGCCTTTTTGAATCCTCCACTTAAGGAACTAAGATTGGTCTTTGGAGAAGACCAGGACCTCTAGGATTATTCTAGGGAAGTGGAGAAGGGAAAATGGCAGGGGTTGGCCGAGCTTGAGTGCTCAAATTGGTGTGAGGAGGAGGGGGAGGAGGTGCCCTTTTATAAGGGAGGAGAGGGGCACCTTAGGAATATCTCAAAATATTATTTTATATTAAAGTCAAAATCGGTTTATAATGGTTCCAAAGGGTCTTATTTCGAAGCTAAAGTGGGGATGGGTCGAAATCCTATCAACCAATAGGATTTAGACAAGTTTAGGGTATTATTTTAACCTTATCAATTAGATTTAACTCTAAGTTAATTAATTTAACTTTTACCGTGTCTTTTTGTTTTCTTTCACTATATGGTTAATACACTTACTATAACATGCCAAACGAACCCCAAATTGTTTATTATTAATATATATATCCTTATCTAAGTCATTTGGCCGAACCTTAGATTTTTAGGAATAAAATAACAATTAATAATATAATATTTGATTTAAAAACTATTTTGTGTCAATTTTGACACTATTTGATATATGATTTTTGTGAAAGTCATAACAGAATTATATGTTCGAACCAAGTTGATTAAATCAATACTAATATATCATAGTAACCTAGAAAATTAGTGGAATTCATAAAAAGTCTCAAATTACATTTATTTTGGTATTTATATTATCAATTTTGTCAATATTTCATTAATAAGATAATTACTGCATCATCTTTGTGTCATAAATAAATTAAATTATTTGATGTCTAAAAATTACAAATAAAATACCATCATGTAGGAAATCGTTTTAGCTTTCTAATGAATATTTACAATCGAATTTATCTTATGTATAACCCTATATTAAAAATGATTTACTTATTAAACTTTGATTTTAACTATTTTAACCCTTCTTTAAATAAATTAATAATAAATGTCCTAATCTAATCCAAGTGGGCCTAAATGGTCATATTTTATTCCTAAGTTTGTTTTTGGTCGAATTACACTTGTCCAATAGAATTAGGACATGTGTTAGGGTAATATTAATATCATATTTACCCTTAGTTACCCTATTTACTATTAACCGCGGTAAAAATAGTAAAAAGTTACTATTCACCAAAAAATTATTTTCATCTCATTGAACCACATTTTAGTCCTTGATATTAACCGTGTCTCTCGGATTTTTGAAATTCCATTCACAGAAGCGGTAAAATTAAGTTTTATGCAAAATTCAGTTTTTAACCTACCACTTAGTGGTTTCACTATTCATCAAAAATTGAAAGTTTTCAGAAAAATACCAAAATTTCACCCTAGGCTAATTTCGATATTCTGAGTCCAAAAATGAAGTCCATTTTGAAAAATAAAATTTATAAAATTTCAAAAAGTGGTTATTACTATTCATAACGGCTAGTTTTAATAGCATATTGTTGTTTAGTGAAACTCGGTATTGCGTACGACGCAAGCTATCGAGGAAGGTCGCGATTGCGTGTAAAGCAAGCCAAGCAAGTGTTGTGTAGAAAAAGATTCCTTTGATGATTTATATAACATAAAAGTCTCGGGTGTTACAATGACCTTCAACCTATGTCAGTTTTGGATCAGGTATCAAGGTACTAGGGTATATGGTCTTGTTCCTAACAAAGTGGTATCAAAGGTGCAAGTTGAGCATCTTTCTTTGATGTCATTATGTAGTTGGAATATATTATCAGGACTTATAAGGTAGTTGCGATTGGGTTCATGGCTATCTCTCATCATAATGAACCTTAATTCACTATGGGTGGTTTGGGAATGGAATCTTTAGGATTATTTATAGTCTATTCCCTACTCTAGATTTGGATAGGTAGAAAACTAAATCTTTTTTTATTATCTGATGGGATTAATTTCCCCTATTTATGTTGTTTGAGTTATTGATTTGAGTAATCTTCTAATGTATTTTATGTTGTTTGTTGATGTTGTGTGGCATCATACTTCTAATAACATGTGTAAATATGATCCAGGAGGAAGATGATGATGAATCATAGTGAGAAAATCCTCTCATTGACTAGAATCTGGTAGAGGTTATTGTGTGTTTTGTCCAAGCTCTGGGATATTCCCCTGCACATATTCTTGTTCGGGCTCCAACTGTGGATCCTCAGGGGGATGAATCTCAGAATCATTCCCCTAAGTTCCTTCTCTATAATCCACCAGTATTACAAGGATCTAATGATCCTTAAGAGGTTGCATATTGGTTGAGAGAGATTGATATTATGTTTAATTTATTGGAAACTCCAAAATCTATTAAGGTAAAGTGTGCTACCTTTAAGATATACGGACCTAACATGAGATAGTGTGACTCTATGTGGATAAATAAGAAGCACAAAGGTTTATAGTGTAAGAAATTTAAAGTTATATTCACTGACCAATTCTATCCAGAATCTATGGTGCTAGCTAAGGTAATGGATATTTTCAAACTTGAACAGGATGACATGACCATGATGGAATATGCAAATAGATTCATTGAAATTGTGTAGTTTTCACATGAGATTGTATCAAATGACAATATGAAGACCTGAAAGTTTGAGACGGGACTTCGATATGATATTCATTCTCAAGTTTTACTATTGAACCTCTATTCTTATGATGACGTGTTGGATAGGGTGTTGATGGTCGAACTTGATCTGGCATGTAAGTCAGGGTTGAACAAAGTTTCTTTTCCTCCCTGTGGTAGTTTTGTGCGTTCCCATAATGGTAATAGAAAGAGTAATGAGAATCACAATGGATATTGATGGAAAGGTTCTTCTAGACCTATTAAAACACCTAGTATAGGCCCATTGACATGCTTCTAGTGTGGTAAGCTTAGGAATTCAAAATGGGTTTTCATTGAGGAAACCAAGATATGTGGTTCTTATGGTCATTCAAGACACTTGTAGAAATTATCTTATATCTATTCTGCTCTAGGTAGTGGAATAGGCTCATCAATGCCAAAAATTACTTCAATTAAATCAGATGCTTCAATATCAAATAAGTTCTAGCCAAAAAAATCTGGAACATAGATTCTTCACACAACAAAAGAGTCTCTAGAGGAAGAAGATACATGTCCAGTGAATGTGAGATGTATCATCACTATAGCTTCATATTTAGTGATTGATTCATTTTACACTGGTGCATCTCACTTATTTATATCAACTCGTTTTGTGAATCTACAAAATCTTCTGACATAGATTTTGTCTTATGTGATGGATATTACTATACCCCTCAAAATGAAGAGAGAGTAGGGTCTTCATTATCCTGATTATGTTTTATCTTTATAAAAATTGATATTTCTTGGGATTTTTTAGTTATCGACATGAAATCTCTTAATTTAATTTTTAGGATGCATTGGATCATTGCTAATAATTCCTGAATTTATTTTTATCTTTGATGGGTTTCCTTTACTACCCTCGATAGAGTGTGCTATATCTTTTAGGGAGAAGGATACTTGAGGTCGAGCAGAGAAAGACCTTCTTATCTAGAGTTGGGGAAAGTAATAAAAGTGTTTTCTCTTTATATATAGTGAGAATCTCTAAGTTATGATCTCCCTCCATTTTCATCGAGTTTTATGATGTTTTTCCTTTTAAATTCTATGGTTTTCCACCAGTAAGAGCGGAAAAATTTTATATTGATTTAATACTTAGTACTTATCCAGTATCTATTCCTTCTTACCACATGTCACCAACTGAAATGAAAGAGTTGAAGACTCAGTTAGATGACCTGCTAGTGAAAGGATTTATATTCCCAAGTGTTTCACCTTGGGCAGTGCTTGTTCTATTTACTAATAAAGCTAATAGAACACTTTGTATATGAGTTAATTATTGAAAACTCAACTGATTTACCATAAATAAAAAGTATCTGTTTCCACATATTAATGATTTGTTTGACTAGATGTAAGGGTAGAAGTGGTTCTTAAAGATTAATCTGTGATCTGTTTATCACTAGTTGAGAATAAAAGAATCTAACATTCATTAAATTTCCTTCCAATGTATGGATAACCATTATGAGTACCTTTTCATTCCATTTGGTCAGAACAATTCTCCTAAAGTCTTTATGGATTTGATGGAAAAAATTTTATATGAGTATATTGATACATTCATGGTGGTATTTGTGAATGAAATCTTAGTTTAATATAAGTTCTAGGAGGATCATGTGTGTCATTTGAGAGTAGTTTTGGAATTTTTGAGAAATCAATGACTTTATACCAAGCTATACAAATATAATTTATGGATTTAGGAAGTAAAGTTATTAGGACAAATGGTCTCAGAAAATGATATTTCAGTTGATCCTGAGAAGGTGAAAGCTATTATTACATGGGAGAAACCATGAAATGTTTTTGAGATTTGAAGATTATTGGGTTTATCTAGATATTATTACATTCTCATAAATTATTTATCAAATTTAGATTCTCTGATGACCAATGTAACTCGGAAGGGGGTAAATTTCATTTGGGATGAGAAATTTCAGGGTTCATTTGTTGAGTTAAAACATTTTTTGACTTATATGTCGGTGTTGAATATTCTAGAGGCTGGGTATAGCTATGTGGTATTCTGTAATGCATTAGGTTTGGGCTTGGGTTGTGTTCATATGCAGGGTGATCACATAATTTCCTATAGATATTTTCATCTTAGGCCACATGAGAATTATTATCTAACTAATGACATTGAACTTATAGCTGTGATGCATGCACTTAAGATTTGCCGACATTACCTTTTTGGAAGAAGGTTTATCATGTGTTCGAAAACACAATAGCTTTAGTTATATCTTCTCTCAAAAATATTTGAATCTCTGCTAGAGGTGTTGGTTGGAGTACCTATAATATTTTGATTTCGATATTTCCTATACCCTAAGAAAAGGGAATGCTATTATTGATCCATTGAGCAGGAAACTTCCAACCCAGGTCACGAAAGAATCATCATAAGAGTGGAATTTCATGGCTCTTTTTGCATAGTTTCATATTTGAGTTTGATAAATAGGGGTCGAGGTTGTCTTGTTTAGTGTTCAGTTGAACTCCACTATTCTCAAGATGTTTCTTCAGTAAAAACAACTTTATAATGAATTATGTAGAATTAGAGACTCTATTTATAGTGGGGAGACTATTGTTGTGTGTTTGTTCTCTACAGAGGGTATTCTATGTTTCCAGAATCATCTATTTGTGCCGTTATCCATGAGAAAAGATATAATGGGAGATTGAAATAACTCCCAGTGTGTTGTACACCCAAGGACCAAAAAGATGTTCTATGACATACATCGATGATTATGGTGGCTAGGTGTGAGACAAGAAATCAATGATTTTGTTTATCACTACTATACTTCTTAATAGGTCAAGGATGAGCATTAGAGACCTCCAGGTTTTATTCAGACACTTCTTGTGCCAACTAGAAAGTGGGATGGTATTTATATAGAAATTATGGTTGGGTTTCCATGTACCCAGAGAAAGAAGAATGCAATATGGGCTGTGATCGATAAGACGACCAAATCAGACCACTTTATACCCAATCAGGATACAATCAAAGTTGAAGAGCTGGGAAATCTCTATATGAGAGATATTATTCATTTTCACAGAGTTCCATCTAATATAGTCTCTGATATGAATCCCCATTTTACTTATCGCTTTTGGAGAGGCCTTCAGGAGGAACTAGGATCTTAAGTTTGTTTAAGTATGACATACCATCCACAAATGGATGGCCATATAGTGAGAGCTATAAAGACTCTTGAGGATATGATTTGTGCCTATGTCCTCAATTTTGGTGGATATTTGGATTACCCATTGGGATTGGTTGAGTTTTCTTATAATAATAGTTATAGTTCCATGATCATAATGGATCATTTTGAGGCCTTATATAGAAGGACATGAAAATCTCCGTTGTATTGGTCAAATATTGGTGATATTTCATTGGTTAGACTTATCTTGGTTCAAGAGATGACATCAAAGATTCAGTTTATTCTTTAGAGAATTTTGATGGCACAGAGCCTGTATAAATCTTGTGCTGATCTTCAGCATAGACCGTTAGAGCTTTCAGTTAGTGACCAAGTGTTCTTGAAAGTTTTAACTCATTTAGGCCATGGATGTATTGGGATGCAAGGGAAGATTTATCCTCATTTTTTGGATCTTTTCAGTTTGCTGAGGAGGTGGGAAAAGTGGATTACCATTTATAACTTCCTCTAAAAATGACATCAATACATAATGTGCTCCATATATTAGAGATATAAAAGTATCTTTCTGATCAATCTCATGTTTTGAGAAGGAGTGATCTTGATGTTGAGCCTAATTTATTATTGACAAAGCATCCATCCAGGATAGTTTATTATGAGACAAAGTTACTCTGTGGGAGGATGATACCTTTTGTTCAAGTTCTATGGTAGCACAGTTTTGATTCACATGAGATGTGAGAGTGTGGTGAATTGATGAGAGTGTAGTGACCTCAACATTTTTGATATGGAATCTTCTTGACATGATTTTTAGGGACATAATTTTTTTATAGTAGGGAGGCTATAACAACCCATTATCTTTTTATCCTCCATGTTTTAACCTTTATTTTGGTTTTCATTTTTTATTGGTTGGGTAATGCTGATAAGAAATTGGGAGGATACTTGTAATTGAGAAGTCTGATGTTTTTTTGGAATTTTCAACATAAAACCCATTGTTTCTACATTTTATTGGGGATTGAAATTTCATGTAATGGAATTACATGACGTGTAATCCTCTCTTAGAATATTTTGTGAAATTATTACACAATACACAAGTTTACACACTATGTACATCTTACACACCATGTAAATATTAAAAATAGGGCTTTTAATAAAATGTGATGGATTTTTTAGTGTTAGTGGGACTCAACAATTACCTGACATATAATTGGGTTTCACACCATGTAAAATACAAAGTGTTGATTTTAAGTAGGTGGTTCATATGAAATTATTATTTTTTCCTCTAGGTTTCCTTTCTCTCAACCTAAAGGCTCTTCCTAGGCAATTTTGGCGATCCCCTCTTCCTCTAGATCATCCATTCAAAGATTAATCATTATGTTGGTTGTAGTGTATCTCTCTAGGTAAGTGGTTTCCCCATCTCTCTCTCTTTCCACCTTTGGGTTTGATAGAAAATCATGGGATTTATGGATCTAGACAATGTGTTGTTAAATCTTGATTATAGGTTGAGTTTCTATATCTTCTACCCCTTCTTCCTTTGTCAGCGAGTCCCACTGCGAGTATTTATTTATGTGATTAAACGAAGGTGGTTCCATTTAATCTTGGCCAATTTATTTAAACTTGAATTACTTGTTGTTTGAAATTTCCTTAAATTAATTTGTGAAATCCCAATTCGATGTGAATTTGGTTTTAAATTTATTTGGCATGAAATTTTGGGAAAACCCCTAATTCCAACGGAATTGAAAATTGGGACCTAATTTGAAATTAATGGAAATTGTGAAATGATTTTGAGAAAAATAGATTAAATTTAATTGATAAAAACCTATGTTTTTTTTGAAAAAGGCACGAAATGATGAAAAACCTATGATTTGGATTTTAATGTCAATTGGAATTTTGAAAAAGGAAATTGGGAAATTGAATTGTGAACAATGATTTATGTGAAATGAAATGATTTTTAATTTTCTAATTAATTGATATAGAATATATAATCCTGGGTAGTGAGTGGGTTATTTGGGACAATCACACTAGGATTGTAATTACCTAGAAATAAATTGACAATGAAAACTCTAATAAAATCCTAGTTTGACAGATCTTATCCTCGATGGGATTTTGAAGAGTCCTATTAAGTGTGGTCCTATGGGACATGTGTAAAAATATTAGCTGTGACCACTAAAATGAGATATGCAAGGATTCTATAACTATAAACTATAAAACTATAGGGTGGATAACCATGGTGATAGTTGCGATGATTTTTTTATTATAAAATACATTTATTGTGAAACTATTATACTCGTGCCCATCAATTTATATAAACTATGTATTTAAGAAATGTTTGAAATGTTTTCCATCATTCTGAAATGAAAAGAATGTTTTGTTTTAAATATGATATTTTATCTCCATGACCAATTTTATGGAAATTGAAAGAATGTTTTTGGTTTATTATTTTTTCATCTTATTATGGAAGACTTGGTGATACTGTCACGAACCAGCCTAGGTACCCGGGTAACCCAATAACCGAGCCACCCCTAACATATCTTGAATGGAATTCCCAATCTCCATGGGATGGAAACTAGAACCTGACATCACATACCATGCAAGTGGGAATGACTTTTCCACCAAGAATGCAGAAGAAAAGAAACAAGACAGTATGCATAAAAAAAGAAAATCTAATGGGAGTAATGTACCAGAATAAAAAGAGGCATAAAAGCCAATGTACTAAAATGGGAAAACAGCCCCAAGGTCTCTAAGGACACAACCCACCAAGATAAAAAAACTCAACAGATGGATACACCTCCAAGAGATCCCTTCCCTTTGCTCGAACCTAGAAGAAGAAAGTCTACAAACACCTGAAGTCAAAAGTAGAGTGTGAGCCTAAGCCTAGTAGGATACCATCAAAGATTCCATAACAGATTCCAAATATATATTATCCAAAGAAAAGCTTTAAATTTTTAGATAAAAGGGTTTGGAAATTCAAAAGAATATTTAAACAAAACATGCTATACATTTTCAAATGATGGAAATAAATATTTTAAGGAATGATTTTATAAATGATGGAAAATTTCTAAAACAATGTCTTATGTAAAACACTTAAATAAAATAGTTTATATAGATTAAGAAGACATTTAAGTAGTTCAAACAAACATTGATATACATTTATATCTCAAATATAAATAAATAAGCGAGCAATATGGTTATCTTCCAAAAGGGATGATAGTAATAACCAGCTATAGGATTCCGTACTCTCTATGTGAACTCAGAAAAATGTGTATACACACATCCCTATGACACTGGCGAAAGGAGACTCGTCACCAACCCATCGAGGATGTGACCCACCGCAAGTATATTTTAGAATGTTGTCGTAGTGTAGAGTGTATCTAAATAACTAAATAACTACCTAAGTCTTGCATGTGCTCTTACATGATGGGAAAACTATTTTAAGAATTCTTAAAATATGATCAATCCCATTTTTACAATTCAAAAGTGACAATTTCATCTCATTTAAAACCAAAGAACCTTGAATGATGATCTTGGTTTATATTCAAGGGTTATGGTGGAGGTCAATATCACGACAAATCATCTGGATGTCATACTTTTCAATGCGAATGAGTATAAGACTGGGGATCGAACTGAGTTTGAGTGCATGAATCCTTACTGTGAGTATTGAAAAATCATTGGACATTCTCTGCTTTAATGTCGTATAGTTAATAGTCAAGTGTCCCTCCCATCTCAAGATGGATGGATAGCGGTGTGTAGACATAGAAGAGACAAGATTACTGCTACTGATCCTCCGGAGATCCCTAAGAAAAGGCCTGAGGTATTGGTTAAGAAAAATACATTTCTGGGTGAGAGCTCGAGGAATACCTAGGAAGATTTGGTAGAGGAGGAGGAAAACTTGGATGCGGATCATGTAATTCTTGAGGAAATTGAGAATCTTGTACTAGATGCTTGCAATCAACCTCATATGGACTTAGATGATATTGTAGCCTATGATCAGGATTTGATTCAAGAGCCCGTGGTTGATCC
Organism: Viscum album; assembly: GCA_963277665.1. Classification (NCBI taxonomy): domain Eukaryota; kingdom Viridiplantae; phylum Streptophyta; class Magnoliopsida; order Santalales; family Viscaceae; genus Viscum; species Viscum album. The sequence continues at coordinate 286,856,074 of OY728153.1, read as the reverse complement.
CACTGGAGTTTTCCATACCTGTGTTTCTGTGAATCCATATAAGGAGCAAGATTCCCCTAGAGCTATATGTGTCAATCATAAGAGTGATTCTGGTCTTCTTCATAGGGAAGGTGATTCCTTGATAACTCTGGTGGAGATCCCAGGTACTACTACTTACCCTCTGTTAAATCCAGAGCAGGACAACTCCCAGGTTAAGACCTCACCTACTTTATCTGGTAAATGCTCTAAATCTTTCTTAGCTATCCTGAAGGAAACTTCAACTGATGCTTAAATCAAGGATCTTCCTCCTAAAAATAAATCTGAGGAAGTTATCATCTCACCAACCCACCCTAAACAACTCAATGCCATTGGCAGGTCCCCAAATGGGGCCTCTGAAGAAGCTCCCAAGGTTCCTGATTGGGCAGTGGGTTCTTTGATCCCTGATTAGATTGTTAGAAACTAGATTGTGATCACCCCTAACTCACAACCTGTAGAAATAGTTCTCCATAATCTTGTGACCTCTTTATCTTAGGAACAGACCACTCCTATATCCTATGTTACTAAAAAAACTTCTGTTTCTTCTATAAGAAAGAAGGATATGAAGTCAAATAAAACTTCTTCCCAAAATCCTAGAAGATCAGTAAGGAAGAGGGGATCGGGGGTACCTAAGAAAGAAAATGGGGGCACTTTCCCCAATAACAGGTTTTAATGGATTACATTTTTTGGAACTGTCAGGGCATTGCAGGCCCTGCCACTTTTGCTATTCTTAGTCATTTTATTCTAAATCATAAACCTAAACTTTTGTGCCTTAGCTGAGCCTAAAATTAATTATTCTATAAGTTTTAGACACCTTTTCCCTTTTGGTTATAAATTTTTAGGTGCTTGTAAAATAGGGTTGGATGTTTAATCTCTCTGGTTTTTTTTATCACAAATCTTTACAGAATGTTAACATTTTCCATTCTTCAGAACAAACGATCACTTGTGATTTCTATTATAATAAAAAACATAATTTTCATTCAATGATTTATTCTAGGAATAGATATCAGGATCATAGGACCCTTTGGAAAGAACTCTTGGATTTATATAACATCATTCATGATTCTTGGATTGTACTGGGAGATTTCAATACTATTCTCTATCCATGAAAAAATATTGTCCCTTATTTCTCTTCCATATCTTCAAGGTAATTTAGAGTGGCTATTGAGGACTGCAACCTATTAGAGATTAATCTCATTGGTTCCAAATATACTTGGTATCGAAGGCACTATAATAGGATAGTTTCCAGCAAATTGGATAGAGCTCTAGATAACGTACATGCCCTAGATTACTGGGAAAACATCTCTAGTATTACCTTACATAAATTCAATTCATACCCTCATCCCATTTTAGTCAGCCTCACATCTATAAATCCAAAAGCAAGTCTCACCTTCAGATTCAACAATGCATGGTCATCTAACTTGGATTGTTCTCTTTCTATCAAATCTTGCTGGGGGTCTATGAACCATCACAAAGATGCATTTTCCTGCATTTTTAAATTAAAGAAGCTTAAAATTTGTCTTAAGGCATGGTGTAGTGCTAAATCTAAACATATAGACAAATATATAAATGATCTTGAGAATTAGCTCACCCAAATTCAAAACAATACCACTTTCTATGATTTTCTATTGGATCCTCAAGCTGAAATCAACATCTCCATGAAATTGAATAAGCTTATATTTCTTAAGGATAACATTCACAAGAAATTATTTAAGAGAGAATGGATTTCAGATGTTGATCGTAATACTATGTTTTATAATTCTTTTCAAAGAATAAGAAAAGCCTCCCACACTCTTTCCTTTATAAGGGATAATGACAGCCTCCTAGACTCAAAGGAGGCCATTTCTAATCACATGGTCTCTTATTTTGAAAATAATTTTAATGGATCTCACATCAATAAGAACCTTCTGCCTGAGTTTATCCCAGACTTGATGAAAGAGGAAGACAACCTTTATCTTCTTATCATTCCTCTTGATCACAAAATCAAGGACACCATCTTTAGTATGAACCCTGATAGTGCCCTGGGCCCTGATGGTTTCAATAATGGATTTTTTTAGCTTCAATGGGATACTATTCATGTGGATGTTTGTAAAATGGTCAAATCCTTTTTCGCTAATGGAGTTCTCCCTCATGGTATTAACTCTCAATTCATTTCCTTAATTCCCAAAGTGGACAATTCCTCTTAAATTCATCTCTTCCAGCCCATTTCTCTTATAAACACCCTTTATAAAATTATCTCTAAGCTTATTGCTAATAGAATTTCTTCTCTTTGTCAAAAAATTGTTTCCTGAAACCAATTTGGGTTTATCAAAGGCATATCTATTGAAGATTGCATTTGCCTTGCTTCTGAATTCCCTAACACTCTGAAAAAAATGAACAGAGGAGGTAATGTTTCCATGAAACTCGATATTCATAAGGCCTTTGATACTATTGACTGGAACTTTATTATCAAAGTTCTCTATGATTTTGGCTTTAATGATGTTTTTATCAGTAGGATTCATACTTTGTTTGACTCGGCTTATATCTCCATCCTTTTTAATGGATACCCTAAGGGTTATTTTAAATTCTCAAAAGTGGTTAGACAAGGTGATCCTTTGTCTGCCATTCTCTTTTCCATAACTGAAGATTATCTTAGTAGACTTCTCACTAAACTTGTTTCTTATAAAAAACTTCATCCCGTTCATGCGGCTAGAAATCTTACTATTCCTACTCATCTTTTTTATGCTGACAATATCATTTTATTTCTTCGAGGAGATAAAATAAATATCTTAAGTATTAAAAATGTTTTAGCTCACTATGAAGATCTCTCGGGTCAATCAATCAGCTGGAATAAATTGTTTATTTTCTTCAGTAAAAATTTCTCTCCTAGTAGAAAAAATGACATCATCAATAGTCTTGATATTAAGGAAGGATCCTTCCACTTCACTTATCTTGGGGTGCATATTTTTTGCGGTTAGCCTAAATCCACTTTCTTTTCCCAAATTTTTGATTAGGTGGTTAGTCGGTGGTCTGCCTGGAAGAGTAAACCTCTCTCCATGGCTGGTAGGATTTGTTTAGTTAAATCCACCATAGTGTCCAAATTTGTTTACTCGATGATGATCTGTAAATGGCATGCTGGTCTCCTTAAGAAAATTAATGTTTACATTAATAATTTTTTTTGGACCGGAAGCATTCTTGAAAGAAAACTTATTACCATCCCCTGGTCTAAATGATGCAAACCCTTAGAAAATGGTGGTATTGGTATAAAAAACCTTCAACTCTTTAATAATTTTCTTCAAGATAAGCTTACTTGGAGACTGGTCAACAACAATTCTGATTCCACTACTTTCCTTAGAGAAAGATTCTTTCACAAGCTCAAAAAGGTAATTGGAGCTATATCCAATCTTCTATCTGGCCCTTCATTAAATATTCCTTTACAAATATTATGGTTAATGCTAGATGGACGGTTAGTGCGTATTCTTCCTTAAATTTTTTGTTAATGCTAGATGGACGGTTAGTGCGTATTCTTCCTTCAATTTTTGGTTGGACAACTGGGCTGGTACCCCACTTATATCGATGTTACCCCTAACTCCTCTCTGGTCAGTACCAATTGTTCTATAAGAGATGTCATCCAATCTGGTCACATTAATTTTCCTGACAACATCATGAGTATTGTTGATAATTACTCTTTCTCTAATGATGATTATTTTATTACTTGGGAACCAACTCAAAATGGGGTCCTTGATTCAAAAAGTTATTATAATCATAATTTCTCTGCTCCTGATATCAACTTTGTTTGGTTAAAATATTTTACAAAGCCCTGGATTAAACCTTCAAGACTCAATCTTATATGGCATATTGATCATAACCGTGTTCCCACTGAGATTTTTTTGAAATATTTTGGAATACAACTTTGTTCTTAGTGTCATTTTTGTTTTCAACATATGGAATATGCTAATCATCTATTTTTATCTTGTGCTATAGCCTCTGCTCTCTAGAATTTCATTACTGACTTGTTTGGATAAAAATGGTTACACTCTACTCTATTTGTGCTTAATTAATTCATTGTGTGGAGCTTGAATCTTATCAACAAATTAAGAATATTTTCTTAGCAGTGATTACTGAGCTCCTTCACGTTATTTGGTATGCTCTAAATGCCATTATCCATAAAAAATACTCATTCAGTCTTCATGCAGGTCGTATGTGAATTCTAATTGCTATATCAGATGCTTCTTCAATCCAGAAAGATTTTTTGTGACAATTTTGTTGGCAATTTATAGATCCTTCATAGACTCAAGGTAGATGGTCTCTATAGACAACCGAGCCAAACTTTTGAGGTTTTTTGGAAACCTCCGCTTCCAGGATGAATTAAATTTAACGTTGATGGAGCCTCAAAAGGAAACCCTGGACCTGCTGGTTGTGGAGATATCTTTAGAGACTTCCTTGGGAGGTTCCAAGGATGTTTCTTTAGAAGTTTTGGCATGGCCTCATACTTGGAGGTAGAAATGATGGTTGTGATTTATCCTATAGACTACATAAAAAAAAGGATGGAACAACATCTGGATTGAAAGTGAATCAACTACAATTGTCCAGAAAATTTGGAATGGCGTTGTGAATCTTTCTTGGATGCTCACTACCCTTTGGATGAGATGCCTCTCTTCACTTATGGAGATCAACTTCATAGCAACACACACCTTTCATGAAGTGGAAAGGGTGGATGATGGCCTTGCCAATATGGGAATCAACCAGAGCATCACTTGGATGGATGATTTGCCGGTTGATATTTTCCCTTTTTATGAAAGGGATTGTAATATTATTCCTTCCTTTAGACTTATGTAGTTCCTGCTTTCTATATTAATAAATTGTGTCTTGGTCTTTGACCAAGGCATCACCCCTTAAAAAAATGATTGAAATAAATCAAGCAATACAAGGATAATCAATTTGGAAAGTCGGAACAGAACCACCTGCCTCAAGGTCTTCGATGTTAGCAACAACGATAAACCACCCTATGTGGTTCAATACACCTCCTCATGACCTTATTATCATAAGCGTCAACACACCAATGGAAGACATTCGTGAAGGGTTCCTAGAACCAGAACCAGATATTTTATTTCAAAAGGAAACAAAATATCAAATGTGATGATAGTATCTCTCTCCTGAATAATTCTCAAAATTATCAAATAAAATATTACATGCGATTTTATCTATCATGGATAATTTCAAATTATCAATTAAAATATTACATGCGATAATATTTTATCTCTCATGGATAATTTCAAATTATCGATTAAAATATCACATGTGATAATATTTTATCTCTCTTGGATAATTTTCAAACTATCGATTAAAATATTACATGCAATAATATTTTATCTCTCTTGGATAATTTTCAAATTATTGATTAAAAAATTACATGCGATAACATTTTATCTCTTATGGATAATATCTGGATTATAATTTTATGTCTACGCATGTGTTTGAAATTATACTTCAATAGTTCATGCAATTACACATTGATAATTTTATATTTAATAAAATTATCCTTAACTTCTAAATAAATTATCAAAAATATATATCTAACTATATATTTATATATATACATATATATATATATCTCTTTTGAAAATCAAAATAAATAACATTAGATAATTTTAATAAAATATGAAAAGTTGTTTATCGATATATATATATATATATATATATATATTGATAATTCATTATCTTTCGATAATAAAAATAATTATCATTTTGACAATTTTAAACAATTATCCATTCAATAATTTGATGAAATTATCATTTATGAATTCATCCTAGTTATTGTTTGACAATTTCACCTAATTATTCATTTCTTGATAATTCTTTGGGATTATCCTTTATTTTAACAAGATTTTATTCTCAAAATAAATTATCGATGTAATTATCGTCAGATTATTATTTATAATTATCCTTGATAATTATCTCAGATAATTATTTACATATCTCTTGGCAATTTCATGAAACCAAATTTAGATGATAATCATTGGATATTTCACATAATTATTCATTGATAATTTGAGTTTCATCAGATTATTATCAAAATATTTTTTTATTGAGAAGGGAGAATAAAAAGATTATAATAATATAATGTAAAGACACTCAAATGAGGGGTGCCACACACATGAGGTGTTCATGAAGGATGGTCTCCGCTGGTGGATAAGACAATTGAAGAGGAATAGAACTTCACCAACCACTTTCTTGAAGAAATCAGGGTCCTCATATTTGACCAAAGCAACCCAGAATCACAACCGGAGGGTTCTGGTATTTAAAACCCCAATCCGCATAAGATTCATTCACTCAACTATTAAAACACTAATTTAATGCACCATTTCAATTGAATCTTGATGAAGGAAGGTTTTAATTCAACCCATTAGTGTGTTGGTGATTGAAACAGTTTAAAATATGTGGAAATGGAAGGTTTTGAAAGCTTACGGCATTAAAAATGGAGTTCCGGTGTGGTTTTGGGAAGATGAACAATGGAACTAATTTGTATTTATAATTAATATTTTAATTATTTAATATAAAAAATAAATGACACCAAACATCCATTAGAAATTAAATTTATACCTCATCTAGGGTAAAAACCTCGTTCTAGACCCAACAATGGTCTCATATTTCTCAAAGGATGAACGGTTTGAGATATATTTATGATTTAATATTTAAAAATCTGAATAATTAAAAAATTAAAATAAAAAAGGTTATTTTTGTGGGTGAGGCATCCTAAAACCCGATGCATACTAATGTTATACCTTGCCTAGGGTAAGCCCCTCATTCCGGACCTATCAGTGGTCTCATATTTCCCATATGATGCACCATTTTAAGATATTTAATTATTTTAAATGAATAATATACTAAATATTATTTAATAACTTTATCTTAGGAGCGAAACATTCAAATGTTTGACGCTTTCAAATATTATACCCCTCCTAGAGTAAATAGAATATTTCAGAGATAATATTGGTCTCAAATTTCTCAAACGATTCACCGTTATAGATTTATTCAAATATTTTGAATAAAAAGTGTGCACTTAATATATACTATTTAAAAAATTTATTTGGTCTTCATCAATCCTTTTCGAGTGTTGAAATAATGCACCAACTCATTGTTTAACTCATGAAATATTTAATTGAATATTCTAGAGTATTAATTGGGTACCATTTCACGATGTGTTTAACCATAACAAAAATTTTCATTGATAAACCATTTTTTCTCTTTTAATATAATAATAATTTAACATAAGAGGGTTTAGGAAAACCTAAAATAGTAACGGGATGTTACAACCTCCCCACCATTAGAACCTTTTGTCCCCAGAAAGCCTATGAAGAAATCTCTACCTCAAAAAGACAAAGTAATTATTCTCTCATCAGTGCCTCCCTCTCTCACATATTATGGGAATTAGAACCATACTTCCTTATCACACAAACCAGAGGTATTGTCCTCCAATGAAGTACCTTGGTCACAGAATCAATAACCATGACTGGTCATTCAGTCACAGATAAAACAGGTTCCAATTCAAGATCACGCCAACTCAGAACATGATATAGGTCAGATAAATTCTTTCAAAGCTGAGATACATGAAACAAATTATGTATCGACCACATTTTTGGTGGTAGTGACAAATGGTAAACAACATTTCCCACCTAATCAACAACCTCAAAATATCCCACAAAAGAAGAAGAAAGATTCCCTTGCCTTCCAAGCCGTTGATGACCCAACCAGGGTGAAAACTTCAAGAATACATGGTCACCAAAACTGCTACTTCAAATCATAGAATGTCTTAGTGCTTCCTTGGTGCAAAACTGATTGGAAATTATGGAAATCCCCCATTATAGCGTTTTTTGTCGCTAACGATGCAACATAACGGTTCTGGTAACATAGAACACCCTCTTTGGAGAACAACTACTGCGCATCAGCCTCCCCACCATAAAGAGAGTCTCTAATGCTTACAGAATTCATCAACAATATTTGGTTCCTGAAGAATCGTCTCAAGAAGAGAATATGTCAGGGAACCATCAGCTTTCATGGCAGTTAGAACTGACACCACCCAAGGTGACATACTTGGGTGAATAAATGTTTTCTCAAGAATATTTTCCAATTGGAACATTAGTTCTGTTAGTTTATTTGGATCCATTTGGTAAGAGGGAAAATAAATTGGTTGAGTATTGGGAATCAAGTCAATGGAAAAATTAACCTCCCTTAACAGTAGAAAACTAGAAAATACAGAAGTAAACACATCAGGAAACTCAACGATGACTGGAGGGAGATCACCACACATTAAATCTCGCTCCAGATAAAAAGTAAACACTGATATCACTTTACCCAACTCTAGATAAGAAGGTTCAGTTCTTCTCAACCTTGGGTCGCATTCTTCTTTAAGGAAAAGAGGCACACCATTGGGTGTAGTAGTTTAGACCCATAGAAGATAAAAATAAATCCATGATTTTTTGGTAATGAGTAAATCCATCCTGAAAATGATGTTAAGAGATTTCAAGTCGAGTACCAAAAAAAAACTCCAAGCAAGTTTGAAAAATAATAGAGAAAAGACACAAGAGGGATTATGGAGACCCTACTCTCTGTTTATACTAAGGGGTATAGTAATATCCATTGCACAAGATAAAATTTCCATAAGAATATTAAGAATATTAACAATACGAGTTGAAATAAATGAGTGAGATGCACTCGCGATTGTAATGGTACCACTCATGATTGTTGGACCAGTATCTACTTCCTCTGGAGACTCTTTCACTGCGTGAAGAAGCTTTGTTCCAGATTCCTGTGGCTAGAACCCTTTTGTACGTGAATCATTTTATTTACCTAAAGTTTTTAAGGTGTTTATGATCTTGTTCCATTGCGTGGAGTGAGAATGTTGTGGTAGAACATCTTCATGTCCCCCAAACATCCGCAGGAGACACAGTTCTTTCAGCCTGCTCAGGATTGAAAAAATCCACAACTTTGGCCAACACCATTGACTCTGGATAAAACTATTTGGTGAAAATAACCTTAAAGGTCTTTTAATCTAATCCCTCATGTTTCTTTGTCATCATTTTTGTGTCGCACCATCTCTTTCTTGGTCCATCCAACACAGAGGTGGCACACTTCACCTTGATCTCGTTTGGTGTCTACAAGAACTCAAATAGAAGTTCTATCATGTCCAATCATTCCTCAGCATGTTGAGGATCAGTAGATCCTTTGAAAACTGGTGGTTTCTAGTGAAATAACTCTTGAGAAAAATTTCTAAGAGCACCCCCAGGTTCCACAGCTAGATCCTGAATGGGGACTAGAGGTGGTGCCTATCCTAGAGCTTGGATAGTGCACACAATCACCTCAACTAGGCTTGGGTACACTGGAGGATTCACTCACTATTTCTCAGAAGTAGCCCCATCCTGGATCTGATTTGCATGTCTTCTCGGAGGCATGATGTTACACAACATCAGAAGGCAATAAGAAATACATTAGATAATGCTCATATATAGCAACAAGGGAAACATGATCTTGACTGGTAGAATATACATGATTTGGATTTCACTATATCCAAATCAAAATAGGGAAAATACTAGAACTAATCTACAAGTCGTCTTTCCCTAACTACCCCTAGCGACTTAAGGTTCATTACGGTGAGAGATGGCTAGGCACTCAAAGACCTTGAGGTAGGTGGTTCTGTTCTGACTTTCCAAATTTATTTTCTTTGTATTGATTGATTTATTTCAATCATTGATTTAAATCCAATTGCTCAAATTTTCATTCAATAAAATTGATAAAAACTAGATTCTAGTGAATCGAGATATTTGAAAAGTTTTTGGAATGAACATTTGGTAGACCCCAATTCCATTGAATTGGGTGTGTTTATGGAAATTGGATGATTTAAATTGTTTAATTTAAATTGTGGATTTGATGGAAATGATTTCAATTAAATTGTTGAATTTAATTGTGAAATAAATTGTGTAATGATGGAATTGGTTTTGAATGGATTTCAAACTGGTGAAAATGGATTAAAATTATTTGATAGAACCCTAGTGTTTTTATCTTGTGAAAATGCATGTTTTTTTAATAAAACCTGTTTGGTTTTAAATGGAAATAAATTTTCAATTTTGAAATGGAAGAATGGAATTGATTATATTTTAAGTAGTCTTAAAATAGTTTGCCCATCATGTACGAGCGCATGCAATACTTAGGTAGCTAGTGAGTTATTTGGATACACTCTACGCTATGAAAACGTTCGAAAACATACTTGCGGCGGGTCACATCCTTGATGGGTTGGTGAAGAGTCTCCTTTGGCCAGTGTCATAGGGATGTGTGTATACACATTTTTCTGCTTCTGATACCATTTTGTCATGAACCAGCTCGGGTACCCTGGTAACCCGATAATCGATCCAACCCTGACATAGCCCGATGGGCATTCCCGATCCCCATGGATTGGTGACTAGCACCTGACATCACATAACATTCAAGTGGGAATGACTTTTCCACCAAGAATGTGGAAGAAAAGAAACAAGACAGTATGCATGAAAAAAGAAACTCCACTGGGAGTAATGTAACAGAATATAAAGAGGCATAAAATCCAAAGTACTAAAATTTGAAAATAGCCCCAAGGTCCCTAAGGACACAACTCACCAAGACCAAAAAGCTCAACAGCTTGATCTACCTCCAAGAAATCCCTTCCCTTTTCTTGAACCTGAAAGAATAAACTCTACAAAAACCCAAAGGAAAAAGTAGGGTGTGAGCCTAAGCCTAGTATAATACCACTAAATATTCCATAATAGATGTCAAATATAGATTATCCCAAGAAAAGCATTCAATTTTCAGATAAAAGGGTTTGGAAATTCATAATAATATTTAAACAAAACATGCTATACATTTTCAAATGATGGAAATAAATATTTTAAGAAATTATTTTTCAAATGATGGAATATTTCTAAAACAATGGATTATGTAAAACACTTATATAAAATAATTTATATAAATTAAGAAGGCATGTAATCAGTTCAAACAAACATTGACATACATTTATATCTCAAATATAAATAAATAAGAGAGAAACATGGTTATCTACCAAAAGGGAGGATATTATTAACCATCTATTGGATTTATTACTCTCTATGTGAACTCAACAAAATGTGTTTACACACGTCCATATGACACTGGCCAAAGGAGACTCATAACCAACCCATCAGGGATGTGACCCACCACAAGTATGTTTTAGAACGTTGTCATAGCATAGAGTGTATCCAAATAACTCACAAAATACCTAAGGCTTGCATGAGCTCTTACATGATGGGTGAACTAATTTAAGACTTCTTAAAATACGATCAATCCCATTCTTCCATTTCAAATATCTCGATTCACTGGAATTGAGTTTTTATCAATTAAATTGAAAGAAAATTTGGGCAATTGAATTTAAATCAACGATTGAAATAAATCAAGCAATAAAAGGATAATAAATTTGGAAAGTCGAAAAAGAACCTCCTACCTTAAGGTCTTTGATGTTAGCGGTGAAGATAAACCACCCTATGCGGTTCAATACACCTCCTCACGACCTTATTATCATAAGCGTTGACAAACCAATGGTCAACATTCGTCAAGGGTTCCTAGAACTAGTACCAGATATTTTCTTTCAAAAGGAAATAAAATATCACATGCGATGATAGTTTATATCTCCTGAATAATTCTCAAAATTATTGACTAAAATATTACATGTGATTTTATCTTTCATGGATAATTTCAAATTATCAATTAAAATATTACATGTGATAATATTTTATCTCTCACGGATAATTTCAAATTGTCGATTAAAATATCACATGCGATAATATTTTATCTCTCTTGGATAATTTTCAAATTATCAATTAAAATATTACATGCGATAATTTTTTATTACTCTTAGATAATTTTGAAATTACTGATTAAAAAATTACATGCGATAACATTTTCTCTCTTATGGATAATATCTAGATTATCATTTTATGTCAACGTATGTGTTTGAATTTATCCTTCAATAGTTCATGAAATTACACGTTGATAATTTTATATTTAATAAAATTATCCTTAACTTCTAAAGTAATTATTAAAAATAATTATCTAACTATATATTTATATATATACATAGATATATATCTCTTTTGACAATCAAAATAAATAACATTAGATAATTTTAATAAAATATCCCAAGATGTTTATCGATATATATATATATATATATGTATAATTCATTATCTTTAGATAATCCAAATAATTATCATTTGACAATTTTAAACAATTATCCATTCAATAATTTTATGAAATTATCATTTGTTAAATCATTCTAATTATTTTTTGACAATTTCACCTAATTATTCATTGCTTGATAATTCTTTGGGGTTATCCTTTTTTTTAACAAGATTTTATTCTCAAAATAAATTATCAATGTAATTATCATCAGATTATTATTTATAATTATCCATGATAATTATCTTAGATAATTATTTACATATCTCTCAACAAAACCAAATTTTGATGATAATCATTGGATATTTCACATAATTATTCATTGATAATTTGAGTTTTATCATATTATTATTCAACTATTTTTTTTATTGAGAAGAGAGAATAAATAATAATAATAATAATAATGTAATGTAAAAACACTCAAACCAGGGACACCGCACACATGAGGTGCACATGAAGGATGGTTTCCACTAGTGGAGAAGACTATTGAAGAGGAATAGAACTTCACCGACCACTTGTTTGAAGAAATCAGGGTCCCCAGATTCGACCAAAGAAACCCAGAATCAGAATTGAAGGGTTCAGGTATTTAAAACCCCAATCTGCATAAGCTTCATTCACCCAACTATTAAAACACTAATTTAATGCACCGTTTCAACTAAATTTTTATGACATAGGGTTTTAATTCAACCCATTAGTGTGTTTATGATTGAAATGGTTTAAAACAGGTGGAAATGAAAGGGTTTGAAAGATTGTGGCGTTAAAAATGGAGTTTCAACATGGTTATGGGAAGATGAATAGTGGAACTCGTTTTTATTTATAACTAATATTTTAATTATTTAATATAAAAATTAAATGACACCAAACATTCATTGAGAATTAAATTTATTTCTCATCTAGGGTAAACACCTCGTTCCGGACCCAACGGTGGTCTCAGATTTCTCAAAGGATGAATGATTTGAGAGATATTTATGATTTAATATTTAAAAAATGGAATAATTAAATAATTAAAATAAAAAAGGATATTTTTGCAGGCGAGGCGTCCAAACACCTGACACATACTAATGTTATACCCTACCTAGGGTAAAACCCTTATTCCGGAACTATCGGTGGTCTTAGATTTCTCATATGATGCACCATTTGTGTGATATTTAATTATTTTGAATGAATAAAATATTAAATATTATTTAGTAACTTTATCTCACGAGCGACACATTCAAAAGTCCAACTCTTTCGAATGTTATACTATCCTAGGGTAAACACTATATTTCAGACATAATACTAGTCTCAAATTTTGTCAAACGACACACCATTATGGAGTTATTAAAATATTTTGAATAAAAAGCATGAATTTAATATATACTACTTAAAAAATTTATTTCATCTTCACCAAGCCTTTGTGGGTGTCGAAATCATGTACCAACTCATTGTTTAACTCATAAAATATTTAATTGAATATTCTGGAGTATTAATTGGGTGCTTTACCATTTCATAATGTGTTTAACAAAAACACAACTTTTCACTAATAAACCATTTTTTTATCTTTTAATATAATAAAAATTTAACATAATAGGGTTTAGGAATACCTAAAATAGTAACGAGATGTTACATATGCCATACTAGATTTTTTAGTTCACACCCTACATTTACCTTTAGACATTTATAGATTTTCTCCTACCCGATCAAAGTAAAGGGAAAGTGCCTCTTAGAGGAGGTGGATGTTCTTGAACCCTTATGGATTGAAGTGACATGTCCTTTGGAACATTGATTTCACCTTGTTAGACTTTGAGTACTTTGATGATGTACTATTTGAGTTTTGATATACCTGTTTGGTTTCTGGTAATGTCTCCTTGAGGTGTTTTTATTATAATGATATGTATCTTTATATTATATTATTTTTGTGGAAAATTCATTCCCTTTTTTTCTTGTATGATTCCAAGTTCTTTTATTCAACCTATGGGGATCCGAAATTCCCTTTGGGATATGTCACTATTGGCTTGGGTATTAGGGTACCACGGTATCCGAGCTAGTTCATGAAAAAAAATCACATAAAATTGTCCAAATATTATTGGATTACAGGATATCAAATAATAATCATCCTATATTTGAAATATATCAAATTTTTTCCACTTTTCCATGAAAATTAATTTAAATTAATTTAATACTAAGTAAATCCAAGAGTGCCCCTCCCCTCAATTATAAAAGAGAACTTCTACTCTTCTCTTCCCCGCACCTTTTGATCCCTCTAGGTCAGAAAATTACTTCTATAATACTTTCCTAGATTCCTTCCCCACATCATATATATTCTTATATTGAAAATATACCATCCTTTAATGGCTTAAGGGGTAATCAAAAATAAGTTGCTCAATGAAGAGTAATAACTCTTAACTAGGCGTTTTCAATTTTAGTTCTTCGCATACCTCATATAAATCCATGCTATCCATTATAAAATAAATAATTCAGTATATTCAATATACATTATTATTATTATTATTATTATTAAACAACCATTATCCACCTTTTTTCCAACCTACGTAAACCAAAAACATCACTCATGCTTATGTACGACATACCATCTCCACTTATTAGTGTAATTCAATTTTCATCCCTACTTTACTTGGATGGTTATAATTAAGGATTAAATAAATATATAAGTTATTTATGATATAATTATGATTTTGGAATTATAAAATAATATTCATCTTTCTTTTATTCTTTTTTAAGAAAATGAAAACAACATTCATGCATACGTGCAACCTACCGTCTCTATGAACAATGTAAATCATTTTTTATATATAACTTTTATGGTTGATTATAAATATATATAAAATGAATATGCATGATATTTATATTTTTAATTACATTTTTGATATAATGGAACCATTATAAAAGTATTAGGACTGAGACTGTAGAACCGAAACATGCATGAAAAATGAAGAAGTTATTATCCAGAATAGTGATTTTAATAAAAAATTGTTAATAAATGGGTGATAAGATTTTATAAGTTAATAATATATTGTATGATATATATTTATATATATGAGTATGGTTTGGAAAAAATTTATAAAAAACTATATTTATTATGTGGTTCTATGACGTATAAAGAAATATGAGACTTATGGTATGTGATTTATGTTTCAATCCCATATTAATTAGGATATTTTTTGCTTGAGTTTCTATTGAAGAAATTTTATGACATTTATTTGATAAAAAAATTTCCATTTTTTTGTTTGGTTATTCCTGGTTTTTCAATTAATAGTTCCATTTTTCTCACCATGGTACTTCAAATGATCAAGAAAATACTTTTGATAAAAAGAGACTTTATTTCCTCTTTGGTCAAGAATATTTTTATTATATATCCATGTTTTCTTTAAAATGTTTTTGATAATGTTTCAATATTCTCATATAAAGATTTAAATTAATTTTTTACCCATGTTTTAATTTTTATAATATTTTTAAAAGAATATTATTAACATTTTTTCTAACAAGGTACTTTTTCTTTTTACTAAAAATGTAAAAGGAATCTTTGTTTTAACATACATGACATAAACATAATTTCTCACTATCATGAAAACTCAAATATTTTAAGATTACATGTTTATATGGTTCTTTTCCAATAATTTTTTTCCATAATATTTTGTAAATGTTTATATTTTAAATAAGTGATTTCAAAATGAAAAGAATATTTTCCTGAAGAAATATTCGAGTGATCTTTAAAAAAAAAATTCATTTACAATAACATATTTTTATGTTAATTATGATTTATTGGGGGATATGATCCAATGATATCATCCTGATTATTTCTTTTTATGGTTTATTATTATGATCAAGATATATTTTTGAAACCCGTTTTTTTTTCATAGGTTATGCTATGATGAAATGTTTAAGAAAACTGTTTCATTTACATAAGTTATGTTATGATGATATGATTGATATTTTATGATCTTGAGGAACACATATGTATGGTTTTCATTATATGATGGGTGGGCCTATAATTATGTAGTTCTTTGATACATAGTGAAAATATTTATATCTCATGAGATAATAATGGTAAACGAGTTGATATATACTTAATATACTGTGTGAAATAGATAGAGATGCCTGATCTACTATGAGAAATAGATGGTGATTCCTAATCCATTATAATATGGAAAAAAGGTGTTGATGCCTAATACACTATGATATGATGGTATCTTTAGTTAACCTTAACATATAAAATGGTTTCTATTCATATAACGGTGCCCCAATTTTATGACATGTTTTTATGCTTATGATTTGAACTCGTGTTTAATGATTTATTAGTAATGATTTATCAGTCTGATAATTCATGTATTTCAAATTCTAAAGATTTATTTCATAATTCATGATTATGATCCATGATAAATTGGGTTTGAACTTCTTATGTTATGATCATAATCTGATAACCTAATTCTTATCTTAGGCTTTCTTATAATCATCAATTGATATCTCCCTTATTTACCCTTAATGAACATTTAAGCTCACCCTTTTGTATGTTTCCTTTCCCCATGTTATGAAGAAAAGTTTTAGGTATTGTATGTCAATAAGGGTAAAAAGTGAGAAAAACTTTATGAGAGATGATGCCGAATGTACCTAAATATGATAATTATGTATCTAGTCTCCAAAGACACTAAACCTTTATGGTTTTGTTATGGATCTTAATTTTATTTATTGAATATTCATCTAATAATGAAATATTTATATATGAAAGTACCGTGTCACTTCAGTTGGTATTAGACTGGGGTTTAGTAAATCTTTAGAGATTAGGATTAAATAACTTTAGTGAAAACCTCATGTATAATTTTATGTATAGTATAACATCATAATGTTTTATTAAGATATAGATTATATGGTTTTCCAAGAAATAAATTCCTCTTTGGATACTATATGTGGATTTGGTTTTTTCATAGATAAATATAGGAGAAAAAACCCTAAAGGGTTGGTTGAGTATATCTTGACCATCATTCTAGTACATGGTGCATTTTCTCTTACTGCACACCTGGTTAACACTCTTGGCGAATATGCTTGGGTTAAATAAAATTTTATTTATGAACCATTATGGAGGATTTGAATAGATGATGACCATGAATGACCTAGGTTGTCACGACACATCCTCGGGGCCCGTACCGTGACTACCCCAAGCCCACCTTCCATAGGTCAGGGGATGGTGACTAGCACTAAAGGCGTAAAACCCGATAACTGGGAAGGCATTGCCTTTATAAACATAAACACATCCAACCAGAGTTCAAGCGGAAGTACACACTAAGTAAATAGTATAAAAAAAGTTATGAAAGTAAGGGGCCGAAAATATAAGCCCAACTATAAAGTACAAGGTAAAATACAAAACAGTTGGAAGGTGATAAGAAGCTCCTAGATCGTCCACCACGGATCCTACCTGAAGGGTAGGTACAGATAGCCTCCTCAGCGCCCTCATCCGTTAACCTCCTCCGGGTACCGACTCGTCGTGAGGTCCACCTCAGGGTACCGACTTGTCGTGAGGTCCACCTCTAGGTGCCGTCCATTCCCCGTACACTCGGCCACCGTCAGCATTGTTCATCGTATGCATCCAACACAACGAGGTGTGGGCATAGCCCGTGCAGGGGTGAGTATAATTATACTCAGTAGGGACCCTGAGACCATTAAGGTCTCACTAAATCCAACAAGGATAAACCACAAAGAAAGATCTCAACAGATAACCTTTACTTAGGTATATGCCCATACATATACCTAAGTTATCAAGTAACCCATCTCAATCATGAGGAAAACACAAAGGTCATTGACTCAGCTCAGACCATGATTTTCATTAATGATATCAAAACCAAAAATTATGAAAATCTCTTCCTCTGACGAGTACAGTGATCCTTTCACAACTCTGAGGTGCTGCTCACTAACCTTAGACTGCTGAAGTACTCCACTTGTCGAGTACTGTGGGCCTGATGCTACAACCAAGCGCTTCCCACCACAGGTCTGCTGCTACAACCAAGCGCACCCCCTCATAGCCTATAGAGGTACTCCTTCTATTGAGTACCGCGGGTTTGCCGGTACAACCAAGCGCTCCTCCGCCGTGGGTCTGCCGCTACAACCAAGCGCACCCAACTGGGCTATCCGAATCACTCCGAGTCGATCGATCAGCAATAGTCAAGTCTCAGCCAGCTACTAGTTCTCTCCACTCTACTAGCTCGTCACCGGGAGGTTCTGCTCCATGAGCTACTGGTCGATACTCCAAGTATCTCAAGGTTCCACGAAGAAGTACCCCAAAGGTCTGCCACATCATAAGAAACTCAACACAACAGACGACGCGTCAATCGGACGCCCGGTCTGTGTGTTATTAGCCTTTTCGTCCCGGGGGCCCGGTTGGTTTCGTGCATGAACCAAACCGACCGTATCTCAACAGTTCCCCGAACTCTCATGGGGTATAATCATAGGGACCGCTTCTCAACGTGATCTCTAATGCCGTTGACGGTTTGTCAAACGGATGTCCGGTCTGAAAGTTATCGGCTTTTCCGTTCCAGGGGCCCGGTTGGATTTCCGATACAATCCAACCCGACCTTACTCCAACTGTATCCAAACCTCAAGTGGAGTATTCCAAAAGAACTGTCTCATAAATAGTAATCCAACAAAGTCGACAGCACGTCAATCGGACGTCCGGAGCTCAAGTTATAAGCGTTTTCGCTCCGAGGGCCCGATTGGTTTCGTGTTCGAACCAACCCAGCCATACCAAAAGTTCACCAAAACCTTTAGTGTAATATACCAAAACGGCCGTATTGATCCAAGGATCCCATTCCAACTGACGGTGCATTGATCGGAGGTCCGTAGCCCAAGTTATGGGCGTTTGAATGGATCTGTCCGAAAACAGGGGATTTGGGCCCGGTCCGACCCAGTGGGGCACGGCCCGGCCCGACGCGGGCGGTCCGACCCAGCACGGGCGGCTGACCCAGTGCGGGCGGATGCAGAAGGGGGGGGGGGGGCACTGCCCCCTTGTTTTGAAACGGCGGCCCCCTTTCGGGGCCCGCCCTTGCCAGCTACCAGGGGTTACAACCCTCAGACTTCCCGAAAAACGGCCAGCCATAATGGTCAGACGGTGACCTACCGCGGGACCCCCACCCTGGGTCCCGCCTCCTGGTGGCGCCGGTGGCCGGCCGAGCCCGACCACCTCCTCTCGAACTGCCGCGGCCATTGTTGCGGCTCTTCTTCGGCCGGTGCGACGTGACGGCACCGCGCACCTCCGCTGCGGCCAGCTCCGGCCACGGTTCTCTCGTTCCCACACGGTGCAACGACACTGCGCCGTCTTCAACACCATGAACAACAAAGGTAAAAAATAAGGGGAGGAGGATCAGCCATGTTTGTGCGGTCCGACCTCCTCCCGTTGTGACGATAGCAGGCGGCCAAAGAGCGAGTATACACAATGATAAACAAGCGCAAATTTAATTGATTTAATTTGAACATAAGACCTACCTCAAAGAATTTCGGGGAAGCTAGAATCGCGGAAACGGCATCGCGGGGCGAGGCTCCGTATACTTCGATGGAGAACGTCCAAAGAGGGAGCGACGTCTCCCTTTCTTTGATGTGGAGTGAAGATGGAAAGGCGTGACGACGTTCTTCACATTCTTCAATGAGGAAGATGAAGTTCTCTAAGACTTAGAGCTCTCCCTCTCTCAATTCTCCACACAACAAAACAACCCAAAATAAAATAAGGCTTTCCTTATTTTATTTACTCATGACAACTTTTTAAAATTTCAAAAGTTGAATTCACTTTATTAATATTGAGTTGTCAAAATAAATGGGGTGTAAAGTTGGCATTATTAATGTGAGGGAGGGTCACATAATTTAATAGGGGGTTTTAGAGGAGTTAGGGAATTTGAAAAGGTGGGGGCTCGTGTGGGCCCCACCTCCCTCATGACCACACATGGGAAGTTGGGTGGTTGTGGGCCCCACCATCAACTTCCCATGAGAGAGTTTAACTACCACAGATAAAATAAAATTGCACACAACTTTATTTTACTTGTCAGTTAATCCCCAATTTTTTTACAACTCCTCCCGTGCAAACACAACTCCAGAAAAGGTCTTCTTAAGCAATTAACGGTGCTGCAGTTTCATCGGTGCCCTCAGATTTTGATTCTGAGCACCGGTTCAAAAGTTAGAAAAACCCACTTATTCGTTCATTGAATGTACCCGAGCTAAACTTCGGAAATTAATTCCGGGCACACCAGGCCTCGGAATCGGGTGCCGTCAGAAACCACATACTTGTAAAATCCAAAAAAAATTAAGAAAAAAAAATTCGTTGAAATTTACGGGTCTTTACATTACTCCCACCTCAGGTATTTACATCCTTGTAAAGATACAACATAAACTAGGGAAACAAATGAGGGTACTGAGCACGCATCTGAGCCTCTCACTCCCATGTGCTCTCCTGGAGGTTCCCGTGCTACCACCTGATGCGCACTAAAGGAATCGAACGTCCACGTAGGACCCGCTCCTGTCGATCCTCAATCTCCATCGGAACCTCCACAAATGTAGCCCCGTCATCAATGTCCATCTCCTTGTGATCGATGATATGTGTTGGGTCGTGCACGTATCTCCTCAGCTGAGATACGTGGAAGATGTTGTGCACCTGGTGCAACTGAGGTGGAAGAGCCAGGCGATAAGCCACCTTGCTTATCCTGCTGTGAACCTGGAATGGTCCGATGAAGTGCGGAGATAACTTTCCGCCTCTGCCAAAACTCCTTATACCTCTTCGAGGTGAGACATGTAAGAAAATGTGGTCGCCATCCTTGAACTCCAGTGGTCTCTATCTCCTATCAGCCTAGGACTTCTATCTATTCTGTGCAGTCTTCATCCACTCCTGGATGATCTGCGCTTTCTCTGTCGTAGTCTGAACCATCTCTGGTCCTACAAGAGCTGCTAAGATTTCTCCTTTACTGATAAGAGAAATCCGGTCTCATCCCCTGGATGAACCATGTTCTTTTCCTAATACAGTCAATCCTGGCATGAATGATACTAATCCATGCCATGGATGACGTCGTAAGGCCTCGACGCTACTACCAAGATATCCAACCGTTACTCTCGCCTCCAAGGGTTGAGTCACACTGTCGGCATCAGGGTGTGGTCACTGGGTATCCTCCAGTAGGTATCTCGAAAGTGAGGGTACAGTCAATGGTTTTAAACTGGAACCTCTTAGTAAAAAACATAAAGAGAGGACAGTAAAGTAAACGCCACAAAGAAATGTGTCTTTTATTATTGCAGCTCAATGTACAAAGACACATACAACCAGAACAACAACAAAAAGGAAGCTAGAATCACCAATAACAAAGGCCTCCATGCCTGAAACTAGTCCCGCTCCTGTCCTCCCACTTCTGGAGCTCCATATTCATATGCTTTAGCTTCCTGAAGCTGTTCTCTCCCATGTCCACCCGTTCCCTGCAGTTGGGGTGGACCTCCTGGTGGTGGTGGTGGAAACACCTCGATGTGTCCTTCACCCCGGTTTCCTTCTCCTTGCGGTCTGCCTCGATCGAACCTCTGTCTCTGCCCGGGAGGTCCTTTGTCTATCTGCAGATCATCTGAATGGCGGGTCGGACAGTCATGTGCCATGTGACCAATCCCGCCGTAGGAGTAACACTGTCCACTCTTGGTAAGTCGTTCTCCACCCTGGGTACCTCGCACACACGATCCTTTATCATGCGGTCGACCACCTACAGGTCTGGTCCTCTTGGACCTCTGCGTCATCTGTCTACTACCCACTACAGAAGACTCTACCGCATGCCAGCTAGTGGTGGGTCTTGATGTTGGAGACTGCTCAGTAAGGAAACTCTCCACTAAGAGGGCTCGCTCCAACACCCCCGTCTGTGTCAGGATGCTGTGGGAGACAATTGAAGCTCTAATCTCTCGCTTGAGCCCCTGCTCGAAGGTTTGGGCCCTGAAGAATGGGTCCTGTACCATGTATGTGGAGTAGCGCGAGAGGTCTGTGAACCTCGCTGAGTACTGCACCACCGTCATGCTACCCTTCTGTAGATGCAGTAGCTCATGAATATGAACCGCTCGTAGGGTGGATGGTACAAAATCTTCCCGGAATAGGCTCTTGAATCCTGCCCACCGAAGTGTCGCCTCATCATGCATCTGGAGCATCAGGATCCACCATCTACCTACTGCTGCCTGAAGGAGGATGGTAGCAAGGATCACTATGAAGTCTCTTGGCATCCCTACTAGCCTGAAGACTCTCACCACAGCCTCTAGACAATCCTCATCCGCCTGTTGGTCCGTCTCTCCCCTGAACCTGGGTGGCCTCCGGCGCTGGAACTCGTGCAGTGCACTCAAGCAGCGTTCACTCTATGCTGCTGGGGCTGGTGGCATCGGTGGCCCAATGGGTGGTAGTACTGTTGGTGCCTCCACTGGTGTCTCAAATGGAAGATGGCCCTGTACTAAGGCCTTGTCTCTTGGCGGGCTATCAGTACGTACAACTCTCGGGGCTCTAGCTGGTTGTTCGCGGGGAGGCATCCTAAAAGAAACAGATGCGACATGGTCAAAGACTATACCTGGTGATCTGACCTGGTTTGAACTGACTTTAAATTTTTTGGAAACACACATGAAATCAGTGTTTTCATGTACTAAGTCAGAAATCAGTAGTCGGGGTCCAGGTGTATGGATACGTCGGTCGTCACACCAACACTGGACTCCCTGAACTGATGACCACACTCAGTACCCTTAACACTATTGGTTCACAAAAAAAGAATTATCAGAGTCCTGAGTTCGACGGTAGAACCGACTCCTCTAATACCAATTTTTCACGACCCATCCTCGGGGCTTGTGCCGTGACTACCCCAAGCCCGCCTTCCATAGGCCAAGGGCTGGCGACTAGCACCAAAGGCGTAAAACCCGATAACTGGGAAGACATTGCCTTTATAAACATAAACACATCCAACCAGAGTACAAGAGGAAGTAAACACTAAGTAAATAGTATAACAAAAGTGCTGAAAGTAAGGGGCCGGAAATAAAATCCCAATTGTAAAGTACAAGGTAAAAGACAAAATAGCTGGAAGGTGATAAGAAGCTCCTAGATCGTCCACCACAGATCCTACCTGAAGGGTAGGTACATATAGCCTCCTCAGCGCCCTTGTCTGTCAACCTCCTCCGGGTACCGACTCGTCGTGAGGTCCACCTCCGGGTACCGACTCGTTGTGAGGTCCACCTCCAGGTGCTGTCCAGTCCTCGTACACCCGGCCTCCGTCAGTGTTGTCCGTCGTCTGTATCCAACACAACGAGGTGCGGGCATAGCCCGTGCAGGGATGAGTATAACGATACTCAGTAGGGAACCTAATACCATCAAGGTCTCACTAAATCCAACAAGGATAAACCAAAAATAAATAACTCAATAGATAACCTTTACTTAGGTATATGCCCATACATATACCTAATTTATCAAGTAACCCATCTCAATCATGAGGAAAACACAAAGGTCATTGACTCAGCTAAGACCAGGATTTTCATTAATGATATCGAAACCACAAATGCTGAAAAGATCCTCCTCTGACGAGTACATTGATCCTGTCACAACTCCGAGGCACTGCTCACTAACCTTAGACTGCTGAAGTACTCCACCTATCGAGTACTGTGGGCCTGCTGCTACAACCAAGCACTTCCCACCATGGGTCTGCTGCTACAACCAAGCGTACCCCCTCATAGACTACAGAGGTACTCATTCTGTCGAGTACTGCGGGTCTGCCGCTACAACCAAGCGCTCCTCCGCCATGGGTCTGCCGCTACAACCAAGCACACTCCACTGGGCTATCCGAATCACTCTGAGTCGATCGATCAGCAGTCGTCGAGTCTCAGCTAGCTACTATGTCTCTGCACTCTGCTAGCTCATCAACGGGAGGATCCGATCCATGAGCTATTGGTCGATAATCCAAGTATCTCAAGGTTCCACAAAGAAGTACCCCAAAGGTCTGCCACGACATAAGAAACTCAACACAATAGACGGCACGTCAATCAGATGCCCGGTCTGTGTGTTATTAGCCTTTTCGTCCTCGATCCTGGTTGGTTTCGTGCATGAACCAACCTGACCCTATCTCAACCGTGCCCCGAACTCTCATGGTGTATACTCATAGGGACCGTTTCTCAACGTGATCTCCAACGCCGCTGACGGTTCGTCAAACGGATGTCTGGTCTGAAAGTTATCGGCTTTTCCGTTCTAGGGGCCCGGTTGGATTTTGGATACAATACAACATGGCCTTACTCCAACTGTACCCAAACCTCAAGTGGAGTATACCAAAAGAACCGTCTCATAAATAGGAATCCAACAAAGTCGACGACATGTCAATCGGACGTCCGGAGCTCAAGTTATAATCGTTTTCGATCCGAGGGCCCGGTTGGTTTCATGTTCGAACCAACCCGGCCATACCCAAAGTTCACCTAAATCTTGAGTGTAATATAATGAAACGACCGTCTTGATCCAAGGATCCCATCACAACTGACGGTGCGTCGATCAGAGGTCCGTAGCCCAAGTTATGGGTGTTTGAACGGATTTGTCCGAAAATAGGGGGTTTGAGCCCGGTCCGGCCCGACCCAATACCCCCTGGGTCGGCCCGAACTGGGTCGACCCGACCCGGGTCCGGGTTCGGCCAAAATGGCGCGGGTGGCCCGGCCCGGCGCGGGCGGACGCGGAAGGGGGGGGGGGTGCTGCCCGCCTTGTTTTGAAATGGCAGCCCCCTTTTGGGTCCCGCCCTTGCCAATTGCCGTGGTTAACAACCCCTGGACTTACCAAAAAACGACCGGTCAGTGAGCTGCCGCGGGACCGCCGTCGCGGGTCCCGCCTCCTGGTGGCATCGGCGGCCGACCGAGCCCGGCCGCCTCCTCTCGAACTGCCGCGGCCATTGCCGCGACTCTTCTTCAGCTGGCACGGCGCGACGACGCCGCACCCTTCCGCCGTGGCCCGCTCTTGGCTGAGGCCTCCTTCGGCTTCACCGGCGCGGCGCGACGACACCGCGCACCTCCGCTACAGCCCGCGCTGACCACGGTTCTATCATTCCCGCACGGTGCAACGACACTGTGCCGTCTTCACCACCATGAACAACAAAGGTAAACAATAAGGGGAGAAGGATCGACCATGTTTGTGCGGTCCGACCTCCTCCCGTTGTGATGATAGCAGGCGACCAAAGAGCAAGTATACACAACGACAAACAAGCGCAAATTTAATTGGTTAAATTTGAACTTAACCCCTACCCCAAAGAAGTTCGCGGAAGCTAGCGTCGTGGAAATGGCGTCGCAGGGCGAGGCTCCGTATACGTCGACGGAGAACGTCCGAGGAGGGAGCGACGTCTCCCTTTATTTGACGTGGAGTGAAGATGGAAAGGCGTGACGACATTCTTTGTGTTCTTCAATGAGGAATATGAAGTTCTCCAAGACTTAGAGCTCTCCCTCTCTCAATTCTCCACACAACAAAACAACCCAAAATAAAATAAGGCTTTCCTTATTTTATTTACTCATGCCAACTTTTTAAAATTTCAAAAGTTGATTTCACTTAATTAATATTGAGTTGTCAAAATAAATGGGGTGTAAAGTTGGAATTATTAATGTGAGGGAGAGTCACATAATTTAAGAGGGGGCTTTTAGAGGAGTCAGGTAATTTGAAAAGGTGGGGGCTCGTGTGGGCCCCACCTCCCTTATAACCACTCATGGGAAGTTGGGTGGTCGTGGGCCCCACCAACAACTTCCCATGAGAGAGTTTAACTACCACAGATAAAATAAAACTGCACACAATTTTATTTTACTTGTCATTTAATCCCCAATTTTTTTAAAACTCCTCCTGTGAAAACGCAACTCCAGAGAAGGTCTTCTTAAGCAATTACCGGCGCTACGGTTTTATCAGTGCCCTCGGATTTCGATTTCGAGCACCGTTTCAAAGGTTAGAAAAAGCCACTCATTCGTTCACTGAATGTACCCGAGCTAAACTTCGGAAATTGATTCTGGGCACACCGGGCCTCAGAATTAGGTACTGTCAGAAACTGAGTACTCGTAAAATCCCAAAGAAATTAAGAAAAAAAATTTCCTTGAAATTTACGGGTCTTTACATAGTTTAAACCTAAGCTGTTATAGATTGAATATAATGTGGAATGATTTAGACAACCTAAGAAATTTTTTTCATGATTACATGATTTATCACTCTAATTAAATATTCTCAATGGTCATACTAACCATTTTGGTTTTATCAAGGGTTTAAATATAGAATAATGAAGTTGATTTGGAGACAATAATTCTCAAATATTGAAGTATATTATTTTTTATTAGTCATATGAATTCCTTTATATCATTAAAAGTATATAGGAATGTTAATTCATATCCATAATGATTAGATGTTTAGTTATTGGTTAAAACTCTTAATGGTATGATGGCCAAATCTCAAGTTTATAGTTCCTATCCAATTTAATTTTATGGGAATTTGTTTCCTATGAATCTTGTGATTCTTCCTCTAATTTAATTTGAAGTTATTTTAGGCATGGATTGGATTTCTTTATATTGATCCCATATCAATTTCCAAGTAATGGAAGTCAAATTTCATATTTTTAATGAACCTATGATTGTTTATTGGTGATAGGAGGAATATGAACATCCAATGTATATTACTTCTATCTCGTGGGTCTTAATTTCTATCCATAATGGGTATTTATCTCATATGGTTGGGGAGAAAGAAAACATTGAGGATATAACTATTATAAGAGAGTTTGAATATGTCTTTCTAGATGAGTTTTATAGTCTTCCTATGAATCATGAAGTTGAGTTTTCAAAAGAAATTATACATAGTACTATCCATATTTTAAAAACATCTCATATGACTGTCTTGACTGAGTTGTTGGAATTGAAGAAGTAACTCTTGGAGAATCTCAATAAGAGATTTATACACCCAAATTCATCACCTTGTGGTGGAAATGTTCATTTTGTTAAGAATAAAATGGGTTAATTCATCTATTCATTATTATTAGGAACTTAACAAGATCATTATCAAGAAAAAGTATCCTTTACCCCATATCAATGATTTTTTGATCAGTTATGACGAGCTTAATACTTTTACAAGATTTAAATTCATTTTTTATATCATACATTGAGGTTTAAGAAGAAGGATATACAAAATAAAACTTTCTATATGTGGTACGAGCATTATAAATTAATTTTAATTCCATTTTGAATTACTAATTTTCCTTCTATGTTCATGGATTTTATGGATAGAGTCTTTATAGATTACACTGATTAGTTTGTGGTAGTCTTTATAGATGATATTCTTCTATTTTAAAAGTGAAAAAAAGATGATGAAGATCATTTAAAAATTATTATGAAGACCCCAATGAAGGATAATTTGTTTGAAAAATTTAACAAGTATGAATTTTGGATTTAAAAAGTTTCATCCTTGGGTATTATAATATCAAGTGAGGGTCAGTGGGTCCTTCAAAGAAGGAAGTTATTGATCATTGGACTAAACCAACCATGGTTATTGAGATCCACATTTTTCTTGGGTTGGATTGATATCATCGATGTTTTGTGAGATATTTTTCATTACTATTTAATCCACTCACTAATTTGACCCGAAAGGGTGTTAAGTTCTTGTGGATGGATGAATGTGAGGATAATTTCAAGATGTTGAAGAGAAGGTTATTCATTGCACTTGTGCTCATACTACCTGGTAATAGAGAAAAGTTTTTGATTTATAGTGATGCATCAAAGAAGAGAATATGATTTATACTCATGAAAAATGATATGGTGATAACATATTCTTCATTCCAATTGAAAATACATGAGAAAAATTATCTGAATAATGATTTCAAGAGGGTAGAATTTTTTTTTTAATTAAAGATAAGAAGAAATTATATTTATGGTTAAAGGTGTGACATATATACTAATAATAAAATCTTGAAATATATATTCATATAGAAAGAGTTGAATATGAACCAGAGAAGATGGTTGAAATTGATTAATGATTACGACTGCTCAATACATTACCACCCTAGAAAAGTGAATAAGGTGTCTAATAATCTTAGTCTAAAGAACTATACTAGTTTATCAATGATGAGAATCAAAAGATATCCAATAATTATGGATTTTAGTACTATGGAACTTGAAATATTCAGGAAAGGGGCCCGATCCTATCTTTCTCAGATGAATGTTCATATATCTATCCATGCAGGGATTAAAGAAGAACAAAAGGAAGATGTGGAACTACAAAAGAAGGTAAAAAATGTTCCCAAGTTCAACCATGGTTGTGATAGAATAATAAGGTTTAGGAATAGAATATGTGTCTCTTAAATACCAAAATAGAATATGGAACTATTTGGTATAGCTCATAGTTCTTTATTCTCTATACATTCTATAAGTACACAAATGTATATAGATCAAAAAGAGTATTTCAAGTGGGAAAACATGAAGAGGGATATTGAAAAATATGCTTCTCACTACCTAGTATTTCACCAAGTTAAGGATGAGATACATAATTCTAACAGGATATTAGAACCATTACCCATAACTTTATGGAAATTGGAAAACATTACCATAGCTTTCATCTTTGGAATCCCAAAAAAATCTAATGGGAACAATTCTATTTGGGTTATAGTTGATTTACTTACAAAATATGTATATTTAATTACAATTAGAGAAGATTTCTCCCTTGATCATATTTCTAGGATATACATTAAGTAATGGGTAATATTGCATGGAGTACCACTATCAATTATACCTAATCAAGACCCCAAGTTTACTTCAAAATTTCGGAGAAGACTTTCGCATGATTTGGATATAGATTTGAGTTTTAGTATTGCATATCATCTTCATAAATCTATTCAGTTTGAAAAGAACATTAAAACCCTATAAGATATGTTGAGACCATGCTCTATGGATTTTAATGGTTCTTGGTATTAACAGCTTTTATAGTAAAATCGTATTACAAAAATAGCTTTCACTCAAGAATTTAGTTAGATCTTTATGAAGGCCTCTATGAAAAAAAGTGTAAAAATCCAATGTAATGGGATAAATTAATATAAATAAAGATATTAGGGCCTAATCTAGATAAGGATATATTAGATAAGGTCAGAGCCATTTATTAGTATATAAGGGAAGCTCAGAGTTGATAGAAAAATTATACCGATAATCAACCATGAGATCTAGAGTTCAAAGTTGCTGACAAGGTATTCCAATGAATATATCCTTAAAATAAGGTTATGATATTTTTATATAAAGGAAAGATGAGACCTAGATAATTTTTTTCCTTTGATATTATTAATTTCATTGATATGGTAGATTATTATTTGGAAATTCTGCCAAATCTCTCTCAAATTCATGATGTGTTCCATGCATCTCTCCTGAGGAAGTACATATCTAATCCATCATATGTACTAAAATTAGAGGTTATAACATTTTAACATGATATTACATATAAATAAAAACTAGTATAAATCTTAGATTATAGGGATAGCATGATACATAATAAGAATACTCATATGGTGTAACGTCCCAGTTCTGGGTACTACCCAAAGGTTCCCCAAACCCGGTTGGTCACATGACCTCAAGAAAATTTCCCCAAATGCCAGAGGCTAACAACTAGCAGTGAGGGAAATAGTGTGATAATGGATAAACTATTCCCTCATTGGAAGGGTATACATAATAGAAAACAAATAGTAAACAATATCAGAAGTTGTAATACCATACAACAAAAGTAAACAGTGGAATACTGATAGTAAAATAACAATTGGAGAATATATAAATGATTTATGTCACATGTTTCTAGGAAAGTATTCAAATAATTTACAATGATATAAGTACAATATAAAATCGAAAGTACAAAAAAAAAAACAACTAAACTCCAATAGCATCGCAAGCCTCAGCTTGGTCCCATACTCTCCAGCTCCAACATCAATCAAGTACCTGATGAAGAAGGGTGATCAACATTATCTATACCTGCAATCATATAATCTTTTTGGGTCCAAAAACATGACCCAAATAGGGAGTGAGATGAATCCTATTAGGCAACCACCAAAAGATCTGTGCCTAACTATCAGGGAATATATAGAGCAAGTAATATGAAGAAATAAAGCAATAAACTAGGAAGTACTCAATAGTAAACAGTCCTACAGTTTTCAATTACATTCATTTACTTTTAATAATTATTCAATCCATTTAATAATTTAACCCCTGGATCCAGCCTAATCTCTATATCCCCCTGTGTAATAGTAACAGAATAGATGTCTTAGAATACCATCAAACAATCAAGTAAGACCGAGTCTAGGCTTGTGATTTGGCTTGGCAGACTTGTCACAATCATTAAATCATTCATAAACAACCCTGTAATAAATTTCTCACAGTCTAACCCCTATGTCCTAACATGTTGCCAATTCAATAAATAACGACCCTTTGGAAAATATCTCATAGTCTAACCCCTTTGGTCCCACGTATCACTAATCATTTACAAACGACCACCAAGTTAGTTCACACGGCCAATACCCCTTGGTCAACATTAGAACAATTCATTTAATAACGACCATCTGGGCATCTCTCACAGTCTAACCCCTCTGGTCTATGACCACATGGAATCTCTCACAGTCAATACCTCTAGGTCAATCGTAACAAAAATTCATTTATAAATGACCCTACCTCAGGAAGATATCACAGTCAAATTCTCCTTAGTCAAACTTTCAAAATGAATATCACATGCATCTCATATAATCAGTAACTCCATCCTAACAAACCAGGTATGGAAAACAAGGAAATCCTAACAAGCATCCTAAACCAAACTATCAGAAAATAGTCAATAATGGAAACAAACCCATGGTGTCCTATAATCAAGGTATACAACCTTATACATAAGTAATTTCCCATTATCAATCAATCAAACCATATCAGGTATTATACAGGGTTAAAATACAAACATGCAATACCCTAAACATGGGTCTATGTCACTTTTAGTATATATAATCCAAATACAATCAACTAAAGGAACAAACCACCTACATTGATGACGCACGATTAATACTCTGGAATGTCGGCCAATGAATCAACCTAGAACGGCGTAGATCTATAAAAAGGTGAAAAATGTTCAACCTTGAAATACTCACGAGGGAGGAGGAATTAGGAAGAGAGGATCTAGGGGAATTGAGAACTCACCGGTGGGATTCCAACACACCCAACGACATCTCAATAGGAGGTTGAATGGAGAATCAAGAGGGGCTTGAAGTTCTTCGGTTGTTCATCACTCTTATATATGAACCACTGATAGAAGAAATAAGTTCTAGATATGAGACACGACCCCCTCTTATTTATCAAATAAAAATAAAACTACATGGCGTGTTTATTAAAGGTACACACTGTGTAGTAGCCTTAACTGGACCCTTCCTTAAGTGGTCTACCAGGTTACCTACACGACCATGTACTTTGCTGTTACACAACTAGTATGTGTTTGTACATGGTACCCGGGTACACGACGTGTACTAATAAGTACATAGAGTGTATTTAGAAAATTCCCATTTCTTCTTTTTTCCAAAAAAACTACCCAAATTCAAGATCCATACCTGAAATGAAGATATGGGTTCTTACAAACTTACCCCCTTAAATCAATTCATCCCCAAATTTCCCTTCCAAGGGTGGTGAAGAAGAAGATTCAAACAACTCTGGCCACTGTGATCGTACATCGGTCTCCCTCTCCCAAGTCTCATCCTACACTCACCCATGATACCATAACACCTATACGAGAGGAATATACCAGCCATAGAGAACCTTCGTGTTGTGATCCACAATCCATATAGGGCGATCCTCGAAGGTTGCATCCACCTCCAACTCAACCTCCCCAGGTTAAAAAACATGATACAAGTCAAAAAAGTAATGTCATAGCTAAGAAACATGAAATACATTGTGAATAGATCGATACCTCTAAGATAACTACAACCAATAGGAAACCATCCTGACTCTCTCCAAAACCTCAAATGGACAAACATATTTCAGTGAAAGCTTACCTATCTTCTAATCCTCCTATACCCCAACCTCAGTGTGACACAGAAAAACATGATATCCGACCTCGAACTCGAGAGGTCATCTTTATCAATCAGCATACGATTTTAGGTGAAATTGTGAATTATCCATCCTCTTCCTAATCAACTCCACCTGATCAGTGGTCTCCTAGAAAAGATGATCTCCCAACATAGTTTTCTCTTCTATCTCTAGCCAACATAAGGGTGATCGACATGGACTCCCGTACAAAGCCTCATAAGGTTCCATCTGAATCATTACCTAAAAAATGTTATTGTAGGAAAAATACACTTGGGACAAGTTTCTCTCCCAAGAGACCCCAAAATCCAAGATGCATGCTCGAAGCATGTCCTCCAAAACATGAATCATGCGCTCAAACTGACCATCTGTCTGGGGATGGTAAGCTGTACTCAGAAGTACCTGTGTACCCAAAGACGTCAGTAGTCCATACCAAACACGAGAAGTAAACCGGGAGTCCTTGTCTAAAATGATAGAGTGAGAAAAACCATGAAAACACACAATATATCTGATGTAAAACCTTACAATCTCATCAACAATGAAGTTTTCCTTGATTGGTATGAAATGTGCAACCTTCGTGAGCCCGTCGATAAAAACCCAAACTGCATCATTCCCTTGAGGTGATCTCGATAAACCTATCACAAAATCCATCACGAAATCATTCAAATTCCACTAGGGAATGGGTAGCTGATGAAAAAGACCTACTGGTCACTGATACTCTGCCTTCACCTACTGACAGGTGGAATATCTCATAACAAAACTAGCTACATACCTCATCATACCTGGCCACCAATACTGACAGTGTAGATCTCGGTACATCTTGGTGACACCAGGATGAACTTCCCAAAATGAAGAATGGAAATCTCATATCAACTCCTCATGTATGTCTACTGACTCCCATACATGTCCATGAAAACGCAAGACCTTATAATTTCCTATGGTCTACCCAAGAGTAGGGTCCTTGCCTAATACACTCTCCTGTAGGACTAGGCCTTCAGAATCTAATAGCTACCTCATTCAAACCTGATTCATAATAGTAGAGGTAACAAATATAGAAGAAATAAATGTCTTCACTTGTACTTTGTGAACCTCCAAATGCATCTTAGAGAATATAGCCATAAGCTGCCACTCATTACTGGCCTCTTGAACTGCCTGTATCTGAGTCCTCCTGCTCAATGCATCAGCCACTGCATTGCTTTTCCCAGGCCCGTAGGCAAGATCAAAGTCAAAAGACTGAAGGTACTCAACCCACCTATGTTGTCTCAAATTAAAATATTTCTTAGTAAATATATACTCGAGACTTGTGTGCTTAGTGTATACCATGAAATTCTCTCCCAAAAGGTAATGTCTCCAATAGCGTAATGCATGCACAACTACAGCTAACTTGAGATCATGCATTGAGTAATTCCTCTCATGTGTCCTCAACTACCAAGATCCATACACAATGATTCCTCCCCCCTACATAAGCACTTCTCCCAACCTGATACCTATCACATAATAGTATAAAATGTAACTCTTATCCGGATTTGGAAAAACCAATATTCTGAAGTCAATCTCCCTTTCAGCTCTTGAATGACCGAATCACAATAATCTATCCACAAGTACTTTGTAGCCTTCTTAGTCAAGCCTATCAGTGGTGCTGCTAATCATGAAAAGACATGTATAAAATTACTTTAGTAACCATACATCCCTAGAAAACTTCGTACCTCAAATAAATTCTTCGAATGCTCCTAGAAAACTACTGCTCTCACTTTCTCTGGGTCTATTGATACTCTTATCTCTGAGATAACATGACCCAAGAAGTGAATATGGTCCATCCAAAAGTGGAATTTTGAGAGTTTAACATATAAATGGTGCTCTACCAATGTACTCAAAATGATCTCAATATGAATGGCATGGTCATGTAGAGTGTGAGAGTATACCAAGATATCGTCCATGAAGACTGCCACAAAATAATACAAGTAAGGATGGAACACTCGGTTCATTAGTTCCATGAAATCTGTTGGTGCATTCATGAGACCTAATGACATAAAAAAATACTTATATAGACCATACATGCTCCAAAAGGCTATAAGAGGTATATATTATGGTCTAACATGCAAATGATGATAACCGGATCTCAAGTAAATCTTTGAGAACACCCTGGATCCTAAAAGATGATCAAAGAGATCATAAATCCTTGATAAGGGATATCAGTTCTTGTTTTCCAACTGGTCCATATTTCGATAATCCACACAAAGTTTGAGGGTACCATTCTCTTTTCTCTCAAAAAGGATAGACGAACCCCAAGGATAAGTACAGGGTTAGATGAAACCCTTTACCTTAAAATCCCCTAACTACTTCTTTAGCTTCTATAACTTTGGTGTATCCATCATATAAGGAGGAATGGACACCGATGCCGCTCCTAGAAAAATATTAATAGATAAATCTACCTCTCTCTATGGAAGTAAACCTAAAAATTTGCCTAGAAAGACAGCTCTGAAATGATCCACCATAAGAGGAAAGTCCATCTATGAAGTCCCCTAGTCATCCAGATATAAACTAACAATCTGGGATGTAATTCCTCCAAACACATGATGATCGGGTCCAGCTCTGGTTTCCTAGACATCCCATTTTCCATTGTGTAGAAAGGAACCACTCTTTAGTGATGTGAAACTCACCTTGCGACAATAGCAGTCAACAAAGGCCTAGAAAGAGACCAAACAGTCCATTATAAGAATGACATAGAAGCCTATAATCTCTAAGACATAGATGTCTCATAATAAGAGACACCCACCAACCTCAAGAGGGAACTCCTTGGACTGATGTAAACTATCCATCCTAATCCCCAATGGAGTGTATAGCGTCATAACATTCTTAGAAGTAAAGATACAGAGCCCAAGTCTCTCCAAAATGACAACAAATATAAAACTATGGGAATCCCCTATATCAAAAAGAGAAGAAACTAAAAATGAAACAACTATAATTGTAACTCTAACTGTAGAGGGTCCAAGATCCAGCTCATTTTAGGTCTGATCCACTAAAAAATTCTGACCTGTACCACGACCCTGCGACCCTGCTTGACTACCCTAAATCGATCCACCCTACTGTCTCTGAAAACATGATGTCTAGATACCACGACCATGACATCCTCTTCAACCTGAATGGACTGATGAACTCCAGTTCCCTGACTGATGAGAAACTAGTGGTCTTACTCTTGAATGTGGAATCATAACAGATCCCCTCTCACTCGTTGTTGGTGAGAAAATATAGCAAAAACTATGAATGTGTCCCATCTTGCAGCAAGATCTGCACTCGACTGGGTCCTTCGGGAAGTGTGGTCTCATATTACCACTCTTCCCGCACGGTAACATACCACTTAGATACCTAAAGAAACATCATGTGAAATCTCCCTCCATTACTTCCTGCTATCTGTTGAAGGAGTACTGGCCCTGGATGCTAAATCACCCTAGCTCACAGCTCCCAACTCCCTCAGATTGTGGTCAGTAATCATCGCTTAATTTACTATAGCATTCACCAAAGTCATCCTAAAAACATTAACCTGTGGTCAAATGTCATACCTAAGACCACCCTCAAATCGCATAGCCGAAGATTACTCATCACCTCACAAAACAGGTGCAAAGCACCGAAGCTCTATAAAACAAGAGGAGTAATCCTTCACATAAAGAGTGCCATGATCTAAATGCATGGAATCCTGGGCTCAGTTATACCTCAACATCTTGGGGTAGGAGTAATCATATAAGGTTCTTAGAAACTCTTCCCAAGACATATCTCGATGACTCCCCTCCTGTAAGATAACATACCACCATCTTTTGGCAAAATCACGTATCATGTACATCGTGACCTTTACCCTCCTCTCAGAAGGCATATCCAGATGCTCAAATATTGAAAGCATGTCCTCTAACCAGGACTCTAAAGCTCGTGGTACTCTATACCCTAAAAACATGGGAGGATTCTTTTGCTGGAACACCCATGTCACATCCTCCATAGTTGGGGTAGGATGCAGTCCTCCCTAAAAAGTTTGCATCATCCTAAAAAAGTCTTCACGGAACTGTGCATCAGCACTTGCATCTGGTATAACTGTTGGTTCCAAAATGGGCATGATGGGAGGATCAGCTGTAGTCCCTGATCTACCATTTCCGGTGTCTGATCATCACCCTATACCTAGTGTAAAACTAGAGGATGTCTTCGTGGCATGACTCTGTAAGGTCAAGCACACACCTCAGTACAATATTATGAAGGACTTAAATATAGAAGTGAAAGAAAAGAACATGAGAATAAATCATTCAAGTGTTAAAAAAGGGTTACATGATTTGTAGAACCACTACATGGAATTTTAACTTAATCTTTAACATGGGCATGTACCTCTATCAACCTGGTTGTGTAACACCCCATACACACAACGTTTTCATCCTAAGACACAACATGTAATTGAATTTTCCCTCCTACCCAGGTTCTTCTACATGGCTAGAACTAGATGATTTTCTCCCAATGTAACACTACACGACATGTAAACCCTTGACACGACATGTACTACTTAATTTATATCCACCTATGTTGTTAGTAACATGACCAGATACACATTCAATCACCTCACAACGTGTAAAAGATATACATGGCTTGTACCTTCCAAATTTCATCCATTTATTCCCACAGCCAGATACATGGTCTCTACAGCTCTACATTTACTTCCAGTACATGAATTGTTCTACCAAACATTTATCAAACTTGCGTCTCTGCTCACACAGTCAATAAAATGGTAAAAGACTACACAACATGTACATACTAGAAATGGTGTGTACCATCTGAATTTCATCTACCCATGTCGCTAATCACACAGCTGGATAGATGTTCTCTACAACATGATGTGTACTTACAGTACATGGCATGTTCTACCAAATTTTTTTCAACCCCGTGTCACTTCTCACATAGTCAGTTACACAGTCAAATAATACACGACATGTACATATAGTACAAGGTGTGTACTTAAGACAAGTTGTTTCCTCCAGAATAGAATAACACATGGCAAGTGTTTATAACAACACACGCTGTCTTGTTTGGGTTTCAGAACACTAGGCCTCTTAAACTTCTCTGAAACCCTTAAAAACTTAAAATTTGTCCAAGGTATGCCATGTTCCGATCCATGAGATACCATACTCCCCGTGAATCAAATTTTGGCATCCTTATTCATGTCATATAATAACATAATTTAATTAAAGTTCAAACATGATCCACCAAATTTTGATCCAATAGGTCCTATAACACCTCAGGGAACAAATCTTGGTGTCCATATAAATAAAACATTACAGTTACCAATACCCTATCAAAATAGCAGGTATTCTATCATGACATCTATAACAACAACATGCATATCTAGCACAACATATATCACAACAGCATGTAATCAGTAATGTATCCTAAATGGCATGACAAGAATGCATGAAATGTGATATCTAGAAAGTGATTATATGATGCATGAGATGGAATACCCTCAACTAATTGGGTTGTAATAGAAATAAAACCACAATGATATAAACCACAACAACACAAAACAAGTGAATCACCCAACGGTGAAATCAAATAAACTGTAATAATTACAAAACCAGAAAAAATGAAATATTTGAGGTAACATGGCTTTTACCTATTCATGAGTTAACTACTCTCAGACACAAATTATTACCAACTACCTATTACTTCTTATACTAATCTATTGGCTCCAAATAGTATGGAAAAATAGAAAAGAAAGTCCCTATGATACCACTTTGTAACATCCCAGTTCCGAGTGCCTCCAAAAGGTTCCCCAAACTTGGTTGGTCACGTGACCTCAAGAATATTTCCCCAAATTCCGAATGCTCCAACTAGTAGTGAGGGACACAATGTGATAATGGGGAATCTATGCCCTCATTGGCAGAGTATACACTGCGGAAAACAAATAGTAAACAATACCAGAAGCAATAATACCACACAACAAAAGTAAACAGTGGAAGACTAATAGAAATATAACAACTAGAGAATATATAATTGATGTATGTCACATGTGTCTAGGAAAGTATCCAAACAATTCAAAATGCTAGAAATACTATACAGAAACCAAAGTATAGAAAAAAAGTAAAATCTAATAGCATCACAAGCCTCATCTTGGTCCCATGCTCTCCAGCTCCAACAATAATCAAATACCTGACGAAGAAGGGTTCTTTCCCTTATCTATACCTATAATCATATAATATGTTTGGGTTTAAAAACATGACCCAAACAAGGTGTGAGACGAATCCCTATAGGAAAACCACAAAAGATCTATTCCTAACTTTCAGTGAATATATATAGCAGGTAATATGCAGAAATGATGCAATACACTAGGCAGTAATCAAAAGTAAACAGTCCTACAGTTTCAATTACATTAATTTACTTTTAATAATTATTCAATACATTGAATAATGTAATCTAGAGATCCAAACTAAGATCTATACCCTCATGTAATAGTAACAAAACATACATATCATAAGACTATCTAAACAATCATGTAAGACCAAGTCCAAGCTTGTTCTTTGGCTTGGTATACTTGTCACAATCATTCAATCATTCATAAAAAAACCTTTGGGAAAGTTCTCACAGTATAACCCCTCTGATATAACATGTCGTCAATTAAATAAATAATGACCTTCTGGTAAATCTCTCATAGACTAACCCCTTTGGTCCCACATGGAACTAATCATTTACAAATAACCACCTGGGTAGTTCACACGGTCAATACCCCTTGGTCAACATTACAATAATTCATTTAATAATGACCCTCTCGGTAGCTCTCACGTTCTAACCCCTATAGTCTTTGACCACCTAGAATCTCTCACTGATAATAAATCTTGGTCAATCATAACAAAAATTCATTTATAATGACCCTACCTCGGGAAGCTCTCATTGTCAAATTTACCTTGGTCAAACTTTCACAATGTGTATCACATGCATCTCATATAATCAGTAGCTCCATCCTAACAAATCAAGTATGGAAAACAAGTAAATACTAACAGGAATCCTAAACCAAATGGTTTGAAAATATTCCACAAGGTAAACACACCCATGGTGTCCCATAACCAAGGTATATAACCTTATGCATAAGTAATTACCCATTATCAATCAATCAAACCATAACATGTATTATACAGGGTTAAAATACAAACATGCAATACCCGAAACATGGGTATGCGGAACTTTTAGCATATATATTCAAATACAATCAACAAAAGGCACAAAACACCTAAATTAATTTCTTATTATAAATAATCTAGAACGCCAGACCTTGAATCAGCCTAAAATGGTGTAGATATACAAAAAGGTGAAAAACTTTTAACCTTGAAATACTCATGGGAGAGGAGGAATTAAGAAGATAGGCTCTAGGGGAATTGAGAACTCACCAGTGTCATTCCAACACACCTAATGAAATCTCAATTTGAGGTCATTTGGATAATCAGGAGGGGTTCAAAGTTCTTTGTTTGTTCATCACTCTTCTATATGAACCACAGGTAGAAAAAATAAGTTCTGGACATGAGACGCGACCCTGCTCTGATTTATCAAATAAAAAGAAAAATATAGGGCATGTCCATTAAAGGTACATTCCATGTAGTAGCCTTAACCATCCCCCACATTAAACGGTCTTCCAAGTCACCTATACGGCCATGTACTCGGCCGCTACACGACCAGTACGTAGCTATATGCAGTACCCGAGTACAGGGCGTGTACTTAGAAAATTCCCATTTCTTCCTTTTTCCTAAAAAAAAAACCCAAATTCAAGATGCATAATTGAAATGAATATCTGGGTTCTTACATATGGTTAAAGATATTTTGAGGAATCTAAAATTTGAATAATCTACTTGGGAACCTGAGGTTGTGATGAAAAAAGATATCTTTATTTTTTTTTGTATTTTACTGACAAAATTTCAAGGGAAAAATTCATTTTAGGGGGGGGGGGGTATAATACAACATCATGAGATTTTATGATATACACCTCTATAAGGAAGTTTTATTTATTTTAAATCATATTTAAACACAACACTGAGTTTAAAAAAACCATGGTATACTATTGAAATATTATTATTTAATGTCACATTTATCACCTAGCTGCTGGATTGGAAGATATGAATAAGGATAAATAAATTATAAAAAAATATTGTTTATATATATATATATATATTTTTAAAATAAATTAATTGTCTATAAAATGGTTATAAATGAAATTAAAAGTGTTTGAAGATAAATAGTGATGTATTTATGAAAAAGAGTTTTTATATGCACAATGCATTTTTATTTAGATAATTTAGATTAATATCTATTTAAGAATTATTTTAATGAAATTAAAAGATTGTATATTAAATAAAATGTTTTAATATTAATCTATAGTTTTTTACTAGGTATGAAATAAGAATAAATCTAGTTTTATGTTCAAATATGTATCTTTTTAAAAATAGTTTTGTTATGTTTTACACACATATTGTAAAATTAATTTATCACACTTATTTGAATTAGATCTTGGAAAATGGAACCCATATCTAGAATCATGAGTTTAGAATTTGGTAAATAGGACCCTTTTATTTTTGGTCATTATAAATAGAAACCTTGGTAAATATTTATCACCTCGGTAAGGGTAAAACAAGTAAAACAGGGTTAAATCCATGGGATAAGCTTTAAAATTTATCCAAAACATTCCTTTATCCTTTTGTATGAGTGAATATTGACCATTATCATACAATGTTTGAAAATATGTCCAATATGTGTCATTTTTCTTTGATTACGACCTTTATATTATTTTAAGAAAAGGAAAAATATAAAATGTCACTCTCTTGATTTTAATATCTCTAATATTTTTTCATAAAGAAAAAAGAGGTTATGTTTGGTGATAAATTTTTATTTGAAATATAATTTAATTTTTTATCATTTTTGAATTTGTAGTGAATGAATAATTATCTTAAATTCCTATACAACACCAACACAACATTCCTTCAATTAATAGAAAAAATAAAATAAATGATTTTAAAAATATTAAAAGTAAAAAAATTTGGGTTAATTATTGTGTTAGTAGAATTTTTAGATAAATATAATATATTACGTATGTTTGAAATGTTTATATTCAAATTATATAACTATCATGATGAATTTAAAGTAAAAGTAAATGAGTAGTTTCAAAAATGACATTAATGATATTTTATTAAATGATTTAAAATTAAAAAACATATATTTAGACAAGTTATTGGGATATGGATGAAAATATAATCCATGGTATATTTATGGGACACTTTTTTTATGGTTACATTTTTGACCCTTAATGAGTGAAAAACGTTGATATTATGGTAATTGTCAAAAGGGTTAATAGGGGTAAACCAAATAGATAATGGTGAAAACAACAAGTAAAATTTTCAAAAAAAAAATTAATGAGAGGAGTTAGACTCATAATAATCCTATAATTTAACTATATCAATTTGGTTCTAATTTTATATGAAAATTAATTTATATTAATTTAAGTAATTCCAAGAGCGCCCCTCCCCTCACTTATAAAAAGACACCTCTTCTCCTCTCTTCCTCACAAATTTTGAGCCTTCTATATCAAAAAATACCTTTAATAATAACTTCATATATTCCTTCAAAACTTCATAGATCTTATTATCTTTCCAAAATACTATCCTTTCAATATTTAAGGTGTAATCCAAAAGAGGTTTCTCAAGAAAGAGGTATAACTCATAAAAGAGAATTTTTAGTTTTATTCCTTGTTATACCTCCTATAAATCCATGGTATCCATTATAAAATAACTAATTAAATATTTTAAATATAATAATTTTTTATTATAATGATTAAACAACCATTTTAAACCTTCTTTCCATCATATGGAAAGTGAAAATATTGCTTGTGCATACGTATGACTTACCGTCTCCACGTAGCGGTGTAATTAGTTTTCCATCACCTCTTACTTAGATGGTTATAATGATGGTTTTAATAAATATATATGTTATTTATGATATAATTATGGTTCTAAAATTATAAAATAATATTTATCATTCTTTCCTTCTTATCGTCAGAAAATGAGAACAACATTCATCCGTATGTACGACCAACTGTCTTTATGAACAGTTTAAATAATACTTATATATATATATATATATATAACTTTTATGGATGATTATAAATATGTATATAATGATTATATATGATATTTATATCATTAATGACATTATATTGATGATTTAACCATGATCAAAGTATAAGTACTGAGATTGTTGAATCGAAACATACATGAAAATCAAAGAAGTTATCACCAGAAATAGTGATTTTAAGAACTAATTGTTATTAAATGGGTGATAATATGTTATAAGTAAATAATATGTGGTATAATATATATTATTATGATTATTTAATAAATTTATAATAAATCTAAATTTATTATACAAGATTTTCGAATGCATATAAATAAAGACAAGGCATAAATTAAGGAATTTATGTTTCAATCCCATTTAAATCAAGATTATTTTTGATTGAATTTTCATTGAGTAATTTTTATGATAATTATTTGATAAATTCATTTAATTATATTATCAGTTGTTTATTCATGTATTTTTCAAGTAATAGTACACTTTTCCTTTCTGTGGTACTTAGAATTTATGGGAAAAGGTTTTAGAGAAAAACATACTTTATTTCCTATTTGGTCAGGAATATTTTTCATCAATGTCCATGATTACATTTAAAAAATTTAATATTATATTATGAATTTTAAAAGACATTTTATATCTTTTTTTTAATTTTATAATTTAATTTCACATGAATCTTCTTTTCCTTTTTTGAATGATGTATTTTTGAATTTTTACCAAAAATGTTAAAGGAATATCTATTTTAACATACATGACATGAATAGAATTTACCATAATTATGGATTATGAAAGATTTGAATATTACTTTAAAATTTAATATTTTTATTTTAAAATAATATTTTTTCTTCAATATTTCATAAATTTCATGATTTTAAAGAAGTGTTTTGAAAATGAAAAGTTTATTTTCCTCAAGAAATATTCTTGTGATCTTTTAAAGGAATTTTCATCAATGATAAATCCTTTGATGTTGATTATTATTTACTAGGTATATGATGCCACTGTAACATCCTTATTATTTCTCTAGTTATTTTATGATTATGATGATTATATTTTTATGAAACCCATTTTTTCTCGACAGGTTATGTTGTGACGAAATGATGAAATGTTTATGAAACCTATTTCATTTCCTTGGGTTATGTAATGATGATATCATGAATGTTTAATGATATTGTGGAAAAAATATGTATGGTTTGGAAATATATGATGTGTGAAACCATAATTACATATCCATCTAATTCATTGGGTAAATATTTATATCT
Organism: Viscum album; assembly: GCA_963277665.1. NCBI lineage: Eukaryota > Viridiplantae > Streptophyta > Magnoliopsida > Santalales > Viscaceae > Viscum > Viscum album. The sequence continues at coordinate 286,812,431 of OY728153.1, read as the reverse complement.
CATGAGATAATTATATGAAATGCGTTGATGTGCTCGATCCACTATGGAAAATAGGTAGGGATTACTGATCTACTATAAAAAATAGGTGGTGATGCATGATCTATTTTGAGATGAGAAATTTGAATTTATACATGATCCACTTTTATTTTGTGGTCTTGATAGTTAACCTTGACATAATAAATGGATTTTATTCCTATTACATGCCACTCTTTTATGATATATTTTTAGTCTTATAATTTGAACTTATAGTCCATGATTGATTAATGATTATTTCTTACTATTTTTATTCATGTAATTAAAATTATAAATATTTATATCATGATTCATTATTACGATCCATGATAAATTAGGTATTAAATTTGTAAGTTATGATCATAATAACATACTCTTATGCTTATCTCATAATTGTATATGATCATTGATTGATATCTCCCTTGTTTACCCTTATTGAGCATTTGAGCTCACCGTTTCTTATGTTTCATTTCCATAGGTTATGAATAAATTTTTTAATTATGGAATATCAAGAAGGGTAAAAATTGAGAATATATTTATGAGGGATTTTTTAAAATTTATCTAAATACATTTTTATGTATATAGTATCCAAAAACACTAAAAAATTATGGTTCTGGTGTGGATTGTAATGTTATGTATTGAATATTTATCTAATAAGATGTAATATTTATGTATTAAAATCTTGGGTCACCTAATTATTGACTTTTTTAAATGTAAATTGATCTCACACAATGGTAGTTGGATGTTTCTAAAGGATATATAAGGGTAAATGAGGATATATGTAAAGGTTATATTGATGAATCAAGAGCTGCGTATAGGTCAAATTTGTTGAGAATTGTGAGACCTCTAGATTGATTTTATAAAGATGAAATACCAATGGGATAATTCTTGTTCTATTTATTAATGATCATTACATCAAAGAAAAAAATATGATAAAAAATTTTAATTAGTGAGTGGCGATCTTCAAGCTGATGAAGCAATGTCAATGGAAAAACAATTGTATGATATTTTACATTTGAGTTATTTGAAAATATCATAAGTTGAAGAAGTTGACTTATGATAATGTAAAGACTGCTAAAAATTATTTTAAATATCATAGAGAGATGTGATTCATTCTAAAGAGTAAGTTTTTTTTTGGAAATAACTATTATGTTTTACTAATTATGAAGATTAAATCAAGCCATATCTCTAATTACGGTATGATTTATCTATATCCATGTAAAATGATTGAAGATATGAAGTTTAGTAAGAGTTTGAGAAGAATATGAGGATGACTAAATTCCAACTAAAATAAGTTGGAAGACACCAGGATAATTTATTTTGATTTAGAGAAAAATGATAATGAAAATTAAATTTAAAAGTAAAAGTAAGGGCAATCCTGGAATTTCCCAGGGGAAAATCATTTGAGAAACAAAATAAATATTGAGATCATGGGGAAAAAATATAAAAAAATTGAGGAAAATTAAATAGAGATTGTGGGTTACTAAATTACATGTGAATTATTTATTTTGAACCAAAAAATATAGTTTCCTATTGACCTACATATAAAAATAAATAGTTGATGAGAGATAAGTAGTTAATGAATTCGAGAGCCGAGAGCTGTGGTGCTATGTTGTGGGATATTTTGAAGAACTCTATTGAAGTTGAAACATAAGAAGGATTCAATACCATGCTAAGGAGTTAGGTAATCTAGGTATTGATGTTAAAGTGATAATAATATATTTCTTTGATAACCATTGGTGGATATGTTTGAGAAGAATAAAAAATATAATGGGAAAAATATTGTGTATTCTTTCATTTATTGGTGCTAATAAGTTGAAAAATGGTTAGGAGTTGCTGGGTTTGAAGATCACATGATCTCAAATATGAGGTGTGAAAGCTAATTTGAAGTTTTTAAAGAAGAATTATTAACTATATTACTTACAAGAACCAAGTTTCATATCCTTTTCTAAATAAATGAAGGCATTCAAAGATCCCATGTGAGAATAAGGAGATCTATATTATAGATTTAGAAGCATCATATGTAGAAATGGTGATTGAATTATAAGGAGGATTTTAAAAGAAACACTTACATGTATATGGTGAGATTCCATAGAACCTAAGGGATTCAAGGTATGTAGGGAGATCATAGTTGGAATCTGTGACTATAGTGGAAATATATTATAAGAAGTATAATGGGAAGCTATAAATATTAATCTAATAGAAAGATGTAAATTATATGTAAGGGATGCACTAAAACCATTGTAATCAATATCATATTATAGAGAAGAATCCTTGATTTGGGTGAAAAACCAACCAATACAAGGAATTGGAATTAGTAAAAAACCTTATAAAAATACCACATGATCTTTTAGTTATTTACTTATATACATGAGGTATATTATAGATTAGTAAAATATTAAATTTATCCATATACACTAATAATCAAACATGGGTGAAATTCCAAAGGGGGTAAAAGTTTCCCAGATGGTTTGGAATTTGGTAAAAATAGAAATCACCTAATTCCCCTTATAATGTTTCAAAAATAGTTCTATTGGGAATTTCACATTGGGTTGAAGTTATATTAAGTTGATATAATTTAAATAAAAATTATGATCGACTTATATAAGAAATATTTTCATCACTACGAAACCCAACATATCTACAGTTAGAATATCCAAGATATATCTCTTATAAATTATCACTATATATTCACACCCATAAATTTATGCAGTCATTGGAACTTTATAAATATCTATAAATATAAATGCATATGATGATAATTTAGAAATTCCTTTAGAGATAGAAATAGATGTCGATAGGGTCTCAAATTGTTTTTTTTCTTTCTATACAATTTGTCTTTACATTTAACATATTCCTATAATGTATATATATATATAAACACAAATGTGAAATAAATGATATAATATCTACATAGCTTAGTGGTAATTTGTCATACAAGTCATAGGATTAATGTAAAAAATGTCCACAACCTTTTCCAAGTATAAAAACCTCATCAATAGGGAATAATACTCTAGTTGGTGCATCTATAAAATCCTAAATTGTTACCCTAAGATGATCCATATCCATATAATGATTATTCAGGGTATCAAAAATATAATATATGATCCCATATTCTACAATATGATATTAGGGATCTGCAACATATAACTCACAGTAGATGGGATTTTGTAGAGGAGTAGGTGGAGGAGAAAGATATTCAGACAGAGGTGGAGGAGTGGGATATGAAGGTGGAGGTGGAGTGGGATATGCAATGTGAAACTATATCTACATGTATTCAAACATTAACTATACTGAAAATATAATCCTATCCTCTATCATATCACCCATATCTTTAGCCAGAACTTTTAAAACATATATTTTTTCTTTATAAGAATCTCCCCTCAAAGAAGTTCCAGAATGACAAAATGATTTTTCAATTGATACACCCACCACATATCCTCATATAAGACCTTGGTGTTTGATATTCCTTAATGTAGTAGTAATAATATCAGTCTTACCCTTAATTATATAGATCCCATTTTTTTGGTACTCTTTATGGGAATCCTATATAGAATATTTAGAAAATTTATTTGTGAATTAAAAAATATAAAGAGTTAGAAAATAATTTAAATAATTTCTTATAATATTTTCAACTATAATATTCATCTCATCTATAATATATATTCCCTTTTTTTACATATAATACCTTTTCCATTTTTCATGTCTTATTGGGGGGGGGGAGGGGTAGTCTTTGTGAATCCTGATGACTCAGCTCTCTATTTTCAAAATTTTCAGCTATCATTTGTTCTTATAACAATACATACATTACACAATATAAAGTATAAGGTTATACATTTTTAGATTTGACCTACTGATGATATATCATTTTTAATTTTTAATTAATGAAAAAAAATTCATTTATATGATCAATTTTAATGATTATACCAAGAAAAACATTAAAAATATGACATTTCACTTACAAAAAATGCTTCATATATTCTACTTTAAATAAAAGTTTTCCATTTATCTTGTACTAGAAATCCATATATATTACATGGATTTTCATTTTTCCATTTATTAAAAATGAAATCTAAAGTTATTGTTGATTTAAAATCTTTCAACCTCCTATAACAAGAAGATAAATATTTCTTCATGAATTATCTAGTGTTAGGTATATCACATGTCATCTGACAAGAAGGAAAAATATCCTAAATTAGTAAAAACATGTCTTGATAAATAAAATAATTTTCTTAGTAAAATGGTCTCCCATAGATGATATAGTTTCATATAGTTGAAACTTCTCTAATTAGAAATAAAAATGTTGTCTTTCGATCGATATTGAAAAGATATAAAAGTTCTAAATTAATTTGAATTTGAACCCATTAGATTAACATTATCATGAAACTCGATAACTATCCTCTAGTCTATCCTATGAGAAACTGATAATTTAGGTAAACTTGTGCTACCATGTTTACCAACCTTGGAATACTTCCTTTCTCTTTAGAAGTATAAGGATCCTATGAATAAGAATGGGGAGGATCCTCAACATAATTATGCATAGGATAATCCCAATAAGATCTAGGTGACATAGGGTCTGAAATTATCCAAAAAATAAAATTAACAAAAAATTAGTAAAAGATCATACAGTCTATCAGTAATATATAAAATTAAATAAAAATTGTAAAAATGATATAACCATAACAAAACTAAATGAAACACTTTTTTATTCCCATTAGTTGAAGTATTTTACAATTATACTAAATAAATGTTGACTATATTTATAAGACATGAAAAAATATAGATAGAATAAATCAAATATTAACTAAAATATTATACAAATCTAACTCTTACATATAAAGTAGAATAGAAATTAGTAAATGATAAAAATAAAACAAAGAAAAAGTAGTCAAACTCTTTAGAAAATAAAAAATATTAAATATAACATTTTATAAAACTAAATAATTATAAAATTATACAAATACAACTAAAAAAAATTAATATATTATATTTTCTAATTTGTTTATTTAAATAAAAAACAAAATTAAAAATAGTATATCTAATATTTTACAAAATATTAAAAGTTAAAGAGAGAATAAAGATATGGTACTTGTAATATTATGATATTTTTATGGGAATATTTTCTTGTATTCCTTATTCATGATCATTTCATATGGTACAAAACATGTATGTGGCTTGGTTATAAATATCCTATATTAATATTTATATGGAAGTATGAATTTCATTTTCATCAAGTTTTCCATTATGAAAATATTGTTGTTTTCCATGTAAAATGATAAACCACTACACATTTTATGGATAAAAAATAGAATATTTTTTCTCATGTGTTTCCATAATAATGGGTCATATGTGTATTCCAATCTATTCAGATTCACTGGTGTCATACTGAATTCTTTGTGTTTAACACTACTATTACTGATAACACATTAACAGTTGAACATAAGAAATTGGAATTTAATGCAATCAATCTACCATATTTCTTCAATAACTATGTAATATAAACATGAAGCAGAGACTGGGTTCTTTCCCTTTACACTTTAGAAATGTATTAATTTAGTGAACACCAATACACTACTATTCTGAACTACACTTCTGTTTTCCTGGTCCCTGGTATAAAATGTATAGCCAATAATGTCATACCTAGACTATGTTATTACAATAAAACTTGGGATTATCTATAAAGAATATCAATGTTTTTGATTTATCTGATTTATCAAACATGGTCTCTTTAAACCATTACAAAAAAAGTTTTTATATGATCATTCAATATCCATATATTTTTATTTTTGGTTTAACAAATTAATATTCCATTTTATATATATATAAGAATCATATATATTATTCAATATGCTTAAATAAGCCTGATTTATTTTTTGACCTATCAACGACATTATTTTCAACCCATGGACCCCCTTTCCCCCAAAACATGATCGTTCATGATAAGATGGAGGAAACTTGTATACTCTACTAAAGACACATGTCCTGTATAAAACTCTACCACTTCCTAATAATTATATTTATCAATAATGCGTGATTTTATTCAATATAGATTCTTAACATACCCCTTTAATATCTTCATATATCATTCTAAATGATACATCCAATATATATATATAGGACCATAAATCTTTATTTCCTGCACCAAATGAACCATTAAAGTATATAGGATGCATCATTCTCCGAATTTCACAAAAATTTATATCCATCACTTTTGAAAAAAAACACCTTTATGATAGTTAATCTCAAAGAGATAAGTAGTATTTCATGTAATGAAAGAAGTAGGATTTATTGCATCATAACATGGTAGTCATGATATTTAATGCTCATTAACCTAAAATCATTTAGTGAATTTTTTTATATAATTAAGGAATACAACCATGAAACATTGATACCATGGAGGCACTAGAAAAAATTGATTTTCTCCCTCTTGGATATTATATAAAAAGCTAGAGATTGGTATGTTCATCTTCATTTAGGAGTGGTACCTAACTCAAAATGTATTTCCATTCCATTCTTAGTTATGCCTTTAATATCTAAAAATATTCCAATAAAATTCTTAAAAATATTCTTCTCAGTATGTATGAAATCAATATTGTGTTTGGCCTCATGATATATCTAATATAGAAGTTCAAAAAATATTGATCGTTTCTTCCATATATTTTTTTCATTAGAATATTTTTTGTGTCTTTATGAATGTGACATCAACATTTTTCACCCTCTCAAAATACCGATTGCTTGAAAATGGATTTTTAGAAATATAAAATTTTCATGATCTAATAAATTCCATTTTAATATCTGATAAGATTGATACATAGATAAAAATATTTGATGACCAATGTATATTGTTTTTATCCCATATTTTAGTTAATAATATGAAGTCCCTTGTTCACAAATTGGACAAGATTTATGTCTTTTAAAACTATATCCAAATAAATTTATTTAATATAGAAATACATTTATAGTAAACATAATCATTATATACAATTGAAAATATTCCATTTTCTAATAATCAAACACTCTGATACATTCTTCAGATAAAATATTTAAATCATCATCATCATCATTTATTTATTCAAATAGAGTGTGAAATTAGAAGCAAGAGAAACAAAAATAAAACTTGTGGATATGGTGTCCTAAAATAAGGAAGTTTGAGGGAATCCCCTAACAAAATATATTCCCCTTTATTCCATAAGAATCATGAGCTCAAAAAACAGTAGACACTAGTTTCTCAATCTTCTATGTATGCAAGATAATCTGTGACCTTGTTTCCCTCACACCATTTGTGGAGTACATGAGTATTATTGTTGATTAGTCCACTGCATATTCTAATAACATAAGAAATAAACCATGTTAAAGTATCTATTACATGCAAAAAATAGTATAAATGATAGAATACATTTCCAATTATATTAGTTATATATTCCTTTGCTAGAATAATGAGAGAACAGTAAACACAGCCAAGGATTTAGCCTATAGGGAATGGACACATCCATAATGTACTGTAAAGGCTAGAATAACTATTCCCTTAGGATCCAAAATGACACCCCTCTTTGCATGTTACCCAGTATACAAGATCCATCTATATTCATTTTGAGTCCCGAAATTGGGGGGGGGGCAGCACACCCAGTAGCCCTAGGATCCATTACGTATGGAAGATGTAGGTGTGATACTCACTTGCAGAGTTCTAAGAGTTGGAAAATACTTCTAATTTTTAAAAATTATTTCTATATAAAGCAGTAAATTTCTCATTCTAGTGATGAGATTTTCCCCCAAGGGAGAGACATCCTCATACCAAGCCTTATTTTTTACTTTCCAGATTTAGAAATAGCCAGTAAGAATCACAATAGCTCGTTCCATCTTTTTATGTGTCATAACACCCACAACTTCAAACCACCACTCTAGAAAGGACCCATTGGAGGACTTCTATAATGAGAATCCAGTACATTTTCCAAAGAAACTTCATATTGCGCATGCACATTCTCCTCAAAAAGAACTCATGGTTTTCAATTTCCTCTTGATATTCTATATAATATGAGAACCTGGAAGAAAGTGGGATGGAAATTATTTGGATATTATCATTAGTGGATATTATGTGATTCCTTATTCTACAGACTAAGAACTATTATTTTTCAAGAATCAGGTTACACCATATAATCTTGCTCCAGATATCTGATTGGTCTCAGGAAATTATCATCCTTCGGAATTTCGTCATGGAGAAGGCCCCTAAATTTGAGGCTATAAAAACACACATGTTTGGTTCTATGTTTATGTCAATAAGGTTGAAATATTATTGTTGTGTCTTATCCAGGACCACCTTGGTGTACATAAAATACATGTTAGCCTCCCTAAAAGAGATCATTAGAGCATGACATCCTAAGAATCCAATCGTTGTACCACCCCAGCTGTGAGGCCAAAATGAGATATCTTCTTTCCCCAAAATCCAATGGATGAGAGGTTTCAGAGTCTAGATGATGGTATGGATCATTTTTCATTGTGGGGAAGAATTCCTACCCACTAACTCCATATCCCCTCTATATTTATTATACACAACCTTTCCCCAGAGGGTTTGTTCCTCTAATACCTTCCATGTAATCTTTGCATGCATGAAATAAAGCTTGTTTGAGAGGCTCCTTACATTAATCCCCCTTCCTAAATTTACCTATCCATACTTTTCCATGAAACCAAATGATATTTTCCTTTCAAGAGAGCATACTAAATAAACAAGCTAGAATCCTATCATTGTTGGATATAACAATATTTATAACCTTGATAGCTGCAAGTGACTAGATTGGTATGGCTGAGCAGATGCTGTTAACCAGTGAAATAATTCCACTTAAATATAAGTAGTTTCTTTTCCAATTAAGAACAAAAACCACAATCCTACTTTTAATGTTTTCAAAGTGATGAATGATCAGCCTTCCTAAAGAAATTAGGGTCCCCAGATACTCTATCGGAAAGCTCCCTCTCTTCATGGCCAATCTGTTACATAAGGAGGTATTTCGTCTTCCCATACATCTATTTGAGATAAAGAGATTTCTCTTTTCTCGATTAATGACTTGACCACTCGAGTGACCCGAACGATGTTGATTCCTCAGATGAATCTCTTTCTTCTGTTGATCATGTCATCTGTGAACATGACATGGGAAATACATTGGGGGACCAACCTATAGCAGTAAGTAAGGATGACTCCATATAACATACTCCTATTAATGAGATGTGTTAGCACATCCTGGGTGAGAATAAAAATGATTGGGCATACTGGGTATCCTATTCTCATCCCTTGAGGTGCCTTGAAAAATCCATGATTCCATCCAAGAAATGAGACAACCATCTATAAGGAACTAATACAACTGAAAATTAAGTCAGTGGAACATAAAGAAAATCCAGTACCTATTAACTCCCAGTTAATAAAACACTACTCAATTCTATCATAGGATTTTTCCATATCAAGTTTGATTGCCAAATTTGAATCATGTACCTTGATTTTGATGTCCCTAAACACCTCTTAGGCCATAAATATTTCTCCTTGAATTGATCATCCATTAAAAAATCCATGTTTCTCCTTGGATATCTAGTGGGGAAGATGTTTTGATAACCTTCAATTGATGAAAATCACCAACACATTATATGGAAAATTTCACATCCTCACCAGTCTGTATTGTTGGAGGGAAGATGGTTCCTTTATTTTGGGTATGAGCACTAAAGTTGTGGTACATGAAACTCATGTAAGGATTCCTCCTTTGAATAAGTATTGGATGGCCATAACCAGATTATTCCAAACCACATTCCATGACTTCCTGTAAAAAGAACTCGCGAAGCTATTTGGTCCTCAGGAACTCTCTGGATTGAGTCCCATCATATCCTCATGGATTTCGACCTCAGTAGGCACTGCTTCAAAGAGCACATTGTCCTAGCTGGTGACAATGTGTGGAAACACTTCCATAATCTTAGTATTTCCTCTCGAGTAACCTTCCGACATATGAGGATAAGGTCCTACAAGGAGCTCTTTAAATATCTTATCAATCCATCCATTTCAGACCTTCAATTTAATTAATTTTTAAATCTATTGATAAAACCTTAAATTTCATACAACCTCTATACGATGGTTTTTAGCATCACCATATTGGTTCTCGATCACCAGTGATTTCTCAAATTCCTTTACTCCAATATCATGAATCACTACTTTAATTTGGTGATATTTTTTATTTTTAAAATCTTTATCATCAATAGATCTTGAATTACAAATAATTCCATCATACTAAATCCAAGGACTAAGACTAAAATTAAATCCATGATAGATTAAATGATATTTTTTCTCTACTTTTTTAATTTGTTATATTTAAACATTTAAAACATGGATTGAAAAACAAGTCATTGAAAAATTTGTGAAATGTGTCAACACCATCCTTATATTCATCACTAGTTCATGTTACATTAATCCAACTACAACTCATTATATCCTATTAAAAATTTCAATTATATAAATTAATTTTGAAATTGAATTTCAAATTTACTTTTATAAATAACATTACAAATAAAGAAATATCCTAATATAAATGGAAAAATGATTTAGGAATGTTAATAATTTTTTAATATGATTAACATATATAATGAGAATATACAAACATTTTTTATAATTAAAATATAATATTTGATGAAATTTTTTATTTACAATATAAAATAATATTAAATAAAAAATGGGTTTGTGATAGTTCCATACACTAAGTGAAATAGCTCTAAAATTTCTTTTATTATTGTTAAATGTAAACAGTAAAAAAATTATTCCACATATAATATCGAATATTGGAGAGTGAGAAATATTGAGATTACAAAAGTCGTGATAGATGGAAACATGCCAAATTTCATGAATAAAGATAATATAGTATTGTAGTTCATAAAGGGATGTCCTATACTATATTTATTAGAGCTAATAAGGAGTTGCAATATTAATATCAAAACATAAATGAAAAAATTATTTATATAGTACAACTAGGTGAGAATATGTTTCTGTATAACGTAACCAAGTCATATGAAGTAGAGTAAATTTAGGTTTATAAAGGATAATAGAGTGAGAATAATAAGTTTTATTTTAGGACTTGAATTGGAATAGTTAAGCAAATATTAACATAATAAACTAGTTTTACATGATCATTGAAATGAAATGAGCAACCTATTAGATAAATCATTATATGACCTATTACATAATCATTAGACGTATTAATTAATTATTCTTTAAGAAAAAAATATTATAGTTGACTATTATTGAATCATTTTACAGTAATGTGAAATCCCTTCTTCCTCAACAAACTCATGGTTCTAGATAAATTAGACTCCATATTTTACAACATGATGGATAATCTAAATATATATTTATCATGTACATTATAGTGCAATATGAACTTCAATCACAATGACCTTTTTCTGAGGGAATATAAAAATTTCACAAACTCAGTTACTATAAAAAAAAATTTTAGATTCAAGTTATACACAATTCACTATAAATTAAACATTTAATATTATATAACTATTAAAGCAAGAAAATATTTCATCACAATTCAAGAAACCAACTTTCACCAAACACCCAATACTCAAATAATCATTCTATGATTTATAGCTAATTATAATAGGATTTATATCATCTATGACATAATGTATTAATGTAAAAATTAACTAGTAAATTAAAAATACATTATATGTTGTGAGAAATCTAAACTAAGAAGAAAATCCATCGAAATGAAAAATTGGAGAGGACATCGATGATTAAGAGGGATGACAATAAAGGTAGTGATGATGATGGTTGAGAATGAGGGTGTCATGATGATGATGAGTGAGGGTGGTTCCAATTATGTAGATGATGAGGAAGAATAAGAGAGATTATATTCATGAGGTTTCAAAGGAGATTAGGGTTTGTTGAGTTATAAATTGAGTTCATGACAAAAAAATAAAACATGGTTTGACATATTAGTTTTTTAAATGGTTTCTACTCTAGTTATCATATAAATAATATATGAAATATTTTTTTGATGTTATTTATAAGATAAATGATTTTTAAAACATAATAAGATGCCTTTTTTATATCAATTATCTAGTAATAGAAATAGTGAACTATTTATAACATCCTTTTTTATAATAGAAATTATAAATGTTTCATATAAAATAATTTTTTCACTAGTGATATGATTTAAGTATCTTATATAGAGATGGATTATTGAAAGGTTATTTGAGAGCTAGAGCTATGTTCAATATTTTTTTCGATGGTGAATTTGTTTTTCTACTGCTCGATGTAGGGAATTAATTTTGGGTTTTTTGAGTGATTGATGTCACATGAGGAGATTAAAGTACTGAATTAGATAATGTAATAATGATTCAAGGTTGTTAATTAAGTTATTATATACATGGAAGCCATTATGTCAATCATTTTTAATTGGATTAATTTGATGTTGATGCTTGATAAAGAACTGGACTTCATTTGAAACTCAAATAGAGATCCGGATTATGTGAAGAAGCATCAAAAAATATTTATTCCTACTATTTATGGGTCATAAAACATATAGATAATTAGGAGGATAATATTTAGTTATTATACCTAAGCTCGTGTCACTTGTATTTTTGTTTGACCCACTTTGTGTTGTGTTGTATTTTTTTTCAATAAGTCACTAAGAATTAAGGACGTATGTATGATTTAAATATGTATTGGTGAAGAAAAAATGTAAATAAAATGAAGTCCCCATGATGGATGACAATAATGTGTATTTCCTAATTAAGTTATCATGTTATGTATTAAATGGTGAATATAATATTATGGATAGAGAAATATTAGAAGTTTTTTTACTATGTTCATATAGAAATGGAAGTTGTGTGGTGAGTTTTTTCCATTGGTTATGTGGAAAAGAATGAGAAAGATCCTTTGAGTTTTTTTTATATTTTATCTCAATAAAATTTAAATAAATAGAAGTGAGATTATCTCATTGGATTTTTAAATATTCATTAACTTATGTTAAATATGGATGTGAGTCTAATGGTTGTGATTTTATGAGGAGTATATATTTGAGAGTATTTGATGAAATGGAGTTCTATGGAGTGCTAAATTTCCTGAATTCTTTATCTCTATGAAGAATATTTTAGTTAGCTTATGAAACTTCATCCAAAGGGATTTTTATATGAAAAATAGGTGTTGTGTGATGGAATTTTCTTGGATGATAATTAAATAATTAAATTTGTGTTAAGGAAGTGGAATATCATTAAGATATTATAAGGATATTAATTTGAAATAATTTATTTGAAATCATCTATAATATTGATTAATGTTGATTTGAAGTTGTTCTAAAGTAATTTTAAGCGATCGAGAAAGCTTAAAGAAGTTTTAGATTTGATCTGAAATGGTTGAATATGGAATAAACTGAGTTGTAGAAGTTTTATGATTTCTTGAAGAAGTCTAGAAATCTAGTGTGGAAGCTGAAACATTGGTTAAGTACTTTCCATAAGAGTAATTTTTATGTTGTAGAGTTATGGAGAGATATTGGAAAAGGAAATTTCTAGAAGTGTCATCTAGACATAAGAAGGGTAATAGCCGACATCATAATCAAAATGGTGTACTTTATAAGGATCAATGTTGAATTTACAAGGATCATCATTGACTTTATGAGGATAATCTCAAACTTTATAAGGATCATTATTGAGTTCATAAGTATCATTTTAGAGTTCATAAGTATAATTTCTTACATTATAAGGATAAATCATAGCTTCATAATTATAGGACTAAAAATTTTACGGATCATTTATCCTTTTGAAATGAATACTTTATAAAATTTTACAATGGAAAATAATCTACCTATAATTCTTGAGAGTCATTTAAGACTTTAGAAGGGTAAATCAAAATCTGTATGGATCATTCCCTGACATTGTAAGGTTCAATAACTTAGAAAATTTTAAAGACATTTCCAGAAGAAATTATTTAGAAGAAGCAAAAAACAAGATGTTGTTGTGATAATATGATTAGTTACATACATCATATACTTTAATTTAATCCATTATTCAATATTAGATTCATTATTAATGATTTCTAATTACTAAGAGGGATGTCATTATGTGACAATCCTTTCTTGAAGAAAAAGAATACATTCCTTCCACCATGAAGAGAGGAGATTCATTGTGAGGCTCAATGAATGTGTACATGCATGCCAGTACAAAGATATTTTAAATAAAGAAGTGGATTTTGTGGAAAATTAAATGAGAAATAAATTTTATTTGATAATTAAGGAATATCACATGAAGAATAAATATTGAGTCTCATGGATATTTAAATAAAATATTTGACTAAGATTAAAATGAGAATTATGGAATATAGAAATTACTGTAAATCAAAGAATATTTCCACAATCAAAAATGGAAATATTCTCACGAGACTCTCAATATAAAATATAGATAAGAAGAAATAAAAATGGGAATAAAATCTATTATAATCAATAAAAAACCTTGTATCAAAAGAGAAGAGATGATCCAATAATACGTATTTCTATTCCCTTGTATATCAAAGAGGGAAGATGATCCCAAACTGATATTTTCTTATATATTATAAGATTATAATTAATATAAGAAGAGAGATAGAGATATGATACTATATCTTATTAAAGGATTGAAGTAACAAAGAAAGAGGGATCCAATCCTATAACCAAGTTTCACATTCTATGGTTTAAATAATTGAAGATAACAAATTATATTATGAAGGATTGATCTTTGTGCATTGAAGAAAAAGTGGAAGATAAAGTGAGAGATTGTTCAGTAATATATTAATCATTTTTAAAGATAAATAATAATAATAAAAATACCAATATACAATATAAATATATTTTAAGGATTTACTAATATTTAGGAATCCCTTAATATTGATTCAATTTGAATAAATAGATCATACCAACATTGTCCATGAGGGACTTTGGATTCCTTGGTGATCTTATTTCATAAAAGAGCTAGCCTAATCTAGAAATTTTTATGGAAAATTATATTTGGTTATAGAGATTGAACATCAAGTTTGGGCTTATTATTATACATGGTTTGTTCCTAGAATATGAGTTTAATGATATTACCTTGCTTGATATATTTATTGATAATAAAATAATAACTATGTATAAATGGGATAACAACCACTATACACCTGGGATGTAGTCATCCTTCAAGGATTTGAACCTTGTTAATAGATCCCATGTTCCTTATTGTTCATATTTTCTATTTATATACCTTCATGAAATTTGATGGAGATGAAAATTGATATCTATTCACTAAACATTTTTATAGGTAAGAGAGAGGGGAAAATAATATATAATTAGTAATTGGTTCACCACATCGATTCACCCCCTCTCAGTTTTGGAACTGATTATGGTGTAGATAGAGCTAAATAATAACATCCAGAGGCTATATAGATATTATTGAAGTAAAATTAAAAGAAATACGTGCTTGAAAGGTTCTCTCAAGAGTTAATTAAAAATAAATTTACTTGAAATTATATATAGATTCTGGATAGATATAGAAAAAGGATATGGGGGAAAATTTTCCTAGAGAAGACTCTTAAATATACCATATAGACATAAGATGAACAAGATAAAGAATTAAACACTAAATATTTAGTTTTTTAATCAAGGAACTTACTATGGATATATCTATTGATTTTTAAAATTTATTTTCATTTTCATGTTATACGAGTCTAGTAACTTTGAATTCTCTATTTAAACTTCTTCTTCATTGAGAGAGGATATCACAAGGAGTTAAAGGTTATATATTTATACTCGATGACTATTGAGAACATTGATGAAATATTATTTTAAAGAGTTCTCTTAAATTTCAACATAAAAATAGTTTAATGTGTGAAGAATAAAATTGTATTATACCAATCAAAAGAATTAAAATGAGGATATCATATTTAGATAAGGAAGTAGATAGTAACTAGAGGATCAAACTAGTTATAAATAAATTTTTCATTCTTTCTTCATTCATCACTAATCTATAACTATTATTTATATTTTCTTGATTTATTCTCTATTATTTATATTCTATTGTAATTAAATTAAAATATAATAACATAACAACCTAAGAACATTATTTTATAACTTATGAACAAAATAAATAGTTTTAAAGATCTTTAGAGTGAAACATCCAAGAGTGTTAAAACCTATGATCAGATTTATGATTCATTTCTAAGAATAAAATACTTTTACTAGGATTCATTTAAACAATTCTTGTCATATAATTGGAATTTTTACTAGAAAGGTTGTAAAAAGTTCCATAATTAATTAATTATTTTAATTTAATTATATTTTAATTTAATATTTCTAGTACTATAATTATAAAACTAACTACCTATCACAATGTAGTTTATGTTTAGGAATTAACACACTAATATTGTACCATTTTACCCTAAAACATATAGAAAATTTAATAAAATAATTAGGATATTGAGTAGGTATCATGATAATAGACCTTTTTAAAAGTCTGTTAGATTAAAAACCATAGAAAACATACCTGAAACATCCACTATTAGGTGTAAAAACTTTAATTCTCTTTAAATTAAGGGTCAAAAATATGTTACAGTCTTGTTAGACCAAATTAATTCTTAAAATACATATACATTGTTTATATAATAACGAATTCAATGGGGGGGGGGGGGTTATTAAAGACTAAATTATAATGAAAGGTTTTCCATTTTCTATAGACGGAGTAGAAAATGGGAGGTTTTTTCTAATATTAATTTACTTCAATAGGGAATTGACATGACCTAAAGAATTTTTTTTATAAATTTTATTCCCTACCTCAAGAATAACATCTTTTAGGAAGTAAATATGTACACCTATCAAAAAAATGTAATGAAATATATAAAATTAGACAAAAAAGGAAAATCTTATATGAATATTGAGAAAGATTCAAAAACCTATGTTTAAATTTATGCAATCATAAAACTAGCATCAAGTTGCTCATTTAGTAATTTTATGAGGTCCTGATACCTATGGATAGAAGCATGATAGATTATATTATAGGGGGTTATTTTATTTATTAGACCTCAGAAAATATAATGGATTTCATAGAAAATATGGTCCAAAATGACAATCAATTTGGAAATAGGGTTATTACTCATGTAAAAAATAACTAATAATTACTTAATCCTAATTATGAAACAAAAATTATTATTATTCAGTTATGAGTTCTTTCCACCAAGGTAAGGCAAATGATATTAGCTAATGTTTCACCAATGAAAACCCAAACTCAACTTGAAATTAGTTTTCAACCTCAAATTCATTATGACAATTATTATTTATAATACTATTTTAGTGTTCAAGTTTCTAAATTATAAGGCTCAACTAAATATTGTTATTCTATTTTTCAATAAACATAATTTCATAATAATCCACAACAATGATATATTAATTTTTTTCAAGGAAGGAATGATAAACAAAATAATAGGTTTAGATACCCTGAATAACAATAATAATCCTTCAAATACTAATATAACAACCAATAACCTAGGTATTACTGGGAGAGAATATCCTTAGACTACTAGAAATGTTTATCTATATAAAAAGTTTAATAACCAAACTATAAGGAATTTTCAATAACCACCATAAAAATTAGATTTTTATTTAGAGGGATTGTTTAGAAAACAATAAAGTTTACTAAAAATTATGATGAATAAAATGGGACTAACATAAATTGATATAAATAACACTAATAGTAAAATAAGTGGTAGTTTACCTTTAAAATTGTTATTAATCACAAATATAAAGAAATTATAAGTATAATGAATCTTTGGAGAGATACTAAAATAAAAATTCCCTGAGCTGTAGCCCCTGATTCAAAACCTGTAGATGAGAATACAACAATTGATGAACTTGTGGAACCTATTGAGCAAAATGAAAAATAATTTTTTGATAAAAGAAAGTGTTTAATTTGAAAGGAAAACAAAAAAAATTAGAAAATTAATGGGACCTTGTAATGGTTTAAAAGAATTTAGATAATTAACAAATAATATTCAAATAACCTTTAGTTATCCTTAGAGTAAACCCATAGTAATGAATATATTTGAGATTGATATAGATAAATAAATTTTAGAGACATTTAAAAAAGTATAAGATAACATATCATTGTTGAATATAGTAAAACATATTCCAAAGTATTCTAAATTTTTGAAAGAAAACTGCACATATGAGAGAAGATGAAAGGTTGAGAGAAATTTAATTAGAATTTGTCTTCAATGATATAACATGCTATTATTATCAAGTGATATGACCCTATAACCTTTAAAAACTCGTGAATAATAGTTTATTTTCAAATTAAAGAGGAAATTTTAGACTTAGGATCCTTAAGAAATGTATTCCTCACTTATTTAACACAAAATTACAGGTAGGTGAGCTCATAAATTCTAGAAGTGTGATATAACGTTTTAATAGGAGAATAACTAAGATTGCTGGATCCATATATGATATTTTTGTAAGGGAATAATAACCATTATTTCCTATATATGTTTTATATTTTAGATATAGAGGATGATATATTTATTATACATGCACCATTAATATTGGCATAACAATCATAAAAACTATTAATGATGTTTAGAAAACTAGCCATTCAATTTAATATTTGTGAATCTATAAAATATTCAATAGAGTATCACTCTTATTAAAAAATTAATATTATTTACTGATTCTCTAATTAATTATTTCAAAAATTTTCATTTATTGAATAACCATTAAACAACTGTATCCCTTAAAAGTAATAAATATTTATTAATGAAATAAGGAGACAAACAAGATTAAGAAGCCTTGAAGTAATGAAGTCTGAGAGTATCCTCATGAACAAGATTAACACACTCGGGGGGGGGGGGGTATTAAATGCTAAAAACTAATCATACAAGGGTTATCCTATGTACCCTTATAATCTAGGCATTCTTACACTTTATTACCTTCACACTAAGTGTGCATTAAGAATGCTCATTTGATGTGACTCTTGAACCTTTATATTTGGTAGAAAATGGACCAGGGGATGGTTATATTATCTTAAAGAGAGTTGATGAAGATAGAGGAGGCCGTTTCAAAAATGACCAATGTGTTATTATAGAAAATGAAAATATTGAGCCCATTAATATGTTCCTTGACCTCAATAAGAAGAGAGTCACCAAGTCCATAGAAGATGCTGAAGGTGAGAATCACTAAAACTTTGGAGTCATGGACAACTCCTCCTCCACACATGAGACTAGGGAATTAAGATCCATTAATAATGATCTCAAAACCACTACTGGGACCCTTAAAACAAACCCACCTCTCTTGGATAGGCACCCTTTGAATTGATGGTATGATTTTCCTTCTGACTAACACCATCCTCAAGGAGGAGGAATTATCCCTGTGATTTAGGAGTGCATCTTGGTAAACTATTAGGCATATAGAGAAAATATTTATGGGAAAATGTGATATGGGTTTATTTCTAAGTGAGATATATTTCTATAATTCCATATGCACCAGTAACTAGTGGATAGTAATATTTAACTTGCCTTCTGATTTTTAGAATTACACCTTTCTCTACGAAACCAAGCTTGTAAAAAAATAGAACTGGCATTAACTTGAGTCCCAATCCTGACGAGGTCATCAAATCCTTTCCACATAGTGGATGCCAAATCCCCTTAAAAAATAAGTGTTTAGTTGTTTCCTATTTTTAACTCTATTAGTAAAGTCATTTAGATGCTAGCTTAACCCCCTCATACTGATTTCCTCATCTATCGAAACAATATGGTTCCTGATACACTAGAATAAAGGTTATTGGAATGATTTTCATATTTTTTTATATTTATTATGAGTTATTTTTTAATGATAATTCATGTAAATACTTTTTTTATTGTCATGAATTTGTTGAATATGATTAATTATAATCACATGTTGATTGTTTTATTGAACCTATAAAGCATGATAAACTTGACACTTGAACACAAAATGGAAAATATTTGGTTGATGATATTTTTAATGGATATCCTTATTTTAAAGATAGTTTCAAGAGAGTTTAATTGAATTTTTTTAGTTAATAAAACTGATTATTATATGTATAGATTACCCAAAAAATTTATAGTGAACCACTACATGATAACATTAAGTATGAATTCTTAGAAGAGAATTATAAGTTTCATATTAACCTAGACAAGGGGATATATCTAGAATAGAAAACTCAATTGATAGAGTTTAAAAGGAATAATAATAAAGCCTTAGGATGGAATTTAGTTGACCTTCCTAGAAAAAACCTTTCAATTTTCATGTATATAATTATTTAAAATAATTTTTTAACATGTTTGATAGCGTCATAGGTGACATAATATTGTTGACCAAAAGATCAAAAGTTTGATTTGGTGTCCCGATGGACTCATAATTTCATGGTACTCTCTTATCTTTAGGCATCACTATAGCCTCTTCCTTCGCTATGTATTACACCTAATTGTTTCCTTATAGTTAGTGGGTAAACCATATATACATAGTTCCTAAAAAGAGTTAGTTTTCTATGACTAATAAATAATTTAGAGAGCATGTTATAACTAGAGTTGCTAATAAATGAAGTTTGTGTATATACTATTTAAAGATCAACCTTTTAACTAATAAATACCACATTCCACTTCTATTTCCTGATGAAATACTATAAAAAGATGCAAGAAAATCACACTAAGATTCCTAGATTTATTCTTAAATTATTTGTAGATTAAAATAGCATCAAATGACCAGGAAAAGACAACCTTTAACTACCCATTTGATACTTTTAAAAATATAAGAATTATCTTTGGATTACTTAATGCTTGAGGCACATTCCAAAGGTGAATGATGAGTATATTTATTGGGTTTTTACAAAAATACATGAATTTATTCCTAGACAACTTATTAATTTATGGATCATCCATAAATAGATCTATATTTATTTTAAGAGTAGTCTTTAGGAAGTATATTGAGAAAACCCTCATTCAAAACATTGAGAAGTGACAATTATTATTTAGAAGGGGTATTTTATTATCTATTTCGGTGCATAAAGAGGTTATACAAGTTGATAACTAAAAGGTGGATGTTTTCTCCTCACCACACTACCCATGAATAGTGAAGGACACAAGATCATTGCCTGACCATGTTGGATTTTATAAGAGATTTATCCTAGATTTCAGAAATATTTGACTTCCTTTATCAATGTTTCTATAAATAGATTTTCTATTTGTGATTTATAATAGTTTCAAGCTAAAATTTAGGGAGATTAAATAAAAACATATATCAATACCAATAATACAACCACCTAGATGGAATATGTTCTAAAAATTGATGAATGATGCTTTATTCTTCTCCATTGGTGTTGTGTTAAGTTAGAGAGTGGAAAATAGCTCTCATATCATATCATAAATATATAAAACTATTGATTTTTCCCAAGAAAAATATGAAACCACTGAGAAAGTGATATTGGGCATTATCTTTCCCTTAGAAAAGTTTAGGTGTTACTTAATAGGATCTGAAATTGTTTTGTTCATTGATCACTCTTCCATTGGATATATCATACATAAACATGAAGATAATTCAATGCTTATTAAATGTATTTTTCTTCATTGGTACTTTGATGTTAAAATTAGGGACATGAGTGGCATTGAGAACTTTTTTTTCTAAAAATTTGAGTAGATTTTCCACTATTTTAGAAAATAAATCATCAATTTATCCACCTATTAGAGAGGCATTTCATGATGAAGAGTCATATTATGCTATTATGAGTGAGAGATATTATTTTTATGACCTTATAATTTTATTTTTATCCATAAAATACCTTAATATTTTATTAATAAATAGGATTACAAGTTAGTAAGTGAGTCTATAAAATACATTTGGGATTATTTATACTTTAAAAATATTAGGAGTGATCAAATAATTTAATTAGAAAATTCCATAAGTGCTAAAAATCTACCATACATGATATTTTAAAGGAGAATTTAGTCCATGAAGGATAACTAGAAAAATATTTGACTCAAGTTTATTCTATACTTACCCATTTAAAGGATTTTTTTTAGTTTTTTAGAATGTATAGAACCTTATAGTTTCCAGGAAACATTTCTAGGAGGGATGAAATGTAAAAATAACTACTTTTCTATGATATATTATATGTATGGGGCATAGAATTCATGATTCCATTTCCTAATTTTTTTGGCACCTAAACTTACTACTTGTTTTTTACTATTCATCTATGTTCTATAATCCCTTCTAATTAGAACTAACCATTCTATGATAATTGTATAGTTTATGAGGATATGCCTATTTATTTTATTTGAATTACCTTTATTCATTTTGATTAACCATGAAACCCATTTTTATAATAAAACCCTAGAATCAGTGTCGAGGAAACATGGAGTCGGCTATAAGGTTTCATACCTCACCACCCCCAAACTAAATTTATGGATGAAGTATTAAAAATATAAATTAAATATATTCTATAAAATACTATGAATCTAAAAAAAATTGGAGACTTAGAATGATTCCCTATGTACATATAGGATAACCTTAAAAAATCTAAATAGAGAGAATTTCATCTACCAATGGAGTTAGAGAATAATTATATTTAAGTTATAAAGTAATTTAATTTGAATCTATTAAATGTATTCAAAAGAAATTAAATTTTATTTTAAAAGAATTTGAATAATTTAGAAGGAATTTATATTGAAATTAAAAAATTTATATAGAGAAAACTAAAGTTATCCATGATGAGATAATCCTGAATAGAGTTTAAAGAAGGAGATAAGGTGTAATTTATTTATTTCATATTGAGTATTAATTTAGGTAATTTTCATTATGAATGGTCTAGAACTTTTAAAATTACTTATGTATTTCCATTTGGAATTTTTAAGTGAAGAATTCAGTGAATAACTCTATATTTATAGTGGATGGGAATAGGTTAAAGATGTTCAAATAAAGTTTACACTAAACTATCCATGTCATATAGTATCTTATGATATTTACAAAGGAAA
Organism: Viscum album; assembly: GCA_963277665.1. Classification (NCBI taxonomy): domain Eukaryota; kingdom Viridiplantae; phylum Streptophyta; class Magnoliopsida; order Santalales; family Viscaceae; genus Viscum; species Viscum album. The sequence goes on along the minus strand of OY728153.1, from coordinate 286,789,417 downwards.
ATTAAGATAATCGTGTTCTTTATAAAATCATTATAATAACATTTTGAATAATTGATGAAGGTGGTTATGGTACCACTGATGGGTTTTAAAGGATTATCTTATATCTAACATAGTCGAAGGAACCCAATAAATAGTTGGATCCATCTTCATTGAATCAACATATGAATGATGAACATAAATATAAAAAATGAATACATATTTTTCAGAATGTTTTATATTTGATAATATCGATGGAGTATGTTTAATGGAGATTACCCAATGACAGCTAAAGGACTCTCTCTACCACATGTAGTACACCAACCACCAGAATCGTAAAATTCTTTGAGAGGATCCCTTAGACTCAAAAGGTGTTAAGAACTATCTCCTAAAAGAATAATGGATAAAATGTAGGAAGATAGAGATTTATCTTAGTAATATAGTGTCACAAACTATATTCCAATAGAAGGATCAATCCATTTATATAGGATTCATTTATTGAAGGAAGTTGAGTGTCAATTACCAATATTTGGTAGCCAATACACATTACCTAAAAAATATATTCCTATTGAAATATAGTTTTTTGATTTTTTAAATGATTATAATATTTTTTTATTTACATAATTGAATCATATTAATGATTCAAAATTAAATAAAATTAGTTTTAATGATGTAGTAATAACAATGAAATTGATTACCCATATCGTAAGATAGTTATTAAAAGTGATATTATCATTTAATTTATATAAATACCTTTAATGATATGTATATATCATTTATTATGATATGGAAATTTTTCATATTGTGCATAATGATATAGATGATTCATACTATATGATTCATCTTTTAGTGTATATCCAATAGCTTTATCAAGGAAATTCCTCTAGTGATATATATTATATCTTAAAATCTATTTTATACATTATTCATATTCATTATTGGACTGTTTCTTTTGAATTAAATAATTATTTTTTATTGTGATGGATTAATAATGAACTATTAGTAATTATTTCCCCTTAAACTATTTAATTCATAAAAAATGAAACGTTTTGTTCCATTGAGTGATATAATGTATGTTTTCATGATATGAGAGTGGAGTTAAATTTGAATTATCTATTTAAAATTATTACTAATTGAGAGTATAGAAAAAATGGATTTCATGATTATAACTTTATGATTGATGATTATTGAACACACTAATGGACTCTTATTGGAATACATTCTCTTATTGTGATTACAATGAGAGTCATCTAAAATAAATTAGGGTAAGGTGCATAGAATACAATTATAAATTACTTATTGAATGAATTAAAATGTGGATATCACATATAGATAATTAAAGAGATAGTAACTAAATGAGAAAACTATTTATACCTATCTTTTTCATTCTTTCTTAATTTATCTTTGGACCATTACACCATTTATTTATTTTTGAATCATTTTTTCTTATTTCCATACTATTTTCCATTCAAATTGTCATGAATCGGTCCAACAAGGCCCAAACCACGACTACCCCATGCCCACCTCTAATAGTCTAGGTGTTAGAGACCAACACTGAGTAGGAATAACACACACATTGGAGGCCTTACTCTAATGCACCTGTACACACACATACATCTCCAATCCCATAAAATATTGAAATGTAAAATAATTGATAACTATGCATGAAAATATCGAAAATATCACCATAATAGAATAAGAAAAGTACTAGAAGGCAAGGGAAAATACAATCCCACCGAAAGAAACTGAAACAATTCCAACCTATGAAGTAAGAGAGGACTGCTCTAAATGAAACCACCAGAACACACCTTGGTATATCTGGATCACTAAGCTCCACATATTTGGGTCCCTTTAGGACTCCATAAAAATTATTTTCATATTTATAATACACAAAACATGTGGGGAAATCCCATGCAAGGGTGAGTATAACAATACCCAGTAGGACACCTTAAAATCACTAAGCATACAACATCATGAATAGTATACTGCACATCATAAGGATATGTCAATAACATATATATCAAGAATATCTAGATATACTCAAAGTAGACACACAATCTCAAAGTAGGATCACAACCATAATTCCAGCATAGGATTTATACTTGAAGGTTTCATTAATCCTCGTCTAGGAGAACACACTCCACAAGTCAGATATCACCAATGGCATTCATCCGATTTGTCAAGTTCATTGAGTCTCACCATAATAAATACACATTGGAAATCTGAAGAGATCGATATATATATGTGGATCACACCTAGGTCCATGGATTATACCAACAACCAAATATAGATTAACATACTAAGTAGAGGATTGACACCCATGTAGTGTTGGTCACGATGATACCAAAAACCCAACCTAAGGTAATGATGATGATAAAGGATCTCAATCTAGGCCTCATGGAGGGATTCCCATAACTCTATCCAAGATTAATGTTCCTTAGATAGGATCATCATCTTATGAATAGGACACAACTCCATATCAAACCATCTGGGAATGAATCAAGGGAATACACACTAATGAAACTTATCCAAGATAAAGAAGAAAAGGGATCCACATCATATTTGAAGAAATACATAGTGTGTATTATAAGTACATGGATTTTCCCTTCAGAACTAGGTTTTACATGTGAATTAGTACCCATGCCCATGTTTGTGTCTGAGTACATGGCATGTCTGAACCCATGTAATCCTAACCATGTTCCTATACATATGGTCGTGTCCATGTATGGATAGTCACATCAGTTTATAGATAGATGTGTATCCTCCATGATACATGCTGAGTCACCGAGTCAGGTCATACGAAATGTGATAATTAACTCCACATGAAACCCTAGCACCACATCTAGGGCCCTGTACATGGTGTGTGTTCCCGAAATACACTCCTTATAGTTTACAATTTCCTAGAACCCATAGGTTCTTCATGTGGATTTCAAATCCATTACCACTGCCACAAAATATTCTATAAATCCTACCCATGGATTGCACATCTAGATTATCCAAGCTCGATCAGCCCCATAATTTTGATCTATGAATGTTCCATTTTCTCATGAATCATCCCATACCTTTTCCATCTATGCATAGAAAAAAACCATGCACACACTTCCCCAATACAATCTTGATCCATCATCACCATTTTCATAGCTCAATCCTGCCATCGATCTAAACTCATATATGTGATATTAATTTGTTGCGCCAAGAAATGGGTGCATAAAAACTATTTATCTAGTATTTATTGAATCACCATCCAAAAAAAACTAAAAATGAAAAAATGAAGAATAGTTGGGGAGAACCAAGAAACACAAGAGATGAATAAAACTCATCCATTTTCAGGTTATAAACAATTCATTGACATTAGAAAGATGAGATAATATCCAAACAAATAAAAAATTCTCCCAAGTTCCCTATAAAGAAACCCATACCCACAACAAGATCAATCTAAGTATCAATCCATTAGTCGATTGATTTTTGTTCCTTATAAGATAATAAAATAGAGATAAATACACATGAAATAAACATCCTACCTCATGATGGATCGATTTCTGAGAAATAATGAATCCACATCATTGTCATCGGTGAGATCCTCAAATTCTGTTGTACACTGATGGTCGATCCATGATACTATTGTTGTTTTCCTGAGAATGATCCACCAATGATCTCTCCAATGGATCTAGGGTTATGAGTCTAACCCTAATATTTCCTCATGGCTATATATTTATAGGAAAATTTAGGCCATGATAATTTATTTATAAAAATTATTTTAATTAATTAATTTATTTAATCATCCGCCCATGACCATGCCTAACACGATCGTCTGCTACGCTCTAAGGTTAAGTTGAACCTAGGGTAAAACCCATGTTCTTTGCTAAATGGATACCTTATATTTCCCATCCAAACCTCCATTTAAGAGTTATTACATTTTTTTTAGAAAAACAACACAATGTGATATTTAATGTATTTGAAAAATAAATTTCAGGATCATTGAGCCTCATATTCTCATGTCATCTCAGTGCCTTGATCTGAAAATAATCTCTATAATATTCAAAATTAATACATAGAAAAAACAGAGTCATTACATTCTCCCAAACTTGTGGATTTATATCCGAAAAATAAAAAAAACTATATAATGAGATGTGGGTACTGAGAATGTATCTGGGTCTCCCACTCCAAGGTTCTCTCTTGAAGATTCATATGGTACCATCATACATACACCAATGAAATTTCTCACCCATGGAGGATCCTATCCCACTAATCCTTAATCTCTACTAGGTACTCTACAATAGTAGCTCCATCATTGATGTAAAACTCTCCCATTTGATAATATATGATGGGTCATGCACGTACCTCCTCAGTTACGAAATGTGGAAGACTTCGTGTACTTGGTAAAACTGTGGTGATAGAGATAATAAGTAATCCACCTCACTAACTCTATAAAATATCTGGAAAGGGTCAATGAATCTCAAAGATAAATTTCCACCTCAGAAAAATATCATCAACCCACATTGATGTGAGACCCTTAGGAATACATGGTATCCCTACTGAAACTCCAAAGGCCTCTATCATTATTCCGTATAGGACTTCTGATGGCTCTGTACAGTTCTCATCTTCTCTTGGATGATTTAAACCTTCTCTGTAGTGGCTCACACCAACTCTAGGCCTATAAGTATTGAATCTTTGGGGTTAGTCCAAAATAGTGGTGACCTACAGTGTCACCCATACAATTCCCCTAATGGTGAAATACTGATATTGGAATGGTAGCTATTCTTTTATGAAAAATCTACCAATGGTAGGTGATCCTCCCATATATAGACAAAATATAATAGAAATCCCGTATTATGTGCTACAAGACTTGAATGTTTTTCTCAGTCTAGCCGCTAGTTTAGAGGCCAAACACCATGATCAAATGCAACTGAGTCCCAAAGGAATCCTATAATCTTCTCGATAATCATGATGTGAAGCAAGAATCATGATTAGAAATGATAATTGAGGGAAATACATGGAGACTAACTATATCCTACATGTAATGGAATCCCAACATCTCTACTAAAATCCTGTCTCAAATAGATAGGATATGGGCCGACTTGGTGAGTTGATATATGATCAACTGTATTGCATTGAGTGCTATAGAATTTTGTGGCAACCCCATCACCATGTCCATGGATATCCCACCCCACATCCACTCTGTACCTCATGGGGTTGATTGAAACTTTTCAAGACATGGTGCTTAGTCTTCAATTTCTAACAAGGCATCGATAGATAAACTCTAAAAATCCCTTCATCATACTTAGACACTAGAACTACCACCGAAGGTCCTGATACATCTTCACCAAACCTAGATGCACCACTAAGTGTGAAGTAGGAAACTCCCTCCACACCTCCTCTCTTACTGAAATTGGTACCATCATCTATCCAATAAAAAGAATGGCATGATCTCAACCATCATAAAATCTATCAGAATCATGTCTAGTGGATATCTGAGTATGTAGGGTCTCATAGTCAATATCCCCATGCCATGCCTTCCTGAATCACTATAAAATAGGAGGGTTAACAACCATAAAATGGATGTAAGATGCTCCATCCCTATCAAAAAAGGATAGCTATAATGAGTATAATTGCTTTGATTCCTTTCTCAATAGTTTCAAACAAGATCTCCTACTCATAAAATATGCTTCCATATTCCCCTTCCCAATAATATAGACAATCTTTAATTTATAATCCTAGAGAAAATATAGCCACAACCTCTATCTTAATTTATTATTCTTATAAGAGAATATATAATTGAGACTCATATAGTTAGAATAGATTATAAATCACTCACCCATCAGGTAGTGTCGCCACATATTTAGTGCGAAGAGTACCACTACTAGCTCAAGATTGTGGGTAACATAGTTTTGATCTTGTGGTATCAAATAACATGAACTATAAGAAATCACAACCTGATTTTTCATCACAAAATAACTAGGCTTGGTCCAAGATGCATTACAGAACACTACATAGTTGACACCCTCCTACAAAAATATCAAGATGGGAGCATTGATATCTTCCTCAACTCTTGGAAAACCTATTGGAACCTCTCTATCCAAATTAAAGGATACCCATTTTGGGTAAAAGATATCAAATAAGTTGATATCATAGAGAAATCATGTACAAATCTCTGATAGTATCCTAAAAAACCAAGGAATCTCAACACCTCCTTCACACTCTTGGGTGTCTCCCAAGGTAACACTACTTCAACCTTTATCGAGTACAATGATACAACATCTAATGAGATAAAATGTCTAAGAAATTGTACATCCTAAATATAGATATGAAAATTGGAGAGCTTCCCGTAAAGTTTTTTCTCTTAGAGTACATATAGGACCATCTTCAAGTGTCTCATGTGATCCTCCTTGTACACCGAGTACACTTGGATATCATCAATGGAGAATGCCACAAACCAGTCTAATAAAGGATGAAACATCTAGTTCATGAGTTTCATGACCATTTATAGGGAATTCAGAATACCAAAGGATTTCACCAAGTACTCATAGTGACCATAAAAACATCATAAAGTCATCTTCATTATATCTTCTTTATGTACTTACATTTGGTGATATCCTAACCCAAGTTTAATCTTTGAGAACAATCATGATGCTCTAAACTAATAGAATATGTAACTGATCCTTGTAAGTGGATACTTTAACTTTAAGGTCACATATTTTAGGATAAGGAAATCTACACACAACCTTAAGACATTATCTACCTTCTTGGAAAACAATACTGTGGTAGAACAGGGTGAAACACTGGATCTAACAAAACCCTTTCTTTGTAAGTCCTCCAACTAGTACCCTCAACCTACGAAGCTCTATGAGAGTGTTTTGATATTCTAGAAATGATATCAAAGAAATCCAAGGTTGTAGATCAATGCAGAATTCTATCTCTCAACGGGGAGGTAATCCTGTCATGTCCTCAAGAAATACATCCTTGTAATCCACAACCAATATAGAAAATAGAAGGCCCATAACATCCATATAAACAAGATTCATGAAAGATAGATGGTGTGTAACTAGCTGCACTCTCCTACACATGAGCCCATCCTACTATTCCTATGATTCCTTTTCACCCATAGAGGAAAACCTCATCCCATCACTATGGACACACCACATCCTAATCCTAAAATAGTATATCCAAGTATTAATTGTAGATACAAATTAGATACCTAAGATAACATCATAAGGTCTCATCACTTCTATAAATATATCTCAATAGAAACTATCACCACAAAGAGTCATGTCACACTATCATCAAAAGTGTGTGATTACTTAGTCACCTCCACCAGGAATCTTCAAGCTCAAGGGTCAAGATAATGGTTTAAACAAAATATCTAAGTCTCTAACTAGAATAGTGAAATAAAGGAATGTATCAAACCAATATTTATCAATATTAAAGCTAAAGTAGAGAAGACATAGATCATACCTCATATTATCATTGAAGCCTCTGGGTAATAAGCCTCAACTACCTGTAGCTTCCCTCACACCTATCCCCTAGCTCCATGAGACAAATTTAGACCACCTGGGGTGGTGGTGGTAACAATTCATAAAATATTCCACATCCAGCTACTATCCCATCTCCTCTACCACATCCTCCACCTTTCCGACCTGCCTATTCTTTCTACTACCTCTGCCTAGGTGGTCCATTCATTGTCTCTCTATAATCTGCAAGGTGGGCCAGACAATTTCATACAAGATTTCCCCAACCATAAAAAGAGTACCACTACCTATCCCTAGGTTAAATAGATCTATCATGTGATCCATTAACCATAGAACCTCTATCATGGGATCACCTACTAAAATAAGTCACACATCCATGTACCTATGTCTGTTGTCAGCTACCTACTGTTGAAGTCTCAGCTCTTGTGTACCCACTACTGGCAGAAACTGTATTTGTATACTTAGACAAAGAATAATCGATCACCAAATCATGCTCTATCACCCTAGAATCAGTAGAAATTCAAATAGGTTTCGCACTGGCTCAAATGTCTCTTTGTATTCGTTTTTCAAAGTTCTGAACCTGAAAAAACTGATCACACACCAAATCCATCGAGTGTCGAGAGTGGTTAATGAAACTCGATGAATACTTAAACATAGTTTTACTACCCTACTAGATCTATAGAATCTCCTAAATATGAAAAAATAACAACATATCTAGAGAATAATCCTTTCAAAAAAGGCACTCAAACTCTAACCATGAAAGATTCACCTCATCGTATGATTGGTTCAATAAGCCCCACCATCGTCCCATAGATCCATGAAGAAGGCTCACTACTAGGGACACTATCTGGTTTAATGGTTCCTTAATAAGACAAAAGACCCATTTCACTACCTCAAGCTAATCATTAGCCACCTAGGGGTAAGACTCACCTTGGAACCTAAGGGGTCACTGTCACAAAAACTCCTGAAACATGATCAGCCTATGCACATCATCTACTGGTACTGCTAGTACCATCTACTACTGGACATGTGGTGGTAAGACTGGTGATCCACTTAGAGGTAACACCTCTTGAACAAATCCATGCATCAAAGACTTATCACTGAGGGTATCATCCTCAAAATCTTGTTACTGAATACTAGATAGAAAACATTTTTTTGGAATCTTGAAATAGAAAAGATTTACCATAATCAATAAGTATATATAAAGAGCTGACTCAAGAAGGAAATAGAAACCATAACCCATTCCCATTTGATGCATGTAACAATGTTTTCTTTGTAACCAGTGCCTACATGTTTTGAGTTGATAGAAGTTTATCAGAGTTCTAATGGATATATCAGTTGCCTCACCAAAACGTGAGTCCCTAGACCAATATCCAAACTTGAAACACTTAACACTATTTCCCCAAACCAATCTTACAGAATCTGGTTATAAGGTTGAAACGAATACTCTAATACCACTCTATCATGAACCGAACCAATGAGGCCTAAATCAAGACTACCACAATCCCACCGCCAATAGGCCAAGGGATAACTACCAAAATATAGTAAGCATAACACAGACATGGGAGGCCTTATCCTAAGGTAGCATTATACACACACACATCTCAAATACCATACAATTCTGAAATTTAAAACAACCGATAACCATGCATGTGTACATATAAAATCCCACCATTAAAATATGATAAAAAAGTATTGAAATGAAAGGGTCAAATACAATCCTACTAAAAGAAACTGAAATAAGTATAACTTATGAAGTAGGAGAGGACTACTGTAAATGAAACCACTAGATCACACCTCATTCTATCTAGCTCACTAAGCTCTACCTATTTGTGGTCACTCTTGGACTTTTTCAAAAGGTTAGTAGTCTTCATAAGACAAGTCACATGTAAGAAAATCCTACATGGGGGTGAGTATAAAAGTACCCTACAAGACACCCTAAAATCACTAATCATACAATATCAAGAATAGTATTCAGATCATCATAGGGATATGTTAACAAAATACATAGCAAGAATAACCAGATATAATCATAGTTGACACACAGTCTCAAAGTAAGATCACAATGGTAATGCCAGAATGAGATTCCTACTCAAAGGTTCTATATAACAGTCTTCTAGGAGAACACACTAAACAAGTCATATAACACTGATTGCATTCATATGAGATGTCATGCTCATTGGGTATCACCATAAGAAGTACAAATTAGAAGTTTGAAGATACCAATACACATATGGGGATCACACCCAGGGCCATGAGGTATACTAACAACCTAATCTGGATTATTTGGATAAGTAGGGGATTAATACACACATAGTGTTGATCACTAAGATACCAAGAACCCCACCCAAGGTAATGATAAGGATATATGATCTCACTCTGGGCCTCATGGAGGGATTCCCAAAACATTATCCAAGGCTAAAGTTCCTAAGAGGGGATCACCATCCTATGCATTGGATGGAAATATATACTAAAACCTTTAGGAATGAATCAAGGGAACATACCTTAATGAAACTTTTACAAGATGGGGAGGTCAAGGGATCTAAGTTATCTTTTAATAAGTACATAACGTGTACTAGAAGTACATGACATGTCCCTTCGACACTGAGTTCTACCTATGTATCACTGCCCATTACCATATTCGTGTTCAAGTATATAGCATGTCTGACCCAGTGCACCCTTGACTATGTCTGTGTATGCCTAGTCATGTTCATGTATAGATAGTCATTTCCATGAATGGATGAAAATGTATCCTCCATGATACACTCCAAGTCTCCATATTGAGTTACACATCTTGTGATATAGATCACATGCTGTGTGAAACTTAACTCCACACAGAACCCTAGTGCTATATCCAGGGCCGCTTACATTGTATGAGTTCTAAAAATAAATTATTTATAGATTTTAATTTCACATAACTCATAGGTTCTTCACACTAATTCCAAATTTTTCATGAATTCCACCAAATCTGACTCAAATATCTCCCATGGATTGTGCATCTGGGTCAACCGAGCTCGATCATCACTGGAGGTCCAATCTATGGCTATATCATTTTCTTGGGAATTTCCTCATAGATTTGATGACACTGTACACCCAAAAACCTACACACACATCCACGATATGGTCCTAATCAATCATCACCATCATTGCAACTTGATCCCATCATTGATTCAAACCCGTATTTGCGATATCAATCCATTGCGCCAAGAAACAGGTGCATAATGAATGTTTATCTAGTATTTGTCCAACCACTAGACAAAAATAATGATGTTGATGAACAAATGAAGAATGGTGGGAGAAAACCAATAAAAAAAGAGATTAATGAACCTTGGTTGTGTTTAGTTTGGATTAAATTCATTTCTATTAGAATTAAAAACAAAGATCCAAAAAAATAAACAATTCTCCCACATTCCTAGTAAATAAACCCATACCCGCAACACGATTGATCCACAAATCAATTTTTTAGTCAATTGATTATCTTTTGTCATTGGATAAGAAAATAGTGATATATCCACATGAAACAAATTTTCTACCTCAATATGGATCGATATCTAATGAAAAATGAATCTATTCCATTTTCATTAGAGATATCCTTGAATTCCATTACACACTAATCATCGATCCACGAGCCAGTTATTGTTTTCATAATAATGATCCTCAAAATCTCCCTCCAATATCTATAGGGTTATACAGATAACTCTAACATTTCATTATAGACATATGTTTATAGGAAAATTCAGGTCATGGAAATTTATTTAAATAAATTATTTAAATTAATTAATTTATTTAAACATCATCCCATGCCTACGACTAACCCAAAATTCTGATTTGCTCCATCGTTAAGTCACAATTAGGGTAAACCTACACCATTAGCTCAACGAAGGCCTCATATTTTTGATATGAGCCTCCATTTAAGAGTTATTGCACATTTTTAGGAAAAATGAATATGCATGATATTTAATGTATTTGAAAAATTAAGTTTAGGCTCACCGTGCCTCATAATATTACATCATCTCATAACCTAACTATGATGATAATCCATAAAATATTCTGATGTAATATTTGAAAAAATCAGAGTCACTACACAAATAAACATATATAAAACCCTAATAAATTTTTTATTACTCATAGAAAAAAATAAAACTGATGAAGTGATTTAGTGTGAAACCTCTACAAGAGACAAACCCTATGGTCATCTTTATGTAGTATTTATAGAAACAAAATTATTTGAGTGGGATTCATGAAAAAATACTAGCTATCATAATTTTTTTGATTTGTTAATATTTTACACCTAATTATCTTGGAGAGTCACATGTAATATTTTACACTGATTATTCATTCATTTGAAGACTATAAACCTAAATATTTTAAATCGTGATGTAATTTTATCATTGAATTAAAAAAAATATTGTACTAGATCATTAAATATTTTTTTTATAAGGTGGCTCAAAGGACATTCCCCGAGGATATAACATATGAGGGGTGGATCAATGTCCTTTTATTTTTAATTGGTGTCTTAGTGGACTTTAATTTTTGATACTCTTATAACCAACTTGATTCATATAAATATGTTTTTAATAATAAATTTAATGTTGAGTTGGTTGATGCAAACTCTTCATAACATGTACTCAAATAATGATATTAGGAGACCCTTATAAGTTCGATGTTAGAAAAATATGAAATACACTTTATATTATTACACATGATAAATGGATATATTCTAAATCTTTGATGTTGATTCCATATAAAATTAAATGTCAGAATTATAGATTTTATTTTTTTTAATATTTAATTATTAATTCAAAATTGTAGATGTTCCTCAACATTATGAAAAAATGGAAACAGACTTTGATTCATATTGTCTCTACTATATATTTCATTATTTTTAAAATATATGAATATTCATGGAATGATTTTTTTAATATATAATTTTTTTGTGATTATTAAAATAGTGTGAATGCTCTGAATGAATTAATAATGATGATAAAAAAGATAAAAAATTATGATCATGGGTTTTATTTTCCAAGAATGGTAGTCACCTTCTTGTTCCCCTCCCCATCTATTTTTAATAAAGATCATGGTTCCCCTTAAGGAAATAAAAATATTTTTTGAATTAAAAATAAATTTCAAATGTTTTTGATAGAATGAAATAACATTTATATCATTTTCTAACTTGAGTTTCCCAAAATATAATGGTTGAAAATGCTCTAATTCATTGAATTTCATCTCACTCATTCACTTAACTTACATTATTATAATATTCTATATAAACATATTCATTTAAGTGAAGATCAAATTAATCATTAGAAATATCATGTTATATAGACGTTAGAGAGCATTTTATGGATCCATATGCTAGTAGAATAATTATCAATAGCATTATAATTATCCTAAACATCACAATTTCATATGGTTGAGCTTTATTAGTATTACATAAGTCCTGCATGGATTTTATACCCATATTAAAGAGCTTAATTTAATATAAAAGTCTTTCACCCCATATAGATGACCATAATTTCTTATTGCATCACACATAAATATTCTTAAACTATAGTCATGTTCAATTCCTAAATGTATGGCCCTATATCAATGTACATGGAATCTAACCAATAAATACATTCACATTAATGATATTGTTTTCTTCAAAAGGATATTTGACCTATAGACATACCTATGTTAATTACCATTTAACCTATAAATCTATAATATATCAAGTTTTTAATTATGAACAATACCTTTCACTTCCAACTATTTACCTGACAATATATAATACTCCATCTAAATAATATTGATGTTTTTTAGCATCTTTTACTTATAGTTCTTCAATCCTTTATATATTCATCAATATGAAAAACCTTTTGGTCATTCATTCCCCGTAAAATTAACCCAACAATCTTTTATAAATTTATTTTTCATTTTATTTTGTTCTTATCTTGGGAAGCTCATATTGTGTATGCCTTCATACCTTATTCTTTAGAAACCCAAATAAAATTATTTATATCAAACTCTATATATTTTAAAAATTTTACCTACAAACATGTACATTTTATATTGGAAACTCTAATACTTATGCAACTTATATAGGCTTCTACAACACTTATCAAAAAAATTTCAACCTTTACCAACTCTAAAAACATGTAACAACCATCATTTAATGATTTTTAATAACAAATTCAACATGATACCTAAAAATGAGCTATTAAATTTCCCATTTAGTATATATTTCAACATAAAGAATCACGAATCTATAAAAAATCTACTGAAAATTTTATTCTAATGGAAAAATTAATTTTATGATTAGAATTGGTAAAACCATCCATAAATTAAATATTAAGGCTGAATTTTTCAATAAAATACTAATGTAATTTTTGAACTGATACTAGTTTAATAATATGAATAAAATATGACTGATGATATGAAATGCTATAAAATTAATCTATATCTATGATATCCCTTTTAATAATATTATTTTCTTAAAACTTTAACCCTTTTTTTCAATACTCCCATTATTCCGTATTTATATATTCATTATATATAAATAATTAAAACTTCACCTTTGATAAAAAAAATATATTTTTTTATTTATGTATTATTTTTTTTTTCAAAGGCCTTACATTAAGGGGGTGTCCTAGAGGACTTAATTTGACGGGGTGTATTGAAGTCCTTAAATTTGAGGGGTGGTATAGATGCCTTAAAAATTGAGGGGTAGTAAAAATAAAATTCATGGAAATGGTTTCAACTAGAGTTTGAATCCTAGACCTAAAAGATACTAACCCCTCATACCAACAAACCAATTAAGTGGGATTAGTTGAATTTATGTATCATTATACCCCCTTTTTATTAATTCCAAAAGAGTATTTAGAGAGCATGGTTAATATTTATTCAAAATTAAATATTTAATATGTGGTTAAAATAAATAAACTTAACTCTAAATTCTTAAAAACCACTATTGAGAGTGGAGTTTTGAATACCAGTCCCTTTTCCCTTAATAAGGAGAAGTAATTGTTTCACCTCACCTTTATCCATTTTTATTTGATAAATTGGTTTTACATTTAAATTATTATTTATATATAATGCTTAACTATTTTATGAGATATATTTATATATTATTGGAAGGCACGCCTAATCAAAAAAGGAAATTTCACTTTCAAATTTTTATCTTTAGTTTTTTCCTTTACCCATAACATTTCACTATAATATTGAGTTATAAACACATAATCAACCAATTATTTTCTTATTGTAATAATATTATTCTTCATTTAGTTCCAATAAACGCAATGTATATGAAATAGTAAATCACTACTATAAATTAAATTCCTAGAATTAAATTTTTTTCCTAGTAAGCATCTACATATCTATGTAGTTTCATCACACCACTTATTTATTATATAATTCTAATATTTAAATTCAAATTGATGAACATTTGGATTATTTTTTATTATATAATACGTGAATCCTTTGGGTCACTCTGAAATCAACTATATAGTGTGTCTGAAAACACTATGCTTTGATTTAAGTTGTTTAATACAATAAACTTCTACTCCATCTATTATAATCTTTCTGATTCTCTCATTTTCCTTATTCATTTTTAATAAGTTTTAATCCAATAAAAATGAGTGTACCCATATATTTTCAACTATTTATTCTAAAACTATTATATGTTCGTCTTACATATTTTTTGCGAGAAATAAATATTTTATCATATTTATAAACAACCTGAGGTCATAAACATAAATGCATTTATATAATAATCGACATCTTAGATTTTTTATTCATTTATTTATTAAATTACTTTCATGTATTATTCATATCTCATGAAAATATAACACTATAAAAATATATAAAAACCATCAAATTAATTTTTTAACTTTTCTTTATATGAAATTTGACTTCAATTCAAATTTCTAAACATCATATACTTTGTGTAAGAATATAATGTGTAATATCATTCCCTTAGTAATTGATTCAATATATACATATAATAATTTTTTTATCTTTTAAAAAAATGACCTATCATGGTAGAAAATAAATACCATATTTTTTTAATTTAAACTACTTAATCCTACACACAATTGTGAAATTATGATTTTAAATCCATTTTGTAATCTATATGATTTATATGAGATTCAAAAAACATGAATATTATTGTATATTTAAAATTTCCACATTAGATTAAAATTATATTTAAAATAAATTCCTTTAACTTATGAATAACCATTAAAAATAATCCTTTGTTTATTTCTAAAAACCAATCATTTTTTATTGAGTATATTTATGAAAATGTATATGGTACTAATAAATCCCATTTTTTCACAATGTAAAAGAGACTAAGTGTATTTTACCCTTAATTTTGTCAATATATTTATTAATAATATCAATACATTTATTATTTTCAAGTTCATCTTCAATATTTTTAGATTATTTGTGATAAAAGTGAATTATATTCTATTATCCACAGTCTTTACATTTTATATTGATCTTTAATAAATTGTTTAAAATTAGATTATATTTTAATTATCTCATGATATTTAGTTATTTTTAATTCAATCCATTTATAACTAGTGTAGGTTGAATATTTATCTCCAAAACCATTATCTTTAAAAACATAAAACAATTCAATTTCACTCAATTTCCAACCATCATATTCAATATAATTTTTTTCCTCTTTAAGAAATCTAGTATTTAAAAAACATGATATTATATTTTTTCATTATTTTTTTGAAACCAATTTCAATAGTATCCATAATATATTTCAATTATATAAAAAACTAAGAATATACCCTTATTATCCTTCTCATCAAAATTTCCATGATTTTTTCATTTAACCATGAAATGTCAAGGGATTTAGAAATATTTTTTAAGTGATTTAAATTTGGATTCATACTAGGATATAGTTTATATGGTGTAATATAAAATTTTGGACTTAATAAGAGCTGTTCTAAATTATAATTATTATAAAAATTACTTATCTCTAATAGATTTTAAAAGTTACATGTTTAACTAATTCACTTATTTATATTTTATCCAAAATTCTATTTTTCATTTCATCAAATCCATTATACAAAGTTATTTTGAGGTTACTAAAATAATTCCTTATTTTATTCTTCTCAATAATGCATTTAAAATTAATTTTCTTACTTTTAAGTATTCTTATTTATAATTTATTTTATTTTTTTCTTTCTTTTGTAACAATTTATTTTCAAACTTTTAAATTTTTATATAACATATAATTTAGTCTTCAATAAAATTACTCATAAATTTATTGAAAAATAATAAATAAATGAGATAAATTATCAGGAAATTTTATTATTTTATTTCCTATTATATCCATAATAATTAAATTATATAAGAAAATGATTATTATTTTTTCAAATCCTACCATCTTATGGGATGAATTCATCAATTATAACTTTTAAAAAATAAAAAATAATTTTTTTTATCTCCTTAGAACTAATATATGTCTCATTAAATTATCTAAAATTATTTTTTCTAGTCTATTTTCCTAACATTCAACACCACATTTATTTAGAGTTTATTTTAAATTCATTTATATATAAATTAGTATCATTATAAATGATTGTAATTTCCATTTTACTTTTTTGTTTGTGATGATTGAAGTTATGGGTGAATCATTTACTTGAAAAACTTGTTATTAGTATTGATATTTGAAAAGATGATAATTACATTACTTGGAATTAAAAATATAAATAGATAATGCCCCATAATGTTATCATGCGATTCAAGCCAATAGGGAGAGAAACCCACCTTCCCACCTCTTCTCAATTATTTTCATAGGTGATTTGACTTTGGGTTAATGTACTTCATATAATTTTATCTCTTTTATAGACCCTAATTATATCCTTTTTCTTTTTCTCACCTACTCCCAGTGCTGTGAATATTTCTACTTTATAGATTTGGAATTTATTAGGAGTTTTATCTAAGTATGTATAAACCCTTAGAATAAAATGTTATTTTTATAAGAGATATTATAGGCTATTGATGGAAGGAAAAACACTATAATTGAGGTTATTCCATTGTCTAATGACTTCTTAGCTATTTTCTTATGTTGGTAATAAGATTAAATCTAGTAGGTAACCTTTTAATGGGGGGGGGGGGTTGAATTAAAAACATATAATTAAACCCCATCTATAAATTTCATGATAAAATCAATAAATCGGTGTAGAAAAATAAAGTACAAAATAAAAAAGGAAATCATAAAAAAATGGATGGTGAACATTAGGTTAATAATTAGTAGAACTATTCGTATCTAGGAAATTAATTTTATGATAATTAAATACACTCTAAAAAATTCAATAAGTTTCATTGAAAAGATATATAAAATAAGATAAATCCATAAAATAATGATTATTAAATTTATAGGATAATGAGTGAATAATTTAGGATCACTCTATAAAAATGGTCATAGTCTAAAATATTTATAACTTAAATGAACTAAGTGACATTTAAAATTAAAACAAGAAAATAAATTAAAGAAAAATCTATATATAAAGGACAAAAAATATTAAAGTGGTTCGAGATAAACAATCCCTACATCATATCTTTTTAACCAAAAATTAAATCCCACCCAGAATTAAAACAAAAAATACATCACCTCAAAACAAAATAAAAATATTTAAGCCTAGATATTTGATAAAAGGTAGGATAAAGAGGATTCATTGAACCTAGAATCCGACATGACCCCCTTGCATCACCTTTCCAAGTCATCAACTCAATCTTCTCACTATCAACATCAAACAATCATAACTAGTGAGACAAACTGCCGCAAAAATACATGTTCTGTCAACTGAAAACACCACTAAAGTAGACTAACCATTTTTAATAAATTATAACCACCAAGAACCACACCTCCATCACTACTTTGAACCGAATGAACAAAAAATCCAAAAAAACATTACCAAAACAACTAATTAGAAAGAATAAAACCACTTTCTTTAAGCACCGTTATGAATCAATGTCGAGAACCACAAAATCCTTGGAGTATAAAACCACCATAATTATGATATCCAAACCTCCCAAATCCATAAAGAACTATTATAGACTCAAAAAAATAATAATCATGAAGATACACATGAAGAACTAACAACACCTCTACTATGTGATCCACCAAAACAATCCAAAAACACCATGAAGACCATGATGCTATACCAAGAAGGGGATTTATGTGATGTGTCTAATATAAAGAGTAGAGGAGGAGGATAATGAAAAAAAGAAACAATATAAAATAAACTAAAGATGAAACCAAATCCAACAGAAATGAAACTAAAATCATAAAACTTAAGCTTATAGGAAATGGGGATCTTATACCTATATTATACTAATAATGAATATAAAAAATTCCATATTTATTATAAATATTCAATTCCTTATTCCCAAAAATTCTTCAATCAAAATATCAACAAAGTTATTGTACTTATACCAAGAAATTAATTAATCAAATTATCAATAGAAAAACATATTTATCCAAATTTCTTCTTCATTTATAGGGAATGGAGGATAGAGTGATGCATGGTTACAATTATGGGTTTACTATCTATTTTAAAATAAATAAAAAACAAGTAAATATATATGGAATAAGGGATTGAAGACCAAGATAAGAAATCCAAAAATAAAGGAGATTTCTCTCCAAAAGAGATTAAAAAGAATAACAAAGGAAAGCTTCAATATTTATAAGATATTTTAAAATACTTATTTTTATATCAATAAATCAATCTATATTCTTTATTTCAAAAGATATATAATCAATCCTTTATATATAGTTGAGAATATAACCTTTTAAAAATATTACCATTGGAGTTCATATGTCTATTATGATGATTGTCACATATTTAAATGTTATATCTGATGAAACTTCTTTTATAAATGTTTCATTTTCATAAATTTGAGTTGAAATGGAGATCCATTAGAGAATTTTAAGCATATAAAAAATTGATAATTGAGAAATGATAATAGACTATAAAAATATAGCTATTATACTTTTTTATCTAGTATTTAAGGCTTGGAAGGATTTTAATACCAAATAAATTTCTTTGATGAATTTCTTATATAAACAAAGTTTCTTCATTTATGCTTCATATTTTTTATTTTATTTTGATAAATGAATTCTGGATAATATATTTGAGTCCATTGAAGTCTTACTTTTGTGATTCATTTGTTAGATACTTCATCTTATTCCATGATATTCCACTAGTAAGCCAATTGATTCCAGTATACTATGGTATTATCCCTTTTTATAGTCAATAATAAATATGAAATTTTATTATTTATCAATGAAAATACTATGATGATAAATTAAATAAAATTATAAGTGGATTTTTATCATTGAAACACATCATTCCAATGGGTGAGAATTTTGGTATTTAGAGGATTGATTAACCACTAAAAATAGATAATTTTATTTTTATTTTAAAGTTATTTAATATGATTCATTTATCACAAATTCAAAGGTTAAATCTATAGAAACCCTAGCCTTATAAACAAAACATTACACAGTTTTAAGCATTATTATACATTAGAAAACAATCCAAGGATCGTGAAGTCTAGTGTCTCTGAAGACTAGGTACATAAAATAGAAAACATGGGACTAAAAAAATCCCTTATTTATTTAATCTTCATAAAGATCTCATAACTTCCTTTGAGCCCTTACATCTACAAAGGGTACCATAAGGATTACATGAACAATGGGATAAGATAAAATACTAGTAAGGGAAAAATAATAGTAATAAAACTATAACACATGGGTTAGAAGGCATGGGATAATGCAAATAAAAGGCATGGAACACATGGAATCATAAAACATAAACATAGGATCATATAAATATGAATTCATAGTAATGTGGAAGCAACATAAATCATGACTGTAGCATGAGTAAAGTCTCTTTTCACATAGATGAGCACACGACAAGGTTAACCACCAAGACCATTGCACATGGTAGCACGAGTCAAGGCTAACCACTAAGACCATTGCACATAACGTCTCATAGGACTAAAAGTTACCGAATGAATTAGAGAAATATCTAGGTTCACCCATATTAACATGTTAATGAATTTTTTTTACACATATAGAATCATACATAAACAATCATAAACAGAAGGGCAACCATGAAAAGAAATGGGTATCATAATCACGTCATAAAGAATAATGAATGGGTGTATCATAAAATTGTCCATGAACGAAAGAAATTAGAACATACATGGAAATTCATAAGGTAAAATAGGCATATATCTTGATATGTGATTTCAAACATAAGTTACATCATATGAAAAGAGTCTTTAATAATTTTTAGCATTAAAACATTTTTGTGCGGTTTTAAGGAAAACACTAACAAGCACTTAAAATATGAAAGGGAATAATGTTGTGTAAAAAAATAAAAGTTATACAATAAGGTTTTAATAATAAAAACACCAGTTTTATAAAAAAAATGGTGGATTAGAACATATGGTAGAGTGTACTTGAAATTGGGTACGGATTTGGGAAGTTCCCTTAAAATGAGTTTTCTTATCGAGAAGTATTGAGGAGGGAATAATTTAAAAAAATGTATATAAATTAAACAGAATGATGAATATATCATGAAAAATGACTTTGGAGAGTATAAAAAACATTTATAATATGTAAATAAATAGAATAGATAACTTCATTTGGGTAGAAATAAAGATAGAGCAACCCGAAGGAATAAAGGTGGTTCGGGTAGAATCCATTACCGAATATCGGCATGGTATCAGGTGTACTTAGGGGGGATTAATGAGAGAGAAAAGGGGTTTCTAATATTTTATACATCATGAGGGAATTAAAGTAAATGTGAGAAATCATACCCCAAAATTAGGAATTACGCATAAAAGGACATAACCTAGAAGAGATTCTTGAAGAAATGTGAGAAAGACAGAATCCCTTACCTTAAGCCTAATGGTGTTCTTTGTGTGATATTAATTACCAGAATAATAAAATTAGGTTAATTAGTTAATAATTATAGAACCTAAAATACATGTTATTGATTTATTATAACCTTATTAAGTTCATTCATGTCCTTTTTGATGAGTTAAGAGGCACAATTTCATTGTTTGGTAGCATTTGCTTCCTTGGTTTTAATGACCAGTTCACTTATATTCATGTTTGGATAAACATGTAGGATGAAAATGGTTGTATATAATTGAAGTTATATGAAATTAGTGAAAATACAAAATATTACATGGTTATAAAATTAATTTGGTTATTTGGAGTGAAGTTGAATCATTATATAAAACATTAATGATAAACTCTTGGATTAATTTGGCGATTTTACTCACAATTATGTTTTTTTGTGTTATTATTTTACATCATGTGTGAAAAAGGAATCTATAAAATAACATAAGATAACATAAATATTTAATAGTCCAGTTCATCCATAAAAATGGTTTTATGACCTTAATTAAAGATGATAACAGAAATTGATAACCCGTTATCTTTGAATGTGATACATTAACACATCTTGGACGGTGTTTTCATTTATTTCATATAAAAGGAGGGGAAAGTAGACATGATAATGAATTATCCCATTATAATAACAATATTATAGTACATGTATGGTACTGGAGTTTTCATACCATTTGGATTAGTAGAGGTTAGTAAATAAAATAGAACAATGGAACATGAAAAGAAAATCAAAGAAAAGAAAAGACGAATTTACCTCTTGATTCAATATTCCTTTAGAGCCTCTTAAGGGGAGAGGATTTGGTATTTTGGGGAGACCAAGGGATGATGTAAGTGAGTTAAGAGATTGGGGATATATTTGGGTATAATTTAGGGAAGGAACAAGGCTTGATAGGAGTGAAGATAATATGGGAGTGTGGGTGGTTTTTATAGTGGAAGGGAGGTGGGTTTTCTTAAAATTTTAACCATTAGTTTATTATTTTTCCATAAAACAAAAAATAGTGACGATTACATGACAAAAAATAGTATTAAGTTCATGTGAATTATAAATAAGGTTTCTTACATCATCCATGATTCTAGGAATAGCCCATTTAGCTTATAATGTAAATATACTGTAAACTACCGTATTTAACTATTCATAAAAAAATTCAAGTTTTTAGAAAAATACAAAAAATTAACCCTAACCATTTTTTGACATTTATAATCCAAAAATTAAATCCATTTTTCAAAAACAAATTTCTCAGTAAAATTAATTTAATTTTTAATTAAAATCATAATTTACTTGAAAAATACAGATTTTGAAATTATGAATGAATTTATAATGCTTTCAGAAATTACATAAGGTCTTATAAAATTATCTTAAAACTATAAGACGTAAAATTTTTAATTTATGAACACCTTTTAATAAAATACATTTTCTTTTAAATTAATTAATTAATTGTAATTAATTATGTATGACTTACAAAAATACCAATACTTTTACTATGGTCATATTATCACTTATAAGATGCCTAAATTTTATTTATATATTCATGGGTAGGGTTGCTATTGTTTTGGATGATTTAATATTCATAAGGGTCATATTACTATACATAAGTGTAACATTACTATTCATAAGGGTCAGTTACTATTCACTGAAAATTGATTTTTTCTTATCGTACTCCAAGCATCTTACTGATTGCAACCATGTATGTCAAATTTTTAAAATTCAAATAACTGAAGTGAAAATATTATGTTTAAAGGTATCATAATACTTAGTAGTTTATTGTGTTTTGATTTCATGTGATTATATGACATAATTATAAGAAAGGAATTTCCACTGATAAGACATTGGGTCGTTACATTATTCTCCACTTATGAAATTTCTCCCTCGAAATTTTGTTTTACATTCTAAGCCATAAATAGGTGCATGTACTTTTCCTTCATTGCCTCCTCCAGTTCCCATGTTGCCTCTTCGTACTTATGTTTTCGACACTGTACTTTGACTAGATGAATAGTCTTGTTACATAGAACTTTATCTCTATGATCCAAGAACTTCAATGGATTCTCCTCATAAGAAATATTATTCTCCAACTATACCACCTCTGAAGAGAGTACATGTGAAGGGTCTGGTATGTACTTCCCTAAGAGGGATACATGAAAGACATCATGTACTTTGGACATGGTAGATGAAAGTTCTAATAGATAAGTTACAACCCCGAAACGATCAAGAATATCGAAGGGGCCGATATACCTAGGTCTTAACTTTACTTTCTTCCCAAACCTCATGACCTTCTTCCATAGAGATATGCGTAGAAATACCATGTATCCAACTTTGAACTCAAGGTCTCATCGACGATTATCAGCATAACTATTTTGTCAACTTTGGGCTGCCTTGACGTGCTGCTGAATGATTTTCACCTTTTATACCATTTCATTGACCATTTGAGGACCTAGAAGCTTATGCTCATCGAATTCATCTCAACACATCAGTGTTCTGCACCTTTTCCAATAAAGGGTTTCATATGGGTCCATTTGGATTCTCAAGCAGGAACTATTGTTGTAGGAGAATTTGACTAGTGGAAGATTTTGTCCCATCCTCCTTTGAATTCCATATAACATGATCTCAACATATCATCTTATGTCTGAATAGTTTGCTCAGATTGGCCATCATTTTGAGGATGATATGACATACTGAAGTTTAGTTCAGTGCTTAGAGAATGCTGGAGAGTTTTCCACAATTTCACGGTGAATCTCGGATCTCTATCGGATATAATAGATAGTGGTACTTCATGCAGCCTTACCTCTTTGATATATATCCATGAAAGTTTATCTAATGATAATTCCTCTCAAATTTTGATAAAGTGAGTTGTCTTTGTAAGACGATCCACAATGACCCATATACAATTTTTCCCTCTAGATGTCCTTAGTAGTCTAGTGACAATGTTCATGGTGATGTTATCCCACTTACATGTTGGCATGGGTAGTGGTTGCATCATCCCCTTAGACTTCTATCTTTCATCCTTCACTTGTTAACATACCAGAAACTTTGGTGTATACTAAAAAATATCTTTCTTTATATTGTCCCACAAAAAGTTCTCTCAAAGATCTTGATACATATTTGTGCTCCCTAGGCGAATAGAAAAGGTTGAGCTATGTGTGTCATTCAGAAGCTCCTTCTTTATATCTGGATCAAATGGTACACATATTCGTGACCCAAATCTTACAAATCCTTCCTCATCAATCATGAACTCAGAGGATTTCCCATTTTTAATGGCTTCCACCCTTTTCTGAATTTCCACATCTTTTCTTTGAGCATCCTTTATTTTCTCCATGAGGTATGGCTGAGAAATCATTTGAGAAAGGATTGATGATGTTCCTTCCTTAATGATTTCAATGTGCATCTTTTTCAAATCGAAGAATATTGGATCATTTTTAATTATCATTATTAATAAAGATGCCCGATCTTTTTTACTTAGAGCATCTGCCACCTTATTTTCCTTACTGGGATGGCAGTTGATTGTGCTATCATAATACTTGATGTTCTATATCCATATTTTATAGAACATATTAATCTATTTTTGTGTGAATATATATTTAAGACTCTTGTGATCAGTATATATCTCACACTTCTCCTAATAGAGATAATGCCACCATATTTTTAATGCAAAGATCACAATCGCCAACTCCAGATCATGCATAGGATAGTTTTGCTCATGGATTTTCATCCACCTTGAGGTGTAGGATATCACTTTATCATTTTTCATCAGCACATATCCTAATACCTTCTATGAAGCATCACTGTATACCACAAAGAGTTCTCCACTAGTTTGGAGTGTGAGTACTAGCACAGTGATTAACCTCTTTTTCTACTCCTTAAAACAATCTTCACATTCTTGAGTCTAGAAAAACTTTACTTCCTTCCGTTTTAGCTTGGTCATTGGGATTTAAAATCTTGAAAACCTCTTCACAAATAGTCAATAATACCTGGATAGACCTAGAAAGCTGTGGATTTTCGTTACATATGTTTTCTTAGGCCACTCTTCAATCATCTTTGTCTTGGAAGGGTCTATAGATATCCCTTTGCTGGTGATAACATACCCGAATATTGATACTTCTTCTATCCAGAGCACATATTTAATGTACTTTTCATACAACTTCTCCCTTCGAAAAGTCTTTAACATAGTATTCAAATGCTCCTCATGTTCCTCCTTGCTCTTAGAGTATATCAGAATATCGTTGATAAATACTACAAAAAATTTGTCGAGGTAATCTATAAATAGTCTACTCATTAAATCCATGAAAATTTCTAGAGAATTAGTGAGTCATAAGGGTATAACTATGAACACGTAGTGTCTATACCTCATTCGAAAGGTAGTCTTGGTAATATCTCCCTTCCTCACATTTAATTGGTGATATCTTGACTGAAGGTCCACCTTAGAGAAATATCTGGCACCACAAAGCTGATCGAACAATTCATATATCCATGGAAGGGGATACTAATTCTTTATCTCGATTTTATTAATCTCACGATAAACAATGTAGAGGTGCATTGATCCATCCTTCTTCTTAACAAATAGGACCACAAGTGCAGAAAACGTTATTTACGTCACCATTTTTTACAACGGTTATATATAACCGACGTGATAATCTGTGAAACGTGGTTTTTTACGTCGATTATTTTATAACTGAAATAAAAAATGCGGTGAGTAAATTTTTAACGTCAGCTATTTGATAACCGGCATAAAAAACGTAGCTTTTGAGGCCTTTTTGAGGTCGGTTATTTGATAACCGACGTAACAAAACAACCCGCAGAAGTTTTTTAAGTCGGTTATACAATAACCAACGTAAAAAACTGTGATTTCTGATGACTTTTTTACGTCCGTTATTCTATAACTGACGTAAGAAACCAACACGCGTATTTTTTTACGTCGGTTACAAAATAACCGACGTAAAAAAATCTGTATCTGATACATTTATAACGTCGGTTATTATAATAACTGATGTTATAAATGTAAATAAAAAGTTTATTACATCAGTTATTAAATAACCGACGTTATAAAACATTTATAAAATTAACAAGCCCCGTGGATTGTAATTTACGATTTTTCGATCGACAGTTCGGTGGCTCGTCTCTCTCGCGTGGTAAACCCTAATTGGCTCGTCGATCTCGCTGCGTTAAACTCATTTTTCCTTCATCCTTTATCATCTTTACTCTCCTCAGATCTATCATCTCAACTCGCAACACTCAAGTAAGCCTTCCATGAATTTATTTCGTTCGTTTTTTCCCAGATAGTCTATATTTATGTTTTCCGGGTTTTGTGTTTAAACTAGGTAAGATTATTCGATTTCGAACCCTCTTACATTTTTTTCCATCATCATCTTATTTATCATCCCCAGATCTATTAGATCGACTCACAATATTCACGTAAGCCTCAAATACTTCTATTTAGTTTGTTTTTGTTTCACGAATGCCCGACATTGATGGTAATTTTTGTTGTCATTGACAACTAATGATCTCATTCACCTATATTACTGCATAGAATGGTTATTGATTAAATGTATGAATTTCGAAATGATATTTCATGTGTTGTTGTTGCTTATGTTTATCCTCTTTTATATGAGAATCTATTAGACATTTAATCTAATGGATGTTGACCTCTATGGCCCTTCGATGCATCGCTATGTCTCATGATTCCAAATAAAAATGGGTTCTACTGAGGGCTTACCCTAGTATTTTTGAGGCCTTGTCCAAGGCCTTGACAACATGTTTAAGATTTCTAGAATTATCCATTACCTCATTATGACATTAGTTATCGAGAAAACCTGTGATCAATTGACTAGTTGAATATCAATGATTATTTTTAATTATCATACGATCATTTAAGTAGCCATATTTAATAATATTTAATTCCATCTATTTCATGACGAAGTATATATTAAATGCATGTGTTTTTAGTTGTTCACCATGCCTAGTTTTTATATGTAAACCATTGTTTGGGGGGTTGTCCGGGGAGGTGGGGGGCTATCCAGAGGGTTGGGGGGTGTTCGGGGGGGGGGGGGGTGTCCAAAGGGGTGGGTGGGTGTGGGGGGTTGTCCAAGGGGGTGGAGGCCTGTTCAGAGGGTTTTGGGGGTTGTTCGGGGGGGGGGGGGGGGCTGTCCAGAGGGTTGGGGGTGTCCAGGGGGGTGTCCAAGGGGGTCGGGGGTGTCCAAGGGGGTCGGGGGTGGTGTCTAGGAGGGGTGGGGGTGCTGTCTGGAGGGGTGGGGTGCTGTCCAGGGGGTGGGGGGGGGGGGTATCCAAAGGGTTGGGGGGTGTCCAGCGGGGTGTCTAAGGGGGTAAGGGGTGGAGAGTGGTGTCCAGGAGGGGTGATGGGTATTGTCTAGAGGGGTGGGGGGCTGTCCAGGGGGTGGGGGGCTGTCCAGAGGGTTGGGGGGTGTCCAAGGGGGTGGGTGGGTGTGGGGGGCTGTACAAGGGGGTGGGGGCCTATCCAAAGGGTTTTGGGGGTTGGCCAGGGGGTGGGGGGGGGGGGGGCTATCCAGAGGGTTGGGGGTGTCTAGGGGGGGGGGGGTGTCCAAGGGGGTGGGTGTGTGTGTGTGTGTGTGTGTGGGGGGGGGGGGGCTGTCCAAGGGGGTGGGGGCCTGTCCATAGGGTTTTGGGGGTTTTCTGGGGGGTGGGGGCTGTTCAGAGGGTTGGGGGGTGTCCAGGGGGTGTCCAAGGGTGTATGGGGTGGGGGGTGGTGTCCAGGAGGGGTGGGGGGTGCTGTCTAGAGGGGTGGGGGGCTGTCCAGGGGATGGGGGGGTGTCCAAAGGGTTGGGGGTGTCCGGGGGGGGGGTGTCCAAGGGGGTGGGTGGGTGTGGGTGGCTGTCCACGGGGGTGGGGGCCTGTCCAGAGGGTTTTGGGGGTTGTCTGGGGGGGTGGGGGTGGTTCAGAGGGTTGGGGGGTGTCCAGGGGGATTGACTATTGCATCGTGGTTTCTGAGATTATGACATGATGATTGTGCCGTGATGATTGGCTTTACATTGTGATTTTCTCCATCTAAATTTTTATTTTAAATATGATTTGATTCTCAGGTTTACTCCATTTTCTCCAATTTTCTATCAACCATGTAGGCGCCATGGTTTTATTTTATTCAATGGAATTTAAAACTGTTATATCTAACTATATTTTGTTTTAAAAAGAATATTCAAGCATATTTTTTTAAATACACATAGATTTGTTTTATATTTCAAATTTTTTTACATTCAAATTATGATTTTTTTCATATAAACATATATTTGTCTTATCTTAAATATATATATATTTTTGATATTTGTTATAGGTAATAATGAGTCGAAGTTGGATTATGGAACATCGAATGATAAATGAATATGAGGAAGGTATTGACGCCTTTTTGGAATGTGCTAAACAAAATGTTACAAGTAGTGAAATTTTTTTCTATCTATGCCTGAAATGTTTGAATATGAAGAAGTTGAAAAGTAGAGAGATAAATGATCATCTGATTTTTCATGGTTTTAATCCGAGTTACAGCCCTTGGATTTTTCATGGTAAAACTAGACGAAATGTCACTAATGATGATGATTCACAAGATGGTAACTCCGATGGAATTGAAGAAATGACTAGTGATATTGTAGTAGAATAAATTGAGATAGATCCGACAGTTGCGCGTCTATATGGTGATGCTGAAAAACCATTATATCCTGGTTGTATAGATTTTACGGTTTTGTCGGCGGTGTTAAGATTGATTAACCTGAAGGCGAAACATGGATGGAGTGATAGAAGTTTTACAGAGCTGCTACAATTCATGAAAGACATTCTTCCAAAAGATAACGATCTTCCAGATTCACATTACAGGGAAAAGAAAATATTATGGCCGATGGGATTGGGATACAAGAAAATACATGCCTGTCCGAATGACTTCATTATATATAGGAAGGAATATGAATTTCTGTCAGAGTTTCCTAAATGTGGGACATCATGGTATAAGGTGAAAGAAAAATCACAGGCTGATGTAGAGATTACAAATCTCCCTTTAAAGGTATTTTGGTATCTTCCTATAATTCATCGTTTCAAACGTTTATTTACTAATTCACATGATGAAAAAAGGTTAATATGGAATGATGATGAGCGGGTATGTGATGAAAAAATACGTCATCCAGTTGATTGTCCACAATGGAAGAAAATTGATGCGCAATATTCTACATTTGGAAATGAAATTAGAAATCTCAGACTAGGGTTGTGCACAGATGGAATGAATCCATACCGAACCCTCAGTAGCACACATAGATCATGTCCTATATTATTGGTAATTTACAAACTCTTATTTGAAGTTTGTATGAAGCACAAATATTTCATGTTGAGTATAATGATCTCTGGTCCAAAGCAACCCGGAAATGATATTGATGTTTACTTGTCACTGTTGATTGATGATTTGAAACTATTATGGGCTGATGGTATTAGGGTGTATGATTCTTATAAAATGGAATATTTTCAACTGCATGCAGTGCTTCTGTTCACTATAAATGACTTCCCAGCATATGGAAATTTGTCTGGATACAATGTTAAAGGGTATAAAGCATGTCCAATTTGCGAATAGCGGACGTCATATTGTCAATTGCATCATGGGAGGAAATAGTGTACATGGGTCATTGAAAGTTTTTGCCTATGGATCAACCTTATATAAGACTAAAAAAGGCATTCAATGGCTCACAAGAATTTGATACTACTCCAAAACCTTTATCCCCTGATCTGTATTTTGAGAGGGTGAAAAACCTTGATGTGACATTGGGAAAGACACAAAAATCTGGTAATGATAGAAATATTTGGAAGAAAAGGTCAATATTTTTTGAGCTACCATATTGGAGGTATCATGAAGTTAAACATAATATTTATGTCATGCATGTGGAGAAGAATATCTATGATTGTTTGATTGGAACATTGTTATGTATTAAAGGAAAGACACAAGATGGGTTGAATGCAAGATTAGACTTACTATCAATGGGAATACGTTTTGAGTTAGCTCCCACTCCTAAAGGAAAATGAACATTTCTTCCCCCGGCTTGTCATACATTATAAAAGAGGGAGAAAATTAGCTTTTTTTAGTGTCTTCATGATATCAAAGTGACTCTAGGTTATTCTTCAAATGTAAACAATTTTGTCTCATTGAATGACTTGAAGTTAATAGGTATGAAATCACATGATTGTCACGTCATGATGCAACAAATTCTACCAGTTTCATTGTGTGGAATATTTCCCATTCATGTCAGAAAGACTATAATGAAGTTGTGTTATTTTTTCAATTCAATTTTTAATAAGGAGATTGATGTGAATGCTTTGAACATTTTGGTAAAGGATGCAATTTTTATACTTTGTCAATTGGAAATGTATTTTCCTCCAACTTTTTTTGATATAATGGTGCATTTAATGATTAATCTGGTTCAAGAAATAAAGCTTTGTGGACCTGTATATCTTCGTTGGATGTATCCTTTTGAAAGGTATATGAAAATATTAAAGGGGTATGTTAGAAATCCATATCGACCTGAAGCCTCCATTATTGAAAAGTATATTTCTGAGGAGGTAGAAGAGTTTTGTATGAGCTACTTGGCTACGGCGCAACACATAGGTTTGCCTCCATATCGCCATGAACGAGTTAATAATGAGGGAAAGGGGATCCATAGATTGAAAGTCAAATCATTGTCAGCTAAACAGATGAAGAAGTTCAAATCATACATCTTGAATAACATAGAAGATGCTCAAATGTATATCACATTGCATATTAATGAGTTGAAACAATTTCATCCAAATAAGAAATAAATGTGGATTTTGAATGAGCACAACAAAACTTTTTTTGTCATGGATTAAAAAGAATTTTCTTGGTAGATCAGATGTATCGGAGAAATTAAAATGGATAGTGGGTGGTCCATGTTTAAATATGATAACATGGTCCGGTTATGACATTAATGGATATAAATTTCATATGAAAGCTCAGGACAACAGATGTGCAGTTCAGAATAGTGGTGTATTGGTGTTTGTAGAAGCAATGCATTTTTCAAGTGCTAAGGACAAAAACCCAATTTCTGCATCAAGTGCATATTATGGAGTGATTGAAGACATATGGGAGGTTGATTACTTTAAAATTAAAGTTCCTGTTTTTAACTGTAAATGGTTTATCGGTAACAACAGTGTCAGACACGATGAATTTGGAATGACACTTGTTAATCTAAATAGATTGGAAGACAGAGCTGATTCTTTTATAATGTAAACACATTCAAAACAAATTTTCTATGTAGTAGATCAATCAGATATGTAGTGGGATGTTGTTTTACAAGGGGAAAAATAATATTTTGGTGAGGATGAACTTGATGAATATGCTTATTTATGTGAGATCCCTAATTCCATGGAAAGAGTAATAGAACATAATGATGAGCATGTTGAATACATGGTTTATGCCATAGGTAACAATCCCGATGAAGGAATTTGGGAAAACAATCCATTTGTACATTCCTAAAATTATAGGTAACATATTTTTATTTCTTGTTTACATTTATTTTTTTCATAAATGTTATATATTGTAAGTTTTTTATTTATTAAAACATGTTTTAAAACAAAATTAGTATAAGTTTTTTTTTGTTTTAAGTTTGTTTAGTTTACTTTATCATGTTTACCATTACATGAATTATATATCTATTATTTTTGTTCAGTGAAAATTACATTACCATGTTTACCAGGTTTACCATGTTTACCATGTTTACCATCTTGACCATCTTGACCATCTTTACAATTATTTAACATGCTTACCATATTACCAATGTTTACTATTATGTAACTTAGTACACTTTTCTATTTTCTGATTACAGTTGTATTAAAATATTTGAATTTGTATATTTGTGAAATAATGTTTGTTATTTTGATTTGAAGGATAATGAAAGATCATTCATTTGATCAACCACATGATTCTGGAGATGAGCATATTGGTCATACCTCTGGGGAGGAACATTCACATGCTCCTATTATGACAAAAAGTTCAAAGGTTGGTAAACATGGGTGCAAACTTTTACCAAAATTATCACTTGCCTGTATGCAGGATTAGAGGATAGTCATTGAGTTTGAAGATGATGATATTCCTAGAGGTCCACATGCAAAAGATTTTAAGAGTTTTGTAGCAGCTCAGGCTAAGAGCAAAGTAAGCATTCTGTATGATGACCGGAGAAGTGAGGATAAAGCGATAATATCTCAGTTGTGGGAGATGATTTTGGTAATATCTTTTGATATTGTTTTAATATTATTTAAATTTTTATAGTATATATAATATGTTTAACCTCTTCTTTATCAGATGATATTTGATATTCCTGACACTGGAGGAGTCAAGAAGAAATGCTTATTGTTGGTTGCCAGGGGATAGAGGGATTTCAAATCAACCCTATCATCTGATTTCATTTATGGTCATAGGAGTCATGACAATCCATGCCGTATATATCCTTTTATAGATAAAGACACATGGAGATAATTTTTTGAAAGTAGAAGAAAAGAGTCTTTTTTGGTAAGGGAAATGTAAAATTTTATAATATTTCTTATATAAATGATCTTATTAATGTTTTTTAATGATTTCTTATTCTTAATTTATAGAAAACAAGGAAAGATTATCAGGAGACCCAATCTAAAAATGTATACCCTCATAGTTTATCATGGGGAGGGTATGCATTTTTGGAAGAACAAATGATGGCGGAAAAATTTCAAAAACTAAGAGCTGAGTCTTCAAGCTCTGGAGAGGTGGCCCCTCCATCCCCTCCATCTAGACATGAAAAATGGAAGATAGCTCGGAAGGGAAAAGAAGGGGAATATCTTTTGGAAGAATCGAGAATCGTAGCTGAGAGGATTGTAAGATATCTATTTTATTTATTTAAGTTAACTATTTTCTTCATATAATTTCAATCATTACAGAAATGTTCAATTAATTAATACAAGACTCTCTTGAGGAGCAGAGTTCACATGGGACATTTATAGCTACTGGGAGGGAAGATATTTTATCTATAGCATTGGGAAGGCCCAAACATCCTGGTCATGTAAGAGGATATCCAGAAATTGTATCGGTAAGAAAAGTGTTGCCACATTCTTCAACTTCTAACGTTGAGGGGGTTTATAAAAAAAATAGAATCCTTGGAGGCTGAAGTTCATAATATTAATGCGATGATGGAGGACAAGATTAGAGCGTCGATGCAGTCTATGTTTGCAGAAATGAAAAGACAATTTCAGACTGCAGATCCCACTCCTCCACCTCCCCCTATAGACCCCATTATTTATCCTCCACCTCTACTAGTTGCTCCCACTCCTCACCTCAGCCTGCAGACCCCATTTTTTATCCTACTCCTCCGCCGCAGCTTCCTACTTATTACGAGTTCTATGTTGATGATTATTAACATAATATAGTATCATATGGGTTGGTATATTGTATAGGAGGTATAGTTCATCATGAAAAATTAGAGGTAGAGAATCATAGGGTCACTGTACAGGATATTATAGATAGATCAGCTCGGGTACCATTACCTACAGATGAGGTGGCGACAGTTGGACATAGTATTGTCCATTTTTTAATTTGGCCATCTAGACTTCTTTGACTCATTACCATAGAGGTATGAATGTTATATCTTTTATTTTATTTTTTATTAAAGTTGTTTTATCATTTGAAAACTAATATATTTTTCAATTTATTTTTACAGGAATACTTCAAAGGTAAAGAAATACTCTATAGACAACAACAAAGACAAATGGCTATGACATCAGATACAGATTCTAGTAGTCTTGATAGATTGTCAAGATATTCAAATTTGTTGGTGGGTCATTATGAGTTTCCAATGGAATATCATGTTTGTGGACGTGAAATAAGTGCGGGGATTATGAAAACTGATATCATGGAGCTTGTTACTGGAGATAAGTTGGGCATAAACGTGGTGAATTTTTTTTTCATGTAAGTCTTAACACCTTTTCCTTGCGTTATATTTATTAAAAATGTATACTTATGTCTATTTTGTATTAGGTATCTTTATAAAATTTGTGAGAGGAATGAGCTGACAGATGTATATGGATTCATGGACCTGCAATTGATTTCCCCTAAAGCATGTGCATTAGATGAGGAACAAAGAATGCTTTATATTGCTGAAAGACTTGAAAAGAATATAGTCACACAATGTTGGATGATGCCTTTTTGTGAGAGGTATGAAACACATATCTCTCAAAGAGTTAATTATCTTTTAACATAAAAAACCACTAACGTTAAATTTCCATTTATCAGTGATCATTGGATGTTAGGGGTTTTTTGCCCAAGGGAGAAAACACTTTATTGGATATGCTATGTCCATGATGATGTGCGGGAAAGTTTTAAGAATATATTGGAAAAGTAAGTTTCAATTTCTCAATAGTTTTATATATTATAATGAATTTTAAATTTACCCCATTCGTATTATTTTATAACAGTGCATGGGCCTACTTTCAAAAATAATACAAAGAAAAGGAGTGCAAAGATAAAATATGTAAATATGAAGGTAAATATCCATTTATAATTTGTACTTTTTGATTTATTACATAAAAATAATATATTGAATTTACACTCATTCAAACAGAATTTTCAAAAACAACAAGGTGTCATCGAATATAGATATTATATGTTAAGATTTATGTATGAAATAATAACAATTGGGACAGTTGTGAATTTTGACCTGGTAAGATTTCCTCTTAAACTTTTACATAATATTTCAATTTGATTTATTCATTATACATGTTAACTACTATCATTTTCATTTGTAGCTTTTTGATGACCCTTAACCCTATACTGATGAAGACATCAAAAACTTACAAGTGGAGTGGTCAAATTATATTACAGGTTTGATTGAATTTTAGTTGTTTGTAATGTAAAATATAATTTTGAATATTATCATTGTAATTGTGTATTTGGTAGTCATTTAGGTTGGATTTAGTTTTTTTTTGAATTTGAAAGTGTAAGTTTTGAATGTTATATATGTGAATGTTTAATTTTTCTTTACTTCTTGTTTTGGTCTACTTATGATGGTTTTTCTGGTATGGATTCTGGTCTGGGGGGAGGGGTTCCAAGGGTGTGGGGGGTGTTCAATGGGGTTGGGGGGTGTCTAGGGGTCTGGGAGGGCTGTCTGGTGGGGTGGGGTGGGGGGGGGGGGGGGGGTAGTCCAGGGGGGTGGGAGGGCTGTCCAGGGGTGTGAAAGTGTTGTCCAGGGGGTGGGGGGGGGGTATACAAGAGGGTGGGGGGGGGGGGGGGTTGTCTAGGGGTGTTTGGGGCTATCCAGGGGGTCGGGGGGTAGTCCAGGGGTGTGGTGGGGGCTCTAATGGGGTGGGGGAGGGCTGTCCAGGGTGTGGGGGGTATACATGAGGGTGGGGGGGGGGGGGGGTTGTCCCGGGGTGTTTGGAGCTGTCTAGGGGGTTGGGGGGCAGTCCATGGGTGTGGTGGGGGCTGTCAAGTGGGGTGAGGGGGTGAGGTGGTGTTGTTCAGGAGGGTGGGGGGGGGGGGTTGTCAAGGGGTGTTTGGGGCTATCCAAGGGGTCGGGGGGTAGTCCAGGGGTGTGGTTGGGGCTCCAATGGGGTGGGGGATGTCAAGTGGGGTGAGGGGGTGCTGTTCAGGAGGGTGGGGGGGGGGGGGTAGTCTAGGGGTGTGGTGGGGGGATCCAATGGGGCGGGGGAGGGCTGTCCAGGGGGTGGGGGGGTATACTTGAGGGTGGGGTGGGGGGGGGGGGTTGTCCCTGGGTGTTTGGAGCTATCCAGGGGGCCGAGGGGGGGGGGGGCAGTCCAGGGGTATGGTGGGGGCTGTCAAGTGGGGTGTGGGGGTGTTGTTTAGGAGGGTGGGGGTTTTCGAGGGGTGTTTGGGGCTTTCTAGGGGATCAGGGGGCAGTCCAGGGGTGTGGTGGGGGATCCAATGGGGTGGGGGCTGTCAGGTGGGGTGAGGGGGTGCTGTTCAGGAAGGTGGGGGGGGGGGGGGGGTTGTCGAGGGGTGTTTGGGGATGTCCAGGGGGTCGGGGGGAAGTCCGGTGGTGTAGTGGGGGCTCCAATGGGGTGGGAGAGGGCTTTCCAGGGGGTATACATGAGGGTGGGGGCTGTCAAGTGGGGTAAGTTTTATATGTTATCAATGTAAATGATTAAATTTTCTTTAGTTCAGGTTTTGATCTCCTTCTGTTTTTGTGGTATGAATTCTTGAATTAGTTTCTGGTTGATTCTGGGGGAGAGCAGAGGACTGCAGTCGATTTTTTTTTTTAAAAAATTTTGTCTTCCACGTCGGTTATAAAATAACTGACGTGATAAAGAAATCAGGAAGGGTTTATCACGTTGATTTTTTTAATAACCAATGTGATAAACACCTGTGGCATGGTTTATCACATTAGTTATTTAATAACCGACATGATAAATGACCTAGGAAATGATTTATCACATCGGTTATTTATTAACTGACGTGATAAACCCCCCCGAACTGATTTATCACGTCAGTTATTATATAACCGACGTGATAAGCCATCGCCCAGAAGTTTATCATGTCGGTTATTTAATAACCAACTTGATAAACTCCCCCGCACGTGTTTATGACGTCAGTTACTATATAACCTACGTGATAAACCACCCCGGTTTATCACAGCGGTTATATAATAACCGACATTATAAACCCCCCCGGTTTTTTCATGTCGGTTATTAATTAACCGATATGATAAACACCGCGATTTTATGTTTGTTACGTCGGTTTTTAAATAACCGACGTAAAAAACGTTATTTATAACGTCGTCCATATTAACATCGGCTAAAAACCAACGTAAAAAATGAAAAATAACTAATGTAAATAACGTTTTCTGCACTAGTGGACCGACACACCCCATGGTGAAGCACTCGGGCATATAAAACCCTTCTCCAAATTCTCCTGTAACTGATTCTTTAGCTCCTCTAGATCAATGGGGGCCATTCAATAAGGTTTCTTTGATATAGGCATAGATTTAGGAATAAGATCAATTGAGAAATCAACCTCTCGATTGGGAGGAAGACCATACAACTCTTCAGGGAATACATTAGTGTAATCCCTCACAATGGGCATGTACTCAAGAATGATTCTCTCCTTTATCTCAATCATTTGATCTAGACATTCTTGCTCATAAGGAATTAATATCCATACTTGAGAAAATGATTCTAATTGAGATTCATCTTCCTCCTTACACTTGTAAATAATTAGAGTATGCTTCAGGATGTGAAACATGAT
Organism: Viscum album; assembly: GCA_963277665.1. Taxonomy (NCBI): domain Eukaryota; kingdom Viridiplantae; phylum Streptophyta; class Magnoliopsida; order Santalales; family Viscaceae; genus Viscum; species Viscum album. The sequence continues at coordinate 286,751,819 of OY728153.1, read as the reverse complement.
CTTCCTTTCCTGACATTTGATATTGGATTTATGTAAAGAAAACCAATCCATGCCCAAGATAACATCAAAATACACTTAAGGAAGTATGTCAAGATTTTCTGGGAGTTTTAGTTCACAAACGTTAACCATAGAGTAGTTATAAACCATAGATGCAATAATTTACCCATTCCCTATTCTCATAGATAACTTATCCTCTAAATTTCGAGGTGGTGTTTGAATAGTTCTACTAAAATTGAAAGATATGAAAGAATGTGTAGAACTAGAATCAAATATTAAGTTTGATATTCTTAAATAAATAACTAGAGTACCTGTCACCACATCATTATCTGGATCCACCTCAGAAGTTGTGATAGCCTAAGTCCTTCTTTATTGCCTTGGAGGTTGTTGTTTATTGCCACCGACAACCCTCAGCTTAGAGAAAATGTTCGCATAATGCCCATCCTCCTTGAAGTTTTATCACTACACTACATGATGAGTGTTGATATGAACCTTCCTTTCATCTTCCACATTAGTGGTATTTTTCACATCTCTTCAGTAGTTTTAGGCCAGATGTCCCAACTTTCCACATTTTAAGAAATTCATTATTCCCTTTATAGACAGTTCAAAGGATGCTTCTTCCCACAATTTTTACATATGGGATGATCATGCTTATTCAATCATGGAATTTATTTGCGAAACTGCCCACATTAGATTCCATTTTCCTCTTTTTTTCATAGGTCCCATGATACCACTGAGAGTCTTTGATCTCCATTTCAACTTTAAGGGAACAATATTCAATCTCCTCATAGTTGTTAAAGTCTCAAATTGCCAATACTTTCCATAGACGCAGCTTCAGTTTTCCAAAGAAGCGATCCACCTTGCTTTCGATGTTAATGACAAATCCATAGGCATACCTTGTAAGCATTGTATTGTTTTCTTCATATACCCCGATTGACTCATCTTAATTATTCTTGAGTATGAGGAACTCTCTTTCCATCTTAAGATGAAGGGTTCGAGGAAAATATTTATTGAAAAAAATTCTCTTGAATTCATCCCAATCCATGGAATAAATTTCCTCCTAGGGCTTCCTATTCTTGATCATTCTCTACCACTGATCATATTCCCTATCAAAATGATAAACCGCAAGTACAACTTTCTCTTCTTCTGATCACTGGAGGATAAAGAATATCTTTTCAATGGAGTTAATCCACTGTTCCGTGAGGAGGGGATTAGAAGATCCTCTAAACATGTGAGGCCTTTTCCACATGAAGGATTGAACAACAACATTCTATTTCCTTGGAGGATGAGGATGTTCTACATAATTCAAGTTATTTTTAATAAATTAATCATGTTTATAAATTACTTTCATGATGTTTTGAGCACTTGTTTCCATCATATCAGGCATATCATTAGGGAAATATTCACATTTTCTATCACATTGATTGTTGGAACATGTTATTCTATTTCCTACCATTAACTAAGAAAAAGAACATACAATTAGAGGGATTGAATACTTAGCTATTGAGTATAAAAAAGAAACTTTGAACATAAGAGGATAAACTTGAAAAGGATAAGTATATCCTAACTTGTGATTCCCTATGTTTAAATCAAGGTTATCCTTAATCTATTTCTTAACTTATATTCTTATGGGATTTTTTTCATTACCTTAATAATGGTTTTTTCCAAGCACATGAATTTACCAAATCATATCCCCCGGGAGTGTCAAAGCAAGAGTACAACAAGGCTTATTGTCGTGCACCAGTTCCCGTTCGAGTCTAGTTCAAAGTGGTGTTTTCAAGTTTTACCCCTAGATACATCTATTATAGAGCCAGCTACACCTATTTTAATCCAGATAGAGATATGTTTTCTTGATAAACCACTTACTCTATACTTACCAAAATTTAGGGATGTTTTATTATACCTAGTCTCAAATTTCTGGTTCTTACTAAAGTTCTTTATTCATAATATCAAAAAAATAATATGACCATCCTTTGATACCAACTATAGTGACCCTATCCTTTTACAAAAATCATTACATGATTTTAATCATAATTATACATCATAAAACATGCCAAGGATCGTGAAGTCTAGTGTCTTTGAAGACTAGGTACATACAATTGAAAACATGGGACTAAAAACACTTCTTTATTTAATCTTCATAAAGATCTCCTAACTTCTTTTGAGACCTTATATCTTCAAAGGGTACCCTAGGGATCACATGAATAAAGGGATGAGCTAAAATCTCAGTAAGGAAAAAATCATAGTAATAAAACATTAACACATGGGTTATAAGGCATGGAATAATTAAAATAAAAGGCATGGAACACATGGAATCATAACACATAAACATGAGATCATATAAACATGAATTCATAGTAATGTGGAAACAACATAAATCATGAATTTATCATGATTCAAGGCTTATTTCACATATAGGAGCACAAGTAAAGGTTAACCACCAAGACCATTGCACATGGTAGCACGAGTCAAGGCTAACCGGCAAGAACATTGCACATAACATCTCATGAGACTGAACCTTACCCAATGCATTGGAGTGATATATGGGTGCACCCATCTTAACATGTTCATGAATATGCTTTTCACATATAGAATCATACATATAAACATAAGGCCACCAATGAAATGAAATGGGTATCGTAATCATGTCATAAAGCATTATGAATGGGTGTATCAAAAAAGTGTCCATGAAAGAAAGGAATTAGAACATACATGTAAATTAATAAGGTAAAATAGTCATATATCATGGAAAGTGATTTCAAAAAAAAGTGAAAACATGTGAAAATAGTATTTAATAATTTTTAGCATTAAAAAATTTTTGTGCGGTTTTAAGGAAAACACTAATAAGAAGTTAATATATAAAAGGGAATAATATTTTGAAAAAAACCAGAAGAGATCCAAGAAGTTTTTCATAACAAAAACACTGGTTTTATAAAAATAATGCTGTCTTAAAACATATGGTATAGTGAACTTGAAATTGGGTCCAGATTCGAGAAGTTCCCTTAAAACAGGTTTTCTTATTGGGAAGTATTGAGGAGGGAATCATTTAAAAACATGTATATACCTGAAAGAGAAAGATGGATGGATATTTATACATGAGTTTGGATAGTATACACAACATTTATAATATTTACATAAACAGAATAGATAACTTCATTTGGGTAGAAAGAAATAAAGAGCAACCTGAAGGAATAAAGGAGGTTCGGGTAGAATCCCTTATGAAATATCAACATGGTATCAGGTGTACATAAGAGGCATTAATGAGAGAGAAAATGGGTTTTTAATATTTTATAAATCATGATTGAAGTATGAGTAAGGTGAGAAATCATACCCAAACATTATTAATTAGGCATAAAAGGACATAACATAGAAGATATTCTTGAATAAATGTGAGAAAGAGAGGATCCCTTACCTTAAGCCTGATGATGTTCTTAGATTAATCTTAATGGCCTGAATAATCAAATTAGATTCATTAATTAATAATTCAGGAAACTCCACTAAATTTTCTTTATTTATTATAACCATATTATGTTCATTAATGTCCTTTTTTATGAGTTGAGAGGTTCAATTTCATTGTTTGGGAGTGTTTGCTTCCTTGGTTTTAATGATCAGTTCAATTATATTCATGTTCTGATAAACATGTAGGATGAAAATGGTTGTCTATAATTTATGTTATATGAAACTAGTGAACATCCATAAGATTAAATGTTTATAAAATTCATTTGGTTATTTATAGTGAAGGTGAATCATTATATAACACATTAATGACAATCTCTCATATTAATTTAGCGATTTTGCTCACAATTAACATGTTTTTGTATTATTATTTTACATAATGTGTGAAAAAGGATTATAGAACATCACATAAGATAAAATAAATAGTTAATAGTTTTTTTCAACCATAAAAATGGTTTCATGACTAGAATTGAATATGATAATAGAAATTGATAACCCGTCGTCCTTGAATGTGATAAATTAACACATCTCGAAAAATGTTTTCATTTATTTTGTATTAAAGGAGGGTAAAAGAGATATGATAATGAATTATCCCATTATCATAACAAAATTATCATAAATTTATTTTAATGAAGTTTTAATACCATTTTGATGAGGATAGGTTAGGAATGAAAAGAGAACAATGGAACATGAAATGAAAATAAAAGAAAAGAAAAGATGAATTTACCTCTTGATTTAATCTTCCTTGGGAGCCTCTTAAGGGAATAGGATTTGGTATTTTGAGGAGATTGAGGGCTGTTGGATGTGAAGGGGGGATATTAGAGAGATATTTGGTAAGAATTTAGGGAAGTCACAAGGCTTGATAGGAGTGAAGAGAAGAGAGGAGTGTGTGTTGTTTTTATAGTGGAGGGGAGGTGAGTTTTCTTAATATTTTAATCATTAGTTTATTATTTTTCCATAAGGAAAGAAATAATGATTATTCATTGACCAAAAATAGTAATATGTTCATGTGAATTTGAACTAAGGTTTCTTAAATTATCCATGATTCTAGGAATAGTCCATTTAGCTTATAATGAATATATATTGTAAATTACCATATTTCACTATTCATCATAAATTCATGTTTTTAGAAAAATACTAAAATTTCACCCTAACCATTTTCAATGTCTATAATAAAAAAATGAAGTCCATTTTTCAAAACTAATTTTCTAAGTATGATTAATTTATGTTTTAATTAAAATCATAATTTACTTGAAAAATACAGATTTTAGAACTATGATTGATTTTATATTGCTTTCAAAAATTACATATGGTATTATAAAATTATCTTAAAACCAAAAGACATAAAATTTTTAATTTATGAAAACCATTTAGGAAAATACATTTTATTTTAAATTAATTAATTAATTTTAATTAATTATTTATGTCTTATAAAAATACCACCACTTTAACTATAGTCATATTATCACTTATAAGATGCCTAAATTTTATATATACATTCATGGGTGAGGTTACTATTATTTTGGATGATTTACTATTCATAAAGGTCATGTTAATACCCATAAGAGTAACATTACTATTCATGAAGTTTAGTTACTATTCACCAAAAAATAAGTTTTTCTTATCGGACTCCAAACATATTACTGATCACAACCGTATATGTCATATTTTTGAAATTCAAATCACATAAGTGAAAATATTATCATTAAAGGTCACATAGTACTTAGTAGTTCATTTTATTTTAATTTCATGTGATTATATGACATAATTAAAGAATGTAATTTCCATTGATAAAACATTGGGTCATTACAAAATCATTTTATAATTTAATCTCTGTTTCATATAATATTTGTAATCCATTTTTAAAATTAATTAGTTCTTGGTCCATTTTAAAGAAATTTCTAAAACAATATCTGTTATTGATTTTAATTTTAAATTTTAGGATTAATTTATTCAAATTATGGGGATTTTTTTCCATTTGGAGTAATGTAAAAATCACAATGAAAGAAGGGAATTTCGGGCTCTGAATCCAAATATTTTTGGGCAAAGAAAATTAAACTTTAGGCCACTAAAATGGTTGTATATCCCAATATTCACATCCAATGAATATTATTTTTTATATTAAGATATAATAATTCATGTGTAATTTTTCATTAAACTATGTTCTAATATAATTAATTAATTTTTAAATATATCTTGGTGGACCAAGTTGAAGATAAAATTATGGTTCATATTTCATAGCCTAAATATTTTTTACACCATATATGTCATAACCATTTAATAAGAAATCCAATTGGGATGATATTTAATGAGAATATATAATACATCAGGTGAAAATTTTAATCATGAAATTAGTTTCCCAATTTCTTCCTTATTAAATTCTTTTCAGGTAGATTAATATAAGAGGGAAAAATATTGCATGGAATCAAGGGATTGATGAAAATTGAAATCTCCACCCAATTTCAACCACACCTTGGCCTACCATAATTAATGGGAAAAATTACACCAACATTTTCTCAACAAAATAAACTAAAAAATACAATTTTATTAATATTTTAGGAGGGAAAAAGTATTTTATTTCTTGAATTTCTTGTAATGTTATGCAACCATTTTGTTGTTGAATGATTCTTCATTATTTTTAAGTTATCCAAAACTAATCTAGTTTTCTAATTTATGATTTCCACCTTCAAAATTTTTCTTTACCATTTATTTATCTCAATGGTAAATTTTTATATGATTTTAATTCTCCTTAAAAAATGGTGGAATGCTTGTTATTTGATTATTTTTATTATTTAATCCCACTTATACGAGTCAACTTCTATCTTTAATTAAGACAATTGCATCAGAAGAGGGATAACCCTATTTTTGGTTGATTATAGGGGATTTAATGGAATTTACTAAATTTTATTTTATTTTATTTAAACCTAAAAATAGTTATTTAATTTTTGAGTTACATTTTATGATTTTTTTTCTTCTTTATCTTTTTCTGATTAAAAAATTATATATTTTGGGTGCTAATACAATACTATTACTTATAATGATCATGAAACTGATTCAATTTTTTTAGATGATTAGAATTGGAATTATATGGGTATTAAATTATTTAATTTTGAGATACTTTTTTTATCACATTAAATGAATATTTCTTGAAATAATGAGTTGAAATTTCCAAAAAAAATCCCATCTATTCTAAACCAAGTAACAATATAAGATCAAACTATATTTATTAATTAATTTTATTAACATTATGGATTCCTTAATTCTTTAAACAAAACCCAACCCAAATATTTAGAAACTTCACATAAAAAAACCTCAACAAGGTTTGTATGTTTTTAGACAACTTTTTATGTCTATGTGGAATCAAAAACTCTAGTTTCACTATAAGCGACCACTTTTACTAGTAGAGAAAACTTGGGTGAACCAATTTTTTTCACTATTTATGGGGACCCAAGTAAGTAATATTAGACACTATCATTATATTCTCACCCCATTTCTCCTATAATGTCCCATGTTGATCTGTGAAAGTCATCTTAAACGCAAGACTATTAAAACCGACTAGTTAGGGTGGATAATCCTTGAGGTGTAGAATCAAGTGAACCAAGGGATAATTGACCTTTAGATCTAAATTTTCTTGAAAAATACAACCCTATAATTGAGTCTAATATTATGGAGGGTATTCTATATAACCCCATCCAAAACCCATGTGTGAACAAAATAGAAAATAAAAATGAGGTAACCACTAACTTGGGAAATATGGTAGATCAAACCATGAATATCTACCTCACACCTATATGAAATAATTCCCCCACATTAATCATATATAACACCCAATGAGAATATAATTATATTATAAAAACCTATTTCTTAATCTATCTTTCCACCTTTCATGGGGGGAAGTCAGATATACCTTACCTTCATTTTAAGGAGTTGAATTACATATTTGAGACCATTTACCCTTTTTTAAATAGAATTATCCAAAATGAAGCTCTCCCCCTATCCCCAAAAATATCATTCTAATAATTCGTTAAATAATTTAAGAGTAATATCCATATATTATTGGGAGAAATTAAAAGTGATTTTAAAAAATAAAAATTCCCAACCACATGACAATTTCTCTTAAAAAGATAATTCAAAAATTTGTTATAAAATAAGAGGATTAATTTTTTGAAACTTAGTAAAGGTTTAAAAATTACTAAAAAATGTTACTTCACCATGGTTTCTCAATCCTATATAAAATTTTAATCTCTTATGAAGGGTTAGTTTGAGGAAAAAAATAATTAATTAACATTATATGTGTTGGGAACTTTAAAATAAAACCTCCAAATGATGCTTATGTGTATGTATAATGGATTTTTTATTAAAAATAAATATAGGTAACCTATCTCTATTATGATAAGACTCCTAAATTCTGTGATATTTACACTTTGCGGATTAATTAAAGACATAGGACTGATCTTTTATCCCTCTCAAGAATGGTTGAAGATATAGACTTTAGGAAATCCCATAAAGTTTAATTTGTTGTCCCTATTTGCATAATTTGTGACAAACATGACAATTGAAATGATAATTTAGTAACAATTCCTTAAACCAAGAAATTTTTTTCTAGGAGTTTCATTTACTAAGGTCAATGGATTTAAATTTATAAAAGCCTTAGTACCCAAAAAGTTTCAATCCATGGTACTGTGAATATATAGTCTTTCTTTGGAGGGATAATCGACAACTAAATTAAACATAGTGTTCAAATACCTATCCAAAAAAAATATTACACAACATAACCACCTTAAATTACATCCATTCCAATTCCAACAACCTCATATGAATTTACAACCACACATTCCATAACCCATCCAACAACCAAAATATTCTCATAGGATAAGCCAAATAAATCAAACCTCTATTATTACTTATGAAACTATCTAAGTAAATAGAGAAAATGAATTATTAGTATTCATCTATAAAATTTAAATTTCAAATGATTAAAATTGGTAAGAAACATATTCTAGATCATTTTTCACTTCCTTAAGTTTAAATAGAAAATATAGTGGTATGAAATCCTTATCCTAAGAACTTAAAGCTGTTATTGTTTTGTGAAGAGGAAAAGTCATTGTGAAACTAAAACCAACCACTCCGAAACCATTTTATAATTTTAGATCTAATGATCATTCTAAAGAAACACCATAAAAATACAATAAATCGTAGGAAAATATATAGGAACCACTACATCCCAAAAATAATCCAACAAGAAGCTCCATTTTCTCAAATAATGAGAGGAAAATATAAATCTATGAAGAGTGATACCTTTAGGTATATCATCAATAATGTAAAACTGAATATCTTATTTATTTAAAGAATATAAACCATACCTAGATACTCTAAGTTCCTTAAGAACTTTTTTACTTTTTAAATGAAATTATATTATAAAAATTAAGTCCTTTTGGCTGCTAATGTGAGCATCTCCATTTAGAGAACCATGCCTCCTAAGTTAAAGGACCACAATTATACTTACATCCATGTTAAAATAGGTGAGAAAAAATTCTTCAAAGGAATATGTGTTCTAGGATCAAGTGTTAAACTCATTCCATATGGTGTGTATTATCATTTATGTCTTGAATACCTCTAACCCACATTTTCTACTCTATAACTTATTAATCATAACATTTGAGTGCCTAAGGGAATCTTAAATGATGTTCTAGTAAAAGTTGAAAAATTTTATTTACCCTATTGATTTAATTTTCTTCAATAATAATAATCCAAACTTAGATCCAAGGAAAAAAAACCCAATCTTCCTTGATTATCCTGTATTAGAAATAAGAAACTTAGTCATCTGAGTCAGGAATGAAAACAAGACCATAAACTTTGAGAATATGATCCTTGATCCCATAATCTATAATGAAATCTCTCAAATCAGTGATGATTAGGTAAATTTTAAAGGTAGTGTTTAGAGTATACTTAAGAAATGTTAATAAATTATTGATAGATTTTTAATTAAAGATGCGATTAATTTATTTTGTTCACATGATGAATTTTTTTTGTTTTTTAATATCCTTAATATAGATCCTTGGATGATATTTCTGGGTTTAAAATTTAATAAAATATTGGGATAAATCATAAATTTTGAGTATATTCCCATTCCTTGCGCAAATTCGACCATTTTGGTGGCTAAAAAATCTATTATAAATGAGTTAATTTTTATAACAATTACAAAAAAGGAAACTGTGTATGATTCCAATATCTAATCCATCTTAGGTAATTATATCCAATCCAAGCATTAAATAAAATTTATATCATACTCACCTATGAATTCATTATTAAAGTATAACTAAAACCTTTATATTTTTATTTTCTCTTCTCTCAAAACCAATCAATATAGAACGATTCTTGATATTTTAGGAAAGAATAAGAAATTAATTGGATGGAACATTTTTTACATTCATGGGATTATCCCACTCATTTATATACAAATAATTATTATTGAATCAGATTATAAACCATTATTACATCTCTAATAGAGTCTTAATCAAAATATAATGTAAGTGGTGCAAAAGAAAATCCTTAAGTTGTTGAAATATGGTATTATCTACTGCATTGAATAGTGTGAGTGGGTAATCCCAATTGAATTGGTTATTAATAAGGATTGAATTATTATGATAACTAATGAGGATGGATACCTCCTCTTATAATGGGTGATTAGTGGATGGATAATGTGCATATATTATAAGAAGTTGAACTCATGTACTAGGAAATTCCATTTTCCTTTACCCTTTATTGAAAAATTCCTTGATTGAGTGGTGGTACATGAGTTCTAATGCATCCTAGATGGGTATTAAGGATAAAATAAATTCAAATTTTCATAATAATATCAAGTGAAACTAACCTTCACCAGTCTATTTATAACTTTTTCCATAAAACTCATACTCTTTGTGTTATTCAATTCCCTTACAACCTTCTAGCATCGTATGATAGAAATATTATTTTTCATGGTGGGAGAGTTTATATAAGTATTCATGGATTACATCTATATTTTTGGGGATAAAATTGAGATATTTTAGAGTAATTTTGAGTGGGTTATTTCAAGGTGCAAGGATAAAAATCTTGTCCTAAATTGGAAAAAATTCCACTTTATGGTAAAAGAAAGAATATCCCTTAGGAAGCTTGTCTTTGATAAAGTGATCAAGGTTGATAAATACAAGATAGATATAATTATTCACATTTCCTCTCTAAAATTATCAATGAATTATTTTATTTCTTAGTACATATTGGTTTCTATAGAAGAAACATTAGGAACTTCAGCTCCATTGTAGGAACAATTTTTTCCTTTTCTTATAAAGGATGCTCTTTTTTTTGGATGAGAAGATGTGAGGAATAATTATCAACTCTCTATTCATGTGTTATATCTGGACCCATAATGTAAGCTCATAATTTGGACTATATTTTTGAAACCATGTGTTATGTGAGTGAATTTTTAGTATGATCTATCTTATAAAAAATATTGGTAAAAACTCTATTAATCGTTGCATATTAAAGAATGTTATTGAATAGGGAGGACATCAATTACAATACCCCTAAAAAAGATTTTTTTTGTGATATTTTCCTTAGAGAAGTTAATATACCATATCTTAGTTTCCCCATCCACTATTTTAAATCACCATTCATCCTTTCAATACCTTTTCCAAAAAATATATTATAATGTTAGATTGATTAGGTGGGTCCTACTCTTGTAAGAATTTAACAAAAAAATACAAGAAAAAATGGCTTTTAATATTTGGTAGTTGAACAACTTTCTATATATGAATTAAAATATAATTAATATCATATTTCTATGTTTAATTCATATCATGATGAGGATCTTTATTATTTAAGTTATTTCCTATATTATGATGATTTTAAAAAAACATTCTAATGCGAATCAATCTGATATTCATAGGAACTCATGTTAGGATGAAATTCATTTTCAATTTCAAACACTATGTTTTTGGTGATTTATACCACTAAAATTTTTCCCTGATAAATTCAATAGAATATATATCCCAAAGGCTAATCAAGAGATTAATTTTAATATTCATCATGACGAGACATACAAAGTTCTCTTTTCTATAAATAAAACCCAAAAAAAGTTTTACAAAGTGGTTTATTTTGGTATACAATATCCAAGGATTCCTCGAATGTTTTTCAATGTTGTTATTAGTGTCAAAAAGTAGTATCAAATATAAAAATTAACCAAATTCCTTTTAATACCATTCTGATTATTGAAAATTTTGATTATTTGGGAATTAAATTTACGCGACTCTTCCAAAACTCTAGGGGATATATTTACATATTCCTAACTATTGATTATCTTTTTAAATGGGTTTTGTGAATTCCTATTTAGTTCTATGATCATCTTATTCTGAGTCCCTTCCATAAAGAAAACATGTTTTTAAGATTCGGAATTCTTAGGGATATCATTAGTGATATTAGAACCCATTTCTGTAATAATTAATTCTTGTAACTCATGTACAAGTATAAGATCTTTTAAAAAGTGTCTATGGACTACCATATTTGAAATAATGGTCAAATTGGGTTGGGAAATAGGTAAATAAATGAAATTGTTAAAAAAACTATCAAACAATCTTGGAAAGATTGGTTTATAATTCCCTTTAATTCCCTTTGGTCATATTGATTTATATAAAAACCATATAAGAAATGTCACCATATTGGTTGGTTTATATAATATATTTCCATTCAAAAGTTAAACATGAGTATAATGTTTTTTTGGGAAATCAAGAAATTGATTTTTTATGTTTCCTTAGTTGGAATAAAGATAAATTTTCACCGTAATAAACTTCTTAAACCTATGATAGAGGCTCATAAAAATTAAAGGATAAACAAATTTAGAGTATATACCTACCAATCTTGAAATCTTAAAGTTAAAAAGACTATATTGAGAAAATATATGCTTCTATATAGTTCAATACTTTATTTTCATCCCTATAATTTATGTTTGAGATGGAAAACCCCCTACATTATGCATTATTTCTACCCTCATGGGGTTGTTGACATTTAAGATACCGTTGATAGTCACATCTTTAAGGTCAATGGTCATATGATAAATCAACTCAGATAATTGTACCATAAACATGAAATTGAATAGGAGTTGAATGAGATTATCTATGAAGGAGACAAAAATTGATAAGTTAGGGGTATATATCAATATAATGAATTTAAACTAATAAATTTCAGTGGTATATTCAATTTAGTTATTTTATTTTGTTTCTTTTTTTTTCTATTTTCTATTTTTATTTTTTTCTTCATGTGATGAAAATAATAAAAGTTTTTTTTCCTTATTTTGGTTTTTTTTATTTTAATTAAGGGAACCCCATGGGGTTTTCATGTTTCTATAAAACTTTTGTGTGTGAGATTCATAAGATGATGAATTTTTATGATTTACAGTTATAATAGATTCTTTCAAAAGTTGAAACCCAATATTTCATCATCCTTGAGTATTCTACATGTGAAATGAATCTGAAGTGAAAAATTAATTTCTACTAGGTATTCATCTTTAAACCGCATGATTTTGTTCCATGATTTTTTTTTTCAAAATTTAATTCTTGAAATTCTCTCCTCCTATTTTTACCCTTTCTGATTTTTCTTTTATCTTTAAACACTGAGTGTATCATAATTATGTGTTGGGGGTGGGAGGGGGTCTAAAATCTATGATTTTCCGAAAAACTAATTTGGGATTCAATATAAAATATAACTTATTTATCCTTTTATTATGTAACATACTTTGAGAATATTATAGATAATTTCAAATAATTTTTCATTAATTGATCTTGATATTTAATAAAGTTTAATTTTATGATGATAAATTTTTGTAAACATGGTTGTCTAATGTAATTTTCACTATCCAGATTTTATCATATTAATCAGAAAGTCACAATGCATATCCTTTGGGTTTTAGGGTCTATGTTAGAGTTATTAGGGTCCATACATTCATATAATAAGTTTTAAGATATCTTTATTTTTAATTTGAGTGTCCAAAAAAATTAAAAGAAGTGGAAGAAATAAGAAAATTACCATATAACATAATGGATTGACCAAACATATGGAATCTGATATATAAGGATAATGACTCCATATTTTCATTTCCTAGAGTTAGTCATTTAAAATATATTACGTTAAAAAAATTGGATACTCATCTTATGGTTAAAATGAGATTCCCAACAATCACTTCCATAATTTATCACTTGAATAAAATAAACCCCCATGTCTTTTGTGATTTAGAACACATCTCTTTTCCTAATTAGAATTATTTGAAATGGAGTAGTGAATTTGATTAAAAGAATAATATAGGGATTGGGATATTATTATGTAATTTTTTAATGTATTTTGATGGTATTCATGATTGTTTGGTGTATGTTTTTAATGGTAAATTTTGTATGTTGAAATGTATTTATATAGGAGAATTGAATTTGATTTTTGTTATTTAGTAATTTTCCATGGACAAGAAAAACTCATGTTGGGGGTGTGATTAGATACTGAAATTGGATAGTTTTATTTTCATTTTAAATATTTTTTATATGCTTTATAGATGATAAATTCCATGGTTAATGTATTTTACAATTTAATATCTATTTCTGATTATGATAGTAATTCTTATTTAAAATTCATTAATTATTGGACTATTTTACAACAACATTAAAATAACTATATATTATTGATTTGAAATTGATATTTTAGAATCTATTTATTAATATTACTAGGCATATTTTTTCCTTATGAAACAATTGAATAATCACCATGGAAGATTTACATTTTGGCCTTTGAATCTATATTTTATAGGCAAAGAAAAATGAACATCGTTACACTAAAATGGATGTAAATTCCACAATTGAAATCCAATGAATCTGAAATTTAAAATTAAGATAGATGAATTTATTAGAAACATTTCATTAAACCAGGGGACAAGATAATATAGTCATTTTGAAGGTTCTCTTGGTGGCCCAATTTTAAGATAAAAATATAGTTTATATTTCCTGGCCCAAAAATACAACTCACCATTTCTAGCATAAAATCTTCATGGAAATTATAATTACCTTAAAATTTTATGAACATATTGAAGCTATATCTATAAAAATTTCACCAATAAATCATTCTAAAAAATTCTTCCACATTCATGTTCATTTTGGAATATTAATAAGAGAGAGAAAAAGACTTTCATGAAATCATTGGAATGATAGAAATTTAATTATATATCCATCTTAAACCTCAGTTTTTCTTATATTAATTTTTGGGATGAATTACAAATCCATTTTCATAACCAATGGGACTCAAAAACTCTGTTTAATGTAGTTTTGAATAGTAAAATAAAATTAATTTAATATTAATTCTTCTTATAATTACATGTTACCATTTTTTGGGTGTATTAATGTTCTTCATTTGTAAGTTGTCTAAGACTACTATAGTTTTCTAAATTATGATTTTGTTCTTATTATCATTTATTATTAATACCTTTATATCTATTATAATATTTTTTTAATTTTTGAAACTCTTCCCATAATGGAAGAGTTCTCATTATTTGATTTTTTATTTAATCCTAATTTTACAAGCTAACCTCTATCTTCCATTGATATAATTTCATCAATGGATGGATAAAACTCTTTTGGGTTGATAATCAAGAGTTTACTGGGATATACTGGATTTTATCTCATGTGATTTATACATCTAATTAGTTATTTAATTTTAGAGTTACATTCTGTGATTTATTTTATTCATCACCTTCACTAAATTTAAAAATGATGAATTTCATAAATTCATCAAAACAATCAACATCAATTTGTTAGAAATAAGAAATAAACCATAATGGAAGAATTTATAATTTATATGGAATAAAAACCACATAAAATATGAGGGGTTTTTATAGGTAAATGGTTTAACTGTATGATTTTCAAAACTATGCATCTAACTATGCATAACTAATGAATCCCTCAAAATAGGTTGCATGTTTAGTTGGCCCAATATACATCGTATCCATGTTAGTCATGAAGCCTTGAAATTTCCTCCAATTTTTCATTACAAAGATGAAATATTGAAAAATAAATCCTAAAAATTTGAGTTCAACTAAAATAGCATTGTATTAAATAATTTTCTTTTAAAAAAGTTGATAAACTCAACTAAAATTCAAAATGCATATCCTAGAGACATGCGTCTCACTAAATAGTCAGTGATACACTCTGTTATAACTTACCCCTCAAGTTGTGATGATTTTTCCTATAATCTACATTTACTTCCAATTTAAATAGGGAGTGATAATACCATTTTGTAACACACCAATCCAATTAAACCTAACATTTGAAATAAACTATCCTACCACATGGTATAAATAATTTCATTTATCACTATAGACTGCAAATAAGTGTTTATAGAATAAAAAATACACTTGGTAAAGATTTTACCCTCTAAATCTACAAAATTAGACATCAAACTCTTATAAAGTATCATAAATGAAGTATCCACACATTAAAAATCCATTATAAGTAATAAATATTTTATAAATAATAAATTTAAACAAAATAAGGCATAGAAAATATAGAACATGTAATCATAAAATATCAAGATTAATAAAAAAATATAAAAAGTGTTACCAAATACACTAAGTTACAAAAATACTAGTATTTGAGGAAATTTTCCATGATTCCAATAAAACAAAAAAATTACCAAAATAATAAACATATCCAATAATACCAATAATAAATCTCTATCAGACCTTAGGCCATCACCCAAGCATAAATATATACCAAATAAGAATAAAACATCCAAGGAACACCACTAAAAGAGGACAATTCCTTCCCTTTAGCTATAATAGGTAAAATTAGGTATATACAGATGATGGTGTATATGTATCATGTGTGTAAATTCCATGTTTTATATCACCATGAATCAATAAAATTCATTTTATGAGATAAACATAAAATTCTAATACAGAATAATGTTTATTACATTCATATTATAAGGGAGAAAAATCACATTTATTACATCCTAGTCCAAAATCCACTCAATTAGTTCCTTGTATTGGTGGAACTATGTAACCTTTGGAATAAAGCCTTATATTCTAGAGGCTGTTGACCAGTGGATTGGGTTTATGAGAACATCATGGGGAGACTACACCCTTTATTTCATGTGTAAAAAAATGGAAAATAAAATAAAATATCATAAATCATATAAAAAATTAAATAAATATCTTGGAAAGTTCCAAATATAGAACCATGAAAAATGAAACAATTATGATGATAAAAAATAAAATCCAAGTGTCACATATACACATCCATGATAATATACAATACCAAAAGTATACAAATGGAAAAGACTAAAAACTGCATGACTCCCAAAAGTATTTTAAACTCTAGCCCAACACCCATATTCCCATGCTCTATTCTATAAATCCAATCATCAAGAATAATTCATTTTCAAATCACAAACCTATAATAAAGTAACATATTTTTAGGTACCCATGTTCCATATCATCCCATATAGGGATTTAGTACAACTCAGTAATCCACCACTAAAAATATCCCTAAATATAACTTGTCTCTAATAAATTTCAAGCATAAGTAATACAATTAAAATAGTTATGTGATTTAAAAATTTAATTAAAAAGTATTAAATAACCAAATATTCCTAGGCCTTAGAGTGACGTCATATATTGGTCTATACCACCATCGATCCTTAGGTCCATGATTTTAAATGACCATACCTTCTTTGGATAGTTCCATGTGTTTCTAAGCATGTTTTATAGATTTTTCCAAACATAGTATCACAACCACCCTTATGAGTATTTTATTTAGTATCTCAAGAGAAACTACGAGTTAATTTTTATTTAGTAACTCAAAAACACATATGTGGTTATTTTCATTTAGTAACTCATCACCATATATAAGGGTGTTTTCATTTCATAAATGAACACCACCTATGAGGGAGTATATAGTATAGAGTGTCATGAAATTCCTCATTAATTTTTATATTTAAAGCTTCATGGTCTAGATTATATATAATTTTATTTATAAATTATCATGGACCACCTCATTGAGAATTTTCTATATAAAGTATCAATGAACACATCATAAGTATTTTTTTTGTAAGAAGTATCACAGACTTCCTCATAGAGTTTTCTAATGTAATATAAAAACCTCCCTATGGTAATTTTCTATTTAGGAATAAAGACCACCCCAAGGGTGTTTTAATTTCCTTTTAATTTAGTTCAAAACACATATTATCATTTCAACAAATAAAACACAATCATAATTTAATTTTATAAATAAAATTTACAATATCTCATTCTATGTTTAACATGAGGATAGAGAAAGCCTTTACAAATCACATTTTATCCATTAGTTTTCCAGGGATAATTATTTCTAATTAATAGTTTAATTTCATTAAAATTTAATCATCTCATTAATCATGTAAAGTAGATTATGTCAAGGCCTTATAATTCTCATCCTTTAAATTCCCAAATCCACTTTAGATTACCAAGGCATTTAACCAATGTAAATTTATAATTTCATGCTTCAATTTTATTGAAAAATAGAAACATATTTGAAACTTCATTTCATGATCATAAAGGATTCTGAAATCCCATTTCAAAATAGTAAATTTATAAGTATAATTACTCTTTTCAACCATTTAAACCATATCTTTTCATTTAAAAATATCAAGCCAATCTATTTCATGATCTCACATTATTATAAATAATATCTTCCACACTTGACCATTTCATTAGTCAAACATGAATAAATTTCTTAACCAAGGAAATCATCTTGGAATTTCCTTACACTTGGTGTCATAACACTTGAACTAGGGAAATTAACTACTATAAGGAGAAATTTAATCATTTAATTTAAGTTAGGATAATTCATAGAAAGACCAACATGATCACACAATGCATTAGATTAAAAAAATTAATGGAGGATATGGATTACAATTAGGGACCACCTACCTTAGGTCTAGAGGATTCCAATCCTCATATATGAGCCTTCAGTTCATCTTATAATGGGAGAAATTTAGAAAAAAGATGAAATCCCTAAAAATAAGAAATCTTATAAAAACATGGTGAGATACCATTGGAAAACGAGAGAAAGAAATAATATAGGAAAGTGGAGTTATAAACATACCTCAAGGTCTTAATCTCAAAAAAATGTAAATAGAAACAACTAGAGATCAAAGAAGTTCCACCATAGAAGAGGAGGAGACGGAGGAGTGGTGCGTATGGGGCTGTTGTCCAAAAAATAGGGACAAAGTTCGAGTAAGATGAATAAGTGGAAAAGAGAATAAAATGACCAAATAACACCTTAAAATAAACCTTCCAACACCCCACCTATTGGTTGGTTCCTTCTACTAGCTACCCGATGAGCCCAGTAGACTTACAAGTCTACTGGTTATCCAACCAACTTTCTGGTGGCCCCAATATCATCTATTAATTGGGATTGTAGTAACATGTCATAGTCCCATTTCCTCACCCTATTCCCTCTATTCACACCCTAACCTATTTATACTTATAAAAAAATCTTAAAGGAATGTATTAAATGAGGCCAATCCAAAAAATAAATAAAAATGCACCTAAAATATGGGAAGGATCTTGTAACCTCCCCGGTATATAAAATATCATCCTTAAACGATACACTTGAGATTTTTTTGAGCCTTAAAACAAAAAACAAACACCTATATTCCTCTGTTTATGTTCATTATATCACTACACCATACTATATATACAATTCAAACTCAACTAGTCCACAAATATCAGCACCTATTATTTCAAACCTCTATAAAAAGATAACCCACTCATGGTGGAACATAAGAGTTAACAAGGCTTTTTCCCAAAAGGCATTACCAATAACTATCCAAAATTTTAGTTAAATCATCACAGCACACCCATTCATGATAGATTTAACTCAAGATTCAAGATTTTTTTCAGTATTATGTGACTCACTTGTTCCATACCACTATTTTTCTTTCCCACATCCACAATAATGTCCCAATAAAAGTGGTGATTGAAACACCCGTCTACTCTAAGACATGACGACGCCATGAACCTATTTACTTCTAGGACTATGAAACTCACTTCTATATAATTTATCTCACAATGTAAATTTCATAATTTCAGTGATTTCCTCTATAATAATATCTTATCAAAACATAATTCCATTGGTTTTATGACACGCTTTCTTTGGTTCCAATTCATACCACCCAATTATCAAGTATTACTCTGATCAAAATCTAGTACAACCTATTCCTAATTCTAAAGAAACCCAATGAGTCTTAGAACCACCCATTTACATGGTCCAACCATGAATTATTTCTATGAAATCCTAGTTAAATACTCAACTACTCTCATCACATTGAACATGTTGTGTCTTAAGTGGTCTCTAACCTTCGATGTCCATTTATTAGAAAAAACGACGGTCAAACCCCCACCAGATTACTATTTAAAATACTTATCTACATCCATCGACACATCACATAAACACATGATCATGATGACTTATACTCCAAAATAATTCTGAAAGTATCCAAATACACTCACTGAAGACTAAACCTAACCTATTTTGAAATTTCATGATTGATTCATCAATCAAGTAAATCTTCCATCACGATCTACCATGATCATTCTCACTCTATTGACCCGAGTTATGCTGAAATCATATCTAAAAAATCCCAAGCTTGAAATAAATGCTCAAAATCTATTTTATGGCACATATGAATTTTATTTTGTAATTATCCAGGGAATAAAGATAATTCAGATCCACCAGTTCAATGAAATCTTAATGGTTAAAAAATTGTCTAATGACTAGTCCCACTACATCAATAACAACCTAACATGTGGGACGAACCTTCTATGACTGATTAGAGTATCTCCACTACAAATATTTACTAAAACCAATCCTTGAGATAAGACCCAACAAGGTTAATCACCCAAACACAAGAATGATTCTCCTCCTAAGTCATGCTCATCTATATCATCTACCCATGATGCCTTCATTATGATCAACTAGGATCGATGATGCTAGCACACCTCGATCTTTCATGACATCACCAAAATCTAAGAGAATAAATCTAAATTGACATTAAAAGATTTAGGAAACCATTCCTAAAAGAATCACCAATTTCTCAATCACCTCACTCTAAGATTGACCCACCAAACAAAACCCACTGGGCCCCACAACTCTCTACCAAGAATTCATGAGTCAATAATCATCACTAAACAACCACCACCACATCACTCAAGCTCCACCAAGAACTAAAAAAGTAACAAAAGAACCATACACAACCAATTTAACCAATATAAAATCATGAGGCCCCACACATATCCAAAAACATAACACTTTAATATTAGGGAAAAGCAGTGGGTGTTCTCTCCCAATCCACCTAGTCACATCACCTAAGAGGCACCACACTTCTCAAGTAGGTGCTTTCCACCTTTCTCTCATTAAATCCTAGAGGTCACATACTCTCCTATGAGAATTTACAACAATATAATCACAATCAATTATATCATACATCAAAGAAACCATGTCACATTCAAGAACATACTTCTGAACATGCCAAAACTCACCCCATGTCCACATGTTACCCAGAAATCATTCTAAAGTAGTGAATTTAACTAATCTCACCGTATACCATAACTCACAAAAAACCACATGGCCAATAATCTCACTAACCCCTCCCTCAAAATCACAACCTCAAAACCACATGAAATAACACTCAAGGTTCTTTATATCCCAAAATATGAGGTACCTCATAAACCTTTACCAAAAACTTCCAAGGGTATTCTCACCCTTATGGAACCTCACTCACAATCCAAAATTTTAATAAGAAATATATCACATATTCCAAGAATTATCAAGGAATATCTCTACCTAAAATTCATGTATTTGAGAACTCCTTGTGATTCAGTTTAAACCTAGAGAATTTAACTATGATTCAATAATCCTGGGTTGTGCCATCTAGGAACATCATTGAAAACCCCATTGAAAGCCACACCTGATGATAAACTTCTAAGAATCTGAACGATCCTTCCCTCTAAAACTAAATTTAATAACAAGGGTTACAGTACAGTAAGGGATATTCCTCATAAAGGTAAAAGAATTTAGCATGCCTAAACCTCATACTAGACATCAACTTCCATGAACCAATGTTACAAGTTTAAACATATTCCCATGATCTATGCATCAAAATATACATAAGAACTGGTTAACCATTCTCACAAGTCACCAACACATATAAATAATCATTGATATACTAAAAACCAAGGTCATATATAAGTGTTAATATGTATTCCCACCTAGAACATCATGATATATCAAAATCTATAGTTCTTGAAAAACACCCTCATACATGTCTCAAGGTCACATGACACTTAACCATCCAAAACTAACCACCACACTCAAGGGTCTCTTACATATATTTCAACATGTGTACCATAAATCTATCATTACTTGAGATATCTCTCTATCCCTAACCCACCACTAGACAGGGTAAACATATTATAAACAAGGCCATAACATGGGTGATCCCTAGATACCCACTCAACACTCAAGGCCAGGGGTCATTATTTCATAGGTTTTACATTTTTTTAACATTTAATTTTTTAAAAAAAATTACATTTCCAGTGTTACTAATTTTTAAAATTTACATTAGTAAGATTTTATCACTTAAAAATGTTTACATTCCAAATTTATCATCATTCATAGGGTTTAATTTTTTACACTTTCTATTTAATTCCTATTCCTTATCAATTATTGGGTTCTAAGACCTGGTTAAATAGGACACCATTTACAAATTATGATAAAAAAACCTGATAAGTTTCTTATTATAATTTTATTTAACTAAAACCATCATTTAAAAATCCATTTATACCTACCACTACATCAGAAGATCATTATGATAATTGGGAAAGTATTATTCCACTATAGTCTTAAATTGGAAGCACCATATAAGACACTTCTAACACATTAAATAACCAAAATCCTTTTTACCAATAGGAATTTATAAATCATTGGTATATATAAATTAAATAGATATAACTATATAATAATATAAATCATAGGAATATTATAGTCAAAATCTAAATCTTATGTCCCTAACATGATGTATTCCATGTGAATTGTTACATTCATAAAATGATTCATGAACACACACCATATTTCAATAATATCCAAGAGTAAAAATCCCATAAAAAATGACCTTAAAAATCAAGTGTCCCACTAATGTTTTAATGATAAAACTATAAGAAGTGAATTTTAAGAACAAAAATTCTCATCCCTAGAAACATAGATTTTACCTTGTATGTTGGTTAATTACTCCCAATCACACACTCATTTCCAAGCCCTAAAACACCATATTTTACTATCTACATTGAAAAAATACTAAATTAAATAAAAAGGGTCCTTTTATACAACTTTATAACTTCCCGACCTAGAAGCCACTCAATTAGTGACTGAAATAGGTGGTGACACATAACCACAGGCGAGCTTCCCCATATTACAGAGGATCCTGAGCAGTGGATAGGGTCTATTGGAACACCATGGGGAGACTATAACCTCTTGTTAGTGTAAAAAAACAATAGAAAAAAGGAAATATAATTCATCACATAACATTATAAACAAACATCCAAAAAATTTCCAAATACTGAACCACAAACAAAAGAACAACCATGATGATAAAAAATGAATGTTAGATGTCAAACATACACATCCATCATAACCAATAGTGGCCAAATTATATGTAAGGAAAATATAAAAAACTTTATGACTCTCCAAACGTGGTTCAAGCTCTATACTGACACCCACACTCCCATGTCCCATCCTAGCAAGTCAACCATCAAGCATCAGTCCTTTCCCAAGCCCAAACCTACTATCAAGTAGCCTTTTCTCAGGCACCCAAGTGACATGGGGTCCAAGTTGGGTGTGGTTACTACTCAGTAGGACACTACTAATGAAAAACTTAAATATAACCAGTCAATAAGAAATATCTTGTAGATGTTCTTAAATTAAATAAGTTAAATGATTTAAAAATTTAATTAAAAAGTAAAAAATAACCAACAATGCCTGGGAACTATAATAACACCCGAGATTAGTCTATACCACCATTGATCCTTAGGCCCGTGACCTTAGTCAACCATACTTTCTTTGACCAGTGCCGAGTGTATCTGAGTATGTTCTGGTGATCATGGGAGCTATAGTATCACGACCACCCTAATAAGTTTTTTCTTTAGAATTTCAAGACCGCATATGAGGGTATTTTCATTTAGAATCTAAAGACCACCTATAAGGTAATTTCCATTAAGTAAATCAACATTTCCTTTGAGTGAATTTTCATTTCACATTTCAATAACACCTATGAGAGTGTTTTCATTATAAATTATCACATACCATCTCATAGAGAATTTTCTATATAATGTATCAGAGACCACCTCAGTAGGAGTTTTTTTTGTATAAAATATCACAAAATTCCCCATTAGGAGATTTCAATATAATGTTTCACAGATCACCTCATAGATAATTTTATTAAAAATTATCATGGATCACCTCATAGGGAGTTTTCTATATAATAAACCCCCCCAAGTGTGTTTTCCATTCTAGTATCAGTGCTTCTCCCAAAGGAATTTTAATTTCTTTTTAATATAATTCAAAACCCATTTTACCATATCTATAAATAAACCATAGTAATATATTCATTTTAAAATTACAATTTATAGTAACCAATTATTCATTTAACAAGTGGCTATCAAAAAAATTTATAAAAAACATTCCATTTATTAGTATTTCAAGGATAATTATTACTATTTAACAATTCAATGTCATTGAATTTTTTTTCATATTGTTCATCATTTAAAGGAGGTTTGAAAACAAGACATGGTATAGTTGAAACTAGATTTTTATTTTCATATTGACTGAGGGTTAAACCCCTGACTACCTCAATATGGGGGAATTTATAGTGGCTATAGTTTTTTTCAGGGATAAATGACTCGTGGAACAACATGGGTGGTGATATAGGCCAATGGTCAATGGTAAAGGTGACATGGATGGACCTCATAGGATAATAGTGGGTGATAGGTCTTGATGAATAAAGGTTCATCCTCAAGAATCATTGGATGATGCTTAATAGGGTGGCATGAAACTCTATGTGGTGGTCCGGGTGACCAAAATGGCCTGTATTTGTTTCAGTAGGAAGAGGAAAATGAGCAGGTAGATGGTAGTGGGTTGTAGTGCTAAATGAATAGAGGAGTAACCTCAAGAATCATTGAATAGTGCTCTATGGGGAGGTGGTCCATGTTATGTGGCGGTTAGAGTGACAATGCTGGTCTGGATGGCTTCGTAGTCAATAGTGGTGAGTTGGTGGGCCATTAGTGGGCATTTTAGTAGGCATGGAGGCGGCCTCATTAAGTCTAGGAAGGTGGAACACACATCCATGCAAGGACAAATGGTCCTTGGACTTCAGGTTTTATTTCTAGGTCATTTTTCCCCTTGATTCTATAAGGTCATGTAATGGGATCCCCTATACCTAGATAGAAATAGGGGCTTACATTGTTTAATAAAAAGGGGCTTGAACCAGCTTGTTAAAAAGGAGGTTATACTAGGTCCTTACAATTATCATCCTTACAATTCAAAAATTCACTTTAGATTAACAAGGAATTAATCCAAGGTCAATTCATAATTTCATGCTTTAATTTTATAGGAAACTATACAAATATTTATCATTTCATTTCACGATCATTGATGATTGTTTCCTCGATGGAAATGGGGATAACCTCATTGATTTCAAGGTTCAAACATTACAATCGGTTTCTAATGGGTTTGTTCATAGAATTGGAAACATCCAATGATTCTATATCCATTTGGACCTACTTTCCAAAGGTAGGTGCTCATTAGTTGTGAACCGATGAGGCTTAAGAATTTTTATTGGTCTAGAGGATGGGAGGTCGGACTCATCACACCTTTTTTGGGGGAATTATTGTCTACTCTGGGAATATCATTATAGATTTAAGTTATGTTAATGAATCCTTATTACATTACCATGTATGAAAATGAACTTTCCTTTATATCTGACAATCAATGATTAATATGTATGAAATTTAGAGAATATTTTATATGTATTAGAGGTTCTTCATCGATAGATAATCATCAGTATTTGTTAGAGATTCTTAATCAATGGTATCCTTTGATACGTTGTATAAACATCTCTTGGTTATTATGATAACCATACTGGTTTTAAAGCTACTCAGTGGGGCACTTGAAGTTTATTTTCTTTCATAAGGACATGTATTATTTCAAAGTCAGGATCGTACCTGCAGATGGGATACCTACGTATCCTTTGTTTTGGAAAAGTAATCAGAACCCACGTAGTTCGAGTAAAGAATTATGAGGTTTATGCATGATTGATGGCTCAAAGAAAAGATTTTATAATTACTTTTACACTCTAAGCTCACGTGAGTCCTGCTCGGTGTGAGAAACAAGAGGTATTGGTAAAACCAGACAATTTGTGCCACGAAAGATGCAATAATGTGGGGCTTATGTATGTATGACTGCCCAAATAGATGAATATTGGGATTTACTATAGGGAAGAAACCTGAGAACATGGTCCATAAAGGTATATGTGCTTTTATAGAGATTTGGATACTCTAACTTGGGGCTTACTCTTGAGGAGGTTTCCCAAATTAGGAGGGACGTATGATTGAGTTTTAATCCTGAAAAGGAAGCCCAAATCAAAAGTAAATTAATATTGGTTAAGAGAAATTATGACTGGGGCTTATTCCTGAGAAGGAGGCCCAGGTTAAAGGGACTTGAGAACTGGGGCTTACTCCTAAGGAGGAGGCTCAGGTTAAGGGAATTATGGGTCGGGCTTACTCCTAAGGAGGATGCCCATATTTGGGAACTTCAAGACATAGTCTTACTTTTGAAAAGGAGGCCCAGGTTAGGGGATTATGGTTGGAGCTTACTCCTGAGGAGGATGCCCATATTTGGGAAATTATGACTGGGGCTTACTCCTAAGGAGGATGCCCAAGTTAGGGGACTTGGCTCTTATTCCTAAGGAGGATGCCCAAATTAAGAGAACTTGGACTGGGGCTTACTCCTGAAAAGAAGGCCCAGGTTTAAGGATTCTCTCAACTTTAAAGGATGAGGTTGAATGAATGAAATCTATAACCTTAGCGACATAAAGATGTGTAAATCACAATGTTTTGAGAGATGTTCCACAGAATTCCTTTCAAATAAAGAATCCAACAAAGGAACCATGCCATAAATGGCTTTGAAGAGGGGTTTGAAGGCTGAATCGTGAATAGTAGAGGTGTATAGGCATAAAAGAGGTGAAATGGGCTGGAAGGGAATCCAAAAAGAGATGGGCGCGCAAGTCCTGCGTGGGCGCGCAAGTCCTGGTCGCAAAAGTATACCTACGCGACACATGGGTACTTGCATGATGGTAAACCCTTAAGGTAATACTTGGTCGAGACTTGGATCAAGCCCTTAGTATTATCGATAAGGGATTCCATAAGGGTGGCGTGCAAGTTCTGTTGAAGGAGTAAGGCAGTGCGCAAGTGTGGCCATTTCCCTTAAGGGATGGTCACTTAGGCGCGCAAGTGTTGATGAGTTTCAACACTTAGTCCTTAATCCCCCTCTTTATATCTTCCGTTCTAGGTAATAAATTACCTTACAAGTGTTCGGAATCTTCTAGAAGAGACTAGGGCACTGGGAGCTCAAATATGAGTTTCTGGAATTTTTCCTTCTTGAAATGGGGGGCCCACCGGGGGTATTTATAGGCTGGTAAAGACCCTGGGAAAATTTCAAAGAGGGCGCACAAGTCACCTGCACGACCACTAGGTGGTGCGCAATTATACTTGCGCGACATTGGTGGAACTTGCACGACCCAAGTGAAAATGAATCTTTGTTCATGCCTTTGGAAATTTTTGATGTTTCTTCAAAGGATGAATCACTTTGGGTTCAAGGTATTTCACTTTTCATTCATTTAGACTCTGTGATGGAAAAGAGCATCAACAAAAGTCCCCCCTCAGAGTTGGATCCGGAGAGAGAAGAGGATTTGACTCTGAGGTGAAAATAAAAACAAGAAATCTGGCAGTTTAAAGTCATGCATATCATACATAAAAAGGCTAATGTTTAAGGTCAAAATAGATTTGACCGAATGGATTAAAATTGACTCAATATTTTGAGAATTTATCTGAAAACATATTACCACACTCAATTATGAGGGAAAATATGTAAAATATTACTTAACAATTTTGAATTTGAGGAATGATATGAAAAAGGGATAAAAGGCATCAAAAGAAGTAGTTTCCGAAAATGAAGTTACCATTATTTTAACAAAACTGTTAGGGGGTTGAATTATTCAGGGCCACCTAAGGGAATTGGCTACATAGTCAAATAATAGTATCTTTTGGCTGAAAAGTCTGTTATGTAGACTGTTTATGCAAGGCCGCCTAAGGGAACGTACTGCATAGTCAGGCAATATAACTCATAGAAATTTACTTTTCTACTGTTAAAAAAGCCAATGGATGTTTATGGAGATTCAAATTTTCCAAAGCATAGAGTTTTCTGTATGGATATAGGTACTTGAATATGGAGAAGATATTTCCAAACAAGATCATTTAAGAACTGGATGAATGTCACTCCTACGAAGGTCTTACCCAAACATAGGGAAGGGAAATATAAACCATAGACTTAAATACTTTCAGATCATGAAAAATAACATGGGACAAATATGTTAAGGATGGCTATTTTCATAGATCTTTACATATTGTTGATAAGAACAATAAGGACAAAAGAGGTTTTCTTCCCAAGAATGAAGTTACCATTATTCATAAAACCCGTTAGGGGGTTGAATTATGCAGGGCCACCTAAGGGCATTGGCTATATAGTCAAATAATAGTATCTTTTGGATGACAAGTCTGTTATGTAGACTGTTTATGCAAGGCCGCCTAAGGGCACGTGCTGCATAGTTAGGAAAAATAACTCTCATAAATTGGAAATTTTGTTACCAGAAGTCAAGAAAAGGGTTTTGGAGATCTGGAAGTATTTAAGGTTAGGTGTATGACACATGAAAATGGGTATTGTCCCATGCATGAAAGAGATACATAGATTAATGCTAACCATAATCATGTTGTGGCTGGGTCCTGAATTGAAATGTTGGACTTACCTATGTATCCCATAAGGATAGGAATCAATCCATACGTAGTTATTGAAATACAGTTTAATGTCACGTGGGATGAAAGTGTAGGAAATCTTAGTTTAGGGTCATAGAGTTCGGACCATAATAATGAATACACAGTATGTGTTTTCACAGGGAATTTTCAGCTAAGGGATTGAAAGTAGAATTTGGTGTTAGGCCCAAAAGACTTGGGGCTGGATTCGAGGGACACTCGAACATTCCTACGTATCCCATAAGGATGGGAATCAAGCCCACATAGTTTTAGAAATACCCTCTGTACAGATTTGGTTCATACAAGTGAAGGGTGAAAAGGGGACTATAGTGAAATGATGGTTTGACCCAAGATAAAAGGTTCAGGAATTGCCATGTATGCATGTAGTCTTTGGAATATAACATGATTGGAGATCAATGTAAATAATGATTCCCTCTCAGGTGAGGGTTTAAAATAATGTTGTAGTTTATTGTCGTACATGACAAAAGTGTTGTATAGTTTAACGTCATATAGCAAGGACAACAGTGAACCAATGTGAAGAGATTGATTCTGGGGATGGTTTAACGAATCAACATCGTATAAGAAGAAGGTGAACCGATGTGAATATATTGGTTTTGGGCTTGAACCTTGGGAGGTTGCCTATGTACCCAGTCTAGAAGACAAGGATCAAAGTCTGTGTAGTTCAATTAAAGAATTAATTGGTGATCAAGTTGTTTTTGAGGAAAATGATCTAAAAAGAAAGTGTTGGGACTTACGCATGGTTAGAGGCCCAGGGAAGGTGTTATGGTTGAAGTTTAATCTAAGTTCATGTGAGTCATACTTGGTGTGAGAAACAAGAGGTAGCAACAACCCTAACAATGCACAGTTTAATGTCATGCAGAACATATGAAGGGACTATGCAGTTTAAAGTCCTACAGTGAGGAAAAAAGTGCTGCACAGTTTAGTGTCATGTAGCAGGGACAAAATATAGTTTAACGTCATGTAGGAAGTATTATAGGGACACAATTTAACGTCATGTGGGATGTGAACACAGTTTTGTGTCATGTTGGACAATAAGGGTGCGGTACAGTTTAGCGTCCTGTAGCTAAGACGATGGGGAAAATATAGTTTAACGTCATATTGGATGAAAGGGAGACTGTGCAGTTTAATGTCAGGCAGTAAGGACAAAATAGAACACAGTTTAACGTCATGTTGGATGCAATAGGTATTTTTTCACAGTTTAACATCATGTTGGATGATGTCACAGTTTAACGTCATGTTAGACGTAAGGGACTTCTGTACAGTTTAGCGTCATGTAGCTAGGATGTCACAGTTTAACATCATGTTGGACGGACAAGGGACTGTGCAGTTTGAAGTCATGCAGTAAGGACTTAAGAAGGGCTGTATAGTTTAACGTCATATAGAAAGGATGATAGTTATTTAGTTTAACGTCTTTCTGGACGTGTAAGAATTTGCATTACACAAAATAATTCTTCAAAAATCTAGCATTGGTTGGAGTCATGAATAGTTCTCCATCCATTGAGATTAAAGAATAAGCTCAATTGGAGTAGAACTTATGTATTGAGTAAAGTCTTTACCACTTGATGAATATTCTTCCTGATTAACCAGTTCAGGATACGCTGTTTGGTGGGGCGGTGCCTGTTGCTTCAAAGTAGATGGCATAAAATCCGCCAGAGTCAAAGACAACTTAGGATTTGACACGATCTCATCTTCTTCTGATTGTTCTTTTTTCTTTGAATTATGCCGGCCCTTTGAAGATTTTACCTCTGATGAAGGGGGATTTACTGTGGCATTCATAGAAGAAGGCACAATTGGGTTCCTTAATTGCGTTCGCAAAATGGAATGAGTTCGGTTGATTGTTTTTCTGACCATCCAATCATCATATTTCTGCGCATTTTTTCTTTTCACTTCTTTATACTCGCCTTCTTCCTCTGGATTTGTAGCAGTAACACATGATACCTGAGCTGAAGAACCTTTCAATTTGACTTGTCATGAGTTGACCATTTTTTGCAAGAGGTCTTTGAAGACAAAATACTCTGGAATGGGATGCCCCAACATCTGATGAAAGGGGAAATAATTGGGATGGTCTTCATCACCTTCCTTGTTCTTCCTTTTGGGGCTTGGCAATTGAACCAAATTATTTTCTAGAGCTGAAATGAAATAACCAGGAACTTGTTCATTTTGGAAAGAGTAAACTTTACTCTTCAAATCCTCAAATTGTTTTAGTCTTTGATATCTTTGATCATCTTGACGAAATGACCACTGTTGTTGACGCTCAGGAGGTGGAACCCTTCTAGAAGATGAAGGTTTTGAAGTAGAAGCAGGTATAGGTGCTTGTTTAAGCATAACTGTAGTAGTCTCTGCTTTACCCATTCTCCTTCCTGGAGTCGATGGAATTACACAAGTTTTATCCTTAGTCTTCATAAGAGAATCTTCAATCTGTTGAGCGATTCAAGTATGGTCTCAAAACCCTCCTGTGTATTTCATAGGGATCAATGGTGTGCGTAACTCATCACGTAGATTTTCCACACAGATTGGAAATAATTCCTCTTGAGGGAGTGCTATGCTTAGAGAATATATTAATCCCTTCCAGCAAGCAATGAAATCTGAAACCTTTTCATTCTCCCTTTGCTTATAGTTTTTAAGATAAAAAACAGTAGTCTTTGGAAAAGTTGAGCTGAATTGAAGAAGGAATCATTGACAGAGATCCTCTCACCCGATAATTGACCGGTATTGCAAGATTGTGTACCAGACAAGAGAAGGTCCTTGTAATGACTATACAAAACACCTGAGCTTAACTACCTCTTGTTGATGAGGGATTACCATCATAGGATCACAACGATAAAAAAAGTGTGTTAAGTGTTTCTTTGGGTCTCCCGAACCATTAAAGATTGGGAATGCGGTACTTGCAAAATTTTATGGGGGAGGAATTGCATCATCCCATTCAGGGTAAGTTCTTTTTTTTGGTTGAATTTGAGCTCATTTTCCCTCCATAGCTTCCAAACGAGCTGTTAATGACTCAATAGTAGTTATTAACTTTTGAGAAACATCCGTTTGAGCTTTGATCTGAACAGGTTCAATGACTGGAGCATGGACAGATGTGGTGGATGGTACTGCAACTGATGGTTGCACCACCGATTATTGATTCACTTAACCCGTAGGATTAGACCTGTAAGGGTGTACAGATAAAGGAGGATATTCTTGATCCATATCAGTAGTTGCAACAAATTCCTTTGGATGACTAACTCCAGCATGCTTAAGAGGAAGACTACCCTGAAGTAGTTCTGCATTCAACCTACTTAATTCCTTCATTTCTTCCTCCTGTTGTGCAAATCTTTTCTCTAGTGAGAGCTATTGGATTTCTACAGAGGAAGGGTATGTAACCTGATTCTTTCCTTTCCCCTTGTTAGATCCCTTTCGGAGAGGGGGAAGTAGGTTACTTAAAGGATTACCCAGATTCTGGGCAAGCCTTTGATTTCGGGTATGCACACCATCTTCATTTGTGTCTGTGCGTACAACTTGTTGAACATGAATCTCTTCATCTGATCCCTCTGAATGAGCCTCGTCTGGTGGATTAGCAAAAACGACATTGATGAAATTAATTGATGCATAATGCATTGCATCCCTTCTATCGGAATTTCTGTGATATTGTCTTCTTCCATGTCCTTGATTATACATTACCTTTTGTCAATTTTATCCCTCAGGAACTTCTTGACGAACCATAATTTAGAGGGAATATTCTGATAATTTGGATCTTCGTTCCTCTTGAAGCTTCTTCCCCAATCGATAGAAGACTGAATTTCTTTGAGGGAGAGATTGAGGATTTGAAAAAGTCCCTAGTCCGGTGGACTGGGGTTGTTCCTGCTATTCCTGCTCAACTCCTCGAATCCTATTTGTTGATTCTGAGGTTTGGGTTAAAAGAGTCCCCAGTCTGGCAAGATGGGGTGGTTCTTGACATTCTATATCTGAGACTTTCTTGAAAGATCTCCTGATCTTGCAGATTTTAGTCCGAAAATTAGCTGGATGCATCAACCTGCATCCACTTTTATCACCAAGATCAAAAGACCATTGGATGATTTCTGACACTTCTGTCACTTGATGATGTTCTTGCTCCAAATAAAAGGCCTATTAAATATTCTAGTTTTCCTGATGCAGGAGTAATTCAACAACTTGTTCTCTGTATGCTTGATTTTGAGAAGAACTAGTTGAGGCCTGTTCTTGAGCAAACCTTTTATTACAAACAAAGCCAATTGGCTGTGGCCGGCTATGGTCAATAACATTGCAGGAGACCATTTTCGGCGGGCTTTTTTGGCTGGAGAGTACAGTGAAATGTATTCCTCCATGAACACCCCATCATCTAATATGAATAACAGATGGGGAATTGGTAATTAACTAGCACAATATTCTTAGTGAGCCAAGGCATGAACACTGAAGGGCTCTCTGCTTCTTTTCAGCCTTCAGATATCTAGAAATTGAGAGAGATTCCAAGTCAATTTGGCATTGTAACCCTTCTTTTATATTGAAAAGAATTTCATATTCATCATAAGATAATATTTTCTTTTTCAAATTACAAAGAGTTTTCCATATGTTGAGACGAATATCTTGAGTACAATCTTTCGTCAACATCTCCAGAATGTCATACTGAGAATTAGCCAGAGGCCAAACCATGACTGACACTTCACCTTTCGCCAGCTGTTTTCTCATATTCAGTATTTCTTCTTTATCATTCAATGAAGATTCTTCTACCTGATTAGACCAAAGCTTTTGCTTCCTTGTTTCTTCATCAGAATCAAAAATATTGGTAGAGAATTCATTGATCAAATTAGAAGATGCATGACTCAGGGGTGGTTTGGAGAGTGACCTACACTCCAGGCTATATTTTGGTTGAGAAAGTATTTCACCTGCTATTGGTAAAGCATTAGACATGAATCTCTTCACATTTTCAAGTGCCTCAATATAAGAGGGCTTTCTCGTTACTACATTGTCCATTGGAGCATTTTCCAGGCAATGTGAATTACTACTGCGGAGAGGACTTTCAAAGCTAAATTCATCATCATGGGGAGGACCACCATGGTGGGTTACAGAAAAATATAAAACATTTTTCTCCTTGATCTTCTTGTGCGTGAAGAGGGTTATCGTGACACTCATCTGAAGATGATACTTTAAGATCGACCGAACTGTCATGAAGAAAGCCTTCATGAGGAAGTGTCTTATGCAGACCTTCGGAATTAATGTTCCCACTATTGGGAAATGAGGGAGTAAAATCTTTAATTTCAACAGATTATTGTTTGAGGGCCTCAAGAACTCCAACATCGAGCAAGGCCTTATTAAAAATCGGCTCTTGATTTATTGACTTTGCTGGGCGGGTCTTCTTTTTAGACGCCTTCTTACTCACTTTAGAACCCACTTGTTAATGAAATTGGTCATTATGGGTAGGTGTATGTGCCTGCTCAGGAGAAATGATCAGATTAGGCTGATTATCTCTACTCAAATCAGGTGAATGTGCCTGACATGGTTGTCCGTATGATATGGGAGAGTTTGCTCCACAACCCTCTTGGACTGGAACAGAGGTGTGTTTCTGTTCCAGAGTGAAATGTTGATGTGTCACTACACTGATAGGGATAGATTTATGTGTCTTTCCTTGAGATGCTACTGAAGCTGTTATAATATCCTAGCAGGCATCCAGAATATGAGAAGGGATTTGCTTATGCTCTTTCACCATTGATAGAATGTGCTTGGTGACTTCAGCTTCCAGAACAGGGATATACATCCATTCCGTACTTGGAGTAGGTGTATGTGCCTGCTCCTGTCCTCCTTTTCCCATCAGTGAATTCTAACAGTACTCATGTGTGGGGGCATAGAATTTAGTCTGCCTCCTGTTTATCGCCAGAGATTTCCGACTTACTTCTCTGAATGCTACCAAACGATACTGTTGGTAGGCTTGATCCATACTAGCAGGTGTATATGCCTTCTGATTGCACTCCGATGAATGTGGTTGACGAGATTCCTTCAATACTGACAGACGAGGCTGCTGGCATGATTGATGAATGTAAGAAGGTGTATGTGCCTGTTTACGAGTTGTCAATACACTGGGTTGGCAGGCTCCATCGTATGTAGTAAGACGAGCCTGCTGACTAGTTAATGATTTATAAACAGGTGTACGTTCCTTTCTATAGTACTCCTCCGGAATTTCCTGGCGGGATTGGTGTGTTGCTTCCAGACGAGTCTGCTGGAAAAAATAATTAAAACAGATGGGTGTGTGTGCCTGCTCGTTGCTTTCCACCAAGTTAGGTTAGTGGACATCTCCGGAGATGGCAGAGATGAGAACCTGCTCACTGTTGACCAGATTTCACCTCTGTTGGTTCATCTTTCCTGCTCGGGTTCGAGGAACCTGAGCCTAACACCTGGATAAGATACCCTCATCATGTTGAGGGCGCACTTCCGCACGAGTCTGGTGGTGATTGTTGGTGGGAGCCCTTGGGAATGACTCCTGTTTCCTTAAATTAATAAGGCCTTTAGTGACCTTCTCATTAACTTCCCTAGAATATGGGAGGGAATGGTGATTACGTTCTGGGGATAACAACCTGAAACGGTTGGAGACAGTGGTTGGAACCACCTGCTTCTTGATCGCTGGTCATCGCTGTCCTGAAGACCAGGGTGAATTATTGACTTGGAGGGCTTGTCGAGAGGCCTCTAGAGTCGGGATAGTACCGTTTTGACAGTACTCATTAACCAGCGTATTTGATACCCAGCGTTGAAGACGCTGAGTAGGTGATATCATCCTCAAAGCGGATGACGATCCAGCAGGAGTAGCAGCAGAGGTATTCACAGCAGAGGCATTCACAGGTGTGAACTTAAGAGAATCCATTTCTGTAACGCATAAGATCATGGATAAAAGTGCCCGTTTGATATAACAGACGTAATCAAGATAAGTCTAGCCACTACATCTTTTGGATAAGCACATATATTATTGATTTTCTTGTTGTCCCTCTCATTGAGTTTAAATAGGGGCCTAACAAATAGGAAAAACATCATTTTATCTTGGTTAAGGATTCACGTCGGGTTCACCATTTTTTATTTCCTCACTGGAAATGGGGATGACCTCATTGATTTTATGGTTCAAACATTCCAATCGGTTTCTAACAGGTTTGTTCGTAGAACCGAAAACATCCAATGATTCTATATCCATTTGGACCTACTTTCCAAAGGTAGGTGCTCATTAGTTGTGAACCGATGAGTCTTAAGAATTTTCATTGGTTGAGAGGATGGGAGGCCGGACTCATCACACCTTTTTTGGGGGGATTATTGTCTACTACAGGACTCTCTTTATAGATTTAAGTTATGTTTGTTAATCCTTATTACATTACCATGTATGAAAATGATCTTTCCTTTAGATCTGACAATCAATGATTAATATGTATGAAATTTAGAGAATCTTTTATATGTATTCGAGGTTCTACATCGATAGAGAATAATCTTTATTTGTTATAGATTCTTAGTCAATGGTATCCTTGGATACATTGTATAAATGTCTCTTGGTTATTATGATAACCATACTAGTTTTAAAGCCACTCAGTGGGGCCCTTAAAGTTTATTGTCATTCATAAGGACATGGATTATTTCAGAGTTGGGATCGTACATGCAGATGGGCTACCTACGTATCCTTTGTTTTGGAAAAGGAATCATAAACCACGTAGTTTAAGTAAATAAGTATGAGGTTTATGCATTATTGATGGATCAAAGAAAAGATGTCATAATTACTTTTACACTCTAAGCTCACGTGAGTCATGCTCGGTGTGAGAAACAAGAGGTATTGGTAAAACCAGACAATTTGTGCCACAAAAGATGCAATAATGTGGGGATTATGTATGTATGACTACCCAAATAGATAAATATTGGGATTTAATTCAGGGAAGAAACCTTGGAACATGGTCCATAAAGGTATATGTTCTTTTATGGTTATTTGGATAATCTAACTTGGGGCTTACTCTTGAGGAGGATGCCTAAATTAGGAGGGACTTATGATTGGGTTTTAATCCTAATAAGGAAGCCCAAATCCAAAGTAAATTATGTCTAGTTAAGAGAAATTATGACTGGGGCTTATTCCTAAGAAGGAGGACCTTGTTAAAGGGACTTGAGAACTGGGGCTCACTCCTAAGGGGGAGGCCGAGGTTAAGGGAATTATGGTTGGGGCTTACTCATGAGGAGGATGACCATATTTGGGAACTTGAAGACTGGGGCTTACTCCTGAAATGGAGGCCCAGGTTAGGGGATTATGGTTGGGGCTTACTATTGTGGAGGATGCCCATATTGGGGAAATTATGAATGGGGCTTACTCCTAAGGAGGATTCCCAGGTTAGGGGAATTGGGGATTATTCCTATGGAGGATGCCCAAATTAAGAGAACTTAGACTGAGGCTTACTCCTGAAAAGAAGGCCCGGTTTTAAGGATTCTATCATCGTTAAAGGATGAGGTTGAATGAATGAAATCTCTAACCTTAATGACATAAAGATGTGTAAATCACTAGGTTTTGAGAGATGTTCCACAGAATTCCTTTCAGATAAGGAAGCTAACAAAGGAACAGTGCCATAAAAGGATTTGAAGAGGGTTTTGAAGGCTGGATCTTGAATAGGAGAGGTGGATAGGCATAAAAGAGGTGAAATGGGCAGGAAGGACATCCAAAAAGAGATGGGCGCTCAAGTCTTGTGTGGGCGCGCAAGTCCTGGTCGCGCAAGTATACCTACGCGACACATGGGTACTTGCACGATGGTCAACCCTTAAGGTAACACTTGGGAGAGACTTGGATCGAGCCCTTAATATTATCCATAGAGGCTTCCAGAAGGGTGGCGCGCAAGTTCTGTTGAAGGAGTAAGGCGGCGCACAAGTGTGCCCATTTCCCTTAAGGTCTGGTCACTTAGGCGCGCAAGTGTTGATGAGTTTCAACACTTAGGCCTTACTCCCCCTCTTTATATATTCCATTCTAGGTAAGAAATTTCCTTATAAGTGTTTGGAAGCTTCGAGAAGAGACCATGGCGCCAGAAGCTCAAATCTGAGTTTCTGGAATTTTTCCTTCTTGAAATGGGGGGCCCACAGGGGCTATTTATAGGCTGGTAAAGACCCTGGGCGAATTTAAAAGAGGGCGCACAAGTCACCTGCGCGACCACTATGCGGCGCACAAGTATACTTATGCATCATTGGTGGAACTTGCGCACCCACGTGCAAATGAATCTTTGTTCATGCCTTTGTCAATTTTTGATGTTTCTTCAAAGGACGAATCACTTTGGGTTCAAGGAATTTCCCTTTTCATTCATTTAGACTCTATGATGGAAAAGAGCATCAACAATGATTGTGAAATCCCATTTCACACTCATCAATTTAAAATTATAATTCCCCTTTTCAACCATTTAAACCATACTTTATAATTTAAAAATATCAAGAGAATTTATTCCATGATCTCACATTATTATAAAAGTGTCTCCACCAAGGTTCACCATTTAACTAGCCAAACATGAATCAAAATATTAAACAAGGAATACATCATGTAATTTCCATTCACATAGTGTCATAACCCTTGAAATGGGGTACTCAACTATTATAAGGGAAAATTTAATCATTTAATTTAATTTTATTTAATGTGTGGAAAGAATAACATGACCACACAATGCATCACTTCGAAAAATAAAGTGTGACTATGTGTTAAATTTAAAATACCACTTACCTTAGGTATAAAGGATTCTACTCATAAAATATGAGACTTAAGTTCATCTTAAAATATGAGGATTCATGACAGTAGAAAAAATACCTAAAAATGGTTCATTTTTTATAAACATGACAGGATACCCCTAGATAGTGAGAGAAAGAAAAGATAGAGGAAAATTGAGTCATAGAATTCCCTCGTGATCTTGATCGCATTGAAAGGTAATGGAAATGGACACATATTAAAGGAGTTACACCATGGAAGAGGAGGAGATGGATAAGATGTGTGCATGAGGAATCTTCCAAAAATGAGAGTCAATGTTCAGGTAATAGGTATAAGGGGAGGGGTGGGGGGTGGGGGGTAAATGAAAAAACAAACCCCCATAAAAAACTATCCAACACCCCCCTTGTAGGTTGGTGACTTCCACCATTTGGCTGATGAACCTAGAAACTTTTGAGGGACACTGGTTAGCCAACCTGATTGCTGGTGGCCTCATATTGGCTAGCTGCTAGGATTGCATTGGCTTTTTGCAATCCCGGTTCCTAGCCTTGGGACATCAGTTCACTTCCACCATCGTTTATATTTTTAAAATATTCTTAATGGAAGATATTAAATGAGGTTAACCTAAAAATTAAATTAGAACATGCCTCAAATAGGGTAAGGATCTTAGAACATTATAAAAAATTCTTTAAAAAATATTCTACTTTGTGAAATCATATATATAAATCAAGTATCTAGGAATCCAAGAAGAAAAAAAACTAAAAATATAAAATAAATCACATCATAAAGTAAACCTTATTATGGGATAAAATATTCATGCCTATGGAAAAAATATAGGACCTATCTAAAAATAACCATCCATTAACTTAAAATTTGAACCTAAATACATAGATCATGACTTACCCTTTGTATGATCCTATCATTTTCTAGGTATGTATCTCCTAATTTTTTTGGATATATATATTTGAGTTGGGTTGTATTTCATTTAGAACTTGTTTATAAATCCTAATTTTTGGTTGGGTTAAGTGTTACAAGGGTACAATAAGAATAAGTGGTGAATTCTGGATACATAATGAATTCACATCATGAAACTAATCCATGACATGAATTTTATTAGGCAGAACCATTCAATTATATTCATAGTGTGAAATGTTACGGGTAAACCCTTTGAATTATAACCACGACATGAATTATTCTAGGTAAAACCCATGAATTTAGTTCTCATGTGAATTTAATTCACCCCTTGAAATTAGTTCACCCCCTAAAATCACCCCATGAATTTAATACAACCCATGAATTTATTCAAATCCTAAATAGAAAACATGAATTTATTTCACCCCCTATATTAATTACACCCTTTAATTTCATTCACCCCATGAAAATCTACTCACATCATGAAAACATTTCACAATTTTAAATTTTTCTTTTATGTTTTTTTATTAATAATGATGGAAATTGGGAATAATAAGGGAATTGATACTTTCCTAACATGAAATAAATTAAATTCATGAATTTGTTGTGCCTTCCCCTTTTTAAAACCCCCCAGTGTCACATTTTACCAATGTAGATTTACTTCTCGACTACAACCCTTCTCCTAGAGAAATCTAGGAATCCCCTTTGAACCAAAAGTGAGGTTACATCAAGTCTTGATGTTCTAAACTTAGAGATCAAAGGGATAGAGGAATCCTATTACTACTACAGACATGAGTTTTTGTTATTTCCTTATCTACTTTTGAGGTGGTTGGTATAAATCTTATCCCCTTTTCCTGAATTAAGTATCCCTAGTATGTGCGATATATGAGATTGCGCTAACACGCCATGTGCATGAACTAATTAACTGAAAAATATATAATAAAAAATAATCCATTTTTAGACTATCCATTTGATTGGTTTGGTCCATTGGCATGACAACAGAGACCCACGACCTCATGATAGGTGTCCCATCCTTGGACCTTATTGAGACTTGGCCAGTTTGATATTAGATCCTTCACATATACTGGAAAATTTGATTGATTATTGCTTTAATATTATTAATTCAAATAATATGTAATTTTTTTATTTATTAATATAGAATAACACCAGCTAAATTTTGTTAATTGATATGTTAATAACCTTAGGTTTAAGTGATAAATGAAATATGTTTGATATATTTATGAGGATAATTGGAAACCTAGATTTATTAAACATTACTTGGTATAAAAATGAC
Source organism: Viscum album (assembly GCA_963277665.1). Lineage (NCBI taxonomy): Eukaryota > Viridiplantae > Streptophyta > Magnoliopsida > Santalales > Viscaceae > Viscum > Viscum album. Next base: position 286,711,283 of record OY728153.1, on the reverse strand, counting down.
AATTTGATGAATTTATCATTGTTACTTGTGGTGATATATCTTGTATATTTGGTTTTGCCTTTTTAATTTCATATTTAGATTTTGGGCTTTTGTCAAATGATGTGATTGATTCCCAAGGGTGGGATGATTATTGGATTAATGAGTTTTCTAGATATAACTCAAGATTTATGCTGATGCCTGAGAGAATGATGTATGATTTCATACTTCCTGAGGGCTAGGTGAATAGGTAATTGTTGTATGATGGTAGATTTTATGATTATACTAGATGTCTAAGGCCCAGATTCACAATCTAGGAATGCCTGAGGGTGAGATTATAGATAGACTATGGGTAGATTCCATTTGTTAATTTGATGTTTGTGTAATTAATGCTTGATGGGAGAATATTCCACTAGTTCGGTGATCTGTCATGACGCAGGAGGATCCATATGGTGACAGAGATACCTAGTAGGGTACCAATGTAGGTTTGGTTGTTCCTAGGTGTCTACCCAGAGCATGTGGGATCAAAAAGTTTACTTTATGTGTAGTATTAGTTTATTTTATTAATACTCTATTCACCACTATATTGAATGCACTATATTTATTATAACAAATTGTTTAGACATGGTGGTGCCAACCTACCGAGTTATACTTACACCCTAGATGAGCCACCATTTGGTACCTAGATAGATTTTATAGATGAAGGTTTGGGAAGGTAAGGGGGTCCTATTGTAGATTTGTTTCTTGCTGGATGGGTTGTAGCTTGGATATCAGACCAATATAGTGTTTGTGATCAGGGTATTAGAGTATTTATTTGAGTTTTATTTTGTTTTATTTTCTTTACTTTCATATTTTCATTTAGTTACATTCAGAATTTCATTACATTATACTATTTTTATTTGGATTTATTTAGTTTTCCTTTCTCAACTTTGGTTTCTTCTTAAATTACTCATATTGTTTCTATTATTTACGCTACTCTTCTATTATTTTTACACTCTCATTAAAACTATTTACCAAAGGTTATATTCTCCCCACTATATTCCTCACACAATAATAACTAGTCAGTAAACTCTAGCATATGGGGAGGTGTGTCTGAGGTCATGTAGCCAACCATCACGACCACTTTAGGGAGAACTACATCAGAGATTTATAAAGTGGTATTATAGGCATCCTATTACTTTTTTGTTTCTATACTATTTGGTAAATGTAAAAATGAGTCTTGGTTGTGTCGAGAAATGGTAATGAGATTGTTCATGGGAGTAAATAACACTTGTATGGGGGAAAATCCAAGTTCCTAGGGTTGTGATTGTTGTTCATGATGTTTTCTTATTATGGTTGATATTATTTCACCTTGAGTGATTCACATGTTGGGTAACAATATTATTTATTGATATTTACACTCGTGGATTAGTATGTCACACGATGAGTATGCATACATCATATGGATACTCCTATCACAGCTAAACCAGAGATTCATATGGATCTTGAGAATCAGATGGATGATCATCTCCATGGAATCTTTCTAAGGGTCATGCGATCTATGGAAATGGATATTGTTCACACCATTGCTTAGATATCTAAGTTGACAAGAGAGTTACAACTACTGTATTATCCTATATTCACTAGGGAGGGAGTCCCCCCCAAGTAGTTGGGTTCTTGATTGAGTTAGTCTAGATGATCTTCAAACACCTTGATAAACCCACATATAGTAGGGTAAATCTTACTACATACATGATTCATGGACTTTCCAAGCATTGGTGGGACATTCTAGAGAAATCCAAGGATCAAGTGGAGTTATCCTGGAAGGACTTTGAGGAATTCTCATAAGACACTTATATCCTAATAAATTGAGTGATGATAAGTCTCAGGAGTTCATGTATCTGACATAGGGGTAATGTAAGTGATGGACTGTAACAAATGATACACTAAAATATAGTGCTTCACTCCATCCTTAGAAGCTGATGAGATATCTAGGGAGATAAATTTTTAGGTTGGGAAATTCTTTGGGATTAGGCCATATGTGAACATATTTTGATTGTGAAGAATTTTGGAATGGATGAATTAGGATCTCTTTATTGAATGGAATATTAGAGAGGCCCTGAGTGCTGGCTAAAAAGTTTTAGTAGGTCAATATTAGAACTCTCCTTCTATTGTAAATAAGAATCACTATAGAAGTTTTTTCCAGGGAAGTAAAAGGAAGAACTATCAAGGGAGTGGAATTTTGTCTTAGGATCATGATTCAGTGTAGTGATTTCAGTGTAGAAGGTTAGGAAAAAAGTTCCCATAGTGACCTCACCCCATAGTGGAGTACAATTTCTATGTAACATTGAGTCATATTCAAAAATTTTACAGGACTTTCCAAAATAGTGTATTTTTAGGGGATTAGGATAGGCACATGATTTTGGAAGGGGCTCAACTACCCCTCAATAGACTGTTAGCTGGAGTTTCATTGGTCATTCAGGCTGAGGTAGGGGACAAGGAACCCCATTGTAGGAGTGGTTGTACCACATAAATGGAATAACATAGGGGAGTCAGATTGGAGACTAGGGCAGAAGGGAAAGCCAACTACATGATATATAGTTTTCTCTGACCTATTTGGATTCAGAACCTTATACCATCAGAGGTATGATTCTTGTATCATTTATCCCAGATAGAATTTGATTTAATACAGGAGCATCACATTACTTTCTATATGATCTTTTTTTAAAATGGTTTGGGTTTAGACGTGGAGAGCATAAATGGTCTCATGACCATTCAACCACCACTAGGAGTGCATTCAGAGGGTATCAAGCACTAAAAAAAGTGTTATCTTGAAATTGAAGGCTACCATTTCCCTTGGGAACTTTTTCTATTCAAAATTACATGATTTTATTTCATTATTAATATGGATTGAATATTTATTTTATTGGATCATATCAACTATTATTAGAGGAGATTTAACTTTATATCTCTATATGGGGGTAGCTATACTCTCTAGGTTGAGTGAGATCTTCAATATGGTCTTGCAGGAACAATTCAGTGAAGATTGGATTGTCTAACATATTAGATAACCAACCTTATTATGGATGATGGAAGAATATACCCAGATACTTTTCCTCCAGTGGTGGACTATTTTCAGGCTGTATTTCTTGAATAGTTCTCTAGATTACCACCCGAGTGGGAGATTGAGTTCATAATTGAGTTGGTGTTGGGAGTAGAGATAGTTTCTATACCACTTTAGAAGATGGTCATGATGGAGCATCATGAGTTGAAAGTTAAATTGGAAGTTCTAGAATCCAAGGTTTTCAGTAATACTAGTACATATACATGGGGTTCTCTAGTTACATTTTCCAACAAGGATGGTGGGACATTAATCTTATGTGTGGATTACTAGAGACCAAACCAAACAAAAGAAAAGAACTTGTATCCCTTTCTTCACATTGATGATCTACTTGATCAGCTAAGAGGAGACATGATTTTCTCAAAGATCAACTTGAGGTCAAGGTACCACCAGTTGAGGGTGAGACCATCAAACATATTCATTACTTCTTTTAAAATTATATATGTATTATATGAGTTCATAGTGATTCCATATAGATTGATGAATATACCGGTGGTATTCATAGCCTTGATGAATGAAATCTTTCATCCTTTACTAGATTGGTTTGTGTTAGTTTTCATTGATGACATCTTAGTGTACTCCCATTCTACAAATGATCATTCTATACCTCTTGACATCATCCCGAGTACACTGATGGATTATCATCTTTATGCCAAGCTATCCAAATTTAATTTCTATATTAATAGAGTTCACTTCTTAGTCCATGTTATCTTAGAGGATAGAGTTTCAGTGGACCCAGAGAAAGCTACGACTGTGGTATCGTGGGAGTGGCCCAAGAATGTCTTCAGTATTTAGAGTTTTCTTGGTCTAGCATGTTATTAGTGGAGATTTATCCAATACTTCTCCCATATGGAAGCACATATGTTTAGTATGTCCAAGAAAGAGGAGAAGTTTTTTTTGGTCAAATTCTTATGAGATAACTTTCTAAGAGCTAAAGAGCAGGATGACCTCAACACCGATCCTCACCTTACCTAAGCTGATAAGGAGTATACAATGTTTTGTGATATATCTAGATTTAAACTCAAAGTAGTTTTGATGCAGTAGGATCATGGATTTATTATGTATCTAAATAGTTGAGACCTTATGATAGGAATTATCCTACTCATGATCCAGAGTTAGCAGTGGTGGTACACACCCTAAGAAGCTGGAGACACTATCTTTCAAGCAAGAAGGTTTTGGTGTACACAAACCATAAGATGCTCAATTACATATTTTCTCAGTGAGATGAGAACCTTCAGTAGAGGATATGGGTTGATTATTTTCATTCTTTCGACTATGAGAATTCTTACACATTAGGAGAGGAAAACATCATTACAAATTCTTTAATTTAGAAGACATAGATAGAGGCAGTTTGAGAGTCTTATGATGAGTGGCACTTGATGAAATTATTTTCTAACATGCATATAGATGTTCAAAAGTTACAAGGACAAGTATATATAACATAAAATTATTTTATACCCCTACTTATTTACTGGATCAATTCATAGTAGTTATCTAATATATAGGTCTTAGCTCTGAGGGACATATTATATGGTGGGAAACCACCACTAGGATCCTCTATTGGTAGTGAAAATTTTATTCTTATTTATGGATGAGTATGGTTCCTATGGGATTACATGAAGAGATGATGAGATATTTTCACACTTCTATATGGGAAATATACTCAGGTTTGAAAAATATGTATCATGATCTTTATAGATAGTATTAGTGGGAAAGTATAAAGATGGTGAAGTTTTTAGATGAAGTAAATTTGTTGGGATAAATGGATCTTAGAGAATGCACCTCACATGCCTAGCTTTTTTCAAAATCTTTCAACCGTTGCTTCCTCGGCTGGCGGTGCCTGGGTGTCGCTTCCAGCTCCGGCGACCTTCGTTCCCAGAGTCTTCTCAGGTGATGCACCCCTTGTTCCTTCTAATCCCCCAGGTCTCATCTAGGGGCCTCACCAACCTGCAAGGTCCTTTTGTGATGTCGTGCGAGGTTCTCTTAGGTGGTCCCATTAGATTTATTTCTCGGCGGTGTGGAAGGTTTCTTCGGTGGTGTATCTGGTTGGTTCTAGTGTTGCGGTGGAGCTACCCACCGAGGATTCTGCAGAGGCAGTTGCTTGCCTAAAGTAGACATTGGTGGCTCTTTTCGGGGCGGAGAAACCCTTCCTGGAGGGTTCTAGGTAGTTTTCAGCCTCTTGGGGGTTGGTTGGTTAAGTGAGGGATTATGTGCTTCATTGGGTTTCCTTCTCTGTGGTGATAGAGTCGGAGGAAGAATTCGTTCGTGTGCGGTGCAAAGTCCCCAGACCCTTTAGGAGTTGGATGTTCAAACTAGCTCCCTAGTCGTTGGATTCACACAAGTGTAAGAAAATCTCTCGATCAGCGATTTGTCTTAGGCTCCTTGGTTTAGCCCTACCCTTCCAAAATGGAGCTCTTCTGAGGGACATAAAGGAATATCTCGGGGGTTTTCTATGTGCGGACGATCACACCCTTTCCCATAAGGACATTATGATGCCCCACATTTGTGTGGTCCTAGATCTTTCCCAGTAGATTCTGGATAAGATTTCTTTGAAGGTACTGGGTGTGGAAGACTAGGATCGGTCCCTTGTGTTACCGGTTTTTCCTAGATTCTACTCATCCCGTTGTCTCCAGAGGCACTCTAGGTTTTTGTGCAGAAACCGACAATGATCAACCCCCCGCTCAGCTCCTAAGCCTCCTCTAGGAGGCGTCCCTACTCCCCCTGACTGGATTCCTTAGTGGCTGATCTTGGTTAGGGCTCGGCCCCAGAAATAGAAGATTCCCTAGACCATCCTATTTTTCAAGATCTTGGGGCTCAGCTACCTTTATCTTCAGCTTTGGTTTCTCCATGCAAGGCTCCCGAGGTCTTCAGGCCAAGGGAACTCCCCCCGTGGGTCTTGGTTCTCTCGGCTTCCTTACTCAGACCTACAAAGATTGATGTTTGGTGGTTTCATGACAACATATTAGACTTTTTTTCTACCCTTTATAGATCTATGGGTTTTCAATCCAGCTCAAGAGATCCTCCCTACTTGGTGTTTGGAGCAGGAGGTAGAGTTTGGTGAGCTCGTTTCTCCTTCCTCTCAGGTCTTCTGCTCATTGTTTGGCCCTCACAAGCTTCTTGGTGGCATTCCAGATGGCCCCACTAGCTCTCCTACCCCGATCCCATGGGCGTTAAAAGGGGTGAAAGCTTCTTTCTCTCATTTGTCCCCTTTTACTCCTGTTGTTACTGTTTTTCTTTCTGCCCTGTGCTTCTCCTCCCAGAGCCAAGGGGTGGGCATGCGTTCTCATTCAAGATATCTCATGGATGTATCCTCCTCTCAGTGCAATAATACCATTGAGCTTAGGGACAAATTTGGGATCTTTTTTGTTTAATGTTATCTCTATTTTTTTTGGAACACATGTGGTGTGGGTGATAGAGTGAAGTCTAATTTCATTATCTCTAAAGTCAAGAAACACAAAATTTCTATTGTGGCTATGACATCGTGGTCCATCAGAGACTATGGAATGAACTTGGGCTTTTCGAACCACATGATATCCCTTAGTTTGTGGCAGGGGACTTCAACACTATCCTTGACCCAGGGGAGAAGAAAGGGAGAGGGAATTTTCCCCCACAAGCATGCCAGGAGTTTTCTCGTTTCATGGCAGGTAAGGTTCTTCATGACCTGGGGTACTCGGGATCCCGTTTTACTTTGTGAAATAACTAGGGGCAAGGCAGGCCAAGCTGGATCAAAATCGACTGATGTTTGTCCAACTCATCCGGTATAAGCAGGTTTCAGAATTCCAAGGACTCTCACCTTGCCCAGGGTATATCTGATCACTCCCCCTTGCTGGTTTCTCTTTCTACTGGGCAGAATTATCCAGAGTCTTTTAGGTTCTGCAACCAATGGATACATTATATTGGGTATCATTATCTTGTTATGGATATGTGGGGAGAGCCTACGCACAAGCACACCTGGGTGGCCATCCATAACAGACTCCGAAGGCTGAAGATTGGGCTTCAAGAATGGGCCAGAGGGCTCCCTCCTATTGACTGGGATATGAAAAAATTGAATCAAAGAATTGATGCCATGGAATCCAATCACAAGGGGGTTTGGAGTGATTTAGTGTTCAAAGACTTAGCTGGAAAGAAAGCTTATTGGGTGGAGTTGATTCTTAAACTGGAACGTCTGTCTCGGGAGAGATATCGGGTGCAATGACTGCGTGAGGGTGACAAAAACACATCATTTTTCTATGCATGCATCAATGAAAGGTGCTATAAGATCAAACCCAACATTCCTCTTAAGTATGGGATGTACACTTAGGATGAAGATATTTTATGGGGAATGGCGCAAAACTTCTTCAGGGACCTTGAAGCTAGTCCTAACCTGAGGATGCCCGATGGTTTTCCCAATGACCATGAAGATATTTGGGAGGAGATTCCCATGCAAGTGTCTCACATGGATAATGTTATCATGGAGGCGATCCCGGATGGGGAAGAAATTTTTAAGGTGATGATGAACCTGAATCCCGAGAGTGCACTTGGACCGGATAGTTTCCCAGGTTCTTTCTACAGAGGGGTGTGGGGGTATGGTTAAGGGGGACATCTCATCAGTGATTCTGGACTATTTCTATGGGGTGATCCTACCTCGGGTTGATAGTGCGACACCTTGTGCCTCATTATGAAGATAAAGAACTCTTATTATTCGTCTCATTATTGGCCAGTGAGTTTATGTAACTTCCCTTACATGATTCTTGTGAGTGTGATTAACCATAGACTATCTTCTATCCTACCCCAGTGCATCTCCACCGAATGACATGGGTTTGTCAGGGGCCACTCTATTCAGGGTGCCATTGCACTGGCAGAGGAGGTTATGAGACACATTAACGTCAAGTACCATGAATCGAACATAGTGATCAAATTATATATGAACATTGATTTCGATCATCTTGAATGGAGTTTTATTAACAGAGATTTAGTGGCTATGGGGTTCTCAGGAAAGGTTTTCAGCCTCCTTTTTAGGAGCTTCAGCTCATCATGGGTGGCAATTTCCTTTTTTGGGAAGTACAATGGTTTTCTTAAATAAACGAGGGGCCTCCAACAGGGAGACCCAATCTCTCCTAGAATCTACATCCTGCCATAGGACATTCTCAGTCATCTCATCAACCGAGGCCTCACTAATGGAGACTTTCGGCCTTACAAAAAGAAGATGAGTATCCCTATGATAACCCACATAATGTTTTCAGATGGTCCAATCATATTTATGAATGGATTAAGGGACTCTTTTCAGGGCATCAGAAACATCCTGGATGTCTACTGCTATTGGAGAGAGAAAATTATCATCCACACAAAAAGTAACTTCTTTATCTCTCACAAGTGTGCACCCAGATATATTTTCTCCTTGTGCAATCACCTCAACATGCAACACAGCTCCTTTACCTTGGAGTAATTGGGTACACCCATCTCCTCTATCCTGATTCAGGTTCACGAATTCAATCCGATTGTTAACAAGATAACGATCCATGTTCTCAACTGAAAGAATCATTTCCTCTCATTTGGGGTCCGCATTGCTCTGGTTAACAACGTGTTGTCCACCATTCCCATACATGCTCTATCTTCTATCTATGGGCCACAAGGATTCATATCCATAATTGACAAGGTACTTTTGAGTTTCATTTGGGATGCCTTTTTGGAAGTAAAGTGGCATTGGGATTCGTGGGCTAGGATGGAAAGACCCTCTTCTGAAGGAGGGATCAATGTGAGGAGTCTATAGAGCATGATTCATTGCATTCATGCGAAGCTCGTAAGGGAAATTATTGAGGGTCAAATGATTTGGGGTAGGTCCATGTCTTTCATTTGTGGGAACAATGTAGAGGTGGTGCACGGTCAAGTCTCTCCCTTATGGTTGATCATCTATCCTCTTTTTCAGTCTCTCCAACAAAGCTCTCTCTGGCTGGTTTGTGCGGGGGGCATCCGATTTTGGAGTTGCAACTAGGCAGGCTCTGTTCTGGGATTTCCCAGTTTCCCTGCGCCTCTGATCTCGGTTAAGGAAGCGAGCCTCTATCTGAGGTTTACAAAAGTGGTTCTAGATGGGGAGAAATAAGAACTACTCGAGGCCATCGTCTTCAATGCTGATCCATACAAATGCATGTTTACCCCTCTCCATCGGGTGTTTTCACTACCAGGGCCTTTAGAGGGATGGCCTCTGCTCAGGTTGCCCATGGGAGTTGGAATTAGGTACTGTGGTGTAAAAAGATTCCTGCTAAGTATAACTTTTTATCCTGACACATTAGGAATCAGGACACTACCACTAACAAGAATATTAATAATCTTGGAATCAATATAGAGTCTTGATGCCATTGTTGTAGCCATAGGTGGGAGGAGAGTTTTCATCATCTCTTTCATGAAGGGGAATGAGATCACGCAGTCTGGTTCACCTTTGGTGGCTATACAGCCCTCTCATCTCAGAATCTCTGGGACACTCCTTTCATGGATAGATGGTTCCATGGATCATTGGATGACGGTAATGAATGAATGGATCGGGTGGTGATCTATAATTCCGGGTGATGGAGTCTGTGGTAGGTGATAAACCAAGCTATATTCACAGCCAAGTCTCCTAAAAAAGGTCCATCATAGCAAGGACTCACTTCCTTATAGCGTAAATGGAATTGCTCTTCCCCGACTGGATGGGTGCTCCCTCTTTGTGGCCTCTTCAGGTTAGGACCCAAGCTCAACTCCCTTTCTTGCCACATGGGAATTGGGTTTTCCAGCACCATCCTGCTGCATGTTTTAAACTGAACTCAGATGGGTCCTATGTTGTGGGTGCAATGAGAGGTAGGGGAGTGGTTCATGATCCTGAGGGTACTATGGTTATAACCTATTCGTCATTCTATGGAAATGGAACCCCTATTCAAGCCGAGGCCAAATCACTGCTCACTGGGCTCACTATTTGTATGCAAGAGAACCTAGATGTCTCTTAGGTGGAAATCGATTCCAAGTTCCTTCATGACTCCCTGAGCGGAAAAGGTTCTGTCTCCTTGTTCTATGGAATATACTATTTGTAAATGCAGAACCCTTATTGGTACCAACATCCGAGTCTCCCATAATTAGCATGAGGGAAACAAGTTCGTGGATTATTTGGCCTCTTTGGCAGATCAGAGTTCAATTAGTACTCATATCATCTCCTTTAGCTGTCTAAAATCGGAGGGTGTGAATCTGGTCATAGGGGATTCCCTCGGCCTACACTACTTCAGGACCACTTAGTTTGGGGCTTGGTGTTCTCTCCTTTTGAAAATTAAATTGATATTGGATGGATGTATAAAGAAGTTGATATGAAGATTCATGATGAGATGTTTTACTTTTCAGTAGGAGAAGCCAAGAATCAGAGTTCTACTGGGCTGTGTAGCCTTTGAACATTCTAAAGTGGAAGTGAGATGATATCACTATGGATTTTTTGATAGGATTGTTCATGAAACCTCGCAATAATGATGTAGTATGGGTGATTTTGGATCGATTGATGATGGTATCCCACTTTATCCGTATCAAGGAGACCTTCACCATTAATGTTATGGGTAGTATTTACATGCAAGGGATTGTTTGGTTAAATGGTGTGAATTGTTTTCGATCAAGATCATAGTTTCACATCTTGGTTTTGGAAGGGTCTACAGAAGTGTTGGAGTTGGTTTCCTAGGAGAAAATGTTTATACTTTGATTAAATGTATATTCAATGTGTTGAATATTAATTAAAATTATTATTATATATTAATTTTTTTCATGAATCTAATGTAATAATGTCCTAGAGTATATGTCATATTGAATAGTTCATAGATTTTCCCCGCTATGATGAGAAACTTGATGTGCTATGATGATATTCATAAATAATGATCTCTGATTGGTTAACATACAATGATGGGAAACATATTACATATACTATCAGGTGATAGTAATCATAAGAAGACGAGGCTTCTTCTATTTAAGCTTTCACTAAGTAATCTTCAAGATGGGGGATTATAAAAAAACACACTCGCAGGAATTTTTCATGTTTTAATGTCATTGGATATTTATATCTATGAGAGTCTGTGATAGTCCTTAGACTTTATGATTATTATTAATGCATGTTACAACTTGTGTACTTAAATGTATTTAATGAACCATGATGATAACAGTTCATGGAGAAGTTGGATATGTTGGGTGTGTCAGATGTTTCATGTCATTAATAGACAAATCGAGGAAGGATTTTTACCTTCCATCATTATAGAAGATAATATATTATCCTTTTTATGTGTATAGAAATGTTTCCTTAAATTCCATGGCCATGGTGTAATGATGTTTTTATTTTTTATAGTCAAAGAAAGACGTATCAAGCATATAGGTTGGTGACAAAAATGTGCAACATGATTAATGAGATATTGAGATAATGAGATTATATTACACATTGAGTGTTCATATGTGGTTGAAATCATTACAACATTAAGTTATTTATCTTGGGTGCCTTGGCCCATTTCTAGATAATAATCTTGGACTTCTAGAAAATGCATCCTAATACCGATGATAACGAATCCTAGAGGGTCACATACTAAGTGTTTCCATTTTTATTGATTAAATTATATTTAAATTTAATTATTTGAAAAAAATATTATTCTCAAGACCAAGGAATAATTTCATTCATGTTTTATTGATTGATAATATTCACAAGGTAATAAATAATTATTTTTTTATTAAAAAATATTTTTTATTACGTGAATATATATAGAACATTTATTCACTGAATTGTGAATAAAATATTTATTGAATATTTTTAATAAATATTTCTTTTCTATATTGTGAATAAAATATCTATTTATGAATAAAATATATACTTCATTTTTCAATAAATGCTAGAGTATTTTGAATGGAACAAGACCAAATCAAGTGAAAAATATTAATTATCAAGACCGTTATATAATATTTGTTATTGTGAAAGTTTGTGTGCACCACAAAATAATAATAATGATATTATTATTATTTGAAATGGGGTTTATTAAATATTTTAGGTGTTATTCAATGGATGGCATGAAATTAAATAATATTTCAACCTAAAACCTAACTATATAAATTGACGATAATGTCTATTGTATATTTCATCAAAAAATAAATAATAGAGAATTGTTGCATACAATGAATTCTCTCTTGAACCATCCTTCTCTCTAGCTCTCAAGAATGATAAGTAAAAGAGAGATTTCTTCAGGACCGAAGAATGAGTGATCAATAACGAACAATGTAAGAAATTTTATTCACCACATTAGCACTTGATGATCGAGTGGTGTTGCTTGGAAAACATTAGAGCATCTGTGGATCATTGGTAGATGGATTCTATTCTTGGATACTCATAGTGAAACAAAGGAAATCTAAATGGGTCATTTTGGAAATCAAAAATCACCAATGAAGAAAGTTCTTAAGCCCATGTATTTATTTCTTTGGATATTAAATTAATTAATTATAGATTCAAATGAAGGATCCTCACTCATGGTTTTGGTAAATTATTATTAAAATAAGTTTTAATATATCCCCCTTCACCTCACACTTTCACTACACTTAGAACCATAATGTGGTATTAGAACTGTTAAATTTAAATTTATAATTATTAATTTGATTGTGTATCTATGCACAATTGTAGTTAGATTTTCATTTCATGTTATCCATTCTTTAATCTGATAAGAATTAAAATGTTATTAATATATTAATCATATTTGTTTAGTATTTCATTTTCTTAAGGGTTTAATAATAAATAAAGAACAACTACATATGCCATCTAGAAGTGCCAAATAATTAGATGGTAAAAATGGGTTACATGGTGTGTATCCAGAGTACACACCATGTACCCATGTGCATTGTACATGGATATTCCAAGTAGTTAATTACACATGTTATATTAATTGCATAATGTGTGTTGAAAAGGCCAACCTGGAACACAAAAAGCAGATACATGGTGTGTAACTAGCATGTACAAATTGTGTAGTCCGACTGAGTTAACATGCCAAAACCCCAAGCATGTGACTCGAATACTTGGAAATTGAGGTACATGACATGGAGTTGGGCTTTACATGTCATGTAGTCTACCATTAAAGGGAAGAATTAAAAATTACATTAAATTGAAAATTTCAGCATTAAAACTTTATTTTATTTATTGTCACACCAATGTGTGTTTGATAATTTAATAATGGTTTTAAAGAATATTAAATACTCAATCAATTTAATATAGTTGAAATTCCATTATTGGTTTTGCCTTTTATTTTCCATGATCACCATAAATTATGGGTAGCTCCAATTAGGATCAGATGATCATTAAGATGAAAGGGAATTAATTAATTAATTAATGTAATTGTGTTTATCTTAATAATAATTAATGACTAAATAAATGAATTCTAGTCAGTTACTTTTGAATATTTCTTGAATGTATGACCAATCTTGAGCATGAACAAGACCTATGTATGTGTTGAAATTTATTTAATTTATTCTGTTACATGGGTTTTCAATTATTTAATATTTAATTAAATGACGGAATATGAGTTATCAATCCCTCTCTTTTGATGTAGGAAATGAGCATCCAAGGATATTTATGTAACCCCCTTTAGCCAATCCTTTGGTTCTCCTCACCTACGTGTGAGTAATAAAATACATGTAATTAATGGATCACCCAAGGGTGTGGAGGAGGTTCAAGATGAATCCATGATAATGAAAACTCAATGATACACAAATATATAGGTGTAATGATGCAACTCATTCCATTGAAAAAATAAAGTTATTTTCCTAGGTCAAAGGTTGATTTAATGTATGATCATTAAATCAACTGTTAGATATGCTCATTATATGGTCATTTAATTATTTAATTTATTTATATCTATGTGTTATTTATTTTATGTATTCTTGACCATAGTCACAAAATTAATGAATTAATATAAAAATATATAAATTAAATAAATGAATTATACATAAATTTTATATCATGCATGATAGATTAATTATGTAACATCCACATAATATTTGCAAGACATGTAAAGGATAAAACAAGATAAATTTTATGATTAAATTAATTAAAATCAATAAACCTAATATTAATCCAGAATAAGACTTCCATTACTTGATTGGGAATAAAACCATATAAATAAGTGCAGGAAATGGCCAAATCCAGGATACTTACTTTTATCAGCGAAATATCAAGAGAATTTTGATTTGAATTAATGAAACTTGTATTGATTTTAACAGAAAAAGTTAGTTCAATAAAAATTTGTAAGAAAGTGTTCAAGAAATTCAAGTTAGGATTTTAAGATAGGGGAATCTACTCAATAGATCAAGGAGCTGTAAGCTGACAGTTAGAATGACCACCTATCTATATTATTTTCTTATGATTTTCATGAATTTTTTTGATCATTATGAAAATTTATGGGAATCCTTATCATTATATTGTCATAGAAACTAGACATTCTAAGTTCAATGGTGATGACTATTGGGACTTGATAAAATATTATCACATTTTATAAAATAAACAAATAAATTTATTATTTCTCACATAATTTGTAATCAAGAAAAATTACTAATAATATTCTCTTTTATTTATAGAATAAAATTTCAATCTCATTGTCCACACAATCCCTATGATTAATATTGGAGAAATAAAACCTCCAATCTAGAAGTAACTTCTAGGAGTGGTTTACATTACTTCAGGTTGTGTTATGCCATGAACTAAAATCTTACATGCTTGAATCCACAATTCCGAATCTTCCTACTAAAGAGGCGAATGATAAAGAGTTCCTTGTCCATGATTTTTTTTAGTGATTTGGTCAATGTTCAATGATTGATTATTTTATTGTTTTTTAGTGAACTAATGAAGTCTCATGAAAACATGGATGCATATAACATGCTAGAGAAACTCTGTGGTTTATATCATGAGATATCTAGACAGGAAAAATTTGATATTTCCAAGGGGATTTTTCAAAGAACATTTAGTGGGGGTGCCCTATATGGGCCACACGTAGTCAAGATAATTGGATACATTGAGTGCCTAGAGGTTCTAAGGTTTAAAATCCCTAATGAATGATCTCATTCTGGAATAAATCCCTCAGAACTTCTCCAGATTTATTATAAATTTTAATATGAACAACATTGAGAAGTCTCTTCCAGATCATCTCACTCTTCTTATCTATGTTGATAAGGATACGAAGTTTGAAAATTATTTCATCATTGTGGTGAAAAAATTAAAATGGATAGTGAATAGATTTAAGTCCAAAGATTCTTCAAACCATTACTAGAAGAGAATGATCAAGGGGAAAGCAAGGGAATAAGATGTTATCTATTTCATATGTGGTAAGAAGGGCCATTGGAAGAAACACTGCACCCAGCCAAAGAAGAAATGGGAACATTCATGTGCATTTGTTATTGAGTTCAATTTATATATTTCTAAAAATTGGGTATTAGATATAGTTTGTGGTTATCACATATGTATTCAAATATAGAACCCATGTAGATTCAAAAATATTGACTGAGGGGAGGTAGATCTACGAGATAAAAATAGAGCCAAACTTGATACTATAACTATCAGGGACTACCACCTAACTTTTACAAGAATAATGATCTTGGTTTTAAAGGGTTGTTATTATATGTCTTCAATTACCAAAAACATTATTTCTATATCTAGTTTAGATACAGATGGATTTATTTTCAAATTTTGAAATAAATATTTATTTTTTTATAAATATATCATTTGTTATGGTAGGGAGAATTTTAATAATGGTATTTGTTTGTTGGATTACAAAAACCAAGTAATGGCTATCGATTATAGAGTTACTTCACATGATTCATAAAACACCCAACATTGGAATCCCCAGATTGGTCTTGTAAATGAAAATTGATTGACTAAATTACATCAAGATATATATTTTTATTCTTTTAAACTAAAAAAAATTGTGTATGTCATGAATGTTTACAAGGATAAATGACCAAAGCCCCATTTTGTGGGAAATGTGAAAGGGATAAAGAGATTCTTGATTTAGTTCATACTCATATGTGTGGACCATTTCATATTGATGTAAGGGGTGGTTACTCATACTTCATAAATTTTATTGATGATTTCATTAGATATAGATATTTCTACATAATAAGGTATAAGTTAGATTCTTCTAATAAATTTATGGAACAAAAGAATGAATTTGAGAATCTACTTGGTAAGAAGATTAAAAAATCTACCTAGACCATGCTGGAGAATATCATAATCAAGACTTCATTTATTTTTTTTACAGGAGTTTAGGATATTATCTCAACTCACTCATCTTTATACACCTTAGTGAAATGGTGTAAGTTAGAAAAGGAACGAAACCTTATTGGACATGGTGAGATCAATGACGAGTCATGTGAATCTTCTATTATCCTTTTTGGGATATGTGTTACAAACAGTAGTATATGTACTAAACCAAGTAACAAATAAAGCTATATTCAGTATACCATAAGAATTTTGGTAATAGAAATAAACCCATGTAGTCATATTATATGTGTGGGGTTTCAAAGCATTTGTTAAGGAATCATCAAGTAACAGGTTTTCACCCCGCGATCAAAAGGGTATCTTTATAGTATATACTGAATAAACAAAGAGATAGTACTTATAAAATCCTCCTGAAAAGAAGGTTATGGTTGATTGATGTACCAAATTTCCTGAGGATAATATTATCTCTAAAATATATTTTGGTAGAGAGATATACCTCAATGAAGTCTAGGATCAAGATACATAAGAGTTGGCATAGGAAAAAATTCCACAAAATCCTTGTGGAAGAAGAAATTGCTCCAAATACATAATTATTACGTAGGAGTACTAGAGTGGTTAGAGAACCAAAATGGTATGGTTTTGTAGTCACTGAGGATGGTGACTCATTAGTAGTTGAAAATATTGATCCTATAACCTATAAGAAATTAGTAAGTGTCATAAATAATGCCAAGTGGAAAGAGGCCATGAATTTTGAAATGGATTTCATGTACCTAAAATAAGTCTAGATTTTGGTAGACCCTCTAGTATATGTAAAAACCATTGATCAAAATAGGATTTCAAGAAGAAACTGGAAATTGAAGGATAAGTCCATACCTATAAGGTATTACTGGTTGCAAAAGGGTTTAAATATAATCAAGGCATTGGATACAATGAACTACTTTCTCTAGTTGCAATGGTAAAATCCATCAAAATTATAATTTCAATTTAGGATTCCCATGATTATGAAATTTGGAAAATGGATGTAAAAACATATTTCCTTAATGGGAACCCTCAGTAAGGTGTCTATATGACATAACCCAAAGGGTTCATGTCTCCGAAGTATGCTAAAAAGTTATGCAAGTTGTAAAGATCCAGTTATGGATTAAAGAAAGAATATAGATCATGAAATATTTGTTTTGATGAGGCTATAATGGAATTTGGTTTCATAAATAACTAATGTGATCTGTGTGTCTATAAAAATTTTAGTGGGAGTGAAGTCATTTTATTAATATTATATGTTGATGACATATTAGTCATTAGAAATGAAATACACATCTTATATTTTATTAAGTTGTGGTTGGATAAATGATTATGCATTACAGAAATGGGAGGGGTAACATGTATTCTTAGGACCAAGATTAAATGTTATAGATCCAATAGGTTTCTCGACCTATGTCAAAGTACATACAATGATAATATATAGATAAGATTACGTGTGGAACAATCCAATATGGGATTGTTTCCAGCATCACAAGGTGTTAATACTTTAAGAAAATATGTCCCTAGACACATGAAGAAAAAAAATTAATGGAAATGGTTCCATAAACTTTAGAGATTGGGTCTGTCATGTATGATATGATATGTACTAGGATAGATGTCACCTACGCATTATGTATGGTAGGAAGATATCAAGATGATCTAGGTGACTACCATTGGATGAAAGTCAACACCATCCTTTAGTATTTGAGGCATATTATGGATGTGTTCATGGTTATGAAGGATATTAAGAACTAGTCATCATAGGATATGTAGATGATAGTTTCCAAACCAATCAAGATGACATAAATTCATAAACAAGATACATCTTCACTTTGAATGGAGGTGATGTGAGCTGGAAGATCTCAAAGTAGGTTGTGGTTTTAAATTCTACAGTAGAGTCTCAGTATATTGTGGCTACTATGGTAGCTAAATATGTAGTATGGATGTGGAACTTCATCTAAGATATTGATGTGGTACCTAGAATTCAATATATTATCACAACCTACCCTAATAATACTGTATCGATGGATCTGAAAAAAGAGACCAGGTTGCATCAGTGGATGAAGTACATGCTTCATAAGTATCATCTCTGGAGGGATTTTTCTCAGAGAGGTGAATTTTTAGTGAGAAAAATTTCCACAAAAGACAACATGGTCAACCCCTTTACTAAATCCATGTCTCAGTAGAAACATTACTATCATGTGAGGTGTAGTGAACTGAATATCATAGGGAGTTGGCTATAGTCCAATTGGGAGATTTTTGGATTTGGTTTTATTAGACCAACCATTTTTACTTTGATTACATGTATATTCGATGTATAGAATATTAATAAAACTTATTATTATATATTGATCATTATTCTACATAACTAAAATGTAATAATGTCCTAGAGTATACATTTCATTGATAAGGTCATAACAATTACCCTTCTATGATGAGAAACTTGATGTGCTATGATGATATTCCTGGATAATGTTCTACGGTTGGATAAAGTAATATCATGGGATAAATAGTACATAGAACTTCAGGTGAGATTACTCATAAGAAGATGAGTCTTATTCTCATTATGTTCACACTTGGTAATCTCCAAGATGTGAGATTATGAGAATAGATCTGTCAGTAAGAATTACATATGTTTTTGTGTCATTAGATATTCCTATCAACGAGTGTGTGTGATGGTCCTTAGATTTTAAGATTATTATTAATGCATGTTACAATACTAAAAAATTTTCCTTTAATAGTGCTGAATTTAGACTTTGTCACAAAAAAAAGTGTTGACTACCAAAGCACGATTAAAATCACTTGGATTTTATCAGTGATATAAAAGAGATAATAGTGGGGAATACTGTAGTGTACTACTAAATTTACAGTTCACTAAAGCGCCAAGAAATGCATAAGTACAATACAATTAATGCAAAAAAAAATATCGGTACAATACATATTATAAATGAAATAAAATTTACAACACAAATACATAGAAACAAACTATATTATTGACATTTCAAATTTTGGTTTATCAAATTACATGAGTAAATAAAAATTATCATAGACATTAATAAACATCATTGTTCCCTTTTCTTTGGCCCCTGACTCCCACTCATGATATTGCTGAACAAACCATCCAATATTGAGAAAATGAAAAAACCTGTATATAAAAATAATAATATATTAGTAATATTATAAAGAAATAAATTAAACAGAAAGTGTTAATTTTAAACTAAACATTGAGTCAAACTAGGAACACCCTGTATCTGATTGAGTTGTTGTAGATTCTTTCACGTCACCCCATTTCTTGACCAACTACAAGAATTATCTCTATGAAAATTAACTAATTAATTACAAGATAAAAATATTAATGTAATTAATTAAGTTATATTAGAATAAATGATGAGAAAATAATTTAATATTGTTTTCTCAGTTTTGGAAATGTAAAGCACATTTTAAACTAAAATGGAACTTATATTTTTAAAACACACACTTAGAGTCATATAAGTCACACCATACATCAGATTGTGGGGTGGATGATTCCTAAACATCCCAAATGACTTATGGATCTTTTTACTAAAGTATCGAAACAATATGAATGCGTTTGATCAGTTTTGGGCATGTCACTTGTATTTTTTCTAAGATGTCATTTTAAATTAGAAACACACAAATTGAGTCATACCAGTCACATAATGTTCTAGTTTAATGTGAGATTTATTACTAAACATAAAAAATGAATTATGAATCATTTATCTAAATTACCATGAAAATATGATCACGATTGATTGGTTTTAAGTGGGTGACACTTTTTGAACTAAAATGTAAATTTTAAACTGATAACAGACAATTTGAGTCATACTCGGAACATCATGTATCAGATTGAGGAGTGAATTATTTCTATACATCACAAATGACTTATATATCATTTTCCTAAAGTATCAAAAAAATATTAAATGAATTTTCTTGGTGTTGAGTATGTCACATATTATTTTTACTAAAATTAATGTCAATTTTAAATAGAAACACAAAATTGGAGTCACACCAGTGACAAAATGCCTTGGATTAAGGTGAGGTTGATTCCTACATGTCAAAAAACACATATTAATCTTTTTTTCTAATACATCAAAACAATCCGAACGCATTTTCTTGGTTTTGAGTATGTCTCTTATGTTTTTTTTACTAAAATGTCATTTGAAATTGGTAACATGCACATTGAGTCATAAAAGTCACATAATGTGTTGGTTTTATGTGAAAATAATTACTATATGTAAAAAAAGTCTTATGAATCATTTTAATAGAAAATCAATACAATCAAAGTGCATTTTTTGGGTTTTCAGTGTGTGACACTTTTTGAACTAAAATATTAATTTTAAACTGACAACATAAGCTTTGATTCATACAGGGAATATCATGTATCAGATTGAGATTCATATGAATCCTAAATATCAACAATTACTTATAAATCAAGTTACTATAGTGTAAAAACAATTGGAACGTTTTTTATCAGTTTTGAGTATGTTAGTTGTATTTTTTACTAAAATTAATGTCATCTTTAAATAAAAACACATAGTTGGAGTTATAACAATCACACCATGAATTTTATTGAGGTTAATACGATTACTACATATCCTAAATGACATATTGATTATTTTACTGATGTATAAAAACAATCTGAATTCATTTTCTTGATTTTTAGTTTTTCACTTGTATTTTTTACTAAAATGTTATTTTAAAATGGAAACAAAAACTCTGTGTCATATTGGTAACATTTTGTGTTAGTTTTATGTGATATTAATTCCTAAATGTCAAAAATTTATTGTTAATCATTTTAATAAAATAAAAAGACAATCTGAGTATGTTTTCTGGATTTTCAGTGACTCACACTTTTTGAATTAAAACATCAATTTTAAACTGATAACTAACATTTTGAGTTATTCTCGTCACACCTTGCATAAAATTGAGGTGAATCTAATTAATAAATGTAAAAAATGAATTATACATCATTTTACTAAATTATAAAAAATTTCATAATGTTTTTCTCAGTTTTGAGTACGTTAGTTTTCTTTTTTACTAAAATTAATGTCAATTTTAAGTAAAAAAAACACTTGGAGTTATGCTAATCACACTATGCATCATATTAAGGTTTATATGTTTCTTACACATCCCAAATGACTTATGGATCATTTTAATAAAGTATCAAAAAAATATGAATGTGTTTTCTTATTTTTGAGTATGTCCTTTTTTTTTACTAGAATATCATTTTAAATTGAAAACATGCCCTTTGAGTCATACTGGTCACATCATTTGTCAGTTTTATGTGAGAATGATCCCGAAATTTCACAAATGAATTATAAATTGGTTTTAGAAATTATCAATGTAATCTTAGTGTGTTTTCTTGATTTTTAGAAATTTATAGTTTTTAAACTAAAATGTTAATTTTAAACTGATAATAGAAACTTTGAGTTATACTAGTCACACTGTGTGTTTAATTGAGGAGTAGATGATTCTTACATGTCAAAAATGACTTATAGATCATTTTCTTAAAGTATCAGAATAATCTGTATGTGATTGCTCAGTTTTGAGTATTTCATTTGTCTTTTTCACTAAAATTAATGTTAATTTTAAATAAATAGACACACTTGGAGTCATACCGTGCATCCTATTGATGTCTAGATGATTCCAAAACATCCCATGTGACTTATAGATCATTTTACTAAAGTATCAAAACAATTAATATGAATTTTCTTGATTTTGAGTATGTCACTTGTTTTTCTTACTGAAATTTCATTTTAAACTGGAAACATGCACTTTGAGTCATACCAGTGACATCCGAATTCGGTTTTCTATTAGAATGAATTATACATATAAAAAAATTACTTATGAATCATTTTCCTAAATTTTCAAGATAATCTAAGTGTGTTTTTATAGTTTTCAGTGCGTGACACTTTTTAAACCAAAATGTCAAGTTTAAACTGATATTGAACACTTTGAGTCATACCAGTTAGACTATGCATCAGATTGAGATGAAAATTATTTAGACACATAAAAAATGAATTATTTATTGTTTTCTTATAATAAAAAAATTAATTCGTTTGAATGATTTTGAGTATGTCAGATGTCTTTTTTACTAAAATTAATGTCAATTTTAAATAAAAATACACACTTGGAGTCATACCGATCACACCGTGCATCATATTTAGGTGAGGATGATTCCTAAACATCAAAAATTACATAGGGATCATTTTTCTTAAGTATCAAAATAATATGAATGTGTTGTCTCAGTTATGTGTATGTCATTAGTATTTTTAACTAAAAGTTTATCTTAAAATGGAAATATGCACATTGAGTCATACCAATCACATAATTTGTTGTTTTGATGTGAGATTAATTTTTAGATATTACAAATGACTCATGAATCATTTTTCATAAATTATCTATATAATTCGATAATGTTTTTGTTTTTTTTCAGCTAGTGGAATTTTTTGAACTAAAATATCAATTTTAAACTGATAACGGACACTTTGAGTCATACCTATAATGACGCAGTGTTTATTAGTAAAAATTTTTTCTTCAATAAATGTGTGTTGTATTATATTATAGAGAAACTAAGAAAGTATTTATTTTTTTTACAAAAAAATGTTACATTAATTAGAAATAAAACCAATTAAAATTCCAAACATTAAAACTGGAAAAAATATATAAAATAGAAAAGATAAAATGGGAAAATATGTATTTCCCTAATCTAAAAGATTCATCACCCCCAATAAAAACACTATAAAGAGGAAGTAAAATATTAGTAAACTAAGAAACATTATAAATAATGGAAATATAGAACCTTGAGAGGAATTTATTTGAATATTAAGTGAAAGAATGAAGTGGTATTTATAGGGATTAAAGTGAACACTATAATAGTAATGTGAATGTTGAAATAGTCACCTCACCATTGAAAAAAGTAACATAACTATTGGAATAATAACCCAACCATTGAAATAGTAAATTTACCAAAAAATAATAAATTGTGTTATAAATAATATTTATCATGATTAATTTATGTAAATATAGTTTTATAATTCCAAAAAATAAATATCATGATAAAAAACTAAAAGAAATTATAAACACATTTGTAATAAATTGTATTTTAAAGTATTTTTTTCAAAGTCATAATTTTTATACAAAAAATTTAAATGAAATATTTTAGAAATTTATTTTGATGAAATTAATATCATTTTTTAATAATCATGTTAAAATTATCCAAGGGTGATTTTTTTTTGGTATTTTTTTTGAAAAACTTCAATTGTCAGGTGAATAGTAAAAATATACTTTTTCACATAACTGATGTAACTCAAATTAAATCATTCATGATATAATAATGAATTAAACCTCTATATAACTTTATGTTTTTATATATTATATTTAATTTCGTAAACGTTTCTTTAAAATACAAAAAAATCAATTTCCAAACTCGAAAATAACTTTCAAAAACCTAAAGTCAAAAGTTATTCATTAAAATAAAATATTTTCTTTCTTTCAACTTTACTTTTTAATAAAATAATGAATTCAAATTATAAATGGGATTTAAAGTCTTAAACTCATAATATTATATTAATATATGTTTTATATTTAAAAAAATTAACTATTACATGTTTTACCTTGGATATATTATTTTATTCTAAAAATACCCCTCTCACTCCCCTTGGAAAAAAAATCCTCTCACCCATTAAAAAGACATATTTATGCCCAAATATTAAATCTTTATCCTCTTATAATACATATGGAATTTTTGGATCAATACAACTCCAATCACTAAGGAGTTATAGTGTCATACAAGAGAAGCTACACCGAGGATTAAGTAAGTCTTGATCCACTCTTATCTCTTTCTTATTTCTTCTTCCACTTCTTTTTATTTTTTTCCACCAGAACGTTTACAAATAAACCTTAAATGAATTAATTAGGCTTTAATTTAAAAATTTATTAATGAATTTAGCCTACTATAAGTATCATACTACTATATATTTAAATTTTAAACTTCTCTTTCCCACTCTCCCAACAATGTCATGTCAAAGGTCGGTTTAACACCTACGGAGACATTTCCATGTAAAAACATATAACAATCATCATGTATGGATATTATAAAATATATATAATGTATAAAAATTTAATTATATTCATTTTATTATTTTTTAATTAATTATACTAATTTAAAAATTACAGTTAATAAAATAGAGAAATTGATGAAAAAATGAGAATATTTTAAGAAAACATGATATCAAAACAATTCAATTTCATCAAAAGAAATTAATAAATATAATGAAATTATTATAATTGATAAATAGTTATATAAATTAATATAATACACTTCTAGATCAGATTTTTAATAAATTTAGGTTTATTATTAAGGAGGTGGAAAAAACTATGAAATAAGGCGGGAATTAAGGTATGTGGATTCTTGAACCTAGTTCCAATGTTTGGGTTATTCTCCCTTCCATGGTATGAATGTTCATATTATGTTATTAAAATTTCCTTTACCTTTTTTAATTTAGGTATATACATGGTTCTAACATGTAAAAATGTTTTCTAAGAGAAACCGATTTTAAAAAAGTGAATTTAATTTCCAAAATAATATATTTTACTCCTCTTGAAATAATTCTTGTTAATTAAAGAATATTGATTTATTATGTCCAAGTATGATTTACATTATTATTTTGGGAACCAAAAAATTTATTCATAAATGTATGCTTTATGAAATTATTATGAAACCCATAATCTTCCTTGAGTTTACTTCATGAATTTGATTGATATAGGTTCTATATGGAATACATGATTATATAAATGTTATGATGTGATGGGTGGGCCCGGAATTATATATTCCTTTAATGCATAAGATAATGTGCTGTATCTCATGTGATGATGTGTATTATGAGTGAAAATGAATCAATATTTGTTCACAATTATGATGTTATGATTATTAACATATATTAGGCGTGAACACGATGTTAAATTTGTTTAAAACTATGTGTTTTATTTGACCACTAAGACATTATGTTTCATTTTTATGCATTTTCACATTCCATGAATTAATCACATGCTTCCTTCATGTTGTTGATGATAATACTATGATTATGATTTTATGGTGATGATTATGCTCACCCATGCTATATTGATTCATGTCCCTCATTCATCTTCCTACTAGGATTTTATGTCACCCATTTCATTGATGTATATCCTTAGATGACTACTTATAAAGAGGAGAAAGTGAAGGCCAAAAAAAGATAGAGAAGAAAGAATTAAATAATGTTAATGTTTTAATATGTAAAAGCTACGTATAAGACTCATTTTTCCATGACACTAAAACTTTGGATCCCTGATTTGTAATACTATTATGTTTTTTATCTTTAAAATGATGTAATATTTATAAAATAAAAATTAGGGTCACTGTAGTTGGTATCGGAGAATGGTTTAGTTAATTTTAGAATTAGGATTAGAAAACAAGAGTGAAATCCATAATTATATTTCTATATATAAGAAAAATCTCATAGAAGAATCTTTTTAGAAAAGGATAAACATAGATATCCCATAATATATTATTTTAGAGTTAATTAAGAAAAAGAATAAATTATTTATTTTGGATTTGTTGACTTATGTTTTTTTAAACCTTTTCAATTTTAGAAAATAGTGAGAACTAGGAGAAACAAGGCTAATAACTATGTGAGGAATAATGAAATGATTATCAAAATGACATCCCCAATTCCATGGGAGGTGGAGTTCAAAAATTCATTAAAATCATTACCATTTTTCTTAGGCTATGAATAATAACCATAACCACATGGAATGTCCACCTTTACCCAAGAAGGATAAAATAGCTATTGAGTCCTTTATGAAGTAATAAGTGTGAACATTTAGTAGAACATGTGATCCACTTGTCATGGAATAGTGGGTTAACTCATTGGATAAGATCTTTTTTGTGATCCATTGTTCTGAGAAGGTTAAGGTGACTATATCCATTTATCATTTAGATGGAGAAGCTGAAAAATGGTGTGAATTGATTAAGAACTCCAAGAAAAAGGATGAAATGGAAGAGATGGAGTGGGAAGACTTTTAAGAAAATATTTATTACCAAGTATTTCCCTTGATCTATTTGAATAAATATGGAGATGGAATTAATAGAGTTGGAGAAAAAGGGTGGTAAATATATCATTTATTACATGAAAAAATTCTCATGGATTTTCTAATACACCTCGGATTTTTTATTAACAATGGTAGAAAAATAGATATATTCCTTAGTAGTTCAAAACCACACCTTTAAAAGGATACAACTATCTTAGAATTTTTAGAGTTATGAAGAAGTTATTTGATGTTCTCTCAAATTATAGATGGAGTTAAGAGAATGGTCCCATGTTTATGGAGATAAGAAGAGAAGAATAGAGTTTTATGATGGTGGGCCAAATGAAAAAGGAGGAAAGGAGATCAAACTATCCATATGTCAAAAATGTGGGAATAAGCATCCTAGGAATTGTCACAAAGTGACAAGGAAATGACTCAAGTGTAGGAGAGAAGGCCATAAAGATCATGAATATTGAAAAGACATAAATAATCTGACTAACATGATGGAGGAAAGGAGGGAAACTCATAATACACCACCTACAGTTCAGTGATTCAACTCTAGGGAGAAAGGTCACTATGTAAGCCAGTGCACTAAACCTCAAGCCTTTGAGGTTAATCAGCATCAACATCCAAAAATGAAAAAGGAGAAAGGGAATGGTTACGCCATCACTATTTCTCAGGTGGATCATGAAAATTAAGTCATACAAGGTACACTTCCCCTTCACTTAGTAGTGTAAAAAATTTTATTTGATTTTGGTTCTACGCATTCCTTTATATCCTTCAATTTTTCTAGAATTGTTGAATTGAATCCCTGATACCTTAAAGCAGATATATCTATAAAAACACCCAATTGTGAAATAATTAGAACCCAAGTATTGGAATATTCTCTTATAATCATCCATGGGAAGATTCTTCCATCAAATATCATAATATTTCTCTTGGTTTATTTTGATTCTATACTAGGAATAAGTTGAATCTCATTATATAGAGCACACATCAACTATCTAGAAAAGAAAATATCCTTTATTATTATGAACCATTTAATGAATCTCTAAAAATTCAAGGAAGATCATGAACGTCCTTTGGAAAATACCTCAATAGTGTGGGTGTTGATACCCTATGAAAAATCATACCTTTATAAAATGGTTGAGTCAAATGAAGGCATCAACATGGAAGAAATTACAATTTTTTGTGAATAAATTAATGAATTTTCTGAAGAGTCACCCATATTTCCCCAAAATTGTGAAGTAGAGTTCTCAATAGATCACATAGACAGAGTTACTCCTATCTCAAAATTCCCATATAGGATGGCCTCGGTCAAACTAGAAGAGTTAATGAAGCAGCTGAAAGGGAATTTAGACAAAGGGTTCACACACCCTAGTGTATCACCTTGGGGTGAGCCAGTGCTCTTTTACAAGAATAAGGATAGATGAATGTGGCTATGTATCAATTATTGGGAGCTCAAAAAAACACAATAAAGAATAAGTATCCTATTCCAAGGATTGATGAATTGTTTGATCAACTATGAGGACCTTGATAATTCTCAAAGACAGATCCTCATTTTAAATATAATCAACTAAAGGCGAAGAAGGACGATATTGAAAAGATAACATTACTTTCAAGGTAGGGGCACTATGAGTTGATAGTGATGCCCCTCAAACTTACTAATTCCCCTGAAAACTTCATGGGTTTTTTGAATAGAGTCTTTAGAGACTACCTATTAAAATTTTTGGTAGTGTTTATCGATGATATTATCATTTACTCCAAGAGTAAGGAGGAACTTGAAGAGAATATAAGTATTTTGCTCATGTGACTTTTGGATATAGCAAGTCACATTCTCGGGGAACGTGATAATAAGTTCAAGAATTTTTGTGGACCCTTCAAAAACAAATGCAATTATAGAATTACCTAGAACCCACCAGTGTCATAGAAATCCGTAGTTTTCTTAGCTTAGATGGGTACTACTGACATTTTGTGAAAAATTTCTCATGATTTTATAGCCCACTAACTAAGCTAAAATAGAAAGTGGTATAGAATGTATGAATTTAATAATGTGAGGAAAGATTCAAGGATCTCAAGAAGTAGCTAATCACTACACCTATAATACCACTGCTAATAAGTGGAGAGGGTTTTTTGGTAGATAATTGTTATGCAAATAAAGTATGGACTATATAATCAGGTAGAATGATCAAATTATATCTTATTCCTTATGAAAGTTAAAGATACATGTGTGAAACTACCAGATTCATGATCCGGAGTTAGTAGCTACGATCTTTCCTCTAATGATTTGGTGGCACTATCTCTATGGTGAGAAATGTGACATATATACCAATCATAAGAGTCTAAAGTATATATTCACATAGAATGAGTTCAAAACACATTAAAGAAGATGGTTATAGCGAATCAAGGACTACGATTGATCTATTCACTACCATCTAGGAAAGGTGAGTAAGGTAGATAATTCTATTAGAAGAAAATAACATGCTACTATATCCATGATGTAGATTGAGAAATACCCCATATTCATGTAAATGAAAAGTATGGATTTGGATATCATAATATTAGGGAAGACACCCTACCTTTCCCAAATGATTGTATAACCATCTATCCAAAAGAAGATCAAGGAGGTACAAAGGGATGATATAGAGCAATAGAATAAAGTGAAATCTATAAAGGAAGGGAATCTATATGAGTTCCACATCGATGAAGATGGTCTGATTCATTTTTTAATGAGGCATTGTGTGCCTACATCACCTAAGATAAAGAAGGAGCTATTGGATAATGTTCATAGCTCACCATTCTCTATCCATCTTGGATGTACAAAGATGTACCATGATATTCAAGAACACTTTTGGTGGGACAACATGAAGAAAGAGATTACTGAGTACATCTCAAGGTTTTTGGTATGTCAGAAAGTTATAGTAAAGTAATAGAATTCCAAAGGGATTATGTAACCATTTCCTATTACCACGTGAAAAACTAGAGAACATAACTATATAATTTTTTACTGGTCTCCTGAAAACATAAAAATAAAACAATGCAATATGGGTTATGGTGGATTAACTCACCAGTAATTCCATCCTTATCGCTATCTAGGAAGATTTATTTCTTGAAAAAATTACCAAGATATATGTGAAGGAATTGGTGAAACTGCATGAGGTACCACATTCAATCATATCTAATCATGGTATAAGGTTCACTTCCAAATTCTAGAGAATTATTCAATATTATTTTAGTACTAGATTTAATTTTAGAATGACCTATCACCCCAAACCGATTAAAATATTAAAGGAATATTTAGATGCTTGAGGAACTGCTAAGATCCTGCTCAATGGAATTCGAAGGAGGATGTGGTCAGTATCTCCCATTGGTTGAGTTCTCATATAACAACATCTTCCGCTCAATTTTTCAAATGGATCCATATGAAGCTCGGTATAAAAAGTGATGTATAACTCAAACTTTTTGGGCTGGAGTTAGATAATTAATGCTACCTGGACCTGACCATGTGAAAGTGGTGGTAGAGAAGGTTTAATCTATCCAAAAACATATAGAAGCTACTCAGAGTTGGAAAAACCACTATGATGAAACTGTTGAAGGGACTTGGAGTTTGATGTTGGAGACAAAATTTTTCTTCAAATATCTACATGGAAGAGAGTCATGCAATTTGTAAAGAAATGGAAGCTTATGCCAATGTACATTGAACCCTTTGAGTTCCTTGATCTTATAAGATCAGCGTCCTATTAGCTTGAACTCCCACCAAATATGGATCATGTTCATAATGCACACGTGTTCCACAAATATCTTCTGAGAAAGTACATACCTGGAACCTCACATGTACTAAATATAGAGGTGATACAATTGGAGGATGACCTCTCATATGAAGAGTATCCAGTAAAGATCTTGGACTATAAAGACAAAGTTCTATGCAACAAGACAACTCACTATGTCAAAGTGTTGAGGAGAAATAATAAGTATGAAGATGCGACTTGGGAAATAGAGAAATATTAAAATAGAAGTACCCTCACCTATTCTCAACTGATATTATGAGTTTTAATTTAGGGGATGAATTTTTTAAATAGGAGAATAATGTAATGACCCATTATTTATTAGTAAAATTTGTTTCCTGAATAAATGTGTGTTGAATTATATTATATGGAAACCAACAAAGAATTTATTTTATTACTAAATACAGTTAAATTTATAAAAAATGAAACCAATTAAAATGAAAAAAATTAAAATTGGACAAAAATTATAATATAGAAAATCTAAAATAGAAAAATATTGATTTACCTAATCTTCTAGAATCATTGAACCCACTGTAAACACTATGAAGAAGAACCAAAATATTATTAAACCAAAAAAAAAATATAGGAAATGGAAATGTAGAACCCTGAGAGGAATAGAGTTGAATATTACGTGAATGAATGAAGTGGTATTTATAGGATGTAAAGTGACCATTGGAATAGTAATGTGACCATTGAAATAGTAACCTATCCTTTTTTGAATAGTAACCTAACCGTTGGAATAATAACATGACCATTGAAAAAGTGAATTTACCCAAAAATAATAAATCATGATATAAATAAAATTTATCATTATTAATTCATGTAAATATAAATATTATATTTCTAAAAAATAATTATCATTATTAAAAACATAAAGAAATTATAAACACATTTTTAATAGACTATATTTTAAAGTATTTCATAAATGTCATAATTATTATATTAAAAAGTAAAATTATATATCTTAAAATTTATTTTGACAAAAATGAATATCATTTTTGAAATCATCACATATAAATTATACAAAGGTTATTTTTTGGTACTTTTTAAAATACATAAATTTTCAGGTGAATAGTAAAAATATAGTTTTTAACATAATTGGTGTAACACAAATTATATCATTAATGATGTAATAATCACATAATCCTTTTGAGATATTTTTTAGGACACGGTATATTTAATTTCATAAATTTCTCATTAAAATATAATAAACTCAATTTAGAAACCTTAAAATAACTTTCCCAAACCTAAAGTCGAAAGTGATTCCTTAAAGTAACAATTTTTTTTGCAACTTTCATTTTTAATAAACTAATGAATTCTAATTTTGAAGGGTATTTAATGTATTAAAATAATTATATTATATAAATATATGATTTATATTGTGAAAAATTCACTATTTAATGTTTTATCTCTAATATATCATTTTATTCAATATTTTATTCTAAAAATACATTTATCCTCAAGTATAAATATCCCCTCTCCCCACCCCTAGAAATACACTCATACCACCCATTCCAAATCCAAATATCTTTGAAAATATCCCCTATTATGATTATTAGAATAATTAGGGACATTATGGAGAAATCCAACTCCAATCACCATGGAGTTATAGTGTTGTACAACAAAAGCTACACCGAGGATTAAGTAAGTCCCGATCCACTCCTCTCTCTTTTTTATTTCTTATTAATATTCTATTTTTTTCCACCAACACTTTCACAAAAAAATATAAAATAGTAAATTATGAAGTAATTTAACATTATATTAATGATTTTAACCTATTGTAAGTATCATACTATATATATATAAATTTTAAACTTCTCCTTCCCACTCTCCTGACAATGTCCTGTCGAAGGTCGGTTAACCACATACAGAGACATTTACATGTGAAAACATATAACCATAATCATGGATGGATATTATAAAATATATATAATATATAAAAATGTAATTATATTCATTATAATATTCTCTAATTAATTATATTAATGTATAAATTTCATTTAATAAAATATCAAAATCAATGAAAAATGTGAAACTTTTATGAAAACATTATATCAAAACACTTCAATTTCATCAGAAGAAATTAAGAAATATAGTATAATGATAATAATTTATAAATATTTATATTAATAACTATAATAAACTTCTGGATCAATGTTTTAATAAATCTCTTTTTATTATTCAAGAGGTGGAAAAACGACGAAATAAGGTGGGAATTAAGGTAAGGGGATTCTCAAACCCAATTATTTTCTTTTGGATATCCACTCTTCCATGGTATGAATTTTCATATTAAGTTCATAAAATTTTCTTTCCCTTTTAATTCAGATTTATATATGTTCCCACCATGTCAAAATGTTTTCTAGGATTTTTTTAAAAGTGACTTTAATTTCCAAAACATCATATATTACCACTCTTGAAATACATCTTCTACACTCGAGAACAATGATTTATTGTGTCCAAGTATGATTTAACTTTTTAATTTAGCAACAAAAAAAATTATTCATTAATTTATGATTTATGAAATCCTTATGAAACCCATTCTCTTCCTTAGGTTTACTTCATAACCTTGATTGATATGTGTTCTATGTAGCATGCATGATTATGTAAATGTTATGATGTGATGAGTGGGAGAATAATTATATAACTCTCTAATGCATTGGGTAATGGGATGTATCTCATGTGATGATGTGTATTTTTTTTAAAATTATTCTATATTTTTTCATAATTATTATGCACATATGTTATGTGTGAGCATGATGCTAACTCTATTAAAAACTATGTGTGGTATTTAACCACTAAGACATGATGTTTTATTTTTATGCATTGACACATTCCATGAATTAATAAAACATTGCTCTAATATTTTTGATGATGGTATTATGCTTATGATTCGATGAGAATGATTATTCTCACCCATGTTATAATGATTCATGTCCATTATTCATACTCTTAATAGGATTTTAGCCCAACCATTTAATTTATGTATTTCCTCAGGTGATTAATTGTACTAAGGAGAATGTGATGGAAAATAAGAATATATAGAATAAATAATTAAACAATGTTTATTATTTATTATGTAAAATTTATGTATAAGCCTAATTTTCCCAAGACACTAAAAATTTGGATCTTGGATTTTTAATACAATTGTGTTGTTTCTCTTTAAATTGATATAGTAACTATAAAAGTAAAAGTAGGGTTGCTATAATACCAATTACACCATACATCAGATTGAGGTGAGGATAATTACTACCCATCAAAAATGACTTATGGATCTTTTCTATAGAGTATAAAAATAGTCCGAATGAGTTTTCTTAGTTTTGAGTATACCACTTGTATTTTTTAATAATCATAATGTGAATTTTAAATAAAACGACACACATGGATTCATAATAATCATACCAAGAATTAAATTTAGGTGATTATGATTCTGAAACATCCCAAATTATTTATTGATCATTTTTGTAAAGTGTCAAAACAATCTACTCAATTTTTAGTATGGAACTTGACTTTCTTTACTAAAATTTAATTTTAAACTAGAAACACACACTTTGAGTCATATTAGTCACATCATGTGTGAGTTTGACATGATAATGATCCTTGAAAACCAAAAATAACTTATGAGTCATTTTACTAAGTTATAAAGACAATCTAAGTGAGTTTTCTCTATTTTCAGTGAGTGACACTTTTTGAACTAAAATATCAATTTTAAATTGATAATAAGAATTTTTAGTCATACCAGTAACATAATGTATTAGATCAAGGAGAGGATAATTTCCACATGTCACAAATGACTTATATATAGTTTTAATAATGTATCAAAATAATTTGAATGCATTTTCTATTTTTTGAGTATGTTGGTATTCTTTTTAAAAAAAATTAATGTTAATTTTAAATAATCACACACACTTGAAGTCATATCGGTCACACCATGCATATTATTGAGGTTTGGATGATTTCTACACGTCCCAAATGACATATATATCATTTTACTAAAGTATCAAAATGATTCAAATGCGTTTTATCAGTTTTGAGTATGTCACTTTTTCTTTTTACCAAAATGTCATTTTAAACTAGAAACATGAAAATCGTGTCATACTGATCACATAATGTATTGGATTGATGTGAGACTGATTCCCACAGATCAAAAATGAATTACAAATTATTTTTATAAATTATCAAGACAATATGAGTGTATTTTCTTAGTTTTATGTGAGTGAAACTTTTTGACCTAAAATGTCAAATTTAAACTTATAACAGACACTTTGAGTCATACCAGGAACATCGTGTATCAGAATGAGGTGAAAATGATTTATACACATCAAAAATAACTTAAGGATCATTTTACTAAAGTAAAAAAAACAATCCTAATGTTTTTTTGATTTGATTTTGTCACTTGTCTTTTTTACTAAAATTAATGTCAATTTTAAATAAAAAGACACAATTGGAGTCATACCAGCAACACCATGCATTGGTTAGAGGTGAGAAATATTCCAACATATAAAAAATGACTTATGGATCATTTTACTGAATTATAAAATCAATGGTAATTTATTTTATTACTTCTGAGTATTTGATGTGTGTTTTTAAATAAAATGTAAATTATAAACTAAAAACATATAATGTGAGTAATACTAATCACATTGTGCATCATATTGGGGTGTGAATGATTAAGTATGTGATATTTTTTATTTCAACTATCTTAAAAAATTCTTGAAATTGAGAACATGCTCCATTCTGACCAAAGAGGAAACCTTATTACTACCTTAAACACTTCACATTTCATGTATCTTGGGGTTTCCACTTCCATCAGAAAGGAACATGTTATTTGAGGAAGCATGGGTTTGTTTAAATTCATAACCCATTTTATTATCACTATATCAGTTTCATCCTTGAAGTCCAATCTCTTACGAGCATGAGTAGATTAGAACAAGCCACACCAACTCATGAAAAAGAATCCACTTGTAAATGAAAAAAATTCTTATGTTAGTAATACTATAAAGAAATAAATTAAACATAAATATAATGGTGTACTAGTGAACAAGTATCTATATGAATAATAAGAATAGGTTAAACACCTCTAAAGATGTAATGATTGTGAGATTCTAAGTGATATAATCATGGGATGATTTAATTTCACATCATGTGCATTTAAAAGAATTAGTTTTAGTCAATCCATTTCACTAAAGTAAACTTGATGTTTTACTTGTATAGATTTTAAAATCATTTTTAATATTATTTCATGCATATAATTGATGATCTAATAGCCCAAATAATTCCACCAATTACCAAAGTGAAACCACTCTATTTTTATTTTATTTTATCATTTACCACTACTAATTAAGAAAACCAAGATAGGAAATTATTCTAAATTTATTCTAAAAATGTTTAATAAATTAACTAAAAAAAGTAGATAAAATTATGAGAAAATTGACTAAATAAGTAGTAAGAAGTCACCTCTTCATGATTCCTGTATACATTCTAACACCATGATTTCTACTCATTTCTAATCAAATTGATTTCATCTATTATACTTCTCCTAGGTAAAAAGATTAAAAATAATATAAAATATTTTTGATACTAATGATTCACACAAAAATATATTTATAATTTCATATCCTATACTTGATCACCAACATAGAAGTTAATCACTTAAATTCATAGTTGACAAACATTTTGACACCATGTACACTTCCCACTCATTTCTAAACAAATTTACTTATTCTTTTGAGTATGAAGGTTGTCAGTAATCTTGGTAGTACTATGAAAATATAGAAAAACAAATTATTAAGAAACATTTTTAAAGAAATTATAGTTACCTTTGAAATTTACCTATTTGATGATGCTGGTCTTTTCATGGTTTATGATCTCTGTCATAAATTTGCAAACATAATATCCAAAATAATTTCCATTATATTTCTTCATACATTGTATATACATTGACCAAAATATGTAAGCTATTTTGAAATATGTTTTTATTGTTATGTATTTCTATTTACACATTAATCTATTTATATTTTAAGTAATCCATTGGATTTTTTTTGTTTATTCACGGATTTAATTCCATGAATTAGCATATATTTAGAGACCACCCTATCATAACATGATTCTTATTAAAGCATAGGATGAAACATATAATTTTATTTTTATCTAAAAAATGTTTATTTTAGGGTATTATAAATTAAAAATACACATCATGTGTGGTCATCCTGTTGGATATCCATGCATTGGATAAAAAAAACATATATTTGGGGTATTCAGATTTACTATTATCAATATCCAATTTTGCATAAAAATATAAATAAATAAGTAAAGAAAAAATAAAAATATATTTTATGTGAATAGGTTGTAGATTTGTATCCTTTCATTTTATACATAAAAAATATCTTATTATGTATTATTTTTTCTCAAATGCATCTTATAGATCATCTTTCTTCTAATAAATTTCTTTCATCTCCATTTTATTGTGTAGAAATGATACATGGGTTAATTAATACAAATTGTGCTTCTCAATTTTTCCCTTTAAATAGTAGTAATATAAATTCGAATAGAAAATATGGATAGTTATTAAATTTAATGAACATATTATGTCACTATTAGGACATACATATTATGAAAATGTACTTTATGTATGTATTCAAAACTGAGGCACATAGCTATTAAAACTGGAGAATCTCATTTATACTCCCAATAACATCTACATCTATAACAAAATTTCTAAATATTTCTTATTCATATGGAATGTAAGAAATATTTTCTTCTTTAAATGTGGTCTCCACATTAAGTTGTAATGATAATAAATTTTGATTTGTAATTGGTAGGGTGAAGGTACTCCCAAAACGTTCTTTTGATTTCTTGGTAGATTCACTAGATTGTATTAATTTAACCGTCCATTTACTCATAGTTTTATCTGTTTGTAGTACCATACCTCACATCAGACTACTTTTCATCAACTATTATAGGTTTTTTATAATAATAATTTGTTATAAATACCTCATGTATCTTTATAATATTATGCAACTATGCTATAAAATATCCAATAGCTTTATTAACTATTTTAATATCTAGATAATTTGGTGGAACAAGAAACTCAGTGATTAGATCTTGAGCTACTTAAATCCCTAATATCATGTGATCCTTTCAGAGTTCTTTATTTTGTATCTTATCTCCTAAGATATTATACACTGTAACCTCTATAACAATATGGTGTATGGGTTTTGATAGATAAAAATCACATACAACTTTACCCTATAGAATTTTAGTGATATAAAGTTATCATAAGTTATATGAATCACATTTAGGAGGAAGTTTAATAAAAAAAATTGATTACATCAGGTAAGATATGTAGTTGGGGGTAATGACTAAACTCAAATCTGGTTGGGTCATTTGGTTATTCATTTACAGATCTTTGTTAAACCACCGATTTTCATAGATCCTTTCTCTTACATTGGATTTCCAAACCTGTCCAAAAAATAATATCTTTCCAAGCATCTATTTGGGCCTAAAATCCTTTCGTTATCATATACATACATACATGCACACACACACACACACATATTTCTTGTGGTTTTATCTTCTGAAAATATGTTTTATGAGGCACTCCAAAACCTACCCCTTTAACGCAACCATAAAATTCCTGCCGCTTCAAAGCTCCTAAAAGTAGTTTTTATTCGAGTATAGTCACTTCCAATTATTGTGTATAAAACATATAGAAAACATTTGAAAATAAATAGATATTTTTATGTAATACTATTATAAATCATAAATAATTACTATTATGTCATACATACACATGTTTTCCATACTACTTTTACGTTTTCATCAACTAGTTTACCCTACTTATTTACGTGACCCTCCTTCTATAACACATGATGTGGGATGGAAGTGGTTTAAGATTTTGATTCATCAATATGCATATAAATAAAAAATATATGTTGTTTCATATATCATAATGATTTTATTGTTGATTTAAAATACATACCAATTTATTTTCTAGTGAAGCGTACCCCATCCCTGCTTTGTGATAGGGGTACATTGGTTTTGATTCATGTTCTTTATTTTCAGCATTCTCTCTCCATTTCATAAATTATTATTTTTGAATATAATGGGATAAAATAAATAATATAAAATAATATTTTATTGACTACAATTTGTCTGAAATGATTTCTCATCATGATGAATAATGAAACCATTCCTTGTTTCCTGGTTTATAATGTGTACATAATTAACTGGTGGGTGGGGATTTACTTTCCCCTCAACATCCTTAAGATATAATTTTATAAGAATATTATAGAAGCCTATATGGTCGTTTATAGTAGACATTAATACATATTTCTTATGAAAATATTCTAAAATAAATGAACTCTTCAAGGAATAATGAAAATTAAATCAATGTTTCATTATACAATTTATTTTGTAAAATAGAGGAAGTATATTATAAAATTAAGTGCACATCTTACAAAATAGTTTCCTTCATTACAGGCTAGATTTGGAACTATGAATCTACATCAATTGACACATTCATTCTCATTGTGACCCCAACATAATGAAGGAACATTGAATTATTGGGGTCAGTAGGTTGGCTGTATTGATTCCATCCTACCCCAAAATTTATACCCTTCTTACCTTGATAATTTTATTTAACACTATGATGCTATTACATTATTGTTTTTAATAAATATGCTTTTGATACCTTAATAATTATGTAGATTTTTAATAGATAGTATATTCTTCCATGGTATTGGTAACATCATCAGTTCATAGGACATTGTCTACATGAGTAGGGAAATATTTAATTTATATTATGTTAATACAGTAGAGAACATATAATATTATAAGTAAAATCATAGTATATTAGAAAAAAATTTACCTTATCATTGAAATATATTTATTTTTCAAAATTTTGAAGGGATTTATATCCTCTATCAATAATCCAAATCCCATATTTGTGTCCCCCTCTAACATACAAGACATTTTCTACATTGGGAATTCTCTGAACTGATTGTGATCTCCCAATGAAAGTGTTCTCTTCAAGTGAATTTTCATCTAACCCTATAGTTGTTTTAGTCACCAGTAATAAAATTGAATAATTATTATTTATTAGATATGATACATAAAATACTTTCACTTTCTTTGATTCTATTAGGAATAAATTTTTCTGTTCCACTTCTATACTAAAATTCACCTTCATGATGCCCATTTCATAAACTTTCACTGTTCTACTATTGCAAACCCATTTGAAACAGAAAATTGGAACTTGAAATATTGTACAATCGAAATCATATATCTATTCAATAATTATGAAATGTGACATATTCACATAAATTTTATTTCAATCCTTTGAACCAAATAAGTGAATCACTTTCACTTCAAGCATAACTCAGCTATTTTTCATCGTACTTTAGTCATCATTTTATTTTGTATTAAACATATAACCATTGATTAAAAAAATATTTTGAGATATAAAAATTTCATTTGGTATCCTAGCTAGCTATCAAAGTGGTTTGATAATTGAATTCATATCTTTTGATAACTCCTTAAAAATTTGATATTGAAACCATCCTATAAACTATTGATTATGTGTATTTGATATGAATCCTTCAACCCCTGATAGATTCAAATCTATAAGAATTTATTTGTGGGATTAAACATATGAATAAAAATCATTACTATTATGTACAATGTAATGGTTTTCTTTCTCCCGCTATGTGATGATAATTGTAACAACACCTCTTCTAAAAATCCATTCGCCCATAAGGAGTCTGATGTGATGAGACTTTGAAGGACCAATGTTGTCAACATATGAAATGTAATCAGTAGATAATTCAATATATTCTTCAACAATATATCATTTTTCAATACAATATTCTAGCTGACATCA
The DNA here is from genome assembly GCA_963277665.1 of Viscum album. Lineage (NCBI taxonomy): Eukaryota > Viridiplantae > Streptophyta > Magnoliopsida > Santalales > Viscaceae > Viscum > Viscum album. The sequence goes on along the minus strand of OY728153.1, from coordinate 286,671,231 downwards.
ATTCTTGACATACACTTTCAAAATATTCATATACCATTCAATGGTGTACATCCATCTATAATGGACATGACCACATGGTTGAACCTCTTTAACCAAGTGAACCATCAGGTGGACCATTATATTAAAGAATGATTGTGGAAAGAACATATATAATTCACATTATACTACTGAAACCTCTTTATCCATGATTGTAAACATCACCGAGTCTATAAATATACTATATATGGCTTTGAAAAAGAAGCATAATTTTGTTAATTTATGTCATTAATTTTTAAGAAGAATAAAATATAAAGAAAAGAGCATAAAATATTCCATCAAAACACGATAGTCATGTGATTTTATTCCCTATAACTTCAAAATAGTCATCAAAACAACTTTCTGTATATTTTATGAATAACCATCTAGAACTTTTACACCATTAAAGAAAAATAAAAATTTTAGTTTTTTCTATCTGGATAGAGTGTAAGATGTTGGAGAAAGAAAAATACTCACTTTACCCTTCATCTGTTATAACTCTTCCCTTATCCCCATGTCAATCATGTCCAACCTAGTCATGATGACATATTTTTTTTACAGGAACATTTAGTAATGTTCCATTAACACTATCAGACATATTTTTATATACATGCATAACATCAAAAAAATATATGATATACAAATGATTCTATTATGGTAATTCCAAGAAAATTTATCTCATTTTAAACCTAATTCTGTAAGGTTTTTCCAAAATGTTTTTATGAAAATAGTGTCAATATATTTTACTTTATCAAAAAGTTGATCACCCATTATTGGAGAAAATATCGTACCTTGTTCGGTATTCCCATCAAATACTTTCATTCAAGATCATTATTTATGTCATCGAGGTAAAAATTTATAATGTTGTAAAAACACAGTCTTTGAGTAATCTTTCAATTTAATTGAGTTTGTGCATTATTCATAAATGGGAGACCCAGACATTCCTTTAATGGAATATCTTGAAAAATTCCCATAATCAAGAAATTCATTTATCGTTCTATAAAACATGGAACTCAATGTGAATTCTACACTTCTATGAGCATCATACATTGTAACACCTGTATCCTACCTCAATTTCAGATATTTGATCAATGGATCTAAGTATACATCAATATCATTACCGGTTCTCTTTTTTCTAGATATAAGAAAAGATAACATAATGTATTTATGCTTCATGCATAACCATGAAATTAAGTTATAATTTACCAACATGATGGTCCATGTACAATAAGTACTACTCTGTACACACAAAAAAGTTATTCCATCTATATATAACATAATATGAATGTTTCTCAGTACATTTCCAAATGCAGGATACTCATAATCAATTTTATTCTACTGAGAAGAATCTGTCAGATGATGTAGGTTCCCATATTTAATTATTGCATCTTTATTCCATTTCAATTGTCTCATAGTTACCTGACATCCATATAGTCTTATAAATCATTGAATGATAAGAAAATAATATATATCTTTCAAAGGACTTGATTCATTTTTCTTGTATCGATCCATGCTGCACTTAAGAAATTTTATGAGTGATTAATAGTCCTTGAAAAATAATATGCAATCATTTAGACAATAATGTATTTTTTAGATATCATTCCCATTGAACACATCATTTCTTAGTGTTATATGTTCGATATAGAATTTCATTTTCTTCTCATATCATATCACTCAGGAAACCAAGTAGTCCTATAAAGTTGGTCCTATTCTATCCATTTCCATCATTCAAATTATATAACTTCTATACAACTGAAAATGTTGTGTATTTAGTACAACTAATATAAAAGGTTCTCTTAGAAAAACAATTTAACTTCTTAATTTATTTGTACAATCACAAAGGTCATCTTGAATTTCCACTGTCATTTTCTCCATGATATGTTCCTCATCATTTACACTGGTATTCACATCAAATTATTCATAAACCGTAGTATCATTCCAATATGTTTGCACATTCAGTTTTTTCATGTGTTTAGTATAACATTTATAGTTATTATTTATTATGTGACAAATCAAATGTTCTTCAAACACTTTTAGACAAAGTTTTCTTGAATAAAAACAACATTAACACAAACAAAAGATTTGAGAAGGGTCGTATGGATGGTTTATTATAAACATGATGAACTATTTAACTCCATCTTCATAATATTCTATCATATGATTAGAGTACATCTATTTTCAATTCATATTCATCCTATTAGGTTCATAAAATATTAATTTTGTAAAATAAATATTTAAATAACATAAGATATTCATTATCAAAGGTTTAAGTTATAGATAATTCTAATTAGGGGATCCCAATATTTTATTACTTCAAATAATTTTAGTATGTTTTGATGGAAATGGGTAATTGAATTTAAGAAAATAATTACCCAACTATGGTAGGTTTTATCTTGTGAATTCATCCAAAATGATCATCAGTACCCGATATAGATGACTACCACTAAGAGTTGTTCAAGAAACAATAGTACATTTATAAAAAAGATCGGGGGTAGAATTTCAAGAAACAAAACTCAATAATAACTATTCAGGAGATGAAGCAGAAGAGGATGACAATTATCTCCTTAAATCTAAATTTAATAGGGTTGGGAGTTAGTGATGCACCAAAAAACATTACTTAGATTGTTTCGTAAAGCTAAACAGTTTCTTAGGCACACAATGTTTAGACAGATGAGATGATCATACAATACATGTTCACAGTGCCCTTACTATTTTATACCCATTTTCCAATTATAAATATTTTGAGATACATGATCAATTTTCCTCGAGTACACAAAAACCTCATTCCCTTAAATAGAAAAATTATTGTATTGAGACTAAAATATGATATTGTAATGGATCAGACCCTCCTGGTATAGTACTTTTCCAAAACCTCGGTTCCACCAAACAGTTCCATCGTTATGGTTGTACCATCATGGTCACACTGTTGTAGTGGCACTGCTTATGTTCTCTCACTGAACCGGTGACACCATCACAGTCACACACCGAAACGGTGGCACCATCACCGTCACACACCAAAATGGTGGAACCGTCACTGTCGCACACCGAAACAGTGTCACCATCATGGTCACACACTGAATTGGTGGCACCTTCATGGTCAAACACCGAAACGGTGGCACCATCACGGTCGCACCATCACGGTCACACACAAAAATGGTTGCACCGTCACAGTCACACACTGAAATAGTGGCATCATCACAGTCTCACAGTCACGATCGCACACCGAAACGGTGGCACCAGTTATGGTAGCACCGTGAAGATGGATCCATGACCATGGCACCGTTACGGTGGCACACTATCTTCCCTTTTTACCTTTTCCTTTTTTCCAATTTCCTGATTTTCCCTATCCCCCCCTGCAATGTGTCTTTTGACATAAAAATGTTTTAATACCCCCTTTAAAATCCATTTAATGTTCATAAATAATATCTAAAAATCCCCCAAGATACGAGAGACCATGGATTTACCAAAATGTGTGGTCTTTTCCTCAGTGTTGCACATTTTTTGCGTACTTTCCAGTTCCACCCCTATTGCACGCGTTTTCCTCTATTTAAAGGAAATCCTTTAACTCATAGCCGTTATAGCCACCTCTTCAATAAGAATTATTAAATGAAAATTAATTCCATCGTGTGTAACCACCCAATTGCATGGTGAAATCATAATCCGCCTTTAAATATGTTCAAGATTTTTCATATCCTATAACTCCAGGATCATGTATTTTCATCGAACTAGAATTTTTTCTTTCTTCTTTTTTGATGGTTTATTTCTTATACATAGTGCGTTTGGATACCCCATTCTCGAGGCAAGTGGTGAGCCTGTGCTGTAGCTTTTATACTCTCTCAGAGTGCCCGAAGTTCCTCCCCTACAAGTCACCCATCCCCAGTTCTTGGTACGTGGGGAGAAATTTCTGATCGTTGATCATCCAAGTAGGTTTCTTCCTTTGTCTCTCTTAACTGTGTATCATGCGGGGTGGGTGTGATAATGCTTCCTTATAGGATGGCTGAAACCAAACCTTAGCAAAGATAATAATGGTTTTTAAATAAGTAAAAGGTGTGTTTGTTTTTGATGTTGTACTCTTTCATCTTCTTCTATATGTTGTGATTTGTATGGGCTTATGTCCACTGAAAATCGTGGCTATTGGTGTTCCTTCCTTGCACACTAATGAACCCCTATCTTCTGTGATGATTTAATAGATGTAAAAAGGAAATTGATTAATCACATAAACTCGAATGATTAAATGGATGTCCAGTGAACAAAAATCATTGTGTGATCACCCTGGTTAACCAAACAGAAAGAAGGAACTTAATGAATGGTGTGATTGAATTTGGAAACCTTCTTGATTTGTTTTGGTGACATGTTTGGTTATTCATCTTGGTGCTTTTTGGGTGACGTGGATGGGGATGGGATCCTCTACGATTGTGAAGTTGTTGGTTTTTGAGTCTAAGGTCGTATCTTGGGTCTTGGATGGGTTCCAGTACATCAAGGGAATTCACAAATCCCTTTTGTTATTGTGACTTTACAAGAGAATTGGGTGTGAATGATTAAATTGATGCTTGATTATGCATGTTAGATGCCCGATAGTGAGGAATTATTTTAATATAACCACTGGAATATGACAAAAAAATGGCTTCAATGGGAAATTTTTTTCTGGGGATGAGTTGTGACTTGGTTGTGGCTATTGTTCTTTTTAGGAATGAATAGTAACAACGGTATTTGTGTATGGGCTAGTCTTGGAACCCCTTGGTTGGGATGAGTGATTTTTTACCTATATGTTTAATTTTTTTCTTATGTTTCTTATTCAAGCCCCACCCAAGTTGAGTGCTTCTTCCAAAATCCTCCATTTCATGGGGGTGAGTCTTTTTCCCAACACTCCTATGAGTGGTTGGTTATTAGCTCCTTTTCTATTTCTTTTCCTGAGTATCCCATGATCCTTCAAGAAGGCTGTGACGATCTGAGGTCCATTATAGCCCTATATTATTTGGGCATGGTATGTGGTGGTGGTTGGAACAGGTATGTGCGGGTGTGGTTACGTTTGGTTGTCATGGCCTAGGTGTTTACGGGAGGGATGTGTGGTTGTGATATCCTAGGTGTGTGTTGTTGGGGTATGGCATTGGGACTGTAGTGAGAATGGCAGGAGAAATATGACACGTATGATGCCTTCCATAGCAAGTGGGAAAGTGGTGCAGACTACCCAAATATCAATGTGTTACTACTACTACTTTACTTGACTTGCGTTATTTGGGGAGTGTGCCTTGGTGAGGTTGGGTGGATAGCTTCCTTTCTTGCTGCTCTGGTTGTATCCTTTTCTCATGGGGCATTATAATGCCTCCTCACTTGTGCATAGAAGCTTTTGGTTTTCCATACTGAGCATACTTGTATACTCACCCTATGTATATAAACTGCTTTTAGGTTTCTAGGAGGACTTTGAGGATCCTGAAGGACTGTACTAGTTCGGATGTTGGGACTCCTGCTATTACTATTTTTCTTTTCTTTGATACTTTCATTTTTATTTTTCTTGTGCTTTTTTAGTACTTTATTCTTGGAACATGCATTGGGAATGGATTGTTTGGGATTTATTTTTACTTCCAATTTGGTGTTGTTTTGGATTTGCTATCTTATCTCACGATCCTACAAACAAAAACGGTAATGTCGTCTATTTTGTGTGTGATTTTATGCCTTTGGTTCTTGTCCCCACTCCGGGACCTATTGAATGCAGGATTCGAGGGTCATTATTTCTCCTTCAACTTGAGGAAGTAAGGGTCTGACAATCCACCATCCCTTCCCTCATGTTGGTGAAGGTGGATCGTGACAGAATGGTATCAAAGGTCATGGTTGAGATATAGGATGGAGTCCGGGGTTAGGCATAATGAGGATTGCATGGGGTGGTAGGGAAACAATGTTAGACAATCTGGGTACATGAATTAGTCCAGGGAAGACTGGCAAGGACATGGTATTTTAGGGAAACCCATGATCCGATGCAAGGACTCTGGGCCTACCGAATGACCATGTGTGGCTGCACTGATTATAGGGTAGAGACCCTAGGAAAGGTACATGCATCATAATGACTTGTGTTCTTGTGTGTCTTGGGTACTTTGGATATTTAAAAATAAATAGACAGTTTAAGCGAAATTTAAAATCAATCTTCTACACTACTCGTACTTAGGCATTCTTTGTTTACCTTATAGCCATGGCACCCGGATGATGACCACGAGTAGTGCACGCGATCGAGGACCATAAATATGATTTAGCCAATAAGTAGAGGGTTGATCTAGAGGAGGAGGATGACCAATGGCAGAGGATGATTCATGCCTTTTAGTGTAAGACCCTCAGGAAGTACACGGGCATTGTCTCAGATATGGAGAAAGAGAGTTGGCTTGAGGAGCTGGTGATAGACTTCAGATTGATCTGGGCTCTGATAGAGTACTGGGTTCCTCTGGCTGTAAGCCAGATGTTGGGAGAAGCATGTCAGTGGTGGATGCTTTATCTTGGGGAGAAGAGGGGGGCTGGTGTTTCGTGGACTGAATTTGAGAGGGAGTTCTAAGCGGAATTCCTCTCTTCCACAATGAAGTTAAAGAAGAGGTAGGAGCCACTCTCCATTCACTAGGGGAGCATGCCAGTGAGGGAGTTAGGGATCAAGTTCAAGGATCTCCTTTTTTTTTCTTCAGACCTCTTTCTAGATGAGGAGTCTTGGGTGAGATGTTTAGAGGTGTCACTCTGATCTTCTCTTCAGTATGATGTTACTCCCTTCACTCTACCATCATACATGGAGGTCCATAAGAAGGAAAAAGTGGTGGAGAGGATGCACACTCTTGGAGGTGTACCACGGGAGGGAATCCATTTAAGCTCGTCAAAGAGGAAGGCCGTCAGCAGCAGTCCTCCAGTGTCAAGGCCATCCAGGTTTCGGCCAGTGGGGAGTAGGCCCCAACAGTTCTAGTTTCGATCTCTCAGTCCTGGCCCCTTCCTTATGGGTCCAAGCCCGAGATGCTTCATCAGTGGAATTCATGGGCATCTTAGGAATTATCTCCTAGACCGAGTGTAGTATAGTGGGGGTGGGATGGTTCAACACCCACCTCAGCAACAACAGTTTCCAGCCATGGACTTTTTAGCAGCAGCAATAGGGATAGAAGGCTCCCTCTCCTCTGAGAGAAGACATTTCAGGAGGAGGCCGACCTCTGGGTGATCCTCAGGGACCTCGACTAGAGAGTGGTTAGGGAGGAGGATAACAGCTAAGGGGAAGAAGAGCTGGGCATGGGAAGTTGCATGCCATAGAGGCAGTAGTTCTAGTAGGTCCAGAAGTCGTTTGAGGTATGATCTATTTGTTCAGCACTCTCGTTTCTTCTTTGTCTGATTCCGAAGCTTCACACTCTTTTATTCAACAGATTCTATCCCATTCGTTAGATCTAGATGCAGAGATAATTCATGTTCCCCTAGTTTTTATTATGCTATTAGTAGGTTAGATGGTCTTATCTCTTGTTATTAGAGGATGTAGACTGGTGTTAGGACTACATCAGTCTAGTGGGGACCTTATTTTGTTGTAGATGCAGCCATATGATTTCATTGTAGGCATTTAATGACTGTTCTCTGTATGCGATATTATCGACTACTTTCGAATAAAAGTCATGTTTTCAGATATGGGAGGTCGACATGTAACTTTTTTTGGCGAGTGGGGTTGCCAAGAAGGCAGCCGGTGAGTGGAGCCCCTCCTTTCCTTGTTAGCTGCTCTATCAGTGAAGTTAGCAGATACAGAGATGGTGGAAGTCCCGAGGATTGTCAGTGAGTTCATGGATGTATTCCTTAAATAGGTGGTGACTCTACCCCCTCGACGTGGTGTTGAGTTCGGGATAGACTTGAGACCCGGTGCCCGCCCGATTTCGATGGATCCCTATTGGATGGCACCTTATGAGTGGAGGTATTTTTGGATTCAGATCGATAATATGATGAAGAAGGGTTTTGATTGACCAAGCATGTCTCCATGGGGTGATCCAGTCTTGTTCGCAAAGAAGGAATATGGTGGTCTTAGGCTATGTATAGACTACCGAAGGCTGAACCAGGTAATGGTCAAATAAACTATTAACCTCTCCTGAGGGTCGATGACCTCTTTGACCAGTTTAAGGGGGAAGTATGGTTCTCCACGATTGACCTGTGGTCAGGATATCACCAGTTGAGGGTTAAGGTGGGTGATATCTCAAATAATACCTTCAGATGCAGATATGGTCACTTTGAGTTCATGGTCATGCCATTCGACGTTACAAATTCACCAGCTATGATCATGGGAATCATGAACTTCGTCTTCCATGAATATCTATACCAATTAATAGTTTTGTTTATTGAAGATATCTTGTTCAACCCACGATTAGAGGAAGATCACAGTGATCATCTGAGAACGGGATTAGAGGTCCTCCGATAGCACCAACTCTACGAGATGTTGTCCAAGTGCATGTTCTGTACACTAGAGGTGCACATACTTAGGCACATGGTGTCTGAGTAAAGAATAGTAGTGTACCCATTAAAGGTAGAAGCAGTTGTTTCTTGGGACGCACCCAAGAACATGGATGAATTTTTTAGTTTCTTGTGCCTAGAAGGTTACTACTGGAGATTTGTGCCCAAATTCTCCTGAGTTGCAACACCTTTGATAGCCTTGACCAAGAAAGACTAGGATTTTGTGTGGAGTGAGCTGTGCCAGGAATCCTTTAGTAATCTAAAGGGGAAGTCGGTTAGTGACCCAATTCTAAGGTTTCCAGAAGAAGGGGTTGATCTCTTATGGGTCTAGGAAGTTACGTCCCAATGAGTAAAACTATTCCACGCACGATCTGGAACTTACAATGGTTGTGTTTGCACTAAAGTTGTGGCAGTATTACCTCATCGGGGAGTGCTTTGTGGTCTTCAAGGATCCCAAAATATTGAGATATATCTTCTCTCGATGGGACCTGAATTTGTGGAAGCGGAGGTGGATGGAGTTTCTTCAGGACTACGAATTTAAAATTTCCTACACCTCAGGAAAGGGGAATGTAGTGGCTGCTGCCTTGAGTATGATGTCGTAGAAGGATGAAGTTCGATAGTTGGAAGATTCTTGGAAGGTGATGGAGGATTTCACTGTCCTACACCTAGATGCAAGGGTGGATGGTGGTAGAGGTTGTCTGTTTCAGATGACAGTGCAGTCCTCTCTGTTAAAGCAGGTGGAGGAGTCTCAATGAGTAGACATAGAGAGTGAAGTGATGTGAGATCGTGTTAGCCAAGGTGAATCTCCAGATGGATGGTCGGAAGACGGGAAGAATCAGATGTTGTTTCATGGAAAGTTGTTCGTCCCCATGGGAATGCCTGAGAGAGTTCTTGGTGAGTTCCAAAAATCACCCCTGGACGTACATCCAAGAGTTTCCAAGATGTACCAAGGCTTGAGGGGTTAGTTTTGGTGGCCTGGGGTGAAGTAGGGAATGGCAGAGTTTGTGGCGAAGTGCCCTGTGTGTGAGCAGGTGAAGGATGAACACCACATCCTAAGAAGTCAATTACACCCTTTATATGTTCTCGAGTGGAAGTGGGATGAAATCTTGATGGATTTATTCATGAGACTACTCAGGGTTCAAGGAGGCTGTGATGATATCTGGGTAGTGGTGGAAAAATTGAAAAAATCATCTCACTTCCTCGTAATCAAGGAGTTGAGTGCGGTGGATGCCTTATCACAGAGGTATGTGAATGAGGTGGTGCGGTTTTGTGGGGTTCTAAGGTCAATAGTCTCTAATCGGGATACCCAATTTACCTCATTGGTCTGGGGAGGATTACAACAATCTTTTGGAATGCAACTATTCCTCAACACTACTTTCCACCCCCCAAAAGATGGATAGAGAGAGAGGACCATCCAGACGTTGGAGGACAATCTATGGGAATTTGGTTTAGACTTTGGGGGATCTTGGGTGTGACACTTACCTCTGGTAGAGTTTTCCTACAATAATAGATATCACTCTAGCACTGTCATTGCTCCGTTTGAATCTTTGTATGGGAGGCCGTGTCGCTCACCCATGTGCTGGATAGAGGTTAGGGAAGTAGGTTTTCTTTTCCCGGAAGTGATGTAGAGAACAGCATAGAAGGTTCAACTTATACGGGAGAGGATGAAGGTGTATCATGACTAGTAGAAGTCATATACTGATAATAGGATGAGACCCTTGGAGTTTGAGGTTAGGGACCACGTGTTCTTGAAGGTCTCCCCTTGGCATGGGCAATGAAGGTTCAGAAGGGAGAGTAAGATTTCTCCCAGGTTTTTTAGACCCTTCGAAGTATTTCAGCGGGTCGGCAAAGTGGCTTATCAGCTAGCGCTACCACCACCACTACTGAGAGTGCACAAAGTCTTCCATGAGTCTCAGCTCCATCGATATCTACACGATGATTCAAACATCCTCGAATGGGGAAGGATGAATATCGAGGACGATGCGATGTTTGTAGAGAGACCAGTGAGGATCGAGGATTGTGAAGAGAAGGTACTTCATGGATGACCCATTCCCTTGGATCGTGTGTTGTGGAGGCATGGTGGCCTCGAGGAGATTACCTGGGATGGGAGGCACATATTCACACTCAGTACCCAGAGTTGTTTTAAGTTTTGTTCTGTTCTATTTTGTACTTATCTGTGATGCAGTGTTTGACCTTTTTAGCTACTAAATGGAATGTTTTCCTTACTTTATAGATGTGTGTGGAGAGTTTGACTATGGTAATGGGAGGAACTGATCCCTAATCAAGATGCGTTAAAGTGGATGCAGTTAAAACCATATAGGAGAGTTAGTGCTTCCCAAAGTGGATAATATCTTGACATGGAGGAAAGGAATCCCTAATCCATTTGACTGGATGGTATGACCTTTACATGTTTGTGTGATTACATAAGGGAGAGGTGTTCTTAGATGTCGATGAGGTTTACTCTTGAGAGGTATCTTTAAGGTGGTTTTTCAGACCCCTCTCTTTTCTTTGGGTTTATCCTTGAATTCTAATGTATGAGAATACTTTGAGAGGTATCTGATGTAATGGGTCAGACTCTCCTGGTCCAGTACTTTTCCAAAAACTCAGTTCCACCAAATGGTTCCACCGTGATGGTGGCACTGGTCATGGTGGCACCGTTAAGGTGGGACCATCACGGTCGCACCGTTGTGGTGTCACCACTTACAGTGGCTCACCGAACCAGTGACACTATCATAGTCGCACATTGAAATAGTGGCACCATCATGATCACACACCGAAATGGTGGAACTGTTATGGTCGCACACCGAAACAGTGGCACTGTCACGGTCGCATACCAAAATGGTAGCACCATCATGGTTCCAACATCACGGTTGCACACTAAAATGGTGACATTGATTACAGTGGCACCGTGATGATGGCACCATAATTATGGCACCGTTACAGTGGCATCATGTCTTTCCCTTTTTCCATTTCTTTTTTTCCAGTTTCCTGAGTTTTCCCAGTTCCGCCCCCCGCAACGTGTCTTTTGATGTAAAAATGTTTTAATACCCCCTTTCAAGGCTATTTAAAGTGCATAAATAATGTCTAAAAATACCCCAAGATAGTAGAAACCCTTGAATTACCAAAAAGTGTGTCCTTTTACTTGGTGTAACACCTTTTTCTCGTACTTTCTAGTTCTGCCCCTATTGCGTGCGTTTTCCTCTGTTTAAAAGAAATCCTTTAACTCACAGACGTTACATATACCTTTTCAAAAAAAATTATTAAATGATAATTAATTTCATCATGTGTAACCACCCAACCGCGTGGTGAAACCATGATCCACCTTTAAAGCCATTCAATATTTTTCATAGCCCATAACTATAGGATCTCACCTTTTCATCGCACTAGAATTCTGTCTTCCTTCTTCTTGACTGGTTTCTTTCTTCTTCTTGGTGCGTTTGGAGAACCCCTTCCCAAGGAAAGTGGTGCACCTATTTAATATTGTTTCTTCTCTCTTAGAAACCTCATACTTCATCTCTTGAAAGTCACGCATCCCCAGGTCTTGGTGCGTGGAGAGAAAACTTCGATCGTTGATCATCCAAGTAGGGTTCTTTATTCGTCTCTCATAACTATGTATCATGCGGGGTGGGTGTGATAATGTTTTCTTTGGGGATGGATGAAACTGAACCTTAACAAAGATAAAAATGGTTTTTAAGAATTAAGGGGTGTGTTTGTTATTACAGTTGTACTCTTTCATCTTTCTCTATATGTTGTGATTTGTATGGGATTATGTCCACTGAAAATTGTGGTCATTGGTGGTCCTTCCTTGCACAATAATGAAACCCTATCTTCTGTGATTATTGAATGGATGTAACATGGAAATTTCTTAATCATGTAAAGTCAGTTGATTAAAGGGATTTCCAGTGAACAAAAATCCTTGTGTGATCACCCCAGTTAACTAAACAGAAATAAGGAACTTAATGAATGGTGTGCTTGAATCTGTAAACCTCCTTGCTTTGTTTTGGTTAAATGTGTGGTTGTTATTCTTGATTCTTGTGGGGTGACATGGATGGGGATGAGATCCCCTACAGTTGGGCAGTTGTTGGTTTGTGGATCTGAGGCCATATCTTAGGGCTTCGTTTAGTTCCAGTACATTGAAGGATCACACATATCCCTTTTGTTGTTGTGACTTTACAAGATAACCAGGTGTGAATGCTTAAATTTCTGCTTGATTATGCCTTTAGTTTCCCAATAGTGAAGAATTATTTAAATTGAAACACTTTAATATGATAACAAGAATTGGTTCAATGGGATTTTTTTCTAAGGATGAGTTGTGACTTGGTTGTGGCTGTTGTGCTTTTTATGAATGAATAGTAACGAGGGTGTTTGTGTATGGGATGGTCTTAGAACCCCTAGGTCAGGATGAGTGAATGTTTAACTATATGTATAATTGAGTTCTTATGTTTCTTATTCACGCCCTTCCCAATTTGAGTGCTTGTTCTAAACACCCCCATTTCATGGGGGAGGGTGTTTTTCCCAACACTCCTATGAGTGGCCGGTTATTAGCTCCTTTTCTGCTCCTTTACCCAATTAGCACAAGATTTTTCAGGCAGGCTATGACGGCCTGAGGTCCATTATAGCTCCATATTTTTCGGGCAGGGTACGTGGTGGTGGTTAGCCCAGGTGTGTGCGGGCGAGGTATGGAAGTGGGACTACGGTGAGAATAGGGATAGAAGTATGATGTGTATGATGCCTTCAATAACTAGTGGGAAAGTGGTGTGGGGTACCCAAATATCGATGTTTCATTACTACTACTTTACTTAACATGCATTATTTAGGGAGTGTGCCTTGGAGAGGTTGGGTGGACAACTTCCTTTCTAGGTGATTTGGTTGTCTCCTTTTCTGATGGGGAATTAGAATTCCTCCCCACTTGTTTGTGAGAGCTATTGGTTATCCCTAATGAGTATACTTGTATACTCACCCTACGTATAAAAATTACTTTCAGGTTTCCAGGAGGACTTTGGGGATTGTGCAGGACCGTACTAGTTCGGATGTTGGGACAATTTATTTTTCTATTTTTCTTTTCTTTGGTACATTACTTTGGAATTTTCTTGTACTTATATAGTACTATATTCTTGGAACATGAATATCGGAATGGATTGTTTTGGATTTACATTAACTTCTAGTTTGGTGATGTTTCAGATTTTCTATCTTTTCTCCTGAACATACTAAACAAAAAGAGTAATGCCTTTCATTTTGTGTGTGATTATATGCCCTTGGCGCTAATCACCACTTTGGGACGTATTGAAGGTGAGTTTTTGGGGTCATTATCTCTCCTTCAACTTCAGGAAGGAAGGGTCTGACAATCCACCATCCCTTCCCTCATCTTGGAGAAGGCGGGGCATGAAAACTCTCCTAGTGGAATCATAAGCATGATTTTCTAGTTCGGATTATTTCAGACACTATAGAAAGGAACATAGTTAGTATAAAAGGAATAAAACATAGAAATAATCTTCCCTAGAATAAATGAAATACTATATGAATTACTTACAAAAAACTAGGTTTATGGAAAGATATTAATAAATAAATAAATTAATGATCTTCTGACTATGAATTTTATCCAAATTTCATATTGAAACCAAAATTTTTACAAAACAATTTTCAAGAGACCAAAACTTTTTTAATTACCAATTCTTAATTTAAAATTTTAAATATCATCTCAAAACCACTTTCAAAATTCAAAAGTCTGTTTTTTGATTTTTTAAAACCTCAATTGAAATATGGTTTTTTAAAATTCCACATAAAAACTGACCATTTTTTTAGAAACACTCAATTGGACATGAAATCCATTTTATATAAATTTTTTTAGCATCAAGTAAAAAATTTTAAAATTAGATTAAAAAACCATTAAAAACAAATTAAAAGTTTTAAACTGTTTCCATGGAAAGATGTAAACTTTGAAATGTTTAAAACTTTATAGGTTCACTATGTTTATTCCTTAATTAGTAAAATCGTTATGGTTTTAATTTTCTAGATTGATATAAAAATTTAATAATAATTCTTAGGAAGGAAGGAGAATTATATGTGTTAGAGAGACCATTTCTTAAAGATAAAAAGGTAAATTTACTTAATAAATAGATTTATATAATTATGGGAAGAATAAGAAATATTAATTAGATATATCAAGGTCCAAAATTAGGACATATACTTCCTAGAAAATGTATTTGAATCCTATGGGGGGATTTAGGAAGAAATTATATTTCTTCTATTATTGAAATCCTTTACAATGGTCGAGGAATTTGACTGATTTTTCAATGGGTCAACATAAACCTAGTAGAGATTCCATGATAGGTATAATGTTATAGAAATCAATTTATAGATTTTGAATATTATATGATACCATCATTATGTTTTATAATTATTATAAATATATTATACATAAAAATTTATTGAGAATTTATGGAAAAAGATTAATTATTATTGAAAGAAATTGACCAATGAGATACTAAATTGAGATAAATGGGTTAGGGATTATATAAAACCTTATAAGAATAAAAAATAATTTTTTTATATGTTCATGTATTTTTCCATTATATTATAAGATATATTTGAACAAAATGGTTTTTTAATCAATAGTAAAATATTCTTGATATGATGCATAATTTTATGTTTGATCCATCACTATAAAATGTCTTGAAAATTAAACAAGTATAAAAATGTTTCCTTTAGGAAAAAAGTGTTTATCCTTGATTTTTGTTAAAACCTAAAAAACCAAGATTCCACCAATCATGGGTGTTATATTTTAATAAATAATGTATCCTTTTAAAAATATTTCTTCAAAATTATATAATACCATATAATATATGGTTAGTATTAATTTTTATAGAAATATTCCCACTAAAAGTAAACGAGTGTTATTTACCAATCAAAATTGAGTTAAATATCTTATTATGATATTATTTAGAGAATGTAATTTTTAAAAGGATAATGGTAGTATATTTTCATATAGAAAAGTTAAAAATATAATAAATTAAAGAAGATTAAATTCTAACTTCTATTTGAATGTAAATTAACATCCAAAGAGAGTTTAGTTTATATTGGTAAAGAAAAACTAATATAAAGAGTTATATTTTGTTATCATGATAATCTAAAAGGAAAATTTTAACTAAAATATTTCAACAAGATGATAATGTTATTTGAATGAGTTATAAGTATAAAGTAAAATATTTTGAAATTGTAAATTGTTATTTGTTGAGGTAAACATATTTGGATACCACGTTTACAATGTTGAACATGAATAATTAGTTTTCCTCAATGAAGATGGAATTTTCATCTTTTAAAAAACAATATATCCTGGACCTTGTTTAAGTCATAATTATGAAGTATATAATTGAATATAGATATTTTACATGTGATGTTATTATCTACTATGTATGGTGAATGCGATTTTCTTATCCATTAGGGTCAAAGAAATGTGATGTGTTCGTCTAACTTTTCAGTATATACGAAGATAATAAATAACATATGAGTAGCTATAAATGATTTAAATACTCTATGTCATGCGGTTAGTTGGTGTATTTGATTAAGATATCATATTAAAATTCATGCTTGTAAATGATACAACTTGTGGTTGAGTAAGTGAAATCTATAAGCATTCAAAAGTCTCAAAGATAAATGGTGGGTCCATTATAAATTTGTGAAGGTTGTGTAATTTTTTTTCCTACTAGACCTCTCTATAATTATGGGGTGGGACCCCTTATAAATTTTATTAACTTAAACTATGAAAAGTGAAAATATTTGTGCATCAGGAGATAATATATTTTATGATTTTATATTAATGATTTTAATATTTACTTCTTTAATGAAATAAAATTAAGAAACAACATTCATCCATGGTTGTAGGGATAAATACGAAACCATTGAAAATATTTGTTATTTCATTATTTCTCTTTATTTCACTTGGTTTTTTTGTTTCCAAGGGATATATTTGTTTGAGTGTGTGAGGGTGTTGAACTAGGTTAGTGACAATTGTTCAACATTACTTCTTAGTTCTGGGTCATTGAAGTTCATGGGATTTTTCTAGTCACAATTGTTTTAGATCATTATTTTGGGCCTAAAGCTTCTGCTTATTTTTTTCCAGCAATTAGTACTTTCAAATTACAAGAAGTTGTATAAGTGTATTACATTTTTAAAGGCTTTACACAAGGTATATTGTTCTATTTATGGGACATTATTGTCTATATGATTTTTTGATTTAGGGGGAGTTAAATATTTATGACATTATGACATTTAAATAAGGAATGCTATGTATATAAAATTTTAATGGGTAAATCATTGGTTCCAGGAGGTTGAAAATAGAGGATAGGAGGAATAACCATGAGTATCATTTATAGAGATGAATTTCCACATTTTTTTAAGAACTTCTGGGGAGGCATATTCTATATAACAATAAATATGAACTTGATAGATTCATGCTTTAAGAATTAACTCAAACAACCCCCACATAACCACGAGAATAAACATCAGAGAAAAATTCACTAAAATAATGAAATATTACAAAAAGTTTCCTTTCTTTTGAATCACCATCATTCGATAACATGTATAAAAAAACCTTTTTGAAAAGTAATCATGCATTGAAAACATTAATTTTTTTTCTAAAAATGATAAAATATATTTAACAACTCTTTGATGAGTTTAAAACACATACCTCTCCACCATGTAATTGATAAAATCTCTATAAAGATAAAATTTTATTTAAAAACTTCTACTAAATTAATTTTTTGAAACCCACTACTATTGAGACCACATATGATAGTCCAAATCATTTAGAAAAAACTATAATAACTAGTTTCAGATTCCATATAGTTCATAATCCCTTTTTGTACTGATGATAAAGGATCCATGGTTTGGATTATAGATATCTTTTCCCAATGAGTTAGGGTTGTTGGAGGATATTTATGGAGTATGGACTTTATGTTAGGAGAGATACTTAAGAGAAGTAGAGTGACACACTTATGAGCCATGCCGTTATATGTGTGACATAAAATTATACAGGCACTATGGGGTCACATGTCATACATGAAGGAAGGGTAGCCATAAAATTCATATGATCCTTTTTGATTCACATGGACAAGAAAGGAAATGATGGAATGTGATTCATATGAAGGATTTGCAGACCATGAATTCAAAAAGAAATAAAAATGAAGAAACACCTAAATCACCCGACTACTAGAAAATATATCGGCAAAATCACCTTACATGGTACCTAAACAAGCAATCAGTGAGTGAGTGGGGAGGAGAAAATAACATACCTTGGATTTTATTTTTGATTCATCTAATAGAAAGTAGATATATCATGAAATCTTGGATTTTTTTGACCCTTAATTCGAGCCTTGGATTCATTCAAGCCTTGGATTTGTTTGAGACTTAATTTGAGACTTGATTCAAGCCTTAGATTTGTGGAGGAGGATCTACGGAAATAAGTGACATCTACAGAAATCTTGAGATATCGTGACTGAAATCAGTGTATTAGGGTTCATTAAATAGATTTGGGAGACTTTTATCAGGGCTTCTAAAAAAGAGCTGATATAGATACCCTTTAACAATACTAAATTAACAAGTTCTGATAGAAGATATCTTTATCAGCACTAAAAAAGCATAAAAAAGAGCCATATTTATCTGTGCTAAAGTTTTAGAGCTGATAAATATACCTTTTATCAGTGCTTTTTTAGTGATGGTAAAGCTCCAACTTTATTTGCACTAAATAAGCACTAATAAAAGACATATTTATTATCGTTAAAGCTTTAGCACTGATAAATGATATATAATTATTATTATAAATAATTTTTTTTTGTAAATATATATGTAATTATATATTTATTTATTATAATTTCATAATTATTTAAAAATATAAATAAGTATTTATAAATATATAGATACTTTGTTAAAAAAACAATATTTTTGTATATAATTGTAAATATATAATTTTATAAATAAAATAAATATAAATTTAAAAATATAATTCAAAATATATTTATAATCTTTTATTTATAATTATAATTATAATTATATAATTATATATATTTATATAATTATATACACACACACATATATATATATATAATATAAATATAAATATAGTAAATATATTCATTATTTAAATATATTTACTAAAATTTTATAACTATAAATATATTTATATCATTATATATATTTATATAATTATATATATAATATATATATAAAAATATAAATATAGTAAATTTCTTCATTATTTAAATATATAATTATTTTTTATAATTATATAAATACATTTTTTATAAAATATTTATATATTTATATCATTATATATATTTATATAATTATATATATATTAAAAAAAATTAAAAAAAATACAAATATAAATATAGTAAATATATTCATTAATGAAATAAATTTATTATAATTTTATAATTATTGAAATGTATATAGTTATTTATTTATAATTATATAAATACTTTTAAAAAAAAAATAATATTAATTTTTTTAATTATAAATATATAAATGTTTAAGTATAGTAAATATACAATCATAAATATATTTATTTATAAATATTTATTTACAAATTTATTTTTACCATTAATAATGAATATATAATATTAAATGCATGCATGAAAATAAGTGAAATTGAATAATTAAAAATGAGTACACTTTTAAAATATTGAAAAAATGGATAACTTTAATAGATTATTTTTTTTAAATATGGATATTTTTTGAAATAAAGATGAATAAATATTGAAACTATTAAAACATTTCAAATAAATAAATAAAAATAAATAATAAAAAATGATTAAACTACCAAACAAATAAATATTAAAAATAAAAAATATAAAAAATGATTAAATAATAACTAACTATATTAATATTGAAAATAAATAAATAAAATTTACCGATTAGAAAAATAATATATTAAATGTTTCATGTTATAATGAAATTATAAAATGAATACTAAAATTTGAATAAACTACATAAATATTAGGTGCATGTGTTTCTATATAAGATTTCATTAATTATGTTAATATTTGGGTGTGTGCATTGTATATAAAAATGTATTTTTTTATGTGTATGTGAAATCAATGTAATACATGTTTGATATATGTTAAATTGAAAAATCAAATGACATTCAATTATTCCCATTACTTGATGTAATTAGTCAGTATTTTTAACTAATATTAATTTTAATTATAAACCATTCTTCACAAAATATATGACTTATTTAATATAATCATAAATATTTTTATTATATAAATCATACAGTTTTCCCTTACCGTGTTCCTAAACTGCGAGTCTCTTATGGAGAGGTGAACAATTACTACAAAAAGGGGTCAAAATATGACAAACTATGTGCCAAACGTGAAAATCCCCACTATCCAAGAATACATGATTTTTGTGGCTAGGGCACATGATTTTTCATAACTGTGCTCCAACTATGCTCTTCCCTCTTTCATCCATTTTTATCAAATTTTCAACTAAAAACACCCCAATGTAAAGCACAAACAAATATTACAAAACACAATTAAAAAAGAGTACCAAAAATTAATGTAGGAGTAATCTCTTCCAAATGAGAGGGTGTAGAGTGAAAGGCCTGGATATCTACAATGAGTAATATAATTAGAAAATATTTTGATTAACAATGATAACACCACTATGAAACCCCGAGAACAACAAGTTTCTTCCACTAACCTCTTTGTGTCTTATCTGCCCATTCTTGGTGTTTTGTATTTTAATTTATTTTCATATTTATATGATATTTATATTTCATGCATTTCAAAACCCACAATATATATTATATAAGTTAGTTTTATATTAGATAGATAATAATAGCGACAATAAAAAGATTGTGTGTTGTAATCGGGCTCCTTGCGATTGAACCTAGGGTGTGCTACTATGGTTTATTCTTAAGACAATAGTGATGCATTCTTGATGGAAGCATGATGCTGCACTGGGCCTTTGGGCTAGTTTGTGGGCCTTTGAGCCATGTAATGAGCTTAATTCCCACTAGGCCTTCGGGAAATGAATTGAATAAATAATCATTGATGGGTGGGAAATCCCTTGCGGGGGGGGGGGGGGGGGGGGCTATGATTTTCCTTTCCAGCCTGTGTGTGCGTTGTGTGTGTGTTTAATATAATTTTACCCCGAAACACCTAATATATATATATGAATATATTTATATATTAAACATATCAATGAATAAATATGTATAAAAACCATAAAAAATAAATAAGAAAATAATATGTTTTTAATTATTACATTTTATTCATTTTCAATATTTATATTATATATATATTATTTATTAATATTAATAATTAATATATATATATATACATATTAAAAATACTCATTTTTATTAATAATTATTTCATTAATAATTTTTTTTAATTTATTGATTTTTAATTTTTTTTAATTATTACAATTTATTCATTTTAGTTTTTTTATTTAATTTTTACAATTTATTCATTTTATACATCTATATTAAATATATAATATTTAGTAATATTTATAATCTCTATATATGTATATTAAATATATTCATTTTTATCAATAAATATTTTATTAATAAAATGTCTAATATTTTTCTTAATTTACTCATTTTTAATCCTTATTTGTTTAAGTATTTTATTTTATTCATTTTATATATCTATATATTTAATATATACTATTTACTAATATATTTATAATTTATATTAAATTTATTCATTTCTATGAATAATTATTTAATTAATATTTTTTTTAATATATATATTTCTAATTTTCTAATTTTTAAATTTTATTTTCTTAGTTACGTCATTTTATTCAAGACCTTTATCAGTGCTAAAAAAGTGCTGATAATGGACACCCTTTATCAGTGCTAAAAATAAAGCACTGATAAAGGGTAACCTTAATTAGCACTAAAAATAATGTGCTGAGAAAGGGTACTATTTATCAATGGTAAAAAAGCACCGATAAAGGTTATCCTTTATCAGTGCTAAATTTTTTTTGATAAAGGGTACCGTTTATTGGTGTTTTGTTAATCATTAATAAAGGGAACCTTTATCAATTATTTTTTCTAGAAATGATAAAGGTCAACACTCTTAAAGGCCAGTTTTGTAGTACTGTTACAACTCGCCTACTTAGATGTATTTCATAAACCATGATGATAATAGTTTAGGGAGATGTTGGATACGTTGGGTGCATCACGAGTGACATGCCATTAATGTATTAGTCAAGGAAGGATGGGTAAATTCTATCTTTTATAGAAGCTAATATCTAGACCCTTTTATTGGAATGGAAATATCTCCCTAAATTCCTAGTCCATTGGGTAATGACATGTTTATATTTGATAGTCTAAGAGAGATATATTGAGCATATAGGTTGGTGACACATATGTGTGACCTTCTTGATGAGATATTAAAACCAAGGAATTATATTACATAGTGAGCATTCATACGTGGTTGTCATCATTAGGACATGAAGTTCTTTCTCTTGGGTTCCAAGACTCGTTACTAGATAGTAATCTTGGAGGTTATCCAAACCCACCTAATGCCAATGAAAGAGAATATTAGAGGGCCACACAGTAAGTGTTTTCGTTAATATGGATTAAATTCTATTTGAATTTAATTTTTGGAATAAATATTATTCTCAAGAATAAGGAATAATTTTATTCAAGTTTAATTTATCACTAATATTCACAAGATAATAAATAATTATTTCTTTATTAATAAATAATTTATTTGATTACATGAATATATATATAAAATATTTATTCACTGGATTGTGATTAAAATATTTATTTATTTATTGAATATTTTTAATAAATATCTATTATCTAGATTGTGAATAAAATATTTATTTATAATTAATATATTTATATGGTTCTTCAATAAATTCTAGATGAGTTTAAACAGACCAAGACTGAGTCTGGTGTCAAATATTAATTAGTAAGACCGGTATAAAATATTTTTTATTATGAATATTGGTGCACACTAAAAAGTAATAATAATGATATTATTATTATTATTATTATTATATGGAATGAGATTTATTAAAGGTTTTAAATGTTATTTAATGGATGAAATCTAATTAAATAATATTTTAATATGAACCCTAACTCTATAAATAGACTGTTATTACTATTTTATATTGCATCCAAAAATTGAGAATAGAGAATTGTTGCACACAAAGAATTCACTCTTGACTCCTCTTCCTCTCTCCCTGTCAAGAATGTGAAGTTCAAGAGTGATTTATTCTTGATTGAGGAATGTGTGATCAAGAACGAACCATGCAAGACATCTGATTCTCTGCGCTATCACTCAGTGATCGAGTGGTTTTTCTATGAGGTCACTGGAACACATGGGAATCACCAATAAATGGATTATATCATTGGATCCTCACAATGTAGCAAAGGAAATCCCTAAGAGTATTTTTAGATGATCAAAAATCATCAATGAAGAAAGTTATTAAGCCCACATATTTATTTATTCAAATATTAAATAAATTAATTATAACATCCTCTATATGTTTTGACTCTTTTTATTTAAATAAATTAATTATAAATTTGACATGGAATATAATCGCTCAGGGTTTTGTGTAAAGATGATTAAATGAAATTTTAATATGTCACCCATCACCACACTCTTTCTCTACACCCAGAACCATCAAGAAGGCCCTGGGACCACTAGTTCTTCTAAGTAAAACCTACCATCCTCATACTAATGAAAAATACAAGCATACTATTCATATTCTAGAGGATATGTTATGAGAATGTGTTTTGGATTTCTGTGGTTCATAGGAGCAACATTTGGAATGTGTGGAGTTATCTTATAACAAAATTTCCTAGGAATTGGTCAAAATGGATCCTTTCATGGATATGTATAGAAGAACATGTTGTTCCACTCTTTATTGGTTAGAGGTAGGTGAGTTAGTGCTTTTTGGGACTAGTCTCATGTTAGAGATGATTAAGTAGGTTCAGTTGATCATAAAGATTTTAGTGACTACAAAGAGCTGCTAGAAATCATATATTGACCATAAAATAGAAACTATGGAGTTTGAGATTGGTCATGAAGTTTTTATTTGACTGTCTCCAAGGCTAGGGAAATGTCGTATCATAAAGGAAGGGAACCTAACACCCACATTTTTTTGGGCCGTTCAAGATAGTGGAGAGGGTTGATAAAGTGGCATAACAATTGTCTCTTCAACAATGCTATATTTCCATGATTTTTTTTTCAATTGTCACAAATTTGGAGATATCATTATGACCCTTCTCATGTGATAGATGTTGATGGAATAGATTTGGATGTTGATGTTTCCTTTGAGGAGAATCCGATCCATATTATGGACCACAATGATAAGAATTTATGAGGATAGACCATTCCACTAGTATGAGTGTTGTAATAGTATGAGTGTGTTCAAGAGGAGACCTAGGAGAGGGATTTTGATGTGTGAGAACACTGGTAGACTTGTTCTCTGATACCCTATAGTGATGTATAGATCAGATTAGGGATGAGCTGTTATGGTGGGGAGATTATAGGATCTCAAAATTTTCCAGGCATGTCTATCTTTAAATTTTTGAATAAACCCCCTTGAGTTGGATTTTCTTTCATTTAGACCATGTTTATAAAGCCAAGGTTAGGGTTGGGTTAAGTGTTCTAGAGGTAAAAAATGAATATAATGAGAGTTATATATATAAAACAAATTCACATTGTGAACCTAATACATGATGGGAATTATTTGGGGTAGACCTATTGAATTATATTCACAACATGAACTGTTTTGGGAAAACCCCATAAATTATATGCATAACATGAATTATTCTAGTTTTACCCCATGAACTGAATTCACCCTTAAATTAATTACACCCACTAAACTACTTTCACCCCCTGAATACACCCCATGAAAAGGAAATCACATCGTGAAAACATTTCACAATGTGAAATGTTTCTTTGATGTTTTTAACTCTTAGATGATGGAAATTGGAAAAAATTAAGGAATCTATACTTTAATGAAATTAAATCAATTAAAGTTATGAATTTTTTATAAACAACCCTTTTTGAAACCTTATAAGGTCATATTTTTCTAACACAGTCCTCCTTTCTATTTGTATCCCTTCCAATAATAATTTTTTGGGAATCCCCTTTGAACCATAAACGAGGCCACATTTGGACTTGGTGTTGTAGACTTAGATATCAAAGGGAAGGAGGAATCTAATTGATACTACCAACATGAGGTCTTTTCATTGTATTTTCTGCATTCAAGGTGGGTGATCTAAATATTATCCATTTTTTTTGATTTAATTATCCATAGTATATGTGATATTCATAATTGAAATGACACACCACACATGTGACCTAATTAATTTGAAAATCCATGTTAAACAATAATCCTTTTTAGACAATCCATTGTGTCACATTGGGTCTATTGGCATGGAAACTGAGACCCATGACCAAGCGATAGGTGTGCCATCTTTAGACCCTACTGAGACCTAGTCAATTTGATATTAGATCCGTGAGATATATTGAAAAAATTGATTGATTGTTGGATTAGTATTATGAATTGAAGTAACATGAAATTCATTTGATCACTTAAGGTAGAATAACCATAGATAAATTTATTTAACTATTATGTTAATAACCTTAGGGTTAAATGATAAATGAAGTAGGTTTGATATAATTATGGGGATAATGGGAAACATGGATTTATGAAACATAACAGGCTAGAAAAATGATAATTTTGAAAATTGATCATTGTGACTTGTAGTGATATATCTTTTATGTTTTATCTGGCCTTTCAAATTTAATTCTTAGTTTTTGAGCTTATGTGACATTGATGTGATTCATTCCTTTGAACGAGATGCTTATTGGAATGCTGAGTTATCTAGATATGACTCATGATTTATGTTAACACCATAGGGTATGGTGCATGATTTTATACTATGTGAGGGATAGGTTTATATGTACTTGATTCTTGAGGATAGAGTATATTATTATGTTTTATATCTATGTATTATATGCATATTCTCAGAATGCCTCAGGGTGAGATTGTGGATACCCTGCGGGAAGAGGTCATTTGTTAATTTTATGTTTGTGGGATTCATCCTTTGAAGAAGAATCTACCACCGGTTGGGTGATTCTTTCTTATGTATGAGGATCCACCTATAGCCATTGATACCTGACAGGGCACTGAAGTAGGTTTTACTGACCCTGGGTGTCAACCCGAATCTTGGGGGATTAACAAGTTTAATTTATTGATAATATTAATTTATTTAATTAAAATGATAATTATCTCTTTGTTTCATTCATTATATTTCTAAGAATGGATTTTTTAGACATGGTGGTGTTGAAATATTGAGTTTTACTCACACCCTAGATGATCCATATTTTGGTACATGATCATATTTTATGGATGCAGGTTTGGACACGTGGAAGGGCCCCTGTTGCAGATTTGAAGCTTACTAGATGGGCTGGAGCTTGGAGATGGGATCAACATGGGGATTTGGGATAGGGTCTTTGGAGTATTTATTTAAGTCTGATTTTATTTTATCACCATAAATTTTAACATGTAATTTAGTTACATTTATCTTTTAATTACATTATACTATTGCTATTTGGATTTATTCAGTTCTTCCTTTCTCAGCTTTGGTTTCCTGTTAAATTCTTCATATTTTTTCAGTTATTTCTTCTACTCTAATATTGTTTTCCCATATCATTGTAACTATTTACCAAAGGGTATAGTCTGCCCACTATATTCCTTACACCATCACTTCTAGTCGACATCCTCTAGAATATGAGAAGTATTCCTAAGGTCACGTTGAAAACTGGCTCTATCACTTGAGGGAGCATTAGGTTGGGGAAGTTACACCCTAATTGGCCTCACAAGGTGGAAATACCTAGAAAAAACATGAAATAACCAAGGGGATACTAACTAGAATATAATTATTACCAATGCAGCACTCATTTTCAATTTCCCATATAGGTACCCAATGTTCTATTGAAACCAATAAATATTATGCACTAAGAAATAAATAAAATTCATTCAATTAAATTGTAATTTCACATACCAAACACCATATAAGAAAAAAATACATTATCAATTCCATACCATAATGATTAATATTATAAATCCACTAATTATTTTAATAATATATAGGAACATATATAAATTAGAGTATCAATAATCGATGATAACATCCATTGTTCAAAATTTTCAATTAAAAATTGTAAAATAATTTAAAACAAATAAATTCACTTTATAAAAATCAATAATAATTTGAAACATATTTTATAAATCCATTTGAACCAAGACAAGCCTTAAAGACATTTTTTCAAGATACTTTTGGGCATAAAATATAGTTTTTGAAATGTAACACACCAAAAAATTTTTAAATACATTATCTATAAAGAACAAAAGATATAAAATCATCACGAAAAATTTATTATTCAATAAAGGAAAATATATAGGTTCTATTTTGAAAATGAAAACAATTAGAATACAAAATCCCATAGATCATTTCAAATAAATAGAACTATTTAGAAACACCTACCTTAATTATCATGAACCAACTTGAATTACCCAACTATCTAGATCCCAAGCCCATCTTGAAATGAAATTAAGGGAATTCATTATCCCAATAGTCTAGATATAAGAACATAGGAACCATGAACAACATTAGGGAACAATTTTTCCACAAAAGAACCTAAATAATGTAACATGATTAATGGAAATATCAGTATGCCGATACAAGTCCAAAATAAGAAGGATAAATAATAAAGACAAAATATGTTTAAGAAAACCAAAAAAATAAACCAAAGTTCAAGCACAATAATACCCCAACTCCATGGGACATGTAGTAACCTACATATTCCCACATCCTTCTAATATGAAAACTCACCGCCACTCTTTTGTGCCTTTCCTTTAGCTGCATCGGACTAAAAAATATATACATACACCCAAATATGTTTGTTGTTTGGGATAAAAAAATACTATTAGGATATAAATAAGTGTTTTATAATAATAATTTAAAAAATAAAACAATTATTCTCAAGTAAACAATGATAATACATGAGATACAATTTTACCCATTTTTTCCCCAAACATCACATCTTGGTGTTTCTTTTTGGGTAAATACATCCCTTTATTTTAACCATCTTTCATTCAGGTCATTTCTTGGGTTTTTGTGAATTTTTAATGTTTTTAGTTGTTTCTAGACCTATTCATGGTTGGATCATGGTTAGATAAAACCATTTAGGTCATCCAAAGAAATAGTGCATCTTGTATTGGAGTCTCATAGGAGGGCGCACTGTTAGATGTACAATTAGTACAGACCACGTGGCCTTCCCCTAATTCTATGTGGTTAAAGGAAAATGAGTTTTTCATGGTTGAAAAATTATTTTTCAAACAATGTGAGCAAACCATGCAGATCCTCTAGTAGCCCAGAAAGTGGTGCACAATTAGTGCATAGTTTGAGAAATCATGTGGCTGAACCCTGAAATGTTAGTTAATTAATCCAAATTTTAATTTTGAGACATGAAACATGTTTGATTTGGCTCATTATTTTTTAGTGGGTTCTGATATAAATCTATGAGGATCCTATTCGATATTTTGGTTATTCCTTTATTTTCAGTGATCAATGTAGATGGATCCTTGGGTGTTGGATCCGAATTTTCAATGGTATATACCCATTCTTTTTCATTTTCCATTCATCTAATAGATCTATTCTTATCTCCCAAATAGAACCTTATATTAGAGCCATTTATGCTAGATCTAAGGTTTTTATCATGATCTAATTTGGTTTCATATAGATCCATCTTGGAATTGTTAGCTATTTTACGAATCTTATATTATCATTGTATGATCTTTAGGAATAATTGAGGTATGTTTTTTCTAAAATATCATTTTTTTCAAAAATTTAAGAATTGGAGTTTCCTAATTTTGAATTCATGATTTTGGGTGCTTCCTTGATCCTCATTATCCTTGATTCATCTTGTATTGTGGTTTCCCTAGGGGGATGATATTCAATGTGTTTTGAGGTAGGTGGTTTCATGAATTGGATTTGTTCTACAAACCTTGTTTGGTTTTCCTTAAATTTTTTTTCTATAATAGTTAGAAAATATGTTTTATGGATGTATATGGAAAATATATTTTGAAATGGTTTTAATATAATAACTTATGAATCCTAGTGGTTTTAGTAACATTTTATTGAAATGAGTTTCTCCCTTGGTGTTGATAATTGAAATGGTTTTAAAGCATGTTTTAAATGTTTTCAAAGTTGAAATTTTCTTTGAATATTTTTATATAGTAATAAAAACAGTTATCAATAATGATGTAGGGATTAATCCTTGGGTATGAACTCTTACCCACTAGACCTATATTTCTATAGTAATGTGCACACTAGGTTTAGTATATTTTTTAAAGGATACACTCTTGAGAGAGAACTCTTATATCCTAGACATATTCTGCTATGGTAATGTGCACACTAGGTGGAATACGAATCACAATAATTATATGAGGATCATCCCTAAAGTATATATATTGTGACTTAAGGGATAAATTTTCTATTTTTATTATCTTGGAAATGTATGTTGGAATGAATATCGAAATTCTTGGAAAACTAAGCTATTGGTGTGTATTAAAAACTTAGAAAATGCGATTTTCCATGTTTTAGGATTAACTTTGTAAAACTGTATCTCATTAATTTTCACTTTTTACTTGAGCATAAATGGTTAATTTTGTAAAGTCTACTTGTTAAACACTTGGTGGGATCATAATAGGCTTGTTTTTCTCACACCCTACATACAAATTTGGGTGTATATAGATATTTTTTGTTCTAATACTGGTAAAGGAAATGTTCTACATGGTGGAAGTGTATTTTATAATTTATAGGGTGTGGGAGTTTGTAGGTAACTACATGTCACATGGAGTTCAGGTTTTTTCAAGATTTTAAATTTGGTTCATCGTTGTCGTTTTTGGACACCTGTGTTGTCTTTCTTTTTAATACTTCTTATTGTAGACCTATATTTGTATACTATAATTTTTTATATTCATGTTATTATATTTATGTTTTTTTTGTTAAAATATAATTCCCAAAGGTAGTTCTTGGTTCCCATGTTTTCGTCAACATGTAAGGATTAGAAACAAATTTTGGGTTGTTTTAGGACTAGACCAGGTTCTAGAAATCCGGGCTAGTTCATTGAAAATTGGTACCAAATGTCTTTTTGTCTATTTATATTGTTGGTATGCATTTCTTGATGTCTTGGTAGATAGGATATAGGAATATAGGTACTTAAGGGGTATGTTGTTACCGAGTTCTTTGCCAGTGAGCATCATTACATGCCTTAGGTTACCATAGGTGGATAGGAAATGTGTCTTTTGAGATTTATAATGTTTTGATCTTAGTTTTTCTTTTGTTTATAACCCTTTAATTTTATTTAGATTTTATTGTATTAAATTGGAATTTATTCTTGGATGTTGTATTCCTGTGTCTCCTAATCTATTGATGTTAAGTATCATACCCCTAGAAGACTTAAAATGATTCCCTGATAGGGTGATTCTAATGAACCATGGTAGGGAAACCCTCTAGTTGAGAAAATTTTTATCAAAGTAGTTTTATGCATTTTCTTAGATATGGACCAAGGTATAGAACCAAAAACTTTTAGGCTAGAGTGGTAGATCCTCAAAGCTACGAGAGAAAATATCAAGATTAGATGTTTCTTCCCCAAAAACTACCATATTTTATGGTAATTAATATAGTGACCCATGATTAACATACATGGATATTAAATTATTTTAGATGAATATTTAACACATTACAAAATTACATTCTTGAGGACCATAATAGTTTAGTGTCTTCAGAAACATGGAACAAAATAATATAACTTGGTGAAAGATATTTTAAAATAATTTATCAATAAAAATATATTTTCTTTTAAAAATTCTTTGAAAATATTTTTCTTTTAAATTAACCTTTTGAAAATATATAAAACAATAATTGAAAATCATTTAAAACACTTCTTGAGCAAGATTGTTTTAAATTATTTTTATTTCAAAATAGATTTGAAAAATTATAAAAGATTCTTTGAAACCATTGAAATCATTTTATTTTTAAATAACCTTGAAAAGTTATAAATGAATCTTGAAAACATTTTGAAAACATTATCTTTGAATATATCTTTAAAAAATTATAAAGGAATATTAAAAATATTTCAAAAACCTTTTATTTGAAAATATATTTAAAAACTTATAAAGGAATCTTGAATTTTTTTTGAAATTTTTTTATTAAAATAACATACTTTTAAAATCATTTTAATTGAAAATGATATTAAAATATCATTTAAAAACATTTTTGAAAACATTTTTAGGAAACACAGTTTTTGAATAAAATAGTTTCCCAACCGAAGAGAGAAATAAAACAGGATATTATTCAAAACATATTTTTAATTAACTACTATTATTCATAAAAATGATTCAATTACTTGAATATATAATGAATAACCATATAAAAAGAAAATTTATTATAATTCATGACATATGGATCATAATATTTCATCAATAGAAGATTAGTCATAAATAATCCTGATAAACGATGAGATTATATTAATAAACAATTACCACATTAGAAACTTTGAATCATAACCACCCATGAAAGAATAAAATTAATTGAAGCTTAAAATATAATTAAAGGAAGTATATTCATGATATAACATTAAAAATTTAAGTATATACGCCTCATAAAATAATATAGGTTCATAACAAACCATGTGTACCAAAGAAGAAAAATTGATACAAAACTACCTTATTAATTTGGTAACTTTTGAACTCCAAAACCCCATGAAATAGAGATCATAAAATGAATATATAAATGAAAATAAATTTATTTATTAGTATCATAGAATAAATTCTTGGTAATTATATACACCACATTAAAGAAACAGGTGGTGAATTATTCATAAGTATTGTAGATTTAAAAGTGAGACTAAGAATCCCTACTACTTGAGTAACTTTTGAATCATGAGATCTGTGAAAAAATTACATAAATTATAACTTGTAATATAATTAAATAAATTAAATTAATTATATAAAATTTCATAGGTCAGTATATATACCACAAAACAGGAATAGGTGGTGAATATTTCATATATCTAATAGAAATAAAAGTGAGACTAGAAAAGCATTACCTTAAGTCTTAAATTTATTTGTACATATTCAAAACTCATGTATAATAAATATAAGTTTATTATAAATCTATAAAATTACCATATTATTATATATCATACTATATATTAATTTATTATGACTTTATATTACAAGTTTCTTAACATTTTCTTTCTAAAGTTACATTTTGGATAATAATTGCTTTGTTTTTTGTATATGTTTTGACTTGTTATTGTTGATATGCTTACTTAGATCCTGATTTAATTATTTAATTAATGTAAAACATGATATAAATAAATTATATAATTATTTATAATAATCTATGAAATAGTGAAATATGAAATGGAATACACCGTTCATGGAGATGGTATGTTGTGTGTACGCATGAATGTTGTTTTCATTTTCTTGTCATATTGAAAGAAAGAATGTAAATAAAATATATATATGATCATTATATTATAATTATTATATAATTTATTTAATATAGGTTTATTAAACCCATCCTTAATACATTCCACATAAAGTGTGAATGAATCACATCACTTTGAGGAGGTAGTAGTCTTTACGTCCACAAATAGAGTTATTGTATTCCCACAAAATGGAAAGCATATAGGTATATGTTATATAATAAATCCAGAAGAATAAATACATCCTAAATACTCTATATATAATATAACAGCAGTAATTAAATAATTATTATCAACCTTTAAATGTGGTAATGAAATAAAAAATGATATCAGTTCATGAGGTAGTAGTCGGCTGTACACATGAATGATGATGGAATTTCCCATTTAATGGATGTGTGTGTGAGTGTAGGTTAAAAATTTAACATAAAAAATATCATTATAATGATTATAATGAGTTTATTATATAATTTTTTTAATAATAATAATTTTGTTTATGGAGAAAGAAATAAAACAAAAGTGCTTATTGAGGGATATTACCTCTTCTTTTGGTAATTCCTTTCAGTTTTCACAAAAAGACTAACTTGGTTTTTTTATTCCAAAATCAATGATTATAAAAAGAAATTAGGGAATTTTGGAGCTTATATGGTAAGAGTTTTTATGATACAAAGGGATGGAGATTTCTGACAAAGTGAGGGGGGGGGGGTGAGTGTCCTTTTATAGTGCACGATGAGTGACATTCTTGTAAATATAAAATGGTAAACACTATTGAGAAGTCTCCTTTACATAATTTTCCTCCAATAATAGTTTTTTTAATAAAACGGAGTATATGGTCGAAATATGTTTAGTGAATGGATTTTTTTCATGTTCTAGGTTATTTTACCCTAAGTTAATGTTTAACCACTAAGTAAACTAATTTTTACCTTAACCGCTGTAGTCAATTTTAATTACTTCAAAAAATATTTTTGATAAAAAACTAAGTTGAACATACAATAAATTATAAATTATTATTTATACAAATATTTAATAAATTTTTCCAAATTATAAACATATAATTGGTAGAAATTAATTTAAAATTAATCCCGTAGATGGGATAAGATAATGAGTTTTTAAAGAGAAAGAGTTTAAAAGTTTAAAATAATTTTATATCCAATTACAATGTAAAATTACATAAAACTACCAAAATTTTATTAATATTTGTATAATGGACCTAAATATACTTTAAAAATAATTTAAAATATAATTTAATTATATAAATAAATTATACAAAAATTGAGTTTTCAATTAAAATTCAGGGTTTTTCATTGTTGATCAAAATATGTAACTTCTGAGAAAAATACCAAAAATTCACCCAATGTATTTTGTTATTTTATATTTAAATAATGAATTTTATTTTTTAAATTATAATTTATAAATGTGTCAAAAAATATTTTTAGAATATGTACGCCAATAAACGGTGTTAACATTACAATTTAGAAAGAATATATATCTTTATGCATAAAATTGGATTTTTTCTTATCTCTTGTTTAGAAAATACTTAAGATGAACATTAAATATCTGACTAAATATAATATATAAATATTTCATTAAAATAATTTATCAAAAGTTATTTATTTAATTTATTTATGTAATACATTTTTAATTTCATAAATATAGTTTTCCAACAAAAAATTTCCTATATTTTCGAAAGGATTTTATATTCATTTCTTATTAATTGGTCACAAAATAATTCTTCTTATATACATGTGTGAACCATATTTTAATAATTTTATTAATCTTATACATAACTTCTATTCTAATGTCTAGGAGAAAATTATAATAATATTTTAATAATAATATTAATAATACATTATAGTTTGGTAAAACTAAGTCTTTCCTATAATGCGAGCTATATAAAAAACTTGGATTTGAGTGTAATACAATACAAACATTGTGTTTCATGAATTGAAAGATAATAGAAGTGGTTTGTGTAGTGAAAGATTAAAATTTTGTTGCGTGAAGCACAAACCAAACTTGGCACTTTCATATAACAAAAGCTATATTTAGTGTTATGTGAAATGAATGATATCAAAAAAAAAAAATCATTTGAAAAGAAATATTTTAAAAAATATTGGGGTGTTACATTCTACCCCCATAAAATTAATTTATCCCTCAAAATTCATCTAGGTTATCGAAACATTAATACTTGAATGTTCCTTTTATAGAAACCCACACCGTAAAGATGAATACTAAAATATCTATTTAAAAAAGAAAAATGGGGCCATAATGGTTAACCAAAGTAACTCATAACTAGGTTTTCACATAGGAGAACATAGGTGAAAAGTTAACACATAGACATTAAAGAGAAATATCACTATTAAGTTTTGATTGAGACTGATAAAGAAATTGGTTAGGATAAAGTTACAGATCACAAAGCCACAACCCAAAGTGGCTTAAAAAATGTCATTGATATCCCAAAAAATAATGATAATAGGACAAAATTTTATTGCAATATCCTTTTCATAATGTTGAATAATTTTCATGATAATATATACTTACTTTATTTTAGAATAATATCACACTTTTTTGTTCCTTCATTAATTTCCCCTTCATCTCTTATTCTAAGAAATGAAAGTGATTTTTTCATTCCTAAAGTATTAGTAGATCAGAAGATCCATAAATAGAATGATATATTATTACACAATTCTTTATCACAAAAAAAGTTCATAACTTGTTATCTAATATATTTAAATCCTCATGTAGTGAGATAATAATTTAATCTCCATAACCTCATCCAATGATTAATATAATCCATTCCATAAATGGTTAACCTTATAACCCTTCCAAAAGATGAATGTCCAAAACATTATAAATAATTTAACTAAATCAGCTTAAAATTGATCCCCCATATATCATAATGTGTATCATGGTTGTAACATTACAAACATGTGAATAAATTCATTATTTATTATCTTGAAACACTATATTAAAATGAATTACCATACATCCTTATTGAATACATGAATTATTTCTTATTCCAAAGATCATTATATGTATTCCTTAAATCCAAGAATTTTGTAATATCTATCCAAGAGATCACAAACCACTTTTTCAAAAAATCCTTTATCATATATGAGGTCATAAATACAATCCAATTTACTTTATCCATTAAAATTCTCTCTTTATCCATACTAAACATCAATTTATCAGCATTAATAACAAATTAAGAGGTAGATTTCCATATTCATTTTTCTTCCAAAAATAATAAACTTTCAATTAAATCACTTTTCTAGGTCATCAATACTTTTGAATATATATATATTTTCAAAATACTTAATGGAAAACATATACTTCATGATTCATATAAAATAATTATTGAAGTACAATTCATATAATCTTAATCATGTAAATTTATTATTAAACTGTTACTTAGGATTCATCATCTTATTCATTAATACCCCTTTCTTAGAATATGAAATTTGAATCATGTCTTAAGGTTCCTAAATTCAATTTAATCATTCTTCTTACATTAAATTTAAACAATATATTTAGAACATACCATAACTTTCATATGTCGTCCACATACTCTTTATCATATATAGTATAACCAATAGACATGCCACATTCCTGATTCGCTTCTTTATATTTCCTCTTAGTATAATTATTTTCATAATGCCCATACTATCCACATATGAAACATTCAATGTAAACCTAGTTACATCCAATTCCTACTGTTGACTAAGACCTGAAAGTATATCTTGAGAAACACTTATCATAGCATAAAAATGCATAATCATGAAAAATTGCATATAGGGTTCATAAATCATGGAACATTCTTATAAATATATGAAACATTAGGATTACCCTTAAAAAATACATAGAAATACCCTTATCAATATACATAGGTATATTACTAATGTTTTCTCACACTAGTTTCCAAAGGTTGACTAAACATTTCCTTTTATGACAACTATTGTGACCCAGGCTTAAAATACATGGATATTACATCATTTTAGATGAATATTCAACAGATTATAAACTTACATTCCCGAGGACTATAATAGTTTTGTGTCTTTGGAAACATGGAACACAATCATCTAACTTAGTGA
Organism: Viscum album; assembly: GCA_963277665.1. Taxonomy (NCBI): domain Eukaryota; kingdom Viridiplantae; phylum Streptophyta; class Magnoliopsida; order Santalales; family Viscaceae; genus Viscum; species Viscum album. The sequence goes on along the minus strand of OY728153.1, from coordinate 286,635,149 downwards.
AAGATCTTTTAAAACAATTTCTTGATAAATATAGATTTTCTTTGAAAAATAACTTTAACATATTTTTCTTTTAAAATAACTGTTTAAAAACAGATAAAAGAAGATTAAAAATAATTTAAACCACTTATTGAACATAAAACAATTTTAGAATACCTTTTTATTTTAAAATATATTTGAAAACATATAAAATATTATTTCAAATAATTGAAATAATTTTCTTTGAAAATAACCTCAAAAATTATAAATGAATCTTTATTTTTTTGAAAACCCTTTTCATTGAAAATATCTTTGAAAACTTATAAAGAAATCTTGAAAACATTTTGAACACACTTGATTTGAAAATATATTTAAAAACATATAAAAGAATCCCGAAAACATTTCAAAAACATTTTTTAAAAATAAAACAATTTAATATAATTTTCTAGGATAATTTTATTAAGAGATAATTAAAAAAAATTGAAAATGTTTTTAGGAGTCATGGTTTTTTAATAAAATGCTTTTCTAACCAATGAGAGAAATAAAGTAATATTTTATTTAAAACATTTTCTTAATTATCTTAAGCGAAAAAGAGTCAGAAAAAGGTAACATTACTTGAATATATCATGAATAACCATAGTAGAATAAAATTAAATATAATTATTGGGATATGGATCATAATATTTAATCAATATAAGAATAATCATAAAAAATCCTGATAAAAAATTTGATTTTAGCAACAAACTCTTACCTCCTTTGAAACATTGAATCCTAATTCCCCATGAAATAATAATATTAAAGGAATGTTAAAATATCATTAAATAAATTATATTCATGATATAACATGAAAAATTGTAGTATATACTCCTCATAAAATAATATACGTGCATAAAAAAACATGTGTTTCAAAGAAGACAAATTGAGATAAAATTACTTTACCGATTTGGTAACTTTTGAACCATAAAACCACCTAAAATAGATATCATTAAATTCATATGTAAATATAAATAAATTTAATAATATGTATCATATAATACATTCATGGTAAGTATATACACCACACTAAATAAATGAGTGGATAATTAGGCATAAGTTTCACAAAAATAAAAGTGAGACTAATAATCTTATTACTACTTGAGTAACTTTTGAATCATGAGATCAGTGAAAGTATAACATCAATGGAAACTTAAAATATCCTTAAATAAATTAAATTCATTCTATAAAACTCCATATGTCATTATATACACCACACAATAAGAATAAGTGGTCAATATAACATATATATATCACAAAAATAAAAGTGAGATAAGAAAACCCTTACCTTAGTCTTGAATTTCTTCATACACATTATAACCCCATTTATAGTAAAAATATGTTTATTATAAACCTACAAAATAAATATATTATTATATATCATACCATTTATTATTTGATTATGACTTTTTATTACCCATTTATTATGAATTTCATGCTTAAGTTATGCTTTAGGTAATAACAGCTTTGTTTTTCATATGTGTTTTGAATTTTTATTCTGGATCCTCTTACTTAGACCATGATTTAATTATTTATAGAATGTGAAACATGATATAAATATCATATATATTCAGTATATATTTATATATAATAATATATAAATGAGATAAATATGAATTTGAATACAATGTTCATGGAGACAGTAGGTCATACACACACATGAATGTTGTTTTTGGTTTCTTATCATATTGAAAGAAAGAAAGTAAATGATATATATATATATATAATAATTAAATTATCATTATTCTGTCATATATATAATATGAGTTTACTAAACACTTAAATTATACATTCCATGTAAAGTGTGAATGAATCACATCACTTTGAGGAGGGGGTAGTCCACACATCCACAAATGAAGTTTTCATATTCCCAAAAAATAGAAAGAATTAAGGTATATGTTACATAATATTACAAGAAGTATAAAGACCTAAAAAATATCATATATATAATATAAAAATAGTAATTACATCATTATTCTAAACCTTGAATGGTGGTAATGGAAGAAAAAATGACATCTATTTGCGAGGCGGTAGTCCGCCGTACACACGAATGATGATTACGTATCCCATTTTATAGAAGTGTGTGTGAGTGTAGGTATAAAAATTAACATAACAACATATAATTATATTTAGGATAATGATGATTTTATATAATCATTGAATAATAATAATTTATGCGGTGGAGAAAGAAATAAAACAAAAGTGCTTGTTGAGGGATGTTACCTCTTCTTCGGGTAACTCCTTTTGGATTGAACCAAAGGGCTAAATTGGATTAATTTATGCCAAAAGTGAGGATTATAGGATGGAGTAAGGGAATTCAAGATATTTTTTGGGTATGTTTTGGACCAGAAAAAGGTATTTATTGGTGTGAATAAGTGAGGTGTGTGAGTGCGATATTATAGAGGAGGAGGAGTGGAATTCTTATAAATATTAAGTGGTATCCCTTACATCATGTGCCTCCATTAATGGTTAATTTTTTATACATAGGAGGATATGGTCTAAATATGTATATTAAATTTATTTTTGACATTTTTCTAGGTTATTTGGCCGCTTAAGTTAAATTTTAACCACTAAGTAAACTCGTTTTACTTTAAACATTGTAATTAATTTTAATTACTTCCAGTAATATTTTTTTTCAAAAAACTACGTTGAACTTAATAGAAATTATAAATTAGGATTATTCCAAATATGGAATCCATTTTTTCCAGTTAGAATAAATAATTGGTAGAAATTAATTTAAAATTAATCCCATAGATGGGAATAAACAATGAGTTTGTAAAGTGAAAAATTTCGAAAGATTGAAATGTTTTTTATCCAATTTCAATGTGAGAGTGATTGAAATTACCTAAATTGCATTAATATATGTATAAGTTTTTATAAATAAACATTAAAAAAAATTAAAATATCATTTAATTTCATAATTAAATTATAAGTAAATTCATTTTGAATTAAAATTCATTATTCTTCACTATTCATAAAAAAACTTCTCCAAAACATTCCAAAATTTAACCCAAAGTAAATTTTTATATTATTATTTAAAAAATGGAGTTTATTTTGTCAAATTAAATGTATAAAAGTTTTATAAATTATATTTAAAATATTTCTACCATTAAAAGGTGTTAAAATTACATTTTAGAAAGAATATGTATCTTTACGCATAAATTTCCATTTATTCTTATCTCGTGTCTAGAAAATGCCTAAGATGAAAATTAAATAGATGAATAAATATAATATATATATCTTATTAAAATAATTTTTCAAAATTGGACTAATTTATTCACTAAGGTAAAACATGTTTAATTGCATAAATATATTTTTCTAGCAAACGATTCTCTATATTTTCAAAAGGGTTTTATTTTCAATTCTCATTAACTAGTAACCAAATAATTATTTTTATATAAATTTTTAAACAATATTTTTATAATTAATTTAATATTATTCATAAGATCCATTCTAATGGCTATGCGAAAAATATAGTAATATTTTAATAATAATATTAACAGCGCATTGTAGTTGGTAAAACTAGGACTTGCATGTAATATAAGCTATTGAAGGAACCTGAAATTGGGTGTAACATAATAAAAAAATAGTGTTTAATGTATCAAAATATAATCTATGTGTTTCATGTATTGAAAGATTAACTTGGTTTTTCATAAAACACATACCAAACATTGTGCTTTCATACAACACAAGCTATATTTAGTGTTTCATGAATTATAAAATAATTTTTTTTAAATTAATTCTATTTTTTTTAAAAATATCAGGATGTTATAATGAATCATCATTAGGAGGTTAATGCTTATATATTAATTATTTAAAGGATATTTGGATTCTTTAGGACCCCTAATTCTGTTAAGGCGAGGTGTGATGTCTTTAAGCTAGATGTTCTGAGTAGAAGATGGCAGAACTCAGTTTTTTTGGAATAGAAACTTGAGTTCTTGGAGTGAAAATACTTAAGGTCCATATTCATCAAGAAATTATACCCAGAGTATATAAACTAGAAAAAATCCATGTAGTACCTCAACCTTGAGGAAGGGAATATGACAATGATGGAATACGCTAACCACTTCACCGACCTCACTCTATTTTCTATGGAGGATGTTTATAATGAAATTATTAGGACATAAAAGTTTCATATGGATATTTGAATTGAAATATATTCAAAGGTATTTATGATAAAACATTATATCTTTGCTGAGGTGGTGGATAGGGTGTTGATAGAAGAGATTGACTTGGTTCGTAAGACAATGCTGACCGAAGTTACTCCCATCTCCAATGGTAGCTATGGTGGATTAATTAAATGGAAAATGAAGTTGAATGAGTTTCTTAGAGGAAATAGTGGTGGTTATTCATATAATACTTTTATTATACCATAATTGGTGGTTATATTCACATGAATCACTTTTTTCCCATGCCTCTAAATACCTATAACTCTTGCGGATGCTGTGGTCATTTATATCAGTTTTATCACTCATTTTCTTCTCTATTATCTTGTATAGGCTCATAAACACATAAATAATTTTATATGTAGTTAGATTATTTATGTATAATAGGATTAAAACCATATTTCATTTGAATGAAGTAGTTATACATAATGGTGGAGTCTCTAATTGAAGTTGATGTGGGTCCTACTACCATGAATGGTTATACTTTTATTACTTTAACATTAAAGACTTCTATATTTGATACAACTATTTCTCACATTTTTTTAATGACATGTATGGTGTATATTTTAAACATCCAATATTACTCATTCAATTTTTTATGGAATTGCTGATGAATCTAGGAAAGAAAAATGTGCAAGGTTTTTTATTTCCCTCACACTCTTTAATTTTTTGTGATGTAGAGTTGTTTTGGGACTTTATAGTTCTCAACATGGACCTCTAAGATGTTATTATCAATATGGATTAGATAATTTATCACCAGGATTGTATCAATTGTTATCATCATTGGGTGTCTTTTTAACCTTATGGGAACTAACATATGTTTCTAGGTGAGTGGGATCTAAGGTCCAGTTGGGTGGAAAACACCCTTACAGTTATTTTCAAGTTAATGTCTTTGTTTACAATTGAATTGGGATATAAATATTTTAGTGGTGATATTACTATGATAGTAAATGAAGTCTATAATGTTTTTCTAGATGTATTTTTAATTTTTCCTCTAAAGAGAGATGGAAAGTTCTCAATTGATTTAGAACCATGAACTTTATCGATATTGATGCCATCATACCATATAGATCCAGATGAATTGAAAGAGTTAGATGATATGAAAGAAAATTTAATTATGCTCTCAAGTGTGTCACATTGAAAACCCCCTATACTATTTACCAAGAAAGATTATGGAAATATCATCTTATTCAATGATTATAAAAATCACAATCAAGTAAAAGTTAAAAAAGACCATTTATTTGCATCGATGATTTGTTTGATTAGTTGAAAGGGTAAAAGTGGTTTTATAATATTGATATTTGTTATGGTTATAACCTTCTTAGAATCAAGGATTAAGATATGACAAATATCACTTTTAGAATTAGTTTTGTACATTTCAAGTACCATGTGATTCCATTCAGTCTAATGAATTATTCTGTCATCTTCATAGAATCGATGAATTGTATGTTCCACTAGTTTCTTTACACATTTTTCACGGTTTTTGTGAATAAAATTATGGTATATTATAATGTTGAATAAGATCATGTGTTTTACATGAGACATATTTTGGAAATCCTAAGGGATAACCTCATATATAAAAATATCCAAAATTCCAATTATTTATTTGAAAAGTTAAGTTATTAGTACATGTAATATCAAAACATGGTATCTCAGTTGATCTTAAAAAATAAAATGTTATTATTTCATGGATAGAACACATTATATTAGTGATATAAAAAGCTTCATGGTTTTGGTAGGATATTATTTTTGGTTATTGAATTATTTCTCAAAGATTTATTCACCTTTTACTAATCTCACCTATATGAAAGATAATTATTGTGGGATTTGAATTATAAAAAATCCATTAATGAGATAAATTGGTGTTTTAAATTAACACAAATTTGCACTCAAATAGAGGTTGGATAGGGACACATAGTTTATTTTTATGCTTTGGATGCTAGTTTGGGCTGCATCCCCATACAAGGAAATCATGTGGTGGATTATGGATGACGTTATCTTCGAATGTTTGAGAGAAAATATCCTACTCATGATTTGGAACACATATCCATTTTACATTCCCTCAAGAGTTGGAGACAAAATATTTTAGGGGAGAAGTTTATTTTATATTATGATAATATGAATTTGGGACCCAAATATTCTAAAGAATATTTAATCCTATGGTAGAGATAATCAGTGGAATATGTGTAGTAATTCAACTTTGACCTTGGATATACTCCTGGAAAGGGTAATATAGTTGATAATGTTCTTATCAGGATATTTCCTTCTTAGGATATTAAGGAGGAAAATAATGAGTACAATTTTATGGGAATCTATGCTTAGTTTCACTTGAGTGTTAGGTAGGAAGGTCCAGTTAATGTTATAGAAAGTGTTCATTTGATATCCTCTCTCATGGAGAAGATTATCCAAGAAAAAGAGCATGATAATAAGTTTTGCAATTTCATGGATTCTTTATATGGGGGGGATACCATTTTTGGGTGGTGTCTCTCCAAGGAACTTATACATTGTTTCAAAAATTAGTACAATGTTCCATCAACTACAGGGATGTCCATGTTAGGATATTGTCATCATTCATTGTGGGCTATGAATCCCAGCACCACAAAGCGGTTTTATGGCACTAGGAATCAGTTCTAGTTCCGAAATAGTAAACAAGATATAACCAACTTTGTGTCTCAATGTTACATGTTACAACTAATAAATGATAAACACCAAAATAATTTTTTCAATTCATCCTCTAACCATACCAACATGGATATTTAATGAAATTTAAATGGATTTAATTGTTGGTTTATCTCAAACACCCTGATATAATAACACCATTTAGGAAGTAATAAATAGAACAACCAAGTTTGAATATTTCATACTTATTCTTGACACCACCAAAGTGGAATACTTGGAAAATTTGTATGTATAAGAGATCGTAAGGATTCATGGGATTCTCATGAACATTATATCAGGTAGTGACTCTCATTTTACCTCTCTATTTTGGATGGGCCTCTAGGAGGTGATTGGATCCTAGGTCAGGTTGAGCACAACATATCATCTACAGATGGATGAGAAGACATAAATGGCTAATCAAATTTTAGAATATATGCTATGTGCCCATGTCTTAGACTTCACAGGTTATTGGGATATCCACTTGGGGTAAGTGGGGTTTTACTAAAATAATAACTACCAGTAATCCGTAAAAATGGAACCTTTTCAATATTTTTATGGATAACCTCACAACTCTCATATCTCTTGGTCTATGGTTGGTAAAGCTTCTTTCTTGTGACTGAGCTGGGTTTAGGAAATAATGGATAGGGTTCATATAATTTGTTATAGTTTAGCAATGGATCAAAGTTGTTACAAGTATTATAAAGATCACAACCATCATCCTTTGTAGTTTTTGGTTAGTGACCATGTGTTCCAAAATGTATCACCCCATTTGGGTCATTGAAATATTGTAATATATGGGAAACTCACTCCTAGTTACATGGTACCATTTGAATTTATTGAATTGTTGGGAAACGTGGAATATATATTGGATATATAACCTTAGTTATCTTTAATCCATGATGTTTTCTATGTTTCCTAACTCAATAAGTACCAATGTGATCCATCACATGTTTTTAATTGGGAAGAAAATGACATAGAATATGATATGTCTGTGACTAAGAAACCACTATAAATTGTTGATTTTTGTGTAATGGTTCTATGTGGAATGTTTATACAATAGGTTGATTTATGTGGTAGCATGGGTTTGAATCTAATGAGATGTGGAAGCAGGAGTCTATAATGAGGGAATAATCTCCTAATATCTTTTTGAATCAACCTTATTTGACACTGCTTTCTAGAGGAAGAGAGTAATACGGTGGGGGATAATTTAAACATCTTGTTGTTTTTTAGGAACTTATATTTATTTTAACCATATTCCATTTGGATATTTTCTTAGGTCTTTTTAGATAAATTTTGGAAGTTTTTATAGGTTTTTGGACCATGTATAGATGGAACATGGTTATGGAAAACCGTGTAGGTCTTATCCAGAAACTGTGCATCTTATGTTAGATATCTATAGGAGGGTTCATGATTAAGAACACAGTTAGTCATAACCATGTGTCCTTACCCTCAAACCATGCAGTTCGAGATAGAGGTATTTTTAATGGATGAGACTTTTTTTTTCAAAAAGTGTCATCAAACCATGAAACTACTCCATTATCCTAGAAAGTGGTGCATGGTTGGTGCATGGTTTGAAAAATTATGCATCCAAACCATAAAATGTCTGTTAATTAATATAAATTTTAATTTTAAAAACCAAAAGACCACAAATTTTCTTCATTTTTATTTTAGTGCATTAATATCTCAACCTAAAAGACTCATATTAAAGATTTTGTAGATTCATTTCTTTTCAGTAATTGGTTTTGATGGATCCTTGGGTGTTGAATCTAGATTTTTAGAGTAATGTTACTATTGTTTTTCATTCTTTTTTGATATTCTAGACTTGGTCTTATCTACTCAAAAAACCCCCATAGATTAGGGATGATGATTCTAGATCTAAATTTTATGTCATTATCTAATTGGGTTCCTTATAGATCCCTATTATATTTAGAATTTATTTTCTAGATATCCAATTATCATTACGTTCTCTTCAAGAACCATCAATGTATGGGTTTTATCTTATTTCCATTTTTTATAAATTTATGAATTATTATTTCTTGACTTGGAATTAATTACTTAGGGTTATTCCTCAATTAAATTTATCACCTACTAATCTTCACTTATGGTTTCTACAATTGGTTGATATTCTAAGGGTTTCCAGGAAGGTGGTTTCATTATCTGGCTTTGTTATACCAATAAGGTTTCCTCTTTCCTTGAAATTGTTTTCTAAAATGGTCGGAAAACATGGTTTATGGATTTATCATAAAAATGTATTTTAAAAGGTTTTTTATTGCATGACTTGTGAAATATATTGACCTTAGTAATAATAAATTTAAATGAGTTTCTCCCTTGGTGTTAATAAAAATGTTTTAAAATAATGTTTTGAATGGTTTAAAAGTTTAAATTCCATTTGAATGTTTTTAATATGGTAAATACATAGGTTATTTATGATGAAGTAAGGATATATACTTGGGGATAAAATCTTACCCCATATACCTATTATGATAAGTTAATGAGTGCATTGAGTTTATTAAGTTTTGGAAATAAGCCACTCTTGGGAGTAACCTCTTACCCCTAGACATGTTTTTCTAGGGTAATGTACACAGTAGGTGGAATAATGATCACAATAATTATATGATGTTTCTCACTAAGTTAGAAATAATGTAACGAAATTTATATTTTTTCCAATTTTATTAACTTTGAATTATGTATTGGAATGTTTATGGAAATTATTTAAAAACAAGGCTATTGGTGTGTTTTGAAAATTGTGAAAAGTGTGATTTTCCATGTTTTAAGATAAACTATGTAAAATTGTATCTCATTACTTTTCACAAATAAATTGAGAATAAATGATTTTTTTTTTAAAGTTTTCTTATAAAACACTTGGTTGTATTATATTGGGATTTTTCTCACACTCTTTATACTCTTTTGAGTGTATGTATATATTTTTTGGTCTAATTTCTCTTAAGTAAATGTTCTGTAGGGTGGAATTGATTTTTATTATTAGAAGGGTGTATGAGTCTAGAGGTAACTACATCTCACATGGAGAGTTTTTTTTATTCTCAAACATTGTTTTTTCATTGTCATTTTGGATAGTTGTCTGGTCTTGCTTTTGGATCATTCCCATTTCATACTTTCATTTGAATACGAACATTTATTTTATTCATGGTATACTCTTTACATTATTTTGTTGAAAAATAATTCCCAATGGTAGTTATTGGTGACCTATAGCTTATCTCCTTCCCATGGTATTGGGAGCACACTTCGATCCATTTCTTCTCCAAACCATGTTATAGATAGTTGGGAAATATAGGTTGGTTCATGACATCAATTCAATTAAATGAATGTGTATTCCTTGTATAATAGAATATTGGGACTTAAAAAAATATTCATGAACCCTGGACACCAAAATACCTATGATTTTATTATACCCTAACCATAGCTTTGCTACCCAGGACTAGTTGAGGAATGGAAAAATGAAAAAATTGCAGAAGAGATGATCAAAAAGGGAATAATGAAGATACAAAGAGGTATTACCTTGGGACATAACATTAATATAAATTGATAAAATAAAGGATTTAAGGAGAATAATAGAGTCCAATATTAAAATCCCCAAGATATTTGTAGAATAAATGAGATCTATTATGAATAAACATGAAATACAATGGGAGATAAAAATATAAAAAAATTGAATTTTTAGGAAAAATTCATTATTAGGCCACATAGTTAGAAAAATTATTTGTTTAACTATGCATAACTAGTAGACTAAAAATTCACTACTGTATGGTTACTATGCATATTTCGGGTAACCGTGATCCCTTATTGTGAAACCTTTGAAAATCCTAAAAATTGTTAAATTTTAACTCTATATCATAAAATAAATAGTATAGCTTTTATATAAATATTTACATTCCAAATAGTTCATTTTTTGTTCCATAATTCTCCCCACCATATAACTTTATACCCATATAATGTCATCTACATTTTTAGTTTGAGAAGAGATAAGGCTAGTGATCCCTTATCAAGGCCTCATTCTCCAAAGTCACATTATTATATTTTCCATGTTTCCATAACAAATATACTAGTAGAATAAATTTTTCCCTCAACACTTTTATTATTATCCCCAATATGAATAGGTTTCTCCCAATCCATAGCATAAACTTCCAAATCCAAGTATTTTCACTATACTACATGAGACTGACCTAGGTGAGACTTATTGAATTAAGATATATGGAACACGTATTGAGTTAAAATTTTCTTAAGAGGATATTCCAGCTATTATGAAACCTTTATGATTTATTCCACAATCTCAAATGGTCCAACATATCTTGACATGATCATACACTACATCGTTAAACTTCAATGAATTAGTTATGAAGATACATTGAGAAGCACATGATCATAAAATAATGACATTATAGGATGATAAAATCAATTGATATATGATTTATGAATACTTTTAACTCTTTATAATATTTTTTTAATTAATTAAATCTTACTCATAATCTCATAAATGATGATATGAACTAATAAAAAATGTTAACACACTTAATACCAATATATAGGGGACCAGTAAGGTTAACCATAAAGATAATAAAATAGATCTATCTATACTAATGATTATTAAATTTTTTTATAATAAAACTCAAAAAATTATTAATGGTTCTCCTAAGAACCACCAATGTTTATCACACATGTATGAATCATATTTTCATGCATCTTTTTTATTCCTCCATCCAATGATTGGTCCAAAAATGATATGTTATGATTAATTTCAATGGAGATCCCATCTCCTCGAGAATACCTTTCCAAATATAAGAAGAATTTGGAGATTCACTATTAAAAACAATAATATATGTCCATCAATGCATCTTTACAATCTCTTGGATATAAATACTTTCAAGATCCTCTATTTTTAGTCCCTCCTTTATAGAGTTAAAATGGTCTTATTTAGTAAATCAATAAATAACCACACATATAGAATTCCCACCATGGGGAGATATAGATAAGTCACTTTTAAAGTCCATAAATACCTCATTTGATATATAAATGGGAATGATAATCAGTTTCAATAAACTATTGAGCTTTGGATGATCATCCTTAACTTTTCTTACATGTGAGGTAATAAGACATGAAAACAATAATTCCTTATGTCTTACCTATACAAAAATATATATTCTTGAGATTATAAAACATCTTAGTTTGACTAATATAATTAAATCAACTATAATGATGGAAACCTTTCATAACATTGGTACTTAATTATTTGTGGACCACAAATTTCTTTTTGAAACATATTTCTTAATTAGGAGACTGAGACCAATCACCTGAGGACTCTCCACAATTTATAATTTCTATAATATACCAATACAATAAATTAGATACTTTATCATTTTTTTTCATATAATGAGTGTGATATGTTCACACTAAATATAAATACCCAATCCTCATATTCTTTTATATCTAAATGATTTTTTCCAAAAGGACCATCAAATTCCACTCTTCCTTAGATTATTTCATTTATAACAATGGTAATTTATTTATAACAGAATTTGTGACTATGTTACCATTACTTGAGTAATATTCAAGCTAAAATTAAAATGTTTGAAGATGCTTTACCTAATTCTTATACTCAAGGATTAAGTATTTTAGTGAGAAACTTTTATTTATAATTTTCTAACATCTATACACTATAAATTTATCACTGTAGAGGTATTTTTACCCTGTATTAACTGTATAAATAAATATAACTAATTTAAGGTCAGGGGTGGGGTAATTAGTTTCATGACAGATTAATTGATGAGAACCATACACCCATACATTATAGTGTTTTATTGATTAACACCCCATATCTATAATCGAGGCATCACTATACACTATGAAACCATCATCATGATCAGGATGGATCATGAAAGAAGTATAAGTGAAAATTTTATTCAAATAATCATATTATATTTGAAATTAATCTATATATTATAATTTTAATCCATTTTATATCAATTATTAAAAGGAGAGGTTAATTTATAAAAATTATGACAAATTGCTAGTATGAACCTACCAAACCCAAGAAACCTCTGATTTAAAAATATTTTTTTGAATTTAGATAGATATTATAGTTTGAATATTATCAAGATAAATAATATATAATTCATTAGAAACAAATTGAATCAGGAACCTAACCTCTTGAATATATAACTGGTATATTGACAATGTTTCCTACTAGTTATGGTCCTTCAATGTTCTAAAGACAATCTCAAGATGATCCTCATGATCTTCCATGATCTTTGAATAAAGATGATTTTATTCCATAATCACAAAAAAATAATGTCCAATGTACCTATATAATATGTTATTCATATGTTCCATGAATATTTCATGAGAATTCATGAGCACAAAAGGCATCATGAGATATTTATAGTGCCCATATCAACTCTTAAAGGCTGTATTAGTAAAATCTTAATCTTTCACCATCAATTGGTGATATAAATACCTATGATTAATTCTATAAAACCATATTACCCTTTAAATAGGATAAAAAAGTTAAACAATTTTAGGTAGTGATTATTTATTTTCCATCGTTACCTGATTGTGATTTCAATAATTAACAAATATTTGAAGTGTTCTATTAGAATTATTTTTAAATAGAACAATATCCACCAATACCAAAACACTTTGCATGAATAAATATCTTTATCGCAAGACAAAAAATATAAAAATTAAATTAATTTCTTTAAAATGGTTTTATTTTATATGAAGTACCATAAATAAGATGCATACATAGTAGAAAATAAACTGTCAATTTGACCTCTTTCTTTCATGGAAATATAGATAAATTATCAGATTAGACCTCTAGATACCAATATGCGATGAAAAAAATATTTATATAACTAAATTCTATATAATTTATTAGTATGCTCAATAAATAATATGAGAAAGACTCAATATATTAAATAATAGTTCTTTATGTACCTAATATTGGATCCGAATTACCATGAAATATGTGAGTGTTACCACCAAGAGAAAGAAACATGACCATATGATAATAGTAATCAATATGATAATTGGAACAAATTACCCAGTCCATACCAAATATGAGGTTGAATACATCCGAATTAAGAACATAGAAATCCCATATGACCACAACATCTGAAATCTATACAATACATGAAGGGATTTTGAATCATTGTTCCATCCTTTTTCCCAAAGGAGTCATGGAATTCATTATATATGTCATATGATTCAATCATAAAATCAATTTACTATTCAATTTTTATGATGTAAAAGAATATGAGGAACCTATGTAAAATAAATCCAGAAAAATATAAGAGGAGATAATAATGGTACCTCTTATAGTAACTACCCAAAGTATTGACTCTCCAAGTGCATGATATTTCCTTTATAATTACCCAAATTTGGGCCTACTTGAAGAATTATTTATTATATAGGACTCACCCTACATATATACTATTTATTACTATTTTGGATAATGAGTCCGTACAAACATGGATATATCATAATTTATTTGAGAGTTTTTGTTAAAGGAAGTACCATCATTGTTCCCCAGATGAAGAAGACTTTTACAGAAAACATTATAGATATCCAAATAACCCACACTGATGAAATTACTTTTTTTTATCTTAAAAATAAAAATTTTAATGGATAAAATTATTATATTAAAATAATATTGGCTATACATGCATCAATGGATCATATGAAATGAGGTTATAAGTATAATGACCCTGCCTTAAACATTAAATAATCACGAATTAAATGAATAATTCACATTGAGGACCTTTTAAGGTTTAGAGTTTTAGAGAATTAGGCCATATTTATTATATTATATTTCAAAAATTACAAAGAGACACTTCGACTCAGTTTCTAATTTTTTTCACAAAATAAAAACTCTTAAAAAGAAACATGTCTAGTTCCATGTTTTAAACAACATTAATATTCCTTGATCCCATCCTTGACCCTATTCATCCTTAAGTCTAGTGGAAATTTTTCCAAAACTTGGGATGAGCATAAAAATCTTAGTAAGGGTTCTAAAATAAGGATAGAAAACATTATCCCATCAATAAATACAAATCAATGAAACCAATACTTTTCAATCATAAGATACCTTATGAAATAATAAGATTTATGAATAACATACAGAAATCATAAATTATAAAGGTAACTTATGGAATTCATAACATACTTACATTGTAGCTACCGCAGCTACATAGGGAGTCACATTTGTAATACCCATCCCACTGTATTCCCAAAATCTCTTAGGAGAAACATTAACATTTACCTCTGTCATGTTACCCAATGCATCAGAGAGCTATCTCGGGCTCACCCACCCTAGGTTTATCACGGAACCACCCGTATACGTAAACAATGACCAATAACTATAACATATTCATAACACCTAACACATTCATAAAAGAAAGATAACATTTACTCATTCCAATCATAATATATAATTTCAATATATTGACACAATCAATGATTTGTCAAAACAATTTTCAAAACCATTTAAAACATTTAATAAAGATATTTTTGAATCAAAGTATCCCATACCACTTTGAATCATTTATAAGAATTAACATTTTAAAACATTAATATCCATATAAATAAATCCGAAAACCATTTTGAATACATGGAAATTAATGAAAAATATTTTGGAGAATAAATATTTAAAACAATATTTTAGTTAAAGAGTTCCTATCTAAATGAGAGACGCTTAAATAAATATAATTGAGGAATAAAATTTAATCAAAATGTTATAATATCGTGAGAATAAAGGTATTTATGATATAATATTCCAGAATACAGTATATACACTATATAAAATTGAATTGGTGCATAAAAACAATGAAGTCTCAATGTAATGTAAATTGAGATGAAATCACTTATAAAGACGATATCCTTAGATTAAGGATAAGTAAATTACATAATTATGTGTGAAAAATATAAATACACTCATTATGATTTTATATTCAGTGTAAAACAATCAGAGGCCATTCACAAATATTCATATAATGACATAATAAACAATTAGAAGTTTAACCCCAAGAATTGAAATTGGGTTAAAAAGTTCTCTTATAGAAATTTGACAGCCTAATGACGCCACATTAAAATTTAGGAAATGAATTGATGAGAGAAAAAAGGGTATATCATCACTTGAACATACAATTTACATGAATAATGATATTGAATAATATATAATATCATAAGAAGATGTACATTAAAAGACAAAACCAAAAGAAGTCTTTTAAAAAGAGGAGGGTGAAAGGTCCCCTTACTGATTTGGTAACTTACGAAACATACACCTATGAAAGAAGGATCATAAAATGAAGATTTAAATACCCATAAATTGAATTATATTACACAGTGAATAAAATCATGGGCAGTACATACACCACATAAAAGAAAATAGTGGAAAATATAGCATGAATCTCACGGGAATAAAAAGTGACATGAAAAACCCTTACCACGTTGTAATGAATCAAGTTGTATGAAAAAAAGTTAATAACCACCAAATGAATCACATAAATACATGAATATAAATAGAATAAATAATATATATATATCAAATGTCATTACACAATACCCAACATTTAATAAATTGGTGGCGAACAATGGAAATATCACGGAATTAAAAATGAGATAAGAAACCCCTTACCTTCTGTCCGGCTTGACTTGTTTGTTCCTTATTATTTTTGAATAATAAACATAAGTTAATTTATACATGATTAAGAAAAAATTTTATAGTTTATTATTACTTTTATATCATTTATAACCATGTTATAAACATTATGTAATCATTTATGTTAATAATTGTCGTTTTGTCGATATTTGGCACATAAAGTAAAAAATGAACACCTTCTAATGAAAAGTTGTCCATGTGGTCAACAGTCCATTATCTCCAAGATGATATTCATGATTTAGATATCATATATATAATATATGTCATACATATACAATATATATATATATATATATATATATATATATATATATATGTATTTATAACAATATATAACATTTGGAGATAAGAAATGAAATGCACCGTTCATGTAGACGGTAAGTCGTACGTATGCATGAACGTTACTTTAATTTCTATTTATTATTTTAATTTAATGAAAAATTAATGATACATAGTTATATTATAATTCCAGTATAATATCAAATATAATTTCAAAAAATATATCCTTTATACGTCCCACGTAATGTATAAACAAGTCATATCACTTTAAGGGGGCGGTAGTCTGCATATCCTCAAATGAAAATATCATGTTTACTCATAATAGAAACTATAAATGTATTCTATAAATTAAAAATAAAAAAGAATACAAAAAAAATAAACATGTTATATATCATATATAAATAAAGTTCCATTATAATGACCACCATAAGAGGCGATAGGAGGTAATTGAACAATCATCGTTTTGTGAGGCGTTAGTTTTCCATCCACTGAAACAGTATATTCTTTACCCATTAGATGGAGGTGTGTGTAAGTTTTTTTAGAATCCTCATCAGAACAACATCATAGTATATTGATAATACTTGTGTTGTTATAAAACAAAGTAATAAAAAGATCTTATGAGTTGGAGAAGTAAAATAAAATAAAATAACTTAAGAGAAATCGTTACCATAAAATTGGGTAACTCCCTTTGGTTTGAACCAAAAGAATTTCTCTAAGTGCCTTCTGCCTAAAAAAAGACTTCTAGGTGCAATAGAGGGATATAGGGAGCGTAATTGGGCAGAAGTTGGATGAGCCAATGGGATTGAGAAGCATGAGTAATGGGTTATAAGTGAGGTCTTTTTATAAGGGGGACAAGGGGATCTTTAGGAAAGTGTGAAAGTGATTCTCCCTCAAATTTACCCAAGATATGAAGGTAGAACGGTCCTTGTAGTCTAGCTGGGGTTGTCGAATCCACAGAGACCTAAGAAGTAACCTATAGACACGCACATTCTAAGGAATTTTTTTGGCTATAAAGAGGCCAAATTGGGTTGATTTTAGATGGGTTTAAAGGATCACTAACAGATTTTGGTAAATTCAATTTAAAATAATGAGTTGATCCTAGGTTATCGCTCGGGGTGGATTGGACATATTTCCTTTTCAATGATTTCAATTTCTTATATTTGGGATGGGTTCATTTAAGGAGATAAAACAACATCATCACTTACTGTTTTAATTCCTACACCCTTTTATACTAATCACCTATACACTTGAAGGATCAAAGTTTTTATCACTTCAAGGTAAAGGTTTGTATTAGGACTTGAAGTGCGTGGCCTTAATTTCAACAAGGACGATGGAGTTTAAAAATCATCAAATAAAAATCACAATTAAAGAAGTGATTATACATTAATGGTGTGATAAACAACATCCAATCCAGCCCCTTGATACTCCCTTAGATCAACCCATAAGTGGGTTATCCCTCCATTGATTCTATGGTTTCAATGGAAGCGGAAAGTAGACTCATGAGGGAGGACATGGAGAAGTAAAAAAAACAAAAAATAAAATAAAATGATCACTCCACCATTGTGTGAATAATTTCACAAGATTTGGTGTGCATAAATTCACACCATGAGGAAACGGTTTCAAATTGAGATGTAGAACAACAGAATAAGAGGAGAAGAAGAACTTTTATTAAGAAACCAAAGTGAATTGAACAACTTACAAGTGACAGACAAATTTGAGACAACAAAATCGCACATAACATTACAACTGAACAAAGCATCCAAGATCCTCAAAACCTTCACCACCACTGCCTTAAATAGTAATTTTCAAGCCCTTGGGTAGAGCCTCCAACAGTACAAGTCTCCTCAATTAATTGTGGTAGGCCATAGGTGGGTGGAAAGTAAGGAAGAGTTTATGTTTCCACCCTTGACCCGAGGTGGCAGCCAGCTTTCCTTCACCGAACAGACACACTTGTAAGGCCTTCTATATTATCGAATCAGAGTGGTCCATAGAAGAATAAATTTGATCTCCAGATGTCTTATAGCCTCCTGTAAAATATGGGCCCATTTAGAGTTGTGGATTCCGAGATATGATCATATTAGTGGGATGTTTTTCTAGGCTGCAGAATCTGGCCTAGAATTTTATCTCTAAATTGGGAAGCCTAAATGGACACCATGGAGGCATAATTTGCATTGGATCCTAAAGAGGGGTTTGTTCCTATACATGGTTTATAGAATACCAAGAATGTTGGGATTAATTGGGCCTATATTTTGGGCCCCAAAGTCTCATCAGTGGGATGGTGTCCCATATGACTTCTCCAGAATTGTTTCCTTTCATTAGAAAATATCCCCATCTTCTTCCATGAATTCTCCATTGATCCTTGCATAACAAATGTTCATATTTAAGTGTATATCAATTTACAAAAATACAAAATTAAAAAATGTATAATTAGATTCTTTAAAATCCGATGAATCATTGGGTACTTTAAATGATGTTAAAAAATGTACCACATAATAGTGCATTTTAAGAAAGAATTACAATCATAATGTGAAATGATGTTCAAAGTGTAAAATGAAATAAAATGGTGTTTATGAATAATAAACCACATGGATATTATATATATTAAAAATTAATATTAGCTTCATTTAGTGGCTAATCACACCCCCCAACTTGAGTTTTTCTAGTCCCGAGAAAAATATATCTCAACAATATGAAATTCGAATTCCCTTTTCCAAAAAAATTTTAATACCCAATGATCACCAAAAACCCTTATACCAAAAAATCATGAAACCCATCAAATATTTTAATACAATATAGTTTCATAAGAAGATCCCAATCCCAATCCCATTCCTTTGTTCAAATTCATTTCCATATGTCATCCAATATCAATTAAGTATGAGGATGTGTTGTGCATCACAATAGACATGGAGGTTTATCTTTATTCAAGGGGGAAATGAAAGAAGCGCTAGGTGGAATCACAATTAAATATTAAGATGAGTATTCAATTTTTTTAATAGTATTATTATTTTTTTGATTTTTTTGCACTTTTTCCATGGTAATTGAAATTGCACCCAAAAGAGTCAACCCCTGTAGCGAGACGTTACCGATGACTCTCAGGCTCAAAGACCATAGGGAACCAAGTAAATCCCACATACTCAGGCATCATCTCAAGTTAAATCTGTTGAAAAAGAATTCAAATTGCCAAAAATAGAGATAGAATTACTAACTCTGGGCCAGACAACTATGGAGTCACGATCCCCAAGTGACGAAAGCCACACATTAGGTCATTTCAATGCTCTACGCGCAATTTTGTTGTTTTTATTGTTTTTTTATTGAATAATCATATTAACACTAAAATTATCACCAAACCTATTCTATTTATTTGGGGGACCCCATGAACTCAAACTAATACCCCACTATCCAAAGGACGTGCATTGTGATCTTTTTTTATTTGGATGAAAATATAAACGATGAAATATCACATTGGACAACCACACTTTCCAAAATCTATGCTCATGAAATTATACATAGATTAAAATCAGAATCAGGGTATACTAAATTATTTGATATTCAGTTTCAATGTGTGAAATGTGTATTACCATGTTCAAAGTTAAAGGAATTTTTCGTTCCATTTTCACA
Organism: Viscum album; assembly: GCA_963277665.1. Classification (NCBI taxonomy): domain Eukaryota; kingdom Viridiplantae; phylum Streptophyta; class Magnoliopsida; order Santalales; family Viscaceae; genus Viscum; species Viscum album. The sequence goes on along the minus strand of OY728153.1, from coordinate 286,614,749 downwards.
ATTTTGTTTCAAATAATTTATCATTTTTTTTGACACAAAAGCATTTTTTATTTTATCTCTCCCCCAACTTAAAATAACACTATCCCCTGTGTTTAAAGAAAAGAAAATTTAGAAGGGGGTAGAGGTAGAGAATGAAATTTCAAAAAGGAAATTGAAAATGAGGGTCATGGAATAAAGTCACCTAGTGGTTGAAGTTGAAATTCTTTCTGCTTCCTTTCAATCCTTTGATATCCATGTCACTTGCAGAGTTCCCTAGTAGAAAAAGGAAAAAAAACAATATATATATATATATATATTTATATAATAAAGGAAGTAAAAATAAGTATATATATAAAAATTATAGAATAAGGAAGCACAAGAAGTCGTAGGTCAGTGGTAAGTGCGCGCCCCTGTCTCCCTTCGGTCCCGGGTTCGAATCCCCATGGCTTCGCTGGTTGTGAAGGGGTTTGCCCCACGACCTAAAATGTGGAATTATTATTATTATTATATTTTTATTTAGTTATTTTTATTTTTTTTAACCTACAAACACATAAAAATAAATTAAATTAAACCGATGATACATTTTCTTCTTGTTAAATTTCTGGGTAAGGTATTACTCAAGGATCACACCACGTGACACAGATGAATATGGTGCTCCCCTTTCATACCCATACACACTCATTATAGAAGAATAGGTCAACAATTTTTTTTTATTTATAAATATCAAAATTTCTCCTTAACCCTATTTAAAATATAAAGTTGATTAAAACATCGAAATTATTGGAAACTTGAAAACCATGGGTTGCCTCCCATGAAATGCTTTGTTTAATGTCATTAGCTCTAATTGAACCCCCCAACTTACCCAATACCAACTTTCAACATTTTAAGGACCACATGTTTCACTAATTCTACATGGTTGAGATTGATTCTATTTTTATAATTTGTTTCATGCACAAACCTATGTTCAAAAAAGAGTGGTAAAATCAAAGGAATATCAGAAATGGTTGATCTAGTTTCCTCTGTTGTGTTTCATAAGACATCAATGATCATTACAACTTTTTTGGTTTGAAAAGAAGAATGAATTACAATTGAAAGGTCTTAGTTATATAATATAAAGTGATACTTGATCATAGAAGGAAGGACAATAAATTTGAGCTCAGGTTGGATAGTACATTCATTCACAGGTTGAGATTTTGAATCCAAGTCAGTTTCATTTTCCAAATTTCTCAACAAAATTTGTTCCTTTTGAATAGAAGATTCAACCCCCAAGTTAGAAAGATCAGTTTCAGGAATGGGTATGGACTCAAAGTTTGTGATTTCTCCTAATGGTTCGGTAATTTTTTGTTCTAAAGAATCAATGGAGTGATATTCAGGACACTCAATCCATGATGTCAAATTATCCTCTTGTGAATACAAAAAATTAGTTTCCTCTTGATTTAAACACCTATCAACAATTTCTTGATCCTCCTCATCTTCTCCAAATCCAAATATTTTTTCTTTAGTAAATTCATGAGAGGTTTTTGGGAAACTAGACACTTCACATAAGGTTATGGAAGGGATAGTTTGTATAGGGATTGGTTCCTCAAAAGTTTTAATGCTTTGTATTTCTAACCTCAATGATGAAACCTAAAAATTCATTTTCTCCATTTGTTGAAACAAGTTTTCAAGTAATTTTTGTGGATCATGATGGTAAGGAGGTTGAGAAAGATGGTCTATTCCAAGAGGATAATTAAGTTGTTGGAATTCTACAGGAGGATGTTATGATTGGCCTTGTTGGGATTGGAACTCAAAATAGGTCGGAATGTTTTGTGGAGAATAGGAGTTAAAAAATTGTGACTCAATAGGCTGTTGATTATCCCACCAGTAGAAACTAGGATGGTCATTGTAAAACACACTTGGTGTGGAGTGATCAATGAAATTAGAGGTTCCCCATGTTTGGATCTTTTCGAAAGGGTTTTCCATAGGAATGAAATTGTGGATGCGATAAGAGAAGTGGGATCAAACAAAGGATGATAGTGTCTAAGATAACTTACTTAGGTCCTCGGAAATGGCACCAAAATTTGATTATCGGTCAAATTTACCCAAGATATGTAGGTAGAACGGTCCTTGTAGTCTCGCTTGAGTTGTTGAATCCACAGAGACCTAAGAAGTAACCTATAGACACGCACATTCTAAGGAATTTTTTTGGCTATGAAGTGGCCAACATGGGTTGATTTTCATGGGTTTAAAGGATCACTAACAGATTTAGGTAAATTCAATTTAAAATAATGAGTTGATCCTAGGTTATCGCTCGGGGTGGATTGAACGTATTTCCTTTTCAATGATTTCAATTTCTTATATTTGAGATGGGTTCACTTAAGGAGATAAAACAACATCATCACTTACTGGTTTAATGCCTACACCCATTAATACTAATCACATATACACTTTAAGGATCAAAGTTTTGAGCACTTCAAGGTAAAGGTTCGTATTAGCACTTGAAGTGTGTGGCCTTAATTTCAACAAGGACGATGGAGTTTAAAAACCATCAAATAAAAATCTCAATTAAAGAAGTGATTATACATTAATGGGGTGATAAATAACATCCAATACAGACCCTTTATACTCCCTTGGATCAACCCATAATTGGGTTAGACCTCCATTGCTTCTATGGATTCAATGGAAGCGGAATGTAGACTCATGAGGGAGGACATGGAGAAGTAAAGAAAGCAACAAAAATAAAATGATCACTCCACCATTGTGTGAATAATTTCACAAGATTTTGTGTGAATAAATTCAAACCTTGAGGCAATGGTTTCAAAGTGAGATGTAGAAAAACAGAATAAGAGGAGAAGAAGAACTTTTATTAAGAAACTAAAGTGAATTGAACAACTTACAAGTGAAAGACAAATTTGAGACAACAAAATCGCATCATAACATTACAATTGAACAAAGTATCCAAGATCCACAACTCCTTCACCACCACTACCTTAAATAGGAATTTTGAGACCTTGGGTCGATCCTGTAATAGTCCAAGCCACCTCAATTAATTGTGGTAGGCCATAGGTGGGTGGAAAGTAAGGAAGAGTTGATTTTTCCACCCTTGACCCGAGGTGGCAGCCATCTTTCCTTCACCAAAGAGACGCGCTTGGAAGAGCCTCTAGATGGCCGAATCAGAGTGGGACATAGAAAAATAAAATGGAGCTCTGGATGTCTTCTAGACGCCTGTAAATTTGGGCCCATTTGAAGTTGTGGATCCCGATATATGATCATATTAGTGGGATGTTTTTCTGGGCCATAGAATCTGGCCCAGAATTTTATCTCTAAATTGGGAAGCCTAAATGGACACCATGGAAGCCGAATTATCATTGAATCCTGAAAAGGGATTTGTTCCTATACATTTCTTCTAGAATCCCACGAAATTTGGGATTAATTGGGCCTATATTTTGGGACCCAAAGTCTCATTAGTTGGATGGTGTCCAATCTGACTTATCCAGAATTGTTTCCTTTCATTACAAAATATCCCCATCTTCTTCCAATAATTCTCTATTGATCCATGAATAAAACATGTTCATATTTATGTTTAGATAAATTTCAAAAAATATCAAATTAAATTATGTATAATTATATTCCTTAAAATCTGGTGAATCATTGGGTACTTTAAATGATGTTAAAACAATGTACCACATAATAGTGCATTTTAAGAAAGAATTACAATCATAATGTGAAATGATGTTCAAAGTGTAAAATGCACTAAAATGGTGTTTATGAATAATAAATCACATGGATATTATATATATAAACAATGAATATTAGCCTCATTTAGTGGCTAATCACACCCCCCAACTTGAGTTTTGCTAGTCCCGAGTAAAATATATCTCAACAATATGAAATTCGAATTCCCTTTTCCAAAAACATTTTAATACACAATGATAAAAAAACCCTTATACCAAAAAATCATGAAACCCATCAAATATTTTAATACAAGATAGTTTCGTAAGCAGATACCAATCCCAAGCCCATTCCTTTGTTCAAATTCATTTCCATATTTCATCCAATGTCAATTAAGTACGAGGATGTGTTGTGCGTCACAATAGACATGGGGGTTCATCTTTATTCAAGGGGGAAATAACGGAAGCGCTAGGTGGAATCACATTTCAATATTAAGATAAGTATTCAATTTTTTTTAATAGTATTATTTTTTCTACTTTTTTTTCAATTTTTCCATGGTAATTGAAATTGCACCCAAAAGAGTCAACCCCTGTAGCGAGACTTTTCCGCTGACTCCCAGGCTCAAAGACCATAGGGCATCATGTGAATCCCACATACTCTGGCATCATCTCAAGTTAAATTAGTCGAAAAAAATTCAAATTACCAAAAATAGAGATAAAATTACTAACTATGGGCCAGACAACTATGGAGTCATGATCCCCAAGTGCCGAAAGCCACGCCTTAGGTAATTTCATTGATCTATGGGAAAATTTATTGTTTTTTTATTTTTTTACTGAATACTCATATTAAAACTAAAATGATCACCAAAGATATGTTATTTATTTGGGGGACCCCATGAACTCAAACTAATACCCCACTATCCAAAGGACGTGCATTGTGATCTTTTTTTTATTTGGATAAAAATATAAACGATGAAATATCACATTGGATAGCCACACTTTCCAAAATCTATGCTCATGAAATTATAAAAGGATTAAAATAAGAATCAGGGTATGCTAAATTATTTGATATTCAGTTTCAAAGTGTGCAATGTTTATTACCATGTTCAAAGTTAAAGGAATTTTTCCTTCCATTTTCACAATTTTTTTTTTCGAATCATTTATCTTTTTTTTCACAATTTGATTCTCGCTAAAATTTACCCAAGATATGAAGGTAGAACGGTCCTTGTAGTCTAGCTTTGGTTTTCGAATCCATAGAGACCTAAGAAGTAACCTATAGACATGAACATTATAAAGACTGTTTTTGGCTATGAAGTGGTCTACTTGGGTTGATTTTAGATGGGTTTAAAGGATCACTAACAGATTTAGGTAAATTCAATTTAAAATAATGAGTTGATCCTAGGTTATTGCTCGGGGTGGATTGGACGTATTTCCTTTTCAATGATTTCAATTTCTTATATTTGAGATGGGTTCATTTAAGGAGATAAAAAAACATCATCACTTACTAATTTAATGCCAACACCCTTCAATACTAATCACCTATACACTTGAAGGATCAAAGTTTTTAGCACTTCAAGGTAATGGTTTGTATTAGCACTTGAAGTGTGTGGCCTTAATTTTAACAAGGATGATGGAGTTTAAAAATCAATAAATAAAAATCTCAATTAAAAAAGTGATTATACATTAATGGGGTAATAAATAACATCCATTCCAGCCCCTTGATACTCCCTTGGATCAACCCATAAGTGGGTTAGCCCTCCATTGATTCTATGGTTTAAATGGAAGCAGAAATTAGACTCATGAGGGAGGACATGGAGAAGTAAAGAAAACAACAAAAATAAAATGATCACTCCACCATTGTGTGAATAATATCACAAGATTTGGTGTGAATAAACTCACACCTTGAGGAAAAGGTTTCAAAATGAGATGTATAACAACATAATAAGAGGATAATAAGAACTTTTATTAAGAAACTAAAGTGAATTGAACAACTTACAGGTGAAAGACAAATTTGAGACAACAAAATCGCAGCATAACATTACAATTGAACAGAGCATACAAGATCCTCAACCCCTTCACCACCACTTCCTTAAATAGGAATTTTTGAGACCTTGGCTCGAGCCTCCAATACTAAAAGTCTCCTTAATTAATTTTGGTAAGCCATAGGTGGGAGGAAAGTAAGGAAGAGTTTATTTCTCCACCCTTGACCTGAGGTGGAAGCCATCTTTCTTTCACCGAACAGATGCGCTTGGAAGACCTTCTAGATAACCGAATCAGAGTGGGCCATATAAGAATACAATTGATCTATGAATTTCTTCTATCCGCATGTAAAATTTGGTCCCATTTGGAGTTGTGGATTCTGATATATGATTATATTAGTGGGCTGTTTTTCTGGGCCACAGAATATGGCCTAGAATTTTATCTCTAACTTGGGAAGCATAAATGGACACCATGGAGGCCAAATTAGCATTGTATCATGAATAGGGATTTGTTCCTATAAATGTCTTCTAGAATCCCACGAAATTTGGGATTAATTGTTCCTTTATGTTGGGCCCCATAGTCTCATCCGTGGGATGGTGTCCAATCTGACTTCTCCAGAATTGTTTCCTTTCATTACAAAATATCCCCATCTTCTTCCATGAATTCTCCATTGATCCCTGAATAAAAAATCTTCATATTTAAGTTTATATAAATTTAAAAAAATATAAAATTAAAATATGTATAATTATATTCCTTAAAATCAGTTGAATCATTGGATACTTTAAATGATTTTAAAAAAATATACCACATAATAGTGCATTTTAAGAAATAATTACAATCATAATGTGAAATGATGTTCAAAGTGTAAAATGCACTAAAATTGTGTTTATGAATAATAAAGCACATGGATATTATATATATTAACAATTAATATTAGCCTCATTTATTGGCTAATCACACCTCCCCAACTTTAGTTTTTCTAGTCCCGAGCAAAATATATCTCAACAATATGAAATTAGAATCCCTTTTCCAAAAACATTTTAATACACAATGATCCCCAAGAACCCTTATACCAAACAATCATGAAACCAATCAAATATTTTAATACAAGATAGTTTCATAAGAAGATCCCAATCCCAAGCCCATTCCTCTGTTCAAATTCATTTCCATATTTCATCCAATATCAATTAAGTATGAGGATTTGTTGTGCATCACAATAGACATGGGGGTTCATCTTTATTCAAGGGGGAAATGAAGTAAGTTCTAGGTGGAATCACATTTCAATATTAAGATGAGTATTCAATTTTTTTTAATAGTATTATTTTTTTTGATTTTTTTTGCAATTTTTCCATGGTAATTGAAATTGCACCCAAAAGAGTCAAACCCTGTAGCAAGACTTTGCCGATGACTCCTAGGCACAAAGACCTTAGGGCACCAAGTGAAACCCACATACTCAAGCATCATCTCATGTTAAATCAATCGAAAACAAATTCAAATTATCAAAAATAGAGATAAAATTACTAACTCTGGTCCAGACAACTATGGAGTCACGATCCCCAAGTGACGAAAGCCACGCATTAGGTCATTTCATTTCTCTACGCGCAAATTTATTTATTTTATGTTTTTTATTGAATACTCATATTAAAACTAAAATGATCTCAAAACCTGTTCTATTTATTTGGGGGACTCCATGAACTCAAACTAATACCCCGCTATCCAAAGGATGTGCATTGTGATCTTTTTTTTATTTGGATGAAATTATAAACGATGAAATATCAAATTGGACAGCCACAATTTCCAAAATCTATGATCATGATATTATAAAAGGATTAACATCAGAATCAGGGTATGCTAAATTATTTGATATTCAGTTTCAAAGTGTGTAATGTGTATTACCATGTTCAAAGTTAAAGGAATTTTTCCTTCCATTTTCACAATTTTTTTTCAAATCATTTGTCATTTTTTTTTGACACAAAATCATTTTTTATTTTATCTCCCCCCAACTTATAATAACACTGTCCCCAATGTTTAAAGAAAAGAAAATTTAGAAGGGGGTAGAGGTAGAGAATGAAAGTTTAAAAAGGAAACTGAAGATGAAGGTTATGGAATGAAGTCACCTGGTGGTTGAAGATGAAATTCTTGTTGCTTCCTTTCAATCCTTTGATATCAATGTCACTTGTAGAGTTCCCGAGTAGAAAAAGGAAAAACAAAACAAAAAAAAATCAATATATATATATTTATATAATAAAGGAAGTAAAATATAATTATATATATAAAAATTATAGAATAAGGAAGCACAAGAATCTGTAGGTCAGTAGTAAGATTGCGCCCCTGTCTCCCTTCGGTCCTAGGTTCTAATCCTCGTGGATTTTCCATTTGTGACGGGGTTTACCCCACGACTTACGATGTGGAATTATTTTTATTATTATATATTTTTTTTGTATTTTTATTTTTTAACCTACAAACACATAAAAATAAAGTAAATTAAACTGATGATACATTGTCTTCTTGTTAAATTTATGGGTAAGGTATTACTCAAGGATCACACCACGTGACACAGATGAATATGGTGCTCCCATTTTGTACTCATCCATAATCATTATAGAAGAACATGTCAACAGTTTATTTTTTTTATTTCTAAATATCAAAATGTCTCATTAATCCTATTTAAAATATAAAGTTGATTAAAACAACGAAATTATTGGAAACCTGAAAACCATGGGTTTCCTCCCATGCATCGCTTTGTTTAATGTCATTTGCTCGTCTTGAACCCCCCAAACTTACCCAATACCAACTTTCAACATTTTAAGGACCACATGTTTCACAAATTCTACTAGGTTTAGATTGATTCTATTTTTATAGTTTTTTTCATGCACAAACCTATGTTCTAAAAAGCGTGGTAAAATCAAAGGAATATCAGAAATAGTTGATCTAGTTTCCTCTGTAGTCTTTCCTAAGACATCAATGATCATTCCAAGTTTTTTGGTTTCAAGAGAAGAATGAATTCCAATTGAAAGGTCATGGTTATATCCTATGAAGGGATACTTGATCATGGAAGGAAGGATAATAATTTTGAGCTCAGTTTGGATAGTACATTCAAACACAGGTTGAGATTTTGAATCCATGTCAGTTTCATTTTCCAAATATCTCAACAAAATTTGTTCCTTTTGAATAGAATATTCAACCACCAAATTAGAAAGATCAGTTTTAGGAATGGGTATGGACTCAAAGTTTGTGATTTCTCTTAATGGTTCGGTAATTTTTTTTTATGATGAATCAATGGAGTGATATTCAGGGCACTCAATCCATGATGTCAAATTCTACTATTGTGAATACAAAAAATTTGTTTCCTCTTCATTTAAGCACCTATCAACAATTCCTTGATCCTCCTCATCTTCCCCATATCCAAATATTTTATCTTTAGTAAATTCATGAGAGGTTTGTGGGAAACTAGACACTTCACATAAGGTTATGGAAGGGACAGTTTGTGGAGGGATGGGTTCCTCACAAGTTTTAATGCTTTGTATTTCTATTCAAAATGATGAAACCTCAAAATTCATTTTCTCCATTTGTTGACACAATTTTTCAAGTAATGGTTGTATATCATGATGGGAAAGAGGTTGAGAATGATGGTCTATTCCAAGAGGATAATTAAGGTGTTGGAATTCTACAGGTGGATGTTATGATTGGCCTTGTTGGGATTGGAACTCAAAATATGTTGGAATGTTTTGTGGAGAATAGGAGTTAAAAAATTGTGACTCAATAGGGTGTTGATTATCCCACCAGTAGAAACTAGGATGGTCATTGTAAAACATACTTGGTGTGGAGTGATCAAAGAAATGAGAGGTTCCCCATGTTTGGATTAGTTCGAAAGGGTTTTCCATATGAATGAAATTGGGGATGAGATAAGAGAAGTGGGATGAAAAAAATGATGATAATGTCTAATATAACTTACTTAGGTCCCCGGCAACGGCGCCAAAATTTGATTCTCGCTCAAATTCACCCAAGATATGAAGGTAGAACGATTCTTGTAGTCTAGCTTGGGTTGTCGAATCCACAGAGACCTAAGAAGTAACCTATAGACACACACATTCTAAGGACTATTTTTGTCTATGAAGTGACCAAATTGGGTTGCTTTTATATGGGTTTAAAGGATCACTAACATATTTAGGTAAATTCAATTTAAAATAATCAGTTGATCCTAGGTTATCGCTCAGGGTGGATTGGACGTATTTCCTTTTCAATGATTTCAATTTCTTATATTTGAGATGGGTTCATTTAAGGAGATAAAACAACATCATCACTTACTGGTTTAATGCCTACACCATTTAAGAACATTCACATATACACTTGAAGGATCAAAGTTTTGATCACTTCAAGGTTAAGGTTCATATTAGCACTTGAAGTGTGTGGCCTTAATTTCCACAAGGACGATGGAGTTTAAAAATCATCAAATAAAAATCTCAATTAAAGAAGTGAATATACATTAATGGGGTGATAAATAACATCCAATCCAGCCCCTTACTACTCCCTTGGATCAACCCATAGTAGGGTTATACCTCCATTGATTCTATGGTTTCAATGGAAGCAGAAAGTAGACTCATGAGGGAAAACATGGAGAAGTAAAGAAAACAAAAAAAAAATAAAATGATCACTCCACCATTGTGTGAATAATTTCACAAGATTTGGTGTGAATAAATTCACAACCTGAGGAAATGGTTTCAATGTGAGATGTAGAAAAAAAAATAAGAGGATAATAAGAACTTTTATTAAGAAACTAAAGTGAATTGAACAACTTACAAGTGAAAGATAATTTTGAGACAACAAAATCGCAGCATAACATTACAATTGAACAAAGCATCCAAGATCCTCAACTCCTTCACCACCAATCCCTTAAATAGGAATTTTTGAGCCCTTTGGATGAGCCTTCAACCGTACATGTCTCCTCAATTAATTGTGGTAGGCCATAGGTGGGTGGAAAGTAAGGAAGAGTTGATTTTTACACCCTTGACCCGAGGTGGGAGCCAGCTTTCCTTCACTGAATAGACACGCTTGGAAGACCTGCTAGATGGCCGAATAAGAGTGGGCCATAGAATAATAAAATGGAGCTCCGGATGTCTTCTAGACACCTGTAAATTTGGGCCCATTTGGAGCTGTGGATTCCGATATAGGATCATATTAGTGGGCTATTTTTCTGGGCCGCAGAATCTGGACCAGAATTTTATCTCTAATTTGGGAAGACTAAATGGACACCATGGAGGCCTAATTATCATTGGATACTGAAAAGGGATTTGTGACTATACATTTCTTCTATAATCCCACGAAATTTGGGATTAATTGGGCCTCTATGTTGGGCCCCACAGTCTCATCAGTGGGATGGTGTTCAATATGACTTCTCCAGAATTGTTTCCTTTCATTACAAAATATCCCCATCTTCTTCCATGAATTCTCCATTGATCCCTGAATAAAACAAGTTCATATTTAATTTTAGATAAATTTACAAAAATATCAAATTAAAATATGTATAATTAGATTCCTTAAAATCAGATGAATCATTGTGTACTTTAAATGATGTTAAAAAAATGTACCACATAATAGTTCATTTTAAGAAAGAATTAAAATCATAATGTGAAATGATGTTAAAAGTGTAAAATGCACTAAAATGGTGTTTATTAATAATAAATCACATGGATATTATATATATTAACAATGAATATTAGCCTCATTTAGTGGCTAATCACACCCCCAACTTGAGTTTTACTAGTCCCGAGCAAAATATATCTCAACAATATGAAATTAGAATTCCCTTTTCCAAAAACATTTTAATACACAATGACCACCAAAAACACTTATACCAAACAATCATGAAGCCCATAAAATATTTTAATACAAGAAAGTTTCATAAGAAGATACCAATCCCAAGACCATTCCTTTGTTAAAATTCATTTCCATATTTCATCCAATATAAATTAAGTATGAGGATGTGTTGTGCATCACAATAGACATGGGGGTTCATCTTTATTCAAGGGGGAAATGATGGAAGCGCTTGGTGGAATTACATTTCAATATTAAGATGAGTATTCAATTTTTTTAATAGTATTATTTTTTTGATTTTTTTTTTCAATTTTTCCATGGTAATTGATATTGCACCCAAAAGAGTCAACCCCTGCAGCGAGACATTGCCGATGACTCTCAGGCTCAATGACCTTAGGGCACCAAGTGAAGCCCACATACTCAGGAATCATCTCGAGTTAACTCAGTAAAAAAAAATCAAATTACCAAAAATAGAGATAAAATTACAAACTATGGTCCAGACAACTATAGAGTCACGATCCCCAAGTGCCGAAAGCCACACATTAGGTCATTTCATTGCTCTACGTGCAAATTTATTGTTTTTTTAATTTTTTTATTGAATACTCATATTAAAACTAAAATTATTACCAAACCTATGCTATTTATTTGGGGGACTCCAATAACTCAAACTAATACCCTACTATCCAAAGAACGTGCATTGTGATTTTTTTTATTTGGATGAAAATATAAATGATGAAATATCACATTGGACAGCCACACTTTCCAAAATATATGCTCATGAAATTATACAAGGATTAAAATCAGAATCAGGGTATGCAAAATTATTTGATATTCAGTTTCAAAGTGTGAAATGTATATTACCATGTTCAAAGTTAAAAGAAATTTTCCTTCCATTTTCACAATTTTTTTTCAAATCATTTATCATTTTTTTGACACAAAAGTATTTTTTATTTTATCTCCCCCCAACTAAAAATAACACTGTCCCCTGTGTTTAAATAAAAGAAAATTTAGAAGGGGGTAGAGGTAGAGAATTAAAGTCCAAAAAGGAAATTGAAAATGAGGGTCATGGAATGAAGTCACCTGGTGGTTGAAGTTGAAATTCTTGCTGGTTCCTTTCAATCCTTTGATATTCATCTCACTTACAGAGTTCCCTAGTATAAAAAGGAAAAGAATATATATATATATATATATATTTATATAATAAAGGAAGTAAAATATAAGTATATATATAAAAATTATAGAATAAGGAAGCACAAGAAGTCGTAGGTCAGTGGTATGTGCGCACCCCTGTCTCCCTTCGGTCCCGGGTTCGAATCCCCGCGGCTTCGCCGGTTGTGACGGGGTTTTCCCCACGACCTACGATGTTGAATTTTTATTATTATTATATTTTTATTTATTTTTTTTGTATTTGTATTTTTTAACCTACAAACACATAAAAATAAAGTTAATTAAACTGATGATACATTCTCTTCTTATTAAATTTCTGGGTAAGGTATTACTCAAGGATCACACCACGTGACACAGATGAATATGACGCTCCCCTTTCATACCCATCCGTACTCATTATAGAAGAACATGTCAACAATTTATTTTTTTTATTTCTAAATATCAAAATGTCTCATTAATCCTATTTAAAATATAAAGTTGATTAAAACAAAAAAATTATTGGAAACATGAAAACCATGGGTGGACTCCCATGAAATGCTTTGTTTAATGTCATTAGATCGACTTGAACCCCCAACTTACCCAATACAAACTTTTAACATTTTAAGGGCCACATGTTTCACCAATTCTAATAGGTTGAGATTGATTCTATTTTTATAAATTGTTTCATGAACAAAACTATTTTCTAAAAAGAGTGGTAAAATCAAAGGAATATCAGAAATGGTTGATCTAGTTTCCTATGTAGTCTTTCCTAAGACATTAATGATCATTCCAACTTTTTTGGTTTCAAGAGAAGAATGAATTCCAATTGAAATGTAGTGGTTATATCCTATGAATGGATACTTGATCATGGAAGGAAGGACAATAATTTTGAGCTCTGGTTGGATAGTACATTCAAACAAAGGATGAGATTTTGAATCCAAGTCAGTTTCATTTTCCAAATTTCTCAACAAAATTGGTTCCTTTTGAATAAAAGATTCAACCACAAAATTAGAAAGATCAATTTCAGGAATGGGTATGGACTCAAAGTTTGTTATTTCTCCTAATGGTTCGGTAATTTTTTGTTATGAATAATCAATGGAGTGATATTCAGGACACTAAATCCATGATGTCAAATTCTACTGTTTTGAATACAAAAAATTTGTTTCCTCTTGATTTAAGCACCTATAAAAAATTCCTTGATCCTCCTCATATTCCCCAAATCCAAATATTTTCTCTTTAGTAAATTCATGAGATGTTTGTGGGAAACTAGAAACTTCACATAAGGTTATGGAAGGGAAAATTTGTGTAGGGATGGGTTCCTCACAAGTTTTAATGCTTTGTATTTCTAACCTCAATGATGAAACCTCAAAATTCATTTTCTCCATTTTCTGACACAATTTTTCAATTAATGATTTTGGATCATGATGGGAAATAGGTTGAGAAACATGGTCTATTCCAAGAGGATAATTAATTTGTTGGAATTCTACAGGAGGATGTTCTGATTGGCCTTGTTGGGATTGGAACTCAGAATAGGTTGGAATGTTTTGTGGAGAATAGGAGTTAAAATATTGTGACTCAATAGGATGTTGATTATCCCACCAGTAGAAACTAGGATGGTCATTGTAAAACACACTTGGTGTGTAGTGATCAAAGAAATGAGAGGTTCCCGATGTTTGGATTTGTTCGAAAGGGTTTTCCATAGGAATGAAATTGGGGATCAGATAAGAGATGTGGGATGAAACAAAGGATGATAGTTTCTAAGATAACTTACTTAGGTCCCCGACAAGGGAGCCAAAATTTGATTATCGCTCAAATTTACCCAAGATATGAAGGTAGAACGGTCCTTGTAGTCTAGCTTGGGTTGTCGAATCCATAGAGACCTAAGAAGTAACCTATAGACACGCACATTCTAAGGACTATTTTTGGCTATGAAGTGGACAACATGGGTTTATTTTAGATGGGTTTAAAGGATCACTAACATATTTAGGTAAATTCAATTTAAAATAATGAGTTTATCCTAGGTTATCGCTCAGGGTGGATTGGACGTATTTCCTTTTCAATGATTTCAATTTCTTATATTTGAGATGGGTTCATTTAAGGAGATAAAATAACATCATCACTTACTGGTTTAATTCCTACACCCTTTAATAATAATCACCTATACACTTGAAGGATCAAAGTTTTGATCACTTCAAGGTAAAGGATCATATTAGCACTTGAAGTGCGTGACCTTAATTTCAACAAGAACGATGGAGTTTAAAAATCATCAAATAAAAATCTCAATTAAATAAGTGATTATACATTAATGGGGTGATAAATAACATCCAATACATCCCCTTGATACTCCCTTAGATCAACCCATAAGTGGGTTATCCCTCCATTGATTCTATGGTTTCAATGGAAGCGGAAAGTAGACTCATGAGGGAGGACATGGATAAGTAAAGAAAACAACAAAAATAAAATGATCACTCCGCCATTGTGTGAATAATTTTACAAGATTTGGTGTGAATAAATTCACACCTTGGGGAAACGATTTCAAAGGGAGATGTAGAACAATAGAATAAGAGGAGAAGATAAAATTTTATTAAGAAACTAAAGTGAATTGAACAACTTACAAGTGAAAGACAAATTTGAGACAAGAAAATCGCAGCATAACATTACAATTGTACAAAGAATCCAAGATCCTCAACTCCTTCACCACCACTACCTTAAATAGGAATTTTTGAGCCCTTGGGTCGAGCCTCCTATTGTCTAAGTCTCCTCAATTAATTGTGGTAGGAAATAGGTGGGTGGAAAGTAAGGAAGAGTTGATTTTTCCAACCTTGACCCAAGGTGGCAGCGATCTTTCCTTCACCGAACAGACGCGCTTGTAAGACCTTATAGATAGCTGAATCAGAGTGGGACATATGAGAATAAAATGGAGATCCGGATGTCCTATAGCCTCTTGTAAAATGGGGTCCCATTTGGAGTTGTGGATTCCGAGATATGGTTATATTAGTGGGCTGTTGTTTTGGGCCACAGAGTCTAGCCCAGAAGGTTTTCTCTAACTTGGGATACCTAAATGGACACAATGGAGGCTGAATAATCCTTGGATCCTGATTAGTGATTTGTTCCTATACATGTAGTCTAGCATATAAAGAAATTTGGGATTAATTGGGCCTCTATGTTGGTCCCCACAGTCTCATAAGTGGGATGATGTCCAATCTTACTTCTCCAGAATTGTTTCCTTTCATTACAAAATATCCCCATCTTCTTCCATGAATTCTCCATTGATCCATGAATAAAACATGTTCATATTTAAGTGTAGATCAATTTAAAAAAATATAAAATTAAAATATGTATAATTAGATTCCTTAAAATCATATGAATCATTCGGTACTTTAAATGATGTTAAAAAAATGTACCTCATAATAGTGCATTTTGAGAAAGAATTACAATCATAATGTGAAATGATGTTCAAAGTGTAAAATGCACTAAAATGGTATTTATGAATAATAAATCACATGGATATTATATATATTAACAATGAATATTAGCCTCATTTAGTGTATAATCACACCCCCAACTTGAGTTTTTCTAGTCCCGAGAAAAATATATCTCAACAATATGAAATTCGAATTACCTTTTCCAAAAAACATTTCAATACACAATGATCACCAAAAACTCTTATACCAAAAAATCATGAAGCCCATAAAATATTTTAATACAAGATAGTTTCATAAGAATATCTCAATCCCATGCCCTTTCCTTTGTTCAAGTTTATTGCCATATTTCATCCAATATCAATTAAGTATGAGGATGTGTTGTGCCTCACAATAGACATGGGGGTTCATCTTTATTCAAGGGGGAAATGAAGGAAGCTCTAGGTGGAATCAAATTTCAATATTAAGATGAGTATTCAATTTTTTTAATAGTATTATTTTTGTTTGATTTTATTTTTTGCAATTTTTCCAAGGTAATTGAAATTGAACACAAAAGAGTCAACCCCTATAGCGAGACTTTGCCGATGACTCCCAAGCTCAAAGACCTTAGGGAACCAAGTGAATCCCACATACTCAGGCATCATCTCGAGTTAACTCAGTCGAAAATAAATTCAAATTACCAAAAATAGAGATAAAATTACTAACTCTGGTCCAGAAAACTATCGAGTCACGATCCCCAAGTTCCGAAAGCCACACATTAGGTCATTTCATTGCTCTACGAGAAAATTTATTATTTTTTTATTTTTTTATTGAATACTCATATTAAAACTAAAATGATCACCAAACCTATGATATTTATTTGGGGGAACCCATGAACTCAAACTAATACCCCACTATCCAAAGGATGAGCATTGTGATCTTTTTAATATTTGGATGAAAATATAAACAATGAAATATCACATTGGACAACCACACTTTCCAAAATCTATGCTCATGAAATTATATAAGGATTAAAATCAGAACCGTGGTATGCTAAATTATTTGATATTCAGTTTCAAAGTTTGCAATGTGTATTACCATGTTCAAAGTTAAAGGAATTTTCCCTTCCATTTTCACAATTTTTTTTTTCAAATCATTTATCATTTTTTTCACAATTTGATTCTCACTCAAATTTACCCAAGATATGAAGGTAGAACGGTCCTTGTAGTATAGCTTGGGTTGTTGAATCCATAGAGACCTAAGAAGTAACCTATAGACACGCACATTCTATGGACTGTTTTTGGCTATGAAGTGGCCAACTTGGGTTGATTTTAGATGGGTTTAAAGGATCACTAACATATTTAGGTAAATTCAATTTAAAATAATGTGTTGATCCTAGGTTATCGTTTGGGGTGGATTGGTCATATTTCCTTTTCAATGATTTCAATTTCTTATATTTGAGATGGGTTCATTTAAAGTGATAAAACAACATCATCACTTACTGGTTTAATGCCTACACCCTTCAATACTAACCACCTATACACTTGAAGGATCAAAGTTTTGAGAACTTCAAGGTAAAGATTCGTATTAGCACTTGAAGTGTGTGGCCTTAATTTCAACAAGGACGATGGAGTTTAAAAATCATCAAATAAAAATCTCAGTTAAAGAAGTGATTATACATTAATGGGGTGACAAATAACATCCAATTCATCCTCTTGCTACTCCCTTGGATCAACCCATTAGTGGGTTATCTCTCCAATGATTCTATGGTTTCGATGGAAGCGGAAGGTAGACTCAAGAGGGAGGACATGGAGAAGTAAAGAAAACAACAAAAATAAAATGATCACTCCACCATTGTGTGAATAATTTCAAAATATTTGGTGTGAATAAATTCACACCTTGAGGAAACGGTTTCAAAGTGAGATGTAGAACAACAGAATAAGGAAGAATATGAACTTTTATTAAGAAACTAAAGAGAATTGAACAACTTACAAGTGAAAGACAAATTTGAGACAACAAAATCGCAGCATAACATTACAATTGAAAAAAACATCCAAGATCCTCAACTACTTCACCACCAATTCTTTAAATAGGCATTTTTGAGCCCTTGTGTCGAGCCTCCAATAGTCCAAATCTCTTCAATTAATTCTGGTAGGACATTGGTGGGTGGAAAGTAAGGAAGAGTTTATTTTTCCACCCTTGACCCGAGGTGGCAGCCAACTTTCCTTCACTAAAAAGACGTGCTTGGAAGACCATCTATATGGCCGAATCATAGTGGGCCATAGAATAATAAAATGTAGCTCCTGATGTCTGATAGCCTCTTGTAAACATTAGAAAAATTTTAAGTTATTAATTCTAAGATATGATCATATTTGTGGGCTGTTTTTCTGGGTCACAGAATCTGGCCCATAATTTTATCTCTAAATTGGGAAGCTTAAATGGACACCATTGAGGCCTATTTATCATTTTATCCTGAAGATTGATTTGTTCCTAGACATATATTCTAGCATCCCACGAAATTTGGGATTAATTGGCCCTGCATGTTGGGTCCCATAGTCTCATCAGTGGGATGATGTCCAATATGACTTCTCCATAATTGTTTCCTTTCATTACAACATATCCCCATCTTTTTCCATGAATTATCCATTGATCTCTGAATAAAACAGGTTCATATTTAATTTTAGATCAATTTAAAAAAATATCAAATTAAAATATGTATAATTATATTCCTTAAAATTAGATGAATCATTGGGTACTTTAAATGATGTTAAAAAAAATGTACCACATAATAGTGCATTTTAAGAAAGAATTACAATAATAATGTGAAATGATGTTCAAAGTGTAAAATGAACTAAAATGGTGTTTATGAATAATAAATTACATGGATATTATATATATTAACAATGAATATTATCCACATTTTGTGGCTTATCACACCCCCCAACATGAGTTTTTCTAGTCCCGGGAAAAATATATCTCAACAATATGAAATTAGAATTCCCTTTTCCAAAAACATTTTAATACACAATGATCACAAGAAAACCTTATACAAAACAATAATGAAACCCCTCAAATATTTTAATACAAGATAGTTTCATAAGTAGATCCGAATCTCAAGCCCATTCCTTTGTTCAAATTCATTGCCATATTTCATCCAATATCAATTAAGTATGAGGATGTGTTGTGCATCACAATAGACACGTGGGTTCATCTTTATTCAAGGGGGAAATTAAGGAAGCTCTATGTGGAATCAAATTTCAATATTGAGATTAGTATTCAATTTTTTTTAATTGTATTATTTTTTTTTGATTTTTTTTGCAATTTTTCCATGGTAATTGAAATTGCACCCAAAAGAGTCAACCCCTGTAGCGAGACTTTGCCGATGACTCCCAGGCTCAAAGACCTTAGGGCACCAAGTGAACCCACATAATCAGGCATCATCTCAAGTTAACTCAGTCGAAAAAAAATTTAAATTACCAAAAATAGAGATAAAATTACTAACTCTGGGCCAAACAACTATGGAGTCACGATCCCCAAGTGATGAAAGCCACACATTAGGTCATTTCATTGCTCTACGGGAATTTTTTTTTATTGAACACTCATATTAAAACTAAAATGATCACCAAAACTATGCTATTTATTTGGGGGACCCCATGAACTCAAACTAATACCCCACTATCCAAAGGACGTGGATTGTGATCTTTTTTTATTTGGATGAAAATATAAACGATGAAATATCACATTGGACAACCACACTTTCCAAAACCTATGCTCATGAAGTTATACAAGGATTAAAATCAGAATCTAGGTATGCTAAATTATTTGATATTCAGTTTCAAAATGTGCAATGTGTATTACCATGTTCAAAGTTAAAGGAATTTTTCCTTCCATTTTCACAATTTTTGTTTTCAAATCATTTGTCATTTTTTTGACACAAAAGCATTTTTTATTTTATCTCCCCCCCCAACTTAAAATAACAATGTCCCCAGTGTTTAAAGAAAATAAAATTTAGAAGGGGGTAGAGGTAGAGAATGAAAGTTCAAAAAGGAAATTGAAAATGAGGGTCATGGAATGAAGTCACATGGTGATTGATGTTGAAATTCTTGCTATTTCCTTTCAATCCTTTGATATCCATGTCACTTGCAGAG
Source organism: Viscum album (assembly GCA_963277665.1). NCBI lineage: Eukaryota > Viridiplantae > Streptophyta > Magnoliopsida > Santalales > Viscaceae > Viscum > Viscum album. The sequence goes on along the minus strand of OY728153.1, from coordinate 286,594,631 downwards.
TTCCCTAGTAGAAGAAGAAAAAACAAAACAAACAAAACAAAAACAAACATTATATATATATATATTTATATAATAAAGGAAGTAAAATATAAGTATATATATAAAAATTATAGAATAAGGAAGCACAAGAAGTCGTAGGTCAGTGGTAAGTGCGCACCCCTCTCTCCCTTCAGTCCCGAGTTCGAATCCCCACGGCTTCTCCAGTTGTGATGGGGTTTGCCCCATGACCTATGATGTGGAATTATTATTATTATTATATTTTTATTTATTTTTTCATATTTTTATTTTTTAACCCACAAACACATTAAAATAATGTAAATTAAATTGATGATACATTGCCTTCTTGTTAAATTTCTGGGTAAGGTATTACTCAAGGATCACACCACGTGACACAGATGAATATGGCGCTCCCCTTTCGTACCCATCCATACTCATTATAGAAGAAAAGGTCAACATTTTATTTTTTTTATTTCTAAATATCAAAATGTCTCATTAATCCTATTTAAAATATAAAGTTGATTAAAACAATGAAATTATTGGAAACTTGAAAACCTTGGGTTTCCTCCCATGCAGCGCTTTGTTTAATGTCATTAGCTCGACTTGAACCCCCCAACTTACCCAATACCAACTTTCAACATTTTAAGGACCACATGTTTCACCAATTCTACTAGGATGAGATTGATTCTATTTTAATAATTTGTTTCATGCACAAACCTATGTTCTAAAAATAGTGGTAAAATAAAAGGAATATCAGAAATGGTTGATCTAGTTTCCTCTGTAGTCTTTCCTAAGGCATCAATGACCATTCAAACTTTTTTTGTTTCAAGAGAAGAATGAATCCCAATTGAAAGGTCATGGTTATATCCTATGAAGGGATACTTGATCATGGAAGGAAGGACAATAATTTTGAGTTCAGGTTGGATAATATATTCAAACATAGGTTGAGATTTTGAATCCATGTCAGTTTCATTTTCCAAATTTGTCAACAAAATTGGTTCCTTTTCAATAGAAGATTCAACCAACAAATTAGAAATACCAGTTTCAGGAATGGGTATGGACTCAAAGTTTGTGATTTCTCCTAATGGTTTGGTACTTTTTTGTTTTGAAGAGTCAATGGAGTGATATTCAGGACACTCAATCCATGATGTGAAATTCTCCTCTTGTGAATACAAATAATTAGTTTCCTCTTGATTTAAACACCTATCAAAAGTTCCTTGATCCTCCTCATCTTCCCCAAATCCAATTATTTTCTCCTTAGTAAATTCATGAGAGGTTTTTGGGAAACTAGACACTTCACATAATGTTATGGAAGGGAAATTTTGTGTAGGGATGGGTTCCTCACAAGTTTTAATGCTTTGTATTTATAACCTCAATGATGAAATCTCAAAATTCATTTTCTCCATTTGTTGACACAATTTTTCATGTAATGGTTGTGGATCATTATGGAAAAGAGGTTGACAAAGATGGTCTATTCCAAGAGGATAATTAAGTTGTTAGAATTATACAGGAGGATGTTCTGTTTGGACTCGTTGGGATTGGAACTCAAAATAGGTTGGAATGTTTTTTGGAGAATAGGAGTTAAAAAATTGTGACTCAATAGGCTATTGATTATCCCACCAGTAGAAACTAGGATGGTCATTGTAAAACACACTTGGTGTGGAGTGATCAAAGAAATGAGAGGTTCCCCATGTTTGGATTTGTTCGAAAGGGTTTTCCATAGGAATGAAATTGGGGATGAGATAAGAGAAGTGGGATGAAAAAAATGATGATAGTTTCTAAGATAAATTACTTAGGTCCCCAGAAACGGCGCCAAAATTTGATTCTCGGTCAAATTTAACAAGATATGAAGGTAGAACAGTCCTTGTAGTCTAGCTTGGGTTGTCGAATCCACAGAGACCTAAGAAGTAACCTATAGACATGCAAATTATAAGGACTGTATTTGGGTATGAAATGGCCAACTTGGGTTGATTTTCTATGGGTTTAAAGGATCACTAACAGATTTAGGTAAATTCAATTTAAAATAAGGAGTTGATCCTAGGTTATCGCTCGGGGTGGATTGGACATATTTCCTTTTCACTGATTTCAATTTATTATATTTGAGATGAGTTCATTTAAGGAGATAAAACAACATCATCACTTACTGGTTTAATGCCTAAACCATTCAATACTAATAACCTATACACTTGCAGGATCAATGTTTTGAGCACTTCAAGGTAAAGGTTCGTATTAGCACTTGAAGTGTGTGGCCTTAATTTCAACAAGGACGATAGAGTTTAAAAATTATCAAATAAAAATCTCAATTAAAGAAGTGATTATATATTTATGGAGTGATAAATAAAATCCAATCCAACCCATTCCTACTCCCTTGGATCAACCCATAAGTGGGTTAACCCTCCATTGATTCTATGGTTTCAATGGAAGCGGAAAGTAGATTCATGAGGGAGGACATGGAGAAGTAAATAAAACAATAAAAATAAAATGATCACTCCACCATTGTGTGAATAATTTCACAAGATTTGGTGTGAATAAATTCACAACTTGAGGAAACAGTTTCAAATTGAGATGTAGAACAACATAATAAGAGGAGAAGAATAGGTTTTATTAAGAAAATAAAGTGAAGTGAACAACTTACACGTGAAAGACATATATGAGACAACAAAATCGCACCATAACATTACAATTGAACAAAGCATCCAAGATCCTCAACTACTTCACCACCACTTTCTTAAATAGGAATTTTTTAGCCCTTGGGTCGATCCTCCAACAGTCCAAGTCTCCTCAATTAATTGTGGTAGTCCATAGGTGGGTGGAAAGTAAGGAAGAGTTGATTTTTCCACCCTTGACCCGAGGTGGCAGCCAGCTTTCCTTCACCGAACAGACGCGATTGGAAGACCTTCTAGATGGACGAATCAGAGTGGGACATAGAAGAATAAAATGGAGCTCCAGATGTATTCTAGCCGCCTGTAAAATTTTGTTCCCATATACAGTTGTGGATTCAGATATATGATCATATTAGTGGGCTGTTTTTCTGGGCCGCATAATCTGGCCCAGAATTTTATCTCTAAATTGGAAAGCCTAAATGGACACCATGGAGGCCGAATTAGCATTGGATCCTGAAGAGATATTTGTTCCTATACATGTCTTCTAGAATAAGAAGAACGTTGGGATTAATTGGGCATGTATATTGGGCACCACAGTCTCATCAGTGGAATGGTGTCCAATATGACTTCTCCAGAATTGTTTCCTTTCATTACAAAATATCCCCATATTCTTCCGTGAATTATCCCTTGATCCCTCAATAAAACATGTTCATATTTAAGTTTATATCAATTTCAAAAAATATAAAATTAAAATATGTATAATTAGATTCCTTAAAATCAGATGAATTATTGGGTACTTTAAATGATGTCAAAAAAATGTACCACATAATAGTGCATTTTAAGAAAGAATTACAATCATAATGTGAAATGATGTTCAAAGTATAAAATGAACTAAAATGGTGTTTATGAATAATAAATAACATGGATATTATATATATTAGCAATGAATATTAGCCTCATTTAGTGGCTAATCACACCCCCCAACTTGAGTTTTGCTAGTCCCGAGAAAAATATATCTCAACAATATGAACTTTGAATTCCTTTTTCCAAAAATATTTTAATACACAATGATCACCAAGAACCCTTATACCAAAAAATCATGAAACCCATCAAATATTTTAATACAAGATAGTTTCATAAGAAGATCCCAATCACAAGCCCATTCATTAGTTCAAATTCATTTCCATATTTCATCCAATATCAATTAACTATGAGGATGTGTTGTGCATCACAATAGACATGGGGGTTAATCTTTATTCAAGGGGGAAATGACAGAAGCTCTATGTGGAATAAAATTTCAATATTAAGATGAGTATTAAATTTTTTTTAATAGTATTATTTTTTTTGATTTTTTTACCATTTTTCCATGGTAATTGAAATTTCATCCAAAAGAGTCAACCCCTGTAGCGAGACTTTTCCGATGACTCCCAGGCTCAAAGACCTCAGGCCACTAAGTGAATCCCACATACTCAGGAATCGTCTCGAGTTAACTCAGTTGAAAACAAATTCAAATTAAAAAAAATAGAGATAAAATTACTAACTCTGGGCCAGACAACTATGGAGTCACGATCTCCAAGTACCGAAAGCCACGCATTAGGTCATTTCCTTGCTCTACGCGCAAATTTATTGTTTTTTTATTTTTTTATTGAATACTCATATTAAAACTAAAATGATCACCAAACATATGCTATTTATTTGGAGGACCCCATGAACTCAAACTAATACCCCACTATCCAAAGGACGTGCATTGTGATCTTTTTTTATTTGGATGAAAATATAAACGATGAAATATCACATTGGACAGCCACACATTCCAAAATCTATGCTCATGAAATTATACAAGGATTAAAATCAGAATCACAGTATGCTAAATTATTTGATATTTAGTTTCAAAGTGTGCAATGTGTATTACCATGTTCAAAGTTAAAGGAATTTTTCCTTCCATTTTCACAAATTTTTTTTTCAAATCATTTATCATTTTTTTTTTCACAATTTGAATCTCACTCAAATTTACCCAAGATATGTAGGTAGAATGGTCCTTGTAGTGTAGCTTGGGTTGTCGAATCCATAGAGACCTAAGAAGTAACCTATAGAAACACACATTCTAAGGACTGTTTTTGGCTATGAAGTGGCCAACTTGGGTTGATTTTAGATGGGTTTAAAGGATAACTAATAGATTTAGGTAAATTCAATTTAAAATAATGAGTTGATCTTAGGTTATCACTCGGGGTGGATTGGATGTATTTCCTTTTCAATGATTTCAATTTCTTATATTTGAGATGGGTTCATTTAAGGAGATAAAACAACATCATCACTTACTGGTTTAATGCCTAGACCCTTCAATACTAATCACCTATACACTTGAAGGATCAAAGTTTTGAGCACTTCAAGGTAAAGTTTTGTATTAGCACTTGAAGTGTGTGGCCTTAATTTCAACAAGGACGATGGAGTTTAAAAATCATCAAATAAAAATCTCAATTAAAGAAGTGATTATACATTAATGGGGTGATAAATAACATCCAATCCAGCCCCTTGATACTCTCTTGGATCAACCCATAAGTGGGTTAGCCCTCCACTGATTCTATGGTTTCAATGGAAGCGGAAAGTAGACTCATGATGGAGGACATAGAGAAGTAAAGAAAACAACAAAAATAAAATGATCACTCCACCATTGTGTGAATAATTTCACAAGATTTGGTGTGAATAAATTCACACCTTGAGACAATAGTTTCAAAGTGAGATGTAGAACAATAGAATAATAGGATAAGAAGAACTTTTATTAAGAAACTAGAGTGAATTGAAAAACTTACAAGTGAAAGACAAATTTGAGACAACAAAATCTCAATATAACATTACAATTGGACAAAGCATCCAAGATCCTAAACTCCTTCACCACCACTGCCTTAAATAGGAATTTTGGAGCCCTTTGGTCGAGCCTCCAACAGTCCAAGTCTCATCAATTAGTTGTGGTAGGCCATAGGTGGGTGGAAAGTAAGAAAGAGTTGATTTTTCCACCCTTCACCCGAGGTGGCAGCCATCTTTCCTTCACCGAACAGACGTGATTGGAAGCCCTTATATATGGAAGAATCAGAGTCGGCCATAGAAGAATAAAATGGATCTCCAGATTTCCTATAGCCCTATGTAAAATGTGGGCACATTTGGAGTTCTGGAGTCCAAGATATGATAATATTAGTGGGCTGTTTTTCTGGGACGTAGAATCTGGACCAGAATTTTATCTCTAAATTGGGCAGCCTAAATGAACACCATGGAGGCCTAACTAGCATTGGATCCTAAAGAGTGATTTGTTCCTACAAATTTATTCTAGAGGCCCACGAAATTCGGGATTAATTGGACCTGTATTTTGGGTCCCACAGTCTCATCAGTGGGATGGTGTCCAATCTGACTTCTCCAGAATTGTTTCCTTTCATTACAAAATATCCTCATCTTCTTCCATGAATTCTCCACTGATCCCTGAATAAAACATGTTAATATTTAAGTGTATATAAATTTCAAAAAATATAAAATTAAAATATGTATAATTATATTCTTTAAAATCAGATGAATCATTGGGTACTTTAAATGATGTTAAAAAAATGTACCACATAATAGTGCATTTTAAGAAAGAATTACAATCATAAGGTGAAATGATGTTCAAAGTGTAAAATGAACTAAAATGGTGTTTATGAATAATAAAGCACATGAATATTATATATATTAACAATGAATATTAGTCTCATTTAGTGGCTAATCACACACCCCAACTTGAGTTTTGGTAGTCCCAAGAAATATATATCTCAACAATATGAAATTCAAATTCCCTTTTCCAAAAACATTTTAATACACAATGATCACCAAAAACCCTTATACCAAAAAATAATGAAACCCATCAAATATTTTAATAAAAGATAGTTTCATAAGAAAATCCCAATCCTAATCCCATTCCTTTGTTCAAATTCATTTCCATATTTCATCCAATATCAATTATGTTTGAGGATGTGTTGTGCGTCACAATAGACATGGGGGTTCATCTTTAGTCAAGGGGGAAATGACGGAAGCGCTAGGTGGAATCACATTTAAATATTAAGATGAGTATTCAAATTTTTTTTAATAGTATTATTTTTTTTTGATATTTTTTGCAATTTTACCATGGTAATTGAAATTCCACTCAAAAGAGTCAACCCCTGTAGCGAGACTTTGCCGATGACTCATAGGCTCAAAGACCTTAGGGCACCATGTGAATCCCACATACTCAGGCATCATCTCGAGTTAACTCAGTCGAAAAAAAATTCAAATTATCAAAAATAGAGATAAAATTACTAACTCTGGGCTGGACAACTATGGAGTCATGATCCCCAAGTACCGAAATCCATGCATTAGGTCATTTCATTGATCTACACACAAATTTATTTTTTTTTATTTTTTTTATGGAATAATCATATTAAAAATAAAATGATCACCAAACCTATGCTATTTATTTGGGGGACCCCTTGAACTCAAACTAATACCCCACTATCCAAAGGACGTGCATTGTGATATTTTTTTTATTTGGATGAAAATATAAACGATGAAATATCACATTGGATAACCACACTTTCCAAAATCTATGCTCATGAAATTATACAAGGATTAAAATCAAAATCAGGGTATGCTAAATTATTTGATATTCAGTTTCAAAGTGTGCAATGTGTATTACCATGTTCAAAGTTAAAGGAATTTTCCTTCCATTTTCACAATTTTTTTTTTCAAATCATTTATCATTTTTTTGACACAAACGCATTTTTTATTTTATCTCCCCCCCAACATAAAATAACACCATCCCTAGTATTTAATGAAAAGAAAATTTAGAAGGGGTTAGAGGTAGAGAATGAAAGATCAAAAAGGAAATTGAAAATGAGGGCCATGGAATGAAGTCACATGGTGGTTGAAGTTGAAATTCTTGTTGCTTCCTTTCAATCCTTTGATATCCATGTCACTTGCATAGTTCTCAAGTAGAAAAAAGAAAAAAAACAAAAAAAAAACTATATATACACACACACATATATATTTATATAATAAAGGAAGTAAAATATAAGTATATACATAAATATTATAGAATAAGGAAGCACAAGAAGCCGTAGGTCTGTGGTAAGTGCGCGCCCCTGTCTCCCTTCAGTCCTGGGTTCGAATCCCCACGGCTTCGCCGGTTGTGACGGGGTTTGCCCCACGACCTACGATGTGGACTTTTTATTATTATTATAATTTTATTTATTTTTTTGTATTTTTTATTTTTAACCTACAAAAACATAAAAATAAAGTAAATTAAACTGATGATACATTGTATTCTTGTTAAATTTTTGGGTAAGGTATTACTCAAGGATCACACCACGCGACACTGATGAATATGGAGCTCCCCTTTCGTACCATTCCATACTCATTATAGAATAATAGGTCAACAATTTATTTTTTTATTTCTAAATATCAAAATGTCTCATTAATCCTATTTAAAATATAAAGTTGATTAAAACAACGAAATTATTGGAAACTTAAAAACCATGGGTTGCCTCCCATAGAGTGCTTTGTTTAATGTCATTAGCTCAACTTGAACCCCCAAACATACCCAATACCAACTTTAAACATTTTAAGGACCACATGTTTCACCAATTATACAAGGTTGAGATTTATTCTATTTTTATAATTTGTTTCATGCACAAACCTATGTTCTAAAAAGAGTGGTAAAATCAAAGAAATATCAGAAATGGTTGATCTAGTTTACTCTTTAGTCTTTCCTAAGGCATCAATGATCATTCCATCTTTTTTGGTTTCAAGAGAAGAATGAATTCCAATTGAAAGGTCGTGGTTATATCATATGAAGGGATACTTGATCATGGAAGGAAGGACAATAATTTTGAGCTCAGGTTGGATAGTACATTCAAACACATGTTGAGATTTTGAATCGAAGTCAGTTTCATTTTCCAAATTTCTCAACAAAATTGGTTCCTTTTGAATAGATGATTCAACCACCAAATTAGAAAGATCTATTTCAGGAATGGGTATGGACTCATAGTTTGTGATTTCTCCTAATGGTTCGGTAATTTTTTGTTCTGAAGAATCAATGGAATTATATTCAGGACACTCAATCCATGATGTCAAATTCTCCTATTGTGAATACAGAAAATTAGTTTCCTATTGAATTAAACACCTATAAAAAATTATTTAATCCTCCTCATCTTCCCCAAATCCAAATATTTTCTCTTTAGTAAATTCATTAGAGGTTTGTGGGAAACTAGACACTTCACATAAGGTTATGGAAGGGAAAGTTTGTGTAGGGATGGGTTCCTCATAAGTTTTAATGCTTTGTATTTATAACCTCAATTATGAAACCTCAAAATTCATTTTCTCCATTTGTTGATTTTTTTTTTCAAGTAATGGTTGTGGATCATGATGTGAAAGAAGTTGAGAAATATGGTATATTCCAAGAGGATAATTAAGTTGTTGGAATTCTATAGGAGGATGTTCTGATTGGCCTTGTTGGGATTGGAACTCAAAATTTGTTGGAATGTTTTGTGGATAATAGGAGTTAAAAAATTGTGACTCAATAGGATGTTGATTATCCCACCAGTAGAAACTAGGATGGTCATTGTAAAACACACTTGGTGTGGAGTGATCAATGAAATGAGAGGTTCCCCATGTTTGGATTTGTTCGAATGGGTTTTCCATAGGAATGAAATTGGGGATGAGATAAGAGAAGTGGGATGAAAAAAAGGATTATAGTGTCTAAGATAACTTACTTAAGTCCCCGGCAATGTGGCCAAAATTTTATTCTCGCTCAAATTTACCCAAGATATGAAGGTAGAATGGTCCTTGTAGTCTAGCTTGGGTTGTCGAATCCACAGAGACCTAAGAAGTAACCTATAGACACGCACATTCTAAGGACTGTTTTTGGATATGAAGTGGCCAACTTGGGTTTATTTTAGATTCGTTTAAAGTATCACTAACATATTTAGGTAAATTCAATTTAAAATAATGTGTTGATCCTTGGTTATCACTTGGGGTGGATTGGACGTATTTCCTTTTCAATGATTACAATTTCTTATATTTGAGATGGGTTCATTTAAGGAGATAAAACAATATCATCACTTACTGGTTTAATTCCTACATCCTTTAAAACTAATCAACTGTACACTTGAAGGATCAAAATTTTGATCACTTCAAGGTAAAGGTTCATATTAGCACTTGACGCGTGTGGCCTTAATTTCAACAAGGACGATGGTGTTTAAAAATTATCAAATAAAAATCTCAATTAAAGAAGTGATTATACATTAATGGGGTGATAAAAAACATACAATCCAGCCCCTTTATACTCCATTGGATCAACCCATAAGTGGGTTATACCTCCATTGATTCTATGGTTTCAATGGAAGCGGAAAGTAGACTCATGAGGGAGGACATGGAGAAGTAAAGAAAACAACAAAAATAAAATTATCACTCCACCATTGTGTGAATAATTTCACAAGATTTGGTGTGAATAAATTCACACCTTGAGGAAAATATTCCAAAGTGAGATGTAGAAAAACAGTATAAGAGGAGAAGAAGAACTTTTATTAAGAAACATAAGTGAATTGAACAACTTTCAAGTGAAAGACAAATTTGAGACAACAAAATCGCAGCATAACATTACAATTGAACAAACCATCCAAGATCCTCAACTCCTTCACCACCACTTCCTTAAATAGACATTTTTGAGCCCTTGGGTCGACCCTCCAACAGTCCAAGTCTCCTAAATTAATTGTGGTAGGCCATAGGTGGGTGGAAAGTAAGGAAGAGTTGATTTTTTCCACCCTTGACCCGAGGTGGCAGCCATCTTTCCTTCACCGAATAGACGCGCTTGGAAGACCTTCTAGACGGTCTAATTAGAGTGGTCCGTAGAAGAATAAAATGTATCTCTGGATGTATTCTATCCAATTATAAATTTGGGTCCATTTGGAGTTGTGGATTCCGAGATATGATCATATTAGTCGGCAGTTTTTCGGGGTTGCAGAATCTGGATCAGAATTTTATCTCTACCTTGGGCAGCCTAAATGGATACCATGGAGGCCGAATTAGCGTTGGATACTGAAAAGTGATTTGTTAGTATACATTTCTTCTAGAATCCCACGAAATGTGGGATTAATTGGGACTAAATGTTGGGCCCCACAGTCTCATTATTGGGATGGTGCCCAATATGTCTTCTCCAGAATTGTTTCCTTTCATTACAAAATATCCCCATCCTCCTCCATGAATTGTCCATTGATCCCTGAATAAAATATTTTCATATTTAAGTGTAGATAAATTTACAAAAATATAAAATTAAAATACGTATAATTATATTCCTTAAAATCAGATGAATCATTAGGCACTTTAAATGATGTTACAAAAATGTACCACATAATAGTGCATTTTAAGAAAGAATTACAATCATAATGTGAAATGATGTTCAAAGTGTAAAATTTACTAAAATGGTGTTTATGAATAATAAATCACATGGATATTATATATATTAACAATGAATATTAGCCTCATTTAGTGGCTAATCACACCCCCAACTTGAGTTTTTCTAGTCCCGAGCAAAATATATATCAACAATATGAAATTCGAATTCCCTTTTCCAAAAACATTTTAATACACAATGATCACCAAAAACCCTTATAACAAAAAATCATGAAACCCATCAAATATTTTAATACAATATAGTTTCATAAGCAGATCCCAACCCTAAGCCCATTCCTTTGTTCAAATTCATTTCCATATTTCATCCAATATCAATTAAGTATGGCATATGTTGTGCATCACAATAGACATGGGAGTTCATCTTTATTCAAGGGGGAAATGAAGAAAGCTCTAGGTGGAATCACATTTCAATATTAAGGCGAGTATTCTATTTTTTTAATAGTATTATTTTTTTTGCAATTTTTCCATGGTAATTGAAATTGCACCCAAAAGAGTCAACCCCTGTAGCGAGACTTTGTCGATGACTCCTAGGCTCAAAGACCTTAGGGCACCAAGTGAAGCCCACATACTTAGGCATAATCTCGGGTTAACTCATTCGAAAACATATTCAAATTACCAAAAATAGATATAAAATTACTAACTATGGGCCAGACAACTATGGAGTCACGATCCCCAAGTGTTGAATGCCACACATTAGGTCATTTCATTGCTCTACGCGCAAATTTATTATTTATTATTTTTTTATTGAATACTCATATTAAAACTAAAGTGATCACCAAACCTATTCTATTTATTTGGGGGACCCCATGAACTCAAACTATTACCCCATTGTCCAAAGGACGTGCATTGTGTTCTTTTTTTTATTTGGATGAAAAAATAAACGATGAAATATCACATTGGACAGCCACACTTTCCAAAATCTATGCTCATGAAATTATACAAGGATTAAAATTAGAATCAGGGTATGCTAAATTATTTGATATTTAGTTTCAAAGTGTGCAATGTTTATTACCATGTTCAAAGTTAAAGGAATTTTTCCTTCCATTTTCACAATTTTTTTTCAAATCATTTATCATTTTTTTTTCACAATTTTATTCTTGCTCAAATTTACCCAAGATATGAAGGTAGAACTGTCCTTGTAATCTAGCTTGGGTTGTCAAATTCACAGAGAACTAAGAAGTAACCTATATACACACACATTATAAGGACTATTTTTGGCTATGAAGTGGACAACGTGGGTTGATTTTTGATGGGTTTAAAGGATCCCTAACATATTTAGGTAAATTCAATTTAAAATAATGAGTTGATCCTAGGTTATCGCTCGGGGTGGATTGGACGTATTTCCTTTTCAATGATTTCAATTTCTTATATTGGAGATGGGTTTATTTATGGAGATAAAACAATATCATCACTTAATGGTTTAATTCCTAAACACTTTAATACTAATAACCTATACACTTGAAGGATCAATGTTTTGAGCACTTCAAGGTAAAGGTTCGTATTAGCACTTGAAGAGTGTGGCCTTAATTTCAGCAAGGACGATGGAGTTTAAAAATCATCAAATAAAAATCTCAATTAAAGAAGTGATTATACATTAATGGGGTGATAAATAACTTCCAATACATCCCATTGAAACTCCCATGGATCAACCCATAAGTGGGTTGGCCCTCAATTGATTCTATGGTTTCAATGGAAGTGGAAAGTAGACTCATGAAGCAAGACATGGAGAAGTAAAGAAAACAACAAAAATAAAATGATCACTCCACCATTGTGTGAATAATTTCACAAGATTTGGTGTGAATAAATTCACACCTTGAGGAAATGGTTTCAAAGTGAGAGGTAGAACAACCGAATAAGATGAGAAGAAGAACTTTTATTATGAAACTAAAGTTAATTGAACAACTTACAAGTGAAAGACAAATTTGAGACAACAAAATCACAGCATAACATAAAAATTGAACAAAGAATCCAAGATCCTCAACTCCTTCACCACCACTTCCTTAAATAGGAATTTTGAGCCCTTGGGTCGAGCCTCCAACAGTTCAAGTCTCCTCAATTAATTTTTGTAGGCTATAGGTGGTTGGAAAGTAAGGAAGAGTTGATTTTTCCACCCTTGACCCGAGGTGGAAGCCAGCTTTCCTTCACCGAATAGACTCGCTTGGAAGACCTTCTAGATGGCCGAATCAAAGTGGTCCATAGAAAAATACAATGTATCTATGGATTTCTTCTATCCCCCTATAAAATATGGTCCCAGTTGGATTTGTGGATTCCGAGATATGATCATATTAGTGGGCTATTTTTCTGGGCCGCAGAATCTGGCCAAGAATTTTATCTCTAACTTGGGAAGCATAAATGGACACCATGGAGGCCGAATTAGCATTGGATACTGAAGATTGATTTGTTAATATTAATGTATTGTAGCATCCAATGAAATTTGGGATTAATTAAGCCTGTATGTTGGGCCCCACAGTCTCATCAGTGGGATGATGTCCAATCCGACTTCTCCAGAATTTTTTCCTTTCATTACAAAATATCCCCATGTTCTTCCATGAATTCTCCATTGATCACTGAATAAAACATGTTCATATTTAAGTGTAGATAGATTTACAAAAATATAAAATTAAAATATGTATAATCAGATTCCTTAAAATCAGATGAATCATTGGGTACTTTAAATGATGTTAAAAAAATGTACCACATAATAGTGCATTTTAAGAAAGAATTACAATCATAATGTGAAATGATTTTCAAAGTTTAAAATGAAATAAAATGGTGTTTATGAATAATAAATCACATGGATATTATATACATTAATAATGAATATTAGCCTCATTTAGTGGCTAATCAGAAAGTATTATTTTATTATATAATAATTTTTGGTTTATAAATGTCCAAAACTCATTACGGTCGAAGATAATATGACTCATGGTAGAGATAAAATAATCCAATAAAAATTGGAAATGTTTTGGATATTATTTTAATCTCTATAATCTAATTTATTTAAATCATTAATAATGAGGTAAACACAGCATCATTATTGTGTCATAAATAATTTAATTTATTTGATGTCTAAAAATTATAAAAAAAATACCATAATGTAGGAAATCCTTGTAGCTTTCCAAATAATATTTATAGTTGAAAATATAACTTATATAACCCCATGTATAAATTTATTTACTAAAATATATTTGTTTATATCATTTTTTCCTTTACTTTATGTTAATTAAAATAAAGTGTCATTATCACTCTTAAGTGGCTCCATTGGGTCCCAAAATCGACCCAAGGATGCCCATGGGTGGACATGAATTATCCAATAAGGCTAGGACAACTGTTAAGGTAATTTTTGTATTATTATAATATTCTTTTTACCTTGAATTTCCCTATTTACCTTTAACTGTGGTAAAAAAAGCCAAAATTTACTATTCACCAAAAATTATTTTAATCTCATTGAACCGAATTTTTCATAATAATAACAACCATGTAGGTCATATTTTCAAAATTCAATTCATAGAAGTGGTAAAACGTTATTTAAATGAAGAAGTCGGTTTTTTTAATAACCACTTAGTGCTTTCACTATTCATCAAAAATTGAAGGTTTTCAGAAAAATAACAAAAATTCGGCCTAACCTATATTTTATCTTACGAATTCAAAAATGATTTCTATTTTACCAAATTAAAAACATAGAATTTTCCTTAATTAATTTAAAATTAATTCCCGTTGTCAAAGAAAAAAGCGTGTTTTTAAGAAATAATAACTATCAAAAGATTGACACTTGTTTATGCCCAATTTCAAAGTGAAATTTATTCCAATGATGAACATTGTATTAAATGGTAAAAATATAATTTAATTAAACTTTAAAACCATTTAAAAATATAATCTGACCAAATAAATTAGTTAGATTAAAAGGCAGTTTTGAATTAAAATACAATATGTTTCACTATTCATTTAAAAATTAATTTTATCAGAAAAATACCAAAAATTTACCCAAAGTAAATTTTGATGTCCCTATTCTGAAGAAGAATTTTATTTTTTCAAATAGAACATATAAAAGTTACCAAAACTAGATTTAAAGTGGGTTCTCCATCAAAAGGTGGTAAATCGACCATTTAAAGAATATTAGAGTATTTATGCTTAAAATTGGATTCTTTCATATTTTAAGCCTCTAAAATTTATTGGATAAATATAAAAACATTTAAAAAACATGTATAATAATTTTTTAGTTAGCTCTGTTAATTTCCGCCATTACAACAGATAGGCATTAACTACAATTTAAAATAATAATAATTATATATTATTTTTCAGTACAACTCAATGTTGTGTACAATGTAAGATTTCAAAGAAACCCGTTATTGCATATCGGGTACGCCGTCGAACATAGTATCCCGTTTAATGTAAAATTAATTTTTAATTAACAAATATTAAAAAATATGAAAATTTCATATTCTTTATTTACCTAGGATGTTACAGCCTTCCCCCATTTTGGGAATTGTGTCCTCGCAATTTTAAAATTGGGCTTGGAAACTTCATTTAAAGTCCCACATCAGAAAAAGAGTCAATAAAACTATCACTTTAAAATAAAGGGAGATAAGTACAATGGTCACCCAAGAAAAAAGATACTAGGATTCCATGAAAACATAGATATGTAAGAGAAAATAACTCTCATATATTAATAGAGAGTGGTTGAGAACTTGATCACGAAAAGTTAACAACAAAAATACCATAATTTTTTAGTTGGGTAAAAGTATAATGATAAAAGGGAGCTTATAGATTTCTTTTTCTTCATGATCCTTTTTATAGAATTGAATAATTTTATTAATTACAAGACTAAGATCATGAGGAAATATACTTACTTTTCATGTAGAGCTTCATCCTTTAAAAAAATTCTACCACAAAATCATCTTTTCTCAAAATGGTAAGTATTCAAGATGAATTGGTCACACCAGATGTGCTAGAATCAACTTCTATATTATCACGTAATGTACAAAAGAAGAACTGTATATTTCCCTTGTCTTTAGGCATCAACTAAAACCAAAATTGGTAAGTACAAGATCAGATAATCCCCAATGGGATAATCATTTAAAAAACACTACTCTTAATCTCCAAAATTCATCAAATAGTACCCAAAGTTCAACAAATACCATTAAATATACAATTGTCCTTAAAATCCTTCAAATTAATTCTAAATATGATTGAAACCCAAAATTCAAAAGGATTTGATCACATAGTCTTCCACAAAAATCTTGATATTTATCTCCAAAAACATCAAATACTCTTAAAGTCTCATACTGGAGTGTAGTTAACCTAATCAAATATTCTCTATGATAGGTTAATCATTTCCATAAATAACCCAAATCACCTTATTTATAGAATAAAAACATATATTACTCAAAAAATAATATTTCAACAGTTACTCCACAAATTTTATCTCAAACCTCTCACTTTCATCTCATAAAATAATAACATGTAATTTCCTCTAAAACAAAAGATCATATGAACCCCTAAGCTTATCCATTATTTCCACACAAGAAAAGATATCTATTTCTTGATTGAAATATTCACATATCAAATTTCATTGTTACATATACTAGAAAAAGACTCCCAAAGTAATCTCATCATCAATAGATCCTTAATACTTTTAAGAATTTCATCATCCTAAAATGTACCATAAATCTTGAATCCCTTATATGTAGAATTTTTACTTATTCAACATTCTTCATGATCCATTATCCTTTATTTTACAACATATTCCGTAATAATTAATTCCTATAAACAAAATCATTAATCATATCCTAAGATTCAATAACCTCAAAACATCAGCTAAGAAATAACTCATACCTTTCATTAGTCATTGTCATTTTACTTATCTTAAATTGGAAGGGAATTAGGAATTTGTAAATATATATTTGTATGATCCTACTGATCCCATTTTCGAACCTTCTTCGTAGAACATCTATTTGTATAATGACCATGAGCACCACATTTAAAACATTCAATTGATCCTTTGAAAAGAACTTCTTTCCCTTTCCTAGAGTCATATGGATTCTTCCTTTTTCCATGGCAAGTTCTTGCTTTATGACCTTCATTCCCACATCTATATAATCTTCCCATCCCTTTGAAGCATTTTCCTAGGTGTTTCTTTCCACATCCTTGACACATAGGTTTTTGAACATACTTACCTTTATGATTATTACCTGAACTTCTGTAGGGATTTGTTTCTCACATATACGATTCTATATAAAAATCACCATGGTTTAGGTGGCCAATCATGACTTAAAATAGTTGGTTGAGAATAACCACAAGAGTTCTCATTGCAGCTCCCATTTCATTTAGTTTCTCATTCAGAAAACTGTCACCGTTTTCTTCATATCCCCTGTTACTTTGGTGCCTGCTAGACCCATCCATTTACTAAAACCAAAAAGGTCAGTAAGATTATATCAGTAAAATCATCATATAATATATTATGGGGAGGGTAAATACTAAGATATATTTATTCATGTTATCTTAAACTCATTCACTTTATCTAAAATAACTATGACTCTTTCTAAAATCTTAACCATTTTGGTAATGTCACTTATGCTTAAAGACCTCCCTAACCTCTAAATTTATCTAAACATACCTCTAATATCAACTATAAGGACCCGACCTTAAACATTACATAATCTTGAATTAAATGAATAATTCACATTGAGGATCTTTAAAGGTTTAGAGTTTTAGAGAATTAGGCCATAACTATTACATTACATTTCAAAAATTAAAAATTATACACTTCTAATAAGTTTCTAATTTATTCACAAAATAAAAACTCTTAAAAAGAAACATCTCTAGTTCCATGTTTTAGACAACATGACTTTTCCTTGATCCCATCCTTGACCCTATTCATCTTTATGTCCTATGGAAAACATTTCAAAAAATTAGGATGAGCATAAAAATCTCAGTAAGGGTTATAAAATAATGAAAGAAAACATTATCCCATCAATAAATACAAATCAATGAAACCAATACTTTTCAATCATAAGATACATTAAAAAATCATAAGATTTATGAATAACACACAGAAATCATAAATCATAAAGGTAAATTATCGCATTCATAACATACTTATGTTATAGCTATCACATCTACATAGGGAGTCACATTTGGAATACCCATAATAGTATATTACCTAAATCTCTTAGGATAAACATTAACGTTTACCTCCATCACGTTAAGCAATTCATTGGAGAGCTATCTTGGGCTCACCCGCCCTAGGTTTATCACAGAACCACTCGTATACAAAAACAATGCCCAATAACCATAACATATTCATAACAAATAACACAAGTATAAAAGAAAGATATAATTTCCACATTCTAATTACAATATATCATTTCAAGATATTAACATAATCAATTCTTTGTCAAAACCATTTTCAAAACCATTTATAACATTTAATAAATAGATTTTTTAATCAACGTGTCCCATACATCTTTGAAGATTTTAAAGGAATTAACATTTTAAAACATTAATGTCCTTATAAATAAATCCTAAAATCCATTTTGAAAACATGGAAATTAATGAGAAATATTTAAAAGAATAAATCATTAAAACAATATTTTAGTTAAAGAGTTCCTAACTAAATGAGAGACGATTGAATAAAAATAATTTAGGAATAAAATTTAATCAAAATGTTATAATATCATTAGAATAAAGGTATTCCAGATGTAATATTCCAGAGGATAGTATATAAACCATATAAAAGTGAATTAGTGCATAATAACAATGAAGTATCAATGGAATGTAAATTGAGATGAAATCTCTTATAAAGGCAGTATCCTTAGATTAAGGAAAAATCAATTATATAATTTTGTGTGACAAATATGAATACACTCAATATGATTGGATATTAAATGTAAAACAATTAGTGGTCATTCACAAAAATTCATATCATTACATAATCAACAAGTAGAAGTTTAACCCTGAGAATTGAAATTGGGTTAATAAGTTCTCTTAGAAAAATTTGACAGCCTAATGACGTCACATTAAAATTCAAGAAATGAGTTATTGAGAGAGAAAAGGGTATCTCATCACTTGGAAATATAATTTACAACAATAAAGATATAGAGGAACATATCCCAACATAAGAAGATGTAAATTAAAAGACATAACAAAAAGAAGTCTTTTAAAAAGAGGAGGGTGAAAGGTTCTCTTACCGATTTGGTAACTTACGAAACATACACCAATGAAAGAAGGATCATAAAATGAATATTTAAATACCCATAAATTGATTTATATTACATAATTAATACAATCATGGGCAGTAAAAACACCACACAAAAGGTAATAGTGGAAAATATCGCATGAATCTCACGAGAATAAAAAGGGAGATGAAAAACCCTTACCATGTTGTAATCAGTCGAGTCATATGAAAAAAAGTTAACAAACAACAAATGAATCACATAATATCATGAATATAAAGAGAATAATGATAATATATATATCAAATGGAATTACACAATACACCACATGCAATAAATATGTGGTGAACAATGGAAATCTCATGGAATTAAAAGTGAGATAAGAAACCCCTAACCTCATGTCCGACATGACTTGTTTGTTCCTTGTTCTTCCTGAATAATAAACTTAAGGTAATTTATACTTGATTAAGAACAATTTTTCTAGTTTATTATTCCTTTTATATCACTTATTATTATGTTATAAACATTATGTAATCATTTAAGTTAATAATGGTCATTTTGTCGATATTTGGTACTTGAGTAAAAAATGAACTCCTTATAATTACAAGTTGTCCATGTGGTCAAGAGTCCATTATCTCCAGAATGATATTCATGATTTAGATATCATATATATAATATATATAATATATATAATATATATAATATATATAATATATATCATATATATCCAGTATATATATGTATTTATAACCGTACATAACATTTGGAGATAAGAAATGAACTGCACCGTTGATGGAGACGGTAAGCCGTACGTACACATGAACACTAATTTCATTTATGTTTCATATTTTAATTGAATGAAAACATAATGATGAATATTTCTATTATAATTCTAGTATTATATCATATATAATATCAATAACTCCATCATTTATACATCCCACATATGGTATGGACGAGTCATGTCACTTTGAGGGGGCGATAGTCTGCACTTCCTCAAATGAAATTATCGTGTTTACTCATAATGGAAACCATATATGTATGATATAAATTAAAAATACAGAATCATAAAGAAAATATAAACATTATATATTTCATATATAAATACAGTTCCATCATAATGTCCACCATAAGAGGTGGTAGTAGATAATTGAACAATCATTGTTTCGTGAGGCATTAGTTTTCCATCCACATAATTAGTATTTTCTTTACCCATTATACAGAGGTGTGTGTAATTGTAGTTCAAATCCTCCTCATAAAAACATCATAGTATATTGAAGATACTAGTGTTGTTATAAAATAAAGGAATAAAAAGAGTTTCGGGGTTGGATAAGTAAAATAAAAGAAAAGAACTTAAGATAAAACATTAACTTAAAATCGGGTAACTCCCTTTGGTTTGAACCAAAAGAATTTCTTGAAGTGCCTTCTGCATAAGGTAAGGATTATAGGTGTAAGAGAGGGATGTAGGGAGATTAATTGGGTAGAGGTTGGACAATCCAAGTATAAGGACCCAACCTTAAAAAATTACATAATCTTAAATTAAATGAATAATTCACTTTGAGAATCTTTTCAAGTTTAGAGTTTTAGATAATTAGGCCATAACTATTATATTACATATCACGTATTACAAAGTAGACACTTCAACTCAGTTTCCATTTTTTCACAAAAAAAAACTCCTAAAAAATTATTCACATCTAGTTCCATGTTTTAGATATCATGACTTTTCCTTGATCCCATCATTGACCCTATTCATCTTTAGGTCATATGAAACACATTTCAAAACTTGAGTGGAGCATAAAAAGCTCAGTAAGGGTTATAAAACCAAGAAAGAAAACATTAGTTCATCATTACATACATAACATAAGCTCTTTAACATACCTCATTAAATCATATGATTTATGAATACCACATAGAAATCATAAATCATAAAGATAACCTGTGGCATCCATATTATACTTACATTGTAGCTATCACAACATTGTAGGGAGTTATATTTGGAATACACATCACAGTATATTCCTTAAATATCTTAAGAGAAACATCCACGTTTACCTCTGTCACATTACCCAATGCATTAGAGAGAAATATTTGGCTCACCCGCCCTAGGTTTATCATGAAACCACCCGTATACTTAAACAATTCCCAAGAACCATAACATATTCATAGCACAGAAAACAAACATAAAGGAAAGATAAAATTTCCACATTGCAATCACAATATATCATTTAAATATTTTGACATAAAAAAACCATTATCAAAACAATTTTCAATACCAAAATACATAAAAGAGTATATGGTATTTATTTTCCTTTTAAAAACATTACGACTTGTTAAGGAAGCCACAGATCAAATAATACTCATGGTGGTGGAAAAGGTCGTTGTCACCACTTACGTTAAAAAGAAATGTTCTTTTATTTTGTCATTTAGTAAAAAAATTTTAAGAAAAATATTACCTTTAAATGAAATGAAAATTCAAAGGTGTTTATACAGCATATAAAAGAAATTCTTGTATAAAAACAAAATATGCCTCAATGAAAGGAGATTGAGACAAAGTCCCTTACCTCGTGTCCGATTTTACCTGTTCATTCTTTAATCTCCTGAATAATAAACTAAAGTTAATTTAAACTTTGTTAAGAATATTTTATAGTTTATTATTCCTTTTATATCACTTATTACAATAATATAAACATTATGTGATCATTTAAGTTAATAATGATCGTTTTGTCGATATTTGGTACTTGAGTCAAAAATGAACTTCTTATAATTACAATTTGTTCATGTGGTCAAATATTTATTATATTAAGAATTAGATTCATGATTTAGATATCATATATATCATATATATTCAGAATATTTATGTATTTATAATAGTACGTAACATTTGGAGATAAGAGATGAAATGCACCGTTCATGGAGATGGTATGCCGTACGTATGCATGAATGCTACTTTCATTTATATTTCTTATTTTAATGGAATTAAAACATAATGATACATAGGTATATTATAATTCCACTATAGTATCATATATAATATCATTAAATCCATCCTTTATATGTCCCACATATGGAATTGACTAGTCATATCACTTTGAGGGGGTGGTAGTCCACACTTCCTCAAATGGAATTATCATGTTTACCCATAATAGAAACCATAAAGGTATAATATAAATGGAAATTACAGAAGAATAAAGAAAAAATATACATATTATATATAATATATAAATACAGTTCCATCATAATGGCCACCATGAGAGGCGGTAGGAGATAATTGAACAATCATCATTTTGTGAGGCGTTAGTTTTCCATCCACAGAAACAATAAGTTCTTTACACATTAAAAGGAGGTGTGTGTAACTATAGATTGAATAATTCTTATAAAAAAATCCTAGTATATTGAGGATACTGTTTTTTTATAAAATAAAGGAATAAAAAGAGTTTAGGTATTTGGAGAAGTAAAATAAAAAAAAGAATATAAGAAAAGACGTTACCTTCAAATCGGGTAACTTACTTTGGTTTGAACCAAAAGGGTTTGTTATTGTTTCTTATGCCTATGTTAAGGATTATAGGAAGAGGAGAGAGATGTAGGGAGCTTAATTGGGCAGAGTTTGTATGATCCAAGGGGCTTGGGTGGTGTGAGGAATGGGTTAGAGGTGAGATCTTTTTATCAGGGGGAGGAGGGGCTCTTTAAGAAAGTGTGAAAATATTATTTTATTATATAATGATTTTCAGTTTATAAATGTCCAAAACTTATTAAAGACAAATATAAAATGACTCATGGTAAAAATAAAATCATGAAATTAGAATTGGACAGGTTTTGGATACTATTCAAATCTTTATAATCTTATTTATTTAAATCTTTTATTAATGAGGTAAACATTGCATCATTTTTGTGTCATAAATAATTTAATTTATTTTATATATAATAATTATAAAAAATACCTTCATGTAGGAAATATATTTATATTTCCAAATAATATTTATAGTAAAATATATAACTTATATAACCATATGTAAAAATTAATTTACTAAAAGATATTTGTTTACATCATTTTTGTCTTTACTTTAAGTTAATTAAAATAAAGAGTCATTATCACTCTTAAGTGTCTCCATGGGGTCCCCAAAATCGACCCAAGGATGCTCATGGTCGGAAGTGTATGAAAAAATAGGATTAAAAAACACATTAGGGTAATTTTATAGTATTATAGTAATATTTTTTTACCCTTATTTTCCATATTTACCCTTTAACCATGGTAAATAAAATATTTGCTGAAGTAAATATTAATAATGTATAAAAATAAAAGTTACCTATTTACACAATTTGTAAATCTTGATTCCAAATATGGAATACAATTTTCCATATTCAAAACACAGAAGTGGCATAAATTAATTTAAAATTAATTCCCACTGTCAAAACATAAGGCGTGTTTTTAAGAAATAATAACTATCTAAATATTGACACATGTTTATATCCAATTTCAAAGTGAAATTAATTCCAATAACCAAAATTGGATTGAATGGAAAAAATATAATCTAATTAAACTTTAAAACCAATTAAAAATATAATCTAACCATATAAATAAATAAGATGAAAAGGAATTTTTGAATTAAAATACATTATTTCCACTATTCATTAAAAATGAACATTATCATAAAAATATGAAAATTTCATCCAAATTATATTTTGATGTCTCGATTCTAAAGAATAATATTTTTTTTTGACAAATAGAACTTATAAATGTGACAAAAACTATATTTGAAAAGGGTTCCCTATTAAAAGGTGGTAAATCGATCTTTTAAAGAATAATAGAGTATTTATGCTTTAAATTGGATTCATACACATTTTAAGCCTCTAACTTTTATTGTATAAATGTAAAAAAATTTAACAGACATGTATAATAATATTTTTGTTAGTTATATTCATTCCTTCCAATAAAAAGGCTAGGCATTAACTACTATTTAAAATAATAATATTATATTATGATTGTGAAATGTAAGATTTCAAAGAAACCCGTTGTTGCATATCGGGTACACCATCGAACATAGAAACCCCTTTAAGGTAAAATTTATATTAAATTCACAAAATATTAATTAAAAATAAAATGTATTATTTATTTATTTATATGAGATGTTACACCAAGGGGCTTGATAAGTGTGAAGAATGAGTTAGAAGTGAGGGCTTTTTATAAGGGGGAGAAGGGGCTCTTTAGGAAAGTGTGAGAGTATTATTTTATGATATAATTATTTTCAGTTTATAAAGGTCCAAAACAAATTAAGGTAAAATATAATATGACTCATGGTTGAAATAAAATCATCCAATAATAATCGGGCAGGATTTGGATATTATTTTAATCTTTAGAATCTTATTTATTTAAATCATCTATTAATGAGGTAAACACTGCAACATTATTGTGTCATATATAATTTAGTTTATTTGATATCTAAAAATTATTAAAAAGCTACCATGATGTAGGAAATCATTGTATCCTTCAAAATAATATTTATAGTCAAAAATATAACTTATATAACCCCATGTAAAAATTGATTTACCAAAAGATATTTGTTTAAGTCAATTTTTCCTTTACATTAAGTTAATTAAAATAAAGTATCATTATCAATTTTAAGTGGCTCCATGGAGTCCCAAAGTCGGCCCAAGGATGAACATGATTGGAAATGACTCATTAAATAAGTTTAGGACAAGTGTTAAGGTAATTTTGTATTATTATAATATTCTTTTTACCCTGAATTACCCTATTCACCTTTATCCGCGGTAAAAAAAGTCAAAAGTTACTATTCAACAAAAAAATATTTTCATCTTATTAAAAAAAATTTTAATTACTAATAACAATCACGTATGTCGGATTTTTAAAATTCAATTTACAGAAGTGGTAAAAATTCATTTAAATGAAAAATTCTATTTTTTTAACTACCACTAAGTGTTTTCACTATTCATTAAAAATTGAAGGTTTTGAGAAAAATACAAAAAATTAAGCATGAGATATATTTGATATTCTGAATTCATAAATTATATCTATTTTACCTAATTTAAAACATAGAAGTTCCCTTAATTAATTTAAAATTAATTCCCATTGTTAAAACAAAAAATGTGTTTCTATAAAATAATAACTATCAAAAGAATGACACATGTTTATGCCCAATTTCAAATTGAAATTTGTTCCAATGACCAGAATTGGATTAAATGGTAAAAATATAATCTAATTACCCTTTAAAAAAATTTACAAATATAATATAACCATATAAATAAGTTATATTAAAAGGAATTTTTGAATTAAAATACAATATTTTTCCTTATGCATTAAAAAATGAATTTTATCCAAAAAATACCAAAAATTTACCCAAATTAAATTTTGATGTCATGATTCTAAATAATAATTTTATTTTTTCAAATAGAACATATAAATGTGACCAAAACTAAATTTAATGGGGGTTCTTTATCAAAAGGCGGAAAATCAACCTTTTAATGAATATTAGAGTATTTATGCTTAAAATCAGATTCTTTCTTATTTTAAGTCTCTAAAATTTATTGGATAAATGTAAGAACATTTAACAAACATGTATAATCATTTTTTAGTTAGTTCTGTTCATTCCAACCATTACAATATCTAGGCATTAACTACTATTTAAAATAATAATAATATTATATTATTTTTTAGTACAACTCATCGTTGTGTGCAACGTAAGATTTCAGAGAAACCAGTTGTTGCGTATCTAGTACGCCATCGAACATAGCATACAATTTAAAGTAAAATTAATATTTAATTCAAAAATATTAATAAATATGAAAATTTCATATTCTTTATTTACCTGGGATGTTACAATAAGACCATTACACAATTTCTCAGCATCCCTATCAAGATTCCTCACATTTCCTTTTCAAGGAAGATGAAGATCTATTTCTTCCACCAACTAAAAATAAACAATTTCCCATACCAATAATTCATTTATTATCGATCTTGAATATCAATGAATTATTAACCAAATATATTTATAGAGATAGGTTGAGAAAATTACTTTTGGTATGATATCAGGCCTATAGAACATGTCAAATAGTAAATCTTTAATGGTATTATTTAAGTGGAGAAAAGGAGAAAACTAAACCAATTTAGTAAATCAAGTGGTATATTTCATCATAGGATGCTCCCCTCACTGAATATTCATGAACTTTCTAGTGTTATCCATATTTTAGGGATCGATATAGTATTAATTGTTGAATATGGCTATGAAATCATTCTAAGTGAGGTATTGGTGTAACTTGTCTTGAACAACCAACTCCCAGAAATTATATCCTAGGCCCTCAAATATATAAATAAAAAACATTACTTTCAAGGCCTTTATTTTTTTAATGAAAATCAATTATGAGTTTTATTTTCTCCGACCACAACATATGATACTAAAACCCTCAATCTCCATAGAAGGAAGATGGACTCTACCTAGTAATATATTGATCATGATCCAAAATTCAAGCTAGTTCATGAGTTATTCTATTATATAAGGACTAAAAAAACAAATGAAATACTAAATAAGATTTGAATCTATAGGTGGGTTTCCTTGTGAAAATATATCAACAGCTCCCTCTATACATTTCAATTATGTCATTCTAGGAGGAATTTTCTAAAATAACATGAATTTTAAAAATCAATCAATGCATAAATCGAGAGCTAAAATTAAATTAAATAAAAAAATTACATGACCAAACAACATCAATGAATCAAAAAAATCCATTTAAATTTATCTCAAATAAAAAATGAATTATAATAAAATTATTTTAAATTCATATGATGTAAAAAAACATAAAATTAGAGGGTTTTTTCATATAAGTATGGTTTGGATTCATGTATTACTAAAAATATCACCAAAGTATTCATAGATACTAAAATGGGATTCTGTGTTTGTTTTCATGATTTATCTGTCATGCATTTTTACTATGAAACCATATAATTCCCTCTCATTTTTCATTCTAAAGTTGAAATATCTCAAAAAAAAAGACAATATCCCAGGAAAACATAATAACTTTATAATAGATAAGAATCCAAAAAATTATTGATGAACATAGCTAAAATAAAAAATATATATCTTGAATACCTGGGGAAACTAAAGGGTCATCATGGGAAAGAGTTTTATAGATATTATCTCATAACGTTCTACAAAACTTTTGAAAATCCTTTATTTGACCAACCTTTACATTCAAAATAAAAATAAGGTTTTGATACAATTTTATAACACATCGGCCTAATTCAACCTTACATGTCACTACATACAACCCACCAAAATTCCTAAAAAACATTCATGATCTCCGTATGATAGGAATAAGTTTATAGGTAATATAATATAAACACTTGGGAATGATTTTACCCTAAAAATTCAATAAATAAATCATAATATTATTGAGTGTCTAATATGAAATATTCATAAATTGGAAATCCAGGATAAATAATAAATAGTTTCTAAATAATAAATCAAAAAAAGGAAATAACAATATTAACCTAGTAAACATCCAATATAGGAATTACTAAAAAACTAAATAAAGTGATTCATAATATGAAAAAATAAAAAATTCTATAATGTGAGTAATTTGATGATGTTGTCAACATATAATATATCCTCAAAATAATCATTGAAGTCCCTAATGTATTGGGATAAAGATTACTATATTTTATTTTAATAGCTGATAATGTCAATTTGTGTGAAGTAGTGATGAGGGACAAATTAATGAGGAGATTGGAGTTAGATAAAATTTTATTTTTATATTGATTACAAATTCTAATCTGAATAATGAGTTAGTCCATGATAAGTGTTTGAATAATACTTGAGAAGATGATGTTTCTAATATATAAAGTTTCATAAATATAATTTGATGTGAATCAAGATGAACTGGTATTTTTAAGGAAGATAATGTTGAGATGTGGATATTCATGTCAAGGATGATCTAAACATCTATGTAACATGACTATAGAATACTGATGTTCCTAGTTATTAATGAATTAAATAAAGCTGTTGGATTTCATTTTTTAGATCATGAAGTGAAAAGACATTTTATTATTTTGTTAGTATATCGGTGAGTTTTATAGAGTATATAGATAAAAAATTACGATATCTCAATGACGAAGTTGAGGAGATGGTTGGGATTAAATAACTATAGAGATGAATGAAATTATGAGGTTTATCCTATGTTATTAAACATAAAGGCTAATATAATATCATTATGTACACACATGGATTATTATTTAAGAGATGAGTCTATATTGAGATGAGATATGTTCTTAATTTATTGAATATTTATTGAAATAATCAAAATTTATGGGGTCTGATGAATATTGAGCTGAATATGTGTCTAGGAAATTGAAGATACACTGAAGTACTAAAAAAAGGTATTTAATATTGAAATTACATTAGAAATTATATTTAAGAGTTTTATGGATGTAAAATTAATTCCTAAATTATTTTGAGTTGTTTTGAGATCATTTTAAGTTGATGGAAATGATTTAAATAAGTTTTGAGTTGATCAAAGATAGATAAAGAACATACATAAGAATAAATATAGTTTTAGTATTATTATGTAATATCTAGGAGTTTGTATAAAAATGAAAAATTTAAATACATACTATTAAATCATCAATGTGAAAACATTATAGAGTGAAATTTTTAAAAGTATTGATATATGTAAGAGTAACTCTATGTTGGTACTATGATACATAAGAGTAACTTGATTCATACATATGAGTAATATGGTGATATGTAATTTTAACTATAAACATTTAAAACTTATGTAAGATTAAATTTGTGGATATATAAGAGTAACATGAGGATTTTGAGGATATATAAGATCATTTATGAGGTTACAAAATATTGAAAGTGTGTCTTCTCAGGTGATACATAATATTAAATATGATGTTTATATGTTTTTATAAGCTAAATAAATATCATAATGATACGTAATGATCCATGATTTAAGTTTTAAATGGAGATATAATTAGAAGGAGAATATTTCAACATAAGATAGAAATTTTTCACTACAATTATTTTTTCAGGTTAGCATACAGACATTTAAATGAATTTATTCAATTTTGGGAAGTTTAAATAAATAAAGAATCCCTGATAATAAGAGTCAGAAATAAATAATATAAAGTGATGATTTTTAGGACCTCTTTGTAAGATATTTGTATATTCAAATAGTATTTTTTGACTCTATTCATGATGATCGATGCTGGAGGATTTCCCATAGGGATATTTGACCAATTTTAATTATAAAGATCATTTCACCAATTTTATTGGGAATTTTAAATTTTTATATTGAAGACAAATCCACATGATCAATGATGAGTTTATAAAAAGAAGTAGAGTCATAGAAAATAATTTTCAAAGGAGAAATATTGAGATATCTACCTACTACTTTTGAAAATACTGAGTGTCGAAGAATTAGAAAAAATTGGTAAGAAATGTAGGAGGATTACCATATGATATTTCTTATTATACATTTTAGATTTTGAAGTTCAGAATTTAAGTGGGAGAATAAAATCATTCTGAATATTTTTATGGCTTGAAAAAAGTTCTTTCTATTAGTTAAGAATCATCCTAGAGTGTATTGATGATATTTTCATTTTTGGTTTGGACAATATTTATATACTAGATGGATATTGTATAAAGAATAGTTAAGATAATTTGAAATTTAGAAACAAACATTGGGGATAAGAATGATATATTTTCTTATCATAATAACTTTATTATATCATTGAAATATCTACATATTAGACTTGAAACAAACACAAAAATGTTGAAGTCACCTAAATTATTATAAATCCTTATAAAAATTATGATAACTTGGGTTCATGTTTGTTTTCTAATTATGGGTGAGTGGTAGATTTCATTATTGACAGGATATTGAATTTAAACTATTTCATAGGTTTAATTCAAATGTAAATTATGAAATTTTTGCAATACTAAATCAACACCACTTCTTAGTATAACTAATATCATGATCTATGAATATTAATCAGTATTAGAGTTAAGGTCCCACCTCTGATTCGATCTATTGTTTTAGATTCGTTTTTAAAATTATATATATGAATTATAAATTTTAATAAGTTTGAAGGTTCCCTTTAAAATCTAATATAGAAAATATACCTACCCAAACCTTGAAGAATGGGAAGAATCATAAAGGTAAAGAGATAAGTAACATATCATATATGAGAAAAGGTTAATAGGATTTTCCACCAATTGAAGGTAATAAAAGTAGAGAAAATTCTAATATTACTATCGATAATTATCCTCTTGAGGAATCCAATTTCGGCCATAATGATTATAATCCTATTGAATCAATTAGATTTTTCCTATGAAATTAAGGATAAGTTGAACAATATTCTTATTGAAGTTTTCACTTTCATTTTTTAGTTTATCAAGGGTCTACAAGATAGTAAAATATATTTGGAGATAGAAAAATATGATTTTTTTCAAGGTATAAATAGATGATTTAGAGAAGTCATTAGCTAATAAATGTCTAAAGTGAAATAATATAATCAAATATTTTGATGATAAGGAATTATTTTTATGGTTATTTTAACACCCCAAATTTTAATAATATATTTTTATCTTTAATAAATTTAATGTGTTCGATAACTTGTAAAGATCAGAAAAATGAACTTAATAAATTAGTTATTTATTACTATAAAAAATGAAATATGTTACAAGAAAATTAAATAAAAAATTAGTTTAATCAATTAATTAATTATAATAAGTGATACATTAATTATTTATGGCTAAAAAAATAATTCTTTGTTTAAAAATATATTTTTTATTATATATTTTATTTTTTACTTAATATATAAATATATAAAAATTTAGAATTTGAATATCAAAAAATGAACATCATTTTTGGATTTAGGATAATATTATTATCATAGGATGATGTTTTTCAAATTTTCATAAAAGATTGATTTTTATGTGAATAGTATAAAATACCATTTTTACAGATATTGTTTCTTTTAGGAAATAATTAGGATATAATCATTATATAAAAATTTATTAAAAAATATTTATTAAAAAAATATGTTTTTTATATGCAAAATTTTACATTTTACAATGTTAATATTAATTTATAAACCTATATTTTACATTTTAAAACATAAGTTGTACTTTTTCTTATACTATTTATATCTGTTATATATTTATTATTTTAAAATTATTTTTTATCACTTTCAGAAATTTAATATTATAAAATGATTTACATATTTTGGAATCATAATATCCAAATTATCCAATAAGGTTACTTTTGTTAAAATAAGAGTAGTCATGGTAAAAGTAAAATATTTAAAAAGTTAAAACTAAATATTATAACACTAAAATTTATTAAAATGTTTCTCCAAATGTGTATTTAAGGGTTTTATGAACAATAAACTTTCCATTCTAAAATATTTTACACTATTGGAGCCACTTTCCTTGAATAGTGCACGTCTTATTACATAAATTCCACTCTCCAAACCTTTAAAATGATACTTCCACCACCCCTTTACATACACTATGAAAATTATAATTCTAATTGAATCTCTGCTAAAAATCCTCCCCAATATTTTTAAAAAAGTATAATAGGTTCTAGACCCCTTTAAAGGCCATCCATGAGAGGCTTAATCAAATTTTCAAAGGACTCATTCCAAGGATTAAGGTAAATTTCTCAAATCACTCCATTATTATTTCATTTTTTGTCTTATTCTTATACATTAATGTTTATTATACCATCATAAAATAATAACATCATTATCATTATGATACTTCAAATTTTATTATATTTATGGAAAACTACTATATATTTCCTTCTTAACCATTCTAAAATATTAACATCGTTTTTATTACATGTGGGTTGCTTACGCCATCAGAGACGTGTTCTATTTTTCATACCTACCTTTCATGGATAGTTAAAATGGGATATTTAATGAATAAATATGATATTTATGACACTATTAAGATTTTGAAAAGATAAATTAATCTAGAAATTATTCCCATCAAGTGAACCTGGGGATGTATAAGTAATTAAAAAATAATAATTTAAATATATTTTATAACATGGGAATAATGAACTTGGTATTAAAGAATGGGGTTCGACATCACAATTAAAAAAATTTCATGAAACAATTGGAATTACTCACATTTGATGATAAAAATAATCATTGACTAACTAATACATGTGTAGTGAATGATTATATGTGAATAATATAAATGGTAATAGATAATAATATGTTTTTTAAATAATTTATTAATTTGATTATTTTTATAATACATGATGTTAGAGACCTTTCATGAAATTCATGAGAAAAAAGTAAGGGTTTCTTTCCAATATCATTTTCAAAATGAGATTATTATGAATGAATTTCTATATAGGGAAATGTTGTGTGAAATTTATCTCTAAAACCCCAACCATTTTATTCTACTCTATTTATTATTATATTTTTACTTTTCCTCTCCCAATTTGAGTTCCCTTGGTAAATAATTTAACCGATGTGACCTTTTTGAGAGAAATAAACCCCAATCCTTGTTTTTGATCAAGAATTTTCCCTCTCAATATCCATATTCATTATATGTGTATATTGATGTTCTTATATATGGTTCAATAATTTATTAAGGTCATTTTATATGGTTTTAATTTTATTTACAAAATATTTAAGGAAATCATTTAATGTTTTCAACATATGCTATTTTTGTCAAATGTGTGAAAAGAACCTATTTTTAATGTTTTCCATGTGGAAACATTCTTTTACGACCATTATTATTTACATAGTTTCATTCTAATGTTTTAAAATAGTTTTCCAAATTATTTTAAATTCTGAAATATTTTAAAAATAAAATAAAATATTTTTATATTTTCTAAATTTAATGTTTTATTTTAAAAAATAATTCTATATTTCAAAAAAGATTCTAAACACTTGTGTTTTTAAGAAGGAAGCCTTCAGTGTTTTTATGTAATTTTAAAGAATGTTTTTGAAAGAATATTGACTTTTTAATTTTTTTCTGAATAACCTTTTTGGTTTTAAAGGGTAATTTTTAAATTTTTTTATCAAGATGAAATTATTTTTATTTAAAGAAAACATTTTTAATGAGTTTTTAGGCATTTCAAAAAGGGATATTTCTTTTGTTTTTAAAATTCATTTATCCAATAATATTAAAAGGGTTTCTTTTATCTTTTTCAAATTCCTTTGACATTAATTATGTAACACTTGGGATATATTCTTATGACACAATCCACCTTCTTTCTCTTGATTTATTATGATGGTAATGTTTTAAGGATGTTTTCATGGAACCATTTTCATTCAAAAATGTTAATTAATATATGATAAAATGAGGAATGTTTTTAAGATCTTATGTCACAATTATGTGTGTTTTTCTTTATTTTATTTGTGGGATCATTATTTTATAGACTTCCAATGCATTGGGTAAATTTATATCTCATGAGATAAATGAGAATGGGGAATGAACCCAGACCCATAAGGGACTTTATCCATTAAGTGATGGGTGGGCCCAAAATTATTCAAACCTCTAATGAATTAGGTAAAAACTTATATCTCATGAGCTGACATGTTAGGAATTGGGGAGTGAACCCAATCCATTGTGAAAATCTATTCAGTATATGATGATGATATTGGAAGCGAGCCTTGAAAAAAGAAATTCTTTTTGACACTAATGTTTTGGAAAATTCTCATGTTATGATGACTCATATCTTAGGTTATTCTCAGATCCTCATGCCTTTATTTATTATTGATGATCCATGTTAATTTGGGTATGATTTTCTAATTTTGTGTTATAGACCTTGATTATAATCTCATACCCATATATTTACCTTATACTCACTTATGATCATCAATTGTTATCTCTTAGGTTTACCCTTATTGATCATTTGAGATAACCCCTTTGCTACGTTTCCATTTCCTATGTTATGAACGAAGGAATAAGTATAATTAGTCAAGAAGGGAACCATGTGAGAATAAAGTCTGTGGTAAATATTTAAACTTATCCATAAAAAAGTTTATTTTATATCTAGTCTCAAAATACACTAATCCTATATGTTTCTTAGGCATGTATTATTGTGATATGTATTGAATATTCACCTTAAGTGATATAATATCTAGATAAGTGATTCTTAGGCCACCTATGTTGGTATAAAAGTGATGCTTATTTATTTTTGTGGATTAATATTATAAAACCTTAGTGATAACCCTAGGGAAAAGTCAAATAATATAAAATATACTATTTTTTGGTATAGTGTGTGTAGATTCCTAGAAGTGGGATACCTATTGGATACAAAAAAGTGGATCAATCATCTATCACTGATGAACCTAGGTGTATTAAGAAAAACATGGTTAGGTATTAACTCAATATTCAATTGGTGAATAACAATGAGGCTTAATCGACCACATGGTTTGAAACGTATGGGGTGTATTATTTGGTGATTCACACTCTCTTTATAAACCATTATGTGATATTTGAATATATTTAGTTTAGAAAGACTAAAATGAAATAAATATGGAAAACATAGATTAGAACCTATATGTTCATAAGTTAGGGTATCATATCCCCACCTCAATGATTAGATATTGAAATATATATGAAAAATATTAATGGTATAATGATTTTTTCTCAAGTATATATGACATCTCAGACTCGGTTTATACACAATAGTACCCCGAACCTGGTGGGCCACATGTCCTCAAGTGAAACTCCCCAAATGCCAATGGATTCCGACTAGAATCAAGAGCCTTGCGTGTGTTCATGGGGATACCATTACCTGATTACCAGAGTATCACATCATTATAATCAATAGAAAAATAGAGGAAGTAGTATAACAATGAATAAGTTGTGAAATCAGATATAAATGACCAATAACTTGATATCAATACTCCAAATTAGTAATTGAATTATATAAAATAGATGATAATTTCATGTCTACAAAGTAGTAAAACATTGATTCAAATAGTTGGAAGTAGTACTATACAAGCTATACAAAAAGAATCCGAAAGGTAAAAATCAATCTAGAAACCCAAGATCTAGGCTAATTATTTACAACCAACTCTATCCTAAGTCAAGCAAGAAGTCACAAATATATTAGAGGATTCTTCCCCTTATCTACACTGGAAAGTATGTAGTCTTCCTGGGTACTAGAGGAATCCTAGATAGGATATGTGATAAACCGCAATAGGCCACCACCAATAACATCTATAAATGTATAGTTTTTGTATACAATATGATAGTGTGTAGGTAAAACAATGTAAAGCATTAATAGAAATTATAAATGGGTTGGATCTGCATCCTGAAAGGAAAAAAGGTTGACACTACCATATTTGGCCCATACTAGAATATATCTGAATAAGAATCAATGGACACAATGACAAATATTAACTTTATAAGGGACATCATGCCCAATATCACACCTATAAGAGACTCTATGCCCAATATCACAATAGTATCATAACCATATCACAAGGGACACCGTGACCATATAATATCACATACATATAAGGGTATCCATGACCATATAGTATCACATTTATATAATGGTTTCCATTCCCACTTAATTATAAAGCATGGTGGACGCTATTCCTATTCATTTATAAAATGTATAAGGGCCATCTTTCCCATATTCCATAATTAAAGAGGGTCACCATACCCACACATTCCCAATAATATCTATTAGATTTAATATGAGCCAAGTTATAATTCATAACTCAATATTATTTAATGAATAACTATTGTATTTAATATGATCCATGGTATAGTCCATTTCTCATTTACATTTAATAATGACAAGGGTGTAATCATTTTCCATTTAATTAGGTGACGTGGGCTTACCACCCACCTCAAATGAATTCAATTAATTATATGAAAAGGGTGTTTGTCATGCTACAATACAACATTGATCCATTAACACTATATGATATCACCATTTATAATTTAAGTCCAAACACTATAATAGTTTCTTTGAATATATAATCAAGAAATACAATTAGGCATGTAAGAGGGCACACCCTAGGGATGAATCACTCCGAGGTTGAACACTCTATATAAATTTGGGTTCTAACAAGTCATTAGGTTCCAATAAATTCAACTAATTAAAATTAAATATAATTTAGGGGAAACAAATGGTTAAACTGGCATGCAGAACAACATCAAATATTATAAAACATAAAAACATGAGGGGATAATTTATATACTACTTATATCATAATAGTATAAATCTACTCACCCAGTATCAACCATTAGTTTATCCTGTATTGGAAGAAATATTATGAATGGACTAATGGCCAAAAATAGGTCATATGAGCCTACACATTAATAAATTTTTCAAGGAGAATAAAAACTAAGAATAAATAAAAAGTAATTAAGATACTACCTATGAAAATCTAATAAGATGATCTGTGCATCAATTAGACTATGGCTGGATGAATAGAATAAAAAACTAAGAAAGTGCTTCATAGGAGATCAAAGGGGGGAAATGCGGGTTTTGTCCACTAAAATTAGCTAAGGGGAGAACAGAATAGGTTAAAATATTTCATTAAGGTAAATTTATGCATTTAAACAAAAAATCATGGGTCACATAGTATGATCGCATGATTGTCTAGATTGTGTGCCAAACATGCCCCATCTATTGTTCTAAGGAGCCTCCCACATGGTTAGGGTGCATAGTTAGGAAAACAATGCTTTGACCAGGAGAAATACCTTTTCTAAAAATTCTGTATTTTTCTCAAAGGAGTACCACCCCTATCACATGATTAGGTAACATCATGCGCCCTG
Source organism: Viscum album (assembly GCA_963277665.1). Taxonomy (NCBI): domain Eukaryota; kingdom Viridiplantae; phylum Streptophyta; class Magnoliopsida; order Santalales; family Viscaceae; genus Viscum; species Viscum album. The sequence continues at coordinate 286,557,605 of OY728153.1, read as the reverse complement.
CTTCACCACACTATCTAGCCCCACTTGGTTTGGAGAGGTTATGCGGGCTGAATCACATGATTTCTACTAACTGTGTGACCTTGTGGTTTCTCCACCGACTAGGGTTCCGAGCTCTTAACTAGCCCTAAACACCCCCAAAACCTTTTTGAACTCATTAGGAATACATATTAGGACCATAATAAATAATTAGATCAAATTTAAAAGGGTCTATACATAAGATAAAAATCGGGTTCTTACCGTCTCCCCCCTTTAAAGGAACTCGTCCCTGAGTTCACCTTAAAAGGGAGGAAAAACTTAATCTAAGAAAAAATCCACCCAATGAGCACATTTGTTGGGCTCATGCTCCCACATATCATCATGTACTTAGACTAGCTACCATAGTACCCATACTAGAGGCACACACTTCCCTCAGAGATCCTTCATGCTCTGATCAATGATGTGTACAAAATACCAGTCAAAGGAAGAATCGATATCAATATCAACAAACTTGGGATCAAAATTATGAGAATACGTGGGATGATATCAGAAAAAATGAAATGTGGAAGACGTCATGCATTAAACAATACATATGTGGTAATAACAACTGACATGCTACTACCCTGACCCTCTCCAAAATCTCAAATGGCCCAAAAAAGTGTGATGAAAACTTCATCTTCCTCCATATCCGTATATGCATAAGTACGGGTGATACCTGAAAGAATACACAATCCTTGAACTCAAACTCCATAGGTCATCGATGAAGATCGACATATGATTTATGTATGTACGTACCAGTATAAATCTACTTCCTAATCACCTGAACCTTCTCTGAAGTCTCCTAAAATATATGAGGAACTAGTAAAGATTCCTCTTTGGCCTCTAACTAGTATAGGTGTGAATGGAATAAACTAACATATAGAGCCTTATAAGGATCCATCTACATCGTCTCCTAATAACTATTATTATAGTAGAACTCGGTGAGAGAGATATGATTCTCCTAAGAATCAACAAAATCAAGGATGCATTCTCAAAGATTATTCTCTAGGAATTATATATTCTATTCTGATTGACCATAGGTCTTTGGGTGAAAGTCAGTGCTCAGAAGAACCTGTATACACATAGCCTTCTACAACCCCTACCAAAACCTTATTCTGAAACAAGAATCCCTATTTGGAATGATAGTATGAGAGAACTTGTGAAGGTTTTTAATCTTATAGTAGAAAATCAACCTTTTTAATCAACCGAGAAGGTTTGTTGGATAGTAAATACGTGAGCTACCTTCATCAATCTATCTACGACTACCCAAAATGAATTTCTACCACGAGGTGAACTCAGTAAGATGGTGGAAAAATCCATAGAAACATCCTCTTATTTCTGTTCCAGAATAGGTAATTGTTATAACAAGCCTGTATGTTATTTTTTCTCTTCCATCACCTAATTATAGGTGAAATAACTAGTGATAAAACCTACTATCTAATGCTTCATACCTAGCCACAAGTACTATCAGTGCAAGTAATGATACATCTTGGAGATACTTGAGTGTAAAACCCTCTATAAAGAAAGTAAATCTCATATCATCTTCTCTCATATCTATGGGAACCCAGATATGACCATGTATACACAGGATGTCATCATTATTGATAGAGCAATCCATATTTGGGTCCTCACAAACAATACCCTCTCATAGGGCCAATCCCTCTAAAGCAGAAGACAACCCCATATTCACCTTCTCCAAATGTGAGTAAGTAACTGATAGCGATACAAGTACATAATATCCATGATGCTCCTAAAATTATATATATATCTCATAAAATAGATCCATAATATTCCATTCACTACTAAATTTTTGAACAGCTTGTGTCAATGTCATCATGCTCAGAGCATCAGCAAAAGTATTGCCTTTCCCAGGCGTATAGGCTAGATCAAGGTCAAAGGACCATAGATATTCTACCCATATTTGTTGCCTTAGTTTTAAGTCTCATTGTGTAAATATATACCTAATGATTTCATGGTTTGTGAACACCAAGAAACTCTCTAATAGCATGTAATTCCTCCAATAATGCAAGGTGTATACAATAGTTGCTAAATCAGGATCATGTGTCGCGTAATTCCTCTCATGAGAACTCAACTACCGCGACCCATACACAAAAATCTATATTCCTGCATCATAACTACTCTTAGATGAATTCATGATGCATCACATAACACTCTATAACCTCTGAGAGGATTTGGGATAATTGTAATAGGTACAGAGGTAATCCATCCTTTCCGCTCCTGAAAGGCATTATCATATGGTTTTGACCATAGGAACATTACACCCCTATTTTAAGACAAGTAAGAGCTGCATCAAAGAATGGGAATTCCTATATAAAATTCATGTAGTAACTATCTATCTTCAATAAACTCTATATATCAAATATTTTCTTGGTTTACTCTAAGGTAACTACAACACTCACCTTCTATGGGTTAACTGAAAATCCTTCCTCTTAGATAACGTGAACCAAGAAGTGAACCTTGTTGATCAAAAAAAATGAAATTTATTAAACCTAGAATATAGATGAAACTCTCTCAGTGCATTAAAAGCAATCTCAATGTGAGTGGAACAGTCTCTTTGAGTATGATAATACAACAAAATGTCATATATAGAGACCATTATAAAGGAATATAGATAGGGATGGAAAACCATATTCATCAAATCCATGAATATGGAAGGCGTGTTCACAAGACCTAACAAAATTATGAGATACTCATATAAGATGTAATAACTATGAAAAGGCATACATGGAATATATGAAGGTCTGACTTGAACATGACGATATCCCGATCTCAGGTTGATCTTCGAGAATATCCTCAATCCTCAAAGATGGTAACAAATATCATCAATTTTCGGTAATGGATAATAGTTTTTCACTATAAGATGATTCAACTTTTGGTAATCCATGAAAGGCCTAAGGGATCTGTCCGACTTCTTGGTGAAAAGGATAGGTGAACCCTAGGGAGGAGTACTGTTCAATATAAAACGATTGGACTATATGTCTTCTATCTACCTCCTGAGATGTTACATTTCAATAGTATCCATACCTTAAGAAAGAATTGATATCAGTTTAGATTCAGGAACTAGATCAAAAATAATTATTACCTCTCTCTCAGGAGGTAGTCCTGAAATGTCACAGGGGAAGACATCCCTGACTCAGTGGACTATAAGAAGGGAATCAATCCGATTTAGTCTCTGATCATTAATAGAAAGGACATCAATATAGGCACTCAATCAACCTAGACCAGGATTCTCTACTCTATATCTACACTCCTTGACATCCAACCCACCTTTTTGAATATACATACCTCACTATGGTGATGTAAAAGACACCCTTTGATGATAATAGTCAATATAGGCATGATAGAGAACCAACCATTCCGTCATGAGAATAACATCAAAGCCTTTAAACTCAATGATGAAGAGGTTCCATGTAAAATGATGGCCCCCAACCTCAAGAATATATTCCTTGTATTGGAATATGATCTTTGATCTTATAACCAAAGGAGTATCTAGAATCATTACACCACAAGGGAATCAATATTAAGTCTGAGGCTCTCAACAATAGGAAAAAATATGATGGAATGTGATGCACCTATATCAAATAAGGCATAAACAATAGTAGAGGCTACTAGAGTATTTCCTTTAATAGTATATATCCTAAAGTGTTGATCCTCTTGTATAGGTTTCACTGAATAGATATGGAATGATCCCCTGCCCAATAATATAGCCAGACTACCTAGAGTGATCATTCTCTATTGAAACTGAAAGTCCAAAGTCTAGCTGCCATGGAAATGACCTAACTCTCTACCTATAAGGCCAGTAGTTATCAATATACCTACCTTGAAAGGTGGTATTGATCCTGATCCTGAAGGCGGATCTAGAAGAGATCCTCTCCCACTCAAAACAAATGGGATGGTCATGCAGAAATGCTATAGATTCCCTAATATTCCATATTCTTGGCACTCAATGGGGTCTCTAGGATATTGGGGATTCATATTCCTAGACATCCAACACTGGTGAAAAACCATTTAACTATTTGTGCGTGTTAAATGACTATCGATTCTCACATGCACAGACTGAAAGAATCATTTCTGACTTCTAATAGAACTACTACTCTATCTGGGTTCTGAACTACCTTAGTTCACACTTTATACTTCCCTCAGGTTCTACTTGGTGATAAGGTGCCAGTTTACTATATCAGATATGATAGTCAACCAAAAAATATTGACCTAATAATAAATATGATTCCTTAGACCATCCTCAAATCATCTCACTTTCATTGGCTCATCAGCTGCATAGATGGGCATAAAGTCCAAAAGATTTGTAAATCGATCTGAATAGTGCATGATTGTCATTGAATTTTATTATAGGTTCATGAATTCACTAGAACGATTGGCCCTGAGTGTCTCAAGGAATAAATAATCAATGAATTTTGACTAGAATTCCCTCCATGTTTCTTCTCGATACTGACTAGTCAGATTTAGAATATCCCATCAGCGTTTAGATGATCATCTTTGAGTATAACTAGAGATTTTAACTCTCCTTTTAGGAGGTGTATATAAATTATCTAATGTACACATTATTTTCTAGATCTATAATTCCACAGCTTATAGTCTTCCAACCCTTGAAAGCATGGGCGGATGCTACTAATGGAACTCCCTAGTCAACTCTCTTATAGAAGGGGCAGAGTAATGAGATCCCTGAATCTTTTTCATAAGATGCATGTAATATCCTCAAAACTTGGCATCATCTCCTGTGTCATGAATAGGAATAGGTATCACTACTAGAGTTATAACCGGAAGCTCATGTCCCACCACCTCCAGGGCATGGTCATCACCTCCCTCATGGCGTAAAATTGGAATATGTCGTGGTGTCATTCCTATAAAATTACTAGACACATGCCTCAAATATAGTTAAATAATGTAATAAGCCACAAATATGGATCTAGAATAGGTATATGGACTTTATGTGCAATAATCATGCCCCTCTTCCAGCTCAAAGAGTCATGTCATGGTTATAGATACCTTTATGTAGAACAACATAGACACTACCTGCTTCCCACTACTAAGGTCGGGAATCGGTCAAGCTAAATGTTTTGAAAATTTCAAATTGATTTTAACTAATAATTACATTTCAATACAATTTAAATGGTTGAACCAAATGGTTCAAAACTTCTAATTCATAAGGGACCATGCACCTTATAAACTAAAATGTGGCGTCCAGTCAGTCTATACCATAATATGTTCTAGTCTATTTGACCAATGGTCCATGAATCAATGTGTCATAGATGACCACTTAAGGTGTCTACTATATCCAATATAGGATAACACATTTAGGTTATGGAAGACACTCTATATATAAACTATATTTTATCAGTCACCCATAAGAATCGTTCACTGAAAAAAATTCCATTCTTAATAGTCAAAGTATTCATGCAAAATATAAGCAAAGAAAACAACACAATGCTCATATATGGCATATAATATTCATGGAATGAAATTTTCCTACAAGGTTACTAAAATAATTCACTCTCAAAGCTTCTTTTCTATCATCTCACCAGGACAAGGATAAATTCTAAACCTCAAATATCAATAGTAATATCACAATTCAAGTGCATCACCCAATAGTGGAATCAGATCAAATGTAATAAGAGAAAATCAACAAATATAAATTTATATTCAAGGAAATTTTATTTTATCTTTACATGGGTTAGGTTTGCTTAGAAACAACTCATTACCATACCCCATAACCTTCTTAATTTCCTATCTATTATCTTGAAATAGTAAGGAAAGAAAAAAAACATCTGGTACCACTTTGTGACATCTGAAGCCCACTTTCCACTTATCAGTGACTCAAGATTGGTGTTCCACAAGGCCTTAAGAGAATATCACCAAATTCTATAGGTTTCTTACTATTAGTGTCGTCCTTGGGTGTGTTTTTGGGGAGACTATGCCGTCATTACCAGAGTATCACAATGGTATAATCAATCGATAAATAGTTGAAGTAGTATAACAATGAGTAAGCAATAGAAATAGAGTAAAATAACTAATAAATTGATATCGATACTCAAAAAAGTAACTTAATCATATAAAATAGATGATAATGTCATGTCTAAAAAGTAGGAAAACATGGAAACAAGTAACAGGAAACAGTACTATACGAGCTATTAAAAAAGAAGCTAAAAGGAAAAAATCTATCAAGTATCTCAATCTCCATCCCGACCATCTACAGCCAGCTCCAACCTAAGTCAAGACAGTAGTCATGAATCCATAAGGGGATGCTTCCCCATATCTAAACCTAGAAGCAAGCGGTCTGGTCGAGTACCATTGGTGGCCCAGATCTGGTGTGAGATTAATATAAGTAGGACACCACCAACAATGTATATAAATGTCCAGTTTGTGAATAAAATATGAAAGTGTACAAGTAAAATAATGTAAATTAGTAATAGAAACTATAAATGGGTCATCTCTAATTCTCAAAAAGAAACTAGGATGACACTACCTACCTCAGCCCATGACAGAATAACCTTGAATAAGTATCAAGGGACGCAATACCCATTAGCAAATTTATAAGGGTCGTCAAGCTTAGTATCGTATTTATATGGTACACCAAGCCCAATATCATAGTAGTATAGGGGATTCCATTCCCTGTATGACATTTAGTATAGGGTACACCATTCCCAATATCACAATAGTATCACAATTGTATAACAAGGGATGTCTTTCCTGTAAAGTATCACATGGGATGCCATGCCCATATAGTATTACGAGGGATTACATGCCCATATAGCATCACATGAGACATGATAACCATATAGTATCACATTTATATAAGGCTCTCCATGTATATATAGTATCAAGTTTATATAAGGGTCACCATTCCCATTTAATTATAAAGTAGGAGGGACGCGATGCCCATTCATTTATAATTAACATAAGGGTTATCGTTATAATATTTCATAATTAAATAGGGTAACCATGCCCACACATTATGAATAATATCGATTAGATTTAATACAAGACACATCATAATTATTAACTCATTATCATTTAATAAATATCCATTAGCTTCAATACGATCCAAGGTATAGTTCATTTCTTATTTACATTTAATAATGACATGGGTGTAACCATTTACCATTTAATTAGGTGATTTTGGATTACCACTTACCTCTAATCAATTAAATTAATTTTATTAAAAGGTTTTTTTTAACTTCTACAACACAACATTGATCCATTAAAACTCTATGATACCATCTGTGACACCCTGAAAAGCTAAAGTAAGAATCTTATATTCCACAGCTTGTATGAAACACGACAACAAGCACATAAGGTAATATAATATCTTGATAATTTATAATATGTTTACTATTTAAAATATATTCTTGCATGAAACACCATGTTTGCATGTGTTACACACAATAGTGTCCTTTGTTGATAGCTTACGTCACACGCAACATCGAGTTTCACCAAATAACAATGTATTATTAAAATATTATTATTTAATATAATATGAAATAACCTAACTATTATGTTAGCGATTATGAATAGTATTAACTAACTTATGAAAATATATGGTTTATAATAATATAAGAAGAATTTATAGGTTAATAATTAATTAGAAATTAATTGAGGAACCAATTGAATATAAACGAAATGTTTTTATATAAAACTATTTTTATAATCATCAAACTAATTTATCCTATTAAATTAAAGTGATTAAAATTAGTTAATTTTTATAATAAAATATATATGGTATATATTCAATCAAATATTTTTTATATTCATCCATTAGGTTTGATATGCATAATATAAGAATAAACCCGATTTTATACATAAAACCTATATTTTTATAAATGCATTTTTATCGCCTGTTAATGGAGAACCAATTTTAAATTTGAATTTTTATACCTATAATAATTTAATATTTAAAAATAAAATTTAAATCTGACATTGAAACATAATAATTAGGTTAGTGTGAATTTTTGATATTTTTCTAAGACATTTCATTTTTAACAAATAGTTAAAAATACAAAATTTTAGTTGAAAACTTATTTTTAACAAAATTTATTTATAAGGTTAAATTTTAATTTTAATTTGTTTTATTTTTTAGATAGATAATATTTTTATCAAATAATACAATAGAGTTCATTTTAATTAATTTCACATTGAATTTTACTATAAAAACATAGCTAACTTTCTCATGTTTATACTTTAAAACCTGCATTGTCATCCCATATGTGGGATTAATTTAAATTTAATTACTATAAATTATGTGATTAGAATTGGAAAAAATGGATTCAATATTTTTAATCATTATAATTTATAATTTATAATAATACCAAATTTGTTTTTTACCAAAATGATTCGTGAAATTAATTAAAATTAATTACAATTATTAAGGTAAAACCAAGCTTATCAAAGGACTAAACCTTTAACTTAAGAAACCGAATGAACTAGAAAATTATCCAAAACCCATTTTTTGGAATTATATCAAACATTAAACTGTCAGTATTGATTTTTTATGACTTTTTTAGGTATAAACATGTTCACACCTACCTTATTTTAAAAAATACCCAGTGAGTAATTTTCCTTTCCTATAAAAGGCCACCACCGCTACCCATTCCTCACACCTCTCAAAGAATGTAAGTTATACCAAGAACTACCCCAATAGTCTCCCATAATTACTATACTCTTACTAGAAGTATCCATTTGGTAAGAAACCCTTACAACAAAGCCTTTGGGTTAAAACCAAAAGAAGTTACTCGATTAAGAGGTAACACCTTCTCTCATGCTTTTTAGTTTCATTTCCCTTCTACACTCCCTATAATAATAATATTATATTATTATATAACAAAAATAGTGTAAGAAATATACTAGAACGTTCTTATGCTATGGTTTCGACCTACACTTACACACACCTCCATTTACTGGGTAGCAAACATACTGTTTCTGTGAATGATGAATTACTGCCTCACGAAACGATGATTGTTCAATTCTCCATTACCGACTCTTATAGTGGTCATTATGATGGAAACTATATTTATATGTGATATATATATTATTTATAAATTATTTATGCTTCTTTAATTTGTATTTAGAACATACCATTATGTTTCCCAAGTTGTGTGAATATGATAATCTCATTGGAGGAAGTGTGGACTACCGCCCCTCAAAGTGATGAGATTCGTTTGCACGATACATAGAATGTATAAATGAATGGTCATAATTAAGAAGAAGTTACAGAAAAAATATAATATATTCATGAAATAATTATATTTCTATAATATATATATATATATTTATATCATCTACTTTATTACCCCTTCACACACTTTAAAATAGATAATGTTGTTCATGAATGTTTGGACTACAACCTCCTTGAAATGATGTGATTAATTTTACACCACATAATTATACATATAAGTATATATGATTAACTAATATTATATTTATTATATAATTTTCATTATGGAAACATTATAGTAACTTACTTTCTTTCAACAATGATAATTTAAAAATGGCAATGTTACTCATACATACGTATGACCTACCGTCTCCATGATTATATCATATTCTCATTTTCATAACCATATTTAATTATTGATTTTAAAAGTATAATTGATGAAAAAATATTATAATTATTTCATGGTTATTATTTTTGTGATGTTATATAATGAACCCTATGACCATAGATGACCAATAATAGTTTTTTTACACATAAACCAAATTTGGTAAAAAACACCTAACATAAACTTAATAGTTTAAGTAGTGTAAAAAAATGGTAATAAGTGGATTAAATGTAATTATAAACACAATTTTTTTTAAGAAATTATAAAATTAACAAAAATTTATTATAATGGATGTTAAAGGATGTTCACCTAAATAGAAACTCAAGGTAAGAGGATTTCATCTCACTTTTAATTTCCATGAGATATATGTTTTGTTCACCACTCATTCATTTTTTGTGGTTTATGTACTATAATGACTTTATTCTATGTATTTTATACATAAATTTAAGGGAATTAACATATCCATTTTATTATCCTTATTTCAGGAGTTTTACGATTAAAAATTTACCAAATCAGTAAAATGTTTTTTCTCAATTTGCCTTGTTTGAACTCATTTTTTTATTATGCACTTAATATCTTTTTTGAGGTGCATATATTTCCATTTTACATGATATATAATAAATATAAATATTTTATAGATAATATATTCATAATGGAATTTAAATTTCTTACATGGATAGTATGATCCATGTTACCAAGTTATAAGCATTTATTGAGACAATCTAATCGCTTTTTTGAGATTATTTATCTTTATGCATCCATCGATGAAATATTATGATCCATCTCTCAAGAAAACTCACGAGTTTACTTATTTTATATTATTTCAGGATAGAATCATGTATTGGTGCCATTATATACTATATGGTACATAATATTGTTAAGAAAGTGTTTTTCAAAAAGCCCGACTTTACCCTTTCTTAGTTCAGAAATATAGTCAAGACCATGTTTTACAGAAAGGGTTTGCAAGAATATTATACAATTCCACTATAACATTTAAAATAAGTTTTTTCCCTTTTTTTATTCTATAAATCCCTTTAATGTATAATTCTTGTCTCTTTCCAGATGATGAATTTTCTACCCTTTTACCATAAAAATAAATATTATTTTTACCTCGTACGATATGTACAGATTCATCAAAAATCATTTTTTTAAATCCTTCTTATCATGTATAAAAGTTTTTTTTAGAATGTTTTTAAAAGTTATTTTCAATAAAAAATATTTTCAAATGTTTTTTCAAAAGCAAAGAATATTTTCCTCAAGAATATTTGCCTCCAGAATATTTTTTAAAAGTTATTCTTTTATGGAATCAATGATAAAAACCCTCTTTTTACACTACTTGAGATTTGTTGTGTTTATACCATCCACATTCTTCATTTGGATGATTTATTATTGGTTTGGACAAGGATAGTATTCAATTAACATACTTGATTTATTTTTTGGTCACTTTTAAGATTCCAAATTTCTATGATCATTGAACTTTGATTTTCCCCTTATTATAAATTTCATTTTTCATGGATATTACTATTTCCTAAATTGTATACCATTTTACATATGGTGCCTACTTTGAAAGTTATTTGATTAAATGGGGAATTATTGATAGATCCATATTTCTCATTAAATATGGTTATTTTATAAGGCATATTTGTTATTTTGATTAATCAATATGAGGAATTATTTGGACTAGAAATAAAGGGTGGAGCCCGGACTTTATATAGATCCTCGATGCATCAATAGGTTATCAAGAGATGAATAATTTTTCAAATGGATTTATAACCTCAGTTTTAAACCATCTTGTGAAAGGTCTTGAAGATAATAGGTCCTCATGTGCCTTAGACACGATGTCCATTAAGAAAGAATTTCCCTCATACTAGTTTCAGTTATTATTCATCCATGGAAATTTTCATCAACATATCTATGGATACATTTCATTTCAGTTCATTGATTAATGAAATGTTTTTTAGTTTGATACCTTTCCATATTTATTTTTCCTTATCTATTTATCTTAATGGCACATGTTTCTAGTTATTACCATTCCATATTTCTTATGTACTTTCATTCAGTTTATTGATTACATAATGTGTGTGTTTAATTATTTACCTTTCTATATTGACTATTATCATTGATTCAGTATTGCTTATGGTATATTTTTCCCTTACTGAGCATTTTAGATCACCCTTATTATTTTTATTTCCCTATGAATCCAATAAGTGTACAATGAAATATATTTGGGAATATACTAGATAGATTAGAGTTATCCTCGAAGCTATTTATTTGTTTAGAATAAAAAATTATGTTGTAATTAGTGTATCCATTTGTAATAAAATTCTCATTTATGTTTCTAGTTTACCAAGACTAAGAAAGAAATCAGTCCTTCAAGGCTTGTTTCCTTATAATCATGCCAATATAATTGAAAGGAGACATCAACATCAGGCTACCTGGGGTCGGGTCTCTACAGTTGGTATCATAGGAAGTTTATTAATAACCATGGGAACTAGATTTAGGAAAACCTAGATTTGAAAATATAACCCTAATGCAGAATTTGAAGAAGTATAGATGAAAGCTCTAGAATTTTTGTAAAGTATATATTATGTGGGTCTTCCTAAAAATACATCCCTTTATAGATACTATAAGTAGATGTGGTTTTGACACAGATGTACCTAGGAGAAACAACTCTAACAATGTTTTCTGGGCCTAACTTAAGGTAACCTAGTACATGACAACATTCCTTAATGCACACTTTGTTTGATAATCTTGGGGGATATTCTTAGGATAATCCAAATTCATTACAAACCATTATAAAGAATTTGAAAGGATTTTGATAGTGAATAATAAAGGTTAAACCTAAGGTGTTTTGGATTTAAAAATAAGGTGTAATGATTTAGTTATCCTAGAGATAATTATACAATTTTCTCACTATGGATATTGTCGATCACACAATTCTTTCTAGTTTTAGTAAATGGATGGAACCTGAAGGATTCAAGTTAACATCGAATAAGAAGGAAAATAGGTGAAAATTAGAAACCAAATGATGTATTGATTGGAGTGAAGGATATCATGTTTATGCCAAATCAGTTTTCTGGAAACATGATTAACAATATAAACCTTTACTAACTCTTGAACACACCAAATAAGAGAAGGAAGAAGGATGATCCGAGATGAAGCGGTTGAGACCATGTAGAAAAGAAGGCTCAACTTTAGACATGTGGAAAGTGTGGAAAAAGACACCTAGGAAAGTGTCTCAATGGAACATGTAAATCCTTTATGTGTGGTAAATAAGGACATAAAGAAAAGGATTTTCTAGGGAAAAAGTGTATGCTAGATGAAAATGAAGCTCATCCTATGAAATCCTTTATATTTATTTTTCATAAATATGGGGAACCAATAAATTACCCATGTAAATGCCCTATCATAGAGAATAAACTCTAGTCTATGGAAGGAACTATGTGGAAATAAGTGGATGTATTATTTATGTATTGAGGTTGTAATGAAAATCTTAATTAAAATTTTATTTAGTGATTAACAAAATTTCAAGGATGTTCATCATATATATTTTGGAAATTTTATTAATATGGTTTTAGAAAATGACAACATATATGATAGGTGACAACCAATAAAATCTAGAAATGCTGCGGGTCTTGATCCCATGACCGAAGGACGATAAGGGTTTCACGCCAACCAATGACCAAGACATTTTCCTTGTTAATTTTCATTGTTTTTAGTTAAAAAATTTAATGAATAAATATTACTGATGAACCAGTAGTAAAAATTTTGAGGATTGGAAATTAATCTATTAACCATATTTATTTTGGGAGATAGCTAATGGAAAATAGTAAAATTTCTCTCTCTTATATAGGCCTTACGATCCTTTAAATGTTTCTTTTAGTGCTTCAAGAATAAAAAAATGTGTTGTTCGAAAATAATTTTTGAGAGTAAAGGGATGAATTATAATTTGTTCAAAGCACAAAAAAAATATAGGAATTTTCATATTTTATTTAAAACTATCATGTAATAATATTTCATTATATTCTTAGTCAGTAAAAGTATTACCCAACATTAGTAAAATGACTAAGAAATAAAATGTTTTCCAAATACCAAAATTTAGGTTGAACCGATGGCCTTATAAATCATAAATGATTTATGGATTTTAGGCCTTAAAATTTCCATTGATCATTAACTTGTTTGTTATTGAATACCTCATTCAATCCCTATAAATATTTATAATTTTCTTCCATGTATGTATCTCTACTTGCCACTGATGGTTTCCTATTTGAAGACCTAGTTACATGGTATTCCATGTGACCTTTTTAATTTAAATTCTCTATTTTATAGCTGATTAATTATGAATCATTCTCATTATGTGGGATTTAAAACATATGAATCATTAAAAAATGGATCACCATGACCGAGTTTAAATTTCGAGGACGCATTTTAAATAAGGTGGGGAGAGTGTGACACCCTAAAAAACTAATGTAAGAACCTTGTATTCAATAGTGTGTATGAAACGTGACATAAAGAACATAAGATAATTTAATATTTGAATAATTAATAATATTTTTATAATTTAAAAGAGATTCCATGAATGAAACACTGAGTTAGCATGTTTTACACACATGATCGACCTTTCTTGATAGCTTTCATTACACGCAAGACCGAGTTTCACCAAATAAAAATGTATTATTAAAATATTATTATTTAATATAATATGACATAACCTAGCCGTTATATTAGATATTATTAATAGTATTAACTAATTTATGAAAATATATGGTTTATAATAATATGATATTAATTCATATGTTAAAAATTAATTAGGAATGAATATATGAACCAATTGAATATAAATAGAATGTTTTTATATAAAACTATTTTTTTGCTCATGAAGCTATTTTTTCCAATTAAATTAAAGTAATTAATTTTTTTTAATTATTATAATATAATATATATGGTATATATTCAATAAAATATTATTAATATTCATATATTAGGTTTTATATGCATAAGATCAGAACAAACTATATTTTACATATAAAAAACCTATATTTTTATAAAGGCAATTTTACCACCTATTAATGGAGAACCCATTTTAAATTTGAATTGATATCTTTATAAATTTTATTTGTAAAAATAAAATACTTCTCTTAAATTGAAACCTAATAATTATGTTAGGGTGAAATTTTGATACTTTTCTAAGACATTTTATTTTTAAAAAAATAGTTAAAAATATTGAAGTTTAGTTCAAAATTTCTTTTAATATAATTTATTTATTAGGTTAAATTATTATTTTAATTGGTTTTAATGTTTAATTAGATATTATTTTATAAATTAATCCAATTTAGGTAATTGGATCTTGGGTGTGTTTATATAGGAAATGAGAGGGGAATTTTTTAATATTTCACAAAATTAGGTTTTTGGAATCTATATAATTAAATATTCAATACCAGAAACCTTCCCTCGGTTTTTGCCCAGGTATTTTCTCAAAGAAGAGTGAGAATAATAATTTTAATGAGGCCGTGGTCTGAATATATTAGAATATTATCCTTTATTATGTAGAGGTCAGTCACATTATTAAATAAATGAACTTAAAATAAAAAAATATATTATTTATTTTGAAGGATTCACTATGGATCCATAAATTAATTAAAACAACTATAAAATCAAATTATTTTAAAGGTAAAACTTATATTTGGACAAATACCCCTTTTATAGTGTTTATTATATCAATATTGGTCCATTATGATGTCATAAAGAACACTATATTTTTTATGGTATTTAATTTCTACCCAAAAATTTGACTGTATCAAAAAAATATGAATAATTCACCATTGGATAATTTTTACTTCCAAATTAGAAAAATAATATTCATTTTATCCAAATGATTTTCTAAATATGTCAATTTTTTTACTTTTAAAATAAAAGGTGTCATTTATTGAATATTGACGGGTTTTGACAAAAACAGTTTTTGAAACATAATAAAAATCTTATTTAGCCTCATAAAAATTATATGATCATTTATATTTAATAAAAGTAAATTAATAAGAATATAATATTAAAATATTATTTATTAATTCATTAAAATAGATTTATTAATACAATTTAAATTTTAAGAAAAAAATACTATTTGTGCTTTAAAAATAATAATAAAATGAAAGTATATTAATTATTATATAAAACAATATTATACATAATCATAATGATAGGGTCTCGATACATTTACCTTTTATTACACCTGCATATGCCCTAATAGTACGGTGTGTGATAGTGGGAATTTCATGGGGCCGTTCGGTGAATATGTTTTGGGTCGTGATCTCGATTAGCTTGAACTTCTCTCGTAGAAGGTTTTACTTATGCTTATGTTATGGGATCTCAGCTTGGGCTTGATATAGAGAAAAAGAAAAAAATATTATATCTCCCTTTGAATCTCCAATAAATGGGCTTCATTGGGAACATTCCTACTGGTTGATTCCATCACCTCCTTTGTATGTGTGAAAACGATTTGTTAAAACTCTATATTTATACTAGTCATTTGATCACAATTAAATAACGATATTATCAGTGGTAATGATACTTATTGGTCATTTAAATCCAATTGGATATAATAAAACACACTGAGTTCATGTGTTTTCTATATCCATTTTACAAAATATGACATTTAATTAAATATAAAGGGAAATTTCACTTATAATAGTTCATGTCATTACAATTTCCACCCTTAAATAATTTTACCCATGAAATTTTCATTTCCCATCTTCAAACTGATGAGGGTAACTATGTTTCATCACCACCTCCAATTCCCACATTTCTTCTTCAAACATGTGGTTTCTCCACAACACATTGACCATGTGCATTTTATTATTCCATAGAACTTTGTCTCTACTATCTAAGATATTCAATGGATCCTTCTCATAAGAGAGGTCATTCTTTAATGGTAAAACCTATAGATTGAGTACATGAGAGGGATATGGTATGTACTTTATTAAGAGGGATACATGGAATACATTATATACATGGGATAGGTTAATTGGTAGTTATTGTCAGTAGGCCACCACTCTGATGCGATCAAGGATATTGAAAGGGCCGATGTACCTTGGACAAAGATTTACCTTCTTTCTAAATATCCTTACTCTCTTCCATGGAGATATGTGGAGGAATACCATGTCTCTAACATCAAACTCTAGGTCTTATTGATGACTGTAATTATAGGACTTCTGTCGACTCTGAGCAGTCTTAATGTACTACAGAATGGTCTTAACCTTCTCCACCGTTTCCTTAACCATTTTAGGACCTAACTGTTTTCGTTACCCAACTTCATCCCAGCATGTTGGTGTTATGCACCTCTTAATATAATGGGCGTCTTAGGGAGAGATTCAGATGCTTAATTGGAAACTTTTGTTGTCAGAGAACTCAACCAGAGGAAGATATTGATCCCATCATTCTTTGGTGTCCATTGAGCATGCTCTCAACATGTACTCAAGTGTCTGGATAGTCCACTCATATTTGATATTATTTTGAGGGTGATAGGCTGTGATGAAGATTAACTCAGTATTCATAGAATATTGTAGACTCTTCTATAACTTAGAGGTTAATCTTGGATATCGATCAGATATAATCGATAGTGGTACACCATGAAGCCTCACAACTTATTTGATGTATATACATGCAAGTTGATCCAATGGGATATCCTCTAGAATCACACTGACGTGTGCAGTATTTGTAAAACAATCCACTAAAACCCAGATAACATTGTTTCCTATATATGTCTTAGGAATCCTGATGACAAATTCCATGGTGTTGTTTTCCCATTTCTATGTAGGTATGGGTAATGGTTGCATCACCCCCTTAGTTTTTTCCTTTCCACATTCACTTACTGACCTATGAGAAATCTTGATGTATATTCTATGATATCCTTATTCATATTTTCCCACCAATAGTGTTCCCTGATATCTCAACACATCTTTGTGCTTCTAGGGTAGATAGAGAATGTTGAGCTATGTGCATCATCAAAAAGCTCCTTCTTTAACTCAGGATTTTATAGTACCCATAGTCTTGAACTAAATATTACAACACCTTATTCATTAAAATTGAAATATGAGGATTTAACATTTCTAATAGTTTCGACATTCTTCTGAATTACCTAATCATCTCTTTGATCACCCTTTAACCTCTTTGGAAGATATAGCTAAGAATTAATTTGTGAAAGTATTGATGATGTTCCTTCCATTATGATTCCCATGTCCATCCTCTTTATTTTTAAGAAGATCAGATCCTTTTCAATTATCATCAATGAAATAGTTTCTAGATCCTTTCTACTTAGAGATTCTACACCTTTATTTGATTTCCCTGGATGGTAGTGAATTGAGCAATCATAGTCTTTGATCAGATCTAATCATCTTCATTGGCACATATTTAGCTCTTCTATGTGAATATATACATGAGGATTTTGTAATCCATATATATTTCACACTTCTCCCCAAAGGGGTAATGTCTCCAAATTCTTAAACTGAATATCACTGCACCCAACTCCAGATCATGTGTTGGATAGTTATTCTCATGAAATTCCAACTACCTTGAATCATAGGCAATGACTTTGTCATTTTTCATTAACACACAACCTAGCCCCTTCTTCGAAGCATCACTGAATACCACAAAATCTATCCACTTGTGGGAAGTATGAGCACAATAGTAGTGATAATACTCCTTTTCGACTCCTTAATTATCTATTTTAATTCATCATTCTAAGAAAACTTGACTCCATTCCAAGTTATCTTGGGTAGAGTGTTTGAAAATCCTGAGAAATTTCTCAAAAATCGATGATAATACCCTATTAATCTAAAGAATATATGGATATCTATCATAGATGTTGACATCGACAATCCTTCAATTGCCTCAGTCTTTGAAGGGTCCACATATATCCCATTTCTTTGTTTATATTCTCCAATAAAGAGAATTCCTTCAACCAAAACTCACATTTGGTGTACTTGGCATAAATCTGTTTCTTTCACAATGTCTTTAGCATAGTACTTAAATGCTCCTCATTCTCCATTTTACTTTTAGAGTATATTAGAATATCATCAATAAAGACTACCAAATTTTTTTCTTGGTAATCTATAAAGACTATACATCAAGTCCATGATTATTGATAGAGAATTAGTGAGTCCGAATGACATCACTAGGAAGTCATAATGCCAGTACCTTGTACAAAAAGTAGTCTTGGGGATATCCTCCTTCTTCACCCGTACATGGTAATATCTCAACCATAGATCAACCTCAGAGAAGTATTATTATTGACAAAGATGATCAAAAAAGTCATCAATTTGTGGAAAAGGATACTTGTTATTTATCGTAATTTTTTTGAACTTGTGATAATCAATGAAAAGGCACATTGAACCATACATATTCTTGACAAATAGGACTAGTGAACCCCATGGGGAAGCACTTTTGCATATAGATCTTTTTTCAAATTCTCCTTTAGTTTTTTATTTAGCTCTTCAAGTTTCACAACCTCCATTATATACAGAGTCTTGGATATTGGCAACACCCTAGTTATAAGATCAATTAATAATTCAACATCTATAATAGGAGGAAGACCAATGGATTTATTAGTAAACACATTAGTTAATTCCCTCATAATAGGAATGTCTTTGAAGATGGTTCCTTCCTTAGACTCAATCATCTGAGCAAGATACACATGTTCATATGGCAGTAATATCCAAGCCTAGGATGATGGTGCTATAGAAGATTCATCCTCCTCCTTGCACTTGTAAATAATCAGGGGTTTATTTTCCATATGGAGAGTGATTTCCCTATCATGGAAATTTATTTTGGCTCCATATAGGAAAAGACAATCCATGTAAATAATTGAATAAAATTCCACCGAGGGATGTGTGATAAGGTTCATCGGGAAGTTCAATCCCAAAATTGTAATAGGGGAGGAGTTATATATATGGGATGCTATAATTACCCCATTTTCCATTTTCACTGACATCTCTACTTCCTTTCTTTGTGGTGGTGTTTGTATTTTTTTACTAAACTTTTGTGATATAAAAGAATGTGTAAAACTAGAATAAAAAAGTATATTCTCTATTATTGTATAAATAACTAGCATACCTCTCCCCACATCATTTTTGGGATTCTCTTCGTTGGTAGTGATGTCGAATTCTCTCCCTTTCTACCTTGGAGGTTGTTGGTTGCATTCAAAAACCCTTGGATTAGTGCATTGGGTTGTGAAATTACCTAGTTCCTTGTAGTGGCAGTAATGAACAATGCACTATGGGTTTACTAGTGCATTCCTTTCCTCTGTCATAGTAATAGGTTTTTCTTGCTGATAGTCACTGGATAGGTTCCCTTCCTTCCTACACCCAAAGAATTTCGTTATCCCCTTTAGGAAATTTCTAGGGTGCTTATTTACACACATTTGGAAAGTAGGATATTAAAGATTAATTTCACCGTTCAATATATCTATTAGACTGCCATAATTTGAATCCACCTTCCACTTATTATCCATGTGATACCATTGAGATTCATCAATCTCCATTTCAACTTTGAGGGAACATTTAACAATTTCCTTATAGCTATCATAGTCACGGATCGACAAGGATTTATTTTGGGTAGGTTTTATCCCACCAAATAAATGGTAACCATTTTCTTTAGGGGTAACGACAATTTCAGAGGCATATCATTCAATTATTGTGATGTTTTCCTCATATGATCCAATGGATTCGTCAAATTTGTTTTCTTGAGAGCAAGGAATTCCCTTTCCATATTAATTTTAAGGGTTTAAGAAAAATATTTATTGAATTTTTTTTTCATGAAATCCTTCCATCCCATCACCTCGATCTATTCCTTAAGATTTATATTTTTTATCAATGTACACCAATGATTAGATTCAACCTCCATACTATAAGAATCTAGAAGAAACGTCTCTTGTTTAGAGCATTAAAATATGGAGAAGATCTTATCAATGGAGTTGATCCATTGTTTGTATATTGAGGGATCATATGATCTATTGAAAGTAGGAGGCCTTTGTCTAATTAATTTATCGATTGTGACTTGTTCTTTCTTAGGTGGAGTTGGAATTTCCTCTTGAACTAGGTTTATATTCAAAACCTGATTTAACTGGGACAGTATCATGAAAATGTATTTGATTCTCACTCCCATCAGATTGGGCATCTCATTATGGTAGTGATTACATTGATCTTCGCATTAGTTGTTAGCCCAATTACTCATATTACCGGACATTGGATAGAATAAAAGGAAAATTAGGGGTACTTATTTTAAACTATTAAACATACAGAAGGGGAATACAATGAAATTAAAGGTATAACTTATAAATTAAATTTATTTCCTTAACTTATGAATTTATAGTCTTGAATATAAGTTATCCACGATCTATTTCCTAATGTATATTTTTATGGGAATTTTTTCCCTTAATAATGGTTCATACTAAGATTATGAATTTATAATATTATATTCCCTTGGAGTGTCAAACCAATAGTACATAAATACCCATTTCATGCACTAATTCTTGTTCGAGTCTTGATCAAAGCGGTGTTTTCAGGTTATACCCCAAGATACAACTATGTCGGAGCCACATCCACTTGTTCATATCCAGACATGGATATATTTTCTTAATAAAAACACATAATATATACTCAAAAATATTTAGGGATATTTTTATTATACTTAGTCTGATCCATAAGGCTTTCAATAGAGTTTTCTAATCCTAATATGAAAAATAATTAAACCTCCCTCTAATACCAAATATAACAACCCTGTTCTTTTTTATTACATTCGAAAAATATTTAACGAAAAAAATTACACTTAATAAAATCTAAAATATTAAAAAATATTTTGTCTTGGTAAATTAAGAAAATTACATAAAAACATAAAACATGAAACACAACCTCATTATTTAAAACTTCCTTTATTTGACCACAACATTCCTTCATACTTAACATTGTATAGGATAACCTGAGGACATACATAAAATGGGGTGATATATAAAGCCTAGTAAGGGAATAAAAGTGGAGTGACATGAGGAAGAAAAAACATGTTATACAATAGGCACATTAATTGATCATAAAAGAAACATGAACATAAAGTCATGATATAACATGATAATTAAAACATGGAAATGTGGGAACAACTTAAAACATTGGATCATAGGTGAAAGATAAAATGACAAGACATAATTGCAGAAAATATACAATAAAGTAATTAGGTAAACCCCTATCCCAAAAATTCATATCATGATACTAAAAATTACTTGCTGTATTGGAGTGCTATATAATCCTGGGCGCACCCGTCACTTTTATTTCATTATCATGCATAAGTGTGCCACATAGATCATAAAACATGGATTCATTCATGATCATAATTTATTCAATGATCAAAGGGTGTGGAATAAATACATGTAAGTCCTCAATAAAAAGGTATATGTTCATAAAAGTTAACAGCCTTGATAGGTAATGTGTACGATATTCACTATAATGTTATTTTGGAATGGAGATTCACAGTGCAATTTCGGCAGCCTAATGGCGTGACATAAAAATTCATAAAAAGGGTTTATGAGAGATAAAGAGGTATCTAATCATATATACATAAAATTTAAATTAATAGGGTCATAT
This sequence comes from Viscum album, assembly GCA_963277665.1. Classification (NCBI taxonomy): domain Eukaryota; kingdom Viridiplantae; phylum Streptophyta; class Magnoliopsida; order Santalales; family Viscaceae; genus Viscum; species Viscum album. The sequence continues at coordinate 286,535,395 of OY728153.1, read as the reverse complement.
AAATACTATCCCCAATATATGGAATTTGGAAATAAAAGGCATAACATAATAAAGAAACTTGATGAAAGAGGAGAAATGTGACAACTCTTGTGAAATTTCGTCATGGTAATTGGTGTTGGTGGGAGGGATTAATGAGAAAAAAGGGGTATCTAATATTTAAAAAATAATATGGTTAGTATGGTGGAGTTTAATAAAAATACGCCATAATTTTTAAATGAAAATTAAAGGGTGTAACAACATAAAGAAAGTTGGATAAAAAATGAGAATAGAAAGAACCCTTACTTGGGTGTGTGACTTAAAAAGATTAAAGAGGGTATTATTAAGAGATTAGGGCTCCTTCAGAAGACTACTGAGAGGGTAGGACAGATAAAGGACATGAAAAAAGTATTTTATGGGAAGAGAAATGGGATCTTGGGTGGGTTTATATAGGAAATTAGAGGGGAATTCTTTAATATTTCAAAAAAAAAAGGTTTTGGAATCTATATAATTAAATATTCAAAACTAGAAACATTATCATGAGGTTTTACCATGTTTTCTACAAAATAAGAGTGGGAAATACTCTTTTATAAGTACATGGGCTTAATATATTAAAATATTATCGTTAATTATGTGGAGGTGAGTCACAGTAATAAAGAAATGAACTCAAAATCACAATTTATATTATATATTTTGGACGATTAACTAAGTCATTATAAAATAAATATAAAAAAATAAAATCAAATTATTTTAAATTTAAAACCAATATTTTTCCAAATATCCCTTATATAGTATTTATTAAATCACTATTGGTCCAATATGATGTCATAAAACAAAGTATATATTTATATGGTATTTAATTTATTATAATAATTCGATTGTCTTAGAAAATTATGAAAAATTAACCATTGTATAATTTTGACCACATGATTCCAAAAAATATATATTAATTTTATCCAAATAATTTTAGAAATATTTAATTTTTCACTTTTTAAATAAAAAGAGACTTTTATTGAAAATTGACGGGTTTTGACAGAAATAGTATTTAAAGCTTAATAAAAATTACATTTGGACTCATAAAAATTATATGATTTTTTATATTTAATAAAATAAATTTAATAATAATAGTTTATTAAAATATTATTTATTAATTCATCAAAATAGATTTCTTAATTCAATATGAATATCAACTAAAAACACTATTTGTGCTTTAATAACAATAATAACATGAAAGTATATTCATTATTATATACAAAAATAATGTAAATAATCATAATGATAGGGTCTTAATACATATACCTCTGTTACACTATCATACCACTTAAGAGTAAGGTGTGAGATTGTGGGGATTTCATGGGGCCATTCGGTGAACATGGTTTGGGTCGTGATCTCGATGAGCATGAACTTCTCCCATAAATGGTTTCACTAATGCTTAAGTTGTTGGATATCAACTTGGGCTTGGAATAGGGAAAATCCAAGAAATTATATTTCCCTCAAAATCTCTAATAAATGGGTTTCATAGAGAATGATCCTACTAGTTGAGGTAATCACCTCCTTTGTCTATGTTGAAAGAATTGGTTAAAACCCTATATTTATACTAGTCATTTGATTAATGTTCAATGAATATATTATCAATGATAATGATACTTAATGGTCATTTAAATCCCATTAAATAAAAAAATGGAGTGTTTTTTTTTTCTATATCCATTTTAGAAAATTAGACATTTAATTAAATCAAATGGAAAATTTCCCTTATAAAAGATTGGTTCATTATAAGGTCACTCTCCTAAGGTAATAATCAATGTTAGATCAATACAATACCAACAAGTCCATTCCAAAATTTTGTTAAAATACATTCATATAAAACATATAAAAATCCCAATGTAAATGGTACTCACCAAATTTGAGGGAACACCGCTTACAATGATAGATGTCATCCATTCACATCCCCAGTGGTGTGCCGATTGACATGATACCACACAAGTATTCTATCACAAAACACAAACCATTTACCAAATGAGTAAATATAAAATAATGAGATGATTTTGTATCAGGTAAATTAGTAGAATGTATGGAATAATTAATAATAATACATCAAACCATCGATTGTTTGCCTTGACACCACCAGGTGCAGGCTGAACTGCATGCAGCTGACTTGTCCCTATACCCCGATCTCATATTTAGGCCGTATGCACTACACTACCCTACTGATATGGTCTATCCAAACCTAGAGAACCATGAAATCCACCCTAAATAATATATCTATTAGAAATCCAATTGTCGATCTGATACTGGTTTGCTGATCCTCGAAAAATGCTCTCCATTGGTCTAGGTCCTCTATACTACTTATATATCAATGGTTTCTATAGAACCATTTAGTTTTCCAATCCTACCATAATATCATAAATCTACTAGTGGTAAAATGAATTGACCTCATATATGACTAGACTTTCCATATTGATAAAAAACACCTGAACCCTTTCCTGATATTTTTATCCTCTCCCTAAGCTTCTTTTCTTGTCACCACTATAGGGAAATATCTCATAATATCAATTTTGAATAGTTTATGGAATGCCCGTAGATCACCCCACTAATCCCACATTTCCACCACCATAATCATACTTTAGTTTCCTCTTATACATCAGATCATGATTAACCACCTTTTCTAACTTGTTTATATGAAAAATATTCACCTGGGACATGATCTCACATCTAAGACCATCTTAAAAATGTTTTGTTGCCACTGCCTCATATCCTACCAAATATGGAGCAAATAAAAACATGTCGGTGAAGTGGCCAACCTAATCCATCAATGAAATATTCCCCTAGGTCAACCACTTAAACTCTAGAGCTCTCTCTTGCCTTTGGGTTTAATGGTAAATTTGTTATAGGAACTTCTCATAGAAATGCTTCAATGCCATATTTTATAACTACTCATCATGGATATGAATATCCCATTGGTTCTTAATTTTTCCACGTAATATATAAGTTGAAAACATTACTCTCTTCTTAGGAGGAGACATAATTTCATCCAGAATCCTCTATATTTACATAATAAAGAAAATCTACCACCTCAGGTTTACCCTCCCCAATAAAATCCAGATGATGTTGTGTAAGAAACACTCTCATCAGGTCAAACATACTTGATGAAGCCCACCCATGGTATCGATCCATAAACTACATGAAACAAGAAATGTTTTCATAAAAATCCTCTTCCTACCTATCACCTAGTACCGATGGGGCTCTACTCCCACTATAGTAAGAGCATTATCAGCGATGTCCTCTTGTATTCAAACTGATAAACATTATCGTTGTAACATCTCTCTATAATTCCTAACACACATATCAAGGCACATAACATACCATTCCCAAAATTTAAAAAAATAGGGTTTGCTATTATCCATAAAATTCCCACTCCACATACCCTATCTTAAAAGATATATTCACATATCTATCACTACCCTCAACTATCCCCATCATGGGACATGAAAAACTCAGGGTAAACCAAACTTTCACAATCAAAATCCTTTAATTAGTGAAATTTTTTACCACTTCACTTTTAAAAAACGTAAATCATTCTAATTTAGGCACTATTTTCACCATTTAAATTTATTTCTTTTAAATTTAAACAATTTTCATCTTCCTTATTAGACACTATTTTTATAAAACTACAAGAAAAAAAAGGATTTTCCATTTCCCACAACCAACTATAACTTACTTTTACATGATTTTTTAATATGATTCTGTCATATAAATCCCCTAGTGGTTAAAATGGTGTATTCATATAAAATACTCATGATATATTGGTCCATTAATAAAACCTCATAAATCAATAACACCACACAAAATGCGAACCACAGAAGGTGAAATAATGTACAACTATGACAACAACCATCAAGAACAACAATATCAACCTAGGAATTTGGGTTTCCCCCCACACATGGGTTAACTACTCTAATAAAAAATATCATTTCAAATGACTAAAACATCATAATATCCCATATAACTTTCCCGAATAGTACTAAAGGAATATAAAACACCCTCTGATACCACTTTGTAACATTCAAATTCAGATGCCACTAAACTGGTTCCTTGAATTGGGGCACCACATGACCTCAGGAATGCCTCCCCATACGTTATAGGCTATCAACTAATATTGAGAGTCTAATGAGGTATGTGGTGAGACTATCCCCTCTTTATCAGAGAAAAAAAATTAGAGTCTGTATTAACAACAACCAAGTAATTAATAATAATAATAATGATACATCATATAATAAATTTTCAAAAGTGGGTAAATTCCAACAACCAATATAGTAAACATATGTCATACAAATGTAATGTGTCAAGGAAAATCCACAATAAAATTCACCATGAAAATCCAAAAATGGATCTCAAATACCATCCAATCCTTTCATCTATAATCTATCCCATATTCCAAATCAACCATCTATTAGAAGTCATTTTCCCTTATTCGAACTTATATTTATAAAATCATCTCAGGTACAAATGGAAGCCTGAGAAGTGTGTGTGTATAACTCAGAAGGCCACCACCAATGGTGTATAAAAAAATTAAATATCAATAATAGTGTATGATTATGTTCAAATATAAAATTAATAATGATGTGAAAGTAAATAGGTTCTACAATTAAACATTTAACAATTTACCACATGTCACCTTTGGTTTTATCATTCCATCTAAACCTACTAAACCTACATCAACTATTCCAGAAGTATATTCCATAAATATAAAGGGTTTTACATTTATCTTTAACAATAAGGGGAATTCATCATTAATTTTAAATATGTATACCAAGGTTCACAAATATTTTTACTCATAACACAAAAAAATGATTTAGTGCTCGGATCACCATGCCCACTCCCTAGCCAAGCATAAAGAACAGCATGTCCATCATATCAAATCTAGGATTCAGAACATGATATCTAGTCATCATATATCAAAGATAAATAATGCAATGTCCAATAATTCTTACTCATGGGTGGGATCCATCATGTCCCTCGTCCTTAACCATTTCATTAATTCACATTTCACATGGTCCAACAATCTTTCCCTTTTCAACACATTACATATTAAGGGTTTACCTTATTTCATTCACCCTTAATCACAAGGTATTAAACATTCAACATCATTAACCATTTAACCATTTATTAAAATAAAGAAAATCAATAAGGGCTCTTTAAATAATTTAACAACATATTCAAGCCCCCATTTTCCATTTAACCTTAATTTCTACATCTAAATCATTACCTATTTTATTTATAATTATGAAAAACAACCCACAATTCCATGATAACTTTTTTAAAAAACAATATCTACAAATTTAATCACCTAAACTATTTTTCTCACCATTTAAAACAATTTACCACTTTTAAGGGAACAAAAAACTCCACAAGTGTCCCTAAACCCATTATGATAATCATCATGTACCTGATGGGTTCATGAGTGGTTTAAAATTTCATTTAAGGCTCAATTTAGTTTTATTAGTCAAAGGCACAAATACATGGAAATTTAAGGAATTATAATTAGAATATACATATAATAACAACATGACCAGGGGATAAATATTATAGACTAGCTACCTCAAGATCATTAACAAATAGTCACTCAAACAAAACCCTTGATTCAAGTCCAAATAAACTCCAACACCCAATCTAAGAATTACCTAAAAAATAAGGGTTTAGATATTTTTAAAGAGAGAAAAAAATTATATTGGTTATTAAAGAAAAGAAGGAAATTGGATTTGTACACTAATATAGATTTTTTATTTTCAAACAGAGATGCTTAAAATAACCAAATATAAATGTAAAATCACCCCTTGGAATCTTGGGAGGAAAGAGTTCACATCATAGTCTGCTGGTGGAGGAAAATAAGGGGAAACTTAGGTTAGATACATTGAATCGTGTGGGGGGGGAATCGTAAAATCCCCCAATTTTAGTAGAGAAATTGTTTTTCCACACGATTATCCGATCTATCCGCCGACTATGTGGAACCCTCAATACAATGGGGGGGGGGGGGGTCCAGAACACATGGCTTTTCTGGTCATCCACATAATTTAGAAAACATGAAGTGTTCGTGAACTGATTTCTACCCAAGGGGGAATGCCACACAATGTCCTAGTCCATAGTGCATGATTTGAAAAACCATTTTGTGGTCGTGTGCCTATCTGTTCTATAAAAACCTTATAGATTACTTTTCTTTATAACCTTGGGAAAAGTTAAAATAAGAATGGATGAGTTCAACTTCATTGTAACGACCCAATATTTTTGAGTAGTATATTAACTTACTCTTAATGATTTAATAGATATGGTAATTGTTAATGCAAAAAGAGGAGTCGATGGCTTCATCCAGTAGACTCGAACCTTATGAAGCCCACTTATCAGAGCTTGGGAAGGAGGTGGCATCTTTGGGCTTCACTTTGGACCAAGCCCAATCCGAACTCCAACGTGTCAAGCTTGAACGGAAACACCTACGGGAGAAGTTCAAGTTAGTATAGATTACTTCTAGGACAATGTTATCTGAGCCTCCCTCAGATTCTCTCACCATAGCACACCTTACACTTAGGTCATATGCCGGTGTTATAAGGGGCTATGTGATGAGACCCTAGCTTCTTTGTGTAATCCTTTGGGATGAATGAATTAAGATTTCTTCCTTTAGTGATGTTTCTGAAATTTAAAATGTCCAGATAATTTTAGGATGTATTTTATTGATGAATTTTGAAAAAAGGATATTTTAAAATATTTAGTAAACCCTAAATAATTAATGATGTGTAATGATTTTTAAAAAATTTTCTTCTACAAAAGTGTTCAGTAAGGAATTTAGATTCTAATAAGATCAACTTAATTTTTTGATGAATAGTAAATTATGAATAGTGATTTTACGCTTAGGATTAGTAATGTGATCAAATGGATTAGTAATTTCACTCAAATAAAGTTTTAATATAATTTAGACACCTAGATTAAGTAATGAGATTCAATAAAATGGGTAAATAACAGTTTCATAAATTATTAGTCAAGTATTAGTTTTTTTGGGTGAATAGTGTTTTTAATTAAAAATTAAATTAAAAATATTTAGAAAAATATTTTTATAAAATGGACATTATTTTTGAACTCAGAGCACCGATATTATGTTATTGTAATTCTTGGGGTTTTTTCTGAAAAAAATGAATTTTCTGTGAATAGTGTTTTTATTTAAAAATTAAATTAAAAATATTTAGAAAATTATTTTTATAAAATGGAGTTATTATTTTTAATAAGATCATCGATATTGGGTTAAGGTGAAATTTTTGGATTTTTCTGAGAAAGATGAATTTTCAGTGAAAAGTAAAAAAAGCAGTTTTAGAGTTTCGGTATGTTTAATGACATCATAGCTGTGTCATGGTGATGTCATGAGATATTTTAAGGGTTGGACGACCAAAGGTGATGAATTATTTTATTGGGGGCCCCATGTGGCCTAACTTCATAGGAAATATCATGGGAGAGCACATGGTTTTGAGAAAACCACTTGTGAGGTGTCCCTTGGCCATTAATGCCTTGTCCCCTCACTTTCCCTATAAATACAAAGCCATTCTCTCATCCCTTGGATTAAAAAATCATTATCAACGAAGTTCTGGTCTCCTTACCTCCCAAGGAGTCCTCCCAAGGTGCCCTCAAGCCTCTCAAGGTCCCAACCTTTGAGTTTTAAGAGTTACGTTCAAGGTAAGGGATCCGACCCCTCTCTTTCTTTTCAAGTAATCTCTTTTATGTCATTCCTTTTATGATCCATGTTCTTATGTGGGAGGATGTTATTTTATATTCCTATTACTGACCTTTTCATTTTTATATGATGATATATCTTCTCTTACTCTCATCATTTCATTTTATGAAATTTTAAGTGACGCCGTTAGGCTGCCGAATTTTTAAGGGATTCTTTCTCCCTTCTCATTTTCAAGTTCTATTTTCATGTCAAATCATTAAAGTTACTTTTTATTATGTTGAGGTATGATCTCTATACCTATCATACTGATATTTTATGATCATATGATGAGAGACCCTATTTTATCCCATCAATTCATTTTTATTGATGTTTAAGTGACGCCGTTAGGCTGCCGAATTTTCATAAGAGAAATCTTATTTTTGTCTCACTTCCATGTTTTTCATTTCATATGGTATGTCTTTCAACGTTCATTACCATGTTCATATATTCTTTATATTCAGTCCCTACACTGTTATATGAATCATTTATGAGTGGTTGAACCATGTATTCTTTCTTTTCAATGATTTCTAAAACCCCGAAACATAGCAGTTATGCTGCAGAATCTTCGTCTCAAAATGCCTCTCTCTTTTCTCAAAATTAGTTTCTGTTATAAAGTGAATACTCAAATATCTTATTTCTATAGGGTTATTCACATATATATCAAAATTTTCTATTTTAAATTTTGGGATTTACATACATTAAACCCTCTTTCCCTATCCGTGGGTTTAAAGTGACATAAAGATCATGTCTTCAAAGCAGTTTTTAAAGCGTTATGATTATGAAATGAAACCCATTTATTTTATGCTATATGGGTTGTTTATGAAATGATTGATGATGATATATGTGGCTCACATGATAATAATAAAATTTCAAGGGTGCTTCCAGATATCGCTCCGATGCATTGGGTAAAGACATAATCTCTAGAGATGACTTTTTAGACTGATACCTTGGTGAATAACCACGGTAATTTTTAATCACACCTTGGGGATGGATCTTGGTGAAATGAAATGATTTTCAATATTAAATGTTGTAGCCACATCTTCAAGTTATAAAAAATGTTATTTTTATTATGATATATCTCATGATTTCTTTCTCATGCCTCAAAGTTCCTTTCATGACCTTATTGAAGTATCTCAAGTTCACATGTAAAACGTTTCTCTTGTTTCCCTTACTGGGCCTTCTGCTTACCCTTTCTTTTGATGTATGTCGCCAGGTTATGAGATGCAGTAATGAACCTAGGATGAACTTAAGGAGAAGCCTTTCAAGTGTTTAAGAAGAATTCTTTATGTTGTTTTCATGTATTATGTTCCTGGTTTCCAGGACACTAAACCTTAAAGATCCTCAGTTTTGTGTAATGTAATGAATGTTTATGTTATAAAAAGACGGGATGCTATAGTTGGTATCAGAGGATGGTTTAGTTATTTGTGAAAATTAGGATATAAAAACTTTAGGAATAACCCTATAGAAAAGTTTAAATATAGGAAAACGTCATTGTATTTTGGTATGTATTGAGTAAGTGGTTTATCAAACAAATACATCCCTGTCTGGATACGAGCAGGTAGAGGCGGCTCTGGCACAGACGTACATAGGGGTAAAACCCGAAAACAACGCTTTGAGCTAGACTCAAACGGGAACTGGTGCACGATAACGGGCCTTGGTGCACTCTTGGTTACGACACTCCAGGGATATATGTTTGGTTAATTGTAACACCCGAGACTTTTATGTTATATAAATTATCAAAGGAATCTTTTTCTACACAACACTTGCTTGTCTTGCTTTACACGCAATCGCGACCTTCCTCGATAAGCTTGCGTCGTACGCAATACCGAGTTTCACTAAACAACAATATGCTATTAAAACTAGCCGTTATGAATAGTGATAACCACTTTTTGAAATTTTATAAATTTTATTTTTCAAAATGGACTTCATTTTTGGACTCAGAATATCGAAATTAGCCTAGGGTGAAATTTTGGTATTTTTCTGAAAACATTCAATTTTTGATGAATAGTGAAACCACTAAGTGGTAGGTTAAAAAACTGAATTTTGCATAAAACTTAATTTTACCGCTTCTGTGAATGAAATTTCGAAAATCCGAGAGACACGGTTAATATCAAGGACTAAAATGTGGTTCAATGAGACGAAAATAATTTTTGGTGAATAGTAACTTTTTACTTTTTTTACCGCGATTAATAGTAAATAGGGTAACTAAGGGTAGATATGATATTAATATTACCCTAACACGTGTCCTAATCCTATTGGACAAGTGTATTTCGACCAAAAACAAACTTAGGAATAAAATATGAGCATTTAGGCCCACTTGGGTTAGATTAGGACATTTATTATTAATTTATTTAAAGAAGGGTTAAAAGAGTTAAAATCAAAGTTTATTTACTAAAACATTTTTTATATGGGGTTATACATAAGATAAATTCGATTGTAAATATTCATTAGAAAGCTAAAACGATTTCCTACATGATGGTATTTTATTTGTAATTTTTAGACATCAAATAAGTTAATTTATTTATGACACAAAGATGATGCAGTAATTATCTTGTTAACGAAATATTGACATAATTGATGTTATAAACACCAAAATAAATGTAATTTGAGATTTTTTATGAATTCCACTAATTTTATAGGTTACTATGATATATTAATGTTGATTTAATCAACTTGTTTCGAACAATTAATTCTGTTATGACTTTCACAAAAATCATATATCAAATAGTGTCAAAATTGACACAAAATAGTTTTTAAATCAAATATTATATTATTAATTGTTATTTTATTCCTAAAAATCTAAGGTTCGGCCAAATGACTTAGATAAGGATATATATTTTAATAATAAACAATTTGGGGTTCGTTTGGCATGTTATAGTAAGTGTATTAACCATATAGTTAAAGAAAACAAGAAGACATGGTAAAAGTTAAATTATTTAACTTAGAGTTAAATCTAATTGATAAGGTTAAAATAATATCCTAAACTTGTCTAAATTCTATTGGTTGATGGGATTTCGACCCTTCCCCACTTTATCTTCGAAATAAGACCCTTTGGAACCATTATAAACCGATTTTTACTTTAATATAAAATAATATTTTGAGATATTCCTAAGGTGCCCCTCTCCTCCCTTATAAAAGGGCACCTCCTCCCCCTCCTCCTCACACCAAATTGAGCACTCAATCTCGGCCAACCCCTGCCATTTTCTCCTCTCCACTTCCCTAGAATAGTCCTAGAGGTCCTGGTCTTCTCCAAAGACCACTCTTAGTTCCTTAAGTGGAGGATTCAAAGAGGCGTTCCAAAGAAGAGGTAATATCCATTACCGATCTTTTCAATTTCTTTCTTCTTCAACTTCTTCTTCTTTAGTTGTTTCATGATAAAGTAATAACATCAGTATTACTTACATACTGATATGTTATTATAAATATGAAACAACCCTAATTCACCTTCTATCCATCCTACGGAAAAATGAAATCACCGCGCGTGCGTACGTACGGAATACCGTCTCCACGCCGTGGTGTAATCTATTTTTCCACCATCACCTTACAAGGATGGTTATAATGGTGTAATAAGTAACTATATATGATTATTATGAAGTAATATTGATACTGAAATAATATATATACTCCAATACAATTCCACGATCATAGGAACGATATCATCACTCGTGCGTATGTACGGAATACCGTCTCCACGATGTGATGCGACTCGTTCTACATGATCTTCATTTCATAATGATTATATAAATGAATTGAATGAATGAATATGGTATATACTACACTAATACCATTCTGTAAATGAATTATCTATAACCTAAAGATAAGAATAAGAATTTATTCGACAAAACACGCATAAGAACAAGAAGTTATAAAGACCCGAGTAACAAGTAACAATGAAATATTACTAACAAGAAGCTAATAATATGACCATATATGATATCATATAAACATGTATGATTCTGGAATAAGTCAATAACATTATTTAAACCATTATACAGGAGCTTCGGACACGTACAAAGCAAATCGGACCTAAGGTAAGGGAAATATCACAATCTCATTTTTATCCGAGATTGTTTATTCGTAAGTATTTACTGGGGTGTATTTTATCATCCACATCCATGTTCCCTCAATATGTAATATTGTTTCCATCCACTTGAAATAGTTTAAATCCAATTTTACCCTTAGGTGAGTTTTTAGTAAAGAATATGAAAGGAATCTTTTGTCGTTTTTCCGTACGAGGTACTTTTTTGACTTTTCCGACAAAAGTACGAAGAATGTTTTTTTTAACTTATACGGCATGAATGGATTTTTAAAACATTACTTCAAAGAAGCTTCCTTTACAAGTTTTCAGGTTTATTTTTAATCAACTTCTTTTATTTTAAAGTTGTATGACATGTTATGAAAGGAAAAATATTTTTGAAGAAGAAAGGATATTTTCCTCAAGAATTCAATTCAAGTGTTTTATCAAAATTATTTTCCATCTAAGATAATAAAGGGTTCTGTTTCTATCCATATTTTTACATTGGTTTGACTATGTTGTGATGGAATTATGTTTATGAATTCCTTTATCATTTATGAATTGATTTATGATGTCATGATGTTTCAAGAATCCCATTTTTGTTATATGTGTTATGCGATGATGTATGTTTTATGATTATGAGGCACACATAAGAAAGGATTCATTATAAGATGGGTGGGACCTATATCTCCCTCCAATGCATTGGGTAAAGATTATATATCTCATGAGATAGACATGGCTGGAACGGAAGGTTATTTCGGTTCAGTGATACAGGACTGAAACGAGGAGTGAACTCGGTTCAGAAAGGGACTTTGTCCACTAAGATAGTCTTGGAAAAGAGTCATGACTAACAAGAAATGATTTTCCATGATTATGTGTGCATGCCACAAAGATTCAAGTTTTATGTTATGATTATGGGGATCTCATTTTCACTTCTATGATTTATTCCATGTTAAGATATTATGATCTCTTTTGCAGGTTTTGATTTTCAAAAAGATATGATATGATTTTTATTTCCTTTATTTGCCCTTGCTGAGCATTTGAGCTCACCCTTTTATGTTTTCTTTTCCCCAGGTCAGGAGGATGGATATTAAGTAGAATATGCTAAAAGGGACCCTAGATATGATGAAATAAATGGGAGACACTGTAGAAGATTTATGAACCAGTTGTTTATGTTTCCCAGTTTCTAAAGACACTATACCTATACGGTCCTTTGCGGTTTTATCATATGTTGTAATAAGTGTGCTTCAATTTTTAAGTAGTAACAATGTATGTAAAGTACGGGTCGTTATAGTTGGTATCAGAGGAAAGGTATAGTCAACCTTTGGAAACTAGGATGTGAAAGCCTTAGTAAGAACCCTAAGGATAAGTCTAAGCATAGAACACAATCTTAGTGTTTTAGAAATGGCCTTGAATAACCTAGGATAAGACCATAAGCATGAAAATTTTATTCTTGAATTATGTGGTTTCCTATTATAATTAGTGTTGCTCACACTATTCTTCTTGGTTTTAGTCAATGGCTGGAACCCGAAGGAACCGTGTTAATGCGGAATGCGATGGGCAATGCAATGATTGTCCCCCTGAGCAACCAAACAATATGGGAGATGGAATGCAAAATCTTGTAGCCATGCTCACACAACTTTCTCAAGCTATGAATCATGCAGGATTTCCAAACGAGCAAAGGAGGGAGCAACATTCTGTTGAATCCTTCATGAGGAAGCGTCCACCTTCTTTCAGTGGGTCTACTGATCCATTAGTTGCTGAACAATGGATTAGTACTACTGAAAAGATATTTTCAGTTCTTCAATGTTCTGAACATGATAAGGTCATCCTAGCAGTGTATCGTTTAGAAGGAGATGCTGATCAATGGTGGAATCTTGTTAAGAATACGAGGCAAAGGGACGAAATTGAGTCTATGGAATGGGACGAGTTCAAGAACTTATTTTTCAATAAGTACTTCCCTCGTATTCTCCGAACAAAGATGGAGAAAGAATTTCTTGAACTGAAGCAAAGGGATGAAGAATCTGTTAGTACCTATGAAGCAAATTTTACAAGACTTGCAAGGTACGCTTCTGGTATTATTATCCAACCTGAGAGTAAGATCGATCGATTCTTTAGTGGCTTAAAACCAAGTCTTCGAAGGGCGTTATCCATAAGGGACTTCAATAGCTACGAGGAAATCGTTCGATGTGCTCTCAAAGTCGAGATGGAGATTGGAGTAACCCATCAGTCACATGGGTTTGATAAGAAGAGGAAGATGGAATTCAAAGGAAACTCTAAAGAGAACACTGAAAAGAAGATGAACTTTCCCTTATGCTCAAAGTGTGGAAAGAAACATGGAGGGAGTTGTCTTAAAGGGACAAGTAAATGTTTTAAATGTGGAAAAGAAGGTCATCGGGCATTTGAATGCCGTGATAATGGGAAGAAGATGTCTAATGATGCAAACAAAGGAAGGGATACACAGAATGATCCTACTACACTTCAATGTTTCAAGTGCAAGGAGATGGGGCATTATGCCAATCAATGCCCAAATCCAAGGGTTGATGATGATGGTCGACGTCAACAAACTCTTAAGGCTAAAGACAAAGGAAAGTCACATGCAATTTCTATCAGCGATGTGGAGTACGATAACGATGTGGTGAAAGGTACACTTACCATCCACTCTAAAGTAGCAAATGTTTTATTTGATTCTGGATCCACCCACTCTTTTATTTCTGAAGACTTTTCTAAGGGTATCACCGTATTACCTCAACAATTAGATGTTGAGTTAGCTGTGACAACACCTAATGGCACATCAATCGCATCAAAAGTTTATAATTCTTCTCTGATCGAAGTTTGTGGGAAAGTGCTTCCTGCAAATCTTGTGATCCTTCCTATAGTGGAATTTGATGTGATTCTTGGCATGGATTGGCTTTCTTTATACGGAGCTCATATCAATTGCCAAAGAAGGGAAGTCACATTTCATATTCCAGATCAATCTATGATCGTTTATCAATGCAAGGATGAACATAACCTTCCAGTGGAAATTCCTTCCATCTTATGGGTCATGATTCCACTAAATGAAGGTTATTTATCTCAAATGGTTGGAGAGAAACTTACGATTAAGAATATGCCCATTGTACGGGAGTTTGATGATGTCTTTCCGGAGGAATTACCGGGTCTTCCACCAAATCGTGAAGTTGAGTTTTCAATAGAACTCGTACCGGGTGCTTTGCCTATTTCAAAGACACCTTATAGAATGGCCCCAATTGAGTTGCAGGAATTGAAGAAGCAACTCCAAGAGAATCTTGATAAGGGATTCATACGCCCTAGTGCGTCACCTTGGGGAGCACCTGTTCTATTTGTTAAGAAGAAAGATGGATCAATGAGACTCTGCATTGATTATCGAGAACTTAACAAGATTACTATCAAGAACAAATATCCTCTCCCACGCATTGATGACTTATTTGACCAACTACGCGGAGCTCAATACTTTTCCAAGATTGATCTTCGTTCAGGGTATCATCAATTAAGGGTCAAAAGGGAGGATATACCAAAGACGGCTTTCCGTACAAGGTATGGACACTATGAATTTATAGTGATGCCATTTGGTCTTACTAATGCCCCTGCTATCTTCATGGATCTAATGAATAGAGTCTTTAGAGACTATCTTGATCAATTTGTGGTAGTCTTTATAGACGATATTCTTGTCTATTCAAAGAGCAAGGAAGAGCATGAAGATCACTTGAGAATTATATTGAAGACCCTGAGAAAGGAGAAGCTTTATGCCAAATTTACTAAGTGTGAATTTTGGCTTCAAAAAGTTGCATTTTTGGGTCACATAATCTCAAAAGAGGGGATATCTGTGGATCCAGCAAAAACAGAGGTTATCGAAAGATGGTCGAGACCAACAACAGTAACTGAGATCCGAAGTTTTCTTGGTTTGGCTGGATATTATCGACGTTTTGTAAAAGATTTTTCACGATTATCTAATCCACTCACCAAGTTGACTCGGAAAGGAGTTAAGTTTGTTTGGACAGAGGAATGTGAAGAGAATTTCAAGGAGTTGAAAAGAAGGTTATCCAGTGCACCTGTGCTCACACTGCCTTGTAGTGGAGAAAGGTTTGTGATCTACAGTGATGCATCCAAGAAGGGATTGGGGTGTGTTCTTATGCAAAATGATATGGTGATAGCTTATGCCTCACGACAGTTGAAAATCCATGAGCAAAATTACCCAACACATGATTTGGAGTTGGCTGCGGTAATCTTTGCATTAAAGATTTGGAGGCATTACCTTTATGGTGAAAGGTGTGATATTTATACTGATCATAAAAGTTTAAAGTATATTTTCACACAAAAGGAGCTGAATATGCGCCAAAGAAGATGGTTGGAGCTGATTAAGGATTACGACTGCTCAATCCATTACCACCCTGGGAAAGCAAACAAGGTGGCAGATGCATTAAGTCGACAAGACCATGCTAGTTTATCCATGATGAGGATCACAAAAGATCCAATATTTATGGATTTACAAAGGATGGATCTTGGAATTATAATGGAAGGGGAAAAATCTTATCTTTCTCAAATGAATGTTCAACCATCTATACATGTGAAGATTAAAGAGGCACAGAAAGAAGATGTCGAGTTACAAAAGAAGGTGAGAAATGTTCCTGAATACAACCTTGATTGTGATGGGATAATAAAGTTCAGGAATCGGGTTTGTGTTCCTCCCATCCCCGAATTAAAGGAGCTGCTGGATGAGGCTCATAGTTCATCATTCTCTATTCATCCTGGAAGTACGAAGATGTATAGGGACCTGAAAGAGTACTTCTGGTGGGATGGCATGAAAAGAGATGTTGCTGAATATGTATCTCGATGCTTCGTTTGTCAACAAGTTAAAGCTGAGAGACAGAAGTCTAAAGGGATGTTACAACCATTACCCATACCCGAATGGAAATGGGAAAACATCACTATGGACTTTGTCACAGGACTTCCTAAAACATCCAAAGGCAATAATGCTATCTGGGTCATAGTTGATCGTCTTACAAAGTCTGCACACTTCATTCCTATTAGAGAGGATTTCTCTCTAGATCAGCTTGCCAGGATATATGTAAAGGAAGTGGTAAGATTACATGGAGTACCACTTTCTATTATATCTGATCGGGATCCGAGATTTACCTCGAAGTTCTGGCGAAGTCTTCAGCATACTCTGGATACAGAGTTGAGTTTCAGCACTGCTTATCATCCCCAGACAGACGGTCAGTCTGAGAGAACAATTCAAACCCTAGAAGATATGTTGAGAGCTTGCTCTATGGATTTCAAAGGAGGTTGGGATCAACACCTACCTTTGGTGGAATTTTCTTATAATAATAGCTTTCACTCCAGTATTCAGATGGCTCCTTATGAAGCTCTCTATGGAAAGAAATGCAGGACTCCAACTTGCTGGGATGAAGTTGGGGAAAGAAAGCTATTAGGACCTGATCTCGTTGATGAAATGGCAGAAAAGGTTAGATCTATTCAACAACACATAAGAGCAGCTCAGAGTCGACAGAAAAGTTATGCCGACAACCGAAGAAAAGACCTAGAGTTTGAAGTGGGTGATAAAGTGTTCTTACGAATATCTCCCTGGAAGAGGGTTATGAGATTTGGAAAGAAGGGGAAGTTGAGCCCTAGATATATCGGTCCTTTCGAAATACTGGATCGTGTTGGGAAGGTAGCTTACCGATTGGCGCTTCCACCGAATCTCTCTCAAGTGCACGATGTGTTCCATGTATCTCTCCTAAGAAAGTACATACCAGATCCTTCACATGTACTCAGCTCAGAAGTTGTACCGCTGGAGCAAGATCTTTCTTATGAAGAACAACCGATAGAGATTCTGGATCGTAGCGAAAAAGTCCTACGAAACAAGACCACTCGCTTGGTGAAAGTTTTACGGAGGAACCACCAACTTGAAGAAGCTACTTGGGAGCTTGAGGATATGATGAGGGAGAAGTATCCTCATCTGTTTGTTACAAAGTGACGAATTTCGAGGGCGAAATTCTTTTAAGGGGGGTAGAATGTAACACCCGAGACTTTTATGTTATATAAATTATCAAAGGAATCTTTTTCTACACAACACTTGCTTGTCTTGCTTTACACGCAATCGCGACCTTCCTCGATAAGCTTGCGTCGTACGCAATACCGAGTTTCACTAAACAACAATATGCTATTAAAACTAGCCGTTATGAATAGTGATAACCACTTTTTGAAATTTTATAAATTTTATTTTTCAAAATGGACTTCATTTTTGGACTCAGAATATCGAAATTAGCCTAGGGTGAAATTTTGGTATTTTTCTGAAAACATTCAATTTTTGATGAATAGTGAAACCACTAAGTGGTAGGTTAAAAAACTGAATTTTGCATAAAACTTAATTTTACCGCTTCTGTGAATGGAATTTCGAAAATCCGAGAGACACGGTTAATATCAAGGACTAAAATGTGGTTCAATGAGACGAAAATAATTTTTGGTGAATAGTAACTTTTTACTTTTTTTACCGCGGTTAATAGTAAATAGGGTAACTAAGGGTAGATATGATATTACTATTACCCTAACACGTGTCCTAATCCTATTGGAAAAGTGTATTTCGACCAAAAACAAACTTAGGAATAAAATATGAGCATTTAGGCCCACTTGGGTTAGATTAGGACATTTATTATTAATTTATTTAAAGAAGGGTTAAAAGAGTTAAAATCAAAGTTTATTTACTAAAACATTTTTTATATGGGGTTATACATAAGATAAATTCGATTGTAAATATTCATTAGAAAGCTAAAACGATTTCCTACATGATGGTATTTTATTTGTAATTTTTAGACATCAAATAATTTAATTTATTTATGACACAAAGATGATGCAGTAATTATCTTGTTAACGAAATATTGACATAATTGATGTTATAAACACCAAAATAAATGTAATTTGAGATTTTTTATGAATTCCACTAATTTTATAGGTTACTATGATATATTAATGTTGATTTAATCAACTTGGTTCGAACAATTAATTCTGTTATGACTTTCACAAAAATCATATATCAAATAGTGTCAAAATTGACACAAAATAGTTTTTAAATCAAATATTATATTATTAATTGTTATTTTATTCCTAAAAATCTAAGGTTCGGCCAAATGACTTAGATAAGGATATATATTTTAATAATAAACAATTTGGGGTTCGTTTGGCATGTTATAGTAAGTGTATTAACCATATAGTTAAAGAAAACAAGAAGACATGGTAAAAGTTAAATTATTTAACTTAGAGTTAAATCTAATTGATAAGGTTAAAATAATATCCTAAACTTGTCTAAATTCTATTGGTTGATGGGATTTCGACCCTTCCCCACTTTATCTTCGAAATAAGACCCTTTGGAACCATTATAAACCGATTTTGACTTTAATATAAAATAATATTTTGAGATATTCCTAAGGTGCCCCTCTCCTCCCTTATAAAAGGGCACCTCCTCCCCCTCCTCCTCACACCAAATTGAGCACTCAATCTCGGCCAACCCCTGCCATTTTCTCCTCTCCACTTCCCTAGAATAGTCCTAGAGGTCCTGGTCTTCTCCAAAGACCACTCTTAGTTCCTTAAGTGGAGGATTCAAAGAGGCGTTCCAAAGAAGAGGTAATATCCATTACCGATCTTTTCAATTTCTTTCTTCTTCAACTTCTTCTTCTTTAGTTGTTTCATGATAAAGTAATAACATCAGTATTAATTACATACTGATATGTTATTATAAATATGAAACAACCCTAATTCACCTTCTATCCATCCTACGGAAAAATGAAATCACCGCGCGTGCGTACGTACGGAATACCGTCTCCACGCCGTGGTGTAATCTATTTTTCCACCATCACCTTACAAGGATGGTTATAATGGTGTAATAAGTAACTATATATGATTATTATGAAGTAATATTGATACTGAAATAATATATATACTCCAATACAATTCCACGATCATAGGAACGATATCATCACTCGTGCGTATGTACGGAATACCGTCTCCACGATGTGATGCGACTCGTTCTACATGATCTTCATTTCATAATGATTATATAAATGAATTGAATGAATGAATATGGTATATACTACACTAATACCATTCTGTAAATGAATTATCTATAACCTAAAGATAAGAATAAGAATTTATTCGACAAAACACGCATAAGAACAAGAAGTTATAAAGACCCGAGTAACAAGTAACAATGAAATATTACTAACAAGAAGCTAATAATATGACCATATATGATATCATATAAACATGTATGATTCTGGAATAAGTCAATAACATTATTTAAACCATTATACAGGAGCTTCGGACACGTACAAAGCAAATCGGACCTAAGGTAAGGGAAATATCACAATCTCATTTTTATCCGAGATTGTTTATTCGTAAGTATTTACTGGGGTGTATTTTATCATCCACATCCATGTTCCCTCAATATGTAATATTGTTTCCATCCACTTGAAATAGTTTAAATCCAATTTTACCCTTAGGTGAGTTTTTAGTAAAGAATATGAAAGGAATCTTTTGTCGTTTTTCCGTACGAGGTACTTTTTTGACTTTTCCGACAAAAGTACGAAGAATGTTTTTTTTAACTTATACGGCATGAATGGATTTTTAAAACATTACTTCAAAGAAGCTTCCTTTACAAGTTTTCAGGTTTATTTTTAATCAACTTCTTTTATTTTAAAGTTGTATGACATGTTATGAAAGGAAAAATATTTTTGAAGAAGAAAGGATATTTTCCTCAAGAATTCAATTCAAGTGTTTTATCAAAATTATTTTCCATCTAAGATAATAAAGGGTTCTGTTTCTATCCATATTTTTACATTGGTTTGACTATGTTGTGATGGAATTATGTTTATGAATTCCTTTATCATTTATGAATTGATTTATGATGTCATGATGTTTCAAGAATCCCATTTTTGTTATATGTGTTATGCGATGATGTATGTTTTATGATTATGAGGCACACATAAGAAAGGATTCATTATAAGATGGGTGGGACCTATATCTCCCTCCAATGCATTGGGTAAAGATTATATATCTCATGAGATAGACATGGCTGGAACGGAAGGTTATTTCGGTTCAGTGATACAGGACTGAAACGAGGAGTGAACTCGGTTCAGAAAGGGACTTTGTCCACTAAGATAGTCTTGGCAAAGAGTCATGACTAACAAGAAATGATTTTCCATGATTATGTGTGCATGCCACAAAGATTCAAGTTTTATGTTATGATTATGGGGATCTCATTTTCACTTCTATGATTTATTCCATGTTAAGATATTATGATCTCTTTTGCAGGTTTTGATTTTCAAAAAGATATGATATGATTTTTATTTCCTTTATTTTCCCTTGCTGAGCATTTGAGCTCACCCTTTTATGTTTTCTTTTCCCCAGGTCAGGAGGATGGATATTAAGTAGAATATGCTAAAAGGGACCCTAGATATGATGAAATAAATGGGAGACACTGTAGAAGATTTATGAACCAGTTGTTTATGTTTCCCAGTTTCTAAAGACACTATACCTATACGGTCCTTTGCGGTTTTATCATATGTTGTAATAAGTGTGCTTCAATTTTGAAGTAGTAACAATGTATGTAAAGTACGGGTCGTTATATTAATCACAAGATTTTTATGAACCATTATGAAAGAATTATAGAGAAATGTAATTGTCTAAGATTGAAGTCTTAGTTAAAAGATTCATAAATGAAATATGTTTCTCACTAAAGTTTTATTCTTTTAGAAAATGGCGGGAAATAGGAGGAACCGTGCAGATGGTGACCGAAATGCACCATGTGCTGACGACCCTCCGATGGAAGCCGGAATGGAAACATTCATGCGAATGATGAACCAACTGACTCAAGTTATGAGTAATAACTTGAATCAAGCTGAGAGGCCGATCTCACCACGAAGGGAACAACATTCTATTGAGTCCTTCATGCATCAACTACCAACATCATTCAGTGGATCTACTGACCCTTTTTTTGTGGAACAATGGATAAGTTCCATTGAAAAGATCTTTTCTGTACTCCTTTGTTCGAAACAAGAAACAATCATCCTTGCTGTTTATCGCCTAGAGGGAGAAGCTGATCAGTGGTGGTAACTGGTCAAAAACACGAAGCCTAGAGGAGAGATAGAAGCTATGGAGTGGGAAGAGTTCCAGGGAATATTCTTTAATAAGTATTTCCCTCGTTCCATGAGAACAAGAATGGAGAAAGAGTTTCTTGAGCTGAAGCAGAAGGAGAACGAATCTGTCGGAAGGTATGATATGAACTTCACCTGACTTTCACGACATACCTCTTTCTTTTTCATGGATCCAAGTGGGAAGGTTGATAGATTTTTCGGTGGACTGAGACCTCATCTGCAGAAGAATTTAGCCAACCGGGACAATGATAGCTACAAGGAGATCGTGCAGAGTGCAATGAAAGTCGAGCTAGAGTTTGGTGAGACATAATGGTCTCATAAATCAAATGAAAAGAAGAGATCATTGGAGACCAGTTTAGGGAGGACTTTTGATCAGGGAAGAGGTGGAAAGAAAATTCAACTTACCACATGCTATAAATGTGGGAAGAAGCATCCGGGGAACTGCTTGATCAGAAGTGGCAAGTGCTAAAAGTGTGGAAGAGGAGGCCATATTGCTCGGAATTGTCGTAGTGAGGTGAAGCCTCAACTCCCCAAAACTAATGACAGAGGGAAGATGGTTCTGGCCTTACCCGAAGTCCATTACTTCATGTGTGGACAACTTGGGCACTATGCTAATCTCTGTCTAAATCCAAGGGCAGTGGAGGGGAATCCCCATAAACCTCAGCAAAGGCCATGGGAGCAAGGTCGTGCTTTTGCTATCACAACAACTGAAGTTGAAGCTCTGAATGACGTGGTAGAAGGTACTCTTGTTGTCCTCTCAAAACTAGCAACTACTTTGTTTGATTCTAGTTCTATGCATTCCTTTATTTCCTCCATGTTTTCCAAGAATATAGAATCAATCCCCGAATTTCATGAGGTAGAGTTGTTAGTCAAGAGTCTAAGTGGGATTATCCATGCATCAACAGTGTGTAGAGACTCTAGTGTTTAATTTAGTGAGCACAATATTATCTCAAATCTAGTAGTCATTCCCATGTTGGAATTCGACGTTATACTAGGGATGGACTGGCTCTCAAAGTAAAATGCTAAGATCAAATACAGAAGTAAGGAAATCTCAGTAGTCTTGAATAAATGACCTATAGTTATCTTCCAAGGAGAGATATCCCAAATTGATCCCTATCTTGAAGCACCTCCTATAGCTTTCTTTATGGAGTTAATCGGTGATGATGAAGAAGGAAAAGGGAGCATACAGATAGAAGATGTTCTAATTGTTCAGGAATACATGGATGTATTTCCTGAGGAGTTACCTGGACCTCCCCCAGAAAGAGAGGTAGAGTTCTCCATTGAACTCTTACCTGGATCACAACCGATATCAAAGACCCCGTATATAATGGAAAATGTGGAGCTAGAAGAGTTAAAGAAACAAGTCCAAGACTTGTTGGAGAAGGGGTTTATCCGACCGAGTGTGTCTCCTTGGGGGGCACCAGTTCTCTTTGTGAAGAAGGATGGATCCATGTGGCTATGAATGGATTATAGAGAACTGAATGGGATCACAGTGAAGAATAGATACCCTCTTCCAAGAATTGATTATTTTTTGACCAACTTCACGGGGCTCAATTCTTCTCTAAGATTGACCTTCGATCTGATTATCATCAACTGAGGGTGAAGAAGGAAGATATTCCAAAGGCTGCCTTACGATCAAGATATGGGCATTATGAGTTTACTATTATGACCTTCGTCTTGACTAATGCTCCTTCTATTTTCATGTATTTGATGAATTGAGTCTTTAAAGAATACCTTGATAACTTTTTGGTAGTTTTTATTGATGATATTTTGATATATTCAAAAAGTCATGAGGAGCATGAAGACCATATGAGGGTTATTTTGAAAACTCTACGGAAGGAGAGGCGCTTTGGAAAGTTCAGAAAGTGTGAGTTTTAGTTACAACAAGTGGCTTTCTTGGGGCACATCGTAACCAATGAAGGAATCTCAGTTGACCCTGCAAAGACAATGGTTGTGGAGGAGTGGCCTCAACCCACAACAGTAACCTAGATTCGTAGTTTCCTTGGTTTAGTGGGATATTATAGGAGGTTTGTGAAAAAATTTTCATGGATTTATAATCCACTCACCAAGTATACTCGAAAAGGGGTTAAGTTCATCTGGACAAAGGAGTGCGAGGAGAGTTTCCAAGAGCTGAAGAAGAGATTGGTTACTGCACCTGTGTTAACATTACCCTCTATCAGAGAAGGATTCCTTATTTTTAGCGATGAATCTTTGAAAGGGCTTCAGTGCATCCTCATGAAAAATGAAAAGGTAATTGCTTATTCATCTCGATAGTTGAAGATTCATGAGCAGAATTATCCTACGCATGATCTAGAGTTAGCGACCATTGTTTTTGCTCTAAAGATTTGGAGGCACTATATTTATGGGGAGAAATGTGATATATACACTGACCACCAAAGTCTAAAGTATATTTTCACACAGAAAGAATTGAACATGAGACAAAGGAGATGGTTGGAGCTTATTAAAGACTATGATTGTTCAATTCATTATCATCCTAGAAGAGCAAAAAAAGTCACGGATGTGTTATGCAGGAAATACCCTGTTGTTCTGGAAACAATGAGGATCCTAGGAGATCCCATTATTAAGATCTAGTAAAACTGGACATGGGAATTATAAGGAAAGGGACATCATCAACCCTATCCCAAATGATTTCTCAACCTTCATTACTATAGAAGATCAAGAATGCTAAAAAAAAAGATCCTTTCCTGCAGGAGAAGTTAGAGGCTGTAAAAGATGGGAAGTTCCCTGATTTCAATATTGATCAAGAAGGTGTATTGAAATTTCGTACAAGACTATGTGTTCCATCTATTCCGGATATAAAGAAAGAATTGATGGATGAATCTCATAACTCTACTTTCTCTATACATACAAGAAGTACTAAAATGTATAGAGACCTTCGTGATCATTATTGGTTGGATAACATGAAGAGGGAGATTTTTGATTACACTACAAGGTGCCTGGTGTGTCAACAAGTAAAGTGAGAACGACAACTTCCTAATGGGGTATTACAACCACTACCCATACCGGTATGGAAGTGGGATAATATCACTATGGACTTTGTAACCGGTCTCCCAAAAACATCCAAAGGAAACAATGCGATATGGGTTATTGTGGACCGTCTCACAAAGACCGCCCATTTTATCTCTATTCGGGAAGATTTTTCTCTGGATCAACTTGCCAAGATATACGTAAAGGAAGTGGTGAGGCTGCATGGGGTACCACTATCCATAGTGTTTGATCGTGGTCCAAGATTCCCATCAAAATTCTGGAGAAGTCTTCAACATGCTCTCAATACTGAATGGAATTTTAGTACGACCTATCATCCTCAAACTAATGGCCAATCTGAAAGGACTATTCAGACACTCGAAGACATACTGAGATTATGCTCAATAGAATTTAAAGGTGGATGGGATCAAAACCTCCCATTAGTTGAGTTCTCCTATAACCACATCTTCCATTCAAGTATTCAGATGGCACCCTATGAATCTTTGTATGTAAAGTGATGTAGAACTCCTACTTGTTGGGATGAAGCTGGTGAGAGAAAGCTTCTTGGGCCTGATCTCGTGCAAGAGATGACAGAACAGGTTCATGCCATCCAACAACACATAAAGGCTGCTCAGAGTCGGCAGAAGAGCTATGCTGACAATCGTCGAAGGGACTTGGAGTTTGGTGTTGGAAAAAAAGTCTTCCTTCGAATTTCTCCATGGAAGAGAGTCATGCGGTTTGGGAAGAAAGAGAAGCTCAGCCCTAGGTGAATAGTGTTTTTATTTAAAAATTAAATTAAAAATATTTAAAAAAATATTTTTATAAAATGGAGTTCATATTTGTAATAAGAGCATCGATATTTGGTTAAGGTGAAATTTTGGGATTTTTCTGAGAAAGATGAATTTTCAGTGAATAGTAAAAAAAGATGTTTTAGGGTTTTGGTATGTTTAATGACATCATAGATGTGTCATGGTGATTTCATGAGATATTTTAAGGGTTTTCCGACCAAAGGTGATGAATTATTGTATTGGGGGCCCCATGTGGCCCAACATCATGGGAAATATCATGGGAGAGCACATGGTTTTCAGAAAACCACTTGTGAGGTGTCCCTTGGCCATTAATGCCTTGTCCCCTCACTTTCCCTATAAATACCAAGACATTATCTCATACTTTGGACTCCAAAATAATTATAAAAGAATTTGTGGTCTCCTTATCTCCCAAGGAGTCCTCCCACGGTGCCCTCAAGCCTTTCAAGGTCCCAACCTTTGAGTTTTAAGAGTTACGTTCAAGGTAAGGGATCCCACCTCTCTCTTTCTTTTCAAGTAATCTCTTTTATGTCATTCCTTTTATGATCCATGTAATTATGTGGTAGGATGTTATTTTATATTCCTCTTACTGCCATTTTCATGTTTATATGATTAGAGATCCCCTCTTTTTCTCATCATTTTGTTTTATGAATGTTTAAGTGACGCCGTTAGGCTGCCGAATTTTTAAGGGATTCTTTCACCCTTCTCATTTTCAAGTTCTATTTTCATGTCAACTCTTTAAAGTTCCTTTTTATTATGTTGGGGTATGATCTCTATACCTATCATACTGATATTTTATAACCATATGACGAGAGACCCTATTTTATCTCGTCAATTCATTTTTATTGAAGTTTAAGTGGCGCCGTTAGGCTGCCGAATTTTCATAAGAGAAATATTATTTTTGTCTCACTTCCATGTTATTCATTTCATATGGTATGTCTTTCAACTTTCATTACCATGTTCATATCTTCTTTATATTCTGTCCCTATACTGTTATATGGATCATTTATGAGTGGGTGACCCATGTCCCCTCTCTTTTCAATGTTTTATAAAACCCCAAAACATAGCCGTTATGCTGCAGAATTTTTGTCTCAAAATGCCTCTCTCTTTTCTCAAAATTATTTTATGTTATAAAGTGAATACTCAAATCTCTTATTTCAACAGGGGTATTCACATATATATCAAAATTTTCTATTTTAAATTCTGGTATTTACATACATGAACCCCGCTTTCCCTATATGTGGGTTTAAAGTGACATAAAGATCATGTCTTCAAAGTAGTTTTTAAAACGTTATGATTATGAAATGAAACCCATTTCTTTTATGATATATGGGTTGTTTATGAAATGATTGATGATGGTATATGTGTCTCACATGATAATAAAGACATGTCAAGGTTTCTCCCAGATAGTTCTCCAATGCATTGGGTATAGACATAATCTCTAGAGATGACATTTTAGACTGATACCTTAGTGAGTAACATTGGTAATTTTTAATGACACCTTGGGGATGGACCTTGGAGAAACGAAATGATTTTCAATATTAAATGTTTTAGATACATCTTAATGTTATAATAAATGTTATTTTTATTATGATATATCCCATGATTTCTTTCTCATGCCTTAAAGTTCTTTTCATGACCTTATTTAAGTATCTCAAGTTTACATGTAAAATGTTTCTCTTGTTTCCCTTACTGGGCCTTCTGCTCACCCTTTCTTTTGATGTATGTACCCAGGTTATGAGATGCAGTAATGAACCTAGGATGAACTTAAGGATAAGCCTTTCAAGTGTTTAATAAGAATGCTTTATGTTGTTTTCATGTATTATGTTCCTGGTTTCCAAGACACTAAACCTTAAAGATCCTCAGTTTTGTGTAATGTCATGAAAGTTTATGTTATAAAAAGACGGGATGCTATATTCACAGTATGAATAAACATAAGATATACAAATAAATAATCATAAGTAACCATAATATGAGTATATGGGTATAATTAAGATTATTAATAAAATCATAAAAAAATTATATCATGAAACATGGCATAAGGAATGACATCACAAAAGACATGAATAAAAATAAAGTGAAAAAATGAGTCAAAAAATATTCTCCACTATATAAAAATGTAAGAATCCAAAAATCTTTAAAATATGGCACAAAGGTTAGGATATAGAACATTATATTCATGATCCACACCATCATTTCCTGTGATTATGAGAAACTAAAAAATACTCACGATTACTTTATCTAATGACATATAATCTTTTAACCAATGAATTGGAGGCTGATATAGGATCACATCCACAATTCATCTATACTTACATATGACTATTAAAATAAATCATTCATCATTTCATAGAGAACACATTGAAAGAATATTGGATTCATTAATCACATCATAATAAAACATAAAAATTAAATGGGTTTAATATCTTTTTCAAATGGAATCACATAAATAATCATTCATAATTCCATCAATATTACTAAAATGATACTACAATGGAAAATAAATTTTATCCAATGACATCAATTTTCTTTATAGGTAAATACCATTTAATCATGATAATAAACCATACAATATTTAAAAAATATTGATAATGGTAATACTGTTATGTCAATAACTTCACTAAATTAATTGATGTATAGAATCTAGGTAAACAAACATCAATTAGAGAAAGTAAATATAAGGTGTTCATAGAGGAAAACATCGGAAGAAAAATTATATTTATATATTAAGGATTATTAAAAATGATAAATTTAGCGATGAACCATTCCTAAAAAAGAGAAGGGTATTAAATAAGCTATCGATGGAAAGAAGGTGAATGGTAACATTTTAATAATATCCTCAATAAATTGTAATAAATGTTAATTTATAACGACTTAGATGAAAAAAATACATTTTAAGAGTTTTAGAAAAACTACTCTTGAAATAACAAAAATTCTTGTTCTTTTGAAATCATTTTAAAAGATATATTATATAAATAAATGATAAAAATAATTCCTTTTAGAAATAATGAAAATATATAGAGAAAGATTTATATAAAAGTAAAAAGGTCATGGAATTATATGTTCATATGAAAAAGGTTAAAAAATTACACTTTTTACAATTTGATGAAAATGAACTAGTTAAGAATTTATTTACTTCATTTTAAAGAATTTTATGTAGTTAAAAAACATTAATCAGTTATTGAGGCATATATAAGAAAATTTTCAAAATAATCTAAAGAATACAGATATAAAAAAATTGAGGTCCCTAAATTAAAAGAAGATATGAGGTTGACTTCACTTACAATAAATAGTTTGGGTAAAATATGAATAAATGGGAAATAAAATTTTTAGGGAACATGTGAAACCCTATCAATAAAAAAATAAAATGATTTGGGGTTTTAGAAATAATAAAAATTCTCCACATGGATTATCTTTCAAAACAAATCTTGATTTTAAAATATAAATGGTAGTGAAGCTGATAAAGACCTCAACCCTGGTAGCCCCGAGTTTGTTGTTACTTTATTACATTGGCACTAGATACAATTGATTTCACCCCAATGGACCAAATATTTTATTAGTTTTGGTAAACTAGATAAATGTTTAAAAATCACATTATATTTAAAAACATAAAATAAAAAATATTATCTTTATTGAGAACATCATTATTTTCTCTAGAATATCCTTGCATATCATTCATAGAAAACTTACTAGGATCCAAGGGAAATGAAATATAAGAAGTAGGTGAGCTCATATGATCAGTAAGGAATACATACAATAGAAGCTATTATAGAATAAATAAGGCATAAATAATATTTAAGAAATAAATGATGATAAAATAATTACATATAAATAATAACATGATCATTAAATTTATTCACCCATATCATAACTATTCAAATAATTATATGGATATCAATAACTGATTTCTTAATTATGGAATGTATAATTCCAGACATATTAAACTTACTGTCAATCCCATATGCCAGGAAATCTTACATAAATGGGCAAGGACTTGGCCAAATACCCATTATGTTTTGCCTCATGTGACCTATGAATTAATTTATGAGTTTTTTAATTACAACCCCATCTATTATTTAAAAACTCCACTATATTTATTATATGAATAAACAAAACAAAAATAGTCAATAAGCCTAAATAATTAATTGTTTTCTATATCTAAAGAAACTAGAAAATGAAGTATCAAAACTTTCCTCAGTAAAAATTATCATAATCCATCAAGAGAAATATAGTGGATGATATCATTACATTATATCCTCATTAAGAATGATATTCATCAAAGTATCTTGATATAAATGAAAATAATTTTAAAATACCCTTTTCATTGTTGAAATTAATTATTTGAAATATATGAATTTAAAAAATATTAGGAAAAATATTTTCTTTAGAAATAACTATGAAAACCTATAAAGGAATATTGAAATCATTGAGCATTCATGATAATGGTAAATTATGTTCATGCTGTGTACATTAAAATAAACACTAATTTCAATTTTTTCTGTAAAAAATTAAAAACATCTTGTTTAGAAAATGACAAGAATATTCCATTGAAATTTCTTATATAAATTAAAAAATGGGTAAAAATGAATATAATAAATCATAATAGAATATTAAAAATAATTTTGAAAATAATTTAAATACAATATGGGCTTGTAATAAATAGATTCCGAACTAAATAATAAATAAAGTTGGTTTTTGCTAAAAAAAAAATTTTATCTCTTGAGAACATAAATAGAGGAAAATAAAATGACATAGTATTTTTTAGAAATAATAAAAGGTGAATAAAATATATGGTGTTTTATATAAATAAAATCATATAGTTCTTTAAATGAAAACTTAAAACATAAATTTTTTTAAATAATAATGAGATCATGAAATAAACGCTTACCTCATGTCCAAATTTCTTTATAAGTTATTTAAACCTATATTATAATAAATTTTAATTTTTTATATTTCAATAAAATAAATATATAAGTACTTATAACATCAAATATTATCTTCATATAACATTTCAACACCAATTTATTAATAATTATTTATTAATATCATTATTTCCCAGTGTTAACTGTCTCTTTTATCATATAAGTTTTGGTTTGGTAGATTTAGTCCTAGTGCATTTATCATGGTGAAAAAATAAAGAATCATATGAATAATATAATAATAATATATTTTTATAATATACATATTTATAATCATCTTTTAAAGTAGTAAATGAAAAATGAATGACATCGCTTCGTAGAGGTAGTAGTCCATACATACACATGTGCAACATTATTCATTTTTAAATTATGTAAGGTTAAGAAAAAATTGATATAATATATTTAAAAATTAAAAATTAATTCATAAATTTAATATATATTTATTAGTTCTAAATTAATTACCATATAAGTGAAATTATATGGAAAAATGAATTACACTACTACATGGAGATGGTAAGTCGTGCATATGTGTAATGATGTTTTTGATTTATATAGGATAGACAAGAGGTAGAAAATTGTTTTATATATTCATTATAATATATCAACATATTTATTATATTATATTAATTATATTAAGATGATTATAATAGATTTATAGGATGTATTTGAAAAAATAAAATTAATTGTACTCAGTTAAGTGTTATATATCTTCTTTGAGAAACATCCTTTGGATTACACATTAATCCCTAAAAAATGGAATAAGTTAAATAAAAGAAGATTTGGGAAGTGGGGAAGGAAGATAAGATGGTATTAAGGTTTTTTAGCTGATCTATTGTTCTCAAAATTTCTGAATAAGGGAAGAGATGAGGTTCCCTTTTATCAGTGAGGGGAGGGGAACCATTGGAATTACTTAGTGTATTAAATTAATGTAAAATAATTTTCAATCCAATTGGATAAAAATTGATTTCTTTTTAATATAAAATGAGGGTAAGTCTAAATACTCTCATACAATAATACTTAGACATGTTTAGGTTTTTTAAACATTATCTATTAGTTTTAACCCCCAATTAACCCTTTAGACAATTATCAGGATATTAAGGTTGTTTACATTTTAGTGGCAATGAATGTTACTATAAAAAGAAAAGGAGAGAATAAGTTGATATTGGTTGATATTATTGACCATATATAATTCATTTAGAAGAATATAATTTTTTATAATTTTTAATTAATTTAATAAACTATTATTTAACATAAGATACCATTAAATTCATTTTTGGGACTATTCACATAGGTTTACATTAATGATAGGAATATTAAAATGGAATTCAAATATAAACTTTAAAAAATCACTAGTATGTAATCATTATAAATTTTAATCTTTAAACACAATAATTCATCTCAATTTTGTTTCTTTTAATATTTCTAACATAATTTATTTTATTTTTTAGTTACTTGAACAAGTACCATATCAGTGTTACATAAGAATTTTTGGTAATTATTAAATCATTAAAAATAAAAAAATATAATGATAAAAAAATTAATTAATCTTTTAACTAAACATTTTTAATTGAGTATAACCACTTTTTATCCTTGTGAAAAATATCAGTGGAATTAATGTCAATAGAGTGAAATTTTGTACTTATCCTTTTCATAAAATAATATAGTGGTCATAGTCAAAGAAAAATAGAACCAAGTTTCCAAATTTCTGAAAATTACATTATAATGGACAAAAGATGCTCATAAATATTGAAAATGTAACGTTTTAGGGAAGTTTTTCTAATATTTATCCAATGTATTAATCTTATTTTAACCGTTTTACCCTCACAGAGGTGATAAAGATTTACCAAAGTTGCTATTCATAATTACAAAAAATAAATGGGAATTATTTGGAAAATTTGATCATCCTAATTCAAAATATTTTACCCTTTTTTGTTAATTCAATCTCTAGAATTAGCATAAATAAATTTTAATATAAATGCGTAAAACACAATATAATTTTTGTTAAAAAAATGTGTTTTTAAGAATAAAATAGAAATTATGTCTAAATCATGAAATTCTTTATTAAATTTAAATTAATTATATTATTATAATTAAATTGGATTAAATTTAACTTTAATACCAAATAAAAAATATAATATTACTTTTAAATTAGCTTATTTAAGGAAAAAATGAAAGTGATTGAAAAATTAGTATTTTCACTATTCACTAAAAAATAGTGGATTTTAGAAAAATTCCAAAATATCACCCCATGTTAATTTATATATTATGATTTAAAAAATTGTGTTCATTTTATAAAATAAAATTTCTAAAATTACAATAAATTAATTATAATTTCCACTCTAAAAATTCCATAGAAATAATATTTGGAAAAAATAATTTTTGAAGCATAAAAGAGATCACTAAAAACCGAGTGGTTAATTCTTAATAATTAATAAATATATTTATATTGAGTAGGAAAATTATACATATATTTTATAATGAGGTTTATCCTATTCATACTCTTATATCCAACAGCTAGGTTATAATGGTCACATTTTAAAAAATAAGATTTCTCAATTCAATTAAAGCTCGGTGTTGTGTGTTGGGAAAGACATCAAGCCTATTATACTTTTATACTAAATTTTCAGGATTTTATATTATCCACCTGTAAAATAATTTTTCCATTTGATTCTTATCTTAGTGATAATAGATTCAATATGTGAAAATACATTTTTTGAAAACCCACATTGTATAGAGGTATAATGAAACTTTCTTTAAAAATGGGAAGTGGGAAACATATTGGTTACCTGAATTAACAAACAATTGGGTTCCCAATAAAGCATAACATTGGTGGGAATTTAAAATATAGACATTGAAGATAAAAATAACCTCAAATAATTAATAGATATTTATAGATAACATTGTAACGATAAAGTTAATGAGCACAAACCTATAAATAAGTGATTGGTTAAAAGAACACAATTCTTTAGAAATGTTGGTAAAAGAATAACATTTATATTTCAAGAACCTTTTATTATCCTATTCTATGATTTGTATACTAATTAATAAATCCTCAGAATTAAATAAACACAAAAAATCAGGATTATTTCAAAGACAAACATAAGTATAAAAACTATGTTTGTAACTAGGTAATATATGTTCATGTTAATGGAAAGCACTTAATGACTAGATTACTAATAGGTATCTTAGTTGAAAATTATTTACTCATAGATTCAAGGGATTATTATATATCCCTAATAAATATATAAGTTTGAATATATAAGGATTAAAATAAAGCATGTGTTTATGATTAGAGAACCTATTATCACATCTTAAGGGATTTAAACCTCTACGATAGTAATTACCAAAGCTTCTACTTGATCCCTTTTCCTTTTCTGAGATAAATTCTATTGAATTTTGGAGAATTAATTTTCATATTGCATTATATCCTTAAAATTTAAACACTACACATTATAGGGCTCCTTTATTCCTTTACACCCGCATTTGAGATGGCCTTTCTCTGTATACTTGAAAAAAATACCATTTTCTTCAAGAAAGTACCAATGTGTTACTTTCGATAATTATCACCTATGGGAAGTTCCATAATCCCCTTATTTTATTTTTCCTCATTTTTATTGGTTCTAATTCATCCCTTTATTGTCTTGATTTAATTTTAAAATAAATGACTTGGATAATTATCTCTCTCTGCTGTTGGCACTTTAGAACATGTCATTATATAATGAAAACAACTGAGAGACTAGTTCCATTAAGTGGTTTTAATTAATCCCATAAAAGAAATAATCTATCTTATCTTTAGGATTACATGTATAGTACATATAATTCATTAATAATCTTGTAATATTTTACTCATACTCAACAACACCTTCCACTTCCTTCTATCTTATATAGTGGAATTTAATTTTCATATCAGCTTATTACTCATGAGGAAAGTACTTTTTAATGGAAATATACATAAAAATATTCTATTCTGTTCTCTCTATCTCCTCCACCTACATATTATTTTGAATCAATGACTACTATTGATCACTATATTCTTTTAAACATCATATAAAAATAATTAACTTCTCCCTTTTATTACGTCTCAAATCTAGAAATATATTTTCCAGGGTATTGGTCCACTATTTAACTATCAATTGATTAGTAGTTCCATTAATGGATGGAAGTTTCCACCCCATAATGTGGTCCAAAATCAATTAATCATGTTGAAAAGAAATATATTATTCTATATGGGAAATGTTATTAGTCATAACTGGAGTTAACTATCTGAATAAATTAATTATATTATGAACTCCAATACTATTCATACAAAAATGTTCATGATGGAAATCTGTACATTTATCATGGTTTTTTAAAAAAATTACATTTTTATAAATAGGTGATATTTCTAAAAAACTTCATAAAATATATTATATCACAACATTATTCATAACAATTTATAATTCTGAAAGAGGTAAAACACTAAACATAAATTATAATTTATGCATAATTAATCTCAGAATCCTAATCTGAGTATCATTTTGAATATATTCAAATCAAAAATATATTCAAATATTTCACAATAGTTTCTATTGAAAATGTTAATTAACCAATGAATATCCCTTGGGAGTTTAATACTAGGTGTCCAGTAAGTTCCCATTCACTATGCACCAAAATATCGGATGAGATATACTCGACCAACTCTTTTCAGGTTTATTACCCTAATATTCATTAGTGCTAAAACTACATTTAATTGAATTATATTGACATAAATATATTTCTATTAAACCCACATAATCAATAACTTAACAAAAACTTTGATACTATTATTCTTTAATTATATATTTAATCAATAATATATGATAGGGTCATTTTCCCTAATCTATGTTTTCATAAATATAGTTACCAAGGTTTTTACTTAAATTTATCTGAAAATAAATATAAAGACTATAATCCAAGTATCTTATAAATAGTTGTTAATTTATTACATTGGAACTTTATATAAGAGATCATAAAGCAATGTAATTAATAGATTTGTAATCTTGGTAAACTAAATAATTTCTT
Source organism: Viscum album (assembly GCA_963277665.1). Lineage (NCBI taxonomy): Eukaryota > Viridiplantae > Streptophyta > Magnoliopsida > Santalales > Viscaceae > Viscum > Viscum album. The sequence continues at coordinate 286,499,738 of OY728153.1, read as the reverse complement.
AAAACTAACATTACATTTGATAACACAAAATACTACATAGTATTTTATTTTAGAACATCATTATTATCTATAGAATATAATTTAATAACAATAATGTTACACTTTTTAAGATCATAGGAAATTAAAACATAGAAAGGGGTGATCTCAAATGCTCAATAAAGAAATGTTACATCTAAGGATATCCGAGAATAAATAAGATATTAATAATATAGAAGGAATAAATGATGATAAAATAATGAAACATAAATAATAAAATGAAATTAAACATTATATTTGGATATAATAACTATTAAAATAATCACATGAACAATAATTAATAATTTCATAATGATGGAATTAATAATGTTGGACATCTTAAACTCACTATTGAGGACTCATTCCAAGAAATATTATATTAATGGGAAAGGTCTTGGCCAAATACCCAACCTATTTTGTCTAATGAAACCTAATGATTCATCAATGGGATATGTAATTCCATGCCCCACCCATCACTTAATAATTCCAATTCAATCATTATATAAATAAACTATACAACTTAATCAACAATTTTTAATAATAAAAAACTCTCCGTATTAGAAAATATATCATACAAAATATCAAAAAATTCCCTAATAAAAATGAACATAATCTTTCCAAATAAATATAGGGGATGCTAAAATTAAGTTATATCCTCAATAAATATATGATTCATCAATTTTTTTTAAAATAGATGAAAATAATTTTAAAATATAACTTGAATATTTATTTAGGAAAATACACCATTCATTTTGAAATCACATATTTATAGTATAAAATTTCCAAAATATTAGTGAAAAACTTTTATTTGTAAAGAAATATAATTTTTTTAAAATTAATATTCAAATAATTGAGTTTTTATGATTGTAGTAAATGCCATTAATGACAAGTAAGTTAAAAAAATATACCTTTCACGTTTTAAAAAATGTAAAAATCATCTTTCTCGTTAAATTACAAGAAGATTCCTTTGAATTGTTTTATAAAAATGTAAGCATCAGAAAAAATTATTATAAAAAAATATATAAGAATATTAAAAACATTGTTTAAATATTTTTAAATAAAATATGAATGTAGAATTAATGGATTCTCGACCAAATAGAAAAAGTTTAGTTTTCTATAAAAACTATATTTTAATTTCTGGAGTACTTAAAGTGAGAAAAATGAAATTAAAAATTATGATTTATAGAAACCACTAGAGTAGAAGAAAATATATGGGTTTCAAAGTAGAAATATCATATAATTCCATCAATGTATACTTAAAACATAAACAATTAGGAATAAGGGTAAGATTTTGAAAGAAACCCTTACATCAGGCCTGAATTTATTTTTAAATCATTTAAAACTCATATATAATAAATTCTTATTTATCATAATTTTATTAGAATTCAATATTTTTAATTATAATATCATATATTATCCACTTATAAAATTTCAACATCTATTAATGATTAATTATTTTTTAAAATCTTCTTTTTTGAGTGATAACTATATCTTTTTTCATGCTAGTTTCGATTCAGTAGTTTCATATATTATCCTTTTATCATGGTTCAATAATATAATTTTTTTAATAATTATATAAATATCATATATATTTATTATATTCATATTTATAATCCTCTTTGAAAGGATAACATGAAAATGGATCACATCGCTTCATAGTGGTGGTAGTCCACACGTTCAAACAAGGAACATAACCATTTTTCTAATGGGTGGAAGGGTAAAATACTAAATGATATATTAAATTTACAAAATCATTATTATTTAATAAATATCATATATATTTATTAGTTCCATATTCATAACCACTCAACTAAAATGGTTTTGAAAAATGAATTACACTTTTATGTGGAGACGGTAAGTCATATGTACGAATGAGAGATGATTTCGATTTCCATACGATGGAAAAGGGATTGAAAATAGTTGTACCATAATAATAATAATATATTAGTATATTTATGATGATTGAGTCATTATTTTTGGATTTTTACGAACTATTTATAGTAATTAGAAGAATAAATAAAATTGAACGTTATTAATTAAGAGTTATACCTCTTCATTTAGAAACCTCCTTTAGCTTACACTATATTCATTGAAAGAATGGATTTTTATAAATACACGATGATATAAGAAGTGGAAAAGGAATATAATATGGTATTTGGTTAGGTATTTTCTGATATATAGTACTCAATCTTTTTGAATAATGGAGGAGAAGATGTTTCCTTTTATAAGTGAGTGGAGGGTCTCCCATGTAGTTACTTAAAGTGTTAAATTTATATAAATTAATTTTCTATTTAAAGTGGATTGTAACTGATATGTTTGAATATATAATGAGAACTAGTCTAAATTATCTCATCTAATAATAATTATATATGTTTAGGTGATATTTTAACCCTTATCTCTCATTTTTAACCCCATTTAACCCATTTGAAAATTACTGAGATATCAAAAAAATTTACTCTTTAGGGGTAAAGTATTGGAACCATGGATGTTCTATGCAGGAATTGGAGTATGGTTTGTGTTTTTTGTCAATCCGTAGTGGATGTTCAGAATGTGTGCCAGCAATGTGATCATACAGAACAAGCAGATAACAGTATTGAAGGTGGCACCGTTTTCCAGTGTTTACCAAATTTTTGGTCCTGAAAATATACAAATGGAGAAAAGTGGTTTTTGTGAAAGAGACTTGCGCATTGTTGACTTGAAGGAGAGGAAACTTGCGCGATTTTTGATATCAAGATCAGAAGATGAAAATATGGAAAAGGGAGAAGGGTGCCCAAGTTTTATGTTTGGGCGCGCAAGTGACTTGCGCGGCAGAGACTTGTGCACCGAAACTTGCGCGTCGAGGGAAGAGTTGTGCGCCGTCGCACAGGGTATCCAAATGCCTATAAATAGAGGTCGAACCCTCCTTATTTGGTAAGAAGTCCAGACTTAGAGAAAATCATAGCTCCCGTTGCGCAGGTATTGTGGTCGCACAAGTGGTGGTGGGTCGCGCAAGTTGAAGTTGCGCGACAGTTGTTAGCTGCGCGTCCAAGGTGTTTTGGGAGAGAAAGGGGTTGAGTCGCCTAAGTTTGGAGTTGGTGAAGGAGGTGCCGTGTAGGTGGTTTGGTGACACTTTCACGCCAGGATTTGAAGAAGTTTGACAGTTCATAGTTGCTTTCCAAAATCGGGTTGGGCATAAAATAATGTGAGTCGCGCAAGTTTGAAGTTGAAGAAGTGAGTGTCGCGCAAGTGGGAGAGGTGAACTTGAGCTCCATATTGAAACTTGCGTACCGGGCTTGGAGAAGCGTGCCACTTTTGGTTGAAGTACGCCAGTATTTCTGGGGCTGTGCGAAAGCTGAAAGTTTTCCCGATACCTTTGGTGCAATGTGAGATTCGTCTACGGGTGGAAGTTGGAATTCAATAGAGCATCTACATACAACAGAGGATGTATTCATTAGCGATGATGAAGATACTTTCACATCTATAAACTGAGTGGGACTTCACCAAATGTAGTGAGCCAGAGGGAGTCAACAGAAGTGACATGAGGGATGTAGTGGGCTATCCCTAAACAGTTGTAATGGCAGTGATCTTGGGACAGAGTGACTGTTCCAGATCCTATGTAATCCACAACTAGTGAAAAATAGTGGAATTTGGTATGACTGAAAACTTGTCAGTGTATGCTCCATGGACGTAGCCATTAGCAGTGAACCAAGTAAAAAATGATGTGTCATCTCTTTGCATGTGAATGTTTCATTGCTGATCATATCCATAATATTGGTTTCACTAGTTCCTACCAATGTGGGAACAAGATCCTTAATTTTTTAATAGAAAACATTGAAACCCTGATTCACCCCTCCCCTCTTAGGGTGTCCCGGGGTCCTATAAGTGGTATAATAGGGAGGTTTTTTGGTTTTAGATATATCCTTTTCCATCATGGAAAATGTAGAAAGTGTTAGGGGAGTCCCCCTCTTTGATGGAAGTAATTTTCAGATTTTGAAGAAAAGAATGAGATCTCATCTAAGATCACTTAGAATGGATGTTCTGTTTTCCACTGTGCAAGGTATAAATGTTTCTGATCCAACATGACTGGCTATGACTAATGCAGATAGAAAAATTATCGATGCAGACGCTAAAGCACAGAATTCTCTCACCACATCCCTTTCTGATTAGATCTATCTAAAAGTGATGAGTTGCACCTCACCAAAGTCTATGTGGGATAAACTTGAAAATATTTAAGAAGGATATAACAAAGTGATGGAGGTGACACTATAAGTGATGCATAATAGGTTCGATGATATGAAGATGCATCCTGATGAGAATGCAGACTCCTTATTCAATCGAATTACTGAAGTGGTTGGAGTAATTCGGGGCCTAGGAGAGGAAATCATAGATGTTGACATTGCGAAGAAAATACTGAGAAGACTTCCAACCCTGTACAATTCAAAGGTGTCAGCCCTTGAGTAAATAGATCTTTCCAAACTTTCTTTAGATGATCTACTGAGCATCCTGGTGGCATATGAATTGAGAGTCAAACCAGAAGGTGCTACAACCTGAGTGAGCAATGAAATGGCATTCAAATCCATTGAGACACTGAAAATCTCAAAAGATAGTAGTGGTGAAGATGATTAGGAAAATGAAATTCTTTATATCATTTCAAAGAAGCTCTAGATGGGAAAAAAAATATTCAAAGGGAAGTTACATCTATATTTCTTTCTTTGTGTCAAAGTTGGTCACATTGCCTCTCAATGCTTAAGAAAGTTTAATGATGAGAATAGAAATGATGAAAACATTGAGAAGGCTTAGAAAAGGTTTTTAAAAAATGGAGACTTTAAATCAAGAAGGAAAGTACCAATGAAGAGCTTTGTCTGTGAAGAGGAAGATGATGATAATGAATTCTGTGATGAAGAAGAAACACAATTTAAAACTGGAAACCATGCTTCCATGATGGCTACCATTGAAAACATAGAACCCCCGATCGGTAAAGGCAGATATAATAAGATTAATCCTAATGGTGGTCCAAAGATTCAAATTAAGGATTCCTTTTACATGCTTGATAATAAATGTAAGAGATGAAATAAGTGGAAGGAAATGGTGAAAGAATCATCAGAATACGTTTATGAGCTTGAAGCCGAAATTGAACGACTAAAAGAACTAGTAAGATTTCAGTCTTCAATCCTTAAAAGAACAGATGACGTTTTGGAACTAAATCTTAGAATTGAAGAACAAGAGAAAGTCGTAAATGACCTTCCATCTAGACTAGAAGAGAAGTCCAAGAATGTTGAGGGTGTTGAAGAAGAAGTTTTTACTCTTAGGAGTAAAATTGAATGTAAATCAACCATAAATGTGGGTAAGAAGAAAACTCATTTTGGAAGATTCTTAGATGCAGAATTACTAGCAAGATCCAAGTTTGGTTTAGACGGGGTTGGGAAAATCTTGAGTGATCAAAGACCTTCTTGCATGTGAAAGAGTGGAATTGGTTGTGAAGCTGAGACATAAACTACTGTAACTAAAGAGAGCCAAATGAAAGACAAGATGAAAGTTGGACATGTTGAAACATTGGATGATGTGCTGAAAAATAAACCCTCAATCCAAACAAAAAAAAGAACTGAAAATTATCCTCAAACTTTTAGAAATGATTGGAAGTCCAACTATTTTCTCAATGAAGAAGGTTTGAGGAGAAATTCAAGTGAGAAGGAATTTCCTCTCATGAAGTGTCAGTTCTGTGTCTATCTAGGCCATACAATGTCATATTGCGAAGAGGCAAGGAGATACCTTAATGGGGAAGATCTGGGATGTCAACAAAGGATACTGACTTCATATCATTCATCTTATAGAAGAAACAATTTCTATGGATATTGTTTTCATTGTTCTAAATTTGGTCATAAGGCTGTTAATTGTAGGAAGATAAGGGACATGGACACCTCATACCGGAGTTCGAGACAAGTGAAATATTGTCAACAAGATTTTTTTTCTCTTACAAACTGGTTTTCTCTTCTCGAAGAAGACTTAGACTATGAATAACCAATGTACACAGATGAGATAATTGAAAGGCCATTAGTGCTCTATACTCGATCGAATGTCTCATGGAAAGAAAGGAAGAAAATTGAGAAATCCAACCTTGTAGAGGTGGCCCTCAAAGCTACAAAAATCAAGAGTTCTTGGATTCTGGATAACCGTTGTTCATCTCATATGATAGGTAATGCTGGCCTGTTAACAGATATCAAAAAGAAGGTTGACGGTACAGTACAATTTGGAAATTATGGAGCACTGAAAATCAAAGGAAGTGGAAGTACTGAATTAGCTAATATAGAGCTAAAGAAGACTTAAGTCCTTTATGTGGATGGCCTACATCATAATCTACTCAGCGTGAGTTTACTCTATGATTAGGGACTTATAGTTACTTTTAATCAGAAAGGCTGCACTATCAAGGGAAAGATAGACAATTCACTTATGAAGGGTTGCAGAACAGAAGGCAACTTGTATCAGTTTGATAGTAAAGAAAATGTTTGTTATGTGACTATTGAAGAAGAAAACAATTTGTGGCATCAGATACTGGGACACATCAATCAACAAGACATGGAGAAAATATCAAAATTGAGGATTTTCATGGACATTCCAAACCTGAATCGTGGGCATGAAAAGTCTTGTGATACTTGCATTCGTGGGAAGTTGGTCTGTAGTTCATATCGGCCAAAGAAGAAAAGGGCATCTCATCGTCTTTATCTAATTCATACAGATGTATGCGGGCCGATAAATGTTGTTGGAACTCATGGAGAAAGGTACTTTGTCATTTTTATAGATGATTATAGTAGAATGGCATGTGTAATGGTCATTCACAGGAACTGACAAGTGCTTGACTGCATGAAAACATATAGTCGAATCGCTGAGAATGATACTGGATGAATAATCAAAGTGTTGCGATCTGACAATGGAGGGGAATACATGTCCATTGAATTTGAAAATTACCTAGAGAAGCATGGGATATAACATGAGGTAGCTTCTGTGAGAACTCCACAACAAAATGGAATTTTTGAACATAGGAATTGATAGGTGAACAACTTGGCATGAACTATATTGATTGAGAGTCATATTCCACCACATTACTGGAAAGAGGCTGTTCAATCTGCAGTGTATATAAAAAACCGAACAAGACTTTATATGGGTGAGACAAAGACACCATACGAATTATGGCATGGAAGTAATCCCTCTTTGAAATACTTTTTTTGTTTTTGGAAGTAAATGCTTCATTAGGAACAAAGAAAGAAATCAAGGGAAGTATGGTGACAATGCAGATGAAGGAATTTTCCTTGGATACTCAATGAACAGCAAATCCTACAAGTGTTTCAACAAGTGATTAGGAAAGATTGTGGAAAGAAGTGATGTTAAGATAATTGAAGAGAAAACCACAAATGCTTCAAGGAATTCATATGATGATGTGATAGAAAGTAAGGTTGAAAGTGAACGTGTAGAAAATTTAAATAATGAAATAGAGGAAGCTGTACAAAACACTGAGTAGTCACATCATGAAGTTGACTCAGAAGAAGAATCTGAAGAAGAAAATGTGGCTGGAGAGAATGAAACTCAACCGAAAACGAGAAATCAAGGAGCTGAGATTGATCCATCTAACATAATTGGGGACAGGAGTGCACCCACTCAAACAATGAGGATGAGGAATAACACGCAATATTCATCTCTTTAAGTTGTGGAGCCATATTCATTTGAAGAAGCTGCAAAGGATGAATCATGGGTGAAAGCCATGAATGAAGAGTTAGATCAGATTTTAAATAATTAGACATAGGATATTGTCTAGAGACCCGATGGTCACAATGTGATTGGTACAAAATGGATCTTCAAAAACATGTTTGATGAGCATGGAAGTGTTATTAGAAACAAGGCACGACTGGTATGTAAAGGATACTCTCAGATTTAAGGTGTTGATGTTGAAGAAACCTTTTCTCTAGTGGCTCGACTGGTGTCCATCAGGCTTTTCCTTGCCATGGAACTCCAAATAGGATATAATGTATATAAAATGGATGTTGAGACAATATTCTTGAATGGTGTACTTGAAGAAGAAGTCTACATTGAACAAACAGTGGGTTTTCTTCTTGGTACTGATGATACAAAAGTTTGAAAACTAATGAAATCTCTATATGGTTTGAAGTAGGCACCAAAAGCATGGTATTCACGACTGAATTATTATCTTAGGAAGTTGGAATTGAAAAGAAGAGGAGTAGATCACAATCTCTATGTGAATAATTCTCCGAAATACAAGTTCATGGTTCTAGTTTATGTCGATGACATTATATTTGGTGGTAGAAGACAGAAACCAGTGGATGAATTTTCTAATCACATGAAATAAGAATTTTAAATGTCTATGATTGGGGAGCTCAGATATTTCCTGGGGCTGCAAGTGATTAAAAAGAAGGATTACACCTTCATTTCTCTAGAAAAGTTTTCAAGAGAGCTGCTCAAGAAGTTTAATATGAAAGAATCCAAACCAATTTCAACTCTGATTGCAGTTGGAAACAAACTTGGAAAGCATTAGGATGGGACATATGTAGACCCCACCATGTAAAATAGGATAATTGGGAGCCTATTGTATCTGATAGCGACATGACCAGATATTGTCTTTGCAACATGTCTAGCGGCCTACTTTCAGAGTAATCCAAAGGAGGAACATGTGAAAGCAGGGAAAAGAATCATGAGGTATATTCAAGGTACTCACAATTGTGTCTTATACTTTGATTTAGGAAGGGACAGAGAACTATCAACATTTTCTGATGCTGAATGGGCTGGCGATGTAGTGGACAGAAAGTCCACTAGTGGTGGAGTATGATATATTAGGAGTAAATGTTTTGGCTGGTTGAGCAAGAAACAAGAAAGTACTTCTCTTAGTACTACTGAAGCTGAGTATATATCTACTACAAAGGCATGCACTCAACTGCTATGGATGAAGCAACAATTAATAGATATTGGTGATGAGGTGAAACAACCAATGGTGGTTTACTGTGATAACAAGAGTGCAATTTATCTTATGAAGAATCCTATTCAACATTCTCATACAAAACATGTTGAAATAATTTATCACTTTATCAAAGAGAAAGTTGAGAAAGGCGTGATTAGAATGGATCATGTGGGAATGGATGAGCAAGTGGCTGATATCCTGACCAAGCCACTATCAGCGGCTGTATTTGAGAAGCATCTGTTGAACCTCGGTGTTCAACCACCTCCTAGTGCATAAGAAGGTTACAAATTACCCCTATCCCCAGTTATGCTAAATTATTCCTATCTGTTTATGGATGTGATGCAAGTTTTTGGGGGAGATACTATCCAGGGGGTGAGTTTTGAGCTGAAAAATGAACAATTACCGGTCTTTGGGTTTATTGCTAATGGGGGAGAAAGGAATAAATTTAAGCATGTCATGGAAATGTAATGCTTCTATGACACTGTAAGAAAATTACTTGGGCGTCATTTAGAATTCCAAAACATAGGAACCCAATTCAGGATTCATCTCTTGTTTTATACACTAAGAATTTCTCACGTAGACTTATAGTATTGGCTAAGTTGATTCTTGCGTTTGTGGTTTGCCTATGGCTGGTGCTCTATTGAATTTATTTACTGATTTCCAACAAACCCAAAGGGGAAGATTGTTGGAACGATTGTAATTATATGCATGAATTGGAGTATATTTTGTGTTTGTTGTCAATCCTCAGTGGAAGTTCAGAATGTGTGCCAACAATGTGATCATACAGAATAAGAAGATAACAGTATTGAAGGTGGCACCGTTTTCCTGAGTTTGCCAAATTTTTGGGCCTGAAAATTGACAAATGGAGAAAATTGGTTTTTGGAAAAGAGACGTGCGCGCCGTTGGCTAGATGGAGATGAAACTTTCACGCCTTTTATTTTTCAAGATCATAACATGAAAACATGGGAAACAGAGAAGGGTGCACAAGTTTTATGTTTGGTCGTGCAAGTGACTTGCGCGGCAGAGACCTGCGCTCCGAAACTTGCGCGCTGAGGGAAGACTTGAGCGCCGTCACACAGTGTATCCAAATGCCTATAAATAGAGGTATACACATCCTCATTTGGTACGAAGTTCAGACTTAGAGAAAATCAAAGCTCCCGTCGCGCAGGTGTTGTGGTCACGTAAGTGGTGGTGGGTCGTGCAAGTTGAAGTTGCGCGACAGTTATTAGCTGCACGTCCAAGGTATTTTGGGCAAGAAAGGGGTTGAGTCGTCCATGTTTGGAGTTGGTGATGGAGGTGTCGCGCATGTGGTTTGGTGACACTTGCGTGCTAGGATTTGAAGAAGCGCAAAAGTTCATAGTTGCGCGCCAAAATCTGTTTGGGCGTAAAAGGATGTGAGTCGTGAATGTTTGAAGTTGAAGAAGTGAGTGTTGCACAAGTGGGAGAGGTGAACTTGCACACCATCTTAAAACTTGCGTTCTGGGCTTGGAGAAGCGTCCCATGTGTGGTTGAAGTATGCCAGTCTTTCTGGGGCTATGCGAAAGCTAAAAGTTTTCCCAATACCTTTGGTGAAAAGTGAGATTCGTCTACAGGTGGAAGTTGGACTTCAATAGAGAGTATACATACAACATAGGATGTATTCATTAGTGATGATGAAGAGAATTTAATGTCTATAAACTGGGTGGGAGTTCACCAAAGGAAGTGAGCCAGGGGGAGTCAACGGAAGTGACCCGAGGGACGTAGTGGGCTATCCCTGAATAGTTTTAAAGGCAGTGAGCCTGGAACAGAGTGACTGTTCTCGAACCATTGTAATACAGAACTAGTGAAAAATAGTGGAATTTGGTACGACCGGAAACTTGTCGGCGTATGCTCTTTGGATGTACCCTTAGTGGTGATCCAAGTAAAAATTGTTGTGTCATCCTTTTCATGTGAATGTTTCATTTCTGATCATATCCATCATACAGGTTTAACTAGTTCCTACCAACGTGGGAACAAGATCCTTGTTTTTTTAAAAGAAAAAGTTGACACCCTGATTCACCCCTCCCTTCTTAGGGTGTCCCGGGGTCCTACATTAAGAATGTTACTAAAAAAATAGAAATGACCCTTAAGAGGAAAATATTTGATATTATCAAACATATCCCATTCACTTGTATGAGGATAATTTTTTTGAGTATTAATTAATTTAACAAAATATTTTTTAATATTAGATAACTTTTAATTCATTTATAAGAATATTCACATTTTTTAACTTTAAAGACAATAATATTGAAAAATATTTGGAATAATTATTTTAACACACCACCAATTTTTATCCACGTAATAAAATATTAGAGATATTAATGTCGATTGAGTGACATTATGTATTTATCATTTTTCTTAAAATAATATAAACATCATAATAAAAAGTAATAGAACCAAGTTTCCATATTTTTTAAAATTATATAATAATGGATTAATTAAATTATTCAAATAGAAAAACATATATGTTTTATAGATATTTAAAGGACTTATCCACTGTTTTATACCTATTTTACCCTTATCGAGGTGGAAAAGATTTACCAAGGATACTATTCATAATGACTAAAAAGAAATAAAAATATATAAAAATAGTGATCCTATAGATTAAAAATATGTTATCAATTTTCTATATTTATTCTCTAGAAGTTTATGAAATCAATTTTAATATAAATTCATAAAACAAAATGAAAAATGCTTTTTAGAAAAATGTGTTTTTAAGCATAATAATTAACTAAGATCGAAATCTTGAATTTTGATGATTCAAATGGAATTAATTAAATAATTATAACTAAAATATATCATATATAACTTTAAGTCTAAATAAAAAATATAATTGTACTTTTATATTACTTTATTTAATGAAAATAGAAATTGATATTTGAAAAATCAGCATTTTTTACTATTCATTGAAAAAATTGATCAGTTTAGAAAAATTCAAGAGGTTTCACCCATTGTTAATTTTTTCAAAATTTCTGTTTGTTTTATAAAATAAATTTTTTGAAAATTGGTTAAAATTATTTATAATTTCTACTCAGAAAATGAAATAAAAATTATTTTTGAATAAAACACATTTATGAAGAAAATTCATATTTGAAGCATAAAAGGGATTCACTAAAAATTGAGTGCTTAAGTAATAATAATTAATCAATAAATATTTATTGAGTAAGACCATTATAAAAATATTATATAATCTTTTTTATTAATATTCATAACCACCAATTCAACAACTATATTATAACGATCACATTTAAGTAATAATATATCTCTATTCATTTAAATATTTGTGTTTCATGTTAATAAAGTTATAGAGATTATTATTAATTTAAAATATATTTATAGTGTGTTTAAAAACCCTTAAGGTTTTAGTAACATTTATATCAAAACCCTTAGAAGATAATTTTTTTAAATTTGACTTTAAATACCATGAATAAAATAAAATTCATGATATAATATAATAAATAATCAATATATATAACATATAAAATTATATTGGTTCATAAAAATAATAATATATTAATAATTAAGAATTTATACCAAGAAACACTTACAATAAGCATAATATTTTAGGTAAGATTCATTTAATAATGTGGTCATAAGGAAGAATTATAAAACCTTTAAAAAGAAGGATGAAATTATTATAACCCGATAGACTTGGGGCCGCATGGGAGATGGAAAGATAGGTGAGAAAATCCCAATCCCACCTCTAGTAGATAATTGGCTGGAGACAAGCACTAATAAGGTATAAATGAAATGAGAGGAATATGCCTAAGTATTTGTACACATGCACATAACAATATCTATGAAAAAGTTTAGATGAATAATAAAATGAAGAAAAATGTAGAGTATAAGAATTCATGAAATAACATTTAGGGAAACACATCAGAGTAAAAAATTATAAACCAAAGAAAAAAGGTTAAAAATATGTGCCTTACCATAAATGAAGTACCAACAAAAAACTAGAGAAATGAGTGTTGAAGAGAACCTGAGTCCTGATCTCCATGTTTGACCACCAGATGCAGTCAATACATCTGAGAATCACTATGCTCCACTGATGCCACCATTGATTTTACTGTTTTTAGCATAAGACACAAGACCTATAGGAAAATTCCATGTAGGGGTGAGTATATACATACCTTACAGGACACCTAAAAAAATTAATAAAGAGACATATACAACAAAAATTAGCTCAACTCATGGAAATAGGGAAACAAAAATCCATAATATATGCTCATAAATAAACTGAGTTGAGAGCGAATGCTAATCTCAATCTCTATATATCATCGTAGGATGATGACTCTTCCTACAAATTTAACGATCCATCAATGATCCCCAAAAGTTCATGTGTCTATTCAAGTGACTAGTGTGGAGGATCCACACCTTGCCACTGCTCCATATCATGAGGGGAACAATCTCCAATAAAGGACCCATTCTTTAGTGTGATGGGGGGGGGGGGGGGGTTCCACTCCATAGATAGAGAACATAGATCCTGGTATGTCAGGGGCTTCCACTCTGTATATAGGGGACCCATTCTTTGGTGCGTCCAGGGTGTGCCACTTAGTAGGTAGAGGACCCATGCCCCGGTACGTCAGAGGGTTCCACTCAGTAGGTAGAGGACCCATGCCCTAGTGGATCATGGGGGTTCCACTTAATGGGAAGAGTACCCATGGCCTAAAATGATATTTGGGATTCAATAAAAATATGTATAGAGTATGAGGGACCCATTCCCTAGTGCAATAGATGCTTTTATAACCCTGAAATCTCTTTGTTGACCTTTCATGATCACTACTATTGGTTAACCACCACTTGAAGATGTGTCATGATTGTAAAACCTCATGTCTTATCTTAAGAGCCGCTATCAAGGTTAATATTTCATTATTTGTAGAAAACTACTAAGGATAGGATACTAACAGGACAAAATCTAAGTCTTGAAGAAGTATATATGAATGGTATAAGTTCTTAGAGGTAGTAAATAATGTGTATGTTGGGTCAGACAACATGTGACATCACCTTGTTTCCTAGGATTATTCTCCCATAGACATGGATTGGAAATACATGTCAAAATACATAGCATGAACACACTATCACATGGCGTGTATGTCTACAGAGGGTCATGGGCATGTACACCTAGCACATGGTTTGGCTGACCATGAACAACCTCATGGCATGTCCCGAAGATACCCAAAATATACGCCATATTAGTTGAAAAATAAAGAAAAATACATAGAAATATTAAAATATTTTTACCATGAAAAGTACAACATATACAAAAAGGATGGGGGTATTGATCCCACATGTCTATCATGCTCCGAAGAGCCAACCTACATGCTCTTGTTCTTCCAAATCACACAAACCAATGGGATGGACCACCCATGAAAGATCCTATCATGATGATCATCGATCTCGACTAGGTAGTCCAAGTAGGTGGATCTATCCTCAATACCCATATCACCCTATTAAATAATGTGAATAGGGTCATGCATATATCTCTTCTGCTATGACACATGGAATATTTCATGCACTCGATCAAACTACGGGGTAAAGGAAAAGTGGTAAGAAACCTTGGAAAACTTCTGTAGAATTTAAAATAGCCCAATTAACATTAATGACAGCTATCCTCCCTAGTAAAAAAAATGGAATACTCATCTTGGGGAGACTCTTAGGAAAATATGGTATCCCTACTAAAACTCAAAGGGCATATAATTTCAATCTCTGTATGTTTTTGTTTATACTTCGGGCTATTCTCATATGTTCTTAGCTCTCCTGTGCGTTCTTCGTCATCGCCTACACCTTCTATAGACCAATAAGAGACATATTTCCAATCTCAATGCAGCATAAGGGAGACTAGTAGGGTCTCCCATATAGGGCCCCTAAAGGCACTATGCTGATAGTAGAGTGATATATGTTATTATAAGAAAACTATAACAACGGAAATTGATCTTCCCAGCTCCTCCAAAAGACCAACACATAGTGTCTCAACATATGCTACAATACCAAGATAGTACACATTATCTACCTTTATATATAGGGGATAAATTCTATGCTCATATTCAACTAGGTCCTAAAGGCATCCTTCAAGACTCTCCATAGTTGTGACATGAACCAATCATCAAAGCAAGAGATGATTGTCGAGCGTACCCCATGATGTCAGATGATCTCCCACACATAAAACTATTCTAGACTCTCAACCAAAATCTTCTCCTAGATGATATTAAAGAGGGTTGAGATTTCATTTCCATCAAATATCACCTATATAGCATAATGTAATATCACTGTATCCAAATTCCTTATAAAAAATTTCATGGATATGCTATCCCATTTACACTCTGGGATCTTAAGAGGCTTTGTGAAACCCATAGGAAACTGATTCTCATCCTTCACAAACATACATGTGAGACACCAAGAACCAAACTTGACAATTCTACACATCATTAAAACCCAGAAAAACAATTGCTAAAGGTTCTTATAAATAGTTTCTAAATCGGGATGTACAACTAATGAGGATGTGTGAAACTCCCTCAGCACCTCCTCTCGTAATGTGATGAGAACCACCATCCATCCTCAAAAAAGGATATAGTTCCCCCTCCTTCATAAAATCCTTCTTAAGTAACTATTGAGGATATATAGTCATATATAACCTCATAGTTGATTTCTCTAAACTAATAATCTATCACATGCTAGAGAAGTGGAGGATCCATCACCACTGACTAAAGAAAAATCAAACTCCTCTCATTAACCAAGATGAGTTCTAATGAATCAAACTTCTTTGAAACCCCCTTTACTAAATGATAAAGAGACTTACTTCTATTAGAATAACCCGTTATGATTATCATCCTAGGATTATAGAATATCTCAAAGTCATCGTTCTATAATATCTACAACTATATCCTCTATCTTAGGTTAAGATATCTATGAGTAAAGATGTACTGAAGACTTTGGTGGTCTGAGTAAAATAAAAAAATACTCACCCAAGAGATAGTAGCTCCAAATATTATTGACGATGACTATATCTGCCAACTCTAGGTTATGAGTCACATTGTTCTGGTTATCTGGTATCAACTTCCTCGACCCATATGCAATCAATACCTGCATCTGCATAAACATGCAACTGAACCCTGATCTAGAGGAATCAAAAAACACTACATACTCCACACCCAACTTTGGTAGTCTCAATATAGGATCAATGATCATCTTTAGCCTCAAATCTTAAAAGGACATCCAAAAATAATTAATCTTGGTAACCATTTTCCCTTTCCACAACAAGGTGATAAATATTTCTGAAATCCTAGACTATTCCACCATGAACCTCTTATAGTACCCTACTGAGAAAATGAAACTCCAAAGCTATGAAATGCTATTGGATAGATCCCAAATAAAAACTACATAAATCATAAATGTTTCTATAGATAAACCATGATCATAGATGAAATTCACTATAAAAGGAGACTCAAGAATCCAAAACCGGCACTTTGAGAGCTTACCATAAACCTACTTATCTTGGAGTAAGTTGAGGACCATCCTAAAATAATCTATATGCACATACTCTGATGTAGAGTGAATTCTTATTTCATTAATGAATATAACTAAAAATTGGTCCAAGTATGGCTGGATGTTCTGGTTCATGAGATCCATAAAAATAGTGGGTGTATTCATTACAATGAAAGGCATCACAAGAAACTCATAGTGTTTTTAGAGACATCAGAATGTCGTCTTTAGAATATCAACCACATGAACCATTAAACGGTCATAGATAAACTTGAGAACGATCTTTGAGAACCAATATTTGCCTCTCAACTGGTCAAAGAGGTTATCTATCCTCAATAAGGGATATTTTCTCTTTGACGTTACCGGATTTAAGTGATGAAAATAAACACATTGCCTCAAGATCCCATCAACCTTTTTCAAAATCATGATTGGGGTTACTCAGGGAGACACATTGGTTCTGATAAAAAAATTCTATTAAAGGTAGTCCAACAATATCTTAATATTACAAAGAACAATATGGGCCATCCAATATTCCATAGATGATATCGGTGCGATATCAGGGTGTAAGTAGATAAAAAATTCCACCTCCCACCTTGGAAGAAGCCCCAAAAAATACTCAGGGAATGCATCCATATAATCTTCCACTACTAAAGGAAGCTAGATGAATAAATAGACCAGTTTAAAAAGGGATACCTTTTACAACATATGGGTGATGGGTTGAATTCTCCTACTCAAAAGGCCCACTTTCTTATCCATGAGATCTCTCTTTTCGGTAAAAGAGAATCCACTACCATCTGTTAGAAGGATTATATGTCATTGAAATGATAGTCAATCTAGTACCCAAACATGGAAAACCAATCCATACATATGATGATGTTACAAGGTTTCAGTATTATGACCAAGAGGCCCCATGAAAAACTCTATCCACTGAGCACCAACTTTCATTCTATCAGATAAGTGATATTAAAGAATCAAACCAAGTCAAAACCTCCAAAAAACTTTGATGAGATAAGTTCACAATGAAGGATACATATCTCACATGAGGGATGTTAATATAAATTAATCACTAATTCTTATGTCTATTAGTAATAAGTAATGAGTGGAAAAGACTCATAACATACCTAAAATCATCTTGTGAGCAACCTGGTCATAGCCCTCCATAGAATGAACTTATCTATGACCCCGAACTCCACCTACTTGAACCTAGAATGGGACACATAGTGGTGGTGGTGGAATTATCTTATTTTAGAGATCACTTCCAAAACTTCCTCTTTTAAGAGCTATACTTGCTCATTTGTAAGCATTTCCTCCTTGTGCGCTGCCCTGACCATGACTGGGAGATCCATGATCATGGAGAAACCTCAACCATGGTAGTTAATCTAATCCCTATATACCCTCCTCGGTATGTTGCATCTAGAATCATGTTCCAAGTGAATAAATCATCAAAATGAAACCCCCAACCCTCTCCAAGATTATTGTATCCTCTATATAAACCATACAGTTAAGATACACATGCCTGGTTCCTTCGATGGGACGGTCACTTATGCTAAGCCCATGATGAGTGACACCTACTAGCTACCATTAAATATTCATACCAATGAATTAAACCACCATATATATATATATATATATATCCACTTGAAACCTATATTTAATGGATATATCTATAAATATATCCCACTCTATCACCCCATCATAAGTAAGTATATATAGGGAGATTGTGCTGGCACAAATGTCTCTAAAGAGACTCTTCTCAAACTTCCCTGGCTGGAAGAAACCATCTCGTACCATGTTGTGGAATATCATGTGTGGTCAGTGAACCTCATAAGATACTCAAAAGAATTCTTATCAACTAGATACATATCAAGAAGATCCTAAATCCAAATGGAGTGAAATAATGAAGGGAAGTAGTAATAGTGAAACAATTGTTGGAATTATTACCATGAGAGTATTGTCTCATCATGGGCCTATATCACCAGAATCTACTAGCACCATGCTTCTCTTTGGAAAAGACTAGATTCCAGTGAAACCATATGATTGATTAGGGTCGAAACAAGACTGAATACTTGAACCACCAACTAAAACCAATCATCCTCTAACTGGGGGTCTTTCTCACCACATAACACAAAAAATATCTATTATTGGAACACATATAGTGCTCCAATCCTACATTCATCATCAGTCAGAAATTTTAGATTGATCCACTACTCAACATCAAGTGAAACTACTACTTACCCTCCTGGAAGAAATACATCAAGAGATAGTCTTTAAAATGATGCATTATCACTCAATGAATCTACATAACGATATTTATTGGTAACCTGGATGGATTTCATTATGGAGGCATCCTGAAAGTGATCAAGACATACTATGATTAGATGAGAATATATATGGGGTGATTACTCAAGAAGTAAA
Source organism: Viscum album (assembly GCA_963277665.1). NCBI lineage: Eukaryota > Viridiplantae > Streptophyta > Magnoliopsida > Santalales > Viscaceae > Viscum > Viscum album. The sequence continues at coordinate 286,480,867 of OY728153.1, read as the reverse complement.
GTCAATGAAATCAATACTATATGATGCATATACCAATGGTTACTTGCAACCAATTTCTCTATATGCCATGTCAACAAACAGGTAGTCAGATTCTTGATGAATGGATCTATTGACTGCCACAACAAAACTACACTATAGGAAAATTTTCCATTCGTGAAGGTTTTTTTGGTATTGCAGAAGTTTAAACCACCGCTACATTGTGTGTCGAGACACTATTGCCGGAAATTATAGACGTTTCGCGGTGGTTTTTAGAAACCATCATAGATTGCGCGTTTCACGGTAGTTATGATTCTTTTTGCGACGCTTTTACCGACCAGGGGATTAATTTTTTAGCAGCGGTTAAAACCACTGCTAAAAAAATGTAAGCCCCTGGTCGGGAAAACCACCGCTAAAAGCATCATAACTGAGGAAAACATTGCGCGAAATATGAACCACTATAGCGGCGGTTAAAACCGCCGTGAAAATTAACAACTTAGCGGCAGTTATAACCACCATGAATAGAAAAATGATAACATTTAGTGGTGGTTATAACCGCCACTAATTGAAAAATGATGACATATAGCAGTAGTTTAAACCACCACTAAAACCACTTTTACAAAAAAATAGCAGCTTCTGCATCTTTTGTACCAGTGCCCTGAAAACAAATATAAGAATACCAATGAATCCTGTCTAGTCATACCATCATGATCAAACCTAATGGGTACACACTCCCATACGCCATTAAATGGAGGTAACCTCCATATATAAATTTTCATTAATGAGTTCCTTGAAGTGGAATTCCATTTTGTCATAGGTTAGCACATGTTCCTCCAGACATGTTTTCCCCTCATTGAAACCCAGTATTAAGATCCTATTTTGTTTATCAATCCCTATGTTGATAGGTCTAACCCTCCCTTTAATGATTCACTTGAATAAATGGTTCTTTAATCATAGAAAAAATAGTAGATATTTTATTTGGAAGAGAAAAAATAAGGGCATAGGGGAAAGGGGGGTCCTTCCACTAGTTGTAAATAATGTTCCATGACATTTAATATGGTCTTGTGTTATAAGTAAAAATAATAATTATAAAAAAACATAAAAAATGTGTTTTAGAGTGACCATAAGGGTTAGAAAACACTTACCCTAACAGGGTAACCCTCATAGAGTAGCCCATGTAGTCATGATGTGGGACCCATCATCATGGTAAAATATTAAAATTAAACCAATCTATCCTACATAACACTATGACATGGTCCTTCCCATTATGACACAACACCGTCCCATTGGTTGGGGAATTACAACGTGGGATCCATTTTTATGGGAGTGATATTTCCCTTTGTACTATCAACCATAATACATCCCTTATGTGTTGTAGAATAATGATCTATTAAATAATGATTTAATCACACATTGCCCTATGATTTACTCTTATATAGCCCTCATGATTCTCTTAAAAAACCATAACCACCCCCAAATCATTTCTCTATGGCATGGCTCTCTAGACTCTAAAAAACATAGTCTCACATATTCTTCTAAACTACATTTTTCCTAAAAGATGTGCTGTAACCACCAACCTATATAATATATTAATCTTACATAACCCAAACATTATTGTAATGTTCCCCAAAATATTGTATTGTCTTTGACCTAAAAAATATTTCCAACCTGAACTAGAGGCTGACTCCCAGAACTATCCCCCTAAACTGTAACGCCCCGACCCTAGTTACCCAGAGTCGGTGCATTATTACATAACATTGGCATGATCACAAGAAAGATCAAATCTCAAAAGACCTATTGGTTTAGTAGCCTTGGAAACACTAGATATATTCATAAGTTTTACATTACATCATAAAATGAAAAACTACTACAAAAACATAATGTATCCATAATCCACACTCATATCCCCACATAATATCCCTGTAGGTCATTTATAATTTACTTCTTCACTTCCTGGGAAAAATAAAACATAGAAAAGGGGTGAGCTCAAATGCCCAGTAAGGATAACAATATAGCGAAAACTTTCATAAATAAGAATAAACATTTAAGGCAATGTATAACTAAAACAAAATCCTTTCAAACATGAACTTTCTACATGGTAAGACATAAATAAAATGAAATAATTCCATTTACTTATTCACATGGATATTCTACTAATCGAATAATCACATGCAAAAATCAATAACCACTTTCATAATGTTGGAATGAATAATGCCAGACTATCATAACCACATAGTCAAGGCCTCGTGCCAAGACTACAAATAAGATTTTGTCAAGGCCTTGTGCCAAGACACTAGTTTGTCTCATGAGACCTACCGATGCATCGAGGAGCTATAGCGGGCTCCACCCGTCACATATTAAGTCCAATGCATTCCCATATGAAAAGGTTTAAACATAACATAAACATTCGTATTAAAACTAGCATACGAAATGTCAATACTTTCACCATAAACTATGAATGGTATAAAAATAGCACATCCATAGTCAAACATATCACAAAACCTTCAATACAATATATAGGTTTTGTATCATAATAAATCATCTTCAAATAATCTTAAAATCCATCAAAGGATGTTGACATAGATGAAATAAAAATTCTTTTTAAGGAAATATCTCCTTTTATTTTGAAATCATTTAAGATCCATATAAAATAAAACATTTTCTTTGAAAATATTCTTATAAGCTTGTAAGGAAAGCTTTGAATATTTTATAACGGCAGAAAATAACCGCACCCGCCGTATAAGTTAAAAAAACATTCTTATCTTAATTCTGTCGAGAAGGTTAAAAAGAACCTTGTTTGGAAAACGATGGAAAGATTCCCTTATAAACCACTTATAAAAAGTCAAACAAGGGTATAAATGACTTTAACCCATATTCTTTTAAATATTAAAAATGTTTTGAAATACATTTTGAAGAAACATGGATGTGGATGATAACGAGATCCCAGTAGATTATTACGTATAAACAACCTCGGATAATGAAGAGATTGTGAAATAACCCTTACCTTGTAATTTTCCTTGGTTGGGGTAGGTTAACCTCCTGTATAATGGTGAAATAATTGTTATTAAATTATAAAATAATCATATACATTATTATGATATCATATATGATCTTTTAATATTGATTTGATAATAATATCTTAGTATTATCGTTGTTTCGGGGTGTGAACTTACTCATTTTCTTTTATATGTTTTGTTACATAAGCCATGTTTGTTGTATCTTATTCATATCCAGAATGATATCAAGTCCTTAAACATCATTTTTAAATCATCAAATGATAATTATACTTGAATGGATACGATGGAGAATGAATCTCATCGCGTTCTTGGAGACGGTAGTCCGTACGTACGCACGAGCGACAATATCATTCTTTTGATATTAAAATAATATATAAATGGATTTTATATCACATATACAGAATAATTAACATGTTATATTTATTATTTACATGAGTTTCACATCATTATTATACCCATCCAAATAATAATATATTGAATAACAATTACACCACGACATGGAGACGGTAAGCCGTACGTACGCACGTATGGTGACATGTTATTCAAAGGGTGGATAAAATACTGAATATGGTTGTACCATATTTATAATAACATCACAGTATATGTGAGATACTGTAGTTATTATTTTAGAATGGTAAAAACAAAGGAAGAAGAAGTGGAAGAAGAAATGAACTTGGAAAAGGGTGGTGAAATCATTACCTCTTCTTCGGGCTCTTCCTTTTGATTTGATCAAAAGGGCTCCTTAGGTTGTCTTTCTGATCAAACTAAGGCCTCTAGGTTGTAGTGAGGGAAGTTGGGAGAGTATTTGGGAAGAGTTTGGCCGAACCAAAAGGCTTTGAAGGTGTGAAGAAATGAGAAGGAGTGGTCTCCTTTTATAAGGGAGAGGAGGGGCTCTTTAGGAAAGAGTGAAAGTATTACTTTATAATATAATTATATTCGGTTTATAATGGTCCTAAAATCATTGAGGTCGAAGATAATATGACTCATATTATAAATAACATCAACCAATAAGAATTGGACAGGTTTTAGATAATATTTTAATCATTATAATCTTATTTATTTAAATGATTTATTAATGAGGTAAACATTGCATCATTATTGTGTCATTAATAATTTAAATTATTTGATGTCTAAAATTTTATAAATAAAATATCATTATGTAGGAAATATTTTTAGATTTCTAATGAATATTTATAATCGAAAATCCAACATGTATAACCCTATGTAAAAATTGTTCTTCTAAAAGATGTAAGCTTATGCCATTTTTATTTTTATTTTAACTTTATTAATATAATGTGTCCCTACCACATACAAGTGGCTCTAAGGGGTCCCCAAATCGACCCAAGGATGCCCATGGTCGGGTATGTGTCCACCAATAAGGTTAGGACATGTTTTAGGGTAATTTTTTATTATTATAATATTATTTTTTAACCCTTATTTACCGGATTTACCCTTTAACCATGGTAAATAAAATATTTACCGCAGTAATTATTCAAAATGTGTAAAAATAAAAGTTACCTATTTACATAATTTGGACATCCTGATTCCAAATATGTAATCCATTTTTCCAAATTCAAAACACAGAAGTGGAAGAAATTAATTTAAAATTAATTCCCGTTGTTAAAATAAAAAGCGTGTTTTTAAGAGATAATAACTATCAAAAGATTGACACTTGTTTATGTCTGGTTTAATTGTGAAATTATGTCCAATGACAAACATTAAATTAAATGGTAAATATATATTCTAAATATATTTTAAAACCACTCAAATTCATAATTTATCAATATTAATTATTTTGATTAAAAAAGTTGATTTTAATTAAAATTTAGTAATTTTCACTATTCATCAAAATATAAAAGTTATCCGAAAAGTACCAAAATTTCACCCTAGGATAATTTCAATATTCTGAATCCAAAAATGAAGTCCATTTTGAAATATAAAATATATATGATTTCAAAAAGTAGGTATTACTATTCACAACGGCTAGTTTAATTAGTTGTGGTGTGTGTTAGAACTCGAGGTTACGTACAACACACGCTATTGCATTATTCGAAGGGAAACGTACTGTGGAAGCTTGGGGTGTTACATTCTCCCCTCCTTCAAATAATTGCATCCTAGCAATTTCTAGGGTATTACTGCATAAAAAGACTCGGGTGGTTCTTCATCATAAGTTCCTTGGGTTCACACGTTGCCTCTTCCATCTTATGATTTCTCCACAAAACTTTTACCAGACGCGTCGTCCAGTTTCTCAGTACTTGTTCTCTTGTATCAAGAATCCTGACAGGCTCTTCACAATAAGACAGATCGGGTTCCAGTTCTAATTCCTCATAGGTGAGTACATGCGTTGGGTCAGGCATGTATTTTCTCAAAAGAGATACGTGGAACACATCGGGAACTTTGGAGAGACTTGGCGGCATTGCCAATAGGTAAGCTACAACCCCAATTCGTTCTAGAATTTCGAAGGGTCCGATGTACCTGGGACTCAATTTACATTTCTTACCAAAACGTATGACTCCCTTCCATAGAGATACCTTCAGGAAAACATGATCACCGACTTGAAATTCCAAATCCTTCCTTCGATTATCGGCATATCTCTTTTGCCTACTTTGGGCTGCTTTGATGTGATTTTGGATTACCTTCACCTTTTCCACCGTTTCCTCCACCAGTTCTGGGCCTACAAGTTTTCTTTCACCAACCTCATCCCAACAGGTTGGTGTACGACATCTCTTTCGGTATAACGCTTCATATGGTGCCATCTGAATACTCGAATGGAAGCTATTGTTATAGGAAAATTCTACCAGTGGTAAATATTGATCCCACATACCCTGAAAGTCAAGTGAGCAAGATCTCAACATGTCTTCTAGGGTTTTAATAGTCCGTTCTGATTGTCCATCTGTCTGAGGGTGGTAAGCAGTGCTCAAATGAAGTTCAGTATCCAGGGATTTCTGAAGACATTTCCAAAATCTTGAAGTAAAACGGGGATCACGATCAGAAACAATCGATAGGGGTACTCCATGAAGTCTCACAACTACATTAATGTATAGTCTTGCTAGATGTTCCAGGGGTAGATCTTCTCTTATAGCACGAAAATGTGCTGACTTGGTAAGACGATCAACAATAACCCATATTGCATCATTCCTTCTAGGAGTCTTTGGTAGCCCCATGACAAAGTCCATCGTAATATTGTCCCATTTCCACTCCGGTATGGGAAGAGGTTGCATGACTCCTCCAGGCTGTTGCCTTCCAGCTTTCACTTGTTGACAAACCATACATCTTGACACAAAATCAGCAATCTCCCTCTTCATGTTGTCCCACCAAAAATGTTCCTTAAAATCTCTATACATTTTGGTGCTCCCAGGGTGTATATAGAAATTGGAACTATGAGCATCAACCAGCAATTCCCTTTTCAGATCAGGTAAATCGGGAACACAAAGTCTCTTCCCGAATTTCAAAATTCCATCTTCATACACAACGTCTCTCAATCTCCCATCATTCACAGCTTTAATCTTCTTTTGGAATTCTTCATCATCGGTCTGAGAACACTTAATCCTTTCTAGTAAACATGGTTTGGCAACCATTTGAAAAAGCATTGATGTTTCACCTTCCCTGGTTATTCCCATGTCCATCTTCACTAGATCCATGAAAATTGGATCCCTTTCAATTCTCATATTGTTCAAAACTCCATGGTCTTTTCTACTCAAAGCATCTGCCACCTTGTTTGCCTTCCCCGGGTGGTAGTGTATCATACAATCATAATCCTTGAGTAATTCAAGCCATCTCCTTTGCCTCATGTTGAGTTCTTTTTGTGAGAAAATATACTTCAAACTCTTGTGATCAGTATAAATCTCACATTTTTCACCATAGAGGTAGTTCCTCCATATATTCAAAGAAAAGATCACAGCTGCTAACTCGAGATCATGAGTAGGATAGTTTTGTTCATGAATTTTCAACTGTCGTGATGCATAGGCAATAACTCTATCATTCTGCATAAGGACACAGCCAAGTCCTTTCTTTGATGCATCACTATAAATAACGAACCCATCATTCCCCGATGGTAGAGTCAATATAGGAGCATTGACTAATCTTTTCTTCAGTTCTTCAAAACATTCTTCACACTCTTTTGTCCAAAAAAATTTAACCCCTTTACGTGTGAGCTTCGTTAATGGGTTAGCCAATCGGGAAAAATTCTGGACGAAACGTCGATAATAACCTGCCAAACCAATAAAACTACGTACCTCAGTTATACTCGTAGGTGCTGGCCATTCTTGAATTGCCTTGGTCTTAGAAGGATCAACATAGATTCCATCTTTAGAGACAATATGGCCAAGAAAAGAAATATCCTGAAGCCAGAATTCACACTTGCTAAACTTCCCATATAATTCATGCCTCCTCAGAGTCTTCATGATAATGCGCAAGTGATTTCCATGATCTTCGTAGGTTTTGGAGTATACCAAGATATCATAAATAAATACCACCACAAATTCATCAAGATACTCCTTGAAAACTCTATTCATCAGATCCATGAATACAGATGGTGCATTAGTCAATCCAAACGGCATTACAGTAAACTCGTAATGCCCATAACTGGTTCGAAATGATGTCTTCGGAATGTCTTCCTTCTTCACACACAACTGATGGTATCCAGATCGAAGGTCAATCTTTGAAAAGTATTGAGCTCCATGCAGTTGGTCAAATAAATCATCAATGAGAGGTAGGGGATACTTGTTCTTTATCGTTATAGCATTGATCTCCCTGTAGTCGATACATAACCTCATAGATCCATCTTTCTTTGTAACAAAAAGAACAGGGGCTCCCCATGGAGAAACACTAGGGTGAATACATTCCTTATTACTCAATTCCTCTAGTTGTTTCTTTAGTTCGACTAACTCTACAGTGGCCATTCTATAAGGGGTCTTCGATATAGGCCTTGATCCAGGAATCAAATCAATGGAAAACTCAACTTCTCGTTCTGGAGGATGTCTAGGTAAATCTTCCGGAAATACATCTACAAATTCTTTCACAACAGGTACATCCTCTATTTGAACATTCCTTTCCTCACCCGCAGTTATTTAATTCTCTTCCTCCCCAATAATTGAATTTAGTTGAGATATTGAGGGTAGATCTAAATAAGAATTAGGTGGTGATGATTCTGCTCTAAAAATAAGGTGTTCCTTATCATTATCATCAAGAATCGTAACCTCTTTCTTCTTACAATAAATATTCGCATCATAGTCCGAAATCCAGTACATACCGAGGATTATATCAAACTCAATCATAGGTATGACGATGAGATCGGCAGATAAAGAAAATTTATGTGCTCTAATGGGGACTGATTCACAAAACTTTGTTGCAATGATACTTCCCTTAGGAGTTTTAACTAACAACTCCCTTATTAAATCAAATTGGAAATATCTAATTTTCTTAGAAAACAGGGAAGATATGAAACAATGCGACGATCCAGAGTCAAATAATGCATTTGCTAAACTTGAGAAAACCATTAAATTACCTGCCACCACGTCTTTCGGAGCTTCTACCTCAGCAATAGTGATAGCATAAGCTTGGCCTTGATCCCTGAGCCTTTTCTGAGGTAAGTTCTCCTGACGCTTAGGACATTCATTTTCATAATGTCCCATCTCCCTGCAATTGTAGCACTGAACGTTGGTGACTTCCTTCTTCCCTTTGCAATCACGATCTTGGTGGCCTTTTTCACCACACTTGTAACAGACTCCCATTCCCTTCAAGAAATCACCGGGGTGTTTCTTCCCACATTTACCACAGGATGGATATTCAACCTTTCCTTTCTTCCCCTTATTTCCATTCCCAGATTGATCAGCAGGCCTCTTCTTCTCTTGCTTTGCTTTAAAGTCATAAGACTTAGAGAATTCCTTTTCGGTCTTGATAGCACATGAGACAATGTCTTCGTATGATGAACAGGATCGTGAGACTAATGCTCGACGGAGAAATGGTTTTAACCCGTCAAAGAAACGATCAATTTTACTTCTTGGGTTGCGAATATAATCTCCAGCATACCTCGCCAACCTTGTAAAGTTAGCCTCATACTTTGTGACATTCTCATCCTCCTTTTGTCTCAGACTCAGAAATTTCCTTTCCATATCTGCTCGATGGTCGCAAGGAAAGTATTTTTCTAAAAACAAATCTTTGAACTCCCTCCATTCCATATTTGATACTTCATCATCTTCCTTCGTATTTTGAATCAATGACCACCATTGATCAGCGTCTCCAGTGAGGCGGTAAACTGCCATGATAACTTTTTCCCTTTCACTGCTCCCCAAAACCTGAAATATTTTCTCTAGGGAAAATATCCATTGCTCAGCTACTAAGGGATTTGTATTCCCATTGAACGTTGGTGGTTTTTGCCTCATGAATCGATCTAACATTGATCCTCCACGCTGCGGATCAGGGTGCTCCATACCGGTAAGGTTATTATTCATAACCTGAGTAAGTTGTCCCAGTATGGTGATTAGCTGATCGGCACTAGTTGCATCACCAGCTCCACTATAATTATCTTGAGCAGGAGGGCAATCCCTACATAGAGTGCGTGCATTGATACAATTTCCATTTCTTCCACTAGGTGCCATTTCTAAACAATGGAATAAACTAGATCAGTTTATGAATCAAAATACATAATCCCATACTTATAAAACACTTAACATAAATTGAACTATTTATGGATATAATCTATAATCATAAGAATGTTTTCTTTGAGGAATTATATACTCATAAACCCTTCATAATGATTTGTAAAGAAAATGAGAGTTATCCTAAGCATATTCCCCGGGAGTGTCGTAACCAAGAGTGCAGCAAGGCCCGTTGTCGTGCACCAGTTCCCGTTCGAGTCTAGCTCAAAGCGGTGTTTTCGGGTTTTACCCCTAGGTACATCTGTGCCAGAGCCGCCTCTACCTGCTCGTATCCAGACAGGGATGTATTTCTCGGAGAACTCACAAAATCTCTAAAATACCAAAATTCTAGGAAGTTCTTCTATACTAATCCTCAAAGTTCATCTTAGGTCTACGTGCTCTAATCAGAGTTTATCTAAATCTAGCTTCCAAGGTTTGTACTAAACTTCCACTGATACCAACTGTAATGCCCCAACCCTAGTTACCCAGAGTCGGTGCGTTATTACATAACATTGGCATGATCACAAGAAAGATCAAATCTCGAAAGACCGATTGGTTTAGTAGACTTGGAAACACTAGATATATTCATAAGTTTTACATTACATCATAAAATGAAAAACTACTACAACAACATAATGTCTCCATAATCCACACTCATATCCCCACATAATATCCCTGTAGGTCATTCATAATTTACTTCTTCACTTCCTGGGAAAAATAAAACATAGAAAAGGGGTGAGCTCAAATGCCCAGTAAGGATAACAATATAGCGGAAACTTTCATAAATAAGAATAAACATTTAAGGCAATGTATAACTAAAACAAAAGCTTTCCAAACATGAACTTTCAACATGGTACGACATAAATAAAATGAAATAATTCCATTTACTTATTCACATGGATATTCTACTAATCGAATAATCACATGCAAAATCAATAACCACTTTCATAATGTTGGAATGCATAATGCCAGACTATCATAACCACATAGTCAAGGCCTCGTGCCAAGACTACAAATAATATTTTGTCAAGGCCTTGTGCCAAGACACTAGTTTGTCTCATGAGACCTACCGATGCATCGAGGAGCTATAGCGGGCTCCACCCGTCACATATTAAGTCCAATGCATTCCCATATGAAAAAGTTTAAACATAACATAAACATTCGTATTAAAACTAGCATACGAAATGTCAATACTTTCACCATAAACTATGAATGGTATAAAAATAGCACATCCACAGTAAAACATATCACAAAACCTTCAATACAATATAGAAGTTTTGTATCATAATAAATCAACTTCAAATAATCTTAAAATCCATCAAAGGATGTTGACATAGATGAAATCAAAATTCTTTTTAAGGAAATATCTCCTTTTATTTTGAAATCATTTAAGATCCATATAAAATAAAACATTTTCTTTTAAGGAAAGCTTTGAATATTTTATAACGGCAGAAAATAACCGCACCTGCCGTATAAGTTAAAAAAAACATTCTTATCTTAATTCTGTCCAAAAGGTTAAAAAGCACCTTGTTTGGAAAACGACGGAAAGATTCCCTTATAAACCTCTTATAAAAAGTAAACCAAGGGTATAAATGACTTTAACCCATATTCTTTTAAATATTAAAAATGTTTTTAAATACATTTGAGGAAACATGGATGTGGATGATAACGAGATCCCAGTAGATTATTACGTATAAACAATCTCGGATAATGAAGAGATTGTGAAATAACCCTTACCTTGTACATTTCCTTGGTTGGGGTAGGTTAAACTCCTGTATAATGGTGAAATAATTGTTATTAAATTATAAAATAATCATATACATTATTATGATATCATATATGATCTTTTAATATTGATTTGATAATAATATCTTAGTATTATCGTTGTTTCGGGTGTGAACTTACTCATTTTCTTTTATATGTTTTGTTACATAAGCCATGTTTGTTGTTTCTTATTCATATCCAGAATGATATCAAGTCCTTAAACATCATTTTTAAATCATCAAATGTTAATTATACTTGAATGGATACGATGGAGAATGAATCTCATCGCGTTCGTGGAGACGGTAGTCCGTACGTACGCACGAGCGACAAAATCATTCTTTTGATATTAAAATAATATATAAATGGATGTTATATCATATATACAGAATAATTAACATGTTATATTTATTATTTACATGAGTTTCACATCATTATTATACCCATCCAAATAATAATATATTGAATAACAATTACACCACAATGTGGAGACGGTAAGCCGTACGTACGCACGTATGGTGACATGTTATTCAAAGGGTGGATAGAATACTGAATATGGTTGTACCATATTTATAATAACATCACAGTATATGTGAGATACTGGAGTTATTATTTTATAATGGTAACAACAAAGGAAGAAGAAGTGGAAGAAGAAATGAACTTGGAAAAGGGTGGTGAAATCATTACCTCTTCTTCGGGCTCTTCCTTTTGATTTGATCAAAAGGGCTCCTTAGGTTGGCTTTATGATCAAACTAAGGCCTCTAGGTTGTAGTGAGGGAAGTTGGGAGAGTATTTGGGCAGAGTTTGGCCGAACCAAAAGGCTTTGAAGGTGTGAAGAAATGAGAAGGAGTGGTCTCCTTTTATAAGGGAGAGGAGGGGCTCTTTAGGAAAGAGTGAAAGTATTACTTTATAATATAATTATATTCGGTTTATAATGGTCCAAAAATCATTGAGGACGAAGATAAGATGACTCATATTCTAAATAACATCAACCAATAATAATTGGACAGGTTTTAGATAATATTTTAATCATTATAATCTTATTTATTTAAATGATTTATTAATGAGGTAAACATTGCATCATTATTGTGTCATTAATAATTTAAATTATTTGATGTCTAAAAATTATAAATAAAATATCATTATGTAGGAAATCTTTTTATATTTCTAATGAATATTTATAATCTAAAATACAACATGTATAACCCTATGTAAAAATTGGTCTTCTAAAAGATGTAAGCTTATGCCATTTTTATTTTTATTTTAACTTTATTAATATAATGTGTCCCTACCACATACAAGTGGCTCTAAGGGGTCCCCAAATCGACCCAAGGATGACCATGGTCGGGTATGTGTCCACCAATAAGGTTAGGACACGTTTTAGGGTAATTTTTTATTATTATAATATTAGTTTTTAACCCTTATTTACCGGATTTACCTTTTAACCATGATAAATAAAATATTTACCGCAGTAATTATTCAAAATGTGTAAAAATACAAGTTACCTATTTACATAATTTGGAAATCCTGATTCCAAATATGTAATCCATTTTTCCAAATTCAAAACACAGAAGTGGCAGAAATTAATTTAAAATTAATTCCCGTTGTTAAAATAAAAAGCGTGTTTTTAAGAGATAATAACTATCAAAAGATTGGCACTTGTTTATGTCTGGTTTAATTGTGAAATTATGTCCAATGACAAACATTAAATTAAATGGTAAAAATATATTCTAAATATACATTAAAACCACTCAAATTCATAATTTATCAATATTAATTATTTTGATTAAAAAAGTTGATTTTAATTAAAATTTAGTAATTTTCACTATTCATCAAAATATAAAAGTTATCCGAAAAGTACCAAAATTTCACCCTAGGCTAATTTCAATATTCCGAATCAAAAAATGAAGTCCATTTTGAAATATAAAATATATATGATTTCAAAAATTAGGTATTACTATTCACAACGGCTAGTTTAATTAGTTGTGGTGTGTGTTAGAACTCGAGGTTGCGTACAACACACGCTATCGCATTATTCGAAGGGAAACGTACCGTGGAAGCTTGGGGTGTTACATAAACATTCCCTAATTCCCCACTACCCATGGTACCACCTCATAAAAATCCTCTCAATTATTTCAAATGTGCGTATAATGAAAATTATCAATATAACTAAAAAATAAAAATCATCTCTAGTCCTAACATCATTGGAAACTGATATTTATGTAACTCCACTGACACACATTGGTGAGAGGTGTTATAACCACCCCACCATACAACTTATATTCCATTAAAAGTATTTCTGTTCATCACTTTTGAACTGCATTGATCAATGTAATATGATACATGAAATCGATCTGTATCTCCCATTGAAAATGATCTCTCATATACTTCACTTGAAATAGTGAAACAACCCAGCCACATAGATGCCTCATGCTTTGGTCCATCACATATTCTAGTCATTTCCCATATGAAACTTATAAATCCTTATTTAAGTCATGGTACTCAATAATGTATTAAATGTCTTATCCAATACCAAAATTTTCCAATGAACCTTGGAAGATATGCTGACCTGAGAACCACAAAAAAAATTATAACCATCATCTCTACAATGATTACCTATCCCTAGTTAAATTTAAGGATTCTTAAACATCCAATGTCATACACCCAAATTCAACTAGAATAATCAAAATCAGACCACTAGATGTGAGAAATAATAACCTATCACCCCTATGAATCCAAGTTATAGTCTTACAATTTAGACACAATGAAAACAAACATACATTATCTATATCATAGGTCTTCTAACTTAATATGAATACTGACGCCAAGAAACCTAGTCCAATATCCATCCATGTATCAAATTTCCATAAATTAGTAGTTGAATAACCCAAACATATATTTAATATATATATATAATACAGGAATGTTTTCCTCTCCCATAGAGTAGATATGTCCATGCATATAGGCTTCTTGTATCAATTTACCAATAGAGAACCACATCCATTGTCAGTCTATATTCTTAAAATTTATAACATCATATAATATGTATATTTCACTCAATGATGGTTTGGAATAGAAAATATAATAATGGTTGATTTAGACTATATAATTTCAACACCGTTGATCCTTTATAATATTATCCATAAATCAAAAAGTCATCTCAATGTTGATATACATGAGGCCTTTCTTGACGCATTGAAAAATACCCACCCCGTGAGCCTCACTTTCGAGACATTAATAATTATGTAATCAACATAAATAGTATTCAAAAAAACAAAAAAATCATTGTCACAAGCTTAGTATTAGTGTAAACAACCCAAAATATAGTGACCACTTTCACTACCATGTGACTTCGGTATTCAATTCCACTGAAAATTCTATCCAAATTCATTAGTAGTTTGAAAAAATATATCGGTTTCAAATATGAAATAATTTTTGTATTACCACTGAAGACATAATTAATCAATCTAATCCAATAATATACTTTCTTTCATGTTAAAATCATCAGTCACATAATCAGTTCCTACATCATACAATAAAAAATATCTAATAACCCTGCGTTAGCTAAAGAATTATACTATTCCAAGTTCAACACTCATATATGAGACAAGGTGTCATGAACCTTCACACCTTCATCTAGTACCCAATAACATCCTAAGAGTGATCATGTTTAATTTTCATCAACACTCTATAACATATCTCCATGAAATAAGGAAGGCTAATGTGTCATGGACCCATCACAATGTGCAGGTACCTCGTAGCATCTTATACCACATACAGTTCTCAAGGGACTAAATATGAATCACTTTTAGAAATAAAAACAAACTATGGATGAATTAAAAAATATCAATATTCATTAACAAGGTCACCATAACATAACACTAGAAGTCACAATACCTACATACAGTTCTCAAGGGACTAAATTTACCCTACTGTCTCCCCTGAACTAAATACCAAAACCACTCAGAGTGTTTCTCATCCCTTGAACACTGAATTACCATGACATTATTTAACCCCTTCATGGATACCTACATAACCACACTTTTTTTATGTATAATAACATAATTAACATATATGAGAAAACACTATATAATATGTATAATATGACATTCCTCAACCCTTTCATTCCTAATTTTTTCCCAATTCTTCGCTATGGTAAAGTTGTTGGAAAGAGAATGGTTGGTTCTATTAATTCTTTGGTAGGGAACTGATATAGGCTATTGTTTCCTAAATATGCACACCACACTCAAGAAATCAAGACATAAAAGGAAACATCAGAAAACAATAAAATACATAAAATGAAACATGACAAATCATGAAAATGTTAGGTCATGAAAATGTTTGGTGGAAACTATGTGCCACACATGATACATATACAAACTGATGATGAACACATATCGTCACCCTCTACACCTCCAATATATCAACAATACAACTAATCACTTTTCGATGATGAACACATATTTTCACCCTCTCCACCTCCATATCCACTCCCGGATACCACCTGTAAGAACATTATATTGAAAATTAAATAGTGTTTCATATTTATATTTAAACATAAAACAAAAAAAAGATTTATAACTAAATGATTTTGAATTTTTGTGATTTACCTGCTCACCACCAGTCGATACAGTACCACCAGGGGAGTATCTGCTAATCTGATGATGTATATCAGTCAGCTCTTTCTACAAGGCAAATATCTGATCCCCCTGCTCCTGAACTGTGTTTCATAGAGAAACAATCTCTTTATTATAATTTGTGGGTATGGGATGCCTTCAACCAGGAGTAGATACAACTGAAATTCCTAGTGGCCTGCAAAAAACCTCAGATGGTATGGGTCCCAAACCCAGCCTGCGCACTCTACCAGGATTCTCCTTCCCAAGGACTTTAGCAACCGGGTCATCCTGGGAGACTGAGTAGGACTGCTCAGGATTTCCATCCCATAGCACATTAATTTTTAACTATAAATAAAATATCAATATATATTGACATAGTAAAAACTGATAATAAGGTATTATAATGAAAAAATGAGTTCATACCCCAACTTCTTTGGTAGGATCATTAACAAAACTTATATCAGATTTTTTTGTGAATATCTAACCACACTTAAATTTAAAATGATTCATGCCCTAAACTCTGTGACTGCATTAAAAAAAGATAAATCAACAATTTATTATATTAAACAGATAATATTGTCTTATAGATATTTAAACTAATTAAAATATTACTAGAGTTGATCAGCTTCTAGAAAATCTTTTTTACCCCGCAGTGTGAGGGATGACTTGCTTTGCCCGGCTTGATGCATTTTTTCTTGAGAGATCCTAAAATAAATAATATGTAATTTAATAACAATGTATTCAAAGTCATATCCTCTTCATATACATGTATAAATTTAATATTAATTTAATATAATAATATATATTTAAATACCATCTGTTTCACATCACGATCTCTGTCAACAAAAACTATCCACTATTATTTGGGTATCCCATTGGGTAACTTCTCATACATTTGTTGGATGGTCAAAAAAGTATCATTGAAATCACCCCACAATATCCATTTTAAGTCTTTCCATTTCTTTCTAAGATTTTTCAACGTTGACTTTCATTCTATCACATCAGCAACTATAAAGTAGAGAAACATATGTATACAGAAATTTATTTTGAACATATTAATAACATGACATTAAATTACACCATAAAGTATAAAAATTACCTTTATTTGTGAATAAAAAACAACGTTTTTCCAACTTTGAGGCATATGTATCCAATCATATTAAGAATTAGAAAGGGAAATGGGCTCCACTGCTAGTTGGGCTAGAATTAGGCCATGTAATCCCACGACATCATCTGTAGGGACCCCATATGAACTGAATGAGACACCTATATTCTCTCCATTCATATTCCAAACATCTGAATTTTTTATATTTTTCTCCACAATTGCATTTTTTCATCTTTAATGACCAAATAGTTAGTATAAAAAAGTGCACTAAATTTATTTCTTTTAAAATTTGTACCTTTAACAATGACCCTCCAGTATGTCCGTGATGAACTAGAAGTGGTGCGCCACCGCCCAATTGATGAAGCTGCTGAAGGGGGAGTCAAAGACTCAGCTTCTAAAGGGATTCTCATAGAGGGTGTGAGTGATGGTGTAGGGGGAGATGGTGTAGGGGGGCAGGCAGCTTGTGGCTCAGATGCCGTGGGGAGGGAGACAGATTGATCGTCATCTGTCGCAGTAGTTGATGAAACAGTGTATCACTTCCTCCTTGTAATTCCTATCATTTAATCAAACAAAATTATGTTCAGAACATATATTTTAAAAAAATTAATCAGAAAAAAATTAAAAATTATAAAATATTCTCGGTACTAACAAACAAAATATACATAAAAATGATAATGAATGACTGCATAAATGAAATAAGTGGTTGATGAATGAATAAATAACTATAAATAAAATCATTTCCCCCTTCAATCATGTCTGTTTTCTTCTCCATTACTTCATCCACTTCATTCATCCTTGATAGACTAATATTTTCAATATCATGATAGAAAAATAATTCTGCTTCTTTTTGTTGTTGAGATTCGATTTCAGAAGTCAAATCTTCCACTTCATCACCCATATCATACAAATATCATTGTATTACATGAGAAACTACACTCCACCCTTCATCCACAATATTATTCACATAATATACCATTTTTTCTTGTGATGATAAGATATATAGATCATGCAGTTCATGATCACCAACATCCATCAAGCGAGAGAAGTTCACAGAAGTAAATTGCATGGAATCTCTTTTAACAACTCTGATAATATCGACCCAATTGAATTTGAAAAAAACAACTAAAAAATGCCCATGGTAGTTTAATTCAATAACATTAGTCATATTTCCATTGTATTCCAATTCAAAAAATGTAAATATACTACTATTCTGTGTTTTAAAACCCTCTTCTCAATCGACTATAAGAAATCTAAATCCATTCACGTTATAAGTATCGAACTTTCTAACTTTTTTTAGAGGACCTCGAGCAACAAACATCAAATTCTCTAACACCTATGCCCAAGTATCAGTATTCATGATCTAAAAAAATAAATTTATATTATTAGATTTAGAAAATATATGTGTCAAACTAATATTCATATTTATTTCAATATTTATGAAATTACACATCGTGAAAACCATTCTACAAGCTCTTTATTAACATCTTTCGTTATATCTTTTTCATTTGGTGTTCAGCCTCTCATTTGTCTCTTTGTTTGTATCCATAACTATTCAATAAATGGATATGAAATTTCACTATTCATCAGCACATATCTATGTGCCTGTAATAATTCCAATTCTGTCAGTGTCACATTTGAGGTCCTCCCAACCGATCGACCAATATCAGGAAATATTTTGGATTTTTGATGTATTTGAGACTGAGACCATGTGTTGTAAACATGTCCAAATCGATTAAATGTTGTCAAAATTTCATCCAAGTATCTAGAACAAAAGTTAAGACACTCCTTAGCCAAATAGCCTTCCGCAATAGAGCCTTCTGGTTGAGATTTATTTCTAATGTATGATTTCAAATGCCCAAGATATCTGGGAAATAAAATAAACATAATTAAGCATTTAATTAAGTGAATTTTTTTTACTTAAGTAAAAAATATATAAATAAAGTACCTCTCAATTAGATACATCCATCGATAATGAACATGGCCTAAAAATTTAGCTTCCTCAACCAAATGCACTGTTAAATGCATCATTACAGGAAAAAAAGATGGAAGAAAGATTATCTCCATTGCACAAAGGGTCAATAAAAATCTCTCCTAGAGGTTGTAAAGATGAAATGGATGTAGTGATTTCTCACATAGTTGTCTGAAAAATTTCCAGAATTGGAGTACACCAACAGTAATTTTTCGGGTAATATTGTACGCAATTCCCATGGTAGTAACTGTTGTAAAAAAATATGTGAATCATGACTTTTCAATCCATGTAACTTACGATTCTTCAAGTCAACACACCTCGCGATGTTACTTGAATACCCATCAGATACCTTAACATTATTTAGAATTCGCAGGAGTTTATCTTTATCTCTATTTTTCATTGCAAAAATTGCCAGAGGATACTTTTCATTCTCATCTGGCCAGAGATCAAGTTTTTTATTCATTGCTTGTAAGTCTTTGCGAGCAATGAGATGATCCTTCTACATTCCATGCTCATTAAGAAATGTTAAAATAAAATTTTCACATAAATTCTTCTCAATATACATCACATCAAGATTAGGCCGCAACAAATTAAATTCACAATACAGATGTTTGAAGAATATACCTTTTTTAATTCCATTGTTGTGTTCCGATTTCGCTTGATGATGCACTTCGAACCCATTTCCTGCTATAATTCATATGACGAACCTTCCCAAATTCTATTTCATAATTTCCAAGTTATGTCAATATTTTAGGTCCAGTTAACAACTTTGGAGGTGGTCTACGGTCAATGAAACCATTAAATTTTGATCTGTTCAGCTGAAATCTATGAGATGCATCCAGAAATCTTCGATGGCACAAGAAGAACCATTTTTTACAGTGAGGTAGCCATTTGGGATCAAAATCAATGTTAAAAATAGGACAACCCAAACCCGTGTAAGTGGTCCAACCAGATAAATTCCCAAGAGAAGGGAAGTCACTAATTGTCCACATTAAAGCAGCAAGCATTATAAACATTGTCTTAGAAGAAACATCAAATGTCTCAACACTATTGCTCCACAACTCGTATAATTATTTAATTAAAGGCCAAAAGTGTACATCCATATCATTTCTAGGAATTTCTTTTCTAGAAATAATCATCGAAATGATAAAATATGTTTTGTTGCATACACATCCCCGGAGGCAGATTGTAAGGGATCAAAACAACCGGCCAAATGCTATAACTTGTACTCAAATTCCCAAATGGGTTGAATCCATCAGTAGCCAATCCAAATCTTACATTCCTTGGATCAGCTGAGAAATATGGATGTAATGAATCAAATTTGTTCTTTTATTGTGAATCTCATGGAAGTCTCATTAATCCATCATTATTATTATCTACAGAATTCCACTTCATGTGTTCGGTGGTTTTCGATGACATTAATAACCATTGCAATCGAGGCTTTAAAGGAATGTAATGAAAAACCTTTGCATGTGGTTTCCTTTTGTTCTTCTTCATGAAAGTATGCTGATTCAGACTTCTAATATCACCCATTGTTTACCATCTAGAAGAAGAACATTTTTTACAATCCTTTCTATCTGAATCCTCTCACCTACAAAGCATACAATCATTGGGACACACATGTATTTTTGTATAATTCAAACCAAGCCTGTTAAAAACTTTTTTCGTATCATAAAAAGACTCAGGGATGTTTTCTGTAGGAAATGCATCACACAACAATTCCAGTATCATGGACATTGACTTATTTGTAATTACACATAGACATTTGATAATGTGAAAGTTCAGTATAAAAGAAGGTTTTGAATATTTCAAACATCCACTATATAAGTTATGATTTCCATCATCAACTAAATCATGGAATTCATTTTCCACAGTGAAGATTTCTCTTACATTAGTCTCTAGATAATCAACAGGACGATCCACTGATATGTTACAATCTTGATATGGTTTTCCTACAGTATCAAAAACATCACTTGTCAGTGTGATTGGTAAGTTGTTATTGAGATGATGAATCTAATTTTGATGTTATACAGATATTGTGCAAATTGATTAATGTGGATGATAAAGACACCAATTATGCTTCCATTCCCTAGGTATCTCACCCCTACCTAATGGATAAATGTATATCAAGGGCCACATTCCCAACTCATAAGGTTCTGAGAACCTATCATTATCCATATAGTCCATATTGATTGCTCATCGACCAGAAGAACCTATCATGGTTCCATACTGGGTCATTCATATGTTCTTATAGATTATCATACCATATATGACCATTACCACACCATACCATAGCCTCAGCCCTAGATATTTCTTTAGGAGATGATCAATTACCTAAAACAAGACCTTTATAGAAAACTTGACCCATAAATACATGATGGACACCCTATTGGGGTTTAAATTTCCCTATAGTTAAGCCTCTCACATATATAACATAGACATAAATGGTTGTATAATCAATGCATCATACTAAAGGGAATTATATGAACCCAACATGAGTCTCTATCCTCATGTCTCATAAGGTAAATAACCCATGGATCCCATTCATTTCACATACCCACCAACATGAAATTTCAATCCACACAATATAGGAATAACCATATCCTATGGTAATATTAGTTATAAACTACCTTGACCATAGAGTTATCCCCTAATGAAATATCATTCATTTTTTATCAAATCCATCTCTAGGAACCAAGACCATCTCAATCCCCAAACTCATAAAATTACAACATATATTATAGTGAAAAAATGATCAATTAAGAGAATTAATCCTTATTAATCCAATTAGTCATACTTTAGGGAAAATTATGTATCCTCCCTGTAACTTCAAGAAATGGAGTATGGATCACTGTTGGAACACCTATGATCTCATTTCCAACCAAAACCCAAATATCTAAAATCAATCCATTAAATGAATTCATCCAAATTTCATTATAAACCAAAATAAATTATGGAAATGACTCAATAATAATGAAACTACATAAAACCTTATTCATTTTCCTCCACAATATTCCTCTAACAATTGCACACAAAACATACCTAAATACGAGAAAACCATCGGCGGTAGGGGACGACAATCGAATTAGGGTAGGAAATCGATGGGTTTGCGGGAGAAGCCGACATCACAAGTGTCGGGGGGAGAAGGGGGGTCAGCAGCGACCGATGGCTAGGTCACCATCGGCATGAGAGGAGAGTAGATCTATGGTCGGGGATCGTCGGGGGGAGAAGAATCACAGGGTTGGGGGAGAAGAGCATCAACTCGGGTGGGGGGGGGGGGAGTGTTGCCGCTATAAAAAAATAAATGGGTTTCATGGAGGTTTTTAATAAACCACCACTAAACCTTTTTAACGAAAGTTTTAGCGGTGGTTTTGTTAACTGCTACTAAAAGACCGCCACTAAAGGCTATTTATGTTGTAGTAATAGATTCTCTGGATGGAAATCCATGCTCTATAAACTCTAATAAAATTACCCTAGGATCTAAAACCAATCCCCACTATGGGTCCCAATCCAATACTGACATGAGGATGAATTAATTTGAAACCACTTTGTTATGGCCCGAGCCACCAGCACCGACTTGGTTGACGGTAAGCCAGGTGTGACAATCCCAAGATTTCCTTGAGTGGGATAGGGGATGGTGATATGTTTTGAGAAGCAATTAATGAAATGGGAGAACTAAGAATAAGTAATTACACACACACACAACTATCTTAATTAAATGTTCATAGGAATAATAAAAGGAAACAATATATTGTGTTTAACCATCCATGAAATAACCTATAGGGAAATGTAACAAAGAAAGATAATTTAAAAAAGTGTTAAGAGAAAAAATACACACTCAACCATAAATGAAGTCCCAACATGACTAAAACTAGAAAAAGGAAATCCAAAGAGATCTTGGATCCTAATCCTCAAGTCTAAGCACTGAACAAAATCAATGAATCTAAGAATCATTATTCTCTACCAATGTCACCACTGATCTTCCCATCATCTATTAAAAGCATGACAGGTGTTGGAAAATACAATATAGGGGTGCGTGCATTCATACCCAGTAGGATTCCCTAAAAAAAATAATGGAGAAATAGATAGATAAAACAAAAATAAGTTCAACCCATAGTAACATAGAAACAAATACCCAAGACATATGCTCCTAAAAAAACAATATGAGAGAGAAAGAGAATCTATAAATCCATAGCACATCCAAGGGTGATGAGTTTTCATGCATATCCAAAGGTCTATATCCAATGCTCATCATCTCACATTCCTATAAAAGTTAGTCATGTATAGGTACTACACCTCACCACAACTCTACATACCATGTGGGAACAATATCTAACAGAGGACACATGACTTAGTGCAATAGGGGTGGGGGTGACACTCAATTGATAAAGGATCCATACCCTATTGCATCAAGGGGTCCCACTTAGTAGATATATGACTCACACCCTGATGCACTAGAGAGGTACCACTCAGTAGGTAAAGGACCTTCTATATGGTGTGTGAGTGGTTTCACTTGGTAGATAAAAGAACCTTACCCTAGTGAGTTGGGGGTGGGGGATTCCACTAAATCTATGTAAAGATTCTGGGGTCCCCACCCCTGGTGCAACAAGGGGGTTTAATACCTCTTCATATCTTTGATGATCATACCCAATCACTACTATTGTTCAAGAATCATATAATGAATTGTAATGCTTGAAACACCTCATGTCATATATCAAGAGACACTATGAAGGTTACCATCACTATTTACATAAAAAAATAATCATGATAGGCTTCTCATGGTCCAAAATCTATGTCTCAATTAAGGAGATATGAATGGTTGAAATTACCAGGGAAATGCACGGTGTGTACATGGGGTCACATGGAATGTGACCACACCTCATCACCTGGGAACATAATTCCCTATAAAAAACATGATAATCCAATTTGAAATACATAGAATGTCCACAATAGAATATAACATGTAAGTCTACCCAGAGATTAGGGTTTGTACACCTAGTACACAACATGGATGACCATACATAGTCACATGGCATGGACCCAAGTAAACACATCATGTTTATCTTCTTGGGGACACATGACATATACAAATAGCACACGACCTGCATAGATGGGTAGGGTCACATGGTGCGTGGGATTGGCCACATAGTGTATGATCATTAACTCTACTGAAAACCATAGACACTATAAGAAATGGGACAATAGATAATGTGTTCCTATATGATAGATGGTGTGTAGTTGGGATATTTTCATAAAACCTGATTTATTTATGAAGATACCAGAACCACTATCAACAAAAAAAATCTACACTTTGACCACCTGTAATCAGAGGAAACCGTCTCTGGCTATAGATTCCCAACCATTAGAATCCATAAATTAGAATCCAAATACTCATGTGGGAGTTTTTATTTTGTCTTCTGCTGTTTTAGTTCTTGAAATCCATAGCCTTAATCCACAACCCACAGTCCCATCATAAAACATCCCCAAATCATTAATCTATTAATTAGTTTTTCCAACACCATGAATTAGGGGGTTTGATCGTGCTTGAACATGCCCCGATAATGTCAAACCACAAACCATGTAGTCTAATGACAATGAATACAAAGAATAATGGGGGAAAAGAACATGAAATTTTTTAATGATCATTGTTGGATGACGGGATCCTAATAAAGGATCATGTTGTGAGGCACAAATGGTTATATCATGGTATTAAAAAATATAAACATGATTTACTAAGTCAATTTATAAAAATAAACTCATGAAAATGGTGGGTAATAAAAGATCAAGATTAAGAAGATTAAACATCCTTGCTCATCAAAAATATATAAAGGAAAACACAAATCATGAACCCTATATAGATAATGGACTAATTACTAGTGAAGAGTACATTCTCCAGTGATGAAAATGTTCCACTACATTTGGATCCTACATCTCGATTCACCTAGATCCATTCATTATCAATCTCTGGCCTCGATCCATCAAAGAAGAACACTCCCTCTTCCTCTCTAATATCTTAGAGTTATGCAGAAAACAATATATATTTGATATAAAATCATTTCTATAGAGGTGTTAGGCTTGTTTTGGTCATATATTTAAAATATAGAAAATAAATTATTCATTTATTTTGTTAAACTCAACCTCTAACGATCACCTCTAATAGAATGCTCAACACCGACCAACTTTATGTGGCATCTAGGGTAAAATCTATATTCCAGAATCATTCATGTCCTCATATTTACCATCTAAGGTGAAAAATGATAGGAAATCCCATTTATAAAAAAAATTATTTGTGTCTTTGCTTTAAAATATATTAATATTTTAATATATTAATTTATGGGGTCCCGAGAAACAAAATCATTGTGCCGACTTTGAAGAAAAATCCATAAACACGCATAGAAATATTCAATGAAATAAAAAAACATAGTCATAATATATATAGATTATAAATTATTTATTAGGTATAATAAGTCAAACTTTGAACAATAGAGTTCAATAATAAATAGTGTATCTTAAATGAAAGAAAATGAGTTAGTAAAAACCCATATAAAATTGGTATTCATTAAATAAAAGGAAATTTAAATAATGATAAAATTATGGATCTAAAAACCAAAATAAATACATGAATTGTGTAATGAAATTTTATTATGTTGTAATCAAACTATATTTAATATTTCACAATGTATGATAATAAATATATCTCATGAAATTAAATTTGAGAGAAGGACCCAATACCTCTATCATGATTCATAATGCGCATGCACTTAACTTCTAGGATAATCAAATTATGTTTTTTAAAAATAATTAATAACATTATTCCTATATATTTAATATTCCAAATTCTATCTATTATCACATGTTATTTATTTATTATATTTTTTTCTTATGTTGGTTTCTCATGAAAATTTGGTCAATTTTTCCATAACTGTTTCAATATATTTGAAAATGATCAAAGGTGTTGTAAATTTTATTTATAATATACATATATATATATATATATATATATATATATTTATTTCCTATATTATTCCATTATTAAAAAATTCAAATAGGTACATAGGTTTCTAAAATAGACTCCATGTATGATAGGTAACTTGAAATTTTTTTTGGCACTTAAATTTACTATGATAGTTTATTGTTAATTTAACTTATAAAATGTCCAAAATTATATTTCCATAACAATTAGAAATTCCTTATTTAATAATTTTTATCCAATATCACCATTAATTATATATCCATAGTCATCTAAGATATAAATTTATTGAATCGTTCATATAGGTGGTCAGACCAACTAAAGAATGAACATGATATTATTAATGGCTAGGTATGATCATGGGGTTATTTAGTTATAATATCATAATTATAGAAGTATAATGAAATTATTTATATTTTATTGATATTTTAAAATATCTAAGAAAATAATAAAATAATAGATGAAAAAATTATATACATCACTTTGCGGAGGTGGTAGTCTACACGTACTCACACATGTTTTTTTTTTCATAGAGGTGATGGTCCATACGTACGCATGATGATGTTTTTATTTTTCAATGAATTTTATAGATTTAAAATAAATATTAAATTTTAATTTAAAATTAATAAATATATTTTATATAACATAATTTTTCAGAAATTAAATTATTATAACCAGTCATGAGACGTAGTTGTGAAAAATGGAAGAGGCTGATTCCTGGAGGTGGTAGTCAACACATATAGAGTATTTTCATTCCCTTTTATTTATTAGTGGATGAAAATGAATAAATAAGGGTTTTTAATTCAATATAATAACATACCGGTATATTAATTATAATAATTTTATTATATTAGGGTTTTTATAAAATTTTTGTAAGAATAATATTAATAAGGAATGATAAAGATGGTGGTAGTACTTATATTGGAAGACTAGGTTCTCTCTTAGAAATGTCCTATGAAATAGAATAATTAAGCTATATAATAGTGACTGGAGGATTAATGAAGTCAGAGAGGGTAATTTTAGGACAACATGGAAGAATTTTATGATGAAATGTTGAAGGAAATATGTAACATGAAGTTGTGGAAGGATCCCCTATTACAAGTGAAGAGGAGGGAAATTTTGGAAGAACACTTTAAATTTTCAACAATGTTTATTTTCTATTGAATGAAAAAAGGATAAAAATGGATGAAATTAAAATATAGGAGATTTTTCATCAGGCCAAATATCATCCATCCATTTGGAAACATTTTTTTAACTTTGTTTGATCCATTTAAACTTAGTAAATCAAATTTTAGCATTTTTAGTTTTACTATGGTAAATAAATTTTAACCGTAGAAATTAATTTTCATAAATGAAATAAAACTTATTATTTTAACATAATTATTTTAAAATTTTAAATAATTTTATGTTATAAAATTTATCATGGTGTTAAACTATAATTTTTAAATACAAGAACATATCACGTAAAAATAGTTTTTAGGGAAAAGTGTGATTCTGAGTTTAAAACATATGTGTAATCCATATTTATCAATATTATAAATTTTCATGAAATTAATCATTTTATTTTAAAAAATGGTATCTTTCTTTCAATGAAATAGAAAAATAAATTTTATCATTAGAATAATTTGTTAAAATAAAATATTAAAAACTAATTTTGTTAGAATCAAAATATTTCTTAAGCTACAAAATGATAATCATATATTTTCTATATTCCTCCTAATATTTTAAAATTAATTATTTTTTCCTTAATTTATTATTTGATTAATAATTTGTTTTATAAATTTATATGTCAATATTATCTTATGATAATTTCACACAAATCCTCATTTTGAAAAAATAATATATCTCAATATTTACCTAAATATCAACTGTTATAGAAAATACAAAAAATTATCCCCTAAGATAATTTTTACATAAAAATAAATTAATTTTCTTCATTTTATCCAATTAAAATTATTTGAATTATATATTTATTTCTTCAATGAAAATAATAAATATTATAATAAAATGATGTTATTAAAAAATTACTTTTTTTTAAATTATGTTTCTTTATTATTATGTCATATAAATTTATATTATATGTTTTACTAATATATTATTTCATGTATTTAAATATTATATATATTATAATTTAAATTTGGTAGATTTAATTTATTAGGATAAAATATACAATACTTTTAAAAATTATTTGAGAAAGAATAATTCAATAACATTTATTTTTTATCCTCTAAATCCAATTATTTTTATGTAATATCATCTTATTTACTATAGGTTTTATTGTTATTATAGTTTTATTATTAATATCGTTATTTAGGTTTCAGGTCATTTTAGTATAGTGGTTTATATAGAAAAGGTTATCAAATATAATATTTTTTTAAAGGAAACAATATATATTAAAATATTGGGTCATTATTCTATATAAAAAAAAATTCAATTGGGAATTTATACTAAGTTTTTGAGTATTTTGTAAGATAATTTATTGAGTATATGTGTCTAAGTATATTTTTATGAAGAGTCATAAGGGTTTATGTGTTGATGAATTTACGAAGGTTTCAGTAAGGAGAAGAAAGTTCCAAAATATGGAATATTATATAGTTGAGAGGATAGGAGTATATCATCTAGTAATTGAGGTTCTAGAGAACTTAATTACCGGAAAGAATATATTGTAAGTATAAATCCCCATTTCATTACTAGGATTAATTGGAGTAAAAATATTTTTTTAACTAGTGGGAACCACTAATATTTTCTCTTGGGAGAACAAAAGACCTTTATGTGAGTTACCTCATTTGTATCCACTTATATTATTTAGTTGATATCTATTAATCTATGGTAGTCAACATGATATTTACTAGGTACCCACTTTGATACTGAAACTTGTAAAAATCCATGTGTATTTAATTTATATTCTTTATAATTGATTGCTAGTGCGATTGAGTTTTAAATTTGATTGAATTGAAACTTTAACAAGTTACAAAGTTTAATTTCTGGATGATATATATTATAAAAGATTACTTTCAATTCAAACACCCTTCTTAGTGGTCCATATATTTATGGTAACTTTAATAAACATAAAAAATAATGAAATTTTAATATATTACTACATTTAAATATGTCATTTTGTTCAATAGATTACTCGACATGCAACACTGAACTAAAACAAATCCATAAAATATTTAGAAAATTAAATAAAATCATTAAATTATAATGAATTAATAATATTAACATATTTATTATTTATTTATTGAAATAAAACAAATTATATATTTAATAATAATGAAATTCAATTTGTACTGCTAAAATGACTAATATGATCATTTTATGATAGGAAATGTATTTTAATAAATATTAACTCTATATTCAATATGTCGTTCTATTTCAAGAAGGTTGTGATTAATGATGATAAAATATATATTATATTAATAAATTTTTAATTGTAATTTAATTAGTAAATAATAAGAAATAGGAATTATAATGGTTAATATTCTAAAAAAGTTATTTTCATATAACAACAGTTTTTCATTATACCTCACCTTTTTATTTAAAAGCTAAATTTAAAAATTTTATAATTGTAATTTTTTAAAATGAAAATTAATTTGTGAATCATTATAGTAATATCATATTTAAATGATTTTTAGGTATTTTTCTAAAAAGAATTATTTTTAGTTGAATAATGAAAAATACTATTTTAATATATTACATGACTTTTATGAAATTCTTATTATATAAGATTGAATTTTAAATATATGGGAACATTTTATAAGAACAAACATATATTCAATAAGTGACCTTATACTTTTATAATTGTTGGTTTTAGTTTACAAATCCTAATTATATATTTTAGAACATAAATAATATTTTTTCCAAAATTTTTTTTAAGACATAATACATTTTTATTTTAAAAATAATTTTTATAACTTCAATAAATTGAATCAAATAAAATATATTTAATATTTATAATTATTTGGGTTAATTTATTTAATAAGGACCACTTTATTTTTAGGTATAAATAGTAAGTTACCTTCGGTAAAAGCAACTTACAACAGTAAAATCTAAAATGATAAAAATAATATCTGAAGTGATAAAATGATTGAAACATTATAAACAAAAGTATATAATTGAGTTTTTAAGGTTTTTATTTACCATATCTATTCCACAATATATTTTTTCCATTTTAAAGCCACTTGAAAATTTTAACATGTTCTCCCTTTATATTAAGTTGAAATATTTTCAAAAATTTCATTCTCAACAATTAAAATAGGGTTCACTCACCATCTCTTCAAGATACTCCTTAAAATTAATTTTCCTCCTAAAATATACCATTTATACTTCTTAAAGACAATATTTCACTATATTGATATTCTATTCATAAGATTTTAACCTATTCCATCCATTTTCCAAGGGATCTTCCAATGAAATCTCAACATTCTCAAACAGAGTAATCATTTTTACCCAATTTATTTATTTTTTATTTTTATTTATCTAATTATAATTTTCATATACATAAGTCATTAATTAATTAATGGTTATATAAGTAATTCTTTTATGTTATGGTAATAATAATTATTCACATTGTTTTTAACATTTTATGAAAAAACGAAACCATAATTTGTCTATTGTGCATACTACCGCCTCTATAATGCAATGTGTTTTATTTTATTTCACCACCTTAAGAGGATGGTAAAAGTTTTAATTTTAAAAAATAATTATTATATTTATACCATTTTTATTATTATAAAACATTAAACTATATTACTATTTTCTCCCATATATGGAAAACAAAATTTTCAACCACGCATACGGGTGGACTACCAACTACATGGAATGATTGAATTTCATTTTTTTATTTTAATAACTTCCTTACATGAATGGTCATGAAAATGGTATTAAAGGATAAATAATTTTTCTATGATATATTAAATTCTTGGGAATGACATATTGGATATCTATTAATCATATAATCAACAAACTATTATCGTTAATTCAATTGTCAAAAATGAGAAAACTAAGAAGAAAATGATATCTTAATTCTTAAAAAATGACATTATAGAAATCGTATTATATTTATAATTATTTTAAATTATAATATATAACACTAATAAAAACTAAAAATATTATTATTCTTTGGGTATAATAATATTACAACTAAACATCCTCATAATCATCCAATAATCATGTTTGGTTCATGATTAGATCAATTTAACCTCATATTTGAACAATACTATGAATTTATATAATTGATAAATATGAGAGATTATTTAATGGTATATTATGATGTTAATATTTAAATATTTTTTTTAGTTCTTGTAATTTCATAAGAATATTTAACTAATTAATTAAGAAATCACCATTCGTACATTAAAAAACACTGAAACAAGCTTGTTTTCTATTTCAACTTCATGGATTTTAACAAAATACTACCATGGAATGAAATTAATGATTTTTAAAATATCTTTGAATATCTATTAATGTATCTTATATTATCTAATTGTGATATAATTTTTAAAATTATACCAACAACACTTTTATGAAACTACTTTAAAGCGATATAGATTACTAATAGCTGGTGTTAAAAATATATAATAAATGACTTATATATATATGTATAAAACGATGATAAATGATGATTATAAATAGTTATAGATTTGAATAAGGATATTGAGTGTTTTATTTAATGAACTTAGTTTAATTATTCATGACATTTTGTTTGAGTATGTAATGAATCTGGACCAAGGTAAGGGCTTTCGTCTCAAATTCCTCTATTTGAGACATGTTTGATATTATGATCCTATTTTAATTTATTTTGTGTATACAATTAATATTTGAGATATAATATCATGTATTATTTTTTAAATACTGGTATTTAAATTTAAATTA
The DNA here is from genome assembly GCA_963277665.1 of Viscum album. Classification (NCBI taxonomy): domain Eukaryota; kingdom Viridiplantae; phylum Streptophyta; class Magnoliopsida; order Santalales; family Viscaceae; genus Viscum; species Viscum album. The sequence goes on along the minus strand of OY728153.1, from coordinate 286,448,941 downwards.
AAATCCCTCACTTTCAATGGGTTTGGATTAAAATGTAACTCAAGTTGTAAAGTTTCTTTGTCTCAAACTCTAATTCCATTAGACATGATTATGTTACACAACATGTTTTATTTTGAATGGAATTGTCACTACCCATGGAAGAATATTTATCATATATTTTTTTATTCATGTTAAATACAAATCCAAATTAATTCATTTCCAAAAAATATATATTTTTACTCATTGTTATCCCAGTTGTAAGGTTTTTAGTCATTAAAATTTTCATTCATTTATTTATGATCAACATATTGGACATAAAATTTGGGTATATTAAACCAATTTATTCTATTATGTGACATTAATTTTTTTTTTCTATAAATTTTATTTTATACCATATAATAAATATTTTTGAAATATTTTTTACTTCTTGGATAATGTTTCTCATAAGGAATATTGATAATTCAAGTATCCTTTCATTGAGTTATATTGTATCATCATGAACTTATTTCTTCCTTGATCAGGGTCTCTTACACTAATATTTTATTCTATGGTAATTTTACTACCTCTATATGGAAAAAATTATGTGTATATAAAATATTATTTTGTTAAACATTTTACAATATGGATTTTGAAAAAGGAAATTATAAAATAATAAAAAGGGTTTTTTTCATTGCACTTTCACATGTTTTCTCTTTCTGTCCTCATTTACCCATGGTACACTATATGTATTATCAATTAACCTGTATTTAAGATTATATTAAAAAAATAATGATTTTAAATATGTATTTATATAAAATAATAAATAATACTTTTGAAAGGGACCCATAATATAGTCATTTATATTGATGTTACCAATGTTTTCTGAAAGATGTTTTATGTTTTCAATTCTAATTTCATTATAATTTTCAAAAGTATTTACCATAACTGGGTTTATATTTAAGTATTTACACTCCGATATATATTCATATTCTGGGGGAATGAACTCATTGTACTAAAAAAATCCAATTATTGATCTCTTATTGGGTGGTATTATTGAAGCATTAATCTACAAGGGTGATTTTAATCTACTCAACATCCTTCTAGGATTACTTTTTTATACTAGGGATATATACTTTTGAAACCATAAAACTATTTCAATGGATGGATTATGATCATGTTATTCTAGTATTCAATTTATTGTATAGTCATTTATTGATATGGTGAGAACATCACATTTTACATAATTCAGATTGGATAATGATCATCTAGAAATAATTTCATTCTATTGACATGGGAACAAGTATTGTAATTCCGTATTTTTATTCCAATATGGATGATTATTGTAAAGTTGACTATATATGGTTTGACCATCCACATTATTTCTTTTTATGAGTTATGATAATTTTATCCCTTTTGTTAACATGTGTAAAAGTATTGAAATTATTGTTTATTATTGACTACTAACATAGGATTAAAACGTATTTACATTCCATATTTTCATTATATGGATGACCATGTTTTTATTTAGATAGAGACTCCTTAGATAACGGTATGAAATGTCTTGTTGAATATTTGGGTGAATAAATTATACCGAATCAAGTGATGTGTGGGGCCTGGAATTTTATAACCCCTCAATACATAAAATTGTGCAATGTGATTTTTTTTCCAGATTTGGTGTATACCTCTCCCCATATTTGTATAGTGTCTTGGAACAAGGAATTGACCACAAGTATTGAAATCTGAAAGTATACATTCCATTAGTATGAGATCAATATTATTGATATCCATTTTTATTGATTATCATGGATATAAATTGCTACCATTTTTAATATAAATAGTTACCTTATGATGATCCAAATAAACCTTTAATTAGAATATCTTTTCTAGATCTTTAATCAATCCCTCAATTACCATTGAGTTAGAAGATACATTAAATGATGAAAGGTGTTGTCTCATAAAATGCTCTATTATCAACATGTTCTGCTATGGTAGATCTGGTTTCACTCAAGCATGAATGAAATAAAAATTTACATATTTCTCTAAATGACCCATCACAATAAGGAACTATTCAGTTCCAATTCAAACCATTCCATGTTTCTGATTTGGAAGGATATTTTCCTCTTAGGGCCTTCCTATTTCAGCTTTCATTCTTTCCTCTATGGAATTTTTTTTTGAATATACATAGATTAGAATAAGAGGCATGGTAATATTATAAATAAATATATTGAAAACCATAAATTATAATCTCTTAATATAATTTACTTACATTATCCTAACCTCAAAAGTTATCTATAACTTCTATCTAATAACAACTATAAAAACCTGAATGTAAACATTCTGTAAAATCAAATATTTCAACAAGAATTAATTTTCTTTGATTCTAAATGATATTTTAGGTTTATAGTTCTATATAAGTAGGTCATCGCCCCTACATAAGTAGATATTACATCACAAAGTTTATACTTCAACTCATTATCCATTTTCCCTATAATACAACACTTTTAAGATATAATAAGTTTTAATTTCATGACATATCTTCAAAATTTTCATCTTGACCACAATCCTGTCCCTAATCATAAATAAAACCCTGTGAAAAACAATTGAAGATGTGTAATGAGAACAAAACACCCACTAAGGGACATAAAAAATAGAAATAAAGAAACTCATTGGTCTACAAAGACTCATAAAATTATTAGATTTCTAAACATAAAATTTGATCTCAAAATAAATATTTTCTTAGCTAATAAATAAACTTATATTCCAAAATATTTTAATAAAATATTTCTTATAAATATTAATGGAAAAATAATACTCACATGAATTTCTTTTTAATCATGAAAAACCCTTGAATTGTTTTTCAAAAAGATATATATTTTACCATTAATAAGTAGAATAAACCTCCCTTCAATATTAATCTCATTAGCTTACATTGTGAGATCATAATATTTATATAAAGACACATAGAAATCATATATAAATCATGTAGGTAACTTGGGACATAATTCTCATATCAATCTAACAATCACTCTTACAAATGGAATGATATACCAGGTAAATTCCAATAATCTCTTTGGAGAAAACTAACTGGTTAACTTTGTCCCTTTACCTAATGCATTGAGATCTATATCAATCTCACCCAACATCATAAAGTTTACAAGATCTATAACATAATAATATCATAATAAATATTTCATTATAATAATCATACTCTTAAAAATAATCATTGCACCCATAAGAAAAACATTTTTGGATATTGAAATATCCATTCCATTTTAAATACTTTTTATAAATGCATAGGACTAATAGGGGGAGGGTTATTATTTGAAGATAACATGTAAACATATAAAGAAATGAAAAACATAAAATATTGGTTACAAAAGTGGAAAAAACTATTGACATTGTATACATTAAAATAGAACATTATTTATACCTCTTTGTCTAAATGTTCTATATAAAATACATAAAAATATTCCTTTTAAAAAACATGGGAAGAATGTAAAAGGTGAAATTATTTGTTTTTTAATTAATTTTTTCTAGATAATACATACCCAAAATATTTTTAATAATATGATCATAGAATAAAAATATTTAGAAAATAAATCTGTAAAACATTTAAAACCAGGGTTTTAAGGTATAATGTCACTTATCTGATGTTTGACTTGTAACATACATTTTTTATCTTTACGAATAAGAAACATATGGTAAAAATTGACTTTTTAATTACCACTTCTAGTATTATTATTCATTTTATTTTATTTATTACCATTCTATATACAATTACTTAAATAATTAAGTTCATGTTGGATGTTTTAGTGACATTTAGCTCATATGTCCAAATTTTTTTCATTAGACTGACTATGGTCAAAGAGGTCATTATTCCAAAATCTACAAAATAATAATCATTACATAATTATAAAATTTATATTTAAATTTTACTGTAAAAACAATCCATGAAATATGGTGATGATAAATACATTATTTTATAATCATAGAGATGGTAGGATGTACACACGCCAGAGTAACCTTTTCATTTTACAAAGACCATGAGGGAAAGAAGGTAAGTAACATTTTATCCTTAAAAAATTATGATTATAACATAATATCATATTATATCTATTAATAAACTTATAAATACCGTTCATGATAAGTGGCGATGAAAAACGAATCACATCCCTTCATAGAGGTGGAAATCCATACATACACATGAAGATATTATCATTTTTCAATGGATGTAAAGGTAAGAAAATAGATGATATATTATCTTCCTAGAATTATAATTATGTAATTAATATAATATTTATATATAAAATTATTCATTATATATAGTCATGAATGATAGTGATGAGAAATAAATTACTTCGGTTCACGAGGTGATAATCTACTGTACAAACAAATGATGGTTTCATTTACCATTTTATGGAAGAATGAGATGCATATTGGTTATTATAATAACATAAAAACATATTTTTATAATGATTATAATTGTGTTATTATTTCATAATGTTTGATGAATATTTTAAAGAGGTTGTAGAATAAATAAAATGTAAATGATCGATTAAGAACTTTAATTTTTCTTTAGACAACCTCTTTAGGTTTATATGTAAATCCTTCCTAGGATGGTTTTCTAATAAAACCAGGGCCTCTAGGACATTGGGAGAGATGTTTTTGGGGGAGAGGAATCACATGGAATTATTAAAAAGAATAATATATATTAATGCCTTACTCAATACAAATGGCTTTAAAAATACCATTTATCCAGATAATTAGATAGAGGGTCGACATATGTCCATCCTGTAGGATTTCGAAAAACATTTCGGTCATTTTAACCATTATAATGTTAGTTTAACTCCCGATAAAACTGTTTTAACCTTAAATGTGGAAAAAAAGTTTTACTATTTTTACTATTCATTATGACTAAAAATTAAGTTTTCCACATTATTGAATATTAATTAAATTGATTGAAAATATCGAATCTGTTTTATAAAAATAAATTCATTAATTAGAAGAAATTAATTTAAAATTAAACACGTAAAACGGGATGAAAAATGTGTTTTCAGATAAATTACTATTTTATTTATAAAAATCCTTTATAGACAAATCAAGATTAAAATTTATTCTAATGAACTTAATTGAATTATTAATAATATAAATGAACTAGTTTTACTTTTAATCCATTTAAAAAAAAATGAAATTTGTAAATGTTTAAGACGAAAGGGATATATTTATAAAAATAAGTATTTTCACTATTCATTGGAAAAAATTATTTCATTAGAAAAGTATCATAAATTCATGCTAATATAATTTTGAAATGCTAAATTCAAAAATAATGTTCATTTTTTAAAATTAATATTTTATAATTTGAAAATATTTATTTTATTTAATAGCCTATAATTCAGGAAAAACTTATTTGGTTAGAAATAAAGAATTTAATCATTTGATTGAAAAATTACTGAATATTATTATAATTGACACAAATATATAAAATATAATAAATGAATATTAATAAGGAATTAAGGTTATTTATTTTAACATTACATGGGTTTTTATAAAATAAAATTATTATGGAAGAAAAGTATATACTCTGTACTTTTGAAATCAAGCCCTAATCATGGATATTAATGGAAGAAAAATAAAGCTATAAAAAATATACTCAATCCAAGAAAGAAACAAGTTTATTGCTTTGGTGGAAGACATCAGTAAGAATAAATATGAATTTTAATATCATAAACGGTTTCCAAAACATGGTGACCTAATAATTCCCATGGAGCTATATGGAAGGTGTAAGCAAGATGGAGTAGTTTCAAATGATTAAATGATCATATTTATTGAACAAGAGGATATATTTAAATTAATGAAGAATTAATAATAAAATTCATGCTCCATACTAGCTATTTTGAAAGAATAAATTCAATACATGAAGATTATCAAAGGGAATAAGAAGATCATGGTACCTAAGGAAATTTCTATCTTGAAAATAAATAAACAAAGAATAAATATATATCTCAGTAATGGAGGAGAGAATAAATGAGTTTTTGGATGATAATAAACTTTAATCAATGTTGGAATTGAAATATATGTCATGGGATTAGTTGAGGAGGTCACAGTCGGTTCTGGGAAAATATAGTCCAAAATGGACCTAAAAACCCTCCTAAGGGATTTATTCATGATGCTCATTTTCAAATCCCCTTACCTCGACACACAATGCCCTAATTGTGTGCTCTGTGACTCCAACAGCACTCCGCAATTGCGCCAAGAAGATGTTGTGATTCACAATTATGATAGATCCACAATCATTTATGAGGGCTACATTTTCTTTATGTACCACTTCCCATTATCACCAAATTTGTTTCCCATAAATATACAGTCCATTTTGAATATTGGATGATGGCTACTTGACCATTCACCTTTCGAATTTCTCTCAATTCATGAAGAAATCGAGCATTGCCAACCAAATTAAAAATGGATTTTCCAAGGAACCTGAGATCATGAAAACCCATTCCATAAGTTCTTGAATACCTCAAACTATGGTAGGGGTGAACTGTGCGAAGGCCTATTCCATTCATATAAGAAGAAGTCCCTTAGGGGTACTTGAGGGTTCACAAAGCCTTAATCCTTTACAAATAACTCCTTTCTCACATAAGGAATTTATCTTGCGGTAGTGTCACCATGTTTCTCAAATCCAATCCCTTCACAATTCTGTTGACCACTATAGAGAACCTAAGAATCATGATACACCTATTTGTGAGGCCCTTTTCTTCCAGAAGCCCCTTTCATGGGCTTCTCTATGATGCCTCCCTTATATAGGAACCTATTTGTGAATTTTTAGCACTCAAGGCCCCCACATCCATCCATGATTGATCTATTTACACCATAAGTCCCTATGTGACCTGCACAACCCATTCATGTGTCCCAATCCACTATAAGTGTGGCTCAAGATTCCCATTTTCCGTTTTCATCACAATATAGGTACACTAACACCTTTTTCTTCTTATCATAGGAAAAATAATGTGGACCTTGTGATTGATCACTCTTTCATGCCATTGAAACCTAGCATTACTAAATTCATACCCCTCTCATAGGTGGGCACTTATGTAAGCCCAAGGGGTAAGGAGTGAGTTCCCCATGACCACACTGCATTACATAAAAATTCCTAGCACTAATTTTCTCATAACATGATGTTAAAAGGTAGTCTTACACCATGTAATGAACACTATATTCCCCATGTAGAATCATCATTATGTGCCACCCTCTCCCATCACTAAGAATAAGCCTCGTATTAGGGAAGCTTCCCCATGTAACCCCCATGCACGCTATTGCACATGCATTGTATTATCCATGTATGGTCATGAAGGAATGATATGTTCCTCATATGTAATAATATCCTCATGACATGGAATGATATCCTCCTTGGAAAACTTCCACATGTATGCTCCACACCATCACTCATTAGCACATCTTTCGTGACATGACAATTAGGACAACTACATCCTCTTATTTCTCACACTGAGCATGAATCACATGAGATTAGAGGTTAATAGTGACCATGAAATCAGACCTCCAACAATGGTTATCTCTCCCAATGTAAGTCCTAATAATATATTGTCAAATGTAAATCCATCATGGAGTATACTATGACCAGATGTTCTTCACAACTAGCTTCCATGCTTAATCCCCAATCACATCATGTCCCCTCAATGGGAAGATTTAATATGTATTCCCCAACCAAATGGGAAGAACCCAGGCATGAGGCCTAACAATATTATCTACTTCTATTGGAATCCACCTTAGTTGTAAGCCCCATCCTTTTCTAACTACATGGGATTTTATTTCCATGTAACTAGGATATATAAGAATACTCCCTGAGGTCCAATACCAACACTCTACCCACTCCATCCACTCCAACCAACACTCCATCCACTCCATCCAATCCATACACTATATCACTCTATCATGATATTTACCTAGGATTCCCCTTCTTGTTATGATCATTCCCCTTCAAGGAGGTCACATCTCTTTTGGGACCCCTTGGGTATCATCCTTGCATAATCCACAAACAAATCCAACCACGAGAAATCCTCTTGTGATGGGAAGATTCAATGTGTAATCCCTATACAATCCATATCAAATTCTTTTTCTATGGTGCAAAAGTCTTTACTATATGACGTTAAACTACATGGGAAAGTACTTTCATATGAACATAAACTGTGTCAACTAACTACATGAGTTTTTATTCTTGTCCTATAAACATGATACATCATATTCCTACATATGGTTCAATCCCAACATATGGTAAACCTAGGTTACCTATGCCATGGTTTCACCTCATTGATCCACCTATAGGGGTGTTCTGATCAAACCTCATGGTGTGATATCTTCTATACATGGGACACACCTCACGAGTATCCCCCCATAGTAATTACAATCCATTATATTGAAAACCTTTTAGGTGTTACCTAATATTGAAATATCCCATTGATCTACCTCCATGGGGTGTTCTAATCAGTATCAGTCTATATCCATAGGATGTTAAATTGATAACCTCTATTATACTGATAGCCCAGGACAAATATGGGATTGCTAAGGAAAAATACTTAGAAGATATGCCTTTGGAATTTAGTAAAATGTTATCAACATGAGATGCCTTTGGTTATGTACCTAATGATTCCTCCATTAGATGCTCTTCTATGAGGAAGATACAAGTGACAAATGTTCCCGTTGTCCAAAGGTTCCAGTGTTCCCCAATCTGATTAGTCTCTTGACCGAAGGTTGATTCCCTGTCAGGACCCTTTGGATTATATAGTCATAATAAGTGTAATTAACTAGAATCTAGAAAGAGATGGAATCTGGAATGAGTTTCATGGACATGACTTAATCTTTGAGGGAGACCCAGACTAAGTGATGTGATTCATAGAGGAATACATCGAATTAAAAACTAACTTCAAATTATACTAATTCAAACAAGGATTTGATGTCATCATTGAATGGGATGAATGAAACCCACCTTTGGAATGAAGTATTGCGGGGAAACATAATGTGATTCTAGTTCATGTTTAAAAACATGAGGTGGTCACAACCCTATAAAAGAGTCAAAAAGAAAAATGGTGAACCCGATGTGAATATTTTCTCCTACAATAATGATGATTATCCGTGTTGGATATCATATTTGGAAATGGGGAACTTGATGTGAATCTATTCTACTAAACATGGGGACTTGTAGCATTTTAGACATCGACAAATTAGCATGTCACCGGATCTAACGATCTAGTGCTAGGACCTACTAATAAAAGATAGGGAATGAAATGGAACTCAATATAAATTGTGGCTGTTAAACATAGGTAGTTATAGTTTGTGACATCATTGGCATGGATATATATATATATATAACTATGCAAGATTGTATGAAACTATGGAATTGGGAATTTATTTCTATGTAGTTGTACTGATAGTGGAGTCTTCCTACTTCACATAACCTAAGCTATAGGAAACCAACCACCCAACACCCACATATGCTGGGGTAGGAGAAATATCAATTCATAAATTTTGAATGATTCCTCTTATGTAAAAACTTTATCCACAACCATGACTATTAGTTTCCCACAACCCATCTCATCTTTGGAGATCATTTAGATGAGGGTGATGGCCACCCCCATATGCCGATATGAGGAGAAGGGGGTCATTCCCAAGAGGGATATGACCTTCTAGGACATGGAAACTTATATGCCTCATAGACACCACTACCCCTAATGGCTTTATAGTAAGCCACTTCTCCCCACTCCATAAACAAACCGCTTTGGGAGCCTCTCCCAGAAGCGACCCTACAACACTCTCCCCTATTTTGAGGAGGTGGGGAAGCAAAGGTCATCATGAATGCAACTACTACCTGAGAGCCACCAAGGAGAGATCCCACCAGACCCCATCAGTTTCAGTAGAAACTGATCCTCTTGGACAAGGAACATATAAATTATTCCCTTGTTCTGGTATCCCCAACTCAAATGAACAAACATCAAAGTTAGATGCAAGATGAAGAGGATTCCCATCAAGGGGAATCATTTTATACAACTCTAGTGGATCCATCCAGTAAAGGTGAATTCCACAAGATTACTACCACTGTAGAGAAGAGGCCCATTAATGCCTAGTTGGGATCGAGACCACAACCTCCTTACAAGAAGGTTGGGTTGATTTTGTCAGCTACTGGCATCATCAGAAACCATTACGGGCCAACCCATGATGATGAGATTTAATATGGAGGCCTCCCATACTATCACCAACTAGAGTGTATGTCCTACCCGATCTCACACACAACATGAAGGACCTCACCATGTTCAAAACATTGATCAATGCAGAGGTCCCCACACTTCATCGAAATCTAGTGCAGAGGTCCTCCCAATACTTTTGTTTCCTGGCATGGAGGATCTACCTATTCCATAGACCATCAGAGAAGAGGTCCTCCTCATGCCATTATTAGATCAAGTGGATTCCCTCCCTACTATGGAACCCATCAAAATAGAGGTCTTTCACACTTCATCAATGATCAGTATAGAATTCCTCACCATTTCAACACTAAGGTCCTCCCCATTCCATTGTGAACCAAAGTGGAGGTCCTACCCACACTTTCTTAAGTCATCATGGAGTTCCTTCCCATTTTTCCACCAGCCACAACAGAGGTCCTCCCTGCATGTTCAGCATCCAGTACGAAGGTCCTCTATGTATTTCATATACTCAACATAGAGGTCCTAATAATTTCCATATTTATCAATCATAAGTACCTAGTATCACTCTAACCCACCGAAGAATAGGTCCTCCCTACCCTCACAATCAACATAGAGGTCCTCCCACTATTCCCCCAATCAATGTAGAGGTCCTCCCCACACCATCACCCATCAACATAGAGGTCCTCCCCATGCTGAACTATCCTTCCCTGAGGAACAACCCCAAGGCATATGGATGAAAAACCAATACCAAAGGTAAAATTTTGGGATGTTCCAATTCATAGTCAATCCCATTATATTCTCATATTATAAAGTGGAATGCAATTTGATGATGGAAACTTCACCCTAGCCATCTGTATCAGAGTCCGACGAAGGAACTCGTTATGTAAATTTTGTCATCCTAGAGGGTGAGATCCCCATGATTACCAAATACATTTGTAGGTACATGCATCTGTATGAAGATTTTGATCCCTTACAGGGTCTCATGGTGTATTCATCTCTGTCATATCTTGTTTAATTCTTTACCTCTACCAGAAATCACATAGAGATGTTTTGGAATTTAAAAGAAGATGAGCATCTAGTAGGCCCATCAATGAACACCGCTACCCTTACACATGTGGAAGTGGTGAACAACTAGTCTGATAAGTATATAATGATGTGGATAGAACCATCCTCAAGAGATGACCCCTTGTGTAGCTAGAAATTATCTCAAGAAACAACTCCTTCAGTGAGAATTCCCCCTCCACACCAATCCACATCAAGGATTCCAAAGGTTTCTCGGCCAACACTGATAAAATATTTGACCAAGAGAGAGTCAGTCCCCACTTATGAATTTGAAATCATGTGGGAAACATTGGATATTGGTTAGTTTTTAGTGGTATTTTATCCAAATGTGACTCCTTACATTGAATTCCCAGAGCCCATCACCTAGGACCCGGTCATGTGCTTCCTCTAGACATTTTGGATGATGTGTTTTGGCCTCCATAAACTTCATTTGTTCTATCTAAGAAGTTGGTATAATTTCAACAACATTGATGAATAGTGCCACAAGGTTGTCTTTGAAACACACCCAGTGGTTCAAAATCTTTTGTCGACAGGCTATCATAAGGCCCTTTAATAGAGAGGTGTCAATATCTTCATTGTTCTTTGAATAATCCTTGAAGATAAATCTATGAATTTGTAGATCTAGGGATAAGGGAAGTATAATGCTATACACTTCATCTCCATCCTGAAACATGCTGACTTTCCTGGTGATATTTGGGATATGAATTAGAGTATAGTTACTATGAACATGGTCATCCCTGAGATATCCAAAGACAAGGATGCCAGTATAGGATCTGATGGAGAGAAACCACTCGATGGGGTAGTGTACTATTAAGTGGACTATCATAATGGTATCCACACTTTCATGAAAATGGAAGTTTTCAGTCTCAGTGAACCCTTTTCACCATTTCCCATCAGTCGAAATCTCAACAAGGACAACGTACATCTCTATTCCTCTAGTCCATCTGATGTTGTACAAAAGAAAGAGGTCAATCCTACAATTTCCACCTTGTAATATCCCATTGTAGTTCAGATTAGGATCTTTGATGAGTTCCTTACTGAGAAGCTCCATGATTATGGTGCTCCTTTGAAGGATCATGTTCCTCTTCCACTGGGGTAGTAGGGGTAACCACCATTCATTCTTTTCTAGTTTCTCCCAATTGAGTATAGTGATCTCGCACAACCAAATAGAGTAGATTCATAATCATATGGTAAGAGGCCATGATATTCATTTCCAAATCAACTTGAGAAGTATGATAACCTCCCTCAAGACCCAGATCAAGATGCTCCAAAGGCCTCTCAAAAATCCACTAAGGCTTCATACTAGGTTGATGAACATTTAAATGTGATGGTAGGTATAGATCCTCATCAAGATATGAACCCCCTCCAAAATGATCGATTATCTTCTTTCACTGCTCTCCTCAAATCCCTGGAGACTTGATTGGTGGCTATCCCATATGATGGAAAGTTGTATCCTAAATGGGTGGAAAACAAGTGAGCACCCCAAGATTTTGGGAACCCTACTTCTCTTCCATTCAATGGGATGGGAGAACCACTGTAGAATCAATCCCACATAATCTCAAGGTTCATAAACATATTGGGAACCTTAGTGTAGGAGGATACTACCATTCTTTGATGTTTCATTCATACATTGAAGGGAACTACATTTTTTTGGTACATCTAGTTGCCCATAAACTTTATTATTGGTTGAGAAGACCTTCACAGGTATTCTCTCTAAGAGTTCATCTCCACCACACACAGGAGATGTATTATTGGCCTTTTCATGTTTATATAATTTCCTAAAGAGTGAATCAAATATTTCAATGCGGGGTGGAAGGGCCTCACTTATTCACTCAATATGTCGTTGAATCAAGAATTACTCCTCATGATGTGCATGTGAATTTTTAAAATTGAGCTGATAACCACCGTCATCACTTATTACTTCCTAGGAGAGTTCTAAGATTTTTATCATAAGGCCCAACACCTAGAGGAATATTTTTATTATGCCAAACAAGCATGCCCTTTGCCTCCCCTGGCTTTTGCAAGAAGAAAAAGAAAGGTAGAGAGTGCCTCCAAAGTATAGATAGAGGCCCCATAGCCACTAGAGTTATTTTCGATAGAGCCTTACCCATCACAAACTCAATGAGTGTATTAGCCTCATCCAACTTAGCCTCACCTAGTGTATAATTGGTAGACACTTCTTTACCATGCACAATCGCCTAGGCGAGAGAATGTGGCTCTGGCCCCTCATTAGTCTATAACCCCTCATTAGGGGAAATATCCTAGATCTCCCTTCCCAAATTGGATAAACTAGACCAAATCCTTCCCATACATACATGTTTTATGGGTATTTACATAGTTCCCTAGAACAGGGGTGCAGAAACTACCATAGTGAAAGAAGCTAAAAGAAGCCAATATCATTGATTTCCATGACCATTTCCCCAACCATATAATTATGGGGCATTCCATTAAGAAATTCTATGTGTTCAAGGAATGGATTTAGGACGATGTAGGCATATGTGTGGTAAAACAAGACCACGAACCACCATAGGTGGCTTGTATCTATACCAATCCTAATAGTTACAATAAAAACAAAGTTAAATGGAAATAGGTTTCCAACTGTGGGACTTAGAAGTATGATGATTTGTTGGATCATAGAGTATTGGTTCACACTCATTGCATCATCCATGCCAAGTTAGGCTTTCCCAAACCTCCTAAAGTCGCTGCGCCTTCCTCGACTACTAATTCTTCATCCAAATTATGACTTTCAACATCTTTGAAGAATAATCACCAACGGTGAAAAGGATAGAAAATAACCCATATGGTGCTGATGTTTTCACCCACACTCGGTGATTTCATGCCTCTAGATAAGGGAACTTTACCCATAGTCCACCCATAATTGTATAAACCCTATGATGATGACTATGAGTATGCCTATGTGAACACCCTCGAGTTATTATGTAACACCCCGAGATTTTATGAAAAATATTCCTTTTAATTTTATTGATGTATTGTGTTGTACACTACACCAAAAGGAGTTTTCACTACACGCAACCCTGAATTGGCTTGCATTACACGCAATCACGACCTTCCTCGATAGCGTGCGTTGTACGCAATACCGGGTTTTACTAAACAACGATATATTATTATAATATTATTATGAACTAGCCGTTATGAATAGTATTAACTAAATTTTTAATCTTATAACATTATTATTCATCTTACACATTTTCTAAAACATGGTATAAGAACAAAATAAATTTTTCAGGTAAAATAAGTATTTTTTAAAAAATGCAGTTTTGCCGCCTTTTGATGGCGCACCCACTTTAAATCTAGTTTTTGACATGTTTATAAGTTCAATTTGAGAAAATAAAATTCTTTTTTGGAATCATGAAATAAAAATTTACTTTGGATAAATTTTTCACATTATTCTGGTACCTTTCATATTTTGATGAATAGTAAAAACACGCTATATTTTAATTAAAAACAACTTTTTTCATCGCAATAATTTATATGGTTAAATTATAATATTGAATGGTTTTAAAGTATAAATATAATATATTTTTATCATTTAATATAATTTATGTCATTAGCATTGATTCTACCTTGAATTCGTAGGATAAATCAATTCAATCTTTTGCAATGTTTTAAAGAAAAACCCATTTTCTTTCGACAACGGGATTAATTTTAATTTAATTTCTGAAACTTTTGTGTATTGAATTTGGAAAAATTGATTCCATATTTGGAATTAGTGGATCCAAATTATGTTAATAAACTACTTTTTATTTTTGGGAATTTTGAATAGTAACTACGACAAATTTTATTTACCATAGTTAAAGGTAAATCGGGTAATTAAGGGTAAATATAATATTATAAAATTACCCTAAAACATGTCAAAATACTATTGGATGACTAAACGTCGACCCATATCACCTAAGAGTCGGATTATATTCATTTAATGTACTTTTTTCCAGGAAAATAATTTAATTATTATTAAAACCAAAGAATGTGACAACATGTCACTTTCTTAAAGCTTATAAGTATAATAATTTTAATTTAGTGATAAACTTCATGAAACTTAGAAAATGAATATTCTCCAGAAAGATAATACAATTATCTACATCATAGGAATTTATTTAGAATTTTTAGGGATTATATAATTATCATTTATTATGACACAATGATGATGCAGTAATTGTCTTATTAATGAAATATTAACATAATTGATGTTATAAATAACCAAATAAATGTAATTTAAGACTTTTTATGAATTAAACTAATTTTATAGGTTAATATGACATGTTAGTATTGATTTAATTAACTTTTTTAGAACTAATCATTATGTTATGATTTTCAAAAAAATCAATTACTAAATAGTGTCAAAATTGACATAAAATTGTTTTTAATACAAATATTATATTATTAATTGTTATTTTATTCCTAAAAATCTAAGGCTCTGAACTATTACTTAGATAAGGTTATATATATTAATAATAAACAACTTGGGGTTCTTTTGGCTTCTTATAGTAAGTTTATTAACCTTATAGTGTAAGAACACAAGAAGACACAGTAAAAGTAAAATTATCTAACTTAATGTTAAATCTAAATGATAAGGTTAAAATAGGAACATAAACTTGTCTAAATTCTATTGGATGAGAGTATTTATACCCATACCCACCTTATCTTAGAAATAAATCAATTTGGAGATATTTAAAACAGAATTTTACTTTATAATAAAATAATAGTTTTAGTTATTCCAAAGGTACCCCTCTCCTCCCTTATAAAAGGGCACCTCCTCCTCCCTCTTCCTCACACCACTTTGAGCCTTAAATCTCGGCCAACCCATGCCAATTTCTCCTCTACAATTCCCTAGAAACATCCTAGAGGTTCTGTTCTTCTTAAAAGTCCTATTTTAGTACCCTAAAAGGAGGTCTCAAAGAAGCGCTTCAAAGAAGAGGTAATGTCCGTTACCGATTCTTTCATATTTATTTCTTCTTCCACTTCTTCTTATTTAGTTGTTTCATAATGAAGTAATAACATCAGTATCACTCATATACTGATATGTTATTATAAGTATGAAACAACCCTATTTCACCTCTTATCCATTATACGGAAAACGAAATCACCGCACGTGCATACGTACGGAATACCGTCTCCACGCCGTGGTGTAATCTATTTTCCACCACCACCTTACTTGGATGGGTATAAGGGTGAAAGTAATAAATATATATTATTATTTTAAAGTGGTATTGATTATGAAATAGTATACATAAACTCCAATACAATTCCACGATCATGGGAATGATATCATCACTCGTGCGTACGTACGGAATACCGTCTCCACGATGTGATGTGATTCGTTCTACATGATCTTCATTGAATAATGGTTATATAAATGAATTGAATGAATGAATATGATATATATTACACTAATACCATTATGTAAATAAGGTATCTATAACCTAAAGAGAATAATAAGAATTTATTCGACAAACACGCATAAAAACAAAAAGTAATAAACACCCGAATAACAAGTAGTAATGAAATATTACTAATAAGAAGATAAGAATATGACCATATATGATATCATAAAAATAAGTATGATTATGGAATAAGTCAATAACATTATTTAAATCATTATACAGGAGGTTCGGACACATACGAAGCAAATTGGACCTAAGTTAAGGAAAATATCACAATATTTTTTTTATCCGTGATTGTTTATACTTTGGTATTTACTAGGGTGTATTTTATCATCCATATCCATGTTTCCTCAATATGTAATATTATTTCCATCCACCTACAATTGTTTAAATCCAATTTTACCCTTCAGTGAGTTTTTAGTAAAAGATATGAAAGGAATCTTTTGTCGTTTTTCGTATGAGGTACTTTTTGACTTTTCCGACAAAAGTACGAGAAGAATGTTTTTTTAACTTATACAGCATGAATGGATTTTTAAAACATTATTTCCAAGAAGCTTCCTTTACATGTTTTCAAGTTTATTTTTAATCAAATTGTTTTATTTTAGAATTGTATGACATATTAAGAAAGAAAAGTGTTTTTGAAGTGGAAAGGATATTTTCCTCAAGAATGGAGTTCAAGTGTTTTATCAAAATTATTTTCCATCTAAGATAATAAAGGGTTCTGTTTTTTCCCTATTATTACATTTATTTATTATGTTGTGATGAAATTATTTTTATGAACTCCTTTATCTTATATTAATTGTTTTATGATGTCACGATGTTTAAGATTCCCATTTTTATTACAAGGGTTATGCTATGATGTATGGTTTATGATTTTGTGGCACACATAAGAATGGTGTCATTATATGATGGGTGGGGCCTATATCTCCCTCCAATGAATTAGGTAAAGATTTTATATCTCATGAGATAGACATGGATGGAACGGTAGGTTATACGGGTTCAGTGAAACAGGACTGAAACGAGGAGTGAACTCGGTTCAGAAAGGGACTTTGTCCACTAAGATAGTCTTGGAAATGAGTCTTGACTAATAAGAAATGATTCTCTATGATTATGTGTGTATTCCACAAAGTTTCATGTTTTAAGTTATGATTATTGGGATTACATTTCACTACTATGATTTATCCCATGTTATGAAATTATGATCTCTTTTGCAGGTTAAGATTTCCAAAAGATATGTTCTTATGAATATGATGTGATTGATATTTCTTTTGTCTACCCTTACTGAGCATTTGAGCTCACCCTTTTTATGTTTTCTTTTCCCCAGGATATAAAGAAAGGATTTCAATTTTAAAAAAAATAATATCTTTATGGGAGATGTTGAAGATCTTTCACCACGATTAGAAGATTATATTCCGAGTTTCCAAAGACAATAAACTATCACAGTCCTTGTGTGTGTGTTTTTGTTATGTACTATGTCTTCTGCAAAAGTAATGTAATGTCTATGTACGTTAAGCTTCAGGTCTCTACTGTTGGTATCAGAGGAAAGGTTTAGTCAACCTTTGGAAACTAGGATGCGAAAACTTTAGTGAGATCCCTAGAGATATTTATAAGGTATGTCTAGGGATGTCCCTAAGGTTAAGTATAAGTATAGGTTATAGTACTAGAATTACGGTAACCCAAGATGTTAGATATTGAGGGTACTCCCCCTTTATTATTTTTTTCCCTAGCATGGTTTTTTCCTCTCGCACTATTCTTTTTGAGTTTTAGACGATGGCTGGAACCCGAAGGAACCGTGTTGATCAATGTAATGGACAATGCAATGATTGTCCTCCTGAACAAACAAATGTTATGGGAGATGGAGTGAAAAATGTTATTGCTATACTTACACAAGCTATGAATCATTCTAGAATTCCAAATGAGCAGAGAAGGGAACAATATTCTATTGAGTCCTTCATGAGGCAACGTACACCTTCTTTCAGTGGGTCTTCTGATCCACTTGTTTCTAAACAATGGATTAGTACTACTGAAAAGATATTTTCAGTTCTTCAATGTTCTGAACATGATAAAGTCATCTTAGCAGTGTATCGTTTGGAAGGTGATTCTGATCAATGGTGGAATCTTATCAAGAATATAAGGCAAAGAGATGAAATTGAGTCTATGGAATGGGATGAGTTCAAGAACATATTTTTCAATAAGTACTTCCCTCGTATTCTTTGAACAAAGATAGAGAAGGAGTTTCTTAAACAAAAGAAAAAGGATGATGAATCTTTTGGTATATACGATGTGAATTTTACAAGGCTTGCAAGGTATGCATCTAGATTTATCATCCAACCTGAAAGTAAAGTTGATTGATTCTTCAGTGGCTTAAAACCAAATCTTCTAAAGGCATTAGCTATAAGAGACTTCAGTAGCTATGAAGAAATTGTGTGTTGTGCTATCATGGTAGAAATTAAAGTTGGTTTTACTTATCCATCTCATAGTTTTGACAAGAAACGAAAGATGGAGTTCAAGGAGAAATCTCAGAATAATGGTGAAAAGAAGATGAATGTTTCCTTATGCTCAATGTGTGGAAAGAAGCATGGTGGAGATTGTCTTAAAGGGACAAGCAAATGTTTCAAATGTGGAAAGGAAGGTCATCGGGCATTTGAATGCCACAATGATGGGAAGAAGATGCCTAATGATGCAAACAAAGGAAGGGATACACAGAATGAACCTACTACACTTCAATGCTTCAAGTGCAAGGAAATGGGGCATTATGCAAATAAATGCCCTAATCCAAGGGTTAGTGATGATCGACATGAGAAACCACTTA
Organism: Viscum album; assembly: GCA_963277665.1. Lineage (NCBI taxonomy): Eukaryota > Viridiplantae > Streptophyta > Magnoliopsida > Santalales > Viscaceae > Viscum > Viscum album. The sequence goes on along the minus strand of OY728153.1, from coordinate 286,429,496 downwards.
AGGCAAAGGACAAAGGGAGGTCACATGCGATCACCATTGTCGATGTTGAATATGACAACAATGTAGTGGAATTATTAAGTGTTTATGTAATGGGATTCCAGAATATTGTTGTATATAGTATCGTGGAATATTGGAATATTTATGTTTTGGTCTATTGTGGTTTTTAATAATTTTATGGCATCGGTAACCATGAAAAGTGATTGAAATATTTTTGGAAAGCAGATGATATGCACATAATGAAGGGATAAAGAGAATCTAATATGTTTGATAGTATTCATGAGCTCATGATTGATATAAGGACTAAGTTATATCATGGTTCGATTATATAGAATTTTGAGGATTTTGGTATGTGGAAAGTGATAACTTTTAACTGCATTCATGTTTTCACTAAGGTTCAATGGATATTAATTCTTCAAGAGAATACATGATTAAGGTATTCACATGTTCTTAATTTGACGAACAAGATATATCTTAGGATATATGGGGGATAAATGATGGCATTCACGTGATTGTTATAATCATTTTCTTTATACTATCAACTTGGACCGAAGTATTTTAGATAAGCCTAAATATTGGAATGGATTATGTTGGAAATAAGTTAGTATTGTTTAAGGATAGAACTTTTATCGATATTATTGATGGGATGTTATAGTAATATAGCTTTAGAAAAAGCACAACTTGCAGGATGGGCGATAGACCATCACGCCAGACAAGGCTGTGGGAATCGAACCCACAACCGAAGTGCGACTGACCTTTATCGCCAACCACTGGCCTAGAGGAAGTCCCTGGTTAGTATAAACTAGTTTTATTTTATTACGCGGTATGATATATGAATTATAAGTTCATTCTTGGAATCATATACGATTAACGTCACCATAGATGGACTTATGTATATTTTTGATAACTTTTCTATCCTTTTGTTTGAGACAGATGGAATGACCCCTCATTCTATCACATGATCGGCTAACACATCATGAATGACAAATTCAACTTCATTTCTTTAAGAGATGAAGTGGAAATTTTCCAAAGAATGACTAACGGTGAGACTATACCAAAATCACAAAAGTATTTCTTCTAATTCCAATTTCATAATCTTTAGGGAAATGATATTGAAAACCAAAAATGTTGTCCTGGTTCCCTTATATCCGATGAATCATATAGTACCTTAGATCATCACAAATCAATAGCTTTGTGATTTTTGGCTTCTTCATAGCCATGTTCTCTACCACTCTCTATTAGAACTTGATGGTTAGATTTTTCTTCCATATCCATATTTTCACCTATGTTCTCCTACGTGGAAACCCAGTGATGAGTTAATTTGGGTAACTTTTACATTTCATACTGTAGTTTTTAAAGCCATGTTTTGGTATTCCTTTTTATGTTGTGGGTTTCTATTAAACAAACTTTCGAGTAGTAAACCATTTATAACCCCGACGAATTTCGAGGGAGAAATTCATTTTAAGGGGGGTAGAATGTAACACCCCGAGATTTTATGAAAAATATTCCTTTTAATTTTATTGATGTATTGTGTTTTACGCTACACAAAAAGGAGCTTGCACTACACGCAACCCTGACTTGGCTTGCACTACACGCAATCGCGACCTTCCTCGATAGCGTGTGTTGTACGCAATACCGTATTTTACTAAACAACGATATATTATTATAATATTATTATGAATTAGCCGTTATGAATAGTATTAACTAAATTTTTAATCTTATAAAATTATTATTCGTCTTATACATTTTCTAAAATATGGTATAAGAACAAAATAATTTTTTCGGGTAAAATAAGTATTTTTCAAAAAATGCAGTTTTGCCGCCTTTTGATGGCGCACCCACTATAAATCTAGTTTTTGACATTTTTATAAGTTCAATTTGACAAAATAAAATTATTCTTTGGAATCATGAAATAAAAATTTACTTTGGATAAATGTTTCATATTATTCTGGTAACTTTCATATTTTGATGAATAGTAAAAACACCCTATATTTTAATTAAAAACAATTTTTTTTTAAATTATAATATTGAATGGTTTTAAAGTATAAATAGAATATATTTTTACCATTTAATATAATTTATGTCATTATCATTGATTCTACCTTGAATTCGTAGGATAAATCAATTCAATCTTTTGCAATGTTATAAAGAATAACCCGTTTTCTTTCGACAACGGGATTAATTTTAATTTAATTTATGCAACTTTTGTGTATTGAATTTGGAAAAATGGATTCCATATTTGGAATCAGTGGATCCAAATTATGTTAATAAGCTACTTTTTATTTTTGGGAATTATGAGTAGTAACTACGATAAACTTTATTTACCATAGTTAAAAGTAAATCAGGTAATTAAGGGTAAATATAATATTATAAAATTACCCTAACACATGTAAAAATCCTATTGGATGACTAAAAGTAGAACCATATCACCTAAGGACCGTATTAGATTCATTTAGCGGACTTTTTTCCATGAAAATAATTTAATTATTATTTAAACCAAAGAATGTGACAACATGTCACTTTCTTAAATCTTATAAGTATAATTTTTTTAATTTAGTGATAAACTTCATGAAACTTCTAAAATGAATAGTATAAAGAAATATAATACAATTATCTACATAATAGGAATTTATTTAGAATTTTTAGGGATTAAATAATTATCATTTATTATGACACAAAGATGATACAGTAATTGTCTTACTAATGAAATATTGACATAATTGATGTTATAAATACCCAAATAAATGTAATTTAAGACTTTTTATGAATTAAACTAATTTTATAGGTTAATAGGACATGTTAGTAGTGATTTAATTAACTTTTTTCGAACTAATAATTCTGTTATGATTTTCAAAAAAATCAATTACTAATTAGTTTCAAAATTGACATAAAATAGTTTTAAAACAAAATATTATATTATTAATTGTTATTTTATTCCTAAAAATATAATGTTCGGCCAAATGACTTATATATGGTTATATATATTAATAATAAACAACTTGGGGTTCTTTTGGCTTCTTATAGTATGTTTATTAACTTTATAGTATAAGAACACAAGAAGACACGGTAAAAGTAAAATTATTTAACTTAATGTTAAATCTAAATGATAAGGTTAAAATAGGAACCTAAACTTGTATAAATTATATTGGATGAGAGGATTGAGACACATCCCCACCTTATATTTGAAATAAATCAATTTGGAGCTATTTAAAACCGAATTTTACTTTATAATAAAATAATAGTTTTAGTTATTCCTAAGGTACCCCTCTCCTCCTTTATAAAAGGGCACCTCCTCCTCCCTCTTCCTCACACCACTTTGAGCCTTCAAGCTCGGCAAAACCCTGCCAATTTCTCTTCTACACTTCCCTAGAAACATCCTAGAGGTTCTCTTCTTCTTCAAAGACCTATTTTAGTACCCTAAAAGGAGGTCTCAAAGAAGCGCTTCAAAGAAGAGGTAATGTCCGTTACCGATTCTTTCACATTTATTTCTTCTTCCACTTCTTCTTCTTTAGTTGTTTCATTATGAAGTAATAAAATCAGTATCACTCATATACTGATATGTTATTATAAGTATTAAACAACCCTATTTCACCTCTTATCCATCCTACGGAAAACAAAATCACCGCGCGTGCGTACGTATGGAATACCGTCTCCACGCCGTGGTGTAATCTATTTTCCACCACCACCATACTTGGATGGGTATAAGGGTGAAAGTAATAAATATATATTATTATTTTAAAGTGGTATTTATTATGAAATAGTATACATACACTCCAATACAATTCTACGATCATGGGAACGATATCATCGCTCGTGCGTACGTACAGAATACCGTCTCCACGATGTGATGTTATTCGTTCTACATGATATTCATTGCATAATGATTATATAAATGAATTGAATGAATTAATATGATATATATTACACTAATACCATTCTGTAAATGAGGTATCTATAACCTATAGGGAATAATAATAATTTATTCGACAAACACGCATAAAAACCAAAAGTAATAAACACCCAAATAACAAGTAGTAATGAAATATTATTAAAAAGAAGCTACGAATATGACCATATATGATATCATAAAAATGATTATGATTCTAGAATAAGTCAATAACATTATTTAAATCATTATATAGGAGGTTTTGACACATACAAAGCAAATTGGACCTAAGTTAAGGGAAATATCACAATCTTTTTTTTATCCGAGATTGTTTATACTTTGGTATTTACTGGGGTGTATTTTATCATCCACATACATGTTTCCTCAATATGTAATATTATTTCCATCCAAATACAATTGTTTAAATCCAATTTTACCCTTCGGTGAGTTTTTAGTAAAAGATATGAAAGCAATCTTTTGTTGTTTTTCTTACAAGGTACTTTTTGACTTTTCCGACAAAAGTACGAGAAGAATGTTTTTTAACTTATACGGCATGAATGGATTTTTAAAACATTATTTCCAAGAAGCTTCATTTACAAGTTTTCATGTTTATTTTTAATCAACTTATTTTAGTTTAGAATTTTATGACATATTAATAAAGGAAAAGTTTTTTGAAGTGGAAAGGATATTTTCCTCAAGAATGGAGTTCAAGTGTTTTATCAAAATTATTTTCCATATAAGATAATAAAGGGTTTTGTTTTTATCCCTATTATAACATTTATTTGATTATGTTGTGATGGAATTATTTTTATGAATTCCTTTTTCTTATATGAATTGTTTTATGATATCACGATGTTTAAGATTCCCATTTTTATTACATGGGTTATGATATGATGTATGGTTTATGATTTTGTGGCACACATAAGAATGGTATCATTATGAGATGTGTGGGACCTATATCTCCCTCCAATGCATTGGGTAAAGATTTTATATCTCATGAGATAGACATGGATGGAACGGTAGGTTATACCGGTTCAGTGAAACAGGACTGAAACGAGGAGTGAACTCGGTTCAGAAATGGACTTTGTCCACTAAGATAGTCTTGGAAATGAGTCTTGACTAATAAGAAATGATTCTCTATGATTATGTGTGTATGACACAAAGTTTCATGTTTTAATTTATGATTATTGGGATTACATTTCACTACTATGATTTATCACATGTTATGAAATAATGATCTCTTTTGCAGGTTAAGATTTCCAAAAGATATGTTCTTATGAATATGATGTGATTGATATTTCTTTTGTTTACCCTTACTAAGAATTTGAGCTCACCCTTTGTATATTTTCTTTTCCCTAGGATATAACGAAAGGATTTAGGTTTTTAAAAAAGAAGATCTTTATGGGAGATGTTGAAGATCTTTCTCCAAGATTAGAAGATTATATTTCGAGTTTCCAAAGACACTAAACTATTACGGTCCTTGTGTGTGTGTTTTTTATATACTAAGTATTCCGTAAAAGTAATGTAATGTCTATGTACGTTAAGCTTCGGGTCTCTACATAGTAGATCCCCTTTTGGTCCACGTAGCTGAAGAATATCTTGAAATTCATCAAAGAACCACTATTTGATACCATCAGAGAAGAAGTCAAGGACATGAATATTGTTGGAATGCTCAGGATAGTGCACAAAGAAAATAGGTGCATGCTATTGAGACTAGACAACACGTGTTACACAGAGCTCAGCATGAGCATTCCTTCTAAACCAGTCCATCAGGAATGCTGCAACAACTGACCATGCTAGTTGAATAAAAGAAACAACCACAACCACACCTTTATTGACCATGTCCTGCTAAAGACATGCCTCATATAGCTGATAATCAGCCAATTGTTGTTCTGGGTGATTTATCTACTAAGAAGAAAGACATTTCTAGCACCATCCAGAATCCATCAATTCATCCAGAACTGCTTTTCATTCCTATTTACAAATCCCAAACCCCATGGGATGAAATGTGAATCTAGAACAGAATTATGATGTTTTGGAGCATCTCGACATCATCCCTGTGTACCCATCAATCCCTAAGTCCCAGTTCCTATTATAGGAGATTCATGACTCTCTCACAGAGGCTTTGAAGAGTCCCCTATAATTTGAGGTAGAGGTAGCAGTTGCAGAGACCTTATATGCCAAGTAAGTTGAGAAAGATGAGTACCCAATGATCATTTTATTCCTCAGAGAAGATGAGAGAACCCTCTTGCAGGGTCATATTATTCCACTATACATCACCAGATTGTTCAATGGTGTGTAAGTCTATCACTATCTAGTATACATGGGTTTGGGGATCAATCTCATCCCAACCTGGACACTCCACAAGCTGGGAAAAAGTCAAGAAGATCAAAGTCTATCTGATTTGATGATTCATTGTTATAATAGGACCAAGTAGAGACCATGTAATAGAATCTGACAGAAGACCCAATCTAGTGGCTTGATAGAAAACATTGAATTCATGGTCATCTCATAATATACTTCATACAATGCATTTATGGGTATTCCTTACCTCCATATTTAGGACATAGTTCCCTCCTTGTATCAAAAATTCCTCAAGTCCTCCATCAATGGTTGAGTATCCATGATCCTTGGCTATGTATATCCTTCGACTCTTTTAAAGCCTACTATATGGATGCAGGCTATTAACATAGAAATGAAAATCTAGTTTAGACCAATGAGGTTGAGCACACCTCCATTGCATCCCTCCTGTGGAAATATTTGGATGACGATTTCATCCTTATGATTCCCTCATTGGAATCCATGACATTGGATTTGGATTTTTTTCTTAATTTCCATGAGGAAAGGGCGCCACATCCATAAGAACAAAAAAACCATATAATATTTCCCTGTACTTCTATACAGGTTAGGCTTGGGTGAAACTAAAAGCTACCACCCCCTGTAAAGTACCGAGATGTTTTCCCTACAATGAAAATTGTGTGTCATACTTAAATGTTTCTCTAAGATGTTTTGAATCAAGATAAGCCAACTAACCACAATTTATTAGTTATCAAACATGTTCCCTATGGTAATAGGCCTGATTTAATCAGTTCAATATCCTTTGTCATCATAGTCTCAATAGAGTAGGAGTTCCCCAATGAGGATTCCACATCCACCTAAGAAAGCACCAGTGTTACCCTAGAGTCAGTCATCATAGAAAAACCTTATCCTCTCAATAATTTCTCATCCTCATATGGAGAAGAATATCTAGAAGATTATACTCATTCAATCATGGAGTGTGTCTTCACTACCATTGATTAGTTTGTATAGGTGAGACTTGGAATTGAGGCAAATCCAAGGCCATAAATAATCAGTGTAGCCATGCCGGAAGCGGAACAACAATAGTACATGGATTTCATGAAGTATCACCATGTTTTGTTCACCTGAAGTTATAAAAAAAATCAAATACTAACCCATATGGTCACCATACACCATCTTGGTCTCCCAATGAGTCATCTTGAGTTCAAGCAACCTCCGAGGAAAATGAACCCTTCGCATAGTACCATGGTTGAGGCCAAAGGTGGTAATCTTATCAAAGCCAGTTTCATCAAGGAAGTTGAGTACCCTGAGTGGCTTGCCAATATCATCTATGTTAGGAAGAATAATGGTCATTTTAGAGTCTGTATGAACTTTTTGGACCTCAATCTCCACATTCTAAAGGATGGTTTTCTCTTTCTAGTGCAGGATCTATTGATCGATGATAGAACTGGGTTCGATGCACTCTCCTTCATGGATGGATACTCCTCATACAATTAGATCCAAATATCCCCCAAATATTAGGTGTCTAATATATTCTAAGAACCTCAAGGGACATTCTTATATTAGATAATTCCCTGCATTTAGAAGAATACAAGAGCTATATATCAGTGGGACTAGAACCACATCTTTAATATGATCCTTTGGATGCTAGTGAATTCTAGGTGGATAATTTTCTTGTAATGTTCTGCCATAATCATGACCATATAAAATATCTTTATAAAGTGCTAGAATTTCTCCACTCCCAAAAACTAAAGATGAACCCATTGAAGTGTAACTTCAGGGTGACCTCAGGGATGTTTCTTGGCTTCATCTTCAAATACAGAGGCATTAAGATCAACAAAGAGAAGATCAATTCCATCAGCTAGATTCATCGTCCAAGAAACATTAGGGACCTGCAATTCCTTCAATTAATCTTATACTACATACAAATAATAATCATGAATCTATAAGACTAGTGTAATACCATTTCTATAATCTTTAAAAAGACATTTTATACTAGTGTGAGGAGGAGTGATAGACCACATTTGAGGAAATAAATAATATCTCAAACAGTCTCCAGTTCCAATGTCACTCATCTTAAGGAATCATCTAGTCCCCTATGTTACTTCCTTGGAAAGATCCTTCTACTATCTTCTCTCCCAGAATAATAATGAAAGGACTTAGAAAAATTAATACTATCTCTATCACATGATTCTTGACACAGAGTCTAGATACTCTCTCACTAAGAAGAGATGCCTCACGCTATTATTTGGATTGTATAAGTTATGAAATTATTTTTACCTTAAAAAGATATAGATGGTGTCCTATGTTGACCCACTAGAGTATATCATGAATCTACACATGATGAAAGGATTACTAGCATGTTGGGTAGTGATCCTTCATTAGTTCAACATCTGGTTCATTCCATAAAAGGTAGTCAATGGTCAGTCATTAGAAAACTTTATGGTCGCCCATCCATGCCTGGATGCGAAGACTTTGGATATCTATTTCCCCAAAGAATCCATCCTTTTAGTGGACCAGGATATTCAATGTTAGAAAATGAATTTTTATGGTGCCTTTCATAGTACAACCAGTAGAAGGATCAATGATCCCATGCATAATAGAGATGGCATGTAGATCATCTTCATCACACTAGCATAGGATGTCCTACCCCACTTGTTTCTGCTATCAGAAGGCTGCATCAATAATGAGGTAGAGTATTAGGCTATCATTACTGGTCTCGAGCTATATCTCGAGATTGTTATCTCATTCCTGTTTGTGAAATGATACTCTGATCTCATCATCAAACAAATCAACAGTGATTGCATCGGTAGGAAGCCCGACCACATACCCATGATGGGAAAAACTTTCTAATTGATGGCCTAGTTCCCTTATCAACTAGTGGTGACTCATGATCCCTAGTCATAGAATGGTTCAGTTGATGTGTTGAACATTCTAGAATCTTTCCTCGAAGATACTAACTAGGATGGTCTATTTATTCACATGGATCATTAGAGGGTCATTGGTCCCATCATTCTACATGACAAAGAAAAGTAGCAGTTAAACTAGATGACTACCACTAATTCCACATTGGGACCTCCAGATCCTTATATAGCAGAAGAAACCTCTAATTGGATGTACCTTTTCATTGAGTATCTCTATCATAGTGTTCTCTCACTAGATCAATCCAAACATGAGTGAATCCATCAGCGCATAACACAGTTCACCCTCTAGAGTGGTCCCAAACATGAGAATAGAATCTACATGTGAGGGTTAGATAGAATTCTAATCTGCTACATACATGGAGATGATATTAAATAAGTTATGTAGGAAGTTCATGCTAGGTCCTGTGGTTCTCATTAGGCAGGGATGAATCTATTCCACTAATTTCGAAGGTTGTGATACTTCTAGAACACTATAGTCCATAATGGTATTGAGATAAAAAATAGGTGCCATGTATGTCATATCAATGAAAATTTTGAGTATCAACATCTATATCCCCTCTAAAGGATCATGTAATGTTAGCCTTTTGTAGTACGGGGACTCAATGTCAGGGGACTATATTAATCAACATTAGCTCGCCAATGTTGGTTCATTCTGACTGTCATGGATTTATTCTCTATGTGGGAAAAAGTGATTAGAAATCATGTCATGATATGATGTAGAATTCATGATCTCCCATATTATCCATCTATTCAGAGTTCTTCATGCCATTTTCACTGAAAATAGAATCCACACCCAAGACATTGAGCTCATAAATTTGTATACTAAGGACACCCTCCAGTCCAACCCTAGTTCTTGCTACCATGCACTGGAAAATGTATATATCGAGGTGTTCAACAGAACCCTCTCAAAAATTATGTAGAAGCTAGTGGGATGGAACAAGATGTGTTGGACCTACAAGATCCCCAATGCTATTTGGGACTATCAGAGAAATAATTGAAATTCCACCCTTGAGACTCCATATTCCTTACGGTATCAAACATAGGTAGTCCTACCCATCGAGATTCAGTTAACATGACTACAAATAGCTATCTATGACCAACATGCACCAGAAATAAGGGAAAACATCCTTATAGATAACCCGGAATCCCTCAAAGAGAATAAAATCTAGGCATTTCAAAATCTAGAGAGGCAGTAAAAAAATATAGTAAGAGAATTCAACAAGAAGGTTCACCTATACTCCTTCATATATGGTGACACAATTCTAGATCTTGATACACTAATGATAGTTTATAGGAAGCCACCAAAGTCATAAACCAAGTGGGAAAGACCTTATATCATTCACAGGGTCTACTCCAATGGTGCATACTCTTTGATCACCATGGATGGAGAGCGTATCACTCCTCTAGATGATGTCAATTTAATCAAGAATTAATTTGTGTGACAAGACCCAAAAATATTATATGAAACATGATGATGAATTGTGCTTCTATAGTCCAAGCTATATGACTTTAAAATTCATATCACCAACATCCCAAGAACATGACATTAAACTGGGCACCTGGTCCAAGCTTCATGACCTTAAAATAGAAGTTCATGTCCATGCATAATGGCTTTAAAATCTTTGAATGTCTTTCATGGGAGATTGTAGTGTGGCGTTGAGACTCTTAGGTCCTCATTCACATAGATATATAGCAATCCCTTGATGGAAATTCATTTCGTAAAACTTTACACCTACAGCCTAGTTATATGATGTTAAACTATATAACACCATTATGTTCTTTCCTGAGAGGAAATCAACCCCAACATTGGTCAAATACCATGAGACTTCTAAGAACTACAAACAGCTTGATTCTTATCCACATAAGATACACAACAATACTTGGATTTATAAATCCTATTCTATCCACCCCAAGAGTAAAACAATTTCCCCTTCCTATATATGGGTCAAACCTATATAGGAAAAACTTTTATCAAGGAATATGTGTGTGTTGATACCCATCCTCATGGGATACATAGTAATTTCAAAACTTCACATCAATAGGACTATCCAAAAATTCATCAAACCATCATCCCTTAGTCTTCATATCCAAGCATGATGACTTTAAACTACATGGAAGTCTCCTTGTGAATTTGTCTATGGTGGCAGGCCTCCTTGGAACCCATTCACATCAGGTTTATATTCAACAACATTACACATAACCCTTTTGGAGAACTTATCCAATGGTCCACTCTTCATTAACATAAACTAGTAGCCACCATGTGGTCTATGAAATATGACTCTAAACTATTAATAATGGGGTCCAAACATTTTGACGTTAAACAAGAAGCCTAAGTCCAATCCTCATTACTCTAAACTTTGTGCAGTGATCTCCTTGAAAATATTCTATGTAGCATTGTAACTCCTTCATCCTCATTCATGTAATATCACTACATATAACCATTGAATAAATTATCCCAATGGTCTAAAATCTACGACCATAAACTAAGAGTTGAATTCCTTAACACATGAATTTAAACTGTGATCCAACCCCAAAAATGATTGGTATAACTCACAATAAGCATGAAATTATTTGTTTTCCTCACAAGAGAGGATTCCCCGACTGGTGTTGGTCTCCCACCACACTATGTTCCATAACTGGATATGTATTGATTCCCATACTTATGTAATATGCAGCGATTCCCAAATAATTTTTCCTTAGACCCATACACAAATTTATCAATCATTCAGCCTCTTGGACCCGATTATGGTCCACAAAATATGATATTAAAATTATGTAGTCCATTTAGAGTAATATATATGGTATGTAAGATGCTTTTTTCTCCATTGAAATAAGTTTATACATCTACCATTCCTTGTGGATTCCCTAGAAATCAACCTTTCCCAATCAATAGTTATGAAATTAAACTGCTTGTCACTATAGTCTAGAACATGAGAATTTAAACAATGTGAAACCGACATTAGGATCATTTCCCATGGAACATAGCCTCCTTGTCTCATTAGACTTTATTGTATACTCTCATACCACATAAACATCCTTGAATTCCCATTTCCCCCATTTTCTGAACTCTATGACTGTAAAATAAGAACCCACAATCCAAGAAACATGACCATAAACTATTTACAAAAATTCCATGGTTCAAAACATTAAACTATATGAAAGACTCATTTGGGACGTGTTGTGTAATGTTAGGACCTCTTGGGCCTTCATTCACATTGAAATTATCATAACATCACATTACACATATCCATTTTGGACAGTCCTTTTTGTTCCAGGATACATGACCTTAATCTATTTGTAGTTGGTCCATGAATTATTACCTTAAAATATTTACAACCCCTACAGTATGAGTTTTATGACCATAAAATAAATATCCCAACATCCTCAATAAATGATGTTAAATAGAAACTCCACCCCGTTTTAAATTGGGGACACTTCATATTACCTTGTCAAAGAGGATCATTTCCACTGATGCTGGAATCCCACCATGCAATGTTCTAGAACAACATATTTATTGATTACTATCCTCATGGGATACATAGATACCATAAAAATTATAATCTCCAGGCATAACCATAGATTAATTAACCTTTTGGCCCCTTGGCCTCAGTTATTGTCTTGGATGTATGAAGTTAAACAATATACAGTTTATCATAAGCAGTGAATGTGGTACGTGGGCCCACTTAGAAACATTCATGATGAGTTTTATCTATTGTTTTCCATATATATACCCTTGGATTGAATGTTGACCTTATATTCTAAGCAACATGAATTCAACCTATTTTCTAGGTTCCAAACCATACTACCTTAAACAATGCGTGTTACCTTCCAGATGGTTCATGCAATAAAGAATTATACTATTTATAGAACCCGTGTTTGAATCCTATATTAAAATATTCTCCATTCCACAATTTTAGTAATTACCAATTTGGATTTACATCACCTTTTAAATATCAAAGGATCCCATAATAGTGATGGTATCATGTCAATTTGGCTCACCTCCTCTATTGGGCCTACAACCAAAGCGATCTTTTGCAGAAAATAGTGGCTCCTATGACTTGAATTTGGTATATAGTTGATCCTGAATTTCCCTTACCAATTCATGACTGGTATGGTTTTTGTCCCAGTGTTTTAAACATGGTCAACAATCAATCCCTAATAACCAATCACCCCTTTATACATATCTTGAATGTTTTAATATTCTTCCATTCCATTCCTCTGTATCGTAGTGGAATTGTCAAGATTTGGTTTTACCCTCAATGTGCACTTACACATGTCAAGAGTATATTCTATATCGTTCCTTGTTTCCCACAATGAGCATGGTTTTTGTGGGCTTAGGAGTAATGGTGGGTGTGTACCATTGTGTTCTAGTTGCACAAAAAAACGTATGGACCACACTCTATGACCTTAAACTATGAGTCTATGTACATGCATGACTTAAAAATGCATGAAAATTCTGTAGGGATTCATGGGGTGATGTGGTACCCTTGGTCCTCATTGATGTTGAAATCCATCTATTTCCTGATACTTGTGTGGTATGAAAAACTTTTTCGGATCATTAACATTCAGTTTATTTTTTCTACACCACAAAAATACACTTGGAATAAACATTTAGTTATCCATGAAACACAACATTAAACTATTGGTTAGGGACCAGGCCATACGACTTTATGTTGCATGCAATATCCTTGTCACATGATGTTAAACTATGGGATGTACCCTGATTAAATCTTGTTAAACATCACTATGCATCGTCCTCAATTACATGATATAATACAACAAAACATCCCTGACCATTTTTTAATATGTTTTCCTCCTCGGTACTGGTCACCTACCACATTGTTCACTTTCTCATCTATCACTCGACATCAAATATAGAGCTTCCTTAGAAGATGAGTTTCATATTTTTTCAGAATAAATATGCTTACAAGAATGATTTTTTAAGCCATTATGGAATAATTCTACGAGTGTTGGAATCCATTCGAACATTCCATCACTCCATTTTCATACATAACATGACCATTATTTGGAGCCTCATCTTCTTCCACATCTAAAGGGACCCCGATAATGGTTTGGTCTTATGTCATTTTGGCTCACTCTACACCCCTAAACAATATCACAAAACACTTCATAATATGTTTTGAGATAGGTTCTATGTTTCAAACATGGTAAGCAGTTAACCACCATTTGGTGGTACCCATTTCAGGAAAATAATAAATATGATGTGTTTCGAACATGTTCAGTAGTTATCCTGTGTCTCCATGAAACTATCCTTGAGTTTCAAATTTTAGAAATTGTGATTCACACTTTCTGTTCCCCTTTCATCAAGTTGAATCCATCCTCACTGGCGTTATCCAATTAATGCACTAGTGCACATTGGGAAAGTAAGATGGATATTTTGAGGGCCGTATTCTCTAGACATAACCTCTATCACCCTATGAACTCTTAGTGGTCAGTAAAAAATATAATACCTAGAGTTCCCATTGAATATCTATTACTCTAATATATAAATAATTCACATGGTAATCCCCTGTTACTCACACTAGGCCTAGACCATGTGAGCTTAGGGATTGGATGTAGTTTATATTAGGATTATGATCGAAGTTAGAAAATAATGAAAGGAAATAATTTCAACCATAAAATTTAGGATAAACATTATTTCTGGCGGGTCATCAACATATTGGGGCATCCCCTTGAAAAAATATCCCTCTATAACTCCACATCGTAAATTGAGCACCAGAGCTTGGCTAGCCACAATTGACCAATCTCAAAGGACCATTTCCACACTACCATGTATTTTTTCTCTTCATCATCCATAGATAGAACATCATTGTCCTTGATTCTTTACCAATCCCTCTCCACTAAGAAATTAGCTTCCACCTTATTTATTTCATTTTCCTTGGCCTCAGACATAGCGTCGATCCCTCGAGCTACTACAGATTTCATCCTAAGTGGAAGCAGCTGTCATGTGATCCTATGATAGAACTTATAGATGGGAAATATCTACTTTGTCATTATAAATCACTTGAGATACCTTGGCCTTTTTTTCCTCAAGGCCATATCGAGCTCTTTCCAATCCACACATGCCTGCTAGATTAGGAAGTCTCATGATAGTGCATGAAAAAAACTGTAATCAATACTGTCAGTCCCTAGATAGAACAACCAATGGGGGATAGATCCCAGCCATTGTGGTAGTTCAACTATCTGGATGCGAGTGATGATGTTCTACATGTTATTCCTCACCATGTGATGGACAAATCAGTTATCCTCGTTGAACTCTATTCCATAGTCCCCCAAATTTTTAGGTAGGGAAATCTCAAGAGGGAAGACACCAAATATGTTCTTGGATAGATCATCTAAGAATGAGTCCTTGAATGTGATCAGTTATAGAAAAGTTCTATCTGTAGGTGTGATCAGCAAGGTGACTGTTCCAGGGAACACTTTCTCTTCATCCCCTAAACCAGTTGTTGAAACCTATGCTGCACATTGTGGTATCATAGAGGTAATCACCATTGCCCCAAATTTATCCCCTACATCCACCACTAGTTCCAATTATAGAGTAGGTACATCCAATGTGTCCTCCTCATTCACTGATGTTGTCTTTTCTTCCTCCATTATTGTTTCATCTCCAATAAACACCTCTGGTAGCGCCACCACCATATGCCCATCCGCCATAGCTCTTTCATCCATCTTTGTAATGGGCCCTTCCTCGACCACCTCCCTTGAGTGAATGGTATCCGTAGTCATCTCCAATGATTCTTCTATAGTTCTACTGACTAACATGTACTCATCATCCATTTCCACTAGGAGAATAACATCTGCTATCACCACCTTAGCTTCAGATGCAACTAATGAAAGTGTTGACATTGGTGGTTGAGTTCTAAATATTATCTGGAATTACATTCTAAAGTATCTCAATTATGGATAAGAATGAGAAAAAATATACCAAGGTTTAGAAAGGAAAGGAACATACACAAATTGTATAATCTAGTGAGGAGTTCATGAAGATTCACCAGCAGCCCCCCGAGTACGGTTCCTTCTACAGAAATTGTATTAACTATAGGCGCTGAGGTTTGACTACTCACAACCACAAAATTAGGAATAGATCACACACTCACCCCTCCATGGTTTGGGATCTACCCACCTTACATTTCATGTTCATCCTCTCTTTGTTTGATAGATACCCAAGTAGAATGAGAGTAAGAAAATAGTTGTATGGATGAGGTTGTATATGAGGTATGTATGTTTCAGATATTTTCCTGGTAGGTAGAAATGACTTCACTAAAAGGTGAACCTTGATAAGTGTCATCTCTTAAAGACTCATATGATTCCTCATGCAAGGGGGCACATAAATCTAGATCAGCTACTGATAGTAGAATAGGAGTGGTCATGACCATTACCACCCTTTACCATTTAGTCAATAGACACATATTGACTCAGAATTTCACTAGGTTCACCTGCTATATTATGTACCATCCCCCTCAAATAAAGGTATGTAGAAATAAAAATTATCTTTATTGATCTGGGTGAGACACATCCATCATATATTGATATGATTTCATATCTCGTGAACACTGAGGAACTGCATGAAGATGTCCCAGTTATCCCAAGCCTCAGGAAAGATGGAATTGCTAGGGATGTGTATGTGGCACACCTACTTCTTGGGGTATTGGGTGAAATTCTCATGGGCTACCCCAGATTGGTCACTTGCTTTCTGAGTTTGCATTCCCAAGAGTGATGGACCTTATGCTACGTCTTCTATCCCTTTGTCTCTTGCCTATAAAGGCTTATAAACCGTTGGCCCCATTATTACTTCCCTGAACACCCGTTCAGCTTTTCTACCACAGTGCACATTAGTTTCCACTCTCCCACAACCCCATGATAGAGGGATTACCCCATAATTAGCCCAGATGGAACACCACATCAACATCACTCCAAGATAGGTGATCTCCCAACACTATGCACAGTCATGGGTCAATCCGTACATAGCAGTGGATGGTGGCAGTTCATTATGAATCTTCCCATACTCACATGTGAAAATGATATAAAGTTTCTTCATCACTAAAGGATAGTACTCATGATGCACATATGAGTACACCTTCAGGGTAAACCACTATAGAGACCTGAATGACCTCACAAAACGGTGTTGGTTATATGTCTCATAGACTATCTTATAGTCAACCCTTAAAACTAGTACCCCACCACTGAAGGCTAGGAGGTATGATCTATAATCCTTAATCCATATTTCATCATCCTTCACTTCTCCTATCTGTAGGGAGAATAGGTGAAAGATAAATTGATCTTCTAGCCCTACCTTGTTTAGCACATCCATAAAGGGCAACTTGATTGGGTAATTCTATTCAATATTTAGGATGGTTTCCTCAAAGTTAATTGTGGGAGTGGTGATAAGATTTGGATAATCATATCCCATCATTTGTGTGTCTACCCACCTATACAAGATAATTTAATGGACCACATACACATATCAGTGTCTTCCCTTAACTAATGTGATGAATTAATTTATACAACTTCACTGGTACTAGCACTCCAAGATTGACATATTGCCCTATCGCCAACATTTCCTCCATTATGAAGGTTTCTGGATGCACCCCCATATTTGAATCCCTCACTGGGCTCATCCACCAAAAAATGAGTACTAGGATAAAACATTCCAATCTGACTATGGGCATGTGATATTTTCAGATATGGATTGCGGTGGTCCTGTGCAGGTACTACCCTAGTGTTCCCCAAACCAATAGTTTGTATCATCTCTGCTCACCATTGAGATGAAGACATCATCCCTCAAGATAAATCCTTACAGGGGTAGCCTCTTTCATGGAGGATACTACCTTTTATCCTTTGAAATTAGTCCAAGCAAGGATTAATTTTCTAAAGAACTTTTGATGCACTCCCCGATCTTGATATTGTTCCCCATCCATTCCCTTCAAGTAGTATCCACAATGAATTCACGATCAATAACTTGAGAGAAAATGAAATTTGAGACTTAATTGTTTTGAAACCGATTCATAGAGATCATTTGTGATGATTCTTTGTGGATCCCTATTTGAAAAGAACTAAGTTGTAATACTCATTTCATGAAGGTGTTGTTTGTATTTTCCAATTTTCTAAACATCATTCATCTAGATAAACTATTAATGCAAGGTACACAAATAAATGTTCCTGGAGAATGTGAGATTCATGAAAATAGAGAAAATATGATTTCAATTATGAGGAGTCATGTTACTTCAAGGCACCCCATGATTCTATTTGTAGGCATCTAGCTAGGCCATTCTTTTCTAGGGACATTGAACTTGTGATATCTTGGAATCCCCATCATGAGTGATCATCGTGAAGGGTATTCGTTAAAGGGAGTATATTTTTAAATTTTGATGATTCTCCAAAATAATATGGCCCTCTGTTTCCTATTAGCTATCAATTTTTAGTGGGAGTGGTATTTTTGGCACTAAAATACAGGCCGTGAGATTAGTTTAGAATGTCACAGTCAGTTCAGAGAGAATCCATTCCAAAACGCCCCCAAAACACTCCTAAGGGACTACTTCATGAAGGTAGTTAAAAAACCCCCCTCTCGTCAAAGAACATGTGATGCCCTGATTATGTCTTCCTTGAATCTGACAATGCTCTGAATCCACACTAATAATTTACATTATGATTCACGAGTCCAACATAGACACCACCATTTTCTAATCCCACATTTTCTTCGCGAACTACTTCCCAACAGCGTGAATCCCATTTTCTATAAATATTCGGCTTATTCTGACTTTTGGATGATTGTTAGCCTAACCATCAACATAGAAATTTCTCCTAATTCATGATTTACTTGAGATTCATGAAGTAGACCAAAAATAAACTTCCTAAGCTATCAATGCTTCATGAATCCCCCTCCCATATGTTCAAAAATACCTACACATAAGTTGGGGACGCGTTTCGTTAAGGCATATGCCCTTCACAGATGAAGATGTCCCCCATGGGTACTTATGGATTCATAAAGGAATAAAACTTCACAAAGAACTCTTTTCCTTATCCACGACATCATCCTGAGGTAGGGTCACCTTATTTTGAGAAGCCTATCCCTTCACAAAGACCTTGAAATCCACAAAGAACATGATATTCATTATGTAACACTATGTGAGGCCTTATTTTTCCCAAAGACCCTCACATGGGCTTCTCTATGATGCCTACATTATACTTACAAGTCTTCACAAAGGCTAATCACCCATGAACCAAAAATCCATCCAAGATTGGTTCAGATGCACCTCAAGACCCTAGGTTACCTAAAAAATGCATTCCTATGGACCACATTATTCCAAGTGTGGCTCGAGATTACCATTTACGTTTTTATTATCAGCATAGGTATAATAACTCCTTTTCTTCTTAGAATAATCATGCTAACATGAACCTTGTGATCAACCACTCATCTATGCCATTTAAACTTGTAATTTATAATGCCATACCATCCCAGATGTTCATGAGCAGTGTTTATATAAGCTTGAGGGGTACGAAGTGATTCCCCCATGTTCTCATAGCATGATGTAAAACTACCAAGAACCAATGTATCGAACACATGGAATTAATCTATATTCATACCCCATGAAATTCATATGGGATACCCCATGTAGGATCATCATGGGATGCCACCCATTCCCTCCAATGAGCACATGCCTCCTATTCTAGGAAGATTCTATTCATAAGACCCACACACACTATTCTACAGGCGTAAGGTGCTCCATGTGTGGCCCAAAAGGAATGATATCTTCCTCACATTGAATAAGATCCTCATCACATTAAATGAGATCCTACTTGGGTAAGCCCCACACAATAACTTGTTGGTACATCTTTCACAACATGACCTTAATGTCTACTACTTCATCTTGTTTCTCACATGGATCATGACTCACCTGGTAATAGAGGTTAGAATTGAATATGAAATCCAACCTCCACTAGTGGGAATCCCTCTTAGAGAAACCCCCAATCACACATGCTCTAATGGGTATCCCACCTGGATTAAGCCTCGACCATACATTGGTAGATTCCATGTGTAATCCCCAATAACATAATGTCCCTTCAATGGGTCGCTTCCATGTGAATGACCCAACCAAATGGGACACTCCAATTATTAATCCACAACCATATACTCTAAATATATTATCCTCTTATTCAGGTGTAATCCCCATCCATTCCAAAATATGTGGGAATCGATTCTTAACAACTAGGATATGTGTGGAGCCTCACTAATGTCCAAATATAGCTCTCTATAAACTCTATCAAGTATATCAACTCCACCAAACACTCCGTCAAATCCATAGACTCCATCAAATTTGTCCACATCCATCTCGATATTTAATCTAGTCGCCACATCTTTGTATGATCATTCCCAAACCAGGTGGTCACATCTCCCTCAGGCCCCCTTGGGAATATTTCTTGCATAATACCAACACAAATACAACGAAACGAAATCCTATTTCTAAGGGAATCTTCCACGCACAATCCCCAGACCATCCCTTTCTAACACTTCTTTTGCGGTGTGAGAATACTTACCGCATGAAATTAAACTTCATAGACCAGCATAGTCCAATAACCTTAAATTGTTCCATCAAACTACATGTGTTTTGATCCCTATCATCTACATAGGGTATGTGGGATACCTCCGTGAGGTTCAATCCGGACCAATGACAGACCTAGGTGCCCCCTCCTATGAGTGGACCTTTTTGATACAACTCCCAGGTTGTTCTGATAAACCACTATAGTTTTACATATTCTCTTCACGGGACACACCACCAGGGATTACCTCCACAGGGTTTCAGATCCATCCATCTAGTAAACATTTCATGTGTTACCACCTAGAGAAATTCTCCCTTGACCCACTTTAGTGAGGCATTCTAATTATCCTCACTCAATCTCTACATGATGTTATGCTCGTGACCTATCTTAATCTACTACTCCATTCCAAACATAAGATGCCGGAGGTGAAATCCTTTGAAGATATGCCTTTGGAATTAGATACTTCTTGATTAACATGGGAGTCCTTGGGTTGTGCACCTAATGTTGCCTCTATGAGATTCCCTCCCATGGGGAAGATAAAGGTGTCCAATGTTCCCAACATCTAGATATGCCATAGATGCCCAACATGAATATTCTCCTAACCCAATGTTACATTCCAATAAAAACTCTTTTGAATTTCCAAACAGAAGCAGTGTAATTAACCAGAATCCACAAAGAGATGGCCTCGAGAATGAGCTTCATAAAAATGACTTAATCTATGAGAGAGAATCGAACTAGGCAACAAGTTCCAAGGAAGAATTAAAGGAGTAGAAACCAACATCCCAACATCCTGTATCAATCAAGGAGAAGACATCAACATTAAAATTTATTAATACCTCCCTCCACTAGAAAGAGGGAATGTGGGTCTACAGAATGAGACACTAGTATGTATTCAGACACGTGAGGCGGTCGTGCCCCAATGAAAACATAAAAAACAATCACTATGAAACTATAAAGGACCCACATATTTCTCATATCTACTTTGAATTTATAAATAGTTAATTGAAGGTAATGTATATATGGGAGATTTAGATTGATAAATGATGTGATTATTTTACAAGAATATGGGAGATCTCTTTTGGAGTTATCAATCCTGAGATTCATTAGTTCCTAAATAAATATAAAAAAAAATTATTTGATGATTATTTAAAAAGGAGATCAACTTTGATAAATAGAAGATTGTACACACCCATTTTGGATGATAAAATTTGGGAAACAATCCAAAAATAAATATTTTATGTGAAGATGGAAATTCAAGAAATTTTATTGAGGATGTCGTTATTGGTATTTTTCTCCCATATTTTTATTTGAATTATTAATTCTACTTTAAAGTGGGAGATGAAAATAAATTTCACTGGCCACAAATTTCTTATCATAGAAGGATATAATAGTCTCAAAAACATAAATTTACCAAAAAACATTGTGTTATAGTGTTTTTATTTGAGATATTATTTTGAATTGATGGGAGAAATCAGTAACATGAATGAAAAGTAAGAAACTGTTGAGAAATAAATGGTTGTAAAAAATTGTTTTGGGAAGTTAATTAATCAATCATAATTTTAACAAGTATTATTTCTCCAACATGGAGGATTTCTGGGCCTAACAACCTACTGTTAATGGTGTTCTTTCTTCTATGTTTTTTTACAAGTTCTATTTATATTGCAATGTGGACACTCTATGGATGAAAGGGTTAGACAAGAATTTCATTAAGCCATCTTGATTTTTATTGTCATGGAGAGTTGCTCATCAGAAAATTCCAACTGATTGTTATATTAAAAATTATGGAATCTCTCTATGCTCCTCATGTGTTCAATGCCATCCACATAGGGAGGATGTGGATCGTCTTTTTCTTTGTTGTGTTGTAGCTTCCTCGATGTTGAAAATTAATATAGTCTTATTTGAAATCTCACTGCCAAAGATGATCCTAATCAATGATTTCATTCAGAGATGGGGGGTCCCTCTAACTTTCCACTCACCTATTTGACTTATTCCTAGTTGCTACATCAGAGTTGCTGCATTACATCAGGTATTCCTGCAATCAGGCCCTTCATTTTGGTGACTCTTTTTCAGACTGTAATGCTACTAATCATATTCTTGCGTCCGTTCATGAGGCTATAATTCCAAGTAAACAATTTTTCTCCAATTAAATTCATGACTTGACTGTTCTAAATCAGATTGGAGTAAAGGGTTCTTTCCGGCCTCCATTTGGAACGTTGGAAGTTTTATGTCAGCATCCCTATTTTGGTTGGGATAAAGTCAACTGTGATGGGGCTTCTCGTGGAAACTCGGGCCCCTCTGGCTATGGTGCTATATTCAGAGATCATCTAGGCAGTGTTCTTGGATGTTTTCATGGTTCTTGTGGTATTGCCTCTTCAATTGAGGTGGAGATTCTTGGTGTTATTGTGGCGGTGGAGCTAGCTAGGAGACATGGGTGGAATAATATCTGGATTGAGAGAGATTCTACGACTATTGTTTCAGCTATCAGGATGTGATCTGTTTACTTATCTTGGAATCTCACTAATCATTGGATTAATTTCCCAAATTCTCTTTATTCTATGCATTATATCATTACTCACAGTTATGGAGAAGTGAATTCCGTAGCAGATGGCCTTGAAAATAAAGGTGTGGATGATGTTGATTTTCTTTGGAATGATCAGATTCCTCATGAGTTTTTACCTCTTTTCAAGAGGGATTATGACAAGACTCCTATTTTTATAATTTTGTAAGTGATTTGTTTTTTTTCAATAAAGCAGACTTGCTTCTATGGGTAAGGTCTCATCTCTTAAAAAAATTATTAATAATTAGTCATAATTCGTAATAATTCCCAATAATTTGTCATAATTAGTAATAATTAGCAATAATTAGTAATAATTAGGGATAGTTAGAAATAATTAGTAATAATTAGTAATAAATATTAGAAATTAGTAATAATTAGCAATAATTATCGAGAATAAGTAATAAATAGCGGTAATTAGTAATAAATTGTAATAATTAGTAACTATTTGTAATAATTTAGTATAATTTGTAATAATTAGTAATAACTAGTAATAATTAATAATAATTAGTAATAACTTGGAGTAATTAGTAATAATTAGTAATAATTTGTAATAATTAGGAATAATTAGTAATAATTAGGAATAATTTGTAATAATAGATAATAAATAGTAATAATTACTAATAAATAGTAATAATTACTAATAAATAGTAACAATTACTAATAAATATAAAATAATTAATAATAAATATGAATAATAATTAAAAAATATGAATAATATGTAATAATTAGTTTGAATTAGGTATAATTTGTAATAAATCTGAATAATTATTAATAAATATGAATAATTAGTAATAAATATAAATAATTAGTAAAAAACGAATAAATAGTAATAAATATGAATAATTAGTAATAATTAGTAATAAATATGAATAATTGGTAATAAATACAAATAATTATTAATCATTAGTAATAATTAGAAATAAATATGAATAACTAGAAATAATTAGTAAAAAATACATATAATTAGTAATAATTAGTAATAAATTCAACAAATTATAAATAATTAATAATAAATATGAATTAATAGTAATAATTAGTAATACTTAGTAATAATTAGTGATAATTAGTAATAATTAGTAATAATTAGTAATAAATAGTAATAATTGGTAATAAATACAAAGAATTAATACTAGTGATGTCAGCTCCTTCATAAGACCCCATAGTGATATATTTATATTTTATGATAAAACATTTTAAATATCATTTTGTTTTGTAATATTATATATATATAAATTTCTACATAGTGTGTTTTTTATATTATTTTGAATAATGTGTTTTTAATTATTTTTTTATTTCTTATTATTTGATTACATTATTTTATTATTATTTTAATTATTTTATTATTGAATTATTATTTTATTAAAATTATTATTTAATATTATGTTATTATTAATATTATTTTATTTTTATTAATATTATTTTATTTTGTTGTGAATAGTGAGGTTTTTATTATTTAATTATTATTATTATTATTATTTTCTATAATTAATAACATTAATATTATTTTTTTATAATAATAATAATAATAATTATTTAATAATAATAATTATCTTATTAATTTATTTTTTTCATTATTATTTTATTTAATTTTACTTCTATTTAATATTATATTATTATTAGTAATATTATTTTATTAAATTTTAAAAATATTATGTATTTGATTTTTTTTAAATTATTTACAACAGGCCCGTTAGAAATAATTTTTTTAAAATACCACGGGTTAGATATTCATGATGTGAATTTCAATAAGTGTTCTTTTACGATGGGGGTCTATCACAAATAATAAAATTTTCATTAGTGATAATAATGAGGATTGTAGTCATAGAATAAATTATATAAGATATAAATTAGAATTCATATTGATAATTTAATGTCTATATCATCCAATGATAATGATACTAGAGATACTTTCACATGTTAGAATGATAAAAATATCAATAAGAAGAATTAATTGAGTTTATGTTTCTTCTTGGTGTAGAATGTGTATAATCTGTTTAAGAAGTAAAACAAGTTATTGGGAAGAATATATGAATTGATTGCATTATAAATATGGAAATTCAAAGGTCATAAGTTCCTTAGAGCATAATGGTTTATAAATAAGTTATATATATGATGATGAGGTGGTAGTTGTGAACGTAAAAGAAGAAATGTAGATATGTTTTTTAAGATCCATCATTGCGTTATCAAATTTGAAGATGTCCTAAATTGATTTTGGAAAAATTGAAGTGGTTTGAGCTCTTTTGAAAGTGTTTTGAGTTGTTTTGAATATTTCTGAGAAAGCATAAGTTTATACATAATGTCATTGAGTTTGTAGTGAATCAGAAAAGATAATACATAAGAATATCTCAAGTGAAATTTTACAATGCATTGAGATCATATATAATATATTTAGTAAGATAAAAAATATAGCAAAGGAATGCGGGAGATATTTCATATAAATTAGAAATGTAAAAGAGTGATTAAATAGTGATACATAACATCTCTTTGATGATATATAATATTTCCTTGATCATGTGTAAGAATAATAAAGAGTATACACTATGGTACAAATGACTAACTTAGAGCATAAAAAAGATGTATTTGGTGATACATTAGATTAACTCAGATATTCTAAAAATTATATAATATTATAATGAGAATAATTAATAATAATATTTAGATTATAGATAATACATAAGTATCATTTTGGATCATGTAATATTAAGTTTGGGTTTGTATAATTATAACCAAAAGTTTTCAAAGGATATGTGTCACCCTTCTATTGGATTTGGAAGATTATAAATACATTCCCAGGTGAAAATTAACATTAAACCAGATGATGTTAAGATATTATTTAGTGTTAAAATATCATGATACTTGAGGGATTTATCCATGATTAAATCCACGATTGGTTGTGAAATCTCAAGAAGTTTTAATAGTGAGTTGTTGATTTACACCATGAAATTATTATTGCATGTGAGCCAACATACTTGGTAAACAAGAATCAGTTTTGCAGATGCTTTAGTAAATTAAGTAAACAAGATTAGGGGAGAGTAAAAGATAATTTATTAATAGATATTTAATTATATATTTGAATTGTTTACATCAGAATAAAGAACACAATATAATTTGATGATATTATATTAGTTTTAAATAAGAAGATATGGTTCTATATTTAGGATTTATACTACGTTATTCTTAGAGGATATATAATCAAGAAAAAAAATAATTCGAATAAGATGATCACAATGATAAACATATATAGAGCATTAAAATTTTAATTATATAATATAATCTTCATGAAATGTTGACTTTATAAAATATGAATATGATTCTATGGAAAAAAATAAAGAGACACCAATGAAGTATTGATATTGATTAAACTTTGTGTTAATGGTTCATTGGAAAATAACAATGGGATTATAAATAAAAAACACCAATGTAATAAAATATCTAGATAATTTAAGAAGAAGAGGAAGACAATATAGAGAGACTAATATAAATACCATTTATTAAAGAAAATACTAGTTGACTATGTTCTTGTAAAATAAGAAGAGAGGTATTTTAATGTTACCATAATTGAGAAATCAAAAAATATATATTATTTCTTGTTGATTTGTTTTCTTATATTTATTATATTAATCCATGATTTTCCAATTGAATCTAAATGTGCAGATAAGAGAGCTGGTTGGTTTAAATATTTAATAAATGAAATTGGGTTATTTTTGAGGTTGTTGATTTCATGCACTGTAATATCATTGGTTCAATGTATAAGTGTTCAATTACATTCCCATTCCCTTATTTTTTCTAGATAATAAATGATAAAACTAGGGTGAGTGGGATAAATACAACTATATACCTAGGATGATCTAATAAATATTAAGAAAACATCTTAAATATCTATGTTCTATTTTCCATTGATTTTTTCTATATTTAATAGATTATTGAATGCCAAATGTGAGATGAGAATAATATTTATTAACTATAATAGGTTTGTAGGTAAAATGAAAGAGTTTCAATTATTAAATAGGTTCCCACTCAAAATCACCCTTGTCAATGTGGATACATTGATCATATGGAATAATAACCTGAAGTGTAGTAGGAAACACCATGGATAGTTCACATCATGTATTAATTTTATAATTTCAATTATTACATTTTAAAGGGTATTTGATATGAAAAATGCATTAAAAATGTTTTATGTTTGTGTATAAGATAAAATTTGATAGAGGTTTGATTCGTATAGAATAAAGTGTGCACTGAAGTATTTAAGGAAATGGTTACTATATCAAGGAATTATTTTTTATTAATTAATTTGAAGAACTAGTGGATCAAAATAATGATCTTGTATTTTAATCTTTTTATACCTCTTATATTATTAGAGGTGTTAATATAATGGTCTTTTAATATCAATACAGTAGATGATATTTTTAATTCACTTGGTTATGTTTTATCTAATTAAATGACATATATAAAAAGAAGATAAAGATGATTTTATCATGAAAAAACGAGTTTATCCTAGGTATTTTTTAAAAGATGATCGATATAATCTCACATCCCATAAGTAGTATATTTCAATGAAAAAATTTATTTTTTTTGAATATTGACCCAAACAAATAGAAAATATATATTATATGGATCACATAGTTTTTCATTACTTATTCTCACTATTAAAAATAAGTTTTATTTCCTAAAAACATGTTTCTGTATCATTGAATGATATTTTGAAGAAAATACGACTTCTATGTGGATAGTGGGATTATATACGGGATTTTATAAGTTCAATTTCTAAAAAATAAATGATTATAATATCTAATTTCGAAGTGAAATTGAATTTATATCCTAAAAGAGTTTAGGATGTGTTGGTAAAGAATGATATCAATATATAGAGTTTTATTTGGTTATAATATGATCAAAAATAAATGTATATAAACAATGGTTCTTTGATGATCAACAGTGAACATGATTGAATAATATAATAGAATTTATTGATATCATAACATTGGATGTTATAAAGTAATTAAATTTGAAAAAAATGTTATGTATAACCACATGTTCAAATAAGTGTTTGAATTTCTAGAGAAATGTGAATTTTAAATATGGTGTATGGTCTATTTTTAGAATCTGAACTCAGAATGGTATTCTAAGAAGTTGATCACCGTAAAAGTGTTATTTTGGAGGATGAATGAGGTTCAATGGGTATCTTGGAGGCTCATGTGAATATATAACTATGTTTTGGGAGGATAGGATATCGCTCTGCAGTATCCTTTAGCCAAAAACTATCCTTTTTCATGCCACATGCTATCCATTGGGCTAGGTACTAGCTCAACACCACTACTAGCACCATCGAATCATAGTTGAGCCATTGAATAGCTAGTGAGTCTAGGTTGGTAGCTGAATGGATTCTAGTGTGTTTTTTGTGTGAAAAAATTAGCATAGGATAGTTATTTCACTATCAAGTCCCTAAATTTAGTTTAAGAGTTATTGGGATATGATGGAGGCCATTCGACTGAGCCACTCTATCCCTTTTCATACTTCTCCACCATGGTTTGGTGGTGTTCTTGGAATTGTTTTATTAATGATTTAAGGTAGGCTCATATATTATCCTCTCATTCATAATCACTCCTCTATAATTTTTTTGAAATTTTATTTATCTTGGTTAGGTACTTGAGTATGATTCCACTATAGAATAGTGTAATCATCCAAATGTGATAGGGATTTGAAACTGTTTGTGTAGAAGACATCCCATAATGATGTCGACCTAATTTCGTTCAATAGTTCAAAAAAGGTATGTTCACCACTAATAAATTTCCATTAATTCAATTTAAATTATACTAAATAAATGATATAATTGGTGACATATTCTAGGTATGTTTCCTTGAATGGCGATGGGGAGGGGGGGGGGGGGGGTAATTCCATATGTAGTTTGAAAGGGTTTGGCTGTAGTTCAAAT
This sequence comes from Viscum album, assembly GCA_963277665.1. Lineage (NCBI taxonomy): Eukaryota > Viridiplantae > Streptophyta > Magnoliopsida > Santalales > Viscaceae > Viscum > Viscum album. The sequence goes on along the minus strand of OY728153.1, from coordinate 286,400,343 downwards.
GTGGAAGGGTCAATTGATGAGTTTTTTTGAATTATTTAAAATTTAATTATGTGTACGTAAATTATAAATCAGTCAAAGTGAGTTATATAATAAATTATAATGGTTTATTGTAATGACCCAAGATATTTGAATATATATATATATATATATATTTCACTCTAAGTTAATTCTATCTTCGATAACTTGTTTCATATGCATCAACAAACATAAATGAACTGAGAAATATTGGATTAATTTTATTTATAAAACTAAATGAAATATAAAAATGTCTAGTAAATAAAATCATGTTAATCAAAAAAATTCTTATATTTTGAGGATACATAATATATGAGATTTAATATTTATATAAATTTGTCTTTCTCGAATAATATTTTTATATGTATTTTATATTTTATCCAAACAATTAAATTGAACAATATTGAATGATAATATATAATATTTTAGTATATTAACTAATATATGAGTACTTTTTAAATTATGAATTGATATGAAGTAATATTATGAACACATAATGTTTCAAAACATTATTTTAAAAAATGTTTTTTATTTATATTTTCATTTTAAAACAAAATTTATAAGTTTTGGATCTTAATATGATAAAAGTAAATTTATTTTTGGATTTAAAGTGTCAAAATTATCTTATTATAAATTCAATAGTATTTTATAAAAAAATAATTTTTAGGTGAAAAGTGCAATATACCAATATTGTGAATTTTATGCCATATTAGTATATATGTATAACCTAAAAATTTAAGAATCCCATTTCTAAACAAAATATATATTTTTTAATTGAAACTATATATTTTAAATTATTTATTATAGTTTATGAACCTATATTTGATATTTTTGAACTCAGATAATATATTTTAATTTTTTTAATATATTATATATTTATTATATTAAAATTAATTTTTAAAAAATTTATAAATTAAACAGAAGAAATGGATTTCAAATTTTATAAAAGGATTATCTCACCACCCCTTTAATATAATTTTAAACATTATATTTCTTCCTAAAAATGAACCCCATTTCCTTTCAAAATCATCCACTTTCACAAAAATAATAATTTTTTCAAAAGATATTATTCTAATCCCTTCCATTCAAGGAATCCTTTAAGAGAAAGATAGAACTATCTATATAATCTTTTCAATAACATTTATTTATTTTATCATTTCATTTTAAATTTATTTTTTCATAATATTATTTGGTAACTTAAAATACAAACCATATATCCCCTTTATTATTTCAAAAATTGAAAAAATAAATTATGTGTATGTGCAGACTACCTCCTCTACGATATAACTTGTTTCGTTTTCCTTACCTACCTTAAAAGTCTAGTACTAAAAACAATTTAATATATAAGTACAATATTTATAACATGTTTTAGGTTATGAATATAATTTATCAAAATATTCATTTCTCTTATTCTATGGGAAACAAAATCAACATTGTAAAAACCCAAAGTTATCATAAATATATATTATGTCTTTATAGATTCATATCCATTAAATAATATAGCAAACCATGCTAAAATCTTTTTGGTCTAGTTCCTTTGGAAACATGGACACTTAATGAACTAGTCCATAAGTGAGATACATTATCTCTAACTATGTTATTCATAACTGTAACCCTTATTATTCATATCATATATAATTCATTTCATCATAACATTGGGAAATGAATCATAATAATTAGTTAGATTAGATACTTTGTAAGGGTAAACAAGGGATATATAGACATATAATGAGAATAATTGTACAAGAATTTGCGAACAACATTTGGAAATAATACCTTGAATATAATATATCATAAAAATGAGTCATGGTTTTAATCTTGGTAGTTTGTAAAACATGAATTATAATGGAATCAAAGAACACAAGCCATGAGAAAATAATATTGACATAAGACATAGATTTATGGCATACACATAAGAATGTAAATTAAATGAATTAGTAGTAAAGGATCATTTAAAAAACTATCATAGTGGAATGGGTTGACTTCTTAAACCATCACAGAACTCAAGGATCACCCCCAAGACTATAGTAGTGGAACTTTTCCCATATTATTATTGTTTCAATTATCATTTGAGACCAATTTATCTTAGAGATATCAGTGATTACTTTATGAGCTGAAGGGAGATATGGGTCCCAACCATCAAATAATACACTAATTTTTGTGAAAAATATTATAAATCATTCATCATATTATAACCCAAAAAAATGGGTTTCATAAACATTTCATAAAAACATAACTTTTGTAAAAGATACAGGTTTCAGAATCATTTCATCATTTCACTAAATCATATCACATGAAAAAGAAGATGGTTTCCTAGGAATTTAATAATAGTATAACCTTTTTATGTGAATGAATTTTCCTAAAAATACTTTCATCATAAAAATAAAAAATTTAGAGATAAAATAAGACTCATATCCTTGGATCATATCCTTAGTACGAATAATTCACATCAAAAGTTGTCATCTTAGATAGAAAATGATTTTGAATGAAAAATCACTTGGATCATTTCTCCAGGAATATATATATATTTTAAAAATCATGATTTTAAAATTAAAAAATTATATAATATTTTTTAAATACTATTCATTGAAACTAATATTTTAAAAATTATAAAGGAATCATTAAAAATTAATTAAAACATTTCTTAAGGAATATATGTTTTTCACATTGAGAAATTTTTTTTTTCTAAAATATTAAAATATTTTCCAAATAATTTTTTTTGAAATTATTATTTGAAAAATATAATGGAATATTTAAAAAATTGGGTGTTCATGATGTCAAAAAATTCTATAAATGCTATAAATGTTAAAAAAAGATTATTTTAACATTTCGGGTAAAATCCAAACATGCATTGTCTAAAAAATGACATGTTTTTTCCTTTAATTTTTTTATAATAATAAATGAATAAAAATATATTTAATAAATAATTTTGATATGTTTTTTTAAAAAGGTAACTTTTTTTAGAAAACACAGTTTTGGAGGAAATCAGGTTCTCGACTGAAGAGATAAATAAAGACGATTTTTATTAAAATCATTATTTTTATCTCTTGATTATATAAAGAGAGGAAAATTAATGGGAAATATATATTTACATAAAATAATAAATTCATAAAAAAATCATTACTTTTTTTTGTATGTATTATAATATTTCATCATCAGAAACATAAACACAAACAATCATGAAAAACAAGGATATTGTGTCATAAAACGCTTACCACTTTGGTAACATTAAATCATAATCCCCATGAAAGAATTACATAAAATGAACCATATAAAATCACTAGATTAAATGTATTAATGATATTATAGATACAAGTGTTTTAATATACACCTCGTAATGTTAGAGCATTTTAAAACATAACTTATGCTTCCAAGAAATAAAATTAATTTAAAAATCCATTACTACTTTGATAAATTTCAAGCCGTAAACCACATAAAAAAGATATACTAAAATGGATATTAAAATCAAAATAATTTTCATTATATTCATCACAAAATAAATTCATTCTCATCTTGTACACCATATAAAAGAAATAGGCAGTGAATATGGCATGTGTCTCACAGAAGTAAAAAGTGAGATAGAAATCCCTTACCTTAGGTCCTGACATCCTTCTTATAAATTTGAAACTCAGGTATAATAAATTTCTGTATATTATAAATATATTAGATAACCAAAATAATAATTATCATATGATATTTTATTTACATATTACCTTTTATTACCCGTTTATCAATAACTCATTGTTAAAATTACGTTTCAGGAATTATCTGCTTTGTTTTTTGAGTATGTTTTCATTTTTTATTTTCAGTATTCTTTCTTTTATAAGGTTTCCATAATCTCTAAAATTTTAACTATGATATAAATACCATATAAATTTATTATATATGTATTTATAATAATATATAAAATTTAGAGATTAAAAAGGTAATACACCGTTCATGGAGATTGTAGGCTGTATATATGCATGAACCTTATTTCCATTCACTCTTCAGATTGAAAGAAAGAAAGGTAAATAATATAATACCATTACAGAATAATTATTATTTCATTTATATAGAATTTTTATATTTAAAACTGTCTTTATAACCTTCCATGTAATGTGTATGTGAAGAATGGATCACATGAGTACATGAGGCAGTAGTCTACTGTACACACAAACGATATTAACATATTCCCATGGAATAGAATGTATGAATTAATATGTGTTATAATGATTCAATAAGAATAATAATATCCTAAATATCATATATAAATAGCAAATACATCATTACATTCATCAATTATAGGCGGTGATGGAAAATAAATAACATCAGTTCATGAGGTGGTAGTCCACACCATACACACGAATGGTCATTTCGTATAATTTTTGATTGAATAAAAGATGGATTTAGGTTATGAAAATAACATAATAACATATAAATATATGTCTTATAATGATTATATTATATCATCATGTCAAAATAATAATTTAATGAGTTTGAGGAAGAAATAAAATAAAATGATCGGTTAGGAATGTTCTCTCTTTGTTGGACAACTTCTAATGGTTTGTACCGAAAGGCTTCTTAGGATGGATTTATGACTAAAATAAGGATTATATGATGAAATTATGGAATTAAATAAGTGATTTTGGAATTTTTTGGTTGACAAAAATTAGTTTTTTATGTGTGAAGTGGATAGGATATGGGTGTCCTTTTATAAGTCAGGTGAGTGGCACACTTGTAATATTTGAAAAGAAAAAGGTATACCCACATTTTGAATAGTAAAAATGATAAAAATGGTCCATTATTGAAAAAATAAGAGGTAATTAATATATATGGGAAGATAATGTGTTTTTTAAATATTTTGAGTCATTTTTTACCATATCTCTTTAGTTTAACCCTCAGTTAAACCCATTTTTACATTAACCGTGGAAATTAGTTTTTAATATTTTTACGGTTCATTATGGTGAAAAATTAATTTGTCATTATTATATAATATAAATTATTATGATTCAAAATATTGAATAAATTTTTTGTATTAAATTTTTATAAGTTTCATAATTTAATTTAAAATTAAACCCCTAGATGCGAAAAGAAAACTAGTTTTCAAAGAGAACATGTTCACAATTTTGAAAACAATTTATGTTAATATTCTATATGAAATTGATTAAAATGAATTAAATATTATTAATATATATATAATTGAAAGAAATTACATTTAAAACGATCTTAATTTTTTTATGTTTTTAAATTCATTAAAAGAAATTATAATTATTAATAAAATCTAATATTTTCACTATACATCGAAAAGTTTATCTTTTTAAAAAATTATCAAAAATTAACCATAAGATAATTTTGACATGATGATTTCAGATATAAAAATTATTTTTCCAAATAAAATTTCTAAATATTTAAAATATTAATTTTAAAATAATTCCACAAAATATGACAAAACTGCTTTTTAGAAAAATTACATTTTTTACGCTTAAAATTGAATTTATTCTGATTTCATGTCTAGAAAAATCGTAATATGCATGTAATTTTTTTTATTAAATTCTTAGTATATAAATTTAACTAAAATGATTCACTAAATGGGATTTATTTGTGATAAAAATGTATATGCACATAAAAATAGTTATTTCAGAAATATATTTTCCTTATTTTCAAGCTGTTTTTGTTTTTATTATTAGTTAATTAGTAACCAATGAATTCATTTTATATATAAGAGTAAACCATATATTTTTATAATTTAGTTAATCCTTTTTATACACACCATTCCAATTGATATGAGATAATTATCATATTAAATATTAATATTTTAATAATATGTCAAGTTTTGTTTAAACTCGATGTTGCGTGTAATATAAGCTAAACTCACTGTTTCTTATAATAGAAGATAATATCGGTATTGTATGTAACAAAATATAATACTAGTGTTTCATATAATATAAGATAATATTTTTGTTGTGCGTAATAGAATATTAACTTGGTGATTCATGTACCACAAAATATCAAAAATATTAAATTTATTTAAAAAAAATATTTCACAAAATATTAGGGTATTATATTCATCCCCTTTAAAATTAAATTATCCCTCGAAATTAATTACTTTGGAATTAAGAAATAAGAATAATTATACCTCATTATTTGTTTAGGTTCCCATATAACATCCTTAAGATGATGATTTTTTCACAAAACTTTGACAAGATGAGTGGTCGTGTTTCACATCACTTTCTCTATATGATCCAGAATCTCCACTGGTTGCACATCATAAGAAAGGTCATGATCTAGAGGTGTGATCTTCGAGTTCAATACATGTGTTGGATCAGCTACATAATTCCATTGTAGAGATACATGAAATACGTTGTGAACCTAATAGAGGTTTGGTGGAAGTCTCAACAAATTGGCTACCATCTCGATACTATTAAGAATTTTTAAAGGACCACAATTCCAAAGGATTTTCATTATATAAGATCTTGAAATTTTTTATAAATTTATCAGAATTTTCTTAGGAACTCATTTATCTATACTGAGAACTTCTTATTTGGGTTTTACATTGGGGTGAATTTATGTGAAAATTTGATTTTTTGGAAGAAGTTTGTGTAGTGTACAATTGGCGTACGATTTCCCAAAACCGTGCACCTGAACTAAGAAAACCAGAAAACCATGTATATAGAATGATTTTATGGCTACGATATGGTTTTCCAAACCATTAAACCTATAATGAGAAATCATGAACCCCTAGAAGAGACACCCGGTTGAGGAAAATGTTTAGGGGAAACTATGTGCTCCAAGTAGCAAACAGTGAGCACAATTTTAATTTACATGAAAATTTGATTATAAAAAAAGTTATCATCTATATAAACCCCAAGTCAAACCCCAATGGTTCCCTAATGATTCATATAAATTTTGGAGGATCCTAGACAATTTCCAAGGGATCCCTACTTTTTTTTGTGGTGATTCAAATCCCATATTGAAGATCTGCACCCCTCTCGGTAAGAGGATCTTATCTCATGTGGCTTACATCCTCTCTCCAATATTTCCCTCATCTTTTAGAGGGATGTTATCCTGTATATTGTGGGAAATAAATATAGGTTTTTTTGATATAGATCTAGGATTACGGGATCTTGATTGTTTGATCTTGAACTAGAGCTTAAGAACCAGATATCATTCTATGTTGCTGTGCCACACAAATTAAGGATTTTAGTGGGAGAATGTTTGTCATCAATCTTGAGGTAGGTAGTATATATTTGAAATCCCAAAGTCTTGATTTCAATTACATATATTTAATCACATAGTTTATATTAGATGTTTATAAATTGATTTATTGATTGAATTAATTAATTTGGTGAATTAATTAACTAGGGAAATTGTGAAATTGGGGATAATAGGATTATAGTTGTTAAATAGTTAATTATTGAATTAATTATGAGAGAATTGATATTTTTGAATGGAAAAATTAATTTTTGAATTAATCATGAGAATATTGGGATTTTGATTTGAAATAATTAATTATTGAATTAATTATGGAATGATTGAGATTAATGAAATTGAATAATTTAATGTCGAATTATTTTTTTTATATTAAATTGATTTAAAAGAAATAATTAATTAAAGTATTAATTTTAGCTATTGAATTGATTAAGATAGAATAATTAATAGAGGAATAAATTGTGGATGTTAAATTGATCAAGATGGAATAATTAATGAATGAATTCATTAATGTAAATAATGTGATTATTTAATTATTCAATTAATTAATGGTATTGATAGGATTAGTTAATTGATTAATTATTAGATGAAAGAAATGTGATTATTAAATTTTTGAATTAAATAATGGGATTGATGAGATTAATTAAATGATAAATTAATTAATAGAAGTAATGTGATTATTTAATTTTTGAATTAAATAATAGGATTATTGGGATTAATTAATTCATAGATTAATTAATGTATGTAATGTGATTATTTAATTATTGAATTAAACAACTCGATTGTTGGGATGAATTAATTGATAAATTAATTAATGAAATTAATGCAATTATTTAATTATTGAATTACCTAATGGGATTGATAGGATAAAATAGTTGATGAATTAATTAATGAATGTAAAGTGAATATTTAATTTTTGAATTAAATTATGGGACTGATGGCATTAATTAATTGATTAATTAATTAATGGAATTATTGTAATTTTTTAATTATTGAATTAAATAATGGTATTTTGGGATTAATTAATTAATTAATTAATTAATGGATGTAATCTGATTATTCAATTGTTAAATTAAATAATGGGATTATTGGGATTAATAAATTTATTTTTTAATTAATAGATATAATTTGATTATTTTATTGTCAAATTAAATAATGGGATTAATAGGATTAATTAATTGATGAATTATTTAACTAAATTAATGTGATTATTTAATTATTAAATTAAATAAGGATATTTACAGGATTAATTAATTGATTAATTAATTAATCGAAGAAATGTGATTATTCAGTTGTTAAATAAAATAATGGGATTGATGGGATTAATTAATTGATGAATTATTAAAATTAAGTAATGCGATTATTTAATTATTTAATTAAATAATCATATTGATATGATTAATTAATTTATGAATTAATTAATTAATTAATTTAAGGTGATTATTTAATTCTTGAATTAAATTATGGGATAATAGGGATTTATTAATTGAATAATTAATTAACAAAAGTAATTTGATTATTTAATTATTGAATCTAATAATTGGATCGATATGATTAATTAATTGATGAATTAATGTGGAAAAATAATTGTTGAATTAATTGAAGGGATTTAATGTGTTTATTTAATTATGAAATTAATTAATGGAATTAACATGGAAAATTAATTGGTGAATTAATTAAAGTGATTGAATGAGATTAATTAATTGTGGATTTAATAAATGGATTGTTGTGATTATAGAATTGGGATAATTAATAATTGAATTAATTATTGAGATATTTTGGTTGTTGATTTGGAATAACTAATTGTTGAACTAATTATTAGATATTGTGACTGTTTATTTGAGATAATTAGTCGCTAAATTAATTATGATATATTGAGATTGTGGATTTTAGATAAATATTTGTTGAAATAATTTTTAGGTATTGAGATTGTTTATTTTAGATAATTAATTATTGAATTAATTATGATATATTGAGATTGTTGATTTGAGATAATTAACCATTGAATTAATTATTAAAATATTGAATTGTGGGTTGAGATAAATAACTTATGATTTTATTATAAGATATTGAGATTTTTATATTGAAAGATTAATTGATTAAATAATTATGAGATATCGAGATAGTTGATTTGAGATTATTAATTGATTAATTAATTATGAGATAAGGAGATTGTGAGTTGAGATAATTAATTTTTGAATTAATTATGTGCTAGTGATAAATTAATTGTTCAGTTAATTAAAGGGATTGATATGCTTAATCGACTGGGGAATTAATTTAGGAGGATTATGAGATCACTAATTATTTAATTAGTAATGATATTTAGATGATTAATTAATTGGTGAATTAATTAATTAGATTGGTATGATTAACTAATTACTGAATTAGTAATGAAATTTATGTGGATAATGAATTGTTGAATTGATTATCTGTCAATGAATGGTAACATGGTTATTCACTTGTGAGTTAAATTGATGAATGGTAACATGGTAATTCACATACGAGTTGAGATAAAGAATGATATAATGGTCACTCAATTATTAAATTATGAATTGTAATATGCCCATTCAATTGTGAAATTATGAATGGTTACATGGTCATTTAATTTTTATAAAGTGTGATTGGTAACATGGGTATTCAAGTTTGAATTAAAGAGTGGTTACATGGTCATTCAATTATATAAAGTATGAATGGTATCATGGGAATTAAAGTATGAATTAATGAATGGAAACAATGGAATTCTATGATATGAAATCCTTTGGGGATAGTTCCGAAATTGGCATAGGCCAAAGCGGGTATTGTGATATGTGTGTCCATGGGAACCCGAGGGTTTATGAGGTTACATAATGAATAGTTTATAATGTTATAGATGTTTACTTACGCATTGTGATTTATTAATTATACATCCTCATACACTATTGTTTGAATAGATTTTGTTTTTGATGTCATTGGTAGTCTTCTACTGAGTTGTACTCACACCCTACTTTGGCTAGTTGATCGATACCTGAATATCATTCATTGTTGTAGGATACGAAAAGGGAAAATGGCTTGTGTAAGATCATTGAATTGGGGTGGATCATGGATGAGGGAATAAAATGTGGTTCGGGACCCACTTGGGGGTTGTTAGTGTCTTTACATTTGAGTTTTCGTTTTGACAGTCATTAACATGATATATCTACTGTTCATTTTTGATATTGTATTTCAAATTTTGGTTATAATGTGATATTGGTATCCATATGGTTATGGTTATATATTTGGTTATTGTTTATTTATTTTCAATTTTTGTTTTCATCTAATAAAGAGGGTATAGTATCGCAATGATTGACATGAGACCCTCACTTTTAGTCAACTACATCTGGTATAAGAGGAGGCGTTCTTGAGGTGATGTAGTGGCCTGGCTCGGGGCACTAGTTTTTGGAACCTTGTTCAAGATGTCAAAAAGTTGAATCATAGGTTGTGTTCTTTTCTTTTATTTTGTCTTACTATTTGGGAAATGTAGATAGGAGAATATGATCTATCGGGACCTAGTTAAGAGCTCGGGTAGGGAGTACCTAACCCATGTATGGGGAGAAAAATCAAGTACCCATGGTGGGATTATTATTATTTATATTTTATGTTATATTTTAATATTAGTTCACCTTGGGTGACACACTTATTGTGTGATGTGATTATTTTTTCATATATTTATTAAGATTTGACTCGTGGACGAGAATGGATTGAGATTTTAGTTCCATGAATCATTCTAGGCACTATGGATTTCTATGGAATGCATAATTTTAGGCACGTATAGGAAAACGCGTTTTGGGTAAGTTGTTAAACATGAACTATTGTTCCCTTCTCATGTTAATTAAATGGAAAATTGTGCCTATATGAAATTGAGAATAGTAAAATGATGAAATACATGAATAAATTTGTGTCTAATGTGAGAAATTGAATCATGGGAATGTGTTTACCCTTTTTAAACATAAACTAGATGTTGGATGGGTAAGGGCAGTGATATGGCCTCAATTTTGACCATGTGGTAGGGTTTAGGGTAAGTGACACCTAGGGTGAGGGGTGGACACTTGGTTGGGATTATTGTGTGAAAGGATGGTGTTCATTAGGGAAAATCATAGTGTACTTTTATACTTGAGATGATCATGCCCTGCACCTTGACATCGTCCAATGTGCATCGAGAGAGAGTAATGGTTATATTCCATCCACATAAAAAAATGTTCTGGTGGGATAAAAAGGGACTTTTTAAAGGGTGCAACCATAGAGAAAGATATAGGTGAAACCATGTGGTGGGTGGTGGGCCACCAGCGGTACTCGAGTGAGGATCGTAAGGAGGTTATGTGTCGATAAATACCAAGGGTGTCATTCTTGGAATCCAGGAATGGGAGATGATTAATGTTTTTATTTTGAATATTGATTGAGGAAGAGAAATCATGCACACTTTTGGGGTTCTATAGGTGAGGGGGTGTGAGCCATGATAGATGGTAATTTATTAATGAAAACAATGACCTCAACAGAACTAATGTAGAGAGGGATGTGTTAGTACTATATATATGTATTTTGAGGAGAATACAATACATGTATTGGATCAATGTGAGAATGAGTTACATGGAAAGAACGTGCCGATAATTCATTTATTGTGGAAACATGGGAGTGTTTAGGAGGAAACATGGGAGAGAGAATCAGATGTGATGGATCAGTGGCCCAATCTGTTTTACTCAGAATAATAGAGATGCATTTGCGTACAACTCAATAAAGAACTATTATGATGTGGGGAGATTTTAAAATCCAAAAAATTTATAGTAATGTCTTAGGATTTTTTAGGTACTATTTTTTTTATTGTTTGAGTATTTATTTTGTGTTTTAATATGGGGTGACTTTAGGTAAAAATTTTATTTTTTGTATGAATGTTCGGTAGTACATGGTTGGTGGATGGTCTTCCCAAATAGTTTGCCCTTCCCCAACAAATCATGCAACCCTGGACAAAAGAGGGATTATACGGTTGGTGAATGAGTTTTCAAACCATTCACCCAAAAAGGAGAAATAGTACACCCCCACTAGCAGAGGCCCATAGTTAAGGCACACACTCATGGGAAACTGTGTGCTCTGAGTAGAAAACCATGAATGTGGTTTTAATTAACCATAAAAATTAGATTTTAAAATACCCAAACCACTATAATAGCCCCAAATTGACCCCCACTCACTCCCTAATGGTTTATATTTATTTAAGAGGCTCCTAGATGATTTATTTGGGATCCTGACCTACGTTCTTGTCGATTCAATGCTGAGATTGAAGATACACACCCCTCTGAGTAAGAGGATCTCATCCCGTGTGGATTTCTTCCTATCTTATATCTTTCTTGAATCTTTTAGTAGTAAGTTATCATTTTTAATGTTAGATAATGATATATATTATAGATATAGATCTAGTATTATGGGATCTTGATTGTTTGATCTTGAATTGGAGTTTATGATTCAGATCTCATTCTACAACATTTTGTAACAAAAATTGGGGATTCCCTTTATCAAATGTTTATCATCAATATTGAGGTAGTATGTATATAATTTAAATCCCAAAGTCATAATTTAAATTTCAAGTATTTAATTTTATATTTTCTATTATATTTTTAGCAATTGAGTTCTTGATTGACATAATTAATTTGGTGAATTAATTAATTCCAGAAATTGTGAAACTAGGGATATAGGATTATGGACATTGTATAATTAAATATTGAATTAATTATGAGGGAATTGGGATTGATGAACTGAATAATTAATTATTGAGTTAATTATGAGATTTTTGTTATTGTGATTTTATAAATTTAATTTTTGAATTAATTATGGAAAGATTGAGATTGTTAAAATTGAATAATTAATTTTAAAATTAATTATTTTTTTATTGAAATGATTAAGATGGGAAAATTAATTGAGGAATAAATGGGGGTTATTAAATTAACAGAGAAATAAAAATTAATAGAGGAATTAATTTGCGATATTGAATTGATCATATTAGAATAATTAATTGCTAAATTAATTAATGGAAGTAATAAGATTATTTTATTGTTGAATTAAATAATGGTATTTTTAGGATTAATTAATTGATGAATTAGTTAATAGTTGTTATGTGATTATTTAATTTTTGAATTAAATAACGCGATTGATGGGATTAATTAATTGATGAATTAATTAATGGATGTAATGTGATTATTTAACTGTTGAATTAAATAATGGGATTATTGGGGATAATTAATTTATAAATTAATTAATAGAAGTAATTATATTATTTATTTATTGAATTAAATATTAGGATTATTTGGACTAATTAATTGATGAATTAATTAATTGGAGTAATGTGATTATTTAATTGTGGAATTAAATAACGGGACCGATATGATAAATTGATTGATGAATTAATTAATAGAAGTATTATGATTATTTAATTATTAAATTAAATAATGTAATTTTTGGGATTAATTAATTAATTAATTAATGGGAGTAATGTGATTATTTAGTTATTAAATTAAATAATATAATTATTGGGATTAATTAATTGATGAATTAATTAATGGAAGTAATGTAATTATTCAATTGTTGAATAAAATAATGAGATTGTTGGGATTAATTAATTGATGATTTGACTAATAAATGGAATGTTATTATTTAAATTTTTAATTAAAATATTTGATTGATATGATTAATTATTTGATAAATTAATTAATAGAATTAATGTAATTATTAAATAATGTAATTAAATAATGAGATTGATGGGATTAATTAATTAATTAATTAATTAATGTATGTAATATGATTATTATATTATTCAACATTGGGGGGACGCAGATTATCTTTTTATTAGCTGTGTTGTAGCTACTTCAATTTAGAAAGCCATTGGAGATTTTTCTGAAATCTCATTGTCATAGATGACTCACATTAGAGATTTCATTCAATGTTGGGGGGTCCCTCTCTATTTACACACAACTGTTTGATTTATTCCAGGTTTCTTTGTCAGAGTTGCTACATTACATATGGTATATCCACAATTAGGTACTCCATTCTGGTGTTTTCTTCGCGGCGCACAATGCTCGTTCTCACATTCCTACTACTATTCAAGAGGCAAACATTCCATTTAAACATTTCTTCTCCAATTCAATTCATGAATTGACAATTCTTAAATGGATAGGAGTAAATTAATCTTTCAGGCCTCTGAATGGTAATTTGGACGTTTTATGTTAGTATCTTTTTTTTTGTTGGATTAAAGTAAACTGTGATGGGGCTTCTCGAGGCAATCCGGGTCCCTTAGGCTATGGTGATATCTTCAGAGATCACGAAGGTGGTGTTCTTGGCTGTTTTTATGGGTTTTATGGTGTTTCCTATTCAACTAAAGCTGAGATTCTTGGTGTTATTATAGTGGTGGAACATGCTTGGAGGCACATGTGGAATAATATCTATCTTGAGAGTGATTCTACGACTATTGTTTCAGCTATTAGGTTGGGATCTCTTTACATATCTTGGAAGCTCTCTAATCATTAGATCAAATTCTTAGATTCTCTTTAATCAATGCATTACATCATCACTCACTCTTATCGAGAGGAAAACATGGTGGAAGATGGACTTGCAAATAAAGGTGTTGGGGGTGTTGAATTTTTTTGGTATGATTATCTTTTTGGTGAGTTTTTACGTCTTCTTGAGAGAGTTTGTGATGAGACTCTTGTTTCTAGACTAGTGTAAGTTGTTTGTTTTTGTTCAATAATGGAGCCTTGATTTTCTGGGAAAGGTCTCATCTCTTTTAAAAATAATGGGGTTGATGGAATTAATTTATTGATGAATTAGTTAATGAAAGTAATGTGATTATTTAATTATTTAATTAAATAATGGGATTTTTGAGATTAATTAATTGACGGATTAGTTAATGAAAGTAATGTGATTATTTAATTATTTAATTATTTAATTAAACAATGGGATTGGTAGGATTAATTAATTTATGTATTAATTAATTTAAGTAATTTGATTATTTAATTATTAGATTACATAACGGGATTGATGGAATTAATTAATAGATAAATTAATAAATGGAAGTAATACGACTAATTAATCATGGAATTAATTAATGGAATTGAAATTTATAATTAGTTAGTGAATTAATTGATGGGATTGAATGTGATTAATTAATTGTGAAATTAAATAATTTAATTGATATGGACAGTTAATTAGTGAATTAATTAATGGGTTGGAATGAGATTAATTAATTATGGAATTTATTAATGGAATTGAAGTGGACAATTAATTGGTGAATTTATTGAAGGGATTGAATGTGATTAATTAATTGTGGAATTAATTAATGGATCATTATGGTTGTGGAATTGGGATAATTAATCGTTGAATTAATTATAAAGATATTTTTATTGATTGGAGGAAATTAATTGTGGAATTAATTATGGTAAATTGGGATCTTTTATTTAAGATTATTAATTTTTTAATTAATTATGAGATATTCTGATTGTTGATTTGAGATAATTAATTGTTCAATTAATAAGTGATATTGGGATTATTTATTTGTGATAATTAAATGTTGAATTAATTTGGAGATATTGATATTATTGATTTCAGATAATTAATTGTTTGTTTAATTATCAGAATATTGAATTGGGGTTAAAGATAAATAATTTTTGAATTAGTTATGAGATTCTGAGATTTTTGAACTGAATGATTAAATAATGACTTAATTATGAGATATTTAGATAGTTGGTTTTAGATAATTAAATGATGAATTAATTAAAAATATTGAGTTTGTGAATTGGGATAATTAATTGTTTAATTAATTATTGGTTAGTGATTAATTAATTGCTACATTAATTGATAGAATTGATGTGCTTAATTGATTAGGGTATTAATTAATGGAAATTTTCTAATGAATAATTGTTGAATTAATAATGAGGTTGATATGAAAAATTAATTAGTGAATTAATAAATGGGATTGGAATGATTTAGTAATTGTTGAATTAGAAATTAAATTTATATGGATAATTAATTATTGAATTAATTATGTGTTGATGAATGGACACAAAGTCATTCACTTATGAGTTAAAATCATGAATGGTAATTTGGTTATTCACATATGAGTTGAGATAGTGAATGATTACAAGGTTATTATATTTTTAAATTATTAATGATAACATGGTCATTAAATTATGAAATTATGAATGGTAATGTGGTCCTGAAATTGTATAAAGAGTGGATGTTAAAATGGGAATTCATGTATAAATTAAAAAATGGCAACATGGTAATTAAATTATATAAAGTATGAACAACAACATGGTCATTAATGTATGAATTAAATAATGTTAATAATGGAATTATGAGATATGATATCCCTTATAGAGGTAATTCATACTCCTGAATGGGCCAAGCATGTGTTGAGATACGAGCGTCCATGGGATCCTAAGGTTTGTGTGGTTAAATAAACAATAGTTGATTATGTTATTACAATTTATATATGAATTGGGAATTTTTATTTATAGAACTTAATACACTGTTATTTTACTATATATTATTTTAGACGTCGTTAGTAGTGTCTTGATGAGTTATACTCACACACTACTCGGGATGGATGATCGATACCCAAATAAATTTCGTGGGTATAGGATAAGATAAGGGTAAAGGACCTATGATAGATGTTTGAGTTGGGGTGGACCATATATGAGGGAACCATATGTGGTTCAATAACAACTTATGGGATTTTAATGTCTTTAATTTTGAGTTTAATTATTTAGACTTGAAACGTACATTAGTATGGAATATCTATTGTTCAGTTTTGATATTGTATTTCTAGTTTTGGTTATCATTTGATATTGGCAGCCTTCTAGTTTTGGTTATATATTTTGTTATGGTTTATTTATTTTCTCTTGCTATTTTACTGTAACAAAGAGGTTATAGTCTTCCCATGGCTAATAGTAAACCCTCATGTTTAGTCAGTAGCCTCTGGATAATGAAGAGGCATGCTTGAGGTCATGTAGTAGACCGGATCGGGACACTGTTGTGTGAAACCTATGTCGGGATGTTACACTTTCCTTTATATCAAAAGATTATTTTAATCCTTTGGTTATTCATTGATCAATTTACAATTCATCTCTTACTCGATGAAATTAGGATGAAATTTCTAATTCATGATGAACTAACAGATCAGAATATCCCTAATAGAATGAAAATTCATTCCTTCTATCTCTATTTATCATAAAAAAGTGGTTCTCACAAGTAATCAAATATCCATAATTCTTCATATGTAGAAGTAATAGTTTAATCACTAAAAAATCATCTAAGTTTCATCTTAAACTAATCCATAAATGGTTATCCTTATGACCCCTCCAAAATTAAAAATTTACAAATTTGTTCACTAAATATCCCTAAATAAACATTACATTAATCCTGAAAATATCATTTTGAAGTTTCTAATGGTCAAATGAAAAATATGTAAATACCATGATCATATATTTTGCTAATGATTGGTAATAACCATAATTACCATAAAAAATCAATCAAAACATCTGCTCTTCATCATTCATTCAATAATATCGTGGATTTTTGAACATATTCCATATATCCAATAATGATGTATACTGCATTAATGATAACATAAACTAATTTTTCGACAAATAATTTATCATTTATGAGGCCTTCAATACCATAAATTTACTTTATCCATATCAATCATCCATTTAGCCAATCTAAACAACATTTTATCAATATTAATAATAATAAGTGTTATTTTCCCTAAATCATGTATCTTCTATAAAATGTTACCATGATATTAAATAAATTTTCTAGGTTATTACTTCTATTCAACATATTCTTCACAATCCTTAATGAAAAACTTCTACAGAAAAATACATAAATATTTCATGACTCATGTGATATAATTCTTGAATTCTAATACAGTAACACTTTAATCATTCCACTACATTCTTAATAAATTAACTAGGATTTATCAACTTTTTTGATAAAAAATATTCCCTAAAATATGAATTATGAATCATGTCATAAAATTCAAAAATCTTAATATAACAATCCATCAAAAATTTAACATAATGAATACTATTAATAGATCCCATACATTTTATAATTCAATTTTGGTATCTTCAACATCAAAATTATAAAAATTACTCATACCACCTTATTGATTTTTTTCATGATCTTTTCCTTAGTAAATCAATACATATAATTCCAATACATTACACATTTATAATATCCAACCATTGATGATGCCTTAGGGAAACCATTATTCACATCCACATTATTTACTAAAAATTTCATTTTTCATTAGAAATTACTTTCATTGTATCCTTATTTTCACAAATTAAAACTTCTTCCTAGTCCCTTGAGACATTACCTTGAGTGATTCATCCCACATTATTGACATATAAGAATCTGGGACCACTTTTTTCCATATTATCCATCACCCGAGCTCTCGATAAACAATGTCATTCTGTTATTTGGTGAGTTTGCGAGTTTTCTAAGGTGTAAGTTGTTAATAATATATCATGATAACTGAATAGTAATTATCAAAATATCCATCACACAAGTCATCACCACATTTGGTTTGACATCAACACATTGTCTACCACATTCAATGTTAACTAAGATCCTTCTTGTTCCTGACATTGACCAAAATTAAAAAACATAGTTTAAACAATAGTAATAATAGTTTTAAACCACATAATAATGAAAAATCACTTACGGTATGTCTAAATATTGAAAAATTATTAAGTAATGACACTTTATTTTTATCCTATATCATTCATGGACATTATTTAAATCCTTCCTGATAGTTATAAAAGTTTTTATGAATTTCAAAACCATATCCTCTGTGAGTGTCAAACTAGTTATGTAGTAAAGCCCACTATCATGAAAAAGGTGATGATTAAGTCCATGTAAATGCACATTTTTTGGAGTTATTACTCCAAGGTACCTATGTTCAAGAGATACGTCCACTTGTAGTATCTAGACAAGGATGTAATTTTATAGAAACCACTTAATCAATCCTTTTACAAGATTTCAGGACAATTTCTTATACTTTGACTCATCCTTATACTTATCCTTAGATATCTTACTAATGTTTTTTCATCCCAGTTGCCACAGGTTTACTATAACTTACTTTGATAAAAATTGAACACAAACTACTCATACATAATAATTATTTCTTAATAGATGAATATTCATTACATAAAATAATGATCCATGCTATAATTCATTAGGTTTAGTTCCTTTGGAAACATAGAAACAAAATCAATCGGTCTATAGGTGAGATACATAATCTCCCACTATGTTCTTGATAACTATAACCCTTCTAAGACATATCATACAAAATACCTTTCATTATAACATGGGGATAGGAAACACAGTAAAGTGTGAAATTAGAAGCTTATTAAGGGTAAACATGGGAGATATAAACATATTATGAGCATAAATGTATGAGAACATGTGAATAATATTTTTAAAATCATACCATGCGTATAATATATCATTAACCTTTGTCATGGAAAAAATCTTTTTAGTTTATATGACATGAATCAAAAAGGAATCAAAGAATATGAGCAATAAGAACACAATATTGTAATGATTCATGGATTTGTGGCATAAAAATAAGAATATAAAATAATTTATTAATATTTACCATGCATTTCCAAACTGCCATATATGAATAGTTCCACTCCCCAAACCATTGTAGTATTCAAGGTTCACTCCCATGACAATCATAGAGGATGAAGCCCATTACTGAACTGTGTTCACTCAACATTCTAGCCCTATTTATCTAATTATATATAAATATTTACCCAATTAATTATTGGGACATATTGGTATCACCCTTCACATAATCCCTCATTTTTTGTGAAATAAGATCACAAAACATTCATCATATATAGTACCCCTGAAAAGAAATGGGTTTCATAAACATTTCATCATGACATAAACTGTGGAAAAGACATTATTTTCATAACTATTTCACCATTTCATCAAAGAACAACCTATGAAAAAAGAATAGAGTTCAATAAGCATTTTATTATTGTATAACCCATGGATGAGAAACAAATTTTATAAAAATATTGGAATCATTAACATAAACCATTTAGAAAAATAATAAAATTGGTATCAATGGATCATATCGCCAAAAAAATAAGTAACATCAAAGGATGTGATATTAGATGAAAAATTATTTTTAAATAAAAATAACGTGGAATATATTTTGAAGAAATTTTAATTTAATTGAAAATAAATTTTTTGAACTAAATATTTATAGAATATTTTAGAAATCGTTTTATTTGTAAAAAAATAATGATGACAAATAATGTAATATTTATAAAATCATTTAAAACATTTTTTGAGGAAAATATTCTTTTAACATTGAAAAATAATTTTTTTAAAACCTTAAACAATTTGAAAATACTATTAATTGAAAATAAACCTAGGAACTTATAATGTAATATTTAAAACATTGAGTTGTATTGATGACAAAATATTCCATACATGTTGTATATGTTAAAACAAAGATTCCTTTTTCATTTTTGGTAAAAGCTAAACATAAATTGTTCAAAAAGTGAAATGAAGTTTCCTTTAAATATATATTGTAAAATCTAAAAAGGGTAATTTTTTTAATAAATAATATGGATAATTGTTATTTAAAAAATTTAATAGATTTTAGAAAACATGATTTTGGATGAAAATCAGTTTACTACCAAATAAATAAATAATGATGATTTTTATTTCAAATATTCATTGATCTATTAAGTACATAAAGTGAGGTAAATGAAGGGAAAAGAATTATTTTTTGTATATAGCTATATGAGATGAAAATTCAAGAGTTTATTGATATATTTACCATAATATTTCATCACAAGAAACATAGTCAATAACAATCTTAATAAATTATGAGATTGTATCATAAATCACTTACCAATTTGGTAACAAAGAATCATAATCCCCATGAAGAAATAAAATTAAATGAGACATAAAATGTCATTATAATAAATTAATTCATTATAATTCATATAAAATGGGATTATTATACACCTCATAAAATAAGATAGGTGCACAACATAACATATGTCTCAAAAAAATTGAGAAAACAAATTCTTACTTATTTGGTATGTTTTGATCTATAATCTCCATGAAAGAGAGATACTAAAATGGATATGTAAATACCAATTATTTTTAGGATAATAATAATAATATTATAAATTCATGTGAATTATTTACACCAAATAAAATAATTATTTGGTAAATATAGAATGTGCCTCATAGAATTAAAACGTGAGATAGAAATCCTTTAACTTATGTACCAAATTACTATATATATGTTTAAACCACCTATATAATAGATATAGTTTTATTATATATATATATATTAAATAATTATAATAATATTTATCATACCATATATTTTTTACTTGTGACATTTTATTACCCGTTTATCAATAATTCCATATTAAAATCATGCTCATGTTAATAACTGCTTTGTTTCTTTGAGTATGTTTTGCTTTTTTATTTTAGGTCTTATTACTTTGATCATGGTTAAATGATATATATAATTCTAAATGGAATATTAATATCATATATATTTAGTATTATTTTATTTATAGTTATCCATAAAATTTATAAATAGAAAATGAAATACACCGTCATGGAGATGGTTTGTCATACATACGCATGAATGTTATTTAATTTTTTTAAATAGATTAAATGAAAAAAAGTAAATAATATATGAAAATTAAATAATACTTATTAGGTAATATATAAAAAATATTTTTATTTAAAACACCATTCATTACCTTCCATTTAAAGAGTTTGTGAAGAACAAATCACAACACTTTGCGAGGTGGTATTCCACTGTACACACGAACAATGTTTTTATCTCTGCATGGAATGTAAATTAAGAAGCAATTTTTGATATCATGATTAAATAATAATAATAATAACTTCATAATTATCATATATAAAAAATAATTCTATAAATATATCCATATGTTATAGGTGATAATGAAAAACAAATAACATCGATTTGTGAGGTGGTAGTCCACCACACACATGATTGATGATTTTGTATACCGTTTGATGTAATTGGAGAATGATTTAGGTTACTAAATAAACATAATAAAATATAATTATTTTTAATATACTTAAGTAATTATCTCATCGTGGTATAATAATAATTGAAGGAGGTGGAGGACGAAATAAAATAAAACGCTCGATTAGGGACGTTACCTCTTTGTCAAAAAACATCTTTTGATTTATACCAAAAATGATTCATAGGATATATTTTTGACAAAAAAAATACTTCTATTATTCTAGTATAGAAATAAATATTTAATTATTTAAGGGATTTTATAATACAATGGTTTTTGGTAGTGTAAATAGGAGAGGAGATGGGGTGGCCTTTTATAATTTTGATGGGTGGAACACTTGTAAAATTTGAAAAGAAAATGGCGTACCCACATTTTTTGATTTACCAAAGGATTAATAAATACTACTATATAAACTAGAATATATATTGTATAAATATGGTCATAAAATGTTTTTTACATGTTTCGGGTAACTTTTAACCGTTACCGTTTTAGTTTATCCTCTATCGTAAACCCATTTTTACCTTAACTTTGGTAATTAATTTCTCCTATTTTTAATATTGATTATAGAAAAATATAATTTTAACATATTATATTATATAAAATATTATTATTATTATAGATATGGAATCCATTTTTACAAATTAAACCCATTGAAGTGGAAGAATGTATTTTAAAATTAAACCCACAGATGATATGAGAAAACGGGATTTCAAAGAGAACTTGTTCAAA
Source organism: Viscum album (assembly GCA_963277665.1). NCBI lineage: Eukaryota > Viridiplantae > Streptophyta > Magnoliopsida > Santalales > Viscaceae > Viscum > Viscum album. The sequence continues at coordinate 286,377,301 of OY728153.1, read as the reverse complement.
ATTTAAAAAGGTTTTCATTTAAAAATTCATTTTAAAATTGATTCTAATGAAAATAATTGTATTTATAGATATATAATTTTAATAATTTTATTTTTAAAACAATAATAAAATAATTTTTTAGTTGAAAAATGTTTTACAAGTTATGATAATTCACAAAAAACCCAGTATTTTTCACTATTCATCATAAAATTTATCCTTTCAAAAAATTATCATAAATTCAATATAAGATAATTTTGATATGACGATATTAAAAATTAAATTTAAATTTTAAAATAAATTTTTACAATATAAAAAAATTAATATTATAAGTAGTGTACAATTAGAGGATAAACTGTTGTTTAGAAAAAATACAATTTTAAGCATGAAATTGGATTTATTCTTATCTAATGTTAACAAAACACATAAAATTTTTGAAAAATATTTGATTTAATATATAGTATATAAATTCTATTATAATGATTCAATAATATAGATATATTTTTGGTAAAACAAATTTTTGAGAATAAAAATAATTTTTCAGAAAAAGAATTCTGTTATTTTCAAATAGATTTTATTTTCATTTCTAATTAATTGGTAACCAAAGAATTCATTTCCTATATTTATTTTTAAAATTTATTTTCATAATTTAGTTATGATTATTCATACCCACCATTCTAAATACTAGTAAATAACTATTATACAAAAAAATACTATTTTAATAGTACGTCGCGTCTCATTTAAACACAATGTTGTATGTAACACAAACTATACTCTATGTTTTATGTAACACAAGTTAATATTAGTGTTGTGTGTAACATAATATAATCTTAGTTGGTCATGTAAAATAAGATAATATTAATGTTGTGTGTAATAAAATATTAACATGTTTTTTCATGTAACTCAAAATATAGAAAAGATTAAATTTATTTGAAAAAACACATTTCACAGAATCTTAGGGTTTTACAAATATACATGTGTATGTGATGAAAAACACCTCCATAGAATGGTATATTAATTTTTTTTACTAAAACCATAATATAAAGTTTTAAATTATAATTGGTGAGTTTATAAGAAAAATAAGAAAAATAAATATCATGAATATATTTCTTCATGTATAATACAAAAGTAAGGATCTTTATTAAGTAATTCATCAATGTCGATAAAATATACAAAAATAATTCATATTTGATTTGACCTTTCAAAAATAAAAAAATCATATATCACAAGACTATAAAATTATAGGTAATTTTAAAAAACAAATTATGGTAGGACACACGACTTTGTAATTATTAACTTGGTATAAAATAACGGGTACACAAATTGACATCATAAAACATGCATGGAATAATTAATGTTACTAACATCCGATAATAAAAATAATAAATAAATAAATAAATAATATATTCCAAATAAATGATCATAATTAACGTATATAAATTGGCAATATATATAAATAAAGTTCTAAAATAGTGTATTATGATAGTTATATTTTTTATAGGAGGATAGAGAATATTTCACTAAGCGGGAATAACGGAATGAGGGTCTCATAACTCAATTATTTTTCATGTGTCATAATCAATCCAATTTGATTTTTGATCATTCAATATTGAATTATTATACCCTAAGATGATGTCATATTTTTTTCAATAATATTTTATATTAAAATCCTACTTCACCCAATATATTCTAATTTCAAGATGAATATATTATTTTATAAAAAAATGTTATTTTTTAAGAATAATTTTCAGATTTCTCTCTATATCAATATATTTGATTCTTGTAAATATTCTACATTAACTATTGAGAAATAAAATTAATTTTATCTTAAATAAACTTACAATTACCCTTTATTTTTTTTAAAAAACGATTCATTATCTTTTTAATAATGTGGGTTTTCAATGAAGATGTTTTAACATATTCAAAAAGATTTTCCTTACTATGATCTTATATCTATCCTTTATATATATCACATTATTAATTATGATTTATTCCATATCATGGTATATATATTGGAATATTTTTAAATTATTTTTATAGTAATTTTACAATTTATCTTCAAAAAATAGGTTTTTGAAAGTTACTTCAAAAGCACATATTTTAAAATGATATTAAGAAACGTTTTTTAGGAACAATTTTTTTGATTTGTCTTCTATTTTGAAAGGATTATTCTAAAATTAAGTAATAATTTATAATTCAACAAATATGTTCTCTTTTTAGAAAATTCTTTTGGGTGATCGTGTTTCCTTTTATAAAATGATCAATTTTTTATGTGATTCCATTTGGAAAAGTTATGAAACTGATTTTCATAACATGGGTTATTTATAATTAGATGAATGATTTGATTTTTTTGGAACTCAAATTTATCTATGATGATAGGTGGGGTCTTATATCACCATCCAATGGATTGGATAAGTGTTTATATATCATGGGATAGTAATGATAATGAAGTAACAAATCCTTACACAACTATGCGAATCGAGTAATGTTTTTTTAATGCTCTATAATAATTAAGTAGGGATGCTTTATCCACTATGTTAATAAATCTGGTGGTCCAATATAATACACTATCTTACATATGGTTATGTTTTTTCCACTTATTCTTATTATGTTACGATTAATTTCAAATCTATACTAAATGTTTATGATATTTAATGTTCTAAATATATTATTCTTTCTTATGTAATGATTTCATGTTTTGATTTATTTTAATTATATGATTATAAACCATGTATTTTGTATAAATTATTTTTTATTATGTTTCTATTTTAAAATCCTTAATTCTAAATCATGTTTTATAACAATCACTTATGTTTCTAGTATCTTTTTATATGATATTTCTCTCTTGATCAAGTTTTCTATTTCGTTTATGATATAATGGTTATGAGTAGTTGATAAGTTTCCCATAATAAGCATTTGAGATCTCCCCTTTATTATGTTTACATTCCATTGGTTAGGAAGATGACAATATCACATGATATTCCTAGAATAGGGTAATGATGATATTGATTATGGAGAAAAAAACAAGTATTATAAAATAAAATATTTATTTTGATAGTCTCCAATATAATAAACCATTAGGACCATGGCTTGTGAGACTATTTGTGTGATATATTAATTAAATCACTAAATCAATGTATTATATATATTTTTTTGATTGGATCACCAAATTTGGTATTATCGAAGGATTGAGTTTTTGGGATATTAATTTGAATAACATTAATGAAAACCCAGAGAAAAAAATAAAAGGGATGAGTCTATGTATAGGATATCATCCTAATGTTTTGGAAATATAGTGATTGTGTGGATCTCCTAAAAATTATATCTATATTAATATAATACATTAGGGTGAATAATATGTCACATAAGAACATATGGGTAATTACCTCAAAAATAGAGGATTGGGTGTTAACATAATATTCACCTAGTGCATGATAAAGAGGCCTCACTGTAAACCTATTTTCCACTTATATGAGATATTATTTGTTTAATAACATTATATTTATAAACCATAATAATGGATTTTTGTATGATATTAAGTAATTAGGTATGAAAAATAATAAGAAATTTACCATACATAACCTATATTGAAGACTCAAGGTTCATATGTTAGGGTATGCACATAATTTTTTAGTTATTTCATCTAAGATCGTAGTTTTAATTATGAATATTTAATAACTAAATTCCCTGAACATTATTTTATATCACAGATGTTTTGTAAGGATTTTGATTCTATATATTTCCTGTAAATGTAGTTCCTATAACCTTGGTTGAATTTGTCATAATTTTGGGTATGGATTGGCTATCCCTACATAGATAATACATAAACTATTAGGATATAGAGATATCAATTCATATTCCAAAACCTCTTGTGATCAAATATCTACACAAGGATGATTATGATCTCCCTTAAGAATAAAATTATATAATAAGGTTTATGGTACCCAACAACAAGGGACTCCTGGATCAGATTACTTTGGATAAAGTCAATTTTAATTATATGTCTATTTTATGGGAGAATGTTGATGTATTTAAAAATAAACTACTTGGTATTTCCCCAAAGTAAGAGTTCGAGTTTTGAGTCAAGATATGTTCTAGGTCCATTCTTAACCTAAAGAAACCTTATATAATTACACCCACTATGTTGGAATAATTATGGAAAAAATTTCATGAGAATTTTTATAAAGGATTTTTATGCTTTGGTGATTCAATTTGGGAGCTCTAATGATTTTTGTTATTAAAAGGATGGATAAATGCGTCTCTAGATTGATGACCGTGAACATAAAAAGATCACAATCAGGAAATGATATCATATACCCTCTATTTATTATATGTTTGATCAACTATGAGGATATATATATTTCTTGAATATTGAACTTTGATCCAGATATCATTAATTGAGGGTAAAGAGTTGATATATACCTAAGACCAATTTTTTCATAAGGTATGCACCATATGAATTTATAGTGATTACATTTGGTCTTACAAATTATCCTTATAATTTTTAGTATTTTTTGAATAGAGGATTTTGATATTATCTTGAAATTTTTTTGTTAGTATTTATTGATAACGTTATCATATATTCTATGGTCAAGGAAAACTATGAAGAGTATTCGAGAAATGTTTTAAGGATTTTTTAAAGGATATATTATATTCTAAGGTGACAAAGTGTGATTTTTTATGGAAAAACTATCCTTTTTAGGTTATGTTATCATCAATGAGGGTATATCTATAGACACATCATGATATATTTTATTGAATTACATTTGTGACCAATATTATTTATATAAATATATAGTTTTCATGAATTATTTGGATTGTAGTGGTTTATTGTGAAAAACATTTCATGATTATACAATCCACTAGACAAGTTTACATGGATGGGAGTGAAGTTCCTCTAGATAATGGATTGCGAGGAAATATTCAGGGAGATTAAAAAAAGAAAGGTTTTGGAATCTATAATTACAATACCATATAGTGGAGAGGGGTTTTTGATATACAATTATTTTTATTTGAGCGGTTTGGGATGAGTTCATATGTTAATAATGAAGTTAATTTCTTACAGATCATATCAATTAAAGACTCATGAGAAGAACCACCAAACCCATGATCTGGATCTGTTGGTAGTAGTATTTATATTTTAAATTTTTTGGCATCATCTTAGTGGTGAGAAGTGTGATATTTATACTAAACATATGAGATTAAAGTAAATATTCACAAAAAATAGATGAATATGTATGAAAATAGATGTTTGGAATTGATAAAACACTATGACTCATTAATACATTATCACACATGGAGGGAAAACTAGTTAGCTAATGAACTATGCTGAAATTATCATTTTATATTATCTATAATGAGGATCAAAAAAGAATCATTACTCATGGATTTACAATGAATTAATCTTAAAATCATATGGGGAGGTGAGAAATACTATCTTACCAGAATGGTTTCTCAACTATCCATTCATGTAAATGTTAAAGAATCCCAAAAATATGATTCAAAACTATATAAAAAGGTAGTGAGTATTATATATTTTGTTTTTAATATTGATGGTGTTATAAGGATTGGATTATGGATATGTGTCCTATCAAAACTAGAAATGAAGAGGGAACTTCTGGATGATGCTCATAGATCAACCTTTTTAATTCATCTATTAGGAACCAGTATGTATAGAGATATATACAAAACATTTGGTGGGATACCATGAAGAGAGAAATTATAGAATATGTATCTCTATGATTGGTATAACAACATGTTAAGGCTGAATTATAAAATTCTAAGGGAATATTAAAATAATTACCCATAATAGTAAAAAAATGGGAAAAAATTACCATGGATTTGTCATAAGACTCCCAAAAACTAATAAGGGATATAATTCTATTTGGGTTTTAGTCAATCACATTACATAGTTAGAACATTTTATTTTCATTGAAGAATATTTCCCTCTTTTCTCGATCTCTTAGATATACATTAGTGAAGTGGTTAGACTACATTATGTTCCACTTTCTATTGTATCTTATTGAGATATAAGGTTTATCTTGAGGTTCTAAAGAAGTATTAAAAAGGTATTTTAAATAGAGTTTAGTTTCAGCACTTCTTATCACCCTTATAAAGACGGTCAGTCTGTGAGGTCTATCCAAAATCTAGAGTATATATATAGATCTTTTTGATGGAATTGAAAGCATGCCGGGATCAACACCTTCCCTTTATAGAGTTATCATATAAAAAAACATTCTATTATGTCATTTAGATGGAACCATAAGAGGGTTATTATGGGAATATATGTTGGACTCTAACATTATGAGATGAAGTTGTAGAAGGAAATTTGATAGGTCCTTTCCTTTTCTAAGAAACAAAAGAAATGATTCAAATCGTTCAGTTCTATGTTAAAGAAACAAAAGTTGATATAATAACTATGAAGACCATCATTGATGAGATATAGAGTTTGAATTTGGTGAAGAGGTATTTATACAAATATATCCATGGAAGTAGGTTGTGAGATTTTGGAAGAAAATGAAGTTGAACCCTAGGAATATCAATCCATTTAAGATTATTGATCCGGTTAGGGATGCCTCTTATCTCTTATGGCTCCCTTTCAACCTTTCAAAAGATCTTGATGTGTTCTATATATAAATTTTTAGGAAGTACATACTAGAAACATAACATTTATCAAATTTAGAATCCATGAAACTAGAAAATGATCAATTATATGAGGAGAAACAAATAGAAATTCTTGATTGAAGACATAAAGTGAAACAGGATAAGTCTACTCATCTGGTCAAACTGCTATGGATAAATCCTATGTTAGAAGAATCTACATTTGAAATCGAGGATATAATGAGGGAAGAATTACTCACACTTATTTAATTATAGGTAATAAAAATTCTATGGGAAAAAATATTTTTATATGTGTTAGAATTTAACAACCCATGACTTTAGAATATATATATATATATTCTATTAATTAATATTTTCTCAGATATCTTGTTTCAAAAGACACACAAAACATAAATAAGATAAGATATATTAAGTGAAAGCAATTAATAAAACTACAAGAATAATAAAAATCTATTATAAATAAATTTAGATTTATCAACCAAAAATTCTTACATTTATAGAATAGTGAATAAATGTTATTTAATATTAAAACGAATTTTTATTTTTTCAAATAACTTTTTAATATAGTTTGTAATTTATTCAAAAATAAATCAAACTATATTAAATAATAATATATTAAATTTCATTATATGAACTAATATATTAAAATTATTTAAATTATAATTGATATGAAATAATATTAAGAACAATTATTGTTTAAAAATGTCATTTTTTTAATAAAATAAATCTTTGTTCATATTTTTTATTTTCATTTAAAAAATAAATTTAAAAAATTTATAATCTAAATCAGATAATGAAAATTCATTTTTTGATTTATAATTTCATAATTTTCTTATCATTAATTTTATATATTTTTTTTAAAAAAAATAATTTTTAGGTAAGTAGTTCAATATACCGATATTGTGACTTTTATGGAATTACTAGTATATAAGTATGAACTAGAAATTTCAAACAAATATCTCATTGAAAAATATTTATTTAATAAGTGAAATTATAAATTTTCATATACTTACTATATTTTAATAACCTATATTTCATATTTTATAAGTCAAGTAATATTTTAATCATGAATTGTTTCAATACATTATAAAATTATTATAATAAAAATAATTTTTAAAAATTTTATTAATTGAATCAGGAAAAATGGATTTGAAAATTAGAAATATTGATTCCAATTTATTTAATAAGGAACAATTTTATTTTAAGAATATATATCAAGATATTTTAGGAAAAAACTAGATACCTTGATTAAATATTAAATGAAAAAAATAATAATTTAAGTGTAAAGGGATTGAAACAAGTAATAAACATGCTTTAAATTGAGTATTTGAGATATGGTAAACTATATATATCACTGAATTAATTGTTTTGTTAAAATTCAATCCGATTTACAAGTTTTACATGTTATCTATTTATATTAAGTTGAAATATTTACAAATATTTCATTCTCTCCAATTATAAATGAGGTCTCTGTTTACCCCTTCAATACCACTATAAAAACTAATTTTCCTTATTAACATACCACCTCATTAATTCTCCTATAATCCCATTTTACCTTAAAAATATTCTAGTTATAATATATTAGTATAATCCCTTTTTCCTAAGGAATCCTTTAAGAGAAACCAAAAGTTCTCAACGTCACTTCGATCTTTTCACTTAAATATTTTACTTTTTTTTATTTAAATTTAAATTTTATGTTTTCAAATACTATATTATTACTTATTTATTTATATTATACTTATTTTTTTTATATTTTGGGAATAAACACTAACCACATATCCCTTTCTCATTAATAGGATAAAAAACGTCAATAGTGTTTATGTGCGGACTACCACCTCCTCAACATTACATGTTTTGTTTACATTTATTTTAATAAAAGAATATAAATAATAATGAATTTAATATATAAGTACTTTATTCATAACATTTTTTAGGTTTGAAAAATAATAAATCATATTATGCCTTTCTCAAGTCCTATGAGGAGGTAAATTACCATCCATGTTTAAGTACAGACCACCTCCTTCAGGGAACAATATATATTTTTTGGTACTACCACATTCATGGAAATGTTTCAAATCATAATTAATTAGTATATATTAAATATATAAGTAGTAAATATAATTAATATGTTTCTTTATGGATAAAAAATAGTAACGATCATTATAAGGTAATCCATTAATATTGATAAATAACCTGAAAATAATTCATCACCAAATTCATCTTCACGAAATAAGAAAAAACAATCATATAATAAAATTAGAAAATAACAGGTAATTATACTAAATCAATTACAAATTATTATATTATCTAGAAAATGTAAAATTGGATTCAAATAATGGGTACAAAAATTGATATCATAATGCTCGCACAAAACAAATAAAGTTACTAACACCCAATAGTAAAAATAAGTGATAAATAATTAAAAAATTCATATTAAATGATCAAAAATTAGGTATATAAAATGTTAATGTCTATGAATATGTTTCTTAAATATTGTATGAAGATATTTATATTTCTTTTATATAATTTTAGACCACATTCAACTAAGAAGGAATAATGTTAAGGGGTTTTCTTGAGTCAAATCATTTTATTTTTTCATAATAACTCTACAAAATTTATTTATCATTAAATATTGAGTTATTGTACTGTATGATGATTAAATATTTTATTTAAATTTTTTTGGGGAAATATTTTTTCACGTTGATATATTCTTCATTTACGAATCAGTTGTTTCATAAAAAAGCGTGGTTTCGTTAAGAATAATTCTCCACTATTTTAATGGATTTGTCTACATATATTTATTTACACATCCTATAGATGAATACCTTTAACTAGTATAAAGTCTAATGTTTTAAAATTCAATGAACCATAATTACCCCTATAATTATTTTAAAACAAATGTTTCATTATCCTTTTGATGATTTGGGTTTTCAAGAAAGGCGTTTTAAAATATTCAAAATGATTTTCCTTACCGTGATCAAATGTTATTACCTTCTACATCACATTAAATTTATTGTTTTTTTCTTATAAAGGTCCCTTTATTGAAATTTATTTTTATATTATTTTTATGGGTTTTTATACTCACCATAAAAAATATTCTATTTGAAATGTTACTAGATAATAAAATATTTTTATGTGATATGAATAAAAGTTTTTGAAGGAATTTTTTTTTTGTGATTTCTCCTCCATTTTAAAAGTATTCTTCTCTAATAAAGTAATGGTTCATAAATCACATTATAGATTCTCTATTAAAATAATCCTTTTGTGTGAAAATGTTTTTGATATTAAATAATTATGATTTGTTATGTGATTCCATTTGGAAAAGTCATGAAACTCATTTTCATCCCATGTGTTAATTATGACAAGATGGATGAATTTATTTTTGGTGGAAAACATATTTATGCATTATGATAAGTGGGATACTATATATCCCTCCAATACATTTTTTTTCCTTATATATTATGATATAACTATGAGAATTGAGTTTGGAAAGCTGACTCCATTATAGAAATCAAGAAAGTAATTATCACCCTAATATGGGAATTAGGTTGGGATGCCTAATCCACTATTTATTGGGAATCAGGGCATCATTCCTGATCTACTATAAAATTATTACCTATTATTATATATGTGAAACTTTTTTTCCAAATTTATTCTTTATTTCCATGTAATAAAAAATGTTTATGGTATTATATGTTCAAATGATATTATTCTTCTTTTTTATGTCATGATTCTATTTTTGTTTGATATTAATTATATAATTATAATCTATGTTTTCGATGACCATTATTTCTTATTATTTTTCTATTAAATTATCCAAAAAATATCAATCATGATTTATGATGAGAAATTATGATTCAGTGATATTTTTATTTGATATTTCTCCCTTTCTCAGATTTCCCCTAATGTTTATAATATAATAAATATGTCTAGTTAATATAATTACCTTACTATGAATTCGACCTCAACCCTTTATTATGTTTCTATTCCCAAGGTTATAAAGATTATAATATCATATGATATGTCTAGAATAATGATTAATTGAGTATTCTTGGGGAAAAATGTGCAGAAGTGTTTTTAAATAATATGGTTTTAAAGATACTCTCCATGAATCTAAACTATTATGTCCTTGGGTTGTGCGAATATTTGTGACTTTTATTAATTAAATCACGGAATCAATTTATTATTAAAGTTTTTTTATCTTGGGTATCTTAATACATAATAAATTATAGGGGTTTTTGGTGTGATCCAGGAGATTGGGTTATTATTTAGGCTTTGTTGTACCTTGGACAAGACTTTGAGAGCCTATAAAAATGCTTTTTTGGATGAATAATTAAATGGGAGAATCTTTTTAATGAGGTAAGCAGTCTGTGGTACATTCCCAATTTTTTTGAATTTGTTATAGTTCATGTGTGTCTAGAATATCCACATAAGGATGTGTCTTGATTAAATTAAATAAATATACATATTAATATTTACTAAATTTATAAATTTATAATGAATTTTATGGACTGAATATGTGCTAAGTCCATTTAGGACTTGGTTCACTAATTGATATCTCAGGTGATGATGGTTGTTACCTTTCTTATAAAAATAATTCACGATTCACCTAAACCAACCATGAATAGTTTAACGTGCATGGACTTAAGTAGATGAAAATTATAGGACTTGTTTATGACCCCCAAGGACCTCCAAGTAGAAGTGTGTGCTTAACCGTGTTGGTTATCTAGTGAAGTGGTTGTGTGGAATTTCGTGATTGTATTCATCCTTAGATCTAGAGAGTTGATTGTGTGTGTGTGGGGGGGGGGGAGTTCACCTTCCCGATTGAGACATGTTTTACATTGTTGGGCCGGACATTGGTAGTTTGAGGATGGATCAGTTGTTATGTTTGGCCTCAGGATAATTTGAGTTTTGAGAGAGGATCTATACCATCTCTTAGAAGTAATAACACTATGGTATGTTTTATGAGGAAAATAGGGCTGGAGAATGATGCAGATGGTGTTGATGAAAAAACTAACCTTGAGTGATGGGTTTTTACTTGATGAATGATTTTGAGATAAAAAAACCTTCCGAATTTTCAATTATTTATAAGGGATAATAAGCCATGGTGGGTGTCTTAGTGACATGTTGACCCTATGAGAGGGTGTTATTTGGTATAGATAGTGATGATAACGGGTGTCACCTTAGAACCTAATCTATTTTTTAGTTCAATTCATCTATTTGGAGTTTGGTCATGCTCATGGTATTCCAACCATGGGTTTCATGAAGAATTAGGTAGATGGGAACCCATATCTAAGATATATTATCATTTATATCCAGATACTAGAAACAGAATAATCCCTTGGTTAGGTTTGGTTATTTAATAGAAAACACCCTTAGGGTGGTATTTATTTTGAGAACTGACTAATGCATATGGATAAAAAATTTATGGATTCCTTGGTGGTATCCCACAAATCTTTAGTTCCTACACAATTTTTTTGCGTTGGGAATTTAGAACCTTGTTTTTTAATGATATATGTAATGGGAAGATCATCATGTAGTGGTCAACTATTTTAGATAATGTTTAATTTATGGTGGGTTGGGATGGTAGTGACATATGGTCATAAGTAAATGGACCCATGGGTTACATATAATTCCATGTATTCCGTCATATATTTATTCATTTATACATTTTATCCTCTTTTTTAGATATTACCTAACAGTTTAGTTTGTTGTCAAATGATGTATTATAGATATCTGATATGATACTATGATTGATTTTATCATATAATATGTTTTTAGAGTGTGAAATAATTCCCATGTTTCTTTATTATTATATCTTGGTTATTCTCTCAATTCAATAGCATTCAAGAACATGTTTTAGGCCTTATGGAAGGCTATTTTAGGTGACATTATGTGTTGAACTAGACTGGTCTGTAATAAAATGGTATGACAGATTTATGTTATGTTAAATACTTCTCTCATTCTTGTGTATAATAATCTTTTTTCTAGGGTTGCTGATAGTCACGATATATGATATTTAGTATTTGAGAAGACGTTTCGGAGTGTTCATGGATACCTTGCATTTATAAAAAGCCTTGATTTACCATGGGAAGTAAGGGGTTGTCTACTATACCTTTTTATAGTTTTATCCTCTTAGATTTATTACATTATATTCTTTTTATGATAAAAGAATCTAATTCTATTCTAAATAGAATACACCATATTTTTTAGATTATAGATCCTCCCAGATGAACATTATAAAATATATGAATGGAAGCTATAAAGAAATCCCTACAATAAAATCCTTATGATGACCTGATATTGGTGGAAGAAATTGTATGAAGGGTAAATTACTTTAGATAAGTCACCAATATTGATATTTAATAAAAGATGGAACATGATTCAGAATTCACTTTGTATAATCCACTTATCTTTTATGGTGAAAGGGTCCACATGATGATAAAGAATGGATTGAGATTATTTTAATCATCTTAAGAACTCAAGAAGAAACCAAATTTGGGTTTTCCACTTACATTATTGAATGTTAAGAAGGATAGTTGTGGGAATATCTCATTTAATCCATGTTACATGATAATATTCTGTAGAATACCTTTAAGAATGCATTCAAACAATATTTATATCCAAATGATGTTGTTTTATGATAGAATATACAAATATGATTTCTATGTTAGTGAAACTGTATATAGAGATTTTTCTAATGACTATCTCAAGTAACTGTGGTTTGAGATGGGTTTAAGGACTACTATTTGGCCTTTTTTGATTCTTATGTGACTACCCTATACACTGCTGTTTTGGATAAGAATTATATGGTTTTGGTGGACATATCTAGGTAAATGGGACTCTTTAGAGAATCAATGTTAATAAGAGGTAACCATAGTTCACTTTATTGCTAGAAAAGGAAGCGGGATGATCAATGATGAGGTGGTGGTTGAAGTGAATAACAAAATTTAGGGTAGATTCAAGTGGCCTTCAACTAGTGTGAGAAAAAAGACCACTTCAATCCTATTTGTAAGGTAGTACCAATACTGTGTCACACATGTGGTTAATATCATAATCATCAACATTTATAAGAAAATGAATCCCACGGGGGTAGAGTAGGATCCAAATTCACCATGGAATATCAGTTTAGAGTTGACACAATAAAAGGGGTGTGTTCCCAACTACATTCTAAGGGTGATTCTCAGGTGGAAAAGAAATGGAAAGATGAGGATAAATATCTATATATAGAAATGTTTTCAATTGAGGAGCCATGGGAAGGACCAAAAACCAATATAGATATGATGTTTGTTTCATCATCTATGGTTTTAGATCTCACCCTTTCCATTAACGATTTTTTGTGCCAGTTGGAAGCATGTATCTTCATTGGGTGTAATCTAGTAAGTGGATCCATTTTAACATATATATTTTTCTATTTTTATTAATTTGTTTGATACCTTATGATACAAGATAATTGGATCTAAAAAAGAAATAGTAAATTAATTTTGTATACTATCATATCTAGTTTATTTGGGATCCTACATGTTCCTCTCCCATCACCTGTTAAAAATAAGACACCATATTCATCATTCTTGAGTTATGTATCTCTGTCTTTTGGGGAATCCCTTAGGGATATTATAGTTATTGTGATTCATTCCTTTAGTTTTGATTATGAAGTTGAATATTCGATATCCTTGATATTTGGTGAAAATTAGAAGTGTTTCAAAAAATATTTTTCATTAATAACATTATTTATTCACCAGATGTGTTTGACAAAATTCCTCAAAGATTAATTTGAAATTATACTGTTTTATTCAATCATAGAAGAAGTGTGGCATCACTTTAAGAAATATTTTATGAAAATGTCGTCCTAAATTTGAAATAGATTTTATCTTTTAATTTTTTTTGTTATATGGTTTTGTTTTCCATGAATATAAAGATGAGGTAAAATACCATTGTGAGACCATGATACATGAGTGAAACATAAACATATTCAAGACCTAGTGAAGTTATCTATCACTAGTGGAGGTGATCATGATAACATGATGTTAGTGGGTATCCACTTTGTGGTACTGAGGTTATCATATGTTAGGATTTACTTAATTTGGATAGTGTCTTGGTATTTTTCTTAGTTGTGTAAACCATCATGTCATGGATTTCCATTTCTAGATGATTTGGAGTTATATTATTATCATGATATTTTTATATGCATATTTTACTTCTTGATAATGATATGAGTATGGATACTTGAAAATTATTTTATTCATCTACTAAGTCTATGGATAAATGTTATGTCATATTACATTGTTTATTTTAATATGAATAGTTTTTGAAAATAAAATCAAAGATTTATTTTATTTGGAAAATGATTTCCTGTGAAATGATTTAGAAATATGTTTTTTATGAACTAAGAGATGCTTGTTGATATTTTTTGTCTTCATTCCTTGGTGGTATCCTATTGATATTTAGTTCTCACGCCCATATTTTTTTTTTCATTCGAGAATTTACAACCTTGGTTTTACAGGATTTAATTAAAGGGAAGGGAATCATGTAGAGAAGAGATTTCATATATCATATTTCAATTATAGTGGGAGGGGATATTAGATAGATATATTTATATGGAGATGGGACCATGGAATTCTTCTAGTTTCATGATTTTTTCTTTACTGTTATTCTTTTAGACATTGTTATCCCCTTTGTGGGATGTAACTATATGGATTAATTATTTTGATATATGATTTATTATAGTTATTTATTATGATACTATAATTATTATATCTTTTTATATGTTTCTTAGAGGATAAAATAGATCCCATGTTTATTTCCTACGATACATTAGTACTTTTCTCCAGCCATGGGTGATTGAGAATGCACTCTAGGTATTGTAATGGCCTGGTTTGTGTGACATTATGGGTTAATATAGATTGGGATTCTATATAAACCCCCTATAAAGAGTGTAACTTGTATCGAATTAAATGGATAAATTTAGTGACCTTAGTGAAGTACCCCCAAATACCTCTATGTATAGGGGTCTATAAAACTAGGATGGTTGTCTAGGGAAGTGGTAGTGTAGACTATTGAGATGTAGTAAATACTTCATTCTAGGGAGATGGATATAGAGATATGGTTCCTTCCCAAATGTGACATTTCTTACTAGGTGGGTAGGACTTGGGTAGTTTGATGATGCTTTGGGTGTTTTGAATGAATTTGGGATGATTTGAGTTTAGAGAGGGGATCTATGCTATGTCATGGGAGTGATTCCATTGAAGCATGTTTTATGATTCCATTTGAATCATGGAAATATAAGGATAATGATCAAGGATGTTCTACACAAGAATTATGGGTTTTGACCTGAGGAATTATTTTTAGATAACAAAATCCAGTACGTGTGTTCATTCTTAATATGTCTTAGGTGACCCCAGTGGGTTCCCATATGAAATTTGACCCTAGATAGATGATATAATTAGGAATGGGTAGTGATTATAATGCGGTATTCATGAGAACCAAATTTGTTTTTTAGTTCTATTTGATAGTTTTGAGTGGGTTCATACTCTCAAGAGTCTAACCACAGGTTTTATGATTGGTTAGGCATATGGTGACCTATATCTAAGATATATTTTTATTTATATATGCATAAGTGTTATGGAATACATCCTCAAGGTTTATTTTTTAGGAAATGGAAAACTCCCATAGGGTGGTGTTTGTACCATTAAAAATAAATCACACTTAAGGGATGATTCCTGAAGAGATATAAAGAAAAATAACATAGCGGGTGGTATATGATATTAAAGAAAACTCATTGAGTTGGGAGGTTTGGGATTCAAAAGGAAACTTCCTAAGTAGGGAGGCTTACGATCCCACTGGTGGGGTTTTCATTAATTTAGCGTTGGGATTATCTAGTTTCAAGTAAAGGAGAGATTTTTTTTCACGTTCTAGATAATGGTTTCTTGTGAGGGATTCCGTGGGAATAATCAAGCCTTCCAAATTTTTTGTGATCTACTATCTGTAACCACTATATATTGGGATGAATCATTTCCCATGTTGTGGTACTAATAAAGATCATTCCATAGGTCATTATACTGTATACCAGGTTGATTTTATCCCAAGATTCACAATAACTATATATTGGGTTTAAATACACTATATCATTATTATGGATGGAATAATCATTAGGATTTTCTCAGATATACTCTTGCACTGACTGAAATAGGTCTAGTTGATCGGCGTTATAAACCTAAGTGTTGAAAATAGTGATTATTTATTTTTAAGAATATATTTATCTATCAAATCATGTCATGTGAATATACCACTTCATTTACTTTCTATATATAGGACTTCATTGGTTGTTCCCTACCAAGTTATATACTCACAACCATCTCAAGAGACCATTTCCTTTTGGTAACCAGTGATCACTTAGTTTTTGTAGGTAAAGGTTGGGCTGAGGCCCTAGATTTTTATAATCAAGATGGGTAGTATGACATCTCGAGATCATAATTGAGGTGTGTCTTATGGATTAAGTTGGACCAATTTTTATTTAATTTTATTTTTCTTTATTTTTATTGTACAAGTGTGGGTCTAGGGGGTGGACATTTTCTGTAGAGTTGTATGTATTCTTCCACATCGTTTTATCATTATTGTATATATTTATTCACCTTGGATAATCTGATTATATTATTAATATCAATTTTTCAAGTTTATTTATTAATTATTATTTCACAATGTGATATGAGGGTATTTTCTGCTCAACATACTATAACAGACCCCCACTTCTACTCAGCAGAATTTTGTGTATGGGGAGGAATGCCTGAGGTCTCATGGAACCACCAAGGTGATTACTATTCATAGTGAGTCAAGCCAAGATGTAACAGTGTGGTATCAGATCTTTGTCTTTATTTTGAATTACTTTTTAAGAAATGGTAAATGAGAGATATATTAATTTTTCAATGTCAGTGATGGATATCATTTTGGTATATCATGAACATCTATTCTATTAAGAAGTTTAGTTAACCAGGGATTGAGATTTTTGTTCTTGGTACTCTCTATTATGGTTATATGAATTCAATTTTTGTGATATACATGGCGTTTTTTACAGTTATGATTTATTTTGGATATTGGATCTTAACCCAATGTAGAAATAGTATCACTTCCATCATAATCAGGAACATAGGATCCACAAGCCATGGATGTGACATCTTTTGTGGTTATCACTGATAAAATATACTATTCTATTTGAAGTTTCAATAATAGATAATATGGTTTTTTTCTATATAAGTTCTTGGTAGAATCCTACTAACGTGTACCCCCATTATTTTATATTTATCTTATTTTATGGAAGGTCTTAATGATATACATCGATACACTCTTGGATGATTATGTTGTAGTCAATTACGCACAAGAGGTTTTATGGCCCTGAAAGGTCAACTTTTCTATTGGATTATCTTATGATAAACCCATTATGGGTTTTTATAATTCATGTTTGGTTACATAAAGTGTTAGAAAAATCCTATATGGAATTATTTAATACCAATTGGGATGAAATTAAACTTAATCGAACAATTTGACTATGATCCATTGGATACAAATTGTGAAAAGGACATGATTTCATGTCTATAAGTATTAACATAGAACTGTATTCAAATTTTTAAGTGTTAGTGTTATAAGGATTTCCAATAAGAATTAGTTCTCTAGTAGGTTGAGTTTTAGTTCCCTTAGAGTGGGAGGATATTTTGCAATGTTATATCTAAGATGAGTAAGTGTGACTCTAGACTAGGTGTTTAGCATGTTATTTTCTTAGGCATGGACACCCATGAGTTTTGGTTTATGGGCTATGTAAGAGACCCTATTGAACTTGAGGATTGAGTAATGTTTTATATTTGAGGGCATCCCACAGGAGTGGTTATCCTATGTTTTGAGGGTCATTAGAAACAAGAAGCATAAATAATCATTACATGTGGGATTGATGTATGAGAGGAGCTATTAAGGTTTTGGTTTTTACATTGATATGACTTATATTTTATAAGATACAATGTTTTTTATGATGTAAATAAACTTTTATTTTTAGTTAAACTCTTATTTATGCTCTCTTTTTGGTTTAGACCCAAAAAATAAGACTATGGGCCTATTTCATTTTTTGGAAGGAAGAAAGAAGGAGGTACTAAAGGAAGGCTAGAGGCCATGTATACAATATGTATTTGGAAGTCACGGTGTGTACTTAATAAATGAAATTTATTGTACTCAGAATCCCACTTCATGATGTGTAATGCGTTTTCCTTGTAAGGTATAGACTAAGATTTACATGAGATGTAATTAATTTATCCACCATGTAAATTCATTGAGTTAGTTTAAAAAATATGCAGAAGAAATTAATTTCTTTCCCAATAGGAGACAACCCCCCCTCTGATGTACATGAAGGCTACCGAAGGATCTCCCTTGTAGCTTAAACCTACTTTTTCCATATCTCTCAAATCCAAACTCTGATTCCTTTGCGATTAGTCTTGTTGGATATGTACTGGTGAGTTATCTATTCATTTTTTTTCTTTTTTCTATTTCTAAACTCATCAATGATGTTATTTTCTACATGATAATATACCCTATTTACAAGCTATTCAAGTAGTCATCCATTTTCTTTCAATCTGTGTCAAGTTAGGATCCAATACTATAAGAGTGTTATTCCACGGTTATATAGTTGGTGGTATTTACCTTTTTGGGAATGTCTAATTGTTATATAGCTAGTTTAAATTATTCAACACGTCATACATTCTGGTCATTTACACTAAATTAATTTTACATCTTGATTAAATTATATAATACTTAATTGGTTTCCCACTTAGCACCATGTGATGGTTGGAGGTGGTCAAACTAAACCCAAACCACTCGTGAGGTGTGTTTACATTTCTTTCCTATGAGTTACCATCATGAAGGGTGTGTGTGTATGAGGTTTCCATCATAGTGGGGCCTTTATAAATAAAATAAGATATTAGGAGAGGTCTTATTTTTCATTTCCATGGGTTTACATATTGTAAAAATTTTTAATTGGTTTGAATATAAAAATTTTAATGTTTGAGATGAACTCATGACTTATGTATGATTATAAAATGAATTATGGAATGAGTTAAATCAAAAATGGAATATTTGATGAAATACCCTTGATTTATTATAGGATTATTTGTTCCCTAACGTTTGATATATTAAAATTTCATCATTTTTTATAGAATACTTAATAAATTACACAAATAGACGCATGAAGACCATATTAGTTTGGTGCCATTGGAAACATGAAAAACCAAAATACTGTTACATAAGTGAGATAAATTATCTTTCACTAGATTCTTCAGGACTAGAACCCTTCTTATACACATATCTTCATAACCTGGGTAATGGAAAAAATAAAAATGGGGTGATCTCATATGCTGAGTAAGGGTAAAAAGGGACATATATAATCATATCATGAGAATAAGGGTATGAGAACATGATTGTAAAAATAAAATATCATACCGTCAATCTTAATGATTTTATACATGATTCAGTACATACATACTATTAGTTCATATGACACAAATAATAAGGGAATCAAGAGACAAATCCATAAAATCAAAACATAAGAATATGGTATGGAATTTGTGGGAGTGACAAAAACATTTAACATAATTCCCCATAAGTCAAGTCACATTGAAAAAATTAAGAGGGCACTTCATGGAGACTAAAACTACTGTTCAAGACACACCAACATCCATAATCACAGTTTGTTCCTTATAAGGGATCTGGGTTACCTATCTTTCAATAGTGAATCAGGTTTCTCCATATTCCATAGTAGATCAATCTTGTAGACCTGATTCCCATAATTATCTCAAGAGATATAAATATTTACTCATTTCATTGGAGGGATATATAGGTTACATCAATAATATAATGAAAACCATACATTTTTGTTCTACAAGAACATAAATCATTCATTATATCTAAACACATGGAATGAATTGGGTTTTATAAACAGTATTCAATCATAACATCAACCATTGAAAAGAAATGGGTTTCATAAATATCTTTACATCATAAACATAAGAAATTCTTATAAATAACAAGAATGTTAGTATTGAATCATATGCATAGTAAAACATAAGTTCATCAAACAATATCATCTTAGATAGAAAATAATTTTGAGAGAACACCTCAGAAAAATTCTTGAGGTAAATATCCTTTATTCGTTGAAAATATTTTCCATTTTAAAATGATTATTAATTTTAAATTACTACATTTTCTCTAAAAATATCATTTTAATATTATAAGGAATATTTAAAAAATCATGTATTAATGATGGAATAAAATTCTATTTATTTCATATAAGTTATAAATACATTCCTTTCGTACTTTTTCCGGAAAATTCCTAAAGTACCTTTTTTGGAAAATGATAAAAAGATTTATTTCAAACCATGTATTAAAAATTAAAAAATTTATAAAAACAATATAGAAAATACATAGGATAATATTAAAAAAAAACTTAAAATATATTGAGAAAACTTTTACATGTTAGATAAATATTCCCCAACTGATACTTAAAACAGAACAATCTAAAAGATTGATGAGATTGTGAAATAAATACTCATCACTTAAAAATTAGTAGAATTGTATGCCCCATGAAAAAAATAAAATTAAATGGATATAAAAATTAAATAATATTATGGATAAGGCTCATAAAATACATTCATGGGAATTATATACACCATGTAGAAGAAACAAAGTGTATATGGAATGTGTCCCAATTGAAATAAAGGTAAGACATAAATCCGTTACCTTATATCTTGAATGTATTCAAAATCATTCAAAACTACTGTATAATAAATATATGTTATTTTTATATCTATTAAATTAACATATTAAATTAAATAATAACATATATGATTTACTGATGACCTTCTATTACCTGTTTATCTACTATTCCATGTTAATGTTACGTTTCTGGTAATGTTAGCTTGTTTTGATTTGTTATTCTTGAACCTCTTATATTGATCATGATTTTATTATTTATAGAATGAAAATAATTATATAAATATCACATATATTAATTATATAAATATTAATTGGAATACACAATTCATGGATACTGTTGACTGTATGTATGCATGAACAATATTTCTGTTTAATTATCATTTGGAATGAAATAAAGTAATTCAAATATATATAATAATTAAAAAAGAACAAATGAATAAAATATATCATATAAATATATATTTTCCATCATAATTCCAAACTGTTATAGGTGGTGAATGAAAAACAAAAAACATTATTTCGTGAGATGGTAGTTCACCGTACACAATAACGTTACGTTTCTTACAAATTTTATAGAAGTGTGTGTGAGTGTAGATAGAACCCTTAATATATATATATATAGGATATTTAGGTTATTATATAATATTTTAATAGTAATATTTTAGGTGTGGATAATAAAAAAAAGTGATTATGAAAGGCTCTTGCCTCTTCTTTGTGTAACTCATCTTGGTTTTCTCCAACGTAATCCATTGGATGGATTTATTCCCAAAGGGAGGATTCTAGTACTAAGGTAGGGATGTTGGGAGGATATTTAGAAATATTTTGGCCCAAAAATAGGTTTCTAAATGTGAATAAAATAAGAGAAGTTTTTCACTTTTATAAGATAGGGTAGGGACACTTTTGTAATTTTTTTAAAATATTAATTTATATTAAATTAAATATCAATAAAAATACCTCTAAAAGGACATGTACTTGATGATAACATGATATAGGTTTTTAATATAGGAAAACCTTTTTTCAGGTTTTTTTTATCATTTTAAATCTTAACATATTTTTTAAACGTGAGTTATCCTCTGTTAATTATAACTTAAGTAACAAATTTTTCTATATTAAGATGTTGTAATTTTTACATATGTGATGTAAATTAAAAAATAAATGAATTAATTATAAAATTATAGACCATAATATAATATATTTTAATATTTTAATATGTTTTATTTTATTAAAATAATTTAATAAATTATTATTTTTATAAAATATCATAAGTGACAATTTTTGACACTATTCATTACGTTGACTTTATGAAAATCAATATAGCAACAAAACTTAAAAAACGTTCATTTTAAAGACCCATAAATTGTCATAGTAAACTATAAAATTTTCGTATGTTTTTAATTATGTGAAATTATATTTATTTTAATATTTATAATATCATTTAGTTGATTGTTTCTTTAATTGAATAGTTACTGCATCATCATTTTGTATTTTTTTTATTATAATTATTTATTTAGGAAATAATAAATAAATTTATATGATTTGGATAAAAAATTTATATTTCATAATAATATATATATTATCAATCACACCTTCTATTAATATGCAAATGAAAAATATTATACTTATTAACAGTAAGAGTGTTCCATTTTATCACTCCCTTTGATTTTAATAATATCTAAATCCTTTTATTGGACATATGTCTATTAAATAAATAAATTTAGTGTATTTACTGGATATAGGTTTAATTAAATTCATCCAATAATATTTTAGCAAGTTTGATGGTATTTTTATAATATTTATAATATTATTTTTTCCATTCATTTCATGATTTTACCCTTAACATTGGTAATAATAAATACTGAATTTTTTATCCATGTTGTAAAAAAATAAATAGGATATAATTAATAAATTGTGAACATACGATTCCAAATATGAAATCCATTTTTCATAATAAAAAACACACAATTTTTTAAAATTAATTTTAAATTATTCCCGTTGACAGAATGAGGGAACACATTTTTAAAGTGAAAACATCCAAAATACAGAATTGTTTTTAAATACAATTTAAAGTGAAATTACCTTTAATGACCTAAATTATATTAAATCATAAAAATTTATCCTAATTATACTTTTAAACCAATCAAATATATTACTTAACACTATAAAATATTTGATGAAAAATATATTTTCAATTAAAATTCAGTATTTTCACTATTTATCAAACATGAAGCTTATTAGAAAAATACAAAAAAACTAACCAAAGTAAAATTTTATATACCACCTTAAAATAATAAATTTATTTTTTCAAATATAATTTATAAAATTTTCAAAAACTATATTTAATTTCAAGTTCTCCATCAAGAGACTGAAAAATTGATTTTTTAGAAAAATACTTCTTTTATGTGTAAAATTGGAGTTATTATAATATTATGTCTAGAAAACACATAAGATGAATATTGAAAATTATATTTAATTTAATATATATATATATATATATCATTAATATAATTGAATAATATTGATTTGTTAATTTATATGTATAAAACATACTTTTTCACATTAAAATAATTTTTTAGAAAAACATATCTTTATATTTTAAAAAGGTTATTCCATTAATTTATAATTAATTGGTCCAAGAATTATGTTTAAATCATAATCTCGTAATCTAATTAATCCTACTCATACCTTCCATTCTAACTGAAATTTTATAATTATCTTATTTAAATAATTATAACAATAAAATGATTTTTTGTAGAGACACATTATTTAATGAAAAACAAAAAAATATAGTGTTGAGTATAGCAAAATATTATTTTGGTGTAGCATAAAAAACAAAACATTAAAGAAATTTAATTTATTAAAAAAAATGTCTAAAAATACTATGGGTGATAAAATGATTTTTTTGATGATGGATGGCTTGGTATTACATCATATTATATTGAACACCATGGAAATTTATATCCCTTGTATTCACGATTATTTTGAAATCCATGGTCATTTATACTCCATGTATTCAAGATTATCATATATTACATGGATATTTCTAAT
Organism: Viscum album; assembly: GCA_963277665.1. Taxonomy (NCBI): domain Eukaryota; kingdom Viridiplantae; phylum Streptophyta; class Magnoliopsida; order Santalales; family Viscaceae; genus Viscum; species Viscum album. The sequence continues at coordinate 286,352,914 of OY728153.1, read as the reverse complement.
CTATGGATCATGATTATATGGGATGCCTTGGACATTAAAAATCATTAGATATGGTTGTTGGTATGAAACTTGATTGCATGAAACAAGACTTTGAGGATTCCTTGGTCATCTATAACTTGGATATGGACCATTGGATTTGATAATGGATTACTTGAAATAGGCCATAGTATATCTTTTATCAAAATTTACAGTTATCCTATGCTTATAGTTGCTTTTCACATTGATACTTCTTAGGCTGGACATTATCACATTTTCATTTATCAGTCCTTCTTATTCAAATATATTACTATTATTTATTACACACTAAATATTCTTTTATACATAGAATGGATTCATTATTGACACCATTGGTGGAGGCCTACTGAGTGTTATCTCACACCCTATTCTGGCCATGACTGGGTACCCTGAAAGTCTTTATTGATATAGGTAGGGACCAAGGCAAGCACATGTAATATGATGGTTTATTGATTATGATTAGAAGAAGGGGAGCAAATGACCGAGATAGGATCATGATTCTATCTAGAGATAGTAATTAATAGTATTTTTGTATTTTTGATACATGTGTTGTATTGGTTGTCTGCATCCATGAATTTTATACCATTTTTTACAGAGACATGACATTTTCATATTGTATATGATATTTACATTGACTTTTTTACTTCTAATTCTTTTACCTATATGTTCATCATTGGTTAGTGATTTATATTACACTTCCTGTTATTTATTTACTTTTCATACTTGTCTATTAACCTGGTTAGGAGGTTATAGTTTCCCTACCATGCCATCTTAGCCCCCCACCACTATTCACCAACCACTAGAATATAGGAAGGTGTGCTTAAGTCCATTTGACCTACCATCTTGGTGTAATATTTAGTGGCTCCATGAGTAGAATATTTAAATGTGGTATTAGTGGTAGGTTTTATTTTATTTTTGTTTGTTTCTTTCCTATTTGGGGTGGTATGAAAAATAAATCGGAATGTTTTGGTTTTTTAGTAATGAATTTTTCCTTGGGTTAGCTAACCCACATACAGGAAAAGGCCTAATTTTATAGGATGTGACATGTTATGGTTTTTTATTATTGCAGTTGACTCGATTCCATCATTGAGTGATGCACATGAAATGTGATATTATTACTACTATTATTGAGGGTGTCAATTTATCTTTGGCCTGAACTAGAAAAGGAAAATTGATCAAGAATTATTTTAGTAACCTTACAAGATCCACATGACACACATATTCCATTCAATATAGGATTCATTGCTTGTCTACAAGACATTCATTATGTATTTCTTTTTTTATATAATTTTTATTAACTAATGTATCCTTCCATAGATTTACATAATTGGTACATAGTGTACCTTACATAAAATAAACTATTTTTTTCTTACATAATCTTCAAATGACACCCTAAGTAGTCAATTATGACCCATTGAGTCCTGGAACATTAGTTGCATGGACAATAATGTGTTATGGTTGGAATTTAATAGATTCCAAACATTAAATTATATGGTTTATGGTCCCTTTAAAATTGGAAGTGAAAATCTATACAATTCAAACATTTAGATAGAATTGTAATATAAAAAAAATTAACAGAAATTAAAATTATGAAATGGAAAGGATGTCAGTAAATATATTTTCTAATTGAAAATGATAGTCTATGTACCATGACCTGTACTGTGAAACAAAGAGTGTAACAAAGACTCAAATTTAGTAGTGGAAAGTAGGCAGTGTCTTTGGTTTTCATTATAACTATTTATTTTACCCAGTCCTAGATTTTGGAGCTGGTATAGGGTTGTGTCTTGTTTATAAGAAGACATGTACTTGTCCTATGTTTATATCTATGATATAGTTGTTACTAAAACCATTACAAGGCAGCTATTTGGAATTTTTATATATATGCTACCATGAAGACCTCCAATAGTGCACCAGGAGGGTGGTTATGACCATGCACTTGATGTGGTGGTGCCAAATCCTCTAGTAGAACCTCTAGAATAGAAACATGTGGCGCCACCCATTATTCATGATATGGGTTATGATGACCAATTCTAATAGGGTCTCCTAATCTTTATGCATAATGTTTAGGGATCCTAACAACCTTCTCGTATGAGGAAGAAGAGACACATGTGTTCAACCTGTATAATTTGCCCACTTTTTTAGGGGATGGTGGTCCAGAAGCTATTAATCTATTACATGAGATTGTTTTCTCAATTTTTAATCATATATAGACACATCCTATGTGGATTGTGAAACTCTTGATGATTTACTATGGGGATCCACCAAGTGTTGGTAGGATGTTCTAAACTAGGATGATAGTGTTGGAGATATAGTTTTGAGGGATTTCAAATACATATTTTATGAAAAATTATTTCTCGAGATGTTGTGGGAATTTTTTTTTGATTTTATGCATCTAGATTAAGGCGTGATGATTGTAATGTTGTATTCATCCTTCTCTATAGATCTTTAATGTTTTTCACCTATCTGTCTTTCTAATGAGCTTTCAAGGGCGAGACACTTTGAGAAAGGTATCCAGTATGTCATATGGTCAAAGGTGAATGTGTTTTGGTTGACTACCATATCAAATATACTGAATTAGGCACTAATTAATGAGCATAACCTATGGGAAGCTCAGGGAAAAGTGCAACATAGTGTATATTCTCGACATAGTGGTTACATGTCTAGTGGAAGGAAGTATGTTTTGATACTTCTCGTGAGGCGAATATCAGTCATGGTGTGAGTGATAATAGTTCTATTTTTTTTCATTAGTTTCAGAGGTAGGGAATCATGAGTATATAATACGATAGACAAATAGTAGAGTGGTGAGATTTGGATATGATGATCCATATATAGTGGTTCTATAGGAGCTTCCATCTAGCACCTAGTAAGAGTGGGTCGACATAAACTCTAGGTTAAGGAGTTGGATTCATATATCTATGTTAGGTTGGGGGTTTTATTATTATAGATTGTTCAGTCTAAGGATATCATCATGGTCAGGGGAGCCAGACACTAGTTATATCTTGAGAGAAGAGTAGGACTGCTCAGGGTAGTAAGGTTGTTTCATCTGGCTGTAGTTAATTCCAGATATATTTAGTGTAGATGATTCCTAAGGAGTAGTGCTTCGATCCTTCTATAGTGAGTGGTAGGATCTTAGTAGACTCTAATATAGTTTTCGCAATTATTGATACATGTGCTTATTATAGATTTATATCTACTCCGATTTTGGAGATCCATGGTCTCCTTATTTATTTTTCTAGTGGAATTATGAAAGATTATACTCCATTGATAATTAAATCAGAGAGTGTACGCGAGTGTTGGGAGTTACCCCCCAAGGTAGGTGGGTGTCACTTTATATGGGACCTCTTTATATTAGATATGATAGTGTTTTAAATCAATCTCAGGATGAACTAGTTGGTTCCCTTTCATATATTCATTTATTAATATCGTCACAGGGTTGTATTCACATCACCATTGGGAGGGTTTTTATTCACAAGAGTGAATGTTATTTCTATGTAGGTAGAGATGGACCTAAGCATCATGGGTTGGGGGGATGACATCCCAGATCTCTAGCCATTATCTTGACGATCAAGGAATGTGATAGGAATATTTCCATCCAATGTTTTATTTTTTTAAAGACATTATCCTGAATGAGTTTTCTAGTTTAAATCATAAGATATAAGAATAACTTTCTATCAATCTAGGACCATAGATACCCGAGTATCCCTTACTCCTTATGGGATGGAAAATACTGAGTTACAAGAGTTCAAAATTTATCTAGAGTACTTAGAAGAAAAAAGGTTTGTATGACCCAATACTTCTATATGGATTTCCCTGATATTTTTTACTAAAAGGTAAGAAGAATTATAAATCTATGTGTGGATTTCCATAAATTGAACTAGTTGATGGTTCAAAAACGATATCAGTTATGGTAGGCAGATGATCGCTTCCACTATAACCAATGACCTCTAGTGTTTTTGAAGATTTATATGAGATTAGGTTATCATCTGGTTCATGTTTGACCTTCAGATATACCTCATCATCTTTTCATATCATGTATGTTCTATTTAAGAAGATGTTCATGATATTCAATTGCAGAAACATGACATTAGTTTTCATGGAAATGATTAACCATGTTTTCCATCAATATCTAGATTCATTGGTGGTGGTATTCATGGATTATATCTTTGTGTATTAAAAAACCCATCACGGCCATTCCAAACATAGTTTGATCATAATGGTTACACTGAGAGAGCATTATGTATATGAAAAGATCAAAATGTGCCACTTTTGGTTGGGAAATATTTACTCAAAGTGAAACATATCATTACTGTATAGGTATTTTTATACCTTCTTATGTTAAATTATTATTATGTTAAATTAAATAATGGTTTATTAGTGAAAAGTTTCATTTTTGTTAAACACGTCGCGAAATGGTAAAACAGCCAATTAATACTCATGAATATTCAATTAAATATTATATGAGTTAAAAACTGAGTATGTATGAGTTTTGGAGGTCTAAAAAGCCTCTCAGAGGATGGAATTAAAATATTAAATATATTATTTTATACATGGGATAGTTATTCAAAATAATTAAATAACTTCAAAATGGAGCATCATATGAGAAATCCAAGACCGCTGTAATGTCTGAAATATGTTGTTTACTGTAAGATGGGTATAAAATTCGAAGGCGACAGATATTTGGATGCCTCACTCATGATTTAATGTTATTAAATAATATTTAATATATAATTTTTTAAAAATAATTAAATACATCCCAAACGGTGTGATGTATAGGGAATATGAGACCACTGATGGGTCCAAAATAGGGGTTGTACCCTAAATTATGTATAATATTAGTAATCATTGAGGTTTTGGATGCCTTTATCACAAAAATAACACATTTTATTTTCGTTAATTAATTATTCCAATTTTTCATTAAAAAATCATTAATATCTCTAAAACTGTTCATCATTTGAGAAATCTGAGAGCAGCATTATGTCTGTAAAGGAGTGTTTATCCTAAAAGGGGCATAAAATCTATGTGTAGTGACCATTTGGTGTTATTTAATTTTTTAAATGTTAAATAATTAATTTCAATAAAATAATCAATTATATTATACTATTCATCTTCCCTATTAATGTTTTCCACCATTTCTAACACCTAAAGGTAGTAAAAACATCATTTATAACATGTTTTGACCATTTTAAATTATATTTGTATTAATGGAGTGATTTAAAACACGACATTGGAGATTAAACAGAAATTAATTTTGTGTTCTTAAATTGGGATGAAAACTGACGGGGTGCTGGTTTTTCTATCAGTCAAACCACAATGGTTCAATCATGGGATTAGTTTTTTTAATACAAGTTTTATTTAACATCTATGCGCACTATCAGAGAGGTATTTATGATCTTGATTGGTATTGGAGGGAAAAAATCCTCTCTTCCTACTTCTTTTGTGCAACATCCAGGTTTCATATTATTATTCTTATTTTTTTTCTTCCCTCTTTTCAAAATTCACGATTTAAAAAAAAACAAATTGATTCAAGTAAACATGATTATTCAAAATTTAGAAAATGTTAATGTTAATTTCCTTATCAAAATATAATCTTAAAATAAATTATCAAACTATGTTTATCAAATATTATGAAATGGGATTTTTTTTAAAAATTATTATCTTGGATAATTTTATTCATTTTACGAATAGATAATTCTGTTATATTATTGAATAATAATTATTAAGAATCACAAAATTTTAATTTTCACTTTTTTTTGAAAGGATAATTACAAAAAATTATCCAATTATAATTACAATGAATAATCATGAGATAATCATGAGATTTCCAAAGGATAATTATTTAATTAATTTATCAAAGGATAACTATTTAAATTATATATGAATAATTATAATGGATTTCCACAGGTATTATCATTTTATTTATAATATCAAATGTGGTTTATAATTATTCTAATAAAAATATTATGAACATGTGGGTTTACATAAAATGATAATTTGGAATTTCTTCAAGGATATTGGAAGTATCATCGAATGTGATAATCAAAATAATAATTAGAGAATTGTAGAGGAGAGAGAAGTCATCGCCACATGTAATATTTTAATCAATAATTTTAAAAATTATCAAGAATGAGAACATCTCATTTCATGTGAAATTTTATTTCTTTTTAAAATAAAATAACCTGTTTTGGATCTAGGAACCCTTGATGAACACTAACCATTGGTATGTTGACTTTTTCATCATTACAGACATGATAAGGTGTATTAAACAACATAGGGTGGTTTATCTTTTCTATTGATATTGTTGACCTTAAGGTAGGTGGTTCCTTTCCAATTGGCCAAATTTATTATCTTTGTATTGCTTGATTTATTTCAACTATTGATTCGAATTCAATTACTCGAATTTTCATTCAATTAAATTAATAAAAACCCAATTCCATTGAATCAGGATATTTAAAATGGTTTTGGAATGCAAATTTGGATAACCCCTAATTATAATGAATTTGGTGTTTTTATGGAAATTAGATGATTTAGATTGTTTTATTTAAATTGTGGATATGATGGGAAATGATTTAAATTAAATTGTTGAATTAAATTGTGGAAATAAATCATGTAATGATGGAATTGGTTTTCAATTGATTTCAAACTGGTGAAAATGGATTAAACTGATTTGATATAAACCCATTTGTTTTATCATGTGAAAAAATTCATGTTTTTCAATGAAACCTATTTTGGTTTTAAATGGAATGAAATTGTAACTTTTGAAATCAAAGAATGAGATTGATCGTATTATTAAGAATCCTTAAAATTGTTCGCCCATCATGTAAGAGCGCATGAAATCCTTAGGTAGTTAGGAAGTTATTTGAAAAAAATCAATGCTTTGATAATGTTCTAAAACATACTTGTAACGGGTCACATCAGTGATGGGTTGGCTATGAGTCTCCTTTTACCAGTGTCATAGGGACGTGTGTATTCACATTTTGCTGAGTTCACATAGACTGTGAAGAATCCTATAGGAGGTTAATACTATCACACCTTTTGGAAGATGACAATGTTGCTCACATGTTTATGTATATTTGTGATATAAATGTATTCCAATGATTTTGAACTCCTTTACAAACCTAATGAATTTAAATAAACTATTTTATATAAATTTTTTACATAAGCCATTATTTTATAAATATTCCATCATTTGTAAAATCACTTCTTAAAATATTTATTTCCATCAATAGAAAATGTATAGAATGTTTTTTTTAAATATACTTTTGAAATTACAAACCTATTTACTTTAAAATGGAAATCTTTTCTTTGGATAATCTAAATTTGGCATTTGTTAAGGAATATTTGGTTATATCTTTCTGGTCTTAGGCTCACAGCCTACTTTTTCCTTCGAATGTTTGTTGACTTTGTTCTTCTAGGTTCTAGAAAAGGGAAGGGATCTCTTGGAGGTGGGTATCACTGATGATATTATTTTGGGTGTGTTCTATCCTTGGGGACCTTGGGGTTTTTTTCACATTTTAGTACTTGGGTTGTTTTCCCTTGGAATTTTTATTCCTTGTTATATTTTGGTACTTCACTCCTAGTAGAGTTTCATTTTTATGAATACTGCCTTGTTTTCTTTTGCTTCCACATTCTTGTGGAAAAATCATTCCCAATTTTATGTTGTATGATACCAGCTACTTGTCTCCAACCTGTGGGGATCAGGAACACACTTTAGGATATTCCAGGGCTGACTCTGTTATTTGGTTATGAGGATACTCAGGATTGTTTGTGACAAAGTGTTATCAGAGAGAGGTTCAGATTTTTTTTTAAGTCAGTATGCATTTGTGAAATCTTGTTGGATCTTAGGATGTAGTGGCGACTGAGTCCTTGACCAGCTCTCAATGAAAAGAACCTTATGTCACCAGGGGTGGTCAGGGAAAGGAGTATTGTTGATTATTTATAGCCTTTTCCCTATTTTGATTTAGATAGAGTGAAATCCAAATCATGTATGTTTTACCAGTCAGGATCATGTTTCCCTCAATGATATGTACAAGAATTATCAAAGGTCTTACTTATTGTCTTCTTATGTTTTATAAGATCATTCCCTTGAGAAGACATTTGAATCAGATACCAGAAGGGACTACTATGGAACCATAGCGAGAAAATCCTCCACTGGACCCGAGCCGTGTTGAGGTTATTATGCACACTATCCAAGCTTTGGGATAGGAATCACATCTAGTCCCAATTCAGGCTCCAGCTGTGGAACCTAGGGGGGGATGTTGTGGAAATAATTTTTAAAGAGTACTTTCACTATAAACCACCATTTTTTTCAAAGGCTCCACTGATCCTCAACATACTAAGGAATGGTTGGGAAAGATTGAATAGCTGTTTGAGTTCATGGAGACATCAAATGAGATCATGCTAATGTGTTCCACCTTCATGTTTGAGGGACCAATCATGATATATTGTGATATGATAGTGTCAAAAAATAGACATGGGGGCTTAGAGAGGAAGTACATGAAATTCTTTTCATTTTCCACTTCTATGAAGATTCAATGGTGTTGGAAAAGGTTGTGGAGTTTTTCAAGATTAAGAAGGCTAAGATAATTGTGGCTCCTACAGAAGTTTAAGAAACTTGAAGAAGTTTTTACACCACTTTTCCATTCCAAGTAATGACACAAGATCATCAGAACATTCAAAAACTGTGGGGTAATCAAATTCTTCAAATACAAAAGAGTTCCAACCTTAGGCATCCAGAACGAAGCTTCTTTACATAACAGAAGAGTCTCCGGAGGAAGTTAATACAGGTCTAGAGACCGTGATAGGTATCATTACTATAGATTCATCTTTAATGACTACTCTATTTGATATCGGTGCATCTCACTCATTTTTATCAACCCATACCATTAATATTCTTAATCTTCATATAGATATTTTATCTTGTGCAATGGATATTACTACACCCCTTAGCATGATGAGAGAGAAGGTTTTATGTAGTCCTTATGGTGTATTCTCTCTATCAGATGTCAAACTTTATTTGAGTTTTTTTGTACTCGACTTGAAATATCTTGATGTCATATTCAGGATGGATTGGCCCATTGCTAATAAAGTTTGGATTGATTTTTATATTCAATGTGTCTACCATACCACACCCAGTGGTGGGTCTCTAATATTCCAATGAAAAATGGACCCAAGGTCGAGCAGGGAAATACCATCTTATCTAGAGTTGGGGAAGGTAATATTAGTATTTTTTATTTGGAGTAGTGATCTGCCACCATTTTTCGTCGAGTTTCCCATCTTGTTTCCTTCTGATATTATTTTGGTTTACCACCAGTATGAGAAGTTGAGTTTTCAGCTGACTTGATTTCTAGTACTCAACCAGTTTATTTTCCTTCTTATTATATGGCTCCAACTAAACTGAATGAACTAACATCTCAGTTGGACGATATTATTGGGAAAGCCATTATTCACCCATGTGTGTCTCCTTGGGCAGCGTCAATTCTATCCACCATTCTAGATGATGCTTCTTTGACATATTCTCTTCTTGAGTTGATTCTAAAAGAAAAAAATATTTTCTTCAAATTCCATAATATTTGGAGACTCTCTTTATGGTGGGAGACTGATTCCCAGTGGGTGTACTTCTATGAGGGTGTTCTATGATATTAGAAATTTTATATTGTATTGTTAGCTATAAGGAAAGATATAATGGGGGATTTCTATAATTTCCAATGGTTTGGGCAAAAAAGAATCACTAAGATATTCTACGGCTTGAAGAAGTAGTTTTTGTGACCATGTATTATTGAAGGTTTCACCCCGGTTGTGTCATCGATGACATGAGAGGCAAGGGAAGCTTGATACTTTTTTGTGGGATTAATTGAGGTTATTGATTAGGTGTGAAAATTTGTTTACCATTTAGCACTACCATTGCAACTGATGTCGATACATAATGTGTTTCATGTATCCCAACTTTGAAAGAATTTATCTGACCCATACCATGATCTGAGTTGGAATGATCATGAAGTGAAACGTGTTTTATCAGTGATAGAATAGCCAGTCATGGTTTTTGATTCTAGGAACAAGGTACTTCATGGGAGGTCGATACCTATGGTCTGTATGATATTGTAGAATGGTTCTAATTATCATGAAATTTAAGAGATATAGTCACTGATAAGAGAACAATGGCCTTATATTTTTGATGTGGAGGCTTCTTTGTAGGCTTTTTGGGGACAAAAAGTTCCTATGGTGGGGAGGTTGTACCATCCCAGTACTGTTTCATGAATTCCTAAACATTCTTGTGTTAAAATATTGTTGGGTTAAATAAGAGAAATGGTTTATCAATGAAATTTTTTGTTTTTGTTAAGCACACCGAAGAATGATAAAATACCCAATTATTACTCCAGAATATTCAATTAAATATTTTCTGATTTAAACAATGAGTAAGTATGGGTTTTGGAGGTCTGAAAATCCAGTGGGAGGACAGACTAAAAATATGAAATATATTATTTTATTCAAGGGAATGTTATTCAAAAGGTTTTATAGCTCCAAAACGGTGTATCATATGAGAAATCTATGAAAACTATTATATCTGAAACCTGGTGTTTACCCTAATAGGGGTATAACATTCAATGGTGACAGACATTCAGATTCCTCACTCATTAGTTAAAGTTAGTAAATAATATTTATTAAATTATTTATTAAAAATAATTAAATACCTCCCAAATGGTGTGATGTATGTTAAATCCAAAACCATCGATGGGTCCGGAATGGGGGGTTTACCCTAAACTGAGAATAACATTTGTATGCATCGAGCATTTGGATGCCTCGCTCACAAAAAATGACACATTATTTTAATTAATTAATTATTTCAAATTTTCATTAATAAATCATTAACATCCCTCAAACTATTCATCATTTCAGAAATCCGAGACTACGTTTGTGTTCGGAACATGGTCTTTATCCTAGATAGGTAATAACATCAATGTGTAGCGACCATTTGGTATTCATTAATTTTTTTAATGTTAAATAATTAATTTTAATAAAATAATCAATTTAAGTATACTATTCATCTTTCCTATCAACATTTTTCTACCATTTCTAACACCTGAAGGTTATAAAACCTTCATTTATAAACCGTTTTGACCATTTTAAATTATATATGTATTAATTGACTGATTTAAAACACTCTCTTAAAGATTAAACACAAATTAATTTAGTGTTCTTAAATTGGGATGAAAACTGATGAGGTGCTGGTTTTTCTATTTGTCAAACCACAATGTTTCAATCATGGGATGTGTTTCTCTTAATCCGAGTGTTCCTAAACCACTATTTGCACAATCAGAGATGAATTAATGATCTTGATTGGTGTTTGTAGGAAAACTTCTCTCCTAATCCTACTTTGGAAAAAACATCCAGGTTTCCTATTATTTTTTTATTTTGTTTTTTTCTTTTCTATTTTCAAAATTCACAATTCAAGAAGAAAATTGATCCATATAAACATGATAATAAAAGAAATAGCATATGATAATGTTAACTTCATTATAAAACTATAATCTGAAAATAAATTATCAAACGATGTTTATTAAATATTATCAAATGGATTTAAAAAAATATTATCATGGATAATTTTATTCAATTTAAGAAAAGGTAATTATTTAAAATTATCGAATAATAATTATGAAGAATCAACAAATGATAATTTCCTGTTTTTGATGAAAGGATAATTATAAATTATTATCAAATTATAATTACAATGAATAATTGCAAGATAATCATGAGATTTACTAACGATAATTATTTAAAGAATTTATCAAAGAATAATCATTTAAATTATATATGAATAATTATAAATGAAAACCACATGTATTATCATTATATTTATAATATTGAATGTGGTTAATAATTATTCTAAGGAAAATACTATGAACATATGCCTTGACATAAAATCATAACTTGTAATTTTTCAAAGAGATAGGAAGTATCATCCAATGTGATAATCAAAATGATAATTTTAGAATTATCATGGAGAGATATGTTATCGCTGCATGTAATATTTTAATCGATAATGTTACAATTATTCAATATAGAGAACATATCATCTCATGATAAATATTATTTCTTTTTGAAATAAAAAAACTAGTTTTGGATCTAAGAAACCTTGATGAACATCAACCATTGGTGTGTCAAAGTTTTCATTTTTATGGACGTGAGAGGGTGTGTTGAACCACACAGTGTGGTTTTTCTTTTCCTTGATATCAATGACCACGAGGTAGGTGGTTCCATTCCAATTAGAAAAATTTATTATCCTAGTATTTCTTGATTTAATTCAATTGTTGATTTAAATTCAATTGCTCATATTTTATTTTAATTAAATTAATAAAAACATGAATCCAATAAATCAAGACATTTGAAATAGTATTGACAAGGAAATTTCAAAAACCCCCAATTATATTGAATTGGTTGTGTTTTTGGAAATTGGGTGATTTAAATTGTATAATTTAAATTTTGGATTTGATGAAAATGATTTCAATTAAATTATTGAATTTAATTGTGGAAATAAATTATGTAATTATTTAATTGGGTTTGAATGGATTTGAAACTAGTGAAAATGGATTAAAATGATTTGATAGAATTCCATTGGTTTTATCTTGTGAAAAAGAATGTTTTTGATAAAAATTATTTAGTTTTTAAATAGAATGAAAGTGGAACATTGGAAATGGATGAATGTGATTGATTGTATTATTAAGCACTCTTAAAATAGTTCGCCCATCATATAACAGTGAATGCAAGCCTTAGGTAGTTAGTGCGTTATTTTGATACACTCTACGCTATGATAATGTTCTAAAACATACTTACGGAATGTCACATTCCTGATGGATTGGTGATGAGTCTCCTTTGGCTAGTGTCATATGGACGTGTGTATACACATTTTTCTAAGTTCACCTAGAGAGTGTGTAATCCTATAGCTGGTTAATACCATCATTCCTTTTTGTAGATGACCATGTTTCTCTATTGTTTCTTTATACATGAGATATAAATGTATGCCAATGATTTTGAACATCTTTACAAGTCTACTGAATTTATATAAACTATTTTATATAAATATTTTACACAATCCATTATTTTAGAAATACTCTTTCATTTTTAAAATCATTTCGTAAAATATTTATTTCTATCATTTGAAAATTTAGAGCATGTTTTGTTTAAATATTATTTTGAATTTCCAAATGAGTTTACATTAAAATTGAAATATTTTATTTTGATAATCTATATTTGGAATCTGTTATGGAATCTTTGGTGGTATCATACTGGGCATTTGCTCACACACTACTTTTTCCTTCTGGTGTTTGTATACTTTCTTCTTCTGGGTTCGAGTAAAGGGAAGAGATCTATTGTAGGTGGATCCAGCTATTGAGATTTGGTCTTGGTGAGTTGTTTCCTTAGGGAATTTGGGTTGTTTATCACATTTTATTACTTGGGTGGTAGTACTTTGTCTTTTTTATTTCTTGTTTTATTATGGTACTTCACTCCTAGTGGAGTTTTTTTTATTATGCATACTGCCTTGTTTTATTTTTCTTCCTCATTTTTGTGGAAAAATAATACCTACTTGTATGTTGTCTGATGCTTGGTTCTAGCCTCCGACCTATGGGGATATTAAATTACCTTCAAGCTATGTCAGGGCCGGATTGGTTATCCAGTTATGAGGACACCTGGGCTAGTTCGTGACAAAGTGTTATTAGAGGGAGGTTGATCTTTTTTGTTGAAGTCAGTATGCATTTGTCAAATCTTGCCGGGATATAATAGGTAGTTGTGATCGAGTGCCTGGGTAGCTCTAACTGTAATGAACCTTATGTCACCAGGGGTGGTTAGGGAAAGGAATCTTGTGGATAAGTTCTAATATTTTACCTATTTTTATTTTCATAGAGTGAAATACAAATCATGTATGTTCTACCAATCAGGATCATGCTTCCCTCATTCCTATCTACGAGCAATATATAATGTTTTCCTTATTATCTGCTGAGGTTTTTTAACATCAAGACTCTAAGAAGTTGTGCGAATCAGATCCAAGAAGGGGCTACTGTTGAACCTCAGTGAGAAAATACTCTAGTGGACACGAGCCTATGTGAGGTGATTGTGCACACTATCCATGCTCTGGGAATGCACAACCTCCAGTCCCCATTTAGGCTCTAGTTGTGGAACCTAGGGGTGGGATGGTCTTCAAAATTATTATCAAGAATTCATTCACTAAAACCACCCATTTTCAAAGTCTCCACCAATCCTCAACATGTCATGGAATGGTTGGTCAAAATTGAGTGTTTGTTTGAGTTCATGGAGACAGTGGATGAGATCATGGTAAAGTGTTCCACCTTCATGTTGGAGGGACCCAGAAGGAGATGGTGGGATATGATAGTGATGGAAAAGAAACATGGTTGATTAGAGTGGAAGGAAATCATTGTTATTTTCATTTCCCACTTATATCTAGAGTCAATCATGTTGGGAAAGGCTCTAGAGTTTTTCAAGATTGAGCAGGACAACAGGACTGTGGCTCTTGCAGATGTTTAGGGAACTTGATGATGTTTTTCCACAACTTTTCCACTCCATTTAATTACACAAGACCATCAGAACCAAAAAAAACTATGGAGAAATCAAATGCTTCACCTACAAAAGAGTTCTAGCCATTAGCATCCAAAATGAATATTCTTCACGCAATGGAAGTGTCTCCAGAGGAAGATGATATAGGTCTAGTGACCGTGTTAGGTATCATTACTATATCTTTTTCTTTAGTGACTGCTCAATTGGATATCGGTGGATTTAAATTATTTTTAACCCATACAATTAATCTTCTTAATCTTTTTATGTATCTTTTATATTATGCAATAGATATTACTACACCCCTTGGAATAACGAGAGAGTAGGTTCTCCGTAGTCCTACTTGTGACCTCTCTCTATTATATGTAAAACTTTCTTGGAGTTTCCTAGTACTTGACATGAAATCTACTTATTCAATATTAAGATTATATAGTCTAGTTGCAAATAAATCCCAGATTGATTATTATCATTTATGGGTCTACCTTACCACCCCTAGTGGTGTGTCTCTAATCAGTAAATGAGAATGGCACCCAAGGTCAATCAAGGACATACCTTCTTATAGAGAGTTTGGGAAGGTAATATTAATGTTTTCTTTTGATTTGGTTCATGGATCTCCCTCCAATTGTTTCCGAGTTGCCCATCGTGTTTCCTTCCTATTTTGTCTGGATTACCACTGGTAAGAGAGGTTAAGTTTTCCATTGACTTGATGCCTAGAAATCAACAATATTCATTTCCCTCTTACCATATAGCTCTAACTGAACTGAAATAACTAATGTCATAGTAAGATGATCTTCTTGAGAAAGCCTTTATTCACCATAGTAGGTCACCTTGGGAAGCACCAGTTCTATCCACCATGAAAGCTTATGGTTCACTGAAATCTTTTATTCCCAATATGATTCTACAGATAAAAAATCTTTTTGATGAATTCTGAATGCATTGGAGACTCTCTTTTTGGTGGGGAGACTGATTCCCAATGGTTGTTTTCTAAAGAAAATGTTCTATGTTTTCAAAACCGTTATGTTGAACCATTAGCGAGAAGGAAGGATATAATGGAGGATTACCATAATTTCCCATGGTTTGTGCACCAAGAAAGCACAGTGAAATTATATTACTTGTAATAAAAAATTTAGAGACCATCTATTCTTGAAGGTTTCACCATAATTGGGTCATTGATAGCTTGGGAGGAAAGGGAAGCTTGCTCCTTATTTTTTGGGATCTTTTGATGTTTTTGATTAGGTGTAGAATTTTTTTACCATTTATCACAACCACCATAAATGACATAGATACACAATGTGTTTCATGTATCTCAGCTTCAAAATAATTTATCTAACCCATATCATGTTTTGAGTTGGCGTGATCTTGAAGTGGAACCTGATTTATCTGTAAATGAATGCCCAGTCATGGTTTTCAATTCTAAGACCAAGGTACTTCATTTAAAGACAATACATTTGGTCCATATGATATAGAATATGGTTCTAATTCTTATGAGACATCAGATAGGGAGGCACTAATGAGAGAATAATGGACTTCTCTTTTTGGCATGGAGGCTTCTTCGTAGGCTTTCTGGGGAAAGAATGTTCCTATGGTGGGGAGGTTGTAACATCCCGTTACTGTTTCAGGTTTTCCACAACCTTTTGGTGTTAAATTATTACTACATTAAATGGGAAAAATTGATTATCATCAAAACGATTCATTTTTGTTAAACACATCGCGAAATGGTAAAACACCTAATTAATACTCTTGAATATTCAATTAAATATTTTTTGAGTTAAAAATTGAGTAAGTATGAGTTTTCAAGGTTTGCAAACCTTGAGGAGGATGGAATAAAAATATTAAATATATTATTCTAAGTAGGTACAGGTTATTAAAAATAATTTAATAACCCTAAAATGGTGCATCATATGATAAATTTGATACCATTGTTATGTTCGAAATATGGTTTCTACCCAAATATGGGTATAATATTCAAATTCGATGGACATTTGGATGTCTCACTCGTGATATAATGTTTTTAAATAATATTAAATATACTATTTATTAAAAATTATTAAATATATCCCCAATGGTGTGACATATGTGAAATCTGAGACCACCGATGGATCTGAAATGGGGGTTTACCCTAAATAGTAGGTAACAATTTTATGCGTCGAGGTTTTGGAAAACTCACTCAAAAAAATAACACTTTTTATTTTAATTAATTAGTAATTTCTATTTTTCATTAATAAATCATTAATATATCTCAATTCGTTCACCATTTGAGAAATATGAGACCATCCTTACATCCGTAAAGGGGTGTTTATCATAAAATTGGTAAAACGTCTATGTTTCGCAGCCGTTTGGTGTACTTTAATTTTTTAAATGTTAAATAATTAAATTTAATAAAATAATCAATTAAAGTATACTATTCATCTTCCCTATCCAAATTTTCCACCATTTATAACACTGGATGGTTGTATAAATTTCATCTATATCCTATTTTAGACAATTTTAAATTAGATAAGTATTAATGGAGTGATTTAAAATAATAAATTAGTGATTAAACAAAAAATAAATTGGTGTTCTTAAATTGGGAGGAAAACCATCTGTGTGATTGTTTTTCTATTTGTTGAACCACCAAGTTTCAATCATGGGATGATTTTTTCTTAATCTGAGTGTTCCTAAACCTATATGTGCACAATCATAGAGGTATCATTGATCTTGATTCACGTTGGTGTGAAATATTTCTATCCTCATCCGGCTTCTGCGCAACATCCAGGTTTCCTATTTTTTTAGTTTTTTTCTTCTCTATTTTCACAATTCACAATTTAAGAAAACATAAAAAAATTGATTCAAGTAAACATGTTAATTACAAAATTATCATATGAAATTTTTAATTTCATCATCGAAAGATAATCTTAAAATAAATTATCAAATGATGTTTATCACTGATTATCAAAGGGGGTTTTTAAAAAAAAATATTATTTTTGATAATTTTATTCAATTTACTAAAGGAGAATTTTTTTCAAATTGTTGAATAATAATGATGAAGAATCAAAAAATGATAATTTCATCTTTTTTTGAAAAGATAATTATAAATAATTTTCAAATTATAATTACAATGAATAATCATGAGATAATCATGAGATTTTCAAAAGATAATTTTGTAAAGAGTTTTTCAAAGGATAATTATTTAAATTATATATGAATAATTATAAAGTACTACCACAATTATTATAATTTAATTTATAATATCAAATGTGGTTTATAATTATTATGAGGAAAATACTATTAACATATGCTTTGGAATAAAATGATAATTTGGAATTTTATCAAGGAGATTATATATATCATCGAATGTGATAAACAAAATAATAATTTGAGAATTATCGAGGAGAGAGAAGTTATGACCACATGTAATATTTTAATTGATAATTTTAAAATTATTCAGGTGGGGGAACATATCATCGCATGTGAAATTTTATTTATTTTTTAATAAAATAACTTATTTTGGATCTAGGAACCCACGAGGAACATCGACCAAGTGTGTTGGAATTTTCATTTTTAAGGCCATGAGAAGGTGTATTGAACCACACATCATCATCAACGATTCCATTCTTATTAAAAGATTGAATTATACAAGCAAGGGAGAGGCAATAAAGATACAATCAAGAAGGGAGAGAGGATCTAGGGATGCCTAATGTAATGCAAGCCGTGGGAATCCCCTCGTATGAAATACATGCTCTTAGGTTTAAAGAAAGAAATGTTCAGAGAGCAGGTGACTTTCAGGATTTGGACAGCATGAGAGGCTTAATGGCATGATATTTTATTCCCTTCACGCCATGTATGAGAAAACTTAATATCATTGGTATGGAGAACTCTACATTTTATTATGATAGAAGTTATCGACCATGGGTTTCGGTCTTTACCCTGAAGGGAGTTGTAAATGATCATGGAATCAATCTCCATGTAAGATGACATGATATTGTTCTTGATGCTCTACATGATTCTAGACATCAACTCATTGGCCACGGCTTGAATGCTAGTTCTAGACCCGTAGTGGGCTTTAAAGGCCAAGAACACACTCCCCCTCTGGTCCCGTAGAACCCCTCCTCCCCAAGAAATGCCTTTTTTGAAATAGCCATCTGTATTTATCTTGAAGCCAACCTCCAGGGGGAACCATCAAACCCACTAGGCTTGTGAACAAGGGGGCACTGTGGTTGAAACGTGGAGCAACCACATAGAAGGATCTTCCTCCAACTTTTTGAGAAAAGGCCCCAGGTCTGCTAATAAGCTCCAGATTCTTGTGATGATCACACCCCTTGAAGAAGAGAGACCCTTGTACCCTACTCAGTTCCTTTCTTTTTAGAGACACCAACAAATGACATTGAGAATAATGGCATGGGTCCTCCTTTCTGTGCCCATTATTTCCGTCCCTTGAAACCATCTCTCCGGGAGGGGTTCGTCACGGTGATCTGGGGAAGAGTACACAGTGAACATGCCAATGTTGCTCCACACTAATTGAGCCAAGTCTCCCTCAATGAAAATGTGTTTGGCATCCTCCTCGTGCATACTACTATAGAATTGGCAGTAGGACGCAAAACTTATCCTCAACTTTTTGATACTGTCGTCTGAAGGAATGTAGTGATTTAATATTATCCAAATGAGAAAGCAACATTTAGAAAAAATATTTTTTCACCACAAATCCTCACTCCATCTTGTTCCATTAGTCTGTTTGAATGAAATCCTGCGATAATCCTTTGTACTGAAGTTACCCATTGTCGAGGAAGTAAAAATGCATTTATCTAGTTTTGATTTGATGATAATACTGTTATACTTATCTGTTTTATTCCATTCAAAGGCTATCAAAATAATTTCGGGATACTGACTCACTTCCCTGAAGGTAATAGTGGCCGCAGGGAAACCTGGATACCCTTATGTATTTCTAGACCATTGTTCGAACAAGAGGATAATGTTCCCATATCTTACAATCCATTGAGAGTGTTGGAGAAGAGTCAGGATGATGAAGTAAATTTATTACCATAGAGGAGAAACAATCATGTACTGCATTCCCACATTACCTCTACTATTACAGTTCATAGTATTTCCCCATAAGAAGCGCCCCTCAATTGTTTCCCATGCTAGTTTGGCATGCATGCATTGAATGGTGGACATGAGGATCATCACGTTTATGCCTCCCTCATTGATTGGCCTTGCCATTCTCCCCCATGAGACCTAGTTTCTTTTTCCCTCTGAAGTATAATCCCATATGGAACCAGACATGATTTTGTCGATATTTCTAATAACCCCTTTAGGAGCATTGGTGGACGCCGTTACATGCACTAGGATTGTAGATAAAACAGTGTTGACCAAAGCAATACGACCCTCTAAGGATAAAAAATAATTCATCCAGTTGAGCACTCAGCTCGCTATCCTGCTAACCAAGTGATCAAAATCCTTGATCTGTATTCTGTGTGGAGATATAAAAGTCCCTAAATATTCCATAGGAAACTGGTCTCTCAGCATGCCCAACCTATTGCTCAAATGCGCCGCTCTCCTGGCCGTGCACTTGTTAGAGATGTAGAACTTGCTTTTGTCATTGTTAACTACATGACCACTCTATTAGCAGTATGCCTCAATGATTCTGTTAATCCCCCATATAGATCTACATTCTACATTAATGAATATAATGGAATCATCAGCAACCATGAGATGCGAAACCAGCAACATGCTCTGTTTTCTTCAAAATAGAAGGATGTCTCCATTTTTAATCCCTTTGTTTATAATTCTACTTAAAGTATCCTGCACTAGGATGAAAATACATGGAGATAAAGGGTCTCCTTGATGAAGACATCTCGTTTCCTAAAAAAATGCATAGTATTTACCCATGAATGAAAAAATGATCTGTGGAGTGCTGAAGCATAAGAAGATTAAACCACACATGGCAGTTTATCTTTTCCATTGATATTGATGAACTTGAGGTAGGTGGCTCTGTTCCTATTAGAAAAATTTATTATCCTTTTATTGATTGACTTATTTAAATTCTCTATTTAAATTCAATTGCTCAAATTTTATTTTAGTTAAATTAATAAAAACCCGATTCTTGTCAATCAAGATATTTGATATGGTTTTGGCATGGAAATTTGGAAAACCCCATATTCCATTTAATTGGGTGTGATTTTTGATATTGGATAATTTAAATTGTTTAATTTAAATTTCATATTTTATGGAAATGATTTTGGTTAATTTTTTGGATTTTATTGGGGAAATAATTTTTTTTAATGATTTAATTGGATTTGAATGGATTTCAAACAAGTGAAAATGGATTAACATGATTTGATTGAAACCCATTGGGTTTATCTTGTGAAAAAATAAGATTTTTAATAAAACATTGTTTTGGTTTTATGTAAAATGAATTTGGGAATTTTTAAATGGAAGAATGATATTTATCCTATTATTAAGCAATCTTAAAATAGTTCTCCCATCATGTTAGAGCACACAAAGCCTTAGGTAGTTTGTGAGTTATTTGGATACCCTCTATGCTATGAAAATAATCATAAACACAATTATTGTGGGTGACATCCCTGATAGGTTGGTGATGAGTCTCCTTTGGATAGTGTCAGAGGGACGTGTGTATACCCATTTTTTTTGTTTTCACATGGAGAGTGTGGAATCATATAGATGGTTAATACTATCGTACCTTTTGGCAGATAAACATGTTTCTCACTTGTTTATTTATATTTAAGATATGAATGTTTTCCAAGGCTTTTGAATTGCTTTACATGCCTACTGAATTTATATAAACTGTTCTATATAAATGTTCTAACTATTCCATTATTTTATAAATATTATATCATTTGTAAAATCGTTTCTTAACATATTTATTAGCATCATTTGAAAAAATCTAGAATGATTTGTTTAAATATGGTTTTGAATTGAAAAACACGTTTACATTAAAATTGAAATATTTTGTTTGGATAATCTATATTCAGAATCTATTATAGATTATTTGGTGGTATTTTACTGAGCTTTGGCTCACACCCTACTTTTTTCCTTTGGGTGTTTGAAGACTTTCTTCTTCTAGGTTTGAGTAACGGAAAGGGATCTCTTGGAGGTGGATCTAGTAGTGGAACTTTGGTCTGGGTGAGTTGTGTCCTTAGGTACCGTGGGGTAGTTTTTACCATTTTATTAATTGGGTTACAATACTTAGGTATTTTTAGGTCTTGTTTTATTCAGGTACTTCACTCTTAGTGGAGTTTCATTTGTTATGCATACCTCTTCGTTTTTTTTGCTTTTGCATTCTTGTGTAAATGTTTTTCCCACTTGTATGTTGTATAGTGCTAGCTACTAGTTGCCAACCCATGGGGATTGGGAACCCCCTTCAGGCTATGTTGGGGTTGGACAAATTATCAGATTACGAGGATACCTTGGCTGGTTTGTGACACCTTGGGTTATTTTATCTCAGATATAGAAGTATCATTTGACTTAGATAAGGTGAGTGCAATATTTTCCTTGGAGTAAGCAAATTAAATATATGATTTATAGAGTTTTTTAGAGCTAGATAGACATTACATGAATTTAATATATGAAATTCTCATAATTATAAGAACTTTTTTTGAGCATTAATAAGAAGGGTGTGAAGTTTTTATGGTTAGGTACCTTTGATACATACTTTTAGGAGCTGAAATGGAGACTGACTTCTGTGAAAATCCGCATTCTTCCACTGCCAGGTATACGTTATACTATATATTTTGATCCATTTGGATTTGGGATTATAAATGTTATGATGATAGAGGAGCAAGTCATGACATACATGTCCCATCCTTTGAGGCCACATGAGAGGAACTACCCAACACACGATATCGAGTAATCCACTTTTGCATTTTCCTTGTGATGTTGGAGGTATTATTTAGTGGGAGTGGTTTCTTTACTGCATAAAAACCACAAAATCATGAAGTAAATATTTAAAAAGCATGATTTTAATCTTAGGGAACAAATATGGTTTGAAAAACTTCAGTCCTTTGAATTGATGCTTGCCAAAATTTATATGAAGGGAAATGAAATGACCAAGGAAATGAGTAGGATTTACAGGATACAAGTAGTCTAAGAGGACAATAGTGGGTGGAATGTTATCACCTTATTTTAATTGATTCACATGGAGGTGCAAGATAGTGCGTGGAGTAATGTTTCCTTTTCCTTATAAGAGACATCAAATTTTCTAGATAGGGTAATCATGAGACATGATTTAGAATCATTGCTCCTTGTTGCATGGGATAGCGTTGAAGGTGAGGACTCGCCTACTAGTTTGACCATTTATGAGGATGAAATTCTATGAATACGTGGTCTTGTTTGGGTTCCAAAAGACATATGTGAGGATATGATGTGATAATTTCATGCCTCAACATGGGTAGAACATCCCAGCCCAACCAAGATGTATTGAGACAAACATTTCTATTATTGGTGTTTTGGAATGAAATGAGAGGTAGGGAGTTTTGTCATGAGGTGTTCTATATCTTATCATCTAAAGGAGGAACACCAATGATCATATGGGTTTTTATATTAGTTATCCATTACCATGTGGAAATATGAAGACGTTTCGATCGATTTGACGACCAAAGGTCTCATTGAGGTAGTAATGACATATTGGTTGCTATAGAAAGGTTGACGTAGGTCACCAACATACCTCTGATCAGGGAGGCCTTCTCAGTAGATGATCTTTAGAGGATTTATATATGTTATATTTTTAACCCTTTTGGGGTTCCCCATACTATTATAATAGATACGGTTTCCTGATTTTCTTCTCGATTTTGGGAAGGCTTACATCAGGCATTGGGTACACAAGTGCTTTTGAGCATGGCATACCACCCCCATACTGATGGCCATTTGAAGTGGAAAATAAATGTTTTGAATAAATTATTAGATAATGCATCCTAGATTTAGGGTTTCATGGGAGGGGAATATAGACCTAGTATAATTTTCTGAGAATAACATGTATTAGGAGACTATATACATGAAACATTCTGATGGTTTTTGTTTAAGGTATTTTCGATCACCTCTGTGTTGGATTGAGGTAGGAGAGGAATTGCTTCTAAAAACATTTATCATGTAGGAGGCCTAAAAAAATATCTAGATAACATGAATGTGGATGGAAATTACACTATATATGAAGAAATACTGCACATATTTCCATAAATGAACTCTAGAGTTCAATGTCAGGAATTAGGTATTTTTACGTACCTAATCTAGTCTGGGTAATAGAAGGATTCTATGATTGTGTAATCTTTCACCCCAATATGTCATACCTTTAGAGATTCTAGAGAGAGTCAGACCAGTAGCCTATTACTCTTATCTACCTTATTGGAGTCGATCCATGCATGAGGGCATCCATGTATCTCAGCTACATCATTATCACCCGACCCATATCTATTATAGAGCCAAATAAGGTGGAGTTACAAGTATATGCATGATTCAAGAAAAATACTATACATATCATCGATTGGAGCATGAAATCCCCTTGAGGAAGGTTAGATAATTTAGTTTAGGTTCTATGGAAGAATATCCAATTGTAGGATGAGACCTTCGAGAGATAAATAAATGCATCTCATTAGTGGACAAAACTCTTTCCAAATTTTTATCAACATCGAAAGAGTAACATAGGGATGAGTTTTATTAAGAAAGGGAGATTTTATGATATGTTGTTTTCTGATGATATAATAATCATTTTATTTTTTGTTAAACATTGGTTTAATTTATCTTTTTTGGTTTAGACCATAAAGGATGGATCGTGGTCCAGTTGTGTCTTTTTGTAAGGAAAGAAGCCATAGGGATAAAGGAAGGATACCTGCCAAGTTCATGACGTGTATTTGGAATACATGATGTGTACTCAATAAATGATGTGTATTAGCCTAGACAGTCTAGTTCAGGATGTGTAATGTGCTTTCCCATAAGGGAAAGCCCGAGCATTACACGAGATGTAATGCATTTATAAGCTATGTAAATTCATAGCGATAGTATTTAAAATAATAGATAGGGATTCCATTTTTTAATAGGATCCAACACCACTCATCTCATGCTTGATGGAACTATGGAGGATCTCCCTTGAAGCCGAAAACATGGATTTTCCATATCTCTCTGATATCGACTCTGATTCCTTCACAACCGGTCTCATTGGTT
The DNA here is from genome assembly GCA_963277665.1 of Viscum album. Lineage (NCBI taxonomy): Eukaryota > Viridiplantae > Streptophyta > Magnoliopsida > Santalales > Viscaceae > Viscum > Viscum album. The sequence continues at coordinate 286,328,188 of OY728153.1, read as the reverse complement.
GCTCTCTAGTGATTTATCTATTCATCTTGTGCATTTTTTCATTTATATTATCCAAAAAAATGATATTATGGTGAATTATAATATTCTATATTCCATGTATATTTGATCATTCATCCATTTTCTTTTAATCCTATTTGAGTTAGGTGCCGATACTGGATGAGTGTTCTACTAAAATTATATAGTAGTTGGTCTATACATTTTCCCACAATGTCTAGTTTTTATAAAAAGTTACCATTTTTCCACATAGCAGACATTCATTTAGTTCCTCATATATTAAATTTGGATCAATATTAAATTACTAAAACCTTTTCAGGTTTCTCACTAAGCTCCATGTGATGGTTGGATGTTGTTAACCTTAACCCGAACCTCTTGTGAGTTGTGTTTACATTTCTTCCCTATGAGTTACCACCTTGTTGGGTGTGTGTGATATCCCTATCATAATGAGAGCCTTAAAAACAAGATATTAGGAGAGGGTTTATTCCTTCATTCGTTATGTTTAATTGGTGAAAAATTTTATAAATGGATTAAATGGGAAATATTGAATGAGTTGGATGAAATCATGGATTATGAATGATTATAAATGAATTATGAAACAGTTAAATTATAAAGAGAATAGTCGACGAATGACCCTTGATTTCTTATGGATCATGTTGACAATGGATGGATTGGTATATAAACATATTGTATTGAATTCCATGGACATTTAAATTTAATTGATTCAAGATTATATTGAATGACATAGACATTTCTACACCATAGAATCAATATTTTCTTGGGTTTCATAGTTATTTCTACACCATGGATCCATATTATATGGGACTCTATAGAAATTAATACTTCTTTGATCTAACCATTGGGTTTGACATAAGTATACACTACCTCAGCCACTAAGGATGCATTGGTTTCTTACAACTTGGATCTATCTCATTGGGTATGACACTGGATTAATCGGTTTATGTTGTAGTGGATTCATTATCATACATTACAATTATCCCATGTTTATGGTTGTTTGTTATAGTGAGCCATGGTCAGAAATATAATATCAAATTTACAAGTATAACTCATAATTATTAAAATTTATTACTTTTATATATTGGACACTGCAACTAATTTTTGGCATAGATTTGATTTTTATAGACACTGTTGGTGGTGTCCTACTGAGTGTTATCTCACACCCTATTTGGGTGGTCATTGGGTACCCAGATAGACTTCATGGATTTATAAGTAGACCATGGAAAACACTCTATTTATAATGATTGATTTATTATTCTTATAATCAGGGGTGCACAACACTAATCTAGGCTCATGATTCTATTTGAAGATAGTCATTTTTTGTACTTTTGATACTTATTTTGTACTAGTTGTATGTTTCCATGATTTTCCTTCTATTTTGTATAGAAAAATTAAACACCCATCTTGATTATGATATTGCATTTGGATTTGTTGACTTTTACTATTTTCATGTATATTATTATCATCTATTAGTGATTTATATTATACTTACTCTTATATATTTACATGTGATATTATTGTGATAATCAAATCATGATGGTATAGTCTACCACTATTCCAACTCCCACCCTCACTTATAGTTAGTGGCCTTTAGTATATAGGGAAGTGCACTTTATACCATGTGACCCACCTGCTTAGGGCACTATTCAGTGACTCCTAGGTTTGGATGTTACATCTTTTCTTGAGATTAGACACCTTAGGTGCAAGCATTTTGTTATCAATGCCGGTTTTGAGGGGAATAACTATTATGGTTTCTAATTATATTTTTTAAAAAGTATTTTCTATATGAATTTATAGAATGGGTAAATTCTCATATTTGTAACACAATAATGGTAAGTGTCAGTTACATTATTAGCATCGACACTATTGATGTTGCTCGATTTTTAAGTGGAGCACCGAGAGTTATCTTTTATTGATTACTATGAACTTAAATAGTGGAGTTATCAATGGATTAGGGAAATGATCCTAGACCCATTTGGGATATTAGGCCTTTATGGTTAATCAAGGAGGATTCCTCATTCTTTATGGAATTCATATATCATATTATATCGTCATTGTGGTTCGATGGTGTGTAACTCACTAGATCATGAGTCAGGTTTCAATGACTAAGTGTTATGGGAGAGTAGGACCATTATATTTAGGTTAAATTTAGGTAGTATGCCCAAATCGAGTGTGATAACTACATTGTTTCAAAATAAGTGATAGCTATGAATGGGCCGAGGGTCGATGGGTGTATGTAATTTTATTATGTGTCTATTAGCCCATGAATTCGAAGAGTTATTCCTAGGAAGAGAAACACAAATTCTTTTTTGATCAAAATGTTGATCTAGTGATGAATAAACAAGGAAAATCCTATGATGTGGAGCATGATGTTGGACATGGGGATGTGACCCTCACTCTAGAGGGATCATGGATACATGAAACTTACTATTTGATGATCAATGGATATTTGGTATGTAGTTAACTATAACTCACATTGGTTGCATCATTGTGTAAATTATGGATATGTTTTGGAATCTAGCCTAGTATTTTCATGGAAATTCCAATGTATATGTGCTTGTTTCATGGGTGGAGGGTATACGTCTATATTGACCATGATTTGAAAAATGAAAAATGACATCAACATCTAACCAAATATATTTTTTGTGTTACGGTTTGGTATATTTATAACTATTCCAGGAATGTCTATGGAGTACCCATATTGCATTTAATATGATATTTTATTGGTGGGTGGCATCAAGGATTGAAATTTTAATTTTTTTAGCTAACCCATACAATGGAGAGATCAATTAGATATAGAATCAATCATATGAAGATTCTATGGTTGTCTTGAGATAGAAAATATATTTGAACCATTAACATGGGGCTTCAATGATGAATTTTAGGGATCGTTCATGTTTGGTGGGATGAATAACTAATATTAAAATTATACTATGGAGGAATGTTTGGAATTTGGGAATGAGACACAACCTATTAGAAATGAATTGAGTAGTAAAATAATAGGGTTATTCTTTTGGATAATCAATAGATCTAATCGAGGATCTTAAAAATTATGATGGTGGAGTTTTTAAAAACACATGTTTGTATTGGTGTTTTAAGTCCATGCGAAAAATTAATTTTCAACTTGGTGGATGTTTTTTTAGAACCATAACATACAATGATATCCTGAGTGGTTGAGAGCCTCAAAAGGGTATTTTTTGCATAAGTAGTGAACATTGATTAGTTGCTAGGAGGCATGGGGGAACATTAGAGGAAGGGATGGGTGGCCGAGCTACTAGTCTACAGTAATATGAATCCACTAGCTAGCCCATGGTTGTCCAATAACTAGATAATTGGACCAGATGTATCATAGTGCCACTGATAGGGACATGAGCCGACCGCTGATCCTAAACTAACTATCATGTGGCATTATTGTGGGGTTTTAAAAAAGTGGTGAATGAATGTTATTTCACCAGCCATCCCTTATGATTTTGAAGAGGAAATGGGGGTATAAGAAAGACCATTCAGTTAAGACCCTCCATCCATTCTATACTATTAGAATCATTTTCATATGGATGTTCAGGGTAGTGTTTCATAAATGATTTCATGTAGGCTCCTCCATTAATCTCTAGCACATAACGCCTCTTCCATCATTCTTTAATTTTTTTAAATTTGGATAGATATCTAAGTGATGCTTTTAGCAGAAAATGGGGAAATTATCTTATTGTGATGGGGATTTCTTACTTATTTCATAGATGTATTCCTGAAATAACATCCTCTTTCCACTGTGGATTAGTTCGAAAAAGGTATGTTTCACTATAATTTTATCTCCAATTTATTGATTAAAATTATAATTAATCAATAAGGGAATTGGTGAATTATACTATGGATTTTCTATGAATGAGGACAAAGGAATCCCCTAGATTGTTGAAAAGAATTTGTTTGTGATTCTCATGTAGTAGGATTGACTGGTGAGTTCTTGGAACAATTTATTATTTTAATTAACTCGATGTAAATTATAAATAATTCTATGTGAGTTATATTATAGAATATAATTGTTTATAATTCATCATTGTATTATTTTTATAGATTCACGAGCATAGGTCATGAGTCATAATTATTGTGGACCTTGGATGAGACATGGCGAGCCTAAGAAAAATATGTTGATTGTAGAACTAATAGGAGAATATTATTATTGATGTAGGTGGTCCTTGGTAAATTTATTATGATTTTATACATTTTTATGTTGTGCTTTATGTGTGGTGCTTCCACTGAGGAAGTTTTCCAAATTCATTTGAATAAATTTAGGTTTTAAAATAAAATAATTTTTTGGATTTAAAATGATTTACCTAAACTGAGAAAGTGTGGAAGACATTGGGGACATTGAAGACTAGTTTATGTCTTTCCCACCCAAGGTGATTAAAGGTCATTTAGCCTAAAATTATGTGATATATACTCTCATATAAACCTTACATCCAGTATTAATTTTATTTTAGTTTATGAGATCACCAGTGATGATTTTGGATCTCTCCCTCATCCTATTGGTGAACTTTCATTCCATTTAGAAAATTGGATCCCTTTTGGGTATAATTCAGTAAGTGGAATTGTTTCCAATATATTTATTCTCTTCAAATAAAAATGTTTTAATCCTTATGAGACATGATCACTAGATCTAGCATGAACATATGGAATTTATGTTGTTTCAATTAGGTGTAGGTTCTCTAGGATCTATTCTTTACCTCTCGCATCACTGGTCAAGAAATGAATGTTGTTTTCATCGTTCTTGAGGCTGGTGTCTATATCTTATTATCTAACCATTATGCCTCCTAATGTTACTTTATCTCTCCGTGGGTTTGATATATGAAAATTTTTATTTTAATTTCATTAGTGGTGAATTTATCTTCGAGGGATATGAAATGTTTTAAATAGGATTTTTTATGGAAATTATTTTAAGACACATACTGTGTTGGATAAATTTATAATAATATTACATAAAAATGTAAATGGAATTTCAAGCATTAATGTGGTGTGAAATATCTTTAGAAAATGAATTGTAAAATATCGGTAGTTAATTATAGGGGATTATACTTGATAAATATATTTATGAAACAAGATTTTATTTTCTACAAACATAATGATGATGTAATAGCACATTGAGTGACCTTGGGGTACATGGTAAAACTAGGAATTTGTGTGCATTAGTAGGGTTATCTATTATTAGAAGGGGTTCTCATAGTTCTATGGTTCTAGTGGGTATCCTTCTGAGGGATTGAGGTTAAAAAACAAAAGGATTCACATATGTCAGTTAGCGACTTAGGCTTTTTTTTATTGTGTACACCCTCATGTCATGGATTTACATTTCTAGATGTTTTTTAGATAAATTACATGAAGGATCATTTTATATAATTATTTTTACACTTGATAATGATAATTATATGGATGCTTGAAAATTATTTATTTCATTTAATTATGACTGTTAGATATATGTTATCCCACAATTCATTGTTAATTTGAATATTGAATGTTCTTGAAAACAACAAAAATGGATGATTATAAATATAAAATTATTTATTATATAAAATCTTGAGATAAATAATATTTAAAAAATAATAGATATTTGTGGATATAAATTTTGTATATTCTTGATGGTATCTTAAACATATTTAGTGATCTCACCCTACTTTTTCATTTAGTTATTTAAATCCATGGTTTTATAGGATAAAATTAAAGGGAAGAGCCTCATGTAGTTGAAGAATCTATTAGGTCATGTTTCCATTCCAGTGTGTTTTTATGGTGGTGAAATATGATCATGAGGAGATAGAGCAATGGGTTTCTCTGGGATCCATTTTTTGTCTTAAATTTGTTTTTTAATCCTTGATATACCATTTTTTGACATTACCATATGTTTTGATAGATTGATGTATGATTTATTTTATATATATTCTATGATCCACTAATTATTTACATCCTATGATATATATTTTGGAGGTTGAAATAGTTCCCATTCTTCCTTTATATGATACCCTATGATTTTTCACTAGACTATGGAAATCAAGAAAGCACTTCAGGCCTTATAGACTCAGTCTCCCAGAGGGGTTTTTGGATTATGATGTAGGTTTGTTGTTTTAATAGACATGGATAATTAATTAATGGTTATTTGATACTAACTGAGTTGGTCCGTGAACTCTAGAGATACCAAGATATACCATAACTAGAAAATCCATTATTAGTGGATTAAAATGAGATGATTGATTACAGGTTTCATGTCTCAGTGCATCAAATATCAAATAATTAAGGTAGTTTTTAGAGTTCTACTTGTTTTCTACAACCCTTATATTATAGAAATGGGATAAGATATCCATATACCTCATGACTAGGCTACCACAGACTTCTAGAGGTTAGGATGCGATTTGGGTGAGTATCGATCATCTCATGAAATAATTGTATTTACTACTTATAAAGGAGTAAATAAAGAGATAGGTCATTGGAAACTTGTGTGTACATAATATTTTTATACATTGTGATGTGCTATCGGCTAGAAACATTGATAGTGATCCCACATTACATATCGATTTTAGAGTAAATTATAGACCCTGATGGGTTTAAGTTGAATTTTATCCTTACTTATCATCCACATATTGATGGTTAGATAAGGAAATCCATCTTTATTAATGAATACATACATAAAGAATTTTTGTTTGATTTTATTAGAACATGGGAGAAATATCACCCCTTACAGGAATTTTACTATAACAATATTTATTAGGATTTTATTTGAATGGAAAAAATTTGAGTTGTTGTATAGGAGGAATTATAGATACACTCTTTATTAATAAGTGTTTAGAGAATGATCCTTTGTTTCAACAAGATTCATTCAGAAAATTGTAGATATAATTTAATTGATTAAGAAGAGGTTTTCAATAACTCAGAGTCTATAGAAATATTATGCTGATTGGCTTCATCATCTATTGGACATTGTGGTTGATTAATGAGTATTTCTTAGAGTTTCACCTTGGTTAGGACATAAATTTTTGGGTAGGTAGAGTAATTTATCACCACATTATGTAGGCCCACATGAGATAGGGGAGTGACATAGGATGGTTTTTTATTGAATGAACTCACCTTCTCATTTTACTTTTATCCATGATGTGTTATATGCCTCCCAACTCAAGAAGTATCTTCCGGATTCATCTCATGTGATCAAGTGGGAGGTTATTTAGATTGAAACCAACACCTCAGTGGTTGAAATGAATATTGAAATAGTGGATTTAAAGGATAATGTGATGTGTGGAAAAGCAATTACATTAGTTTGAGTGAGATAGAAGTGTATAGGGACAACTATGATATATGAGAGAACGATTCCTTAATGATACAACAACAACCTTAAAATATATTGAGTTCATGATCTTGATCCCTTTAGGGGATAAAAATATTTTATAGTGGGGAAAATGTTTACACCCTGGTATTCCAAACCAGGTGTGGATACTTTTTTAACATTTTCAATTTTTAGGTACTTTTCGTTCAAGAGACGATTTTTGAATTATTGATGGCAGTACAATATCACAGGTGGAGCACATTGGATAACTGATGTAGTCTAGAAGTATACCTCCATTTGTGTAGGTACCACCAAATAGCTGGTAAGTTAACTTATTGGAGGAGGAATTGGGGGTGGGGGGTTCAACATTCTTCCAGTACCCACCAACCCACTGGTTATTCCCCGTGGCTCACTGGTGATGACACTAAGTATGCATTTTAGTAAGGGATAAATAGTAACATTATATTAAAATTATGTTGAATATCCCCTAATCCTCATCCCTTGATCCTAATATGAATTCTCATGGTTTATAGGCTCCTTGTTGATGGTTTTGGATCTCTCCCACTTTCCATTGATGGTTCTTCTTGCCGATTGTAATCTTATATCTTTTCTAGTGTAATCCAATAAATGGATCCATTATAATATATTTTTATTATATTTTCACCATTAATTTTATTTCTTATGGGAATAGATCACTAGATCTATATTGTTTAAATATAATTGAATTTTCTTTCATCTGATAGAAATTTTCAATGAGATGATCTCTTCCTCTCCCTTAACCAATCAAGAAAGAGACATCATTTTCATCATTATAGAGGAAGGTTCTTCTACCATATGGTATATCCCATGTAAATATTAGAGTAACTTTTATTTTTTCGTCTAGTTTTAGATATGAAATTTAAAATTTGATTACCTTAATTTTAGTTTAAATGAGAAGTGTTTCAGAGAGGGGTTTTATTAGAAGAAATGATTTATTTACATGATGTGTTTTTTAAAATTCCTTATTAATGAATTTGATATGAAAGTGGTTTTTCATTATTGGAAGCTCCATGGTATAACTATAGAAAATTATTTATAAAAATATGGGCCTGAATTTGAAATATATTTTTCATTGGAAACTATTTTTGAAATATAGTTTTGTTTTCATTAAACATAATGATGTTATAATATCACATTCGAAGTCCTTGAGGTATAAGGGAAAAAAGACATATGTAATCCCTAGTGGAGTTCACTCTCACTAAAGGAGGTTTTAATTATTCCATAGTACTAGTGGGAGGCCTTTCTAAGGAACCGATGTTTCCAAACATTAGGATTTTATTTTTTTTGGTATGTGTCTCAGGTTTGTCTTAGTCGTTAACACACTCATGTCATGGATTTACATTTTAATATGATTTGGGGATACATTACATTCATGATATTTTGATATTATTATTGTTAAACTTGATATTAATATAGATATAGTTGATTGGAAACTATTTTATTCATCTTAATATTCTATAGATACATGTTATTTCATATTTATTTATTTATTTTAATATAATATGTTTTTGAATATAAAACAAATGGATGATTTTTATAAAAATTGATTCTTTAAAATGTTATAAAAATATATTTCATTCATTAAATAATTTATTCATGTAAGTATAAATTGTATATATTTTTTTATCGTACCTTATTCAGTATTATAATTAACACCTTACTTTTTTCTATGGGAATTTTTAGCCTTGGTTTTATAGGATAAAGTTAATGGTATGAGAATCATGCAGAGGGAAATCTCCAAGATAATGATTCCTTTTTGGTGTGTTGGGATGGTCATTACATAATTTTATAAGGATATAGACCCATGGGTTTCTTTTAGTTAAATATTTTTGGTCGTACAATATTTATTTAATACCTTGTTATCCCATTTGATGGATGTTACCTTATAGTTTTGTTGTTTTGACATATGAAGTATTACAGATATCTAGTATGATAATATGATTGTGTCTATATTATGATATATCTATTGGAGGGTGAGATATTTATCACATTTCTTTATTATTATACCCAATTTCTTATCACCAACCCACAGTGACCGGTAATGAGCTTCGATTGTTTTGGATGGCTGGTTAAGGTTATGTTTTGTGTTGACCTTGATTGGACTATTACAAAATATTATCGGATCCTCAAGTTATGTTAAATGATTCAATTATGATATTGCACCACACTATTATGTCTAATGGGTTATTGTTGGATGGGAGATAATACTATCCAAACAAAAGCATTAGAGTGAGAGTGTTCTTGGATATCTCACTTTCAAGCTAAGCCTCGTGTACCCATTTAAATCATAGGATTGTCTACAATCCTTTTTTATAGTGTTAGCCTCTTGGATCCTGTTATGTAAATTCAGATTATGATAAATGTATTACATTACATTCTAAAGGTTTTATCCCTTTTTTAATTATGGATGCTTCAAGAAGTACATTATGTAATACTAGAGTGGAATCTATGGATCAATACCCATAGGAAAATCCCCTAGTCGACCTGATATTGGTGGAAAAAACAGTCTGAATGATCTATTCCAGGGTCCAAGTTGTGAATGATGAACTAGAATAAATGGCGTACTATGCTTAAAAATTCAATAAGTAGTATCCATCGATATTTCTTGGCGACAAGGGTCCAAAGGAAGAAAAATAATGGATCAAGAGGATTGAGAGGATTTTCCACTTCTTAAAAGTACAAAAGACACCAAAGTTGGATTCACCGATATATGCTTGTGGGGATGAGAAGGAAGTGGTGAGAATCCCTCATGAAATCCATGTTTCATGAAGATAACATGTGGATTACCTTAAAGAAATAATTCAACCAATAGTTATATCCTAAAACACTATGAGTGGAACTAGAATGAGAGTTTGAGAATTAGGAGTAGGGATATCATTCTATCATGGAATATACTGCTTGGTTATAAGAGTTATCTCACCATTCATTATAGCTTGTTTCCAATGATTATATCAGGTTATGAAGGTTAAATATGGGTTTAAGGATTAATATATAATATATGTTGATTCATATATTCCTACCCATCTATATAGAGGTTGTGGAGAATTTAGATATGTTCAAAGTAGATAGAACTAGGAAGACATGACTTTTTGGAGTATCAGTGAGAACAAAAGGTATCCACAATTTTTTCTGGGTGGGAAATGATTTGGGATGATCAACTCAAATATGGTGGTAGGAGTGCATAAAATACATCAAGGTAGATTGAGGTGTCCTACTAAATTTTTTGAAAAAAGGGGCTCTTTAAACCTAATTTTAAGGTAGCACCCAAAGTGTATCACACATGTGGTAATTCCAATATTCTTTTATATTTATATGAGAGACAACACTAGTTTAGTAAAACTATATCCACCTTCACCTAGGTATCCCAGTTTATACTTCACACATTAAAAGGGGTGGGATCTCAACCCTATGATAAGGGTGATTCTCATTTGGTGAATAATGGGTCTGATGAAGCTGTCCATCTATATATAGTGGAGTGTGCACCAGAGGTGTTAGAGCTCAGATTAGCTACTATTAGTGGCATGGTGTTCATTTCATCTTCTATAGTTTTTGATATCTCCCCATTCCATTTATGGTTATTCATGTGGGTTTGATTCTTGGATCTTCATTCTGTGTAATTCGATATGTGGATCATTTTTAGTCCATTTTATTCTCACTTTCCTAATATGTTTGATTATTTATGAGACTTGATCAATGTATCTAGAATGGAAATGGATAATTTACCTTTTCCTTCCGATATTGAGTATCTATGATCCAATATCATCCTCTACCAACACCGGCCAAGAAGCCAACATCATTTTTATCTCTCTTTTGGTAGGTGTCTCTATCTTATGGTGAATCCATTTGATATATAAGAGTTGTTGTGGTGATTTATTTTGGTATTGTTTATGAAATTTAAAATTTGATTACATTGATATTTGGTGAAAACTGTTAGTATTTTAAAAAGTCTTTTTCTATAAAAACATGATTTATGAACATGATGTATTTGATAAAATTCCCCCAAGATAAATTGAAATGAAATTGTTTTTTGAACATTGAAGTCGCATGGTATCAATATTGAAAATGTTATATGAAAATGTGGGAATTCATTTTATACAAATGTTTTATTTGATGTTTTTCTGTGAAAAATGGGTTTTTTCCTATGAATATAATGATGATTTAATAACACATTGGTAGACCGTGAGGTATGGGAAATAACTAGACATATGCAATGAATTGTTGAGTTATCTATCACTGGGGAGGTGTTCATGATTCAATGATTATAGTGGAAATAATTTATTAGTGACCAAGGTTCCTAAAAATTATGTTTGACTTATGTCGGCAAGTAAAATCGGTTTTTCTTAGTTGTACTCACACATGTCCTGTATTTCTATTTCAAGATTCCTCGTGGTGACATTCATGCAAGATATTTTTATATTCTTATTTTCACACATGATATTGATATGGATATGGATTCTTGAAAACTATTTTATTCATCATCTTAGGACATTGATACATGTTATTTTACTTTCCTTTTTTTATCTGAAAATTAAATATTTTTGAAATAAAACCAATGATTGATTTTATATAGAAAATTATTTATTATGAAATATTATAGAATTATTTTCTAGTTGATAACTAATAGATTAATGTGTATATACATTTTATATATTCATTGCTAGTATCCCACTGATCTTTTGTGCTCATACCCTGTTATTTTTTATTGGGAATTTATAGCCTTGGTTTTGTAGGACATAGGTAAAGGGAAGTGCATCATTCATTGGAGAACACTCCTAGATTATATTTGCTTTCGGGTAGGTTGGGATGGTGTTGACATATGGTCATGAGGATATGGACCCAGGGGTTTATTAGGGTTATATATTGTTACTCTTATAGTATTTTTGTTTATACAATGCTATCAACTTGGTTAGACGTTACATTATGGCTTAGTTTTTTTGGAATAAGATTTATAATAGATATCAATTTTGATATTCTGACTATTTATATCATATCATATATATATTCGATGGATAAATAAATCCCATTATTCTTTCTTATGATACCTTGGTTCTTTTCACCAGTCCATGAAAATTGGGAATGGGCTTTGGGCTTTGTAGTGGGTAGTTTCGGGTGTCATTTTGGGTTGAACTGGATTGGTCTATTATAAAAAACCCCCTTTGAGATTTGTAACATGTATACACATAATTGAAAAAAATGTAGTGTCTCTAGTGAAGGATCCACATAATACCTAAATTTATTAGGGAGTTTGGAAATGGTATGGTTGGCCAGTGAAGTGTTCTTGTAGAACGTTGAGATGTTGTAAAGAATTCAGGCTGGAGAAATGGATATGAGGCTAGTGTTTCTTCATCAAAAATACAATTTTATCCTTGGTGGGTAGTACTTGGGTGCTTTGATTATGGGTTTGAGGTTTAGAAAGACCTCTCAATAATATAGATTTTCAGTGGGGCTTTATGTCTTCTTCTAGGAGTGATGCCATTGAAGCATGATTTGTGAGGCCAGTGGGGCCGTGGAGTGATGAGGAAGATGATGAGGTATGTAATAACAAAATGTGACATGCGATTACCTGGTGAATTATTTTGATATAAAGCAACCTAGGAGGGGCTCCCATTCTTGAAAAAACCCAGGTGACCCTGGTGGCTTCCCCAATTACATGAAAACCCCAGTGAGAAGGTGTGTGTGGGTATGAGTAGTGATGATCATGGGTTTCACCTTTGAAAAAATCTTTGTTTTGGACCTATTTTGAAGTGGTGATTTGGGTCATGATTCTGAGAGTATGACCATGGGTTCTATGAAATAATATAAATAAGGACACCCACATCCATAATATATTTTTATTTATATATTGATACTTGATACGGTATACTACCTCAGGGTAGATCTGTTATGAAATAAAAGACTCCCATAGAGAGGTGTATATTTATATGAAAATAAAAAAACCTTAATGGGTGTTTTTTTAGGACTTCTAAAAACCTCCTAGAAGGTTGTCCATGATATTAAAGAAACCTGCCAGAGTAGGGATTCCTATGATACTAAATAAAACACCCTTAGTAGGGATTTTTGTAATACTACTGGTGTGACTATCATGGATTTGGATCTATAATTATTTGGTGTTAGGAAGAGGAGGGAGTTTCTAAAACATTATATCTATTGGGGTATTATGGGGACATTGGTGGCCCCGATCAAGTCTTTTTTTTGTCGGGATATACTGTCAGGAACTATTGTATATAGGGATGCAACATTCCTCTTGTTGTGATTCTGGGATGTATAAATACCTATGTTGTTAAACTAAATACCAAGGTGAGTTTATCTCTTGGTAATTATAATTTTATACTGGGCTAAAATACTCACATATAATTATTACGCTTGGCATGACCACCACGGAATGCTCAAATAGAAATTGACTCTAGATGAAGTTGGTATATCCCATCAATGTCACATAACTAAGGATCTATAGTGGTGGTTATTTAATATTATGAATTTATTTACTTATCTGAGAAAGTCACATGAATATATAAATGCATTTACTATCTATATATGGGGTCTTATTGATGGTTCCCAAATTAGGAATGTTCTTACAAACTACTCAAATGAACATTTCACATAGGTAAACAATCTTCCCTCATTTATTGTAGGTACATGTTTGGAAAATCCCTAGTTTTCACATGATAAATATGGATATCACAGATTTTGGAGATTCTAATAGAGGTGAAAGATTTGATTTCATTCTATCCCTCGTGATTTCCAATTCCATCATTATAAATTTTTTGAGTATTCAATCACTATAAATCCTCACCATGTATAGAATACCCATATCTTTTATTTTTAATTAATCAGTAATTGATCCACATTGTTTTCTAATATATATTTTTATCATTTTCAGAATCCTATATGATGATCACTAAAAGGAAAATGTTTTAAATCTATTAAAATATGAGTTTAATATTTATATTTTTCATAATTTTTTTATATTTGTAATGCTACTATATTTAATTATATGGGTGATATGATGATTTTATAGTATCTCACCACAAGAATGAGTGTCAGAATAAATATGGTGATTTAGGAATAAAAATCCCACAATAACACTATAAGAATCATATAAATCTTGTCATTAATCATGAAAGATCATTGGTATCAATTTTTTTAATGAAACCTATAGTAAAAAGTCATTCCAAAATTTATACTCAATGGTACCCAATCAAAAATATATATAATGAATAGATAATATTTTTTTATTTTTAGTGAATAATTAGATTTTATTAGTATTCATGTGCTGAAAATGGATATCATGAATTACATTTTAGACTAAAATGTTATTGAATTCTTATGTCTCTATTTTTTATGAATAATGAAGAAAGGACCATGTAATACATTTATAAAAGAAAAAATCCAGTTTCATTTGTGTGACAATAGGTTACAAGTGACTATAAATGGAATTATTTTAAATAATAGAAGAGAAAGAGGGCTAAATAATGGTACAATTGGCTTATAATACTCAACACACAAGGTGAAAGATGATATAACTATTAAAAATTATACAAATTTAATTAAAAGGGGAATTAGAATATATCATTATGGGTATTTTATCCTATAATTATTATATAAATGTTATTACATACATATAATTATTTATTATAGATGGAGTATGACATTATTCTCTTATTACAAAATTTTTGGTCTTCTGGTCATAGTGTTTACAAAGACCTTCACAATAAAAAGACTAAGATGAGATTATTAATGATCTTAATAAGAGATTACTTACTTATAGAATTATGCTGAAGTAATATTATAACTCAAATATATAATAGATAATAAAAACGATATTGATTAATAAGAAAAATTCTATAGATAGTTTGGGAATAATAGATTAGTTTTAACTGTAACAAACATGATTCAACTATTGTAAGTGAAAATTCTATTTCAATAAAATTATAGTACAATGAAAATTTTAATATTTATGGGAAAAAATTTATAATTTTATAGTACTAATATAAATTTTAGTCATAAATATTCAAAATAATCCTGTAATGAATATTTAAAAATTTTATTTATAAATAAAATTTCACTAAAAAAATGACTTATACCAATATAAATTTATTGACATATAATATATATGTTGGAAAAATGTGTAAGTCCAACATATATTAGATTTTATTGGTATTGGTTTTATATACCAACACTTGTTTTTACCAATGGATAAATCTATTATTATTGATCACTTAACACCAATAATTTGTTTTACCAATAGTTAAATCTATTTCTTTATCATACTAATATAAAATTTATTTTACTAACACATAAATATGTTATTAATAAAAAATATTACCAACATATATTTTTCCAATATACCATTCAATAACAACATATATTTTATCAATAATCAATTAATAAAAAACATGTTTATATATATATACTAGGGAAGTCAATATTCATTTCCTAAATAATTTATAAAGGCTACTTATTAAATGATTTTTATTTTCAAATTTATATAAATATCAATAGTATTTACAATTTTTTATATTATTTATTGGATAAACATTTAAAATAATTTATATTAAACTAATAAACCCTAATTTCTACTTCCACCCCACTGTCACCACCTCTACCCACCTACTTTTGGCCTCACATCCTAGTGCCCCACCTCGAGTCCCACTGCCCTGCCTTTTATCCATATCCTTCTCTATCGTCATCTTCTAAAAAACCACTCCGATGTAGATTAGGATGGATGGTATTGTGAGGAAACCTATGTATGATGATCCGGTGAAGAATTTTGTTGTATTCACCCATCCACTATCAGATTCAGAGAAGTAGGACGAAGATCAGACCTAGTCAAGAACAACAATGGAATGGGAAGGAACACACACATCAAAGCAGTCAACATATGTTATAATTTTTATAAAGCACACATGTTATAATTTTAAAAACTCTCCTTCTAGAATCCAAAATTGTGAAATAAGTAATATGTGAAATCTGAAATATTCATTGTGGGGAGAGCGTGAGCATCCAAGGTATGGCCTACAAAGTCTGTTTTTGTGACATAACATTGTCATATTCATTAGGGCATGTATGAGGTCACAAAGAAGTGCCTGGATGTCCTGCCCATATGAAGATACATGCTGAACCGATAGTTAGAAAATTAATTTGATTTATGAATCAATATTGACATACATTTTTAAACATGTAGGCATAGGGAAAATCCATCCATGAAAGAAAAGGTACATTCACTTATCCTTCTCTTAATTAATCAATTACCATATTTTGGAAAACAACTTGAATAATGAAATGTGAACAAATTTGGAGTGCATACATCAATTTTAAGGTAGAGGGCATATTTTTAGACCTGTAAATATTATTATTTGGTATAAATACACTGTGAAGTGTTATATTTGAAAATTATGCACTCAAATGTTTTTCATCTGGGTTTATTAATGTTCTACTTCGTATGCATGTCCTTTCATCTTCTTAGACTACACACCTTGCAAGTGTGTAAAATTTGGAATCTGTAAATTTTTTCAATGTTCCCATTTCATTATCTCTAGAATTTGGATTCTATTTTTGTATTATCATCATCATTTTTGATAGAGAATATGAATAAGAGAGTGATTTTTTGTAGAGTGGAAAATTGTTTTAACCAAAAACAAACTAGTTTCATTATTCAATCACTAAGCATGGGATCACCACCTCGGTCCATGACATATAGTTTGGACCCAACAATATGATCATGGAACTATAAAACCACCACCATTACCATCACCATCAATGATATAAAATTAAAAAATGGGAAAATATAAATCCAGATAGGTATTGATTGTTCTTCAGAGGCAGAAACAAAAATCATCTAAATAAAGAACCCAGGATGGAAGAGAGTGAAACAACCATTGGCCAAGAAGAATCTGGTCACCCTGTGTAATGATCCGGACTTTCCTAAACACAGAAACTGTGACTCCATAATGATGGCCCGGAGTGATAGAATAGAATGGATCATCTGGTTAGGGGAAAGATATTCAAATGGTGACCGAGCAGCGTTGGTTGAGCTGGATTAATCCACTATGAGCAGATTTGTGACCAACTATTGTCAGCCATCCAAGATTTTCCTTGATTCTAATGTTTTTTGTCATTATAGTGGCTAGGTTTACATGAACTAATAATTAAATTTGAGGGCGGTTAACCCAAGTTACATGGGAGAGTTAAGACTCATGACTTGTAGAAAAATTATGTTGAGTGAAATTTAAGAATATGATGGATGGTTCATCATTTGCTAGAGGATAACAGCAACACATTGTAGCTAAGTACTTTATTCATTTTATTTTATTTTGTATTGACATCTCATTCCTTTTTTAAATGTTGGAATTCACTTTGTTATGATGGTTGTGTGTCAGTGCCTAATATTTTCGTTCAAATAATCATTGCACTATGTCTGTATGACTTGGTTACTATAGAACTACTTAGATTCTTTAAACCATGCTGGGTGTTAAGTCTAAAGGCATGATGGTGTAGTTTTGACATTTGTTTTTTATGGTTTTTTTTGAAAATCAGATTGAATATTCATTTATCAAAAAACATGTATGTTAAAATACCTTCCTACATACTTTTAGAGAACCGTTACAAGTTGATTTAATGTGATCTTTTTGGTAAATATAATTTCATTCATGATGAATCCATGAATGTTGGATATACTCATGAGCTGTAATTATAACATGAAATATTGTCCTCAAATTAATTTATCAGTGGTTGTATTTGAACATTATTAATTCCTTTGCGCTAAATATTATGCCCACTCAACCAGGAGGAAAAAGATACACTTTTTAGGTAGTTTTTGTTTTTTCTGTCCCCATTTTATTAACTTCTCAATTTCTTAAAATTGTACATACCATATCTTAGAATATCAAAGTATTAAAGTCTTTTTATGGATGAATGTTTTATCAGAATTACAACATCCAACTTCATGGGTTCAAAATATCACATATGGTGAGAGGTATAGTTCCCTTTCAGACTATAATAAACCTGTTCAGTGATACAAAGTACACAAAACATTGAATATTTACACTCTTTACTAATAATATTTTCTAATTTATCCAATAAAAATTAGCATCGTACGGTGGATATGCATATCCCATAAGAAGAATAAGTCTAAGATTATTCATGGTGTTGTAACATGAGCATACTTTCCCTTTCCTTTTCCTTGCACCATTCTCTTCTTCACTCTCACTGACCCATCATTAATTTTTATGTTTACACTGATTCATACCCACTATATCCATGTGGACTGGGATATAAATAATTATTAGGGCATGGGTACCATAATACCAATTCATGAAACTGAAGAACAAGACAGAGGTGATAATGAAGAATCAAAAGATAACCTTTATGTTTTAATTATCAGTGTGCATTGATCCAACTACTTTGTCTCTCCATGTAGACATAACACATAAAAGGCATGCCATGTGATTGGGAGACAAGGAAGGATAGATTCCATCAACTATTCTCAAGGATACCTTGATAAAATAAAATTTCAATGAATTATGAATTGGATTATATTGATAAAGGCAGAGATGAGCTTCAAATTCAATGATCTATAAAACATTTTCTGTTGATTTTGTGGGATGGAGAAAAGAAGACAATATTGCAGGCAGTTTGGAAGGGTGGGGAAATCAATGTATGTAATGTATTAGAGGCATCTTAAAATAGGTTATCAAGAATTATGCATGTGCATTGTGTCTATGTATTGAAAGATATGTTTTACAGTGTAAAAGTGTTATTATCTTTGAATAAAAAAAAGTGTCAATATTCATGTATTTTCTGTTTTGAGGTATATAAATTATTATCATGTGGCTTGCATTTTTTTTGTACTTTATTATTATTTTTGGTTTCAATTCATGTAGGAATTTTTGTCTTCTTTGTGGGTATGTTTTTTTTTAATTTTTGTGGTATAGATCTTAGAGCTGAATGATGCGTCTTAACATCGACATGAGGTTCCTCAATGGTACTGGAGTTGACATGGTTTTTTCTTCTAGGTAATTACTTGGGTCTGATGATTTATATTTCGTGGAAGTAACTATTCTCTTACTACGATGAGTGTCAGAGGATTGTAGTTAAGAGACAACATTGTAAGATGATTGTAGTCAAGAGACGACATGGGTGGTCGAGGTGTGGTGGGGACAAATGAATAAATATATACTGGGTGTTTCTTTATAGTATTTTTAATCAACTTCATCTATTTATTGATTTGTTTTGTATTAAATTTAATTATTAATATAATTAACATTTTCAAATATTGAACATGTGTGAAAATCTTCTTCATCTTGATAATTAAAATAGGTGTATTATTTATGATAAATTAGAAAATATTTTATGAAATTCTAATATAAATAAAAATTAAAAATTTTAATTTTATTTATAAAAATATAATATATTTTATTAATATTATTACGAACAGATTTATTTCTCACTTGAATCCATTAATATACACTTTGAGAAACTTATATATTATCACTTGATATTATTTTAATATTAACAGAACTATTTTATTTTTTGTAATAACATTTCGTGCGAAATTCTTTACCAACAGTTTAGTGATATGACAAATTTTGTTGGTAAAATGTTTTACCTATAGAAAATTCAGTTTTACCAACAGATATACTCCTATTGGAAGAAGTTAATTACTTTTTAGTGTTTTATGAAAAATAAAAAATTATTATATAAAAATATACAATATTTTTATAATAATATGTCATAATATGTATAATAAATAACTTATTAACTTTTTTCTTAAAATTTAGAAGAAATATTATTGAAAGAAGAAAATTATACTAGTCTAAAGTACACGATTATTTTACAATATTTATCATGAAGGTGGAAGAGAGAATCATGGAGGTCTTTGCACTAGGGGATGTCTTATGTAATCCCCATACTGACCAAGCCATCTGAAATCATGTCTGCTTCTCGATAAACATGAGTAATGATGTAGTTTAAAAACCTATTTTTTTCTTTCAAAAACAATTTTTAAGGCATAATGTATATCCATTTTAATTAATTAATATCATATTTGAGGATGAAATTTTTAAATTCAATCTATTGAGTATATATCTAAGTATAAAAAATTTAAAACAATCTTAATGATGATTACTAGTTATGAAGTTAATATTATGTAATCTTATACTTGGAAAATTCATTTCTTGAAAAACCAATTTTCGACATGATTTACATTTTTTTAAACTATATAATACCGATTATATGAATTAAATTTAATAATATTTAGTGAATATATAGAATAATAATAATTAATTCTAATTAATAATTTCAATTTGAATTTGGTCATAATTATTAGTAAAAATAGTTAAAATTTATTAACGTAGTGACGATTAAAAAATGTTTTTTCAAATTACATGAGTTTGTGTTAAATTTAATTTTCCACAGACATAGAATTTTTATTTGATAAATTTTATTCATTTTTATAATTATTGTGTCCAAATTATCTAATAAGTCTTATTTTCTTAGCATTAATGGATTAATTACCTAGGTTAAGAAACTAGTTACCGTGGTGAAAACTAAAATTGTAAAACTAAGTAAACTGAGAGGATAAGAAAATAACATGTTTATTTTTATGTATTGGTTGTTTTTATTGATATTAATGTACATAAAATCCATTATTTATAAATTATCTTAGATTGGTACTTCCCATTATAGAATAGTTTGGTGTATTAACAAAAAATCCACTCCTCAATTATAAACAGGCACTAACTCTCCTCACTTATTGAAACATATCATGATATTTGTCTCCATAAAACCCTTAAAATAACTCTCACAAAAATATTTATCCACATTATAGAGCTAATGAATTTCTGAAATACCAACCATATGGTCCTTAAGAATAGACCCAAAATAGGTATCTCTATGAGATAGTAATAATATTAATGAAACTCTTTCTTTTTTGGTTTCTTCTTTTACAATCATAAATTGTGTTTTATGAAATAACAAAATAATGAAAAAAATATAATATATAATAATATATTATTATACTTATCAAGAAATATTTATCCATCTCAATATCAATCTAATTGAAAAAAAATCCATCACTTGTGTGTTTTCAGACTACTGCCCTGTGAAAATATTTAATTTGTTTTCCTTCACAAAATCACACAAATACTGATAATTATGAAAATAATGAATATGTATGATACATATGATATGATATTAATTAGGAAAAAAAATAAATCATCAAATTCCTTAAAATTTACTCAATTATGTAAATGATATTCTTTCTCGTGCGTACGTATGACTTACTATCTCAATGAAGAGATGTGATTCATTTTCCATGTAAAAATTTCAAGAATTTTTCTAAAAATATATATAATGATTAATTACCATTTTTTAACATTAATATTGTAATTGATATTGTATATATATATCATATTTAAAATAATTGGAACATTCATGACAAAACAGACATGATAAAACAAGGCAATTAACAACCATAAGAGTAGTAGTAATAAAATTTATTAATGAATAGGTTGTAAGATATTATAAGAGGATTATATATGATATAATATATAATAATTTGTAACTATTATAAAATACAAATAATATTAAAAAAATTATAAATGAGGTTAATTATTGTTCAACTAAATTGAAGCTTGAGGTATGGTATTTCGTATCAATTGTCATTTTATGGAGTCATATTTGTTAGTTTGAATATTTTAAAATTTATGTTGTGTATATATTTCCAATATGATTTATTTAACATGAATACCTATTTATTCATGATTCATGATATTTAAATAATTTTTTTTTCAAGGGGTTCTAATTTGAATGTTACCAATGTGGCTAGAATTTATTTTACAATCTCACTTTTGTTTTCTGGATTTCTTGTAGTTTCATTGAATGAATCATAACATTTATCTATCCTAAGATCCAATATTTTTTTAATAAAATGGATAATTTTTATATTTCTCTATTTTATTGAAAAATTTCCTCTCTTTAATACTTTAATTATGAAAACAATATTTTTAATGAAAAATGATTATATTTTTATATAAATCGTGTATATGTTCTTCCATGTTATTGTTTTTCAAAAAATTACGAAAGACCTTTTATTTAAAAAATGACGATTCAAGGGAATTTTATATTTAAATTTAATTTAAAAAATCTGTTCCATGAAATATTTATACTATTTTTTATAAGGAAATTTTAGGGAAATATCAAAATAGAATGTTTTTTATATTGATAAAAAGCTTCCCCCGTCGTTGTAGCTATATTACGAAACATTGGTTATTCTACAGATTTTCAAGAGTCTTTAACAATAATACTCATTTATGAAATATTATATTAATATTTAAATTTAATTTCATTTATTCATCCAAAGGAAATTATTTTTATGAAAAACCTATATTGCTAATAAAATTATGGTCACTTATCATTTAATAATTAATTTTTGATTGATAACATTCCATTGAGAGAGTAGATTGTTTTTGATAAATTTTCATTTTAAAATTAATTTCACATGAAGAAATAAATTATTTGTATCATTTATATGATTATTTAATTTACTATATACCATTTTTACATATGATGTTTAATTTTAATTTTATTTAATTAACTGGGGAAATATTGATAAATGTTAATACTTTTTACAATATAAATATTTTTTAATAATCCATATTTTTCATGAATCAAATACAAAAAAAATTATATTAAGAATTATTTGTCAATATAATAATGGGTGGGTCTCAGAATTATATATCCCCTTGATGCATTGACATGTTAAATGAGAAACTTCAATTGGGAAAATTAAATGGGGTTTACCTATTGTTTTAAATTTTCATAATTCGATGTTACGAAGGTATAAATATCATTATATCTGAGATCATGACATCCAATATTAATCATCTCCTTAATTGAGAGTTCATTTATTATTACAAATGATATTATTGCATTGATATTATCCATGGATGCACTTTGTGATCAATTTATTCATTAAATGGAATGTGTTTTTAGTCATTTACCTTTATATATTAATAATTCCTTATATAACCACAATAGTCATGTTATTGATTAAATGTAATGTGTGTGAAGTTAATTACCTTTCCAAATTTATTATTTCATTTTTATTCACGACATATTCCACTATACATTACCCTCATTGAGCATTTCATATCACCCTTATTTATTCTTTTCCCTTGGATATGAAGATGAATCCTTAAAATGAGTTTCTATAGTGTCATAGGATTTTCAAACATAAATACAACATATTTTGGGATTGATATTCATTAAATTACAAAAACACATGATGAATAATAATAAAGGTATAATAAATTGGGAGACTAGACACAAAATCTTTTTATTTCTGGAATGTTCTTCAAAATATCCAATAATGATATTCCCATATAGTAATCTACTTAGATATACCCTACATGAAACCTTTTTTAATTAACTGGGGAAGGGGAACATAAGAAAGGGTGATATTAGATTCTCAACAAGGGTAATCATGTGGGATATGTAAGCATAAATGAGTATAAGGGTATGAAAAAAATGAGAATAACATTTGAAAACAATAACCTCTATATCAAATATCATAATTTTGAGTCACGAAATATATATTGAATGTTCATAATATATTAATCATAAGGAAATCAAATAACATGAAATATTAAATAATAAAATTTACATAATAAATGGATCTATTATATACACATAATCATGAAAAATTATTTCCATAGTAGTCAAGGATCACTTACAAGGATATCATAGTGTAATAGGTTAACTCCCAAACCATCATAATAGTCAATATTCACTCCTAATACAATCATAGTACCCAATGTCCCTTACTAAATTGACTCCACTCCGCATTATTTTTCAATATATATAATGAGATATAAAACCTTACCTAACGAACTAGAGTAAGATATAGGTCTCACCCATCACATTTAGAAAATCATTCGTATTTGTGAAATAGGACCATAAAACATTCATTATATAAAAACCCATGAAATTAAATGGGTATTATATAAATTTCATCATATCATAACCAATGTAAAAGATATAGGTTTCATAATCAATTCATCATTTCATCATAGTATAACCCATGAATAAAGAAGAGGGTTTAATAATAATTCTGTCATGGTATAAGCCATGCAAGATATATGAGTCTAATAAACATATCTTCATCATAAACCAATCAAATAAAGAGAAAAAATGTTATCCTTGGATCATATACACAATAAATCATAAGTTATATCAAATGATGTCATCTTATATGGAAAATTATTATTAAAGATAAATCACAAGGAATGTTTCACAGGGAAAATAAATTTTATTTGGAAATAAATTTCTAAAAATATAAATTTATAAAATATTTTGTAAATAATTTTCATTTAAATAATATTTATATATAATTCAATTTTTTAGAAAAATATTATTTCCACATTGTAAGACAATTTTAAAAACAAAAAACAATACTATTATACTTTTTAATTTAAATTATTTTATTTAAAATATATATTTTTAATCATTATGGAAAAATGTTATTTGAAAAGTACGTTGAAAACAAGTAAGGTGGTCTTGAATTCATTGATTGGTCATGAAAGTAGGAACTACTATTCATAATGTTCTTGTAAAAAATAACGATTCATTCCACATTTTCAATAAAATTATAATGAGCATTTTTTGGAAAGAGATATGAAGAATCATTTTTGAAAACCATTGTAAAAATTAAAACATGGTTAAAACATGATTTTAAAAATAATATTATAGTTGTAATAAATTTTTCAAAATGGTTTTAAAAAACATTCTTTTGGAAGAAATATGACTTTCGATAGAAGAGATTAATAAATATATCTTTCCTTAAAAACATAACGTAGATCATTTGAGTACATAAAGTAGGAAAAATGAAGGGAAACATGTTTTATATAGAAATAACTATATTATATGAAAATTTAAAAGTTTATTGATTGATATATCATAATATTTCATATTTGGAATCATAATCATAAACCATTATGATAAATGATGAGATTGTAACATAAACCACTTACCAATTTGGTACATTAGAATCATAATCCTCATAAAAACAAGAAAATTAAATGAAAACTATAATATCATGAATATAATTATATTCATGACATCACATATTGAATTGGGATTATATACATCGAATAGTAAAAGATAGGTGTATAACATAACTCAGGTATCTAAGAAGGAAATTTGGGCCAAAACCCCCTTACCACATTTGAATATTTTGATCTTTAAACCCAATGAATTGCAGATACTAAAAAGTATATATAAATACATATAATTCTTATTATAATAATTATAAAATACATTTGTGTTTAGTTTATACACCACCCAAAAGAAACACACAGTGTATATGGCATATGTCTCACAGAAAATATATGCAAGATAGAAATCTATTACCTTAAGTTTCAAATTCCTTCATACAATTTGAAACAACATGAATAATAAATATAATTTTATTATAAATATATTATATAAATATAGTCATATACATATCATACCATATATGATGTAATTAATGATAATTTATTTCATGTTTATTAACAATTCATTATTAAAATCATGTTTCAGGTTTGTATGTTTTGATTAGTTATTTTTTAGTCCCCTTACATTTATCATTGATACATCATATAAATAATTTAAACCATTATATAAATATCATATATATTCTATATATTTTTATTTATAGAAATATTTTAATCTTATAGATAGAAAATGAAATACACCATTCATGGAGACAGTAGGCTGTATGTTTTTATGGTCATTGTTTATATTTTCACGATGGGTTGAATGAAAGGATGTAAAGTAATATATTAAGATTCCTAAATAATTTATATTTCATATATATAACATATTTTTATTAAACACATACTTATTACCTTCTATTTAATGTGTGAATGAATCACATTGCTTTAAGAGGCGGTAGTTTGTTGTACACAAAATCGACGTTATCATATTTTCCTAGAATGAAAATTATGAATAAACTTGTGTTATAATAATTATATAAGAATAATAATATCATAAATATAATATATATACAATAAATTAATCATTATATTTATTCGTGATAGGCGGTGATGGAAAACGAAAAACATCGGTTCACAAGGCAGTTGTCTGCTGTACAAACGAATAATGATTTTGTAACCCATTTGATGGAAGAGGAGAATGATTTAGGTCATGAGATTAAAATAATAAATCTTACAATATATAATATAATTATACTAATTTTATCAGAATGGTTTAATAATAATTCAATGAGGTGTAGGAAGAAATAATATAAAATTCTTGATTAGGGACATTACCTCTTCAACGAACAACTACTTTTGGATTGTACCAAAAAGGATCCTTAGGTTTATTATTAGAAAAATAAGGTGTCTAAGATGAGTGAAGGGAAGTAAGTAAGTGTTTTATTTAGGTATTTTATGATCTAATGGGGTTGGATGTGTGAATAGGGGTGGGGGTTGTCTTTTATAAGCGTGGTTAGTGGCACACTTGTAATTTTTAAAATAAAAAATGTGTACCCACAATGTTCACATTCCAAAAGGATAAAAAATGAGTTATTAGAAATTATATAATCTATAAATTATGAATATTCTGGGAAATTGTTGTTGGTTAAGTTTTGGACCATTTTAAACTCTTATATTTTTAGTTTAACCCCAAGTAATGTTTTTTACCTTAACCGCGGTAAATAAATTTTACTATTTTAACTATTAATTTTGGTAAAAACTTATGTTTACCATATAAGATAATATAAATTATATTGATTTAAAATATAGAATAAATTTTTCAGAATTCTATTTATATAAGTGTAAAATTTTAATTTAAAATTAATCCCAAAGACTTGTTGAGAATCATGGTTTAAAAGAGAATATTCTCAAATGGATAAAATCAATTTTTAACAAAATTCAATATGAAAATGATTTCAATGGCCTAAATTTTATTAATATAGGTATTATTAAACTAATAATTCTTTTGAAAAAATAATTTTTTTTGGTTTTTTAAATATTTAAATTATTTGATAATTGGTAATAATAACTAGTATTTGTTTAGTTTTCATCAAAAGAATTAAATTTTAAAAAAATTATAAAACATTCACCCCAATAAAATTTTGAAATTATAATTTTAAAAAATATATTTATTGTTTCAAATAAATTTTCATAAAGTGTAATTTAGAACAAAAAATAAGTGCTCAAAAGGTGACTACACCATTTTTTGAGAAATAAAATATTTATGTGTAAAATTGGATTTATTCTTATCTAATTTCTAAAAAAATATAAGAGGAATGTTACATTTTTTACTAAATATATATTATATACTCATTTCATTATTTTCATTCACCAAATGTGGTTTGTTTAATTTATTGGGGGTAAAATGTGTTTGTTTAAAAAGAAGTTTTTTAGAAAAAGGTCTCATATATTTTCAAATAGTTTTTATTTACAATTATAAATAATTGGTCACAAAATAAATAATTTTATTTTTAAAATTTTTAAACCAATAATAAAAACCATTCCAAAAGTTAGGTAATAACTATCATTTTAAAAAATAATATTTCAATTTACGTCATGTTTTTTTTAAACTAGGTGTTGTCTGTACCAAAAAATATCAAAAAGTTTAAATTCAATGGAAAAAAATATTTCCGAAAGTATAGGGGTGTTAAATTACTCAACACTTCAATAAATATTATCCTCACAATTTGAACTTAATCTCACTAAGAAAGGGTTTAACATTTGAAAACACCATTATGGGATACCCATAATGTTAAATGGGTTTATCAAACCTCCTCTTCAAAAGAGATAAAGAGATGTGTGAAGTTTATATGGAGTATCACATACTAGGTTTCCAAATAAGAGAACATATATGGGAATTTATAATTTGGACATATAATAGAAAACTAACTGAAAGATACTAATGGAGAGTGATAGAAAACATGGATAGAAGAATGTTAACAACCACAAATCCATAAAAAATTGTTGTGAATAATGTCATTTATATTATAAAAAATGATGATAATAGGAAAATATTTTATTTAAAGATAATTTTCTTAATAATTGTTAATTTTCATTAGAAGATATACTTACTTGATTTCATCCCTTTAAACCAGCACAATATCATCATTTTTTTTGTGCCTTAGAAGATTTCCACTTCATCTCTTACTCTATATCATTAATTTTTCTCATTTGAAGCACTAATTAAGATCCATAAAATAATGATAAGTCATTCATTATATCTATAGTTATTATAAAAAACAAAAATTTTAACACAAGTTATGATGAAATATACATATGGTGAAATAATACTTTTATCTCTAAAACCTAATCCAAAATTAAACTTAAACCAATCCATAAATAATATTCTTATAACCCTACCAAAATTAAAAATTTATAAAATAGGTTACTAAATTTATGAAAATAAACCTACACTAATCCACCATATATCGTAAATTATCTATTGATTTTCACAGACCAAATATTTTAATAACCGAGTCATATATATTTCTGAATAATTATAATAAATATAATTACCATAAAACCTTAATTAAAACATAAATACTTCAAAATTCCTTAAATAAAACAATATATTTTTGAATATATTCCATAAACTAAATAATTCACTGAACTCCATTAACGATAATATAAAAAATCTCTATATAAATAATTTACTAATTCGAAGGTCATCAAAATAATCCAATTTAATTTATTCACATCAATCATTTCTTTATCCAAAATAAACACCATTTTCTCAATATTATAAACATTTTATGGTTTATCTTCAATTAATCAAAACATCACCTTGAAATTAAATTACATCTCATGGTCATCATCACCATTAATTTTTTTACAAATCCTAAAAGAAAAACTTATTATTAAAAAATCCTTATATATTTCATGATTCATATAACAAAATTCTTGAATTCCAATACATAATCACAATAATAATCCCACTTAATTCTCAAACCATCAACTAGTGTTGATTATAATATTCCTGAATACCTATTTCCTATAATACGAGATATGAATAATATCTTTTTATTCCTCAACCTCAATTTTATCATTCTTCTTATGTTAAAAAAAATACTGTTAGAACATCCCATACATTTCAGACATCATTTGTAGTCTCCATAAAATCAAAATAATAACCATCACTCGTACTACCTTGCTGATTATTTTCATGAAATTTATCCTTAAGACATAAATTTTAATATTTCCCATGCCTTCCACATTTGAAATATTTTAATATCAATGAAATTTTAGAGAGTAATTATTCACATCAATTATATTAAACAAAATTTTTATTTTCCATTGATATTTACTATCCCTATTTCCTTATTTTCCATACTCAAAAAATATTCTCACTCCTCTAAGACAGTCACTTGGGTTCTTCTTCCCGCATTATAGATATAGAGTAAATAAAATTTTATTTTCTCTTTGGTATCCACCTCCCAACCTCTTAACAAAATAAACCATTCTATTATTTTATGAGTCGAAGAGTTGGTTAAGGTGTAGTTTTTTATCATATATCATGATATTTGATTAGAAATAATTAAAATATCCCTCACTCTTGTTTTCATCCCTTTTAGTCACTCATCAACATATTGTCTATAACATTCAGTGTTGATCTAGTTGCGTCTCAGTTTCGCCATTTACAAAAAAACTAAAATACATAGTTTGAGTAACAATATTTATACAGTGAAACTATATAATCAATAAAAATATCTTAAATGATATTGAAATAAGAATTTTTTTTTGTAATATATGAAACCTTAGGTTTATACTCAGTCATTCATGGTCATTATATAAATCCTTCATGATGGTTAATGAAGAGTTTTTGAATTTACTAATAATAACCCCTAGATTGTCAAAATCTATTTATATTAAGGCACATTATTGTTTAGCAGGTGATGATGAGGTCTAGATAAATGAAACCTTTTCTGAGTTAGTACACATAAGTACCTCTATATTAGATCCACATCGACTTGTAGTTTTCATACATGGATATAATTTCATGGAAACCACTTGGTCTATCCTTTACCAAAAAATCTAGGACATTTTCCTATATTTTGACTCATCACAAGACTTATCCTTATAGACATCCCTAGAAATATAGATGAAATTTCCTATGTTATGTAACTAATTTTTTTCTCTTCGTTGTTTCAAATAATAAACAAAACCATTTCCTTGATACAAACTATATAGACCTTATATTTTCATGCATAAATACCACATCTTTTAAGTTTAATATTCCTTACATTACCCAGAAACATGAAAAAGGATACTGAAGGTATAATGACATTGGATAATAGATACAAAGTATTTTTATTTATTGAAATCTTTTTAAAATATCCCACAAAAATCTTCCCACAAGGTAACATTTCTATAAATATCCTACTGAAATCATATCATCATATCATAGGTAAAGGATACATAATAAAAGGTGATATCAAATACTCGGTAAGGGTAAAAAGGGAAACATGTTAGCATAACAAGAGAATAAGGTTATGAGAACATGAGAATAACATTTTAGAACTATTCCCTACATATCAAATATCATAATCCCAAGTCATGTAATAAATATTGGTAGTTCATAAACGTAAATTATTCAGAAATAAAAAACCATTAACCATGTGATAATTACATTGAAACAATATATTGAATTATGGCACACAAATTAGCATGGAAAGTCATTTCTAATGTACTCAAGTATCACTAAAATGTATACGATAGTTAGATGAGTTCTCTCCCCAATCCATAATAGTAGTCAAGGTTTACTCCCAAGACCATTATAGTTTGAAAATTCCCTTACTGAACTAGTTTTTGTCCCTATTATTGTAACACCCCAAACCTAAAAGCTCAGAGTCGGTTAATTATCTTAATACATTAGAATGATTACAAGGAATCAAATCATGAAGGAACAAATTGTTTATATGTATTGGAAGACTAGATTATTGTAATGATGCACATAATACATATGAAAAAGAAGAGAAAACATGATACAATATGAAATATTCATCTATATTTGGATAACTCGTAAAAGAAAATTATTATTTAGGTAATTTTGTAATTTTACAAATATTATAATTTTTTTAAAAACCACTTTTCAGGTTGGTTGGGAACCGATATAATGGAAAAATTCATGTAAATTTCAAAGACGTAAAATTATTACTAGTAAAAACATTTCACTAATATTTTCCAACTGATTGATCTGTATACGAAACCATCAACACTAATTTCCAATTTACATGAAAATAGTGGAATCCCATTATTTACATTTCATGTATTTTAGAAGAAGGTCTAGTTGAAAGAGAATGGGTTCTTTTATGATCACGCATGTGAAATTGTTTAAAATAAATATATGAAATGATGAAAAAAATATCAATTTACAAATCTAGAATGATAATACCCAATTATGAGAATAACCATACCATAAAGATTTCATTTATTCTTGGTGGTTATCTTTATCCCATTCAATTTTTCATCCTTATATATTTTCTACCCAATATCATAAATTTTTTCCTTATTGGACTCTATATTTGATTCCTTATAAAATCTATCTTAAAAGAATTTCAGTTTCTTTAAAAATTTAGCGGGGGAACAAATCCCTGATATCCTAGACCTTTAGATGACGACCGATTATTTTAGACCATAGTTCCTCAGATTTATGTTTAGAGGGATTCTATAGTATAGCCTTGATATCGAGTTTCTTTATCTCAGCAATCCCTTATTGGAGTTAATTCGTACACTCCATATAACCAACACCTTTCCCAATGATCTTTTCATCATATGTTATGGTAGAATAGATAATTATTTTTAATAAATAGTTTTCTTACATTTGTTTCATCACTATTGTCATTTGTTTTTCTACTTGAAGACACTAAGATATATCCATAGGTATAAAATACTTTATTTATTATTTTTATCATTTCTACACTAGGGTAGAGTCCATTAATCTATTTTCCTGTCAAATGATATTGAAATTTAATAGATCTCAAAAATCATCACCATATCATTTTCTCTAATTAGTGGACGTCTCTTCTTGAATACTACATCTCTAGGAATACTTCATCTGGTGCTTCACTTGGATGTAAATCAGTGATTGATTCGTTTTATTTTTAGAGAATGTAATTATCTATCCCTAATTACCATATATTTCTAATCAATCCCTACATATTATTTTAAATTAAATCATCAACATAACCCAATTAGATGTATCCTATACAACTACATGGGTGTTCAACTAGGAATCCTACATTTAATGGTTTACTTTAACAAGTTTCATCTTTTTATCATTAACAGAAGGATCCTTGAACTTAGGGGGACTTTCTTATAACACATAAGTTATGGGAATCTAGTTTGGACTTTCAGGATCATAGGTAAAATTAGTCCTTTTCTACTATTTCATGCTTTATCAACCTTCATATAATCTAACAATGGTGGGAGGAATGTGTCTTTGTTAAGTACTTCAATGAACAAGTTTTACAATATTAATAAACAAGAGGATTACTAGTGATGAAATATAAATTCATTAATTATAAAATGTAGAAATTTGAAAATCCTTAATTAACCATATCAGGTCATCCAAAGTATAATTAATTTTCATTTTAAAACTAGAAATTGATATTAAAACCTTAGTTTCAAAACCAATGTTGCGATATTTTATTTTTGGATGATTTTATTAATTTTTTGATACATCTATGAATATGAAATGTAATGTATTTTTTTTAATTGGAGGAAATTTCCGTAATAGATGATTAGTATGGGTCAAAAATTTAAGAAATAAAAATATATTTTTTATCTACATTCTAATATATAATATATATTTTTAAATAAAATTGTGAACAATTGTCTATGAAAAATAAACTGAAATATATGATTAATTTAAATCTATCAAAGGATTATAAATCTTACAAACCCAGATGAGATAAATTTATTAATGTATATGAATTTATATTTAATGTGTGAGATTCTAAATTATATTTTGGGTGAATAAAATATTATGATCTAGAAATAGTTAATGTTGAGTCTATTGTCTTATTTTAAGAAAAAGTGTTATTTAAATTTTTAGAGAAATGAGAGGTAATAAAGATCATATTTATGATATATATATTATAATGAAAATTTTAATGAGATTGTCTCCTTTTTTAATCTTGAAAAGTCTATTATAGAAATAATATCCTATCATTATATATATTGTTGATTTAGAAAGTATAACAGTTTTTTATAGAATAAGGTTAAAATAGAGTGTTTAAAATGATTGAACAATTTGGGGGATTGTTTTAAAGAAAATGGATGTATAAACACACTGTGTAAGATAAATCATATTACAATGTCAGGGAGATTATGAAATTTCTATAAAGTAGACTTGGAATATGTGAGAATAAGTTCCTAGTGGAGGAAACTATGTCTTGTCTTAGGTATGAAAATACTAGACATATTTATTTTATATGCATCATTATGTTAGGAAATATAGAAAGTGATAAAGTTTATTAAATGAGGAATATAATGGATACCCATATAAAAACATTTAGTGTAATAATGTTTAATGGAATTAAGTTCATATCAATGGATCACAAGTAAGATAAGTGTGAGTCAATGAGGAAATAATTGAAATTAATTGATAGTTATAAATATAATTTTCTTATTGGGAAATATTGATCGAAAAAATATAACAAAGCTAGTGACACCAATTAGGATGATTTGGATATTCTGTCATATAATAATAAATTAAATGTACCTGATATAATATTAAAAATAAAAATGTTAAAGTTAAAATATTTAATGATGTTACCATGGAGTTAAAGATATTTTTTCATGAAAATTAGCAATAGATAATGGATTTGGAGGATAAATAATTAAAAATTGACGAGTACACAAAAATAATCAATGATAAAATTGTATTTTCAGAAAGGATAAACCTAATAATTTATGTCATAGAATATAATGTTTTATACAATAAATAAATACAGATAGATAAATAAAAACAGTCATTGACAATAAATATCTTAATTTTTAATGAATTATAAATTTAACAAATTTTGGAAAAGTTGTGCGGGGAATCTAATAGTTTTTAAGGATGTGTGGACAGAATATTTTTAAGGCCTTAGTTTTTTATTTTAATTTTTCCATAATCACATATTTAACTGGGTTGAGAGGGAACAGTTATATGACCTAGAGTACCAAAGGAAAAAAAGCCTAAACAACATGAAACGAAGTCCTAATGGAAATAATCCTTATTCAATTTATTGAAAATTGACTATAATTGAACAACCCCTCCCCAACTCCTCTGCGGGATTACATAATCTCCTCCACCTTGGGGTTTCTACCATATTGAAGATCCCTTGTGAAAACGCATGAGCTAAGGGCATGTCTTCCATAAATATCCTTCAGTACATGTTTTATTTAGATTCACATTGTGACTTATTTTACTCTAATACATCAACATGGGGTTTCTCAAGTATGTTAGGTTATACTCTTTTTTATGTATTGGAAGCATCTATGGCCCAGAAGATTGAATATTTTGGCCTATATTCCATGTGACTGGAAGGACTCTTAAGGCACTGAAGTCCCAAATTTTTGGTCTAATAGACTAAATTAGTTTAACAATATTACTTCTACAATAACTTCAATTGTACCCGTGAAAAATGTTCCCTACCTAGTTTTGAACCTTGGTCTTTTGGATGTTGGATTAAAGGGTAAAACACTTAGGTTACATGCCAACTTCTTCTGTTAATTTAAGTGAATATTATTATAGGTAGATTAATTAAATAATGATAAAATATATATTGTGATATGATACATATATATATTAATTATAGAATAAGGCTAAAAATTTCTATCTTTTAATGTTGTAGGTGTTTTGGTTAAAAAAATAACTCTATCTAGTTTGAAAAGTTATCATACAGAAAAAATTATAACATTCCGTATCTATGGTCATTTTATTAGAATTAAAAGGGAATATTTTTCAAGAATAATCAATAAAAATTCAAAATAAGATATTAAAAAAATAGAGTTCATTTATTATGTGGATATTTTTATGTATTTGGAGGCAATGATCTTAAATATTGTTTTTATCCCTAAGGATATAAGAGTTAAACATGAAAAAATTACCTTTATTATGAATTCTTGCGACTAATAAATATTTTATCATTTGAAATTCTGAAATTAGTGCAATGACCGAGGAAAATGGGAAAACATCTCATATACGAATTGGCTGAGCATGACCACTAAAAGATTGTTTGAATATACTATGCACTAGAATCATGTAATGAAAAGAAAAAAACAATAGAAATATTACATGGGGAGATTTAATTTAAAATAAATTAAATATGTAGGTAAATAGAAATTATATAGTGGGTGTTCCTCACATAGCATAGGGAATGATAAAATTTTATAATATAAAAAATACTAGGTGAATAAAAAAGTAAAAATAGGAAATTATGGTCGATTAAAAATCAAGAGAATTTATAGAGTAAATATTGATTGATAAACTATTTCCAAAAATTGATGTATTATCTCTGGATGGTATATAATAGAAACTACTGAGTGTTATTTAGTTGTTTGATTTAATACATATTATTAGCATCACTGGAAGGGTCTATTTTATCAAGAGAGAAGATGGGAATTGTATTATAAGAGAATATAAGACTCATGGTGACTTATATTATACTAATAAAGTAGAAATAAATTGCATTTTTTCTATAGCTGATAGAAATAGTTTATTGTTTAAGATATATGTTTATTTGAGTCATTGGATAATGTAATAAACTACAAGGTACAATGTTACCTTTCATATTTTAAAACAAATAAGAAGCATAGATCATATTTTTCAAGAATTACAAGAATGTATATTGACAAATAGACATAAAAATAAATGAAAAGAAGATTTTTCAATGTAATAGAGTAATTTAACACCGATATGTGTGGACATGGGA
Source organism: Viscum album (assembly GCA_963277665.1). Classification (NCBI taxonomy): domain Eukaryota; kingdom Viridiplantae; phylum Streptophyta; class Magnoliopsida; order Santalales; family Viscaceae; genus Viscum; species Viscum album. The sequence continues at coordinate 286,291,910 of OY728153.1, read as the reverse complement.
TAAAAAAGTAACTAAAGGAAAACTGTATTATATTCTGTTCATGGATTACAATAGTACAATGTGTTTCATTATGACACTATTACATAATGAATAAGTCCTCTATTTTATTAAGTGTTATAGAAGGGTGATTGATAAATATTTAGGAAAGAAGATCAGAGTGTTGAGTTATAATATCAATACGAATATAAAAAATACCTCCCTAGAGAGATATATAATGATGCATAAAATTACACATCTAGTTGTTTGATTAATGACACCCCAACACTATAGCAGGATTAAAAGGCAAAATAAAATAGTATATAATATATTAATAACCATAATATTCTATATTTATATATTATGATTGTTTTAGGATGAGTTAGTTAAAATTTATATATATATATTTAGAATAAAATCGTTATTTTTCAATGTGATTGAGTGACTTCATATTAGTTGCTATTGAAGATAAACCCCACTCTGAATTATTTTAGTATATTTGATTGAAAATTATACATACTCAGAAAATAATAAAATCAACATAGTTATTATAAAGAGGTAGGGTAATGAATTTTTTTGATACCCCATCGATTACAAGACTTACAAATGTTATAATAAGAGAATAAAAAACATTATGGAATGTTCAAATGATAAAATGAATTAAGGGTATAAAAGAACGTGTGATGATATATTCGAGGTTAATGAAAATAATAATGAATTATTATTTTAACCAACTATGAATCATATAAATATTAAAGACACTATAGTGTATACTATAAAAAATATAAAAAATGAAAAGATAATAATGCTTTGATTTTGTTTCTAAAATAAATTCTAGTAATAAAATATTTTACGAGGAAATCATTACATGTGAGAAATAAAATCTGGTTTAATGTAGAAGAATGAACAATTTATCTATTATAACCCTCTACCCTTTTATTAAACATAAATGTTTTTCTGAAACTAACAAGGATGAGTACATGGTTGATGCTATTAATGAACTTTTAGAATATATTGAGAAGAAAAATATATGGTAGTTTTTTTCAATACCTATTAATGTAAATTTTATAGGCCCAAAATGTGTATATAAGAACATGATGAATGAGTAAGGGGAAGATTCTAAAAATTGGGTTATATTTTCATACATCAGGTATATATAAAATGGTGGTTTATTAGTGGATAATTGTTTTTCACTATTTCTAATAGTAGAGATAATTTGATTATACCTTCATTTTTTTAAAATTTAACATTAAGGCATTAATAATTTATGTGAATTATTCCATTCATAATAGTGTCTTATAATAGGAAGTCTAAATTGATAAGATTGCTTGATTGTAAATTGATAATGATAGAATCATGGTGTGAATGTTAAATAATGCATTATATAAATTAAATAAATTTTAATGGGAATTTTATTAAGTACTCGATGGATATCTTATGTAACATTTGTTACTAAAAGGAGGATTTGATCATAACCACAATGTAATGTTAAATTATGAAAATCTAATGATAGTGTGGTGTATATTTATAATATAACCTTTATAGGGTCTATAATAAACGAATATTGAAAATTTCGTACCATTATACCATGAGAATTTGAGTAGTCCCTCATTGGTGAATTAAAATCCATATCAAGATTACAAATATAATAGACGTCTAAGATTATGTTTACATTATACTTTATCTATAGAAATGATATTTTAAATAGGTTTCATAAAAAGAGAGTTATGTTCCATGTTTAATCAAATTTATATTAACACTAAGTTTATAAATGATTATGATATAAAAAATAGATGATACTTAATACAGGTGACTCATTGGGAGCTAGTTGTATTTATTTAAATTCATACCTTATATAAGTTTTACATTATAGATTTCTATAAAATTTAGTTTTCATGAAACACGGGTCATATAGTTGGAGTAAATTTTTTTATATATGTATTAGGTGTACAATTTATAATTGTTTATACTACATTGTAGATGATTGAAAAAATATTTGTATTTTAACTTATTCTTATTAGGATAGATTAATAGATGATAAGAGTTGCACCTTAGGGGTAGTTTTATTCATCGGTAATACTTGTGATCAAGAATAATGAAATTATACATATATCATAAGTTGAATAAAATATATTTTTTATGATATTTCTTACTATCAATATGTATAAATGATTTTTTTTAAAAACTTTCTGTGAAATAATGAAATATACTATTTCCATTACTATGATAACAATAGTGATTCCAATTGAAAACCAATCCATCGTAGTATTTAAAAAAATATTATTGATATTCAACAACATTTAATATAGGGAAAAATAACAACTTTTTTTGTGAAAAATTAATGTATTCTCACTTGTGATCAGATTAAATCATAATTAAATCACCTTAAAAAAACACATGATGTTCATAAGAAAAACCCTATTTTTTATCCCTGTTATTATTTATAATTATTTAACCATCCATTTCTCTCATGTTTTTTATATTTCATTTTCATTTTAAACATATTAGATATTGAAGTGTATATTGGGTTTATATCAATTATTGATGATTAATGGAAACCTTTGAACATTTAATTGACACAACTTATTTCCTACACATCACTTGTCTTGTAGGGTTAGGGTTTACTATATGGGATTTTTTTATATATTTATAAGTATTTATTATTGATGGTTTGGAGTTTTACTAGGTTGTTCATTAAGGATGGAGTAATCCACTGAATAAATAAGAGATATAACTTTTAATGAGTTACTGGATGTTTCTAAAAAATAAAAAGGGTGAGAATATTGAATCCCCAATATTCCAGGTTATTTTGTTTTTAGATTTTTGTAAAACCATATATTGATGCTTAAAATGATATATTTGTTGTGTGTATTAGAAAAAAATTACTAGTTTTAAAAATAATTTTAAAGAAAGAACTAAATTGTATTAAAACCTGTGTTACATGGATTCCACTTCCTAATTTAGTAAGAAATGTGTCATGATGAGCTTATTATAGATGAAAAAAGGATGGTTGTAAGTAAATAAAATGAACATTTCACATTACTATACCTCTAATAAAACAACAAATAATATCTCAATATTGTACCCTCCTATAATAAAAACCTAAAAAATAAATCCAGAATAACATGATCTATGATATTAACTCAACACATGTTTTACATAGAGTACCAATAATTGAAAATAAGGATTAATTAATGTTTTATATAATTATTATTTACAGATTACATTTTTGATTATCACTGTCCATGTAATAGAATATAACTAATATCAATAGTCTGTTTTACTATAATTTTATCGAATCATTAAAGATTTCATTTAGATTAATAATGGATGAATATCAATATATGTTTATTTACTATCCCCATGTGAATTATAAAAAGTTATAGAGGAAAAATGTAGAGCGTATTTGGATTTTGGACTTTAACAGAAAGGGAAACATGTGATGGTGTTGTTCATAGCTAAGGAAATCAATGAAAAAAAGGAAATCAAAGACAATTTCTAGTGTATTCCATTGTCTAGGATTCTTAAGTTTATTTCATTCTAAACATACCTCTCTTCATAATTTGTGAATTTGAATATTAATTTTAACCATTTAAAATGATGGTATTATACCCACATAGTTCTTATTGAACCTCATGATTGAAATTTTTTGATTATATTTTATGTTATTTGATCAAGAGTTTACTTATACCTAAACCATTCCTAGATTATAGTTTTACCATAATCCAGTAATGGAGAAGAAAATAAATATGGAATGTTTGGTCGAATTTTTTAGAGATCATGGGAATAATAACTTGGTTGAAAGAAAATGTTATTTGTTGATGGTGAAAATATGGAATGTGATGTGGGTCATGTTTCAAGATGGAATGACTTGATCATAGAGGATGTGAAGAGTGATCATTGATAAACTGATATAGAGATATTTCTGAGACATTCACTGGGTGTACAAAGACAATATGTAATGGGATAATAGATATTTAATGAGATATATAGTGGAATAAAAGAGTCTCAATAGAACTCTCACGATATAGAAGAATAATATGAGTGACGATTTAAGAGTTAATATAGATGAAGAAAAAAATGACTTTCTTTTTGACTTCTTACTTATAAATTATTTAATGTCTCTTTTAAAGGCATTGTTATTGAAATGAATGTAGTGAGACAACCATGGTCAATTGGGGTTTATTGTGAGTCGAACAAAATATTTAAATTTTAATTAGTTGTATTCAACTAAAACAATGAGAGGATGAAAAACATAATCACAATTTGTATGTGACCTTTATTTGGAAAAGTAAATAAATATGCCTATTTTTTATGTTCTATTTTATTTCAACAATATAATTTCATTATGAGTGGTTGTTCTATCTTAATTGATATCAATGAATACATATAATAATTATATATTCATATAAAATGGGTTTTAATAATTTTAAATAGGTTATTCTTCCACTACTCTATTAATCATGTGTATTGAGAATTATGGCATCCCACCAGAATAGATCAAACCCTAAGAAAATAATTGAGATTCCACAATGAATCAATTGTATACATTAATCACTATATGTTAAAAATATGTGATGTGTTATAAATGAAAACCATTTGGGATAGTATACCCTCAAAATAATAATCCAAAATATGTATTCTTATGAAAACATCTCCAATTAATAAAAAACAATTTAATACACACTGGAAGAAACAAGCTTATAAAGACTATCAAAAAATCCATTATATAGAATATAACACAAGGTAAGCCTAATGAAAACTCTACTTATGTGTTTAAGTTACAAGACACCACAACTAATTCAATAAATCCAATGTGTGAGAACAACTAAATAAAAAAGATAATGATTTTATTCCCTTACTTGCATCATATATTATTGTGTCGATATATTGACCAATCTGAACATATAGGGGTGAGTAAAAACTATGTATGATTTTAAAAATACTCAAATTATCTCCCACAAAATGATAATATCAAATTAAATTCCAATAAAACATGATAATTAAAAGATAATTTTAATATTAAATCATTCATTTTAAGTATGATTTACAAAAAAAACGTTTCATAGTTGTTCAAACATTTCACTAGGGCTTCATTTCTATTAAATCACAAAAAACCTTGTTTTATCCTTGAAAGCCCATATCCCAAAACACCATTTCCCAATTTTATTGAAACTACCCATTTTCATAATATAATGGAAATTCATCATTTCTAAAATTTTAATTTTCAACTTCCCTATTCTTATTAGAAATAAATGGAAATTTGTCATTTCCCTAAATTTTCAAATCCATATGATACGATTTTCATGGTAATATGTAATTGTCCTTATTTACCACTTTTCAAGAACTATCTAGAATTCCATGGTTCAAAATGAATCCTAACTATTTCACATGTTTAAATCCAAATTATATTGAGTGTCCCCTTTTTTACATTGTTAATCCAATTGTTTCTCTCCTTAATGCTTGATTTAAAATCCACTCATCCATGTGGATAAAACAATATAGTTTAAGAACATTTTGCAAACTAATTATTTTAACAAAAAATCAAATCTGTTTTTAAAATTCAAACAATTAATATTCGAAATCACATATTATAAATTAATTCCCAATCTAAGTCATTAAAAATATATTAATACCAAATTATAATTTTTTCAAGATCAAATTTTTCCATAAATACACAATTTTATGTCGTGGGAAATTCATTTGAAATTATAAATAAAACCCAATCTTAAATATTTTAAATTTATACTCTCAATTTCCTTTTCAATTCAAGAAAATAAATTACAAATAAGGAAACATAAATTTTAATAAAATTATGATAATTCCAAAAATATAATTGTTTTATAAATTAAAGATTTTATATAATTCAATTAAATAATTAATAAAGGAATAAAAATTATAAAATGACACAGATGAAATTACCCAAAATATAAATGAGATTATATCCACATTCACAAGAAAAATAGTTCAAAAACTCCTAAATTCATAACTTTGTGAATCACACCGACAAGATTATTCTTTTTATTTCTCATAAAATTGAATGTAATTCATAAAATCCACATTCATATAATCCAATAATATAAAATTAACATAGCCATATTTAAGTGAATTTAATATTTTAAAAGTGATATTCAAAATATAAGATAAATATAGAGAAATAACCTTTGATTAAATGACGATATGATATAATCCCATAATAATTCCATTGATAGAAGGAAAGGAAGTCCTAAAATTTTATAAAAAAACCCTATAATCACAGAAAGATAAAGAAATATGATAAAAGGAATTTGAAAAGTCAAAATTAGATTGAAAATGAAAATTAATACATTAATATAGATAGAGATTATTAACCAACCTAGTTAGGCTAATCATACATCATACCATACTACCTATTCTAGGGAAAAACCATAAATCATGGTAATATTTTAGGGTTACCATGCAGGGTTAATAGTAATGGTTAGGTTAACTATGTGACTAACCATAATTATCTCCATAAAACCGAAAAAACATTCCCCCACAAAACTCATTGAACCTCATAAGAAATTCACATTATGAAATTAAGTCATTAAAGGAATTATCATTTATCCAATAAAAATTATCAACATGGATTATTAACTTGCGATGAAAATGGATAAGACAATAAAAATATTTTAGAATATATTTTTATCATAGTACCCTCATATTTATAACAATTTCATTGAATATATAATTTTCATTTTTTTTCTATGTGTATTTTATACATCTATTCATGAAGGATATGTATCCAAAAATTTTATATAATTTTTTTTTATTATCACTAAAAATAATTAGTTGTATAATTCTTCTAAAATGTTTTAACTACTATATTTTATAACCAACTACACTAGAAATGTTCATTTTGATATATCCAATTTCATTCAATAGTGAATCACCATAGGTGATAAAATATATCTATTAATAAAGTCAATATAGTCGAGTCGAATAATCTATTATTGAATTCATGAAATCAATTTTTTTCATTCCCTTTTCTATGTGAATTAGGTTGCCCGCTTCAACCATCACCAGCCCTTAGTTGATGAGTTTGATCAGTTTGTGATTAGAAAATGGGACCTATAAGACCACACGATTATTGGTCTTCGTGATAAGTGTCATCTCATGATTCAGTTTGCCTTAGAGGATGATCTGATTCGGTCCTGGTCCAACGCCCCCCGTCGTTGTAGCAGATGAAAGTTCGTTCTTATTTAATGGTCATTCGACCGGTTCATGAATAATGACCCATAATCCATTATGAAATTGGTAAGCTTGCCTCACCTTCCTTTAACCTTTAAAAATCCAGTAATTATCCATATGATTGGAAATACGGTGGGTCGATTTCTCTGTTCTGATGTCCGCACCTCTACTGTGAGTCATCCCATCAACCCAAAAATATTTGTTGAAGTAGAGATGTCAAAGCCCCTAGTTTATTTGATCTAGATTTCCATTAGTGGGGAATTTAGATATTAATATGATGTTGTCTTTGAGTCCTAGGTTAGTTATTGATTTAATTGTTTTCGTCTAGGGCATCTGGTGTCGCACTATCATGCTGAAGGTAAGAGAATGAGGTCTGATCCGAAGGTAAGGATATGAGAGGGGAAGGGATAGTTGCTAGATGTGTTTAATGGATATGATTCTAGTTCAATGAGACAAGGTGCAATGATAGTGGGAAAAAAGGCAGTGGCCTCTTCTAATACAATGGTCACTGTAGTTCTTGATAGGCTTAAATATGATCTGAAGGTGGGGGTTGGTGCGAAGTAGGTAGTTGATAGGGGTACCACTGGTAAGGGTGCTCTTGGGCCTTAAGACCGGTGGATTGGCCTAGCATGGGTGTCACATGGTCAAAAGGGTAACATTAAAGATTATTTGTAAATTTATAGTCTTATGTATGTGATGATCGTCTATCTATGGGGAATTCAGAGGTCAGTTCTACTGGGTTCAAGGGCTGAACTGATGTTAATGAAGGTGTGATGGTCACTGTTCCCATGGGTAATCAGTTTCAATGGATGGAGCAGGAGGGTGTGGAGGGGGATATGCAAGATAGTTACAAAATGAAAATTAATATCACTTTACCTAAGGATGATACAATGAATGATTTCATAGAAAAAGGGCCATTTGAAGGCAATGAATTGGTGGAAAACTCGCCATGCTTAGCTGTGATTGACACTAATTTCCAGCTCGATCAGAACCAACTAAAGCTTTATCAGGATATGAAGATCCTTGGTAAATGGGTATATATGTTCGATAGTTACAAAGAGAATGATTATTTCTTGATCAAACGCTCATACAATGATTTTGTCCAGGGAGGGAAGAAGGTGGTGTCTCTGAGCCATGAGGATGTGCTTGTTTCACTACAAAGAAGGCTGAGGAAGGACTACTCTTATCTTCTAAAGATGATTCCAACCAGGTCATTCAATAAAAGTATGAAAAATATTAATGAACTCCTTTAATTAGAGAAGTTGAATCTTAGGAGTAAGTATGTCATGGTTCTTAAGCATTACGAAATCTCGGAATGGAAATCAGCGACTACAGATGAATCCTTTGTCCATGGAGGTGGTGAGGGGTTTGATCATGATGGTATGTAGTTTTTTATCTTGTGGGGCTTGTTTACTGTACTTTTCCTTTATTTTAATAAATGTCCAGGGGTTTTTCCTCTGACAAAGCTTTCTGGGTACGGTATACAACTATATGATTAATTAATGTAACAAAAAATTTAACTAAATAATAGTTGATAAATTAAATCCCTCAATTTTCATGGAAAACTTTTAACCCAAATGGAATAATATAAAATTCATAATGACCATACCCTGTAGTAAAATATATATTTAGAATATCCTCTTCCTTTAATTCATTAATAAATAATAATTTATTGAGTTCCAATATTTTTATAATGATAATGTTTTGTGGTAGAGAATACCCACAATATGAAATTAGATAATTCTAGTAAGGTCTTATTTAATTTAAATCTCAACATTGTAATCAAATTTATAATTATATTTGTAACATCTTGAATAATAAAATGATAATTATTGAAAATTTGTAATAACTAATTAAGTTTTTAAAAAATGAATCAAATAATCAATTTACTAGTTTTTAAATGAATATCCCATCACCTACCATAACATAATTAAGAGCCTAAAACACTTTTGTAATTATAAAAATGTATAAACACACTTTTTATGCACAATTGGGGTTATATTTTCACCTTTTGAAATATAGGCTCATGCAATTCATCATTTCCTTAAAGATGAAATGATTACAATTTTTTTGTTCCATTTTCACTTTATATTATATAGTTTTTCTGTTCTTTCACCACATATAAGGCACACACATAATACCTATAGGAAAACTCTAGAATGTTATTTATTATTTTTTAAATCTTAAAACTACATTATTCTCTTCTAACACTTTTAAATTTAATTTTAACCCTAGTTTTTTTCTATAAAATTATTCTCATAATTTCCCTTATAAAATAAGGACTTATAAATCTCCATATATATTTTTATGTAATTTTTCAAGATATTATCATATATATAATTTTGTTTGTGACTAAATACCTCGAGTAACATGGAATGAATCAACAAATTTATTTATATATAAATACTTTTTATTTTTAGGTGAATTTTCAAGATATTATATTAAGTTTGTTTCCATAGTCTTGATCACACCTTACAAACATAGTATTAATTTCTTTATATATAACTTCCATTATCTCTTCCTTCTCATAAGGGTGGGATCTTACTTTGTGCCTTTAGAACATTGAGTCATGTAAAGTGTTCCCTCTTAACTAAGTTAACAATATAGATTATTTTAAAATAAAATGAAAATATAATTAGAAGTTACAATTTTTACCAAATAAATAAGTCTATAATGTTTATGTCTTGTTGAGGGGTACTCTAATACTCGTTATTTGAAAATTTATTGATCACAAAATCAATTATTTTCAATCTAAAGTAGAAAATTTGATCATGTAATTCTATTTATTTGTTTTGTTTGTCCTTAGTTTAAACCCTATATTATAATCCCACAACAACATGGTTGTTGGATAATTTTTGACCTATAGTTACACCAGAAATTTTCTAGAATTAATATATTTTAATTAATTGTGTCTTCAATAATACAATAATAAATAATTATTTTTTATAAACCATAATGTATATATATATCATGTATATATATATATCAGGAATTCCTATGAAACCTTCTTATACACTTCTTATAGATGGACTATATTGTAAAAATCTGACATAGTAAAAAAATTTCTTTAGTAAAACCACTATTAATATTTGGTGAAATTCCTTTAATATTAAATTTTGGTTAATATAAAATTTTGATTCAAATAAATCATATAAAAAAAATCAATATAATTTAAAAAATTATCTGAAAAAAATTTATTGAGAAGTTTTTGAGACATGATTAAATGTTTGAATATTGAAAAATCTTTATATAAATATGTTTTCCCCTATACATGGATTTCATATTATAGTTCACATAAACATGTACAATATAACTAAAAAAATGAATGAGTACATTCACTATAAAATAATATACATAATATACTTTGGCCCTTTTCTAATGTATATATATAACGATAACCAAGACAAGAGGAAAAAACATTAAACAACATCACCAATAAAAAACTATAAAGTACATCTAGATTACTATATTATCATGGGTCTCTAAATGGTGAATTTATTTTTTCATATGTATGTCACCAATATACAACCATATATGGAAAAATTATTTTATATGATATTTACATGTAAGGTAGTGTTGAGTTTCAAAACCCTTTAAGATTTATTTAATGAATCCATATTCTGATAGTGGATATGATCATGATATAAAATTATGATATTTTCTATGTAATTTTATAAAATTATTTGAAAGTAAAAAATATTAAAACTAAGTCAATTCTAAATTTTTAAGAGTCCAAGTTTATAAGTAAAAATGGAAAAATTCCAAAATCATTGAAATTAAACCCATTTGCCTAATAGGATATTCATTTAGTGATACTGAGAATAAAGATAAATGCTTTTCAAAACTCTAATATCAAATAATTGGAAACAAACGAAAACAAATGTGAAGGGATCTATTTAATGTAATTATTAAAAAATTAATTTCTTTTATTTTTTTTCTTATAATATTTGATGCAATATGGATTTAATGAGGAAGATATATTAATTTAAGTAATATTTTGTGGAATTTATAATGATGATTATTGGAAGACACCACTAGGTAGGTGATGGAGAGATATCGGGTATCTAGTGTGTTGGTAAGTTATAGAGACCCCAACCCTATTAACCTAGAGTTTGTATCACATTACATTAAATTGGATTACGATATATTGAATCACATCCCGAATGACTGAATAGATTATTAGTCTTGGTAAACTATATGCATACATGATTTACATATTACATTTGAATAAATCAATTACAACATGATTTTTCCGAATAATAAATTTATTCTATTAATAATATATTTTATATGGGTTATAGTAAAATTAATGGAATCCTGTTGAAATGACATAAAATAAGGGTGAACTCAAATGATCATTAATAGTTAAGTAAAGTGTATGAAATCAAAAATGAACAAGCATAATCAATATAGTTAGATAAATAACTGAACACACATACCATTTAAATTACCTGACTATATAAATAGATAAGGAATAATCAATATAGAAATGTAAATAACTAAAAACACAATTCATTTAATCAATAAAATAGGAATGAAATGCATCCATAGAAAATATTATAAAGAAAATATTCTGGATATTAAAAACAAAATTTGAAAGAAGAAAATTATTAATTGTCATATTCCATATTTCCCATGAATATGATACCATTACCAATAATACCTTACATAATTTGGTCTATTATACTAATGTCAAGACCTTTCATAATACAATTTAAAAAATACCACTTACAAACAAATAAGTGTTATACAACTAATTTCATCTCATGATACTACCGAGACATCAAGGGTATTTTATTATCTTGTCCCCAACCTATGTATTTTATTTCTAAATCATTTTTTATATATCGAATAATTTATTTAACAAATAAAAAATTTTCCTTATAAAATATACTTATTGAATAAAGGATAATAATTTATCAATATTTACACTTTCAATAAAATAATTTTCAAAGAAAAAACTAAATGTAAAAATGACGTTCATATTAGGAAATAATCATACCATCCACACAAGAATATATATATTTTATAGAAATTTAATTTCTAATGAAAAATGGTTACAAGAAAGTGTTTGTTTCAAGACAAAGTAGACAATCATAAAATAAAATGAGATTGCAAAGTAATAATCACCATTTGGTATTTTCCAATTCAAATACCCTTGAAAGAAATAATATAAATTTTAACTTAAAATTTCATGAATAATGGTTTGTTCATGATATTACATATCATGGGGGTTTTATTTACACCACCTGAAAGAATATATGTGCATAATATAACATATATATTATTCAAACATGATTTAACCTCTGGTATAATGTTTTTATTCTTGTTATTAATTTATAACATAACCATATTCATAATTATAATATCTTACATGGTCATTTTATTAAATATTATCACCCATTTGTTAATAATTTTCATTATATTAATTTCTTCGGGTGTTAACCGCCTTCTTTTCTCATGAGAGTTTTTTCATGAAAGTTCTAGTTACTGAGAATATTATATAGTTTAATCATATACAAAATGATAATCATGAAATAATAATCATATTTTTATATCAATAATACTAATCCAATCAATAATTATTATTACAAAAAATTAAGTACGTTACGATCATGCAGATAGTAGGTCGTACGAAGGCATGAGTAACTTTTTCCATTTTTAAGTGATCATTATGGAATGGAAGTAAGTAATATTTTTTATATCTATAATTTTAATAGTATCATTAACTTTATATTAACTACATATATTTTTCATTCATGTGGCATGTTTATGTAGGGAGAGTCACATCACATTATGAAGGTTGTAGTCCAAAGGTACGTGAACATCGCTATCGTCTTTCATTGATTGGAAAATATAGAAAAAAATGTTATACAATACATAATGAATGATAAATAGGTATTTAATTTGATAATTATTTCATTTATATCACATATAAGTTTTCTTTATCTCCATATTTTTAATGCGTGAGTGAATGAAGAACCGTATCTCTTCGTGAGGTTGTAGTCCAGTGTACACAAGAGCAACATTATCATATTTATGATGGAATAGAATTTAATAGTTTATATATGATATAATGACTCAATATGTATAATAATGTTATATATTATATATATACTTTATATCCATCAAAATACCGAACTTTGAGAGGTGGTAATAGAAAAACGAATGACATCGGTTTGTGAGGAAGTAGTCCGCCACACACGCGAATGATGATTTTAAAATCCATTTGATGGAAATAAAGATTTTTTAAGTCATAAATTTTTTAAAAATACATAAAGTTATATATAATATATTTTAGCTATTATATCATCATGGTTTAATAAATATTTAAGGATGCGTAGAAAGAAGTTAAATAAAGACGCTCATTAAATAATATTACCTCTTCTTTAGATATATTATTTTCATTTTCACTAAAGAAATAGTAGGTTTGATTTATAAAAAATAATATTACTCTTGGATTAGTGTAGGGTATGTGGGGAGTGATTTGGGAAGAGTTTTTATGACACAAATGGCTTGATTTTTGTTAATAAGCGAGTGGAGTGAGTGCCCATTTATAGTTGAGGAAGACTGGCATTCCTGTGAATACTCAAAAGTATTCACTAATTGGTGGTCAATATTACCTAGAGTGGATAAAAAATATATAAATCTACTTTAGGGAGGATTATATTCTCAAGACACCCCTCCACTACAAAATTAAACACATTTTTAATCATTCTTTTAATTTACATTTATGTTTCTCAATTTTTACCATTTTGGGCTTTCACTATGGTAACTAATTTTGTAACCTAGTTAATTTATCCATTAATGATAAATGAAAGTTATAATTATCATAAAATTTAGACCTAATAATTATAAATATTATATATAATTTATTGAAGAAAAATCACATGTGTATTGGAAGTAAATATTAATATAATGTTATAGAACACTCAAAAAAACTACTTTAAACCTAACCACACTAACGGTGTTTTTACTATTTAGGATTCATTATGATCATTATAAAAGGTATATAGGTCAATGAATGGACCAAATTTTATATTTATTTAAATTTAAATATAATGTGGAATTTGAAAAGATTTATTGTAACTGTAAATCATTTAATAAAATATTTTTTTTTGTAAAATAACATTGATGTCAATTTTGACTTTATTTATTTAATTATAATTTAAAAATATCAAAACAACAATGGAATTTCAATATATTAAGTTAAAACCCATTTAACATGATATATTAATATAAAAAATTAATTTAATATAATAATTCAATCAATTTACTTTAGATATTATATTTGCAGTGTCATTTATTTTATATAATTATTGACTAAACAACTACTGCATTGGCGTTAATTAATCATTTTAAGTAACTATTGTATCACTAAAAAATAAAAATAAATTATTATTATAAAAAAGTAATTTATATTTCAAAATAATATTTATAAATGAATCAATGTTATATTTTTACATGTCCCAATGATTTATAGATATTAATTAAAAGAGAAGTATCTCTTTTGTCTTTCACTTTATTTAACATGTTATATTCATCATACTAAAAGGGAAGTGGAAAGAAATTTCCAAATTTTCAGATTATTTGATTTGAAAAGTATAATTAAACTTGTCCAAAAAAATTCAGATAACATTTTATGTCATTTTTACTCTTACCATTCTAGTTTAATCCCATAGTAAACTCATTTTTATCTTAACTATAGTAATTAATTTTAACTGCATTTACTATTAATGTTGGTAAACCTTTATGATAAACATGATAGAAATTATAAATTATTACGATTTAAAATTTAGAATCCATTTTTATAAATTAAAATCACAAAATTTTAAAATTTTAATTTAAAATCAATCCCATAGACAGGACAATAAAACAGGGTTTTAATGTGAAAATATTTAAATGTATATAAGGTTTTTGGATCCAAATTTATAATGAAAATGATTATAAAGACCTAAATATTATTAATTTATATATTTTCTTACTAAATTTTATTTAAATTCAATTAAAAATATAAATTACTGTTATAAATGTTTTTTAAAAAGGATTTTTCCAATTAAAATTCAGTACTTTCCCTTATTCATAGAAATTGTTCCTTTTCATAAAAATACGAAAAATTTACCCTAAGGTATTTTTGATGCTAATATTTAAAAAATGAAGTTTAATTTTAATATAAATATTATTAATTTTTTAAAAAGTAAATTTAAATTATGTTCGCAATGTTATACAAATATGTCTTTTAGAAAAAATATAGTTTTTTTTTTCAGAAAATAGTTATTTTCTTAGATGATACCAATTCTTTTACTGATCAATAGACAATTAATAAAAAAAATTAAAATATATATTTTAGTATTTTAGTTAATCTTATTTATTCCTTCTAGGACACTATCTAGGCGATAACTATCATAGTGATTAATAAGATTAATAGTATATTGTTTTTTTTAGAACTCAGTCTTGTGTGTATTGAAAGATATTGAAGAAATTCATTATTAAATGCAATGAAAGATGAATCAGTATTTAATGTAACATATTTTATCCCATAAAATATAATTATTTTATATTTACATCGTGTTACAATATCCCCAACTTAAATCAAATGCGTTCTTTCAATTTGAACATGATCTCAGAAATCAAGTGTTTGATATTTGAAAATTACATTATTAAAAAACTAACATTGTTAAAGGGTTAATAAAATATCCTTGTAGGAAGAGAAGAATGGAGGAAAAGAATTTATTTGGGATAATGACATAATTTTTTTTTCATGTAGGATAACATAGGATGGAAATGAAAACATAGACATGGAAGAGAAAACTATCTTCCAAATACTAATGTAGAGTGATAGAGAACATTGATCATAAGAAAGTGGGTTATCTAAAAAATGTCAACAACAACCAAAATATAACGTAAGAGGTATTAAAGTGGTCATTGATATCATTAGTAATTTTAGTAATAAGATAACACTTTATTTTAAAATCCTTTTCCCTTATATGTTTATGAACATTCATAAGAAGATATTATTACCTAATTTAATTCCATTCTATAAGCACAATATCTTTCTTCAGTCATGACTTGATAAATTACCTTTTCATCTATTACTCTATTAAATAAAGATATAATTTTATACCTGATTCACTAATTGATCACAAGATCTACATTTGAATAATAAGTAATTAAATTGATCTACAATTTTCATTATAACATAATGGTTAACACATGTTATCCAATATTAATAAATCATTATATAGTAAAGTAATAATTTAATATTTAAAATCTCATCCAAAGCTCAAATTAAACAATTTCATAAATTATTATCCTTATGACCCTCTAAAATATTGTTGTCAATAACTTTATATATATGGTAATTGAAAATCCAAATTGAACCTACCATTAATAAGTTACAAGGTAGTTATAACTATCAAATTTAATTTTACCATATCAATCATTTCATTATCCCAAAATAATTGTATCACCATTAGGAAAATAATAAGTGTTATATTTCCATCAGTAGTGTATTTTTATATAATTTAAACTTTCCACTAAATCAGTTTTCTTATTCATCAATTCAATTTATCAAATAAAGTCAAATTCATAATGAAATTTTACTCAAGTAAAATCCTTATATATTTCTTAATTCTAATGATGATAATATAATAAATAATACAATATATTTCATGGAAAAAAATACATAAAAATAGAAATATTCCCACTTTGGTTGTATCTATAACATAATATTGACCTTGATTCCATATATACCTTTTAGGTATATTCCCTTGTCACATATGGAATTCCTTTTAATAGTACCCCATATCCTCCTAGTGGAAGTATTGCACATTAATTGGAATATTCTTTCATTCACTTTTAATAACGAGATTGGTGGCCTTTTCCCTACACTCATAGAAAGATCACATTCCCTTCATGAAATTACTAGGGTGTTTCTTCCCACAGTTATGACATACAAAAGAATCCTTCTTTCTCTTCCTCCACTTATCCGTTTATTGTTCTTTCATTCTATTATTCTCTAAAATCCATTCGAATACATAATATATAGATAATATTTTCTCTCTCTTGATAAGAAATAATACTATTTCGTCATATGATTAAAATGTTTGATAGGACATCTACCTTTGAAGACTTGGATTAATATGTTCAATTAAATGGTTAATATTTCACTCTATGTTTCATATGTAAACCATTGTATTCCTAGATAATCTTATAAAGATAGCTTCATACTCCATAAGTCTTTGTTCTTCGTTTTTATCTATGTTAAGTAATATTCTATTAATTTCTGTTTGTTTCACATAAGGTGAATATTTTTCATAAAATGTATCCTTAAAATCAGTCCACTCCATGAGTTTTATTTTCTCTTCCACCTTAGTACTCTGGTAAAAAATCACTATTGATCAACATAACATTTGGGATAATATACTGCATTTACAAACATTTTCTTTTACCCTCATCCAAATTCTATAAATTTCATCTCCAAATATGTAATTAATTTCTCAAATACTATAGAATTATAATTCCAACTAAACGATAAGTATTCTTTTACAAAAAGTGATCCAGAAAATTATAATTTCATTGTAGAACAAGTTTCTCCATACATGAAAGGTTATTTTTTATAATATGATTTTGATTCCCCTAATATATCCATAATTCTCTCCATTCCCATATTAGTTGTATTGGTTTTATTTGTAGGGAAATATAAAAGTCGTCTTTGGTTATTAATACCCTACTTCATTCTAGGAACCACTTCTAAACAATAAAATATACAAAATTAGATCATAAAACTATTAAAATTGTGTTATTCTAAATATGTCCTAACACTATAAAAATATTACAACAATTATGAATAGATAACCTCACTAACTAAAATCTGGTTTCTTTAGGGATATCATTATCATAAAATTATTCATAAGGGTTTGTTAGTAAAATATGGTTTATCATAACCATATCCACTGGGAGGTGCACAATAAGGCCCATTTTTGGGTACAAGGTAAAGCTTGAGTCAAACCCAATACACAATTTTATAATTAATTACCCCATGGTACCTAAATTCAAGGATCACATCCACTTATTGTATCATGATTGGGATATATTTCTAGGAAAAAAGACATAATCTCTACCTTAATAAAATATTAGGACGTTCTTCTATTCATATCCAAAAATTATATCATAACAGCATGTTTGTTATTCTATGTTTTCAAAAATCCATTTCCTAATGTTTCAACTAAACATTCTTTGACATCAACTATAGTGACCTTAAACCCAGTATCCTAGAGCCAGCTCATGATTCCATTACATTGGAAAAAGGTATATCAAATCACATCTTGAAAAATCAAACTGTTTAGTCATCTTAGTGAACTAGATATATATATGATTCAAGTATTACATTTGAATGAAATAATTCATACATAATATTATTCCAATTAATAAATTTATTTCCTCTAGAATATCTGTGAATACCATTCAATGTAATATTCATGGAATCACGTGGAATGGAAACAAAAAATGGTGGGATCAAATTCTTAGTTAGGATTAAGTATACAAGAATCAACCATTACTCAATATGAATAATAAATATGTAAATTTAAATAATTTAACATAAATTTTATTTAATATGCTTGAATAAATGAATAGATAAAGAAAAATAAATATTTAATTGTAAATATCTAATAATAGATTCTATTTAATCAATAAACAGAGAATAAAATACATCTATAGATAATATCAAAGAAGAAATATCATGGATAAAGAAAAATGAATTTGGATGAAGGAAGTTATTAATTATCAGATGTAATTTCCCCGGAACATGATAACATTACATTCAATACCTTTCACAATATAGTTTTGAATACTACTATCAATACCTTTCGAAAGAATGTTCAAAACATACTAGTTACAAATGCCTACGGATTCTCCAATTAACTATGTCGCATGAGACTACTAATGAATCAAGGGGATTCCATTAACCAGTCCCCATACCATGTATTTTATGTC
This sequence comes from Viscum album, assembly GCA_963277665.1. Taxonomy (NCBI): domain Eukaryota; kingdom Viridiplantae; phylum Streptophyta; class Magnoliopsida; order Santalales; family Viscaceae; genus Viscum; species Viscum album. The sequence goes on along the minus strand of OY728153.1, from coordinate 286,272,728 downwards.
CAAATCATTACAAATATATAAAAATATCTATTTAACTAATAAACAACGTTCCTTATCAAATATCTACATTGAGTAATGGATAAAAATTTATCAATTTTTTCGTAGTTAATCAAATTATTTTTAAATTAAAAATTGTTTGTTAAAAAGATATACAGTTTAGGATAAAATCATTTACCTTACACAATAATACTTATATTTATTATATATTTAATTACAAAGAAAAATAGTTATAATAATGTGATTGTTCTAATAGAAAGTTAACAATCACAAAAGAATGTTAGATTCGAAGAATAACTATTACCATTTGGTAATTTAAAAGTTAACTATTCATCGATGAAATAAATAAAATTGAAACATAAAATATCATGAATACTGAATGATTCCTGATTTTACATATCAAATGGGGTTTTATGCACCATTTGAATGAATATATCATAATAATATATCAAACGTCTCAATGAAGGCAAGTTGAGACAAAAATCCCCAACCTCATCCTTTCCTTTAGTTGAACATGATTTATCCTCATTTATAATGGTTTTATGAATGATAATAATTTATAAAAAACTATCTTCAAACTTATAATTTATTACATGTTCATTTTATTACATCTGATACCCTGTTCATTAATAATATTTCATTATTTTCATTATTTCAGCATTTAACTAGCTAGTTTTCTCATGTATGTTTTGTCATTAAAGATATGGTTCTAGTGGATATTATATTGATTCATTATATAAATAGGAATATTCACGAATTTTTTATCATATCAATACATAAGTTATACTATACTAATCAAGGATTATTGTATTGAAAAATGAAGTACATTACGATCATGAAGATGGTACATCGTACGTACACATGAGTAACACTTTTTATTTTCCAATTTTCATTATGGAAAGGACGTTATTTATATTTTACCATAATAAAATGATCATATAATAATTAATACCATATTTTACACTAATATATATCATTCTTGTGGTCTGGTGATGAAAATATAGTCACATCACTTTTTGGAGGTTGTAGTCCACAAGTACACAAATGATGTTATCAACTTTCATTGAGTGAAAAAATAAAAAAATAAAATGATATATTATATTTTAAAAAATGATAAATATATAATTAATATGAAAATTATTTAAATAATTCCATATATAATTATTAATTATCACCTTCCATGAAATGCATTAGTGGTAAAAGAATTATACCATTTCCTGAGGTGGTAGCCTGATGCACACACGAGCAATGTTATAGTGTATCCTATAGAATGGAATTAAATAAGGTATATAAATATAAAATATAAAGAATCCAGAGTCATTATAATTATATATATATATATATATATATATTATAATATATATATACATTTTATCCATCATAATATCTATCATTGAGATGTGTTAATAGAAAAATGAAGGAAATCAGTTCGTGAGGTGGTACTCTACCGTAAACATGAGAAATGATTTCGTAACACATTTGATGTAAGTATTGATGGTTTCAAGTCACAAACTCAGTATAAAAACACCCCATTACATGAAATATGCTATTTTATTATATAATCATGGTTAATTGAAAACTGAAGGAGGTGGAGAAAAATGTAAAAGAAAAAGGCTCATTGAAGAACATTACCTCTTCTTGAGGTATCCTCATTTGGTTTTAACTAAAAACTTCATTTGATGTATTTATTACAAAAAAAGGATTATAGGATTGGAGGTATGTAATATTGGAGTTATTGTTTCATATTTTAATGATCCAATTGTCTTGAGAGTTGTTAATATGTGATGGGAGTGAGTTCCCCTTTATAGTTGATGAGGAGTGGTATTCTTGTAAATACTCATATGTATTCACTATTTAGAGTCAATTATTACGTAATGTGGATAAAAAATTTATAATTAAATTAATTGAGTAATGATAAGGTAGATAAACTCCTATAACACACAATTAATCCCATTCTTAATCTTTGGTTTCCATAACGTCCATGTTTCCATATTTTTTCAATTTTGGGTTCCACTACAATAACTTCTTTTGAAACCTAGGTAATTTATCAATTAAGACAAAATTAAAGTGAGGAATATTATAAAATTTATTCCAAATTATTATTAATGTTATATATACTTTATTATATAAAAACCCTTGTTGTTTGGAAATTAATTTTAACCGAAGCGTTTGTAACACGAAAAAACACTTCTTTAACCCTAACCATAGTAACAAAAATTTTACTGTTTAAGGTTAAATATATACATTATAAAAGATAAATTGGTCCATTAATGGAACATATTTTGTATTTATTAACATTTTAAAAAACTGAGAGAGTATAATATTTTAGTATGTTTAAATCGTTCAATAAAATATCTAGTATAAAATAATATTAATTTAAATTTTGACATTTTTTATTTAATTTTAATTTTATAATGTCATAAAATTAATTGAATTTGAATATATTATGTTTAAAAAAAATTTAACATTATATTTTAATCTAAGAAATTACTGTAAGACAACAATTCATTCAATCTATCTCACTGTTAATATTTGTATCATTTATTATGGATAATTATTAACTAAATAATTTTTGTGTTGGAATTTATTAAGAATTTTAGGCAACTAATTCACCTCTAAAAATTAAATATAAAATATTATGAAAAAATATATAATTAATTTTTAGAAATAATATTTTTCATCCTAACCAATGTCGTTTCATTCCTTACACGAAAGAATTATAGATATTTAAAAAAAGAAAAGTATCATTTTTTAACATTTTTTATGTAACTTCTTATATAAATTATATTCGAAGGAAAGTGGAAATAAATTTCCGTATTTCAAATGATATGATTGAAAAATTATAAATAATGCCCTTAAATAAAATTTTGATAATATTTAAGGTCATTTTCACTCTTATCATTCTTGTTTAACACCATAGTAAACTCTATTTTACATTAAGTATGATAATTAATTTTAACTCCTTTCCTTATTCGTGTTGGTCAAAAATTAAGGTGAACATGATTAAAATTACAATTTTTTACTATTATAAATATTTAATCATTTTTTAAAAATTAAATTCATAGAATTTTAAAAGATTATTATAATATTAATCCTATAAAGTAGAAGATAATGTGAGGTTTTTAAAGTGAAAATGTTCAAAATTTTATAATGTTTTTATATCTAAATTCAATTGAGAATGTTTATAATGAAATAAATTAGATTAATAAATATATAATAGAACTATTTTTACTTAATAAACAATTCAAAATTTATGTTGATATTATAAATTATCTAAATGTAAAATCATGTTTCAATTAAAATTCATTGTTTTAACTATTTATAAAAAAATGACACATTTTTGAAAAACCCAAAAAATTAAATCGAAGATAATTTCAATATTCTTATTTAAAATTGACGTTTATATTATCAATTTTTTTTATAAAATCGGTAAAAATTAATTTTTATTCATTTTTGAAAATCACTACTAATCCTTCTTATAGAAAAAATGTAATTTTTCATAAATTAATAATCATTTTTAAATGTTTCTTATTTTATTTCTAATGAATACATAATTAATAAAAATTTGTTAAATATATATTTTTATAAGTTATTTAATACTATCCATTCCTTTCATTCCAATGTCTAGTTTATAACTATTATATTAAATAATAATATTAATAATATATTATTGTCTGGTAAAAATTTGTCTTGCGTGAAACATAAGATATCAATGAAATTCATTGTTTCATGTAATTAAAGATAACTAAGTATTGAATGTAACATTTTATAACAAATAAAATGTTATTCTTTTAGAATTATAATGATGTTAAATAAGTGTCCCTAGTTTTATTTTATCATTAGGTAGTTAATGAAGTTTAATCTGGTACCTGGTGGGCCTTAATAGAATTATCATACTAATGAATTAAAATATAATCTTCTCTAGGGGATTTCAAAAAATACTACTCAATTTTGTTATCATTTTTTTATTAGTGGATACCTCTATCCAATTATTTTATTTTTCCTCCTCTTCCACTTTTCCATGGTTGATCACTATCATTTGATGATAGAAACTTTTTTCGTCTATGTTAGTTCATTCATAGAGAAAAGAAAAAAAACCATGAACTAGTTTGCATCTCTATAAATTTTTTATTTATTCATGTTTATAAACATTGATTTTTTTGGTTTAATTTATTATATATAAATATCTATGGAATTAGTTGGTTTTAGAAATAAATCATTGGAATATAATATTTCTTATATGTATATGTCAGCTACCCCAAACACTATTAGGGTTTTATTATATTTTTTTATATTTTCATGTAATTTATGGTTAAAATAAAGTATTTTAGGGAAAAAAAATAAGGTAATTCACAAGGATTTGTAAAATAAAAAAATGGAAATAAGAAAATACACACCCAAAATAAATTTTGTAAAAGGTATATTTATTTTAATATGACTTATTAAATTCATATATTTTAGAAGTTTAAATTTTAAAACGGGAATAATAAATTGGGTAGTTTTTATGTGGATTTATTATTTCTATGATGATAATTTTTTTAAATAGTGGTTTAGTAAATTGGGTGATTTATTTGGATGATAGATATTTAATAAAATTATATTAAAGATATTTTATTTTTGAGTATATTTTGATGATTTTAGTCAACATATGAAATTATGATTATGTTATTTATAGTTTTATATACTATAATTTATTTATATACTATCACATTAAGTAAAATAATAAAACATACTAATAGAGTTAAAATAATTTAATATTACTTCAAGAATTTATTATTTAGATATGAATAATATGACCATTATGTTTTCATTTTAGGATCTACATACGATATATGTTTTTTATATGAAAGGAATGATTTTATATTTCATATTTTTCCTTTAATTCAATTGTGGATTTCAATTTCATTTTATATCTTCTCCAAATCCTTAGACGTTGTGTGTGTATTTCAATGTGTATGTGTGTGTGAAGTGTGATATTGTGATAATTGCTTGTGGAAATGGAATTTAAGGATTAATTTTATGGTATAATTTTACAAGATACCTAACATGTTTCTTATTATGAATTAAAATAATTATTATAATTTGATCGACCTTTCATCTCCCCTTTGGTTAAACTAATTCCAATTAATATAGAGTAAATTATTCTATTAGGGTCTGGATATTTGGAATTCTTTGTATGATATTTTTCCCCTGGTGGTCCTTTACCTCTATATGTGATCTTTTAAGAGTCTATTAAATTTTTATGGTATATTATACCCAAATATTATATCCAATGATGATGCTACCTATTAATTTTTATGAGGATAGCCATGTAACGAGGCTCAAATTGCCATAATAATTGTTATCATGTATCAAAGAAAATATGGACCATTTTTGTTGTATTATATGGATATTTAGTGATATCTTCAATGACATACTCATTATATAATGTCATGTCATCATTTTATATTATCTTATGCATATTAGGGTGTTTTAGGGGAACAAATTCAAAATGTATCTCATGAAAATAGTACTTACTTGATATATAACAATATTGTAGATGTTCAATGTCAGATGGAGAATCTCTATTGTGTTAACAATCCTCAAACCCTATGCATGAACTACAGTTCTCATTCAGATATAATTTGATTATTGGTTTTATGATACTTTTTTCAAATATTATGTAGTTATTTAGTGGAGTTTCAAGAGATACTAGAGGGTGGAGTCATTATATGTCCTTTTATATATTTATATACTATTTTATAATATCATAAAATCGTTTTATTATTGAAATAAAAATTAGATTTCTAGATATTTAATTATATTATGTATAACTTTGAATAAATTAATGTAGAGTATAGGAATCCTTAGGTTATTATGAAATATATTACATTTTTATCTTATTTATTTATTTGAGAATCATTAATTTGATGGTAAATTATACCTAAATGATATTATTTACACACATAATGGTATTCTCCAACCACCAAACTTGAGTGGTGAACTTGTAGTATTATATAATCTTTTTTTGAAAACATGACAAAAAAAATCCTCGAATGGGTTGTTACAATAAAGAATAAACAAGAGTATAGAAGATTCCAAATAAAAACTCATACCAAACAAGGATATACCTGTGTAATAAAAAAACATTAAATCTACCCAAAAACTAATCACTACCACGGAAAAAATAATTAGTCAATAACCTCATTGGGGGTTATACTACCATGGTTGAAACCATATTTTCAAGAGAAATTATATTAAGCAAATATATTAACCAATAATAATGAAAATTTCCTCACCACACGGAATATACCTTCCATATAAAATATATGTGTAAAGAAAATTTCAGATGAACAATTTGTGTCATGACATCATAACACTAATTTAATATCCTCTAAATGAATTATGACACCCTCTAGAAAATCCATGAAATAATCAACTAAAAGAATTTATGGTCTCTTTCCTCAAATCAGACTTCATTGAACCCTTAATTAAGATAAATTTATACACACATGTATCATATAAAATAGTGAAGGATTGATGAAATTTCAAAATCCAATAACCAAAGAGTCATTTGAAGAACACAGATTTAAATAATTTATCAATTAATCTCAAATGGTTCCTTCAACCAAAGTGTTTATTATATAGGATATTGATTATTACTTTATATAGAGTGACGCGTAAGAAATAGATTTTTTTTAATATATCCCAATAAATTTATCAAATATTCGCTATTCCACTGACCATTCTCTTTTATTAGCAATCTATTTTATTATCTCATCAAAAAAAATATTTAAAAAAATATTTTTCTAACTATTCATATTCTTATTTCACAAAAATCAAACCATGTCAAAACTAAGCCAACCCAACTCACTGCAGATAAAATTTTGGTCCAATTAAATTGACATTACTCAAAGAAAATTATTCATTTTGTTTTTTTTAAAATATAAAAATTATTATTCATAGGTCCTAACCTCTTTGAAAAACCAGTTACCCTTAATAGTTCGATTACATTAACATATATAATCACCTAAAAAATAACTCCCATTGACATCATTTAAACTTTATATGTTATTAAACTAATTCATCAATTTTTAATTCATCATACTACATCACCCAATTGATATAAGTTATCTCAAACATAATTACCAAGTATAGAATATAATGGAGAATATTTAAAATATATTCAAAACACTTTTGAGTTCTTCCAATCCATTTGATATGATTTAAATATGGAATTTTGAAAAATGGAATCACGGGATAGTTCATAATATTTCTAAAGTATATAATGGAAAATATAACAATATGTTATAGACACTAGAAAATAAATAAATTCATAATGTATGAAAATTATGAAAAAACAATTTAACCCTCCCTAGTTTAAAATTAAATCATTTTCTATTCATTAAAACCAAGAATTAGTCCAAAAAAATATCATTGGATTTTTCCACAAAATTATATTTAACACTCTTTTTCATTCAATTGGTATCTATTTTCATTCACCATCTTATTATGTAATTAATTTAAAAGGAACATGGTTTTCAAAACTTCACCCTAGGAATAAATTAACTAAACATCATAAAGTTACACCAAATAATCATATATTTTTAATAATATCAGGTAATGTATGTCATTACATGAGTGTATTGAGTTCCTAAATAAGTCATTTACTCATATAGAAATAATCTGTACACGTAAACAAAATCATGACATATCCTTCTTTTTGAAATTAAAAATACTCCCCAATTGATTTATTAGAATTTTAAAAATATATAAAAAATTATCCCTCTAATTCAAATCATTTAAATTTAGTTAAATACTATGTCTTGTATTTTTAAGGTGTTCCCATTAATAGAAAAAATAGATGAGTAACTATTTTTCTATAATGAAAATACCACATTTTCTGCCAAATACTTTTTCTCTCTCTATAAAAACCAAAGTGAGGCATATCAAACATAATATGGTTCTATATAGATACCAACATAACACTAAATTAAGATAACCTTGGATATTCAAATGAATCACTTTGGGTATTGACCATATGTCCACCCCTAATACCTAAAAATAATAATAACCAAATTATTAAGCCATTCCTAGATACAACCTTTTAATTTTTCCATGTTAACATACACCAATACAAGGGTCAATAGAGATTACACGCCAAATTCATGAAATAAATATATATAACACAACATGGAATCATACCATGTTATCAATAAATTAAAAATATTCCAAGTAAAAAATGGGCCTACAGGATATCTACTAAAATCATAGCTAAACCTTATCATTCCTGATCACATTATACGAAATTATCAAAGAAGAAATATAGCCCAATAATTTAGACAAACACTTGAAATTCATAGACCATAACATAACTTTTGTTAAATTATTTTATGATCTATGTTTCGAAAACATAAAAAAAATTAATAAAGATTAACCTCCATTAATGTATATAAAATTTCATTTTAATGACAATGTTATCATAAAAATCACTCATATGGTTTATTATTTTGAAAAAACATTTTTTAAAAAAATTAAAATTTTACCTTTTCAGAAAAAATATTTATTTTGAAACTAATAGTCATTTATTGAAAATTTCACAAACAACTAAATTGAAGTTGATTCCACCAACATCATAATCATTACATAGGTTAAAATTAGTGATTTAATGAGTAATGAAAAATTAAATAATAAAAAATTCCATAGAAGGAAACAGAAATTAGAAAACACTTAGACAAATTCAATATTATATATATATCAATAGTAATTATTTTTAACACTTTTAACTCTATATGATAAAACTGAGAGGGGGTGTGGGAAAAAAGGATAATTATATAAAATATAATGAAGAATTGAAGTCATATCATTATAGTGAAATCACCACATATTGAGGGGTGGTAAATATCTCTACCAATATAGAGGACTTTAATGAATTTTATAATGGATAATGTAATAACTTTTGAGTTTGGAGAATGTTTTATGTGAAAGCTTAGGTTAAAGATTTTTTAGTAATATAAGGAGAGGTAATGTAAGAATTAAAATTGAAGAAGTTAAAAATAAAAAAATATATATAATACACATGAATATGTTAATTTTTTTCATTTTCCTAGATTTTATTAGTAATCATTTTAATTTGTTAAATTAGACTAATTTTCGTATAGACAAATTCATGATCACCATAAAAATGAATCATTTTAAATGTAAAATTCTTCAAAAAGAGGGCCCATCACATCGTCTAAATTTCCATATAGGTTGACATGTTTTATCCTTTCTTTGAAAAACACATGACTGGTTTCTAATAAAATTTTATAGTGACTATACTATGTGTAAAAATATGTTTTTCCTATTCAATTTCCTAGTTGGTATAAACAATTTTCAACATGTAACCATATATAGAGTCATGTATAAAATTTAAATAGATTTTATGTAAGAAACCCAACTCTAGTAAGCCAGTGCCAATATTTGATTTATTAAATTATCAAAGATATATGAGATCTTATCTTAATGATGAATATTTTTTGTAGTATTGAATAACTATATATATATATATGATTCCGAATTTTTTCATTATAAATAAAAAACACTGTAATTTAAAATATTTTGTATCAATAAAATGACTCAACAAATTAATATAAATATCCAGCAGAAAGGAAACCAAATAATGTTGAGATTTAATTCATTGTAAGGATTAATTAAAGAACAATCTCTCATGATTAAATAAAAAAATAATCAATATAGTAACGTGAATAACTCAAAATATATGTCATTGAGTGAATAAAATAAGGATGAAATCCATCTATAGAAAATATGAAGGAAAACAGTCTCGTTAATAATATTATCTGAATTTTCAATGAAGGAAATGATTAATATTGGATGTCATGATCTAACACATCATGATATCAATAACATCAAGACCTTATTCTATGACATTTTAGTTGATCGGTAAGCATACACAAAAACCCCATTTAATTTGTCAAATTGATTTGTCTCAAGAGACCTATAAATGATTTGAGGGGATATCTATATCTGGGACCCACCCATCACTGCATATAAAATTCATTTCTCATATATTAAAATATCAATTCAATTCATTAAAATATTCCCCACCAATAAATATCCATATTGAAAAAATTATATGGATTTATTATGATTTTCCTATGTGAGTAAAATAACTTTGATATTAAAAAAATGTATGTAAAAATAGTATATAATTTAAGAAATTATCAAATCCATGAGAAATATATATATATATATTTAAGAGAAATTTAATTTTTTCATGATCATAATAATGTTTAGATTTTTAGAGAATGTTAATGAACAAAAAATTAATGATAAATAAGATATGACCATCGCTTCATATGAAACTTAGGTATTGTAATAAAATCATGTCATTGAAAAAATAGAGAGAATGATAGTGAAATATCAAAAAAATATTTTGTAGAAGAATTTTTTTAAAAAAATTGTTGAAAATTTATAAAATAATCTATGTATGATAACATGGATACAATGGTGGGGATGTCTATTAATTCCATATATTTTAAAAATGTTCCACTTGTCTCTTTGTAATGAAATAAAATAATGTTTTCAAAAAATATTATATAGATTCATTTAAATTTTTCTGAATGAAAAGGATAATATAAAACATACACAATAAATAATTTTAGTATTAAAATAGAATTTAATAAAATTATATTGAAAAAAATTTTCAGGGAAGAAATATATATCCGAATAAAAGAGAAATAAAATTGTATTTTATTTGAAAACATTCTTTTACTAATTAAACCTAAAAATAGAGGAAGCAATAGAATAAAATACATAAATTCATTAAAATTTAAAATAATAAGAAGATAAATTAATTTTATGAAGGAAGGATTATAGTATTCCTTCAAAGAATATTAATGAAATCCCAAAAATATGACTATTGAAAAAATCCATACCTCTTTGGTAAGTTTTAAATTAGCACCCCTTAAAATAATGGTATTTAATTGAATCATTAATAATCATGAATAAATTGTTATGCATTTTAAATATATACTATTGGTATTATATATACCACATACAATTTAATGGTTCATAATATCAAATATCTTTTAGTGAAATGGAAATTGAGACAAATTCCCTTACCTAACTTTTCCATTTATTTAAATATGCATTAAACTCATATATAATGGTTTTAGTTGTGTTATTAATTTATAAAAAAACATATTCATATTTATAATATCATATATTATCCTCTTATGACATCTTATCACAAGATTTCTAATAATATTTCATTATTACCATTGTTTCAGGTGTTAACTGTTTCATTTTCTCATGTATGTGTTGTTATAAATGTTTTAGTTCTTGTGAGTAAGATATAATTACATCATATTCCAAGTTTTACTAATATTATAAATATTATATTTATTCATTAGAAATATTTTAAAAATCACTGTTAAAATTTTGATATGGTAAAATAATTCAATTACTTTGAGGATATAGTTGGGCATAAGTATGCAAGAGTGATATTATAATTTCATTAATGGGTGAAATGGTAATTAATTATATGATATATAAATTTTATACTAAAAATTTTATGTCATAATTATTATATATATTCATTATTTACATCATTATGACTATCTATGCGATTCAGTGATGGAAAACAGATTACATCAGTTCACATGATGGTAGTTCACCATTCACAATAGTGATGGTTTCTATTCTTATTTGATGGAGAAAGAGATGGATGTATATTATTCCATCATCATAACAAAACATTAATATTTGATAGATACTATTGATATTATATTGGAATTATTAATACATAATTATTGGTGGTAAAATAAGATGTAAAATATAAAGAGTTTGGTAGATACAATTAATTTCATTTAGAAGTTCCTGTTTTGGATCTTTGGTTAAGAACCCTAGGCTTAGAATTTTGGGAAGACTTGTTCTCTAGAATGTGGATAAGGATGTTGGGGATATATTTGGGATGGTTTTGGTTGATCTAAATGATTTAATAGGGGTAAAAAAATAAGAGTATGAGGAACCCTTTTATGATTGAGGTGAGTGGAACATTTAGATGGGAAAATGAATCCAAAATAAAGTGAATTCAATTTCATGGAAAAATTGCTCCAAAAGTGTTTTATTCGAAGGTGATATGACAGTTTCTTTTAAAAAATTTCAATTTTATAAAATAATGTGAAGTCACTTTCATTATCAAATGGAATAATAATGGATCATATTTGATGGTGATAATGGGATGTTCAAAATAAATATCACCGATGGGGATTTATAAATATTTTAGGTCATTTTAACCCATATATATTTATATTAACCCCTTAGTAACCCCATTTTAACCTTAACTGCGGTGATTTTTTTACAATTCATCATAGAAAAATAGATGTGAACTCATTAAAAGATTTGTAGATGATGAATCTAAATATTTAATCCATTTTATAAAATTAAATTCATTGAATTTTCAGAATTTATTTAAAAATATTCCCACAAAATGTGGTAGAAAACAATTTTTTTTCAAAAAAGAATTCATGCATAAGATGATCATACATTAATTATAAGAGTATTAATTATAATTGTATAGGTTTCAATTATTATATTTTTATTTATAGTGAATATATTTAATTTATATCATTAATCATTAAATATTATTTTTACTACGTAAAATAGAGTGAAGTTATTCATTTAAAAAATGTTTCAGAAAAATATCCATTTAACCCAAAAATATTCTTATCTTTATTTATATAAAAATTATAGAAAATAAATTATTAATTTTTTATATTATAGTAAATTTTTATTAATAAAAGTATATATATTTAAACAATAAACATTAATTTATTCATTGAGGATTATTTCTAAGTGAAAATTTGAAAAACTCATTCTAGGCTTATTTTGACATAGTAAGTGTAAAATTTATATTCGTCCAATCAAATTATAATCATTTGTGTAATAGAATATTAAAAGTTTCAAACTATCAATTTTATATTAAAATAGACGGTTCACATACGATAATTCAATCTCTTGTGTTACATTCTTCTCTCCTAAAATATTTCATCATTAAAATTTTCAAGGATATTACTTTCTAAAAAAATGAGGATAGTTATTCTACCTAACAAACTCTGGTTTCCCAATGATTCCTCTATTTTTTTGTGTCTACAATGTACCATTACTGTTGAGTTATTCAAATTTCTCAATTATTTCTCTTTAGTGCCAAGAATCTATATGGGCACTTCACAGTAAGATAGATCAAGTTTGAATTGTATTTTTCATAGGTGAGTACATATGTCCGGTCTAGCATGTATATAATTAATAATGTTATATAGAACATAAAATTTAACTTAGAGATATTTTTTTTGAATTTTCAAATAGTATGACACAACTATAATTTATTCCTAAATTTAAAAATGTTTCACATACAAGGGGCTCAATTTCGACTTCTGACTGAATCATATAACACCCTTCAATAGAGACACCTTCAAAAAAATGTGAACTACCACATGAAATTAAAAATCATCCCTTTTTTATCATCATAATTATTTTTATTTATTGGAGATACTTGAATATGAGTGTGAAGTTTTTTTACCTTTGACGTTTACTCCTCAAAAAGTTAGGGGCCTTTGTGTTCCCTTTCACCAACTTGATCCAAAAAAATTGTAGTACATTATCTCTTATCATATAATTCTTCATATGGGGACATTTGAATACATGAATGGATAATACTATTTTAGGGGAAATATAACAAAGTTAAATACTGATCCTTCCTTGAACGTCATGTGAGCATAATCTCAAATTGTCTTTTAATATTTGAATAGTATTTTCAAACTATCAATCATTCTGAAGATGATAGTCAGTTCTCAATTAAAGCTCAGTTTGAAAATCGTTTTGATGGATTTAACAATTTTTTTAAATAAAATTACATTAATGATTGAAAAAAAAAAGAAATTATTCACCCATGAATTCTAAAAAATTCATTTATATATAGTCATGTACGGAAATAAAGTGTTAAATAGTCTCTTATATTAGGGAAATGTGAATATTTGATTATGAAATAAACAATAACCCCAATTGCATAAATATTTCTATGAGTCTTTGGTAGTCCATTGAAAAATTACATAGTATGATAATCCCATTTCAAAATATGAATAATTATAGGTTTCATGACTCCTATAGCATACAATATCTTAGTCTTCACCTATTGACAAACCAAGCATCTAGATATATAATCAATAATTTCCAAATTCATATTATCCAACAAAAAAGGTTTCTTTAAATACAAATAAATCATGTTGCAACTAAGGTGTATAAGGAAATTGGATCTATTAGAATCATCTAATAATTCCCATTTTAGACCAGTTATAAATGGAACACATATCCACTTTCCAAATATTAGAACACCATCTTTATATATAATTTATTCTAATTTACAATCAGTAGTAGATTTAATTTTATTTTCAAAACTACCATTATTAGGCTAAAATATTTATATCTATCCCAATAAGTATGTGTTGAAAATAATTTAAAAAATTAGTTATGCTTATGCTTCCTTAATAATCATATATACATTTTCACTAAATCCAAAAAACATAGGATCTCCGTCAATCAACATTTCGGTCAGAAATCCTCAATATTTTCTAATAAATGCATTTAGAACCTTATCTTAATTCACTATTTTTATGTGTATCATAAAATAATAACACTTGAGTAGATTTAGTTGTTTCCTTTTCCACATATTGAGAACCATCTAAGAAATGATGTATTTTAGGCTCTTATGGTTTGTGAATATCATTCATTTTCTATAAAGAAAAACTCACCCTATATTTGAAGTAAATATTATACCATAAATTCAATATTATGGGTTTCTTAACACCATAATATTTTATGATATTTTTTTAAATAAAATTAATTTTATCATAGATTACTTTACTCACAATACTGAGTTTTAACAAATCGTGACATACTATTAGTGATATTATTTAATCATGACCGTTATTACCTAGTTCTTAAACATGTAAGAATGAATAAGAATAAACAAATAGTTAAAATTAATTATAATAATTTTATATAATCATATAATATTAAGAGAAATGTACTTATTTGTTTATAAAATTATTAATATGCTTTGGAAAATATTTTTTTTCTCAAAAACGTTAATTTTATAGTTTTTTATTAAAATTCAATAAAATAAATTAATAAAAATTTATAAAATTTAATGGAAAAAAATTCACCCATGGAATATACATGTTAAAATTAGATTTAGGGGTGTTTTTGAGTATTTTGAGAAAAAATTATTTTATTATGAATAGTGAAACATTCTAATTCTAATAAAAAACAACCATTTCATATAAAGAATTGAAAATGTTAAATTTTATTAAAAATAAAATAAGATAAAATTTATTTTAATAATTTATTTTCTAATTAAATTTATACCATTGGAATCAACTTCATGTTGACTTGTGATATCAATAGTTTCTAAACTTATGAAACTTTTCTCTTTTGGAAAATGTGTTTTCATCGCATGTTTGGGTTTAATTTTAAATTAAAATTTCTCACATTGATAAAGGTAAATATGAAAAATAGATAGAATATTCTGAATCATTATAATTGATATTATATTGTATGGTAAACTTAATTTTTGGCTAAAGTTAATGGTAAAAGTAGTAAAAAATTAATTACCACAACTAAGGATAAAATGGGTTCACCGAGGGTTAAACTAATATGATAGGGGTTAAAATTACCTAAGACTTGTTCAATTCATATTTTATGGGAACATTAAAAACCTTATTGCATGATTATTTATTCATATGTTGATTTGGGACAATTTACCTTGAAATTGACCAATATATTAATTTCGGTAAAGAAAAATAAAGAATATAGGCCTCTTGCTTTTAAATCTCAATTATGTGCTAACATAGGTACATAAGAAAAATTTGAACTAATACTTAGGGAAAATTTTATAATAATAAAACTATTTTTATGAGGATTATTTTTTAATTATTTGATTATTATGTAATTACTTTTAATTCTCCAACATCACTAATGATGTAATTATTTAATTAATAATAAACTGAAATAAATTATATTGAAGTTATTCAAGGTAATATAAATTAAATTACTATTATATTATATTTAATTTTTTATTACAATATTACCTTACATACTGGTTTGAAAATTATATAATTTAATTGCACCTTTTTCATCAGGTTTTTAATTTCAAATTAAATGAATAGTGTTAAAATTAACATTGATGTCATTTTATAACATATAATTTTTTGTATAATGATTTAAATTCATTAAAATTATATAATATTACAATTTATTTGAACGTATTTAAAATATCAACCACATTCCATTCATGGACAGATCATTCTTTTATAATAATTATATTGACCCATAAATTGTAAAAGCATTGTTAGTACGGTAAAGGGTAAAACATGGGTTTTCAAATTTCCAGTGTTTTTGTAAAAAATAATATTCAATAAACTGACAATTTTTATATTATAAATTGGATTTATCATTTAGAACCATGAAGTATAAATTATAAAATTAAGACATTTTTAATCAAAATATTTACATTACCTATATAAATGTCTTGTTACCATAGTGAAAACTAAAATGGTAAAAGTAAGTAAACATAGAAGTTAATGAACATGATGGTTAAAACATGTGGTTTTTTTTTGTGTTTTGTATGGTCATATAGACCATATAATACCTCAAATACATTATTTAAAAAAATAGGGTGTTGGGGTGAGTCTGACTTCATAGTTTAGAATTGTTTTGGGTATTTACAAAATAAAACCCCTCCCTCATTATAAAATGACACATCCTATTTTCACTTATTCACACCTATTAATACATTTAGACGAACCAATACCTTTCAAAATACCTCATATGAATGAAAATATTTTTTTATAGCTTATAGTCATCCCAAAATTCTTACCCTAGTGTCATTACTAATTGACACCTGGTGGATTTTCTATGACAAGGTAATTGTCTTAAGTAAGCTCTTTATTTATAATTATTATCAGAACACCTCCATTAATTTAATATTAATTACAAAATAATATAAATAGTATCTAACATATACAAATAGGTTTTTATGTTTATGTAACAACCTATATCCATCTCATCATCTATTAAATGGAAAATTAAACCATTGATTGTGTGTACGGTGGACTACTACCTCACGAATGAATATAGTTCATTTTCCAGCACCACCTCTAAATATTGGCGAGAAAAATGGATTTACTATATTTATATGATATTTATGACATATTTATACTTCTTTAATTATAATATCACATATACCTTCTTATAGTACATACCGTGAGAATACGATAACATATCTCTTGTGTACGGTGGACTACCTCTTCAAGATGCAATGTGATTCGTTCATCACATACACTTTACATGGAATTTAATAATAATTGGATCAAAGAAAATATATGATACAAAATAAATCTATTAAGGAAGTATTTTATTTGACATTATTTCATTTTAATCCATCAAGAAAATGGAAACAATATTCATGTGTATGTTTGGCATACCGTCTCTATAAACTGTGTCAATCATTTTCTATATATTACCTTAATGGATTAATCTAAACACATATATAATGAATATTTATTATATTTTAATCATTTTTAAATTTTTTTGGATGATGAAACCACAGTCAATGTAAAATGGGAAAAATAACAAACCAAAAAATATACGTAAAAAATGAATCGATTATTACCAGAAATAAGATTTTAACAAATAATTGATAATATACAGGTAATAAAAGGATATAAGTAAAGAATAAATAACAAATATATGTATAGTTATATAATATATGTATAGAAAACATATATTTAGTACATAAGAGTTTGGAATAAGTACAAAGGAAGAAGAAACATAATGAAATGGATTTTGTGTCAAATTTTCTTCTTTGGGAGATAAATTATGTTATTCACCTGCATTTTTTTATGTGGTGATTATATACTACACCATTTCCATGTTAAATAATGAAAAATTTTATTATCACTATATTTAATTTTGAATTTTATGTTATTATTTAATAGGGATTATGATGTAAAAGATAACATTGTGGAAAAGGTTTTATGTTACAATGTCATTGATTATGTGGATTGATTAAGATTATGTATCTAATGATAAAATATTATGATCTAACTCTCAATAAACTCATGAATTTTCTTCTTGAATTATTATTTATATAGGATATATTTTTACCTTTATTTACCTCTCCTAAATTATTAAAGATACCAAAAGAACATATTTAAGAAAAACGTATTTATTTATCTCTTCATTTGAATGTTTTTTCTTCCATATACATGTTTTTGCAAAATGTTGTCAAAATTGACTTAAGATTTTACAAATTATTAATTAAATATTTTCTTACTAATATTTTAATTTCTAAAAAGTGTTTTAGAGGCAATCTTTATTTCATTTTCCAAAAAATCCCTATTATGAATTTAGCGTACATGTGAAAGGAATCTAGGTTTTACATGTTTCACGTGAACAAAATTTTCAAATATAATGAAAATTATTATATTTTAATCATAAATTATATGTTTTCAATTTCATTTTAAATAAAAAGTTTCCCATAATTTTTTTATGAATCTATATTTTTAAAAAGTTGATTTTAAAAGAATCGTTATTTTCTTCAAGAAATGTCTAAGTGTTTTTTATTTCAAAATATTTTTCCATATAAGATGACATCGATTTATATTACTTATTCATTAGTTGGGATACAATAAAATGATAAAAATTATTATTTCTGGGGTTCTTTTATATTTTGGATGATAATATTTTGATGAAAATCATTTCTTTACCATGTGTTATGCTATAATTTAAATTTTTATGGGACCCAATTAGTTTCATTTTAAATGATTTTATGAATTTGTTTATAATTTTCTGGAACAAAAATATATCATTTTCATTATTTTATGGGAGGGACCAATATATAACTTCAATTAATTGATTAAATTTTTATATCTCATGAGACAACAGTGGGAATCAAGTTAAAGTGATTAACTAACAATGGAAAATAGGCTGACGGGCTTCATCAACAATAATAATAAAGTGATGAGGCATGATCCACTGTGTTTGATGGTATTGGTAGTTATCCTTGAATAGTGAAATAGTTTATATACTTATGTCAGTCTGAATAAAGGTATTATGTATGATATATCTAAGAGGAATGATAGTTATGAATAATTTAGTGGGAGATGATGTACCAGTCTTAAAAACCAGTTTTTAGGTTTACATGTTTCCAAAGGAACTAAACCTAAACAATTAAAGAATGTATCATTATGTTATTAAAAAAATATTTATATATTAATATTTAATATCGATTCCTGATAAGTTTGGGTATTTATAGCTGGTATCACAATAAAGGATTAGATATCATTTGGAAACTAGGATGGGGGAACATTAGTGAGATCCCTATGGATATAACTATGGATATGTCTATATATATTTCTAGGGATATCTATAATGATAAGTCTATTTATAATTTTAATTGTTGGAAAATATCCATGAATACTGATGAAGGGTATATAATGTGGTTTCAATGAAATTTCATCCACATCTAGATACTACAGGTAGATGCTGCTCCAAAATAGTTGTACCTAGTGGCGATAACTCTAAAAAGGGTGCTTTAATCTGGAAATTATCATCACCTAGTGCATGAAAATGATCCTTTGTCAACAAATGTTCTGACACTCTTGGTGGATATTCATATAAATATACAAATTCATTACAAAACATCATAATGGATTTAAATAGATGATGACTATGAATTATCTATGTTAAACCTAATGTGTCTTCAAATGAAAAGAATCATTCCGGATGTAGACATCCTATAAATTAATTTTCATGATTATTTTGTTTTCCATTGTGTATATTATTTCTAAAAAAATGATTTTTGGTTTTAATAAATGGTGGGAACCCAAAATAATTGGTTTAATATTGGTTGTGGTAAACAATGTTTTTATGAGAAATTTAACATGTTGATGAATAAATTAAATGATATTGTGTCTATTCATAACCAATTATCTTAATATATATTTTCAATCATTCCCCTCAACCGACTCATGGACTCACCAAAGAAGAGAATGGTAGTGTTTTCTAAGTGTTTGGGAGTTGGTGACCATGGTTGAAAGAAGATTCAGTATTTATATATTGAGAGTGTGTAGAAAATCACACAAGTGAATGTCACAAATGATCAAGAATATGTTTTATGTGTAGAAAAGAAGGGAATAGTGTAAGTATTTTATGAGGAAAATTGAAAATTTTAGTTAACACAAAGGATTATAATAATGGATTCCCAATGAAATAATCAATGTATGAATGTTTTAATTGGGGATAGTATGGGAATTATAAAAATTTATGTTTTAGAAGGAAAGACAATTAATAGGATCAACAAGGTCATAAAAGTAAAGGTTTTGTTATTGATGATGAATAAACTACAAATTACATAGGAAATGAAAGAGGTATTAAGGATTAAGATGATGAATTCTAGTTTATGGTTTAAGTATGAAGTAAAAATATTGAAGTGTTTATGTATTCAAATTCAAGGATTATGAAATATAAAAGGAATTTTGTGTAGAAGGTTTTAATTAAGTATTTATAAGAATATATTGAATGGTACTAATGACATAGAAATGTGTTTTAATAGAAATGTGATATTTTATTGAAAACACATGATTTAGGGAATGACAACCCATAATATTATTCTAATGTTGGGATAGTTATATTGGTATAAATATATGATTGATATATATGAAGTAAATTGCATAGTATTGATCACCTTGTAAATAATTAATGTTTTGATGACAAATTGTTTTATGTTATCATCGATGGAGTTGACAATTTTTTTTGGAATTGAGGAAAAAATTATATAATATGTGGTTTTATTTAACAAATGAAAAATCATGTATGTGTTATTTGATATTTTATCATTGTTTTATTTGTTACCATCTGTTAGAATAATATTTGACTAAAGTATTCAAACATTTGGTATGTGAAAATTAAGACATAATTTATGATATTTTGTAGGCCATGTTAGGATTTCAATTCAGATACCCTATATAAATTTCTTAATTTTAGATTGGAAATAATTTTACCCATTAATGGAATGGTTTAAGATGAACATTGGATGAGGTTTTAGATATTAATGTATTATTTCACCACATAAATATTTATGCATGCTAAGTATTTTATTTTGACATTAGCCGGAGATAGAAAGAAATATTTATTATACCTTAATGGATATAAGGACATGTTAGTGCTTTAGGCATGTGGAATAAAAAATAAACTGCAGAGTATGGAAATAGAGATGATTCTGAAATTAATCGAAGCACTACCACTGGATGAGCTTTTGCTTTTGAAATAGAAAGAAAGCATGTATGTATATTTTCTTATATTCTATACCAAAATAATAAATTTTCGTCAAACATTAAGAAAATGTATTAAAGTAATAATTTTATACATTTACATTCATTTATGATGAATGAATGAAATTTCCACCTATAATTTATTTATGGGTTTGGTGGTCATTAACATTCACCTTACCATGTTCTCTATCACCCTCTATTAATATTTTGGTCTCATTTTTCCCTTCCATGTAGATATTTTCTCTTCTGACCAACTTTATCCAATTTAGGAACCTCATTATGTGGTGATCTTCATGATAAATTTTTCCTTATTTCAATTGGATGTTTTTGAACCTTTTTACAATGTGGGTTTCCTATGATGAAATTTATAAAGGTAAAACCCTTTATTATAGAGATCATGTGAAAATTGTGATGATGAAAATCTTTATTGGTGGTATAATTTAACTTAATTAGATTTTATGAAATATATTTTTACAAATAATTGTAATTATTTTGATAGCTTGTGTGATACGAAACACAGAGTTTTAAAAAACCATGAAATATTATTATTATTATTATTATTTAAACACCATCTTTAGTAAAAATACATTAAACATGGTTGAATGAAAAAGAATAAAAATAAATAAAAAAATTATAATGGTTTAATATTGTGAAATCATATTGATTTAAATATTTACTTTTTAGTACAGTCTTTATATTCTTGGAAAAATACTTTTTGTAATGAAATTATTATTATTATTGTATTTTTTAAACAAATAATAAAAATAATTTTTAATTCTTTTTAAAATTAATTTTAAAAAAATAACTTCATATTGGTACTCAACATGATAATATTATTTTAGGGTTTGTTTTTTATAATTTTCTAAAATGATTACAATTTTTATGAATAATGAAAAATACTTATCTTTATAAAAAACCCACAATTTTGTTCAAAATATTTGAGAATTAAAAATTGTTTATAAATGATTAAAAAGTAAAATTATTTCAATAATATATTTAGTAATCCAATTTATATCATTGGAATAAGTTTCATGTTGAATTTTTTTTATTAAAACTTTCAATACTTTTTAATATTTTCTCTCTGGAAACTAGTTTTCATCACTCTAGCAGGTTTAATTTTAAATTAAATTTTTTCAACTTTTGTAAATTGAATTTATAGAAATATATTATATATTTAAAATAAAAACAATTAATATTATATAATAAGGCCAAATTAATTTATGGAATACATTAATTTTAAAAGTGGTAAAAATTAATTATTGTGGTTACGGATAAAATGGGTTCACAAGGGATGAAACTAACAAGACAAGGGTTACTATGGCCTAAAAAATCACCCAATTCATATTTCATAGAACCATTTCTATCATAAATACTATATTATTTATTAATATGTTCTTATAGGACCTGTTTCTATTAAATTGACCAATATAACAATTTAAGTAATGAAAAATACAAAATACCACCCTTATTCTTTTAAATTTCAATTATTTTCACATATGGAAAATATCAGTATTTTAAAAAATATTGATTTTAATTTTGGTAATAATAAAATTTATTTTATGGGGGTATTTTATTTTTAATTTATATTAAATATGTTATTATATTAAATTCTTAAGAAACCCCAATGTAATAATGATGTAATTATGGGGAAAACATAAATGATACAAAAAATATTTAAAGTAACATAAATTTAATTAGTTAATTTATTACCTAAATTTTTAAGATAAATATAATATGATAAATATATTTTAAATAGATATATAAAAATTCCACCTTTTACTGGATACATTTTATGTCAAATTAAATGAAAAGTGTCAAAATTGACAATAATTTCAATTTATAATAATGAATATTTTTTTAATATAAATTAAAAATCTTAAAAATACTATACTCTACAAATTTATTATAATAAGTTTAAAATTTTTAATAATAGTCCATTAATCTACCAATGGTACTTTTATAATTATTATATTGACCCCCTAAATAGTAAAAACATAAGTATAATGTTAAAGGGTAAAACTAGGTATTGAACGTTTCATGCATTTTTGTTAACATTAATTCTACAAACACATATAATCATTATTTAATATATTTTAATCTATATTATAAACCATTGGTTAAAAATTATCACATTAGTCATAATTTATTCTAGTCATACATGATAAATGACATAGATAAAAAGGCTAGTAAACGTAGTGAAAACTAAAATGGTAAAATTAAGTAAACTTTTAAGTTAATTAACAACATAATTAGAAAATGTATTTTATTTGTGTGGTGGAGGTTTTCATCGAGTATATAATCTTAAAACTCAATCATTTATCAATTTTATAAGTGCATGGGGTGATATTTAATTCCCATTTTTGAATATTTTTGGTCATACCATAAGAACATTCAAGGGGTTTCAATATGAGATCCAAGGGGTTTTTTTCCTAAGAAAAGGTAATTATATTACCAAAAATATTTATTTTTTAGTTTTTACCTCACCACATTTAACCATTTTATATTAATTGAAATTAAAAAAAACAAAATAAACCATATACTAATAATTTATTATGTTTATGAAATAACTTATATCCATCTCTTCTTCAATCAAATGAAAAATGAAACCATCAATCATTTGTATGGCCAACTACCACCTCAAAAACCGATGTAGTTATTTTTCTATAAACACCTCTAAAAGATGGATAAAATGATTTATTAAAAATATTTATAATAAATAAATTATATTTATAATATTTTAACTACTATATCACATATACGTTCTTAGATTCCTTTTTTCTGGAATACGATAACATCGCTTGTTTGTATGGAAAACTACCACCTCATGAAGTGATGTGATTTGTTCTTCCCTTACACTTTACAAGGAATTTAATAAGGATATGTTTAATGAAATTATTTTATATACTTGAAGTCAAAAATATTTTTTATAGGTATTATATTTTTTATCTTTCTATCCATTCATCCATAGAGAAAAAGGAAACAGCATACATACATATATATGAACTAATATATCCATAAATGATTTGATTTATATTATATCACTAATTTTTTTGGATTAATATAAATAACTATATAATGAAAATAAATAATATATTTATCATAGTAAAGATTTTTTAAATGATGGAAGCTTGATTAAAGTGAAATGACCAAACATTTTGAACCAAAACATATGAAAAAATCAATTATTACCTAAAACATTATTTTGACAAGGAATTGTTAATAAATGGTTAATAAAAGATCAAAATTAAAAAATATATGATACATATGAATATGGGTCCTTAACATATTTATAATAAATGTATATTTTTTATACAGAATGTTTGAACTTGTTTGAAGGTATTTGAATATTAAGGAAAGGGATTGTTTTCTCAAATTTCTTTCTTTGGGGAATAAGTTATGTTATACACCTATCTTGTTTAATTAGATGTATATATACAGACCATTTTACATTATAAATCACTATTATAATTATTTTCATGATAATTTATGTTTTATTTGATGATATTATTTAATGGGTCTTTATATTCAAAAGATTCTAATGTGGTAAAGGTTTTATATTACAATTTCATTATTTACCAATATTGTTTGTGACTATGAATCTGAAGATGAAATATGATGATATAATTATAAATAAACTTAATTATTCTTTCTCCGATTCTTATTTCTATAGGATAATTTTTTCCCTTCATTTACTTCTCTTAAAGGATTAAAGATACCAATTGAAGATTTTTAAAAAATAATCCACTTTAATTCTCTCTTAATCAAAAACCCTTTTTATTCCATATAAATAATTCCTAAAAATGATTTAAAAAATGTTTTAAAATTATTTTCAAGAATTATTGAACAAATTAATACCCATTTTTTAATTTTTACAATGTTTTTAAAAGGAATATTCATGTTATTTTCTAAACTAGGACTATTTGTCTTTTACCAAAAAATATGAAGGGAATAATTATTCTAATGCGCATGATATAAAAAACCATTTCCATCATAACCATTATTTTCATTAAAGATTAATTTATATTATTTAATGTTTATTTTAAATGAAAATTATTTACAAAACATATTTCTAATGTCTAATTATAATAAGTTTATTTTTAATGAAATGGTAATATCCTCAAGAAACATTCTATGTGATTTTCTTTTCAAAATCATTTTCCATATAATATTGAATCATTTGATGATAATTAATATTTAATGGGGATATTATCCAAGGATACCATTTGTATTCATTCTCTGGATGTATTATCTTTATGATGAAATGTTTTTTAATAAACTAATTTTTTTCCATGGGTTATATTATGAATAATTTTTTTATGAAACCCATTTTTTTAGTGGATATGATTCTATTAATGGTTTATGATCATGTGGCACATATATGTATGATTTTAAAAATGTAAAGGGTGGAACCTATATCTTCTTTCACATCATTGGTTAAATATTTATATGTCATGAGAAAAAATAGTACTCAAGTCGACGAGCTTAATCCAAAATGGGAAAACAATGTTGGGCTAGAACCATAATTGGAAACAAATTATGTATCATGATCCAATATTATTTATTGTATTTTTTGTTAACCATGAAAAATGAAATGGTTTCTATATGGATATTTTTTCCACACTATTATGACACGAGCTTATTATTCATGAATTATGATGATTTCAAAATATTATGAATCGTGTCATTTGAAATAATATTTCTCTATATCAAGACACATGTTTATAATATATAAAAGGTTGGGTATTAACTTTATAAGTTACTTATTTAATATCATACACTTATTGTAATATTAATTTTTCATATGATTATAAAATGAAATCTCCCATGTTTACCCTTACTGAGTAATTGGGATTACCTTTTTTCATGTTTTCTATCCTGTGGTGATGAAGAAAGGTATTAAGTATGATATGTCTAAGATAAGTTCTAATTATATTGAATTTAATAGGAGATAATATAGTTATCTTAATAGATAGTTTTTTATGTGTCCATGTTTCTTAAGGCACTAGACCTATGTTTTTTTTCATGGATTGTTATGTAATGTAATGAATATTCATATATTAATATTTATTATCTATGTATGAGAAGTATTGGTCATTATAAATGGTATCAAAGTAAAGGTTTTGTTATCATGTGGAAAATTGTATGGGAAATCATTAATGAGATACCTAGGGATATTACTAAGGATATGTCTAGGAGAAAGTCTAGGGATATCTTGAAATATAATTCTAATGACAATTATTTTTATAGGAAAATTTTCATTTAAATTGGATGAAGGATGGAGATAGTGGTTTATAATAAATTTCACCATGTTAAGATACTAGATGTGGATGTTTCTCAATAATAGTTGTACCTAGGTGGGATAAAAAATGGAACATTGAGTTAGACTTGATCATCATAATATGCATAAAAATAGGCCATTCCGCACACTTATTTGGAAATTTTGTGGTATATTCATTATAAATTCACAAAATTGTTAAAAATCATCATATTGAATACAAATAGACGATGAATATAATAGACTTAGGTTAAATTTTATTTTTTAATTTAATTTATATAAGGATTGATTATTTATATATAAATAAATTAATTTTCATTATCATGTGGATTTTCACTTTGAATATTGTTTTTAAAACATCTCTTTTTGATTTTAGTAACTACGAGAACTAGAAGAAACTAATTTAATGTTTAATGTGAGAGAAAATGTGTTGATAAGAAACCAAATGAAATGATGAATTGATTGATGGATATTTTTATTATGCCTAGTCAGTTACCATGATTTATAATTAACATCTTTTACCTTATAAAACTCTTGAATTCAACAAATAAGATAAATATCGTGTTCATTAAGAGTTTTGGTGGTGGAGACCATGGAAAAAAGATTATTGAGTTTCATATTTGTTGAGAATATGAGAATAATCACTAAATTTAATGTGTCAAAATTAATTAGGTGATGTTTTACTTGCGGAGAAGAAGCTCAAAATGTAATTAATTTTCAATAAAAAAATGAGACGTCCAGTTAATGAAGTGAATGGGGATGATAATTTCATAATGGGATCATTAATGATAGATTTTATTAAACATGAAAAATATGGAAATTATGAAACTTGATGTCCTAGGGTGAAACATCGATAATAATTTCATCCTAGTTGTTTATGTAAGGTTTTGTCGTGTTAATTAAAAGAATAAAAATTCCATATTAAGGGAATGAGTTATTAAACAATAAGATGATGATGCTTAGTTAGTGGATTAATAATGAATTAGAAATATTGAAGTGTTTTTCTATTATAATTATATAAATATAGAATATAAAATAAATTTTGAATATAAGTTTCTCATTAAGGATGTGTAATAATATTCTTAATGGTGTTGAAATCATAGAAAAGTGATTTAATAGAATATTGATATTTTAAGGATATTATATGATTATTGGAAATAGAACCTAAAATATTGTATTGATGTAGAGACAATGATATTGAGATTTATATATGATTGATATGAATAAAGTAATTTAGATAGTATTGAATAACAAGGAGATAATTACTGATTTGATGATAAAGTGGTTTATGTTATCATCGATGGTTCATAAAATTTTATGGATTTATGGAAAATAATCTATAATTTTTTGATTTATTTAATGAATGAGTAAGAATGTATGTATTCACTTAGATTTTAAGGTATTTTTGGTTATTCCCATGTTTTAGGAGAGTATATGACCAAGGTATTTAAAAATTCAGTATGTGATAATTAATACAGACATTATGTTATTTAAGGGATTATGTTAGTTTTTTAATTTTGCAGACATTTTCATAAATTTGTGAATTTTGGAAGGTTCTTAAGGGTATCTCTTTATTTAATCATTTTGGTTGAATTCTGGATGAGGTTTTAGGGATTAATGTATTATTTCACCATATGAGTATTTATGCACACAACCCATTTTTTGTTTTGATGAGGACTAGAGATAGAAGGAATGAGTTATCATAAATTTATAGATCTCTTGACCCCTTAGTGTAATTGGCCTGAAAAATAATAAAAAGTCACCACCACTTCTTAGAAATAGAGTAGAAGTGGAAATTGACTAAAGCACAACCAAATGATGAGATTGTTATATTAAAATGGAATGGAATCGATTAAGTACATTCTATCATGTTATATTTAATGATAGTAAAAACTATCTTTTCTTTAGGAAAAGTATTTAGAAATAGATATTTTATAAATTTACAATCACTTCTAATGAACGAATGATCTATTCACCAGTTATAGCTTTATGGTTTTGTGTTCTTTAACATTATCTTATCCATGATCTCTATCACTCTCTATTATTATTTGGGTGCTAGTTTTTTCTTTTGTGTCCATATTATCACATCATACACATGTTATAAAATTATATAACTAAGTTATGTGATTTTATTCATGATATTTTTTATTTATTTCAACAGGATGTTTTATTAATCATTTTTATCATGTGCATTTTCTGTGAAGGAATTTCCAAATGTCAAACCCTTGTTTTTGGAAATCAAGGTCAAATTGAGAGGGAAAAAATTATTTAATGGGGTTGAATGTAAAACCCTGATATTTTATGAAATATATTTTTCGAATAATTAATTTTCTCCAATACCTTACAATATATGCAACACCATGTTTTAACAAACCACAAACAATTATTAATTTTATAATTTAAACAAGACCATTATTACAAGGCCATTAAATTTTATGGAATGAATATGAATAAAAAAAATTAAAGATAATAGAAAATTGTTTTATATAATGATGTCATATTGATAAAATTCCCTTAATTTTTAATAAATCTTTTAAATGCTTTAAAAATTACTAATTTCTCAAAAAAATCATTTGTAATACATTTTGTGAAGAATTTAAAAAATAATTTTTGAAACTTATAAAAAATTTATTTGGAAAAATAAATTAATTTTTGGAATCAAAATTTTAATATTATCTTATAGTGAATTTTATAGAATTTTCTTAAATGGTTAATTTTTTGGTGAATAGTTTAAAATACTTATTTTTATTGAAAACACTTTTTTGTTCAATGCATTTATAATGTTTCATATTGCTTAAAAATTATTTAAAAGTAAAATTAGTTAATCTAATTGATGTCATTAAAGTCAATTTCATATTGAATTTGGATTTAAAACGTTCTATACTTATGAATTTTTTCTTTAGAAAATTGATTTTTCATCATGCTGCAGTTTATATATTAAATTAATATTTGAAAATATTATTAACGGAATTTGTAAAAATAAATTCCATATTTTGAATTATGATAAACAATATTATGTTATATGTTCAACATTATTTGTGGAAAAAATGAACAGTAAAAATTGTAAAAACTAATTAATGTGGTTAGAGATAAAATAGGTTCATCATGGGGTTATACTAATAAGATAAGGGATAAAATGTCTTAAACACTTTTCCAATTTCTATTTTATAGAAATATATCGACCATTACTACATTAGGAATTTTTTATATGTGCCTTTGGGCACAATTCTATGAAATTAACCAATAAAATAAATTAATTAATGAAAAATGACATATGGCACCATCTTACTTTTCAAATAAAATTACGGGTCCACATATTGAAAAAATAACGTTTTTAAGGAATAATGAGTGTAATTTTGAGAATAATGAATGTAATTTCATGTGGGTAATTTTTTTTACTTTTTAATAATTATTGAATTTTAATAAATCCTTAAGAAACGCCATTGTAATAATTATTTAATTAACTGAAAAATTACATAAATTATACTAAAAATTATAAAATTAATTTAAATATAATTAATTATTGCATTCCATGATATTTGTGACAAATATAACATGATAAAAATGTTTTAAAATGGTATATTTGAATTACACCTTTAAAGTTTTATTTTTAAATTCAAATTAAATGTATTAGTGAAAATTGATATTAATGTCATTTCATAAAAAATAATATTTTTTAGATAATTTAAAATTAGTAAAAATATAATACTCTTTAATGTTATTGGTATACTTTTAAAAATATGAACCATTGTGCATTCATGGAATAATCTTTACATCCTGAGTATTTGATTTGGTAAAAATCCTCAACCATATTGAATTTTTGTATTTGGTGGTAGAAATAAATTCCTTTTTGATCTTCACAACCAAAATCAGATAGTTTTTTAAGCCAATGCCTTTTTAGATGGTGTTTGTTGACTAAAAAGTTCATCTAGGGTTCAGATGAGTTTTTGTTGCATCAGGACCTGGAAACTCAGTTTTCAAAAACTCAAATAGCGGTGAATGGTTAAATATAACTGTGTGGCCTCCAAGGACTAATTGTTCAACCTACGTACATCACTAAAAATTTGTTTTTGACAAGTGTGGTTGGGTGGGGGAATGTCCATTCAAGACATCAGCAATTTGTAATAGAGGGAAATTACATGGTATGTGTACTGTTTGATAAACTATGAGACTAGACCATGAACATGTACTACTTGGATAGTGGGAACCTCATGGTTAGTACACAGTTATAAAAATAATTCATCCAAACAATGAAATAATTTAAAATACAAAAAAATAATCATTTTACCTTTACATCAATTTATCTTTCCTTTATCTTTTTCAACCCCATTCAATGTGCAACACATATTGAGTTATCTCATTTACTTCCACCTGAGGCTATGAGCCACCATCATCATACGAGCTTTCATTATTGATCAGTCAATCTCATTGGATGAATATTAATAAATACTTTGATCATATTTCTTATCCTTTTCTTTTATATTTCATAATAAATGATTAATCTATGTGTTCTATTTTACACCATTTTCTCGGTGTTTTTTCTAAAATCAGGATTTCTCTCATTTCAACTAGTGTTAGAGGAAGATATCAGATGAGCGAGCTCCTAAAATTTTAAGGTAGGTAGTGTAAAATTTTATCATTAATATTATGGATGTTTTTATGGTTTTCTCGCACACACCATGAGGGTTGACCTAGCAAGAACATAATAAATTATTGATTCATTTTTAATTAATTAATTAATGATATGGGATGATGTTTGGTATGCCATATCTTTTGATTATATATTCTTATCCAGGAAAGGGGGTTGTGAACACATGAAATCTTTTGGACCAGTGTATATTTTGTATTAATTAAATTTCATATATTGATTTCATGAGTTTCTAATAAATTTTATAGAAACCTCCTAAGGATTGTGGTGGTATAAATCACCTAGATTGAGGTGATGTTGTATATCATGTTGGTGTGGCCTGATTCATGTGGGGTGATCATGATCACCATTTTTAGGTGACATGGATTCCAGATTTAGGTTAGAAGGTAGTTATGATGAGGGAATGGATCTTGGGACTTGAGTTGGTGTTGAAAATTAAGATTTAGCAACATTTTCACTAGAGAATGGGTGGTCTGATAATGCGAGTTAGGTTATTTTTAGTTATGAAACTCACCATTGTTTTTTTATATATCATTACAGTCATTTCTACACAGATAGGGCTCAGTCGAGGTTGTGATGATCACATATTGTGGGTAGAGGCCTCTATAGATATTGAGGCTTATGGTAGGGTGTTGACCATCAGTTATGTTGAAGGTGCTCACTGTATACTACCACAAGGATGGTGATGGACCATTAGTATATGTTGTTGAGACCATTATTCGGTGGATGAGGCTCACCATTATACTAGAGGCTGATAGGCTGATACTATGGAAGAATGTGCATCATTATGCCTCAAGAGGTTATATATTGAGATGGATTTGATTATATAATTGATGAGGGGTGTTTTAGTTACTTGGAAGTTCAAGTTATTGAGAGAAAAATTAATTTTTGAGGAGAGGTACTAGGGGCATATGAATTATTGATTGGGTTTGCTGTTTGTTTTTAAATATGTTCTAGGCGATATTTTTATAGGTGGACCCTAAGGGATAAGATGGTTTGATCTTTTTTTAGGGAAGCATAGGCACTAAGCCTTGGGTACTGACCAATATAATTATATATATGACGAAATTAATTTTATTCCATACATATAACTAGGGGAAAATATTTAGGCATTACCGGCATTAGATGATGTAGGTAAACATTTTCTTGTGTCAATTAAGAACATGAGAAGTGCGTTAAATAAATAATGTGGAGTGCATTGATTTTTTTATTTTTATTTTGAATAATCCTACATAATTTGGGATTTAAGATAGAAACAAGTTGGTGGTTTCCTACTAAGTTCATACTTACACCCTACATAGGCCCATTAGGACATATATAAATAATATGCTTCAGAGACCAGATAAGGATTTCTGCTCATGAGATAGACCTTAGTATTCATATTTATAGTTGTTTGTTAGGTTGGATGGAAGTGTAAGAAGGTTAATCTACATCATTCTAGAGTTTTCTTTTGGTTTTTACATTCCCTATAATTGTACTTATAAGGTTAGACCAAGGACACATTTTTTATCTATTTTGTATGACCCGTTATGGCATATTTTATCGAAAAATGATATTGCCTTTGGCTTGTTTTTTTTATTAATATTGTTTTTCCTATTATGATTTCATAGATTTCAATGTATTTTTGTTGTTTTTTATGGTGTTATGTCCCTTCTTGTTATATGTATGTATATACCATTATTACAATCAAAATGTGAGGCTATAGTCTCCCCAAAATCACATTATCAATCCATCACTACTAGTTTATAGTATTTGGTGTATTTGGAGTCCTGTTTAAGGCCTTGTTGACAACCAAACTCGATTGTTGTTCGGCTGGAAAACCATCCTAGGAAACTAGAAATGGTATTATAGTTTTTTATTTTAATTTATGGTCTTACTATTTGGGATATGGTAGACAGAAACATTATATGTAGTTGGAACTAAGTATACAGATCATGTTTGGTTTCATAAAACCCCCATAATATGGAATCTCCATGTTTCTAGGGGAGGTAATTTTTGTTATTATATTTGATTTCATATTTGATTGATTTCCATATCTACTACGATACTTAAGTTTTATCTTTAAATGTTATGTGGTTAGAACCTTGGCTCTGTATTGTAAGTGCTGACTGTTTACACAACATGATAGAAAATATAGATAATATTATATATGTTATTGAATTAAATCATCATTGGAAACCTGGAATGTTCTTAGAGGGGTTGGGATAATTAATGTGTTAACAAAGAAGCAAAAACTATTTTCCTGGTTAGTATTTTTGTGGGAGTCTCATAATCCATCCCAAGTATGTGGTTTCTAATGAGATCTAAGGTGATTCTATATGTATATAGTATGTATTGGAATAAACCATATATGTGTATAAGGGAATGATAAAAAGGTTGGAGGGTTGATTAAAGTGTCAACAAAGATGAAAATTTGTGTTTTCCTTTATGGCCTCTTTTGGGGAATTCTACTCAGTTACCCGAGATTGATATTCATGACATGTGATAAATGATCCTAATATTGTTAGGTAATTGTATAAGAGTCGAGATGATATATGATAAATGAATCTATTATGTGTATATAGGGGACCATAATGCCAGATGATACATGATACCAAACTATGATATGGGTAGGTAAGAGGCCATGAGGATGGATATTTTATGACATGGTGCGGTAGGGGAGTGTGAGGGTGGTGAGATGCACTATTGATTATACCCTTCCATATATGTGATATATATATCAATATAATATAATGGTTGTACGTAAATCATGATTTGTATTTAGCATGATTCAACCTAGACAGATTGTAGTTGAGCATCAGGAGGGTGATGATATGGTGTTGTATGATAATACATGGGATAAGATTCTTATAGTTTAAGATGGACCCCCAAAGGGTCAGGATGATTACGAGACATAGGTATAGGCTCTGATGCGTGATGGTAAGCTGGAGAATGTTGAATATTTGGTTCCATGGATACATGTGTAGCTTAGGGAGAGCTTGGTGTGAGCCATACATGGTATTGACTGAGGGGAATTGAGAGTTGAGCCATCTATGGAATATCTTACTCGTGAGTTATAGTCATAACACACACAATTATTCAAGGGTGAGGGTGGAATGCAGGTAGCATATAATTGTATCGAGTTAGTTCAGAATTTGTTTGATCTTCTTAAGACACCGCTAGGTCAGTGGGTGATACAGACCACCAAAATGATCAAAGGACCGAAACCAGAAGGTGAGATGTATAGGTAGATATGGGTAGACATAAGAGAATGTAATATAATAATTTCAAGGCCAGGTTATTCAGAAAATTATTCCTAGAGTTTTTGAGGATGGATATAGCCCACAAGTTGATGAATCTCCAGTAAGAGGATACATTTTTAATTAACTTTATGGAATGTTTAATAGACATGTAATGTTTTTCACCAGCTATGTTGGGATATGACATAACAAGGGTGTAGTGGTTCAATGATGGTTTATGAAACAAAATTAGGGTATGGTTAAATATCATTAGTATGAAATAATTATCTATAGTAGTTAATCATGAACTAATAAACGAGGGAAAAATTCTAGACATGTTGTATTCGATCTTGGTGAAGACATCATGTGATAATTACGGTGATTCTTTAGGTAGTAGAAATCATGGCTGTGAGGAGACTCAACATTGTAGTCATTCCAGAGATTCAGATAGACCACCAAGGAGCGGGTCTTTTGAAGTATGTTTTCATTGTGGGAATCTTTGGAATTTTTAGATCCTTCATGATGAGGTTCTGAAGGAGTGTCAATCATGTGGTCATATGGGGAATCTATAGTGGTTTAATAGGTAGCCTTCTTAGATAGATGGGAGTCAGGGACCAAGGAAAACTAAGGGATATGAGGTTAGACTGGGAGTGATTCTAGGATATGTTAGTTGAGATTCATTTTTACATAGATTTCATGGTATAGAGAGATATTCCTAGCAATGGGGTCAGTGAACGATAAGTTGTGATAATCCATAGTGAGGCTAGGACTTTGGTAATCATTCTTTGTGCTAGGTGAATGTTATTGAGTTATTGGTGTTAGATCAGGATTAGGAGAAAATGATAGGTAGTGTTAAAACCATGGGAAAGACCAGTTTTACTTTTGTTTTCGAATGGCTAGTTATATTGCTTGAGGTTAATCAGTTTTCTTTTTGGACTAACTAGGCACTTGTAAGTAGGTTGGAATCAGTTATGATGTATGGTATTTATATATAAATGAAGGGAATAGACACCAAAACTTATAATGGGGTTTAATGAAATGTGTGATATCTATGAGTTGAATCAGCACTATAATTAGGATGGGAATGAATATTTTTATATAATGTGTGTTATTTTGATCATAAGTTAAGGTTTAAGATATTTGAGCATCTAATGAGAAGTGAGTTTTGCTGAGTGTCATTTATAGAACATGTATAAAATGGAATCTAATGATATGTAGTACTTTATAGGAGCCATATATGACACATGAATTGGATTAGGTGTAGGAATGATGGTGCATCATGGGATGGATTTTATTTCTAGGGATAGTTAGTTGAAAATTAGAAATGTTCATGTTTAGTATGAAGTGAACAGGTTGGTAACTCCAAAGGTTGGAAGCACCATAAGGGTAGTTGAAATGTGTTTATATTATAAGGATAGACTGGGGTGACTTAAATGATATGGGTATGTTCAATAACATATCCAATTAAATTATGAAATCTCAGGCATGATCTGTTAAAATGTGGAGAGATTATATTATATTGGGTTTTTGAGCGGGTTAAAATCCTAAACTCATTTGAATTTTAATTTTTTGGTGGTTAGACCGAATTTCTTATTAAATTTTCAAACCCAATATTATATCTTTTTTGGCCCAATGACTTATTTTTAGGTAGAGTTTACGTATCGGTAGGTTACATGGGGGTTGGGTTGAGTTTCAGTTGTATTAGACCATGGAAACTCAGATTCAAGAAAACACCGACAAAGGTACACAATTCGATTTAGCCATGCAGCCTCATAGGAGTAACTATTCTACCAACCTCAAACACTAGAAATGGTTTGTACTATCATGTAGAAGCAGTTAATGCTATTATTATACCTATATAGATTTTAAACTAGGGTAATCACATGGTCTACACATGGCTTTGAAAACCATGCACCTAACCCAAGCATGCGTATTTCATGGACAATGGGTACTTCACGATCGGTGAACAATTGTCCAAAAATATTACCAAAAATTGTGGTATTAGAAAATGGAAAAATTAATATTTTACCCTCCCATATATTTAGGTTTTCTTCCTAATTTTCTCCTCCTTTCCATGCACAACATATAGAGAGTTCTACCATTTCTTTCCACCCTAGGATTTGAGTCAATTTTGACTTCTGATAATTAATTCATGATCCACTGGTATCATTGCAAGAATATCGGTAAATAATTTGATCACATTACATCTATATCTCTTTTACCTCTCTATATATAATACTAAATCCATATGATATTGTTTCCTTATATTCATGTTGTTTGTTAAAATATTGATTTCTCTCAATTCAGATTGAGTTATTGTCCGATATCAGATGAGCGAGTTCCTACAAGTATAAGGTAGGTGGTGCCTATATTTCTCCCTAATTTTATGGGTTTTTGGTGGTGTTTTATAATACACCATGAGGGTTGACTTAATGAGACAGTAATGAATTAATTATCAATTATAAATTAATTTATTGATGTATTGGGTTGTCCATGGGTATGACCTATCATGTGATTCAATATGATAATCTAGGTAAAGGCCTTGTAACCACTTTTCAATCTTAGGGTGGGTGTGTATTTTTAATTAATTAAAATGTTTATATTTATTCATTGAGTTCCCCAAGAACGTGATGGGAATGTCCCAAGGATCAATGTAATATTGTTCACATGGACTTTGGTGGTATATTTCGTTAGGTTGGGCATGATACAAGACATATGCAGTGGTGATGATCACTAGGTTGAGGAGACATGGTCATTGGATTCTGTAGACTTGGTCGTTAGGATGAGGGAATGGATCTCATGACATGAGGTGGTATTGGCCACCAGAATTTAGTAACATGATCGTAGGGGCATGAGGTGTCAGATGATGAGGCATAAGTTATTGGTCATGATTGTACTAGCCATTGTGTATGAACTTCCATTTTAGTTTTTTGAACATATATATGAATCATTTGAGATGGTTTTGACCCCCGATTATGGGTGGAGTCCTCCATAGATATTGAAGCTTAGGGGATAGTGTTGACCATAAGTTATTTTGGAGGTGATCAGAACTGAAATCCATGTTGATGGTTATGGACTATCGATATATGGTGTTCAGATGATCATTTCAGGGATGATGCTCATGATTATACATGTGATTGATGGCTAAAGAAAATGGGAGGATATATTTTTTAATGCTTTGGGAGATAAGATATTGAGCTAATGGTGATTATAAATTTGAGGATATTTATTATCATGCCTCAGAATATTGGGATACAAAGCCAAAGGGCGCATTCTGATAGGATCTTTAAGTTACATAGGAATTATTTATTGGGCATGAAATTTGCAAGGCAGATATTTATTTGGATGTCTTTTTATTTCGGGAGATATTTATATATGTGGAACCTGAGTGTTCACCAGGTAAGATATTACATCAAGGGTTTCCCTGGCACTATGATTTCATTCACTACCAATTCAATTATATATATGCATACATTAATTGTTTTCCATATATATAATTTCTGTCATGTATTAATTCATCAGAATCATTGTATGAGGTAGGTAAACACATCATTATGGATATTGAGCATAATGGAATCTGGTTAAATTAATAAATGATTTTTTATTTCCTTTCTTATTTATATTTGTCATATATCTGCATATTTATGGATGTAAGACAGAAATATTATGGTCGTCTAGTGAGTGTATACTCACACCATACATGGGACACCTCACACACATGTATATTTTATTCTTTTTTAGATGAGGTAATAATTCAGGTTCAAGAGCTAAACCTTTGGGATAATAGATGTACCTGTTGCATGAGATGGATGGAAGTGGACTAGGTGGTTCCTCTATTTCATGCTAGAGTTTAGTTTTTATTTTGTATGTGAATAATATATATACTAATATGAAAATTCATGGATGACCTTTCTTAGCTATTTTTTGACATGTTATGGCATTTTTTATCTGTAAATGTTTATTCCTTCAGCTAGTTTTTTATTAATTTTTTTGTTCCTATTATGTTTTCACTATGTTTCATGTGTTGTTTTCTAGTACAACCACATATTTATGTCCCTTTTTTATATATATTTATGAGACATAATTACTATCACCACCTGAGGGTATAGTCTCCACACTATCACCTAATAAGACCCTCTCAATTAGTCGACAACGTTTACTATATGGTAAGGTAAGCCTAAGGCCTTATGGCCAATCGCCACAAAGCAATATTTGGGTGGAAAACCTAGTCTGAGTGCTAAACCAATGGACATTTTATTATAACTTCATTGACCCCTATATAGAAATAAACATATTACCAAGGTAATGGGTAAATGGGGTTTTGAATGTTTGATGAACTTCTATTGAAAATAATTTTCTTCAAACAGAAGTTCTTTATTTTGAGAATTTGAACCCTTAATTACAACAAGATAATAAAAATGTTCTAATTAGAGTTATTTTATTTCTAGTATAAAATGATAAATTAACTAGTTAAAAAGGCTAGTTACTATAGTGAAAACTAAAATGGTAAAAGTAAATAAAACTATAATTTAATGAAAAACATGTTTAAATTTTTTCTTGTCTGTGATAGAGGTGTAAATTTACAATATAATCCATCAAATAATTTTTTTAAAATTTTGGAGGGTGTTGGGGTGATATTGAATTCCTATTTTTGAATACTTTTTGGTATTTCAAAAAATACAATTCCTTCCCATTTATATGAACCATATCCTCAATCATTTACTCACATCTCTTACACCATTTGGTTTAACCGACACCTACAAAAAAATATCCCCAACATCCTTATCCTTATTCTAAATCTAATAGTCATCCCAAAAGATTAACCTTAGTGTTCTTAATAACATATCCAAAGGGGGGGGTTTATTTCTATGAAATGGTAATTATATTCACTCAATTGTTTCTTTTTAATTATTCATTCACCACCTTCATTCTTGTTCTATTAATTATAATATAATAAAACAAGTATCTACCATATACAAATAAGTTGTTATATTGATGGAATAAACTATATATACCTCTTATTACATCAAATGTAAAATGAAACCATCGATCAATTGTATGGAGAAATACTGCCTCATGAACTAACATAGTTTATTTTCCATAACCTCCTCTCTAGGTTAGATATAATGATGGATTTTACAAATTTATATGATATTTATGACATATTTATGCTTTAGGGATTAAAATATCACATATAAATACTCAAACCAACATCATTCATATTTAATTATTTACAATAAAATAACACCAATATATATCATACACTATGAAGTTATTATATTAATGGAATAACCCATATCTATCTCTTTTTTTATCAAATGGAAATCAAAACCATAGATCGTGTGTATTGTAGACAACTTCCTCACAGAACGCTGTTGATATTTTTCAATCACCACCTCCCATGGATAGATATAATGATTAATTTATCAAAATTATAAAATATTTTTAATGTATTTAAACTTCTGTAATTATAATATAACATATAGCATTTTTCTTTCGAATATGTGTGCTGCCAAATAGGTTGAAGGCCTTTATTTTTTAATTATTTTGATAATCCACATTTCAAGGGATTGGGTGGAACCCATAAAAGGCCTGAAGTCTCAGAGACAATTACATGACCCATAGGTCTTAGAGGGAATCACCCCAGAAGACAACTTGGAACTTCTCCTCCCAAGCATATGTTGTGTTGATCAACACTCCACCTTCATGAAATGATGTGATTTTTTATTCACATACATTTTACATGTAAGGTAATAAGGATATTTTTAATTAACATATATGATATATATGAAATAAAAATGATATTTGGATGGTAATATAATATTTACCATTATTTCCATTCATTCGTCGATAAAATCAAAATAACATTCATGAATATATATGATCCACCATCTCCATGAATAATTTGATTTATTGGATTTATCTATCTTTAATGGATAACTATAAATAGCTATATAATGGTTATATATGATATTTTTACCATTAATAAAATTCTCAACCTGAGATAACTATGATCAATGTAAATAGAGAACAAATACCAAACCTAATCATACATGAAAAACAATGTAGTTGTTTCATGAAACATGATTTTAAGAAGTATTTGTAAATAAATCGGTAATAAATGGTCATAAGTAAAAAATATATGATACATATGAGGAGTTTTTTGTATTATAAGTATAATAAACTTATTTTTGTTATAATATAGGTCTAAACATGTATGATGAAATTTTAAACTTAAGGGGGGGGGGATTTTTGTATGAAATAATCTAATTTGGGAAATAGGTTATGTTATGTACCTATGATTATATATAAGTTTTATATATACACCTCCTTTCATATTTTAAATAATAAATCACAATATTTTCATGAAATTTAATGTTTCATTTGATGCTATTATTTAATTGGGCTTAATATTAAAAAGATACCCATGTGTAAAAGGTTTTATACTACCATCTCATTGTCTATTGAGATTTTTTATGATTATGTTTTCGATGATGGAATCATATGATATACATACAAATGAACTCATTTATTTTCATATAATATAGTAATTTATAATTCATAATATTTTTCCATTCATTTACCTCTCTTAATGGATTAAAGAGTTTAAGAGAATATTTTTAATAAAAATAATGTTTGTTCATCTCTTCGGTGAAAGCACTTTTAATTACATACCCAGGTTTTCTAAAAACAATTCAAAAAAAGTTTTAAAATTATCTTAATTTTTTATTAAATACATTGATAGAGACATTTTACTTTTTAAAATGTGTTTTGAAATGAATCTTCATGTCATTTTCCAAATAATTAACAATTGGATTTTACCAAAAAAGTGAAAGGAATCATTATTTTAATGTTTACGACGTGAAGAAAAATTCTCTCCATCGTTCTCATTATTTTATTTGGAGATTCTATTATAAGTTATCACAGTTATTTTCCATGAAAATTATTTCTAAAATATTTTATGAATCTCCAATTTCAAAAAATGAATTTCAAGGCAAGGTTAATTTTCTCAATAAATGTTCTATGTGTTTTTCCATTCAAAATAATTTTTTATATAAGATAACATCATTTGATGTTACATAATCATTAATTTTTATATGACCCAATGATACCATAATTATTATTTATACAAAGGGTTTATGTTTAGGATTTAAATAATTTTATACAACCCATTTCTTTTCTACAGGTTATATTATGATGAAATGTTTTATGAAACCCCTTTCTTTTCTTGAGTTCTGATATAATGAATGTTTTTTTGATCTTGTGGAAAAAATATATATTATTTTAATTATTTTATGGGTGTGAACTATATATACCTCTAATGAATTGGGTAAATAATTATATGTTAATATATAATAATGTGAAACAAGTCGACAAGATTGATCGATAATGTGAATCATGCCGATGGGCTTGGTCCAGAATTGGAACATGTGATTAGACCTAATGCACTATATTGGATTGTCATGGTAGTTAACCATGACAAATAAAATGGTTTATACACCTATGTGTGTGAAACAAAATTTTTTACATGACATTATAGTTCATGGATGGAATAACACCACACTCAACTGACACAATCATCCTCTACTCTCAGCATCACCCTATTCCATCTTGGATCATTCTCTCCTGCAACACACTTTCTTTTCATGTTTTGATTTCTCCCTAATGTTGATGGTCCTTTCCTCCTTCTGCTCTAGGATTTCATCCTTTCGACAACTTCTTACCTTGGATTCTATCGCCCTTATTAATTTCATATCCCTACTCTGTGATACTTATCTGGGTTTCAATCCTGACTTCCCCTTTTTCCTTGATTGTATTTGGGTTTTATCCCAAAATTCCTTATTTATGTTTAAGGGTGTTGTTCATTCTTTTAGGTTTTCATCCTGAATTATCTGTTTCCTGATTTATAGTTGTTCTCTTAGGGATTTTTCCCCAGGTATCCCCTTTATCGCTCCATGGTGGTTCATGATTCATGAATTTTTGGATTTCATCTTGGTTTTTATTCCATTAGATTTTTCTATCCCCACTATTGGTCGTCCCTATCTACTATGTCATCCTCATTATTTTCTCCCTCCCACATTAGTTGGGTGGGATAATTACCAAGGATGTTTTAGGATGCTTATGGGAAGCAGGATGGGGTTCTGGGCTGGTCGACCTATGGTTGATCCTTCCAGTCATAATAGATCTTTTGGTGATGGTTCCTATGGAATTTATCAGATTCATCTATATAGAAGACAACATATTCTCGTTATGATGGTTTGTTTTGATGGTGTTTCTTAATAGTGATGATGGTTTAGTTTGTTGTTTTTAATTTTATTATTTTGTTCGGATGGATTTTGTTGTGAATGGTTATTAGAATGGTTTTTTCGGGCTGGTTTATGGTTGTTAAAATAATGATTTTCTGGATAGTGGTTCTAATGGTGTTTACTTTTTTGATGTTCACGTTGGTTAATAATTTTGGATTATCAATACAACGATGCAGAATTCCAGTGATTCAGATTTCTGCGGGACTCGCTGGCATGGTGATGTATGGGAGGCGAAAAGAGATGCACGATGGGATAAGTGTATGACTAGAGGTAGGTGTGTGACTTGAGATTATTGGGAACCGAGACGGGTGGTTAAGTATTTTGAAATATGTAATTTGAAATTTATTTTTGTGGAATTCAGAAGTGCTTTTTTAAAAAAAATGTATTGGTTTCCACCAATCCTAAAGTGACTTTTTGAAGATGAAAAAAAAATAATTGGGAGGTGGATATTGTGGCTCATGAATTAAGATGATTTCACACCATTATAAATTGGGTGTTTTGGAATGATAAATATGTAGTTCATGGCTCATGATTAAGATCTATGATTGGTTGGGTATGAAATTTGTAAGTTATATACGACATCCCATACCATTATACTTGTATTATGTTTTTATATGATCATATAATGATATATCCCATGTTTACCCTTACTGAGCATATTATATCATCGTTTATTTTGCTTTATTTCCCAATTTTATGAAGATATGTATTAATTTTGATATGTTAAAGAGGGGTTGTTGTCATGAATAATTTTGTGGGAGATAATTTCATTGTCTTTTGAACGTTTTTTTGTGTCTGAGTTTCTAAAGTCAAAAAACCTAAATTATCGTGGTGTAGATCATTTTTTTATTTAAATAATATTGATATATTAAAATTTAATATCAAATTATAATAAATTTGATTCTGTATTGGTTGGATAGTTCTATTCATGAGCCTTTAACAACATTTATTCACAGGCAGTAACACTA
The DNA here is from genome assembly GCA_963277665.1 of Viscum album. NCBI lineage: Eukaryota > Viridiplantae > Streptophyta > Magnoliopsida > Santalales > Viscaceae > Viscum > Viscum album. Next base: position 286,228,945 of record OY728153.1, on the reverse strand, counting down.
TCATTTTGTAAAAGGACACAAATGAGTCCCTTCATTAAATCGTCACTATATATAAAATATCCATCATTTCATTATGGTGGATTCAAAATTTAATAATTGACCATAATTTTTTGTAATTATTAAAAACATTATTCGCATTCCCTTTTCCATATATACATTACAATTTTACATGTTTGCTTGGTTAATGAGTTAGCCAATTGGAATTTTTTTGAACCAATCTCTAATAGAAACCTTCCAAACCAATAGAACTAAAAACCATAGTTGTGTTAATTAGTAAATTCAATTCTTTGACTAACAATTTTTCTTGAAGGATCAATAGATATTCCATTCGAAGAAAAAATATGGACTTCAAAAGAACCTTTTTGAAGCTATAATTTATATAGTACTAAAAATCACCTATAACTATTTTCCTCTAAGAGTATTAAGATTAATACACACATGATTTTCATTGTTCCAATATAATTTATAATTCATAAAGATATCACCAATAAAGAACAAAAAAATGGGGTAATGACACTTCACTCTCTCGAGCGCACCCAGGGTCTCGACTCGCCCTCTTCCTCCTCAGACTGCTCCCTCTTTCCCCGAAGGCTAGATCTCTCGGAACTACATGGTTCTCTCACTGTCTTGACTCTCTCCGGGTTAACCCCTCTATTATTGGTTCTAGTCCCCCTCTTCTTGTTTCACCTACCCCAGTGATGCAGAGGACTTTCTTCAGCCGCCTACATTACTCCAGCCTCATCTTCCAACTCTCCTCTCGTGGTGGGATCAAGACCGATGAACACACCAAGGCTTTGAGATTGTAGATTTGAATTCGAGGGTCCTCTAGTTATATCTTATATTTGTCCTTTAGTATTTTATCCCCTAGTACTATTTATGGTTTTATCCCCCTATCCATTTTTTGGTATCATCCCCTCATTGTAGTGACTTTTGGTGTTTTTAAACTCTTATTTGGTTGGTTTGATGATGTAGTTGTTTGGAATTGAGGAAATGAATTTCAGAGGGGTTATTGTTGTGATGAGGATTTCAGTGGTGAAGGTGAAGTGATTACATGATGGATTCTGAAGAGGTTCTTACTTGATTTGGCCTCTTAGAGAGTTCTGGTTTTTGTGGTACATGTTCTTCCCAGAGATTCGTATGACTAAGTTGGTGGGTTTTAGTGGATCCCAATTAAGTCGATATTGCTAGTGTTTCTACATCATGGGTTGGTGTCAATGGGGACATCAGTGTGACATCTCATGGAGGATATTTTAGAGGTTTGTTATATTCTTGTTTTATTATAGTTATCATGTTTTCCTAGTTCATGGCCTCCTCTATTGGCGATGCTGGAATGGTTGGAGATGACATTGATTTTTGGATTTCAGTGAGGATTCATGTCTATGGCAGTGTTTTTACAATGACTTGTGTGGTGATAGACATTGTAGGAGGTAGTGAAGGTTTCATCCATATACTGTTGATGTTGGGATGATGATTTGATCTTGCTGATGGGACGAAGCTGTGGTGATAGGATCGATTCTATCCGGTTTTGCGATATGATGCTTGACCTGGCTCGAGGTGTTGTTTGTTTGAATTTGGAAAACTAGATTTTAAAATTTGAATTTAATGTTGGATTGTCGAATTGGAGGTGGTTTGTTTTTGTCAGTTCCCACATATCTAGAATTTGGTTTTAAAATAATATAAAAAATAGATTATTGATATAGGACCAACACAATTTCAATGTGATATTACTTGAATACTATAATAATTAGTTCCACAAAAATTGAGTTAGAATTATTCAATAGAAATGAAATTATTATAAACTCTTAATTTCTATATCTCATTCAAAATGATATATTCATAATTTCTTACTTTGTGTCCCACAATTGATGATACCAAGAACAAAGGTAAGTCAATGAAAAATATTAAGCTCCATTAAGTTATTTGAATAAGTCATCAATACGCGATAATGGAGAGTTGTTATATAACACAATAGAATCGAATTCCCTATAATAAATTCCTAGCCTCATAGATCTATATTTCTTCTTAATTAAATGAATAGGGGCTGCCTAAGGTAAAACATCGTGGAATATAAATCCATTTTCACACAAATAATCTATTTTTTTATTTAAATACATTAATTATATATTTTTAATTATATAAGGATAATTTTATATAGATCATTAATTAGGGATTATATCATTTGAATACACAAAATTATGTTATGGTGTGTGTCCATGTAATTCTCGGGAAAATAATCAATATATTCATGTACAATATGTATATCTTCAATTTAAATATTACATTTATCATCCAAAGATTGTGCCCACTCATTTAACCTAAGAATATAATTTGTATGTGCTACAAGGGATAAATCTATACATGAAAAAGATGATGATTTCTTCCCTCGAAAGATATGGACTTCCACATCTTCATACCGAATGGTAATTTCTTTATCATTGCAATAATCTTTTTCATCTTATTTTTAAATCCATTACATTCAAAGGATTATATCAACTTTAAATATAGAAATGATAATAAATTCTATATATTTGGAACATATATGTGCCATAATTGGATCTTTTAGGGTTATCCTTATTCTTGTGAGTTTTACACTTGTATTTTTAACAGAAAAATCAATTCCTAAGGTGTTAGGGAAATAAAAAATATTATTGGAAGAAATAGAAGATATCAGACAATAGATATCAATAATCAAATAATGAATTATCAGAATTTTAAGATATAATTACTGTATCATCCAATATATATTTAGTAACTTCAACCTCTTCTATAGTAATTATATAATCATGGGATTCTCAACTTATCCCATCATGCAACATGTTCCATTATTTTTGGGGACATCCGTTTTAATAATTTCCCATTTCATTATAAAATTTAAACTAGATAGAAGTGTTATATTTAATTATTTTACAATCATTAGTATGATAACCCTCATATATTCACTTATAAAATACTCTCATCCCTTTAAGAATTTTTAACATGAATTTTTCCATAACGTTCACATAATTGAAATTGCTTCTTCTTTTTATTCTCCTTTGACACATTCCCTTTTTCTTGGTGATAAAAAATATATTTTTCTCTTTATTTTACATGAATATATATGATCATTAAAATTATTTCTCTATTTTTATGGGTCATAAAACTATTTCATCAAATGATGAAAAGGATTAAGAAGCCAATACCCCTCATAGACGTTACATAAGCACTAAATATTAATGGTTAATATTTGCTTATTTATTATATATGTTACTCCGAAGTTACCTAGAAGGTCTTGTTAAATGATCCTCATACTATGCAAAAACATTTTCTTTGATTTTTCTGTTATGTGGATCTTTCTCTTCGTTTATGTTCATTGTTCATAAGGATAATATCCATCAATGAATTTTAATATAAATTCTCTCCATTCATGTGTTATTTTTATTATTACTCCATATAATTATGGATAAACAACAACCATTGATCATTTGATAAAATATACCTAAATTATAATACTTTCTTTTATATCCCATCCCATTTCCAAATATATCTTTTCATGTTTCTTAATCCATTTCACAATTACTACTAGATTAGTAGTGTTACTAAATGATGGGGTATTCTATCATGTTAAATGATCCATTATAGGTGTATCATGACATGGAACATCATTTTTCTCCATATGTTCAAGGTTATTAGTCATAAACTAGGTCAGATGTCCTAACTACTTATCTCTAACACTATTTTTATTGTTTTGATGAGAATAAAAATTTCTAAATTAACCATGAGTATTGATACCATTCGTTCATCTGATCTCTATTTATAAAATATGAAATATAATAAATTAGTTAATAATATTTTTTATTTAATACTATATTATATAATTATAAATATGATGCAACAATTAATATAAATTAATTTTGCTTCAATTGTTAATATCAGGATAATAATCTTGTTTTTTGGGGATATATTTAAATTGTAAAAATATTTTAAAATCATTCATAAGACTTTAAAAAGAAAATGTGAATTAACACAATCATAACCCCATATGATTTCAACACAGATCATAGTAAGGGAACACTTATTATGGACCATAATGGTTGTCGGGACATACTCAATAATCTCTTTTCTAGGTTATTGTCCAAAAATGCATTTGTCCCAAAACCACAACTAGTATGTAGTATCTATATTGGGATGAATTTATTTAAAAACACAATATTATCTACCTTAAAAAAATTATTATATTATCCTAATATTGTAAATATCCTAAAATTTTGTCATAGGTTTTTTTCCTTAATCCATGATTTCTTAAATCGAGTTCTGAAGGTTTCTATTAAACATCTTGTGATACCAACGATAACAACCCCAACTCTAGTAACACTATGTTAGTGACATATTTATTATATTTTCATAGATAAAAGGGACCTAATATAGAAGGATCAATCAGTTTATTAGTATTTTAGAATGTGATACATACATGATTCCCATTTTTTACATAAGAAATAAAACATTAAACATAGAAATAGGAAACATTTGAGATCCATGGACTCATTCCGTGAATTTTGATTCATATCATCAGGAAAGGAAACATTATATGGATGTCCTAAAATTCTTACTAAGGGATAGATATACAAGAAGATATCAGTAATAAATAAAAAATAATCAATATGTAATGGTATATAATTGTAAACACATTCTACTTTATCAATAAATTGAGAATTAAATGCATTCAGCTATAATATTAATGTAAAAGTCTCATGGATTATAATAACTAAATTATCAATGAATGGAATGCTTAATATTGGATGTCCTGATCTTAGACAAAATGATATGTATATTTTCATGACCTTGACCTAAAACTATATAATTAATGGGTATATGTATTCCAAAAAACCATTAAATTTGAAAAACTAATTATTCTCAGGACACCTATCAATGCATCGAGTGGCTATAAATAATTGTTCCCAACCCATCACTACATTTCACATGCATTCCATATATATTGAATGATAAATTAAATTGATAAAAAATATATCTTATCAATAAATATAAATATTGATAAAGTAGGGTTGATGCCTAAGTGGTAAACCACATAACCCTGCATAAAAAATATGAGTTTTTGAATCCTAGAAATACGTTTGGGGGATTTATGATCTACGTGGTGATGCAGGAATCATGATGCAGGCATAACAATGAACTATGACTTCATGCCATATTTAAAGGCCACATGTACTTGGGCCTATAATCTATGTAATGAGTTTCAATCTACCCAGGAAGAAATATGAATTTGATTTCAAAATAAAAAGGTTCTTTGACCAGAACATTAAAACAAAATATATGTATTGAGTAAATAATAATAATTTATCAAAATTTCCCCAATCAATAAAATAACATTCAATGTAAAAGACCACATGTAAAAATTATATATGTTTTAGGAAATAATAATATCCAATAATAAAATAATATGTATATTTAAGATAAATATAATGTCTAATGATCAAAAGAAATTGAATTTTTTTTGAGAAAATTAATGACCAAAAAATTAATAAGAGATTAGAGAGGTCAGTTAAATAATTTTAAATATAATGTTTTTAATAAAATCTTCAACATTGTAAAAACAAAGAAAAAATATGTGAAATATTAAAAAAAATAATTTCATTAATTTTTTTCTTTATAATTAAATTTAAAAGTTGTAGAAGAAGCTAAATAACATTAAAAAATTATGACAGTTGTAAAGTCCTTTATTGTCATATATGTTAAAATAATTACTTTTTACATTTTATAATGAAATTTGAAAATTAACATTTCTGATAACATGGAAAATATATGTTTCAACCCATTTAAAACTATAAAGGAGAACATAAAATGTCATTAATAGATCATTTGTGTAATATTAATGACATATGTATATCAATTCAGAAAAATATGGACATTGTAGAAAAAAATTTATGATTAAAAGAGAAATAATATCAAGTTTTATTTTTAACATTTCTTATGCCAAAGAGAGGAAAACTTGGAAGAAAATATAGAAACTCCTTAAATTTTCAGATGATATAAAAAGAGATTGATTTTATGAATTATGGAGTATAATAATCCTTTAATTAAAATTAATACAATCCAAAAATTGAGATTGACAAATAAATCCTTCCCTCCTTGGTGACTTTAAAATTATGTCCCCTTGAATGAATAAACCTGAATTGAAACATTAATCATTAGGAATAAATTATTATTAATTTTAAATATATCCAAAGTGTGTTATATACACCATATAAAGGTTAATAAGTGTATAATATCAAATATATCTCAATGGATTGGAAATTGAGATAAAATCCCTTACCTCATGGTTCCATTTCACTGAACATAAATTAAACTGCATGAAAATGGTTCAAAACATGTTATTAATTTATATTTCAACAATATTAAAATTTATAATACCATATATGATCCTATTTTAATATTTTATCACAAATTATCTAATAATATACCATTATTACCATTGTTTTGGGTGTTAAAACATCATTTCTCAGGAACGTCTAGTCAGGGAAGTTATAGTTACTTTTCATAAGATATAGTTTAATAAAATATATAATTATATTAATGACCTAATTATCATATTTATTCATTATATATGTTTTTCAATATTCCATTAAATTTGGATATGGAAAATGAATCATATCACTTCATTGAGATTATAGGATGTACGTAAGAACATGTGATGTTATCATTTACTTAATGGGTGAAATGGTAAGGAATTTTATGATCAATTAATTTTATATAATTAATATTGTATGTATAATATATATATATATATATATATTCATTATTTCCCTCATTATTACAATCCATTTGATTATGTGATGGAAAAAAAATTACATCAGTTTATGAGGGGTAGTCCTCCGAACAAACAAGTAATGGTTTTGTTTCTCATCTGATAGAGAAAAATATTGATAAATTTTATTTCATAAAAAACCTCAATATAAGGTAGATAATTGTGTGTAATTATTTATATATAATTGGAGGTCCTAAAATAAGTACTAAAAATTAAAGAGTAGGGTTAAGACCGGTAACTTTTCTTAGAAAAACCTCTATTTGATCTCTTAATAAGAACACTGGGGTTGGAATTTTTAGATGAAAAAAATATCTACAATTCAAATAATGATATTAGCAAGATATTTTGGTATGGTTTCATTGTGATAAATTTCATAAGATGTGTGAAGAAGTTAGGTGAGGAGGTGAACTTTTATAACTGAGGTGAGTGGAACACTTGTAAATTTTCAATGTTTTAAAATAACGTAAAGTCACTTTCATGGATTAATAGATCCAAAATGGATCATATTATATTTTTATAGGGTTTAGGTCATAATAGAACCATTCAATTGGGTTTTATAAAATTTTTAGGTATTTTTAACCACTATCGTTTTACATTAACTCCCCTGTAAACAAGTTTTAAGATTAACCGTGGTGGTGTTTTATTGTTTTTACTATTCATTATAATAAAATAATAATAAAGAATCATTGAAAATATGTAAATTCTCATTACAAAAATTGAATAAATTTTATCAAATTCAATTCAATGAAAATACATGGTTAATTATCTTTATTTTTATAATGTTGAAAGAAAATACATGGTTAATTATAAATATTAGTAAATATTATTTTAAATAAAATTATTAATTTCTATATAAAAAATTCCTTATTTATAGATGGCTATTTCAAATGGAAAATTTCAAAAACAATTTCTAGTCTTATTTTGACCTAGTAAGTTTATAATAAATATTCTTCCTAACAAATTTTTATTTTTCATGACATGAAATATTGACATGTGAAATGAATAATTGTTTTTTTAAACTAGAATGTTCAATTAATATTATGAAATCTAAGGTATTATATATTTGATGTTTTCTCATAATTTTCAATGTTATTTCATATAGTTTTTATCTCTATCAACATTATTATAAATATAATTATTAATTATATTACTAAAAATTCTTTGATAAAAATTATAATTCCAAATACTATATTAGACAATAGTAAATAACATGTTATTACTCAACTCATAATTTTAATTAATTTTTCATGAGTATCAAAATTTTAGTTTTGTTAGGAGATTAACTAAATTATTAATAACTAAATTGACATATCTTAAAATTTTAAAAATTTTATGATAAAAATATTACCTCATAAACTTATATTTATTCAATAGTGAATTGAATTACGAAATTTAATTCTATAATATGGAATAATAATCCAACCAATCCAATGAGAGAAAACTAAATTCGAAAAATGATGATTTTTTCTCACCTTAAATAAGCAATAATGATATAGAATTTAATGATCTATTTGCATCGCTAGTAATTTAATGCATTGAATTCATGTAAATTCCACGAAGTAGAATTAAATGAGGTTTAACCACGATTAGAAAAAAAATTGTAAAATTCTTAATGGGATACTTTTTGGAGGGCTTACCCATATTTTACTCAATGCTTCCTAACACCACCTATTAATTTATTTTCTAATACATGAATTGATATTTCAAACACTATCACATATAATTAATTTATATTAAACACTTATATTTACTATAAATATAATGTTTCCTCCTAGATTTTAAATATTTCCCTGATTTTTAAAACTACTAAGGCTTTTATAAATAATATCTAAAAATGTTAGGAGTTGGATGTGTTACTTTTTTACTTAAATTCCATTCAATGGATTTCATAACCCATAAGTTAAATTATTAATGAAAAATAATTTGTTTAATATTTGGATATAATTTTTCATATAATTATGAAATATAGCAGGAGATAATTTTCAAACAAAAGAAAATAATAAATTGTAATGCAATTTTATTCACTTTTAATTTATTTTATACGATCTTCAAGAATATATCACTCCATTTGAAGATTTATTTTATTTTATTTAATTAAATTATAAAAAATATATAAATATTACTTATTTAACTCTTTGAAGAAGGTAAATAATATATTTTACACTATATTGGTCAAACAATCTTCCATGGTATTTATATAGTAATGGAGTGGGAACAAATAATATATCTTATATAGACTATTAATCATTTCATCTATTGTATTGTATAGAAAAAGAAAGGACCATACAACTCTTTTATGTATATATTTATCATTAAGACAATAACTATTTTTTATATAGAGAATTTTTTCATTAATAATCAAACTAATTTTTTTTATTTTATATAAAAATATATACTCTTCAATTTTTGTTTAATAATAGGAATTTCAACATCAAATCAGGTAATTTCACTCAACACAATACAATCAGTGAACATGTAAGGGTAGAAAAAACAAAAGTTTAATGTAAGTGATTTCAATGAGTGGAAACATAAGATATTATTACACTATACATCATTAAATTGTTTGAAATTTCCCATTGAAGATGCATTAAAATATAGTGAACATGAAAAAACAAAAATGATGGCTATTGTGATTTAAACTTGGAAGTACTATGATTTTCTATGTTGTAAATATATCTTCTAGAATCTAAATTAATACCATTATATTTTTTTATAGAATTTCCAAATAACTAAGACGTTTTATGAGATTCAAGATCACAAAAATATGACCTATGATATTATATTATAGAAATTCATCACTAGAAATTTTTTTGATAGGAAGATGGATAAATAAAAAGCTTCATTAACTCACATTTTGTAATACCGTTTATTTTTAAAATACATTAGATTTAAAGGTATTTATTTAAGTTAATCAATTATATTTGAATATTTTGTTATAAAATTAGAATCATATTTTAAATATTTCATAAATAATATTATTAATAATAGAAAAGAATATGTATCTTGAAGACTTTATTATGTAGATGTGTATAGAGGATGGAGAATATATTTTATAAACTAAAATAATCCAAAATTATGTGATCTGAAAATAAAACATTTTTAATTGAAGACCCAAGACTATGAAGTGAATGATTAATACATGGGAGCTTTGCTATGCTCAATGATATATTCATGTTGAATTTTTTTAATTATTTATATATGTACAATTAAGCATTGGGTTATAAAAAACAAAAAAGGAAAATGATACTTTAGGAAAATAAATTAGATCATGATGTACTATCTACTGAATATCATTAATTTCAATTATGTGTGATAGTTAATAGGATTAATCTCATTACATATTTAAAACAGTAGTGAGTTGAAACTCGATTCACTCTCTATGTCTATGTCAATAAGTGGATTTCCTCATCATATAGGTCAGTGGGAAATGATGTGAAACTAAATATTAGAATCTCATCAACATATAAATTAATCAACTTGAAAAAAGTAATTTTGAAGGTAATATATGGAATGAAAAAGATTCTAAACAACATAATTCATGTATGTAATATATATAATAATTTAATATTAGAGATACTAATTTTTAAGAGTGTCTATATGTAAATTATTATTTCAAATAAAGGAGTATTATCCTAAACTTAAGTGAACGTTGGTAAGGTTAATCATAAGAATGAATTTCTTAAATTCACATTAATGAATTATATAACTATAGATTATAAGATGAAAAAAATTATTTTCCATTGGTTTATGGGGTTGAGTACTCTAATTTTGTGGAATGAAATTCTAATTCCTGTTAATTATAAATCCTTAATGAAATAAATTAACATATATTTATTTTTACTATTTTATTTTCTAGGAAAGAAATGTAAACTATGTTTTAGACTAAAATATCATAACATACCACTGAATTCATTAAAAATGAGTTTAAATACATTATATTTAATATAATGTAACATGTATGATATTAATTCAGTACCATTAAGTGGTTTTAAAAAAAATTATCACATTCTTAGATAAATTTACTAGGTTTATTTATCAGAGTGTAAATAATATTAAATCTATATCTTCTGGTATATTTAATAATTACATTATTTAATATATGAATACAATAAAAAATAGAATTAAATGCATAAGGTTTGATCAAAGGGGTGAATATAATTAACCTTTTTTGTATATATGTAGTGAGTTTATAATATATATAACGACTATGGATCCATACACATTTCAATCGAATAGAGAGGATAAAAAAACTGGACCATATAATATATTATTAAGGATATTATAAACAATATCATCTTTCCTCAAAACATGACATGGGAGATATTTTAACTAAAAATCAATTATTATAAAGAGTACCCCATAATAAGTCACATTTTATTTTCTATGATTCATGGAAAGAGTGAAATATTACGTTCAAATATAAAAAAGTGCTGAGGTGACTGGAAAAATTTTCAATTGAAGACCCAGAGGGTTTAAAATAGATTAAAAACAATTGATTTAAAATTTAATAGTTATGTAATTAATAGTATTTCATAATTATTTATTATTCATCATCTAGAGATCAAAAAATTATGGAATAAGAAAATCATATAATTATGTAATAATTTCTTCTACTAAGATATTTTATATATTGAATGAAATATGATATGAGTTATTATAATAAGAGACCTATAAATATTGTAGAATAATTTTATTTATTGGTGCTATTACCAAATAGAAGAAAAATTCAATTGATCTCAACATAGTTTGGAATAACGTTTCAATCATATTTGTTAAAAATTGTCATCAATCAATTTTGGAGAGGTTATAACAACCCTAAAAGCTTTTTTTTGGAAGAAGTTATCAATATTGAAATTTAATTTTATTATAATACCAAACAATGTAATTTAATGACATTACACTAAGTAAAAACCATTTGGATTTATATTTATATTTTGAAATAAATTAAAGGATAATGAAACAATTTATATATAAATGTATTTCAATATTTTTAAGGGGTATATTAAATAATTACATGATTATTTCAATACTTATTCACCCATCACAAGAATTAAATATATATAGATGTTAATCCCCTTGGATGTATTGAATGGGATAAAAGTACATAAAGTAGTTTTAAGAAAAAATTTATAAATATTTATTTGAAAGAAGATATTTTCCTAAAAAAACTGGAATGATGTACTATCTATGATAAAAAAAATTTGATCTTGGTAAATATCTTTATGGGTGGAAAAAATATCCAAGAATATTGCATATTATGTTTAATAATGTGATGTTTTCAAATGTGATCAAGATTAATCGGTATGATATATATATATATTCCTTTACATATATATATATATATTTAAAAAATAATATATATATATATACATATTATATGATAGTATTTTAGGATATGCTCATATTTTGAATCCATAAAGATATCATCAATGAAATAGAATGTACATTTTCTAGTCAATTTGAAATGAGATACATGGGTGTAGTGGATTCCATTTTAAGGAATTCTAGTTCAAAGACTTTCTAATAGATTAGCATTTCCAAAACCTCTCAATATAGAAGTGATTAAATGGAAATATCATAATTTCAATATTAATCCTGTATACTATCATATGTATGTTAATTTATTTCTTTCAAATAATATTTGTGAAATTAAATCCCAATAATAGTATGCTCATATGTTATGAAACATGAGGTATGTCTTGAATTTTACTAGCCAGGGCATTAAACAATATAAAGTATAATATGGTACATTATGTATATAATGATGAAAATTAGATAACATGATTAAAAAAAATTGAATGTATAATTTTTTATGGGTTAACACTTAATGGTGGATCTATATCATTGTAATTTTCCAAATAAATATATATTTAATGATCAAAATTTTTTATGTGTGTTAAATAACTTTGAAAAGGTTGTAAAATAAGATGAATAACATAAAAATATCTTGGAAATAATTCCATGTTAGTAATAACCTATGTTAACCACAATATTTTTTTTATAGTCAAGATGAAATGTCCAATAATTTCATGTATAATTAAATGTACCAATATATAAGTTCCAAACATAACACTTCCATACAACTACTATTTTTTGGGATTATTATTATAGACCTTATCACATTTATACAGAAATATTTTTTTATCACATTACTAATTTTCTCCCCAAATAGTTAGATTAAAATGAATCAAAAGGAGTGACATTAATTTATATTAAATAAAGTCATCTAGGTAGTCATCCTACTCAGATGTCTAAAAATACCAAAATATAGCATTAATGGGGAAACATTTATAATTCAGGATGAATTACTATTATCCCTTAATATTATGTTGATAAATAATTTCTAGAAGGGGTTAGTAATTTGAATTTCATAATTTGAAAATTAATTTGATATTATAGAATCACAAATCTGATTATTAATTAGGAATAATTCAAAGAGAATTATTAATCCAAATTATCTAAATTTATCAAGAAACACGGTCTTTTTCATGGACAAAACAAATACAGTTGTGATAACTAACCATGTTTAGGAGATAATTATCTGAATTATATTATAAATATCACCTGAAAAGTTATTTTTTCAAAGAGTTCATATCAACTAATAGTAAAAAAAATGTTAATTAAGATTACATAAATAATTTTTAAATAAAAATATAACTATCTTATAAAATATTAATCATTATAAAAGGGTAAAAATTATAGTAACTAAAAAATAAATTTCTGTATTTATGTTTGTATTTTTAGAAATAGATGGTTTAATTTTAAGAGGGGGTTTCATGGGTTAGCAAGCAACAATTTCTATACCATCACCAAAATCCATCTGATGATTTTTTATATAATTGGTGTTTCAATTTTTTAATTATATATATTAGTATAAATTAAAAATACCCAATTCTATTTCCTCCAAATATAAAGGAACCCCCTATATTTTTTTTATAATTTTCATGTATTTAATCATTTCTAAAATCTGTCTAAAAATTTTCATTTTTTATATGTGTGATTTTTCTAGAAAAATTTGGTTCAAATGTGTTATTGGATTTGAAGTTCTTATATCCTATAGAGGTAATTTATTATAGTCGAGGAGTGATGCTCTCATATCCATGGAAAATATAGGTGGAGAAAATATTTTTTAATAAATAAATCATTGTTAAAAGGTATTATTTTTTATATACCATTTTCATTTCTTATGTATCTCTTATAATAGTATTATACTCCATGAGTAATTTTTTTACATTTATCAATATGGGTATACTATATTACATATAAATTACAAATAAATAATTCAACTAATATGTAAGACATTATAATCCATATAATGTTTTTCCATCCCTTAATCTTCTTTATTTATATAGATGAGGTAGAAAAACCTTACTGTAATATATATATATATATATATGGATTTTCAGAATTTCCTCAAATATATTTTTAAAATAATTATGGGTTTCAAAGTCCATTTTTTCTCAGGTCTTTTATTTACATTATTGATGTAGGAATGAGAGATCAATAGTTTGAAACATAGTTATAGGGGTAATTCATGGAATGAGATCAGAAATAACAGTGTGAATTGTGCTTCATGGCTTGAGTTCTAATTCATGGCCTGAAGGGTTTCAAGGATGAATTCAATTCTTTAAACCTTATATAAAATCACAACATGAATTAATACTTCATGGTATGAATGGTTTTCCTTATTTCAGGTGTCACATACATAGATTATTTAAAAATATTTATATTTTAATTTCCATTAATGCTTTGTTTTGGGGGTTTCTAATGGTTTTATGGAGAATAGGCGAGTTTTCATGAATTCGGCCAAACCGTGAGCCCAATTCCAGATTTAAAAATAAATTTTGTTTCTTTTATATATTTTTCAATTTTTCATATTTTTCACTCATTCCAACTCCTTAGTTCCCTCCCCTGATATATTTACACCACAATTAAAAAAAAGGCCTTTGGAAATCCATAATCAAGGTTTATTTTGGTTTTTATTTAAGGGTTTGGGCATGCCCGGAAGCCCATATCGAGTTTTAAAAATTAATTTTATTTATTTAATAAATAATTAAATTTTAAGGGTTTTTAGGTGATTCCAAGCCTCACATGAGCCCCTTACACCCAGACACTCCCCCATCCTCTTTACCCCCTCTTCGGAGCCCTTATGAATCACGATTTAGGGACGAACATCTTAGGGTTTCTAAAATCAGCCAGATTTGATGGGGTATGTTCATTCAATCATTAATCTCAATTAATACTCTTTTCCCACCATTCCAGTTCCTAAATGACCTAATAATTCTTGTGAAAACATCCCCTAAGTTTTGGCCGCTTTCAATTTTAGATACTGGTGTTTTTGGGAGATTCATTCAAGATTTCTCAAGTAATTTAGTCCATTTCATTTCCCCTTTCAAATTGCTTAGGGTTTCATTTTATTTGTTTAGGGTTTTATCCTTTTTCTTTGAAGTGAAAAATGAAAAGGGGGTAGGGAATTGAACCTAAAGTTTAACCTTGGGTTTTCTTGGTCCTATTTTCGATTTTTAGGTTTGATCTACCCTTCTTGAGGTGCGGCGGTGGTGCGTTAGTGTTTTCTCACAAAGGATTCAATGGTTTCATTTAATTTTGTAGGTGATTACAATGTTAATGCAATATTTGTATATTAGCATGCTTATTTATCAGATTTTCAGATTTATATAATTTTATTATTGCTGCAATAATTGGTTCTAATGATGTTTCTATTGCAATTGAATTTTAAATGCCAATTTGTTGTGAAATTAAGGGTTTTCCAAAGAAATATTTTATTTTTTTATTTGGGGATGCCCTATAAATACTTAGTTGTTTTTATTGACCTTTAATAAGGCATAAAATACTGTTTATAATGTTTATCTCCTTTGGTTATTGCTGCAAAAATGGGTTTTAATTGTGTTTGTAAAGAAAGTGATGTTTTTGTTCCACTTTTGTGTGAAAATGAAGGTTTTACAAAAGTTAACACTTCTTTTTTAACATGGGGAAGCCCAAAAATTGATTTCTTGTTTTAATTGAAATGTATTGGGATGCCTTTACTGTTTTGGTAACTTAAAAGTGTGAACATAGTGTACAAGTGTGTTTCTTAAGGGGTTTTGTGTGCAAAACAACATGGGATTTGGGAAATTGATTTATTCAAATTCAATGTGTTTATTGTGTGTTTTAACTGGTATAAAATTCTATTGATACTATATTTGGTGTATGTGACCATTAGTGGCGTTTTAAATTAAAATGGATATGTGTTAAATCCTGAAATTGTTTGAGCCCAAAGGGGGAAGCCCGAGTACCTAGGTGGGGCAGATTTGTACTAGTACGGCTAGTGGACCAGATGGGTTTTCCCCTGTTTCACATAGCATTTGGATAACTAAAACTCTAACTAAACTATGTGGATGATGATTGGGGACCACTAGGTTATGGGTATTATCCCTACTTGTGGCTCATGCCCGAAAACAGATTTTACTAGGGTTACATTACACCGAGGTACGAGGTACATGGGGCCCGAGACTATCTAGTGCCTAGGGGTGTTCCCGATTTTGTTTCTCATTGGATTTTTGGTATTCTCCCATGTATTTGGGTGTCTTTGGAATTATATTTCAGTATATAACATTCCTACTTAAATTTGTTAACATTATGAAAGTTTTATCTTGAAAAATGTTTTCAATTTAATGTTTCATTTCTTGGAATTTGTCACCGCTTTTCATTGTATATTAAAACTTATTGATTTTTCACCTTGTATTGCATGCACCTTGAAATAATAGGGTGGTATCCTATTGGGATTAAGATCACACCCTACTTATACCCCTTGGGTGTAAGTAAACTTTTTTTGACCCAGGTAAAGGAAAGGTTAAGGGTGATAGCGGTTCAGGATGTTAGTCCTCATCCTTGGGGCGGAGTACTGGAGACGGCTTGGGGGTGATGACCCCTTGTCATGTGGAGTCCAAGGGTCTGTTTTGTTTCTATTCCATTGTGCCTTTGGAATTTTTTTATTTCATTTGAACTTATGTATTCAGTTCTGGATTTTTTTTATAACCTTTGTTGGTATGAATTTTTCAGATTCATTTTATCAAATCTTTTTGGTGTTTTATCTATACATATTCGGGTAAATCGTTCCCAAACCAAGATAAATGATACCCGAGAACTTGATCCAGCCCGTGGGGATAGGGAATTCCCTTCGGGACTTGTCACATACTGGGTCTGGTGCTGGTTTTGGGGGCGACCAGATTTGGTTCGTGACAAAATGGTATCAGAGGAGGTTCACTCTCTTTGGGTCATGTTATTTGGGGAATAGTCGGGATAGTCTGGAGTTTGGATAGTCAGGACTTGGAATTTTTTTTGATGGGTAGTGTTCCTGATCACCACACCTCATGATGGGATTCGAGTCACCAGGGGAAGTCGGGATTTATCTATGTCCATTGGTTTTCTTGGTTTGATGATGATTAGGGGAAATGCAAAGAGAATTGGGTTAATGGTCTTAGTGAGCTAGTAGGGCCTGGAAAGCCTTGTGGAGCCAGGGATATTCCCTAGAACACACTCTGTGATATTGAAGTGATTGGAAGATGGCCACCAACCATATTTCCAAGTCACCCACTGAAACTAGTTTCCTCTCGCATTGTTTTGTGCTTTAGTTTTGAAATCTTGGCACTTTGGTTTTAAAGTGACTTGGTTTTAAGAAGCGTAAAGTTTTTGTGAAATTATTTTCAAATAATGATGGAATGGTTTGGTGTTCGAACTGGCAGAACTAAATTTTCAGAGTTGTTTCAAATTAGAAAATGGGGTGCTTACACCTCTTTTGAAAGCATGAACTATATTGAAGTTGGTTTCGAAAAGTGTTTCACATAGAGTTTTCTAAACAATAAAAGCATGTTTTAATGGGATGATATGTTTTGAAATTGATGTGAATATCTTTAAAGTGAGTTCTTTTATAAATATTTGTCACTTTTTGAAATGTTTTGTAAGATGTCAGTTGGTATTTTGATCTTGTGGTTAGCGGTTTTGAGAAAAAGGATGTGTTGGTTTACCGTTTTGGTTTTGAAAAATGGAATGAATTTTTGTTTTAACCTTTGGTATTATCATGAGAAACCACATGCATGGGGTTATATGGGAAGATGGATTGTTGATTAAATGACTAGATTTGTGTCGGGATGGATATGAGGAGGGTACCCGGTGTGGCACAGAAACATTCATGTGTAAGGCCCATGTGGTACCATTGGTGGATTCACTAACAGTTGAAACATTTGTTTTTAAAGAAACGTTTTAAAGAAAAACATTATGTCTTGATGAATTGTTTGGGATTGTTTATATTTTATTTTTTTAGAAAATTTTGATGTTTTGGGATGTTTTGTGTCCATGAACCCCTCCTGTTCGTATCGTGTTTTGGGTTTTTGTTTGTTCGGTAAGCTGGGTAGAAGGACCGGTTAGTAGTCTCCTCTAAGATATATTTCGGGAAACCATTATGGTGGATCCTTTCATGTGTTTAGATCTGGTTTTTGGCACTTTTTGACCAATGGTCCAGATTTTTTGGGTCTTTAGGTTCTCTTGTTGGATAAGGTATGCCCCCATTAAGGGTTAATGCATAACTGAAGTACAACCCAAATTGTCTCTCCATTTGAAAATCCTCCAGTTGATCAATATAAGGAATTTTTTTTCTCGAGATTTTTAGATTGAGTATACACCTATTCCTTTAATTGATTTTTATATCCTCTTGTAACATGAGAGTTCTCGTGGAAGGTTGAAATAGACCATAGTTTCTTAAGTTTCCGGATTCAATGAAGGTGGATGTGGTCTAGGGTTGTTAGTGTGGATGAGTGTCTTGATGGTGTCTAAGAGGGCCTTTGGGTTTTTCATAGTTTCTTTGAAGCATGAGTTTAGGTTAAACCACCAGTGTGGGAAATATATTCATGATAGGATATTATGGCCACTTTCTAGAACTTTGTGTTGTTTGGGGATGTTGTAGAAGGTCCCTCTCCATGCATTGTTTATATCAGTTGCAATGGTCATGTTTGGTGATTCCTTATGAGGTCATGTGCTCGATTGACCATATAGGTGAAAGTCGTGAAATCCTCTGAGAGTCCCAGTTTTTTTGGGAAAATGTCTCCCTTGGAAAAACTTCAAAATATTCCATTTTAGAGGAAGGCGAGTGTAGTTTTTCTTTACTTCTATTGTTTCTCACCTGAAGAAACAAGGTGTGATGTGTGTGCATCTTCTTAGCCCTTGTTTCAGTGAAATATTGGGATAGGGTAAAGTGAGTTTGGAATGTGTTATGTATAGAAAACCTATCTGGGATTGCGATGTAGTTGTTGGTGGCACCAAAATAAGAATTCTCATTCAGTGGGTTTCCCAAATCGTGCGGACTAACCATGTGACCTTTCCAACTCTTCAAATTTTTGGGTCTTTCAGTACTGGCCCATGCTGGTTGGTTAAGATGGTTGGTTCTTATGGTGGGGAGACCAACTATGAGACTTATATAAGTTCTTTCGTAAATGTCCGATTGAAGTATACCCGTTGTACTGGGGAGTCCGTTCAGGCCTCCCCCTATAAGTGTCCTGATTCTGTCTCGGGAAAAAAAATTATTGGTTGTCTCTTATAGTGGGGAGCATATTTGTGTCCCCCCATAACAGTAACTTAGATTTATCCATGGTCATGGCTTGGTGTAGATATTATCGTTCAGAGCTATCTATCTACCATCATCTTTCTTGAGTAAACATTGGGACTGGAGAGCGCCCAATGGTTTAGTTAATACAGGGTAAATGTAACCTTGTTCGAAGTTGTTGTTCGTTTGTGTGAATTTCTTGAGTCTTGTTCGGATAGTATTTGAGGAGTTTTATCATGGGATAAATTATGAATGTGATTGATTGTTTCAGGAAAGTTGTGTATGTTTGGTTTGTGAGTGTATTCTTTCCTTCATTGATCACTGGAGGTGTTTTGGCCTTTGGGGGAGAATCCTGGCAAAGGAGTACCTCTTGTTTTCTCAGTTGGGTTTGGTTGTTGCTTTGGCCTTGTTGTAACTTTCTGGGGCGGAACGTTTTCATGGTGGGGAGAATTTTAAAATACATAGATTATTTTAAAAGTATTATTATTTCAATTTCCATTAATTCTTTGTTTTGGGGGTTTCCAATGGTTTTATAGAGAATATGTGAGTTTTCATGAATTGGGCCAAACTATGAGCCCAATTTTATATTTAAAAATAAATATTGTTTCTTTTATAAAATTTTCATTTTTTAAATTTTTTTCACTCATTCCAACTCGTAAATGTCCTCCCCTGATATATTTACAAAAAAATTAAAAAAATCGAGCCTTTGGAATTCCATAACCAAGGTTTATTTTGGTTTTTATTTAAGGGAGTGGGCCTGCCCGGAATCCCATAACCAGTTTTAAAAATTAATATTATTTATTTAATACCTAATTAAATTTGAAGTATTTTTCGGTGATTCCAAGCCTCACATGCGCCCCTTACACCCGGCCGCTCCCCCAGCCTCTTTACCCTCACTTTAGAGCTCTTAGGAATCACGATTTAGGGATGAAAGTCTTAGGGTTTCTAAAATCGGCAATATTTGATGAGGTAAGTTCATTCAATAATAACTCTCCCAAATAATACTCCTTTCCCTCCATTCCACTTCCTAAATGACCTACTAATTTTTGTGCGAACATCCCCTGAGTTTTGGCCATTTTCAATTTTAGATACTGGTGTTTTGGGGAGATTCATTCAATATTTCTCAAGTAAGTTAGTCCATTTCATTTCCCCTTTCAAATTGCTTAGGGTTTCATTTTATTTATTTAGGGTATCCTCCTTTTTCATTAAAGTGACAAATTACCAGGGGTTAGAGGTTCAAACATAAGGTTTAACCCTGGGTTTTCTTGGTCCAATTTTCTATTTTTAGTTTTGATCTACACTTATTGAGGTGCAGTGGTGGTGCATTTGTGTTTTCACACAAAGGATTCAATGGTTTCATATGATTTGGTAGGTGATTCCAATGTTGATGCCATATTTCTGTATTAGCTTCTTTTATTTATCATATTTTCAGATTTATATAATTTTATTATGTCTGCAAAAAATTTGTTATAATGATGATTCTATTGCAATTGAATTTTAAATTCCAATTTGGTGTGAACTTGGGGGTTTTCCAATGAAGTGTTTTATTTGTTTATTTGGGGATTCCCTATAAATACTTAGTTGTTTTTATTGACCTTTAATAAGGCATAAAATATTGTTTATAATGTTTATCCCCGTTGGTTATTGCTGAAAAATGGGTTTTAATTGTGTTTGTAAAGAAAGTGAAGTTTTGGTTCCTCTTTTGTGTGAAAATGAAGGTTTTACAAAGTTAACACTTCTTATTTTACATGGGGATGCCCGAAAACTGATTTGTTGTTTTAATTGAAATTTATTGGTATTCCTTTACTATTTTGGTAACTTACAAGTGTGAACATAGTGTACAAGTGTGTTTCTTAAGGGGTTTTGTGTGCAAAACAACATGGGATACTATAAAATTGATTTATTCAAATTCAAAGTGTTTGTTGTGTGTTTTAAGTGGTATAAAATGAGATAGATACTATATTTGGTGTATGTGACCATTAGTGGTGTTTTACATTAAAATGGATATGTGTTAAATACTTAAATTGTTTGAGCACAAAGGGAGAATCCAGGGTACTTAGGTGGGGCGGATTTTTACTAGTACGGCTAGTGGACTGGATGGGTTTTCCCCTTATTTCACTTAGCATTTGGATAAAGAAAACACTAACTAAACTATGTGGATGATTATTGGGGATCAATAGGTTATGGGTATGTTCCCTACTAGTGGCTCGTGCATGGGAACAAATTTTACTATGGTTACATTACACCGAGGTAAGAGGTACATGGGGCCCGAGACTATCTAGTGCCTAGGGGTGTTCCCGATTTTGTTGCTCATTTGATTTTTGGTATTTTCCCATGTATTAGGAAGTATTTGGAATTATATTGAAGTATCTACAATTCCTATTTAAATGTGTTATCATTTTTAATGTTTAATAATGAAAAATGTTTTCAATTTAAAGTTGCATTTCTTGGAATTTGTCACCGCTTTTCATTGCATATTAAAACTTCTTGCTTTTTCCCCTTGTATTGCATGAACCTTGGAATCATAGGTTTGTATCCTATTGGGCTTAGGCTCACACCAAACTTACACCCCTTGGGTGTATGTAGACTTTTTTTTGACCCAGGTAAAGGAAAGGTTAAGGGTGATGGCGGTTCAGGGTGTTAGTCCTCATCCTTGGGGCGGAGTAGTGGAGACAGCGTGTGGGTGATGAACCCTTTTCATGTGGAGTCCATGGGGCTGTTTTGTTTCTATTCCATTGTATCTTTGGACCTTTTTTTTCATTTGAACATTTTTATTCAGTTCTGGATTTTTATTATAAACCTTGTTGGTATGAATTTGTCAGATTCATTTTATCAAATCTTTTTGGTGTTTTATCTATACATATTCAGGTAAATCATTCCCAAACCAAGGTAAATGATACCTGGGCACTTGTTCCGGCCCGTGGGGATAGGTAACACCCTTTCGGGCCTTGTCATGGGCTGGGTCTGGTGCCGGTTTTGGCGGCGAGTAGATTCGGTTCGTGACAAAATGGTATAAGAGGAGGTTCGCTCTCTTTGGGTGATGTTATTTGGGGAACAGTCAGGATATTCTGGAGTTAGGATTGTCAGGACATGAAATTTTTGTTATAGGTAGTGTGCCTGATCACCACACCTCATGATGGGATTCGAGTAACCAGGGTAAGTCAGGATGTGTCTAAGTCCTTTGGTTTTCTTGATTTGATGATGATTAGGGGAAATGAAAAGAGAGTTGGGTTAATGGTCTTAGTGAGCTCATAGGGCCTGGAAAGCCATGTGGAGCCAGGGATATTCCCTAGAACACTCTATGTGATAGTTAAGTGACTAGAATATGGCCTCCATCCATATTTCCATGTCACCCACTGAAACTAGTTTCCTCTCATATTGTTTTGTGCTTTAGTTTTGAAATCTTGGCACTTTGGTTATAAAGTGACTTGGTTTTAAGAAGCGTAATGTTTTTATGAAATTATTTTCAAATAAAGAGGGAATGGTTTGGTTTATGAAATGGTAGAACTATTTTTTCAGAATTGTTTCAAAATGGAAAATGGGGTGCTTACACCTGTTTTGAAAGCAGGAACTATATTGAATTTGGTTTTGAAAAGTGTTTCCAATAGAGTATTCTAGACAATCAAAGAGTGTTTTAATCGGATGAGATGTTTTGAAATTGATGTGAATATCTTGAATGTGGTTTCTTTTCTAAATATTTGTGTCTTTTTGAAATGTTTTGTAAAATGTGAGTTGGTATTTTGATCGTGCGGTTAGCGGTTTTGAGAAAAAGGATGTGTTGGTTGACCGTTTTGGTTT
Organism: Viscum album; assembly: GCA_963277665.1. Taxonomy (NCBI): domain Eukaryota; kingdom Viridiplantae; phylum Streptophyta; class Magnoliopsida; order Santalales; family Viscaceae; genus Viscum; species Viscum album. Next base: position 286,205,753 of record OY728153.1, on the reverse strand, counting down.
TGAAAAATGGAAAGCATTTTTGTTTTAACCTTTGGTATTTTTATGAGAACCCACATGCATGGGGTTATATGGGAAGATGGATTGTTGATTACAAGACTGGATTTTTGTCGATATGGATATGAGGACGGTGCCCAGTGTGGCACAGAAACATGCATGTGTAAGGCCCATGGGGTACAATTGGTGGATTCACTAACAGCTGAAACATTTGTTTTCAAAGGAATGTTTTTAAAGAAAAACATGATGTCTTGATGAATTGTTTAAGATGGATTATATTATGTGTTTTTAGAAAATTTTGATGTTTTGGGATGTTTTGAGTCCAAGAACCCCTCCTGTTTGTACTGTGTTTTTGGTTTGTGTTTGGTCGGTAAGCTGGGTAGAAGGACCGGTTAGTAGTCTCCTATGAGATATGTTTCGGGACACCTTTATTGTGGATACTTTAATGTGTTTGGATCTGTTTTGTGGAAGTTTTTGACCAATGGTCCAGCTTTGTTGGGTATTTAGGTTCTCTTGTTGGATAAGGTATGACCCCATTAAGGGTTAATGCATAACTGAAGTTAAACGCAGATTGTTCCTCCATTGGAAAATCCTCCAGTTGATCAATATAAGGAATTTTTTCCTCAAGATTTCTAGATTGAGTCTACACCCATTCCTTTATTTGATTTTTAGATCCTCTTGTAATGGGAGAGTGCTCGTGGATGGTTTAAAGAGACCATAGTTTCTTAAGTTTCCTGATTCCTCGAAGGTGGATGTGGTCTAGGGATGTTAGTGTGGATGAGTGTCTCGATGGTGTCTAAGGGGTCCATTGGGTTCTTCAAAGTTTCTTTGAAGCATGAGTTCATGTTAAACTACCGGTGTAGGAAATATATTCACGATAAGATATTGTGTCCATTTTATAGAATTGTGTGTTGATTGGGGATGTTGTAGAAGGTCCCTCTCCGTGCATTGTTTGTATAAGTTGCAATGATCATGTTCTGTGATACCTTATGAGGTCATGTGCTCGATTGACGATATATGTGAAAGACGTGAAATCCTCTGAGAGTCCCTGTTATGTTGGGATAATGTCTCCCTTGGAAAAACTTAAAAATCTTCCATTTTATAGGAAGGTGAGTGTAGGTTTTCTTTACTTCTATTGTTTCTCACCTGAAGAAATTAGGTGTGATGTGTGTGCATCTTATTATCCCTTGTTTCAGTGAAATATTGGGATAGGGTAAAGTTATTTTGGAATGTGTTATGTATTTAAAACTTATCTGGGATTGCGGTGTAGTTGTTGGTGGCACAAAAAGAATAATTCCCATTCATTGGGTTTCCAAAGACTAACTACGAGGCTGAAGATGCTTCAATCATTTGAGCTCCAGTCATAGGTCTTGGAATGAAGTTGCCTTGTAGTCAGGGGAAATCACATGGTCATCTAAACCCTTGAAAAAAGTCCTATCCTAAATATGAAATATAGGAAGATTATAAACCTATGGTATCATCATCTTTCTTCTGCTGTTCATGTTTGGTGGAAATAGGTGGAGGGCCTTATACCCATGTCATCGCCCAATGTCATTCCCTCCCCCTTTGGTTTCCATTGAGTCTTTGGATAATGGTTGGATGTTTGGCTAGACTGGATGAGAACACGATTTTCACTTGGTTAATACTGACCATTCGCCAGAAAACAATGTTGATAGAAGGATCCACATTGTTAGCACATGGTTTCCCAAATCGTGCGGACTGACCATGTGACCTTCCCAACTCTTCAAATTTTGGGGTCTTTCTGTACTGTCCCATGCTGGTTAGTTAAGATGGTTGGTTATTATGGGGGGGGGAGACAAACTATGAGTCTTATATATGTTCTTTCGTAAAGGTCCGATGGAATTATTACCATTTTACTGGGGAGACCGTTCAGGCCTCCCCCTATTAGTGTCCTGATTCTGTCTCGAAAAAAACATTATTGGTTGTCTCTTATGGTGGGGAGCATATTTGTGTCCCCCCATACCAGTAACATAGATTTATCCATGGTCATGGCTTGGTGTAGATATTCTCGTTCGGAGCTATCTAGCTACCAACATATTTCTTGAGTAAACTTTGGGACTGGAGAGCGCCCAATGGTTTAGTTAATGTAATGTAAATGTAACCTTGTTCGAAGTTGTTGTTCGTTTGGGTGAATTGCTAGAGTCTTGTTCGGATAGTGTTTGAGGAGTTTTATTTTGGGATAAAGTATAAATGTGCTTGATTATTTCATTAATGTTGTGTATGTTTGTTTTCTGAGAGCATTCCTTCCTTAATTGATCACTGGAGGTGTTTTGGAATTTGGGGGAGAAACCTCGCATGGGAGTACCTCTTGGTTTCTCAGTCGGATTTGGTTATTGCTTTGTCCTTGCTGTAAATTTTCGGGGTGGAAAGTTTTCATGGTGTTGATAATTTTCATATAAATATATTATTTTAAAGTATTTTTATTTTAATTTCCACTAATGATTTGTTTTGGGGTTTCCAATGGTTTTATGGAGAATAGGTGAGTTTTCATGAATTGGGCCAAACCGTGAGCCCAATTCCAGATTTAAAAATAAATTTTGTTTCTTTTATAACATTTTCAATTTTTAATATTTTTCACTCATTCTAACTCCTAAATGTCCTCCCCTGATATATTTACACAACAATTAAAAAAATGGAGCCTTTGGAAATCCATAACCAAGGTTTAGTTTGGTTTTTAGTTAAGGGATTGGGCCTGCCTGGAAGCCCATATCAAGTTTTAAAAATTTATTTTATTTATTTAATAACTAATTAATTTTAAGGATGTTTCGGTGCTTAGTAGCCTCGCATGCGCCCCTTACACCCAGCCGCTCCCCCATCCTCTTTACCCCCTCTTTGGAGCTCTTAGGAATCGCAATTTAGGGACGAACATCTTAGGGTTTTTGAAATCGGCCAAATTTGATGAGGTAAGTTAATTCAATCCTAACTCTCTCAATTAAAACTCCATTCCCTCCATTCCAGTTCCTAAATTATATACTAATTCTTGTGTGAACATCCCCTACGTTTTGGCCATTTTCAATTTTAGATACTCGTGTTTTGGGGAGATTCATTCAAGATTTATCAATTATGTTAGTCCATTTCATTTCCCCTTTCAAATTGCTTGGGGTTTAATTCTATTTGTTTTGGGTTTCCTCCATTTTAATTGAAGTGAAAAATGACCAGGGGGTAGGGGTTAGAACCTAAGGTTTAACTTTGGGTTTTCGTGGTCCAATTTTTTATTTTTAGGTTTGATCTACCCTTCGTGAGGTGCGGCAGTGGTGCATTTGTGTTTTCACACAACAGATTCAATGGATTCAATTGATTTGGTAGTTGATTCCAATGTTGATGAAATATTTGTGTATTAGCATGCTATATTTATCATATTTTCAGATTTAGATAATTTTATTATTGCGGAAAAATTGGTTCTAATGATGTTTCTATTGCAATTGAATTTTAAATGCCAATTTGGTGTGAAATTGGGGGTTTTCCAAAGAAATGTTTTATTTGTTTATTTGGGGATTCCCTATAAATACTTAGTTGTTTTTATTGACCTTTAATAAGGAATAAAATACTTTTTTTAATGTTTATCCCCTTTGGTTATTTCTACAAAAATGGGGTTTAATTGTGTTAGTAACGAAAGTGAAGTTTTGGTTCCACTTTTGTGTGAAAATGAAGGTTTTACAAAGTTGACACTTCTTGTTTAACATGGGGATGCCCGAAAATTGACTTTTTGTTCTAATTGAAATTTATTGGTTTGCCTTTACTATTTTGGTAACTTACAAGTCTGAAAATAGTGTACAAGTGTGATTCTTAAGGGGTTTGGTGTGCAAAACAACATTGGATTTTGGGAAATTGATTTATTCAAATTCAAAGTGTTTGTTTTGTGTTTTAAGTGGTATAAAATGCGATAGCTACTGTATTTGGTGTATGTGACCATTAGCGGTGTTTTACATTAAATTGGATAAGTGTTAAATCCTGAAATTGTTTGAGCACAAAGGGAGAAGCCCAGGTACCTAGGTGGGGAGGATTTGTACTAGTAAGACTAGTAGACCGGATGGGTTTTGTCCCTATTTCGCATACCATTTGGATAAAAAAAACTCTAACTAAACTATGTGGATGATGATTTGGGACCACTAGGTTATGGGTATGTTCCCTACTAGTGGATCATGCATGAGAATGGATTTTACTGTGGTTACATTACACCGAGGTACGAAGTACATGGGGCCCGAGACTATCTAGTGCCTATGGGTGTTCACGATTTTGTTTCTCATTGGATTTTTGGTATTTTCCCATGTATTTAGGTGTATTTTTCATTATATTTCAGTATATAACATTACTATTTAAATTTTTTAAAAATCTGAAAGTTTCATCTTGAAAAATGTTTTCAATTTAAAGTTGCATTTCTTGGAATTTGTCACCGATTTTCATTGCATAATAAAACTACTTGCCTTTTCACCTTGTATTGAATTCACTTTGGAATCATAGGGTGTTATCCTATTGGGAATAGGCTCACACCCTACATACACCCCTTGGGTTTAAGTAGACTTTTTTTAACCCAGGTAAAGGAAAGGTTAAGGGTGATGGCAGTTCAGGGTGTTAGTCCTCATCCTTGGGGCGGAGTAGTGGAGATGGCTTGGGGGTGATAACCCCTTGTCATGTGGAGTCCATGGGGATGTTTGTTTATGTTCCATTGTGTCTTTGGACCTTTTTTATTTCATTTGAACTTATGTGTTCAGTTATGGATTTTTTTATAAACCTTGTTGGTATGAATTTTTCATATTCATTTTATGAAATCTTTTTGGTGTTTTATCTATACATATTCGGGTAAATAGTTCCCAAACCAAGATAAATGATAATTAGGCACTTGTTCCAACCCATGGATATAGGGAACGTGGTTCGCGCCTTGTCACGGGCTGGGTCTAGTGTCAGTTTTGGCGTCGACCAGATTCGGTTCGTGACATCAGGGATGATGTGAATTGATTTTCAATGTATTATTAACCTATGTAATTCACATAGTGGATTTGAATATCACATTGTGAATGGTGATTTTTACAGGTAATTTAGAATTTGGGGATCCACCTCAGTTTCCATGATTAAACCTCACCTATCTCAAACCCCAACTGGTCCAGAGATTTGTTTTAAAGTATTTTTAATTACTTTCGACCAAATTAATCCCCATCATATAGATATTAATACACATTGATTTGAGGTTCATTTTTCTATTATTTGGTGACCATTTCTTCTCATTTGATCCCTACTTCCCTGTTATGAAAGCATTGTTCTCTTTTTATAATGGGTTTCTAATGAGATTAAATTGGACTATATAACTACAATTCCCTTTTTATGATTGAATTTGGGTTTCCATATTTTCACCATTATTTTTAGTGATTTTGATGTTTCAGCTTGAGGTAGGATTTTTTTTCCTTATACCTGAATTAAAATTGATGGTTTGATATTCTCATGAATGATCCCTTTAATGAATAGAGGAATTGACCAAGTAAATATAATTACATGGTAATTAAATGAAAAATGAAGTTTGTTTTGGGATTTTGATCACTTCTGGTTTCATGCTTGTTTATACCTCATGTAATTCTAGATATTGTACTACCTTTTGGTTGTGGTTATTTTTATTCTTAGTATGGTTAATTTTCCCAAAATTTTATAAGGAATATAAAGCCAAAATATTTTTAATGATGTTATGAAATAACAAAATAAGTTAATTTTGTATATGTTCCTCCTTATTTGTATGAATATTAAACTAATGCGAAATATATGATTTTATTGATAAATTTTTATTAATAGTTATTAAGGTATATGTTTTCTATTGATGAAAACAAATAGAAAATTATACCATTAATTATAGAAAAGATTAAAAATTGTTTCTCTCTAAAGACAAATGATTAAGATCTAAGAGAAACCACTCTTATCACAGATGTCTTGTGTGCCTTTTTTTATGTCCATCACACCTTTTCTTGTGTATAGAAAATATATTTTAATTGTTTTATGCTCTAGTATATTTTATATCCATGGTTTGTATTTTCATAATAATGCGTGTTTGAGATCCTTAGATGGTAAATAGTTTGAGGGCCTATCTATTTTCGACTGGTGGTTATGATGATATGGTTGAGAGCTTTGGATGAACAATGGGGTTTTATCTCATGATAATGTCATGGTTGATACCAGTAATGAAAGAAAAATTTTATGTTATGTGCAATGATTTGTGACTTCAGGGTTGTTGAGATATGTTTAGGGAGGGGATGTATCGTTAATTATTACATATTTATTGATTCATATTAGATGTTCTACTTACCAGATGCTTTTTATTTGTTTACCATAACTGAGGTAGTGAGACTCATTATGAAACAAGTAAAATTGTTATGATATTTCTTTGAAAAATTTCTACAGCATCGATGTATTATTAAGAATCGATTAGCTGAATTTAAAAAAAGACATGGTTGTTTTTTCATTTAAATATTTTGATGAAAAACAGAAGTATATAAGTAAGAGAACTAATAGTTTCATTGGTACATTTATGAATATGTTTAAAATTTCAATCTTGGAAAATATTAAGGTGAATTAGTTAATGGCTAATTAATAAATTAATAACGAATCTAATATATGTTTTTTTAATACCTTTTCCTTAGTAGTAGAAGATAGGGGACTTGTGTAATAATAGAGTAATATGATTCTAATGATAAGTAGTTTCCTTTTCTATTGTTTATGCATGATATTGTTATGATTTCAGACACTAACCCACCCATGTCAGTAGGAAAACTCACACCCTATTGTTGTGGAGGGGGGTGTTTTCTCGACATCTATATTAGAGAGGGAATGTATGGATAAATTATTCCTCTACCACTCTATAAATAAATTTAGATATGGGTAGGTCGATTACAAGATATAATGGATTTATATATAGGGTGTGTTACTATCCAGGCTAGGAAGGATCTCAGTTTTATAGTTCATTAATGTATAAGTATTAATGGCTTGAGTTATAGTGTAAACTTGTATATCGTTATGGTGGTTTTAACCTTCTCAAGTGTAAAATCATGGGATAAGATGTCCCGAGGTATAATAAATTTTTATATACTATAATAGACCGTATACATTCACATGGTTATAGATGCGATGATGTTGATGATGACATAGATATGTGGACCGATTCCAACTCAAGATGTTGAGCTGTGCGTGGGACTGTGGTAGGTATTTTTGAAGCCCAAATCACATCAGTGATGACTTAATTATAGAATGGATGAGCACAAGATCTGTCTCATTAGAGCATGAGATTGATTAAATAGTGGAAAAGTGGCTGCATAAATCATTTATTATATATAGTTATATGTGATTCTGATAAATAATTATCTATATAGAGACCGATAATTTTCATAGATAAATTTTACAAATTAATAGATGAAGATTAATTATATAACATTACATGCATCACCAAAATCATTTATGTTTACATTATTTTGACAGATGGATACATAATAAACTTATTCATAATATACCTACATCAAATCCATCTATGATATTCATAACTAACACCCTTCCTAGATATATCATACATAAAAACGTCCTTTAAAAAACTTGGAAAGGTAACATAAGAAATAGTGACCTATGATGCTTAATATGGTCAAACAAGGGAGGAATCAATGATCAAATAAGAATAGAATTCACATAAGGGTATGAATACATGAGTTTAACATTTGAAAACCTAACCTACATATCATATAACAAAAAATTGAGTCATATTGTAAAGATTGAAATTTCATATGACATGAATCATAAATAAATCAAAGAACATTAGCTGTGAGAGAATAACATTGGTATAAGAAAAATGTATTTGGAATAAAAATAAGCATAAAAAACATTTCATTATTCAAGGCTAAATACCCATAATATTAGAGTAGATTGGGGTCAATCCCTATTACGACATATCCATAGTTAAGGTTCACTCTAAATATTATCATAGTGGACAAAGTCCCTTATTGAAATGGGTTTACTCCACAGTCAAATCAATATTATCTCATTAGATATCCATCATTACCCAATGATTAAGAGGTCTTTATAAACATGGGCCCACCTATCATATAATGAAAATCATATATATGTGTTCTACAAGAACATAAAACATTAATCAAAACATAACCAGTGGAATGGAAATGGGTTTCTTAAAAATTCATAATTTTATCATATCAAAACACATTGAAAAGAAATGGGTTTTCATAATGTTTTTATCATAACATAATTACCCCATGGGAAAAAATGCATTTCATAGAGTCATCCTTAAATAATCATCACAAGGAATCTAAATAATGAAAGTGGATGAAATAATTAGATCATAACCCCAGTAATATATAATTAAAATTAGAGGATGTTTTCGTAAATGAGAAATTCCTTTAATATATCACTAGAACATTTCATGAAAAAAACAAACCATTCACTTTAAAATTAAATGATTAAAATATTAAAATTTTGTAAATATTTATGGAAAAAATTTCTTTGAAAATAAAATTTGAATCATGTAATGAAATATCCACAATATTGATCTGTTAAGACAATAAGAAGTTTTATTCATGTTGTGTATGTTAAAATAAATATTCCTTTCACATTTTTTGTAAAAATTTAAAAGTAATTTATTCACAAAATGACAAGAAGATTAATTATAAACCATTATTATAAATCATATCATGGTTAAAAATGAATTTATTAAAAAATAGGATAAAATAAAAAACATTCATATAAACATTTTTTTTTGGAAACAAGGATATTAAAGAAAAATTATTTTGGATCGAAGAGAAAAATAATGTCGATTTTCCTTAAAAACATTCAATTCATACATTGAGTGACTAAAGAGAGGAAAATGATATAAAAAATGTAATATTTCAAAATGAACATAGGATATTAAAAATAATGTGTTTATTGAGTGGTAAATAATAAAATTCCATCATTGGAAACAAAATAATAATAAATATTGATAAATAATGATATTTTAACATAAATCTCTTACCACTTTGGTATCCTTGGAATCAAAACCTCATGAAAGAGGGAAAACATGATGGATATATAAATCTAGATAATTTTCAAGAGAATCATAATTAAATAAATTCATGGATAGTATATACACCACATAAAACAAAATAGTGGTGAATATGAAATGTGTCTCATTAAGATAAATGCGAGTTGAGAATCCCTTACCTAGATCTCGACATTCGTTGAAAGTGCTTTAACCTCTTGTATAATAAATTTAAATTTATTATAATTTTAAAAAAACATGTAAATATATATAAAATAAATTTTCCAAATATATTATTTTAACACACAAGTATTAATAAATATTTATTAATATTTTACTTTATGAGTGTTAACTATTTTTTTCATAAGAAATTCAGTTTGGTAGTTTAGGTCGTTATACTTTGATCATGGTTAAATCATAAAAATAAAAATAATTATGATATAATTTTCATTTATATTCATTATATATATATATAGTTTCATCCAAAAACGATAGAGATTGAAAAATGAATGAAATTATTCATGAAGACGGTAGGTCTTACAAACAGATGAACGTTATTTTAACATTTTGACAAAAATAATGAAAGATAAGAAAATAGTAATTCAAATTTATAGAATAAAAATTATATATTATATGTCATAATTATTTATTTAATATTTCTTTATTAGTATCAATGAAATGAGGAATTGAAAAACGAATCATGTCATTTTGTGAAGGTTATAGTTCATACGTATGCACATGAGACACTTTAATTTTCTAAAAGATAAGAAGATGATAAGGTAGATTTCATATTAAAAAAAATTAATTTGTCTAATGAATATAATATATAAAATCTATACCCATAATAATTACGATACGAGAAATATAGTGATGGAAGATGAATTGTATAGCAACAAAGAGGTGGTAGTCGACACGTATGCTGAAACGATAATTTCACATCACATTTAATAAAAAAGAAACTGTATAATGGTAATTACATAATCATAATAATATTTCAGTATATTTAGGATATTGAATTTATTATTTTATGAAGAATACCACTAATTTATAGGAGGTAGATGAAAAATTATTTTTAAATAGTTAGGTAAGACGATTACCTCTTCTTCAGTAGGGCCTCCTTTAGATAATCTCTTACGGGCCCTTGCAAAGGTATTTTAATAATAAAATATCCTATAAAACATTGTGAGGGAAGTTTAGAAGAATTTGTTTCATGGTTTGGTTAATCTAGATGGCTCATAGTTGGGTAATCGAAATAGATAAAGAGTGTCATATTGTAAGAGAGGTAAAAGACACAATTGGAATTACCAAAAATAATTAAACATAATTAATAAATTTCTATAGTATAATGATTCCAGATAGAATTAATTATATGAAAAAGATGAAAATTTTAAAATATGCTCTTCCACTAAAATTTAGATTGGTTTTGGTGACATTTTAAAATTTATCTTTTGGCCTAAAAATTTCGCTAACCTCTTTAAATTTAACTATACTAACCAATTTTAAAATATTAAAGGGTTATAATTTTACATTTATACTAAAAAGTAGATATTAAATACAAATTAGATGAAATTTTTTACCATTAATAATCATAATTTATCTATTAATTTTTTTGTGTGATTTTTATATAAATTACTAATATATTAATTATTATGATATACCATTAATGTCATTTTTGATACTATATAATTAATTTGAATTTAAACACTCCCCAATATTAATTTAATAAGAATATAAAAATCTGAAAAATACATAATATGTTTTAATAATCTATAAAATTTTACATAAACTATAAATGACCAAATAAAAATTATGTTTATATTTTTTTAAATCATATAAAATATTTTTCTATTACTTCTACACGCTCTATGTCGGTGTTGAACAATAATTTAAGTTAATTTTTTCATCAGTAATTTTTTTAATTTAAAATATTAAAATATTTATTTATATTTTTTAAAAAAAGTTATAAATTAACATATCATTTTTTATCCTTTTATAAAAAAGTATGGGGATATTATAGTTTTGAGAGTGATGTTTTGGAATATGTTTTAACTAAAATAATATAAATGTCATTATCAAGGTAAAGTAGAAAAAAATGAAATATATTCTAATTTCATATGGATATTGTTGAATTTATCCCAAAAAATGGAATTAATGAAAGTATTGAGTTAATTTGGAGACCTTATATCATTGTTTTAACCATATTTTACCCATTTAACCCTTACCAAGGAGGCATATATTTAACACATTCATAATGAAAAAAATAATAGGGAACTATTAACCAAATTTTAACCATATCATTCCAAACAATTAAAAAAAATTTAATTATTAAATTCACTTAATTAAATGAATATAATTTAAAATTAATCTAGAAAAGCATGATGAAAAACGATTTTCTAGAAAAATAGTTTTCTCAAGTATAAAATATTTTCTATTAAAATCTAGTATAAAATTAAATCCAATGAAAAGAGTTAAATTATTATTAATATGAATGAGTCAATTATAATTTTGAAACATATTACAAATAATGTTTAACTATTCAAATTCATTATATGCAAAGACAATTTTCACTAAAAATCAGTGTTTTCACTATTCATTGAAATATCAATCTATTCAGAAACTTTTCAAAAATTAACACATTGATCTTTTTGATATGATAATTTATAAATTTATTTTAATTTTGTAATTTATTTTAATTAAATAATCATAAATTATTTATATTTTTTTCAAAAAAAATCCATTTTTGAGGAAAATGGTATATCTGTAGAAAATAATGATTTTCCTTGAAATTAAGTACATATATATTAGATTATATAAATCCTTTATACATATTTTTTAAAACATGGTTACTCATATTATCTCACTCAATTTAGTAGCTAGGATATAATGATATACTATATTACCTTTTCATTCATACTCTGGGTTTCTTGTATCACAAGTAATCGAAGAAAATTTATTTGAAGCAAAATATATGACAAAATATGATGGTGTTATAATACACCCCACTTAAAATGAATTTCAACCTCAAAATGTCATCACTCCAATATAAAAAAATAAGATTCCTCTATTTCATAACATCATTTTGTTCCCATGAATCATCTTTGAATTTTTGATTACCCCCAAGAACATCAACCAATTGAGTAGTCCTATTCTGTATAACATTATATTTATGATCCAAGATTTCTACCAATTTTTTTCAAAGGAAACATCATTTTCAAATTGTATAACCTATGAGTTATGTACATATGAAGTATCATTATTTTACATCACGAAAGAGATACATGGAATCCATTTTGAATTTGAGAGAGGTTTAGCGTAAGCTCCAATTGACAAGCCACCACCCTTACTTGATTAAGAATATAGAAGGGGGAAATATATATAAGGAATGGAATTCCCTTCATTATGAATCTCTTATCATTTCTCCATGGATAAATTCATTGGAGTATCATCTGAGAAACTACTAATATTATATTTCTCTGATGATTGTCAACATTACATTTATATCAACATTGAAAAGTCTTGAGGTGATATAGAATAGTTCAAATATTCACTTAATATTTACTCAGATAGCCCAGGTCCCAATATCATTATTTCTCTAAATCTATCACATAGTTCTGTGTTCATACAATTTTTTTCATAGATGGATTCACATGGATCCATCTAAATACTCTAGTGAAATCTGTTGTTGTAAGAAAACATGAATAGAGGAAGGTCTTGATCCAAACAACAGTTTAAATCTATAGAAAAAGTTGTCAGTTTGTCTTATAGGGTTGGATTAGTTCTTTCAGACTGTCCATCATGTAATGACCTATCCCCAAAAGCCCAGAGTTGGTGCATTATTATGTATGAATGGTATGATCACAAAAGATCAAGTCTCTAAAGAACTATTATTTTAGTATCCTTGAAATTACTAGATATATTATAAAGGTTTACATTACATCGTAATATGGAAAACTAGAACAAAATTGTTTCCATAGAAAACACTGAGATCCCATAGACTATCCCAGAAGATCAGTCAAAATATACTTCATTGCAACCTGGAAAAAATAAAACATAAAAAGGGGTGAGCTCAGATGCTCAGTAAGGATAAAAATATAGTGGACACTTTAATAAATAAGAATGAACATTTAAGTCAATGTATAAGACTAAAATAAAAGCCTCTTAAACATTAACTTTAGCATAATATGGAAAAGACAAAATCAAATAATTCAATTTACTTATTCACATGGATATTCTTGTAGTCGAATACTCACATGCCATATCAACAACCACTTTCATAATGATGGAATGCATAATCCCAGACTTCATAACCACATAGTCCCGACCTTATGCCAAGAGTAAAAATAATATTTTTTTCAAGGACTTGTGGCAAGACACTAGTTTTTCTCATGAGACCTACCGATGCATAAAGTATATATAGCGTGATCCACCCATCACTTACTAAGTCTAATACATTCTTCATATGAAAAGGTTTAAACATAACATAAATATTCATATAAAAAATAGCATATGAAATGTCAATACTTTATCCATAAACCATGAACGGTGTAAAAATAACACATCCATAGTAAAAAATATCACAAAAACTTCAATACAATATGGATGTTTTGTATCATAATAAATCAAGTTCAAATAAGCTTAAAATCCATCAAAGGATGTTGACATAGATTAAATTAAAAACTTTTTAGAGAAATACCTCTTCCTATTTTGAAATCATTTAAGAAATAATTTATTTTGAAAATATTTTTATAAGCTTGTAAGGGATGCTTCGACGATTTTATAATGGTAGAAAATCGATGCACCCGCCATATAAGTACAAAAAACATTATTACCGTAAATTTTTCGAAAAGGTTAAAAAGTACCTAGTATGGAAAATGACGAAAAGATTCCATTCAAAACATATAAGGTCAAACAAGTGTATAGATCACTATACACCATTGTCTAGTAAATAGTAAAATAGTTTATAAATACATTTTTAAGAAACATGGATGTGGATGATAAAGTGGTCCCAGTAGATAGTTACATAAAAACATCCTCGGATAATAAAGAGATTGTGAAATTAACCCTTACCTTGTAATTTTCCTTGGTCGTGGGTATGCTAAAATCCTTTATAATGGTGAAAGAATTGTAATTAAATTATACAAGAATCATATACATTAATGTCATATCATATATTATCTTTTAACATTGCTTTGTTAATAATATCTTAGTATTATCGTCATTTCGGGTGATAACTGATTCGTTTTCCATTATATGCTTTGTTACGTAAGTAATGTTTTTTATTGATAGGATGTATATTATTTATATTAATAATGATATTATGTATTTAACCTTTATTTTTAATCATCTAATGATAATTAGTCTTGAATGGATTATGACGGGGAATGAATCTAATCGTGTTTGTGGAGATGGTAATCCTTACGTATGCACGAGTGACAATATCATTCCTTTGATATTAAAATAAAATATAATTGGATGGTATATCATATATACAGAATCATTACCATGTTATATTTATTATTTATATCAATTACACATCATTATTATATCTATCCAAATATTAATGTATTGAATAACAATTACACCACGACGTGGAGAAAGTAAGTCGTACGTATGCACGTATATTGACATGTATTTCAAAGGATGGATAGAATAGTGAATATGGTTTTACCATATTTATAATATGATCAGTGTATATAGATGTTTTTGGAGTTATTATTCTATAATTGAATCAATAAATAAAGATTCAGTGGAAGAAGAAAATAACTTGAAAAAGGTGATGAAATATTTACCTCTTCTTCGGGTTCTTCATTTTGATTTGATCAAAAGGAAACCATTGGTTGGCTTTATGACTAAAGTTAGGCATCTGTGATGAAAGTAGGACAATTGAGAGGGTATATGGGTAGACGTAGGCTGATCCAACAGGCTTTGAAGGTGTGAATTTGAGGGAAGTGGGAGTTCCCTTTTATAAGATGGGTGAGGGGGCACCTTAGGAAAAGCTAGAAATATTATTTTATAAGAAAACCTTTTCGGTTTATAATGTCTAAAAATGAATTATTTAATAGTTAAAGTGAGTATGGGTCGCAAACCTCTCAACCAATATGTTTTAGACAGTTTTGGGTCTCTATATTAACCTTATCTTTTCAATTTAACTCTAAGTTAAATAGGTTGACATTTACCATGTCTCTTTGTATTTTTATATTATATGGTTAATAAACTTACTATATACATCCATGAAAACCCCAAGTGGTTAATTAATGATACACCAATAATTATATAATTCTTTTGGCTCAACGTTAGATTTTTTGAAATTGAATATCAATTAGTAATATAATATTTGTTTTTAAAAACTCTTTTATGTCAATTTTGACAATATTTGGTATTTTGTTTTTTCTATATTCATAAAAGCAATATTACGTAAAATAATTCATCTAACCGACCATAACATGTCATATAAACCAATAAAATTAGTTTAATTTATAAAAAGTCTCATATTACATTTATTTGGATATTTATAATATCAAATATTTTAAAATTTCATTAATTAGGTAATTACTGCATCATCATTGTGTCATAAATAAATTAAATTATTTAATGTCTAAAAAATATAAATAAAATAAAATTATGTAGTAAATATTTTTATATTTCTAATGAATTTTTATAGTCTTATTTATCTTATGCATAACCCTATATTAAAAATGGTTTAGTTATTAAACATTGAATTAAACACTTTTAACTATTCTTTGAATTTAAAAAATAACAATTGACCTAATCTAATCCAAGTGGACCTAAAGGATCATATGTTATTACTAAGGTGTTTTTTTGGTTTAATTACACATATCCAATAGAATTAAGAAATTTTTAGGGTAATATTAATATCATTTTTATCATTAATTACCCTATTTACTTTTAACCGTGGTAAATAGAAGTCAAAAGATACTATTACTCAAAAATTATTTTCATCTCATTGAACCAAATTTTACATACTGATATCAACCGTGTCTGTTGGATTTTCAAAATTCAACTCATAGAAGAGGTAAAATTATGTTTTATGTAAATTTTCAAATTCTCCTAAAAGGTGGGTAAAAGACCCTAAAAAGTTCAATAAAATTTGTATACATATGAAATTATTATAAACTGAATCCAATTAATTACATTGAACTTATATAGTTATTATGTATATATTTCTACCTAAACTAAATCTAAATAAAATAAATAATTATTTAAATTGAAATTCTGTTTTGAACTATAACTTAGTGTTTGTCACTATTCATGAAAGAATTGAATGTTTTTAGAAAAATAAAAAAAATTCACCCTAAGCTATTTTAGATACTCCAAATCCAAAAATGAAGTCCATTTTGAATGATAAAATTTTAAAATTTTAAAATGTGGGTAGTACTATTCCTAACGACTTGTTTGATTAGTTGTGGTGTGTTAGAGCTCGATGTTGCATACAATACACCCTATTATATTATTCAAAGAGAAGTGTACCGTGGATGCTTGGGGTGTTACATTCTCCCCTCCTCCAAATAATTTTGTCCTTGAAATTTTTAGAATATTACTGCATTAAAAATTCGGGTGGTTCTTCATCATATGTTTCTCAGGTTCCCACGTTGCCTCTTCCATCTTGTGGTTTCTCCATAGAACTTTTACCAGACGAGTCATCTGGTTTTCAAATCTTTTTCTCTTTTATCAAGAACCTTGAAAGGCTCTTCACAATATGATAGATCTGGTTACAGTTCTAATTCCTCATTAGTAAGTACATGCGTTGGGTCAGGCATGTTTTTTCTCAACAGTGATACGTGGAATACATCATGAACTTTGGAGAGACTTGGTGACATTGCCAAACGTTAAGCTAAAACCCCAATTTATTTTAGAATTTCAAAAGGTACGAAGTACCTGGGACATAATTTTACCTTCTTACCAAAATGTCTGACACCCATCCATAGAGATACCATCATGAAATCATGGTCTCCTTCCTGAAATTACAAATCCTTCCATTGGTTATCGGCATAGATCCGCTCTCTACTTTGAGCTGCTTTGTTATGGGTTTGGATTACATTCACCTTTTCCATTGTTTCCTCAAAAGGTTATGGGCCTATGAGTTTTCTTTCACCAACATCATCCCAACAGGTTGGTGTACGACATCTCTTTCTGTATAACGCTTCATATGGTGGCATCTAAATACTTGAAAGGAATCTATTGTTATAGGAAATTTCTACCAGAGGTAAATATTGATCGCACGTTCCTTTAAAGTCATGTGAGAACGATCTCAACATGTCTTATAAGGTTTGAATAGTCTGTTCTGATTGTACATCAGTTTGGGGGTGGTAGGTAGTGCTCAAAAGATGTTCAGTGTCAAGGTATTTCTGGATACTTTTCCCGAATCAGGATTTAAAACATGGATCAGGATCAGAAAAAATCGATAGGGGTACTCCATGATGTCTCACAACATCATTAATATATATTCTTGCTATACGTTCAAGTGTTAAATCTTCTCTCATATCAAGAAAATGTGCTGACTTGGTAAGATGATCAATTATGACCCATATTGCATAATTCCTTCTAGGTTTCCTTGGTAGCCCCATGAAAAAGACCATTGTAAAATTATCCCATTTTCATTCAGGTATGGTAAGAGGTTGCATATACCCTCTAGGATATTGCCTTCCAGGTTTCACTTGTTGACAAACCATACATCCTGACACAAAATCAGGAATCTCCCTCTTCATGTTATCCCACCAAAATTATTCCTTCAAATATCAATACATTTTGGCGCTCCCAGGGTGTATAGTGAAATTTGAGCTATGAGCATCATCCAACAATTCACTTTTTAGATCAGGTATATCAGGAACACAAAGTATCTTCCCAAATTTTAAAATCCCATCTTCATATACAAAGTCACTCAATCTCCCATCATTAAATTCATTGATCTTCTTTAGAAATTCTTCTTAATTAGCCAGAGAACTTTTTATCCTTTCAATTATAGATGGTTTGGAAACCATTTGAAAAATCATTGATGTTTCAACATCCATGGTTATTCCAATATTCATCTTTAATAGATCCATGTATATTGGATCCTTTTCAAATATCATCTTGTTCAAAACTCCATGATCCTTTCTACTCAAAGCATTTGCCACCTTATTTGCCATCCCCGAGTGGTAGTGTATAGTGCAATCCTAATCATTGAGTAGTTCAAGCCAACGCGTTTACCTCATGTTGAGTTCTTTTTGTGAGAAAATATAATTAAAAATCTTGTGATCATTATAAATATCACATTTTTCACCATAGAGTTAATGTCTCCGTATCTTTAAAGTATTTGTTACAGCTGATAACTCAAGATCATGAGTTGGTTAATTTTTCTCATGAATTCTCAGCTGTCGTGATTCAGAGGCAATAACCCTATCATTCTGCATAAGGACACAACCAATTCCTTTCTTTGATGCACCACTATAAATAAAAAACCCACCAAATAAAGATCAATCTCACTTTGCGGGTTACTTATATAATCTACAACATGCCTCACTAACCTTTTTAAAGTTATCTTCATACTTTGCGAAATTCTCATCCTCTTTTTACCTCAGACTCATAAATTGTCTTTCCATACCCACTCGATGGTCATGAGGAATGCAATTTTCTAAGAAAATTTCTCTAAACTCCCTCCATTCCATATTTGATACTTCATCATCCTTTTTTTCTACTTTGAATCAATGACCACCATTAATCAACATCTCCAGTGTGGTGGTAAACTATCATGACAACTTTTCCCCTTTCGCTACTCGCCATGGTATGGAATATTTTTCTATAAGTAATTTATCCATTGCTCAGCCACTAGTGGATTTGTACCCCCATTGAATGTCGGTGGTTTTTTCCTCATGAAGTTATCTTACATTGATCCACCACGCTACAGATCAGGGTGCTCCATATGGGTAAGGTTATTATTCATAACCAATGTGAGTTTTCCCAATGTAGTGATAAGCTGACCAACACCAGTTGTATCACTAGCTACACTATAATTATCTTGAGTAGGAGGGAAATCGCTAAATGGAGTGTCTGCATTGATACCATTTCCATTCCTTCCACTAGGAACCATTTCTAATCAATGGCATAAACTAGATTTGTTTATGAATTAAAATACATAATTCCAAACTCGGAAAATACTTAACAAAAATTGAATAGTTTATGGATATAATCTAGAATCATAAAAAATGTTTTCCACGAAGAAGTGTATACTCATAAACCCTTCATAATGGTTTGTAAATAAAATGAGAATTATCCTAAGCATATCCCCAGGGAGTGTTGTAACCAAGAGTGCAGTAAGGCTCGTTGGCATGCACCAATTCCCATTCAAGTCTAGCTCAAAGTAATGCTTTCAGGTTTTACCCCTAGGTACATCTGTGCCAAAGATGCCTCTACCTGCTTGTATCCAGACAGTGATTTATTTCTTGGAAAACTCACATAATCTCTACAATACCAAAATTTTAGGATGTTCTTCTACATTAATCCTCAGTGTATCTCTTAGGGCTATGTGATCTAATTAGAGTTTACCTAAATCTAGTTTCCAATGTTTTTACTAAACTTCCTCAGATACCAACTGTAACGCCCTGACCCCAGAAGCCCAGATTCGGTGCATTATTATGTATCATTGGCATGATCATAAAAGATAATGTATCTAAAGACCGATTAGTTTAGTAGACTTATAAGTACTGGATATATTCATAAGGTTAGCATTAAACTGTAAAATGGAAAACTACAACAACATTGTTTCTATAGACAACACTGAGATCCAATAGACTAACCCTGTAGGTCATTCATAATATAATTCTTCCCATCTTGGGAAAAATAAAACATATAAAGGGGTGGGCATAGATGCTCTGTAAGGATAACAATATTGCGGAAACTCTCATAAATAAGAATAACCATTTAAGGAAATGTATAAGAATAAAATAGAAGCCCTTTAAACTTGTACATCAGTATAATATGACAAAGATAAAATCCAATAATTCTATTTACTTATTCACATGGATATTCTACTAGTTGAATAATCACATTCAATATCAATAACCACTTTCATAATGATGGAATGCATAATACGAGACTTCATAACCACATAGTCAAGGCCTTGTGCCAAGACTACAAATAAGATTTTTTCAAGGCCTCATTCCAAGAAACTAGTTTGTATCATGAGACCTACCGATGCATCGAGGATCTATAGCGGGCTCCAACCGTCACTTACTAAGTCGAATGCATTCCTCATATGAATGGGATTAAACATAACAGAACATTTGTATTAAAACTGGCATACGAAATGTAAATACATTATCCATAAACCCTGAATAGTGTAAAAATAAAACATCCACATTCAAACATATCACAAAACCTTCAATACAATATGGATGTTTTGTATCACAATAAATCAACTTCAAATAAGCATAAAATCCATCAAATTATGTTAACATAGATGAAATCAAAACCTTTTTAGGGAAATATCTCTTTCTATTTTGAAATAATTTAATAAAAAATATATTTTGAAAATATTCTTATAAGCTTGTAAGGTAAGCTTTGACGATGTTATAATGGCATAAAATATCCTCACCCACCGTATAAGTTAAAAAAACATTCTTACCTGAAATTTCTCGAAAAGGTCAAACAAGACCTTGTTTAGAAAACGAAGGAATGATTCCTTTCAAAACATATATGGTCAAATAAGGGTATAAATTAATTTACCCCATAGTATAGTAAATAGTAATTTTTTTTCAAATACATTTTTAATAAACATGTATGTGGATGATAAAGAGGTTCTAGTAGATACTTATGTAAAATCAACCTCGGATAATAAAGAGATTGTGAAATTAATCCTTACTTTGTAATTTTCCTAGGTCGAGAGTAGGTTAAAATCCTGTATAATGGTGAAATAATTTGTATTAAATTATATGAGAATCATATACATTAGTATCATATCACATATGATCTTTTAACATTTCTTTGTTAATAATATCTTAGTATTATAGTCGTTTTGGGTGTTAATTGATTCGTTTTGCTTTATATTTTTTGTTATGTAAGTAATGTTTCTTATGGATAGGATGTATATAATTCATATTCAGAATTATATTAAGTCTTTAAACATTATTTTTAACTATCTAATGAAAATTAGTCTTGAATGGATTATGATGAGGAATGAATCTCATCTCGTACGTGGAGATGGTAATCCATATGTACGCACGAGCCACAATATCATTATTTTGATATAAAAATAATATTTAATTTCATGGTATATCACATATACAGAATCATTAACATGTTATATTTATATTATTTAAATCAATTTAACATCATTATTATACCGATCCAAATAATAATGTATGGAATAACAATTACACCACGACGTGGAGACGGTAAGCCGTAAGTACTAATGTATGGTGACATGTCATTCAAAGGATGGATAGAATAATGAATATGGTTGTACCATATTTATAATATCATCATATTATATGGAATATACTGGATTTATTATTTTATAATGGAAACAACAATGAATGAATATGTGGAAGAATAAAGGAACTTGAAAGAGGTGATGAAATATTTACCTTTTTTTCAGGTTCATCCTTTTGATTTGATGAAAAGGGCTCCATTGGTTGGATTTTTTTACTAATGGATGGCCTCTAGAATTAAGGTAGGACAATGGAGAGGGTATTTGGGTAGAGGTTGGCCGATCAAAAAGGATTTGAAGGTATGAATTTGAGGGAAGGTGGAGTACCCTTTTATAAGAGGGGTGAGGGGCACCTTAGGAAAAAAAGAAATCTTATTTTATAATAAAATAATTTTTGGTTTCTAATGGTTACCAAATGATTTATTTAAAGGATAAGGAATGTATGGTTATAAAACCACTAAAACAATACGTTTTAGACAAGTTTGGGTCCCAATATTAACCTCATCTTTTAGATTTTACTCTTAGTTAAATAGTTTTGCATTTACCATGTCTCTTTGTATTTTTATATTATATGGTTAATAAACATACTATATACTTCCAAGAGAACCCCAAGTTGTTTTTTAATGATACAAATATCATTATTAAGTCTTTTGGACGAACCTTATTTTTTTTAAAATATAATAGTAGTTACTAATATAATATATTTTTTAAAAACACTTTTATGTCAATTTTGACACTATTTCGTATTTTGTTTTTTCTAAATTCATAACACCATTATTTCTTAGAAAAAAATTAATATAACCTTCCCAAACATGTCATATTAACCTGTAAAATTAGTTTAATTCATAAAAGACTCACATTATATTTATTTGGATATTTATAATATCAAATATTTTATTATTTCATTAATTAGGTAATTATTGCATCATCATTGTTTTATAAATAAATTAAACTATTTAAGGTCTAAAAAATATAAAAAAATAACATTTTATGTGAAATGATTTTATCTCTCTAATTAATATTTATAGTTTAATTTATCTTATGTGTAACCCAATATTAAAAATTGTTTACTTATTAAACATTGAATTAAACACATTTAACTATTCTTTGAATTAAATAATAACAAAGGTACTAATCTAATCCATGTGGACCTAAAGGATCGTATTTTATATCTAAGGTTTTATTTTATTGAATTAAACTTATCCAATAGAATTAGTACTTGTTTTATGGTAATAATAAAATCATTTTTACCTTCAATTACCCTATTTACTATTAACCGTGGTAAATACAAGTCAAAAGTTACTACTCACCAAAAATTACTTTTATCTCATTGAACCACATTTTACATAATAATATCAACGGCATCTATCGTATTTTCAAAATTCGACTCACAGAAGCAGTAAAATTATGTTTTTTGTAAATTTGAAAATGCTCCTAGGAGGTGGGTAAAAAACGGTCAAAAGTTCAATAAAATTTATATATATATAAAATTATTATAAACTGATTTCAAGGAATTACATTGAACTTATATAGTTATTATGTATCTATTTTTATATAAAAAATTTAAATAAGATAAATAATTATTTAAATAAAAATCTGTTTTAAACTATAACTTAGTGTTTTTAACTATTCATCAAAAAATAAATGTTTTTAGAAAAATTCCATAAATTCACCCTAAGCTAATTTCAATACTTTGAATCCAAAAATGAAGTCCATTATGAATGATAAAATTTATAAAATTTCAAAAAGTGGGTATTACTATTCGTAATAGCTAGTTTGATTGGTTGTGGTGTGTTAGAAATCGATGTTGCGTACAACACACGTTATTGTATTATTCAAAGAGAAGCGTACCGTGGAAGCTTGGGGTGTTACACATCATTCAACGGATTTAAAGTAGTACTAAAACTAAACTCTCTATCCATATCCTACTAAATACTTCACCACAACATCATGGTAAACCTCAACTCCTAGTTAGATAAAATAAATAGGGTACGCCATGAAAACACTCAACCTATTTAATGATTTGTTTGTAAATTGATCAAAATATAAATCTTATCTGATAACAATGATGTGTGTAAGGTTCATAAAGATATGAGATACAAGAAAGATAACAGTATGTAATTTATATGTTTTGGGAATGATGATGGAAAAACTCATGGTTGTGTTTTCCCATTATCATTATAATATACATAATGGTTATAACATGTCTTTATTCTTATTTTCAACAACCTTTATTTAGTGAAATACTAATCACTGAGATAAATACTACTCAATATATATCTTCTTGTTGTCTAAAAGTGATCGGGGTTTCATTTTAGATACATTTATATTTTTCTTTAATTATTTTTTATGTGTAATTTGAGTACCCTATTTGATCATTTGTGTATTAGAGGCATATAGGGCCTGGTCAAATCCCGGAGCCCAATATTTGTAGAAAAACATTCAGGATATATAGTTAGTAGAAAACATGTAGGAAATGCCACATGGTTATCCCTATGTGTGTGTTGTTTAATAGTGGTGTGCAGGGAATCACACTTTTTGAAGAAACCATGCAACCTTAGATGAAAGTCTATGCGAAATAATATCAAATTATACTAGAACCTAAGAACTTGGTTTTTACATTATTAGGAAAACCATGTGGACTAACTGTAGAGACCCAAGCTTGAACTACATAGACATTACATTAATTTTTTGGAATAATTAAAACATAAAAAGAACCAACACTCAAGGACTGTAATAGTTTAGTGTATTTGGAAACTCGGAACATAATCTTCTAATCATGGTGAATGATCTTCAGCATCTCCCATAAAGATCTTCCCCTTTTGTTTTCATACCTAAAATCATTCATTAAATCCTAGGGAAAATAAAACATATAAATGGTGAGCTCAAATGATCAGTAAGGGTAAGTATGGAGAAAATAAAACAAATCATATACATTTGAACATAAAAAAACATGAACATAAAGTTTAAACATCAAAATCATGAGATATAAATCTTGTAAGTACATAAGGAATAGATCATAAAAAACATTAATCATGATAAAATGGAATGGGAATAAAACATGTAATTTTGGAAAACCATTAAGAACATGATATTATTTCCATAGTAACCAAGGCATTGCTGCCAAGACCATCTTTGTGGACAAAGTCCCTTACGGAATCGAGTTGACCCCTCATTCCAGTCCTGTATCACTGAACCAGATTAACTTTCCGTTACATAAATCTCTATGTCATGAGATATAAATCTTTACCCAATGCATTTTAGGGAGATATAGGTCACAAACATCTCATAATGAAATCATTCTTACTGGTGCCACAAAATAAACATAAATCATTCATCATTACCCAAAGAATAAAATGGGTTTCATAAACATCATCCCATCATAACGTAATCCATTTAAACAAATGAATATCAATTCATCATAAAAAAATCAAAACATGTAAATAATAGGGACATTATACTTGAAACAGAATCATACTAATTAATGTCATCTTAGATGGAAAGTACTTTTGACAAAACACTTGAAATGAATTTTTGAGGAAAACATCCTTTTTCCTAAAAATCATTTTTTTTTCACAAAATGCCATGAAACATTAAAAGATAAGAATTTTTATGAAAATAATAATTAAATATTGTTAATTAAGCTTCATTAAAATTAGGTGTTATGAAACCGTAAAAATATGTTCATGCCAGATAACTTAAAAAAACATTATCCTCGTAGATTTACGGAAAAAGTAAAAAAGTTCCTCGTATGGTAAACAAAAGAATGATTCCTTCTATAACACAATGTAAAAGTCAAATAGGGGTAAACATGACACTAAAAATACATGGAATAATATTATACAGTTTATAAAAAACATTTATTACGGACATGGAAAAGAAATATAACCCCAGTAAATACTTACGTATAAGAAATCTTGGATAAAAATGAGATATTAAAATTATCCCTTAAATAATGTCCAATTTCTTCCGTATGTGTCTGAGACTCCTATATAGTGTGTTTATACATATTTTTATCTTTTCATATAATCATAATAATATTTATGATATCATATATGATTCACTTATGACTTTATATTACCCATTCTTTTGTCAATTCCATGTTAAAGCAACGTTTTGTGTAAAATCATTTCATTTATCGTACGTGTTTGGACTTATTGTTATTGATATTATTATTATTTATATCATGTTTTACTTAATTTAATAATGTAAAACATGATTTATATATCATATATATTCATTATATATATATAATAGAAAGATAAATGAAATGAAACACACCGTTCATGGAGACGGTAGGCCGTACGTACGCATGAACGCTATTTTCCTGTCCTTATTGAGTTGAATCGAAGTAAGTAGATGATATATAAATATATACATAAATACAGTAGAATTATTATGTTATATTTACCACTATTATCCATTATATATACTGTATAATCATTCTTTAATGTTTAACATGGAGAATGAATCTCATCGCGTCGTGGAGACGGTAATCCGTATGTACGCACAAGCGATGATATTGTTCCCATAATTATTGAATGGAATTGGAGTGGATGATATAATATCTCAGAATCATTATGATTTTATAATAACCATATATAGTTATTATTTACACCGTTATACCCATCCAATTAAGGTGGTGGTGGAAAAATAGATTACACCATGACATGGAGACGGTATTCCGTACGTACGCATGCACAGTGATTTCGTTTTACGTAGGATGAATAGAAGGTGAAATGTGATTGTTTGATATTTATAATAAAATACCAGTATATTAGTGATACTAATTTTATAACTTTATAATAAAAAAACTAAATATTATGAAGTTGAAGAAGAAAGAAACATGAAAGAATCAGTGGAAGAGATTACCTCTTCTTCAACGCACCACTTTTATACTTCCTCTTAAGTCACTAGAGTTGAGATTTTGAGAAAAAAAGTACCTCTATAATATAACTATAGAGGTTGAGAAGAGAAATTGGCAGGGGTTGGCCGAGCTTGAAGGCTCAAAATTGAGTGAAGAGGAGAGGGAAGGAGGTGCCATTATATAGGAGAGGAGAGGGGCACTTTGGGAAACCTTAATAATATTAATTAATAATAAATTGAAACCCCACATAAAAACCATAAAATATGGCTATATTCGAAGATAAGATAAAATAGGGTTGTAATCTCATCAACCAATAATATTTAGATATGTTTTATGTTTATTTAAAACCTTATCAACTTTATTTATCATTATTTAATCTATTAAATTTTATTTGTGGTAATAAAATTCTTAATTTTAAATTGTTATAAATACATACATAAATGTTGTCAATTTCCTATATTTGGATACTTTATAACCTTTCAGACCATATAATTTTAAATTCGTATTTTTAAATATTTTTGTGATTTTTAAATAATTTAATAATATGTTATTTTTATAAAATATCGATAGAGTAAAGTTTGACACTATTCATTATTTGATTTTAAATAAAAACCACATAGAAAAAATGTTAAAAACAAAATATATAATAGATTCCTAACATGTCATATTCATCAAATATATTCATGGGTTATATTAATTTGTTCACATATTTTTTATTTTAATATTTTAAAAACCATTTATTTGGTATATCTCTTAATAAAATAATTACTATAGAATTTTTGAATAATTATTTAATATACTTATTTGTTGCATAAAAATTTGAAATAAAATCTTTTGATGAATATAAATATATTACTTTTCCCAATAATACTTTTACACGAATTTATCATCTTAAAATCACAACATGTAAATTTTTATATTTATTTAATAATGAAGGTGACAAATTGAAATAATTTAAAATAAAATAATATAAATGTCATAATCTATTTTATAAGGCACCAAATGGTCCAAAAGACAACATTTAGATGATTATGGTTTATATATACTCTAAAAATAAGGTTTGGGAATGTTTCTGGTCCTTTTTATAGGTATTATTATTTTAATAGAAACTATATTATTGATTTTTCAATAAGTAAATAATTTCTGCATCATTAATGTATTAGCTATTAAGGTAATTAAATATTTTTTAAAAATTAAAAATAAATTACCATAACAAAGAAAAATATTTTAGATTTAAAATTTGTATTTATAACCTAATTTATATTCTGCATAACCTTATATCAATAATACTTTAATTATTAAAGTTTGAGTGAGACATATTTGACTTTGCTTTAAATAAAATAAATTAAAGGTTTTAATCACATCCAAGTGGGTTTAAATAGATTATATTTTGACCCATGTATGTTTTAGGACGAAATAAAATCATCCAATTTAATTACAAGAAGTTTTAGGGTAATTTTATAATATTATATTTACCATTAATTACCCGATTTACCTTTAACTATGGTAAATAAAATTTACCGTAGTTACTATTCACAGTGCCCAAAAATAAAAAGTAGCCTATTAACATAATATAGACCTACTGATTCCAAATATGGAATCCATTTTTCCAAATTCAAATTAAAAAGGTTGTAGAAATTAATTTAAAATAATATCATTGTTAAGAAAATGAGTTTTAAAAGTTAAAACAATGCAAAAGATTGAAATGATTTTACCTATGAATTCAATGTAAAATCAATGCTAATGACATAAATTATATTAAATGGTAAAAATATATTGTATTTATACTTTAAAACCACTCAATAATATAATGTAACTATTTAAATTATTACGATGAAAAAAATTTAATTAAAATATAGCGTGTTTTTACTATTCATTAAAATATGAAAGTTATAAAAGTAATATGACAAATTTATCCAAAGTAAATTTTTATATCCTGATTCCAAATATGAATTTTATTTAGTCAATTGAACTTATAAACAGGTAAAAAACTATATTTAATGTGGGTGCGCCATCAGAAGGCGACAAAACTGCATTTTTTTGAAAAATACTTATTTTACCCAAAACATTTATTTTATTCTCATACTATGTTTTATAAAATGTTTTAGATGAATAATAATGTTAAAAAATTCAAAATTTAGTTAATACTATTCCTAACGGATAGTTCATAATAATATTATAACAATACATCATTGTTTAGTGAAACCCAGTATTGCGTACTACACACACTATCGAGGAAGGTCGTGATTGCGTGTAATGTAGGTCAAGTCATGGATTCATGTAGTGCAAGCTCCCTTTGATGTTGCATATAAAATAATCAAAACTTATTTCATTTATTCGTTAAACAAAATCAATACTTAATGTTGGGTAAAATAATTTTAACAAAACGAAATAGAAATTTTGTGTAACATGAGCCAAGAATAGTGTTGTATGCTACTACATGCTAATACTGTGTTGCATATAGTACACGCTAATCATGGTGTAGTGTACAACACAAGACATCAATGAAATTAAATGAATATTTTTCATAAAATATTACGTTGTTACATTCTACCCCCCTTAAAATTAATTTCACCCTCAAAATTCCTCAGGGTTATAAATGGTTTACGACATTAATGATTCTTTAATAGAAACCCACATCATAAAAAGGAATACCAAAACATAAATTTAAAAAAATAAATTATGAAACGTAACAGTTACCCAAATTAACTAATCACTGGGTTTCCACATTGGAGAACATAGGTGAAAATATGGATATGGAAGAAAAATCTGACCATCAAGTTCTGATGAAGAGTGGTTGAGGACATTGCTATGAAAAAGCCAACAGTCACAAAGTAATAAATTTGTGATGATATAAGGTACCATCTGATTCATCATATATGAGATCACTAGGACAACAATTTTGTTTTTCACGATCATTTCCCTAATGTTGATGAATTTTTTTAATTAAAAGAAATACTTACTTGATTTTTGTACAATCTCACTATTGTTCATGCCTTGAACAATTCCCACTTCATCTCTTAGGGAAATGAAGTTGAATTTGTCTTCCGTGAAGTGTTAGCGGATCATGAGATATAATGATAGGTCATTCCATTAGTTTCAAACATAAATTTAGAAATAATTATATACATAAGTCCATCTACTATGAGATTAATCGTATATAGTTCCAAAAATGAACTTATAATTCATCTATAACACCGCTAAATAAAATAAAACTACTTTCTACTAACCTATGACTTCCTGTAGGCCAGTGGTAGGTGATAATGGTCTTCCACACTTAGGTTGTGGGTTCGATTCGTGCAACCTTGTCCGACGCGATGGTTTGTCGCCCGTCCCGCAAGTTTTCCTTTTTCTAAAACATCACCATTACAACATTATGGAAATAATATCGAAAAAAGGTTCTAGACTTAAACAATACTAGTTCATGTCCAACTTAATCAATTACAATATTTAGGCTTATCCAAAATACTTCTATCTGATCTGATAATATAAGGTCAACGATTACTAGAAATATCATCTACCGAGCATGTGAATACTATCATTTATCATACGATATATCTTGTTGGTAACATTCCAAATATGTGAATACCTTAATCTTGTATTCTTTTGAAAAAAATGAATACCCATTGAACCTTAGTGAAAACATGAATTCCTCCAAAAGTTAACTCTTTCCACATACCAAAATCCCAAAATTTCTATATACTCAAACCATGATATCGCTTTGTCCTTATATCAGTCATGAGCTCATTAATACTATCAAACATATTATTTCTTCATTATCCTTTCATTATTTGTATATCATCTGCTTTCCATAAATATTTCAATCACTTTTTATGGTTACCAGTACCATATAATTATTGAAAACCTCAATAAACCAATACATATATATTCCAATATTCCACAATACTGTAAATTAGATTCCACAACATTATTTTGGAATCATGTTACATAAACACATAATCATTCCACCACATCATTGTCATACTCAACATCACCAATAATGATCTCATGTGACTTCCCTTTGTCCTTTGTCTTAAGAGGTTTTTGATGTTGATCATCATTAAGCCTTGGATTAGGGAATTGGTTAGAATAATGCACTATTTCCTTGTGTTTGTAGCATTGAAGTGTTAATGGAGAGTTCTTTGTAGTCTTTTCTCTATTCACGTCATTAGAAAACTTTTTCCCATTACTTCGGCACTCTGATTCTCGATGTCCTTATTTTCCAAACTTGAAATATTTTCTAGTACCTTTTAGACAGTCTCCACCATGCTTCTTTCCACACTTTGAGCATAAAGAAGCATTCACCTTCTTTTCACCATTGTTCTGAGGTTTTTCCTTGAACTCCATCATTCTTTTCTTATAAAAACCATGAGATGGATATGTAACACCAACTTCCATTTCTACCTTGATAGCATAATTTACAATTTCTTCATAGCTACTGAAGTCTCTTATATCTAATTCCCTTCAAAGACTTTGTTTTAAACCACTGAAGAATCGATCAACATTACTTTCAGGTTGGATTATAAAGCCAGATGAATACCTTGCAAGCCTTTAAAATTAACCTCGTATATACCAACCGATTCATTATCCTTTTGCTTATGCTCAAGGAACTCCTTTTCCATCTTTGTTAGAGGAATATTAGGTAAGTATTTATTAAAAAATAAGTTCTTGAACATGTCACATTCCATGGATTCAATTTCACCTTGGGGCCTTGTATTCTTAATTAGGGTCCACCACTAGTCTGCTTCTCCTTCTAAACAGTAAACAACCAGAATGAATTTTTCATATTCCGAAAATAGAAGTATGGAAAATATCTTTTCAATGGTACTAATCCATTGTTCAGCAATAAATGAATCAGAAGACGCACGGAAAGAAGGTAGATGTTTCCACATGAAGAACTCAATAGAATATTGTTCCCTTCTCTACTCATTCAGATGCCCAGAATGATTCATAACCTGTGTAAGTATAGAAATAAGAATTTTCACTCCATCTACCATAACATTTGTTTGTTCAAGAGGACAATCATTGAATTTCCCATTACATTTATCAACACGGTTCGTTTGGGTTCCATCCATCGTTTAAAACCCAAAAGGAATAGTGTAAGAGGCAAAAATCATGCTAAGAAAACAATATATTAAAGGGGGAGTACCTTAAATATCCAACATCTTAGGTTTAATTATATGATCAATACTGAAATTCTAGGACTATATCCTATACTTATACTTAACATTAGGGACATCCCTAGACATACCTAAGAAATATCCCTAGGGATCTCATGAAATTTTTCACATCCTAGTTTCCAAAGGTTGACTAAACCATTTCTCTGATACCAACTGTAGAGACCCAAGCAGGACGTACATAGACATTACAATACTTTTGAAGAATAATTAAAACATAACAAGAACCAACACTCAAGGACCATAATAGTATAGTTTCTTTGGAAACTCAGAACATATTATTCTAATCATGGTGAAAGATCTTCAACATCTCCCATAAAGATCGTCACCTTTCGTTTTCTTACATAGAACCTTTATTTAAATCCTGGGGAAAGGAAAACATATAAAGGGTGAGCTGAAATTCTCAGTAAGGGTAAGAGTGGAGAAAATAAAACTAATAATATATATTTTAACTTAAAAAAACATGAACATAAAGTTCAAACATTAAAATCTTGAGAAATAAATCTTGGCAGTACATAAGGCATAGATCATAAAAGAACATTAATCATGACAAAATAGCATGGAAATAAAACATTTAATTGTGGAAAACCATTAATCACTTGATATTATTTATGTATTAGCCAAGGCATTGCTGCCAAGACCATCTTAGTGGACAAAGTCCCTTACAGAATCGAGTTTACGATTCGTTCCAGTCCTGTATCACTGAACCAGATTAACATTCCTTTCCATCCATGTCTACCTCTTGAGATATAAATCATTACCCAATGAATTTTAGAGAGATATAGTTCCCACCCATCTCATAATGAAATCATTCTTACTAGTGCAACAAAATAAACATAAAATATTCATCATAACCCAAAGAATAAAATGGGTTTCATAAACATCATCCCAGCATAATGTAATCCATATAAAACAAATGGATATTTTTTCATCATAAAACGAATAAAACCATGTAAATAATAAATACATTATAGTTGAAACATAATCATACTAAATAATGTCATCTTAGATGGAATACAGTTTTGACAAAACACTTGAAATGAATTCTTGAGGAAAATATCCTTTCTTCTTCAAAATCAATTTCTTTTCAAAAGATTCCATGAAATATTAAAAGAAAAGAATTTTGTTTAAAATAATCATGAAATATTTTAGAGGAAGCTTCATTAAAATTATAAATTATGAAACCATAAAAATCCGTTCATGACATATATGTTAAAAAACATTCTCCTCGTACATTTACCAAAAAAGTCAAAAAGTTCCTCGTATGGTAAACAAAAGAAAGATTCCGTCCATTACACAATGTAAAAGTCAAAGAGGGGTAAACATGACACTAAAAAATACATTTTATAATATTAAAAACTTTATAAAAAACATTTTTTATGAACATGGATGAAAAATATAACCCCAGTAAATACTTACGTATAAGCAATCTCGAATAAAAATGAGATTGCAAAATTATTCCTTACTTTATGTCCAATTTCTTCCGTATGTGTATGAGACTCCTGTATAGTTGGTTTTAACATATTATTATATTTTAAAATAATCATAATAATTTTTTATTATATCATATATGATTGACTTATGACATTATATGACCCGTTCATTTGTCAATTACATGATAAAGCGGCCTTTTGGGTAAAATCGTTTCATTTATTGTACGTGTTTGGACTCATTGTTCTTGATATTATTATTACTTATATAATGATTTAATTACTTCCAGAATGTAAAAAATGATTTATATATCATATATATTCAGTATATATATATATAATAGATAGATAAATGAAATGGAAGACACTGTTAATGGAGAGGGTAGGCCGTACGTACGCATGAATGCTGTTTTCCTTTCCTTATTGACTTGAATCGAAGTAAGTAGATGACACACACACACAAAGATATATATATATATACATAAATAAAGTAGAATTATTATGTTATATATAAAATTGTTATTCATTATATATACTTTATAATCATTCTTGAATCGTTAACATGGAGAATGAATCTCATCGCGTCGTGGAGATGGTAATCTGTACGTACGCTCGAGCGATGATATCGTTCCCATAATTATTTAATGTAATTGGAGTTGATTATATAATATCTCAGAATAATTATGATGTTATAATAACCATATATAGTTATTCTTTACACCATTATACCCATCCAATTAAGGTGCTGGTGGAAAAACAGATTACACCATGGTGTGGAGACGGTATTCCGTACGTACGCATGCGCGGTGATTTCGTTTTCTGTAGGATGGATAGAAGGTTAAATGGGGTTCTTTCATATTTATAATAACATATTAGTATATTAGTGATACTTATTTTATAACTTTATAATGAAACAACTAAAGAAGAAGAAGTTGATGAAGAAAGAAACTCGAAAGAATCAGTAGAAGAGATTACCTCTTCTTCAACACATCTCTTTTAAGATTCCTTTTAAGGCACATGAGTTGGTCTTTTGAGAAGACCATAACCATAATAATATGACTAGAGGGGTTGAGAAGAGAAATTTTTAGGGGTTGGATGAGCTTGATGGCTCAAAATTGAGTGAATAGGTGAGGGAAGGAGGAGCCCTTATATATGAGAGTAGAGGGATACTTTTGGAAACCTTAAAAATATTAATTAATAATAAAATGAAATCCCACATAAAAACTTCCAAAAATGACTAAATTAGAAGATGAGATGTGGCAGGGTTGTAATCGCATCATCCAATAATATTTAGACATGTTTTATGTTTATTTCAAACCTTATCAACTTGATTTATCATTATTTAATATATTTAATTTTATTTATGGTAATAAAATTCTAAATATTAAATTGTAATTAATACATATTAAATGTTGTAAATTTCACATATTTGGATAATTTATAACCTTTTAGACCATAAAATTTACAATTTTTAGTTTTTAATTTTTTTTATTTTTAAATAATTTAATAATATGTTATTTTTATAAAATATCAACAGTGTCAATTTTGACACTATTCATTATTTGAATTTAAAAAAAACACAAAGAAGATATGTTCAAAAAAAATATATAATAGATTCCTAAAATGTCATATTCATCAAAAAAGTTCATGGGAAGATTAATTTGTTTATATATTATTTATTTTAATATTTTTAAAACCATTTATTTGTTATATCTCTTAATAAAATAATTAAAACAACATTTTTGTATAATTATTTAATATATGTATTTTTTGAATAAAAATTAAAAATAAAATACTATGATGAAGATAAATCTATTAACTTTTACAATAATATTTTTACTCAAATTTATCATCTTAAAATCACAACATTTAAATTGTTATGTTTATTAAATTATGAAGGTGACAACTTTGACATCATTTAAAATAAATTAATATAAATGTCAAAATCTGTTTTATAGGGCACCAAATGGTCCACAAGTCAACACATGGATGATTATGGTGTAGATATACTCTACCAATAAGTTTTAGGAATGTTTATGGTCATTTTTATAGGTATTATTATTTTAATGAAAACTATATTTTTTATTTTTCACTAAGGAAATTATTTCTACATCATTAATGTATAAGCTATTAAGGTAATTAAATATATCATAAAAATTACAAATAAATTACCATAACAAAGAAAAACATGTTATCTTTCAAATTTTTATTTATAATCTAATTTATATTCTACATAGCATTATATTAAAAATACTTTAATTATTAATGTTTGAGTGAGACATATTTCACATTCCTTTAAATCAAATAAATTAAAGGTCTTAATCACATCCAAGTGGGTTCAAATAGATTCCATTTTGACCCAAGTATGATTCAGGACGAAATAAAATCATCCAATTATATTAATACAAATGTTATGGTAATTTTATAATATTATATTTCCCCTTAATTACCCGATTTAACTTTAACTATGGTATATGAATTTTACCGTAGTTACTATTCATAGTGCCAAAAAATAAAAAGATTCCCATTAACATAATTTAGACCAACTAATTCCAAATATAGAATCTATTTTTACTAATTAAAATCACAAAAGTTTCAGATATTAATTTAAAATTAATCTCGTTGTTAAGAATATGAGTTTTAAAAGATAAAACATTGCAAAATATTGAAATGATTTTACCTATTAAATCAATGTAAAATCAATGATAATCACATAAATTATATTAAATGGTAAAAATATATTCTATTTATACTTTAAAACAATTAAAAAATTATAATTTATCCATATAAATTCTTATTTTGAAAAAATTGTTTTTAATTAAAATATAACGTGTTTTACTATTCATTAAAATATGAATGTTATCAGAATAATATGAAAATTTTATGCAAAGTAAAATTTTAAATCCTAATTCTGAATAAGAATTTTATTTTGTCAAATTGAACCTATAAACATGTCAAAAACTAGATTTAAAGTCGGTGCGCCATCAAAAGGCGGCAAAACTGCATTTTTTTGAAAAATACTTATTTTACCTGAAAAATTAATTTTTTTCTCATACCATGTTCTATAAAATTTTTAAGATGAATTATAATGTTATAAAATTCAAAATTTAGTTAATACTATTCATAAAGTCTTGTTCATAATAATATTATAAAAATATATCGGTTTTTGTGAAACCCGGTATTGCGTACTACACACGCTATCAAGGAAGGTCGTGATTGCGTGTAATGCAAGCCAAGTCAGGGCTGCATGTAGTGAAAGATCCCTTTGGTGTTGCATATAACATAATCAAAACTTATTTCATTTATTTATTAAACAAACTCTATACTTAATGTTGCATAGAATAATTTCCCCAAAACGAACTTGAAATTGTGTGTAACATCAGCCAAGAATAGTGTTGTATATACTGAAAGCTAGTATGGTGTTCCGTATAGTACATGCTAATCTTGGCGTAGCATAAAACACAAGACATAAATGTAATTTAAAGAATATTTTTCATAAAATATCTGGGTGTTACACTAACTGTGCATGGTTCCCCTTAAATTAATGAAGGCTGCATGGTTAAAACATGTTTTGGGAACCTGTGCATCCGAAATGTGTGGCCCGTCAATTCTTGGTGACATTACCATTTATCCAAAAAAATATAACCAAATGTATAATTATTTGTTCCATTGGTGGATTACCTTAAGTCGTTGAGAGCTCCCATTTGATTTTCTTTTATATAATTTGTTCTCATTTCCCTATCCGAACTTAGATTCAAGCAGCAATCATCTGATCGAATTCCTACCGGTATGTTCTTTGATAATCTTGTGTTGTTATTTGTTTGAATTCATATAGATAGATTATTTATGTGAAAGATAATATATATTATTTTTATGTTCTTTATCTATTGTATAATTGTCTTCTGATCTAGATCAAATAAGAAGCTGATATTGGATGAGTGGTCTACTATTGACCGATGGTAGGTAGTAAATAACATTACCATGGTGCGTGGTGTTTTATAAGCTCTGTTTCTATTATGCCACTCGATCGATTTTCTATAGGTCCCACTTTATTTTATTGATTAATTTAATTTGAGGAAATGAAACCTGTTATAGAAACACAATGGCACTATTGGGTTTCTTGGTGGCTGTTTCCCAAACCTGGGCCAGCCATGGGGAGTGCATTTTATTTTTCCCATTTCTACACAACCCATGGGGTGTTTATGTGTGATTTCATAGTTAGAGGAAGCCTTTAATAAATTGGATTGAATTTTTTGAAATGATTCGAAGTTGATTTGCCTCCTTTTCAATGTTATACATAGTTTTGAATTTTTTAACACTTAAATGTGAATTGTTACATGAGTAAAATAAACTCATTTAATGTTATGGAATGTGAATTTATGAATTAATTTGATGAAATTAAATGGTAGTGGATTCCTTGTTTAACATACCATGGATCATGATTCCTATAGATTAAATGGATGGTTCCCCCGTGGATCTTGATAGTGATAGTGGACTCCATAGATGTGATTTATCCATGGGTATGGATTTTGTGGGACACCTCTGGCCCTAATACCCCTAGGTTCCACATTGTTTAGGATCATAGTGGACATAGTCTATTGACATGATCCTTGGATCCTTTTCCATGTCTATCTAAGTTTCCATCATGATGCTCTTGTGACATGATGTTATCATCAACACCTTATATCCGACCCCGCGGGCCTTACACATTAGATTATATGTCTTGTCCATGGTAATTATGAAACATATATATTTAATTTTTATTCACAGAATATATTATAAACTTTTTTTAATGGAATGGATATGGTAGACTTGACACATTTGGTTATGTGGTGTGACCTTTGTGGTTTTTTTCTTTATAGATTTCTTATTGGACAATCTTATCCCTTGTTTTGTACAGATCCTTGTGTGGATAGACAATTTCACTTACATGTATCATATATTTCATTGGAACTTATTAATATAATTTATTTCTATGATATACATTGAATAGAGATTAACATGTTCTATGTAACCTACATTTGTTAAAGATAACATTGGGGGTTTCATATTGACTGTCATGTCGCACCTTGTTCTAGAAGCTATAGGGTACCTAGACAGGCTTCATGGATATAGTTAGTGATAGAGGAAAGCATCCATAGAATGATTCTTGATCTGTTCCATGCTTAGGAGTAGAGAATCACATGACCGATCTTGGATCTTGATGCTTGCTGCGATAGTTCCATTTTGGTATTGCTCATATTTTTATACTTGTATTGTATTGATGTATGTATACCTATTTTGTATACTTTGTAGAAACATGATATCATCTTAATTTTTATATGAGATTAATTCTGTAATTGTTTATATATTCCTTCATGGATGTTTATCTTCTTTCTTATTTATTTTATACTTCCTCTATTGACTAATAAGTTTAATACCATCTGATAAAAAGGAAAAAAATTCCCATATACACAACTTAGGCCCCCAATACTAGTCTGTAGTATATGGAGTTTGTGGAGATGCACTTGAGGCCATGCGACCCATCATCTCAGGGCACCCTTTAGTGGAATTTGTCATTGGAAGGTACCAAGTGGTATTAAATAATTTATTTTCGTGAAATCATACTATTTTGTGACATTAGATATGTATAATAAGGAATTAGAATATGGTATTGAACAATTCTTGGTATTAGCTAACCCATGTACAAGAAAAATCCAAATTTCCACGAATGGATATTTCTATTTTTCTAGATGATGACTATTACAGTTGATTGGATTCCACCATTGGGTAATGCACATTAATTGTGATGTTATTATTATAATTACTAAAGATTTGTTTTACCATTTCTTAATGTGATGAGGGTATGCATCTCATGAATCATTTTAGGAATATTATAGGATTCAAATGCCATAAATTATTCCATACCATATAGGATTAATTTCCTGAAAATATGACTTTGTGATATGTTCCTCATGTGATATACCTAGTGTTTGATAAATTATTTGTGGATGATATTGATAATAATGGTTTGTATATTGAGATACTTTCATTAAATACATAGTCTTTTCCTGATTAGTCTATAATAGATACCCTAAGCTGCAAATTATGGCATGTTGATACATGGACCATTGGTCACATGGACTAGAAAGTGTTATGATGTGGATTAAGTGGATGCCATATTTCAGTCCATGAGGTGTATAGGACCTTATGGATATAATTGACACATCATTTGGTTAAACCATTTAATATTAAACAAGAATGGAATATGAATTTAAAATAGAAAATATATTTTGAAAAAGAGAAGTTGACCTTTACTTGTGTTTGTGTGAGAATTAGGTAGTGTATCTGGTAGTGTTATGATAAAATTAATTTATTCAATCCTATATTAGTAGAATTCATAGGGGTGAAAAGTGATAATAGAAATTTCTAGACATATCCTACTCTTTTATATATTATATCTTGGTTATCGATCTTTTTAGAAGATTTTGTTTAACATTATGGAGACATGCCACCATGAAGACCTATATTCATGAAACATGAGGGAGGGGACAATCATGATCAGGAGGTAGTGTTCCATGGTATACTAGTGGGTTCTCTACTAATAACATCTATGGAAACATCTATTTTACTGCACATAGGTTTTGAGGAATAGTTACACATGCAGTTTTAACTCTATATGTTGATGTTTTAGGGAGCACCACTGCCATCTTTATATATGGCTAAGCCGACGTGTGTGTACTAAAAGTAACATCCAACAATTTTTTTTTCTGGGGATGGATGTCTATAGGCTTTTGATCTATGGAATGAGACTGTTTTGTTGATATCGATACACGTCCTCAGAAGATATTGAAGCTTGCGACTACCATTATTTATAGAGTAGCAAAGAATTTTTAGGATGTTCTGGGTCTGGTTGACAGGCTGTGAGATTCGATTTGGGCTGACCCAAACTAGATATCACAAATATTGTTCCCTTGAGACATTGAGAGTAGATCTGGAAAGATATTTCATGCATATAGAGGTGGGTTTTTTTGACAATTATGGAGTATTTGGTACACTATACATAGAGTAACCTGATGGAAGCTATGGGCATAGTGAAGACTAGTGTGGTACTCAACCCAACATTTAGACTTCTAGTGGTAGGAAATGATGTTTTGAGGATTCTCACAAGGATAGTACCTGCTAGGTTATTAGTGCTTGTAGTTCAATTTTCTATCATCAGTATAGAATATGGGGACATGCAAGGAATCAATGTGATTATGATTGAATCAAGTGTTGAGTTGGCATCATGATGTGACACTTACAACATTTTTTATGTATATTCTCTCCAATAGTTAGAGGATGGGGTTCAACACCAACACCGAATTCAGGAGTGGGTATTATAGCTCTGTTTCAGGTTGGGAGCCCAATAAGTAATGATAATTCTGTCCAGGGTGGTGGTTGTGACCAAGGTATCCATGAACCAGTTGTACCTAGAAATTACATTGTGATTGGTCCCAGTAGTGAGGTTGTGTTATAGTGATTCGGTTTATGCTAGAAATATTCTATACAACCTACCCCTGAATAGAAGGGTTCTAAAGAATCTATTGTGAGTGGTATGATCTTAGTAACCTCTACTCTGGTATATACTATATTTGATAATGTTTCATCATATGGATTCATATTTTCACTTGTTGTGGAGAGTATTTGGAAAGTGATTCAGTTTACTATGGGAATCATCACACTTGATATTCCATTGGGGATCTAAATGGAGAGTGTTGACTAATGTAGGGATTGAGACCCAGATATTAGTGGGTTTCACACCATAAGAATGTTTTTTCATTGTGATTATCGAGTTTTAAATCATTCTTAGGATATAATTGACAATAACTTATCCAGAAAACATTGATTATTATCATTAAAGGGTAACATTTACATAACCAGATGGAAGAGTTTTTATTTAAAAGGCTGAATGGGTTTTCCAAGAGAGAAAAAACAGAATAGAACATTGTGGGATGGGTGGGATGAAATCGTAGATTTATAGTTGATATCACAATGATAATGGATAACATCAAGCAGATTTTCCTCCAGTGGTTGATCATTTCATGCTTTTTTCTTGGAATTCATTTTTGGTTTAACTTCTATGAGATAGGTGAGATAACTATTAACCTCTTTCTAGGAGATAAACCAGTATCCTTTCTACCATATAGAATGTCTATTAAAGAGTTACAAGAACCCATGAGGTATTTAGAATATTTATATTTAAAGTTGTTTATGTGACCCAATACACCTCATTAGGGTTCACCTATCATTTGTGAAAAATGGCGGATGATACCCTTATGTTATGTGTGTATTATCCGAAATTGTGCAAGTTGGTGGTTATGAAATGATATCCCTTTCCGCAAATAAATAAACTATTTGATTAGGTCTGAGGAGATTTGGTGTTCCCCAAAATTGATTAGAGATTGGGATTCCACTAGGTACATGTTTGACCTTCATACATACCTCATGCAGGTTTTCATGGAGGCTATGGTCTATATGAGTATCTGGTTGTTTCGTTCAGTGTCACAAATAATACATGAGTTTTCATGGAACTATGGAGTTGGGTTTTCTATACTTATATGGACTTTTGTCGTGTTTTTCCTAGAATATATTTTTATGTGTTATCCCAATCGACACGACCATTCCATTATTCATGGAATCATTTTGTATACACTATGATAAAATAATATATATGATAATATCACAAAGAACCACATATAGATGGATAATATTCACTTTTTTGGATATATTATCTCAGATATAAGAGTATCATTTGAAACAGAGAAGGTGAGAGATTTAGTTTCCTAGGAGCTTCCCAAGAACGTCATTGATATATAGATTTTCTTAATTGATAATATATATTAAAGGTGATTCATACCAGAATTATGATTCTTAGTAGAACAATTGATAGTCTTTACTAAGAAATTGGTGTAGTTTATATTGTTAGATACCAGTGATACAACCCTTTATGAGTGACTGAGAGACTCAATTTTGTTCTGGTCTTGATTTATCCTGAGTAAGGAATGAGATACACAGTTCATTAGGATGTAAAAGGTATAAATATAGTAGTAGCTATGGTAGAAGGGGTTATATTGATGGAATACACATATTTTCAGTTGAGGCCACATGGGAGAAATTAGTTGACACACGATATTGGGATTATAACAGTTGTTCAAGCTTTCCACCATTGGAGACTCTATTTACTGAGAGAGCATTTTGTTGTGTACATCGACCACAAAATCCTCAAGTATATATTTACAAAGTGTGATCTAAATCTGAGAAGCGAATGTAACACCCCTAGATTTCATAGTATATATCTATTTCAAAAAATATAATAGCTTTTTTGTCACGCAACACCGACATGACATGTGTTATATTTAAGACTGAGTTTTTGCAAAACAACACATTAGTATTATAATTATTTAAATGCTATATTTATTTATCAATTAAATATTTTAACACAAATAGTAACTTTTAAATATTAAATTTTATTTATAATTCATTCAAATAAATAAAACATATTTATAATGAAATGCATAAGTTTTGTTAAAATAGTTATATATTTAGAAAAAGATATTTTTTAACATGAACTACTTTTATCTCCTTTTGTGAATAGTATTAAAAGTAATTTTAGACACTCCTAAAAATTGAATTTGGTAATGTAGACTTAATTTTTCAATTCATAAAATCCATATTATATTAGGGTTAAATTTTTGTACTTTTCTAATAACATTCCTATTTTGATGAATAGTGAGAAATTAAAAATTTTAATAAAAACATCATTTTTAATAAAAATAATTTATAGTGAAGAATTATAAATATGAGTGGCTTTAAAGTATCATTAAATTATATTTTAATAATTTAATATAATTTAGGTCTTTGGATGTAACTCCACATTTAAATAGTATATAAACACATTTCAATATTTTGATAGTTTTTATTTCTTAAAAACTCACTTTTTGATTTTGACAACAGGAATAAATTTAAAATTTAATTATGAAAAATCCATGTTTTGAATTTGGAAAACTGGATTCCATATTCAGAATCAGGAATTCCAAATTTTTTAAATAGTTAACTCTTATTTTTAGAAATTATGAATAGTAGCTTTAGTAAATATTTTATTTACCATGGTTAAAGGATAAATCAGGAAAATAAGGTTAAAAAATAATATTATATTAATATTAAATTACTCTAACATGTGTCCTAACTGTATTTTATGATACATTTCTGAATATGGTCATCCTTGGGTCGATTTCTAGACCCCATAGAGCCACATGTATGTGAAAATGAAACTTTATAATAATTAATTTAAATATAAGGAAAATGTAACATAAACATATATCTTTTAGTAAAACAAATTTTATATGGGGTAATATAAGTGATATTTTAGACTATATGTAGTAATCTTAATGATAAAATGATTTCATACATCATGGTATTTTATATACAGTTTTTAGATATGAAATAAATATAGTTGTTTAAGACACAATAATGAGAGAGTATTTTCTTCATTAATGAAGGCATGAAATAAAGGATACTATAAATATTAAAATAAATATAATTTGAATGTTTTTATGCCATAAACGAATTTTATAGGTGAATATGACATGCTAGGGTTGATTAAATGTATTTTTTGTATAGTAATAAATTTTATTTTACTTTCAAAAAAACAAAATACTAAATAGTGTCAAAATTGAAATAATGAGTTTTTAAAACAAATACTATATTATTAAATGATATTATAATACTAAAAATATAAGGATCATCCAAAGGACTTATATAATGAAAAATATATGTTGTTAATGAACCATCTGATGTTCTTTTATCATTTATTAGTATGTTTAATAATCATTTAAGATAAAAAACTAGAAGACATTGTAAAAGATAAACTATTTAACTAAGAGTTATATCTAAAATATAATTTCAATATGGTTTCCTAAAATTGTCTAAAACATATTGGTTGAGAGGATTTATGACCATACCCATGTTATACTCTAGATAAATCCATTTTTATCCATTATAAACCAAAAATTATTTTATAATAAAATAATATTTCAAGCTTTTCCTAAAGTACCCAACACCTCTCTTATAAAAGGGTACTTACCCTTCTCTTATATCAACACCACCAATGTAATTTGGCATGGCCGAACCCTGGTCAAATATCTACCTAAGTACCCTCAATTCATCTTAGAGGCCTTAATTTGATCATAAATCCATCCAAAGAGACCTTTTGTTCA
This sequence comes from Viscum album, assembly GCA_963277665.1. Lineage (NCBI taxonomy): Eukaryota > Viridiplantae > Streptophyta > Magnoliopsida > Santalales > Viscaceae > Viscum > Viscum album. The sequence continues at coordinate 286,161,611 of OY728153.1, read as the reverse complement.
AATCAAAAGGAAACACTCGAAGAAGAAGTAATTATTTCAGCACCTCTTAATTTTTTTTTCGTCTTCCACTTCCCATTACATATTAATTTACATACTAAAATAGTAACTCCAATACCTTATACACAATGAGATTTTATTATAAATATTTTTAAACCATATTCATTATTCTATCCATCTTATGAATGACAATGTCACCATACGTGTGTATGTATGGCTTATCGTCTCTACATCGTGGTGTAGTTTGTTATTCAACACTAAATTATTTGTATGTGTATAATAATGAGTGTTATTAATTCAAATAATATATATAACATGGTAATTATCATTTAAATATAATATACCATCCAATTAAACACTGTCTTACTATGGATAGAATGATATTGTCGCTCGTGCTTACATATGACTTACCGTCTCCACAACGTGATGCGATTAATCTTCAACGATCACCATTACAAAATTATATATATATATATATAAATAAATATTGATTATGTATGATATATATATGAAATTTAATTAATACATGAATTATATATATTTATGTAGATAAATATATTTCATTTACTAACTTACATACTATAACGACCCATACTTTACATACATGGTTATTACTTCAGAATTGAAGCATATATATTACAACATATAACAAAACCATGATGGGACCGTATAGGTATAGTGACTTTTTAAAATGGGAAACATAAACCACTGGTTCATAAATCATCTACACTGTCTCACATTTAATTCATCATATCTTGAGTCCCTTTTTTTATATCCTACTTAATACCCTTCTTCCTGACCTGGGGAAAAGAAAACATACAAAAGGGTGATCTCAAATGCTCATTAAGGGTAAAAAAATTAATATCAATCATATCATATTCATAAGAACATAATATTGTGAAAACATTAACCTGCAAAAAAGATCATAATACCATAACATGGGATAAATCATAGTAGTGAAATATAATCGCAATAATCATAACTTAAAACATGAAACTTTGTGTCATACACAAATAATCATAGAAAATCATTTCATATTAGTCAAGGATCTTTTCCAAGTCCATCATAGTGGAAATATTCCATTACTGAACCGAGTTCACTCCTCGTTCCAGTCCCATATCACTGAACCAGATTAACATGTCGTTCCAGCCATGTCTATCTCATGAAATATAAATCTTTACCCAATGCATTGGAAGGAGATATAGGTCCCACCCATCTCATAATGAAACCATTCTTATGTGTTCCACAAAATCGTAAATCATACATCATATCATAACCCATGTAATAAAATGGGATTCTTAAACATCATGACATCATAACATAATCCATATAAGATAAAAGGACATCATAAAATTAATTCCATCATAACATAATCAAATCAATGTAAAAATATGGATAGAAATAGAACCCTATATTATCTTAGGTAGAAAATAATTTTGATAAAACACTTGAACTCCATTCTTGAGGAAAATATCCTTTCTACTTCAAAAACATTTTTCCGTTCTTAACATGTTAAAAAAATTTAAACTAAAAGAAGTTGATTAAAAATAAACTTGAAAACATGTAAAGGAATATTTTTGGAAATAATGTTATATGAAATCATAAAAATCCATTTATTCCATATAAGTTAAAAAAACATTCTTCTCGTACTTTGGCCGGAAAAGTAAAAAAGTACCTCATACTAAAAATGACAAAAGATTCATTTCATGTATTTTACTAAAAACACCCCATTGGGTAAAATTGGATTTAAAAAATTTTATTAGGATAGAAATAATATTAAATATTGAGGAAATATGTATGTGGATGATAAATATTCCCCAGTAAATTATAAAGTATAAACAATCTGGGATAAAAATGAGATTGCGAGATTTTCCCTTACCTTAGGTCTGATTTGCTACGTACGTATCCAAACCTCATGTATAATGATTTAAATAATGACATTGACTTATTACAGAATCATATTAATTGTTATGATATCATATATGGTCATATTCTTATGTTCTTATTAGTAATATTTCATTGCTACTTGTTATTCGGGTGTTCATTGCTTTATGTTATTAGGCATGTTTTGTCAAAGAAATTCTTATTTGAATTTTTAGTTTATAAATAACTCGTTTCCAGAATTTTATTAGTGTACTATATATCATATATATTCATTCAATTCATTTATATAATCATTATTCAATGAAGATCATGTAGAACGAGTCGCATGACATCGTGGAGACGGTAGGCCATACGTACGCACGAGCAATGATATCGTTCCCATGATCGTGGAATTGTATTGATGCGTATGTATACTATTTCAGAATCAATATCACTTTACAACAATCATATATAGTTATTATTTACACCATTATACACATCCAAGTAAGGTGTTGGTAGAAAAAAGGTTACACCACGACGTGGAGACGATATTCCGTACGTATGGTCGCGCAGTGATTTCGTTTTCCGTAGGATGGTTAGAAGGTGAAATATGGTTGTTTCATATTTATAATAACATATCATTTTATGAGTGATACTGATGTTATTACTTCATAACGAATCAACTAGAGAAGAGGAAGTAGAATAAGAAATAAATTTGAAAGAATCGGTAATTGATATTACCTTTTCTTCGACATACCTCTTTGAAACCTCCTCTTAGTGCACTAAAACATGTCTTTAAATAAGACTATGACCTCTAGTGTATTTCTAGGTAAGTTTATAAGGGAAATGGTCAGGGTTTGTCCGAGCATGAAGGCTCAAAATTGTATGAGGAGGAGAGGGAGGAGGTGCCCTTTTATAAGGGAGGAGAGGGGCACCTTAGAAAAAACATAAAATATTATATTATAATAAAGTCATATTTGGTTTATAATAGCTCCAAATTGATTTATTTGGAAGATAAAGTTGGTATGGATGTAATTACTCTCAACCAAGAGGTTTTAGACATGTTTAGGTTACTATTTTAACTTTATCATTTAGATTTAACTCTAAGTTAAATATTTTAACTTTTACTGGGTCTTCTTGCTTTCTTACATTATATGGTTAATAAACGTACAGTAACAATCCAAACGAACTCCAAGTGGTTAATTATTAATATATATAACATTATATAAGTCATTTTTCTGAACCATAGATCTTTAGGAATATAATAACAATTAATAATATAATATGTGTTTTAAAAACTATTTTATGTCAATTTTGACACTAATTCGTAATTGATTTTTTGTAAAAATCAAAACAGCATGATTAGTTCAAAAAAAGTTAATTAAATAAATAAAAACATGTCATATTAACCTATAAAATTAGATTAATTCATAAAAAGTCTCAAATTACATTTATTTGGGTATTTATAATAAAAATTATGGTAATATTTCCTAAATAGGGTAATTACTACATCATCATTGTGTCATTAATAAATTACATAATTTATTGTCTAAAAATTGAAACTAAAATACCATTATTTAGGAAATATTATTATCTTTCTAATGAATATTTATAGTAGAATTTATCTTATGTATAACCCTACATTAAAAATGTTTTTAGTTTTCAAACTCCGATTTTAACTATTTTAACACTTCTTCAAATAAAATAATAATAAATGTCCTAATCTAATAAAAGTGGACCTAAAGGGTAATATTTTATTCGTAAGGTTGTTTTTTGGTCTAATTACACTTATCCAATAGAATTAGGACATGTGTTAGGGTAATAATATTATCATTTTTACCTTTAATTACCCTATAAACTTTTAACCGTGGTAAATAAAATTAAAAAGTTACTATTCACCAAAAAAAATATTTTTATATTATTGAACCACATTTTACTCTTTGATGTTAACCGTGTCTCTCGAATTTTCTAAATTCCACTCATATTAGTGGTAAAATTACATTTTATGTGCATTTGAAAATTCACCTAGGAGGTGGGTAAAACACGGTGAAAATTTCAATAAAATTTTTATATATCTAAAATTATTATAAAATGACTCCAATGAATTACATTGAACTTATATAGGTATGATGTTTCAATTTTGACCTAAAATAAATTTAAATAAAATAAATAATTATTTAAATACAAATTGGGTTTTTAAATAGTAACCCAATGTTTTCACTATTCAACAAAAACTGAATGTTTTCAGAAAAATACCAAAATTTCACCCTAGGCTAATTTCAATATTCCGAATCAAAAAATGAAGTCCATTTTGAAAGATAAAATTTATAAAATTTCAAAATGTGGGTACTACTATTCATAATGGCTAGTTTATATAATATTTTAATAACATATCGTTGTTTAGGGAAACTCGATATTGCATACAACACATGCTATCGAGGAAGGTTGGTCTTGCATATAAGCAAGCCAAGCTAGTGTTGTGTTTAATGAAATATTCCTTTTATGTTTCATATAACATAAGGCATAAAAAATATACTTCTCATAAAATATCTGGATGTTAAATTCTACCCCCCTAAAAATGAATTTTTCCCTCAAAATTCGTCACTTCGTAACAAACATATGAGGATACCTCTCTCTAATCATATACTCAAGCTCCCATGTAGCTTCTTCTAATTGGTGGTTCCTCTATTAAACATTCACCAAGCGAGTGGTCTTGTTCCGTAGAACGTTTTCGCTATGATCTAGAATCTCTATCAGCTGTTCTTCATAAGAATGATCTTTCTCCAACGGTACAACTTCTGAGCTTAGTAAATGTGAAGGATCAGGTATGTACTTAATCAGGAGAGATACATGGAACACATCGTGAACTTGAGAGAGATTCACTGGATGCGCCAATCGGTAAGCTCTCTTCCCAACACGATCTAGTATTTCGAAAGGACCGATATAACTAGGGCTCAACTTTCACTTCTTTCCAAATCTAATTACTCTCTTCCAAGGAGATATTTGTAAGAACACTTTATCACCAACTTCAAACTCTAGGTCTTTTTTTCAGTTATCAAAATATCTTATTTGTCGACTCTGAGGTGCTCTTATGTGTTGTTGAATAGATCTGACCTTTTCTACCATCTCATCAACAAGATCAGGACCTAATTTCTTTCATTCCCCAACTTCATCCCATCTAGTTGGAGTCCTTCATTTCATTCCATAGATATCTTCATGAGGAGCCATCTGAATATTGGAGTGAAAGCTATTATTATAAGAAAATTACACCAAAGGTAGGTGTTGATCCCAATAACCATTGAAATCTATAGAGCAAGATCTCAACATGTCTTCTAGAGTTTGAATTGTCTTTTCAGACTGACCATCTATCTGAGGATGATAAGAAGTGCTAAAACTCAACTCTGTATCCAGAGTATGGTGAAGAAATATACAAAACATTCAAGTAAACCTCGGATCTCGATCAGATATAAGGGAAACTGGTACTCCATGAAATCTTACCACTTCCTTTACATATATCCTGGCAAGCTGATCCATAGAGAAATCTTCTATAATAGTAATTACATGTACTGACTTCTTAAGTTGATCATCTATGACCCAAATATCATTATTGCCTTTGGATGTTTTAGGATGTCTGGTGACAAAGTCCATATTTACGTTTTCCCATTTCTATTCGGGTATGGTTAATAGTTGTAACATCCAATTAGACTTCTGTATCTCAGCTTTAACTTGCTGACAAACCAAACATCGAGAGACATATTCAGCAACATCTCTTTTCATGCCATCCCACCTAAATTACTCTTTCACGTCCCTATATATCTTCGGGATTCGAGGATTTATAGAGAATGAAGAACTATGAGCCTCTGTAAAGACCGATAAATTTCAAGGGAAAAAGGGGGGAACTGTGCACGCATTTGAGCCTCCCGCTCCCATGTGATCTCATGGAGGTTCCCGTGCTGCCACCTGATGCGCATTAGAGGGATCGATCGTCCATGTAGGACCCACTCCTATCGATCCTCATTCTCAACCAGGACCTCTTAAAATGTAGTTCCGTCATCGATGTCCAGCTCCCCATGGAAGATGATATGCGTTGGATCATGCACGTATCTCCTCAACTGAGATATGTGAAAGACGTCGTGCACCCGGTGCAACTGAGGTGGAAGAGCTAGGCGATAATCCACCTCGCCTATCCTGCTAAGAACCTGGAATGGTCTGATGAAGCGTGGAGATAGCTTACCACCTCAGCCAAAACTCCATAGACCCAGTCGAAGTGAGACCCGTAAGAATATTTGGTCACCACCCTCGAACTCCAATGGTCTTCATCTCCTATAAGCATTGGACTTAGTCTTCTCTGTGTAGTCTTTATCTGCTCCTGGATGATCTGCACTTTCTCCATTGCTGCCTAATCCACCTCCAGTTGAACACGTACTAACCTCATCACTATCCTTAAAGGATATCTGAAAAACGACTAGCTTCTCCATCACCACTCCATGTAGCTGGATGCCCGACCTCCTGCTAAGAGAATCAGCTACTACCTTCCCCTTCCCATGAGTATAGAATATCTCAAAGTCATAGTTCTGGAGGAACTCGATCCATTGCCTCTATCTCAGGTTCATGTCCTTATGTGAGAGGATACACCTGAGACTAATGATTTGACGAGAATCGTACATCGTTCGCTCGACGAACAACATGTGAGACTAGCCATTTGTAAGTACTCATCACCACCCTTCTTCATCTACGATCTACCAGATCTGCTGAGATTCTTCCTCTATCGAAAATATAAATCTGGTCTCATCCCCTGGATGAACCATGTTCTTTGCCTAATATATTCAATCCTGACATGAACGGTACTATTTCATGCCTAGGACGACGTCGTAAGACCTCGACGCTACTACCAAGAGATCCAACCGTTACTCTCTCCTCCAATGGCCGAGTCACACTGTCAGCAGTAGTGTGTGGTCACTAGGTCTCCTCTAGTAGGAATCTCGGAAGTGAGGGTCAAGTCAACTGTTTTAACTGGAACCTCTTAGTATCAACTACATTGAATGGATAGGGAAGAAAACGTCACAAGAACATGTGTCTTTTATTACTACATCTCAAGGTACAAAGAGACAAAGCATCCACAAACAAAACATCAACAAAGCTAGAAGTATCAAGAACAAAAGTCTCCATGACTAGATCTAGTCCTGTTCTTGTTTATCCACTCACAGAGCTCCATGGTCGTAGGCATCAGCTGCCAGTAGCTGAGCTCTCCCCTGTCCACTTGTTCCCTGCGGTCGGGGTGGTATTCCTGGTGGTGGTGGTGGTGGGGCCTCAAAGCGTCGCCCACCACCCGTTGCTCGGTCATCTCCTCTACCTCATCCGCCTGCTCCCTGCGGACCACCATGGTCGAACCTCTTCCGAGGATGTCCCTCTACCACCTGTTTCTCATCTCTAGGGCGGGTCGGGTAGTCTCGAGCCATGTGACCCTGTCCTCCGCATGCATAGCACTGCCTGTTCCCCATGTGGGTGGTTCTCCTTCGTGTGCCCTGTATAATCGAATCTGCATCCTGAGATTGAAAATCTGATGTCCTAGACCACTTGGACATCTACGTCAACTGTCTACTGCCAACTTTAGAAAACTCTGATGTGGGTCGTCCTGCGGAGGGTCTCACCGCTGGTGTCTGCTCAGCGAGAAAACTCTCCACTGGAAGGGCTCTCTCCATCACCCCCACCTACATCAGGATGTTGATGGAGATCATTGAATCCCTGATCTCATGCCTTAGTCCCTTCTCATAGTTCCGAGCCCAGAACAATGGGTCTCATACCATGTCTATGGAGTAGCGCGAGAGATCGGTAAACCTCACCGAGTACTGGGATACTGTCATGCTGCCCTGCCGCAGCTCTAGTAGCTCCTGAATGTGCACGACACAGAGGGTGGCTGGAACAAACTCCATGAAGAAGAGGCTCTCTAAGTCCGTCCAAAGTAGTGATGCCACGTTGTGCACCTGGACCATCAGGCTCCACCATCTACCTACTGCCGCATGCAGGAGACTCGCCGCAAGGATCACAATGAGGTCATCTGGTGTCCCTACTAACCTGAAGACTCGAACGACAACCTCAAACCAATCCTTGGCTGCCTGAGGGTTCGTCTCTCCGCGAAACCTGGGTGGTCTCTGACGCTAAAACTCAAGTAGTGTACTAAGGCGGCGTGCACTCTCAGCAGCTGGGGCTGGTGGCATCGGTGGCTCGGCAGGTAGAGGTACCGCCGATGCCTCCGCTGTAATTGGGCCCTGCACCGAGGCCTCATCGCTCGGTGGGATTTCGTCTTGCACAAAGCTCAAAACCCTAGCTAGCTACCATCGTGGGGCCATCCTGAAAGGAGACATGTGCGCCAATGTAGAAATGTTATACCTGGTGGGATGACACAAGTAATCAAAAAAAAAACTTGAAACACACATGCAATCAATTTTTTCATGCACTGAGTCGGAAATCAGAGGTCAGGGTCCTGTTGTATGGATACGCCATCCTCCGCACCAACACTAGACTCCCTGGACTGATAACCATAGTCAATACCCTTAACACCATTGATTCATATAGAAGAAAGGTCAGAGTCCTGAGTTCTGCGGTAGAACCAAACTCCTCTGATACAAATTTCTCACAACCCTTCCTCGGGGCCCGTGCCGTTAATACCAAAATCCCACCTCCCATAGGCCAGGGGTTGGCGACTGGCACCTAAGGTGTAAATCCAGATTAAAGAGAAGGCATTGCCTTTATAATGTAAAAAAACACCACAGAGTACGCAAGCTGAAGTAAACACTAAGTAAACTGAGTACAAAGTACGTACTGGAAAGTAATGGGCCAGAATACAAACCCAACTGAAAGTAAAGTACAACTAAAAGTAAGTACAGTAGCAGAAAATTATAGTAGCAACACTGAGCTATCCACTGGAAATACCACCTTAAGGGTGGGTACAGATAGTCTCCTCAGCTCCTCGGGTCCAGCCCTCCGCTCCGAGTACGTCTCGTCCAGTGGTCCACCTCCAGGTTCCGTACAGCTCCACAAGCCATCACCTCGATCAGTAGTGTCTGTCATCTGCATCCAACACAACATAGTGTGGGTATAGCCCGTGTAGGGGTGAGTATATGCTACTTAGCAGGGACCCCAAGACCCCCGAAGGTCTCCCAGAATCCATGAAGGATAAACAACAAAGGAATGCTACAATCCCACAGTAACAACCAACTCTACTTAGGTATATATACATAAGTCATAAATTCCAGTTCGGCTCCAACATCTGAGCCCAAGTTCGATCTAGTCTATACAGGAAAGAACAATCCAATCCACACAGGATAACACAACCCAATCCACACAGGATAGAAAAAAATCATATCGAAGATAGTGATTGAAAGTCAAGACTCAACTCACACAAGTATCCATTTACAAAGAGGGGTGGAGATGATTAGATATAGCCTCTGAATCATCTCCTCTGCCGAACCCATGTAGCATCCAAGTTTAGTAGTCATCGCTACCGAAACCAAGGAGGATCCAAGTATAGTAGTCATCGTCGTCGAACCCACAGAGGATCCCAGCACGGTAGTTGAACCCACAGAGGATCCCAGTAAAATAGTCATCCTGGTCTAACCCACGGAGAATCCTAGTATGGTAGTTGTCCATGTCGGACCCACATAGTATCCCAGTATGGTAGTCCTTCTTGTCAATCCCACGGAGGATCCCAGTACGGTAGTCGTCCTCATCGAACCCACGAAGGATCCTAGTACGGAAGTCATCTTCATCACAACCAGCTCTAGGGTTCCTGCACACAACATGCTCGATTCTGGGAGGGTCTGGTCCACGATCCAAGGGAGTCGATACATAAACTGACACAGAGTCCGGAGTTGATGTATCCCAAATTTTTGTCTTGTCTAAAGAAACACAACGTGACAGGTGGCACGTCAATCGGACGCCCGGTCTGAGAGTTATTGGATTTTTTGTCATAGGGGACCGGTTGGTTTTTAAGTCCAAACCATCCTTACCATACTCCAACTATTCCCAAATCTCAAGAGTAATAAGCCAAAAGAACCACCTCACTAGGAGTAATCCAACAAAGTCGACGACACGTCAATCAGATGTCTAGAGCTCATGTTATATGTTTTTCCGTTCCGAGGGCCCGTTTGGTTTCATGTTCGAACCAACCTGGTCGTACCCAAAGTTTTCCAAAACCTTGAGTGTAATATACCAAAACGACCATATAGATCCATGGATCGCTACTCAACTGACGGTGTGTCGATTAGAGGTCTGTAGCCCAAGTCATTGGCGTTTGAACAGATGTATCCTAAAAATAGGGGGTTCGGGCCCGGTCTGACGCGGCCCGAAACCCCCTGGGCCGGCCTGAACTGGGTTAACCTGAACCAGGTCCCAGTCCGGCCCGGTTGGGCATGGCGTAGCCTGGATGGCACAACCCGGCCCGATGCGGTGGTCCGGCCCAGCGCGGGCGGTCCGGCCCAGCGCGACCGGTCGGCCCGGTGCGAGCGCCAACGCGCTGAGCGGATGCGGAAGGGGGGCACTACCCCCCTGCCATTTTAACTAAACGGTGGACCCCTATGGGGTACACCCTAGGTGGACATTGGGGGTTACAAACCCCCGACCTTCTCGAAATCCGCCAGCCATTTTGGCCGGCCGGTGAGCCACCGCGGAACCTCCCCGGGTCCCGCCTCCCTTGAACGCCGGCGGCCAGACATTCGGCTGCCCCCCTTGCAGAACCGCCGGGGCCATAGGCCATGGATATTCCCTCACCGGCGCGGCACGATAGCGCCACGCCCCTCCTCCGCACCCCCCAGCCACGAACCTCCAAGGTGTTCCGGCGCCACGCGATGGTGCCGCACCCCTCCGCCGCGGCCCGCCCTTCGCCGCGGCTTCCTTCAACATCACTAGGGCGGCGCGACGGTGCCGCGCCTTGCTCCGACGGCGGTTCTTCCATTCCCGCACGATGATATGGCACCGTGCTGTCCCCATTCCAAGCCATGATGAAATTCAACAAAAAAGGGGAGGAAGATCCGCCGTGTTTGTGCGGTCCGACCTCCTCCCGTTATATTGATAACAAGTAGCTAAAAATTGACGAAGAAGGTCAATTTAATATTGAGCATATAAAATCAACCCCTACCTCAACAACGATGTCAAAAGTTTGTGTCGCGGTTGATGGCGTCGGCGTACGTCCAAGGTTGATGGCACCTCACACCAGCTACGGAGTGGAGAAGAACGACATGTTGATCACTCCTTGCGGTGACGACGTTCTTCGTCGAGGTTTTGACGTTCCTCGCGTTATCCAACGAAGAAGACGAGTTCTAACTCCTCCAATCCTCAACACAACCAATCTAAACCCCAAAATAAAATAAGCTCTTTTTATTTTATTAAGTCATGCCATGAGCTCAAAATTCAAAAACTTAATTCAATTAATTGAAACAGTGTGTTGGCATGATTAAATGTGAGGAGAGGGGAAGTCACCCAATTAATGGGTTGTTTAAAAGTTAAGATGAGTTACACATCTTAAGTGGGGGGTTTAGAAGAGTTAGGGAATGTGAGGGGTTGGGATCATGTGGGTCCCACCCCACATTTATTCTGTCAAGGGTAGTTAACAACAGGTCGGTCTCACCCAACATCCACACATAGGTTATAACAACATAGAACATGAAATAAAATTGTAACACATTTTTATTTACTTCATATTTTAATCTTTTTTTAACAACTCTTCCGGAGCAAACACACCTTTGTAAAAGGTCCTCCTAAGAAAAAACCGGCGTTGCGGTTTTATCGGTGCCCTCATATTTCAATTCTGAGCACCAGATCAAATGTTAGAAAAACCTGATCGTCCTTTCACTAAACGTACCAGAGATAATCTTCGGAAATTTATTCCGGGCACACCAAGCCTAGGAATCAGGTACCGTTAGAAACTGCGTACTAATAAAATCCCAAAGAAAGTAAGAAAAAAAATTCCTTGAAATTTACAGGCCCTTTTTCTTTGTTTCCATAGTTTTTGATGTAGCATTACAGGGACGTAAAGCCCTGAGGTGGGAGTAATGTAAAGACACATAAATTTCAAGAATTTGTTTTTTCTTAATTTCTTTGGGATTTTATGAGTACGCAGTTTCTGACAGCACCTGAATCTGAGGCCCGGTGTGCTCGGAATAAATTTCTGAAGTTTAGCTCGGGTACGTTCAGTGAAAAGACGAGCAGGTTCTTCCAACTTTTGATCCAATTCTCATAATTGAAATACGAGGGCACTGATGAAACCGCAACGCCAATTTTTGCTTAGGAGGACCTTTTTCGAAGGTGTGTTTGATCGGGAGGAGTTTTTAAAAAATATTTAAATGTGAAGTAAATAAAATTGTGTTACAATTTTATTTCATGTTCTATGTTGTTATAACCTATGTGTGGAAGTTGGGTGGGACCCACTTTTTGTTAACTACCCTTGAGAGAATAAAGGTGGGGTGGGACCCACATGAGCACAACCCCTCACATTCCCTAACTCCTATAAACCCCCCACTTAAGATGTGTAACTCATCTTAATTTTTACGCTTCCCATTAATTGGGTGACATCCCCTCTCCTCACATTTAATCATGCCAACACACTAATTCAATTAATTGAATTAATTTTTTGAATTTTTAACTCATGGCATGACTTAATAAAATAAGAAGAGCTTATTTTATTTTTGGGGTTAGATTTGTTGTGTTGAGGATTAGAGGAGTTATAACTCGTCTTCTTCGTTGGAGAACGCGAAGAACTTCAAAACTTCGACGAAGAACGCCGTCACCGCTAGGAGTGATCGATGTGCCATTCTTCTCCTCTCTGCAGCAGGTGTAAGACGCCATCAATCATGGACATGCGTCGACGCCGTCAACTGCGACGCCGACTTTTGACATCGTTGTTGAGGTAGGGGTTGATTTTATACGTTCATGATTAAATTGATATACATTGTTAATTTTTACCTGCTTGTTATCAATATAACGGGAGGAGGTCGGACCGCAAAAACACGGCCGATCCTCCTCCCCTTTGATGTTGAATTTCTTCGTGGCTTGGAACGGGGGCGGCGCGGTGCCATAGCATCGCGTAGGAACGGAAGAACCATGACCAGAGTGAGCCGCAGTGAAGGAGCGCGGTGCCGTTGTGCCGCGCCGGTTAAGACGCGGCCAAGGGCAGGATGCGGAGGAAGGGTGCGGCACCGTAGCACCGCGCTGGAAAATCTTGGAAGGCTGTGGCTGGGGCGGGCTGTGGCGGAGGGGCGCAACTCCATCGCGCCGCACCGGTCGGGGAAGAGACTCGGCCTTTGGCGGAATCGGTTCGGAAAGGGGGGCGGCCGGATGTCCGATCGCTGGAGTTCAAGGGATGCGAGACCCGCCGGGGGGGGGGGGGGGGTCCCGCAGCGGCTCACCGGCCGGCCAAAACGGTCGTCCGAGTTCGGGAAGGCTGGGGGCTTGTAACCCCCGGCGGCCACCTAAGGGGGACCCCATAGGGGTCCGCCGTTTTGGGAAAACATGGGGGGTGGTGCCCCCCTTCCGCATCAGCTCAGTACGTGGGCACCCACATAGGGCCGACCGGCCACGCCAGACCGGACCACCGTGCCGGGCCAGACCGCCTGCGCTGGGCCAGACCGCCCGCGCCGGGCCGGGCCGCCCGCGCTGGGCCAGACCCCCTTGTCGGGCCGGACCGCGCTGGCTGGGTCAGGCCGCGCTAGTAGGGCCGGGCCGTGCCCAACCGGGCCGGACCCAGACCTGGGGTGGGTCGACCCGGTTCGGGCCGACCCAGGGGGTATCGTGCCGTGTCGGACCGGGCCCGAACCCCTTACTTTCAGGACAAATCTGTTCAAACCCCCATAAGATGGACTACAGACCTCCGATCGACACACCATTAGTTGCATAGAGATCCTTGGATCGAGACAGTCATTTTGGTATATTACACTGTAGGTTTCGGAGAACATTCGGTATGGACGGGTTGGTTCGAAGACAAAACCAACCAGGCCCTCAGAACGGAAACACTTATAACTTGAGCTCCGGATGTCCGATTGACGTGCCGTCAACCTTTTTGGATTACTCTTAGAGATATGGTTCTTTTGGATTACTATGCTAGAGGTTTGGACGCAGTTGGAGTATAGTCTAGTTGGTTTTGACTTAAAAACAAACCGGGCCCCTAAGATGAAAAAGTCAATAACTCTCAGACCAGGCATCCGATTGACGTGCCGTCTGTCGCATTGTGTTCCATTGGATGAGACGGAACTTTTGGATACAACAAATCTGGACTTCGTGTCAGTCGATGTATCGACCCCCTTTTCTTGTGGAGCGGACCCTCCCGGAATCGAGCAAGCTATGTGCGGGAATCCTAGAGCTGGCTATGACGAAGATGACATCCCTACTGGAATCCCCCGTGGGTTCGACGAGGACGACTACAGTACTGGGATCCTCTGTGGGTTAGAAGAGGACGACTACCATACTGGGATCCTCTATGGGTTCGACGTGGAAAACTACCTTACTGGGATCCTCCGTGGGTTCGACGAGGATGACTATTGTACTGGGATCCTCTGCGGGATTGACTACCGGGCTGGGATCCTCCGTGGGTTTGATGATGATGAATACTAAACTTGGATCTTCCGTGAGTTTGGTAGTGACTACTACTAAACTTGGATTCTATGTGGGTTCAGTAGAGGAGATGATTTAGAGGCTACATATAATCATCTCCACCTCTCTTCGTAAATGGATACCTGTGTGAGCTGAGTCATGAATTTCAATCACTATTTTCAATATGATTGTTTTTCTATTCTGTGTGGATTGGGATGTGTTATCCTGTGTGGATTGGATTGTGATTTCCTGTGTGGACTAGATCAAACATGGGCTTATATTTTGGATCTGAACTTGAATTGATGACTTAGGTATATGTATGTGCATATACCTAAGTAGAGTTGGTTGTTACTGTGTGATTGTATCATTCCTCTATTGTGTATCCTTCGTGTATTCTGGGAGACCTTCGGGGGTCTTGGGGTCCCTGCAGAGTAGAATATACTCACCCCTTCACGAGCTATGCCCACACTACGTTGTGTGGGATGCAGACAACGGACACTGCTGATCGAGGTGGAGGCTCGTTGAGCTGGACGGTACCTGGAGGTGGATCACTAGACGAGACGTACTCGGAGCGGAGGGCTGGACCTGAGGAGCTGAGGAGACTATATGTACCCGCCCTTTAGGTGGGATTTCTAGTGAACGACTCAGTGTTACTGCTTTACATTTCTGCTGTTGTACTTCCTTTCACATATACTTTACTTTCAGTTGGGTTTGTATTCTGGCCCATTACTTTCCAGTACGTACTTTGTACTCAGTTTTCTTAGTGTTTACTTCAGCTTGCGTACTCTATAGTGTTTGTTTACTTTATAAAGGCAATGCCTTCCCTTTTATTGGGATTTATGCCTTAGGTACTAGACACCAACCCCTGGCCTATGGGAGGCTGTCTTGGTGTAGTCACGGCACGGGCCCCGAGGACGGGTCGTGACAGCATCATCTAGCAGTTCCTTCATTAATTCTGGGATGGGTGGAACACAAACCCGATTACTGAACCTTATTATCCAATCACAATCAAGGCTGAATTAAGGAACATTTCTCACCTTCTTTTGTAACTCTATATATTATTTATATGCCTATTTAATCTTCACATTTATAGATGGTTGAACACTAATTTTGGAAAGATAAGATTTTTCCCATTCCATTATAATAACAAGATCCATCCTTTGTAAATACAAAAATATTGGATCTTTTGTGATCCAAATTATGGATAAGATATCACGGTCTTTTCGACTTAATGCGTCTTCTACCTTGTTTGATTTCCCAGGGTGATAATGAATTGAGCAGTTGTAATCCTTCAACAGCTCCAACCATCTTCTTTGGCACATATTCAGCTCTTTTTGTGTGAAAATACACTTTAAACTTTTCGATCAGTATAAATATCACACTTTTCACCAGAAATATAATGCCTCCATATTTTTAATGCAATGATTACCGCGGTTAACTCCAAATCATGAGTTGGGTAATTTTGCTCATGGATTTTAAACTGTCACGAGGAATAAGCTATCACAATATCATTTTTCATGAGAACACACCACAATCCCTTCTTGGATGAATCACTGTAGATCACAAACCTTTCTCCACTACATGGCGGTGTGAGTATAGGTGCACTAGATAACCTTATTTTTAACTCTTTGAAATTATCTTCAAACTCCTCTGTCCACACGAACTTAACTTCTTTTCGAGTTAACCTCATGAGTGTATTAGATAACCTTGAAAAATATTTCAAAAAATGTCTGTAATATCCAGCCAGACCAAGAAAACATCGGATCTCAGTAACTATCATTGGTCTCGACCATCATTCAATAACCTTTGTTTTTTGCTGGATACAAAGATATCCCCTCTTTTGAGATTATGTGAAACAAAAATGAAACTCTTTGAAGACAAAATTCACAATTGGTAAATTTGGAATAACGCTTCTCCTTTCATAGGGTCTTTAATACAATTATCAAGTGATATTCATGTTCTTCCTTTCTCTTTGAATAGACAAGAATATCGTCTATAAAGACTACCACAAACTGATCAAGATATTCTCTAAAGACTCTATTCATCAGATCCATGAGGATTTCAGAGGCATTAGTAAGACCAAATGTCATCACTATAAATTCATTGTGTCTATACCTTGTACGGAAATCCGCCTATGGTATATCCTTTTTTTAAACTTAATTGATGATACCCTGAATGGAGATCAATCTTGGAAAAGTATTGATCTCCGTGTAGTTGGTCAAATAATTCATCGATGCGCAGGAGTGGATATTTGTTCTTTATAGTGATCTTGTTAAGTTTTCGATAATCAATGCAGAGTCTCATTAATCCATCTTTTTTCTTAACAAACAAAACAGGTTCTCCCTAAGGAGACGCACTAGGGCGTATGAATCCTTTATCAAGATTCTCTTGGAGTTACTTCCTCAATTCATGAAACTCAATTGGGGCCATTCTATATGGTTTCTTTGAAATAGGCATAGCACCTGGTATAAGTTCTATTGAAAAATCAACTTCACGATTTGGTGGAAGACCTGGAAATTCCTCCAGAAATAAATACTCAAACTCCCGTACAATGGGAATATTCTTAATCATGAGTTTCTCTCCAACCATTAGAGATAAATAACCTTCATTTATTGGAATCAAGACCCAAAAGATGGAATAAATTTCCACGGGAAGGTTATGTTCATCCTTGCATAAATAGATGATAGTAGATTGATCAGTAATATTAAACGTGATTTCCATTCTTTGTAAATTGATATGAGCTCCGTATAAAGAAAACCAATCCATGCCAAGAATCACATAAAATTCCACTATAGGAAGGATCACAATATTTGCAGGAAGCACTTTCCCACAAAATTCAATCGGAGAAGAATGGTAATATCTTGATGCGACTGTTGTGCCATTAGGGGTTGTCACAACTAACTCAATATCTAAATGCTGAGTTAATATGGTGATACCCTTAGAAAACAATTCATAAATAAAAGAGTGGGTGGATTCAGAATCAAATAAAACATTTCCTACTTTAGAGTGGATGGTAAGTGTACATTTCACCACTTCGTTATCATACTCCACATCACCGATATAAATTTCATGTGCCTTTCCTTTGCCTTTGGCCTTAAGAGTTTGTTGACGTCGATCATCATCAATAACCCTTGGATAAAGAATTTATTGGAATAATGACCCATTTCCTTTAACTTGAAACATTGAAGTGTAGGAGGTTTATTCTGTGTATCCCCTTCATTGTTCGCATCATTAGACATATTCTTCCCATTATTTCGACATTCAACTACCCGATGACCTTATTTTTCTCACTTAAAACATTTACAGGTCCCTTTAAGATAATTCCCTCCATGTTTCACTCCGTACATTGAGCATAAGGTAAATCTCATCTTCTTTTCAGTGTGGTCTTTTGATTTTCCCTTGAATTCCATTTTCCTCTTCTTATCAAACCCATATGACTGATGGATTACTCCAATCTCCATCTCAACCTTGAGAGCACATCGAACAATTTTCTTATAACTATTGAAGTCCCTTATGGATAACACCCTTCAAAGACTTGGTTTTAAGTCACTAAAAAATCTATCGATCTTACTACCGGGTTGGATAATAATTCCGGAAGTGTACCTTGAAAGTCTTGTAAAATTTTCTTCGTATGTACCATCCAATTCATCATCCTTTTGATTCAGTTCAAGAAACTGTTTCTCCATATTTGTTTGAAGAATATGAGGGAAGTACTTATTGAAAAATAATTTCTTGAACTCGTCCCATTTCATGGTCTCAATTTCATCCCTTTGCCTCGTATTCTTAATAAGATTATACCATTGATCAACTTCACCTTCCAAATGATATACTGCTAAGATGAAATTATCATGTTCAGAACATTTCAGGACTGAAAATATCTTTTCAGTGGTACTAATCCATTGTTCATCCACTAATGGATCAGATGACCTGCAGAATGAAGGTGGATGCTGCCCCATGAAGGATTCAAGATAATGTTGCTCCTTACTTTTCTTGTTTGGAAGCCATGCATGATTCATAGCTTGAGAAAGTTGTGTGAGCATGGGTACAAGATTTTTCATTCCAGCTCCCAAAATGTTTGGTTGCTCAGGGGGACAATCATTTCATTTCCAGTCACATTCAACATTAACACCGTTACTTTGGGTTCCAGCCATTGACTAAAACCAAGAAGCAAGGTGTTAGAAACACTAATAATAATAGGAGAACCACATAATCAATAATAATATTTCACACTTTAGGTCTTATCATAGGTTATTCATGGCCATTTATATAACACAAATATTGTGTTCTATGTTTAGACATATCCTTATAGTTCTTACTAAGGCGTTCACATCCTAGTTTCCAAAGGTTGACTATACTTTTCCTCTGATACCAACTATAATGACCGATACTTTACATACATGGTTATTACTTTAGAATTGAACCATACTTATTACAACATATAACAAAACCATGATAGGACCCTATAAGTATAGTATCTTTAGAAACTGGGAAACATAAAAAATTGGTTCATAAATCATCTACATTGTCTCCCATTTATTTCATCATATCTAGAGTACCTTTTGGCATAACCTACATAATACCCTTATTCTTGACCTTGGGAAAAGAAAACATACAAAAGGGTGAGCTCAAATTCTCAGTAAGGGTAAACAAATGAAATATCAATCATATCATATTAATAAGAACATAATATTTTGAAAATCATAACCTGTAAAAAAGATCACAATACTATAACATGGGATAAATCATAATTGCGAAATGTAATCTCAATAATCATAACTTAATTCATGAAACTTTGTGGAATACACACATAATCATAGAAAATAATTTCATATTAGTCAAGGATCTTTTCCAATACCATCATAGCAGACAAAGTCCATTATTGAACTGAGTTCACTCATCATTCCAATCCTATATCACTGAACCAGATTAAAATGTAATTCCATCCATGTCTATCTCATGAGATATAAATAAATACCCAATGCATCGGAGGGAGATATAGGTCCCATCCATCTCATAATGAAACCATTCTTATGCATCCCACAAAATCATAAATCATACATCATATCATAACCCATGTAATAAAAATGAGATTCATAAACATGATGCCATCATAACAGAATGCATATAAGATAAAAGGAAAACATAAAATTAATTCCATCATAACATAATCAAAGCAATGTAAAAATAGGGATATAAATAGGACTATATATTATCTTAGATAGAAAATAATTTTTATAAAAAACTTGAACTTCATTTTTTAGGAAAATATCCTTTCTACATCAAAAACATTTTTCCGTTCTTAACATCTCATACAATTTTAAACTAAAAGAAGTTGATTAAAAAAATACATGAAAACTTATAAAGGAATCTTCATGGAAATAATTTTTTATGAAATCATAAAAATCTATTCATGCCATATAAGTTAAAAAACATTCTTCTCGTACTTTGGTCGGAAATGTCAAAAGGTACCTCTTATTAAAAACGACAAAATATTCCTTTCATATATTTTACTAATAACTCACCAATGGGTAAAATTGGATTTAAACAATTGTATTAGGATATAAATAACATTACAAATGGAGGAAACATGGATGTGGATGATAAATATTCCCCAGTAAATTCTAAAGTATAAACAATCTCGGATAAAAATGAGATTGCGAGATTTTCCCTTACCTTAGGTCTGATTAGCTTCATACGTATCCTAAACTCATTTATAATGATTTAAATATTGTCATTTATTTATTACAGAATCATATTAATTGTTATGGTATCATATATGGTCATATTCTTATATTATTATTAGTAATATTTCATTGCAACTTGTTATTCTGGTGTTCATTGATTTATTTTCTTATGCATGTTTTGTCGAATAAATTCTTATTCTTTATTTAGGATATAGATACCTCATTTCCAGAATGGTATTAGTGTAATATATATCATATTTATTCATTCAATTCATTTATATAATCATTATTCAATGAAGATGATGTAGAACGAGTCACATCACATCGTCGAGACGGTAGGCCGTACGTACGCACGAGCGATGATATCATTCCCATGATTGTGTAATTATATTGAAGTGTATGTATACTATTTCAGAATAAATATCACTTTAAAATAATAATATATAGTTATTATTTACACCATTATATCCATCCATGTAAGGTGGTGGTGGAAAACAAATTACACCACGATTTGGAGATGGTATTCCGTACGTACGCACGTGCTGTGATTTCGTTTTCTGTTGGATGGTTTGATGGTGAAATATGGTTGTTTCATATTTATAATAACATATCAGTATATGAGTGATAATTATTTTATTTCTTCATAATGAATCAACTAAATAAGAGTAAGTAGAACAAGAAATAAATTTGAAAGAATCGGCAACAGATATTACCTCTTCTTCGGCACGCCTCTTTGAAACCTCCTATAAGGGCACAAAAATTGGCCTTTGAAGAAGTCCACGACCTCTAGTATGTTTCTAGGGAAGTTGAGAAGATAAATGGTCCGGGGTTTTCTGAGCTTGAAGGCTCAAAATGGTATGAGGAGGAGAGGGAGGAGGTTCCCTTTTATAAGGGAGGAGAGGGGCACCTTAGGAAAAACTTAAAATATTATTTTATAATAAAGTCATATTCAGTTTATAATATCTCCAAATTGATTTATTTCGATGATAAAGAGGGTATGGGTCGAAATACTCTCAACCAATAGTTTTTATGAATGTTCAGGTTACTATTTTAACCTTATCATTTAGATTTAACTCTAAGTGAAATATTTTAACTTTTACCGGGTCTTCTTGATTTCTTACATTATATGGTTAATAAACTTATAATAAAAATCCAAACGAACCCCAAGTGGTTAATTATTAATATATATAACCTTATCTAAGTCATTTTTCCGACCCTTAGATTTTCAGGAATAAATGAACAATTAATAATATAATATTTGTTTTAAAAACTATTTTATGTCAATTTTGACAGTATTTGGTAATTTAATTTTAGTAAAAATCATATTAGTATGATTAGTATTAAAAAAGTTAATTAAATCAATACCAACATGTCATATTAACCTATAAAATTAGTTTTATTTATAAAAAGTCTCAAATTACATTTATAGGGGTATTTATAATAGTAATTATGTTAATATTTTATAAATAAGGTAATTACTACATCATCATTGTGCCATATATAAATTAAATTATTTTATGTCTAAAAATTATAAAGAAATTACCATTATTTAGGAAATATTTTTATCGTTATAATGAATATTTATAGTCGAATTTATCTTATGTATAACTCTAGATTAAAAATGTTTTTAGTTATTAAACTTTGATTTTAACTATTTTAACACTTCTTTAAATAAAATAATAATAAATATCCTAATCAAATCCATGTAGACCTAAAAGGTAATATTTTATTCCTAAGGTTGTTTTTGGTCGAATTAAACTTATCCAATAGAATTAGGACATTTGTTAGGGTAATAATAATATCATTTTTACCTTTAATTACCTTGTTTACTTTTAACCGTGGTAAATAAAATTAAAATGATACTATTCACCAAAAAAAATTATCTTATTGAACCAAATTTTACTCCTTGATATTAACCGTGTCTCTAGGATTTTCGAAATTCCACTCACAGAAGCGGTAAAATTATGTTTTATGTACATTTGGAAATTCTCCTAGGAGGTGGGTAAAAGACGGTGAAAGGTTTAATAAAATTTCTATATATCTAAAATTATTATAAAATGACTTTAATAAATTACATTGAACTTATATAGGTATTATGTATCAATTTTGACCTAAAATAAATTTAAATAAAATAAATAAATTTTTAAATAAAAAGTTATTTTTTAAATAGTAACCTAGTGTTTTAACTATTCATCCAAAATTGAACGTTTTCAGAAAAATACCAAAATTTCACCCTAGGATAATTTCGATATTTAAAATCCAAAAATTATGTCCATTTTGAAAGATACAATTTATAAATGTTCAAAAAGTGGGTATTACTATTCATAACGGCTAGTTTATATAATATTTTAATAACATATCCTTGTTTAGTGAAACTTGATATTGCGTACAACACACGCTATCGAGGAAGGTTGCTATTGTGTATAACGCAAGCCAAGCTAGTGTTGTGTGTAATGAAAGATTCCTTTAATGTTGCGTATAACATATGACATAAAGAAATATACTTCTCATAAAATATCAGAGTGTTACACATACTATACGATATGAAAAGAGAAACAACATTCATGCGTGCGTACGAACTACCATCTCCCTGAACGCTATATCCATTTCATAAATATATCAAATAAAAAATATTTATATATGATATAATAAATATTAATAAGGTTATAGTATAATTTAATAACAAACTTTGGTCATTATACAGGAGGCTAAACGTACCCTCGACTAAAGGAATGTACAAGGTAAGGGTTAATTCCCCAATCTCCTTATTATCCGAGATTGTTTGTGTGTAAGAATCTATTGGGACATATTTATTATATAAGTACATGTCTCATAAAATAGTTTTCAAAAGTATTCCTTTTTAGGGAGTTTTTAACTAAAACATCACTTTAAATAGTTTAAATATTTATTCTTCTAAATCTTTCTCATTAATTTCCATATCTTAAAAATGGTTTTAAGGATTTATTTATATCGACATGAATGTTATATAATTTTAATTCCCTTAATGATTTTCAATGTGGTATAAGAAACTTTGATTAAAAACTATATTTTAAATGTATTCCTTTCTAAATTGTGTGTCTTTTAAAAGATTTCATAAAAAATGGATATTTCTCTAAAAGATTTTTACTGATGATTTGCAGTTATGTCAACATTCGTTACTGGATATTATTCATGATTATGGTTTATTTATTATTATAAAATGTTTCATATTGTGTTGAATGCATAATGATTTTTTTGACTATTGATGTGATGTTTTTATACCATTCATGGTTTATGGTTAAAGTATTGACATTTCATATTCTAGTTTTAGTAGTAATGTTAATGTTATGTTTCAACATTTTTCATACGAGGAATGCATTGGAAAAAGTATGTGATGGGTGGGGACCGCTATAGCCCTCGATACATCGGTAATTATGACGAGACAAATTAGTGACTCGATCCAAATCCTTGACAAAATAATTATTTTTAGTCTTGGCACGGGGCCTTGACAATGTGGTTATACTGTCCGAAATTATGCATTCCCTCATTATGAAATTCATTATTACATGTGATTATTCGACTAGTAGGTTATCCATGTGAAGTTTTATATGGTAATGTTTTAATTATTTTGAAAATATTATATTCATGTTGATATTTAAAAGGGTTTTTTACACACCTAGCCTTAAAAGTGTATAGTGTCCGCTAAATTAATTACCCTTACAAAGAATATGAGGTCACCCCATTCTTATGTTTTGTTTCTCTAGGATTCCAAGAAGTGTATTATGATTGATATACATGGATAAGCTAGGGGAATAGAAGAATTATCAAAATATTATATATGTGGTATTTTATGTTTGAAATTGTAATGTAATGTTCATGTATGTAATATATTTTCCAAGACTACTAAACAAATCAGTCTTTCAGGACTTGATGCTCTTTTATCATGGCAATGTTTTGTAATAATTCATAGACTCTAGGTAACTAATGTTAGGTCATTACAGTTGGTATCAAAGATAGTTTAGCAACGACCTTGTAAATATATTTAAATAAACTCTTATTATGAAACATTACCCAAAGATAATCTTTGAGGATTATTATATAAGAACATCCAAGATTTTTTTTAATGTAGATATTTTTTGAATTTTCCAAGAAAAAAATCCTTGTCTGGATACGAGAATATAGATAAAGATATGGAACAGATTTATTTAGGGGTAAAACCATAAAAACAGAGCTTTATTCTAGACTCGAATGGGAACTGGTTCATGACAATGGGCCTTACTGCACTCTTGGTTATGACACTCCCAGCAGATATTTTTAGGATAATTAACATATTCATTACAAACAATTTTGAAGGATTTATGAGTAATTATGTCAGCAAAGAAACCATTTTTATGATTACGAGACTAAATGTGTGAAAATATTCGATTAATGTTGAAATTTTTTATTGTTTTTGGATTCTACATTATGATATGATCTTACCTAGTGTATGTCATAATTTAAAAATGGTGCCTAGTATAAGGAAAGACAACTCTAGAAATACACATGATCTAATGTGTAAGAATGATCATATCTTTCATAGTCTTAATCCAACATTCAGAATGGAAATATTTTCCCATGTATCTGCATCATATGAAGAAATATTATCATGTGTGAATAATATAAGCAAAGAATTCTCTATGTCATTTGTCTTTGAAGGTAAATAAGAAAAGAAGGGGATGGAAAAAATATGGGTATAGGTAAGAAGGGAGTTACATATTTTCTCACATGTGATTACTATGTAAAGAATCACCATGGGATGTTCTTGGAATGAATATGAGTTTGGGATAAGTGTGGAGAAAAAGGACACCATGTTCGTGATTACAAGGGTAAGAAAAAAGTTTCAAATGTACACTGCTTCATTTGTAAGGAGTTGGTACACTATGGGAATCAATGTCCCAATTATCATAGTATACCCTAGATGATGCTATTAGATAATAATCAAGTTATGATACTGCTATAGATGAAGAGTAATGATTAGTGTTCTTACTTAGTTATTAATGAATTATGTAAATTGAGTGTTATATTAATGATGTAATGGTTATATGACTTATGGAAGTAAATAAGTATTGTATTGCAGTACTATTTCATTAAGGATTTGAGATTGTATGGTACCAAGTAGAGTGACACATTTTCAAGTTAATCATTTTTTAAAATACATGGTTGATGGAAAGATAAATCTAAATATGGTCCTGATACTATGGTAATGATTTTGGAATGAGAGATGATGGATTTGGATAAATTTTATTGGATATTTTGAATACATTATAACTAATTAATTGTTTGATTATTCCATATTTATTAAAGTTTACAACATTTTTGGATTTAAGTAGTATATCCATTATTCTATCAGGAATAAGGGAGTATGAACGTATATAATATGGTTTTATGGTATGTGAAGGTGTTACCATGTTTTAAGAGAATACATGATGAAGGTATTAACATGTTAATATATGGAAAAATAAATCATAATTATGTTTACCTCCCATATAAATTTTAGACTGTGAGTTTTAACACATGAATTTGTGATAAGTCTAAATGTTGGAATGGAGTAAGTTGAACACATGATATTTTTTATAAGATTAAAGTATAATTTATTGGATACTCTGACTTAACATTTTGGATTTCATTAAACACATAAAGAATGAATGACATAATTTTGAACCTTAGGATTTATCAAATGTTTTTTTGGAGTAATAAAAATTATTTTTGAACTTTCATTTCCTAGTATAAGGGATGAAGTGAAAATAGATTGAAGCATATCCAGATGATGATATTATGATTATGACAGGTAATGAAATCATGTATGTTTTCTGGAGTTATTATCTAGACAGTAAATTAATTCATACTCTTAAAGAAGGTGTATCTAAAAAAACGTGTTATCCTTATAACTTATGTTTTATTGAATAGATAAAACTTTAAATCATAATAGATTGATGGCTTTGAGACCCTCACTTCTACTTTTACTATTCACTAGTTTATGATTGATGAATGCAATTACTCCATAATAATATTAACATTTTACTCCAATTATTTGCCTCTAATTTCCACCAATGTTCTTCTATTCAAAATATTAATTTGGGTTTTACTTTTTCATTTCCCGTTCCCTATTATTAAAAATAATTTTATTAACCCTATTTCCAAAGAGGTTTTTCCAAAAAGGTGTTATCTATTTTCAAACATTTAATTTTCGAAAAAATATTCAAATTGTGAGGACACAATTTATTAGAGGAGGGGAGAATCTTACACCCCATTATTTCATAGTATTTTTATATATTTAATGAAATTTAATAGATAATATCGCACACAATGCTGGCTTGCCTTGTGTTAAATGCATGACTGAGTTTTTGCGAAACAAACATTAGAATTATAAATATTTAAATGATATATTTATTTATCAATTAAATATTGTAATATTAATTGTCACATATAAATTTTAATTTTTTTATTTTTTCACATAAATAAAACAAATTTATAATGAAATGTATATGTTTTGTTAAAATAGTTATATATTTAGAAAAAAACTATTTTTATAAAATAACTACTTTTATGTCCTTTTGTGAACAATAATAAAATAAATTTTTGAAACTCCTAAAATTTAATTTGTTAAAATAGACATCATATTTCAATTTATAATATCAAAATTATCTTAGGGTGAATTTTTCGTACTTTTCTAATAACATTCATATTCTGATGAATAGTGAAAATAGTAAATTTTAATTGAAAACATCTTTTTTAATAGAAATAATTTATAGTGATTAATTATACATTTGAGTGGTTTTAAAAAATAATTAGATTATATTTTTATCATTTAATATAATTTTAGTCATTAGATGTAACTTCACATTTAAATAGTACATAAACACATGTCAATATTTTGATAATTTTTACTTCTTAAAAACCTGCTTTTTGGTTTTGACAACAAGTATAAATTCTAAATTAATTTTTAAAATTTTGTGTTTTTAATTTTTAAAAATTAATTCTATATTTGTAATTAGGATGTCTATATTGTGCAAATAGCTAACGTTTATTTTTAGACATTCTAAATAGTAACTTTAGTAAATATTTTATTCACCATGGTTAAAGGGTAACTCTAGTAAATAAGGGTAAAAATAATATTATAATAATATTAAATTACCACAACATGTGTTCCAAAACAATCAGAAGATACATTCTTGACCGTGGGAAACCTTGGGTAATTTTGGGACCCCATGGAGCTACTTTTAATTGAAAATGTCACTTTATAATTATTAATCTAAAGATAAGGAAAATTCAACATATACATATATCTTTTAGTAATACATTTTTTATATGAGGATTATATACGTAATATTTAAGACTATAAATATTCATTAAAAATATATTACAATTTCATACATCATGGTATTTTAATTTTAATTTTTAGAGATAATATAAATATAGTAATTTATGACAGAATAATGATGCAATATTTTCCTCATTAATGAATGAATGAAATAAAAGATATTATAAATATAAAAATAAATATAATTTGAATGTTTTAATGCCATAAAAGAATTTTATATATTTATAGGACATTTTAGGGTTGATTTAATGTATTTTTTTCGATGTAATCATGTTTTTTGACTTTCACAAAAAACAAATACTAAATAGTGTGAAAATTGAAATAAATGAGTGTTTGAAACAAATACTATATTATTAAATGATATAAAAATCCTAAAAATATATGGTTCAAAAAAGGACTTATATAATGATATATCATTCATTAATTAACCAATTTAAGTTGTCTTGGCATTTTATAGTAAGTTTATTATCTATGTAAAATAAAAATATTGGAAGACATGGTAAAAGATAAACTATTAAACTAAGAGTTAAATATAAAATATAAGGTTAATATATTGACCATATCTTGCCTAAAACATATTGGTTGAGAGGATATACACCCATATCAATCCTATCCTCGAAATAAATCCAATTTTAGAAATTATAATTTTAAAAATATTTCATAATAAAATAATATTTGATGCATTTCAAAAAGCTCCCCCACCCCTCTTATAAAAGGGTACTTCCCCTTCTCTTAACTTCACACATCCAAAGCCATTTGGCTCAGTCAACCCCTACTCATATATCCTCACGACATCCCTCAATTCAACCAATAAGCCTTACATTTATCATAAATCTTTCATATGGATCCATTATGTTCCAATCAATAAGAAACACCCGAAGAAGAAGTAATTATTTAATCACCTCTTTCAATGTTCTTTTCTAATTATGCTTCCTATTTATTTTTTAATTAATTAATAAAATAATAACTCTAGTAACTTCTACATACTGATAAGTAATTATAAATATAGTAAAAGCACATTTATTATTCTATCCATCCTATGAATTACAAAGTCGCCATACGTGCGTACTTACGGCTTACCGTCTCCACACCGTGGTGTAAATTTTTATTCAACAACACATTATTTAGATGTGTATAATAATTAGTTAAATTAATTTAAATAATGAATATAATATGGTAATTATTCTTTATATATAATATAACATCCAATTAAACACTATTTTACCATCTGTAGAATGATATTGTCACTCGTGCGTACGTACGACTTACCGTCTCCATAACCCGATGATATTCATCTTCAACGATCAACATTCAAGAATTATATATATATATACATATATATTGATTATGTATGAGATATATGAAATAATATTTCTACTGTAATAATATATATTTATGTAGATAAATATATTTCATTTACTTACTTCCATACTTTACGATATGAAAATAGAAACAACCTTCATGCATACGTACGGACTAACATCTCCATGAACAGTAATTCCATTTCATAAATATATCTACTATAAAAATTTATATTATGAATATATATGATATAAAAACAAAATTTTGTATTTTGGAAGTATGAAAATGAATATCTAAGCGATACGATCAAGAATAACATGTTAAAACACTTACGATAAAAAAGCGATTATTACCAAAAATGTTATTTTAACATAGAAATTATTGTGAAATAGGTAGTAAAAAGTCATAAATTAATAATTTATGATATCATAAATATTAATATTATTATGGTATAATTTTATAAAATACAATGGTCATTATACCAAAGGACAATCATACCCTAGACTAATGTAAAGTACAAGGTAAGGGTTAATTATTCAATCTAACTATTATATGAGATTATTTATGAATAAGAATCAACTAGGACCTATTTATTATCCTTTTTATTTTTTTTCATAAAACAGTTTTCAAAAGGATTCATTTTAAGGGACTCTTTAATAGAAACATCATTTCAAATTGTTTAAATATTTATTCTTTTAAATCAATCTCATTTATATCCATGTTTTCAAAATGGTTTTAAAAATTTATTTATATGGACATGAATGTTTTAAAATGATAATTCCTTTATTAAATTTCAACGTGGTATGTGACACTTTGAATCAATAATGACTTTTAAATTTATTCCTTTCTAAATTGTGTTACTTTTAGATGATTTCATAAAAGGGGATATTTCTCTCAAAAAGTATTACTCATCATTTTCAACTATGTCAACATCCTTTACAAGATATTATTCACGATTGAGGTTTATTTGTTATAATAAAATGTTTTATATTGTATTTAATGATTTATGATATTTTTTACTATGGATGTGTTGTTTTTATACCATTAATGGTTTATGGCTAAATTTTTGACATTTCATATGCTAGTTTTAGAACAAATATTTATATTATGTTTCACTCTTTTTGATATGAGGAATGCATTGAACTTAGTAAGTGATGGGTGGGGCCTGCTATATACCCTAGATTCATTGTTAGTTCTCATGATAATGATTAGTTTCTTGGCACAAGGCCTTGGATTTTTTTTATTTTTTGTCTTGGCATAAGGCCTTGACTATGCGGTTATGATGTCTGGCATTATACAATCACTAGTTATGAAATTAGTTATTACATGTGATTATTCGACTAGTAAAATATCTAGGTGATTGTTTATATGGAAATTTTTTATTTATTATTTCCATATTATGTTATTGTTCATGTTAAAAATCTTGTTTATTTTTTACACATCTTGCCTTAAAAGGTTATAGCTTCCACAAAATTATTTACCCTTTTTGAGCATATGAGCTCACCCTTTCTTATGTTTGGTTTTCCTAGGATTCCGAGAAGTGTATTTTGTTTGATATGTAGGGTTAATCTAGTGGAATAATGGAATTATCAAAATATTATCTATGTTGTATTTTATGTATGAAATTTTAATGTAATGTTCACATATGTAATCTATTTTCCAAAACTGCTAAACTAATCGGTCTTTCGGGACTTGATCCCTTGTGATCATGCCAATGTTATGTAATAATGAACAGACTCTGGGTAACTAGGGTTGGGGCATTACAATGAAGGTGGGTTGACTACATATAGTATTTTGACTTTATGATTGTCTGTACACCTAGAAAGGGAAATGTTGTAACTGATTAATTGAGAAGGAGGACATATACTGGAATCTCAGGAGGCTAGTAGTGGGTGGAAACTTATGCCTTTATTTTAATATATGCTTTTAGTGGTTCAGGATAGCTAATATAAGAATTTTATTTCATCCTTATCTATGACCTCTACACTTCAAAATAGAGTGAGTATGATGCATATATCATATTCCAAGTGCCTAGTCATATGGGTGAGTATTGCATGTGGGGGAACACCTCCTAGTAGAAATATATGAGAGGATAAAATTATCCATATACATGGTCGCATTTGTGTTTAATTGGACATACATGTGGAGTTGATGTTGGAGTTTTGTAACTCTATTTAGGAAGTGAATCGTGACAATACCAAGATGTATCAGGATATAATTATCCATTATTGTTGGCTAGGGATGAAAATTGATGTATCTGGTTTCGTTACAATGTGTTCCAACTATTATCAGGTATATGCGAAACATTAGTGACCATCTAAGATTTTACAACAGTTTCAGATTCTTGAGTGGAAGTGGAATGATGTTGTGTTGGATTTCTAGACTAGTTTACTAAGTTATCTTTATGGAAGTGATTCTATTTGGATTGTTGTTGGTAGGCTAATGATGGATTCTCATTTCATGATAATGTGAGAGACCATCAGTGTATATGAGTTTGAGAGGTTGTATATGCATGAGATAATACGACTTTATGTGTTTCGAAAGACCATTTCATAGAATATGAATTCCAATTAACATGTCATTTAGGGGGGATATTGTAGAGGGGGTTGGGTACACGAGTTATTCTAAGCAAGGAATACCACCCACAGACTGATGGATAGTTAGAGTGTATGATTTAGGTGCTTAAAGAAAAAATGAGAGAATGAATCTTGTATTTTGGGGGGTTCTTGCGAGAGACACATTCCCCTAGTTGAGTTCTCATTTAATAATATTATGTAGTATAAGATATAGATGGCTCCTTATGATGATTTATATTTTGGGCCATGATAATCTCTTATATGTTTTTCAAAGGTAGGTTAGTCAGCTTTTTTGGGATTGCGTCTCATGCATGAGACTTCTAATTAAGTAAAATTGATCTTAAAGTGGATGGATACTACATAGTCTCGAAATAAATCATAGGTCATTCATCTTCAATGACTTCTAGATTTTGATTTAAGTGATCAGGTCTTTTCACATATCTCACTGAGGATGTGATATAGGCATATTAGGAGACAGTGTAAGACATCACCATGACATTTCATATTGTTCGAGATAATGGATAGAGTCAAGCCGGAAGCCAAACTGTTGCAGTTACTTTAGAGTTACCAAGCTATGCATGATTTCTTATATGTATATTAGCTAGAACATTATCTCTCAAACCCATATCTCACTCTATAATTAGATGAGGTGGAATTATAGGGAGATTCTTCCTTCAAGGAAGATCCTATACATGTTGTTGACTATTGCGTGAAGGTTCTATGAGACCAGTTATTTCCTCTACAATGGTAGTTATGGTATCATGATCATTTATTAGAGGAGACATGGGAGGGGGAGGTCGACATTCATGATCAGTGGAAAGATTTATTCTCTGTTGAATATTGAACACCATTGGAAGGGAAATTCATGGATGAATTTCCTTAAGGAGGGAAGATTATACGATATCATGTTTTCCTATGAGGTGCGAATATTTTATTTACTCAATATAAATGGTTGTTTAAATACTAAGGTGAGTAACCAATTGGATCATGTGTTTATTGGGAGAGTCTGGGGATTTCTTGGATCTAGAAGCTTGAACTTTGGAGAAAAATAGATAGGTGATAGGGTTCGGGTAATCCATTCAGAACATTCCATATAGTTATCTGCAACTGTGTTGGGGTATGAGAGTGGGGTGTTGGGGGTAATATAGTTGGAGGAAACCATGCATCCTCAGGAAAATAGTCATGTGAAATGTTGCTTACATTTAATAGATCCTAAATATAATTTTTCACATGGTTAGAAAAACTGTTTGAACTATCCATTTGAGGTTCCCCATAATGTAGTGAATGGTGCATGGTTGGTGTACAATCTGTCCAACCAAAAACCAAACCATTCAACACATCAATTCATGGTTAAATTAACATTTCAACCTTAAAAACCATATAGCCTAAAATATAATTCATTCTTCATTCTGTTGATATAATCGAGGCATTGAGAGCTCCCATTTAAAGTGCATCCATAAAATTTGATCATGTTTCTTTTTCTGAATTGTGATTTGATGTTCGATTATCCCAGGGGATAGCTACAAATATGTTATTGAATGGATTTGTTCCATTATTCATTTGACATCATATTGAAAAATTTATTTAGGATCAATCTAATATTCCATAATTTTTGGTTCTTCTTCAATTATTAAATTTTATTCTAATGTAGATCAAATTAGAAGCTGATGCAATATGTGTTCTCTTATACAAACTTAGGATATATTGTTTATAATGCTTCCATGGTGTTTTGTGATTTATAATATATTTTTCTATTATTCAATGTATTGGAATTTCTGGCAGTTCCCATTTATTCCAATGTAAAATTGAATTTGATTAAAGGGAACTTGTTACGGATTCTCACTTTTAACTTTGAGTTTGTGGGAGGTTGATTCCCCAACCTTAGCCACCCATAGGGTGTGGAATTATTTTTTCCTTTTTTTATACGACAGATGGATTGTGTATGTATTGGTTCCAAGTTCAAGAAAGAATTTAGTAAATTAAATTTAATTATTTGAGATGTTAATAAGATGGGTTTTCTCCTTTTCCATGTAACAGTTAATATGAAATTTGTAACTACTTAAATGTGAATTTTTATATATTATGGATAAAATCATGGAATTTTTGGAATGTGAATTGATTAATTAATGTGATGAATTGAAATGGTGGTAGATGAATTGGTTGGTATACCGTGGTTCAGGATTCCATTTGAATCAATGGAATGTTATTCCATGGATCTTGATAGAAATAATGGATTCCTTGGATGATATTTCTTATTGGCTCTTGATTCTATAGTATGCCTTGGGATCTACTATCTATTGGATCTAGGTTTCTTAGGCTTGTAGTAGGCATGGTCTATTGACATTGTAAATCCCTAAACCCACACTTCCAGATTCATTACTAAAACATGTAGTGTATTTTTTCATATAAAATATAATTAAAAAAATAAAAAGTATGTTACGAAATCAATGACCTATTATTTTCTAGGTTCTAGATTATTGGAGATACCTTACATTAAACCAGAGTTTGTGAAAAAATTAAAAAACAACCAATTGGATTCATCTACACTAGCATCATAACTGCCCATTGAAAATTTAAGTAATCCTATGATTTTTTTTAAAAAAATGTGATTATCAGAAATATATCAGTAAGGGAATAATCATAAGAATAGATCTTAGAAAATGGATTAAAAGTAATGACATATTGATATAAAAAGGAATAGAAAATGATTGAATATATGGATTCATTTCATAAAAAAACATGGGATCATATGAACATGGAATCATATTAATGTCTAAGAAATATAAAACATGATATTAGCATGATCCTAACTCATTTAATATTGTGGAGTACAAGTCAAGGGTAACCACTAAGACTGTGGCACCTAGAACACTTGTCATGGTTAACCACAAAGACTGTTTCATACAACATCTCATGAGACTAAACATTTCCTAATTAATTGTAGCATTATATGGGAACAACCATCATTACTTTTTCAGGAATATTCTTTCCATATATATAATCATACATAATCAATGATATATAAACATATGGGTTACCAATAATAAGAATTGGGTATCATAATTATGTCATAAAGCATAACAATTGAGAGTGTCATAAAAATTTTCATAGAGGAAATGAGTTTTAAAATTTATGGACAATAACATGGTATTACATGCATATATCATTAAAATTGAAGTGAAATTAAAGTATTAAAATGTAAAAAAATTACTTAAGAAACATTAGAGCTAAAAACATTTTAGTGCAATTAACGGAAAATATCAAAGGTCATTAAAAAAGTAATAGGCAATAATATTTTATGTAAAACCATAAGTGAACCAAGAATGAATTAATAGTAAAAATATTGGTTTTATAAATATAACGGTATCTTAAATATTGATTATATGGGGTACCTAAAAATGTCTATGAATTCGCGAAGTTCCCTTAAACGGGTTTTCTTACCAAGAAGTGTTGAGGAGGGGACAAGTTAAAAACATGTATATCCCCAAAAGAGAATGATGAATGGAAAATGGTACATGATTTTTGTGCATGTACACTGAATTTATAATATGTAAATAAAATAAAAAATAAAATCAGTTTTGTAAAATGAAAGATAGAGAAACCTGAAAGTATAAGGGAGGTTCTGGTAGAATCTCATACCTTAAGTCTGATGGTGTCCTTAACATGATCTTAATATCTTGTATAAACAAATTAAATTAATTAATTAATATTTTAGGAAGAAATTATTCATGTAATTTATTTATTATAACCATATTAATTTCATGAATATCCTTTTTGATTGGTTAATAGGTTCAATTTCTTTTTTTGGGAGCGTTTGTTTCCGTGGTTTCCAGGATTGTTTTATTTATATACATGTAAGGATAAAAATGTAAGATGAAAATGGTCATAAAGAATTGGAGTTATATTTTATTAGTGAAAATTTATATTATTGAGTTGTGATAATATTTATTTGGTTATTTGGAGTGAATATGAATCATTATATAAAACATTAACAATAACCGTTTTGGTTAATTGGCCGTTTTTAATCACAATAATCACATTTTAATTTTTAATGTAATATCATGTTTACAATATATTTATGAACATTAAATAAGATATAATACATATATTATAGTCTTTTTCAACCATAAAAATGGTCTCATGACCTGAATTAAAGAGTGTAATTGAAATTGAAAACCCATCATCATCGAATGTGATATATTAACACATCTCGGATGGTGTTTTAATTTTTAGGAAAAAAGGAGGGGAAATGACAGATGATAATGAATTGATACATTATCATTAAAAATTTAAAATAAATCTAAGGTACTAGAGTTATTGTAACATTTGGAAGAATGGAGGTGAGGAAAGAATAATCATGAATGGAACTTGAAAGAAAATGATAAAATTGAAAAGAGGAATTTACCTCTTCAATATATCTTCCTTGAGAGCCTCTTTAGGAAAGAGTTTTTATAAATTTTAGGAGACAAAGAGATCTGAGACATAAGAGAGAGTATTTGGGAGATATTTGAACATAATTGTTTCCAGGAAAAGGCTTGAGAGGGGTGAGGAGAGGAGGTAAATATGGGTGGTAATTATAGTAGAAAAGAGGAGGGGTTTTCCATTATTCTAATAATTAGTTTCATATTTTTTCTCAATACAATTAATATTGTTGATTCATGTGACGTAAAATATTAAATCTACGATGTTATTTTTAACTAATGTCTATTTATATAATCGATGACTCCAACATGATGTAGAAATCCATTTATTTAGAATTATTCAAAAATTAATTTAATTTACTATTCACAAAATTTAAGTATTTCAGAAAAATCCAAAAAAATCACCTGAACCATTTCTCAATGTGTAGAATTAAAAAGTGAACACATTTTTATCAAAATAATTACTTAAATATGAGAAATATAATTTTTAAATTAAATAACCATTTATTAGAAAAATTACAATTTTAAAACTATAACAGATTGTATAACACCTTATAAATTTAATCAAGGTCTCACAAATTTTTATCATAACCATAAGACTACAAAATAATAAATTTTGATTATATTTTATGAAAATAAATTTTTATTTAAATTATTTAATTAATCATAAAATTATAATTAAATATTTATGACTTAAAAAATACCAAAACTTATACTATGATCATACTTTTTATTTTAAGATGCAGAAATTTTATTTATTCATGCATGGGTGTGGATACTATTCACCAGGATGATTTAATATTCAAAAGGGTACATTACTATTCATAAGGTTAAGCTATTAATCACCAAAAATTAAGTTGAACTTATTAGTCTATATATAACTTACTGATCGCAACCGTGTATGTCGGTTTTTCAAAATTCAATTCACAGAAGTTGCAAGATTTTATTTAACTACTAGGCTATAATGGTCACATAGTATTTAGTATTCATTTTAAAAACATATTGTTTCTTTTTAAAATATTGGGATGTTAAATCCTCCCCCGATAAATGAATTGTTCCCTCACAATTCTTTCATTGTACTTATAATTCTGAATTTACATATCAATAATTTTTAAAAACAATTTTATTTTGTGCACTTAATTAACATTATGTTTATAAATATGTACTATCGCTAATACTTTTCTAATAAAATGACATAGACTAATCTCAAAAGTTGTCTAGACCATTCCTCTAATACCAACTATAAATCCCTCAACCCACACTTTTAGATTCAGTACTAAAACATATTGTGTATTTTTATTTTATAAAAGGAAATATAAAATACATAGTACATTATATAATCAAGGACTTTTTTCGATCTTGGTTATGAAGGATTAGAGAAGCCTTACATCAAACTAGAGTTTATAAAAAAATTACAATATAACAAATTGGATTCATCTACCCTAGAACATTAACTATCCTTTGAACATCTGTGGAATTATTTTAAAGAATTTTAAAAAACATGTGATGAGGATAAAAATATTGGTAATTGAATAATCATAAGAATAAAACATAGTACATGGGTAAGATGGCATGACATAATGATATAAAAAGTCATCAAAAATTGTTGAACATATAAAATAATAACATATAAAACATGGGATCAAATAAAAATGGAATCATCTAATTGTAGTAGAAATATTAAACATGACTTTAGTATGATCCCATCTTGTCACATATAGAGAAGCACAAGTCAAGGATAACAACTAAGACTATTACACCTGGATCACGAGTAAGTTTAACCACTATGTCCATTACACATAACATCTCATACGAAAAAACATTACCTAATGAATTGGATCTCTATCTAAGTTCACCCATTATAATATGTTCATGAATATTATTTCCAAATATTTAATCATACTCAATTAATAATATATAAATATAAGAGTTATTTACCATAATAATTGGGTATCATAATCATTTCATAAATAATATCAAATGAGAATATCATAAAAATTACTATAGAGGAAAGGAATTAGAAAATTAATGGTTAATAATAGAAAAGTATAGGTATATGTCATGGAAACTGATGTCAACATGAAGTACTAACTTGTAAAA
Organism: Viscum album; assembly: GCA_963277665.1. Lineage (NCBI taxonomy): Eukaryota > Viridiplantae > Streptophyta > Magnoliopsida > Santalales > Viscaceae > Viscum > Viscum album. The sequence goes on along the minus strand of OY728153.1, from coordinate 286,123,747 downwards.
AGAGTACTTAAAAAACAATAGAATCAAAACATTTTAGTGTAGTTACTGGAAAATATCAAAGTTCATTTAAAACATACAAGTGAATAATATTATATATAAAATAAACGTTAACCAATAATGTTTTAATAATAAAAATAGTGGGTTTATAAAAATAATGGTATCTTAAAAATAGATTATATAGTGTACTTGAAAATGGGTAAAAACTCGGAAAGTTCCCTTAAACAGATTTTCTTATCGAGAATTATTGAGGAGGGAACCAATTGAAAACATGTATATACACAAAAGAAAATGATTAATGGAACATTATACATGATTTTTTATCTTGGGAATGTAATATATAATATTTTCATAAAAATAATATATAGTTTCATTTTCTTAAAAAGACTGATAATGCAACCCAAAGGAAAAATGGATCTTCAGGTAGAATCCCTTACCTTAAGTCGGATGGTGTCCATAACATGATATTATTGTATTGGATAACCAAATTATATTAATTAATTAATATATATAGTACAATGAATTCATGTAATTGTTTGGTAAAACCTTATTATTTTCATTCATGAGCTTTTCTCTGTGTTAAGAGGATCAATTCCATTATTTGGGAGTATTTTTTCCATGGTTTTCATGATTGGTTTAATTATATACATTTAAGGATAAACATGTAAAAGGAGAATGGTTTTCCAGAATTGGAGTTATGTTTTATTAGTGAACATTAAATTTATTACATGGATATAAAATTAATTTGATTATTTGGAGTGAATATGAATCATTATATAAAACATTAATTATAACCATTTTGTTTAATTGGTGGGTTTTAATCACAACCAACATATTTGTCAATATAAATTAGTATCATGGGTTAGAATGATTATAGATCCTAACATAAGATATAATAAATATGTTATAGTCTGGTTCAACCATAAACATGGTTTTTGACCAGATTTGAAGATGGTAATATAATATGAAAACTCATCGTCCTTGATTGTGATAAATTATCACATCTCAGTTGGTGATTTAATTTCTAGTATAAAAGGACATTAAATGAGGGATGATGATGAATTATTCCATTTTCATAAAAAAAATACAATATTTGTAAGGTAATGGATTTATCATAACATTTGGATTAAATAAGGTGAGGAAAGAAAATGCAAGAAAGGAACATGAATGTAAATAAATGAAATGAAAAGAAGATTTTTCCTCTCGAATATAAATTCCTTGAGAGCCTCTTTAGGGGAGAGGCTATGATCATTTATTAATACCAAGAGCTCATAGACATGGGAGTAGAGCTTAGGGAGAGTTTGGATCAAAATTTCAACTATACACGACGCTTAAGAGGTGTGAGGAGAGGTGGTAAAGAGGTATGATATTTATAGTGGAGGATAGGAGGGGTTTCCCATTATTCTAATCATTAGTTTAATATTTTGATCAAGGTTATGAATTTTCATGATTATTATGAATAGAATTACTAATGATAGTATGTGATTTAGAAAAAATGACCATTCAAATCATCCAAGACTCATCCAGGATGCAGAAATTAAATTATTTATCATTTATCATATATTATCATATTTTACTATTCACAATAAAATTCATGTATTTTAGGTAATCCCAAATATTCACCATAACCATTTTATAACATGTAGAATCTAAAAATGAACACATTTTTATCAAAATAATTTTCTAAAAATGTGAATTATAATTATTAATATAATAATAATTTATTTGAAAAATTACCATTTTAAAACTATAACAGATTTTATAACACCTTGAAAAATTAATCAAGTTCACCCAAAATTATCTTATAATCATATGAAAAGATAAAAAAAATTTATTATTATTTTTTATGAAAATAATTTTTCATTTAAATTATTAAATTAATCATAGAATTGTAATTAAATATATATGACTTAGAATAGTACCATCACCAATACTATGATTATATTGTTAACTATAAGATGCCTTCATATTATTTATGTATTCACAGGTGAGGTTACTATTCATTAGGATGATTTACTATTCATAAGGGTAAATTAATATTCATAAGGGTATGTTACAAATCACTAAAAATGAATTTGATCCTATTAGACTCTAAATAATTACTGATTACAACCGTGTATATACATTTTTTCAAAATTCAATTCACAAATATATAAAAATTATGTTTTAACTACTAGGATATAATGGTCACATATTATTTAGTAGTTTATTTAAGCACATTGGTTGTCCTTTTAAAATCTGGGGAAGTTACAAACATTCTCCTTAAACCTCAACCCAAGTTTAACTGAGTATTCATCAAGAAGCTCCTATGATTCAATAAGGATGCATTATTTTTCAATACCTTAGATATTTCCCCATAGGGAATGACAATTTAAATTTTATGGATTGGTTAGGGTAAATGTTATACTTCTATATATATGGAACAATCGTGGTTGATATGATAGCCTTGGTTGTACTGTATGGTTTTGGATAAATACTCACAATAGGTTGTAGGACAAGGCCACAATTGTTATTTTTATTTCTCTTTATAGATTCATTATTATAGGATATTAACCCTTGTTTTCTAGAAAGGCTTGTTTTGATAGAATGTTTCACTTAGTTCTATCATATATTCCAAGTTCAATTATTCATTTTTGTTCCATCTAAGATATCCATTTAATATTACATAGATTTTATAGAAAAGCCTATATTTGTTTTAGAAAATATTGGTGGTGGCCTACAAAGTGTTATCTCACATACTGTTCAGACAACTATTTGGTAATCAAAAAGACTCCATAGATACAGGTGGGGGTCAAGGAATGTGACCATAGTACGGTGATTGATTTGTGATATGATTACATGAAGGGGAGCATAGGACTGAGCTAGATTCGTGACACCTTTTGGGATAATTCCTTTTTTATCTTTTTTTATTTTGATGCATGTATTGTAAAAGTGCTTCCATACCTATTTTGGATGATTTTTAGAAACATGAGATGATCATCATTTGTATATGTTATTAATTGTAGAAAAATTTTTATATTCATGTCTTGGATGATTATATTTTGTTTTCTTAATTTAATACTCCCACTGTTGAATGATATGTTGACAACCATTGTGCTACACTCTAGCATGAGAGAATAATCCTCCAAATGACACACCCTATACCCTCAATGATAGTCTATAAATTATATCATTCAGGGAGATGTTATTTATTCCATTTGACCCACTGGCTTGGGGAATTATTTAGTGGCATACAGATTGACACTCAACATTGTCCCACTATAAATACTCTTCCGGATCAATATATATCATAGCACTTCGTGGATGATTACAAAATGTGAACTGTAAGATTTATCAATGAACTCTTTCATGTCTTGGTTTTCTGAGAAACATACAAGGTTCTTGAACCATATATTTCCATTAAAATAAAGGCTAAACTCAAGAACAATTATCACTTTCATTTATAGCTCTATATCTTCATTATGTTCTTCTTTAATACACACATAGATAGTTGGAAGACCATTTATTTGAGAAATATAAGATATTTCCCCTTTATATTGGATTTAACATTTCATATTTTTTAGAATTATCTATATGTTGGATATATTTCAATTATAATCATGAAAAGGTATCATGGTCCATTAAACAGAGATCATCAACCACCGTATTCTCATTCTTAGGGTGGTAATGTATTGAACATTTATAATATTTCAACAATTCCAGCCATCTTCACTAGAATATATTCAACTCCTTATGAGTAAATATATACCTTAATGTTTTCTGATAAATTTATATGTCACACCAATATCTATAAAGATAATACCAACATATCATTAATATAAACTCTATCATAGATTACTCCAAATCTTTTGTCAGGTATTTTTTCTCATGAATAATAAATTTTCATGAGGAATATATAATCACCATATAACTCTACTTGAAAACATATCACATCCCCTTATTTAGTGAATCTATTTATATCACAAACCCTTCCTCACTATAAGTTATTAAAAGATTAGGTTCTATGACTAATCATTATTTTATTTCATTAGATTTCTTTTAATATTCATCAATCTAAAGGAATTTTTCTCCCTTCTGAGTTAACATGGTTATTAGATTAGATAGTCAATATAAATTCTCCACAAAGCATCGATAATATCCAACCAAACTATGAAATATAAAGATCTCATTCATAGTGGTTGGTTTGGGTAAACACTTTATAACTTTTATCATTGATGTATTTAATGATATAACTTCACTTGAGATGTTATGAACTAGAAATGGAACTTTTTATTTCAGAAATACAAAATTAGAAAATTTTTCATTCAACTACTTGTTTTTTATTGTCTTAAATACAATTATAAATTTATATTAATGGTCTTCGTCTATTTATGGAATATATAAGAATATGATCTATAAAGAGTATCCCATACTGATCAAGGTAATCTCTAAATATTATTTTTATTAAATCTATGATAATAGTAGGAGAATTATTAAGACCAAATTCCATCACTATAAATTGACAGTGTCCATAACTCATACGGAAGAATTTCATGGTAATTTGTTCCCTTTTTACTATCTGTTGATAGTATCCAGATTGAATATTAAAATTGGTAAAATATTTTTCTCCTTATAATTCATCAATAAAATCAACAATATGGGTCATTGTACATTTATTATTAATGGTGATCTTGTTATGTTCATGATAATCAATGGATATTCATATTTATCCAAATTTCATCTTAACAAAAAGAATAGGATCACCACATGGTGATGTACTATGGAATATGAATCACTTAAGAATATTTTCCAATACTTTATTATTTAATTCCTACAACTCAATTGTGTCTATTCAATACGGTGTCTTTTAAATAGATGCTTCCCTAGGTATGTGTTCTACTAAAAAATAAACATTTATATTTAGATGAAGAGTATGAAATTATTCCAAAAAACATAAAAAACACTTTTATATTTCTAATATATTTGATGTTTAGGGTCTCATTAATAATCTGAGATAAATAAACCTATTGAATAGGAATGATGATTTAGACAGGGGGTGGAATATTAAAAATTGCATTCCTTACACAATAATTTATGTGGTATTTATGTAAATCAATACAATCCAAGCCTAATATTACAAAAAATTATATTATAGGGAGAACAATAATATTTTCATTAAGCACATTATCATAAACATTAATAAGAGTAAAATCATAGACCTGAGATGGGAAGATCATACCATTCATAGTTTTTTATTTAATCCATCAACTAATAATTGGTGTGTAATTGTTATACCCTCAGTATGTTTTTTATATATAAAACATTTGGTATTTCTTGAATCAAATAAGGTATTTTTAGTCCTAGAGTGAATGGTTAGTTTTCTTTTCACTTCATCATTATCAAACACAGCATTAAAAATATTAAACACATGAGATATGCCTTTTCCTATAGGATTAAGAGGTCACTAACACCGATCATCATTATTAACCCATATACTTGAGCACTAGTTAGTTTAATTACTATACTCAATCCATTTAGACATTGGAGTTTGGGATATATTCTATGATGATTTATCATCATAATTAGGTAACTTTATATTACCATAAAATTAGTATATGATTTCCAAAGGGCCTTACTTTTTATATTTAAAAAATATACTAGTTTCTTTAAGACAATTTCTTCTAATCTTCCATCCATATTCCAAAAATATAGCAAACCTCGGATTTTTATCTCCATTGTTTTTATATTTTCCTTTGAATTAAATTTTTATTTCATTTTAAATACCATGAGATTTATGGGTAACTAAAATCTATGTTCACACTATGATATCACATTAAATAATTTATTTATAGATACTATATTCATTTATTAATTACTCCATGTAGAGATGTGGTTTTATGCTACTTTAGAATTGATCATCATTACATTCATGTTGGATGATAATATCATAAGTGTACCTCAGAATTATTGTAGAATTTTCCTCAAAGGTAATAAACAAATCATTTTACATATACATTATCCAAATTAATTCCTTCTTTATTTTTATATAGATAATATTAAAAAAATATTTATTATAAAATTTGACAATAAAATCTTCTCACTCAAAATAGAAAATTTCTTCCCATTTCATTGTGTTCTTAATAAGGGTCTACCATTGACTTGTTTCACATCTCAAATGATAAAAACTAAAATGATACTTTAATTTTTTAAAAATGGAGAATGGAAAATATCTTTTTTAATTGTATTGATCCATTTCTGTAAATATAGTTAATCAATATACTCACTAAATTATGTTGGATATTTCATCATGAAGGACTCAACAAAAAATTATTCGCTACTTATCATATTTTTAAGATCAGTATGATTCATGTCTTCAATAATATGGTCATTTATCAAAAGTATATTTTTAATTTCAGATCTCATTATATTTGGTTTTTTAGGAGGATAAACATTCCACTTTCTATCACATTCAACATTAACACTTTTCTATCAAGTTCCATGCATTGAAAAAAAAACAAAAATCATAGTGTGAGAAACAATAATCATTATGGAAAAACAAATAATCTATATCTTAACAAAAAATTTAGGATTTCATCATATACTTAAAATTATCCACATTATTCTCAATAATTTTTTTTGATACTCGTTTTAGAATGTAACTAACCCTTTCTTTAATAACAACTATAGAGTTCGTTACTTTTCATACAAAAATAAAACATCATGTTGAATGAATATTCATAACATAAAATTATAATCCATGCTAGTATCATATAGTTTTAGTATATTTGGAAATTTGGATATATAAAAACACATATTTAAAAGACATATATATCATCTCCCACTACATAGTTTTATTACTCACCCCATGCTTTGGACCATGGATGTGTTTGCAGAAATTGTTTATTGATACATATGTAAAGGTAAGATACCTCATTTCTTTATTGATGTATCATGACACCATAGACATGTATAGTGTAGTTGTATACTGGATCATGTGTGGGAGTTGATTCTTGATGTTTTGGGTTTTTTTGAGTTTTCAGTTTTATTTTTTGTTTTATTCTCTGAAATGGTTCATGATGTAGCCTAAATTTTTTAGTTTTCATTATATTGAACGGTATTAATTTTCACTAATCCGTCATTTAGTGGTTATTTTCTTATATTTTTGTTGGTATACTTGTTTTCTTCCAAAGGGAAACCCCCCCAATTGTGATCGAATCCCTTGAAATTTATATATAGCCTTTGGTGTATTGCAGATATCACATATGGCCTAGTGATGTCTTTTCCTCTTCTTAATTCAGTGGGTGAGGGTTGGATGGTACAAATATTATCATTCTTGTATGGCACATCCTTCATTTTGGAAAAAATGGTATTTGTTTTTGGCCCTGGGTTTGGAATGATAGTTAGTAGTAGGATGATTTGGACTGGAAATAAAGAGCATAAAAAAAGAGTAGCTATCCTATTTATTCTGAACCACAAGTTACCAAGGATTTAGGTGTTTATGTTTCTTGAGAAAATCCTAGGAGATATAACCTCATAGTCATCGGTTTATCCAATGAGTATTGTATGGAATTCATTGATATAAATTACTTCATACTATGGATGGATAGTACATTTTAGGGAATGATTTATGATTTCTTGAAAATGTGTTGATTTATAAAAAATGTTGAAAATGGATTGGTTTTCACAATGAATGGTAGAATTTTCAAAAATGGTTAGGAAGTGGAATGATGTGCTGTCATGGAGAGACATATTGTAATATGTGTGATATGGTGAATTTGAAAATGTTTTGTCTTCTATTGTAAGAGAGTGAGACTAAATGGAATTTAATGTTGGTTATTGAAAATGGAACCAGTTAGGCTATGAAAAAACCAACTAGAAGAGGATGTGAAGAATGTTGTTGCACCTAATCCATAGTTGAACCTACTTTTGGTTCAATGTACTATCCAATATATTGACTTCGTGGATATGGGGATCTTAATGGATGAACCATGGAAAGTGAATCATTCCATTCAGTCCTTGAAGAAGAATCCAATAATATTTTGGGATTGATTCAGAATAGGAAAACGTATAGGTTTAGCTGAATAGGAGGAATCAAATATTTTATTTCCAAGGCACAATAGCATAGTTGAAATTTATGTTATCAAAGTAAATTTGGTGTATATTTCATTCCAGTTAATAGATTTCGTTGTTCTTTCTAAATTAGATGTATTCATTGCATGAGAGGGTTTTTAAATTTTTTTGAATAAATAAATATATACTAACATGTTTAGGATTTATAGAGTTACATATGTTTTCATCTTCAAGAAATAGAACCTCTCTGTGATAGATTACATCACTATGTTGATGAATATTTTCCACTATGCACCTGAAGTTACTGGAAGGGCTTCCTTGAATGCATTCCTTTTTTAATCAGGATTGAGTCTAGATATCCCCTTAATTATTTTCCAGATTTTTATAATGGACTATACAAATATGGTCAATAGACTGATGGTGGCATAAAGAGGAATCTCAGGAACTATTGGAGGAGGAAGAATGTTTACACATATGGTAAATAGTGGGATCTCAAATTCTAGGTATAAGAAGAAGATGGAAATATATTTCCAAGGTAGTAGTATGAATGAGAATCATATTGTAATATTAGTAAATCGTTCTTCTAAACCAAAGATAATGTCTAGATTTTTCAATGTTCTTATATCGACAACTTTAAGTGGGATTGTACAATTTCACAAATAGATTACAAAAATTGAAACCGGATTAGACATTTTCAGCATTATTATTGTAGTTATCCAAGGTATGGTGGTCAAGACACATCCCATGAATTTCAGATGTCATATGCTTCAACAAGATGAGAGCCGCATATTAATTCTTATTAGTTGTACTTATCTATCCATGGTGATTCCAGTAATACCCAGACTCCCCTGATAGTTCATTCTCAATACGGTACTAAATAGAAATGTTCATTGAGTAATTAGTAGTATGGAAAAGACTATGTTATTATTGATGATCAAATTGGAAAATAAGTGGTGAGAGGTAAAATTATTTTTATTTCCACCATTATACAATATCTTCATGATATAGGTTCATCACATTCAATTATATCTTCTCATTCAGTTGATCTTCTATGTTTTCATGTTAAGATGTGGCCTTCCATGTTGAGACATAAAAATCCTCTTCGTCAATGAGAATTTCAATACATAATATGATGATGAAATTCTATAACAATTGATGGAGATTATTTGAGTTGGGATTTATATGTGATCGAGATGGATGTTTATGAAATAATCATGTGAATGGATTTGTTGACAATGTTCAAAGATACATTCAACTGTTAACATGAAGGGTTAGATTTACCAAAGATCATGGCATCTAGGACATCCTTAGAGGAGATCAGAATGTGAAAGTATGGGCAATGGTATTGTTGGAACCAGTGCTTGGAGAAATATAATATTATTGGTTATATTTGATCTTGGCATTAGTAGATGATATTGGGAATAATATTTTCCCAAAAGTTGTTGATCTGTTTCTAGATGTTTTTTCAAAGAATATCATAGGGTTTCCATCCAAAAGAGAAGTGGAGTTTACTATTTTCTATTCCCAAGGACCCTTCCTTTTTCCCATATGTCACACCATATTTAAGAAACAAAATTCAGGTACATGAATATCCAGTTAGAAGAGTAGGAAATAAAAGCATTAATTTGTCCTAGTACTTCTCTGTGGGATTTATCAGTTTTGTTTCTGAAAAAATGTGATGGAACTCTCCAGTATTTTCTAGATTATTGTATGGTCAAAAAATTCATGATAATGAATCCTTATCTACATTCAAGAATTGATGATCTATTAAATCTATTAATGAGAGCCCGTAGTTTCTCTAATATTAACTGACGATCATTATATCAAAAATTTCATGTTCGGAAGGAGGATATTCTAAAATTAGTTTTCTTGTTTTGATTTAGCAATTATGAAAATTTAGTTATGACTTTCATTATTACAAACACATGACAAGAAATTATTGATTTTTTTAAAAAAATATTTCAAAATAATATAGCTTATTTTGTAGTGGGGATTTTGGATCTCATATTTTTGTATTCATGGACATGGGTAGATAATAAGAAACACATAACAACAATGTTGGGAATTTTTTGAGATCATAGTTTCTACAAAAAACAATCAATATGTGATTTTTCATACAAGAGGTATATTTCCTTTGATAATTAATCTCAAAATGGTATTTTAATGGATCCAATGAATATAGTGGTTGTGATATCTTAGCAACCTCCAAAAAATGAATTTGAGATAAAGAATTTACATGGCATAACTAGTTATAATTGATGCATTGTTCTTGATTTTTCATGTCGAGATTCCCTGATGACAACATTGAAATGTAAAAGTATTCTATTTCAATGGAATGATGAATTCCAAAAATCTTTTAAAGAGATAATGTTTGACCTTATATCAACACAGATATTGATATTTTTGGAATCGGGAAATGCTAATGTGCTGCGTTGTGATGATTTAGGATCTGGCTTGGGGTTTTTATCATGTAGGGAGATCATGTTATTGTTTATGGCTCATGGAATTTATTGTTTCATGATAATAAATACCCAACACATGGTTTGGAATTAGAAAGTGTAGTTCAAAATTTTAAGACAAAACATCATTACCTCTTCAGTGATATATTCACAGTGTTTACAAATAATAACAGTTTCATACACATTCTCTCATAGAGATATTTGAATCTGTGAAAATTAAGATGGATAGAGTATATTTAAATTGAAGTATACACATAGAAATGTAAATTAGATGGATGATGCATTAGGCAAAAATTCCTATGGATAGTTCGAAAAAGAGGCATCAGACTAGTGGTAGCTGATATTGGTAATAACTAATATGCACTTAGATTCTGAAGATTGAGTTAGTGTTGTAGTTTTCTTTCTTATTTCTTTTGATCATAATTTTATTAATAAAGTTAAAGAGAAAAGTTAATATGAATATGAATGTGTTACTATGAGATAAAAACTAGATGGTGGGAAAACTATTGAGGGATGGAATATTAATAGAGGATCAATATTATATTTTCAAAATTTTATTGTTGCACCTATGGTTTTTCAGAGACATCTTCTACATAAATACCACTATTTGAGATGGTCTATTCATAATGGAATACAAAATATTCATAATTTGTTGAAATAAATATTTTGGTAGGGTGGATAGAAAATAAGAGTGTATAAGCTTGTTACAAGATTACTCAACAATCAGTACGTTAATGCAGAGCACTAGAGGCCAAAAAGTATACTATACTCTATAACTATTCTAGTTGTGAAATGGGAGAAAATAACTAAGGATTTTGTGAAAGGTCTATCGAGAATGGTTCATAAAAACAATTATATATGGGTGATAGTGGATTGGAACACAAAGTCATCCCATTTCATCCATATTCAAAAATATCATATAGTGGATGGATTATTTAAAATCTATATATGAGAAGTGGTAAAAAGGCATGGTGTGCCAGTTTCAATATTATCAAATTAGGATATTAAAATTACATCTCAGTCATGGGAATCCTATCAATAATCCCTTGGGACTCAAATGTGTATGAGCATAGCATATCATCCTCGTACATATGAAAATTTTGAAAGGGAAATAAAAAAATTGGATACATTCATCCGGATTGTGTAATGGATTTTGGTGGCTGATGGGAGGATCGCATACCTTTAGTAGAGTCCTCATATAAAAATAGTTGTTAGACCACTATACATATAAAATCTCTTGAATCATTGTATGGGTATCCCTATCAGTATCAACTATGTTGGGGGGGGGGACATGTGAGACTTCACTGGTTAAACAAAGACTTATGTAATAAATAACATAGAAAATTCAGTTGATTAGAAAAATGATTGTGAAAGAAATGATTCATAAAAAATATATTTATATCATCCTCATAGATCATTGTTGTTTGAGGTGAGTCATCACGAGTTCTTGAGAATATCTCCAAGGATTGGGAATCTTAATTCTGTGAAGGAATCAATGTTATCACATAGATACATAGGCCCTTTTGAGATACATGAATGGGTTGGTGAGGTGGGATATTGGTTTTCATTTCCACAAAGGTTCAGTTTGGTGAATATTTAGTTTCATATATCTCAGTTTAAGAATAATCATCATGATCCTACCATTTGGTTCAGTTTTATTACGTTGACCATGTTTGGGATGATTTGTTAATTCATTTGAAAGTGTAGATTGTGGATTTGAAAAAGAAAGTATTATTTCATAAAACCATAATTATAGTGGTGGTATTATTGAAAAATGGATTGATTTTGGATGAAATTTGGGAAGAGATAAGGAAATGATTGATAAATGGTCCGAATTATTTCAGGCCAATGGTGGTTTTATACTTTCTAAGGATGCAGAAAATATTTCTGTAGAGAATATAGCTCCACTATTTTAGTTAATTAACCATATCATTATATATTTTAATTATATTAAGTAATTGGGTAACATTTTTTTAGGGGTGTAGGTGTTTTAGATTGATTTTGGTTGTTTTATGGAGGTACATGGCTTAATAATGATTTGGAGAAATCATACAATATCTCTTCAAAAATGTTAATGAAAAAATAGATGTCACTGGGTTTGAACATTATTGGAACGTAATTTAGCCAAAATATACCAACAACTATTATAAGAAAACACTCTTTTGAATATAAGGAAAAGGAACAGTTTGTGCATGGATTTTCTAATCGTGCGATCCAACTATGTGATTTGTGTTTTGGATTTAGTGGCTCACACATAGTTCTCCAAACAATTCAACCAAATCAATCTCCATAAAAAATCAGATCCATATGCTGTGGATATAGTTCATTTTATCAACACAATAATTTTTCTCTCCATATACAACCATTACTCAATATCCTATCTTCGTAATGGTTTTCAGGACACTTCATCATGATCTAGAAGCAATCCATTAGTGATTAGTTTTTGTTAGAGGCCATGAATTCGTAGAATGTTTCTGCTGTTTATTGTTTTCCTTATATTTCTTCATCTTACAACTCTTTTATTCATAGATATAATCAATTAGGGATATATATATATTGAGTTATGTGAATCAAGATGAGATAATAATTATTATTTAATATGGAACAATATCTAAGTCATGTTTTTTATGTTTCAACCAGGTTTGTTGGACATTTTTATGTTGTTCTTTATTTGTTATAAATTTGAGAGGGAGGGGAATTTTCAAGACTAATCTTTATTAAAACATGAAGGATTATTTTAATATGTATTTAATTTCTTAAATTGAATTTTCAAATTTTTATAAAATGTTAGATGGACACCCTCATTTGTGATGATTAGTGAAATTATGAAAATTTGATGTTATTCAAACTACATTGTTCATGATTTTAAAAAGGATATATTAAAATATGACATCAATTGACTTATAGAAAATTGGATGGAAATTTATTTATCAATAAAGTGTTTTTTTATTTAGTTTTTTTTGGCACAATTGGTTTGGAATGGTTTATGGAATTAATGGTTGGGCATGAGTTGAATGGGATGGATAATGATCACAAAGTATAATCATAAAAGGGAATAAGTATGGGGATAAAGTTCCACAAAAAATGGTAACATCAAAAGGTAGTGTGTGTGTGTGTGTGTTTCGTTTTGTGTGTTTACTTGGAATGGTTTATGCCAATTGGATTTTTAAATGGTATGAAGGATTGTTGGGTTTCTTTCCATAAAAAGGGTTTTGTTTTGAAAACAGAATTTATTCTTGGATATTAAATGTATTCAATTGTTTTATATAATTTAATCAATATAAATTATCTACTTTATTCTATCCTATTGGTGTGAGTAGGGATGTCAATTGGGTATAACCTATTGATTTTCATTACTCGCCTTCTTCTTTGTAATATTAAGGCATTTGTAGATATTTTTTATTGAGACATTGGTAATTAAATTTTATACCCTTTCTTTATTGGTGAATCATTATACATTGGACATGACTGGTGGAGTTCGATCTTGTATATTGTGTGAATATCTTTACTGTATGATTTGGTATTCTTTGAGTTTTGGTTTTAGGATCTGCTTTATAATCTAATACGGTTCATGTTGTAATTTGGTTTTATTGTCAATTAGTATTACATTGAGTTGTATTACATTATATCCATGTATCATTTATTTTTTATTTGGTTATGGATATCTTGGTGTGGTTTCTTTTAAATGTAAAATTGTATCCCAATTGTGATAGAAGACATTAAAATTTATTTCAAGCCTTTGGTTCCTTAGAGATGTCACCGAAGGCCAAGTGATATCTCCCCCTCTTCCAAATTCAATTTGTGAAGGGAATTATGTTACATTATATTCATATACTAGAGTAATTTAAATATTTATAATATAATACATTTCCCAAATATAATATTTTAACACCCATTTATGAATAAACCCTTATTAAAATCATTGTTATTATGTGTTAACTATTTTCTATCTTTTTTCATTATAATTTGAGTTCGGTAGTCAAAGTACTTATATTTTTATCATGGTATCATAATATAAAGAATTTTAATTATGATATAAATATCCTATATATTCATCATATATAAATATATATATTTATTCATTTTTATCTACAAAAGATAGATATAGAAAAATGTGATACTTCATTCATGGAGATGATATTCTATATGTAGGCATGAACATTGTTTTCACTATTCCACAGATAAAATTAAATAATGGTAATTAATAATTCAAATTTATGGGATCAATATTATATCATATATATCATATATATTTATTAAATATATCCTTATTATAGTCCGTCTAAAGAGGAAATGTAAAACGAATCACATTGTTTGGTGGTGGTGGTAGTTTATATGTACGCTGGAGCAATATTATCATTTTCCAAAATATATGTATGTAATAATATAGATAATATATTATAATTATAGATGAATAATTATTTGTCAAATATCAATGATAATCTTTAAACCCATCATTCTAACCATCCAAGATATATGTTGACGGAAAATGAATTGTATCAATATTTGGAGGTAGTAGTCTACAGGTAAAAACGAGTGATGACTTCACTTCCCATTTGATATAAAATATGGGTTACAATGGAAGTTAAATAATCATTTTAAAATTTTATTATATTGATGATTTTTATGTTATTATTTAATTATGAGATCCATAGATATATCGGAGGTACCATAACAAATAAATTAAAAGAGGCCTGGTAAGATGATCACATATTCTATGGAGGGACTCCTTTAGAAAATCTGTTAAGAACCCTCGTAATGCACGATTAAGATGAAAAAACAACCAATTCATGTATAGTGAATTTGATAATAGAATCTGGTAGGGTTTTTGGCTAGATGTCTCAATGTGGTGTATAAAAAAGAGAGAACATGGGTCCTTTTATAAGGGTGGAAGACATGTAATTACTAAAAGGTTTTTAACATAATTTATGTATTTTTCAAGATTAATACTACTAAGTAGATTTTAATTAATATAAAAATAAAATATGGTAGATATAGAATATGAACATTAAATTTATACCATTTTTGGTGTCACTGTAAACATTATCAGTTGGTTTAACCTCTTTGTTATTTGATTTTAACCTTAACTATGGTAAGACGTTTTTCAATATTAAAGGGTTATATTTTTTACTTATATTGTATAAAATAGCTAATTAATTGAGAAGGGATGAATTTGTCTACCATTATTTATCATAATGGCATTTTTTAATAATTTTATCATTTTTGAATAATTGAAAGAAATAATAATTTTTATAAAATTTATTTAATTTCAATTTTGAAAGTACTCAATTAATTTAACTTAAATTCTTCAATAGAGAAATGTAACTATAATATAAAAAATTCAAAACCCAATATTATTTTTTAATAATCTATAAAAAAAATTTACTACAACTCACCCAAAAGGTATTACATTTAGTTATTTTAAAAACATTTACATGATTTTTATATAGGATGAATAATAATTGTGTTAGTGTTGTGTAAGAATTTATTGTCATTATTTAATTAGTAAAAATTTAAAATATATTACCTTGACAAATAATTATTATATATATATATAAAACATTTATTACCAAAATAATCATCTTATTATCCCTATGTAAAATATTTAGTGATATTAAATCTTAGAGAATGACATTCTCAATATTTCTTTACATAAAATAATATAAATGTCATTATTCAGGTAAAATGAAACCAAAATTCCATATATTTTAATTTGGTATTGATAAGGATGAATATAACCCATCAAATAAAATTAAGTAACATTTTGGTTTAATTTTGAGTCCTTCTAAATTTATTATAACTATGTATTCCCCATTTTACCCTATTCGATGTGACTAATATTTTCCACAGTTAGTATTCATACTAAAAAAATAAAAGATAAAATTATAAAATTTGAACCTCATAATTCCAAATATGTTATCCTTTTTTCAATATTAAATTGATAGATTTTTAATAATTTAATTTCAAAATAAAGCTGTAAAACATGATTAAAAAACAGTTTTCTCGAATTATTTTTTAAAGAATAAAAGTTTTCTACACAAAAATGAAATAGAAAATAAATTAAAATGACAATAATTAGATTATTAAAAATATAAATGAACTATTTTTACATTAAAAACATTATTTACAAAATATTTTTTTAATGATTGAAATGAAAATATAGTTTTCAATAAAAATATCTATGTTTGAATATTCATTGAAAAATAAACATTTCATGAAAATTTTCAATAATTAACACTTATATAATTTTACAATTATGATTAAAAAAATAATGTGACTATTTTAAAATACATATTACATAATTATTTGAAACCAATTATGTAGTTTTCTTACAAAAAAAAAATTGAGGGAAAAAGTATTCTTAAAGCCTGTAATGAATTTTATAAACAATTAGCATATTATCTTTATCTATAACCATTATAATTATTTTCATTACTATTTTTATTCCTATTTACTCCACAAATTTAACATATAGGTTATAAAAATATACTAAATTATAGTTCGTTTATACATGAGTTTCATGTATGGAAAGCCATCGAAGAAAATTTATTTGATGGAAAATATATAATAAAATATTAGGGTGTTTGGTTTAATTATATAGATTACATGGTGAGTGAGAGATGGTGAGGATGATATAGTTTTATTTTCTTTTCATGTGATGATTTATTTTCAATTTTTATTCACTATGTTCTATTATTATTCATTCCCATTTTTTATGAGAGGGTTTAGAGAGGATCCTATTTAGTATACATCTTATGACCATCCTAATTATAAAGAAAATTGTTTTTATGGTTATAAGGACTAGGTTCATGATTGGGATGGATTTTAATTGCTCGGAGAAGTTATTGAGTTTCTATATGGTGTTTCTGGTGTTTTTTTTCAATGAATTATTTTATTTTTTTTACTTTCTATTTATTTTTTAGTTATTTCAATTCATGTATAAAATTATATTTATTGTGATTTCATATTTTTTCAATACATGGTGTTGAATGATAATTTATCCTTCTTATATATTTATCTATAAACCTATATAGGGTAACTCCTTTAACATGTGTGATTAATATACCCTTGGTACTAGCCACCAACATGTGACCAATTGATGGTAGATTTATGGGAAATTATCTCACATTAATCGTTTTTGAAAATTTTGGGGTACCATTGGATGGAGGGGATATGAAAGAGTGGTATCAATGCTGATAGTTGAGAAATAGGATGAGGTTTGGAGTT
The DNA here is from genome assembly GCA_963277665.1 of Viscum album. Classification (NCBI taxonomy): domain Eukaryota; kingdom Viridiplantae; phylum Streptophyta; class Magnoliopsida; order Santalales; family Viscaceae; genus Viscum; species Viscum album. The sequence goes on along the minus strand of OY728153.1, from coordinate 286,106,015 downwards.
GGGAACTTATAATGATGCAAGGGATGGTAGGTCAACACTATCAGATGATTTTAGTATGTACTCTAAACAAAGGTGACCAAATAGTATATGGGATATTATTGAAACCTATGTTCAAATCAAAAACCCAGAACATTTACTTGGAATACTAGCAAAAATTATACTACATGATGGTTAGAGACCTAGGAAATGATTATGATTCATGGGTGAGGAAGAATACTTCTTTATGATATTCTCTCAACTAGGGATAATGGGAAGAAAAAAACAATGGAGGTGGTCTCTATTAAAACCAGAGAGATCATGGAGAAGGTTGTGTATAGATGGATTGTAGCACCCCCGGTTTGAGGTATTTAGCCTTTTTTATGACTTTTTATGTGTTTAAAGTGAAATGGGAAGTGCAGGGAAGAGGTTGGGAGAGTTTGAAATGGTTTTAGATGAGTTTGGAGGCTTTTCAATGGGTGCACGGTTTGAGCACAGTTAGTGGAAACTATGCAAATTCTCCAGGAAACCGTGCAGGGGGAGACAGTAGGCTTCGCACGGCCTGCGCAAAGTTTGTCAAACTGTGTGAGGAAACCATGCAGACCCTTCCTCTCTAGGAAGTAGTGTGTTCATGGTTAGCACAAGGTTTTCCAAACTGTGTGGGCTAACTATGCGACCACTTAAAAATAGGGTTTTAAAACCCTAGATCCCTCGAGAATTCTTCAATCCTCTCCAATCTTCCTCCCACTCGAGCCTCACTCTGGATTTTCGGTTTTCAAGGGTTGGAGGGGATCTCCCACTCAGTTCGGAAGCATTTTGAAGGGGTGTCTTGGCGAATTGAAGGTGGTTTCTCCCAGGTAAGTCTATCTTCTTGATTCCCTTGTGTTTTCATCTTGATCTACCTTTCTCTCTTTCGTGGTTTTCTAGATCTACACTTGTTGTTTGTAGATCTAGGGTTTTGGTTTCCTTGGATGTTGATTTTAAGGCTTGTGAATGTCAGGGAAAGGGATCTAGAGAGGTTTCGGTGGTGCGTTCGCCAGATTGGAGGTGCGGTTTCTCATGGGTCAATTTCATGGGATCCCTAAAGGTAAGTGGCTTCTCTCTCGACTCCACATAGTAAGAGCTAGTGGATTTTGGTTACAATTAATTTGGTTGGCTTGAAATTAATTGTGTTTTTATGTGTGAAGTTGGTTGGAAACCCATTTGGTAATTTTGGGAAAAGGGGGGTTTTATGGTGAAATACTATTGTGGTGGATTTAAAAATGAGATTTAAAAATGGGATGATATGATTGATTTGTGAAAATGATTGATGGAAATGGTTTTCAATAAAGTGTGTTTTTATTGAAATGTGGTTTGGCATGGAAAATGATTTTCAATAAATGGGTGATTTATTGATGTAGATTGATATGCAATAGAATTGGTTAATTTCATGTTGTTGTGATATTGGTGGGTTATATGATTGTTTTTGATTGAGTGGAATGTTGTGGGGAAGTGGCGAGAAGTACCACTATAAAAAGGGGACGAATATTGGACGGAAGCGCCACCAACAAAGGATAAGTGCACGAGAAGTACCACTAGTTGTGAATGGGTGAACGGGTTGGACAGAAGTTCCACCATTGGGTTGTGGTCGGGAAGTACCACTAGGTGTGAATGGGTGAACGAGCTGAACGGAAGCTCCACCGTTTGGTTTCTTTGGTTGTTTGTTGTTCATTGCATTGAAAGTTGGTAATTGTTGTGCTTGTGTGTGAATGAGAAATATATTTTCTCATGTTTTTTGGCTATCCCTTGGGTTCATGTTTGGGGTATGATGGCTTGGTAAGGGTGTGTTTGGCTTATGGAAATGGATTCACTTGTGATTATTTTATATAAATTTTATTTATATAATTGTGCTAACGGTTTTATCCAAGTGGCAGGTGTATGGAAGTCATTAGGGGAAATCATACTGAGTTTTAGTACTCACCCCATGCTTTGGAAAGTTGGTGTCTTTGAAGATGTTGTGTACCATGATGTGGGAAAAGGTAAGGCATCACCCTCCTTTATTGGTGCATTGTGATGTCTTTCTTGAGCGTGGAGCTTGGAGCTTGGTGTAGAGCTGTGGTGGTATCATGGAACATGGTGCTTTTTAGTTTGGTCTTTCATGTAGTACGCTGATATTGTGTTGTTTTATTTGGATTTGGGTCTTATGGTGGAATAATTTGGTTGTCTCTTTGAAATTAATGTTGTAATGTTTTATTGACATGCATCATATAGTGGTGGTTAATGGATGGTTTGGTTGGTTTTTTCTTAAGGTGAAATCATTCACCAATTTGATCTTGAATCAATCGAAATTTATTGACAGCCATTGGCATCATGGGAAGGTCACTTGAGGCCATGTATCCCTCACTACCTCCTCATACAAATTAGGTACGGGTGGGGTGTTACAAATGGTATCAGCTTTTTCGTTCCTTTGAAGTTAATTCTAAGATTTGGAGTTGACATTCGTTGTGGTATATTCCATGAGTCGGGATGGTAACAAGGTGTAGGCTGGTCGGAACTTGGAATTTATAGCATAAAAGGACGTTGCTAACCCTTTTATGCTGAAATTCATGTTACCAGGGAGATGGGCACATAAGTGTTTTAGAGACACTTATAGGCATTGGAAATCTCATTGTCGTGGGTGTAGCCAATGTGATGTGCATGGAATATATGGTATAAATGACTTCCCTACACCCACCACTAGGATAAAACCGTTTGAAAATTTATATAAAACAATTTATATAAAATAATCACAAGTGAAAACAATTCCATAAGCCAAACACACCATTACCAAGCCATCATACCCAAACCAAGAAGCCTAGGGAAAGCCAACAAACATGCCACAATCTATTTCATCATTCACACACTAGCACAACAATTTCCAACTTGCAAGGAAATGAACAACAAACAACCAAAGAAACCAAATGGTTGATATTCCATCTATCCCATTCACCCATTCACACCTAGTGTTACTTCCCAACCACAACCCAAAGGTGGAACTTCTTTCCAACCCGTTCACCCATTCACAAATAATGGTACTTCTCATCCACTTATCCTTTAATGGTGGCCCTTCCGTCCACTATCCATCCCCTTTTTATAGTGGTACTTCTCACCACTTCCACACAACATTCCACTCAATCACAACCAAGCATATAACCCAACAACATCACAACAACATGCAATCAACCAATTACATTTCATATCAATCCACTTCAATAAATAACCCATATATCGAAAATAATTTTCCATGCAAAACCACATTTCAATAAAACAGACTCTTTATAGAAAACCATTTCCATCAATCATTTTCACAAATCAACCATAGCATCCCATTTTAAAATCTCATTTTAAAATCCACAACAATAGCATTTCACCATAAAACCCCCCTTTTCCCCAACATTCCCGAATGGGTTTCCAACCAACTTCACACATCAAAAAACAATTAATTTCAAGACAAAAAAATTAATTTTAACCAAAAACCAGTAGCTCTAACCATGTGGAGCTGAGATAGAAGCAACCTACCTTTATGGTCCCTAAGAAATCGACCCACGAGCAACCGCTCCTCCAATCTGGAGAATACACCATCGAAAGCACTCTATATCCCTTTCTGTAAAATTCACAAGACTTAAAATCAACATCCAAGGAAACCAAAACCCTAGATCTACACAGAACAAGTGTAGATCTAGAAAACCATGAAATAGAGGGATGTATATCTAGAAGAAAACACAAGGTAATCAAGAGGAGAGACTTACCCGACAAAAACTACCTTCAATCCACGAAGAAAACCCTTCAAAACGCTTCCAAACCGAGTGGGAGAGACCCTCCAACCATTGAGAACTGAAAATTTGGAGTGAGGCTCGAGTGGGAGGATGTTTGGAGTGGAATGAGGCAAGCCCGAGTGAGCCCTGGATTTAAAACCCGATTTTTAAGTGGCTGCACGGTTAGCCCACACAGTTTGGAAAACCGTGCGCTAACCGCACACACGCTACTTCCTCGATAGCAAGGGTCCACACAGTTTCCTCGCATGGTTTTGAAAACCGAACGCTGGCCATTCAAAGACTACTTTCTCCTCCTGCGCGGCTTCCTGGAGAATCCACACGGTTTCCACTAATGGTGCTCAAACCGTGCACCCATATAAAAGACTCCAAACACATCCAAAACCAATCCCAACTTTCCAAACCTCTTCCCAACTCATCTCATGCACCCTAAACACATAATAATGCATAAACAAGGCCATATACCTCAAAACAAGGTGCTACATTATCCCCACCATTGGACTTTTCTTCCTCTAAAAGTAGTGAACCCACCCTTTTTCGAAAGAGCTCGGGCCACTGCTCGACCATCTCTTTCTCCTGCTCCCAAGTCTCATCTTGAATCTGACCATGATACCACAAAACAAGAACTAAACTGATGCTTTTCCACGCAAGACTTTCTCTACCCTATCAACAACCCACACTGGCATGTGCACTAACGAAGCATCCAGTTATAGTTCAATATGATCCCATCGAATCACATGGTCACAATCTGACTGATACTTTTTCAATTGTGACACATGAAACAAATTGTGCACCGCACTGAACCTAGGTGGAAAGCCAAACAATAAGACACCTTACTAACCCATTCAAGAATTTCATATGGTTTAATATACCATGGATATAGCTTTCCCTGCTTCCCAAATCGATGATGTCCCAACCTTGGAAGACCCTCAAGAAAGCATGATCACTCACCTTGAACGACAAAGATCATCGACGATGATCCACAACTGATTTCTGATGACTCTCAGCCGTCTCTATTATCTTCCTGATCAACATCATCTTCTCCATAGTCTCATGGACAAGGCTCGGTCCAACCATCGAGGACTCAGCCATTTCCACCCAAAATAGTGGAGAACGGCACGACGACCCATACAACGCTTCAAATGGAGACATATGTATGGATACCTGATAACTATTTTTGTACGAGAAGACAACCAATGACAAGTGCTCCTCCCACGAGCCACCAAAATCCATAACACAAGCCCGCAACATATCCTCCAATGTTTGTATACTCCTCTCAAATTGACCATTCGTCCGAGGGTGATACTTTGTACTCATAGTCAACCTAGTTCCAAGGGCATTCCATAGATCTAAAACTCAGATCTCTATCTAATACAATCGAAACTAGAACACTATGCCACTTTAGTACCTCCCAGATATAGATTTTAGACAGATCCTCCACCGTATGAGATTCACTAATAGGAATGAAATGGTCCGACTTCGTTAGCCGATACACAATTACCCAAATGGCATCGTTCTTTCCGACCGTTCTTGGGAGACATGTAAGAAAATCAATCGCTATTTTCTCCCACTTCCAAACATGGATTGGTAAAGACTACAACATTCCTGCTGGCCCCTGATGTTCTTCCCTGACCTGCTAACAAGTCAAGCATCTCAAAACAAACCCAACAGATCTTCTTTCCATACTAGCCCACTAGAACTTATCTTTCAAATATTTATACATTTTTTTAATTCCACAATGAATTACCCACCTGGAATGATGATACGCCCTGAGAAGATCCTCCAGACAAGAAATTGGTACAACTATCCGATTCTGAAAACACAAAACTGAATCTCCATTCAGTTTCCAACCCTCAATAATCTCCCCACCATTGAGTCTTGACTGCATGGTAACACACTCATAATCCAATATCTGTTCCACTTTAACCAATCCAACCAATTCAAGAAGCAACAAAAATGGAAAGAAGACCACTCTATCGCCTTGGTCCTCACATTACAACCGCATATCTGCTATATCCAACATCAACTGCCACTAGTCTTATTCCTGTTTCAGCATCTGAGCCTATGATTTTCTGCTTAATGCCTCTACCACCAAATTTTCTTTACCTGTTGTGTACATTAAGTCAAAATCAAACATCTTGAGATATTCCATCCATATACATTGCCTCAAGTTCAAATCCCTTTGTGATAAAATGTTCTTCAAGCTCTTATGATCTTTATATAATGTGAATTTCTCACTAAAGAGATAATGACGCCACACTTTCAAAGCATGAAACACTGTTTCCAATTCCAAATCATGATTTGGGTTGTTCTTCTCATCCACCCTCAACTACCATGATCCATTCACAACTATATGACTTCCTTGCATGAGAACGCACCACAAACCTGATCCTGATGCGTCACAATACACCACGTACCCTTTTCCTAGTTCTAGAAAAACTGATATTGGTGTTGATGTAAGGTGACCCTTTTTCTCTTAGAAACACTATTGAAACTGTTCTTTCCTCTGGAATGGAACATTATTTCTTGTCAATGCTGTCATTGGTGAAGCCAAACGTGTAAAATCATGAACAAAACTCCGATAATACCCAGATAGACCAAGGAAAATCCGTATCTCAAACACATTGTTTTGCGGTTGCCATGAGATAACAACCTCTATCTTTTCTGTATCCACTGAAACACCCATTTAAGAAATCACATGGCCAAGAAAATGAACATCTTGTATCCAAAAGTCACATTCTATCAATTTTGCATACAACCGATGACCCCTCAAGATCCCCAACACTATCTCCAAGTGCTGCTCATGATGCACACTTGTCACTAAATACACTAGAATATCATCTAGAAACACCAACACTAATGAATCTAGATATCACTGAAATATCTGATTCATCAATTCCATAAACACCACTGGTGCATTCGTTAGACCAAAGGGCATAACCACATATTCATAATGGTCGTATCTACTTCTAAAAGCTGTTTTAGTAATATCATGCTTCCTCACCCATAATTGATGATATCCTGACCTTAGGTCTCTCTTGTAGAACCCATGGGCTCTCCTCAGCTGGTCGAACAAATCATCAATTCATGTAAGTGGATATAAGTTCTTTATTGTAACATGGTTATGTCTACAATAATCAACAAAGAGCCTCAAAGTTCCATACACCTTTTTCACAAACTACACCGACACTGCCCACAGGGAGGTGCTAGGCTGGATAAACCATTTGTTTTCTAACTCTTCCAACATGACATTAAATTCCCGTAATTCAGTAGGGGCTATCTGATAAGATGGATGTTAGATAGGACTGCTCCCCGGAATGAGATAAATCATAAACTCAACTTCTCTTATGGGAGGTAACACATATAATTCTTCAGGAAAAACATCCATGAACTGATCTACCACTGCCCGAAGAACACTCTTCTCAACACCCATTACTGATTCCAACGACCAAACCGCCAACCGATACGATAATGTGCCTACTGCTGGTGCTGCCAAACCCATTGCACCCCTTCCTTTCATGCATCTCTCCTCTAAAGAGATTCCTAATGCCATCATGTGTCGTAAAAGCCACTGTTCGCACATCGCAGTCAATGTGGGCCTTAAAACCCGAGCTCACTCGGGCTTGACACATTCCTCTCCAAACATCCTCCCACTCGATCCTCACTCAGGATTTTTGGTTCTCAAGGGTTGGAGGGTCTCTCCCACTCGGCTTGGAAGTGTTTTGAAGGGGTTTCTTGGTAGATTGAAGGTTATTTATCTCAGGTAAGTCTCTCATATTGATTCCCTTGTGTTATCCTATAGATCTACATCCATCTCTTTCATGGTTTTCTAGATCTACACTTGTTGTTTGTAGATTTAGGGTTTTTGTTTCCTTGTATGTTAATTTTAAGGCTTGTGAATGTTAGGGAAAGGGATCTAGAGATGTTTCGGTGGTGTGTTCGCTGGATTGGAGGTACAGTTGCTTATGGGTCGATTTCTAGGGAACCCTAAAGGTAGGTGGCTTCTCTCTAGACTCCACCTAGTTAGATCTAGTGGATATTGGTTATAATTAATTTGGTTGGCTTTTAATTAATTTTTTTTAGGTGTGAAATTGGTTGGAAACCCATTTGCGAATTTTGGGAAAAAGGGGGTTCTATGGTGAAATGTTATTATTGTGGATTTTAAAATGAGATTTTAAAATGGGATGATATGGTTGATTTGTGAAAATTATTGATGGAAATTGTTTTCAATAAAGTGGTTTTTTATTGAAATGTGGTTTGACATGGATAATGATTTTCAATAAATCAGTTATTTATTGACGTGGATTAATATGCAATGGAATTGGTTGATTGCATGTTGTTGTGACATTGGTAGGTTATATTATTGGTGGTGATTGAGTGGACTGTTGTGTGGAAGTGGCGAGAAGTACCACTATAAAAAGGGTATGGATAGTGGACAGAAGGCCCACCATTAACGGATAAGTGGACGAGAAGTACCAATAGTTGTGAATGGGTGAATGGGTTGGATGGAAGTTCCACCATTGGGTTGTGGTCAGGAAGTACCACTAGGTGTGATTGGGGTAACAGGCTGGACGGAAGCTCCACTTCTTGGATGATTTGGTTGTTTGTTGTGAATTTCTTTGAAATTTGGAAATTATTGTGCTAGTGTGTGAATTATAAAATTGATTTTGGAATGTTTGTTGGATTTCCCTTGGGTTTTAGGTTTGGGTATGATGTCTTGGTAATGGTGTATTTGGCTTATTGAAGGGGTTTCACTTGTGATTATTTTATATGAATTGTTTTATATAAATGTGCTAATGGTTTTATCTTAGTGGATGGTGTTGAGAAGTCATTTGGGGAAAACCTACTGAGTTTTAGTACTCACCCCCTGCTTTGTAAAGTTGTTGTCTTTGAAGATGTTGTGTACCGTGTCGTGGGAAAAGGTAAGGCATCACCCTCCTTTAGTGGTGAATTGTGATGTCTTGGTGGATCTTGGAGCATGGAGGTTGGTGTAGAGGTGTGGTGGTATCATGGAATGTGGTGCTTTGTTGTTTGGTCTTTCGAGTGGTAATATGATATTGTGTTGTTTGTTTTGGATTTGGGTTTTATAGTGGAACAATTTGGTTGTCTCTTGGAAATTAATGTTGGAATGTTTTATTGACATGCACCATATAGTGGTGGTTAATGGATGGTTTGGTTGGTTTTTTATTAAGGGAAAATCGTTCCCCAAATTGATCTTGGAGCCCTCAACATTTATTAACAGCCTTTGGCGTCTTGGGAAAGTCACTTAAGGCCATGTAGCACTCACCCCCTCTTTAAGTCAATGAGGTAGGGGCTGGGTGTTACATGGATGTTTTAAAATTAGAAGATTTGGGAGATCCTATCATCATATGAGGTACTATATACTTATTTTTTCATGGTTTTATTCCTTGATTTATTATAGGGTTACATTCACCTATGTTTCACAGTCACTATTCTACACTTTGGGAATTATGGCGGTGTGGCTTCCAGTGCCCTTAACATTGAATATGCTAGTTAGTGGTGCAGTTATCATGTTTTATGTTTTTAGTTATAATCAGCTTGTGATATGGAAGAACCTATCTTTGGGATAATTTCTATATTTATGGATACTTCCATATAAAATCATCTTTGACATGGATTATATATATTTATTGTAGGTTATCATGGATTACTTCTACATGCATGTCATTTTCAACAAAATTAATAGAGAATAAGATTTTTTTTGTAAGAGAGACCCTCAAATGGGTTAGTTGTCTATTATGTCTCTATATTAATTTATGGATTAGTTTATTTCATGTTTTATGAAGGTTTAGAGAGTGGATTATACTAGGGATTTTTCGATTACATTAATGTATTTTATGAATAGGTTGTGACACTTCCCCTAGATAACATATTCAGTTTGGGATAGAGTTGCAATCTTGGGATTCTATGATATTGATGTCTCTATATAGGATAGAACCTTATGAGTTATAGTAGCAATTGATTTAGTTTTATGATCTCTGGTAAAAAAATATTCATTCAGCCTAATATTTCTCTTTTGGGAGTTCCATTTTTATTCCCAATTATGGTAGACGATAATCTACAGTTGTTACCCAATTACCAACATTTCATTTAAGTGATGCTGAAGAACCACTAACCTTTGTCACATATTGTGGATTTATTTGATCAATTTAATGTATAAATAAAGTTCAAAAAGATTAAATTACTGTCTCTGTATCATCATTTGCGATTAAACTATGAGGATCTCTTGAATATTACGTTAAGAAGTCTTTATGGGTATCAAAGGTTTTTGGTGATTTAGTTTGGTGTAACAAAAACTCTGATTGTGATAATGGGGATGATTAATTTTGTATTCTTGGAGTTTCTGTACTAGTTCATGGTTTTATTTATATGTGAAATCCTTTTGTTTTTAGTATAAAAGTAAGAGAACATAGAGAATATATGGGCCATAATGGTAGTTCTTGAATATCATCATCCACTTAGAAAGTTTCTGTAGTGTGAGTTTTTGGGTCATGAGGTATATTTCATGGGGAATTTCATATATCATCACTTATAAATCATAGTTTCAAAAATTTTTAACGTGATGGTTTCTTGGGTAGCCCCAAAAATGTTGTAGAAGTGTATTGTATCCTTGGTAAAGATTGATACTATAGCTGTATCTTTCCTAAAGTATCATATGATAGGTTGCCTTTGATTATTTGGTAACGAAGATTATTGATGCACCAGTTTTTAGTCTTCAAGAGGAGGACATTTTATGTGAGGTTTATAATGATTCTTAATGTCTGGGCTTGGGTTGTATGTTGATGAAAAATTGTGTGGCTATATCATACGTGTCCCTGTAGTTATGACATCAGGAATATAACTGTTGACCCCAAGATATTTAGCTTGACTTTCTAGTGTTTTATATGAATTTTTGGAGACAATATCATATTAGTGAAAATTTTGTTTTCCTCATGGATAAAAAGAGTTTTATGTATGTCTTATCTTAGTGAAACATGATGATGTGGAAGATATGATGGTTGTAGTTCTTATTGGACCACAACATTTACATTTCATTTTAACCTAATATATAGAATTTTGTGGCATAGTCTTTGAGATATAATTCTTGATATAGAAATATGAATGAATTTGTATACTCTTAGCGAGTGATATAAAATTTAGTTATGATACAACTTGATATGAGAGAAGATTACCCTATGGGTTTCTTTATCAGATGAAAGTGAAGCCATCATTTGTTTATTAAGTAGTGGAATCCCTACATGGAAATTTAAGGTTAATGGTTGTTTGGGATATAATTTTATGTAGTGACTCTCCTAAGGGATAGTACGAGGATGGAAAACATTGAGTATTGTTTTATATAAGTCATTTAGTTCCTTCATCGATGCATGAGATGATTCTCCATGAGTATCAAATATCACAATTATCATTACATCTTTATGTGACAATGATGTATTATGATTGGAGGGATGTGTTTCTGCGCTCCAGTCTGAAGTTATTAGTTTTAGATTTTGTATCTAAGTGTTTGGCCTTCCAAAAGGTGAAGGTTGGGCATTATGTTCTTAGAAGTTTTCTTCAAATGCTTGATGTTCCCCAGTTGACGTGGGAGGGAGTTTCTATGGGCCTCATCACTAGTTTACAAAGATTGTAGGATGGTTCTGATTATATATAGGTGATTATGGGACGCATGACAATGTCATATCACTTATTAGATATTAAATGGGTCGATCTCAATGGACCTTTTATCGAGGTGCTATCAGGAGGAGATAATGAGTCTTCAACGTGTCCCAAGGTTTATAATATTGGATTGTGATTATCATTTTACATATATGGTGTAGAGAGGTTTCCATCATGATTTTTTGGTATCATTTATTCCTCAACACTAATTTTCATCAATAGATATAAAATTATATAGGGCAGTCTATCCAAAGTCTAGAGGACAGGTTTCACACATGTATTCTATATTTCATAGGTATGTGGGTGCAGAAAGTAACATTAGTGACGTTTTCCTATAATAGAAGATTTCACTTCACTATTTTTGTTGATCCTTTTGAATTGTTGTATAGATGAACATTAGGATCTCCATTATTCTGAAATATGGTCCAGGAGTCTGTGTTTCTTGGACCAAAATTACTGTAGAGTTTGAAAGAGTAGGTATATGTGATCCAGGATAGAATAAAGTGGCACAATGTCATTAAAAGTTATATTATGATCATAGGATGGGGCCTCTAGAGTTCGATGTTGATGTTCATGTGTTCGTAAAGGTATCTCCTCATTATGGATAGAGAAGGATCAATCATGGGAGTAAGAATAATCCTAGGATCATTATACCTACATTTTTATTGGTTGGGATTGGAGTCAGGGATTATTGGTTTGAACTACACTAATAGATTAGATGGATTCATGTCAGTTACCATTTATCATATCCTCACAAGAATAATTATAATTATTATCATGTTATCCACTATGGAGAACATGATTTTGAACATGTATCAACCTTCAAGGAGTTCCTTATCGAGATTCATGACCATTTGGACAAGGATCCACACAGATGTACTATCCATTTATTTTGTGTCTGATTGAGACATAGTGTCTTAGAGAAGAGCACCTAGGAGTTGGAATGCATAGATCCTCAATCAATATCCCAATTTTGTTATGATTTGTTTGATCCATGTTGGGATTATCTGTTAAATGATGGTTATTTAATGAGATCATTTATCTTATTTCATGTTGTTAATTTTTATTAATTTCCCTAGAGAGGTATCTTCCATAACAGTGTGTTTTGAGGATGGTTGCTGATTCTATTATATTTTTTGCACTATTTTCTCTTAGTGGGATGGATATGTTATTGATTTAGTGACACCCTTGATAGTAATATAATGGTATGTTTTTTCAGAACCCTATGTTTTTGGAGGTATTTTCATTCAATATTGATGTTGGAACATGTGGTTGGATGTTGGAAACATGGTTTTAGGATGAATTAATGCCGCACACCTGGTATTCAATGGTGGAATTTTTCATCAGGGAGTGAGTTTTGGTTCACATGATAAAGGGTATTAAGGATGGATTTAGTGGTTCCACCTAGATTAAATTCATACCAAGAATTAGTGTTCTATATTGTGAATGATTTTTCTTGTATTTGGGATTGGGAAATTTAAATTTAGTGGATTATTAACCCATTTAATTCATGGTATGAACTGGAATGTCATGTTACAAATAAGGAATTTTCTAAATAGGATTTAATTTGGGGACCCCCTTATTATTCTCAGATTTCACCATTCTCTCTTGAAACTAAGTTACCTAGGAGATATTGTCTGCTGGAATTCAAACCCACTTTGATCAGATTTAGTCCTTGTATTTTATAAAATGAATTTTGGTGATTAAAGTTTAGTTATAATATTTCCATTAACCATTGTTTATCTTTTTTCTCTTTTTTATCATGGGTTTACAATAAGTTTATCATGGTCTATAATTTTTTGATTCCTTTTCAAGGAATGATGCCATGTATTCTTATTTTGCAACATTTTCATAGTGTTTTTTGTTGTCTCATCTTTAGGTAGGTGATATATTAAAATCATCTTGATTTAAAAGTGAAAGTGTTATTCTATCATAAATTAATCCAATTGGAAACAGTGAAGATACAATCATAATGAAAATAACATTGAATTTATTTAATAATAATGTTGTTTTTTGGATTTTTAAAGAATTTAAATTTCATTATTATTGATCAGTCATGATTTTATAATAAATTTTTCCATGTTTTGTGATATGATAATTTTTTTAATTAACATCGTTTATTTTTTATAAATACTAAAAACAAAATAAATTCGGATTGTTTTTATTAACATGATAAAATAAAGAAGCACATAAATGTGATATTTTCCACCATTTTATAATGGAATATGAATATATTTTTAAATTCATGTTTTTTTAATCATTGAAGTTGAGAGTTATGATTTTATAGGTTGGGGTTTTATGAAATATTTTTCATAACATACTTGTTCATTTGTGATGGGAATTGAAATGGCCATTTTCTAATGGTGAATCTTTTGGTGTTGACTGATCCCATATTTTTTTGAGGAAGGCGTGTGTTCCTTGACTGCATTGTCTTAGTACCATTCCAAATGTGAGAATAATACCTTTTAAATGTATGGGTTCTCAAGAATCTTTTAGTCCATTGATCTGTTTCTTTATTATTCATGTGTGGTTGAGATCCTTAAATGAGAAACATGCTGGTGTCTTAGGGATATTTGATTATTGGGAACCATTGATTAGAAATGGGTTATGATCATGGGCTATAGTGATAGTCAATGCTGATAATGTCAAAGCATTTTGATGTCAAGTGAAATGGTGTGCATCACCGAGGCGGTCAAGAAAAGTTTAGAGTTAGATTTATCATTGATTCATACTTCTTTCTTGAGTATTTTGGGATGTATCTTTGAAAATATGTTATTTCTGTTGATTTCTCACAAATCAACACTGTTAGAATCTTTTTTCCATCATTCAAAATTTTTATAAGGTATCTTCGGTAGTTTCATATGGTACAAAGTTGTATTTATGAATGTATTAGTGAAATTTTCTTAAATAATGTGGTTGGTTCTTGATGCTTTAAATATGTTGAGGAAAAACTTTAGAAAATTATCAAGATAATTATTAATTATATTGGAACATGGATTATGGAGATTAAATATATTAATGTAGTAAAATTTTAAGGCTAGTAAAATAAGTTTTAATTAATTATTTAATAATGAATCTGATGATTCTGGGCTTGTTTTTTCATAGTCTATAATAATGTCAGAAACATTTAGAATGGAAGTTTAGTGGTATATGATTCTACATCGAGGTTTTTTTCAATTAGTGTGGTATATTCATGATGTTATTTTTATTTTATGACTTTATATGCTACCCCTCATACATCGGTAGGGAAACCAGACCCAAATTATTTTTCGGTAGGGCTTGTTTTCCCAAATATCCACGATAGAGAGGAAATGTATGTTTGACCTGTACCATTCTTCTACCATCCCATTGGATGTTGATATATGTAGGCATATCATAGGGTATAATGTATTGAGATGTAGGGTGTGTTCTCACTAGGTCTATGACATCTCTTGGTCTTACTATAGTTTTATGTGTGGGATATAATGGAATGAGGTATAGTATATACTTGAATCTAGACCTAGTGGATTCAACCTTTTTTGGGAGTACAAGAATTAGCTATAATGGACTGAGGTATTATCAATTTACACAGATTGTAGTGCATTTTGGATGTAATCTTTGTTATATATGGGATGATGGTGATGATGAGATGGATATATGAAATGATATCAACACGAGATATTGGTCCTTATGCAGGACAATGGTAGGTAGGGTTGAGGCCAAAACCACATAAGGGATGACTTAAATATTGAACAGATGATTCGAGGACATGTGGAATTGGGAATGAGAGAGACAAACCAAGAGGGAAGTTGAAGTGTGGTGCCTTATATATATATATATATATTCATTTGATAAGGAATTTTATACTTACACACATTACTTGGCGAGTGATCCAATTTGAGTAGGGTATACTAGTATTATATATTTTTGAAATTAGTTATATTTATTTGTTTAGCCACTAGGCTATAGTTTTCATTATTAACATTCTCTATATAGAGTTTTTGGATTTCATATATCACTGCATAATTTTACATTATGTACTTTTAGTTTGTATTTCAGTTGTGTTCGTTTATGTATGAATGTTTATGTTTTGGGATTTATTATTTTATTTATTTTGGTGTTGGTGTGTATTTTATCATTCTAAACTCAATTTTATTAAATCTTAAGATGGAAATTCCTTCCATGTGTGTGACTTGTGTATTCTCATATCTAGTTTCCAAATTATAGCCAGTTGGTGGTGGGATTCGAGGGTCACTACTCCCTTTATTTTTTTTAGCCAAGGTGGGGTAAATTTGGAGGCATGGGTGATGTGAAAGGTACTCTTATGTAGATCATATATTAATTTTTTATTGAATATTTAGTAATATATTGTATACCGATCATTTTGTCATCATCATTTACTACACAAATATACGTGACATGTGAGGCATCCTCAATAAGTCTCACCACACAATATTGTTATATTATATTGATTAATTTATTATACCATACACTAAATTTCAAAACTCACCCACCCATGACATCATTCATGAAGGATAAATAAGTGTTAATATACCTTTATTTAGAGTGAATGTTGTTTAATCACATGAAAAATGATAATCAATGAATTATGAAACAAAAAAATCAGATATGATCATTAATTATTCAATTGAATACATATTTCTAAATAGAAAGTAATTGGATACTTTTGTATAAAATAAGGGGACTTGGTAAAAGAAGTGATTGAAAGCTAAATATTAAGGGTTATGGTATCAAATAATTTTCATATATATATATTTATATATAAAACCATAGAATATATAGTATGACATAATAAGAAATTAATTTAATTATAAATAAATAAATGATTTGAATATGATATGATGATAATGTAGAAATATTTTATTTTATAAAGATAAATTTAATTTTTTTTCTGAAGATCCAAAATAATGTGAATTAAAAAAATAGAGATTATGAATCCCTTAATGAGTCTTGGTAAACATATTTATTTTATTTACACAAATATTATGATTAAACTCATAAACATTACACTGTATGGTAAAATTTTTCCTAGATAACTCTTAAACCAAGAGAATACAATTAATAGTTTATTAAATTATTTATTTATTAAAAAGGGATTATTCATTTATGTTTTATTTATTATCAAATTTTTCATAGATGACCTAGTTTTAGATCGGAGTAATGTTATGCCAACTGAATGAAGTTTTATTTTGTTTTTAGAAAATGAAATTTTTCGTGGGGATTAATGACATCTCAATTACCTAATCAATGCAATGTGTTTTCACATACATGAGGAAATCACACTGTAATACATTCTGGATGTGATGTTATTTTTTTCTGAAAAAATGATGATTATATTATATGTAAATTATTGGGTTCCTATTGCAATGTTGTTAAACTAAAATGTCAGTCCATTATTTTAGTGTTGAATCATAGACATTATGAATATCCAAATGTTCTATGTAGCATAGATTGAAATAGGAAACTGAATATTTTGGAATATTTTACACAGAGAATTATAGAGTTATACCATAGAATATAAACAATATAATATAGGGTATAGGGTATATAATTATGTGTAGTTACTAGAATTAAATTTTAAAGATACACAAAATAGTAATTAATGTTACATCATATTGAATTTTTAGTGTTTTAGGGAGATTAAATGATTTAAATAAGTACTATTAAAACTAAATTAATTACAAGAATTTTTTTTCTATATTTGTGAATATTTGAATAATTCAAATGAGGTTTTTTGAGTTAATTTAAGAAATCTGTTCCATGATATTCTGATCTAAGATAGACCACTTCTTTTTCCATAATATACATCTTATTTTCCAAATTTTTTCATTTATATATATATTTTGAGTTTCTCTTTAAAATATATGTAAACAAATTGAGATTGTTGGGATTATGATGATTTTTCAGGTTACTATATTTAACTCATTATAAGATCAACCATTGATAGTTTTCATCGGTCATTTTGAAGTTGTGGAAATAGAAACCTTCATCATGAGAATGTGTTTACTTGTAGATAGAGATATAATGATGGGTTTCATAGGATGGTATATGGTCATGGTAAAAAATTTATCAGCTTAGATGGTTAAGTCAGTGGTGTCTACTAAAGAGTGGTGAAGTCCATGGATGATTGATTGTGTTTCTCATATGGACATGGAACCATATTACTGGTGATAGATCTATATTACAATAAGCTGAGACATAGTGCCAATGTGGATGATTTGTAGTTATTATAAGAAGTATAATCACTATATTCTATGATATAGTGATACCTAAAATGGTGATTTCAGAAATTTAAGTTCTTATAGTGTTCTTTTGTGGACAAAAAAATGAAAGTAAAAACAATATATTCTAGTGAATCTGTTTACTTTTCCTCTCATTATATCTTTACATTGAGTAAATATGTGTGTTTATTTTTCATCATAGAAGTTGTTATTATTGTGTTGTAGGATTTTTAAGTATGATTCTCTAAGGGAGAAGTGAATTTTGGGTATTTGAAATTCCACATTGCAGAATTACACGTGGAGATGAATTTTTGATGAACATATGTTAAATAATCCGTTAAATATATTATATTTTTACCCATATTACTAAACAATGTAACCAATGTGGGTTGTACATACCCAAAAACTATGGTATCATTCTCTCTTTCCATAGTTTAATATATATTTTAGATGAATAAAAATTCACTAGGAGACATTGAAACAAATGAATGAAAGGTTTGAAATAGCCTGTTTGATATAACTGACAAATAATTCTAGCAGTTGAAGATATATAACAATATAATAAATAAATATCAAAAACATTCATTGGGTGGAAGAAAGCCTAAAAATTTATATAATGGCTAATGGAAAATTTTATAATGGAATAAAAAAGGATTTATGAGGATGTAATTGGAAATAAATATGGATTTTGACATCTAGGAGAATAATAACAAAACTATATTGATGAATTCCCTAATATAAATATATGAAAAACTAATAACATTCAATAAAGTATTCAAAATGAGGATTTTTATCGAGGTTATCCAAAGGATGGTCGAATATTTTTTACATGAATGCCATCAAAATGATTTCAAGGTTGATTAATGTTGTGAAAGTTACCTTCTTTGAGAACATGTGGGCTATATTATTACATTCATCTTTACCAGAATATTAGGACGAATTCCTTAATTTTTTAAGAAATTCTTAAGAATAGACCAATATTTTATTTGATGGCATCCAAATTTTATTCTCTATATTTTTATTGGGATAATGGAGGTCCAAGTTCCTTTTTATAGTGGGATTTATACCGATGAAAGGGTGTGTTTACCATTTAGAATTAATTTAATGAATATATTCCAAAAGTTAAAATTGTGATAATTCAATAGATTTAGGGGACAATATTCTACACCCTATTCGTATTCTAGTGTTTCTAGGGGAGGATTATTCTTCAAAATCATTTTATGAAATGGTAAACCATATGTGTGTGATGAAATAATCATCATGAATCTTTGCGAATATTTATCTATAAGATGATGCTGTTTTTATATATTATTATAAAAAGAGATGTAAACTTCTAGTTTCATAAAGGGAGTATCCCTTAGTTTCATGTGTTGAGACACTTACGATGTGTCTGGAGATATCTTGTTTTAGAATAGAATTTATATGTTGAAGGATTGAGTAGAATATATATAAATAGAATGTAGAATGTTACCGAAGGATCCATAGTCTTTGTGAGAATAGTAAAGGATCATACACTTTACTTAACAAAAAAATCATGTGGAATTATGATGGAAAGAATTTCAACCATGAAACTTTCAATGGATTGACATTGTAGACCTAATTGTTATAGTGATAAGAATATGAGGGTTCTATTGTGGAGGGAAATTATAAATCTCAATCACATAAATATATGTTTTTGTGAGATTTGTGTTTTTTGAACGAAGGAAAAGGGTTTTATTTAACTGTAATGGCCATCAGGAAAAATTATAGAAGTTTCAATTAGTTTCCATATATATATAGGGACCTCCTCAGTGGAAAATCATAAAGAGTCAAATCACCTTATCACATTCATTCAAAAATCCACGGGAATGTTATGGGTTTATTTTCATATAAATAAATCTGAAGTGGTAGTACCCTTTTAGAGTTGAAAAAAATGGTAGGATTTGAATGTGGATTAAAACATAAATTCCATATTTATGCTAATAGTAGAGAACACATTTTTAATAATTTCATAAAATTATTCTAGAACAAGGGTTCACTCTTGATATAATAGTTCTTCAAAATCCACAATATAATAGAGTCGTAGAGAGAATGAAATGGAGATTGAATTGAGAAGGAAAGATGCATGCATGTGCACTCTAGGATACCTAAGGTAATTTTGGATAATGAAATTAGCATTACAACATAATTAGTGTATACCAGTCCTGCCTCTACGACGAGACAACATTTATAAGAATAACTATGGTCATGTATGTTACTAGGGTAATATCACCTCAATGTAATTGTCTTTATAAATAATTCTCTTGTTGATGACAAAGATAGAGATAATTTGAGGAAAATTCTAAATATTATTCCCTTATAGGATCTGGGAAAAATGAATCTGTATTCATACAATAAAATTATGATCAATGAGGTATATTCAAAAGAATAAATATATTCTATAATGAAATTATTATATGGAATTACATGAAATTTTCTAAAATAGAAGTTCAGTAAAAGATATCAACTACTGAAGTACATGCCAATTTAGATGAAAGAATTAGAAGATAAAAAATATTAGTGATATAAGATATCAACAAAAATTAATTGAAAATTCAACCAAAGATAAAAATTTAAAAATTATAAAGGACCATAGATTATTAAGTTAAATATAAAGTAGTTTAAAAATTAAAAAAGATCAATAGATGTTTGTGAATCGAAAATTTAAGTACCAAAGTGTTCATAGATTATTTGAAAATATGTTCTAGTGCTAAAATACCATTGTAGATGTATCCGGTCAATATAAGATTTATATTTTAAGGGATTTTAGAGAACCCAAATACATATAAGAGGAATATACTCTCAAGGACTCAAAATAGTTGGTGTTAGTGATAGAGGAAGGAAAAAATTCATTAATGTTAAAATGAACATGGTATCCAGTTGAACTACCAAAGGGTAAGAGATACAAAAGAATAAATGGATATTGAATTTGAGAGAATATGCTGATGGAGCTAGATTAAATATGGTATGGTCTGTAGTGATAGAATTCTTATATAAGGAAGGAATCGATTTCATCGAAATATTTTCACTAATTTGTAAAAATAATACTATCCAAATGTTGTTGATTTAAGTGGATTCAAATGACATTCAAATTTAGTATATTGTAATATATACCGTATTTATTCAATGAGGTTTAGTAAAGGGTATCTAAATAAAACACCACAATGGTTTTAGAATTTAACAAAAGGGGGGCCTTTATTGTAAAATCATATAAATTATAAATGGATTGAAACATGCACATCAATAGTAGAACCGAAATTTTGATGATTTTAGGGATGAATAATATTTCACAGGGGATAATTTTAATCATTGTTGGTATCATAATTTGTGGGATGATGGGAATTTAATTATACTCATACTATATAGGGAAAAAATATTTCTTGTGGGTCTTGAAATTCATCTTATTTAGGAGTGGAAAGATAAGTTGTATAGATGATTTCAGATGAATGTGTGTGGTTATGATTAAATTATCTTGTGGATGGGTATAGAAAGGGGTTGAAAATATGATACACAAATTCAATCCTAAAACAATACATCCATACGATTATCATGATACCAAGATGATTGGATGTAAATATGTCACAAAAACTCTTAAAAACACTTGTAATTATAAAAAAATGGTAATTGTATTGTAAAATGTCTTCAAATACGTGGAAAAGTGTTTTATGTTGGAAATATTAATTCATGTGATGATATGTACATGGAATGATATAGCCTTTATAGTAGTAGTATCAAGTCATTTTATGTCAATCAATGAGAAGGAGCATTGATAAACTGTGAAGTGGAACATCAAATATATTAAGGGATTATTAGATATAATATTTTAATTTGGGTAATATCATCTATAAGGTTATATTGATGCATATATTTCTAGATAATATAATAGTTGGAAAGTAAAAAAGGATTTGTTCTTTTATTTTGAAAAACTGTGATCAGTTGTATGTCTCAAAAAAAGGTGGGTGGTTAATTTTTCAATGAAGGGTTTTAAATTTATTGAAACTAATGAGTCCATAAATGAGTTAATGTAGTTGATGTTCTTAATGATGGATCATAAAAACGAATTAGAAGTATGAATGCTATTTAATGATAGTCAGAGAGAAATCTACCTTGTATTGAATCTAGAATTTCATTCCTAAATGGAACAAATTGACATAAAATTTATTTTCATTTAGATTCTATAATATTATATGGTGTTAGATCTATAGAAGATCAAAGGGATGAAAAATATTGCTAACATGGTTATAATGGAGTCGGTACAATAGATCTTGAGGTAGTATTGTACCTTAGTGGGACTCAACTAAATGAAATGAGGAAGTAAAGCACCGAATGTACTTGGGATTTTAATGTGGTTTAACAAAGTATTAGAGTATACTAGATAGGTACCATTAAAGAAATTTTGATGGTGTTATATTATTAAGATATTTATGCTTTTTCAAGATAATAGATTTTACTAAACGGAAATTCAGACTTTGATAGTTTGCTTCAATTTTGTTAGAGAAATGAAATTAGTGACCATCATCATATAGATGTGTTCACTAGATTATGTACAACTACCTGTTGGTTGATCTGGCTAGTCTATAAGAATAGTGAATAGTGTATTGATTAAGACTGTTTAATTGTTTCTAGATACTGTAGAATTTTAAGTCAATAGATTCCTGACTATGTTTCTTAGATTAAAGTGTAACTAGTTTATTTTCTGGGGGTATCAATTAAGAATATGATAGACCATGAGGTAATTTAGATGATTTCTTATAGATTCTATACTGTTTAATAATTGTTTAATAAGAAATAATGACTCTTACCCTTATATTTCTTGTAATATACATGTTTTGAGTGTTCTCCTTTTGATAAAGGATGAGTTTATGAACAATATAATATTGTGTGTGAAATAACTTATATATTTTTATTATATTGTTTTGAATTTATGTGTGTTTTTTGTGTCTGTATTAAAAGTGGTGGTTAGGGTGAATTTATATTCCTAATTCGAATGCACTATGAATGAAGAGATGTAATACTTGTTCAAATTTCATAGAATAGAACTATAATGGATTCAAATTTCTAATAACCTTATGTTAATGTGTATATTGAAATTATCATTGGTTTTTTCCCCTCCTACAAATATATATATCCAAGAAAACATTCATAAAGTTATTATAGTGTGAAAATTTAAAGGCTTGAGGAGGAGAAAAAGTAACACAAATCATTCACTATGTGATGACACATTAGAACTATAAGAGAATATTATTTAAGGTCATTTTAACACATCAATTTGATTTCATCCAAACATATCAATTTTCAAAACTATTTACAGTTCGGAACAATCTTCCCCCTCTATCCTCTATTCCTTTTTGATAATAAATCAAGTAATTTTGACACATGATAATAATTTATAAACCTAAAGGTAATATTAAACCCATAAAATTTGTTAGTGATCCTTATAAGAATATTTTTTTTATAATGTGTCATCCTATCCATCTAACATCACCCATAAAAATTTTGTTCTTTCTTGATTAAAGGTTCCACACCCTAACTAATGTTGGAGTGAAATTATTTTGAGATAAGTTTGATCTCAATGATTACCCCTTATCAATGATTTTCAAACTCATTCAAAAAACAATTATGTGGTTTATAAGTGGATGTTTTAGCTTTATTCATAATGATATTATATTTATATTTGGTAAATAAAACTCTTAATAATAAGATTTTTTCTCAACTAACTATATATTTTTCAATTGAATAATTTTCCTTGGGTGTATGAATTCTATCATTGACAAGGCTACTGCCATGTTTAGTATGAAAAAATAATTTATAAAATATATGGATAGAATAATACAAATTTCCATTAAGTTTGGATATTCATAAAATAATTGATAATTGGGTTAATAAGATTGATGTTGGAGAATCATTAAATTTTATGTTAAGAAGAATATAAAATCCAATAAGAGATCTCAAAATGTATTCATCTAATCACTCTCTTAGAAAAAATTAATTGGAGTTATGGTTTTTAAATCACTGAAATTCACATAAAGAAAGATTTAAGATATTCTTTTATACACAAAATAGTGGGATATTGACAAATTAAATCATGTTATAATTAATTTTAAGATATATGGATATACATGGAAGAATGTTGTACATTGGTGAATAAAATTTAAATTTATATATTGATTTGGAGAGAAGTTGATGATGAAGAAAAATTTTGAAGAGGTTACTGAGAAAAATAACTGAAAATTTTGATAGATTTATTTTTATAGTCAAGGATCAAGTGTTGGAAGAGTTATGAATATAAAAACTCAATATTATCTTGATATCATATGAGATGAGAAGCAGTTATTCATTGAAGAAAAAAGAGGAACTGGAGAAGTGTATTCCTTAAATGAATTAAAGATATTTTATTAAGAAAATCCATAATTTTAAGATTATGTAAAATTTTTAATAAATTTATGCCAATTTTATTCATATACATTTAATGATTAAAAGGTAATACGAATGTAAAACATAATTGTAAATATTTTAATTATGGAAATATCGCAAATTTTTCATCCAATTTCATATATTATATTTATGATTATGTTGATTATAAACAACCGAAATGATCAAAAAGGATGAGAAGAAATATTGCATGTTGTTTCAGTTGAATGAAATTCCCCAATGGAATGAGAAAAATCCAAATCAATGAAAAATATTTTTTTTTATCAAAACATGATGTCTTAATTTGAAATGAAGAATGTGAAGGGATAAAAATGTATTAAAGGGTGAATACTCCAATGTTGTTTTAGAATAATTAAGCAACACTAATGAATAAAAATGTGAGGAATAAAAAAATAAAAGTTTGAAGAAAAATATGAAACCAAAAAGAATTTCTAATTGAGAATAACCATAACGTTATATCTTACAAAAAATTTAAAATTAGAGAAAGGGATTATAGAATTTATGAAATACATTGGGGAATAAAATTTCATGATGGAAATTAAAAAAAGTTCCTATATTATAAAATATTTGAAATATAAATTTCTCTATTTTTGAAATTCATATTAAACTATGTTGATTGTATTGAAATAAGTGGTTCACCCTCTTGAAGAAAAGTTTCTTTAATATTAGAGTCTACTAAATAAAATTTAGTTTAAATTTTAAAAATTAATTAATGATGTTATAAAATATTTTATATCATCAAATAAAAATGTAAATACCACAATTATAATTTTTTATTATTCATATAAATAATTTTCAATCACTCTAGGAACTCAAGTATGAAAATAAATCAAACTATTGACAGGAATTGTAATAATTTAGTAGCTTAAACAATAATAGTTCATGAACACACTGTTACATCAAAGGATTGATCTAAAAATCATAAAAATAATGTTTTTTAAATAAAATTAAATATAATCTAACAATTATGGAAATCCATTATGTAAGAAATATATAAAATGGATGTGAAGGGTTAAGAAAATAAATGGAATCTATAACCAATGAAAAGTTAAAAAAAATATAAATTAATTTCTTGGAAATTAGTAGATTTAGAATTTAAGGAAAAAATTATATTTTATACTATATATCTATATGGAATAAATTTGTATATAAAATTTGAATATAATAGCACTTAACCTGCACTCCAGAATCTAATGCTCAAAACATGATCTTTAAATATTTTTATTGATGTTGATAACCATGACCCAAGTTTTATCCATCCAAATCATATTAAAAAAGAAATTATGTATCACATATATATCCAAGATACTTTTGGTTTTGGAGTTTTAAACAACTATGATAAATTCAAACATAAACAATACCCATGTCTTCAAATGAGAATTTTCCCACTAAAACTGAAATATCAAATTCCAAATTAAGACATCATTATTATATATATGAATCCCTTATAAATGTAACACATTTAACTTCATTATTGATATCATATAGAAATTGAAACGTAAGAATGGTGTGATAAAATTATCAGCAACGGTAAACATAAGAATTAATAACTGAATCTCATTAATGATCATAATAAAGGAATATAGGTATGTATAAATAATGAATGTGATCATGCATAACATAAGAATATACATTCCCATAAATACCCATATCATCAACCAAGAAACATATCATAAAACATTAATAAATGATGAGTAATAATAATCAATAATCACGTGCCCTGTAATTTCAATATTTATTTAAGGAACCATTTATAATCCATATAAATCATAACAAAAACGTGTCAGTATCATGGAACATTATCTTTATAAAACCATTAAAATCTCATACATAACACATTAAAATAGAATAACTGTATGATCTAATTGTATACTCAATACATTAGAGTGTTATTTGGGTGCAACAATTATATAAGCTATATCAATCTCACATGTGAGCTGTAATGGTGATTATCCATCATAATCAGGGTAATAGAGGAAAAAAATAAATAAAGTTCATAGAAATATAATATCATTATAAAAAAAAACCTCCATTATTCATTTCATAAATTGTTTAACCCATGAAAAAATGGGCACCAAAATAATCTCTTTGATACAATATTAACCCCTGGTAATGAAACAAGTTCCTTGATAATATCTTTGAAACAATCATAATACATCTAGATATTTAATGAGGATGGTATCATATCATAATATACCGATTTTAGGATATTTAACAAGAAGTATTTTTGAAATTGATGTATGGAAATACCATTATATTTTTACTAAAATTATTCTTTAGGGAAATACAGTTATAACATTGGAAATAACATTTAAAAACTAAATTCACAAAATATTTTTAAAATAAATCTCTTTAAAAATATACTTGGTAACTTATTGAGGAATTTTTGAAAAAATAATGGTCATGATAATGGGAAAAAATTGATGTCCGAAATGTGGAATACAAACCTTTTTTTTCAAACATTTTAAAAAGGATTCAAAAGGTACTAAATTAGAAAACATTAAGAAATATCCTTTTAAATAAATTTAAAATAGGATCCAAGAACGTGAAATATATTTTTAAGAAATAGTTTTTTATAAGAAAATATTTTTGAATTTTTTGAAGAAATCGTGGATACATAAGAGAAAGATTCCCGGTAAAATAAAATATACAAGATCAATATTAGTTATAAAGGACCTTGTTTATGTTTCTTTAATCAATAGGAGAAGAAATGGGAAGTAAGCATTTAAACCTAATTCATAACCATAGAAGAATAAAATATATATGGTTTAAGAAAATATATGGACATGATTTCCACCAAAAGAACCTTGAACATAAATAAAACAAAAAATAGAAGAGATTGTAATATAAAACCTCTACCAAATTAGTAACTCTTCAACGGTAATCCCCATGAAATAATGAATTCAAATGAAAATTTTAATATCAGGAAAATTTGGTGATTCTTTATATAACATATCAAATTTATTGTAGCTATATTTCATAATGTAATATACGTGTATAACAAAACATATGTCCAAAAAAATAAATTTTTTTGATGAGAAACCCTTAAAATTATCATAACATTGAAGTAAAAATTAATTAATAAATCAGTTATTTGTATCAACTATAAATAAAATTAAAGTTTTTATTAAGACATAATATAATCAAATTTCATTTCCCATATAATCATTAAATATCTTAGACAATGAATATGTAATGTAACCTAATAGAAATTTTTGAGATATGAAATTCCTTACCACATGGTAAATTTCAAGTGAAATACCTTTGGATGAAATAATATAAATTGAAACATTAAACAACTTTCTGTATAAAGGATTTAAGATATTACATTTAAAATGGGATTTATATACACAATATAAATAATTAGGTTCATATCATTAAAATATTCATCAATTAATTAAAATTGAGATGAAGTCTCTTACAATGAGTTTAGACATTCATTGTATGTCATTTCGTTCTTGTATAATAAACTAATATACAATATTTTATTTCCTAAAAAATGTTCCCAGGTTGAATACATTATTCTAAAATCATTATTTTATTTATTTATAATGGTATATTTAAAAACTAAATCAGTTAAGACCACTATAGGGTTTTTGAGGATGTTCAATTCATTATATCCTAATGGATTCAGTGTGTTTACCATGGTAATAGAGGTCATTGTTAAATCATATAAAAAATTATAAGGCTTCCATAATTATCGTCTTTATACATAATTTATATTTTAAAACCAATCATTAATGGGTTTTATGAAGGGTGAACAATGTTACAATCACAGAAGGATTGTATCTACTATTTTATATTTAAATATTTATCATATTATAATAAATATCATATTATTTCATTAAATATACATACATATAATCCATGTTATGTTGTGATGAAAATTAATCATAAAAATATCATATATATGTTTTTAATAAATCATTATAGACATACATGAGAGGAGATGATGAAAAATGAATTACATCAGTCCACGAGGATGAAATTTGGCAAACCCTTGAACGGTGAATTATTTTCTCATTTACTAGAAGAGGAGATGGATGTGGGTTATTCTATTTACAAAATAACATCTGATTATATTTTAGATACTAGTTTTATTATGTTATAATTATTAAGACATAAATAAATTTGTTAAAATAAGAAGTAGAAAAGAAATAGCATAGTGAAGACAATTATCTTATCATAGAACAACCTCCTTTTGATATCTTTTTAAATATCATAGGGTTGGACTTTTAGAGTGAAAAATATCTCAAGAACAAGTATAAAGATACTAGGGAGGTATTTGTTCCGGGTTTTGTTATGACCAAATGGTTAAGAGTTTCTTATAATTGATTAGCGGAGGTGGCCTTTTATAATGAAAGGGAGTGGTAGTTTTGTAAATAGGAAAAATTATTAAATAAGGGGAAGTAACTCTCACACCAAGTACCACCTAAATATTAAAATAATTTATTTAAGGGAAGATATTGTGGTGAAACATCTCAACCAAACAAAAAAAACACCTTTTTTTAAACATGTGGATTTTAGTTTCCATGTTTACAAACTTTTACGAGTCCAGTTGTCACTTTAGTAACTAACCTTTTTATCTTGGAAAATTATCATTTAAGAATAGAAATAAAATTATTATTATAGGATAATTTATATCCAATGGAGATATATATCATACAAAATTTATAAAAAAAAATACTATGTTTGTGGGAAATTTATTTTTTCACAGTCACATGATAGAGGAACAACCCCATTTCACCATTAACCAATGTGACTGTAACATCCCAGGTAAACAAAGAATATTACATTTTCATATCTATTAATATTTGTGAATTAAATATTAATTTTACTTTAAAGGGGTTTTAATGTTTGATAGTGTTCCTGATACAGAACAACGAGTTTCATTGAAATCTTATGTTGCACACTAGTAATATAATAATATATTTTTTTAAATGGTAGTTAACACGTAGCCATTGTATTGGAGGGAATAAATATTAATAACTAAAATATTATTAAATATGTTTTTTAAATTTTTTTACATTTATCCAATAAAAGTTAAAGTCTTAAAATAAGAAAAGAATTCAATTTTTGGCATAGATACTCTAATATTCACTAAAAGGTCGAACTATCACCTTTTGTTGGCGAACCCTATTTAAATATAGTTATGGTCACTCTTATACATTCTATTGTACCAAATAAAACTATTCTTTAGAATTGGGACATCAAAATTTACATTGTGTAAATATTTGGTATTTTTCCGATCAAGTTCATTTTTTAATGAATAGTGGAAAATGTTGTATTTTAATTCAAAAACTATTTTTAATCTAATTTATTTATATGATTTGATTATATTTTTTATTGATTTTAAAATAAAATTAGAATATATTTTTACCATTTAATCCAATTGTGGTCATTGGAATTAATTTCACTTTGAAATTGGACTTAAACTAGTGTCAATCTTTTGATACATATTGTTTCATAAAAACATGTATTTGTTTTGAAAATGGGAATTAATTATTAAATTAATTAATGAAACTTATATGTTATTAATTTTTTAAAATATAAATCATTTTTGAATTCGGAATATCAAATATAGCTTAGGGTAAATTTTTGGTATTTTTTTGAAAAACTTCAGTTTTTGATGAATAGTGAAACCACTACGTGGCAGTTAATAAAACTGATTTTTTGTTTAAATGATACTTTACCACTTCTGTGTTTTTATTTTTAAAATTATGACATACATGGTTGTCATTTCGAAGTAATATGTGGTTCAATGGGATTAAAATAATTTTTGATGAATAGTAACTTTTAAGTTTATTAATCACGATTAGAGGTAATTAGTGTAATTTAAGGAAAAAATAATGTTTTAATAATATGAGATGACCTAGACACATGTCCTACCCATATTGGATGTGTCATGGAAGACCATTAAAATCCATTTGTCAACTTGGGGAACCCATGGACCCACTTTGGTAGGAAAATGACATTAATAACTTTTTATTTAAAGTTAAAATAAAAATGTCACAAACATGTATTATTTTGCTAAAAAAAACATTACATGGGGTTATACAAGTCATAATTTTTACGATAATTATTAATTGGAAAGATAAAAAAATTTCCTACATCATGATGTTTTTTTATAATTTTTAGAAATTAAATAAATTAAATTATTTATGACACCATGATGAAGCAACGATTACCTCATTATTTAACGATTTAAATAAAATGAAAAGATAATGTAAAATCTAAGACCTACACTTGTCAAAAACCTATTGGATGGGTGGATTTAGAACCCTAATCACATTATCCTCGAAATTTATAATTGTGGGACCTTTTTTATCCGAAAATCAATTTATAATAAAGTAACTTTTTTTAAATTTTCAAGAGTGCCCCTCCTCTCCTCTTATAAAAGGTCCCCACCTCTACCTCCTTACCCACACCTCTCAAGCCTTTGGTTCTGAAAATCTTGGATCATTTTATCACTCCACATCCCTCCCTTCATCCTTGAAACCTTACCTTGGGAAGAAATCTCTTCAAGGAACCCTTTTGGTTCAAACCAAAAAGAGTTACCCGATTTTAATGTAATGTCGTCACTTGTGTTCTTTTGTTTTATTTTGCTTTTCCAACCCTCTAAACTCTTTTTATTAATTTATTTTGTAACAACACCAGTATCTTAAATATACTCGGATGTTTTTATGAGAATTATTTGAGCTACACTTACACACACCTCCGTCTAATGGTTAAGGAACATACTGTTTCTGTTGTTGGTGAATTTCCGCCTCACGAAACGATGATTGTTCAATCTTCTTTTAACACCTTTAATGGTAGACATTAATATGTCACTTTATTTATATATTATATATATTATGTTTATTTTTTCTTTATGCTTCTGTATTTTTCATTTGTGGCATACCTTTATGGTTTCCATTATGGGTAAACCCGATAATTTCATTTTTGGAAGTGCGGACTACCGCCCCCTTAAAGTGATTTGATTCGTTAATACCATATGTGGTATTTATAAAGGATAGATTTAATGATATTATATATTATATTATACAATAATTATACTATAAATTTATATCATTATGATTTCACTCCATTAAGTAATAAATAGACATGAAAGTAGCATTCATGCGTATGTACGGCTTACCGTCTCCATGAACTGTGCATTTCATTTTTTACCTCTAAATGTTATGTAATATTATAAATTCATGTATATACTGGATATATATATGATATATTTGATATATATATCATGAATATAATTCTGGATATAATGGATATTTTACCCCATGAACAACTTGTAATTATAAAGAGTTTATTTTTTACTCAAGTACCAATGATCGACAAAACGACCATTATTAACATTAATAATTATATAGTGTTCATAAAATGGTAATAAGTGATATAAAAGCAGTAATGAACTTGAAAAAAGGTTATTAATCAATTAGAAATTAACTCAAGATTATTATTTAGGAGATTAAAGAGCGATCGAGTCAAGTCGGACCCGAGGTATGGGACTTCATCTCAATCTGCTTTCATTGAGTCAAATTTTGTTTTATACACAACATTGTTTTATACGGCGTATAAACCCCTTTGACATTTACATTTATTCAAAAGGAATGATTTTTATACGAAGCATTTTACTAAATGACAAAAATAAAGTTTTTTTGTCATATGTATGCGGCGACAACGACTTCTCTGCCGCCATGACCATTATTTGAGTTTCGGCTTCCTCTACAGGCCATAACTTTTTTAAATGAATAATAAATACCAAGTTTTAAGTTTATTTTATTTTTGTATTGAAAATGGTTTTCATAATGTTTTTATTATATCAATTTGTTGTATTGATATCTTGTGATTGAAATGTATAAATTTTATGTTTTTTATGCATGTTTTATGTGATACGATTATGATATGGTTCTTGGGCATTGTTTATGAAGACGGGTGGTTCCGTGATAAACTAAGGGCGGGTGAGCCTGATATATCTCTCCAATGCATTGGGTAATGCAAAGGAGTTAAACGTTAAGGTTTCTCTGAAGAGATTTAGGGAATATACTATGATCGGTATTCTAAACGTAACCAAGAGGGTTACTCCCTACGTAAGAATGTTATGAATGCCTCAAGTTACCATTATTTCTTATGATTTCTATGATTTATTCATGATTTGATGAGGTATGTTAAAGTGCTTATGTATTATGAGTAAAGTATGATTTCATATATTCTTATGTATACATGTACTCATGTTTCCTTTCCATATTTTTATATCCCTTACTGAGCTTTTTATGCTCATCCCATATTTTTGAAATGTTTTTCACAGGTCAAGGGAAAGGTACATGATGTGATGATAGTTTCAAGGAAGTTTCAAGAAAGAATCCATGTTTTATTTTAAATATGTTTCCATTGATGGGAAAAATGAGTACTATCTTTTATGTAACCACTTTGTTTAAATGTGGAATGTAATGCATGATTTATGATCTAATTATCTAAAACTCTAAACCTGAAAAGATCCTCAATGCGTAATCTTGTAATAACTCAAGAATAAGTAATGTTTAAGGCTGGGGCCTTATAGTTGGTATCAGAGGTCGGTTTAGATAACTTTAGGAGTTATAATTCTATTAAATGATTATCCAAAAATATTTTTTTATGGTCAAATTTAATTGATATAGCATTTGAAGATTACCATGTTGCTTCATCCAAGACATGTTTGTTCAGAATGGTTTTCCACAGAGGAAATAGGGGAGCAGTGCTAGGAAGGAATACAGAAGGAAATAACCTTCTGAATCAGCATACTGAGATGGTCGGAATTGGAACTGAATAGTTTGTTGCAGTAATGGCGCAGTTCACCCAAGCGATAAATGGTGGTGGTATCCATGCACGAGATCATCCAGATCAACCTTAGAGGAACATGTCAGCGGTGGAACATTTCATGAGGCAACATCCCCCATCATTCAGAGGATCATCAGACCCTGTGCTAGTTGAAGGGTGTATTAAAGCACTGGAGAAGATTTTCAACATCATGGGGTGATCAGAAAATCAAAAGGTTAGTCTTGTTATTTTCCGTTTGGAGGGTGAAACAGATCAGTGGTGGTCGATTGTTAAAAATATCAGGGATGCTGATGAGATTGATGCTCTCAACTGGGAATATTTCAAAGGTATGTCTCTTGAGAAGTATTTTCCTAAGGATTTTTGACTTAGGATGGAAAAACAATTCATGGAATTGAGGCAGGAGGAAGACTCAGTGGCTGCCTATGAAGAAAGGTTCACTCGATTGGCAAGGTATGCTCCAAATTTTATCCGAGACCTAGATAGTAAAATCAAACTTTTTTACTCAACATTAAAGAAAAAATATCGATGGGATTTAGCTTATCGAGAGTTCAACAGTTATGAAAAGCTTGTTCAATGTGCTGAGAAGGTGGAAATGGAGTTTCCTGATGATCAAGTGATCTATAACAACCAGCAGAAGAAGAGACTGAGGTGGCATGAGAAAGGAAAGAATTATTCAAAAAGTTATGACGGTAAGAAAACTAATTTTCCAGTTTGAGATAAATGTGGTAAAAGGCAAGGCGGGGAATGTCTTTTGAATTCTGGAATGTGATACCGATGTGGTAATATGGGACATAAGGCTCGTGATTGTAGTGAAAATGATCAGGGTGATGGTAAGACCAAATTTTATTTACAGTTAGTGAAATGTTTTAAGTGCAGTGAGATGGGTCACTATGAAAACGAGTGTCCGACAAAGAGCTCTAGTGATGGGAAGTTGTTAGAATACAAGCAGAAAGGGGTGGTGAAATCCTTTGCAACTACTTCAGCAGATGTTGGGCCATCAAATGAAGTTTTATCAGGTACTTTTTTTGTTTTTTCAGATTATGCCAGTGTGTTGTTTGATTCAGGGTCTATACATTCTTTCATCTCTGAAAACTGTTCTAGTAAAATGGGAATACCATCTCAAGAAATGACTCCTGAACTTGTGGAAAAAACACTCGGGGGCGGGGGGAAATGTTGAGGCAAAAAGAATATATAAAAATATTTCTATCCTTATCCGTGGAAAGAAACTACTTCAAAACCTTATTAATTTACCTCTAGTAGAGTTTGATGTTATCCTGGGTATGGATTGGATCTCTATTTACAATGATAAGATGGATTTTAGAGCTAAAGAAGTTTCTTTTCAGAAAGATTTTTAGTTTGTGTACAAGAATAAAACCTTACTGTTGATAACATATCAAGAGGATGAGAAACTTGTAAAAGATGGAAATGAATGTTACCTTTCACATATTGATGAAAACAAAGGAAATATTCAGATTAATGATGTGACAATGGTAAATGAGTATCCTGATGTTTTTCCTGATGATTTGCCAAGAATAATACCAGATCAGGAAGTTGAGTTTACTATTTACATAGTTCTTAATGCTAAGCAATTTCAAAACACCTTTATCGAATAGCTCAAAGTGAACTTTTAGAGTTGAATGAGCAATTGCATGATTTATTGGAGAAAGGATTCACTCAACCTAGCACATCACCATGAGGTGCTCATGTATTATTTGTTAAAAAGAAAGATGGTTCAATGAGACTTTGCATTGATTATAGAGCCTTGAATAACATTACTTTTAAGAACAAGTATCCATTGCCTCATATCGATGATTTGTTTGATCATCTCCAGGGAGCTCAATATTTTTCGAAGATTGACTTGAGGTCAGGGTACCATCAGATGAAAGTAAAAGAAGAAGACGTACCGAAGACTGCGTTCCCTACTAGATATGTCCATTATGAATTTTTAGTAATGCCTTTTCGGTTAACCAATGCACCTTCTGTATTCATGGACCATATGAATAGAATTTTCCATGAGTTCTTGGATAAGTTTGTGGTTCTTTTCATTGATGATATTTTGGTGTTTTCTAAAAGTAAAGAGGAGCATGCAATATATTTAAGGGTTATTTTGAAAACCTTAAAAGAAAAAAAATTGTATGGGAAATTAAGAATGTGTGAGTTTTGGTTGTAACAAATTTATTTCCTTGGTCATATTGTTTCTAAAGATGGGATAACTATTGATCCTGCAAAAACAAAGGTTGTTGAAGAATGGCCAAGACCCACAAATGTAACTGAGATTTGTAGATTCCATGGTTTGGCAGGCTATTACCGAAAGTTTGTTAGAAATTCTTCACGGTTATCTAGTCCAATGACTAAGCTAACTCGGAAGGGTGTTAAGTTTATTTGGGAAAAAGAATGTGATGATTGTTTTCAGGAACTGAAAAGAAGATTGTTGAATGCTCCAGTTTTGGCACTACCATACATGAATGGGGAGTTTGTTATCTACAATGATGCTTCATTGAAAGGACTTGGTTGCGTCCTAATGAAGAATGATTAGGTAATTGCTTATGCTTCACGACAGTTGAAAACTCATGTGGTAAATTACCCTACACATGATTTGGAATTAGCTACTGTTGTTTTTTTTAAAAAATTTGGAGGAATCATTTGTATGGAGTAATGTGTGAAATATATACCGATCATGAAATATTAACGTATATATTAACTCAGAATGAATTGAACATGAGACAGAGGAGATGGCTAGAATTAATTAAGGATTATGATTGTACAATTCATTACCATCCGGGAAAATAAAATAAAGTGGTTGATGCTTTGAGTCGAAAAAGTAATGCTTCATTAATAATGTTGCGTTTGGAACTTGATCCTTTGGTTAAGGTTATGATGAACTTTGGAATAGAAGTTGTTGGTGCAGGATGTCCTTCTGTTTTGTTTTAGGTATCAGTGAAATATTCTCTATCAGATAGAATTAAGAAATTACAGAAGCAAGACAGTGAGTTGCAAAAACGGTAGAGATGGTTCAAAAGGGTAAGTTGACTGAATTCAACATTGATAATGATTGTTTTTTTGAGATTTGGGAAGAGATTGTGTGTGCCTTTTGATTCACAGTTGAGGAGAGAGTTGTTATGTGAAGCTCATAGTTCTCAATTTTCAGTTCATCCAGGAAGTACAAAGATGTATAGAGATCTTTGGAAGTATTACTGGTGGGACGGAATGAAAAGGGATATTACTGATGTTACTGTGAAGTGTTTGACATATCAACAGGTTAAAGCAAAGAGAGAGTTACCAAAAGGGATGATTCATCCTTTACCAGTACCAGAGTGGAAATGGGAGAATATATCCATGGACTTCATTGTGGGGTTTCCAAAGACACCTTGAGCTAATAATGCAATCTAAGTTATTGTTGATCTCTTGACTAAATATTCTCATTTCCTTACTATACGAGATACCCTTTCCCTAGATCAACTTTCCCGTTTGTATCTTAAATTGATAGTCAGGATAAATAGAGTTCCTATCTCAATTGTATCTAACCGTGATCTGAGGTTCACATATAACTTTTGGAAAGGCCGTCAGAAGACGTTGGGTACTGAATTAAATTTTACTACAACTTTTCATCCGCAATCAGATGGGCAGTCTAAACGAACAATTCAGACCGTGGAGGATATGATACGTGATTGCTCTATAGAATATCAGGGAATTTGAGAACAACATCTTTTTTTGGTTTAGTTTTCATATAATAACAGTTTTAATTCCTGTATACAGATGGCTCCGTTTGAAGCATTATATGGAAAACAGTGTCGAACTCCAGATTTTTAGGATGAAGTAGGTGAAAGGAAGTTGATGGGACCAGAATTGTTAGAAGAGATGGCAGAAGAAGTTCAGTTGATTCAGAAACACATGAAAACAACTCAGAGCAGATAGAAAAGTTATGCGGACAATCGGAGGAAGGATCTATCTTTCGAGGTAGGTGATCATGTCTTTCGCAATGTTTCTCCATGGAAAAGTGTTATGCGATTTGGTATGAAAGGAAATCTGTGTCCAAGGTTCATTAGAACATATAAAACTATGGAAAAAAGTTGGATCAGTTGCATACAGAGTGGAATTACCTCCGAGTTTATCTCAGGTACACAATGTTTTTCATGTTTCGATGTTGAGAAAGAATATGCCAGATCCATCCCATGTTTTGAGCCCAGAGGTAGTTCAGTTGGAAGAGAATCTCTCTTATGAAGAACAACCAGTCCAGATTCTTGACCCTAGAGAGCAAGTGTTGCAAAATAAGGTAATTCACCAGGAAAAGGTTTTGTGGGAAAACCATATGGTTGAAGAGGCGACATGGGAATCTGAAAATGCTATGAGGGATAAATACCCCCACTTATTTTGATAAGTGAATAAAATTGTGAGGACGCAATTTCCAAATGGGGGGAAGGATGTAACATCCCAGGTAAATAAAAAATAATACATTTTCATATTTATTAATATTTTCGAATTAAATATTAATTTTACTTTAAAGGGGTTACTATGTTCGATAGCGTGCCCGATACGCAACAATGAGTTTCTTTGAAATCTTACGTTGCACACTAGTAATATAATAATATTTTTTTGAATTGTAGTTAACACGTAGCTGTTGTATTGGTGGGAATGAATAGAAATAACTAAAATATTATTATATAAGTTTTTTAAATGTTTTTACATTTATCCAATAAATGATAAAGGCTTAAAATAAGAAAAGAATTCAATTTTTGGCATAGATACTCTAATATTCACTAAAAGGTCGAACTATCACCTTTTAATGGAGAACCCTATTTAAATATAGTTTTGGTCACTCTTATACATTCTATTTGACCAAATAAAACTTTTCTTTAGAATTGGGGCATCAAAATTTACTTTGTGTAAATTTTTGGAATTTTTCCGATAAAGTTCATTTTTTAATGAATAATGAAAAATGTTGTATTTTAATTAAAAACCTATTTTTAATATAATTTATTTATATTATTAGATTATATTTTTGATTGGATTTAAAGTACAATTAGAATATATTTTTACGATTTAATCCAATTGTGGTCATTGGAATTAATTTCACTTTGAAATTGGACTTAAACTAGTGTCAATCTTTTGATACATATTGTTTCATAAAAACAAGCTTTTTGTTTTGACAGCGGGAATCAATTATTAAATTAATTAATTCAACTTATATGTTATAAATTTTTTAAAATAGACATAATTTTTGAATTTGGAATTTCAAATATATATTAGGGTAATTTTGTGGTATTTTTCTGAAAAACATCAATTTTTAATGAATAGTGAAACCACTAAGTGGCAGTTAAAAAAGCTGATTTTTTGTTTAAATGATACTTTACCACTTCTGCATTTTTATTTTCAAAATTCCGACATACATGGTTGTCATTAGTAAGTAATATGTGGTTCAATGGGATTAAAATAATATTTTGTGACTAGTAACTTTTATGTTTATTAATCACGATTAGAGGTAATTAGTGTAATTTAATGTAAGAATAATGTTTTAATAATATGAGATGACCTAGACACATGTCCTACCCTTATTAGTTATGTCATGGCCGACCAATAAAATCCATGGGTCAACTTTGGGACCCCATGGAGCCACATTGGTTGGAAAATTATATTAATAACTTTTTTTAAAAGTTAAAATAAAAATGGCACAAACATATATGGTTTTTCTAAAACAATTTTTACATGGGTTTATACAAGTCATAATTTTGACTATAAATATTCATTGGAAATATAAAAAGATTTAATAAATCATGATATTTTTTGTATAATTTTTATACATAAAATAAATTAAATTATTTATGACACCATGATGATGCAGCGATTTTATCATTATTTAACGATTTAAATAAAATGAAAAGATAATGTAAAATCTAAGACCTAAACTCTTCAAAAACCTATTGGTTGGGTGGATTTATAACCCTTGTCACCATATCCTTGAAATTTATAATTGTGGGACCTTTTTTATCCAAAAATAATTTTATAATAATGTATATTTTCTTAACATTCCAAGAGTGCCCCTCCTCTCCTCTTATAAAAGGCCCCCACCTCTACCTCCATACCCACACCTCTCAATCCTTTGGTTCGGACAATATCTGCCCATTTTATCTCTACGCATCCCTACATTCATCCTTGAAGCCTTAACTTGGTCAGAAAACTCTTCAAGGAACCCTTTTGGTTCAAACCAAAAAGAGTTACCCGATTTTAAGGCAATGTCTTCACTTGTGTTCTTTTGTTTTATTTTGCTTCTCCAACCCTATTAACTCTTTTTATTACTTTATTTTGTAACAACACCAGTATCTTCAATATACTAGGATGTTTTTATGAGAGGTATTCGAGCTACACTTACACACACCTCCGTCTAATGGTTAAAGAAGATACTATTTCTGTGGTTGGTGAATTTCTGCCTCACGAAACGATGATTGTTCAATATTATTTTAACACCTTTAGTGGTTGCCATTAAGATGTAACTCTATTTATATATGATATATATTATGTTTATGTTTTCCTTATTCTTATGTATTTTTTATTTTTGTCATTCCTTTATGGTTTCCATTATGGGTAACACTATAATTTCATTTTAGGAAGTGCGGACTACCGCTCCCTCAAAGTGATTTGATTCGTTAATACCATATATGGTAGGTATAAAGGATAGATTTAATGCTATTATATATGATATTATACTGGAATTATAATATATACTTTTATATAATTAATATTTAACTCCATTAAGTAATAAATAAAAATGAAATTAGCGTTCATGCGTACGTACGGCTTACCGTCTCCATGAACGGTGCATTTCATTTTTTACCTCTAAATGTTATGTAATATTATAAATGCATGTATATACTGGATATATATATTATATATATGAGATCTACATCATGAATATAATTCTAGATAAAATGGATATTTTATCCCATGAACAACTTATAATTATAAAGAGTTTATTTTTGACTCAAGTACCAATGGTCGACAAAACGATCATTATTAACATAAATAATTTCATATTGTTTATAACATGGTAATTAGTGTTATAAAAGGAGTAATAAACTTGAAAAAAAGGTTCTTAAGAAAGTATAAATTAACTCATGTTTATTATTCAGGTGATTAAAGAGCGATCGAGTCAAGTCGGACCCGAGGTATGGGACTTCGTCTCAATCTCCTTTCATTGAGGCATATTTTGTTTTATACACAACTTTCTATTATACGGTGTATAAACCCCTTTGACATATATGTTTATTAAAAAGGAATCTTTTTTATACGAAGCATTTTACTAAATGACAAAATAATGTGTTTTTGTCATACGTATGCGGCGACAACGACTTCTCCACCGCCGTGACCATTATTTGAGTTCCAGCTTCCTCTACAAGCCATAAATTTTTTAAATGAAAAATAACTACCATGTTTTAACTTTAATTTATTTTGGTATTGAAAATGGTTTTCATAATGTTTTTATTATATCAATGTGTTGTATTGATATCTTGTGATTGGAATGTGGAAATGTTATGTTTCATTTATGCATGTTTTATGTGATACGATTATGTTATGGTTCTTGGGCATTGTTTATGATGATGGGTGGTTCCGTGATAAACTAATGGCGGGTGAGCCCGATATAGATCTCCAATCCATTGGGCAACGCGAAGGAGTTAAACTTTAAGGTTTCTCCGAAGAGATTTCGGGAATATACTATTATGGGTATTCCAAACGTAACCAAGAGGGTTACTCCCTACGTAAGAATGTTATGAATGACTCAAGTTACCTTATGTCTTATGATTTCTATGATTTATTTATGATTTGATGAGGTATGTTAAAGTGATTATGTTTAATGAGTAAAGTATGGTTTCATTGATTCTTATGTATACATGTACTCATGTTTCCTTTCCATATTTTTATGTCCCTTACTGAGCTTTTTATGATCATCCCATGTTTTTGAAATTTTTTTCACAGGTCAAGGGAAAGGTACATGATGTGATGATAGTTTCAAAGAAGTGTCAAGAATGAATCCATGTTTTATTTTAAATATATTTCCGTTGATGGGAAAAATTAGTACTATCTTTTATGTAACCACTTTGTTTAAATGTGGAATGTAATACATGATTTATGATCTAATTCTCTAAAACTCTAAACCTGAAAAGATCCTCAATGCGTGATCTTGTAATAAATCATGATTAAGTAATGTTTAAGGCTGGGGCCTTATAGTGACAATGTATTTACTATTTTAGACATAAAATAATTATTATAAATGGGAAATTGGTAATTTAATTGAACATTGTTTATATTTAAAAATATATAAATATAAATTTAAATATTATTGTATTTTTTATAATTTTAAATAATTTGATAAAATATTATTTTGTATAAAATAACATTAACGTTAGTTTTTACACTATTCAATTAATTTTAATTTAATAAACTACAACACATAAATGAAATTTTAATATATGATTTTCAATATAGATTAATATATAATATTTATCTTCAAAATTCATATAAGATAATAATTCATTCAATAAATATTAATTTTAATATTTGTAGCAACATTGAATTTATTTTTTACAAATTAAATAATTAATACCTAAGTGTTGTTTGAGAATTTAACATATTTATATAATTACTAAAAATCAGAATTAAATTACACAAAAAATTTAAATTCATTTTTCTCAAAATGAGCATAAAAATTCATTCAAAACATACATTTGTCTCTATATGGGCACATAATTCAAAATTTAAAATTTAGAGGGTGGAATTTTGTCTTCCTCTTAACAGAAATTATTATATTTTTATCTTTCATGGAAATGTAACATCCAAAAATTATAAAATCACACAACTGTGTTTGATAGCATTTTAAGTACCCAAACCAAGTGTATAAGGAATTAAAACACCTTGAGAATTTATGATACATATATTTTTTAAAAGAAATTCAAATTTTCAATAGATTCTTTTACACCCAACACGTTCTTTATATGGTATTACTTGAAAACATGAGTTTAGCATGAATGAAACTCAACATAAAGACTAAAAATTAGGGTGTGGGTGATACGATCAATTGCTTTCAATCCATGTATAATCTATGTTCATGAATTGGTTTTTTGTTTTAATCCATTTACTTTAAAAAAAATAGTTAGATCCATTTTTGGATTAAAATTATTGGACATAATTTGATTCTATAGAATCTCAATATTATTTTTTATATTTACTCTACTGTAGGTATTCTAAAAAAATGGATAGAGCTAATGAGGTAGCAATGTTTAGGAACATTGATCGGGTCATGTTGGGGGTTGAATTATGCACGTTCTTAATTAAAAATATAGTTCTTTCACTATTGGATAATGAAATCCCTCTTAAAGTGGAATAAAAAATAGTTCGTCATATTTTTTCATAATATCAAACAATTGGTTATGTAAAACTTATATACCATAAAAATGAAATTTTATCATATTATGAAGTAAAAGGGTATCATGAGACATATTTTTCAATGAAAATGAAGGTTTAGAATATATTGGATCATTTTGGTTAAAGATGTTCATCTGAGAAGAAACATATTTTTGAGGTTGTGGATAATTATTAGAAGGGGAATACCTCTCCCATAGTGATGAGGTAGGGTCCTGAGTTTTCTGTTGGCACAAAAATTAAAAAACGTTCCATGAATACTAGTCCTCGGGGAATCTTGAATCATGGTAAGCCGATGCAACAGATATGTTCTAGTCCTATATTGGATGGGAATATCTAGGGGGATGAATCTACTCCAAAACTATGAGATTGTGGTACGAAATAGGACATGGTTGTTTTTTATAATTTTTACACTCATCTGGATGTTTCATAGGACATCATTGAAAAGTCTCATTTGGGGAAAGGATGCATACAGCTAGTGGATTTTAATCCCTCAACCGTGTAGGATAAAGACTTCAATCAAATTGATACTCAATAATAGGTTGATGGTCGGGTGAATTCTAATACCCCACTATAGGCATCTGTTATATGTGGTTATGGCTCTTTTATGGATACAATTTTATTTGGAAAGAAAAAGGTAATTGAATGTGAGGGATTCACTCCTTCTCCCTCGAAGTGATGGATATGAATAATATATTCTAGTCTACCACAGACTATGTCCACCTGATATTCTTCAAAGAGGTTCAATGAAAATATCCTCAAGATCTGCAATCAAGTTAAATTTAAATCTGAGCGGGAAATTGATGATGATTATTAAAATTGAAATTACATGTATTTTTATGATCTTTAACATTATTTCATGATGAATAAGGGAATGATACTTTGATTTATCCCATATATTTATTGTGCCTTTCCATTTATTTTACTAAATTTTTAGAATATTTTTTTCTCTCTGTACTTTTTTTACACACGCCCATGAGTTTATATTTTGTTATATGAAATATAGAGTTTAAATGAAGCGTGAAATATTATTTAAATATTATTATTTAATATGGTAGTTTTCACCATTCCATTGGAACATTAATGTATGAATAGTAATAACTAAAATTTTAAAATTATGGTTATTTGTTGATTAGAATTTTTTTTTAATTTTAATGATAAATGAAATGGTTTATGAAAAACATTTTTTTTTACAAGACGAAATTATTACTCTTTGTGCTCTTAATTTAAAATTACTTTTACCACTTTTAGAGAGTTTATTGGATAAAATAAACTTCATTTTTTAAATTAGAATATCAAAATTATCTTATGGTTAATTTTTTTTCTTTTTCTGAGAATTGTTATTTTTCGATTAATACTAAATAATGCTGAATTTTAATTGACAAATTAATATTCATTTATGTTTTGTATAAGGTTAAATTATATTTTAATTGGTTTTAAAGTAATATTAGTTTAATTTTATGTCAATTACAATATTTTATGTCATTGTATTCATTTTTATATTGAATTTATATATAAAAACTTTGTAATATTTGGAACATTTTTGTTTTAAAAACTCACATTCTCATCACATATACGAGATTAATTTTAAATTAAAATTTTCCTTTTCTGTGAATAGAATGATGAAAAATGTATTCCGAATATAGATTCATAAAAATATATATTATTTAATAAGTTCAAATTAATTATTTTACCAAAATTAATTTTGAAAACTATAAGGATTATTTATCACAATAAAGGTAAAAAATGGCTTTACCGTGGGTAAAAATAAAAAAAGGGTTAAAAAGTCATACCAGTTTGTCCAAAACCTATTTGATGATAAATAGTCAACCAATATCACATTTTGAATATTTTAATGAGTTTTTGGGGAACTTTTCAATGAAATTAATTATATAACAAGATAACTTAAAAAGGGGAAATATATCCTTCCTTGATTCTAATATTTATAATGATTTGTGATTGGGAAAAAACTAAATATATTTAGTTATAATTGTTATTTAGAAATATTAATGATTTATTTTAATCATGATACTTTATTTTTAGTTTTAAATTATGAAATAATTAATTTAAATTATTAGGAAGAGAAACTTAGTAATTATTTAGTTAATTGAAAAAAATAAATGATACTAAAAATATAAAAAGTTAAGTAAAAAAGAATTAATTTATTTATTACATTAATTTTTTTAGATTAATTTAAAATTTGATATATGTTTGAGAATAATATATTATACTTCCATAATTTTGAAAATATTTTTTGAATTA
This sequence comes from Viscum album, assembly GCA_963277665.1. NCBI lineage: Eukaryota > Viridiplantae > Streptophyta > Magnoliopsida > Santalales > Viscaceae > Viscum > Viscum album. The sequence goes on along the minus strand of OY728153.1, from coordinate 286,061,413 downwards.
AAAATAATTGAATAAATTATAAATTAACAATAATGTTATTTTATAAAAAATGATTTTTTATTAAATGATTTAAATTTCCTAAAAATAATGAATTATACAAAGTGACATTAAAATGTTTTATAATTTTAACTGTAGTCCATTAATGGACCAATTATTTCTTTATAGTGACTATATTGGCCACTAAATAGTACAAACTTATATTATCAAAGGTAAAGTAACAACGATGGGCTTATATATTGCATGCTCTTGTCTTAAAATTTATTTTAAACACATATAGGTTATTTATTTGTTAAATTTTATTTAATATGTAGGATTATTAATTCTGAATTATAAAATAATATTTATTTTATTTTATTCTAATATGGTTAATTTCCTAGGTTAACAAAAATAGTTACCGTAGTGAGAAAACAAAAATTTTAAAAGCACGGGAACTTAGATGTTAAGGAAAAAATTTTCAAAACATGCATTGTTTTGGGTGATAGAGGTATAGGTAAACCATATAATCTCTAAAACCCTATAATTATCAATTCATTATCCACTTTAGGTGGGAGTGAATTCCAATTATTTAATAGTTATGGTAATTGAAAAAAATTCCACTCATTTTCAATTATAAAAGGGAATTTACTCCTCTCACTTATAAACACCAATAATGAAATTTATGTTATCCTAAACCTAAAAATATAACTTCATAGATTCCCTCTAACATCATAGAGTCCTTATATTGAAAAAAAATCCATCCTATTATGTATTTGGATAGATCCAAATGAGAATACTCGTAGAAGAGGTAATGATCGTCAGTGAGAATTTTAATTTTATTTCATCAACCACACCCTTCAGTTGTAATTTAACCATGATAATATAATAAAAAATTATCATCCATATATGAAGATGTTTTTATGTTTTGATAATTACCAAAAATTGTCTACACATCCATCAAATGGGTTACAAAATCATCATTCCTGTTTACGGAAGACTACCACCTCAGAAATAGATGTCATTCATTTTTTCCATTACCACCTCTCAATGTTGTGTATGATGATTTATAAAAATCATATATATTATATTAATAAACTTATTGTACATATAAAATTATTATATAATATATAAATTTTTACCAATCCATTCTATATGACATACAATAACTTCAATCGTTTGTATGCTAGACTACAACCTCGTGAAGCAATGTCATTCATTTTTTCAATAACGATTTACATGGAAGTTAATAAGCATATTACTAATGAAAATATAATATATAGATGATATAATTATGATATTAATGATATACTTATAATTATTTTTTTATAATATATCATTCTATTAGTTACCATTTCACTCACTTAAAGAGGGTAAGATCATTTGTGTATGTCTGGACTACCATCATGAGGAAGTGATGTGAACTTATTTTCACCACCAAACCCCATGGATGATATCTATATATGTATATAAATTTCAAGGATTAATATGATATTATGATATAAAAATAATTCTATAAATGTTAAATATTACTTACCACATTTCACCAATGATCATTGAAAATGGAAATGTTACTCATGCATATATATGACAAACCATCTCTATGATCGCGATATACTCCAATTGCTGAAACAATATTTCATGATTTATATTAGAAGTATTATATAATTATAAATATTACAATTGTGACATTATTATTATTTTTTATATTTTATTACTATATAATAGCTGTAAGAATTGAATATTACATGATTAAACACACATGGGAAAACAAGACAATTAAAACCCAAAATAATCTAAATGTTCAACAATTATTAACCAAAGGGTTGTAATATATTTAATAGGATAATAAATATATTATAAATATTTATATGGTTATGGTATAACCTAATCAAAATTTCAAAAAACTATACATGGGCATAAACCATGTTCATCCAGAAGGAAGTGAGAGTTAATATATTTAATCTCTATTTACATTCCATTGAGACATATTTTTTATTATGATCCAACTCACTTTTATTTGTAGAATATACTGACCATTTTAAATGTAGTGCCACGATTCATTCATTAATCATGGTATTTTTAGTTTCTAATTGAATTATTTCATATGAGAGGATTTAAATGGATAATTATGAAATAGTAAAAGTTATCTTGCAGTCCCAATTTCTATTGTGGTTGTTATTTTTAACATGAAACAACTGCTTTCATGGGTACTTTTTTTATTGGTAATTAAATTTATCTTAAATATACATAATCTTGTACAATGGATATGATTTTTCACTAAACCATATTCCATTTTTATGTATGTTGTTTAGTTTTAAAGTTATTTGATTAACTGGGGATGTATTGATAAATCTCTATTATATATTCAATAAGGATAGTTGATGTTAAGGAACATTATTCATGAAGAAAATATATTACTCAATATATGAGGAATTATTTATACATGGAGACATGGGTGAGACATAGTTATAAATAGCTGATTGATTCATCAAGAGGTCTCATGAGACAAATTAGTTAACTAGTATGAAATCATTTTCCCAAACCATATGAGTTTGTACACATTAGTTTTAAAAATTCTTAAGGATGGATAATTATGGAATATATATCACGTTCTTAATACATAATGTATAAAAATTAATAATTTCCATTGTTATGAATTTAGTTAATATTATATATTATATTTTCACAACAATATTATCTGTGGATGCATTTCTATCTCAACAATTGTTTAAATCACAAGTGTTTTTGGTTATTTACATTTACTATTATTTATTCCTTATCTAGTTATAATATTCATGCTATTTATTAAATGTCATTTATTTCTATTATTTTCATTTCCATATAATGTATTATCTATGAGAAATTATTATTTTTATTATCTGTGGGTGCACTATTTTCTCATTTTATTGATTAAATGGAATGAATTTTTAGTCATTTATCTTTCCATTTTATTTATGCCCTATCTAATTATGATAATTTTTTTTGGATTTAATGGAATTTATTATAAGTTATTTACGTTTATATATATATATATATTATTATTTATTTATTTATGATATATTTCATTGTACTTAACCCATACTAATCATTTTAGATCACCCATATTTTGGTTTCTTTTCCATTGAAACCAATAAGTGTACTGTGAATGATATGAATGTACATTCTTAAGGGAATAATGATATCCTTGAAAAAATAATCATGTAATTTGTTATTTCAAATGTAATGTAAGACTTGAGTATTTATATAGTTTACCAAGACAACTAAACAATTTGGTGTTTAGGAATGTGATTCCTTTTATATTATACCAATGATATAATAAGACACTAGCTTTGGCACTAGGGTCGGGGTGGATACAATTAGTATCAACATATTTCTGGTAGAAATCCTTGAAAATAAATTTTGGAAAAAAATACTATATAACATTACCCTATGATATACATTGAAGATAATTATAGAATAGAATCTTAATGTCATGTCAAGAAAGTTATTATGTGTTTTTTATAAAAATATATCCCATTATGGATACAAAAAGTGGATATGATACTAGTATAGATGACCCTAGGGGTAATAACTCCAAATAGGGAGCATTGGGGTAGAAATACTTGTCTCCTTGTGCACAAAATTGGACTTTACTATACACATTTTTTGATAGTTATGGGGTATATTCTCATGAAAATTTAAATTATCTTTATAAAAAATTATGATAGGATTTAAAAATAGAGATATATCTAATCAATAAATGTTTTATTTTACGAGATTAGCTATAAATAAATTATTCAATTAATGTTTTTTTCACTCCCATTCGTATTATTCAGTATGATTCATAATGATATGATCTAATCTTGTGTATGACATCAATTTGGAATGGTAAATATTATAAGGAATCCGAACCGCATCAATTTACATAATCCATAGAGTAAGAATGATCATTATCTGATTGGATTAAGCCAATATTTCAAATGGAACTATTCTCCCAAAAATCATTATCATATAAGAACATAGTATAATTTGAAAAAAAAAATTATCTACGTATTATGGCTTTAAGATAAAGAAGAGTATACGAGGATAGTACAGAAAAAGAAGAACACATTATTGAAGGGAACGATGGGTCGTCCCACATGTGATAATTGTAGAAAGAAACAACATTACACATTCTTAAGGGGAAATTACTTATCTTAAGGTGTGGGGAAAAGAGGATGCATTCAGATGATTTTAATGAAAAGAAAAATGTTTCTAATTTTAAATTCTTCAACTATAAGAAGATAGTGAACAAGGAAAATGAATGACCAAAGAGTCAACAGAATATACCTAAAAGTAGCTAATGGATCATTTTCAAGATTATGATATTATCCTAGATAAAGTGTAATGATTAATTTTTTTTTCTTCTAACTCAAGAATTATACATTGGAGTACATTATCAATGATATTCCAGTTATATGAATTATGAAATGTATAAGGTATTTATTGAATTAAATTGTCATTAAGGATACGAAAGTGTATGTTTAATATTAACAATGACCAAGATAAATGATTCAATATATATTTTAACATATTGTAAAACAAATGATTAAGGTAAAGAGAAACCTAAATATGTTTACGATTCAAGGATAAGGTTGTTGAGATCAAGATATGAGTTATATGTATAATGTAAAAAGGATAGTACTGAATACCTTGTCATATATTAATGATTTGGTGACAATGTGGGTTATACAATAATTGAGGGTGTTTACTACACATTTGGATTTAAGGAATATGTCATATAATCTATGTTATAGAAAAGGAATTTGGAATCATGAATTCTCAAAATAATGATTTATGGTAATTAGGTTATTACAATGTTTGAATAAAATACATAATGAAGGTATTAACATGATTTGTATATAACGATTAATAGATACTGCATATTTTTTGACAGATAATTATAAGTCGATTTTATAAATTTAGTGACCTAAATTCTAATGTTATTGATCATAATATTTTAGAAGGTATATAAGGTTAACCATTCATGAAATGGTTTAGGTTGAACATTGGATGTGGTTTAGAGATTAATGCATTACTTTACCAAATGGAGATTTATGGGACCGATGGTAAATGTTTTTTCTATAATGATAAAATAAATATTTAAGGAAATAATTATAATTTTATTATAGATATTACGAAACATTAAAATTCAAATTTAGTGTTTCAGTTATAAAAAATAATTTTTTAGATATTTATTTATTATAGTAAGAATTGAATTTGAAATTAATCGAAGAAAAACCAAAGGGAGAAATTTTGATTATGAAATATAGATTTATCATGTAAGTGGTTGTATTTATATTCATAGAATGTAAAATAATTCATATAATTTATGAAAATGATCTTCAAATAATAAATTTATCATACTATATTAATATTTGAAAAATCATATTAACTTTTAAATCATCACAAATTTATGATCTTGAGGACCTTAAAATTCCATTGATCAATCAATTTATTCTGATCAATGACCATAATCACTCTCTATATTTATTTATAGTTTTATTCCACATTCATATCTTCATATTCCAATAATATTCTTCTACTTAGAAACCGAGTTATGTGACCTTGGTACATCAATTCCCTCTTATTAAGAGGATGTTTTATTATCCCCTTTACAAAATGTTTTTTTCAATGATTGTTTTTCCAAATGAAAACCCATTTATTTCCATGATAAAATTTAAATTGCGAGGAATAAATTTATTTTAATAGTTTAGAATGTAACAACCAGAAATTTTAAAATGCGATCATTGTATTTGATAGTTTGAATGGCACACAACATCATGATTAGATGAAGATATTAAAACTCAATAAATTATGATAAATTTATTTATTTTAATGAAAATAAATATCTTATATAGTGTTTGGCATATGAAACAATGATTTTAGGTTTCATTAAAAACAAGAATTAGTTTATATTGCAGGACATGAATCCCCCAGATTAGCTTTCATTGCACATAATACTGAGTTTAAATGGAGTGTTATATATTATTTAAATATTTTTATTTAATATGATAGCTATCATCTAAAAATTAGAATAAGAGTAATAATAATAATAAATAGACTTTGAAAATTAAGGTTATATATTTATTAGAAATAAAATATGAATAATTTAAATGAAAAGATAATTGTTTTTGAAAAACACATTTTTTTCAAAATAAAAAATTACTCGCACTTTGCAATTATTTTTGTAAAAATTTAAATAAATTATTTGATAAATTAAATATAATTACTTAAATAATAATATCAAAATTATCTGAATTTTAATTTTTTCTTTTTTATATAAAATTACATTTTATAATGAATAATGACGATGCTGTATTTTTATTAAAAACTCTCTTTTTGATTTTTTTTGTAAATTTAAATTATATTCGTCAATATTTTTAATGAAAAATTAGTTCATTTGTATATAAAATTATTCAATTCAATTCATTTTAATCATTTTATTATCGTTGTTTTACATAAAAATATTATTAACTTTTTCACATTTTCTCTTTGAAAATAACACATTGTTATTGCATCTACGAGATTAATTTTCAATTAAATATTATAACTTAAGTGAATGGATTTTTTATAAATTAATCAATACTTGTAATGAGAATATTTTTGTTATATTATATGGTTAGAATAATTTTTAACCTAAATGAATGGTAAAATTAATATAAATTATTTAATGTGGTTAATGTAAAAATGGGTTTACTAAGGGAATAAACTAAGAGGATAATGGTTAAAATGGTATTGTAATTTTTCGAAAACACATTTTATGTAAATATATTTACCATTATAATGATATTATCTATTTATGTGAGTTTTGGGGACACATTTCCATGAATGTGACCTATATGACAAGTTTAGTAAAGAAAAAGATAGAAGAAACCTCTATTTATTTTAATATCTATAATGATTAGTGATATGAAAAAACAACACACGTTAGGTTATAAATACTATTTTTAACCATGAACATGTTAATTTTTCCATGATAAATTTTCAATTTTTAGGGATTAAATAATTATTTTAAAACCTTAATAAACATTCACATTTTAATTATTTAGTTAGTAATAAAATAAATGATACAATAAATCTTAAAAGTAAACAAATTTGAATGCATTATTATGTTCTAATAAATTTTTCACATAATTTTTTTATTTTTTAATAATAATATATTATAATTTAATCATTTTTTTATATTTTTAAAATTAATATTAAATGAATAATGTAAAAATTAATATTAATGTTATTTTATAGATATGGAATTTTATTAAATGTTTTAAAATATAAAATATGATCCATTCATGGACCAATAGTTTTTTTTATTATGATGATATTTACCCCTAAATTGTAAAAATATATATTATTGATCATATGTTTAAAATGGTAATTTATTCTCATTGCCTACGCAAGTATTAAAATTAACATTCAACAAATTTGTTTTTTTGAAAAATTTAATTTAATATAAATAATTATTATATAAAAATTATATAATAAGGTTAATTTTATTTAATTCTTAAAAGATAAATTATCTAGGTTAAAAAGTTCAGTTACCATAGTGAAAAAATGGTAAAAGTAAAGAAACATATGTGTTATGGAACAAAATGTTTAGAACAACTTATATTTTTTGTTTTAGAGGTTAATATTAACCATATAATCCATAAAACCATTTAATTATGAAATAAAGAGCCACATGGGGTGATAGTGACTTCCCATTATTGAATTTTTTTGGGAATCTATAGAAATAAAACTCTTCAATTATAAATTTGAATCCTCTCCCCTATCTTTTATACACCACTCAAGCCATTTGGATCAACCAGAAACTGCCCAAATCATTTATAAAATTCCTTCCCCTTACAATAAAAGCATTATTTTGGGAATAAATTCAACATAATAAGGATTTTGGTGAAACCCAAGGATGATAACTGAAGACAAGGTAATTATCTTCAAAGAGCTTTTTTTATTTTATCTCAAACTCCACACCCATAAATTTTATTGAAAATGATGATATAATTACTTATATATACTATTTAAAATGAAATGCATTTATTTTGATACAATGATCTAAAACCATTTTCACTTCTACTAAATTGGTTGTGAAATCATTATTCATGTGTAGGGAAGACTACTACGTCCTGAACAGATGTCATTCATTCTCCCTTACAACCTCTCACAGTTCAGTGTGATAATGGATATAAATATAAATCATATATATTTGATATTTATAACATAATTATACCTACAAATTAATTATATCATATATCATTTTTACATACCATTCTATTGGAGATATAATAACATCCTTCATGGTATAGAGGACTTACTTCATGCATAGAGATGTGATTTGTTTTTAATAACTCTTTAAATGGAAGGGAATAAGGATAATTTTAATGAATAAAAGTGAAAAAAATAAATTATTAAGATATTAATGAAATATTTTTCGGTTTATAAATATAATATATCATTTAATTTCATATCTTTTTCAATCACATAATGATGATATCATCACTCATGTACATGTTGACTATCAACATAACGCAGCGATGTGACTAAATTTTCATTATCCCAACACATGTATTATATATATTTTTATATTAAAAGAAATAATATGGTATTTTATATATAATTATACTTATGGTGTGATAAAATTTTTCGTACGACCTCCTCATAATGATCATTGAAAAATAGAAATGTTATTTCTGTGTACGTACGACTAACTACATCCATGATCGTAATGTACTTAATGTCTAAAAATTATAATACATGATGTGTATTAAAAGTATAATTTATATGAAAATATGATAAATATGTAATTATTAATTTTATGGATATGATATAACTATATAATATGAACATGAACCTGAACATTCATGATGAAACCTGCATGAGAAAACAACACAATTAACACTTGATAAAACGAAAATAATGAATGATTATAAATGAAAGGGTGATAAAATGTTATAAAAGTATAATATATGATATTATAAATATTAATTTGGTTCTATAATAAGTTAATGTCACTTTTAAAAACACTATACATGAGTTTAAATCAAATATAAACCAAAAAGAGTGAGACGTAATAGATTTCGTCTCAGTTTACATTCTATTGAGACTTATTTCTTTTTATATAACAAATCAATTTTATGTTGTGTATATTACTACCATTTGATATGTAATATTATGATTAATTCAAACGTAATTCTATTTTATGTTTTAAATTTGAATTATTTCATCCATGTAGATTTGTAATGGTAACTATCAAGTGGTGAATGTTATTGTGAAATCTGACATTCTTTTGTGATTTTTAACTTTTTCTTCAAAAAATAATGTTCATAGGATACTGTTTCTTTAGAAATTAAATTTATCTGAAATGTAAATATTAAAATATTATTGATATGATTAACTTATAATCCATATAATATTTTCAAAATGAGTTTTTACTTTTAGAATTATTTTGTAATTGGGAAAATATTTATAAATATCTATTCCTTACTCAATATAGATATTTGATTGTGAATTAACTTGATCATAAATTAAAAAAATGAGTTGAAATTTGTGGTATAATTTAGACAAGAATATATGTTTGGGGATTGGTTATAGATATCCCGTCGTTATATAGACAGGTCCCTTGAGACACATAAGTATCCAAACATTAAATCAGTTGGAAGATTCATATGAGTTTGTACCTAGTAATTTTAATATATATCGTGGATAGATATAGAGGGTACAAGTATCATATTCCTAAGACATGACATCCTATAATTAAACATTTCCTTCATTTAGAATTAAATTATTGATATCCTTGATATTTTCATGATTATATTATCTCCAGATGTATTTCATCCTCAATTATTGATTAAATTGAATGTGTTTTTAGATATTTACCATTCCATATTGAGTATTATCCCTACAAATTTATAATATATATTTTCTATTTATTCACTTACTTATGAGTTTATGAAATAAATTGAATGTGTTTTCAGCTATTTAATTTACTATATTTTTATGCCTTCTCTAATTATGATATCCCCATTATTGATTAGTTGGAATGTGTGATCAGTAATTTATCTTTCCATACTGATTAATATTTATTGATTCTTGATATCTTCCATTTTACATAACCCTTATTGATATTTTGAGATCACCCTTATTTTTTTTCGAATCCCAGGAATCCAAGAAGTGAACTACGAATGATATGCAATGATATATTCATGGGAATAATGATATTATTAGAAAAAAATTATGTTGCATGTTTTTTTAAAATTTGATTAAAAAAATCCATTATTCATCTAGTTTACTAGGAATACTAAAATATTTGGCCATTTGGGATGTGTTTTCTTGTACCTTATGCCAGTGTAATAAAGCATATATTGGCTCTGGGCTTCTATGTTTGGGTTCTTAATAGAAATAGAGTCTAAAAGAACCTAAAAATTATAATGAGTAAATAATGGTTCAAATATGGTTATAAGATAGGAATTTTATAAGTGTCTAGGTCATTTTTCCTTTATCTATTTAGTTTAACCCCCTAAAAACCTATTTTAACATTAATTAGGATACAATATTTTAATTTTTTTCACTATTCATTATGAATAGAAATTAATTTTTCCATATTATATACTATAAATTATTCTAATTAAAAATATTGAATCAATTTTACCAGATTCAATTACTAGAAGAGGCATGATTTAATTTAAAATAAAACCTAGAGAGAGGATAAAAATTTGGTTTCCCAAGAAATGTATTTTCTAATCGCAAGATGATTTAATATATACTATAATACTATTAATAATAAATGTTTGAATTTAAATTAATTTTTTTTGTTTAATATATATATATATATTAATTTAAATCATTAATAACATGGGGTTATTTTAATTAATTAAAATTTATAGATAATATTCACTTTAAAATAATTTTCATAAAAATGGTTTTTAAAACCAAAAATAAACTTATACAGAAACCCAATACAAATATGATTAAAATGTAACTAAATATATTTAATATGATAAAGTAATAATTATTTTACTTGAAATAAAATTCAAAAAAATGGGACTTCTAAATTAAATAATTTGTCAAAAATAAATTATAATGTGATACAAATCAGTATTTTGTAACTGTTCATTAAAAATAAATATTTTCTGAAAAACAAAATTTTTACCCTATGATAAATTTTAAATGGTTATTTAAAAAATACATTTAATTTTAAAATATAATTTTTTTTAATGTTATAGAGAATTATTATAATATTTTCTCACAAAAATCAATAAAAATTAATTTTAAAGAAAATATATTTTGATGGATAAAATGCATTACTAACATTTCTGTTCTTATTCCACAAGAATTTATTGGTAAATATATATTTTGTATGAAAATTATATAAATTTCATAAAATATTTAATACTATTCATATCCACTTATTTAACAGCCTGGTTATAACGATCCTATATTCTACGTGTTATTTATAGTAGGCATTGCGTTTCATATATTCTTCGAATCATAGCAGTCTTTTTAAAAAAATATCAAGGTGTTACAATTTATTTATACCAATAAAATAAGGGATATGATTTTACATGGAAAAAATTTGACAACTCAGTGATAAAACCAAAAAATAGCCCAAATATAAAGTTAATTTTTGTAAAAACTTTTATGTGTTTACAAAAACTTTTTTAAATCTGTTAAACAAGGAAATAAAACCAATTAATGCAATATAATTATTTCAAATATATTGAAAAAAATTGGAATGTGTAGATATTAAAACAATTAGTGTTATTAATAACAAATAATTATAATTGAGATTTCATATAAAGCATCAAAGGGTAAAAATACCAGAATATCAGATAGTGGATTGTCATCACTCCTTATGAACAATAGAATTTCATGAATAAAATTTATTAATATAATAAATGAGTTGTTACCTTTGGAAATTAGAGTTTATTTAATGTGAAGGGAACTAAAATCAAATGAATAGGTTTTAAAAAGTTCAATTTAAAGGTTGTTATCACTATTGATTGATTTATACACGCTCTTTTGAGTATATGTCAACTATTAGAAAATTTTAATGAGAATATAGTCAATAATAATGGATAGACTAATAATATATAAATTTATTTTAGAATATTCATGATATTATAACGAATAAGTGGTAATATATTTCAAATTTATAATTAAATAAATAATTTCATCTTGAGTGTGAAGGAGTAGAATAATATTTGGAATTTAAGACTAGGTTATTTGGTCATCAGTACATGAGTATACTCATAAAATATTATAATGTGATAAAAATTATTAATATCCATATAGAAACAAAAAACACTAGTGATTTATATCATAAATGGATGATCATGGATGTATTCGATAAGTTAATGGATATAAAAATAAAGAGTATAGTTTCACTCAAATAATTAGATATATGTGATGGGTTTTCTGGGACAAATTTATACTTTTATTTAGTAAAATAATAAACAATACAAGAAGTGATAAACTTTGAGAGTAATAAAGAAAGATATAATAAGAAAATAAGAAAATAAGTAAAAATCTTTTTTAATGAATTTTAACTTCATGCGAATAATGATTATTCATGTTCCCTCTTTAGTAACAAAAATTTCCTAACCTTTATGGTATCCACTTTCCAATGAAATAATATATTGAAATAAAGTTTATAAAATGATCTTTATGAATCTCCATTATATAGGCCTCATTAATTGAATGAAGGAGCATCATAGAGTCTTAATGTTTTATACATTATTTAATATCAAAACCTTTTAGCTTCCAAAATAATGATTAAAAATAATGTTAATACTGCTTTATAACATTTATTAGTATAAAAATCATCATATGATGTGCCTCGAACCTGAGTAAATATGATAGTAAACATGGATTATTTGATCAAATAATATCAAATAAAATTCTCTACATGTACCACAACATGGTATAACGAACCATGTGAAGACTTATACAACAACATGGTGACATCCACTATATCCCAATCTATTATTTAGTGTATAATATTTCAAATTATATTTATTTCACTAAATCCTAATATAATTTATAAAGACCATTACTAAAATTTGAGAATAAACCAAAACACCTTTAGATAAGAACAACACAATCTCTCCCATATTACAGAAAAACTTTTTATACCATAATCAATCATCATTATGAGACTCTATGTGTGACCTTATTATCCCCTAATGTGTTGAAAAATTATAAATTACCTAAAATATAATTTTGTGGGGGAATTTTTGTCTATAAAAATATCATTGTCACTCAAGACATAAAATTATTAAGAATGATATTGATTAAACACACTCATATCTCCATATAAACATGCACACTACAAGATATACCATTATACGTTATTTAAATTCTTATCTAATACGTTTATCAAGAAATCAAGTGCCCACTATATTTGAAACCCATAAATATAATATAGTATATCAAATATGATCATGAATATCCAATACAAACAAACCATTTTAAATCAATTCATCACAAGTCATTCATCAAAATAGTTGAGAACATAAAATGTCACTCAACTAAACAATTCAATTATCACTCCCAAACCCATAATTTCAAAATTCATTTATTTATTATCTTTGAATTTTTCCCTCTTTTTTTAGAAATAATGTTTTAGATATTTTTGAAATTCCAAGAATTTTTCTAACTACACCATTATCGTTCATAGTTAAGTATTCTATTTGGTTACTATGCATATGAGTCTACGATTTTAATAGATATTTATTATGGTTTTTATATCCTTCAGAAAAAAATGAAAATACATAGCTGTTCCCGATAAATGATTCATGGTTGGAGTAAGATTTTTTAAGTTGTGTGGAATTCTGGTGTATCACTGAGTATGTTAATAATTAAATTTATAAAATTTTCCCTTTATGAAATTTTACCTAATCTAAATTCCCTCCTACATCTCTCTCACATGACATACCATACAGCTAAGAGTCCCATACAAATGACCAACCCTCCAAAGTGATTTTATTCTCACCATTTCCCTATAATATCTCATAGTTTCTCCAATGTTATGGGTTTCCTCTTCTCCCCCACCTTTATATTATCATTCTTATTCAATATTTTCCTACTTTTCTTATAAAATGTATCAATTTTTTCTACTCCAAATGCAGTGATTTGGTCTTGATTCATTATAATTCTTGAAGTTATGTGGTACAATTGGTACTTCAGGACATGTTCCTTTCATAATAGATTTTTTCATCATCATCACTATAGATTTAATGTTTACCACCCCTTTTATTGGTCCTTTAATTTATGTAATCTAGAATTATTATATCATTAATTTATTACTTTGATTTTGAAAGATATTTTTTACAATTATTATTTGAATGTAAATCTAACTTTTACTTGATTTTCAATGAAATTAAATGAAATTTATCCATTTTGAATCATGGATTAATATTTGAAAATTAACCTCCCACACCATGAATTTTATAAATAGACCAATTGATTTTACTAAATATATTTTGAATTATTTACATTTAGTTTTTCTATTAAACAAATTTCATAATGTGTTGTTTGAGTTATAAGGGCATTCTTGGGTTAAAAAGGGATGTTCAAAGCTACCAAAATGTTTATGAATATTTATAATGATTTTTAATACTTTTTAAACCATTCATGATAGTTTATAATTTATAGATACTTATTTTGGAATACTCTGATATTTCAAAATAGGTTTTTAATTATTTAATTATATAAAACTGAAAAATCATTTTATTTTCATGGAATTATATTCACAATGGTCATCAGTGTGTTATAAGAACTCAGTATTAGTTGTTTATTGATTTACTGTGATCCTGGTGTATTCTGAACCAATTTATAATTATTTATCATATTTTTTTTATTATTTAATCCTCATGGAAATCCTCAGTACATGGGTTTGTGATCATACAGTGGGATTAGGTATCCCCACCACTAGCTATGAATGAGAAATTTATATATATAGCAGCCCCACTACCATACAATAATATATTTCTAGAATCTATCTACAAATTAATGGAACAAAATTATTTAGTGACATATATATTCTAGGTACCCATATCCTTAGTGAACAGAGTGTTTTCCTCCCATTTTCTTATTCAAAATTAATATATATATTATTATTTTTCACTAAAATAATCTTGTCCATATCATCCTCTCAACTTTTATTATTTGTTTAGAATTATCTCATTTCATTTAAGTAGAATATACAATGTTCGTTGAAAATAATATTTTCAGAAGTGGGATTAAAGGTAGGTTTTGAATGAATGTTTTATTAAAGGAATATTTGGACATGAAAATGTTTTCAACGTGATTATTTTTAGTCAAGGAAAAAACAATTTTATAAAATTATATAGGAAGAGAAGTTTTATTTTATGTTATTATGTCTAGAAAACCTACATTTAATATATTATTTCAATGTAGCATGAACTGGATATTTAATTTAATGATTATGAATATGGTGCAGATTTCTCTTTAAATAAAAAACATGGTTTTTATGATCATTCATATTAATATTTTAGGCTTATGTTCACATGATGATATATTTTAGAGAGTGGATATTTATAGGTTGGATGCTGATTGGTAATGTCACATGTAGGTATATTTACTTTGGTTTTTATTTATTTTCCCCGGTGGAATTTGCTCAAAATAACTTCTTTTTTTATATTTATTTAATTGATTTAACATATTATATATGTGGAGACTAGGGGATTTATCACATGTTCTATTTCTATTATAGGAGTTGGATGTTAGATAGGGAATTTAATTTATGTTAAATTATTTATATTTTACTTCTTATTTATAAATATTTAATTTGGCATGGATGAACAACTTACGAATTTATCATGAAATAAATTATTGTGATGTTATGAAAATTATTTAATTGTTTTTCATTAGGAAAAAAATCAAACATTCTTTAATATGATTCCCTTGGTGCTTCTCACCGGCCTGAGGTGGTTGAGAATATGCCCCAACAACTTCATGAATCATGCTGGTTGGTTGGTTTAGGGTTCCTCTTTGTTTTATTAAGATGAATGGTATCATAAATTATGATCATGAAAGGTTATGGTTTTTATAATAGTATTTTTTACTTATATATTTATAGTGTATTGGTGATATGACTTTTGAGACTCATGGGGAATGTGCTGGGATAGTCTAGCTAACTATTTTCTGTTTGGAATCTTGAGTTTCCAAAGGATATTAGGTTTTGTTTCTCTGCTTTAGATTTTTATTCATTTATTTCTATACTTTAATCATGATTTTTATGTAAAGGGGATGGCAATGGGACTAAAATTGTGATACCAAATAAGATAAAAAGTCTCAATAATCCATGTGGATCCCGAGTACAATGTTCATAATGAATCATAGTGATAATCATGTGGTCAAAACATTGTCCAGCAAGCCATGCCTCTTAGATACACATAGACAAAAAATCCCACATTAAAATTATGTGATCCAATATATATTATTATAATTTTCCTTTATCATTACCCATAGCTTCACATGGGTGAAACATAAGTTTGATTTTTTTAAATCATGGTTTTAATTATTAAAATATTTATTTAAAATGGATGTTTTTTTGGTGAATGATAAATGGTATTTCCTAAATTAATTATAGGATACACTCTGTATTTAGATTTATAATTCTTTATTTCTAAAGTAAGAGGATTTGGTGTTCAGGGAATTTTTTTTGTATTTTGAATGTTTTTAAACATAAAAAATTATGTAATGATAAAAATATTCAATATTCAAATGATTTTTTATCATGAAAACCATTTGGCCTCTTAAATAATTTGAAATATTAACTAATTTTAAAGGATTTTGGTTTTAAAGTTTTATTTTGGATACTAATTACTTTTTAATATGGATCTCTAAAGAGTTCTATGAAAAAGGAGGCATAATCCAATGAAAAAATTTCTAAATGATATTTTTCATTTATTATAATGAAATAAAAATTTATATAGTTTTATATTATTGTATTATGAGGGGTTTTAAAAATGGTATTAATTATCACTGGAAGACAATTTGAAAATGGTATTGGAAATGTTTTTAAGATATAATTGTTTTTATAAACCTTGTTTTAAAAACTTGATTCAAAATTTTTGGGTTCTATAAATGAAATAACAGTATTAGAAAATAAAATTTTCTTGGTTTTTTAAATATTTATTTTGAGCGTTAGGTTTTTCATTTAAAATGGAATATTTTTTTTTGTATTTGGATTTATGAATAAAATATGAAATCCGTGATTTTAAATTGTTGGTAATATAAAAATGTGATATTTTTTGAAAGTGGTTTATTCCAGTGGGTCATATTCCCGACATGTCCATTTATTTTATTTTAATTCATTTACCTTTGAATTATGATGTATGGATTTTTTAATCCATTATCTTATGTTACTTCTCCCTTTTCTCATTTAATTTTGTAGATTAAATGGGTGGGTTTCTTAATTCTAGGGGTTATTTATTCAATTTATAGGTATTCTTTTTTAGTTTGGTGATGGTTTTCAATTTTAGAGACTTCTTGTCAGTGATTTGAGGGTAGATAGTGTCATTAATGTAATTCTTGATTAATTTGACTCTTTCATATTTCCAATGTTTTTACTTAATGGAGAATTGATATTATTAGAGAAGTTGCTATTCACTGGATGGTCATTCATTGGGTATTTAGTGGAATTCTATCATTGACGTGCGATATTTCTTTTGATGTGTTATGATTTAAATGTAATGGTCACATTCATGAGTAACTAGGATGAAAATTACCCTTAGTGTCTGAAATTTTCAAATATACTTATCAGGATTTGGTTTTCCATGAGTGATAATTTATTTTTTTTACTGTTCTAACACTATTATAAGTTTAAAATTTCTTTTTGTTATCCGAACATGTCTGGTTTGGGGTAATTATATTTTTAATTTCAATTCTCTCTATCGAACTACCTTATTATTATTTCAATTAGATGATGTAAAATCCTAAATTCCATTAAATGGTTTCTTTTTATTATATTTTTGAATTCTAATAGTATCACTTGTCAAATTTCATTCTTTTGTTGGATAATCTTGGTGTATCCTAATTTTGGGTGTAAATGAGTATCATTTATAGTTTATTGGTGTATTTTTTAAATTATAATTTTGTGCGGAGAACACCATCAAAAATATATTTATGTATTTCTTGATTTATTTAGTTGGGTGCATGAATTTTGTCTTGTGAGGAAGCTATGTCGTTTTATTGAGAACATGTTTAGTGATTTTTGAAAAACAAATCCCAACCAAAGAGAGGGTTTTGATCATTAATATTCATTTTTTCAATGGGAAGTCTCTTTAGGACAAGATTTTGAGTTTTAATTGGTACTACCCATCATTCCCCTTTTAATTTGGGGAGTTCTCTAGAATTTTACAATGTTCTTTACGGAGTCAAGTTATTTACTTTAGTGAGGTGCCTTTATTCATTTTTCGAGTGCTTATTATTACTCTTAGGAGAATATATGTATTTGTTTGGTGTAAGAATCCGGAAACTTATCTCTTTCCATTTTTGGTATTAATGATATTGTCATAAATCATTAGAAACAGTCTCATTTGGTCTTCATGTTTCTTGAATCGCATTGTCAGTTTGAGGGTTTTAACCAAATGTTTAATAAACTATTTCATACAATGATTTATGGGGATATAAATCATCCTAGTGGGGGTATTTTTACACCAGACCTATAATTTCCTTATTTTTAATTATTTATTAGACACTATTCTATCCTATGATTTGAAGACCATGATTTTATGTTGGGTAAATCTATTTTCACAATCTTCTTGGAAGGGGGGCTCTCTGGAGATCTTTACTCTCAGTGGATCCCAATGTTTTTCCATGTGGTTATTATTCTTAGGGAATTAGGGAAACAGTTTAATTCATCTCCAATATGATACATCTTTGGTGTTGTCTTAGAGATTCTCGGATGGTGGTCATCGGCAACAATGGTTCTTGGAACCTTATCCCCTTCAAATTTGGTTTCTGGTCTTGAAGGTGGTGGATCTTTTGTGAGTGAAGGTGGTGGTTGACATCAATTAAGGATAGCGATAACACATGATTGTGAAGGGAGAAAAAAATGTGGAAGATTTACAAATGATGAGGATCTGTCTAGGCATGATCTATTTCTTATGTTGTACTCGTGATGATGGTGTTACGTGGGATTGTTCATGGTGTAAGCAGCATAGATGGTTTTTGGGACTGCAGTACCGGTGGTTGGGATTTGGATGATGATGGGTCACTCATGAAGGATCAAATTTGGTTTATTGATCTCATATTCTTATAGACTCTCACCCCGAATCCTTGTCCTGTATTTTAAGTGGCGACACCCTATGGCTTTCGTTAAGGGTGGGGTGGTGGATCAAACAACGGGGTAGTGACGTTGGTCGTGCAGATGGCATGATGGCAGCATAACTAAGATTTTTTCTATTATGATATTTTATTTTAGGGTTTACTAGTATGGGATTTGAAACATTGGCTCTTTCCCCCAAATCTAAGGCTGCAATCTATTGGTCTTTGGTCTTTTTATGTTTCTTCTAGGAATTTTAGTTTTTGGTTTTTTTTAATAAATGGGCTTTTCCCCTACCTGTTTCAGTAAGACCTATATTTTTTTTGATATTTTGGAAATTTTAAGAATTTTTACTACTACATAGTTACTTAAACCACATAGTGAGGATGTATATTATTATATAATTTTAAAATCCACACTGTTCATAACTGGCATACAGTTTTCCAACCATTCAACTGAAACAAGTGAATTATAAAGTCTGCTTAGTGAAGGGAACAACCAACCAAGATTTTAGGATATATTTCCCTTTAAATAAATGTCTCTGATATATTTATTTATACAGAACATCGAGTTTTAAAAATACACCAAAACCAATTAAAAAATTATTATTATATAATTTTATAATTCATATTTATCATATGTTGAATTTTTGGGATTTCTCTAAAATGATTTATTTTTCAATTAATCGTAAAAATACTAGTTTTTGTAAAATAATTATTAATTTTCTTTAAATAATGAATCTAAAAAATATAAATTTAATTTTTTATTTGGTGTTAATGATATATAATATCCATTTTTTACATTATAATCATCAATTTATATAAATTTTATAAAGGTCAAATTTTACACATAAAAATAGAATTTTATGGAAAATCGTTTTCTAGCAGATTTAACAAGATTAATTATAAATTAATTTATTACATATATTGGAAATTAGTTTGATAAATTGGATTCCATATTTGGAATCACTAGGCTTATATTTATTAAATATTCCCCTTTTTATTTTTAGGCCATATTAATAGTAATTATGATAATAGTTATTTTATCTATTATGGGTAAATTGGGTGATTAAGGATTGAAATAAATTTATAAGGCATTAAATATGTATCCAAAACTTAATTTAATTTTTATGGGAATATTTCATCCATAATCATCCATACTTATTATATAAGACCTTTTGTTTTCATTTATCTTTTATTTTGACCTTTATTATTTTTAAGATAATGTTATAGGTCAAAATGTCGCACTCTTTCTTATAATATATAAAAAATTTTGGGACAAAGAGAATAATAATTTATGTTAATTTATAAATAGATATCATTGTAATTTATTTACATATTTTTGTGATAGAATAATTAAAAAAAATTCTTAAGCAACACTGACACAATATTTATTCAATTAATAGAAAAATAAAAAATTCTTTTTAAAATAATAAAAGTAATATAATTTTAAGGAATTATTATATTCAAAAAAATTTATAGATAAATATAAAATAGTATTTATGTTTTATAGGATTATATTTTAATTCCAACTTTGTATTTCTTCTTCTATTATCGAAATAATCAAACTACATCAAAAAAGAAATTAATGATATTTTATAAAAATTATATTATATTGAATTATTTTAAAATAATCCAACAGAAAAAAAGAAAAATGGGGATAATATTTGGTCTTATATTTTGTCCCTTTTCTATTTATGGTAACATCATTTTCCCTTATAGTGTAATAATATTTGTTATCATTCTAATTATAGGGGGGAGGTGTTAAAAATAGATAAAACTAAAAACATCACCTAAACTTATCGATTTTTTATTTTATGAGATGATTAAGACTCATAATCGTATTATATTTGACCTATAGAAATTTGGAGTAATTTTTAAATTAAAAATAATTTAATTTTTTTTAATAATTTCAGAGCATCCCAGAATGCCCCTCCCCACACTTAAAAGGACACCTCTTCTCTCTTTTCATTACATAAAATTAAACTATATATATTGAAAAAACTCAACCAAATTATCTATTCCTCTTCCCAAGACATGAATTAGATTTTTTGGTCATCTTAAAATGCCACAAAGTCATCCCAAATATTAGATATAAATGAAGAATTTTGATTAATAAGTAATAGATTTTACCAGCTCTTTCAAGTTTATTTCTTCTTTAACTTCATGTTAATATATTGTACCAATCAATAAATTATAAATAAAGTATAAGAAATATAAATATACTTTATTATGTTTTTTTGGAAACCAATTTTCACCAATTTTACATCCTATTGAATTAAATAAAAATTTTCATGTGTACATAAGACTTACCGTCTCTACAATGTGATGTAATTTATTTTTCATCACCACTCCATTTAGATTGTTATAAAATGAAAATAATGAATATATATGATTTTTTGACATAATTGTTATTATTTAATTATAATATAATATCTACCTTGTTACATTTTAATATGTTGGAAAATTAGAATGCATGTTATTCATATATGTTGACTACCACCTCTACGAAGGTATGTGATTTATTTGTAATTTCTTAATTAAATGGATGGTAATAAGAATATATATATATATATATATTTAATATAAATGATATATATATGACATAATAATGTTTCTATAAAGGTTAATTATTGTTTAAATTTATTTTTTACTTCTTTATAAAAGTGACATCAATGTTCTTTTGTTTGTACGACCTACCATCTCAACAAAGAGTGTAATATTTTTTTCTATATCTAACTTTCATAAATGAATATAAATATTTATATAATGAGTATATATGATATTTAAATAATAATAATAATTTTTTATTGTTAAACTATAATGAAGGTAAATGTATTGGAAATACAAAACTAAAATTCTTCTAAAAAAAGAAGAAATTAACAACTAAAATAGTTATAATAATAAAACATCGGTAAGAAAAAAGTGGAAATCTTTTTTTGAAATTATTCTTATATTATTTTTTAAGTAGTTTTAATAAATAAAAATTTATAAAGGTTGTTAGACTTCTTTTTAAGTAATTCTAACTTAGGGTAAATTACTTCTCGTCAATTTATACTCAATTATGAAATTTTTGGAATATATGAAAATTTATTTCTATATGGTGTATATCAAACCCATACGAATTATTTATAATAAATATATATATTTATATTGATTAAATTATAATGTCATGTTTATGATTTCAAGGGGCTATAGTTTTAAATTTTCTAAAGATGTAATAATTTAGTTTTCAATCTCATTTAATTAAGATATCATTTATTTTCCTCAAATGAATATTATAACATATCTTTAATAATATCCATATATTTTCTTATCCACTAGTTATTTAAAATATTTAAATGATTGATTCAAAATTTTCCACTCTTTGGAACAAGGATTAGAAAACGAAATATTTGAATTAAATCACGATAATATTTTACTTTTGATCAGATAAATTTTTCATCAATGTCTATAATTTTCAATATTTTATAACAGATGCCATTTTTAACAAATCAAATGATTTATTAAAGAAATTTTATGTTATAATTGAATTTTAAAATGTTTCTAATGGGTTCTCTTTATTTTTTTCCAATTTTTTCATGATTTACTTTAATTAAAAAATCAAAAGGATTATTTTATATGAATGTTACATTAATGGATTTTACAATTGACAAAACCATTTTAGGCTATATCATATTCTTCTACAATATTTAAATGGTTTTATAAAAATATATATTTAATTAAATCTTATATTAATTTTCTACTTCCATTTTACATTATTCACCAAAGATTTTATTTTATTAAAAAACCAATATTTATAATAAATTTATGGCCATATTTTATCTATTATTAATTTTTTGGTGTCTATATATTTATTGAAACATTCACTTTATTGTTATAATTTTTAGTCGGACAATAAATTTCTATAGAATATTCACATTATTTTTATCATTGATATATTTATTTCCTAAACTATATACCATTTCTAAATAAGTGGTCATACTCTAAAATTTATTATATTGAAATGGGAAATATTGATAATACATATTCTTTTCCCAATATAGAATGTTTTTTGAAAGGAATTTTATTTATTAAATAAATAGATCATTCATTATATATGGAATGAATTGGGAATGTAGTGATAGTTGTGGTGCATTTATAAATAACCCTTCAATGTATCGATAGGTATCATGATACAATGAATATGGATAGCCTTGTTAAATGTTTTTGGGTGTATACCTATACATAAATTAAACTATCTTCATATAAGGACTTTCTAGTAATGATATCATGATATTTGTGATCATTATGTCTAATATTAGGAAATTACTTCATTGAGAATTCTGTTTTTATTATCCATAATATTACTACACTTTTATTATCAATTTATTCATTTCAATATCTTTTTATTGATTAAATGAAATGTGATTTTAATTATTTAACATTCCATATTTAATGTGTATTACTTATTCATGATTGGTTACATTATGTGTAACTGTTACTAAAAATTTCGTCTAACCCTTTATCTATTCTCCTTTCCCTAGGATATGTAGAAGGATATTAGGAATAATATATGGGATAACTGAGTGTTTATTATGATATGTATTTTATATTTATAATGTAATGTGTGAATCATAAAGGAATTTAGTTCGTCAAGTACACCAAAAAATGGTCCTTTGGTATATGATCACTCTTCTTTTATTCCAATGCAATAAAGTTGACACTAGCTCTAGGTTACTAGTTTTGGGGTTTGTAATGTTTGTATTAGAGAATGTTTAATATAAACCTTGGGAATGATATTTTAAATTAACCAATCTAAAATAATAATTAGGATAATATATTATATAATATTTTTAATATTTACCATTATATGATTTTTTATTATATTTCTTAATTTTAATGATGATTATAAGAAAACTTAGTGTGCATCATTATTTGGAGATGGTGCAAAATAGAAGAAATGGAATGAATACTGAATGAATTTTTTTTATTACTTGGCTGATAAATCCATTATAGTTAGTGTTTTTACCAAGAATATCATGTCTATATTAGGGAACCAAACATATGTTATAGAAAATAACCTTTACCATATTATACATCTACTTATTATAAGGAATACTTTTCCTATTTTGGATCCCTAAACATGAAATAATAATTAATCTTCTAATGTAACTTATAAAAAATTGGAAATTGAGAAATCAATTACATCCCTCGAATATATATCCATGGATTTTGGATGTAATGAAACTGATAAAGTTACTGTAATAGTTAATTTCATAAAAAGAGATGTTGATCATTGATGATCACTGATCCTGAAGACTAAAGAGGTTGAAGAAATATAATGTATGGAATCAAGAAATTTTCAAGTGATTTTATATTATAAATACATACCTTGATAAAAAAATTTGAAATGGAGTGGAATTTATGAAATTTATTGTTTAAGGATGAAGAATTTGTGTAAGATAATTAGGCTAACTACACAAGATTATCCAGGCATGATTTGGACTACATTATTAGTCTGGTAGGAAATAACAACTGTTTATTTAATGGGATTAGGCTTATCCTCTAAATGAAAATATATTTTCAAATATCATCATCAAATTATGATATAATATAATGTTCCATTAATATGGGAAAAACATTTAGATTTTAAATATTCAAGGAATATTAATATAATAATTGGTTTTATGAGCACAAAAAAATAGTAAATTTCAAATAACAAGAAGGTAAAATAATAATTTATATCATGTGGATATTTTGGGAATAAATATTCTGGAAATTACCTAAATGTAATGGGAGTATATTATAACTTTTGATATAATGGTAATATGGCTGAAAAATGAGTGTAAAAGAATGAAACCACTTCTATCTAGTCCTTTAACTCTTAAGAGATGATATTTTATTCAAACCAATGCATCAAGTATTAATGGAACTTACCAGAAAATCCAAAGGTAGAAGGCCAAATATATGGAATTACAATAGTCAAACTGGATATTCAATGTGATGTGGTGAAAAATATATTTATATTAAACATTATAAATGAGAATGTATTATTTTATTTATGTTCTATTTAGTATTTTATATCTATGGAAATTCCTATGTCAATTATATCACCACTTAAAACATTATATACTGAGTTGGTAGTGAAAAATCCCAATTGTTGGATGTACACAAATCAAGTTTAAAATTCCTCTCTAGTAGATGTTAATGTGAATTTTATTCTTGTAAATCATTTTATTCTTCCTTTAGTTGAATTTTAGGAAATATTTTGTATAGGTTGTCTCTCATAGTATACAACCCATATCAATTTTTGAGGATGGAGAGTTTCATTCAATATTCTAAATCAAACTACGATATATGTTTTGAGTTAGGATGAGACTAAAATTTCTATGGAAATTTCATCCGTAATATGGATTTTAATATTTATTCAAGATGGATATTTTAAATATATGGTTTTAAAAAAACAAAACAATAATGATATGCCTATTATACATTTGTTTTTTTAATGTCTTTCAAGAATATCTTCCTATTATTTCCACAAATTATGATATTTAATATTTATAGAACAGACACTCAAAGATATACCTCTTTAAATGTATCTATATAGAATAACACTTATTGATTTGTAGGAATAGAATACGAATATCAAGGATAATATAGATAAGTTTTGGATTTGACCTAGTGCTTCACCTTGGGGTGCACCTATTCTTTTTTTTAAGAAAAAAGATGATTAAATTCGTCATTATATTGATTATTGGGAATATAACACAATAAATATTAAGAAAATGTTTCATATATCCCACATTGATGATCTATTTTATCAATTAAAAAGTGGTTAATATTTTTCCATGATTTATCTTCGATCTTAATATCACAATCTAATGGAAATAAAATAGGATATTCCAAGTGAAACATTTGATATGAGGTATCGTAATTATGAATTTATTGTAATTACAGTTGGACATAACAATATAATATATTCTTATATTTTTATGAGAAAGGAATAGAATGAATTACATTTGAGTGTTTTTTTGAAGACATTGAGGAAGGATAAGATTAAGATTAAAATTACAAAGAGTTAATTTTTTTAGAATTTTTCATCTTGCGTCATATAATCTCATGTTAGTGTATATCAGTGGTTGATTAAAAAATTTACATTATTTATAAATGTCCTATAACAACCATTGTAACTACGATCCATTAATTTCATGGGGTTTATATACACTATGGTATTTGTGAGGGGTATTTGTCATGACTATCTCATATAGTCACGAAGTTGACCAAGAAAGGGTTAAGTTCATGTGGACTGGTGAATGTGAATTGCATTTTAGAGAACTAAATAGAAGTAAGGTCAATGTGCTAATGATTACCCTACAATACTATAGAAATGGTTTTTTGATCTATAGTTATGCATTAAAAAGTGAATGGGATTTATCCTCAGGTAGAATTAAAATGTGTTATCATATAACTCTGTATAATTAAAAATATATGAAAAACATTACCCAAATCACGATTTGGAGTTAGATGCATTAATTTTTACATTGAAGATATGAAGGCATTATCTGTAAGGATAAAGGTGTGATATATATACTAATAAAAAATTAGAGTATATACTTATATATAAAGAGTTCAATAGAAACCATATAAGATGATAGGAGTTGATCATAGATTATGATACCTCAATACATTACGACCATTGGAAAATGAACAAGGTGGATGATTCTCTAAGTCAAATTGTTTATGATGGTGTATCCATCATTTGGAATAAAATAGATTATGGATTTGATGAAATATTATCATGAAATATTGATGAAATGGGAAAGATACTATCTTTCATAGAGGATTGTAAAACCAACCTTCTATGAGAGTATTAAGAAGGCATAAAAGAAAGGAATGGAAGTACCAAAATGAAGATCATGATGAAATAATAATGGTTAGGAAACATGTTTGTGTACCACCAATACCAAAATTGAAAAAGGATATATTAGATGAGTTCTCAGTTTACCATTATCTATTCATCTTGAGAGTACAATGATTTATAAAGATCCTAAGGAGTACTCAAGGTGGGATACAACTAATATATATAT
Source organism: Viscum album (assembly GCA_963277665.1). NCBI lineage: Eukaryota > Viridiplantae > Streptophyta > Magnoliopsida > Santalales > Viscaceae > Viscum > Viscum album. The sequence continues at coordinate 286,034,063 of OY728153.1, read as the reverse complement.
ATATATATATAATGATATACAATGTTCTAGAAATATATGTTTTATAGAAAAACTTTTAAGGGGATATAAAAAACATTACCCATACCCAAATAGAAATGGAAAAAATTACCACTAATTCCATCCTCAGAACTAAAAAAACAACTAAAGGGAATAATCCTTTTTGAGTTATATTTGACCACCATTAAAAATAAATGTATTTTATCCCTCTGAGAGAAGATTTTTATCTTAATCATCTCACATGGCTGTACATTGATGAAGTTGTGATATTTCATATGTCTCCACTCTTAATCATATATAATGTTGATATGAGCTATAAAGACTCAGTCATAAGTGCTACAAAATCCTGAGTTTTAAGACTATAATACATTTTATTTCAATTCAGTATATTTATAGTTTTTTATTTTGATAAATTAGTTTATTACACCTATATAAATAAATATTACATCAAAAATTGGATTTTTCCATTTCAAATCCCCCTTTATTGTAGTAAAAGATTTTAAGACATTCAATTTTTCATTCTCAATACATATCTTCTAAATTTCTGCCATGAACTCATCTTTGTCTATACTCATCCTTAAAATGCAATATAAATCATTTCAAAATATAGTATGAGCACACAAATTTCATTAAGGGTCATAGAAAAAGAAATAGAAATCTTTTAAGTTTATGAATACTTAATAAACATTTTTCATATTTATAATTAAATGATAGAATCAAATTAAGAAATTATTTCCCAAGAAATAAAAAATTTCTTCCTAATTCTATTCATAAAATATTAAAAAAATATTAAAAGAACACTGAAACACATAAAGGTTCCTTTTCAATTATGAAAAATGTTTATAAACATCCTCTAAAAAGTCATACATTCCACCGTTATAATGTAACATATACTTTTCTGTATACAAAAGTTCATGATTAATGAAATAGGAACATAATATAATGAATATGGTAACATAATATCATGAAAATATAAAAATGATGTAGAATAAATAAACATAACAAAATAATAAGTAATGTATAACTTTATAGAAAATATCGCATGGTGGAAAAATTCCTATATTTGATTAGGTTTACTCCCTAATTCCATACATAACATTTCATGAGATATGAAATTCATCCAATTCAATAGAGTTATATATAAAAAATCCAATAAATAAATGTTCATTATTATTTATGCCACAAAATTTGATCAATAATAAGGCATAAAAATAATAATTTCCCATAGAAATAAAGGCATTGAAAATATTCCATCATATCATAATCAAAAGAGATTTATTAAATCTGTAATTTTTTAAATTATCATAAGTCTTGTACTACCCCATCAAAAGAGCAATTAATACACCAAAAATATATGTATATACATATATATATATATTTATAATTTAGATGCATCTCGTAATAATAAATAGAGGGAGAAATAATTTTGAGAGAAAAAATTCATAACCAAATAAAAATATGGTGACCCAAAGAGATCATGTATACCCATAAGAAAAACATTTACATTTATCAAAATATATATTATATTTAAAACCATTTTTGAAAATACTTTTTCAAAATTGAAATAGTTTTTTATTTGATGAAGAAATGGAGCTTATTAATAAATGTAGTTATCAAATAATTGTTGTGGTGGTTGTAAAATCTATTGAAACCATATATGTTAAAATGATATATTTATTTTTTATTGGTAAGGAATGATAAAACATTACATATAAAATATATCAAAAGATTACTTTCAAAAAAAAATTATATACAAAAAGATACATAAATATAATTCAAAATTATTTTATTTTGATATAAATACATCATAAAAGTAGGTGTATTGATACGTAGTTGAAGATAAATATTTAGAAAATAAATATTTTAAACAACTAAAACAAGGTTTTTGATGCAATGAATCACTTACAAAAAACCATAAAAATATTCAATTTTGTTTAATAAATTAATGAAATTAAATTATTGTAAACATGATATTTAGAATCCATTGAATAATTTATAATTTCATTTGGGAAACATTTATAATAATATGGACATTGAAGAAGAATATTTAGAATGGAAATGTTAAAAGAGATATTTTATAAGAAAGTCCCTTACCATGAGTTTGACTCTTCACATAAGTTCATTTTATTCCTAAATAATAAAATTATCGTAATTATTTTGTTTTAAAATAATGGATTTATTTTTTATTATTCATTTTATATTCTTTATTACCATTTTATATTCAATTATTAAATCATTTATGTTCATGTCATTTTTTTAATGATATTAAACTCATATGTCCCAAATGACTTCAACAGGAAGAATATCGTCAATGATATCATCTTTAATCCTAAATTATACATTTATGACCATCCATGAAATATAGTAATGTGAAATTAACTATGTTATAAAATAGAAATGGTACATTTCAATGATGAGAATGAAAAGAAGGTAAATATTAATTAAACATTATATAAAAATACATATATGTAATATATATTCTTATATATATATATATATATCAACCATGTGATGTTGTTATTAAAAATAGATCGCATAACTTTGTGGATATGGTAGCCAACATGTGCCCATGAACGGTGTTATCATTATTCAATGGACGTGAAAGATTGAAAATAGATGATATGTAAAATTTATATAATGGTAATTTTATAATTAATATAATATATATACATTAAATCTATTATTATAAAAAAATTTGGGATAATGTTGGTGGAAAATGATTTTCATTGGTTCACGAGGTGGTAGTCCGCCCAACAGATGAACGCTGATTTTTTTCCCATTTGAGGGAAATAGAGATAAATATATTATATTACATTAACATAATAATATATAATTACATTTTAGGTAATTATTTTATTATATCCTCACGATTGAATTATTTTTAATGTATTAGGAAGAATGAGTGAAAGCAAAACATTTTGTTAATGACTATACCTCCTTTTCAAAATATCTCATTTACATTACACCTCAATCCCTAGAAGGATGGAATTATTTTTAAACCAATACATCTATAATTTTGGAAGGGAAGGTAGAAAGGTATTTAGGTATTTATATACATAAATAAAAGTATTTTTATGGGTGGTGAAAAGTAGAGGGTAGACACCCTTTTTAAATGAGTGGTGGGAGATTTTAGAATTTCTTAAAGTATAAAATTAATATAAGTTATTTATCATGGTCAAATTTATCCAAATTGATATATTTAAAATATAATATAATTATGTGTGTAAAATAAATTAAAAATATAAATTCATTTTATTTTAGGTGATTTTTCACCTATTATTATTATTGTAAGCTATATTTACCCATGTTGATGATTACTCCGGTAACCATGTTTTTTAACTTTTTAGGGGTCGATATAGTTAATATAAAATAAATATTTATCCAATAAAAGAACTGTAGTTGATATTTTAATCCATATCTAAATAAATGGGACAATTATAGGTTTTTTATTAATTATATACGATTAAGTTTAATTATTTTTATTATAATATATCATTAATGTAAATTATAATACTCTTTATGTAATTTGTCATTAAAAAAATGATAGTAAATTAATTTTAATATAATACATTAAATTTTTTTAATTTTTTTATTTATCGAATAAAAATTTTAATATAATAATTTATTCAAATTATATCACTTTAAATATTTTTGGGAGTCATTTATTTTATTTTTCTAATAATTAAATTAATATCATATCAGTGTTTCATATGAATTTGGGATTATTATATCATTAATAATAATTAGAAATAAATTAAAAAGATAAAAAATAACTCGTATTTCATAATAAAATTTTTAATCAAACATATGTTGTTTTTATCCACATCAAAAAATGTTAGAGTTATTAATTTCAAGAAAGTGAAACTTTTTCTTTTATCTTTTATTTAAATATTATAAAGGAAAAAATCAAGGAAAATATATATCATGTATCCATATATTCAAAACATATATAAAACATTCCAAATTAAAATCATCCAATACATTGAAGGAATGATTTATTGTCTAACATTTTGATAATTATTTCATATAATTTCCCTTTATAATGACCAAAAAACAAAATATTTCTATGTAGAAAAATATAACCTCCTTATTAAAAATATTTAATTCATTTTTCAATATTAAAATAATATAATTGAAGGAATTTAATTTAAATGAAACTCACAAAGTCTTAAGAAAATGAGTTTTTCATAAAAATTGTTTTTATGTTTAAAACTTTTTTATATCAAATTAAGGAATAAATTTATTTATTTGAATCATAATTTTATTTTATTAAAGAATAATTATCTATATACATTTTGAAATGTATCAGAAATGAAATATTACCTTTTAAATATATTAAAATAAAATAGAGCTTTAAAAACTTAGTATTTTCACTATTCATTGAAAATGAACCATTTCAAAAAAATATTAAAATATCACCGTAAGATACTTTGGATATTCAGATTTAAATATTGATATCATTTTTATAATATATCTTTTCCCAAAGTGGATGAAATAATTTTTATTATCCTCTGTAAAATATAATGAAATTCAATTTTGAAGGAAATATATTTTTGTAACATAAAATTACTATACAATAAAATGAATTATTATTTACTAAGATTTATTCAATATATTTATATTGGGTATGAAATTTATAAATATATTAAATATTTTATTTAATCCTATTAATATCCTCTAATTAAAAACCTATGTTATAATCATTATATTTATATATTAACATTTCATTGTTTGGTTTAGCTCGGTGTTGCAAGTCATATGTGCTTTTAAAAATAATGTTATTCTTTTTATAATATCGTTGTGTTACATTCTACACCACCAACCATTAATAAATTTTTTTCATTAAAATCCAACCATCAACTCATAAATAAAGGGTTTAACATTTGAAAATTCCTTTCTCATAACCCCATATAAAATAAATAGTTAATTAAACTTAATCTTGGAAAGATGGAAAGAGAAATATAAAGTTCATCTAGGATATCAAATAACTTGTTTTCCAAATATTATAAAATCAGTGGTAAGTGAAAATACTTACAAGGAGGAGAAAAAGAATTTAATTAAATGATTGTGATTGGAAGTGATCAACGATGATAAGAAACCTAATGATAAAGAGATGTTGAAAACCCAAAAAATGTTTTACTATAGGGAGGTGAAAAAGACCAACAATTTATAAAAAAGTTAAGCTGATTGCATAAATATTTTATTTAAATATACATTTAATAGGTTTAAAGAATTTTTTTACCATCTAGAATAAAAACAAATGGAAATATACATACATTAAAATTATAATTTTATCCTTTAATCTTTTTGCACCACAATATCTTATTTTTCACTAAATGATGAATTTTCAAGATATTTTTTCATGATTGAATCACTGCAATTATATTATAATATGTCACATAATTTCCCAAAAGGATAAAAATATATTAAACTAAATATTAGATATTATACAAAACCAAAATATTTTTAACAAGGTATGATAATTCAAAAATGAAAAAACCAATATATAAATAGATAATACAATTATTCCAAAAATTGAAAAATATCACTAATGTTTCAATGTAGATCATTCCATACATAAAAATCCTTAGAATTATTCAAATTATTCTTATATAATATTGAAACCAAATTATTAGAATTATTTGGACACATATGTTTCCGAGGTATATTTAGTATCTATCAACAAATAACATCAATCACTCTTAAATTTCTATACCAAAAATGTATATTTGCTAATAATAAAATCTCCTTGATTTGAAAATTATGTCCATAAATAACCCGAATCACCATAAATCAATTTAAAAACCTATATTTTTCAAAAAAAATATAATTAAACCTTTATTAGTAAAATAAAATCCCATAATAATCAATTTAACTTAATTATATAATGTTTCCAAAATAAAACTAATCACTTAATCACCAAATTACTTTTCAAACCCACGGTTTACTATACGATTAATAATATGTACAGAAAATCAAATTAATATTTTTCTTTCACATCATTTATGTGATGATATAATGACATATTAAATATTACATCACATAAGACAGTGTTAGGTAGTACACTCTCATCCTCATTCGATTTCATGTTCATGCCATGTGGATTACTGTATGTGATATGTTGTCATTTTTATTAAAACTATATTAATAAATTTCCAATGTCATTACAAAAAAAATATGAATAAAATATTCAATATTAAACATTATAATTAAATATAATTTAACCCCTAAAGGATATCAAAACCTATAAACATATTAACAGTGAATTTATCTGAAAAATACATCATGTGGAACATAAGAGTTATATATATCTAAACCGAATAAAAAATCTTGGTAAATTTCATTAATAATAGTAAAATCAAATCACATAGATCCTTAAAAGTGGGGTCTAAGACATTGAACATATGATAAAACATAAAATCATAAAATCATTATGGTATCCTTACCACTTCAGATTACCTCACATGAAAACATCATGATCTATAAATTTATCTAAAACAACAATTAGATACCAACTATAAGAACCCATCCTTAAACCCTACACATTCATGGTTTTTAATTTAATAAATTATTTTTATAAATTTTAGGATCTCTATAGTTTAGAGTTTTGGAGAATTAATCCATCAACCTTACATAAATAAATATGACATAAAAAAAGTTGGTATTTCAACACTGTGTACATTTTTCCCAAAAAATAAAACTTTTATGATATTGGATGTTTTATTCTCAAGATATATCTTCAAAATTTTCATCAAAACCTCAAATTTGTCTATATATATCCTTAAAAACCTAAAAAAATATTTTAAAATGTAATATTAGTGCAAAACAGTCAGTAATGTCCATGTGATAATAAAATAAATAATCATCATAGTTCATGAATACTTATACAACATTTTTATTTTTTATAATTAAACATTTAGATCAAAACAAATGTATTATTAACCAATAAATAAAAATTTTCTATCTAATATTTTTATTCAACATTTGATAAGAAATAATAAATTTATAATGAAAATCATAATGGTTCATTTTTTATCATGAAAAATTTGTGATTTTTTACAAAAAAAGTCATAAATTTCACCCTTATGAATTAGTATCTAATTTCATTTAAACATATTCTAATGAGAAATAAAATTGGATAATATCATAATGAATATTATATCATAATATATTGAAAATATAGGAAATGTTTCACAATCATATAACATGGAATAATTATAAGTAAAGGCTATATTTGAAGAAAGAATCATATGATGGATATAGTCACAACTGGATTATGTTTACTCCCAAATCCCATAAATATTGTCTCGTGAGACAAAAAATTTACCCGATGCATTGAGTGCTCTCTTGACTCACCCATAATAAAATTTTCACAATTATATGTGACACAAAATTAAATAAATCTGATGTTATAAATATAAGAATTTCCCCTAGATATAAATGTGTTTCATAATCATTACTAATATCATAATCGAAATATATTTCTTAAACAAATCATTTGATAAAGGATATTGGTGTAAAATTATGTGAAATAATGTTACTGATAAAGAGACATAAATATAGAATTTATAATAATTACATAAAAATAAAGATAGTGATAAATTTATTTGGAGAGAGAATGGTCAAAACTAAATGAATAAAGGGTGGTCTAGAGAGTTATCTTATACCCCTGATCAAACAATTCAATATGTCAAAATATCCCATCCATTTAAAAACATTTTTAAAAATTCATATAAAAAATGGAAAGTGGGGTTTTCTATAAATATAACATGGGAGATAATAATGAAATCCAAATATTAAATAATGTTTGCAATAGTGGGAAAATCCATTTACCCCATTTATTATAAAATAAAATAATCTATTTGTATTTTGTAGAATATTACAAAACATTCAACATAAAATACATAAATAGATTCCTTATGAAAAGAATCTAAAGAAAACTAAAAGTTCTAAAAAAATTTCTTTATAATAATTTTTTGTCCACAAAAATAAATTGACTAAATAATTTTAATAATATGCACATGGAAGAGAAATATTTATAAAATAAAGATTTAAAATAATTAACCGGATATTATAAAAGAGGATCATCCATCGTAAAAAATATTAGAGTTATTACATTTTAATTTTATTAAAATAAATTAAAATATGGAAAAAAGTAATTTATAATCCATTTAGGAATATATTATTATTTTAATAAAGAATTTATAAGAACAAGGAAATTTAAAAAAAAGAGACGGACTGAAAACTTTGAAGGATGTCTAAACAAAGAATGACCTTATCCTTAAGTTCAACTCATCACATATGTGATTTATCATACTGAATTATAAAACAATGTTAATTATTTATTTTATAAATAACATTATTAGATATTTTTATTACTTTTATATTGTCTATTATAATTTTATATTCAATTACTTAATCATTTATGTTCATATAATATGTTTTGATGATATTTAGCTCATACGTCAAAAATGCCTTCTTCTTGATGACTATCACGAACAAGATAAATATTGAATCATTAAAAGAATAAAAATAATGAAGTAATTATCAATTATATATATATTATACTATTACAACCGATAATTAAATTTTTTTATGAAAAATGAACTATGTTACAAGCATAGTGACTTTAGGTCGTTCAGACAATGTGTAAAGTTTCCATTTTTCAAAGATCAAGATGGAATAATGGTAATTATTATTTAATATTTATAAAATGATAATTTTTTCATAAATATAGTATTATTTATTTTAACACCCTTATATATGTAATATTTGAGATTTTTTTACGAAACAGAAATCACATCACTTCATGGCGGTGATAGTTCACACATATGCATGAATGACATTATTATATTACAATGGATAGATATATAAGGAAATAAATTATATATCATCATCCAATAATTATAATTATATATTTAATATAATATATATAATTTATATCCATCATTATAAACATCCATGATAGGTTATGATATAAAATTAATTACATCAGTTTCTAAGGTGGTAATCTCTTATACACATAAACAATGGTTTTGTTTCCCATTTAATGGATCAGGCGAAAAATGTTGGTTATTTAGTTAAAATAATAATATCTCAATATATGTATGATATCTATGTTATTATTTCATCCTTTTTTTATATTATTTTAATGACATGGAAGATAAAATAACACTAAAACAATTACACCTCTTCTTGAGAAATTCACTATTTCTTTACACTTTAAGCCCCCAAAGCATGGTATTATTCATTAAAAAGGACCACTATAATTATTTGAGTGACTTTATGAAGTGATTTTGGTAATTAATTACTTATCAACCATGATTATTATTTTTGAATAAAAGTGGATGTGATGTTCCCTTTTTTAATTGAGTGGAGGGGAACTTTTGGAATTTCCAAAACTATTACATTAATATAAATCTTTTTTTAGGAAAAAATGAATCCAAAATTAAATATTTAAAATTTTAGAAGACTGTAGGTATAAATACTATTTTACAATAAAATTTAGATCTTTTTAGATGATATTTTCATTCTAATATTTTAGTTTTAACTCATGTTACCCCATTTTTTATGATAACTATGGTAAGAAAGTTTTTTTACTATTTCACGGTCCATATAGTGACTATAATGGGATAATTGGATAATAAATGGCCAGTGGGTTATTTTTTAATCAATATACTAATCACTTAATCTAGGATGTTATTTATCAAAATTTTAAATCACACAATAAAATTACATTTATTATAAAATAACATTAATGTCAATTTTGGAGTTATTCAATTAATTTGACTTTAAAAACAACACAACAATATTTAAATTAAAATATAATACTTTAAAAATCATTAGTATGTTATATTTGTCTAATTTTATTTTCATAATACTTATTTCAAAATAAATTATTTTTTATTTTTGGTACTATTTATTTTATTTTTCTATTATTGAAAAAAAAATTATGTCAATGTTTAGTCAACATATAATGTAATTACAAAATTAAAAAAAATTAGAAATAAAAGAGATGATAGAAAATCATTTATCAATCAAGGGAATTTTTATATCTAAATATATGATTATTATACCTATAACAAAATATTATAGTTATTAAAATAAAGTGACATTTTTAAATTTATTTTCTACTTAAATATTTTATAGTTCAAAATCAATAAAATACGTCACAATGTGGCCATATTTTTAATAATTGTACATAAATAGGAAAATTATACTAGTAAAATATGAGAAAATATATTGTTAGATTTAATGTTTAGTCCCTATGGTATCATTTTTAACCTTAATTGTCCGATTTACCCTTACCAAGGGAATAATTATTTATTATGGTTTCTATTCATAATTACCAATAATAAAATGGTACTAATTAACAAAATTAAATATTCATTAAAAATATTTAATTAATTATTCAAGAACTAATTCATATTAGTTTCTGGATTTAACTCGTAAAACGTGACGAAAAGTGATTTTTCTTGTAAATTGATTTTATATATAAGAAGGTTTTTATTCCAAATTCAAGGATAATATTAATGCATAAGAATATAATTGCATTATATTTAATTAAAATGAAATAATTAATTTTTAAAACTAATAAAAAATAGAATTTTATTTGTAATCAATTTAAATGAATATATAGTTTTCAAAAAAATTAGTACGTTTCACTATTCATTGAATATCAAACTTTTTAGAAAAATCTTAAAAATTCACAACATGAATTTTTTTTATGATGCTTTCTAGAATGAATTGTTTTATAAAATATCATTTCAAGATGGTAATATATTAATTTTATTAACCCCTCAAAAAATCAATAAAAACCATTTTTGAAGGAAGCAAATTTTTGTACGATAAAAAGTCTTTACCAAAAATTAAATGATTATCTTATAAGAATTAATAAATACCTTTATATTGAGTGTGAACTTTATAAATATATTTCATAATTTTTTTAATCTTATTTATACCCACCAGTTAAATGTCTTGTTTATAAAGGTGATATTTTTATATAAATATTTTATGGTTTTTTATGCTCGTTATTTTATTTTGTATTCAATATAAAACATATTTTTTTCTTTTAAAATATCAGGCAGATACATGATATTTACTGTAATGTTTTATTGAAGGATTCCATAAAAAATGTTATAATTTTGTATTTCATTATTACTTAACATCCTAAAAAATATGGCCAGTCTAAGAGGTCCTTTCAAATTCTAGATGTCATGTTCAGTGTAGGCTTGATAGATTTGAAAAGTGTTTGTGATCAACACCTTCCATTGGTAAAATTTTTATAAAAATAATATAACTCACTCAAGAATATATATGGTTCCTAAATAAGACCTATTTGGAAATAATTTCATAAATCAAATCTGTTTGGATGATGTTTGAGAAATAAGTCTATTGGGACCTAAACTAGTCAAGGAAATGGTGGAGAAAGTTATATCTATTCAACAATATATATAGGATGATCAAAGTCGACAAAAAATTTATACATAAAATAATCATGGTGATGTAGATTTTGAAGTTGGAGAAAATATATTCTTTTAAATTACTCATTGTAAAAACGTTATGATATTTGGATGTAAGGGAATGATGACCCATAGATAACTTAGCCCCTTCGAACGTCATGATCATATCACGACAAATACATATCAACTGATGCTTCCATTGAATCTCTATCAAGTTCATTGTAGGTTCTGTGAATCTCTACCATGGAATTACATACCTTATCCTTATGTTGTATTCAAATGAAAGATCATACAATTAAACTAATTTCTTATTTTTGAGGAATGACAAGTTGAAATTCGGGAACATAAAGAAAAAAATACACAAAAATAAGACCACTCGCATGTTCAATGTGTTATGGTGAAATCATAAATTTAAGGAAGCTGCAAGGGAACATAATGATTTTATGATGCTTAATTAACGTAATTTTGTATTATAGAGACAAAATTTATAATTTAAATTTTTTATATGGGGGTAGAATATAATATCCCATGATTTTATGATATATTTATCGTTAAATAATTTTCTTTAATAGCATTTTTTACATACATAATTTTGTTAAAAATAATTAAACCATATTAAAATAGTATTATTATATCATATTTTTTCTTTTTATTAATCTTATAAAAGATCTATTTGATTTATAATAGGATTATCATTTTATATAACTTTGATATAATTCCATTTTTTTACTTAATACAAATTTTTCTGGGAAACTGTTCATTATAAAAATGTATTGGTTTATATTTTAATTACTTTATGAAACATATAGAATAGAATTTTATAAAATTGAATCTATATTTGGAATCAAGATGTTATTTTTTAAAAGTTTACTTTTGTTTTTAAATATTATTATTAGTAATCATTGTAAAATTTATCATATCGGGTAAGAGTAAATCAGATAATTATGTTCATAAAAATGTGATACAGAATTAACGATATATCCAAAACCTTCATTTATTTAATTGGATATGTATATTTCATCATACATATTCTAAAATTTTAAATATTCCTTTTTTCTATTTATCTTATATTTTTTCCATTAAAATATTTAAGTGATGGATAAAGTCAAAAATGAAACTCTCTTTATTTAAATTTATATAATATTTTTCGATAGTGATAAAAATAAATATTATTAGAATATAAATGGTTTTTTGAAATATAAATTATTTTTTTAATAAAGGAAATTTATTTTATAATATTAGTAACTGAAAAATTACTATAAATGTTTACACAACACAGATATAGTATTTATTCAATTAATATAAAAGTAAACAAAAGTATTCGAAAAATATTAAAAGGAATGTTGTTTGGGTTAATTATTGTATTTAATTAATTTGGCGATAAATATTAAATATTATTTATTTTTATGTATTATATTAAAATTACATCATTTTATTGATGTTTCTAAATTTATATAAAATAAACAATGTCAAAATGACATCTGTTATATTCTATAGAAAAATATTTCATTAAAACATATACAAAAAATATATTATTTACCTTGGAAAAGGTTGATATTATATGGCCTAAAATAACCTATCATTGAAATTTACTGGACAATTTTCCTTTTCTGGTAACATTTTTACCTCTTATAGTGGAAAAAACATTGTTATCACTATAATTTTAAATAGGGTTAACTTGGATTAAAACAATGAGAAAAGGGTTGAAAGATCACATAAACTTGTAAATTTTTAATTGGAAGAGAATATATCACCACATACTCATCTTATATTGCAATTATATAAAGTATATGTTTTTTAGACTTGAAAATTAATTTATATTAATTTATTATTTTTTGAAATTCCAAAAATTCTTATCCCCCACCTATAAAAGGACTCTTATATTTTGTTTTCATTACACAACATTGATCCATTATGCTATACCAAAACATGGAATATTTATTATAAAATTATCTTGACATGAATTATAGGTTCTTGTACTTTTAATATACAACTATAAGGGTTCTAATGAAGGGATCTAATTGAATCATAACAGAGAAGGGGTAACCCTTTTAACCAACTCATTCAAGTTCATTTCTTCTTATAATTCCTTCAAATATTTTGTACTCATCTTAATATAATAAATTTGGTTTCATAAATATAATAATATTTTATTATTATTATGAGATGAACATTGTGTACATTTTTTCCATCATACAAAAAGTGAAAACAAATATTGTGAATATATACGGCTTACCCTCTTCATGAAGCACTATAATTCATTCCTCATCAACATTTTATTTAAATGATTATAATGATTAAAATAATAAATATATATGATATTTTTGAACGAATGTTTCTTCTATAATTATAATGTAAAATATATCCGCTTACCTTATAAACCTTTGAAAATAATAATTCTTCTCGTGCGTATTTGTGGACTACCACCTCCATGAAGCGATGTGATTCATATTAGATTACCAATATACATGGATAGTAATAAGGATATATTTAATGTGCATATATGATATAAATTAAATTATAATTATTAAATAAATGTGATCTAATATTTATATTTATTTCATTCTATCCTTCCAAAAGTGAAAAAGTGTTCTTGCATACGTATGACCTACTGTCTCCATTACTATATATTTAATTTTTTTATCTCTACCTTTTATGGATGTATATGAATATTTTAATAATGATTATATATTATGTTAACTTAATTATTAAATTTTTTATGATTATGGATCCATATTTAATGTTCAAGGACCAGAACTATGAAACTAAAATTCATATGAGAGACGAAGTAATTAAGACTCGAAACAATGATAATAATAATTGATTACCAAAAAATGAGTGTTAGGATGTTATAAATTGATCTTATATTAATATATATATATTTGTGTGATTATTTTATTTATATATATTAAATATAAATTTATTATATAGGGGTTTATATCTCTTTTTAAGCAAGTCTAACATGAGGTATGGGATTTTGTCTCAATTTACTCTCCATTGATACATTTTTGTATTATAAACCTATTTATTTTTATGATGAGTATATAAAAACAAATTGATATATTTAAAATGAATATAAATTTATTAATAATGTTTAATGTTTCAATTTTAGTCTATCTTATCATGGATTAATAGATTTAATGTTTCAAATGAGGTTAGAATTTATTTTACTGTCTCATTTATTTGGGATTACACTTATTTTCATTGAGGGATTATTATAATCTATCCATCATAAAATGAATATATTTTATTATCCTATTAATATTTTAGGAGTTTCCATTTTTCTTTTAAAAATATATCTTTTTTGGAACAAGAATCAAAAAAATTATTGTTTAAAATAATATAAAATCCAATTTCTCTTTTTATGGTGTGCAATTTTTTGCATGTTCAGATTTTTCAAAATTATATTATAAATTTAAATATCAATTACTCAAATGATTGATTTATAGAGTTTTATTTTATATTTGTCTTTTTAGATTGTATTAAATTAATTATTTTTTTTCTTCTAAAGTGTCCTTTTTGACATTCTTTACCAGAGTTAAAACGAATTGTTTTAACGTATATGACCTTAACAGGTTTTACCACGGTAGAAGAAAATTTTTGTGATTTTATATTTTTACACATGATTTATATTGTTTTAAAAAGAAAAATTATTAATAAAACATTATATTAATGGTTTTCATTAATTTTCCATTATTTTCTAAAGGAAATGATATTATAAAAAGCATATATTTATGATAAATTTTGGGCCATATTTTATCTCTTATTAATTTTTTGTTTGTTAGAAATATCTTGAAATATTCACCTTCCTATAATAAATTTTAGCTATAGATTACATTTTTCATTAATATAAATATTGCTTTTATCATTTATATTCATATCACTTAAACTATATACCATTCTTGAATACAGTGTTTTACCTTGAATGTTTTTTGACAGAGTTGGGAAATATTGATAGTTCATAATATTTTATAAATATTGAAATTTGAGGATAATAATTATTCATTATTTATTAAATTGATCCTTAAAAATATGATGAATGAATTTGATATGCAGTGATGGGTGGGGAACTATCATATATTTTCCTTCAATGGATAAAAATTATCCTGAAAAAAACAAGATGGAAAACCTTAAAAATGGTGTTTTAGAGTATACCATCAAATAAATATAATATCATAATTTCCAATATAATGTATTTCCTTAATTAATAATTTTTTATTACTTATCATAATATAACCGCATTTATAATATCAGCGGATTCATTTCATGCTGAAATTATTGATTAAATGACATGGGTTTTTAATTAATTATCTTATTATATTGATTATGTTTTATTGATTCATGCTATATTCCATTTTACATAACTCTTACCGATCATATTTTATCCCCCTTTATTTTTTTTCCACAAGATGTTAAAAGAAGGATTTTATATATAATATCTAGGATGCATGAGTGTGTCTTTTTCTATATATTTTATATATCCAATGTGATTTTGGAATCTTGTATATTCCTGGTTCATTATGAGTAATGAAGTATTTCGTCCCTTGGGAAGTGATCAATTGAATATTATCCTAATATAATAAATTATACATCAAACCGAGGTTATTAGCATTGGGGTTTATATAATGGTCAGATGGTAGGTTCCAAATTTTGTAAACTATGAAGAAACTTTTATTTTACCTAGTAACATAAAATTTAAAATTTAAAAACATTTTACTTCCTATATACTAACCAAAATTGAATCCCCTGCTACCCTCTATCTAAAAAAAACATGAAGAATTTTTTTGTGACACACATGTGGTCTCCCATCATCGATTCGTTGATTCTCTTCAATTCTTACATTGATTTCTCAATGTTTTTCCACATGTTAGGTGTCCATATTCCCCTTCTCCAACCTATTCATATTGTTCGCAATTTATTTTATCATCTTTAATTTAATAATTTTTTTCCACCCCTAGGTAGGGGTTTGGTAATATTTCCCCATTCTTCTTGATATTAGGGGTTTAAATGGGTTCTTTGAGATATTTTACTTCTAAAATAAATGGTATATCATCTTATACATTGATTTGAGGTAGGTTTCCCCTAGTATGTATCCTTAAAATTCACGAACCATTATTTATTAGATTTATAATCACTTATTTCAATATTAAATTATTTTATTTAATATGTTAATGCATTATTTAAAAGGAAAATAATGTATTACATAATATTTATTTCAGTGAAAAGGTTTTTATTAATTTCAAATTATAATGAAAACCTATTTTAATTAACCTTGAAAACCAAGTTCTTGAAAAAGTTCCCAAATTATTTTAAGTAAGGTATTTTGAAATATTTAAAATTTATTGGGGTTTCAACTATTTTCCAAAAGTTTGGTTTCAGTTTTAAGGATGTTATTGGTTCTAAAAAAGGATTTGAAAACTAAAAAATGGTTATTTTTTTATAAATAATTATATATTTTTTCATGATATATTATTAATTTGTAATAAAAAGATTGATAATGATGTCCAATTGTAACATTCAAAATAAATGATTAAACCAGTAATAGGTTATAATTGGGGAATTATTGGTTTTTCATTTAATTCTATTCTTAAAGAGTGTGGGTGTGTGTATTGGACCTAAAATTGGATTTTATTTATTTTATATGATAGTGGTGCTTTTTATATTACTTTTTTATGTTGAATGTTATTACTCATGGTTGTTCTTATTGAATATTTATGGGATTCCACTAAGATAGATTAGGATGTGCTTACCCCATCACTATAGATTATTTTAAATTACGTATATCGTTTGACCTCCACTATCCATTGACATGTTACCAAAATCTCTCCAGTAATTGTGGGAACATCTAAAATTAATTTTGTATATATTATATGATTATATGTCATTTTTGATGAGTGTTCTTATCCTGTGTTTAACAATTTAATTTATTATTTTTATTATTTTTCATGCACTCGATTTTTTATGGAACTATCATCCCCTACAATCTAGTTTTTACTCATTATTTATTTCTATTTTGTAAAGTAGATTATATTAAGGGTATTGAAAAGAATATTTTTTAAAAGTGGTTTTAAAGGAAGCTTTCAAATGGGTGTTTCAACTAAATTGGGCTTGGACACTGAGAATAATATTAATGTGATAGTTTTCATTAAAAAAATTCATTATTAAATTAGTATGAAAATGATATTGGTTTTTTGTTCTTATATATTATAAAACATATTTTTAATAATTTATTTCCAAATTGAACGAAAATGATATTTTATTTTATAACTATGCATGGGGTTTGGTTTTCTCTTAGCACACCTACTAGGTTTTTAATATCCTGATTGTCAACATTTATTGTTATGGTACAACTATTGATTTCTCATATAGAATTGTTAGTTTGAGGTTATATGGTGACCTTTATAGCCACATGGTGGAATGTAAGTTGTTTTTTTATTTTTTTTACTATTAGTGAAACATCCAAATAATATTTTTTTTCTTCTTTACGTTTTAATCAGTGGTTTAATATATATATATATGTGGAGACTATGCTATATATCATTCATATTTAAGTGGTGAGAGTTAGAGGATAGTTGAGGGATAATTATACAATTCTTATTATTGGAAATTATTTTATTTTTCATGGATTATTCACTAATAGAAGTGCCCTGATATATTTTAGTTGAAGTTATATTACTAATTTAATTATTTTTTGGGAAAATCATTATGATATTATTTTATATATCCCCCTTGGTTCTTGTATCAAGACCAAGGTTATATGGAATGCGTCTTACGTATTTTGTGCACTTGATCAGGTCCTTAGTTAATGGTTCCTTGAATCTAGTTTTTGAAAACCATGCATTTATGAAATTGAATTTAATCATTGGGCTCAATGTCATATTTTTTATGGAGGAGGATAAATCACATATTCATTAACCACAACTAATGAAATGATACGAAATATTCTAAACCTCCCCTAATTAGTTTATCCATATGGATGGTGTAAAAATGTTATCAGAATATAATGGATAAATTTATAGGTGTCTTTTCATCCTCATATAATGAGGATTCATAATTAGGAAACACCACTCATATTATTAGAAAGAATAGGATATTCCATATTATATAATTTCGTGGTTCAGTCCATATAATTATGTTATAAATATTATCTCATTAGTATAATCAATAACATATACATTGTCATACTCATTCTAATACTGATATATAATCACAAGTTGTTTTACTCCATGATGATCATCAATGTGGGGAAAATCATGGTTTTAATTTTCTAGAGTTTTACCATTCCACTTTTCATTCAAAATGTATAGTACAGAACAATGAATTATAAATGGATCTAACATTTATTTAAAATTATATTACAATTGCACTGAAAACATTCATTACATCTACTTTCGCAGGTATTAAATACTTAAATACCACACATAGGACATATGATTTTTCAATATTAATTACATGTTTAAAATATATATTATATTATATTATTTATCCACCCAATATATATTTATATCTCCCCTCTAAATTATTCCTCAAAAGAGATTGTAATTTAAGGAGATGTTTTTTGTGCTTTTGCTAGCCCAAGGTTCCATGGAATGGGAAATACGTCTATTTTTATCATATTGAAGCTACTATAATCCCTTAATTATTTGAACTATCCAATGTTATTTAATGATCTTCTTGATCTAACCAATTTTTTTCGTAGCATATAATATTGTGGAGCATCCTATAAAAACCAATATCTTTAATACACATTATTTTATGATTTATCAAAAAATATAAAATGAATACAGTCCCAAAAGATTGTGATGACTAATTTGTTTTAGAAATTAGATACATAGAAAAATAACTTAAATCAAGTGTAAAATAACATTATTCAAAAACTAAAAAATGCCCTAATATTACATTGATCTTATAATTATTTATGATATAACATGGGAATATACTTAAGATATGGGTGATATATAAAATCTAGTAAGTGAATAATCAATGTATATAAGGATTAATGTCATACATTTCAGTCAAGAGGCATATTAAGATTACATAAAAGGGTGATAATAAAAAACATGGAAATCAAATCATGATATAAGTTGATAATATCAAGGAGACATAATAATCATGAAACAATATAAAATACGACATTATAAGAATAAATTAAAGATAACCACTTAGACATCATAAAATAATGGGCATAAGGTTAATAATATTTCCCTATACAGGGTATCTCATGAGATAAAAACATTTCCCATTGCATTGGAGCACAATATAATTCTGGGACCACCAATCACGTTCATATGACACACATACATTTGTGTGACACATATGTCATAGAACATAATATTTTATTTAATGTAATTTAATACCAAGATTCATTAGGGTGGTTTACATACATTGTAGTATCCAAGAAATTTATGATAACTATATATAGGTGAATACCCTTAAATGGAAGTAAGGATCAGTATTAATAAATAAAAATATTGGCGTTGAAAATACTACGATAAGTTAAAAACCAAAAGAAGTGTACTAAATGGTTTATGATAGGGTTTAACAATTTTGAAATGTGTTCTATCAGTATGCGGAAATAATAATATTATTAAAGGGATGTGTAAAAATATAATACATCTTTAGAAATGGGAAATCAAGAGGCTTAATATGAATAAGTACTTATATAAAAATAAGAAGAAGTGAATCCCTTAACTTGAGAGGGTGTTCATTAAATAATGGGATGAGCATCACATGATCCTGGGAAAAAATTGGGAGGGATTCTATGGAGGTATTGGGAAAGGAGCTTCATGCTCAATGGTTTTTCATATACGAGTAAAAGGGGATTGGGTGGGTATTATATTAAAAGTTGGGGCAATATTTTTTAATTTCTAAACAGTGGTTTTGGACTATATGTGATAAAATACACAAAAAACATCTTTTTTATCATGTGGTTTATAATAATGAGGTGATAATTATAATAATTTATTAGGTTAATAACCTAACTAATTAAAATAATACCATTGATGAAGTGGAATTGAGACTTATTTATAAATAATGTTTTGAAAACTGAAAATATAACAATGGTTTTGGGGGATTCATTATAGGTTTTTTAAATTTATCTACTAACAGAAAATTTAAAACATTTTAATGGGGAAAATATCATTGGTATTATATTCTTTATATATTTTTTATTACTTCACTATTGAGATATTATGTTAGCATAATACATAACGTTTATTTATAATGTAATAATGTTTAACCAAAAAATTTAATTTTCTTGAAAAATTAGGAAAAATAACCATTGGAAAATTATGACATTATTATTTCAAAATCAATATAATTTTTTCTGAATTAATTTTCTATGTTATTGAATTTATACCTTTAAATAAAAATTCATATTAATAAGAAAAATATAAGTTTTTATGACACTAAAATTTTACAATCCTAAATAAAATTTCATTATACTTCATTAAATTATATTATCATTTATTGTTAAATAAATACTTTTATTAAAAAAAATTCTTGAAAATAAAATTAATTTCAAATTCTAAAATTTACCAAAAAATGGGTTTTAATTGAGATTTTATATTTCTCAAAAATAAAATTTCGATTTCTTCATTTCAAAATATAAATTTTATAAATTTGTAATGTAAAAAACCGATAATTTAATGGAATAAATTTAATATTTATTTTATTATAAATAATATAAAAAAATCAGTCTAAAATGTTCTAGATATATAACCCCTTATTACCCCTATGTACCCTCTAAGGATATGCTGTGATATTATGGTTCATTTGTAGGGTGGTCAGATGAACATGGTTTGGGTCATGATTTCAATCTACTTGAACATATTTTATAAATCATTTCTCTTGTGTTTCAGTTGTTTAATATCATCTCATATTTGGTCAATGGAAAATCATAGTGATTATATCTCCCTTGGAAGCTTTAATAATTAGGCTTTCCACTATATGATTCTTCCAGTTCATGTAATATTTTATTCCTTTTTATCCAATACTATTTAATCATAATCATTAAAATAAACTAATATTAGTGGTCACTATAGAGTGGATTTATAAACAGGGGTCATTATTCTCATTGATCCTTCTTTCCTGATAGAAAATAATTCATAATATTTAATGGATCAAAATAAAAAATTTAATATAGTGCATCGATTTTCTATAAATACATTACATAAAATGTCTTTATTAATTTATATGGTAATTTCATTTTTAAAATATTGTTTCATTACATTCCTATCCTTTATAAAATTCTTCATCAAAATTTCATTTTGTACATTAGAAAAGATGATGTTACTTCTATTTCATCACATATTTTACTTCCCATGTTTCCTCTACAAACTTTTGTTTAAACCATAGTTCTTTGACAAAATGATTTGTCTTGTTTGGTAGAATTATGTCTCTATGTTATAGTTACATTCCTAATTTATCCACATAAGGAATAAAATTCTCGAAATGAACAATCATAGGATGAAATACTTGTTAGGGGTATAATATGTACTTATTAAGTATGGATACATTGTATGCATAATGTACTTGATATAGAATAAGTTGGAGTTCTAGTTGATAGGCCAAAAATGAAATGTATGTTTGGATCTAAATGGGTACTATGTATCTAACAAAAATCATTCCCTTATTTTTATAACCTTATATTGTTCTTCCAGGATGATATATAAAGAAAAACTTTATCATGGTCTTATAATTTAGGTTTCGTCAATGATTGTATGTGTAGATATTATGTCAAAATTTTGAGGGTTTTATATAATGATAAATGATGTTAAGGTTATATATCATCTTTTGGATAAGATATAATCCAATTAACTTCCACTCTCTAACATCATCCAAACATGTTGGATTATAGAACCAATTGAAATAAATACCCTTATAATGTTCCATTTTAATGATAGAGTAGATGTTTTTATTTATATAATAACTATACTAGGGGATGATATTGATCCAAATATAATAAAAAAATCTATTTAACATGATATTATAATTTCCTCTATAACTTTAATGGTTATTTTATATTGACCACCCCTTAAAGGGTGATATGAAATTTTAAAACTCGTCTTTGTATCCAATTATTGATAAATGATTCTCCAGAACCTTATAGTAAGAATCAAATATTTATTAGACATAGTGGACAGTGGAATTCTATATCGTATTATTTCTTATGTATATATTTTATATTAGTTCAAGATGCAACACTTCCTTGGTAGTAATGAAATAAACCAACTTCTTATGGTGATGGAATATCACCCAAATTGCATTATTGTCTTCAAATATACTAGGGAGTCCTATAATAAAATTAATTGTTATGTTTCCAATTTATATTATATCATTTTATTTGATTCATCATACCCTTAGACTTATATCATTCATCATATACATTTTATAATACCAAGGGTCATGTTACAAATTCTGTAATCTCCCTATTAATGTGATCATATCAGAATTTTTATATCAAACATTTATACATCATAGTAATTACTAGATGAATATATATCATATATATTTTATAATCAACTAGAATATTCATTTTAATGTAATTTTTTATATGAAACATATCTTGGTACCAAAGAATATAACTATATCCTTAGAAAATTTGAACTATTGAATATTCACTACCATTCTTTATAGCATAACATCATCTTTTTGGGCCTCTTTAATATTCATATGAAAGGATGGTTGGTTTGTTATTTGGAATTGGTATTATAAAGTTCCTTTTATGAATCCCATGTACATTATTTTTATATCTAATAATATTTTATCAATTTCAATCCTCATCATGTATATGGTTGTAGGATACTTTATACTTTGATAATCAACCACTTTTTCTCCTTCACAAAATGGTAATGGTTTTGATATTAAAAATCCATGATCATATTTAATTGCCTTTATTGGATAATATTGAGTTCCTATCATGTTAATATATACTTGAGTTTTTAATGATCTGTATATATGTCAATATTTTCTCCATAATGATAAGGTTTCCAAGTATTTAATATGGTGATCACTGAACCAAATTCTAGACCATTTGTTTGGTAGTTCTACTCATGGATCATTAATTTGGAGGAAGAATATTCTATGCTTTTTCGTTTATGATGAGTAAAAAACCCATGAACATTTGGTTCATTATTGTAGGTCACAAATCCATTCTTACAGGTAGGTATGTGAGTACAGAATCAAGTATCAGAATCTTATTTAAATCCTTATATCTCTGTTCACATTCATTAGTACAGAATTTCATCAGTCCTGTTTATGTTATCTTGGATAGTGGGAATGGAAAATAATGAGAATTTCTTCACCAATAAACCATTATACCAAGAAAATACAAGGAAATAATTGATATTTTTCATTGATGGTGGTATAGATCATCCATTAATTTCCTTTATTTTCATATGATCTGTATATATCAATGTGTATTTTCTACTTAATTTTGGTGTAGATAAGAATATCATCAATAAATTCTACCATAAATTTATCTTGGTAGTCCCTAATCACTGAATATAATAATTCAATAGAGGTAAATATAGCATTAGTCAGTCCAAATGGATTCACTATGAACTCATAGATATTTTACTAGAAGTGAAAAGTTTTCTAGGGTATATCCTCCTTCTTTACCTTTATATGATAATAACCAAACTAAATAGCCTATTTAGAGATGTAATGGACTGCATGCAGTTGATCTAAGATTCCATCAAAGTTGATGTAGGGTATTGTTTTTCTTTATCGTGATCATGTTGAGCTCAATATAATTAATGTAAATTCACATTAACTCATCATTATTTTTGAAAAAATGACCAGGGAACCCAATAGTGAAGAACATGGGTGTATAAAACCTTTATCAAGATCCTCTAGTAGTATCTTATTCATCTCTTCAAATTCATAAATGTCCACTCTATATAGAGTCTTTGATTTTGGAAAATATCCAGTTATATGTTCAATTAGAACACAAACTCTTGGCTTAGTGGAAGAGATGAAAACTATTTGGGAAACACAATAGTGTTTTCACATAAAATAAGAATGTCATTAAGGATGATCATTTCATTAGAATCAATAATTTGGTACAGATATGATGGTTTATAAGGAAGTAATATATATGCCTGAGATGACGATTTAAATGAAGATTCATCATCCTCCTCCAACCTATATATAATCATAGGGAGATTTGTGAAATAAATGTGATTTAATTCTTTCATAAATTCATGTCATCATTATATAATGAAATTAAATACATTGGCAAAATAAAATAAAATTATGCTAATTGAATTATTAAAAAGTTATCTAGAAAATTTTGTTTGAAAACATTAATATGGGATAATTTATATGTTTCAGATGTAGTAATTTCACTAATTTTTCTTTTCATAGAAAAATATAATTTCATAATATTAGTTGTTTTTTGGATATTTATATTAAATTTTTGTGATAAAAAATGAATTAATAGAACCTGAATCAAATAGTTTGTCAACTATCCTGGAATGAAAAATCTGAATCCCTTTCAACATCTCAATATTCGGATCCACCATTATTATATGTATATAATTTGATTTCCCTTTATCTTTTGGACTTGGTTTTTGTCAGCATTTATCACCTATGAACATTGGATTAGTGAATTTGTTTGCATATTGTCATTTTTTCTTGTAGTTGAAACATTAGATAATAGTATAAGGGTTGAATATAAAATTCCCTTTATTTGATTACTTTATTTGGTTTCTATCGTTATAATTTAGTAGATGTGTTCACTTTACCCTATACCTAAAGAATTTCATTATCCTCTAGAAGTAATTTTTAGGACTCTCCTTCCCAAAATTCTGAGAAGGGAATATTTCAATTTCATACACCCTGAATATTTCACAATAGATTTACCAGAATTAACTTTCATTATCTTTTTCCTATCTTTGAACCCATGAGACACTTGAAATAAATTAATCTTCATTTAAACATTAATGGATCAACATGACACAAATTCATATCATTCACAGTATTTAATCCCCAATGATTTTCATAGATTTGTCTTTATCCCCCAATTAATCAATAGATATTAAATTATGGCCCATTAGAAATTATTTGGACATATCATGTATGTCTTGTAAATTACTCATATTATCAGATGGATTCATAATCCCTTATCTTGAATAAAAGGAAATATATCTCTATTATAGCTTGAAGAGTTTGAGGAAAAATATTTATCAAAAACCATTTTCCTTATTTATGTCCACTCCATCACTTCAATTTCTTCAATAGTTATAGCGTTCTTGATCAAAAATAACCATTGATTATCTTCTCCCTCCTTTTGGTAATCAATAAGTACATCCCACTCTTTCTTAGAGAATTAAATAAAATTAGACATCTTTTCAATGGATTCGATCCATTATTCCAGGATTAGTAGATCATTATATGAACTAAAATATGGTGGCCTTTGTCACATGAATGACTCAATTGAAACTTTCCCTTTCTTAAAGGGATGTGATGGTTCCTCCATATTCTTATATTTACCCAAAAGTTTCATTAATAGTGAAATTATTATCATTATGTTCCCAAAAACTTCTCCCATTGGGTTGATAATCTCCTTTGGGCAGTGGTGACATTGTCTTTCACACGGGTTATGGACTCATTTCCTCATATTTCAAGACATTGACAGAAATAAAGGATAATTAAGGATGATAGTTTTCATACTCATATGTATATAAAATAAAACAATGTTCATTGAATGTATAACACATAAATGAAATTCATTTATTAACATATGAATTTATAGTTTTCAATATATGTTATCCATGGTATATTTTCTATCATTAAATTTCATATGCATTTTTATTCCCTTCATAATGGTTTTTAAAAAGAACATCATTAACCAAATCATAACCCCCATGAATTTCAAGACAGTTATGCAGTCTTAAGTATCATTTTCCTAAAATAGTTGGTAATTGATTAAATAATTCATTCACCCTTTTGGGGTAGTTAACCTTAGGTATAGTAGTTCCCCATTAGTATCCACTTTCAAGTATCCATACAAGGATGTTATTTGATAAAAACGAAGCACTAAATACATTAAAAAAATATATTATTATTTTCTTATGTTTAGTCTTGAAACTATGGGTTTCACTCTTGTTTTATAATCCTAAACAAGAAAAAATTACTAAACCATTCCCTAACACTAACAAAAATTACACATATATTTAATACATTTAATTTTAGGATTTATGGCTTAAAGATAAACTGAATATTATCCCAAAATAACATGTGGACTAGTGTCCTTAGTATTTTAGACACAATGAAAAATAATATGAAACATGGGAATAATGAAATTATTTTAAAACTCTCAAAAATTCCCTTATATTTAATTGATCTTCTAGTACTACATAGGATAACCTGACGATGTACATAAGAAAGAGATGATCTATAAATCCTAATAATGTTATAATCATTTAATATCATGATGAATGTAATAAATATAAATTAAGAGGAGTATAAATGTGGCATAAAATTTTGATAATCATAAATATAAACATCAAATCTTCTTATAAGTTTATAACATAAATGAAACATATGAATGTGTGTAAAGACCCAGAAATTCCTTGTAATTATTTTTAATTAAATTGGAATTTTATGGGTCCGCAAAAATTGACGCCGCATGATTTCGTGGCCTGGTGTGCCCGAAATGAATTTCTGAACTTTTTTTGGGTATGCTTAGTAAACGTGCGAGCTAGTTTTTTTTAACTTTTGAACTGGATCATGGAATTGAAATCTGAGAGCACTGTTGAACTCACATCACACATATTTTCACAAGGAAACTTTCACTTCGACGACAGTTGTTCGAGAGTAAAATTTTATTGTGTGTTTTTCATGAAGGAATAAAATAATATAGAAATGTTTAACATTTTTATTTTTTTGTTTAAAACTCTCATGTGGATGTTATAAAGGTGAGGACCGCCTGAACTAAAACCTCCCACATGGGTTATGGTGGTAGGGACAACATGGGCCTAAAAAATCCAATATGAATTCTAGTGGTGGGGACCACCCGAATCGTCTTAATGGGAGAAACCCCTTCAAAACCCTCATTAATGAAGAGTTATCACTTGTTCTTCATCCCATCATTTAATTATGCCAACACCCCATTTAATATTTTGAGCCAACAAAAAAATAATGATGCCAATTTAATTTTTTCCAACAATTAAATTGTTAAAACATATATTATTGGAAACTAATTCTTTTGGGTGAAAATGGGAGATAGGATTGGAAAGATGAGGGCTTTTGGAGGATTATTCTCTCTAAAGAAGAACACTCCTCCAAATGAAGAACGCTTCCCTAACAAAGAACGCTGGCGTTCTCCAACAACTTCGACTTCTTCCACGCAACCACCTCCAACGAGTGATAAAGTTGGGTGGTTGTTTTAATTTTTCCCCCCTTCCCATTCTTGAAAATTCTCCATAAATCAAGAAGAAAATATAGTTCTTTGCTACCACTGTAACATGGAGGGTGCATGCCAAACAAACATGGCCCGAACTCTCTGCAATTCTTGTGATTAATTGTTTTATTCTACGTGATGGATGAAGATGACAACCAACACTGGTGGGGCATGAGAATGGAATCTCACACCATGGACAGTCGTGATGAAGGAGTTGGAAAAACCACAACGCTCGACGAATGAAAACTACGGATTGTGCCACAACGCCGAATGGAGGATGGTCGTCCAAGCAGGTCATCAGGGAAGGCGAGGTGTGAGACCGCACCGTGCAGAGAGGAAGGTTGGCCATCTATCCAGGCGCGGTGGACTAGCACACCATGACCCTCACGCCATCACATGTCCCCCGTGCTGCACCGCGGCTCTCACCTCGCCCCGTGGGCCGCACATCGCCTCATGACCCCAGCACTACGTTGCGGCCTGCATGCCGCCCAGAGGCCCCGCGCCGCCCCCTATCACGTGGGCCGCCCCTCGACCCCCGTGCATCCCAACGACCCCCACACCACCCTGCACCCACGCACCGACCCATGGCCCCCACAACGCACCATGATCCGCAACCTACGTATTGCCGCACAGCCCGCGCGCCGCCCCACATTCCCCGCTCTGCTCTGCGGCGGACCGCCGCACTGCGCCCATCGCGCCGCCCTGCGGCTCTTGGGCCGTACCGCGGCCGCCCCGCCACCAGGACGGGCCACCCAGCATGGGCGTGGTTGTAATCAATGGGCCGGGTCGACCCAAACATGGCAGTATCAGCCCAGGATGGGTTGGTCCGGGTTGGTCCGACTGGGTCAGACTTAACCTGGACCAGCTTCGACCCATTACCACTCTTTTGGTCGTAACTTTTACACCAAGTGTCTGTTTGATGAACCGTATGGAGATCTGGAAACTTTGGAGGGACACAATATTTTTGGTATACCACATTGAATATTTGGATAATGTTGGGGAACAGTCAGGTTGGATAAAGAACGAATCCATCCGGGCCATCCAGACTAAAAGGCTAATAACTGACAGATCGGGCGTCTGTTTGACACACCGTGTACTGCGTTCAGACCCCGATTACATTGCGGTAATTTTAGATACTTCCTCATGGGACTTCATCGTAGTTTAATTATTAACTAGTGGCTTGAGGAGTGGACCCTCCAGGAGACGAGAAAGCTTAGTGGGGGAACCCTGTAGCTGGCTGCGGTGATTTACTATAATCTTGTGGGGGTATGATGATGTACTAGAAATCTACTAGGATTTTGTGTGGGTTTTATGATGTTCTAGAAATGAAATAGGATACTATGTGGGTCTGACGAAGTACAGACAATGTACTAGGATCCTGTGTGTGTCTGACGAAGTACTAGTGATGTACTAGGATCCTCTGTGGGTCTGACGACGTACTAGCGATGTACTAGGATCTTGTGTGGGTCTGATGATTTACTGGAGATTTACTAGGATCTTGTATGGGTGTAACAATGTTCTGGTGATGTACTAGTATCTTTTTTGGGTCTGACGATGTACGGGCAATGTACTAGGATCCTGTGTGGGTCGGGCAACATACCTACAATGTACTAGGATCCATTGTGGGTCTGCAGATGTATTGACAGTATACTAAGATCCTTTGTGGGTCTGAAGATGTACTAGGATCCTATCTGGGGGTGAATAGGTACTAGGATCCTATGTGATTGTGATGAATTTCTACGATCATTTATGGGTCAGATGAGGAATTAGGATCCTTCATGGGTCTACCTCTTAACATAGTAAGATGATTCAATAGTTACATCTACTCATCTCTACTACTGAGCCTATTATATACCTGGTGTGAGATGAGTTTTTACCTGTGTGGTACTTTCCATCGTGGTAATACCATGGTGGTATTATCCTGTGTGGCTTACCTGTGTGGAAATTACCTTTGTGATTTTTTGTCCTTTCTGGAATAGTTGAGCTTTGTGTTTTTGAGTTGGACCATGTGTTTCCTCATGATTGAGATGGGTTTACTTGATAACTTAGGTATATGTATGGGAATATATGTAAGTAGGATCTTTAGTTGATTTCTTTATATGTGGTTTATCCTTGGTGGATTTTTTGAGACCATGAGGGTCTCGGGGTCCCTAATGAATATTGTTATACTCACCCCTACATGAGCTATGCCCACACCTTGTTGTGTTTGGGGGAGACGACGAACAACGCTGACTTATGGTGAGAATAACATGACTTGAGATAGCTTGTAGGTGGACCTTTGATGAGGAGTATCACAGATATGATAGTACAAGAGCTATACACACCCATCAAGTCAGATCCTTAATAAGAGATCGCATGAGATGTTCCATTTTACTTGTACTTTCAGTTTCCTATACATTCCAGTCGGGCTTGTATTTTGGCCGCCTTTTACTTATTGTACTCACTCTTTTTACTATAAAGTTTTCTTGTGTTCATATTTCTCTATGTTCTTGGTTGCATGTGTTTAGAGGTTATAAATTCAATTACTTCCTAGTTTTATGGAATAAGCCGTCAGTCCTAGTCCCCAGCCCTTGTCCTATGGAAGGTGGGCTTGAGGTGGTCCCAACACAGGGCTTGGGGGACTGGTTGTGAAAAATTGGTATCAATGGAGTCAGTTCTACCATAGAACATAGGACTATAATCATTTTAATGGTAATTTTGTTTATTATAGTGAGCGTGGTTATCAATTTAGGGAATCCAGTGTTGGTATGGCGGTTGACATATCCATACACCAGGACCCTGGCTTCTGATTTCTGACTCAGTGCATGAAAACACTGATTGCGTGCATGTTTTGAAGACTTTTATTTGTGTTCTCTTTGAGTTAGCTCACCAGGTATAACATATTATCTGTGGCACACATTTCTCTTTTCAGGATGCCTCCACGCAGACAGCCAACTAGGGTTCCAGATATAGTACACACTGATAGCCCACCGAGCAATGAGGTCTTGGTGTGGGAGATGGTGGATCTTGATGATCTAGGGTCACAATGAGGTGACGCTTCTCTAGGAAGTCTTCGAGAGCCGGTTTCAGGTAGAGTTTTTCCTAGAGACACTTCATGCAGTATTCATATATGAGCTTCTTCATCTACAACAGGGAATCATGACTGTGTCTCAGTACTCACCAAGGTTCACCGACCCCTCTCGCTACTCCACTAATATTATACGAGACCCATTCGTCACGGCCAGATCCTTCGAGCAGAGACTCGGGCTGGAGATAAGGGCTTCGATGATCTCACTCAGTATCTCGACGCAGGAGGGGGTGTTAGAGAGAGCCCTCATATTGTAGAGTTTTCTTGCTGAGAAGTCATCAGTAGCGAAACCCACCACCAATCATCACGTATTGGAGTCTTCTGCAGTTGGTAGCATACATATGCCATAGAGGTCCAATAGGACTAGGCATAAAGTTTGATGATCACATGATTCAAGATCGGTTGTGTGGGGTTCCAGAGATAGATCCAGTCATGCGGGGAACATGTAGTGTTTCACATGTGGCAGGCCAAGTCATATGGATCGTGACTGCCCGACCTACTATACGGATGATCAGAAACTGTCAAGGGACCACCCATGCAGAGACAGAGGTTCGACTGAGGAGGTTCGAAGGGAGCATGAAGACATGGCATAGGAGCTGGTCGTGCAGTTGGCGGTGGGAGACGATTCGAGATGTTACCGCCACCGCCACCTTGTGGTCCACCCCGACCAGAGGGAGCAGGTGGACAGGGGAAAGCTCAAATCCAGGCAGTTTAGGCTTATGAACACAGCACTTCAGAGAAGATACGAGGTATGATCTGTGTCTATTACAACATAGTTTTAGTACTTATAGGCACAAGTGGATGTCATTCATTTCTTGCCACTACCCTCGTTTGAAGCTTGGAGATTATGACAGATCCGCTTGCTAGATCCTTATGGAAAAAGACTCATATGGGAGTGGATTAAATGATTACACACTAGTTACACCTGTGTGACCTTACTCTAGGAGGAAAGAGCTTCGGCTGGGATCTCCTAGTAGCGGCGTTAAGGCCATTAGACTTCATCGTTGGTATGGACTAGTTATCCATAGTCCATGCTCAGATTGACTATATTAGGCGCAATGTGTGGTATGGATGCACAGATGGGACTAGATTTTCCTTCATCGGTGATAACAGAGCCTTTGCATCACATGATGGACAAATCCGGAGGAGATTGCAGCTGATCACTCTTCATTTGGCTAACCTTACCCTCGGAGCTGTTGATGTGGAGAGTCCTAGATATCCTATAGTGGTGGACTTGTACGCTATTATTTTCCCTAATTATGTTCCAGATCTACCTCCTCACAGAGATGTGGACTTTTACATTGACATGTACCCTGGGAAAACACCGATATCCACACCAGTGTATCGAATGGATCTCAAGGACCTTCGTGATCTGCAAGTACAACTGGAGGACTTACCAGGGAAACGGTTCATTCAGCCTAGTGTTTCTCCTTGGGAAGCCCTTATTTTTTTCACCAAGAAGGCGGATGGGTGTTTGAGACTTTGGGTCGACTATCGGCACTTGAACTAGGTGACCTTGAAAAACAAGTTCCCATTCCTGAGGATTGACGACCTCTTTGTTCAGATGAAGGGAGTACATTGGTTCTCGAAGATAGATCTCAGATCAAGCTATCTCCAGCTCATAGTACAGGACAAGGATGTACCGAAGAAAAATTTTATATGTCGGTATGGACACAATAAGTTCTTGGTTATTACTTTCAGTGTGACCAATTCCCCAGCCGTGTTCATGGGAGTCATGAACATGATCATTCAACTATACCTTGATCTGTTTTTGGTGGCCTTCATCGATGACATTTAGATCTACTTGGTTACTGAGGAGGAGCATTCCATTCATTTGTAAGTAGTACTTGACACACTCTGAGAGAATTGGATTTTTGGAAATCTCTATATGTTCCACTAATGTATCCAAGAGGTTCACTTTAGAGGACATTTCATATTGGAAGATGGAGTTATAGTGGATCCAACGAAGATTCAGGTGGTACATGTTCGGGAGCCACCCAGATGTGTGATGGAGGTACAAAGTTTCCTGGGTTTGGATGGATACTACTGGGGGTTTGTGTCAGATTTATCTAGAGTTTCAACACCATTATCAGTGTTAACGAATAAGGGGAAACCCATTGTGTGGTCGGAGAGATGCCAGAGGAGTTTTCAGCAGCTGAGTCAGAGGGTGACTAGTCCCCCATCTCGGGGCTTCCAGAGGAGGGTGTATGATATGTAGTCTACTGCGAGGCATTAGGGACTGGACTCGGATGTGCCCTGATGCAAGAGCTATTAGTGATCACATGTGGTTCTCGAAATTTGAGTCAACATGAAAAGAACTACACTACCCATGACATGGAGTTAGAAGAAGCATTTTCTCCTGGATGATGTGGAGACATTACTTGATGGGCGATCATTTTACACTATACTCTGATCACAAGAGTCAGAGGTATATCTTCTCTCAGAAGGACATGAACCTGAGGCAGCAGTGTTGGCTTGAGTTCTTCTAGGACTATGAATTTGAGATAGTCTATACTCCGAGGAAGGGGAACATTGTAGAAGATGCACTCAGTATGAGATATGGTATACAACTCCAAGTTAAGGAGAAATATCGCGTGACCGCTTTGAAGATATCCTTTGTGGATCGGGATGGAGCCGCTTTACTTCAATCATTCATAGTCACTCCCCTTCTTTGTCAGAAAGTCGGGGAGTCTTAGTAAGGGGATTCTAACCATGAGCCTCGATGTGCTCAGATATCTACAGGACATGAACCTGATGGATTTTCTGAAAGAGGGGAGCACATCATCCTCTTTAGAGGACGTACCATTGTACCAATGTCACTTCAGGAGGAAGTGTTGATGGAATTCCACACATCCCCTCTAGTGGTACTTCAAGGAGTGGAAATGATGTACAAAGATCTCCAATGGCAGCACTGGTGGCCGGGAATGAAGAAAGAAGTAGCAGATATTGTCTATCAGTGCCTCACATGTCAGCAAGTGAAGGCATAGAATCAGGTACCATTAGTCTTGGTTCATCCTTTAGAGGTCCCATAGAAGAAGTGGGATAAGATATCCATGTAAATCATGATATTATTTCCACGTACATCTAGGGGTCAGGATTTTACTTGGGTGATCATCGACCGACTCACTATGTCGGACCACTTTCTACCGATCAGAGAGGGGGGATCAGTAGAGAGCTTGGGTTTCCTCTATGTGAATAAGATTGTGTGGCTACCTAGAGTACCCTTGATGATTTTCTATGTCAATGATGCAGATCTAACTTCCTGGATATGGATGGTGTTGTAGGAGGATTTTGGGATGCATCTTCGTATTAGCACCGCCTTCCATCCTCATATGGATGTCCAGACAGAGCGGACCATTCCGACCCTCGAGAACATGATATGTGATTTTGTCCTCAACATTGGTCGCAACAAGGAGGATCACATGAATTTGGAGGAGTTTTCATACAACAACAACTGTCACTGCACCGTTGGGATGGAACCTTTTGAAGCGTTGTACGGGCAACATTGCAGATCACCTTTGTACTAGATTGACCCATGGGAGTCGGCACTCATGGGAACAGAGATGGAACGGTCTACCACAGAGAAGTTGCAGTTCATCCAGGAGTGGATGAAGACTGCACAAAGTTGGGAGAAGTCTTATAAAGACAGGGGACTGACACCTCTGGTGTTCAAATATGGAGACATCGTATTTTTAAGGGTCTCACCTCGACCAGGGTTGTGGAGATTTGGCCGGGGCGGCATGTTATATCCGACGTTAATCGGACCCTTTCAGGTCCTCAGCAGAGTTGGCGATGTGGATTAAAGCCTAGCATATCCCCTCAGTTGAACCGGGTCCATGACGTCTTCCAAGTTTCCCAGCTAAGGAGATACGTGCACGACCCATCTCACCCCATAGACCATTTTGAGCTAGACATCGATGATGTGGTGATGGGTTCGAAGGTCCATTGGAGATTGAGGATCGACAGGAGCGGGTCCTTCATCGGTGGTTGGTACATCTAGTGCGCGTTTACTGGAAGAATGGGAACCTCTATGAAAGCACATGAGAGCAGGAGGCTCAAATTCATGCTCAGTACCACCACTTGTTTTACTAGTTTTGTGATGTGGATTTTAGGGATGAAAATAGCTAATTTGGGATAATATAAAGACCCAAATATTTATTGTTTTTTTTTAAATAAAATGGAATTTTACGAGTCTGTGAAAACTGACGGTGCATCATTCTGAGGCCCAGTGTTCCCGGAATGAATTTCTAAACTTTTTTTTGTGTATGTTCTATAAATGTGCGAGCGGTTTTTGGAATTTTTTAAATCGGTGCTCAGAATTGAAATCTGAGAGCACCGTTGAACTCATAGCACCAATATTTTCTTAAGGATACTTTCACCTTAATGATAGTTGCTCTAGGGTGAAAGTGGGTTTTTTTGTTTTTCGTGAAGGAATAAAATAAAATAAATATGTTTAATGTTTTTATTTTTTTTGTTGAAACCTCCCATGTGGATGTTATAAAGGTGGGGAACACATGAACTAAAACCTCCAACATGGGTTATGTTGGTAGGGACCACCCAAGCCTAAAACCCCCAATTTGAATTGTAGTGGTGGGGACCACCCAAATCCTCTTAATGGGAGAAACACCATGAACTCTCTCATTAATTAACAGTTATCTCTTGGAATTCCTCCCATTATTTTATTATGACAACACCCCATTTATTTTTTCGAGCCAACAAAAAAATTAATGATTCTAATTTGATTTGTGCCAATAATTAAAATGTAAAAACAAATCTTATTGAAACGTCATTATTTTGGGCATAATTGGGGGAATGGATTGGGAAGAGGAGAGATTTTGGAAGAGTATTCTATGAATTGAAGAATGCTTCCCTAAACGAAGAATGCTTCCCCAACAAAAAATGCTGATGTTCTCCAACAACTTCCACTTCTTCCATGCGACCTCCTCCAACGAACGACAAGGATGGGTGGTTGTTTGAGTTTTCCCCCTTTCTGTTCTTGACAATTCTTTTTTAAATCAATAAGAGAATATAGCCTCTTTCTACCGCTCTGACATAGAGGGTGGGGACCAAACAAACATGGCCCGACCCTTCTGTAGTTCTTGTGATTAATTATTGTGTTCTTCACGATGGAGGATGGAAACCAACACTGGTGTGGCATAATAATAGCGGCCAAAACCACATGCGACCACGATGAAGGTGTCGAAACAACCCCAGTTCCTGACGGAAGAGAACCGTGGCATGTGCTGTGGTGGAAAAGCGAGGACAGTCGACCCATCTCGCCACTGGCGAAGGTGCGGCGCACAATCATGCTGTACGGAAAAATACGAATGGCCATTCAACCAGCCATGATAGACCGCCGCACCGTGCCCTCACACCACCCCACAACCCCCGCGCCACACTGCGGCCCTCCCATCGCCTCGTGGCCCCCACGCCGCCCTACGTCCCCCGCGCCGCACCGCAGCCCTCACTCTGCCCTACGCCGCACCGCTGCCCATGTGTAGCCCCACGGCCCTCGACCCACACTGTGGCCCCCATTCCACCATTTCCCCTGTACTTCCCTATGACCCTCGCGCCCCCCGCTTCCCCTACACCGCCCTGTGGCCCCCGTGCTGCACTGCGCCCCTCATGCCACCCTGCTGCCCCCTTACCGCAACTCGACCGCCCCGCCGCTAGGCTGGGATGCCAGACCGGGATGCCTAGGGCGGTCTGGGTCGGACCCAGTGGGCCAGGCCGGACCCAGTGGGCTGGGTCGACCAGAAACGAATCGAGTTGGCCCATGTCGGGTCAGGCCGGGTTGGTCGGACTAGACCCAGATCAGCTTCGACCCATTACCGCTCTTTAGGCCAATACTTTGGAACCCAATGTTTGTTTGACGAACTGTCTGTGGAACTGGAAGTCTTAGAGCGAGATGATCCTTTTGGTATACCCCACAAGAGATTTGAACAATGATGGGGAATGGTCGGGTAGGATCGAGCAAGATTCCAATCGGGACCTTGGGTCTAAAATGCTAATAACTTATAGACCAGACATTATTTTAATGCATCATCTATTACGTTGAGACTCCTATGTTGTGGTGGCTCTTTGGGATATATCTTCATGGGACTTCGTGTAAGTTGATGTATCGACCCGTGGATTCAGGAGCGGACCCTCCCAGAGACGAGCAAGCTTAGTGTGGGAAGCCTGTAGATGGCTGTGGCGATGTACTAGGATCTTGTGTGGTTATGAAGACGTACTGGCGATGTACTAGGATCATGTGTGGGTATGACAATGTACTAGGAAGTACTAGGATCCTCTGTGGGTCTGACGATGTACTGGTGATGTACTAGGATCTTTTCTGGGTCTTACCATGTACTGTCAATTTACTAGGATCTGGTGTGGGTCTGACGACGTACCATCGATGTACTAGGATCCTTTGTGGGACTAAATATGTACAGGGAATGTACTAGGATCCTTTGTGTGTGTGTGACAATGTACTGGTGATGTACTAGGATCCTGTGTGGGTCTGACGACATACTGGCGACGTACTAGGATCCTGGGTGGGTCTGACGACACAGTTGCGACTTATTAGGATCATGTGTGGGCCTGATAACGTAAAGGCAATGTACTAGGATCCTATGTGTGTCTAACGACATACTGATGATGTACTAGGATCTTGTGTGGGCCTGACGATGTACTATAATCATGTGTAGGTCTGACGAGGTTCTAGGATCCTATGTGGGTCTGACGATGTACTACGATCCTTTGTGAGTCTGATGACAATTTAGGATCCTTCGTGAGTCTACCTCTTAACAGATTAAGATGATTCAGTAGTAACATATAATCATCCATATTACAGTTCCTAAGATATACATGGTGTGAGCAGATTCTGTACCTATGTGTTACTTTCCTTCATGGTAATACCTTGGTGGTATTATCGTGTGTGGTGTACCTGTGTGGACCTTGTGATTCCATATGATTGAGATGGGTTTAATTGATAACATATGTATATGTATGGTCATATTCCTAAGTAGGGTTATGAGTTGATTTTGTGATGTATGGATTATCCATGGTAGAAGTTGTGAGACATAGAGGGTCTCGAGGGTCTCTACTAAGTATCATTATACTCACGCCTGCACGGGCAATGCCTGCTCTTTGTTCTGTTTACTGTAGACGATGGACATTGCTGACTGAGGACGAGAGTACCAAGACTGAAGGTAGCTCAAAGGTGAACCTTAGACAAGGCGTACCACCGATACAACCGTACGAGAGCTGTAACAACCCTCCATGTAGGATCATTGGTAGGAGATCAAAGGTTTTGTTCCTATTTACTTGTAAATTTAGTTACTTGTACTTTCTAGTTGGGCTTGTATTATGGCCCCATTTACATACTATCCTCACACTTTTTACTATACAGTTTTCTTGCGTACGTATTTTTATGTGTACATTATTGCGTGAGTTTATAGGTTATAAAGGCAATGAATTCCCATTTTTAGGGAATACGCCTTCGGTGCTAGTCACCAGCCCCTAGCCTATGGAAGTCAGGCTTGGGGTGGTCCGGACCCGAGTTCTTGGGGACGGGTCATGACAATGTTGCAATAATATTAAACATGAATTCATAATCATAATTGAAGGAAAACCATCATGATATCCTAAAAATGTTTTCTTATGATAAATCACCATTCTCCATAAAGGATATATAATGAGAAAAAATATTACCCAATTCATTGGTCGGATATATAATTTCATTCATAATAGACACACTCATATTATGTAGATGAAATTGTGTTCCATATAGGTCATGAAACATAATAATTTCATTCATAAAATTTAATCCCGAAAAAAGGAGTGTGTTTAAAATACTTATAATAATCCAATAAATTAAATAATTGTATAGCATGGTGAAAACACTTGAGTGAAAATGGGGATGGGTATTCATAATACAAAAGAAGGGTACGAAAACCATGTGATAATTTTGGCAGAATGAAGGGTGTACATAATGGTTGAAGGGTCTAATGAGAGTTAATGGTGGTATAACACTACATGTGAATAATTTTTATTATAAAGGTAAAAACATTATGAAAAGAACAATTTGAAATCCCAAGGATTAATATGCATAAAGTACTTGAATAAAAAGAAGAGGCAAAGAATGAAATATATTGAGATGATGAATCTAGAATCATGGGTAAAACTTCATAAATGATTGATAACACCGTGGGAGGGATTTAAATAGAAAAAGTGAGAGTAAAATAGTGATTTATTTGGATTTTAGTGAATATTTATTGGTGGTGGGGTTGGTATTTACAACTAAAGGGAGAAAAACTCATTATTAATTACTAAACATACGTTTCAGACACTGTGATAAAATTATCAAGACCATAAAATTTATCATGGTTTTACCTTTTTTATACCAAATAATAGTGGGTTAAAATTATTTATTAGGTAAATAAATCAAAAGTTTAATATAATAATGATCATGATTTAAAATTAAGTCACCTTCATAAATAAGTTTTTTCAAAACCATAAAATTAAATATTTTTTTTGTAGGATTCATTATTAGTATATAAAATTAATCATGTTACTTACTAAGAACATTATATTCAAGGGTAAATATATTTATTGTTATGTAATCCATTTATAGTATTTATTACATCACTTTTGGTTTAATATGATGTCATATTATATAATGTATTTTTATAGTATATTAATTTTTTCCCCAAAAATTTACTATCATAGGATATTTTGAAAAATTATCCATTGGAAAATATCGATGTAATGATTTCAAAAATAAAATTTATTTTATCAAAATTATTTTATTAAATTTATATTTTACTCTTTCATAGAAAATAAATTTTTATGATAAAAGACTAGTTTTTATGATAGAAAAAAGTTTTTGTACCTTATAATAATTTTATTGGAATTTATTTGTTTATATTATAATTTATATATAACATAATATTATTTAATAAAAATAATTCATAAAAAATCTTGTTTATAA
The DNA here is from genome assembly GCA_963277665.1 of Viscum album. Classification (NCBI taxonomy): domain Eukaryota; kingdom Viridiplantae; phylum Streptophyta; class Magnoliopsida; order Santalales; family Viscaceae; genus Viscum; species Viscum album. The sequence continues at coordinate 285,994,155 of OY728153.1, read as the reverse complement.
ATTCCTGAATTTATCCAAACGTGTGTTTTAATTGAGATTAAATATTTCTTAAAAATATAAATTTTTATTTCTTCGTATTAAAATTTATATTTTACTGAACTAGGATATAATAAAGTAATCATCAGAAGGGAAAATATAATAATTACTAAATTAAAAAAATAATAAAATTGATACTTCTATGGGTATGGATATAGAAAAATTTTATTACAGAAACTTACACACTATGGGTATGTTCTTCAATGGTTATACATTCTTGTGGTGGTTTAGAAAACATGGTTTGGGTCATGATCCTGATAAGATTGAACTTCTCCCATATATTTTTTACTAATGTTTGAGTTTTTGAATCATGAATTGTATATGGTCAAAGGTCACCCCCATTTATTCAATCTCCAATGGAATATCTAATAACTAGTATTCATAGGGTACACTACTACTTGTTGATGCCATCACTTATTTCTATTATGTCAACTAGGCTTTATCATAACCCTTTATATATAATATTATTAATGGTCATTATTGAAAAGACATGTTAACAATGGTTATGATACTTAATGGTATTTGAATCTTGGTAGAAAATTATTGAAATATTTTATAATGGTTCAAAATATAAAATGAAATATTGTATATGTGTTTTCGAGAACTTCATTTCTAAATAAAGGATTTATTAATTTATATGGGAATTTATTTTATAATAGTTTGGGACATTAAAAATATGCCTCTGTTTTGGAATCTACATTAGTGTATTGTTTAGAATTATTCTATCTAAAAAATACACTATTAAGAGAAAAAATTAAAAAATATTGAGATCATAATCATATATGTCATTTTATAAACTATTTATAGTGTTTCCCTCTAAATTGATCTCATTATGAACTTCAATGATCAATAACACATTACTTACTATTCTTATGTAATTAAGGATATTCATGAAAATAATTTCGTGAAAATCAAAGGGATTGGATATGTAACTACATATAATTCTCAGAGAATAGGTGACAACATTTCATTTATATAGAGACACAAGCTTAACATACATGGATATTACTTCATTTTAGATGGGTATTCATCATATTACAAAAGTACATTCCCATGGACTATAATTGTTTAGAGTTTTTTGAATCTCAGAACATAGTATTCTAATCTTGGTGAAAAATCTTAAATGTCTTCAAAAAATAACTTCCCATTTATAAATCATACTTAAAATCACTATTCCTAAATTTCAGAAATTAATGATAAGATAGGGCGCGCTCATATGATTAGTAATGGTAAATAAAAAATATTTGTAATAATAACATGGACATAAGGGTATTAGAACATGGTATACGAATTTGACGTTAATAAAAAGAACATAAAATATCATAATCAAAAGTAATGGAATAAATATTAACAGTTCAAAAGAAATTAATCATAAGTAAGTCAATAAGAATGAGTTATAAGAGCATACAATTGGTATAATAAATAGACGCATGGAAGACACATAAACATATAAAAAAATCCCTAATAAGTCAAATCCCATTTCAAAAACATATCAGAGAACTAAAAGGGGAGTACACCTACTTGGAGGGACACACCAACATCCCTAGTTACAGTCCTTTACTTATATTGGATCAGAATACACCTACATCCCATAGTTGATTGAGTTTTCCCTTATTCTCATAGTGGAACATGTTTTCCCTTCTTGCCCTAGTGGATTGGATTTCTCCTTATTCTCATAGTGAATCAAGCTAATCGACTTGTTTCCCATCATTATCTAATGATATTTAATCCGTTACCCAATTCATTGGTATGAGATATAGGTCCCACCCATAACTTACCTAAATCATACATATGTATTTTACAAGATAATAAAATATTCATCACACAATTACTATAAAAAGAGATAGGTTTTATAAATATCATATCATAACCCATGAAATGAATTGGGTATCACAAACATTCAATCTTGTAATAATCTTTAGAAAATGATATGTTACATAATCATTTCATTATAGAACAACCATTTAAAAAGACAAGGTTTTATAAAATTTTTATCATGGTGTACCCTTGACGAGAAATAGTATTTATAAAAAAATTTAAATGTAAACATTATCCATCAAAAGAACTAATAAAAATTGTTCCCGAGGATCATATCCATAGTAAATCATGTACAATATCAATATATGTCATCTTATATGTATTTTTTTTGAAATACCACATTGATCATTTCATTAAAAAAATAACTTTTCATTGAAAATAATTTTTTAGAAAATCCCAAATTTCAAAAATCATCTCATTAAAAACAACTTTTAAAAAATATTAACTAATATTTTTAAAAATTTTAAAATATATTTTTGTCAAAATATAATTTTCTTTATGGAAAATTTGTTTTAAATCATAAACCATTTTGAAAAACATTTTCATTAAAAGTATCCTTTAAAAATATAATGGAATCTTCAAAAAAAAATTGGACTCATTTTCATTGAAAATATCTTTAAAAATATATAAATTATTCTTTAAAATGTTTTTTAAACATATTTCATTGAATATATATATATAAACATACAAACAAAGATTAGAAAACATTTGGAAAACAATTTATTTAAAAATATATTTAAAAACTTATCACGAATGATAGAGAACATTTTAAAAACCTTTTTTTTTTTTGAAAAAATCTTTAAAAATAATTAATTTACCGAATATTAAGAAAAAAATTATTTCAAATACCATTTTAAAAATGAAATGAAATATTGAAGGAAATGTCAGTTATGGCGGGGGGTAAATCTTTACATTATGTACATTCCATTGCACCATAAAATTTTTAGAAAAGTTCTTTGTTTAGAAATGAAAATAATATTCCTTTTAATTTTTTAAAGTGTAAAACATGGGAAATTTTTTTTAAAACTTTTTTATGATAATAGTATTAATCATTTTAAAACATTTTTTTAAAACATTGTTTTGAAGGAAAATATATTACCCACCATAGAGGGAAATAATGTCAGATTTTCTTTAAAAACATTATTACTTATATTATGTAAAAAATAGAGAAAAAATATTACAATTTCATGAAGATATCATGAACAACCAAAAGAGGATAAATTCATTATTGTTCTTGAGATAATGATCATAATATTTCATCAATGGGATAATTGTCATAAACAATATTAATAAAAAATGATATTGAAGTAATAAACTCTTACCACATTGGTAACATTAATCATAATCACTATGAGTGAATAAAATAGCATAAAACATATAATAAAACACAAATAATATTATTCGGGATATAACATTTAAAATTTATAGTATATACACCTTGTAAATTAATATAAAATCATAATAAAACCATTGTCTGAACGATGAAAAATTGAGTTAAAATTGTCTTAACGATTTGGTTACTAGTGAACTATAAACCCATGAAAAAGAGAGCATAAAATGGATATATAAATACCCATTAATTTAAGGATTATAATCATATAATACATTCATGTAATTACATACACCCCCAAAAATTAACAAGTGGTGAATATGGCATAAGTCTCGCAGAAATAAAAGTGATATTAGAAATCCTTTTATTACTTTGGTAACTATTGAATAGTTAGATCCATGAAAGAATTACATGATTTAAAAAATTGTATATAATGAAATAAATTATATTAATGAATTAAAATTTCATATGGTAGTATAAACAATAGAAAACATGAAAAAAAGGAAAATATATCATATATCTCAAAGAAATATATTTTAGATGAGAAAAACATTACATTAACTTTTGACATTCCTTGTACATGTTCAAATTTTCATTAATAGATATAAGTTAATTATAAATATAACACAAAACCATATTATTATATCTCATACAATATTTTTTTTACTATGAATTTATATTTCCCTTTTATTAACAATTGCGTGCTTGTGTTACGTTTCAGCTAATATCCTCTTTGGGTTTCTTATATATTTTGAATTTTTATTCTTAATCCTATTGCATAAGCCACAGTTCAATTATTTATATAATATAAAATATAATATGATTATAATATATATAAATTCTAAAATTATTTAAAATATTATTTAAATGATTTAAATATGAAATGGAATACACCATTCCTAGAGACGGTAGGTCATACGTATGTATGATCATTGTTTCTATTTTCCTGTCATATTGGATGAAAAAAGTAAATGATATATATATATTATCATTATAGTATAATAATTTTTTCATATATATCATATAAGTTCCCTAAACCCATACATAATACATTCCATGTAATGTGTGAATTAATCACATCACTTTGAAGAAGACGATAGTCCACGTGTCCACAAATGAAGATATATTATTTTAAAAAAGTAGAAACCTTGAAAGAATGAGTTATATAACAATTTTAGAATAATAAATTCTTCATATATATCATATATATCTTGAAAAACCTAAATTAAATCATTATTCCTAACCTTGAACGATGGGAATGGAAAAAAGAATGACATCGATTTGTGAGGTAGGAGTCCACATTACACGCAAACAGCGATTGTGTTTCCCATTTGAGGGAAGTGTGACTTAGTGTTGGTTATAAAATTATCATAATTAAATATTAGTATATTTAAGATATTTATGATATTATATAACAATGTAATAAGTAGATTTTATGGGTTTTAGAAAGAGATAAAACAAATGTTATTGTTGAATGGCATTAACTATTTTTTGGGTAATTCCTTTTCATTTGCACTAAAGTTCTCCTTTGGATGGATTTTTTTCCCAATGGGAGGATTCTTGGATAAAAGGAGATAATGATTTAATATATTTGGGAAATTTTATTCGATCAATATGATTTTAGAGGTGTGATGAAGGGAGGGGTGTGAGTTCCCTTTTATAGTGGTGGTAGAGTGAGATTCTTGTAAATATAAAAACGTAAACACTATTGAGAGGTATAACATACATAATGTTCCACCCATATTGGTGAAGAATTTATAAAAGGGACAATATGATCTATATAGATATGTAAAATCTCATTTTTACTTGTTTCAAGGATACATGTCCCCTAAAATTACAATTTAACCACTCTGTATTCTTATTTTTACTGTAATCACTGTAAATAATTTTAATTACCTTTAATAATTATTTTGGAAAAAAAAATAAGTTCAAGTTTTTATATATAAAAAATTAGTATTATTTTAAATATTTTTTCCATTTTCTATATTGTAATCATATAATTGAAATAAATTAATTTAAAATGAGTCATGTAAATTGGATGAAAGGATGCTTTTTTAAAAAGAAAAAGTCGAATAGTTTGAAGTGTTTTTATTTAAAATTGCAATGTAAATTTTTTCAAATAACCTTAATTGGATTAATTAATATATAATTGATATAATTATTCTATAAAACCAAATTATAATATAATTTTACTAAATAAATAAATTATATTAAAAGTATATTTCAATTAAAATAAAATGTTTTCACTTTTTATCAAAAAATAAAAGTTCCACAAAAAATAAAAATAACTAAGCCAATGTAAATTTTTTATTAAGATTTAAATATTGATGTTTATATTGAATAATAAAAATTATAAAAGTTTCGATGTTATATTCTTAATATATGAAGCATTAAAATTTGGTAAAATTACATTTTATATAAATAAATATTTTTATTTATAAAACTGTGTTTATTCTTATCTATTATCAAGAAAACACTTGATATGAATGCTAAAGAGTTAAATAAATGGTATATATTTATATATAATTCAAATCATTTATCTAAATTGTTCAATTAATTTTTTTGAGGTAACATGTGTTTATTAGCATAAATATTGATTTCCAGCAAAAAATTTCATATATTATCAAAGAGGTTTAATTTTTATTTTTATTTATATTTTCATAAAATAATTCTTCTTATTTACATGAGTAACAAATTTTTTTCATAATTTAATTATTATTATTCGTAAAATCAATTCCAACATCTAGGTGACAACTATAATATCATTTTAATAATTTTACTAATACTTTATTTTAGTATGGTAAAACTAGGTCTTACTTGTAACAAAAGTGGTCGAAGGAAACCAAAATTTTGTGTAACACAAGACAAACATTGGTTATCTATTATTGAAATCTAATATTAGTGTTGGATGTAGCACAAGAATAACATAGTGTTGCATTCAATTCAAACCAAACATAATTATTTTATATAACACAAGATACATTAAATATTATAAGAAATATTGAATATTAAAAAGATTAAATAACTTTTAGAAAAATATTTCATAAAATATCCGGGTGTTACATTATATCCATATTAAAATGAATTTCTCCCTCAAAATTTATCTATAATATTAGAGGTTTACCACATGAAATATACTTTTATATAAACCCACATCAGAAAAATTAATACTAAAACATCCTTTACAAAGGGAATGTAAAAAAATATAATCGTTCCCTAAAGTAATTTATTACTAGCTTTCCACATAGGATAACATTGGTGGAAAGGGAAAACATGGATATGGAATAGTAATCTATCTATTAAGATCTGATAAGGAGGGATAGAGAACATGTTTAGTAAAAATTTAATTGTTAAGAATCTATATCCGAATGGGGATTCAAAAGGCCATCAATATCATAAAATTTGATGATAACATGATAAAATCTTATGTCATGCCCCCTAACTTAATGATGAATAATATTCACTAGAAAATGTACTTATATTACATCATTTCATTTCATAATAATAATATCACTCTTAGGTTTCAGCTTAATGAATTAAAACTTCATATATTATTCCATGAAATGAAGATGAGTTTTTTATTCTTAATGAATTAAAAGATCATAATATCAATTAGTAAAATTATATGTTATTAAAAACATCTTCAGTTATCACAAAAATGGTTTCCACATGTTATTATATATCCATAAATCATTGTTTGGAGAGATATTATGTTAATCACTATAACCTCATCCCATTTTTAACATATATTATTATATAAATCTTTTACCTTATAACCCATTCAAAAGATGGAAGACCAAAACATTAGAAATATGGTTACTGAATCAACGTAACATTGATCCCACTTATATCAAATGGTAGATCATGGTTGTCACATTCCAAACATGTGAATACCTTTATCACGTGTTCTCTTAAAACATGATAATAACATGAGTTACTAATACAATTTATTGAAAAAATGAATGCATTATTGTTGGATATATTCATTAAATAAAAATAGCTTCCAACATTATCAATTATATCATAGATGAATTTGTCAAAAAATCCTTAATTTGTTCCCAGGAAATATGTACCATCCAATTTACTTAATCAATTCTAAAATGTCATTACCTAAACACCATAATCTCAACATTAGGAAAATAATAAGCATTATATTTCCATTAATCAAGTTATTTAAAATAATATCCCCTTTCCATTAAATCACTTTTATAGTCCATAGAAACTATTCAACATATTATTTTAAATCCCTAGTGAAAAACAAAAAATAAAAATTCTGATATATTTTAGAATTCATAATTCATGAATCTAAATACATAAGAACTTTTATTACTTCATCCTTTAAAAAAATAACATGGTTACCCTATCCTATTTCATAATACCTATTTCTATTAAAATTTCACATATAGTATCATAATCATCAACAATATAACCAATAATCATACCACCTTGCTGATTCTCTTTACATTCCACTATTATGTAGAATTTAATTATTCCCATACATTCCATTATTAAATAATTCAGTAGTCCATAATGTCTTAGGGATTCAAATATTCATATCAATTGCATTAACAAAAATAATTATTTTTTCCTTTGAAGTCACTTAGTTTTTTTGCATCATTATCAATGACAAAATATATTTTTATTATTCTATGAAAGTCACTTAAGTTCTTCATACAAAATTATTTATAAGTAGGAAACTAAATCTTCTTTCCTCTATTGTATCCATTACCCAAATTCTTAGTGAAATATTTCATTCTTGTTATTTAATTGACCGATAATTGGTTAAGTTAAATGTTTTTAATCATGTTTCATGAAAATTGATTTTCCATGATCACCACATCCTTCACTCCAATGATCATCAAATTTGACCACCCATATTTTTTATGTTACATTAAATGTTAAACCGATTCCTTTTAGTTCAAACTATTTACAAAAACAATAAAACATAGAATATGAATCACTTATCCTAGAGAAATCCTTTATAATCAGGGAAAATAATTTTTATGATGTGAAAATCATGACTCCAACACCATTAATATACGAGATCATTGGATTATACTATGTTAATCATCATAATATCATATTTTAATCATTCATTATGGGTTTTAAAATGTTTTTTAATTCAAAAATCAAACCAGCTCGGAGTGTCAAACTAGGTGTTTAGTAAGGTCCATTTTTGTGCACCTATTCCCTGTCAATTCTATGTGAATACAATGTTTTCAGAGTTGTTATACTTATCAGTTCCTCATCCAAATCAACATGTAGTAACCTGATAGGGTTTTTTTCATGGAAACCACTCACTCTACACTTTATCAAAATTCACGATGTTTTTTCTAGACATCCACTCCTCCTTAGACATATCCTTAGAGAAATCCCTAGAAATATTCTTAGATTTTCCCACAAGGATCTCACTAATGTTTACTCATCCTAGATTATAAATGTTTACTAATCCTTTTATTGGAAACAAACTATAGAAACACTGAAATAACATACATGGATATTATATCATTTTATATGAATATTCGCACATTAAAAAAGCATATGTGCAGGGAACATAGTAGTTTAGGGTGTTAGGAAACGTGGAACATAATCTTATAATCATACTAAAAAATCATAATTGTGTTGAAAAATGATCTCCCTACATTACTCATACTTAAAATTTTAATTCATAACCATGGAGAAATAAAAAATAAGAAAGGATGAGCTTAGATACTCAGTAAGTGTAAATAAAGGATATATCTAATAATTACATGGAAATAATGGTATGAGAACATGATGAAAACATTTTAAATTCATACCCTATATATCAACGAACATAATAATGAGTCATGAAATAATTAATATATGTTTGTAAGGAATGAATCACAAGGACATCAAGTAGCATGATCCAAGAGAGCCCAAAATAATTATAATACAGAAACTTTTGGTATACACATAAACAAATAAAAATAACCCTATAAATCAAGACTAATTTCCAAATTCTATCCCGACACTTCATAGGGAATACATCTGCTGGATGAGACACACCACCATCCCCATGCATATTCCTTTCTTTATAGTGGATTTGGTTACACCATCTCTGCATAGTGAATCAGGTTTCCACTTTTTCCCATAGTGGATCTACTTTCCTCTAATTACATGTGGATCATGTTTCCCCATATTCCTATAGTAGATCAAGATTTTAAACGTTTTCCCATAATTTTATAATGATATTTTAAACCTAACACAATGAATTTGAGGTAGATATAGGTCCCATACATCATAAATGAAATTATACATTTTTTTGCTACACGATAATAAAATATTCATCATATCATAACCCATTAAAAAGATGGTTTTTAAAAAAACAATATGATAACCCATGAAATGAAATGGGTATCATAAATATTTCATCCTTTCATAACCTGGGTAAGAGATATTGGATTCATAGAAATTTTATTGTAGAATAACTAATCAAATTCTATGGGTTTCCACAGAATTTGGTCATGGTATAACCCATGGAAGAGAATGAGTTTAAAAAAACTAAATTTAAACATAAGGAACCTAATGAAAAAATATGGATGGTGTCCACAGATAATATTCATATAAAATCCTAATATATTGAAAAGTATGAAATCATAAACGGGGAAGGATTTTGAAATATCAGCTGGAGAATTTCATATAGAAAATAACATTACATTGAAAATCATTTTTATAACATAAAATATATTAAAAATATTTTTCTTTGAAAGCCACTATGAAATATTATTAGTTTTTATTTGTATATAATTTAAAAAAAATCTTGAGAAAAATATTCTTTCATATTTTATGAACACTTTTAAAAATATAAAACATTTTGGAAAAGGTTTTCATTAAAAATATCCATGATACACGATAAATGAATATTGAAAAAATTTTGTAATCATTTTCCATGATTTTTTTTTGAAAACATATTATGGATTGTTTAAAACCCTTTGAAAACTTTTTTATTAGAAAAAATATTTGAAAACATATAAACGACACTTTGAAGTCATTTTAATACATTTTCTTTGAATATATATTTTAAAACTTATAAGAAAATATTGAATACATTTTCAAAAAAAATTATAATTGAAAACTACTTTAAAAAATAAAAAATTTATTGAATATTAAGAGATCTTTTTTTTTAGAAATATCCTTGTAAACCTAAAAAGGAAGATTTATGGAAATGATGATAATTTCATCGGTTAAATCCATACATTATAAACATTCCTTTTTAACCATAATATTCAGAAAAGTGCCCTGATAAAAAAAGACAATAATATTAAATTTAAAACAAATTTTGAAAAGGTAAAACAAGGGTAATTTTTGTAATATAATAGGATAATAGTCAAGAATTTTTTAAAATATTTTTATAAATCATGGTTTTGAAGGATAACAAATTTCTAACTAAAGATGTAAATAATGTGAAAATTTATTAAATAAATTTTCGTAACTATATTCGGTACAAAATAGGGTGAAATAGTAAAATTACATGATTGTATTAATTATAACTATATTAGAATAAAAATAATTAGTATTCTTGGGATATCGATCATAATATTTCATCAATAGGTGCATACTCCTAAACAATCCTGATAAATAATTACATTCTAGTAATAACCACTTACCACTTTGGTAACTTTAAATCATAATACCAATGAGAGAATAAAAGTAAATGAAACATATAATATCATGATAATAAAAATATTCTTGATATATTAGTTCAAAGGGACAGTATATACACCTCATAAATGAATATAGTTTCATAGAAAAACATGTGTCTCAATAAAGGAAAATTGAGACAGAATTACGTTATGATTTGTTATCTTCTGATCTATAACCCCCATGAAAGATAGATTATAAAATGGATATTTAAATAAATATAAATTAAGAACCATATAATATAATAATGGGAAATATATACCTCACAAAAACTAAATGAGTGGTGAATAAGGCCTCAACCTTGTAGAAATTAATGATAGACTAGAATCCCCTTACTACATGGGTATTCTTTGAATAATGAGACACAGGAAATGAAAACAAAAATTTAATCCCCAAATAAAATAAAATAAGATAAATTCATGAAATAAATATTCATAGGGAAGTATACACACTAGAGTATAATAATAACTTGTGAATATATCATATATCTTACAGAAATACAAGTGAGATGAGAAAATCCTTACCTTAAGTATTGAAATTCGTTGTATACAATCAAACCCCATGCATAGTAAATATTAGTTAATTATAAATCTAAAAAAAAATATTATTATATCTAATAAAATATATTAAATTTTTATGACTTTATATTAATCATTTATTAACAATTCTATATTAATGTTCCATTTTGGGAAACATCTACTATGTTTTTTGTATATATTGGGACTCGTTATTCTTGATCCATTAACATAGATCATGATTTAAATATTTATAGAATATAGATAATGTTATCAATATCATATATAGTCAGTATATAATGATTTATAATTATCTATAAAACATAGAAATATGAAATGGAATACACTGTTCATGGTGACAATAGGTCATATGTATGCATTAACATTGTTTTTGTTTTCTTGTATTATCGAATTAAAGTATGTATATAAAATATAAGTATATTTTTTTTATAATATTTCGAGTAAATTTTTTATTTCATATATATGATATAATTTCACTAAACACAACCTTAACACAATCCATGAAAATGTTTGAACGAATAAAATTTCATAGAGGAGGCTGTAGTCCACATATATACAAACAATGTTATCATAATTCCATAAAATAGAAATCCTGAAGTTATGTGTTTTATAATATTTAAAAAATACTTAATACATAAAATATATCAAATATATCATATATATCATATAAAAATATAAATAATTTTATTATTAGCAACCTTGATATGTGGAAATGGAATAATGAATGACATCGATTTGTGGGGCGGTAGTCCACCGTTCACATGATCGGGGATTGTGTATTCAATTTTATGAATGTGTGTGTGAGTTTTTGTAGTAATAATATAATAAAAACATGTATATTTATTTATTATACTATTTTAATTACATATCAATGTAATATAATTTTATTTCTGTGTTGATAATGTGGAAAAACAAAAGTGCTTTTTGAATGGTGTTACCTATGTTTTGGGAAATTACGTTTTTTTTTCAACAATGAGAATCATTGGTCTGACTTATTCCAATAGAATGGTTTATAGGATAAAGGGATGTAAGTAGGAATGAAATTTTGGTATGTCTTTTCTGATTAAAATTTTTAGAGAGTTGTGAAGATATGAGGGGGTGAGTGGCCATTTTTAGTGGAGGAGTGGGCTTCTCATAAATATAAAAAGCTCAACACTATTGAGTGGTCACCTATATATCATGTGCCTCATGTAATGGTTCATATTTAATCTATGGGAAGTGGTGGTTGAGATATATCTATATAATGGCTTTTAGAATTGTTTCTTGGTTATTTTCCTCCATAAATTAATGTTTAACCACTAAGATATCTTATTTTTACATTAACAACTGTAATTAATTTTAATTATTTTTCACAAATATTTTTGGTTTAAAAATAATTAGAAATTTCTAAAACGCAAATTATTATTTAGTCAAATTTGGATTCCATTTTACTAAATTCTAATCATATAAGTGGGGGAAATTAATTTGAAAATAATCTTACAGATGGTATAAGACGACCAATTTTAAAAATGAAAAGGTCCTAATGATTGAAATATGTATATATAAAAATTCAATGATAAATTACATCGCGTGACATAAATTGGATTAACTTATGTATAATTGATCTTATTATTGTCTAAAATAAAAATAAAATTTTATTTTTCTATATAAGTAAATTATATGAAAAATAATTCAATTAAAAGTCATTATTTTTCACTAGTTATAAAAAATGAAAATTTACTAAAAAACAAAACAACATCCCCCAAATTAAATTTGTCTACTATAATTAAAAAATGATGTTTATTTTTTGAAATAAAAATTATAAAAAGTTAAACAAAATTTATTTAAAATAGATTCTCTATTTAAAGGTGGTAAAATTAGCTTTTAGAAAAACACATCATTTTAATTATAAAATTCGGTTTATTCTTATCTATAGAAAAAATCATATAAAATTAATGTTAGATAATTTAATAAATAAAATTAATATTTATTTCATTAAATGGATTTATATTTTTTTAATTATCATATTTAGGTAAAAATTGTTTAATTTTACAAATATTGTTTTCCAACAAAATATTTCCTTTATTTTCAAAAGGTTTTTATTTTCATTTCAAATTAATAGGTCACCAGATAATTATTTTTATATACATGTGTAAACCATATTTTTATAATTTAATTAATCATATTTATAACCTCAATTCCAACAGAAAGATCACAACTATAATATTATTTTAATAGTAATATTAATCGTACATTGTAGTTTGGTTTATCTAAGTCTCGAGTTTAACACAAACTATAAATGAAACATGACATTGTGTATAACAAAAGACAAACCAAGTATTGTATATACCAAAATTTAATCTACGTTTTTGTGTATTACATTATTAACATACTATGGCATTTAATGAAAACCAAATATTGTGCTTTCATATAAAACACTTTATATTCATGGTTTCATGAAGTGAAAATTCTGAAAAAGATTTAATTAATTTAAAAAAATTATTTCCTAACATATAATGTTGTTTCAAAATACATAAAATGGTATACATGATAGATCATATAATAGATTAATAATGAATCTTATCCACAATTTATAATTTTTTAATTGTTATGGAATCCTTCTGAGACTCATTATATTCAACACTAGTAATGTTTTCTACATGGTGTTTTATATATTAAACCACTTCATTAATTTACCAATATATGTGTGTTGAATAATCCCATGAAATTAATTTGATATACCTCTATAGATCTTCATTCCTATTACGTAGGCAATTTCACCCATGTCTTTCACCGAGAAGCACCTTTTCAACCTCATATTTTCATAATATAATGTTGGGATGTTATTTTTACTAGGTAATATACTATGTATTTACAACACCATCAGTACAGAAACATCCATACTAACCATCTTATATAGACATGAATCCATTTTTTCATGATGAAACAACGGTCCTTGATTGTACCATAAAATAGGATCTTCAATATCTATGATTCATTATTCAATCCTAAAAAAGACTATAATAACTTGGACACTATATCAGACTCATTTGGAACTTCAAAACCTTTGGGACATGTTTTATATACCTTCATTACTAAAGTAATGTTAAGTAATTTGGTTTTGAAATCCATTTAAAATATATCATAATCCTAATGAACTACTATTTAATGAAATATACGTATTGACATTACTACTTTACCTAGAGAAATTGATTCCTCATCGTCAATAACATAATATTTTAATAACATTTTTCTACCATTTGTGATTTAATGATTCTAAATCTACCATCGATGTAAATTTTCTTATTGAAACCCAACTTCATCATTTAGTTCTTACCACATCATGTGTGTCTTTCATATTCTAAAAATGATAAGTGTATTTGGATTCCATTTCAAATTTCAGGGCCTCTAATAATTTCATATAAAAATTAACTATAAAAGGACTCTAAATAGGAATTTTTAATCATATATGTACATTAATTCATTATAATTTTTTTTAAAATTATAACATCGAGGCCCCTTGAGAATGCTACAGTTACTAATATATTTTGTAACATGATTGAGTTCTAATTCATCGAAAATTTATGGAATATTATCACTATATATCTCAAGAATAATTATTTTTTAGTAGACATGAATTTCATCAAATTTAATTATCCTCCCACCTAAACCCTTATCCATGTGTTCTTTCTAAAGGAAAACAACAAATTAAGTGACAAACACCTTTTCAATACATCAGTATAAAATATATCCATAGTGTCATTTGAATAACCAATAAATATCCTTTCTATAGATTTATGATCTCCTTTCTCAGAATCCCACATTCATATATATGCTTCCCCAAAAATTAATCCAAAAATATATATAGGGAGGTTTCATAATACTTATAATATTTAATTTATTTCCAACAACTTTAGTTGATACATTTAAGTAGTTATTGATAATTTTTAAATAAATATCACTAAAATTATATAGATATAACACAATATCTCATCATAGAACATACATATAATACATGGTATGATTCCACCGCTGTGACACAACATTAAAATGTGGAGTTCCCATAGGACCGAGTTATGTAACAACTCTATGATATATCTGATGATCAATAAATTCATAGATCAGGAATTCATCAATCCAATCTGACTGGATAATAATAATTTTTTCCTTAGTTGATTATATAATTTACTTATGAACACGTTTTAATTTCTAATGGTTTCAAAATTATGACTAAAACTAAACACATATTAGTATTAAATGAAATAGTTTGTACGGGTTAGGAAATAAAAATACCAACCACCTAATTTTTTACTAATTAGTCTATATAAAACAGTATTTATAAAATTTAATAATCTACTATCACTCTCACATTTTCACGTAAAATTTTCATTGGTCATGTTTTCTTATAAAAATATTTTAAATTAAAAATCCATTGAAAAGTGAATGAGTCAAAAATCCAAATTTATGAAATCTTTGGATGCATTTAAGATTTATACATCCAAAAAAAATATACAAAATGAAATTAATGTTATAAAAAATGACCTTATAATATATAAGTTAATCATATTGAATTATCCGTATCAAAAATATATAAAAAATTCACCATATCTGTATTTGTAACAAAATATTTCACTAAATGACATTGAATAAATATTATTCTCAATAAAAAGTGAAAATACCATGCTGTCTAAACAACATATAGAGATCATATTTCAATTTATGATTAAAATATTGTATCAATTTTATAATTCTATATTGAATCCACTATCTAGTGTTAAATTATAATCTCCAGCCGCAAATTTAGAAACTCTTTTCTAATTAAAAAAGCAACGATATACTTATCTTTTCACCAATTCACTTCTACTTCCATGTTTTTTATCCACAGAAATATGTTATCAAAAACCATTATATGATACCCATGATTTAGAATTAGATAAATTGATTTCTATAATATATATATCTATATTTTCAATATGATTCTATTTATTAGCACATTTCATCCTTAGATAACAATCTATTAAATTATATGTCGAACCTATATGAGATATAAAAAATATTATCATGATTCATGTTATAATCTATAATAAACCAATATTTAATAGTGAATATCACACTTAATATTATTTCATTGATTTATTTGAATGAACGTTATGCCCATAAAAAGGCGATTCGTACATAATTAACTTTTATGGGCCAAAATCTATATTCCACTAATTATCTAGTCATATTTAATATTCCGAATTTTTTTTATCATTTTGGGTATTACCTAATGCCAAAAATATTACATATAATTCTTAAATAGATGAAGAAACAACCATTATTTCAAATCAATCAAATATAAAAAAACCAACTTTGTTCCTCAAGTATCATATCACATAAGATTTACCTTCAAAGAGTAACTAGAATCTCAATGTGGGGTTTGGTTACCTGAATTTTAGATTTATCAATTTCTACCATGAATTAAATAATATATACCATGTGACCTTATCATTAGTAATATGCTGGCCAGTTTTATGATCCATTTTATAACATATGTTTTATTTAGATTGAATCTCACAGTTAGTATTTAATGGGTTTTTGTAGTCTCACCATTCTCATAAAAATAAGGTACATGTCAACTATAATAGATACATTCCATTATATGTTTACATATCATTTATTACCCATGTGTATAAATTCATTAAGTGATTTAGTTTTTATATTCTTTTTAATCAATTGGATTAATATATTCAAACAAAATTAATGGGAAACTTTTTATAGTACTTGCAGTTTGTGTTACTAAACTAAAAATAGTTTCCAAATAAACATAAAAATATCTATATGAATCACATGAAAAAGGTAAATGAAACCTTGTCATGTAAAATTTAATAAATATATGAAAATAATAAAATACCAAAAAGAGAAAGCATGGAGAAATATATAGAAAAACCCCAATTTTCTAAAAGAAGAATATTCCACAAACCACTAAGTAATATGAACCAAAGTCCAACTACCATATGATGAATACTATAGAGATAATTTAGTTCCATACTAATTTTAACAAATAATATATTAAACTATAATTAACCTCTAAATCTATACTCATAACATCATAAAAAACTGAATTCATGGGAGTGGAAAACTAAATCATTTTTTTATTTAACTAAATATATAATGAATGGTTAGAAATTTTATAATAATAAATTTATTTATCAAAATAAATCTTATATAATATATAAATCGTATAAAATAATATTATTTTATTAATGTATTAAAACATGATATAAAATAATGTTCTATTAATTTAATCAATATACCACACAAGAGCATGGCCTATAAGTTAAATGATTTATCTGTGAATGGTAACACACAAATGAAAGGATTTATGTATTTTTATTAAAATATAAATAAATTTTCATGTATGATACATTCACCTTATATTATTCATTCTATCATATTTTTTAATTGTGTATGACCCAGATTCCATTAATCACATTAAGGATATAATCGCCCATTTTTTTTTGGGGGGGGGGTCTTTGTAAAATTTGCGTGTTCTTATTTTTATTTTTTTAATTATCCAAATGAGTGAGGGTATGACATGTGAATTAGTGGATATATATACAATAAATATAAATAATATTTTTTTGAGAATAATAAATGCTAAAATTTCAAAATAGGTATTCAATCCTCCTTTTCATTATTCCATTCAATTTTTTCCTAGGAAATGACATTTTCATGACATTTTTTAATTATGAAAATAAGGTTCAAGGATATATTAAAGTATATAGGTGAGGAATCTATCAATATAAAATATGGATCATACCATAAAAATAAAAAATGTCCATACATATGAGAAGGAACAACATAATAAACAACTAGGACTGCCAAATGAAGTGTGCATATACGATGGGTATCAAATGATATTGAATCAGTTTAAAATTAGATATTTTATAATGATTAAAAATGTGGCATTAATATTTTTTTAAATCATTCTTTAACCACTCTTAAAAACAAAAAACCATACATCCCTCTGAAAAAATAATTTCCTTAGTGTGTATAATTAATTAACTATAATTTTTAATTAAAGACAAATATTAATTATTTATTTTAAATAATATTTTTCAAAATATCAAAAAATCATGATTTCATTTGTAAAAATTTGAGTTTGGAATATTTTTATATTATTAAAAAATAGAGAATATTCCAACTTTTTTAGGTAAATGAGGGGTTGATTGTGTTGTCTATATAGTGAAAGAGATTCCAATTGGTTCCTAGTGGATCTAAACGGAATACCAATGAGTGTAGATTATGATACTGGGTACCTATTAGAGGTATAATGGATATTTTATGAGAGTATTCATGCTATAGGGTATCATGTAGAGGTGCACTAGTTAAATAGTGAGAAGTGTTTCATAGTTTAACAATATTACAAATATCATCATGTTACCAGTGGAGGTTTACTGTGTAGTTAGTGTGGTGTCCATATTGGTGGGTAGGGTTCCAATATTACCTCTATGTAGTTAGTGTCCATACACTAGTTACCCAATGTCCTACTAATTTTTATAAAATTTTAAATATATATATAATTTTAAATCATTTAGGACCTCCCTCTTTTTTATTGATCATAGAACCAATCCCGAAATAATACCTTATGTTACCCCTTCATAAAGATTCATATACATAATTTCTATGCTCTATATCCATTTACATTTTAATCCTTAGATAATAATGAATTCTCTATCCTAATTCTTGAAATTCTATGATTTTTTTTGGTGTCATTAAATTTTGGATAACATTGATGAATCAACCTGTGATAATGGATGTGATAACTCCTATGGACATGAAGTATGTGGATTATTAAATTTTGTATCATTATATAGATATGAATGTTTAGAATATTTATGGTTTTAGTTTTGATAATGGTGATGACCCATTGAGATATTTCATTTGTGTTCACGAAATACAAAGACATAGTGTTGTGGGATCAAAAGAGTATATGTTTTACTACAATAAGGTGGTGGTGGATTATAGCTTATAAAAATAAAACATTAAATTTATATAAACCACTTTAAAAAATCTATAGATGAAGTTTCATACTGATTAAATTAATAATCATAGTATGAAAAGTTTCTAATATATATTATAAAAGGATTCTATAAAAATGCACACAATAATTAAAACCATTTATCAAAAGTATTAGATACATTATAATTTAATTAATAAAAACATAAAAAAGAATGTTTACAATGTTTACACCCATCAAATATCAGAGTTAATTAACTCCTCATCCCAAAAAAAGTTATCAATTATAATCAAATTATGATAATGTTTTTTCTACCTTAACCAAGGAATCCCTCAATTAAAAATATTATACAGAACTCTGTTTCCATATCCTTGATAATGCTCGATCAGAATTATACAAATAACCTATATCTCTCTAACAAGAGAGGCATAGATCAAAGAAAACATAGATAGTTATTAAATAATAAATAATAAATGAATTTAAAAAATGTTAATAAACATATGGCTTATGTGAATAATTCTATCAATACTACAGTGAATATGTATAATATAAAAAGATGATGAAAAATATTCATAGAATATTTTTATCACTTGGTTTGAAAAATAAAAAGATTTCACATAAAAGTGAAACAATATAATTATATTAAATAATGAAACTCTATTTATATTAATTCTTCCAATGGTTATATTCTATATTTCTTAGGATCAGTTGTAGTGGAATTTTTCGAACTTCTTTTTTTCATGGAAATTCTTTAATATAATCTCTATTAGATAGTCATATTCTATTACACCACTATAGTTCATATTAGATTAATTTTTTAGAATTATAATTCTTCATCAAGTGTAATGTATGTTATTATTCATATGGTAGTTTTAATAAAATTAAACCTAGTAGATATATTATACATCTTCTAATGAAGTGAGCCCAATAGATTTGTTTGATCAATTTCTGGTTAAATTACTTATACAAATCTTATATATATTATATACCTCCATAGGATGAGATTTATATTCATCCATATGATATAAAATTTACTTGTCCTTCAAATACATATAATGAAGTTCTATTCGATGGAATCAATATAAACTATTGAGTAAAACATTAAACATTCCAAAATAAACTTCTTAAGAATCCTAAGAATATTTATGTCATAAATTTATAAGTATTTAAGGAGATGGATTGAGATTTTTTATGATAATTTTATAAGTGTTAGAAATATTATTTCAACTAAAAATTTATATTAATGATTTTAGAAAAAATATTCCTCCTAAATTTCATAATATTAAACCATTTTATTCTTCTCCCGAGGTCCTATAAAATTTAAACAACCTATCTTTCCGACCCTTTATTATAAAATTTAGAACATTTCTCAATTATGGTGATTTTATAAAATGCCTTTGGAATGTAAAATGGGTAACAAGGAATGTTAGAGAAATGATATATGATACTAAAAATTATATGAAAAAATTAATTAAAAGTTTCATAAAAAAAATTATGGCAGTCATTCATCCAATGATATTGAAAAAGCAATAAATTTTTTTTATTTTGATTATTACAAATTCATTCTACATTTCATGGGAAAAAAATTATTCTGTAGAATGATTCATTAGGATCATCTTTAAATTTTTGAGTACATCATAATTCATTTTAACATCCTTCTATTTCATTTGATAGTTAAGGACTATAGTCTTCAATGATTATAATTATTATTCATAAAAAATCATTTATTTAAATTTTAGAGAAATATAAACATCTTTATGCATCATGAGAGATTTGAGATCATCATTAACCCTTTTACATTCACAACCTTCATGATTGATACTGGTGGAAAACATTGGAGCTTAAATTATTTACATTTTCATTACATGAACTTTTACATAAAAAAACATGATATTACCCAATGTTTTTTTTATCATTTTGAAATCACAGATAATATTTATTGAACATGATTATTATTTTCCTATGAATTCCAAAAACTCATATTCTTTATGAATAATAGCTTCTAACATATGTTTTAGGGATCATAATTTATCTATAATATAATACAGTCACTACATATATTTACCTTGATCGTGAATTTCTAGAAAATAAGTGAAAAAATAATTCAAGTCACTTAATTATTCCATTTAACTAATTAATCATAATTTTGATATTTTTTAAATTTTAATCAAATCATCATTGGTATAATCACATGAATAATTATGTATAGATTGTGAAACAAGTATTGAATGTCCCACTAATTATTCTTCAACAACTTTAGATTGCAAAATGTACATGAATTCAGTTTATTCATCATATGCACAATTTAAGGATTGTTTTCATGAGACTATTCATATTCATTCTCTACATATTTTTTTATCCAATTTACTCACATCAATATCTTTTTTGTGATGGGGAAGGTAATGAAGTGGAATTTTTAGGTGAAATCTCTTCAATACTCCAATTCATTTATTTACACTTTAACAAGATTTTCATTGTTCCCTCTTAAATGATCTTTTTAGGATGAAAATATTAATCATATACACTTATTTATTTATAATTTCATTTTTGAAATTTAGTATGATCATCTTTAGACTAACTTTTATTAACCAAAATATCTATTCCTTTGTCTTTATGAATTTAATTAGAAATAGTTGTAACTTCTGTCAGTTGATCACAATAAGAAAAAATAGAAAGAGGTGGAATAGATAGAGTATTAACTACATTGATCACATTAACTTCTTATAAAACTACTATAAATTTTCAATGATTTTTTATAACCATTCAAAATTTCTCTAGACACATTATATTTTATTTTATTTTTTATCTTGCCTATTTTTATAGTACGATTCATGAATATTTTCATATGTTTATTTCTTTATAAAAAAAATACACACCCTCATCTATTCCAAATAAAGGCTTATAATATTTATTTTCTCCATTATTTTAAATTAATTAAAAAATAGGCCTTACTACAAATTGTCTTCAATTTAATTCTTTTTAGGTTAAGAAAACATTTTATAGATTATTTCTAATGAAATTTCCATGAATTTTTTGTCTTTACTAACCAATTCACATTTAGTTTATTTTTTCTAAAAACTAATATAAAGTTATAAAGAAGATGAGATTAATTTTCCAAATGGTCTCTTCTAGAGAATAAGAAGTATTTTCTCTTACCACAACTACCTCATTCTTAATCTTTTCTATTTTATGAGACACAATAAAAATTTGTTAATAAATATAATGGTAATAAATAATATTCAACATCTACATCCCATTCTTAACTACCTTAATAAAATAAAATAAAAACTTTTGTAATTTGATCTTTCTATTATAGAATATTAAATATCATACATAGAAATCAAAAACCATTAATGTATCTCTATTTACATTCCTAGGGATTAGAAATTTCCAATCAATATGGATGCTATCAATTTCATATTTTGGTAGAGGAGATAAATTAGTCACTTTATTATATGAAGAAACTAGTTATGTATCTATATGATATTTCTCAAAACATCTATGTTTACCTGGAGTCATGTGAGTTAAAATATTTTCGACTCCCTTTAATTTAATTCCGACCTGTTTAGTAAATTGTTTAATATATATACTATAATATATCCTAATATTAGAGAATGTAGAATTATTGAGGCCATACACTTCATTAAATATATAATTATTTTATAATGATCTAATGATTTATATATAATGAATATTGAAATGTTATTTAGAATCATTTTAACATTCCAAAACATGAATAATGAGTACTAATTTGAATTGTGAAAAATATTTTTTATAAAAAAAATTGCATTTTATAAACCTTTTCATAAAAGATTCCATATTAATAAAATATGAAGATAATCTATGAAATAATGGATGATGATGAAAATAATCACATAAAATGAAATCAAAATTGAGATATCTCTCCTTAGAAAATATATAGGGATGGATTAGTTCCCACATCAACTATCTGTTGAAATGGACATAGAGATAAAGATTGATAAATCTTCTTTAAATCCAATGTCTAAAAATAAAACCCTCCCATTGAACAATTACTAATAATTTTTATTGAAATATAAAAAAAGTTACTCTTGATTTTTTGTAAATTTTGGTATATGTTTTATCTGATGAACATTAATTCTGATGAAACCTAAATGATTGTAACAATTTTTTAGAATTTTTTTCATAAATATAATAAAGATAAAATTAAATAATTTTTATAAAAATACAAATAATTATAACAGAAAAATAAAATATTCATTACAAATGATTGTATATTTATGTCATTGGGATATTTTTCAAGAACATTTTTATGAATGTGTGCTAAGTAATATTAACTTACTAGATTCCTTTGAAAGGAAACATAAGTATAGCATATATATAATTTAAATTTAGATGGATATTAGTATGATGAAACATAATAATATTTTCAAAAAATTATTAGCCAGATAAAAATTTATAGCAATCATATGTAAAATATAATACATTAATTTAGAAACTTTTAAGAAAAAAATTCAGATATTATTTCCTAATGATGGAAAAATATTCTGTTCAATTTTTAAAGGAGTTCCTTTTACTATATAAATATTGTTAAAAAAATTAGTTAAATTATCATTTCATGTTGACGATTCTAATTTTCAATTTAAAATTTTAATATCTATCTTAAATCATGGGTTTTATAAAAATATTAGTAATTTGTTATTATGTTCTTATAAATATTAAAATAATATCCCATCTTTTTCTTTGATCCTTAAGTAAATTTTATCTTATATATATATTTATATATATGTTTAGATCAAGGGTTATTTTATATTATTTTTACTAAAACTCATACCAATGTTAATGACTGTTTATTGCATCTAGAATACTTGACGACAACAACTCCCGACTGCTATATTTTCACATTCATTAGTAGAAAGTGATATTTATTGTTGTTTATTACAAGACCAATGAAATAAATATTTTACTAATAATTTTGAACTCGCAAAGGTAATTTAATATCGAGTTTATATCCACCAAAGGTAGTATAAGAAATTACATAGTACTATTAAATAATTTCTAGAAGAATATAATAATCTAAGATTAATATTTCCCTTAATGTAATAAAAAATTTATATATGTTCTTTTAAGATGATATTCTTTTAATTATCATGATATCTTTGAAAATAGAATGTATAGAACATTAATTATGGATAAATATCATTAATATTTAGTAAAATAAAAATCATTCATTTAATTTCATTTTTGATTAATAGTTTCTCCATATTCATCAAGATCAAATGTTTTTGAGGTTCTTATCAGAGTACAAATACTTTTACAACATTCATATTCAAACCATTTAATTATATATTTTATATAATTTTTTGGATATATAAAATTTCATGTTAGTTTTTGAAAATTCTATATTCCAAATAAAAACAATAGTTCACCCATCATTGTCATTTGAAAATTAGACTTCAAAATATCTAAAATGAAAAGAAAATTGATTTTTTAGTTTATCCAAATATGATGTCATTGAGAAAAAATTATATAAGGATGGTTTTCAATAAAAAATATTAATATTATTTTATTATAAAAAACACACTTAATAAAATTTTGTTGATTTAAAAATATAGTATGTATATCATACTGAGATCTTATGGGTTCTAAGTCCATATAGTGCCTTTTGTAAGTCCAAAAACATCATCTGTAGATTTTGTTTTAAAAAAGGTGGGGTTTTAGTATAAAATTACACTTATATATATCTGTTAAGAATATAAAAATTCCATTCATGTGATAATGTGTAAAATTTAAGGTTGTTTCATAGGATAGTAGTATATTAATAGATTCTAGTCTATCAATTTTTTTAAAAAAAATTTATAGTCCATTTATTCTTGTTGATTTTAACCCTTTGAGATAGGTCTTGGTGAATTTACTTCAATTATTATATTTTTCACATTGATTATAGAATACACATTTTACTACAATTCCAATAAATTGATCATGAAATTCTACCAATGTCCAAAAAATTTCCTTTTAATTCATTAAGTTATACTATATTTCCATTATCCAATATTCTTAAACTAAATCATTATTAAGTATATTGGGTTTGAATTTTGATAAGAATTTAATATTTTAACATTCATTTCATAAATAAATTATAGTTATCAGTAGTTGATCAATATCAACAATGATATTATCTTTTGGATTCTTCCATAATATTGTATGACTTATTAGGTTTGAAAAATAAATGTGTTTAGCAACAAGTTGAGTTTCTACTAGGGGTATAAATTCCAATGATGATTATTCAGTTATTCTCTCATGTAAATAAATTTATAACATTATTTAGAAACCGGTTTTATAATGATCATCTTATGATGTGGTTTTCAGTGGAATAAAAGTGAAATTGTTGATTTCATCAAATTTAATATAGAGAATATACTCAAGAGTTCTTGATATTTTTCTAAAAACAAGATAATATTTACTAGTTATGTAATATAAAAATTAAATTCCTTCAATGTATTTTAGAGAAATATTATCTAAATTATCATTAGTATTTCAATGAATACATTACATCAAAAAACTAAGAAGTAAGAAATATTATGATTTATTATTTTCTAAAATTTACAGTGATTTTTATTTGTAAATGGTGTTATTAAAATTCAATTTATATTATAAATTGTTTTGAAAAAAACATTATCCCATAAATTTTTAGAAATGAATTATTCACTCAATAGGGTTCCAAAAAATAAATAAAGAAATTTATTTCTTCATCCAACTATGCCATTTCGATTAGTGGGTCTAGGTCCAAAAAATATATTTAGAATACATTTATTTGTGAAAAATGTTTCAAATTCATAATTTTTATATTATCTACCTTGAACACTATGAATTTAAATCAAGGATTAATTTCCTCATTTTAACCATGGTTATAATGTATTAAAAATAAAAAAGTGATTCCTACTTTTATGTCAAAAAATGGGTGCATGTTTATCTATTATACTAAAAAAAATATGATATATACTTATTATATCAAACCAATATGTCTAGTTTTTTGAAATAAATATATCCATGTGGAATAACTATTGATTATTGATAGTTGTATCCTCATTAATATATTAAAAGTCTTACTTATGTTTTTTTCAAATTGAAAAGGATCACAACAATTAAAATAATTGAAACTAATATCTATTAGATCTCTAACAAGACCTTTCCAAGAATATATAGATAAATTTATTATATTATTGTGTCCCAACCTTCAATTACATAACATATATTGATATTCCATTGATGTCTGGAATGGATGATCATGGATTCTACAGTCTTCTATGTTTAGATTGTATACAATCTCAAGCCTATCAGAAGAAAGAATAAAATTTCCTCTTGAACATTCAACAATTCATTTATCCTTCCTAAGGTTCACAAGATATAATTCATCAACTAATTGAATTATTATAATCTGGTTGCGATTAATATCTAAAAAAAATTGATATTAATGTTTTATAAAGAAGTACAATATCACCAATACTGTATATTTCGATTTGATCGTTTTCTACAAAAAAATTTAACCTTTCATCATTATAATATTTGGGAAAGATATCTTTCTTCCAAACATATTATTAAAATATAAACATTCAATTTACCAAATATATTTGATTATGGTATATATATTTTGACCCTAAAATAGAAATATAATTTTTTGTACCCTTACATGATTGGGTCTTTAATTATTTAAAAATAAAACCTTAGTAATAAAAATTTGTTCACCTATTTTATGTTTTATAGATTCTATCACATCATAAATATAATATTTTCGAAAAATTGAGTATTAATCAATGTATAAAGAACAATTTTCCTTCCTATTTACACCTCTAAAACATCTCATATAAAAGGGAATATTTTTAGAACAAATTAGTTGTTTTGATAATGTGGTTTTACTTTGGTAAAATAAATCCCATAACTATTTCTATGAGGTCATATTTGTTTGTATAGTGTATCAATATTTTCATTCATAGAAATAAAATTTAAAATAATTCATTTTTAAAATCAATAGTTTATCTTCAAATTTAAAAATATTATTCTTATCTTAGTTAGTTATGTTAGAACTGAAATAATTATCTTATTTTGATCTAAAATTTGAAATCACAAAGGAATGTTTACAAATTTTAGAATTTTATTTGAAATGATCTACCATATCATGGTAAAGGTTTTTTAAAACATTATTATTTTTTTATCAAGCATGGTAAAATTTATTGAATCTTCTTCCAAATAGGGTTGGGTATCCTCATAGTCATATGTAATATATTTTTATTCATCAAAAGAAGTAGAACATACATCATATAAATATGAATAGTTTTCACTAATTTTATTTTTTGGGATCAAGAAGTTTATATATATATATATATAATTAATTGGTATTTTGATTATTTTCATAAAAATATACTGAATTATGAATATCACCGTTGTTGTAAAAAAATACAATCTCTAACACTTTCACTCTATGTGTTTGAAACACTAAAACATATATTTCACTTTTCATTATATAATTTTCTATATTTTTTTCTTATTCACACCCTTTTTTTAGTCTAGGATAACCTACTCTAATATGATATGATTTCTTACAATCAAAGAAAATGATCACATAACTTTCTTTCATATCGCTTCTCACATATTATTCTTCTTATACTTAGAATGACAATAATTTATTCCAATAATCCTATTCCTTATTTTGGATATATGGTAATATCTATTATCCCTCTCTTTTGCTGAAAAACTTATATCTGCACAATAAATTTATTGTTAATATATTTAATAATTTCTTAAAAATATCATGAATTCTTAGAATAATTGGATGTATAAACAAAGATGATCTATTCCTCTTTTTATCTTTTTTAGTTCATTATTTTAATCTACCCTTGTATTGCATGAGTGTTCAAATGAAATAATCTACGATAAAAATTGTAATATGATTTGTATAATCACGATTTATTCTCTTAGATTTATACTCATTTGGAATGATATTTATATTATGTTCATCCAACTAGACATATTTTAGATATTTATATCCAACATATTTAAAAATATTTACAATGTATATAAATTATTTATGCATCTAGGTTATTATTTATGCATCTAGGTTATTATTTATAAAAGTACAAAATCAAAATCTCAATATTCTACTCTTAACATTTATTTTATTATTTCAAAAAGTTTAGTATATCCAAAATGAGTTTCTTCATGTTTTTTCCAAATATTTTTTTGTCTCACAAGATAAAATATGTTTGTAGATATTTATTGTCTTCGAAAATAAAAATGTTTTTGTTGATTGATATTTAATTTGATTTTCATATTTACCTTATCAATTATATTTATAACATTAATCATCATGAATTTTACAACTTCCATTCATCAGGAAAAAAATTACCCACACTAGTATTAATAATAATTTTTTATCTAAAATCATTCTAAAACTCATAATCATCTGAATCAAAGAAAGGTAATCGATACAAATTTATATTTTCAGATTTCCTAACATATAAAAATTCCATTTTATAAATTAATACATTCTTCAAAAAATATGTTACTATATATATTTATAAGATGAATAATATATATTGTATACCAAATGTAGGATCAAAAGAGTATATGTTTTACTATAAGAGGAGGTGAATTGTTGTTTATAAGGATAAAAATTAACTTTTTAACAACTGAATTATAGAACATATTAGATGAAGTTTCATGATGAATAACTTTATAATAAGAGTTATAAAATATTATTACATACAATATTAAAATTTTATTTAGATATTAATAGTGGAATTAGAAAATTGAAAAAAGTTGATTAAAAAATTATAAGGTAAGTAAAAAAAGCATCAATAATTTTTATAAATTGTTTTACACACATTAAAATTTATTTTAAAAGAAACATTCAACTAGACATATGGTTTCCCTGATATTAACATTTTCATAATGCTATATATTTCATAACCATATAAGCCCTCGATTACAATGATAATACAAATTTTAGTTTTCCTTGCCTCAATGAGCCTCGATCAAACTGGTTAGAATAACTTCTATATATCTAACCTGAGAGCCCTTAATCAGACAATATTAGAACAAAATATTACAAAACAAAAAACTAATTCATTTTCTAAAGTCTTCAAAAACATATTTATTATGTGGATAACTATCTAAATATTAAAATCGAGTGGTCTCTTATAATACTATGTTTCAAAGAATTCATAGAAACATTATTTTTCATTGTTTACAGATGATAAAATTAACTTATCCTCAATCATGCATATCTATTTATAGATTTTATCCATTGAAATATTCTACACATATGGGGATTAGTTGGTATAACATCATATGAAATCCTTCTCCACATTTAAATTTAAGTATAGTGTCTGTTTGATAGCTGTCTTGTTTTACAAAAAAATTATTTGTGTATATTGCATTTTGTAGAAAAATAATTATTCATCTAGTGGAATGTATATAGTTCACCATCTAGTATTATTAATAAAATTTTCTCAATCAGACACATCTCTCTCCATATGATAATTTCAATATGTTATATTTTAAGAAACATCATCTGTTGTACATTGTAATAAAAATATTCAAGAGTTTATGTAACATAGTTTGGTGATATTTTTGTCCATCCGTCTAATGTAAAAAATTTAATGTTAATATGTTATAAATAAGGATGTTCCTTATAATTGATGTGATAACCTCTATCTAGTAAAACATTAAATATTTCAACAAAAAGATATTAATAATATTGATCAGTATAAATTCTAGAAATGTATATATATAAAAAGAAGTAGATTTTGATTTTCAAAATAAATTTTACAAAATTTCGAAATTATTATTTCAACTCAACATGTGAGTCTCATTAAAACCATGATATTCTCAATATAAATTACAGACCAAAATTTTTATGCATTCAAATACCATGTTAATGTTAATTCATTGTACACAAATAAAAATTTTCCCCTGTAGGATTTTTATTCATTGAGTTATGAACTAATAAACTAGTGATTTATGGTTTAATGATTATTGTTATTTCATTTATAGGAGTGTAAAATATAAAAATGTTTATTTTTTTATTACCGTTTATTAAATTACAGTAACAAGGAGTGACTCTCTGATTTATTATTATTTTATTATAGCATTCTTTTTGTGACCATGTATATCAATGAGAG
Source organism: Viscum album (assembly GCA_963277665.1). Taxonomy (NCBI): domain Eukaryota; kingdom Viridiplantae; phylum Streptophyta; class Magnoliopsida; order Santalales; family Viscaceae; genus Viscum; species Viscum album. The sequence goes on along the minus strand of OY728153.1, from coordinate 285,963,633 downwards.
AGATTATTTAGAGGATACATTGGGTTAGTTTACACTGAAAAAGAGTTTTTTTAAAATATGATTAAATATTTGAAGGGTAGTAATGGGTCTTAAGGGTTAATTTTTTAAATAATAAAAGGTGAATTATAGTCTAATAATTGAATATGATCTTAATAAAGAGGTACTACTTTATGATCGTGAGGGATGAAAAAACATAAAAATGTTTTCAGATCATCAGTAAAATATTTATTCTATCATGACCTTGTAACGTGTAGCTGATGGTTTTCTTCTCAGGCGTCTATGTAATGGATCAACTGACGGTTCAGTGGTTTGATCTATATTAGTAATGGACGATTATTATATCAAGGGATCAAGGTATATGATGCAAGTGGTGTTTTGTGTTACTTGAAAAGGGTTATTCTTGTGGGTAGTGTAATTACCCTTTATCGTCTCTTTTAATTTAGTGGTTCTTATTTTAATGTATTGGGAAAATTTATCTAATAGAAGGTTGTATTTACAATGAACCTTCTTTCTGAGAATTAATATTTAAATTGACAAGACTATGGATGGGTTGGGGAATACCAACCTATAATATTTATGCTGATTATTATAAGAGTTTTTGGATATATTACAATATATTATTTTGATTGATTATGAGTTTAGAGATTTTGGAAGCAATTGGGCCTAGTTTCTAGATTACTATGAGTTTGAATCTGTTATGAATTTTCCAAAAATATATCTAATTTATTATGAGTTTAAATGGGTTGGTAATAGGATAAACTATTATTCAATAATTGGTTTATTTTTAATATTTTCTCAAAGTATTACATAATATTTAGTCGATTATGAGTTCAGATGGTATAGAGATATTCCATCCTCGTTACCTATTGATTATGTGTTTAAATGGATTTGGTAATATCCCAACATAATATATTGTAAATAGACAGCTTGTATGGATTCGATTGTTTTGAAACATAATATCCATTTGCATATGAATTTTAAAATTTTAGAATATATGATAACCTAGCTCCCAGTTGACTACATGCTTGGATGGGTTATATAGTGTGTCAACTAATTATCCCTTTGATCATTAGTTTTATTGTGTTAGATATTATACTGACCAAGTTTCTTGGGGCCTAAGGTGATATTTTGTGTGGATTCATTTCCAAACCATAAACTCTATATTATGTTTGAGAAATTATTGATTCAAATAAATGATAATTTTTGAAGAAGATAATGTTATATTCATAGATGTTTGGTATGAAAATGATGGGTCAATATATTTTTTATATAACTTGTTTTTATATTTTCTATCAAATACCTCGGTTTAATTTTCCTATATTTGTATTATATTTGGGACCTCATTTGTGGTTCACTATTGAGTTTTTGACTCGCACCATATAAGGGAACATATGTGGATATTCATACCATATGGTTTACTTATAAGAGGGGTAAAATACCATGTATATGTATGGGGATGGAGTGCTTTCATAATTACGAGAATGATGTTTTGAGGTAATGAAAATGTATTTTCTACTAGAACCTATATCCTTTATTTATTTTTGTTATATAATTTATTTTATATCTCATTTTTTGTGTTCTCTTATAGATGTATGATAATATTTATTAATATATTTCCATTTTATTATGTCATGGTGTTGTGTATTTATTATCATGATAATTATTATTCAAATCATTATTATTTATTGGTTATACTATCCATGGGTATTTTGGTTGTTTTCCTCTTATCACATTCCATGATGCCAATGGTTTAGTCTCCATTATATTTTTTATTTAATCCTTGACGCTAGTCAGAAATATATATCATTTGAGAAGGTGTGTCTAATGTAATGTGCTCACCAAGTTAGGGCTATTAAGTAGATGACTAGGACAAAGGAATAAAAAAATGATATCAGAGCGTTCTTTATTTGATTTTATTATTGTTGTTTGGTAGGTGAATATAAGAATGGTCAAAATATGAGATGGATATCATGCATATTCATACCTTACACTAGTGTGGTGTAAGTATAACTTTTCTAGTGAAATTTGGATTATATATTTTTATATTTATGGGTTTTAAAGTTTAAATATAAAATTAATATAGTTTTTAGTGTATAGTTTTTCTCTAAGAGTAGGTTAGTAATAGGAATGTGAACATGCATTATTGATGGAGGATAGGTTTTCAATACATGTTTATGAATCAGGTTAATTTGAATTGGTTTTAAGAAATGCCATTTCTATTAAATAAAAAAATCAACAAAAACATATTTTGGTTCTTGTTTAATAACTTATTTTTTGTGAATGACATAAATAAAATAGGTCATTCTACCTATGGTGATAATTATGAAATGATAGAAATTTATACATTATGACGTGAAAATTTGTCTGATTGTAAAAATTGTAGAGTATAGACTATATGAATATAGATCCCGTGATGGATATAGGCATATGATGGGGGAATTTATAGAATATGTATTTGGTTATGTGAGATAAAATTTATGTGTGTTGTTTCTTGAGATGTAACCAACATGGGGATATATGGAACATAAACTCGGTAAAGTCCCTATTAATAATGATTTATGAATCATGATGTGGTGATTAATGTGTTTTAGTAGAATAATAATGTTATTTTCGAATTTCTATGTAGATGTGTTTTGATATCTATTATTAAGGTGATATTGTATTACGTGTGTGTGATTGAGAGATATCCAAAGGTGTCTAGGTATTTATATGGATACCATGATAATTGAAATCATGGGTAATTGATTTATATTTTGAGAATATTATATGTGTGAAATTTGATCAAGGTAATAATATAAGAAAATATATGGTTTTAGCATGTAATGATAATATATAATATATATTTCTTCTTGAGAATTTTGATTGAACTAAATCGGTTTTATGTTAAAGTATTTCAGAAAATATATCCAAACCCGATTAGATATAACTTTGGATAACATGGTTGAGTAGAAAAGGTTTAATTGCATGATACTGAATTATTTCTAGACAATACGTATAGATGTAAAACTGTTGAATTTATACACCTTCATGAGAGTGGTTCTTTAGTATATATCATCCTATGGTGATAAGGGAGTTAGTTTTCAATTTACATACATGATATAGAAGACAAAATTTCTAAGGTTTAATTTTATGGTATTGTGTTTTGGATGTATTTACCTTTGATAACATGTGATACATGATTATTAGAAGTTGAAGAATAATTAATAATTGAGTGAGATAGTGATAGATTCTTGAAATATTTTTCCTTCGTAACTTCTTATAGTAAATTCACGGAATTTTTATTCATATTGTGTTGAATAATCACACTTGGTGTTAGATAGGGTATGATGCAATTTCTGAATAATGGATGATACACATCATCTTAACCTAATAATATATAAGTGAATTATTGCTTAAATACTACACAATTCATGAGTCAGAGAAGTAATTAATTTGGGGATGATTAAATATGGACTAACCATAGGTGACCAGGGAAATCAAATATGACCGTTATGATAAATGAGATCTCAATGATTTCATGATATGGTTATGATATTTATATTATAAGTGTTATCATTTATGAAAACTAGTACAAACTAGCTCAAATACCCTGGTACTTTGATAACACACCCAGTCTTCACAAATCCTGATGGGTGTTCTTGATCCCCATTGGTCGGTGTCTAGGACCTCTCATCATACAAGATAAAGACAGTAAAGGGTTTTCCATAAAAAAAATAAAATATATAAAAAATTTAGTTTGATCAAATGAAAAGAACACAAGGAGAACAATACTAGAAGTCAAATTGGTATAAAAACCCAAAATAAAACCATACAGAACAACATAAAAACAAAAACCCTAAGAGAATACAACATTCAATGAACCAAGGATCAATAACTAAAACCATATCCAAGTGTCACATTACACATGGTTTATCTTAGATGAATAAAATCAGTAAACCCCTAAAGGTACAAGTTTTATTTGTGCCAAAAGCATAGTAGGGTCTCACCAAGGCTTCTATAATATCATTATACATTATCTTACCAAATAAATATTTCATTTTTAAATATCCAGGCATGAAAAATAAATATAATATTAAAAACAAATAATTATTTACTTTTATGTTGATGGAAATATTTTAAACAATGTCTTAAAAAATAATTTATATAAAATAGTTTATGTAAATTGATAAGGCACGTATAAAACAGTTTCAAAATAGTGAAATGTATATCGAATCATTAATAATGAAAAACATGGTCATCTACTTAAAGGTATGATAGTTCCTATTTATAGGATCCTCAAAAACTCAATTAGGCAATTATGAATGTATGTGTACACATGTCCCTCAAACACTAGTTTAAGGGGAGAGGGCTCATCACCATCCCCTCAAGGCTATGACCTGCTGCATTATTTTTGATAGAGTTGTAAATATTTAGTAGAGTGCAGTCAAAACAACTCACTGACAACCAAGTGCTTCACATTCTCAAACAATAAAAAATAATGGTAATTTTTTTTTAGAATAGTTCAAAATATAGTTTCCCTTTTTTCATTCCAATATGCTAATTTTTTGTTAAAATCCAATCATGGTTGTTTAGTCAATTTAGGCTATTTTCTAGGATGAAACCAAATAAGTTTTTATCAAAAATATTTAATCCATTTTTTCCAAATAAAAAATTGAAATCAATTTATTATATAAATTTTATAATTTAATTTCATAATTTAATTTCACAAAATGAAATTTTAAAATTTCCACCAAATTCAAATCACACCTCAAGTCACTGGAATTGGGGGGTTTCCTCCAAACCTCACGCCTAATAAATCTTAAACCCCAATTTGATTTGAATTGGGTTTTTCAGAATTGAATTGAAATAAATATGTTATAAATAAATAAATTTAAGGTCAAATAGATTTTACAAACATAAATGAATCCACCTACCAAAGATCATGGGATCACATAACACAAATTCCCTAATGGGATTCGCCAATTAAGGCCATCGACAACAAAGATAAGAGAATCAAACATATATTAAAGACCTAAAACATTGAATATTAGTTCATCTAATATCACATAGATCTATCAATCCTTATGGAGTATTGAGGAAGAATGTGGGAGTTGGAGAATATGAGAAAAAATATTATTAGAAAAAGATTGAACATCATTTTCCATGATCTAAATCACTTCAAAAGGAGTTTGGAGGATCCAAAACTGATCTTTTGGCCCTCAAAATACCTATGAAATCATCTAACCACATGTTAGGGTGGAGAAGGGATCTAAATGGGATTTCTAGTAATTTAAAACATTTTTTAGAATAATTATATCACGCAGACATGGTTAGTGGGGTAGGGCCACATGGTTAGAGAAAAAGTGTACCACACTAAAAAGGTGCATTGTTTCTACAAGGCCGGAACAAAGTTTCTCAAACCATTCCCTAACTGGGAAGGCCCACATATCCTATTTTTTAATGGGTTTCTCAATCTGGGATCATGGTTTGGAAAAATTGTATACCAACTATGTATAGCCCAAAAGCCTACCAAAATATTCAAAATTTCACTTGATGGACCACTGAACGAGACCCCACCAAAGAATGATTAGTAGAGGGTTTGGGAAGTACCTAAAAATTGTAACAATATGTTAGAACCACCCCACTATATAAACATTCTTTCCCTAAAAATACTATCAAGAAACTTCCATGTAAAAAATTTAACGGTCATTCTCTCTCATCAGTGCCTTCCTCTCCCATGTCTCATGACTGCTAGAACCGTGATTCCATATCACTAAAACCAAAGGTATCTTCCTCTAATAAAATACCTTAGTTTTAGAATCAAATATCCTAACTAAATACTCAATCACAGATAAAAGATGGAACTCATTGAACATGATTAATATTTATTGGGGATAAAAGATGGAACTCAAATATCCTAACTAAATACTCAATACAGTTTTGAACATTAGATGGATCAGAAAGATAATATTGATGATGTGATAGAGAAAACAAATTATATATTGACATCAACTGTGGTGGAAGATATAAATTATAAGACACTTTACACATCTTACCAACAACCTAAAAAGGTCCCAAAAAATGAGGATAAATATTCCCTTTCCTCCCAAGTCGTTGATGATCTAATAATGTTAAAATTTAAAGAACACATATTCCCCAACTAAAAATTCCTATGGTCTACGATGACAATAAACATATAACTAATACCATATCTAGGCCATTGATATTCTTTGAACAATTAAAACAATATTTTATATTATCTCGTGAACTATGTTTGATTTAACTAGTGAATGTTCACTAATCTCTGACCAACACAATAGAGTTTTTTATGTTCGACCCAATATTCACTCAAAAGTATCCATAGTGACCATAGATTGGTAACTATAGTTATAATGATACTTAAAATGCAAAAATGGCAATCCCATGCCCCAAAAAGTAAATAATGTTGGTGTGGAGCATATTTTCATGAATCAGTGTAGCTCTTTCTATCTAGTCATCCAACTAGGATGGTATACCTAACTCAAAAAACATGAGATCCAACATCATCCCGGAGTCCTTTCCATTATAGAGATATGAATTTGGGATCTATATTAGTGGGGATAAAAGATGGAACTCATTGAACATGATTAATATTTTTTACATAGATATTTAACTACTCCTCACGTTTTGTTGAATCACAAATGTGTATAAAGTGAGATGATTATGTAATCCTAGAAATTAAAGCTCATATCACACTATAATTTTTCTTGGTACAAGGAAACCTGACTACAATGTCCATAGATATATTCCCCCCTATACAAGTTAGAACTAGACGTGGCTGGAACAACCATAATGGTCCCTAGTGCTTAGCCTTCACCTGTTGGCATGTATAGAAATGGGAAATAAAATTATTTAGCCTCATCACATACATGGACACAAAAATCATCACCGGATGTCATAGAACCTTTTCATGGTTCCTGGTTACACTACCCACTTCTAATTATTTAAATTCCACACCACAGATTTCCTAATCAAAAATGGTAAAAAAATTGATTTTGATAGCTAGAAACATTCTCTCTTCCATAAAGTTAGTCTATAATTCCTCAAAACTCTTCATCAAAATACTTATCTTGAAGTGTCATCTTAGGATGAGTGGTTTTCAACTAAACACTATCCATGGACACCTTAACCACTAATTCCATGACCATAATATGAAACTATGAAAAAGAGCCATCTATTTTCACACTTCCAACGATTCTCTTGTGACCATGGTCTGAAGTACGCTTCTAAATCATTCACATTGAAATTTAATCTCTCCAAGGTATATCCAATGTCAAAATAAAATGATTATAGGCACTCCACAAAATTCCTTTGATGGAGATTAAAATCCTTTAGAGAGAATATATAAGTCAACATCTTTTGGTCATAATACATTGTAAACCGTTTCATAAAAAGGAAATGCTTCAAAATATTAAGTGTTAACATCACAGATGTGAGTTCATAGTTATGATTCAGATAATTTTTCTCATGTGGCCTAAGATGCTGAGAGCCATAGGTAATGACATTATCACACTACATAATATCATATAAAAAAAACTGTACCCAATGCATAACATAATACCACATAGACATTCCCAACCACTAGAAAATTCAATACCAATGCATTAGTGAGATTATATTTCATTTGAAAAAATAACTATAACATTTCTCACCCCAAAAAATATTACTCCTTTTGATTTAGGATAGTGATCTAAGAATCCAATAATGAAAAGTACTTTACAAGCTAGTGAGAATATCAAGCTAAACCCAAAAAACCAAATGTAAAAATTATTTAGTGGTTATTCACATGTCATAAAAGATTTAACTATTTTATTTTAAACTAAAATACCATGTTCTGACACCACGTGTCCAAAAAACATCACTTCCCAAATCTAGAAATTATATTTCAAAACCATGGAATAAAGTCAGTGATTTGTCATAAATTATAGAACTTCTCTTAGTTGATGTAAATTATCCTCATCATACATATAGTAAAAAAATATGTTATCCAAAAATACCACTAAAAATGTATAAATATACACATGTAAAATCATGTACATTAAAGATATAAAATCTATAGGATCCTTTATTAAAAAAATAGTAAAAAAAGTTACTCATAATGGCCATACCTTATTTAAATAACGGACTTCATAGTGATAGATTCTTTTATTCTTAACAGAAGATAATAAAATCAAAGATCAATCATTGAAAACCACATAATCCATTTTAAATGGTATAACGAATCATTAATATGTGGTAACAAATATTTTTTCATCACCATAACTTGATAGAGTTTTCGATAATTAGTTCAAAGGAGAAGTTACCCATCAATAATCACAGAAAAGAGGGAAAGTGCTACCCCAAGATGACAGACTCATCCTTATAAATCATTTCACTGATATATTATTTCTCCATAAAAAAAATAGATATCAATTTCCCTAACTGAAGATAAGATGGTCCGACACTACTCAACCTTTGGTCCCATTCTCCCTGAATGAAACCGAACACCCCATCGGGTACAGTAATGGATACCTTTCGAAGATAAAAATTAATTATGGATTTATTAGAAATGATCTTACCCATCACAAGTACGATGTCTAAAGGATTTCATTCAACAACCATAAATTTCCAAATAATCTCGATATCATATAATGAGGAAACACAGATGGCACAATGGATACCCAACTCACACTTCATTATATGTGGTGTAGTAATATCCATCAAATATGAATAAAATTCATAGGAGGATTTATAAGATTCCCAATAACAGTTTAAATGAATGAATTAGATGCACCAGTATCATTTAATGAATTCGCTAATAACAATGAAATAGTGATGGTACCTATTATAGTCACTATACTTGCATATTTTTCCTCTGGATATAGATCCAATGCATGAAGACACTTCATTTAGGATTCCTATGGCTATAACACCTTAGTCCTTGTAGAATCTGATTTCAACATAGTACTTTTTGGTTAAGATGAACCCCAGACATTTTGTGGAATAGAATAGAAATGTTATAACACATACAAGTGACCAGAAAGTCTATAGAATCCACACACATTGGGTTCCGCAGAAAAACACATTTTGAATTCCCCTACATGACACACTGATATAAAATAAAAGGGACACATCCTAGAACTATATAAGGTATATAAAATCAGTTGTTGTGAAATCCACTATGATAATCATCACACGTCCACCTTCCATTAAGTGAAATCATAGAACTGCAACTAGGTGAAAAGGGATCTCCCTTTAACCCTGAATTTCAATCCATGTTCATCTCAGCCATCAAAAATATATCAAAAAATAAGTTGAAGAAGTATTATTAATCAAGAATGGTTGTGAATTAATTCCAAATCAATGTCCTATATTGAACAATAGAGTCATCATATTGTCATTTTATATTTTTTTGGTGAAAACTATTTATGTGCATCAATGTGATTTGAATATTTATTTATGGTTTTGTCCCCCTAATAGAGTTTGAAATAAACCATTACCTTGGACAACACAATCATATCTAGATAGTATTATTCAGTGAAAATTTCTTTAAAGTCCTTCCAATATAATCCCTCATGCTTCTTTTACATCACCACAGTGTCCCACCATCTTCTGTGAGGCCCCACTAGTAGGAAGGTGGAACATTTCACCTTGATAGAATCAGGCGTCTTTAGGAACATAAATAAAAGATTTAAATTTCTCAACACGTCCTTATCCATTTGAGGATCCTTATAGCTGTTGAATTGTGGTGGATTTTGATAAAGGAACTCTTAAGAATGAATCCTAAGTTAATCCCTATAATTCTCAATAATGGAATAATTACATATACCAATGGGTTGGAAATGTTGGTTTAGGTCTCCAAGCCATTGGTATAGCCTATATAAATGATTTCTTAAACCATTGGGTGATTTGGAATAGGGAAGAAACAATCCCAATGGTTTGGAAAATAATGTTGGGATAAGTTTTTTCCAACGGTTTGGAAAAAATGTGGGGATAAGTAAATATATATATAAATTTCTAATGGAGGTTTGAAACCCCAACCTCCGTGTTATATATCAATAAAATTACCACTATCCCAGAGTTTACTTTGAAAATATATATTTATATATTTATATATTTCATTTATATATTGATTTATTTGATGATACTCGATAAATATACTCATGAAAAATTAGGGTACATATCCCAACTATTCCCAAAACCATTGAGATAGGCCTTTATTAATTGTTTTGAGTACCATATGGAAAAGTGGCCTCAAAGAGGGATTTTCCCAATGGTTTACCAAACTGTTGGAAAAAGTATCCTCAAAGAGGTATTTTCCCCACGGTTTGTCCAAACAGTTTGGAAAAGGGGCCTCAATGTGGGATTTCCCAAAATTTTGGCGAAACCGTTGGGAAATCCATAATCATTCCCAATGGTTTGGCCAAACAGGTGGGAAAAGTGACCTCAAAGTGGGCTTATTCAAACATTTTGTCCAAAATGAAGTGAAAGGGGGCCTATACCAACGGTTTTTGAAAAACATTGGTATAAATGTATTAGTATAAGTCATATTTACAGTAGTATCTCCACAAATCGAGCCAAAATGAATATGGGTCAAAGTGCTTGTCCCAAATCTTAGACAACATGCACAATAACTTTGACCAAATTTTAGTCGACTGGAATTTTTTCTCACTATAGTTCATTAAATGATTCTTCCAGGATCTGATTCAAACGTTATCCTAGAGTCATGATGCAACAAATAATTATAAAAAAATATTAAAGGAATTAAAAAGATTCCTCTGATTGACACACAGACTAGAGAAACAAGGAAATTAATACTAATTGATAGAAAACTATATTTGTCTTTCAACTAGTAAAATTAAAATAAAGGAAAAGTCAAGAAACAATCCTCAAGATTCCTCTCCCAAACCATTCTTAGTTATATATGGGACATTATGGTTGGTACTATTGAGTAAATCAATCATGATTTCCTTCTATGTCCTGACAACATTTCGCAACTACATACTGATATGATGACATGTTTCTTAACATGATCCTATGATATCACTCTTTCATGAACTAGCTCGAAGAGGGTTCCCAATCCCCACAGGTTAGAGGCCTGATCCTTGTGTTATATGACATAAAATTGGGAACAATTTTCCAAAAAAACAACAGAAGAAATAGAAACATGTTGGTATGTTAAAAATAAAACTCCACCGGGATAACATTATGAGAAGTAAAAAAGATACGAAAGCCCAATGTACAACTACAATGAACCAGAATTAGTGTGATAAAGAACCCAAGACCCAAAGAAATAAAGTTATCTTGGGGCCAATGATCAACAACAATAACAAAATACAAGTTACACTTTACCCTTTATTGATCCTAAAAAAAATATTAACCAACATCCAAAGTCACTAGTAGGGTGTGTGAAAAAATTACACTGAGGTCTCACCAAGGATTCCATAATAATATTCCATATTAGATTAAAAATATAACATTAAATTTAAAATAAAAATTCATGTAATTATATAAAAATATTTAAAACAAGTCATTATTTGCACTGTAGTTTACTAAAATATTTCAAACAATGTCTTAACAAAAATTTTCTAAAAATCAATTTATATACATTCAAATGGCATGTGTAAGATAGTTTACAATAAATTAAATTTATATCAAATAATTAACAATGGGAATCATGATAATCATCCATGAGGTATGATATTTCCATGTTATGGGATCCTTATAGACATGAATAGGTTATCAAAATAATGTGTGTATGCACATTCCTAAGACAATAGTTGAAGATGAAATGTCACCATCCTATTCAGGATGTGACCTACTTCAATATTTTTGATATAGTTGTAAAGTTTAAATAGTGTTGTCCCAAACAAATTTTTAACTTCATAGGCTTTCATGTTCTCAAGAAAAAATCAATAATGGGAATATTATATCAAATATGTTCAAAATACATTTTCCCCAATTATCATTCCTATATTCAAATTTCTCTTTAAAACTGTACATGTGATTTTAATCAATTTATGTTCCTTTCCATAGTAAAAACAAATGGGTTTTTATCAGAATAGTTCAATCCTATTTTCATAAATAAAAAATTAAAATCAATACCACAAATCAATTTTTGAAATTAATTTCACAGTTTAATATAACAATATTAATGTCTCTAATTACCAAAAAATTCTAATCATTTTCCAATTCAATGGAATTGGGTGATTTCCACCAAATCTCAAGTCATAGAAAATTAAAATCCCAATTTTTTAATAATTAGATTTTCTATAATCTATTTGAAATAAATATAATTGAAATTATGAAATTTAGGGTTAAATAAATGGAATAAACTTAAACGAAACCACCTACTGAAGATCACTGGATCACGTAACAAAAACTTTTCAATGAGATTCACTAATGGAGAAAGTTGACAACATAGAGCATAGAATCAAACCTAGAAGAAAGATATAAATAAATAAAGATTATATCCTCAAACAATATAGAGATATATCAAACCCTAAGGAGGAGAGAGGGAGAGAGTGGGAGAGGGAGAATAATATAATAACTCTTATAGATAAGATAGTAAATGATGATTTCTTGGATTTGACTTTCTTATGAAAAGGATTATAGGTTCATAAAATGGTTCTTGTGAGCTAAAAATTCCTATTAAATCGTCCAACCCTGAGTTAGGGTTGATCGGGGGTCTAAATGGGTGTTCAATGAATTTGAAAACAATTTTCTTAGTAATTAAATCTCACATGCATGGATAGATGGGTAGTGCCTCATGGTTAGAAAAACTATGTACTCGAACCACAGGACCCTCTAAAGGGAGTCATAGTTTATAGTAGGTCAGTGAAAGTTTTTACAAACCATTCAGGAACTATGAAAACCCTCACATCCTGTAAATGCATGGTTTGTAATACCATAGTGTATGGTTTAGGAAAATCATGTGCCAACCATTTACATACCAAAAGCCTTCAAAAAAATTTCACATTTCACCTGAAGAATCCATAAATGAGACCCAACAAAATAATGAACTAAATAGGGTTTAACGAATACTTAATAATAGAAACAAGATGTTACAAAATGTCATAAAATTGGTCCTAAGGGAAATGTCACCATTGAAAAGGTTATATTACAACAATACAATATTATGAAGGGCTAGAAGTTCCCTAGACATACACCCCAAATCTAGTGCAATACAATCATTCTACAAATACTATATTTAAGACTAATCAAGATTAACCTATCTTTATTTTAAATCATTACCATAGGATAAACATTATCACTCCTAAAAAATATTACTATCCCATGAATGAAAGGTTTAATGTCTTTAAAGACCATCTATATATGAGAACTTATTTTATAATATTTTTGAACATGATCACAAATTTTAACCCAAATAGACCCACATATGTACATCTCATAGGTTATAAACATCTTCAAAACCCATGATAAAATGATATAAAAGGATTGATTTCAAATGCATGGTAAGGGAATATGTATCGATATGTTATCAAGGGAAATATCATAAGAATATTATAAAACATGACAAGTGGAGGAATATATTATTAAAACAACATTAAATAATAATACTTTTCCACAATTCATGCATAAGTATGTGAAATATCAAATTAATAAACATATAATATGAAGAAATAGTGTACAATTAGAATATAATAGGCATTATACATAGAGAATAATCATATAAATATTGTTTAGAAATTTAATTTACCCTTAAAAGATAGAGTAATAACGAAATTTGGGAAAAAATCATCGGTAAATTTAATATTATGTACCAAAAATTGTATATGATTACTTTTTTGAACAAATAAATCCCCATGATTCATGTTAGGAAAAACACATCCAACACTTAATGTTGTTAACAAAAAAATTAACTCTCTATATTGTGAACAATCAAAATGTCCTTTATTGTTGTGAACCAAAATAATTCCATACTTAGAAACCACATCTCATTAAATATAAATCCTTAAAATTTGAATTGATGGGAGATATAAGACCCCAACCATCACCATCTATACATTGGAGTTCCACTTAAAATCAAATCATTAATTTTATCATAATTTTAATAATGAGAACAATAGAAGTTTCATATTTTTTCCAAATGTTATCAAATAAAAATTTAATAATTTGTACAACAAAATTGTCTAACAAAATTAATATTTAATCATATCACATATAGGGTGATTTATGAACCAGTGTTCAATTGGAGAATAATCCATGGAGAATGAAAGATTAATAATAATTTATTTCATTAAAAATTTATTAATAACATCTAAAATTGTATTTTTAATGTCACATTTGAAAAACAATAAGTTGAATAGAAAACCTTTTAAAAATTACTTTAAAATTTTATGAATAACTATACATTGCAAATAAATAAAAAATGTGTAAAAATGTGACATATAAGTGATGAATATAAGGCCATGATTATGAAATATCAATTAAATAATTTAACACAACATTGTTTAAATAAGAAAATATTATGTTGATAATGAAACCATTTTATGGAAATGAATAAAGGGGAATAAAAATATCACGAGATAGACAACAATTTCAGTTTTCACTTGGGAAAATCAAAAAATGGTGGGAAGAAAAAACATGCTTATATAGGAAAAACCCATTAAAATAAATGGGAATTAATCTTAAATTTATTATGTTCATCAAATTATAGATTCATCCAAAGAATATGGATTATGTATAAAACATTATTTACCTATAAAATAATGTGTAAATACAATATAGTGTCACCATAAGCCATAATATTTAAATATATAAATAAAATATTCAAAGACGAGAGATTATAACCCATAGAAAATATTTGAGTTTTGAAAACCCCTTGAATCATTGGTATCCATGGAATCAAAATACATTTAGAAACTATGGTGTGTCTCTAAAAACCCCTATGCACGAATATGGTAAAATATATTCATTAGGATGGAAACATGCCATATCAATGATATAATGTTTTAAATGAGGAAATTTCTACGATATTAAATTTGACATAGATAGCCACTTACCATATTTCTCAGTTTAGTTGAATGACATCTAAAATCCAGTATAAAAAACATAAATATCATAATTGACTGATTATAATCTTATTTCATGTACAAAAACTTTTTAAAATGTCATTTATAATTATTCTATTAATGTTTATTAGTTATTTAATAATATATTTTCAATATGGGGTATGATTATCCTTAGTAATTATGAACAATTTTCATAGTAATGGTGTTGTTATACATTCATCTACCACATATAATGTCCCTAACCATCCATGATACCCTGATACCCTGATACATGGTCATACACTAACATGGTTTGAATGTATATTCTGATCCCCAATGTTCAACTACTAGCACCTAGCATCAGATAAAGATAAAGAGGGAACATTTTTGCTACAAAAAAGTAGAGGATAACAATACACAAGTTAATATATCAACAATCCTCAATTGTAATGTACCTAATTTCAATTAGGTAAAATAATACCCAAGTATATTTCTAAACAATTCAAATAAAACCACAAGGTCAACCAAATAAAAGCCTCAGAATGAATATGTAATAGGTGGAAAATAACTCCACCAATCACCACCACCACTCCACATTCCAATGTATCACAAACATCTACCACCACCATGTAGTGAATTTCCCTTGCTCAAACATGGGATAAGAAAATATAAAAATTCCTAAAGTCAAAAGTTGGCTGTGATTTTTAAATCTTACTAGGACTTCACCAAGAGTTCTATAATATATTCTATCACATTAAATTAGTCATGCATTCAATTTAAATAATACATGGTATGGCATATCAGAACATATTTGTGTTAAAAAAGATTTATTTTTAATGTATGGAAAATATTTCAAACATGTTTAAAATATACATTTCATATAAAAAATTTTATATAAATCATTAATAATAAGTAAAACTGGTCTATAATCAATTAATACATAAAAAAACACATAACAAGCACCATAGTCATCTACCATCCAATATATTAGTCTCTAACTATAGGATTCTGGAACATCTCATATATATGATCATAGATAATCATGTGTTCACATATCCATCCGGATTAGGCTAAATAGTATTCAACAGTAGCCTATCACAGATAACAATGATGAATATGGTTTTCATTATATTTTTCATCACTAATCCATTTGTAGGAGATCATGATTCAAGCTTGCCTTCCCAAAAGAAACCACTACCTACCTAGTCTTGCATGTGATCTATAAATCAACAATAAATGGCCACATGCTCCCATTTAAAATAAATAATAATGTACAATTCAATTGCACAATTTTATATTTCAATATTCTTTTTCCATTACAAAATCAAAAAATTGTGTTTTTAATTATTTCAAGACTTTTAATTATAAAACCAATAATAGGTTTTCATCTTTTTAATTTAATAAAATTACACATTACATAACTCAAATAATTTTATCAATTCTATATGATTCTAATTCATCCCATAATGCGCATTACTTTAGAATTGGTTGTTTTTTTAAAAAGCATTCCATTTTAATTACGTTATTAATCTTGTCAAATAAGGGTATTTAAATAAACATAAATTTATTTCAAAATAATTTATAATATCAACGTTTAAATTACATAAAAAACCTATAAAAGAACCACGTACCATTAATCACTAAATAAAAATATCAACACCCTCAATGGGAATGACAATGACAATCAAAGGTGAGGAAGATATATCAATTATATCTAGTATCAAGGTCTAACGAGAAAGTGACTAAATCCAAAAAAATAGATTCATCTAAAACAATATGATCAAATATTATCTGAGGATAATGGAATGTAAAATCAAAAGAATATCTATGAGAGGATATCCACTTACCAGAGGGGATCATATCTTCCACCGATAGATTCATTATTCAAATTAAGAGGTTAGAGGATCCATAATCACCCGTAGGGAGCCTCCATGGATGAGAGAATACAATTATTTATGAGTGATGAGTTTAGGGACTTAAATTTTGGGATTTAGTATTTTAGAATGTTTGTGAACATTAAAATAGTCATGTTCATGGTTAGCTGTAGGGGGAACACAGTTAGGTGAAACCGAGCACCATCCATACACCCCAAATATTTTTTGAAGGGATTTTTCTTTAGTGTGCACATTGTTAGAGAAACCATTCACCAACCATGAATTCCCCACTGTATAGGGATCCACAGTTTTTACTAGGGTGGTAAAATTTTGGAAAATAGTATAGCAACCATCCAATGTACAAAAATCCACTTGAATTTTCCATACATTCTCAAAATGACACAAAACAAGACCCAGCTTAAAGTGCATCATAATAAGAGAAATGGAATACTGAAAAAAGAAATTAATATTTTACAAACTCCCCATAATAAATACATTCCCCCCCCCCTAAAATTATGTCTAGAGGATTCCATATCGAAGAGGTGATCCCACAACTATGTCATTAGTTCCATATTCCCCCATGTCTTTGGAGAATATGAACCATATTTCCATAACATTAATACCAAAGGTATTATCCTCCCACAAAGTAAAATTTTCCCAATATTAACTATCATGAGAGAATTCTCATTCATGAATAAATAATGCTCAACAACAAGATCCTCGCATCTCAATAAATGATATTGTTCTAAAAGATATTTTTAATTCCAAGATACATGGAACACATTATGTGTCTACCTTAATTATGATGGAATTTCTAAGAACAAATCTACTTTCCCCAACACCTCAAAACCCCAAAGAACTCAAAAAACAAGGATAATTATTTGTATTCCCCCTAAGCCTTCTATGACTCAAAAAAGTGAAATTTTCAAAAATACACGGTCACTAACTGAAAAATAAAACAATCATCAATGATTGTAAGCATAATATTTATACAAACATTATTCAACAAATAATTATCAAACAAATCAATTGAATGTTATCTATTTTAACGCGGAACAATCGTGGTCCTACCAAATAAAGTTTATCACTCTCTGAATAATATAATAGAGATTTGGAATTTTGGTCATATAAGGCCTCAAAAGGATCCATTTGAATTTCGTACTAGTAAATGTTATAGAAAAACTAAACTATCCCCAAGTTATTATACCAAGACCCAACAAAACTAAGGATGCAAGAACATAGAATGTCTTCCAAAATCATCATAAAATGTAATTTCTAACAATATGTCTACAGAAGATATTCCACAAACAATCATATCCATGATTTCAAGGCATCCTAGAGGGCTTCACAAAATTGAGATGTTAACCAGGTATGTTATCATAGACTATAAAAGACGGTACATCATTCAACCCACTAACCTCCAGTGTATATAGGATCCCAATTTCCTCAAATTACGTAGTATCAGGGATAATTATAAGGTGATATAATTTTATTTGTTGGTCTCTCACAACCCATATTGCATTCGTCATCTAAGGGGTACGAGGATAAACCACCACATTCTCCATCTAAATATCATCCAAAATCCATGTTTTCACTAGTAGTGTTTGAATAAAACATAGCATTTCACATTCTCTTCAAGGACCTACTAGGAAGTATAATAATGTTAAAAAAAGACAATGATGTGGTGTCTAATACATGGCCACCCAAAATGTAACATCATATCATAGAACAAATTCATGGTATATGGGTGCACTACCCCCTGAGAATAATGATATTATCCCATCACTACATTCCTTATTGTAAAATTCTGAATGAACTGGTTTTGGAAACATAGAATACACTCCATGGAGATTGACTACTCACAAATTGTCTCCCCACCATAATGATAGTTTATAATTACATACAGTTTATCTTTTTGCAGATGATCATAAATAACAATCTAAAGATAAGTGTAGGTCAATTAAAAAGTGGTGAAAATAGATTTAGACTCATTCACATACACATTGAAATTTAACTCTGAAAACCGGTCATCATGATGCACCCATTAGATGATTCTTTCAAAAACTGGGTCTGAGGTATTCTTCTTAGTGCATCGGCGATGAAATTCCCCTTTCTAGAGGTATAAAAATCATTGAAATAGAAAAACAATAGGTATTACACCTAACACCTCTAACATAGATTAAAATATTATTGAGAAAATACATAACCCATGATTTTGTGATCAGAATATATGGTAAACCTTTCTATAAAAGGTTAATGTCACTAGAATTTAATTTCATTCATCATGAATGAGATTTTGATATTGTGGGTTGGGTAATTAATATATGTTAAGAAAAATATTTCTAGATACAGATGTTATCACACTATATAATAACACAACCCAATCCCTAACATGATGCATCATATAGGACCATATAGCCTTACTCATCTTCTATAAGAGTCAAATGTAGAATATAAATAAAATGGAATTCAAACACAATAAAACAATTATAGAACTTATAATCCTAAAAATACATCACTCTTTTCTGATTGAGAGTGGACATTGTAGAAGAAAACACTAAAAATTCATATAAAACTAGCAACAATACACTGCTAACCCCATGAATGTCCAAATATCAAAAACAATTCACAGTTTTTCCCATTTCATAATAACATTCAACTTATTTGGATCAAATAAGATACCATGATCCAAGACCACATTGACACACAACAACACTTCTTATATCAGAAAAAAAATTTAATAGCTTGGTATAAATTTGGCCATCTCTCAAAATTTCTAGAACTTATTTAATATGACATAGATGATCCTCGTCAATTGTCAAGTAAATTATGATATAATCATGAAAGAAAATAATGGAAATGTTGAGATAATCATGGAAAAACATGTTCATCAATGACATGAAAACTATACGAGCATTGGTAAGACAAAATTTCTTGACAAGATAGTCATAATGGGCATACCTACACTAGAATGTTGTTCTTGAATGTCTGATTGTTTAATTCAAAACATTTTTTAACCAAATCAAAGATCAATGTATGAGAATAACTTCAACGCTTTTAAATTGATAAATATAAAATCTATTTCAGATAATGAATACATTTTTATAAAATAACTGAATAGAGTATTGATACAAATAGGTGAAACACACCATTATTTTTCTATAAAACATTTACAGGTTCCTTCAACGGTGACATAGTCGAGTCTAGAAAACATTTTTTAGGAAAATCATCCAAATAAGAATTCAAATATTTCAGTTGAGCTAGTGACCTATGGAATGAAGGAATAAAAATAGTTTGAGTACATGATACTGAATCAATAGAAACACAACCTCTCTTAACAATGGGATACCCGATTAATCATAAGGAAAAATGTTGTGAATATTGTTGACAACCGAAGGGAGATCATCACAAAAAGATTACTTCTCCATGTAAAATGAAAATACTAATATTACCCTAACTAAATCAAGAATAAAAGGACTAGCTATACCCACTTAGAGTTCCCATTCTCTCTAAAATACATAGCCCTGCCATCTGGCCTGGAAAATGAGACCCACTGAAATAACTTTAAATCTAGTCCTGTTGAGTGATTATCCAATATGTCATATGAATGAAATAGTTATATTTAATATCAAGAATAATAAAATTCCAATTGAGATCAATATATGATAATGATAAAGAAAAGGTTGCTTAATGGAGACCTGTCTCTCTATATGTACTTAGGGGAAATGTTATTTCAATGACATAAGAAAAAATATCCAATGAAAGAGTTAGAAAATCAAAAACCTAGGTTGATATGAATAAGTTATATGTGCCAGTGTAAAACAATAAAATCACTAAGGATAAAGATATTATGATTGTATATCTCATATTCACTGGACCAATGACCACTTCTTCCTGATACACTTATACTGTATGAAGAAGCTTTGTTCTAGATCCTGTTGATGGAACCCCATTTTTTTAATTTTCATATTTTTCCACAGTAAATTAATGTTATGATAAGAATGTTCCACTATGTAGAGTGAAAAATATATTACATAATTTCTATAGTGATCTTAGACTTCAAGTGAATTACATTTCATGGGAACTACAGTGAAAAACCATTTCGAATGAACTTCCTGGACACACCGGACACAAGTAAAAGGGACAATACAAAAAACTAATGGGGGTCCAGAAGAATATTTCTATCGAGAAACACCATGAGACTCATCCTAATTATTTTTTTTATTAAGTTAACCCACATTACATCCACTATGATAAAAAGGGACTCTCATCATCATAGACTTACTATCCAGGTCCGGCTCAGACATCAACGCTTTATCCATCACACTAGAAAATGATGGAAGCTTTAACATGAAAAAATAGGATCCAATGTCAACTTGATGTCCCATATAAAATATTATTTAAATAATCATCTCAATATTCATAATCTCTGTAGAAAACTACACCATATTAGGAGTATAGTTTTTATACAGAGTCAATATATTTTTACTTTTATGGTGATTAAGAAACTCCATTTACATTGCTAAAACCATTTTATCTAGATATAATGGATTGGAATAAAAGTCCATGAAGTCCATCCTCTCGAATACTTCATGGTTCTTTGTTGTCCTCATTGAATATGGACACCTCCTATTTAGTCCCTCTAACATGAAGCTATCACATGTCACATTAATTAAATTATTCATTTCTAAGAACTCAAAATGTCACTCAATTCCTTTCATCAATCCATGTACCTCATAAAGATCATTTGAGCACAGGAAATATTGTCGATTTTTTGAATATTTTCTGGAATATGATATCTAGTGTCTTCCCATTAAGGTTCCATGACTATATCTAGAACCAAAAGAGTTTTGGATGCCAGATCTAGAGAATAGCATGTACACACCACTATCTCAATGCGATTCTACTCCACAAGAGGGTTCACCTTCAATGATTCATCAATACAACCATCATTATAATAGTTCTAGCATATTCTGAAAGGCATGTTTCTAAAAACCCTCAATATAAAAAAATAAAACGTTATTAAGGATACTTAGATCAACAACAATAATGTGAGTAAAAATTATAAGAATCTATTCAAATAGGGGAATGACTAAAAACAGGTCACAATACACTGGAAATACACTGTTCTCTCACCTCCCATAGTGACTTAAGGCTTGTTATGAAAAGATCTGGCTAGGAAATCACTCAAAACTACTTCCCGTGTCCCATAAATACTACCACATGTCTACCAAGGAAAACCAAAAACATATATAATTATTGGAAAGATGATGAACCTTTTTCTTTGTTACCACATTATACTGAACCATCCCAGATACCTTTGTACCCTAATACCCATGTTGGCACTAATATTTCCCAAATGACGTTTATGTTCCGCATGGAATGAATACTATCACCAAGAATCATAAAATAATATATATAGAACAATTTAAAGAAAAAATATAATAATATAAGATGATGTAATTAATTATATCAACACTCCTTATAGAGAAAATATCATATGTCACACATGTAAAATAGTACCCAAAAATATTGATAAAAACACAAAGAAACACACAATAATATATAGAAAAAAGTATTCTAATATGTATACAATGACTGGAAAACAACTCCACTTGTCACAATCACCACTCCACGTTCCAAATAATTTAAAACATCTCCCTCCACATGTGGCACGTTCCCTTTTCCTTGTCCTAGAATATGAAAATCATGAAAACACCAAAGGAAAAGGTAGTGTGTAAGATATAAATCCACGAAGGATCTCACCATGTGTTTTATAATATCATCCATAACAATAATCTAATCATCATTTAAATAAAAATAATTTATGGAATGGAGTAGTATGTCATTATAATATTAAAAAAACATTACTTCTTTTAAATTGATGGAAAAAAATTTCAAACAAAGAATATATAAATATATTTATATATATATATTGAAAATAATTTTTATAAATCACTTGTCTTGGGTAAAAATATTCTATAATCAATGGATAATATAATCAAAACAATTATAAAATTAAACATGGTCATCATAAATTTATTATATTTGTTTCTTTCTACTGGATCTTCATACTTCCCATATCAATGATCTTTACAGAACATGTGTGCACATGTCCCTCTAGAGCAGGTCGAATAAGACTCATCAAGATCCCCTTGGGGATAATCATGTCGATCAATGTTTTTGTTGTATTTCCCATCATAAATGTATTTCTTGGGGATCAATAAACCAATGTACATTTCCCAAATAACCCACTAACTACACCTTATGTAATGTTCCCAATAAATAAAAAATGGAGAGCCCCTCATTTAAAATCCAACATCATTAACAATTCAACAACCCAATTTTCAGTTTCAATATTCCTTTTCCATTTCAAAAACAATACATGGATTTTTTTCATAATTTCAATCATTTTTTCATATGAAACTAATCCGTGGTTTCCATTATTTCATTTTAATACATTTTCACAAAACAAATATCAATTTATTTTTTCAATTCCTTCAATTTCAAATTCATACCAGATTTATAATTTCATTGGATTTGGGGTTTTTATCAAAATCAATGTCATTTCAATTCCAATTTAAAATCATATCAATTAGAAATTTTATAAATAAATTTAAATATATTAAATATAGTTCATGAAAATTGTGGTTTCAATTACCTGGAAAAAATAAAATAGAAGCACTTAAATTTAATCATTCACTAAAATTATTAACACCCACAATGGGAAGGACTCCAACAATTGAAGTTGAAGATGATATATACATCAGATCTAAATAATTTTGTAACAAGTAAATGATTAGATTATGGTCAACATAGTTGAAATACATTGAAAATATGATGATATAGTACTTTCTAATAATGGTATGAAGGAATATTAGAAGAAACGATGCTTTAGGAGATCCAATTGTTGGAGAAGGATCAACTCATCCAAACATAAATTAATTCACAAAAAAAGAGATTTTATGATACACAATCACATCTAGGTATCATATATGATTAAAAAATATTATTATGGATATGTGGGGTTTATTGGGCCCATAAAACATAGGGTTTTGTATTTTAAAATTTAATTTTCAAACATTTTAGAAGATACAAGCATGATTAGCTAGAGGGGGAAATAGTTATTGGAAACAGTGTGCCAGCAATGCACCCATAATATTTAGGGAACATGATATACCATGTGTTGGAACATGATTTGTGTTACTTTATTCCATCCAAGAATTCACCACAATCCATCGATGCACGGTATGCATGGGGGGACGGGTTTAGCGTACTCATCACTTACCATAAAGCATCTAAAATTTTTAAAATCCTCTAGAACAACCCCAAAACAAGACCCTACTAAATGGGGATCAAAACAAGGGTCATGGGATTACTGAAAGAAGATAATGGTATGTTACATTTCCCCACATTAATATCATAAAATGTACCTGAATAGATATTTTATAATTATTTATAATTTTATAAATTCATTTTATTGTCATTTCTATGATCTTTAAAGATGAATTTTGTGTTTTGCATATTCGAATGATTCATTGGAAACGATGTTTGGTTTCATAAAAAATTGCTAAATTTTTTTATAATAATTCTCGAACCAAAATAAACTCCTTATTTTTTTATTTTTATCATATATTATATGAATATAAAACCTTATTTTCACCCATGATATATATTTTTAGTATTGTTTATGTGGGTTGTCAAAAAGACCTAAACAAGATTGAGCCATGATTAATGGATGATTAAATATTCATTTAGTGATAATATCATTATAACAGAATCATAAATATTATATCTAAGGTTTTTTAATATTATAATTTTAAATAATTATGTGATTAAGGTAACCTGTGTGGAGTTATTTAATAGTACAAATAAATATTTCTTACTATTAGAATTCTCTTTCAGACGGTTGAATTTACTATGGTCTTTTATTTTTAATGTTATTAATAGGTGTTCTTGTTTTTATTAGTAGAATATTTAAAAATTAATAAACATCATACTTACCGATTAATCATATTCTAATAACCATCCATAAATGGTGGTGATAGAAAAAAATAAAATTGATTGTTCCCTGGATGAGATAGTCCACACCTATACATGGATAATGATATCATTTTCCATTGAATGGGGAAATGGGGTAATATGATTTAAAATTTTAAAATATAAAATATTAAATAATTTTTTACTTATATATTAAATTCATTACTCATAATTGCATTGTTTTGTGGTGAAAGAAAATGACCACATTACACCATGGAAGAGAAAGTATGTATAACCCACAGTAAACAGATTTTTTTTCTTAATTGAATAGGTAGAAATGTGGTAAATTGTTGTACCATAACTATAACAACATACCATTAAAATAATTATTTTGATGTTATCATTTTAATATTTTTAATGTATTTTTAATTAATATGGATGGAAGAGAAAGGAATAGAAATGAGAAAGAAATTGTCAGCTATTTATTCCTCACCATTGTGAAGTGAATTAAGCCTTTTAGGGATGGTATTTTGGAACAAAATAGATCCTCTTGTAGATGAATAATTATAATTATAATAGTTTTGGTCCAAAAATTTTCTAAACTAAATGGGTTATAGTGTTATTGGAAGTGAGGGTAGGATTTCCCCTTTTATATGTGGAAATGATGACATTTCAGTAAACAATGAAATTTTTTCATAAATGGAGAATTTTTATTAAAGAAAGTGGATATAAATTGAAAAATAATGGTGAAAAAATGTTACAAGGTTTATTAAGGCCTCAAAAATATATTCATGTTCGTGATTTAAACTTGTTTGAGGAATTGTACACGTAGATTGTTTTTCTAACACTTTTAGCTTTTACAATGGTTACAATTTTTTAACGATGTTATGTTATCCTTTATACTAAAAAATAAACGTGTCCTATTTAAATAATTTTTAAATATGGATTTGAAATTTTAAATAAATTTTTTTATTTAATTTTTAGTACTGCTAAAAATATTCTTCAAAATATTACTTTTATAATTTTTTAAAAACCATTTTTTTAAAATATAAATTATGTTATAAAATTTTAAATGTGGGTTGATAAATAAAAAACAAATTTTCATAAATTCTAATGATAGTTAAAAAATAAATATTCGGTTGTGGAGAATGTTTTCATGATTTTCAAATTAATACGTATGTACTATGAATTTTGAAAATGTCATCTTATTATTAAAAATTGAATTTTTCACTACTCAAGTTTAAACATATCTTATTAAAAATCCTAAAAAATCATCTTCATATAAAATTTGTGTAATAAATAAAAAATGGACACATTTCATCAAATTAAAAAAAATTAATTTTTACTTTTATTTAATATTAAAGTTGTAGAGGAGTACTTTTTTTATCAGAAAATTATTTTTTTATTAACTATTATGTTCCCTATAAATTTCTAGTTAACCTATTTTTAATATAATATTTTATTATTCAATATAATTAATCATTATTAATTGAACTATAATTCAAATTTATGAAAAATAAACTTTAAATTATAATGTTAATTGTGAAGAAATGATTTTTCAAAAAGTATATAAATTCATGACATATATATGTATAAACATTAATATAGATATAATACTAATTTCTACTTAAATTATGAAATATATTTACATTTAATACATAAGAATCAAATATGCACTAGTTTATGATTCAGGTGGCGGTTCATCTAGCATGGATGTTATGGAAATCCCTATGAGCTTCTACTGCTCTTGTAAAAGGTTTTACTAAAATCAAAATTTCTCAATTTAAGTTTGGTATTGGACCATGGAATCTCAAGAAAATATACCTTCCTTATATGTTCAATTAAATTATTATCATATGAAATACATTAATATATTCATTAGACATCAAATTACTTTATTAATTTACTTTGGGATATGGTAACTTCAATATATACAAGCTAATTTAATAACTATTTTTATAGAACATATTTCATAATAATTTTATATCACGGTTTTTAAATTTAATTTTAAATAGTCTATGAAATATTATTTTAATGAATTATCTATTTATGGATAATATATACATAAATATCAAGTCATTATATTCCCCCCCCCCAAATTTCATCATCGCAACTTTAACTATCACATACTGATGAAAATATTTGAGGGAAAAATATTATTCATGACCCATGGTATGAATTAAAAATAAATATTATCCTTATAAAAATAAAGATCATATCATTTCCTCATAATTATGTTATTGTTGATATTGACTTTTCTATAATCCAATGAGCCAAACTTCTCTCGTGATTAGTTAACATTATTCCTATAATAAAATTATTTTTCCAATAAATATCATTATCATCCTTGCACAAATATATATGAAATGTGATTTACCTATTTTTGTTATTAATGTAGTGCCTATGAGATGATATAAAATACACTTCCATAATCATGTAAAATTCCTCTAATGGAAGGATAATGAGTCTTTCATGAATCATGGTTGCATAAATTTATAAGGATATTTTTATTCCTTGTATACAATAATGATACAACTAAGAGTTTTATTATTTTTATAAGTAATATTTAGTGGAAACATACATGACAAAAGACACCTTCAAGCCATGAATGATGAATTAGTTTAAATGAAACCACTTAACTACCAGGATCCATCTCAATGATATTGAAAACAAACACTCTTCCATACACCCTTTATTTAGGATGTAACTGTGAAATATTCTATTCATTAATAGTTAGGTTAGGTATTTGATTTTTATATTTCTCAAAAAAATTAAATTTTAGTCCTCGATGTGTTAGTGATGCTTTATCATGGACATTATTTTCCCCTATTTCATTGTATGACTTCTTAATTTCCATGTGAAAACTATTTTAATTGGGGAATGACATACCACATCTTTGTTCTATATAGAAAATTACATGGGAAAATACTCCAACATTTTTAAAACGTAGAAAAACAAATTTCATTCCTCATGGTGAAATATCATCCGAGCATCCATGATACTCCACTTTCCTTTTTTATTTTCCTATAATAGAAAGAATTTTTGGTTTGTATTTCCAATTTCATCATACATCGAAAAACCACTTTGTATCTTCCAATGTCCCTTATGGTTAATTCATTTTTATGAATTATCTTTATGAAACAAAAGAAATTCTCTATTTTACTCTTAGGTACATAGATAACACCTAATATATACCTTGCAAGCCACATGATTTTTTCTTCATATATACAAATGGGTTTATCTACCATTTTTAAAAAGAATAATTCTCTATCCATATTCCAGTAATGACTTTGAGTAAAAAACTTAAGGAAGAACACATTCTTGAATTCATGCCATCCTATTGAGTATTTTTCCCCACTATAGTTTGTATTATTTATATTATTGGTAAAATGGTAAGCCTCACCATCTAAATTATGAACATATAAGATAACTTTTGCGTGTTCTAAGAACTAGAGATTAAGGAATAAATTTTCCAACACATTTATTCATTTTATATAAATTAGGGGATTAAAAGATTCACTGAAGGATGGTGGATGTTGTCACATGAAAAACTCAATATAATTTTATTATTTTCTTTGTGAATTTTGGAGTTTAACAAGGTTCATGTTATTTCTCATAAATTATGATAAAATTACCCGATATATTTTCAATCATTTTATATCCCATTCGGTTTCATATGGGAAAAATCATTACATAGTCAATTGAAACGATTAAAACTCAACTTTTTATTTCTCCTGAAATTTATATAACCAAATGAATTAATCATTATTGATCAAATATTACATCATAATGGAATTAAAAAAAACTCAAAATCAAAATTTGTTACCCTTTAGAACTGTCACATCATCTTTCAGTTAATTCTAAATTACTATTGAATCAATATAGGTTTTATTAGAGTGGGTTCTCATATATTTTCTAACCTAATTCATTAATATATTAAATCCTTAATAGTGTATTGTAAATAGAATTTGATTAACCAAATCATGTCCCTTGGAAGTTCTAAACCTGTAGTGTAGTTAAGCCTTTTTTTATTCAATAGGTGACGATTGAGTTAATACAGAACACAAATTTTTCGGAGCTATTAAGCCAAGGCATATTTTTTCGAGATCTGACAAAAACATTTAGTTTTTATATTGGGATATTTTTAAGAGTAAAACCACACAATATATACTTTACCAAAATTTCAGGATGTTACCCTATAAATAGAAATATCCATAATAGATAACCATAGGGTTTTCACAAATTTTATCAAAATGTAGTCCCTAAAAATAAGTAAATTAATCCCCATAAATACTTTAACCCTACTCTAACAGAAACTATGTTGACCTAGACCCCCACTCGTGGATCTGGTGTTAATAACATATTCACAAACCACTATCCTAGATATAAACTGTGATTAACAAATCATTATTTTAAAATATTACCATAGGATAAAAATTAAAACAAAAAATAATACCACTACTGGAATAATTAAATCTTTAAATTCAATGAGGATCAATTATATAAGAAATTAATTTTACATTATTTGTGAATATTTATCTATATTTTATCATCATTCTATCTACATATATATATCTCAAAGGTTATACTCATCTGTATAGCCTCAAGAAAGAAAAGATTAGAAGGGTGTGAGATAGAAATTTTAGAGAGGTAATAATTATCAATATTTTATCAAGTTTTAAATAATAAATATATGAGAAAAACTAATAAAGATATCAATATATTATTAAATAACAAAAAATAATAATATCGTTCAACAATTCATGAAGAAGGTCATACAATATCTGGTGAATAAACATATATCATGGAAAAATATTTTTAATTCATGATATAATATACATGATCCATTTATCATATTCCAAGGAATATATATAAGAAATGTTAAATTCCACTTAATCCTACAATAATAAAGAACTTTTTATTTAACATAATCATATTGAAATTATAAATTATGAATTTAAAAAAGCCAAGGAATTTTTTCAGTTAAAAACAGTCTCAGATGCTCATCATTCTTGTATAATGAGATATATACCATTAACTAATGCATTAGAGGCTCATATAATACCACATCCATCATTATCCATTCACATGTGTTCCAATAAAAATTAAATAATTCATCTTATCATAAAAAATCCATTATAATAAAAGGGGTTTCATAACATTTCCAAATGGTGTCAGGTAAAAAAACAGGAAAATTTGATACTAATAATTTAATATCACCAAATTATTATTTAATATTAAAATAAGTAGTTATATTTATGAACAATTACACCATTTGATAAAAAACCTATGAAAATAGAAGAGGGGAAAAATTATATTCCTTAAAAATAATTTCATAATATAATCTTATAAGGAATATATTTTCATGTAATATTTTATATTTTTTTTCAGAAGATGAAGATAAGAAATAAAAAATATTTACTTCAAAAAAGTACAATAAATATACATTGTTAATATCTAAAAAATATGAAAAAATTTGAAGTTGAATAGAATAATATAAGACCATGTTAACGAAAGGTATTATAAATATTTTAAAATGACTTTACTGAAAACACTCTTAAATAAAATGACGATAAAAAATTTATTTTAAAATAAATAAAGGTGAATAAAAATATACTTGGGTTTAAAAAAAATTTAATTTTCCATTAATTAATTTATATCAATGGAAGTAAGTATAAATCAATAATATTAATAGAAAATCCATTAAAAGAAATATGATTTTTTCCTATGAAAATTTCATATCCCTAGAACAGTAGATTCTTCCAAGGAAGTAAAAAAAAAATTGAAATAGTTTTTATATAAAAATGAAAGTGGAGATAAAACATGGTATTATCATATTTTATAATGGATTAATCATTAATAGTAATAGTCAATGTGAAGTGATTATGATCCAAAGACAGGATTTGAGTGACAAAAACCCCTTACATCCATGGTTTCCATTGAATCAAAATACATTTAATTAAGTAACATGCTATGGAACTGAAAACTCTATAAATTATATGGATATGGTAAAATAAATTCATTGTGTATAAAATACAACATCTCAAATATAACATGGAACATTAAATGAAATATTTCTTAAGAAATTAAATTTAAGAAAAAGATCTCTTAACCTTGTTTTGACACCTAGAGAAATGTACTATATGCTTCTATAAAAAACATAAATATCATAATCTCAATTTTAAAATCATTTTTAATACATATAACTATTTTTTAGGATTTATTTGTAATTATTCTCTTAATTTATATTAGTTATTTTATCATCCGTTTTGAATATTAGGTGTGAGTAAACTATGTCCCATTAAAGTAGTTTTATAATGACATAGTTTTTATTCGTTATTATCTAAATGTTTATCAATCCTAGATCATAATTTTTTTTATTTATGTTATATAATTATTTATAATTTTTAATATTTCTTTTAATGGGATTTTCGGTTATGATCGTTAATGATGAATGTGGTGATGACTATGTTTTGACTATTCTTAAAGAACATATGTTATTTTCATAGATAATGGTTTAAAATTTAATATTAACATTAAAACCAAAAAAATATAATTATCTAAATATAAATATCATATATTTTTAGAAATTAAATTACCATATTGACTTATGATATAAATTTATAGCATTGTTCATGTAGGTAGTGATACTGACCCAAACATGATTATCACGTGATTATATAGTGGTTTAGTTGTAAAATCACTAAAAAAATTGATCTTATTTAATGGATATAAATTTTTTATACAAAAATTTTAAATAGTTATATGAATAAGTTAACCTATAAAATGTTATTTCAATGTACGCTAAAATCTTTTTTTCTCTTAGAATGCTTTTTTGGATGACTGAATTTAGTATAGTTGTTTAATAGGACTACTTTTAATAGGTGGTCCAATTATTCTTTACATAACCTCAATATTAATAAAAAAAATATATTAATCAATTAAATACAATCTCATGACCATCAATTTAAGGTAGTGATGAAATAAAAAAACCGAAACAATTATTCTATGGAGGGAATAGTTCAAACATACGCATGAATGATGATTTAAATTTTCATAGAATAGGGAAAATATGTAAAATGGTTTATTATTTTTGAATCTAAAAAATGTCATAAATATCATAAATAAATGTTAAATTCGCAATTATAACCATCACATAATGTGGGGGACAAAAACAAACACGTTACTTATTGGATGTGGTAGTCTGCACAACACACGGTTAACAATTTCATTATTCTTAATATAAAAGGGAGAATGGTTGTTAATGATTCTAACATTATAATACTAGAATAATAGTATATTAATTATTGTTATTTTATAAATTTAATATAATTTAATATAGTTTTGGTTATAATGAATTCACATAAATAAATGTAAATGTGAAAGAAGTGGTTTGAACAGTATACCAGACTACATGAACTATATCTTTCACCATGGGGGTAAAGACTTTCAGGGATGGTATTTGGGGACTACCCAAACCTATTAAAGGTGTAAAATAATGTTTCATTAGGTGTCAGAATATTTTCATATGAAATAAATGGTTCATGGTGTGAGGGGAAGTAAGGAGATGGGTGTCCCTTTTATATGTTAAAAGGGATGTCATTTTTTTAAATACCTAAAACATTTCAATAATGGGAAGTAAGTGTCAATAAAATTAGCTAAAAAATTAATAAATAATGTATATAAGAATTTAGCAGGTTTATAATATCCCCAAACACACTATCAAACTAATCATATGTACATGTTTGAGGTTATATGAACTTTTAAATTTAGTTTTATCAATTTATCTTTTATCGTATTAACTAGTTTTTTACCTAAGGTTCCTTCTCATTTATGCCCCAAATTGAAATTTTCATTTTCTCATAATTTTTATATATTGATTAAAAATTTAAAATACACTTCGTTTTATTCAATACCAAAAGTCATAAAATTTATTTTAAAATACAAAATGTATAATGTATTATATACAATTGTTTTTAAAAATATAGTTTACGTTCTAAAATATAAAATAAGGGTTTATAAATTTAAAAAACATTTCAAATTGTTTAGTTTAACATATAGAATATATATTTGGTATTATAAAATACATTCATTAATTTTGAATTGAAAATGACTTTTTAATACTCGTAAAAATGTCGTGTTATTTATAAAAATAGTATTTTTCACTTTTCACCAAAAAATAAATATTTTAGATAAAATCCAAAAATACATATTACGATTATATTTACATAATAAATCTAAAAATTATGTTAATTATATAAATTTCACAACCTATAATTTATAAATATTATTTTTTATCTCAATCGGTAAAATATAGCAAAAAAATAATTTTTATAGAAAAACGACTTTTTGTATTATTAAATATTCTTTTTTCCATTATAATGACTAATTAATGTAGGGTTAATTTATCTTGTAATTTTTCAATAAAAATATACATTTATATAAGATATAAAATCCATAATTCTTGAAATATATATACTTTTTAAGCATAAAGTGAACGGTGAAAATATGACTTTCTAAAATGTATATAAATTCATGATATATTTATACAATCAAAAATTAAGATTTAAAAAATCCTAATATTGAATTACATATCCCATTATGAACATCATATATTAAATATGTAACATATAATATCGCATTTTAGATTAGGGTTTTGGTTATGCTAACATGGATCTTGTGGAAGTCTCCAGAATCACTATCCCCTCATGTATATAGTTTTTTTAATACCATAATTGCTTTAGTTTATCATGGAATTGGTCTAAGTCAATGCCTAGTGAAGATACATCCAACCTGATTTCAAAATAAAAATTATACATAAGAAATAATTATACATATAAATTTTATTTATTCATACTTTACATATTGATTTTTTGATAAAGATACATCAATTTATGCCAACTAATTTAAAAACATTATTTTTGAATGATATATTTAAAATTAAAAATACAACATGTTTTTTTAATATATTTTAAAATTGTGTCTAAGGAATGATTTTTAATATATTATTTAGTTATAAAGAATATAATGTTAAATATCATGTTGTTACATGGATGGTTATGTTAATTTCAGGACTATTATCCTGGAATTAACCAACTAATAGATTTGTGTTTGGAAGAGTTAGGCTATTACAACCTAATATCATGATGATAATGAGTATTTAATCATCGTGATATATTCTAATATTACAACCTTATTGGTTATGAGTTATTATGTGATAATGAATAGATAATATATTGGAAATTTGGTTTTGTGATTGATTGGTTCATTTCTAATATATCTTAATATCTTATTGATAATATGTTTGGATGGGTTGTATATTGAACAACGTAGTATATAGTTGATTATAAATTTCTATGTGTTTGATAAAGGAAACACTAATATCACGTTGATTATGATTTAATTTGGTTTTCATGGCATGTAAACATTATAACGACCAAATCTTGACATACATGAATATGACATCATATTTGTAGAACATTTCATACATTACACAAACACAATCCCAAATACTATATTAGTGTAGTGCATTTGGGAACATGTAAAACATTCATCTAATTTAGTGAATGATATTAAACACAACCCATAATGATATTCCCATTTAGTATTCCTATCATAATCTTGTATTTATCACTAGGGGAAATGAAAAATATGAAATTTGTGAGATCCGATGCTCGGTAAGGGTAAAACGGGGAGATATGAATCATAACATAAACACAAATGTATAATAATATGAACATAATATTTGAATATTATACCATTCCTATAGAAATATCATAATCATATGTTATAGAATATATCACAGAAATTCATAACACATGAATAAAAAAAGAAAAATGGTGGTATAGAATGTGGAATATTGAAAAACACATAAATAATAGAATTAATTTCCATATTAGTCAATGATCATTTACAATAACATCACAACAATCAAAGTCCAATACATAGACAATTTCAATACTCATTCAATAATTGTATTACTGAACCAATATTATTCTCATTCCACTCCTATATTACTGAACGAATATTACTCCTATTCTAGTCATGTATAACTGAACAATGATTACTCAAAATCCATGATGTATTACAGTACCCATATTACTCCCGTTTTAGCACTATCAATCTCATGAGATATAAATTTTCTCCCAATTCATTTTAGGGAGATATATTTTATTCCCTTCAAATAATTATAACCATTCATATGTGTTCCAAAAAAAATTATTCACCATTTCTGAACCCATGGAAATTAATGGGTTTCATAAACATAATTCAATCATAATATGACCCATGGAAATGAAAAGGGAATTATAAATAACATTTCAAAATAAACATAAATCAATGATAGGAATAATAGGTATAACATCATCAAAAATTATACCCATCCAAACCGAAGTAACATTAATGAATGTAAATGGAATATAATCATGAGATATCACATGAAAATAATTCTTGAGAAAAATATCATTTCTACATTGAAAAGATTTACTTTTCTTAAAATTCTTCACTATTTAAAAAAGAAAAAATTTTATATAAAAACAACCTTGTAATGTTATAATGGATGATTGATGAATCTAAGGCACCTTGAAAGCATAATTTTTTTCCATGTCATCTAAATTATAGTAAAATATTCTCCTCATACTTTTTCCAAAAAAGTCATAAAGTACGTAATTATGAAAAATGAGAATAATTCATTTTATACCATTTAGAAAAAATTCATAAATGGGTAAAACATTCATAAAATTTTTTAATTGTAAAAATATTTGGGAAAATTGTTTTAAGAGAAATGGATATGAATGATAAATGTTCCTTAGTAAATACTTTCATATAATAAATCACCATAAATAATGATATTATGAAATTAACCCCTAACTTGGGTATGAATTAATTATTATGTATATAAAACTCCTGTATAATGGGAAAAATAATGTTATTAACATATTTCAAAACCATATTTATTTTTATGATATCATATATTATCATATTATCACATAACTGTAGATAATATTTCATTACTACTCTTCTTTTGGGTGTTAACTACTTCCTTGTTTTATCCATGTTTTGTCATATAATTATCAGTTCATTCATTTAAAATACATTTTTTAATTTATATAATGATATTAAGATAATATATATCATATTGTTAATTATATACATTTATATAATCACTCTATAGTGCTGATCAGGGAGAATGAATCACATCGCCTCATGGAGATGATGGGTGGTACGTACGCACGAGCAATGATATCATTCCCTTAATTATGATTTTGTATGAAATTGGATGGTGTATATATCTTTTCATAATCAATATAATGTTATAATAATTATATATATTCATTATTTCCATCATTTGTCACATCTAATTTAAGTGTTGATGAAAAACAGATTATACCAAAGTGCGGAGACGCGAGGCCATGCTTTTGCATGTGTGGTGAATTCGTTTTTCATTAGAAGGATAAAAATAGGAGTTTGGTTGTTCCATAAACATAATAACAACTTAAAATATATATTATACAAAATTACTAGTATAATTTTAAAAACAAATTAACAGGAAGTAGACGAAGAAATACTCTTGATATAGATAGTAATGGAGATTACCTCTTTTTCAGAGAGCTCTTTGTAGATCTCCCATTAAGGACTCTTGAATTGATATTTTGAGAAAAAAAACATATATAATGTGATTAGGTAAGTTTATAATGGAAATGAGTAGGTTATGGATGAGATTTAAGGCTCATTTTTGTGTGATGAAGGGATGGAGAGGGTTCCCTTTTATAATTGAGGTGAGGGGAACTTTTAAGGTTTCTAAAAATACTAATTTATAATAAGCTCAATCATATTACAAAAAACAAAAAATTCTATTATATAAAAAGATTATAGGATATATTATTTTAATATAATCCTCCAATATATTATTTATAAGTTATATTTTTTTTAAAAATTTATCTGTTGGATGAACTATTAGTGATACAATTTTAATTATTATCAATGTAATAAAATTTTCAATCTTAAAAGAGTAATTTTTTATTTGATGTCAATTGTAAAATAAGTGAACAATTTAGAAAATTATAGGCCCCATTATAATTACTTTGTATTTTAAACACTATTTTATAAATTTTAAATAATATAATAAAATAATATTTTGATAAAATATCAATAGTGTAAATTTTGAAACTATTATGTTCTCCAAATTTTAAAAATAGCAATAAAATAATTAATTTAAAAAAAATTTATAATTTACCAAAGGGGCTTTGTGATCTGGAAAATTATTTTGTAATATTTATTAAATAAAATGATATTTTTTTTCAAAAGTTTTAATATCATTAAATTCATTTAATTGTTAATTAAATAATTTCTACTTCATTGTTGTTAAATACATTATGTTAATTACTCATTTCATTAAATTCATAAATTATATTCTGTAAGGAATATAAATATATTATATTTTAAAGGAATATTTATATTCGGAAACTGTAATGGATAATCATATATTAAAATAGTTTATGAATAAAAAACTTATAGTGTGAACAAGTTAATTTATTTTTTAGATAAAATATTATAATTGTCCTATTAGTATCCATGTGCCTCTAAATGGTCATTAATTCTACCCATTGACCACCATAGACGTGTTATAAAAAACACAAAATATTTACTCATTTTTTGTTTAGTTTAATAGTTCTTATAATTTTAATTAAAATAATTTTATTTATTTTTCTTCGAAATTGTACAAGCACTGCAAAAAGATTACATAATCTTTTAAGTTTACTATTTATTTCATAAAATTAAAAAAATAAAATACCATGAAAATAATAAATAATTTATATTTAAAATAAATATTAATATTTTAAATGACTATATATATTAAATAACACTAACGGAGAATCATATATTAAAATAGTATATTAATTAAAAACTTATTTTGTGAACTATATAACTCCTTTTTAAATATAATATTATAAAGGTCTTATTCATATCCATGTGTCTCCAAATAGTCATTAATTCTACCCTTTGAACACCGTTTCCTTGTTATAAAAAAATATTTACACATTTTTTTGATTAATTTAACAGTTCTTATAATTTTAAGTAAAATCATTTTATTAATTTTTCTAATCCATGTACAAGAACTGCAACAGTATTGCATAAGCCATTAAGGTGACTATTTATTTCCTAAAATGTTAAAATAATATACCCTGGTAAGTAAAATATGTTTTAGAGTTAAAATAAATATTTATAGTTTATTTATCATATGTATAACTCTATATTAAAAATTTTCTAGTTATTAAAATAGTAGTTTGACATCATTAAATTTTCTAAAAATAAAATAAAATATATATATTAATCTCATCCAATTAAATTAAAAAGGACATAATTTAAGCCCAAGGATTATTTCGGTCAAAAATCAACTATATAATTAAAATATAATAGCTTTTTTGGTAATTTTATATTTTATATTAATTGTTATTACTCTTAATTACCTGATTTAACTTTTAACGTAAATAATAATTTTCTAAATTTATTTTTCACATTGACCAAAAATAATAGAAAAAAATTTAAATAATTTTGAACTACTTTTTCCAAACATATAATCCATTTTTTGAAATTTAAAACATTTAATTTTTAGTAAGTAGTTTAAAATAAATAATATTAATGAGGATAAAAAATACATTGTTAAAGTAAAAACATGTTAATGATTGAAAGTTTTTTTTATAAAACGTCAACGTAAAGATTATTCCAATGAACTAAATTGTATTTAATGATAAAAAATAGTATAGTTATATATTAAAACCATTAAATAATCTAATTTAACAATATAAGTTATTATATTGAAAAAAAAAATTTAAATAAAAAATATGATAAGTTTACTATTTATCAAAACATGAAACATATTTAAATAATAAAAGGATTTCAACAAAAATAAATTTTTTATATTAAAATTTGAAATAATATGTTTAATTATTTCAAATATTATACATAAATGTGGAAAATTGAAGTGAAAATTTTTTCTCCTTTAAAAGGCACTACAATTACACTTGATAAAATAGGTTTTTATGCATAAAATTGGGTTTTTTATTATCTTATGACTATAAAATATATTTGATTAATTTAAAAAATATTCAATGTATAAAATATAGATTTAATTATTATCCTTCACTAATTGTAATTAATTTATTTTATTCAAAAAACGACTTTGGGAGCATAAAATTAAAGTATTTCCATCGTAATAAATTGTTGTATATTTTCATTTCTAATTATTTGGAAATCAATGAATTAATATTATAAACCATATATTTTCTTATGTTATTTAATATTAATCATAACAAATAATTTAATTTCTCATTTTAATTTTATAATATTAAATAATAAAATTTTAATAATATACTATTTTTAGTAAAGCATCACATTTAATGTAATGAAATCTATAAAAATAACTCAGTGTTGTGTGTAATAGAGGTGATGAATAGTGGTACATTTTTCATAATCTAAAATA
Organism: Viscum album; assembly: GCA_963277665.1. Taxonomy (NCBI): domain Eukaryota; kingdom Viridiplantae; phylum Streptophyta; class Magnoliopsida; order Santalales; family Viscaceae; genus Viscum; species Viscum album. The sequence goes on along the minus strand of OY728153.1, from coordinate 285,924,286 downwards.
TGTGTTTCTTATTACAGAATATCTACATAGTGTTTCATATAACACAATCCAATATATTTTTTTTAGTATAATGAATGATATATTTAGTATTATGAGAAATAATAAATATCTAAAAGATTAAATTAATTTTTAAAAAGTCTTTCAAAAAATCTTAGTGGTGACAATTTTCAAACCTTAAATTTTTTTTCTCCCCTTACATTCATTTGTGATATTAAATGATTTATCATTGAATGTTTATTTCATAGAAACCCACATCCAAAAAATGAAAACTAAAACTTTCTTTTATAAGGGAAAGTTAGAAACATAATAGTTTCCCAATTCAACTCATAACTAGGTTTCCAAAAAGGAGGACATAGGTGGAATGTGAAAATATAAAATTGGTGAAAAAACATAAAAATTTATAGGGAGTTATTTAGTTCATCAATAATAAATAGGTGAATGATCATTTGAATGTTGAGGGCCTCAATGTCGTAAATCTATGATGATTTTAAAGGAAATTATTTCACAAAAAATAAAGGTATTAGAACATAATTTTATTTCGAGTTTATTTTCCTAAATGTTGATAATTTTCATGAAAATATATACTTACATGATTTTCAGAAAACATGACACTTTTTTCAATGATCAACATCCACATTATATTTTATTCCATGGAATAAAGGTTAATTTTTTATTCTTTAAACATTAACAGATTATGAGATGCATAAATAGAATGATAGGTCACTATAACTATTTTTTGTCACAAAAAAAGGTTAAAAAAGATATCCAATATGCATAAATTCTCATATGGTGAGATAATAAACTAATCTCTAAAAATATCAGTTAATGATTAACATAATCTATTCCACAAATGTTTAACCACATAACCCAGTAAAAATATAAATATCGAAAATTTTAAACTTTAGTGTACTAATTCATCTTAATATTTATCACCTATATATCAAAATAAAGGTCTTGGTTGTCATAATCCAATCATGTGAATAAAATCATCATTAATTCTCTTGAAACATGTCAATATCCTGAATTACAGTACAATATAATTGAAAACATGCATGTGTACTTATTCTAAAATTTATTGTATATGATTCTTAGGTCCAATAAGTATTAAACTTCATCCATGTAGCTTAAAAACCATTTCAAAAAAATCCACAATCACTTCAAAGGAAATCAATACAATCCAATTTATTTACTCATATCTAACAAATCAATATAAAAATATCCTTATTTCAACAACATGGTCATATTAAGTTTTATCCATACATTAATCATGTTTTTTTTCCAAAAAATCACCTTATTACCTCAATCACTTTTCATTGTTATCAGTACCATTCATCATATAATCTTTGATCCTTATAGAAAAACTATAGTGTTCCAATACATAGATGTTTCAATATTCTATAATAGCATAAATTTTCTTTTACAGCATTATTATTGAATTCCATTAAATAAGAACTCAATCATTTCAAAATATCATATTCATACTCCACATTTCCAATAGTGATCACAAAAGATATCCTTTTTTCCTTTAGAGTTAAGAGGATAATTTTATCAATCAACATCATTATCCCTTGTATTTTAGCATTGGTTATCATAACTCCCATTTTACTTGCAATTGAAACAATAACTTTTGGATTTTTACTTTCTCGAGATTTATTTTTATTCTTATCACTTCAGTGGTAAAATACATGACGACCTTCATTCCCAAATTAAAAACATTCATCGTCCCACCTAAGTCAATTTCCTCCATGATTAATTATATACTATGAGCATAAAGTATATATAATCTTACTCACTTCATAGTATTTTGATTTTCCTTTAAATATTATGCTTATTTTCTTATCATTATAAAGAGATAGATCAGAATCATTAATCTCTTTTTTCATAAGAAGAATATTTGGATGGTATATATCAAAAATTAAGTAATTGGACTCATTCTAATACATGGATTCAATATTATCTTGATTCCCCATTTTCTTGAGAATGTTCCACCATTTATTCTATAAACCTTACATGCAATAAGTTCCAAACATAAATTTTATCACTTTATAAACAAAGGATAATAGAAAATATCTTTTCAATGTTCTAGATCAATTTATCAGAAACTAGTGGATCTGTCATTCAACTAAAATGTGGTATACTTTTATTTAATATGGAATCAAGAAAATTTCATTACCTCCATTGGTCATGAGAATATTATATAGATTCGTGGCTTCATATGGTTATATGATCAAAGAAACAAGATTTTACATTCTAGATCCATAACATTCAGTCTCTTAGGAGGACAATCAATGCATTAACCATCACATGTATGATTAACAGGGTTCATTTGGTTTCCATATATGAACTAAAACTAGAAATAATTTCATGAGAAACAACCATCATAACAGAAAACCATATAACAATGGAATAAAACTTATTGGATTTCTAAATTATTACACCTTCTAATGACACCATAGGATTATCCATATACAAATCCCTAGACATATCCTTATAATTATCCCAAGGTATCTCACTAAGGATTTCCCATAATTTTTTCCAATGGTTGTCTAAATAATCACTATAATACCTAATATAGCGACCCAAATCATAACAATAATGTATATTACATTATTTTATGGAACATTTCAAATATTACACAAACACATTCCAGAAAGAGATATTAGTTAATTGAATATTAAAACATGGAACACATTTATTTAATTAGGTGAAACATCTTCAACATCTCCCATAAAGGTCTTCCACTTTAGTATTTATATTTATAACCATTCTTTATAACATAGGAAAAAGAAACATAAGAAAATGTTGAGATTGGATGCTCAGTAAGGGTAAAAAATGGATATATGAATCATATCCTAATGAAAATTGTATAATAAATTGATCATAAAATTTTAAAATTATACCCTTCTTATCAATGATCATAATATGGAGTCATAGAAAAAGACATAAAAACTAAAAGGACATGAATAAAAAATTAAAAAATTAGGAATAAAAGATGGAATTGTAAAAAAATCATAATCAAATAAAATCATTTCCATTTTTTTCAAGGATAATTTCAAATACCATCATATTAGTAAAAATACTTTACTGAACCCAGTTAACACCTTATTTCATCCATGTATTACCGAACCAAGTTTACTCCAATTCCAGTATTGTATTACTATACAAAGATTACTCCCGTCTCAAACCTCTATTACAAAACAAAGATTACTCCTATTCCTATCCTATAATACTAAACCAATATTATTCGTGTTCCCATATTGTCTATCAAATGAGATATAAATCTTTACCCAATTCATTGGAGATGGACATAGGTCCCAAACATCACATAATTAAAACCATACATTTTTTTTTCTAGAAAAATATAAATCATATATCATATCAAAAAACCATGGAATGAAATGGGTTTCATAAACATCATTCAATCATTACATAACCCAGGTAAATTAAATGGATTTTATAAATATCATTCCATAAAAAACATTAAAAAAATTATAAGAATAATAGTGATAACATAATTGAAAAACATACCCATTAAAACATACGTAACATTAGAGGATGTAAATCGAAAAAAATAATTAGATATTACTTGAAAATAAATCTTCAAGAAAATATTCTTTTTACATTAAAAACATATTCTTTTCCTAAACTACTATGTATTTTAACAATAAATCATTTTCTTGGAAAACAACCTTTTAAAAATTTAATTAAATCATCACGGAAGTATGGTGTCATAAAAGATTAAAAATTTATTATTTTCGTATAAAATAAAATAAAACATTCTCCTCGTAATTTCTTTTTGAAAAAGTTAATATACCTCTTATGGAATATGAAAAAAAGATACATTTTGTATCATTTAGTAAAAATTTATACATGGGTAAAAATGACCCAGAAAATTGAGTAATTAAAATATTATGGAAAACAATTTTTAGAAACAGGGACCTGAATGATAAATGTTCCGTAGTAAATATATACGTATAAATAATATCAAAAAGTAATTGGATTGTGAAATTAATCATTACCCTTGGTATTATTTCCATCATGCATATATGAAATTACTATATAATTTGTTAAATAATGTTATTAACTTTTTCTAGAACCATATTAATTATATGATATCATATATTATCATATTATATCATGTTTGTTAATAATATTTTATTATTTCTTTCTTTTAGGTGTTAACTGCTTCCTTTTAATATGCATGTTCGGTCATATAAGTCCCAGTTCATGAATATGGTATATAGTTAAGTGATTAATATAATTATATTAGGATATTATATATAATATTATTCATTATATACATTTATATATTCAATTTTGAATGGATATAACAGATAATGAATCACATCACATTGTTAAGATGGTAGGCTGTATGTACGCACAAGAGATGATATTGTTCTCTTAATTGTGAAATGGTATAATTGTGGATGGTGTATATATATTTTCTATACTAAATTTCATGTTATAATCATTATATATATTCATTATTTCCATCATTATATATATCTAAATAAAGTGGTGAGGAAAAAAAGATTACACCATGGTGTGGAGGTGGTATGCAGTAAGTACACAGGCATGGTGATTTCATTTTTCATATGATTTATAGAATGTGGAATATGGTTTTTATATAATTATTATAATATATCGTAATATAGGTGATAATGGACTTATTAATTTATAATGTAAACTACACATGAATAGTAAGCAGAATATGAAACACTCTTGATAGTGATAGTAAAGGAGATTACCTCTTTTCCAAGGAGATCTCCCTAGTTCTGCGCTTCAAGACCCTAGAGTTGGTCTTTTGAGACAACCATAACATATCGAATGTAGAAAGGGAATATTATAAGGTAAATTAGAGTGTATGGACATCATTAAATGCTCAATTTGGTTTGAATAAGTGAGGGAATAACATCCCTTTTATAATTGATGTGAGGTGAACCAACGATATTTCTAAAAATATTTATTTATAATAAACTCAACATCATTAAAAATAACAAAAATAATTAAATTATTAAAACATGAGATGATGGAATATTTTAAACTCTTAAAAAAATATTTTTTACATATTTTTATAGTTTTTTAAACCCTATCATTTTTATTAACCATTTTTTATAATATTTTAATTTTAAATAAAGTAAAAGATTATTCAATATTATAAGAGTGTATTTTTTATTTATATGATTTAAATTAGACAATAAATGAACAATTTTGGACATTTAAAACAATATAATAATTAATTATTTTATTTATATTTGTTTTATGATTTGTATTGTGACACCCCAAGCATCCACGATACATTTCTCTTTGAATAATACAGTAGCGTGTGTTGTATGCAACTTCGAGTTCTAACACACCACAACCAATCAAACTAGCCGTGATGATTAATAATACCCACTTTTTGAAATTATATATATATTACCTTTTAAAATGGACTTTATTTTTGGATTCATAATTTTTAAATTAGCTTTGGGTTAATTTTTGGTACATTTCTGATAACTTTCATATTTTGATGAATAGTGAAAATTACTAAATTTTAATTAAAAACTACTTTTATAATAAAAATAATTAATAGTGATAAATTATGAATTTGATTGTTTTAAAAGTAAATTTAGAATATATATTTACCATTTAATAAAATTTTGGTTATTGGAAATAATTTCACATTTAAACCGGACATAAACATGTGTCAATCTTTTGATAGTTATGATTTTTTAAAAACAGGCTTTTTGTTTTGACAGCAGAAATTAATTTTAAATTAATTTCTGCCACTTCAGTGTTTTGAATTTAAAAAAATTGATACCATATTTAGAATTAGGAGGTCCAAATTGTGTAAATAGATAAATTTTATTTTTATATATTTTGAATAATTAATTCGGTAAATATTTTAGTTACCACTGTTAAAGGGTAAATTCGGTAAATAATGGTAAATAAATAATATTATAATAATAATAAATTACCCTAAAATGTGTCTTAAACCTATTGGTTGATACATGTCCGACCACGGACATCTTTGGGTCGATTTTGGGACCCCATGGGGCCACTTGTCAGTGATAAGGACACTTTATATTAATTTTGTTAAAGTAAATACAAAAATGACATAAGCATATATCTTTTAGAATAACAATTTTTACATATGGTTATATATGTTATATTTTCAACTATAAATATTAATTAAAAACATAAACATATTTCCTACATAATGGTAATTTTTTTAAATTTTTAGACATTGAATAATTATATTTATTTATCACACAATAATGAAGTAGTATTTTCCATATTAATGAAAGAATAAAATAATTGGTATTATAAATGTTGAAATAAATATACTTTGAATGTTTTTATGCCTTCCAAGAATTTTATTTCTTAATATGACATGCTATTATTTCTTAAATGAAATTTATTCTAATTAATAAAGTTTTTAAGCCTTTAACTAAAAATCAATTATTAAATAGTGTCAAAATTGACATTAAGGAGTTTTTAAAACAAATATTATATTATAAATTAAAATTCTATTTTTATATATCTACGGTTCGGCCAAAAGACGTATATAATGACATTTGTATCATCAATGATCCAATTGGGGTTCTCTTGAATGTTTTTAGTATGTTTATTAACCATATAATATAAAAATACAAAGAGACATGGTAAATGTCAAACTAATTAACTAAGAGTTAAAACTAAATGATAAGGTTCATAAAGTGAAACAAACCTATCTAAAACCTATTGGATGAGTTTATTTATACCCATCCCCACCTTATCCTATAAATAATATACTTTGGAACCATTAGAAACCGAAAATGAATTTATTATAAAATAATATTTCTAGTTTTTTCTAAGGTACCCCTCAACCCTCTTATAAAAGGGCACTCTACAGTATCACTAATTCACACCTTCAAAGACTTTTGGATCGGCCAAAAACGGCCCAAATATTCTCTCAACATCCATCACTTCATCCTAGAGTTCTTCATTTAGTCATAAAGCCATCCTAAGGTGCCCTTTTGATCAAATCAAATGGAAGAACCCGAAGAAGAGGTAATGATTTCACCACCCTCTTCCAACTTCCTTACTTCTTCAACTTCGTCATTCTTTGTTATTTACATTCTAAAATAATAAATCCAGTATCTTATATATACTGTGATTTTATTATAAATATGGTAAAACCATATTCATTATTCTATCCATCCTTTGAATGACATGTCACTATACGTGTGTACGTACGGTTTACCATCTCCACGTCGTGGTGTAATTTTTATTCAAAACATTATTATTTGGATTGGTATGATACAGATGTGTAATTTATGTAAATAAGAAATATAACATGATAATGATTCTGTATATATGATATACCATCCAATTATATATTATTTTAATATCAAAATAATGATATTGTCGCTCGTGCGTACGTACGGATTATCGTCTCCACTAACGCGATGAGATTCATTCCCCATCATATCCATTTAAGACTAAATTTCATTTTATGATTAGTAATAATTTCTAGAGACATGATATCATTCTGGATATGAATTAGAAATATCGTATCCATAACAAATATGGCTCACATAACAAAGAATATAATGGAAAATGAATCTGTTAACACCTGAAACGACGATAATACTAAGATATTATCAACAAACCAATGTTAAAAGATCATATATTATATCATATTAATGTATATGATACCTATATAATTCAATAAAAATTATATAAATATTATACAGTAGGTTAACCTACTCTCGACCAAGGAAAAAGTACAAAATAAGGGGTTTATTATCTCACTTTTAATTCTGTGAGATTTCCATTGTTCACCACTTATTTATTGAATATGGTGTGTGTACTACCCATGATTGTATTCATTTTTTAATATACTTTAATTTATGGATATTTAAATCATAATTTTATGATCCATCTTTCATGTAATGTATGTTTTGTATGTTACCAAATTGGTAAGGTAATTACAAATTTCAATTTCCACTCATTCGGCTTTACGCATACTTCAATGATTATTTTACTCCAAGATTATGTGTGGAATCACTATTCATTTGTATATGTCATAATTTCCACTCCTATTTATGTGGATATTCATTTGATAAACATATTCAATACATTGATAAATTCTCAAGTCATCGATATGAACTTTATAAGAGTAATTTTAACTGAATCTCCATTTGTTGAGTTAAATATCCAATTCATTGGTGTTGTCTTTAGAAGAATATGTGTGAATGTACTCTAATTGATTTATAGTGAATATCGAATAATATTGAGTGTATTTATATTTTAAACACACAACTATTTAGTTGATTTATCCTTAACTTAAGGATACAGTCTTTATAAGATATTTCATCTCAATTTACATTCCACTGAGTCTTTTTGTTGTTATATACCAAATCACTTTTATTTGGTGTATATAATGTAATTTGACATAGTATATCATGAATCCCTTTATTCTCATTATATTATAATTTTTTGATCACCTCAATTATTTTTATTCATGTGTCTCCATTTTGGTTAGGAACTCTAAGTAATATATCATTTTAAATGTTTGAATGATTTTTTATTCTAAATATTTCTCATTAATGTCCATGTTTTAAAAATAGTTTTAAGGATTTATTTTTTAAAATTAAAATTCCTTTTAAATGTTTCAAGATGTTATGGGACACTTTAATTCAATAATATATTTTTAAATGGCTTGTTGACAAATAGTTTGAATTTTAAATGATTTCAAGAAAAAGGGGGATTTTTCTATCTAATAGTTTTGATGATAATTTTCACATATCCACCATTATTCTCGATTGAGGTTCATCTGATACAATAAAATCTTCCATATTGTATCGAATGAGTTATGTCTGACCGATGTTGTTCTATTTTTATACCATTCATGGTTTGTGGATAATGTATTGACATTTCGTATGCTAGTTTTAATACAAAGGATTATGTTATGTTTAAACCTGTTCATATGAGGAATGCATTGGACTTAGTTTGTGACAGGTGGAGCCCGCTATAGCTCCTAGATGCATCGGTAGGTCTAATGAGAAAAATTAGTATCTTGGCACAAGGCCTTGACAAAAACTTATTTTTAGACTTGGCACAAGGCCATGACTATGTGGTTATGATAGTCTGGAATTATCCATTCCATTATTATGAAAGTGGTTATTGATTTTGAATGTGATTATTTTACTAGTATAATATCCATTGAATAAGTAAATGGTGTTATTCCTTTTTATCATTTCCATATTATGATGAATATCAAGTTTAAAAGGATTTTGTTTCAGTAATACATTGCGTTAAATGTTGATGTTTATTTATGAAAGTTTCTATTATATTGTTATCTTTACTGAGAATCTGAGCTCACGCCTTTTAATGTTTTATTTTCCCAGGATGTGAAGATGTATTTTATGAATGACCTCCAGGGATAGTATGAGGTGATATGAAGACGAGTTGTTGTGGTTTTTTTCACTTTATGATGTAATGTAAGACTTACGAATGTATCTACTGTTCTCCATGTCTACTAAACTAATCTGTCTTTCGAGACATTATCATTTGTGATCATGCCAATGATACATAATAATGCATCAACTCTGGGTAACTGGTGTCAGGGCGTTATATGTATATTATTTAATAAAATATAATTTTTTAAACATATCAATAGTCTCATTTTTGACACTATCCATTTCTTGGATTTTATATTATATCAATATAAAAAGTCAAATTAAAAAAAACATTATAGCCTAAAGGGGTTAGTTGAATTTGGAAAATTCATTGGTTACATTAATTAACTCAAATGGAATATATATTTATATTTTCAATATCATTAATTTGATGTATTTATTAATTAAATAATTACTACATCATTGTTTTTAATCCCATTAAGGTAATTATTTATTCATTAAAAAATATAAATAAATTACCATGAATACTATAAATATATTATATTTAAAATGACTATGTTTTTAAAATTATATCTAGAAAATAATATATTAAAATAGTATATTTATAATAATCCAATAGTGTTAACAAGTTTCTTTAATTTTAAATAAAATATTATAAGGGTCTTATTCATATCCATGTGGCTCTAAATGGTAATTAATTAGATCCTTAGAAAACCATGACCTATATTTTAGCAATCCAAAACATTTATACATATTTTTGGATCATTTAATATATCTAATAATTGTAATGAATATCAATTTTTTATTTTTCTTTTACTAGTACATGAATTGAATCAACATTGCATAATCCTTTAGGGTAATTGTTAATTTCCCCCATGAAAAATAGAAAAATTATAGCTTTCAAATGACTATTTATAATTTAATTTATATATTTTATAACTCTATATTAAAATTGCATGATTTATTAAAATGTGATTATGACATCAACAGTGTTTCTTTATATAAAATATAATAAATATCTTACACTCATCCAAGGGGCTTTAAAAATATATAATTTCTTCCAAAGGATGATATTTGCTGAAACCCACTCATCCATTTAAAATATAAAAATTGTTAAGGTAACTCATTAGTATTTTTATTATTAGTTTCTACCCTAAATTATTTCATTTACCTTTTATCGGGATAGTGAAAATTTGCTGATGTTATCATTCATAATGAACCAAAATAAAAGAAACCGATTAATATAATACAGAACCACTCATTCCAAAAAAGGTATCTATTTTTCAACGATTAAAATACAGAAGGTCCAGTAATTAATTTAAAATTAATCTCTTTGATAGGTTGAGAAAACATGTTTTTAATATTAAAACGTACAAAATATTGAAATGTTTTTATATATACGTTCATTGTAAAATTGATTCCAATTACCTTATTTTATTAAGTGATAAAAAACTAGTATATTAATTCAATAAAGACATTCAATAATATTATTTAACAACATAAATTATTTCAATGAAAACTTTGTTTTTTCAACTAAAATTTAGTATATTTTAACTATTTATCCAAACATGAATCTTCTCAAAAGAATAAGAAAAATTAAACAAAAGTAATATTTTATATTGTTATTTAGAATAAAATTTCTTTTTTTTAAATAAGATATATAAAAGTGCAAAAAATTAGATTGAATATTGGTTCTCCTTTAAATGGTTTTCAAATTATTATTTTCAAAAAATATTGATTTTTATTCATACAATTTTGTTTGTTCATATCTTATGCCTATAAAATATATTGGATGAATATGAAAAATAATTTATTGATTATATAAAATATATATTTTATTATTATCATTGAATAATTATAGATGATTTAATTTATTAAGCCAAAACGACATTAGGAGTATAAAAATAAAATATTTACATTAGAATCAATTGGTATATATTTTGATTTATAATTAATTGCTAATCAATAAATTAATATTATATACAATATATTTTCATATACCATATAATAATGTTCACAACCTATATTTTAATAGATAATTAATATGTAATTAAATTAAATAATTGTATTTCAAAAAGATATTATTTTTTGGTAAAACATGGTAATGCATGTAATGCATGCTTTCAAAAAACCGAGTGTTTTGCAGAACACAATACAAGAATTTTGTTTCATATACCACATGATAATATAAGTGTTTCATGTAGTGAAATCTCCTCCACTAGAAATTTACATATACATACGGTTTCAAACTGTGGGTATAGCCCATCAAACCATGTGTATATGCTATACCCTTGGTTTTATGAACCGTGGGCTCCCAAGGTGCCAGGATTTCAATATACCCACGATTTTCTAGAAACTGTTTGTATAACCCCCTAAAATTTCAACTTAACCAGAATTCTGGAAAATTGTGATTATACATCTATACCCACGGTTTAAAGAACCATGGGTATACTTTTTTACAGCAGAAATTATATATCCACATTTAAGTAAAATATGTGTATAGAAAGGTTTATTCAGATAACACATACCCACGGTTCAACGAACCGTGGGAATAGATAATTCTACGACAACACATATACCAAAGTTTTTTCAGACCATTGGTATAGATGGTATTCCAAGAGATAACTACTACCTACCTTGGTTTCACCTTGATTTTGCAAACCAGAATGCAAACCACCATGGAACCACACAACTCCCCCAAGAACACCCCCACTCTCCCCCCTAGACACCCCCAACAACCCCTCCCTTACCTTATAGATAGAACCCCATCACACCCCTACCCCCTTGCACACCCCCACCCTCCCACCTACAACCCCTCCCTTCATGGACAACCCCCCTCCCCCATGCGCACCCCCAATCTCCCCTAGAATACCCCTGAAACCTCTCCCTTCCCCCTGGACAGACCCCCCAAGTAAACCCCTCCCCCTATTCACACCCCACTCTCCACCAGGATAGAACTGCCCTACACCCCATAGACTGAACCACATTTCCCACCCCCTAGACCCCCCACTGGACCACCCCTTGGACACCCCCTACTCACCCCCACTAGACCCCCTTGGACACCCCATCCCCCACTAGACCCCCTAGACCCCCCCCACGAACACCCCCCATTGACAAACCCTATAGACAACCCCACTAGACCCCCCTGGACACCCCCTGCCCTGGACACCCCTTCGCTGGACACCCCCTGGACACCCCCCTTGTTCAACAACCCATTCACCCCCTCACTAGACACCCATGATACCCCTGGACCCCCCAAAACAACTGCACTGGACAACCCTTGGACACACCCCTGGACACCCCCCTGGACCCCCCATTGGACCCCCCTGGACACCCCCTAGACACACCCCCAATAGGCCTCCCTAGACACCACTAGCCCCCCACTAGAACCCTTGGACACCCTCCAACCATAGACACCCCCTGGTCCCCATGCACCTCCCTCCCCACATAGACACCCCCTTGACACCGCCTCCCCCTGCCCCCTTCAACCCCACTACCCCATGGCCCATTCACTCCAAATAACCCTAACTTTATCCCCACACTACCCAACCCCCATGGCACCCAGCCCCCTCCCACAACACCGAATCCACCCTCCTCCTGCACCCCAATACCCCTAGTACCATTCACCCCAACTACCCCCAAACTTTACCCCCCCCTTCCCCTACCTGCACCCCCAATTCCACCCCTGACCCCCCTTCACCCCCTACACCCAGCCCCCCGCACCCAGCCCCACATCCCTACACCCATCCCCTACCCCCTGTGAAACCACTATGATACAATGCAAACCATATTGAAAAAACAATGGAACCACAATGCATTGTTTTCATCTATTAAAACATAATCCGAGCTGGAAAAAGTGTTCAAAGAATAAAAAAGTTCTTATCAGAGAAGTCCTCAATAAAGTTTTAATGAATAATAATCACAATAATTAATCTCTTATTGTATCCACTGAATATCTGATAGAGGATGCAAAAAATACAGTCTTCCGGCAATAGGCTTCTATATTAACATGAATTGGGTTTCTAAATTAACCATAATTTTTTGCTAGTATGCTTCAGCCCCCAGACCCCCAATATAGAGGCGTGTTACCCTATAAACCCCCAATAAGCTCACCATAGAGCTCGACCCATGAAAGTTGCAGTCTGGTGCACAATATAGAAGAATATTCCATGTATTCGTAGAAATAATTTTTATACTTTTAATAAGAAAAATGTATTTCCCTAAAGTGGTGGCCCTTATCCATGGCCCATCTCAATCATCTAGAATTTCCACATCAATAAGATGCATCATTACTTAAGATCCCAAAACATAGTTTATTTCTATCCCAACCTCTTTATTGCATCCAAATTCCACAATTCAAAGAAAATTTTAATACTCACCTTTAATTTTTGAGTCCCCTTAACATGATGAGCTAGGTTTTTTCCTGGTAGAATCTATACCTTATCTGTCATGGGAGTATCAAAAGATGAAACCCCATGACTATCCCTAGAAGAAGTATTGTAACTATTAGACTACTTGTAAGATAAGTCAATATCATTCCCAACCCATTCTACATTAAGATAAGGGGTTAGGGAAATTGTACCATTGTTGTGTCCACCTTTAACTAGAGTAGAGGTATTAGTCTGCAATGTAGGTGATCCAAGAACAAGGCTAGAAATATTACTGGTTAGTGGTGGATTGGATCCTTTGTATCTATTAAAACTCTTAAAGGTAGAAGAAATCACAACAATAAAAACGTTAACAGTGTATAAATCACAACTCACTGGTTTTGTAGTTGGACATGAACTATCTATATGAGAGTTACTTGTAGGAGTGTTTGATAAAGAGTGAACCAAGACGAGATTAGAATTATCTCCCTGTGTAGAACAAATTTTCATCATAGGAACTGATTTCACACTACAAACAAAAGCTACATGAGTTCGAGATTCACCAACGGTCTTATTTTAATCCTTAGCAACTAATGAAATACTAGAAAATGATTTCCCCAAATTAGTGACAGAGGAGTGAGGAACCACATTTCATGGTTTGTATTGGACTTCCCTGAAGTGGATTCTAATATACTTGACTTACCATTCAGGTTCATTGAAAAAATTATTCATTTCTCTTGCCAGTAATTGGAATCCATTTGACCCTACACATCATAGTCCATTTCATCATTACTATTATCAGATGATTCTCCAATCCGTTCATCAGAGATGACACATCATAGAGCATCTTAAAAATAAATTACCGCATTGGATGGATGAGACTTCTCTACTATATCATGACATAAGATAGTACTTTTCACCTTCTCTTGAATAGGAATAATATGACAACTAACCTCACTATTTTGGGAAACTAATTCAAGAACAAGATCATCCAAAGGGGGGATTTTTTCAACCAAGGCTTGATTTGTTAGATTTGGGGAAAATATATGAGATATGAATTTTTGATGATTGATTAAAGAGGCATGATATTTTTGTAGAATAATGTCTTGGAGATATATTGCATGAAGTTGTGTGAAAAAATACATGTAAAGAGTGAATTCGATGTGTAATCATAAAGAAGAAGTCTTGGAAGAGGACTAGGGATGAATGTATTCATGGAATAATTTCATAATGAAATTACATTCATGATTTGTAGATATTGATATGTGTTTGGACCAAGGATGAATGTTGATACAGTATGATAATTGGACACAGATCATGTTCACAAGTTGAATTAAAGAGGTTTCTAGGATATTAAAGTTGGAATTGATCTTAATATATGAAATCTACGACAAATTTAAAATACATGATTGTTGGAGCAATTTTTAACTGGTTTAGTAATCTGAGCTTACCCAAAATATCAATGGCTTTCATAAATATTATTGAACTGGGAGTTAGAAGCTTCCATGAAGCTATTATATAATGGGAACTGGGGTTTTAGGTGTTGAAAAGTATGATAACAAATATTTTTCATGAGGAAAAACATGCAGCATGTGAATGAGACTCTTTCATGGTTTAGTTGGTTGCATGAATCATGTTTTTGAGTCTCATGACAGGGATGTTCTAAATGAAGATTCTTGCTAATATATATTTCATAGTATTCGGAGTATTAAATGAGGAATATAGTGTTGAGATATTTGAGATTTGATTTTATGGAATATTTTTAATAATGACTTAGCACACCATATTCTTAAATAATGATTTTTAAAAAAAGATTCAAATGTCATGACTCTCAGGAGTTAGAAAGGAGAGTTTGAATGTCGATATTTTTCATCAAGGTATTTATATAGTTGCATTGGGATGGAGTGTAATAATCAAATCCAAAAATGTATTGTAGATCATGATATTATATTACATTATCAAATTGGTTATGAATTTGAATTTCCACTTATTAATCACAACAAATTATCATTTCACAACCTTTTATACCAATAGAATTTCTAGAATCAATATATATTTCATAGTCTGACATATCTGGTCATTATAAATTCTAATTTCCTCGATCTTAATTCATTGCAATACACAATTCATTCCTAGAAATTAACAATCCCTCACAAATTATCCGTGTTTCTTAAGACTTCCCATGGTTCAGACATAGACTCTGATATAAGAATACCATGATGGAATAAGGTGGTCAGGCTACGCCCACTGGAATGAGTAAGTTTCTGGGCATCAAGGATTTACCACTCAAGAACGATTTACCCGAAAGAAAATTCATTAAAACAAAAACATAAAATAATTAAAATTTCATCATGCCCCGCTCGTATGTCGAACGACCATTTTGAAGGAAAAGTAAATAAACAGAAGCAACATAGTAAAAGTAGACAAAAATGAAACACACTATTAATCCGTCAACTACCATGATCTCTCTCCCATGCAATGAAAACCATGTAGCAGCCCCCAGTGTCTTTATGGCCCCCTTAATAGAATATAAGTACCCTCCGACTGTACAAATCATTAAAAGGCCTAAGTGGGTGATGTGATAATGAAAATAAATACTCCGCTACAACATTCCATTGTCCTGTGATTAAACAATTCACCTCCCAATATATAAGAACCACAATGACTTGTGGGTCCAATCATGTTACTGCAAGTAAGGGGGAAACAGATCCATATTTTAGAATGATATTTTCATATAGCGGAGTCCTATTAATAAAGAATCACTCTTCTTATTAATGGAATATAACTAGTTAGGCTCAAGTTTCATCTTAGTTCAGAATTGTTCGATACATGTTTTTTTGGGATATTTTCATTAGATTTATTTTATATTTTTTTATTTATATTAACATGGAAACTTTCATTCATTTGGCCTCCAATTGAATCAAATTGATTAAATTTTTATCATATCATTTTGTTTTCGTTCATGATAGTTGTTTTCATATTGGTTTGAATTCATTATATTTGGCCCAATTTGATTCATCATTTGTAATATCAGATTAGTTCAAGTTAGATATGACTGACTTGGTCCAATTTATATTGATTCAATTTTTTCTATTGGAATTATTTTTTCTTGATTTTGATCATTTAGATATTTTTTGGTTGTTCTAATTTACATTTATTCTACTATGGTTTGGTTTGTTTGTGAATGTTTTTCTAAAAACATTATATTCTACTTTTAATTTGGTTTTATACTATCCATTATTGATCAAGTAACATTGATTCAATTTTTATTCAAATAAATAATATTTTGTTCTAATCATATCATATGGGGTTAACATGTGTTTATGCATGTCATTTATGTTTGAAAAGGTACAAGTTTGGTTTGGTTTGGTTTTTTTCAAGGTAATTATGTTACAAACAATAATCTATTTTAGAGAAAATATAATTTATCAATCAGTATAGAGGTTTTTTAACAGTCAACATCACCCATTGACATATATATATTTATATGATATCATAGGCATTCAATTATCAAGATACATGAACAATATGAAACAATAAATTACATAAAATTGGTGATTCATAGTGTGTCCTATGCATTTATCCTAAAAATATCAGGATCACATATAAAGAACATAAGTGAGCTTTCACTCCAGACAACCTTCAAGAATCACCTAAAAACTATCAAACCAAATTCTATCTCTAAATAAACTCAATTATATAATATCTAAAATCAATTAATAACTAATACCCAAGAGAAACCAATGGAATCAATTACCAAAAAACTAACCCAAAATTCCACAAGCCTAATGTATCAATTAACTACAATAGAGTATCCCAAAATTTCACCAAAAAATGTAGAAAACACAAGGACACAACATACCTTAGTCACCATCCATGAAAATAGGGAAATGTGGTTTAC
Source organism: Viscum album (assembly GCA_963277665.1). NCBI lineage: Eukaryota > Viridiplantae > Streptophyta > Magnoliopsida > Santalales > Viscaceae > Viscum > Viscum album. Next base: position 285,906,629 of record OY728153.1, on the reverse strand, counting down.
AACATACCCACATCAGCCTTCTTTATACAGAATAATAGAATACCCCTTGATCCAAGATGAATTCCACCATTCTGAGGTGGGATTATCCTAAAAATATTTAATTCATTAACATGGATTAAAAGAAGAGTTGAGGAGAAAAAGAATACCTAAAAAAGAAGAGTTGAGGAGAATTGGAATGCATTTTGAGGTCTGGAGGTAGGGCCGAGAGGTCACGGAGGCATCCACGAAGGTCGAGGCAGAGGCGAGGGTGGAGGAAGAGGTGGAGGGCGGGAGATGGAAGGTGACATATCATGTTTCAAAGGACTTTATGAAATTCATACCAATAAAAAAGGAACTGATGAAGAACAATATAGAATATATGGTGGAATTTCACTTTGTGACACATTAAATAAATGTGGTCCCACGCGATATGCATGTTGAGAAGAGTGAGAACATCATGTTTTCTAGAAAGATAAATGATGATAAAATTATGAAAAAAAGATTAAGGATTATGCCAATGAGGAACATTGGGTATAGAACCATTGGTTTAGATACCATTGCCACTCTGAATAATATGCTTCAATTAAAAAACTTATAGATCATAAAATAGGGAGGAACATATGGGAGACTTTGTAGAATTCTTATGTGGGAAGGGAATATTATAATGGACCTCAGAAAAATGATCCTAAATTAGTAGTGTTTTTGATTATATCCAAATAACATAATTTTGTGGTATAAAATGCAGTGGTATACATACATCATCATGTATATACAATAGATGAAGATACTTTACAGGCATGGGGTTGAGTGGGAGGGGGTGTTGCATTTCAGGCAGAGGGATGGGCTGGGGGAGGGGGGTAGGTGTAGGCAGGTGAGGGGGGGATGCATGTAGGGTAGAGGGTTACAGGCAGGCAGGGGGCCGAAAGAAGGCAGGGGGCGTTAAGCTGGCATGGGGCAGGTTGGGGGGGTGGGGGTGGGGGTGGGGGTATCTGCAGGCATTGCATGGGACTGGGAGTAAGGGACGGGTGGGTGATATTGCAAGATGGGGGTTGGGGGTTTCTGTATGCTGGAGGTAGGGGCTGGTGGGAAGCTCTTGTTAGGAAGGAGGGGCATGGGGCAGTTGTAGGTAGGGTAGGGCCTGCAGGCAGGTAGGGGGCAGGCATGGGGAGGGGAGGGGGATCTATTGTGGGTAGAGAGGCTGGGGTAGGGGTGCTGTAGTAAGGGGGGATGTTATTTTAGGAATAATGTTCACGTGGTTGAGTTTTTTCCATTCATTTGTAGTTGGAGACCTACTATTGATGAATAAGTTCTTATAATTGGTATAGTGACATCCGAGAGAAGACGATTGTTATTGTTCATGAATTTGACGATAATAGTAGAATACTTGGGACATCTATTAAACATATTTCTATACAAATTAGAATACAAAAGTGATTCAAGGAGATATATACTGTCATGAAAAATAATTGTAACAACGATGATACCTTCACATGACTAATATAGGTGTTGAGTGTAATATGATACCTAAGAACCCATTTGTAAACACTTTTCTACACAAATAATAAAATATTTTTCTAATACTAAATGTAGAAAAAACAAGGAATAGATTTCCACATAGAAGATAAACCTTATAAAAATCATTTTTGTTGTTGTTTCTTATTTATTTAAATCTTCACAGATTGTAGTGGTTTTTGGGAATTCATATATATTGCATAGTCTCCCATTCATCTCACACCCAAAGAGAGTCTTATAAATATGAGAATATGAAAATATGATGACTATAGAAATATTAACAGCATTTTAGGAGCCACAATACCCCACGATGCTGAGGAATTATTACCTAAGGAAAACAAAACTGTTAGTCCTAGAACAACCCCCAATGGATAGAATATATAACCCTGAAAAGATTATCCATCAAGCTCACACTCAAATAGATTCTTGAAAATATAAAAATTTGATAATATTATGACAGTAGAAATTTTTTTAGCATTATAGGAGCCATCTTATCCCACAAGTTAAAGGAATTTTTACACCCTTCTCTTTGAAATTTTGGCATCTCAATGTTAGGATTTTATTTATAAGAATAATATTCAATGTTTCTTTACTTAATGATTTTAATCCAACATTGGGACTGCTATCAGTGAAAGCTACTAGAGAATTCCTTGATAACAACATCCAGGAACCTTTTTAATAAAATAATCAAGGTAATGTATTCTGAGTGTTGTAGCAAAACTGTGGGAATATATGAGAATATATCACTTATACCCACGGTTTAGAGAAACCGTGGGTATATGTGTCTGGGGATAGACTTGCTTTGTAATAGTGCTTGACTTGGTATTCTGTATAATGGAAGACAAAAATAGTTTTTTTTTTAATGAATAATATATTTAATATTTTTTGGAAGGAAAAATATTGAAAAGATTAAATTATTTCAAAAAAATATTTCATAAATTCTCAAGGTGTTACAAAATGTTTTTTCATTAGAATATATTTTAAGATGGGTTAAATAGTATACTAACACAGAATAAAGATTATTATGATTTTGAACATGCTACAGAGTATGGAATCCTATTATTTAATTTATTTTGAGCTCAAATTAGCTATGAATTATATCATCCTAGTATCCAAATGATTAAGAGTTTTGGAAAACTAGTACATTATGTCAACGTATTATCCAAATGCCTCTGTACTAAAATCAAGGCTTTTAACACCAGGTTTTTGGTTATTTAGATCAGTTTTTAAGGTGGTATCTTTGTGATATTTTTTGTATGTATAAATTTTTCAAATATTTTAAATACCTATATTTATAATATTGACATCATTATTTATTCTAGATTAAAGATATAATATGTAATTTTACATAATTATTCCTGATGTTTCATCAAATAACTGATATGAAATGTATTTTCTAATATTAAAAAATATTTACAGAATTTTAATAAAAACATTAATATTTAAGAGAATCAAATACATCATTAATTATTAGTAAAAAACAAATTTCAATTGTAATTTTCAATTTATGTTTAATATGATAAAAGAATTAAATTTCAATATATAACTCAACAAATAACTAATTAATCCATGATATCATGAAAATATTAAATAAATTAAATAAAAATGATTGAAAAAAATCATAAGATTAAGAAATATAATTTTCACTGGATTTTACATGTCACAACCTAAATATTTATAAAATAAATACTTTTTTAAAAATGAGTAAATACCTAATTTGGAAATGAAGTAATAGAAAACACAAGCACTCATTTAGTTATTTTAGACCATTATATGGTCTTTAAAATTTTAAAAACCCTTATGGATCATAATCATTGATAATATTGTTGTTTCATAGTGACTATTAAGATTATTAATTTTTGAATCATAATAAATTACTTTTGACACAAACTAATGAAGTGATGACCTCGACCAGAAGGATCATACTCTATCAAGCCCATTTATTATAGATTCTGATAGAGACAACATCACTAATATTTTGTGTTGACCAATCCCAATCCTATAAAAAGAATCTAAATCTTGAGAAATAAATATTTATGAGATAATTTCAATCTGTACAAAATCACACCCCAACCCATGTTCTTCGATCCACCCCATGAAAATATAACAATCACACACCATACACTTAGGGAATTAATAGTGTAATAACAGGCAATATATTTTGAACAGAACAATATTATTTTTCATATCCTATTTTTAATAAAATAATTATTGTAGTTATTCATTTATAATATTCATTTTTATAATGATTAAATATTAATTTTGATAAATTTTTATTTTGATACGATGCAAACATAAATTGTATTTTTTTGAAATATATAATTTCAATCAAGATACTATTTTGATGAATTCAATATTTTTTAAAATAAATAATATTTTAAGATATATTAATATTTTAATAAAATATTAATATTTAATAATATTTCTAAATATGAATGATAATATAATTTCACAAAGAAAAATGTAATTATTTTAAGGGATAAAAAACTATTATTATAAAAAATCTAGAAATTGTTTATAAGTGGGTTTTCTAAAAACAAATAGTATATTGTATTATTTAGAGAATTATTTTATTCAAATAAATATTATTTTTGAAAGAAACATTCAAAAATTATCCAATGATGGTTTTTACTTAATTTTATGAGACAATGTAATTTTCATGTATAAATTATATATGGTATACATAAAGGATATGTATTATGAAATAATTATGAACCAAAATTTATGTAATATTTTCCATAAAATTTATCCATGAAAAAATATATATCTTCCCTTTAAAACAATATTTTTTTTAATTTATAATATTAATTTTATAATCCCATAATGATTCCTCCAAAACACATATTAATTTATAAGGTTTGAAAATCAATTCTACTTAAACATCACTCACTTCCACATCATAAAAAAAATATTTTAATGTGTTCATTTCTTAGACATATAAAATAATGAAAACAAATTGTTTTTGTCATAAACCATGAAAAAAACCATGGTAAGTTTAATAATGAATAATCCTCTTTTTTCTATATAAACACACTCAATATCTGATTCCTCTTTACTCAAAAATATTGGTGCATGAAGTTACTCTTTAATTCAATCTCCAGATACCCTCTAATATTCCAAAAATATATTAATAATCTCTTCCAAAACTTATATAGGCACCCTTTCATTGTAAGGGATCCTCTCCTTCACCATTTTATTCAAAAAACATCACCAATTTAGGCCTTTTATTAATGGTTAATGTTGGAATATATTTTTTCACATACATATTAAGGTACTTATGATGTCCAAGTGATTATATATTCCTTTAAATATCATTTATCCATTTCATAAATCATCATATACCCCCTATAGGATGGTGAAATTAGTATATGATTTTCAATACGAAACATTTTTTTTAGTGAATAATAATTCCCATTTCAACTGAAATGTATTGACCATGTTATAATTATCCTTCTTTTATTGGTTATTTACATGTATGTAACCAATAGTCCTTAATCTCGAGGTTAAAATTGATTAAATAAATGTTTAGTATTTTTGATCAATTTGGAATACTAATGAATATACATGATTTAAAAATGACTTGTGGGACCAGAATTATATATCACACCAATGCATTGCGTAATGGTTTTATCTCATGATCTTCTATTGATGGTGAATATGAGGTTCTCCAAATCACACTATGTTATTTTTATTGGTGGTTATCATTGACATACATTTATGATGTAATGTTTTATATTTATTCTACATTCCTATATTTTTTTATGTTATCAAGTTATATCATTCTTCATTGTACAAGATTATGATTCTAATCCATTACATTACATTGATATGACTCTTGTATTACATTTGATACTTCACCATTTGTTATTATTTTTTTCTTTCCATTCACTGGGATTTATAGGTAAACCTTTCATTTACACATCATCTGGTTATCCCATTGAGTTTTTTTATGAATCAAGAGAATCTATGGGAATGTTAGAGAAGTTATTTTTTTAATTTCATTTTATGTTGTTTTTTTATGTTCCTAAATATCTAAATCCTCTAGGCCCTATGATCTCATGGGGTTTTATTATGTGTATTTTTATGTAATAAATCATGAATTAATGTGTATTAAAATATGGTTTGTCATATTACAAGTATTAAATGATCATTAATTAATAAAGTTTCATTCTTCAGTAACATTGTTATCTCCCTTACAATGAAATAAGATCATAGTTATAATGGAATATTTCAATAAAAAATCATATGTGTATGATATATCGGATGATGGATAAATAAATTAATCATTAAGAGGTAAATAAAATAAAGAGTGTAATTCATGAGCAATTAATAGGTATAAAATTAAAATTTACATTATCATTATGTTAATAAATAAAGTGCGTAATGCATTATATAAAAAAATAAGTTCCACATGATATTTTTTATTAAAATGGTTTCTATCATCAGTTATTTCAATAACCAACATATAAAACATCCTAGGTAGTTGGGTTTAACATCATCTATTTCAATTATTAACATTAAAACCCACTTTTTTAGGGGGTTTCACATTAGTTTTATAATAAACAACATGAAAACCCTCCCTTTTAGGGGCTTTTACATAATTTATTTCACTAAATAATGTGAAAACACTCTTCAATGTCAATTATATAGTAGCCAATGTTAAAACCCTGATATAGATTCTAAATATTATTGTAGTCACTATTGTTTTATTTTAGAGAAAAACTTATTTCAATCCATTGATTTTATAAAATATCAATGGAATTATTTTTCATAATGACCAGCAATAGTCGATACATTTAGGTTTAAGATTCATGGAAACCTGGTAATCCCTAGATGAATCGATATTTTTTTTGTATAGTATATTTATATATTTATTATTATGTCTCACATATTTGAAAAAGTATATTTTTATTATATTTGAGACTCTGTTTTTGAATCATTGTATTATTTGGTGTTCACACCCTTTTTGTAAACATTACGGTTTTTGTTGACGTTATTGTTGAATTTCAGGTATAACAAGATCCCTGGTATTGGTATGAAGTTAAAGTGACTCGATCATGATGATGAGTTATTAGTGAGGTGATTACAAGGTTTATTGTAGTGTTTCCATCATCATGTTGTTATATTTTTATACCATGTATAGGACTGACAAATTTCAAAAATGAACATCAAATGTAGGATTCTATGGCATCAAAAATTTCTATTTTGTTATTTCATGGAATCATATATTTATTATGGAAATACTGGTACTATAATTCCATTTAAATTTATTTTTAAATATTTTATAAATGTTTATGTTATTTATAGGTTATTACGTTCCACGATACAAGGGGTATATTCCCCAAATGATTAATTACCTAACCCTAAACTAGTATGTTGCATCTAGTATATGGGGGACACCTCTGAGGAAATGTGGTTAAAAAATTTATTTATATAGATGGAATCCAATTTGGGGACATCCTTTTTCAAATTTAGTGATCCAATGTGGAACCTTATATGAATTATCCAAATTTTCACTCTCATAAAAATTAACATAATAAATGTTATTTCCCAAAATATCCTATTTAAAAAGAGACAAATAATTTGATTACTTACATATGCTAAATCATAATACAAATATGATTTTGTTGATTAACCATATTATATTTCTTGTATACAATTTAATGTAATAATATATTTTCTAATATTATTCAATGATGTTGGATTTAATACCCCATGGATTTTATACATAACAATCAAATTTGGGGGTAATAATGTATCGAGAGTCTCATGACATTTCCTTTTCCACACTCATTAAAATTCTAAGTATATTTTTTTATAGTAATTTAAACTCAATCAATAATTTATAATATGATTGAGTATATATAATCTGATATTTTTTTTTCAATTTCCCATAATGAATATTTTACATAAATCTGTACTTTCCATTTTAAATATATATTAATAATGGGTCCAACTTGTAATCATAAAATCAAAAGCTTATTTTGAAGACCAATGGTCATTTATAATTGGGAACTATTTAAATAAGGTAAATATGTGAACTAATTACAGGTTTTATTATAATTAAATATATTTTTTAAAATAAATGATTAATAATTTCTACAAATCGTATATATATGCTATTGGAGAATAACATAAAAATCAATAATCTTAAGACAATTTCAATTACATCATAAGATAAAAAACAATGCTATAATTTCAATCCCATTGTTGTGGCTCAACTATAATGTCAGATGGAATTTCTGATATTCTATAGAAAATGATGTCTTTTGGAATGTTGTATTCCACACACTATAACAACATTGAGCGACAAGTATATATGAATTACAGGTGTATAGTCCTTCCATATGATTTATTATTATTCTTTTTGGGGTACAATTAAAGTTGTTGAATATGTGTGTCTTATAGGTCATCCAAATTTATAAATATGAAACTCACAGAATCTTGATCATATTTATCACTAGGGATTTAGGAGACATAAGCCTTTGAAAAATTCATGTAGCTCCATTGATCATCAACATTCTAGTTCTCAATGTAAGGACATAGGTATTTAGAGAATAAATATTTTTTTATTACTATTAATATATATGAATAATATATTACTTTTAAATTTATGGGTATTATTTTTCCGATAGCTTACTCAACAACCAACAGTGGATTTCTTTCAAATCATACGTTTCACACAACTTTGAGTTATACCAAAAAATAATATAATATTATTATTTCTTTTAAATGGTAGTTAGTGCCTAGATACTGTATTGGAGAGAATGAATGGAAATATCGACAATGTGAATATACGTGTTTTTTAAATTTATATACATTTATCTGATAAATTTTTGAGGTCTAAAATAAGAATGAATCTGATTTTAACCCAAAAATACTCTAATATTTTTAAAAGGACATTTTAAAACATTTTTTATCGAGAATAATTTTTAAATATAGTTTTTTCACATTAATTTGTTTTATTTCACAATGTAAAATTCTTCTTTAGAAGCGGGAGATCAAAATTTACTATGGATGAAATTTGGGTAATTTTCTAACAAGGTTCATTTTTAATTAATATTGAAAATAATGCATTTTAATTCAAAACTACCCTTTCATATAATTTATTTATATAGCTATATTGTCCTTTTAATTTTTTTTAAAGTGTAATTGGATTAAATTATTATCATTTAATCAAATTTCTGTGATTGAAGAAATTACACTTTTAAATTGGACATAACCCCATGTCAATCTTTTGATTGTTATTACATTTAAAAACACGATTTTTTGTATTTGGCAACGGAAATTAATTTTAAATTAATTACTAAAACATCAATGTTTTGAATTTGGAAAAATTTATTTCATATTTATAATAAAAAGGTTTAAATTTTTTACATAGGTACCTTTTATAATTGTTCATTATGAAAAGTAACATCAGTAATTAGTTTATTAACCATGGTTAAAGGTTAAATCCGGTTAATAAGGTTAAAAATTAATATTATAATAATATTAAACTATGATAACACATGTCCTAATCCTACTGGATGACATATGTCTAACCATGGAAATCCGTGTGTATTTTTTTGGACCCTATGGAGCCACATGGATGTGAAAAAGAGATTTTATAAGAATTAATTTAAAGTAAAGAAAAATGTAACATAAACGTGTATCTTTTTTTAAAACAATTTTTATATGGGGTTATAAAAGTTATATATTCTAATAAAAAAAGTCATTGAAAATTTTAAACTATTTCATAAATGATAGTATTTTATTTTTAATTTTTATACATCCAATAAATAAAAAAATTTATGACACAATAATGATGTAGTGATTTGATTATTAATGAATGATTTAAATAAATGAGATTATAAATATGAAAATAAATTTATTTCAATACTTTTTATGAAATACACCGATTTTATTGATGATTATGACTTTTTATGTTTGAATTAATGATTATTTTTGGAGATAATAAAGTTGTTATGTAATTTTAAAAAGTCATGTTATGAATTGTATAAAAACTGGCATAATTGAGTTTAAAAATAAATACTATTTTATTAAATAATATAATAATCCTAAAAATATGATTTGGAAAAATTACTTGATAATGATGAAAATATAATTAATGAAATTATTTAGTTTATATCTTAATTTTATAGTATGTATATTAACTATATAGTATGAATATAAAAGAAGACACTGTAAGAGTTAATTTAGTTAACTAAGGGTCAAAGCTAAAAGAGCAGGTTATATTTGTTACGTAGACTTGTGTAAGGATTATTGGATAAGAGGTTTTTGACCGAAAAAAATAATCTCTTTAAGATAAATGTATTTGGGACCATTTCAAATAGAAAATCATTTTGTAATAAAATTATATTTCAAAACGTTCTTAATGTGCCCATCCTCCATCTTATAAAAGGGCACCACCTATAGCCATTTACTCACACCACTACCGCCCCTTGTCACAAAACTATAATGATCAAATATGTTCCCGTCATACCTCCCTTATACTTTGAAGCATTACCATGGGAAGAAGGGAATCCAATAAAGTATTTTTGGCTCAAATCAAAAGAAGTTACTCTATATAGAGGTATTTTCTTTTCTCTAGTTCCTTTCTATTATATTCCTTCTCCACTAAGTATGATTTTATTATTATTTTATTTAATAAAAAACTAGTATCCTAAATATACAAGGATGTTTATATGAAATGGATTTGAACTACACCTACACACACCTCAATGTAATGGATTAGAACATACTATTTATGTGCAGAGTGAACTACTGCCTGAAAAATTGATGATTGGTCAATTTTCCCTTTCCAACTCTCTTGGTGGTCATTATGATGGGTATATATTAATATATGATTTATATTATATATATATTTCCTCTGAAATTCTTTTATTTAAATCATATCTTTATTCATTCTATATGGTTTATATAAGATAATTTCATTTGGGAAAGAGCGGACTACCGCCCCCTCAAAGTGACATGACTGTTTATGCCATATATAGAACGTATAAATGATGGATTTAATAAAATTATGTAACATATATAAACTATTATATTATATTGTAATTAAAATATACCTATGTATAATTTAGTTTCCATTACATTAAAAATGAAAAAGAAATGATATTAGAGCTCATGCGTACGCACGACTTAACGTCTCCATAAATGGTGCATTTCATTTTTTATTTCCAAATTTTGTGGAATATTATAAATACATATATATACCATATATATATGATATTTAAATTATGAATAATATTCTAGATATAATGTAATTTTTACCACATGGACTTTTTGTAATGAAAGCAAATTCATTTTTTAACTCACGTACTGAACATCGACAAAACAACGTTCATGAACTTAATTAATTTTATGATTGTTATAAAAATGTAATAAGTGATATAAAAGGAAAAATAAACATGAATTTGGTTATGAAGAATGTTTAAATTAACTTAATTTTATTCTTCAAGAATATAGAGAACGAACGAGACATGTCGAATCAATGTAAGGGATCTTCTTAACCCAATTTCTATTATTTGGGTTCATCATCTACTTCATCATTACTACATTCGTTGATTTTGTGAGAAAATAATTTTTATATCATATCTATTATTTTTAATTTCATTATTATTATTTATTGTTAATACACATAATCCTTCTATTTTATTAACAAAATGATCTTTGTAAGGAATCCATTAACCCTCCCCTTTTAGTAAAAGACTTCTTTTTTTTAGAAGGTGATGCCTCAGACAAAGATCGAGGCACAAATTATTTTATAAAATAAGGGGAAGCTACAAAATTCTGAAAAAAGGAATCTTATTACAATCCTTATCATAAAGAGGGAGCAAATCACCAGGAAAATCATCAAGCCAAGTAATATCCTAATTGACTCCCTTGTTGGCGAGACTTTCAGCAACCATGTTCGCTTCACGGTAAGCATGTGTCACGATGTAGTTGAGGTCCAAGAGCATAGCAAGGCATTGCATCCAAAGAGGAGTGAGCTACCAGGCAAGATGCACCACCCCCTTCCAGATAGCTTGCACCACAGTGGTTGAGTCACTTCCAAGACACATCTTGTTCCAACCCTTTTGTTTGGCAAAGTCCATCGCATGAATCACACCCAGCATTTCAGCTTCCAGAGCTGAGGCCATACCACAACCACCAAAGAAGCAGCCCTGGCATTTTCCGAGATGATCTCTAAAAATGTCACCACAACCTGCCGGACCTGGATTTCCTAGCGAGGCGCCGTCAACATTCACTTTGATCCATCCTGGAAGTGGGGCTTTCCAGAATACTTGAAAAGTGAGCTGAGTCTGTCTATAAGATCCTACAATCCTAAGACGGTGAAGGATCATAAAATCGCCAACATAATTGTCGCAATGATCCTTATAAAGGGAGGAATCATCCTTTATGGCCATGAGAATACGCGTTTTACCTGCATTGAGACTGATAGAACAATTGTTATGAAGTAAATTATTTCTTTCATACCATATTACATGCAGGAGTTCCACCACTATAGTCAGAAAATGATTCTTGATTTACATGGAGCAAGCCCCATTAGCACAACATTGTAATTGGGAGGTGATGGAGTCAAGAATCGACCATCTGCAACCAAAAATGTCAAAAATGAAATTCAAAAGAGCTGCACCTATAGAACAAGACAAAAACAAATGATTAGCATCCTCTCAGTGTTGATTACACATAAGACATCTAGAGCAAAGAGTAATCCCAAAGGATTGTAAACACATATCAGTGGGAACCCTATTATGGGAAATACACCAGATAAGAGTAAATATTGAGGGTTTGATCCAAGGTTTGTAAAAAAATTTCAACCAGGCCAAGATAGAATCAGAATTGCTAAAATTGTTTTTGTAGAAACTTTTGGAATCAAGAACACCATTAAAAGAAGGTTCCCAAATGAGGAAATAATCAGTGTTGGAGAAACAATAATTTTCAATGATGTGACCAATTTCATCAGGAAGATTGATGTCTTGGGAGTTAAGAACGTCCCTAATAGAGGAGTTGGTATTTCCAGGAGGAGTGGTGGACGTGAGCAATGAGATCAATGGAATGCCAGTCCAATTATCCAGCTATAAATTCAAAGTGGAATTAGCGCTAACCATCCATCTAGAGTTGTTCATGATATTAAAGAAAGAACATTTGATGGATGGCCAGATGGAAGAAGTGATTTAACTCAGATTACCCTTTTTAAGCGTGGTGATGAATCTAGACTTGAGAAAGGCAGTGGAATTAGAATTGTTGTGAATCATATTCCATGTCATCTTAGCTTGAAGAGATTCATTGAAAAGATTAAGGTTTTTGATACCAAGACCACCCTTATTCAAAGGTTTACAACAAGTGGCCCATGGAATGGTCACAAGTTTTCTTTCAATTGTAGTACCTGTCCAAACAAATTTTTTTATGTAAATGTTGATTTTCTTAAGCAGACTAGCAGGCCAAGAGTAGACCATCATGGAGTAAACCAGTTTGGAGACAATGGTAGATTATACAAGGCAAATTCTTCCAGCCAAGGAAAGAGATTTACCCTTCCAGAAAGAGAGTTGATTGGAGATTTGATCAATGATACAATGAAAGTAGATGGATTTAGGTCTTCCCCAAAATATTGGAACCCCAAGATAAGTAAAGGGGAAAGAACCTTCTTTAATGCCTAAATAATTAATGATATAGATTTTTTTGTTGGGGGAAAACCTTTTTCCAAAGAAAACAATTGATTTGTTCCAACTTATCGCTTGGCCCGAGACATCTTCATAGTGAGCTAGGGCACTTTTGACGTTTTGAATGTTCCTTTTATCACCCTTTAAAAACAGAATAATGTCATCAGCATATAAAAGGTGGGTAGGGACATTTAAATTTCTAGAAGCCTGGATGGGGTGAATCTTGTTTTGATTCAAAAGGCTCATGAGAAGTCAACTTAAGTAATCCTCGGCAATAGCAAAAAGGATGGAAGAGAGAGGGTCACCATGTCGAACCCCCTTAGTGCATTTAAAGAAGACTTTAAGAGTCCCATTAACCAGCACAGAAATAGTAGCTGAATTGAATAAGGAGAGAATCATATTGGTAAAAGAGTCATTAAACCCAAAGCATTTCAGTGCCCTTAAAATAAAACTCCAATCCATGGTGTCAAACGCCTTCCTGATGTCAAGGTTGATGGCAACACTGCCTCCTCTAGTGACTTTATTCAGCATATTAGTACATTCGGAGGCAAGGAATATATAATCTTGAATAGATCTACCTTTGATGAAGCCAAATTGATGCCAGGAAACAATTTTGTTACAGATGGGGGATAATCTGTTTGCAAGGAGTTTGGTAATAATTTTAAATATAGTGTTGATGAAGGAAATAGGCCGGAAAATATGAATCTCTGCAGCATGTTCCAATTTAGGAATCAAAGTATGAAACTGAGCATTTATCCCATGTGGAAGGAAACCAGTGGAGAAAAAGGATTTGACCAATTTACACATGTCCACATGAATGATTTCCCAGTATTTTTGGAAAAAACCATTGTTGAAGCTGTCAGGTCCAGGATCACTATCAGGGTTGAGGCTGAAGACAGTGTCATTGATTTCATGATCCAGGGGCATGCTTAAAAGATGTCCATTGTCATCAATCGTGACCATATTAGGAATGATATCAGGGATAAGGTCTTTGTAGACCTCTGGACCATTAAACATGTTATGGAAGTAGTTGACAACATGATTAGAAATTGAATCCTCAGTGTCAAGAAGAGTGTCATCAACTCCGAGAAAAGAAAGTGGCCTATAGGCTTTCCTGACCCGTTGAAGAGAATTGTAGAACTTAGTATTCCTGTCCCCATCCGAAAGCCATTTGGTTTTGAATATTTTATTTCTCAAGTTATCTTTGAGCTTATGTAAGGAGTTGAGCTTCAAAGATGTAGTAAATTAAGATTGAGGATCAATAGAAAAATTAGAGCTTGTTTTAGAGCTTTGGATACGAATAAGGTCATTCTCCAAGGTGGATATGTCCTTTTCAAGTTGTTTTGTTTTAGAGATGAACCAGCCTTTAAGTCATTGCTTCAGGAGATTGAATTTAGTAATGAAAGCAAAATCATCATTTTGATTTTGCATGACGATCCAAAAATCTCTTATCTTATTGGAGCAGTCTGGGTCTGCAGCCCAAGAATTGTTAAATTTAAAAGGAATATGAGATTTGGAAACCTTGGAGAAAAAACTGACAAGAATGGGATGATGGTTAGAGTTTATCTTAGGAAAAGTAATACTAGAGATGGAAACACATTTTTCAAGGGCATCAGAATTGGTGAAGGCCCTGTCAAGTTTGCTAGCCACTACCCTATTAAGGTACTTTCTATACCAGGTATACTTAGCCCCAGTGAGGTTAATTTCTAAAATATCACAATCCTCAATAGATGATTTGAATTCATGAGAGGAGATAGAAGAGTGTGATGATCCAATCTTTTCACTTGGAAGGAGAATGGAATTAAAGTCTCCAAACACAAACCAGGGATCTTGGATAAGTCTAGAGAGGGTAAGAAGGTCATTCCAAAGGGTTATTCGCTCTTGATACCTATTCATAGAATATATAAAAGTGCAGAATGTATGAACCCCAGCAGAAGAAAAATCACAAGTAAACATTTGATCAGAAAATTTAACATTAACAGATTGCAAAGATGAGTGGTAAAAAATCCAAAGGGTTTCAGTAGCAGTTCCATCCTTGCAAGCACCAAGAAAATTATATCCAAAAAAAGACTAAATGTAATTAATTCGAAGAAAAATTAATTTTTGGCTCAGCAATAGCAAATAATTTAGGTTTTTGAGTCAAAATAAATCTCTTAAGCGCTATAAAATTGTCAGAGTTTGCTATACCCTGACAATTCCAAAATAAACAATTCATTTAAATCTATGTTTGGAAGAAGAACTCCCTTTTTTTTGCACCACCTGAGCCCTTTTTCCTTTATGAACTTCTGGTTCCATGATAGAAAGCTGGGCTAGATTCATTCCCTTGTTTATTCTTGGAGGGGGGAGACGAGACATTAGAAGTAGTTTTATTATCAGCACCCTGATTTTTTTTCCGAAGGGGTTGCAGGTCCACTTGGGATCATTGAGGAATGTTTTGGAGTCAAATCAGGTTTAGAAACATCAGAGGTGTTTGAAGAGACAATCATAGTGACCAAAGATTCCACTGCAACTGTCTGGTCATTTGATTCTATCACCTTGGATTTATAAATAAAACCATAATGATCAGTTTGGGCAAGATTTCCATTAAATTGTTCACCATCAACAGTAGTGGTTTGTGAATTCAGTGCAGTTGTGTGGTCCTTATTCACAGTGTGAGAAAGAGTTGGAGATATACCTGCAGAAATTTTCATGTTATGTGCAGTTGTGTCACCTGGAGTGTCCAGAATAGGCACTGCCCGCAGACCTTTTCCTGAGGGAGTCTGGCATGAGGCAGGTTCTTTAGGCGCTTCCTTACAAGACTCTGCCTATAGATTATCACTCGAAGAATGAATGCATGATGCAGGGGGTTCAGGTATTTGTTGCGACTGCACGAGAATGCCTTGCACCATCTGCTCGATCTCCTCCATCATATTGACATCGTCAATCTCAGACTCCTCCTTCTTCACCAGGTCCGACCATTTAGCACCAGAGGGTTCACCGGGCTGTGGTGATTTCTTTACCCAACTGTCAACTATTTTCGCAGAGGGATCATTCTTTCCAGAAGCAGTCACAGGGTCTTTCTTCTTCCTACGGACCTGCGTCCATTCATCGTTCAATGTTTGGACCTCCTAACTCCGCACCTGATTCTTTATCACACGGCAATTCAGCAAGGAATGACCAAAAATTTTACAAAGTTCACAGAAGGGAGGGCATCGTTCATAATCGAATTGAAAATCCATTTTGTAGTCATTTGCGCTAAAAGTCACGGCATCAGGAAGCTTATGCGCCATATTAACCTCCACCATCACCCTTGCGTACATCCCCAGATTCGCATTTAGAGTTCGAGGGACTATTTTCATCGGGGGTTCCGATGCAGGAGGAAATATCACTCAAAATTTTTGGATTCCAAAAGAAAAAATTCAACCCATGAAACCTAACCCAGATTTTTGCCATTGTATTTCTGTTAGTGTTTGGATTGAAAGTGAAATCCCAAACAGAAATTCGGAGGAGTCCTGGCTTCAGCTGGATGTTACCAAGCTTCCAGGCGCGATCATATGCTTCCTATGAGCCTAAAAGAATATGAAAGTAGCCTTGTCCGATAGGGACGAGCTTCCAATCACTGAATCCCCAAATGTGCGCGATTCTCGGTTTGAGCTCCATGGCCGACCATGGTTTGTCACCTTTCAGATAGGAAATACGACCCATTACCGAGAACATACAAAGATCCGTTCGTTGTTGCAGCGCCTCTGGATCTACTTCCACTATGAATCGACCATCATCAAATTCCTTGGAAAAGGAGGGGTTCTTCGAGGTGTCCGAGCATAGATCTGATCCTTTAAGTGCTTCGAGGAAGGAGATCGGTTTGGTTTTTTCGATCGGTGGAGGATCTTCCTTCTTCGCCAAATTCCCATTTTTCCCAAAGGAGAGCTCCCATTCCCAGTCCAGATCGAAACCTGTCATGTTAATTGAGATCTAGAAATTTCCATCACACCGAAGAGATTTGAGGAAGGAGAACCCTAACGATCGCCAAAATCGCCACCGAGAGCTCAATCTCCGGTCATCACTCATCTCAAAGACTTCTTTTTATGTTATGTCTTTTAATTTCCATTTTCTTATATTGAGATATATTCTTATATATATTTATTTATGTATGTTTTTTGTAGAAGTGAAGATAGACCCTTTTCTACCTCATCAACTCATTTTCTTATTTTTTTTATGATGTCGTTAGGCTGCAAAAATTTTGTAAGGAAACTTCTTAACCAAATTTTCAATAATTCGTTTTATCTTCTACTTCTTGATTATGTCATGATATGAATATGTAAGAAATAACTATAAGGACCCAAATTTTTTTTAATGAAAATTAATGTGGATATAATTATATTTATAGTTATGTATAATTGTAATATAACATAATCAGTTATTTGGATTTATGTTATTGGATTTTAAAATACCATTAAGAATTTTGACTGTTGCTAATATAGTCGTTGAACAATGGCCACATGATTAGTATAAACCTAGGGTTTTATCAAATACAATTTACTCAGAAAAAGGAAATGATAGCCTCATCAAGTGTAATTTCTCCATACGAAGACCATTTTTCATAGCACAGAAAGGAGAAGGTGTTATTGGGCATCACTTCCGACTATGCCAAAGCTGAGCTTCAACATGTTAAACTCGAACAAAACCGGCTATAGGAGAAGTGGAAGTTGATAGAGATTACCACTCAAGCAATTTTATCTAAGTAACCCAAGAGTCTGTCACCATCACACACCTTACCATTAGGTTGTAGAATGGTTTTATAAGATGTTATGTAATAGGACCCTAGGACAATGATTATGTACATTATTTTTGTATAGAGAATATACATTCATTTTATTATTGTTACTATGTAAATATTTTTTAATGAAAAAAATAGTATTTTTAGTCAATTAAAATATTTATCTAGAAGAATTGATGGATTTTTTAATTAAATATTATTTTAAAAAAATATTATAACTAAATTATGTTTTCAATATTTATGACCATATTATTATTATGAATACAATTGTAATTTTTATTTTTGGTTGAAATCTATTTTTTTCAAAACCCGTGATTTTTTTATAAATTGCATTATTTATTTTACATGTAATTATTCACATATTTAAAAAATTATTTAGATAAAATGAATATTTTTTTCGGAACCAGAAAGTCGAAATTATCCAATTGTGAATTTTTCATATTTTTCCGAGATATTCAAATTTTTGGGTAAAAATTAAATATCATTTAAACATATAATGTGTTTTATGACATCATAATGACAAAATAGTGATGTAATAAAATACTATAAAAATTATGGTAAGAAAATTAATGTCTTAATATTTAAAAATTGTGATTTTAGTTTTTATTTATTTATTTTACAAGGTCTTAGTAGACCCTCCATGACTTTTAAAACATTTTATCTTTATAAATCAATTTCCTTGATAGTGTGACTCACCTCAACATAAGCAACCCTATTATTTGAAGATGATAGAAAATTTTCCTTATAAAATAAATTTTTACACTGCCCTATGGAAAATTCAATTGGCATAAACCATGGGTTGGTTTGTGGTTTTGATTAATTTAATGTGTTGTGTCCCAAACTTAAATAATAATGAATTCTGTCTCTTTTCTTATATAAACCCACCCCAGATCCCACTTCCTCTTCACTAAAATCCTTTGGAGTTTGTATGAACTCTGCCCTACCCTCTCTAAAATCCTCACAAGGATCCCCAAGCTCTCAGAAATCCTCTATTAAGCCCCTCCAAATCCATCACGGTCACACTTCCAAGTAAGGGATTTCTTCCATTCTCATTTTTTGTCCAAATTTCGTTACACTGTACTACAATTTTATTTTAAAATAAAAATATTGGGGTATGTTTTTTATCCTCCCCCATACATCCCAAATTTTTTTAAAATTATTATATACCACCTTTCTCTCTCATTAATGCATACCATGTACACCCATTACCATGACGAAATTCTGTAAAGAATTTATCAGTCCTCATTAACTCTCACACATTTTTTTTACCATTAATCTAAATTCCATTACAATTGTTGGTACAAATATCTATATGATCCCCTTATTATAAATTTCATATAAATATGATGAGACACCTCATTCTCTCTCCTCAACCATTTTTATAATTTTTTATGTCACGCCGTTATGCAGCCTAAATTTCACTGCGATTTTCGAATCCAAAGTCATTGTGTAGTGAATACCATGTTCATTTCTCTATCAAAGGTAATAAACATTATGAAAATTTACTTATTATTTAAATATTATCATGTATGTATTCTACATTCCTTTATCATAAGATAAATGATGATATCTAATGAATCAATGTTTTATAATCCATTTGGCACACTTATGCATGAAATGAAATGATTAAGAAGGGTGCACCCTTATATCCTTCCAATGAATTGGACAAATATTAGTATCATGATATGTCAAGTAAAATGAGATTTTTCTCATGATAATTCAAGTGCAATTATGGTTTACTCATTCTCCGTGTGCAATGAGCCTTAACTCATGCTAATACCAAGTTAAGTGTTTTCCCACATTTCCAAGTTAAAATAATCATGATATATCTTTCCTCTATGTTATTGTATATATTATGCTCCATTGTTATTCATATTTCCTAAAATTTATTGTATTATTCATTTTATTCCTTTTTTCCTCCCTTACATGGAATTATAGATCACCATTTTTACATGTATGTCTTATGGTTATCCCATGCCATGCTAAGTACGCCTGAATGTTTTGGTCATGTAAAAAACGTTTTAAATAAAGTTGTTTTGTTATATGTGTTATGTTTTTAGGTAATGTTTCTAATACCCAAAACACTAGACTTCTTGATCTTCTATATTGTATCAACTGGAGGTTTTACGTAAAAAATAATGTTTAAGAGTTTAATAAAAGATCTGAGTAGTTATAGTTTGTATCAGATGATTGGTTTAGTTATTTATGGGATTAGGAATAGAAAAACCTAGTGAAACCATTAGGGATAAAACAATGTATAATAAAAACATCCCTATTTTTTGGGGTGTAATGCCCCAACCCTAGTTACTCCGATTCGGTGAATTATTACATAACATTGGCGTGATATGAAAAGATCAAGTCTCAAAAGACCGATTAGTTTAGTAGCCTTGGAAGTACTAGATACACTCACAAGGTTTACATTATATCGTAAAAAACAACAAAAAAATGTTTCCAAAGAAAACACTAAGATCCCATAGACTATCCCTGCAGGTCAGTCATAATATTCTTCTTCGCATCCAGGGAAAAATAAAACATAGAAAGGCATGAGCTCAGATTCTTTGTAAGGATAACAATATAGTAGAAACGTTCATAAATAAGAATAAAAATTTAAGGAAATGTATAAAACTAAAATAAATGATTTTTCAACATAAAATTCATCATAATATGGAAAAAATATATCTAAATAATTCCATTTACTTTAGCACATGAATATTCTACTAGTCGAATAATCACATGAAATATCAATAGCCACTTTCTTAATGATGGAATGAATAATGCCAGACCTTCAGAACCACATAGTCATTTCCTTGTGCCATGAATACAAATAAGATTTTGTCAAGGCCTTGTTACAAGACACTAGTTTGTCTCATTAGACCTACCGATGCATCGAGGAGCTATAGTAGGCTCCACTCGTCACATACTAAGTCCAATGAATTCCTCATATGAAATGGTGGAAACAAAACAAAAACATTAATATGAAAACTATCATATGAAATGTCAATAATTATTCCATAAACCATGAATGGTGTAAAAATAACACATCTATAGTCAAACATATCACAAAACCTTTAATACAATATGGAATTATTGTATAATAAAAAATCAACTTCCAAAAATACAAAAAACCATCGATGGATGTTGAAATAGATGAAATCAAATCCTTTTTTAGAGAAATATCTCTTTCTATTTTGAAACCATTTAAGAGTCACATAATTATATAGAAGATATTTATTTTGAAAATATTCTTATATGATTTTAAGGGAACCTTTGACGCTATTATAAAGGAGGAAAATAGCCACACCTACTGTATAAGTTAAAAAAACATTCTTACATTAATTTGTTCGAAAAGGTCATAACGTACCTTGATTGGAAATCGACCGAAAGATTCTTTTACAAAAATATAAGGTCAAATAAAGGTATAAATTAATTTACCCCATTGTCTAGTAAATAGTAAAAATGATTTGAAATACATTTTTATAAAACATGTATGTGGATGATAATGAGGTCCAAGTATATACATACGTAAAAACAACCTCGGATAATAAAGAGATTGTGATATTAACCCTTACCTTATACCTTTTCATGGTAGAGGCTATGTTAACCTCCTGTATAATGGTGAAATAATTTTTATTAAATTATACAAGAATCATATACATTAATTTGATATCATATATGATCTTTTAACATTGACTTGTTGACAACATCTTAGTATTATCATCATTTCGGGTGTTAACAAAATCATTTTACATTATATTATTTGTTATGTGAGCCATATTTTTTATGGATGGGATATTTCTTATTCATATACAGATATATATCATGTCACTAAAAATAATTTTTAATCATCAAATGAAATTTAGTCTTGAATGGATATGATGGGGAATGAATCTCATCGCGTTCATGGAGACAGTAATCCGTACGTACGCACGATCGATAATATCATTTGTCTGATATTAAAATAACATATAATTGGATGGTATATAATATATAATTATTCATTATCATGTTATATTTATTATTTACATCGATTAAACATCATTATTATACCCATACAAATAATAATTTAATGAAAAACAATTACACAACGACGTGGAGATGGTAATCGGTACGTACGCATGTATGGTGACATGTCATTCAAAGGATGGATAGAATAATGAATATGGTTATAAAATATTTATAATAACATAATAGTATATATAGGATACTTGAGTTATTATTTTATAATGGAAACAACAAGGAAATAGGAAGTGGAAGAAGAAAGGAACTTGAAAGAGGTGATGAAATATTTATCTCTTCTCTAGGTTCTTCCATTTGATTTGATCAAAATGTCTCCATTGGATGGATTTATGACTAAATAAAGGCCTCTATGATGAAGGGAGAACAGTCGAGAGGGTATTTGGGTAGGGGTTGGAAGAGCCAAATGGCTTTGATGGTGTGAATTAGATAGAAGGGGGAGTGTCATTTTATAAGACAGGTGAGGGGCACCTTAGGAAAAACAAGAATTGTTATTTTCTAAGAAAATAATTTTCAGTTTCTAAAGAAACCAAAATGGATTAATTAAAGGATGAGGTTGGGATGGGTTTAAAGCAACTCAACCAATAGGTTTTAGATAGGTTTGGGTCACAATATTAACTTTATCTTTTATATTTAACTCTTAGTTAAATAGTTTGACATTTACCATGTCTCTTTGTGTTTTTATTTTATATGGTTAATAAACAAACTATATATATCCACTAAAACCCCAAGTGTATAATTAATGATACACCTTTCATTATATATGTCTTTTTTATGAACCTTAGATTTTTAGGAATAAAATATCAATTAATAATATAATATTTGTTTAAAAAACTATTTTATGTCCATTTTGACACTATTTGGAATTTGGTTTTTTCTAAATTCAAAAAAAAAACGTTATTAATTCGAAAAAAATTCATATAATCAACCCTTATGTGTAATATTAACCTATAAAATTATAGGAATTTATAAAAATTCTCAAATTACATTTATTTAGATATTTATAATATCAATTAATTTAATATTTCATTAAATAGGTAATTACAATATCATCATTGTGTCATTAATAAATTAAATTATTTAATCTATAATATATATATATATATAATATTATTACGTAGGAAATCATTTTATCTTTTTAATAAATTTTTATAGTCTAATTTATTTTATGTGTATCCCTATATTAAAAAGGATTTAGTTATTAAATATTGATTTTAACTCTTTTAACTCTTCTTGAATTAAATAACAAAAAATTTCCTAATGTAATCTTATTTGACCTAAAGATCATATTTTATTCCTAAGGATGTTTTTGGTTGAATTTCACTTATACCATAGAATTAGGACATGTGCTAGTGTAACAATAATATCATACTTACCCTTAATTACCCTATATAAATTTAACTAAGGTAAAAAAAGTATCTATTCACCAAAAATTATTTTCATCTTATTGAACCACATTTATATACTGATATAAACCATGTCTCAAGAATTTTAGAAATTCAACTCATAGAAGTGGTAAAATTAGTTATTATGTAAATTTTCAAATGCTCCTTGGAGGGGTGTAAAAGACGGTAAAAGGTTCAATAAAATTTGTATATATCTAAAATTATTATAAACTGACTCTAATAAATTACATTGAACTTATTTAGATATTATGTATCTATTTTGACCTAAATTATTTTTAAATTTAATAAATAATTATTTAAATAAAAAGTTTGTTTTAAAAAAGAACTCGATGTATTTAACTATTCATCAAAAATTGAACGTTTTTAGAAAAATACCAAAAATTCGCCCCAAAAAAATTTCGATATTCTGAATCCAAAAATGAAGTCCATTTTGAAAGATAAAATTTTTAAAATTTCAAAAAGTTGGTATTACTATTCATAACTACTAGTTTGAGTAGTTGTGGTGTGTTGGAACTCGAATTTACGTAGAACACATGATATTGTATTATTCAAAGTGAAGCGTACCGTGGAAGCATGAGGTGTTACATTCTACCCTCTTTCAAATAATTTCATCCTCGAAATTTATAGAGTATAACTCCGTAAAAATACATGGGTGGTTCTTCATCATAAGAACCTCGGGTTCCCAAGTTCCCTCTTCCATCTTATGGTTTCTTCATAGATCTTTTACCAGACGAGTTGTCCGGTTTCTCAACACTTATTCTCTTGTATCAAGGAAATTAACAGGCTCTTCGTAATAAGACAAATTGTGTTCCAGTTCTAATTCCGTATAGGTGAGTACAAGCGTTGGTTCAAGCATGTATTTTCTCAACAGTAATACTTGGAATACATCGTGAACAATGGAGAGACTTGGCGGCATTGCCAAACAGTAAGTTATAACCCTAATTCGTTCTAGAATTTCGAAAGGTCCGATGAACCTTGGACTTAATTTTCCATTTTTACCAAAACATATAACATTGTTACATCGAGATACCATCAAGAATAAATGATCTCCTACCTGAAACTCCAAATCCTTCATTCAGTTATCGACATAGATCTTCTACCTACATTGAGATGCTTTGATGTGGGTTTGGATTACCTTTACCTTTTCCATTTTTCCCTCAACATTTTCTGGGACTACAAGTTTTCTTTCACCAACATCAGCCCAACAAGTTGGAGTGAAACATCTATTTCCATATAACACTTCATATGGTTCCATCTGAATACTTGAATAGAAGATATTGTTATATGAAAATTTTGAAAGAGGTAAATATTTATCCCACATACCTTGAAGGTCAACTGAGCATGATCTCAACATATCTTCTATGGTTTGAATAGTCCGTTATGATTGTCCATCAGTTTGGGGGTGGTAGGCAGTGCTCAAACAAAGTTCATTATGCATGGATTTCTGAAGATATTTTTAAAATCATGATGTAAAACATAGATCACGATCAGAAACAATCGATAGTGGTACTCCATGAAGTCTCACAACATCATTAATAAATAGTCTTACAAGACGTTCAAGTGGTAAATCTTCTCTTATAGTAAGAAAATGTGATGACTTGGTAAGACGATCAACAATGAACCATATTGCATCATTCCTTCTAGGAGTCTTTAGTATTCCCATGGAAATGTTCATCGTAATATTATCCCATTTCAACTCAAGTATGAGAATAGGTTTCAAGACTCCACTAGATTGTTGCATTCCAGCTTCAACTTGTTGCAAACTACACATCTTGACACAAAATCAACAATATCCCTCTTCCTGTTGTCCCACAAAAAATTTTCCTTCAAATCTTTATACATTTTGGTGCTCGCAGGGTGTATAGAGAAATTTTATCTAAAATAATCATCCAACAATTCCCTTTTTAGATCAGGTATATCAGGATCACAATGTCTCTTCCCAAATTTCAAAATTCCATCTTCTTACACAAAGTCACTCAATATCCCATCATTCAAAACTTTAATATTCTTTTGAATATCTACATCACTGGTATGAGAAATCTATATCTTTTCTAGTAATGATGGTTTGGCATCAATTTGAAAAAGTATTGATGTTTCACCTTCCATAGTGATTCCCATATCCATCCTGAATAGATCCATGTATATTGGATCATTTTCAACACTCATATTGTTTAAAACACCACAATCCTTTCTACTCAAAGCATCTTCCACCTCATTTTCCTCCCCCAGGTGGTTGTGTATAGGGCAATCAGAATCCTTTAGTAGTTCAAGACATCCCCTTTTCATAATGTTGAGTTTATTCTGTGAGAAAATATACTTCAAACTCTTGTGATTAGTATATATCTCACAATTTTCAATATAGATATAGTGTCTCCAAATCTTCAAATAAAAGATTACAACTGCTAAATCATGATCATGAGTAGGATAGTTTTGCTCAGGAATTTTTATCTATCATGATCAAAGTCAATAATCACATCATTATGAATAAGGACACAACCAAGTCCTATCTTTGAAGAATCACTATAAATAACAAACCTATCATTCCCCGATGGTAGAGTCAATATAAAAGCATTGAATAATATTTCTTCCATTCTTTATAACATTATTCACACTCTTTTGTTCAAACAAATTTAACCCCTTTTCATGTGAGATTTGTTAATGCGTTATCCAACCGGGAAAAATTCTGGACAAAACATCAATATTAACCTGCTAAACCAATAAATATGCGTACCACAATTATACTCGTCGGTGCAGTCCATTCTTGTATTTCCTGGGTCATATAATGATCAATAGAGATTCCATATTTGGAGAAAATATGTCCAATAAAATAAATATATTGAAGCTAGAATCCACACTTTCCAAACATCCCATATAATTCATGTCTTCTCAGAGTCTTCAAGATAATGCGCAATTTATTTTTTTGATGTTCATAGCTTTTGAAGTATACCAAGATATCATCAATAAATACCACTACAATTTCAACATGATATTCCTTGAAAACTATATTCATTAGATCCATGAATACAGAGGGTGCATTAGTCAATCCAAAAGGAATTACTGTAAACTCGTAAATCCTGTACCTAGTTCAAAATGTCGTCTTTGGAATGTTTTCCTTCTTCATGCAAAACTGATGATATCCAGATCGAAGGAAAATCATTGAAAAGTATTGATATCCATGATTTTGGTCAAATAATTCATCAATGCGAGGTAGGGGATACTTGTTCATTATTGTTATAGCATTGATCTCCCTTTAGTCAATGCACAACCTCAAAGATCCACCTTTCTTCTTAACAAAAAGGATAGGGGCTCCCCATGGAGAAACACTAGGGTGAATTAATACCTTGTTACTCAATTCCTATAGTTTTTTCTTTATTTCCACTAATTCTAAAGTGACCATTCTCTAAGGGGTCTTCAATATGGGCATTGAACCAGGAATTGAATCAATGGATAACTCAATTTCTCATTCTGGAGGATGTCCAGGTAAATCTTCTGAAAAGAAATCAACATATTCTTTCACAATAGGTACATAATTTATTCGAACATTCCATTCCTCACCCACAGTTATTTTATTCTATTCCACCCCAATAATTGAATTTAGGTGAGCTATTGAGGGTGGATCTAGATAAGAATTAGGTGGTGAAGATTCTTCTCTAAAGATAAAATTTTCTTTATAATCGGCATCAAAAATTATAACCACCTTCTTATTACAATAAATTTTCACATCTTGGTCATAAAGCTTATCAATATTGAGGATTTTATCAAATTCAATCAAGGGTATGATGATGAGATCAGTAGAAAAAGAGAATTTATATTCCCTAATGGGAACTGATTCACAAATAATTGTTGTGATGATACTTCCATTAAAGGTTTTGACTAACAACTCCCTTTGTAAATCAAATTGGAAATATATAATTTTCTTAGAAAACTGGGATGATATGAATCAATGTGATGATCGAGAATCAAATAAATCATTTTTTAAACATGATAAAACCATTATATTACCTTGCCACCACGTCTTTCGGAGCTTCAACCTTAGTAGTAGTGATAACATATTCATGACCATGATCCCTTGACCTTTTCTGAGGTAATTTCCCTTGACGCTTGGGTCATTAATTTACATAATGCCCCCTTTCTCTACAATTGTAGCATTAAAAAGTGACAACCTTTTTCTTCCCCTTGCAACCATGAGCCTGGTGGCCTTTTTCACCACACTAGTAACATACTACAACTCCCTTCAAGAAAGTATCGGGGTGTTTATACCCCCATTTATTGAAGGATGGATATTCAACTTTTCCCTTCCTCCCCTTATTACAATTTCCAATGTGTTCAGTGGATCACTTATTCTCTTTATTTGCATTATAGTTGTATGATATAGAGAATTCATGTTCTGTCCTGATAGCACATGAGACAATATCTTCATACGACGAGAAGGATTGTGATACTAATGCTCGATAGAGAAATGGATTTATCCCATTAAATAAAAGATCAATATTACTTCTTCGGTTATGTATATAATCGGTATCATGCCTCTCTAACCATTTAATGTTAGCCCCATACTTTGAGACATTCTCATCCTCCTTTTGCCTCAGACTCAGAAATCATCTTTCCATATCTGCTCGATGGTCACAAGGAAAGTATTTGTCTATGAAAATATATTTAATCTCCCTCCATTCAATATTTGATACTTCATTATCTTCCTTGGTGTTTTGAATCAATGACCACCATTGATCAACATCTCCAGTGAGGCGGTAAACTTACATGACAACTTTTTCCATTTCAATACTCCCAAAGGAATGGAATATATTCTCTAAGGAATTTATGCATTGTTCATCCACTAATGGATTGGTACTTCCATTGAATGTTGGTGGATGTGGCCTCATGAAGCGGTCAAACATTGATCCTCTACATTGTGGATCAGGTTGCTTCATACGGGTAAGGTTATTATTTAATAACTTGAGTGAGTTATCCCAGTATGGTGATTAGCTGATCCGAACTAGTTGCATCACCAACTCCAATATAATTATCTTGAGAAGAAGATAAATACCTAAATGAAGTGAATGCATTGATACAGTTCCCATTCCATCCACTAGGAACAATTTCTAAACAATGGAACAATCTAGATTAGTTTATGAATCGAAATATATAATTCTAAACTTGTAATACACTTAACATAAACTGAACAGTTTATGGATATAATCCATAATCATAACAATTTTTTCTTTGAGGATTTATATACTCATTAACCCTTCATAATGGTTTGTAAATAAAATGAAAAATATCCTAAGAATATCCTCTGGGAGTGTTGTAACCAAGAGTGCAGTAATCCCCGTTGTCGTGCACTAGTTCCCGTAAGAGTCTAGCTCAAAGCGTTGTTTTTGAGTTTTACCCCTAGGTATATCTATGCAAGAGCCCTCTCTACCTTCTCGTATCTTGAAATGGATGTATTATTTGGAAAAAACACAAAATCTCTGAAATACCAAAAATCTATGAAGTTATTATATATTAATCCTCAGAGTCTATATTAGGGTAATGTGATCTAATCAGAGTTTATCTAAATCTAGATTTCATGGTTTTTACTAAAATTCCTCTAATACCAATTGTAATGCCCCAACCCTAGTTACCTAGAGTTTGTGCATTATTACATAACATTTTCATTATCAAAAAATCTCAATTCTCGAAAGACTGATTTGTTTAGTAGACCTATAAGTACTAGATTCATTAATACGGTTTACATTACATCGTAAAATGGAAAACTACAACAACGTTGTTTCCATAGACAACACTGAGATCCCATACACTATCCCTGCAGGTCAGTCATAATATACTTCATCACATCCTGGGAAAAATAAAACATAGAAAGGGGTGACCTCAGATGCTCAGCAAGGATAAAAATATAGCGGAAATTTCATCAATAAGAATATACATTTAAGGTAATTTATAAAACTAAAACAATAGACTATTCAACATAAACTTCATCATAATATGAAAAAATAAATTCAAATAATTCAATTTACATACTCACATGGATATTCTACTAGACAAATAATTACATGCAATATCAATAGACACTTTCATAATGAAGGAATGCATAATACCATACTTTCATAACCACATAGTCAAGGCCTTGTGCCAAGACTAAAAATAAGATTTTGTCAAGGCCTTGTTCCAAGACACTATTTTGTCACATGATACCTACCGATTCATCGAGGATCTGTAGTGGGCCCCACTCGTCACTTTCTAAGTCGAATGCATTCCTCATATGAAAAGGTTTAAAAATAACATAAACATTCGTATTAAAACTAGCATACGAAATGTCAATACTTTTTCCATAAACCATGAATGGTGTAAAAATTAAACATCCACAGTCAAACATATCACAAAAACATCAATACAATATGGATGTTTGTATCATTATAAATCAACATCAAATAATCTTAAAATCCATCAAAGGATGTTGATATAGATGAAATCAATACATTTTTTTAGAGAAGTATCTCTTTCTATTTTGAAATCATTTATGATTCACATAATTATAAAAAACGAATTTTTTTAAAAATATTCTTCTAATCTTGTATGTTATGCTTTGACGATGATATATCGGCGAAAAATAGTCACACCCTCCGTATAATTTAAAAAAATATTATTACCTTAATTTTTTCAAAAAGGTCATAAAGTACATTGTTTGGAAAACAACGGAAATATTCCTTTAAAAAAATATAAGGTCAAATAAGGGTATAAATGAATTTACCCCACTGTCTAGTAAATAGATTTTTTTTTTGAAATACATTTTTATGAAACATGGATGCGGACGAGAAAGAGGTCCCAGTAGAAACTTATGTAAAAACAACCTCTGATAATAAAGAGATTGTGAAATTAACCCTTAAATTGAACTTTTACTTGGTCGAGGATAGGTTAACCTCTTATATAATGGTGATATAATTGTTATTAAATTATAGAAGAATCATATACATAAATATGATATCATATATGATCTTTTAACATTGTTTTGTTTAAAATAGCTTAGTATTGGCGTTGTTTCGGGTCTTAATAGATTAATTTTCCTTTATATTCATTGTTAAGTGAGTTATATTTGTTATGGATGGGATGTATCTTATCAATATCCAAAATTATATCAAGTATCTAAACATTATTCTTATTCCAAAAATGAAAATTAGTCTTGAATGGATATGATGGGGAATGAATCTCTTCGCATTCATGGGGACGGTAATCCGTACATACACACGAGCGATAACATCATTATTTTGATATTAAATTAATATACAATTAGATGGTATAGCATATAGAAGGAATCATTATCAAGATTTATTTATTATTTACATCAATTAAACATCATTATTATACCCATCCAAATAAAATTGTATTGAATGACAATTACACCATGACGTGGAGACGGTAAGCCGTACATACGCAAGTATGGTGACATGTCATTCAAAGGACAGATAGAATAATGAATTTGGTTGTACCATATTTATAATAACATCATAGTATATAGATGATACTGGATTTATTATTTTATAATGGAAACAACAAATAATTTGAATGTGCAAGAAGAAAGGAACTTGAAAGTGGTGATGAAAAATATATCTCTTCTTCAGGTTCTACCATTTGATTAGATAAAAATAGATATTTATGTTTTTTTGTCTAAAGGAAGGCCTATATTATTAAGGGAGGATAGTTGAGAAGGTATTTGGGTAGGGGTTGGTCAAGCCAAATGGCTTTGAAGGGGGAGCGCCCTTTTATAAGAGGGGTGAGGGGAACCTTAGGAAAAGCTAGAAATATTATTTTATAATAAAATTATTTTCGGTTTCTAATGGCTCGAAATTGGATTATTTAAAGGATACGATGGGGATGGGCCGAAAACCACTAAAAAATATGTTTTAGATAGGATTGGGTCATTATAATAATTTTATCTTTTAGATTTAACTTTTAGATAAATAGTTTGACATTTACCATGTCTCATTGTATTTTTATATTATATGGTTAATAAAAATACTATATACATCCAAAAGAACACCAAGTGGTTCATTAATGATACACCTATCATTATATAAATCTTTTTTAAAAACCATATATTTTTAGCAATATAATATCAATTAATAAAATAATATTTTTCTAAAAACTCTTTTATGTCAATTTTGACACTATTTGGTATTTTGTTTTTGCTAAATACAGAATAACATTATTACTTCAAAAAAAGTTCATCTAACCAACCCTAACATGTCATATTAACTTAGAAAAATAAATATATATATATAAAGTCTCAAATTACATTTATTCGGATATTTATAATATCAATTATTTTAATATTTCATTAATTTGGTAATTACTACATCATTAGTGTCATTATTAAATTAAATTATTTAAAGTTTAAAAAATATAAATAAAATACCATTATGTATGAAATATTTTTATATTTCTAATGAATATTTATAATTTAATTTATCTTATGTTTAACCCTATATAATTTTTTTTAGTTATTAAAATTTGATTTTAACTCTTTTAACTCTTCTTTGAATTAAATAATAATAAATGCCCTAATCTAATCCAAGTGGACCTAAAGGATAATATTTTTTTTCTAAGGTTTTTTTTGTCTAATTACAGTTATCCAATAGAATTAGGACATGTGTTAGGGTAATAATAATATCATTTTTACCTTTAATTACCCTATTTACTTTTAACCGTCGTATATAAGAGTTAAAAGTTACTATTCACAAAAAATATTAGATTTTATTGAAACACATTTTAATTACTCATATCAACCGTGTCTCTCATATTTTTGAAATTAAACACACAGAATTGGTAAAATTATGTTTTATGTAAATTTTCAAATGCTCCTAAGAGGTGTGTAAATGACTGTAAAAAGTTCAATAAAATTTTTATATATCTAAAATTATTATAAACTGACTCCAATGAATTACAATGTACATATATAGGAATTATGTATCTATTTTGATAAAAAAAAATTCATAGAATAAATAATTATTTAAATAAAAATTCAATTTTAAAAAATAACTCAGGGTTTTTCACTATTCATCAAAAGTTGAAAGTATTCAGAAAAATTCCAAAACATCACCATCGGATAATTTCAAAATTCCGAATCCATAAATTAATTTCATTTTGAAGGATAAAATTTATAAAATTTAAAAAATTTGGTATTATTGTAACGCCCTAACCACAATATTATTGGAAAATAGATTACATACATTAACATTACATTAGAATTTCAAAAATAAAACACAGCATAGATAGTTCATTTTTAATTCCATTATTCCCATTATCATAACCCTGTATATCAATCATAATACACTTCTTGGAATCATTTCACTTTCCTTTAGTTGAGGGTACGTTTAACCTCATCTTCTTCGGGTTCTTCCTTTTGATTTGATCAAAAGGGCTCATTAGGTTGGTGTTATGACCAAAGGAATGCCTATAGGATTATGGTAGGATAGTTGGGGGATATTTGTGTATTTTTTGGCCAAGCCAAATGGCTTCGGAGGCGTGAATTCGTTAGAAGGGGAAGTACCCTTTTATAAGAGGGGTGAAGGGAACCTTAGGAAAAACATAAAATATTATTTTATAATAAATTCATTTTCGGGTGCTAATGGCTCAAAAATGAATTGTTTAAAGTGTAAGGTGGGGATGGGTCTAAAACCAAACAACCAATAGGTTTTATATAGGTTTAGTTCACCATATTAACCTTAACATTTAGATTTACCTCTTACTTAAATAGGTTTACATTTATCATGTCTCTTTGTATTTTTATATTATGTGGTTAATAAACTTACTAAAAAATTTCAATCAAACCCAAATTTGTTCATTAATGTCATATATATTATTATATAAGTCTTTTTTCCAATCCATATATTTTTAAGACTATTATATCAATTAATAATATAATTTTTTTTAAACTATTTTATGTCAATTTTGACAGTATTTGGTATTTTATTTTGTTAAAATCAAAACAACATGATTACATAGAAAAAAATGTATCTAACCAACATAAACATGTCATAATAACCTAAAAAATTAGTGTAATTTATAAAAATTCTCAAATTACATTTATTTGGATATTTATAATGTCAATTATTTTAATCATTCATTAATACGGTAATTTCTGCATCATCATTGTGTCATAAATAAATTTAATTATTTAATGTTTAAAAATTATAAATAAAATACCATTATGTAGGAAATTGTTTTAGATTTGTAATGAATTTTTATTGTCTAATATATCTTATATATATCCCTATATTAAAAATGTTTTAGTTATTAAACATTGATTTTAAATCTTTTAACTCTTATTTGAATTAAATAATAATTAATGTCCAAATCTAATCCATGTGTACCTAAAGGATCATATTTTGTTCCTAAGGTTGTATATAGTCTAATTACACATATCCAATAGAATTAGGGCATGTGTTAGGGTATGAATAATATAATATTTACCCTTAATTACCCTTTTACTTTTAACGGTCGTAAATAAAAGTAAAACGTTACTATTCACCAAAAATTATTTTTACCTTATTGAACTACATTTTTATTACATCTATCAACCGTGTGTCTCTGATTTTTGAAATTCCACTCACAGAAGTGGTAAAATGATGTTTTATATGAATTTTCAAATTCTCCTAGGAGGTGGGTAAAAGACGGTGAAAAGTTCAAAAAAAAATTGATATATCTAAACTCTTTTTAAAATGACTCCAATAATTTACATTGTAATTATATAGGTATTATTTATCTATTTTGATCAAAAATAAATTGAAATAAAATAAATAATTATTTAATTAAAAATTCGGTTTTAAACAATAACTCGGTGTTTTCCAGTATTCATAAAAAATTGAAAGTTTTCAGAAAAATATCAAAATTTCACCCTAAGATAATTTCGATATTTAGAATTCAAAAATGAAGTATATTTTACTAAATTAAAAACATATAAGTTTAATTTAGTAATTTAAAATTAATTATAAGGCCCCGGCCTTAAACCTTACATAATATTGAATTAAATGAATAATTCACATTGAGGATCTTTTCAGGTTTAGTGTTTTAGAGAATTAGATTATAAAACATGTATTAAATTACATATTTAAGAAAAGTGGTTACATAAAAGATAGTATTAATTTTTCCCATCAACGGAAACATATTTAAAATAAAACATGGATTCTTTCTTGACACTTCCTTGACACTATCATCATATCATGTACCTTTCCCTTGACCTTTGAAAATCATTTCAAAAACATGGGATTGGCATAAAAAGCTTAGTAAGGGTTATAAAAATATGGAAAGGAAACATGAGTTTATATATACATAAGAATGAAATCATACATTACCAGTAAAAAATAGGCACTTTAACATACCTCATCAAATCATGAATAAATTATAGAAATCAGAAGACATAAAGGTAACTTGAGGCATTCATAACATTCTTACGTAGAGAGTAACCCTCTTGGTTACATTTGGGTTACCCATCATAGTATATTCCCTAAATCGATTCGGATAAACCTTAACATTTCACTCCTTCATGTTACCCAATGCATTGGAGAGCTATATCGGGCTCACCTGCCCTTAGTTTATCAAGGAACTACCCATCTTCATAATAATACCCAAGAACCACAACATAATTGTATCACATAAAACATGCATAAAGGAAACATTAAATTTATACCTTTCAATCACAAGATATCAATATAGCACATTTATATAAAATCATTATGAAAACCATTTTCAATACCAAAAGAAAAGAAAAGTAAAACATGGTATTTATTTTTCTTCAAAAAAATTTATGGCTTGTAGAGGAAGCTGAAACACAAATAATGGTCACAGTGGCGGAGAAGTCATTGTCGCCACATACGTATGACTAAAAAACATTCCCTTTTTTCGGTTAGTAAAAGCTTCGTACAAAAATGATTCCTTTTGAATAAACGTAAAAGTCAAAGGGGTTTATACACCGTATAAAATAAGCGTGTGTATAAAACAAAATATGCCTCAATGAAAGGAGATTGAGATGAAGTCACATACCTCATATCCGACTTGACTTGATCATTCTTAAATCTCCTGAATAATAAACTTGAGTTAATTACTACTTTCATAAGAACCCTTTTCAAGTTCATTATTCCTTTTATATCACTTATTACCATGTCATGAACACTATGTAATTATTTTAGTTAATAACGGTCGTTTTAACGATCATTGGTACTTTAGTTAAAATATGCTCTTTATAATTACATGTTTTTCGTGTATCCATTATATCCAGAGTTATACTCATGATGTATATATCATATATATCATATATATCTAGTATATACATGCATTTATAATATTACACAACGTTTAGAGGTAAGGAATTAAATGCACCGTTCATGGAGATGGTAAGCCGTACATATGCATGAACGCTACATTCATTTCTATTTCGTATTTTATGGAAATAAACATAACGATACATAATAGTTTTTTAATTCCAGTATGATATCATATATAATATCATTAAAAATATCCTTTATACGTACCACATATGGTATTAACGAATCAAATCACTTTGAGGGGGCGGTAGTCCGCACTTCCTGAAATGAAGATATCAGGTTTACTCGTAATGGTAACCATAAAATATGCAATAAATGAACAATAGATAAAATTAAGTAAAACATAAACATATTATATATAATGTATAAATATAGTGAAATCTTAATGGCCACAATTGAAGGTGATATATGAGTGTTGAACAATCATCGTTTCATGAGGCATAAATTCACCATCCACAGAAACAGTATGTTCTTTAACCATTAGATGTAGGTGTGTGTAAGTGTAGCTAGAATACTTCTTCTATAAAAATCCTAGTATACATAATATAATGGTTTTGTTACTAAATAAATTAATAAAATATGTTTAGGGGGTTGGAGAAGCAAAATAAAACACAAGAACACAAGAGAAGACATTACCTTTAAATCGGGTAACTCTTTTTGATTTGAGCTCAAAGGCTTCCTCTGGAAGACTTCTTACCAACTTGAGGCTTCTAAAAGTTATAGAGGGATGTGTAGAGACAAAATGGTTAGTGTTTGGCCGAGCCAAATGCTTTGGAAGTGTGGGTACGGAGGTAGAGGTGGGGGCCTTTTATAATAGGAGAGGAGGGGCACTATTGGAAAGTAAAGAAATGTTACTTTATTTTAAAATGAGTTTCGGATTTAAAAGGTCCCACATTGATATAAGTCTAGGATAAGGTGATAAGGGTTCTAAATCCACCCGTCCAATAGGTTTTTGACATGTTTAGGTCATAGATTTTACATTAACTATTCATTTAATTAAAATCGTTAAATAATGAGGTAATCGCTGCATTATCATGGTGTCATAAATAATTTAATTTATTTAATGTCTAGAAATTATAAAAAAATACAATGATGTAGGAAATATATTTATCTTTCCAATTAATATTTATAGTCAAAAATCTGACTTGGATAACCCCATGTAAAAATTGTTTTAGTAAACAACTCATGTTTGTGACATTTTTTACTTTAACATTAATTAAAAAGATATTAATGTCATTTTCGTACCAAAGTGGCTCCATGAGGTCCCCAAGTTGACCAGTGGAATTTCATGGTCGGCCATGACACATAAAATAAGGTTAGGACATGTGTAAAGCTCATCTCATATTATTAAAACATTATTCTTACCTTAAATTACACTAATTACCTCTAATCACGATTAAAAACTCAAAAGTTACTATTCACCGAAAAATTATTTTAATACCATTGAACCAAATTTTACTTCTTAATGACAAACATGTATGTCGGATTTTTGAAATTCAAACCACAGAGGTGGTAAAATTTCATTTAAACGAAAAATCAGTTTTTATAAGTACCACATAGTGGTTTCACTAATCATCAAAAATTGAAGTTTTCCAGAAAAAAACCAAAACTTCACCCTAATCTATATTTGTTATTCCGAATTCAAAAATTATGTCTATTTTAAAAAATTCAAAACATATAAGTTACATTAATTAATTTAATAATTTATTCCCACTGTCAGATCAAATAGCGTGTTTTTATGAAACAATAAGTATCAAAAGATTGACACTAGTTTAAGTCCAATTTCAAAGTGAAATTAATTCCAACAACCACTATTGGATTAAATGGTAAAAATATATTCTAATTGAACTTTAAAACAAATTCAAAATATAATATAATCATATAAATAAATTATATTAAAATGAGGTTTTGAATTAAAATACAACATTTTCACTATTCATTAAAAAATGAACTTTATCGGAAAAATACCAAAAATTCACACAAAGTAAATTTTGATATCCCAATCATAATGAATAAGTATATATTGAAAAATAGAGCTTATAAAATTGTCAAAAGATAGATTTAAAATATGGTTTTCTATCAAAAGGAAGTAAAACAATCTTTTAAAAATATTAGCGTATTCTATGCTTAAGATTGGATTTATTCTCATTTTAAGCCTCTAAAACACTATCTAATTCATTAATACACATAGATAAAAATATATATTATTCATTACTTACATGGGATGTTACATCCTTCCCCCCTTTAGAAAATTGTGTCCCCATAATTCATTTACTTGTCGAATAAATGGGGGTAGTTATCCCTCATTGCATTTTCAGATTCCCATGTTGACTCTTCAATCATGTGGTTTTTCCACAAAACATTTAACTAATGAATCACCTTATTCCGTAACACTTGCTCCCTATGGTCAAGAATCTGGACTGGTTGTTCTTCATAAGAGCGATTCTCTTCCAACTGAACTACTTATGGACTCAAAACATGAGATGGATCTGGCGTATACTTTCTCAACATCGAAACATGAAAAACATTGTGTACCTGAGATAAAATCGGAGGTAAAGCAACTCGGTAAGCAACTAATCCAACTCTCTCCAGAATTTCATATGGTCCAATGAACCTTGTACTCAACTTTCCTTTCTTACCAAATCGCATCACACTTTTCCCTGGTGATACTTTGAGAAAAACATGATCACCTACCTCAAAAGAGAGATCCTTCCTCCTATTGTTCGCATAACTCTTCTGCCTGTTGTGAGCTGTTCTAATGTGTTTCTGTATCAGCTGAACTTTTTCTGCCAACTCTTCTACGAATTCTGGTCCCATCAACATCCTTTCACCCACTTCATCCCAGAAAGCTGGAGTTCGACACCGCTTCCCATATAATGCCTGAAATGGTTCCATCTGTATACTAGAATGAAAACTTTTATTATAAGAAAATTCAACCAAAGAAAGATGTCGGTCCCAACTTCCCTGATAATCCATCAAACAAGCACGTAGCATATCTTCCAATGTCTAGATCATTCTTTTTGACTTCCCATCTGATTGAGGATGAAAAGTTGTACTAAACATTAATTTAGTACCAACCAACTTCTGAAGGCCTCTCCAAAAGTTAGAAGTGAACCTGGGATCACGGTCAGATACAATGGAGAGAGGAACTCCATGTAACTTGACTATATCTTTAAGATACAAACGTGAAAGTTGATCTAGGGAAAAAGTATCTCATATATCATGGAAATGAACATATTTGGTCAAGCTATCAACAATAACCCAGATTGCATTATTACCTCGAGATGTCTTTGGTAATCCCACAATAAAGTCCATGGATATTTTCTCCCATTTCCACTCTGGCACTCGTAAAGGCTGAAGCATCCCTTTCGGTAACTGCCGCTCTGCTTTAACCTATTGACAAGTCCAACACTTCACAATAAAATCATCAATATCTCTTTTCATTCCGTCCCACCAGTAATACTCTCGAAGATCTCTATACATATTTGTACTGCCAGGATGAACTGAAAACGGAGAACTATGAGCTTCACATAACAACTCTCTCTTTAACTGTGAATCACAAGGCACACACAATATCTTCCCAAATCTCAAAACACAATCATTATCAATGTTGAATTCAGGCAACTTACCCTTCTGAACCAGCTCTACCTTTTTCTGCAACTCACTGTCTTGCTTCTGTGCTTACTTGATTCTGTCTGATAGGGATGATCTCACTGATACCTGAAACAAAACAGAAGAACTTCCAGCACCAACAACTTCAATGCCAAAGTTCATAAAATAAAAAACCAAAGGATCTCGTTCCAAACGTAGCATGGTTAATGAAGAATTACTTTTCCGACTCAAAGCATCTGCCACTTTATTTTCTTTTCCCGGATGGTAATGAATTGTACAATCATAATCCTTGATTAATTCCAGCCATCTCCTTTGTCTCATGTTCAAATCTTTCTGATTGAATATATACTTTAGACATTTGTGATCAGTATATATTTCACACTTTACTCCATACAAATGATGCCTCCAAATTTTTTAAGCGAAAACAACAGCAGCTAATTCCAAATCATGTGTAGGGTAATTTACCTCATGAGTTTTCAACTGACATGAAGCATAAGAAATTACCTGATCATTCTTCATTAGGACGCAATGAATTCCTTTCAATGAAGCATCACTGTATATAACAAACTCACCATTCCTAGAAGTTAGTGCCAAAACTGGAGCATTCATCAATCTTCTTTTTAGTTCCTGAAAACAATGATCACATTCATTTGTCCAGATAAACATAATACCCTTCCGAGTTAGCTTCGTCATTGGACTAGATAACCGTGAAAAATTTCTAACAAACCTTCGGTAATAGCCTTCCAAACCAAGGAAGCTACGAATCTCCGTTACATTTGTGGGTCTTGGCCATTCTTCAACAACCTTTGTTTTTGTAGGATCAATAGTTATCCCATCTTTAGAAACAATATGACTAAGGAGAGAAATTTGTTGCAACCAAAACTCACACATGCTGAATTCCCCATACAATTTCGTTTCTTTCAAGGTTTGCAAAATAACTCTTAAATTTCTTTCATGTTCTACTTTACTTTTAGATAACAACAAAATATCATGAATGAAAACAACCACAAAATTATCCAAGAACTCATGTAAAATTATATCCATTAAGTCCATGAATATAGAAGGTGCATTGGTTATCCCAAAAGGCATTACTACAAATTCATAATGGCCATATTTTGTACGAAACGAAGTCTTTGGAACATCTGATTCCTTTACCTTCAGCTGATGGTACCCTGATCTCAGGTCAATCTTTGAAAAATACTGAGCTCCCTAGAGCTGATGAAACAAATCATCGATATGAGGCAAAGGATATTTGTTCTTAATAGTGATGTTATTCAAGGCTCTATAATCAATGCAATGTCTCATAGAACCATATTTCTTTTTTAAAAATAAAACAAGAGCACCCCATGGTGATGTGCTAGGTCGAATGAAACCTTTCTCTAATAAATCTTGCAATTTCTCCTTCAACTCTAAAAGTTCATTTTGAGCTATTCGATAAGGGGGTTTTGAAATTGGCTTAGAATCAGGAACTAAGTCAACAGTAAAATCAACTTCCAGATCTGGTATTATTCTAGGCAACTCATCAGGAAAAACATCAGGATACTCATTTACCACTAGCACATCATTAATCTGAACAGTTCCCTTATTTTCAACAATATGTGCAAGGTAACATTCATTTCCATGTTTTTCAAGTTTCTTAGCCTCCTAATATGGTATCAACAGAAAGGTTTCATTCTTGTACACAAACTAAAAGTCTTTCTGAAAATAAAATTCTTTAGCTCTACAATCAATCTTAGAATGGTTAATATAGAGCCAATCCATACCCAGGATAACATCAAACTCTACTAGAGTTAAAACAATAAGGTCCGCAAGTAGGTTCTTTCCAAAGATAAAGATTGGAAGATTCTTATAAATTATTTTTGCCTCAACACTTCCCCCAGGTGTTTTTACCACAAGTTCAGGAGTCATTTCTTGAGATGGTATTCCCATTTTACTAGAAAATGTTTCAGAGATGAAAGAATGTGGAGACCCCAAATCAAACAA
The DNA here is from genome assembly GCA_963277665.1 of Viscum album. Classification (NCBI taxonomy): domain Eukaryota; kingdom Viridiplantae; phylum Streptophyta; class Magnoliopsida; order Santalales; family Viscaceae; genus Viscum; species Viscum album. The sequence goes on along the minus strand of OY728153.1, from coordinate 285,865,384 downwards.
CACACTGGCATAATCTGAAATAACAAACAAAGTACCTGATACAACTTCATTTGATGGCCTGACATCTACTGAAGTAGTTTCAATGAATTTCACCACCCCTTTCTACTTGTAGTATAACTAGTTACCATCACTCAAACTCTTTGTCAGAAACTTGTTTACATAGTGACCCATCTCACTGCACTTAATACATTTCACTAAATGTAAATCAAATTTGGTCTTACCATCACCCTGATCTTTTTCAGTGAAATCACGAGCCCTCTGTCCCATGTTACCGCATCGGTAGCACATTCCAAAATTCATAAGACATTCCCCAACATGCCTTTTCCCACATTTATCAAAAACTGGAAACTTAGTTTTCTTACCATTAGACCTTTTTGAAGAATTCTTCCCTTTCTCCTGCCACCTCTGTCTCTTCTTCTGCTGGTTGTTATAGAACACTTGATCATCGGCAAACTCCATTTCCACCTTCTCAGGACATCAAACAATCTTTTCATAAATTTTGAACTCACAAGAAGCTAAATCCCTTCGATATTTTGGCTTTAATCCTGAGTAAAAACGATTGATTTTACTATCAAGGTCTCGGATAAAAATTGGAGCATACCTTGCCAATCTAGTGAACCTTTCTTCATTGGCAGCCACTGAGTCTTCCTCTTGACTCAATTCCAAGAATTGGTTTTCCATCATAATTCGAACAGCCTTAGGAAAATACTTCTCAAGAAACATACCTTTAAATTCATCCCAGTTGAGATTATCAATCTCATCAGCGTCCCTGATATTTCTAACCATCAACCCCCACTGATCTGCTTCACCCTCCAAACGGTAAATAGTATGACTAACCTTTTGATTTTCTGAACACCCCATGACATCGAAAATAATCTCTAGTGCTTTAATCCACCCTTCAGCTAGCACAAGGTCAAATGATCCTCTGAATGATGGGGGATGTTTCCTCGTGAAATGTTCCACCACTAATAGGTTCCTCTATGGTTGATCTGGCTGATCTCGTGCATGGATACCGCCACCATTTATCGCTTGAGTCAACAACTCCATTACTATAATAAACTGTTCATTTCCAATTCTGACCATCTCAGGATGCTTATTCGGAATGGTATTTCCTTCTGTATGCCTTCTTAGCACTGCTTCCCTGTTTCCTCTGCGGAAAACCATTCTGAACAAACATGTCTTAGATGAAGCAACATGGTAATCTTCAAATCCTATATCATTTCAATTTTACCATAAAAAAAATATTTCTGGATATTCATTTAATAAAATTCTATCTCCAAAAGTTATCTAAACCGACCTCTGATACCAACTATAAGGCCCCGGCCTTAAACCTTACTTAATATTGAATTAAATGAATAATTCACATTGAGGATCTTTTCAGGATTATAGTTTTAGAGAATTAGATCATAAAACATGTATTACATTCCAAATTTAAGCAAAGTGGTTACATAAAAGATAGTATTAATTTTTCCCATCAACAGAAACAAATTTAAAATAAAACATGGATTCTTTCTTATCACTTCCATGACACTATCATCATATCATGTACCTTTCCCTTGACCTATGAAAAAAATTTCAAAAACTTGGGATGAGCATAAAAAGCTCAGTAAGGGTTATAAAAATATAGAAAGGTAACTTGACTTCATATATACATAAGAATGAAATCATACTTTACCCATAAAACATAGGCACTTTAACATACCTCATCAAATAATGAATAAATCATAGAAATCATAAGACATAAAGGTAACTTGAGGAATTCATAACATTCTTACACAGAGAGTAACCCTCTTGGTTACATTTGGAATACCCATCACAGTATATTCCTTAAGTCTCTTAGAAGAAAACTTAACCTTTCACTCCTTCGCGTTACCCAATGCATTGGAGAGATATATCGGGCTCACCCGCCCTTAGTTTATCATGGAACTACCCGTCATCATAATAATGCCCAAGAACCACAACATAATCGTATCACATAAAACAAGCATAAAGGAAACATAACATTTCAACCTTTCAATCACAAGATATCAATAAAACACATTGATATAAAATAATTATGAAAACCATTTTCAATACCAAAATAAAAGAAAAGTAAAACATGGTATTTATTTTTCATTAAAAAATGTATGTCTTGTAGAGGAATCCGAAACTCAAATATTGGTCACAGCGGCAGAGAAGTCATTGTCACCGCATACATACGAAAAAAACATTCCCTTTTTTCGTTTAGTAAATGCTTCATATAAAAAAGACTCGTTTTGAATAAACGTAAAAGTCAAAGGGGTTTATACACCGTATAAAAGAAGGTTGTGTATAAAACAAAATATTCCTCAATGAAAGGAGATTGAGACGAAGTCCCATACCTAATATCCGACTTGACTTGATCGTTCTTTAATATCCTGAATAATAAACATGAGTTAATTTCTACTTTCTTAAGAAGCTTTTTCAATTTCATTATTCCTTTTATATCACTTATTACCATGTCATGAACACTATGTAATTATTTTAGTTAACAACGGTCGTTTTAACGATCATTGGTACTTGAGTTAAAATATGCTCTTTCTAATTACCAGTTGTTCATGTATCCATTATATCTAGAGTTATAATCATGATTTATATATCATATATATCATATATATCCAGTATATACACGCATTTATAATATTACAAAATGTTTAGAGGTAGGGAATGAAATGCACCGTTCATGGAGATGGTAAGCCTTATGTACGCATGAACGCTACTTTCATTTCTATTTCATATTTTATGTAATTAAAACATAATGATACATAATAGTATTTTAATTCCGGTATGGTATCATATATAATATCATTAAATATATCCTTTATATGTACCACAGATGGTACTGACGAATCAAATCACTCTGAGGTGGCGGTAGTCCGCACTTCCTAAAATGAAGATATCGTGTTTACTCAAAATGGTAACCATAAAGATATGACATAAATAAAAAATAAATAAGATTAAGTAAAACATAAACATATTATATATAATATATAAATATAGTGACATCTTAATGGCCACCTTTGAAGGTGATATATGAGTGTTGAACAATCATCGTTTCGTGAGGTAGAAATTCGCCATCCATAGAAATAGTATGTTCTTTAAACATTAGATGTTGGTGTGTGTAAGTGTAGCTAGAATAATTATTATAAAAAATCCTAGTATATGGAAGATACTAGTGTTGTTACAAAATAAATGAACAAAAAGAGTTTAGGGGGTTGGAAGAGAAAAATAAAACACAAGAACACAAGAGAAGACACTACCTTTAAATCGGGTAACTCTTTTTGATTTGAGCTCAAAGGCTTCCTTGGGAAGACTTATGCCAAAAGTGAGGCTTCTAAGAGTTATAGAGGGACGTGGAGAGACAAAATGTGCAGGGTATGGCCAAGCCAAAGGCTTCGGAAGTGTGGGTAAGGAGGTAGAGGTGGGGGCCTTTTATAAGAGGAGAGGAGGGGCACTCTTGGAAAGTGAAGAAATGTTACATTATTTTAAAATGATTATCATATTTAAAAGTTCCCACATTGATATAATTAGAGGATAAGGTGATAAGGGTTATAAATCCACCCATCTAATAGGTTTTGTACATGTTTAGGTCATAGATTTTACATTATCTTTTCATTTAATTTAAATTGTTAAATAATGAGGTAATCGCTGCATCATCATGGGGTCATAAATAATTAAATTTATTTAATGTATAAAAATTATAAAAAAAGTACTATGATGTATGAAATTTTTTTAGCATTCCAATGACTATTTATAGTAAAAAATATGACTTGTATAACCTCATGTAAATTTTTTTTTATTAAACAACTCATGTTTGTGTCATTTTTACTTTAACATTAAATAAAAGGATATTAATGTCATTTTCCTACCAAAGTGGCTCCATGGGGTCCCCAAGTTGACCCATGGATTATCTTGGTCGTCCATGACACATCCAATAAGGTTAGGACACGTTTCAGGCTCATCTCATATTATTAAAACATTATTCTTACCTTAAATTACACTAATTACCTCTAATCGCGATTAAAAACACAAAAGTTACTATTCAACAAAAATTTATTTTAATCCCATTGAACGACATTTTACTTCTTAATAAAAACAATGTATGTTGTATTTTTGAAATTCAAACAACAGAGGTGGTAAAATTTCATTTAAACGAAAAATCAGTTTTTATAAGTACCACTTAATGGTTTCACTATTCATCAAAAATTGAAGTTTTCCAGAAAAAACCAAAACATAACCCTAAGATATATTTGATATTCTGGATTCAAAAATAATATCTATTTTAAAAAATTCAAAACATATAAGTTACATTAATTAATTTAATAAATAATTCCCATTGTCAGAGCAAATAGCATGTTTTTATGAAACAATAAGTATCAAAAGATTGACACTATTTTAAGTCCAATTTCAAAGTGAAATTAATGCAACGACCACTATTGGATTAAATGGTAAAAATATATTCTAATTGGACTTTAAAACCAATCCAAAATATAATCTAATCATATAAATAAATTAGATTAAAAAGAGGTTTTGAATTAAAATACAACATTTTTTACTATTCATTAAAAAATGAACTTTATCGGAAAAATACCAAAAATTCACAGAAAGTAAATTTTGATGTCACAATCATAAATAATAATTTTATTTTGACAAATATAGCTTATAAAATTTTCAAAAGATTGATTTAAAAGATGTTTTTCTATCAAAAGGTAGAAAAACTATCTTTTAAAAATATTAGTGTATTCCATGCTTAAGATTGGATTTATTCTCATTTTAAGCCTCTAAAATACTATCTAATTAATTAATATACATAGATAAAAATATATATTATTCATTACTTACTTGGGATGTTAAATTAATTCCCATTGTCAAAACCAAAATGTGTATTTTAAAAAAATAATAACTATCAAAAGATTGAAACTTGTTTATGTCCAATTTCAAAGTGAAATTACTTACAATGAATATAATTTAATTAAATGGTAAATATATAATCTATTTATACTTCCAAACCATTAAAATGTATATTTTAATAGTATAAATTTTTTTTATTAAAAAAGTTATTCTCAGTTAAAATATAGTATTTTTCACTATTCACCCAAATATGAAAGTTTTCAGAAAAATACCAAATATTTATTGAAACTAAATTATTAAGTCCTTATTCTAAGTAAGAAGTTAATTTAGTCAAATTTAATATATAAAAGATTCAAATATTGGATTTAACAAGGGTTCACCATTAAAAGGTGGTAAAAGTGCATTTTTTGAAAATTACTTATTTTATCTGAAAAAATGAATTACTTCATACATTATTTCTAAAAAACTCATAATATGGATTCTAAAATTATAAGGATTATATAAAGTTCAAAATAAAGTTAATAATATTCATAATCGCTTTTGAACGGCTAGTTTGGTAAGTCGTGGTGCACATGAACTCAGTGTTACATGTGGTGCATGTTATTGAATTACTTTGAAGAAATAACGTACTATGAAATCTTTGGGTGTTACAATTGCTATTCATAACATCCAGTTTGATTGGTTGTGATATGTTAGAACTCGAATTTGTGTACAACACATGAGATGGTATTATTCAAAGAGAAGCGTATCGTGGAATCATGGGGTGTTACATGGGGAGTATTACATAAGGGGTTTATCAAGAAAATACATCCATGAATGGATACGAGTAGGTAGAGGTGGATCTGGAACAGATCTACCTTGGAGTGAAGTCTACAACAAGTAGTTTCGGGATTGACCTGTGGTATCTTGGTACATGATAATGGGCCTTTCTGTACTCTTGGTTCTGACACTTCTGTGAGATACGCAATGGTAAATTTGCAAGCATAGTATGAACCATTTTAAGGGAATAAATAAATGACCCTTAGAATATATGTTGGGATGTAGATCATGGATAACATAGATTGAAGCCAATACATTCCCAAGTTAATGAAATTGATGTTATTTATAAGTCATCCATTGTTGTCACTGGATTACCCATTATGTGTTACCCCTAACATTCATTTTATTCTATCCAATGGAAGGTAATTGGAGTACTCAGTCTAAAAACTGATTTGAAGATCAATGTGATGACTGTTCTAATGAGATGTACAATATAATGGTAATGGGTATCACAAACATTGTCACAGTACTCCCTCAGTTAACTCAAGCTTTGAATAGAAATATGGTTCAAGTGGAATGTTCAACCCCCATAAGAAATTACAAGTCACAATCCATATCTTCATGTGACAAAGGATTCATACTTTTAATGGATCATCTGATACCTCAATTTCTGAAAAATGGATCAACTCCATTGACAATATCTTCTACATCCTTAATTGTTCTAAATAGGAGAAGGTTCTTCTGGATGCTTATCATATGGAGGGTGAATCTGATCAATGGTTGAGATTGAATAGAAGTAAGAAGCCAGAGGAGGATATCAAGGCATTGGAATGGAAGGATTTCCAGAATATGTTTTTTGATAAATATTTTCAACGCACCTTCTGACTTAATAATGAAAGGGAATTCTATTCCCCGATGAAAAAGAGGGAAAATCCATCAGAGTGTATGTGGAAAACATCACAAGGCTTGCATGATATGCCTCTAGCATTTTCGTTACCCTTGAATGCAAGGATGAAGGTTTCTTTGGTGGGTTGAAACATATCCTACAAAATTCCATGGGGATCATTGACTTTGATAGCTATTAGGAAATTGGATGATGTGCCCTTAGGGTTGAAATATAGATCAACAATTCCCAGAGGCATCATGGTAATAAGAAGCGTAAGTTGAACTTCAATCTTGGTCGTCCGATGGATAAATCCAACTATACAGTGAAAATACATCACCCAGCTTTCCAAAGTTGAGAAATAAGAACCCCGAAAATTTACTTAAGGGGGTGAATAAATGCTTTAGGTTTGGAAGAGAAGGAAACCTAGCCATTAGCCACCGACAATGAATACTCGTGGATGTGAAAGATGAGAGGAAAGCTCCATTCGAACATCAAAATGTTTTTTATGGCTTTATATGCAACGAAATAGGGAACCTTGAAAACCAATTCCCTATGATATGGGTTTTTTGAGGGAAACTACAACCTCTGCGGATGAATGGGAAATCTTTTTCCATCACTACCGCCGAAGTGAAACTCAAAAAAATTCATGACTCGTACTATAGTTATTCATTCAGGAATAGTGAACATATTTTTTTATTCTATTTCTATGAATTCTTTTATATCCCTAAAGATTAGTAGAATAATCCCAATATCACTGAAAATCATGGAAGTAAAGATTTTAGTGAGTATGGAAAATGGGGAATCATTGTATCACCTGAATATAAATCCTCCCCTCTCATAATCAGTGGAATGAACATCTCGGAAAACATCATCATACTTCGTATGGTGGAATTTGATTCAATTCTCAGCATGGATTAACATTCCTTATATGGAGACAACATAAATTATCGTGAGATGGAAATCACTCTCCATATGGAGAATCGAACCCCGATTTTATACAAGTGCAAGGATAACGTTTAATCTTCATTAGCACCATCATCTAAAGTATGGATATTACATCCCTATGAGAATGTGTATCTAACTCAAATGATTGAGTACAAAGAAGAAACCATCTTTGAAGACATGCCTATTGTGAGGGAAATCAGTGCGGCGTTTCCCAAAGAATTTCCTAGTCTTCCTCCTAGAAGAGGTGTTTGATTCTCAATTGACCTTTTACCTGGTGATTTGCCAATATTCGAGACTCTATATAGAATGGATGTTGTGATGCATGATGAGCTGAAGAAATCAATACATGCGAATCTAGATAAAGGGTTTATAGAACCAAGTGATTCACCATGGGGACACCCGTCCACTTCATAAAGAAGAAGGATTGTTCAATGCGCCTCTGCATCGATTATCAGGATCTTAATAAAATCACAATAAATTTCTAGTATCCCCTACAATGAATTGGTGACATGTTCTATCATCTACATGTAGCAGAATACTTCTCCAAGGTGGATTTGTGGTCAGGATTTTATCAAGTAAGGGTGAAGTAGTAAGATATCCCCAATACTAGTTTTCGTACAAGATATAGGCACCATGAATTCAATGTAATGGATTTCAGACACACTAATGCTCCAGAAATATTCATTTACAAGATGAATAGAGTCTATAGAGATACCTCGAAAAATTTATGGGATCCTTTATAGATGATATTATAATATACTATAAAACAATGGAGGATCATGATGAGCATATAATAACTATACTAGAGATCATGAAAAAGAAGAATCTCTAAGAAAAGTAAAAAAGTGTGAGTTCTAGTTGATTGTGGTCTCATTCATAGGTCATATCATCACAATAAATGGTATACCTATGGATCACTAAATGATAGTTGCAATAGGGTGATGGATGAGGCCAACATAGGTAACAGATATCCATAGCTTCTTGAGGATAGTTGGATATTATCACTGATTAGTGAAAAATTTATCATGATTGTCAGACCCCCTTACCAAGATAACTCGGATGGAAGACAAGTTTTATTGGAGTGATGAATGAGAAAATAGTTTCATGAAGTTGAAAAGGAGGATTATCACTATGATCGTTCTCACATTACCCACAAGTGGAGAACATTTTTTTGTATTTAGTGATGCTTTGAAGAAGGGAATGGGTTGTATATTGATGTAGAATGAAAATTTCATTGCATATTCTTCTAGTAAATTGAATTTTCATGAGATGAAGTATCCAAATAATGATCTATAGTTTACTATGGTGATCATTGTTTTAAAAATTTGGTGGCATTACCACTTTTTAGAGAAGTGTGAAATATATACGGACCCCAAAATCCTGAAGTATATATTCACACAGAAAAAGAGTAAAATGCAACATCAAAGATGGTTAGAGCTGATCAAAGAATATGACAGCTCAACCCTATACTAACATGGGAAAGCAAACAATTTGGGAGATGCTCTAAGTAGAAAGGATACAGCAATTATATCATTGATGATAATTGAAAAGGATGTATTCTTATTCGATTAGATGAATATAGACATGGGAATCATAAATAATGTAACATCGTCAATGCTTTCACAAATTATTGATCAACCATATCTTTTGAATGGTCAATGGATGCTCAAACAGATGATGTGGGAATTTAGAAGAAGGTAGAATCTTTCATAAAAGGGAAATCCTCAGAGTTCAATGTCAATGAGGACAGAATTGTGAGATTTGGGAAAAGACTACGTGTTCCATTAAATCTAGAGATAAAGAAGGAACTTTTGGATGTTTCACATATATAAAATTTATCCATTCACCTAAGAAACAAAAATATGTATCAAGATCATTGAGAGAATTACTGGTGGGATAAAATAAAGAAGAAGAACACTGGGTATACATCAATTATCCTACAATGTCATCATGTGAAGGTTGAGAGGAGGATGTCTAAGGGGATGATGAAACCATTATTCTTACCATCATGGAAAAGGGAGAACATCACCATGGACTTTTTCACTAGAGATACAAAGACATCCAAAATGAAACAATGTTATCTGGGATGTTGTGGATCATCTTATAAATACTGCACACATCATTGCTATTCATGAGGATTTATCACTGGATCAACTGGAATGGATATACATCAGAGATGTGGTAAGGCTGCATAAAGTACCACTATCTATAGTATCCGATCGAGGCCCATGATTCCCCTTTATGTTTTGGAAGAGACTTCAACAGGATATGGATATTTATATGAACATCAGGATGACTTATAATCCTCAATCTGATGGACAATATGAGTGAACTATCCAAAAACATGAGGAATTTTGGAGAGAATGCTCAATGAACATCAAAGGAGGATGGGATCAATATCTTCCTCTTGTTGAGTTCTGATAAAATAATTGTTTCCACTAAAGAATACAAAGGGATTCTTATGAAGCCCTTTATGGGAAGAGGTGTAGCAAACTAGCATATTGGGATGATGTTGGGGAGAAGGAACTTATAGGTCTAGAGATGGCTGAAGAAATGGTGGAGATGGTTACGACCATCCATTATCACATTAAAGCTACCCAGAATAGACAAATGAGCTATGTTGATAATCGTCGATGGGAGCTAGAGTTTGATGTCAGGGACATGGTATTTTTCCTTATATCACCATGGTAGATAGTTATGAGATTTGGTAAGAAGGGAATACTTAGTCCAAGGAACATCATCTATTTTGAGATCCTTGATCGCATTGTATCAGTGGATTATCAACTATAACTCCCATAGAACCCATCTCAAGTTAATGATGCATTCCATCTTTCACACTTGAGGAAATACACACCTGACCCATCGCATATAATCAATCAAGAGGTGGTAACATTAGAGAATTGCCTTTCCTATAAAGAGAAGCCAGTGAAGATCTTATATTGAAGAGAAAAATTTCGACGAAATAAGATAATTCCCCTCTTCAAGCTGTTGTGGCATAACCACATGATTGAAGAAGTAACGTCCGATCAAAGGAAGTGATGAAGCAGAGTTACCTACATCTTTTCTAATTTGGGAAAAGTAAATTTGGAGGGAGAAATGTCTTAAGGGGGGGTGATTTTAATGACCCAAACATTTTTATAAAAAATCCTCTTGATCTAATTAAATGTATTATTATGTAAAAAGATTATATAACCTATTTTATTGTATGGATTTATGTTTTTGGATTTTAAAATTCCATTAAGAATTATTACTATTGGTAATATATCTGTTGAACAATGATCACATGATTAATATAAATACAGAGATTTAAAAAAATCCTATTTTATTAGGAAAAGGTAGCAACGACATAATCCAATAGAATTGATCCAAACAATGCCCATTTTTTGATGCTCGGAATGGGGGTGGTGTCATTGGGCTTCACCCTTGATGAATCCCAAGATGATCTTCAACACATTATGATCGAATGGAACCTCCTAAGGTAGAAGTGGAAGTCGATAGATATTACCACCCATAGGATGTTATCCGAGACACCCCAATAGATGGTCACCATAGCACAACTTATCCTTTAGTCCTACACTGGTGATATAAGGGGTTATGTAACAATACCTTGGTACTATGATTATGTACATAATTAATTTATAATGATATAAATTCATTTTATTATTTTTACTTTGTAAATAATTTTTAATGAAAGATTGAATTTTTAATTAATTAAGAAATATTTTTTGATGAATTTGTGGATTTTTGAAATAATTAATATTTTAAAAAAATATTATCACTTCATTAATTTTTAAATATAACTTGATATTATGAATAATATTGTGATTTTTATTAGGGTTTGAAAGCTATTTTTGACAAAACCCATGAATTTTTTATGAATGTCAGTTTTTATTTTAAAATTAATAATTCACATATTAATGAAAATATTTATATAAAATGAATATTAATTTTTGAATCATGATGTCTAAATTATCCAACATTTAATTTTTCATAATTTTATGAGGCAGTCGATGTTTTGGGTAAAAACTAAACATCCTTTTAAAATGTAATGTGTTTTATGACATCATAATGACCTAATAAGTGATGTAATAAAATACAATAAACATTATTTTCTACTAATATATCTCTTAACATTAAAATAATGTGATTATAGGTTTTCTGGATTTATTTTACAAAGCTTTAGTGGACAGTCCCAGACTTATTAACAATTTAACCTTTTTAACAGATTTCTTTTAGAGTGTGACTCACCTCCACATAATCAACCCTATTATTTTATGAAGTTTCACAATATTACAAATAAAATTATGTTTCCACTCCAATTTGGAAAAAAATGGGAAAAAACTAACAGTTGGTTTGTGGTTTTGATTATTTTAATGTGTGGTGCCCCAAACCTAAATAATAAAGAATTCCATTTCTTTTCCTAAATAAACCCACCGACCCCCACTTCCGCTTCACTAAAATCACTTGGATTTCATCCAAACTCTATCCTCACCACACAATTAGTCATCTTAAGGATCCCCAATATCCCAATAATCCTCTCTCAAGCCCCTCCCATGACTTTAGTATCATACTTCCAGGTAAGGGATTTATTCCTTTCTCATATTTTTACAAATTTCGATACGTTGTTATTCAATTTTATATTAAATTACAAATGTTAGGGTATTATTTAAAACCTCACCCATACTTACCTATTTATGTTTGAATAATGAGAGACACACTTTCTCTCCCATTAATTCCTCCCACGTACTCATGTTACCTTCCAAATTTCAGAAAGGAAATTCTCTCTCCTCAATTATATTAAAGCAATTATTTTCTATCAAGAATAAAAATTCCATTATATGTGTTGGGATATGTATATATATGATCAAATTACTCTTTATTTAATGTACATATAATGATACACCCCTTTATCTATTATCAACAATTTTTATGAATTTTTATTTGATGCTGTTATGCTGCCAAAATTGAACCCCGATTTTCCAAGCCAATGTCATTGTGTAGGGAATACCATGCCTATTTCAATATAAATGGTATTAACCTATATGAACCCTTACTTATTTATTAAATAGTATCATTTATTTATTCCACATCCCTATATCATCGAATAAGTGATGATATTTAAATAATCCTTGTTTTATGGTCAATATGGCACACATATTCATGAAATGAAATGATTAATAAGGGTGTTCACTGATAGCGCTCCAATGCATTGGGTAAAGATTAATATCATGATAATTCGAGAGAAATTAGGGTTTAACCATTATAATTCATTTTTAATGAGGGTTTGATCATGTTCCATGTGCACTAAAGCTTGGATCATTCTAATACCGTGTTATGTGTTGTTTACACATTTCCATGTTATGATAATCATGTTATATCATGACTTTAGGTTCATGTTTCTCTTTTTCACCATTGATATTCCTAGTTCCTGACATCTATTATATTCTTCATTATATGACTTTTTTACTCCCTTACTGGGCATTATTGCTCACCCTTTTTGCATGTATTTCATCATGTTATACCTTGCAATGATAAGTACGAGGGAATGTTTTGGTCATGTAAAATATTTTTTCAATAAAGATGTTTTTTTCTATGTTATAAGTTGTTATCTAATGTTCGGAAGCCCCAAAAATCTTTACCTCTCGATCTACTATGTTTTATCAAGATAAGGTTTTATTTAATAAATCATTTTTTAGTGTGTAATAAAAGATCATGGTTGTTATAAAAAACTTTTATGTCTTATTGTGTATTTATACTTGTTTTATGTGTACATATAGTTAATACAAATAAAAGATCTACTTTATTTAAAAAATGACCTTTATAAAGGGAATTTCTATAATCAATTTTCAATCATTAGGTTTTATACACACTTCGTTGATTATATTATGACAAGATTATGTGTCTAATCACTGTTTATTAATTTATGTTGTAATTTCTACTTCCCATTGTTTGGATATAATGTTTTTGCACATAATCAACACATGGATAAATTCTTACATCATTTTTATGAACTATTTAGGGTAAATCTTAACGCATTATCATATCATTATGTTAAATATCCATGTCATTGGTTTTGTTTTTACAAGAATATGTGTGAATGATCTATAAATTTATTACATGGAATATCTTATTATTTTGGGTGTATTTATATTTATCTCAAATAAATATTTCATTGATTTATCTATACTCTAACGATAAAATCTTTGTTAGGGTCTTTGTGGCAACCATATTGTACTCACGTCATAGATTTCCCAGATATGTAGGGAGTTACATTTGGAATACCCATTATAGTATATACCCTAAATCTGTTAGTGGAAAAATTCATGTGTACCTACATCATGTTACCCAATTCATTGGAGAACTATCTCAGGCTAAACCACCATAGGTTTTTCATGGAACCAACCATATACGAAAACAATAATCTTGAACCATAACATAATCATGACACTGAAAACAAATATAAAGGAAACATAACATTTCCACATTGATATCAAAATATATCATTTAAATATATTGACATAACAAAACCATTTTCAATTCCAAAATACATAAAATATTAAATTCTATTTATTTTCCTTTTAAAAATATCACGACTTGTAAAGAAGCTATAGATTAAATATTACCCGCGGCGGCGAAAATGGTCCTTGTCACGGCTTACGTTAAAATGAAATATTATTTTTTTATCATTTGGTAAAATTATTTGTAGGAAAATATTCCTTATGAATAAGATGAAAATTCAAATATTTTTATAAAACGTATAAAAAAGTCATGCATTAAAACAAAATATGCCTTAATGAAAGGAGATTGAGACAAATTCTCTTACCTCGAGTCTGATTTGATCCGTTTATTCATTAATGACTTGAATAATAAACTAAAGTTAATTTCTAAATGACTATGAAAATTTTAAAGTTTATTATACCTTTTATATCAAATATTTCATTGTTTAAAACATTACAAAATCATATTAGTTAATAAGTGTCATTTTGGTAATATTTGGTACTTGAGTCCAAAATGAACTTCTTATAATTACAATTTGTTCATGTGGTCAAATATACAATAAATACAAAATAAAATTCATTATTTAGATATCATATATATCATATATATCCAGTATATGTAAGTTTTTATAATAGTACATAACATTTGGAGATAAGAAATGAAATGCACTGTTCTTGGAGATGGTAAGCGATACGTACGCATGAAAACTACTTTCATTTCTAGTTCTTATTTTGAGGGAATTAAAAAAAAGTGACACATAGTTATATTATAATTACAGTATAATATCATATATAATATCATTAAATCCATCCTATATATGTCCGACATGTTTCATTAATGAGTCATATCACTTTGAGCGAGCTATAGTCCGCACTTCCTGGAATAAAATTATCGCGTTTACCCATAATGGAAACCATAAAGGTATGCTATAAATGGAAAATACATAAGTATAAAGAAAAAATAAACATAAAATATAACATTTATAAATACATTTCCATTGTAATGGTCACCATGATAGGCGATAGGAGATAATTGGACAATCATTGTTTCGTGAGGCGTTAGTTTTCCATCCCCAAGAAACAGTATGTTATTTATTCATTAGATAGAGGTGTGTGTAAGTTTAGCTCACATACTACACATACCAACATCCTAGTATATTTATGATTCTGGTTTTGTTATAATATAAATAAATAAAAAGATTCTAGGGGGTTGTATATGTAAAATATAACAAAAGAACATAATAGAAGATGTTACCTTTAAATCGGCTAATTTCCGTTGGTTTGCACCAAAAGGGCTTGTTGAAGTGCCTTATACCAAATTTAAGGATTCTAGGAGGATTACAGGAATGTATAAAGCTTAACTGGGCATTGTTTGTATGAGCCAAGGGGATGTAGAGGTGTGAGGATTGGGTAAGAGGTGGGGAAATTTTATAATGCGGAAGAGGTTCTCTTTAAGAAAGTGTGAAAATATTATTATATTACATAGTGATTTTCAGATTCTAAATGTCCAAAACATGTTAATTTCAATGTTAAGATGACCCATGGACGAAATAATATTATTAAATATTAATTGGACAGGTTTTGGATATTATTTTATTCTTTATAATCATATTTATTTAAATCATTTATTAAGGAGGTAAACACTACACCATTATTGGGTCATAAATATTTTAATTTATATAATGTCTAAAAACTATTAAAAAATACCATGATGTAGGAAATAGTTTTATATTACCAAATAATATTCATATTCAAAAAAATAACATATATAACCCTTTGTAAAAATTAATTTACAAAATCAATATTTGTTCATGTCATTTTTGTCTTACTTTAAGTTAATTAAACTAATGGGTCATTATCACTCCCAAGTGGCCCCATCGTGTCCCAAAATCAAAACAAGGATTTCAATGGTCGGATATGTATCAAAAAATATCATTAGGACACATTCTAGGGAATTTTTATATTATTATAGTAATATTTTTTTCCCATATTTACTAGATTTACCCTTCTACCATGGTAAATAAAATATTTACTAAAGTATATATTCGTAATGTCTAAAAATAAAAGTTACCTTTTTAGACAATTTAGACCTCAGAATTGAAAATATGGAATCCATTATTCCAAATTCAAAACACATAAGTGGAAGAAATTAATTTAAAATTAATTCCCACACTCAAAACAAAAGGCGTGTTTTTAAGAAATAATAACTATCAAAAGATTGACAATTTTTTATTTCCAATTTCAAAGTGAAATTAATTATAATAACCAAAATTGGATTAAATGTAAATAAAAATAATCTAATAACACTTTAAAAAAATTTACAAGATAATATAACCATATAAATAAATTACATTAAAAGGCAGTTTTGAATTAAAATACAACATTTTTAACATTTCATTAAAAATTAAAATTTATCCGAAAAATACCGAAAATATACCCAAAGTAAATTTTGATGTCAATATTATAAATAAGAATTTTATGTTTTCAAATAAAACATATAAAAGTGACCAAAACATTATTTAAATAGGGTTCAACATCAAAAGGCGGTAAATCATCCTTTTAAAGTAAAATATGCTTAAAATTAGATTCATTCACATTTTAAGCATCTATCATTTATATGATAAATGTAAACACATTTAAAAATAATGTATAATCATATTTTAGTTATTTTGGTTCATCCCCACTAATACAATTTCTTTGCTTTAACTACCATTTAAAATAATATTATTATATTATTACTGTGCAACATATGATTTCAAAAAACCTTGTTGTTGAGTATTGGGTACACCATCAAACATTGCAATCCCTTTAAGGTAAAATTATTTTTTAATTCAAAAATTAATAATTAAAAAATTGTATTATTTATTTATTTACCTAGGATGTTACAGTTTAAGGATGATGCATTACACAATAGGATCCACTAATATAAAATCCAAGCTCTAAGAGATGTAGGAATTATCTCTGACAACACTATATTAGAAACATGTATGTCCTCTAGGTTAAATTATCTCATATCTATATTATATAATCATATCCTTCCTATACAAACTCTATATGAATAATATTAAAATAAAAATTATATATTCATAAAAAATAATTTAACATATTAATATATGCCACCTAAGATAGTAAAAATATTTATATAAAAATTATTTTTGAATGTTTTTATCATTTATTGAACTAATTTATATGGTAATAAGCCCAATGGATTTAGAAAAAATATTTTAATCATAGTTTTTCACTTAGGAAAAAAGAGACAAATAATAATCAGTTGAAGAATATAATTAAAATATTTTAAACTAAGAATTTATGGAGTAAATTTTCAGAATGAACCTATTAATTGAGAATATAGGTAAGTGAAATGAATATTATCATTTATAAAATATTTTTTCAGGTGAATTTAAAGAATATATAAGAATAATGTATTGGTATCTACTAAAACATTCCAATGTCATGATGACCACCACAATAAATCTTGATTTCTCTTTGAGTCAACCATCCCCACACAAAGAAGCTAATTATTTAGAGCTATGAACATCTAGATTTATAGTAACAATATGAAATAAATTATTGAAATATAATATGGATTCTTAAAGAAAGTTCATACAATATCAAAATATGGGTATATTACAGACATTGACCCAAATACCCACTATATAAATAATTTCACTTAGAAAATAATATGGACTAAATACCATATTCAATTTACCAAAATCACTTAACCTACAAAGATAATAAATGCTAATGAAACCATTTTCCATTGAATTACATCATAGACAATGTCGTCAAACTATAATAATTGTGGTACATTATAATCTATAAACACTATTATGTATTAATTGAAATCACTATCAAAACCCAATCCCCCTGAGACCCGTCCAGATATAGAAATGAGATCAAGAGTAACCCCTATGTTCCTCCACTAGGTTATGTTATTAGAACTATATCGTAGGATATAAAACATAAACGACGTAATGAATTTTCTATTTAAAAAACATACCATTTAAATGATGATCTTAACAAAATGCTTGGTAATCAATTCCTAACATAAACAAGTTGAAGTATGTGTGAGTATTCCTAAAATAAAACCATTTAAAAGTCATATATGTAAAAAACTTGAAGGAATCTAATTTGTGACTCTAAAGTCTCCCATCATGATCAACTAGTTCAGCAATTATTATTTTTTATTGTTACGTTCATCAAACTAGTCCTATAAACAATATAGAATAATAGGCTGATCATACAAGTATACAGAGTAGGTTCTTTCTTAAGAATCTTCTATATTAAGTGAAAAGTTGTAGTATAATATCTGATGAAAATAATATATAATTATTAATCATTAATTAAAGTAAAAACTAGTAAATAATAACATAGCTATCATCCACTAACTATTGTCGACCACCTCAACCGCTCCCAAAAAATCATCAAAAAAATCACTACCTTATCTTTTCTATGTTACTAGAAAAATTATTTCCAGCCATAATAGATATCCAACATTGTGATGTGGTCCATAAAACTATAATAATAACAACAATATATTGATACTACTTTAACAAAAAAACATTTAAGGTGGGAATAACATAACACACTCATTAACGAAACCCCAAGAAATACAACATCCTTCCAAAACCGCATTAATAAAATTTAAATAATGTTCATCGAATTATAGAATGAAAAAATAAATTCTATATGATCTAAGGAAATGAATAGTAACAAGAGAAAACAATCATTAACACAATTAAATATAACTATAATCACAAATAAGAAGATTAAAAAACCTCTTCTAGTCTCAAATTCGACCCCCACTCTATAATATTTCATACATTTTTTATTTTAGAAAATAATAAAATGAACCTTCATTAGACCACAAAGATATAATATTTTACTATAAACTCATAATCTAATTGTCTAACTAATTTCTCTAATGCACAGTACATTAAAATAGTCCCAAAGTAACACATTCAATGATCAAATAAGACATCAAATTACAACAAAAAATCCTTTATTAATGTTACCATATTATTATTTAATTACGTTAATTATTATTCTCCTCAACCCCCTTTAGTTTCCCATTTATAGTGTATGTTTTATTTAATCCGTCCATATAATTAACAAAATTACAATCCATCCATTGATTCATTATTTCATGCGAAATTTAGTCCCACTTCAAAAAAAACATTTCATATATTTATTTTATAAATCATTAAATTTCATATGAAATCACAATTATAATTTACTACAACATCATCCATGTTATAAAATTTTATCTAACATGTTCAAAATTGATGTTATAATCTCATTTTTCAGTATATTATTTAATAATTGCACCATCAAAGTATTGGTGTAACTATAACATGATTAGGAATTCTTGAAGAAACCAATAAACCACTAACCACTCATCAGTACTCATGTATACCAAATCATCATCCATTATTTCAATCCTTGGGAAGTATGAATAGTTTAATGTATATAAAAACAATATAGATAATACCTCTAGACCCCAAAGATTCAATTTTAAGATAATATGAACCCAATAATAATGTTTAGGAACATTAAAACAATCAAATAAGATAACTCTATCATATATAGTAAAAAAATATATGAATATACCAAATGTGTGTGATGAAATATGATCAATTGTTTCATTGAAATTACACATAATCACATTATTGGGGGTAAAACACACATTTTACAACCTGATATTTTTTTTTACTTTTTTCAAATTAATTTAACTTTATTGATGTTTGGAATTTCATACAATACAAAAATAATATTTTTTAAAATAAATGACTACAATTTTTCTTAGTACAAGCAATTCCAATATAATCTTTCACTAAACAAAAAATTTAGATTTGCTTATGTTACACACCACACCATGTTTTACTAAACAAAAATATATTATCAAAATATTATTCATTAATATAATAAGATATAACATCACAATTAAATTGGATATTAATAATATTATTAAATAAATTATGATAATATTTAGTTTATAATATGAATTCATTGGTTACCAATATATTCGAAATATATACATACCGATTGAATATAAATAAAATATTTTTAATTTTATACTCCCATGTATTTTTGTGTTAATAAATTATATTAATTAAAATTACTTAATTAAATTAATGAAATATATATGATACATATTCAATAAAATGTTTTTTATATTTATCTAAAAGGTTTATAGGATTAATATAACATCCAATCCAATTTTATTAATAAAAAACTATATTTTCCATAAAGGGAATTTTAACACCTTGTAATGAAGAACCTATTTTAAATTAAAATTTTAAAACTTTAATATATTATAGTTTACAAAATAAATTTCTTATTTCAGATCGATAAACAAAAATTTACTTTGGTTGAATTTTGGGTACTTTTGGGATAGATTTCATGTTTTGTAGAATATTGAAAAATAATGCATTTCGATTATATACATTATTTTCAAAAAATTAATGAATAATAATTAATTAAATTATTTAATGGTTTAAAATTATAATCAGATCTATTTTTATTATTTAATATAATTTTGTTCATTGTAATCAATTTCACATTGAATTGTGATATAAAAACATTTTATTCTTTTGAATGTTTTCACATATGAATTTTTTTTCTTATTCCGTCAACAAGATTAATTTATTATTAATTATTGAAGATTTGGTGTTTCTAATTTTTAAAAATCTATTACATATTTATAATAATTATTTCCATATTATTTAAATAGTTTTCTTATATTTTTTTGTATTTTGAATAGTAACTTTTGTAATTTTTAATGACATGGTAAATGGAAATCAGGTAATTAAGGGGAATCAAATAATATTATAAATATTATAAAATTAAGCTAAAAGATATGTTAATTTCATTTTATTACTGTTTTTTGACCCAAATATTCTTTTTGATGAGATTTCAAACTTTTTATGCTAATTGGTTGAGAGTATGACATTTATTAAATTTTCATTGAAGAAAAGTTTAAAAAAATCATTTTCATATTTCCAATAACTATATCATTATTAATATATGGTTATATTGAAGATAAAATCAATAATAAAAATAATTTTAAATAAAAAATTATTTTCTCTAACATGGTATTTTTTTTATAATAATTAAGAAATAAATAATTACTTTAAAGGCATATATAATGGTGATTTGGTAATTGGATAATTTATAGAAATATAAAAAATGATATTCAAAATATTATAATAAACATACTTTTATATAAATAATTTCATAAACAAATTTTTTTGATAAAATTGTGATTTTAGGGTTGTTTTATTTTATCTGTTTTAATGATAACCTGTTGTTATGACATTCATAAAAAGGAAAATAAGGAATAGTGTCAAAATTGACACTATTCGTATATTTTGAAATCAATAATTTATTAAATTATTTAAAAATCATAAAAATATAAAATAAGGACAAAACGATTATATATGATCTAGAAAGTCATAAATTGACCAGTTGTGGTATACTTTAAGCTTTATATGTAAACAATACCTCCTATTAACATTACATACATTATTACCATAATTAAAATTAAAATAAGTCAACTATTAGTTAATAAAAAATATAATGTTTAAAATTTTATAAAACCCTATCAAAAATGTATTTTTATATGTCATATCATTTTCCCATTTTAGAATAGAATACATGTATTTTTGTAGGTATTTTTTTGATATTGAATTTATTATAAATGAATATTTTAATAGTTTCTAAAAGTGATCATACCCTCTATTATAATAGGGCCCATCTCGTTCTTTTTATTTACACCTATGATGCCTTTTGTATTTGCCAAAAATCTTCCAAAATATATTCCCAACTTCATTAACATATTCATATAATCCTTTATTTAGTTAGAAATCTAACCAAAGAATTTAGTTTTTTAACAAATCAAAATGGTGATACCAAATGTAGGGGAAGTTTAAACTTAAGAGGAGTAATTTAAGAATTAAGGTAGGGGATTTACGAAATACTTTCATTATTTTTAGAAAAGTTCTATATATACAGTTATATTCTCCTATTTGGGGTATAAAATACCGATGAATGTATTTTATGTGTCTTATCTAGAATATTATGGTTTTATATATCCATAAAATATCATTTGTTTCATAGGGAATTTGATTCTACTGATTATAAAATGATGAGTATTTTTATCACAATCTGATTAATATTTGGTAATTTTTATTTTAAGTATTAATTGGGTAATATTTTTCTTCCTTTCCTATGTTATCGAAATATATTTTTTATAACTATTTTTATTATTCTCATATGTATGTTTAATTCCATTTTAACCCATTTTTCAATTTTTACTATAGACTTTGAAAGAAATATTTTTTCATTTTAAAAAATAGTTAGTTTGTTCAATTTTTAAAAAATATGAAAGAAAAGTTTTATATCATAATAATAATGATTGGAATTTTCCACTATAATTGTTCCATAATTCCTAGAAGTTTCCTTTGTAATATTGTATGGTTATTTTCAAAGAAAAGTTTTTCTTATTAAATTTCAGATATTTTTAAGAGATGAAAATGTTCTCAGAGTAGAAAGGATAATTTACTCAATAGTTGATTTCAAGTGATCTCTCAAAATTATTATCCATATATGATAAAATTATTTGATGTTACATATGTTTTACTGGTGATATGATTCAATTCTAGCATTCTTATTTTCTATAAGCGTGGTTTATGTTTATGTTGGAATGATATTTATGAAAACCATTTATTTTCATAGGTTATATTTTTATTGAATGATATTTATGAAATCGATTCCATTTTATTGGTTTTGATATTATTTTTGATTTGTGTTCATATGGAACACATATGTATTGTTTTCATTATGTGATGGGTGGGACCTATATCTCAATCAAATGAATTGGGAGATTATAAATGTTATATAATCATAAAAGGGTACATATGATGTTATTATAATCTCGAATGAAATGGTTACATGGGAAGTCATCCTAGGACAACATAAAGAGTAAATTGTAATTCATGATAAGACACTTACAAGAGGGTACATAGGAGGTCATCATATGATAACAAAAAAGGGTACACATAATGCTATCCGAAGCCCACAACAAGAGGGTACATGGGATGCCATCCTATCCTCAAAAATAAAACTGACATGGGAGTCCATTCCTAACCTAAAGTAGGTACACAGGTAATTATCCCAATCCTAACATTCTAATAATTTATTCGTATGAATCATTTATATAAAATATTATACGATTATGTTTATGCCACAATTTCTCTGTCTCATGCAATTGTTATACTCTCAGGGCTCATGTTATTTTATTTTCCAATGATTCATGCATTATGATGTTCAAATATTTTTCCATGACACATATATATGATCTTTGATTTTTTTTGGTATGATGATTAAATGTTATGATCATGTTTTTATACCCTTATTCTCATGTTATTCATACATATCTTCTATGTTTACCGTTACTGAGAAGATGATCTCACCCTTTCTTATATTTACATTCCTGATGTTATAAATAATGTTTTTATTTAATAGTTCAAAAAGGGAAGTTAGTTTTGAGATATGTTGATGTTCTTTCAAAAAAATATAATAACATGTTCCATGTTTCTAAAGGCACTTAATTATTATGGTCCTCAGGCATGTATTTTTGTAATGCAATGAATATTTATCTCAGAATTTGTAATATCAATGTTAGAGAAGCCTGGGTCATTTTACACATCATTGGTTTGGTCATTCATAACTAATCTAAATATGACAATGATACATTAACATGAAATCTTTAAATCTGTATTTCCATCTCCTTTTCAAAATACATGTTTAATTAAAACCATTACATGGTTTAATAACAAAATCATTATTTCCTTGTCCTTTTTTCGAACCAAAATATTTAATCAGGATTATTTCCTTACTCCATTGGATTTTCCCCAAATCTGTATGAAATAATATTGAATAATGCTTTAAACATTTCAAATAATATATAAAATAAATATTCTTTAAATCCAAAACATGGTTTTTTCTTAAATGAAATCAAAATATCCTTTGCTATAGAGTAGTTGTATTCATTAATGTAAAAAATGATGCATTACATTCAATACCTTGACATATAGTTTTCACAAAAATTCGATTAATAATCATGATGTGGGTGTGAATCCATGGATTAATTTCCGGGGATTCTTCCGATGGGTTTGTTATAATTTTTTTCATCTTTTCATTCACAATGAATAGTTTAACTCTCGTTTTCATAATCCAATGGTCCAAAACTATCAAAGTAGTGTACTGTAAAATTATGGCCCTTACTATTTGGTACCCCATATATGATTTTTATCATTATGGATGAAAACAAAATCAAGGAGGGTCAAAATGAAATCTTTACCGTGAAATATAATTACATATTCCTCAAAAACAAATATCTACATATCAAATGAACTAAACATACACATAATAATAAAAAAATAAATCTATTTGACTCAAAAATAAATATTAATTTGTAATATAAGTATAAAAGTTCAAAATAGATAAAGGTATTGAACCCATATGTGTGAATATTTATCACATGTAAATTCTTTCAAACTACCATACCTCCATAGGATGAATAATTTATGAAAAATATATCCACATAAAGCCTTACTATGATGTTATTTAATAATGATAAGTCACTCCATAAACATCACCTTTATCTTTATATCAAACTATCCAAAATCTACAACTTGAGAATCATTATAAACAAACCATTAATGCTATGATACATGAAATATGTTACTTATTCAACCCATCTGGGATGGACGAACCAACCTATTGTCCCCTTCATCAATAAACTCTAAAACCTAGAAATGTATAAGGAAACATAGAGAAATATTAGTATCTATGTCGAATATTTGTTATCCATGATGAGGTTATGACTTCAAGAACACATGATCACTGTCCTAAAAATATAAAGGTATCATCTTTAAATATATATAATTATTTTTATAATATTGGGAAGCCTCTATACAATTGCCAAATCACCCACAAATTTTCCATCATGCTCTTAACCATTTATAGTAAAATTATTACTAATTCTGTGACTTCATTCCAATGGTAGAGGAATATGTATAGCTACTTTTAAAATTCAATAAATGAAACAATGACAATGAATGATTGATAGTTTCAAGGATAATAAAAACCCCAAAGGAATGATCTTAAACTATTTACCTCTGAATTTTATGGTGTTGAAAAACAACATATCCTCAAATGTAAATATTTTCTACTTCGTATGCCCAATAAAATGAGAACATTCCATGAGAATTCACAATTTGGAGAAAAAAATTAACATTGCAAGTCCTTTAAAACCCATTATGTAATTTTAGGATAATAATATGAAATAATTTTCCACATAACATCAAAAAGCCTCACCACATTTTCTATACAATTCCATGTTAATTTATCTCATAAACATTACAATTTAATCACTAAGAAATGATATGAAATTATCAGTAGATTTGAAAAAACATAAATTTTATCATGCACTATAGATAATCGAGTAACAAATACAACCAAATAAATCAATATATTATCATATTTCCAATGAAGAACATCTATTAGATATAAAAACTCCAATGGAATATGATTCTCCCCTTTCAACCACTAAAAATAATGGAATCGATACATGAACTCTTATGGTGAATTATTCAAGAGAACCAATCAAAACCTCTACTCCATGGAATTATATAATCTAGAATTTATAGGGTTCAAGTACAAAGGATACATAAAACAATCATGAATATAAACATTTCACATCCACAATAGAAAAAAAAACAAAAAACTACAAGTTATTATCACCACCCTCTTCCACCCATCCAAAGAACCTCCATTAATGATAATATTTATCTTCCATTACCTTGGGATCTCCGAGATGAGATTCCTTCTGTATATGAATCATGGAATAATGCACCATAATTTCATATAGGAAGAATCCACCAATCAAATCTACCAATATTCAATATCAAGAAATAATAGAATCCATGATCTTTCAATTCATACAAATCATAAATTAAAACTACACTAAGAATCTTATTTCTTAACATATTGGCCAACATTTTACCTTTTCCTAAAGTATAAGATATCTCAATGTTACAATCCTACAATAAAACCACCGATATCAACTAAAATAAATTTAATTCAATTATAGGGATGTTATTTTATAGTATGTTATAATATTTGATGACTATGATGAACCCTATGATGAGATAATACTATCAATACGTCAAGGAAATAACCACCATTGCAAGGTTCATGTTATTGGTTGAATAATTACTGTTATGGGGATATAACTCCATAGACCCAGAAGATATCACATCCCACACATTTATTGATAAAAATTATCTATGAATATTTGAATGACAATAGGAATAGAAAATGACACCTTCCTCTTGAAATGTTTGTTATATGAGAGTTAATCAATTTCTCGTTGAATTTATAATACACCTCTTGACACTAATCCATTTACATAATGGATTGATTCATCATGGGAAAATTATTAATTGTTTTATTATA
Source organism: Viscum album (assembly GCA_963277665.1). Lineage (NCBI taxonomy): Eukaryota > Viridiplantae > Streptophyta > Magnoliopsida > Santalales > Viscaceae > Viscum > Viscum album. Next base: position 285,838,906 of record OY728153.1, on the reverse strand, counting down.
TTTTATAAGATAGACACAATATTCTTATAATATCCTCAAGACCAAGAAAATTATATACCTATACAGTACTATTGGATGCTACCTAAGAAAAAACCACCTTGATCATTAATGAATAAATTTTCACACCAAACTAAGAGATGAAATTTTATAGGAAGTTAACCAAATGTTTCAAAAACATAATATAATATAGCTTGATATATAAAAAATTTAACCAAATGATTATAAAAATAGTCATCAAATATTGATAAATTGAATCTATTTACCCCATAGAGACTTCAATAGAATTTATAAATTTTAATGGATTCACAAAAAATTAAATATTTCAATAGAGATATTTTAAAGTTTTTTTTTCGAAATATCCTTCTCTTTTAACCACATTTGATGATACCCCATCAATAGATCAATATTTAAGAACAATCTAACTCCCATCAATTGATCTAACAATTCATTAATTACCTGAATTATATAGAAGTTCTTCCCCATCAACAAGATTACTTGATTATAATTTACACACAAATACATTCAATCGTCATCTTTCTCTATAAATCATATGGAATCACACCATGGAGATAGAATGGGTAAGATGAATCCATATATATCAAATCATCATAATACAACAAAAAATTTTACTTATCTAAAGGTTCCATCATATATGGATAAAAAATTTACTGCATGCTGAACATCTATCTTGAACATTATTTAAAAGCAATATAATTGTGTCTCAACCTCTTAGAGGAAAAGAATTATTTACTCCTCCATTAACCTAAAACAATTTTATATAAACATCTATTATAAGGTAAATATCAATCAATATGATTGTAACATAATATAATCCAAATGATTATAATATATCAATGATCACTCTCATTGAAAAACATCTTGCTCCCACCCAATATATCATAAGAATTGACATTTCACAAATAAATAAAAGTGTTATAATATATGGTTCACAAAATATACATGTAATGTTTCATATCATATTTTTATATTTTAAATAATAATAACTAATCAACTGAAAAATTACACCCTGTGAAAATAAAAAATCCCTGGTATACCTCTATTAATTTCGACTAACCTCGAACTAGTGTTGGTAACACCAAATGTCTGAGAACTATTTTCAACATAAGACCAAAAAAAGTAATTAAAATAGTTGCATTAATGGAGTGAAAATATCCTATTTTTATCAAATCATGATCCAATATATAATATAAATTTATAGTAATAAGAATGTGCTTTAGAATTCCATGATAGTAAACCACTTATACTTGATGTTTCCCATGAATAACACAATTACCTTATTTCCTCTTCCAACCAAATCCTCCACACCTATGATTATTTTTATACCCAAAAGAAATGGATAACATCAAATTATTTCCTCAATCACCACCAACCTGAATTAGTGTCTTGTATGGTCATAGGGAATACTACAGTTGAATGTACTGTGGTAGATACTATCATTGTTAGGGTGGTCTTCCAAGAATCACACTACAATCCATAACATGCATTCCTATTTGATTTTACAGATAGATGATCTTCATAAATCCTCTACCATGACATAACAGAAACCCAAATAGTAAACATACTAGTGAGAATAAACTTACGGATCTAGTAATCTATGAATAATGGGTCCTTACACTAATTACTCAACTGCAACGATTTTAATGACATAGTTTATCAATAATTATTATACAACAAACTATATTGTCTTATAATGAACATCATTACTCATGTGTGAGATAGAATTGTTTAGATATTTTATACCCTAATGAGCACCTCAGTATACATATTTATTATATAATGATTAAATTACTTCCAAAATATTGGTTTTAGTCTCCCTTAAAATTGTAAATATCAATAATCTACAAAATCATATTATTCATTATAATATCACACAAATTTCATGATATTTTATCCATAAAACTATATTGAAGATCATCCCTTTTAGAATTAAGAAAACCCCTATATTTTTTCGAACCAAAGTCTTTTATCCAACAAATCATCCTAGAACAGACCTTAGAATATATACCACATTATGATAATCATGTTATAATATTTAAAATACAGGATCCAATACTATATTCCTACAAATCCATGTAATAATAAAACAATAAATGGAATCCATTGATATAATGTAGCTTAAATTAACCACAATTATATCTCTACTTTTTCCATACACATCACCCTTTTTATATAAAAAAACATATGCTTCATTTTTTAGAAAACATTGTACTAAGAACTCTTGTAAAGTGACTCTCAGTTCTTTTTTCATGTCTTCTAATACCCTCTGATGATAAACCATGAGAACCATAGTCATCCACTTCAACTATATACACAATTATAATGTATTAGTGGTGTAATTGCATCGGAAAAATATTTTTCAAGACGAGGAAATTATGGATGTTCATATTTACATCTAGTTAAATAACTTTCCAAAATATAATTCACAACAAATTTTCATCATTATAGATATATTTTATATGATACATTAACCAAAAGTGTATTCTATCTTTATAACACCCCAAGATTCCATTGTACGCTCTCTATGAATAATACAGTAGCGTGTGTTATACGCAACGTCAAGTTCTAACACACCACAACCAATCAAACATGCCGTTATGAATAGTAATATCCAATTTTTAATATTTTAAAAAATTTATCATTCAAAATGGACTTCATCTTTGGATTCGTAATCTCGAAATTAGCTTATGGTGAATTTTTTGTATTTTTCTGAAAACATTAAATTTTTGATAAATAGTGAAAAACACTGGGTTATAGTTTAAAACTGAATTTTTATTTAAATAATTATTTATTATATTTAAATTTATTTTAAGTAGAAATAGATACATAATACATATATAATTTCAATGTAATTCATTGGAGTCTGTTCATAATAATTGTAGATAAAAAAATTTAATGAAATTTTACCGTCTTTTACCCACCTCCTAGGAGAATTTGCAAATTTCCATAAAAAATAAGTTTACCACATCTATGAATTGTGTTTCAAAAATCCAAGGGAGACGGTTTATATTAGTATGTGAAATGTTGATCAATAAGATACAAATAATTTTTGTTGAATAGTAACTTTTGACTTTTAGTTACCACGGTTAAACGTAAATAGGGTAAGTAAAGGTAAAAATGATATTATTATCACCCTAACACATGTCCTAATTCTATTTGATAAGTATAATTCGACCAAAAACAACCATAGAAATAATATATGATCTATTAGGTCCACTTAGATTAAATTAGGACATTTATTATTTTTTATTCAAAGAAGAGTTAAAAGTATTAAATTCAATGTTTAATAACTTAATAATTTTTAATATAGGGTTACACATAGGATAAATTCTACTATAAATATTAATTAGAGAGATAATAATATTTCCTACATTATTTTATTTTATTTAAATGTTTTATAAATTAAATAATTTAATTTATTAATGACACAATGATGATGCATTAATTACCTAATTAATGAAATATTAAATTAATTGATACTATAAATATCAGAATAAATGTAATTTGAGAGTTCATATGAATTACACTAATTTTATAGGTCAATATTTCATTTAGGGTTGGTTAGATGAGTTTTTTTTTGAAGTAATGATGTTGTTATGAATATAGCAAAAAAATCCAAATAGTGTCAAAATTGACATAAAAGAGTTTTTAAAACAAATATTATATTGTTAATTGATATTATATTTATAAAGATATTAGGATCTACCAGAATACTTATATAACGATAGTTGTATCATTAATTAATCAGTTGGGATTCTCTTGGAAGTATATAGTATGTTCATTAACCATATAATATAAAAATGCAAAGAGACATGGTAAATGTCAAACTATTTATCTAAGAGTTAAATTTAAATGTTAAAGTTAATATAGTGACCCAAACCGGTCTAAAACCTATTGGATGAGTGGTTTTCGTCCCATAATCACCTTATCCTTTAAATAATCTATTTTTGATCCATTAGAAACCTAAAATGATTTTACTATAAAATGATATTTCTACCTTTTCCTACGGTTCCCCTCACCCCTCTTATAAAAGGGAACTCCCCATTCTCTCTAATTCACACCTTCAAAGCCATTTTTCTCATCCAACATCTACCTATATACCCTCTAAAATATCTTCCCTTCATCCTATAGGCATTCCTTTAGTCATAAATCTAACCTAAGGATCCATTTTGATCAAATCAAACGGAAGAACCCGAAGAAGAAGTAAATATTTCAACACCTCTTTCAAGTCCCTTTCTTCCTCCACTACTTTTTTCTTTGTTGATTACATTATAAAATAATAACTACATTATACTCTATATAATTTTATGTTATTAGAAATATGGTACATCAAAATTCATTATTCTATTCATCATTTGAATGACATGTCACCATATGTGCGTACGTACGACTTCCCGTCTCCACGTTATGGTGTAATTGTTATTCAATACATTATTATTTGGATGGGTATAATAATGATGTGTAATTGATATAAATAATATATGTAACATGATAATTATTCTATATATATGATATACCATCAAATTATATATTAATTTAATATCAAAAGAATGATATTTTCGCTCGTGCGTACGTACGGATTACCGTCTCCACGAACGTGATGAGAATCATTCCCCATCGTATCTATTCAAGACTAATTTGCATCAAATTGTTAAAAATAATTTTTAAAGAATAAATATCATTCTGAATATGAATAAGATACATCCTATCCATAACAAACATTACTTACGTATCAATTCATATTAAGGAAAATGAATCAGTTAACAACAGAAATGACGATAATACTAAGATATTATTATCAAAGCAATGTTAAAAGATCATATATGATATCATATTAATGTATATGATTCTTTTATAATTTAAAAAAAATTATTTCACCATTATATAGGAGTTTATCCCACCCTCGAACAAGGAAAAGTAAAAGGTAAGTGTTAATTTTACAATCTCATTATTATTCGAGGTTGTTTTTATGTAAGTATCTACTAGGACATATTTATCATCCACATCCATGTCTCTTAAAAATATATTTCAAAAAATTATTACTATTTTATAGACTATGGTTTAAGGTTTTTTATACCCTTGTTATACTTTTTATATGATTTTTTATAATGGAATCTTTATCTCTTTTTCCAAACAATGTCATTTATATCCTTTTCGACAAAATTACGGAAATGATGTCTATTTTTATCTTATCCGGTGAGTGTGGAAATTTTCCTCCGTTATAAGTTCATAAAAGTTTCCCTTACAATGATCATAAGAATATTTCCAAAAATAAATGTTTTCTTTTATAAATATTTGAATTTTAAATTGTCTCAAAATAGAAAGAGCTATTTCTCTAAAAAAAGGTTTTGATTTCATCTATGTCAACATCCTATGATGGTTTTTAATTTTATTTGAAGTTGATTTATTACGATACACAACTTCCATATTGTATTTAAGGTTTTGTGCTATGTTTGATTGTGGATGTGTTATTTTTATACCATTCATGGTTTATAGATAATGTATTGACATTTCGTGTGATAGTTTTAATACGAATGATTATTATATGTTTAATCCTTTTCATATGAGGAATGCATTGAACTTAGTATGTGACAGATGGAGCTCGATATATCTCCTCGATTAATGAGTTGTTATCATGAGAAAAACTGCAGTCTAGGAACATGGCCTTGACAAAATCTTATTTGTAGTCATGGAATAAGGCCTTGACTATGAGGTTCTGAAAGTCTGACATTATGCGTTCCATCATTATGAAAGTGTCTATTGATTTTTCATATGATTATTCAACTAGTAGAATATCCATGTGAGAAAATAAATGGCATTTCATGATTTTATATTTGATATATTCTGCTTATTTTAATGTTTAAATGACAATTGTTTTAGTATTATTCATTTCCTTAAATGATTATTCGTATTTATGAAAGTTTCTGCTCTATTTTTATCCTTACTGATCATCTTAGATCACCCCTTTCTCTGTTTTATTTTTCCCAGGATATGAATAAGTATTTTATGACTGACCTGTATGGATATTCTAAGGGGATATGAGTGTGTTCTATGGAAAAAATGTTGTTGTTGTATTTCATTTTATGATGTAATGTAAACCTTATAAATGTATCTAGTTCTTCCAAGGCTAGTAAAATAATCAGTATTCCGAGACTTGATCTTTTATGATCATTCCAATTCTATATAATAATGCAAGAAATCTGGGTAACTGGGGTCGAGACATTATAGTTGGTATCAGAGGATGTTTAAACAAACCGTGGAAGATATATTTGTAGAACACTGATTAGAGCACATTACCCTAAGATAGACTTTCAGGAATAGTATAGAAGAACCTCCTAGAATTTTGTTATTGTAGAGATTTTGTGAGTTTTCCATGCAATTCATCCATGTCTGGATACGAGCCTGTAGTGGTGGCTCTTACACAGACATAACTAGGGGTAAAACCAAAAAATAGTGCTTTTAGCTAGACTCTAATGGTAACTGGTGCACAACAACGGGCCTTGATGCACTCTTTGTTACAACAATCCCAGGGGATATTCTTTGGATAACTATGATTTTCTTTTTAAACCATTCTGAATGGTTTATGAGTATATACTTCATCAAAGAAAACATTTTTATGACTATGGATTATATCCATAAACTGTTCAATTTATGTTAACTGTTTTACATGTTTGGAATTATGTATTTATATTCAAAAACTAATCTAGTTTATTCCACTTTTTTGAAATGGCACCTAGTGGAAGAAATTGAAATTGTATCAATGCACGCACTCCATGTCGGGATTAACCTCCTACTAAAGATAATTATAGTGGATTCTGTGATGTAATGGGTGATGATCAACTTATCACTATATTGGGACAACTCACTCAGGTTATGAATAATAGCCTTACCCTAATGGAGCACCTTGATCTACAGCGTGTATGATCAATGTTAGATCGCTTCATGAGGCAACAACCACCAATGATCAATGGGAGTACAAATACATTAGTAGCTGACCAATGGATAAATTCATTAGATAAAATATTCCATGCCTTGGGGAGTATTGAAAGGGAAATAGTTTTCATGGTATTTTACCGCCTCACTAGAGATGATGATCAATGGTGGTCATTGATTCAAATCACAAAGGAAGATGATGAAGTATCTAATATGGAATGGTGGGAGTATAAAGACATTTTCTTAAAAAAATACTTTCCTCATGACCATAGAGCAGATATTGAAAGGTGATTTCTGAGTCTGAGGCAAAAGGAGGATGAGAATGTCAAAAAATATGATTCTAACATTACAAGGTTAGTGAGGCATGCATCAGATTATATACGTAACCCAAGAAGTAAGATTGATCATTTCTTTTATGGGTTAAAATCATTTCTATATCGAGCAATAGTCTTGAAATATTTCTCGTCATACGAAGATACTGTCGTATGTGCTATCAATATAGAAAAATAATTCTCTAATCTTACGACTGTAAATTAAATCAAGAGAAGAATAGATCTATTGAACACTTTGAAAATGTAATTAAGGGGAATAAGGGAAAAGTTGAATATCCATCATACAGTAAATGTGGGATGAAACACCCTGGAACTTTCCTGAAGGGAATGGGAGTCTGTTACAAGTGTGGTGAAAAATGCCACCAAGATCTTGATTGCAAGGGAAAGAAAGATGTTGTCGATGTTGAATGCAAAAATAGTAGAGAATGGGGGAATTGTTCATATGAATTTCATAAGCGTCAGGGTAACTTACCTAAAAAAAGTCCAAGGGATCAATGCCAAGCTTATTCTATCACTACTGCTGAGGTTGATGCTCTGAAAGATGTGGTGTTATTTAGTTTAATGGTTTCCTCAAGTTTAGTAAATGATTTATTTGATTCTAGATCGCTGCATTGTTTCATATCTTCCCAGTTTTCCCAGAAAATTAGATATTTCCAATTTGATTTAACAAGGTAGTTTTCAATCAAAACTCTTAAGGGATGTATCATCGCAACCATGTTTTGTGAATCAGTTCCCATTAGTTCATATAAATGTTCTTTATCTACTGATCTCATTGTCATACCCATGATTAATTTTTATATAATCCTCTGTATAGATTGGATTTCGGACCATGATGAAAAAACATTATTGTAAGAAGAAGGATTTTACGATTTTTGATGATGATGATAAAGAACACCTTATCTATAGTTCAGAATAATCACCATTTTATTCTTATCTAGACCCACCCACATTAGCTCAACTAAATTCCAATATTGGGGAGGAAGAGAATGAAATAACTGTGGGAGAGGAAAGGAATGTTCAAAAAGATGATGTACCTCTTGTGAAAGAATATGTTGATGTGTTTCCAGAAGATTTACCTAGACATCCTCTAGAATGGGAAATTATGATTTCCATTGAGTTAATTCCTTTTTTAAGGCCTATATAAAATACCCCTTATTGAATGTCCACAGTGTAATTAGTGGAACTAAATAATCAACAAGAGGAATTGAGTAAAAAGGAATTTATTTTACCTAGTGGTTCTCTGTGGGGAGCCCCTATCCTTTTGGTTATGAATACAGATAGATCTATATGATTGTTCATTGACTACTGAGAGATCAATGCTATAACAATAAAGAACAAGTATCCCCTAACTCACATTGATGATTTATTTGACCAAAATCATGGAGCTAAATACTTTTCAAAGATTGACCTTCTATATGGATATCATCAGTTGTGTGTGAAGAAAGAAGACATTCTAAAAACAACATTTCGAACTAGGTACATGCATTGCGAGTTTAGAGTAATGCCCTTTGGATTGACTAATGCACCCTCTGTTTTCATGGATCTAATGAATAGAGTTTTCATGGAATATCATGATTACTTTTTAGTGTTTTTTATTAATGATATCAGGGTACACTCCAAAAGCTATTAAGATCATGAAAATCACTTGCTTCAGGAACTTTATTTTCTTGGCCATATTATCTCTAAGGATGGAATCTCTGTTGATCCTTAAATGACCATGGCAATCCTAGAATGCCAAACACCGACAAGTATAACTGAGGTACGTAGTTTTATTGGTTTAGCAGGTTATTATCGGCGTTTCGTCCAAAATTTTTCCTGATTCGCTAACCCATTATCCATGATCACATGTAAAGGGGTTAAATTCGTTTGAAAACACGAGTTTGGAGAATTCATTGTATAAATGAAGAAAATATTTGTCAATGATCCTATATTTACTATACCATCGGGGAATGATGGGTTTTTTATTTATAGTGATGCTTTAAAGAAACAACATGGTTGTGTCCTTATGCAGAATGATAGGGTTATTGCCTATTCATCATGATAGCTAAAATACCATTAGAAAAACTATCCAACTCGTGATATTGAGTAAGAAGTTGTAATATTTTCTTTGAAGATTTGAAGACACTATCTCTATGGTGAAAAATGTGAGATATATACCGATCACAAGAGTTTCAAGTATATTTTCTCACAAAAAGAACTCAACATGAGGAAAAGGCAATGACTTGAACTACTCATGGATTATGATTGCACTATACACTACCACATGGGGAAGGTAAATAAGGTGGAAGATGATTTGAGTATAAAAAATCATGGAGTTTTTAACAAAATGGGAGTTGAAAATGATATTATATATATTTATCTACTAAAGATGGATTCAGAAATCACCATGGAAGTTGAAAAATCAATACTTCTTCAAATGGTTTCCAAACCATCTTTACTACAAAGGATAAAGAGTTCTTGGACTGGTGATGTAGTGTTTCATATGATGATTAAAGCTGTGAATGAAGGGAGATTGAGTGAATCATATATGAAGATGGAATTTTGAAATTTGTGATGATACATTGTGTTCCCGATATACCTGATCTGAAAAGGGAATTGTTAGATGATGCTCATAGCTCCATTTTCTCTATACACCATGGGAGCACCAAAACATATAATTATTTGATGGAAATTTTTTGGTGGGACAATATGAAGAGAGAGATTGCTGATTTTGTGTCAAGATGTACGGGTTTTCAACAAGTGATAGCTGAAAGGAAACAACCTGGCGGAGTCATGAAACCTCTTCCCATACCTGAGTGGAAATGGGATAATATTATGAGGTACTTTATCATGGGACTACCAAAGACTCCTTGAAAGAACAATGCAATATGTGTCATTATTGATCGTCTTACCATGTCAGCACATTTTCTTTCTATAAGAGAAGATTTACCACTTAAACATCTAGAAAGGCTATATATTAATGATGTTGTGAGACATCGTGGAGTATCACTATTTATTTTTTCTGATCGTGATCCACGTTTTACATCAAGATTCTGGAAAAGGCTTTAGGAGGCCCTGGATACTGAACATAGTTAGAGCACTGCCTACCACCCCCAAATAGATTGACAATAATAACTGACTATTAAAACCTTTGAAGACATGTTGAGATCATTCTCACTTGACATTCAAGGTATGTGGGATCAACATTTACCTATGGAAGAATTTTCCTATAACAATAGCTTACATTAAAGTATTCAGATGAAACCATATGAAGTGTTATCGGAAAGAGATGTTGCACACCAACCTTTTGGGATGATGTTGGTGAATGAAAACTCATAAGCCCAGAACTGGTGGAGGAAACAATGGAAAAGGTGAAGGTAATCCAAAACCACATCAAAGCAGCTCAATGTAGGTAGAATAGGTATGCCGATAACTGAAGGATGTATTTGTAATTTTAGGTAGGAGATCATGTTTTCTTGAAGGTATCTCCATAGAAGGGTGTTATAAGTTTCGGTAAGAAGGGAAAATTGAGTCCCATGTATATCGAACCTTTGGAAATTATATAACGACTTGGGGTTGTTGCTTACCATTTGGAAATGCCTTCACGCCTCTCCAAAGTCCACAATGTGTTCCATGTATCACTGTTGAAAAAATAAATGCCTGACCCAACACATGTATTCACCTATGAAGAATTAGAACTAGAACCCGATATGTCTTATTGCGAGGATCCTGTCAAGGTTCTTGATACAAGTGAAGAAGTGTTGAGAAACCAGATGAGTCGTCTAGTAAAAGATATATGGAGAAACCTTAAGAAAGAATATGCAACATGGGAACCTGAGGAACTTATTATGAATAACCACCCAAGTCTTTTTATGTAGTAATATTCTAGAAATTTAGAGGAAAAAATGATTTGAAGTAGGGGAGAATGTAACACCCCAAGCTTCCACGGTACGCTTCTCTTTGAATAATACAGTATCGTGTGTTGTAGGCAACTTCAAGTTCTAACACACCCCAACCAATTAAACTAGCCATTATGAATAGTAATACGCAATTTTTTGAAATTTTATAAATTTTATCTTTTAAAATGGACTTCATTTTTGGATTCGGAATATCGAAATTAGATTTGGGTGGATTTTTGTTATTTTTCTGAAAACATTCAATTTTTGATGAATAGTGAAAAACACAAAGTAATAGTTCAAAACTGAATTTTTATTTAAACAGTTATTTATTTTATTTAATTTTATTTTAGGTCAAAATATATTCATAATACCTATATAAGTTCAATTTCATTTATTGGATTTATTTTATAATAATTTTTGATATGTAACAATTTTATTGAAATTTTACCATCTTTTACCCACCTCCTAGGAGCATTTGCAAATTTTCATAAAACAAATTTTTACCACTTCTGTGAAATGAATTTCAAAAAATCTAAGAGACCCAGCTGATATCAGTATGTAAAATGTTCTTCAATATCATTAAAAAAAATTGGTGAATAACAACTTTTGACTTTTATTTACCACGGTTAAAAGTAAATAGGGTAATTAAAAGTAAAAATGATATTATTATTACCCTAAAAATGTCCTAATTCTATTGGATAATGGTAATTCCACCAAAAACATCCTTAGGAATAAAATATTATCATTTAGGTCCACTTGGATTAGATTTGGACATTTATTATTATTTAATTCAAAGAAGATTTAAAAGTGTTAAATTCAATGTTTAATAACTAAACCATTTTTAATATTGGGATACACATAAGATAAATTCAACTATAAATTTTCATTATAAAGATAAAAACATTTCTTACATAATTGTATTTTATATAAATTTTTTAGACATTAAATAATTTAATTTATTAACAACACAATGATGATGCAGTAATTACATAATTAATGAAATATTAAAATAATGGAAACTATAAATATCGAAATAAATGTAATATTTATAATTTTATGAATTAAACTAATTTTCTATGTTAATATGGAATATTAGGGTTAGTTAGATGAGTTTTTTTCAAAGTAATAATGCTATTATGATTTTATAAAAAACCAAATACCAAATACTGTCAAAATTGACATAAAAGAGTTTTTAAACAAATAATATATTATTAATTGATATTCTATTATTAAAAATATAAGGTTCGGCCAAAATACTGATATAATGATATGAGTATCATTAATGAACCAATTTGGGTTCTATTAGAAGTATATAGTATGTTTATTAACCATATAATATAAAAATACAAAGAGACATGGTAAATGTCAAACTATTTAAATAAGAGTTAAATCTAAAAGATAAAGTTAATATAGTGACCCAAACCTGTCTAAAACCTATTAGATGATTGGATTTCGACCCATACTAACCTTATACTTTAAATAATCTATTTTTAGTGCAATTAGAAAATGTAAATTATTTTATTATAAAATAATATTTCTAGCTTTTCCTAAGGTGCCCCTCACCCCTCTTATAAAAGGGAACTCCCCCTTATCTATAATTCACACCTTAAAATACATTTTTCTTGGCCAAACTCTGCCCAAATACACTATAAAAATTATGCACTTCATCCTTAGGGAATTATTTTTGTCAGAAAGTAAACCTAAATAGCCTTTTTGATCAAATCAAAATGAATTACCCGAAAAACAGGTAAATATTTCATCACCACTTTCAAGTTCCACTCTTCTTCCACATCCTTTTTCATTGTTGTTTGCATTCTAAAATAAAAAATCCATATATTCTATATACTGTGATGTGATTATAAATATGGTACAACCAAATTCATTATTCTATCCATCTTTTGAATGACTTGTCACTGTACGTACGTACGTACGGTTTACCGTCTCCATGTCATGGTGTAATTATTAGTCAATACATTATTATTTGGATAAGTATAATAATGAAGTGTAATTGATATAAATAATAATTATAACATGATAATTTTTCTGAATATATATGATATACCATCCAATTATATATTATTTTAATATCAAATGAATTATATTGTCGCTCGTGCGTACGTATGGATTACTGTCTGCATGAACGCGATGAGATCCATTCCCCATCTTATCCATTCAAGACTAATTTTCATTAGATGATTAAAAATAATATTTAAAGAATTAATATAATTCTGAATATGAATAAGATACATCCTATCCATAATAAACATTACTTATGTAACAAATCATATAAAAGAAAATGAATCAGGTAACATTCAAAATGACGATAATACTATGATATTGTTTACAAAGTAATGATAAAAGATCATATATGATATCATATTAATGTATATTATTCTTTTATAATTTAATAACAATTATTTTACCATTATACAATTGGTTAACATACCCTTGACCATGTAAAAGTACAAGGTAATGGTGAATTTCACAATCTCTTTATTATCTGAGGTTATTTCTACAAAATTATCTACTGGGACCTCTTTATCATCCACATCCATGTCTCTTAAAAATATATTTAAAAAAAATCTTACTATATTATAGAATATCGGTTAAATTCATATATACCATTTCTTGGCTTTTTATAATATGTTTATAAAGGAATCTTTCTATCATTTTCCAATCATGATCCTTTATAATCTTTTCAAAAAAATTAAGGTAAGAATGACTATTTTTATCCTATACGGCGGGTGCGGCTATTTTCTGTAGTTATAACATCATCAAAGTTTCCCTTAAAAGATCATAAGAATTTTTCAAAAAATATATGTTTCTTTTATAATTATATTATTTTTTAATTATTACAATATATAAAGAGACATTTCTCGAAAAAAAGGTTTTGGTTTCATCTTTGTCAACACCCATTGATGGATTTTAAGTTTAATTTAAGTTGATTTTGTATGATACAAATCTTCCATATTGTATTGATGGTTTTGGGATGTTTTTGACTGTGGATGTGTTATTTTTATACCATTAATGGTTTGTGGATAATGTATTTACCTTTCCTATGCTAGTTAAAATAAGAATGTTTATGTTAAGTTTAAACCTTTTCATACGAGGAATACATTTGACATAGTATGTGACGGGTGGAGGCCGATATAGCTTCTCGATGCATTGGGAGGTCTCATGAGATAAACTAGGGTCTTGGGATAAAGCCTTGAAAAAATAGTATTTTTATTCTTGGCACAAGGCCTTGACTATGTGGTTATGAATGTCTGGAATTATGCATTCCATCATTATGAATGCGACTATTGTAATTGCATGTGATTATTTATCTAGTAGAATATTCATATGAGTAAGTAAATGGAATTATTAGATTTTATCTTTGCCATATTATGCTGAAGTTCATGTTTAAATATATTTTGTTTTAGTCTTATACATTTCCTTAAATGTTTATGCTTTTTTATGAAAGTTTCCTCAATATTGTTATCATTACCATGAATCTGAGCTCACACCTTTCTGTGATTTATTTTTCCTAGGATGTGAATATTTATTTTATGAATGACCTATAGGGGTAGTCTGAGAGGATATGAGAGTGGTCTATGGAAAAAATGTTGTTATAGTTTTTCATTTTATGATGTAATGTAAACCTTATGAATGTATCTAGTACTTCCAAGTCTAATAAACTAATCGGCCTTTCGAGACTTCATCTTTTGTGATCATTCCAATGTTATGTAATAATGAACCGACTCTGGGTAACTGAGGCTGGGGGGTTACAAGATTACAAAAATACACCATTATTTTAGAAATAAATCATAGATATTCAGAACCTATGCGTGAAATCACATAGACCCTCTATGTCCCTAACATATTCCCTTACTCTCGTTGATATATATTGTCTAATGATTAATGTAAGCCAACCATAATTTGAAATATTAACTAATAAATACTCTAAACACATCCATATAATATACTTTTTGATTTAATTCTATCATGAATTTTCCCTTCCACGACTCCTATTGAGCACACAATTAGATTGACAGTTACCTATAAAAAATTCATCCAAATTTCAATAATGTTGTTTCTAGAACCAAGGATAAAAAAATTATTAATGTAATTATCAATTTCCAATTTCGTTCAATAAAATAAATTATTACCCTAAATTAATGTAAGTAAATAAATTCCATGATTAAATAATTACACATGTGCATAAGTACATCAATATGAAAAGTAATCCTAAATAACGTATGTAAACTAAATTAAGAAAAAAAATAAGCGATACTTCACCTACACCGATAGAGATAAAATATATTTTGATATAATGTTTCATGAAACCAACCTTGAATTGATATTATGGGTCAAAATATAGTTAAGATTAATATCATTCGAATATAATAATACTCAATTAGTTACCTTTTAACCTCTAACATTTCATGTGAAATTTATTGATAATTTATCAGTAAAATACATATGTGATTATTAATTATTTAATAAATGTAAAAAATATAAAATAATAGAATAATTATCCTTCATTGCTTTCTCTCCACTATGCCCACTACCCCACCATAACCAAACAACAAAATAATCACCACGGTATACATCCCAAAATACAGTGACAGTAACTACGAACACAAAAACTAGTAGCCACAAAAAACTATATATAGATACAATGAAAAAAATAATTAATTCATCTATGGTGGGAATGCCATTTCCCTCACGAAACCTCAACCTAATGGAACACCAAATTCATCTGAAAACCACACTAAAAACCTACCAAACATGGTGTTCACAATTCCACAATTAGACATCAATATCATATATGTGAGTAATCATTTAAATCACTTCAGAAGTAAAATAAATAACCACAATATACTAAAACTATAATTATAAAAAAATCATCCAAAAGCACCTATTTTTTCCGCTACATCCACTGACTGACCTATATAATAATTGTCACATATGGTTGAGATAATCCCCTAAATGAACCTTTATCAAACCATATAACTCACTAATTATTTTACTACCATGTATTCGAAATATTACCATCGTTCATATTATTTACAACATGTCAATAACAATCATTAGTATACCCATCAATAATAAATCAACATTACAAATTACCACAACAACACCTTGTCTTAGGTGACCATACCAATTAGAAACTTCATTAATTCATATTCTAATCATCCCCATTACATTTCTACATTTGTAAAACTATTTTTATTAAATCAATTACTATTATTATAATAATTTTCATCCATGAATATATTCATTATTATATAATGATAAAATTATCACTCATATGAACATATTTAATTTATATATTTTATCAATCATTCAATTTATTATTAATTTTGGAAACTCTATATCATCTTTTTACTTAATTATATAAATTGAAATATCAATTATTATTAGAGAATATATAATCCCCAATCTAAATTTATGCTTTATTCATAATGTCATTAAATAAATATTTCTACTCCTATAACCATAATGATTCTGTAAGAATCCTAAAACACACAAGAATTGTAGTACTCTTCCACTGTCAAAATGCATTAGCACAATATGAAATTCTCACGGTGGTAAAATGGGTTGTAGTATAGAGATATTATAAAAAAAATACATTTATAATGTGGTTAATATATATATATATTTAGGATATAAAATCAATAATCCACCAAAGGCACACAAAATCATGAAATATGATCATTCTATCATCATATATTTAAATGGAGAGAAAAGGATTGAATTAGAGGGATGAATGAGAAATAAATTTATGTTTTTTTGAAAATAAATAAATCCATGACGTGGTGTCCAATCCATTTAATGTTTCAGTTTTGTCAAATCCAATTCAGAAATTTTATTGACTTATAAATAGAAATCCTCAAATATAATGGGTTGTTTTCTTTCCAATATTGGAGTCTATCCAATCCAAAAACATTATATAAGAACTAAACCATGATCTACATAAATCTATAATGAACCACATGGAAAAAAAATAATCCCTCTAAATAGTTTCATTTTTCCAAGAAAATGATTAAAAACCATGATATTATTCTCTCCTTATGTAAAATAATTTCTATAGCAAGGCATTCACTAATTCATGAGTAATAAACAATTTTCTTTTTTCAAACCATTCTATTACATCATAAACTATGAAAACATTTTATTATTATTGGATACAAATAACATCGTAAAATATCTTCTCTAAACCATGGTGTTTCTGCTAAGAGGAGAATGAGAATTATCAGAAGGGAAAATCTATAATGTTGTTTTTCGAGAACCATTGTCTTTATTCATTAAAAACCCATTTTTCTTCTTTCATTATACATTTTTACTTTAAACACGTTATTTACTATTCAAAAACATTTAAAATCCAAAATTAGTTGACTATTAATTATTAAATCTTTATAAAACATATTTATACATTGAATAAATGGAATTAAACAAGAATAAGAATATCCATAAAAAAATCACACATCAAGGATAATGAAATCAAAATGTTAGCATTATTTTCACCATTATAAAAATTTGGGTAGTTAATTGATAATTGGAAGGGGTAATGTTGAGTGATTATTCACTAGGATATGATTGTCCCTTCTAGTTAGTTATCATTAATAAAAATCATAAGTAATAGTATTCTTAATGTAACAAAGAGATATAATAAAATATAAATCATGGGTTTGAGTGTATTGAATATGGTGGAGAGGAAGGAATTAAAGTTCTACATTGATACACATTTTTACATATTGATAGAATTGTATCCTTCTCATGTAATATAAAATTTAAATATTTTCAACTAAAGAGTAATGCTATTTTTAATGATTAATATTTGTTGTAGTTTTATTGCTTATAATTTGTGTAAATATTTATAATAAATAATTCATATTTTTTATATTATTCAATATTTTAAAATAAATTACTAACAATTATTGTTTTAATTTTTTAATTATTGTTTGAAAATTTGGAATCCATTTTAATAGAATCAATTGATAACTATTAAAAAATAATCATTTTATAAAGTAAAAAAGTAAATATAAAAAATAAACAATTAGGGTATGGGATATTATATGTTAATTAAATAATCCAATTATATCAATTAAAATATATATGTTTCCATAGTAATTTCATCATATATAATTCTTTAACACTCATGAAAATGTATTACGGGTAACATGTGCAATAATGTTACATTAATGCACCAAAACAATAAATTTGGACGTCATAGTGATCTCAAATATATATATAATCTGATGTATATGATTAAATTATTTCAAATTATCTTTTTTTGGATTACATTATAGGGTTTTACTTTTTTGGTTTCAATGGGAAGCCAAAAAATCTTGAAAAACCAACAATGAAATTATATATTTGATGAAGTCACCAAACCATTCCAAAATAACTAGAAGAAGATAAAACCATTATTCATTTAAAAACACAATTACTGAAGAATGTTATCCCACTCTAGATCATCAATGATGAGATCCTTGAAAATAGATGTCACATTTCCCTGGTTACTGATATACTCCCTCTTAATAAACATTCCATTATTATAAGTAGGGATGAAATTTGATCCTTAGTGTTGATACAAATTGTTTATTATTATTACTATTAACATCAATAAATCTTTTCCAACACCATATCAATGTATCTATTTGGATATTTAATAATAATTACCACTTCAAAAATCTCTTATTGGTAGTGCATAAGAAAGTCTATTAATGAATCATACTCATTTTTTCATTTCTACATAATTTAGTTTCCACATCTATTTTTAAATTAAGGCCATCAATATACCATTTTTTTCTACAATACCATTTCTTGGTTAATTAATATGAATCTTTGATAGAATTTAGTTATCAAATAATTAGTTCATCATTATTTTAGCTACCCTAGAGAAGTATTTACTATTGCTATTTTCATCCCTTTATTTACTTATTAATCAACCGAATCAAGTACTCTTTTATTCCCATTATTTATTCATTGAAAAACTATTCCTCGTACTATATTTACAATTTCAAATATTAAAAAATTTGGAATGAATAATGAACTCTCATGTATTTATTATTGGATTCATCATGACTCTCTACTCTTGGAAACTCCACCACTGGGCTAGCCTATAAGGTCTTGGCCTAGATGTTCTTCCTCTTCCACATGGTAATTTATACTATCTATCCCTCATTTTCATTATTAAAAAAAATTGTACTTAATATATCAACATGATTCTATGAATTAAGTATAGATGAGGTGTGTAGCACAAATACATGGATAGTCATTGGAACTGTGTCAGTAAAATGACCCTCTTCCTTATTAGTCACATGAACATTAGTCACTAATAGAACCATGTTCCCAACAATGTCCTAATTAATGATATATGACAATACAAAAATATCTTCTCCCTCCTCAATAATTACCAGATACAAACAATAACTATCAAATCCAACCTCATACCATGTATCATTCTTTGGTGAGTATGAATTTACATATAAACCTCTCACACCTATAAGAGGGATTTCCTTGCTACCTTTAGAACTATAAAATCCCTGCTCATATTAACTTTGGTATGAAGCCTTCCCAAGACTCTATGAGGGATGTTTATTTTTATTAGAACCTCCATCCAAATGAATATATATATCATCCCATTAGTTCTTCATGAATTCTTAAATATTACTGACACAAAAAGGATTTTATTCAACATTCATGATTGAATCCCCTTCATTTATCCTATGCATTTCAGAATAATCCTCCCATAAAAATATTGTTGAGACCATAATTCTTCTTTATGGTAATTATTATAACCATATCACCATCCTGATAGAATCCATTATGATTTAAGCAACACTCTCTAATACCAATAGGAATATTACACCAACTATAATGAAAACTCTATGAAAAATTAGCTTATAAATTATAATCAAGAAATAACATAGATCATGATTCAGAGAATGCCTCTTATTTATACATATATCATTCATTGATTTTGATCCATTAAAAAATTTATAAGGGGATTCAAAAGTCCAAACCCACACAATTCGGAGGGGTGATTGGATGACACCTTGATTGAGTTCTTTAATCCTCGAAAATATATAAAAATAATCTATATGGGATCATTTTGATGTTATATAATTTTTTAAAGGGGAGTGGTAGTCCCAGTAGACTTGTCAATTTTTTAAATTTTGGTGGATCATGAATCATATGGAAATAATATGTAAATTACTGTAGAAAATATAAAACTAATTTGATGAAATTTGGAGAACCAATTCATGATTAAATAGTTCAATAGTATTGGAGTAAAAAATTAAGATATTATAACTTTATAGTGGTCCCTACAATTTATGATTCTGTAGAATCCATGATTTATTAATAAATATAACAAAAACATTGTTAAAATTTCAATGGTATTCTAACCATTCAATCATGGAGTAGTATAAAAGTTATGATGCTTTATGGAACATTTATGGATCAGTAAGTAGAGAAGGAGCATTGTTGAATAAGTAAATAGATTTAAAGAACATATAAAAATGATAAACTGACAATGTGATTCACAGTATTTGAAGGGGATAAACCTACAATGAGGAATCTTTAAACACAAAGGCTGATTAGAAATGATTCTCTCACCTTATCCTCAGGTGCGAGAGGGAATTCCATAGATGCTTACAGAAAAAACATCAAACCACAAGACCATGATCCATTGTACTAGAAGTGGATATTCAATTCATAATATTTAATGACTAACATGGTCTAAGGCCGAGAAAAATATTATAGATATCTTCTATTACCAATGCCTATACAACTGTAAAATTGAATGTAGATTTGTAATACATGACATAATTCTCCATTAATTTTTTTCCACAGTATCATTATAATAGTTTTTAGACCTCAAATATGATAATATTAATAATTTCTAATAAAAGAAAACTTAAATCATCATAAAATGGCAATGATTAAAATATAATTAAAATTTGATTACCAATTAATAAATAGATTTTATTTTCTGTAATTTAAATATTATGAAAACATAAATAAAGTTTTAATAATTATTCTATTGTAATTACATTATAATAATTTGAAATTTTTTCCACAAAATAATAAGTCTAATTATAATTATAAATTTTTTTCATACAATTTTTTATGATAACTTTTTATTAGACATTACAAAGCTTATTATTTTTGAATTACATTTTTCATTTTCTCCATTATTATTCTATCACTAATAATTATTTCTCTTGTAATTACTATTTAATTTTTTATTGTTTTATTATTATAAAATAATAACATAATGATCATATTAATTCTAAAAAAAATTATAGAACCTATTTTGATTATTTAAATTTTATATTTTTATATATATTTATGTAACATCCCAGACCCGGGTGCCACGCAACGGGTGCCCCGAGCCCGGTTCGCCACGTGACCTCAAGTGCATTTCCCTAAATGAAAGAGGTTGCCGACTAGCAGTGAGGGCTCAGGTCTGATAGTCGGGAAACTATGCCCTCATTTGTCAATGTGTAGTGCAGCCGAATACAGAATAAGCATATAACGATAGCAGAAGCAGTAAACATACACAACTAAAATAAACTACAACAGTGGATATAACCAACAATATAGAAGTGATGATGCTACAAGTTTCATGTTCTATGAAAACAGCCAGAACATGTTATACATCAATACAGTACAAAAAAATACAGAGTACAACAAAATAAGAAAAACAGTTGGCAGCGGCATCGCGAGCTTAGGCTTGGTTCCATGCCCTCCTACTCCTCAGCAACAGTCAAGTACCTGTATAGGTACCCTTTCACCTATCTACACCTACAGAAACGTAATCTGTTTAGGCCAAAAAATGTGACCCAAACATGGTGTGAGAAATATATCTCGGTAGGCACCCACCAAAGGCTCGTGCCCAACTGCGTGTAATCATGCGACAACCGTGTGCAATAGTAAAATGAAATAAAGTAAGAAGTAATCAAAAGTAACTAATTACAAGTTATATTGCCATTTTATTATTCATTTAATTCATTAAATATTAGAAATAACCATAGTGGATTTCTAAGTAAACATTCCACGTCCTCAAAAAAGCAAAACCATACCCTCAGGTAAGCAGAACCCAACACGCAGGTAATTTCCCTCAGGCGTAACAGAATTTTTCCCTCAGGCATAGGTAGTGTCTCCCTCAGGCATAGAGTCTATGTCCCTCAGGCATGGAAGAAGTTTCCCTCAGGCCGAAATAAAAACAGCCCTCAGGCTAAACAGTGCATTTCCCACAGGCTAATCACAACAACACCCTTAGGATAAAAAGGTAACCGGGCCATGCCCAATATATCAAAATGCAGTAAACAAGAAATTCCTCTCAAGGCAATTCTATAATTACTACATTGAAGGCATACCCTTGGGTATCCTATCCAAACGGCTTAATAGTGAAACACACCCCCAGGGGTGGTTCCGGATCCAAGCAACGATCCCAACCAGCATTTAATCATCACAATTTAACCACCTATGATATTCTAGGAATTAAATATAGCAACGACCTTAGCCACACGACACCCCATCATGGGTTCGTGGCAAAAAAATGCACAAAAACGCACGACAGTTGGAAAATAAACACAAATCCACCTACCTTATGCGCCAATGAATGTTATACCCGAATTCCGACTCCAGAAACGCCCAAGAACGGTGTAGATCTGAAGAAAAACAAAACCCATTCAAACATAAATAACATCCCCTCAGGAAATAATTGGTAAGAACTGTACTAAGAGAGGAAAGGGCTTACCCATGCGGTTCCAACGAGATCGTCTGAAGCCAAAACGGATTCTAGAAGAACACCTGACAGATCTTTAAAGGGTTGGCCATCCTCCTTGGCTCCAAACCAGCTCAAATGCCTCCTCTGCCAAATGAATAGGATACTTCCTGTTTTAATACAAAAAAACAAAGTACAAGGCGTGTACTTCTGAGTACACGGAGTGTACTTCTTTCATTTAACTGTTCATTTGGTGGCACCACCACACTGTTCAAACGTCAACATGAGTACACAGCATGTACTCAAAAGTACACGGCGTGTACTATCGCCCAGCTATCGGCTGCTCCACCGCCTTACTGTTTAGGCCTGCCGAATGACTACACGGCATGTAAGTACCACTACACGGCGTGTAGTTGGTTTCTACACCCTTTTTTGCCAGCATAGATACATGCCTCGTGTACTCATCGCCACACAGCCAGAAGTACACCGCGTGTGGGAAAAGTACACGGTGTGTAGTTCCAAAATTTAGGATTTTTCCCCATTTTTCATATTTTCTCAAAAACACTTAAGGAAAAGGAAAAAGAAGAAGCCCGTACATCAAAAATAATAATCGGATTCTTACAAACATCCCCCCTTACAGCAATTTGTCATCGAATTGCCCTTCCTAGGGTGGTGAAGAATAAGCTCAGAACAGCTCTGGCCACTAAGCACGTACGTCGGCCTCCCACTCCAAGGTCTCATCTTGCACTCGGCCATGCTGCCATAGCACCCGTACGAGAGAAATTGACAGGACTTGGAGAACCTTTGTGCTCCTATCAATGATACGAATCAGATGCTCCTCAAAGGACGCATTGACTTCCAGCTCAACCTCCTTATGCTGAAATACTTGAGACGGGTCTGAATGATAGCGACACAACTGAGACAAGTATAAGACGTCATGCATGGCTCGATATCGTTGTGGTAACTGCAACCGATAGGAAACCAGCCCGACTCTCTCCAGAATCTTAATTGGTCCCACATACCTCTGTGAAAGCTTACCTTATCTCCTAATCCGCGTATGTCCCAGCCTTGGAGAAACACGCAAGAAAACCTAATCCCTAGCCATGAACTCCAAAGGTCATCTGCGGTGATCAGCATTATTCTTCCGACGAGACTATGCGGTAGCCATCCGCTTCTGAATCAATTGGACCTGCTCAGATGTCTCCTGTACGAGCTATGGCCCTAGTAAAGCTACCTCACCTGCCTCTAACCAGTACAAAGGTGATCAGAATGTCCTACCATATAAATCCACGTATGGTGCCATCTCAATAGTTTCCTAAAAAGTATTGTTATAGGCAAAATCGACTAAGGGTATATTCTTCTCCCAGGAGCCCCCAATGTCTAGGACGCATTCTCACAACATGTCCTTTAGCACCTGTATCATCCGCTCTGACTGGCCATCTATCTGAGGGTGGTATGCTTTGCTCAGAAGCACCTGTGTACCCAGTGCCCTCGGAAAACTCTGCCAGAAACGAGATTTAATGCGGGCATCCCTATCCGAAACGATTGAACGAGGGACCCCATGAAGACGTACGATCTCTTGGATATACAGCCTTCCGAGATCGTCCACACCTATGGTATCCTTGATCGGAAAGAAGTGATCTACCTTCGTGAGTCTGTACACATCAACCCACACGGCGTCATTGCATCAAGGTGACCTTGACAATCCCATCATGACATCCATCGCGACATCATCCCATTTCCACTCTAGAATGGGCAACTGCTGTAATAGCCCACCTAGCCTCTGGTTCTCTGCCTTCACCTGCTGACAGGTGGAACACCTCATAACAAAACCATCAATCTCTCTCTTCATACCCGGCCACCAGTACTAACGTCTCAAGCCTCAGTACATCTTGGTAACCCCAAGATGAACTGCCCAAGCTGAAGCATGAAACTCCCACATCAGCTCCTCGTGTATATCCCATGGAACCCATACACATCCATGGAAACACAAAACCTCATCATCGCCTATCATCCAACCCAGAAGAGGTTCCTCACTTGCCACTGAATCCAGTATAACTAGGCCTTCTGAATCAGATAGTTGTCTCATCCTCACTCTGTCTAGGAGGGTAGATTTAATAGCCAAATAATAAAGATAAGTATGCCCTTGACTGTCGTGAACCTCCAGATGCATATTAGAGAACAATGCCATGAACTGCCACTCACCACTGGCCTCTTGCAATGCCTATATCTGAGTCTTCCTACTCAGTGCATTAGCTACCGCATTACCTTTTTCCAGGTGTATAGTCAAGCTCAAAATCGAAGGACTGTAGGTACTCAACCCACCTTATCTACCTCATATTTAGGTCACGCTGAGTAAAGATATACTTGAGGCATTTTTGGTCGTTGAAAACCACAAAATTCTCTTCCAAAATATAGTGTCTCCAATAGAACAATTCATGAAAAACTGCAACCAAATTGAGATCATGCGTCTAGTAATTCCTTTCATGTGGCCTCAACTGCCGAGACCCATATGCAAAAACTCGGTCACCCTGCACCAAAACGGCCCCCAGAACAATCCCTGATGCATCACAGTAAACTGTATAGATCTTCCCCTTCTCTGGGAGTATTAGGATCGGTGCTGATGTCAACCTTCCCTTCAGGTCCTGAAAAGTTTTCTTGCAAGCTTCTGACCAAACGAACTTCACCACCTTCTTTGTTAGACCTATCAACGGTGCTGCTAAGCGGGAGAAGTCCTGTATGAAGCGTCTGTAGTAACCAGCCAGCCCTAAGAAACTCCGTATCTCAAACACGTTCTTAGGCTTCTCCCAAGAAACTACTGCTCTCACCTTCTCTGGGTTTACTGCAACTCCTTCCTCTGAGATAATGTGTCCCAAGAAGTGAATCTGGTCAATCCAAACGTGGCACTTTGAGAGCTTAGCATATAGCTGATGCTCTCTCAGTGTACTCAATACAATCTCAAGATGGGTGACATGGTCGTTTAGTGTTTGAGAGTACACCAAGATGTTGTCCATGAATACAAAAACAAATGAATGAAGATACAGATGAAACACACGATTCATCAGAGCCATGAAAACTGATGGCGCGTTCGTGAGTCCGAACGGCATAACCGTATACTTATATAGACCATACCTACTACTGAAATTTTTGAGAGGTATATTAGATGGTCTAACGCACAACGGATGATATCTGGATCTCAAGTCAATCTACGAGAACACTCGTGCTTCATGAAGCTGATTAACAGATCATCTATCCTCGGCAAGGGATATCAGTTCTTAACCATCAACTTGTTCAGCTTCTGATAATCCACACAAAGTCTTAGGGTACCATCCGCCTTCTCCGCAAAAAGTACCGGAGAACCCCAAGGAGAAGTACTGGGTCAGATAAAACCCTTTGCATGTAGCTCCTCTAACTGCCTCTTGAGCTCCTACAACTCAGGCACGGCCATCCTATAAGGATGAATGGACACTGGTGCTGCTACTGTCACAAGATCGATAGAGAAATCCACCTCACGCACTGGAGGTAGACCTGGAAAGTCGTCCAGGAAGAAATCCCTGAAATGATCGACAGCAAGAGGGAAATCTGTCTAAAAAGTCCCTTCATCATCTAGATATAAGCTCGCTATCTGGGCTGTGAGTCCACCTCGCCCATGATGCTCGGGTCCAGCTTGACTCGCCTGAACATCCCACTCGCCCTTGTATAGAACCACCCCGCCCTATGGTGACGTGAAATGCACCCTGCGATGGTAGCATACTACCAAGGCTCAGAAGGGAACCAACCAGTCAATCCCTAGAATGACCTCATACCTCATCATCTCCATGACATAGAGGTCCCAAAGGAAGTGACACCAACCAACCTCAAGGGGGAACTCCTTGCATTGATTCACACTAGCCGTCCTAGTCCCCAACGGAGTGTCTAACGTCAAGGTATCGGAAGAAGTAGAAACATAGAGCCCAAGTCTCTCCACAACGGGTAAAAATATGAATCTATGTGTAGCACCCATATCAAAAAGTACTGAAGATAAGATAGAAGCTACTAGAATAGTACCTATGACTGTCGAAGGTCCGGGATCCTGCTCCTGCTGGGTCTGTTACACTGCATATGCCTGCCCAGTGTCGCGGCCCTGTGACACAGCCTGGCTACCCTGAGTTGTCCCACCCTGCTGCCTCTTCGATCCTGGTATCCGGCTACCACGGCTGCGACCACCATCTCGGCCTTCACGCCCTGACGTATTCCATTTCCCTGACTGGTAAGAAGCCACTGGTCCTGCTCCAACACGCGGAGTCTGCACAGAACCCCTCTCACTAGCCACTGGTGGAAACACCCTACAAAAGCACTGCAGATTACCCAACTTTCCATAAGCTCAGCACTCCACTGGGTCTCGTGGACATTGCGGTCTCTTGTGCCCCACTCTACCACACCGGTAGCACATGACCGGGCCATCTGAAGAAGCTTCCTGACTGGTACTGCCACCCTAAAAGATGTTCATATGTATCTTCCTCTTTCCAGTATAAATAATACCAGTAACTGGTGCTGAACCACCCTGGCCCACACCACTAGAATCCTGTAGGTTCCTCTCTGTAATCAGCGCCTAATTCACAATCGCGTGTATATTAGGCAACCTGAAGACATTTACCTGTGCTCGGATGTCATACCGAAGACCATCCTCAAAACGTCTATCTCTCAACGTCTCGTCACACAATAACACAGGTGAAAAAAGTTATAGCTCCATAAAACGAGCAGAATAGTCCATCACCGACACGACACCCTGCTGCAGATTCATGAACTCTCGAGCTCTATCTGCCCTCAGCGTCACGGGAAAGAAGAATTCATAGAATACTGCCTGAAAATTTTCCCACGCCATGTCTCTGTGATGCTCTGACTGGGTGGTAACATCCCACCACCTCTTTGCGGAATCACGGAGCATGTAAGTCGTGAGTTTGACCCTCCGCCTGGGAGGCGTCTCCAGATGCTCGAAAATAGTTTGCATCGATCCTAGCCAAGACTCCACTGCATGCGGTTCGCCATCCCAAAAAAACGTAGGCGGATGCTGCTACTAGAAAATACGAGTCAGCTCAGCCATAGATGTAGCAGCCTGCGGTGCTCCCTGAAAGGTCTGCATGAACTGCATAAATCCTTAACGGAACTGCGCCTCCACGCCAGTGTCCGGTATAGTAACTGGCGCCTCATATGGATCTGCTAGAGGATCAACTGGTAGCCTATGGCCCACCATCTTGGGAGTATAGTCTTCGCCGCTCTCCGGGAGAACAACTCGTGGTCATCTAGGCGGCATGAAACTAAAAGGTCAAAAGCACGCCTCAGATTTATGATTATTATGACCGAAAAGCGAAGGAACCACAAAGGAAACAAGAGGAATAAGTCATTTAAAATTTGAAAAACAAGACTACACGGCGTGTAAAATGACTACATGACGTGTACTTGACTTCGCTTTCCCTGCCCGGGTCCTTCTACATGGCTAAGCCACACGGCTTCCGTTGAACAAAACTACACGGCGTTTATAATATCTACACGGCGTGTACAGTGTTATTTTCTAACTTCCAATGTCATCTGTGGCATGGATGACTACTCGGCTTGACACCACACGGCGTGTTACACCCGCACACGGTGTGTACGCCACCCTGTTTCCCAGCCACATGGCTAACTCCACACGGTCTGTCCACAAACCAGACTACACGGCGTGTCCCACATGTACACGGCGTGTTCAGGGAGAGGTGACATCGGCCCGTGTTGTTAGTTACACGGCCGAGTCCCCAGGTCACACTACACGACATGTCCATAATTGACATTGCGTGTTCTGTCAAGGAGTTCACCGACCCATGTTGTTAGTTACACGGCCAGACTCCGGGTCAACACTACACAGCGTGTACAAAAACTCCACGGCGTGTTTTACCCAAGCCCTTCCCAACCCCGTGTCGCCGCCCACATGGTTTGTGACACGAGAAGAGACTACACGACGTGTACTCAGGGTACACAACGTGTACTCAAAAAGATCATTTTTCTTCCCGAACAGATGATCATACACGGCATGTATAAAATACTACACGGTGTGTATACTAGGTTTCCGGATAGTATGCCTCAGAAACATCCCTAGAACCTAGAAAATACTGAAACCAACACCTTAGTGTCAAATTCAGACCCATGGGGCCCATACTCCCCATGAATCAAAGTTTGACATCTTATATGTGTTATAACCAATAAATAGTCAATGATCCACCAAATTCCGGTCAATGTGGGCCCATACTCCCCAAAAACCAAAGTTTGGCATCCATTATATAAACAAGTTAAAAAAAATACCATATCACAAGGAAAGTATTTATCAAGCAGCTATCACAACATCATGCTTTTCTAGCACAACAACTATCACAACAACATGTAAATTTCTAATGCACCTACATGGCATGGAAACTATGCATGGCATGTGACATCTAGCATGTGGATACATGATGCATGATATGGAATACCCTCATCTCATCGGGATGAAACTAAATAGAACCCATCGATAAAATTTAAACAGCACAATACAAGGGCGTCATCCAATGAGGAAATAAAATCAACTGTAAATTGAAAAATCAGTAAAATTGCAATACGAGGTAAATTGGATTTTCCCTGTACACGGGTTAGCTATGCCCGGGAACAGATTATTACCAACTACCGTTTGTCCTATCCCTGACTATGGATCCAAATAGTTAGTCAAAGAATAGAACCACTCTGATACCACTTTGTAACGTCCCGGACCCGGGTGCCACACAACGGGTGCCCCGAGCCCGGTTCTCCACGTGACCTCAAGAGAATTTCCCCAAACGCCAAAGGGTACCGACTAGTAGTGAGGGCCCAGGTCTGATAGTGGGGAAACTATGCCCTCATTTGTAAAAGTGTAGCGCACTTGAATACAGAATAATCATACAACGATAGCGGAAGCAGTAAACATACACAACTAAAATAAACAACAGCAGTGGATATAACCAACAGTATAGAAGTGATGATGTAACATGTTTCAAGTTATAATAAAACAGCCAGAACATGTTATACATCAATATAGTATAACAAAATACAAAGTACAACAAAACAAGAAAAACAGCTGGCAGCGGAATCGTGAGCCTAGGCTCGATCCCATGCCCTCCTACTCCTCAGCAACAGTCAAGTACCTCTATAGGGCCTCTTTCCCCTATCTACACCTGCAGAAACATAATCTGTTTGGGACAAAAAGAGTGACCCAAATAGGGTGTGAGAATTATATCTCAGTTGGCACCCACCAAAGGCATGTTCCCAACTGTGTGTATGCATGCGACAACTGTGTGCAATAGTAAAATGCAATAAAGTAATCAGTACTCAAAAGTAACTAATTACCAGTTATATTTCCATTTTATTATTCATTTAATTCATTAAATATTAGAAATCACCACAATGCATTTCTAAGTAAACAATCCACGTCCCCAGACAAGAAAAACCATACCCTCAGGTAAGCATAACCCAACCCGCAGGTAATTTCCCCCTGGCATACATAATTTTTCCCTCAGGCGTAGGTAGTGTCGCCCTCAGGCACAGAGTCTATGGCCCTTAGGCACGGAAGAAGTTTCCCGCAGGCCGAAATAACTACAGCCCTCGGGCGAAACAGTGAAATGCCCACAGGCTAATCACAACAACGCCCTCAGGCTAAACAGGTAACCGGACCCTCCCCAACATATCGAAATGCAGTAAACAAGAAATTCCTCTCAAGGAAATTATACAATTAATACATTGAAGGCATACCCTCGGGTATCCTAGAAAAAAGGCTAAAGAGTGAAACACACCCCCCCGGGGTGGTTCCGGATCCCTGAAACGATCCCAACCAGCATTTTATCATCACAATTTAATCACCTATGCAATTCTAGGCATTAAATATTGCAATGGCCTCAGCCACACGACACCCCATCCTAGGTCTGTGGCACAAAAACACACAAAAATGGATGACAGTTGGAAAATAATCACAAAGCCACCTACCTTATGCGCCAATAAACATTATACCCGAATGCCGACTCTAGAAACGCCCAAGAATAGCATAGATATGACGAAGAACAAAACCCATTCAAACATAAATAACTTCCCCTTAGGAATGAATTGGTAAGAACGGTACCGGGAGAGGAAAGGGCTTACCCATGCAGTTCCATCGAGATCGTTCGAAGCCGAAACGGATTCCAGAAAAACACCCGACATATCTTCAAAGGGTCGGCCGACCTCCTT
Organism: Viscum album; assembly: GCA_963277665.1. Classification (NCBI taxonomy): domain Eukaryota; kingdom Viridiplantae; phylum Streptophyta; class Magnoliopsida; order Santalales; family Viscaceae; genus Viscum; species Viscum album. The sequence goes on along the minus strand of OY728153.1, from coordinate 285,807,779 downwards.
GCCTCCAAAACAGATCAAACAACTCCTCTAACAAATGAGGAGGCTACTATCTGTTTTAAGTCAGAAAAACAAATTACACGGTGTGTACTTCTAAGTACATGGAATGTACTTTTTCATTTAACTATTCATTTGGCAGCACCGCCACACTGTTCAACCGTCGACATGAGTACACGGCATGTACTCTAAAGTACACGGCGTGTACTATCGCCCATCTGCCAGCTGCTCCACCGCCTTACTCTTTAGGCATGCCGAGTGACTACACGACATGTAAGTACCACTACATGGCGTGTAGCCAGTTTCTACACCCTTTGTCGCTGGCATGGCTACACGCCCCTTGTACCCATCCCCACACGGCCAGAAGTACACGGTGTGTGGAAAAAGTACATGGCGTGTAGTTCCAAAATTTAGGATTTTTCCCCATTTTTCATATTTTCTCAAAAACACTTAAAGAAAAGGAAAAGGAAGAAGCCCATACCTCAAAAATAAGAACCGGGTTCTTACAATTTATAAAAAATGGTTTGAAATATATTTATATTATTTTTCACAATGGCATAACTGTGATTCATAATTTTATTTTTGAGACATAATTGAATTCTATTGATAAATTATTGTCTATACATTGAATATCATAACTCTAAAAATATATTCAAAAAATGATATTCTTCGTCATTAGTATTTAATTTAGTAGATGATTTATATTTATTTTATACAAGTTCCAAGAACCTTTTTCCTGTATAAATAATCTTTCATTTACCCACTTTTAAAGTTTTATCAAAGATGGACTTAAATTTCCTATTATGAAATTTCATTAAATTGTAATAAAAATTAATTTTAATGAATTTTTAAATTGATTTTTCTTATAGAAATTGTCATCCTTAAAGTGTATTCATCTAAATGATATAAGAGAAGTTTTTTATTCAATTTTATCTCATTTCTTATCGATGTGTAATAAATAAATTAATCGTTAGACCAACTACTTCTATAACATTTTAGGAAAAGTTCACCATTTAACTTTCTAATTCCAATTTTCACTTTTGAAGTGATTAAATTCAAAATATAATCTAATTAATTATCTTCTTCCAAAATTTTAATGTTATTTCCTCCATTATATTATCGTTTAATTTAATTTATAAAATTTATTTCATTAAATGAAATTTCCATTAAAATTTTGACATTATTATTGGATTTTGTAGACTTTTTTATTTGATATGATATTGAAATTTATTATATATAATTATGTGTAATAATTGAACAATAAATATTATTATGTAATGAAATATTTTTTTCATATTTATTAACAATGTATCGAACTTTTATTTCCAAAAAATGGAATCATTCAAATATTTATGACAAATATAAATGCATATAATCATTTCATATAGTCGTTTTATTAAATTATCCAATATATCATTATAATAATTTTGAAGTTGTGAAAATTGAATAATTATTTATATAACCTGACCTTCTAATGGAGGTGTGGTTGAGCCTTTCAAAAATGATATTTATAAAAAATAAGTAAATATATAATGTGGAATGAAAGGTTAATTCCAATAAAAATAATATAGTGTGTAAAAGTAAAAACTAATAAAATAAATTAACATAATAAAAATATAATATTTGAAAAGAAAAACACGTGTGAAAACATTATTGAATTAATAAGATACAAGATTTGAACAATTGAGTAATTTAAGAAGATCAGTTTAATATTAATTGATAGAAAATATTTCTATTCTAGTTTTAATGGTAAAAATAATTGTGAAAAATATTAGAAAAAAATATTTCGATCCACTTAGTGTGAGTCGACTATCAACATTGTTCTGTAACTCAATATAAGTGATGATTTTTTAAATGAAATTTGAAACAAATAATTCATTCAGGGAGAAGATAAAAATAAATCATCTACATTTTAGGTACTTTATATTAATCTTAAATGGAAAATAATAATCCTGTCATCATCCATAGATATATAAAACATTGTTAAATATATGCTCATGAATAATATAAGTAGAGAAAATATAATAAAAAATCACATTTCTATTGTCCTCATTAAACCTACCTCAATTTATGAATTTAATGATGAATAATGGATGAATTAATCACTACTATAAATGAATTTATTCTATAAATTACACATGTATAATTTGTAATTGTAAATATAAATAGTCAAGCTATAAGTGAAATTTGAGGGAGAATAAAAGAAAATTCTGAAAACATGAGCAAGAAAACGTAATGGAATTCAATTAAATTCAATATGTTCCACTATATATGTTTTCTAAACATGTTTGAAATAATGGAATCATTATAAAATATTACATCTTAAAATAATAAAAACAAATGAATCTACAGAGAGAAAAGACAGATTTTCTCTACATAGTGAAAATTTAACTAGTGGCCAAACACCTATAGCCATGGTCGAGCCTGATCGTGGCCATAGGTATCATATAGACATAGTAGGACCAAGATGGTCTTAAAAGGTGATCCTAAAACCATGATTATATATCGATCATGGATACAAGTCTTCCCCTAACTACTCTAGGAGAAAATTCCAAAAAGAAGGATGTAAAAAAACTACATCTATGTTCCGAGGCAAACCGTGGATATAAGTGGACCTATGGCCACAGTCTAGGGTTTTAATGGATATAATTTTTAAAAATTAACACTATATATATATTCCTAGGTTATCTATGGATATATGATTCCGAAATTAAACTCATATCCACTATTTTGGGTCACTGTTTCTATAAAACATTGAACATCTCTCTATAACCATGACATTAGGTGAATATGATAACATGCATTTGAAACATAACCCTATAGCCATAATAAATCAATTATATATTATTTAAGAAATATATTTTCATTTTATTATATATATATATATATTATAGAGTTAATTAATCAATATTAGAACCATAAGGTTATATGATCAAAACATGACAGAAACTATTTATTAAATTTATTATATATCCATGGTTCGTAGACCATGGATATAGGTTCCACATCAATTGGACAACATGGAAATATCTATATGCATGGACTATATTCATGGTCACCAACCATTTCTATAGATGTGGTGTCAATTTCCATGATCATATCCATTATGGTTTTCCTGATCATTTCAACATATTGTTTTCATTGTTAGGTGATGTATATCCACCATCTCTGATTGTTGATATAGGTGAGATTTCGCATTTTTTTATTGATCTCCATCAACTCTAAATTTCTAGTTTCCTCAAGCTTATAAAAATATTGTTTTATCCTCTTATCAATGTTTCTCTACTATGACTATCCTCGATTGAAATCTCATACGACTGATCACTCCAATAAAATGATGTTTGTCCACTAAAAAGACGAACACCAACAGAATTTATTCATATTTCAAAACTGAATTCTTCACATGTTGTCCTTACATGTTAAATCTTCTAACTATTCATTCTCTTCATTGGGTGACCAAATAAAAAATTAATATGTGAATGATTCTTCCATCACATACATTGTAATGAAATGAAGATGTTTATTTGAATGTAGACATGTCTTTAGAAATGATTTTTTCATTGGGTGTCTTCAAATGTACTCCCACTATGTTTCAAAATGTATAGATTTATAGACTAAAGCTCCCTAAAAATTATTTTTTAATAGTGAAATGTTAGGGAACCACAGTGCTTAATTTTCATTTTAATATTTCATTTTAGAAGCCATAATTTGACCAAGGATAGTTTTCCAAAATATTTCTTTTGAAGGGAGAAATATATTGTATATCACTTCACTAAGGAGAAATTATAATACGTATTATCTTCCTTATATTTATTTAAATCACAAGAACCAAACATATAATCATACTCCTAGAAAAATATGTTTTGTATGAAATTCTAGTGAGTATATATAAGAAGTATTAATTGGTTCCTCCAAAAAAATATCACATAATAACATATAAATTTTAAAAATATTATTAAACATATTTTTTTATCTAAATATAAAAAAAAATATACCATATCATCCCCTGTAATAATCAAATTATGTTTCATCAGACTCTGTAGGTAACTCTAAATTTCTCAAAGGAAAATAGACTATGTATTATCTCCTTCACAGAAATATCAAACATATAAACATCATCCCTAGAAAAATATGTTAAACATAAAATACAGTGAATATTTTCAAATGATAAAACTCTATTTATCACACATGAGCCTTTGACTGGTTTGTGAGGACTCTTCATGTGCAAACATAAGACTCAGGATAAATTACAAGTGGAATGATTTTTCTTGGGTACTGTAAATATATTGTATCAAGCACTATTCTGTAGTGTAGTAGCCAATAATATCCATCTTCAAGCAATTACCTTGATATTTAAGTTCACCAAGACTTTGGGAAACCCAATACTTCAGGTACAAATGGATTTCATGATACCTTAATCTCTTTGAGCCACCTCAAGGCCTTCGATCCACATGATGTGAAGATAGAGAAAAACCAGATAGATTTTACAAGGAACAATCTTTGGACGAGGATTCAGAGTTGGCACATTCAACAGAGCCAATCTATTATATTTGGAGGAATGAGAGGGTATGCCAATGACCATCATTACCAGGACTGTGTATCTTCGGAAAAGACATAGAGCCTAAAAAACATGTGAAGGTGTAGATTTTATCATGATGCTGACACCAGGGAGGGGTGGTATCAAGTATTCATAGTGTGGGATTATGTTTTCTAAGACCGTTGGGTCCTGTAATTTAACAATCCCAACAATCCTTATATGGGCTCCCCTTCAACCCTTAAAAAATGGGGATTATCAAAGATGAATAAAAATTTAAGGACTTTGGGTCGTTCATTAAATAAATTATATGTATCAAATTTGTTCTTCCAGATTATCTTAAATATTACTTCTCCTCCAACATAAATCATATGTATCAATATAAAAGGCAATTTTCTGCAATTCATTAAAATGTTCATTCTAGAATTAAATATTTGACCTCAAAAAAATATCCAATGATTTCCAAAATTGAAAATTAGAATATAAATTTTTTCTAACATAATATTAGAATGATTACATCATTAAAAAAATTAACTCAAACCACCAGAACAATTCAAAATCACTTCAATAAATTATTCCAACAAATGAATCACTAATATAAAAATAAAAAATTATTCATTTAGATATATAAACATTAAATTATATAATTTTTGATCATTTGAGTACTATAATTTAACATTCCTATGACAAAATTCATAAAAAATATTCCACTCAAAATGATTAAACCATTTTTTATAAATTAATGAACATTATAGATAAATAATCATAATCATTAGATTAAAAGTTTGTCATATATATTTATGAAAACAAATAAATTTGAATTTCCCATATCCCAGACAATCCATTTCCTTGAGAAATCAATTAATCAAATTTAGTAAAAGAGAATTCATCACAAAAATGAAATAATTTCAATGTTAAACAAGTGTTTATTTTCAAAAGTGTTTACTCATAGACCCTCTCAATTAAAAATGGAATATTTATCATTCCAACATAAATATGTTTTATTAGATTTTGGTTTTTTGAATAATTTTAAAAAATTGGATGGATTTTAATAAACACTATTTTTCATTAAATTCTCAATATAATATTCTATTTTTCTCCTTGGTTAACTAACAAACATAGTTTAAAATATTTGAAAATTTATATTGAACTAATGGATGAATGAATTTACTAATGATCATGAAATTATAATTTAACATATCCAATACATTCTATATGAGAACTGATCTAGGATTAGGCATTTATTTTAGTCAATTTGAATTCAAAATATATCATTTAATATGAAACCATGAAGTGAAAATTCAATTAAAATTAAAAAACATTACACCCAAACATTCACCAAATATATGTATTTTAAAGAGAGAAATGATAATATGTTCACTATATGAATCTATAGGTAAATAAACATTATTCCCCCCACAGGGAATGAAAATAATTTCTAAATTCAATAAAAATATTCGACCTATTAATATACATCCTAGGGCTCACAAATAGGAAATTTTGAAAAATATATGAGGGTGTTTTTTTTTTCTTCTTTAAATGTAGCTGACAACATATGATGATCCCATAACTATACATAGAACATATCATTTTCCCAAAAAAGTTACATTAATGTTATATTATAGATAAAATTGTTTTAGTTCAACCTGATTTTCCAATTCAATAGTTTATAGTAAAAAAATGACAATAATTTTCAAACATATTTTCCAAAAATCACAAAAAAAAATCAATTTTCAAATTTTAAAATAGAATGTATATGAATTTAATTTTTACATGATAAAATGAATCTGCAAGACATATAAGAAAAATAACATGGAAAAAATTCATTTCAATATAGAGAAGAACATTTGATCTATATAAAATTTTAGGATGATGCAAAAATATTTCAATTATAATTTAATATAATTTCCTACAAAGTATAATTTACCATAAAAACACCAATCAGTATTAACCCAAATTAATGATGCATCGATATTCAAACTGTTAAGGTAATTTCACCGCACACTTACCTTTGAAAAATTGAAATTTTTTTATAAAATTTTCATAAAAAATTAAACGAATATTTCTGGTAAATATGATTCGTTACAACCAAAATTTAAATTTAAATCTAAATAAAAATGAACAAGAAGGAAGACATCAATGAGAGCTAGATTTTTATTCATCATACACTTCTAATTAATGACTCTCCATTATGGTAATTAATTCCTTACATACTTACATTAGAAAATTATATAAAACTATTACCCAAGTCAATAATTATTTCCCACTATTGAATATCACAAAAAATAAACCAATTAAAAAATAGATTGGATATATTACTAAAGATCCAATATATTGATGATTGAATTAGTCTAGAAATATTCCAACATGGTTTTATTTCTTGTTGGGGAAGAGATGAAAATGGGATAAACTAATGAAATGATGTTTGAATAAAATAAAACATGAATGAGGGACCTTTATTTAAAATAAAAAATACATATGTCTTTCAATAAATAAATGTTTACTTCCAAGTAGCATTATATATATTGTTTTAAGACAATATTGATCCCCAATTTATATCAGTAATCATTAGTAAAGGAGATTATCATATTATGTTTTCCCTTATTCTTGTATCATAATGAAACTAGATGAATTTAGAAGTTTTCTTAAACTATAAAATTAAGTTAAAAATTCAATAAATTACATATAATTGATAGACATTTCGTATCGTAAGACTTTAATTCAACTGAACAAAAATTAAAATCTAATCCCAAAAGACTGTAAAAAATCACATAATAATATCTTATACAGTAATAAAAATTCGAATAGATACTCCTACAGTGTTTGTTTTGAAATTACTTATATATAGATGATAAATTTAGTAAAAAATACTCACAATTCTCAGAATATGAGACTACAATAATTTCATAAAATAATAGATCTATAGAATCTAACATAGAGTTATCAAATTCTATTATCAAGATATAATTTTCGGATTCAGTACTTGAATGAAATTATATTAACATGTAAAAAATATTTTGGAAGTTATTATGCACCAAATATATCATAATAGGTTGGAGAATATTAGGAGAGAAAATGTGTTCTACAATACTAGTAGATGACCTGAAATTTTGAACATGTTTTTATACGTTCATAAAATTCATTTCATATTATAATAAAAAAACATGCTCCTATAATTCAAGATGAAATATTTTTAACTCTAAAACCCATGGTCAGTTATAGGTTCGGGGTTTTGTTATAAAAATATGACTATCAATCTAGTCTAATATCATGATAAATAATTTCAACTAAAAAACATTAACCATGGTTAACCACTTCATAACACTTAGTAATGAACTTTTTAATTATTATCTTAATTTTCTTTAAGTTTTAATATTCCTAAAAGAAATCATATTTGGCTTAGTTGAATCTTAAGTACACAAAAACTAATCCTTGAGTTATTTCTCCAATAGGGTCATGAGTATCCTTACTAATTTAGGATCTTATGACCTCATGTCCCACATTAAACAACTACATATATCATATAATGTGTATTTCCAAGAAAATTTATATCCATCATGTTCATAATGAAAATGAAAAATTATTTTTTCTTTTCAACCATCATCATCATCCCTATTTTTATAAAATAATGTCCAAACCATGATTATTGGGACCTTATATTCAAGTTAAATTTCAAAAACTATGAAATTGGTGTATAATGTGAGATCACACCCATTGACTAAATGACCATCCACCATTTATGTTGGCTGAGGGATGGAACTATCATCTAATTTAAGATATATAGATGTTGATTTTAACTCCGAAGACCTAATTTTTGAATCAAGGTGTAAGGAATATGGCTAATACAAGCTGCTAGATCATACAATAAAACACTCTCCTCACATACACTTGTTTTAGTAGTACTAAAAATATATCGGTGTCTTGATATTTTGGAGGTATCATTATTTAATAGAGGACATTGCATTCTACACTCAGGTATATGTTGGATAATTCTTACAAATTCCACTTATTATCAAAATATTTGTACTAAATTTCACATATGAGTGAATTTTGTGTAACTATCAATAGAGGGCATGTTAATGTTGAAATTCATGAAAATATCAATGAATTTGATATAAAAATGATTAAAATGTTTTTTTTCTTGTGGGGAGAAGGAATAGGAAGAGGATAACTGTGAAAAGGGTTGCACCCCCTCTTTCCCCCCTAAATTTCAAATTTCTTCTTTCCATCCATGATTATATCACATTGAATTTTATATTTTTCTTTATTTTTTCAATGGTGAGATTAAAGATCGTTATTAGGGTGGATTTTGATATTAATGTTTTGACTATTGTTTCCTTTTAGATTGTCATCGACACATTCACTTATAACCTTTGTCTCATATTCGATGTGTTGAACTGAATCATCTCCATGTGTTCTCAAAATACTTAATGTTATACTAACTATCACATTTTCTATTGGATTAATTTGTATGTTACTTATATGCATACCCTTATCTCATGAATTAAATTATTTATCCATTAAATGTAAGTTATAACTCAATGTTGTGAATCCTAAAATTTTTCTTATATTTATGTGAGTCATGAATAACCTATTGTGAGTGAAAATTGTTTAACATATAAAGAATCATCCCATCAAGGTTCCATTGAAAATTAGATGACATAACCCTAATTTTGAAATTGAAATTGAGGTCTTGATATTGTGGTAATCTAGGGGTAAAATAGTATTTATTGACCCTTTTCTTTGTTCAAGAATGGTTGGTGTTGTTATTATTGTAGGGAAGAATTCATATAATGGGACAGATAAACCACATGAGATTCCATCAAAGGATATGAGGAGAATATTTATAGAGGCAATGGGATAGAACATGAGGGCGATAGGCTTGAGATATATTTATATGGATACTGAATTTATCTAAATAGAAAAGATCCATCTTTGCACTCTCCACTTTCCCCCATTATTTATTTTATTGATATGTATTCTTTACAAATACACATTTTTATGTATGTGACAATGAGTTGTGAGAAGTGTATCGTTTGCCTCAAAATCATAATATAATTTACATTAATTTTAAATGTTCTATGTTCATCTTTCCCATAAAAGAATCATACATTCCATTATTTTTTTAAAATAATTTCTTAGAGTGAGTTCTAGAATAATGTTCAAAAACTAGTGACAACAAGGTTAGTAAAATGTTTATATTCAAGGATTTTTCACACATATTATTGGGTTTAAATCAAAGAAAATAAATTTTTTATCAACACATATTATTCTTATATTTTTGAATTCATCAGTTTCTAAAATATTTTCTTTTTTTAATCATTTTTTTGTTTTAACACCAGTTTTTCATTAAATTTATATTTTATTATTTTGTTTTTTTGGTTGGTTGTTTTCTTCATTTCAATAAATTCACACTATATTTCAACACTTTGGTTTGTCACTACATAATACATTATATTTTTATTTTGTTTTTACAAATATCAATTTAATTAGGTATAATGAATCCTCTACTAAAAATTAGCATCATTTTCAAGAATTGAACCTAGATCACCTGTTTGATAGTTGTAAATACTTTAAACTATACTAAAATGATTTGGAATGAGAATTTATATGATGATATTAAATCTAGAAAAAATTTAGACTAAATAATCATGTTTTAGGATATTTCTTTCAAATTTTTTTATGAAAAAATTAGTATTTGAGTTATTTATAATTGTGTAGTCCACACATCACCTTTTCTGGGAACACCATTAATATTTTATATAGGTATCATCAATCCTTTAATAATGATATTTATAAACCCTAATTATAATTTAAAATTATTTTTTTACATTCAAACTCAAGAGATGGAAAATATTTTTCAATCCAAGAAAAATAAAATCGATCAATGAAAACATCAAAATATGGAAACACAAAATTAAAAGAAATATAGTTTTGATATATAAAATGAATGAAAATAATGTAAGATTTTAACAATTTATGAATCGATGAATATTATTATAACATAATTTCAGGACCCCCACTCTCCAAATGTACCCCTCTAGGGATGGAAATAATGAAATGGAGATGATAACCTATGGATCCTACCTTCAATAAGAAATCGATTAGAAAATTACACAATGAGTATATTAATCACACAAATGAGAAGAATTACCCACTATAAAATTATAGATTAATTGATATGAAGGATAAAACCCCAATAAAAAGTAAAACATATGAAATCCTAATACATTTAATCTCATATATAAATTGACACAACCGAATGATAAAAAATTAGGACTAAGATGAAAATAAGGACATCAACAACCATTTAAATCTTCTGAAACACCCCTTCAGGATAATAAATTCCATCAATAACACAAAAATTTTAATACTGAGCTAAAAATGATTATATATATAGTGTGTGATAAAAACATGTATACTCAATAGGATCCCCAACAAAACATGGGTAAAATGTAAAAGTATGATTCTAAATCCTAGTGAACAATCTAATGAAAATAAATCATCACCTAAATAGGTAATACTAGTTTCCAAATTCTATGTATTTAAAAAATATTCATCGAATGCATAGAATTTATCTATTTTATATACAAATAATATATATATATATATAAAGATGGTACCCTAATTCCACTTCTCCTCTATTTTTTCAAACTCACACTGAAATTCCATGAATCTTATTCTCGTACCTTCTATAAGTTAGTCATAATTAATATGAGTCAGGCATTTGTCCTACTTAACTCAGTCCTGCATAGGACCCAAAATATCATTTTGGAATAATTCCACATATCCATATCATAATCAAAATAATATCATCTATAACTAAGTATATTCTTGGAAGAATCTACAGGATATGTAAATTCATTATAAATCATGTCATCACAACCCATGGATTTACACTCAAGGGAAGTAGAAGCTACTATTATCAAAACAAATAATGAACTACACCTTATGAAATTACATCCCACTCATAAATTTATTTGTAAAACATTGAGTCATCATAGATTGAGTTGAAAAAGACACTATACTATAAGTCAATATCTCCTGGGATATTCATACTCATATTTACTTCAAAAATGATATTAGGGAGAAGGAAAAGTCAGACATATTCTCCATCACCATCGTTTAAGATAGAGAAAACAACCCAAAAAATGTGGTGTTTCATTCCCTACATACATGGGTGGGATGACATATGAAATAATAAAATATAAATATTATCATGAAAAAACCATAATAATGTAAACTACAAGGACATACTAATACATCAGTATCATCAAACACTACCCCCCAATAACACAACTAAAGTACATATATCTAACTATAATACAATAATTAGTGTTCTCTATTAATTTATTTATTATGTTACCATGAATTAAGTTATGTAAAAAATTTCAAAGTTTCACATTATAATAATATTAATACATGTTCTGACGGCACTGTTAAATCTCAATGTTATATTCTCATGATTCATATAAACATTATACAATTAATAAATTCGTATTTCTAAACCCATTTACTTTGGAGAATACTACTCAAACATACATAGGTTTTAATTGATAAAAATTAAATGTTCTTTAAATACACTAGTATTAACAACACCACAAGTCATGGAATATTTATTTATTCTTTTATGATTCATAAAAACGTCCATATACTCAAAGACTCTACAAAATCTACCACATCAAAACTGGAAAAGTAATGAAATGTGTATATCTATGTCCAAGAGTTGAAACCAACAAAACCACATCCAAACAACATGTCATCCAATAAGAATAAAGAAATAAAAAAAATAATCAATTCGAATGCATCATTTTGAACTTATCTCAACCATCCTAGTATCCCATCCAAATTTTCATAACATCAAACTTTTCCAACAATAACAACATCAAAAATCACTATAACCTAGTCTTCATATCCATTCATTCTATAAGGTTCTAAATTATATAAAATGAATCATCAATACAAAACCCATAATCTTTTATCCCATTTGTCATAAAAAACAAAAAAAAAATTATAGACCAATAACAACATATCTCAAAATGTTCATAGAGAACACAGACATTTCAATGTTATTTTCCATATATAAAAATAGATATTAAGGCTATATAACTAAGGCATGAAAGGAATCCACAACAAAAATTGAATCAATCTTAAAAAAATCATTCGTCGTTAAAAAAAATAATTTTTATACTTAAATAACTAGTTTGTTATACATATATTTTTATCATCAATAAAACTATAGCTTATCATTTACCAGCAATAATGAACAATTATAAACCATCATTTAGAAATAATTCCATATTCCATAAAAATTTCAAAACATCATATTTCAAATTAAAATTCCTCTTTTATTAATCAAAACACTATGATTGTAGTTATAAATTTTTAATCAAACTATGGAAACAAATATCCATATTAATCTCAAAAATAATATAAATATGTAAATATATCACACTGTTTTAGAAAAACACAACACATCAATAACTATAAAAATAAAAGTGATAACAAACCCAAACAAACTTCATTCTTACAATAAATGTAAATGTCCATATATGTATTAGCATAATTAAACCATTAAACAATGGGTTAAAGGATATTTTTATCACACATTAATCTTAAATTGAGATGGAGGTAATGGATTACCAACCTCAACATGGAGATTTCAATGTTCTCGTAGAAAGAATGGATCACTATGTTACAAAATATAATTACCTCTTCTATAGGAAACTGAAAACCCCGAAACCACTTTTCCAATATATCCTTATATCATTCATTTATATAAAACATAAGAAAATTGAAGATAAAAAACCATCCATATCATGTAATTTTTTTTGCATGTGACAGAAATAATCATAGAATGGAAAACTAACATCAAATCACTATGTATCAATCTCTAGAAGACGGTGGTTGAATTTGATCGAAGGGGATTCAATGTCCATTAAAAATCTATCATAGTTTCCTAGGGTTCAATAGATAAATGGTACAATAATATATTACCATGGGGGTACGAAATTTATAAATAGCTAATAAACTATAATTCATATTGTTAATGTAGATTTCATACAATTAATTCCTTGAATCCCACATCTATTAGAAATTATCTCACCTACTAAAAAACTAAAAGAAACCATTTATGTGATGAAACATGGAATAATTATACTAATTATTTGTTTGATTAACCACCACATACCACCATGAAACCCATCTAGAAACATAATAGAATATATGATGTGAATCTAAATTCAGGTTATGAATGATGATTTCACTACATGAATTCCTTTGGAAATGAAATTTATAGCATCCAGGCTCTTTATCCTACCTCAAAATCACAAAGGTAAATATATTACAACTATACTCATTATTACACACCTAGACATGATTAATTACATAATGATACACATAATACAAATTTTAGGATTGATAGATCTAGTGTCTTGGGAAATTAAGAACCTTAAGTAACAACTTAGAAGATAAAATACAACATCTTTATTGAATGCTTAATTTACATGACCAAAACATTCCCTCGTACTTATCATTGCATGGGATAACCTGAGGACATGAATAATAAAAGGGTAGTTATAAAGCAAAGTAAGGGTCTAAAAAATACATAACATGATCAATATAGTACATGTTAGGTAATATACATATCAATGGAGCACAAGAGAAACATGAACATAAAGTCATGATATAGCATGAGTATCGTAACATCAAAATGTGGCTTGGACACTTAAAATTGTATGAGCATGGGCCAAGGGTCATTGCACATAGTGTATGAGTAAACCCAAATTTTACATGACTTATCATGAGTAAAACCTGATTTTAGTTTATGTATCATGATACTAAACATTACCCAATGCATTGGAGTGCTATCAGGGCATGCCCTTCTTAATCATTTCATTTCATGCATAAGTGTGCCACATGGATTGTATAAATAAAATAATTAAACATAACCATTTATTCTATGATAAAGGAATTTGGAATGCATACATGAAATTCTATAATCAATAAGTGAATGTGCATAAAGGTGAATACCCTTGATAGATAAATGGGAATGGTATTCACTACAAAATGACTTTAGCTTGGAATATCATGGTGTAATTTCGGCAGCATAACGACATGACATAAGAATTCATAAAAATGGTTGATGAGGTATTAATGGGTTCCTCATAATATATACATTAAATGAATAGTAAAAGGTTTATATAGTAAAATTTTCCATCATATGTAATGGAATTTAGATTCATAATGCAAAAGAATAGCTTGAATTTAAATGAGGAGAGAGAAATCCCTTATGGAATTTCGACATGGTAACGGGTGTACATTGGAGGAAACGATGTGAATGAAAGGGGTATCTCATCATTAAAACCTAAATAGGTCAGTATACGGGAGGTGAAAAATCATACCCCAACAATTTTAATTGAATAGAAAATGGTATAATAACCAAAAGAAACATGGACAAAAATGAAAAAGGAAGAAATCCATTACAGAATATTCGCATGGTAAGAGGTGATCATGGATGGAATTAATGAGAGGGAATGGGTTCTATAATCATTAAAATATATGTAGGGTAGTATAGGGGTTGTCTAAAATCATTCCCCAACATCTGAAATTAAAAATAAAACGGTATAAAAACATAACAAAATTTGGAAAAAAATGGGAATGGAAGAAATCCCTTAGTGAATTTCAATATGGTAATAGGTGTATATGAGAGACATTAATGAAATATAAAGGGGACTATGATCATTATAACATAATTAGGGTATTATAATGGTGGTGAAAAATTATACCCTAACATTTATAATTGAAAATAAAATGGAATTACATTATAATGAAACATGGATAAAATGATAAAGGAAGGAATACCTTACTTGGAAGTGTTATCCAAAAAGCATGGGTGAGGCTTGAGAGAGGATTCTTGGGAGCTTGGTTCACCTTGGGAGGATAATAGAGAGGTGAGGGAAGATATTGTTCAAGAACTAAAGGCATTTAGTGAAGAGGAAGTGGGAGCTTGGGAGTCATTATATAGGAAAGGGTGGGAATTCCTTATTATTTAGTTTTTGGACCATACACAGTAATCTAATAAAAAACACATTTCATTTGATGGATATTTCCCATGGTTTTTTTCCAAAACGGTAGTGCAATGACATTATTTTATAATTCAGATGGCCGAACATTTTATAATACTAGTACTCTGCCCATGCATTCGCACGACACTATAAAAAAAATCGTATTATCAATAATAGAATAACAGTTTTGAAACATAATAATTATTGTCAATATTGGTAATGATTCAAACAAAAAATGAGTTGTACAAATAATGGAATAAAAGGTAAAACATTTGGGGGAGTATGAAGTCATTTATTGAGTTATAAATTTTAATGTATCATACAACATGTGACAAACAAAAGGAAAAAATTAAGCTTCCAAATAACATAAATTAACCCAAATGATGCATCAACTAAACCCATCCCTGTAATATGTACATGATAGAATATTTTTGTAGGATGACATAAAATGCACCTGACCCAGGATTTGTTAGAGTATATCGAGAGTTAGATGATCCAATAACTCATTACCAGTGATTGTGTATCAATTCGAATATCAGAAATGCTTCAAAATATATCATTCATCACCTTAGAAAAAAATATAGGAAACCACATAGAGAATATACTTCTTTCACATCACATTATACATTTCAACGTGGGAAAATCTGAAAATTGTCAGAGCAAAGACGTAGTTATGCAAGAGATGACATGGAGTCCTATAGAGGTGGCACACGAATTATTAGGATGGGTTGAAATATTTCATAGTAATTCTAAATGAATCAAACCATTGGGCATTATTGTTGGTGGTGATAGAAAATAAGCAGTTGAAAAAACAATATCATATAAGAAAACACAATTTCATAAGAATTTCTTATTAATTAATGGATATAATGTATAAGAGACACTTGAACACATGAACATTATCATTTTATTAAAACTAAAAATATATGATAATTGTTTTCACATACATGACCTTCCTCCAATTCCATGCTCTTGGTTGAATACCTCATTCGGGTAGCATAATGAAACCTCTTAGAAAATAGTTTAACAGATTTGATAAGGTATTATAACTCATTATAAAATCAAAATAGATTATAACAAATTATAATAGGAAAAAAAATTATGAATTCGACTTTGATATTGAATAAGTTCCCTTAAGATATGTTTTTTGTAAGGTACTACAACTCACTGTAATAATGAACAAATTAGAACAAAAAACATACCAGATTCATTCCCATAAGATATTTTTGTTGACCTGATACTTAGTGTTTTCATAGGATATGTTTCTCAAATCAGATTTAATTTTTTCTAACTCTTGCAATAAGAATGGATAATCATTTACTATTCAATATTTTAGTTATAAAATAATCATACCTAAAATCATAGATTTTTTTGAACATTTAAGATTTATTGTAAGATGTTGCATGTGTACAGAATCATCAAAAAACCATATAATGTTGTTCAACTCTTTTAGAAAATGAAATAGAGTATTGTAGTTGTTCAGGTTTAGTAACAGTAATAGAGTGTGCCACTGAAATATGCTTCAAAGCCTGAGTCTCCCAGCATGAAATATGTAGATGAATGACAGGTTTTATTTGGATGAATACTCAACCAGGTAAGGTACTCCAACCTATTAGAAAACATCCTAAAAATTTGATAGGGTAATACAACTCACTGTAATATAGAACATATTATAACAGAAAACAAATCTAAAATCGAGTGTCCAACTAAATATGTTCCATTAAGGTATGCTTTTTTAAGGTAATACAACTCACTGTAATACAAACAGATTATAACACTAGAAATACCAGTTTTGTTTGAGAACAAAAGGCATTTAGTGAAGAGGAAGTGGGATCTTGGGTGGATTTATATAGGAAAAGGGTGGGAATTCATTTTTTTTAGGTTTTGGGCCATACACAGTAAACTAATCAAAACCACATTCCATTCCATGTATTTTTCCCATGGTTTTTTTCCAAAATGGGAGTGTAAAGACACTATTTTATAATTCATATGGCCGGACATTTTATAATATTAGTCTTTATTATGAGGACGTGATTCAAACTCTTAATGAAATCTTTTAAAAAAGATAAAATGACGTATAAGTATTAGAGGGTACACAAAGGCTTTGTAAAGTAAATCAAATAAAACATCAATAACATTATTTTAAAGAAAAAAAATATTGGTAGAACATCCCATTTCTAATATTTTATTAAATCACTATTAGGTCATTATGATGTGATAAAACACATTATACAATTAAACGATATTTAATATTTATCCAAAAATTTGACATTCTTAGAAAATTTTGAAAAAATCATCATTGGATAATTTCGACATCCAAATTTCGAAAATAATACTGATTTAATCTAAGTCGTTTTATAAATATGTGAATTTTCACATATAAAATAAAAATCGATATTTATTGAAAATTCAAGGGTTTTGACAAAAATAACTTTCAATTCTAAATAAAAATCACAATTGAAGTCATCTAAATTATATGGTCATTTGTGTTTAATAAAAATTAATTTAGTGATAATATTTTATTAAAATATTATTTAATTTAAAATTCCATTAATTCATCCAAATAGATTTCTTAATAAACAAAAAATGTTTTTTCCTTTTAAACCCATTTTAAAAGTAACAATAATTAAATGAATATATATTATCTATAGAAAATTAGTGTACATAATCATAGAACTGGGGTCTCGTTACATAACCCCTTATAACACTGGCATAAAACCAAATGGTATGATGTGCGATGGTGACAAACTCTTAGTGTGGCTTGGATAACATCTCTCAAGTGGTATTCTCTATCGACTTCCACTTCTCCCATAGGCGGTTCTGTTCGAGCTTAATGTTTTGTAGCTTGGCTTATGCTTGATGAAGAGAAAAATCCCAATGATGCCACCTCCTATCCAAGATCCAATAAATGGGCTTTGTATTGAGTAATTCTATTAGATGAGGCCATCACTTCTTTTATTAGAGTAAACTGGATTTTTTAAAGCCCTATATTTATACTAAGAATGTGATCACAATTTAATGGATATATTAGCAAATGTCACAATTCATAACTATATTTTAAAATCCAAAAACATAAAATCAATGATGTTTGTATGTTATATAACCATTTTACATTGTAATATATTTAATTAGATCAAGAGTAATTTTCATTAATAAAAGTTTGGGTCATTACAATCTCCCCCCTTTTAAAATATCACCCTTGAAATTTAATTTTCCCAGACTAAAATTGAAGAAGGTAACTATACTTCCTCACTTCCTCTAATTCCCACGTTTCCTCTTCTAACTTTTCATTTCACCTCAACTCCTTGACGAGGGGCATTATCTTATTTCGTAGAAAATTTTCCCTACATTTTAATATCTTAATTGTATTCTCTTTATAATAAATTTCATTCTCCAGTGGTAACAACTCAATATTGAGTGCATGCATTGGGTCTGGTATGTACTTCCTTAGGAGTGATAATTGTAATTCATCATGTACTTGAGATAGGTTTGGTGGGATTTCTAGTCGATAGTCCACTACTCCAATGCGATAAAGGTTCTCAAAAGTTTTGATGTACCTTGGACTAAGATTTACCTTCTTAAAAAATACAATAACTCTCTTCCACTTTGATATGTGAAGGAATACCATGTCTCCAACAACAAACACTTCGTCTTGTCGATGATTATCAGCATAGCTCTATTGTCGACTTTGAGTAGCTTTAATGTGCTGCTGGATGGTCTTAACCTTCTCCAAAAATTCTTCGACCATTTCCAGACCTACGAGTTTTATATCCTCATCCTCTTCCCATTATGTTGATGTTATACACCTCTTCCCTAATAGTGGTTCACAAGGAGCCATTTGGATGCCTGAGTTGAAACTGTTATTATAAGAGAACTCAACCAGAGGAAGATGTTGATATCATCCCCCTTTGAAGTCTATTAATCATGCTCTAAACATGTCCTCAAATGTTTGGCTAGTCATCTTATATTTACCATCAGTTTTAGGATGATAAATTGTATTAATGTTTAGCTCAGTATTCAGAGAATGTTGGAGCCTCTTCCAAAACATAAAAATGATTCTTTGATCTCGATCGAATACAATCGATAGTGTTACTCCATGTAGAATTACCAATTATTTTATTTATATCTATTCTAGTTGATCTAATGATAAATCCTTTTTAATTACAATGAAGTGTGTTTCCTTTGTATGATGATCCACAACAACCCATATATCATTTTTTATTTTGGATTTCTTCCTATGTCCAGTGACAATGTCCATGGTGATGTTCACACATTTTTCAAGCCGGTATGGTTAATGGTTGCATCACCCCCTTAGACTTCTTCCACTCATTCATCACTTCCTATCAAGACAGACACATTCATGTATACTCCAAATATCCTTCTTCATGTTATCCCACCAATAATTTGATGGACCCGAGGACACCCTGAGAGGGGAGGGGTGAATCAGGGTGACCACTTTTTCTTTTAATTCGAGGGATCTTGTTCCCATGTTGGTAGGAACTTGTTGAACCTGTATGATGATTATGATTAGAAAGAAAACATTCACATGCACAGAGAAGACACAACCCTTTTTACTTGGTTCACTACTAAGGGCTACGTCCAAGGAGCATACGCCGACAGGTTGTCGGTCGTACCAAAAATACACTATGCTTCACTAGATATAGATTACAAAAGTTTGGGTACAGTCACTCTGTCCCAGGCTCACTGCCTTTACAAAGGTTGAGGGATAGCTCACTGCTTCCCTCGGGTCACTCCCGTTGACTCCCCCTGGCTCACTACCGTTGGTGAAGTCCCACATAGTTTATAGACATGATGGTCTCTTCATCATTTGCATAATAATGCATCCTTTGTTGTATCTAGATTCTCTATTGAAGTCCAATTCCCACCAGAAGAAGAATATCTCTTTTCCTTGAATGTATCGGGTAGTCTCCTGACTTTTGTGCAGCTCCAAACAGGCTGGTGTGCTTCAGCAAAACCTGGCACGCTTCTCCAAGACAGTAGTGCAAGTCCCACTACGGCGCGCAAGTCAAAACCGGCATGAAAGTGTCATCAATTCACCTAAGTGACTCATCCTTCCCCGACTACAAACTTGCGCGGTCCACTTCCTTTCTCTTCCAAACTGCCTTGGACACACATCCAACAACCGGCGCGCAAGCTCTACTTGCGCGACAAAACTACCACCTACGCGGCTCGACCACCTGCGCGATGAGAGCTTGAACAATCTCGAAGTCTTGAGCTTCGTAAGAAATGAGGAGGGGTGGTCTAGTATTTTTAGGAAAAATGGACCACCAGCGCGGCGGCGTGCAAGTCCCTCGACAGCGCGCAAGTCTTGTCTCCAGTAACCTCTGTCGCGCAACTCACTTTCACGACCCAACCAATACTTGCGCGACCTTCTTTCCTTAGCCAAATTTTGGCCTTCTGATCCTCAAAAACAAATGGCGCGCAAGTATTCTATCCTCTATGACCTTGGCGCGCAAGTACCTTTTCCAAAAACACTTAACTTTATTGGTGAATTTTCAGGTCCAAAAATTTTGGCAAACACTGGGAAACGGCGCCACCATCACTACTGTTTTCTGCTTGAACGGTATGATCTCTTTGTTGGTACACAACCTGAACTTCCACTGAGGATTGAAAAAAAACACAAAACATACGCCAAATCTTGCTTTGAAGACCCTGGTTCCAACAATCTCCCCCTCTGGGTTTGTTGGCAATCAGAATAAATTCAATAGATCTCCAACCATGATCAAACCCAAAACGCAAGAATCAACTCAGCCAACACTCAATGTATACGTGAGTAATGCTCGGTGTAGAAAACAAGAGAGGAAGCTTTAATTGGGTTCCAATGTTTTGAAATTCTCCATGACTCCCGATGTTATCCTTCTTAAACTTCTCATCACAGAATAATTTCTTGCCTTGAACTTCTTGCCTTGAATTTATTCCTTTCTCCCCCATTGACAATAAAACCAAAGACCGATAAGGTGTTCAACGTTCAGCTCAAGCCATACTCCCCCTAGATATTATCTCCCCCATAAACCTGCATCACAGCCATAAGCAGATAAAAACAGTTAAAACAAATGGGGAGAGGGGATTTCTGGAGCCTCCTGTTGCATTAGGAGGTGGTTGAACACCGAGGTTCAACCGATGCTTCTCAAACACAGCCGCGGTCAATGGCTTGGTCAGGATATCAGCCACTTTCTCATTAGTTCCAACATGATCCATTCTAATCATGCCTTGTTCAACATTTTCTTTGATAAAATGATACCTTATTTCAATATGTTTTGTACGAGAATGCTGAATCGGATTCTTCGTAAGATCAATTGCGCTTTTGTTATCACAGTAAATCACCATTGGTTGCTGCACCTTATCACCAATATCTATTAGTTGCAGCTTCATCCAAACCAGTTGAGTGCATGCCTATTTGGTAGAGATATACTTAGCTTCAGCAGTACTAAGAGAAGTACTTTCTTGTTTCTTGCTCAACCAGCCAACACATTTTTGCCCAATATAGAAAGATCCACCACTAGTGGAATTTTTGTCTACCACATCACCAGCCCAGTCAGCATCAGAAAATGCGGATAATTCACTGTCCCTGCCTGCAGCAAAAAATAACCCGAAATTATGTGTATCTTGAATGTACCTCATGATTCTTTTTACTACTGCCATATGTTCCTCTTTTGGATTACTCTGAAAGCGGGCCGCAAGGCATGTGGAAAAGACAATATCTGGCCTTGTCGCTGTCAGATACAGTAGTCTTCCAATGATCCTCCTATACATGGTGGGATAAAAAGAGTCCCCATCCTCATGCTTTCCAAGTTTAGTTCCAACTGCAATTGGAGTTGACATTGGTTTGGAGTCTTGCATATTGAACTTCTTTAGTAGATCTCTTGCATATTTTTCCTGAGAAATGAAAGTGTATTTCTTCTTTTGAATCACCTGCAGTCCCAAGAAATATGTGAGCTCCCCAATCATAGACATTTCAAATTCTGATTTCACATGGTTGGAAAATTACTCCACTGATTTCTGCCTCCTGCCACCAAATATGATATCATCAACATAGACAAGATCCATGAATTGGTCTTTTGGAGACTTCCAGACATAGAGATTGTGATCAACTCATCCTCTTTTGAATTCCAACTTCTTGAGATATGAATCCAGCCGTGAGTACCATGCCCGTGGTGCCTGCTTCAAACCATATAGAGCTTTCTTCAGTTTGCAGACCTTTGTTTCATCAGTACCCAAAACAAAGCCCACTGGTTGTTCAATGTAGACTTTTTTTCGAGTACTCCATTCAAGAATGCGGTCTTAACATCCATTTGATATAATTTTTATCCTTTTTGGAGTTCCATGGTAATGAAAAGCCTGATTGACTCCAGTATAGCCACTGGAGCAAAGGTTTCTTCAACATCAATTCCTTCAATCTGAGAGTATCCTTTACATACCAGTCGTGCCTTGTTTCTGATGACACTTCCATGCTCATCAAACTTATTTTTAAAGATCCATTTGGTACCAATCACATTTTGACCTTCGGGTCTCTGGACAAGATCCCATGTCTGATTCTTGTCAATTTCATCTAATTCATCATTCATGGCTTTCACCCAAGATTCATCATTTGCTGCTTCTTCGAATGTGGATGGCTCTACAACTGATAGAAATTCATATTGCGTGTTATTCCTCATCCTCCATGTTTGAGTGGGTGCACTCCTGTCCCCAATTATGTTGGATGGATCAATCTCAGCTCTTCGATTTCTCCTGCAAGGTTCAGTAGCATTTTCTTCAGCCATAGTTTCTTCTTCAGATTCTTCTTCTGAGTCAACATCATGATGTGATTGTTAAGTGTTTTGAACAACTTCATCTATTTCTTCACTTGTATTTTCTTCACGTTCACATTCTTCCTGACTTTCTATCACATCAGTATATGACGTCCTTGAAGCATTTGTGGTTCTCTCTTCAATTATCTTAACATCACTTTTTTCCAAAATTCATTCCAAACGCTTGTTGAAACATTTGTAGGCTTTGCTGTTCATTGAGTAACCAAGGAAAGTTCCTTCATCTACGTTGTCGCCATATTTCCCTTGATTTCCTTCTTTGTTTCTGATGAAACATTTACTTCCAAAGACACGAAAGTATTTTAGATAAGGTTTCCGTCCATGCCACAATTCATATGGTGTCTTAGTCTCACCCATATAAAGTCCTGTTCGATTCTGAATGTAAACTGTAGCTTGAACAGCCTCTTTCCAGTAATGTCGTGGAATATGACTCTCAATCAGCATAGTTCGTGCCATGTTGTTCACCTGTCGATTCCTACGTTCAACAACTCCATTTTGTTGTGGAGTTCTCACAGCAGCTACCTCATGCTGTATCCCATGCTTCTCTAGATAATTCTCAAATTCAATGGACATGTATTCTCCTCCATTGTCAGATCGCAACACTTTGATTGTTCGCCCAGTATCATTCTCGGCGATTCGCCGATATGTTTTCATGCAGTCAAGGACTTGTCGTTTCCTGTGAATGACCATCACACATGCCAGTCTACTGTAATCATCTATGAAAAGGACAAACTAGCTTTCTCCATGTGTTCCGGAATCATTTATTGGACCACAAACATCTGTCTGAATCAGATAAAGAAGGTGAGATGCCCTTTTCTTCTTTGGCCGATATGAACTGCAGACCAGCTTCCCACGAATACAAGCATCACAAGATTTTTCACGCTTATGCTTCTGGTTGGGAATGTCCATGACAATTCTCAATTTTTATATTTTCTCTATGTCTTGTTGATTGATGTGTCCCAATCTCTGATGCCACAAATTGTTTTCTTCTTCAACCGTCATGTAACATAAATTTTCTTCACTATCAACCTGATACAAGTTGCCTTCTATTCTGCATCCCTTCATAAGTGAATTGTCGATTTTTCCCTTGATAGTGCAGCCTTTCTGATTAAAAGTAACTATAAGTCTTGAGTCACATAGTTGACTCGCACTAAGGAGATTATGATGTAGTCCATCTATGTAAAGGACTTCAGTCTTCTTTAGTTCTCCATTAGCTAATTTGGTACTTCCACTCCCTTTAATTTTCATAGCCCCATCATTACCAAATCTTACTGTACCATCAACATTCTTTATGATATTCTTTGTAGGCCGGCATTACCTATCATATGAGATGAACAACCGCTATCCAGAATCCAGGTACTGTTGTTCTTTGTAGCTTTGAGGGCTACCTCTGTAAGGTTCGATTTCTCAATCTTCATCCTTTCCTTCCATGAGACATTTGATTGAGTATATAGAACTGATGTACTTTCAACTATCTCTTCCGCATAACCAGGTTCTTCATAGTCAAAGTCTTCTTTGAGAGGTGAGAACCTGTTTGAAAGAGCAACACTGTCTTGCTGACGAGACTTGACTTGTCGGGAATTTCGGTATGAGGTGTCAATGTCCCTTATCTGCCTGCAATTAACGGCCTTATGACCAAAGTTAGAACAACGGAAACAATATCCATTGAAATTCGTTCTTCTATACGAATTAGGATATGAAATTGTTCTCCTTTGCTGGTCATCTATATCTTCTCCATTCCGATAGCTTCTTGCCTCTTCACAATAAGAAATGGTATGGCCCAGATAGCCACAGAACAGACACTTCATGAGAGGAAATGTCTTCTCACTTGAATTTATCCTTATACCTTCTTCCTTGGGAGAAAAATAATATTGTCTGCCATTTTTGAAAGTTTGAGGATAATTTTCAGGTCTCCTTTTAGTTTGGATTGAGGGTTCCTTTTTCACTACTCTAGGTAACATTTCAACATGTTCAACTTTCATCTTATCTTTCTTTAGAATCTTTTCACTTCCAGCAGTTGATAACTCAGCCTCATAGCCAATTCCACTCTTTCCCATGCAAGCGGGTCTTTGATCACTCAATATTTTTCCGACCCCATCTGAACCACACTTTGCTCTTGCTAGTAGCATCTGAGAATCTTGCAAACTGTATTTTCTTCCTTGATTCTTTTGGAACTGATTCAGTCTCCAGTTGACTCCTTAGAGTAACTACTTCCTCCTCAAGACCCTCAACAGTCTTGGATTTTTCATCCAGTCGGGATGTGAGGTCATTGATGACCTTTTCCTGCTCTTCACTTATCAGCTTCAGATCTACTACATCATCATTGCTTTCAATTATTTTAGAATGTACCTTCACAAATTCTTCCAGTCGTTCAATTTCAGCTTCAAGTTGGTCAATGTATTCAGTTGATTCTTCTACAATTGATTTCCACTTATTGCAGCTCTTACATATAATTTTAAGCTTACTAACCACATCCTTAAGTTCCACCTCAGGATCTACACATGTTCTCAGTTGTTTTTCTCCATCAGTATCTTCTGACTTTTCAACAGTGGCCATCATAGAAGCATGGTTCCCAGTTTTGAATTCTGGTTCTTCTTCATCACATAATTCATTATCATCTTCTTCCCCATCACATACAAAACTCTTCCTTTGCATTTTCTTACCAGATTTGAAGTCTCACTTTTTGAAGAACCTTCTCTAAGGCTTCTTGATGTTTTCATCTTCACTGTCATCATCATTGATATTCTTCAAGCACTGAGAGGCAATGTGCCCAACTTTTCCACAACGGAAACATGCGAGAGGTAACTTCCCTTTGAATTTCCCTTTCCCCTTTTGGAACTTCTTTGCAATGAGAGAAAGAATTTCTTTCTCTTCGTCATCATCACCGCTACAATCCTTTGAGATTTTCAATTTATCCATGGCCTTGAATGCCATTTCCTTGGTCACCCGAGTTGTATCATCTTCTGGTTTGACTCTCATTTCATATGCTACCAAGCTGCTCAGTAGATCATCTAGAGAAAGTTTGGAAAGATCTCTTTCCTCAAGGGCTGACAACATCACATTATACAGAGGTGGAAGTCTTCTTAATATTTTCTTTACAATATCAATATCTTTGATTTCTTCGCCTAGACCTCGAATTGCTCCAACCACTTCAGTAATTCGATTGAAGAAAGAGTCTGCATTCTCGTCTGGATGCATCTTCAGATCATCAAACCGATTGTGTAGCACTTGTAGTTTCGCCTCCTTAACTTTGTTATCTCCTTCATAAATATTCTCAAGTTTATCCCAAATGGATTTTGCTGAGGTGAAACTCATCACCTTCAGGTAGATCTTATCAGAAAGGGCTGCAGTGAGAGCACTCTGTGCTTTAGCATCTATATCAAGAAGTATCCTATCTGTTTCAGTCATAGCCAGGCATGTTGGATCACTGACTTGTATTCCTTGCACAGTAGAAAAAAAACTTTTATTCCAAGAGATCTTAGATGAGATCTCATTCTGTTCTTCCAGATCTAGAAATTGCTTCCATCGAAGTGAGGGACTCCCATGATATTGACCGCATTTTTCATGACGAAAAAGGGTCAGATTCAACACCAGCAACCTCCCTCTGATACAACTTGAAGGACCCCGGGACACCCTGAGAGGGGAGGGGTGAATCACGGTGACCAGTTTTTCTTTTAATGTGATGGATCTTGTTCCCACGTTGGTAGGAACTTGTTGAACCTGTATGATGATTATGATTAGAAATCAAACATTCACATGCACAGAGAAGACACAACCCTTTTTACTTGGTTCACCACTAAGGGCTACGTCCAAGGAGCATACGCCGATAGGTTGTCGGTCATACCAAAAATCCACTATGCTTCACTAGTTGTAGATTACTAAAGTTTAGGTACAGTCACTTTGTCCCATGATAAATGCCTTTTCAAAGGTTCAGGGATAGCTCACTGCTTCCCTCGGGTCACTCCCGTTGACTCCCCCTGGCTCACTGCCGTTGGTGAAGTCCCACTTAGTTTATAGACGTGAAGGTCTCTTCATCATTTGCATAAGAATGCATCCTTTGTTGTATGTAGATGATCTATTTAAGTCCAATTCTCACCAGAAGAAGAATATCACATTTCCTCAAATGTATCAAGTAGTCTCCTGGCTTTCGTGCAGCTCCAAACAGGCTGGCGTGCTTCAACAAAACCTGGCGCGCTTCTTCAAAACAGTCGCACAAGTCCCACTACGGCGTGCAATTCAAAACTGGCGCACAAGTGTCATAAACTCACCTACGCGACTCGTCCTTCCCCGACTACAAACTTGCACAGCCCACTTCCTTTCTCTTCCAAACCGCCTTGGATGCACATCCAGCAACCGGTGCGCAAGCTCTACTTGCGCGACAAAACTACCACCTACGCGGCTCGACCACCTGCGCGATGAGAACTTGAAAAATCTCGAAGTCTTGAGCTCCATAAGAAATGAGGATGGGTGGTCCAGTATTTATAGGCAAACTGGACCCCCTGCGCGGTGGCGCGCAAGTCCCTCGACGGCGCGCAAGTCTTGTCTCCAGTAACCTCTGTCGCGCAACTCACTTGCGCGACCCAACCAATACTTGCGCGACCATCTTTCCTTATCAAATTTTTGACATTTTGATCCTCAAAACAAATGGCGTGCAAGTATTCTATCCTCCAAGACCTCGGCGCGCAAGTAACTTTTCCAAAAACACTTAACTTTATTGGCAGATTTTCAGGCCCAAAAAATTTGGCAAACACTGGGAAACGACGCCACCTTCACTACTGTTTTCTGGTTGAACGGTATGATCTCTTTGTTGGTACACATCCTGAACATCCACTGATTATTGACAAAAAACACAAAACATACGCCAAATAATAGTTCGAAGACCCTGCTTCCAACATAATTCACTTGGAGATCTCAATACATATTTGTGTTTCCAAGGTGAGTGGGGAAATTTGACCTATGTGCATCATCCAAAAGTTCTTTCATTAACTCTGGATTTGATGAAACACATAGTATTGACAAAAATCTCACATTTCATTCTTCATTATCATTGAACTCTGATGATATCCCTTTTCCAAAAGTATCCACCTTCTACTGAATTTCCAGATCATTATTTTGAGCGTCCATTATCCATTTGATAAGAGACGGTTGATCAATAATTTTTGAAAGGATTGATTATGTTCTCTTCATTTTGATTCACATGTCCATCTAAAACTAATCTATGAATATCGGATCCTTTTCAATTTTCATCAATGATACAATTGAAGGGTCCTTTATACATAGAGAATATGCCACCTTGTCTAATTTCCTAGGGTGGTAATGGATTGTAACACCCAAGATTTTTATGAGAAATATTCTATTTTTATGTTATATAAATCATCAAAGGAATCTTTCACTACACACAACACTATCTTGGCTTTCTTTACACGCAACCACGGCCTTCCTCGATAGCTTGCGTCGTACGCAATACCGAGTTCCACTAAACAATGATATATTATTATAATATTATAAACTTGTCGTTATGAATAGTATTAACTGAATTTGAAATTTTACAACATTATTATTCATATTACACATTTTCTAGAACATGGTAAGAGAACAAAATAATTTTTTTTGTTAAAATAAGTATTTATCAAAAAAATGCAGTTTTGCTGCCTTTTGAAGGTGCACCCACATTAAATCTTGTTTTTGACAAGTTTATAAGTTCAATTTGGTAAAATAAAATTTTTCATTAGAATAAAGATATAAAAATATACTTTGGATAAATTTTTCATATTATTCTGATAAGTTTCATATTTTAATGAATAGTAAAAACACGCTATATTTTAATTAAAAACAACTTTTTTCATCATAAAAAATTATGTGGTTAAATAATAATATTGAATAGTTTAAAAGTATAAATAGAATATATTTTTACCATTTAATATAATTTATTTCATTAGCCTTGATTTTACATTGAATTCGTAGGTTAAATAAATTCAATCTTTGGCAATGTTTTAACTTTTAAAACCTGTTTTCTTAACAACGAGATTAGTTTCAAATTAATTACTGAAACTTCTGTGTTTTGAATTATGAAAAATGGATTCCATATTTGGAATCAGTGGGTCCAAATTATGTTAATATGTTACTTTTATTTTTTTGATATTATGAATAGTAACTACGGTAATTTTTTATTTACTACGGTTAAAGGTGAATAGGGTAATTCAAGGTTAAAAGAATATTATAATAATTATAAATTACCTTGAAACTTGTCCTAACCTTATTGGATGAGAATTGGCCTACCATGGGCATCCTTGGGTCGATTTTGGGACCCCATGGAGCCACTTTTGAAAGAAAATGACACATTAGATTAATTAATTTAATGTAAAGACAAAATTGGAATCAACAAATATCGTTTAGTAATTAATTTTTATAAGGGGATATATGAATTATATTTTGGAATATAAATATTCATTGGAAATCTAATGAGATTTTATACATATTGGTATTTGTTTTATAATTTTTATACATCATATAAATTAAATTATTTATGACACAATAATGATGCAGTATTTACCTCATTAATAAATGATTTAAATAAATAAGATTAAAATGATTAAAATATCATCCAAAACCGGTCCAATTCCTATTGGATGATTTTATTTCTAATATGAGTCATCTTATCTTTGACATTAATGTGTTTTGGACCTCTTGATACCGATGATAAGTTTATAATAAAATAATTTTTTCACACTTTCCTAAAGAGCCCCTCCACTCCCTTATAAAAGGAGACCACTTCTATGAAATTCATCACACTTCTCAAGCCTTTTGGCTCGTCCAAACTCTGCCCAACTAAACTCCCTACATCCCTCTCCTCATCCTTGAAGCCTTAAATTAGAAAGAAGACTCTCCAAGATGTCTTTTTGGTTCAAACCAATGGAAGTTACCAAAATTAAAGGTAATAGTTTCTCTTATGTTGTTTTCTTTTATTCTACTTCTCCAACCCCTAAAATCATTTTAATCCTTTATTTTGTGACAACACCAGTATCCTGAAAATACTAGGATGTTTTTATGAGAAGTATTAGAACTAAACTTACACACACCCCCATATAATGGATGAAGAACATAATGTTTCTGTGATGGCAAACTAACGCCTCACGAAACGATGATTGTTCGATTTTCCCCTCCCGCCTCTCATGGTGGCCATTATGATGGAACTGTATTTATATATAATATATATTATGTTTATTATTTTTTTTATTCTTCTTTACTTCCCAATTATATCAATCCTTTATGGTTTCCAAAGTCAGTAAATACGATAATCTCATTTGAGGAAGTGCGGACTACCGCCCCCTCAAAGTGATGAGATTCGTTAATACCTTATGTGGGATGTATAAAGGTTGTGGTTAATGATATTATATATGATATTATACTGGAATTATATTATACCTATGTATCATTATGTTTTAATTCCATTAAAATAAGAAATAGAAATGAAAGCAGCGTTCATGCGTACGTACGGCTTACAGTCTCCATGAATGGTGTGTTTCATTTCTTACCTCCATATGTTATGTATTATTATAAATGATTGTATATTCTGGATATATAATGAATTTATATGATATATAAATCATTATTTACATTTTTGAGTTAAGTAAATCATGATATATATAATAATAACATCAAGAACAACAAGTCCAAACACGTACGATAAATAAGATGATTTTACCCAAAACACTACTTTAACATTAATTTACATAAGAATGGGTAATATAAAGTCATAAGTGAACCATATATGATATCAAAACAATTAATATGATTCTATAATAAGTCAATTATATTATTTAAATCATTAAATAGGAGGTTCAGACTCTTACGAAGCAAATTGGACCTAATGTAAGCGAAAATATCACAATCTCATTTTTACCCGAGATTGTTTATACTTTGGTATTTACTGGGGTGTATTTTATCATCCACATCCATGTTTCCTCAATATGTAATATTATTTCCATCCACCTAAAATTGTTTAAAACCTATTTTACCCTTTGGTGAGTTTTTAGTAAAAGATATGAAAGGAATCTTTTGTCATTTTTTGAATGAGGTACTTTTTGACTTTTCTGACAAAAGTACGAAGAATGTTTTTTTAACGTATACGGCATGAATGGATTTTTAAAACATTATTTCCAAGAATCTTCCTTTACAAGTTTTCAAGATTTATTTAATCAACTTATTTTAGTTTAAAATTTAATGACATGTTAAGAAAGGAAAATGTTTTTGAATTTGAAAGGATATTTTCCTGAAGAATGGAGTTCAAGTGTTTTATCAAAATTATTTTCCATCTAATATAATATAGGGTTTTTTTTATATCACTATTATTACCTTGATTTGATTATGATATGATTGAATTATTTTTTATGAATTCTTTTATCTTCTATGAATTTTTTTATGATGTCATGTTGTTTAAGAATCCAATTTTTTGTTACATGGGTTATGAAATGATGTATGATCTATGATTTTGTGGCCCACATAAGAATGGTATCATTATGAGATGGGTGGGACCTATATATCCCTCCAATGCATTGGGTAAAGATATTATATCTCATGAGATAGGCATTGCTGGAACGCTGGGTTATACCGGTTCAGTGAAACAGGACTGAAAGGAGAAGTGAACTTGGTTCCGAAAGGGACTTTGCCCACTAAGATAGTCT
Organism: Viscum album; assembly: GCA_963277665.1. NCBI lineage: Eukaryota > Viridiplantae > Streptophyta > Magnoliopsida > Santalales > Viscaceae > Viscum > Viscum album. Next base: position 285,775,675 of record OY728153.1, on the reverse strand, counting down.
TGGAAATGAGTCTTGACTAATATGAAATGATTCTCTATGATTATGTGTGTATGCCACAAAGTTTCATGTTTTAAGTTATGATTATTGGGATTACATTTCACTAATATGATTTATCCCATGTTATAAAATTATGATCTCTTTTGCAGGTTAAGATTTCCAAAAGATATGTTCTTATAAATATGATGTGATTGATATTTCTTTTCTTTACCCTTACTGAGCATTTGAGCTCCCCCTTTTGTATGTTTTATTTCCCCAGGTCAGGAAGAAGGTTATTAAGTAGGATATGACAAAAATGGACTCTAGATATGATGAAATAAATGGGAGGCAAAGTAGATGATTTATGAACCAGTTGTTTATGTTTCCCTGTTTCTAAAGACTCTATACCTATACGGTCCTTTCATAGTTTTGTTATATGTTGTAATAAGTGTGCTTCAATTTTGAAGTAATGATAATGTATGTAAAGTATGGGTCGTTATAGTTGGTATCAGAGGGAGGTTTACTCAACCTTTGGAAACTAGGATGCGAGAACATTAGTGAGATCCCTAGAGATATCTCTAAGGTATGTCTAGGGATGTCTCTAAGGTTAAGTATACATATAGGTTATAGTCCTAGAATTACGCTAACGATCTTAGAATTTAACCTAAGATGTTAGATTTTGAGGATACTCCCCCTTTTATTATGTTGTTTTCCCTAGCATGATTTTTGCCTCGTACACTATTCTTTTTGGGTTTTAGACGATGGCTGGAACCCGAAGGAACTATTTTGATCAATGCAATGGACAATGCAATGATTGTCCTCTTGAACAAACAAATGTTATGGGAGATGGAGTGCAAAATCGTTTTGCTATACTTACACAAGCTATGAATCATTCTGGACTTCCAAATGAGCAGAGAAGGGAACAATATTCTATTGAGTCCTTCATGAGGCAACGTCCACCTTATTTTAGTGGGTCTTCTGATCCACTTGTTGCTGAACAATGGATCAGTACCACTGAAATGATATTTTCAGTTCTTCAATGTTCTGAACATGATAATGTCATCCTAGTAGTGTATCGTTTGGAAGGAGATGCTGATCAATGGTGGAAGCTTATTAAGAATACGAGGAAAAGGGATGAAATTGAGTCCATGGAATGGGATGAGTTCAAGAACTTATTTTTCAATATGTACTTCCCTCATATTCTCCTAAAAAAGATGGAGAAAGAGTTTCTTGAACTGAAGAAAAAGGATGATGAATCTGTTGGTAATTATGAATCAAATTTTACAAGACTTTCAAGGTACGCTTCTGGTATTATTATCCAACCTGTGTGTAAGAATGATCGATTCTTTAGTGGCTTAAAACCAAGTCTTCGAAGGGAGTTAGCCATAAGGGACTTCAATAGATACGAGGAAATTGTTCGATGTGCTCTCAAAGTCGAGATGGAGATTGGAGTAACCCATCAGTCATATGGTTTTGATAAGAAGTGGAAAATGGAATTAAAAGGAAAATCTAAAGAGAGCACTGAAAAGAAGGTGAGCTTTCCCTTATGCTCAAAGTGTGTAAAGAAACATGGAGGGAGTTGTCTTAAAGGGACAAGTTAATGTATCAAATGTGGAAAGGAAGGTCATCAGGAATTTGAATGCCGCAATGATGGGAAGAAGATGTCTAATAATGCAAAAAAAGGAAGGGACACACAAAATGAACCTACTACGCTTCAATGTTTCAAGTGAAAGGAGATGGGGCATTATGCCAATCAATGCCCAAATCCAAGGGTTGATGATGATGGTCGACAGCAACAAAATCTTAAGGCTAAAGGCAAAGGAAAGTCACATGCAATTTCTATTAGTGATGTGGAGTACGATAACGATGTGGTGAAAGGTAAACTTACCATCCACTCTAAAGTAGCAAATGTTTTATTTGATTCTAGATCCACCCACTCCTTTATTTCAGAATAATTTTCTAAGGATATCACCGTATTACCTCAACAGTTAGATGTTGAGTTAGCTGTGACAACCCCTAAGGGCACAACAGTCGCATCAAAAGTCTATAATTCTTCTCCGATTGAAGTTTGTTGGAAAGTGCTTCCTGAAAATCTTGTGATCCTTCCTATAGTGGAATTTGATGTGATTCTTGGCATGGATTGGCTTTCTCTACATGGAGCTCATATCAATTTCCAAAGAAGGGAAGTCACATTTCATATTCCAGATCAATCTATGATCGTCTATCGATGCAAGGATGAACATAACCTTCAAGTGGAAATTTCTTCCATCTTATGGATCTGGATTCCACTAAATGAAGGTTATTTATCTCAAATGGTTGGTGAGAAACTCACGATTAAGAATATGACCATTTTACGGGAGTTTGATGATGTCTTTTCAGAGGAATTACCATGTCTCCCACCAAATCGGGAAGTTGAGTTTTCAATAGAAGTCATACCAGATGCTTTGCCTAATTCAAAGACACCTTATAGAATGGCCCCAATTGAGTTGCAGGAATTGAAGAAGCAACTCCAAGAGAATCTTGATAAGGGGTTCATACGCCCTAGTGCGTCACCTTGGGGAGTACATGTTCTGTTTGTTAAGAAGAAAGATGGATCAATGAGACTCTGCATTGATTATAGGGAACTTAACAAGATCACTATCAAGAACAAATATCCTCTCCCACGCATTGATGACTTATTTGACCAATTACGAGGAGCTCAATACTTTTCCAATATTGATCTTTGTTCATGGTATCACCAATTAAGGGTCAAAAGGGAGGATATACCAAAGACGGCTTTCCGTACAAGGTATGGACACTATGAATTTATAGTGATGCCATTTGGTCTTACTAATGCCCCTACTATCTTCATTGATCTAATGAATAGAGTCTTTAGAGATTATCTTGATCAATTTGTGGTAGTCTTTATAGATGAAATTATTGTCTATTCAAAGAGCACGGAAGAACATGAAGATCACATGAGAATTATATTGAAGACCCTGAGAAAGGAGAAGCCTTATGCCAAATTTACCAAGTGTGAATTTTGGCTTCAAAAGGTTGCATTTTTGGGTCACATAATCTCAAAAGAGGGGATATTTGTGGATCCAGCAAAAACGGATGTTATTGAAAGATGGTCGAGACCAACAACAGTAACTGAGATCCGAAGTTTTCTTGGTTTGGCTGGATATTATTGACGTTTCGTGAATGATTTTTCATGATTATCTAATCCACTCACCAGGTTGACTCAGAAAGGAGTTAAGATTGTTTGGACGGAGGAATGTGAAGAGAATTTCAAGGAGTTGAAATCAAGGTTATCCAGTGCACCTGTTCTCACACTGCCTTGTAGTGAAGAAAGGTTTGTGATCTACAAGGATTCATCCAAGAAGGGTTTGGGGTGTTTTCTTATGAAAAATGATATGGTGATAGCTTATGCCTCACGACAGTTGAAAATACATGATCAAAATTACCCAACTCATGACTTGGAGTTAGCTGTGGTAATCATTGCATTAAAGATTTGGAGGCATTACCTTTATGGTGAAATGTGTGGTATTTATACTGATCATAAAAGTTTAAAGTATATTTTCACACAAAAGGAGATGAATATGCTCCAAAGAAGATGGTTGGAGTGATTATGGATTACGGCTACTCAATTCATCACCAACCTGGGAAAGCAAACAAGGTGGAAGATGCATTAAGTCAACAAGACCATGCCAGTTTATCCATGACGAGGATAAAAAAAGATCCAATATTTTTGGATTTACAAAGGATGGATCTTAGAATTATAATTAAAGGGGAAAATAATATCTTTCTCAAATGAATGTTCAACCATCTATACATGTGAAGATTAAAGAGGCACAGGAAGAAGATGTCGAGTTACAAAAGAAGGTGAGAAATGTTCCTCAATTCAACCTTGATTGTGATGGGATAATAAAGATTAGGAATCAGGTTTGTGTTCCTCCCATCCCCGAATTAAAGGAGTTGCTATATGAGGCTCATAGTTCTTCATTATCTATTCATCCTAGAAGCACGAAGATGTATAGGGACATGAAAGAGTACTTCTGGTGGGATGGAATGAAAAGAGATGTTGTTGAATATGTCTCCCGATTCTTGGTTTGTCAGCAAGTTAAAGCTGAGAGACAGAAGTATAAGGGGATGTTACAACCATTACCCATACCTGAATGGAAATGGGAAAACATCACTATGTACTTTGTCACAGGACTTCCTAAAACATCCAAAGGAAATAATGATATCTGGGTCATAGTTGATCGTCTTACAAAGTCTGCACAATTCATTGCTATTAGAGAGGATTTCTCTCTGGATCAGCTTGCCAGGATATATATAAAGGGAGTGGTAAGATTGCATGGAGTACCACTTTCTATTATATCTGATCGGGATCTGAGATTTACCTCGATGTTCTGGAGAAGTCTTCAGCATACTCTGGATACAGAGTTGAGTTTCAGCACTACATATCATCCTCAGACAGACGGTCAGTCGGAGAGAACAATCAAACTCTAGAAAATATGTTGAGAGCTTGCTCTATGGATATCAAAGGTGGTTGGGATCAACACCTAACTTTGGTGGAATTTTCTTATAATAATAGCTTTCACTCCAGTATTCAGGTGGCTCTTTATGAAGCTCTCTATGGAAAGAAATGCAGGACTCCAACTTGCTGGGATAAAGTTGGGTAAAGAAAGCTATTAGGACCTGATCTCGTTGATGAAATGGCAGAAAAGGTTAGATCTATTCAAAAACACATAAGAGCAGCTCAGAGTCGACAGAAAAGTTATGCCGACAACCGAAGAAAGGACCTAGAGTTTGAAGTGGGTGATAATGTGTTCTTACGAATATCCCCCTGGAAGAGGGTCATGAGATTTGGAAAGAAGGGGAAGTTGAGCCCTAGATATATCGGTACTTTCGAAATACTGGATCGTGTTGGGAAGGTAGCTTACTGATTGAAGCTTCCACCTAATCACTCTCAAGTTCATGATGTGTTGGATGTATCTCTCCTGAGAAAGTACATACCTGATCCTTCACATGTACTCAGCTCAGAAGTTGTACCGCTGGAGCAAGATCTTTCTTACGAAGAATAGCCGATAGAGATTCTGTATCGTAGTGAAAAAGTCCTACGAAACAAGACCACTCGCTTGGTGAAAGTTTTATGGAGGGACCACCAATTAGGAAAAGCTACATGGGAGCTTGAGGATATGATGAGGGAGAGGTATCCTCATCTGTTTGTGATGAAGATACGAATTTTGAGGGCGAAATTCTTTTTAAGGGGGGTAGAATGTAACATCCGAGACTTTTATGAGAAATATTCTTTTTTTATATTATATAAATCATCAAAGGAATCTTTCACTACACACAACACTAGATTGGCTTGCTTTACACGCAACCGCAGGCTTCCTCGATAGCTTGCGTCGTACGCAATACCGAGTTCCACTAAACAACGATATATTATTATAATTTTATAAACTATTCGTTATGAATAGTATTAACTGAATTTTAAATTTTACAACATTATTATTCATCTTACACATTTTCTAGAACATGGTAAGAGAACAAAATAATCTTTTTGGGTAAAAAAAGTATTTATCAAAAAATGCAGTTTTACCGCCTTTTAATGGTGCACCCACATTAAATCTAATTTTTGACAAGTTTATAAGTTCAATTCGACAAAATAAAATTATTCTTTAGAATAAAGATTTAAAAATTTACTTTGTATAAAATTTTCATATTATTCTGATAACTTTCATATTTTAATGAATAGTAAAAACACGCTATATTTTAATTAAAAACAACTTTTTTCATCATAATAAATTATGTGGTTAAATAATAATATTGAAGGGTTTAAAAGTATAAATAGAATATTTTTTTACCATTTAATATAATGTAAGTAATTAGCCTTGATTTAACATTGAATTCGTAGGTTAAATAAATTCAATCTTTGGCAATGTTTTAACTTTTAAAACTTGTTTTCTTAACAACGGGATTAATTTTCAATTAAAAACTGCAACTTCTTTGTTTTGAATTTTGAAAAATGGATTCTATATTTTGAATCATTGGGTCCAAATTATGTTAATATGTTACTTGTATTTTTTTGATATTATGAATAGTAACTACGGTAATTTTTTATTTACTACGGTTAAAGGTGAATAGGTTAATTCAAGGTTAAAAGAATATTATAATAATTAAAAATTACCATGAAACTTGTCTTAACCTTATTGGATGAGTATTGGCCGACCATGGGCATCCATGGGTAGATTTGGGGACCCCATGGAGCCACTTATGAAAGACAATCACACATTAGATTAATTTATTTAATGTAAAGACAAAATTGGAATCAACAAATATCGTTTAGTAATTAATTTTTATAAGGAGAAATATAAATTATATTTTTAACTATAAATATTCATTGGAAAGATAAAAATATTTCCTACATGTTGGTATTTTTTTATAATTTATATACATCATATAAATTAAATTATTTACGACACAATATTGATGCAGTATTTACCTCAATAATAAATGATTTAAATAAATAAGATTAAAATGATTAAAATATCATCCAAAACATGTCTAATTACAATTGGATGATTTTATTTAGAATATGAGTCATCTTATATTCTACATTAATGTGTTTCTGACCTATTGAAACCGAATATAAGTTTATAATAAAATAATGTTTTCACACTTTCCTAAAGAGCCCCTCCACTCTTTTATAAAAGGAGACCACTTCTATGAAATTCCTCACACCTCTCAAGACTTTTGGCTCATCCAAAATCTTCCCAACTATGCTCTCTACATCCCTATACTCCTCCTTGAAGCCTTACATTAGTCAGAAGACTCTCCAAGAAGTCCTTTTGGTTCAAACCAAAGGAAGTTACCAAAATTAAAGCTAACAGTTTCTCTTAAGTTGTTTTCTTTTATTCTACTTCTCCAACCCCTAAAATCTTTTTAATCCTTTATTTTGTGAAAACACCAGTATCCTGAAAATACTAGTATGTTTTTATGAGAAGTATTATAACTAAAATTACACACACATCCATCTAATGGATGAAGAACATAATGTTTCTGTGATGGAAAACTAACGCCTCACGAAACGATGATTGTTCGATTTTCGCCTACCACCTCTCATGGTGGCCATTATGATGGCACTGTTATTAAATATTATATATATTATGTTTATTATTTCTTTATGCTTCTTTACTTCCCAATTATATCAATCCTTTACGGTTTCCATAGTCAGTAAATACGATAATCTCATTTCAGGAAGTGCGGACTACCGCCCCCTCAAACTGATGAGATTCGTTAATACCTTATGTGGGATGTATAAAGGATGTGGTTAATGATATTATATATGATATTATAATGGAATTATAATATACATATGTATCATTATGTTTTAATTCCATTAAAATAATAAATAGAAATGAAAGTAGCGTTCATGCGTACGTACGGCTTATCATCTCCATGAACGGTGTGTTTCATTTCTTACCTCCATATGTTATGTATTATTATAAATTATTGTATATGCTGGATATATAATGAATGTATATGATATATAATTTATTATTTAAATTTTGTAGGTAAGTAAATCATGATATATTTAATAATAACATCAAGAACAACAAGTCCAAACACGTACGATAAATAAGATGATTTTAACCAAAACACTACATTAACATTAATTTACATAAGAATGGGTAATATAAAGTCATAAGTGAACCATATATGATATCATAACAATGAATATGATTCTGTAATAAGTCAATGACATTATTTAAATCATTATACAGGAGGTTCGGACTTTTACAAAGCAAATTGGACCTAATGTAAGGGAAAATATCACAATCTCATTTTTATCCGAGACTGTTTATACTTTGGTATTTACTGGGGTGTATTTTTTCATACACATCCATGTTTCCGAAATATGTAATATTATTTCCATCCAAATACAATTTTTTAAAACCTATTTTACCATTTCTTGAGTTTTTGGTAAAAGATATGAAAGGAATATTTTGTCATTTTTCGTACGAGGTACTTTTTGACTTTTCCGACAAAAGTACGAAGAATGTTTTAATTAACTTATACGGCATGAATGGATTTTTAAAACATTATTTCCAAGAATACTCCATTAAAAGTTCTCAAATTTATTTTTAATCAAATTCTTTCAGTTTAAAATTGTATGACATGTTAAGAAAGGTAAATTTGTTTGAGTTTTAAAGGATATTTTCCTCAAGAATGGAGTTCAAGTGTTTTATCAAAATTATTTTCCATCTATGATAATATAGGGTTTTTTTCTATCCCTATTATTACCTTGATTTGATTATGTTATGATGGAACTATTTTTTATGAATTCTTTTATCTTACATTAAATGTGTTATGATGTCATGTTGTTTAAGAATCCCATTTTTATTACATGGGTTGTGCAATGATGTATGATTTATGATTTTGTGTCCCACATAATAATGGTATCATTATGAGATAGGTGGGTCCTATATCTCCCTCCAATTAATTGGGTAATGATTTTATATCTCATGAGATAGACATGGCTGGAATGGTAGGTTATACCGGTTCAGTGAAACAGGACTGAAACGAGAAGTGAACTCGGTTCAGAAAGGGACTTTTTCTACTCTGATAGTCTTGGCAATGAGTCTTGACTAATAAGAAATGATTATCTATGATTATGTGTGCATGGCACAAAGATTCATGTTTTATTTTATGATTATTGGGATTACATTTCACTACGATGATTTATCCCATGTTATGAAATTATGATCACTTTTGCAGGTTGAGATTTCCAAAAGATATGTTCTTATGAATATTATGTGATTGATATTTCTTTTGTTTACCCTTACTGAGCATTTGAGGTCACCCTTTTGTATGTTTTATTTCCCCAGGTCAGGAAGAAGGTTATTAAGTAGGATATTCCAAAAAGGGACTCTAGATATGGTGAAATAAATGGAAGGAAAAGTAGATATTCCAAAAAGGGACTCTAGATATAGTCTCTGATCAGCTCTAACCATCTTCCTTGGACCATATTCAAATATTTCTGTCTGAATATATACTTCAGGATTTTGTGGTCTGTGTACATTTCACACTTCTTCCCAAAGTGGTAATGTCGCCAAAATTTTAAATCGAAGATCATCGCAGCCAACTCTAGATAATGTGTTGGATATTTCTTCTCATGAATTTTTATTGTCCTTGAAGCATAAGAAATTACTTCAGCATTTTTCATCAAAAAAATCCCAGGACCTTCTTCAAAGCTTCACAAAATGCCAAAAATAGTTCACCACTTATGGGTAATGTGAGAACAAGCACATTTATAAGACTTTTTTTCAACTCCTTGATTCTCTCTTCACATTCCTCACTCTAGGAAAACGTTACACCCTTCAAAGTCATCTTGGTAAGGGAATTGGACAATTATGAGAATTATCTATCAAATCACCTATAATATCCACCTAACCCCAAGAAGATATGGATATATGTCACTCATGTTGGCCTCATTCATCCCTCTATTGCATCTGTCTTAGAGGTATCCACATATATCCCACTTTTCGTGATGATATGACGTAATACTGAGACCTCCTCCAAGCAGAACTCACACATCTTTTACATTGCATTGGCATTATCCTTTATTAAGGTCTCTAGTACCGATCTATGATATTACTCATGATCCTCCTTGGTTTTGGATCATAATAGAATATTTTATATAAATACTACCCCAAATTTTTCAATGTAATCTATAAAGAATTTATTCATCAATTTCATGAAGATTTCTGGTGTTTTAGTGAGACTAAAAGGCATAATATTAATTCATAGTTCCCGCAACTTAATGAAAAAATATTATAGGGGATATAATCTTTCTTCACCCTTAATTTGAAATATCCTAACCGCAAATCCAAATTAGAAATGTATTGTTCTCCACGTAACTGATCGAAAAAGTCATCAATTTTAGGTAGATGATAATTTTTCTTTATCATGATTTTTTTGATCTCATGATAATCAATGAAAAGGTGTATTGACACATTCTTCTTCTTGAGGAAGTGGACTGGTGCACCACATGGTGAATCACTAGGGCGTATAAACCCTTTCACCAGATTCACCTATAGTTGGTTCTTTATCTCATCATTCTCCACAACAACCATTCTATTTGGAGTTTTGGATATTTGAAACACCACAAGTATAATATCAATTAAGAATTCAACATCTCTTCAAGGAGGAAGACCATGAAATTCACTTGGGAAACACTTCAACAAATTCCCTCAAAATATGAATGTCTGCATTTATGGTTGCTTCCTTATAATCAATCATCTGATCCATATATTCATTCTCATTGGGAAGTAATTTCCATGCTTGAGATGATGGTGCTAAAGAATATTCAACTTTCTCTTTGCACTTGTATAGAATCGGGGATTGATTCTTCATATAGAGAGTGATTTTCCTCTCATGGAAATTTATTTTAGATATATATAGGGAAAGACTATCCATGCCGATAATTGCATAAAAATCCACTAATGGGAGTATGATGAGGTTATAAAGGAAGTTAATTCCACAAATTATAACCGGGGAGGAGTTATATTCATGGGATGTAATGATGACCCCATTTTCCCTACTCATGAAATATTTTCTACCGTGATATTTGATGGTGTTTTAATTATTCTACTAAACATTTGGGATAAAAAAAATTCACAGAACCATAGAAGATAACCTACCTTTAAATTTTTGATTCTAGTTGTACTTATTTACATCATCCAAAACATCTTATGGAAGAAAAATATTAAACACATAAATGCGATTCCAATGAATAAAAGGGATAACATATAAATTAAACTTATTTCCTTAACTTATTAATTTATAGGCTACAATCTATGATATACATGATCTACTTCGCAACATATATTCATAGTGGAATTTTTTACCTTAGAAATGGTTCATACTATGCTTGTGAATTTACAAAAGCCAATCTCACGAGAGTGTCATAAAAAATAGTGTAGTAATGAATTTCGTCGTGTACCAGGATACATAGGGTTAGACCCGAAACTCCTTATCAGAGTTTTCACTACTAGGTACAACTAGGCCAGAGCTGCCTCTATCTGCTTGTATCCATACATGGATGTATTTTCATGATAACCACTTACTCAATACTCACCAAATAATAGTGATATATTTATTCTACTTAGTCTTATCCATAAGGAATTCACAACGGGTTTCTAATCCTAGTCCCAAAAAAATCGAAACATAAATTTTGAGGAAAACTGTAACAACCTTTCTCTTTATGACACATCAAACATGATTTATTTAATAAAAATGAACTTAAGAAATCATAGAGGATCTAGAGGTCTATTGTGTTTGGAAATTAGGATTATTACATAACAACAAAGTACATAAAACACATCAACTTTATTGAAATCATCCTTTACATTACCATAGTATTCCCCCACACTTTTAATTTCAAGTGATAAATTGAGGACTTGTATAATAAAAGGGTGAGATATAAAGCATTGTAAGGCAGTATACAAGGAATAAAATTAAGGAGATAGCGCATGTTAGGAAATAGACATATCAATGGATTGCAAGAGAAACATGAACATAAATGCATGATATAACATGAGTATCATAGCATGGAAATGTGGAAACAACACATAACACGGTATTAGTATGATCCAATGCATATTGTAAAAGGATAATGAGTAAAAAATCATTGAAAAAGAATTATCATTAGTAAACAAACATTTCACTTGACATATCAAGACACTAATCTTTACCCAATTCATTAGATAACTATCTAGGAACACCCTTCTTAATCATTTCATTTCATTCATAAGTGTTCCACATTGATCATATAACATGGATTCATTAAACATAATCACTTATTACATGATAAATGAATGGGGAATTCATAAATGAAACTCTGTAATCAATATGTAATTGTGATTATAGGTGAATAATATTGATAGGCAAATGGTAATGGTATTCAATACAAAATGATTTTGGCTTGTAAAATCACGGTGCAATTTCGGCAGCATAATGGTGTTTCATAAGAATTAATAAAAATGGATGATGAGGAAGGGGTGCCTCAAAATATATACATGAAATGGACAGTAATAGGGACATAATTAAACATGACCCAACATATGTAATGTAATTTAGATTCATAATGCAAAATAATTTCTTGAATGTAAATGAGGAGAGAGAAATCCCTTAAGGAATTTCGACATGGTAACAGGTGTACCTGGGAGAAATTGACAAGAGAGAAAGGGGTCTCTAATCATTCAAACATAAAGAGGTCTGTGTTGGGGATGTGAGAAATCATATCCAATCATTTCTAATTTAAAAAAATGGTATTAAAACATAATGAATGTTGGAAAAAAATGAGAAAGGATGAAATACCTTATTGAATATCGGCATCGTAACAGGTGTAAATGGAAGGAATTACTGATAGATTAAGGGGTATATCATCATTAAAAGATAATTAGGGCTATATAGGGGTGGTGAGAAATCATACCCCAAATTATTTTTATTGAAAATAAAAGAGAATTAAGACACGATGAACTTTTGAAAATAACGATAAAGGAAGAAACCCCACACAGAATTTTGGCATGCTAATAGGTGTACATGACAGACAATAAAGAGAGAGAAAGCTATACCTCATCAATATATCATAAATATATTAGTATAATTGTAATTAAAAATAATACAAAATCATTTATAACTGAAACAAAAAGGATATAACAATATTATAAAACTTGTATAAAATGAGAAATGATGGAATCCATTATTTGGATGTGTGATCCCAAAAGCTTTTAAGAGGCTTGATAGAGGCTTCTCATGAGAGTGAGGCACCTCAGGAGGATTATAGAGATAAGAGGGCAGAGGTTGGTCGATCTATAAATGATTTTAGTGAATAGTAAGTGGGATCATGGGTGGTTTTATATAGGAAAAAACGGTTAATTCCTTATTATTTAGGTTTTGGACCCTACCAATTAAACTAATGAAAACCAAAAACCATCCCATTGTTTTTTACAAGGATTTTTCCAAAGGAGAGAAAAACTATTATTTTATATGGATAATGGCCGAAATTATTAAAATAATAGGCTTTATTATGTGGAGGTGAGTAACACTCTCAAGGAAATCATTTTAAAAAGATAAAATGTTTTAAAAGTCTTGGAGGGTCTACTATGGCTTTGTAATATAATCAAATAAAAATAAAATCTCAATATTTTATTGGAAAAATTATATTTTCCTAACATCAAATTTATAGCATTTTATTAAGTCATTATACGTTCATTATGATTTCATAAAACACATTATATAATTAAACGATATTTATTTTTACCCAAAATTGGACTGTTTTAGAAAATTATGAAAAATTAACTATTAGATAATTTTGACGTCCAAATTCTGAATATAATATTCATTTTATCTAAATAATTTTCAAAATATTATAATTTTTACGTTTAAAATAAAATTGATATTTTTAAAAATTTCAGCGGTTTTGAAAAAAAAGCTTTCAAACCTTAATAAAAATCACAATTGAATTCATAATAATTATAATGTAATTTATATTTAATAAAAAGTTATTTAGTGATAACATTTTATTAAAATATTATTTAATTCATAAATCCAATAATTCATCAAAAATATATTTCTTAATTAACCAAAAATGTTATTTTCCCTTCAAACCCCATTTACAAAGTAACAATAATAAAATGAATGTATATTATCTATACCAAAATAGTGTACATAATCATAGAAATAGTGTTTAATTACATATCCATTTATAACAACCACATAAGACCATAGGGTATGGTCTTTGATGGTGAAAGACTCTTAGGGTGGCTCAGAAAAGTTCGTTCGAGTGGTAATCTCTATCAACTTCCACTTATCCCGTAGGTGGTTCTGTTCGAGCATAACGTTATGAAGATCGGTTTGGGCTTGGTCAAGAGTGAAGACTAATGATTCCACCTCATTTACGATATCTAATAAATGGGCTTTGTAGAGATAAATTCTACTAGATGATGCCATCACTTCCTTTGTCTGAGTAAATTGGATTTGTCAAAACCCAATATTTATACTAATAATGTTATCACTGTTTAACGACAATATTAGCTACAATCACAATTTTTAACAGTATTTTATAATCCAAAAACATAAAACCAATGAAGTTCATATGTTATATAACCATTTTACATAATAATATATTTAATTAGATCAATTGTAATTTTCGTTGATAATTGTTTGGGTCGTTACAAATACACTAGAAATTGTTCCCCTACATCAGATATTTCTCTAAAAATTTTCATCATCATTAATTAATAAAAAATCCATAAAATAAATGGTGTCTAATCAATAACCCTTCAAGATACCTCCCCCCCACCCTCAAGGGTCATTCTACACCAAAAATACAACAAAACCACTATAGGAACAGTGTACAAAAAAAAACAAAAAACATTACCAACCTACCGTTGAACATAATCCAAAGGGAGATAAAACTTATGTGGAATTCTAATAAAAAACCACACTATGGATGTAAAATGATCTCATAAAACATCCTAGGGTTTATAAGGAATCAAAATAATGATCAAACAATTAATCGGAAAAAAGAGGATCGTGACCCAAAAACCTCCGGATACTTTGTGTGAATCTATAATTCTTACTCAAAACTATTCTTCTAAAATCCACTATATCTGAACATGACATGAACTAGAGTGATCTAATTCTAATGAAACCCATTCTCCAGATAGTCTTGATTCTTTATTGGTCACTCTATTATGGTAACACGATATTCAATAAAAACTTCTCCCAAATCTATGTCATGGGAATTAAAATGATTATATTGTTGAATCTATAATACATAAAGGAAATCATGAATTTGGAACATATGTGAGGGTAGTATTAACTAATAATCAACAACATGAAAATAATTCAACACCTCAACATGTATATTGATCCTTGGTGAAAGATTACTCCGAAAACTAAACCTTCACTAACCATTATGAAGAGACACATTTAATAATATGTTATCCCCAACATGAAACTCTGAATTCATTACCCTATAAAAAGACATATGAATTATAATGATCATTAACTATATTCATTCAACCTCAGATAACCCGGACCTAATGTTGCATTGATTCTACTGATCATGGTCGATGAAAAGTATACTCTCCAGACTCAATACAACATAATAGAGATCGGAAACATTGGAAAAACCAATATAAAAATAGATAAATACCAATAGTGGATTAATAAATATTGTTATAAATGAAATTTATGAAGAGTAGGTGCCTCTCCCACATACCTATGAACTCTAGAATATCCATGTTTAGCATATCCTCAGGAGTCTGAACTGTCTGAACTGTCTAACTATATGTTAGTGGCTGAAATTTGGTTCTAAGGAATAAATAATTTCCTAATGTAAATTGAATACCTATACACACCCAATTTCTTAAATAAATATCAAAATCATAGAAGTCTTTATTCATAAGTTGATGATGCCTTATTATCTAATATAAGTACTTGATATATACATTGCTGATATTGAATCTTGAATCACTAATAATTGAGATAACATCATCATGAAATCCATGATCACCAATAAATAATCTTATCCTCCATTAGCATTGGTAAAATTGTTAATTGAGTCCATTGTAATTCAATCAAATTTTTACTAGGGAACAGCAATTGGCTGATGAATACTACTTGGAACATAATCCTCACGCTTCACCTACGAGCTGACGAAACACCAATAGATAACCCCTACAACTTAGCACATCATAATCAACTGTAAAAACAGATTCCACATATGAATTTTCTTAATTTCCATACCAACATTCACCACAAGGGTGAACCATAAAACTCACAAATAAAAATATCATGCATATTTGATAGAATAAAAACCTTCCCTTGAAATAACACCTAATACATTCCTTCCTTTGGACATCCCTCAGGATTATCACTGTAAACAACATGATTTGGCCAAAACACTTCTTAAAATTCCGCCCACTAAGTCATCTAGACATGATGCACTAATGAATAGTATATAATTAATTGATAATGAAAAATTATATCATCTACTACTCCCAATTCATAGAAGGGAACTTCGTATATGAAGACATGCATATCACAGTAACACCGGATTATAGCTCTATCCCAAAAATGATATCTCATCAAGGGGGAAACATCACGACCACCCTAGGAATGAAAATAGGCTACTATTCTTTGTACATGAGAAATCCCATCATCTAATTATCTATAGAGATCAGTATCTACCCAATAAAATAGAAATATAGGGACTCAATGCACCTATAACCCATTCAAGGTTCTCACTCACTAATAAAATTATCTGATTCCCCATTCACATCATAAAATACAATGCATATACTTATACAATAACTGATATACTTCATTGAATACATCCAATCCATGCCTAGTATGATGTCATATGGAAATATCCATACACATATAATTTCTCCAAATATTAGTGATACTTTAGCACTAAATCCCAGTCTCTACACACATAAAAAATGCTTGGTCGACCAATAATAGGTGTAGTAAATTCCAAGGGTACAGAGAGGCTCACTAACTCATGTCCCAGATCAAGGGCTCAATAAAACTAAATTATATAATACCTATATCAATAATTCAAAATGGTATAAAATAATGAATAAAATAGGAAAATAGTACCACATATGATACTGATATCATCATGAACTTGAACCTCTAAATCATGAATCTGATCAAATCATATTAGGAAACCTAGTTGTCCAAGATGGTGTCCACCTCCATGGATGGAATATATTGGTGGATCCTAATGAAGAGTGATATCAAAATGACGGCTTGTACATTCCACATCCCCTATCTCCTATTAAAAATCTATAATTCCTAAGTTGTTCTTACTACCTCAGATGACACTATTGAAAATGCATGGCTAAAAAAGGGACACTAAATACATGTTGACTATTGGAAAAGGATTTTAACTATAAATTATAATGGGAAAACCTTCAAAAAAAATTAAAACCATAGATGACATACAAGTAAGGGAACGTGATTTTCTTTCTCTAGTGAAGTTGGATAAAGAGGGTTTGATCTTGTTCACTGCTAATTGAAACTTATTCTAACCAAGAAAAACATAAATCCAAGACCAAGAAATTCACCTAAAATTTAATGAATTACACAAATCTCAGGATGTCTTGATCAAAGTTAACATCCACTACATGGCATCTACCTTCCCAAACACCATCAACTATGACATCAATATAAATGTGCTGACATAGAACTAGATATCTAGGAATAAATACACATTAAAATTCATCAACCTATCATAATCATCTAAAAACCCAAAATCATAATATAAGAGTTATTATTATATTAAACTAAAATATCATAAAATATAACTCTTTCGATGATAAGAAAATATCTTCTACTAAAAACCCACCATAGCAGTTTATGATATATTCTAATCCTAAAACCGATCTGTGAACTTTTCAAATAGATAGTTAAACTTCTTATGATCCAAAAGAACCAAACCACCACTATTGAGATGAACCAAACAACATATTCATGATTAAGGAAACCTAGTTCTCATTCCATGCACTAACAAAACCAAAGGATATCTTAACATTACCCATATTCTTTTATATCTCTATATCTTGAAACAATCCCACATAATTACAAATAGATTATTTCTAATACTCTCAAAGTGTCCTTAAATTGTATTATTCCATGAAAAATACTCTATTGTGACACACTGGAATATGTTTTTAATAATATTTTATATAAAACTGATACGTCTGTCGATCATGTGTCATATTATAAAACTAAAAAACCTTTTGAACTAGTAATCCCAGAACAAAATATCATTTTATGGTTTTCTAATGGGTTAGTTTTTGACATATTTCTCATTTCCCTCCCAAATTAAAAAATAGTTCTAGAACACCAAGATGCATGATAAATACCATGGAATCTACCCATATACAATTATCACATCTCTTACAATGTCTCATAATCATGAAGGTCCTAGTATCAAAATATATAATCCCATAAAATCCCATTTCATTGTAGGTCTCCCTTATATATTTTATGTACTAAGAGTAGATGTTTTTCATTCACTACCAACACATGTATCATTTCCAGTTCCAATATATAAATGCCATCAAATCTCCTAATCATCACCTTTGATACCACTAACTCAGGAACCCCTCCAACAAAAGGCACATCACCTTGATTGATAATGAATAAAATGTCTAATGACACACAAAGCCCGCCTATAATAGGCCCTGGGTGGGTGATAATAACTATTGGTATACTAACCACATGTAAGACACTGAAATATCATGAGAGAATATGGGTAAATAATGGTGTTTATGTTTTCTTTTAACGCAATAGATCTTTCTCCAAAATTTCAAGGAACTTTTTAAATTTTCCTTATTGAATTTTGTAGTAATAAAAAATTCTCATGTAGTGAGATAACACATTAATTTTACGTGGTTCACCACTAAAAGGTAGTCCAACAAAAATTTACCAAAAGTGTGTTGGTCAAACCTAAATCCACTAATAATGACTGGTTATGGAATATGTGAGATCAGAAAAAATTAGTTTGTTCCACGTGAACTACCTTTAGAAAAGTTTATTGACACCACACAACCTCCCTTAGAACACATCTGTTGACTCCCCCAAGCTCACTAATTATGATGTAGTATTTCTCAGTTAGGCAATATTAATGGAAGATTATGTAGATAGGAATTTACGTATTTTTCCTAACTAGAATGAGAATAATTTTGTTTAGATGTCTTAATTAGATTCACTTGAAATCACTATTTACATAAAGATGATGTTCAAAACATTTTATTCATGATGTTTCTTCATGAATCTCACACCATTCATGAAGTAATATTCCTTCATGTAACCCTATGTCATCATGGAATAATCATTCATCCCTAGACTACATTTTCCATGATTCTCAAGCATTGGTCAAAAAGAACATAACCTTTCTGTGATACTCATGATGAAAAAAACAACCAGATTGGTGGATCTCTCAGCTTTCATGAATGAAGTCCAATTCATCATTTATCCCAAATATTTTTGTGTCTAATAATGTAGGTGTATACTCATATTTATCGGTTATAACTTTCAAAATGCTTTCTAACCTATGAGAAATTTTTCATAGAACTCGAAATTCCTTTTTGTGAAGTTCTGTGACTCACGAAGCCCTAATTAAATTTAGCACCATCACAAAGCTTCTCATAGTCATAATGATAACCATCAACCCTCCGTTCATTATTGATGATCCATTTATCAATTTTATTGAGATTACTGTCAACACATCATGCCTTACGTGATGCTTGTCAACTTGTACTATAAGTACCCTTGTATTGAAACCTCCCTAATCAACCCTATGTGGATGACAAAAAAAACTAAACTTCATTTCAAGTAATGAAGAGCCTCGGTTCTAAGATCACGCAAATGGGATGAATTTCCTTCTATATACATAAAGATTAATAGATAAGAATAATAAAATAGCAATAAAAACAAATATTAAATCAACATAAATATAAATAAAAATAATCCCACACATAAACTAAAATAATTGAAAAGGCTAACTAAAATTATCAAAGGTAAGACTGGGCAGTGACAATGGACAATAAAAAATCCAAAAAACTATTCCATAAGTGCTCTAAGCTGGTAATGTATTGTTCAATAATATACATACTCCTTTTGACAAGAATATGTTTTATATAAATAAAGGCATTGAGCATAACATGTATACTCAGTAAACACATCCTTAAAACCCCTTAGGAAAAGACTAATAGATACATATTAAAGCCATATGAATAATCAAATTAAACATTATCATCACTTAAATAAGTAATACTAGTTTCCCCATCCTCAACTTGTACCACTCACCTAATAACATAGATAAGTAAACCATTACCGTAATGGCCCAGACCTCTCTGGCCCATTCCTTTGTCAAAAAGAAGGTCACGAAGTGTTCTGGAGGGTAAAATGGACTTTTCCCACACTTTCCAGAATTTTGAAACTACACACTGTGTAGTTTGAGTACACGTCGTGTACCCCGTCACCGGGTATACCCCGTGTTCAAGACTGTGTCCTTTCCATGTGAAACAAATCGGTACACGCCGTGTACCCCATACTACATTCCGTGTAGTCCCTCCCCGCATACGCGTTACCCTCAGATCATGTGTTGACCAGTCCATGGACGTGTGCTGTGTTGGAGCCATGTCCTTGCCATGTGAAATAAATTGGTACATTCCATGTACCGCATACTACACACCGTGTAGTCCCTCCTCGCGTACGTGTTACCCTCAAACTGTGAGACGGCTGCGTGCCATGTTTAAGGCCGCGATGGAAGCCGCCTGGTGACCGTGTGAAATGGTTGAGTACACGCCGTGTACCATATAGTACACACCGTATACTTTTGTTTTTCTCACCTATAAAAGGTGGGTTCCCCTCCTCCTTTTCAACTCACCCCTCTCCTCCCCAATCCCTTGAGCAGAGCTCTCCCAAGAGACTCGATGTCTCCTTTTATTACATAACTTATTCGTCCGAGCTCTGATTTACAATCTGTCAGTGGCCACAGGATCATAACGATGAGGCGGAACATCTGAGCTTGGATCCGTTTTCCATCCTTTAGCCTTTTCTTTCCAAATTCCACCTGAGGAGGTTTTTCTAGGACTCGACGGAAGTGACAGATGCTGATAGACGTCTTCTAAAGTTGATCCGGGGGAGCTTTGTGATCAGAACCTGTTGAGGTAGGGATCTTAACATCGTCTCTCTAAATTTTTCATCATATGGGGTGGGTATCCTCTTTTTTTCATGATAAATAGTTGAACTAATAAATGAAGATAATAACTGGTTTATGAACTATGATGGGGAAGTTGTTATGTTTATCTTTATATCCTGTGATGTTATGTTGTGAGTTGAATAAGCTTATGCCTACTAAAAATCATAGTCATTGGGGGCCTTTTCTTGCGCAATTAAATGTTGCCCTATCTTCTAGACCATTTTTGTGAATGGAACCTTGTGGAATGTGGAATCTGTTTAATCATGTAAATTTGGATGATTAAAATATAGAACCCTTGTGTGATCACCCCGATTAAACAGAATGGAATAATGAACATGTGGGTTTTGGCTTGGTTACGTGGTGTGTGAAAATGGGGGGGGGGGGTGAATCCTGGGTTGTTTCAAATAGAATGAGCAGCGGGGCTGCGGTTGGCTTGGTTGTGGGTTGGGGTGAATTTTATGTTGGTGCTGGGCAGCGGGGCTACGATAAGTTTTATTAAGGGATGATGATGTACGGTGTGGTTGTGGTTATGGCAGTTGGCAGCGGGGCTGCAGGAATGGGTTGTGAATAATAAATAAAAGTGGGGGAGTTAATGATTGGTGGGTCATGGTAATGGAACAGGAATAATAATCAATGGGGTTGGTTGGCTAATAAAAATGACTTTGTTGTGTTTCTTGTGTTTTCCTAACTTGATTTGTGGATGACAGGGATATGTTTTACGAACGATCGATGTGGTTGGTTGTGGATAGTTTCCTAGTAATTAAGGAACTAATAAACTAATTCTGCTAAAACGTGAAAACCTAAATGGGGTTGGGGTTGTTGTTGTATGCATGATTTGTAGTAGCAGTACCAAGGCACATGCTCAGTTTTTCTGATTAGAAGCCATAGATTAGGTTGTGTGATTGGTATACATATATGTATCTGTATCATTTGTGTTTTATCGCACCCCACCCATGTTTTGCACTTAGTGCCGAACACTCCCATTTCATGGGAGAGGGTGTTTTCCCCTTAGTTACTAGCTGATTCATGCTCCTTCTTCACTAGGATGTGATGGCTTGAGGTGACCTTACACCTAAGACCCTTCAGATAAGTTTTGATTAGGGTGGTTTTAGCCTAAGACTCTTCGGGCATGTTTTACTATTTCCCAAGAATCTTCGAGATGAGGCCCAGGTGTGTGCCGGTGAGATACGTGGTTGTGGGGACCAGGTGTGTGTGGGTGGGATACGTGGTTGTGAGGCCCAGGTGTGTGCGAGCGGGATACGTGGTTGTGAGGCCCAGTTGTTTGCAGGCAGGATGTGTGGTTTGTGAGGCCCAGGTGTGTACGGGCGGGGAGAGTGGGGAAACGTCAGGATGTTCGCCGTTAGGAAGAGCTTCTAGATAATGGTAAATGGTGCGGGGTACCTAATAATCTTGTTCTTATATACTAATACTACCTATTGTGATTGTGTTCTCGTGATTGTGGCTGGTGAGGTTGGGTGGATAGATTTCCCTGCTATGTTTCTTCTGTTGTTCTCACGGGACATTAGGATTTCTCCCCACCTGTGCACGAGAGATTTAGGTTTCTCTACTGAGTATACTTGTATGCTCACCCTACGTTTACTTTCAGGTTTCAAGGTGGACTACAAGGGTCATGCGGGACCCTACTAGTCGGGACAGTTGGAGTTGTTGCAGTTGTTGTACACTTGTTTCTTTTGGTATTGTACTTTTGAGCATTCCTGTACTTGTACCTTGTTTCAGAATTATTTAAACATGCATGTGGGATTGGATTGTGTTTATTTCTATACACTTCTTCTTTTCCCTTTCAGTGGTTGACTTGTTCTATTTCCCAATCTTAAATAATAAAAAGGGTAATGCCTCCCATATTTTTGAAAACTCATACCCTTGGGGCTATTCTCCACACCCGAGCATGCTGGAGGAGGGACTCGGGGGGTCATTATCTCCCTTTCACCATTTCTATCTTAAGAGGGGAATCTTTGGTGGGAGGGGGTCGTGATAGAATGGTATCAAACGTAGTTTGAGAGATATGATGGAGTTTGGAGTCAGGAACATTGAGGATTGCATGGGATGGTAGGGGAACAGTGTTGGTTAATCTTGGTGTGTGACATAGGATAGGGAGGACCGGCAAGGACATGGGATTTTAGGGCCCCCTGTGATCAAATGCAAGGACGCTGAGCCTACCGAACGACCAAGTGAGACTACATTGATTGCAGGGTAGAGACCCTAGGGAAGGTACATGCATCATCTTGATTGTGTTTTACTTGATTTGGGTGTTCTGGGAATGAAATCGAAATAAAAATGATCAAATAAATCTTTGAGAAATTTCCTTACTACTTGGGATTAGGCGATCATTGTTTACCGTACAACTATGTCACCTGGACGTCATCACCAGGTGGCTCAGACGGCCGAGGCCTAGCAGATTTAGGCAGTCGATCAGTTGAGGATTGACTGAGAGGAGGAAGATATCCAGTGGCATAAGACTCTCCATTATTTCCAGCAGCAAACCCTCAAGTATTATGAGGGTATTACCTCGGATATAGAGACATAGGGTTGGCTTGAGGAGCTAGGGATCTCTTTTACCTTGATCCATGCTCCAAGGGAGTACAAGGATTCCCTAACAGTTAGTCAGCTAAGAGGGCGGCATGATAGTGGTGGACGATATACCTCAAAGAGAGGATAAAGGCAAGGGTTTTGTGGGATGACATTGGGACCATATCGATCTAGTGGGTATTTTCTTTTGTTATAGATGTAGCCATACGATGTCATCCTAGGCATCGATTGGTTGTTTTACATTAGTTCCGTTATCGACTTCTTCTGAAGAAGGGTCATGTTCTCCGACGTGGATGGGCAACATGTAGCTTTTGTTGTAGAAAGGAGCTATTAGGCGGGAAGCCGGCGTGTGGAGCCTATTCTTTATTTGTTAGGTGGGTAATCAGTTGTTCCAGCTAATACAGAGATGATGGATGTCTCGGAGGTTGTTGGGGAATTCCTCGATGTTTTTACTGAGGAGGTTGTGACTCAACCCCCCCCCCCCCCGACGTGACGTTGAGTTAGGGATAGACTTAAAGCCTGGTGCACATCCGATTTCGATGACCCCTTATCGGATGGAACCTTCAGAGTTATGGGAGTTGCAGATTCAGATTCACAATCTGATGGAGAAGGGTTTTGTTCGACCCATCGTATCACCATGGGGTGCTCCTGTTTTGTTCGTGAAGAAGGTAGATGGTTGTATCAGGCTATGAAAAGACTACCGAAGGTTGACCCGGGTAACGGTCAAGAACCGTTACCCCCATCCATGGATAGATGATCTGTTTGACCAATTAAGGGAAGCAGGTTGGTTTTATAAGGTTGATCTACGATCTAGATATCATCAGCTGAGGGTAAAGGACAGTGACATCTCGAATATGACATTCAGGTGCAGGTATGGGCACTTCGAGTTTGTATTAATGCCGTTTGGAGTTATGAATGCACCAGTTGTGTTCATGGGACTTATGAAATTTTTCTTTAGAGATTTTCTGGACTTGTTTGTCATTTTGATTATCTATGACATCCTGATGTACTCAATATCAAAGGAGGAGCACGTTTAGCATCTCAGGGCGGTCTTGGAAGTCTTCAACACCACCATCTTTACGTGAAATTGTCAACGTGTAAGTTCTTGACACAATAAGTACACTTCCTTGGGAACGTACTGTCTCAGCATGGAGTGTCAGTGGACCCGTCGAAGGTGGAGGCAGTTGTTTATTGTGAAGCACCCAAGAGCGTGGTAGAAGTTCGTAGTTTCTTGGGGTTATCATGTTACTATCAGAGGATTGTTTTGGACTTCTCTCGAGTTGCTTCTCTATTGACAGCTTTGACTAGGAAGAACCAGGTCTTCCTATGGAGCGAGCAGTACCAGAAAGCATTCGACTACCTAATGGAGAAGTTGGTCAGTGCTCCCATACTCAGGTTTCCAGAGGAGGGGTTGTTGTATGAGGTGTTTTTTGATCCTTCTAGCCTTGTTTTGGGGTGCGTGCTGATGCAGAAGAAGGAAGTGATCTGTTATGGTTCTAGGAAGTTACGCCCTCACGAGTGTAACTATGCCACCCATGACCTAGAGCTTGCAGCCGCAGTGTTCACACTGAACGTGTGGCGACCTTACCTCTTTGGGGAGCGCTTTGTGGTCTTCTGAGATCACAAGATCCTATGTTATATCTTCTCTCAGCGTGACTTGAACTTACGGCAGCAGAGACGGGTCCAGTTCCTCTAAGACTATGACTTTGAGATCTCTTACATTGAAGGTAAGGGGAATGTTGTGGCTGATGCCCTGAGTAGGAAGTCTCATCAGTAATTGGTTCAGGAATCCACTGATGCTTGGAAGTATATGGGAGAGTTGGTTTCCTTGCACTTCGGTGCAAGGGTAGAAGGTGTTAGAGGCAGCTTGTTTTAGATGATGGTGCAGTCCTCCTTGTTGTAGCAGGTGGAAGAGTCTCATTGGGGGGACTCTGAGGCAGAAGTAATGAGGGATCATATCAATCAGGGGAATGCTCTAGAAGGATGGTCAGAGGAAAGCCGACATCGATTGATTTTCCAGAGAAGGTTTTTTGTTCTGGAGGTGGTGCATGAGGGAGTTATCTGTGAGTTCCATAGCTCAGCCTTGGCTGTACATCCAGAAGTTTCAAAAATGTACCTAGGCCTGAGGGAATAGTTTTGGTGGCTCGGGGTGAAACGGGAAGTGGTGGAGATTGTGGCTAAATGCCTAGTGTGTCAGTAAGTGAAGGCTGAACACCGTGTTCCCAGTGGTTTGTTACATCCTTTGTATGTCCCCGAGTGGAAGTGGGATGACATCTCAATGGACATCGTCACAGGACTGCCCAGGGCTCAGGTTGGTTATGATTATATCTAGGTAGTGGTGGATCGACTGATGAAATCAGCTCACTTCTTAGCCATTAAGGAGTCGGGCCCAATGATTACCTTAGGACAGAGGTACGTAAACGAGGTGGTGAGTATTCATGGAGTTCCGAAGACTGTCATCTCAGATCGGGATACTCGGTTTACCTCACGAGTCTGGAGGGGGTTACAACATGCTTTTGGCACCCAGCTATGCCTTAGCACTGCTTTCCACCCCCAGACCAATGGACAGACAGAGCGGACTATCCGGACGCTGGAGAACATGCTGCAAGCATGCGTCCTTGATTTCGGAGGATCATGGGTATGACACTAGCCTTTAGTTGAGTTTTCCTACAACAACATCTTCCACTCTACTAGTTTCATGGAAATGTTTGAGGCTTTGTATGGAAGACCATGTCGTTCACCCATTTGCTGGGCATAGGTTGGTGAGATAGGTGCTCTTGGGCCAGGGGTAGTGCAGAGCACCACAGAGAAAGACCAGCTTGTACGTGAGAGGATGAAAGCGGCTCATGACCAACAGAAGTCTTATGCTGATCGTCCGAGGAGGCCCTTGGAGTTCAAGGTGGGAGATCATGTGTTATTGAAGGTATCCCCTCGACGGGGGAAGTAGAGGTTTAGGAAATAGAGCAAGCTCTCACCTTGGTTCATTGGACCTTTCGAGGTGATGAAGTGAGTTGGCGAGGTGGCATATGGGATGGCCCTGCCACCTTAGTTGGAGAAGGTTCATGACGTCTTCCACGTCTCCCAGCTTCGTCAGTACTTACACGACGAATCTCACGTTATCGATTGGGGAGAGATAGATATGGGAGATGATGCGACCTTCAAGGAACAACCACTCAGAATCGATGATCGTAAGGAAAATGTGCTCCGTGGATGAACCATTCCATTGGTTCATGTGTTGTGGAGGAATGGCGGCCTTGAGGAGAGAAATTGAGAGCGGGAGGCCCAAATGCATGCTCAGTACCCAGAGTTGTTTTGACTTGTTTTTCCCTTGTTCTTCTGAGCTTTGTTTTGATGTTTTACTTTATACCTTTGATATATGGAATGCTTGGCTTGTCGGTTATGAGACCTTTTGTTTCCTTGTTCTCCTGAAGTGTGTAACATGTCCGGATGTGTGGGGAAAGGAAGAAACATGACCCTTAATTGAGACGCATTAATGCGGATGCAATTGAACCTGTGCGGATGATTCATTGCTGCCTAAAGTGGATAATATATCGACATAGGAGAAGGAAATTTTTTCCCCAAACCATATGTTCGGGTAGTGTGTGGGTTGTGCGATGTTGGGGGAAGTGTAAGTTGGAAAATCATAATATATGGAAGTCAGAAGGCCCAATACTTAATTGAGACGCATTAATGCAGATGCGATTAAACCCGTGCATGTGAGTAAGTTCTGCCTAAAGAGGATAATATCTCGACATAGGAGAGGGAATTCCTAACACCTATGATTAGGGTAGTTGGTTGGGTTCCTGTTATAATGAGAACCCTAAGAGGTATCTTGCTGGGTTCCTTTGGGTTGTTTTTCGAATTATCTGGGATGAGAATGTTTTAAGAGGTATCTGATGTAATGGCCCAGACCTCTACGGCCCATTCCTTTGTCAAAAAAGGTCACGAAGTGTTCTGTAGGGTAAAATGGACATTTCACACACTTTCCATAATTTTGAAGCTACACGTCGTGTAGTTTGAGTACCCTCCATGTCCCCCCTTGCCGGGTATACCCCGTGTTCAAGGATGTTTCCTAGCCGTGTGAAATAAATGGGTACACGCTGTGTACCCCATAATACACGCCGTGTAGTCCCTCCCCGTGTACGCGTTACCCTCAGACTGTGTGTTGACTAGTCAACAGCTGTGTGCCGTGTTGGATTCGTGTTCTTGACATGTGAAATAAATGGGTACAAACTGTGTACCGCATACTACACGTTCTGTAGTCCATCCCCATGTATGTGTTACCCTCAAACCGTGTGACGGCCGCGTGTCGTGTTGAAGGCCGTGTTGGAAGCCGCATGGCGACAGTGTGAAATGGCCGAGTACACGCCGTGTACCATAATGTACACGCTGTGTACTTTTGTTTTTTTTCGCCTATAAAAGGAGGGGTCCCCTCCTCCTTTTCAACTCACCCCTCTCCTCCCCATTCCTCTGAGAAGAGCTCTCCCAAGAGACTCTAAGGCTCCTTTTCTTCCATAACTTCTTCATCCGAGCTCCGATTTACGATCCGTCAGTGGCCACGGGATTTTAACAACGAGGCAAAACTGATGAGATTGGATCTATTGTCCTTCCTTAGGCCTTTCCTGTCCAACATTCACCCAATGAGGTTTTTCCGGGACTCGACGGAGGTGAAGGATGCTGACTGACGTCTTCTAAAGTTGATCCGGGGGAGTGTTGTGATCAGAACCTGTTGAGGTAGGGATCTTATCTTAGTCTCTCTAAATTGTGAATCATATGGCGTGGGTATCCTCTTTTTTTTTCATGAGAAAAGGTTGAACCAATAAATGATGATAATAAATGGTTAAAGAACAGGGATGGGGAAGTTGTTATGTTTATCTTTATATCCTGTGATGTTATGTTGTGAGTTTAATAGGCTTATGGAAACTGAAAATCACGGTCGTATAGGGCCATTGCTTGCGCAATTAATTATTTCCCTATATTCTAGACCGTTTTTGTGAATGAAACCTTGTGGAATGTGGAATCTGGTTAATCACCTAAAGTGGGATGATTAAAATCTGGAACCCTTGTGTGATCACCCCGGTTAAACAAAATAGAATAATGAACATGTGGGTTTTGTCTTGGTGACGTGGTGTGTGAAAGGGGGGGGGGTGAATCTTGGGTTGTTACGAATAGAATGAGAAGTGGGGCTGCGGTTGTCTTGGTTGTAGTTTTCTATGAATTCTATGTTGGTGCTGGGCAGCGGGGCCGTGATAAGTTGTATCAAGGGATGACGATGTACGGTGTGGTTGTGGTTATGGCAGTTGGGAGTGGGGCTGCAGGAATGGGTTGTGAATAATAAATAAAAGTGGGGGAGTTAATGAATGGTGTGGCATGGTAATGGAATGGGAATAATAATCAATGGGGTTTGTTGGATAATAAGAAGGACTTGGTTGTGTTTCTTGTGTTTTCCTAACTTGATTTGTGGATGGTAGGGATACGTTTTACGAACAATCGATGTGTTTGGTTTTGGATAGTTTCCCATTAATTAAGGAACTAATAAACTAATTCTGCTGAAATGTGAAAACCTAAACGGGGTTGGGGTTGTTGTTGTAAGCATACTTCGTAGTAAAAGTGCCAAGGAACGTGCTCAGTTTCTCTTTTTAGAAGCCATAGGTTGGGTTCTGTGATTGGTATACATATATGTATTTGTATCTTTTTCTGTTTTAACGCACGCCACCCATGTTAAGCACTTTGTGCGGAACACTGCCATTTCATGGGAGAGTTTGCTTTCCCCTTAGTTACTAGCTCATTCCTACTCCTTCTTCCCGAGGATGTGATGGCTTGATGCGACCTTACAACTAAGACCCTTTAGGTAGGTTTTTATTGGGTTTGTTTTAGCCCATGACTCTTCAGGCGGGTTTTACTATTTCCCAAGAATCTTCGGGATAAGGCCCATGTGTGTGCGGGCGGGATACGTGGTTGTGAGGCCCAGATGTGTGCGGGCGGGATACATGTTTGTGAGGCCCAGGTGTGTGCGGGCGGGATACGTGGTTGTGAGGCCCAGGTGTGTGCGCGCGGGATACGTGGTTGTGAGGCCCAGGTGTTTGCGGGCGGGATGTGTGGTTTTTGAGGCCCAGGTGTGTGTGGGTGGGGAAAGGGAGGAAGCGTTATGACATTATCTATTAGGAAGAGCATCTAACTAATGGGAAATGGTGAGGGGTACCCAATAATATTGTTTTTATATACTACTACTACCTGTTGTGATTGTGTTTTGGTGAGTGTGGCTGGTGAGGTTGGGTGGATAGATTTCCCAACTAGGATTCTTCTATTGTTATCACGGGACATTAGGATGTCTCCCCACCTATACATGAGAGCTTTAGATTTCCCTACTGAGTATACTTGTATGCTCACCCTACATTTACATTCAGGTTTCCAAGAGGACTACCAGGGTCGTGCGAGATCCTACTAGTCGGGACAGTTGGAGTTGTTGTTGTTGCAGTAAACTTGTTTCTTTTGGTATTTTACTTTTGAGATTTCTTGAACTTGTACCTTGTTTCGGAATTATTTAAACATGCATGTAGGATTGGTTTGGGTTTATTTCTATACACTAGTTCTTTTCCCTTTTGGTGGTTGACTTGTCCTATTTCCCGATCTTAAATAATAAAAAGGGTAATGCCTCCCATATTTGTGAAAACTCATACTCTTGGTGCTAGTCACCACCCTGGGGCATACTGGAGGTTGGACTCGGGGGTCATTATATCCCTTTCAACATTGCCATCTCAAGAGGGGCATCTTTGGTGGGAGGGGGTCGTGACAATTACATATCGAAATCATATATATATATATATATATATAATGAAGGTACATTGCTTCCACTCACCCAATGGTTTATCTGCCTCGCGTCCTAATTGCAAACATCTTTGATCATACCTTCCAAAAGTAAGTTATCCTTGATTTGATTTAGGCATCAACCGCACATACCTCAGTCTCACAAGGTTCCCAATATCTCATGTTGGCATCAATCCACATATATGTATCATCATCATCATTATCCCATTTGTAACTAAGTGTATGTATTGTTGCCACTACAGACTATTTAAATGCACTATACCTCATTCCATCATATACAAAGGATGCACAACTATAGGAAGTTAGAGCCTCCATGACTGAATACATGTATGCACTATAACTCAATCTGTTACACTTCACACATAATTTTATCATAAAAATGTGATCCATTACTCAGCGGATAAGAAGACACCCCAAACCACAATCTATAATATCATGGGGCACATTTAATCATATCTATGTTAAAAGGAAGAGTGGGTTGGTGAGATAAGTCATCCATACATTCCCTCACCATCCTAGATGTTGGAGAAAGCACACCTCAAAATATTTGGGTGTTAGTTTGCCTATCCAAATTTGGGGGTAGCATATGAAATCCAAAAATATAAATGATATCATGAACAAGACACACTAAGTAAAACCAACAAACCTTTGACCCATTTGTTATTATCCTTAAAAATGGACCTCAAATACTACTACTAAAGACTATATATCAAATAAGAACACTAGATTAATATTTTCTCATTAATTAAATAATAAACCATTTACTCATTCATATTAATATTTTCTACGATAAAAATTTTATTCTATTAAATCCATCAAAAATTCAAACCATTAATCAGGTTACATATATTCTCAATAATGACATCATCATTTACCACTTCATAAATTGCAATTTTAAACCCATCCAATTTGACATATACTGAACAAACATAACATACATTCCATTAAATAATATTAAAATATATTAAATCTAAGTGACATCAATAATTATAAAATGCATGGGTAATTTATTTATTCATTTATCATTCAATTTTTTTTTGACACCTTGGGAATATTTTTAATCTACCACATCATAAATATAAATTTCATCAAAATTGTTTTACTACATTATTCAGTGGGATGCCAACAAATAACATATGTCCAACTGGATGTCCAATAATCACTCTAAACTCATCCGGACTACTCTAGGGTCCTTCACCATTGTGAAAAAACATAATATTTGTATCTGTTACTAGAATAAACAATAACTATATCATGTACTCACACCCCATTACACCTAAATAGATTCCAACTATATCAAAACATCCTTTAACCAATAATAATAGGTAATATATGGAATTTTTCAATAAAAAAACCAAAATTGTTATTAAAAAATTACATCAAGGATACAATTTTTCCATGAGCACAAATAAATTTCAAAATAATTTTACAGTCAAATGAAATTTCAGTAAGGATTTATAACAACAGTATAAAATGCTTCTGTAATATGAACAGACTCAATCATCCCCATTGAACTTTATTTTTGTAAAAAACTATTTAATTTTTCATTTTAAATTAACTATTTTATTCTGTACATGTTTTCAACAACAAGAACCATATAATTTATAAACTATCAATAAATATATATCAATATAAATATACATATATAATAACTTTTATATCACACAAAAACAAGGGAGATATTTTACCAAATATTCATACCTGTTTCTCTAATCATTGAAGAATTATTCCATATTTATGTTATTTATAATATTTTTAGAATAAACAACCATTATAAGATCAACAATAGCTATAATATTACGATAGCACACAATCACAATAAAACATGATTAATTAATAACAATAAATCTTAAAGCTATCACAAAATATAATTAAAAATTCATTCCGACTTTGAATTAATATGTAAAAACATATATTATATTGATTCCATGAATATCCAAATAATTAATGTAGGAAAACCTCACACAAAAAATTTAAATCAATTTAGATGTAACAAATCCCCGATAATGACATGATGTTATGCATGTTCTATAAGAAAAAAAATACATCAGGTACCAAACTCTAGTTACCTCTTTATTGGGGAACCAATGCTCCATAAAAGACCACGCCAATAGATACCAATATAATTAATTAATACAAAATAAAATAAAAGTTATTTTTACAATACATAATTGAATGGATAATGAATAATGAAAGATAATGAAACAATTTGGGAATGGAAAACTAACCTCAGTTCATTGCATATCAATATTAAAAGTCATATTGAAGGGGATTCATTATCTTTCAAAAAAACAGTCATGTTTACCAAGTGTTTAAGAGATAGTATGAACAATAATAGAATCTCAAGGGGATACCAAACTTATAACATTTTTCTTAATGGTTCTTATAAGATGTTAAATTATCCTTCATGCCGTGAATTCCTCAAATCCCATATCCACTAAAATCTATATAACCTTATCATACATATTTTTATGAAAATTCAAATCATAAATTTATGATTAAATCCATCAATTTTTTATTAATAGAACAACTGATTTTCACCTCAAACCCCTTCAATATGAAAAAATAATGCATTATTTGAATCCCAATAAATGCTATGAGTGCCCAGTTCATACCATGAATCCATTCTGCATCCATATTTGAAACTTATGATCACCCTCTCCTACCCCAAAAATTACAAGGGAAATTCCTAATAATGGTTTCCCCTTACATCTCAATTGTTTAGATGACTAATATTCTATATTCAAATTCAACAATTATTTTGAAATTCTCTAAATAATGGAAATTGATTCATCTAGTCATCAGTAAGGTATAAAATTTTCTCTATAATTAACCATAAGAAATGTTTTCTCAAATAAAAAATGGGTATTGGATGATTGATGAATAGAGTAGTTAAAAATTAACCTTTTCCGATTTAAGTACAATTTTTTATAATTTTAATAAATATTTTACAGTTATCACAACCCATCAATTTATATAATAGTTTATATTGATGCTCTTGAAGAACTAATTTAGAGAAAATAGAATAAAAAGAACACACATTCAATATCCTTGTTAAACCCACCATAATATGTCAATTTAATGGTAATGAATTAAAGGATTACTCAAATAAAAAATCAAAATTTTTTAAAAAATTTAATTATACTAAACTATCATTAGATAATATTAATATGGAAGTAAAAAAGTGAAATTCAAGTAATAAAAACCAAATAATTATAAAAACATGAGAAAGAATAGTTATAAAAATTCAATTTATTTCAATTTTACCAATTAAAAAGAATTTATATACACATGTTAGAAACAACAATTTTAATTTATAAAGAACATATTTAATAAATGATAATTTTTAATGAAATTTAGAGTGTCAAACGATAGATCTTCTCTATTGCTCTCAATCTTATCTCCCACTCTAACGTCCTTTAGTATAGTGCTCTCAATCCCTATCTTCCTGCATATGTCTATTTACTCCTCACATCCTATGATGAAATTTCATGTGATTAATCTCTCCCATTAAATAAAATTTTCAACAAAAACAAATATTCCTAATTGTATTTCACGGCACACAGTAACTCAATTCTTAGAACCCCTTCACTCTATGTGGTGTCTTTCCACTGTTCATCATATTCTTTTGGTGGCCTAAGAAGAACATACCAAATGAATTATGATAACCCCACTTGAGTTGGAATTAGTTAAAATCATTTTCTAATTTATACATGTGTTCATAAATTATTGACTCATCAATTTTCTTCTCACGTACTCCTCAAGAAGATTCCTAGTATATAGTTTCAAATACTCAAGATCACAATTAATTAATTTTGAATTGTGGAATATTATAGAACCATGGTAATTTAATATCATTTTATGCCTTGGAAGAAAAATCCTCAAATTTTAAAAACATATTAATCTTATGTATTTTCATCATAATTAAACTTATCTTATAAATCACTTTTCTAGGGAATACATATCATATTTAATACCTTCCACACATTTGTAAAAACTTCTATAAACTTACATATTATCATCATCAAACAAAAATATGATACATATGACCTTAAATATATAAATATCATATATATGAGTCATATTGTTTAAAAAACATTACACAACAACCACTCCATAAAAACAATCATCTTATGTAACTATTGTTCTCTAAATTTTACAAAAATCAATAAGTATTGAATTATTCTTCTAATAAAAAAAATAATATATCAACATACATGGTCAAGAAATCTAAATTATAAAAAAGTAATTATCCATTAATTTATATACTTACTAGAAAATTCTATATGTATAAATATATTCACCTTCAAAATATGTTAAATTTTTTAAGTGTATTAATTTCAACGATAACATATTTATCTATCATCTCTAATATTCTATATTATCATAATTAATACATTTGAACCAACATATAACATATTTATCATCCTATATGGGAAATTACATAATTTTATTAAAATTATTAGCTCATAATTCATTGAATAACCACCAAACTAAATATCACTGACTTAAATTATTTTAAATAATAATTAAAAATTTCCCAATAATACATATCAAAAAGAAAATCACGAAAAAATGAAAGAACATACTCCTTGAACTAAAATCATTAAAAATATTATCATGAACATATTTCAACAATTTTTCACTTAATAAAAACCTAATGAATTAGTCATTGAATAATATTTAAATTAATAGAATGAACCATTGATCATTTGAGAACCAAAATTCTAAATGTTTAAAAAAACGTGTTTCAAAAACATTTTTAACCCAAAATTATCGAAATTCAATTATATATAAATTGAATTACATTTTTGGAAGAAATTCATAAATTTTTCATAAAAAATATGGGAAAAACATCTATCAGAATAAAACCACATAAACTCTCTAAAATTAATATCATATTGAGATTTATTTTTCTTCTTACCACATGTATCTTAAACAATACACTCCATTTCTATTGTATTCAAATTAATTATCAGGCATTATAGTCTATAAAACATATTTTTATTTCCCATCATTATTCAATTTATAATCTTTATAATGCTCATGGTTTTCTCAATCACTCATGTAAAAAAAGTAATGTATAAATTAAAAAAAGTATACGATATAATAAATTAGTTGACACCCATTTCTTACAAATATGGTAGCTCATCCTTTCGGAAGTAGAATTCGATTAATATTCAAATTTTTTAGATTAAATATTATAATATATATATATATATTAAACCATTGGTTTAATATATTATAATATTTTAGAAATATTATAATATTTTTTTATTTGATATTATTTTACCATTAGAGGAAAAATCAAAAATATAATACTAGTTTAGGTTTCTAAGGAACAATGTATTGATATGGGATGGGAAGAATCATTTAGTATTTTAAACATTTTATAATTCCATATATATTTTTTTAATTGCACATTTTAATGGGCCTTAGTCCCAAATTTTTATTTTATTTCTCATTATTATTTATTTTCATGAAGGAATAAAGAAGAAAATTATTTCTAAATTTAATCACCCCAAAAATAGTTTTAGAATATTAAAAATAAAAAACCCGGTCAATGAGAATAATCACTAATTGGATCAATTAAATTATAAAAATTATTTTTTTAAGACTTATAGTAGTTTCATGATCAATGATACTGTTTTTTGTATTCTTATATCTGTGAGTATTTTAATAATAACTGGATAATGGTAAGGAATAAAACATTACTAACTTTAATATTTTGGCATAATGGTCAATGATATTTCTCTTCCTTAATGAAATTTTTTCACAATAAATTATCTCATATTATTATAAATATTACGATTATAATCATGTGGGTGAATTTTAAATTGTCACTCACCCACCTCTTAACCAAAAAAACGTATCAAATAGATTGTGGAATATGTATAACTTAATGAGTTGGGGAGTGTGGGGGGGATCATCCATGTTTTATATTATATTTTTAGCATGGATAAGATTCATGATGTGGTATGACATGATATATATATATATATAACATACATAAATTGTAAAAAATTCAATATATATATCATTTGAACCAAATAAAATTTTACAATAATTATTTAAATTTCGTATTTTTAGTTATGATATCAAAAACTATAAAATTAATATTATATATAATTTAGTAAAAAAATTGGATCAATTTTTTGTGTATACGGTAATCCCCACATGATATTTTTGCCTTGTGTATATCATTTCCACCAAAGTGGCACTGGAACATACAATTATAATACACTAAATAATTAAACCTATGTTAAGACCAATGCTATCTGTGATGTTTAATATCATATTTGAGATGGTAAACGAGATAATATTATATGAATGTCTATGGAAATATCTATTTTGGTTGTGTAAGAACCCTAATATTCATTTCAGGTAATCGATCATTAATTTAGGTTGTTTTTTAGGAAAAAAGAAGAATTTAGAAAATATATGAGTACACTGTTTGTACTCTTGAGTACACACCATGTAGTCCATTGCCCCATGTTACTATGTACTGGCCTTGTTATGGTTTGGTACATGTCTATGTGGGTAACTTGGTAGACCACAGAAGAAGGGGGTCGATTGAGGCTAATACACGATGTCTACAGTAAATGAACACACCATGTGATTTTATTTTTATTTATTATAATAGCGAGGGACCATATCCCACATCCA
This sequence comes from Viscum album, assembly GCA_963277665.1. NCBI lineage: Eukaryota > Viridiplantae > Streptophyta > Magnoliopsida > Santalales > Viscaceae > Viscum > Viscum album. The sequence continues at coordinate 285,738,873 of OY728153.1, read as the reverse complement.
GAAAGACCTTAGTGTCCCTTTCATTCTACAGTAGAGAGACCTTATGACCAAATATCTTCGATCTCCTCTCGTTCCTCCATATGAGCTCTGATTGAGATGATGTTGGGTGGGTTGGATTCCCAAATGTGATTTCTCCCTTTCTCAAGACCCCCTATCCCTAATTTCTCCTCTCTCTTTAGTTATCGAGGGGTGATTTTTTAACCTTTTTGTTGAAATATGTCATTATATGCCAATTCGAGGGCCAACGTTCAAGAGTGGTCATCATACACCGTCAAAGTATGTGGTTTGTCCCTTTTTTTGGATGTGTATGGCTTATATATTCTAAAATTGCCAGATAACCTTGTTTAGGGTATTGTGTGGTTTTTAATTTAACCTTGTTTAATACTTATTATGATTTTTTTGATTGAGAAAGGGGTATTTCATAGGCATACAGTTTAATATCTTTATTATGGATGTGTTTCCAATGTTTTATTGATTATGGTCATTTAGTCTAGCAATGATTGTTAGGTTTCATTTGTTTCCATGCATTGTGTAGTTAGGATGAGTTATTGTTTATTTGAGATGCATGTGTTTCACATTGTGAAAGTTGACCAAGGGGAATGGATCATGAGATATTACTGAGGTAAGGTCATTTATGTCTGAATTATTTCTATTTCGACCCAGATGTTTTTATTGGGAGAGCTTGTAGGTGGTCATAGAACAGAGTAGTTAGACCACAAGAGCTACACAGAGGGTCTTTATAAAATGAATGTTGTACCTTTGGGAATTGACTGTTAGAGCTAATCAGTGTCATTATATTTTAGTGTTGTTATGCAGATCAATGGGTCTGAATAGTGAGGGCTTCCCAGGTGGTCATTTGTAAATGATTGGTGCTATATGGGACCGAAGTTGTTATACTATGTGAGCATTCCTAGATGGTATTTATTTATTGAAATGGTGATATGTTAAACCAGATGGGATAGACTGTGGGAACATTCCCATAGGGTTTCTTTTGAGTCAATAAATATTTGTGAAGATACTTTCGAGACAAATCCCATGCTTGGACTCGTTCTTACATGATTGTTTAGATGGTCTTTTGAGACATCTACTTGTTATAGTATACAAGGGGATACAGATCTTAGGCTAGATCTCAAGGTTAAATTATTCAATGGGTTGAATAATTAAATTATGTAAATGAATGTACATGGAAACTGTTTGTTTGTTTTCTTTTGATTATATACTTGTTTATTTATTCATTATTCATATTTCATGATATATATATTCACTGACATTTAGGCATAGATATTTTGGTGTTTTCCTACTGGGATTCGTATTTCCCCCTGTTTGGGTCATGCTTTTGGACCGAAACTGATTATATTGTTTCCGGTATAGATAAGGAAAAGCATCGTTCATCATGAGGTACTTGATTGTTGATAGAGTAGTAGAGAATGGGACCAAGATGTGGCTTGTGATGCTAACATAGTTTACTATTTTCTATACATTGTTTTCAGTATTATATTTCCTCCATTGTGACTTTTTTTGTTGCTTTCCTAGACATATGTGACATTCACACTTTATTTATATATGATGTAGTTGTTTATATTATCATTCTTCAACTGTATCATTATTTGGTATGGTATTACTGCTTCTAATATTTTTTACTATTTGTTTCCACTGTGTTACAATGACATTGAGGGAATAGTTTTCCCACTGTCACACATAAGTCCTTTTCTACTACTCAACTTCCACTAACATTCGGGGAAATGCATTTGAGGCCATGTGACCAGCTGGGTATGGGGAACCCTTGGGCAGCACCAGAATTCGGGATTGACAACGTGGTATCACTGGAGGTTCTATCCTGCTTTGTATTACTATTTGGAGCCTATAGATAGTGATAACGAGGAATGGGTACTATTTAATTAGCTATTCCTGGTAGTATCTAACACGTGTACATGGAAAAGACAAGTTACCTCGAATATTTCAATTTTTATGGTTTTTCAATTTTTATAGTTGATTTATTTCATCGTTGGGTGATTCCCTTTTTTGTGTTTTTGTCATTAATATTATCTATGTTCTATTTCTGTTGCAACTCAATGGGATGAGGGTATTCCATCTCATTCAACATATAGTAACTTACTAGAGATCACATGTCAATTATTCTTTTCATGTCATTTAAGATGTATTACAGATTGAATACTATTGTAATAGATATTGTGCTAGATATGAATGATGTTGTGATAGATTCCTGGATATAATACCTACTATTCTGATAGGGTATTGGAATGTGTAAATGTTCATTTGGATAGACACCAATGTTTCACCCCTGAGGTGTTATGGGACCTCTTGGATAGGAATTTGGTGGATCGAGTTTGATATTTAATTTAATTTTTTCATTTTATGATATGAATAAGGATTCCAAACATTGATTCGTTGAAGTATGGGCTCTCACGAGTATGATTGTTTCAGGCTTCAGTGAAAATTTTAATTTCTTAAGGGTTCCAGGGATATTTTATAGGATTATTGTCAAAAAACCAAGACAACACGACGTGTGGTGTTATCAACACACGCCCTGTTTTCTTCTATTTTGGAAGAAACAACATCACTCAAGTAAACACTGTGTACTTGGATTTCACGATGTGTAGTTCTTTGACAGCGTGACTAACTACATGAGTTGAGAAACGTTGTTGATAAAGGTTTGGTTTGACATACTATGTATTGTTATTAAAAGCTGTGTTGTAGAGACATGTATCCAACTATGTGACTAAAGACACGGGTGGATTAATTTTAGGTAGTACAAACCATGTCCATCTTGTACATGCTAGGTAGTGAACAATAATGTTTCTGGCCTTGTGACCAATGACACGAGTCGATAAGACATATCTGGTACACGTCATGTCAAGGGTAGAAATATCGTGTATTGTTACCAAGGAAAGAACACTGTGGTTTATCCATGTAGAGGATCCTTTTTAGGAGGGAAAATTCAAGTACACACCATGTATTAGGGGGAACACTCCTTATGTAGGGGTTTCACAAGAGCAGTATTGGCAGAGGTACACGCCCATGTTAAATTCCAAGTGAACACACATTGTAGTGGTTGCACATGCCATGTATGCATGTTTTGTAAAACATTAATGTTTTTATTCTCATGTTTCTATCATGAAATTCAATTTTGTTTTCTTTCATAATCATTTACTAAGGTTTTATCTTGACCATGAAAGGTCATGTTGCCAAGATGTCCTCCGGTTGTACTCTAGATATAGTGAAATGACCAGACACTGAAAATAGTAGATCAGGGACTACTAGGAGATCCCCATGTCATTGATTCCTTAGAACATTCTATGATACCAGACGTATGTGTTGATGCACAATTTTTTGAATTCATTATGAGGATGTTACATACTTTTTAGAGATCTCATCCTATCTTGTCTATGTTAGTGCTAATGAAGGTGTTCCAACCGTACTAGCCTCCCAGATTTTCATGGGATTTTGGACCACATGCTACAGAGTCATGGTTGGTATCCATGATTACTATCATCAACCATATAGAGATGCCTCCAGAGAGGAGGGTTAAGTTCACGACATACATGCTACATGATTATGGCAAGATATAGTGTGATGTTATCTCACATGTGGGGACATCATCATGATATGTCTTGGGAAGAGTTTCAGAACCTTCTATGACTACTTCTATATGGAGATGTTGTTAGCTGATCTAGATTGAGAGTTCATGCATTTGGTGCATGGTTCCCTTTGAGTGAAAGATTGTTATTCTTTTTTACATAGCATCAGTGCTTCACACCTGTTCTTAGAGGTGAAAAGTTATCTTTGGCTAGGTGATTTAAGGATGGTCTTAGGTATGAAATATGATCATAGGTGAATTTCATTAGGCTAACTTAATTGATGGATATAGTGAACCAGACCCTGATTACTACGAACAATTTGAGGGAGTTTAGAGATTTGAGGCATGTTGGTTGGACATCTAGGGATGGTACTCCTTCTAATTATTACAGGAAGCGCCGCATGGATCCATAACATGTTGTTTTTTCAGGTAGACAGGTGGTATGATAACAGTGCAGGAAGAGTGGTCATATAGGACCACATTTCCCAAAGGTCCCAGATGAGTTCAAGGTCATGCTGCAAGATGGTCCACATTCATTGTTTTTTTAGGACGCCGCCACCAGCAACTACTGATATGGGATCAGTTATGACTCCACATTCAGAAGAAAGACCACCAATTAGTCATCATTTCGGGAACTGAAGTTCGATAGGCCATTCAAACCAAGGAGGTGGTCGGGGCTGGGGTATCCAGATGATAGTATTTCAGAGATTGTAGGGTAGATAAGCTCAAGGTAGTCAATAAGGGTCATAGGGCCGCAGTATCAGTCAGGATTTTGTAGTGAAGAAGATCCATCAAGAGCATGATCTCAGACCCTCCATGGTTGTAGGTACGATTCTAGTTTCCTCTGATACAAATTCTTCCATTTTTTTATAGGGGATTCCCTTTGTTTTATATCTATTGCTTTTTTGGAGAGCCTCAGGCTCCTCATATTTAATTATGAGAATGTTATGACACTAGAAACTATGTTGTGTATTATGATGGCTATTGTACGTCAGTTCAAGAAGTTCCCTCTCAAGGTTGGTGTGTGTCACTTCTTATAATACATTTATGTATTATATATGACCGGTAACAATGTCATTATCGGAATGGACTATTTATCCCTTTTGAGGCCTTTATGGACTTCTATCACTATAGGGTGAGTTTTGTGTCACCAGAGGGAGGGAACTTTCTACTCAATGGTGAATGGGATGTCTAAGCGAGTAGTGTATCACCCAAGCATCATGGGTTTGGAGGAGTTACAACCTATATTTCCATTTAATATCATGATTACTTGGGGACTTCATAGATGTAACTTCCTTTAGTGGTGGATCGTTTTAGGAATGTCATCCTAGATGACTTTTTAGGATTGTGCATGGGGAGAGAGGTGGAATTCTCTATTGAAAATGTTCTGGGAGTGGCATTGGTTTCCATTCCTCATTATAGGATGGATGCACCATAGTTACATTTTAGTAGGAGGTTGTTAGTAGAGATATAGGAGAAGGGTTCCATTAGACCCGTAACTTCTCCATTGGGTTCGCAAGTCCTCTTCACAAAGAAGGTGGATGATACCCTCAGATGTTGTGTTGACTATTGAAAGATGAACCAGTATATGGTTATGAACTGATATCCTTTTTCGGGGACTGATGATCTCTTTGATTAGCTTTGAGGAGCTCGAGTGTTCTCGAAGATGTACTTGAGATTCTATTATAATTAGTTTCACGTTACACCATCCGATATACCTCTTACATCATTTCAGAGTTGGTATGGTCTATATGAGTATTTGGTTATTTTTTTGGTCTCATGAACACGGTGGCTGTTTTCATGGAACTGATTATCCTATTGTTCCATCTATACATGGATTATTTTACGACAATCATCATGGACGATATGTTGGTGCACTCTGACACTCGACATGACCAGGCCACCCATCATGAGATCATTTTGAGTACATTGAGAGTGTATATGTTATATGATAAACTCTCAAAATACATCTTTTGGATGGATTATATTTACTTCATGGGTCAGTTTATCTTAGAGACATGAGTGTCTCTATATCCAAAAAAATGAGAGTAGTAGTTCCAAGGTGCAATTGAATATTGTATTTGAGGTATGGATATTTTTGTGATGAATGGTTACTAAAAATTCTTTATGTATGAAATTTCATGCATAGAAACACCACTAACAGTCCTTACTATAAAGGGGAAGTACTTGTGGACATATTCCTATGAGCCAGTATTTTAGGAGGTGAAAGAGAGATTGACTTCAACATCGATTCTGCTTTTTCTAGAGTCGGGAAAGAGTTGCACCATTTACTAAGATGCATCATGTATTAGGATGGAAGAAGTTCTTATTCAGGGTGAATGAGTCTTTGTGCATGGGTCTCGACAGTTGAGGCCACATGAGAGTAATTACCCAACCCATGATCTCGAGTTTGTTGAATTTGTGCATGATTTAAACTATTGGAGACATTATCTTTTGGGAGAGCATTTTGTAGTGTTCAGTGAACACAAAATTATCGATTATATCTTCTCTCAGTGTGATCAAAAATTGAGATAGTGAAGGTGGGATTAGTACATTTAGTCTTTTTACATTTTGGATTCCATGCATGCCTTGGAAAGGTTACCCAATGGATAATACATGTTTCCAGAGGACACAAATAGATGTAGATCAGGTGGCCAACAGTGAGTGGTAGCTTACGGATCTGTTTTGAGAGATGCATTTGGAGGTGCATGACAAACAAGGGAAGAAATTTCTTTCTTCTATAGTTGTTTCCTATACTCTTCTAGATCTAGTGTGAAGGAGGTTGCTACCACACTCTAAATTCATAGTCATATGGGAGAGTGTGTCAGGTGAGGACCTTAATCCTGGGTGGTCCATAAGTGAAGTTGAGATATTACATTTTCATAGATGCATATTGGTGTTAGAAAACATATGTGTAGAGTTGATGTGGGATTTTTATTCCTCATTTTGGGCAGTTCATCTTGGTTTCACCAAGATGTATCAAAATTTACATTGTCATTATTGTTGTCTAGGTAGGAAGATGGATGTTGATGCTTTTGTTATGATCCTTTCATCCTATGAGTAGGTGAAGGTGGAGAATCCTTTAATATAATGTATTTTAAAATGGTTAACCAATCCTATGTGGAAGTGGAATGATTATACGATGGATTTTGTGATGGGATTACCACGGTTACCTCTATTTAATGATGCGGTTTTGGTTGTTGTTTGATAGACTCCTGAAGGCTTCACATTTCCTACCGATCAATGAAACATTCAATGTTGATGATCTTGTAAGGATATACATTTGATAGATTGTATATTTTCATGGGGTTCTACACTATATCATTTAAGACCAGGATGCCCATTTTACTTATTGTGTCTGTTAGGTACATTAGTGGGCCTTGGGTGCATAGGTACATTTGAGTATAACTTATCAACCTACGACAGATGGCCAGTCCAATTGCAAGATTTAGGTTTGGGAGGACTTTCTTCGAGCATACGTCCAGGATTTCAAGGGTTATTTAGAGAGACACGTACCTAGATTTTAGTTTACCTACAATGAAAATTTCTGGAAACGATTCGGATGGATCCTTAGGAGGCTTTATAATGATTGCCAGGCCGATCAACCATATGTTGGCAGGAGGCAGGAGAGGCAGCCATGTGGGGAACTTTCCCTTTCCAAGAGACCATTGATTAGGTGGAGTTGACTCAGAAGAGGATGGCTAGTACACAGTCTAACTTGAAACCTAATGATGATCGACATAGATGACCTTTCGTGTTCAAGTACAGTGATCATGTTTTCTAGCATGTCACTCTGATGTTGGGACACACTAGGATTAGGATACATGGAAATATTTCACTGAGATACATCAGGATATTTGAGGATTTATAAAGATTTGGGCTAATTTCCTATCGGTTCCTGTTACCTAAGAGGTACCAGGCTATGCATGATGTCTTCTATGTTACTCATCTACAACATTTCCTTTCAAAACGGTCTCATGTTTTTTAACCCGTGGAGGATGAGTTGGAGGTGGATTCAAACCTTCAAGAGCATCCTTTTCAGATTGTGGATAGTAGTACAAATTTTCCCTATGGCCAGTCTGTTCCTCTAATACTGGTTCTCTTCCAGCATGAGAAAGTACGTGACGAGACTTGGGATACAGAGGTTGATGTATGATCATAGTGGCCAGAGTTGTTTGTTGTTTCATCTTCGCAACCCTAGGAAGGGAAATTCATAGATGAATATTATTATGGGGGAAATTTTGTAACAACCATGATATTAATTTTAGGAAATCGATCATTATTTTGGGTTGTTTAGATGAAAAAGGAATAATTTGTAAATTTTCATTGTACACGCTGTGTAATATTGAGTACATGTCGTGTACCTAGTTACTGCGTGTAACTGTTTAATGGTCCTATAATGGCTAGATAGATGACCATGTGGGAGACTTGGAAGACTTCATAAAGTAGGGGTTGGTTGAGTCTAGTCACAACGTGCACATTAAATGAACAAGCTATGTGCTTTTTTTTATTTTTTTATCCGCATGGGATCGTGTCTCACATCCATTAACAATGTTTTCTCCCCGTGTTTTGTAGAGAAGGGTGATGTACAACCGAATATCTTCAAGATCCTCACGTTCCTCTGTCTTAGCTCCAATTAAGATGCCAACAATTGCGTTTGATTCCCACTCGTGACTTTTCTCTTTCTCTGGAGCCTCTCATACTATCTTCTCCTCTCTCTTGAGTAATTGAGGGTTGACCATTTTAGCCTATTTGTAGATATACGTCATTCTAGGCTAATTCAAAGGCCAATGTTCAAAATTGATCATATTAAAACATCATGGTAGGTAGTTTGTGTATTTCTTTGGTTGTATTTGGATTATATATTCTACAACTGTCAAATAACCATGTTTTGGGTATTGTGTGGTTTCACGTTTAACCCTATTTAATAACTATTATGGTTTTTCTTATTGAGAATGTTTTATTTCACAGGTGTACTATTCAATATACTGATTAGGGATGTGTTCTGCCTATTTGATTGATTACGTCCATTAGGTATATTAATGCATGTTAGGCTTGATTTTTTTATGTGCCTCATGTTGTTATGATGAAGTTTATGTTTATTAGAGATGTATGTGTCTCACATTGTGAATGTTTCCCAAGGGTAATTGGCAGTTAGAGCTTCCAATAGTTGTGTAATTTAGGTAGTAATTGTTGTTATGTTGAACTAGAGGTGTTGACTGTGACAGTTGTCGGGTGGTCATTGAAAAGAGGGGTTATACCATGAGAGCTACCTAAAGGGTTGTTATTAAATGAATGTTGGACTATTTGGAATTTACTATGAGAACTACTATGGGTCATTTTAATTTAGTGTTGCAATGAAAACCAAGGTGTATTGACCATGAGCTTTACCTAGGTGGTCCATTGAAAATGATAAGTGCTATGTGGGATCAAAAGAGTTAAAATGTGTGAGATTTTTCAAAGGGTCATTATTTATTGAATTGATGATATAGTAAACCAGTGGGGTTAGACTATGAGAACATTCGTAGAGGGTTTCATGTGATTAAATGAATAATTGTGACAAGACGTCCGGGCCAAAGCACAGGATTGGACTCAGTCTTACATTATGGTTTCGATAGTATTTTGAGACCTCTTTTGGATAGAGTGTACAAGGGGATATTGAGCTTAGGATAGATAAAAAGGTTACATTATTCCACAGTGTGATTAATTATATAATGAAAATGAATGTAATTGGAAACTACCTGATTTATTACATTTGAGTACTTCCTTTTTTATTGATTCAATTTTCAACTTTCATGTTATATATATTCATTGACAGATTGGAATAGATCATTGGGTGGTTTCTTACTAGGATTCATCTCATACCGTTTTTGAGTCATTCTCTTGGACCCAGACAGATTATATGGTTGAAGGTATATATAAGGGCATGTGCCCTTATTCATCCGGTACTTGATTGCTATTAGAGCTGGAGAGAATGGGACCAAAATGATTCTTGTGATGCTTTTGGAGTTTACTATTTTCTATACATTGGTTTCGGTGTTGTATTTTTGGTATTGTCACATTTTTAGATTCTACCCAAGATACATGTGACTTGGATCATATATTTATATATGCTATAGTTGTTTATAGTATCAGTATTTTACCTTTTATTTTTTTATAGTATTACTGCTTCCGCTCTTGTTTACTATTTGTTTCTACTGTGTTACTCTACCAATGAGGGTATTGTTTCCACACAATCACACCTAAGGACCTCGTTGCTAGTAGCAGGATCTGTTGTTCAAGAAAAAGCACTGGATTCTATGTGACCAACTGGGTATGGGGCAAGTTTGGGGATCACCCAGAACTAGGATGTTATAGGTTGGACATGACATGATTTTTTTTGTGTTTAATTGAAATATATAATTTTTAATTTATTTGACTATAGTGAACACTTAGAGCTATATAGGGAAGGTCTATGTATTTTTGGATAGAGTTTCATAAAGGAGGTGAAAATCATAATGCAAACATATTAATCATGTATTAGTATTTTTTGTTTCTTTCTAGAAAAATATCGATTTAATATTATGTTATGATATTGATCAGTTATACAAAAATTAGTGATACATATGGTTAAATGATAAGAACTATATTTTTCTTCCAATAAAATCATGAAATATAAGTTGTAAACTGATTGGGGAATGGAGGTGGGGTTTTTAATAATGTGAAATGATACTGAAAATAGTCTTGCATTACATCTAGAGGTATTGGGTGATGCTAAAGTGATTCAATTCTACAAATTATACCTATATCGAAATGTCATAACTAGAAATCATGATTTTATGAATAAATTAAGATTATTGATTAATAATATTTTTTACAACAAAATGATTTTTAGATATAAATATATGGATATATATCCCTTTATTACTTAATTTTAAATTCAAATGAAGACCGAATTTTTAGAGGATCTAGATGTGGGATAACAATTTGAAATAATTAATATTTTCACATCATGATTTGTTAATTTACAGATAAACATGGGACAATAAATATTTTTCCAATTTACGAATATATGATTCTTTTTTTCATTTATATTTCAATATTATGTGTGGTTTTGAAGGCTACTCATTGGTAGAAACATAGAATAATGTAAAAGATGAATTTAATGTAAATAAATCATGATATTTAAAGAAGAAATTTAGAATGATGGAATGAAGAATAATGGAATGTTATTTGGAGAAAATTTGGCACATTAAAAATTTTAAGGGAATTATTTTTTATTTTCTAAATTTAATTGATGATTCACATTTGATCAAGATGATTGGGGACCAGTATAAAACACCCTTAATATTATATTTACATTATTTTGTTAAAATTTTGATTAGAGTAACCTACACATAAATTATTCTATTGTTCCATGTCTTGAAGTTGTGTGATGGGAGAGAACATGATGAATAGTTTATATATTTACAATGTTACAAGACTTACATGGGTGATCAAATTGAGACACCCCAAACCCTCACCCTTATGTTGGGTAATAAAAACAAAATGTTTAAAAAATTTATTTGATACTAGGTGAGAAAACCCATCTAAAAAGGAAACTATTAAGCATTATTATTATATTTTAAACATTATATCTTAGAAATAATGTCACAACCTTGAGAACCACATGTTTAGAGTCTATGATGATTAACTACACGAAAATATTATTTCATATAATTGTGAAAATGTCCCAATAATCGGACCACACTATACCTCCTTGTAGAATTTACATATGTTATACTCATTATAAAAACCTAGTGAATGAAAAACATATGAATGGGGTGATCCAAAATGACTAATAAGGTAAAAAATATCAAGATGTCATCAAGGGTTATTTAATAAGAATGAGATAATGTGAACATGAGAGAAATATAAATGAATAAGTGTTTTCCAAAAAGTATCATTTAATTATACATATCCTCTATTATAAAAATATATATCTTGGATTAGGAGAGAGAGAGAAAATGAGATAATTGAATGAGCAATGGAACATTACATAATCATACAATTCATGCATAATAGTTTAGTACATGTGTAAGAAAAAAAATCAAATAATATCACAAGGTTAACTACCAAGACCATCAAATAATAGAGTATCATTAATTATAACATATTTACCATCACATGGTGAATCGATCATCACTACCAATATCCCATAGTTGATAAAGAATAATCACCCATTTCCTATTATTATCTCATGATAAATATATCATCACCAAATGCATTGGTGGGTTCTATAGGGACCACCATCACATAATGGGAATTATTATATATGTGTTCCAAATGAAATCATTCACACATTATACCATGAAATCCCTAAGGAATTAAATTTTTTTTCATATCACAATATAAACGGTATGTCATGAAATGAAAATAAGAGAGTGATCTATTGGTACCAAAAACCCAATCACCCAGAATGAGTATTTCAAAAGGGAATTTAGTGGGTGATTTATAAAACACACCTCAATAATAGATAGATCATGATGATAAAAATTTTATTTAATGATAAAAATTTATATCCTAAATAAATAACATTTTCATAAAAAGTTGATGTTATGAGTCACTATAAAATCAATTTCAAGAATGTAACATGAAAATATCTTTAAAATATAACTTTATAATACATCCCAATAATATAACCATCAAACGAAAAATGGTTATGTAAAAGAAAATTTTACTATAAGAGAATGTATAGATCATGAAAGGAAATAATTTTTTATTATTTTAAAATATATATATGGAATCTCAAATCAATAAATGAATATTAAAACATCCATTTAAATAGTTTTAAAGGGAAATAAGAATATCACATGATAAAATTTATATTTGGTTTTCAAATTAAAGAATGAAAAAATTTTATAAAATAAATAATATTGAAATAGTGGAAATATTTTTTAAAATGAAGTAGAATTATTCTAAATAATGTTATATAATTATGAAGATATAAATTCATCGATGAAAAATTGATGTAACAACCCATCAAAGAGGAGTGCATGAGAAGGACTATTAATTAAAAATTTAATTGAGGTCAATTAAAATATGTTTCAATAATAAATTATATATCTCTTAACATATATGAATAAATCTGAAGAAGAATAATCAGAACTCAATCAATGAAATATATTTTAGAAAAAAACCATTATGATATTAGTTACCTTTGAATCGAAACCCTCAAAAAGATAAAACATAAAATAGAACATTAATTAACTTGAACAAAAATATATTAACTGTAAAATAATTCAAACATGAATTATATATTCTATTTAAATTTAAATATGTGAATTATATTAATCTTGTCACATTGAAATTAATTTTTCCTCAGAAAACCTTACCTTGGATTACTTCTTTGTGGGAAATGAACTATCTTATTGTATAACAACCCTAACTAGTTTAAAAAAAAATTAGAACCATATTCTTATATATTACATTTTATATACATTATATATAATCATTCAGGATATATATATTAGTTAATTATATTTTATTTTCAAAATTGAATGTTCATATTTTTATTTGCCTTGTAATAGTTTCATAATGGAGATATTGATCTTCATTTTTTGATAAATGTTCAATATTATAATATTATTTATATTATTTTAATATAACTTCCATAATTATTTATTCAGTTTTAATTTTATTCTGTGATATTTTCAATTAAAATTAATGAAGTTGAAATCGATGGAGAGATTATTTCAATAATTTTTAACAAATGAAATGTGGTATCTTAATAATGAGGTAAATATTAGAATAAACAGTCTAGAACAAACAAATAAAAATTAATTAATTATTAATATAATATATTATCCATTATTATTTTTCAATATGCATCATTGATGGAAATTTATACCATCATTCATGTAGGATGTCATACCAACCCAATCAAGAACAAGTTATAATCATTGTATGGGTATGACTATAAAATGACTAAAATGTAATTAACAAAATCATAATCATATTATATGGGTTTTATTAATGTGATGAATCCTAATTTTTTTTTACATTTAAGAATAAGATATTTGATATAAATATATTACTTACAATGAATAAATCATTTTTACTCTTGGTACGATCCTTTTAAGAGGTTAAATTGACAATGATCTTTTATTTTAAATATTTTTGTCAGAATTCCTAATATATTTTTTTTTAAAATAAAACATTATGGATAGAATTTTTTAATTCAATACATTATTACAACCATACATGTAAGGTGTTGTTGAATAATGATTTTCATCATTCGTGGTGGTGGTTAGCTCCATATGATGCGAACAATGATTACCCTTTCTAATGAAAGGGAGGAAGGAATAAAATTATTTTTAATGAAATATATTATTATTTCATAATAGTAAAAATACATAGGTTAATTTTTCTTATGGTTTGAATTTATTCAGTTGTGGTTGAAGAAGAAAAAAATGGAAAGTAAATGAAAAATCGTTGATTATGAGATTTTACAGACAACTCAAGATAACTCCTTGAACCTTAAGAAAAAGGTATTTTGGGGGTACCATCACCTATAAATCATTTAAAATAGTGTAGTTATGGGCTTTATTAATAATTTTGTTTAAAATTATATTTTGATTAAAGTGAAATTGGGTGGTGAAGGATCATTTTATAACAGAGAGGGGTGGTATTTTCATTATTACTCAGTACATTATATTTAGGACATGCAACTTTCAATGGAATGGTCATCCAAATTAGAAAATAATGGATATGGGATTTTTATTCGTCTATAAACCATTAATACATGATAATTTGGATATGGTTTAAAATATTTTTCATTTATTCCCCTTAACATAACTTTTTATCAGAATTTATTTTTATAGTGATACTCATATTTTTTCCTCCGTAACATGTTTTTAAGAATAAAAATTAAATTTAACCTTTTCACTAATTCAAACATTCTAATTCCAAATTGTTATACCATTTTATAGGATTCAATTTCTAGATGTTGTAATAATTAATTTTAATAAAATTATTCATAATGAAATGAAAATTGTTTTTAGAAAAATTCATTTTTAAGCATTAAAATGAATTTAAACCAAAAACATGTATAATATTAATTAACATGATATTTATCAGTTTTTTATTAAAATAATAATTGTATTAGTACATTAAAAAAAACTCAAACACTAATAGATCATTATTAATACATAATTAAAAAAAGAGTAATTCTTTTTTAAGTTTATAATAAAAAATAACCTATGCTCTAAAATTCATGCATGGGTTTCCAAATTCAACATAATTGTATTAAATGTATTTTTTAAAATATTAAATGAATATTTAGTTAATAAAAAGAGTTCATAAAATATTAATTCGTGTTTATATCATGGTAACTTTTAAACGGTAAGATATTTATAAAAATGTTATTTTTCTACTATTCTCAGTAGAATTAATATTTTGATAAAAACACAAAAAATCATCCTAGGATAATGTTATTATATTTAATAAAGAATTGGTTTTCATTTTTGGAAAATAAAATTAGAAGATTTAGGAGTTTGGCCTTTAAAGGAAAATAAATTATAGAAAGACAAAATTGTTTATAGAAAAATAACATTTCTTAAAATAGTAATGGTTCTTATTATAAGTTCATATAAATTACATTGTAAATTTGTTATAATGTATTATTAATATAAATGATATATTTTATCATAATTTTACTGAAATAAAATTAGTTTCATAAAGTAAACATGCGTAGCACATAAAATTTGAAATATGATATAAATATATTATTATGAATAAAATGATATCATTATTTATTTAGAAACACTAATTGAATTATATAAATGAGTTACTCTTGAAAATGGCATTTAATATTATTCAAAATACTAAATGAGAAATTTTTAAAAAGCATGTGATATATAGATAATTTATTAAATTTATAATTTCATGTTTATGTGATGCTAGATTCTACATAAACAAACCTTAAATATCATCACATAATACATAAGGATAAGATAAGTAGTTACAGACATTATAGGTTTTGATTCAATATGAATATATCTCATGGTAATTCACCTGATCTTGAACTTCTATTGATATTTTTTTTCAAGAAACACTTGATAGTAATTGGGTAGACTTAGTTTTTGGAAAACACTTGAGTAAGTATTCCCTTCCAGAATCAAACAAGTGATCATTTTATATGAGAATTATACTACATTATTCGATTAATTTTATTTTATACGGAGATTTCATAATTTGGATATTTTTATTTATACCCGCTAATTTAATAAATATGTTATAATAGAGACATTTAATATATAAAATTTTCTCTTAATAAAATATATCATGATTCATTTTAGTTTAGAATTGAATATAAAACACTGTTTTCAAAAAAAGGTTAAATATAAATTGATACAAAAACCTTATGGTGTCACATTCCCCCCACCTAAATAAATTTCATCTTCACAATTAAAATTTCCATTCACTAATGAAAATATATGTGTGTATCTATAAGATAGTAATGGATCAACATATATTTCATAATGTGATATTAGTATTACCTTATTTGTTAAGTTTGGGAAAATAATATTTTCCCTATTGAAAGAATATCTTGATATTTTGAACCAATTTCTCCAAATATTCCTCCTTAACAGACTATAAATCTTACTACTTGTGAGAGACATATCTTTTGATACAAAAACCTCATCATCTTATTTACAAAAAAATACTAAAACCAAAATGGTTTTGATAATATAGAAAAAAATTAAATTTAATTGTCATATGAAAATGAAAACTCAATCGTATGATGTATTCTCTATTGAAAACATCATTTATACATATGATAATTTTTGTTTAATTATTGGATTTTTCATTAAATAATTTATTTTAACATTGATTGTCTATTTCCATTTTATTATTGGGTTCTTAAACCAAACTCTTTATATATTCAAACCTCAAATTCCATTTAGATCCATCATAATGATTCATAAATATCACATGTATCACAAAAAGTATAACCCCATTGATTTTCAAATTAGGGGTTCAGTTATAACTATTAATTATTTACATAGTAATGATTGATTCAATCTGAAACTACCACTTTTAAGAGGTAATAACCCAAGGTGTATCTGATCCAGAGCCAATATCCACATATTTGAATCCAGTCTATAATTCCATTAATAGGAAACAATTCAATAAATATTGTAACAAATTTTTTATTTTTTACATTATTTAGGAGTATCCCTAGTTTTTTCACTAATTTTCCCATATCGTAATCCACAAAAGCATTTAACACTAGTCTAAAAGAAACAGACAGACCCCAAAACCATACCACTAGAATAGGTGCTTAAACCCCATTCATTGAAAACTAATTTTGATATCAGGTCAAATTATATAGGGTAAACATGAATTTTTTTAAAATTATTATCACATTTTAAACATTGCATTAGATAAAAATCTAACAAATATATAAACTATAAGTTTAATCTATATGGATATTCTCTAAATAAAAATATTATTTCACCTAATTGTGAAAATTTCTATATAATCACAATATACAAGACAGACTTCTTAGAAGCTCATATATGATACTTATATTTATTACAAGGGGAATTAAAATAATAGAAAGGGTTAGATCAACCAATTAGTAATGGAAAACTATATGATTATTTAATCTATGGTTATATGATCACCCTGATATTAGTTTAATATGGGATAAATAAGGAATAATAATAGTTATTTATAAGGAATGATAGAAGGATATTTAACTGCAACTGATCAAATATATAACATGTCATAAGAGAATGGGAAAATTAGTCAATAAATATAAACCATGGAATATTACATTATTATATGATTATGGTATAATAGTTTGAAACATGTATAATAATAGATAATCATAACATGTGTCAATGTTAACTATAAAGACAATCATATCATAATACATCATAAATCATCATCTATTTTCCTTCACCTAATGGAATTTTTGTCACTACATGTGTCATCAACTGAAATAGAGCAGACCTTCTGGAATGTGGTTATCTGAGTGTTACACCCAACACACCCAACCAATATGCCAAGGGCTGGGGAAAATTACTATGTAATAATATCACACACATCTGAGGAAATTTCCTAATTCACCTACACAAACAATCACATGTCTCTAACCACCATTACAATTATAAATTTTATAACAAAAATTATACCACAATGAATTTATACATCTATATACCATGACTAGCTTATGAGAAATGTATAAGAACACATAATGGTCTGAATTTAATCCCACCAAAGCTGTAAAAAGCATTCAACTTTCTCTGAAATAGGGGAATGGTGTTAAATTCGATTCTGAGAACTATGGTCTTTCTAGGTGAAAAATTCTCTTCCACCTCTACGTCTACCTATTAATATATCATAATTCAAGTTATATTTATAATAATTAACATGTGTTGGAAGAGACCATGCATTGTTGATTATAAAAATAACTATTAGTACACCTCAAAATCACCAGACACAGAATATCAATATAGATAAAGAGGTCATCTCATCATCATAATGATTTCTCAATTAGAATATGATACATAATGAAAATATGAAAACCCAAATATACTCAAGATAGACTCTAAGTTTAAATGTAAATCTAAAATCAAACTACCATCCTAATAACCTGCTCAAGGATTTAAGGTAACACTCATTTGGGAGAACTCACTGCTAGATTCTGATAACACTAATAGAGGGGATCATATTCCCATGTATGTTGTTCTTGGGGATTCCAAAAACAACATATAGGAAAGAAGAAATAATGATAGAGAACCAAACTCCAAGCAACTAGGAGGGATTTTATAACTCTATCTATGTCTATTATCATAGAGGGGATCACATCCTACTCCATCCATCCAAATTTAAAATTTTGTTAAGCCATTTTGATAATAAATTGAAAACCTAGTTCATAGAAAGACCAATAAGTGCTAAATAAATTTACAAAATGAATAAACACAAGAAATTGATTAGTTGAATCAAATACCCTATAATGTTTCCATTGTAGTGGACTAACCTATATTTCTGGGTCCTCTCTCATAATCTATTCAAGGTTAAAGAGCATCCTCTCTATTGTATGAATTAAATCCATCAAGTAGATTATGATCTGATTGAAGCCCCAATCCAATATTAGATCTTTTTTATCTATCAAAAAATCATTCTCCTCATTGGAATCAACATTAAACCTTCTACCATAAATTCAATTAATCTATTCTTTTGAGACATTGGGTCGGACAACATTTTCTAGCTTTTCTTCCTTGGAGTGGAAAATCAGTTTCAAAAACTCCTTAGGTTCTTTACATTCCCCATTATGTGGCCCTTTATTTAATAATTTAATCCCTTCCCTACCATCCTCATATCCATCATCTTTGGGAAATAGTAGTAATACATGGGTCCCTTTGTTTTTTTCCTTCTACCACTATGTATTTCCCAGAAGCCCTAAATCATTATCCTATTATTCGTTTGAGGGCTATGAGGTACTTTACCTTGAAAGTGGTCTATGTTATCCATTTAGAGTTCACAATAGATATCATCACCTAAATTATAATCCTCTTGAGTAGGGGGGGGGGGTTCTTGAACACTGTAACCCTCAAATCAGTTCCCTATCATGATCCTCAACCCTTTTTTGATTCCCCTATGCATACACAGAAACTCCCTCTTCCCAAAATTGATATCCAATCTATTCTTCTTTCTCCCATTCCCAAACATTATTTGAATCACAAGGTTGGAACTGAGGATATTTACATCTATGTTCTCCAATACAGTCACTCTATCTAACCTCTCTATTCCACTATGAGTCTCTATTTCAGCCAACAAGAAAATATTCCCCTGCACCATGTTCGATCCAGCGAGCTATCCATATCTTCATCCCATGAACTACGCTTTCTTGTTAGTTCCTTCCCATCTCCAACCATGAGTTCCACTATGATCATGGAAATCACCAACTATCAGGTATTTCACACCTTCCTCGAGACTATGAATTATAATCGGTATATCCACTGCTATCATTTTTGTTCCACCCCCTACATAACCTCTTTTCCACCCACAAGCAAGGGACTTTTTCCCAAACCCCCTTTATGAAGGGAAAAACAACTGCAACTTGAAATTCTATCACCTTTAACATCACACACTTCACTACATCTTAGGGACCCATGGAATTCCATTACTACAGCTAATCATCCATGGAGTTGGTCTCCACTCTTGTACAATCATGTTGCCAAACGGACTCCACCACATTAGGAACAACATCTCACACCTCCTCACAAGCTACCATGATAGTATTATCTAGATCATGCTGGACTACAAGATCCACCTACACATCGTACCCGTCATCTTGACTTACAAATAAGATTTTGATTTTTATACCTCTATGACCACGACGAAAACTAGAGACCACATGGTTAAACGAGTGACACCCTAGGTAGAATGCATGCCACAACTAAAATACCACTCGTTTCATCCATCTTAAGTATTAACAAACTGATATCCATAGTCATTCCTTTAGCTCCTTCAATGCATAATACTCAAAATATACGCCAGTGATGATTGGATGAAAAACTCCAGAAGTGTGATTATCATAGAACAAATACCTTCCTACCTGATTCCCCATCATAAAGATAATCGAAGGGTTATAGAAAGGTAGTGAAATATTTGGAAAGAATACCAAAACCAAGGTCGAAGGAATTTCCTAATTCATATTTAACTTAATAGACTAGAAAAGAAGGTGAAAAGAACATCTATTCAAAACAAGAGGGGTGCTAGACTATGAAACAGTCAGATCATCCTCTGAGGATAAATGGATCAAAAAGTGGAATAGATCAAGAATACCAACAACCACCTGATCTTAAAGCCCCATGAATCAAAAAAATATATATCAAAAGGAACAATCGAGGGTCAGATACACCTAAATTGAGCCACAAGTGTTGACCAATGATGATCTGAAGCTACATTGCATTCTTTTTGTTTATATCATGAGGTGACGTGAGTTGTTGTGAAAATCCGAAACATTAGGGAAAAGGGAGATCGATGGGAAATGCGGGAGAAAATATGGGGTTGTTAAAGGGATGAAGGGCCTAGGAATCCAATCGGAAGGGTGGACATTCCCCCCTCCCCCCTCCGAAGGGGAGGGGTCCAGATCCACATGCATCTCTGCTAGGTCATACCTGGATCCTTATTGTACCCTCATAGGGATGAAATGAGGAAACATTACCTACTGGTACTTCTCTACAGTGAAGAGAAAATGGGACTCAACATTCATTTAATGAAGTTCATGGCATGTACAAGTAGTATATGACATGCCTTAGATAGACCGTGTAAGCCCGTGTCCCCCAGCTTGTGCCCATATTCTTTGATCCAATTCTCATATACTTTGGTTCTTCCATTGTACACTACTTTTGTTGGTGTACCTAGTTGTGGCTATAGACCTGGATATGTATGATTACAAAGACTTTCCCGCATACTTCTATCATGAACATGTACTTTTCCATGTCCATGTGTATGTACCCATAAGGTAGGCACGTATCCTATAGTAACAGGTCAAATGATGTGTGGTATGTCTCACATGGTAAGTGATATTTAATTTTCCAAGAACCCTACATGCTGATGCTAGGGGACTACAATGAATGTTTTCTATATAATACAAAATCTAAAAGTTGGGTTTTTAAAAAAACTATTAGTTCTAATGAAATGACACTCACAATATTTATTCCATCATTTCTAAAAAAAATATACACTAAAAGTACATTTGGCCATGATTGAGCCTATCTATCACATGTGGCTAGATTCTATCTACGCAGTCTACTCGAAAATCACTTTCCATTAATCTAGATCTCCCAAATCCAATAATGTGAATTGGTATTCTCTAATAAATAACGAGATCATTCATTATCATCTTCCAACCACAATCACAATATCAATCCAAATCTAGAACATGGTGTGAAGATCTATTACACCAAGAAACAATTTTTCAATTATTGGTCACCATGAATTTTTTAGATTGTCAACTAAATGGGGTTCTGATGATGAAATCATGAAAAATGGTCTGACAAATACAAAAAAAATAAGAGGAATGAAACAAAAAAAATTATTCATGTTGTACTAACTCTAATTCCATTATAATGGTAAAAAATAACAATTATATAAAACCCTCAGTTCATTACACTAGGAAGATAAATCAACACCCAAAAAAATGATCCATTCGAGAATCATTGTGTTAGTTGAATTGATTCATGTTTATCGTGGGGTATGAAAATTGGAATTAAAACATCATAAATGAATACCCTAACTTGATTTAATATTTATTACTAGATAATAATGGTTCCATGTTAATGTTATTGGTGAGATCCATGAACTATGGAGATGACTGCTCCTTAGAAAATCGATCTCTAATCCATAATCCCATTATTGACGACCAAATAATCCTCTATGGCCCCTATAAACTGTGATAGGGTTATGTGTATTACCTACAGTTTTATATATAACAATTATTTTATATAGGGTGGATTGGTTCACAATAATTAAATAAAAACTAATTTTTTTAATTTTTTTATATATTCATTATCTGTTTTGACAGATTTTTTAGAACACACATGTTTTCAACAACGATTATGTATGAACAATGGTAAAACCATATTTTATATTTAATGTATGTATCATATTTCCCATATGATACTAAATTTTCGAGTTATTACACTATTTCATAAAAAAAATTCAGGATATAATTTATGTAATAATTTTATTATATCAATAATGGGCCTCCACATGCACTGAAATATCATGATAACTATGTTTTTGAAATTGAATGTATTTTAAAAAAAATTAATTTCTTCAAATAAAAAATATTTCTTAAATTCAACCTATCTTTATTTTTTTCATCCTAAAAAGATAACGGTCTACTCAAAAAGTGATGAGGGTACTAAGCTTGTAGCTAGTTCTCACACTTTTATAGTCTCTAATGAATATTCTCATACTACCACTATACATGAACCAATGGAATCACTCACCCATGAAGGATCATCATCTATAGATCCTCTATGTATAACTCACACATTAAATAACATGTGACCTTTAATAGACATACCTCTTCAGCTGTAACACATGGAAGACATCTTGTTCTCTGTCTAATTGCAGTAGTAGGTCCTAGTTGTAAGCCAACACTCCAATACAATATTAAATCATGAATGGAACAATGGTCCTTATTGACAACATTCTACACAATCCAAATCTCTATAATCCTCACAGAGGCTATAATTTTACAATGAAATGTTCTCCCTCTTCAAACACTAAATTCCACCATCATATGTGAACATAAATTATTTTAAATCTATAGGAAATATTCATCTGTTATTGGTTTATATACACCAACTCTATTACTTATTGCACTATATCATGGTCTATAAGTGCCAAATACTTGGGATTAGTCCTACAAAGTGAAAATCTATAGGGTCTCTTATTAAAATCCTTGAATGGTTTTGTACCATTAGTGAAGTGGTGGATATAGTTATATACAAACGCCTCCATGGTTAGTTGACCCACCCAACTAACTAATTTCAAACTTGAAATCCCAATGTATATTCTCTAGAACCTGAATGGTATGCTTAGATTGGATGCCTTTCAAGGGGTAAAATGATATAATCAAACACAATAGAATCCCAATGGCCTCCTACAATCCTCTCCATAATCATGACTAGAATTGACCATCATGGAATGAAATGATTATCAGTGAAACTTTATAAAGGAATTCTATCTCCTTAATGTAATGGAATCTCCAAATCCCTACTAAAATATTCTCTCATATGGCTTGAAATTGGTATGACTTGTTGAGTTGGATTACAATAACCCATATAACATTGTTCCCTATAGAAGATCATGGAATCCCCATCACAAATTCTATAAATATATCATCCCAATTTCAGTCTAAAACCACGAGTGTTGAGAAAAAAATACTAAAACATAATGATCTACATCCACCTTCTAAAAAACATGGCATCGAGATATAAATTAGTCTATGGAATTATTCATCCATATACACCAAAAGTGAGGCTAATGTTATTTGTACATCCTATCCATTACATGATGTACCACTAAGGGGGATGTATGAGATTCCCTCAAAATAATCTATTATAGTGTCACTAGCTCCATCATCTATCCTTAGTTAAGGATATTATGATCCACACCATTAGAAAATCCATTAAGGGAACATATAGTAAATATCAAAGAACATAATGTATCATAATAGGTATTTCTAAGTTGAGCCTCTCTAACATGATGAAAAAGCAATGATGTGACAAAAATTGATTATAATTAAGCTACACCATCTTTTTCTACTAAGGAAATCATTAATGAGGTAAAAAACTATGATTCATTGATCAACAACTATGAACATGATATCCTATTAAGAACATATACCATCATTTCCCCCTTCATATGAATATATACTATCTCAATGTCATAAAATTAGTGGAACTCTAAGCATCGCCTCTACCTCATGTAGAGATATTTTAATGAAAATATATACATGAGACACTTTTGGTTGTCATGTATTATAAAATGCTCATCCATAAGGTAGCGTTACAAAATAATCTAGTTGAAGACCAATGATTACATTTAAAGATTATTTTTACCATATTTTTACTATTGGGATCTCATATTCTAGGACCCATAGTCTATCATTTCCTTCTTCAACACCAGAATTCATCCATGTCTAGTTCTATAGGCATCAAAAAACCCTATGTACTCGACACCCTTCTCAGGTGGTCTCAAGATGGGGGTTATTTTTAATCATTGTTGGAACTCATGAAAATCGTGCATACACCCCTAAATCTATATGAATGTATTCCATTTTTTAGTCAAAGTAATCATGGGTGCTTATATCCATGAAAAATCAGGCATGAATATCAAATATTATTTTTCTTACATCATAAATTTTCACACCTCAAACTCTCTCAGGTTTCTCCCAATATAACACTGCCTCAAACATACCTGGGTCCACTCCTACTCATACTTAAAATATACATTTCATTTGTTATAGACCTCTCAATTTTCTAACAAACACTTCCTAATCATCCTATAAAGTAGGTTATATTTTGTAATTCCAATAATAATAATAAAATTTCTCACATAATACCCCTCAAACTTTGAGTAATCTAGGATGACATCGATGAAGACTGACATGAAGTAATCTAAGAAAGGCTTAAATTTCCAATTCAATTATCCCATAAACTCTACTTGGGAGTTATTCCCATTGAAGGGCATCACCAGTATTCATAGTCACTATAATAATAAAAGAATAACATATTTTGTATATCCTCATCCCAAACTCAATTTTTTGATAACTTGAATTTAATTAAATCAATGAGAATCATATCACCTCTTTTAATGGGTCTAAATGGTCATTGACTACCAGCAATGGATACAAATTAATGATGTTTACCTATTTAAGGTGACTGTAATTTACACAAAACCACATTCCGATGTATGACTTTTTGTAAAACAAAACTGGGGCATCCCAGGCTGACACACTGGGTCTAAAAAAACATTACTATATACATCCATGAACCACACCTTCATCACCAAATGATTTTTGGGATCCATCTATTTTGATGGCGTAAATATCAAGGTAGTACCTTGGTGAATGTTTATAAAGAAGTTGACCTCTTAATGCAGATGTAAGTCCATCAACTCTTCATGTAATATGTCCTCATTATCTTCTATCTCTATAGGAATACAATTTCTCAAAACATCTTTTTATCCCAACGTAATATTAGAAAAATGATGGGTAATTTGTTATATCCTCCCACATATGATCCTGTCATAATCTTCATAAGTTTTTTACTCTCCCATGAAGGAAAACATCATCCAATCAATGAGGAAACACTACATCATCCTCCTAAAATAGTCAATATGTGAATGAAATGTGGATATCTTTTCAATACCACGAATGATGTTATAAGGAATCGTCACTACTACAAAAATATCCCAGTGGAATATCTAACATCCATGAATTGGTTCACACTAGTGGCTAACATGTGTGGCTGATGAATCCCATGTGGTAGGGGTATCTAAGTGCAATGGTTGAGCCAATATCTCATATGGAATATCATAATCTCTATCCAAATAGGTGGAAAGGAAAATGTGTACATATCCCATGTTTATCAATACAATAGAATAATTTGAGAAGAAAAAAATAATACCTCTAATTAACAAAGGATATCCAAGGTTATAGTCTTCTACATCCTAATGCTATCATTATCCCTGACCACATGCTCCCTATGACTTGAATATAACTCCTTATGGTGGTGGTTTTGACTGATCAAATAGTTGACCACCTCTATATTCTCTCACATCCCCTCTTTCACATCATCAACAATGATGTCCTCCCTTCACTAATAGTTATCTCTTCTTAGGTGGTCCATCAACTATCTCCCGATCAACTTCACAGTAATATAAACAATCTTGAAAGATATTTCCCTGACCATTGCTAGAGTACCAATAACTATCTCTTGGATTACAAGACTTATATTGAGCTCCATAATCTACATTACCTTTAATCTAAAATTTTCTCTAGATGTCACAAGCATGTCTAGATAATTTAGTATGATAATGGATATGAGCTGCCATAGACTCAGCCCCAACGTGCCCACTTCCATCACCGACTATCGACTACTACTCCACCAAGAATCTATCTACTACCAAATAATTCTAGATCAAACCCATATAATTTTTAATTATTATAAATATAAAAAAACTAGATATATATATATAGAGGCCATACATGAAGGTACTTTTGTGGATGAACACATCTCGGTCCATATCTACAGAGTATCCTGAGAGGATAACAAACATTGAGGATAAATATTTCATAGTCATGGTGCATGGATAATGTTCCAGAATCTCATTGATGTATACTAATCACAATATTTATGTATAAAACTCCTCTCTAAAAATATTCTCAAACTCTATCCAATAATGATTCGGCTCATCATAAGTCAGAGTCACTAGACTCCATCATCTCCCTTTAGATCCATGAAGGTGGTTCTCCTCTAGGACCACCATCTAATTGTATGTTTCTTAACAAGGTGGAGAACTTGTGTAACTCCCTTGATACAGTCCTCATATTCCTTGGTCTATGTCTCTCCCTGAATCCTAATCGGTTGTTGCCTCTAAAACTCATATATTAGGTTCATCCTACACACATCCTCTGTTGGTACTACGATTGCATCAAAATACTCAATGGGTGGTTATAAGATTGGAAAATAAACAAATGATAACACCTATTATAAAAGACCATATATAATAGCCTCATCATTAGGAAATTCATCCTAGTAATATTATTGAAGCAACATAGTTGGAAGTCGTAGTGGATGATTCACAAAATAGATAATACATATACCATAGTGAATGAGTATATCTAGGAACTAACTCAATAAGGAAATGGAGTCCACATCCCATTCATATACGATTCATGTAAAAATGTTTTGCCATCACCTAGTGCCTACAAATATTGGGTAAACATGTATGTTGTTAGAGTCATAGTGAATGGATATGTCGGAATCCACCCCAACATCTTCTACAGGGTCTAAGAGCTTGACTCAAAACAATTTAACAATGTTGACCTACTCCCCATACCAAACCTCATAGCTTGAAAATACACAAACTCTGGTCATAATATGTCCTCCTATGATAACAATATTTCATGACATGATTCGACATGGCCCACCTAGTTTGGTTGAGAATAGTGTTACACCCCAATTAGACCTCCAAATATTAATGGGTTAGAGTCAAGAAAATAATAAGCATATCACACATATGAAAGGCTCTAACATAAGGTACCCTTACACACACAGGTCTCCAACTAGAAATAAAATGTTAATGATAAAATAAAATGATACCATAAAATATGAATATATCTATATCCCACAATTTGAGTACAAAAAAATGAATAGGAATGTATAAAGGCCCAAATATTAGCCCACCAAGATATAAAAAGAGTCTAGCCTACTAAAAATGAGGGGACTGTTATCAAAGAAACTCCTGGATGTAACCATGGTTTTGCAAAATCAACTACACTCTGTCAAATTCTAGTCCACCTAAGACTCCATAATAATGCATGTTGTCTGTATAAGACGTGAAATATGTTGGAAGAACCCATGTGGGGGTGAGTATTACAATACCCAATAGGCCATTCTAAAACCACCAGACAAAAAATACTAAGAGAGAGAGAGAGAATCTCATCCTCATGAAGATTGTTCAATCAAAATATTAGATATAATTCTCATATCAAAAACCATATATACCCAAGATAGACATTATGTCTCAAGGGAAACACACAACTATACTTCCATCCAATGATCATACTCGAGCCACCAATGTAAAACATTTTTGGGAGAACTCATTCCACATGTCTAATAACACTAATGGATCTCATCAGATAGATCATGGTTGTCGAGTCTCTTAATGAAAAAGTACACACTAGAACTTTGATGATCTAAATACACAAATAGGGTATCTTAGATAGGGAATGTGAGTTATACCAAACATTATTTGGAATTACAAACCATGTAGGGATTGCAAAACAATATACGTTGGTCACAGTGATTCAAAAAACCACACAGATGAATTAAGAAATAATGATAGAGGATGACACCCCAGGTAATAAGAAGGGATTATGTTACGTTTTATTAAACTAATCATATTGAGAGGATCGCATGATTTGATAATGATTTAATTCCCTACAGAACTTACATTTAGATGGAATGAGGAAACACAACCTACTGAAACTTCACTAGAATACAGTAGAAAAAGGATTCAACATTCCATATAAGAATGTCACTGAGGGTATTTGGAGTGCACGATAGATCATGGATTGATCGATTCTACTTGTGTCCTTCAGAACATTACCATTTTATCTAAGATCCTACATGTATACACTACTACAAATTATGCCTTTAACAACATTTTCCATTATCTACACTATAAAAAATTACAGATAAATGGCCTCTTTTTAAGCAATAAAAAAGGTCCGGATAAAGGGTACATTTTGTCATCATATCTTTTTGGTACTTAAAAAAGGGACACATTATCAGTGCTCTTATTTAGCACTAGTAAAGGGTACCCTTTATCAGTGATTTATTTTTCGAGTTGATAAGGGATACCCTTTATCGTCACTTTATTTTTAGCACTGATTAATGATACCCTTTATCGGCCATTTATTTTTCACACACATAATTGGATCCTTTATTAGTGATTTTTTAGAACTAATAATTTTCGAAATAAAATGAAATAATGAAATAAATAAAACATAAATCTGATGTTTTTAAAAAAATATATATAAAATATTTTAATTAAATAATTATTGATGAAAATGAATACAATGATTATAGTATATAAAAATTATAATTATTAATAAATATTGTACAGTAAATATATAGATATATGTAAAATAAAAATGAAATACATAAGGCTTAAAAATAAGTAAATTGAAAAAATATATTTAATATTTCAATAATTTTATTATTATTAATAACCATAATAAGCTGTATATTTTAAATATGAAGAAATTTTTATGAATGTATATAAATATGATTTATATAATAAAAAATATTTATGATTTACATTAAATAGTAAATTTATATTTAGTGAATAATTATTTATAATTAAGAATTAATACAAATTAAAAATACTGACTAATTACATCTGGTAATGAATATAATTGAATTCCATCTGTCTTTTAAATTTAACAAAGATATAATGTGTTTTATATTGGTTTCACATATATGTAATTATTACATTGTTTTTACAATGCATGAACATACACAAATATATATTTTTTGGAATTTAATCAATTTCTATTATTGATTATATATATGTTTACTATGTTTTAATATTTTCAATATGTAATCATCTATTTTTCAATATATTTCCAATTTTTATAAATTTATATTTAAATAAGTAAACATATCCATTTTTTAATATTGTTAAACTGTAATTATTTTTAATCATTAAATTTCACTCATTTTTATCATGCATGTATTTTCGATTAAATATTCATTAATAATGTTAATAAAATATTACTAAAAAATAATAAATAAATATATATATATAAATATATTTATAAAAGTATAATTATAAATTTTTATACATTAATATTGTTATAATTATAAATAAATAATTATATATTTTTAAATAATTATTAAATTATAATTAATTTAAATTAATAATAAATATAATAAATATATTTATATTTATATATTTTTATTATATATATATATAGTTTTATATATATATATAATGATATAAAAAAATTAAAATTATTTATATAATTATAAATTAATAATTATGAAATTGTAATAAATGTTTTTAAAAAATGATTTTATTTACTATAAATATATAAATATAAATATTAAAAGACGATGAGTAGTCATGGAAGAAGGAAATTTCTTCTCCATCACAAATTTACAAGAGTGGTACATGCACATGTGAACTACACTGCTATACGAACTTTGTTTTATATTCTTTTATAAGTAACCATATTAGTGTGAGTTGTGATATTTTGAAGTAAGTAGTGAAAGTTTATTGAATTAGGACTTAGATCGTAAAACTGAGTGTTTGGAAAACAGAAAGAGATATTTTTAAACATAGATCAAGGCCTACGAGGTGTTTTAGTTTCATGGGGGACTTTGATAGGGGAGGAAAATATCCTGATGTATACTTTTATTATTGGTGATAGATCATGCCACATAGTACTGAAATTTTGGCGTAGAGAGTATCATATGAGTTAGTTTTTTGTGGAGGATGAGGTGTTAAGGTATATATGAGGAAACATTTCTATGAAGGAGTTGTTGGGGGGGTCTATGCCTTCATGGATGGGATGTGTAATGTACCAAATAGGGTCAATATGATGTATCACCGAGGATGTCCTGTGATAAGGTAGTGTAAAATAAAGAATCCAAACATGACTGTTACATGTAATGTCTCGACCTGAATAACTATAAAACTAATAGCCATACCAATCACCACATGAGCTCAACCATGCCTCCCCTTACGCTAATGGCTTCCAACTAATAGAGAGTGTTCAATGATGGTATGGTGTTGAGTCCATACCCTCATTATCATAGTTGTACAACAGTATAATAGATAAATAAATAAATCACCAAACAACAGGAGTAGTATAAATAAAAGATAAAGTAGTGAAAGATAAATATAATAACTAAGTCAAATGTGTCCATAAACAAACAGAAAACTATGCATACATGTGCATATGAAGATTCAAAATCCAAAGATGGAATATATGATAGGTAAATGAAAAAAATACACAAACAATGAAAAAGAATAAAAATACCCAATGGTGATCAGTAATAAAATCTTTTATAAAAGCTCATTCATATGCCTTTAATTGGTTATGTATGACATATAGCATAATATATAATCCTTGAACCTATGAACATGAGGTCTCCTCAGGTACAGTAGTGTAATGGTGGCATGATCATGGTGTGAGATATATTCAGTAGGTCACCACCAATGGTGTCCAAAACATAATCAAATTTGGAAATAAAAATATGATAGTACGAATATGTAATGAAAGGATAGAATATTAATAAATAGTAAATCATTATGTATCTGGATCATGTTCCCCAAGGATACCTGGTTGACCATACAACATTGTCCTGAGCTAAAATAATATGAACCTAGAAAGCATGGGAATCTATATATATTTATATATATAACCATATATAGTATGTATACGTGTATATACACTATATGTGTGATGGAATATAAGGGAATTTACATGGATACTAGGTGCTAGAGGGCCCTGAGGAATAACATAGGAATCCATGACTAGTAAAATGATATATTGGCTCCAACAAGGGCACTAGCCTTGAATCTCATATGAATGTGATACACCATTCTCATCAATCAAGATGGTCGGTTGAGTCATCCTGGCCAACTCATGCTGCCATGGAACGTGTAATGTCATGACCATCATCTAGGTAAGATAAACAATGTGAAAATCCATGACCAAAACCCAATGTAAGGATGTGTGAAACTACGTGATTAACAATTCCCATAAAATTTGTTCACTAGCCAATATTCACGGTTTAATGTTGATATTAATAGGGTATTTCCTATTATAATTTATTATCATTTCACCAAATCTAAATATGGGTTTCATAATCTATATAATTAATATACATAATTATTTAACAAATGGTGTACCCTTGCCTCCCATTTTAATTCATTTAAATTAATCCAATTAATTTATTAAGAAACGAAAATCCATATGTAAATAAGAATAGAGACTATGACCATACCATTCCATTTCTCATTAAATTATTTAAAAATGGGAGGTTATAACTTCAAATAATGATATAATAGAATAGGCATTCCCCTTTTAGTTTAGAAGAAAATTGACCTCAAAATGTGATTTTATCAGAAAACATGAAATTTCCATTGATATCTTATTTAATTTCATTATGTTTTTGATGGAATGAAGAAACTCATCTCAAAAGTTGGATTTTGAGGAGGCATATGAAACTAAATAATAATTCAAATCTTTTAAAAAACCCAATGAGTTTGATTTAATTATTTAAAACATACACGAGACATGACCCACAATTGGGACACCCCATGGCAATATTTTGAGTCTAGTTGACCAACTATAAAAAAAATCTATTTTAAACCATATCAGTTCTTGAAATTAATGAATCTAGTCCCATATATTTAATTACACATATTGAGGTAATAACATGATGAATCCAATGTGTGGCACAAAAACATACATTATTCTATAAATATCATAGGGGAAAATATAAATACAACATAACATATACTATGGATTCTATAGTCATCTAATATTGAGGCCTGAATTGAGCCATTTTGAGAGAAAATGATAAAATGGAAAAATGTCCAAAAATTATGGTAAATTAAATCTCACCATGAAATCATAGAAGATAAAAATAAAATTGAATAAATGTAGAAGGGGTGTCCTAAACTACCCAATACTCTTATAACATGTTGAGAGAATCTCAAAATGGAAACCAATTGTGGGAGATCTCATCATAACTATCATATGTGAAGGAGATATCCACAAGAGATATTCATCACATGAGTAAGATGATAATAACGAGGAGAGTAAAATAAAAGAAAACATTGGAAAAGGATAATTTCAACCTATTAAATGATTTCCCCAACATAGATTCACAGTTGGCAATATCATATGCCAACAGTGTTTGATCCTCTACCCACGTAGGAGAATCGAACGGTTCATGCACAATGTTTTTCAAATAGTGCCCAAAAAATGCATTTCCCTCTATCAAGATCCTATAATAAGCCATCTTTCCTTGTTTCATAGATCCTATAATTAAAAAAAAACTGTGCAACACTTTTACCCTCTAGAATCACTATATGGGTTCTTATGGAGGTCCAAATAGTATTAGATAAATTATGCACCCCTGTCAGACATCATCATATTTCAGGTTTTGTGGTTAGACACTCCTAAAACTCGAAGGAACACCCAGAGCACCACTAAATAAATAAACCAAGTCATAAGAAAAACACAGTAAACTATCCCAACTTTCTGAATTTTTTTTTGAATCTCATTTAGAAATTTTATTCATCTACAAAAATGATAATTCTTTCTCCTTTAGAACTCAAATTCGAACCAAGTCCAAAACAAAGAAGTCGCATCCTATCCACCATATAAATTATCATCACCTAAAATCCTTGGTATAATAATGGAAATAACACCTAACCTAATCATGTTGTGATGTTTTTTTTCTAAATGGACAGGTTGCATATACAACACCCAACACACCTCCAAGAATCTCGAAAACCATATGGTAAATCAGCTATCAAAATTCTATACAACACTTGTAATCCAAACTTAAACATTATAAGAGAGATTACCCAAGCTCTCCAAATAAAAAACAATCATGTCATGGGTTGATTAATCACCTGACCTATGGAAGTTCCAACCATAAGTTCTATAATTTAATATCCATTTCCAAGACGTTATATTCAAACATGATGGATCTATTATAAAATCATTCCCATAGTGTTCATATGATGCTTTTATATTGATTTTCCCATCATGGGAGACCCAATTACAATAAACAAAATAACATCATCGTCTTTTGATTAAAAGGGTCAAATTTTGATTTTCCTGAGAAGAAATGGCCTTGCCAGTTTTCCTTAAATGGAACTTCTGACATTTTAATTTCACCCATCTTAACCTAACAGTGTTCTTGAAATATTTACTCATTTAATTCACTAATTGAAATAATAAATAAGTGAGTTAAATAATTCCCAAATGACTATTTTAAAAAAATCAAATCATAGACGGTCACCATAATAAAACCTGTAACCTCATGAATTACTCTCTAAAGCCTCATGTTTATTTTTAACATTTCCATAAATGTGTCTAACTGACCTTAGTGGGCATCCTATGATAAATAATTCATTTATTGTATTGTGCCCCTACACGAGCATGGGTGAATACATGATCTAACAAAGATGGATTATATCTATTTAAAATGTCTCATTCGAGACAAGATGAAAACCTAGATAACCTCAAAATCATCTACTAGAATATGATTAGTGCATCCTAGGTAGAGTATTCTCTAAAATTTACAATCGATATATCAATACACTGATCATTGTTCATGTATAATGAACACTAAAAGATCCCAATAGCTGCAAGTTCACGAACATGACGGTGTCCATGAGTCCACCTAAGGAATACTTACATGGGAGTATAGTTAGAACTCAAGATCCCAGGGAAACATATCTTACCATAATACAATAGGTGTAACGTCCATGGATTTTATTTATCAAATAGAGGGTATATTGTTTTATCTTAGTTGATAAGAAAATATATGTTAGTGTATCTTAGAAAATATCATCATTGGAGACATGATCATATATAATACAAATGTACACCAAGAGGATATCAAAAAACATCAATGAAGACATGAGACACTTCCATCTTGTCCAAGACGAGGTGATCAGTATGGTTTCCAACATTCCATTCCCAACTACAATAAGAAAAGGACAGTCAAAACACCTCAAGATGACTCTAATTTGAAGAAGCTCAGCTCACCTTCACACCCATTATCATAAAATAACCATTATTCCCTTAATAACTAGTCTTTACATGATTACACTATCATAACCACTTGAGTATACTCAAGGATAATGTTTTTTTAGAGGTTTTGTAACCTCTTACCCTTTGATCATCATGCTTCCTAGCATAAACAAACATGTTACAAGACTCACCAACCCTATGGGTATTCAAAATTAGTTATGATTTTATTCAAATAGTCATCCCAGATTCTCCTCCTTATAATATGATGGAAACGTTTTTCTATGTTATATGTGACACTCCCTATCGTAGGATTTTCATATTTCTCATTTACTGAAAATTGAAACTTATTCCACAGAACAAACTCCATCAACCACTAAACATGATTTCTAGATGTGTCCAACAAAAGTTTTACAAGTGTTAACCCAGATTAGATACAATGTATCCATATACAAGTGTGCTAGACCATATTTACACTAGAAATATGTATGATGATCTCCCATGTCACACTCACAATCATAATGTAATAAGATTTAAAATAAAATACCAACCATATAGTGTGAAAAAAAACATAATACACTTATGTACTTATCCCAAGAATACAGATGAGTCTAATTTCCCCTAATATCCATTTCCCACCACTCCAAAGTAGAATGGAGAATGTAGCATGACATATCAAGACTTAAACAGTCACCACCAAACTCATATCGTTCCAGATCCCATTTAGTAACTCGAAAGGCACCACATGTATCGATTTATAAGACCCAATGATTCATCTTCAGAGTGGAATGTACCTAATAGAATCCATAGGCTCACCAAATCTATACATTATAGTATATGATGGTCTATAAAAAGAACTATCCAATAGTTTTATTGTCCCATACAATAGTAGATCATAAAATTTAACTCTTGAGTCATCCAACCGAGAAGAAGTTAAAGGGCCCCATGACCTACCTACAATCTAACCATGCCTAAGGAATGTATATAATAAAAAAATTGTTCATTACGTGAAATATGTGCCTATATAAAAGTCAAAATTATTTAACATACAATAATTCTTCCTGGGAATTATTTTAGAAACTAAGAGTCCTACTAGGGAGAAATGAAACTGAAGCAATACCACATGTGAGAAAGTTCATAGAATTTAGCAGGGTTTTTTATGTTCTAAGCGGACTACCTACCATAGGCTAGACCCTAAAAAATAATAATCAGTCATCCCTAGGTAGGACATAATGAAAATTATCACTAGGCTATGCCACCTATCCATCAGATTCAATCTATAAAATAATAGGACTACATGTAACATTGAAGTCCCCAGTCCAATGTAAAGGTCAATGAACACTGAAAAATTGATTATAAGAGGTATGTAACTATGGTCAACAAATAAGATTCCATTCTAATACATTACCTTAATTCAAAAATAGTTATTTAGAAACATAAAGGCTCGGTTTAAGAATCTAGATCTATTCATAAGACTATAGTGGTTTGGTGTATTATTTAGCATAATAAATAAGCAACCATGGAATTTTTATTAACATCCTTTTAGAAATTGATATTTATCTGATATCCTATCATCATTAATATATTTATCACAAAAATTCACATTATAAATTTTATTCATCTATAATTATTTTCACAATTGTGTTTATTTAAGGATTGATTAAAATTAAATATAGAGAAAGACACCTATTATGTTGATATTGGCCTTTTAATTCATGAAAGCCTCATATAAGTATAGATAAAAACTATACCACCATGCGGTGTAGTATTTTGGAATATCCCAAATATAGGTAACCTATAAGGGTCATGATCTTATCCAACCTTCATCCATAAACCACTTTAGTTAGTTAAGCTATTAATGTTTCAGAAACACGTAGTGGGTTCTAAAAATAGAAAAAGCATAAAATGACCAACTTTGAACCATTTGTGCAGTTTTTATTTTAGTGATAAGAGTAATCATTCCCAAGTGACAGTGTTATATGAAATTATATTGGAAAATATGTCATTTAAGGTCAAAATTATACAGTTTTTAAATTTATTCAATGGACTCAAGGTATAACATGCACTAAAGTGATGGTTTGGTTATATGGTTTTCCATATATCAATTTAAAAAGCACGCATAAATTACATAAAATACAAATTATATCTTATTTAATTGCAAACCGTATGTTTTAACCAATTAATCAAAGGGTTCATTGCCCAATGATGTGATGAATTGTAAGTTAAGGTGCCACTATAAATCAATGCTGGAAAACACCATTCAGGTTGATGTTTACACATTAATAACCAACTATACATAAAATTTAGAATAGTGCGTGTCTTCATAATATTTGATAAAAATTATCATGCTAATAATCACAAAAACAAGGAAACCAGACATGGGATGACACTATATAAGCATGTAAACAACCAAACATAGTACACATATAATCATGAAAATCATAACACAAAAATCACATGATCATGATTTACATAAAACAATGGTATATGAATCAAACATTATGTTACAAAAACATTATTTCTAATGACATGTATAAGAAGATATGAAACTAAGAATGTTAATAAAATACCTAACATGGTATATAATAGGATTGCTAATAAAAATGAAAGGCACATCAATAAATATGAAAAATCATAGAAATGAAACATATATGGAATGGAATGTGCATGGACAATGAATCTATATGTGTACATGATGATGCATGTATTGATACAGAATTTCATAATGTCCCAGGGGTTAAATTATATAAATATTATAATTATTAAGTTTTTGAAACTAAACTAGTCACTCATGGTGAAATTACAATTTATTGTAACAAGAAACATCTAGAACAAGAATCAAATCCTTGGAAACATGGAAATTTCTCCATATGTGTGTTGATCACTCCCAAACATGGATATTTATCATTCAATAACTCATTACATGACTCCTTTGTACCATACAAAAATATTAATACTTTGAAAAAGTGGCATTGATGCAACTTTGTAACATCCTTTGACTGAATGAATATAAAACCATAAGTGGGACCGGTCTCCATACGACATCATGCAAACATACAGTATGATAGAGTCTACAGAATAATAGAGTGTCTCTAATGATGGTGTATTGAAGAGATTATAACCTCATGAATGGAGAAGAAAAGTGTTACAAGAGATAAATAAATAAATTATCTTACTGAAGAAGCAGTATAAATAAAGGAAAGAGTAGAATAATATATATATTATAACTATATAAAAGGTGGCCATATCTGAATACACACCTATTAATGAAAGTTCTTATAAAGACACAAAATCCAAAGAGGGAACGTAAGGAAGGTAAATAAGATACAATACATGAAAAAGGAAATAAATGAAAATCTATGAGGGTAATATTTTTTAGAATAATATGTACTAGCTCAGTCATATTATCCTATCATCCTATTTATAATAAAAAGTATATGAAATAATCCATTGACCAACAAACATGAGGTCTAGTTGGGTAACCATGTTCAATGGAATCATCTAAATGTTGTGAGATATACTCATTAAGCCACCTCCAAAGGTGTCTAAATCATAATGTAGTGTATAAATATAAATACTAATGTGTGAATACATAAAATATAAATATAATGTGAGTAAATAAGTAAATATAATGAGTTAGTTGCAGGTTGTTCATGGTCACCTCGCTAACCATACATACATCATCATTATCCTGAATAGTCTAAACTCAGTTACCATGTTTATCCTTATATATGAATATAATTTTATGTAACCATATATAGTATGTATACACATATTTAAAATATATACATATGTACATTTATAAGTATATATGTGGATACTTGGTACTAGCTAGACATGAGTCATAACTCATGCATCCTTGTATAGTATAAAGAGATATAATATCTAACAATGGTATTACACCAAAGTCGCATATGAATGAAAGAACTATGTCTCAGTGACATATATGGTGTGGATGAGTTGTCATGACCAACACCAGATGAAAGGGATCATGGAACATCATGCCCATAATCTAGGTAAGATAAACTATGTGAGATACCATGACCAACACCAAACATAAGGGGGCATGAAACACCATATTCAATAAATTTCTAAACCATTGTTCATTGGCCATTATCAATGTTATAATCATAATAATAATGATGGATTTACTCTAGTAAATTATAATTATTTAACCTAATCTTACCATGGGTGTCAGAATTGATTTATTTCATATTCGTAATTACGTAACAGGTGGAGTGGCCTTTCACCCCACTGTAATTCAATTAAATCAACTATTATAATTTGATAAGGAAAGAAAAACCATTAATAAATCCGAAGTGAGACTATGACCATATCATAATATTTATTATTTGATTATATATAAAAATGATATTCCATACCATCAAAGAAATATATAATACAATAGACATTCCCTTTTAAGTTTAGAAGAATGTACACATCAAAATTTTGTTTTATTAGATAACATTAAATTGTCATAAAAATTGATTGATTTTAATTATGTCAATTCCCTCACATTGCATTAAGCAAACAACCTCAAAATATTGTTTTAGGGGAGTCCTGAGCATGAAAATAATAATTCAAAGCATTAAAACAACTCTTTGGGAGGGGAATTTAATTACCATATTCAAAACATAGGAAATGACCCTTAAATGGGACACCCCATAGGGATATTTTGAGTCCAAGAGATCAAATTATAATGGGATCATTATAAATAACCATGGTTATTTAATTCAAGTCACTTGGTCTCACAAGTCTCTTGTCAGATTTTCGGGGAAACACATGGAAAATGCCATCTATAGAATATTGGAATAAATTATAACAAGAAAGTCCATATGGGAAAATTTATAGACCACCTATCATAGATCATAGATGCCATACTCATCCAATATCTACGATTGAATCATTCTGGTTTGATGTAAACAGATTAAATGGGAAGACAACCTAAAAATAGGTAAATTAGATCACACAAAAAACTATAGAAGATGAAAATATAAACATAGAAAACATGATGGTGGATACATATACTCACCTATATTCTTCCAACGTGCGATGTGGTGCTCAAAATAGACCCCATTTTGAAGGATACCTCCTCATAACTAGAAGTGGATATAAAGATATCCATGGGAGAGATATAACACACAAGTAAGTGGAGAAGAAAGAAGGATAGTAGAATTAAAGAAAATTGGGTTAAAATGTGAATTTAATCCCACTAAATGAGGAACATAATTTGGATAAATAACTGGATAAACCATGCACTAATCATCCTTGAGCCTTTTATCATTTAGAGGATTACACTCTTCACGTGACTATTTGAGAAATTGTCCACAAACCATGCATTTCCCCTATGTCAAGAACCTAAAATATTGTGCATGGATACATGCCCAAGTGCACACAGATAAAAAAACTGTGAAACCTCATTATCCACTTTGAAATGGAAAAACAACATCCCATGGAGGGCTATACAGATTCAGAAAAACCATTTTCCCTTGTTTTCCTTCTCTGTATTTTTTGGTTTCCTGGTCTAACACACCTAAACTCAATAAAACACCATATGATCCACATAGGACTAAAATAATGTATAAAAATCAAAACCTTTATTTATTAAAAATAACATAATTTCGTTCCAAATCCCATTTTGGAATTTATTCCATCCACACATTGAATATTCAATCTCTGTTGGAAAAAATTCCAACCTTGTCTAAAACACGGGACATACAACCTTCCCTATATAGAAGTTATCATACATGATATGCCTTAGAGAATCAATGGAAAGAATACATGACCTAATTAGGTTATGAAAATTCATCCAAATGGTCATGTTTTTTTTGAATGGCCATTGAACTTCCAGGAATAACATAAAGCTCAAGGTACACTAGCCTTTATAAATTGGTAGATTTCTCATACTCCAAAGTGAAACATCTAGACAGGGCTTTCCATATCAAATCAAACTGAAAAAAAAATCATTCCATCGTGTCTTTAATCACCCGACCTATGTAGAATTCTACTATATGTTCTTCCATTTTATGACTACTTGAATGTCATGGTATCCCAACTATAGGGATTTCATATCAATGTATTCCCTAAGAGTTCTAATGATTCCCATGGAATGATTTTCTATAGATTGAAACAAATCGATTACATCTAAGGATAGAACATGGTCCTCCATTCTGTGAAATGGTAAAATTACGATTAGAAAATCTAAAATTATTCCCCAAAAAACTCTAGGGAATATACTACCAATATTTAAATCACACCCATATTAGCCTGGCTATATTCATGAAATGGTTCCTCATCGACCAAACTCATTAAAACCAAAAAAAAGTCAGTTAATCCACTCCTTGATGGCTATTTTCAAAAAAAAAACTAACCATAGATTGCCAGTGTAACACAACCAATAGCATTATAACTTTTTATAAGACACCCTGTGGTTATTTTGAACACTTACAATGAATCTTGTAACTAAAATTAAATGTCATCTCAATCCAAAACGTCAGTTTATTTTGTCGTTCCCCTGCATGAACATGGGTGTGAGAATGATCCTTAACATTTAGATTTTCTCCCTTAAAAACAACTCATCCTCACCTAGTTGAACATTAGGGTAACCTCAGAATCATCTAATAGATTTTTAGGAGTTTATTATAGGTATTACATAGTCTAAAATGTTTAAGAGTGACATCAGAACACAATCAAACATCCATGTTTCAACAACACTGACTGAGCCCAACGAAATCCATTTCATGAACTAGCTGGTGTCCTTGTGTCCACCCAAGTCTTTCTTACATGGTAATCCTAGTATAAGACAATACTACCATACAAATTATCATACCACAATATAAAAGTGTAACTCCCATGTAGTTTATTTTTCTAATAGAGAATGAATATTATTATAGATCAACATATAACCGAAGCTCTCATAGTGTATATCTGATGATATAAAGATATAAAACATGATCATATCTAAGTCATTTGTACACCAAGAGGATATCATATACTTCCAATAACACCCTAGATTCTTCCATCCTATCCAAGAAGAAGTACTCGGTATGGTTTCCAACCAAACATACCAAATCACACTATGAAAAGAACACTCAGACC
The DNA here is from genome assembly GCA_963277665.1 of Viscum album. Lineage (NCBI taxonomy): Eukaryota > Viridiplantae > Streptophyta > Magnoliopsida > Santalales > Viscaceae > Viscum > Viscum album. The sequence continues at coordinate 285,697,108 of OY728153.1, read as the reverse complement.
AACTTAGTCCAACACTTATTTTAATAATCTTGGTTTCACCTAGAAAATAATTATCATAACATTACCACAATACCCTCACTGCCAACTCATTGTGTGATTACTCAAGCACAACCACCGGATTCCATCCATGAAAATTTTGTTTTTATGTTGTATCATAAATTACAACCATTTTATCATTCTGATACCTTGAATGCCTCAACATGATACACAACTCAATAGCATCAAGGGTATTCAAAATTAGTTATGACTATATTAAAATTGTAATATTTATTTCTATTCCTCCCACTTAGAAGGAAACACTTTTCCATGATCATTTTGTTGCTCCCCACATTAGGAGTGTCTATGTTATCATTTACTAAAAATAGAAACTCATTCTCCAACAAATTCTCCATCGACCATTAAAGATTGGTTAGGAGGATAACCAAAAATATTTTAAAAATAATCAATTGAAAAGTTAGATAGACAAGATTCATAAAATTGTGGTAAAAAAATTTATTCTAGATGCATGCATGATTCTTTTCCAAACCACGCTCACATAAATCATGTAATTATGCATCAAATCCCAAACCAACCGCCAAAATGAAAAAACACAAAATATTTTTAATGACCATATCTTGATTAATTAGATGAGTCTAATTTCCTCTAAAACCCATGTCACTCTACTCTAGAGATGACATGTGAATGTTAAGTGACAGATCAGAACAAAAAAAATCACCCCTAAACTTATATAGTTCATTATCCCATTTAGATTATTGATAGGTACCGTGTGTATCCACACATGAAACCACAAGAATAATCTTCACAAGGTCATTTCCTTGATATTATCTCTAGGATCACATACTCTATGCATTCCATTTTTAACTTGTCTCTAAAACATATTCTTGGAGTAGTACAATCCCATACAACTGCAAAATAGGAATAAAAACCTCCCATGTCATCCAATACAGAAGAAGAAGATGAAGGGTCACAAGACCTAATTAGTGGTTGATGATTCCCTATGCATGTTTATCCTACTAAAACTGATCATCAAATGATCCTCATTCTTATATAAATGGTCTAACAACATAACAACAACAAGTCCGTAACAATTAGCATTTTATGAACTAAGATTACTCTTAGGGAAACAAGGCACCTGAATAATACCACATGTAAGAATTATTTTAGAATCTAGTATGGATTTTATGTCATAATGTATCTCCAAACACCATTCGAGTGCCTCAAAAAAGTATGAAGCATCATCCCTATCTAGGGAATATTGTAAAATATCACTATCCTACACTTATATCCTTTTGGTCCAAGTTATAAAAGAAGTGTCCAATGGATAATGTTAATGTTCTTCTACCTAGGAAAGCTCATGTAACACTAAAACTATACCTGTAAGGGGGTTAGAACTAATTTCACCACTTATGGTTCATGTTAAATCATTACCTGAATACATATTTATTTCTTTATAGATTTTATGACTTAATATAAACAATAAGCACAATCTATAAGGCTTAAGCGGTTTGGTTCTTTATTTTACAAAAGACCCAATTAATGTTAGTATTTTTTGTTAACATCCTTTAAAAATTATATTTAACTGAAATACTTTCATAATTATGAAATTTATGACATAAATTCATCTTATACTTTTCCATTATCTATAACGATTTTCATAAAATTTATTAGTTAAGGGAAATTTCAATATTGATTGATGGAGGTGAAAAACCATTATTTTGAAATTAAGATATCTATTCCAAAAGTTCTCATATAAGTAATGTTCTATGTTGTAACTCCTCAAAGTTATAAGATAATAATACTCTATTCGATAACAAGTTTGACACGCAATACCATTCATGTAAGGGAACATAATATCATGAGACATTAAAATATAATTATTATTTTAAATAAATTCAATATATTGTATATATTTTAAATCATGTAATGTCAAGTTATCTTTCATTACATGCAACAAAGACTTTATTCAATGTCTTGTGTTAGAAGCAAGATTGAGTTTTATCAAAAAAAATATTTTATTAAAACATTATTATTTAATATAATATGATATATCCTAGCTGTTAAATTTGGGATTATTAATAGGATGAACAAATATTTGAAAATATATTGTTTACACAAATATTAGATGATTTTATAGGTTACCATGTAATTATAAATTAATATAGAGACCTATGAAAAAATAAATTGAATTATTAATTAAAATTATTTTTATGATCACAAAGGTGTTTTATCCTAATAAATTAAATTAATTAAAATTAATGAGTGGTACTATTGTAATAGATATATTATATATTCTATAAAATATTTATGATATTCATCCAAAATATTTTATATGGATTAGATAAGGGTAAACCTAATTTTACACATAAAAACAATATTTTTATAAATACACTTTTACTGCATTTTAATAGAGAACTTATTTTAAATTTATTTTTTGGTGATTTTATAGATTTTAAACATAAAGGTAAACATAATATTTGAAATAATATCATAAAAATTATTTTATGTATATTATTTTCTATTTTTTTGTGTTTAATTTTTGTATGAATAGTGGAAACTACTAAATTTTAATTCAAAATAGATTTTTTTACTAACTTATTTAAAATGTTTAATATTTTAAAGTAGAATTAATGTCTAATTTAATATATTTTAAATTATTTAATCTAATATCAGTCAATAGAATAAATTTTACATTGAATTTTGATATAAAAAACATTTTAATCCTTTGACCATTTTATTTCTAAAAACCCACGTTGTCTCCATGTACGTGGGATTAATTTTACATTAATTTTGGCCACATATGTGATTAGAATTTGGAAGCTTCTCTTCAATATTATGAATCAGAATAATTTATAATATATAATAATTTCAATTTAGTTTTTGGAAAAAATTATTAGTGAAATTGATTAAAATTAATTATAATGAGTAAAAAATATCATTACAAAGGACTAAACCTTAATATTACGTGCCAAAGTGACCAAGATACTTGTCAAAATTTATATTTATGGTAATATTTATACATGATACTCCCTTTTCTTTACATTTTTCTATTATCATAGAAACGTTTTATAGGAATAATGTGGCTGGAATTCCTTTCCCATAAATATACAAGAATTCCACTACTCCTCTACAATAAAAAGTCACTCACCCATCCCACAACCTCACACCTCTCAATCCACTTGGTATAAACCATTATCTACCAAAATAGATCCAAAAAAATACCTCACAAAATCCCATAAACATCACCTTGTTCCTAAATTCATCCAATTGATCCCTTTGGTGGAAACCAAATGGATATACCCGATTAAGAGCTAACATCCTCCCTCAAGAAATTTAGTTTTATTTCATTATCCAATATTTTAGTTGTTCATATTAAACGCTTATAAGACAAAAATATTATCCTCAATATAATAATATGTTTTTATGTTATGATTTTCACATGAACATACACACAAATCCATTTAATGGGTAAAAAACTTACTGTTTAAGTTTACAACGAACTATCACCTCACGAAAAAAACTATTTTGTTTTTCCTTCACCACATCTCATGGTTTGGAATTATGATGGAAAATCTACTTATATATGTTATATATAATATTTGAAACATATTTTTTACTTATTTAATTATTTTATAACTTATACTTTTATGCACTCTATTTTGTGGGAATACAATAACATCATTTGTGGAAGTGTGGACAACCATCCCCTCAAACGGATGTGATTCACTCACGCTATACATGAAATATATAAAGGATGGTTTTAATAATCCTTTGTAACATATATGGCTTAGATATGATTCCATAATGATAGTATAAATAAACACACATAGACACACACATATATATATTACTCATTATTCTTAAAAAATATAACAAGTAAATGACAGTAGCATTCATGCGTAGATACGACATATCGTCTCCATTAACGGTTCATTTAATTTCTTATATAAAAAATTTATAGATTATTATATATATATATATACTAAATATATATGATATTTTAATCATTTTATACATTCTAGGGACAGTGAAACCATGATCTAATTAAAAATAAGAAAACATAACAAGTTTAAACATACACAAAAACAATGATATTAACACTTGAAATAGTGAAAAAATGAAATATTTTTCTGAAATGGGTAATAAGATATTTTCAAAAGATAATATATAATATTTTAAATTTTATTGTAGTTTTTTTATTAGTTAGTGGTAAGTTTAAAACCATAATAGTTAATGTTAATAGATGTTCGCCCAAAATAGAAGCACATATTCATCTCAATTAACATTTTATCCTGAATTATTTCATTTTATGCACCTATATTCTTTTATATGTATATATAGTACCCATTGACATGTTATATAATGAATATATTTATTATATTGAAATTATAATTTTTATTTAATATTATTCCTTCATATATATTATGATTCAAATGTTTCAATGTGCAATGAGATAATTTTTTATTATTAATGATTATTCTCCTCCATAACATTTTTAATTGTAACCATTTAAATCTCACTTATTTTTCCGATTTTTATCTTTTTCTAGATTTAATAACTCTATTTTTGTGCAAAACATTTATTATATATGGTGTATATACTACCACATTGTCATACAATATCACGAAACATTAATATTAATTATATTCTGAGTTTAAATTTGAATTATTTCCTCTAATGGGATTGAAGATAAATTTTACTGAGTGGAAAAAATTTCATAACCAAATTAATTTTCATGGGGTTATACTACTACCTCACTTAAATTAATATTATATTATTACTTTTATAATTAAATATAATATATATTGATCTATTTTGACATCTTTATGTGGTAATTTAGTTGATACACACAATCTTCCCATTGATTGACTCTCACTTCATCATTATAACATTTAAATGGTTTAAATTATAATCTCAATTTTTTGGGATTGTTTACAGCAGAATTTACATTAGGTGAGGTTATTGAATAATTTTCTAATAAGAAATTTCAATTTTTCCCCTTTATTGATTCTTTACCTTTATCAAATAATAGTACTATTTTCTAATTTTTGGTGCTACAAATGTTTTAGAATGACATTTTATGAAAACCCAACATCATTTTCTACCTTAGTCAGAGAACATGTTTTCCCCAAAAAACCATATTATCTAAAAGGATTCTAAAAAATTATTTAACCCATTCAAAAAATATTTATTAAATAAAATTTTACAATTTTTTCCTTTTACCAATATTTTCAATGGACTATTATTATCAAATTCCAAAGAATTTATTTTTCTCTAAAACAAAATTCCATTAAAAAGGAATTTTATTTTTATCTTGTATAGTAGGTATGGAATTATAATAATTTAATTTATTCAAAGCTTCTTTTTTATGTTTAATAGTTTTCATTTTAATGAAAATGTTTTCAAAAGTGATTTTTCGAGAAAATGAATTTCAAAAGGATATTCAAAATAAAAACCATGCTTTCCTTAATATTTTTTTATGATATCTTTTTATAGTATTTCTATTCATCAATGAAAACAACCCTTTATTTTTTTAAATGCACATAAGATTTTATATATTGATACAATCCTTATTCATCATTTTGTGGTATGTTATTGATTTGTCTAAAGATAGTATTAAAATTCACATCATATTTATTTTACTCCCTTTAAAATATTTAATTTCCTATCATTATTTGTCACCGAATTTACCAAAATTATCTTTATCATTTATCATAGATATGTTCTTTTCATATAAAATATAAAATTTTAATATGGTGTATAATTTTAATGTTATTTGATTATTTGGTTAAATATTGATAATTATGTATCACTTATTCATTAAGTATATTTGAGAAGGAAAATTTTTTATTTGATGTAAGGTATTATTGGGAAAACATAGACATATGTTGGGGACTATTTGAGGTGATCCCTATGGGTGTGGGAGCGATTAATGAAATCCATACAATGCATTAGTCATCTCATGGGATGAAATCTATTGGCAAAAACCCATTTGGTTTGTTTCCAAATTAGAGTAGTTTAAACTAACATGTGACAAATATTGATTATAATGTTACCTTATACCTAGGAAATGTGGAGTCCTGTAATTAGACATTTCCCTAATTTAGATTTAGTTATTATTTATACCTGATATTTTTCATCAATATATATATTGATGATTTTCATCCGTAGTTCACTGATTAAATGACATATGTTTTAGTTATGTTCAATTATATATTGAGTTTACCTTATCTAGTTTATTAAATGTCATGTGTCTTCATATCTTATCATTATATATTTCTTATCGATTTAGTTTATTGATTACAAGGCAAGCGTGTTCAATTATTTACCTTTCTATATTTAATATGCTCATTGAATCATTATTTCTTCTTTTATGGTGGTCTCTTTCTAATAATTTGATCTCACACTTAATTATTTTCCTTTCACTAGGATTCCCTAAAGTGTACAATGAACAATTTCCATGGATATGAAAATGGGAAAAAGTAATTATTATCCTCTAAAGAAAAAACCTGCTCTATTTAGTATATTCATTTTTAATGCAAGTATAGTTTATATATCTAGTTAACCAAGTATACTAAAATATTTGATACATTATGATTTTATTACATGTAATAATTCCAATGTAAAGGTTGTTGACACTAGCTCTAGGGTTTTTTGTTTCCGGGAGCTACAAAAGGTATACCCCGATGGGTTTTGTATTTAGTAATATCTAAAAGAAAGGCGACCTAGAAGGGTCCCGATCATATCCATCATGGGTCTATAAACCACATTAGTTGATTTAATTATTAAAGTTTCAAACACCCTTACTATTTTATCTTGTAGGAAGCATGCCCCAAATGACCTACATGTGTACATTTGTGCATTTTTTTCTATTTATATGAGTTTTCATGACCATTTGATAATGTTACAAGACATTATAAGGGAAACCGTTTCATTTGTGGAAAAAATTAAATATATTTAAAATTTATACAATATTATCAAGGTATTTCATGATATTATAAAATGGTTCATTTATATGGGCTACCATTTTACAATTTATAAAGTGCATGAACACATTATAAATTGAAAATTGGCTCCTAGTTAAATGTAATAAGTATGATTTAGGACATGAAACTAATGGATAATGAAAAAAACTTGTTCTAATAGAATAGATAAGGTACCACCATCAATATATGGGTGAAAATTATATTTTTGATAATAAGGATAATTTAATAATCATTTATCAGATAAAAGTAATCACCCAAATAATCACAAAAGCAAGGAAAAAACCTAGAAATCCACTACGTAAGAAGGGAAACATGAAACTGTGGTACACAGATAAACATACTAACCATAAAACTAAAATCACAAAATCATGTTGAATAAGAAACCATACTACTTAAATCACACATCACGTCACACAAATAAGTTTACTAATGACATACCTAAGCATGGATGAAACTAATAATTTGACTATAATAACAAACATGGAATAAAAAATACATGATAATAAAAATTCAACGCATATCAATAAATATAAAATAATCTAGCAATGAAATTTGAATGGCATGGAATAACAATGGAATGGGAATCACTATCTTCCTACAATGATTCATGTAATTCTACTTCCATTACATACTTGGAAACAGATGGAATATTATAAATCTCATATTTAAAAAGAGGTGGAAATTGCACCAATTACTCAATGGTGAATCAGAATCAACTATGATAATGAACAAAATCAACAAAAATGCTATCATTGGCCACTTGGACATTTCCCAATGTGTGGTTTGGTCACTCCAAAACACATCTATATACAAAGAACATACACATTAATAGTATCTGTTCAACTAGTCCAAAGTAGTAAGACAAAGGAAAATAGGCTCTGGTACCACATTTTATCATCCTGGCATGAATGAATATGGAACTAGAAGTTGTACCCGTCACCACATTGAATCATGCCTTCTCCCCAAATGCAAGAAGTTTTCAACTATAAGAGAGGATCCAATAATTATATAGTGGGGAGACTATACCCTCCTAATCAGAGAAAAATAATTGTATAAGTGATAAAAAAAATAAATCACCTAATAATTTATGCAATAAAAAGAATGGATATATCAATGTAAGATAAATATAATAACTGGATAAAGGTGAAAATCTCTAAATATTCAACAATGCGTGCATGTTCATGCGAGGATATAAAAAATAAATTGAGAACATATCACACATAAATTGTATAAAATACATTAACAATGAAAAATAATTAAATTATCGATGTGAAATATTCAATTTCATCATGAGTAAAAGATCAACATTGTGCTTGTAAGATCCCATGTCTCATAGATAACCCAAGAAATTTTCCATGGACTTTCAATCATGAGGTATTCCTAGGCACCCCAGTGCAATGGAATCTAGATCATGGTGGGAGATATACATATAATTCCACCACCAATGGTGTCTTAATAATATTCTAGACTATAAATAAAAATATGATAGTGTGATGATGTAAAAAATATACATGAAATGATTAAATAAATAAATGTAATGATTCAGGATCATGTTACTCAAGGACACCTAGCCCACCATACCTACTTTGACCTAAGACATAATAGTTTTAACTTTGTAAGGGATCCAAAAATTCCATGATTTATAAGTCCCTTAACCATTTTTCACATTATAATATACATGGCCTAATAAAAAATAATAATGAGGTTTTTCCTATAACAATTTATTATCATTTAACCCAATCATACCATGGTTGAAAAAATCCATATAATTCATATTCATAATTATGAAACACATTCCTTGAACTTTCTACCCACTTTCATTTAATTAAATTAATAAATTTAAATTAATATGTATAGAAAATATATTTTTTAATAGGAGTATATACTATGAAAATAGAATTCCATTTATCATTATATTATATAAAAATGATAAGGGCATAAAGTCCATGAAAGAAATAAGACAATAGTCAATCCCTTTTAAGTCTAGAAGATACCACATCTCAAAAAGTGGTTTTTATTAGAAAACATTACATTGTGATCAATAATTCATTTAATTTAGTTTAGTTTATTCCCTCAAAAGGTTTGAAGAAATCCACCTCATAAGATGGTTTTAGAGGATTCATAATTATGTAGATAATAATTCATTAAAATAAAATAACACCTATTTAGGGGGGATTTTATTAACTAGAAAAAATGAAGGCCATGACTAATAAGTAGGACACCCAATACAGAAAGTTAATTGTATGAGATCTACTATGAATGAATCCACTATAATGAAAAATTAATGTATAATTTTACGCATTTTGTCTCACATATTTAGTTAGAAATTTTTGGGGAAACACACAAAAAAAACAACATGCGACACAATGATGTAAATTATAGCACGCAATACCATTGGGTAAAATCCATAGAATGCCTAAATAATATCGTGGGACCTCTATATGTCCATTACCGAGACATTAATAGAAATTGTTTGATAGAAGGAAATGAAACTGGTAAGAACCATCAGAAGATGTTGTATTTCGTCACACAAATAAATCATATAAGAAAAGAAAACAACTGTAAAATATAGAATGGAGGAGTCATAGACTCATCGAAACACTTCTATCATGCTGAGAAGTTCTCAAAACAGTCCATGGTTAAAAGAGATCCACTAATATGTAGAGGAAGTGATAGAGAGATCCATAGTTGAGATATTTTAATTAGGTAAGAGTACAATAAAATGGGATAGTATAATAAAAGGAAATCGGGGGAAATGATAAAATTTCACCCCATTAAATGAGGCTCATTGTTTGTCTTCACGGATATCAAAATAATGCACGCATCGGGCTTGAGCCTCTACCCATGTAAGCGGCTCGCATGATTCATGCACAATGTTTGGGAAACCATGTAAAACTCAATCATTTACCCATTATCATGAAAGATAAATTTGGATTATATCCATGTAGAAAAGTGAGTATAGTTATACAAACCTATGAGACACCCTCATCCCCTATGGACTAGATGCATGGTTTCCCCTAGTGGTGTACAGATTAATAAAAACCATGTTCCCATGTCATTATTATCTAGAACTAAGGTGTCTGGGTCCGACTCTCACAAAACATGACAAACACATGATGCATTATTCAGTCCTTAAATCAAGTTCAAAAAACAACACATTCAAGTGTTCCAAACATCAGAATTTTATTATGAAGATTAGTTTCTAATTCGGTCCATCCACATTACTAAAAATTCAAGCTCATATATAAAATACATTTAAACCAATTCTAAAACATGTTACTATATAATAATAAACTAAATAGATATATTTAATAAGATTAAAAATTAATAATTAAATATTTCATTTATGAGCCATACAAATAAAATCCTAAAATGGATAAACAAAAACACCAAACAAGGCATGACGAACACGACCCTCCATGTGAAAATCATTCACCACCATCCTAATCCACAATGAAGATAACCTTAACCATGAAATGTTTATGAGATACAATATTCCCTTGAATTTACAAATTCTTTCAAATCCAGGTTTATGAACACTCGACAAATAAATTAGGTTGTGATCATTAATCCTTAGTATTACAAATTCAAATAATCTATACAATGACTAACTATATGTACACATTATTACAAGATCAAAAAACAATACAAATTGACGATAAGTTCTTAAATAAAATCATTTTTTAAATAATCATTTGGTTTCAATTAAAACATTTCATATTAACATAATCGATGAATATGACATGTATATGAAAAATGATATAAAATCATAAATTGAATTATCAATGGAAACACTATATTATAAACAGTGAGAAATCAACCATGATGAAATACCATCAAATATTAAAGATGGATAATTTATGTTTTAACCAATTAGAATATATTGTTAGACATATAAAGAAACACTAAAACAAACATGAAGTGAAGCATACTGATATCAAGTCTTTCCAATGTGTATTGATGTCACAAGAATAACCACTAGTGGTGTGACACCCACAATGATTTCACATATCCATAACTAGATGAACCCAAAGATCTCATGGTGACATGTCTTACACATTATTTAATTAATCCATGATAAAAAAATTGAAAATGTTTTCCCATAATCATATCAATGTTCCAATTATTGAAAATCCATTTTAGGGTTAAAATCATTTTTGAGTCATTTCATCAAACAAGTAATGTGAATAAATATTTGTTTACAGAAAAAACACTTCAAAAACACTTTTTAGGGAATGATGGAATCAATCAATAAATTTAACTTATAAAATTAATGTAAATTATAAGATTATTATGTAATCCATGGATTAACAATATTTTATATTAACACCTACATTTCTTATGAATAAAAACTAGCTACCTTTGAAAACAGTGATTAGAATCAAAGGGATCTGATCCTCATAATCCTAGACCAATAATAAAAATAACCAATTACCATATTAAACTCTCTACATCTAGAAATCAAATCCAAATATTCTTCCATCAAAATACTTGGTAGAGATATCATGATGTGATCTTGGGATGATAGAATAAATTGAGAGGGACGAAAATCATACCACAAAGATATCCTTATAGAATGGTCAAGAAACCCTAAGGAATCAAATTAGAGAGCATCTAGGGAACCGATAACATCCTAATAAGTGATAATGATGGATTATGATGTGATAATGGTTTATAATGAAGAATTTTTTTGAGGTAATTTCCATTTTATGTTTTATAGTATTAATGGTTAGGATAGACCATTTGAAAAAGAATTTTCTAATAGGTTGCTGGCCAATTCCCTTGGAAACCATGTAGAACAACATCCCAATGAAGGATACACACATTGTTAACACAATTTTGATTACTATACATAGAAAAATTGTCACACAATCTTATTGGATGAGATTCATGGTTTGATAAACTAGTCTCACACCATGTAAAATGTAACTCAAACTCTTAGTGCCATACAAGATGGTTTGTACTACCTGTACACCGAAACCATGTGGTTAGCCTATTTTATTGGGAAAAAATAATAAAAATTTAAATATTAAACTCTCAAATACCTCACAAAAATAAAAATCTAATAACCAATCATAAAATAATGGATGCCTAGGACCTTGATAAAATCACCATTCTCCCATCTATAATACATTTTGTCCCCAAAAATGACTCATGATTATGGACTCACAAAAGGGAAGTGAAATATTTCCCCAATAATGATTCCTTCACCCATGTCTCATGGTTATCAGAGATGTACTATACATTTAAATAAACCAAGGTATTTTTTTACCATTTATTACCATATCCCGAAGATCCATAATATGAACTAACAATTCAACAATAGTTGTGTCCTGAACAAAATTAACATATTCCCATTCAATCACAGTGGAAGGTTCAAGTTGATATATTATCACTAATGAAAAATTAAACATATCATAAATAAATAGAAATCATGAATGCAAGTCCAACAGATAATCCACATTTTTGTGACTTTTAATGATATTCTGAGGGATAAAAAATCACGGGGCCAACATACCCTGCTTACCCAATGGATGATGTCCCAATTTAGGTGTAACTATGAGAAATATTCGATCACCAACCACAAAACTGTATATAGTGACAAAAACGTTCCATATAATATTTATTATGACTCTATGAAGTCATTAAACTTTTATAGATCAACTATAAATTCTTCTTAATCTCATAAACAAGACTCAAAACAACAAAGTACCATTCCCTCAATTCATCACAATAAAATGGATATCTGCATTGATACCCATACAATTCATTAAAAAGATCTATTTTAATTGAATCATGATAAAAATATTTATTGTAAAATTATATTTTTTGTGAATTATTTCCCTATGAAGCACTAAATTATCCACACATTATTGGAGAAAATCCTCAAGAATGTGAAGTGCTCACTCAATTTTTACATCCATCCAAGGGTGGTATTCTCAAATAAACATCAGATGGATACCTATCATCTCGTTAAAAACATTCCAAATCCTAGATTTAAACCACAAGTCCCTATAATAAAAATTTATAGAAGGAAATCCATAATGCCTCATAACATATTGGATGTGTAAGTTTGATAACAAATCTACATTCACCAACTACTTAATTGGAACGAAATGATCCAATTTCAAAAGTTGATTGATGATCACCAAAATATCATACATTAAACAATTAGTCTTTGGTAAACCAATGATGAAGTCCATATATATCTTTGTACATTTCAACAGTGTTATTGTCAATGGTTGCAACAAACTAGTAGTTATATAGTGATATACATTTCTCTTCAGACATGTTAGATATCACGACACACAGTAAAAAATTGACTATTTTATCCCTTGAACCTAATAACAACATCATCGATCATTATAAATAATGGTAGTACTAGTGTGTACGAACTCAGAATATTGGTGTCCACTATCCATTAACTCTATCCTCATATATAACAGGAAAATCAATCTACCTTAAAAACATAAATCACTTAGAGGAGACCAAGACCAATCATCTATGGTCTCCATACCATAAATAATTTAATTTGACATTTATAAATTAGTGTTTGTTAACATTCATAGCTGAATCCAATAATCAAATGATGATTCATCCATTATATAATCTAGTAACACTTTTCCACCAAACATTGACTCACCTCTACCAATATCAGATAAAAAAAACACATCAATGAAAAATCCATAAATCATTAATTTATGTCTTTAGTTGGTATATTTGAAATCAGTATTTTCGTATCAACATTTCCCTTTCCATATTTATGTGCAATATTAAATTCAAAATTGTAAGGATACTCAACCCATCATATTCATCACAAGATCAAATCCATCTGATAAAAATATACATATGAGTCATGTGATCTAAATATACCATAATGTTTTTCATAATGATATGGTGGAATTTTTTTTTAAGATCATGTATTATAGAAACTAAATCAAGGTCAAGGGTATGGTAGTTCTTCATGGGAGCAGCTAACTGGTTACATCCATTGGCCCCCACCTCTTCTCCCATTATTAGGACCCACCCTAAACCTATACCAGAGGTATCATAGAAAACATTATTTCTCAAAACCTGTTCTAGGAAAATTAGTACCAGAGATGAATTTAACATCACCATCAGTTCCAAAATGATCAGATACATTATTCAATAGGTTCAAATTTATCCCTCTCTATTATTAATATGTCATTAGAGAAGAAATCATGATGATATTTTGATTAAACTACCTGTAATATCTAGTTGGGCCAAAGGGAATCAAATATCAAACACATTTCTACTTTTATACCCTTTCAACTCAAATTTTATCATTAATATGCACATAGATTCCCCTCTTAGAAATAATTTTCCCTATAAACTTCACTACTTGGATCTGAAATTTATATTTTTTAATATTTTCTTTATAATAAATGTTCTTTCAGGATTCATAGGATGATATCCAAATTATGAATATGTACCTTCTATGACATGTTGTACCCAAAAATTTCATCTAAAAATGATTATTGGGATAGATTAAATATCTTGTTCATCGGCATTATAAATACATTGCGAGAATTAGTGAGACCAAGTGGAATAACTAGGAACATGAAATGGATATATTAACTTTTTTAAATATTAATAGGCATATCCCCCCTTATAATATCAAATAATGGTTCCCAAATAGTTTTCTTATTGTAGAAAATGATAAGGATCCTATTAGTTGATAAAAAGATAATAAATCATATGAATGGGGTATTTATTCTTAACAGTCACCCAATTAGGATTTCTATAATCAATACATAGTCTAATGTTTTTTTCCACATTATTTTCAATGAAAATAGTTGAATACCAAGGTAATATACTAGAATGAATAAATACCCATGATCCATGGTCCACAATATAATGTTTAATATTCTTTAACTAATTATGTTCCATATTATATAATATTATAAGAATGTGAATCACCTGATAGAGAAGGACTATAGTGAACTTGACTACTCTATGAGGTGGTAACGATGAAAAATCATTAGTAAATACATCAAGGTACCCACTCAACAATAAATAAATTTGACTACTCATATCTGGTAAATTATTTCATGAAAAATCAATAACTATTGTAATGAGATCATTCCATCACAAGGAACAACATAACTCACTATAAAAGATCTAGAATCCCACTCACCCAAGATTTCATGAGAGTCCCCATTAGTAGAATGAAACTAAAATTGATTATAATAAAAAATTACTTTGGGTTTATCACTAATCATCCAATCCATTCAAACAATTAGGTCAACTATTTTAAGAACACGAATTAAGAAATACATCACCACTCTAATGATATAAATCATCACTCAACATGTGGGACTCTTAAGAAAATTTTCGAACAACATTTATATTGGCGTGGAAAGTTACAACATGAATGAAATAATATCCAAGAATATTCCCAAAACATAAATAAACTTTTTTGTAATGAAATAATGAGATTCACCAATAAAAAACATATCCCAAACCGTACTAGATGAAATGAACACTGCAACACTAATAATAAGCAACCCTTCTTAAAATTCATTTGGTGCATACTCCACTGCATAAATAAATCTAATATTAGACCCAACCAAAATATTATTCACCTCATAAATATAACCAATTGTATTATAATGAGACATATGAACCTTATATTAAATAGAATTAACCTGATATCCTTTGGTAAGAGTTTATCCAACTCTATTACCATGTGAAATTTTCCCATAAAATGCCTTAGGTGACAAATTTTTTAATGAAAATGACCTTTCATGGGTGCTTCTATAAATTATTCCATGGAATGAAAATGCCTCCCAAACTAGTAGAAAAAAATATTATTATGACCATAATAATCCACTAAATTATTTTTTAAGGTAAACTAATCCCCATTATTCATTATAATCTGACCATATAACACACCTTGACTGTATCCTACTACTACAAAAAACCCACCTAAACACATTTTCTTATATAAGTATTCCTCATATATAGCTACTTTATTGGCCACCTAAAAATTTTCTATAGGTATATTTTAATAACAATCAACCAAATATTATTCCCCAATCCCATCTTAAACCTATATGATATTATTGTCATCGTTAGAAAAATATTTGGTGGTATGTGGACCAACTTAGTTAAATGTGTTAATTATTCAATAACTGAATGCTCCCCCATATATATGGTCATAAATTCATTATTCTTTCCCATTCATAGAAATTTAGGACAAATTATGTTTTCCAATAACATAGTAAAAAATTATACATATGTTCATTATAATCAATAACTGTCATGATGGAGTTCAACCATTTTATCCCTACTCATTCAGGAATGCATGTGAAAAAACAAATCTGATTGTCCTTTGGAGTCTGCATGAAGTGGTTGATCATATAAATTCACTCATTACACTAATTGATTTATTGGGGTCCCCTATATCTTTATTTTATAGGTACATTATTCTTGGTAAATTATAATGGATGATCCATTATTATTCCCTATATTCCAATATTTTCCTCTCCCAATGTCAGAGTTGTGTGGATAACAGCTTCCACTAACATATTGTTTACTATGGGGTTCACCTTCAGAACATTACACATATCCTTGTCACCTCGATTAGAAAGATCACTTATAGGATGTATTTTTTGTTAAATAGAGGAGAAAAGTTCAAATTATCTCAAGATAATCATACTAAATCAATAGACAAACATAGAAAATCCAATATAATGCCATTAAAATGTAATAATTTAATGTAAACATGGATTGAAAGAAATAAGGGACACAAAATTAGAGAAGAATGGGTTATCTAAATAAACTAATAATAATTTTCATAAAATATCCTCAGACACAAACTAAATATTGATAATAATCAATTATCACCCATAGTAACTCGATTTCATACATGAATGTCAGTTGGTCATGCACCCTTCCTTAAATTCTTCCAGAATTTCAATAGTTCTAAATCATGTCTACCATGAACCCAAGACCATGAAAAGGAAGTGTCTTCAATCTTCTTGATGTGTAATGTATTTGATACTTTTTTAATGAACCAACTGGGGTTAACAAGGAATGTGTCCCGTATTGTTGACATATTTATTAAATTTTACAAAGATCAATAATTTTCCATGATTGAATTTCATTAGGGATATCATCAATTGAGGGTCAAGATAGAGGATATAACAAATATTTAGTATTTGTAAATAGTGAATAAAATATGAATATATAGTTATAATATTGTTTCATACTAATTCACTAGAAATATTCATGTATTTGATGAATAATGTCTTTTAAGATTACCTTCATCTGTTATTGGTAGTCTTTATAAATAATGTTATTCTCAATTAAAATAGAATGTAAGAGCATAAATACCCATTTAAAATATTACTACAGGCCATAAAAGATAATAAAATATATGAAAAATTTACTAAATAAGAATTTTGGTGATAAAAGGATTAATTTTTGGGTCATGCAGTCTCAAGAGAGGGTATATCTGTAGATCCATCAATGATGGAGGCAATTGTGTGTTGCCCTAGACAAACCATGGTGACTATGATCCATAGTTGTTTTAGTTTAGAATGTTATTATCTACGGTTTATAGATACTTTCTAAGAAATATCTAATCCACTCAACACATTAACACTTAGTGGAACCAATATCATATAGATGGATGAATATGAGAAAACTTTTAAGGGACTAAAGAGAAGATTAGTCATCACACTTGTATTTTCATTACTCTGTAGTGGAGAATGATTTTTAATTTATACTAATACAGACAAGATGGTATTGGGTGTGTTCTTTGGTATAACGACCTGGTTAAATTTTTCTCATCTTGAAAATTGATGGTCCACATGAAAAATTACCCAACTCATTATTTGGAGTTAGTTGTTTTAATTTTATCATTAATGATATAGAGGAATTAAATTTATAGAGAAAAGTGTAATATAAATACCAGTCATAAAATTTTTAAGTATACACTTAAAAAATGAGATGGGTTTCTTCCAAATAAAATTGTTCTAGATGATAAAATATTATGACTCCTTGATACATTAACAACCTAGGAAAGAACAATAGGTGGTTGATGCAATGATTTGAAAATATAATGCTAACTTATCCATGATGAGGATCACATATGATCTAGTAATTTCTCATTTTCAATGGATGAATATAGAAATCATGAATGAATGGGGGAAATATAATATTTCTCAATAAAATGTTCAAAAATCTCTCCATGTTAGGATTAAATTGGTGCATAAAGAAGATGTTGGGATGAAAAAGAAAGGTAGAAACAATACTATGTTTAACCGTGACCATGAGAGAAAAATAAGGTTTAAGTACTATGAATAAATTTCTTACATACCATATTTGAAGAATAAATTGTTAGTGTAAGATCACATTTCATCATTCCCTATTCATACTGGGAGTAATAATATGTATTAATATTTGAAATAATACTACTATTGGGATGGAATGAAGAGAGATATCATAGAGTTTTTATTTCGATATATAGTGTGCTTGATGGTTAAGGGGATATTATATCCATACTATTCCAGAATTGTAATGGGAAAACATATCCATGGACTATATTTTCAGACTCTACAAAATGTCTATATAGAATAATGTTATATGTGTTTTATTCCATATCCTTATAAATTTAAAAAAATTCATCTATATCAGATAATATTTCTCACTCTATCATATTTCCATGATATATATTAAAGTGGTCCCAAGGTTTTATCGAGTTCCAAATTTCATTATGTATGATCGGGATATTAGGTTTACATCAATGTTTTGGAAAACTCTTTAGTAATAATTTGATATGGAGTTGAGTTTAAATATTATGTATCAAACTCAGATAGATTTTCAGTCTATGAAAAAAATTCAATCTATAAAGGATATTCTAAAATATCTTTTAATGGACATTAATGGTCATTACGACCAACACTTTCCTATAGTTGTGTTTTCTTACAAGAATAACATTCAATCTAGAATTCATATGGATACATATGAATCCTTCTATAAAAATAAATATAGAAAACCAATGCGATGGAATAATGTTTTTTAATGAAATATATTAGGATGATAGATGTTATAAAAAATGGAAAATAAATCTTGTGTTATTCACCAACACATCAAGGCAAGCTCAGTGTTGGTAGAAAAAATATGATGACAATCGATGATGTGATATAGAATTTTGATATAGTGAAAATGTGTTTATATTAATTATCTATGGATGAGGGATATGATATTAATTAATAAATTTCAATTAAGCACTAGATATACCATTCCATTTAAAACTTGTAACTATATGAGGATAATTTCATATCGGTTGGTGCTTTCACTAAATGTCTTTCAAGTCCATGGTATGTTCCAAGTATCACTCTTGAGGTGGTAAAATATTGACCCCTCACATATAATAAAAACAATGTTCCATCCTCTAGAGAATGAAATTTCTTATGAGTAACAATTAGTGGAGATTCACGTCATACAGAGAATTTTTTATGAAATAATACAACTGAATTGATCAAAGTTTTTTGTGAAACCACTAGTTTGAGAAAGCTATGTGCAACCTAATGAAATTTTGAGGAAAAAGTATCCTCATATTTTTTTACTGATGTGAATAAATTTGAGAGATAAATTCATTATAATATATATAAAATATTACACCCCATGTTTTTATGAATTTTTTTTCAAATAAATGGAATTTAATTATGAATATACTTTACATGAAACGTTGGGATTTTTTTGTGTTACAAATGACACTATGTTTTAAAAAAACCATCATAATTTTTTTTAATTCATCAAATGTGATTATTATAACATAGTCATTAGAAATTGTTGTATTAATATAAATAATTAATTTTGAAATACTATATGTTGTGGTTTTACATAAATATAACATATTGATTAAAACGTACACAATTTTTTAATAGTCATTATATTTTTCAATCACGCATTTTATAAAAATTTATTTTTTGTTATTTTTTTGAATAATAATAAATTTAAATTTTGAAATATTTATAATTTTCTAATAAAATAATCCATATTTTTTGAATTATTAAATCAAAGTTATCCTAGGATGATTTTTTAGATTTTTCTAATAATGATATTTTTTGATGAATAGTGAAGAATACTTAATTTTAACTGAAAACTGCCTTTTTAAAAATTATTTATAAATTTTATTTAAATTTGAATTTTTTAAAGTAACTTTAATACAAATATATAAGTATTATTCCAATTATTTCATTATAATATTTTTCATTTTGATTTTTTATATAAAAACCACACAAACTAAAGAGGTAAATCCCCTATCCTCTCTTCTTCACACATTCAAAACCTTTTGTTTTGGCCAATACATGGAAAAATAAATTCCCAAATTCATTATTCTCATCTTATAATTCTTAGCTTGGTCATAAATCAATCCTTTGAAGGATTTTGGGGAAAACATAACGAGGATTCCCAAGGAAGATGTAACGTTCCTTATCGAGCGTTTTTTTATTTTTTATTCATCCGACTCGTTAAATTATTATTAAAAGATGGTGATATAATATACCTAGAATATTCCATATACTTGTATGTTGATATTTTATGTTCATCTCCTAAAACTGTATCCACTTCTATCAAATGGGTCACAAAATGGTCATTTTAGTTTGCGACAGACTATAGCCTCCCAAACCGATGTCATTCATTTATTCATTACCACCTTTAGTAGGTGGTTATAAGGTTGTATTAAATTTTTATATATGATATATATGTAGTTATTAAAATTCATTAATTATTATATCACACATAGCTTCCCACTTTTTATTCTCTAGGAATACAATAATGCCACATGTGTGTATGGAGGACTACCACCATACGAAGTGATGCTATTCATTCATGATTCACAAGGAAGGTGCTAAGAATGGGTTTGATGAGAATATTTGATATATATTAAATAATAATGATTTTGTAGTGGTAATATATTATTTATCTTTTTTATTTCAAACCCTCGATAAAATGGAAAAATCATTCACGTGTTGTTATGACCTACTATCTCCATGAACTATGTATTTCATTTTCTATCTCTAACATTAATGGATTAATAAAAATACATATATACAAAATATATAAGATATTTATATAATTGTTATTTTTATTTATGTTATACATTCAGGATAAATGTAGGTGGACTAAATATAAAAAATCAATACATTAATGAATAAAAAATAACTTCTTTCTCAAAACACGATTCATAAAAGCAATTATTAATAAATGGGTAATAGAACATAATAATATAGTCATATATGGTATTATATATTTGACTATGTTAATATAATTTATATATAATAAATGTTTATTAATTATATAGGTGGTTTAGACATGTATGATGAATGAAGAGACTTATTGTGATAGATTTCGATTCACTTTTTTTATCTCAGAGACATATGAAAATTCTTCACTATTTCAGTTCTGATATATATATATATATAAATCCCCTTGGACATGATATATTGGGAATATTTTTTTAAATATATTTAATGTTTCAATTATTGTTATGTTTTATTGTGTCTTATGATTGAAAATATTACTTATCCTGTAAGGTATTTTTTGCGCAACTTTTTTTACTTCTTTCAGATGATTTTTTTATTCACAACATATTTATTTTATTTTAAGTGTATATTGATCATGATTATATTTTATTATTATTATCCTAAAAATAATTTTTATTTAAATATCCATTTGAGGGTCAATCTTTCATGGGGTTTACATTTAAAATGTTACCAATAATATATGTAGTTTTTTTGTCTTAATATGACATCTTTGAGGTATATACTATGTTATTCACCTAAATTATTCAATTAGGTGTATAAAAAGTACCATGGGAATGTAATTATTTATTCTCATGATATTATATTTTTAATTTAAAATTATTCTTTCTTGTGTTTTATGATTCAGTGATATTAATGTAGTAAGGGTTTTCTGAAACTACAAAATCATTTATTTGGATTGTTTATGATAATGTTTTCAATGATAAGATATTATGATCCATCTCTCAATAAACTCATGAAATTTATTATAAATTTTTTGTTTCATGAGAATATTTTTTTACATTCATATTCCTTTCCTTATGTAATATATATTTCAAATGGACTTTTTTATAGAAAAATCATCTTCTTTTATATATTCTGTCAAAAACCATTTTTCTTTCAAACCCATGATTTCTAAAACTATTATAAAATTAGTTTTTTACGTTCATAAAAGTATTTATTTAAAATTTTATTAACCATAATTTAGTTTTATATTATTTTTAACGAAATCTTCACATCTATTTCCAAAAAAATGCTCATTTCCTTTTATTTTAAATGTGAATGGAATCAATGTTTTAACATATAAAAATGAGTGTATTTTACCATTGTCATTACAAATCATTTTCGATGATTAATTTATATATAATCAATAATACTTTAAAATAAAATAATTTCTAAAATATTTTATGATTTTTTATATTGAAAACTAATTTTCATAGAAAAGTTTTCCTACTCATTAAAAGTTCTATGTGATTTGTCATTCAAAATCATTTTCCATATAAGATGATATACCATGATGTAATTTTTGATTTCATGGGGATCCAAAACAAGAATAAAATTTATAATATTAATTTTAATTGATAATGATGACAATATATTTGGGAATCATTTTTCTCTCAATGAGTTGTACTACTCTTCTAAAACATGGTTCTCTTCATATGTTATGCTGTGAGGAAATGAAATGATTTTGAAACCTGAATCTTTTCAACAAGTTATAATATTATTAAATGTTTATGAAACCCATTTCACTTCATCTATTATGGTAGGATGAATGCATTATGATCTCGTGTCAGACATACATATGGGTTTAATTATGTGATGGTTGGGACCTATATCTCCCTAAAATTCATTGGGAAATGTTTTATTTCAGATGGGATAGACATGACTGGAATGGGGAGTAAAACAAATTCAATAAGGGTCCTTTCCATTATGATGTTATTGGGAGTGAACTATGACTAATATGATAGTTTGGATAGTTAACCCATTCCACTACAATAACCATGGTAGTATGACTTATGTATTATTTAAATTGATTTTCTATGCATATGTGTACAACAAAAAAATACATTTGAGGCCAATATTATTCCCTTATGTCTCAATATGTTTGATTCTCTTATGATTCATGTCTTATAAAATACCTATAATAATTCCTTCAGTCCTTGTTATGAACATGGATATAAAGGGTGTGGTTTTCAAATGTTATTCTCAAGTTCTAATACCTATATGTTCATGTTATGTTTACTAATCTCCCTTGTTTACCCATAAAAAGAATTTGAGATCACCCTTTATTATTATTATTTTATATATATTATGATGTAATTAATGATGTTTGATTTTCTATGATGGGTTCTAGTTATTAAGAATGTAGTGAGAGATGATGTATTTTACCAATGAAGCAGTTGTTTTTGTTTCCATATTTCCAAAGACATTATTCCTTTACGATCCATAGGTTTGTGTTTGTATAATGTAATAAATGTTTAGAAAAGTGATTTAATATCTATGTATGTTTTGTTGAGGTCAGTATACATGTTGAGAAAATGAATCCATGATTTTAGTGGAACCTCGGAGAAGTATGTAGTTTTCATTTAGTTAACTTATAACAATAATTATCATGTGACTATTAAAATGGAATTTCATGAGGCATTTTATTGTATGTCATGTAGATTACTATTTGGAATTTAGGATGCGGTAGAATTAGAGTTTTTTGTGTTTAGTTTCATCTAGTAGATGTTAGAGAAGGCTCATTTGATTAGGAGGAATATGGATACACCATAGAATTGATATAATTCATTTGTCGATTGGAACTATGGACATATTTAGTTTTTAGTTAGTGACAATGTTTTCCTTGTTGAATCACTATGACTGACACATCATTAGATTCTGAATAAGGTTATGTTTTCCCCTATGTATGTCGTATCGTTTAAGATTGTGAATATGATAGGTATGGATGCATTCCGATTGGCTATTTCAAAATGTTATTGGGTTACTCATATTATGTTTCTTGTGTAACATATTAAACTATATATCATCAACCCATAGAAAGTGTTTGATGATTAGGATATTGAACTTGTGTTATATGAATATTTTTAGTATCATCAAATTCATATTGTGGACTGTAGAGACAAAACTCATTAGGGAATTACTATTCATTTTGTTCATGTTTTGTGGAATCATGTCCATGTTCAAGAAAAAACATTGGTGAGATAAGCTAATATATTGGCCCAGTGGCCTGATCTATTTACATGGGAGGCTTAGTGATACTATATAATGTATTTTTAGGATGATATATTTTATGATGTAGTGACTGTAAGATTCAAAACGATTCGAGGTATGTTTTGGTTTTAATTTTGGAAGACCTCCATAAAAGATATATTATGGAATTATTTCACCTGGTATAGTATGTAATAATAGAGATCCATGGATTCATGACATTATAAGGTGGAAGGTGTGTCCAAAACACATGGAATATGTTTAGAATATTTTTATTGATAAACATATACCATGACCATGTGGCTCAGTTTAAAGGGGAGAATTGATTTTTAGACAACATGAAGAGACCCTAGTGATTTTGAGAGTATGAAGAGAGGCTTTCACATGGTTTTCTCTTAGTTCATCAAGTCATGTGGGTGTCCAAGAAAACCATGTGGTATTTGTTCTTCAAAGATAGTTGATCTCGCATGGCTGGTGTAAAGTTTGGAAATCCATGCAGTCGAACCAGGGGCTTGATTAAAGATAAAAATTTAATGTTTTCCCTCGAGATATTATATCAATCTCACCCAATTTTCATCCCCATTTTAATCCAATCATCCTGAGGTGTATCCCAAGGATATATTACTCTTACAATGGAAAATATAGTTGGATCATAGGTTGTATAACTTATTTTTACTTATTATTCGAAGCCCTGTGCAAGGTTATGAGTCCTTTTACTTCTATTCTATAGAAGATTCACTTTTTGGTTATCAATAATCATTTAAAAATCATATGTGTGATTTACTTGAGTTTCCCCCCTATGTAATTCTATTCATTTCATCATGAATTAATTATCTGTGTTGGATGATTAGATACCTATACTAATAAGGTATGTGGTCTAATATATTTTTCTGTAATATTCATAATTTTCATAGAGTATGATATATGTGTGATGGAGACAATTTGTGGTGTATTTTATTTCTTTACTAATAAAATCTGTTGGTAATTAATTTTATTTCATTGACCCTTCCTAGATCCTTTCAGGTTCATTGATGAGAATTAAACATAACCTACGGTCTCCCATACCGTGTTCCAACATCTTAGATATAGTAAGGTTAGATTTTAAAGGATGAAATTGGTGGTTTATAATCATATCATAGTTATCGTTATTATATTTATTATGGAAAATTTTAAATGAGTAATTTATCATAACCTAAAAATATAAATTTCTATAATAGTTTGATTGGAATCGAATGGTTAATGGTTCAATGGCATGTTTAAGTAGATAAATGGTTTTAAATATCATTTAATGCTTATGGTATATGAATCCATGATGAAATAGTTAAATCATGGAGCTATATTAAAGGTTTTTTCTGGTATATATTAGTTAATAATAAAAAAATAACACTTTTAAAATTTTTGTTAAAAGGGAATGAATGTTGAACCATGGAAATTGGTAAATTGTCGAATGATTTAGGATGCTAGTCATGAATATATGAATTAATGGTTAATTATTTCTAACATAACAATCACTATCCTTTGATAGTATTTTATACATGAATCTTTGTATCCATAGTTTAAGTTGATGGTCATGACATTCTACATCCATGGTTTGGGAGCTATTTTGACAGTTTAGGCACTAATAGTACTTGAACATGATATAGATACCATGAACTGATGCTCGTTGGTACCATGATATAAATGACTAATGAAATTCCTTATTGTAAATAATGTATGAACCAACAAATGGTTTTTTAAAGGTCTATCCTGGGTTGGAGTAGGTCTGGTTGTGTTGGAGTTCACATTAGAACTTGAGGGGGAAAGGGTTAATTGACATGTATATATTTTGTTAAAATGATTTTTCATTTATTTCCATATCTATTATTTGTTTTCGTCATCTGCATTAATTTTTTTCTAGAGTTGGTTTTTATATAGTATCAGTGATGGTCAATTGAGGTATACTCACACCCCTCTTAGACCGCTCTTAGTACCAGACCATATTTCTTTATAATAGTCTATGATTTGTGCATAGGATCGATGATATATGGATGATTTAGGTTAAAATTGTGATGGAACATGGATGAAGGGATTATTATAGAATTTAGGAAGTAGTTGTGGTATTTTTAGTTTGTGTATATATATTTGGTTATGTTCATAACATTATACTACCATGGAATTACCTATTTATTTTATTACCCTGTTGCAACTTAATTTGATGTGGGAAGTTGATATGTATTTTTTGGTTATCTTATGGTCATTATTTATTATTATTTCCACTAATTTTTACTCAAATAAATAGGGTATGGTGTCCCCATGTTTTAAATATAATCTCAATTCTATTTCGATGCCTATAATATATGAGGAGGTATGCTTAAGGCCATGTGTAAACTTGGTCAACTGCTATGTACAATGATAATGGTTGGGATGTTACAAAGTGGCATCAGAGCCCCTTGTCTTTTAATTTTCATTAATATTTTTGGAATGTTAGAAAATTGACTTGGATGTATTGAGGATCTGTAGTTATCTCATGAATCTGATTTTATAACTAATGTGTGGAGGGAATCCTGAGTTTCAAATGATGGGAGTGCTTTTCATGAGGTTCTGTTGATACAGTTGAATCTCATTTCACCTTGGGTTTTTTCCAAGTTGTGTGACATTACTGATTTATGATATTTTACCCATTGGATGATATGAAATAAATATTTATTCTTGCATCATTTAAAGAGCTCATGTGTTTGTGAGAGATGCATAATATTGGGAATACATGGAAAACCATGTTATGACCTTTTTACCATTAAATGGGAAAAATTATGTTTTCATAAATAATATGATATTATAATTTATTTTTGGTTTATAATAATTTTTGTTTTATAAAATGGTTTTAATTAATTTTATATTGATTTATTTAGAATCAATTAGGTAAAATAATGGTAAAAACAGTGGTAGTAACTTATACGATTTCATTTACCCTATGTTTGTCAGTAGAACTAGATAGGGATAATTGTGTGTTGTGATATTGTTGCAGAAATATTCCTTGATATATTGTATTTATAGTGGATAATTTATTGATATATTTGACCCATATTTAGTTTAACTGGGTAATCTAAAAGGAATGTGTCTTGAAATGTGTCATTGCAATTATAGAGAGATGCATATGCATTGATGTTTTCGGCAGGGTTCTAGGAGGACACACTCGATAATGAACCTTTGGTAGTTGAAATAGCACCCCATTTTCTCTTATTTATAGCTAGGAAGAGTATTTGCATTATAAATTAACCAAAATTATGTATTCTATGGAGAGGGATCTAGTGTGGGATGCACTGACTATGTCTTATCTAACATGGGAGTTCCAGCTACAGTATCTCCCGACATTCACTGGTGAGGGAGATCATAAGGTAAATGAGTTTTGTATTGATTTTATTGAGAGAATCTCGGACCATAATAATTCTCCACAATAGAGGATGGTTAATTTTGTGGCTAACATGTTATTGTGACCAGAAAAGCACTAGAGGAATACTATGGTTATGGATGAGTAGTTTGATGGTATAACATGGAAGGACATATAGGATAAGATATTAGATTATTTCTACCCAGAGATCAAAATATTTGAAATATCCATATAAATGATGAATTTTATGAAGGGGATTTGTTGGTGATGGATAATGTCAGATGCTTTCCCAAACATTAGTTTTTTATTTAGTCATCGATAAGAGATGAGGCTTCTAGGTTGAAATGTTTTCATGATATACTCAAGTGTGAGATCAATGCACAAGGGAATATTTTATGCTTATATTAACTCATTGAGGTGGTGAATCAAGACATCATTATTGAGAGAAATTTAAAAGAGTACTCCCATCGTAGGAAGGTAGATTTAACTAGTAAATATTGTAGTGATGCCCAAAGTAGTAGAAAAAAATATTGCGAACATCTGCCATAGTAGCAGAAGGAAGAAGATTTTGGGGAGTTGATCAGCCGCATAGGGAAGGGATCATGTGGTCATCGATTTGTGTGGAATGGCTAGTTGTATGTGGGGGAACTTTATTTAATGATAATTATAGTGTTGATATTGTGTAAGGTTGGGGCATGTATAAATTTTCTCTAGAAAACCAAGATAGATGGATAGTGGTAAGGGGTTTAGGTTGATATAGAGCACCCAAAAATGATCTAGAACCCTATATCAATTTCGTATTTGGAGTTATAATGACCATGTCTTCCACAATATAGGACTTGGTTCTTCAGAAAAAGTGAGATAATATAGACATGGTATTGTAGTTTATAGGACAAAATCATGAGCTCAGGGTAGAGGGAATGTCAACTGCATGCCAACTTAATTCTATCAGTAACAAGGATTTATCAGATATTATCAAATGTATTATTCTTATATATTTTAAACATTCTAGTAATTTATATGATAATGAAGCTTTACATTAATTTATATCTTCCCAATTTTTTAATGGTTTAGTTACAATAGTCTAATTATTGTATTATGTTATAACTATTACCATGTCTACGAGGGTGTGATCAATGGGTATTAATATTTCTAAGTATATTTCCCTCACTATTGGTGAGTATCATTCAATTATGGATTTAGTTGTTCATATAATGTGAGGTTTTAACATGATATTGGGAATGTATTGTTTGGTTTCATACAAAGAACACACTGCATGTTACCATTGTAGGGTGACTTTCACATCTTTTAAGGGAAATAGTTATGTTCATCCTAGGGAATGGTATATCTAGAAAGGGATTATATGTCTATCCCATTATCATCTATGTGAGATAACAACATAGGTTGTGATCCATGTAATTGATGATAGGAGAGTGTAGTAGGATGTTTTATTAACTATAGTTGTTTGGTTTCATGACGTTTTTCTCAAGGATTTTTAGTGGAAATACCCAAGAGATAAATTGAGATTACAATCAATCTAGTTCATGGTGGTGACCGAGTTTCAATTACTCCTTAGATAATGGAACCAATTGAGATTCAAGGAATTAAGACTCATTTGGAGTATGCAGAGGATAATGGGTTTTTTGACTAACTATGTTTCCTTGGTGATCTCAAGATATATTCTATAAAAGTTGGATTGAAAATTGTACATCTATTTCAATTAATTGATGATGAATCAAACAAAAATAATGAACCAGTATCCAATTCCAAATATTGATGAACACTTCTAGAAGCTGAGTGTTGTATATGTATTCTCAATTATTGATTTCAAATTAGGGTTTCATCAGTTTTGGATGAGATCATATGATATACCACTGGATATTTTCATAAGTAAGTGTTTATTTTATGAGTTTTATGTATTTTTTTGACGAAAGAACTCATTTTCTAGGTTTATGTAATTGATAAACAGAGAATTCTACCAGTATTTTGATCATTTGTTTCTTAATTTTTTTGATGAAATCTGAATATACAACCAGTCTAGTGACAATCATGACCAACATCATATCATAAAATAATTTAATATAATAGATAATTTATT
The DNA here is from genome assembly GCA_963277665.1 of Viscum album. Lineage (NCBI taxonomy): Eukaryota > Viridiplantae > Streptophyta > Magnoliopsida > Santalales > Viscaceae > Viscum > Viscum album. The sequence goes on along the minus strand of OY728153.1, from coordinate 285,667,393 downwards.
AGACAACAATATATATAAAAATTTAATATATATACTGACATTGTTATTTTTTTATGATACATTATATTAGAGGAAGGTGTGTTAGTGGACCCTAAGAAATTGTGACCGGTTGTTTCATGGGAGTATTCCAAGAATGTTTTTCACATATGATGATTTTTTGTTATAGTAGGTTTCAAATGAGGGGTTATGAGGTAATATTATAACATATATTCATATTTATAAATCATGAACAAACAGGTCAAAATTTGTGAGTGATCTAGACCATCTGTGAATTGCTTCTTAGAGATGAAGATTCAATTGACAACATAACTAATTCTAATCAAACCCAAACTAGGTAAGGAGTATAATATATATTATTATGTATCCCCCTTAGTATTGGGGAAGTATTGATACAAGAAGAAAAAGTCATAGATGAAAAATCACGGTCATTGAGGCTGCATGTATATAACTATCCTACGTAAGATCTCGAGTTGGTTGTGGTGCTTTACACCTTGAAATGTTGGTGATTGTATCTCCCGGGTTGAAGGTTTATGGTTTATATATACCATAAGATCCTTAAATATATATTTTATTTGTATGATATAAAACAATTTAGTGTATATGGGTTCAATACATGAAATATTTTGATTTGTATATAGAATATATTCCCAGAAAAAAATTGTGTTAATGATGATACGAGGTAGACGAAATAGACACAAGTAGTTCATGAGTCTCGTTCTAAGAGGAAGATAATTTTATTATTAATTAATATGTATATGGATTTTCAGGAGGAGAAAAATTATTCCAACTCAAATCCTTATTAATTTTACCCTCTATTCTTAATCAGGTAATCAGGAGGTAGTATGATGATCCAATGTTTTTGGTGTTATGGAAAACCCATTATGGTGGGGAGTTAACTCTTGATTGGACCATCAATGGTTATATTGTAATCCACAATAATTCTCACAATTATATTCTTATGGGTATACTAGATTATAGGATCAAATAATTGTTTTCTAAATGGGTGTTACACCTTGGTTTGACCAGAATCTACCATAATCGTTGTAGAAAATATTATGTGTCAAGAATGAATAAGGGCACCATGGGTTTCCTGATGTGGTTATACATATGTATGTAGGTGAAGGATGGTCATCATTTGAATACAATAATATTAAGTCTATTTAACTTTTAATAATGGTTGTGTTAGGCTGTTACCATGAACTCCTTGGTGGGATTACCAGGGACTCCTAAAAAAGAGTGATACATATGGGTGATTGTGGATGGATTGGAAAAGGAATCCCATTTCATTTTGAATCAAGAAACATTCTCTATCAATGAGTAGGAAAAATATTTATTCTTGGGAGATTGTACATATGAACTGTGTTCCTCAAACTATTGTTTTAGATATAGAAATCCATTTTAATTTGAACTTATGGACTGTATTTTAGAAATCACTCAGTACTTATGTGTTTTTGAGCAATAAGTATGACATGTAGACATATGAAAAATATGAGATGGATATCCAGCTATAATAGGAAATTATGATAGTATGTATCCTAGATTTTGGCGTAACCTTTTAGGAACACCTAGAGCTTATTGAGTTCTCCTAAAAAATATTCTTTGGGAGATATTTATAATGGAACCAAATGAGGCACTGTTTTGCTGGCCATGTACATCACCTTTTTTGGTTGGAATTGGGAGAAATATATTTAATAGGCCTGCGACTAATATAGGAGACATAAAATAAAGAATATTTGATTCAGATTAATATGTATATGGACAATAGTATAAATAAGTCATATGCCGATCAACATCACCATCCTCTTGAGTTTGTAGTCGGTGATTGTGTCCTTCTTCATGTACCACTATGAGTGGGTCTCACTCAGATGAAGAAGTTGGGTATGTTGGTTGAAAGGTATTCTATCATGTTACAGAGTGTGGAGATAATTGGCCTAGTAACATTTTGATTATCTCTCCCATAGCAATATTGTGAATTTCACAACATGTTTCATTTGTCACAGCTGGGAATTGTCACACTCTAGCTTCAATTATATCATTATTTTATCTATTTAATTATTTTTTTGGGACAATGTGTTCCAGATACAATTCATTCAAATTTTTATATTTTCTAATGTTTCAAGATAGGGGGCACAATTGGGTAAAAAATTAGTACTAATGATGAGGAAACCCTGAAACTGACTTATAACTTGTAACATACCTCTTTTTCATGGGTGATCCATGGTTAGTGTAGTTGTGAAGCACAATCATGTGCCTTCCCATATGTGTCAGGTGAAGGGTGAATGGTTGGTGCACATTTTGGAAAACTATATGGCCAAATCATACAACCTAACCAAATATTTATCTTGAAATATCCACTATACCCCCTATTTTTTTAACCCCTCAAACCCATTTATTTAATCTCTTATTCATGAATCAAATACTAAATTCTTGTGGTGTCCTCCTCACAATGCATACTTCTATTATTAGGGTTATTCAACATGTTCTTTGAAATTTCTTGGGCTTTGGGTATATTTTATATTCTTCATCACCTTCTCTATGAATTTATTTTTCTTTCTCCTTCTATGTGTGGGTTATTGATGAACCTTAGGTGGTTGGTGGCTAAAAATTCTTTTGGGTTTGTCTCCCCGAGTGTGTAAAATACTTCTTAAACATTCATTACATCATTCATGATTGTTTTGTATCATCTTTTCATGACTTCAATAGGTGTTTCCATGCCGTTCACCTTTATATTAATCTACGTGTGATAATTTTGTGTTCTAACATGTACTTACTTGATATTATGAATAATATATATAAAATTAAATTCATAAGTATTTTTTCAAATGGGGGTTGGTATTTAAATATAGATATTTCAATTTTAAGGGGTTTTCAATAAGATTTTGTTCAGATTTCATTTGAAAATTGATTTAAATTTGAGTGAAAAAGTGTCTCTATATGGTTTATATATTTTCTTATTTAATTTATTTTGTAGTTTCTTAATAACATTGTGAAAAATTGTTTTCTGGTTAACAAAAGACTGTTTCTTTTAAAATAATGGTTTCCTCCTCGGTTTCAAATGCATTTTAAAACATCAATGGTTTTATTATTTTTTTCAAATAAGGGAAGTATATTTGTACTTGTATACATATTCTTATCATAATCCATATATTCATACATGTATAAACATATGTATATCTAGATTACTATATATATATATATATCCGTAAGTGTTTTTGGATATTTAATTCTTTCCTAGAAATTTATAATTTGAAATTTCTATTGAAGTTGATTATTGAATGAATTTAAATTAAAATTTTGAACACATCTAATTAGATTCAAACTTCAAGAATTGGTTGGCACCATGTCCAAATGGGTTTTCTACTAAATAGTTGTGACACCCTCACTTAATGTCCTATATAATTATTTTTAAAATTAATTCTTCATTGATGTGTTTTTTTATTTCCATGATTTTGAATTGGGGGACTAATGTAGGAGTGCATTCAACGGTGGATTGAGGTATATAATGGTTATGTTTTTCTATAAGTTTTATTAATTCTGTGAGTCTAATAAAGAACACATACTTCCTCACCCTCGATCTCTACTATTATAGGGATCACAGGAATCATAGTGGGAGATGAGATATATTTATTAATTTTTTCCCATGACACATATTGGGCCCTCTATAGTATTGTAGTCCATATGGGAGTGCCAATAGTGATTCTAGTATAGAGGATCAAATTGGTAATAGACATTTGAATGAATCGATGGGCATGAAAATTTATCTAGAACATGTATTTCTAGGTTTGAATCATTGTATTTTTTTTGAGTTTTTGTTGATTTATACATATTAACTTGTATTTTTTTACTCTGATAGAAAATTGTGTGGTACCAATTTGTGAGTTTCCTATTTCTATATTTCATTTCATAGTTTCATATATATGCATGATTCTACACAAGGATTCTTGGATAATTTATGTGAAATCATATAAAAGGGTTCTAAATGGTTTTTAAAAACATTATTTTAAAAGATATTTTAAAATTTAGTGTTTATTAAACGATTTTAGAGCATTTTTAGGTTTTAAATTAAAATGGTGACTTTGAAGTGACTTGTTATGAATTTATTTTCAATGTAATGGAAAATATACTTTTAAATTATATCATTTGAAACTAGTAATTCATGAATGTTTCAAAAAATGAAATGATAGACTATGTGGTGGTTATCTACAAGATTGTTTAATATGAGACCCAACTAAAATTCCCAAGTGAATACAGAATTAATTCCTTCATAACAGGTTCAATTTATGGTTAATGGGAAGATATAATTTTGAAGATTTATTTTTATAAGAATCAATTGGACGAACCATGTTGGTTTTGTGGATGGATGGTATCCAATAGATCCTACATATACCCTTCCTTTATTTTAGTTTTTATATGTGTTATAATTTTATCATCCATCTGAGCTCCTCATTATTTCTAGGATATATTTCAACTTGTAAATATTTTAATATGTATATTATTCATATTTAGGATTTATTTTGTTTATTATAATTTTGAACAATTTATTTGGACTTTTCATGGATGTCCAATGTCTTGATGGGCATGGTTGGGTTATGGAAGAATTACTATACTATTATATTATATATATATGAGGAAAATTGTTCCAAATATGTTATATATGATTCCTTAAAAATAGTTTTCATCCTATGAAAATTTGTAATGAACCTCGATTCTATCGAAAGCAGCCTCATGTTCATGGTTCATGTATTGACTAGATTTGGTTCATGACATGTGGTGAATGATTATTACACGTCATCATATCTCATTTCATGGATATCTTTAAAATGTAGTGATGGAATAAATACTAAATACACCACACCTCCAAGTGAATGAATTTTATATATAAAGACTACCATGATGTGATACTTTTCTCAGTTTAATTCTAAAAGAATGATTTATTCTTACATATTGGTACCTAATGAGGGGCTTTTATAATTTCTCAACCTGAAAACATGTTGTGATTCAGTTGTCAATCCTATTTTCAACCAACATCAATCACTCGAATATCTCACATGATACAAAACTCTATGTTACAAGACAATTCCTCGAGGAGTACTCATATTTGGAGTTTCCTTCATCCTCATCATCCCATGAAAAAACCTATCAAGACTCGAAAAATATACAGCTCTATAAAATTTCCCTAATAACTAAAATTTATCATCTAAACATAAATCCTTTAAAAAAAAAATCAAAATTACACTAAATTAGATCTGGTTAAGTCAAAAATAATTAATATTATATTGAAAACATATGCACATATAACAAGTATCAAATTACCAAAAACATGAAAAAATTCATATCATCAAATAAGAATCATTTCAATAAATATTATAAAAGAAAACTAGCCTTTAACAAAAAATATTCAAAACGTGTCAATAAAAAATTATATTAATTGAAATTCATTCCACTTTAATATATAAGCATTATTTCTCATTGAATCTATATAATAATTCATTATTATTATATCATTATTTCTCATCCTCCATCTTGAAATCCTATCCCATGTTGTGATATACTATTCTTGAAAACGTTCACTCCACACTCGAGAAAAATGTAATAGGTGTTATGACCAATCTTAAGTTCATACATTATGAGCATAAAATTTAAAATTATCTCAAAAAATACATTGAAATTAAATCCAAATAATTCAAGAGGCCGTCTAATAATGTTTTACTAAATCGAATGATATTGTTTGATATGTAATTATGTCAGAATTTCAACTAATAATGATGAAAAGAGGTCGAGTTCATTACATAAAAAGAAATGAATTTACTAGAAATTTTTATAAAACATTCATCATCCTTCAAATATCCTTCAAATATCATCATCCCCAATCCATTATTATTTTTAATGTTAAATCCAAAATATATGCACACAAATTAGTGCCAATGTTTCCCTTTTCCTCATATAAATTTTACGACTCTTAGTTTTTAGATGGAATATGGACATGAATAGGTCACACACACCTGAAATTAAAACCATATAAAACCTTGACCCCTATTATCAATCTCATATGAATAATATTTATATTATTAACATAATAAGTGGAAATATTTATCATATAAAGTTTTAATTCAAGGAATCTAACAACCTCACATTTTCATTATTTTTCATCAAAATATTGAGGAATAAATACAATATAATCACACATTTGATCAAATTTTTTAAAATATACATGTACACATCCTCAAATTTCCATTTTAATTAAAACAAATCCTAGTGCTCCATTAAACTACTAAACTCCCTCCTCAATTATCAACTGAACATTCGTGTATTTATAAAAAACAAGGACAGAATGGATAATGAGGGTGGAAAGGTTTATTCTATAAGTGTATTCATGGATTTATGGGATTCAAAACTTATAATTGAATTCTAGGTATCATGATAAAAATTGATAAAAACACTAAATTTTTTCAATTAAAATAATTTGGATCAAAATAAATACGATTTAATGAGATTAGATTGCATGTTATATTAGTGATTCATGTTCTATGCTCTCTGAAAAATGATTGTATATGATAAAATCTTTAAAAAGAATAACAATACATATCAATAATATAATTTCAAAATATTGGAAAATTACTAAATTCATAGATACTATGTAATTATTCAATCAACATAAAATTCATAAAATTAATATCATAAGTAACATTCAATTAAGAAAACATTTTTCTCAAGAAACAATTTTACAAACAAAATTACTATAATTGAAATCCACCCAAAACTATGAACATATTTCTATCGTTATTATGACTTTTCATATAAATAACATGTATCTAATGGAAAATGTCTCAGAGACAACTGATTTATTTAAAAAATCATTTTTTCCCAAACCCCCTCAAACACTCAAAATATCAAATAGTTCCCACACTATATGAAGTAATGGAAAGAGAGAAATAAAATCAAATACAACATAATAATAAAACATAAATGTGGAAAAAATAATACAGGAATTAAGAACACTCATAATGATAACATACTTCCTTTCCGTAATTGTTGTTATGGATATAAGAGTAGATCTATATGTATATTTGTAAAGTTGTATTTTTTTGAAAATTTAAAATCTGTATTAGTAAACAAATTTTTACAAAGAATGTAATAAATGAATCTCATTGAGTAGTTATATGTAAAATTAATTTCCATTTATTCTACAAATTATATAATTTCAAATGGAAGGAGGAGAATAAAATTTAATAATACATTATAGATACGATGATGAAATGAATACAAGAAAGGAAATAAAAAAACAATTATATAGGTGATACTACGACTCTAGTTTGACATCTCCTTTCTCCTAAATCTATTGTGATAGAATCCATTGAATGAACCTGCTATTTCTTAGTAGACTATTCGTTTTTTAAATTAATAGTATCCTCTAATGTTAGGGGTGAAATATATGGGCAGGATAATCTTGGATTAATAACCTATGTACCTGATGACACTATGATTAAGATATATTCTTTTAGTGGAGTGATTAGATCAATGAGTAGAACAAACTCCATAATGACAATAGAAATACACTTTCTATTCCTGTGGGACTCTAACTCAATCACATATCGTTCCATTGACTATGTTGAGAGATATGACCTAGTGTATGACCCTACATCTATCTATTTTACAGAATATGTCGGTGATGTTTCAGAATAAGGGTGAATTTCAGATTCTAGAAATTCCAACACCATAGTACAAAAGTTATTTGACTAAGTCTCAATGATTAAATAGAGGGATTCACTAAAAGAGTGATTTTACTCTTCTTTAAAAATGGTGGAATGAAAAGGTTATTTTGGTGAATTGGTTTTTTTCCTTTTGTGAGGTGAAACAGATGATCTTGGGGATGAGGAAATGTGATTGGGTTCTTTAGTAGCCCAATATACATCTAAATATCTTTGAATTTTGTCCCACATATATCACTCTCCTATTTCTTTCATAATCACCATCAATAAAATCAATTCTATAGTACTTAATTTTATATTCCGCAAGGAATATAGTGGTAAGTATAAACCAAACACTTTAAATTTATAGAAACATACAGAATAAAATTATGCCCATGAGAGTTTACATAGTCTTTTTCACCTTCCCCTCTTTGTATAGTTAATAATGTCATTCCATGTTGATATCCATCCCCAATCACAGAATGTAAGAGTAGATAAGAACCTCAAGCTCGATCATTTCCCCATGTGGGTTTTATCTGGCTATATAGAAATGGAAAATGACACCATACATAATCCTTAAGAAGGACCAACTCATCTGAATGTGTTTATTATTTTTGGTTTAGATTTTTTATATGGTATAAACACTATCAAATTATATCCCTATTAATTCATGGAATTTTGAGGTTATAGAATTATATATTACACTATGGTCATTGAATAAACATAGATATATAAAATCCCATCTCTATCTAGAATTCTACATGCGTGAGTTTCCAAAATTTCCAACTTAGCCAAAAGTGAACATTCTCTAATAAAAACACTACTGTAGAAAGGAACATGAAAATTAGATCATTGTATGGCTCTTACCAGAACAATCATATATTATTAAGGATTATATAACATAGATATTTTAAAACCTCTTCAAATGTATTAATTAGTGTATTATTGGAATTAATTACCTTTATCTATAACATGGAAGATCTATATTGTTGTTTGTGCTTAGTGAAATATCTGAGTTAATTTTTGTGTTGTTACGAGTAATCCCCACTGGTAAGAATTGAAACTAGATAATAATGGATAATAAGTGGGGTGTTTGGATGAAAAATAGATTGGGATTGGTTCAAGTGAGGCTTTAGACTCAAAATTACTCTATATTTTGACATGTTCTGAAGGGGAATTTATTGGGTGTAAATATGGTGGTTATTTATATCTGGACATAGTTTCAAAGGCCTTTTTATGTCCCATATAGTGGAGAGTTTAAGGTTATGAAAGGTAGTATATGGGTTTGTATAGTTTAAAATGTCGAGGAGGAATAAGGGATTCAGTTTGGTAAGGGTGATAAAATATTTGGGAATGGATGAATGTGTAGGGTGTTTATGAAGATTTTGGGATACTAAAATAACAATAGAAAGATTTATGAATAATATCCTTAGTAATAGAGGTTGGTGATAGGTTATAGAATGATAGAGCATCACTGGTCACATGGGCCTAGGTCAAGGGGAAGATGAAATGTTACAGAGTGTGATTAGGTTTGGTACTGAAATATTTATAAATCATGATTTTGATGAGATATGATTTCTTTTTCATTACCATTATTAATTAATATAGAATACAACTAAACTACATTTCTCAACTTCTTGATTTTTTGTGATGTGGAAAGAGAATTCATGAAAGGGTGACATACCCTCTTTCTTATGTAGTGTCTCTTTGGAAACTATGATATGTATGGTTATTTTCATGAAATAGAAGGAACAATCTAAATTTTTCATAGAATTTCAACTTATATGTTTTTATAGTGATTATTTTCAACCACTATTAAACTAGATACTTCTAACTATTATTGATTCCTTGTGAATTTGAGTCACAGTTTGATAAGTCCTTTATTAAAATTAAACAATAGTATGTTCTGCTAGCTTTCCCTCATCATGGTTTGGGAACAAACAAATAACTATGAATTGTATTTTCTAGGTACATATTGTTGCGTGTGGTGTATTTCCATGACATTATATTCTCCATCTCCACAAAATTATACTATATCCATACATTATTTCCCTTCCCTCTCTCAGAGGTATGTAGGGATGAGTACCCAAAGTCTATACTATTTATGAATTACTATCCTAATCTAATAAAATGAAAATATATCACTTGAGTACATACCTAGGTTCCAATAGACTCTACACTATATTAAACATCAATAATTAAACATACCTTTTATAAATTTAATAAAACATTAATAAATAAATACATACATTTGAGAAATACTTTATGCACAATTTCAACTAGTGTATTTTGACCTTGAATGAGGGATCATTCTCCAATTGTATTTCAAATACATCATTTAGAAAAAATTGACCTCCATGAATGGTCCTAACCGTCATAACCTCACCTTCCCTAGAAACAATTTCAGCCTTTATTTAAACTATGACAACTTGTTTCAAAGTATAAATGTTCATCAAATGATTCTTTAGTTATTATATCTATTATTTTATTCTTATAATTTATTATATTCTCATATGTTCTTCTTTTGATTTTATATAACTCATCTATCTACGACATTCCAATTTTCCATCTTGTTGTGAAACCATGTTTATTTTTCATGTAGCCCAATATGTCCAATGGTTGAAATCAACTATTAAATAGAATGGATTCTAAAAGATGATCCTAAATATTTTCTTCTCTAGAATTTTTTTAAATTATATTTTATATGCCTAAAATTCATTGTAATGATTTTTGATCCAATGTTTCTTAATCCATCTCACTGTAACCTCCAAAATTAGTTTAATTTCTCTGTTGGACAGCTCTTCTTTCCCAATGGTTTTTGGATGACAAGGGGTGATTATGTTGTAATGAATTCTAAATTCTTCTATAAATCCCCTAATAAAGTTGTTATTTAATTGTGTTCTATGATCATTAATGAGTATCTAAGGAATTACATAGTTATAAAATATGTTTTTCGTCAAAATAATCATCACCATTATGACTATAATGTTTAAGCTATCATCAATTTACTCCCATTTCAAATTTGTAATACATATATAAAAGAACTTTTTTGTTCAAAAAATAGATAAGGGGAACATGAAATCCATTTCCAATAACTCAATAAGCTTGAACTCTAGAATTAGGTGTGGTGAAATTTTATTAATTCTTCTAATATTCAACATATACTATTATCAAGCAAAACAATTTACAGTGTAACAAGAATATTTGTTAAGATTGTTCAAAAATAATCCACTAATTAGATTTTAACCATTTTACTATCATAACCATGGTATCATCTGCGGGTTGAGTAATGATATAATTTCAATAGTATTTCTTTATCTAATTAAAGAACACACCACTAGATAAGTCCATTAATACACTACATAATGATAACAAGATCATCCTTTAAATAATATCTAGTTTCCCTAGAAATATTATTATTTTTTAATATATCATGTGTGGATGAAGTTTCTAATTATAAAAATTATTTTCTATGTCTGAAAAAATTGTATGAGCTAACAGAGTATCGTATTGTGTATTTTCCTCTACAAACTCTTCAAAGATATTCGGCTCTGCCTCTTCTTACATAATGGTTTCCATAACCTAAAGAAGTGATATTTCACAAAATTCTCTAAACCATTTTTTATTTGGTTACATTTTCCAGATCTTATAACAAAATAATCCACCAAATCATCCCATGATTTTCATCCTTATTTCTCAATAATTGCATAAAAGCTGCATGATCAATGTTGAAAATTACAATAGAGTGGATGAGGTAGGATATGATCTTCTCAATAGAATAGAACACTATAATAAGCTCATTTGTTTATAGTATTTTGTAATTTTAGGATTTATTATATCTTCAATATTCGTAATAGCTTGGATTAAATTTTTGATAAACATTATTTCATAGTACAAATACCTAATTGATATCACTTCCATAACACAATAGCTTCTAATCATTTTCATATCTCAAATATATTATATTTATCACGTAGGCAAGATTTCTTTTAAATAATGAAAATGACTCCTCATTGTATCCATCAAATAGAAATGAAACATAATTCACCAATAGATCAATGATTGGTTGAGCTAGATCAATTAAACATTTAAAAAAGACAAGATAAATTCAGATATTTCCTTGAAATATCTAATACTCTTAACTTTGGTCTAATCAAAACACATTTGTAAATACCATAACTCGAAAATGATCAAATTCAATTCAATTATTTGATATTAAATTTTATATGAAAATATTCTTTAAATATTAAGTGGAAATTCTCCCAACTGAGAACTATGAACATTTACTCACACCTATAGTAAGCCATGTCTTTGTTACTAAATTACACGTCCATGGATCTCTTATAAAATAGAAAAATGATACATGATGATTTCTTTGAAGTCTCCCAACATATCATGAATCATATTTTTCATGCACCACTAAAATATCTTTGATGCATTAGACATAAAAATGGAATGATTATATAAGGGAATGTACCACAGTTGTTTGTGAAAGATGCCTCCAGATGATCTTCCAATACCACTAATTTATAAAAAATTTTAATAATTTTTTAGTCTTCATTAATGTTTTAATGATTATAATCATTTTAAAATTAATGGTAATAAAGAATTTAATCATTTAATGTTTTTAAATTCATATTTTTATCCTATGAGAGTTTAAATTGTTCTTTATTAGGATGAAATCAATGGAAATCATATTTCAGAAAATTATAATGAAAAGAAGAGTGGTACATTAATAACAAGTTAAATATTTTTATAAAAATTCCAATATATTATAATAGTATATTCCAATTAATTTATAATTGAAACATTACATAATTTCTATTGTAACTAAAGAAAAATATTTATTACATTATACATGTAGGTGGTTAAATTGACCCAAACAACAAAAAACTAAAATCAATGTCTAGGTATGATTATTGGAGAAATTATTTTGTTATAATATGATTATAAAAGAGATATATTATAATTATTGAAATGATATTATGGTGAAAAATCACAATTGACAATAGATATATAAAAATATAAATGAAAAATAATTTTTTAAGATAAAAAACTTTTCTTCTTGAGATTTTTGTTATATTGAATTAATTATACAATTATTTCTTATTACTAATATTAATTATAGATTGAATAATTTAAAATTAAATAATTTAAATAATTAACTATGTAACATATAAATTCACTAAAAAAATTTCTAAAACCATCCATTGAATGAGGTGATTAAAAATTAAACATATCATTCATGGAGGTGATAGTTTTCACAAACACATGAGTAGTGTTTTAATTTTTTTCAAATGAATGGAATTAGAAAAGATAGTAGTTATAAAAAAATATATTAAAATTAAAATATACTGTTTATAAATATTTATTTATATATGAATGTGTAGAGTAGGTTGTAAAATTAATATAAAGAATTAAAGGTTAAGGCGTAGGTAACACTCACACAAACATCTTTACATTATCTTGAAAGAATCCATGAGAAAGAAGGTATTACAATATCTCATAGAAACCACAGAAATATGAATTGGAAATAATCATATACGGTAGTTTAATTAGGAAAATTTTTAACCTAGTTTTATTTATGTTTATTACTGAAACGGTGGTAGATAGTTCCTCTTATTAGTAAAAAATATCATTTTTCGTAAACACTCCATTGGTTTTAATCAATGAATGACACTAATCCAAGGTAAAAGGAATAAAAATTATCAATAATGTAATTTGGGACATGTTAAGGTCTATTATCCTCTCAACCATTCATTTTAGAAGCCTATTTTTAGCTATTTTTGGATTTTCTCTTTACTTGTATCTTTTTCTCAAATTAACTATTACAATGGTAACTCGTTTTAGACCATGGTAATTTATTTTTATGGCCAAAAATAATTATATTATTAAATAATGTTCAAATAGTTATTTAAATTGTTATTCTGTTTTTATTAAATTAAATTAATAAGAGAGTCTAAAATTAATTTTAATGTTAGCACACATAACTCATATAAACTATTTTTTATTTAATGTTAATTAAAAACAAAAAACTAATATGTGGGATACAATTTTCAATATTTTTAATTTTTTTCATATAAATTGTTTTATTTTAGAGATATTTGTATTGAATATAATGAAATAGAAAGAAAATGTTACCAAATTAATATTTCATTAAAATAGAACACAAAAACTAATTTCTATATTTTAAATTATAACTTATGTCTTTAAAAAATAATAATAGATATTCTAAATTCAAATTATTATTTTCATACATTAAATTTTTACTTCTTAAATACTTATAAGATAAATTATAATGTTTTATAAAGTCTTTTTTTATTAATTATATAATAATACATTCAAAAAATTTACTGTTTTAGTAAGAAAATGTATTTTTCAATAAATACCTAAAGATGAACCACTTCAAAAAACTAAAAAACATTAATCTTATGATAATATTCTTATTTTGAATATAGAAATTATAGGCATTTTTAAAATTTAAAATATAAAATGTTAAAATTAAATTTTGAAATAAACCCATGAAATGTAATGAAAAAATAAATTTTTAGGAAATAAATTTTTTATAAAACTTTTTTACTAATTATTATTTCATTTTGATTAATAATTAAATTTTTTTTAATATATTATTTATATATAAAAATATTTTATTCGTAATATTTTATCCTAAAATAATGTGCTTAAAATTCTAATTTTATAGAGAAATACAATTTTAGAATAAATTTATCTTATTAGTAATTTTTTTATACTTACAAAATTTAATTAGTGCATTAGTATTAAATGTGTCCTTTATTATTTATTTTAACATATATTTAATAATTGGTTACCTCTACTTATACCTATTAATAAAACATATAATTTCTATTCATTATAAAATGATACACTATTCATTTTGGTTCGGTTATCCAAGTAACACAAGATGTAGAACACATTACGATTCAATGAAAAATAAAATTTAACATCATAGGGTATTAAACCCATTATATTGGTTTTGACCCATAGTATAATGTTAGCATATGATGCCAAACATCTATCCCCTGACAAGGTCACATCTTATATATTTATGATAATTTTTCCTATGCTTCAAAAGCTGACAACCCATAGATCTAGGTAATATTATGAATATCCATCATTACATTCCATATTCTATCTGTTGGAATGTACTTTTACATAAATTTATAGACCAACTTATCCTAGGTTGTAACAGACCCCACCGATTGTCTCCCCAACTAGTCTATGGTCTGATCTTAATGTGAGAGGGAAGATATTTTGAATATGAATTCATCAAAAGAGATGCCATTATGTATGAATGTTTTTCTTATTTCAATGAAATTTTAGATATGGTTATGATGGTCATAACATTTCAGGGAACTAAATTAATCCATATTCTAGATCATCTTGATAAGTATTAACATTACCTTGATGAAATTTAACTATATGGGTGGATAAATAATTCATAGGGAATCCTCATCTATGGATGATGAATAATTGGTCATGATGGATCATAACCAAGGAATATATTTTTTCTCCATTATATAAATCCACATTGGAGGATTTATCCGGATAACAATCATGCACATCACGGTCTGAATATATTTTATATCATGACATTAACAATCCATGAGAGCCAAAATTATCTCCATGTTGTACTCAAGAGTATCGCGAAATTCCATACTCAATGGATGAGTAATTAGAGTCCACATCCTCCACTGATTACCCTGGATGGAAATAATATAACACACCTCATCCATGGAAAATTAATTAAAATAAAAAATAATGATAGAGTGAATTAATTTACATAATGTTTCAAGTCCTTAGTTCATATTTCATTCTCAGAAACAATTCCAAAAGCATGGTGGGACTCTCCAACATTATTACCGTAAAGGGCCTTCCAAAAGTCTAGAAATTTATTTTTTCATCCCTTAACTAAATAATAGTAATTTAACAGTAGAGTCCAAGGTTTGCCTTATGACGAAGAAATTAAATCCTCCAGTATTTTAAAAATATATGGTTAACTAAATTATTTTATGAAAATTATTGTTAAAAACATAAAATTAGCTTACTTGGGGAGAGAATAATATATTAAATCATGTTTTTGGGATTGATTTTAATAAAATAACACTATGTATATTACATATCTCTGCTATGAATTTTTGAGTAGAATAGTTTTATTATCTCCCTATGGTCATCAATGTATTATATTCAAGTTCAATTATTCTATCTAAGTCAAAAATTGTAACTTGGTTGAATAAATATATCATCCTAGATGCATTATGTATCATATTTAAATAATGTGATGAATACAACATACTAGTAATAACTCAGCTTCTTCAACTGGTCTGGGGTTCCACCCCCACAACTATATTGGTCCTAGACATGTGAATGAATATGATAAAGTAAAATTACAAAAATATTCCTAATAGAATGGTTATTTTATGAAAGACATCAAAATCAACATTTACAAAGTCATCTTCCAACACCCAATGCATCACCCATTAATTAAATTAACCACACATGACATAAGAGAGTCCCATTACTTATGAATAGTTCATCCTTGCAAGGGAGTTCCAATAATGAATAACACTGATGAATTAATAAAATAGTTAATAAAAAAGTAAATTTCATTAATTAATAAAAATTACATTACAAATTGAAGTACTAGAAATAAAGAAAAAATCAAAAGTCTAAAAAGTGAAAAAGTAAAAAAAAAATCCACTACATATTATGTAATGGAATTTTATTTATTTGTTTCACATATGTCATGGAATGATTTAATATATCCTGTAATGTACTATAATTTCCCACTTAAAAGGATCCTACCTGATCT
Organism: Viscum album; assembly: GCA_963277665.1. NCBI lineage: Eukaryota > Viridiplantae > Streptophyta > Magnoliopsida > Santalales > Viscaceae > Viscum > Viscum album. The sequence goes on along the minus strand of OY728153.1, from coordinate 285,650,878 downwards.
CTAGGATCAGACATGTCATGAAATGGATAGAATCATTAATGTGTGATGGATATATATTTAATTGAAAACATCAAATCCAACTAAGTTCATAGTACAATATCACATTAAATATCTTAGATTTATTTCCATTATCATTAACCCTAGGTACACATCAACAGAAAGGAGATTTAATCATGGCTACGAATCCAAAACTCTTCAATGTATATGTTGTATTCTCCATACCGTTGAATACTTACTTTAGGACATAGTTTGATATGATGATAGCTCATCCCCAATGTTCTCTTCTTGAACTCGCATTTCAGTACATCATTAGTCAGCATAGTGTGAATGATTATTACCCAAGCCATCATGTTTCTGAGTGACATTCAAGATTGTTCTCAGTTTGGTGTGCTACAAAATGAATTTCCTCAACAAGGTATGAATGATTATTTTTCATAAGCATATCCCATTACATGGATATTTATAAAATTTTATTTGGAAATAAATTATATGAATTTTACACTAATCAGATAAAGTCTCTTACACATATAGGGAATTACTACAAGATATATTTCCCAATTTCCATCCCTATGTGAATTTATTCTTCTGTTTTAGGCCCTAGAGAGTGACTATTCTCATTTCATAATTTGGGATTATGTCATAATTCTATATTCTTAAAACGAAATAATCATAACCTCAACTATACCCCATTTCTCAAATCCCTATCAAAATGTGATGATTGCAGTTAAATTACACTTCCATTAACCACATCACACCATTAACACACATATAAAGATGTGAAAAGTCCAAAACTCTTAAAATATATTCCATTATCTCCACCATCCCTTCCCAAAATAAATCCATAAAAAATGATTCAAAATTATACCATATTAGAAATCCTTATCTTCTAAAATAAATTAAAATTACATTGAAAACATATAAACATTTAACAAGTATCATTATCCCTATATATATATCTATATGACCACATATTGAATATTTACAAGATATTTAATGCACTCCATTCACTCCATACAACGTTACTTGAGATCCATAATTTTTTATCATTTAATGGTGTTAAAAACTAAAACAGAATCACTTTCAATCCCATAACAATTATTATCAAACATATTTCAATGAATAACTGCCCAAATTCATACATAAAAGGAAATGTAATTTTCAATAATGGTTGAGAATAAACCCATCAAGAATCCCTTAGAGTTCCTAATGATAGAACCACACCATTCAATTCTAAGAGATCCCAATTATCCACCTTTATAATTCACATTAGTGTTTGAGGGCCACGGGGGAAACCAACATTGATATTGAACCTAAATAAATTTCCTTTGAATACCATATATCCGAAAAAGTATTGTGGTAGTATAGAAATTATAATAATAATAAAATTGTTAATATTACTTTCAAAGGAAATATTAATATATATTGTTTAATTATAATAATGTAAGTAGTCTCACTCTCTTAGATTATTTATTTTTGGATTATTGAAAAATGGGATGAGGAGCCACTTCTATTGGTTGAATGATATGATTAAATAGAATTAAACTATAAAAACAATGTTCTAAAACTAAATATTTTGTTGAACTATTTAAAAAATAATAATATGTTTGAACAAGGATATATTTAGCGGCACCAATAAAGATGAATGTTATTTGACTCTTTCTCTTCATAGACGAGATCCTCGAAGAGGGAAAACTAAAATTTCTCCTTATATAATATTCATCCCTATTATAATCTATGTATGTTTATAACACACAAAAAAGAGTAAAATACATCAAAACATGAGCTTTATCATAGGATATACAATCAATCATAGACATACTCAAACCATCCACACCAACTAATGGTGAATACAAAAAATGGTTAATTTAGATGGGGTTAGTATTTAAATTAATGGTGTATATAACACTATTTAAATATAATATTGGTTATTAGGAGAATCCACAAATGAAATGACCCTCACATTCTATTAACAGTGGATATGTATATGAATTTTTAAGGTAAAAATATTAATTATTGTTATGTTGGTGGGGATTATAAGCCCATATAATTTTTTTGTAATATTTTTTTAAAAAATAAACAATATATTTTTTAATTATTTTAAATAATTTTCTTTTCAAAGAATAGTTATTCATTAAAAAAATATTAGTATGAATAGAATGTTTAGATAATTTTGGCAGTTTTTGTGTGTATGTAAAGGGAAGGGATTCCAAGCCCCTTCAAGACACCTATAGGTGATTTAGAGACCATTCTATCTGCTTGTCCCATCACAAACACACTGAAAGCTAAACCCCTTTTCTCACCTCGTCTACTTATGACAGATATACTAAACACACCAACAATAGATGGAGTATACATTAAAAATAAATGATGAATTTAATGGGGTCACTTGTTTCCTTTATATATGGTTACACAATCGTCTAAAGGTATTAGGGATAATTTTAAAAAACCACTAGAAAAATGCTCACCAAATTATGTTAATGGTGGTTATGTGTATTTTTTGGTGAGGTAATAATTTAGCGGTGATTATGATGGTGATGATTATTATACCAACTATTTTTTTTAAAAAAATAAATTCAAAATAAACAATATTTTTTTTAAATTAATAGAATTTTCAATCTACTATTAATATTTGAGAGGAAAAAATTACATGCACATGAGGCATATAAATGTTGGTAAAATATATATAATGAATGGAACTTGTATACCACTTCATGCTACCAATATGTGAATTTTATCTGCTTCTCTCACCTTTTTCCTTCACATACATTTCCCCTGCAGCACCCCTTCACTCATCCACTCCAGCCACAACATACACACTCTTTCATCAATATTTTTCAATCACTGACCATTCAAAGTGATTTGCTAGTTTTATAAAGTCATTCCCTTATTGAGTGGTTTTTAACGCTGAGAAATTTTTTAATCTCATAGTACTAAAAAGTAATGCGGAACTGTTCACCACATATAATCATAATCAACATTTTTATTCTATTCCCTCCATTCTATCCACACTACTGGTCAATCATTACTATTGAATCACAACCCATCGATCTGTTTACTATATCAAATTATTTTAAAATCCTTTGTATTTGAATATCATTTCCTTCTTAATCTTCTTGTAATATTTTTTAGGTTATTTTTTCCCCGAATTTTCACTGTTTTTTTCTAAATATTGGAATGTACAAATATTTTTCACACACACCAACATGTGTGTGTATTCATATATATAGTTTTATTTATATATAATATTCAAATACACACCCACATAAATATATTTATATATTTCAATATGTTATATGTAGATATATATATGCAACATATATGAAATAATATATACCTGTATATTCATATATTTTACATTTACATTATTTATATATGATACATATTTAGTTTATAACTTCGATTTGGTTTATAATATATATTTATATATGTTTACACATATTTATAAATGTTGATATATTTTTATTTATGTTAAAAAAATTAAAATTATATTTATTTGATTATTTTATTTATAATATATGTGTTTTTGTATGTGCATGTATATTTATTGTTATTATAGTATATGTATGTATATATATTTTATAATAAATTTTATTGATTATATATACACAAATATTCAAATATATATGTTTGTGTTTTGTAGTGTATGTATATATATGTTTTATATTATATATATATATATATTAATTTTATATATGTTGTATTTATTTTATTGTGTTTGTAGTGTTTATATAAATATATTATTTAATTAATAATGTTTTTATATGTTATATATATGTATATATAATTCAATATTTTTTTCTTATATATAAATATATATATGTGTGGTTGTGCACAATAATAATATATATATATATATATATATATTTGTTTGTGTAAATTATATAATTTAACTTTTTTCTTATAAAATAAAAAAAAATTGATGTGGTACAATGCATTGAGAAATATTTTTCTTTTTTATGTACCATTAAATTTCCTATAATTAATATATTCAAATTGATACATTTATTTCTTATATCAATGATATTTCAATATTTATTTTAACTAATATTTTAATGAACATAATAGAAAACCCTTTCATTTTATTAAAGCATCTCATATTCCAGATAAGAAAATTTAAAACTCCACATTTTAATTTTCATAAATATTTTATTTTATATATTAAGGATCTTTATGATTCTTATTTATGTAATACAGAAAATGGAATCCTTTAAGTGGAATGTTATCTCATACTAGATATTTTATTCACCTCAACGTATGTTTTAGAATCATTATAACTGGGTTTAACCTCCCAATCACACCATGATATTATATTAAAGTATTGTGAATCATGATTCCTCATGAAATAATCTAAATAACTTATATCATAATGGAGTATCCACAGGAGACCAATTAGAATTTTTTTTCAATAAAATGTATTATTTCATATTATGTAACTAAAAAAATACATTTTTTACCTTTTATAATCTTCACTAAACTATAAATTTACTAGATCTATGTTATACACACATCATGGTTTTAACATCAAAAGATCGTAAATTTAAAAACAATTATAATGTAACATTATAGAATAGTAACTCTTATGTAACTGAACCCAATTTTACTCATGGCCTAAAGTGTTCCCCCACATATTCTAGATGCTATTAATTAGCAGTCTATGTCTATGCGGGTACAATGTGGAGACTATATAGTAATGGTCATAGTGGACAAAAAATATTGAAGTACAAGAATAAATTAGAAAAGGTAGTAATAATGGAAACAGTTGAAGTAAACTGCTAAAAAAAGAACAATTACATAAATAGTACTGAGTGTCACATTAAAAATGATGATGTCATCATACTATACAATAATGGGGGTATGAACTGTTATAGAGAAGAAGACATAAACCTCGCGATATACCAAAAAAATGTTCAAAAGATATATACAATAGTATCATCACCCAATGCTTGATTATCTTCTCCACTAATCCATTCTAATATATAATATGAGATGTCCATACTTGGACACTTCCCTTTGCCCCTACATACCCCATGATGGCTTTCTGGGAACCAATCTGTGACCCAAATTCTCTTTGAGTAAAACTCATGAAGCCACCACTAAAGGATTCTAATGCTATTCCAGATAAATTATAGAAAATATAATAGGTTAGGTATACTAATAAAGTAATGTCGTAAGATAAAGTAATCCCATTTGTCTTAGGTTTTTCAAGGATTCTCTTCAAAAAAATACATACTTCAGAAAAAACAATAATGTCTATAAAAATTAGTTGACATAAATTTATATATATATGTGTGTGTGTGTGTGTGTGTGTGTGTGTGTGTATGTCTGTGTGTATGATTAAACAAACATATATTAATATGTGTGTGTGGGTATGTGTTAGTGGTACTATCTAGGACCAGAGGCATATTACCATGGAATCCCTACACTGTCATATAAGACTCATACTATAAGTGAAGAAGCGTCCTGGTATTCATCATGGGATATGAATTTCTATGTTCAACCTTTCATAATCAATGATATGAGATATCATGCTTGACATTATTACAAAATTAGTTTGAATAAGTATTTCTAATATCCCAGTAACTGATGTGAAACATCATCTCCACCATTTTAGTACTTGATTTTAACTGTCATGTCCACCATCAATGAAAATTATGTGAAATGTCATAAGAATATGACATAAGTATTTAGAATACACATACAAATAGAATATCATTTTCGTATTAAAGTATCATATAAAATACAATTACTGATGATAAATCCCTATAGTGGATTTTTTTCACTCCCTATTCCATAATATCTTTATTCATGGTTCACTCCTAAAATATTCATAGTCGAGAGAGTTTCTTTCTAAATTGGATTCACTACCCATTCCATTCCATTTTATATCATGAGATATCAATCATTACCTAATAAATTGGATAGATATATAATTATATGCCGACAAAAAACATAATGAAACCAATAATTTAGCTTTACCAAAAATCAAAAAATATTCCTCTTTTCATCATATCGTAACCCATGGAAAGGAAATAGGTTTTAGAAACATTTCATAATCACATACTCATAATCTATCTAGAGAATGGAATTGCATGGTATCATAAAAAAATTATTTATTACATCATATATTAATTAATTCATAGAAGTGTAATAGGTTTCATAGAATCACATTTTAATAATCATCATCAAAATCCATTTAGAGAAATGATGTGGATGGTATCATAAGAAAATATTTGCAATGAAGTATAAAAATCTGTAAAAATTCAAAACTATTCCATACATTACACAATATAAAGTATTACATTTAAAATATTAATAAATTAATGTATAGTAAAAATATTATTTCTTTAACATTTATGTATATGTTATATCATCGTTAAATTTTTTTAAAGAACATAGATATGGAAGAAATAGTTCATCAGCCAAAGATAAAATGCTATTGTTTTACTTAAAAAACATTTCTCAGTAATTTTCAGTAATAAAGAGAGTAAAATTGTACTAATACATGAAATTTCTAGGTATAGTCAAATTATAATAAAATATATAGGTTTATAGGGCATGTATCATATAATTTCCATCAATGGTAATTTTGTACATACAACCTAGAAAATAAATGAAATTATGACATGAACCCTTACATAAATTCTCATATTATCTTATAAACATTCAAAGATAATGTATAATAAATATAGGTTTATTATAAATCTATTAGGGAACCATATATTTACATAAAATTCTATATATTATTCTTTTAAAATTTCAAATTACATTGTTATTAACAATTTTTCATTAAACTGAATATTTAGGTGAAAACAGTTCCATTCTATAAAAATGTTATGATTAGATGGTTCTAATAATTGATCTGTGTTCATGGTTTCATCTTTCAAAAATATAATCTTTTCATAAATATCATATTTAGTAATTATATAAACTTTTATAAAAATTTATTCAAGGTAATTATGAAAAATTAATTACATCACATCACGAAGGTAGTTGTCTGTATGTACACACGGGTGGTGTTTTCCCCTTTCAATAGATAGAAGGTAAAAAGGTAAATAATAAATCAACATTAAAATATAATAATAAAACAATCAATAAAATATATATTATCTATATATATTTCTGTTATCATCCATGTAAATAAGTAATAAAAAATAGATTACATCACTACGTAGTGATGGTGGTCCAAACGTACGCATGAACGATATTAACTTTTTCCAAATGATGAGAGGGTATGAAGGTAAAAAATATTTTATATTTAATTAATGATTATAATTTCATAAAAATAATATATAACATGTAAATACAACAACCTCACTATCCATGAGATTGCTATGAAAAACCAACCTCCTTGCAATATAGAGACGATAGTTTATAGGTACTAACAAATGATGCTTTCATTGCCTATTAGATCAAAAATGAGATGAAAAGGACTATTATATCAATATAATATCATTTCATTATATAATATATAATTATTTTATTTTTTGACATTTTTCTATAATATTATATGTATTCTTAATAAGAAATAATTAGGAAAACACATGGTTAAGAGTTACACCTCTTACTTGAGAAAACTTTTTGGAATCTCTTGTTTGAACTTTTTGAGTTAGTATTTTAAGAAGTCAAAATCCGATAGAACATATACATAGAAGTTTAGAATAGATTCATCTAATGTTGATTCAGGCTATGTAGCTTAATAATGTGTGAATAATATAGAATAATAATTATTATTTTATGATTGACGTGGGAGAAAACATGTAAATATTGAGAACATTAAAATATAAAAAAATTTATACATAATGAAGTTTACTCCAAATTGGATTAATATGAAATATTGTATGATATAGGGTCTAAATACGCTAAACAAATAAGATTTATTAAAGTTATTAGGTAATTTAAACTCTTGAATCATTGGTTTAACCCATCGTTAATCATTTTACTCTTTAATATAATAATAAATTATTTCCTCGATCAATATTCTGTACGAAAAAAATGAAATAAATATATTTTAAAATATTTGAAAATTATGATTCCATAAATGTAAATTTTTTATCAAACTCAATTCCAATATATGTATTAAAATAAATCAAATGTAAATACACTAAAAAATTTGAATCAATTATTAGGAAAATTCATTTTTTCAGATTAAAGATAATTTCATTTAATTCTATTGTTATTAAAAACAATTAGATGAATGATAATTTATTTATTTTAATATATTATTGACAAATTACATTAAAATCATTCATAAATAGCGATTAATTTATTTTAATAAAATAAAAATACTTTGTAAACATAAAAATGTTGTTATTTAAATAACCCTTTTTACACTCAAATGATTTATATTCACTTCAAACCAATAAATAATCATTTTATGAATATTAATTAAAATTTTCATGTAAATAAAAACACATTTTTTCAAAAGATTAGTTTATTATTGATCATGGTACATGATATATAGAAAATAAAAGACTTTGAAATTTTTTTCTTTTAACATATAAAAATATTATTATTAATTTTTAATGTTGTGTACTAATTTCATAGGAAATAATAAAAAATTGTTAAGTGAAAATTTTAAACAAATTTTATATGATTATGTTTTTTTATATTCAAATCCACCAATACAATAGGTATATGATTATAGTCACATTTTTTATAATATTTCTACGGTATATCTCGATTCATTCAATATCATTTTTGCGTGCAATGAAGGCAAGCAAACAAATAATTTTTAATTAAATATAAATATATTATAAAAATATGGGTGTTACAACTGTTCTTTTAAATAACACTAATGTAATAGTTCCCTTATATTATTTTTCACATCGAACTGTTATAGTACTTATTTGTTATAATGAGATCATAAAAAATAAATGAAAATATTTTAAATTATATATCACATGGTCATGATATTATCTTACTAATAGTACTCATGTAATGTTTTAACATCAACTATTTACGGATTATAAGAAATTGAAACTTCTTTAGAAGGTATTCTTAATTGGAAAAGAGAGCTTATAATAGTGAATACACGTATTTTATGTGTAATTGGATATTATTTAATATGAAGCAGTGTATTTAAAATTTGACATGAGATTATTATTAATGTATATCATAAATCACATAAATTTATATATTTATGAAAAACCTGACAATATATTCTCCCAATATATAAAATGTGATGGGTGTTCCATGAGTGAAATTACATTAATTAAATAATATAAGTGAGGACATATCACGTCCTATTTAATGGATGAAGATATCTCTATCCCTTCGATTGAAATGGAATCATATAATTATATCCATAGTCATGAAAGGTCACCAAAATGTTCATTTATATAATTCAATGAAATATAAATCAGTCATATATGTGGATGAAAAATGTATGCATCTTTGTTGAAGATATGTTTGTAGATAAAAAGGATAATAATACAAAGTTGAGTTTTTAGGTGGGTTTTCATCCTTCTGTAATTAACTACATTCTCAATAGGTTCGTTGATTCATTGATGGATGTTGATCAATTATATGAGCTTAGCTCATCTAATTTAATTGAGAAAGTAACCTAGAGGGCCTCACACTATGTGTATTAATGAACTCATTTAACTCTAATGAATTTAAAATTATATGTAAATATTATTCTAAACTTTTAGATTAATTATTATTTAAATATTGTTTATCACATAAATTCAATCATGAGATATTAATGTTTAGAATATGTGAGTTGAATTTTATTTCTTATTTATCATTCCAAAAATAATTAATAAATAAATTTTCTTTCAATAGATTTGTGAATATTTTTATATAAATATTTATTTATTCAGTTAAATATTGAAATAAATATTTATTCCCGACTTTTGTGTATATAATATGTTTTTATTTATTAAATAAATATTATTTACTATATTAAATATTTTATTATTCAACAACTTTTAAATTATATAATGGATTGACATGTCATGTTAATTCCCCAATGAAAATGGTTCATTAAATATAATATCATTTAAATAAATTTAAATTTGTTCATTTGAGAAAAAAATAGTTATATAAGAACTTTTGTTGTTGAAATAGTGGCTGCCCTAGAACCAACTAATATGTGCTTTTGATTACCATATTGTGTATAGAGTAAACTATGCATGATTTAATCTTACCATTATAGTGTAGACTTTTCTACGTCCACTATTGAAATAGTAATTTCTAAAGATTAATTGTCGTATCGAAAGGATATAGCAGTTCCCAAGCTATAATGATAACCTCTAGATACTATGAAATTAATCATAAATATATATGTTCTATGGTCTAGATACATCTTACTAATTGGACATAGTAGATTTCTGACAATCAGGTGCTGGGGGCTCATAAGCATTGAGACTTCTTCTCACGAAGTTCGCACTTGGCGATCTCTAGTAGTGAGATCATGAGGACTAACCCACCAATAAGAACATCACATGTTTTTGGGGGTCATTAGACGTTCCTATCTATGATCATGTGTAATGGTCTCCTGACATGAGATCATTACCAATGTATTTCATTTTATTGTGTACTTTTATGTAAGATGAAAATCATGTCAATGAAGTCATGGCGAGGTAGTTTGTATCAGGTGCGTCATTGGTGGCATGACATTGGTTGAATGGTCAAGAAAGGATTTGTTGCTTCCGGGTTATGGATGTAATATATCTCGGGCCATGTTGATATGCATGAAAATACATTTATAAGACCATAGCCACGACAGTCAAGGGTAAATCCATCCAGTTAAATCAACAAACTATAAATCAATAAAAGGGTGATGCCACATGAGTACGTCCTGCTTTATGAGATATTACAGACAAAGAGATTATATTACACAGTACGTGTTCGTAGGTTGGTTTTCACTTCAATGAAAATCCTTATTTCGTCAAGGGCCATGATGGGTTGATAGATCCTATTCTTAATCTGTGAACACTATTCACAACTGTCAAAATAAGGGCCTAGAGGGTCACACACAATAGCGTATTCAAGATTCTACCCTATTCAGCTGAATAGGAGTTTTGGACATGGTAGGCCCTGCCACAGGGGTCCAGGATTGGTCCAAAGTTAAACGATCACCAATGTAATAAAAAAATTCATATTATTCATGTTTAGAATAATGAGTATTTAATTTATTTATTAAATTTATTAATCTTTTTAAATAAATGCATGAAAAATATTAATTGATGAATATTAAATTATTCATGGTTCAATTAGTATTTATCGGAGCGACAAGTCGAGTTAATGACTGAATTATTATCACGTAATATATTTTAATATATTATAATTAAATGATAATAATATTTATGACTCATTTTAGTAGTCATAAAATTTGTTGATAGTGCATTATGTATTCGGGGTCGGTGAGGAGATACCAGGTATTTTAATCAAGCACTATAAATAGACGAGGAGGGGCATTTGAAAAATACAATTCACGGACCTTATCTCTCCTCTCCTCTCTCCCACATTCTTGAGAGAGAATCAATGGATACAAGGAGCTCGGATTGAGCTCTCTCTCAGGCATCACTAGTGATATGATGCGGTGGTCATTGGAGCATTGAAGGCATTGTCGCAAATCCGTGCTAGCACACAGATTACGATGAACGGTGCTCCCACAGATTCCTTGAGGTGTGTGTGGACGATCTAGAGGAATTTGAATTCAGATTCTTCGAGAAACGATCGCCAACGACGAGCAGACGTCTTGTGTGGATTCAGATTTAAACCATGTATTTTACGTTTCAATTTTTGTGCTTAAAATGATCCACACGTGTGCCTCGACTAAGACCGGGCTGGTCTTCTTCGACGTCGACAAGTTTATGTCGACCGTCGGTGAAATTTTTTTAAAACCCAATTGTTTGGATATTCCCCTGCATGCCAAATTCCAATAGTTGTGGAATATAATAATAATAATAATATAAATATTTGACATGTACATTACTTAGAATAAACTATTCAATAAATATCTCATTTGAAATTAGTTACTATTAAAACCTAAGTACAAAATTCAAAATATTTTATTTTTATATCGAGAGACTTATTTTTTACAATAGAGAAAGAATAGAGAATTATTTCATTCCATAGAGAATAAATCATTCACCATCCCTCTCCAGAACACAGTGACAAAAAAGTGACCATTAGTGTAATTTATGAAGAATTGTGTGAAGGTCTATATACCCCCACTCTAGCAGTCAATATTCAAGGAATTTTATTCATATTTTCATATAGAATTCAGGGATACCTCTAAGGGAATCCTAATATAGATTATCCACCACAATATTGAGACTACAAGAGCTGCATTTGAAATCAATCAAATTGAATTCCTTATTTTAGGTAATTGTCATTTTAAATTAATTGTAAATTAAAATTAAAGGATCCCCTGTAGAAGATTCATGGATTGTGTTTTCTTTTTTATGAAATTTATCCCTTTTACTTGATGAAAAAATCATATTGGATACATGTCCACTGAATATGCAATACCCCATAAACATCAAGTGTTATAAAAATGGTCAAATTATAATTTATAATTATTTTCATTTAGTTTATTTTCATTTTATATATATATTTTTAGTTTTTTATCATTATTTCATTATTAGTCCAAAACATTAGGTAACATATTGTTCAAAATTTAGTTGGTTACGAACAGATCAAGACATGTGATGCATGTTAAATGATTCCAATAGTGGGTTAAAAAGTTATTGATTGTATAACACTGATATAGGGAAAATCATTGTAAATATCACACCTCGTGAAAATGGTCAACCAAAAGAGAAGAAATCAATTAAAATATCATCTTTTTGTGTGGTTCAGTATATAGTTTCATTACATGGTGTTTATTTACCAAGAATGTGACATGTGGATTGAAGATATTACAATTCATGTAGCTGGTGCACATGTATTTTTACCCCACACAGTTTTGGGATTGCATAAATCATGGATATCCATGTCTTTATCCACTTGAAATCATTAAACACTATATATTGACTTCCAGTTGAGGGATGTAGTAAGATATAAATTTCATGGCCTACATCTTGGTGTACACATTGTGTAACATGTGACAACCTGCACAACCTACTCACAAGGACATATGCACGTCATGTGGGATAACACATGAGATAATTTAAGCATGACACAAACTTCATGGTTTTTAGTAATATGTAAATCCCAAGTGATTGGTTTCAATCCACAATAGGTACAAACTAAGTAATTTTCTAACATTCATGTGAATATAAATTCTTAAAAATTATTCTTCATGTAAATTAAATAACTACAAGATACATAAATATTTTCAAACATGTTTTATTTACATAATGTGTGTCACCAGTGGTTCATTTCATAGTTTTATATCTTGTATCATGTGGTCACACACTCATCAAAAAATACATTTCGTGAAGCACATAACTAAAAAAATTCTATATCTTACATATTGGGTGGACATACATGTTGTGTAAGTACATAGTACTGGAAAAGGACTACACACAATTTGAGTGATAAGATATGTTGAGTAGAAAACCATTATGTGTATGTATTAATTTCTATAAATTGATTTAATAAAATGTAAAAGTTACATGCCATGTTTCCTCTAGAGTACACGCAATGTATTTAAATATTTTAAATATTAAATTAAATTTATTCCATTTAATTAATGAAAAAAATATTTTAAAATTATCATATGTCAAGGATATTAGTGGTATTATATTAAATAATGAATAAAATAATTAATTATGTTATTAGTTAATTAAATACATTAAATTGATCTTCATTATAATTATTCAAAATGAAGGGTCGAAATTATGAATTCGTATTCATTTAGTGTTTTGTAGATAATGAGCCTTACTAAACTTTGTATTTTAGACTTATTCACATAATTTAATTAAGTATTACAATTTTTATATAATAATTTATTATAAATTTTAATATTATGATCTAAAAATCATTTACCCCTCCTTTATTTTATATGATCTATTTTTCATTGGTTTATTTTAGGATACCCTAAATCCCTATAACTATTCTATTATGAGTGAGTAAACAATTATAAATGATTGATCTCCCTTGAGGAGGAGATTATTTAGGACCAAAGAGAAGACGAATCTAATTAAATAGATACACAAAAGGATGGGGAAAATATGTAACTTGAGCATAGGATGATCATGAGGTGTTAGTTTTCCTAGGGATTATGTTTTTTAATCTATTCATTATAAACCATATAGTAGATAAAATCTAATGAACATATCACATCTTTATTTTATTTTTTCAATTCATTATTATTTATTCATTTATTTGATTCATGCATTATATATTTGTAATTAAAAATGATCACATAATGTAAACGAATTAACCATTTTCATAACAATAAATTAAAAAAACATTATTATGAATAAATGATTTTATCAGAAACAGTTAACAGATTATGTAAATTCCAGCTAAGGATAACATGTGTCTCTAGAGTAAAATAAACAATATTTAAGAAGAAGTTAAAAAACAACGCTCAATAAAAATATTAAGCAATAAAATCCTTTCAATCACCTGAGATATAATACAACCATGGTTAGAAATATATCAATATCCCACATCATTTTTTTAATTATCTAGTAGTCATAATGAAATTCACGGGTCATCTTATTAGAGATTTCATTAAGGGTGGATTGTTGTAGAATGTACTGTTGGTAATTTTAGGAATTAATTAAGAATATATGATTATAAGATTTTAGGGTAGGGGAATCCACTCAATAGAATAAGGAGATATGGGTAAATTTATTTGAAAAATAAATAATATCTAAACACTATCAAATAAAATGATTAGGTCACAATTTGGGTTTTTGAAGGAAAATAAGAATCATTTATACTTGAATATCTAAAGGACATGATATTTTGTATCAAATGATGAGGGATGTTGGGATTTGATAAAATATGGGGTGGCTAATTAATAAATTAATTATGTCATCTTAGGTAATCATGATAATTTAATAATTGTTTTTTTTATTATATAAAAAACGAATGAAATGTCCTAAAAATGTGATGATTATTCATAGAAAATAAAAATATCCTCACTAATAAAAATTTAAAAGAGGGGTTCATTCACTTTTAATGTATATTACTATATAATTTTTTATATCTTCTTTCTTAATTACCCACATCATTATGGGTTTTGAGATTTATAAGGAATTTGATTTTTGGTCCCACGGTAGGGGATGTTTCTTGAATTGGGACTCAAATCGTAAATATGGGTTCTTGAACATCATTAAGGGATATTTTTAAATATGGGTCAAGGAATGTGAGGTGTTTCTGATTCTTGGGGTAATGATAGATCATGATTTAAAATATATTTATATAGAATATTTTTGTCGAGGACAAACCACATCTCATACTATGGACATTGTGGCATGGATAGTATCATAGGATTTTGATTTTTTTTTGTAGTTTGGAAGAGGTGGTGCATTTGTAGATGCGAAAACAACTTTATTTTCGAGTTATGGGGTTGGGGAAGACCTTTCCATCATAGAAAGGATTTCTAACAAGACATACCAAGTCAATATGATACATCACCCATGAAGGCCCATGAGAAGGTAGTGGGTGATAATAAATCCAATCTAGAATCATATGTGTAACATACCATCCTGACTAAATATGAAACCAGTAGCCAAAATGGTCTCAACATTTCCTCAAGCATGCCTCCTCATACTCCCAAGGCTTCCTACTATATGTGAGTCTCTAATTATGGTATGGTGGGGACATTATACATTAATGATCACAGAAGACCATTAGTATAATATATAAATAACTGTATCACTTAACAGCTGAGGCAATATAAATGATGGACATATTAGCATAAGATAAATAAAATAAATAATTTAAATATGATCATTGAAAAATATACAACTATTCATTCATGAAAATGTGAAGCTATAAAATCCCAATAAGGAACGTATGGCCAAGAAATGCGCAACAATACTTGCACAATGAAATATAATGAAAATCCCAATGTGTGATCTTCATGATAATCTAGAGTACTAACTCAATCTTATGATAATAAGATCCCATGAAAGATGAAAATAACAAGAAAGAATCCATGGACCTGTGAGCGTGAGTTATGCTCAAGTACCATAGTGCAATAACGACATAAGAAGGGTGTGATATATACCCAGTAGGCCACCACCAGTATTGTCAAAAGCATTATCTAGTATGTGAATATATTTATATATATATAACAGTGTCCATATGTAATAAATATAAATAAGGATAATAAATAATTAAACATAATTAGATGACCTTGGTTTCATTAAGGACACCTGGACAACCATGCCTTCTTCAACCTGTGCCAAAATAGAATGAACTCTTTAACCATGTGTATCCAAATGTATATATATTTATACACACATACACACACATAAATACATATGAGTAACCATATATAGTATTCATACATGTATATACCCTACATATAAGAGGAAAAATATGGTAATATACATAGATAATATGTTCTAGCTAAACTCCTGGTCAACTCAGTCTTTCATGACTAGTCTCATGAGCTATAGAATCAAACAAGGGTACTATACTTGAATCTCATTTTAAAGAAAGACACATATCTCATAACTCGATATGGTCAGGTGAATCGTTATCCTCAACACCCGATCAAAAGGATGGTGGAATATCAGGACCATAATATATGTACGATAAATTGTTTCAGACACCATGCCGAACACCCAATGTAAGGGAGCATGAAACACCATGATCAATAAGCCCCTTAACTATTATAATCTAGCCAACACCCTTGGACTGATTAGAAAAATAATGTGGAATTTATTCTAATAAATTATTATTATATAACCCAATATAACCATTGGTGTACAAATCCATATAACTCATATTTTCCTTTATGAACGGGTGGTGTTGCTTTTCCAACCACATTTATTCGTTTAAATTAATCTATACAATTTAATAGGAATCGAAAAATTATTTATAAATAATAAGAGTGACTATGACCATATCATGTAATTTATTATTTAATTATATAAAAGGGGAGGTCATAACCTTCATTCAAGGTATAAGATAATAATATTTAGATTCTTAGTTTAGAAGACGTCTCACATCAAAATTTGGTTTTATAATAAATCATCACATTATCATAAAAAAATTATTTTAATTTAATTATGTATATTCCCTAACAATTAATGATGTGACCTACCACAAAAACCAATTAGTGGAGGCCTAAGAAAGACAATAATAATTCAAATAAAAAAATAGAAACCAGTCAGGGTTATTTAATTATAATGAAAAAACATGGTCTATGAACCATAAGTGGGACACCCAATGGGGATAGTTCTAGTCTAGGTGATCAACTTTCGAGAAGTACCATTTAAAAATCACAATAGTTTCATAATGTATGTAATTTAGTATCACATATTTAATTCAACATTTTAGGGGAAATGTATGGTGAATATCATGTGCTGGATAATTTTTTTAAAATTATAATAAGAAATACCATTGGGAAAAATCAATAGACCGCCATCCTTATGCCATGGATTCTCTATATATTCAATATAGATATTGAATAAAGATAGTTCGAAAGAAAACAAATAAATAAAAAAAACCATAAAAATTGATCAATGCAGCTTGAAAAAAATGCATAGAATATGAGAAAATATATAAGTAAATTATTATGGAAGGTTATAGACTTACATATATTCTTCTAATAGAGTGAGAGGATCTCCAAAAGGACACCGGTCAAAGGATGCATCCTTATAAATAGAGGAGGAGAATGAGAGATCTTATGGAGAGATGTTTCATGTGGATAAGTGGAGAAGAATGGTGGAGAGGATTATAAAATGAAATCACGTGGAAATAGATAATTTCACCACAATAAAGGTCCCACATAGTTTGGATTCATGGTTGGACAAATAATTTGACAAATGTTCTTGAGTCGCTTCCCATATAGGGGGCTCACGCAGTTCATGTTCTCGATTTGGGAAACCATATAAAAACCATGAATTTAACCTTAATCATGAAACCAAAATTCGATGTATAGTTACATATCCTAGTTCACATGGTTATAAAAAGAATGTGACAACCTCAACTGCTGTAGTCTAGTTGCATGATTTCACTTAAATGGACGTATGATTTTAGAAAAACTATGACCCCCTATCATAATTCATTGAATTTGACATATTTTTGTTTGATGCTCTATATAATTTATAGAACACCAAATTAACATATTAGGCCATAAATAAATTCTACAAAATAATGTTAGTATGTTTTCCAACTCTCATAATTTCAATCAAAAACATGATTTGAAATTTACATTGTCCACCAAACTAGAAATTCAAGCTCTCATTCAAAAAAAATTCAACTCAATCCAATACAATAGATACCCTATCATTTAATACAAATCATTCCATGATTTAAAAAATATTAAATCCTCATATTTCAAGGCAAGGATCTTAAATCCCGGTGTCTTGGAAGACTAGGTATATAAAACATAAAACATGGAACTGAATATAACATTTCTTTATTTAGACTTCATAAAGATCCCCTAACATCCATTGTGCTCATAAATCCTCATAGGTCAACATTGGGATAACATGAACAACCAGATGATTTAAAATACTATTAATGGAGTAAAAATAAGAATATATCTTTAGATAATGGGTTAGATGACATAAAATAATGATATAAAAAGTCATGGAACGTATAAGATCATAATTTCTAAAAATGGGATCGTATAAAAATGGATTCAGTGTAATGTGGAAGAAACATAAAACATGACATTAGCATGATTCAAGGCTCATTGAACATATAGAAGTATAAGCCAAGGTTAACCACCAAGACCGTTGCACATAGTAGCACGAGTCAAGGCTAACAGCCAAGACCGTTTCACATATTGTCACATAAGACTCAACATTACCCAATGCATTAGAGTGAAATCTAGGTGCACCCTTATTTACAGGTCTAATAATATTCTTTCCACATAATTAATCATACATAATCAATCATACATAAACATAGGGGTACCCATGGAATGAAATTGGTACCATAATCAAGTAATAAAGAATAATGAATAGGCATATCATAAATATGTCCCTAAATAAAAGGAATTAAATCAAATATGGGAATTCATAAGGTAAGATAATAATATATCATGAAAAGTGATGTAAAAAAATTGACAACATGCCAAAAGTGTACTAAAGAAATTTTAGCATTAAAACTTTTTACTGGGGTTTTAAGTAAATACTATAGAGAAATTAAAATTGGAAAATGTATAAAATTTTATATAAAACCCAAATTAAACCGAGATAGTTTTCATAATTAAATAGGATATTTTATAAAAGTAATAGTCTTTTTTAAAAATATATTTTATATTGTACTTGAAAATGGTAAGAATTCGGGAAGTTCCAATTAACGTGTTTTCTTATGGGGAGGTATTGAGGAGGGAACCACTTAAAAATAGGTATATCCCAGAACAATAAAGTTGACTGGTCCTTAATACATGAGGTTTGAGAATATAAAAATAATTTTGAATATATAGAAAAAAATATAACATCATTTGGGTAAAAATAATAATAGAGAAACCCGAAGAAATAATAGAGGTTCAGGGAGAATCCCTTACCTTACATTTTATGGTGTCCTTAACATGATCTTAATGTACTAGATAAACAAATTAAACTCATTAATTAAAATTTCAATATCCTATTATTTATTTAATTGATTTATTATTACCTTATTCAGTTCATTAATTACCTTTTTGATCAGTTAAGATGTTCAATTTCATTGTTTGTTTAATTGGTTTTCATGATTGGTTTACTTATACACATGTAATGATAAATATGTGATATTAGAATGGTTTTACAGAATTGAATTTATATGTAACTAGTGATCATACAATATATTAATTGGTTATAAAATTAATTTGGTTATTTGGAGTGAAGATGAATCATTTTATAAAATATTTCGGATAACTTTTTTGGTTAATTTGCGATTTTAGATCATGTTAAACGAATTTTCATTTATAAATTAATATAATGTGTAAAAAATATTCTTGAACCTTAAATTAGACATAATAAATATATTATAGTCTTTTTCTACCATCAAAATGGTTTCATTATCAATATTTAATACTATAATAGAAATTAAAAACCCATTTTCCTTGATAGTGAGAAATTAACACATCTCGGATGGTGTTTTCATTTCTAGAATAAAAGTAGGGGAAACGGTGATATAATGACGAGTTATTAAATTATCACAAAAAAATTAATGTACATGTATGTTACATGAGTTATCCTAAAACATTTTTGAAAGGAGGTGAGGAAATAAAAAGAAAAGAATTGAACATGAAAGGAAATAAAACATTAAAAAGTGGAATTTACCTCTTCATAACAACTTCATTGAGAAACACATTAAGGGAGGGGATTTTATAATTTTTAATATAAAAATGATATATAGATGTGGGAGAGGGTATTAGGGAGATATTTTAGTAGAATTTGGACTATTCACATGGTTTTTGAGGAGTGAAAAGAAGAGGTACAGAGTGGTTATATTTATAGTTGAAGAGAGGTGGGTTTTCTCAATATTTTATTCATTATTTTATTATTTTTCTCAATAAAAGAAATAATAATGATTATTTCCTCCTAAAACTATAATAATTTCAGGTATGTTCAAATCCAAGGTGCTTATCTCATCATAACATCACCATGAATATATAAATCAAAGTATTTAGATTATTTGATATGTTATCATATTTTATTATTCACAAAAAATTCTTGTATTTTAGAAAAATACCAAAAATTCACCCCAACCACATTTCAATGAATAGAATTAAAAACTGAAATCTATATTATATAAATAAATTTCTAAGTATCTGTAATTTAATTTCTTTTAAAATCATAATTTACTTGAAAATAAAAATTTTAAAATAAAAACTGTTTTCCAACCCTTTTGATAATTAATTAGGGTATCTTATAATTATCTTATAATCATATGAAATAATAATACTTATTAATGAATACATTTTATGAAAATAAATTTTCTTTAAAATTATTAAATTTATTATAATTTTTTAATTAAATTCACATGACTTACAAAATTACCAAAAATTAATTAATAGTTTTTAAAATATTTTCATACATAAACTGTGTTATATTTATATAATATTTTTCACTAAATAGATGGATAATTTTTATTTTTATTTTTATTAGTGATGGTACCATTCAATTTTTCAGTTTACAATTCATAAGTGTCACATTACAATTCCAAAGGCCAATTTACTATTTCATCAGTATACATTTCTTAACTTATAGATATACACATTTTCTCACTCATTCTAAATTTATAAGGTTCTTATTCTGTTTAATATATAATATTATATGATTATACTATGAAATAGAATTATAATAAGGGAATTTCATTGATAAAACATTGGGTTATTACATTCTTCCCCCCTTATGAATTTTTTCCTCAAACTTTCATTTTACATTCTACACCGTAAATAGGTGTGGGTACTTTTTGTTCATTCCATCCTACAGTTCCCATGTGTCCTCTTTGTAAATATGATACATTTCTAGTACTTTTACCAGGGGAGTAGACTTTTTACGTAGAAAATTATCTCTATTATCAAATATCATCGCTCGCTACTCCACATAAGAAAGATAATTCTCCAACTATATCACCTTATAATATAGTACATGTGAATGATCTGGTATGTACTTCATTAAGAGGGATGCATGGAAGATATAATTTAATTTATACATGGTAGCTGGAAGTGCTATTTGATAGGCCAAAACTCCATCATGATCAAGAATCTCTAAGGGGACTCTATATCTGGGGCATAGATTTCCTTTCATCCCAAACCTTATGACCATATTCCATGGAGATATGTAGAGGAATACCAAGTCTCCAACTATAAACTCATGTTATCGTCGACGATTGTCGGCATATCGATTTTGTTGACATTGGGATTCCTGGATGATCTATTGAATGATTTTTACCTTCTTCACCTTTTATTCGACCATTTCAGGTCCCAGTAGCTTACGCTCACCAATTTCATCCAAAAATTCTAGTGTTCTTCACCTTTTCCCATAAAGGGTTCCATAAGCTGTCATTTGGATACTGTAGTGGAAACTGTTATTGTAATATAATTCAACCAGTAGAATAGGTTGGTCTCATTCTCATTTTTATTCCATAGAACATGCTCACTTCAAATATTATAGTGTCAGCATAGTTCGCTCAGATTGGCCATCATTTTGAGGATGATATGTCATTCTGTAGTTTAGTTTAGTTCTTTGAGAATTTTAGATTCATTTCCCGAACATCGAGGTGAATCTCGAATCATTATCAGATACAATAGAATGATGTAGCACATTCATCCTTACCACCACTTTGAAATATATCCCTAAAAGTTGATCCAATGAGGATTCCTCTCGAATTGTGATAAAGTGTGTTTTCTTTGTAAGATGATCCACAATGACCCGTATAGCATGGTTTCATTTGGATGTCTGTGGATGTCTAGGGACAAATTCCATTGTATTGTTCCTCCACTTCCATGTCCGTATGAGTAGTGCTTGAATCATCCATTTATACTACTATATTTTAGCCTTCACTTTATGACATACCTGGCACATTGATGTGTATTCATCAACAGCATTCTTTATATTTCCCCATCAAATGTTCACTCAGAGATCTTGATACATATTTGTGCTCTATGATTGAATAGATACGGTTAAGACATGTGCATAATTAAAAAGATACTTCTTTATCTATGTATCTCATGGTACACATAATCATGACCAAAATATTACAACATCTATCTCATCAATCTTGAACATGGGTGATTTCCCATTTTTGATAGCTTCCACGCTTTTTTGAATTTCCTCATCATTTCATCGAACATCCTTTATTTTATCCTAGAGGGATGGTTGAACAAATATTTGAGAAAGGATTTATGATCATCTTCTATTAATGATTCAAAATTCCATCGTCTAAAAATATATGATGATTGGATCCTTCTTAATTATCATCATTGATGATGATGCATGATCCATTCTACTTAGAGCATCTTCCACCTTATTTTCCCTAATAGTATGATAGTAAATTGAGAAATCAAAATCCATAATGATCTATAACCATCATCACTAGTACATATTAGTATCCTTATATGTGAATATATATTTGAGACTCTTGTGGTAATTATATATCTTGCACTTGTCCCAATTGAGATAATGGGGGCATATTTTCAATGAACAAATCACAACTGACAACTCTAGATCATGTGTGGGATAGTTTTAATCTTGGATTTTCAACTTCCTAGAGTATTAGGCTATAATATTATCTTTTTTCATCAGCACATAGCCTAATCCCTTCTTTCAGGTATCACTATATGCCACAAAGAGTTTTCTAATTATTGGGATTCTGAGTACTGGTGCACTGATGAGACTCTTTTTCATAACCTTAATGCATTCCTCACATTCGTGACACAAAAAAAATCTTTACCCCTTATGTGTCAGCTTGTTTATTGGGTTTGAAAATCGTGAAATGTTCTCTGCAAATCGTTAGTAATACCTTGCTTAACCAGGATGGCTACAAATCTCCATTACATATGTTATCTGGGATTATTCATTAATTACCTTTGTCAATGAAGAGTTTATAGATGTCCCATTTTTTTATTACTTACCACAGGAATTATTCTTAATCCATCTAGAACTCACATTTACTTTAATTTTAATAAATTTTCTCCCTTCACAATGTAATGTATATAGTATTCAAATGCTCTTCAACTTCCACCATACACTTGGAGAATATAAGAATATCATCAATAAAGACTACAACATGTTTTTTGGGGTAACCTATAAAGACTCAATTTATTATATAGATGAATATTAAGGGAGAATTAGTGTGTCTGAAGGGAATCACTATGAACTCATTGTGTCCATACATCATTCCAAAATGAAATCATGGGAATATCTTCTTTCCTCACCATTAATTGGTGATATCCCAATCCATTGTCAACCTTAGAGGAATAACTAGACCCATTGTGCAAATCGAACAAGTCATCTATCTGATGATGGTGATAGTTGTTCATTATCATGATTTTATTGATCTCATCAAAATCAATGCACAGATGATCCGTCTATATTCTTGATGAGGTGGACTTCCACACCCCATGTTGAAGCACTTGAGACTATAAAACCCATTTCCATATTCTCCAGTAACTACATCGTCATCTTTTCCAACTCAAATGTGGCCATTATATATAATGACATTGATATAGGTAGAGATCTAGGAATAAGATCAATTAAGAACTCAACATCTTGATTAGGTGGAAGACCGAGAAATTATTTGTGGAATACATTAGTGTAATACATCACGATGGGATTATCTTTGAGAAGTATATTATCATATGTCTCAATCATTTTAGATAGAAATTCTTGATCATAAGGTAGAAATATTAAAACCTAAGATAATAATTCTAATGTAGATTCTTATTCTTCCTTACCGTTGTAAATAATTTTAGGATGTTTCTGGATGTGAAGAGTGATATACCTTTCTCAATAGTTGATTTTGGATTTTTATAAAGATAGCCAATCCATGCCGTAGATAACAATAAACTCCACAAAAGGAATTATAATAAAATTTTATAGGGGGATCAATACACAAACATTTTTTGGGGATGAGTTATAAGCCTTGGATTTATTAATTTCCCCATTTACTATTCTCATAGATTACTCATCCTCCAAATTTTGAGGTGGTGTTTGAATAGTTGTACTAACCTTGAAAGATATGAAATAGTGCGTAGAACAAAAATAATATATTATATTTTCTATTCTTGACTGAATAACATGCATACCTTTCACCACATCGTTGTCTGGCTCCACCTCAGCAGTATTGATAGCATAGGCCCTTCCTTGTAGCCTTGGAGGTTGTTTTTGAATTCCCTTGAAAACCCATCACATAGGGAAATTGTTCACATAATTCCCAGGCTCCATGAAGTTGTATCACTGCACTACAAGTTGACTGTTGATCTAAACCTTCAATTATTATTCCATGTTAGTGGGATTCATTATATCCCTTTAACAATTTTAATCCTAATATCCCTTTCTTCCACATTTTATGAAATTCTTGGTTCCCTTTAAATAGTCCATAGGATGCTTCTACCCATGACATTGGCATGTGTGATGTTTGATCTTCTTTCCATCAAGGGATGTTTTTTCAATACTTCCCATATTAGACTCCATTTTCTGATATCTTTCACTGGGCCCAAGAGACCATTCCAAGTATCTAATCTCCATTAAAATCCTGATGAAACAATAGAAAATATCCTCCTAACATTTGTTGTCATGAGTCACCAACACTTTTCATAGACTCGGATTTGGTTTTCTAAATAAATGGTACACCTTGAATTCAGTGGTCACGAAAAAGCTAGTGGCATATGTTGTAGTCCATGTAATGACTTCCTTATATTCCCCTATGGAATTATCTTCTTTTTCATCAGTCTGAGAAACTCTCTTTCTATATTGAGGTAGAGGGTTTAGGGGAAGTATTTTTTGAGGAAATTTTTCATGAAATCCTCTCAATCCATGGAATCAATTTACTCCTAAGACTTTGTAATATTGATCAGTTTCCACCAATGATCATCTTACCCATCAAAATTATAGACCTTGATCACGACATTCTCTTATTCTGAGCACCGTAGGATAAATAATATATTTTTTAATTGATTCAATCCACTATTTCATGAGGAGGGTATCAAGAGACCCATTAAACATGGGAGGCCTTTACTAGATGAAGGATTTGAAGTAAATTTTATTTTTCCATTGAGGAGGATGGAATTCCACATGATTCAAGTTATTATCCATATCTTGATCCATATTAGCACGTACTGTCATAATGTTTTGATAACCTGTTCCCATCATATCCATCATATCATTTCGCTAATCATCACATTTCCTATCACATTGATTGTTGTAACATGTTCTTCTATTTCCTGCAATTTACTATGAAATATAATGTACAGTAAGGGGGCTTCAATACATAATAATTAATCACAAAAAAGGATACATAATAAATATAAACTCATAAAAGGAAATTATATCCTATCTTTTTATTCCTTAGGTTTCAATGTAGGTTATCGGTGATCAGTTTCCTCACATTTATTTTTATGGGCTCCATTTTTTTATTTAATTATGGGTTTTACTAAGATTATGAATTTACCAAATCATATCCCTAGGGATGTCAAAACATGAGTGTAGTAAGGCACATTGTCGTGCAGCCATTCATTTTCAAGTCTACCTCAAAGCGTTGTTTTTTGGTATTACTCATAGATACATCTATGCCAGAGCCACATCCAGTTGTTCATATCCAGAAAAGGATATTTTTTCTATATAAACCATTTACAGTATACTTACTAATATTTAGTGTTGTTTTCTTATACATAGTATCATCTATAAGGTTATCACAAAAGATCCTTATTCCTAATATCTAAAAAATAACTAAACCATCCAATGAAAACAACTACCGAAACACTATCCTTTTACACATATCCTTACACAGTTCTAAGCATATTAAAGCATCATATTACAATTCATGTATCATAAATTCTAGTGTCTAGGAATACTAGGTATAAAAACAAAAAAAACATTGAACTAAATATAACAATTCATTTTTTTGTCTTCATAATGTACCCCTACCATATGTTTTTTATCATATATATTTATAGGATAACCTGGGGATAACATGAAAAATGAGATGTTTTAAAAATCCCTATAAGGGAGTAAACATAAGAATACAACATTATCACATGGGTTAGAAGGCATGGAAAAATGATATAAAAAGACATGGGAAGATGGATTCATAAAAATAGGACATGATATTATATAAACATGTATTCAAAGTAATTTGGATAAAAAAACAAGAATTTAGCATAATTCAAGGATCGTTTCAAATTGAGGAGCAAAAATCAATGTTAAGTGCCCAGACCGTTGTATATGGTAGGACTATTCAAGGCTAAAAGCCAATACCATTGCACATTAAATCTCTTGAGACTAACCATTACCCAATGTATTAGAGTTCTATCAGGGTAAAATTATCTTAACAAGTTTATTAATACTCATTCGATATAATTAATCATACATATTGATTCATTGATAAACATATGGGTACCCAAGGAAAGAAATGGGTATCATAATCATGCCATAAAACATAATGAATGGATGTATCAGACAGGTTTCCATAAAATAAATGAATTAAAACATACATGGACATTCATACGATAAAATAAGAATATGTCATGGAAATTGATATCAAACATTAGTGACAACAATTTTGAAGAGTATTTTACATATTTTATCATTAAAACATTTATGTTCAATTTTTAGGTAATAATAAAGAGCATTTAAAATAAAAAAGGGAATAATATTTTATATAAAACTATATGTGATCCAAAAATGTTTTTATAATAAAATTATTGATTTTATAAATTTAATGGTGTCTTAAAAACATATTATATATTTTACATGAAAATGTTAAGAATTCAAGAAGTTTCTTTTGACGGGTTTTTTACTGGGAGGTATTGGGGAGGGAACCACTTAAAAAATGTATATCCCCAAAAACTAATGATTAATGGATCTTGATAAAATATTTTAATGAATATGAATATAATTTAGAAGAGGTACATTAAAAATATAAATTCTTTTGGGTGTATGGAATGATAGATGAACCCGAATGAATAAAGGAGGTTTGGGTAGAATCCCATAACATAAGTGTGATGGTGTCCTTCAGATGATATTAATATCCAGAAAAACATAACTAAATTATTTAATTAATATTTCCAAAACCTATTCATTTTGTAATATATTTATTATAACCTTATTAAGTTCATTAATGTCCTTTTTGATGAGTTAATTGCTTCAATTTCATTCCATGTTTCACTGGTTTTCATGATTGGTTTACTTATATACATGTAAGGATAAACATGTATGATGAGAATGGTTGTCCAGAATTAGAGTTATTTGTATTTAGTGATCATAAAATAGATTACCTAAATATAAAATTTATTTGTTTCGTTGTGTGAATATTAATCATTATATAAAACTTTTATGATAACCATTTTGGTTAATTGACAGGTTTAGATGACATTGAATTTTTATTTGTAAACTAATATCATGTTTAATAAATATGACAAAACATTAAATTACACATAATAAATATATTATTTTATAGTTTGACCATAAAAATGGTTCCATTACTAGAATTGAATTTTGTAATAGAAATTGAAAACATGTTCTCCCTGAATGGAATAAATTAACACATCTAAGATGGTGTTTTCAATTATAGTATAAAATGTGAGGGGATGGAAAGATGATGACGAGTACTTCCATTATTATAAATAGAATATATTACATTTTTAGTGTTGGAGTTATCATAACATTTTTATGAAAGGAGGTGAGGATAGAAAAACAAAATAATGGAACTTGAAAATGAATAATAGAATAAAGAGAAGAATTCACCTATTGAATATATCTTCCTTGAGAACCTCTTTAAAGGATATAATTTGTTTTTTAAAGATACCAAGAGATGTTGGTTGTGGGAGAGGAAACTAATGAGTTATTTGTGTATAATTTGGGCGAGACACAATTCTACAGTGAAGTAAAGAGATGATGTAATGAGGGGTAGTATTTATAGTGGTGCACATATGGGTTATTCAAATATTTTATACATTATTTTATTTTTTTCTCAATAAATGCTATAGAAATGATTCATAGGACATAAAACAATAATATGTTCATGTGAGTTCAATCACAAGGTTTTTACCTCAAAATACATCATTCATGACTCAATAAATGATGTATTTATATTATTCGGAAAATTATTGTATTTTTCTAATCATAAAAAAGAAAGGTATTTTAGAAAAAACAATGAAATTAACACTGGCCATTTCTTGACACATAGAATTGAAAAATAAACTCCATATTATGAGAATAATTTTCTATATATGTGAAGATAATTTTTTAATTACAATCATAATTTACATGAAAAATACAAATTTTAAAATAAAAATTGCTTTTGTAACACATTGGAAAATTAATTAAGGTCTCTAAATTTTATATTATATTAATAAGTCATCAATATACATATTCATGAATTAATTTTATAAAAATATATATTCTGTTAAATTATAAAATTAATTATCAAATTTTAATCAAATATAATTGACTTATAAAAATACCGACAGCTAAGGAATGATTTTTAAAATATTTACTAACATATACTATGTTATATTTATATCATATTTTCACTTATAAGATGGATAAATTTTATTTTTATTTTCATTATGTAGGCTACTATTTAATTTTCCAGTTTATTATTCATAATGGTCACATTAATATTTCAATTTTCAAGTTAATATTTCATCGATATACGTTCATTAACTTTTAGAGAAAATTTTGTTTCACTCATTTTTCATTTATAAGGTTTCTATTGTTTTCTATATGTAATATTAATTGATTATACTACACTAAAAAGGTATAATAATGGAATTTCATTGGTAACACATTGGGTCATTATAAAAACAAAGTACATTACAACTTCAACACCAAACAACATCTCATCCTCGATATGCCTCATGGAAACATTTGAAACAAACTCAACCTAATGGGGTGATGATGTTTGTTTCAAATGATTGTGTTGGTTTCCAACACCCAACTATCATCTAGGTATTACAAAAAGTGTACGGTAAATGAGCTATTAAAAATCAATCCAAATATCATATTCTAAATTGAATCATCAAGATGAAGACTACATGAAGACATTAAACTGACAAAATAGTCAGGTATAAATTTCTCTAATCAACTAGACTATTGTGCTTCCCGCCATAGGATCTAGAATATAATGGCCAATTCTATGTCACGGTATCCCCACAATAGTGTTTTTATCAAATCACACACTATTTGTTCCAAATATTCTCCTACAATGATCCAAAATAGGATAACCTTTTTACATCACAGGTCATAACATGGTCCTTATTTGAGTTAAATAGTTGAATTTTGATTGACCATTCCGGAATTGGTCACACAAGCATTCCTTGAAAGGAACTGCCATCATTTACATCACACTCGTATTAACCTTACAGTCTGCATATAATGGCTTCGCAACCACCACAATCATCCATACAATAAGGAAGCAATTTGAGCCACTCTCGACTACCAATTCTAAAAAATGGTCATCTTATAAGGTTGACATAACAGAATTAAAAATATGATCCTATCCTCTAAGTAAACCCATTTTTTATTTCATCTATATACACTAAATCATGTAATCAACCTATGGTGACATCGCAAGATAAAAAATATATTTATGTACTAATGCCCAATCACGAGCATGGGGTTAAAAACGACCTATCACACGTGGATTGTATCCCATTAAAACATGTAATCTTAGCCTAGTTTAAAACTGGGTTAACCAAGGAATCACCTACTGGAGTCAAAAGAGTACATGCAAGGTAGTCCATACATCGATATTTACAAGAGAGATGTCAAAACATAATTGAACTTCCACATATCAAGAACACTGAATGAGCCCAATGGTGGCCGTGTCAAGAACTGAATGGTGTCCGTGAGTCTTCCCAGAAATTTCTTATAGAAAAATCATTGTGTCAATCAAGAAAACTAAACCACATTACATACCACATTTCATAATATTAACTCCCATTGAGTTTATTTATTCAACAGAGAGGGGATTTTATTTTAGCTCTATATATAGTTGATGCTCTATCATTGTATCTCAAAAGTTATGAAGATAGTGTACTTGATAGTCTCCAAGACAATAGTACACCAGCTGGATATCATGAAATTATAAGAAGACCTAATAAACTTCTATCTCATCCGTGATAATGTACTCAGTATAGTTTCCAATCATCCATACCCTACAACACTTTGAAAAGGACATTCAAATAACCTAAAGTGGACTATTTTTTTAAGATTCGTGGATATAACTACCAATACATAATCATATATTTACAATGAGTCTCTCACTAAAAAGGAATCTCCTGAATAATAAAGCAAAAAAACTTGAGTCCATCCCTAAAAAATATTTTTTAGAGGTTTCCTATCTACCAACTACTTCATCATTGTTCAACCTTATGACCACCAACATGTTACTAGAATCACCAACCTCCAGGGAATTAAAAAGTAGTTCTATCTATATTCAAATGGTCCACTTTATTTTATCTACTTCTACTAAGAATGAAACACTATTCAATAATAAAAGTGAAGCTCTCCACCTTAGGAGTGTCATATTTTTCATATAATAAAAACAGAATCTTATTCCATGGAACACGTTCCATTGACCATTGAACACTGGTTCTAGATGTGAAAAAAATATTTTAACAACAATTAATCGAAATCGTAGATAGACTAACCACTCATAATCATGGAACAAAATATTTAATCTAGATGCATGCATGATGCTATTGCAAGTCATATAGACATACTTGATGGAATCATATGTAAATGTAAAAACTAATCGAAAAACATGACGAATCGCCTGATCTTATTTACTACATCATCCCAAGCATTGGGATGATTCTGATTTCTCCTAATTCCCATGAAAATGTTCTCCAAATATGACCCTTGATCTAGCAAGATATCACAAGTCCTAAATGGTCACTACTAAACCCATATGGTTCTCTATCCAATATAGAAACTCGATGGATACCATGTGTATCAACACATACCACCATTAAGTTTATATAAAAAGTGGAACAACCTTGATAATATCTAATGGCTAACTGCATCTATGCATAACAATATTTGATGGTCTTTAAAACTAACTATCCAAGATCCATACTATCAAATACAACTATAGACTAAGAATATGACATCCCAAGTCATCCAAAAAAGAAAAAGAATATGGGTCACATTACATACTAGGTGGTACACCATTCCCTAAGAATGTCTATCAGGTGGAAAATTGGAATTACATGATTCTTTAGACTATATAAAGGGTAAAAATACTGAACATAGACCCATCCACCATGAGTATAATTTTAAAATCTAAGATTTGTTTTAGGGATAACCAAAACCCGAACCAAACCATGTATCAAAAATCTCATAGCATTTAGTATGGAAATTATATTCTAAGGGATCAACCTACCTTAGGATATCCCCTTACAAAAGAAGAAAGAATCAATCATAGATTGGCCATAGTGGAAATGATCACTATGGTACACTTCTAATCTTTTAGGTCTAACCTGTAATAGATAAGGCTTACAGGTAATGTTCACATTCCCATTCTAAGGCAAGTTCATGGAATGTTGAAATTATATTTACAAGAGGGCTAGAATTAAGTTCACCACTTAAGGTTCCATTTTAAATCATTAACATAATTCAAACTTAGTTATTTAAATATTTCAAGGCATTTTTAAATATCATGTATCTAACATAATGTTAACGTGTTTTTTGGATTTATTTAACTTAGTCAACAATGTACACAAGAATGTTTTATATAATTTCCTTTTAGCATTTAAATTTATCTAAAATCCTATCATAATTAATAAATTTATCTTATAAATTCTTTTTATACATTTCAATTATCCATATGTATTTTCATTATTGTACTATGTTAAAAAAAATTCAATTCTAGAATTTGGTGGTATAAACCCTTTAGGTTGAAATCAGATATTTTATTAATCAAAGACACAAATAAATGTAGATAAAACTTATACCCCGATGTTGTTTAGTATTAAATTCTATCCCAAATAAATGAAATCGCCAAGCATCGTTATTATATCCAACCTGATTCCATAAACCCCAATAGTTCATTAAATGTTTTATGTTTCAAAAAAATTTGGTAGGTTATCACATAAGAAGCATGCTCCATTGGACCATATTGGGTCCAGTTATAAATTTAATATCTTTTAAAAATGGGTAATCATGTCCAAGTGATAGAGTTAAAATCCATTATATGGGGAAGCATTTTTTTAGGTTAAAAATTAAACATCTTGTAAATTTATACAGTGGTGTTGATGTATATCATGATCTTATGTAATGGATCGATTATATGGGTTTCTCTTTACCAATTTATAAAGAACCAACACAAAATATAAATTCAAAATGGGCTCCCATATAATCACAACTTATTTGTTTCATCCTATGTAACCAATGGTTCATGGAACAAACATGTCATTATTGGTTAGTTAAAGTTCCACTATCAATCTATGCGGGGAAAAAAAATTTAGGTTGATGCTGATAATTTAATAACCAATTATACATCACAATGATAAAAAGGTGTGGTCTCATAAGTAATAGATAAAATTAATCATTATAATAATATTAAAAACATGAAAAACATTGGAATCCACTACATATGTAGAGATACACAAAAACCTGGAAAAAAATTAAACTGTTAAACATAACAATAAAATCACATAATAATTCTTTACAGGAACCCATACAAAATAAATTACGAACCATGTCACACAAATAAGCATGATAGTGACATACCTTACATCATATTTACAATTATTTATAATAAACATGAATATCACATCAATAAATATGGAAAATATCACAGCAATGCAGTCTATATGGAATGGAATATGCATGGCATGTGTATATAAATATTCATATAGTGATGCATGTAATGATACATCCTTAATATACAATGACAAGGGTAAGGTACTATAAATCCAACAATGATTAATAATCATAAATTATTTCAATCAATCGGGGTAAAAATAAAATCAATTATAATAATGAACAGCTTGAACAACAATCATATCACTCGTGAAAATGACATTTCCCTATTTTTTGTGTTTTTCACTCATAGACACGACTATTAACATTGAAAAAAACACATT
The DNA here is from genome assembly GCA_963277665.1 of Viscum album. NCBI lineage: Eukaryota > Viridiplantae > Streptophyta > Magnoliopsida > Santalales > Viscaceae > Viscum > Viscum album. The sequence goes on along the minus strand of OY728153.1, from coordinate 285,617,040 downwards.
TATAGTCTTCCATTTACCAACTAAAAATAACATAGAAATGGAAAATAGGATTTGATACTTATTTTTATTATTCGAGACCTATTGAATATTAAACAAGTAACTGCACTGGTCACCACATGGCCTCAATATCACATCCCCATATTCTAGAAGCTAACTACTAGAAACATTAGTCAAATGATAGTTCAGTGAGGAGATTATACCATCGTGATCAGTGTATCATAATAATATAATATATAAGTAAATAAACCCCCTTATAGTGGAAACTAAATAAATAATATATATAGATGTGTAAGATAAATATATTAACAATGTAAAAGGTGGCCATCACCAATAGCACCACTATGCTTACATATGCGGGTGAAGCAAAAAAATCCAAAGTAGGATCATACAACAAGTAAATGTGATAGTACATAAATTAATAAAAAATTAAATTCCTTGAGGCTGATCTTCAAGAGCATCATGATTACTAGATCAGTCTGGTACTCCTATGTTTTCATGTATGATGCACATCAAAAGTAATAATCCATGAACTTTTGAACGTGAGGTCTACAAGGGTACCCATGTGAAATGGAGACCTAAGTAGGGTGTGAGATATACTCAGTAGGTCACTACCAATGGTGTTTAAAGAATAATCTAGTTTATGAATATAAATAGTATAATGTTAAAATGATATAAATAGGAAAAAGATGAATAAATAACTAAATGTAAGGAGTTGGGCTCAGGATCCATAGGGACAACGGACTGATTGTACCTTCTTCAGCCAAAGCTGGTGTAGTTTGAACTTAGTAACAATGTGTATCTGTATATATACATAAATTTTGACATATATAGTATGTATAAATTTATATAAATTATATATTTGAGGAAATAAAAATGAATACATGTGGATGCTATTTTCTTGCTGGACCCAAGGTATAACTCAAATATCCATGACAAGTATAACAAGTAATAGTCTCAAACAACGGTACTAGACCTAAATATCATATGAATGTGAGGAATTTTTTTTCACATCACTTGAGATTTTGGGGGTGATTATTCATTCCCTACACCCAATGCAAAAGAATATGTAAAATCGTGCCCATCATCTATGTAAGATAAACGGTGCGAGATTCCATTCCCAATACCCAATGTAATGGAGAGTACAATGCCACTATCAACATGTTTTTTATCCTTTGATCCCTACACAATATCCATGGAATAATAATAATTATAATAATGAGGTATTTCTTCTAGGAATTTAATTGCACATAACAAAATCCTAACATTGATATCACAATCCATATAATTCTTATTCATAATTATAAAACATGGGGGGTGGACATTCTACACACTTTCATTTAAATTAATTTAACCAGTTATTTTTATATGTAAGGAACCTCCTTTTACAAATAAAAAGAGATACTATGACCATATCATTCCATTTATCATTAGATTATATAAAAAGGGGAAGCCAAAATCTCTAAGAAATATATAATAAAATATTCCTTCCATTTTTAGTTTATAAGACACATCACCTGAAAATGAATTTTTAATAGAAAACATGACATTCTCATCAACAATTAATTTAATTTCGTAATGTCGTTTCCCTCAAAATTCACAAATCCACCCCCTCCAAAAGAAGCTTTAGAAGCGGCCAAATCTTGTGAATAGTAGTTCAAAGAATTAAGTGAACACCTAAGGAGGGTGGTTTAATTACCAGGACAAAACATGGTTCGTGAACCATAAGTGGGACTATAACAACCCAATGTTTTTCAATGTAAATTCTGTTCTCATAAGTTTGTTATAAAATCCAATGAAAACACAACATAATGAACTACTATGTGCTAAGTGACCTTTAAACATAGCTTACTCACTTTTGTGACTGTAATCTAGAAAATCTGACACACATGGTTGTTACAAGTAAGTTATTTGGGGTTCGATATTAAAAACATAATTTTTGGTGAATAGTAACATACCCTTATGAATAGTAACATACCATAATGAATAGTGATGTACCCTAATGAATAGTAACCATACATATGATATTTTTAAAATAATATTCACGTGAAATTATGATGTACATATATTTTAGAAAAATAATAATATTTCAAAAATAGGTTGTAATAATAAATTATGATTTTAATTAAATATTAAAATAATCATATTTAGAAAAATTTTCATTAAAATATTATTTCAATTTCGGATTCTACACGTTAAAAAATGGTGACGGTATATATTTTGGATTTTTCTGAAATACTGAAATTTTTTGTGACTAGTTAAATCTGATAATTCACAATAAATGTGAAATAATGGATTTATTGAGTCATTGATGATGATTTTCTGATGTAATCCCAATTGGTTCGATGTCACATTCATTTATTACGGTTCTTGGTCATGTAATAATTACTATTTGTTCTCTTGGGAAGAAATAATAAACTAATGATTAAAAATTTATGAAAACCCTCCTCCCCTCAAATATAAATACCACCCATTCTGACCTCTTCTCTTGACTCCTCTCAAGCCTTGTTACACACCAATATTCTAAAAACCTATCCCCTTAAGAGGTTCTCAAAGGTGGATGTTTCAAGGGGTAAATTCCACTTTCCAATTCCTTCTATTTTTATGTTCTTTTTATTTTGTTTCTTTACTCATCTCCCTTAACTGAAATAGAATGCTAACTATAGTAACATGCATTTACTGGAATGTTTTTATGATAATGGTATATATCATTATATTCTCTCCTTTCCCTACCTTTTATTTCAAAGGAATGAATGCTTCATTTGAGATGTGCTAATTTAGCACATTGAAGGAAAATGATTTATTAATGTCAATCATCATATTTAAATCAGTTCATGAAATCATTTTTTTATTGTTAAACAAGATTATATATCTGTTATATATCCAATTTGAATTTTATAATCTTTTAGTAAAAATGTAATAAATTTAAAAATCAATACATGTTCATTGTAATCAAACCCACCAATTAACAAAAACATTTTTCACTTGTGTTTTAAATAATAGTTTGACATCACTCTATGTAGCTAAATTTAATTCAAAACCATGTAATCTCATGGATGTTCACTAATTTAATATAACCTCAATTTTGGACAACCAATTTCAACTTACATGTTTATCCAAACATAAATATAACAGAACAAGTCATTATAATCAAGTAAACAAATGAGCCTGAGTAATGAAATTGAACCTCATTACCAATCAAAATGGTTATGAATGAACAAAAAAGTATTATAGTAAACCAACTAAATATGAAATAGGTTCTGTAATTATTAATTAACAAACCTAATTTTTTTTATTAAGGTCTTTAATAACAAGTGTATAACACCAAAAAAATTAAGATAAGGGATCCTCTGCATTTAAATTTTATTTTAGGATTGTCCTCTATGTCATTCCATTTTAGGAGTGATTTCTAATGATGGATTTTTATTTCGCACCATCCCCATACTAACCTGATGATTTATACATTATTATAAAACCCATTATCTCTCATAAAATACCTTTTATGTGCACTCTATACCATGCCAATAATCCATAATGAATTCTACCCAAACCTCCATTACTCTTTCTGGTTTACCTATCATTGTTTTTACCCAAAATAAGTTGACATTTCTATTAATTTAAAACATCTACATACTTTTTATATGTTCCAAACTCATGTTCCATGATCCACCCCTCATTCCATTTTTGGGATATACATGTTTTTTTGTGAGTCCCACCTCGATACCCCCGATAAGAAATCATGTTTTAAAAGAACATCCCGAATTCTTACCCCATTTCAAGTGCATTATATCTTCTATTCTAAGCCACATTCGTCTTTATAAAATCAGTAATTTTATTATGAAATCCATTTTGGTTCACATATAGATTTATATAAAATATTTTTCCCTTTTCTATTTTAAAAGCTCTATAGCATTTTCCTTAAAACTGAAAAAAATGTTTTCATGCTAAAATTGCTTAAATATATTTATTACAAGTTGTCAATCCTTTTTGAAATCACATACCTTGAATTATTCATATTTAATGTACATGTATAATTACTTTCTTTCTTGGACACTTTCATGATTCTCCCATTGGTTGTGATTTATGTCATGGTTGTGGCAGATAATTGTTTCCTTGAGTAACCTTATGTTTATGTATGGTTGATTATGTTTGATTATTGGTGTGGAAAGATTATTTATGAGGTAAGAATATTCATGAAAATTTTGATATAGGTGCACCCTACTAGGGCTCTAATGCGTTGGGTAAAGTTAAGTCTCATGATATGTGATGTCAAACAGGATTGGTGGTTAGCCATGACCCGTACTAATGGAATATCATATGATTCTACCACATTTATATGATCCTTTGTTTATATGATCCCCTGCATATATGATATTATTTCATGTGTTCCAAGATTTTTTATAATTATTTCACGACTCATAACTCATGTGCTTAAGATGTATCCTTATGTTCATTCCCATAATTGGTTTTTTAGCACATCCCTTTGTTCATGTGATCCCCAGGGTACCCCATGCAGATGTAAGGGATTAAAAGAACATAGGAGCTCTTTATGGATATTAAATATAGTTTTCTAGCCACATGTTTTAGGTTTTATGTACCTAGTATTCCACGAATCTAGACTAAACGATCCTTGGATTGTACTCTGATGTATAATTATTCTTAAAATCATGTAATGTCATCTATAAAAGGCATGGGTCACTGTAGTTGGTATTAAAGGATGGTTTAGTTATTTTTGGAGATTAGGAATAGATAACCGTAGTGATAACCTTAAGGATGAGAAAAGTATAATAAAACATCCCTAAATTTGGGTAAGTATAGAGTAATTGGTTTATTAACGGAATACATCCATGTCTGGATACGAGCAGGTAGAGGCATCTCTGGCACAAATCTACATAGGATTGAAAACTCTAACAAAGAATTTCGGGATTGTCTGGGGGTATCCCGGTACACAACAACGGGCCATGATGCACTCTTGGTTATGACACACTCGAGGGATATTCATTGGTAGATTTACTAGCTTACTAGAAACCATTATTAAGGACCAAAAATCCCATAAGAATATAAGTCAATAAATAGATCAAAGATAACCTAGATTTAGACCTAAGGAATCACAAGTTAGGATGTACATATTATTTATATGTACATCCTTTTAGGTTCAATGTTTCTTTTTTATGCTCAATTTCTATGTAGTCAAGACATCTAATTATAAGTTCCTTTTCTTAGATAATGGAGGGAAATAGAAGAACACACTCCAACAACCAATGTGATAGGAAACGTGATGAATTCCACTAATGATATGCCTGATATGATTTGAGAGGGTTCTCAAAGCATCATGACAGTACTTGCCCAGCAGGATCAAGTTATGAATAATAACTTGAATTGTGCGGAATACCCTCCTCCTCCATGGAAAGATAATTTTTCAATATAATCATTCATGATGCAAAGGCCTCCCACGTTTAGTGGATCTTTTAATCCCCTAATTGCATAACAACACATTAACTACATTGATAAAATATTCTTTGTACTCTTGTGCTCGGAAGAAGAGGAGATTGTACTGAAAGTCGGTCGTTTTGATGGGGAAGCTGATCAGTGGTTGAAACTGATCAAGAATACTATGTCCCAAGAGAAAATTGATTCCATGGATTGGGATGATTTCAAAAGGATGTTTTTCAAAAAATATTTTCCTTGATCCCTTTTTCTCAAGATGTAAAGAGTGTTCCTTAGATTTATGTAGAAGTAAGATGAGTCCATCGATGCGTATGAAGAAAACTTTGCAAGGCTTACAAGGTATGCCTCTGTCTTTTTCATGAACACCGAATGCAAGGTGGATCACTTCTTTTGCAGACAAAGTCCATGTATTTGAAAATTATTAGTTATTCAAGGCTTCGACAGTTAGGTGGATATTGTAGACTATTTCATCATGGTTCAAATAGAGATTAGTTACTCTCAGTGGTATCGTGGGCCCAATGACAAGAAGAGGAAAATGGATAAAAACATGGTTGCATCATCAAACAAATCCCCTTAATGAATGAAGCCTGGATTTTCCCCTTGAAAAAATTGTGGGAAGAGGAATCTTGGTAATTGTCTGAAGGGAACCAAGAATGGCTTCAAATGTGGAATAATTGGTCATCTGGGAAAGAACTGCATAGGGATATGAAAATTCCCTCTAATTTTGAATAAGGGAGGACGGTTTAGATCAACACTCATCCATAAGTGAAGAGTTAAAACTATAATAAGAATGGGAATTATGTGAAAAATTTACCTAAGATGAGGGTTGTCAGAGGCAATCAACTAAAACCACCAAGGCAACACAGAAGGGCTTCTACTATCACTACTACTAAGGGGGAGGCAGACAATGATGTTGTGATAAGTACTCTAGTTATTCATTAAAGAATTATGAATGTGTGATTTGATTCTCATTCTACGAATTCATTTATATCGTGAATGTTTAATATAATTATTCAAACATCACCTAAAAATTTGGAGGAAATGTTATCTGTGAGAATTGTAAATGGGGAAATCGTTCTGATTATTGTTTATAGTTCCTCTCTGGTTTATGTTTGTATACTAAACCTCTCATCAAATACCATCATACTTCCTATAGTGGAGTTTGACACTATCTTGGGCTTGTATTGGTTATCATTGTACATGAACAACATCTACTGTCAAGAAAGGGAGATTATTATTCACATCTCTAAGCATCCTTCGTTTATTTAAAAGTGTAAGGAGAAAAATTAGTCTCCTTTAGAATATTTACCTCATGTGTGGGTATTTTTTCCTTATGAGTAAGCATTTATAGATCAAATGATTTATAAAATGATATAATGATGCTTGACGACAATCACATCATAAGGGATTACACTGATGTATTCCCTAAAGTGTTGTCTGGTCTTCCTCCTGACTGAGAGGTTGAGTTCCCAAATAAACTTATTCCTGGATCATTGCCTATATCAAAGTCAACATACAGAATAGCCACTGTAGAGCTGGATAAACTGAAAAAGCAGATACATGAGAATAAGGAGAAGGGCTTTATATGCTCATGTGCCTCAATATGGGGTGTTCCAATCCTCTTCATAAAAAAGAATGATGGATCAATGCGCCTCGTAATTGATTATCATGAGCTCAATAAAATCAAGATAAATAACAAGTATACCCTACCACAGATAGATGTCTTGTTTGATCATCTTCATGGGCCCAGTTGTACTCTAATGTGGACCTCTGGTTGGGATATCAACAATTAAAGGTGAGGAAGGAAGATATTCCAAAGATTGTCTTTCGAATGACGTATGAACTCTATGAGTTCACAGTGATTCCCTTCATACTCAATAATTATCCATCAATTTTCATGGATTTAATGAATAGAGTCTTTATATATTACTGTGAAAAAAAATTGTAGTATTTATTGATTGTAACTTCCCATGCTTCGACGATACGTTTCCCTTTGAATAATGCAATAGCTTGTGTTGTATGCATCATCAAGATTCTAACACATCACGAGCAATCAAACTAGCTGTTATGTATAGAAATACCCCCCTTTTGAAATTTTTTAAATTTTATCTTTCACAATGGAATTCATTTTTTGGATTTAGAATATTGAAATTAGCAGAGGGTGAATTTTTGGTATTTTTCTAAATACATTCAATTTTTGATGAATAATGAAAAGCAGTGAGTTATTGTTTAAAACTGACTTTTTATTTAAATAATTATTTATTTTATATAAATTTATTTTTGGTAAAAATAGATACATAATACCTATATATGTTCAATTTAATTCATTGGAGTTAGTTTACAATAAATTTAGTTATAAAAAATGTTATTGAACTTTTTACCGTCTTTTACCCGCCTCCTAGAAGAATTTGCAGATTTACATAAAATATAATTTTACCGCTTCTATGAGTTGAATTTAAAAAATACTAGAGAAATTGTTTATATCAGTATGAAAATTTGGTTCAAAGAGATGAAAATAAATTTTGATGAATAGTAAATTTTGACTTTTATTTACCACAATTAAAAGTAAATAGGGTAATTAATGTTTAAAATGTTGTTATTATTACCCTAAAATATGTCAAAATTATATTGGATAAATATAATTCTACAAAAAACATCCTTAGGAATAAAATATGATCTTGTAGGTCCACTTGGATTAGATTAAGAAATTTATTATTATTTAATTCAAAGAAGAGTTAAAAGTGTTCAATTCAAAGTAAAATAAATAAACCATTTTTAATATAGGGCTACACATAAGATAAATTCGACTATAAATATTAATTATAAAGACAAAAATATTTCCTACATAATGGTATTTTATTTATATTTTTTAATAAATTAAATAATTTAATTTATTTATGACAAAATGATGATTCAGTAATTACCTAATTAATGAAATATGATAATATTTGATTTTTTAAATATCCCAATAAATTTAATTTAGACTATTTATGAATTCAACTAATTTTATATGTTAATATGACATTTTAGGGTCGGTTAGATGAGTTTTTTTGAAGTAATAATGCTTTTATGAATTTAGCAGAAACAAAATACCTAATAGTGTCAAAATTGACAAAAAAGGTCTTTTAAAACAAATATTTTATTATTAATTTATATTCTATTCATAAAAATATAAGTTTCAAAAAAAAAGACTTATATAATTATTGAAGTATAATTAATGGACCACTTGGGTTTGTCTTCGATGTATATTGTATGTTTATTAACCATATAATATAAAAATACAAAGAGACATGGTAAATGTCAAACTATTTAACTAAGAGTTAAATATAAATGATAAAGTTAATATAGTAACCCAAACCTATATAAAACCAATTTGTTGAGTGGTTTTATACCCATACCTACCTTATCCTTTAAATAATTCATTTTTGAGCAATTAGAAACCGAATATGATTTTATTATAAAATAATATTTCTAGTTTTACAAAGGTGCCCCTCACCCCTCTTATATAAGGGCACTCACCCATCCCTAAAATTCACACCTTCAATGCCATTTGGATATACCAAAGCCTACCCAAATACCATCTAAACTATCCTAACTTCATCCTAGAGGCCTTACTTTAGTCAGGAAGCCATCTTAAAGATCCATTTTGATCAAATCAAAAGGAAGAACCCGAAGAGGAGGTAAATTTTTCATCACCTCTTTCAAGTTCATTTCTTCTTCCACATACTCTTTCATTGTTGTTTCCATTCTAAAATAATAACTCCAGTACCTTATATATAATGTGATTTACTATAAATATGGTACCACCATATCAATTATTCTATCCATCCTTTTAATGATATTCCACCATACGTGCGTATGTACAGCCTACCGTCTCCACGTCATGCTGTAATTGTTATTTAATACATTAATATTTGGATGGATTTAATAATGATGTTTAATTGATGTAAATAATAAATATAACATGATAATGAATCATTATATATGATATAACATCAAATTATATATTTATTTTTTATCAAAAGATTGATATTGTTGCCTATGCGTACGTACGGATCACCGTCTCCACGAATGCGATGAGATTCATTCCCCATCGTAATCCATTCAAGACTAATTTTCATTAGATGATTAAAAATAATGATTAAAGTATTAATCTAATTATTAATATGAATTATATACATCCTATCCATAAAAAACATTACTTACGTAACAACATACATCAAGGAAAACAAATCATTTAACACCTGAAACAACGATAATACTAAGATATTATCCACAAAGCAGTGTTAAAAGATCATATATGATATCATATTAATGTATATGATCCCATTATAATTTAATAACAATTATTTATCCATTATATAGGAGGTCATATTACACTCGTCCAAGGAAAAGTGCAAGGTAAGGGTTAATTTCACATTCTCTTTAGTATCCTAGTTTTTTTTACATAAGTATCTACTGGGACCTCTTTATCATCAACATCTATGTTTCTTAAAAAATTATTTCAAAAAATTTTACTTTTTTCTAGAAAATGGGGTAAAGTCATTTATAAATTTATTTGACCTTATATGGTTTGAAAGTAATCTTTCGGTCGTTTTCCAAACAAGGTACTTCATGACCCTTTTGACAAAATTAAGGTAAGAATTTATTTAACTTATACGGCTGGTGCGGCTATTTTCTGACATTATAACATCGTCGATGCTTCCTTAAAAAGCATATAAGAATATATTCAAAATAAATTTCTTCTTTATAATTATGTGACTATTAAATAATTTCATAATAAAAATAGATATTTCTATAAAAAGGTTTTGATTTTATCTATGTCAACATCCTTTGATGAAATTTAAGCTTATTTGAAGTTGATATATTATACAGAACATTCATATTGTATTGAATGTTTTGTGATATATTTGACTATGGATGTGTAATTTTTACACTATTCAAGGATATGGATAATTTATTGACTTTTCATATGCTTTTTTTAATATGAATGTTTATGTTATGTTTAAAACTTTTCATATAAGGAATGAATTGGACATAGTAAGTGATGGGTAGAGCACGCTATATCTCCTCAATGCATCGGTAGGTCTCATGAGAAAAACTAGTGTCTTGGCACAAGGCATTGACAAAATCTTATTTTTAGTCTTCGCACAAGGCCTTGACTATGTGCTTAATAAAGTCTATCATTATGCATTCCATCAATAAGAAAGTGGCTATTGATATTTTAGGTGATTATTCAACTAGTAGAATATCCATGTGAATAGGTAAATTGAATTATTTGATTTTATCTTTTCCATATTATGCTGAAGTTCATGTTTAAGAGGCTTTTTTGTAGTCTTATACATTTCCTTAAATGTTTATGCTTATTTATGAAAGTTTCTGCTATATTTATATCCATACCGAGCATCTAAGATCACCCCTTTATATATTTAATTTTCCCATGATGCGAAGAAGTATATTACGAATGTCTAGCAGGGAGAGTCTCTAGGATCTAAGTGTTGTTTATGGAAACAATGTTGGTGTAGTTTGCCATTTATCAATGTTATGTAAACCTTATGAATGTATTTAGTACTTCCAAGGATACTAAACTAATCGAACATTCGAGACTTGATCCTTTTTATCATTCTAATGATATGTAATAATGCACTGACTCTGGGATTCTGGGGTCAGGGCATTATAGTTGGTATCAGAGAAATTTTAGTACAAACCTTGGAAACTAGATTTAGGTAAAATCTGATTAGAGATCATAGTCCTAATATAGAGTTTGAGTATTATTATAGATGAACATTCTAGAATATTGGTATTTTAGAGATTTTGTGAGTTTTCAAACAATACATCTCTGTCTGGATATGAGCAGGTAGAGGCGGCTCTAGCACAGATGTAACTGGTGTTAAAACCCAAAACACTGCTTTGAGATAGACTCGAACAATAACTGGTGCAAGACAACGAGCTTTACTGCACTCTTGATTATGATACTCACAGGGGATCTACTTAGGATAATTCACATTTTTATTAGAAACCATTATGAGGGGTTTATGAGTATATACATCATCATAGCATTTTTTTGATAATGTATTATTTCCATGAAATGTTAAATTTTTGTTAAGTATTTTACATGTTTGGAATTATGTATTTCGACTCATAATAAAATCTTGTTTATCCCATTGTTTAGAAATGATTCCTAGTCGAAGGAATGAAAACTGTATCATTTCATGCACCCCATGTAGGGATTTACCTCCTGCTCAAGATAATTATAATAGAGTTGGTGATACAACTGGTGTTGATCACCTTATCACTAAATTGGGACTACACACTCTGGTTATAAATAATATTATTACCTATAGGGAGAACCCTGATCTACATTGTGGAGGATCAATGTCAGATAGCTTCATGAGGCAAAAAACACCACCATTAAGTGGGGGTACAAATCCACCAGTACCTGAGCAATGGATAAATTCATTAGATAAAATATTCCACGCCTTGGGTGTAGCGAATGGGAAAAATTGTTCATTGCAGTTCACCGGCTCACTGGAGATGTTGATCAATTGTGGTCATTGATTCAAAACAGAAAGGAATATGATGAAGTATAAAATATGGAATAGAAGGAGTTTAATGAAATTTTCTTAGAAAAATACTTTCCTCTTGACCATCGGGGAGATATGGAAAGACAATTTCTATGTCTGAGGAAAGAGGAGGACGACAAAGTATGAATCTAACATCACATGGTTATAGAGGAATGCTATAAATTTTATACATAACCCAAGAAGTAAAATTGATCATTTCTTTGATTGGTTAAAACCATTTCTCTGTTGAGACTTATTCTCATAATCATTCTCATCATACAAAGATATTGTCTCATTTTCTATCAAGATAGAAAACTAATTCTATAAGTCTTAAGACTTTAAAACAAAGCAACAGAAGAGGAGACATATTGAACAATGTGGAAATGGATATAAGGGGAAGAAAAGAAAAGTTTAATATCCATCCTACAGTAAATGTGGGAAGAAACACCCTGGTACGTTCATGAAGGGAATGAGAGTCTGTTACATGTGTAGTGAAAAAGGACACAAAGCTCTTGATTGCAAGGGGAATAAAGAGGCTATCGATGTTGAGTACTAAAATTGTAGAGAAAGGGGGAATTATGAGATTGAATATCCTAAGTGTTAGGGTAACATACCTTATAAAAGTCCAAGGGATCAAGGACAAGCTTATGTTATCACTACTGCTGAGGTTGAAGCTCTGAAATACGTAGTGGCAGATAATTTAATGGTTTCCACAAGTTTAGAATGTGATTTATTTGATTCTGGGTAATCAAATTATTTCAAATCATCCAAGTTTACTAAAAAATTATATATTTCCAATTTAATTTAACAATGGGATAGTCATCAAAATATCATATGGGATGTATCATTGCAAAAAAGTTTTTTGAATTAGTCCCCATTAGGGCATATAAATGTTCTTTATCTGCTGATCTCATCATCATAAAGATGAGTTAATTTGATATAATCCTCGTTATGGAATATATTTCGGACCATGATGAAAAAACTTATTGTAAGAATAAGGATGTTACTATATTTATGATGATGATAAAGAACTCCTTATCTTTATAGAAGAATCATCACCATCAAAATCTTATCTAGATCCACCATAAGTAGCTCAACTAAATTCAATTATTGGGGAGGAAAAGAATGAAATAACTGTGGGAGAGGAAAGGAATTTTAAAATAGAGTATGTACCTGTTGTGAACGAATATATTGATGTGTTTCTAGAAGATTTACCTAGATATCCTCTAGAATGAAAAATTGAGTTTTCCGTTGTTTTAATTCCTGGATCAAGGCCCATATCGAAGACCCCTTATAAAATAGACACTGTGGAATTAGTGGAACTAAATAAACAACTAGAGGAATTCAGTAATAAGGGATTTATTCACCCTAGTGTTTCTCCATGGGTAGCCCCTATTCTTTTTGTTAAAATGAAAGATGGATCTATGTGGTTATGCATTGACTACAGGAATACCAATGCTATAACAATAATGAAAAAGTATCCCATACCTCGCATTGATGATTTATTCAGACTTCTTCATGGAGCTCAATCCTTTTCAACGATTTACCTTAGATCTGGATATCATCAGTTCTGTGTGAAGAAGGAATCCATTCGGAAAAATGCATTTCGAAACACGTACGAGCATTACGAGTTTACAGTAATGCCTTTTGTATTGGCTAATGCACCCTATGTCTTTATGGATATAATGAATATATTTTTAAATGAATATCATGATGTCTTTGTAGTGGTATTTATTGATGATATCGTGGTATACTCTAAAAGCAACTAAGATCATGAAAATTACTTAGGCATAATCCTGAATACTTTTAGAAGAAATGAATTATATGTGATGTTTAGAAAGTGTGAATTCTGGATTCAACAGATTTTTTTCTTGGCCATATCATTTATAAGGATGGAATCTCAGTTGATCCTTCTAAGACAAGAACAATCCAAGAATGGCCAACACCAATGATTATAACTGAGGTATGCATATTTTTTTGGTTTAGCAGGTTATTATTTTTATTTTGCCTAGAATATTCATGATTGGATGACCCATTAACAAAGCACAAATGAAAAGGGGTTAAATTTTTTTGTACAAAAGATTGTGAAGAATGTTTTTGATGAATTGAAGAGAATATTAGTCAATTATTGTATAATGACTCTACTATAAGGGAATAATTGATTTCTTATTTATAGTGATGCATCAAACAAAGGACATGGTTTTCTCCCTTTACAGAATGATAGGCATATTGTATACGCATCACGATAGTTGAAAAATCATGAGAAAAACTATCCTACTCATGGACTAGAGTTAGCAGTTGTAATCTTTGCTTCTATGATATGGAGACATTATCTATATGGTGAAAAATGTGAGATATATACTGATCACAAGAGTTTGAAGTATATTTTCTCACAAAAAGAACTCAACAAGTGGAAAAAGAGACAGCTTGAACTACTCAAGGATTATGATTTCACGATACACTACCACTTGGGGAAGGCAAATAAGGTGGAAGATGCTTTGAGCCGAAAAGATCTTGGATTTTTGAACAAGATGAGAGTTAAAAGGGATCCTATTTTCATGGATCAAGTAAAGATGGATATGGGAATAACCATGGATGGTGAATCATTAATTATTTTTCATTTGGTTTCCAATCCATCATTACTAGAAAGAATAAAACGGTCTCAGGTTGATGATGAGGAGTTTTCAAAAGACGATTAATGTTGTGAATGATGGGAGATTGAGTTAATTCTTATATGAAGATGGAATTTTGAAATTTGGGAAGATGATTTGTGTTCTCGATATACCTGATCTAAAAAGAGAATTGTTGGATGATGTTCAAAGCTTCAATTTCTCTATACACCCTAGGATCCGCAAAATGTATAGAGATTTGAAAGAACATTTTTTGTGGGACAAAATAAAGTGGGATATTTCTGATTTTTTGTAGATATATATGGTTTGTCATCAAGTGAAAGATGGAAGGAAACATCCTGGAGGAGTCATGCAACCTCTTCCCACACCTAAGTGGAAATGAGATGATATCACGATGGACATTGCCATGGGGCTTCCAAAGATTCTAAGAAGGAATGATGTAATATGGGTCAATGTTGATCATCTTACCAAGTATACACTATTTCTTAATATAAGAGTAGACTTACCTCTTGAAAATATATCAAGACTATATATTAATGATGTTGTGAGACTTCATGGAGTACCCCTATTGATTGTTTCTGATCATGATCCACGGTTTAAATCAACATTATTGAAAAGCCTTCAGAAATCCCTTGATATTGAACATCGTTTGAGCACTGCCTACCACCCCCAAACTAATAAATTATTAAAATGGACAATTTAAACCGTAGAAGACATGTTTGGATGATGCTCACTTGATTTTCAAGGTATGTGGGATCAATATTTACCTATGGTATAATTTTACTATAACAATAGCTTCTATTCAAGTATTCTGATGGCACTATATGAAGCGTTATATGGAAAGTGATGTTGCACACCAACCTGTTGTGATGATGTTAGTGAAGGAAAACTAATAGGCCCAGGACTTGTTGAGGAAATGATGGAATAGGTGAAGGTAATCCAAACCCACGTCAAAGTTTCTCAAGGTAGGTAGAAGTGCTATGCTAATAACCCAAGGAACGATTAGGAATTTCAGGAAGGAGATCATGTTTTTTATGGTATCTCCATGGAAGGGTGATATACGTTTTAGTAAGAAGGGAAAATTAAGTCCTAGGTAGATCAGACCTTTTGATATTCTAGAAAGAATTGGGGTTGTAGCACACCTTTTGGAAATTCCGCCAAGTCTCTCCAAAGTTCACAATGTATTACATGTATCGCAGTTGAGAAAATACATGTCTAACCCAATGCATGTACTTACCTTTGATGAATTAGAACTGTAACCCAATCTATCATATTGGGAAGAGCTTGTCATGGTTCATGATACATGAGAACAAGTGTTGAGAAACCTGACGACTCATCTGGTAAAATATCTTTGGAAAATCCATAAGATGGAAGAGGAAACTTAGGAATCCGAGGAACTTATGATGAAGAACCACCCAGATCATTATATACAGTAATATTATAGAAATTTTGAGGACAAAATTATTTGAAGGCGGGGAGAATGTAACACCCCAAGTTTCCACGGTATCATTCCCTTTGGATAATGCAATAGCTTGCGTTGTACGCAACATAGAGATTCTAACACATCGAGACAAATCAAACTAGTCGTTATGAATAGTAATAACTACTTTTTGAAATTTTAAAAATTTTATCATTCAAAATTGACTTCTTTTTTGGATTCATAATATCAAAATTAGCCTAGGGTGAATTTTTGGTATTTTTCTGAAAACATTCTATTTTTGATGAATAGTGAAAACACTAGGTTATTCTTTAAAACCGATTTTTTATTTAAATAATTAGTTATTTTATTTAAATTTATTTTAGGTAAAAATAGACACATAATACCTATATAAGTTCAATGCAATCCATTGATGCTAGTTTATAATAATTTTAGATATATAAATTTTTTTGAACTTTTTACAGTCTTTTACCCACGTCCTAGGTGAATTTGAAAATTTACATAAAAATAATTTTACCACTTCAGTGAGTTTAATTTTTAAAATAAAAGAGAAAAAGTTTATATCATTAAATAAAATTTGGTTTAATGGGATGAAAATAATATTTGGCGAATAGTTACTTTTGAATTTTATTTTCCACATTTAAAAGTTAATTGGGTAATTAAAGGTATAAATGATATTATTATTACCCTAACACAAGTCCTAATTCTCTTAAATAAGTATAATTCGACCATAAACAAACATACAAATAAAATATGATCCTTTAGGTCCACTTGGATTAGATTAGGACATTTATTATTATTTTATTCAAAGAAGAGTTAAAAGTGTTAAATTCAATGTTTAATAACTCATCCATTTTTAATGTAGGGTTACACATAAGATAAATTCGACTATAAATATTCATTAGAAAGATAAAAATATTTCTTACATAATGGTATTTATTTATTTATTTTATACATTAAAAATTTGAATTTACATGCGACACAATAATGATCCAGTAATTACCTAATTAATGAAATATTAAAATATTTGATATTATTGATATCCAAATAAATGAACTTTGAAAATTTTAACGAATTAAAATAATTTTCCCGGTAAATATGACTTGTTGGGGTTTGTTATATGAATTTTTTTCGAAGTAATAATTCTTTTATAAATTTAGGGAAAAAATACAAAATAGTGTCAAAATTGAAATAAAAGAGTTTTTTAAACAAATATTTTATTTTTAACTGGTATTCTATTCTTAAAAATCTCAGGGTCAGCCAAAAGACTTATATAATGATATATGTATAATTAATGAACCACTTGGGGTTATTTGTAAGTATATAGTATGTTTATTAATAATAAATATAAAAATACAAAGAGACATGGTAAATGTCCAACTATTTAACTAAGAGTTAAAGAAAAAAGATAATGTTAATATAGTGACCCAAACCTGTCTAAAAAATATTGGTTGAGTGGTTATCTACACATACCCACCTTATAAATTAAATAAATCATTTTTGAGAAATTAGAAACCGAAAATTATTTTATTATAAAATAATATTTCTAGCTTTTCCTATGGTGCCCTTCACCCCTCTTATAAAAGGGAACTCACCATTCCCTCATATTCACACCTTGAAAGCTATTTGGCTCGTCCAACACCTACCCAAATAACCTCTCAACTATCCTACCTTCATCCTAGAGGCCTTCCTTTAGTCAGAAAGCCAACTTACGGATCCATTTTGATCAAATGAAAAAGATGAACCTGAAGAAGAGGTAAATATTTCATCACCTCTTTTATAGTCTTTTCATCTTCCACTTCCTATTTATTTGTTGTTTCGATTATAAAATAATAAAATCCATATCTTTTATATAATGTGATGTTATTAAAAATATGGTTCAATAATATTCATTATTCTATCCATCTTTTTAATGACATGTCTCCACACGTCCGTACGTACAACATACCATCTACACATCGTGGTGTAATTGTTATTAAATACATTATTATTTGGATTGGTAAAATAATGATGTTTAATTGATTTCATAATAAATATAACCTGATAAGGATTCATTATATTTGATATACCATCCAATTATAAATTATTTTAATATCAAAATAATTATATTGTCTCTCATGCGTACGAACGGATTACCGTCTCCATGAACGCGATGAGATTCATTTCCCGTCTTAATCCGTTGAAGAATAATTTAAATTAGATGATTAAAAATAAATTTTAGAGACTTAATATCATTCTGAATATGAATAAGATACATCCTATCCATAAAAATCAGTTCATATATAAAAATTCATATAAAGGAAAATGAATCAGTTAACACCCGAAACGACGATAATACAAAGATATTATTAACAAATCAATGTTAAAAGATCATATATGAAACCATATTAATGTATATGAATCTAGTATAATTTAATAACAATTATTTAACCCCTATAAAAGATTTTATCATACCCTCGATCAAGTAAAAGTACAAGTTAAGGGTTAGTATCACAATCTCTTAATTATCAGATGTTGTTTTTGTGTAAGTATCTACTGGGACATCTTTATCGTCCACATCCATGTTTTTTTAAAATGTATTTCAATTTTTTTTACTATTTAGTATACAATGGGGTAAATTCATTTATACCCTTATTTGAACTTATATGTTTTGAGAGGAATCTTTATGTTGTTTTCCAACCAAGTTACTTTATGACCTCTTCGACAAAATTAAGGTAAGAATGCTTTTTTTAACTTATACGGTGGGTGAGGCTATTTTCCACCATTATAACATCATCGAAGCATCCCTTAAAAGATGGTAAGAATATTTTCAAAGTAAAATTCTTCTTTATAATTATGTGACTCTTAAATTATTTCAAAATAGAATGATATATTTCTCAAAAAAAGGTTTTGATTTTATCTCTGTCAACATCCTTGGAAGAATTTTAAGTATATTAGAAGTTGATTTATTATAAAAAAACTTCTATATTGTATTTGATGGTTTCTTCATATGTTTTTCTATGGATGGGTAATTTTTAGACTAGTCATGGTTATGGATACAATATTGACATTTCATATTCTAGTTTTAATATGAATGCTTATGTTATGTTTAAACCTTTTCATATGAGAAATGCATTGGACATAGTAAGTTATGGTTGGAGAATGCTATAGCACCTCGATGAATCGGTAGGTATCACGAGACAAACTATTGTTTTAGCATAAGGCCTTGAAAAAATCTTCTTTGTAGTCTTGACACTAGTCCTTGACAATGTGGATATGAAAGTCTGGCATTATGAATTCCATCATTATGAAAGTGGATATTGATATTGCATGTGATTATTCGACTAGTAGAATATCCATGTGAATAAGTAAATGAAATTATTTGATTTTATCTTTTCCATATTATACTGAAGTTCAAGTTTAAAATTCTTTTGTTTTAGTCTTATACATTTCCTTAAATTTTAATACTTATTTTTTAAAGTTTCCACTATATTGTTATCTTTACTGAGCATCTGAGCTCACCCCTTTCTATGATTTATTTTTCCAGGATGCGAAGAAAGAATATTATGACAGAACTATAGGGATAGTCTATGGGATCTCATTGTTTTCTATGGAAAGAAAGTTTATGTCATTTTCCATTTTACAAATTAATTTAAACCTTATGAATGTATCTAGTACTACCAAGGCTACAAAACTAATCGGTCTATCGAGACATGATCTTTTGGGATCATGCCAATGATACACAATATTGCCCCGACTCTAGGATTCTGAGGTCCGGGCGTTACATTGATGGTATTTTGATAAACTCTAAGAGAAAGGAGGGATATGAGGAACATTTGAATACAATGTTAAATACATTGTGAATTTAGAATTTGTTTTCAAAGTACATGATATGTGAGTTTTGGATGGGGAAGTATAATTCTTGGGGCATGTTATCACCAGCAAAGAGATATCTGTCGACCATTCCAAGATGAAGGAAGCTGATGAGTGGCTCAAGCCATCTTCCGTAATGGAGATCCATAGATTTTTGGGTCTAGCTTGGAATTGGTAACGATTTGCGAAGAACATTTCACTATTGTCAAACCCAATGACCAAGAAAACTCGAAAAGTGGTAAAGTTTGTCTGGATGGAAGAATGTGAGGTAAGCTTCAAGGAGATAATGAGAAGGCTGATCACTGCACATGTACTCACATTACAGAAAATTGGAGAACGTTTTTTGATATAAAACAATGATTCAAAGAAATTCTTAGGATGGATACTCATGAAAAATTACAATGTGATTGACTATGCCTCACGATAGTTTAAGATCCATGATCGTTACTACCTGATTCATGATCTAGAGCTGACAGCCATAATTTGTTCCTTGAAGGTCTGGAGGTACTACCATAATGGTGTGAAGTGTGACATATACATAGACCACAAGAGCCTAAATTATATATTTATACAAAAGGAGATCAATATGTGTCAAAGGAGATGGTTAGAGATAATCAAGGATTGTGATTTCTCTATTCACTATCATTCGGGAAAGGCGAACAAGGTACCTAATTCACGATGCAGAAAAAAACCTGCTACTCTATCCATGTTAGGGATTGAGAAACTCCCTATCTTCTTGGGATATGAAAAGTATGATTTAGAAATCATAAGGGAAGGGGATAGATCATACCATACAAAAATTATTGCACAACCTTCCATTCAAGAAAAATTATGGAAGCACAAATGGATGATGTGGAGTTAAAAAAGAGGGAGAATGCAGTAAAGGAAGGGAATCTGTAAGAGTTCCAAATTATTTAGGAAGGTTTTATTTGTCTTGGAATGCGGATTTGTGTGACTTCAACACCCATGATAAAGAAGGAGCTATTATACAATGCATGTAACTCAACATTATCTATCCATCCTGGGAGTACCAAGATGTACTCTGATCTTTGAGAACACTTCTGGTGTGATAACATGTATAATGACATTATAGAATATATAACAAGGAGATTTGTATGTTAGCAAGTTAATGCAGAGTGACAAAAGTCCAAAGGGATTATGCAACCATTTCCTATACCCATGAGGAAATGGGATAATGTAGCTTTGTACATTGTCACAGTTCTCCCAATGACTTCAATGGGAAATAATGTGATATGGTTTGTGGCTGACTGACTCCCCAAGACTTCCCATTTTATCACTATTCATGAATACCTTTCTCTTTAACAACTCACAAAAATATATGTGATGGATGTGGTGAGACTACATGGTGTACCACTCTCAAATGTCTCGGATCTGGATCCACAGTTCACATTTATATTCTGGATGAGTATTCAAAATCCATTGAGTATAAATTAAATTTCAGCATGGTCTATCACCACCAAAGTGATGGCCAATCTAAAAATACTACATAGATTCTTGAACATATGCTATGAGCCTTCTCTCTATAATTCAAAGGTGGATGGGATCGACATCTCCGATTGGTTGAGTTCTCATTCAAAAATAGCTTCCACTCGAGTATTCAGATGGATCCATATGAAGCTTGGTATGGAAAGGTGATGTAGAACTCCAATCTGTTTGGATAAAGTTTGAGAATGAATGCTACCTAGACCTGATCTTGTGCAAGTGATGTCTGAGAAGGTTCATGTCATCCAGTAAAACATTAAAGCCGCTCATAGTGGAAAAAAGAGCTATGCTGAAAACCGTCGAAGGGACTTGGAGTTTGACGTTGGATATAAAGTCTGCCTTCGAATATCACCATGGAAGAGAGTCACATGGTTTCAAATGAAAGGTAAGCTAAGACAAATGTACATCGGCCCCTTAGAGATCTTTGACCGCATAAGATACGTGGACTATCATCTTTCAAACCCACTGAATATGGCTTGAGTTCATGATGTTTTTCACATTTTCCTCTTGAAGAAGTACATACATGACCTCTCACATGTACTGAACTCAGATGTGTTGTAGCTAGAAGATGATCTCTCTTGTGAGGAACACCCAGTGAAGATTCTGGACTGAAGAGATAAGGTTATACGCAAAAAGAAAAATCACCTTGTCAAAGTGTTGTGGAGGAACCAATTTTTTTAATAAGCTACTTGGGAACCAAAGGACGCAATGAAGGATAGTACCCTAACCTGTTTACGGATTTTAATTTTAAACGAAATTTTTTAGGTTGAAATTTTATAAGGGGGGTAGAATATAACGACACAATGTTTTTCATTGGTAATTCCTTTCTCATTAGAATGTAATAAAATCCAACGAAAACACAATGCAGTGAAATACTAAGGGCTATGTGACCTTTAAACATAGGTTTCTCATTCCCGTGTTTGGAATTTTGAAAATCTGACATACACGGTTGTGACCAGTAAGTTATTTAGAGTCAGATAAGGAAAACATATTTATTGTTGAATAATAACCTACCCTTATGAATAGTTTCATACCCTTATGAGTAGTGATATACCCTAATGAATAGTAACATTATGTATTATTTAATTAAATTATCAATCAAGTCAAATTATGATTTACCTATATTTTAGAATAAGTAAACACATGTTTTTTATAACTTGGTTTTAATAATAATTCATGATTTTAATTAAATATTAAATTAATCATAGTTAAAAATTTATTTTTGAAAAATGGACTTCATTTCTAGATTGTACATGTCGAGAAATGTATTGAGTGAATTTTATAGAATTTTCTGAAATACTAGAATTTTTTATGAATAGTAAAATCTTATAATTCACAATAAATGCTAAATAAGGGATTAATTGAGTCATTGATGACGATCATCTGATGTAAACCCAATTGGTTCGAAGTAAAATGCATTTATTATTGTTCTTGGTCATGGAATACTTACCATTCCTTGTATTGTGAAAAATATTTACTAGTGATTAAAATATTATGAAAACCTTCCTTCCCCCCACTATTAATCCCACCCATTTTTACCTCTTCCCTTCACTCATCTCATGCATTTTTCCTTACCAATATTCTTTCAAATTATCACCCCAAGATCCTCCCCCACGTCCAAAATCCCATAACCTCTTCCAAATACGAAAACCTCTCCACTTAAGAGGGTCTCAAAGGAGGAATTCTCAAGAGATAAATTCCACTTTCCAATTACTTCTTTTCTTTTATGTTCTTTTCTTTTTGTTTCATTCCTAACCTCCCTTTACCCAAATAGTATGATAAATCCAGTAACATACATGTACTGAAATTTTTTATGCTAATGGGATATTTAATTATCTTCTCTCCTTTCCCCACCGTTTATTTGAAAGGAACGAAAGCATCGTTTGAGATGTGCAAATTTAGCACATTCAAAGACTACAATTTATCAATTTCGATTATCATCGTTAAATATTTTAATAAGACCATTGTTTATGGTTTAACCAGATTATATATATGCAATATATCCTATTTTTATTTTGTATTATTTTTTTATTGATGGAGTGAAGTTATAAATCAAAACATATTTCTTGTAATGAAACCCACCAACTAACAAAAGGGGTTGTCACTTTGGTTTTATATAATAGTTCGACTTCACTCTAAGTAACCAAACTAAATTTAAAACCATGTAATCTCTTAAATGTTCACTAAGTTTATACAAATTCAATTCCGGACAACCACTATCATATAAAATTTTTATCCAAACATAAATATAATTGAACTGTTCATTAAAATCATGTAAACAAACGAGCTCGAGTAATGAAATTGAACCTCACAACCAATCAAATTGGTCTTGAATAAACATAAAATTATTATCTTAAACCAATTACATATGTAAGGGGTTCTGAAATTATTAATTAATAAACCTATTTTTTTATTCATATCATTAATAACAAGTGGAGAACACCAATAGATTTAAGGTAAGGGATCCTCCAAATTTTACTATTATTTCTAGATTTTCCTCTATGTTATTCCATTTAATGTGTGATCTCTATTGATTGGGTATTATTTCTATCCATCCCCATATTTCATAAATGATTTATAAGTTATTAAAAACCATATTTCTCTCAATAAATCCCTTTTAGGTATACGTGATACCATGCCAATAATTCATAATGAATTCTACCCGAACTTCCTTTACTCTTTCGGTTTTCTATATCATTATTTTTACCCAAATATAGTTGTATTTTATTATTATGTACAACATATAAATACTGTATATATGTTCCAAACTCATGTTACAAGATCCATACCTCATTTTTTTGGGGGTATGCATGTTTTTTTGTGATCCCCACCTCGATACCACCGATAAGAAATCATGGTTTAAGGGAGCTTCCTGAATTCTTACCTGATTTCAAGTGCACTCTATATTCAATTTTAATCCACCATTGTCTTTATAAAATCCGTATTTTTATTATTTAATATTTCTTGGTTTACTTCTGGGTATTTTATAAAATATATTTCCCATTTCTATTTTAAAATCAATATAGTATTTTACTTAATACCACAAAAAATGTTTTAATGAATTTTTTTTGAAAATAAATTTCTTACAAGTTTTCTATCCATTATGAAATCAAAAACCATGCTATATTCCAATTGAATTTCCTGGTATAAATCCTTTATATCATAGACACTTTCATGATACACCCATTGGTTATGATTTATGTCATGGTTGTGGTACATAATTCTTCCCATTGGTACCCTTTTGTGTATGTATGGTTGATTATGTATGGTTATTGGGGTGGAAAGATTATTTATGTGGCATTAATATTCATGAAAATTTTGATATAGGTGTTCCCAGATAGTGCTCCAATGAATTGGGTAAAGTTAAGTCTCATGAGATGCGATGTGAAACAAGATTGGCGGTTAGCCTTGACCCGTAATAAAATGGGAAACAGGATTGGTGGTTAGACTTGACCAATAAAAAAGAAATGTATTATGATTATACAACATTTATATGATCCCGTGATTATATTATCCCATGCTTATATGAAAATATTTCATGTGTTCCTTCATTTTTTATCATTATGTCGTGCCACCTAACTCATTTGCATAAGATATATATGTATGTTCCTTCCCTTAGTGGGATTGTTAGCTCATCCCTTTGTTCACGTGTTCCCATGGATACCCTATGCAGATATAAGGGATCAATGGATTTGAGGAGTTCATTATGGAGATTAAATAAAAAAATGTTTTTTTAGCCCCATGTTTTATGTTTTACGTACCTAGTCTTCTAAGACACTAGAATTAAGGATCCTTGGCTTTTACTCTGATGTAGAATTATGCATAGAATCATTTAATGTTATATATAAATGGCATGGGTCGCTACAGGGACACACAATGGGGATATTTCATGTCTAAGTGATCAAATACTGATGGTTCTATTTTGGAGTATCGTTGTTATATGATTTAAGGCATTTTTTTTCACATTTTCAATTCAAAAATTTTGGGGAATCACAAGTAGTATCTGGTGTGTGGAAAAAAAATTTAAATTATAATAATCAATAAAATAGGGTAATGTTATATTCCACTGAAAATATACCCTAGAATCTATACCCATCTAATATCCGGGTATAATCACTCTAGTTAGAGAAAAAATATTGAAACAATCAAATTACATGAAAATAGGGTCAGTTATCTTAAATCGAAAAGATAATAATATGAGAAGAAGAAGGAGTTGAATATGATTTACGAGTCATAGACTCACCAATACGCTTCCAAAATGCTGAGAAACACTCATAAGGAAATGAAATTTAGGGAGGTCTCATGATAACTAGAGGGGAAGGAGAGATCCATAGGAGAGATGATGCATGCATGTAAGGGGATAAGAAATGTAGAGAGGATATTTAAAGGAAATAAGGGAAATTGGGGAAATTTCACCCAATTAAACGAGGTTCATGGTTTGGGTGAACAGTTAGAGAAATCATACTCAAACCATGCATAAGACTATACCTATGTTGGTGGATCTCACAGTTCAAGCACATGGATTGGGAATCCATGCTCAACCCATGAATTTATATATTATGTATAACCTACAAATAAGAGTATGGAAGTCTGGATTAGTTTAAATGGTTAAAAAAACATGAGACACCCTATCATCTTGGACTGGATACACAGTTTATCCTGGATGGCCTAGAAAATATGGAAAAATAGTACACCCCAATCAGACTGCTCCAAATTTGACGACTTTTTGTCCAACGCTCCTTAAAGATGATGTAAGACCAGAGGCAACCCGTTTTACTTAATACATTTCCAGAAAAACATATTCATGTGTTCCTACTCTCTTAATATCATTTTGATGATCATTTTCAAATTAGGTTCACCCACCTAGCAGAAAATTCAAGATTCATACGAAAAAAATCCATCCCGGTCCAAAATATGAGCTATTACAACAGGAAAATAGTCATAGATAATTAGTAATAGTACTATTAATTATTAGATATCCAATACATGAAACATACAATGAAAATCCAAATAGTGTTAATGAAAAATATGAAAAAAGACAAGATCTACACAAGACTCTATGTGAAAATCTATCACCACCACCCCAATCCACTATGTTGATAACATCATCTAAGAGAAGTTGATGTTCCCTAAGATTCCATTTCATTTACCTGAGTCCTATAAAACTAGGTCTATAAGAAGCTAATGTAAAATTAATGGAGTGATCATTAATTATAATTAATATATCACTAAAGAATATATATAAATTATAACAACATACAATCATTAGTTACAGATTTAAAAGAAAAAAAACCCAAAAGGAATTTTCAAATGAAACCATTTTTTAAATTATACATTCCTTTCAATAATAAAATTTCATATTAACATAATCCAATAATTTGAAAATTACATTAAATATAGTATAAATTCCTAATTATAACGATCCGTGGAAACACAATACAATAAATATTGTGAGAAATCAACCATAAAAAACTACCATAATATATAAATCAAAGTATATGTTAGGGTCTAGATAATGGGAATACCTATTAGGACATATAAATGAATACTAAAACATTCACCATGTAAAGCCTGCTGATATTGAGTTCTTCGAAGGTCTATCGATATCACAAGAATAACTAGTAGTAGTGTCACACACACTAAGGTTCCATATGACCTTAACCGGATGAACCCAAGGTTTACAATGTGTTATATCTTCAAAATAATTTAAATAAACTCTGATAAAATTTTAGAAAACATTTTATCATCAAATAATCAGTTATCTCTAGCTTTAAAATCAATTATAATAATAATGTATTCTTTGAGACGTTTCATCAAACAAATATTGTGAAGACACATATTTTAAAATAAAAAATACTTTAATTTTTTAAATGGAAATATGTAATCAATAAATAAATTTATTAAACAAACATAAATGAATTTATAATAAAATTATGTAATTCAAGGGGAATCACTATTATATAGAGACACATACATATCGAATAATGAATAACAAGATACCATTGAAAAATGAAATTGGAAGAAATGAGATCCTTCAACATAATCCTAGATCCATGTAAAACATGATAAATTCCACATAAACCCTCTAGATCTATATGAAGGACCCATGTCCCCATGAGGGGGGTGAATCATAGTGTCAACGTTTCCTCCCGTTTATGGGATCATGTGCCCACATTGGTAGGAACTTAATTAAACTTGTATGATGGATATGATTAGTAATTGAAGTATTAACATGTATAAGGGAAACACAATAATTT
Source organism: Viscum album (assembly GCA_963277665.1). NCBI lineage: Eukaryota > Viridiplantae > Streptophyta > Magnoliopsida > Santalales > Viscaceae > Viscum > Viscum album. Next base: position 285,589,352 of record OY728153.1, on the reverse strand, counting down.
TACTTGGTTCACCACTAAGGGAAACGTACAAGGAGCATATGCAGATACGTTTTTTTTCATACCAAATTCCACTAATATTCACAAGTTATAGATTTCAATGTTCAGGTACAATCACTCTGTCCTAAACACATTTCCTTCACAAAAGATCATGGATTTCTCCCTACATTCATCTGATCACTTCCGTTGACTCCCCTGGGCTCACTGACCTGGGTGAAATCACTCTTTGTTTATGGATGTGAAGGTCCCTTCAATGGATTGGCACAAATGTCTTTGTCTCTTGTTCAGCATGAGATATTGTGTGCATTGATGTCCAGAGTGAATTGTCATTAAAGTAAAATATTCTTCTCCACTGAAACATCCAGATGTTCTAAGACATCTTATTCATCATGTCCAGAATAAGAAATTCTTTTGTGAGGGTTCAACCACTAAATTAAATCTCACTAGGTATCAACAGAATCAATCATTCTTCTCCCTTCTTCACATGTATGCATGACACCATGCATGTAGTCCTTAAATGAACTCTTATCATTCATTCATTTCATTACACGTGCACCCACGGTTTGCGCTCTTTCCTTAAATTTCATCACATATGTAGGAAAGCAGACAAATTCTCTCTGCCTATTAATTATTCTTTCTCCACAAATTCACACACATGCTTCCTTGAATTTATTCAAATGAATAGTGTATGAATGTATGAACATTCTTTTGTCTTCTTCTCAATTGCACACCCACAAAATTATTTAGTTAATTAAAATTCAATGTGTCTAGAATATATTTACCAAAGTATGTTACTTAACAGTCGAATGGGGGTATTCTGCTATTTGGATTAGTCTTGCACACATTGGAGTCTCAAATCTTGCATGTGATTTTCTTGTACAACATGTATATGATCTCTAATTGTTCTTTCAATAGACTCACTACCTCAGTTTTATGGTGTTTATGTTTTTACCCTTTTCATTTCACCCAGAGTGTATGAAGTTCTCCTTGGAAGAGAATAATATGTCTCATTTGAAAACTAGGAAGATTCATAACTTTTCCTCACGTAATGGATTCATGGGATTCCTCCACACTCGTAGTGCAAACCACTATCACAAACCAAATGGTACACGGTTCTGCTCCACGAACTGAGTGGTACACATTACTTCCCCTTGAGGGACTCTATTCTCTACAAACTAGTGTGGTATGCGCTCAAGCTAGGTGGTACGTGGGTTCGGTTCTCCCCAAATCTAAAACTCTGTGTGGCTCCTTCTTTACACGAACGATGAGCTGTTCATGGTTCTATTCATTGGGAACCAAAGAGGTAAGTAGTTTTCCTCTTTACGGACCAAAAAGGTACGTGGAAGGTTCTTCATGAACCAAAGACGGTTCCCAGTTCTTGCTTGAACCTTCTTGAACATTTAAGATCATAGAATCTATGTTTCTATGAACATGATCACTCTAAAATCATGAGGGCAGCCAACACTTTTCTCGAATCGATGAGTCACTTTTTACAAGAGGGGATCAGATCATTCCACATCCAAGTTTCTCATGATATTGCATGAAAATCTCAATTTTTAAATCTTCAAATCTTGGTCATGAGATACACTGAAATTCTTGAATGTTTCAAATTGTAATCATCATCATGTGTATGCGAAGTGGTATGAATGAACATCTCCTCTCCTTGAGTTCTCAACATATCATGACCTCTAGAAACCTCGTTGGCCTCGTCCAATCTCTCGATCTTCATTTCATTTGCATGCATGAATATGTATTTGTATGCATGTGATTGTAGAATTTAGAGGATCATTGTAGGCTTGAACTAAGTTCAAATGATTTTTGGTGTGGCAAGATCATTGTTCAGTTAGAGATCCTTGTTCTCGGGTGCATGCAGGTATTTGGAGGTTGAAAATGATGATTGGTCGAAGATCATATGTCTCTGATTCAACAATATGAGGCGCAGGGATGATGAGCGGCCCAGATTATATCCCTAGACAAGGGATGCGATGTGCAGCAGAGATATTCAGCGAGATCATATGGACGGTCAGTATTACATCTGTGTTATGAAAAACCTGTCCCACATCGAAATGGATATGTAGGATGGCCATGGTTTATCAATCTATATGCTCCACCATTCGATCAGAATTCACCTCCCCTCTCGATGATATTTCCATGTACTGTGTTCAACATATAGACATATTCTTAGAGCCCACTTTGCTCCATGGGTGGGCTCCTAGCACCCACCCTACTTGGGTTCACCACCTTGAGGCACCAACATGATTATACATAACCCATGCACAATCTACAACAAGTAGGCTGGCCTTGAGGGCTTCCCTCAAGCGTAGTAGACCGCTCGGGGCCCGCATGTGCTTGAAGTGAGGACCTGAGCTGGCCTCCATGGATGGAACCTCTTCTTATCCATTTCTTTTTCTCCCTCCAAAAATCACTTCAACCATCCTTAATTGTTGTATCCAATGCATCACACATGATACACATATATGAATCTCTGGATCAAGATCCACTAACATCTAATTTCAATTCTCCATTTTACATAAGAGAGTTCCCCCTTCATGTTCATTATTATTAACATCCATTAATACTAACTGATAACAAATAAAATCATTAAATACATAGTGTTCCCAATAATATCCCCATTTGTGTTTGTTGTCAATACATCAACGTTCTCTAACATGAGCATGTCAATGTCCAAAATAGAGTCTTCTATCTACTCTTTCCCTTTCACTTTCCAAAAATCAATGCATTTCACTTTATCTCCCCCTTATTGAGAATAAATAAAAAGTTTATGGCATAGAGGGTACCCGTCCAAACATAATAAATAGTTCCATAAATCATTTCACAGTAGTTATACTAGAGAAATGCTCGATTTATAAAAAAAGCTTATTTGATCTAGACAAAAAAGTCGTCTATTAACTACTGATCATGATACCTCATCCAAAGAGAACTCATGTAATTATCTTAAATGCACATTCCTATTTCATTCTAGGATGAGGATAATAAACGTGATATTATATTATCAACCAGAAACTCTTGCGCTCATTTCAACAAAACATATCAAAAACATTCAAGTGCAATGGGTATGGAAATTGTCCATGGGGCACTACCATTATTATTATTATTTTACCACCCCACATTGTAAAATAATTTTTTTTGTGTATCCAAGGTGGAGGGATCACATACCATTGCCAATGACATGATCCTCTGAATAGTTCTTCATGTGTTTCCCCCTCAAGGGAAGGCTTCTTAGGTTCTCCACTGAGTGCTTGCCTCTCCTTCATTTCACTATAAGATTAGTTCAATACCCAATGTGTAAGGGGAATAAGCTGGACCCTCCCTGCTTCTTCAAAATCATATGGAAGGTTTAGATGATTTTATCAACTATGATTCTTTGTTTACTCCACTACTAACACATGTGCAATTGATTTTCAGTTCTGACTATGCTTGTGTAGATCCAAATATTTCTTCCATTTCATTGTGAGTGAGTCATCTTTATTGAAGAGAATTTAAATCAGAAGAATATCCTAGTACAACAATCATATTCTTTAGTAATTCTTCTTGGGATGGAATAAATGCACTGTAATTATTAACTTTTTAAATTGCCTTGTTTCACCTCACACACAGTTCTTCTCTACCATCATGTGGAATCTTCTTTTTTCCTCTTTCACTAGACTTAGCATGTGATTCTTCTTCAATTACCATTATATCCAAATCTTCATGACAGATATCAAATATGTCTCTGGAAAATATAGAAGGATGTTTGGATTTTCCACATGGACCCTTCAGAGTGTCATCTTTTTTGGAATTCTTTTGGATGTAACACTTGTCAGCTTCATTGATTTTAAGTCTATGGACTTCACAACATTCCTTCTTAGAGTCTTTGTAGGAGAATTTTCATTTTCAAAATTCTTCTGATTTCTTCCTACGGTAGCTTCTTATTTAGTAGATGTCTTCTATGGTCCTCAATTTTTATCAGCTCTGGATATGTGTTGTGAGAAGCATTCTATATTCTTATTACCAATCCAATTTAATACATCACTGAAGTTTTCTAGAATTCCAAATAAGTTTTTAGTATTCATATTCTTTTATATCTGTCAAATATTCTTCTTATTCTCTAGATATATCACTTTTTCCCATGGATTTCTCTGTGATTTTTCATTTAATAGATTTTAACAACCATTCAGTGCACAACTGCAAAAAAAATTGCAGCACCAACATTGACACACAAATCATGTCATCTTGATGTCTTCAGTATAATGTTGTTGGGATTTTTTCATAACGTGTTATTATCTAATAGGGGAAAAATATTCTAGCCTCTTCTTCCTATCCACCCTATCCATGGTGGTAGGTTTCTTATCCTCACCTTTCATTATCCATACTTGTTTATAAGTTTTTTCCAACTTTCACTTTTAGAAAAAACATATTTCGAAACAATATTACATGTTGGTATGGATGGTACCTTCACATTCATAGCTTCTTATGATAGATCAATGTGTTTTTCATGATATTTTTATCACAAAATGGAGGAATTTTTTATTTAAAATCCTCTAGTGAACATTGAATACCTGCAGAAACTGTTTCATTCATTTTTGAATTTTCAATATGTGGCCTCTATAGATTGGTCAACTGGGATTCCAATTTTTGAAATTCAATATTGGGGGTGATCTTCTGGTCTTCAATTATGATCATCATCTCATCACAATACTTTTTCAATCTTTCAAACAAATATTCTTGAAAATATATTTTGGTTCATAAGAATGAGTCATGTTCCTTAAATTTCATTGAAGTTTCTTCCAAATCAATATCCTTGAATTCAGTTCCCTTTTTCAGATCATCATTAAAAGGATGTATCATTTATTATAGCATCTTATTAAATTCCTCTTTTTCTTCAAGGGATTAAATCCATTTAGAGAGTATATAACATTCTGGTAATTTATTTACCAGGCCTTCATATATAGTACTAACTCATCTTCCCAATCGGGTGATTTTATCCCGTATACATTGAAATATTTTTCAAAATAGTAGTAATTATTTCATCCAGAATATCATGAATATAGGTTCTTATTTTATCATGTTCACCTGAAAATGAGATAAAAGTGTCTTCCTTTCTCTAGATGAAACCTGAGCCACATGATATTTAATTCCCAAGTTTGATATTTCATTATTGTTTGATGGACATGGAAAACCTGATAATTAATCTTCTTTGTAAACGAGGGACTTCTTCAAACACTTAATCTCTTTATTTTTCTTGTTCATGATGGTCTTGTTGGGTATTTATTTCATCTCAGAGATAACTGAACCTTCATCATGAATGTTCTTCATTGTTTCCTCAAGAAAGAAACATAAATCCTCCTCTAAATAGAATTACTGTAAAGTATCCAACATACATAAAGTCATTTCACTCTGATACAATTGAAGGACCCTAGGTCCACTTGGGGGGGTGAATAAGGGTCTAAATTATTTTTCCTGTTTATTGGATCATGTTCCCACATTGGTATGAACATAATAAACCAGTATGATGGATATGTGAAGTAATTAAAACATTCACATGCAGAATGAAAATGAATCACTTTTAATTGGTTCACCACTAAGGGATACATCCACGTAGCATACACCGATAGGTTTTTAGTCGTTCCAAATTCCACAAATATTCCCAAGTTTTGTATTACAAGGTTTGGGTACAGTCACTCTATCCCAGGCACACTGCCTTTACAAAAGTTTAGGGATAGATCACTGATTCCCTTGGATAACTTCTGTTGACTACCCCGAGCTCACTGCCCAGTGTGAAGTCACTCACAGTGTATGGTCTTGAAGGTCCCTTCAATGGATTGGCATGAAAATCATTGTCTCTTGTTCATCATGAGACTTTTCTTGCATAGAGTTCCAGAGTTGATGCTGTTAAATTTTCAATATTCTTCTTGAGTGAAACAACTGTATGTACTATGAATTTTTATTCTTCTTGACCATAATCAAAAATTCATTTGTGATTGTTCAACCACTAAAACCAAGCTCATGAGGAATCGTAAAAATCAACCCTTCTACTCCCTTGTTCACATGTATGCATGAGACTTTGCATGTAGTCCTTAAATGAACTATTCTATTTCTTTTATTTCTTCACACATTCACCAACAGATTTAGCTCTTTTCTAAATGTCTCCACATATGCAGGAAATAAAATAAATTCTCTCCACCTCTTAATTATTTATTCTCCACTAATTCACACACATGATTCCATGAATTTATTCAAATAAAAAGTGCATGCAAGTATTCATATTTTGCTGTTTTCTTATCAATTAAACACCCACAACCTTATTTAGTTCATTCAAATTATATGTGTCTTGTATATGTTTATCCATGAATGTTCATCAACATCCAAATGTGGGTAGTATACTATTTGGTATATGCTTTCACACTTGGGAGTTTCAAACCGTGAATATGATTTGCATGTACATAATGTATATGATCTCCACTTGTTCATTAAACACACTCACTACCTCAATTTTATGGTGTTTATGTTTTCCCGTCTTTTTTTCGGCCTGAGGGTATGGAGTTCTTCTTTGAACATATTGTGTATATCTCCATGGAAAATTAGGAAGGTTCATTGCTCCACCTCACGCAAGGGATGAATTGGATTCCTTCACACACATAGTGAAGAGCTCATTCTTGTACCAAATAGTATGTGGTTCTGCTCCAAGAACGAAGTTGTATGTGGGACTTCCAATCGTAGGATTATCTTCACCGTGAACCAGAGTTGTATACGTCCAGGTCAGGTTCTACGTGAGAACATTTCTCCTCAAATATAAAATGGAACATGACTCCTTCTCTTCATGAACCTGGAGATGTTCGTGCTTCTCTTCTACATGGACCAAATAGTAATGCAGTTATCCTATTCACAGAATAGAATGGTACGTGGAAAACTCTTCAAGAAACAAGGATAGTTCATGGTTCTTTTATGCCCCTTCATGAACATTTAGGATCAGAGAAAAATTATTTCTCTATACATGAGCTCTCGAAAAGCTTTAGGGCAGCCAAACTTTTCTCAAATCGATGAGTATATTTTTATAAGAGGGGGTCACATGATTCCACATCCAAAAACCTTGATATATTTCATGAATATCATGTTTATGACATCTTCAATTCTTGGTCATGAGATACATTTATTTTCTTAGTTTTTTCATGATGCAATAATCATCATGTGTATGCGACAAAGTATTCAAGAATATCTCCCCCCCCTTAAGCGCTTGTCACAACATGACCACTGGAAACATTGTTGTACTCATATAATCTCTCAATCACTGTTTCATTGACATGCATGAAAATTTTATTTCATGCATGGGATCATAGTATCTAAACGATCACCGTGGGCTTGATCTGAGCTCAAATGGTGTGCAGAGTTGTGATATCTACGAATAGTTGGAGATACGGGTTCACAAGTGCATGCAGGTATTCAGAGGTTGAAAATGACCCTCAATTGATGATCGGAGAGCTTCTATTCGACCACATGCGGAACATGGATGACGAGCAACCTAGATTATATCCCTAGACAAAGGGATGTAATGTTTGGCTGAGATCATTAGCGAGATCTGATGGTTGGTCAGTATTACATCAGTATTTTGAAAACCATGTCCCACATTGAAATGGATATGTGGGATTGATGAAGTTTATCAATTATTGTGCTCCGCCATTCCCTCTGAATTCTCCTCCCCTCTCTACAGTACCACTTTGTACCATGTTCACAATACGGGCGTGCTCTTAGTGCCCACTCTACTCCTAGAGCTCTCTCCTAGAACCCACACGTCACGGGTTCACCACCTTGCCGCACCTATGGTTTATACATGGCCTGTGCACAACCTATCTTCTATTGGCTGGCCTTGAGGGATTCCCTCGAGCACGGTTGACCCATAGGTTCTGGCATGTTCTTGAGGTGAGGACCTCGACTGGCCTCCCTGGATGGAACCTCTTCTTATCCTTTTCTTTTACTCCATCCAAAAATCAGTTCAACTATACTTAATTGTTGTATCCAATGATTCACACCTAATACACTTATATGAATCTCTGGATGAAGCTCAACTAACATCTAATTTCCATTCTCCATTTTACTTAGGAGAGTTCCTTCTTTATGTTCATCATTATTGACATCCATTGACACTCATTGACAATAAATACAATATTTATATACATAGAGGTACCAACACTATAAATTGCATCCGAATATGGTTCCATATAATAAGAGGAAGAGATATCGTGATGTGATCTTTGGAATGGAGGTGAAACCAAGATGATACACAAGCTTACTTCGAAGAGATCCTCCATTAATGGTCATGGAACACCATGGAATCAAAAGGTATATACTCTAGAGAATCAATGAGGTCCTAGTTTAAACTAATAAGGGGTTATGGGGTCATTAGGTTTAAAAATTACCAATGGTTTCATTGTAATATTTCATTTTAAAAATTTATGTTTGTGTTTCATGTCTAGGACACACTGTTTGACAATCAGTGCAAAAATAGTGTGGAGGCCACTATTCATTGAAAACAATGTAGACATATTTACCAGATTAGGTCACTTTCTTTTTTAACTATTTGTGGTTACTATACATGGAAAATAAATCCACACAGTCTTTTTGGAGGAGTCACATGGTTTGAAATATAGTTCTCAAACCATGAAAATTTCAACTAGAGATCACACTACCATAGAACATGGTTAATTCTAACTGTGAAACAAAATTTTGTTGCTGGACTATATTACAAAAAAAATAAAATTTTAATATCAATCATTAGAAAAACTCATGTTACTCAAAATTGACTTATAATTCTCATACTAAAGGATACCCATGTACTTGAGAACATCAAAATTCTCTCCGCTATAAGACATTATATCCCTGAAGGAATAAAAATAATAAACTCACAAAAATGATAGGGAACTACTACCCAATAAATGATGCCTTCTCACACATATTATGGTAATCCAAACTACACTATCACATTATATAATCCATGTGAATTGTTTTAATATGTGCTACATTATCTTGGAGATAATTAATTATACTAGTTATTCATCCACTGTGGTTTTTGGTTGAATATTAACCTTTTACCACTAAATAACATGGGAATGGTCCAGTTGACATCTTATCACCTAAGAATCATGAAACATGTCCGGAATCAATGTCATGAATGAATTAATATCCAAATGATAATCCAATTTCATGAATCATTAAGTGATCTCGAATGGGACAATTAATCTTGGGGTTGTCATACCCTGATTACCCAACCGATGATGTCCCAATTGTGGTGTAGTAATGAGAAAGAATTGATCACCAACCCAAAACTCTAAGTGATGATAAAAAATAGTCCACATTAAATTTATTATGGATCTATGAATAAACTGGCCTTTTCGAGACCTACTGTACATTTTTTCATCTCTTGAACAATACCCAATCCAACAATGGACTATTCCCCCAATTATTCCCAATATATTAGAGATATGCATATATAACACTAAAACACATTGAAATGGTATATATTAGTTGATGTGTGATAAATTTATTATATGAAAATTCTCATTGGGGATTATTCATTTCCCATGAAAAAATAAAATCAATCACCTAGGCCTGGGGCATATGCACAAGAATCTCAATAGCTCCCTCAATCAACCCGTACATCCCAGTTTGGTATTCCAAGCTCAACATGAAATAGGTACCCATCACCTCTTGAAAACAATAACAATTCCAAGATATAAAACACAGGTCCTTATTATAAATAATTGAAGAAGGAACTCTATAAAGCTACATGACCTCTGGGATGTATATGTTCTTGATCCCTTCCACCTTTATCGTCTCATTAATAAGACGAAAATGAGAATATTTCATATGTCGACCAATGATCACCAAAATATCTTCCATCCCACTAGGTTTCTTTGGAAAAATAATGATGAATTATAAATATATATATTCACTTTGCCACACTACAATTGTAACAGTTTGAAACATACTAGATGTTCTTTGTTGTTAGCCCAGTACCTTTTGTCATGTAAGACCTCTTGACACAAAGTCATAAATCAACTACCTCTTCCCCAAAATTAATGCTGACATCATGGATCATGATTCATCATGGTAGTCTCGGGGTGTACGAACTAAAAATATTTTTGTCCACTATCCATCAACTATCTCCTCAATGATATACAAATAGCCGAACTATATAAAAAATACATAAAACCAACATGAGACCAAGAACAATTACATGAGGTCTCTATAAAAAAGGATTTAATTATAAAACTATAAATCAGTTTGTATTACATATTAAACTTTAATATTGTACTAAAATATTGAATTATACATTATAGAATCTCGGTACAGTTATACACCAATCTTTTCCTCTCTCAAGATCATCTCATCAAGAAAACCAATTATAGACCACTCCTCATCTGAATATTTCAATAATAGATCTTGTAACTTGCGATACAATGTTTTAGAAACCAAATTATCTTTTAAATGTGTAAATGAAATATCAAATTCAAAATCCTAATATTACTCACCCAGAATATCAGCCCAAGTTCAACAACCCAAGAGTAAAAAATACAGCATAAGCTATTATGATCGAAATACGCCACAATTTGTTCCATGAAGAGATAGAGGAATCACGTTTTGTGAGAATACATTATAGCTGTAAATTAATGGTCATGGGTAGGAGTGTATTTCTTGGGAGGGAATAATTGGTGACATTTTTTGGCCACCACCTATTATCCAAGTATTAGGACACATTGAAACCCACACCAGAGGCATCATAAAAATCCTCATTTCCTAAACCCAGTTATAGAAATATTTGTACCATAGATGAATTCATCCTCACCTACAGTTCATCCAAAGAGATCATAAATTTATTAATCTATTCCAATTTAGAATTATTATGTGTTAAATATTCCATTATAGATATAATCTTCAAGAAATTGGGAATAAACGACTAATAATATCAACCCATGCCCAAGAAACTCTAAATCTCAAACAATTTTATGGATTGATCCGATGATATCACCATCTGGATCATTTCATGACCCACTATTATTCCCTTATTATATATAATGTTCCCCAAAAACATTACTTATTGGATCAAAAAATCCTATTTCTAATGCTTTCCATGCATGAAATGTTCTTTCTACATTCTAAGGATAATTTTAAACTAATCAATATATTCCTTCTATGACTTTTATTAATAAAAAATATCATCTAAAAAATACAAGAATGATTCCATGAATCGATCAATGATCAATTTCATCAACACCATAAGTACTTAAGGATCATTAGTGAGAACAAATAGAATAACTAGGATTCAAATTTCCCATACCAGATCATTCATACATTCATAGTAATAACCTCCCCTTAGAATATCATATAATTGTACCTTAATAGTAAAAATATAATTAAAAACCATCAGGATCTTATGAGTTGATAAATATGATCATAAATACAAGGAATGTTATATTAATTCATAACAGTATCGTGGTTATGCTTTCAGTAATTAATAAAATTATGAGTATTTCATCGATATTATTTTCAAAGAGAGTAGTTGAATCCAATTTAACATTATATGATGAATAAATCACTTGGAATCATGTTCGAAAAGATAAAATTTAATCAAATTTATATTACTATGTTCCATATGATATAATATCCAAGAAATAGGAATTATACATCGGAGAAGTTAAATAGTTATCATGAGAACTCTCTACTGTGGTAACCCAGAAAAATAATTAGTAAACACCTCAAGGTAACCAATAACCATTTAATTAATTATATTTATAAAAATTTGATCTATGATATAATTAAATATCTATCACAACTAGAATGAGATCATATAATCACAATGAAACAACATACACCACTATCCTTGATCTAGAGTCCCACTCGCCCTAAATGACATGAGAGACCCGTTCAGGTGAACGAAACTGAACATGAAGATGATAATAATATACCTATTCCTCAACAATGATCATAAAATATTTTATAATATTTATGTTGATGATATAATTATTGATAAATATGAAATCCAACACCACCTTGATGTTGGAAATCATCACTCGACATGCTGGATATTTCTAACATTGTCACAACCTACAATATAATGGATTTGAATGTTCCTATAATAATTAGGTAAGATTCAAGAATAAACCCAAAAAATTAATTAAATTTGATGATATAAAATAATTAAAATGCCCCAATACTAATGTAATCCATATCCATAGATGATTATATTAACACTGTGCCAGTAATAATGTTAAATGGATCTTCAGATTCACTAATTTCATACTATACATCATAAATATATCTAATATCAACTCATCCATGAGTTTTATTAACATTATTTGAATCCCCTTTATCATGATAAAGTGATCCACCACCCTTTTATGCATTATAAAGAACCTAATAACCTTTGGTATGTGTGGATCCAGCTCTACTACCTCAGTACATTCTCCAAAAAACACATAAGGTGAACAAATTTTACTCAATGATGAAAAGTCTTGGGAGATTCAATATAACATTTCATGGTATGAAAATGCCTCCCAAACTAATATAAAACTAATTTTTTATGTCAGGAAGAATCCCTCAAAATCAGTCTGGATGTAAACTAATCATATAATGATTTCCACTCTAACTATATTACACAAACTACATACCACATAATGCTACAAAGTATTCTGCTAAACCACTTTTCCTAGTTATGACTACCCCAACCACAAATTATTTATCAACTACCTCAAAATGGTTGTTATGAATAATAGATTCATAATAGACTAAATATCATCCCTCAAACCCATATTGAACCTCTGATCTTTATGGAAGTCATTATAAACAATCAAAGGTGATATGTGAAATAACATTGAAAAATGTGGTGAATACTCTTTAACTGAATTATAGCCTTTCTCTAAGGATATAAATTATTGAGTATTTTGCACTCATATAATTTCAGGAAAAATATTATTGATTGAATTCATTCATAAAATAAGAATACTTAACTTCCTCATATAAAATATGTCGACACCTCTTGGTATATTTCAATCCATGATCCATCATTTTTTCATGATTTCCAACACCCATCTGACCAAATTTTGTAATTGTGTGGATAATGATTTCCACCAAAATAGGGTTTAGTGGACGATCCACCAATATCAAAATATTTTAGCTTCTTCAATTGAATTTGGAAGTGATATTATAGTATTCATTTTCTATTAAACACAAAATAAAATATAAAATTAGCACAAGATAAAATTTGTAAATAAAAATTAAATCTTCAGAAATAGAAACTAAATCGTTTAAAGAATATCAATTTAATGTATCCAAAGATCCAAAGAATGAGAGAAAAATAATAAATAATCAGTTATATAAAAAAAATAAATAATGTTCATATAATATCCTCAAAAACCAAGATCAATCATGATGGTAATCCCTAACCACCCAAGATTACTCGAGTTTAGAAAAAAACTGAGTTATCTATGACCCCATCCCCAATTTCTACCATAATATGAAAAGTCCAATATCATATCATCCGTGAACATTGAAACAATCCTATGATGTTTCCTCAAAAATTGGGATGGGTAAATGATTTTATTCCATTTTTTAAGGAATAATCCTAGGTTAACATTACGGGTTACCTGATAGGGCCCATGACATGCTAGTGTAGAAAGTAAAATCCAAACATGAATCATTAGTAACAAAAAATATATAATTAATTAGATTAAAATGAAAAGGTAGATATTACATCCATGATAATTATTTGGAAAATAATTAATTGATAATTCAAAATTTGAAATAATAAATTATCAACACATGTCTCCACATGAAAAAATGTCACCACTATCTCAATCCAATATGAAGATGACTTCAACTAAGAGAAGCATATATGATATAAGGAACCTTTTCTTAACGTGAGAAGTGGGAAACTAGTTTTAAAATTTCCCAAAGGAAAATGTAGGGCGTGATCACAAAATATTAGTAGGATACCGCTAAAGAATCTATGAATATTATACCATTATTAAAAAATTAAATCAACATTTAAAACCAAATACGTTGTTAAATAATTTTCTATATATAAATCCATTTTATACAAAATATTTTGTTTCTCTTTAAAACATTTCATATTCAAATAAACTAGGATTATGGTATGTACAATAATGATTTTATAATTACATAAAAATAATCATCCATGGAAATAAGACATAACAAAAATGTGATCAATAAACCATTAAATAAAACCACAAAATATAAAACCAAGCACTAGTTGGGCTATATCCTATGTGAATACATAATAATACATGCACAAGAAAACAAATATAAGAATATTGTGAATCCGAATGATTTCAATTCCTTCCATAGTCTATCAATATTTCAACAATTACCCATAATCGACCCACACCCACTATGGCTTCATATGTCTATAACCCAATGCACCCTAAGGTTACCATTGTTATATGTTTACCAAATCATTTAATTAAATATTATAATAATTTAGAAAAAATTTCCCAATAATAAATCACCACTTTCTTTCATGTAAATCAACATTAGAATCAAAATCATACTTAATTCATTTCATTAAATACTAAAATTTTATATATCATTTTTTTAAAGAAAACCCTCTTTAAAAAATCTTGTAACACCCCAATCTTCCACGGTATGTTTCACTTTGAATAATGCAGTAGCTTGGGCAGTACACAACATGGTGTTTTAACACACCACGACCAATGAAACTAGTCGTTATGAATAGTAATACCAACTTTCTAAAATTATATCAATTTTAATTTTTAAAATGGACATCATTTTTGAATTAAGAATATTAAAATTATCATAGGGTGAATTTTTGGTACTTTTTTGAAAACATTCAATTTTTGATGAATAGTGAAAAAATACTAAATTTTAATTTATAATATATTTTTAAATCAAAATATTTTATATTGTTAAATTATACATTTAAGTGGTTATAAAGCATAATTATATTATATTTTTATCATTTAATGTTATTTAGGTCATTGTATGTAATTTCTCATTTAAACTAGACATAAACAAGTGTCAATCTTTTGATAGTTATTATTTTTTAAAAACATGTTTTTTGATTTGACCACGAGAATTAATTTTTAATTAATTTGTACCACATATGTGTTTTGAATTTGTAAAAATGGATTCCATATTTATAATAAGGATTTCCAAATTTTATAAATATGAATCTTTTAATTTTAGACATTATGAATAATTACTTCGTTAAATAATTTTTCACCATGGTTAAAGGGAAAATACGGTAAATAAGGTTAAAATATACTATTATTATAATATTAGATTACCATAACATGTGTCATAATTTTATTGGTTGATACATTTCCGAATATGGGAATCCTTTTGTCAATTTTGGGACCCCATGGAGCCACTTATGAGTGATGATGACACTTTATATTAATTAATTTAAAGTAAAGACAAAAGTGACATAAACATATATCTTTTAGTAAAACAATTTTTAAATAAAGTTATACAAGTTATATTTTGGACTATAAATACTCATTATAAATCTAAAAATATTTCCTAGATAATATTTTTTTTTTATAATTTTTAGACCTTATAAAATTAAATTTATTTATGACACCATGATGATAGAGTAATTACCTTATTAATGAAAGAATCAAATAAATGGAATTATAAATATTAAAATAAATATAATTTCAAAGTTTTTATGATGTAAAATAATTTTTTACATTAATAATACATGTTTGGGTCGATTCAATATAATTGGTCTTAATTAATAAAGTTGTGATGACTTTCAAAAAAAACCAAATACTAATGACTGTCAAAATTGACATAAATGAGTTTTTCAAAAAAAATATTATATTATTATATATATAATAGTCTTAGAAATCTAAGGATTAGACAAAGAACTTATATAAATATATTTATATCATTATAAAACTACTTTAGGATCGCTTGTCATGTTATAGAATGATCATTAACCGTATAATATAAAAATACAAAGAGATATGGTAAATGTCAAACAATTTATCTAAGACTTAAAGCTAAAATATAAGGTTAATATGGTGACCTAAACCCATCTAAAACCTATTGGATGAATGTTTTTCGACCCATCCCCACGTTATCCTCTAAATAAATCATTTTTGAGCCATTATAAACTGATAATGATTTAACTATAAAATAATATTTCAAGCATTTCCTAAAGTGACCATCACCTCTCTTATAAAAGGGTACTCCCCTTTATATTAATTTCACACTGCAAAATCCATTTGGATCTGCCAAAACCTACCCAAATATCCTCCCAACTTTCTTCCCTTCATCTGAGAGTCCTTCTTTTGGTCTTAAATCCATCTTATGGAGCTCTTTTGATCAAATCAAAAGGATGAACCCGAAGGAGAGGTAAATATTTCATCACCTCTTTCATGTTCTTTTATTCTTCCACTTCCATTTTCATTGTTGTTTTCATTCTAAAATAACCGATCATGTATCATATATATACTATGATATTATTATAATATGTTACAACCATATTCATTATTCTATCCATCATATGAATGGAAAAGTAACCATACGTGTGTACGTACGGCTTACCGTCTCCATGTTGTGCTGTAATTTTTTATTCAAATACATCATTTTTTGGATGGGTATAATAATGAGTATAACTGATGTAAATAAGAAATATAAAATTTTATGTATTATTTATATATGATATAACATGCAATTACATATGATTTCACCAACAATATAATGATATTTTTGCTCATGCATACGTATGGATTACTGTCTCCACGAACACGAAGAGATTAATTCCCCATTGTAATCATTCAAGAATAATTTTCATTTTATGATTAAAAATAATGTTTATGAAATAATATCATTATTTATATGAATCAAATACATCATATCCATAAAAAAACATGGCTTACGTAACCAAGATTATAAAGAAAAACAAATTAATTAACAACTGAAATGGTGAAACTACTAAAATATTATTAACAAAGAAATATTAAAGATTCATATGTGATATCATATTTATGTATATAGTTTTTGTATAATTTAATAACAATGTTTTAACTATTATATAGTAGGTTAACATAACATTGAAAAATGAAATGTACAAGGTAAGGGTTAATTTTAAAATCTCTTTATTATTCGAGGTTGGTTTTTACGTAAGTATCTACTGGGAACTCATTATCATCCAACTCCATGTTTCTTAGAAATGTATTGCAATACATTTTTACAATTTACAAGACTATGGTTTAAATTCATTTATACCTTTATTTTACTTTTTATAAAATGTTTTGAAAGTAATCTTTCCATTGTTTTCCAAACAAGGTACTTTATGACCTTTTTGAAAAAATTATGGTTAAAATGTCTTTTTTTAACTTATACATCTGGTGTGTCTATTTTCCTCTGTTATATCATCGTCAAAGCATCCCATACAAGATTTTAGAAGTATTTTCAAAATATATTTTTTCTTTTATATTTATGTGACTTTTAAATTATTTCAAAATAGTAATAGGTATTTATTTCATGTAGTTTACATTTAATATATGTCATCATCCTTTGATAGATTTTAAACTTGATTGATTAATTGAAGTTGATTTATTATGATACAAATATTCCATATTGTATTGAAGGTTTTGTGATTCTTTTGACTATGGATGTGTTATTTTTACACCATTAATGGTTCATGGATAAAGTATTGACATTTAGTATGCTAGTTTTAATATGAATAATTATGTTATGTTTAAACCTTTTCATATGAGTAATGCATTGGACTTAGTATGTAACGGGTGGATCCCACTATATATCCTTGATGAATTGGTAGATCTCTTAACACAAACCAGTGTCTTGGAACAATGACTTGACAAAATCATATTTGTAGTCTTGGCACAATCCCTTGAATATGTTGTTATGAAGTCTGACGTTATGCATTCAATCATTATGAATGTGGCTATTTATATTACAAGTGACTATTAGACTAGTAGAATAACCATTGTGAATAAGTAAATGGAATTATTTGATTTTATATTTCCCATATTATACTGATAATTATGTTTAAAAGGCTTCTGTTTTCCTTTTATACATTGCCTTCATTGTTTTTTCTTATTTATGAAAGTTTCCACTATAATGTTATCCTTACTGACCATCTGAGCTCACCCCTTTATATGCTTTATTTTTCCATGGATGTGGAAAAAATATTTGATGGTTGACTTGAAGGTATAGGCTAAGTATATAAGTGTGGTCAATGGGGACAAAATGATGTTGATTTTTTTTCATGATGTAACGTAAAACTTATGAATATATCATGTAATTCCAAGGCTACTAAACTATTCGGTCTTTCAGGATTCGATCCATTGTGATCATGCCAATGTTATGTAATAACGCATTGAATCTAGGTAATTGGGTTCAGGGAGTTACAGTTGGTATAAGAGGAAGTTTAGTACAAACGTTGGATGCTAGATTTACAAAAACTCTTATTAGAGAACACTACGCTAAGATATACTTTGAGGATTAGTATAGAAGAATTTCCTAGAATATTAGTAATTTAAATATTTTGTGGGTTTTCCAAGAAATAAATCTTTGTCTGGATATGAGAAAGTAGAGGCGGCACTAGCATAGATATACCACAGGTAAAACCTAAAAACACCACTTCAATCTAGACTCGAACGAGGAATGGGGCACGACAACGTGCCTTGCTGCACTCTTCATTATGACACTCCTAGGGGATATTCTTATGATAATTCCAATTTTCATTAAATACCATTATGAAGGTTTTATGATTATATACTTCATAAATGAAAACATTTTTGTGATTGTGGATTATATCCATAAACTGTTCAATTTATGTTAAATTTTTTACAAGATTGGAATTTTGTATTATGATTCATATACTAATCTACTGTATGCCATTGTTTAGAAATGGCTCCTAGTGGAAGGAATGGAAACTATATCAACCCACGTAATACATGTAAGGATTTATCTCCAATTCAAGATAATTATAATGGAGCTGGTGATGCAACTGGTGCTAATCATTTTATAACCATATTGGGACAACTCACTCAGGTTATGAATAATAACCTTACCCGTATGGAGCAACCTGATCCACAACACGAAAGATCAATGTTAGAATTATTCATGAGGAAAGAACCACCTACATTCAATTTGAGTACAGACCCATAAGTAGTTGGGCAATGGATAAGTTCCATATATAAAATATTTCATGCTTTGGGGTGTAGAGAAAGTGAAAATGTTTTCATGGCAGTTTATCGCCTCCCACTATTGGAAATGAAGGATTTCCCAACAGTTCTAAACCGTTGGGAAAGGCTGAAGAACTATTGGTATATGTTATACCAACAGTTCTTCAAACCGCATGGATGTAAGCCGTTGGGAAAAGGTTTTCCCAATGGTTTACAGTGAACCGTTGGGATAGGGTGCTGAAAAATTACCCTATCCCAAGGGTTCTGGAAAACCGTTGGGAAATATTTTTCCCAATGTTTTACAACCGTTGGGATACAGTGCACAAAATAATCATGTTTTTCCCAATGGTTTGGAAAACCGTTGGGAAATACCCAACATAACCTCTTCCCCATCGGTTTAGAACCGTTGGGAAAAGTGTTTCGCCAACGGTTCATAGAACCGTTGGTAATACAATACCTACACATTCTATGCCAACAGTTTTGAACTGTTGGCATATCATCTGTGGGAAAATTGCACAGCAGCTCTGCAATTTACCCAGAAGCCCTCCAATTTGACCATTGGCTCTCTAATTTTCCCACCAGGCCTCATTTTGTGGGTTCTTTCTCATTTTCAATCCAATTTTTGTACCTGCAATAAACTAACACATACATATACAATTATTATACCTACAATAACCAACTAACACTTACATATAGAGAACAAATTCATACACATTTTACATATATTGGTGGAACTATACACATCCATAATTAAATTAGAATTCATAACGTAATTATAAACATACATAATTCATATAGAATTCAATTTAAAATTTAGATGACAATTATATGTGGAATCCAGAAATCAATTCATAATTTGATCGGTTTTTTTGTATACCATATATTTTTACTTCAAATAATGTCCATTTTAAACATAATACATACACCTGGAGAGCTACCGGCAACACCGCGTCTTGGATTAAGGCGGGGTTTACTCGTACACGTCACATATGACCCATGGATCATTGTGCTAATGTATCGACACAATCCGAATGTGTTTAGTCGGTTTTCCGTATGCCAGTTGATGTTTTTCAATTAAAATGACGTACTTTTGAAACAAAAGGCAGACACTTTGAATGGTGCCAACCACACCGCACCTTGGATTGAGGCGCTGTTGACTCGTACACGTCACATATGACCCATGGATCGTTCTCCTAAAGTTTCAATGGAAACTGAATGCGTTTGTTCGGTTTTCCGTATGTACATAAATTGTTTTCCTTTTTAAGAAAAAGACAGACACTTTGAGTGGTGGTGGCCACACCGCGCCTCGGATTGAGGCGGAGTTGACTCATACACGTCACATATGACCCATGGATCATTTTGCTAATGTATCGACACAATCCGAATGCGTTTGGTTGGTTTTTCGTATGCTAGTTGATGTATTTCACTTCAAATTATGTCCTTTTGAAACAAAAGACAGACACTTTGAGTGGTGGCGGACACACTGTGCCTCGGATTGAGGCGGGGTTGACTCATACACGTCACATATGACCCTTGGATCATTGTACTAATTTATCGACACAATCCGAATGCGTTTGTTCGGTTTTTCGTATGCCAGTTGATGTTTTTCAATTAAAATGACGTACTTTTGAAACAGAAGGCGAACAATTTGAGTGGTGGCGGCCACACCATGCCTCGGATTGAGGCGGCATTGACTCGTACACGTCACATATGACCCATGGATCGTTCTCCTAATGTTTCAATGGAAACCAAATGCTTTTGGTTGGTTTTCTATATGTACATAAATTGTTCTCCATTTAAAGAAAAGGGCAGACACTTTGAGTGGTGGTGACCACACTGCGCCTCGGATTGAGGCGGAGATGACTCGTACACGTCACATATGACCCATGGATCGTTCTGCTAAATTATCGACACAATCTGAATGCGTTTGGTCGGTTTTCCGTATGCCAGTTGATGTATTTCACTTCAAATTATGTTCTTTTGAAACAGAAAACAGAAACGTTGAGTGGTGGAGGCCACACCACGCCTCAAATTGAGGTGGGGTTAACTCGTACACGTCACATATGACCCATGGATCATTGTGCTAATGTGTCGACATAATATGAATACATTTGGTCGGTTTTTCATATGGAAGACTATGTTTTTCAATTAAAATGACGTACTTTTGAAACAAAAGGAAGACACTTTGAGTGGTGGCAGCCACACCGTGCCTCGGATTGATGAGGCGTTGAATCGTACATGTCACATATGACCCATGGATCATTCTCCTAAATTTCAATGGAAACAGAATGTGTTTGGTCGGGTCTCCTTATGTACTTAAATTGTTGTCCATTTTAAGAAAAAAAGAGTCACTTAGAGTGATTTCGGCCACACCGTGTCTCAGATTCAGGTGGGGTTGACTCTTACACATCACATATGACCCAAGGATCATTGTTCTAAAGTTTCGACACAATCCGAATGCGTTTGGTTGGTTTTCTGTATGCCAGTTGATGTTTTTCACTTCAAATGAAGTCCTTTTGAAACAAAAGACAGACACTTTGAGTGGTGGAGGCCACACCGCGCCTCGAATTGAGGCGGGGTTGACTCGTACACGTCAAATATGACCCATGGATCGTTTTGATAATGTATCAACACAATCTGAATGTGTTTGGTCAGTTTTCCGTATGTCATTGGATGTTTTTCAATTAAAATGACGTAAATTTGAAACAGAAGAGAGACACTTTGAGTGGTTCCGGCCACACCACGCTTCGGATTGAGGCGGAGTTGACTCATACACGTCACATATGACCCATGGATAATTCTCATAAAGTTTCAATGGAAAATGAATGCGTTTGGTCGGTTTTCCGTATGTACTTAAATTGTTGTCCATTTTAAGCCAAAGAAAGACACTTTGAGTGGTGGCAGCCACACCACGGCCTGGATTGAGGTGGGGTTGACTCGTACACGTCACATATGACCCATGGATCATTGTTCTTAAAGTATCAACACAATCTGAATGCATTTGGTTGGTTTTCCGTATGCCAGTCGATGTATTTCACTTCAAATTATGTCATTTTGAAATAGAAGACAGACACTTTGAGTGGTGGCGGCCACACCGCACCACGGATTGAGGTGGGGTTGACTCGTACACGTCACATATGACCCATGGATCGTTGTGATAATGTATCGACACAATCCGAATGCATTTGGTCAGTTTTCCGTATGCCAGTTGATGTTTTTCAATTAAAATGACGTACTTTTGAAACAAAAGGCGGGCACTTTGAGTAGTGGAGGCCACACCACGCCTCGGATTGAGGCAGCGTTGACTCGTACACGTCACATATGACCCATGGATCGTTCTCCTAAAGTTCCAACAGAAACCGAATGCGTTTGGTCGGTTTTCCGTATGTACTTAAATTGTTGTCTATTTTAAGCAAAAGACAGACACTTTGAGTGGTGGTGGCCACACCACGACTCGGATTGAGGTTGGGTTGACTCTTACATGTCACATATGACCCATGGATCATTTTTATAAAGTATCGACACAATCCGAAGGCGTTTGGTCGGTTTTCCGTATGCGAGATGACGTATTTCACTTCAAATTATGTCCTTTTGAAATAGAAGACATACACTTTGAGTGGTGGCAGCCACACCGCGCCTCGGATTGAGGCGGGGTTGACTCGTACACGTCACATATGACCCATGGATCATTGTGCTAGTGTATCAAGTCAATCAGAATGCATTTGGTTGGTTTTCCGTATGGCAGTTTATGTTTTTCAATTAAAATAACGTACTTTTGAAACAAAAGGCGGACACTTTGAGTGGTGACGGCCACATCGCGTCTCAGATTGAGGCGGAGTTTACTCGTACACGTCACATATAACCCATGGATTGTTGTGGTAAAGTATTGACACAATATGAATGTGTTTGGTCGGTTTTCTGTATGCCAGTTGATGTATTTCACTTCAAATTATGTCCTTTTGAAACAGAAGATGGACACTTTGAGTGGTGGCAGCCACACCGTGCCTCGGATTGAGGAGGGGTTGACTCATACACGTCACATTTGACCCATGGATCATTGTGATAATGTATCGACACAATCCGAATGCGTTTGGATGGTTTTCCGTATGCCAGTTGATGTTTTTCAATTAAAATGACATACTTTTGAAACAGAAGGCGGACACATTGAGTGGTTCCAGCCACACCGCGCCTCTGATTGAGGCAGCGTTGACTCGTACACATCAAATATGACGCATGGATCGTTCTCCTAAAGTTTCAATTGAAACCGAATACTTTTTATCGGTTCTCCGTATGTATTTAAATTGGTGTCCATTTTAATCAAAAGAGAGCCACTTAGAGTGATTCCGGCCACACCGTGCCTCAGATTCAGGCGGGGTTGACTCGTACATGTCCCATATGGCCCATGGATCGTTGTTCTAAAGTATCGACACAATCCAAATGCGTTGGTCAGTTTTATGTATGCCAGTTGATGTTTTTCACTTCAAATGATGTCCTTTTGAAACAAAAGACAGACACTTTGAGTGGTGGAGGCCACACCGTGCCTCGGATTGAGGCGTGGTTGACTCGTACACATCACATATAACCCATGGATCGTTGTGCTAATGTATCGACACAATCCGAATGTGTTTGGTCAGTTTTCCGTTTTCCAGTTGATGTTTTTCAATTAAAATGACGTACTATTGAATCACAAGGCGGACACTTTGAGTGGTGGAGGACACACCGCGCCTCGGATTGAGGCGGAGCTGACTCGTACACGTCATATATAACCCATGGATCGTTCTCCTAAAGTTTATATGGAAAAAGAATGCGTTTGTTCGGCTCTCCGTATGTACTTAAATTTTTGTCCATTTTAAGCAGAAGAGAGCCACTTAGATTGATTCCAGCCACACCGTGCCTCATATTCAGGAGGGGTTGACTCATACATGTCACATATGACCCATGGATCGTTGTGCTAAAGTATCAACACAATAAGAATGCATTTGGATAGTTTTCAGTATTCCAGTGGATGTTTTTCACTTCAAATGACGTCCTTTTGAAACAAAAGATAGACACTTTGAGTGGTGGAAGCCACACCGCATCTTGGATTGAGGCGGGGTAGACTCATACACATCACATATGACCCATGGATCGTTGTGATAATGTATCGACACAATCCAAATGCATTTGGACGGTTTTCCGTATGTACATAAAATGTTGTCCATTTAATGAGAATCCTCTGTGTGGGGGGTTGTTTGGGGTCCAAGGAAGAGGGTGGGGGGGCTGTCCGTGGGCTGTCTGGGGGGCTGTCCAGGGGGATGTCTGGGGTCCAGGGAGGAAGGTGGGGGGGCTGTGTGGGGGGCTGTCCGGGGGGTGTTCAGGGGATTGTTCGGGGTCCAAAGGACGAGGGTGGGGGCTGTCAGGGGGGGCGTCCAGGGGATGTCCGGGGGGGGGCTGTTCGGGGGCTATCTGGGTTCTAGGGAGGAGGGTGGGGGGCTGTTCGGGATGCTGTCCGAGGGGCTGTTCGGGGGGATGTCCGGGGGATGTCTGGGGCTGATCGGGGGGTTGTATGATGTCCAAGGAAGAGGGTGGGGGGCTATCCGGGGGGCTGTCTTGGGGGGGCTGTCCGGGGGGTTGTCAGGGGTCCAGGGAGGAGGGTGGGGGGGGGCTGTCCGGGGGGCTGTTTGGGGGGCTGTCCGGCGGGGCTGTTCGGGGTCCAGGGAGGAGGGTGGGGGTTGTCCAGGGTCCAGGAAGGAGGGAGGTTCCAAAACACACAACCAATAAAAGGCAACAACATCCATAAAAATAGATAATATATAATAATAACTCAAGTCCAACACTATACTACGAGTCTAGATAAAACCAACAACCAGAATAGATTAAATATCAAATCTCAGTAATATTAGTCCAAAATGTAATGGATAAACATGTCCCACATCACCATCACCATCATCATCATCACCCTCGTCCTCGTCCCCATCATCTTCCTCTCCCTCTCCCTCCTCCTCGTCCTCTCCCTCCTCCTTTCCCTCGCCACTCGCCTCGCCATCCTCCTCTCCCTCCTCTTCTACATCAGGCTCCTCACCATCATCATCGTCAAGCTGTACATCTTCCTGACCACCACTAGAACTGCCACATGGTGCACCGTATATACAACGTAACGACGACATATACTCATCAAAAGCTGGGCTGGCCTCTGCTGGATGTGTAGGACGTAGAACTTCAATAAATTTCATAAACGCACTGTTTTCCCTAGAAGACTATTCTTCCATCTTTGTGGCCCTTTTCTCAGCCTATTCTACATGTACCCTAACTTACTGCAGCTCGGTGGCCCTACAACTCATACCTAAGGAGGGACAATACCTCATCGGGGCTTTCCTAGGTCGGCATCGTACACTGCCAGAATGCTCCGCTCCCAACACCATATGTAAGTGATCTGTTGGCCCAAAATTGTCTGGTTCTTAGGCATCGAGGGCCTCTAAAGCAGCATGTTACAAATATAAATATACCATTAAGTTACAAAATAGATATTAAAAAATAAATTCGACAGATTAAATCTTATAATCTGCTGCTGAGTCGCTTCGTTGACGACACTTCCATCCTTTTTCCGTCTACTCGAGGAAAACAGTTTTTCTCGAGGCACGCGTCCTTCAATATTTTATATTTTCCTCTACAATGACATTGAAAACTAAAGTTATATGAAAACTTTAGAAAATATTAAATAATTTAATAAAAAAAAGAAAGTGTATGTTGTAAAGAAAACTTATAAACAATTGTTATACCTGCTTCCTCTCATGATCAGGCATCGTAGTGCGTCCCAGTGTGTGGAGGTATTTTTTTGCATCAATGTTCTTTTTATTTTTTCTAGATGATTCCTAAATAAAATTCGAAAATGAAACAGATAGTATTAATGAAAAACATGAAAGTTATTATTTAAGGACCTCAAATGTTATTAATACCTTACACTGGGTACTCGTCCAATGAGTAATCATCTGATGATACTGCTCTATAGAACAATCATCCACCACTGGTACCGCCTCTAACTCAGTTCCAACTCTAGGAACCTAGCCAATATACAACTCATGCTTGTAGGCTCTCCAAGGCTCGCATAAATCCTTTAGACATTCCGATCGTGCATCCTCACCATCGGGAAAATTAAATCGAAGCTGAAATCAAAATATTAATTCATATAAATACAAAAATAATTCTTGGAATTAAATAGAATAGATTTTTTTTACCCATATCTCTACCCAAGCTCTATCCATGAACTCATGTGGAAAATGTCTACATGTTAGCGGGCTGACGGGAATGATGTCGGAGTATTTGGAAAGCGTTGCCAAAATACTCCGAAATTGCTGCCCTGTTTTCTCAACCATTTGATTCTCTTCATTATAATCCACCATAACCTGTGTGCGGCGGTTCCACACTGAATGCATGCGTGTATGCCCCCGTCCACACCTCCTGTCAGTAGATGTATCTGTCATGAAGGAAAAACAAATATTTTATCAAAACATGTTATAATGAAAATAAATATTTCTATAAAAATTTGTTAGGGATCTATAAATATACATGTGCTGGTCTAAACGTTGTGTGCCGCTGGATCCACAGAAACTGATGGAACACCCTGTGGTGGAATAGGAGTCGAAGACGATGGAATATAGAAGCTCACAGAGTCAGAAGTAGAAGGAAAGGATGATGGGACAACTGTCTGACTGGATGCTCACTGAGGAGTGGGAATCATCATGGGATGTGAAAATGATGGGCCAGAAGATGAAAAAGGCAGTGAAAACATGGGAGGCCTAAATATCTCGTGTGTCTATACTGACACACCAGGACCAGAATATGGGAAGGATGACATGTCAGTGGGAGGGGCATGGTCTAGTCGGGTACGCGCAGCTGCTCGTCCACCTCTGGTACGAACCCTCCTCGTACCACCGGCCTGAGTACTAGGACCACTACAAGGCTCCTCGTCGAATAACTATCGACGTATAGGTGGATCCTACAAAAACTTTTACTAAAAAATTATTCACATGAAATTATAAATTTTTTAAATATATCAATTTGAAATAAAGTACACACTTTTTTCACTAATGGTGGAACGCCCATATCCGTCATTCGAAGATTGTTCTCCATCATTTTTTTCCTTCATCTCACTTCAATTGGCTTCATTTCCTACTTTTAAAAACAAATTTGTAATTAATTAGAAAAAGAAAACTAATGTGTAACCCAAAAAACTAAATATATGAGGGTATATGGGATTCATAGGTAATTTAGCTGTCAATTGATTTAGAAGATCTTGAATGGATTTAATAAATAATATAAGTTGTAATGTTCACCAAGTTAGAAATATTGTTTGACTATGTTTAAATACAGTTCAATTCCAAATTAGAAAATTCAATTCAAATAAAACTGCAACCAATAAACATTGAAAATTCATATAATGGTCAATTAAGCTATCAATTGTTTTATAAGAGCTTGAATGGATTTAATAAATCATACATGTTGTAATGTTCACCAAGTAAGAAATATTGTTTGACTATGTTTGAGTACAGTTCAATTCCAAATTAGAAAATCCAATTCAAATAAAACTTCAACCAATAAACATTGAAAATTCACATAATTGTCAAGTTAGCTATCAATTGTTTTAGAAGAGCTTGAATGGATTTAATAAATCATACAAGTTTTAATGTTCAGAAAGTTAGAAATATTGTTTGACTATGTCTTGAATACAGTTAAATTCCAAATTAGAAAATGCAATTCAAATAAAACTGCAACCAATAAACATTGAAAATTCACATAACGGTCAAGTCAGCTAAAACATATTTGTGATCAATACTAAATCAATTTGAATATTACCAACCTTAACAACCCAACTCGAGGTAACCGAATAGAATTGAGAACATGGATGAATGATTCAATATATTTTCAACCACAACTTCAGGTTCACAATCAACTCTGACAATTGGGTTGTTTGAGTCATCAAAAGAAATAAATGGATTGGTTCCAATGGCACTAGGGATAGTGTCAATTCCATTATCACCATCATAAAAAATATGTCTTGGAATTACATCAACTATGATGCCAAATTCAGGTCGAAGGTGGTCTTTGACATAAAAAACTTGTTTAGCCATTGATGCCAACACATATGGTTCTTCGGTAACAACAGTGCAAGTCATATTAATTACTCAAAATCCACAATCATCAATAAATGTGCCATGTCTCGTCATCGAATCAAACCAATGTAATTTCATCATGGTGACTCGTCCATGAGAGAAATAATCCAATATTATTATTTTCTCAACAACTCCATAATAACCCACATTTTCAAATCGCGGTCTACAATCTGATGCACTGGCATAACAATCTGTTGTGGTAGTAACCATAACACCATCATGTTGTGTTCTCATGTTCTTTGCTCGTTTAGTGAAAATAAATTTGTACCCATTGATAAAAATTGATTTACAGTCACGAACCACGGTATTAGGACCAAAATCCAAAGCTCCTATTTCCTCAGAGACAGAGTCAGTAGACAAATTCAATACTTGCAATATAAATGACTATTAAAGTTAAATAAATATTGATATAATTATTTTAAACATTAATTTTTTTATACCTTCAATTTTAACCAAGCAGAAAACTCATTGCTATGCAAAGTCTCTCCCCTTCTCAAAGATAACGAATGATGCTTCCTATTTATCACTGTTTTATGTTCCCTGTAGTTAAAAAAATATTAATAGTTTAACAGATATATATGTAAGATATACATAATCAATTTAGTTAACTGATATAGTCATCGAAAAAATCACAGTTGAACAAAACAGTGTGATGTACCATCTCCCGCTCTTCATGGCTTAATGTCTTCAATGTATATGATCCAGGAATTCCGCCTGTTTGAGGAAGTGATGGAAAACTTGGTTCAATTTTCTCATACTATTCTTCTTCATTTCTCATTGGTATGTTCAATCTTGTAGTAAGATCAGACAAATACATCGAGCAGAAATCCAGACATTCTTGAGCCATGTAACCATTCATGATAGATCCTTCGGGATGATTTCTGTTTCGGAAATAAGACTTTAATGTGAACATATTTCTTTTAGTTGGATACATCCAAAGAAAAGAAACAAGTCCTCCGAGAAGTATTTCAGTGGGAATATGGATAGTCATATGCAGCATGCGTGTGAAAAATGATGGAGCAAATATTTTCTCCAACTCACAAAAAATTAATGGGGCATCTGTCAACATTTTTTGCAAGAAATACATGGACATATTCTTAGCACAAAGATCTCTAAAAAATGGCACAACCAAATAACAACTACCCTTACATTATTGGACAAAAGATGACAGATTGCTATTGGAAGCAACTCATGCAGTAGAACGTGATAATCATGAGTTTTCAAAGATTTTAGCTTCAACTCTCTTCTGTTGACCCGTTTAGATATGTTTCTTGAATAGGCATTAGGAACTCTCATGGTTTCTAATACTTCCAGAAATTGATTTTTCCCACAGGTGTCATCACATAAGAAGCGCATGGAAGTTTCCATTTATTTTCACTGATATGCACAGGATGCAATTCTTGTCTGATGCCCCAATCCACCAAGTCAAGACGACATTGTAAATCATATTTTGTCTTCCCCTTGAAATTTAGAAGAACCGAAAGCAACATTTCTCATATATACTTTTCAATATGAATTGCGTCTAAGCAATGACGTAACAAATTTGTCGACCAATAAGGAAAATCAAAAAAGATACTCTTCATCCTCTAATTGTAATAGGTTTCAGTGGAAACATTCATTCTCTTTCCAGATTTCATTTGAACCTTCCCGAATGAAAAACTGAAATATTTCAATTCATTAAGCAAGTCAGTTATAGACATACGCTGATGTGGATCATCAGTCACTATGGTATTATCAACTCTTCGACGATTCATTCTATATGGATGATCCTTTGGCAAGAATCATCGATGTCCCATAAAACTGAAACTACAACGATGTTTCAGTCCTCTAGATTGTGTATTCTTTATACAAACTGTACATGACAGTTTTCCCTTCGTGCTCCATCCAGAAATCATTTCATAAGTCGTAAAATCATTGATCTCCCACATAAGCGCAGCACGCATCTAAAATATGTCTTTCGAACATGCATCATATTTGCGTACACCCACATCCCAAAGAAGTTTCAACTCTTTTATTAAAGGCTGCATTTACACATCAATATCAATGCCGAGATCAGAAGGACCAGATATGAGTATACTCATGAAAGTGAAAGGTTTTTTCATACACAACCATGGGGGATGATTTTAAATGTGTATAAAAACTGGCCATGTGTTGTGCAAAGTAAGCATCTGCCCAAACGGATTAAAAACATCGCATGAAAGACCCAGCAACACATTATGCATGTCAGCTACAAAATCAGGATGTTGAGCATCAAATCTCTTCCATGCAAATCCATCTGCAGGATGAACCAACTCGTCATTAGTCTTCTTTCTCTTGGTATCATGCCATCTCATTTTTATTGATATGTCATCAGACATAAAAAATCTTGAAGTCTGGGGATCAATGGAAAGTGCCACATTACTTATTGTGGAACGCAGGATGGTGTTCCATCAGATTTTGACTTCCAGCGGGATGTGCCACATTTTATACAATCATTTCATTCTGCGGTTTCCTCCCAGAATAAACTGCAATATTTTGGGCAAGCATGAATTTTGTTTCTTGAAAATCCAAGTTCCTCAACTAACTTCCGTGCCATATAGTGGTTTAAGGGAATATCTGCATCATCTGGAAGTAAATCCTTCAAGAGGGTAAGAATTTAATTGATTGCTGTATTAGAAATTCCATACATAGTTTTCCCATGAAACAATCGGATTACAAATTCCAGCTTTTTCATTTTAACACATTGTTGATATACTGGAGTTGTGGCAGCATCATTCAATTTTTTCAACCTATCAATGTAATCATTTTCACTAGATGCATCAGCTTTCCTCATATCGAAGTCTTCTTGAGTCGAATTCCTTTCTTTTTCATGATGAGGAATAAATGGAAAACGATCATCTAACAAATTCTCCATTCTAGTCCTTTCATTTCGATCATCACCATTTTGAGATTTCATTTTTCCCCATTGTGATACCACACAAAGTATTTTTCTTGAAAGCCAGTTTTGGTCATGTGGTAGCTGACTTCTTCACGGCTCAACCATGTTCTACCAACACAATTGGAACATGGACAGTGTATGCGACCACTATCTGAAGCATTGTGAAATGAAAAATCTATAATGCTCTCCAAATTGTTTTGAAAATCGCTTGAGATATGATCAGTTTCATACATCCAACTTCAGTCTATTCTATAAAAAGAATTTATATAAGTCATTTTGTCATAAACAATTCAATATGATTGAACATTAATAGAAAATACATTTAAGTAAACGATAAAGGAAGAAAATAATCAAGGTATCAACTACACATGTGAAAAAAACATAAAAATGTGTTATTGAAAAAATGTAAAACCAACAGGAAATTAATATGTTATATCACATCACATCATGCCTCATCCCATAACCATGTTAGTAGGGTATCATGAACATGAATAACATCAACCTTGTGCCATCCTCCTACCCTACATGACCCCAACCAGATTCCACATCTTATTATAGCCTTATCACATCACCACTCACTGGAAAACACTAGGGAAATCATAGTACATCTCACCAAAAGACACATGGACAATCACATCGCATCATGCCTAAAAACACATGGTCATTCAATTTTGATGTAAGTGTAGGTAAGACATGGTAGCTATCTAACCATATAACCACCATCCTAGATATTAGAAAAAATACCCATAATTGAAAACCTCTGATCGTTGGTAAGTTTATCCAACTTTGGTTGGGAATGTGTAGAAATAACATAAAAATACATGATATATAGATAGGACAAAATACCCAACCTATTGGTTCACATTAACTACAGAATCACAAACTTCACTACTACCATAAAACACATAAACCACACCACCACCACACAAGATGCATAGCATTTCTCACTTTCATTTATAAGCCACTTCATTCACACTTACATTGTCCATTCCTTTAATGTTAAATTAATTAAATCCATTTACCACACATCCATTTCTATTCCATCTCATTTATTTAATATCTTGTTTTCTTGTTTTAATAGCATAATTTATTCCATAGATAACCATGAAACTAATAAAACCACCACACAATAACTCACCATATCACAATAACCATCAACGCAGGTTACATCGACCAACCATCTCACCAAAACAACCACATATCACAACAAAAATATTGCACATCACAAACCACCGCACAACCAAAACCACCTCACCAAATCATACGCCACAACTTCATCACACAACACCTCCACACGACACAACACCACCACACATCATCAATATCATACAACTTCACATGTCATATCCATGTCCACTAACCATCACATTACAACCCCACATATCACAAAGCACAACCGGTCACCTCAATCCCCATAAAACAGCCTACAACATACAATTAAACACAACAAAAAACCTCTCATATAGGCAACATACCCCAACTTCCACAATTTATTTATTCAAGGTCTTTTATTACATTACCCCTTTATTTAGCATGGACATTATAACACAACTGATATTCTAAGGGAAAAAATTAATTAACAAAATATTCATTCATTTCCCTATTTTTCAAGCTGAAATCACATCAAAAACCAAACTTAAAACTAAAATATTAGATCAATGACAATAAAATCAAGGTACCATATGTGTATAAAGAATAAAATACCTGATTTGAGATGATTCAGATGGGTTTTCACTTATTCGAATGGGTGAGTTCGAGAGTAGCAGAGAGCTGGAGCTGGATTGAGAACATAAAACTAAAATATTAGATCAATAACAATAAAAATAAGGTAGTATATGTGTATAAAGGAAAAAATACCTGATTCCAGACGAGTTTTCACCTCTTCGGATGGTGGAGTTCACGAGAGGAGCAGAGCGGTGGAGCAAGAATGAATTTAGGGCTTCTGCCGCGAATGGGGGAGAGCAGCACCATGGTTGTATTTGGGGGTAATCTTTCCCAACGATTTTTAAAAACCGTTGGGAAAGGGATGTTCAGGGTACCTTTTCTCAACGGTAGAACCGTTGGAAAAAATGGTACCCTTTCCCAACGGTTGTGTTGAACCGTTGGAAAAAGGGACCTAAAACACCACTTTACCAACGGTTTGATGAAAGCGTTGGAAAAGAGGTTACTTTTCCCAATGGTTTCAGTGAACCGTTGGGAAAGGCTTCCCTAATCCTACAACACCAATGGTTCAAGCAAACCATTGGTAAACACCCATTGGTAAAAACCAGAATTCCATTAGTGTCATGGGAGATGCAGATCATTGGTGGTCATTAATCCAAAACAAAATGGAAGATGAAATAGTATCAAACATGTAATGGAGGGAGTTTAAAGAGATTTTCATAGAAAAATACTTTCCTCGTGACCTTCAAGTGGATATGGAAAGAAAATATCGGAGTCTAAAGAAAAAGGAGGATGATAATGTCGCAATGAATGAGGCTAACATTAA
Organism: Viscum album; assembly: GCA_963277665.1. Classification (NCBI taxonomy): domain Eukaryota; kingdom Viridiplantae; phylum Streptophyta; class Magnoliopsida; order Santalales; family Viscaceae; genus Viscum; species Viscum album. The sequence continues at coordinate 285,555,605 of OY728153.1, read as the reverse complement.
AAGGTTAGAAAGGCATAAATAAGATTATATACATAACCCAAGGAGTAATATTGATCGATTATTTGATGGGTTAAATCCATTCCTCCAACGAGATTTAGTCTCGCAATCCTTTTCATCGTATGAAGATATTGTCTTATACACTATCAAGATAGAAAAGTAATTCTCTATGTATTACAACATCAACGAAAAGAAATAGAAGAATAGATCTAATGAACCCTCTGGATATAGAAATAGCGGTATGGAGGGAAAATTTGAATATTCATAATACAATAAATGAGGGAAGAAACTCCCTGGTACTTTCCTAAAGGGAATGTGAATTTGTTACAAGTGTGGTGGAAAAGGCCACCATGCTCATGATTGCAAGGGGAAGAAAGAGGTTGTTAATGTTTAATGCTACAATTTTAGAAAAATGGGGAATTATTAAAATGAATTTAATAAGAACCAATTGATATTATCTCATAAAATACCAATGGAGAAAGGAAAAGAATATGAAATCACTACTACTGAGGTTAATGCATCGAAAGAAATTGTGGGAGGTAATTTATGGCTTCCTCAATTTTAGCCAATGATTTATTTGACAATGGATCATCACATTATTTCATATATTCCTAGTTTTCAATGAAAAGTAGCTAATTTCAATTTGACATAAGAAGGGAGTTTTTAGTCAAAACTCGTAAGGGAATTATCATCGCAACATTGGTTTTTGAATCAGTTTCCATTAGGGCATATGAATTTTCTTTATCTAATGATCTCATCATCATAACCATGATAGAATTTTATATAATTCCCATAATGAATTGTCTTTCATACCATGATGATAAAAATTATTGAAAGAATAAGGAGGATACAATATTTTATGAAGATAAGGAGTACCTTATATTTATAGAAAAAATGTCACCACCAGATTCTTATCTAGATCTACCCACAATAGCTCTACTAAAATCAATTATTGGGGAAAAAGAGAATGGCATAACTATGTGTGAGGAAAATAATGTTCGAATAGAGGACATACCTATTGTGAAAAAATATGTTGATGTGTTTTGAGAGTATTTAGCTATACATCATCCAGACTGAGTAATTGAGTTTTCCATTGATTTAATTATAGGTTCAATGCCCATATTGAAGACCCCTTACAGAATGGCCACTATGGATTTAGTGGAGTTAAATAAAAAACTTGAAAAATTTAGTAATAAGGAATTTATTCAACCTAGTGTTTCCCCCTGGGGAGCCCCTATCATTTATGTTAAGAAGAATGATGGATCTATGAAGTTCTTCATTGACTACAGGGAGATCAATTCTATAACAATAAAGAACCAGTATGCCATACCTTGAATTGATGATTTATTCTACAATCTTTATATAGATCAATATTATTCAAAGTCTGTTCTTCAGTCTGGATATCATCAGTTGTGCGTGATTAAGGAAGACATTCCGAGAACAGCATTTCGAACCAGGTACAGGCATTACGAGTTTACAGTATTGCCTTTTGGTTTGACTAATGCACCATCTATCATCATAGATCTAATGAATATAATTTTCAAGGAATATATTGATGGATTTTTAGTGGTATTTATTCAGGATATATTGGTATACTCAATAATCTATGAAGATCATGAAAATCACTTGCACACTATTCAGAAAACCGTTAAAAGAAATGAATTATTTGGGAAGTTTAGAAATGGTGAATTCTGGCATCAACATATATCTTTCTTTGTCAATATTTTCACTAAGGATGGAATCTCAATTGATCCTTTAAATACGAAGGCAGTCCAAGAATATCCAGCACCGACGAGTATAACTAAGGTACACTGTTTTATTGGTTGAGTAGGTTATTATTGATGTTTTGCCCAGACTTTTGCCTGGATGGCTAACCCATTAACCATGATCACTTGTAAAGGGGTTAAATTTGTTTGGAATCAAGAGTGTGAATAATGTTTTGAAGAAATAAAGAGAAGATTAGTTAATTCAATTATCTTTACTCTACTATCGGAGAATTATGGGTTAGTTATTTATAGTGATGCTTCAAAGAAAGGGCTTGGTTGTGTCTTTATGCAGAATGATAGAGTTATTCCATATGCATCACGATAGCTAAAAATTCATGAAAAATACTATCGTACTTATTATATAGAGTTAGAAACATAATATTTTCTCTAAAGATATGGAGACATTAACTATATGGTGAAAAATGTGAGATTTATACTAATCACAAGATTTTGATGTATATTTTCTCACCGAAAGAACTCAACATGAGGCAAAGACAACAGCTTCAAATACTCAAGGATTATGATTGCACTATACACTACCACCTGGGGAAGGAAAATATGGTGGCAGATGCTTTGAGTATAAATGATCATAGTGTTTGGAACAAGATGATATTTGAAAGGGATCATATTTTCATGGATCCAGTAAATATGGATGTGGGAATAACCATGGAAGGTGAAACATCAATACTTTTTCAAATGGTTGCCAAACCATCTTTACTAGAAATGATAAAGAGTTCTCAGAATGATGATCAGGAGTTTCAAAAGAAAATTTTAGATGTGAATGATGGGAGATTGAGTGACTTTATATATGAAGATGGAATTTTGATATTTTGGAAGAGACTTTTTGTTTCTAACATACCTGATCTAAAAAGAGAATTTTTGGATGATGATTATAGTGTCAATTTCTCTATACACCCTAGGAGCACCATTATGTATATAGATTTGAAGGAATGTTTTTGGTGGGACAACATTAAGAGGGAGATTTCTAATTTTGTGTCTAGATGTATGGTTTTTCAACAAGTGTAAGATGGAAGGCGACAACCTGGAAGATTCATGAACCCTTTTCCCAAACCTGAGGTGAATTGGGATAATATTAGAATAGATTTTTCATGGGGCTATCAAAGACTTCTATAAGGAATGATGAAATATGGTTCATTATTGATTGTCTTACAATTCAAAAGATTTTTTTTCTATCAGAGAATATTTATAAATTGAACATATGGAAAGACTATATATTAATGAATTTGTAAGACTCCATGGTGTAACCCTATCGATTGTTTCTGATAGTAATCCCTATTTTACATTATGATTCTCGAAAAGTCATCAGAAGTCCCTGGATACTAAACATTGGTTGAACACTCCCTACCACCATCAAACCGATTGATAATTAGAACGGACTATCCAAACCTTAGAACACATGTTGAGATAATTCTCACCTGACTTTCAAGGTATGTGGGATCAATATTTACCTCTGGTAGAATTTTCCCAAAATAATAGCTTCCATTCAATTATACAGATGGTGCCATATAAAGTATTATATGGAAAGAGATGTCATATAGCAACGTGTTGGGATGATTTCACTGAAAGAAAACTCAGAGGCCCAGAACTTGTTCAACAAATAATGGAAAATGTGAAGATTATCCAAACCCACAAAAAATTATCCCAAAGTAATCAAAATAGATATGCCGATAACTGAAAGAAGAATTCGAAATTTCAAGTTGGAGACCATGTTTTCAGGAAGGTATTTCCATGGGAGGGTGTTATACGCTTCGGTAAGAAAGTTAAATTGAGTTCTACATACATCAGGCCTTCTGAAATTCTATAATGAATTGGAGTTTTAGCTTATCGTTTGGAAATGCCTACAATTCTCCTCATAGTACATTATATGTTCTACATATCTTTGTTGAGAAAATACATGCATGAACCAACACATGTACCCACCTATGATGAAATTGAACTAGAACATGCTCTTTCATATTATGAAGAGCATGTCAGAAATTTTAATACTAGGGAACAAGTGCTGAGAACCCTGACGACTCGTCTGGTATAAGTTCTATGGAGAAACAATAAGATGTAAGAGGCAATGTGGGATCCCAAGGAATATAGGATGATGAACCACCAGAATCATTTTTTTCAATAATATTCTAGAAGATTTGAGGACAAAATTATTTTAATGAGCAATGAATGTAACACCACAAGCATCACTGGTACGTTTCCCTTTGAATAATTTAGTAGCTTGCGTTGTATACAACGTGGAGTTTGAAGACACCACGACCAATGAAACTAGCCTTTATGAATAGTAATACTCGATTTTTGAAAATTTATAAGTTTTAATTTTCAAAATCGACTTCATTTTTGAATTCAGAATATAAAAATTATCTTAGGGTGAAGTTTTGGTACATTTCTGAAAGCATTCAAATTTTGATCATTAGTGAAAATACTAAATTTTAATTAAAAACAACTTTTTTATACAAAATAATTTATAATGATAAATTACTCATTTAAGTGATTTTAAAGTGTCATTAGATTATATTTTTATCATTTAATAAAATTTAGGTCATTGTATGTAATTTCAATTTTAAAATAGGCATAAACTAGTGTCAATCTTTTGATAGTTATTATTTCTTAATAACTTGTTTTTTGTTTTGACAATGAAAATTAATTTTAAAATAATTTCAAACACTTATGTATTTTAAATTTGTAAAAAAGGATTACATATTAAAAACTAAAAGTTTGAAATTATGTAAATAGATATCTTTTATTTTTAGACATTATCAATAATAACTTCGGTAAATATTTTATTTACCATGGTTTAAAGGAAAAATCCGGTAAATAAGGTTAAAAATAATATTATAATAATATTTAATTACACTAAAATGTGTCCTATTATTATTTTCTGATACATGTACGACCATGGGCATCCTTGGGTCTATTTTGGGACCCCATGGATTCATTTGAGATTGATAATGACACTTTACATTAATTATTTTAACGTAAAAACAAAAATGATATAAACATATATTTTTTAGTAAAACAATTTTTAAATTGGGTTATATAAGTTATATTCTCGACTATAAATACGAATTATAAATATAAAAATATTTCCTATATAATTTTATTTTATTTATAATTTTTATACATTATATAATTTAATTTATTTATAACACAATGATGATGGAGTAATTACCTTATTAATGAATTAATCAAATAAATGGTATTATAAATACTAAAATAAATATAATTTCAAAGTATTTATGACATCCAGGAATATCTTAAGTTCATATGTCAGGTTATGGTTGATTTAATATATTTGTTTTGATGTAATTAAGATGTTATGACTTTCAAAAAAACCAAATACTAAATATTGTCAAAATTGGCATAAATGAGTTCTTAAAACAAATATTATATTATTAAATTATATAATACTCTTAAAAATCTACGGTCTATGAAAAAAAAATAATGATATGTATATTAATATTTATCCACTAGATATTCTCTTGGATTTTTATTGTATGTTTATTAACCATATAATATAAAAATACAAAAAGACATAGTAAATGTAAAACAATTTAACTTAGAGTTAAATCTACAAAATATGTTTAATATGGTGACCTAAACCTATCTAAAACCTTTTGTTTGAGAGAATTTAGACCCATAACTACCTTATCCAGTAAATAAATTATTTTGGAGCCATTATGAACCGGATAATATTTTATTATAAAATATTATTTCAAGCATTTCATAAAGTGACCCTCACCTCTCTTATAAAAGTGCACTTCACATTCTCTTAATTTTACACCTCCAAATCCATTTTTCTCAGACAACACCATCCCAAATATCCTCCTAAAAATCCTCCCTTCTTCCTAGATGCATACCATTGGTCATAAATCCAACCTATAGATCCCTTTTGATCAAATCAAAAGGAAGAACCCGATGAAGAGGTAAATATTTAATCACCCCTGTCAAGTTAATTTCTTCTTCACTTCCACATTCTTTTTGGTTTCCATTCTAAAATAATAACTCCCTTATCATCTATATAATTTAATTTTATTATAAAAATTTTACAACCATAGTCATTTTTATATCCATCATATGAATGACAATGTCACCATACATGCATACGTACGACTTACAGTCTCCACATCATGGTCAATTTTTTTATTAAAAAACATTATTATTTGGATGGGTATAATAATGAATATACCTGATGTAAATAATAAATATAACATGTTAATTATTTTTTATATAGGATATATCATCTAATTATATAAATTTAACCATCAATATAATGATATTGTCACTCATGTGTACGTACAGATTACTGTCTCCATTAATAAGATGTGATTCATTCCCCATCGTAATCATTAAAAAATAATTTCCATTTTATGATTAAAAATAATATTTATTAAGATAATATAATTCTGTATATGAATAAAATACATTCTATCCATAACAAACCTGGATTACGTAACCAAGCATATAAAGGAAAACGAATCAGTCAACACTCGAAATGACAATACTACTGAAATATTATTAACAAAGTAGTATTAGAGGATCATATATAAAATAATATTTATGTATATAGTTCATTTATGATTTAATAACAATGTATTAAATATTATAAATGAGGTTAACATACCATTGACTAAGGAAAATTACAAGGTAATGGTTAATTCCACATTCTCTTTATTATCCAAGGTTGTTTTTAAGTACGTATCTACTGGGACATCTTCATCATCCACATCCATGTTTCTTAAAAATTTATTTCAAATTTTTTTTACTATTTACTAGAATATTTTGTAATGTAATTTATACCCTTGTTTGAATTTTTATAAAATGGTTTGAAAGGAATCATAACATCATTTTCCAAACAAGGTACTTTATGACCTTTTCGACAAAATTAAGTTAAGATTTTTTTAACTTATACGCCAGGTGTGGCTATTTTCAGCCGTTATGTCACCTTTGATGCTTCCCATACAATATTATAAGAATATTTTCAAAATAAATGTATTCTTAGATAATTATGTGACTTTTAAATTATTTCAAAATTGAAATAGGTATTTATTTCAAATAGTTTTCTTTCCATCTTTATCAACATCCTTTGATGGATTTTAAAAATTATTGAAGTTGATTTATTATGATACAAATATTCGATAATGTATTGATGGTTTTTTGATATGTGTGACTTTGGATGTGTTATTTTTACACCATTCATTGTTTATGGATAAAGTATTGGAATCTCATATTATAGTTTTAATACAAATTTTAATGATAGGTTTAAACCTTTTCATATGAGAATATATTGGACTTACTAATTGATGGGTGGAGCCTGATATAGCTCCTTGATGAATCGGTAGGTCTCATGAGAGAAACTAGTGTCTTGGAAAAAGGTCCTAAAAAATCTTATTTGTAGTCTTGGAAAAAAGGCCTTTACAATGTGGTTATGAAGTTTGGAATTATGCATTCCATCATTATGAATGTTGCTATTGATATGGCATGTCATTATTAGACTAGTATATTATCTATGTGAATATTTAAATGGAATATTTGATTTTATCCTTTCAATATTATGCTGAATATTATGTTTAAAATGATTTTTTTAGTCTTATACAATACCTTAATGGTTTTTGCTTATTTATGAATGTTTCTGCTATATTGTTGTCCTTGCTGAGCATCTGAGCTCTCCCCTTTCTCTGTTTTATTTTTCGCAGGATGTGAAGAAATATTTTATGGTTGACCTATAGGTATGGGATAAGGATATAAGTGTGTTCAATGGGTAAAAAATGTTGTGGATTTTTTATTTCATGGTTTAATATAAATCATTTGAATATATCTAGTACTTCCCAGGCTACTAAAATAATAGGTCTTTCAGAATTTTACCCCTTATGATCAAGCCAATGTTATGTAATAATGCACCGACTCTGGATAACTGGTGTCGGGGCATTACCATTCATTTTTAGGACAATATATAATCATTAAATGAATTTATTAAACCAATGGAATGAAATTTAGAAGAACATTAATGCATGGGAGAATACCATTATAAAATGACACCTACTATGCCAATAGTGGAATGAAAATTGCCTAACATAATAGACATCGAAATCAAGGAGATCATATTCAGATAATCCAGTATCCATAATAAATATCATCAATTACCTATCAAGGCTTCATGATCTTGGAATCATATCTCATTAGGTTTCCATCATTATATGTTAAAGATATATCTAGAATAGATCATGGTATGTGAGTAGAAATCAATAACAAATATAAACATCCCTCATGGAGATCCACTATGAAAAATCAAGGATCACTAAGGAACCGAATAAGAGAGCCACTAGTGGATATGGCTAGGTTTTAGCTAATTTGAGATTATGACATAATTTGGGGTTAAAAAACTAAGGGTATTGGGGTAATTGTGAAAATTAAAATGTTCAGTTTGGGTTGCATGGCCATGGTTCATGATTTATTAAACTATGTGATAATATTGTGGCGGTCACTAAACATAAAAAATAATGTCTCATTTATTTTAGTATAAGTCCTAATTATTTTTTGAATCATATATAAAATTTTTGTTGTTATTTTAAATGGTGAAACAATTCACATAGAATACAGGGATGAGCACCATTTTTTGAAAAAAATGTGTATTAAATAATTCAAATGTCACTGGATCTCATAGTTCAATACCACAATGTTATTACTAACCATGAACCTGGCCTTTTGCATAAAAAATTAAAATTCAATCAAAACACTAAAAAGACTCCTGAATATCAAAATACAAATTAAAATATCAAAATAAGTCATACCTATAACCCAATGGGTGTCATAGGCTATACTGTGGAGGGTCGTCAAGATATATGGTGTCGGTCACCACTAGTGAAGAGTGTGGCACCACAGATACCTATGTTTCATCGTAGAAGGTTCTTTAGGATGGGATGTTTCCATACAATAAAACCCCATGCATACGTCTTTTTATCGATTCCCTAGGAGCCACATTTTAAAGGGAGATTAGTCATGATTTTTGGGACATGTGATCATTTTATGGAGGCTCCACTTTGGAACCCCACTCAAGATCCTTTAGTCCCAACCACTTGACAGAGGGGAAGGCACCCCCTTTGGATCACTATCCAACCCTATTTTTCCCCATTATTATAAAAAATTTGAATTAGTTAATTTATATGTATTCATGGTAATATCTATACTCTTCTCCCCATTGTTTTCTCCCATGGTCTCTATGTTAATTTTTTTTATTTCCAAGTGTTTTGGAATGTGGATTTGAATGTATCATGGATAAATCATCCTACTTGATATGTTCAATTGGATCTATTATAGATGAGGTCTTATGAGGTGGTTTCGATTCCTTAATTCATAATTTTTTTTGTTATAGTATATTTCCGCTCATATTTATTAAGTCTTTAGGGATATTTTGGTTGAAATTATCCATTGATTTAGGATTTTTATATTTAAATTTTTGGAGTATTAAGTCCAACTGTGTTCTGGGAATGGACCACACCGAATTTCTTATATTTTTAGTTTAACTATTCCACATAGTGAATTTAGTGTTAGTTATTATGACCAATTATTTTAATTTCACATTATTGTATAATTAAATTGATAGTATCAAAATATAGGTGCTCAGGGACTTAAATGAGGTCATTATGATAATGCTAATGAATTACGGATCATAGGTTGAGGATGGTGGATTTTATCATATTATGTCCCATTTTATGTTTGTGATTTTATATTCATATTCTGCAATTATTATTTTTTTCACCATGATTCATGGATTCTGTGATCATTCTCAGTAGATTGAAATGGGCCCACATCAACTTAATATTAAACATTGACTATATTGTATTATAAATAGTTTGATAGTTTTTTTGGACGAATGAGTTTCAATGGACCACAATGTAGTTCTATTTGTGTTGTAAGTTAGTTTTTAATGAGAATGATATTTACTTTTTTAAAATGTAATTTCAAAAATTGTTTTAGTCCAATGTAATTACGAAGGCAATTTTGAGTTTTGAGAAAATGGTTTTGATAATATATTTCAAAATACGTGTGTGGTTTTCTATGTAATCCTCTTACAATGTTTTATTATAAGTACACGAATGTGTATGATGTCTAGTGATACCATGAAATAACTTAAAATGGGTACTTGAATCTTTTTTAATGTAAATATGGAAGGGCTCCATTTGAAATTATATTTGGTCTATTTGATATCATGTCCTTGATTCCTTATTATCTATAGAACAATTTGTTGATATTATACCTATTGTTTGTTGTATGAGTTTTGTGTTAATTTAATGATGATTCATGATATTTTACATTTATTGATGATATTATTTTTTAAAAATCCTTCGTTTGGATGTGACATTTACAGTTGACCCTTATAGTGTAAAGATGGGTCAGAAGAACCGTAGAAGATGCCCTTATGTGTATGATCAGAATTTTGAGGAACATAAAATGTTTTGGGGGGGGGGGTTGAATGAGATGTTATCGAATGTTTAGTCTATGATTATAGATCGATGAAGAGGTTAATATTCTAGATGTCGAGGGAATAATGCTTTTGAATTGGGTTTGTGAGATCTTGAGATGGGTCATACGTCCTATTTGTTGTTGAATGTGTGTGTTGATTGTGTTCATATGATTGGTAATAAATTTTAGTTTGTTTCATATATATATATATATAACATCCCTACCCCTCCATTAGTGAGAATGCATTGGAAAAATACCCCGAGTGACATGGGGTCCTATATGTTTGTGATGTCTAGGACAACCTTAAGTGATAAGGTGTGTCATGATATTTGATGTGTGCCCTCCATTTAGTGCGTACGCTTAGAGAAGGTAATTTTTATAATACACCCCATGAGTGATAATGTATAACTTGGATATATTGTGTGATACCTCCCTTGAGTGGGATGGGATGGTATGGGATTTCAATAACCCTACCTTATACCTTGGGGTATTTGTTATGATGTTTCATAACACCCCACCACACATCTTCGAGTATGGGTTAATGTATAGTGATACACCCTACAAGAATTTGTCACATATGTGATTTGTTTTAGGGTATGGGGTGGCTTTATACTTCTCAAATTGAGCCATAGTTTGTATGGTCAGGTGTTGTAGTGGCCTAGTTAGCACATTATAACCTGAAGTATCACAAAAAAATATTTCAACCTCAAACTGAATGCTCGAGTTGGCAGGTGTTGAGTCCTAGGATGTGTTCATGATTCTCTTGTGAAAGAAAACATGTGCCTGGATTCAAGATTACTCAGTTGGGAATTATTTGACCCCTAAAATGGATAAATTAATTTAAAAATGATAATAAAAATAAACACTTTAAGTAGAAAAAACAAAATGGATAAACAAACCCCATGTGACCTTGTGGGTCACCAACAATCACAGAACCACGCTCACTCTGAGAGGGATCCAAAACTAGAATAACCTAAATCTAAAATTATAGTATGTGCAATAGAACCGATATTCTCAATATGGAGTCCAAAATAATAATCACTCCATATTCCTTTCATTTGAATTGAAAAACATGTCTTCCTATTTTGAAATATGTATATTTACAATAAGGTAATCATTTCCATTTAAATAATGTAATAATATAATTTTTTCAAAATAACTATTTGTCAATTCTTTTCCAAAAATTGATTCGATAGAATGAAATATTTTCTTGTATATCATTTTACAAAGAATAAATGTTCACAAAAAATAAAATATTTTCATTAAAATTTGCAGTGGAAAATAGTGTACCAGTAAATAATCACCAATATATGAATTTATAGTGGAAATGTAATAGTGGAAATAATTTTATTAAAACATTAAAAATGATAGAAAGTTAAATACTTGTGATATAGTTATATTGATATATACCTACACCCCATCTGAGTAAACCATAGATGTACTCAGTTTGTAATCAATATGTTGTCCTATCTATTCGATTCAAATACAATAACCAACTTGGGTACTCACAACAAGACTCACTAGTTGAATGACCCAATGACTAATCCATGGGGATGTATCCCCTTTAAAATTGAATAGATAGAAACCATATCGTGACTTTTAATATTATTACATGGATCCAATAGCTATAGAAAACATGTGATGTGGAAAATAAAACAAGAATACAACATCTTAATCAGATAAAGAAACTATACATGCAAAGTACAACCTCCTGACAAAATCCCTGTGAATTTTCCTTATAATGGTGAGAATCCATGGAGGATACCTATTTTCATGAGAACACAAAAATATACTAACCTGGTCTCATCATTTTAATCTAATCCATTCTCGTCAAATGAAAAAGGTATCCAGGACGCAATGAAGACCAGAAAAGGAGGCTGGAGGTCTCATTGCATGACCAATGACATGAGAGGGGAGGCTGACTATATGGGTTTGAATGGTAAGGTTTTAGTGGTCCTGTTGAGGGATCTCACGATTGGAGACTGTGAAGTTTTCAAATCTTGCAAGGGAGTCTCGGCCCTCCTACAACTTCTGAGGCTACTTTTAAAGGTGATCACTGACGGCGCTGTCCTTTTGCATGTTTCATTTCTCTTAATCTTGGCTGGTATCCTCCTAAATCCTGGTTGGTGTAAAATCTTTACACCTCATGTCTGTATTGTTGCTTTTGACTTTAATAAATATTCTTTGGGGCATGAATTGGGAGACAAATTTATGTCACCGTTTTTATTAAAAAAATAAGGAAAAACATGCAAAAAGGTATACCATCATTAGAATTTTATAATTCACTTGATATAAATAATTTTGAAAACCAGACATGTTATAAAGAATATTAGATCAAAACCAGCATGTAAAACATATTTTTTGAATAAAAATCATAGTGCATAATAGTAAATGTATTATAAAAAAAATAAACCAACTATATTCAACAAATAAAATTTAACCAATTACTAGATTTATAATATAAATAAAACACTAAATAAAACAGGGAACGGATTATAGTTTTGAATTTTTTAGCCCCTAAATAGGGTATCATACGTCAAAACATATGTACTTTTATGATGGAAACATGAAACTACTTCAAACATACATGCATATACATCATCTCACACACAAATACACACACACACAAACACACATATATATCATTTGACCCAATGGTCATATTATCCATTAAATGATTGAATATGTAGAAGGATGGTGTGTGTGTGTGTGTGTGTGTGTCTGTGTGTGTGAATACATGTGTATACACATGTAGGTCACGTAATGTGACATTGGACAAAAGCTACACCAATAAAGTATAGGATAAACTATAAAAATATTAGGAACCTAAATATTAAATAAACCCTAATTAAAATTTTGGTTATGAAATAAAATGGAATAAAATATACATTGAACTGAAGGAGAACCAATTATCATTGATGGGGGTGGCTAGAATCATCCTCAATAAAGCCAAGAACCCTATAAATCTCTAGGTAAAAAAATAAATACCAAAAAGGGAGTAATTAATTGGAATAATCCATACACACAGCATGAAAAAATAATCCTATTAATAAGGGAGGAATAAGGGAAGAAAAGAATAATAGAATCTCACTCAAAATGACTAAACTAGAAATTTGCTGAGAAATAATTCACCAGAGACAGTGACAGTGGTGGTGGCTCATGGTTTGGTGAAAGAAGTTGTGGGATAGGTTTTGCGGTATTAAGTGGAAATGGGAAGGGGTGGGGTGTGATGTGTATGGTGGGAAGAATGGGTATAATAATAATAATAATAATTATAATAATAACAAAACAACAATAGTAGTAGTATTTTTTAAGTAATAATAATAATAATAATAATAATAATAATAATTTATTAGTAATAATAAAAAAATTAATGGGTTCGGTGAATCGCAGGGTTTCCGCACAGTTTACCATAAATGTGTTCCAACCAAGCACCCTTTACTGGGAACACATGGAGAGCATCATGGTTAGATGACATGGTTAATTAAACCATGTGACAAAAATAGAAAATTATTATATAAAACTTTCAGATGTACTGGTACAGTCATTGCCCCGTTACTTCTTACTGTGCGGTGATCATGTGACTCCCAATTTCAGCCCTCTTTTATTCTAAAGACTTTGTTGAAACAAATACTATTTTGAAACTCTATGAAAATAATTGAAATAAATAAAATATTGAAATAAAATATCGGTGTGTGATAATTCTCCCCAGCATAAAAAAATTTCATTCCCCAAAAATTTATCAATTCTATGACGGGAAGAAAACTGAAATCTTCAAATAAGAGAAATAACTCATGGAATTGGATCTCAAAATTGGACTTAAATATGAATGATGACTAATGAATCCATTTTCCCCCTCTCTCCACGAGTTACAACAAACATGGCCTATAGATAGTGGTAATGTAATCCATAATGCGTCTCCATATCATAACATGAATTCAGTAAGGCACTAACACCCTAAGGCAATACCTTTTCATGAAAGAGAAAATCCAAAAAAATGAATATAAATTTCATGGAACTAAAATAAGTATTCAGAGGAATATAACCTAAAAAATATATGAACTATAATAATACACACTTAAAAATGAGTATAAATAATGTGGTAGAACAATACAAGTATAAAAACGAAGATTGGAAATAACTCAGATATTTGAAAACCACTATGAAGATCCCTAGTCTAGAGAAAATCTCTTTCCCCAAAGATTCTTCAAATTAAAAAACTTCTTGAGTTTCCCCAAAAAACCAAAATTGAAATGGGACTTTGGAAAATCTAATCAAGAGAAATTAGAGTGCTCAAAATTTCTGTATTGAAATCATATAAGATTTGGATTCCATTCGGGAGAAGAAACAACTAAGGGGGGTTCACGCTAGACAAGCTCTTCCGGTCCTCACATCTCACCAGATGGGGATCCATCACCAACTCTAATAGGAATATAACTTATTCTCAGTAATGGTCACCCCAAAACGTTTATCTTAGATAAATAGTCTTCATTCAGTAACTCATTTAATAAAGGAATCCCAACTAAAAGTATTAAAGCATCGAGATATGTGAGATGAACGATCATGAACTAATGCGACCTCAAAAAATTACATAACTGAATATCAGGATAGAAAGTAATAATCTCATTAAAATGTTCATCATAATATTTCACCATTCATTAACCTTATGAGAGTCTAGTATGCTCTTTCAATTTATCTACCATAAACTCATCATGAAGAAACCCCTGAGAAAACATGTCTTTAAAAATATCCCAGGACATTAAAACATAAAAAGATAATGGGATGATGATCATCAACATTTCTAAACTCATCCCTCTTAACAACCTCATAATAGTTTAATCCTTAATGAAATCAAGAGTCACCAAGGACCGAAATACTTCCTCAATTTATTCAAGACACACTGACACATCTGTTGAATTAAAATCAAATTTAAATATCGGTAAACCATGTAAATAAACTCTCCACAAAACTCTACATGTTGTTTTGGTGGTGTCAACAACCTACTGATACACTACTAAACCCTTCTGAATCCTAAAAACTATTGTGGGAGTTATACTCTAAATAATAAAAAAAATTCCATATCAATAATAATATAAATTTAATTCATAGACAAAAATAATTATATATAAATACAATGTAATAAATCCAAAATGCAAATCAACCAAAGCCAAAAAATAAATATTGAAAATACACCATTCGAAAACATTAAAAATATTACATTTCATATTTCAAAATATAGATATCATAATTTTATAGTGAAAACAACCTTAACATCCATAGTTTAATTTGAAGAAAATTTACTTACCCGTGTCCATTTCAAAACCATGCAATATTTTCATTTTAAACATTCATAGATCCTTAAACTTTAACCCCATTTTTAAGAACAACCCATTTTTAAATTAAATGAGTCACAAAAATAATGAAGTCCCTTTTCTAGGATAACATCATACATTCCCATCACATCCAAACTCTATAATCAATGGAATTTCTTAACAAGAGCTTCCAATTCTGAAGGGAATCCTAAAAAGTTCCAAACAGGTCTTATTGATTTTGAAAAAACCTTGTTCTTTTGATAAACCACTTTTATTAAACTTGGAAACAAATATTCAATTTATAATTCCATTTAAATTAAATCTAATTAAAATCAAAATAAATTAAATTCATCTTTCAAATCCAAAACATTATAATTTTAAAATAAATATTTTAAAATATTTTATTCCATTTTACATTAAATAACAGAGCCAATTGTAATCAAATTAAAATAAAGCCAAATATTTCTAACACATAATTTTATGAGGGGACCAATTTCAGTGCTTATCTTGGACACATATCATAATTACCCATATTCTAACTACCCAACTAGCACTACAAGTCATAATGAACCATTTACATTGTCTCTACATGGATTTTCAAACCATACAAGCTCACAGTGTACTACCAATTCCTATCCCTTTATCTTCCCCAAATTATCTTACAATCAAACTGAAAAACAACATAATCAATGACCAAATTCTCATGGAATATTATGGCTCATTATGAGTAAGATATCTCGACACTATTCCAGCTCTTACCACTCATGTTTCAACAGTTCTAATCCGCAAACAAGCAGACATCACCATATAATAAGGACCTAATGTTACCAATTTCTCATGATCCAACCCAGGTGACGCGCAAAACATTCACCTTTTTCAGCCCAGGATAGGGCCTAATAAGAATTCTAGATCCTCCTGAGTAATAAAATATTATCACATATCAAGAATACTCTGATGAGAATGATTTATCAAATGAAAAATAGATAAATAACATAAATAGAATGAATAAAAATATTAACTTGATGTGTAAAAGAAATAATTAAAATTGTATAAACATACCTCTGGTGACCTCATGGGTTACGATGAATAAAAAATCCATTCTTGATCCAAGAGAAATCCAATGCCATTGGAACTGGAAAAAGGAAATATATTGTATGTGTGAGCATTGAGATACTCAGTAGGAATTCCAAAAGAATAACTATTCCCAAATGACTTACAATAAAAATGAATCCCATTTCACTCTAGTTTTAAATATATATATATATATATATATTTAAAATATGATCTCTATTTCAATTTAATTCATGTAAAAATAAAATAATTTCAAAAGAACATGTGTCGTTTCTATTATCAAAAATGGTTTTCATTGAACAAATAATTTTCCCATAAATTGTTTTCAAAATTAGAAACATTTTTTGAAATAAAATACTTCATCTAAAAATAGGATGTTTAAAATACAGTGTTTAACTATGTGCTGATATAAGAATTTCTAGTTGAAATATAATAGTTGAAATGATTTTGTAAAATCATTACAATATAATAGGTTCTAATATTCATGTTAAATAGTGATAATGGGATATACCTAGACACCACGAAATGAGACCCTATACCTACTCATTTTGAAATCCATTTTCAGCCTATCAATGCAATCCAATGTTAATAACAATCCTGGTTGCACTCAACTAGCCTCATCTATGACACAAAGCCTATAAATACTACATGGGAATCATTTCCTTATAATCAAAACTTAATAGAAACCATCTCTCTACATTCACGATGATGCATAGGATCCCATTTTTATTCTAAAGCTGGGAGGTGTGGAAGAAAGCCTGAATACAATATATCAATAGCATAAATCCTCCATACATGCTAAGGAGAACCACCTGACATCTTCCATGAAAATTACCCCTAGAATGGAGAGTATCCATGGAGGTACCCTATTTTCATGAATTTATTCAATGGAAACCACTAGGCCTCACCATTTTTAAATGATCACTTCTCAGTGAAAATTATTTTTGATGAACATTTGAAAAATAAATAAGATTTCATTAAATTTGTATACAAAACTGGCCAAAATGGCAACCTTATTTCAAAATTTCTAACTAACATATTTTAAATCATTTGGAAAAACAAGAAAGCACTAAAAAAGATTATAATTTCAAAACCATCATCGAGAAAAGGTTTTAATAAAAATAAATCATATTAAAACAAAAGGAATATAATAAATGACATGAAATTTACTGAATCTGTTAAAAAAACATTTTCTACAATTTACTAGTTTTATAATATAATGGAATGACACAATAAAAAACATAAAAAATATATTTTTGAATTTTATGTCTTGTAAATAGGGTGACCAACCTCAAAACATGCTTCCATTGATGGTGGAAACTCGATACCACTTAACACTTACATGCATATACACTTTCACATATATACACTTTTATATAACCATTGACCCAATGAAAATATTCCCCTCTCCATTATGGAAATGTACAAGGAGGATATATATACATATGTGTTTGTTAACCTTTATAAACACATACAAGTCAACATTAATAATAGCAATCCAAAGCTACCCCATGGAGGTCCAAGGTGTACTAGAAAATTATTACGAACTAGAAAAATAAAAAACATAAATAAAAGTGTGAAAAAAATATAGGAAACGTAGATGAAACTAAAGGGAAACCAATTTTCTTTGATGGTGGTGGATAAGAATGGACTCAATGTGACCTAATATCCTAAAACATCTAGTGAAAAAAAATACTTAAAATAGTGTTTGGGATGAAAGTAAGTTGCATAAAACCCCAGGTAGAAAAGGGAACCTAGAAATAAGAGAATAATAAGGAATTGGAGAAGAGTGAAAGCTAACCGGAAATGGTCACACTATAAATCAGCGGATAAGTCTTTCATTAGAGGGAGCATGAGAGGGTAGTGGTGTGCAACTATTAGGTGGAGGGGTCTGGGTCGGGAGTCTTGAGTAGGTGAGAGAAATGGGTGGGGTGAGATGAGTATGGTGGTGAGTAATGGTATAATAATAATAATAGTAGTAATATATAATTATTATTATTATTATTAAATTAATTTTTAAAGAGAGGGATGAATCAAACAGTTGTCACTTGGCTTACCCAAACCCCATGATAACCTGGAACCCTTTACATGGTACAACTGAAGATCCGCACAATTAGCCCACATGGTAATGGAATCCATGAAAACCCCTTCTAAACGAATCTACTAAAATTATACAGGTGACCACACCTTCTCCACACAGTTACTTCTACCAGTTTGGTAACTGTGAGATAACCCATTTCACAACTCTTTTTTTGAATAGATTTTTTCTATAAAAATTATGGTTGTGAAATACCAATAAAATAAGGGAAAAATGAAATTAAATAAATAAAATGTCAGGACATGACATGAATTGAATTCTTGTATGTGATTTATGAGTTATGTTTCTGAGTCGGTGTGTTACACAGTTATAAGAACACTTCTTATATGTATTCTATTCACATTCTATTTATAATTCTATCAATAAATATTTTTTTGGGATTTGGTATTCATATAGGATTGGTAGACTCACCTATACCCTTGTAAAGGACATGGTTTTATTTGTGAATGGGAATATCTTCATATTTTCTCTTAGGGAACATGTATCACATTGATTTGGTCACATGACTTGGATCTAGTATTTGGGGAGTTTAAAAAATCATTGGGTTTGATTATATAAGATAGGCCAGAGTCCATTGAATTTGACGAGATGAGTTTGTTCAGAAAATTTACTTTTATGTGTACCATTTATTTATATTATGCATGTTATATGTTTATCTACTACTGATACTCTCTTATATTTTTATGCATCACATAATTTTTTTTATTTATATTCTTGAATGTGGGTTTCATCATGGATAACATATTTTTTCCATATATTTTGTGAATTCCATTATATATCTAGGTAATTTAAAGTTTTCATTATATTTTATAATGTCCCTTGGGATTTATAATGGTTGACAGAGTCTTAAGCAAGAGTATTTAGGTACATGTAATTATTCAGACCCACTATCATATATACAATGGTCCTTGATGTCTTGTGAAGTCCCTAACTGGGTTCCATTTGGGTGATACAAAATGGTCCAGTAAGCAATGGTTTCCAAGCATTTCAAGGGATGGGATACTGTTATTTGATTTTTGAGTTTAGATATCGTTACATTTGAGGAAATAAAATCTTGTGTTGAAAGAATATATTAGGTTGAAAAACACATATCTAGAGGATGTCCATTTTTGTGACTAGGAACTCTAAGATTAGATGAATATTGTATTTAACTAATAATATCAATAGGGTACAATAAAAATTGAAATTCATAATAGGGATTTTGTGGGAGCTAGTGAGACATTCATGTATCATTATTGTTTCATGCCCAAGGAACAATACATATGTATACAGATTGAGTTTCATGACATGCTTCCTTATAAAAAAATTATTATTTATAGAAAATTATAATATAACATATATTTTCTCAATTATAATTTCAGGGGTACATTTATAAATAATTAATAAATTATATTTTTCAATTTATGATGATTTTTCTTATTCTGCCACTATAGTGTAATGGTTTTTGAGATGATTTTTTTTTCAAAAAACTTCTTTTAAATTTGAAAAACATGTGTGGAAAAGTGAGGTTTTCATGAAATAGTTATATATGTTTATTTTAAATCAAATACCTCTTGAATAAAGTTATTTTTAGATGATTTTGAATTTCTAGTTTTGAGAAATTATTTGGAAAAATGTTTTGCAGTTGGATTTCAGATGGTTTGTTTCATTTAATTTCAAAATTCATTTGATAATGTGACAGGTTTTCATAAAATGGGCCATTTATGAACTATATGTTTTATGTTTCTATTTTTAGTGGCATACCCTAGACACTAAGGGGTGTTTTGAAAATATATTTTTGTTTTGGGTTGACTAAATTATTTTAATATGGTGTAAAATAGAAACAGATACATATGAAAACATTCATTATTTATACATAAATATTTTCACATGAAGTGATTTGGATACTAATTTGGGTACTTTAATGGTGTATCGTGGTTTTATAAAGACCACTAATTGAGTTTGGTGTGTTTTTTCCAACGTGGGACTCATATTTGGAAAAAGAAACTAATTCCCTTATAGACTGAGTTTTCATGGTTTTCTATGATGGATTGGGATAACCTCTTGATTTAGATCATGTATTTGTCGTGTATGTTGTGTTTTTTTCCAGGAAATCTAGATTCTTTGGATTGTGGGGTGGATGTTTCTTATTGGGGTCAAGTATCATGATGTGTTTTTATAAGTTTCATTATTTGGACTGCTTGAATTATGTTTTGGATAAGTGGTTATTAGGTTAGGGGAATTATTTGGCCAAATAGGTCATTGGAAGTGGAGTCTTGTAGTAGAGAGAATCATAAGACTCCAAAAAAATTTATAGTTGACAGTTTTGCTTCTCAGGGATGATGGGTTTGGTTGAGAACCATCTTGATGTTTGGTGAATAGTTTTCAGCATTCTATTCAAGTATAAGCATGACTGTCATATACAATCCATAAGATTGATAATGGAAAGTATGTCAGTGGTAGAGGATCGAATATTAGTTTTAGTGATCAAATGATAAAGACAATTCTATAGTGGGGAGTATCAAATTGGTTGTGAGTATATGACCCTCATGCTTATTAGGGCCATAGTGATGGTCGAATTCATGAGTGGGTTTGATTAGAGAGGTATCAATATTAATGGGAAGAGTATTATACTGAATTTTGATAACTGATGATAAAATCACTAAGTTACCCTATGTTTTTATTTTGGGCTTCAAAGTGCATGTTGAAGGATTCTATGATGTCTATTTGGGTTAAGTAATCAAAGTCAGGATATGTGGTGGTGTTTTTGTGGTTGTGCCCATGAATTTTATGTGGAAGTAGGACAGATGTGGAAGGAAAAATTTTATAAAAGGAATTTGATGTAGTTAGGATTAAATTGAATCGGGATCATTATTATTGGATTTGATTAATTTGGTTTAAGTATTTAACCAATGATTTTGTAGGAAATCTAGTGTATTTATGATTAGTCATTGGAGTTTCACAATATGAGCATGTTGGGCATAAAATTATATAATAAGGCTAGTAGATGTGGAATCGATGTCTGAGGTAGGACAAGTGTGATGGATGTAATTCCATTATTTCTTATTAATAATTCAATGTATTATGGTCGAGTTTGTAATAACTTTCAACAATTATAGTTGTGATATTAAAAATGAATTTTATTATTTTTTTAGAAATTGAGGATATTTCCTTAATTTTGACA
This sequence comes from Viscum album, assembly GCA_963277665.1. Taxonomy (NCBI): domain Eukaryota; kingdom Viridiplantae; phylum Streptophyta; class Magnoliopsida; order Santalales; family Viscaceae; genus Viscum; species Viscum album. Next base: position 285,533,720 of record OY728153.1, on the reverse strand, counting down.
CATATTACTATTATGAAAGATTAGTTATCAATAGGATATATTTTTCTATGTGGGATAAGTCCTAGATGGTGTCTTTGGTTCTTAGGTTAATGTAAAAGAGGGGTCCAAATTACCCTACTGTATAATTTTGCTGCATGAGACAAACACATGCTACAACCAATATACATTTTAGCATAGAGAGTATCGCATGAGTTTTTTTTGGAGGGAGGATGTTTTTTTCACTATGAAGGATAAAACTACATAGTAGATGTTCTTTGGGTTAGAGAACCATTCAATATATGGTGGGTGATGTCATGGTGGGGCCATATGGAGGAGCACTACACCATGGATCCCTTTATTGTGCCCTAGTAGGTGTGTGTGGGGGGGGAGGGGGTCTTTTCATTATGAATTTGGATACAGTGATTTACTCCAAGGGCCTATGAACCATAGAAAAATTATCTATGTTTTATTTTTTTTCATTTAATTATGTAATTTTATTGGAGTTCTTATGTATTACCCATTTAGACTGATTAATTTCCAACCACTCAATAGAGGGTGAAATATTCCCCTTTCACTCACTATCATCCCCTCTTGTCTCACTTTTGATCTATACTCTTTAAGAGAGTTTCATTATCTAGATTGTTTCAAATATTTCCCACCATTCCAAATTATTATCCCCCATTATCTATCCCAATTTTTGGGTTTCCTTCTAGCTATTTGGAGGGACTATTTCATGAGATGATGGCAAGATCTTCCCACATGAGGGGGTGTGTAAGTCTTGTATATGAGGAAAAAAGATTATTTTTTCCTATATATATGTGACTATTTAATTAAATTATCTTCACTCAATGATTTATTTAGTGTTTTTGTGATTTTTGTTCAATTTTCACATCAATTTAGGTGTTTATGTTCAGTTTTTTGTCTGGATTGTGTCACAGTTCATCTCTACCGTGAACAATAGCCCGTTCTTTATTGTTCATTATAGATATATTTCATAATGATTTTAGAATTGATTATAAATATATTTTTTAAGTTTAAATGGTTGTTTAAATTGATTGTTTTTATTGATGAGACAGGTTCTCATGGAAACGTTATAAATCAGTATGAATTTGTGATCGAATTATTGATTAATTGTTGAGGTAGGAGGCCTTTACAGTATTAAGTTTTATTTTTAGAGTGACTTATTTATTTCACGCCATCACTATTTTTATATTATTATTCTCTCATGAATTGTGTGATCATTCATAATAGATTTATATGGTCCCACAAAAAAAAAATAGAAAACATGGCTGACATATCTTTCAAAATTCATTGGTGGTGGTTCTTTGGTCAAAATCATGTCATTGGTCCTCTTTATCATTTTCGTAATTATGCGAGATGGTTTTGAAAGTTAAATAGATTTCCTTTTTAACTTTTTTAAAGGATTTGAATCAAATGAAATATTAATGTAACAATGGTTATTCGAGAAATGGTTTTTGAAATAGTATGTGAAAACTCAATTGGGGTTTCCTAAAGAATGATTTGATGTGATTTTGTATGCACCATGTTTGTATTGGAAGTCTAAAAGAATTGTAATTTAAAATATTTTCCACCAGATAGATGTTATAATTTTATATCGAGTGATGTATCACCGAATTATCAAGTTTAAGACACTATGTGTGGTAATTAACAAAAAAAAAGAAAAAAAAACATTACATAATTTAATTTTTACCGAACACATGTTCCACTAGTTTACAAGAATTTTTTACTAAAGAAACTAATCAGGAATCCCTTTATACTATTTACACATGTTTACAAATATTCTTGACATGTATACCTTCAGTATTGGGTGATATTGTAGAGAATCGGAGATTATTTTAATTTAATTATGATAGTCTGATAACTATTTCTTTGAAAAAAATAGAGAACATAGATTATGGTGCCAATATATCTTATTTATTATTGTATAAAATGTGAGAGAGGATATAGATACATTCAAATTACAGGGAATTATTTTTCCCTCTACTTTGGAATTCGATTTTCATAAATAAGAATATAAAAAAATATAGTATTTTTCTTTTCCCCTTTAACATATTTAACCTCATAAATATGCCCCAATATAAAATATATAACATAGTACTCATTTAAAAAAATGTCATGTATATTTTATCTCATACTTGCTAAAATAAAATAATTTTATGGGATAAAATCATAATCATTAAATGAAACTGTAACTACCATAAGTACTATATTTAACCTTATATATTAAGTATTCATTTGTTAAATATTTTCCATGTATTCACATAATCAATTTTGAATATTGTGAGATTAAAAATTCAACACTTTTTATTATAAAATATATTAATATTTAATTGATTAATTTCTTACAATCATTTATCCTTTGGACATCACCAGAACATCAGAGTGGATCACAATATGTCATAAACCCTTATTCATTAATAATGGCTAGACATTTTAAAATGATTAGTTTGTGCCCCTCTAAATCCTTATATATTTAGTATTGAGTAAAACTCATATAATAAGAGTAGTTTTTAAAAACACATCATGGATCCTAAAGATGTATGGTGTAATCCTAGAAACAATAACCATCGTACGAACACGCATCGTGCAATATGTCCTCTTTGTCTCCAGATATATCATAAATAATTATTCCCAAATTTTTTCACCATCCATACATTCAATATTTATTTCTTATATAACCTTTCACGATGGGCTTACCTCCATCTAGTAGAGTTATTGATTTAGTGAAGGTATAACTGTCATGTCCAACTTGGAACATGATACCTCATTTTTAACAGAGAAGTAAAAAATACTTTCTTGATAATTCATCCAATTTCATAAAATCAATTTAATACCCAATTAAAGATACCTCACCCATGAAATAAATTTCATGGCCTTCAAAATGTTTCAAATATTGAAATCAAATAGAGAATAGTAATAATAATCTAATATGAAGAGACAGTAAAAAGGGACAAATATGAAAAAATTAATAACACTTATAACATGTTGTGCTTCTATTTTTTGTTTAATTTTCATGATATCATATACTTGATATCACCAAGTGAAAGCGTCATGAGAAGAGGTCTCCATACCTATGATACCCCTGAACCGGATGGTAAAAATAATTTTCATCGTATTAACATGATTAATCTAGATCACCTGACATATGATTAATATTAATGTCAATGTATCTTATTGTTTTCATGATTCTTAGTAACTTCTATAACGTTTTTATATAATAAGTAATTTTAGAAAATTACCATTTATACAGTACATGATGATCTTATACTATTATCATTGTAATAGAAAACACATAAACACACACCCACACATATATATATATGTGTGTGTGTGTGTGTGTGTCTATTAAACAGTATATATGTAATAATAATAAAATTACACATAGTATTTGGGCATATGGAACCCAATCAAACCACACTCCCAGTTTAATTAGAGTGGACTTCTAAAAACACTCATCCCAATAGGTCTCACATGAGCCTCTCGATTTTGTTGAGATCTGGATTTTTCAGGGGGGGTCTTCCATGTTATGTTATTTGGCTGCTCGTCTAATTGTGACTTCGTCTCTCTATATAAAATCAATCAAGAGTTTATGCATCCAAAGATTATTATTTTTCATTTGGTGTATCTGAGGATCCTTGGAAAGTACTACTACTATAGTATCATAAAGATTTACTATAATATGGTTTTCACCACTACGTACAGTTCTAATATCTGATAAAAATATTCAAATCTATACTAATTCCTTAGATTCTCCAAAGTCCACTATATACTCATATTCTATAGTATTTTCGATGATGACCCTTTTGTTTGGATTTCTTTAGCTCACTGCAAAACTATTCATGCAAAAAATATAATGATTACATTATCAGATCATCTTGACCTATCTAGAATATATCATTAATATATCCCCTCAATATTCGCTCCTTGTATCCTCTATATACTTTGAACATATCCTTTATATATTTTGAGTAATTTTGGAACGATTTGACTACAACATAGTGAAGCTCTACTGGGTAATCTTGATATATTCCCACCATGATTGAATATAAAAAATTGTAAAACCTATTATATATAATGTAATACATGATATACACTAGTATTGAAGAATAATGGACTCTTATAATTACAATTAACTCTTATTTTTGGGAACACAACTTCATAGAGAGATAAATTAAATGTGACACTGGAAGTAATCCTATCTTGGGGTTTTCCATGTTGTTCATTCTGAGCACATTGTTTATATATTTACTATCAATTAGCCCATGTATCCTTTGAGATATGTCCTGAGAGATAATGATTCTTATAATAAATGATACATCACGTATGTCATTTATTGATATGTATTTATATATTAATGTCTTCATTAACTATAAGTCATGCACCTCACATCCCATTTACAACATTTCATCAATTTATAATTCCATGAAAATGAAGAAACAACTGAAAACATTGTTATAAAAACTTATATCAAATTCATTCTTAAAATAAACATCTTATGAACTTGTAAAAATGGACGTTTCATGATCATGATTTCATCCCAATTTGTAATTGGTTATTTTTTTCTTGAAAACATTATTAGATCTTTTTGATATCATAAAACCCTTTGGCCATGACTTATATATTTATTTAACAAAATTGTAAATTTTAAATTAGTGTTATCATCAAATTTAAAAAATTTATAATCATGAATGACTTCTATTTATAGTTATACTCAAATAGATTTAAATAATGCGACATGTGATATGGTTTCATCTACATAAATTTCTTTGTGTTCCTTGAATACCATTTCAATTGGTTAATATTTATTTGTAATTACCAAAATATCAATGCCTAAATTTTATTGGATACTTATTTACATCCAATTGTTTTTACATCATCTTTACGGTCTACTAAAATCCAAAATAGTTTTTTGTTCCTATAATCCTTCTAAAAATTAATGGATTACTTCCTTTTAGAATCATTATTGACACCCATAGATTTATTATAGTTTATATATTCACTATAAAAACAAAATAATATTTCAAACAACTTAGTGAAAAGAAAACAATTTCTTTGGTTCTATAACATATCTAGTTGATCTATATTGTACCTATGAGATGCAAAAGTCTTCCTCTCCCACCGTATTTTGTGGATATTGTTCCCATATCAAAAATTTTGTATTTAAAACATCAACATAATAAAATTAAATATTTTTCCCACTATTTCCATTGGAAATTATTTCACTTTCATTAAATATGGTAAATATCACATTAATTAATTATATATATAAAGGATTTTTCATGTGATATACTTTTTTTCCTTACGAAAACCAAAAATATAAACTTAATATTGTAGGACATATGTTTTTAATTAAGTATTTTATTTAAGTATTCCTAGAATCTCTATACATGAATATTCAGTAGAGTAGGATTCTTTCTATACAATAATTAATACAGAATCATATTTTTCACTTTTTTTGTTACTCAGTTCATTATACCTTCCATTTTTTATTTTGTTCCCCAAAACCGATAATGGTAGAGTAGTATGACTCATCGTCAATATTAAAATATTAAAAAAGGTAAAATTCTTTTATTCTTATTAACCATGAATAAAAATATTTATAAAATAAGTTATTTGAGAAGCTATCACATACTTCATTATGTGATCAATTAATGATTTGCTTAAATATTCACCACCATGATCTATGAGGAGGTTCATTATAATATTACCGAAATGATTCTATAATTAATTATGATATTCCTTAAACATGTTAGAGGAATCTGAATCAAACCCCATTAAGTTGATATATAAATATCTATTTTATTCATCTGGAAAATTAATGATGTAATACAACCCAACCATTTCTGTTGCTAGAAGTAGAAAACATATAATATTGGTAACCAAGTCCACTAGTTTTATAGCACTTAATACCTTCCCTGTGAATGTTTTTATGGTAATTTTACCTCTACGAATAAGAATGAAATCTATCTGTTCATATTAACTCAATAGATTTAAAACACCGTACTTTTTGTAGTTTTTAAAAGTGTTTGTCATTTAAATGACCTAGCCTGAAGTGTCATAGGTGGGTAGGGCCTGATCCATTCTACATAAATTTTTCAATTATTTATAAACAATATAAACAAGTAAATATATATATATATATATATATATATATATAAACCATTATTAATATGTTTTTTATCATAAAATATATCATCTTTATAAAAGGGAAAAATGTGTTTCCAATCATTAAATCAGATTAAATAGTGTCTAGACTGAACACTAAGAAAATGTTTCTTGTAATATAAAGAATATAATAACATATGTTAAACCTAATAACAATATAATGACAAAATTTAAGATGATAATCTCAAACTGGAAGTGCTACTAGTCTTGCACCGTTTAGTTATTATATATACAACTAACCCTTTTAGATCTTCATGAATATAATTGGTTTTTATATTTTAATACAAATGTTTAATGTCCATGCTACAACCCAGAATCATATGTTATAATTTGAATGCTTAAATTCAATAAAAAATTACTAGAAAAATAATAATTTTATTTCATAATTTTTTCCCAAAACTCAATTCTTTTTTATGTGGAATTTCACACCATGTACAAAAGTAGAACGATTTGTGCCCATTATACTCACTCTATATCTACTACTTATTAATGTTTCAATGCATCAGTGTATTTTTCATTATTTTATGCATTGACACCATATAAAATCCCTCCCTTCTATTTTCACCACAATGACTGGAGAGATAGCATAATTCATAACCATATCTGGATAGAAAATTAAAACTCATAATTCGGTGAGTTATTTATTCATTTTATTCATATTATAATTATCAATGAATGTCATGAATATAGGTTATAAAGATTCAATAATACAGGGATTTTCTAGTTATTTTTTTAATTTGATCCATAGGGACTTCAATCACTCAATTTACCTAATAATTTAGTGAAAATAAGACCCTTACAAAACACTTATAGTATTCTAAACCTATAAAGTGTACTGTTTATCTTATATATCAAATATTATGATCTATCATTGAATAAATCATAGATATGATATAGCATCTTGTAGGTATCTTCTTCTTTGGGAATTTTTTGTAAGTTACTGGACGTATATGACAACATGATGTGTTGTTAGTATAGAAAATATTTCATATGATACCAATATTTATCATTATTCATCTTAGATACTACATGGGGGGTTCACCATGAAGTTGGGATTCCATCACATAGAGCTTATCTTCATGTTTTTGTACAATGCACAATCACATGTACAACTCCTATATGTTTTTTATAGTATGGATATAATTGTTATCCAATATTAGTTTTAGAAAAAAAAAATATTATTATAAAATATTTTATATAAATAATGTAATTATATAATATTTTTAGTTATCCAGATTACTAAATTATAGTCATTACTGATTAATAAAACATTTAATATCTCCTAATAATTTATCAAATGGTAGTTGTCTTTAAATACTGGATTATAAATATTCAATCATATTTACATTTTAGTGAAAATGAATCTTTAAAACCTCCCATTATAGATTAATATATGGAAACTCCACTTATCAATGATTTTCATTAATGGATTTTGGATGACCAACGACAGCGACTCATGGATTTTGGATGAAAAACAACAGTTCAAGTCACCCTCAACAATAACTAACCTGAAACATGGACGTATAGTTTTTCTTTCAAAATTATGTGATAGAATGAATTTGAATAAATATTTATTTTAGTTATTTTTAATCTATTCTCGATGATTGAAATACTTATAAATGTAACTTGATTTTTTATGTCATCAGACTCATAACTGTACCATGTTTAACTAGTAAATATTCACTACATATTAATCCAATTTTGTCTGAATATTATTATTTATTATTCTATATGATTTAAAAAACACCACATAAATTAAATAAATAAATCATGAATAAATAAATAAATTGGAATGATCATATATATTTTAGTGGTTCATCCATCGTTCAGAAGATAGATCAACTGAGATATGGGTAACATCCAGAGGTGATTCTTCCTTATTTTATTTAAATTACCCTATCTAATGTATCTAGTTCTCATTTGGTACTTCGCCACATATTTTGTGAACTTTGTGTACTTTTTTCATCTAAATTACTCCAAAACACTCACACTTATGTGAGAGGGTCATTATAATGAGGGATACACATGAATAATATCACTCATGCATTAATAAGACCATATAAATATAATGAGGTGAATAAATGATACACATATATCCATTAATAAATTAATTAATAGAAGCATCAAAAATTGAGAAAATTAATTAGAAAAATAAAATACTAGATACATTGTCCATTCTATGATCATGAGTAGTTAACATAAAATAAATTTTAGAAATGAAATTATGTAGCACCCCAAGCCTCCACGGTATGTTTCCCTTTGAATAATGCAGTAGCTTGCGTTGTATGAAACTTGGAGTTTTAACACACCACAACCAATCAAACTAGCTATTATGTATAGTAATACCCATTTTTTGAAATTTTATAAATTTTATTTTTCAAAATGGACATCTTTTGTAAATTCAGAATATCAAAATTAGCTTTGGGTGAGTTTATTTTATTTTTTTGAAAAAATTCAATTTTTTATGAATAGTGAAAAAACATTGCGTTATTGGTTAAAAAAACATTTTTATTTAAATAATTATTTATTATATTTAAATTTAATTTAGGTCAAAATAGATATATAATACCTATTTATGTTAAATGTTATTCATCGGCATCATTTTATAACAATCTTAGATATATAAATATTTTATTAAACTTTTTAACATATTTACCCCACCTCCTAGGAGCATTTGTAAATTTGCATAAAACTAAATTTTACAACTACTGTGAGTTTAATTTCAGAATATGATAAACATGGTTCATATCATTATGTATAATGTTGTTCAATATGATGAAAATAATATATGGTGAATAGTAACATTTTACTTTAATTTATCACATTTAAAAGTAAATAGTGTAATTAAGGGTAAAAATGTTATTATAATTACCCTAAAACAAATATTAATTCTATTGGATAAGTTTTATTTGACTGTAAACAACCATAATAATAAAATATGGTCCCCTTTGGTCTACATGGTTTAGATTAAGACTTATATTATTATTTTATGTAAAGAAGAGTTAAAAGAATAAAATTCAATGTTTAATAACTAAATAATTTTTCATATTGGGTTACACATAAAATAAATTCGACTATAAATGTTCATTATAAATATAATAATATTTCCTATATAATGGTATTTTATTTATAATTTTTTTACATTAAATAATTTAATTTATTTATGACACAATGATAATGTTGAAATAACCTTATTAATGAAATATTTCAATAATTATTATTATAAATCTCCAAATAAATGTAAATTGAAGCTTTTGATTAATTAAACTAATTTTATATGTTAATTTGACATGATAAGTATGTTAGATAAGTTTTATTCGAATTGATAAAATATTTATGGCTCTTAAAAAACCAAATAGAAAATACTGTCAAAAATGACATAATTGAGTTTTTAAAACAAATACTATATTATTAATTTATATAATATTCCTAAAAATCTAAAGATTATCCAAAGGACTTAGATAAGGTTATATATATTAATAATTAACAACTAGTGGTTCTCATGGCTGTTTATAGTATGTTTCATTGTAACGCCCCGACCCCAGCTACCCAGAGTCGGTGCATTACTGCGTAATAATGGCATGATCACAAAAGATCAAGTCTCAAAAGACCGATTAGTTTAGTAGCCTTGTAAACACTAGATACATTCATAAATGTTACATTACATCATAAAGTGAAAATATACAATAAGAAATTCTTCATAGTCCACACTCATATCCCCTTCTGACTATCCCTGCGGGTCATTCATAAAATACTTCTTCACATCCTGGAAAATATTAAAACATTGAAAGGGGTGAGCTCAGATGATCAGTAAGGATTTCAGTATAGCAGAAGCTTTCATAAATAAACATTAACATTAAAGGAAATGTATAACAAAAACATAATCCTTTTAAACTTGAATTTTAGCATAATATGGAAAAAGTAAAAAATTAAATAATACCATTTACTTACTCACATGGATATTCTACTAGTCGAATAATCACATGAAGTATCAATAACCACTTTCATAATGATGGAATGCATAATTCCAGACTATCATAACCACGTAGCCAAGGCCTCGTTCCAAGACCACAAATATGATTTTGTCAAGGCCTTGTGCCAAGACACTAGTTTGTCTCATGAGACCTACCGATGCATCGGGGAGCTATAGTGGGCTCCACCCATCACTTATTAAGTCCAATGCATTCCTCATATGAATAAGTTTAAACATATCATAAACCATAACATAATCAAATCACATAACATATGCATAAAGAAAACATAAAATTTCCACATTTCAATCACAAGATATCAATAAAACACATTGATATAATAAAAACACTTTCAAAACCATTTTCAATACCAAAATAAAAGAAAAGTAAAACATGGTATTTATTTTTCTTTTAAAAAAAAGGCATGGCTTGTAGAGGAAGCCGAAACTCAAATAATGGTCATGGCGGTAGAGAAGTCGGTGTTTCCGCATACATACAACAAAAAAATTCCCTTTTTTTGTTTAGTAAACGCTTCATATAAAAAATATTCCATTTGAATAAACGTAAAAGTCAAAGGGGTTTATACACCGTATAAAAGAAATTTGTGTATAAAACAAAATATGCCTCAATGAATGGAGATTGAGACGAAGTCCCTTAAAAAGATCATTTTTAAATAAAATATATCAATTATGTGTATTCACTATATGTACACATAATTAAAGTACAAATTCAAGATAGGACATAATAATATAATGACATATTTTGAAAGTAGGAGATTAACCCAAAAAATGGAAATTGGGTTAAGAAGTTCCCTTACCTTGCGTCCTGTCTTGATTCGACCATTCTTTAACCTCCTGAATAATAAACTAGAGTTAATTTATAATTTCTTAAGAACCTTTTTCATGTTTTTTATTCCTTTTATATCACTTATTACCATGTTATGAACATTATGTATTTATTTAAGTTAATAACGGTCGTTTTGTAGATCGTTGGTACTTGAGTCAAAAATAAACTTCTTATAATTACAAGTTGTTTATGTGGTGAACTATACATTATATCCAAAATTATATTCATGATATAGATATAATATATCTCATATATATCCAGTATATACATGCATTTATAATATACCATAACTTTTAGAGGTAAGAAATGAAATGCACCGTTCATGGAGACGATAAGCCGTACGTACGCATGAACGCTACTTTCATTTCTATTTCTTATTTAATGAAATCATAATGATATAAAGGTATATTATAATTCCTGTATAATATCGTATATAATATCATTTACTCCATCCTTTATACATCCCACATATGGCATTAACGATTCAAATCACTTTGAGGGGGCGGTAGTCCGCACTTCCTAAAATGAAAATATCGCGTTTACCCATAATGGAAACAATAAAGGTATGCCATAAATGAAAAATACAGAACCTTAAGTAAAACACAAACATATTATATATCATATCTAAATATAGTGACATATTAATGGCCACCTTTGAAAGTGTTATATGAGTGTTGAGCAATCATCGTTTCGTGATGCAGAAATTCGCCATCCACAGAAATACTATGTTCTTTAACCATTAGATGTAGGTGTGTATAAGTGTAGCTCGAATACATCTCATAACAACATCCTAGTATATTAAGGATACTTGTTTTGTTACAAAAGTTATGAATAAAAAGTGTTACGGGGTTGGATAAGCAAAATAAAACAAAATAACATAAGAGAAGACATTACCTTAAAATCGGGTAACTCTTTTGATTTGATCCAAAGGATTCCTTGGGAAGAATTCTGACCAATGTGAGGCTTCTAGGAGTAATTGAGGGAATTTGGGAGAGTATTTGGGCAGATTTTGGCCGAACTAAAAGGATTTTAAAGTGTGAATAAGGTGGGAGTGGTGGGGACCTTTTATAAGAGGAGAGGAGGGGCACTCTTGGAAAGATTGAAATGTTACTTTATTGTGAAATGATTTTCAGATTTTAAAGGTCCCACAATGATATATTTCAAGGATAAGGTAATAAGGGGTCGAAATATACTCATCCAATATGTTTGTGACATGTTTAAGCCTTAGAGTTTACATTATCTTTACATTTTATTTAAATCGTTAATTAATGAGGTAATCGCTGCATCATCATTGTGTCATAAAAAATTTAATTTATTTAATGTCTAAAGATTATAAAAAAAATATCATGATGTAGTAAATCTTTTTATGTTTCTAATGAATATTTATAGTCGAAAATATGACTTTTATAACCCCATTTAAAAATTGTTTTAGTAAAACAACTCATGTTTGTGACATTTTTAGTTTAACATTAAATAAAAGTTTTTAATGTCATTTTCCAACCAAAGTGGCTCCATTGGGTCCCCAAGTTGACCCATGGATTTTCTGGGTGTAACATGACTCATCCATTAGTGGTAGGACAAGTGTAAGGGTCATTTCATATTTTTATAATACAATTTTTACCTTAAATTTCACTAATTACCTTTAATCGCGATTAATTAAACATAAAAGTTACTATTCACCAAAAAATTATTTTAATCCCATTGAACCACATTTTACATCCTAATGACAACAATGTATGTCAGATTTTTGAAAATCAAATCACAGAAGTGGTAATGTTTCATTTAAACGAAAAAACAGTTTTTTAACTACCACTTAGTGGTTTCACTATTCATCAAAAACTGAAGTTTTTCAGAACAATGCCAAAATTTCACCCTAAGCTATAATTAATATTCTGAATCCAAAATTGATTTCTATTTTACAAAATTCCAAACATATAAGTTGAATTAATTAATTTTATAACTAATTCCCGTTGTCACAACAAATAGCGTGTTTTTAAGAAACAATATATATCAAAAGATTGACAATTGTTTATGTCCAATTTCAAAGTGAAATTAATTATAATGAACACCATTGGATAAAATGGTAAAAATATATTCTAATTATAATTTAAAACCACTCAATAATATAACTTATCATTATAAATTATTTTTATTAAAAAAGTTGTTTTAAGTATTTTTCACTATTCATAAAAATTGGAAGTTCTCAGAAAAATACCAAAAATTCAACATAGGATAATTTCGATATTACGAATCCAAAAATGAAGTCCATTTTGAAATGTAAAATATATATAATTTCAAATAGTTGTTTTTACTATTCATAACTACTACTTTTATTGGTTGCGGTGTGTTAGAACTAGAGGTTGCGTACAACACACACTGATCTATTATTCAAAGAGGAGAATACCATGGAAGCTTGGGGTGTTAAATTCTCCCCTCCTTCAATAAATTGCGTCCTTGCAATTTGAAATTTCTCTTTGAAAATAAAAGGTTGAAAATAGAAAATACCATTGTGGAAAACCCACATCGGAAATAAGGTTAATAAAAATATAACAATAAAAGAAATAAAGATAAGTACAAAGGTCACCCGAGATAACCCATAATAGGATTCTATGAAAATATGGATATGAAAGAAAAACAAACCATCAAGGTCTGATGGAGAGTTGTAGAAAACTAGTTTAGGATAAAGTTAACAATAAGAAAATCACAAACTTGTGATTGGTTAAATGGTAATTGAATCCCCAGTTGGAAAAGTTAACCGGCAACGTTTTTGTTTTAAGTTACCTTTTATAAAGTTGAGGAATTTATTTAGGAGATTTACTAAGAACGTAAGGGAATATACATACTTGTCATGTTGACTTTCATTCTTTAATAAATTTTTACAAAAAACCCATCTGTCACTATAAAAGGTAATAAAACTCAAAAATATTCTATTTATCCTAATTGTATAAGGTTCCAAATATTAACACATACCATTTAGATTAGTAAAACAATTTTATAATAACCAAGGACTTCCTGTATGCTAGTTGTAGGTCATAAAGGCCTGTCACAATATGGTTATGCGTTCGATTCCTGCATCTTTGTCCGAAGCGACGGGTTATTTCCCAACCTGAAGGTTGTCCTTTTACTAAAACTATTATAATATTCCGAAAATAATATTCAGAAAAGTTTTGACCTTAAAAATTACTATCCAAGGTTCAACATATTCCATTCCAACCTTTATAGTTATCCAAAATACTTTTGTCCAACTCACAGTCCAAATTTTATGAGGAAGGTAAACATAATGAAGATCCCCTTTTTTCCGTGTAACAACACCTGAACACCTTCATCATGTATTCTTCTAAAATACGGAAACATCCTGAATTACCATGATCCCTTATTCCTTATAGAATACTAGATATACTCCTTCTTTCCAAAAATGTATACAAATCGTCAATCAGTTTCAAGGAAAGAATATCCAATATAATTTATCCAAATCAATCATGTCTTATTCCAAAATCACTATCTCGGTATCAGAACCATATTATGGTTTATATTTCTCTCAACCATATATTTTCCAAAAATTTAACCTATTGTGGTGTCACTTTTCTTGGTTCCACACAATCTCAAGTCCATGATGAAATAGTACTGGAGTACAATCCTTATATAATCCATAATTATTATAACCAATACATCATTGATACAACACTCAAATTACAAAATTCTTTAATGACAACATAAGAACTCTAATCATTCCTCCTCATCTGTGGTAGTATCATAACTTGATTATTATCCAATAACATCATTTGGGGAACACTCTGATGATTTAGACATTGGTTTGTGTAGTGTCCCCACTCCTTACAGATGAAGCATTGTACATTTGAAATTTTTTTCTTACCCTTGCAGTCACCCCCATGGTGTCCTTTTTCTCCACACTTATAACAAACTCACATTCCCTTCTGGCAAGTTCCAAGTTGTTTCTTCCCACAGTTATCTCATATTGGAAAATTATTCTTTTCCCACGTCCATTTTTCCATCATTCTCTCTTCGATCCTTTTCTTCTCTTTCTTCCCTTCGAAGCCATAAGACTCAAGGAATTCTTTACTTATCTTATTAACACATGATACTATTTCTTCATATGTTGAGAACACATGGGAGATTATTTCCCTTCTAAATGTTTGCTTAATACCGTAAAAGATATGATCCTTCTTACGCTTTGGATCATACGATTTGCTGGAGTTCACATTCCTTCCACTGGGCACCATTTCTATACAATGGCATAAAATAGGTTAGTTTATGAATTGCAATGAATAATTCCAAACATGTAATATACTTAACATAAATTGAACTATTTATGGATATAATCCATAATCAAAAAAAAATTCTTTGAGGAAGTATATACTCATAACCCTTCATAGTGGTTTGTAATGAAAATGAGAATTATCCTATGCATATCCCCCGGGAGTGTCGTAACCAAGAGTGCAGCAAGGCCCGTTTTTGTGCACCAGTTCCCGTTCGAGTCTAGATCAAAGCGGTGTTTTCGGGTTTTACCCCTAGGTACAATTGTGCTAGAGCCGCCTCTACCTGCTCGTATCCAGACAGGGATGTATTTCTTGAAAAAACTCACAAAAGCTCTACAAAAACAAAATTCTAGGAATTTATTCTATACTAACCCTCAAAGTCTATCTTTGGGCTATGCGCTCTAATCAGAGTTTATCTAAATCTAGCTTCCAAGGTTAGTACTAAACTGCCTATGATACCAACTGTAACGCCCCGACCCCAGCTACCCAGAGTCGGTGCATTACTGCGTAACATTGGCATGATCACAAAAGACCAAGTCTCAAAATACCGATTAGTTTAGTAGCCTTGGAAACACTAGATACATTCATAAATGTTACATTACATCATAAAGTGAAAATCTAAAATAATAAATTCTCCATAGTCCACACTCATATCCCCTTATTACTATCCATGCGGGTCATTCATAAAATACTTCTTCACATCCTGTAAAATATTAAAACATTGAAAGGGGTGGGCTCAGATGCCCAGTAAGGATAACAATATAGCAGAAGCATTCATAAATAAACATTAACATTAAAGCCAATGTATTACCAAAAACATAAGCCTTTTAAACATTAATTTTAGCATAATATGGAAAAAGTAAAAATGAAATAATACCATTTACTTACTCACATGGATATTCTACTAGTCGAATAATCACATGAAGTATCAATAACCACTTTCATAATGATGGAATTCCTAATGCCAGACTATCATAACCCCGTAGGTAAGGACTCGTGCCAAGACTACAAATAAGATTTTGTCAAGGCCTCGTGCCAAGACACTAGTTTGTCTCATGAGACCAACCGATGCATCGAGGAGCTATAGTGGGCTCCACCCGTCACTTATTATGTCCAATGCATTCCTCATATGAATAGGATTAAACATATCATAAACCATAACATAATCAAATAACATAAAATATGCATAAAGGAAACATAACATTTCCACATTTCAATCACAAGATATCAATACAACACATTGATGTAATAAAAACACTTTCAAAACCATTTTCAATACCAAAATAAAAAAAAAGTAAAACATGGTATTTATTTTTCTTTTAAAAAAAGGTATGGCTTGTAGAGGAAGCCAAAACTCAAATAATGGTCACAGCAGTGGAGAAGTCATTGTCACCGCATACGTACGATAAAAAAATTCCCTTTTGTCATTTATTAAACGCTTCGTATAAAAAATATTCCTTTTGAATAAACGTAAAAGTCAAAGGGGTTTATACACTGTAAAAAATAAATTTGTGTATAAAACAAAATATGCCTCAATGAATGGAGATTGAGACGAAGTCCCTTAAGAAGATCATTTTTAAATAAAATATATCTATTATGTGTATTAACTATATGTACACATAAGGAAATTACAAATTCAAGATAGGAAATAATAATATAATGACATATTTTGAAAGTAATAGATTAACCCAAAAAATGGAAATTGGGTTAAGAAGTTCCCTTACCTTGCATCCTGTCTTGATTAGACAATTATTTAACCTCATGAATAATAAACTAGATTTAATTTATAATTTCTTAAGAACCTTTTTCAAGTTTTTTATTCCTTTTATATCGCTTATTACCATGTTATGAACATTATGTATTTATTTAAGTTAATAACGGTCGTTTTGTAGATCGTTGGTACTTGAGTCAAAAATAAACTTCTTATAGTTACAAGTTGTTTATGTGGTGAAATATCCATTATATCCAGAATTATATTCATGATATAGATATCATATATGTAATATATATCCAGTATATATATGCATTTATAATATACCATAACGTTTAGAGGTAAGAAATGAAATGCACCGTTCATGGAGACGGTAAGCCGTACGTACGCATGAACGATACTTTCATTTCAATTTCGTATTTAATGAAATCATAATGATATAAAGGTATATTATAATTCCAGTATAATATCATATATAATATCATTTACTCTATCCTTTATACATCCCACATATGGCATTAGCGATTCAAATCACTTTAAGGGGGCGGTAGTCCGCACTTCCTAAAATGAAAATATCGCGTTTACCCATAATGGAAACAAGAAATGTATGCCATAAATGAAAAATACAGAACCTTAAGTAAAACATAAACATATTATATATCATATATAAATAGAGTTAAATCTTAATGGCCACCTTTGAAGGTGTTATATGAGTGTTGAACAATCATCGTTTCGTGAGGCAGAAATTCTCCATCCACAGAAACAGTATGTTCTTTAACCATTAGATGTAGGTTTGTGTATGTGTAGCACAAATACTTCTCATAACAACATCCAAGTATATTGAGGATACTGGTGTTTTTACAAAATATATTAATAAAAAGATTTTATGGGGTTGGATAAGCAAAATAAAACAAAATAACATAAGAGAAGACATTACCTTAAAATCGGGTAACTCTTTTGATTTGAGCCAATGGCTTCCTTGGGAAGAAGTATTCCCAAAGTGAGGCTTCTAGGAGTAAGGGAGTGAAGTTGGGAGAGTATTTGGGCAGATGTTGGCCGAGCCAAAAGGATTTTAAAGTGTGAATAAGGTGGGAGCGGTGGGGGCCTTTTATAAGAGGAGAGGAGGGGCACTCTTGGAAAGATTGAAATGTTACTTTATTATGAAATGGTTTTAGGATTCTAAAGGTCCCAAAATGATATATTTAGAGGATAAGGTGATAAGGGTTCTAAATATACTCATCAAATAGGTTTGTGCCAAGTTTAAGCCTTATATTTTACATTATCTTTTCGTTTCATTTAAATCGTTAATTAATGAGGTAATCGCTGCATCATCATTGTGTCATAAAACCTTAATTTATTTAGTGTCTAAAAATTATAAAACAAATATCATGATGTAGGAAATCTTTTTAACTTTCTAATTAATAATTATAGTCTAAAATATGACTTGTATAACCCCATTTAAATTTTTTTTAGTAAAACAACTCATGTTTGTGACATTTTTATTTTAACATTAAATAAAAGTTTTTAATGTCATTTTCCAACCAAGGTGGCTCCATGGGGTCCCCATGTTGACCCATGGATTTTATTGGTCGGCCATGACTCATCAAATATTGGTAGGACAAGTGTAAGGGTAATTTCATATTTTTATAATACAATTTTTACCTTAAATTTCACTAATTACCTTTAATCGCGATTAATTAAACTTAAAAGTTACTATTCACCAAAAAATTCTTTTAATCCCATTGAACCATATTTTATATCCTAATGACAACCATGTATGTCGGATTTTTGAAAATCAAATCACAGAAGTGGTAATGATTCATTTAAATGAAAAATCAGTTTTTTAACTACCACTTAGTGGTTTCACTATTCATCAAAAATTGAAGTTTTTCAGAACAATGCCTAAATTTCACCCTAAGCTATAATTGATATTCTGAATCCAAAAATGATGCCTATTTTACCAAATTCCAAACATATAAGTTGGATTAATTAATTTTATAATTATTTCCCACTGTCACAACAAATCACTTGTTTTTCAAAAACAAAATATATCAAAAGATTGACAATTGTTTATGTCCAATTTCAAAGTGAAATTAATTCTAATGAAAACCATTGGATAAAATGGTAAAAATATATTCTAATTATACTTTAAAACCACTAAATAGTATAACTTATCACTATAGATTATTTTAATTAAAAAAGTTGTTTTAAGTATTTTTCACTATTCATAAAAATTGGATGTTCTATGAAAAATACAAAAAATTCAACATAGGTTAATTTAGATATTATGAATACTAAAATGAAGTCCATTTTGAAATGTAAAATATATATAATTTCAAAAGGTGGTTATTACTATTCATAACTGCTACTTTTAATGGTCGCGGTGTGTTAAAACTCGAGATTGCGTACAACACACGCTGCTCTATTATTCAAAGAGGGGCGTACCATGGAAGCTTGGGGTGTTACATTCGTTACCATATTATATAAAAATATAATGAGAAATGGTAAATGTCAAACTATTTTAGTAAGTGTTAAATCTATATGATAAGGTTAATATGGTGACCTAAACCTGTATAAAACTTATTTGGTAGAGGGTTTTTTGACCCATACCAATATTATCATTGAAAAAATTCATTTTGGTGCCATTATAAACCGAAAATGATTTTATTATCAAATAATATTTCAAGCTTTTCCTAAAGAGACCCTCACCTCTCTTATAAAAGGTCACTTCACCATCTCTTAATATCACACCTCAAAAGCCTTTTGTCTTAGACAAAACATACCCAAATATCATACCAACTTTCCTCCATTAATCATATAGGCCTTCCTTAGGCCAGAAATCCATCCTATGGAGCCCTTTTGATCAAATAAAAAGGAAGAACCTGAAGAAGAGGTAAATATTTCATCACCTCTTTAAAGTTCGTTTCTTCTTCCACTTTTTCATTCATTGTTGTTTCCTTTATAAAATAATAACTTCTGTATCTTATATATACTGTTATATTATTATAAAAATGGTACAACCATATTCATTAATCTATCCATCATATGAATGAAAAAGTCACCATACGTGCGTATATACGACTAACCGTCTCTAAGTTGCGATGTAGTTTGTTATTCAAAAACATCATTATTTGGATGGGTATAATAATGTGTATAACTGATTTAAATAAAAAGTATTACATTTTAATGATTCTTTATATATGATATACCATCTAATTACATCTATTTCACCATCAATATAATTATATTGTTTCTCATGCGTATATACAGATTACCATCTCCATGAACATGATGAGATTTAATCCCCATTTTAATCATTCAAGAACAATTTTTTTATGATTAAAAATAAAGTATCTGAACATAATATCATTATATATATGAATCAAATACATCCTATCCATAACAAACATGGAATACGTAACTAAGCATATAAAGAAAAACAAATTAGTTTACACCTGAAACGATGATACTATGAATATATTATTAACAATGCAATTTTAATGGTCCATATATGATATCATATTTATTTATATTTCTCTTTTATAATTTAATAACAATGATTTAACTATTATACAGGGGGTTAACACACCCAGGACCAAGGAAAAGTATAAGGTAAGGGTTAATTCTACAATATCTTTACTTCTCTGAGGATGCCAATGTGTAATTATCTACTCAGTCCTATTCATCATCCACATCAGTGTTTTCATAAATATATAATTAATAACATTTTTAATATTTACTATACTGTTTTATAAAGTCATTTATACCCTTATTAGAAAATATGTTTTTTGTAATTAATCTTTTGTTGTTTTCCAAACAAGGTACATTATGATCTTTTCGACAAAATTAATATAAGAATGTATTTTTATAACTTATACAGTGGGTGTGGCTATTTTCTACCATTGTAACATCATCAAAGCATCTCATACACGATTATTAGAATATTTTCTAATTAAATGTTTTCTTTTATAATTATGTGAATTTTAAATAGTTTCAAAATAGAAAGAGTTATTTCTTTAAAAATGTGTTCATTTCATCTATGTCAAGATCCTTTGATGGATTTTAAAATAAATTGAAGATTATTTATTATGATAAAAATCTTCCATATTGCATTTATTGTTTTTTTTTGATATGTTTGAATTTGGATGTTATATTTTTTTACCATTCATGGTTTATGGATAATGTATTAACATTTCCTAGGGTGGTTTTAAAATGAATGTTTATGTATTTATTAAACCTTTTCATATGAGGAATGCATTGGACTTAGTATGTGATGGGTGGAGCCAGATATAGTTCCTCTATGATTTTGTAGTTCTCATGAGACAAACTTGTTTCTTTGCACAAGGCCTTGACAAAATGTTATTTTTAGTCTTGGCACAAGTCCTTGACTAAGTTGGTATGAAGTCTGGAATTATTCTTTCCATAATTATGAATGTGGCTATTGATATTGCATGTGATTATTCGACTAGTACAATATCCATGTGAATAAGTAAATGACATTATTTTATTTTATCTTTTCCATTTTATGCTAATGTTTATGTTTAAAAGGCTTTTGTTTTATTCTTATACATTGCCTTATATGTTTGTGTTTATTTATGAAAGTTTCTGCTATATTGTTATCCTTACTGAGCATATAAGCTCACCCATTTATATGTTTTATTTTTCCTAGTTTGAAAAGAAGTATTTTATGGTTGACCAATAGGTATTGGATAAGGATATAAGTGTGTTCAAAAGAGGAAAAAAATTTGTTGATTTTTTTATTTCATGATGTATTGTAAAACTTATGAATGTATCTAGTACATCCAAATCTACTAAACATATCGGTCATTCGAGATTTGATCCTTGGTTATCATGCCAATGTTATGTAATAATTCAACGACTCTGGGTAACTGGGGTCGGGGAATTACAGATAGTATCAGAATATCTTTTGTACAATCCATCAAAGCTAGAATTTGAAAATCTATGATTAGATAACATTACCCTTAGAAAAAAATTGAGGATTAGTATAGAATAACCTGATAGAAATTTTGGTACTATAGGGATTTGGTGAGTTTTCCAAGTAATACATCCCTCTCTCGATACGAGTTGGTAGAGGCGGCTCTGGCACAAATGTAACTAGGGGTAAAAACTAAAAACACCGCTTTGAGCTAGAATTGAACAGGAATTGGTGCACAAAAACGTGCATTGTTGCACTCTTGGTTATGACACATTCGGTGGATAATCTTAAGATAATTCATATTTTTTTACAAACCATTATGAATGGTTGTTGAGTATATAATTCCTCAAATAATACATGTTTAGGATTATGGATTATACCCATAAAATGTTTAATTTATGTTAACTATTTTACATTATTGGAATTATGAATTGCGATTCGTAAAAAAATCTAGTGTATTCCATTTTATAGAAATGATGCTTAGTGGAAGGAATAGAAACTGTATCAACGTACATAATCCATGTAGGTATTTACCTCCAAATCAATATAATTATAGAGGATATGGTGAATCAACTAGTGTTGATCAACTTATCACCATACTAGGACAACTCACTCAGGTTATGAATAATAACAATACCTGCAAGGAGAACCCTAATCCACTACACATAGGATCAATGTTAGACCACTTCAGGAGGAAACAACCACCATCATTCAATGGGATTACAAATCTATTAGTAGCTGAGCAATGGATAAATTCTTTATTGAAAATATTTCATTCATTAGGGAGTAGAAAAATTGAAAAATTTGTCATGGCATTTTATCACCTCACGGGAGATGCAGATCAATGGTGGTCAGTAAGCCAAAACACAAAGAAAAATGATGAAGTATCAAATATGGAATAGAGATAGTTTAATGAGATTTTATTAGAAAAATACTTTCTTCGTGACCATCGAGCAGATATGGAAAGATAATTTTTGGGTTGGAGACAGATAGAGGATGAGAATGTGGAAAAGTATGAGGCTAAAATTACAAGGTTAGCATGGCATGATGCAAATTATATATGTAACCCAAGGAGTAATATTGATTAATTCATTTATGGGTTAAATCCAGTTATTTGTAGAGCATTAGTCCCAAAATCCTTCTTATCATACGAAGATATTTTGTCATGTTCTGTCAAGAAAAAAAATCAATTCTCTATGTCTTAGAACATAAAAGAAAAGAAAGAGAAGATGATATCTTATGAACACTATTGAAATGGAAATAAGGGGAAGAATGGAGAAGTAGAATAAAATTTCTATGGTAAACGTGGGAAGAAACACCCCGGTACATTCCTGAAGGTAATGTGAGTTTTTTATAAGTTTGGTGAAAAAGGTCACCAAGCTCGTGATTGAAAGTGGAAAAATGAGTCTGTTAATGTTGAATGCTACAATTTTAGAGAAAAAGGGGAATTATGAAGATGAATTTCCTATGTGCCAAGGGAACATATCTTAGAGAAGGCCATGGGAGTAAGTCTAAGCTTAAGTGATCACTATTATTGAGGTTGAAGCTTTGAAAGACGTGGTGGCAGGTAATTTAATTGTTCCCTCAAGTTATGAAAATTATTTATTTGATTTTGGATCATCACGATATTTCATATTATCCTTGTTTTCTAAGAAAATTAGATATTATCAATATGAATTAATAAGGGAGTTTTCAGTTAAAACAAATAAAGGAATTATCATCGCAACAATGTTTTGTGAATCAGTTCCCATTAGGAAATATAAATTTTCTTTATTTTATGATGACATTGTCATAACCATGATTGAATTTGGTATAATCCTCGAAATAGATTGGATTTCAGACCGTGATGTGAAAATTTATTATATGAAAATAGAGGATACAATTTTCAATGATGATAATGAGTACCTTATCTTTAGGGAAGAAACCTCACCACCTGATTCTTATTTAGATCCACCCCCAGTAGTTCTATTAAACTCAATTATTGGGGAGGAAGAGAATGAAAAAATTATGGGTGAGGAAAATAATTTCCAAATATAGGACATATCTATTGTGCAATAATATGTTGATTTGTTTCAAGATAATTTACCTGGACATCTTTCAGAATGAGAAATTGAGTTTTCTTTTGTTGTAATTCGTGGTTCAAGCCCCATATCGAAGACCCCTTATAGATTGGACACTGTGGAATTAGTGTAACTAAGGAAACAAAAGATTAATTGAGTAATTAGGGGTTCATTCTCCGTAGTGTTTCTCTATGGGGAGCCCCTATCCTTTTTATTAATATGAAAGACAGATCTATGAGGTTATGCCTTGACTACAGGGTGATACATTCTATAACAATAAAGAAAATTTATCCCCTACCTCACATTGATGATTTATTTGACCAACATCATGGAGCTCAATATTTTTCAAAGAATGACCTTTGATATGGATATCATCGGTTGTGCATGAAGAAGGAAGACATTCCAAAAAAAACATTTCGAACCTAGTACAGGAATTGCGAGTTTACAGTAATGCCTTTTGGATTGGCTAATTCACCCTATGTCTTCATGAATCTAATGAATAGTGTTTTCAAGGATCATATGGATAACATTATAGTGGTATTTGTTGAATATATAGTGGTATACTCCAAAATAAATGATGGTCATGAAAACCACTTGCGCATTATTCTAAAGACCATTAAAAGAAATGAATTATATGGGAAGTTTAGAAAATGTGAATTCTTGCTCCACGAGATTTTTTTTCTTGTCAATATTGTCTCTATGGATGGGATCTCTATTGATCATTCAGAGACCAAGGAAATCCATGAATGTCCAGCACCGACGATTATAAGAAAGGTACGCTGTTTTATTGATTTACAAAGTTATTACCTACATTTGGTCCAGAATGTTTCCCGATTGGCTAACCCATTATCATACCTCACTTGTAAAGGGGTAAAATTTGTTTGGAAAAAAGTATGTGAATATAGTTTTGAAGAAATGTATATAATATTAGTCAACTGTTTTATCGTGACTCTACCAATAGGGAAATATGGGTTTGTTATTTATAGTGACACTTCAAAGAAATCATTGGTTGTGTCCTTATGTAGAATGATAGAGTTGTTTCCTATGAATCATGACAGCTAACAATTCATAAGAAAAACTATCCCACTCCAGATCATGAGTTAGAAACTGTAATATTTTCCCTAAAAATATGGAGGTACTATCTTTATGGTGTAAAATGTGATATTTATACACATCACAAGAGTTTGAAGTATATTTTCTAACAGAAAGAACTCAACATGATGAAAATACAATGGCTTGAACTACTCAAGGATTATTATTTCACTATACACTACCACCCAGGGAAGGTAAATAAGGTGGATAATGCTTTGAGTATAAATGATTGTGTCGTTTTGGACATGATGAGAGTTGAAAGGGATTCTATTTTCCTAGATCTGGTAAAAATGGATGTGGGAATAACCATGGAAGGTGAAACATCAATACATTTTCAAATGGTTTCCAAACCATATTTACTAGAAAGGATAACGTGTTCTCAGACTTATGATGATGAGTTTTAAAAAAATATTAAATTTGTGAATGATGGAAGATTGAATGACATCATATATGAAGATGTAATTTTGAAATTTGTGAAGATACATGTTGTTCCTAACATAAATGATCTAAAAAGGGAATTGTTAGATGATGATCATAGCTTCAATTTCTCTATACACCCTTGGAGATCCATGATGTATATAGAAATGAAGGAACATTTTTGGTGGGACAACATGAAGAGGGAGATTTATGATTTTGTGTTAAGATGTATGGTTTGTCAATAAGTGAATGCTGGAAGGAAACAACATGGAAGAGTCATATAACTTATTCCCATACCTGAGTGGAAATTGGATAATATTACGATGGACTTTTTCCTGGGGAAACCAAAGACTCCTATAAGGAATGATTAAATATGGGTCATTATTGATTGTCTTACCAAATCAGCACATTTTCTTGCGATAAGACAAGATTAACCACTTGAACGTCTACAAACACTACAGAGTAATGAATTTGAAAGACTTTACGGAGTACCCATATCGATTTTTTCTGATATGATCCCTATTTCACATTAAGAGTCTCGTAATGTCTTCAAAAGGTGCTAGATACTGAACTTCATTTGAGCACTGCCTGCCACCCTCAAACTGATGGACAATCAGAACGGACTATTAAAACATTAGAAGACATGTTGAGATCTTTCTCACTTGACTTTCATGGTATGTGGGATCAATATTTACCTCTAGTAGAATTTTACTATAACAATATCATCCATTGATGTATTCAGATGGAACCATATGAAGCATTATATGGCAAGGGATGCCGCACACAAACATGTTGGGATGATGTTGGTGAGAGAAAACTCCTAGGCCCGAATGTTGATGAAACAATGGAAAAAGTGATGATTATTTAAACCCACATCAACGCAACCCAATGTGGGAAAAAAGATCTATGCCGAAAAACGAATGATGGATTTGGAATTTCATGTATGAGACCATGTTTTTTTGAATGTTTCTTGATGGAAGGATGTTATATGTTTCGGTAATAATGGTAAATTGACTCACAAGTACATCGGACCTCTGGAAATTCTAGAATTAATTGTAGTTGTGTCCTATAGTTTTAATATGGCTCCAAGTCTCTCCAAAGTTCATGATGTGTTCCATGTATCACTACTGAGAAAATACATGCCTGACCTAACACTTTTACTCACATATGAAAAATTAGAAATGGAACCAGATCTGTATTATTAAGAAGTGCTTATCAGAATTCTTGATACCAGAGAACAAGTGTTGAGAAACCAGATGACTCGTCTGATGAATGTACTGTAGAGATATAATAATATGGAAGAGGCAACATCGGAACATGAGGAACATATGTTGAAGAACCACCAGAATATTTTTATGTAGTAATATTCTAGATATTTCAAGGAAAAAATTATTTTATGGATGGAAGAATGTAACACCCCAAACATCTACGGTACGTTTCCATTTGAATAATGCAACAGCTTGTGTTGTATACAACGCAGAGTTTTAATAGACCATGATCAATCAACCTATCTGTTATGAATAGCATACCCATTTTTTCAAATTTTATAAATTTTATATTCCAAAATTGACTTCATTTTTGAATTCAGAATATCGAAATTTACAAAGGGTGAATTTTGGGTTTTTTCTAAAAACATTCAATTTTGGATGTATAGTGAAAAACACTACATTATTGGTTAAAACAAGATTTTTATATAAATAATTATTTATTTTATTTAAATTTTTTTTAGGTAAAAATAGATACATAATACCAATATAAGTTCAATGTAATTAATTGGAGTCATTTTATAATAAGCTTAGAAATATAAAAATTATACTGAACTTATTACAGTATTTTACCCACCTTTTGGAGCATTTTCAAATTTTCATAAAATGTAATTTTAATGCATATGTTAGTTGAGTTTAAAAATACAAGAGAAAATTGAAATTTTAATGAAATTTTTTTTCCAATAAGATGAAAGTAATTTTTGGTAAATAGTAACTTTTTACATTTATTTACCACGGTTAAAATTATATAGAGTAATTATGTGTAAATATGATATTATAATTTCCCTAACACATGTCCTAATTCTATTGGATATTTTAAATTTTTTAAAAACAACCTTAAAAAAATATAATCCCCTCTGGTTCACATGGTTTAGATTGAGACATTTATTATTATTTTATTTAAAGAAGAGTTAAAAGAGTTCAATTCAATGTTTAATAATAGAACCTTTTTTAATATAGGGATAAAAACAATATAAATTCCACTTTATATATTAATCAGAAAGATATAAATATTTCATAAATAATGTTATTTTGTTTATAATTTTTAGATATTAAATAATTTAATTTATTTATGACACAATGATAATTTAGTAATTGACATATTAATGGAATATTAAAATGTAGATATTATAAATATCCAAATAAAAGTAAATTAGCACTTTTGATGAATTAAACTAATTTTATAGTTTAATATGACATGTTGGGGTTGTTTAAATAATTTTTATTCTTAGGGGTAATGTTTTTACGGCTTTCCAAAAAATCAAATACTAAATAGTTTCAAAATTGACATAATTGAGTTTTTAAAACAAATACAAAATTATTAATTGATATAATTTTTCTACAATTATAAGATTCAGAAAAAGTATTTAGATAAGATTATATATATTAATAATGATCCAGTTGGGGTTTATTTGGTAATTTATAGTATGTTTATTAACCAAATATTATTAAAATACCAAGAGATATGGTAAACGTCAAAATATTTAACAAAGAGGTAAATATAAATGTTAAGGTCAATATGGTGACCTCAATATGTCTAAAACCCATTTTTTGTGAGTTTTTAGACTAATCCCCACTTTAGTCACGAAATAAAAAAATTTGGATACAAAATAAAACGAAAACTATTTTATTATAAAATAATATTTCAAGCTTTTCCTAAAGTGTCCCTGACCTCTCTTATAAAAGGGCACTTCCACCTCTCATAATTTTACACCTCCAATGATTTATTGCTTGACCATACCCAACCCAAATATCCTCAAAAAATTTCTAACTTCATCCTAGAGGCCTTTTTTTATTCATTAATCCCATCCTCAAGAGACCATTTTATCAAATCAAAAGGAAGAACCGGAATAAGAGGTAAAAATTTAATCACCACTTTCAAGTTCTTTTCATCTTCCACTTCCTCTTTCATTGTTGTTTCCATTATAAAATAATTAATCCAGAATCTTCTATATACTATGATGTTATTATAAAAATAGTACATCTAATCATTATTTTATCCATCACATGAGTGAAAAAGTAACCATATGTGTGTACGTACGACTTACTATCTCCACATCGTGGTGTAGTTTGTTATTCAAACATTTCATTACTTGTATGGGTATAATAATTAGTATAAATGATATAAATAATATATATAACATGTTAATGATTCTATATATATGATATAACATCCAATTACATATTATTTCTCTATCAATATAATGATATTTCCGCTCGTGTGTGCGTATGAATTACCGCCTCCACGAACGCAATGAGATTCATTCCCCATCGTAATCATTAAAGAAAAAATTTATTTTTATGATTAAAAATAATTATTATAAACATTAAATCATTATTTATATGAACCATATACATCCTATCAATAAAAAACAATGTTTACAAAACCATGCATATAAAGGAAAACGAATCAGTTAACATCTGAAATGATGATTATAGTAATATATTATTAACAAAGCAATATTAAATTACCATATATGATATCATATTTATGTATATTGTTATTGTATAATTTAATAACAACTATTTAACTATTATACAGAAGGATACCTTACCCTCGACCAAGGAAAAGGTAAAGGTAAGGGTTAATTCTACAATCTCTTTACTTATCTGAGGTTGTTAATACGTATGTATCCAGTAGGACCTTTTTATCATCCACATCCGTGTTTTCTTAAAAATGTAATTCACAACCTTTTTACTATTTAATAGACTATGGTTTAAAGTAATTAATACCCTTATTAGACCATATATGTTATGAAAGGAATCATTCCATCATTTTTAAACAAGGTACTTTATGACCTTTTCGACCAAATAATGGTATGAATGTCTTTTTTTAACTTATATGGTGGGTGTGGCTATTTTCTGCCGTTATAACATCATCGAAACATCCCATAAAATATTAGAATAATATTTTCAAAATAAATGTTTTCTATTATAATTATGTGGCTTTTAAATTGTATAAAAATAGAAAGAGGCATTTCATTACAAAAGTTTTCATTTCATTTATGTAAACAACCTTTGATTGATTTTAAAGTTGTTGGATGTTGATTTATTACGATAAAAATCATCCATATTGTATGGAAGGTTTTATGATAAGATTTTATATGGATGATTAATTTTTATACCATTCATGGTTTATGGATAAAGTATTGACATTTCGTATGCTAGTTTTATTACAATTGGTTATGTTATGTTTAAACCTTTTCATATGATGAATGAATTGGAAATAATAAGTAATGGGTGGAGCCCTATAGAGATCCTTGATGCATAGGTAGGTATCATGTGACAAACTATTTTTTTGGCACAAGTCGTCGAGAAAATTTTATTTGTAGTCTGGGCACAAGGCTTTGACTATATGGTTATGAAGTCTTACATTATTCATTCCATCATTATAAAAGATGCTATTGATATTGAATGTGATTATTAGACTAGTATAATATCCTTGTGAATAAGTAAATTGAATTATTTTATTTTATATTTTCCATATTATGTTGAAGTTAATGTTTAAAAGGAATTTTTTTAGTCTTATACATTGCCTTCAATGTTTTTGCTTATTCATGAAAGTCTCGGCTATATTGTTTTCCTTACCGTGGATCTGAACTCACCACTATATATGTTTTATATTTCCCAAGATGTGAAGAAGTATTTTATGGTAGACCTACTGGGATACGAAATGGATATAAGTGTGTTCAAAAGGGGAAAAAATTCTGTTGATGTTTTTATTTCATGATGTAATGTAAAACTTTTTAATATATCTATTACATCTAAGTCTACTAAACTGATTTTTCTTTCAAGATATGAACCATTGGGATCATTCCAATATTATTTAATAACACACCGACTCTGGGTAACTGGGGTCAAGGCATTAAAATTAAATAGGTAATTAATTCTAACTTAGTGAATTAATAACGATGTAAAATAAATTAAAACAATTTTAATTAAAATATAATGGATGTATTGAAAAAGAATTAAATATAATTAATTCAATTTTTTTTTAATATTTTTTAATTTATTTAAAAACATTCCATGATGTTTAAGAATGTAAAAACCCTCTGGGAAGGGTTTTGGATGTGTCAAGGAATGCCTCACCCAACCCGACCATGTTCAGGGAGACTAGGTTGGAATTCCAGGTTGTTAGAGATGTGTAACACATAGGGACTATCAAGATGTCCATACACGTTACATAATAATAAAAAAACAAATTTAATTTTTTTAAAGACACTTTCCACTAATTTAATCCGAGTGGAAACAATCCACCATCAATGGAGGGTGGTGTTTTATCAAACTTGCGGGTGACAAAACCCACTTGTTTTGATTTTTTTGTTTTTTCAAAATTCATAATAGGAGAATAATTTTTCTAGGGATGTTAACATTGATGTTAACTTCACCCCTCTCATTAATGTTCACCGACTAAAAATCAGCAATCGGTGGACTTTGTGGTTCTTGTGGTATCTGAAAGAAGTTCCCCTAATTTGACTAGTGCGTCTATGTGTGTGTGTCTATATATATTAATATATATGTTTATAATAATATTTAATTCCTGAAAACATAGTTTTTCGATATTTAGATTACCAAATTATAGATATCAAACCTCAGATCAAACCAATGTTAATGGACAAGAAAACAGGAAGATTCCCGCTACTTGAATCCATATTAATTTTCTTTCAATTAGACATAATAAATCATAAAATCACTATAGAACCAATTGTTGGTACTTGGTGTGCATCAGAAGAGTAATAAAAATAAAAAAAATAACTATTGATCAATGTTGCAACATCTTATCCAATGACGTAACACCTTGCTATCAACCATATGATATTATGTGATTTAATTATGAATCAAAAATATAATTAAACATTACCTTAATTGATTTTGATAGAATGTTTGTTACACTCATTGATGACTATTGTAGCTTAAAGGAACTGAGGTTAGATACCTATAGACACACATTCAGTTCAAGATCATATTAGTACATCAATGTACAGTCTTCAGGTTCTAGTGTAGAGATTGTAATATTATTTTTATTCCCTTATGATCTCCAAAGTATCATTTCATTGACCCTAAATAACAAACCTAGATCTGGGTGCAAGATTCTCTCCAATGTTACTCATAAAATTTTGATACTTGCATGAGAGGATCGTAAATTTTATGTAGCTAATAGTGCCTGGAATATAAGTTTCTTATTTCTAAAATAGTTGTGTTAAAACATAGAGAAAATTTAACTTTTCTCATCAGAGATATTTAACCATCAAATTATTTGATAAATTTATATAAATAAATTAGTATAAAATTCATAAAATTCACAAATATTTTTTCACATACATGTAATTACTAAATAAATATTCTGAATATACTTGAATCCATTAACTCAACTCATATCTCCCAAAAATATTATAATATCCTCGAATATTAATTATTTATTTATAAAATATTTTCCTTGTGTTAATTTAGATACCTGTAAATGAATTGAGATAATAAATTCAACACTTATTATTAAAAAAATTTAAAAAATTTATTTCATTTATTTCTATTCATTTTTAAACTTTTGTACATCAGCCAAACTCATGATGGTGCCCAATATTTCGTAAAACTAATTCATTTGAATTGGAAAAACTTTTGAATATATTTTTTGTGTGAACACTAGGATATTATCTCAAAATAATTGAGTATTACTCATATACCTTGAGAAATTTCCAGTTTCACATCAAGGGACCTTAAGTTATAATGGTTTTTAATAGTGATGAAATACTTCCTATGAATAAACTCTGTTATTTTTTCTCTATGTCTCATGATTTCGAATTGATCAACATTGTCACGAACACTCTAAAATGTTTTTGATATTTTACTATGTGTATCACAAGGACTGACCTTGGCCATATCTCTTGATGAACCATCATGTTGATAACATAATATTCCAAATTACATTATTATATATTTTTTATTGTATTTTATAATAACAAAAGGGTAATTATTGGTTTTAATTAATACATTGATTCAAAAATGGAGCGAACAAATGATATTCATAAAAAAATGAACCTTGAAAAAATGTTAAATATAAAAATGAAAGATTGTGATCAATATTATATTCTCATTAATTAATCATAAATAATTATCAATTATGATCAAATTTATTTAGTTATTTATACTGAAGTTTTAAACCCTTGACCCCTATAGAAAAAACACGATCATAATTAATGAAAAAATTAGACCCTATGTTATCTTTGAGGCTTCCAATCATGGAACCTTTCATTGATTATGGTCTGAAATATAACATACATTTAGTAGAAATTTACTTAAAAACAATAAATATATAAATAATGATATCTTGAGTATGCGGATTATATTCCCATCATATGAATCGATCAAAAGTTTATTTGATTTGAAAATTAACTTTTTCCCACATAGATCACACTATCTTGTACTCGTGTGATATTCTTGAATCATTTGGGTGATTTAATCATTGAAATATTATTTAATTAACTATAAATTGATGTATTATATGGATTTAATGAATGGAAAATATCTAATGAATGATTTAAAAACTAGATTAATCATATAAAGGACTACTCTACCATGGGTGGAACATTCACTAGGGAGATGATTATCATAAAAAATGTTTGGAAATAATATAACCTAATCTCATCTCAAATATTTGATTAAATCACCCATAATGAAAATAATATTAGTAAATGTAATAATAAATAATAATTATTTGAGTTGAACTGATATTACATGTAAAAAACTATTAAATATGTAGATGAATAACAAGAGGATCACTTTCAGGGAAGAGATCATCGATATAAGACTTCTTTTTCTAGATATTTATTGTGTTGCAACTAAAAAAATATATTCATCTAATCCTATTGAATCTATTAAAACATATACCCATGTGTGATAAAATAAATTAAATATATTTTGGATTGGATAGGGTTTGAACTGTCAACAATGTTACATGTGGAAATCTACCTCCAAAATTTACACCTTACTAAGCCTCTTTTATGAGAATGTTCCCAAGAGAAACAACTATCACTACAGTTGAATTAAATATTAACAATTGATTCCATTAACATAGAAAAATATACTAGAACAATCCATACATATATGAAAATTTTATGGCCCAAATGGTGAGGTAAAGTTTTAATCAGTCAAATATAATCCATAACTATATTAGTAGACAAATTTAGACATTCAAACATGGGATATAGCTATCATAGTCATAATGAATAATATATAATACTAAATTTATAATTCCTAATAAAAAATGTCAGCATAAAATTTTCTACACAAAGAAACTAAGGTAATTTTTTTGAATAAATTTAAAATTGGAAAAAAATTAAAATTAAAATTTGATATTCATGTTCAAAATAAAATAAAATATTAAATATTTAAATAAATCTCATATTAGGGAAATTGTATCAATTATATCAACAAAAATATTTTCAATCAACATCCCCACTCTAACCATTTATTTCTAATGTTCATAAATTATTTAACGTTCATATAAAACTAAATCAAATAACAACAATGAAGGGATTTTAATTTTTTTTAAATAGAAGATATCATGTCTCACCTATGAAATGAAATATCCATTTATTTTATTATCAAATATTTAAAATTTATAGACAAAAAAAACATCCACGAACCAACCATAATATACCTCACTTAGAAATAAATGTCTCTCTTAACTGAAGATAAAATTATTCTAGATTAATTCTTTGACTAATATAATCGATTTATCACCATAGTATTGTGAAAAATATCATTTCTCTAAAATACGATACATGAAAATTGAAATAATTATTCATTATATTTCAATATAAATTTAGGGTATAATGGTTAGTGCATGATGGAATTAAAAAAATCAAGGAAAATATAAGAGGTTAATATCTAAAATACTATTTCAAAAATATGGATGTTAAATCATAGGAATTAAACAACACTAAATTCTTCTAAAAATTTGCACACAACACCCCCTTTTATGAAATGGTACATGAGTCAAATAATAAATGAAATGAATTATTTCATCTTAATTATATATATTTATATATATACTCATCTTATATATATAATGTGATGATAATAAAGTGTAATGAATGAATCGAATATCATAAAATAATCACAACAAAGGATTGAATCACATTTCAATTTTTTATTGTTGTGTTTTTGTTTTTAGATTTTTATATTTCATTTTCAATTTGTTATCTTTTTTAGTAATAATACATGATATGAATAAAGTACAATTAATACTGACAAATACATATTTCTTTATCCCCAAAAACATATATAGCGACACACCCCTCACACAACCTTATATTGAATGTGTTCCCAATGAGAAAACACGAGAGGAGTACCCCTCACACTCAAACGTGAAATATCTCTAAAAGAAATTTAAGAGAAAGGGTAGTTAAGGAATTTTTTTAACATATATGGATTAAAAATATACGGAAATCCATGGATTCTATGTGATAAATAATGGAAGATTTAATTGTGAGGGTCAAATTAAATATGTGTCAAGAAGAAATGCCTCGATCATATTTAAAACATTTGATGATCTATAGATATATAATTGAGATATCGTCATGATTTTTATTTCTCACACAAAAAAATCTTGTTTCAATGATGAAAGTGTAGATGTTAAAAGATTATGTGAAAAATCGGTTATAATATAGCAGAAGAATAGAACTATAATTTGGGTTAGTTTTTTATTGCAATGGATTATTATATTTTTTAAAACACAAAAACCTATTTGACAATATTATTCATGGAAAATGATTTTGATTAAAAATAATTTAAAATCCATTAATTAAAAAGTCATGCCAAATCCTTCAAAATCAATTCAAGAGTTAAAATGAAAATGAATATATAATGATGGTCAATGATCCTAAATGGGTAAAAAAAGAAAAAAATCATAACTATGTTGTCAAATCTATGACACATAAATGAAACTACCCATTTGAATTAATGCACAATCTTCATGATCAAAAAATATAAGAAAATATTCGAATAGAAATAAAGAAAACAAATTAGTTTATTCTTCATATAGAAGATTTGAGTTACGCACATAATTACCACAATCTATAAGATAAAAAATTAATTAAAATTAAATAAATTACTAAATAATAAAACATATAGATAAAATTGGATTATCCCCTAGGATGTGATGTTTTTACACTTCATATAACAATGAAGTCTTATTGTAGCAATGAGAATAAAAAGGTGGATGATGTTTCCATGGAATTAACCACAAAATTTTATTTTGACCAGTTTTGATGAGAATAAAATAAGAGTGTATACCCCTATGTGATAATAAAAATCATCTCTCACCCATTATTGGAAAATGAAAAGTGTAATGATTTACGGACGTTGAAAATGAAATAGTTTTCCCAATTAACATTCATGGTGTTCTTTTCTAGAACATGTTATCGCTACATATAGGTGATAAATGAGTCGCCATATGACCCTTGATCTCTTCAAATTCATCAACCATCCCCTCTTATTTGGTTTCTCTGGTGACATAAAAGGTAATTTCAAAAAAAAAATTTCTACAAAAAAACAACGTGGAAAAAAATTTAAAAATTCCATTTGATATTGAATAACAAAAGACAAATTCATATCTTCATGATATCCATAATTGTAATTATCTTTTTGACTTACTTTCGGAGCCCCTAAAATCTTCATCTTAAAATTCCATAACTATATTATGGTTGGATGTTTTCATTTCATCGTCATCATGATCACTATCCTGGTCAAGTATTGTTCTTTGTTCAACAAAAGAAAAACAAGGGAAGTGATTTGGATTTGAATACACTGTGGGAAAAATGTCTTTTTTGCGACGAGTTATTTGTGATGAGAATAAATCTCGTCGCAAATGGTCTCTTGAAGATGTTATTTTCTACATTGGCATCGTTCTTTCGCAAATAATTAGTTATTTCCAACAGGACATGGGGTACCGTCCCAAAAACATAGGCTTGGTTTGGTGCGGTTTACAGGCCAAACCGCGGGAAGGGTATTTGCGATGGGCTGGCACCCCCCATCTGTCATGACCCGTCCTCAGGGCCCGTTCCGTGACTACCCCAAGCCCGCCTTCCATAGGCCAGGGGATGGCGACTAGCACCAAGGCGTGAATCTTGGAAAAAGGGAAGGCATTGCCTTTGAAAAGAAAACAAGCACCACAGAGTAAGCAAGCGGAAAAGTAAAAACTAAGTAAAAACTGTAACAAGATGTGCTAAATGTAAAAGGGGCCGGAAATACAAGCCCAACTGTAA
The DNA here is from genome assembly GCA_963277665.1 of Viscum album. Taxonomy (NCBI): domain Eukaryota; kingdom Viridiplantae; phylum Streptophyta; class Magnoliopsida; order Santalales; family Viscaceae; genus Viscum; species Viscum album. The sequence continues at coordinate 285,496,715 of OY728153.1, read as the reverse complement.
ATTACAACTGAAAGGGAAAACATCAACTGAAAAGAAAAGCCGCAACGTCGAGCCGTCCTCTGAAGGTCCCAACTGAAAGGTGGGTACAGATAGCCTCCACAGCTCCTCGGTCCAGCCGTCCACTCCGAGTACGTCCCGCCCAGGGGTCCACCTCCAGGTACTGTCCTGCTCTGCACGCCTCCACCACAATCAGCGTTGTCCGTCATCTGCAACCAACACAACGAAGTGCGGGCATAGCCCGTGCAGGGGTGAGTATAAGCTAATCAGTAGGGACCCCGAGACCCCCGAAGGTCTCCCGATATCCACAAAGGATAATCCACAAAGGAAAGATACAATCAAGAAGTAACATCCGACACGGCTTAGGTATATGCCCATACATATACCTAAGTCATCAACTCCCATTCGGCTCCAACGTCCGAGCCCAAGCACAACCTAGTCCACACAGGAAAGAAAACGTATACCCACACAGGATAGCACAACACAATCCAAAAAGGAGAGTAAATAGTAAACCCACATAGGATAGCTCAACATAATCCACAAAGGTGAGTAAACAGTAAATCCACACAGGATAGCTCAACACAATCCACAATGGAGAGTAACTCAAGATTCAGCTCACACAGGTATACTTCTTCGGATGACGACAAAGATTATCATTGATCCATCTAAGTCGTCGGACCCACAAAGGATCGAAAGGTACTAACCCCCGCAATGACCCACACAGGATCGGACCCACACAAGATCAATAGGTATCTAACCCCCGCAAAGACCCACACAGGATCGGGCCCACACAGGACCTGTAGGCGCTGGCTCACACAGAACCGCTGAGCGCTAACCCACACAGGATCGGATCCACACCGGATATGTAGCACTGATCCACGTAGGATCGCTAAGTGCATTAGTCGTCGCAGTCGACTGAGGATCTCTACACAGCCGTCGGCGCAGTCCACTGAGGATCTCTGCACAGTCGTCGCTGCAGTCCAATGAGGATCTCTGCACAGTCGTCGCTGCAGTCCACTGTGGATCTCTGCACAGTCGTTACTGTCGAAGTAGCAGTCGCAGTCAGCTCTAGGGTTCCAGCACACAGCAAGCTCGTTCGGGAGGGTCTGCTCCACGAGCCGAGAGGCTGATACATCAACTGACACAAAGTCTGAAGTTGATGTATCCAAAAGTTCCGTATCGTCAACAGGAACTCAACGTCGCAGACGACGCGTCAATCGGACGCCCAGTCTGAGAGTTATTGGCTTTTTCGTCCGAGGGGCCCGGTTGGTTTTTAAGGAAAAACCAACCCGACCATACTCCACCTGCATCCAAACCTCGGGCGGAGTGAGCCAAAAGATTTGTCTCACTTAGAGAAATTCAACAAAGTTGATGACACGTCAATCGGATGTCCGAAGCTCAAGATATGAGTGTTTCCGCTCCGAGGGCCCGGTTGGTTTCGTGTACGAACCAACCCGGCCAAACCCAATGTATTCTGAAACCTTGAGTGCGATATACCGAAACGATCGTCTCGATCCAAGGATCGCTTTTCCGCTGACGGCGCGCGTTCGGTGGACCGTAGCTCATGTTATGAGCGAAAGACAGAAAGGGTCCGAAGACGGGGGTCCGGGCCCGGGCCGACCCGGCCAGACCCCCCTGGGTCGGCCGAACCGGGTCGACCCGACCCGGTCCGACCCGGCTGGACCCGGTCCCGTCCGGCCAGGGTGCGGCCGAACCGATCAGCCTAGCCCGGCTCGGCTCGGCGGAGCGGCCGAACGCTCGGGTGTCGTGGGGCGCTGCCCCCGCAGTTTGGAGGTGTCGCGGCCCCGCATGGGGCCGCGCTGGTTCAGCGAACGTGGCATGTCGTCGCGTCCCGTGCGGGTGAGCCGGACCCGCGCGGCCGCGGGGCCGTTGTCCGCCGCCGCCGGGGTGGCCCTGTCCAGTGGCGCGCCGCGGCGCCGCCACGCCTGTGACTCGCACCGCCGGTAACTTCCGCGGGCCACCAGAGATGCTCCGGTGGTCCGTTTTCCTTCCTGACTGCGCCATTGTTCTTCCCGGGTTCCGTTTTTCACTGCGTGATCATCAAATCGGCCTTGCGCCGTGATTTTCCGTCACCCGCCAAATTCGAACAACAACGAAGAATGGCGGAGGGTTGTCGGGCCGTGTTCGTTTGGCCCACACCCTCCGCGTTAGATAAAAACAACGGGAGAATTATTCAACACATGAATACATAACCGAAAACAATTTTAATGAATTAAAATTGTTTTATGAACCAGGTTCTTCATTTGAACGGAAACCAACACGGAAAAAAATAAAATATCCAATAAAATCCCGACCTCGTCATGTCGTTGCACGCGGGTTCTTCGCGGATTTGATCGTCGCAGAAGGAGGCGATCGTCGCATTGCGGAAGGCGTCACGTCTTCATGGAAGGGCGTCGCGTCGTCGAGGAATATGGTGCATGTCGAAGAACTCCGAGGTTCAAGAACAACAGATTTAATTTTAATAATTAAATCCGTGCGTTGTTAAAAACCACAAAGGAGTTTAAAGAATCGCATATACACACCTCAACGGATGATCGAAGGTTTTTTTCGCGGAGGAAGGAACGTTGTAGAAGAACGTCGCAGGAGAGGGAAACGTCGGCATTACGGCACACGGCGTCGCGTCGTCGATTTCCGCAGGTTCGGCGTTCTTCGTCGGGGGCCGGCGTTCTTCGCGTTCTTCGCGTTCTTCGCGAAAGAGGGTGAAGGCACAAGAACTTCTATCAAAAGCCTCTCAATGTGTAATCCTCCAAAAGTCGGCGTTGGTCTTATTTTATTATTACGCCAACAAATGAAAAAGAGGTAAGTAACGACCCATTAATTCGTAGAATTAATTCAACGAAAGAAACTGCCCATTTAATTCACGAATAAAATCGCCCAATTAAATGGTGCGTTAATAATTTAAGAAAACATGACAGTTGACTTTCATAAAGATGGGTTTTTGCGGGTGCATTACTTAGCGGATAAGAAACGGAGGGGCTCGTGCGGGCCCCACCTCACAAATATCCTACCAAGAGGGTAGGATATTTTCGGATAGCACCCTATCCGGATCAACTCAGCTTAAGCAGATTTAAGTGGCTTCAAGTGGATTCCAAGTGGCTTAAGTGAAATAAAATAAAGTTTGTCGTACAATTATTTTATTTCTTAACTTTAAGCCGAATAATTAAAATCCACAACCGAGAAAACGCAACTCCGGAAGAGGCGTTTCTAAGCAAATACCGGCGTCGATATTCCATCGGTGCCCTCAGAATTCGATTCCGGGCACCGGTTCAAAAGTTAGAGAAACCCGCTCGTCCGTTCACTGAACGTACCAGATCCAAACTTCGGAAAATTATTCCGGGCATACCGGGCCTCGGAATCAGGTGTCGTTAGAAACTGCGTTCTTGTAAAATTCCAATGAAAATTATGAAAAAAAATTCCTTGAAATTTATGGGTCTTTACATTACTCCCACCTTAGGGCTTTACGTCCCCGTAAGGATAAATCATAAACTAGGGAAACAAATGTGGGTACTGAGCACGCATCTGAGCCTCCCGCTCCCAAGTGCTCTCCTGGAGATTCCTGTGCTGCCATCTGATGCGCACTAGTGGAATCGATCGTCCACGTAGGACCCGCTCTTGTCGATCCTCGATCTCCACTAGGACCTCCGCAAAAGTCACCTCATCATACAGGTCTAGCTCCCAATGGTCAATGATGTGCGTCGGGTCGTGCATGTATCTCCTCAGCTGAGATACGTGAAATATTTCGTGCACCCGGTGCAACTTAGGTGGTAGAGCCAGGTGATATGCCACCTCGCCAATCCTGCGGAGGACCTGGAAATGTACGATGAAGCATGGAGTCAACTTTCCGCCTTGGCCAAATCTCCGTAATCCACGTTGAGGTGAGACACGCAAGAAGACGTGGTCGCCATCCTCGAACTCTAATGGCCTCCGCCTCCTGTCAGCATAAGATTTCTGCCGGCTCTGAGCTGTCCTCATCCACTCCTGGATGACCTGGACCTTCTCTGTTGTGGTCCGGACCATCTCTGGTCCCACAAGTGCTGACTCCCCCGGGTCTGTCCAGCACAAAGGAGATATGCAAGGTCTGTCGTACAACGCCTCATATGGTGCCATTCCAATAGTGGAGTGGTAGTTGTTTTTGTACGCGAACTCCACCAAGGTTAGGTGGTCCTCCCAGCTACGACCAAAGTCAAGGACACATGCGTGGATCATGTCCTCAAGAGTTTGAATGGTCCCCTCCGTCTGAGGGTGAAAGGTGGTGCTCAGACGTAGCCGCGTCCCGAATTCCTCCTACAACCCCTTCCAAAGCCGGGAAGTAAAGCGAGCGTCCCGATCGGAGATGATAGACGATGGCACACCGTGAAGCCTTACAATCTTCTGAACGTAGAGATGCCCCAAGCTCTCCACTAAGCCCTGATCTCGGATGGGCAAGAAGTGTTCCGACTTGGTGAGTTAGTCAACAATCCCTCAAATGGAGTCGTGAGCTCTAGAAGTTCGTGGAAGTCCAGTCACGAAGTCCATAGATATCCCGTCCCACTTCCACTCCTGGACCTCCAAGGGATGTACCAAGCCTGCGGGTACCTGATGCTCTGCCTTCACCTGCTGGCCGGTGAGGCATCGAGAAATGAACTCTGCCACAACCTACTTCATGCCCGGCCACCAGTGCTATTGTCTGAGGTCCTGGTACATCTTCTCCACTCCAGGATGTACCGCCAAAGGAGAAGTGTGAAACTCTCTCAGCACCTCCCCTCGTAAAGCGACTGGTACCATGGTACGTCCTCTGAAAAGGATGACGTGCTCTGCTCCAAAGGAGAAGCCATCAGGTGCCTGTCCTGAGGATAACTGCGCACGATGTGCCTCACAGTCAGCGTCCTCGCGCTGTGCCCCTATGACCCGCTGCAGTAGTGGAGGGGCGACTGTGAGAGAATAAAGGAAGGCTGCTCCATCCCTATCCACGAAGGATATCATCAAGGCGGCTAGCTTCTCTATCGCCTCCTCATGTAGCTGAATGCCCGTCCTCCTGCTGAGGGCATCAACTACTACGTTCCCCTTCCCAGGAGTATAGACTATCTCAAAGTCATAGTCCGGGAGGAACTCGAGCCATCACTGCTGTCTCAGGTTCAGGTCCTTATGAGAGAAGATGTACCTGAGACTCTGGTGGTCAGAAAAGACTGTAAAGCGCTCGCCCATCAGATAGTGCCGCCATGTCTTCAGAGCAAATACCACTACTACTAACTCCAAGTCATGGGTAGTGTAGTTCTGCTCATGCGGCCTCAACTGACGTGATCCATAGGCAATCACGGCCCGCTCCTGCATCATGACACATCTGATCCCGGTCCCTTTTGCATCGCAGTAGACTACGTATCCAACTCCCTCCTCAGGCAATCTCAAGATAGGTGCGCTGGTCAATCTCTGCCTCATCTCCTGGAAGCTCTGCTGTCATCTGTCTGACCACACAAAAGGTTTCCCCTTCATTGACAAATCTGAGAGTGGCGCCGCAACTCTGGAGAAGTCCGACACAAATCTCCGATAGTATCCGGCTAGACCCAAGAAACTCTGCACCTCTGTCATGCTCCTGGGTGGCTCCCAAGCTAGTACTGCCTCGATCTTCAAAGGATCCATTGCAACTCCCGCCTCAGAAATGACGTGCCCCAAGAAGTGGACCCCACGTAACCATAACTGGAACTTCGAGAGCTTGCCATAAAGCTGGTTCTCTCGGAGTGTGTCTAGTACAACCCGCAAGTGGTAGGCGTGCTCCTCCTCCGTGGTCGAGTAAACCAAAATGTCGTCGATGAAGACCACGAAAAATCAATCGAGGTACGTCTGGAATATCCTGTTCATGAGGCTCATGAACACTGCTGGAGCATTGGTTACGCCGAAAGGAATAACCAAGAACTCATAGTGGCCATACCGACACCTGAAGGTCGTCTTCTTCATGTCCTCGTCTCGAACTCTGAGCTGATGATAGCCTGACCTGAGGTCTATCTTCGAGAACCACCGTGCTCCCTTGAGCTGATCGAAGAGGTCATCAATCCTCGGTAGCGGATACTTGTTCCTCACTGTCACCTGGTTTAGGCGACGATAGTCGACACATAGTCGCAAGCTCCCGTCTGCCTTCTTGGCGAACAAAATCGGGGAAGCCCAGGGTGAAACACTGGGCCGGATGAACCCCTTGCCCTGCAAGTCCTCCAACTGTACCCGTAGCTCTCGAAGCTCAGCGGGGGCCATCCGATACGCTGGAGTGGATATCGGGGCTGTCCCGAGATACAAATCAATATAAAAGTCTACCTCTCTGTGAGGAGGTAGTCCTGGAACGTCGTCGGGGAAGACGTCCGCATACTGATCCACCACTGCAGGCAAACTAGGACTCTGCACATCAACTGCTCCAAGGACGAGGCTAGAAAAATGATGAGTGATGGGCTGCCCTCTCCTCTGCGAGAGTCCCTCCTTTGCTGCAAAGGCTCCCTTCTCGCCGGTGAAGGTGAACCTGCTCCCGTCGGTGCGGACACATCGCACCTTGCGCCTAATACAGTCAATCTGTGCATGGACTGTAGATAACCAATCCATGCCCAAGATTACGTCGTAAGGCCTCGACGCTGCTACAAGAAGATCCCAGCCGAAGATCTCGCCTCCTAGAATAAGATCACACTGTCGGCACAAGTGCGTAATCGTCGAGTCTGCTATCGTAGGGGTCTCTAGCCGTAAGGATCAAGCCAACGGCTCTGTCGGAATCTCCGAGTTCCGAACAAGGGCAGCGGCTATGAAATAGTGACTCGCTCCTGTGTCTATAAGAACTACAGCAAGGGTGGAATAGACATAGATCGTACCTCGAATCATCTCTGGCGCGCCGTGGTCGTAGGCCTCCACTGCCTGGAGCTTTGCCTGTCTCTGCCCACCAGCTCCCTGTGGTCGGGGCGGACCTCCTGGTGGTGGTGGTGGTAGAGCCTCAAAGCGTCGCCCACCACCTGCTGCTCGACCAGCTCCTCTTCCTCGTCCGCCTCCTCCAAGCGGACCGCCACGGTCGACCCACTGCCTCTACCTGGGTGGCCCCTCCACCATCTGCTGCTCCTCGGTATGGCGGGTCGGGCAGTCACGAGCCATGTGGCCCTGCCCGCCGCAGGCGTAGCACTACCTGCCTCTCGGAAGACTGGCTCTGCGCTGTGTGCCCCGCACTGCTGAGCCAGCGTCCTGAGGTTGTCTATGATAGGGTCTGGTCTTCCTGGAACCCTGAGTCATCCGTCGGCTACCTTCTGCCGAAGACTCCGCTACCTGCCGCCCTGTGGTAGGTCTCACTGTGGACTCTTCCAGAAAGCTCTCGATCAGAAGGGCTCGCTCCAGCACTTCTGCCTGGGTCGGGATGCTGAGGGAGATCAGAGATGCCCTGATCTTGTGTCTCAAACCCTACTCAAAGGTCCGGGCCCGGAAGAAGGGGTCCTGTACCATGTCGGTCGAGTAGCGAGAAAGATCGGTAAACCTCACCGCGTACTGGGCGACAGTCAAGCTGCCCTGCCACAGCTGAAGAAGCTCCTGGATGCGCACCACATGGAGGGTGTCCGGGACGAACACTGAGCGGAAGAGGCTCTCAAAGTCCGTCTAGATGAGAGATTCCTCATCGTGCACCTGTAGCATCAAGCTCCACCATCGGCCCGCTGCTACGTGCAGTAGGCTCGCCGCGAGGATCACCATGAGATCTGCTGGTGTCCTCACTAGCCTGAAAACTCGTACGACCGCCTCCAGCCAGTCCTCGGCTGCCAGGGGGTCCATCTCCCCATGAAACCTGGGAGGTCGCTGGCGCTGGAACTCGTGAAAAGCTCCGAGGCGACGTGCATCGTCAGCGGTCGGTGTCGGAAGCATCAGGGGCTCGGCGGGTAAAGGTACCGCTGGTGCCTCTGCTGTCAACGGGCCCTGTACCGAGGCCTCGTCGCTCGGCGGGCTGTCGTCGCGCTCTACTCTCAGAACCCAAGGTGGCTGCCGTCGTGGGGCCATCCTGAAAAGGAAACAGGTGCGCCATGGTCAGAACAATATACCTGGTGATCTGACACATGTAATCACAATGAAAACTTGAAACACACATGCAATCAATGTTTTCGTGCATTAAGTTGGAAATCAGAAGTCAAGGTCCTGGTGTACGGATACGTCGGTCGCCACACCAACACTGGACTCCCTGGACTGATAACCACACTCAATACGCTAAACACTATTGCTTCACATAGAAGAAAGATCAGAGTCTGCGGTAGAACCGACCACCTCTGATACCAAATGTGACAACCGGGTCCCGGTGACAGCACAACCACCCCGCTTTAACATGGTCGTCTGGTCCTGGCCCACCAGGTACCACCAGTTGCCCCCGAAGACACGTGAGGCCCACCCCAAGGTCCACCCACATGCCTGAACGGGTCATTTGACAAATGACTGTCCCCATAGGCCAACACATGTCCTTTTCAGTGTGAGTTGTCCTCACTCACACACACCCTGGGAGACTTCCCAGGAGGTCACACATCCTGATCACTACTCCAGGCCAAGCATGCTTAACTGTGGAGTTCTAAACCTGATCACTAAATGATATGACTCATGTCAACAAGGTGCACCTTCCTTTTCAGGAGCCTGTCTGATTAGAACTCCACAGTTAAGCATGCTTGGCCTGGAGTAGTGATCAGGATGGGTGATCTCCTGGGAAGTCTCCCAGGGTGTCTGTGAGTGAGGACAAAGCACACTGAAAAAGACATGTGTTGTCCTGTGGGGACAGTCATTAGTCCGTTGACCCGTTCAGGCATGTGGGTGGACCCTGGGGTGGGCCTCACGTGTCTGCGGGGGCAACTGGTGGGCCAGGACCCGGCGGCCATGTTAAGGTGGGGTGGCTGTGCTATCACCGGGACCCTGTTGTCACACCATCCCAAATACCCAGAGGTGGTAAATATTATTTGTGACGTAGAATTTCCTCATCGTAAACAGTTCGTATGTGGGTCACAATTTGCGACGAGCCCCATCACATATACCCGACAGCAGTAAATACTATTTGTGGGAGGATGTTGCCACGTCACAAATAGTGTTTCGACATGCCGCTAATTGCGATGCTACCCGTTGCAAAAACCCTTTTAGACATCGTCAGTAATTAATGCTGTCAAAGGTATTTCTGATTGGATATCCATCTCAAATAACACTGTCACAACTAATCAATCCTAGATATACCCCATCCATTTTCCATCTTTCCCCTAAATTTCTACTTTCTCTCTCTATCTAAACTCTAATTTTAGACTGAAAATTTCTCTGAGTTAGTTTATTTACGAAGATGTTGTGAATCCGTATACACCTCTAAGAGATCAAGCATTAATGTATTTAAGATTTATTTATTTTAGTATTTATTTCATTTTTTATATTAATTTTAATTATTATTGATTAGTTGTAATTAAAAAAGTATTATATTGTTTTGTCATTTGTATTTATTTGTAAAATTTAAATGAAATTATTAATAATAATTCATTGTAATGTGAAGTAACTAATATTAATTAACAGTATTTAGTAGTAATTAGGGCTAATTAGTAATAATTAGTGGTAAATAGTAATAATTTATCTATATATAGTAATAATTTTCAAAAAATAGGAATAATTATGAAAAAAGAGTAATAATTGGAAATAATTAGTAATAATTAGGAATAATTTGTAATAATTACTAATAAATAGTAATAATTAGAAATAATTTGTAATAATTTGTAATAATTTGCAATAATTAGTAATAATTAGTAATCATTTGTAATAATTAGTATTAATTATTAATAATTAGTAATAACTAGTAATAATTAGTAATATTTTGTAATATTTTGTAATATTTAGTAATAATTTTTTATAATCAGTAAGAATTATTAATTTTTAGTAATAATTAGTAATAATTAGTAATAAATAGTAACAATAAATAATAAAAAGAAATAAATACTAATTAAGAGTAATAAATAGTAAAAATAGTAAATATTGTTATTAGTAATAATTATTGATAATTAGAAATAAATAGTAATAAATAGTAATAAATAGTGATAAATAGTAATAAATAGTAATGATTAGTAATGATTAGTAATAATTAGTAATAAACAGTAATAATTATTAATAAATAGTAAAAAATAGTAATAAATAGTAATAAATAGAAATAAATTAAAATGAATAGTAATAATTAGTTATAAATTGTAATAAATAGTAATGATTATTAATAAATAGTAATAATTATTAACTATTAGTGATAATTAGTAATAATTAGTATTAAATAGTATTAATTTTAATGAATAGTAGTAAATAGTTATAAATAGAAATAAATAGAAATAAATATTATTAAATCATAATGAATAGAAATAAATTGTAATAATTTGTAATAATTAGTAATAATTAGTAATAATTATTATTAAATAGTAATAATTATTAATAATTAGCAATAAATTAAAATAATTATGAATAATTAGGAATAATAGGTAATAACTAGGAATAATAAGGAATAATTAAGAATAATTCGGGAAAATTACCAATAAAAAGGAATAAATTAGAATAATTAGTAGTATTGTTAATAATTAATAATAATTAATAATTATTAGTAATAATTATTAATAATTAGTTACAATTAGTTATAATTACAAATAATATGTAATTATTAGTAATAAATATTAAAAAATTGTAACAATTAAGAATAAATGGCAATAAATTGTAATAATTAAGAATAATTTGTAATAAATAGTAATAATTACCAATAATTAGGAATAATTAGGAATAAATAGTAGTAAATAGTAATAAAAAGAAATAAATTTTAATAATTAGGAATAATTAATAATTTTTTAGAATTATTATGAATAATTTGGAATAATTAAGAATAATTAGGAATAATTAAGAATAAAGAGTAAAAAATGGAAATAAATATGAATAATTTGGAATAATTTGGAATAATTAGGAATACTTATGAATTAATAGGGATAATTTCTAATAATTATTAATTATTTGTAATAATTAGTAATAATTAGTATTAAATAGTAATAAATAGGAATATTTAGAAATAAAATGTAATAAATGGTAATAAATAGTAATAATAATGAATAGTTTTTAATTAATAGTAATAATTAGAAATAATTAAAATAAATAGCAATAATTTGTAATAATTATAAATAATTAGGAATAATTATAAATAATTAGGAATAATTAAGAATAAGTAACAATAAATAGTAATAATTATGAATTAATAGGAATAAAATCAATTGTAATAAATTGTAACAAAATGTAATAACTTGACTCAATTTCCAGTGGATTAGCGGCACTCCTTTTGCTCAATGAATCTTCTCCTTTCAACTCTCACTAACTAAAAACATTATGAAAATATTTTCTTCCACGTATGCATATCCAATCTTGTACGCACGAGTTTGGATATACATTCATATTTCCACCTTTTTTATAATGTTTTTAGGTGGTGACAATTGCAAGAAGTTGTTTCATCGGTGAAAAGGGAGCTCTTTTGTCTGACAGTTCATTTATATTCATCTTTCTCACACTAAAATCGCAGTGAAGAATTTCCTCAACGGTATACTTATTCATTATCGTATGCACGAGAATGGATATGCGTACATCCAAGAAGATTCTTTATTTTGATTTCAGTATGAGAATGTTTCATGTAAATGAGCTTTCTGAGAAAAGAGTAGCATTCAAATCATTGGAAATTTTTTCGTCTCTAATTAATGATAATTATGAAAAAAAGTTTTAATTATTTCTCTTTTTTATTTGTATAGTGTATTTTTAATTTCAAATAATTATAAATTTGTAATGCTTTTATATTTTATAAAAAAATATGGAACATGGAAGATGAAAGTAGTCATTATTAGATGATCACGCTTAGATAAATCAGAGCAAGAATCAAAATGGTTATGGTTTAAATCCAATATATATTGAGGGTGTTGATGCTTTCTTATCATTTGTATCATATAGAGGAAAAATTTTTTTAGAAGTCACAATTATGTCTCCTTGTAAAAAACGGACACTAAGAACATTTGACACATTTGACAACGTTGGAGGACATCTCTTATATTATTTTTTTCAACCAGATTATGTTTTTGGTAATCAATATGGTGAAGACAGTTCCAGATAAGATATTAATAATTTGATTCCACATCCATCAATGTTTCTGATTTTAGTACACGATATTGAATGTTTATCTATTCAAAAAACTAATCCTCAAGATGATATTCATTTAACTCCTGAGTTGGCACCATCCAAAATTTATGTGTTTTTGTGGTCTGGTAAGGATGTATTATATCCTAGATTCAAGATAAACAAATTAAAAGATGCCAAAAAATTTATGGATATGAAATCTGATAATAAAATGTCAAACTACTGTTTTGATCAGATATTTTATTTGGCTAAAACAAGGTTACATAAATGAAATGTGTTTCCTCTAATATACTATAAGAGCAAGAGGCTGGTTCGTAATCTAGGCCTTAGTTAACAGAATAATCATGCATGTACCATTGATTTAGTATTATATTCTATTAAAAATGAGTCATTGGAATGTTGTCCCACATATGGACAATCGATGTATAAAGAAGCTCGACTGGGTAATCTATATATATTACTATAAAATATTTAAGAAATTTTCCACTTACACATAGGTTGAAATGTTTTTTTGTCTCAGAACACAATATCAATGATGTCATTGCAAAAAACCAAGATTTCAACAAGTAATAGCTTTAATCATCCATCTGATGGGGATTCATGAAAACATTTTGAATGACTGTATTCGTATTTTTCTTTAGAATTCCATAACATGTGATTATGTCTTTTTAATAACGTTTTTGGTCCCTTTAATTCTTATTCTAGTCTGTATTCATGTTGTCCTGTCTTTATAAATCCATAGAATTTACCTACATGGATGTTAATGAAGGAGACCTTTATCTTTTTTAACTTATTAATTCCAGTACATCCAAAAAAATATAGATTCTTATTTTAATCTATTGTTTTTTGAGTTAAATTCATTGTTGAGTAATGGTGTTAGTATATATGATGTTGCTACGAAACAAAATTTCATTTTAAAAGCAACATTGATGTGGAAAATTTGTGACTTCCTAACATATGGAATGTTATCTGGCTAGAATACACATGGTCCAAAATCATGTTCTTACTATATGAAAGACAAAAAATAATTTATTGTTTCCAATGGACAAAACCTTGCAATTTTGAATATCATCAACGTTTTCTTCTAAACGATCATCAATTTCATATGAACAAATCACAATTGAGAAAATACACAATTTAATGGGATGAACCTCCAAAAATGTTCTCAGGTACATAGTAAAAATCAGTTGTATTTTCATTAACTCCCATCACATATGGACCAACAATAAACAAACCAAAAAAATTCATTTGGGAAATAATGGAATTGGATAAAACAGAGAATTTTTTGGGATCTTCCATATTAGACTAATTTGTTGGTCTGCCACAGGTTGCATGTAATGCATATTGAAATGAACTATTTTGATAATTTATTTCATATTTTTTTTATACACTTGGTAATACCAAAGATAATTTAAATCCACAATTAGATCTTTCCCAAATTTATAAGCGACCAGAACTTGAACTATTTCAACATGTCAGATTACAAGGGATAATGAAACAAAAAGAATCTTATACACTATATAAAGAGATTCACTTATTATTTTTTAGTATATTTCATATTTCATACTTATAGATGGATATGCTTCCAATTTATGTAGATGTGTTAAGAATGGTCATATTACTAAATTAAAAATTCATGATTATCATGTTATAATTGAAATACTAATTCTGAATGGATTCAGTGTTTTATTGACTTTTATGATTTTGTATTTGATAACGAACATATAACACTTTTTTCGAGGCATTTGTGTGGCGACAACAGACTACGATGCACTAAGAAAACTAGAAAACCATGTTGTTGAAATAATATGTAACCTGGAAAAAAATTTCCCTCCAACATTCTTTAACTCAATGGATTATGTGATACCAAATTTCCTACATGAAGCTAAATGTATAGGTCTAGTATAGATTCAATAGATTTACCAATTCAAGAGATGCATTAAAAAATTGATGAACAAAGTATGTAACAAAGCATCAGCTGAAGGCTCAATTGTTGAAGCTTATTTGAATAAGGAAAATTCTTTTTTCTGTTCTAATTATTCTAAATCTAAATATCACTCAAAACAAAATTGCATCAAAAATAATTAAGGGAATGCTGATGTTTAAATGGAAAATCAATTATAATTTTTTATTCAGTAAGAGCATGGAATTGATGGAGTTCATGAATGAAGGATTCCAGATGATTAACATAATATAGTTCATACATATGTTCTGATCAAAAGTGGTGAAATGAAATCATTTCTTATGTGAGTGCTTCTATCACTTATTTCATATTTTATGTTAATTTCATTAAACTCATTTTATTTTTAGGTTATATGATAATAATATCAAGAAACAAAATCCATAAATTACAGTAGCTGCTCTTAAAGAATGCTGAAAAACATTCGTAATGGTTTAAAAAATTGGTAACGATAATAATTGGTGGTTTAACATATCCGTTTAGATTAATATTTTTTATATTGAGACTTTTTTTATAAATTTTTAGGTGCCTCAACTTGCTGATATAATTGATAATTTTCTGTGTATATTGATTAATCGGCCATAAAAATGGTTAAATATTATCATCCATATGTGGTAAAGGGTTTTTGATTTCATACACATGCATATAGGGAATAAAAAAAATCAATGAACAATATAGTTTTCTTAAGAGGATCACATTGTGGAGAAAATAATGTTGATTTTACTTCATGCTGGATAAAATTATTGAACTGTGTTAACAAGGAAAAAATTATATAATGATATTTAATTGTCGGTGGATGGATATTAAGAGTGTATTTGGTGTTCATCCGACTCATGAAATCAATGACATTAAATATAAAAATCTTCTTGTATTAATTGAACCATTTTTAATCGATCTAGAGGAACATCTTATTTATTATTTAATGTACTATGCTACATCAAGAGACCTGAGTGATTGGTGGAGCATAATAAAAATAAAATCTTGGGAAAAACATTTTACTAAAACATAATATGGTTCCAATGATGTAGAAGAAATTGAGTTTTTTCAAGATACTACTCAAAATATAACTTTTTCACAAATAGACATGAATATTGATGATAACATCACATAATTAAGGGTCGATGGTGATAATGATGTTAATGATGATACAAATGAATTTAATTTTGAAAGATATGATGAAACTGAAACTCAGATAGATATTGATGATGTAGATTATTAATATGAACATATTGACATCGTCATATATAAATATGATGATGATGGTGAACATTGACACAAATAAATGATGGTTATAATCAAAACTAATACATATCTATATATAATAGTCATTTTATACTATCTTCTACCAAAAATATGTTTGTGTTTCATATGGACCCTTATCTACTTTTTGACTTGTAGGAGGCTGAGCTACCTTTGGATGAGAAGGATTTAGGATCATTTGACCCTCAGCCTACTGGCGGTTCAAGGGTTACGTTGAGGGGGCACGATCTTGCACGATTGATGATTCCTGACCCTATCCCAAGCGACGTCCAAATCTTGGCTTCGATCCACACATGTAGAGGTATGGTAACCAATTTATTTTAGTTAGATTCCATTAATATATTTATATATTAATTGTTTGATCATTTATCTTTTTTCACAGTTTTGCGTAAGTAGCTCTTGGACATGGGAGTGCTATCTTGCACAATTATGTTTCTCAGCCATGAATCACATGGGAATAAATTTCAGTTGATATGCATCTCGACATGTTCAATCATTGGATGGTACATAAATATATAAAATTTATTTTGAAATTTATTTAATTAATAACTTGATATTAAAAATTATTTTAAGGGTTTATGGTATCACATCGATGATAGAATGTGTGATTATATCCACGTGGCATGGGAGGTGTCTATGTGTGACTGTTTCTTTCAGGTTTTGCAGAATTTGAGAAGGACCACCATAATGAAAGCATGAGTGACGGTATTTGATGAGTCATGTAGAGACCACTGATTAGAGTACATTTTATCACACATTTGGGATGGATTATGTTCAAACTAGAATGGTGGTGGATTCTAGAGGAGTACATAATTGGACCAACAGAACCAGGGGAGAAAAGAGGTGACGTATTGAACTAGTAGTCATACCTTCAGTACGCATATAGATCTTCTTGTAAGTATATATATAAAATATTGTATATAAATTTAAATATATAAAAATTATTTTCTATTCATATAGGCTATTGAGGAGCCTAATATTATGGGGTAAGACATTTATCAGAGGATTTATAGTGATCCAGCAACTGGAGTGATTAGAGGTGATCACCAGCTTCAGATTGGTGTCAGTCTTATTGCTTTTTAAATTTTAATATTAAATTCATATTATATTTCCACTATATTAATTTTAATTTTGAACTGAGGGAGTCGTAAAAGGCTATGACCTCTCAGACATAGGCTGAGAGTCAGGCCGAGATGGATGATCAGACTAGTGAACACCATTTCTATGTGAAAACAATGATGCAGACGTCCCAGTATTCCTTCAATAAAAGCCGATTAATTGGTATCAGCTCTAATTTGACTCATGGGAATTATTATGATACTTCTACAATGTAATTGCGCAGATCCAGAGGAGCTCCTGGAGAGACATCATCTTCTAGCTCATAGTATCAGGAGCAGCTATGAGCTCAGAGTGGGCTTTTAGAGAGTTTCCAAAAAAAGCTGTAAGAGATGCGTTAGTAGCAGTAGTAGTAGAAAAGCATGATGAAGTGGATATTAGTCCATGGATGCAGCAATAGCTACCCCAGTAGATGGATTACAAGTGCCTTCTAACTCGTAGATTAGGGATGTAGTTTCATCAACCATCTCCTCCAGCTCCTCAACCTCTTCCAGAACATTATCCCTCCAGTGATTTTTTGGGTACGATAACAACTTATGAATTCAATATTTGATGTCATGTGAAATATTTATAGTTTCTCCCTTTTATATTTGTGTGAATATTGCATATATTTTTTTAATATTCTTTTATGTTAATATTTATTATTAGTATTATTTTTTATTATTATTTTTTTTACTATAAATAATAATTATTATATTCTTTGATTTGATTATATTTTATTAATAATATTGTGAATTTTGGTATTTTTTAATTTTTTAATTTTAATAATACTAAAAATATTATTTTTTATTTATAATTTTATTATATATATATATATATTATTTTATTTAGTTTTTGAAATGGGGCCCTTAACGACCGGACCCCATCACAAATAGTATATATATATTTTTAAAAAAATTATTTGCATCAGGAAATAGGGCCCGTCACAAATAATTTATTTGTGGCGGTTTCATCAAAAATGGTTTAGATTTATATAACATTTATAAATAGAGAACTATTTTTGATTGGACAACGATCCCATTGCAATTACTTTTTGTGACGGGCCCGTCACAACACATTGATATATATATATATATATATATAATATAATCACAGATCTTTTTATGATGGGATTGTTTCCCTTCGAAATAGCCCGTCGCAAATACCTAAAATTACAACAGTGTAAGTGGGTAAAATAAAAAAAGAATATAATGTAATGTGTACTACATAAATCTGAATAAATATAAGTTACGGTTATTAATACATTAAACATATGTGGTTTCTATATTTATTCAGAGATATTTCTTTTTGTTATTTTTTCCACCTATATGGTGTATTTTAGAAAATTAGGTTTGATAAGAACATTGGGTTCCTTGGACACCTCTTGATAAAAAAATAGAATGTTATTATAAAATTAATTTAGAAAATTTGATAAGGATTCCAATATTTTTTTATTACATTCTTCCTTTACATCCCTTATACACCCCTTGAATATATTCTCTCTAGAGTGGTATTTATACACCCTGTGGATCTATCTTACAAATTACGACACAGTTTCATTAATGGATGTGGGTGAACTAAATGATGCTTAAATTTTTATTAGATTTTTTTATAAAATTAAAATTCATATAATATTAACAAATTGAAATTAAATAAAGAGGTATATTTATAGATCCTCAACCACTATTTCAATACGATGGGCATTGTCTCATACTCTCAAAAAAAATTTGATTTGTTTACTATGGGAAATATAGTGTTGAACAAGATTGTCTCTCTTGAGAAGAAATTGTGTGAAACAATATTACAGTTTTATTATTATTATTATATATATATATATATTATTTATAGAAACAAATTGAAAAATTGGGCCATATAGAGTGAGTTTGGAAAACAAATAATGCAAGGAAATCATTTCCATAAAAAATTAATCATGAATGAAATTATAACATAAAAACAAAAAAAATAATGAATTTATTTTATATAATAATACCCTTCATCAATCATTAATAATTACCCCTTATGATCAAATTAATTCAAATATGGTTCCCTTATATGTTTAACCTAAACCCCATTGAAAAACACAGGACCACAAATATTGTAGGAAATGAACACTGGGTTATCTTCATGACTTTCAGTCATGATACCCTAAATTGATTATGTTCAAAAATATCACTTGTGATCAGTGGAAAATAATGTATGAATAAAAATAACAAAGTAAATATTTGTCTAGATTGTCTATAATATTTTTACATAAAGAGTAATTCATAATAAGAATGGATTTGATAATTAAAGTGTTTCTATCAAAAATCAAAAAAGCCTAAACATTCAAGTTAGTTTTGTATAATTAATATAATTAATACATTATAAATTCATTTCATTAACCACAATTCTATAAATTATATTGAGTTTATAAGTATAAATTAACTAAATAGTTACATAATAATTATATTTACAATATAAATAAATTCTCTACCATTGGTGGAATTGTCATCACAAAGGTATTTAAAAAAAATGGTTTGAAAGGGTATAACTGAAACTTGTCTAAAATATTAGATTCCAGGACTAATAATCAAAATAAAATAAAGAAAATGTAATTACAAAGAAGTTAAATTAAGGTAAAATACATACTACATGAAAAAAAAGAAATTAGTAAAAGAATAATAAGAGTAGAAAATTATTAGAAGAGATATTTATTGATCCCCTTCATTCTTCCAATCAATTAGAAATCTATAATTGAAAAAATATCTTTGGATAAATCCTTCCACCACCCATACATAGAGTATTTATTATTTGAATGAAATTATTATTCACTTACCTCCATCTACCATGGAAATTAATTTAGTGAATGAATAACAATCCTAGTTAATTGGTCATAAACTATATCCTCCTCAATTCAAAAAAATACTTCCCAATTAATTTCATCAATTTCATACCACTAATGAAATACAAAACACATTATATCTCTCTATAAACATAAATTTCATGGTATTTGTCTTACATCAAAGTATGATATTAAATTGTAGGAAGTGATAACGATCTCGATTCAAGAGACTAATTCACATGATACTGAAAAGTAGAAACAAATAAAAGCTATAAAATATCGTGTGTTTATTAGTGTCTTAGTCTCCATGATATCATGTATTTGAGATCAACAAGTTGAAACCTTGCGAGAATAAGTATTAATTCTTATAATCCCCCAAAACTAGATTTTCAAATCTCATATATATTCTTTACACATGGTGTATATAGAGAATATAAATTTTTTTATGATTCAATTCATAATATATCATGGTGATTATTATATTTGGGTATTAATATAACATTTTTTTGACATGTAGTCTATAAAAATTACAATTTATATAGTAAATTCAGAAGAAATGTTAATATCATTGTAAATGAAAACACATGTATATATCAAACTATATATATTTAATGGTAATAAAAGTGTATATAAGATTGGAGTATAAGTACCCACTATAACAATATTTTTTGGTAAGGTATTGGAATTACTATGATGGATTGTGATGCCTTTACATAATTGATAAATGTATGTTACTATGTTTTTAAAGGTAATTTGAATGGGCATGGTTTGAAATCTTTTTTTTTTCAATTGACCTCCTTAATGTGATTTATTATTATCTAAAGAATTATTTATTTATGTGACTGATGTTTTAATTTCATTGTTTTTAGTGTTGATTTATGATATTCTATTTGGTATCGATGTTTAGGGTGGGGTTTTCCATTATAGTTGATCCTTAAAGGGTTAAGAGAGGTCTGAAAACCCATATTGGATTCACTTTTTTGTAGGATAATAATCTCCAGGGGATATACATGTTTTTTTGGTGTGACCAAGATGTTTTGGGATGTTTATTGTATAAGAATTGATAGATGATTAGATGTTAGGGCTTAGGTCGTGAGTGACTTGTTCTTAGATGACAAGTTGGTGACCTTGTGAGATGGTTCGTGAGCCCTGTTTATTATTTCATTCATGTACTGACTTTGTGGTTGTGATTGGGAAAATATTCTATTGTGGATGATGTGCATCCTGATTTATTTATCTACATTGAGTTAGTTGTCTCTATAAGGACAATCGTGGGTGATTCGGGGCCCTTGATGTGTCTGATATTTTGGACAACGTTTAGTGATAAGGTGTTGTTTGATAAAGTTAGTGCATCCTCCTTTATGGGAGAAGGGATGGGTATGGTATATTATCTTAATCATAGATTTTGTGAGAAAGTATATCCAGTAAACATAGTTTGAAACCTCCCTTTAGTGGTTAGGTATTGTTAGAGACCTGATGATACCCTACCTTGCACATTCAGGTGGTTATCAGGA
This sequence comes from Viscum album, assembly GCA_963277665.1. Taxonomy (NCBI): domain Eukaryota; kingdom Viridiplantae; phylum Streptophyta; class Magnoliopsida; order Santalales; family Viscaceae; genus Viscum; species Viscum album. Next base: position 285,475,924 of record OY728153.1, on the reverse strand, counting down.
CCTGACATGACACCAAACTGTGTATATTCGAGTATGGGTTGTGGTGTATTAAAAAACTGCACAATGACTCTTAGATCATCGGTTTTATTTGTTGGTGTGAGGTGAATCCATTATTTTAACATTGATTGAATTTTGGTGGGGTCATGTGTTGTTATGTGTTAGTTAGAGCATGACGACCTATCATGTATTTTTGTATATGAATAATGTATTAAATTTTCATGTGGGTAAGTTACATGGGAATGAATACACTTTTTATATGTATTGCATTCAAATCCACTTCGTCACAACAATAGTAATTATTATTGAGGAATTATGGACTCGTATTAGGTATTTAGACTCACCCCTACTAGTATACATGACATGAGTTTCATTATACTCGGGTATAACAGAATGTTTTCTCAATTAGAATAAGTATCTCTTGAATTTGGACATGTGATTCAACATTATATTTTTTTAGAGGTCAATATATATATGCATGTTAGATTATTGAAATTTGTTTGTAGTATATTGTAGTTAATGTAAATATTTTTTTTGGCATTTGTATTTGCCATTGTTTCATTTATTTATATGATCGATGTAATATATTTATCAGCATCTACAATGTTGTTTTTATGGAATCATCACATATATAGTTCAATACTTTATATTAGACACTATAAAGGGCCTATTAGATCCTTGTTTATGATATATATGTTTGTTTATGTCTATTATATGAATGGTTCATTTTTAATTTTCAATAGAATTTTGAATTACCATAAGCCTTATTTCTATAGGGAATAGTCTTCTAATGATAGTCATTACCCATAACCGCTATTTTGTAGCCTCCTTTACAAGATTATTCACACTATAGGTAATGTGACAACCCCCTTATAAGTATAATTTTATACATAGAGTTTTTGTTTTTATAGATACCATCCCACATTCATAATCAGCCACCTTAGTGAGCAAGTGAAGGAGAATCAGATGTATGTTGGCACAATGTTATGGATGCTAAATATATTCATTTCAACATGTTATTATCTATTTCTAGAGACTGTAATATGAAATATAAACAAATTGATTCATATACTATTATCACTCAATAATCCTTAAAAATTGAACAATACTATTAAGAAAAATAAGATTTTCATTATGCTGTATAATTGAAAACTTGAAAATGGATACCTTGCTAGTGCTCTCACATTCATTATGTAGATGTATATAATTCATTTAGGAAACTTTTGATTCCGTATGAATTAAAAATTATCCATTTATCTCATTTTATTATAATTACAAAAATATATTATTCATATTCATGTTGAATTAAAAAATGATCAATATGAATATGCCACTTATGAATCCATTTAATATGCTTCTCCAAGAAGATAGTGATTAGAAGGAACATGGTTCCTCAACACATAAGGTGAAAATTTGAGGTAAATGTTTTAAAAACCATTCATAATGAATTATTATTTTTCAATACCCTTCAAATAGGTAAATGAAAAAGTTGGAGATAAATGACCAAAGATTCCATTTTTTCACATTTGAATTTAATGGACTTAAAAAGAGAAACTATAATGAGTTAAAGAATAGTGTAGTATAATAATTTAATTCATTTTTATTCATCATTGAATTTTACTTTTATAGTAAAGTAAATGGTTATTAAATAGAATATCTAACTCACATATTTTTATTTAAATACCAAAAATAAGTAATTGAAAAAAATACCTAATGTGAATTCGTTATTTAACTAAAGTGTTATGATTATTATGTCATCTAGAAGAATGTTGAAAATTCTCGTTGATATGTGTATTGATTATTATAAAACTAATATTTCACTTTTAGTTTTAATAAAACAATTATGTTAGTGTAAAATTATAGAAATAATTAGAAATTATTTCATATTTTAAATGAATGTTGTTTTTCTAGATCATAATTACTTTTTATTTCAGTAAATTAAATCATAGATGTGAAATATCCATAATTCGTTATGAAAAATAAATATAAGATATGAATAATACTAAAACAAGGAATGATATTTATTAGTAATGTAAAAATAGTGTTATTTTTATAGAAATATCTAAAATGGTGGTTATACTCTTTTGAGAAAAAATCCATTGGTATTTTGATATATATATATATATTGTTTTAATACAAACAGAAAATAAGAAATTAATGTTCATAAATCCACAATGGGTTTTCAATCAATTTATTAAGATACATCCAAAATATTCAAAAAATCTTCCTAAAATATATCCATATACATCATAGATTATTTTAAGAGAGTTGAGAAATGTAATGTGAATTTGTGAAAATAACTTGAAAAATATATAAGATCCTATGGGTGGATTACTCATCGAATATATTAACCAGTGATTAAATGATAATTTAAATATATATTTGAGAAAATACTAAACCCAAATTACAAGATATATTTCAAATTGATGATATTAGTAAAAACATGATAAATGATGAGACATATAAGTATTTGATGTCTACCATAATCCCATTCATGACATGTTTCCCAAATAATAACATTATCACTTAACCATATTCCAAAAATATTAACTAATTGATATTAGATAATTTGTAATATTAAATGAATCCACATTGTCATGGATTCATGTGTTTTTATGAGAACCGTTTGTTAGAGGTAATTTTATAAAACAATATTATATAATAAAAATAGAATGTGTATCTTAGATAATTATCCTAAAATCAACTTAGTATATAACAATCCCTAAGATAGAAAAATATATGTTAGTGATTTAAAATATTATTAAAATAGGTATTCAATTATTTTTTAAATAGATGTAGAATGATAGACTTCATTGAAGTCAATGCTCTAAATTTACATGAGTTATAATAGGAACACTAAACTACATTGTGATTATTGAAGGGATTTGATCCAAAGATGTAAACATTATATGAAATTTAAAACCAAATTGGTGGGTCTATATAAATTTATATAGGTGTTAAATAATTTCATAAGAATAATGAGCCATATAAAAACCAAATATTCAAATAATCAAAGACTATAAATTTAATAAGAATTAAAAATTGGATTCCGTGTACTAAAATATACATCAACATTTTTCTAATTTATCCAGTTGATGTAAAGTAATATGTGGTTATTCAAGGAGAAACAATATATTGATAGTAAAGCTTATAGCTATAAGTCATGATCAGTCAATGAACACGATCTATTCCTCAATATTCAAAAAGAAGTCATTTTAATTATACAAAACAAAAATACATTCTATGATTATGAAATTTAGAAAACTGATTCCAAGAAAACATTCTGTAATAGAAACCTTAGGAAAGATAACTATTTTACACAATCATAAGGGCCACTATCATCATGGAAAGATGATAAGGTATTCTTGTTTTAAAGCTCCATTTATATTTGAAGTAAATTATCATGATTATAAAATATATATTTTCCTGAATTTATAAGTGAGTTTGGTTTTATTAACAATGAATATGATCAATGGTTTTATATGAGGTTAGTGGGAGTGCCATATTTTTATAAGATAAAAGGTATTATAAAATAATATATAAAATAGTTAAAGAGTTTGTTATTTCCTATGTCACCTGCAGTAAAATCCCTATTAAATGACATGTTATAAAGCAAGATCATGTTTTTATAATAAAAAACATTGAATACACATACATGATTAATTCTATTAGATAATCTATGATATTCACCAATATATGATATTTCTTGTTCATAAATCATAGTGTGTATGATTTTAATTGAACTAATATAACGATATATGGTTTTTTTCAGAACAGTTTGATGGTTCTGAAGAATGTATGATGGATTAGCTCCTCATAACAAGAGAAGTGGGAATACTAGTTATAATGGATATACAAAATTAGTTTTCATATTGATTAATATAATCATATATATCAAATTAAGTCTAATTAAATAAAAATTATATGATTATTAAATCCATTGGTATCCATATATAAATAAATTGAGAAAATTGTGGCTTCTGATGCACCTTAAAATCACTTTAAACACTGTTGTTTTCTATATTTCACTACTATACTATTATATTAATGCATTATCAAAACATATATTATGATAATTTTATAAATAATATATTAGAAAAAACTAAATGTTTATGAAATATTTCAAAACGGAAAATATATGTTGATATATTGTTTTATGATTTTTTTCTCAACAAATTGATGTCACATTAATTTCTGTATCCACAAAAGGATGTGATGGGACCCATGACAATAGAAATAACTTAGCAGAAGAATGATTATCATGTTATAGATAATAAGTTTTTAGTTAATCATTGGTTCTAGTGAATGTGGGATCTTGTTGGAGTTATTTCCCTAGAACATACTAACTTTTTAACTTAAATTTAAATAATATTAATAAATATCATATCATATTATGTTTTTTATTTATATAACATTAATATGATATTTTCCTTAGAGTTTTTCTGCATTGAATGGGTATAGTAGATACCCACTATAATGGGAACCGAGAAATTATATTTATGTAATGTTAAACATCTATTTTATGGTTAATATTAAAATCATTTGATAAGAATAAGAAAATGTCTAACTATTAGGTTTTTGGGGATCATAAAACATATAAATTATTTCCTGTAAATTTCAATCTTCGTAATCTCAAATATATAAATTTATAAGGATAAACCCAATAATAGTAATTACATACATTTTATATATAATTGGTTATTACTCTATGTGAATGTTTGTATTGATCCATATACTTGAAATTATTAATAATGTTTAGTATGAAACACATAATTTTATATTTGAATGAAAACAATGATAAAATATACTCATGATGAGGTAACCTATGTTTGTGTGTAAATAGTAATATAAAATTAATTTAATAATTCAAGAAATGATTTTTCTAATCCTATGTCATGGAGGAATATGTCTCTAAAATTTTTATTCAACTCAAAATATATGATTAAATACATAGAAAGGGTAGTTCATTAAGATGATATTTTTAGAATTTGACAGATATATAAATAAATATTATTGGGTGATGTAACAAGTATTCCTCATTCTTGATGACATATTAGTAGAAAAAAGATTCTATTATAAAAAATGATCATTTTAAGTATTATGGCACTATGGCATTAATGTTTTTCACTATGTGTATCTTGTTGGGTTTCTATACATTGATCATGGACCTTATGTAAGTTCACACAATGTCACTAAGTAATTTTCATAGAGGTCATGCACTAAGAGTATAAATGATTTCATTAAATTATGATAAATTTAATATTGAAAACAAATATTATTATCTAAATATAAAATAATTATTATTCAAGTATTATTGATTGAATAAATTCAATGATGATATATTGTAGTTTTGGAAATATGAATTGAATTTTATCACATAATTATTATTCAGAAGGTAAATAAAAAATATTTCATGTCCACCAGTATAGTTAATAGACTTATAGGAATATTAATTTTTTTATTTTGATATTAAAATAAGAATTTTTTCATAAGTTTAGTAAATATATCAATTTTTTATTTATTAAATAAAAATTATTAATTTTATTAAATATTTTATTATTCAAGGGACTGATATATTATTGTGATTATTTACTGGTCATGTTAATATACCAATACAAATAATATATATTATTACATATCATTAATTTTCATTTGGAAAATAATATTTAAATGAGTGAATTTCATGAGATATAATAATAATATTATAATTATTATTATATGACATGGGGATTACATAGAATAAATAATATGAAAAATTTAATTTTTGAATTTATCAATTTTCATCCCTAATTATAAAATCCTAGTCATATCATTTTTAGATAACGAAGGATGATGTGAAAAATGGAGTATCTCTAAATAATTCACTCAATACCTATCGATTAAATCCTATATCCCCCTCTCAAGAACATGGAGAGGAAAAGATAACCCCTTATTATGAACAATGATAAATGATATGGAGCTCTAGGTTCCATTGTTCATGTACTTGATATACTAAGATTACTGGTTTGATACAATAAGAGTAATTGTATCATGGATTCTCCACAGAAATGAAGAAACAATAAGTGGGAAATTAGAAAGTGTCTGTAAAGAAATCATGGTTTAATGTATTTTTTGTGTAAAATTTTTTACAAACAATTTTTTGGGAATGTCCCTCAATAAAAACAATAGGTTCGTGTTTATCATGTTATTTAGATTTATGCATTGAAAAAAATATAAAATAATTGGTAGCTCACCCACCACTTCCACTTCCCCATGAAACCATCATTATTCAAATATAGTTTTTCTATCTAGAATGAAAGAAAATTTGATCTATTATATAGTTTATCATAGTTTCAAATGTTATACCAAATGGGAATAAGGGGTAAATATATCTCGAAAATATAATGAAAATAACTTTAATGATTCATCAGACAAGGTACTGCTGTATATATTGATGTTGATGAGATTAAGGAAATGATAATAAAAATCGAGGTTCAACATAGTCATTATAAATTTTTTTGTTGAACTATGGAATTTTGAATATATATCTCTTTTTGAATGTTATATAAAATATATAAAATAATCAATTGTATTAAAACTATAAAACCAAAAATTGAACAATATAAAAAGTGATTCTAGTTTCAATGATGTACTTTCTCTATTAAATGATATATTTCTAAATAAAAATGATCTTCTCTATGAGAATATTATGAAAATGGAATGTTATGTTTGATGGGTTTGATATATGAGAAAATTCATTCTTACAGTTAGAACATCATATTATTTTAGAAAGATGATGAATATTTATAAAAATGTCCCAAGTGGAGTGTATCTTAATATATGGAAAACACAATTTCTATGAAATACTGTGTGAAAATATACTAGTATTCATTGATTTCGATGGAAATATGACCATTTAGATAATATTTGTATATTAAGAAGGCAGATATATAAAATAATTATGAATGGAAAAGTATGGAACCCAAAAAATTCTTCCCAAGGGAAAAAATTGATAAATGAGTATCTTAGAGTTGGTAACGAGTCGTTAATATTTTACCATTCATTATATGTGGATGGAATTAATTCCCATGGTGAACAAAGATGAACCCACAACACATAAGTGATTATGTTTGAATATTATAATTTACAACCAAGAATATACATTTCATGACTGAAAAATCCTTATACTGAAATGGAAAATTATTTGTCTCCACTTATTGAGTATTTTATATTTTTACAAGTAACATTTTTTACACTGTATAATGCTCATCAAAATTAATAGGTTATTTTTGGGAGACACATTAGTTGGTAAGAAAAATTACTTTATATAGTATGGAAATTCTTTCGGGTATAATATTAAAGGGGTGTTAGGGTGTCTAAAATATAAATAATGTATACCATACCTTAGGTAGAACAATAATATGAAAAACTTATAACAAAGATATTAGTTTTTTTTACCTTGATGATATCAGTATCAATCATGGATGAAGACATTTGATGGGAACATAGGAGAAAAATTTTCACCTTCCTAATTGAAAATTGATTGACAACATATGATGTTAATGGACAAAATTAATGTATCTTCTAAGTTATTATCTAAAAACAATTCAATTAAGGGTTGCAAAAAGATATATATTTATCTGAACTTCCATACTAGAATAGTATTAATGTTATACATTTTTTTGGTGTCAATAATATAAATAAAAATTTATGTGATATTTTAATTGGAACATTACTAAATACACAAGGGGAGACTGAATATAGATTTATTTCTATTTTATATATGATTGATATTTTCATTATGGAAAAGATAGTGACAATAAATTTTGGGAAATGGAAATTTCCTCCTCCAGAGGTTCACACTATTTTTAAGAGAGAGATATTTCATTTCATTAATTTGTAAATGGTTTAATGTCCATAGAGGAGTATTAATCAAATATAAAGAACGTTTTACCAATGAAGGACCTCATTTAATAAAATTAAAATCACATGAACGAAATGTTTTAATTCAAAATTCTGTACCCATGGTAACACAATGCATATTTCCAATAATATTTATTATATTACAACAAGGATTTGTTTTTATTCAAATAAATATCATGTAAATTTATTGATCAACCAATGTTTCTAAAAATGGAAACATATAATGGTATAAAATTATATAATTTATATATTTTCATCTCATAATCAGTATTTTATATTCGATTTCACTTAACTATTCATTTAATAATAGAAATATAATTATGTGTAATATCATGTTTTATATGGATGTACCCCTATTGACTTTAATATAAAGAATATATGTAGAGACCCAAATCTTGACATACATGGACATTAGATTACTTTTTGAGTAATGATTAATACATAACAAAAACATACTCACATGGACCATTAAAGATTAGTGTTTTTGGAAACATGGAATATAATATTATAATCGTGGTGAATAAACTTCAACATCTCATATAAAGATCTTCCCCTTTTTTTATCACCCAAAAACATTCCTTAAATCATGGGGAAAAGAAAACATATAAATGGAAATCTCAAATTCTCAGTAAGTGTATGCATGGAGAAAATAAAACAAATCATATACATTTGAACTTAATAAAACATGAACATAATGTTTAAACATCAAAATTTTGAGCGATGACACAAAACATGGCAGTAAGTAAGGCATATATCATAAAGAAACATTAATCATGATAAAATATAATGTGAATAAAACATGTAATTGTGGAAACCATTAAGAACATGTTATGATTTCCATAGTAGCCAAGACATTGCTTCCAAGACCATCTTAGTTGACAAAGTCCCATTCTGAATAGAGTTCACTCCTCGTTCTAGTCCTGTATCACTGAACCGGATTAACATGTCATTCTAGACTTGTCTATCTCACGATATATAAATATTTACCCAATGCATTGGAGGGAGATATAAGTCCCACCTGTCTCATAATTATACCATTCTTACGTTTTCCACAACATAAACATAAATCATTCATCAAAACCCTATGAATAAAATGCGTTTCATAAACATCATCCCATCATAAAATAATCCATATAAAAAAATGGATATCATTTCATCATAAGAAAATTAAAACCATGTAAATCATAGAGAAATTATATGTGAATCATACACATATGAAATTATGTCATCTTAGATGGAAAATGGTTTTGATAAAACACTAGAAATGAATTCTTGAGGAAAATATCCTTTCTTCTTCAAAATCATTTTCGTTCCACATAATGCCGTGAAATTTTAAAAGAAAAGGATTTTTTTCAAAATATTCATGAAATCTTATAGAGTGGGCTTCATGAAAATAATGCGTTATTTAACCGTAAAAATCCGTTCATGTCGTATATTTTAAAAAACATTTTTCTCATAATTTGGTCGAAAAAGACAAAAAGTTCATTGTATGGTAAACAAAAGGAATATTTGTTCCATACAATGTGGTAAAAGTCAAGAAAGGGGTAAAATTGACTTTATACATACATGGATGAAATTAAAACATTTTTTGAAAACATTTTGAGAATATATGGACATGTATGATAAACATAACCCTACTAAATACTTACCAACAAACAATCTCGAATAAGAATGAGATTGGAATAATTATCCCTTACCATTTATAATCGGTGAAATAATACATGTCATAAAATAAAGAAATTTACATGCATATGTAAATACCATATCCATCATAATAAAAATCATAAATCTTTCATGGGAAGCATAAACACCATACAAAAGAAATAGGTTGTGATTAAGGCATATGTCTCACAGAAATAAAGGTGAGACAAAATAATCCCTTACCTTAGATATGATATGCTTCGTACATATCCAAAACATCTGTATTATGATTTAAATAATTTCATTTAATTATTAAAGAATCATATTCATTGTTATGATATCATATATGTTTCAATTATGACTTTATATTACCTGTTCTTCTGTAAATTCCACTTTAAAACAATGTTTTGGGTAAAATCGTTTCATTTATCGCACATGGTTTGACTCATTTTTCTTACTTATATCCTTATTTACATAGTTCCAGAATTTAAAACATCATTTATATTAAATATATATTCATAATATAAATATATATGATAGATCGATAAACGGAATGAAATACACCGTTAATGGAGACGGTAGGCCGACCGTACGCAAGAATGTTGTTTTCGTTTCCTTATTGAATTGAATGGAATTAATTAAATGAAGAATATATGTAAATAAATCCAGTATCATTATTATGTAATATCTTTCATGATTATTTATTATATATACTTTATAATCATACTTGAATGGTTAATCATGGAAAATGAATCTCATCGTGTTCGTGGAGACGATAGTCTGTACATACGCACGAGCGATGATATCATTCCCATAATTAATGAATATAATTGGAGTGGATGATATAATTTATAAGAATCATTTTTATGTTATATTAACCATATATAGTTATTTTTTACACCATTATACCCATCCAAGTAAGGTTATGGTGGAAAAAATAATTACACCACGGCGTGGAGACGATATTCCGTACGTACGCACACATGGTGATTTCATTTTCCATAGGATGTATAGAAAGTGAAATTGGGTTGTTTAATATTTATAATATCACATAATTATTTTAGTGATACTGATTGTATTACTTTACAATAAAACAACTAATGAAGAGGATGTTCAAGAAGAAAGAAACTTGAAATAATCAGTAATAGAGATTACCTCTTCTTCGACGCACCTCATTTAAGATTCCTCTTAAAGGACTAGAGTTGGTCTATTGAGAAGACAAAAACCTCCACAATTTTTCTCGGGAATTGGAGAAGATAAATGGGCAGGATTTGGCCGAGCATGAAGGCTCAAAGTGTTGTGAAGAGGAGAGAGAGGAGAGGGGCAGTTTTGGAAAAAATTAATATATTATTTTATAATAAAGTCATATTCATTTTATAATAGCTCCAAATTGAATTATTTCGAATTTAAAGAGGTGATGGGTAGAAATAATCTTAACCAATAGATTTTAGACATTTTTAGTTTACTATTTGAACCGTATCATTTAGATTTAACTCTAAGTTAAATAATTTAACCTTTACGTTGTCTTCTTGTTTTCTTACACTATATGGTTAATAAACATATTATAACAAGCCAAAAGAACCCCAAATGGTTAATTATTAATATATATTACATTATGTAAGTAATTTGGCAGAACTGTATATTTTTACGAATAAAATAACAATTAATAATATAATATGTTTTTTAAAAACTATTTATGTCAATTTTGACACTATTTGGTAATTGATTTTTGTGAAAATCATAACAGCATGATTAGTTATAAAATATTTAATTAAATCAATACTAACATTTCATATTAACCTAAAAAATTAGTTCAATTCATAAAAAGTCTCAAATTACATTTATTTGGGTATTTATAATATCAATTATGTTAATATTTCCTTAATAAGGTAATTACTGCATCATCATTGTGTCATAAATAAATTAACTTATTTAATGTCTAAAAATTATAAATAAATTACCATTTTATATAAAATATTTTTATCTTTCTAATGAATATTTATAGTAAAATTTATCTTATGTATATCCCTATATTAAAAAAATGATTAGTTATTGTACTTTGATTTTAACTATTTTAACTCTTCTTTAAATAAAATAATAATAAGTGTCCTAATATAACCCAAGTGGACCAAATAGGTTCATATTTTATTCCTAAGGTTTTTTGGTACTAATTAAACTTATCCAATAGAATTAGGACACGTGTTAGGGTAATAATAATATCATTTTTACCCTTAATTACCCTATTTACTTTTAACTGAGGTAAATAAAAGTAAGAAGTTACTATTAACCAAAAAAAGTTATCTTATTGAACCACATATTACTCCTTCATATTAACTTTGTCTCTCGGATGTTTGAATTTCAATTAACATAAGTATTAAAATTATGTTTTATGTATATTTGCAAATTCTCCTAGGAGGTGGGTAAAAGACGGTAAAAAGTTCAATAAAAAATTTGCATATGTAAAATTATTATAAAATGACTCCAATGAATTGCATTGAACTTATATAGGTATCATGTATCTATTTTTACCTAAACTAAATTTAAATAAAAATAAATGATTATTTAAATAAAATGTTTGTTTTAACCAATAACTTAGTGTTTTCACTATTCATAAAAAATTGAATGTTTTCAGAAAAAAACCAAAAATTCACCCTAGGCTAATTTTGATATTCTGGATCAAATAATGAATTCCATTTTGAAAGATAAAATTTATAAAATTTTGAAAATTGTGTATTAATATTCATAATGGCTAGTTCATATAATATTTTAATAACTTATAGTTTTTTAGTGAAACTAATTATTGCGTACAACACAAGCTATCATGGAAGGTCGCGATTTCATGTCATGAAAGCCAAGTCCAGGTTGCGTATAGTTCTAGATTCCTTTTTTTGTGTATAATATAATCAAAACATATTTCATTTATACATTGAATATATATAAATATATATATATACACATTCAATGTTGCGTAGAATAACTTCTATCAAAAGAACTTGAAATTTTGTGTAACACTATCCAAGAATAGTGTTGTGTATACTACAAGAAAATACAGTGTTGCGTATAGCGCAAGATAATCTTGGTGTATCATACAACAAAAGACATAAAATAAATTAAAAAGAATACTTCTCATAAAATCTTTGGGTGTAACATTCTACCCCCATTCAAATGAATTTCACCCTCGAAATTCGTCAGGGTTATAAATCGTTTACTACTTGAAAGTTTCTCTCATAGAAACCCACATCGTCAAAAGTAATATTAAAACATTATTTTAAAAACTAATGTATCAAATGTAACGGTTACCCAAATTAACTCATCACTGGGTTTCCACATAGGAGAACATAGGTGAAAAATATGGATATGGAAGAGAAATATAACCATCTACTTCTAATGAAGAGTGGTATAGGACATGGCTATGAAAAATCCAACAATCAAAAAGCCATAACTTTGTGATGATATACGACACCATCTAATTAATCGGATATGAGGGCACTAGGAAAACATTTTTGTTTTTCAAGATAATTTCCCTAATATTGAAGAATTTTTGAATTAAATGAATTACTTACTTGATTTTGGTACAATCTCACCATTTCTCATGCCTGGAACCATTTCCACTTCATATCTTAATGAAGTGAAGTTGAATTTTTTTAGAAGGTTTAGCAGATCATGAAATACAATGATAGGTCATTCCATGTATCTTAAACATAAGGTACATAAGTCCATATAGGGTGAGATTAATTGTATTTGGTTCCAAAATGGACTTATACTTCATCTACCATCCTACTTAATAAAATAAAACCAGTTTCAACTAACCAGGGACTTTCTGTAGGCCAGTGGTGTGCGATAAAGACCTGTTGCACTTTGGTCGTGGGTTTGATTCCCACAGCCTTGTCTGACGTGATGGGTTGTCGCTCGTCCTATGGGTTGTCCTTTTTCTAAAACTACACTATTATAACATTCTAGAAATAGTATCGAAAAAGTTCTAGCCTTAAACAATTCAATCTCATGTCCAAATTAATCCATTCCAACCTTTAGGCTTATCGAAAATACTTCTTCCCAATCATATAGTATAAAGAAAATGATTACTATAAATGTCATCAACCATGCATGGGAATACCATCATTTATCCCACAAATATCATATGATATATTTTTTAGGTCACATTCCAAACATGTGAATACCTTAATCATGTAGTCTCTAGAAAAATGAATACACATTAAACCTTAGTGAAAACATGAATGATGTCAAAAGTCAACTCATTCCCCATACAAAAATCCCAAAATTTCTATATACTAAAACCATGATATAACTTTGTCCTTATATCAGTCATGAGCTCATGAATACTATAAAACAAATTATTTTCTCTTTATCCCATTATTATGCGCATATCATCTGCTTTCCAAAAATATTTCAATCACTTTTCATGGTTACCGATGCCATATTCTTATGGAAAACCACAATGGACAAATACATAAATATTCCAATATACAATAAAATTACCTCAACAAAATTATTCTTGAATACCAATACATAAACACTTCAATCCATCATCTACAATGATTTTCATGGAATATGTCCTTCCTTGATTTAGAAGTAAACTCTTAGGTAAGGGCATTGAGTTGGGGAATTCCCATGTTCTCCATAGATAAGACATTGAACTCCATCACAGTCTATCACTCTATGACCCTTCTCCCTACACAGATAACATCTTCCCCTCTATTTGATGTATTCATCAAAGTTCTTCTTCACTTCTTTAGAAATCTCAATCTTTCTTTCTCTATGCTCCTGAACATGTGAACATGAATAAAAGTCCATCATCCTCTAATTTTATGAATTAGGAATACCACTAATGTTCACCTTGTTAATCATATATCGCGATGACCGATTCGGCATAATCACAAGTCTTTCTTTCTTGGAATTACAAAATTTCATTGCTCATAGTCACCAATATGTCCATTAGATTCAATGTTGACCCAATTCCTTCTGGTTCCCTCCATTGACTAAAACTAATATCCATGGTGTAAGAAACAATTAAAATAAGGGGAACCACATAATCATAAAAAGTCACTTATGGGATGTCTAACTTGTAACACAATCTTTAATCCAAGACAACTTAGGTTCACCCTAAGTTATTCATGATAGTAAACATAATTATAGGATTGTAAACTCTAGTTATACTAAATCTTATGGACATCCTTAGACATACCTTAGAAATATATCTTGGGATATTACTAAAGTTTTCACATCCTAGTTTCCAAAGGTTAACTAAAATTTTCCTCTTATACCAACTGTAGGGACCCAAAGCTTGACGTACATGGACATTACATTACTTTTTGTGGAATACTTAATACATAACAAAAACAGACACGCAAGGACCTTAATAGTCTACTGTCTTTGGAAACTCGGAATATAATCTTCTAATCACGGTGACAGATCTTTAAAATCTCCCATAAAGATTTTCCCATATTGTTTTCTTCCCTAAAAACATTCCATAAATCCAGGGGGGAAAACATATAAAGGATGAGCTCAATTTTTCAGTAAGTTTAAGAATAGAGAAAATAAAACATATCATATACATTTGATCATAAAAAAACATGAACATAATGTTTAAACATCACAATCTTGATCAATGACATAAAACATGGCAGTACGTAAGGCATAGATCATAAAGAAACATCAATCATGATAAAATAGAATGGGAATTAAACATGTAATTTTGGAAACCATGAAGCACATGTTACGATTTCCATAGTATCCAAGACATTGCTTCCATGAGCATCTTAGTGGACAAAGTCGCTTTCGTAATCAAGTTCACTCCTCTTTCTAGTCCTATATCATTGAACCAAATTAACTTTTCATTCCAGCCATGTCTATCTCATGAGATATAAATCTTTAGCCCATGTAATGGAGGGAGATATAGTTCCCACCAATCTCACAATGAAATCATTCTTATGTGTGCCACAACATAAACAAAAATCATTCATCAAAACCCAAAGAATAAAATGGGTTTCATAAACATCATCCCATCATAACATAATCCATATAAAACATATGGATATCATTTAATCATAAGAAAAGTGAAACCATGTAAATCATAGAGACATTATATTTGAAACATACAGATATGAAATAATTGCATCTTAGATGGAAAATGGTTTTGATAAAACACTTGAAATGAATTCTTGAGGAAAATATCCTTTCTTCTTCAAAATCGATTTATTTTCACAAAATATAGTGACATTTTAAAAGAAATGGATTTATTTATAAATAGTCATAAAATTTTATAGAGTAAGATTCATGAATATAAGGAGTTATGAAACTGTAAAAATCCATTCATGCCGTATAAGTTAAAAAACATTTTCTTGTAATTTGGTCTAAAAAGTCAAAAAGTACTTCGTATGGTAATCAATAGAAAGATTCCTTCCATACGATGTGGTAAAAGTTATAAAGGGGTAAAAATGACCTTAAACATATATGGATGAAAATTAAACATTCCATGAAAACATTTTGAGAATATATGGACATGGATGATAAACATAACCCTAGTAAATACTTACCAATAATCAATCTCGGATAAGAATGCGATTGGAATAATTATCCCTTACCATTTATAATCGGTGAAATCATACGTGTCATAAAATAAGGAAATTAATATGAATATGTAAATATCATATCCTTCATAATAAAAATCATAAAACATTCATGGGAAGCATAAACACCATACAAAAGAAATAGGTGGTGATTAAGGCATACGTCTCACAGAAATAAATGTGAGACGAAATAATCCCTTACCTTAGATCCGATATGCTTCGTATGTATACAAAACTCCTGTATAATGATTTAAATAATGTCATTGAATTATTACAGAATCATATTAATTGTTCTGATATCATATATGGTTCACTTATGAATTTATATTACCCGTTCTTTTGTAAATTCCATGTTAAAGAAGCGTTTTGGGTAAAATCATTTCATTTATCGTATATGTTTTGACTTGTTGTTATTACTTATATCTTGATTTAATTAATTCCAGAATGTAAAATATGATTTATATATAATATATATTCATAATATAAATATATTTGATAGATCGATAAACGAAATAAAATACACCGTTCATGGAGACGGTAGGCCGTATGCACGCAAGAACGATATTTTTGTTTCCTTATTGAATTGAATAGAATTAAGTAAATGAAAAATATATTTAAATAAATAAATTATCATTATTATGTAATATATTTCATGAATATTTACTATATATACTTTATAATCATACATTAATGGTTAATCATGGAAAATGAATCTCATCGCGTTTGTGGGGACGGTAGTCCGTACGTACGCACGAGCGATGATATCGTTCCCATAGTTATTGAATAGAATTGGAGTGGATGATATAATATATAAAAATAATTTTGATGTTATAATAACCATATATATTTATTCGTTACACCATTATACCCATCCAGGTAAGGTGGTGGTGGAAAAACTGATTACACCACGACTTGTAGACGGTATTCCGTACGTACGCACACGCGGTGATTTCATTTTCCGTAGGATGGATAGATGGTAAAATGGGGATGTTTCATATTTATAATATCATATCAATATATTAGTGATACATATTTAATTACTTTCAATGAAACAACTAAATAAGAGGATGTTCAATAAGAAAGAAACTTTAATGAATCGGTAGAAGAGATTAGCTCTTCTTCGACACACCTCCTTTAACATTCCTCTTGAGGGACTAGATTTGGTCTTTTGAGAAAACCAAAACCTCCAGAATTTTTCTAGGGAAGTGGAGAAGATAAATTGGTAGTATTTTTCCGATCTTGAAGGCTCAATGTGTTGTGAAGAGGAGAGGGAGGAGGTGCCCTTTTATAAGGGAGGAAAGGGGCACCTTTGGAAAAACATAGAATATTATTTTATAATAAAGTAATATTCGGTTAATAATTGATCCAAATTGAATCATTTCGAATCTAAAGTGGGGATGGGTCGAAATAATCTCAACCAATAGTTTTTGGAAAATTTTAGGTTACTATTTTAACCTTATCATTTAGATTTAACTCTAAGTTAAATAATTTATCTTTTACCGTGTCTTCTTGTTCTCTTAAACAATATGGTTAATAAACATAATATAACAATCCAAACGAACCCCAAGTGGTACATTATTAATATATATAACTTTATCTATGTCAAATGGCCGAACTGTAGATTTTTAGGAACTTAATAACAATTAATAATATAATATTTGTTTTACAAACTATTTTTTGTCAATTTTGACACTATTTGGTAATTGATTTTTGTGAAAATCATAATAGCATGATTAGTTCGAAAAAATTTATTTAATTCAATAAAAACATGTCATATTGACCTATAAAATTAGTGAAATTCATAAAAAGTCTCAAATTACATTTATTTGTGTATTTATAATATCAATTATGTTAATACATCATTACTAAGGTAATTACTGCATCATCATTGTGTCATAAATAAATTAAGAAATTTAATGTCTAAAAAATATAAATAAAATACCAATATATAGGAAATATTTATTAGATTTATAATGAATATTTATAGTCAAATTTAACTTATGTATAACCGTATATTAAAAAAAATTGTTATTAGACTTTGATTTTAACTATTTTAACTCTTCTTTAAATAAAATAATAATAAGTGTCCTAATCTAATCTAAGTGGACCAAATAGGATCATATTTTATTCCTAAGGTTTTTTGGGACAAATTACACTTAGCCAATTGAATTAAGACACATTTTAGGGTAATAATAATAACATTTTTACCCTGAATTACCCTATTTACTTTTAACCGTGGTAAATAAAAGTAAAAAGTTACTATTCACCAAAACTGATTTTTATCTTATTGAACCAAATTTTACTCCTTGATATTAACCGTGTCTCTCGGATTTTCGAAATTAAATTCACAGAATCGGTAAATTTATGTTTTATGTAAATTTTCAAATTCTCATAGGAGGTGGGTAAAAGACGGTAAAAAGATAAATAAAAATTTTATATATCTAAAATTATTATAAAATGACTCCAATGAATTTCATTTAATATATATAGGTATTATGTATCTATTTTGTCTTAAACTAAATTTAAATAAAGATAAATTATTATTTAAATAAAAATTTGGTTTTAACGAATAACTAAGTGTTTTAACTATTCATCAGAAAATGGAAGTTTTCAGAAAAATAACAAAAATTCACCCTAGCATAATTTTGATATTCTGAATCCAAAAATGAAGTACATTTTGAAAGATAAAGTGTATAAAATTTCATAAATTGGTTATTACTATTCATCACGGCTAGTTTATATAATATTTTAATAACATATCGTTGTTTAGTGAAACTCGGTATTGTGTATAACACACGCTATCATTGAAGGTCGCGATTGCATGTAAAGCAATCCAAGTCAGGGTTCCGTGTAGTGAAAAATTCTTTTTTTGTTGTGTATAATATAATCCAACCATATTTCATTTATACATCGAATATATATATATATACACACTCAATGTTGCGTAGAATAACTTCTATCAAAAAAAACTTGAAATTTTGTGTACCACAATCCAAGAATAGTGTTGTGTATACTGCAAGCTAGTACAGTGGTGCGTATATCACACGATAATCATGGTGTATCATATAACACAAGACATCAAAAAAATTAAAAAGAATACTTCTCATAAAATCTCGGGGTGTTACAATATAAATGGTAAAAAAATTATAATCCATAAAAAATATTTTATTATGTATTTTTATATTATAGAATAAGACACGGATTTCTGTATAGAATGCCAATTTGGTGTGTTTTGGGAATGTGGGATCCATATACCTAACATAAAGAGTAATTTTAGAACACAATATTTTATAAGTAGGAAGTTATTAATTATTTATTCATGTAATATGATTTTTAATCCTTCTACATACAAATATTACCAAGTATTTTCCTTGGATTATTTTTCATATTAAATAGTTATAGAAGATCCTAACTATAATAAGAACTCTTAGATATTATAAAGGTAATTTTAAAAAAATGTCCTACGGTATAGATACATCATACTAATAAGACATATATGATGTATGAGTATCATGTATTGGGGTCTCATAATCATTTTCAATTCTCATTTTACTCAATTGGAGATAAAAAGTAGAGGCGATCATGAGGATTGGTATAGTTATAAAAACACAACATGATTCATGTGTCCTAGGTTGTTCCTATATTGGATAAAATGTAATAGTATCTTGTCTTGAGATCATTTTCAGTGTGTAAAATTTTTTCACGTTATATAATTTAATACAAAACAAATTATATTTATGATGTGTTAAGGAAGATTCTACTTGGTACATAATTTTTGTTATGGCATTGATTGAATGAACTATATTGGATTTTTCACTTTTGTAGAGGATGATATATCGCAAAACCAATTAACTCATAAGGTAGTACCAAAAAAAAATCTTGTACATTGTAAAATAATGTATGTCTATCATGACTATTTAAAAATATAATAAATAAAACATATGAGGATGATGATTTTTTTTTCATCCCACACTATGAGATTTCATGAGAGAAACAGATCATAGTGCATGTTCGTATGAGGTAGTCATATCTTTGAATTATGATTATCTCTTTAGTTTACAGGGATTGTTATTATATATAACCCGTTGTCTATATAAATGACATAATACTATTGAGATAAGGGCCTATAAGATTACAAATAAATTGAATCAATAATTTCCAAACATTCAGATGAATAACAGTTTATGAAGAAGTGGGCCCCATTTATAGGGGAAATGAATGTATGAGTTTGAATGATAATAAGTAAAATAATTCAATTATACTATTTTATTATTAAATAAAAATAATATAATTCCCTTCCCAAAGTATTCATAAATAATTTTTTTATATAAGTCAATATGATGAGAAATAATTTTTTGAAAGAAATTACTCGTCCAAGGTTTGGTTTGTAATTTCAAGAGGAATTAACTGAGTTAATGGTTTATATTTTAAAAAATGATGAGTTTAAGTGTTATAATTGACTGATAAAATATGTTAACATAATTTAGAAAATTATTTAATTGTCATATTTTTAAATTAGGTTATAAATTAAAGGTAATAACATTATGGGGACTAAATTAGAATTGTAGAATGTATAACCTATGTATATAAATGCATTATAGACACTAGATTAGTGGATACCACCATTATAATGAATTCAGAGTGAGTTTCTCTCCTCTCATCCCCTATCAAAGGTTGTAGAGAGATACTAGGTGTGTAACAATGCGGCTTTGATATTTCAACCTCTAATCAATTCAACATATTTCATATTACCGATGTGACATTATTAAGCACTTTGATTTCCCACACTAGAACCCAAGAATCAAATAATTACAATACATGAGCATTCATGAAGCTATGGAATATTTACAAGGAACCGTTCTTGGATCATATGATCCATGAAACTTAAAAAAGTAAATCATATCAATATTGGTGAATAAACAATGTAAAATTTGTAGTTTTGAATAATTTTTTTGTCTTCATGCTTAAATTTAATTTCACGTGATCTATGAGAGAATTGAAGAATTAGTATATTTTATTTGATGATATGAACTTTATATGAACCCATAATATTTTTAAAAACCCTTTTTTCATGCTTCCTCTATGCTTCACGTCTATGCATGTGCAATTAAAGCAGTCATGCATTTATTTTAAATAAAACAATATATTTTTTTGGAAATCAAGTGGATTACCTCATTATGATCCAAAAATTTCCAAATATGCTTCTATCCATTGGTAGATGGTCGATTAATGGCCATTTGATGATCAAAAAATTATTTTTAAATATTTAAAAATTTATAGACACCTATATTTATAGGCATAAGTAATATTTACAGGGAAGTGATTTCATATTATAGTGGCATGATGTTAGTGAATTTGGGTGGCTAGGAATAATGTTGGTGGGTGCAAGGACCCAACCCCATTTTCCCAAAGCCGGTTCCTTAATTGATTACAATGGAATATAAACAAGGAATATGAATCCCAAAGGAATGAGTAGTTTAATATATTGGGAAACAAGATAAATACATACAATCAATATTAAAACTTTAAAGGAAATACAACATATAATTTGTATTAACAACATCCACAACTGCACGTCCATCCTTGTGATTAATTCATAATAAAAATATTCATGTCCTCGGAAAATGAAACTTAAGAAATGGTTCATCTCTAATGTGTAGTATGAGTAAGCAATATAACAGAAGATGACATATATATTATGCAAGGGGAATAAGAGCGCACCAAACGCTATCTTGCCTCCTGGATTTTGCCTATGTTTCATCCATGGATGGATTTTATTCATAGTGGGAATTTGTTCCTCTTGTTACTTTTGTGACATTGGATGTTGGATCTCTAAAAATATTTGCTTTCAATCACAATGCACTAAATCGGGCATTTCCTATCTCCTTCAGCGATGCACTACAAGGATCGGATCTAAGAGGCATGAAGGATAACAGACCTCCACTCTTAAAATATCTTTATGATGTTGGATTTAAAGTGTATGCGGATCCGGATGCACTGTGACAAAGAGCGAAAATGTGTAAATACTCGGTTCATGGCCGAGTTTCATACAACTCAGTCGATCACCCTTTGCCCCTGATGGAACTCAAAACCAGAATATCACATTTCTGGGAAATGGAAAGGTGGAAGATAGTTCCTATTGGAAATGGTTGCCATAAGATTCTCTTTAACTCATAGGAAGAACTCGAATAGGTATGGAGATCTGGAAACATCCAACTAAAACCTGGTTTTCTTATAATTTCATATTGGGTTGTCTCCTTTGACCCACACACACACAGAAATTCTATGGCACAAGTATGGGTGAGAATCCATGGACTTATTTGGTTCTACTAGCATCCAAAAAAATTAAATGATGTGGATTCCTGTGTTAGAATTCCTATCAACATTGATCATAGAACCTTAAATTGTAACCTAGGACTATTTTCTAGAATCATGGTTGAAATTAATATTTCTACAGAACTCCCATATGTTATTAACATCAATTTCCCTGATTATTGAACTAAAATCAGAGTTTAATATGAGAAAAAACCTCCATTTTGTGAGGATTGGAAATTAATAGGGCATAACCTCTCTAAATTTAGAGTGGGTAGAAACAAGGTTGATCCTCCAATCATTAATGATTGGAAGGAGGTTAAACACAACATGAATGGAAAGGCTATACATGACAAACCTGACCCCCCGAGGAGAAATCAAGATATTTGGGTTTATAAATCTAATGCCTTTCCCCCCCCTTGATGGAAAAGCATGGGGGGAATTGTTGATGGGGAGGAATCCCTTCTCATGGAAGGAAAATTAGCCACTGAAATTGAAGATATGGTTGCTAGAATCTTACATAGATTTAAAGCTCGTGGAAATACAATGGACAACAACAACCTGTCAACTTCTCTCCCTTTGGATATTAATGAATATGTTCCATGTGAACCAGATAGAAATGAGTTTGAGTGTATGGATAAGGGGAGCAATAACCCTGCAGCTTTTTTGGAAGGATCAAGAATCTTGCATGACCCACTGAATAATACTTTTGGCCCCTATATTGAGTCCCCCTCCCACGGATTGGAGGGAACACCTGCTATTGGTCCTGTTATCTTACAAGGTAACAAGGATGAGGGCTCAAAACTAGGTAACTCGATACACCTTCGAAAAAGGGTTCTGAAAATAGTTTTGATCCTACTTCTGGAATTACTAGTATGCCTATTTTAGTTGATATTTATGTTCTTAGCAAGCATGAAATTAATGGTAATATTTATAATGATCCATCTTTAGCGCAGCCACCTATATTGGGTTTAGTTGTGGATCAGTCACAGGGCAGCATCACCTTGCCCTCAACTCGTAGAAATACTACTGTTTCTGTTCAGATTTCAGATAATGCAAACAGTAGTACTATTTCTCCTAACTCTAATTTAAAATCCCATGATGATAAATCCAAACCTAATTCCTCTCAAAATGTTAGGATATCTCAGAGGTAGAATGGTTCTGGAAAATCCAAAAAAGGGGGTTCTCACCACAAACACAAATCAAAATGTATCTTTTATTATTTAATTTTCAAGGTATTGCAAATAATGATACCTCTGTTATTCTCAAGAGGTTTTGACCACTCATAAACCCCATCTGTATGCTATTTCTGAGCCTAAAGTGAACTTTAATTTGAATCTCATGAGGATAGGCTCTCTCAATTACTGTTTCATAGTTTCATGTAAGAATGGTCTCCAGACATACTCTATGTGGATTTTTATCACAATTCTCTCCAACAAATCAACATTGCTAAAACCTCTGAACAACAACTTACTTGTGACGTCTCCTAGGAGGGCCAACATACTTACTGTATGATGATATATGCCAATAGTATATATCATGATAGATGGTATCTTTGGAAAGACCTATTTGTTATGGCCAATTCTATTCATGAACCATGGATTGTTTTGGGAGACTTTAATGCCATTATACATTCTTATGAAAAAATGGGTCCCTCACAACTATTTATATCCTAAATAAAATTTAGATCCTCCTTTTAGGATTGCAATCTTTTTGTATTTTATCTCACTGGTGCTAAATATACTTTTTATAGAAGGAATTATAATAAAACTATTTCCAGTAAAAGTGATAGAGCCTTTGTCAACATGAAAGCTCTGGACATTTGGGACAATTTAACTTGTATTATTTTTCATATTCTTAACTCTGATCACCGTCCCATATTGGTCAGTTCCTTCATTGACATGTGTAAAACTATCCTTCCCTTTATATTCAATAAGGCCTAGTCTACAGATCCCAACGGTGTCACCTTTATTAAGAATATTTTGGATTCTATGAAACATCAACATGACTCATTTTCATGTATTTTCAAGTTCAACACCTTAAATCATGCCTTAAATGGTTGGTGTAAATCTAGTATCTCACAAATGGACATGGATATTTTGGCTCTTGAAAAAGAGCTAGGACAAATTCAACCACACCATACAATCTCATATTTTAATGTTGACCCTCAAGCTAAGGTTAATCTCTCTTTAAAACCTAATTCTTTACTCACATTCAAAGATAATATGAGTAAAAAAATGTTTAAAATCAAATTTCTTGCTGATGGTGACAGAATTACTAAATTTTATAACTCTCTAAAAAGAGTTAGGAAAGCCACTTTCCCTCTTACAAATCTTTTACACAGTGATACAATCACTGATAATGAAGAGCCCATCTCGAGCCATGTTGTCACTTACATTCATAACATTTTAAATGGTGTTGATATAAATGTAGATCGTGGATCTGATATTAAACCTTTGATGGTTGATTAAATAGATAATGAATCTCTTTTAATAATTCCTATGATCATGAAATCAGAGACATAATTTTTAGTCTAAAACCGGACAATGCTCATGGTCCGGATGGTTTCAACAATGGTTTCTTCCAAAAGAATTGGTATGTCATACATTTTGATGTTTCCAATATAGTGAGATCCTTTTTTTAAATGGCTCTCCCCTCGTGGAATTAACGCTCAATTCCTTAATTTAATTCCTAAAGTTGATAATGCATCAGTGGTTCATCAATTTCAACCTCTTTCCCAGATAAGCACTCTTTCTAAGATGATCAATAAAATTATTGCTAATAGACTTGTTCCTATATGTAATAAAGTTGTTTCATAGAATCCGTTTGGTTTTATTAAAGTATGTTCTATTCAAGATTGTATTTGTATCGCCTCTGAATGTATGAATAGATTAAATAAGAGTATGAGGGGAGGTAGTGTTGCTATTTAACTTGATATAATAAAATCATTTGATACTATTAATTGGAATTTCATCATAAAACTTTTAAAAAACATTGGTTTCAATGAGACTTTTGTCAGGAGAATTAAAACATTGTTTCAATCAGCCTCTATATCCATCTTGATCTATGGCACCCCTCAAGGGTATTTCAAATGAACTAAAGGAGTTAGGCAGGGAGACCATCTTTCGTCCATCCTCTTTGACATTGCTGAAGATTACTTCAGCAGGCCCCTTACTAATCTGGTTTATCAAAACAAGGTCAAGCCTATCCAGGCTTCCAGAAACCATAATGTACCCACTCACCTTCTATATGAGGATGATATCATCTCGTTTCTAAAAGGGGATCAAAGAAATATTCAAGTCCTCAATCAATATATTGCTCATTATGAATATATCTTAGTTTAAGCCATTTCTTGGAAAAAATCTCATATTTTCTTTGGAAAAATATTTTCCACTTGATGAAAATCTATTAATACCAATAAACTTTGAATTAAAGAACGACTATTCCCTTTCACTTATCTGGGTGTTCTGATATATTGTGGGAGACCTAAATCTAAATTCTTTTCTAATATAAGTGATCAAATTATTAATCAACTCTCTACATGGAAGGAAAAATCCATTTCAATGGCTTTTAGAATTTTCCTTGTCCAATCAACCATCGCCTGTAAAATAGTCTAGTACCTCATGATTTATAAGTGGCTGGAAGTTACCTATAAGAAAATCAATAACTTTATAAAAAAATTCATTTGGACAGGACATATTTTTGAAAAGAAACTTCTTACTATTCCTTGGACGACCTACTCTAAACCTCTTTACAATGTAGATATTGGTATTAAAAATTTAAAATTGTTTTATGATGCCCTTCAAGCAAGACACACATGGCGTTTCATCAACACTACCTCTAAGTCTACAGATTTTCTAAAACGTTGACTCCTTAATAATCTTTTGAAGGGGAATCTTAATTTCATCAATTCCTCGATTTGGCTATCCATCAAGAACTCTTATCATAAGATTATGGAAAAATCTAGATGGATGGTTAACGCTGATTCTTGCATCAATTTCTGGCTTGATAATTGGATTAGAACCCCCTTGATAACTATTTTACCTCATAATAATACCCCTGAGGATACTAGTCACTCTATCAATGATGTTCTGCAACTTCATTGGCAGGATCTTCCTGACAAAATCACCTAGATCATTGACAAGTACCATTTTTCTAATTCTGTGGATTTCCTTGTTTGGGAACCCTCTCCAAATGGCATTCTTTATTAAATTTTTTTTACAATAATAATTTCCCTAGAATTGAATATAATTTTCAATGTGAAAGCTCTTTTAATAATACTTGGATTAAAAATTCAAGGATCAATCTTATTTGGCATATCATGCATTATAGATTGACCACTGATGTTCATCAACATACTTTTGGCATTCAACTCTTTTCTAAATGTCATTTGTGCAATCAACATAGGGAGGATTCTGATCATCTTTTCTTGTAATGTGCTACGGCCTCAGCTTTATGGAATTTCATTTTTGACTTATTTATCTGCAGATTTACCTCTTCTGACTCGATCATTTCTCTTTTGAAAATGTGTATTATCCATGAAGCTGCACAAATAATTAAAAACATCTTTCTTGTAGTTGTGGTGGAACTCTTACATGAGATATGGTATGTCAGAAATTATATTATTTTTAATAAACACTCATTAAGATTCAATGGAGGAAAATCTTGAATTCTCATAGTGATTCAAGATGTTACTTCAATCAAAAAAGACTACTGAAACAATTATGTTGGTGATTTTGAGATTTTTCGCCAGATTGTTGTTGCTATTATATATCCCCAGTCCAAACGTACCTTTGATGTATTATTGAAATACATGTTGATAGGGTGGATCAAAGTGAACGTTGAGGTTGCCTCAAAGGTAAATCATGGTCCTTCCAATTATGGAGTGATTTATAGAGACTCTTCTGGTCAGTTCCATGGATTTTTCTACCGTGGTTGTGGTTTTGCTTCATATTTTGAAGCAGAAATGTTGGGGGTCATCCATGCTGTTGATTTCTCTCTCCAAAGAGGATGGAGAAAGCTTTGGATTGAAATTGATTCTACCACCATTGTCCAAGCTCTTTGGAATGGTGTGATTCATTTATCCTGTCCTCTTACCACTCTTTTGATGAATTTCATGAATTCACTTTGTGGGATTTACTACATTGCTACTCATGCCTTTTGTAAAGTGAATGTTGTTACTGATGACCATGCCAACAAATGTGTTCACCATAAAGTGACTTGGCTGGATTCCCATCTAGCTGACTTATTTCATCTTTTTGATAGAGATTGTGTGGAAATCCCATCATTTCATTTTTTGTAACTTTTTTTCTTTATTATTTAATAAATTTTTCGTTGATCTTTGACCAAGGCACTGCCTTCTTTAACAAAAACAGAATACTTTAAATGAAAACTGAGAACATAATAATGAAGGAAATGATTTGAGTAATTATTTCCATAATAAAACATAATCATGGGTATTCTAGTAGCAGAATAACCTCATGAACATTGAATTCATAGCTTCACAAAGAGTGATATGAATATACTAGATATTCTTCAATATAACATCATGGACTCGACGAAAACATAAAAAATGGTTAAGGCCTCAGCCAAAACTATATGTAAAAATATGTAAGGCCTCATCCATGTCCAATTCTATTTGTTCCATGAGATGTACCGATGTATCAAAAGGATATATCAGGGCCCACTTGTTGAATTATAATTCTAATGCATTCCTCATATTAATTTAGATAAACATAAACAATATATACACTCATATTGAAATTAACATATGAAATTTAAGTGTCTTTCTATGAATATTAAGGGTTAACACTAACCATTTAGAGTAAATTGGTCAAAGGTTTTAAGGATGAAAATACATAATGAAACTAAAAATAATACATTAAATTTCTTATCGTAGATGATATCATAAAATATTAATCCCAATAATATATAAGAATCAACTAGAATTTTGAAACCAATGAATATACTCTAATAGAATCATAAGTTAATTATTGAGTGAAACACTCTTCTATTTTAAAAACAGATTTATTTTGAAAAAGTATTTGTATAAAAAAAGAATTGAAGTAAGAGAGTATTATGATAATATAATGAGTATGTTTAGAAATAAAATGGTTTATAAAAACATATTATAGAGTTCCCTTTAAAATATGTATGAATTGTAGAAATTCTCGTGATCCAGGATTGTATTACGACATGAATTTTTGAAATAACATTTTAAAACATATAAATCCCCATAAATGAAGATACGATTTTTGTTTGAACACATATATAGAACATTAAAATAAAAATTATTAGGATTAAATATGAATTAATTATAATTTAATTGAGGTAAGTAGATAATAAAAGTAACTAGAATGAAAATGTATTTTTAGGTGGAAAACCCTTACCTTAAGTCCAAATATATACCTCACTATATATAAATGTATAGAATATACCATTTTATGTTAATAATTTATGATACTATAACATCTTCTACAATTAATTGATTTATTATTACCTTATTTATGTTCATTCAATAAATTTTGAAAGGGTTGGATATTCAATTTCTTTGTTTGGGAGTGTTTTGTTCTTGGGTTTTCAGGATCGGTTTACTTAAATTCATGTACAGATAGAAATGTGGAATGATAATGGTTTTCTAGAGTATAAGTTTTATTTTATAATGTAATAACCATAATCATACATTGTTATAAAATTCCTTTAGTTATTGGGTGTGTAGATAATTCATTATAAAAAACATTAATTGTAATTTTTTAGGTTAATTAGCACTTCTAGATCACAATTAACTAATTTTGATTTATAAATAAATATCATGGGAAAAAAGGATTCCATAACATCAAATAAGTTATAATACATATATTATATTCTTTTTTCAAACATAAAAATGTTTTTATTACCATAATTGATGATGTTTAAGGAAATTGAAAACTCGTCTTCCTTGAAATCGATAAATTAACACATCTTTGATGGTGTTTTTCTTCCAAATATGAAAGAAGGGGAACTTAGAGATGATGAATAATTATTAAATTATCTTAATATAATTACAATACATATACGGTACTAGATTTATCACAAAATTTTGATGATTGTAGTTGAGGAAAGAAAAATAAAAAAGATACTTGAAATAAAAAGTTAAAAAAAAAGAAGTTAACCTCTTGAAGTAATATTTATTGAGAGCCTCTTTAGGTGAGAGGTTTTGGTCTTTTTCTGAGACCAAGGGCTGATGGACATTGGGGAGGGGCATGGAAATATATTTTTTATGAATTTAAGAAATGAAAATGGCTTGAGTAGAGTGAATATAAGAGGGGGTGAGGGGGGTTTATATTAGAGGACATGGGGGTTTTCCCATTATTGTTACTCAATATTTTATTATTTTTTCAACAACAACCTATAGTTTTTACTCTTGTGAAAATTAATAGAAATATATGCATTTTATTTTGAAGCATGTGTGCTTATATCATCCACTATGACAGGAATAGTTAATTTAACTAATAATATATATATACACAGAAAATTACCGTATTTTACTATTCATAAAATATTTGAGTATTTCAGAAAAATACAAAAATTTCACCCTAATAATTTTTCAATGTGTAGATTTCATAAATGAAATCCATTTTTTTAATATATATTTCTAAAGATTATTAATTTAATTTTTAAATTAAATAATAATTTATTAAAAATATTCATTTTAAAACTATAATTGGTATTATATCAGCGTGAAAAATTAATCGTGATATCATTATCTTATAATCATATAACAATAAAATAAAAATATAATTTAACATTCATGGGTATAAAATTACTATTCATATTACTACTTATAAGGGTAAGTTATTTTTCACCTAAAATTAATTTTGACTTATCAGACTCAAAATGTCTTTCTGAACGAAACTGTGTATGTCAGTTTTTCGATATTCAAATCACATAGGGGGAAAATTATTTTTACTTAACAAGTTATAGAAAGGTGGTGTTTTTTAAGGACTTAGTGTTTCATTCATTCAATATTGAATATATTTGAAAAATATTGGGTTGATACGTTATCTCCACCTTACAAATATTTCGTCCTCAAAATTACTAGAATGTTACCTCACAAAAAGAATCGGGTAGTTCTTCATCATAAGATCCTAAAGATCCCATGTTGCCTATTTTATTTTATGATTTTTCCAATGTATCTATAGCAGTTGACTCTTCCTCTTCCTCAACACTTGTTCTTTTGTGTCGAGAATTTTGATAGGCTCTTCAGAGTAAGATAGGCCATGTTCCAATTCTATACCTTCAGATGTGAGGACATGTGTTGGGTCTGACATATACTATCTCACCAATGAATAATGAAACATATTTTGTACATTAGATAGTCTATTTGGCATATCCAAATGATATGCACCATCTTTAATTATTTCTATAATTTTAATGGGCCTATGTATCTAGGTATCAATTTCCCCTTTTCCCAAATATAATAACACTCTTCCATGGAGATAATTTTATGAAAACATAACCTCCGACTTGAAACTCCAAATCATTCCTTCGATGATAACTATATATTTTTAATCTAATTTTGTGATTCTTGGATATGGCCTTGAATTTTTTTGACATTCACTGTTGTTTCCTCCACATGCTATGGGACCACATGCTTTCATTCTCCAATTTCAACCTAACAAGTTGGTGCCCGAAATAACTATCCATAAAATTATTTATATGCTACCATTTGAATATTTGAATGGAAAATATTATTGTAGGAAAACTCTGATAAAGGGAAATATTGATACCACATACCTTGAATGTCATGTGTACATGATCTCACCATGTCCACTAAGGTTTGGATCATCCTTTCTGATTTCCCATCATTTTGTGGGTGGTAAATAGTACTAAAAAATGCTTAGTATCCAAAGGTTTCTGATGATTTTTCCAAAATTTCAATGTAAATCATGGATCACAGTGAGACACAATTGAGAGGTGTTCTCCATTATGTCTCACAAACTCATTGAAATAGAGTCATGGTAGTAACTCCCAGAGAAAATCCTCCCATATAGCGAGGAAATGTGATGATTTTGTATGTCGATCAACGATTACCAATATTTCATCTTTATGTCTAAGGGTTTGGGGTAATCCAATGAAACAATACAAGGTGATGTAATCCTAGTTTTATGTAGGAATTTTTAGAGGTAGCATGAATCCTCTAGGATTTTTTCATTTGGAATTAACTTGTTGGCATACTAAATGTCCATACACATAATAAGAAATTTCCCTCTTCTTGTTATCCCACCAGAAATGTTCTTTGAAACATCTAAACATTTTAGTGCTACGACGGTGTATAGACAAATTTGGTATATGGAAATCATCGAATAACTCTTCCTATAGATTGGTTAGATAGAGATTATGGACAAAACTCATTCAAATTTTGTTAATAATGAGATAATTCCTACTCATATCAAAGAAAATGATACAACCAATTTGAAGGAAACACCTTTGGAAATATACCCCGTTTTATCTAGTACTATTTTGGGAGCTTCCAAATCGCATGGAAAAATAACACAAGGATATTGGGCCACCTGAATTTACTCCTTCGGATCATGTTGCAAGTGAGACACATTATCATGGGAAGGATATTGAAAATGGGAATATATATTTCAGACTCATGTTTGAAAAAGGATCATTATTCTTGATGGTGAGGATTGTATAAGACAAATAAGTTTCTACTAGTATCCCTTCTCTTAAAGCATTGAAGACCAAGAAAAATCAACAGAGTATAGAAATTCATATTGAATCTTCTTTCATGATGGAGATACCTCCTTCTCCGGTGAATGTCAAATCGATTATTTATTTGAAGGATGAAAGACAGAACCATTTTCTAGTGATGGTTTTTTTAATGGGAATACGACTCTCTGATTCTTGTTGAATTAAGGATCACAATTAATTTATGGTTAGGGAGTGGAAGACAAAACAAAAATATATAATAGAGTACCCCTTCTCAAGATTTTATGAACAACAATGAATAAATATAAGTACTCATAACTCATTTGATATTCATTCATCGGATAGTAGGGATGATGACAATAGAAAAGGTAATGGAATAGATAATGATGAAAACACAAAGATAGAGGTTGTTTTTGAGAAATCTGAATATGATGATGGTTAGGGTACTGGGATTCAATCCATGAAGTGGTGGAGGGGCCTATATCTATGTAGAAGGGGTGGAAGACTCCCTTTTCATAGTATGAGTACCTATTCAAAAATGGGTTGTGGTATTTTCAGGTGTATGTGCTCATGTATATTCCTCTGACTTTTCTCATTTCCATTTTAATTCATATAATGATTCCTAAGAATTATCCTTTAAAAATACATAGACTCTTATGATATTTTTGAATTACATCTTCACACATGAAGCCAGCCAACATCTCATCTTTCACAAAATTAATTTTCTTTTGATGATTCCAATTATCAAACTGTGAAGCTTTAACTCTTTGCAATAAAGATGGTTGTGAAACCATTTGAAACAGTTTTGAGGTTTCACCTTCTTGGATAATTTCCATATCAATCCTCATTAGATACATGTACAATAGATCCTTATCAATCCTACTATTGTTGAGAACTCCATGATCCTTCCTACTCAAGGAACTAAATACCTTTGTTTTCCATTCATGGGTGGTAGTGTATGGGATAATCATAATCCTAGAGTAGTTCAAGCCATCTCTTTTGCCTCATGCTATGTTATTTTGTGTGTAGATATATTTCATGCTCTTATGATCTGTATATATCGCATATAATTCCTCATATAGATAATGCCTCCACATCATTAGAGAAAATATTATAGCTGCAAACTCAAAACCACGAGTTAGATATTTTTGTTCATGAATTTTTAACTAAATAAATTCATTAGAAATAACCCTATCATTCTTCATAAGGAAACAACTATGCCCTTTCATTGATTCGTTATTATAGATAAAAATCCACCATTCATCGATGGTTGAGTCTGAATCAGATCATTCACTAATCTCATATTAAATTCCTAAAAATATTCCACACATACTTTTTCCATTTTAACTTAACCACTTTACATGTAATCATAGTCATCAGATTGGATAAATCGTAGAAGTTCTAAATGAAACATCGATAATATCCTACTAAAATAATAAAACTATGGACATCAGTTATGATCGATGGATTATCACATTCATGAAAAAACATTGTCTTTGTAGGATCAGCAGATATTCCATCCTTAGAGACAATGTGGCCAAGAAATGAAAAATATTGAATCCAAAATTCACATTTTCTAAACACCCCATATAATTCATGTCATCTAAGAGTATTAAAAATAGTGTGCATGTTATTTTTATGATCTTCATAGATTTTGGAGTATACCATGATATCATCAATAAATACCACCATAATGTCATCAAAATATTCATAGAAAAATATTTTCATTTGTTCCATAAAAATAAAGGGTGTAGTAGTTTTTCCAAAAGGCATTACTGTCAACTCATATTGCCTATACGTGGTTTGATTTTTTTTAAATGTCTTCCATCGTCACATGTAAATGATGATATCTAGATTAAAGGTTAATCTTCAAAAAATATTGACCTCCATGAATTTGATCAAATAAATCATTAATGTGATGGAGGGGATACTTGTACTTTATTGTTATAGCATTGATCTACATGTAGTCAATGCACTACCCTGTAGATCCATTATTCTACATAATGAAAATATTAGGGGATCCTCATAGAGAAATTCTAGAGGGAATAAATAATTTATCACTCCATTACTCTTGTTGTTTCATTAGTTCCAATAATTCAATAGTGTCTATTCTATAAGAGGACTTTGATTTTGGTCATGAACATGGAATTACGTCAATGTAAAATAGAATTTCCCGCTCTAGAGTATGTCTAGGTAAATCCTCTGGAAATACATCATCATATTCTTTCACAATAGGTATGCCCTCTATTTGAAAATTCCTTCCCTCTCCCATTGTCATTTCATTCAATTCCTCGCCAATAACTGAATTTAGTAGTGCTACTGGGTTTGGATCTAGATGATAATCACATGGGGATGTTTCTTCTCTAAAGATAAGAGATTCCACATCATCCTAAAAAAATTTAACCTCCTTCTTCATGCAATAATGTTTCACATCATCATTCAAAATACAATCCATATAAAGTATTATATCAAATTCAATCATGGAAATGAGAATAAAATCAGATGATAAATCACCATTAAATTACATAATGGGAACTGATTTTCAAATCATTGTTGCAATGATACTTCTATTATGAGTTTTTACCGAAAACTCCCTTAGTAAATGAAATTAGTAATATCTAATTTTCATAGGAAAATACAAATATATGAAATAATGTGATGATATAGTATCAAATAAATCATTGGATAATATTGAGGAAATTAATAAATTACTTGCCACCATGACCTTATAAACTTCAATATTAAGAGTGGTGATCAAATAAGAATGACCTTGTTCTCTTGGTTATTTCTGAGGCATATTTCCTTGACTCTTTTAACAATTAATATCATAGTGTCCCATATCCATACAATTATAGCATTTAAAATTAATAGAGTCTTTCATCCACTTTAAAACACTAGCGTGGATTCTTTTTTATCCACACCTATAGAACATGAATTTTTCCTTTTAATTAGGAACAAGGGTGTTTCCTTCCACAATTATCAAAGTGTGTAAATTCATGTCTTACCTTATTCCACAATACGCTATTTCCATTTCTATTGTTTTCATTAACCCTATTCTTATATTTATTTCTTTTAAATTCATAAGACTTATATAAATCCTTAACCATATTGATAGCACATGAAACTGAATCTTCATATGATGACAATGTTTGGAAGGTTATGGCCCACTAGACGAAAGGTTTTACGCTATCAAATAATTACTCACTCATTCTATTTAAATTATGTATATAGTCTAAAACATGTCATTCTATCCATGTGAAGTTGGATTCATGCTTTGTAACATTTTCATATTTGTTTTGCCTTAAATTTAGAAATTTTCATTCTATATCTTCTCATTTATCATGAGGAATTATTTCTCTAATAAATGTTATTTAAATTCACACCCTTACATGTTTTATATCTCTTACTCCATTGTGTTTTGAATTAGTAACCAAAATTGATCAGAACCTCCCAGAAGTTGATAAACTTCCATGAAAACCTTATTCATTTTGTTAAATCCCATGGTCAGAAATAACAACCCTAAAGAACATATCACTGGCTCCACCACAAATGGTTTTGTAGTCCCATTAAATGATGGAAGACTCTATAGCATAAAGAGATCTAACATTTCTCCTCCACATTTTGGATCTGAATGACCCACATGGGTAAGCTTATTGTTCATAACCTATGTATGTTATCTGAGTATTGTTATAAGTTGCTCCGCACCACTTGGTTCACCAAAGCTAACATAATTATCTCGAATAGGAGGGAAATCCCTACATGGGTAACACGTGGTCATGCAATTTCAATTCCTTTTACTAGACACCATTAATAAATAATGGAATAAAATTGATTATGTTAGGCACTTTAATGTACCGTCTATACTTAGATATAGAACATATAACATAAATAGAAATCCTATGCATATATAATCCCCTAATCATAAACATCGTTTCTTAGAGGAAAACGCCCATTTAAATCCTTCATGGTGGATTGTATAAAAATTTTTGAATTATCCTAAGAATATACCATGGATGTGTCACACCAGGTGCTTAGTAAGTCCCATTGTCATGTACCAAGATACCCCATGTCAAGCACGAAACTCTTTGTTAGAGTTTTCACTCCTAGATATATCTATGCCTGAACCATTTCCACTTGTAGTATCCAAAAAGTGATGTATTTTTTAGAATTATCCAAATAATCTATTACTTAAAAAACATTTTAGGATATTCTTGTATATTTATCCCCAAAGACTATTTTAGGGATTTGTTCCCTAATCTACATTTTTGAAACTATTTTCCATGTTTTCTACTAATCTTTTCTAATACCATCTATTATGACCCGACCTCAGTTTCCTAGATCCGATTTCTTATTTTATTAAATTGGAATATAATGATGTAATATTATTCCAAAATGAATGATTAGTTTAATAGTTTCAGAAACATGATACATATAGATGTTCAAAATTATTACTTGAAATAAAAT
The DNA here is from genome assembly GCA_963277665.1 of Viscum album. NCBI lineage: Eukaryota > Viridiplantae > Streptophyta > Magnoliopsida > Santalales > Viscaceae > Viscum > Viscum album. Next base: position 285,439,325 of record OY728153.1, on the reverse strand, counting down.
AAAAAATGTATGTTTTAATGGATATATCCACAATTAACAGTCTATCCCTTCAGTTCATTCCTAATAACTATTTTTGTTTCATGTAAAAATGAAACATAAGAAAAAAATGATCTTAAATTCTCAATAATAGTATGCAATATATTAGAATATAACATAATCATTAGGTATGGTGAGTAATTGAAAATACATGCCTTTAAAAGTAAAACATGAATATAATATGGAAGCAAGATGAGATGAGTAATTATTTCTATAATAAAACTTAATCATACTTATTATACTAGTCAAATAACCACATGAACATAGAATTTATAGATTCATAATGAATTTAAGGAATATATAGAACATTCTGAAACATACTTTTATGTTCTCGACCAAGACATCTAAAATTTATTAATTCCTTAGACAAAACCATATCTATAAATGGGAACGGCCTCGAACATGTCCATATATATTTGTCTCATGAGACCTACCGATGCATAGATGAGATATATCGGGCCCTACACATCAAATAATAAGTAGAATAAATTCCTCATATGAATGGGGATAACCTTGAAAAACATATAAATTCATATTGAAACTAACTTATTAAATGTAAATAACTCACCCCGAACATTAAGCATAAATAATAACCATTCAGAGTAAATTGGTGAACGATTTCTGGGTATCACATCCATAATGAAACTAATAATAAACCATTAAATTAAATATGGTATAAGATATGATAAAATTTTATTCCCATTAATACTAAATAATCAACATTATTGTTCTTATAGATGAAGAAAATATCATAAAATCATCGAGTAATTTTGGAGATAAATACAATTTTCTTTTGAAAAGAAGAGTTCTTTTGAAAAGGTATTTTTATAAAACCTGCAGTGATGAAGGATATTATATTAATTGTAGAATGAGTTATTTTATAATGATAATGGTTGATAAAAGAGTATTATATATTTCAATTGAAAATAGGTATGAATTTGAGAAACTCCCTTGAATCGAGCTTCAATTATGTGATGAATTTTTAAAATATCCTTTTAGAACTTATAAATACCAATAATAAATAGAAGGATTATTGTTGGACCACATATATAGGACATTAAAAAATTATGAGGAGTAAATATGAATGATTAAAAATTTAATTGAGATTATTATATAATAAATGTAATTTGAATGAAAATGGAGGTTCGGGTGGAAAACCCTTACCTTAAGTTTGAAGGTGTTATTCATATAATATTAATGACACGGATAATCACATTTATAATCTTAAATTAATGATTCCAAAGTCTCATTTACGTTTAACTAATATATTATAACCTTTTATAGGTCCATTCATGGCCATTATATGGGTTAATAAATTCAATTTCATTGTTTGGGAGTGTTTTTATCCGTGGTTTTCGTGATCGGTTTACCTATATTCATGTATGGATAAACATATAGAATAAAAATGGTGTTACATAATAGAATTTTTATGTTATTAGTGAACAAACAGATTATTAAATTCTTATAAAAATAATTTTCTTACTGGTATTGAATATGATTCATTATACAAAACATTAATTAAAATTATTTGGGTTAATTGGAGGTTCTTGATCACAACAAACTCATTTTCATTTATAAAGTAATAACATCTTTATAAATTGATTTCAAAATGTTAAATAAGTTATAACACATATATTATAGTCTGGTTCAACTGTCAAAATAGTTTCATAAATAAAATTTAAGATGTTTAAATAAATTGAAATCCATTCGTCCTTGAAGGTGTGAAATAAACTCATCTTGGATGGTGTTTTTAATTTCAAGTGTAAAAGAATGGGAAATGAGAGTTGATGAGGAATTTTTTAATTATAAAAAAAATATTTGTATATGTAAGGTAATGAATTCATCACAAAATTTGTATGAAATGAGGTGAGGAATGAAAAATAAAAGAAAGGAACTTGAAATAACTGAAATGAAAAGTGGAATTAACCTCTTGAAGTTATATTCCCTGAGAACCTCATTAAGGGGGAGGTTTTAGTACTTTTTATGAGACCAAGAGATAATGGACATGGGGGAGGATCTTGGGAGGATATTGGAGAAGAATTTAGAAAACTAACAAGACTTTATATGAGTGAAGAGAAGGGGGAGTAGAGGGGTTATATTAGAGGAGAGAAGGGTGTTCCCATTATTTTACTCATTATTTTAGTACTTTTCCAATGATAACCCCTATTATTAATTATTGTGACCAATAATATTAATATTTTCATGTTAATTTGAACGAAGTGTTCTTACATCCTCCATGACGCAAGGAATAGTGAATTTAATAGATAATGTATATATACGGTAAATTACCGTATTTTACTATTCATAAAAAATTCGAGTATTTTAGAAATATCCGAAAAATTTACCCAAACCTTTTTAAGACAGGTAGAATTAAAAAATAAAATTACATTTTTGAAAATAATTTTATAAGTATTTTTATTTAAATTTTTAAAATAAATCATAATTTATTTGAAAATATCAATTTTAAAACTATATTTTTCGTTTTATGTCACCATGAAATATTAATCAAGATCTAATTATCTTATAACCACAAGACAACAAAATAATATTATGAATTACTATTCATAAAAATCATATTACTATTCATGTTACTATTCACAAGGGTATTTCACTATTTCCAAAAAAATATGTTTGTCTTATCAGACTCTAAATATCTTACTAAACACAATTGTGTATGTCAGTTTTACAAAATTCTCATCACAGGGGTGGAAAAGTTATGTTTAATGGATATGTTATAACAAAGTGATGTGTTTTAGAGAATCAGTGTCTAATTCATTCAATATTAAATTTATTTTCAAAATCACAGGGTGATACATTGGGGGTGCTTAAATAATCAAAAATTTTGTGGAATGAGGGAAATGAAAAGAAAAACAAAAACAAATAGATATGAATTTGCTTGAAAAAATGGGCATGCATCATGGAATAAACAATATTACAAAAAATGGGATCCTCATTTTGATGAGAGAGAAAGGAAAAAAAATTATTGTATTCTTTATCCTCTGAACCAAACTCTTGACCCCCATTAATAGTTGGGGGGGGGGGGGGTTCCATAAATAAACAATGTGAATTTTTTGGGGTTTATTTTATACAAATATTTTTCAGATGAAAAATGTAGTTGGAATTTCCCCTCTAGTGCAGACTCTTATGGGGTGCGTTTTATGCACACTACCTGACTTCCCTATCACGTCGACCTTAACCAATCCTACCTATCTCATTTGATCCTGAATCTTATTCGTGGGAAGGTTAAATTCATAGAAGCCTAAAATTCTTTGGCCAAATGTCAAAAAAAATTAAAAATATGTGTAAGGAAATTAAATTATTGTTTGTAATGCATGAATTTCATTTAGTGAATTAATATTAATTTTACTAATTTTCATTCATACATAACACCCTCAAGTTAAATTAATATCAATTGTATATTATATTGAAAAATTACTTCCTTTTAACTAATAATGAGCTATAAACTCATGCATGTCTTGTTTCTTCATTTATTTAATTTTAGCTATTACTATGATGTTGTTGATAATAATTAATAATTTAATTTAATTTTTCACAATCTAGGTTTTTTCTGCATCTTTAAAAGTATATAGTTATACATGTCGCTATTAAATGCGATAAACATTTATTCCTATATCCTTTGTAATTACCCACATATTTGTGACTATAACATGTAATATGGAGGGGTTCCCCAACATAGTTCAAGTATAGAGATATCATGGGGGAAAAAAGAAACAAATGTTGGATTTTTAGGGGTTCTATAAATCGAGCGAGTTCATGGATAAAAAGTTTTCCATGGGTTTCAGTTGACCAATCGTCCACTCAGAAGATCAACCAGTAGAAACAACACATAATTAATTCATTGTTTATGTAATGCCCTGACCCCAATTACCCAGAGGGGGTGAATTATTATATAACATTGGAATTATAAAAATGATAATGTCTCAAATGACCGATTATTTTAGTAGGTTTGTAAGTACTAGATACATTCATAAGGTTTACATTATATCATAAAATGAAAAACTACAACAACATTGTTTCAATAGACAACACTCATATCCCCTTAGACTATCCCTACAGGTCAGTCATAAAATACAACTTCGCGTCCTGGAATAAACAAAACGTAGAAAGGGGTGATCTGAGATGCTCAGTAAGGATAACAATATTGAGGAAACTTTCTTAAATAAGCACAAACATTTAAGGGAATTTATAAGACTAAAAAATACTTTTAAACCTGAAAATAAACATAATATGGATAATATAAAATCAAATAATTACATTTACTTAATCACATGGATATTCTACAAGTCAAATAATCACATGCAATATCAATATCCACTTTCATAAGGATGGAATGAATAATGATAAAATTTCATAACCACAGAGTCATAAATTTGTGCCAAGAATACAAATATGATTTTGTCAAGGCCTTGTGCCAAGACACTATTTTGTCTCATGAGACCTACCAAATCATCGAGGAGCTATAGCGGGCTCCACCCGTCACATACTAAGTCCAATGCATTCCTCATATGAAAAGGATTAAACATAGCATAGACATTCTTATTAAAAATAGCACACAAAATTTCAATACATTATCCATAAACCATGAATGTTATAAAGATAACACATCCACAGTCAAGCATATCACAAAACCTTCAATACAATATGTTTTTTTGTATCATAACAAGTCAAATTCAAATAAACCTAAAATCAATCAATGGATTTTGAGATAGATGAAATCAAATCCATTTTTAGAGAAATATGTCTTTCTATTTTGAAATAATTTAATATTCATATAATTATAAAAGAAACCATTTATTTTTTGAAATATTATTATGAGCTTGTAAGGGAAAATTTGATGATGGTATAATGGTGGAAAATAGCCGCAGATGTCGTATAAGTTAAAAAAAGACATTATTACCTTAATTTTGTCGAAAAGGTTATAAAGGACCTTGTTTGAAAAGGATGGAAATATTCCTTTATAAAAATCTTATAAAAAGTCACAAAATGGTATAAATTTATTTAACCAATAGTTTATAATATACTATGAATTTTTTGAAATATATTTTTAAGAGACATGGATGTGGATGATTAAGAGGTCCCATTATATACTTATTTAAAAACAACCTCGCATAATAAAGAGATTGTGAAATTAACCATTAACTTGTAAGTTTCCTAGGTCGAGGGTAGGTTAAGCTCCTGTATAATGGTGAAATAATTTTTATTAAAATATACAAGAATCATATACATTAATATGATATCATATATGATCTTTTAACATTTCTTTGTTAATAATATCTTAGAATTATCATCGTTTTGGGTGTTAACTGATTCGTCTTCCTTCATATGCATTGTTATGTAAGTAATGTTTGTTATGGATAGGATGTATCTTATTCATATTCAAAATGATATTACATATTTAAACATTATTTGTAATCATCTAATGAAAATTAGTCTTTAATGGATACGATGGTGAAAGAATCTCATCGCGTTCGTGGAGACAGTAATCTATACATTTGCACGAGAAACAATATCTTTCATTTGATATTAAATTAATATAAAATTTAATGGTATATCATATGAACAGAATAATTATAATTTTATATTTAATATTTACATCAATTACACATCATTATTATACCCATCCATATAATAATGTATTGAGTTACAATTACACCATGATGTGGAGATGGTAAGCCATACGTACACACGAATGGTGACATGTCATTCAAAGGATGGATAGAATAATGAATTTGGTTGTACCATATTTATCAAAACATTACATTATATATAAGATCCTGGAGTTATTATTTTTTAATGGAAACAATAATTAAAAAGGAAATGGAAGAAGAAAGGAACTTGAAGGAGATGATGAAATATTTACCTCTTCTTCGGGTTCTTCATTTTTATTTGATCAAAAGAGGTTCATAGGATTGCTTTCTGATTAAAGTAAGGCCTCTAGGATGAAGGGAGGATAGTTTATAGGGTATTTGGGCCGAGGTTGGATGATCCAAATGGATTTGAAGGTGTGAATTAGAGAGGAGTACAGTTCCCTTTTATAAGAGTGGTGAGGGGAACCTTAGGAAAAACTAGAAATATTATTTTATAATAAAATCATTTTCCGTTTTTAATGGATCCAATAAATATTATTTAATGGATAAAGTGTGGATGGGTTGATAAACACTCAACCAATACGTTTCAGATAGGTTTGGGTCACTATATTAACTTTATCTTTTAGAATTAACTCTTATTAAATAGTGTGACATCTACCATGTCACGTTGTATTTTTATATTATATGGTTAATAAAAATAATATATACTTCCAATAGAACCACATGTGGTTCATTAATGATACACCCATTATTATAAAAGTCTTTTAGACGAACCTTAGTTTTTTTGGAATATAATATCAATTAATAATATAATATTTGTTTTAAAAACCCTTTTATGTCAATTTTGATAATCTTTGGTATTTTGTTTTTTCTAAATTTATAACAGAATTATTACATCAAAATAAATTCATCTAACCAACCCTAATATGTCATATTAACCTAGAATTTTTTTTAATTCATAAAACGTCTCAAATTACATATATTTGGATATTTATAGTATTAATTATTTTATTATTTCATTAATTAGGAAATTACTGCATCATCATTGTGTCATTAATAAATTAAATTATTTAATGTCTAAAATTTATAAATAAAATTCCATTATGTAGTAAAGAACATTATCTTTCTAATTAATATTTATAGTCAAATGTATCTTATGTTTATCCATATATTAAAAATGGCGTATTTATTAAACATTGAATTTTACACATTTATCGTTTCATTGAATTAAATAACAAAAAAGTACTAATCTAATACAAGTGGACCTCAATAGTAATATTTTATTCCTATGGTTTTTTTGGCCTAATTACACTTATCCAATAGAATTAAGACATGTGTTAGGGTAATAATATTTTCATTTTTACATTTAATTACTCGATTTTCTTTTAACCGTGGTAAATAATACTAACAAGTAACTATTAAAAAAATTATTTTTATCTTATTGAACAAAATTTTACTTATTGATATCAACTGTGTCTCTTGTATTTGTTAAATTCAATTCAAAAAAGCGGTAAAATTATGTTTTATGCAAATTTGCAAATTCTCCTAGGAGGTGGGTTAAAGACGGTAAAATTTCAATAAAATTTTTATATATCTAAAATTATTATAAACTAACTCTAATTAATTACATTGAAAATATATAGGTATTATGTATCTATTTCAACCTAAAATAAACTTAAATAAAATAAATAATTATATAAATAATAATATGGTTTTAATCTATAACTCAGTGTTTGTCACTATTCATCCAAAATTGAATGTTTTTAGAAAAATACCAAAAATTCACCCAAAGATAATTTCGATATTCCAAATCCAAAAATGACATCCATTTTGAAAGATAAAATTTTAAAAATGTCAAAAAGTGGGTATTACTATTCATAACTACTAGTTTGATTGGTTGTGGTGTGTTGGAACTCGACGTTGCGTACAACACACACTACTATATTATTGAAAGAGAATTGTACCGTGGAATATTGGGGTGTTACATTCTCCCCTCCTTCAAATAATTTTGTCCACAAAATTTCTTGAATATTTCATCATAAAAAGACTCTGGTTGTTCTTTATCATATGTTCCTCGGGTTCCCATGTTGCCTCTTCCATCTTATGGTTTCTCCATAGAACAATTTCCTGATGAGTCGTCTGGTTACTCATCACTAGTTCTCTTGTATCAAGAACCTGGACATACTCTTCACAATAAGACAAATCGAGTTCCTGTTCTAATTCTTCATAGGCGAGTACATGTGTTGGGTCCGACATGTATTTTCTCAACAGTGTTACGTGGAACACATCGTGGACTTTGGAGAGACTTGGTGACATTGCAAAATGGTAAGCTACATCCCCAATTCGTTCTAGAATTTTGAAATGTCGGATGTACCTGGGACTCAATTTTCATTCTTACCAAAACGTATAACACCCTTCTATAGAGATACCTTCACGAAACCATGATCTCCTACCTGAAATTCCAAATCCTTCCTTTAGTGATCGACATAGCTCTTCTTCCTACTTTGCGTTGCATTGATGTAGTTTTGGATTACCTTCAACTCTTTCATTGTTTCCTCCACTAGTTCTGGGCCTATGTGTTTTCATTCACCAACATCATCACAACAGGTTGGTGTGCGACATCTCTTTCCGTATAACACTTTATATGGTGCCATATAAATACTTGAATGGAAGCCATTGTTGTAGGAAAATTCTACCAGAGGTAAATATTGATCCCATATACTTTGAAAGTAATTTGAGCATTTTCTCAACATGTAGTCTAAGGTTTGAATTGTCTCTTGTGATTGTCCATCAGTTTGGGGGTGGTAGGCAGTACTCAAACTAAGTTCAGCATCCAAACCAATCTAAATACTTTTCCAGAATCATGATGTAAAATGTGGATCATGATCAGAAACAATCGATAGTGGTACTCCATGATGTCTGACAACTTCATTAATATATATCCTTTCTAGAATTTGAAGTTTTAAATCTTCTCTTATATAAAGAAAATGTGTTGACTTCGTAAGATGATTAACAATGAACCATATTGCATCGTTCACTCTAGGAGTCTTTGGTAGTCCCATGACAAATTCCATCGTAATATTATCCCATTTACACTAAGGTATGGGAAGAGGTTTCATGACTCCTCTAGGTTGTTGCCTTCCCACTTTCACTTGTTGAAAAACCATACATCTTGACACAAAATCATAAATCTCCCTCTTCATGTTGTCCCACCAAAAATGTTCCCTCAAATCTCTATATATTTTGTTGCACCCATGGTGAATAGTGAAATTGGAGTTATAAGAATCATCTAACAATTCCATTTTCAGATGAGGTAAATCGAGAACATGATGTCTCCTCCCAAAATTCAAAATTCCATCTTCATATACAAGGTCAATAGATCTCCCATCCCTCACAGCATTAATATTCTTTTGAAATGCTTCATCATCGGTCTGAGAACTCTTTATCATTTCTGGTAAATATGGCTTGGAAACTATTTGAAAAAGTATTGATGTTTCACCATCCACAATGATTCCCATATTCATCTTTATTAACCCATATATATATGATCTTTTTCAACTCTTATTTTGTTCAAAACTCCATGATCTTTTCTACTCAAAGCATCTACCACCTTATTTTCCTTCCCAGGTTGGTATTGTGTAGTGCAATCATAATCCTTGAGTAGTTAAAGCCATCACCTTTTCCTCATGTTGAGTTATTTTTGTGAGAAAATATACTTCAAACTCTTGTTATCGGTATATATCTCACATTTCTCACCATAGAGATAGTTTCTCCAAGTCCTCAATGAAAATATTACACCTCCTAACTCAAGATCATGAGTCAGATAGTTTTTCCCACGAAGTATTATCTGTAGTTATGCATAGGCAATAACCATATCATTTTGTATAAGGACACAACCAAGTCCTTTCTTTGAAGCATCACTAAAAATAACAAACCCATCAGTCCCTGTTGGTAGATTCAATATAAACATATTGACTAATATTTTCTTCAGTTCTTCAAAAAATTCTTCACACTATTTTTTCCAATAAAATTTCACCCCTTTATGATTGAGATTAGAAAATGGCTTATCCAATAAAGAAAAATTCTAGATGAAATGCAGATAATAACCTGCTAAACCAATAAAACAGCATATCTTAGTTGTATATGTTTATTCAAGAAATTCTTGGATTGCCTTTGTCTTTGAAGGATCAACAGAGATTCCATCCTCAGAGAAAATATGGCCAAGAAAAGAAATCTTCTAAAGCCAGAATTCACACTTTCTATACATCCCATATAATTCATGTCTTCTAAGAGTCTTCATGAAAATGAGAAATTTATTTTCATGATCTTTGTAGATTTTTGAATATACCATGATATCATCAATAAATACCACTACAATTTCATCCAGATATTCCATGAATACTCTGTTCATCAGATCCATGAAAATAGAGGGTTATTTGTCAATCCAAAAGGCATTATTGTAAACTCATAGGTCACGTACCTGGTTCAAAATATTGTCTTCGGAATGTCTCCCTTCATCACACACAACTGATTATATCCAGATGGAAGGTCAATATATGAAAAGTATTGAGCACCATGAAGTTTTTCGAATAAATCATCAATACAAGGTAAGGGTTACTTGTTATTTATTGTTATAATGTTGATCTCCCTTTAGTGAATGCACAACCTCATAGATCCATATTTCTTCTTAACAAAAAGGACAGAGGCTACCAATGGAGAGACATTAGGGTGAATAAATCCCTTATTAGTAAATTACTCTAGTTGTTTCTTTGGTTCCACTAATTCCATTGTGGCCATTCTATATGGGGTCGTCGATATGGGCCTTGAACCAGGAAATAAATCTTGGGAAAACTCAATTTCTTGTTCTGGAGGATGTCCACGAAAATCTTCTAAAAACACATCAAAATATTTTTATCAATAGGTACATCCTCTATTTGAACATTCCTTTCCTCACCCACAATTATTTTATTCTTTTCCACCCCAATAATTGAATTATGTTGAGCTACTGGGGGTGGATCTAGATAATAATTAGGTGGTGAAGATTCTACTCTAAAGATAAGGTGTTTTTTATCATCGTCATAAAAAATCATAACCTACTTATTCTTAAAATAAATATTTGAATCAAGTTCTGAAAGCCAATCCATACCGAGGATTATATCAAATTCAATCATGGGTATGACGATGAGATCAACAGATAAAGAACATTTATATCCCTAATGGGAACTAATTCACAAAACATTGTTGTGATGATACTTCTCTCTGGAGTTTGGACTAACAACTCCCTTGTTAAACCATAATTGGAAATATCTATTTTTTTTAAAAAAATGGGAACATATGAAACAATGCGATGATCCAGAATCAAATAAAGCATTTTCTAAACTTGAGGAAACGATTAAATTACTTGACACAACATCTTTCAGAACTTCAACCTCAGCAGTAGTGATAACATAAGCTTTTTCATGATCCCTTGGACTTTTCTGAGGTAATTTCCCCTAATACTTAGGACATTCATTTGAATAATGCCCTCGTTCACATCAATTGTAGCATTCAACATTGATAACCTCTTTCTTCCCCTTGCAATCATGATATTGGTGGCCTTTTTCACCACACTTGTAACAAAATCTCATTCCATACATGCAAGTACTAGTGTGTTTCTTCCCACATTTAATGCAGGATGGATATTCAACTTTTCCCTTCTTCCCCTTATATACATTTCCTGGGTTCTCAACAGGTCTCTTCTTCTCTTTCTTTGCATTAAATTCATAAGAAGTAGAGAATTATTTTTTTGTCTTGATAGCATATGAGACAATATATTCATATGATGAGAGGGATTTTGAGACTAATTTTTTACGGAGAAATTGTTTTAACCCATCAAAGAAATGATCAATATTACTTATTGGGTTACATATATAATCTGTTGTATTACTCTCTATCCTTGTAATGTTATCTTCATACTTTGCGACATTCTCATTCTACTTTTGGCTCAGACTCAGAAATTGCCTTTCCTTTTCTGCTCGATAGTCACGATGAAAGTATTTTTCTATGAAGAGTTCTTTAAACTCCCTCTATTCCAGATTTGATGCTTTATCATCTTCCTTTGTGTTTTGAATCAGTGACCACCATTGTTCATCATCTCTAGTGAGGCGGTAAACTGCCATGAAAACTTTCTCCCTTTCACTACTCCCCAAGGCATGGAATATTTTCTCTATGGAATTTATCCATTGCTAAGCTACTAATGGATTGGTACTCACATTGATCGTTGGTGGTTGTTGCCTCATAATGTGATCTATCATTGATCCTCTACGCTGTAGATCATGGTGCTGAATATAGTTTAGGTTATTATTCATAACCTGAGCGAGTTGTCTCAATATAGTGATATGTTGATCATCATGTATTGCATCACCAACTCAACTATAATTATCTTGAGTAGGAGGGAAATCCCTACTTAGAGAGCGTCCATTGATACAGTTTACATTCCTTCCACTAGGTGCCATTTATAAACATTGGCATAAACTAGATTAGTTTATGAATTGAAATAAATAATTCCAAACACATAAAACACGTAATATAAATTGAACAGTTTATGGATATAATCCATAATCATTAAAAAAATTCATTGAGGATGTATATACTAAAAAACCCTTCAAAATGGTTTCTAAAAAAATTTGAATTATCCTAAGCATATTCTCCATGAGTGTCGTAACCAAGAGTGGAGCAAGGCTCGTTTTCGTGCACCAGTTCCCATTCGAGTCTAGCTCAAAGCGGTGTTTTCGGGTTTTAGCCCTAGGTACATCTGTTCCTAAGCTGCCTCTACCTGCTCGTATCTAGACAGGTATGAATTGCTCAGAAAAGTCACAAAATATCTACAATACGAAAATTCTATTAAGTTCTTCTATTCTAATCCTCAAAGTTCATCTTAGGTCTACGTGCTCTAATCAGAGTTTATCTAAATCTAGATTTCAAGGTTTGTACTAAACTTTCTCTGATACCAACTATAATGCCCCAAACCCAGTTACCTAGAGTCGGTGAATTATTACATAACATTGGCATGATCACAAAAGATCAAGTCTCGAATGACCGATTAGTTTAGTAGCCTTGTAAGTACTAGATACATTAATAAGGTTTACATTACATCATAAAATGAAAAACTAAAACAAGACTATTAACATAGACCACAATAATATACCCTTAGACTATCCCTGTAGGTCAGTCATAAAATTCTTCTTCACATCCTGGGAAAAATAAACCATAGAAAGGGGTGAGCTCAGATGCTCAATATGGATAACAACATATTGGAATCTTTTATAAATAATCATCAAACTTTAAGGCAATGTATAAGACAAAAACAAAATCCTTTTATACTTGAAATTCAGCATAATATGGACAAGATAAAATCAAATAATGACATTTACATACTAACATGGATATTCTACTAGTTGAATAATCATATGAAATATCAATATCCACATTCATAATGATGGAATGCATAATGCCAGACTTTCATAACCACACAGTCAAATCCTTGTTCCAAGATTACAAATAAGATTTTTTCAAGGACTTGTACCAAGACACTAGTTTGTCTCATGAGACCTACTAATGCATCGAGGAGCTATATCAGGCTCCACCCATCATTTACTATGTCCAATGAATTCCTCATATGAATAGGTTTAAACATAACATAAACATTAGTTTTAAAACTTGCATACAAAATGTCAATACTTTATACATAAACCGTGAATGGTATAAAAATAACACATCCACAGTCAAACATATCACAAAACCTTCAATACAATATGGATTTATTGTATCAAAATAAATCATCTTCAAATAAACTTAAATTCCATCAAATGATGTTGACATAGATGAAAACATAACCTTTTTTAGAGAAATATCTCTTTCTATTTTGAAATAATTTCAAATTAATATAATTATAAAGGAGAAAATCTATTTTTTGTAATATTCTTATGAGCTTTTAATGGAGAATTTTATGATTTTATAACGGCGGGAAATAGTCGGACAAGCCATATAAGTTAAAAAAAGACATTTGTATCTTAATTTTGTCGAAATTGTTATAAAGGACCTTGTTTGGAAAATGATGGAAAGATTACTTTATAAACATCTTATAAAAATTCAAAAAAGGTTATAAATGACTTTAACCCATTATCTATAAAATAGTAGTAATTTTTTGAAATATTTTGTTAAGAGACATCGATGTGGATGATAAAGAGGTCCCAGTAGATACTTACATAAAAACAATCTCGAATAATAAAGAGATTGTGAAATCAACCATTACCTTGTACTTTTCCTTCATCGAGGGTAGGTTAAACACATGTATAATGGTGAAATAGTTGTTATTAAATTATACATGAATCAGATACATTAATATGATGTCATATATGATCTTTTAACATTTATTTGTTAACATTATCTTACTATTATCGTCATTTCGGGTGTTCACTAATTCATTTTCCTTGATATGATTTGTTACGTAACTATTGTTTATTATGGATAAGATGTATCTTATTAATATTCAGAATGATATTAAGTCTATATACATTATTTTTAATCATCTAATGAAAATTAGTATTTAATGGATACGATGGGGAATTAATGTCATCGCGTTCGTGGAGAGGGTAATCCGTACGTACACACAAGAAAAAATATCAATCTTTTGAAATTAAAATAATATATAATAGGATGGTATATCATATATATAGAGTCAATATTAAGTTATATTTATTATTCACATCAATTAAACATCATTATTATACCCATCCGAATAATAATGTATTGAATAACAATTACACCATGACGTAGAGACGGTAAGCCGTACACACGCACATACAGTGACCTGTTATTCATAGGATGGATATAATAATGAATTTATTTGTACCATATATATAATAACACCAAATTATATATAAGATACTGGAGTTATTTTTTTATAATGTAAACAACAAAGAAAAAGGAAGTGGAAGAAGAAAGGAACATGAAAGAGGACATGAAATATTTACATCTTCTTCTAGTTCTTCCTTTTGATATGATCTAAAGGGATACTTATGTTGGATTTATGAATAAATTAAGGCCAATAGGATTAAGGGAAGATAGTTGAGAGAGTATTTTGGCAGAGTTTGGACGAGAAAAATGGCTTTGAAGGTGTGAATTAGAGAGAAGGTGGAGTGCCCTTTTATAAGAGGGGTGATGGGCACCTTCGAAAAAGCTGGAAATATTATATTATAATAAAATCATTTTAGATTTCTAATGGATCCAAAATAAATTATTTAAAGGATAAGGTGGAAATGGGTTGAAAACCACTCGACCAATATGTTTTAGGCATGTTTGGGTAACTATATTAACTTTATCTTTAAGATTTTACTCTTAGTTAAATAGTTTGACATTTACCTTGTCTATTTTAATTTTAATATTATATGATTAATAAACATACAATATAATTCCAAGAGAACCTCAATTTGTTCATTAATGACATAAAAATAATTATATATGTCTTCTGGATGATCCTTAGATTTTAAGGAATGGAATATCAATTAATAATATAATATTTGTTTTAAAAACACTTTTATGTCAATTTTGACACAATTTGGTATATTGTTTTTTATAAATTCATTACAACATTATTAAACAGAAAAAAATTCATCTAACCAACCGTAAGATTTCATATTAATCTATAAAATTATTGTAATTCATCAAAAGTCTCTTATTACATTTATTTCTATATTTATAGTATTAATTATTTTAATATTTCATTAATTTAGTAATTACTCTATCATCATTGTGTCATTAATAAATTAAATTATCTAATGTATAAAAAATATAAATAATATTCTATTATGTTGGAAATATTTTTATCTTTCTATTGAATATATTTAGTCTAAATTATCTTCTGTTTAACCCTATATTATTAATGGTTTAGTTATTAAACTTTGAATTTAAAACTTTTAACTCTTCTTTGAATTAATTAATAATAAACGTCCTAATCTAATCCATGTGGACTTAAATGATCGTATTTTATTACTAAGGTTGTTTTTGGATGAATTTCAATTATAAAATAGAATTAGGACATGTTTTAGGGTAATAATAATATCAGTTTTACATTTAATTACCCTATTTACTTTAAACTATTGTAAATAAAAGTCAAAAGTTAATATTCACCAAAAATTATTTTTATCTTATTGATCCACATTTTACATATTTATATCAACCTTGTCTCTCGTATTTTTGAAATTCAACTCATAGAAATGGTAAAAATAAGTTTTATGCAAATTTGCAAATGATTCTGAGAGGTGGGTAAAAGACAGTAAAATTTCGATAAAATTTTTATATATCTAAAATTATAATAAACTGACTCCAATGAATTACATTGAACATATATAGGTATTATGTATCCACTTAGAGAAAAAATAAATTTAATTTAAATAAATAATTAAATAAAGAAAAATTCGGTTTTAAACTATAACTTATTATTTTTCACTATTCATCCAAAATTTAATGTTTTTAGAAAAATACAAAAAACTCACCCTAAGCTAATTTCGATATTCCA
This sequence comes from Viscum album, assembly GCA_963277665.1. Classification (NCBI taxonomy): domain Eukaryota; kingdom Viridiplantae; phylum Streptophyta; class Magnoliopsida; order Santalales; family Viscaceae; genus Viscum; species Viscum album. The sequence continues at coordinate 285,423,122 of OY728153.1, read as the reverse complement.
AATCCAAAAATGAAGACCATTTTGAATGAAAAAATTTATAAAAAAAATTAGGTATTACTATTCATAACGGCTATTTTGATTGGTTGTGGTGTGTTAGAACTCAAAATTGTGTACAACACACGCTACAGTATTATTCAAAGAGAAGCACAATGTGGAAGTTTGGGGTGATACATTCTCCCCTCCTTCAAATAATTTCATCCTAAAAAATTTGAGAATATTACTACATAAAAAGTCTTGGGTGGTTCTTCATCATAATTTCCTCTGGTTCCCACGTTGGCTCTTCTATCGTATGGATTCTCCGTAGAACTTTTACCAGATGAGTCGTCCAGTTTCTCAGCACTTGTTCCCTTGTATCAAGAACCTTGACATGATCTTAGCAATAAGATATATCGGGTTCCAGTTCTAATTCGTCATAGGTGAGTACATGTGTTGGGTCAGGCATTTATTTTTTCAACAGTGATTTGTGGAACACATCATGAACTTTGGAGAGACTTGGCAGCTTTGCCAAATGGTAAGCTACATCCCCAATTTGTTCTAGAATTTCAAAAGGTCCGATATACCTGAGACTCAAATTTCCCTTCTTAACGAAACATATAACACCCATCTATGGAGATACCATCCAGAAAACATGATCCCATACATGAAATTCCAAATCCTTCCTTCAATTATCTGCATTGCTCTTCTGCCTTCTTTGAGCTGCGTTGATGTGGTTTTGGATTACATTCACCTTTTCTATCATTTCCTCTACCATTTTTGGGCCTATGAGTTTTCATTCACCATCATCATCTCATCAGGTTGGTGTGCCACATATCTTTCCATATAACGCTTATATGGATCCATCTGAATACATGAATTGAAGCTATTGTTGTAGGAAAATTTAACCACAGGTAAATATTGATCCCACATACCTTTAAAGTAATTTAAGAATGGTCTCAACATGTATTATATGGTTTTAATAGTTAGTTCTAATTGTCCATCAGTTTGAGGGTGGTAGACAGTGCTCAAACAAAGTTCAGTATCCTGGGCCATCAGAAGACTTTCCCTGAATCTTGATGTAAAATGTGGATCACGATCATAAACAATCTATAGTGGTACTCCATGAAGTCTCACAGATTCATTAATGTATATCCTTGATATCCATTCAAGTGGTAAATCTTCTATTAGACCAAGAAAATGTTCTGACTTGGTAAGATGATCAACAATGACCCATATTGTATCGTTCATTCTAGGAGTCTTTGGAAGTCCCATGACAAAGTCCATCATAATATTATCCCATTTCCACTATGGTATGGAAAGAGGTTGGATGACTCCTCCAGGCTATTTCCTTCCAGCTTTCACTTGTTTACAAACTATACATCTTGACCCAAAATCAGAAATCTCCTTCTTCATGTTGTCCCACCAGAAATGTTCTTTCAAATCTCTATACATATTGGTTCTCCCAGAGTGTATAGAAAAATTGGATCTATACAAATCATCTAACAATTCATTTTTCAGATAAGGTAGATCAGGAACACAAAGACTCTTCCCAAATTTCGAAATTCAATATTCATATACGAAGTTACTCAATCTCCCATCCTTCACAGCTTTAATCTTCTTTTGAAACTCTTCATCACCGGTCTAAGAACTCTCTATCATTTCTTATAAATATGATTTGGAAACTATTTAAAAAAGTATCGATGTTTCACCTTCCATGGTGATCCCCATATCCATCATTACTAGATCCATATATATAGGATTCTTTTCAACTCTCATTTTGTTTGAAACTCTATGATCATTTCTACTAAAATCATTTACCACCTTATTTTCCTTCCTCGAGTGGTTGTGTATAGTGCAATCATAATCCTTGAGTAGTTCAATACGTCACCTTTTCCTCATATTGAGTTCTTTTTGTGAAAAAATATACTTCAAACTCTTGTGATTGGTATATATCTTACAATTTTTAACATAGAGATAGTGTCTCAAAATCTAAAAAGAAAATATTATAGCTGCTAACTCAAGATTATGAGTAGGATATTTTTTCTCATGATGTTTTAGTTGTCTTGATGCATAGGCAATAACCCTATAAATCATCATAAGGACAAAAACAAATCCTTTCATTGAAGCCTCACTATAAATAACAAACCCATCATTCCCCAATGGTATAGTCAATATAGGAGCATTGAATAATATTTTCTTCAGTTCTTCAAAACATTCCTCACACTCTTTTTTCCAAAAAAAAATTCAACCCTTTACGTGTGATCTTGGTAAATGGGTTAGCCAATAAGGAAAAATTATGGACGAAATACAGATAATAACCTGCTAAACATATAAAACTGTGTACCTAAGTTATACTTGTCGATTCTTGACATTCATGGATTGCCTTGGTTTTGAAGGATCAACGGTGATTCCATCCATAGAGACTATATGGCAATGAAAAGAAATCTCATGATGCCAGAATTCACACATGCTAATCATCCCCTATAATTCACGTCTTCTACGAGTCTTTAGGATAATGAGCAAGTGATTTTCATGATCTTTGTAGGTTTTGAAGTATTCCAAGATATCATCAATAAATACCACTAAAATTTCATCAAAATATTCCTTGAAATCTATGTTCATTAGATCCATGAAAACAGTGGGTGCATTAGTCAATCCAAAAGGCACTACTATAAACTCATAATGCCCGTACCTAGGTTGAAATGCTGTTTTCAGAATGTCTTCCTTCTTCACACACAACTGATGATATCCATATTGAAGGTCAATCATTGAAAATTATTTAGAACCTTTAGATTGTTGAAATAAATAATCAATGTGAGGTTGGGGATACTTGTTCCTTATTGTTATAGCAGGGATCTCCATGTAGGAAATACACAACCTCATAGATCCAAATTTCTTCTTAACAGAAAGGATAGGGGCTCCTAATGGAGAAACACTAGGGAGAATAATTCCTTTATTAATAAATTACTCTAGTTGTTTCTTTAGTTCCACTAATTACATTGTGGACATTCTATTAGGGGTCTTTGATATGGGCCTTGAACCATGAATTAAATCAATGGAAAACCCAATATCTCATTCTGTAGGATGTCCAGGTAAATACTATGGAAACACTTCAACATATTCTTTAATAATAGGTAAAAAATTGATTTGAACATTCATTTCCTCCCATACAGTTATTTCATTCTCTACCTCCGCAATAGTTAAATTTAGTTGAGCTACTGGGGGTGGATCTAGATAAGAATTAGGTGGTGACAATTCCACTATAAAGATAAGGTTTTCATTATCATCGTCATCAAAAATCATAACCTCCATATTCATACAATAAATTTTTGAATCATGGTCTGATAGAAAATCCATACCCAAGATTATATCAAATTCAATCATGGGTTTTATGATGAGATCAGTAGATAAAGAACATTTATATTCCCTAATGGGAACTGAAAAACAAAACATTGTTGCGATGATAAGTCCCTTAGGAGTTTCACTAACAACTCCCTTGTGAAATCAAAATTGAAATATCTACTTTTTTTAGAAAATTGTGAATACATGACATCATGCGATGATCATGAATCAAATAATGCTTTTTATAAACTTGAGGAAACCAGTAAATTACCTGTCACCACATCTTTCGGAGCTTCAACCTCAGTAGTTGTGATATCATAAGCTTGGCCTTGATCTATTGGCCTTTTCTGAGGTATTTTCCCTTGACACATAAGACATTAATTTTCATAATTCCCCCTTTCTATAAAATTGTAGCATCCAACAATGACAACCTGTTTCTTCCCTTTTCAATCACTATCTTAATGGCCTTTTTTACCACACATGTAATAGAATCCCATTCCCTTCAGGTAAGTACCAGGGTGTTTCTTCCCACATTTACTACCGGATGGATATTAAATTTTTCTCTTCTTCCCCTTATTTCCATTTCATGATTGTTCAACAGATCTCTTGTTATCTTTCTTTTCTTTAAAGTCATGTGACATAGAGAATTCTTTTTCTATCTTGATAGAACATTAGAAAATATTTTTGTATGATGACAAGGATTGTGAAACTAATGCTCGACGAGACAATGGTTTTAACCCATCAATGAAATGATAAATCTTACTTCATGGGTTACATATATAATCTGATGCATGCCTCACTAACCTTGTTATGTTAGCACCATACATTGTGACATTCTCATCCTCTTTTTGGCTCAGACTTAGATATTGCCTTTCCATATGTTCTCGATGGTCATGAGGAAAGTATTTTTCTATGAAATGATCATTAAACACCCTCCATTCCATATTTGATACATTATCATGTTCATTTGTGTTTTTAATCAATGACCACCATTGTTTAGCATCTCTAGTGAGGCAGTAAACTACCATGACAACTTCTTCCCTTTCACTACTTCCTAAGCCATGGAATATTTTCTCTATGGAAATTATCCACTGCTCAGCTACTAATGTATTTGTACTCCCATTGAACTTTGGTGCTTTTTTATTCATAAATTTTTCTAACATTGATCATCCACGCTATAAAGATGGGTGCTCCATATGGGTATGGTTATTATTCATAACCTGAGTGAGTTGTCCCAATATAGTGATATGTTGATCAACACTTGTTGCATCACCGGCTCCACTATCATTATCTTGAGTATGAGGGAAATACCTATATAGAGTGTGTGAAATGATACGGTATCCATTCCTTCCACTAGGTTCCATTTCTATCCAATGGCATAAATTAGATTATTTTAGGAATCGAAATACATAATTCCAAACTTGTAAAACACTTAACATAAATTGAACAGTTTATGGATATAATCCATAATCATATAAATGCTTTTGTTGATAAAGTATATAATCATAAACCCTTTATATGGGTTTGTAAAAATATTAGAATTATCCTAAACATATTCCACAGGAGTGTTGTAACCAAGAGTGCAGCAAGGCCCGTTTTCGTGACCCAGTTCCTGTTCGAGTCTAGTTCAAAGAGGTGTTTTCGGGTTTTACACCTAGGTACATCTGTGCTATAGCCGTATCAACCTACTCGTATTTAGAAAGGGATGTATTTCTTGGAAAACTCACAAAATCATTACAATACAAAAATTATAGGATGTTCTTCTATACTAATCCTCAAATTCAATCTTAGGGTAATGTGCTCTAATCAGAGTTTTCTAAATCTAGCTTCCATGGATTGTACTAAACTTCCTCTGATTCCAACTGAAATTCCCCAACCCTAGTTACGACAATCGGTGCATTATTACATAACATAGGCATGTTCATAAGATATCAAGTATCAGAAGGCCGATTAGTTTAGTAGCCATGGAAGTAATAGATACATTCATAAGGTTTTCATTACCTCATAAAATAAAAAACTACAATAACATTGTTTCCATAGACCACACTCATATCCCCTCATACTATCCCTGCAGGTCAATCATAAAATTATTTTTCGCATCCTAGGAAAAATAAAACATAGAAAGGGGCGAGCTTAGATTCTCAATAAGGATTACAATATAGCATAATCATTCATAAATAAGCATAAAAATTCAAGGAAATGAATAAGACTAGAGAAAGCCTTTTATACTTGAACTTCAGCATAATATGGAAAAGATAAAATCAAATAATTACGTTTACATACTGAAATGGATATTCTACTAGTCTAATAATCACATGCAATATCAATAGCCACTTTCATAATGATGGAATGCATAATGCCATACTTTCATAACCACATAGTCAAGGCCTTTTGCCGAGACTACAAATAAGATTTTGTCAAGGCCTTGTGCCAAGACAGAATTTTGTCTCATGAGACCTACCGATGCACCGAGTAGCTACAGTAGGCTCCACCCATCACATACTAAGTCCAATGCATTCCTCATAAGAAAAGGATTAGACATAACATAATCATTTGTATTAAAAATAGAATAAGAAATTTCAATACTTTATCCATAAACCATGAATGGTATAAAAATAATACATCCACAGTCAAACATATCAAAAAACCTTCAATAAAATATAGATGTATTGTATCATTATAAATAAACTTCAAATAAACATAAAATCCATCAAAAGATGTTGATATAGATGAAAATAAAAACCTTTTAGATAAATATCTCTTTATATTATGAAATAATTTAAAAATCATATAATTATAAATGAGAAACATTATTTTTGGAAATATTCTTATGAGCTTTTAAGGGAAACTTTTATGATTTTATAACAGCAGAAAATAGCCGCACCCACCGTGTAAGTTAAAAAAGGCATTCATACCTTTATTTTTTTGAAAAGGTTATAAAGGAACTTGTTTGGAAAATGACAGAAAGATTCCATTATAAACATCTTATAAAAAGTCAAAAAATGGTATAAATGAATTTAAAACATAGTATATAAAATAGTAATAATTTTTTGAAATATAGTTTTAAGAGACACAGATGTGGTTGAAAAAGAGGTCCCAGTTGATACTTATGTAAAAACAACCTCGGATTATAAATAGATTGTGAAATTGACTATTAAATTATACTTTTATTTGGTCGAGGGTTGGTTAACCTCCTTCATAATGGTGAAATAATTTTTATTAAATTATACAATATTAATATACATTAATATGATTTCATATATGATTATTTAAAATTTCTTTGTTTACAATATCTTGGTATTATCATCGTTTCGGGTGTTAACTGAATCATTTTCCTTTATATGATTTTTTACGTAAGTATTGTTATTTATGGATATGATTATTTTAATTAATATTCAAAATGATATTATGTCCTTAAAAATAATTTTTATTCATCTAATGAAAATTAGTCTTGAATTGATACGATGGGGAATGAATCTTATCGCGTTTGTAGAACGGTAATCCGTACGTACGCACGAGCGACAATATCATTATTTTTATATTAAAATAATATATAATTGGATGGTATATCATATATACAGAATCTTTATTATGATATATTAATTATTTACATCAATTACACATCATTATTATACCCATCAGAATAATAATGTATTGAATAACAATTACATCACGACGTGGAGACGCTAAGTCATACATACGCAAGTCTGGTGACATGTTATTCAAAGGATGGATAAAATAATGAATTTGGTTTTACCCTATTTATAAGAACATCATAGAATATAGATGACACTATAGTTATTATTTTATAATGGAAAAAATAAAATAAAAATGAAGTGGAAGAAGAAAGGATCTTGAAAGAGGTGATGAAATATTAACCTCTTCTTCGGGTTCATACTTTTGATTTGATAAAAAGGGATCTTTATATTGGATTTCAGAATGAAATAACACCTCTAGGATGAAGGTAGGATAGTTTAGAGGGTACTTGGGTAGAGTTTGGCCGAGGAAAATGTCTTTATAGGTGTGAATTAGAGAGAAGGGGGAGTTCCCTTTTATAAGAGGGTGAGGGGAACCTTAGGAAAAGTTAGAAATATTATTTAAAAAAAATCAATCTCGGCTTCTAATGGCTCCAAAATAGATTATATAAAGGATAAGGTGGGGATGGGTCGAAAACCGCTCAACCAATATGTTTTAGACAGTTTAGGGACACTATATTAACTTTATCATGTAGATTTAACTCTTAGTTAAATAGTTTGAAATTTTCCATGTCTCTTTGTATTTTTATATTATATGGATAATAAACATACTCTATACTTCCAAAAGAATCCCAAGTGGATCATATGTGATATAAATATCATTATATAAGTTTTTTGGCAGAACCTTATATTTTTAAGAATATAATATCAATTAATAATATTATATTAGTTTTAAAAACTCTATTATGTCAATTTTGACACTATTTGGTATTTTGTTTTTTCTAAATTCATAAAAACATTATTACTTCGATAACAATTCATCTAAACAACCCTAATATGTCATATTAACCTATAAAATTATTATAATACATTAAATGTATCAAATTACATTTATTTTGAAATTTATGTTATTAATTATTTTAATATTTCATTAATTTTGGTAATTAATGCATCATCATTCTATCATTAATAAATTAAATTATTTAATGTCTAGAAATATAAATAAAATTATATTACACAGGAATTCTATTTTTCTTGTTAATGAATATTTATAGTCTAATTTATTATATGTGTAACCTTATATTAAAAATTGTTTAGTTATTAAACATTGAATTTAAATCTTTTAACCCTTCTTTGAAATAAATAATAATAAATGCCCAAATATAATCTATGTGAACCTAAATGATCATATTCTATTCCTAAGTTTGTTTTTGGTCGAATTAAACTTATCCAATAGAATAAGGACATGTGTTAGGGTAATAATAATATCATTTTTACTTTTAATTACCCTATTTACTTTTAACCGTGGTAAATAAAAGTCAAAATTTATTATGCACCAAAAATTATTTTTATCTTTTTAAACCACATTTTACATACTAATATCAACCGTGTATCTTGGATTTTTAAAATTAAATTCAAAGAAAGGGTAAAATTATGTTATATTCTAATTTTCAAATGCTCTTAGGATGTGGGTAAAAGACGAAAAAAATTCAATAAATTTTTTATATATCTAAAATTATTATAAACTTACTCCAATTAATTACATTGAACATATATAGGTATTATGTATCTATTTTAAGCCAAAATAAATTTAAATAAAATAAATAATTATTTAAATAAAAATTTTGTTTTAAACTATAACTTAGTGTTTTTCACTATTCATAAAAAATTGAATGTTTTTTCGAAAAATACAAAAAATTCACCCTAAGCTAAGATCGATATCTCAAATTCAAAAATGAAGTCCATTTAGAATGATAAAATTTATAAAATTTCAAAAATTGGGTATTAATATTCATAACGGCTAGTGTGATTGGTTGTTGTGTGTTAGAACTCGATGTTGCATACAACACACACTACTGTATTATTTAAAGTGAAACGTACCATGGATGTTTGGGGTGTAACAATTTATTTTTAATCTATTCATGGTTAATTTTTTGGGAATGCGTGGATGATTCAAGATCACATAGTATATAATAACAATCATGAATAGATAAAATAAATAAATATGTATGACGAATGAAATCTATTTATTCAGCGTTGATGTTGTGAGTGGGTCCACATATTGAAAAGAATAATAAATAAAATTATATTTTTTTATCAAAGGAAATAAAAACATAAAATCCATAAATTTAAATATTATGTTATTATGGATTTCAGTCACATATATTAAATAAAATTCAAAGGTTTGATGTGACATTGAACCTTATTTTAGGGTGTATGTTAATACAATGGTATTTTTATGCATGTTTTAGGTAGACTATACGATAGTAGGAAATAAATATGTAAATAATTCTATCTTGTTACAGATTTAGAGCCAACTCATTGAGTAAATTAAATTTATAGTTTTAAGTGATGAAAATCCACTAAGAAAATTATGGATCCAGAAGTTAATGAGTTAGGATTTCCATGAGGATTCTATAAAACACTTTAAGTAAAGTATTATCCATCACATGGACATTGAGAAGTGGTTTTTAGGATAATTTCAATTAAAATTCTCAATAAACTTTGTTTTATAAATCCAGTTGTTCAGTGATATAGGGATTTGATAAAATATGAGGATATATTTATGATTATTAAATCAATAAAATATAATATTTTTAATAAATTGAAAATTACTAAGCTAAAAAATATTCATTTTGAATAAAATGGTTTTTAATACTACAAATTCATTATGATGAAATTTGGAGAAAGGACAAGGCCTAATCTGCAAAATATTCCCAGAGAGGTACAATCACTTAAAAATATTACGATGTCATGAAATGTAATTTTGTGTTCCCATTTCACCACTATATATTAAACAACCTATGATAAAAAATAATTGCTAAAGGGAAGCATACTAGATACTGATGGATGATGAATTTTATTTTTATATCATGATTCTATAATCAATTTCTAGTGAGTTGTGAAATCAACATCATGACATGGATAGTTATACCTATTTTTCTCATCTCCAAGAACTTAGAGGAGAGAAAGTGAAAAAAAATACATGATATAGTTTTTTATTAAACTAAATATGTGTAAATTGAACAATAATTCATGAGTCACGATCTTTCAATACATCTAATTCCCACATCTTTGTCACCCAGTTATGCCATTTTAATTATTAATTATAAAACATATTGTTCATATAAACCACATTAATAGGTTTTTTTTAATGTTTCACATTTATTAAAAGAATATAATATCAGTAAAATATGTAGTTCATATATTAAAAAAAGGAAAAAGGGAATGTTAAAAATCACAAATATTTATAATCGAATGCATATTTTATAACAAAATTCTATGAAAAATAAAGAAAATTGAGATACCATTGAACATGAATCTTTGTGCGTCGCATCTGGAAATAATGTTCACTAGAATATGAAATGCAGTGAATAAAAGATGAATCATGCATGAACTTCTACATTAGATATATTCATCATGGAATAAAATTATTCAATTTATACTCTTTCAGTATCGAATATAATTTATTATTTTAAATACTGGACCCACGGATGATTAAAAACAATATAAAAACTACTATTTATTATCAAAGTGGTATAAAAACTATGATTCCTTAGTCAATGAAGATAAAAACAAGACTTCTATTTTTATGAGTTTAATTATTATAACTGGGCATTTTTTTGTATTACGAAAACATTTATATCATCTATTTAAATATAGTAAGGCATTATTTCATTTTAAAATTACTGTTTTCCTTTGTATTTATTACTTAAATAATTGTTTAATAACACTTAAATCAATATAAATAATTGGTGATTATAAAATATAAGACTCAATAGTACCTAGTTATGAAAATATATTTTTTTTCATGTAAATATAAATATAGTTGTAAAACATATACACAATATGGTGTTTAGTCTATTTGGAGATAAAAACCATATGTATTACTAACAAACATATTAATGTTTTATATAACGAAACCTTATTAAATTAATGGTGTGATACACCTATTCTAATGAAAATTTAAATTTATCCATAAAACTTTTCTAAGGAAAATCTAAAGGTAATTTTATATATTTCATGATATTCGTTTATGAGATGTAAGGAATGTAATTGTGAGGTATGAACAAGTATATTTATAAGATTTGAGTTCCATCATGCTCATGAGATGAATAATCTCTTAATTTATATTTCATTGATCATAAAAATGAAGTGTGGATATATTACAAAAATAAAATTCACTTATATACATTATAGTCATGATGAAAGTAAAATGAGTATCATTGTTGTGTCTTATAAGATTTTCTAATTTTTAAATTATCATTTCAGTCATTCTTTATAAATAAATTTTTTAAATTCCCACCATATGTGAACTATAATGATAATTGTTATCATGTCCACTATAAAATGAAATAAATCCATTATGTCAAAAAACATGTGTTTAGATGAAAATTGTTTTTATGGATAAGCGAATAAAACGTATTCCTCAATATATATAATAAATTCACATGAGTAATTATCCTAAATTAAATATAAGATATTAAATATATCCTTGTGATGGGGAAAAATATAGTTATATGATAAACTATATTTCTATTAAACGATGAACATATCAATTTGAGATAGTGGGAGTAAAATTGAAGGGGGTAAAAATTATGGATCAAGATTCACATGTACTTTATTTTGGAAAATGATCTAAAAGATCTTGTGGAAAAAGAATATTTCATAAAAACATATTTTATAGGAATGATAAAACCAATGGTACATGGTTTTATGATCACCAAATTGGTTAAAATATTATTCATTAAAAATAATAAATCCTACATGGTGTTGTAAGTAGAAATAATATAAAATGGAAAGTAAATATGAATTTATAAAAATAGATTCCAAGATCCAAAATAATTTATATATATTTTTAGGGTCTATCATTTATGTAATGCCTTCAATTTGTATTCTAGATAAACTATACATGGGTGTTATAAGCATGGAACCCATATTTCATGATTTGTTATACTACAATATCAATAAAAAATCTATTAGAATTCCAATTTTCATAAAATATTTATATCATATAAATATTTGTAATTTAATTTCATGTCCATGTTCTTATAATGTGTATATATGACCCAACTAGAAATGTGTAGTGACACCATAAAATTCCAATAAGGAATTCAAGATCAAACGAACCATTTACGGATTAATACAAGAATATTGATAAGAGAATATTTGTTCAGAATGAATATATGTTAGGAGTATATTAGATTTCAGTTCTAGAATCTTATTATTCTAATAAAAAAATATAAAATAGTTATTAGTATTACCTTATATTAAATCTATATTGACCAAAACTCCCCATTGATTAACATAAAGTAGAAACCGATGTTATATGGATCCCAATCTATTATGTAATATCTAAGGGTTTCTCAGATTGAGTCAAATTTTATATACTAACAACTTATTTAGTTAAAAATATATAAACATTCAAGAGGTAATTTTTTCTAATGACACATAGCATAAATGTGTCCAGAAATACATGTATAAGGGAATTATATGCGACTAATACTTTGATTATAATTCTATATGCTTCAGTGATAGAAGGATCACAAATTCGATGTTATGTACTATATATGAGATTTTTCATACATATAACACGGAATGAAAATATTAGATAAATATATTTTAAATTCATTAGAAATATCTAGAGTTATTAAATAGTAATTGTAACACCCCATTCTTCCACGGTACGTTTTCCTTTGAATAATGCAATGCCGTGCATTGTACGCAACTTCGAGATTCTAACACACCACAACCAATCAAACTAGCCGTTATGAATAGTAATACCTACCTTTTGAAATTATATAAATTTTATCATTTCAAATGGACTTAATTTTTGGATTCTTAATATCGAAATTAGCTTAGGGTGAAATTTTGGTACTTTTCGGATAACTTTCATATTTTGATGAATAGTGAAAATTACTAAATTTTAATTACAAATAGCTTTTTTAATCTAAATAATTAATAGGGATAAATTATTAATTTGAGTGGTTTGAAAGTATATTTAGAATATATATTGACCATTTAATTGAATTTTGGTCATTGGATGTAATTTCACATTTAAACCAGACATAAATAAGTGTCAATCTTTTGATAGTTATTATCTCTTAAAAACACGCTATTTGTTTTGACGACGGGAATTAATTTTTAAATTAATTAATGAAACTGATATGTTTTGAATTTTGTAAAATAGACATCATTTTTGAATTCATAATATCTAATATATCTTAGGCCAATTTTTTGGTATTTTTTTGGAATCATTCATTTTTTGATGAATAGTGAAACCACTAAGTGGTAGTTAAAAAACTGAATTTTTCATAAAAAATACTTTTACCGCTTCTTGTGAGTGGAATTTTGAAAATCCGAGAGACAAGGTTAATATCAAGGAGTAAAATGTGGTTCAATGAGATGAAAATAGTTTTTTGTGAAGAGTAACTTTTTACTTTTATTTCCACAGTTAAAAGTAAATAGGTTATTAAGGGTAAAGATGATATTAATATTACCCTAACACATGTAATAATTCTATTGGACAAATTATCTCGACCAAAAACAACCTTAGGAATAAAATAATATGATTTAGGTCCACTTGTATTAGATTAGGACATTTTTTATTATTTAATTCAAAGAAGAGTTAGAAGAGTTAAAATCAATGTTTATTTACTAAAACATTTTTAATATAGGGATATACATAAAATAAATTTGATTTTAAATATTAATTATAAATATAAAACGATTTCCTACATAATGGTTTTTTATTTATAATTTTTAGACAATAAATAATTTAATTTATTTATGACACAATGGTGATGTAGTAATTACCTAATTAATGAAATATTAAAATAATTGATATTATAAATATCAAAATTAATGTTATTTGAGAATTTTTATGAATTAAAATAATTTTATAGGTTAATATGAAATATTAGGATAGATTATATAAATTGTTTTAAAAGTAATAATGCTGTTACGAATTTATCAAAAACAAAATACCGAATAGTTTCAAAATTGACATAAAAGAGTTTTTAAAACAAATATTATATTATTAATTGATATTCAATTCCTAAAAATCTAAGGATAGTCCAAGAGGCTTATATCATGATAGTTGTATCAATAATGGACCACTTGTGGGTCTCTTGGATTTATATAGTATGTTTATTAACCGTATAATATAAAAATACAAAGAGACATTGTAAAAGTAAAACTAATTAACTAGGAGTTAACACTTAAAGATAAGGTTAATATAGTAACCCAAACCTATCTAAATCTTATTGGTTGAGTGATTTTATACCTATACGCACCTTAACCTCTAAATACTCTACTTTGGAGCCATTAGAAACCGAATATAAATTTATTATTAAATAATATTTCTAGCTTTTCCAATGGTTCCCCTCACCCCTCTTATAGAAGGGCACTCCCCCTCCTTACAAATTCACACATTCAAATCCTTTTGGTTCGGCCAAAACCTACCCAAATACTCTCTCAACTTCCCTCAATACAACCTAGAGGCCTTAGTTTGATATGAAACCCAACCTAAGGATCCGTTTTGATCAAATCAAAAGGAAGAACTCGAAGAAGAGGTAATGTTTTCACCACCCTCTTTCAAGTTCCTTTCTTCTTCAACTTATTTTTTCTTTGTTATTTATATTCTAAAAAAATAACTCCAATGTCTTATATATACTTTGATTTTATTATAAATATGGTACAACCATATTCAATATTCTATCCATCCTTTGAATGGCATGTCATGATACGTGTGTACGTATGGCTTACCGTCTCCATGTCGTGGTGTAATTGTCATTCAATAAATTAGTATTTGGATGGGTATAATAATGATATGTAATTCATGTAAGTAACAAATATAACATGATAATTATTCTGTCTGTATGATATAACATCCAATTATACATTATTTTAACATCAAAAGAATGATATTATCGCTCGTGCGTACGTACGGACTACCGTCTCCACGAACGCGATGAGATTCATTCTCTGTTGTATCCATTAAAGTATAATTCTAATTTGATGATTAAAACTAATTTTTAAGGACTTGATATAATTCTGGATATGAATAAGATACAACCTATCCATAACAAACATGGCTTACGTAACAAAGAATATAATGGAAAAAGAGTAAGTTAACACCTGAAATGACGATAATACTAATATTTTATTAACAAATCAATGTTAAAAGATCATATGTGATGTAATATTAATTTAAATGATTCTTGAATAATTCAATACAAATTATTTCACCATTATATAGGAGGTCAACCTACCATCAACAAAGGAAAAATTACAAAGTAAGGGGTTTCCTATCTCACTCTTAATTTCGTGAGAATTCCATTATTCACCACTTATTTATTGCATGTGGTGTAAGTTTATTTTCCATGATTGTATTCATTGTGTAATATACATTAATTTATCGGTATTTAAATCATCATTGTATTATTTTTATTTTATGGTTGTATGTTTCATAAGTTACCTAATTGATAAGGGAATTGGAAATTTCAATTTTCACTCATTCGGCTTTAGGCGCACTTCATTGATTATTTTACACCAAGATTATGTGTGGAATCACTATTCATTTGATTATATCATAATTTCCTCTACCCTTTATATGGATATAATTTTTATACACATAATAACTCCATTGATAAATTCTCATGTTATTGGTATGATCTTGATAAGAGTAAGTTTAACACAATCTCCATTTGTTGAGTTAAATATCCAATTCATTGGTGTTGTTTTGACAAAAATATGTGTGAATACCATCGGATTGATTTACACTAAATATCCAATAATATTGAGTGTATTTATATTTTTCACACATAATTATGTCATTGATTTATTCTTAACCTAAGGATATGGTCTTTATAAGAGAATTCATCTCAATTTACATTCCATTAATACTTATTTGTTGTTATACACCAAATTACTTTTATATAGTGTATATAATGTACTTTGACATAGTATATCATGAATCCCATTATTCTAATGATATTATAACTTTTTTATTACCTCAATTATTTGTATTCAAGTGTCTCTCTTTTGGTTAGAAACTCTAACTAAAATACATTTTTAAGTGTTATAAAGATTTATTCTTCTAAATATTTCTCATTAATGTCCATGTTTTAAAAATGGTTTTAAGAATTTATTTATATGAACATTAAAGTTTTCATATCAAAAATACTTTTAAAAGTTTCAAAGTGGTATGGGACACTTTGATTCAAAAATATATTTTTAAATGGCTTCTTAACATATAGTGTGACTTTTAAATGATTTCAATAAAAAGGGGGATATTTCTCTCTAATAGTTTTGAAGATTATTTTCATCTATGTAAATATCCTTCATTATTCTTGATTGAGATTAATCTTTTACAATACAATCTTCCATATTGTATCAAATGAGTTATGTTTAACTGTGGATGTGCTATTTTTATACCATTAATGGTTTGTCTATTAAGTATTGACATTTCATATGCTAGTTTAATACAAATATTTATGTCATATTTCAAACTTTTCATATGAGGAATGAATTGGACATAGTATGTGACGGGTGGAGCCCGCTATAGCTTCTCGATGAATCGGTAGGTCTCATGAGAAAAAATACTGTCTTGGCACGAGGCTTTGACAAAATCTTATTTGTAGTCTTGGAACGAGGCCTTGGCTACATGGTTATGATAGCCTGGCATCATGCATTCCATAATTATGAAAGTGGTTATTAATATTTTCATGTGATTATTCGACTAGTTGAATATCCATGTGAATAAGTAAATGGAATTATTTCATTTTATCCTTTCTATATAATGCTGAAGTTCAAGTTTAAAAGGATTTGGTTTTATTTATACATTGACTTAAATTTTTATGTTTATTTATGAATGTTTCCTCTATATTGTTATCCTTACCGATCATCTGAGCTCACCCCTTTCAATGTTTTATTTTTCCCAGGATGTGAAGAAGTATTTTATAAATGACCTTCAGGGATAGTATGAGGGGATACGAAGACAATATGTTATTATATTTTTTCACTTATTGATGTGATGTAAACTTTTTGAATATATCTAGTGTTTCCAAGGCTACTAAACTAATCGGTATTTCGAGACTTGATCTTTCTTGTGATAATGCCAATGTTATGTAATAATGCACCGACTCTGGGTATCTAGGGTCGAGGAATTACAATTAGTATCAGAGGATGTTTAGTAAAAACCTTGGAAGCTAGATTTAGATAAAATCTTATTAGAGAACGTAGACCTAAGGTGAACATTGAGGATTAGTATAGATGAACTTCCTATAATTTTGGTATAGTATAGATTTTGTGACTTTTCCGAGCAATACATCCCTATCTGGATATGAGCAGGTAGAGGCGGATCTGGAACAGATGTACTTAGGGGTAAAACCCGAAAACACCGCTTTGAGCTAGACTCGAACGGGAACTGGTCCACAACAATGGCCCTTACTGCACTCTTGGTTATGAAACTCCCGGGGATATGCTTAGGATAATTTACATTTTCATTACAAACCGATTTGAAGTATTATATATATAAGATGAGAGTAAATGACCTTGGTTAATCCTAATTTGTCTCAAATTGAGAATATGGTGACATGTTAATCTCTAAATGATTTTATGACTAATGTTACTCACACAATGCTTTCTGGTTTTAGTCAATGTGTGGATTCCAAGGAAGTTATAGTGACTTTGAGAATGATGTACAAGGTGTGAACGGTGGTGTAAATGAGCAAAAAAAATATGGAATGTTTATAGGCGTAAAAGATATCGTCTTTATATGAAAACAACTTTCCAAAAATATGATCAACAATATATAT
This sequence comes from Viscum album, assembly GCA_963277665.1. Taxonomy (NCBI): domain Eukaryota; kingdom Viridiplantae; phylum Streptophyta; class Magnoliopsida; order Santalales; family Viscaceae; genus Viscum; species Viscum album. Next base: position 285,405,289 of record OY728153.1, on the reverse strand, counting down.
ATTAATCAATTCTCGGACTCAACAAAGAAGAGAAAAATAATGAATGATTAGAGCTCCAGCAGTGTAGACCATGAAGAATGGAATCCTCAATTTCCATCATGCATGAAATGTGGAAGGAGAAACATAGGAAAGAGTCTCAATTGGACAAATAAATTTTTTATGTGTGGGAAGGAAGGACTTAAAGTGAAGAATTGCTGAAGAAAAATGAAGAGTACTATGGAAGAAGATAAAAATGGTTCCAAGAATCCATTTACAGTCATTTTCCATTAATGTAGGGGACCGGTCCATTACACGAGTGAATGCCCTATTCTATAGGATATTTTCTTGGTCAATGAAGAAGATATGTGGGAATAAATGGTTGGAGAAATGTTTAAAAAGTATTAGTTATCTTTTTTATGGGTTTACTTTGGAATAATTTTCTCTTGTATTTTTAACCTTGCAGTTTTCCATATGAGAATGATATTTTCGGAAGAATTATCTATTCTCTTGTGGATATAGTTATAAATAACTATTTGTTTTGAAATGATCATGGGTTTGAGGAAATTATAAGTTATTATAATTTGGGATGAAAATGCAAGGCATGAGATAAGATTTTTGGTTAAACTATGTTATGGTTATTTTGAGGAATTTTTCTCATTTTGGTAATGTTATAAAATATAGTTTTTGAAAAAGGACAACAAGCAGATCGTGTGACAACCCGCCACGTCATACAAATCTGTGGGAATTGAACCCACAACCAATTTACGATTGGGATTTATCAACTACCACTGGACTACGTGAAGTCCCTTATTAGTGTGACTATTATTTTTAGTAAAATGATTTTATTGATCAATAATAATTTGATTTGGGATCTTATGTCTTATCAAATGAATACCCTTAGTATAGGAAATTGATTTGGTGATTAAGTGATAAATGTTATATTGGAAGTTGTTCGCTTTGTTGTGAACACTATAGGCCCAAAGAAAATAAAATAGTATGGGATTTCATTTGAGGAGTAATGGTGGATTTTTATCTATGTTTTTATTGTGGATTTATAGTGATTTGGGTTATTTATGGAAATGATTAGGTTAATTACTTTTAAGTATGCGACCTTAAGAGTAATTAATGTCATTTGGAAATACAATTTAACGTGGAAGACTACATTATTATAAGTTTTTGGTTTCAATATTATTTTGGATTATATTGAAGGATTTTAAGGACAATTGATTATTGAATGGTATTTATTTAACTTTGGGGTATTGATGGTTTATTTTTAGAAATTAAGACTAGTGGTTTTTTCTCTAATGGTATATCCATTTGGGGGATCATCAGATATTATAAAAACCATTTTGGTTTTGATTAATCTCTAAAGACATGGTAAATATATAGTTTATCCTACGTGGATCATGTATTTCTATAGAAGTTTATTCTAGCTCTTCCATTGTGACCAAGTCTTCTTGAATTCTCATTGTTCAAAAAAAATTAGTTAGTGGTAAAAGTTTATTAAAGAATGAAACTCTACTTAAAAAGTAAGTATATCTCTTTATTTTTTAGTCAATATCATAAATGAATTCCTCATCCTTATGTAATGTAACTTAAAATAAAAAATGTTTTCTGTTTACTTTTCCTAATGGGAGACTAATGACCGTTTGTCCCAACACAAGTTTGTGATTTTCTTATTGTTAACTTTCTCCAGATCATGGTTTCTATCCCTCTCCATCAGAACTTAACACTTAGTTTATCATCAATATCCATGTTTTCCTACATGGAATCCTAGTATGGGTTATCTTGGGTGACCATTATACGTCTCTTCCTTTCTTTTAATGTGATAGTTTTATTGACTCTTTTTCCGATGTGGGACTTTCCATTATATTCTCAAGCCAAATTTTAAAAAAATTGCGAGGATGCAATTTATTGAAGGAGGGGAGAATGTAACACCCCAAGCTTCCACGGTACGTTTCCCTTTGAATAATGCAATGGTGTGCATTGTACGCAACTTCGGGATTCTAACACACCACAACCAATCAAACTAGCCGTTATGAATAGTAATAACTACTTTTTGAAAATTTATCATTTGAAATGGACTGCATTTTTGGATTCATAATATTGAAATTAGCTTAGGGTGAAATTTTGGTACTTTTTAGATAAAGTTCATATTTTGATGAATAGTGAAAATTACTAAATTTTAATTAAAAACATATTTTTAAATAGAAATAAATAGTAGTGATAAATTATTTATTTTAGTGGTTTTAAATTATATTTAGAATATATTTTTACCATTTAATAAAATTTTGTTCATTGGATGTAATTTCACATTTAAACCAGACATAAACAAGTGTCAATCTTTTGATAGTTATTATCTCTTAAAAACATGCTATTTGTTATGACAACGGTAATTAATTTTTAAATTTATTAATGTAACTGATATGTTTTGAATTTGGTAAAGTAGACATAATTTTTGAATTCATAATATCAAATATATCTCAGGCATAATTTTTGGTATTTTTTTGGAAACATTCATTTTTTGATGAATAGTGAAACCACTAAGTGGTAGATAAAAAACTGAATTATTTTATAAAACTTAATTTTACCGCTTCTATGAGTGGAATCTCAAAAATATGAGAGACATGGTTAATATCAAGGAGTAAAATGTGGTTCAATGAGACGAAAATAATTTTTGGTGAATAGTAACTTTTTACTTTTATTTATCCCGGTTTAAAGTAAATAGGGTAATTAAGGGTAAAAATGATATTATTGTTATCCTAACACATGTCCTCACTGTATTGAACAAGTGTATCTTGAAGAAAAAACAACCTTATGAATAAAATATTATGATTTAGGTTCACTTGGAGTAAATTATGACATTTTTTATTATTTAGTTCAAAGAAGAGTTAAAAGAGTTAAAATCAAAGTTTATTTACTAAAACATATTTAATATAGGGTTATACATAAGATAAATTATATTGTAAATATTCATTAGAAAGATAAAAAGATTTAATACATAATTGTATTTTATTTATAATTTTTAGTCATTAAATAATTTAATTTATCTATGACACAATGGTGATGCAGTAATTACCTAATTAATGAAATATTAAAATAATTGATTTTATAAATATCAAAATAAATGTAATTTGAGACTTTATATGAATTCCAATAATTTTTTTAGGTTAATATGGCATACTAGGATTGATTATATAAATTGTTTTCGAAGTAATAATGCTGTTATTAATTTATCAAAAACAAAATACCCAATAGTGTCAAAATTGACATAAAAGAGTTATTAAAACAAATATTATATTATTAATTGATATTCAATTCCTAAAAATCTACGGTTTGGCCAAGAGTCTTATATCATTATAGGTGTATCATTAATGTACCACATGTGGGTCTCTTGGATGTATATAGTATGTTTATTAACAATATAATATAAAAATACAAAGAGACATTGTAAAAGTGAAACTAATTAACTATGAGTTAATACTTAATGATAAGGTTAATATAGTAACGCAAACCTGTATAAATCCTATTAGATGAGTTTTTTTCGACCTATACCCACCTTAAACTCTAAATAATACACTTTGGATCCATTATAAACTGAATATGAATTTATTATAAAATAATATTTCTATGTTATCCAATGGTGCCCCTCACCCCTCTTATAAAAGGGCACTCCACCTTCTCACTAATTCACACATTCAAAGCCTTTTGGCTCGGCCAAACCCTGCCACAATACTCTCTCAACATCCCTCACTACAACCTAGAGGCCTTAGTTTGATCATAAATCCAACCTAAGGAGCCCTTTTGATCAAATCAACAGGAAGAACCTGAAGAAGAGATAATGTTTTCAACACCCTCTTTCAAGTTCCTTTCTTCTTCAACTTCATAATTCTTTGTTTTTTATATTCTAAAATAATAACTCAAGTATCTTCTATATACTTTGATGTTATTATAAATATGGTAAAACAATTTTCAGTATTCTATCCGTCCTTTGAATGGCATGTCACCATACGTGTGTACGTACGACTTACCGTCTCCATGTCGTGGTGTAATTGTCATTCAATAAATTATTATTTGGATGGGTATAATAATTATGTTTAATTCATGTAAATAATAAATATAACATGATAATTATTCTTTCTATATGATATACCATCCAATTATATATTATTTTAACATCAAAAGAATGATATTGTCGCTCGTGTGTACGTACGGACTACCGTCTCCACGAACGTGATGAGATTAATTCTACATCGTATCCATTCAAGTATAATTCTCATTTGATGAATAAAAATAATGTTTATGGAATTGATATGATTCTGTATATGAATATGATAAAAACTATCCATAACAAACACAGCTTACGTAACAAAGAATATAAAGGAAAATGAGTAATTTAACACCTGAAATGACAATAATACTAAGATATTATTAACTAATCAATGTTAAAAGATCATATATGATATCATATTAATGTAAATTATTATTTTATAATTCAGTAAAAATTATTTAACCATTATACAGGATGTTAACCTACCTTCAACCAAGGAAAAATTACAAAGTAAGGGGTTTCTTATGTCACTCTTAATTTCATGTGAATTCCATTGTTCACCACTTATTTATTGAATGTGGCGTATGTGTATTGCCCATGATTGTATTCATTGTGTAATATAATTTAATTTAAGGGTATTTACATCATCATTATATGATCCTTCTTTCATGGTTGTATGTTTCTTATGTTACCTAATCGATAAGGTAATTTGAAATTTCAATTTGCACTCATTCGTCTTTAGGCATACTTCATTGATTATTTTACCCCAAGATTATGTTTGGATTCACTATTAATTTGATTATGTCATATTTTCATCTCCCCTTTATGTGGATATAATTTTAATACACATAATAAATCCATTTATAAATTATCAAGTCATCAGTATGAACTTGATAAGAGTAATTTTAACTCAATCTCCATTTGTTGAGTTAAACATCCAATTCATTGGTGTTGTTTTTACAAGAATAAGTGTGAATGTCATCTGATTGAATTACACTAAATATCAAACCATATTGAATGTATTTATATTTTTCACACATAATTAAGTTTTTGATTTATCCTTAACCTAAGGATATGGTCTTTATAAAAGAATTCATCTTAATTTACATTCCATTGAGACTTCTTTGTTGTTATATAGAAAATCACTTTTATATGGTGTATATAATGTACTTAGACATAGTATATAATGATTACCTTTATTCTCATGATATTATAAAGTTTTGATTACCTCAATTATATGTATTCAAGTGTCTCTCTTTTGGTTAGAAACTCTATCTAAAATACATTTTTAAGTGTTTTAAAGATTTATTCTTCTAAATATTTAAATTAATGTCCTTGTTTTAAATATGGTTTTAAGAATTTATTTATATGGACATTAATGTTTTCAAATCAAAATTACTTTTAAAATATTCAATGTGGTATGGGACACTTTGATTCAAAAATCTACTTTGAAATGGATTCTTGACAAATAGTGTGACTTTTAAATGATTTATAGAAAAAGGGGGATATTTCCCTCTAATAGTTTTGATGATTATTTTCATCTATGTCAATATCCTTCATTATTTTTGATCGAGATTAATCAGATACAATACAATCTTCCATATTGTATCGAATTAGTTATGTTTAAATGTGGATGTGCTATTTTTATACCATTCATGGTTTTTCGATTAAGTATTGACATTTCGTATGGTAGTTTAATACAAATGTTTATGTCATATTTAAAACTTTTCATATGAGGAATGCATTGTCTTAGTAAGTGATGGGTGGAGCTCGCTATAGCTCCTCGATGCATCGGTAGGTCTCATGAGACAAACTAGTGTCTTGGCACGTGTCCTTGACAAATTCTTTTTTGTAGTATTGGCACGAGGCCTTGGCTACATGGTTATGATAGTCTGGAATTATGCATTCCGTCATTATGAAAGTGGTTATTAATATTTTCATGTGATTATTCGACTAGTAGAATATCCATGTGAATAAGTAAATGAAATTATTTCATTTTATCCTTTCCATATTATGCTGAAGTTCAAGTTTAAATGGCTTTTGTTTTAGTTATACTGTGCCTTAAATTTTTATGTTTATTTATGAAAGTTTCCGCTATATTGTTATCCTTACTGAGCATCTAAGCTCAACCCTTTCAATGTTTTATTTTTCCCAGGATGTGAAGAAGTATTTTATGAATGACCTGTAGGGATAGTTTGAGGGGATATGAAGACAATATGTTGTTATAGTTTTTCACTTATTGATGTAATGTAAACTTTATGAATATATCTAGTGTTTCCAAGGCTACTAAACTAATCAGTCATTCGAGACTTGATCTTTCTTGTGATCATTCCAATGTTATATAATAATGAACCGACTCTAGGAATCTAGGGTCAGGGCATTATAGTAATTATAAATGTACAATAGATATGTAGCTTATATTTGGAGCATAAGTAAGACTAATTATATGGGGTATAAATTAGTCTTTGTAAATAACAATTGTTAAAATATTTTAGTTAGGATAATTAGATACTAAATTCTAACAAAATGAATCCAATGTAATTTATATCAATAAATACTATGTATGTTTCAGTTTCTAATACAGTTGAATAAGTAGTGTACTATAAAAAACAATTTGTTCTAGTTTATGGAATCATACATAAAAATTAATGCATTATCATAATATAAACTATGATAATATAAAAATAATTATACTAGCCAAAGAAGTCATCAGATATGATATAAGAAAATATTTATATACCAAGGGATATCATTACATAAGATGTTTTACAATAGGTGGCGAAGTCATAGATAACTAAGTATCCATGAAAAAAAATCTGGAAGAATTGATGACTAAAGACACTACTTAACAGTAGCCCGATCTTGTTATGTGAGATTTAGCATGATTGTCGTTATAAATTTTTAGCCTATAAAAGTGAGAGTCTTTTTCAAGTCTGTGTGATAGACCAAACCTAATTATATGTGGTAATATCCTTATATTATTTTTCTTAAGAAAATGTAATAACATTCTAAATCTCTATTGTTATCTTAGAGACACTGTGATAGAAATTTTAAAACATTTGTTATATGGTCTTGATATATCCCACTAATAGTACACAAATGATGTATAAATATTAGGTGTCAATGGATAATAATAACTGACACTTTTTTCTTATGAGTTCCTCTCTCAGTGATCTCATGTAGAGGAGTTCATGATGCATAGCCCTCCATTTGGAGCACCACTTATTTTGAGTATCACCGGTGTTTCTTATTTACGAGAATGTGTATTCGTCTCTTGAAATGAGATCACTATCACTGACTACCATTTTATCACGTATATTTATGAATGATAAAATCCAAGATATTTATGTTTTGGAGAGGTATCTTGTACTAGGTACATCATTGGTTATATGACATTGAATGAATGATCAGGATAGGATTTTTTCCTTCTATAGAGGAAGAGATATCTCGATCCTAGTTGACCATGATGGTAGTACATTTACGAAATCCATGAAGATGGAATAAGATGGTAAATTAATCTGAAATGGTCATTAAATAATAAATAAGAAATGTGAGGATAACACAAAGTCTGCATCTCCAATTACGAGATGTCATGACACAAAGAGGTTATATTACAGAAATCATTTTTAAAGAAGATAATCGTAACTCTGACTTATTATTATATATTTATCAACTATAATGTGTTATAATATATCACTCTTGGTCCATGGGTATGACTCAATATTATCGAGATAAGGTTCTAGTGAGTCACATGAAAAGTTTATCCAGAATTTCCACAAATTTAGATGAAAATGAGTTTAAGTTGAAGTGGTCCCTATGTGAGGGAGTCAGATAATGAAAAATTGTTAATGATAAAATATAAAATAAATCAATTATATTAAATTAGATTAAAATAATAATAATTGAATTTATTTTTCACGTTATACAAAAGAAATATATTATAAAAGTGAATATGGGAAAAATTTATTTTTCAAAAGATAGTAATAACTTCATGGGTTGTTCAGTTATTGTATGATGAATAAACTGAGTTACTAGTTTATAATTTATCACATGAAACATATGAGTATTACAATGGAATTATGAAATAATTCTGATGTTTTTTATATGATTAATAACGTCATAAATTTATAGAAAGATCTAAAACAATTTGTTACAATATTTTATGGACCAAAGAGAAATTTTAAAATGTATAACATATGTATATAAATGATTTTCTGACTTATGGTTAGTTTATAAACCTATTTTCATGAATTTATTGATAATATATGTATCATAATCACCTCTATGAAATTCTAGAGAGATATGTATAACAATAATGTTGTATCAATCCAGGTTCCCTGAATTGAGACTATGTTCTTCATGGGATTGAGGAGAAATCATAAAACAATTTCATTTCCCTTTTTTAATCCTAAGAATCAATGAATAATGATATTCAAATGTCCATTGAATTAAATTTGAGGGAATTTCTTGAAAATTTTGTTATGTGATAATATCAATAATAAATTAGAAATTTCCGCATATAATAGATTTTCATTATAGTGTCGAGGATTTTACACATGTAAAAACTCGTAAAAATATTCTAAAAAATTGAAAATCAATAAGGGATGAATTTTGGATATCAAATGCACACAAAAAATAGTTTATTTCTTGGTTTTTTTAAAAACATTTAAATATTTATCGAAAAATATAAAATTCATATCTGGAAATTTTTTATGGCTAAAAAAGGAAAAAGTGTTATTGTATTGTCCTATAATGTCTAGTGAGTTGATGATTGTACATTACACACAAAAGAACATGATAGATATAGTATTTTTAAAAATAGTAGAGTCAATATTATGAATTAAGCAATACATATATTATGATTCAATGATATAAATCTTATTTATGAAAATTTATTTTACTTTGGAATCCTAAAAAAAGAGAGCTTGAATATATAACATTTATTATGCCAATTTTCAGGTGAAGATTGATTGGTAAATAAAATATAGTAAAAGATGATAAGTTAAGATTTATTAAAATGATGTTTAGTGGGGAATAAAATAAATTTGAGAACTTTGTAATTGAATCAAAATTAATTAATATTATTTACACATATGAACCTATAAATGAACATTGGCATGTTGTGATTTTGGAAATTAATGAAAATTTATAATCCTGTGTATAATCAATTAAGGATTATTTATTACTTGAATCATCACATTCATTTCATGTTGGACCTAGTTATGATGATTCCATGTATGTAAGAGGGGACCATAAATAAAGAAATTAGATAAGGAATAATGTTTGAAAACACTTCAATTATTAAAGAATTTTTATAATAAAATATAGGTACTTTTTTTAAATTATTTATATACAATATCTTTTATATTCATATGATTTTTATTCAATAAGATACATATTGTAACATTCATATCTAACATATGATAAAGATAATGCTTCTTTAACCTCCATATGTTACTCACCTTATAGAGGAAAAATCATAAAAAAGTATTTATCTAAAAAGTATTTATTTATTTTTATTCGTATTGACTCTAATTATTATTAATTTTTATCTTAAGTCCATGTAATAAAATCTTGTTAGATGGCCTGAAGTATCAAATGAAATGTTTAGTAGAAAGAAAAATGTTTCTTAAGAAATTATATATATACATTTTCATTCTAATATCATATTTTCAATTGCTATAGAATATTTTTTTATCAAATTTTATCTTGTGTGACAAGGAACATGAGTTCATTTTTTAATTAAAAAATCAATATTTGATCAAAAATAATTAAACTCACATTGATTGGTGGGGTGGTTATATTTTTCTAGATTTATTATGTAGTTATTGATAATATAATATAATATAATTGTCTTACATATTATGCCGTAAATATATATATGAGGTATATTAAAAAACATTGTTTTTAGTTATTGATGCACTATGGTTTTAAATTTTTTATACTTTAATTTTTATTTGTATGCAATTAAATAAAAATATTATAGTATTCCGAAAAACTGATAATCATTTTTGGATTATTTATTTCAGATATTAATTATTGAAATGTGATTTATATACATTTATAAAATATCTATTTTACATATAATTGTTATGGATCCTTTTTTTCAATATATAAAATATATATGTTCAAAACATGCATCAAATACCCAAAAGTGAGGAAGGGATTTGAATATTCATGAAAATCTATGAAAATGATTTATGATTAATTTTAAAATTATGGAACCAAACCACTTTTCTTTCTTATTAGTGGTTTATTTAGAATGGAATAATGTGAAATTTTCCATTTTATTTGATATATACTTCAAAAACAGATGTTACATTCTAAAAATGTAAAAAATCACTCTAATTATTACTAAAATCTCTAACAATTGATATTATTTCAATTTTTAATTATAGGTATTATCTTCATGTCATTATGACATGTTGTTTGGTATATATTTCTGAAAATGCATGATTTCAATATAAAAATGATATTTTGGTCAAAATATTAATCGCATACATTAAATAAAAAAACATATTTTATTGTCCTGAAATTCTAGGATAATTATAGTTGATTCATTATTTACCCATATGAATAAATGAACCATCATTCTGAAATGTTGTGTAGTTATAATTTCTGAATGTTTATTTTTCAATTAATTTAAAATATTAGTTAAAAATGAATTTTATGTTCCCAAAAGTAATAAAAACGCTCAAAAGTTCATCAAAATATATGAAAGTTATCTTTCATTAATTTATGAAATGTTTAAATTAAATTCAAATCACTCCAATGTTAGTAGTTGATCATGTGACTATGCATGTTTTCATTATAAAAATGTTATTTTCATTCAATCCTTACATCCCATGGTCAAAACATATGACACCATCTCATATTTCAGTCAAACTCTAGGAAAATGATATTCTATTTATTTTTCACATATAAGAATAACATTCCCACAATTCTTATGTGTGGTTAAGTTGGAGCTACCGAAAGTGTATTTTTATGTTTTTATTTTCATATATATTCAAATCACACATCATATACTCAAAAAAGATAAAAAATGCTTGGATTGTCCTAATACACTATGATAATTTGTTTTGTTAACATGTACAAATCATACATGCATCATTCATACATATGAGGCAAATGGTGGGATTACAATTGCGTGTATTCAATATAAAAAAGTTATTTTAGTTCAACAAGCATGTCAAATACACTAAACGGACCAGATTACCTCGTATTTCCATTAACTATATAAAAATAATCCTTGATTATTTGATATATATATTAATTAACATCCTTCTATTTTGAATATTCATATATTAAAAAAACATAATGTTTTTTTATTTTAAGTATTCTATAAGTTCAAACCATAAATCACATATTATTATGTAAGATAATTATTTTGGATTATCAAGAAACTCTATGAAAATGATCTTTAATTAATTTGTGACATTATGGAATTAACAATACCTAATTATAACATGTGGTGTGGATGGTATGAGTCAATGATAATGTTTTAAATATAAAAGTGATATTTTAGATAAATGGTTTATCATTTTATAGAAACAAATAAAATTATCTATTATTAGCATGAAACTATATGAAAATGATATTACGTGCATTTTTAACCTATAATACGGGACCCTACATCAAAATAATGTGTGGTTTATTCATAATAATCTAATGTATATTTTTACAGTTTATGTTTTTAATAATTTCTAAATGTGTGGAACACTAAAAATTTATTCATAACACTATAATATTAATCTAAATCAATGAAAAAGTCCATTAATTAATTTTATTCATGTAGGAATTGACTACAAATTATTCCAATATAGGTGGTGGAATGTTTGATCCAATGTGTTTTTTCAATTGGAAAATGGATTTAATTTTTTAGGTACTTTAAATAAAATAAATATGGTTTACTATTACATATATATATTTTTATCATCTTAATTGTAGGTTTATATATGAGGTTGTTTAATATTTATAAGATTTTAATCTATGAATACACTCTTGTAAACATTTTTTTATATTTATAAATATTATAACCATAATTTCATACAAGTTGCTGTGTTGAAATAATCATATTTTTATAATATATGTTTTTTTAGTTTTTTTATGTTTTATATTTCTAATAACAGTGAATCTTCATACTTTTATAGGTTTTATATGAATCCAAACATGTTTTGTTTTTTGGATAGCAGTAGCACTTAATGTAGTTGTAGCAATATTTCAGGTCCATTATTAAATCATTCATATTGTTAATAAATAAGGACTTCTCCACTATAATATGATATGATAAAGGCTTATTAACTCAATTTTGTTGTAGTGTTAATAAAGGACCCCCTTATTTTAACTAAATTTCCAATTTCATTTCATAAATACGAATAACCTTTTTGAGCATAGAAAAAAGTATTATCTATTATATTTATTGGATTAGTTATAGGATAATAATATATAAAGAACTACCACCAATAGTATTTTTGACCATAATAGAATTCAGTAAGGTTATGGTGTGGGTGTGAATTAATTTATAATAATATTTTATGATTCATTAATAAAAAACTTTTATTACCAATTATGATGAATAAAATTAATCCATCTTTCAACTTTTATATTAAAAACAAAACATTGTGTTATCAATCAGATTATTCCAATAAAGTCATATTAAAATCTACACCACCAAATTGAACATAGATATGTACATGTTCTTCATTATAAATTAATGTCTAAATCCATATAATTACATGGTATCATCAATTTCAACATGATCAATTAGAATCTACCTATGATTTATGATGAGTATTGTAAATCATTTAACACAAGTGTATACAAATGACGGCCAAAAGGTATAATTTTGTACCACAAAGTAGTAATGATGTTCTTCCTAGTATATAATAATAAAAATCATTTAAAAATAACTAAAATCTAGGAATCAAATTTCAATAGAGTGTCATATCTACTTTTCCTCTTTATTTGTCGAAACAATGAAATTCCACAACAAAACACCATTTCTAGAATAACTAAAAATTTCTTTATTCTTCAAATTATATATCATGAGTTATAAGGGAATTTTTGTCATCAAATAAAAATGAAAAACTCAAAAACACATTATAAAACTAGAATAATACATCCTTCACAATAAAATACATTGATTATCATTATTCAATGATTTATCTGATATGAACTAATGAAAATAAATATATAGGAATCCTAAACACTTCCTTGTTCCATTTATCTTTATTTTATCCAATACCTACAAGTAATTCCACCTTATATCACTTTATTTGACCAATGAATCTAAAACCTTCCCACTTTTCCAAAAATATTAATTTCATATTAAAAATTAAATAACCAACTCAAAATCTAACTTCAATAAATTGAACATGGGCCCTAAAATCAAATTATACCATCTTTTATACACTTATTATGATTTATTAGCACAAATAATCAAGTTAAATTACACCATGTATCCGGTATATGGAATTTTCTTCAAAACATAATGAAGACATGTTTTAAAAAAACGATATGGTGAGGTAAGACCAAGATTTAAATTTCTTCATAATTACTCAATTACATTGAATATAATTTTAAACAATTGTGGGTCATGAGTAATACTAACATAGTCTTCAATATTTTTTCTTCACAGAAGAACCAATGACAACACTAAAATCATGGTTTGTAGAACCACACATCCACTATAATTCTCCATTATCAAGATGACTTAATCATGATGTAATCGGTTATCTATTTTCTATATTGCAGCAAAACCATGAAAAGTATCCATTTTCAATATTCTATATTTAAGCCATGATTATTTATTCATTAAGGCTACATGATATTTGGATCAATAACAACCAACTTCACTTAAACCATGGACAATTTTATCTTACCAATATAGATAATTTTTTTTAATATTTACAGTCATTGAAACAATAATTTTACTCTATTAAAAAATCCATTTGCATTAAATTGAAACCATAATTTGGTTTTATGAAAAAATAGTGATGTTGTAAAAAAATTACTCCTCATTCTATAAGGAATTCAAACATCGAGATCAATATTCATCTAATGATCTCTGAACATTTTAATAATCTTTTCCTAATCTGTAAAATGTGAATTCATTTAAATTTGAATGCAGATTTTTGAATGAAAACCAAATAAAACACAAAATTCATCAATCACATAAACTTCATATTCCTCAATAAACAGACACCTTTTTTAAAATCAATAATTAATTTCGGAATTGCACATTGTCAAAAAACATTATTCCCATAAAATCTACAATTTTAAACATTATTTATTTATCCAAACAAGGAACTCCACCAAATATATAAATAAATCATTATATACCCATTAAATTATTACTTGAGAGAATCTAAGGTAATAAAAATAATAATAAATAGTGATGTGGATGTTATCAACAATAGTAACTTACATTAATTTACACATATGTTATCAAATATTTCTTCACACCATCAATAATCTAAAAAATATATCCTCTTTCATATGATTGAGTTACTTCTACACGCACACAGACTAAATTTTTATTAATTTTACATAATGTAGTTCACATATTCATACTCAAATCATAGCATCATAAAAAAATATTTGTTTACTAACTCACAACATTCCCCAAATAAAGAACTCACCAAAAATAAATATTTATCATTAATAAGATATTTATTTACCAATTTAAAATATATGATTTTTTATTTTTCCTACATTCCAAATAACATCAAAACAACATGTGAGATTATGGATGGGTATCAATACCTTATCATTTGGAATGTTACTGTCAAAAACACATCATCAGACAAAAAAACTAAAATTAATCCTTATGGTATTTTTTGTCAAAAACCCGCAACTAATTCCTTTATAGAGTTATATCTATCTAAATGAATAGGTTTTTCATCTTCTCATTGATAAAATTGTAGTTTACAAAATTGATTCCTGAACAATGAATATTAAACTAGATAAATGAAATTATTGATGTAACTATAATTACAACCACATATAAATAAGGATAACTACACTATGATTGTTAACTAATCTTTTACTGTCTTCATACACATCAATTGAAAAATTGATAAGCTAATAATAATATATTTTTGTTCATTTGAGATCAAGGTAATCAAATTATCTTTTATATTCCATTGACATACCTTCCTCCAAAAAAAAACTACACCTTATATGGACGTATGTTGATTAACTCTTCAAGAACAATCGGCATCTGTAGGACTAAATAGATAGATTATTGTTTTTCTATTATATAAAAAACCATAGTATGTAGTTATTTTTACCTACCAAGGTGCGGTTTTTTAGGTATTAAATAAATTAAAACATAGGTAAGTATTATCATTGTCACTTTTTTTTAAAAAAAATCCTTTATAAAATTACCATTATAACTTGTTAGAGTATAGATTCACTAAATAATTTATATTTAACTCACATTTAGTCAAAAAAAACCATATCAGTCACATAATATTTTTCCTAGGTTCACCCTAAATGTGGTGACTATTTCCCTGCTTTATTTTGGATATCCAAAGAACATGTTTTCTAATAATTTAAAAAATTGAAATGTATTGATTCAATGAATCCCGTGTTCTTTTGTTTTAAAAATCATAATAAACATTATTAGAATTTGATTTAATGTGTAGTATTATTCCATTTGTATTTTTTGGTATAGAAATAATTTTCTGATAAACATATTTCTAAAGATCATAATAGAAAAATAATTTTATCTGTATACTCATGAATGATAACATTCACCTGATGTGTGTGATCTATAATGGTGTTGAAATAAATACATCAGATGATGGAAATATTTCCTAGGATAATCAATAGATGATGTTGAAGATTTTTATGTTGTTATAATAAATCACAAAAAAAATAATTCTAATATTGTTGTTAATATCGCCAACATCTTTAAATATATCTACGACCTCATAATGAAGACCAAAACATAATAAAAATACATGATGCATTAAATGTTTCTACTTGTATGGAGGCTATGCAATTTCTCATTTCCTTAAGCGTTCTTACAATCAGTTTCAATTTTTCTTTCTAGATGTTTTACCTAGGTGTTATTGTTGTGTGAAGGTTTTTATGTAAATTGTGTTATTTTTTCTACTATTTTAATTGTGTTTCCATTTATTACTATCAAGAGAATATGATATGAAATACATAGTCTATGATAAAGAGAAAGTAACTTATAATAAGTTGAGAATGCAACTTAACATCATGTTGTTGGACTCTATGGAATGGAAGATAGAGCATTTAATCATCTACATCAATGGATTACCGATATATGAATATAGAGAACAATTTGATGAGTTTAATTTGAGGGATTTTTGGGATTAGAGTATAAACCTTCTCATATGATTAAAATCAAGAATCACAAAATTTTTCTATACAAAAACTCTTGAAACATATGCTTAAATAAGGTTTGACTTATAATAAAATTTTAGGGGTGTTTGAATTATGGTTCAATACATTATGCATTGGTTTTATTTTTTTATTACCCAATGTTTTATTAACCCCATAATGAAAATTTGAATTTATAATTTTATCGATTGATGTTTTATATTCAAATACTTGAAAATTTTTAAACATGATTGGTTGTTTTGAATTATAATCAACAAACAAACATGACGGTGAATGAAAAATGTAAATTTATTTGTAATTATAATTCATATCCCTCTACTAAAATTCTTCTGGGAAAACACTTCATATTATAGTAAGATTATACGTTCATCTATGAATCAACCAATTTTGTTTTATACCTATTTATAATATCTTTTTTTCTATTTGAAACTGAGATTGTTCATATTTTCTATTGTTATATTAGAATGTTTCCCTAATTTTTCATCTAACACAGACTCTGTTATGTATGAAATATACTATTGTTTTTATGGGAGCATATCATTTTGGAACTATATAGAATTTAAATATGATCATACCATCGATATATGATTCAACATATTATGAATAACAACACAATTTTATTTTATATTTTATCATTAATACTGGTTTTGAAAATTTTCTAATGATTAATGAATGTAATAGTGTTCTAAAGAAATGGATTGATAATTTCTACGAGGAAGAATTATGTAACATGACGTGAATCTTAAATTTTGGAATAAGATAATATGTTCAATAGCCAATAATATCTATAATTAGCTATCTTTTTGTGAGATGATGAACATAATTTAGAATAATTTAGATATGAAACAGTTTCAAACTACTAAGGTTCTAGAATCTCAAATAGTTTTTTTAAGAGTAAATTATTTGGATTTTTATTTCATACACGGTGAAATAATGGTTCAAATTCGTTATCATTTTAGGACAATTATATTATTTTACTAGATTTAGGAGAAAATTAATTAATAGAAAATAATATTATTGAAAAACGTAATCATATTATGCATAAGGAACGAGAGTATAATATTATATCTATTGATGATACTAAACATTAATCTATGTTGATTCTTGATTATTTTATTGGTAATATAATAAAATATAAAATAATAGAAAAGATAGATTTTGAAAAATAAATGAGGAAAAATAATAAATATTTTACATCCTCTTCAATTAATTATTCTTTCAATGCATTTAATTTATGTAACCATGCTCCTAAACCTCTTTTTTAAAAATAATCATTCAAATAAAAGAAATTTAGATTATAATGAGAATGATATTGTTGACATTCTAGGATAATTAATATAGCCTTCAGAAATATGTTTTTCTGCACTTATTAGTAATACAAAATATATAGATTAGAAAAGAATGAATCATTATAATTTATTTAATATTAATATATGAACAGAAGTTATATTAGACTATATGGTATACGATTCAATAAGAAAAATAAAAAGTCTAAGAGGCACTCAAATAATATAGGTAAAAAGATATTGAATGATTTGGATACCTATAAGAATATTGACGGTTAGAATACTTCTGATAAATCATCAAAATGTAATATATCTGATTGGTATATGTTTTTACATTTTTAATCAAACCTTTTTTAGAATGAAACATAATTCATGGATAGGTAACTTTATAATCCTTGAAAAACAGAACAAAATATATTGAATATAATTATACCTCTAATGATGATTATTAAAATGTACTATATGTTTAAAAATGTAATCTACTGGGTATTGTAAAAGAAAATTCATTTGATAATGAGGATGATAGAGCCACTTTTGATGAAATCCTTAGATATGTAAGATGTATTGAAAAGGTGAATAAATAATAAAAAACATACAATAATTATTAAAAGGAATAAAATAATGTTAATAAAAGTATTTCAGGAATAACATCCAATGATTATAAATATCCATTACAATTAGACTGTCGTCATAGTTCTAGTTTAATTTTAGATGATCAGAAATTGTTTGTTAAAATTAAATATGATTTCAACAGTCTAACAAAACTTGTATATAATATTTGTATTGGTATTGCTTTTTTTCAAATGTATAAACAAATAAAATAAACTATATAATTTAGTTGAATTGGGTTTACTTATGGTAAATCTCATTTTTATCTAATTACTTTTTCATTTATAGTGAAATCATTTTTACTAAATTTCATATGGAATTAAACTAGAAAAATTATTTTTCATTAAACTTTTATCAATATTTCAGGTTTAATTGTTATATTATTTTAGAAGAACATGTTGTCGTTCAACATAAGTGTGTTGGGAAAATGTGGGTTCCAAAACACTTTTTTGGAAATATAACCTAACACAATATAATTTAGGTACAAATCAAATAACATTATTATTTTCAAAAAAATATGACAAGTACCATCATCCATTATAAATTTAAAATAAACAAAGGTTTTTTTCGATATATAACTGGATAAAAGTTCACCTTCTAGAATCATATAAATGTAACCAAAGTATGATTCAATTTAAGATAAAATGAACAATGTGAATTCCTTAGAATCAGTGAAGAATAATTTATCTGAAAAACATTAATTTCTAGGATTTAAATTTATTAGGACTAAAATAAAAACTATAAAAAAATTTAGTTTTGTGATGATGGTTTCCTTTTAAATTATATGAATGTAAAATTTACTATTCAAAAATTTGACCGTAATTTCATTCTATATTCTTAAACTCTGGAGAATGTATACCTATTGAAAATTAAATTTTCATTATGAATTAAAAAAAATTCAATGTTACAGAGGACTTAATTTGTGAATCATGACGTATACCCCATGTAAAATTTGTAAATAATTTGATGGTAAATATCATAAATTTGTGTAAATAATCATAACGTCATATTAGTTAAATTTAGATGTAAGGAGATCTTTCACCGTGTTCTATTCACGCCAGATATTTATAATGTACACATCAAATAGCAGCATAATTATACATGATTGGATGAAATGACAAATAATAAATGACTATGTGGGTAACATGAAAAGTAACTAATCACCAATGTTGATTTAGTCTTCAAAAAATGGGATTCATGTTTATTGATGTGAAAATTATAAGAATAGATAATAAACAATGAGTTTTTGGGAAAATAGAACTTTTATGCTCATAGTAATATGAGTAATCCAAGAGAAAAAACATTTTTATCTTGAATAATTTCTCCATTAATTATAATTCAATGGTTCTAGGAATAGATTTTGTAATCTTAAGCCCCCTTCATGAAACTCTATAATAGATCCAGTACCCTAGATCTGCTGTAATGAATAAAAACAACGACAAGAATAGAGGATTCATAGATCATGTTATTTAAAGGATATAAGATCCCAATACCCTTAGATAGGGTAACATCAGTGAGAAATAATAATGAAAATTTTTATTTGAGGTTATAATACACGATCTCCAATTATAGTAATCCTTTCTTTCTAACGAAACTATAACAGAATACATATAGCTTTATCCAAGGATGTAATTTAAAACAAAATACAAAATTTTTTATTTTAATCCGATTATATTAATATCATATTTGCATTAATCTTTCCAAAATTATATTAGAGTTAATTTTTTAGTTTTTTCTATAATAGTTGTTCTTTGTGTGAATTCTGAAAAATAGGAATTTTTAAAAAATTATCAATTTTTTTTCATTATAATGATTTTAGAAAAGATTGAAAGTTTATTAAAACATTTTTTATGAGAAATTAAATATTTATTAATAAATAAAATAAATTTTAAAATATAATGTTGAGCGTAGAAATATATTCTTAATATTTTCGAACTCTAAGTCAATTTTTTTGTTAAAATGAAAATGGTTTTTAAATATTCTATCTTTATCAACAATATAAAAGGTTACATTCTATTCATGATAGGTTTTAAATTATAATATGTATTATGTTTTTAAATATTATCCAATTAGATCCATTATAATCAACATTATACTTTATATTTCAATAAAATATTTTTTATACATAAAAACCATTTTTCGAAAAAAGGTTTCTATTTCATTTCACGTAATTATAATAAAAATAATTCATACCAATATTACAAATGTAATATTTTAAATTGTATTCCATATTTTTAATCTTAATACTTAGTATCAGGTAACAAGGTTAACATAATTTTTATTCAAAATGAATAGTAAAACATTAAAATTTGTAACCATAATTAGGGTAAAATTAAGTTTATCGGGGGTTTAACATGGGGTTTACTATAAAAATTACATATAAACATGAATAAATATTACTCTTTTAAGATATTCAGACCCTATAACATATAAATATTTATTTCATATCAAATTGGTTCTACATGAACAAGAAAATTTCATTATATTATTTAAATCATTTAAGTAATTCCATGTGTGTCAATACCTCACTTATAAAATTGAACATATTATCCACATGTATCCTCAAAATATGAAACATATATCTTAGTAAAAACCTAGAAAAAATCAATATTATGATTTGTATATTTTTTTGATCTTCTTTTGTTCTCCTAATACCATCTTAATAAGGCTTAATTTGTAGTCCAAAGGATGTCATTCAAAGAAGATGTAATCAAGTTTACTGACTCCTTCATATTTATTTCATCTTATACATTCTGAAAATATAGTGTAACTATACTATAGTAATTAATTAATTATCATAATTATTCAAATATATTAATATTATTATTCTACAACTAATTTCCACCTCTTTTTCATCCTATGAAAAATGAAAACATTGCTCGTGCGTAAATAAAATCAATATTCTCCACATAGTGGTGTAATTAATATTTTGTTATGACATTGCATTTATGGGTATAATAATAAAAATAAATAATATATATATATATATATATGATAATTTTGACTTAATTATGATTATGAAAATGATATATATGATTTACTATCTTACCCTTTCACATGTTTAAAAATGATAACAATACTTGTGTGCTTGCATGGACTACCAACTTCATGAAGTGATGTGATTCATTTTTCAAGTCCACATATCATAGATGATTATTCATTATTATATAATGTATATATATATATATATTAAATTATACAATACCTTATTTTCCTCTCTATATAAGTGGACCATGATCTTAATAAACTGACCATAACCTCTGAATGAAAACATACACGAGAAACAATGAATATAACACCCAGAATAATGATAATAATGATTGATTATTATAGATTAGGTCATGATATGTTATAAGTAATCCATGGATGGTATTATAAGGATAAACTTATTTTCGGTATATAAGTATAATAAATTATATTATTATTATATAATAGGCTAAAATAACTTATTAATTATGTCAGACCTGAGGAAAGATTTTATATCACAATCACATCCTTGTTTAATATTGTTTAAGATTTCTTTTTCATTAGGTTAATTATATGATATTTATATTTTAACCCCAGATATTTTCCTGTCATATGGTTATTTTTATACAATACACTTTTTTCTTTCATTTTTCCATTTCAATGAACTCAAATTTTCAAATGATTTTTTTAAGAAAAATCAGATTATTTCTATCTATTCAGGATTGATTTTCCTATTTGTAAATATATTAGTTTAAAATTTTTAAAAATTTTTTCATTAAAATAATAATATTATTTATTATAATAATTTTTTAACCATGTTTTATAATCCTTAATTTTCATAAAAGGGATCATCATTCCATTTTCTGAATGAGTCACCTTTTACCAAAGGCATGTATAGAATCACTGTTTTAACACTTAGCACAATAATGAATTTTCCCACCATCATGATTATTATTTTTTTGAAGCTCTGTTTACAAATTTCTATCTTTATTGACATGGATAAAAACATTAGTGTATGTCCCCATTAGTGTATGTCCCCATTAAAGAATAACGTTCATCTATGTCAACAAAAATTGATGAACCTTATTCTTTAATGGGGACATACACTAATGTTTTTATCCATAATACTATTATGAATGTCTTATTATCATGTGGTTATATTTCATTATTGAGGAAAATATTTACATTTTTATTCTAGTTATCCAATATAATTTTTTATGATTATGAATTATATTTTTATTCACTTCCTTTAAATGATGAATGAATTTGATATAACATGTTATGGTAAGGGTCATTTGTATACCCTCTATGCATTATTAGGTATAATGAGATAGTATATTTTGGTTATTTTGTAGATGCCTTATCTATTTATATATAACTTCATAGAATAAGGATCTAATGGAATGATTATGGTTTATAATATTATCATTTTTATCATTATAAAACTTATTATTGTCAAAAATATTATTATTAATATTCTTATTTAGTCCATATATTTTGTGATACCTCACATGTCAAATATTTTGAGAATCAGGGGAAATGATAACATTTTATTCTTAGGAGTGTTCAGGGGAAATGATAATTTATACTATAATATGATCTTATATAATTTTTCTAACCACTATGTTTTGGAAAAATACAGTTTTTAACCAAGGAAAGATGCTTTTGTGGAAATTCATTATATTCAGTATTTTTTCTACATATGGAATAATATAATAGTGGGTTCCTGGGCAAGGCCTGGATCAATTTTATATTATAATTCTATTTATTATTTATTCCATATTTCATGTTATATTTTTTTTTCTTCACATTGGATTCCCTTGAATTTTCCATCGGTCTATGGTATCACACGATAGAGAGAAGTAGAGGGAAGGATTGGGGGAGTGGGAGGAGGCTCCACTAAGGGAGCCTGTCTAGAGGTAGATTGAGGGTCGACAAGTGGGTGTCATGGTTTATATCTGAATCATTGGTAGTTTCCTCCATGAGGTAGGGATTTTTTGTTTCCTCCATAAATCCCCATATTTAAGCTATTTTATCATTTTAATGTCTTTTTTGGTTTTTGTGGACCACCTAAGGGTTGATTGTGTCTTAATTGGATAAAAACGTGGGATTGAAGCCATTTTAGGGTTTTGTATTTTGGAAAACCCATGTACATGTTTTTTGGTTCATATAAAACACATTTTGTCTTCTTATAATTATTGATGATTGGGTTTCGAAACAAAAAACTGTGTATTGGTGACTTAGTACGTGTTGGGGACACATAGACATATAGGGTACATAGTTAGATCCCATATGTGGTACATGTCTCGTGTCCACAAAACATGTTGTCATAGATTTTGTGTGGGGTTATATGGTTAGTTAAATGGTTGGGAACCTCCTGTGGGGTACATGCTATGTACATGGTGGTACATGATATTTAGTACAGTTGTGTACATGCCTTGTGTTTTTGAGATACACAGAAAGGTACTCATGTAGAGGTTATAATCAATGTACATGTCTCACATTCCATATAGTTTGGAAATTTATACATTGAGTGTCCTAGAGGACATATCCCTAGATGACCTTTTGGGGTATACACCAGGCACCTAAATTACACACTATTTATATTTTACCATTTCCCACATTTACCCTATTTGTCATCGTGGATCCAGAATTGGGCTTTTCATTACTCTATATGGAGAATTGTTTCACATAGATCTTGATAGTGGGATCCTTTAAGAATTAAGAGTCTGTTTGGGTGGTTTTTTTTTACTGAGAGAGTTTGGTAGGGGGATTCTATTAAGGTCTAGTTTTAGTGTCTTCTTGTTTTTTTAGTTGTGAGCTATGATGACCAGGTAAAGGTTTTGATCTCTAGGATCATCATATATCAAGATATCTATATAGATCATTTTTGTGTTTATTTTTATGGATCTTAGAATGGAGAATCATATGGTATCATTGAGTAAATCAGGGTTTGTCACTTTATATTGAGACCAGTTTCTTGATATTAGAGTATTTGAGTTTTGGATCATGTGTTTGATGAATAAATTTGTTAGTTCATTTCGGAAGAGATGACACAATGGGATGGTGGTGATGGTAGGGTGTTCTTTTGTTTTTGATATGGGTCTGAGAGACTCTTCAGGATTCCCTTATTGACTGATTACAGATTAAGCAATCAATGGATGTTGTTTTATGTAGTTTATAATTCCCATGTGACATGGTGTTTCATTGGATTCCCATGATGATGAGTTGGTACCCATGGATGGGTTATTTTTTAGGATTTTTGTATCAGATATTCATTCAAGAAAATTTCCTCAGATTTTTTTGTGCTAAAGAGCCCATGTGGGGTCCTGATTATGAGGTGGTAATGATAACCTGTTAAAATTACCATATAGGTATGGTTTTCATTAGGTTTTTCCTTTGAACAAATTTTCGGATGAGGATTAGTTTGATTCTATTTAGGGTCATTTAGGCTTTTTCATCATCTGGTGCATCCCATTTGTTAGATGAGCTAGAGGGATAACTCATAGGGTTTCTTTATCTTTCTGTAGACCTTGGCCCATTTGATAATATTTTGATGGACAAGGGTCTACGCTTGGATGTAGTAGGGGATTACATAATTGGATGTCGATATATGTTGGGCCCTCGAAGAACATGGGATCTCCATGTATTTGTTATCTTTGAGATTCATTATTGAGAGTTGGTGGTGGATTTCATTGGATGATATGATCTAGCGGATGGAGAGAGAATCCATTCTTTATGGGCCAAGATCTTATCTTCATCGATAGTTCAAAATTTTGGGTAGTGGGTAGTAGTGTAAATTCTACGCACATGTAGCTTTCTGTAATAAATGATGTTCAAGTAATATTCTACTCAATACTTTTTCTAGTGGAGGAGACCCTTGGGATATCATTGATCAGGCATCGACCTTGAGTTTTGATCAGGTCCACTACTCTATTCATAATCTATGGTTAAACATGCATTGATGGATAAAGGGTGATCTAAATGAGTTCAACCACCAACTAGATTAATATTCACCGTGAATACAGTCGATTTAGGCTCATGAGGTTCCCAAAAAATCATAGTTTATGTTTCATATTTTGTGGGTTCTATTTCAATCCAGATTCCATGGATGTCTTATCATTACAATTTTCTATATGGATCCCACCAATTGGTGTGTCTATAGCTGGTGCCCAATTCAATTTGCAGGAATTTCGAGACAAATATTTTCTCTCATTTTTTTACCTATATGTTACTTTCACATGTTCATTCCATTCTATTTGAGTCCTAGATTCTGGTAGAATCATTTATTCATGTGGATACCATTAGTTACGTCATAGGGTCTATAAATAGTTCCTTTGAATTTATAATATTTAGAGGACATATATTGGTATGAAATACATGGTGGTTGTCATGTGGATGGGTATTCCATGTTCTACTAAACCTCTAATGGAGGCTAGAAAAGAAGTAGAATCACCTTCGGTTAAAGGATATTACCCATGATTAGTCGTTTTCCTTTTTTATCCACCATTTTATTTAAAAATTTCATTAATGCTAGATCTTTTTATTCTTTAACAAGGATGAGTATATCACAAGTGCATTCACATTTTATGATAATAGATTTTAGTTTCACCATTGGGGGTGGACTACTGTGATTTATTTTAGACATTTTAGCAACTACGCTTGTGTGAATGCATACTAAATGTCTACATTTATTTTGGAGTACATGTTGTGTGGTGTATTGGTTCGAAGCCTTGTGTTACTTGATAGAGGGGATCCACTTGTTTGGTGTCTCAAGAAAAGGTTGATTTATATATAGAGTCATTTAAAATGGGTATGTTGATTGTATAGGTATTGTAAATAGTCCCTAATTTTATTTAATTTCATTATTTT
The DNA here is from genome assembly GCA_963277665.1 of Viscum album. Classification (NCBI taxonomy): domain Eukaryota; kingdom Viridiplantae; phylum Streptophyta; class Magnoliopsida; order Santalales; family Viscaceae; genus Viscum; species Viscum album. Next base: position 285,379,150 of record OY728153.1, on the reverse strand, counting down.
ATACTATATTTGATGTTGTCCTAGTGGGATCCCATCCATTTTATGTTATTCATGTTGGAGCCTATATGAATATATCCCATATTTTATTTATTATATCATGATTTTATTTTATTTAATTTATTGTACATACATTAATGATTACCCATATAGATATTTTGGTTATTTCAGTTATTATTACACTACGAACAGAGGGTATAGTCTCCCCACTAAGTATTTTATACCCACCCCACTAGTCGGAGGCCTCTAGAATTTTTGGAGTCATGATTGAGGCATTTTGGTGAGCCATATTGGTTGGCATGTTAGGTCTATCTAGGATAGTTCATTAAAAAATGGTATCCTAGGTATTGGGATTTATGATTTGAGGATTTGGTAGACAAGTTTTCTAGGAATGTGTCAGAATGTGTGATAGATATAGTATTGGTGTGTGGTGAACACATTTTCTTGTAGGAATTCCATGTTTCCAAAAAAAATAATTATTGTTCTTTGGTTTTATTGTACTGTTTTCTGATTTCACCATGTGTGGTGAACATATTTTTGTGGATTCATATTTTATTCATATTTATGAATTTTATCCCCTAGGAATGTGGCCAATGTTTATAAATCATTATATTAATATAGAATTCACATGGTATATGAATGCAGGTAGGTTTTTTACTAATATGGATATTTAGTTGTTTACATTATCTCCAACTTTTTATATGGTGTATCACATATAGCTATGCGGAGGCATTGTACTCATCAAAAACATATTTTTATATTTTATAATGATGAAAGGTATTGTATATCTTATGGAGAGATGCTCTCTATTGTTTGATATGTGTTCTTTTCTTCAAGGGATTCATGGTGTACCCTGTGGGTATTTAATGGAATATGGGCGCCATGTTGGTGGATTGATGGGGGAAAGGATTCCTGAGAGTTATTTGGATTGGGATATATTTTTCATGATGTACTAGTTCCCCAAATTTCCCATGTTTTTATTACATGGAAAGAAATTTTTATTACCACCAGGTGTCTTTCAGGTCATTCAGTTGGAACAGGTTCCTGTTATCAATGATGGCTTGGGTGGGTAAGGATTTTTTCATTTGTGGGATCATTGAGGTCTAGTTTCACTCAGCTGGGGTTTGGAGAGAGGATACCTACTAGTTGTGAAGTGGACTGCTTGGAGTTCTCCCAATCTAATGGATGGTATGAGAGGGATGGATTATTTGGATCTATTTCTCCAGTCTTTTTTGTGTCATTTTGTGTAGAACATTGGGAACAGAGTATGATTCTTATGGCTATAGATCAATGCTTGAGTAAAGGGTGGTCATGTGGTTGTTTGTAGAATGAGTGGGATTCCTTGTATGATTAATTGGATGCCGACAGTTGCTTAATTATGTTTGAAATTTCCTATGTGAGGTGTATTTTCAGTGGTTTTTTGTGTTTTATCCTAGTATCATTGAAAATTTTCTTGAGTGATGATGAGTTGGGTTTATCATTTGGTAGTGGTTTGAGGAAAGCCTCACAGTGAGGAGTAAAAAATAGAATTTTGGAGTTCATGAACCTCATTTTATATTTTTTAAGTGCATGGGGTGATTCTCATCGTGATAAGAGAAACTTCAGCAGTTGTTGCATGTTTTTACATTGGTGCTCATGTGTATGTTTTTTGGCCACATATATCCATTGTGTCCAGTAATGAACATAGTGTGAATCTTATGACCTATTCTTTGGGTAGTGGGTATATGATTAGGAAACTCTTATTTTGGGAAGAATTATACTGTCCATGGTTGAATTCCCCTAGTGTTGGGGGATACCTATAGAAATTATAATACCAATTGATGGACAATTGAGACAACATTGGTTGTGCTAGTTCGTAGGGGAGATATTGCATATCAGTTATCAACTATGTATTCTCATGGGTGTGAATCATTTTTTGTGTGGGTTTTTTGATGACTCACATTAACAAAAATTATGAAAATTAATGGAAAAGTGTACAATTTTTTATTAATAGTTTTTAGGTGAAAACATTAAATTCTTCTATAATATTATCATAGAAATTTTTTCCAATCACTTTATTGGTCACATAAAAGGATGTTTACCCGAGGCATGAGTATATTGGAAATATAAGAACATTGAATTATCATGAAATCATAAATTTTTAAGTAATAAATTGATAATTTATTCATGCATTTTTCATTAGTGATATCTTTTAAAAGTATTATTGTATTGAGATTTCATCTATATAATTGAGTCTAAAATTTTAGATTTTCTATGGTAAATAAAAATCCCAATGTGGGTTCCAAGGAAGATCCCCTTTTCTTTTATTTTTCCTTTTATTTTTTCTTCCTTTTTAGTTTTTTTCTTTAGTCCTATCCTATCTATAATTTATCATTCTTTGAACTTCCATAGGGAATTTGGTGTTTCATGGACAAGACAAATTGTGGGGGAAACATGGGAGATGGGGGGTGTTATGCCCTGTGAGCTCGTTTGGAGGTTGATTGTGGTTCATGGGGTGTCTGTCATAGTTATGGTGTGAAACTTCAGTGGTTTCCACTTAGGTTTGACGAGTTTTTATTTTTCCCATATTAAATAACTGTATCCTAGTTTTTTATGTTTATTATTTTTTTGGGGTTTTGAGGACCCCTTGAAGGTAGATCTTTGCCAAATAATTGGGAAATGAGGGTTTAAGGCTATTTTATGAGTTTTATATTTGGGAAAATCCATTTACACAATATGCTGTTCATATAAAATACAATGTATGTTCTTTATATTTATGTATGATTGGTTTTTGGTACTACACGCTGAGTAGTGGTGAATTGGTATGTGTTAGGGGCACATGGTAATGTAGGGCACATGACCAGATCTTATCTGTGATACATGTCTAGTGGCCATGTACTGTTATAGTCTAGAACCCATATGGGGGTATATGACCATGTAAATGGATGTGAGACCTGTGTGTTGTACATTTCATGTCCATGGTGGTACACACTATGTAGTATGGTAGTGTACACACTAGTAGGGGTTGAATTACATGGTTAGGTACCCATGTGGGTGGGAACACACCATTTAAAGGGTGCATACACTATGTAATTTTGAAAATTTTGTTCCAATGACCTAGGTAACATGGAAAGTTAGAGTCTTTGGGGGTACACATCATGTACTAATATTATATGTTATGTACTTTTTTCTTATTTAGTGTGTTTTTCCAATTTAAACCCAATAGTCATAATTAGTTTTTTTGAGATTTTTACTTTGAACATTTTTTCATGTAGATTGAAATAGTCAAATTATATCATCATTTAGATACTGTCATGATTTTGTTTTGGACTAAGAGATTTTGATGGGAGGATTTCATTGAGGTTTGGTTTTATGGTCCTATTGTGGGTTGGGTTGTGAGCTCCGAGGCCTGAATGACAGTTCAATGATTAGTGACAGTCCTATATTGAGTGTTCTATTGAGATATATTTGATTTTATATGGATGCATCCTAGAAGGTGGGATCATACAATGTCTCTGTGGAGTTCACTGTTTTTACCTGTATTTCAAGACAAGTTGTATAATTTTTGAGCATTTGAGGTTTGGATAATATGTTATATAATAGGATATGTTGTATCCTTTTTGATATGTCAAAACCGTGGGATAGTGGTGATGGTTGAGTGTCTTTATGGTGTTTACATGAGTTCAAGGGACTCTTTTGGATGACCATGATTCCTAGTTACTAACTGAGTGATATGAAAATTTAATTTTCGACTGTCAGGAATGCATGTTTATTATGGGGTTTCTTGGGATGCCATTGTGTACATTATGGTACAATGTGTGGTTTAATTTAATTAAAGTATATATGATGATTTCTTACATGGATTTTTCCCCAAGGGTTGGTGTGATGATGACCCCTTGTGCAATTTTTCTTTTCAGGTAGTCATGATGACCATTGAGAAATGTCTAATATTATTGATTTTCATTAAGATGCCCCTTTGGGTGCATTGATTGTAAAGGATCCATTGGAGAACATTGAGGGGTTTTAGGGATATTTTATCACTAGGTGATTCCCTTGCTTTGGATAATATAGAGGAATATATCATATGGTTTACTTTTATTTTTATGTCATTTGGTCCATATGATTACCTTTTGACGAATGTGGCCAAAGAGATTTGGTATAGCTGCAGAGTATGTAGGAGGATATCACATTATCTTGTGACCCTAATAACTCTGGGAGCCTCAATTTTTGGTTTCCCAAGAGGTGGTTTATTATGAATCCATGGTGGATATTTTGTTGGATCCTATGATCTGTGGGACTGAGATATGTCGTGATCATTGTTTCTAAGAGTTGACTTCTACTACTAGTTTAGTCACATGGATTATGGATTTGGGAGTTGGATATCCCCAAATTCAGTTAGCCATTTTCCATGATTTTTGAAGAAGATTCTACTTTGGACATTGGTTTTAGGAGAAGGATGACATGATATATAGGATTAGGTATTGACTATGAGTTTTGATCTGGTTCTATTTTCTATTGAAAAGATGTATATAAATTGGATTATCTATATAATGGTTGATTTGGATGATTAAACCCCCCCTTCCAATTTAGTATTCACCTTGATTAGGTAGGTTCTAGATCTTGAGGTGATAAGGCACTCACAATGTGTCTCTTTATTAGTCGTTGATGTTGTTTGACTCTCATTGTTAGGGATTCTATGGGCTCATAGTTTACACTATAAACCCCACCTATTATTGGGTCCATAGTTAGTTCTATATTTTTTTAAATATAGTCAATACTGACAAGTTACCTAGTTGTGTTGAACTAGATGCACATATTGGTAGTTCAGAGCATGCTATTGGATCCCTAGATCATTGTTTATTCATTTTGTCATGTTGATGGCCACAGTTTCATCTTAGGGTCCATAATTAATGAATCTTCATTTATATGTCTTACATATATTTTTTTTTAGATAATAGTACAATTATTGTCTGTTTTGGTGAGCCACAAGATGTAAATCCTCTATTGGGGGCTGGAGCAAGGGTAGTTTCACCTCAAGTGTCATTCTTGAACCTACAATTGGTTTCTATCATTATTTTTTGGCCCCTTTTTATGTAGTTGTTTATTTTTTTTACCAATTGTGATTATTATTTGGCAGGGATAGGAATATCATTTGGTCTTACATATTTTATAAAATATGATTATTGGTAATCAATAGTGGGTGTCCTACATAGATTTATTTCACACCCCCGATACATGCACCTTTGAGAGAGTGTAGAAAATATGTCTACATTTAGTATAGAACATAGGTTGAATATTGAATAAGGATAAAAACTTGTGTTTTTTCATCAAGTGGATCCAATCAAGTGGTGTCCCGGGATTGGGATGGTCCAACTCTATCATTGTAGAGATCATGTATCCGGTTTTTCTCGATGTTAGTAGTAGAGACTATTGTATTTTATTTTCCATTTATTTATTTTTTATATATTGTTTTCCTAACAAGAGGGCATCTATTTTATGGTTTTCACATAGGAGTATGTAGTGGTTTATGCCAAATTTACGTTATTATAGAATCTATTTTTTGAGCCTATTTATTATGTGAACTCTAATGTCAATCCTTATATATGTTTTAGTTATTTATACTATTATTAATCTTTATTAAGAGGGTATAGTATCACAAATATATCTTTGAGAGCATCACCTCTATTCCTTAACCTCTATCATTGGGGGAGGAATGTATGAGGCCCAATTGTGAGCCATATCAGGTGACGTGTTAGGTTGACCTGGTATGGTTCATTATTTATTTAGTTCCCTTTTATGGTATTAGTTATCTAAAATATTTTATTATTAATTAACCCATTCATATTATTCATGATTTATTTATCCGATGATATATTAAATTTAATTATTTCTCAAATTGTGGATATAAAATCACCAATTATTATGTTTTACTTCCCCTATTAAACTAAAAAGAGATATAAAAATAATTTCAAGGATTTACGAGAAGAAATAAAATTTTTTTCGCAAGAATTGTATAGTTGTATTTATAGTTTTTATATTTAACATAAAAATTCATTTATAAAAATATTTCCCCACGTATACTAAACTATTTGATCATTTAGAATGTGATCCATTGTATTATTTTCTAGAGATGTAAAATAACCACTAGATCCTGATTACTATATTTAGAGTGTTACAACTGTTGTCGAAGGTATTTTAGCATATACATTGTCAAATTGATTTATGGAAACATATATTTGAGAACATATCCCTATAATAGAATTTAATGAAATGTATATGTAAAGGATAATATCATAATGTTTTGGTTATGTAGATATTTTTTGTTTTATTATATAATTAAATCCTTCAATAATAGTGTCTAGTGGATGATTCTTTGAAATGGATGCATCCAAGGGTAATAAATATAAATGGGGAGACTGAGCATTGAAATGATCTTTATCAGTTCATGATGATTGGGCCTCAGACTACACACATCCTGAGACACTCTCGAGGGATATTTGACGGTAGATTCACAATATCTTTAAAATATATTCGGAGAGATTTGTAAATATGTTTATGATTTAAATATATTACCAAATATATTATGCTTATGATTCTATGTTTAAAAATGAAAAAAATTCAAATTATGTTAATTGTTATAATAGAAATAAAATTTTATACTATGAATTTAAATCCATTTTTTATGAGTTATTTCTATATCATTCATTATTTTGAATTAGTTTCTAGTGGGATGAATGGAAACCTATATATGAAGGAAATATATGAAGGTATTTTCCACTAAGAAAATATGATGATACTATTGTTGGATCCAGACATATAGATGATGTTGAATAGATTATGAATATATTTGGTTAGCTAAATCAGATTATGAATAATAACTTTTCTCATATAGAGCAACATACTAATCATAATATGGGAAAATAATGATGATCTGGTTCATTGGAAAACATCCTCAATCATTCAATGGGAACATGAATCCATTAATAACAATTTAATGGAATAAGTCCCTAAAAACAGTATTTATAAAATTGGGAAGTATCAAATGATGGAATGTTATCAGGGTAGTTTATCATCATAAATGAGATGTTAATCAACATTTCAAGGATACATTCATTGAAAAAAACATTATTCGTGAAAAATTATTTGATATTGAGGACAAATTAATCATTACAATATAAATGAATGTTGAAAATGTGGTGGAATATAAAGCTATTTTTTCATATTTACCAACATGTGTTACATATTATTCACGTGATCCAAAGAGTAATTTTGATCATTTATTTTATTGTATAAATCCTGGACTTTGAAGGGAATTATTATATCATAAATTCAATTATATGATGATAGAGTTTGAACAGAAATTAAAATAGCAAAATAATTCTAGAAGTATTATGTTATAGAATGAAAAAATAATGTAAAGAAGTAGGTGATTGAGAACTCGTGAAAAGAAATACATAAAAATTAAACAAGGGAAGGGTAGAATTTACAACTTTTTATAATTATTGAAATAAACACCATAGAACATTATTGATTTGAATTTATGTTTTCTCCATGTGTGTGGATTAAGACTATCTAGTTTTTGAATGTAAGGGATAGCAATAAGCTTCTAACGATCAGTGTTTCAACTCTTTTTAGGTGGGGACAAAAATGGATGAATTCCATAGGAAACAAAGAAACTTTCCATAGAAAAGTCCAAGAGGGAAAGTCAATGAATATGTGACCACCATATCAAAGGTTAATGTTAGCTAATTTTTAGTGGTTGTTATGTTGATTAATTCTTCAAATTTAATTATTTAATTATTTGATTTTGGTATAATAAAACCTTTTATATCATCTATATTTTCTATGAATATTATATATTTCCCTATAACCCTTTGAATGGTGTAATCAAGTGAGAATCATATTGACAATGTAACCAAAAAATTCATATGTTAGTTTTCTCCCATTATGACACAAATAAATACACTATCTACAAACATTATTTTTCTACATATGGTTGACTATGATATATTCTATTGAATGGAATGGATTTAAATCATAATGATGAAAATTACTACATAATGAAATAGATTATAACTATTGATGTAGATATGGAATCCCATGATTTCATATGTCAGAATACGTTATTGTAATCATGTTTGAATCCACATCTTGTAGATAACCTTAATGTAATTATTAGAGGAAAAGATAAGACACAACCTATGAATGAGAGATGTTACCTAAGAATAGAAAATTCTTTTATTTAAATGTTATATGTTAACATGTAACCTGAATAAATACATGGACACAAACCTAAGGATGATGTTGATTATTCCATTTTACATATCCCTAATTAAAAACCTATGTCTAAGACTCTATATAAGATGATCGTATTGCAATTAATAGAACATACCAAACTTTTCGTAGAGTTGTGTGATAAAGTATTTATACACCATAGTATCTCACCATAGGAACCCCCTATTCATTTTTTATGAATAATGTTATGTATATGATGCCATGCATAGATTATAGGTAAATCCATGAAATTAATATAAATAAAAAGTATCCTATACCTTGAATTGATTATATATTTGATCATCATCAAGTAGAAGAATTTGTTTTCATATTTATTTATTTTCAATGACTCATCATATATTAATAAATAAAGAAGATACTATAAAGGTGAAATTTTGTATAAAGTATGTAAATTATTAATTTATAGTAATGAACATTGGATTGACTAATTCACCCTTTATTATTATGGATCAGCTAAAAAATGTATTCCAGGATTGTCTTTGTAATATCATTATATTATTTTTTGATAATTTAATGACATAAATTAAATTTTATGATGAATATAAGATTCATTTTCGAATCATTAATAAGACTCTTAAAGAAAATGAGTTATATGTAAAATTTTAAAAATGTAAATTTTGAATTCAAGAAGTTTATTTTAATGGACATTATTTATCTAAAGATGTAATATCAGTTGATCATTAAATGATAAAGGTACTTATGGAATGTCTAACACTAATGAATATAAAATAGGTATTTAGTTTTCAGGGATTAGCTGGTTACTATTGATGATTTATTATAAAAATTTCTTGAATTTCTAGCCAGTTAACCGAGTTTACACAGAATTTTGTTATGTTCATATGTTTAGAATCATGTAAATAAATTGTTAATGATTGAAATGGGAGTTTTTTCATTAAAATGGTATTTATAGTACCATTTAGAATGGATGTATTTGTGATATATATTGATTCATAAAATAAGGGACTTGGATGTGTCCCTATAAAAAGGGATAGTGTTTTTTCTACATGTCAAGATATTTAAATATTCATGAAAAAATTGTCCTTCCTAGGATATTGAGATGGTAGTCATAATATTTTCATTTATAATATGTATTCATTAATTTATTGTGAAATATTAGAAATATATATTGATTAAAAAATCACATACATCATTCATATAAAGGGATCAATATGAGGAAAATGAAATTGTTAGAAATTTTCAAGGATTATGATATCATTAAACACTACCACCACATGAAGGTAAAAAGGTGGATGGTACATTGAGTAAGAAAGATCAGAGAGTTAAGATAATAATTAGGATTGTCAAAGCCCCCATATTCATGTATGTAGTAATGTTGGATATGGGAATCACTAAGGGGAAAATGACACATGTTCCAAATTATTGTTAAACAATCTATATTGGATAGAATAAAAATATCCCTACAAGATGATAATATTTTTAAAAATAAATTAATGTTGTGAATGATGTGATGTTTTTATAATTCATCAATGAAGATTATATATTGAAATTTGGAATGAGGTATTTTGTTCAATAAATGATTCAGCTAAAAATATTTTTATTAGATGATTCTCAATGATCAAATTTTACTATGAACAGTACTAGTAAAAAATTATTAATATTTATAGAATAATCTTTCATGGAATAATATGAAATGGATAATTTTAGACTAATTATCGAGATTATTGATAGTTTAGTAGGTAAAAGATAGATTAAAAGATCCTAAAGGAGTCATGTAACCTTTATATATTTTTATGTGGAAATTAGATGATCTTACTTTGTTCTTTGTAATGGACATCCAAATATTGCTAGAAATAATGATTCCAAAAGGATAATTATTTATCACCTTACTAAGTCTATAAAATTACTCAATATAATATAACATCAACCTCATAAGAATCACGTGTGGGTCTATATTAAATATGTTGTGAGACTCAATGGTCCATCTCTTTCTATTGTGTTTGATGTCCTCCAATGTTCATATCATTTTTTTGGATAGTGTTCATAGAGCCCTCAATAGAAATCTATATTTGAGAACTTCATATTGTCTTAAATATGATGGGAAATTAGAAATGAATACTTACATATAAGAAGATAAATTTATGCCATTATCAATTTTTTTCAAGGTATATGGGATAATTATTTAATATTAGTGGAATTGTATTATAATTATAGCTTCCATATAATCATTCATGTGGCACCATATGTGACATTGTATGGAATCTGGTTTTATGCTCCAACTTATTAGGTTTTTGTTAGATAAATTAATCATGCCAGCCTATATCTCATGGAGGATACAACAAAATAATCGATGACTCTTTAAAATCATATTAAAGTAGATCAAAGTAGACAATAACTTTATATTGATAACTAAAGGTAGAACTTTTAATTTCAAAGAGACATCATGTTTTATTAATGTTGTTGAAATGGATGTTTTCATTAAGATTCAATAAGAAATTAAAACAATGTCCTATATACGTTATGAATTTTTAAAATATTGAAATAATTAGAGTTGTGGACTAACACCTCAAAATCCAACTTCTCCTCTCTATATTTCATGAGTTCTTACATATATATTTATTATAGAATTACATTACAGATGCAACATACACGGTCACCTATGAGTAAATATAATTCTATCCTGATTTATCATACTCTAAAGTGACTATCCATTACCACAGAACAATTCTTGAGGAATTAAATGACTTGACTAGAAAATGTTTTTTGGTTAAATCATAAGAAAGAGGAGGTGATGAGGAAACCCAAATTTGTTTTGATGGTGAAGAAACCACATGTTTTCATGTTGAGAAATTCTTGAAAATTAAAGGATGAAATTTTTGTAGGAGAGATAATGTAACACATGATCTTCAATTGTTGTAAACATTTATTTTTAGAGAAACAATAACAAAATACACATGTATTTATTCAATAATGTAATTAAAAAAATAAAATATCTCTTTCTAAATTGAATTTTATGATAATTATTTTGTATTTTAATTCATCATGTTGAACATATATTCAAAATAGTTTTATTTTTTTAGAGAGTTTATTATTAGTTAAATAGTGAAAAATATAAACTTTACAAAAACGTTCACTTTTATAAAATTATAATTATATTAGAATAACATAAAATTTTTTGGAACATTTTTTATAAATGAAATTATATTTATTATGTAAAATATTTCTTTGAAAAATATAATATTCAAATTATAAAAATATTCTCAACATTTTTCAAATCTAATAAATTTTATTGTTAAAATAATGGGTTTTAGTTTTTAACTCTTAATCATGCATATAAATGGATCCTTTAGGTTTTTGGTATATTAAAATTAACCTAATTTTATATAAAATTATCTAATTAATTAGATTTTTAAAAACCTTATACTTTATTTTTCTATAAAATCATTTTTATATATAAAACACAGTAATCTATAAAAATATTTATAGTTGCCTTTTTTGAACTTATATTAATGATAATTTCTACCACTCATGAAACTTAAATATTTTTTTGTACATTCATATATTGCGTCATAATAATTGATATGAGGAAACAATTTTAATGTACTTTTTTACATAAGTAATAGTATATTCCGTAAAAATATGTTTTCACAATTAGGGTTAAAACGAGTTTACCAAGGGGTTAAACATTTAGATAAGGGTTAAACTGATGCCTAAAATTGTAAAAAAAAATCAATATATATAAACTAAATTATATATATAAATTTATTTCTAGACATTTGGTTTGTCTAAATAATAAAATGTATTTATATTATTTAAATATTTTAAGTAATTCCATTTATAGCCCTACCATAACTTATAAAAGGGCACCACCCCTACACCATTTCAAAAATTTTTACCAGTAAATATTAGAAAAAAAACCCAATAATAATTATATTTTACTTACCGTAGTTATTGATCATTTTTATTCCCTTAAGACAATCCTAATAAGGATTGTGTTGTAAGGGAAATGATTTCTCTCAATGAATATATAATATTCTTAATGAATCTTTAAAAGTTTATTTATTTTTATAGTTTATATTAATATATCGTTACCATCATAAAATAATTAATAAAGTATGATATATATACATATATGTTATTATTAATACAATAAAACAATTTTAAATTTCTTCTCCATCATATGGAAAATAAAATCATTGCTCATGTGAACGTACGACCGAATGACTTCAAGTAGCAGTGTAATTCATTTTTCATAACCAAATTTCTATGTTGATAATATAGATATAACTTCTTAATATAAGTGTTATTTGTGATATAATTATTATTTTATAAATATAATATATCATTTACCTTCTTAACATTTCACCCTTTAAAAACTGATAATGATTCCCTTGTATAGGTGTGGACTATCTCCTCCATGAAAAATGTGATTCATTTTTCATGTCCACCATTCATGGGTGATTATATATATATAATGAATATATATTATATTGATATCATTATTCACATTATTTGGATTATTAAACCATGATCAATATGGATGGACCAGGACATTCGAATCAGAACGTATATGAAAAATGAAGTAGTTAACACCTAACATAATGATGATGATAATGGAGCATTTTTAATGAAATAGTGATAAGATGATATAAGTTAAACACTCACTACAGTACAAGTCTAAATATTTTTTTTAATTATGAAAATTTTAAATTTATTATATGGATGTTAACATAACATATGAATTAATTTAGACATGGGGTAAGAGATTATATCAAAATCCAATGCTTAATGGAGATTATTTATGTTTATGTTTAAATTGGGGAAGTTAAATGGCCTTTATATATTAAACCCCATATATTTTTATCCCCAATATTTATTTCTTGAAATTTTAGTTTTTTATTTTAATTTTTCACTTTTTATGTTCTCAAAATAATGATATATCAATTTTATGAAAACCCGAATTTGGTTTTATATTCAGCCATAACATTTTTTTCTTCCATTTATGTATTTTCTTTTATAGAATTTCAAGAATGCTTTTAATATTGTATAATAATTTATTAAATTATTTTTTATCATTTTTTAATATATATATATATATATATAGTTTTTAATGTAATATGTTTGTATTTATTAATGAATCACTTTTAACTAAATATGTGAACAAATATTTTGTTTTATGGCATTCCAATTTAACAAATTTTAAATCCATCACAAATTTTCATTGAAATTAATCATCATTTAAATGTTTACATGGTTATTTTCAAATAAATGTTTTCCCTAATATTTGAGAAATTTATAGATTTTGAATGTGTTTATTTTATATAAAATTGGAAATTTCCTCAAAAAATGTTTTAATGATAATTTAAAAGTATTGTCATATATTTTAACATCCTCTAATGAATGTTATAATTTAATTTTTATATATTATATTGTTAATATCCACTATATTACTCTATAGGTCTTATGATTGTGATTTTTAATTTATTAACTAATATAAATATTAACATTTCATATGCTAGTTTTTCAATATGAATTATTTTAATGACTATGAGATTAATTTCAATTATTTTCTTTCATAAGAAAAATTAGTTTTACTTAGTATATAATGAAAGGGGTCAGTTATATCCCCTTGATACATTGTTGGGTCTTAATATTCAAACTAGTATTTCTATTTAGGATAAAAATTATGTATTTATTTATAATTTCTTGGAATAAGGCCTTAAGGATAAACTACAGATATCCGGAAATTATGCATTATATCAAAACAAAACTAGTTTTTAATATGAATTTTATTATTTATATTGTAATTTCATCAAAGGATTGGGTCCTATTTATATGATATTTGTTATATGGAATATTTTATTATTGTTTATAAATACCATATTATTCATTCTTTGTTTAATATATGAAAGCATTTGTTGTATTTTTTCCCTTACTGAGCATATGAGATCACAATTTATTATGTTTTACTATTTCTAGGATACCAAGAAGGGATATATGAATTATTTTAAGGATTTACTAGAATAAATAATAATGATATAAAAATAATTTTAAGTTATATTTTATATTATTATATGTAATATGAGATTCATCTATGTATCTAGTCCCTTGAAACTACTAAAGTATTTTCTCCATTGGGATGAGATCCCATGTATTTTGTGAAAATCTGGTAAAGAAACCATTAGATTAGGGTTATGAGATTTAGGGTTTTGGTGTTGGTATCAACTGATGTTTAATATAAAACATGGAAATTTGAATTAGAAAAGCATATACTAGAGAACATAACCCTCTAAAATATGCTAGGTATAAGTCTAACTATAAGATAATGGCTTAATGTTTTATTAAAGTAATGATTATTTTGTTTTCCTAGAAAATATATCCTTATTTGGATACTAAAAAATGAGTGTGGTTATAGAACAATTTGACATATGGGTAACAACTCAATAAGGATTGGATTGGGTATGAACTCGGTCATCACCATCAATGAAATGTGTTCCTAGGAATGGACACCTAGCTTGACACTCTCATTAGATATTTTTTGGTAGATTAACATACACATTATAAACCATTATAAATGATATTAAAATATTTTTATGATATGAAAATACTCACAATGATACTAGGCTTTTTATTCTGAGTTTAGGTATTTATAAATTTTCAATTTATGTGATATGTAACACTAAATTTAAAATTATGTACTATACATTAAAATTCAAAATGTTATAAGAAAATTCATTATATCACATTGATTAGAAATTATTCCTAGAAAGAATAATAGAATCTATATCAATGCACATAATAAATGTATGGATTTACATTATAAGAAGGATCCAAAAGTTGTATTTTGAGGTCAAAAAATATAACTATATTGGTTTATTTGGCTTAGGTTATCAATAACTACATTTTTCATGTGTAGAATCTTGTTGAACCACAACATGATAAATTTTTTTTGGACTACATCATGAAGAAAATAATTTATCATTAAATATAACTAATAATCTATTAGTAGTTGAGAAATAAGTCAATTCACTAGAGATTATATTTCTAAATTTTGGATGTAGAGAAAGGGTGAGAGTAATTAAGTTATTTTATCATCGTAAAGGATATATTGATCAATGTTAGTTATTTATCAACAACATGAAGGAGTTGTAGGAAATAAATAGTATGGTGTGGAATACATTCCCGGGTATATTCTTGGAAAAATACATTTCACATGAGAAAAGAGTTTAATGGAGAGGCAATTCCTCAATATTAGGTAAAATAAAGGAGAAAATATTGTGAAATATGAATCTAAATTTACAAGGTCAATAACTTATTGAACACATTATGTATGAAATCCAATGAGCAAGATTGATCAATTCATTAATGGGATACAACATAAACATCAAAGGGAATTACCCTCTTATAAATTTTATGTATATGTGGATATAATATCAAGTTTCACTATGAGAAATAATTCTCCACGTCTCTTGTTTTCGAAGGAAAAACCGAATTGGGAAACATAGTACTTTGGAAAAGGACACATGATAAAAGGAAAGAAGGAATGGGTGGAATTTAAAACATATAATAATTATAGAAAGAGTCACCATGGGAAATTATGGATTTGAATGTTATTTTGCTTCAAATATAGAGTAAATGGTGATTAGTATCATTATTGAAATTGAAATAATTATGATATAAACATTCAATGTTTCAAATATAAGCATATGGTGAATTATATTAATGAATTCCCTAAGAATCAATAAATTTTCTGTAGAAAATGATATTGTATAATAGGTAATATTATGTGATCACAATAGCAAGGGTTGATGATTCTAAATATACATGGGGTGGTGTATTGATCATAGCCTCAATTTTTTTTAATTCATTATTTGATTCTAACTCTTTTCACTACATTATATCTTCCATATGTTCTAAAGAATTTTGATATTTCCCTAACACCTTAATAAGAGATTTTTTAATTTAGAATCATATAATAAATCATAAAATAATAATGTAATTTCCTTCATTCAAACTATGAAATATTTATATACCATATAAGTAAACATGATTATTATACATATGGTTGTATTTGATATAATTGTTGGCCCAAAATGGATTTCAAATTATAATGGGAATATTTATTAATAATGTAAGGAGGCAATTATTATTTTTGAGATATGGAATCCCATATTTTCATTGGGGAGACTGCATTTTTAGAATCAGCTATGAATTATCCTCCATTATCACTCTTTAATAAAATTATAAGAAAATAATAGTTGAAAAAGCCTATGAATTCGAATCACATCCTTGGTATAAAAGATGTACCTACTTTTTAGGAATAAATTGTTCTTTTTTCCAAATGTACTAAATCGACACCCACATAAGCATAATGTTCAGTTTTCCATTGACATTATCCCTTCTGTAATACCGATATCTAATACTCCATATAGGATGGTCATAAAGGAATACATTGAAATAATGAAATATGTGATGGAATTGTCTGATCAATAATATATATTCCCTATCATTTTACCATGGGGATCCACTATTAATATTATTAAGAAGATATATGGTTCTGTGACGTTTTTCATCAAATATATGAAGATCAATTATATTATGTTAAATAACAATTATCCATTATCCCATATTGATGAATAATTTGATAATCATAAAGGTGATTTACTGATTTGTCGTGACACATAAAATTTATTATTATTTTAAGATTGATTTATTGTATTGTGAAGACCCTAGGTCATCTTTCAAGGAGCGTTGATAGTTTTTGAGATTGTATTATTAATAATAATTAAAAAAAGAGGGGGGAGGTTTTGACAATAGATTTAAGTAAATTATTTAATTGAAGAGTTAAATAGTTGATAAATAAATGTGGTGTATTAATAATTATCAGAGAAGAATATCATTTCATGTTCACTACACATCTTGGATAGTTTATTATTCTGAAAATTTGACAGCGTTTTGTTTAATTCTATGGTTGAAGGTTGTCAAGATCTTGACTCCAATCTTGCCTCTTCAAATGATTCTTAAAGAACCACCCCGGGGCACAAAAATCATGTTTCCATGATTTGGTTATCAAAAATATAATAAGTGGTCTAACGGAGTAAACTTAAATATTATGTATATGTGAGATAAATTGGATTATTGTGTAGTCCAATTGGAACAACCCAAGATTCTCACTTGAAATCTCAAACCAATCGATGTTTAAATAAAAACCGTTCCACTTAATTATATCAAATGAAATGTAATTAGGAAAAATCAGGTCAAGAAACAAAATAAGTGAAATATTCAACACTAAAATTATACAAAACTAGTAGATGAACATGTGTTGGAACTCTCTCCCATGATTATGTAGCTCCCTCAAAATGATCGCCCAACATTTAGCTCACCATCGAGAGGAGGAGGAGGCTCGGCTAGAACTCACTCTTAATCCTTGATTCCCATATTAGGATAAGGGCCTCCAGAACACCTTGGATGATGATAGGACTTCTTTTGGACTCCAAAATATCAGATATTTTCCTCCAGGATGAACATGATAATGGGGAGCCCAAAGTGCCTTTTTTTGGAAAATGGGATGGTGGTTTTGATCACACAATATTCTTAAAAGCAATTGTAATAGGTGTTTTGACCTCCAAACGACCTTATCTATAATTAATAAAAATAAAAAATTTGTATCCCCACCTCGTGGAAATCTCCACCGAGTGTTTGGAATAATTTTGACACCTATAACACGATATATGGATAGATCACAACACACAACTTTTAGATTCGTGCAGATTTGGTGTGCTGGAACGATCAGGTCGGTTGGGCCAACATATGGATGAATGGCTCTTGTGTTATTTCATATGAAATTCAACCAAATGAATTTTGGACCATCCTGAAAAAATTTCAGACCAATTAGATGCATGACCTAGTAGAAGTGTGCGGAATAATCCCCTACTGTTTTTGGATTCTTTGCAGTTTGGACCATTTTTCATGAACATCGTCATGGGCCCTCCAAATCACATCCTCCTGTAATGGAATCATAAAAACATGTAACGTCTCTTTTATTAATAGTGATAAACACAAAATAAATTATTCAAACATGGAATTAAACTTTTCATTATTTTTATAATTTTCAATATAAAACAAGTTTAGCAGAGTGGTGTAAAAGTGAAAATTACAAAGTGAATCGTGGTACGATCACACCCCCACACCTAAACATTTTCATTTATGAAAATAGTCACATACCCAAATAAAATTAGGCATATAAATATTAAAAAAATCATGAATATTTAAGATTAAAGGAAAATTTTATTCATTAATGAAATGATGTCAATGCACAAACCACATCAAGGAGTTTTTCCTATGGAAAAAAGATATCTCATAAATCATATCACAATGAAATTCAAAGAGATTCAGAACACAAACATGAGAAAGGAATTCAATTTTCAACCATCCCACTAACTCTCCATGTGTGTCCATGAAACCCATTTCATTCTATTCTTTCCACATCTGATCCAATTAATATATGTTATTTTAATATTATTCAGCTTTAAATGAATTTTCACCAAACTTGCCCTACATCCTTTGTAATCATATTTCAATACCCACTCACATATGAATTCCCAAAAGTCAAACCATAAGCTCCTGACATAGATATAACCATATGTTGTACACTTAATCACTCTCATCATTTATTATTTTTTAGAAGTTTCATTTGAAACAAATCTCACACCTATATCTCAACCCTAGTTTGATATCCTCACAACACTAATTGAAATAGTTATAAAAAGATGAAAGGTTGATGAGTAGTGTTTTTTGACTTTCCTGAGACAACGTTTTTTTGAGGGCCTAAAATAGTATTACATTAGCTAAACACACATAGGTCAATCTGGTACAGTAATAATATAGGTTGGATAAGGAACAAATGTATGAAAATAACTTTTAAAGGTGAAAAATATTATCCTAACATATATTTACCTTATATTAAGTAAAAAATATTCACACATTGTGGTTTGGTGAAATAATATATGGAGATATTAGTGAGATATTTCCCAATAACGACTCACACAAGGTGAATCAATCATCTCAAATGTTTCATAGTTATACAACCATTTATATCATTGACAAAAAACCAATTCACCAAAACAACACTCTCGAATGTTTACTCCCAAAAAACAGTCTTTTTCGCCATTCCTTAGGGTATTTTTACATTCCCCTCTTATGGTCACCAAATCATGGATCTTTGAAATATTTTATGGGGGAAAATAAAAATACCATAAAGAAGGAGAGAAAGAGAAGAAAGAAGAATGACAATCTAAATCCAAATGAAATCAAAAAAACATGGAAAAGTGAAAAATACAATAGAAAGGGTGAAAAGGGGAAGAAACAAATGATGAAAATTCATATCTAACCTCGGAATGTACTCATCCCCCCACACATAGAATATTCAGTGTCATTACTGTAATAATTGAGGGGTTAGAAGGAAGGATAAACCATGACTTGTTTCACTAGTATGTTTCTTCTTGAACCTGGAGTTCCTCCATTGGGAACTCTGAAAGGGATTTATGGAAGTGTTTCAGACACTACCCATTGACCATGAAGGTTTTCTTGGTTTCATAATTTGGAATCTGAACAACACCAAATCGAGATGCATTAATAATATTGTGTGGGCCAAAACAGCGAGAATGAATCTTACCTGTATGCAACTTCAGCCTTTGTCACGAACCAAATCGGGCAACCATGAACTCGATGCCCGACCCAGCCCGCGGCAAGGCCTGAAGGGCGTTCCCGATGCCTCACGGGCTAGCGCAAGTGCCCGGGTATAAATTTAAAATTTTTGGGAACAATTTTCCCGTAACACCCAGAAACAATCCATAAGTAAACAGAATTCTGAAATCAACATTACGACCACATGTTTTAAAAAACAGCCTGAACGAGTCTCAACAAAAAGAGAAACTACATCTCAACCACGACTAACTCCCAAAAAAAGGTGACCAAAAACCAAACCAGCAACTGTCACCTGGTGGAAGAATATCACTATCAGGCCTTCTCCAATAGTGCCAAAACAGATGATCCAACTAACAACTCGGACCACCATGCTCAAAACCTTGGCATTTCCTTACATCAGACATAATCAGATCTACTTACACCCAAGGGTGTATGTAGGGTGTGGGAAATTCTCAATAGGTTGGCACCAGGGAAAATATTCTGCATAAAAAGGGTTAGATGACCAAATCAGTTTTTAGGCTCAAATTTTAGAGAAAGTAAATAAATGCACTAACATTTTGATGGCTATAGTTTTTAAAGAAAGAAAATATTTTTTAAAATAGGAAAAAGAGGTTTTTGGTACTAAAAGAAAATGAATCATTCTTACCTTTTGAACCCACAGAAGTCACCAGAACCATCCAGGGATGAGTATATAATCGTACAGGAGCAACAAAAAGTGGAAGAGGGCCCAAAAGTACTAAAGTTGTGTAGGTCCCTAGAACATCACGTCTCGGTGAACCATATCATACATTCCAATGCATGAGACACTAGTAGGGAAACACCTCCTACCAAAGTGGTCCCTAGTCATCATCCAGTGTTTAGTTAGTGTTGTAAGCTCCAATACCGCTAATCTAAACTAGGTCGAGGCCACTCACATATCACTAGTACGCTAGTCTATTCCGCCCACCTAGTACCCAGGCTTCCCTTTTTGTGCTCAATATTCAATATTCACCCTACTCATCAAGGTCAAGACACAACACACAACATAGAATCTCACAACATGCAATAACTATGGAATTTCAAGAAACAAACTAAAGTTTATCAAACATTTGAAAGATTGGATTAGGAGTTTTAAGAAAATAAAACAACATAATCAACAGTGCAAAACCCACTGGGACGCACACTAAGACTGTAACAAGGATCAAATTTCAACTACTGCATTTGTTCAAAAACCAAGGCACAACACAGTATAAAACTGGAAATCTAAACAAGTCACTAATAAAAGTAAAACACCACGTTTTACCAGTCAAACCGACAACTCATATCAGTATTTAAATAAAAGACATATTAAATTAATCAAACTAGTAGACTAATTGGGAAAATTCCCTAATCACGTGAAACCACCTACCTTAAAGAGGTATGTAAAGGGACACGGCACAAAACCCCCGTTGTGCAACGGTCGCACCGTATAGATCCATCAAAAGGGTCTTAAAATAGTTGACCAAGACACCATGGTGCCAACCCAAGAAATAACATCAATTTAATTAATCATTAAACAAATCCAATAACAATTAAATAAGTTGATTAATTAGTATACAACTCCAAAACTAACAAAATAAATTATTTAACAATTCAATAATTTCAATTATATAATATGATCAACAAATTTAATAATAATCAATTAAATTAATCTAAAAGTTACCAAATGTAATGATCAATAAATTAATTAATTATAAATTTAACCAATTAAAATAAATAAAATGATTATCAAATTTAATAACAATAAATTAAATAATTAACACTTAAACAAATGCATTAATAATTAAACAACTTAAATATCATTTAAACCAATCAAAATAATTAAATACAATTAAAAACCCCTTATCATGGACCGTCGGGAAAGAGATGAGGGGCGGCACAGCGGTTTTCCGGTGAGCGTTAGTGGTGTGTAGGATGGTTGTCTGGAAGCACGAGCGGGGTGCGTGAGGCGGTCCGGCAGTGCCAGCGAGGTGTGGGAGGCGGTCCGATGGAATGGAGGAAAGAGGAGGAAGGGACTTGGGGGGGGGGGATAGCCGTGGAGCAGAGGAGGAGATGACGGGCCTACTGGTCGCGGCGCTGGAGGGAGATGAGGGGAAGGGGGCGGCCGTGAGGAAGGGAAGGGGTGGAGGGCCTGGCAGAGAGGGGAGGTGGAAAGGGAGGTGGGGAGCGGCACTGGATGGAGATGAGGGGAAGGGGTAGGCCGTGAGGGAGGGAAGGGGAGGGAGGGAGAGAAGGGAGAGAGGAAGAGAAGGGAGGGGGTGGCCGAGCGGGGAAGGAGAAGAGAAGGGAGGATGAGAAGGAGAAGATGGAAAGAGGGGGAGAGGGATAGAAGGGAGGGGCGGCTGAGCGGGGAAGGAGAAGAGAAGGGATGGAGGGAAGGATAAGAATGAAAGAGGGAGAGAGGGGATGCGTGGGGAGAATGATGGAGGGGGGAAGAAAAAAAAAGAAAAAAAAGTAGGGTGGCGGCTAGGGTTTGCATGGGGGGATTAATAAAAAAACAAATTAAAAAAATAAACAACCAAATTCAATAAGTAAGAGAACTAAATGAAATAAAATAAAGATAAAATGTTTTAATAATAATAAAATTAATAATAATGATAATAATAATAATAATATAATAATAATAATAAGAAAACTGACGTTAATCATCAGGTATTTGAAACGTCCGGGCAACAGACACCGCATGTTAAAATGGCAAAGCCACACAGATTCGCTCGTGCCCTTCCTGTGCGTCAAGCGGTGTATTGCTCGTGCACACACATCGTTGCCACAACGGGAAACCCGCATCGGGTCCATCCCATGCTATAACCAATAAATTTAAATAAACAGGAAATTATTTCATGAAATAAAAATTTAAAATTAATGTTGTACCTCAACGAAGTCCGGGCATGACAATTCTCCCCACTATGAAAACTTTCCGCCCTCAGAAAGCCCGCTCGATGCCTGATCAGAGAAAAGAAATGGGTACTCCTGCTCAACCCACAAATTCCGCTCCCAAGTCTCGTGCTCATCATTCCCATTCTTCCAGAGAATACGGACCAATGTAATGGACTTCCCACGCAACACCTTCTCATGAGATTCCACTATCTGCACTGGTCGCTCAAACATAGTTAAGTCGGAATCTATCTCTATCTCCTCCCAATCTAGAACATGCGACAGATCCGGGTTGTACTTCTTTATTTGGGAGACATGAAATACGTCGTGAATTGACGTCAACTACGAGGGAAAAGCAAACCTCTATTCCACCTTGACAATCCACTCATGAATCTCAAGAGGTCCTACATACCTCGGTTTCATCTTCCCCTGCTTCCCCAAACGACGGTTACCCAAGCGAGGGGCCACTTTTAGGAACACTCTATCCCCCACTGAAAACACAAGATCCCACCACCTCTGATCTACATAAGACTTGTGAGGACTCAAAACTGTCAACAACTGCTACCTAATCAGCTTGACCTTCTTAGCCATCTCCTGAACAAGGCTTGGTCCCAAGAGCGAGGTCTCACCTACCTCAGCACAACACAGAGGAGACCGAAAAGGCCGGCCATAGAGCGCCTCAAAGGGTGCCATTATAATGGAATATTGGTAACTGTTATTATAAGAAAACTCAACCAATCCCAAATTTCTATCCCATGAACCTCCGAAATCCAACACACAGGCGCAGATCATGTCATCCAGAGTCTGATTCGATCGCTCTGTTTGGCCATACATTTGAGGGTGGTATGTCGTGATCATCTTATTTTGCGACCCCAAGGCCTTCTGGAGGCCTCCCCAAAACCGGGAGGTAAAGCAGGGGTCTCGGTCAGAAACAAATACCGACGACACACCATGAAGTCTGACCACCTCCTGAACGTGCAAGCAGCCCAGCTCATCTACCTTCGTTGTATCTATAAACGGGATAAAGTGAGCTGACTTGGTCAAATGATCAATAACTACCCAAATCATATTCCTCCCCCGAGGTGTCCGAGGCAATCCAATGATGAAATCCATAGCGACCTCATCCCACTTCCATATAGCAATGGGTAGTGGATGAAGTAGGCCATATGGTCTCTGATGCTCTGCTTTCACTTACTGGAAAGTATAGCACCTCGACACAATGCCGGCTATGTCTCGTCTCATACCTAACCACCGGAACTGACGGCGAACATCGTAGTACATCTTGGTGGTACCAGGATGGACGGCCCATTGAGATTGGTCGCTATCCTGCATCACCACATTCCGAAGAGACAACGGCACCACACCACGACCCTTGAAGCACAAGAACCTCTGGGAAGACAAGGACCAATCTGAAGGAGACTCCCCACCATGAATAAACTTCATAGATTGCTGACATAGATCATCACCAGGCTGCTCCCACTGGATCAACTCCAGAAGAGTGTGAGCCAACTGAATGCTAGCCAAGAAGGTACCTCCACTATACTCCCTTCTCTCCAGGTGCATTTGGGAGAAAAGCCCCATCAAAGTCCACTCATCGCTGGACTTCCTCAATGCATGCATTGGTACTTTCCTGCTCAAGGCGTCGGGTACCACATTACCGTTTCCAAGGGCATTGAAAATGTCAAAATCCAAACCATGCAGGTACTCGACCCAGCGGTGCTGCCTCAAATTGATATCCTTCTGAGAGAAAATGTAGGCCAGGAACATATGGTCAGATTAGACCACAAACTTCTCTCGAAAGAGATAGTGATGCCACTTCTTCAAAGCATGCATCACCGCTTCCAACACTATCTCATGAGTTGAATAATTCTTCTCATGCTGTCGGAGCTTGCGAGAACCATAAACCACAACATGGTCATCCTTCATGAGCACACATCCTAGGACCGTACCTGAAGCATCAGAGTAAACCACATACCCCTTTCCCGACTCTGGAAAGGTCAACACAGGTTCGGTGGTCAACCGCCACTTCAACTCCTCAATAGATGCCTTACACTGAAGGATCCACTCAAACTTCACCCCTTTTCGGGTGAGTGCAGTCATGGGGTAGGCAAGCCGCGAGAAGTCCCGGAAAAAGTGCCTGTAATAACCAGCCAAGCCCAAAAAACTCATGATCTCAAACACATTTATCAATTTCTCTCACTACATAACTACCCAGATCTACTCAGGATCCTTTAAAACCCCTTTTTATGAGACGACATGCCCCAGAAACATCACTTCCCTGATCTAGAATGTGCATTTCAAGAGTTTGACATACAGGTTATGGCCTCTCAAAGTGCCCAAAACAACGCGAAGGTGATGCTCATGATCCTCTTCAAGTCCAGAATAAACCAGGATTTCATCCATGAATACCATGAAAAATGAGTTGAGATATTGGTGGAACACCCTATTCATGAGTGCCATGAAAACCGCAGGAGCATTCATCAATCCGAAAGGCATGACCAAGTACTCGAAGTGACCTTACCTGCTTTAGAAAGTCGTCTTCGGGATATCTGCTTCTCTCACCCTGAGTTGGTGGTATCCCGAATGAAAATAAATCTTGGAGAACCACTTTGCCCCCTTCAGATGGTCGAACAGATCGTCAATCTGAGGAAAAGTGTATCTATTCTTGATGGTTACCTTAATCAATTTCTGGTAATCAATGCACAACTAGAGGGTTCCATCATCCTTCTTCGCGAATAAAACTGGGGCGGCCCAAGGAGAGACGCTCGAGTGAATGAATCCTTTGTATTCCAAATCGTCCAGCTATATCTTTAACTCCCTCAATTTGATGGGGGCCACACAATATGAGGGAATAGATATAGGATGTGTTCCCGGCGCCAACTCAATCGAGAACTCCACATCCCGATCTGAGGGTAAGCCTAAAAAATCATATGGGAAGACCTCTGGGATCTAATCCACTACACGAGGTATCCCGCCCTGAGGAACACCACCATCGTCCTCCAGTGTGAGCGAGGATAAATGATAAGCAAGGTTTCCCAACTCAGGGAGTGGAGGTCCCGCGCATCCTGACCGAGGATCCCATTCTCCGTGAAATAACTGGGGAGTCCCATCTGGTTCCATAAAACTGAATCGGCGCCGATAGCAATCAATGTGCGCCTGAATGCGCACCAGCCTGTCCATACTGAGGATCACATCAAATAGGTCCATGTCAAGGACCAAGAAATCTCATTCCATCTCGACTATCGAGATAGAGAGTGCGCACGATGGGAACCTATGGCCTTGATCCCTCTTTTTCCCCAATGGTGTTTCCAAATCCATAGCAAATGATAACAGCTCAGTTGGTAGGTTCAGCAGATTCACAAAGCAAGAAGATATGAAAGAAATTGAAGCCCCAGTATCAAATAAAACTGCAGCTATAGAAGATGCAACCAGAATGGTACCTCGAATAGTCTAAGGCCATGCATCAGATCCCGCTGGTGCGTGTTCCACAACATTCAGTTGCCTGGTCCTTGCCTGAGAACGACCGCTCACCTGCGGCTCCGCCCTAATCTGGCTCTGCCCAGAAGATGATCTGTTCCTGCCACCATGAACAATGAACCGAGATCTCAGCGTCCTGGTCGGCTCTGACTACACTGATACGCCCCTAGATGCTACAGATCCATTCCCACTCTGGTAAGGGCGTACAGTCCCGCAGAAACGTTGTAGGTGCCCCATGACTCCACACCCATAGCAAGGTATGGGAGGATGTGGACACACAGGTCGGATGTGCCATGCCTTTCTGCACTGATGGCACACAATGGGCCTCACATTAGAAGCCCCATATGATGTCTGCCTAGAGGGATGGCATGAGACAACACCACTCTTCTTCCACTGCTCAACACCCTTACTCTTCTTTTCTGAGGAACTGCCGCTGCCGAAACCTGACACTGATCCAGAAAACCCCAACTTTCCACTCTGTTCAATCTCGTCCATGCAAGCACATTCGACCACCTCGGTATAAGTCATCATCTTGAATAAGAAAACTAGAGAGTGTATTTCTGGTCGAAGGCCCATCTCAAACATCCGAGCTTTCAAGAATTCGTTCGAAACTATCTCTAGTGCGTACAATAGCAGCTAAGCCAAGAAGTTCGCATATTCCATCACTGTTTTATTCCCTTGCGAATGATCCATGAACTCTCGAGATCTAGCGTAGGCTAGGAACTGTGGAAAATACTGATCGTTGAAGATAACCTTGAAATCTTTCCAACTCATGTGCTCATGTTTCCCAGCCTGGACCACTGATTCCCACCATTTGCGATTGGAACCCTCTAGCTGGAATGATGCACACTCCACCCTGACTTCCTCGGGTGTGTCAAGGAAATCGAACATGTGTTATATCTTTTCAATCTATTCCTCTACCTCCTGATGTTCTGAACTACCTCGGAAAAAGGAGGTTTGTTCTTCAGAAACTTTGGAGCTCTATCCATATTGGAGCCAGATTCTTCCCCTCTAGCTGGAAAAGGGGTAGGGGCAGGAGTCACCCCTTGTCACAAAGCCTGAATGGCTCGGACCACAGTCTCAACCAATCTTTGATCAAGCGGTGCAGGAGAACACTCTCTGCCTTCCTCCCGTGGGTACATGGGAGCTCTCCAGGGAGGCATCTTGCTGCAAAGTGCAACAGTCATAAAGGAATACCATGAATACCACATATCTGAAGAGAAAAGAAATTTTCAGCAAGATAAATAGTCATTAGTCAACCAAAATTGCAAAAATAACATTATGTCAAAACTCTACTTCCCTACCTGGTGTCCACGCATAGTCTGCAGCATGTACGTATCACTTGGAAAAGAAGTCAAACAAGCATCCGAACATCCCATGGTGACTCAGTGTCTCTCACGAGGCGTGTTGGCCAGACACCCTACTCGCAACCCAAATTCCGAGCCTCGACAGTTCTAACTCATGTCTATCCATACTAATCCCAAATAACATAATCAAAGAAATAAACCTCCCCTGATACCATTTTTTCATGAACAGAATCAGACCGCCATCAACTCGACACCCGACCCGGCCCGCGGTAATGGCCGAAGGGCGTTCCCGATCCCACGGGCTGGCACAAGTGCCCAGGTATAAATTTAGAATTTTTGGGAACGATTTACCCATAACAACCAAAAAGAAACCATAAGTAAATTGAATTCCAAAATCAACATTACAACAACAAGTTTTTAAAAAAAACAGTATGAACGAGTCTCAAAAAAAAGAGAAACGACAACTCAACCACAACTAACTCCCAATAGAAGGTGACCAAAAATCAAACCTGCAACTGTCACCGGGTGGATTAATATAACTATCAGGCCTCCTCCACCAGCACCAAAACAGATGATCCAACTAAAAACTAAGACCACCGTGCTCAAAACCCTGGTATTTACCTACATCAGAAATAATTAGATCTACTTACACCCAAGGGTGTAAGTAGGGTGTGAGCAACGCTCAATAGGATGGAACAAAGGAAAATATTCCGCATAAAAAGGGTTAGATGACCAATGCAGTTTTCATGTTAAAATTTTAGAGAATGTAAATAAATGCACTAGTATTTTGATGGAAATAGTTTTTAAGGAAAGAAAGACAGTTTTAAAATAGGAAAAAGGGGGTTTTGGTACTGAAAGAAAATGAAAAATTCATACCTCTTTTATCCCACGGAAGTCACCAAAACAAAACAGTGATGAGTATATACTCTCAAAGGAGCAACAAAAATTGCGAGAGGCCCTAAAGTACTAAAGTTGTGTGGGGTCCTAGAACCTCACGTCTCGGTGAACCAAATCATGCATTCCCGTGCATGAGCCACTGGTAGGGAAACACCTCCTACCATAATGGTGTCCAGTCATCATCTAGTGTTTAGTTAGTGTTGTATATGTCAATCCTGCTACGTGAAACTGGGCCGATGCCACTCCCGTATCACAAGCATGCTAGTCTAGTCCGCCCACCTAGTACCCAGGCTTCCCCTATTGTGCTCAATATTCAATGTTCACCCTACTCATCAAGGTCAAGAAACAAAACAAAACATAGTACCTCACAACATGCAAGAACTATGGAATTTTGAGAACAAAACTAAAGTTTATCAAAGATTTAAAAAATTGGTTTAGGAGTTTTAAAAAAGTAAAACAAAAAAATCAACAGTGCAAAACCCACTTGGATCCACACTTATACTATAACAAGGATCAAATTTCAACTTATTCATTTGTTCAAAAACCCATGCACAACACAGTATAAACCCTGAAATCTAAACAAGCCACTAATAAAATTAAAACACCATGCCCTACCAGTCAAATCGACAACTCACAGCAGCATTTAAATAAAATAAATATTAAATTAATCAAACCAGCAGACTAATTGATCAAATGCACTAAGAATGAAAAACCACCTACCTCAAATAGGTACGAAAAGAGACACAACAAAAAAACTCACATTGTTCAATGGTTTCACCGTATGGAGCCGTCAAAAGGGTCCTAAAACAGTAGGCCAAGTCACCACGGTGCCAACCAAGAAATTATCATCAATTTAAATAACCATTAAACAAATCCAATAACAATTAAATAAGTTGATTAATTAGTTTACGACTCCAAAACTAACTAAAGAAATTATTTAACAATTCAACAATTTCAATTAAATAAGATGATTATCAAATTTAATAATAATCAATTAAATTAATTAACAATTTACCAAATCTAATGATCATTAAATAAATTAATTATCAATTTAACCAATTCAGATAAATACAATTATTAACATATTTAATAACAATAAATTAATTAATTAACATTTAAAAAAACCCATTAATAATTAAATAACTTAATTATAAATTAAACAAATAAAAATAATTAAATAAAATTAAAAATGAACACTTATCGTGGAATGATAGGAAAGAGACGAGGGGTGGAACGATGGTTGTTTGGAGAGCGTGAGCAATGTGCTGGATGGCAGTCTGGCAGCATGAGCGGGGTGCGGGAGGCGTTCCGGCAGCGCGAACGAGGTGCGGGAGGCGGTACGGTGGAATGGAGGAAAGAGGAGGAATGGAGTTGGGGGGGGGGGGGGGGGGGTAGCCGTGGAGCAGAGGAGGAGAGGAGGGGCCTGCTGGGCACAGCGCTGGAGGGAGATGAGGGGAAGGGGGAGGCCTTGAGGGACGGAAGGGGTGGAGGGCCCTGCGGAGAGGGGAGGAGGAAATAGAGGTGGGGCGCGGTGCTGGAGGGAGATGAGGGGAAGGGGGAGGTCGTGAGGGAGGGAAGAGGAGATAGGGAGAGAAGGAAGGGAGGGGCGGCCGAGCGGGGAAGGAGAAGAGAAGGGAGGAAGAAAATGAGAAGAAGGGAAGCGGGAGAGAGGGCGAGAAGGGAGGGGTGACCGAGCGGGGAAGGAGAAGGGAAGGGAGAGAGAGAAGGAGAAGAAGGAAAGAGGGAGAGAGGGGATGTGTGGGGAGAAAGAAATAAGGGGGGAAAATAATAAAAGAAGAAGTAGGGTGGCGGCTAGGTTTGCATGGGGGGAATAATAAAAAAACAAATAAATAAAAGTAACAACCAAATTCGATAAATAAAAGAACTAAATCAAATAAAATAAAGATAAAAGGTTTTAATAATAAAAAAATTAATAATAATGATAATAATTATTATAATATAATATTAATAATAATAAAAATAAGAAACTGACGTTAATCATCCGGTATTTGAAACGTCCACACAACGGACACCGCACATTAAAATGGCAAAGACGCATGGTTTCACCCGTGCCATGCCCAAGCACCGAGCGGTGTAAGGCTCACACACACACATCTTTGCCACAACAGGCAACCCGCATTGGGTTCAACCCGTGATACAACCAAGTAATTTAAATAAACAGGCAATTAATTCACGAAATAAAAATTTAAAATTAATGTTGTGCCTCAACGAAGTCCGGGTGTGATAGCCTTACATTATAATGGAGGACATTCTTCCCAATATGGAACTGACGATGAAGTATAAGATGATAGTGGGAAACCTTGGTTAACTCATTATAAATTATGGATTTCTCATATCCATCTCTTATCATTTCTTCCTACTACTAAATCTACAACTTCCTTTGATAACATGCCCCATGAAGATTGGAATTGCATTGTTTGATGGCCTAGTGGGCCCGGTGCTCAATCTCAATAGGCATGTGACAACTCTTTCCAAACACAAGATGATATAGTTACATTCCAATGGGAGTTTTGAAAGCAGTACGGTAGGCCCATAATGAATCATCATGTCTAAGACTCTAATCATTTATATTGGGTTAAAATGTTTTTTTTAGAATCTGTTTGACCTCTCTATTGGACACGTCATCTTGACCATTGGTCTATGGGTGATATCCAGTAGACACTCGGTGACCAACCCCATACTGACGCAAAAGTGATTGCATTGTTCGGTTTCAGAAGTGAGAACCCTGTACACTGATGATGAACCTAGGTAACCCAAAACAACTGAAGATTTGGGTTCTAAAAAATTTTACAACTACCTTAGAATCACCAATCCATCTAGCCCGTTCTGCTACACATTTTGAAATGTAATAAACAACCAAAAGAATGTACATGTTACCAAATGAATTGGGAAATGAACCCATAATGTCAATTCACCAAACATAAAAAATGTCATGAATGAGCAATGCTTGTTGTGGGATTTCATTTATTTTAGACACATTCTCCATTATTTGAAAATGAGGAAAAGATTTTCAAAAATCATGGGCATTCCAAAAAAGTGTTGGAAAAAAAAGGAAAGAATCAATAAAATTGCGAGTAGTCCGTTTGGGTTCTAAGTGGCCACCACAAGAAAGAGTTTGACACAATCTAACAATAGACTGAAACATTCTTTCAGGAACACAACTCCTAAGGACTTGATCACTACAGGTGCGCCAAAGGTATGGTTAATCCCAAATGTACAAATGAGACTAATGTTTTAGACGACCGCCTTGGCTTTTGTTGAAATCTGTAGGAATGGAAGATGGTACCAAATAATTCACAATTTCGGCATACGAAGGAATAACATCTAGTACTCAGTACAATTTCTCATCATGAAACATGTCATTAATGGGAATAGTGGGGGATGAGTAAATTTATAAGGATGGGAGAAAACTACTGATATGGTTAGCCACAACATTTTCTTCTCCTTTTTTATCTCTAATTTATAGACTAAATTCCTGAAGGAGTTCATCCAGAGAATGAGATATGGCTTGGCTTTCAGTTTCTTAAGGAGATACAAGAGGGATGCATGGTCTAAGAACACAATGAATTTGGACCCCAAAATGTATGACCTGGATTTTTCCAAGGAAAATACAATGGAAATTAATTCTTCATTAGTTGTGGTGTAGTTTCCTTGGGAAGGGTCCAAAGTATATGAGGCATAAGCAATGACATGTGGAACTCGATCGACCCTTTGTGACAAGACTACTCTAACTGCATAGTTAAAGGAATCACACATGATCTCAAATGGTAAATCCCACCAAGCCGGTTAGATTACCGGGGTGTCGTGAGACTCCATTTTAACTTATTAAAAGATTCCTCAAATTATTTATCTAAAAAAATTCTTCTTCTTTTTGGATTAATCGGAATAGAAGGAGTGCAATTTTAATAAAGTCACGAATGAAATGACGGTAAAATACAGCATGACATAGAAAATACCACAAATACCCTACATTTTTGGGGGATTGGTAAGGGAGAAATTACATCCGCTTTTGATTAATCTACTTGGATTCCGTCCCAAGATATGGCATTACCCAAAAACATACAACGTCGCACCATGAAATTGAATTTCTCATAATTTAATAAAAGATTATTTTCAATACAGCGACATAGGACTTGACCGGGACTAGTCATACATTCCTCATAACAGAAACCATAAATAGTGATATCATCCATGAAAACTTCCACGCAATTCTCCAGGTAATCCGAAAAAATACTAACCATGCATCGTTGGAAAGTACCTAGAGCATTACGTAGAACAAATGGCATCCTTCTATATGAAAATGTGCCAAAGGGGAAAGTGAAGGTTGTCTATTCCTGATCCTTGGGGGAAATATGGATATGAAAGTATCCATAATAACCATCAAGGAAATAGTAGTGGTACCTACCTGCTAGCCTCTCTAAAATTTGTTCAGTGAATGGAAAAGGAAAATGGTCCTTCCTTGTGTGTTGGTTTAGTTGGCGATAGTCTATATGGACACACCAACTATTATTCTCATGAGTTGGAAGCAATTCAGTGTTATCATTTTTGATTACTGTATAACCAGTCATTTTAGGAACTAATTGAACAAGACTGTCCCATTGGCTTCCAGAGATGGGGTAAATGATTCAATAATTTTGTTACCTCATTTTTCACAACTTCTAAGAGGTTTGGGTTCATTCGAATTCTTGGCTGCCTCACCGTTTTAGCCTCATCATTTAACAAAATATGATGTGTAAAAATTGATGTGCTAATACCACGAATGTCAGCAAGTGTCCATCCCATAGATCTTTTATAATACCTCAAATGTTCAAGCAGTACCAATTCATGCTCAAGAGGGAGTACTAGAAATTATGTTGGGACACTTGTTTCCAGTATTAAGATATAAATATTTTTAATCTTGAGGAAATTGATTATTTTCCATTTTAGTTGGATTTTAGATTGGTGGGAGTGTGTGTGAAAGTGAGAGATCACTAATCTCATCTAACTACTCACTGGTATCATCCTCGAATGAGGAATCTACTTTTATAAGCTTAGAAGTATCATTGATGGTAGTGGATACTCAGTGTTCATGAAATCATCAATCAATGAACAAGCATGTCACTTTTCTAGAACACTAAAACAATCGACGCATGAATCATTTCCTAGCATTTCTATCAATGGATAAAACATAGATTAGGGATCCGGGGAATGAAAATTTGTTTATTCAGGGGTTGGGAGTACATCAATTGAATTTACAAAGGGGGAGAGGAATGTTCTTTAGAGTGGTGCTTCATGGTATAATGGATGTTGAAATAAACTATGTCACCACCAAATTCCATAGATAATGTACCATTAAGGACGTTAATTATGGATTTGGCCGTTTTCAAGAAGGGTCACCCCAATATAATCGGGCCATGTACATTCATCATATCATCCTCTATTTGATGCACATAAATGTGAGGAGGAAAAATTAAATTTTCAACCCTCACAAGAACATCCTATTACACACCAAAGGGGTGTGTGATAATCTGATTATCCAGTTGATCAATAATTTCAATACGCTTTAGTTCTCCAACCTGCAATGTGGAGTAAATTGAGTGAGAGAACACATTAATAGATGCACCTAAATAAAGAAAAACATTAGAAAAATAATACTCAACTATAGTGCTTGGAATTGAGAATGTTCCGAGATCATTGCACTTGGTGGGAAGTTATGGCTCTATCAATGCTGAAACATTCCCACCCAAGCTAACCTTCTCATCTCCATGAAGTAACCTTCGGTGTGTACACATCTCCTTTAGAAACATGGTGTACCGTTTAATTTTCTTCACAACATCAATCAATGGGATGTTATCCTAATCTTTTATGAAAAATTACAATATTTCCTTATCAAGTTCAGTTTTCTTTTGTATTATTCGTTAGGTGTCCCTTTGAGGAAATGGATGAGGAATGGTTTGGTGAGGTGACTCATCAATATAGAAACTCTTTCATTCGGAAGGTATTTTCTTAGGATAAAGTTCTTCAACATTGGGAACACTATTAATTGTGGGGATGGAAGTTTCCTCAGGGGGGGATGACTCTAATAGAGGATTAATTTTTCTTTCTAGTCGATTTCCACACTTAAGGGTGATGGAACTAACATTTCCTTTATCCCTAGGGTTAACTACTAGTTGAGAGGGAATTTTACCTAATCTGTGACATTGAATTTCACCCACTATGTAAGCTAGTTATCCTAATTTGGGTTTTAGGTCATGTATGGCTGCTTGAGTGGTTTGTTGGGATTGGATATTGTTGGCAGCCATTTGTTTTATCATATCTTCTATACTGGGATCAGGTTTTGGTTGGGTTTGTTAGAATGACCTTTGGGGTGGTTGAAAATTGTTGGGTGGTGGTCGTGGATGACTTCTCTGCCCTTGTTGGTTCCATTATTGTTGCTGTTGGTTTGAATACCCCTTGCCCATAGGCTTGGTTCTCCTTCCACCTAGGGTTGGATGCATTGTATGGTTCTTTCCTAAAGGTTGGTTATCGGTGCGGCCTAGAAATATTGCCTGACAACTCTCATATTTTTCCCTCAATTGAGGATATCCGTCTGGGTAGTGGGTATCAGAAGAAGTTATGCCACAATGGATGGGAGGATGAGATTTGGATTTCCCTTGGGAATGTGAAAGTTGTCAAAGAAGGGTACTTACCTCTTTGAAATTTGTTTCCACCTTCTTCTTGAATTCCGTACTTTGTACCTAATGGACACCTTGAATTGGTACATTAGACCACAGATAAAATTGTTGAGTGTTTTGTACCATGTTCTCAATTACAGTCTTTGCAGCAATTGGGGTCATGTCTACCAGCGCACCATCTGCAGCCACATCAATCATATTTTTATCAATAGGAATTAAACCTTAATAAAAATATTAATTTAAATGATTGTCACTTATTTAGTGGTGTGGACTACATAAACATGATCCTTTAAATATTTCCAAATATTCATGAAGTGTTTCCCCTTGAGATTTTCTAATACCACATATTTCATTCCTTATTTTTTATTTTTGAGAGGCTGGAAAAACAAATTCAAGAAAAATTATTTTCATGACTTCCCAACATCTTATTGGTGAATAAACATAGTACAACCAATCTTTTGCAGTGTCTTCAAATGAAAATAAGATTTCTCTATGCTTTACTTGTTCCTCATCCACTATAGTAGGTTTTAATGTTTAACAAACTGTATTAAATTCTATTAGTACTTATGTGGATCTTCTCCCCAAAGTCCATGGAATCATGGTAATAGATGAACTAAACCAGATTTTAGTTCAAAATTGGGTTCCTTGCCTTGTAATGATATGTATGTGGGCTGAATATCAACATCAAGTGAGGTTAGTTATTTTAGTGTTCAATTGTTTTACTCCATGTTATTTACGTTAATTTCAGTTTTGATGTTATTTCTAGAATAATATGAAGGGTGATGAAGAGTTTCAATATGTATTGTGCCCTCCTTCAATGCGTTGTCTTCTGTGTCTCGGTGTTGTTGACGTAGGATCCTCTCTGGTTCAGTTTTGAAAGGATGTATGTATCTCGGTGTAGAACATGTCATGGAAAAATCCTAAAAAAATTGATCAGAATACAAAAAATATAGGTAGAGGTATAAATATTCAAATAAAAATTACAAAACAACTTATCAAAAACACGCACAAAAACAAAAATGCTACCTCAAAACTTCTCCAAAATTTGACCGCGCTGTCTTGAAACGTCAAATTGATTATGATTTTAATATTGATTTATAGTATTGGGAAGACCAGAGGTTGTCTCTAGAGGAGCGTTGATTGGTTTTGAGCATGTATTTTTATAATAATTACTAAAATAGGGGGGTTTGAAAATAGATTTATGTAAATTACTTAATTAACGAATTAAATAGTTGATAAATAATGGTGGTGTATTAATAATTATAAGAGAAGAATATCATTTCACGTTCACTACATATCTTGAATATTTCATTTTTAGAGAATTTAACATGGTTTTCTTTAATTCTTTTTTTTGATGGTAGTAAATATCATGACTCCCCTCTTGCCTCTTCAAAAGATGATTAAAGAACCACCCCTTGGGAAAACATTCATGATGCATTGATTTGGTTATGAAATATAGAATAAGAGTTCTACCAAGAATATTTAAATCTTATGTATGTGTGAGAGAAATTGGATTATTGTGTGGTATAATCGGAACAACACCAGATTCCCACTTGAAATCTCAAGCCAATCGGTGTTGAAATAAAAAGTGTTCCACTTAATTATATCAAATGAAATGTAATCAGGGGAAAGCATCTCAAGAAACAACATATGTGAAATATTCAAAACACAAATTATACAAAATCAGTAGAATAAAATGTGATGTAACTATATCCCATGTTTGTGTTGCTCCCTCGAAATGATCGTCTACTGTTTAGCTTGCATCGAGAGGAGGATGAGACTCTGGTGGAAGTCACTCTTCATCGATGATTCCATTATGAAGATAGGGGCCTCCAAAACTACTTGGATGGTGAGAGGACTTATTTGGGTCACCAAAAGACCAGATCTTTTCCTCCTATCCAAAATTGGAATTGGAGAGCCCAAGGTTCTATTTTGTAGGAAAATGGGAAGGTGGTTTTGAGCACACAAAATCCTTAAATCCATTTTTCAAAAGTGTTTTGACATCTAGAAAGCCTTATCTCTATATTTAAAAAATCAAAAATTTGTATCCCCACCTCTGGGATGTGTCCACTAAACTTTTGGCATAATTTGGACACCTATAGCATGAGATATGGATAGATCACAACACACCACATTGGACTTCAGGCAGAATTGGTGTGCTAGACAGATCAGGTCAGTTGGTCCATGCGATGGCCGAATGAGTCTTGAATTCATTCATATGAGATGAATACCAGTAAATTTTGGATCTGGCCACTAAATTTTATCCCAATTGGATGCATGTTCGAGTATCATTGTGCGGATTAATCTACTGTTGTGCTTGGATGCTGCGCAGTTTGGCCCATTTTTCTTGGCCATCTTCATGGGCCCTGCAAATCACCTCCTCCTGCAAATGGAATCATCAAAACAAGTAACATTTCCCCGTTTAACAGTTATAAAATAAATAAGGGATTCAAACATGGAATGAAACATTTTATTTTTTTATAATTTTCAATATAAAACATGTTTAGCACAGTGATGTAAAGGTGAAAATTACACGATGAATCGTGGTACGGTCAGTAAACAATATTTTGTAAGGATTGATCTTTGTTTTGGTAAATATCAAATAAAAAAAAGAAGTAAGATATTCCAAAGATTAAATTTTATATTAGGTGTGGAAATTTATAATTAATAGCAATTGACCTTGGATTTACTAATGCACCATCTACAATTCAAAATCTGATAAAATGCATTTTCAAAGACTAACATGAAAATTTTAGTGTGGTATTTATGGATGGTATATTGATATATTCTAAAATATATTATGGGTATAATATTCATCTTTGAATCATTCATAATACTCTTAAAAAAATTATTTATATCAAAAATTTATCAACTGTGAATTCTAGATTTGTGATGATTCATTTATCATCCACATTGTCTCTATAAATGGAATATTGGAAGATCCATCAAAGATAAATGTATATTTCTGAACGTCTGATACTAATTAATATATCATATATATGTAGTATCCATGGATTCACAATTTAATATTAATGAAGTTTTCAATTTTTTTAGATCAGCTAACCTGATTACCATGATAAAACATAAAGCTATAAATTTTTTGTAGTCAAATGTTTGAAAATAAGGTTTTAAATAATTAATGTGGGGGTTAATTAATGAGTTGATATTTAATTTCCATTAGGATATGATAATTTTTTTATAAATAGTGATGCATCAATGAAAGGACTTATATGTGTCCTTATACAGAATGATATAGATGTTTCCTATGCATAAAAGATGTTAAAAATTCATGACCAAAATTTTACCTCAAATGATATTAATTTAAAAACTATAATATTTTCGTTGATGATTTAGAGGAATTACATTTATGGTTATTATTGTGAAATATATATGAAACTTTAAATAATTAAAAACATACTATCATGAAAATATTTCAACTAGAGGCAATGGAAATGGTTAGAAATACTGAAGGATTATGATTTCTAAATACACTACCACCCTAGGATGTTAAATAAGGTGGTTGATGATTAAGTAGGAAAGATAAAACTTTTTTTTAATGAGGATTTAAAAATATCCTATATTAATCTGTTTACTAAAGTCTGATATTGCAATTATTAAAGAAGGGTAATCATCACATCAATTCAAAATTATTTCAGCAATAAATTTATTAGGGAAAATAAAAAGATTACATCATGATGATAAGAATATTCAAAATATATTCAATGTTTTTATGATGGGTTTTTGGTAGATGATGTTATATGCTACATCTATTCTTGAGATAAAAAGAGTGTAATTAGATAATTATCATAGATTATATTTCTAGTCACACCCTGGTAGAACCAAAATGTACTAGGATTTTAAGGAACCATTTTT
This sequence comes from Viscum album, assembly GCA_963277665.1. NCBI lineage: Eukaryota > Viridiplantae > Streptophyta > Magnoliopsida > Santalales > Viscaceae > Viscum > Viscum album. Next base: position 285,340,095 of record OY728153.1, on the reverse strand, counting down.
GTGGAATAATATGAAATGGTAAATTGCAGAGTATGTATCAAGATGTTTATCTTATCAATAGGTTATGTTTTGAATAGAACATATTAAAATAAACATGATACTTGAACCTATTCTTATGTCAAAATGGGATGATATTAATATTGATTCTTATTGGATTTGTATGGAAACCGAGAAGGAATAATTACATGTGGGTTATTGTTGATCACCTTAACAAGTTATCACATTTACTCACTATAATAGAAGATCTACCTATTGAAATCCTCATGTGGCACTATTTTAATATTGTTTCTATACTTTTTGGTGTACCAATATTGATAATATTCAATCATAGTCAATGGATTACACTAAAATTCCATAAGAGTGTTTTGAAGGATATGAATATTTCACTTTGTTTTAGAACATCCTATTTTCCTCAAACTAATATACTGTATGAAATGAAACTTTATGCATTAAAATATTTTACAATTTTATTCTTGACCAATTTTAATCATATCTAGAATCCATATTTCCCTTGAATAGAATTTTTATATAATAATCGCTTCCATTCATGAATTCAAATTGTAGTATATGAGGAATTATATGGAAAGAAGTTTCTTACTACAATTTATTGGGATAAATATAATGAAATGAATATTTCTACCCATGATCTCTTGGATTATAAAATAATAAAATAGAAGACTATGTATAATTTTATGAAGTAAAATTTATGTAAATGATAATTTTAAATCAGAAACTGAAAGAATGATTTCTAATTTAAAGTGGTAAATTATGTTTTCTTAATGTAATATCCATATATTTTTGTTATAAGGTTAAAAAATAATGTTAAACAATTTCTTATGAACATCACGCCACTTGAAATTCTAAAAAGTATTGATGTTATGGATTACCATGTGGAAATGTCACCTAGCCACTCTCAAGTTCATGACACCTTCCATGTATATTTATTAAAAAATTATATGGTAGACCCAACACATTTCTTCACTAAAAGTTAATATAATTTGAACCATATATATTCTACATTAATGTTTTTATCCATATTCTTGACCTTGGAGAACAAGTGTTGAAGAATTATTAAACATGGTTGGAAAAGGTACAATGAATAAATTAAAAGATAGAGGAGGTTAAACAGGAATCTGAGGATGTTATGATGAATAAGTATCCGTATATTCTCATGAGGTCACATTTTAAAAATTTTGAGTATATAAATTTTAATTAAGAGGAGAATGCAATGTTTGAGCTTCGATTACAGAGTGATTTTCTTTCTAGAGAAACAATAACACAATTCACATATATATTATTCGAGAATGGGACTAAAACATTGTTTCCTGTTTTTTTATTTAATTTCATGAAATAAATTTTTTACTGAATTCTTATTTTTGAAATAAACATATGGTGATTTTTTTATTTTAAAAAAATTGTTGATTTTTTGGTGAATAATTAAAAATATCGATTTTACAAAAAGATGAAATTCTATGAAATTATACTGATATAAGAATAACATGAATTTTTAGGAAACATTTTTATAGGATAATTATATATTTAATAAATAATATAATTGAAAGAAATATAATTTTGAACTACACATATATTCTTATCATTTTGGAAAGCTTAGAAATTTTTTTGTTCAAATAATAAATGTTTTTAGTTTTTCAATATTAATATTGTATATAATTGGTTCAATATTATTTTGGTAAAGTTTTAAATTAAATTTATATATGTTATATATAAGTCAATATTATTAATTCCATTATAATTTAATTTACTATATTTTAAATAATTTTTTTAATACTTGAAATAATGATTTTTCTAAACAAATCATTGCATTTTTCACAATTATTTGAAAATTAATTTTCTCCACTCTAATAAATATATTATCTTAAAATTTATAACATATATTGAATCATAATGATTTAAATACTGAAATAATGGAAAATTAATTATTATTAAAAATGAAAATTGAAAACACTATTTTGTTTCCCAAAGATAGAGTTTAAACGAGTTTACAGGGGGTTAAACTAAGATATAATAGTAAAAATTCCACATAAAATTTTATATATATTAGTAGTTAAATATATATTAATCATATATTGTCTAAAATTAAATTTACTAACCATTTGGTTCTATTTTAAAAAGAGAATGGCTTTATATTATTTGAATATTTTATGTAATTCTATTTTTGTCTCTCCAATCACTTATAAGAGGAATCCACTTTTACATCCTTATTTACAAACATTTATCCTAGTACTATAGACAAGACCTACCCAAAATATTTAATAAATTCCACACCATCGTTATTAATCATCAATTCTTCTATTAAGACAATCCTAAGAGGGAATCAGTTTTAAGCTGAATGGGGCCTCTAAAACAATAGATAATCATCTTTACCGACTATTTAAAAGTATTTAGCATCTTAAAATTAGCAAAATATATTATACCCATTATTAAATAGTTCCTAATGTATCATAAATATAATTATAAGATAATATTATTTTGTTACACTATTTTCTACCTCCCTTCCATTATATTGAAAATGAAAACATTTCATGCCCGTACGTATGATATATCATCTCCATGTAGTAGTGTAATTCATTTTTCATTACAAATATATGTGGATGTTTAAAAAGGAATAAAAAATAAATATATATTTTATTTTAGAAAAAAATATAATTGTATAAATATATTATATCATTTACCATCTTACCCTTCCTCCTGTTAAAAAAATTTAATGTCACTCGTGCATACATGTGGACTACCACCTATGCAAAGCAATGTGATTCATTTTTCCTATCCACAATTCATAGATGATTATATATATATATATATAATTTATATATATTATATTTATATCATGTTAAAAATTCATAATATTATGAATCCCAGATCAATATGCGAGGACCATAAATGTCTAATGAAAACATACTTGAAAAATGAATTAGATAACACCCAGAATTATATTTATAATGAATTATTTTTAATGTATTGTTAATAAGATGTTATAAGTAAAATATTTATTATATAATGATTATTTATATTATTATTTTGTGTTTGGATAATAAATTTTAAATTTATTATGAATAAGTTAAAAGAAAATATGAAGTTATTCGAACCTAAGTTCGGGTTTATCTCACAATCTCATCATTATTCAGGATTGTGTATTTCTTAATAAATCATTGGAGTAATTGAAATATAATTATATAAAAAACCCCATATATTTTTATATCCACTCTTTATATCTATAAATTACATATTTTCTTTCATATTCATCTTTCTAAAGACTCAAAAATCCAAGATAATGTTTAATGAAAAACAAACTTCAATTTTCTAATCAGTGTGGTATATTTTGCTTCCATGTAAATATATTCCCTAAATTTTTTTTAATAATGGGTTTAAAATTATATAATTATTTATTATAGTCATTTTTACACATATTTTTCACTCCCTATGTAATGCATTAAAATGAATATTCCTATCATTTTTTAAATGAGGCACTTTTTACTGAAGGTGTGATCAAATTATTTATTTAATCATGTACTGTATGAATGAACATTCATTCCATAATGACTATTATTTAATATAAATATTCTTTTATAGGCTTCTAGGGATATTTTTAAATAATTTTTTTTTAGTTTTCAAGAAATTTTTATATTTTAAATAAGTGATTTCAATATGACAAAGGTGTTTTCCATTTGAAATGGCCCACTAGTATTTTAAAATTATTTTCATATATATAAAATTTATTTAAGGAATATTATGATTTAGCAAGGATATAATATATTTTTAATATCCACCATATTACTCTATAGTTCCTTTGATCATGTTTTTATATTTATTTACTTGGTAAAATATTAATATTTCATATGATAGTTTATAATCTTGAATGTATATATTAATTTTATATGGAATTTTATTCATTTAATACATATAATGTAGGAATTATACACATTATGTGATGGATAGGGCCATTTATATCACTTTTAAATATAGGTATGTCTCATGAGAAAAAACATAGTTTTGTGTGTTTGGTGTATTATTACTTATTTATCAATTGTGTATTGGTATAAGAATTTCATAGTATGATTATGATTCCTAACATTATGCATTTTATAATTATGAAAGTAGTTTTTTATCCATGTTATTATCTATGTTTCTATATCTTCAATGTATTTATTTCCCATTTATAATTATAATTATATTTAATATTTTATTATTATTTTTTTATCGGATATTATTTATTCTTTATTTATCCTATGATAGATTTTTTTATACGCATTCCATTACAGAGAATCAGATCTCTCCCTTTTATTATGTTATCTTTTTCTTGTGATACCATGATGGGATCAATGAATTCCTTCAAGAAGTTACTAGAATAAATAATAATGTTCATACCCGAATTGTTATGTTGTATTTCATTTTTTAGATGTAATATTGGGAAAATGTATAAATATAATGTCTCAAAAATACTAAATTGGAATGATATCCCATGTATTCTAAGTTAATGTAGTAAAATAACAACTGGCTCCGGGTTACATGAGTCAAGGTGTCACAAAGGACTCCTTTGGTGGGTTATGAACCGTTATGACATGATTTTTTCCACACCTCCCAATTCAACCAAAACATTATTGAGAATATAATTATTGGACTTATAGTTTCCATAGATAAAATACATCATCTTTAAAACATGTTGTGAGGAAGAGGTCTATAAATCTATAAATCCCACTAGCCATCATGAACCCTTTGAATGCAAAATAGATGAATCTTCCTCAGTACCCTACAAAGAGTAGGTGTACCAAGAACTCCATTTGAGTGGTTTCACAACATTTATTTTTTGTAATTAATGTTAATGACTTTATTTTTCAAATAAATAAATATAGGGATATGGTGACTATGAATATACCACATGATAACATTTAGTTTCACATGGAGAAATTTTCCACAAATACACTTGTTTATAACATCAATGTTGAATGGAACTTGGATAATAATGTGATAGTTTGGGATATTAAATTATCCTGATGAGAACATATTGAATACATAATGGCCAAAATCCTAAAATGATTAGAAAATGGAGATAGGGGACGTCTGATCCACAGTCAAGAGAATGTATACAAACTCGACATGGAATTTATAAGGCAACATCATTTATCATAATTGATTGAAACATAAGATTTATCATGTCTATGGAATTGATGTTTAGGACATCGTGACATTCATAATAAAGCTAAACATTCATGGAAATTACAATTTAGAGATATATTAGAAGTTATGTGTAGGTTTAATAGAATTTACGATCCTTATAAATTTGGAGGGAAACATAAATCGCTGTTCTAATCCTAAAAGTAATGTCTGAAATTTTCAGTTTTGTTGTTAGTTCACATAGATTTTTTTGGACCAACACAAACTATATGTAATGGGGAGAATTAATTTAATAAATTATTAATTATCATAATAGATTTCTGAGGGATTATTTTATCATAAGATTATATAAAGAACACATTAATTTTTAATCCTTTCATGATTCTATTAAAATGTGAAAAAATACCATTGGTGAATGTCTAGAGTGATCATATGGGTGGGTTTTAAAAGTCTAATTTGGTAAAGAAAATTATTAATAATGTTACTATCAATAATTTTCAACAAAAATAACACAAAAACCTTATTTTAATAAATAAATATTATGATTTAGGAAATCAATCAATCATTAGAATGTAGGTATTCTATTTTTAGGAAAATTTGGGTTAAATTAGTGGGTATTTATTTGTTTACTATAAATTTTTTATTTCTCTCACCATTTCATAATAAAACACTACATGTGTTCTAGTTCAGATGAAATAAATTATATTCATTATTTATAATCTTTTGATATAATGTATTCATTTTTAATATTACTAATAAACATCAAAAATTAGATTTAATAGTTGGTGAGGGAATTTCTCTTCGGTATTATAGAAATATTAAGGCTTATATATTTTTAAGTCAATGAAAAAAATATATTTAGATAATTTTTAATGTAAATTTTTGTGAAATCGATCCTTTGGTTTTTGAAAAATTTCCAAAAGTTATTCTAATTAATGTTGGTTTTGAAAATTATAATGTATGTTTTCTAGAAGTTGATTCACAAAAATTATTCATAAATCTTTTAGGAGTTACTCAAATGTATTTTAGATTTCTATAAATGATTTCTATAGAATATAAAAAAAATGTTGTTGATCAACTTACCACTTTACGTAATATCTACTTGATCTTGAAGAGCTATCATATTGAAAATATAATTGTATATATAATATAATCAGCATAAAAATAAAACATTAGTTAAGAAATCAATGTGCTATCCATTCATTTATATCCCAATTTAAAACTTAAATAGAATATAATTCCTTGGGTCATAAAACTTGAATTATTTTAATAATGGATGATCTAAACAATTTTATTGGAATCTAATTTAGATTGTTTTATCGTCCAAAAGAATATTTAGTGATTTGAGAAATGTTTTTTAGATATTAATTTGATTAAAATGGAATTATACTAATGAATAAAGAAATAATTTTTGTTAAATTATATTATCATGATGAATGCATAAAAACTTATGAGATTTCTCACCAATATCAAAAACATGAATCCATCCAAAAATTACAATTTTTTTATAACATCTAATTTTTTTTCAAATTTATATGAAAATTTCTTTCTTAAATGGATTCGTTTAGTAAAAATTTTATATTTATATCCCAATATTTTTAAAACTATTAAATTCATAGAACAAGTGATTAAAATTTCAAAAGAACTATAAAAACATAAATAATACCCAAGGGATAGTATAATAATATTAACTGATTTTATTACAATAAATTTTTTGTTAAGAAAAATATTATATCCAACAATCTTCAAAAAAATTCAAAAAAATTTATTTTGTTTAAATTTTATTTCGTTGACTGTTTTTTGGATCAAAGTAATAATCCAATTTTGATGTATTTTTAGCTAATTTGAAACTCGAGTTTGAAATGATCATTACATCTGAACGCTAAATATTAATTTGTTTTAAATTCACTCAAAAAAAATAATGAAACATTTGATATTGAAACAAATATATTAGATATTTTCTCAATTGTTTTTGGTTTTTACAATGTTTTATGTATAAGTACTCTGATAGAGTCATCAATCACATATGATTTTGATAAATCTCGGTAACTTATTGATTATAAAATTATTAGATGTGTGATCATCATGTTTCCATTACATAGAATACATTTGACCATAATTTATGTTTTTAGTTTGTTTTGTGTTTGAGATTCCAAAAAAATTGAATAAATTACATATTAAATTGGTAATGTGTATTTTCATCTAGATTAATGATACCATAGATAAATATTTATAGAAATTTCTTATAAATTAATTTTTACTTATAATCTACTTAGGTACTAAACTTTTTGGATTTGTATCCTATATAGAAATTACCCCGGGAATATTTCATTTCATGGGAGAAGAATTAGTTTCTTTATATAATATCTAGCATCACTCTGTTTCATGTCCATATCCTAGAGATAAATATAAAGTAGTTGGATGTTTTCCTGAACATGTTTTATGGGCACAATACTTAATCACATGTAATACCAGGTAAAATATTCCCATGTAATTAACATATATTTAGGACACCATAATCATATGAATCACCCTTATGAAATATAATATCATTGTTTACATAATCAAAAAATAAAAATATCTTGCTAGTGTTATTAAAAAATATTTAAATTTTGATATATTTAAATAAATCAAATAATTGTTACGGATGATAAACATAATTTTAAATTCAATATACTTTTTGTTTAACCTTTATTAATACATTTAACATATTTTCAATAAAGGGGATGAAATTTTATTAAAGGTTCTTACACCCTTATTATATCAAATACAAGTAATGTTGTTTTTGGAATTTTATTTGTTTCATTTTGAATGTTATTAATTATTTTTGAATTTTGTAATATAATATCTGAATGAAAAATATATTTTCCATTAGTATATTATGATGAAAATAATTTTCAATAGATGATACAAGTGTCAACATATTCGTTCTTCTTATAACAATCCTAAAAAGTGGAAGATCACCCTTGTTCTAAAATATAACTCCTAGGAAGTATAATTTTCTAAACAACTAGTTTTTTCAAAATATTACACTCCGTTTTGATATATTTAACAAGAAATTTCATGGGGGATATATTATTTCAAGGTGGTATTTTTCTAAATATTTTTAATATTTTTTCTTCTTCCGTGAATAATTTCAACAACTACAAAGGGGGAGAAAAGTTGAAAAATATTGAATTTTAAATCAGAAAAATTATAATTCTTTCTCCTCAAGGGATGAATTTTTAAAATTTTGAGTTCTTATATTGGGAAAGTAGTATTTATATTCTTTTATTATTATTTTATTTTACAAGATAGAGATTAATTTATCTTTTTTGAATCTAATGTATTTAATTTTTTAATATAGTATGTTATAGGGATAAAATTTATTCCATTATAACATACATGGATTTTTCTTTTATGTTTTAGAAATAATATCAACTTGAGATATGTTTCATGTGATTTAAAAAAAAGTGGTAGATTGTGGAGTCAATTACTCAGTAAATATTTTTGATTTAAAAAAATTAGAGATTATATAAATAGTATTTAACTTGTCGTCTTTTCTAGATGTCTATTTTGTATAGAACATAATTTATGATAATAAAATTGAATCACAAAATAGTACATTATATTGATCTCAAGTATCATTATATATATTAAATCATTTATGACATATAATTACAGTGGTGATGGAATAAATCCATTAGAAGATAAAGAGATATGCAAATGTCATCGATAGATGAAGACGGATCATTCAATGTAGTCACAATTAATCATATAGAAAGAATAATTGTAGAATTATATTTAGTTACAAATTATTACTAAATATATAAACAACTTCTTGTAGAATAAGAACACATACATATTATTGTTGATTCTTTGAATGTTTATTTTGTGGTGAAATTTTTCAGTTTCTTATTACCATGATATCATTTCATATCAATGTGAATATTTCTTTCGTAGAAATTAATCTAATAGAAAGTATTTTTTTTAATTAAAGAAATTTTATTTACTATAAATTTATCATTTTTTTCCAATATATTGGGTTTAGGGCTTTAGATAAGAAATATAGAGTTTTAGATAAAGATGGAAAATCTTTTGATAACTAGAGAGTGAAACCAAACTATATTTTGAGGGCATCATGCGATTGAAAAAAAATCATCTGATACTCTTGATCAAGGGATTTAATGGATTGGAAGATATAGAACCTTATAGCGGGATTATGTATAGATATTTTAGGGATTAAAATAAAAACATTTCAATTATTATAAAATTAGGGATACCAGATTTCAAGTTTACAGAATTCATCATGACATGATGTTCTTGAAATTGTGTTTTATAATATACTTTTATGGGTGTATTAAATGTTTTTTGATTGTTAATTAATTATTTTAATAAATTAATTCCAATTATTTAACAATAAATTCATTTTATTTATATATAACATAGTACCAATTTTTAATGCATTTACCAAAAGTCATACATTTTGTAAATAGATGACATGTTTGTATTTATGAGCAACATTAAAACCAAGGGTACAAAAAAATTATAAGTTAATTCTTAAATAAATTTCATTTTAACTTCATCTTTTGGTGTATAATTATTAATTATTTATGTATAAAAACATATAATGTAATAATCCTAAACATGTAACAATTTCGAAACAACTAATTGCTCTAATAAAATTTCCAAATCCCACCTAATTTCAAAATTTATAAAAATGAAAATAATCTTCATAAAAATAAAATAATACTTAATCATAAATACATATACCTTATTCACAAGTCAATAGTTGGATCGTTGTAGTATATTATGAAACTCTTGAACATTATTAAATCTCTTAATCCATCATAACATCAAGGAAAAATACTCAACATGATTCATTAATAAATTTGAACATGTTAATTAGTATCTTTTTTATATCATCATTATATTAAATAACAAATTTTTGAATACAATCAAATCATTATCTGTTCAACTTTGTTAAAATGGTTATATCCACAGTTTGAAATTTGATACCCCTTGAATCTCAATCTATAGAATCACAAACTATTCAAATATCTTCATGTAGATTAGTCTATGTTCAATCATCAAATATGTAATGAAAATATTCATATTTCGTTTTAGAAAAATCTCATTAAATTATATTTTTCTAAATCCATTAATTATAAATCATTTTATTTTATATAAAATCATTTTTTTAATCAATTAAAATATCTAATGAATGTCAAAAAATTACCTATAGAGGACATTATTACCAATGAAGTGAACTTCCTTTGTGTTTATTTACATATTGGGAAAGTGAATATGTTAATATATATATTCCAATAATTTAATGAATCATCATTTTTCACAAATTAGAATTAAAAAAAATGATTTTCCAATATTATTTATTCATCATCAATACATTTTTTATTTATCATGATTGTTTAGTTATTTAATTTGTAAATTCATACAACCAAAGAAGAATACATTTATATACAAGGTTCATCCATCCAAATGAATAACTATATTCTTGTAATGATTTTTTATTATCCATAATTATACTATTGAATCACCAAATGTATTAAATTTGAAGAGTTTACTAATGAAATTTTGGGTTTAAAATTTTATCATAATAAGAATATATGGTTTCACACACTTTATGATGTATTTATAATGAAATTGTTATAATATAAAATATTTTGGGTCTCTAAATCCAATATCAATAGACTAACTCATCATATTTCTCTATTTAATCCATAGAAAATTGAAATTTTAAAATATATTTTTTTTATAGACCATCCAACATCTTCTCCATTCATAATCTATGATATCTAGATGTATAGATGAACCTATGATCAACAAACTCTATGAAAATTTTCAGAAACATAACATAAAAACTTTTTAGTTAAGCTTCTTCACAAGAAAGAAGATTATCATAATTTTATAAATATTTATCGTAAAATTATTTTGATAGTTAGTTGATGGGATTATTCTTTATGTGATTATTCTTATTCTCCCTCAATTATCTTAATATATAATAGCCTACAATATTCACCACACTTCACCTTATGTAATGTAATATCCATCTTCCTATATCATTGAAAATATTATATTTCATATTGATATTCGAAAACTATCTTCATATTCTAACTTATCTAAGTTAAATTTCAACTATTATATCAATCTATCACATATTGATGTCTTTTAACAATTTAAGATACATCATGGTTTATGATTGAGTAACCTGTAAATATCCCATGAATCCATATCTTCAAAATAATCAAAACATGTCTTTTTCACATTTCATAACATGAACAGGTTCAAAGGACCAAGATAATGACAATTATAATGTAGTTTCATGCTAGTTTTTTTTATCAGTTTCCAATGGGGTTATTTCCTCAATGTTTATACTCACAGTGATTCCTGTATCAATAATGCAACATGATTTCCAAATATAGGTGATCACAATGTATTTTTCTGATGATTCTTATGATGTGACAATGTAAAATAAGATGAGAGGATCGAATTACCATATCCATTTATATAAAATTATCTAATACACTGAAACACTCATATAGATTTAATTCAAATTCATGAATCCTTGATCAACCATACAATAAAACTGGCTATCCTTCAAATTTTCAACCAGTTACATATATATACGGGAGTAAAATATTTATGAATCAAATGTTCTCCATCAATTGAACCATTTTTATGTACCATGGGTTCCCTATTGAAAGATACATATATATGTACCAAGTGTTCTGTATATCATGAAGTAATTTACATTAAAATTCAATAATTTAAATAATTAAGATTTAAATCGTTATAATTGAGCACTCTGACATTCTTAGATTTCTAGGGAGGTGGATAGTGTTTTGATATTGGGATCTAGATGGTGGGAGTCAATTCATATGTATGATTTTGAAATGAATTAGAACCTATATATCATTGTTCATCTTAATAATACATTTCACCCTTTTTAGGGTTATGTGATAAACACTAGACCATTAAATTTAATAATATATAGTAAGGACACTAGAAAAAAAGGGTTCCTAGAAAAATATTGTGGAAGACCTATCTTTGATCATCCCTTAAAGGTTGAATCCGGGGGGAATATGTCATGATGGGAATATATAGATCATATAAAGAGTTTAGAATAAATATATCTCCCACTATGGGTTATAGGCTTGTAAGGATGAGATAAAGAGGGCCTAAATGAAAATATACTCCCAAGTGGGGGTCTTATTTTAATGTGAATATTGTAAAATAGGTATGATGATGGATTGAATGTGTTGGTTTTGAACCATAATAAGGATTCTTTAAAATATTTTCTGTATAGGAATCATGTTCCTTGTAGTTTGAAAAGGTGGGGCTTACTCTCATTTGGGAGGACCAAGGTTACGTCATTGAAAATATGGTCGAGTGATGTTTTGTCTCATAAGGGATATAGACTTTTAAGGATGTGGCCATATAATTTGGGACTAAAACCTATTAGGAGATCAACATGGTGTTTCTGACCATGCTAGTTCCATGATCACTACTAATCTCTAAGGCCACATATGGAATGCTCAGTGTGAGAAATAAGAGAGTGTATATGATCACCATGTTGTAAAATAATGTTGTGTAGGGTATTATACCCAAATTAGAACCTTGGGTTAAGCATTATTCTGTGTCTTCTAGAGGATGAGGGTGGGTATATAGAAATAAGATGGAATATGACATCCTTTAAAAAACACTAGGGGATTACTATTGAAGGGATCCCCTTTTAGCTGCTCTTCTGTTTTAGATGTGGTCAAGGCTATGGAGGGGTATGTAGGATGAATGGGGGAAGATACCCATTCTTTAATTATTTTATTTTTCTGATACCTCAATCTCAGAGATTAAATATCTATTAAGATCATAAATCTCACCCTATTTTATTCAAATTTTATGAAATACATGTCAATACCTGGATCGAGAAATTTACTACCACCTCCATTGGGTCTATGATCCCAATTGCCTTTGGAATTATTTTTTGATCATCATGAGGATCCTACCTATTATCTAGGTTAAATTCGGGATATTCATTAGTGTGGTAATGTATAATTGGGAGAGGTACACATTGATGTGTCTCATCCCCATGTCAGACGGATCTTGTGGCCATGGTGGAGGCATATGTGGTGGAAGTCTTATGACATAGTTTTGGTCAAAGGGAACCATTATGATAGTTTTTGAAGGGTCCAATATTAGTACAAGCACAACACATGGGGAGGGAAGTAAGAGAGTAATAAGAAAATATAATTCAGGTAATTCATTGCAACATGAGTTCCTCCATGAATAAAAGGGGTTCCTTTTATGGATGACATGGTGGGTTCTTTTACTTATGAAAGATATCCATTTGTTAGAAAGGACTCAAATCTAGGATCCATTTTTCTTAATATCATTTTAATTTTATATATGTGGTATGTTAATTACCAACAGAAATTTATTTACATAGTCTGCTCTGGTCTTCTCCATTGTCCATCATTCTTCTATATACATTTAATTCCTTCTTTTTTAGGTGATAAGACCATATATTTATAGTTAATGGGAATAACTATTTTATCAAAATGATCTTACAGACTCATAAAATAACTATCACGCTGTGGAGGGCGGTAAAATTTTTACATCACACTACAACATTTTTTCTTGGTGGGGGTTGATCTTAATGCCTCACAACACAAATGAAATTGATATTTTGAGGAGACCGATTTTACCACCTCACATTAGAAAATAAAATTGTTTACAGGGGGTTTCATTTTACCCCCTCACACTTTAAATGAAAAACATCTGTGGGGATGATTATCATCACCTCTCCCCATCAATGAATTTTTTGCGACACCATGTGAATAATTGATCCCACATAGTTTGAGCAGGTATAAGGGAAAGAACATTATTCTATATTGTTTGACATTCATTAACAATTTTATCTTCATACAGCTTGATTCTAACATAGCCTAAATTCATAATTAACACTGTTTTGTTGTTTTTTATCCTTTTTGAGCATAAAAAATTCCCATATCGGAATGGGGTATGGTCAACATGGATATGAGGCAATTATGATGAATAATTTGGATCGATTATATTCTTTTTGGTGTACGTGTGGACCTACTGAAGGGATCACATAAAAAAGATTCGAGCCAATAGAATTTGTCACATAGTAATAGTGATGGTGTCTAGTTCTGATCTCTTGACCCTAACCCTACCCACATAAATAATTCCATATGAAATAGATATCTTCCATATATTTAATCATTGTTATTCATGTAATGGTTTTTTCACAAAAGAAATATTTAATTCTATTTTATAATTATTTCTATATTCAAATCACAATGTCCTCATAGTGATTTTTATTTTCATGTGTTCATTGTATAATTCTATATAGTTCATTTGACATTAAATGAAGAATTTTATTCTTTATATAATTCATCTAAATCCAACACCAAATTTTCTATTTTTATAGTGAGATAAAACAGATTTTTCCTAGATTTTTCATTTTTATGATTCAATGAGTGAATCAATGATCAAGAGAATTGATGATGGTGCAAGATGTTGAATTAGACTCCATCATCGGTTCTTAGAAAATCTCTTGTGTATAGACCCAAAGAGTACCCTATATCAAATTGGTAACATATTTATTTATTGGGAATTGCATTCAATTTTTCAACCCCATTTATACGTAACAAAAATCAACCCTTGTATTGGATAACCCTTTATAATAATCCCCTAGTAGGAATATCTTAGGGATGAGTCATACATATAGAAAATATTTTATGTGGTATTTATTTTACATTTTAGACCTTCGATGCATAAGTATGGGTACCAGTATTTGATACCCATTACTATCAATCTGTAATGAGACAAGAGATCAATAATGAGAATCTATTATTTTCAAAAAAATTGGGCCTTTATCCTAGAGGGATATTCAGCCCAGATTGGGGATTACCTTTCTTAAACCAACAAATCTATGATGAATTTAAGACCAAGATGAAGGTTGTGAGGTTGTATGAGGCTATCTAGTTATAAAAAATATTTTCTCACTAAAATTGATATATAATCTCACGTCTTCATAGTTGGTGGATCCGAAACACGAACATGCTATATATGGTACCAGGCTAGGTTGATATCATGATTTGGGATGTTTATATGATTATGGGAGCACAATTCATTAGGGATATGTATGAAAATATCATATAACTTCCCAAGGTATGGGATGAAAATGAAATGAACCTCTACTTCTGAAAGAGCTACTTGACATGGCATGGAACATTCAGGAGACTGAGTATCATCTTTTGCTGGACTTATCTTTTTTCAAGTAGATTTATATTTTCCCCATACCGAATTGGGAAAACCCCCAAGAAGGGTGAAT
This sequence comes from Viscum album, assembly GCA_963277665.1. Lineage (NCBI taxonomy): Eukaryota > Viridiplantae > Streptophyta > Magnoliopsida > Santalales > Viscaceae > Viscum > Viscum album. The sequence goes on along the minus strand of OY728153.1, from coordinate 285,324,608 downwards.
GAGGACTTGCATGACCTGAATCACATTGAGGTGTGTTGGTGCATACTGGTTGATGCTTGAAAAAGATTTATTAGGCCAATGGGGATATAAAGTTACACCTTTGGTCATTAATTAGTTCATTTGCTAGCATTTTTCCATGATTCTATGTGGTGTGATATTACCGATGCATGAAACACGAACCATTGCCAATGATTCATCATTTTTAATGATGGACTAGTTTGATATTGGAAGACATGTTAACATGTAGGTCCAAATATTGGATAAGTTGTATCAGTTATTGGGACAACTTATTAGTGTAAATCCCCATAAAATGCTCACTATCCCATTACAAGTTATACAGGTTTGGAAACGAACTCATATGATGGGATGTGAATTTATAAAGGAAAAATTCATTCAAGATTATCAATTCACACCACACTAGTACTATATAAGAAGAGGGAATCCGTTTACATTAGATCGATGTGATGTAATGAACCGGCTCAATTTTCATGATTATTTTTCCTTTACTCAATACACATACACCACAAGTACTTTATTTAATGATGCATCAAGATATCATATAAGTTTGGAATATCACATTTCTCTAAGATAATAAATCTTCGTTGAATTAATTGATATACAACTATTATGTGAGGGGTTTTAACCTTATATATTTGGGGAAATTTTCATTTAATCCAAATGTGGTGTCCTGAATCCATCAATGTTTCTTGTAAGGAGAAACATAAAATAGTTTCCCATTATCTTTGGTTGATGTTTATTTATGTGGGAGGATACAGAATCCTAAATTGATCTCCTTCCGATAAACGTCTATCCAGAACTTGCGAAGTCATATATTGAGTCATGGATCTTCACATACCCTATTGGTTAGCTGAATAAAATGGCCCACATTACCACAGATTATCCTATGACTGAAAAAAGAATGAGTGAGAAGCATAAAATTGTGGTAGTTAGGACTAGGAATGCGATACATTGTGATATCCTCGTATTTTTATATAAAAATGATGATGGTAACAATATGGTATTCATCTCTTCAAATTATTGGTTTCTTCCCTCAGACCCAATATGTTGAACCATCACCTAAATAGTTATCCCTAGTAGATGATTAATATCTAATGTAAAAGAATAGTGAAACACTTGAAAATTTTCAATTCTGATTAATGGAACATGTAAATTTTTTAGGGTAATGATATTTTTTTAATTGGATTTGAATTTATGTTTATTCCCATAAATATTTATTACATAAAGAATTCAGGGTAGGTTGAAGCTTATATCTATGATATCAATTCCTTCATTCACTTGCATCACGGTTAGTTCAAATTTTCAAGATGAGTAATTTTGATGTTTATGTTCTATGAAAGTGATTATTATTAAGTAGGAGATAGTGGAAGTGCCTCAAAAAAAATTGATGTGATAAGATCTGTATTTTCACTTGAACCTGGGGATGTACCTTATTCCAAAAAATTGGGGCCCTATAAGCACCTTGCTCCAAGGATATCTATGGTAACCAAGATATTTTGGAATCATGTGAAACAAATTTATATCACCCCACATAATCAAATTTCCTCCTAATAATTATTGATCACTATCAGAAGAAAATTATATTATGTCTTGGAAATCATGTGACACCTAGAGGATGAACGTATCGACCAAGGAGATTTATTTTCCATGATTTTGTCTTATCACTTATACTGAGCAGGTACCCTTTAAAAAACATCATAAGGAGGTAATAGTTTATCTTTAACATCTGGATTCTTCAATTCATTTCGTAAAATATTGGATTGTCTTTTTTTAATTAATGTGAGAAATGATAGTAATGTGGGTAGAAGCAAATGTTTCTAGTGAAGAGGTAGAAATGTTATTTATCTAAACTATTTCTTTAACTAAATTTTAAACCCTCAATCCTTTTTTATATAGGATGTTGGAGTTAATCCATTAGTCATTCCTTCTAGTGAATGTACTGAAGCGGGAACCACTATTGGGGTTGAAACTCATGTGGATTAACTAGTCTTGGAAGAAGGTTCTCTCGGGAAACCCGAGCACGTACTCGAAGTAAATTCAAATATAAGAAAAGAATTTCCACACCCACCTACGCATACTATTTTTGTAACATCCCAAGTAATTAAAGAATATGATATTTTTTATATTTATTAATATCTTTGAATTAAATTTTAATTTTACATTAATGGTGATTCTATGATCAATGGCGTACCTGACACACAATAATGTGTTTCTCTGAAATCCCATGTTGCACACAAGGCTAAGTCATACTGAAAAATAATAATATAATATATTTTTAAATTTTATTTAATTAATTTTCATTCTATTGGATTGAATGTACAGAAATAACTAATATAAGATTGTATTTTTTTGTAATATTTCATTAAATTTATTAAATAAATATTGGAGGCTTAAAATGGGAATGAATTCAATTTTAATCATAAACACTACAATATTTTTAAAAGGTAGTTTTACCAAATTTTGAAGGGTCCATTATTAAATTTAGTTTCTGTCACTTTATATGATCCATTTGAAATAATAAATGTTCTCATTAGGAGAGTTACATCAATATTTAGTTTGATAAAATTTTAGGTATTTTTCTGATAAATTTCATTTTTCAATGAATAGTTAAAAATACTGCATTTTTTGTCAAAATGGTCTTTTTAACTAATTTATTTAAATGATTATATTGTCCTTTTAATATGATTTACAGTATAATTGGATTATAATTTTATCATTTAATCCAAATTTTCTAAATTTTTGTAATTTCACATTGAAATTGGACACAAACACAAGTCAATCTTTTGGTGGGTTTTACTTCTCAAAAACCCACCTTTTGTTTTTGACAAGGGGAATTAATTTTAAATAAATGTATGAAACTTATGTGTCTTGAATTTGAAAAAATGGATTCCATTTCCGAAATCTGGAGTTCCATATTTTTTAAATAGGAAACTTTTATTTTTTTTCATTATGAATCTTAATTTCAGTAAATATTTTATTTACCATATTTATAGGGTAAATATGGTAAATGGGGGTAAAAATAATATTATAATAATATTAAATTACGCTATCACATGTCCAAACCCAATTTAATGAGGAATGAATTACCATGGGAATCCATGGGCATATTTTAGGACCCCATGGAGCCACTTTTTTGGGAAAAAGACATTTAATTACGTCTAATTTAAAGCTAAGGAAAATATACCCTAAACAGGTATCTTTCAGTAAAATATATTTTATATGCAGATATGTAAGTGATATATTTGACTATAAATAGTAATTATAATGATAAAATATTTCATAATTCATTGTATTTTATTTATTTATTTTAGAAATCATATAAATAAATATATTTATTACACAATGATGATATAGTGTTTAAATTATTAATGAATGGTTTAAATAAATGTGATTAAAAAATTAAAATAAATATATTTTTAAAATATTTATGAAATACGTGATTTTTATGGATGATTATTACTTTTTTATCTTTTAATTAATTCTGTTTATTTGAATTATCCATTTTTTTATGGATTTTTAAAAAGTCATGATATGAATAGTATCAAAATTGACATAAATGTGTTTTTAAATCAATTAATAGTTTCATAAATGATATAACAGTTTTAAAAATATATGATTTGTCCAAAAAATATATTATGTTGCCAATGTCATTAATGACCCATTTTTGGGAGTCTTGGAATTTTATAGTAAATATGATAACCATATATTTTGAATATTCAAGAAGTCATTTTAAAGGTTAAATAAGTTTACTAAGGGTAAAATCAAAACAAAATGGTTAATTTTGTGACATAATCATGTATAAAACTCATTGTATTAATGGATTCCATCCCATACTCATCTGATATTAGAAATATATCACATTGGTGTTATGAGAATTCAAAAATCAATAGGTAATAAAACAATAAATTCAAACGTTCTTAAAGTGCCACGCCTCCCTCTTAAAAAAGGAAACCACCTCTAACCCTTACTCACACCTATCAATCCCCCATGGATCATCCAAACTCTTCCCAAATAATCTCCCAACATCCCCCCTTCCCCTTAAGTTAATTACATTGGGAATAAGTCAATTTAATAAGGCATTTTAGATTAAATCAAAAGGAGTTACCCAATTAGAGGTAATTTCGTCCGTTAAGATTCATTCCTTTATTTTCCATCTCCAAGCGCCTAAACAATAATTATTCAATAATTTTATATAAAAAATAGTATCATAAATATACTAGCTGTTTTTTAAGGGAAATATTTCTGACTACACTAACACACACCTCCGTCTAATAGGTATAGATCAAACTGTTTATGTGGACAACAAACTACTACCTCACGAAACAATGATTGCTCAATATTCTCTTACCTACTCTTATGGTGGCCATTATTATGGAACTATAATTATATATGATATATATTTTATCACAAGGATTCTTTAATTCTCATTTATAAGATAAATTTATTCTTTTCATGTTGTATAAATATTATAATTTCATTTGAGAAAGTGCGGACTACAACCCACTCAATGTGATATGGCTCGTTCATGCTATACATGGAATGTATATAGTATATAATTAATGAGATTATGTAACGTATATAACATATATATTATATTGTAATTATAATATACTATTTATCATTTAGTTTTCATTCCTTTAAATATGAAAATGAAATGAAAGTATTTTTCATGAGTACATACGGCTTACCGTCTCTATGAATGGTGCACTTAATTTCTTATGTCCAAATGCTATAGACCATTATATATACATATATATGGACATATATGATATATATATATATATATCTAAATCATGAATATAATTCTAGAGATAATGAACCTTTTACAACAAGGACAATTTACATTTATAACAAGTTCATTTTTTACTAAATTTCTGATCATCTGCAAAATCTCTGATATGAACTCATATAATTAAATTATCTTTATTGAAAGGTAATAAGTTATATAAAAGGAATACTAATCCTGAAAATGTTTATTAATAAATTAGAAATTATCTTATGTTTATTATTCATGAAATTAATGAATGAACGAGTCATGTCAGACTGGAGATACGGGACTTTGTCTCAATCTCCTTTCATCTGGGCATGTTTTTATAATATACACCTCCTTCTTTTATGTGCTATATAATAAACCCCGTTGAATTTTTATTTCATTAAAATGTAATTGTTTTTCTATGAATCAATTTACTAAATGAAAAAAATGAATGTTTTAAACATTTTTGGTGATAATGACCTCTCTGCAGCTGTAATCGTTATTTGGCATCCCCTATATGCAGAGATGTTTTTAAAAGGAAAATAAATCCCTTATTTATTTTTTGGGTGTTTTAATATTGTAATTGTTTTTGGAATGGATTTAGTAGTTCAATATCATGACATGATATATTCGGATTTCAAGATATTGATATTTGAAATATTTTATGTTTTATGATTATTTAATGGTACTTGGACAGATGATATGTTGTTATTAGATAAACCAAATGACGTGTAGTTCCATTATAAACCAAGGTTGAGTGGTTATATTTTATCCTTCAATTCATTGGGAATGGAATTCATCCATATATCTATTCTATTTAGTGATATGTTGGGAAGTTGGTTGTATGATTATTCAATTTATGTATGATTATGTTATAGGTTTACCTTTTATATGTTATTTGTGTTTTGTATGAGTTTTATGGAAATATTTTGGATACCAAATGTTAAGAAATTATATTTTATTCTCGGAAGAGTATTTTCTAATTCAAAAAGATGAAATATATTAATTATTATAATGTTTTTATGGTTTACTTGTTGTTTAAAAAACTAACAATTTTTCTTGTTTGTGTATCCTATATTGAGCTTTTTTATTCGCATCTCATGTTTTTGAAATGTTTTTTCAAAGAAATTAAAGTTAAATAAGATCAAGGATGGGATTAAGGAAAATTCATGTTGTTAAAAACCGGGAACCAAACCGTTTTTTTCTTTTAAGAGTTTTTGTTATATGAAAAAATGGATACTGAGTAGAAGTGTCTAAATGTAATATAAAAATTGTTATATATGAGGTGTGAACTATTTCTCTAATGATCTAATCCTGAAAAGATCATAAATTTGAATTATTAGCATCATTCATGATTACATAAGGTATAAGGTTGGGACCATATAGCTTGTGTCAAAGGTTGGTTTAGATAACATTATGATTTATAATATTGTAAATACAATATCCATAATTTTTCATATTGGTAAAATTGAAATGATATATCACTAGAAGATTACTATGTTGCATCATCTAGGATATGTTTTTTCAGAATTTTTATTCCACGGAGGAAATATGGATGCAGTGCTAAGAAGGAATACAAAGGAGAATAACCTTCTAAATTAGCATCCTGAGATGGTTGGAATCATAACCCAAATGTTTGTTGTAGAAATGGCATAATTGATTCAAGATATAAATGGTGGTGGTATAAATACACCAGATCAACCAGATCAACTCTATAGAAACATTTCTATAGTGGAGAATTTCATGAGGCAACACCCCCATCATTTAGAAGAACATTTGACACTTTTCAAGATGAAGGGTGGATCAAAGTACTGGAAATGATTTATTATTTCATGGGTTTTACATACAATCAAATGGTCATTCTTTCTATATAACATTTTGAAGGATAATCCAATCAGTAGTGGACAATGGTTAAATATATTAGGGACAGTTAATAGATTGACGCTCCTGGTTGGGATGAAATCAAAGGTATATTTCTTCAAAATTATATTCATAAAGATGTTATAATTATTATGGAAAAAAAATTTAATTGAGGTAGGAGGATGACTCATTGGATTCTTGTGAAGAAAATTCCACTAGACTGGAAAGGTATGATCCAAATTTCATCAGAGCTATTGATAGTAAGATAAATCAATTTTACTCTAGACTGAAGTAGTGATATCGAAGACCATCAACCTCTCATGAATTAAAAACATATGATAAACTTGGAATATGTGTTGAGAAAGTAGAAATGGTGTTTTTGGACGATCTAGTGTCCTAAGGGAGCATGAAAAAGGAGAGTTCGAGTTGGTAGTAAAAGGGAAAATATTCATCTAAGAATCATGGAGGTAAGAAAATTAAATTTCCATCATGTGAGAAGTGTGGTAAAAAGCTTCATGGAAAATGTTTATGAAAGACATGGAACTGCTTCTCGGGTGGTAAGACTAGTCACATTTCTCATAACTATAAGGAAGATGACTAAAAAGAAAAAGAAAAATTTGAGGTATCATGTTTTAGTTAAAATGAGTATGGGAATTATGCCAATGTGAGTCCAATGTTGAATAACCCACATTGAAACCAGATAGATCAAAATAAGAATGGTGAAGAAAAATATTTTTTTACTACTACAGTTGATGTGGGATCATCAAATTATGTTTTATCAGGAACATTGTTTTTTAAATTTATGCCAATGTGTTGCTTGATTTAGGATTTAAACATTCATTCATTTATTAGATATTTTCATGTAAATTTAAAATTACACCATAATAAATGAATCTATAACATATCATAAAAACACATGGGGGAAATGTTGATGCAAAAAGAAATTACAAGAATCTCCATATCCTTATTTGTGCAACGAATTTACCTGTAAACCTTGTTGTTTTTCTTTAAGTAGTGTTTAATGTTATAATGGGAATGGATTGGATTTCTGTTTACAATGCTAAGATTGACTATAGAGCTAAAGTTGTTTATTTTATGAATGAAATCCAGTTTGTATAAAAGTATGAACCCTTATCTCTGATAATATATTATGATGCTGAGAAACTAGTGAAAGGTGGAAAATATTGTTACCTTTCACATATTACTGAAAAAAATGAAATATTCATAATAATGATGTGCTAGTAGTAAATTAGTATCTAGATGTTTTTTCATAATATCTTTCCTTGTATTATACCAGATCCAGATGTTGAATTTTCTATTGGCTTAGTTAATCATGCTAAGCCTATTTTAGAACCGCCTTATCGAATGGTTCAAATAGAAATTTTAGAGTCAAAAAATAGTAGAAGTTGTAGATAAATGTTTCATTAGACCTACCACATCACTATAGGCTGCTCGAATCATATATGTTAAAAGTAAATATGGTTCAATAAGAATTTTCTTTGATTAAACAGCCTTGAATAAAATAAGTATTAAGAATAAGTACCCTTTTTCTTCATATCGATAATTTATCTAATCAGATCCAGGGAGCTTAGTATTTTTCAAATATTGACATGACATTGGGGTAAATTTAGGTGAATTTAATGTAAGATGACATTCTGAAGACTAGGTCTCATACTAGATATGACCATTATGAATTTTTTGTTATGCCCCTTGGGTTATCCAACTCACCTACTATATTCATGGATCTTATAAATTTAAAATTCTGTGAGTTCATGGATAAGTTTGTGGTTGTTTTTATGGATGGTATTTCCATATATTCTAAAATTAAATCAGAACATGAAATTCATTTAAGGTTTTTCATAAAAACCTTAAATAAAAATAAATTTTATTTGATATTCAGTATTTGCGGGTTTTGGTTGCAGCAAATGTCATTCCTTCGTCATATTTTTTCTAAAGGTGGCATATCTATTGACCATTATAAAATAACAGTTTCTAAATAATGGCCATGACCCACAAATGTAAATTATTTTCGATGTTTTCATGGTTGGGAAGGCTATTACAGAATGTTTTGTTAACAATTATTCATGGTTATCTAGCCTACTATCTATGTTAAGTTGAAAAGTTTTTAGGATCATCCGAACAAAATAATGTGATGTTTATTTTAAGGAATTGAAAAGATGATTCCTGAAAGCTCCAGTTTTTTTACTACCTTCCTAATATGGTGAATTTTTATCTACAATGATGCTTCATTTAAATACATGGTTTTTTTCTGACGTATTATGATCGGGTAATTGCATATGCTTTACGTTAGTTTAATCTCAAAGGTTTAAATTACCCAACACACAATTTGGAATTAACTGCTGTTGTTTTTTTTATTTATAAATTTAGAAGAATCATCTTTATGGAGTTAAATGTAAAATATATACCGACCACAAAAGTTCAATGTATATATTAACCTAGAAATAATTGAACATGAGACATATGATACAGATGGAATTAATCATGGATTATGATTGAAGGATTCATTATCATCCATGAAATAAAAATAAAGTGGTCGATAATTTGAGTCAAAAAGTTATTCTAAATTAACCTTGTTACATTTGGAACAATGTATTTTGATTAACAATTTTATGAATTTTTTCATAGATTTTTTTTGTGTAGGAAATTCCCTAGTTTTTATTTAGATGTAAGTGATATCATCTCTATCATACCGAATTAAGAAATTGCAGAGGGAACACAGTGAGTTGTACAAAAAGATAGTGTTGGTTGAGAAGTGTATGGTACTAAAATTTAACATTCATAATGATAGTGTTTTATGGTACGCAAAAAGATTATGTGTGCCTTGTGATTCACAGTGAATGGAAAAGTAGTTTTCTAAAACACACACTTATCTATTTTTAGTTCATCTTGGTAGTACTAAGGTGTACAGAGTTATTCTGGACTATTACTAGTGGGATGGAATAAAAATAGATATTAATGGTATTACTGTAAAGTGTTGAACTTATCAATAGGTTAAAGTAGAATTGCAGTCACTGAAAGGGATTATTCATCCTTTACTAGTGCTAGAGTAAAAATGTGAAAAAATATCTATGGACTTTGTTGTGGGACTAATGAAGACATCTTGAGGTAGTATTTGAATCTAGGTTATTTTTGATCGATTGAATAAATCTGTTCATTTCAATCCTTTTGAGATACATTTTCTCTAGACTATCTTTTTTTATTGTGTATTAAAGAGATAGTTAGGTCATGTGGAGTTTCCCATCTAAATTGTATCTGGTCATGATCGTAGGTTTACTTCTATCTTTTGTAAAGGTGTCCAGAAGTCATTAGGTACAAAATTATTTTTTTTATAGATTTTCATCATCAATCAGATAGGCAGTCAGAATAAACAATTCAGATAGTGGAAGATATGCTATGTGCTTCTTCAATTGATTATTAGGGAATTTGGGAACAACAAATTAATTTGGAGGAGTTTTCTTATAATAACAGTTTTGATTCTAGCATACAGATGTAACTATTTGAGGAATTATTTGGAAGTTGGTGTCAAACTCCATCTTTTTGGGATGATGTAGGTGAAAGGAAACTGATGGGACCAGAATTGGTAGAAGATATGGAAGATAAATTTCAGTTGATATGTAAACAAACGATGACAGCTTAGAGTAGGTAAAAAATTTATGTGGATAATTAAAGGAAGGATCTTATTTTTGAGTTAGGTGATCATATCATTCTCAATGTTTCACTATGGAAAAGTGTGATATGTTTTGGTAAGAAGGGGAAGTTGAGTCCACACTTCATTGGACTGTATGAAATTCTGGATAAAGTTGGATCAATTTCTTACCAAGTGGGTTTACCTCTGAATTTATATCTATTAAACAACGCTTTTCATATTTCAATGTTAAGAATGTACATGCCATATTCATCCTTTGTTTTGTGTCGACATAACATCTGTTGGAAGAGAATATTTCTTATATGAAACAACCAGTCTGAATTCCTAACCATAGAGTGAATGTGTTGTGAAATAAGGTGATTTATATGGTTATGGTTTATAGAATAACCATATGGTTGATGTGGAATCATGGGAATCCGAAAATTTTATGAGGGATAGATAACCCCACTTTTTTGATAAGTGAATAGAAACGAAGGGACACAATACCCAAAACGGGGGAAGTATGTATCATCCAATGTAAATAAAGAATATGATAATTTCATAATTATTAATATTTTTTAATTAAATATTAAATTTACATTAAAATTGATGTTATTTTTGATGGCGTACGCGACATGCAATAATGGGATTCTCCCTAATCTAATGTAGCACACAAGGCTGAGTTATACTAAATGATAATAGTATAATATTATTTTAAATGCAATTTAATGCCAATCTATTTTATTTTTTGGAATGAATAGAACTAACTACAATATAATTATACTTGTTTTTAAAAAATCATTACATTTACTCCATAAATTTTAGAGGATTTAAATGAGAATGTATCGAATTTTAAGCATAAATAGTCTACTATTTTTAATATGTACTTTTACAGACATTTGATGTTGAACCCTTTGTAAATCTATTTTTGTCTCTTTTATATATTCAATTAGAAAAAATAAACATCTGATTTAAAATAAGGATATCAAAATTAACTTTGGTTACGTTTTGGTATTTTTTTTGATAATTTTCTGTCTTTATTGAATATTGAAAAATACTACATTTTAAGTCAAAAATGTCCTTTCACCTTGTTTATTTATATGATTATATTTTATTTTTAATTGGTTTTAAATTGTAATTAGATTATATTTTTATCATTTAATTCAATTCGTTTCATTGAATGTAATTTCACATTGAAATTGGGCATTAACACATGTCAATCTTTTTTTAGTTTCTACTTCTTAAAAACTCGCATTTGGGTTTTGACAACGGGAATTAATTTCAAATTAATTTTAAATTAATTTTCAAAAAATCATTGTTTTGAATTAAAAAAATGGATTTCATATTATGAATGAAGAGGTCCATGTTTTCTGAATATTTAACTTTAATTTTTATACATTATGAATAATAACTTCTGTAAATATTTTATTTACGATGGGTAATGGGTAAATATGGTAAATAAGGGAACACATAATATTATTATGACATTAAATTATACTAAAACGTATACTAACCCAATTGGATGAGATATTTCCAACCATGGTCATCCTTGGGTTTATTTTAGGACCCTGTGGAGCCACTTGTGTGTGAAATGATATTTTAATACTTTTAATTTAATGATAAGTAAAATGTAACATAAACATGAATCTTTTAGTAAAACAATTTTTATATGTTGTTATAAAAGTGATATATTCAAATATAAATAGTCCATAGAATGATAAATTCGTTTTTTATATCATGGTTTGTTATTTATAATTTTTAGACATCATATAAATAAATATTTTTATGACACAATGATGATGTAGTGTTTACCATATTAATGATTTTTCTAAATTAATGAGATTATTAAAATTAAAATAAATCTAGTTCGAAACTTTTTATTCTATAAAGAATTTTATAGATGATTATGTATTTTTTATATTTGAACTAATAATGTTTTACTCAAATTAATCTTTTAGTTATAGATTTTAAAAAGTAATGATATTAATAGTATAAAAATTGACATAAATGGGTTATTAAATCAATTAATATTTTATTAAATGATATAATAGTATTCAAAAACTAAGATTCTTCAAAATGAAACATATGATGTAAAAAATTTCATTAATGATCCATTTTTGGGTCTTTGGAATTTTTATAGTAACTATGGTAACCATATATTATTAATATACAATAAGATATGGTAAAAGTTAAATAAGATTATGAAGGGTTAAAGTTAAAATATAAGGTTAATTTTGAGACATAAACTTGTATAAAACCCATTTTCTCAAAGGATTTATACCCATACTCATCTTAGCTTGAAAATAAATCACTTTTTTGTTATTATAATTCTAAAATAAATTAATAATAAAATAATACATTTAAGCATTCCTAAAGTTCCCAGCCTTACTCTAAAAAAAGTTAACCACCTATAACCCTTAACCACACCTAAAAATACCTCTTTTATCATCCAATGTCACCCCAAATATATTTCCAACATCCATATATTCCTCCTAGAATTATTACATTTTGATGAAGGTAATTAATGAGGCATTTTAGCTTAAATCAAAAGAATTTTCCCTATTTGAGGTAACTTCTTCTCTCAAGATTCTTTCATTTATTTCCCGTATCCATTCCTTTAACTATCTTTATTCAATTATTTTATAACAAGAAAAATATATTAAATATTCTAGTATGTTTTCATGATAATTATATTGAACAAAACTTACAAAAAAACTTTTTCTAATGGGTATAGACCATACTATTTCTACGGACGTCATACTATAGCCTCCCGAAACGAAGATATGTTCAATATTCTCCTATCACATATTATGGAGGTCATTATGATGATAATTTAATGAAATATGATATATATGATATTTATTTTACCTCTATTATTTTTTATTTACCATTTAGAAAATAACTTTATTCTTATCCTTTTGTATAAATTCGATAATTTCATTTTAGGATGTGTGGACAACCTCCCCTCAAAGTGATATGACTCGTTCATGATAGACATGGAACTTATGTAAGAATAAATTAATTAATATATAAAACATATATAAAATAGATATTATAATGGAATTATGATATACCTTTTTATAATTTAGTTTCCATTCTTTTAGAAATAAAAAAGAAATGAAAGTATAGTTCGTGCATACATACGGCTTACTATCTTTGTGAACGGTGCATTTAGTTTCTTATATCCAAATTCCATAGACTATTCAAAATGTATATATATTGTATTTTTGAGAGAGAGATATATATATATATATATATATGTAATTAATGAAATTATATATTTAATAGAAATTTGACCACATTGATAGTTTGTAATTATAACAAGTTCATTTTTTACTCTTGTATCGAACATCAACAAAATGTCCCATTTGAACACATATAATTATATAATTGTTATATAAAGGTAATAAGTGATATAAAATGAATAATAAAAATTAATAAGTTTCTTAATCAAGTATAAATTAATTTATGTTTATTATTTTGGAAATTAAATAACAATGGAGTCAGTCAGACGCGAGGTAAGGGACTTTATATCAATATCCTTTAATTGGGGAATGTATTGATAATATACACCTCATTCTTTTACACCGTGTATAATAAACCCCTTTGACATTTACTTTAATTAAAAGGGATTTTTTCATTGAACCATTTTAATAAACAATAAGTGTAATTTTTTTAACAATTCCAGCTACAGTGACCTCTCTACTGTCGTAATCATTATTTGGAATCCTCTACAAGCTTTAATGTATTTAAAAGGAATGAAAATCCCATATTCCCTTTTTTGGTGTTTTCGTAATGTAAATGTTTTTGAAATGGATTGAGTATCTCAAAATCTTTAAATGATATCTTTTAATTGGAAAATGTATATATATTCAATATTTATGTGATATGATTATGTAATGGTACATGGACATTTGATAGGTGGTTATGTGATAAACCAAATGACGGGTGGTTCCATTATAAACAAAGGATGGGTGGTTATGTTATAACCTTCAATTCATTGGGTTTGTAATTTTCCCATATGGCTATTACATTTAGTGATATGTCTTGAAGTCAATTTTATAGTTATTCTATTTAAGTATTATTTTTTCCCAACATTACCGTATATATGTTATCTGTGAATTCTATGGGTTTTATGGTAATATTTCAGATAAAAAGGGTACAAATGAGATTTTATTCGGTAAAGACTATATATTACTTCATATGGATGAAAAGTATTACTTTTTATAATGTATTCATTGATTATATGTTGTTTAAAAAAATACTAGTTTTCCTTCTTTGTGTGTCACATACTCACCTTTTAATTCTCATCCAATGTTTTTAAAATGTTTTATCATATGACTTAATGTGTAATAGGATTAAGTATGGGTTCAAGGAAATGTTAGGATGTTTAAAACATGGAACTAATCGTGTTTCTTTTCTTTCAGGATTTTTTATTTTATTAAATAAATAGATACTGAGTAAAACTGTCTAAATGTAATATTCAAGTTGTTATGTATAAGTTATCACCTAATTCTATTAAGATATAAACCTAAAATGATCCTCACTATGAATTATTAACATAATTCAAAATTATGTGTTATTTAAGGTTGTGTCCATATTATTTTCTCCTAAGGTAAATCCACTTCGGAAACCATGAGGTAAAAAATAGTACGAAAGATAGGAATACTACTTCAATAAGAGACAATAGGTGATAATTGTGTTCCCTCCCAAAATATATATTATTTTGGTTTTATCATGTTGTTAAATTATATCATCTAGCAGTTTTCACATGTTATTCAAGTCAATATGTAAAAACCATTGGACCTCATGTAGCCCCGTCGACATTAGATATAGCTATAGTAGAAATGGTAGTTCTATAGGGGTTTAGATCAGATGGGGATCTAAGACCAACTCGTGACATCATAGAGATTCAGAGATCTGGGATGTCATCTCCTCATTGTAAAATAGCATCTACCATAATATAATAGGGTTTTTATATGGTTGGAATCTCTTTTTCATTAGTGACCTTTTTCTGTGGATGCCACAATTTTGGATGAAATAACTACTTGAGTACAAGTAGGGTCAAAAAAAAAATATCTTCAATATCATTTATTTTCATTCATGTGGGATCGATGTCAGTTAGTGTACATTTAAAAGTTACTAATTTATTTGAACATAAGGATATTTTGTGAATGAACATAGAAATTGGACATTTACTATGTAATTTTCCATGTGATCCTTTCCACTTGACTGATATCAACTTTATTATGCATCTCATGAGATTGTTAAATTCTTAATTTTGGGTATCTTCACAGTTAAATCTCTGATATTGATGATACAATGCCTTTGGATCCCTTTATTGAGGTGATGACGATGGGGATTTTAGAATCCTTATTGGTGAATGTGTGTATCTCGACCCCTTTTTTATCCCATCATCTTCTTTTCTAGGTACTGATTACTCTAAATATCAATTTCAGGGACATCCGTGTATAAATATAATGTTTATAATGTTCCCAACTCTAAAACTACAAATATTTCAAGGACTTCAGCTGTCATGAAGCCTTCTAATTCTCAAAATGTATTGGATATATATTCTCTAATTGAGTTGATCCCATAATATATTCGTCCTTTTGTGGTTGATTATATGGAATATCAAGAAACTCCCAAAAATTTGTTCATTTCTCAAAAAACAATATAGAGAGATACAAGGAAACTAGTTTAT
The DNA here is from genome assembly GCA_963277665.1 of Viscum album. Classification (NCBI taxonomy): domain Eukaryota; kingdom Viridiplantae; phylum Streptophyta; class Magnoliopsida; order Santalales; family Viscaceae; genus Viscum; species Viscum album. The sequence continues at coordinate 285,308,627 of OY728153.1, read as the reverse complement.
CATAAGTATTGTTTAGTTTACTAGTAAAATTTCCTTATATGTGTTTCATGTTTTCATTTCATGGTTATAGGAGGTTTAACTATCATTTCATACATACCATGAAAAAAGTGGTGATCACCACTCAAAATAATGATAACACAGCTCAATCCAAAAATTATGACCATAGATTCCATGGACTATTTTCTCGTGACCATGACTATCATTCTTAGTGAATGTTATTTACAATCTGAAGTTTATGTATAATGATATTTTCATATTATAGAACTATAATCAATGTGAAGAGAGGATTTATAAAGAGTTAGTCTAGGTACACTGAAAATTAGATTATCTCTTAGTTGAATATGGACCACAATAATGGTATGAAAGGTGTTCCAAGTATTCAATGTTTACTTTTCAACAAAACTTCTATCATATCATGTGTCTTTGTGGAATTACTGGCATAAAAATGTCCAATATTTCATTGTTTCGTCATGATGAATTTTCTGAATCTAAAATACATGTATTATTTTATGAGATGAATGAATTCATTAGAAAAATTGGACATTATTATAAAAAGAAACATGCATTCCCTAATGATTGCATGCATTACATCAGAAAATATTCTGAAAAATAAAAAATGAAATGATGCCACATAAGTAGATGTAATTCAAGGAAGAACAATAATAGTATAAATCAATGCATATATAGTAAGAAAAAGATAACATATATAAAGGTGTTGTGTTACATTCCTTGAAACCAATCTAGTAATGATTTTTAATGATGTATAATACTACATATAGAAAATTGTGGTCAGATAAGAATAAAACAATAGCTTGATGAGTCATCTAAAAGATTAAACATCATTGAAGATGAATGATTCTATATTTTTATATATTTATCAGATAATATGAATGTATGTTTTGGATTTGATTCTGATGGTTTTCACCTTTTGTTACATTAATTACTAAATATAGAATTTGGATTGTTATTTTTATCCCCTATAATCTATCTCTTGTTATGTGTATAAAAGATAATTATACCATTAATTTTATGATCATTTCTATAATGAAAATTAATAGAAATTTGATTGATGTATACCTTCAACATCAAATTAATGAAGTAAGAGAATTATGGGATTATGGTGTGGAAATATATGTTTCTTCAATAATACAACAATTTAAAATTTATACTACTATAGTGAGGAAATTTATTGAATTTTCTAGACTATGAATATTACTTGGTTAGAGCAGTCATACTATATTTGTTTAATAGTTTATAATTTTTATTCCAAACCTCAATGAATACCTCATTGGAAAAATGGTTTTTATATGTCATCACTGATTTTGTAATGCTTTTCATAAATTCATGCTTAACAAGACATGACTCGATGCAGATATTGAAATGTGAAGCTCAACAAAGGTGTTAACTATTTCATAAATCATGCAAAAATTAATGAATTTAATTAATGAATTTGGAAAAATTCATTAGTTTAATGAAGGGAGGAAATGGTATGAGGTATAGTATCCGATGAATCTGAAACATAATGATAGAAGAAAAAGAAAATATTTTCAAACGTTCATATTAGATGTTTAATTTGATTCATCATATTCTTGGGATAATTCATTTTGATATGAACATATAAAATAAGTAATTTTTATGGTCCATAATGGGAAGTGTAAATCGATGAATCACCTTAATTCTCCTTAGGATTATGAGTCAATGAATATAAATCATCATATGTGTAAAAATAAAAATTGAATGTATCATTTGGGTATTTTTACAATGAAAAATCATGAGAAAGACATATTACATGGATCATTAAAGAATATAGAATTTATTCATTAATATTCAAGTAACATATCAAGGTATGTTGACTTAAAACATTAAATGTTATGATGATATGAAATTCATGACTCACAAATTTGGATTGAGTAGTTTTTCTTATTGTCTTTTGAAAATATTTTACCTGAAAGAGTAAATATAGTTTTAATTTTGTGGTGTACCTTATTATGAGATATTTCTAGAAAAAATATAAATTGATATAATCTTGATAAACATTAATAATTTATTTTTTGGACACTATTAAATTTTGATATTTTATTTTCCCCTTCATACTTCAAAGGCTTGATTTTTTGAATATTAATTTTTCTGTTGAAGATGGACATGGTGGACTAGTACACTATTGATGGGTGTATCCAATTGAGAGGTATGTTTACATTTTTTATTTTAGTTGGTGAATTCGATTTTATCAAATCATTGCATAAATTTTGTGAATTTTTTTTATTTTTTTCATCAGTTACTTAGGCATTTTGAAATCACATGTGAGGAATAAATCTCAAACAGAAGAATCAATTGCTAAATGTAACATAGACGAAGAAGGATTAATCTTATATTGTATTTTTTAATGGGATGGATACTATATTAAACCATGATAGACATAATGAATACACCTCTACTAATTATCATTCTAAAAATCAGTTGTCAGTATTTCCAACTATTGGATGACCAATTAGAATTGGTGGAAATTTTAAACTGACTAAATTTGAGTATATACAAGAACATGAATATCTGTTACCCAATAGTGTAGTAGCAGATCCTTATATTAATGAATTTCGATTAAAAAATGATAAGAATAATGTGATGAGATCTAAAGGAGATGAAATTAAAAAAATATGTTAATAAAGACATCATCTAATAGTTCACCCATTGTGTTATTATATAATTATATTCATATATATTATTTGATGCTAAATTATCCATGTTGAATGTAACCAGTTATTTCTTTTTATCTTGATAATAAATGTTGATAATTGAGCTTAAATATCGATTGATTTAATGGTTTTGGCTTGTGATCCTCTATGGAATGCTATGAGATTCAATGCCTATAATATGTATGGCTTTGGGTTTCATAAAATTTATCATTAAGAATACATGAAAACACAAAATAGTGGTGTATTTACACTTCAGATTGGGGATAATATGGGGATAAAATGATATAATTTAATTAAACTATCATGGTTTGGTTTCAGTTTCCTTGTCAAATAAATGTGGGTCAACATTGATGAGTGTATAATGATTGATTTGTTACATTTTACTTATACCAATTTATCTTGCTTTATGGATACTGGTGATCAGGAAGAGCATGATTTATTGTTATGGGTTCCCAAGAGAATATGGTTTATAATGCGGATGATGAATATAATGAAGCATAGAGTGTTGTTGTTCAAAGAAATCGTAGAAACTTTAATGATATGGGAGAAGAAGATCAATTGTTGCATTGTAAAATTGAACCTCATGAACCACAAAAACAAAAAATAATTATTTCCTGAAAATATTGATATAGTAAAACATGAAAGACATGATGAAAAATAAGGACTTTATGCAACAAATTTTGATATCAATGATCATAATGATGATGTAGGTAATTGAATTTATTAATTGGTACTGAAAATATATTACAATTTATCATCGATAAGGGCTTCATTAATATATATATATATATATTGTTCAAAATTTTTATTTTCTTGTAAAATAGCATTTATTTTCTTAGTTATTATAAATTTAATATAACATAACCATTTGAAAGGCAAGAATTATGAGAAAAAAAATCATGATTTTTTTATCAATTTTTCAGAGCATTCCACCACTACCAACATCATATATGGATCCTTGAGATTATATTGTACATGATACTACTTTGGATCCAACCATTTCCTAGATTTCATTGGCAGCCCACTTCTGGATTCAACTCTATTTATGGGGTAGCTAGTCACCACTCCATCTGGGGGTTATTTGTGAGTTACTGTTACTAGTTTTTATCATTTTCCCAAAAGACATAATATTTTTTTAATTTCTTAATGAATTTTTATAACTTATAAAAAAGACCATATAATAGATACAAATATGAACATTGTTGATATATGGTACCTAATGGAAATAAGAATTATTGTTATTTTTGATGTATTTAGGGTTCCAAATGGTGACAATGTCAAAATATATGGCCATATTCTTGGGAAGATATCTTAAAAGATGGTGAGAATTCCCATTAATTATAAATATTGGAGATTATTCCAATACCATGGGAAAATGAGGTCTATAATAATTAATTAAAGGTAATATTCATTTTATATTCCATGATAACTAATTTAAAATACATGAGTACATTTTTCCAATATACCTTGGAAGTGTTATGTATTTTATTTCATGATGGTTTTTAATTTTGATATCCTTCACTCTATTTTACGCCCATGGACATTGAAAATTTTGGACACGAAATAGAGAGATTTTAAATAGAGATTATTATTAAACATATATGATCTCCTGAAAAATGTAAGAGAATGTTTATAAAGGAATTTCCCATAATCAATGAAATTTGTTTGTTGCTATCAAAAAAGATGAATCACATAAGGTAATGGAATATTTTGAGGTATATAAATTACAAAAACATAATGAATTATATTTTTTATTAATTTTTAAATTTTTTGAGTAAATAACTTCCATTAACATTTCATATTATTCCATCACCATAAAAATGTTATAATTAAAAATATATTTTAACAAATAACAAATATAAAAACCATCTAAATGGGTAGAGCTATATGGATCATAAAATTCATATTTTTCATCATTTAATTCATTTACCTCTCCAAAATTAATTGGTTTTACGAAATGTATGTTTTTTAATATATCTATCATTATTATGTGTTTTTAGTTTTTAAATAAAAAAATTATAATGAAAATATTATTAATTAGATAACATTATGATGTTTGAATATTTTAAAAAATCACTGTTATTATTTTTTTGTTGATAGGTTAAAATTAAAATAAGACATGGATTTTAATCCTTTACAATCATCATTATTTTACCAGAATGATTCAGTTGTAATTGTTTTAGGGAAGAAGAATCCCAAATATATACAAGGGATCAATTCTGGGCCTACCTAATTAGCTATCTTTTATAAGGTGGTGTCATTCATTACTTATACACCCATTTATGGATTGAATGGTGTCGTTGATCAAGAATCACAATGAGAAATTGCAGGATTAAATGAAAAAGATCCTGGACAAGACACTTGTAGAAAAATACAGGATCAATGGTAGTTGTAAATAGAAAATTATTTACTTTATATATTTTAGCTGATGATTGACATGATCCCCAATAAAATATCAATCCTTATAGATCATCCTACAGAGGTAAATTTCAAATTCCATAGGTCATTCAATCATTTGAAAAGAAAACATACAATATCCATAAATAAAACTAATATGAAAATTTTATATAGAAAAAAAATTTAAGTGACACCAAACACATGTTGTTCCATATTGACATGTGATAAGTTTATACATGTCAAAAAATTAAATTGTAGATTTTTATCCATGTGTTTGAAAACATGATGATCTTCTTTGCCCATTTTTTGACATAGTATACACTTCTGAAGGTTAAAAAAGAATTTAAAAACATTTTTTTGGGGTCAAAAATAGTTGAATGACTATGGATTTCCTTAAAATCATGGGAGAATTACTGTTTATTTAATTTTGAACTACTGGAACTGATGTCACTTAATTCTAAATTAAGTTTTTACTATTATCATTGTAAACATGTTTTCAGTATTTTAAATCAGTAAAACATGTGTGTAATGGTAAAAATCTTTTAAAAATGCCTAAGGTTACTGTGAAATTATGGAACAACCACAATTGGGTTCCTTTTGATGTGTAGGCATAGAAAATACATCAATACGATGAGAAGTGTGGTAATAATTACTTGGTAAACATCTGAATGTTTTAAATGCCTTTGAAAAAAATTGTTGGGGTGGGGGGGGGGGGGGTTAAATATAGAATATCAATGTTACAGTACACTGAAATCATGGAAAAATGATCATTCAATTAATTTTGAAATATTGGAACTCACAGTAGGTCATTCCAAATTATAGTTTCCCATTAAATCTATAAATTCATTTTTACTGTTTTAAAGCATTGAAACATCTTTGGAACGGTAAAAAACAACAAATAAAACCTATGATTTATGTGAAATTTATAGAAAAACCACCACTGAGTAGATTTTTTTAAAACAAAAATAACTCGCCAATATGATGTGTGGTGTGGTCAGAATTACTCAGCATACAATTTCTTAAAGGAATAAAAGCCTTTAAAAACAAGTTTCAGGGAATCAAAACAAAGAAAACATAGTTAGATTGCCACAAAATCAAGGTAAAATGATTATTGATTAAATTTTTAAATATAGGAATGGATGACATGTCATTCTGAATTATGGTTTTCCTAATATGGACATATTCACATTTTTAGTGTTTTAAAACACTATAACATGTGTGGGATGGTCAGAACCCAAAAAATATCAAATTTATGTTAAATCATGGTAGAAAAACTGATGATTTGTTTTTTTACATTACTTGAAGAAAAAATGACAATCTAATGTGCGGTGTGGTCAGAATTACTCGGTATACACATCAGAAAGGTATAAAAGACACTAAATACAGGTGTCAGAGGGTTTTGACTTTTAAAATGATGTAATATTTCTCTGAAATCATTGTACAATTACTATATATTTATTTTTGAAAAATAGAATTCAAAGGGACGTCGTTCAGAATTATGGATTCCCATTATGGCTATTAATAGGTTTTTAGTGTTTAAAAATAGTAAGTTGTGAAAGGAATGGTTAGAACCATAGTCAATGAAATTATATTTATATAATATCCTAGTGAAAACACCATAGAGTTTTTAACATTCACACATGTAATGAATATCAATGTAACATGTAGAGTGATATGAATTTCTTGGTATACACTTCTAAAAGGTACAAAATCCTTTAAAAGAATGTTTCTGGGGGTCAGAACTGAAAAAAAATGTTGTATTGACCAAAAAACATTCGAAAATGAATATATAATTAGTATTGAAATTTATGAACTTAAGAAATAGTAATATAAATTAATATTATTTCATTATTACCATTAACACGTTTTTAGTGTTTTAAAACACTAAAACCTGCATGGAACTATAAAAACAATAGAAAATGAACATAGATTGATGTTAAAACATGGGGAAACCATTGTTCTATTTTATTTTATGTGTATGTGTAGAGAAAACATCAATCCAATATCTGTGTGGTAGTAAATACTCAGTGTACACTTATGAAATGTATAAAATCAATTTAAAACGCATTAGGTGACAAAACTAGTCAAATGGAAACAATTTTCCCTAATATAATGGGAAGATAACCATATATTTAATTTATAATTAATCTAATTGACGACACATAATTATGAATTATGGATTTACCATTATGAATTTAAATTAATTTTTATTGTTTTAAAACACCATAAGTGTGCATGGAATGGTCACTACCATATAACACAACCAAAGATTGATGTGAAATAATGGGAAAAATAAAAATGATTTTTTACATGTATGTATAGAATAAATGACAATACGATGTGTGGTGTGCTTATAATTAATCTGTATAAACATCTAAAAGTTATTGAAGCCATCAAAAAATGAGTGATGGGGGGTAAAAACAAGGAAACCAATGTTAGATTTCCCTAAAATCACAAGGCAATGACCGTATATTTAATTATGAAATATAGGAAATTACATCATTTAATTAATAGTTACAGTTTCCCTATTAAGTCTGTAAACATATATTTAGTCTTTTAAAACACTAAAACATCTGTCGAACAATCAAAATAATAGAAAGAGATCCTATATTGACGTGAAATCATGGGACAACCACTGATGAGTTTTTATAGAAATATAAGATTTGATATGATAACTAATTCCTTAAGAAAATATATTATTTAAATTTCAATAAATCTTCACATCGCTTTAAAAATAAATTTCAACATTACATATCCCAATTCATTTTAAAGTGTTAGAAATTTTATTAAATATGTATTCTTTTGTTTTCCTAGTGTTTTTTTATATGTTATTTGAAATATATTAGAATTTCCATTATTTTATTTAAATAATAACAAATTTTAGGTGAGAAATTGTTAACATATTCTATACCATTATTATTTCTTATTTTTTTACTAAAATGTTATTATTTTCATTGTACGTTGTAGATGTTGGCAGTAGGTAAGAGGTTGACCATTATGATCCATGATATTATTTATAATCTATTCATGATGGTTCACAATTTCTAGGGTATTCTAAAATTTTATCACTTATACAACTATAATAAGAAATTATTAAGTTTCATTTTAATTTGGGTCTTTATTTATGTAATATTTGGGGTGATAACATGGTCAATTTCAACTGATTAGATGATGGGATGGCAGATAGATTCACCAGAGTTCATGAAATTGTTATATATTGGCAATATGTTGTTGTGGAAAAAAATTTATATGTATATATTGATGACTGAGGTATTGGTTGACAGATGTATCGTTTGACTGATATTTAGTGTATGATGACTGGATGTTTCTATATGACTATGGATATATGATATATGTATAATGATTTTATAATATATTTATGTTTTATTTGAATACAGGAATTATATATAATATTTATATATTTTTATTTAATAGTATTGAAAAAATAAAACTTATTTATAATCATTTTTATGTAACTACCTCTAAATATATAAATATAATAATTTTATTGGTGGTTATTATTAACCACCACTAATTTTTTTGGTGGGTTCTTTTATATTATTAAAATTTCCCTAAATATTTTTTTCCTAAATTAACTACCGCTCAATAAATAAGTAACAACTATTAAAAACATTAAAAATAACGCATAACAATATCACTATGAAATTAAAGAAACTAGCATTAGATGACTAGAAATGATAAATACATGGAAGTTTTAATAACAATTATACAATATTAGGTGTCATATTAAACCACTTGTAGTGCGCTAAAAACCCACCACTAATACCCATATTTTTTGAATCCAAACTCCAACTATACACAAGTTTCATCTATCCCATGACTAATATGAATTTTATGTTAAAAACCCAACAACAGATGATATTTTCCATGATTTATGTATGTTTCTGTAAAACATGAACTATTTTTCAAAATCCATGTTATTTTACTATATTATATTATTTCATTCAAATTTTTAAACATAATTTTTTGGAATACTACATATAATTATATGATAAATGGGACCCATGGACCCCATTAGGTCCAGTCTGGATGGGTTGTTGGTTTTTTGTGTTGAATCAAATGTGGCCCAAATTTTTACCGGCCTAAATATTCAAATCTATAACACCATTAAATCAATTTTCTAATGGATCAGCCCATGGATATATAGAATTTTTGGTAAGGATATCTACATATTTTAAATAGGAATGGATGTCGAGTGGAGATCATTATCACAAGAATATCCATAACATTTTTTATTTAACATAAATTGGTCCAAAAATTAAAATTTAATTTAAAATTGTAAAGCATAGTCTAGAAAATTCACCAAAAAAATATCCTTCACGAGGGAAAAACATTAAAAATATCATTATTGAATCCATGCAAAAATATAATTTTTTAATTAACTCAAATTAGTAAATATTAAAATTTTCAAACAATTATCAGTCAAAAATTTTCAAAATATAAGCTCAATAGCACATAAATTTGAATGTATTTAATAGAATATTTATGTGAACATTATTATACAATTTTTAACAAAAAATAACTTTTCCCTAAACGTAATACCCAAAATTATCCCAAATATATAATTTCAAAGCTATTGAAACAACTAAAATAATATATGTTCAATTATTTTTTAAAATTAGCATCTCAAAAAAATGATTAACGAGTAATAGTTAATATCAAATGGCATGGATTCCTCCACAATGAAACCAAAAGGATAAGTCCAAGCAAGGAAAAAACTCCAACTCGCTACTCCTAAATCATCATAAAAATATTTGGAAAACAATGTTCCTGAATTATGTTCTCATTAAAAAATGTATTCAATTGTGCATAATAATAGAAAACCATTCCATTATTTCTTCATTCAGAGAAGCCAAAATAGTAGTAGTAACCAATAATGTTTTTATGTATTTATCCTCAAAAATTCCATATAAAATACATATTAAATGATTTTATCTATTTAGTTAATAATGGGGTAAAAATGTAAATGATCAAAGAAAGTACAAAATTAAATATAAACACCCTTGTGGTAGACACTTTATTCTTTTGAGATCAGATGAAGAAAATTTTCTTCTTTTCTTCTTCAGTAAAACCATATAGTTTAAAAATTTCATTCCATGAAATATTAAATAGATGAACAAAATATTTCAATAAATTAATCACATAATAAATAAAACTAATGTTAATGTTTAAAGAGAAATTAAATATATAATAGTACATTATTGAACTTCTATTTAATAGGAAAACCAATTCTATTTCAACTCCAATGATTTTAAAATTATTCTCTCTATGTGATTGGACATCTAGATGATCATCTTCATGAATACTAGTGATTACATGAATTGATGTTATCTTGTATTTTAAGAATGGGAATGGATCCCAAATTCCATCCATGACTGTAAAGGTTATATTTTTTTCATAAATAAGTATGAAATCAATTCAATATACAAACATAAACAAAAATATTTTATTCCATATTAATTCAATAGAAAAAAATATGGAAATAAGAAAGTCCATATATTGACTCCTGTGAAGAAATGTGTTTACAGTCTCTTGTTATACTAAGTAATGTTCAACTTTTATGCACAAAAATAGTATCCAAATTTTTTTATTTCCACTCAATTAATGTTTGATTCAATAATCATCAAGAAAAAATAGAATATTCTCATCACCTAATAACTCTATAACCTCATTAACCAGCACCAAAATGATGTTGAAATGTCTAAACCATTTAGACATATGTTTTAATGAAAATATGATAAGTATATAATTAAAAAACAATAACTTTTGTTCTAATATTTAATATATAATATAAATTATTGAATCAAGAAATTCCTTAGTTCATTCTTTGTAATTACCATAATTCTCGAATTATTCCCTTACAAAATCATTAGATAAACTTCAATCTAGAAAAATCCTATCAACAGTATTTTTAAACTCAAAATATACATTTGTTAAATCCTAAATGACTTTTTTCGTAATATCATATGAAAATAATATGATTTGGTAAAGATAATTCTAAAATGATTCATCTCTATAGGAGTATAGGAATAATTTTTATGGGACTGTAAGGCTTCAAAATGTTTCATAAATAATTACAGCTTAAAACACCGTATAATATTTTCTAATTTTTTTTAAGTAATATTTTTAAATATTAGCATCAACGCTAGACTGGAGATGGTATGTGGTTCGAATATTATGCCCAAAACTATAATTTCCCATACAAGATTTGAATTTAGTGTTTAGAAAATGAGTATCATTATTAGTGATAATGGTATCAGACACTCTTAATCTTGAAATGATGTTATTATTAATGAATTTAATAACACTAATAACTTGATTATTAAGAAGTGACACTACCTAAAACAATGGTTAAAAATAATTGAAAAAAATATTCCTTAAAAAGTTTATATAGTAATGGTCCCATAAACTCCAAACAATAAACATTAAAAAACTCATCCTCCAAATTTTTTATGTGAAATATCTTGCATTCTTCCAACATAGACTACTCTTTTATATCAATAACACCAAACCACTAAACACCTATCATCGATTAATATAATTGGCTTATTTATGTAATATTTTATTTATATATGTTATATTATCTCTCCCATAATTCCCTTCATATAATGAAGATTGTAAATTCTCTAAAATATTAATCCTCACATCGTTAGTAACACATCTCCTAAAAATCCGATCATCACACTTTTTAAAAACTAGTGAAGCATCCCAAAATTAATAGTTAGGATTAGAAATGAATTTCATTATTTTTTTTGAGTGGGACAACTAGGTGATATTATTCATGATTGGAAATTCTAAAAATTTATATACCATGTAGCCTGTTTTTTTTAAACTATTAGAAATATTTCATCCAAGAATGATGAATTAATTTGTCTTCGATCACTGTTCTGATAACTATAAATCCAGGAAAGATGATAAAAAAATGTTTCCTAGACCTTTCATATCTTTAATTTCTAGATAAAAATAATGAAAATGTTATATTTACCCAAGGATTTTACCCTATTACTCTTTATTGTACATTATATACTCTAGTGATAAATGATTCATGGAATGAATGAATAGAGAAAATATAAAATTTTGTCTAAAAATCTCTATAGAATGCAATAAAACCAACCACAACTTCTTAGTTTTGGTGTAATTAAATTGAGTATCATATAACATCCTGTTATAACAATACAACTAATGAAACCAATTATCATTTATCCGACTAGAAAATCCCACAACAACTATGTCACTTATGTCACACATAATCTCAAATGGAATAATCAATTATACAGTAGTGATAATGGGGGAAGTAGTTTGATATTACATAAGAAGGATCACAGATTCTTAGAAGTTATCAACAAATAAGAAAGGTGTATCCTTGACCTGCGGTGAAAACAATATCATAAAGACCATTGATAATTCTTTAATGAATCTCCAGGATAAACATGTATGCGTTAAAATACATTTAATCACAATAACATTATCGGTAAGATGTAAATTTTGATTCAAAAATATTTTGAATGTGTTTTCTTATATTCCCCTACTAGACCCATTTTGGTTAATCATAATTCCCTCAGTTCCCAGAAAATCACATTTTATCCCATTCAAGATCATATATTTCTTTTGAAACAATTTAATAAGAAATATTGAGTTCTCTAAGCATCTCTAAAATTTAAACCCAATAATTGAAAAATATTCCATGACTAGAACTATTATACTCTCAATCACATCAACAATCATGACCATAATACATATTTTAAGAGTGGCATGATAATAAGAAAACCAAATGTAATTCATCTATGGTAATATACTTCAAAGGGGAATGGGATTGTTTATTTTTCATTATCCTTAGGGTAGATTAGAATATGGTTATAACCAAACAACCATCAATAACACAATATTACCCATTACTAGACAACATCTCAAGAATTTTGTTTAGGAATTCCATGTTAAAATGTTTTTTCCATGTATTGGGATTAATCTTCTTGTAGTCTATGGATAATATACACATGGACACCTTCTAAGTCTCAATTTGTTCATTATTCTTCTTAGTGAAAATAATGGCATTCACTTTTTTGAAAATCTCTAGAAGGAAAAATTCAAGTGTTGAAAGATATTGGATAGATGATTCCTATATCTAAAATATTGATCACTTATTACATATTAAAAATTTTCATGTTAGTATTAATTATCCCTTTCTCATTGAATAATGGTTTACTATTTGGCTCTATATTGATATTATGAATGAAAAGGATGGACTAATCCCATTTATATCAACAATGGTCCATCCTATAGCTTTTTTATATCTCTCAAGGAAAATATTTTCCTATCTTCTTTACTTTTTTTATCTTAGATGAGATAATGACTGGATGTGTGGAATTATCCACCAGAAATGAAAAATTTAGTTGAGATGAAATTGGTTTATGCTCCACTTTAGGAATGCATTGGCTAGTGGGTATACAGTTAGTCCAAATTGATCAGAGTTCCGCAATTATATTCTTAACGGAAAATCGGAAACTATAAAATACTTCTTCTCCACAACTATACACAATGGAAATCTCCTCACACTCAGAATAAAGATATGGAACTAGGATTTTACCCTCATTAAATCCTTATGGTATACCAAAAAAGCTACCTCAATAGTTTCCATAATCCTCACCAACACGAATATCCAATAGGTTATCTAAAATTATGTTTCATATACCTTGTTCTATATTGAATAGTAAAATTATTCATTACAATAATTATAAGGGTTTTATAATTCCAAACAAAACTAATTTGAGTATTTTATATCATGTGTTCCCATTTATATTTTTTTAAATTGAACCGAACTCTTTGGTAACTAATATTGAAAATTAACTTCCACATTAAATTATTATATCATAGCTCCTATGATAGATAAAAAAGTCTTACCATGAATGGAATTGAATTTCTTATCAAAATATATATGGTTATAAAAATCATAAGGTAAAATAGATTTTCTAATCAATCCAAAATGGTATCCAATCTACTAATGACATGAGAAATATAGTAATCATGAAACTATAGAGTAAAAAAAGGACTTTATTTCTATAAATATCATATAGTAAATAATTATTGAGATAAAATTCATGCTAGAACAATGGTCATATAAACAATTAAGTGATCCATTGATTCTTAATGTACAAGGGAAGAAATAGCTACCCATATCATATATTTTTTAGGGTTGTTTTCTTGAAGGACACCACTATATTCCTCAATCAATATATATATAAAAAATATCCATTTTTTATTAGAAATAGTACTATTTAATTATTGAAATTATGAAATGATATGAACCAATGCTTGAATGAATGTAATTTTGATTTGAATATTCTTGAACAACCAAATAAACTTCATTAGTTATTATTCATTTGTTCTTTTACAAAAATATTTAGTATAATTAAAATGGGTGAGGATGTGTTTTTAAAATATTGTGTGAATGACATTATGACTATCCATTACTCTCACGTTTCTTTATTACCTTTCAATTACATGCATTTTTTCTTTTTAAAGGGGAAAAATAAATTTCTATGATTTTCAACTTTACATTACATATATATAGATTTTATATTTTTCTAGTTTTGGTTTCATGATTCTTAAAAAATTTCGATTGAAATTTCCAATTCAATTACCTAATATTTCTCATGGTTCTCCACCAACTACTAGTGGTAACATATAAGATTTCTTAAATAGAATTTATCTTATAAGTACGTGGTAAATTAACATTTTCTCACCCATAATTTTATAATTCCATTTTACTTAATTTATTTTACATATTGTTTATTATATATTTGATGAAAAATTTATAATACCCCATATCATCCTTGTTTATATCTTCACGAGAGTTAATTTTATTATGAATTTGTGGTAACAGTCCCCATTGAATACCTTAATAATTAGAGTACTCTCCATTATTTTTTTCAGATAATGAGGACTTTAATGATTTGGGAATATAGGTGAAACATATGGTCTAAAAACACTATATCTATTCTATGAGAGGATTGGGTTGTTCCTATAATGTGGACCGTAGTTGTTTGAAAACAAATCACCACTAATTGGTAACCTAGAACCACTTCAAATAAATTATGATATCTAATAGTGTTATTATGGCATTTAAAATTTAGGTATATTTTTTCTAGTGTGCCTAGACATTCATAAATATGAAATATTTATATAAGAGAACTCTCATGACTATCATTGTAAATTTTGCACACATTAGAATTTTCTTTTTGTGAATGAACAATGTTTGATTAATATCTATCAAATTACTGTTATGAGTATTGGATAGTTTATAAAGATGATCAACAACTATGTTTCTAGAACCGCACTTTTCCCAAATATCATGACTAAACACAAGAAAATGAAATATAAATATAATGAGTCTTGGCATAAACTCTTTATTGTAAAGATGATACTTTAATGTAAAATGATCCAAAAAATAATAATGAACTTATACCACTAAAAATATTTTATCATCATAACCATAGAAAACACAAAATGAATAAATACTTCGTAGTTATAGTGTAGTTACATTAAGAATCATCTAGAAACCTACTAGAATAATACACCACATGTATGTTTTTCCATTTTCATTAACCCAAAAACACCTTAACAACAATGTTACTAGTATAGTATATAATCTCATAGGGAATATTCCAATTAGGGGAGTTGATAATTAGTGAATAAATCAGTTTTATATTAAAAAAGATTAATAATTCTAAGCACTTCTTATCCCAAATAATGGTGGAATCATATAACAAAAATGAATATAATGGAATATCATTCTTTAAAAATTAATTGATGAATCTCATGTAGAAAATATCATTTCCTAAAAACATCATACATCCTAAAAATTATCAATATGAGGGGAATTCTTAATAACCAAAATTATGGTAGTTTCTACCTATAGTCCTATCCTATAAACAATATGACCATATTCGATTTCTCAGGTTACCAAAACTGACATTTCGATCCATTTATGAAAAGATGTCTTTCATGAAACCATTACAAGACAAATATGAAATTTATTAAACATCACTAGAAAATGCTCCCAACAGTGGAAAACTATAAAGTGGAAACCCTGGTTGTCCTTTAAATCATGTTTAAAAATATAAAAAATCATGAATATTTTAAAATTGTACAGAGCACAACAAAACCCTTTGTATATTAACAAGTAGTCAAATATTCCAAAGGGGCATGCTAACGGGGGATTTTTTAATACTCAAGGTATATTAAAATCTAGTTGTAACCATAACAGACATCATGAAAACTATAATACACATTTTTATCCAACCTATTACATATTTGGTCTATTAATATTATGAAAATATGGTATTTCCTAGTGTCAAAATTATTTATCCAATAATATATTCAAACTTTCCATTCGGTAACTCCATATTTGAAGTTTATTCATTATTCTGATTATCAACAAACATTACGAATCCATTTTTGGTACAACATGGAAAACCTAAACCTATGGTTATTTGAGATGGGGTAGATGATTCTTGTATATAAAATATTAGTCACTTGTCCGCTAGAAATCTATTTCATGTTTAGACCAAATATCACTTCCCTCCAAATTCTAGGATTTTTCTTGGGATCTAAATTTATCAGATCTGTGAATAATGAGTGATCGGTCTATTTTATATTAGTAATTGTTCATCCTATATTATTTATGATCTCTCTCAAGACAATCATCTTCCATAAATAATTATGTTTTCTTTACTATGTTGTGATAATTATATGAAGTATGTAATTATCACCCAAAAATGTTCTTTTTATAAAATGGACGGGGTTAAGCTCTAATTTATGTATTTATTTGTTATAGGTAAGAATATTGCTATGAGGTTACCTGTGGTCCTCAATATGATTATTAATGGAATATTAGAAACTAAATAATATCAATATCAATCATATCTACTATTGAAATCCCCTTACACTGAAATCATATATATTATTTGGATTTTCACAAAAAGAAACTCATTTGGGTATTCGAAAAACAATACATCATAAGCATCAACTGGTTCCCTCTCCCCATCAACACCAATGTCCTAGTTGGTTTAGTCAATCGTGGGTCTTCTATATTGAACATCAATAGTTCCTAAAAATTTATTATCACCTAGAAAAAGGGTAATCATATTACACAAACTCCACAACGTAGTACTTTTCAACATGTCATAATTCTTTTTCGCATTTAAAAACATTGAAATCCTTTCTTTGTTCGGCAAAATTTAAAATTAACCCCACTTTGAAACATATATCATAGCTCTTGAAAAATATTAAGAAAGTATTATCAAGAATGATAGAAACATCCTTATCACATTCTATATCAAGGATAATAAAATAAATAGAAGAAATTATCTTACAAACACTATTCACAATATTAAACACTCTCCCAATAGAATGAATAATATAGCAACAACCAACTATAATGAATCAATGGTGGTTTTGAAATCTTCTAATATCACGTGTTTAAACAATAAAAAGTGTATTTAATTTATACTATAACGAATGTCAGATATATTATTGAAAAAAACATCATTCCAAAGTTATGTGGACGAATAATCAACCTAAATAATTGAGTTTGTATGGATTTTTGTTTTAAATGATATCACATCATTTCTCAATCAAGATATATGATAGAAACTTCTCAAAAATAAATTTATTTGAAACATTTTTTTAATGATTTTATTAATGATGGGATTTGAACCAACACTTAAATAAATGTGAAATTATATGTGAATCATGATGTCACACATAGAGGGGGGTGGGGTGATTCATTGTGAACCTATTTTACCAAAATAATTTAAATTAATATTTTTACCCCCATAATAATATTCAACCATCTATATCTGTTAGGATGAAGGGATCTTGACTATACTCTATTAGTGTTTACATAAACATGAAATGTAGATAATGAAAATGGAAGAAATATTTTTTCATGTTTCATTCCAAATATGAGGATCATACTACTTGTTTTATTCAAGTACTATTTTAAAAACTAGATTTCCACTATTCTACTAAGTGTTACTACAATGTAATTATTATACTATACACAGGAGTAGATATTATCCATAATCAGACTTTACCACAATATAGAAGAGAATATTTACAATATTACACACTTGTAGAGTTTTTTATGATCTGTCCCAAGTGTCATTAATGTTTTTAATGATCTCCTCAAGTCAGATCTTCCTTCACCATTTCTATTACTCTTAATCAATAGTAAGATATTATTCCTCAACATATGCTTTTATCTACCAATCATAATAACTATAAGTAATTTAAATATGCATATGCACTATATCTTCATTAAACATAAATTTTGGATCTCTCAATTCCCTATGAACATAAATTTATAGATCATATGTAGGATTCCACTTGAAATCTATGGTTCTCAAAACATCTAATTTCTTATTATTCATAAACCATTTGATAATATTTGGAATATAAATCATTGTCTCCTCAAAACTCCATCCTAGATTATATTCTACAATATACTCATCAATGTCTACATTTATCTTCTTAGTATCACATCCATATCACTCACTCTATTGAATGATTTACCTTATTATATAACCAACCATACACCAATAAATCCATGGTAATGCTGGATTCAAATATGACATTCTTGATTACTCAATTATTCAGTAGATCACCATCAATTATTTCTAAATATTGAAGTATCTAACATCATCAAAAGTACTAAAAAACTCATCTTCAACATTATATAGTTCATTCACAAGTCATGGTTATAATCATGAATTTTCCTTCAAGAATTTTATATCATATAAGGTTAAGATCAAAATCATCATATTGAGTTTAAATTAAAAAAATGATATTTTAAGTCAACCAATATCTTCTGGTTTTTTTATTTTCTTCTCTTTTACATCAGGTTGAAACATTTAATCTCCATAACTCATCCATGACATATAAATCTCCAATAAACATTGAATCATAATCTGCAAATCAAATGCTCTATTTTGTTAATCCAAAACATTTTCAAACCCAGGTTAATGATATATCATCTTCCGATTCAACTGATTGTCAATATAAATTATGATCAAATCTTTTTATTAGCTTCTAATCATATAAACTTTATCGTGTCCAAAAATTTACACATTCAATTTTCGTAATCTTAGATTATTTGGACTCAGGTGACTTCTAAACATGAAAAATGTTCTAGGATCAACTGAAAGAGTGTATTCAAGGACTCTGGGATTTATAGAGTTTTTTTAATGCATAAGTAAATCCATAAAACTTTAGTTCTACTCATTTACATATCTTATGGTACTCTGTATCAACCCACTCATTTTTCATTATATTTTTTATTATATATCTTTAAGAGAAAGATGATCAAAATAGTATCTTTAAATGTTATTTCTGCATCCACCATTTTCATCTTCAGGACTCTCACACAATTGGTCTTATAAATATTTTAAATTTTTATATTTCTTAGGCATCTCATTGTTATTTTATGGATTTAACTTGTTCAATCTTAAAAAACAAGAAAAATAATAATAGTTTAATCCATCATGTGAATTTATAAACTCTCCAGATCCCTTCTCTTATCAATGGAATTCTCTTTCAATGTGTCCATTGGAGAACTTTTGATTACCCAATATCAATAATTTTTAAAGAACCACCTTCCCTTGAATTTTTTAATCCATGATGTTTATAAGAGAACCCAAAATAATTATGTTCTCAGTCATTTGTTTAATCATATCTAGAATCATATTTGATCCTAAATTCATTATGATTTCATCCATTACATAATGAAAATAGTATTATATGACATATATTCAGTAGATATCTCCCAAAACAACATGGAACCATACCATTTAGATAATTATGAATTATTATATAAGATGTATAATATCATCCTATTGTACCACATGAATGTTTTCTAGTATATGAAGAAAATTTTGATCATCATATTCTTATGGAAGTACATCATGTAATTTACATGAGTAAATATACATTATACTATCCTCTTTCAAATTATTTTCAGTTTAACATCCATCACAACTCAGCACATTACAACTAAGAACTCAATATTATCAACCATAGTTATCCAATGAGACTGTATTATCTAGATTTATACTTTTCTAAATGATCATACAATAATTTATATATAGTCTTTTTCCATCATACACGTGTACTAGAAAATACTGATAACAACATTCAACAATTTTCCTAGATTCAGTATTAATATAATCTCAAATAATCATTATATGAAGGTGTTTCACTACATTTCTTTTCGGCACCATCTATAGAAAAACTCAAACACCATCTCTTTAATTGTCCTGGAATACCTTCTAGATTCTATACATGTCATTTCAAACTAATGAAACAATCATATTCCTATATTTTATCTTATAAATTATTATCTTCTACTGACTTATCATTCATATCATCTTTAATGATCACTATATCATTCTTCTCTAATATTCATCTCCTTTAGTACATATTAAATTTTATTCTGATTAACTATTCATTGACAACAAATACAAAAATCCCTATCTAAATTCATTTAGGACTTTCAATATCCACCATTGAATTTATTTTCAATACACATTTATTTTTTAAGGTCCATATTACTTCCCACATTTTTGTAAATCAATTCGAATCTTTAATTTAGAGGTAAAATAATGTTCATTTCATACATTTTCACTTTTTATCTTATTCGTTATACAATTTTTTACTAAAAATATATATAAATTACTCATTAAATGGAAGTAATCAATTTTCATTTGAAATAATCCATATATTTCTCAAAACATTGTATATGTAATCCATGATAATTATAGACAACAAGAGTGGTTAACATACACCTAAAATATATCACCAAAATATTAACTGAATTCTACACGTTCACAAATCATACATTTGACCATTGGCCAATATAATTTTTTACTCCAATTAATTATTTCATAGATATCAACAAATATAATAACAATATTCATATAATAAAAAGGATACAACCCATCAATTTTGACATTTTGTATTAAGACTCAATTTCACCCCTTTGGACTAGAAATTCATTTCTTGTAAAAACATCACAGTATTGTCAACATACCTCATCAATGATATATTCATCAATTTTCATAATTCTGTTTTCCAGAAAATTTATATCATCTTACACTTCTATGTCTATTCACATATAATCTAGGACTACGATGTTTTTATCCATTGTTCTACAATAATTTGGTCTCCAGAATTCTAACTTCAATGATCTTTTAGAATTTATGATTTTTACTTCTACTAGAATGTACTCTTCATCCACTTTTTCCATTAAATTATTATGGTCCTCAATAATTCAATTTTTTAGCAAATATTAATAAAATTACATAAGAACTAGCTTTCGATTCACTTTCTTATAAGGGATGAACTCCATATATCTTCTCCATCATGGTTGTATCCATTAATGATATTGTGTTTTATTCTAATTGAAGTGTGATATGGAATCATCATGATTCAAATTCAAATAAATTTCTCCATGACATATATCTTTCAGTAGTTTTATAATAATTACAACTATTTTTTTAGGACTCCCCTAAAGTAAATCACATTCAGAACCCTATTTAATGAATGAAAAAAAATTATTGAAATAATGTGGTTCTTCCATTTCATATGAGTTTGATAAAATATACATTGATTTATTTTTCAACATGGAATCTCCTAAGAATTCATTTATTTTAGAAATATTTATTCACACTTCCCTTATTACCTACCATGTATTAACTTTCATGAGAGTTATGAACTTATTACTCTCATATTAAACATTTCTTTTTTTTGTGGGAAAATCAGTTTCACTTTAAGTAGAAAGTAACATGAATTTATATGAATTTCATCCATATTTATTGTTACTTTAAACTATCCTATCAAAATAATTATACCAACATAATATGGTCAATTTATATATCATTCTATGCTATATTCATTGGTACATCATTGGAAGTATATGTATCTTCACGGGTGTCTTGAGCAAAACTAATCTACATGTTTCTTTCTCAAATAGATTCACATTTATTTATATCTTTCTTATATTGACTTTAGCATACATGGATTTATTCCACTTATCATTGATATTACCATTAAATTAAAAAGGGATGTATAATTTTTAGTGTGATCTCTTCCATTAAATTTTTTCATAGGTATATTCTACTTAGTATCCCCTATTTCATTATATTCCATGGATGACTTATCATTCATCTTCAATTTGTTTTACATAATCCTATGTTTCCCTAATCCATTAGTAGCACATAAATCATACTTGTTTTTGGTAAACCAGCACTGATAATCACAGTGACAACTTTCAATGTATTTATCATAAAAAATTTATTATTTCAAAAAAAATCAGTACTCAATATATTTTCTATATTTCTTGTTTTTTGTATGAATTTAAAAACATATATTCTAATTTTTCTTCTCCACCATAATATAGGCCTCCTTTTTTTCAAAAATATGACATGGTATTCTAAAATTTTGTAACACTATTTCAAAACATTATATTGCGCCAACAATAAATAATAAATCATCATTTCTTTCTATTTATTTTAATTATTTTTGTATTTCACACCAAGCTCCACTCATATATTTATGAAATGTAAATTTTACATTACACTAATCCAAGGATTAGAATTAGGTAATAAAAATGTATTGATCATAAAGATACATATTTCAATAATGTTGTATAAGATACATCATTTTATTAATACAATATCCAAATACCACTGAACTGGGACTCCATAGAAAATATAATATTTTAATCTAATTATATACTTGTAACACTTTTCATGCCTTCATGTGATTATTCAACTCAAGTAACTTCTATAGATATTAATTTCACTTTTAATTCAAGACACATTGTATATAAGGTGTTATTAAACTCTTTAATATGTTTCACTTAATCTTCAAATTCAATTTTCAACATTTGAACAAATAATGTATGTAACATACTCATATCATTCAAATAATGATAATGTTATTATACATATTCCTCCAAAGTATCTAGTTTAGTATCTATGAAAACAATGATTACTTTTTGAGTATCCCAAAGTTCATGGAACAATTTAGAAACAAATTAATCTAACCTAACATCCTCACAAATAATCCATTTTAGTTATTTCTCAAATGTAGAAATTGTTTCATTAAAATGTAATGCCTATTATATAATTTCGTCATCATATCTTTTAATAAATTTGCATTTTTAGAATGAAATATTTTATTATTTTCCTTATGTCACTAGTTATATATTCTAGATTTTTTTTCTTTCAACAAGTCTTATATGAACTAAAATATATTAGCGATAACAGCTAAATGAAAATTTTTGATATAATACATTACACTAGATTATTTTTTTCAAAAAATTTAGTAGTCTTACATTCTTTATACTCTACATAACTCAACCAGTACTATATTAAGAGTTCAAAATAAATAAATATATCAAATAAGAAATTTCCACCTTGATTACCTTCAAATAACAATTCTTTCTCTTTTTCATAATTCTGCAATTTTAAATTCCATAATTTCATGGCCACTATATTTATGTTTTTTAATGTTATATATAAAACATTTATGGTGTCACCAATAAGCCTATTTTTTTCTACAACTAAAATATCTCTATAAATATTCATTTCTTCTAGTGAGGTGTATTTATATCTAAAGAAAGATTTCAATTCATGTGAGGTAAATAATAAAAAAAGAAAATAAATTAAAACCAATGAGAATAAAAAATTCACTTAGATAATAATAGAATTTCATATTGGTTTATGTGGTCATAATGATAATCGGGGTTTGAATCAGTGTGAACTAATTTAACAGAATTTTTCCAACATAAACTATTTACCCCATGTATTTATTAGACACTATATCTCAGTTAGAATGTGTTTGAATTGATTATTCACACAAAATACATACTCTTACATGTAATGCATATAATGAAATGGAAAAATAAGATTTAGTGTTTTTACAAGGTTTGGACCCAATGTGGGAAACCTAATCCATTCTACATATAGTTATTATCCTTATACATAGATTTTAGCTATTATCATAACTTTTTATGGGTAGAAATAATTATTATTTAACCAAGAGTAAGTATCCTTGTTTATTTTATTTCACCATATAACAAATTTAAATTTTATCTATATTACAGAAGTGTAGTCTTATTTATTCTATCTATAGATAGACATCAAAGGTCCTCTAAAATCTCTATGAATTATATCTTCCTTTAGTTTAGAATAGTCTATGCATCAATTTTATGATTTTATTTCTCTTCATAGATCTTTTAATACCACTGGATTGTCACTCAAACAACATGAATGTCATCCATGTAATCTATCATCTAGAAACATTACTTTTAGTGCTCTTACATCATTAAGAAAATTAATGACGAGATAATATACTGTGTTACAATTGATTTCATTATTAATAAAAAATTTGGGATTCCTATTAATGGAAAACATATTATAGTCCATCATATGTTACATTTATCTCTCCATAAAATATTGAACTAGTTTATCTTACTATACTAGCTAGCCTCCCTTTATCCCCTCTAACTATGTCATCAGTAGCACTCACCCTAATGAATTATGTGAAATTTTAATATAATTTCTCTCACATTGAAAAATGTAGAGGAATGTATGTTTCTAAAATTATATTCTTGAAAAATAAATTTTCCAGTCGACCTCCTTTAGATATATTTTAAGATGTCATGATTTGAAATTATCGAAGCTACTGAAAAAATGTCTTTATAACTATTCATGTATTCCATAGATCTCTGCATGAATCATGAAATTTAACTCATTAATTTCACATCCTTCAACTTTAATCTATTACCCCCTGATATTTTAAAATAATAAATTTATGTTCGATGACATATATGACACATTACACGAATCTTAAAAAAACAAAAAAAATATATTATTATTTAAATCTGATTGTTATAACTTGTCTATTCAATTGGAAAGAATGATTTTGAAAAAACAAATTATAAAATATATATATGAAGGTATTCTTTAATTAAAATGAATTAATTAATTCTTTGTAAATAACCATTCAACATTTTTTATTAGATTAATATTAAACATCAAAAATATGTTACCTTCAAATATGTTCTTTATTCATTTTTGTGAGAAAATATTATATTTAAATTATGACACTTTTTGAAAATTTATATTTTTAATTTTATTTCAATTTTTTAAATAAAATTGTCAAAATTATCATAATGTGACTTTTTGTTAATTTCATAAAATGATTGATTTTTCGATGAATATTAAAAAAATATATGTTTTAATGAAAGTAGTATTATTTTTTCAAGAATTTAAAATGTTCCATATTATTTTAATATGGTCTAAAAGAAAAATTAATTCTAGTATAATATTAATAATCTAATTAAATTGATTGGAATCAATTTTATTGTTTAATTCATTATATTTTTTGTATTCTAAAAATGGTTTTTTATAATACCATGGTGTATATGTAGAGTCGTATGAGCTAGTTGTACCCCTCGATCTACATGGGAATTGACAGAAGCATGAGTCTTTCTATATAGAGACAACATGCATATTATGTGTTGGATAATTCCAATCCATTTACTAACTAGGGAATGTGTGTCATACTGTTGGTCTAGAAGGATCCCTGAGTGGGGGTTAAGTGTTACCCTTACCACATTTTCCCCATGAGGTATTAGCTGAGTGGTTACCACTGGTTTTAATGCTCTCCCTTCAAGGGAAATGGGATAATATCTAGTATTGGTAGGCATAGACACTATGCGTATTATGAACAGTGTGATTCAAATCCATTACCTTGATAGGGTACATATGGCGTTCTCTAGGCCTGTCAGTGGCCCCACTAGGAGGAGAGCGTTACCCTAACACACATTTTTACATTAGGTGTTAGTCATGTGATACCTGATGGTTGTACCCATTTCTCTACATGGAAACAACCATAGTATCATGTCCCACAGGAATCGATCAATATGTGTATTATTCAAATGGAAATTCAAATTCATTTCCTTGTTGGGGAAAACGCGATGCACTCTAGGCCTAGAGGGGCCCCAATAGGGGAGAGTATTACACTTACACGCATTTTGAATATGGTTTCCACTCATGTAGAATACAACAAACCACTGGATTCCTTACTTTTGGGGTTTGATCCTCGATTTATACATATACCTAATTGTGGGAGGCTTGGATTTCTTATGCCATCTGGACAGTCTTGTGTTGAGGATGAAGTGATCAAATAGATTGATTTACTGTGGGGTGGTGTGTACCAGATGTTGTAAGGAGTAAATTAAGGACTGAAGGGGTGATGCTTAGATGGGAGGCTCATTAATCATAGATGATGATGATGTGATCGGGTGTGTGGTGGTGTAACAATGGACCTCGGTAGAGGTATGCCATGGAATTCAGGTGGGTGACCTTGTTGTGGGTCTGTGGTAATAAGTAATGTTGGTGTTGAGGAATTTGGTGGGATACTAAAGTATGTGTTGGGACTTATCCACCACGAGGCAATGGAAATCATGATTTGTCATTGGGGGGATTAACAACAAGCGATTGTGTGGTGGTTGTGGCATGTACTAGTTTTCTTGTGATGCTCATTTGGGGTCTCTATACCTTTTATTATTAAAATAAATATGGTTTTATGGGTGGGATATCATTTTTAGGGGGTTTGGAATTGCCTTTATAGCCTGTTTTTGTGGTGTTCATGTGTGTTTGAATGGAGTTATAACCCTGGTCACCTAATATATAATTATTTTTGGAAAAAATATTTCTTGTTTCATTATGTGTTTCCATCCAAAATTAAAATTTTCACTTACAAAAATTGAATCTTAAAAAATGGATTCCATAATGAGAATTAGAATGTACATATTTGGAAATCTTCTCCCATTTTTTGTTCAATATGAGTAGTAATCATAGCAAATTATTGTCATATCAGTAAGGGTAGAATATGTAAAATATAGACAAAACGTTTGGATAAGGCTGCCAAATTCCAATAAAAAATAAGTTATACTATTGAATTTGTTTATTTCATCCATTTCAAACAATTTTCATAAGATATGGCCACTTGGTGCCATATTTCTTAGATTATGACCCTTATATTAATTTATATCAAAGATAATGTAAAAAATGTCAATCTCTTGAATTTAATATCTATAATATTTTATCAAAATTTTAAAAGGTGGTAATATTTTGTTATAAATGTTTATTTAAAATATAAATTAACTTTTTTCCATATAAATTTAGGTTTTATTTTTGTTGATTGAATAAATGACGAAAATACATCCTTGCCACTAACACAATATTTATTCAGTTAATAGAAAAATAAAATAATTGATTTAAAAAAATTAATAGTAAAGCAGTTAGGGGTAATTATTACGTTACATTACTATATTTGATAAATATAACATATTAATTATTTTTTAAATTTTTATATTAAAATTAAGTCAATTCCATGTTGTTTTCAATGCTAAATTGAATGAATAGTTTCAAAAATTATATTAATGATATTTAATAAAAAATAATAATTTATTAAATTATTTAAAAATTATAAAAATATTTAAAGTGAAAAAGTATGATTATAAATGATCTAAAATATTATTCATGATCCATTTATGGGTCATTTTTTAACATATAATTAAAATTTTAACCCTTTATCTTTGAAAAAGTTTTTGTTATGGAAATGTTTAAAATTAGACAACTAGGGGGACAAAACAAACGATATGCTTCACAAAACTATATAAACCTATCAAAATTTTAATTTTTGATGGTAGATAATAAATATACTCTCATATATTTCAATATATAGATATTTTGAATAATTTTTATTTAGAATGACTTTATTATATTTTATTGTTTTATGAAATCCCAAAAGTGCTTCTCTCCCCAATTATATAATTGCACCCATCATATCTCTTATTTAGACTATTTTGCAACATATATTTAAATAATAAACTACCAAAATATATTCTAAAATTAAATATATATGAATTAGAGGCGATTTCATATTTAAAACACTATTAAAATATTCCTTAATAAAGGATAAAAATAAAGCCTACTAAAGATGAGGTAATCATCTTTCCTGAATTCTTTCATTTCCATTCTTATTATACCACTTCTAAATTTTGTTTATTTTTCCTAAAGTAATACATTTAGTCACCCAAATGTTTTAAAATTATATTATTATTATGTGTTCTTATTTATTCATTCTCTTTTTTGAGAAATGGTGAGTGAATTTGTCTCTCATTTTTACATACGACATAATGTCTCCACATTAAAATACAATTCATTTTCCGTCACCATTTTTCATGGGTGGTTATTATGATGGGTTTAATGTCTATATATTATATTCCTGAAAATATTTTTCTTATGGAATATTAATATAATAACTACATTCCTACATTCCAATCATTGATAAATAATAATGTCGCTTGATCATATGTGTAGACTTCTACCTCTATATAACGATGTGTTTTTTTCTAATTTACACAGATAGTTTTAATAAAAAAAATTAATTAATATATATGTTAAATATGATACAATAACAATTCTATATAGGTGAATTGTAATTTAACATTATTTCATTCCATATATTGTAATGTAAAAATAGTGTTTATGCCAACATATGACCTACAGTCTCTATGTAAATTGTTATTCATTTTTCTATATCTATAATTTGTGGATGAAAATAATTATAAATAAAATGGATGTATATAATATTTATTAAATTATTACAATTATTTATATTTTGTAACCATGATCAAAATAAAATGATTAGAACTATTGAACTTAATGTTTCCTGAAAAACAAAATCGTTAATAGCTGGAAATGATGATTTTAATATCGAACTATTTATAAATGGGTGTTGAAATGTTATATGTGGATCATATATTATTTTATAAGTATATATACTATTTTTTTATAATATTATAATAAATTTAAATTCATTATATATGAGCTTAGTTTTTCTTCATAGAAATGTGAACTTGACGTATGAGTTTATCATTTCAAATTGTCTTTTTTGGGATATATGTTATGGTATACACCTAAATTAATTTATATTATGTATATATGTAAATTTTTAAATATTATTTCATTAATATAATTATGTAAATTATATTAATTGTTTCATTTTAATTTATTTTTTATGCGTCCTATGATTCAAAAGTTTCCCAGGAGATAATCTGTTATGTTACAATCTCATTTTTTACAAGGATTTTTTATGATTATGATTAAAATAGTATAACATCATGATAAAACACTCAGTAATATCAGTATTTTTCATATAATATCAATAATTTTTTGATTACTTGTTTTCCTTTCATTTTCATCTTCTTATGTACTCAATACACCTAAATAATATTTTTAAGGAAAACCGACTATGCGTTACTATTCAGACGAGAATATTTTTTAACCACGTCCATGTAATGTAAAACTGATTCCATGAATGGTTTTATTATTATAAATTTATTTTCTAAATTTATTTTTTCTCACGCTTGAATTTTTAAAATATGTTTTAATAGAAATATTATTTTAATTTTTTGAATGAGGCAATTTTAATATTTTATTTAAAATTTGAAAGAAATATTTTTTTAACGTACACGACATGAATAAAGTTTTCCATCGTCATGAACATTAAATGAATTGACAAATAAATTCTTATTTTCCATGTTTAATTTAAAATGAGATTTTTTTTCTCTGTATTTGATGAATTTTTTGATTTTAATAAAGTGAAATCCATTTAAAATTTGTATTTTTCTCTAGAAATGTTCATGTGAATTTTTAATAGTAGTTTTCATCCATGATAACATCCTTGATGTCACTTATGATTTTATATGGATATGATTCATCAATAAAATCCAATTTATTTCTTATTATGTCTTATAAATTTTAAGATTTATGGATGATTATATGATACTTGTTTATTTCTCATGGGTTATTTATGTTTTGAAACTCGTTTCTTTTCATTGGATTATGTTACAATGAAGGATGAAATATTCATGACACCAGTTTACATTTTATGGGATATGATTTGAAGAATGTTTTATGTCCTAATGGAACAAATATTTATAGTTTTCATTATATTATGGGGGTCCCAAAGTCATAAATCCCTCTAATGCATTGGGTAATGATAGATATCACATTACATAATTAGAACATGAACAGAGAGTGAACTAAGTTCTATAAATAAAACTATCCAGTATGATAATAATGGATATGTTAACTAATATGATGGAATGAGGAGTGAACCCGATCCACTATGATAGTCTTAGAAGTGGGCCTTAAGTTCTACAAAAATGATTTCCAACTCTTATGTGTATACCAAAAACTTATTTCATATGCCTATATTATACTCTCATGGCTCATGTTACTGGATTCATTTTTTATTCTTGTCATATTATCATCCATAATTTATGAAATGATTAAATATTATCATCTATAAATTTTTTAGGTTTTCAAATTTTATGTTAATGTTCTCATAACCTAATTCTCATGTTATTATTTTGTGCTCAAATATATATTCCTTCTTTACCCTTACTAGGAATCTAAATCCTTAAATTCTTATGTTTCATTTCCCTAGTATATAAAAAATGGTTTTATGTATTATATGTCATTGAATGGATCTAGTTGAGAAGAATAATGTTGGAGAAGATGTAGATGTCATTTGAACGTGGTTTTTATGTGTTTATGTTTCAAAATACACTAAACCTATTTATTTTTGGTTTAGTTTATAATGTTATTTAATGAATAATCATCAATTAATATGTAATATCTATATAGGATTATTATAGTTTACTGTAGTTGGTATAGGAGAAGGTTTTAGGTAATATTTGATGATTTGAATTAACTAACTATGGTAAAAAAACCCAAATTGTGATTCTATGAAAAGAATAATATTATACATTTTCGATAAGGAAGATATTTTTTGTTTTTCCTAGTAATACATCCATCAGAAGAGAGTATAATTGGAAATTTTTATTGGAATATATTCATATTGGGGTATTATCTCCAAAAATAGCTGGTTGAGTATTTATAAGTAATCTGGAAAAAAACGTTATGCTGACATTTTTTGACTCAGTAGAACTTATGATATAACATTTTCCAGATAAAGCTAAATTTTGAGGCCCAGTATAGTATCTATGGATGTTCCCATTTTAGAGATGCATGTAGAAATTAAAGGAAAAATAACGTAATAAAATATTAGTTGAAGTATCAATTGTTGAAGCTTATTTACAAGAGGAAATTTCTTTTTTCTGGTCTAATTATTCTGAATCGGAATATCCTTCGAAACATAACTTCATGGGATGGAATGAGAGGAATTTTAATCACAAAATGGACAATCAATTATCAGTTTTTAATCTGCCAAATATTGGTTTCAGTGGAGTTCATGAATGAAAGATTTCAAATGATGAACATCACAGAGCTCATACATATGTTCTTCTCAACTGTGAAAAAATGAAATCATTTGTACTATGAGCGATTATATCTCATATTCTATAATTTATGTTATGGTATGTAAACATGTATTATTTTTAGGTTATATGATAATCATATCAATAAAAAACTTCCACAAATTACAAAAACTATTCTTGAAGAAAAGAGATAAAAAAATTATCAATGGTTTAAAAAAATTGAAATATAAATTATTAATGGTTTAATAACAATTCAGATTATTATTTATTAAATTGATCATTGTTTTACAAATATTCAGGTGTCTCTACATGCAGATTAATTTGATAAGCGACAGTTTATATTGAGTATCGCACCATCCAAAATGGTTAAATATTATAATGCATATGTGGTGAATTTTTTTTGATCTCATACACGTGCATATGGGGAATAAAAAATTGAATAGTGGAGTTTTATTGAGAGGATCGCATAATAGAGAAAGTGAAGTTAACTTTTATGGAATTTTGGATGAAATTATTGAGTTGTGTTATCGAGAACATAGTTACATAATGATGTAAAAATGATGGTGGTTGGATACTGAGAGAGGCTTGTGTGTTCATCGGACTCATGGAATTGTTGATATTAAATATAAAAGTTTATTGCAGTGACTGAACATTTTTTACTAGCTCAACAGGCACATAAAATTAATTACGCAATGTATTGTGCTACTTCAAGAGACTAGAGTGATTGGTGGAGTATAATTAAAATGAAATCTCGGGATAATCAGTTTAGTCAAACTGAATTTTGTTCTACTGAAATGGAAGGAATTAAAATTTTTCAAGAGACTACTGAAAATCCATTTTTTCACAATGATATGTAAATATTGATGATTACACCCCACAATTAATTGCAGATGGTGATAAAGATGTTAATGATGATACAAATGAATTTTAAATGAAAAAATATCATGAAACTAAAACTCAAATGAATATTGATGATGTCAATGACGATTATGAAGACATTGACATCATTATATATGAAAATTCTGATGAAGGTGAACATTGACACAGTTAAATGCTGGTCATAATCACAACTAATATAAATCTATATATAATAGATATTTTCAAAAATCTACTAACAACAATAATTTTTTCATTCAGATGGACCCTAATATATTTCATGAGTCAGAGGATGCTGAGCTATATTTAGATGAGGGGGATTTTGGGATCATCAGACCCTTATAATACTAGTGGTTTAGGGGGTAAGTGGAGGGGGAATGGTCTTGCGCGACTGATGATTCCTAACCATACCCCCGAGGGACATCCACATCTTTGCTTTGATCCAGGCACCTGGATGTGTAGTAACATGTATATTTTAGTTAGCATTCATTAATTTATTTATATATAAACTAATTGTTTGATTATTTATTATTTTTTCATAGTTTTGTGCATGTAGCTATTTAATAGGGGAAAACTATCTTTCACAATAACTTTTCTCAGCTAGGGATCAAATGGTATCATATTCCTGTTGATGTGTAGCTTGACATGTTCAATTATTAGTTGGTACGTAAATAAGTAATATATATTTTGATATTTATTTTATTAATGACTTGATATTATAAATTATTTTAAGGTTTTATGGTATCCCATCGATGATAACATGGGTGATGTTATCCATGCAGCAGGGCAGGTGTCTATGCATGACAGGTTCCATCAGTTTTTGCACAATTTTAGAAGGATGGACAATAAGAAAGTAAGATTGACAGAATTTGATGAGTCTTGTAGAGCCCACCGACCAGAATATATTTTATCACACCTTTGGGATGGAATATTTTTAAAATCGATGGGTGGTGGATTTCAGAGGATATCTTCAGTGGGTCGGCAGAATTGAGGGAGAATGAGGTGACACATTGAGCTGGTAATCATACATTCAGTACACATAGAGATCATATGGTATGTATCTTTTTTAAATTTTTCATATAAATTCAAATATAAATAGTTTATTTTATATTTCTAAAGTAATTAGATCATCAGGATATTATGAAGTACGGCGTTTAGCAGATGATGTATAGTGATCTAGATACTAGAGATATTAAAGGTGATCAACATCGGTGGATTGTGGCTTTTATTATTTTTCAGTTTGACATTTAACATCATATTATATTTTCACAATATTATTTTAAAATTGGAATTAATGGAGTCATATGAGGCTACGACCTCTCAGACACAGGCGGAGAGTCAGGACAAGACGACTGATCAGTCCGGTACCCAAAATTTTAATGAGGGGACATTGATGTAAGCGACTTACTATGACATTGGGAAGGACCGAATAGTTGGTATCAGATCTCATATTACTCATGGTACTCCCGTGATGTCAACGTCCAGCTCGAGAGGAGCTCATGGATACACATCATCTTGTGACTTGCAGTATCAGGAGTAGTTTTGAACCTAGACTAAGCTTATAAGGAGTTTGCAGAAGCAGCTTCAAGAGATGATTCACCAGCAGCAGTAGCGGCAGTACGAGGCAGATATGCGTCGATGGCACCAGCAACAACACGAGGTGGAGATGCATCTTTGGCAGCATCAGCATCACGAGCAGATGGAGTACATGCATCATCTAACACGTAGTTTTATGATAGAGTATTCTCCACCATAACCTATATCTCATCCCCCTCCCCTAGAAGACGACCCCCAATGATTTTTTATGTTAAAAATATTTCAATTCATGATTTGTTGTAATATGATTTATTTATTTTTTCTGTATTTTATATTGGTTTGAATATTGCATATGTTTTTTTTAATTTTTTATATTTATTATTTATTATTAATATTATATTTTTTAATGGCTGTTTATTTTACAAATAATAATAATAATATTATATTATGATTTTTTTATATTTTTGTTAATATTGAGAATTTTAATGTTTTTTTTAATTTTTAATAATATAAGTATTATTTTATAATTAATTATAATTTTATTTATTATTTATTATTATTATTATAATTTTTAATTTTATTTTATTTTACAAGTAATAATAAAAATAATTTATGAATTTTTTATATTTTTTGAGAATATTGTGAATTTTAATATTGTGAATTTTATTATTATTTATATAATATTAATATTATTTTTTCGTTAATAATAATTTTAATAAATAATTTTTTTACTTTGTTTAGTATTTGCGACAGGATCATTTGTAACGGGAGCTCGTCGCACATAGATTAAATATATATTTTTAAAAAAGTATTAGCGACAGAACCCACGACCCATCAGAAATATTATTTGGGATGTGCCCATCGTAAAATGTTTATTTATATATAATGTATATAATTTGAGACTTATTCGGGACAGTGACATTTTTCGTCGCAAGTAATAATTTTTGCGATTGGCCTGTTGAAAAAATGGTATTTGCGACGACGTTTTCTGGAACGAGTTATTTATGATGCGACCTTGTCGTTAAAGAGTATTTGCAATGGGATCCCTTCGTAATTAGCCCAATGAAAATACCTCAAATTCTAGTAGTGTAATAATTGTACGAATTAATTGAAGATTAGATGCTGAAAGCTTAATCAATAAGAATGAATAGACTATGATGAAAAATATGCTCTAGTAGCAAAACTTGAATCTATCCGAATTTTACATGCCTTTGCAGCATTAATCAATTTTAAACTTTTTACAATGGATGTTACATGTGCATTCCTTAATGGATATTTTTAAGAGGATGATTTTGTTGAATAAACATCTAGTATTGAAGACACAAAACATCCTATTCATGTTTTCCAGTTTACCAATGCTTTATATGGATTTCAACAAGCCCCAAGAGCCTCGTATGATAAGGACACACGATTTTTGTTACAATACAATTCTATTATAGGAAATGCGGATCCAACCCTCTTTATAATGAAATAATTTTTTTAATTGTTCAAATTTATGTTGATGATATTATATTTGGTTCAACTCACCTATATTCAAATGATTTGTTTGCAAATATAATGAAATTAGAGGTTAAAATGAGTATGACGGGGGAGTTTACATTTTTACGAGGCATTATAATTTCTAAAAAAAGAAGAAGAAACCTATATATCTCAACATAAGTACATTATATATCTTCTTAAAAAGTATGGATATGAAAATAATAAGAGTATAAGTACTTTCATTGGTACCTCAAATTCACTAGATTATGATGATGTTGGGAAACTAGTAGATCAAACATCAATTAGATGTATGATAGAAATTTTACTATAAATGATAGCTAGTCATATATACGCAATGTTTTCAGTTTGATTATGTGAAAGATATCAATCCAATTCTAAGGAATATCATTTTAGGGTAGTGATTTGTTTTCTATATTTAAATAGAACCATTGATTTAAGACTATATTATACATCTGGAAATGATTTTGTTTTCAAAAGTTTTTCGACTACTGATTTTTATGGATGTAGAATGGATAGGAAAATTACATTTGGAACTAGTAATTTCTTAGAATATTTATTAGTCTCATGAACAAAAAAAGCATCACTCAGTTGGAAATTCTACTTCTGAAGCTAAATATGTAGCAGCTGGAAGTTGTTGTGTTTTAGTGTGGTGGTTGCAACATACACTCACAGACTATGGTTTGTGTTTAACCCAAAAAAAAATTGTGTGATAATAATTTTCCATTTCCTTATGTAAAAACCATTCACATCACTCTCATGAAAAACACATAGACATTTGGCATCACTTTCTTAGATATCACACAAAAAAAGAAGATAACATTCTTCAATTTATCGGAACCCATGATCATCTTGATGATATTTTTAAAAAATCACTAACCTCCAGTAGATTTTAATACATTAAAGAGTGTTTAGCAATGATAAGGTTAAGGTAATCATCCATACTAACATCATATTGAAACCTCTCTCCATACAATATGAAACTTTTCTTGAAAGGGGCAGTGCATTTTTTTGTTAGTAAATATAATTTTTTGGAACCAAAATTTTCGTAATCCAAATTTTTATACCCAAATTATTTTAATAAATAATTTCATTATATATTTTTTTTGTAATCCATATTTTCCTAAACAAATTTGTGTATTTAAAATTTTCTTAACCATTTTTTTAAAAAAATCAGAATCTAATGTGTTTCAAGAAGAATTTCCCTTATTACGGATAATTTTCCTAGCAATTCGGAAGGTATGTTTCCTTGTATAAATTTTCATAATCATCATTTTACATGTTTGTATTTTCATTTTATTGAATATCTTCTCAGATTCACTTTTCCATAAATCAGAATTTTTATCTTAATACATTTAAAAGATCATAGCCAACCAAATTCCATCTTTAGAAATATTCTCAACTATTAGATCTAATCAAGAGTATTTCAACTATTGGATCAATCAAGGAAGATGAACCGTCTCTTCAAACCCCTATATAAGGAACCCAACAGTTTTACCACACCGGTCTTCAAAGCATTGGCATGCTGAAGTTTTTCTCAGCTACTTAATGTCGTTCCAAATCATCATGTTTTTGTCAATTCCACATTTTTGTGCAAGCTTATCCTCAAATGAATGGTCGTCAATAATAGAAATATTTTAATGGTAGATATACATAGAAATTTTAGTCATTCCAAAATTCATTACTAAGTATGACTTCTATTATTTCAAATAATATCAAGATGAATGGTTGGTAGAGCCTATGTGTATCCAAACTGAAGGAAAATGATCCAGTTTATCCGGAGTTATAGATTGAATTATATGAATCTATAAGTTTATTTATAGAAGGAGGGAGAGACATGATTTTCTTCAAGAGATATAGAAAGAACTACTCCATTTCCTATAGTAAGGCTACCAATCTGATTGGAATTCCATTTGATGGTGATGTAGAATTTTGCACCCACAAGCTACCAGATGTAGCAGGATCTTTTGATAAGGTTAATGCTATAGAATGTATTCTTATATCATTGGTTAAATCTTTGATTATTATCCATATCTCAAAAAAAATTAGATTCTTGATTTATGGGTTCTAGGTTTTATTATTCTTAGAAAATGGGATAGGGAGACCCTGAAAAAAAGTGACATCAATATTCAGGATTTCATGGTGAATCTCCAAAAGATATATTTGGTCAAGTATATCTTGATTATAGTTGAGAACATAAAAAATAGAACAGTAAAATATAAAATCATTATATAGCTAGATACTTATTCTAAAAACATATTTTATTGTCTATAACCATTCTAAATCCCATTCATTTTAACGCTAAAAAATTATGTGGTAATTTTTCATAGTTTTGATACTGTAAGAAGGATGAAGGTTGACTCCTCTATTGATTCCGGAGAATTTTATGAGTTATTTGAATCAGAAATCGAATCTCTGTCAAAGAATCTAGATGTGGATGATATTTCCAAATAAGGATGGAAATAAGAGGATAATGAATGAACTAAAAGTGGAAAAAACTACTGCAGCTAAGGAAACACAATCAGCACCACCTAATCCAAAGAAGAAAATGTCTTATCCAGATAAAGTGGTTGTTATTTTCTGAGAGGACAGGATGAATAAGAATGAATGGGAGCCTAGTGTTGGCTTGGAACCTGCTGAAGAAAAATCATGGAAGATGAAGGATGATGAGGATCTTGAGAAACAAGAGAATGAAAAAAAGTAGAGGGAAAAAGATGTCGGAGGCTGAAATCATTCAATCCCTTCTCAAGGACACTGAGAAAGCCTATTAACAAATTCAGGTACTAGAATCTTTTTTTCAATAATCACTTTCTATCATTATATGAAAAGAAGATGGTGATACTAGAACCATAACAAGAAGAAGAAATTGTGCCAAAGGAAGAAGTGGAAGAAGAATATGGGAAAGGAAGTGGTGATACCGATGATATTATTAGATAAGTGGGGGAATATAATGATAATAAGATTTATTCTAGTTGGATAGTAATAAAGATGTATATTTATATTAGATGTCACAATTCAAGAAAAAGGAATTGTATTTTTAAAACATTATGTTTAATCACATAAGAATGAAATTATTTTAAAAGGTCTTAAAATAATACAATTAAAAGGAAATACAATTGAGCACAATTTTCTTGAATATTATAGGTATAATTAGATGTAATGTTATGATTAATGTATAAAAATAATAATCTAATTGATTACAATAATCAGAGTAATACAAATGAAAAATATTCAACTATAATATTTATAAAATATATTAATACAATTTTAACCATAATTGAAAAAATGACAATTAAATTGAATATGAAAATAAAGAGAAAATACTACAATTCCCATTCTAATAAAAACTGTAGCAGATAGTAAAAGTCTTACAATTATTTTATCCCAATTATAAGGGTATTCATTCACCTTGGATAAAAGGTATGTCTTACAACCACCTTGGTAAGACCTCAATATGATGATCGACACGTCTGTCTTGCTATCCCCGCAAGCCCTCGATTTTACAACTAATTTGTACCTTTGTCTTTAAAACACTTCAAAACCCTCGATATGATGATCAATTGCACTTTCATACTGTCCCTAGTAGCCCATGATTCTTATCTGCTGATCAGACGCATAATGAAAAAAAAGCACTTATTGAAATACAAAAACTATGAACGATTCGTTCATGATTTTTATTTCAAAGGCTTTCACATGAAGAAAGAGAGAAGTCACAACGTCTATCTCTAGAACTCGAGATATGTAAAATCTTGTCAAACTCTTTATCTTTTCTTCATATTCAAATGACCTCCTTTTTATAGGCCTGAGGATACAATGGTAATATTTCCTCAAACGGTCATATTTATCCAGAAAACTCAAAGGTACATGGAAACCTGGCTTTTTAAAGGTCATCTTGAAACAAAAAACATGATATCGTGGTGTTTAGTTTGTAACAAACTCCACGATATCATTTTGGTTAAAAAATATATGAACTTAATAATCATGAGTATGATTGATATAAAACAACAGTTTTGATAAAAGTTTGAAATCATGCATGAAATAAAAGTAGCACATGAGTACGATTAATATTACATATTATAAAACAATTCTACAATGCAAAGTGAGTATGATTAATAATGGTATATACAATAGGTAGAGTCATTAGAACTGAAATAGTCAGTAGTATTGACAAAGTATGTACGATTGATAGAGTAAGTAGTATTGAAAGAGTCATTATGATTGATAGAGTCATCATGATAAATATTGTAATTATGAAAAACATAGTCAGTACGATAATCAAAGAAACCATATTTAAAGTATTATATTTAAAAAATGTCTATAAAATGATTTGTTATTTCTTAAACAAAATATATAAAATTTAAATGAATATTTTTTACTTAACAATATCGCCCTTTTGGAAAGCACAAAACACAAGGTAAAACATTGAAGGAAATTCATATCATCCCCTAAGATATGAAAACTATTTTGAATAAGAAAATTAATAAAACTAACACCCCCGAAGGTATATAATTTCCTAAGGATTGTATTCATTTTTTCCTTGATTTAGATGTATTATTATTATGTAAGACAATTAACAATTCTCACCCATTTTGAAAATATCACTCTTTTATAATAAATTCTCCCTCTTTGTGATTTATAAAATAACGGGGTAGTCTTGTGTTTATTGAAATGGTTAGAGAGAAGAAAAATGAAAAACAATTTAAATAAATACATTATTCATTGAATAATAAATGATTAATAACTGTTAAGACAAAATGATGAAATACAAAACAAAAATATTCATTTGTTTTCACATGCATTGGATTTCTTGATCAACTCTTGAAGAAAAGCCTTAATTTTATTTATCTCTTTTATGACTTCTATGTAGAATCACCCTTGGATTTTATAAGCTTTTGTTGATCGAAAAAAATTTCATCCTATTTTTTGATTTTCTCTTCTTGAACTCTGATTACTTCTTCAAGAGTATTAATTCTTTATTTCAAATTCTTATTTTCTACAGTCAAAACAGTATTTTGTTTCTTCTGAAAAATTATTGCATCTATGGAAGATGAAACCTTAAAAAAACTCCCTTTAGAAAGAATTCATACTTTCTGGAATCTCTTTTTTTGAAGGAGTATTTGCTCCCTGGGTTTTGAGATATGATTCGTCCATTAAATAGTTTCCTTTTCATGCTTATTAAATAAAATAGCCAGATTATTTTAAAGCCTCCTTAATTCCTCAATTGATTTCTCATCTTCATTCACTAAGCATTCTATTTTTAATGACCACTTAGTCATCTTAATGCAATCCATCTTATGAGTAGCAGACCTATCACTGAGAACTTTTAAATCAACGTTTATTGACAAGAGTGTTTTTTTCAGCTCTCTTATTGAACCAAATTTCATCACTTGTTGGTTTGTGATGAAATTACTTTTTCCTTCAATTAAAGAAAAAGAAGGAATATTCTTATCTATTCTTCTCAACACAAGAACAATGTAATCACTTTTCATCAATGAAATTGTGTGTTCTGAATCAGTATCATCACCATATGATTCCAGTTAATTTGATCGACTCGAGTCTTCAACATGATTTTTTCTTTTTCATTTCCTTTTTTTCCATTCATTCTTCTTCCACTTTGTCATTACTGAATATTAATTCTTCAGTATGATAATATTTTGCACCATTTTTGACTGGAGATGAAATTCATTCTGAAAGTGTTTCTAAATATTGAGCTAGTGATTGATCAGCATGAGGATTTTTTTGTATTGCATATCTTCTCTTCAGAATAAAATATTCTTCTCTAATATTCATATAACTTTGAAGAAATTTAAAAATAAATTCCTCTTACTCTTCTACACTACCTTAAATTTCTTGTTTTATTTTTTTCCATTTCTCTTTTTCAGAATACCTTTATACGATTGGTTCTTGTTTCACTTATTCTATTAGTTGAGCACTTTCCAATTCAATGAGTTTTTGTATTTTAACAACATCAAAATCATGATATATTCTTATCATAAGTGTCTTATTTTTCTTCTCATCTTTTAGTTTTTTCTCTAACCTTATCTTCTCAGCTAGAGCTTCAGCTGTATCCAGACAAAACTTCAGATCACCTTCTTCTCATTGTTCTTCTTCCGTTCTCCACATGGCCACATCCTCTTTGTTGTACTTTGTTTTCATATTCATCATAAAAATTACTTCAGGGTCTGACTACTGAGAAGCAAAAATTGTTGGATTTTATTTAATTTTCATAGGTGCCGATTGATTAGGTGTCGATTCTACTTTCATGTCATTAAAAAAAATTATGCAATTTTCATTAAAATAAACAAACACCTTATTCACCATATTCATAATTATCCATGAAGGCTTTAGTCGTTTCAATTATACAGTTAGAGGAATAATAAAAATAATAAAACATTTATGAATGAACTTTCTATTAATTGACATATATATGATAAGATGATACATGATCGCTCATGACAAAATATTCTTGATGATTTCAAAAATTTACCACATGACATTTACCATTCTCATGTATACAAGAAAATCCAACATAAAGATGTCAGAAACCTCAAGTGTTTCTCTATCCCCTTTCCATGGGATACGAAAACCTTTCATTCAAAGAACAAAAAACCAGTTTTCTGAAGATAAATTAGATACTTTTATCTTCTTTTCATTTATAAAAAATAAGGATTTTTCATCTCTTTCATTATTAAACGTACCAACATGCATAGGTAGATTACGATATGAACAAAAAGTGTCATCTTATGTTGAAACACTCAGGAAATGGGAAACTTGTTTATCTGAAATTGATAATTTTCTATTGTACATACCAAAATTGGTCATCATTTTCTTGTAAAAATAAACCATATTATAGAATCGTCTTACGTCTTCAACAAGAATCATGTTTTGAGATACTGGTTTCTCCCCAAGAATATGTTCCTAGCCATAAAATAAAATAATCCTATGATTGTTGAATCATAAGTGTAAATGAAATCCCAGGAAACTAACCTTTCTTTAATGAAATATTTCTTTGGGAATGTCTTTGAAGACATTTCAGTAGGAGTGTTGGAAGAATACTAAGACATAATTATAAGAGACAATATAAATGATTTTATGAAATCATAAAATGTAGAGGCAGGGCTTCACTAAGAGAACTGAAAGACCGGTGTGGGTATGAGGAGGGGAGGTCCTCTATTTTATATGAAAAAACAGATGATCTTTGGTCTTCTATGGTTGATATTAGAAGATAAATAATCCAATGGTGTATAACAAAGTCTTTACCATAGGTTGTCAAGCCAATGGAGAACAAGGTTATTACCAACGGTTGTCAAGATGATGGAAAACAAATTCATTACCATAGGTTATCATGCTGATGGAAAACAATGTTATCGGACTGATTAATAGATTGTCAAAATGATAAACAGAATAATAATATGATAAACAAAAAGTCATAACAACAATCAAAATATCAAAAGAATAAACAAATTGTTATAATAAAAGAAACAAGAAAATAAATATAACAGAAAAATTAAAAAATAATCAAAATAAATAAAAAATATGTAATACAAAAAACAAAAAGCTAATGTTCTATCTCTTTAATGAGGAGTTATTTACTGTAAAGAGAAATG
Source organism: Viscum album (assembly GCA_963277665.1). Lineage (NCBI taxonomy): Eukaryota > Viridiplantae > Streptophyta > Magnoliopsida > Santalales > Viscaceae > Viscum > Viscum album. The sequence continues at coordinate 285,265,584 of OY728153.1, read as the reverse complement.
TAATACCTGATGTATATGCGAATGATTATTTTAGTGTAATCATTCCTAGCTTCAGTTTAATAAATTCAAATCTTTCAGAAGGTAATGGTTTTGTAAAAATGTCAGCAAGTTATTATTGTGTTCTGATGAATTGTAAAATAATATCTCCTTTATTTGTGTGTGATCCCTAAGAAACATATGCCTAATATATATATATTTTTCACATTAGTGATGTGATGAGTTTTTACTAAGATCTTTGGAACTAGTATTATCATGTGGTATTTGAGTTTTATAGAAACTCATTCCATAGTTAGTGAGTGTATGTTGTATCCCCAACACTTGATCTTAACAATATCCACCTGCTACATATTCATCTTCATTAGTGGAAAGTTCTACTTAGTGTTTTTTCTTTCCTGATCAAATAACTAAAGAATCTCTTAAGAAATTCCATGATAAAAATGTACTCTTTCTATCCATTACATAACCCCCAAAGTCAGTATCTGAATATATTTTAATAAAAATTATTTCCCAAAGAATAAAAAAGACCAAAATCAAATGTTCCATTTAATCACTGGAAAATGGTTTTCAATTTTTTTAAATGGAATTAATTTATATTTAATTGGTATGTTTCACATTATCATACCGAAAACATTAAGTATGGGCGACTAGCTGTTAAGTATTACAAAAAACATACCATTCCTCTAAAAGTAGTTTAATCCACTGATTTCCCAGATTTATTGAGTTCATGTGTATTTGAGGCACTGATTATGTTACAAATACATTTAGTATTGTCATATCTATAATTATTTATTAAGTTTTTTATATAATTATGTTGAAATATAGGGGTTCCTTCTAGTTTTTGAGAAATTTTCGTGCCTAAAAAGAATGTTAATTCACCAATCCTACTCATTAAAAACTCAGATTTCATTAGATTCACAGAGGAATCAGTTAAAGGATTTTTAGTTGACCCGAATATAATTTCATCAACATAAATTTGATCAATCAATATATTTTTATTTTCCAATTTTATAAAATGTCTAGATCCACCATACCTTTTTCATAATCATTTTGGAGAAGAAATCCTCTAATTCTATCATACAATTCTTTGGGGACATATATATGGAGATATAAAAGATTGGTATGTTTAAAAACATGATCAGGATATTTTGAATCTATAAAAACTAGTGGTTGTCTAACAAAAAATACCTCTTGTACAAAACCATTAGGAAAAGTACATTTAACAACCATTTGAAATACTCTAAAATTAATGTATGCTATAAAGGATAATAGAATATGAATTGATTAGAGTCTAGATACCATAGCCTGTGTTTCTTAATTGTCTATTCCCTCTTTTTGATTATATCCCTTAGCAACAAGTCTTTCTTTATTTCATACAATGACCCCTTTTTCATCATATTTGTTCTAGAAAACGCATTTTACCCCAATAACAGTTGATTCATTAGGTCCTTCGACCAAAGTCAAGACTTAATTTCTTTCGAATTCATTTAGTTCATCTTGAATTTCTTTAATCCCATAATCATCACCTAAGGCCTCACTTGGGGTTTTAAGATCAAATTGTGATAGAAAAGGAAGATTCTCTATTTCATTTCTCATGGAATTTCTGGTCCTTACTGGTTGGTTTATATCTAAAAAGATATTTTCCCTAGGATGATTCCTAAAAAATAATTGATTTGGGTTTTGTAAAAAAATTTCATCAACATATGATAGAAAATATAATGGAGGTAATTTTTCAGAAACATTTTCATTAGTATTATCATTATCAAAAGAGTTATCAATCATGGGTTGATAATTAGTTTGTAAAAATACATCAGTTGATGTAGGAAAGGGGTTTTTTAAAAATCAATAGGGTTTGTTTCATCAAATTTATTGTGCACTGTTTCTTCAACAATACATGAGTTCTTGTTAAAATATATAATCCATAGATGTTGTCACGACCCGCCTCCACCAAAAGGAGGGAAGGGTCAGCAGATTTCCAGGGACTTCCTTCTTTAAGTTGATGGATAGATAATGACCCCCGATACCCGCCTTCAATAGGTCCCGGAGTGGCGCCTAGCACCAACGGTATAGAAATTTCTCACAAATGGAAGGCATTACCCCTTTTTTTATAAGATTGAGAGATGAGATGATGAAACTCCACAACACCAAGATAAAAGAAAAGTAAAACCAAAAAGAAATAAACCATTCCCACATGCATGATCTAAAAGTAAAGGAGTAAACTAAACACCTATCAAGGTAAACTCTCCACCCATTGCCTCACCATGGCACACTCCCCAAATAACGCAAGTCAAGTAATATATATATTAATAGCACGTCAATGTTTGGGTACCCCGCGCCACTTTCCCACTGGTTATTGAGACATCCTACGCATCCGACCAATCCCGTCATTCTCACTGCAGTCCCACTGCCAGACCCACCCGCACACACCTGGGCTACAACCACACACAGTCCCACTGCTGAAATCCCACTCGCACACACCTGGTCCACAACTATCACACGTAACCTTTCCTGCAAACACCTAGGCCATAACCACCACCACCATGCCCGAAGACACCTGGGACGGAAGATCTATTGCCACGCCCGAAGACACCTGGGCCTCATCCCGAAGACGCTGGGGAAACCACCTGCCCCACACACCTAGCCAACCATCACACTACCCCACCCGAAGGTTCTTGGGAAAATAATGGACCTCAGTCCATCACAGCCTGCCAAAGATACTTGGGCTATCTGGGAAAGGGAGCAGAAAAGGAGCTAATAACCAGCCACTATGAATAGTGTTGGGAAAAACACCCTCCCCCATGAAATGGGGGTGTTTGGAACTAAGTTCTCAACTTGGGCGGAGCGCGAATAAGAAACAAAAAGATACATGTATAGATATAGGTAACAAGCACTCACCCCAAAGCTCAGGTCTTTCTAACCAGCCTACTGAACACAACACCGCTGTGTCCAAGTCAGAAGTCATGACTCTCGCCAAAAAAACCCATCTGTCCCATTCTTGTATCAAGTTCAATGAAAATGTTTAATAATGTTTAAGCACTACTGGGCAACTAGTTAGAATATACACAAGTCTAGGAAAGTAAAAAATCAAGCAACAACCATAACGCCCATACCCGGTTCTCAACAACAGAGGATCCCACCCCAATTCGTGATATAAACAAGTACCCACCCGGTCTTAAAACTCACAACCACTGAATCCATAACAACAGGGGATCCCATCCCCCAAATTCACACAACCACCGAGAGTATAAAGTCAGGGGATCCCATCCCCTCCCACATCTCTAGAAATCAGCCCGAAAAATAAAACAACCAACTACCACCACCAACACAAGTGAGGGACATGTGGGTATTTTCAGATTTAAATGACTTAACACACTCCATGATTTCAATTTTAGTGTGTTTTAACCGAGGTTATCACGGAAGGATTGATCCTGGTGCCTCACTTAATTTGTCTGGATATACGTGGTTAACCAATTTACTTTTCACAAAATGAGTTTACAACCACAAACATTCCCTTTAAAACATCAGCAGGGGTTCATTGGTGCGCAAACAACAACCACCAAAAGCCTCAATTTTTAGAAGGCATAAGCCAGTACAACTCAACAAGATGGTCATAATATAAACAACATCAACGATCATATCGCCCCATCTTTATTTATAGAAACCAGTTCATTATCTTCATTTAGGTCTGGTATATCCAATTCTACGGGACAAAAACACGCCCACCCCGCATGATACACAAAAGAGAGACGAAGGAGAAATTCCCTACTTGTTGATAGATGATCGACATTTAGGCTGGGTGCGGAACTTTACGGATAACAATGAACCGTTCCCAATGCACCAGAAGTTGTTTGTGAAAAGCCGCGATCGAGGAAAGGAGAAACCATGGCTAACCCTTATTTTATAAGAGCCGCGGACGGTTGAGATGAGAACGCGAAACCGCATAAGGCGTGAGGGTTGTGGGATGATCATGCGTCTCCACTCGTCATTAAAGGGGGTCGGGTGGTTTAAAATGACTCATTAATTGATTAAGTATTTAATTAAAACTATTATGCACGTTATGGGTCTTTAAAACACGCTCAAACAGGTTAAATAGGGTTTAAAAGCCTATTTGCGCAAAAGGGAGCGCTACTGGAAATAACCCGCGGGGTAGGACAGAGCCACCAGTAGCTAAGAGCTACCGGTGGGTGACAACTACTGGTAGGATGCAGCTACAGGTAGGCCAAGCTACCAAAGACATAGCAACTGGTAGGCTGCAGCCACCGGTAGACCGAGCTACCGGTAGACAGAGCTACCAATAGGCGGCAGCCACCGGTAGACCGAGCTACCGGTAGACAGATCTACCGGTAGGATGCGGCCACCGGTAGACCGAGCTACCGCTAGGCCTGCTACCGGTAGGATAGGGCTACCTGTAGGCCTACACCACCGTGATTCCCAGACCGGAAAACCCAAAACGAGATTTTCACGAAGTAATGGACCCCAAAACCCAGGTCATTACATCAGATACCTCTTAAACGATTCTCATCCTTGAGAATCAAAACCAAAACAGAAGTGAAGAGAGGGTCCGAACAAACACCTCGAAAGATACCTCTTAGGAGAGAACCCATGCTAACTTAAACATTTCCCCACCAAAAACTAAATAACATACCATGCCAAACTGCCCGGGCATGTGGGTTGGGGAGTCTCCTTCCCCATGTCAAGATATTATCCACTTTGGGCGGCACTGACTTGCCTGCACGGGTTTAATTGAATCCACCTTAATGTGTCTTGATTAGGGGTCAGGTTCTCTCCTCTCCCCATAGCCAGGGCATTTCACAGACAAACAGAAGAAAGAAAACCAGTACATTTCATAGCCAAAAAGGACAAAACGTTCTACCACAACAGGTACAATAAGAAACAAAACTCAAAACAACTCTGGATAATTGGTACACATATGTGCTTCCCTCTCCCACATACTCTCCTCAATCCCACCATGTCTCCACAACACACGAACCAAGGGGATGGTTCTCCCAAGAAGCACCTTCTCCTTGCGATCCTCAATCATCACTAGTCTCTCTACAAAGGTCACGTCGTCCTCGATGTCCAGCTCACCCTAATCAAGGACGTGTGAATCATCATGCAGATACCGACAGAGCTGGGACACATAGAAGACAACATGTATCCTTAGTAGCTGCGGTGGCAACGCTAGCTGGTAAGCCACCTCGCCGACCAGCCACAATACTTCGAAGGTTCTGATGAACATGGGGGAAAGCTTACTCCCCTTGCCGAACCTCCGCTGCCCACGCCGAGGGGAGACCTTCAAGAACACGTGGTCCCCAACCTCAAACTCCTAGGGCCTCCTCCTGGTATCAGCATACGACTTCTATCAATCATGGGCCGCTTTCATCCTTTCCCGTATGAGCTGAACCATCATTGTTGTGTTCTGCACCACCTCTGGGCCAAGGATGCCTGACTCTCCTACTTTGTCCCAACACACAGGTGAACGGCATGGCCTCTCATACAAGGCTTCAAACGGGGCCATAACAATGGTAGAGTGATAGTTATTATTGTAAGCGAACTCTACCAGGGGCAAGTGTCGCACCCATGATCCTCCTGAGTCCAGAACACATGCCCGTAGCATATCCTCCATGGTCTGGAAGGTGCGCTCTATTAGTCCATCTGTCTGGGGATGGAAAGCAGTTCTAAGGCATAACTGGGTGCGAAACGCATGCTGCAATCCTCTCCAGACTCGCGAGGTAAACCGTGCATCCATATACGAGACTATAGACCTTAGAACTCCATGAAACCGCACCACCTCATCCACGTACTTTCGTGCCAATGTGTCCACAGTACTCGACTCCCTGATCACCAGAAAGTGACCCGATTTCGTCAACCTGTCCACTACCACCCAGATGGCGTCGTATCCCCCTTGGGCCTTGGGTAGTCCCATGACGAAATCCATCGATATGTCATCTCACTTCCACTCGGGGACATCTAGGGGCTGTAGTAGGCCGGCCAGAACTTGGTGTTCAGCCTTCACTTGCTGACACACTAAGCACTTGGCCATAAACTCTGGCACCGCTCCCTTAACTCCGGGCCACCAGAACTGCCTCTTCAGTCCCTGGATTATCATGGAAACTCTTGGGTGTACCACCAGCGGTGAGTTGTGGAACACACTGAGAACCTTGTCGTGCATCACTCCTGGAACAAACAACCTTTTCTGGAAAATCATCCGGTTCTGACCATCCTCTATCCATCCTTCCAGAGCATTGCCCTGGTCAACTCGGTCACACATCACTTCGCACTCCGGGTCTCCCCACTGAGGCTCCTCCACTTTTTGAAACAGAGATGACTGCACTATCATCTGATATATGTAGCCTCTGGCACTATCCATTTTCACATCCAGGTGTAAGGCTTCCAACTCCTCCATTGCCTTCCAGGAATCCGCCGACTCTCGTAACGCATCCTTTTGTGTCTTCCTACTCAAGGCATCGGCCACTACATTGCACTTACCCTCAGTATAAGGTATCTCAAAGTCGTAATCATGGAGGATCTCTACCCATCTCCGCTGTCACAAGTTTAAGTCCCGCTGGGAGAAGATATACCTCAATCTTTTGTGATCTGTAAAGACCACAATGCGTTCCCTGATGAGGTAGTGTTGCGATAACATTACGCAAAAACGACCGCTGCAAGCTCCAAGTCGTGGGTGGCGTAATTACGCTCATGGGGGCATAGCTGCCTAGACCCATAAGAGATCACCCCTTTTCGCTGCATCAACACGCATCCCAGGCCCTGTCCTGAAGCATCACAGAACACCTCATAGGTCACTCATTCTTTTGGTAATCTTAGCACTGGGGCAATAACCAACTTCTCTTTCAGATAGTTTAAGGTTGACTCGCACTGGTCACTCCACACAAAAACCAGGTCTTTCTTGGTCAGGGCTGTTCAAGGGGCCGCAACTCAGGAGAAGTTGGGTACGAACCTTCGATAGTAACCTGCCAGCCCAAGGAAACTACGGACCTCTGCCACATTCTTGGGTGCTGCCCAAGAAACAACCACCTCAACCTTTGATGGGTCCACCGCTACCCCCTAATTGGACACCACGTGCCCGAGGAAGTGCACTTCCCGTGTCCAGAACATGCATTTCGACAACTTTCCATAGAGCTGCTGTTGTTAGAGGACCCCCAAAACTGTCCTCAGGTGCTCTGCATGGTCCTCTTCTGACCTCGAATAGATCAGGATATCGTCGATGAACACAACCACGAACCGATCCAAGTACTCCCGGAAGATGGAGTTCATAATCCCCATGAACACAGCCGGGGCGTTCATAACACCGAAGGGCATAACTACGGACTCAAAGTTTCCATACCTTCACCTGAAGGCCATCTTTGGGATGTCTCCCTCCTTCAATCTCAACTGGTGGTACCCAGACCGCAAGTCGATCTTCGAGAACCATCTTGCCCCTTTCAGCTAGTCGAAAAGATCATCTATCCTCGAAAGAGGGTAACGATTCTTGATCGTCACCTGATTCAACCTCCTGTAGTCAATGCACAGCCTGATACCACCATCTGCCTTCTTTGCGAACAAGACTGGAGCACCCCATGGTGACACACTCGGGCAAACATAACCCCTCTTCATTAGATCTTCAATATGGATCTGCAACTCCCGTAGATCTGAAGGCGCCATCCGGAAAGGAGCCATCGAGATTGGTCGAGCGCCAGTCTGCTGGTCTATCCCAAACTCGATATCACGCCGAGGGGGTAGAGTCGTCACCTCCTCAGGGAAGACGTCCATAAACTCAAGGACGATCTCTGGAAATTCCACCATTTTAGCATCTACTGATTCCACTGTCAGCTCGGTCAATAAGGAGATGATAGTTTCGTCTCGCCTGTATCCCCTCGGACTGCTCCGCTCACCAGTGAAGGTAACACGCCAGCTGTCCAATTCCGAGAACAACACCCTTCTTCAGAAACATTCGATGACGACACACACATAGAATAGCCATTCAATTCCTAGGATGACATCGTATGGCTGAATCTGTAGCAGAAGAAGATCCCTGACTGACTGATGTGGCCTTATCATCAGTCTACATCCCCGACAAACAAACAACAAGTTGGTCTGGCCTCTGACTGGTGTACTTAATACCAGGGGCACTGGAAGTCTCTCTGCATCTAAATCCAAGGCACGTGCTAGACTGGGTGCAATAAAGGAGTGCGAAGCTCCGGTATCGAACAAGACCGAAGCAAGAGTTCTAAACAGACTGATCATACCTCGAACAACCTCTGGCCCTACCGGAACTGCTGCCTCTGTGTTGTGAAACTTTCCACGCCCATCTCCTCTACCCCTAGGATTCCGGCCACCTCCCCGATGACGCCTCGGTCGAGGTCCCTGAGGAGCGCCCTGAGGTCGACCTCCTCCTCCTACGTCTTCCCTCGGAGGAGCGGGAGCTTGCTGTCCCTGCTGCTGCTGCTGGAAAGGTCTGGCTGGAAGCTGCTGCTGGGGAGGCACCCAGTCCGGGCACTAACTCCGGAGATGTCTAGGGCTCCCACAGATGAAGCACCACGGTCCTGGGCCCAAAGGAAAATGGCGAGGGCTGGGGGATGGAAACTGAAAATGCGGTCTTCTCCCTGCTAGTCAGAACCTGGAGGGTCCTGACGCTGGAGGCCTCATGCTGACGGCCTTTCCCTTCGATGGTCCCAGCTGGATCCCCTCTCGTGACACTCCTCCTAGAGCATGCATCCTCTCCACCACTTCGGCCTTCCTATGGACTTCCAAGTACATCAGCAGGGTGAAGGGGGTAACAACATACTGGAGGGAGGGTCGGAGCACCTCCTCAAAACGCCTTGCCCGAGACTCCTCGTCTGGAAAGAGGTTAGGAGAAAAGCGTAGGAGGTCCTTGAACTTGATCCCTAGATCCCTCACGGACATACCCCCTACTGGAGGGAGAGTATCTCCTACCTCTTTTCTGCCTTCATCATCGAGGAGATGAATTCCGCCCGAAACTCCCTCTCGAAATCCGCCCAAGCCACCTCAGACACTCTCCTCTCCACCAGGTAAAGCGTCCACCACTGACGTGCCGCTCCCCGCATCTGGCTGACGGCCAGAGGAACCCAGTACTCGGTCGGGGCCCGAATCAGGCCGAAATCTATAAATAGCTCCTCTAGCCATCCTTCCGCCTTCATGTCGGAGGTGCTTCCCTCATACTTCTCGAGGGCCTGTCGCTGGAAGGCCCAAAGAGCCTTCTACCACTGTTCGTCCTCTTCCTCTCGATCAGCTCTCTACCAATCGGCCAATGTAGTCTCTGGGGCCTCGATCGCCCGTACCACACGTGATCGCCTTCCAGGTGCCATAGATGCAAGTTAAACAAGGAATACCTAAGCCCAAGTAGTGCAGAATATTGTTCTTAAAACTTCTTAAAATTTTAAATTATTCTTAATTCCCAAGACATCCCCGAAACACAAGAACACAAGAAATTATGATGCATGTACCTTTCCTAGGTTCTCTACCATGCAATCTGTGTGGCCTCACTTGGTCTTTCGGTAGGTCCAGAGTCCTTACATCGGATCACAGGGGGCCCTAAAATCCCGTGTCCTAGCCAGTCTTCCCTGGCCTAATTCACGCGCCAAGGTCACCCAACACTGTTGCCTTACCATCCCATGCAATCCTCAGTGTGCCTAACTCCATACTCCATCCTATCTCTCAACCATCACCTTTGATACCATTTTGTCACGACCCGCCTTCACCAAAAGGAGGGAAGGGTCAACAAATTGCCAGGCCATTCCTTCTTTAAGTTGAAGGAGAGATAATGACCCCCGAAACCCGCCTTCAATAGGTCCCGGAGTGGAAACTAGCACCAATGGTATAGAAATTTCTCACAAATGGAAGGCATTACCCCTTTTTGTTTTATATGATCAAGAGATGAGATGATGAAACTCAATAACACCAAGGTAAAAGAAAAGTAAAACCAAAAACAAATAAACCATTCCCACATGCATGTTCTAAAAGTAAATCCACAAAGTACAAAATCCGACTACAAAGGTAAGTACCAAAGAAGAAAAAACAGCAACTGCAACTGCCCCAAAGGTCCAAGCTAGTACGGTCCTGCGCGATCCCCTAAGTCCTCCTGGAAACCTGAAATCAGTTTAATATACGTAGGGTGAGCATACAAGCACCCTCAATAGGGAAAACCAAAGACTCTCTTGCGAAAGTGGGGGAACGTACTAAAGTCCCGTGAGAAAAGGAGTAAACTAAACACCTATCAAGGTAAAATATCCACCCCAAGCCTCACCAAGGCACACTCCCCAAATAACACAAGTTAAGTAATATATATATTAAGAGCACATCGATGTTTGGGTACCCCGCGTCACTTTCCCACTGGTTATTGAGACATACTATGCATCGAACCAATCCCGCCATTCTCACCGCAGTCCCACTGCCACACCCACCCGCACACACCTGGGCCACAACCACACGCAGTACCACTGCTAAAATCCCTCCCGCACACACCTGGGCCACAACTGTCACACATATCCATACATGAAAACACCTAGGCCATAACCACCACCACCACGCCCGAAGACACCTGGGCCGTAAGATCCACTGCCACACCCGAAGACAGATGTGCCTCATCCCAAAGATGCTGGGGAAACCACCTGCCGCACACACCTGGCCATCCATCACACTACCCTGCCTGAAGGTTCTTGGGCTAATAATGGACCTCAGGCCATCACAGCCTGCCCGAAGATACTTGAGCTATCTGGGAAAGGGAGTAGAAAAGGATCTAATAACCAGTCACTATGAATAGTGTTGGGAAAACACCCTCCCACATGAAATGAGGGTGTTCGGCACTAAGTTCTCAACTTGGGTGGGGCGCGAATAAGAAACACAAAGCTATAAGTATAGATATAGGTAACAAGCACTCACCCAAAGCATAGGTCTTTCTAACCAGCGGACAGATCACAACACCACTGTGTCCAAGTCACAAGTCACGACTCTCACCAACAAAACCCATTTGTCCCATTCTTGTTTCAAGTTCAATGAAAATGCTTAATTAAGTATAAACACTACTGGGGAACTAGTAAGCATAGACACAAGTCTAGGAAAGTAAACAATCAAGCAACAACCATGTGAAGGATATTCCTTCTAGTTGGTAAGTAATATAGATGCATATTTATATTAGATGTCAAAATACAGGAGGGGGGCATTTTATTTTTAAAACATTATGTTTAAACACATAAAAATGAAATTATTTTTAAAGGTCTTAAACTAATACAATTCACATTCAATACAAATGACCACAATTTTATTGGATATAATTGGTATAATTATATGTAATTATATAAGTAATGTAAAACAAACTTATTCTTGTTGAATACAATAATCTGAGTAATACAAATGAAAAATATTCTACCATAACATGTATATAATATATTAATACAATAATAATCGTAATTCAAAAAATAAAAATTAAATTGAATATGAAAAAAAGTGGACATACTAAAATTATCATACTAATACAAACTGTATTAGATAGTAAAAATATTAAAATTCATAAATCCCAATTATAATGGTATCCATTCACCCTGGATATAAGGTCTGTCTTACAACCACCTTGGTAAGACCTCAATATGATGATCGACACGTCTATCTTTCTATCCTCGCAAGCCCTTGATTTTACATCTAATTTGTTCCGTCTTCTTTCAAAAACTTGAAAACCCTCGATATGATGATTGTTTCACTGTCTGACTATCACCAGTAGCCTACGATTGTTATTCGATAATCGGACAGACAATGAAAAAACAATGAACTTACTGAAATAAAAAAACTAAGAATGAGCCGTTCGTGTTTTTTATTTCCAAGGATTTTACATTAAGAAATAGAGAAGTCACACCGTCTCTCTTTAGAATGTGAAATAAGTAAAAGGTGATCAAACTATTTATCTTTTCCTCATCGTTAAATGACCTCCTTTTTATAGTCCTCGGGTTCCAATGGGCATATTTCCTCCAACAGTGATATTTCTCCAGAAAACTCGAAGGGACTTGGAAACCTGGCATTATAAAGGTTATATTGAATCAAAAAACATTATATCATTGTGATTAGTTTATAACAAACTCCATGATATAGTTTTGGTTAAAACATATATGAACATAATAATCATGCATACGATTGATATAAAATAAGTGTTTTGATAAAAGTGTGAAATCTTGCATGCTATAAAAGTAGCACGTGAGTAAAATTAATATTACTTATTATAAAACTGTGTTATGATACAAAGTGATTATGATTCACAAAGGTCTATATGATTGATAGAGTCGTTATAATTGAATGAGTTAGTATGATTGACAGAGTATGTATGATTGACAAAGTAAGTAGTATTGAAACAGTCATTACGATTGATAGATTCATCATGATAAATATGTTAAGTATGATAAACATAGTTAGTATGATATTCCGAGAAACTATATTTATAGTCTTTTATTTAATAAATTTCTATAAAATGATGTGTTATTTCCCCAAAAAAATCTATAAAATTCAAATGAATAATTTTTACATAACAATATCCCCCTTTTGGAGGGTACAAAAAAAAGGTAAAACATAGAAAAAAAATTAAATCATCCCCTATGATATGAAAACTATTCTGAATAAGAAAATAAATAAAACTAACTCCCCCTTAGGTATATAGATTCCTAAGCATTTTATTCGTTTTTTTTCCTTGATTTAGATGTATTACTATTAGGTAATACAATTAACAATTCTCCTCCATTGTAAAAATATCTCTATTTTTATAATAAATTCTCCCTCTTTGTTATTTATAAAAGAATGGGGTAGTTTTCTGTTTATTGAAAAGGTTATAAAGAAATATATTTCAAAATAATTTATATAAATACATGACTTATTGAATCTTAAATGATTAATAACTGTTAAGACAAAACAAGGAATGACAAAACAAAAACATTCATTTTTTTCTCATGCAGTATCTTTCATGATCAACTCTTGATGAAAAAACCTATTTTTATATATCTATTTCTTGAATTCTATGTAGAATCACCCTGGAATTTTAGATGCTCTTTTTGATCGAAAAAAAGTTCATCCTGTTTTTTGATTTTCTTTTCTTGAACTCTGATTACTTCTTCAAGAGTATCAATTCTGTATTTCAAAGTATTATTCTCTTAAGTCAAAAAAACACTATTGGAAAATGGATCTATCCCCCTGGTTTTGGAGAAAAAACGTGGGGATAGACACCCCTATACCCACTGTTTTCCAAAAACGTGGGCATAGGGGGGTCTATCCCCACGGTTTTCCCAAACCGTGGGGATAGGTCATGAAAAGTGACATATTCCCATGGTTTCCCAAAACCGTGGGTATATGGGTACCTATCCCCGTGGTTTTGGGGAAAACCTTGGGGATAGGTCTGGGCTAAAATTCTTATACCCACGGTTATGAAAATCCATGGGTATAGGTCACTTTTCTGTGCGCGGGAAATTTGTTTTTCCGCGGGAAGGAATTTTTTTTGTCGAGAACCCTATACCCACGGTTCGTCCATGTATACCCACAGTTTTTATAAAATAATTAACTATATATATATATATATATACAGATAGGTGATTTTAGGGTAGTGGTTAGATGCGGTGTTTGCAGTGGAGAGGCCGCGAGATCGAAACTCGGTGCCTGCAATATTTTAGGACTTAAAACCATGGTTTGGAAACTGTGGGTAAAAGCCGTTGACACTGGGACAATTGGATATGTTTCGGTGACATGGTGGCAGGACACCTATACCCACGGTTTTGGAAAACCGTGGGTATAGGCTGCGGACCTATCCTGACGTCGTTCCAACCCACGGTTCCCAAAACCGTTGGTATAGGCTATACCCACGGTTTTGGGGGCTATACCCATGGTTTTGAACCATGGGTATAGGCCGTTTTTCCAGTAGTGAAATATATTTTATCTTCAGAAAAATTATTTCATCTATGAAAGAGTAAACCTTCAAAAAAAATTGGAAATCATTAATCATTTCATGCAACTCTTTTTCTGAAGTAGTATTGGCTCCATAGGTTTTGAGATATGATTCATCCTTTCAATAGTTTCTCTTTTAGGATTATTAAATAAAATAGCCAGATTATTTGAAATCCTCCATATGTCTTCAATTGATTCTACATGTTCATTCACTGAGCATTCTATTTTGTATGACCACTTATTCATCTTAATGAAATCCTTCTTATGAGTAGCTGAACTATCACTCAGAACTTTTAAATCGAATTTTATTGACAATAGAGTTTTTCTGAGCTCTCTTATTAAACCAAATTTCATCACATGTTGGTCTATGATGAAATCACTATTTCATTAAATTCTTGGAGAATAAGGAATTGTCTTCTCTATTCATCTGAACACATGAAAAATGAAATCACTTTTTCTCAATGAAATTGTGTGTTCTGAATCAGTATCATCATCATATTATTCCAGATCATTTGACCGACTCGAGTATTCAACATGATTTTTTCTTTTTCATTTCATTTTTGCCATTCTTTATTATTCCAAATTATCACTAATGACTATTACTTCTTCAGTATGAGAAGATTTATCACCTTACTTGACTGGAGAAGAAATTCATTCTGAATGTGTTTCTAAAGATTGAGCTAGTGCTTGATCAACCTAAGGATTTTGTTGTATTACTTCTCTTTTCTTTTGAAGAGAATATTCTTCTCTAATCTTCTTAGAACAATGAAGAAATTCCAAAAAATTCCTCTTACACTTCTTCACCATCCTAAATTTATTGTTTTATTTGTTTCCCTTTCCCTTTTTCGGGAAACCTTTTTACAATCAGTTCTTGTTTCACTTATTATATTAGATGAGCAATTGCCAATTCAATGCCTTTTAGGATTTTAACAACATCAAAATCATGATATTTTCTTATCAATAGAGTCATAAATTTCTACTCATATTGTAGTGTCTTCTCTAACCTTATCTTATCACCTAGAGAATCAGTTGTATCCAGACCAAACATGGGATCATCTTCTTCTCATTGTTCTTTGTCCATTCTATACTTGGCCACATCCTCTTTGTTGTATTTATTTTTCATCTTCAGCTTAGTAAAGACTTCAGGATCTAGCTTCTGAGAAGTAACAAAAGTTGGATTTTATTTAATTTTCATTGGTGAAGATTTATTATGTGTCGATTCTACTTTACATCATTAACAAAAAGATTGGAATTTTCATTCAAATAAAAAAACACATTCTTTAGCATATTCATAATTATCCAAGAAGGCTTTAGTTCTATCAACTCTACTGTCATAGGAATAATAAAAAACATCAAACATTCAAGAATAAACATTCTATGAATAGATAGATAGATGATAAGAAGCTACATGATCAATCTTGACAACACATTCTTGATAATTTCGAAAGTGTACCACATGACATTTACCATTCTCATGTTTATAAGAAAATCCAACATAAAGATGCTAGAAAACTCAAGTATTTCTCTATCCCATTTCCATGGGATAATAAAAACATGCATCTAAAGAACAACAAACCAATTGTCTGGAGATAAATGAGATACATTTCTATTCTCTTCATTTATAATAATTAATGATTTTTCATCTCTTTTATTATTAAACGTACCAACATCCTTAGGTAGATTATGAGATGGGCAAAAGGAGTCATTTTCAATTAAAGGACTGAGGAAATGGGCAAATTGTTTATCTACCATTTAGAATTGTCTATCATACAAAGCTAAATTGGTCATCATTTTTCTTGTAAAAATGAACCATATTGTATAATTGTATTACCTCCTCAATAGGAATTGGGTTTTGAGATACTGGTTTCTCCCCAAAAATATGATCCCATCCTTAAAATGAAATAATCCTTTGATTGCTGAATCATAAGTGTTAATGAAATCCCAGGAAACTAACCATTCTATAAAGAAATATTTCTCTGAGAAAGTCTTTGAAGAAATTTCTGTAGGAGTGTTGGAAGAATACTAAGACAGAAAGATAAGAAACAATAGAAAAGATTTTACCTGAATCTTAAAATGTAGAGGCATGTCTTTTCTAAGAGAATTGAATGACCGGTGTGGGTTTGAGGAGAGGGGTACTCTATTTTAGGCGATAATAGATGATCGTTGGTATTTTATGGTTGATATTAGACGATAAAGAATTCAATGTTGGAGAAAAAATTCAATACCATAGGTTGTCAATCCAATGGAGAAAAAATTCATTACTGTAGGTTGTCAAGCTGATGGAAAAAAAAGTCATTACCATTGGTTATCAAGTTCATGGAAACCAAAGTTATCTGACTGATTAATAAATTCTTAAAATGATAAACAGAATGACAAGATGATAAAAAAATGTCAAAACAACAATACAAATACCAAAATAATAAACAAATTGTTAGAATAAAATAAACAAGAATATAAATATAACAGTAAAATTAAAAAATAATCAAAATAAATAAAAAATAGGTAATACAAAAACAAAAAGCCGATGTTCTCTCCCTTTAATGAAGAGTTATTTATTATAATAAGAAATATAATACAAGAAGTATATGAGAATGATTCTTTTAGTCTAATAATTCCTAGATTTAGTTTAATAAATTCAAATCTATCAGAAGGTATTAGTTTTGTATAATTATCATCAAGTTATTATTGTGTTTCTGACGAATTTTAAATTAATATCTCTTTTTTTGTGTAATCCCTATGAAATTGATGCCTAATATTTATATGTTTTTCACATGAGTGATGTGATGGGGTTTTACTAAGATCTACAGAACTAGTATTATCAAATGGTATTTGAGTTTTAGAGAAACTCATTCCATATTCAGTGAGTATATGTTGCATCCCGAACACTTTTTCAAAACAACATCCAACGGCTACATATTCATTTTCAGTAGTGGAATGATTTACTTAGTGTTGTTTCTTGCCTGACCAAATAACTATAGAGTCTATTACGAAATAACATGATACAAATGTACTCTTTCTATCCATTATATAACCCCCAAAGTCAGTATATGAAAATATTTTCAAAAAAAATTATTTCCCGTATAATAAAAAAGACCAAAATTAAATGTTCTGTTTAACCACCAGAAAATCATTTTCAATTTTTTAAATGGACTTTTTTTGGATTTAATTTCTATGTTTCACATAAGCATACCAAAAACATTAAATATGGGCAACTAACTGTTATGTATTACAAACATCTTATCATACCTCAAAAAGTTGTTTAATCTACTGATTTCCTAGATTTATTGAGATCAACTGTATTTGAGGCACCGATTGTGTTGCTAATACATTCTTTATTGTCATATCTATTATTTTTTAGTAAGTCTTTGATATAATTATGTTGAAATATAGGGGTTACTTATAGTTTTTGTGAAATTTTCATGCATAAAAATAATGTTAATTAACCAATCATACTCATTTCAAACTCATATTTCATTAGATTCACAGGGAAATTAGTTAATGGTTTGTGAGTTGACCTGGATATAATGTCATCAACATCAATATAATCAATGAAAATATTTTTATTTTCCATTTTTAAAAATTTCTGGATCCACCATACCTTTTGAATAATTGGTTTGGAGGAAAAATCATGTAAGTTTATCATACAATGCTACGAGGACTTGTTTAATGTGATATAAAAAATTGGTAAGTTTAAAAACATGATCCGGATATTTTGATTATATAACAAAGAGTGGTTTTCTAACAAAAACTACCTCTTGTAAAAAACCATTATAAAAAGTACATTTAACATCCATTTGAAATAGTCTGAAATTAATGTATGCTGTAATGGATAATTGAATATGAATTGATTCAAGTCTAGCTATAGGAGCATGTGTTTTTTCATTGTCTATTCCCTCTTGTTGATTATATCCCTCAGCAACAAGTCTTTCATTATTTCATACAATGACCCCGTTTTCATCATATTTATTCTAGAAAACCCATTTTACACCAATTATAGTTATTTCCTGAGGTCCATCAACCAAAGTCAAGACTTGATTCAATTCAGATTCATTTAGTTCATCATGAATTGCTTTAATCCCATAATCATCACCTAAGGCCTCACATGGATTTTTATGTTCAAATTGCAATAGAAAAGGAAGATTCTATATTTCATTTCTCATGGAATTTCTGGTCTTTACAGGTTGGATTATATCTACAACGATATTATCAGTATGATGATTACTAAAAAATAATTGATTTATGATGGGTGAAAATTGTTCATAAACATATTATAGAATATATTATGGAGGAAATCTTTCAGAAAAATTTTCATTAGTATTCTCTTTATCAAAAGAGTTATCAATCGTGGGTTGATAATTAGTTAGTAAAAATACATCAGTTGATGTAGGATGGGGTTTTTTAAAATCAAAAGGGTATGTTTCATCACATTTACATCCACTGTTTCTTCAACAATACATTTTTTATTGTTAAAAACACTATAAGGCTTAAATTTTCTAGAGTATCATATAATGATTCCTTCATTGTATTTGGGTAAGAATTTATGTAGATTATCTTTTGTATTCGATATGAAAACATTTCATCCAAATTCATTGAATTATGAAACTTTAGGTTTTCATCTAGTCTATAATTCATAATTTGTTTTATTAATAAAAGGTCTAGTTAAAAAATCATTTATAGTATAACATGTAGTAGTAACAGCATCAGCCTAGAAATGCTTATAAATTGAGTATTTACTCAACATTGTTCATATTATTTCATGAAGAATACAATTTCTTCTTTCAACAACACCATTTTGCTGAGGGGGCTCATGGGGCTGAAAAATTGTGAGTAATACATTTCATACTACACAAAGTTTCAAAATCAAAATTTAGAAATTCTCCACCTTTATCACTATGAATAGTTATCAATAGTAGGTTTTCACATTTTGGACATGGGCTCTAAGTGTTTTGATATAGAAAATGGCATCAAATTTCATTGTTAGAAAATAGACACATGTAAATTTAGTATAGTTATGAACTAAAACAAATACATATAATTTCTATCCAATGCTTCTAGTTTTTTTAGAACCAAAATGATCCAATTGTACTACCTATAACGCATTAGAAGTTAAAACTTCATTTATTGATTTAAAGATAGTTTTATGTCGCTTTCCATAATAACAAGGATTTCAAACATTTAAAGAATCATATCTATGATCATTTAGATATTTAACAAGTATTTTCTTTGAAATTTTCCAAGTTTTCTAAGTATACAGTGTCCTAACAATCTATGTCATAACCAATATTGGTCTTCTATTGCAATTAAGCATGGTATTTCATGGATCTTAAGGTCTTCTATATTAATGGTGCATACATTCAATTTTCTAGGGAACGACATAATGAATTCATCATTCTAAATGTAATCTGGTCACTTATCATTCCTAAAATTCACCAGGTATCCTATATTACATAATTTACTTATGTTGATGAGGTTGTGCTTAAGACCTTTGAAAAAAAAATATTTTCAAATTAAAACTTCACTACAATAAAAAATATTACATATAACAACTATTATTCTTTGAGAATTGTCTCTGACGGTATATTTTCAAACATTCGTTTCAATAATATTTTCAAAGAAATCATTGTTTCCAGTCATGTTTTGAGAACAACAACTATCCATGTACCAAATTTTCATGTTTTTAGTAAAGTTATTGTTTAACTGAAAATGAAACAATTAGTTTTTCACAACCCATAATTTTTTGGAACCAGTAATGATTGATAAAAGAATCTTGGAAATCCACATTTTTTTCCAATATGGCTTTTTGAAAACCTCACAATTGAGTTATATTAAGAGAAAAATTTATTTTGTAATGTCCACCACATTAACATTTAGTACAGAATCATGAAATTTGAGGAACAAAATAGTTATTACTAAAAACTAGTTTAGATTGAGTATAACCAAATCCATAATTATTACTTATAAGGTTGAATTTGAGAATGCATCTTGCCAAAATTTTACTTTCATAAGGTAAAATTTCACAAGAACTTACTTAAATATAATATTTATGACTTTAGTTTAATAACCAAGTTATTACCCTCAGAAACAGTAGTTTTAGAACTAGAGATATCCTCTAAAATGTATTTATCAAAAGTTATATTTTTAAGATCCTTAGAAAGTTTATTATTTTCATAATTAACATCCTCTATATTTTTTGAAAAACATTAAAAATCAAATGTTTTTTTATCAAGACACTTTGAATGATATAATATTCCTTTTGTAAGAACATTTACTCTAGAAATGTCCCTATCTATAATTTGCTTGATTTTGAAATTTTTATTCTCAAGATATTTAGTAAAACTAGATGCTTCTTCAGAAGTAAGTAAACATTCTTCTAATGAGGATGATTATTCATTCGAAGAGTAACAATTTTTTCATTAGTGTAATTCGAATTTAAAGAAGCATTCGTAATATATTCATATCCATTTACCGTATCCATGAAAAAATTATTTTCAATTGGTAGTCAGGTTATAAGTCATATATTCCTTTGTTCGGAAGATTCATATTATGAAGAATCATGTGATGAATCCCCAACACATGCACTCAATATATCATTTTCCATCTTGAAATTCATTGTCTTTTTATTTTAATAATTTTACTTGTTTCATTTATAATGTTTCTCCATTCTATGTTTTCTTTTTAGAAATGGAAAATCAGGTCAAATATGACCTTCTTTCTTGCATTCATAACAAGTTAATTATGAGTCTTTATTGTCTTTCCTATAATTTTTTTAGATTTGTATTGAAAGTAATTCATTCCCATATTCTTGTTCATCCTTCGGGAAAGATTGTCTACCTCATTATCTGAGTGATCATTGTTACATGATTCTGACATAACAATAGATTTCCTAGCTTTGGATCTTGTTATCCTTATATGTGTCTTAGCTTTGGATGTATTAGTAAATGATACACTTCCATTTCCATTTGTCTTCATATTTAAATCATCATCTCATTTCATTCATGTATCCTGCTGTAGAAGAGTTCTAAATAACTCATCAATATTGATTTGAATGACTTTTATATTTTCATCAAATGCTATCCTTTTTTAATCCCACTTGTTTGGAATTATATTTATAATCTTGTCTAAAAGATCTTTATAATCAAGAAATTTTTCGCAATAGACTTTTAACTGTTGGTGATTTTCATAAATCATTATTTCCCATTATATAATGATTCTCCATATGGAATAAAGAAACACTTGATATTCTGCTCGAAGCATTTCCCTTCTTATTCATATTACACTAGAAGTCCCAAAATGTGTGACTTCCAATTTCATCCATATAAAATTGGCTACTTCACATGAAGATATCATACTATATATATTCTTGGTCATATAACATAACAAATTATTGTATACATTGTAATTTAGTAGATATTATTGCTTCTCTTGACTCGTCAATGTACTAACATCTTTGTCTGGAATTTTGTAACCTCTAGTGAGTTTAATAAATTTTTCTACACTAGTATTAACAAAAAATGTGTTCATTCAATCTCCCCAAAACACATAATCATTCCCATTAAATATAGGTGGCCTGGTTGGATTCAAATTGTCAAATGATTCGATATTAATTACTACCATCTTATAAAAGAATACTTTTCCACTCCACACATTAGTATTATAATTGTTAAAAGTAGTTTGTAATAACAATTTAATCGTATTGTTAAATGAAATAAAATAATAATAAAAATTAGTGGAAACCTCCTCTGATACCAATTATTGGAACGTAATATAGATGTATATGTATATTATATTCCACAATAAAAGAGAGGGGTGAATTGTATTTTGGAAACCTTGTGTTTAAAAACTTAAAAAAATTAGTTTAAAAGGACTTTAACATATACAATTCGCAATCAATACAATTGACCACAATTATTATCAATATAATAGGTATAATATGATTTAATGCTATTAGTAATGTAAATCAATTATATTCTAATTGAATACAAAAATCAGAGTAATAAAAATGAAAAAGATCATACCATATAACATATCGAATCTATTAATACAATATGATTCATAATTGAAACAATTATAATTTAATTGAATATGGAAATAAAGAGGAAATGATACAATTCCCTTTCTAATACAAACATCAATTGAAATTAAAAGTATTACAATTATATTATCCCAAAGAGAAGGGTATCCTTTCACCAAGGATAAAAGGTCTGTGTTACGACCACCTTGGTAATCCATTTATATGAGGATCATCACATCCACCTTGCAATCCTCAAAAGAACTCAATTTTATAGGAAATATGTACCTCTATCTTTCAAACACATGAATTCCATTAATATGAAGTTTAGTTGCACCATATTCTTATCCCCAACAGCCCTTAATCATAACCTCATGATCAAATGCACAAAGAAAAAATAAATATCTTACTGAAATACAAAAAATAAGAACGAGTCGTTCACATTTTTTAATTCCAAGGATTTCACACGCACCAAGAGAGGAGTCACATAATCTCTCTTAGAACATGATAGAATCCATAGATGATCACATTTTCGATTTTTTCATCTTTAAATGACCTATTATTTATAGGCCTCAGGTTCCAATGATCATATTTCCTGCAATAGACATTTAAAGAAAAAATAAATCTCTTACTGAAATACGAATACTAAGAATGAGTCGTTCATGTTTTTTATTTCCAAGGATTTCACACGAACAAAGAGAGGAGTCACATCTTCTCTCTCTTGAACTTGATATAATCCAAATATGATCAAAGTACCTATTTTTCCCTCAGCTTTAAATGGCCTCCTATTTATAGGCCATGAGATCCAATGGTCAAATCCTTTTATATCATGTTTGATGCTTATAAGAGGTCTTGCAAGGAAATCACTAAGCAGTCAAAGAAAACAATCGATGATATGATAATCCTTGATGATTTACAAGAATGGTTGAATGATGACATTGACACTGAAGATTGTATGTTAATGGCGCTCACAAAATGTTTTAATGAAATGACAAGTCTCGAATAGACAACTCGAAAGTAGGAATTCAATTATCTAAATAGGATACTTAATTCAGTGGCTATGAATTGGAAGAGGGAAAGGAATATTAAAATAGAATAAGAAAAAACTATTGATAAGAAATAATATCATTTTAAGGCTCAGGCATATATTCTTATGGATTATGAAGAAATGATCAAAGACTTATAAAACAAAAATGAAGATCTGGATCAGCTGCTCATGCGTGGGGAAGAAGATCATAAGGAGATAGAGAATTTGAAAACCATCTTAAAGAAATTAATTTCAATGGAGAATGAATGATAACAATTTCCCCAATTTTATATTTTGTTTTATTTCCATCTATTTATATATTTTTCCAATCATAATAAAATTTTAGTTGTTTATCATGTGTTTTGTTGTATAGTACTAATATTTCAGGTACCAAATTTTTTCTATTCTCTTTATTCATTTTTGAAAATAAAAAATGGGGAGAAATTAATGTTAGTAATTATACTAAGTAAAGAAGTGAATTACCTATGTAAGGGGGAGTCTATCTACGGGAGAGTTTCTTCAAAGAAGATTTCCTTGTATAGAAATAGAAAAAATCTATTTATGGATGTTAATCATATGATCCTTATGGATTTCAAAACATAAGGGAGAGTTAGTCATATTTACAATGATTCATAAGTAAAGGGAGATAGGGTTTTTAATTTCATTATCCATAACGAAATTAATATCTCTTTATATTCTTTTTCGTAAGGATGTTTGTGCTTTCAAAAAATGGGGAGATTTTTGAGACAATAAGGATTATTTATGACATTTCCATTCCTCTAGGTTTGGAAAATCACAAACACATTATCATAAGGAAAATAGTTTTTCCTAAGAATTATCTTAATAAGGAACATTTTCCATCCCTACGGAAATTTTATCATTACATATGTTTTCATAGTTCTTTTTATAGTTTCTATAAATCTAACTCAGTTTATTCCTAAATCTAAAAAATAGTTTCAAAATAAAAACTCATAATTCTATAAATACTTATATATAGAGTATTTTATTTTTAGTATCCAAATTCAGGTTGCGAATTCCCTGAAATTTAGGATCTAAATTCCTTGATATTCACACTATGAATTATCTGAAATTTAGACTAAGAATTATATGATATTAAGACTCCAAATTCTCTAAAATTTAGACTCTTAATTTTATGAAATTCATTGTCCTAATTGTCTGAAATTTAGACTTTGAATTCTGTAAAATTCAGAATCTGAATTCTCTTAAAATCTGGCTC
This sequence comes from Viscum album, assembly GCA_963277665.1. Classification (NCBI taxonomy): domain Eukaryota; kingdom Viridiplantae; phylum Streptophyta; class Magnoliopsida; order Santalales; family Viscaceae; genus Viscum; species Viscum album. The sequence continues at coordinate 285,241,386 of OY728153.1, read as the reverse complement.
TGAATTCTTTGAAATTCGATCTTCGAATTCCTCATAATTCCGACTCTGAATTCCTCAGAATTCAAGCTCCTAATTCCAATGAATTATGACTCCAAATTTCTTATAATTCAGACTCCGAATTTCTCAAAATTTAGAGTCAAAATTCATTGAAATTCAGACTCTGTATTCCTCAGAATTCAGACTCCAAATTCTTTAGAATTCAGATTTCATATTCATTGAAATTTTGACTCTACAATCTAAAGAATTTGGGTTTTGAATTCATTGAAAAAGAGAATTGGAATATCCCTGATCTATAGTCTCTGAATGCTAATTTGATTAGACTCTGAACATTAATTTTCCATATACTCTGAAAATTATATTTGGTTAAGAAACGTTATTTTTTATATACTTGTTATAGTTATGAAACAATGTATTACAATCTATTTCTAACTAACCTTTATTTGATTGACACGTGTACATGTCCCTATGAAATTCATGGAATTATATGACCGTTGGAGGAGGGAGATGACCATTTTAGAAGTCCCTATAAGTACGAGCTCTTGTGAACTAGCTCAAGTTGAACTGAAAATACCTATTGATCACTCTATATATTGTATGTTAATGTGATTTTTATATAGAGAGACCTCATGAATTGTGTGTACTATCATCTTGTTTAGCTTGCTTTGTGTGACTCTGATTATTGCGGTGTACAATCAAGGGCTTCTGTGGATAACAATACTGTGGTGCCGACTACCTTACAGTTTGAGGACTTCCATCGATAGGAAGGTAGAGGATCCGACAAACTTAATGTTCTTGGGATTTCATGGATAGAAAGACATATTCTGATAATATTATCAAGGGCTTACCGTGGTGTGGGAAAGTCCATGTTTCTTGAAAGTATAAATCAAGGGATATTTATCCATGTTTATTAGATACCCTTATCGTTGGGTTAGAAGACATCATAATTGTTTCATGTTTTGTTTCAATTTTATTTCTGCAGTACTTTGATTAAGGTAGAAATTGTAATATTCTTATACTTTCTTGTTCTTTTGTACACTCTGATAATTAATTTTCTATATGCTTTAATGGATAATATTTTCCTATTAATCATTCATTAAGTCTCATTTCCAGAACCATATTTTTGAAACCTAGTACATCTGTATATCTAAAAAGTTTTTGTAATATTATCTTGTTTATCTTTGTTAAACAATTTTTTCCATAAGTTTAAAAGCCAATGTTTTTAAACATAAAATTCACCCCCTCTAGTATTTGAGCATCTACATTCATATTTTGATCCTACACTTATAGTGTGTGATATCACACTCCCTTTTCAGGAAATACTCCATGAGTTAAATGAAAAAGTCAGTGAATGATTTAATCGTAATAACTATATTCATTTTTTTCAAGGAGGATGATATGAATAATGGATAGAATGAATGAATAAGGATTAATACAATTTTCTGTATTGGGTTCATGAGTTATATAAATAAATATAATTTGTAATTCTCTCTAATTTCTATTTTTCTAATTTTTTTGCATAAAATTATTAGAACAATGAAATACAATGTATGATAATGATTTGTTCACATTTCATTCTATCAAATGTTCATAATTATGATATGAGTATTATAATCACCCATAATATTTATACGTCCTAATGAAAAAACATATAATATTCTTACCCCCACAATGAAAATTGGAATAGTTAGTGATATTTGTAAGGTTTAACAATTGGTAAGGAAAAATCAACATGTAATGTGGTTAAAAAATAATAGGAAATTTGTGGGGTTTTAATGGATAAAGGAGGATTGGTAAAAAAAGTACTTATTATAATTCCATGTTGCATATCATTCCATATAGTAGTCAGACCAGAGAAAAAAATTACATCAGGTACTTGTCCCCATAAACAAGAGGCTACCAACTAGTAGTGGTGTATTATAAAGGTATAATATAGAGACTATTCCCCCTATATTAGAGTTCACAATCATGAAAGAAATCTACAAAACTCATATATCAATAAAAATATTCATGAGAGTATATAGAATATTATATGATAAATAAACTACAAGGAATTAAAAATATTGATATAGAGGAATACAATATTGATCACCCACGAGGACAATCCTATATATATTCATGAAAAAACAAATATGGGATTATATTTCACAAAACTAGAGCCTCACATTCAATTTCTGGATCCCACTCAAGCTATCCAACCTGATCACACCTACCGAGAAATAGCCCAACATATACATGAATCCAAGAAAAAATATACTCAAGTATTCTAGTGAAATATTGGGTTGAATTTTCCATGCATATATAAATATTTTGGGAGCCACCAACACAGTATAACATTATATAAATAAATATAGTATTATTTGAATGTGACATGCTCAAAATAAAATTTTAATCTTTTAAACAATGTAAATAACTAAAAATGATAATTTCATTATCTGAAATAAAAAATGACTCTATATATGTTAGAATGATCTTTCCAACCAATAACCCAACCACCCCAAGGATCTATACATATAAAGCATGCTAAAATCAACAACCATCATTGATCCTTAGATCCAAAACTTTGATGAACCATTCATACCTCATATAGTGGTGAAGATCCAATGAGTATTATAATAACCTATAAGAATCTAATTCCTTTTTTGTGGGATCCCATGATCATACCACCATATTGATAAGTAGTGAACCCTAAGGGGTCACTATGATTCCCATATCATCATGCTCTTAGCATAAACCCTATAGTAGTAACTATGAGTTCTCTATGTCAGGATAGAAAAAAATTCCTAGTAGGGGGAGGCTCTTCAAAATCCCATACAATTATTAATGAATATTTACTAAGTAACCATTAAATGAAAATGGTATCACCTTCCTGGATTCATAATCCTTCTAATTGGAATCCAAAATTTAGTGAATCCTTATATGAAACATCACTTGTTAATACACCTGATCCAAGTAGGGTATCCAAGGAATCGACTAATGGGATCCAACAGTCACACTCAAGATTTTCAACATCCTTAATATAGTATTTTTACCCACTGACACATTATAAAACAATTTGAATACTAGGAATCATGAGAATATACAATGGTCTACTAGTATCATCATTTGAAACCTAGCACTTATCCATTCCCATTATTATCATAATATTTAAGGAATCACTGTTATCATGTGAAATAATATATTTATCATCATAAATTTTCTAATAATGGATCCTATGTTCATCCTCTAAGAACCCAATCCCATATCAGAAAATCATTGATTCTATCCTAGCATGGAATCCGATCACAATACACAAAGTGACTAGATCCCAAAAAACTCATATATCCCACGATCTCACCCATATCAATAGGTGACTACTTCAAATCTCAGAAAATTATAGTAATTTGAGGCCTAATAGTAGATCCTAGGGGAATCTAGGGAAATCACATATAAAATAAAAAAAGAAAATACATAATAGTGTTTGGAAGAAATTATAATCCCCTCTTCATCATCAGAACCCCTTTATGATTACATGTTGGATTGAGTTCTAGTTTTCACTAGCAACAATCACTTCCCATATCCTTATAATACACATAGTTTTATCTCACAAAGGATATCCAGTGGGGGTCCATTAGTTCATCACTACAATTGAGTTATACCACTCCAGATCCTTAATTACAACTTCTCTATCAGCCCATCACTCAATGGTTAATTTAAATCTATTCCCTTGGAGTTACTTAAGTAATTTAATTTTGTCAAGTTTCTCAAGGTTACACCATATGAGAAGTAGTCTTAAGAGATGTATTAGTTTCATTCCCTATGTCTTTATTCACTGAATACTTGTTAAATCAAAAAACCCATGTCCATGTTTCATATGGTTTGTCCACATATGCTAGGAATTTCTAAAGGGCATTCACTATTCCTATTAATTCCATCAATCTCATGTCACATAACCCTATGTTTCTAGGTAAATTCTGACTCTAGTAATTTACTATTTGTGACCATGGTATCAAACTAGTGTACTAGGTCCATAGTGTCTCATGCATCTTTTGTCTCTTAATTCTAGGTGCACATATGATAGTAGTAATTTAATTTAAATTATAATATTTTAAATAAATTAATCAATTTAATAATAATGAGGGATATTTCCCAACTCGAAAGATTTCACATGAAAATGAATATAAAAATCATGTATGACCATAATGGTAGGTATTGAGGAACACATACCTCAACTTGAATATTATTCCAATTTAATACTTATCCCAAAAACACAATACTAATCCTCATCTAAGCTCATCCAAGTCCTTACAAGAAACACCGTCCACTGTCCGCATTCCTAGGAATCTAACTCATGAAAAACAATACATATTAACAAATTATAAACATTAAATTTAATTAACCCATTTTTAATTAAATATAGATTACTACTAGATACTCACTGAATCATTTTTCTAAACCAGAACCATGTCTTAGAAACCAGTGGGGACCCACAATTGACCTTTGATAATAACATAGGCTCAATCCTTGAAGTAAAACCATTCCACAATTATTTTAATTTAATATATTGTAGAACCACCAAATAAAATAATGTAATTAAGTACCCTTATAAAAAGTGAAAATTTTGATAAGAGGACATTATATTGATATTCCATCTTTCAAGGCTTCGTGGAATCCCTGTTAGAATCAGGCAATTTCACCACTCTCTTGTGAAAATAATTTCTAACCTAAATAAAAAATGATAAAATTGGATTGAAAAATAATGAAATAGAGTGTAAGGAGGTGAGGAAACCTATAGCCAGAATACATTGAGAAAATTTCAAAATAATGAACAACAATAGAGATGATAGAAGGAGGGGAGGTAGAGCTATATCAGCCTCTCATGTATTCCATTCTCCTTAATAAAAATTTATTGGTGGTCCAATTTAATAATCCTAAAACAATATTTCATTTCATGAACCACTAATTCACACTATGATTTTTCATGGTTGGTGTTTTTCCATTTTCTTGATAATTTGGGATGTTAATCGTTGATTCACAGTGTAAAACCTCTATAATAGTCCCATGCTGCAACCCATCCCCTTTGACTATCCTCTAGCAGTCCCCAAATCCCCCAGTTCACAACCCAATCCCTGATACCCATTTTAAAACACCCCATTAACTATTCAAAACACTTATAATCAAATTCCAATATTTATTCCTCGAATATAACTATCCACTAATAAAAAAATTAATATTCCCTGTGATATTTTATCAATCATACTGACATTGTGAATTATTGGTATTGAGAAAAAATATATTTACAACCAGATAATTTATAAATCATTATGAATGAAATTTCACAAAATAAGGATATTAATACATAGTAATAATCATTATTTATTGTTCTTACAGAAGTTAAATTTTTTATATCAAAGAAATTATGGTATAAAGATGAATTTTTGAATATAATTTACAATACACATCAAGAAAAGAAAAATAAACTGGCTAAGTGTTTTTGGGACAAGTATTTCAAAAATTACTCAAACTCATAAATTTTTTTGATATAAAAATCTTATAAATGTTTTTATTGAAATAATTTTTTTTATTTTTTTTTTATTAGTATATTAAAATATTTCAAAATCACATGCTGGAAAAATGATAATGGATTTTTTCTTAATTTTAAATTTCTAAAAACAAAAAAAGTAAAACAAAAAAAATTTTAAAATCGTAATATATAATTAACATTCCCCTAAATTAAATGTTTCTACATATCCATTAATTAAAAAAGTGATGAGTTTAGGTAGAGAACATAATAATTTATAGAAATTGTTCTCTAAAAAATAATGTTTTGCAATATTTTCATGGAGCACTTATTGTAAATCTTGATTTGACACTTTTATAAATTCTAATAAACAACTTAAATAATTAATTTTGATGTGGGATAGAAAAATTTACTTTTGAGTAAATGTTTATATTTTTCTTATAAATTTCGTGTTTTACTCAATAGTTAAAAAACACTATAATTTAATTGAAAACAAAATTTTTCATAGAAATAATATAAATGGATAAATTATATAATTGAACGGTTTTAAAGTATAAATATAATATATTATTATTATTCAATATAATTTATGTCTTTGGCATTAATTTTATAAATAATTTTGATGTAAAAAAATTTCAATCTTTTGAAATGTTTTATCATTTAAAACCCATATTCTGTTCAACAATAGGACATATATTAATTTATATAATAGAACTTTTTAGTTTTATATTTATAAAACTTGAGTCAATATTTTGAATCATTATGTCCTAACTTTGTAAATAGGATCCTTTTATATTTTTTGGATTTTATTAATAGTATGTTTAGTGATATTTATTTACCATAGTTAAAGTCACATCATGTAAATTAGAGAAAAAAAAATATTTTGATAATGACAGTCAAATTACCCTATATCATGAAAAATAATATTGTATTAATACAATTTGAACTTCAAAACCTAAGGATATTTATTGACTCATTTAATAGACTATTTTCCATGAAAATGATATATATCTTGTTAATATAAAATATAGTTACAACATGTCACCTTCTTATCTCATTTATATAGAATAATTTAAATAAACTTATTAATATGAGATACCATTGGTAATTATAATTTTATGATATTAAATAATTAACATAAATTCTTATACAATGTTGATAATGAACTTAAATAATTGTTGAAAATCAATAAAAATAATTTTTGATAAAATGATATTAAATTTAAAAAACCAAAACACATGACTTAATCTTATTACTAGACTATATCTCAATGATAATCATCCAAGGGTAATGTTATTGACCAATTTGAGTCATATTTCAAATAATATGACACTTATAATATTTTATTTGAGGTTATGATAATGTTGCTACATGGAAGTTTTAATATATATAAAATATTTACTGTTGGATTTTCATGAAGATATATTTGACTATAAGTATTATCGTGAAATATGGCATGTTTATATTATTTATATTATTTATTTTTAACTTTTATTAAACTAATAATTTTACTAAATAATCACGTAAAACTTGTGTTGTAAATAGATTATTAAGGGAAATATCAAATAAATGTTATCAAGAATATTAAAATGGATTTAATATGAGCTAATTAAAATGTCCAATGAATTTAATATATGACCCTGACCAATTATGGGTATACTAAAATATATTTTGTTTGGATGGAATCTTGTCTTTATATTTTCCAAAATCAATTAAATGAATAGTTTCAAAATTGTAACTATGGATATTTCTTCATTATATTAATTTATTATAAAATTTAAAAATCATAAAATATTTTATAAACTATTAAATAATTATTATATTTTCTATAGTGCACTAAATTGTTCATTTATAATTTATTGGACATAAAATAAGTAGAAATTACAGAATTTAAATATTGAACCATTTTTTATCTTTGTTAAAATTAAAATAGAATAACTAATGGTGAATTGAAATAATAATGTTTAAATAGAAATAAAAACATCCATAAAATAATTGGCTGATGATTTTATAACCCTATATAATCAAATCTTCTAAATGATTTCATTTTAGATGTTTTTTGGGTGGGTGATGATTTTTTTATAAATTAATATTTTTGGAGATCCCAAAAGTGACCCTCAAATCAATTATAAAATGACACATATTCCCCCTATAATTCAGATCACTTTTAGACTTCAATAACAGCGTTACCTATCCCATTTACCTTCTCAAATTCCCTAGATATAATATATAGGTTCTTTTCATCTCAAAATCCCAACTCTTGTTCCATCAACAGAAGATTTAGAGGGGGCACGTCGAAGAAGAGGTAATTTCTTCTACAGATTCATTAAAATTATTTCTTAATATACTTACTATGAAATTATTGTTTATATTTTTAAGTAATAAATATAGTATAAAATATATATAGATATGTTATTATGGTTATGTAATAACCTTATTCCAAATTCTATCTATCCTAGGAAAAAAATAACCATGTGTGCGTACTTATGACATACCGTCTTCACACTATAGAGTAACCTATTTTTACCACCATCTCACATGGATAAATATAATGGTGGAAATAATAACTATATGTTTTTATTATAATATGATATGGATTATTGATGATATTATATACCATTCAATTCCATAAAATTTATAATTTATGGGAATGATATCGTCGCTCGTTCATACCAATGACCTACCATCTCAGTAACGATATGCGATTCATATCCAAGTATAAAATTCATTCATGATTATATAAATGTATATAATGAACAAATATGATATATATTTCTGAATTATAATTCTATAAATTATGGAAAAATATCATATTTACATTAATTGGGAATTATATGATAAATCATGCTACACTAAATACAACAGTTAACACCAAAAGAAGAGTAATAATGACATATTTTTAAATGGGGGTTAATATGACCACATATGATATAATAAATATAAATATGGTTCTGGAATAACTTTATGAAATTATTTAAACTGTAATACATTTTTTTGGAAACATATAAATTTAATCATACCTAATATAAGGGATTATTTTGTCTCATTACTATTTTTTGGGACATATTCTCTACACAACACCTATTTATTTTCTGTGGTGTTTATGCATCCCATGAATGTTTTTATGATTCTTATAATAAGGATTATTATAATTTAATATTCATTAAAATTTCTTTATTTTACTATTCATTGAATTTGATTGATTCTAAATTTGTTAAGGGATATTTTTTTCAATAACATTATTATCCAATATTTTTTATTAATATGTATTTATTGGGGCATAAATATGAACCATTTCCACCTTTCCTAAATATGTATTCCCAAATATTATTTCTATCATTACAAAATTATATAATTTATATTTTACCAATTACTAAATTTTTATTAAACAGAATGAAAGGAATCTTTTTTATTTTTCAGTATGAGGAACTTTTTGACTTTCTAATAAAAGTACAAGAAAAATGTTTTCATTTAACTAATACAACATGAACTAATTTTAACACATTTATAAAATCATAATTCTATAATGATATCTTTAAATTATTTCATGTTAATTTGCAGTTAAATTTTTTTCATTTAAAATTTCATGGTATTTTGATAAAATAAAACATTTTTTAAGAACAAATGATATTTTTCTCAAGAATTAATTTCAAGTGTTTTATCAAAATTATTTTCCTTCTAAGATAAAATTATTTATTTTGGTTGTGTTTCTATTTTACTATCCATATTGATCCAATAAATTAATTTTTTTATGAAGGAATACTATTTTTGAAATCTATTTTCTGGACATGAATTACGTTATGATTGTATGTTGTTAGTGAAACCGATTTTATTTCTTAGGATATGTTATAATGAATTATTATGTTATTCTGGGCCATGTAATAATTATATCATTATGAGACGAGTGGGAACTATATATACCTCCAAAGTATTGGGTAAAGATTTATATCTCATGAGATAGACATGACAATAAAGACTAGTTAATCAGGTTATAAAATATAGGGCTGCAACAAAAAGTAAATCTGGTTATGTAATATAGGGATGGAAAGACAAGTAAACACGGTTCATTAATGGACTTGGTCCACTATGATGGTCTTGTAAATGACCCATGTCTAATATGGAAATTATTTTCTATGCTTATTTTTTTTCACAATTCCATGTTTTATATCAACAGTATTTTATCACGTGTCATGTTCATTTATAATTTATGTGTTCTGAACTACCATGATTTATTTCATTACTAAATAATTTGATATTAAAAATTTATTTTTATGTTTTGTTTGATATTCTCTATGTTTACCCATACTAATAATCTGATCTAACCCTTTTCTTATTTTTTCCCTATTATATAAAAAATGGGTTTATATTGGAAAACTAATGATGATGATCATTATGGGAGATATTGAAGATCATTCACCAAATTAAAATAATGTTTTCCCATTTTTTAAATAAAGTAAAATAATATAGTCTTTAGGTATCTTTTTGTGTCTTGTATTATGTATTCCAAAAAATTAATGTATTTTCCATGCATGATAGGTCATGGTTCGTTAGAATTGGTATTAGAGAGTATGGGTTGTTAACCATTAGAAACTAGGATGAGAAATCATTAGTGTAATCCCTTGACATATTTATATGGTATGTCAAGGGGTATCCTATGGATAAGTCTAATTTTTTCTTATAGTCCTATAATATTGGAATCAATAATGGATAATATATTATTAAACCTAATATTTTATAGATATAAAGTGATTTATCTAGATTATGTGGGTTTCCTAGTATAATTATTATCACTCATACATTTTTTTGTTACTAAAACTTTCTAGAAACAAGAGGATTCATGTTAATATAGAATATTATGGAAAATAAAATCAAAATCCTAATGAGAAACCAAATGAAGTGGTATATGGAAAGAAAAACATCATTATTATTCTTAGTCAACAATCTCGTAATATGAACAATAATCTCAAACTTTGGTCAGTATCCTGACCCACCTAATAAGAGAAATATTGAGTTTTGGGTTGATCATAGTGGAAAGAATGCACAATTTTCTCCATGTAAATCTGTTGGGAAGAGGCATGAAGAAGAATGTTTCAATGGAACTAGATTATGTTATGGGTGTGTAAAAGAATGACATAAATCCATTAATAATAAAGGAAAATTTTCAGTCAACACACATGATAAGGATAATAGTATTTATACGGAATAAATATGGTTTAATGTTTTAAATGTGGAAAGTATGGGAATCGTGCAAATTGATTCCATGGAGAAAATTTCATGAAGAGAATTATCTTGGCCATATGGGTAATATTTATGTTTCATATGATGAAGATACTATGTATGACATATGAGATAAAATAATTTTTATGGAATAAAATGATAAAGTGTGGTCAATGGATTAAAAAGATACCGTAATGATTGCATGTTTATCAAGAATAATGTTGTATAAGTAATTTTTTTCTACTATGGAATAATGAAACCTCTATTTATTTTTAAACAATTGTTTTTAAAATTGTTTTTGAATGAATATGTTGGATGGTCCTAGTAACCGCAAAATGTGAGAGGGGTAATAAGTTGAAAAAGACATGATTAATGTAAGAATAACCCTTAATATAGGTATGATGATAAGATAATGATATGTCGGTTGTGAATAAGTAAACATTATGGTAATTATATCCTTAGAACAGATTAGGTATTTGTTGAAATGTGGTTTATTCTTTCATGTATAATGTTTAATACTGTTTAGAATTAAGAATAAAGAATCTTGCATGTTTTCACTATGGATATATTGTAATTCATGTTAGTATCAAAATAATAAATTATTAATGTGTTAACATGTTTGTAATGTGACCAATACAATATACCTTATGATATATGGTGGATAAGTTCTGAGATGAGTTAGTGAACATTTTTCTACAGATTTTCATTTTTATATTTCAAAATAATTTTATGTTTATCAATTTATAGAATGTGTATGTTAAACATTAGATAGATTTTAAAAAATAATGTATTTTCTCACCATAGGTGGAATTATACATATTTGGTTACTTATGCTAACATTTTTTTATGATAATGATAACTGGAATTACCTATCATTCTATTTATGGATCTCGTGATTTTCTGATAGTTCCATAATGACAAATTCATCATCATTTCTTTGAATAACAGATAATGTGTAAATTGTTCAAGGCACGAACAATGATGATATTTTACATAAAGCTAGTAATTATTTCTTATAATGTGTTTCAACATTGTGGAAAGGATCCTAAATACCAAATATATTATCTTATTACCTTTTTATTCAATGCAAAAAATAACCCATTAAATCATTGTAGATTTATGGATTTATAATTTTCAGCTTCCTCCATACATTATATTCCATAACCGTCTATCATAATTTTATTGATATATTTTTTATATCAATATTTTAACTTACCACCAATGTTGTTCTATGTGGAAGCCAAATTAAGGGTAATTTTGTGAAACTGTAATGTTTATAATATTCCGTCTGTGAAAAGAAGTTTATGTATTCCATTTTTACCTGTGGTTTTCTATTAATGAAACATTAATTTTTTAAACCATTAATATCCCAAATGATTTTTTGAGGCAAAAATTCATTTTTAGAGGTTAAAATGTAACACTCTGATATTTTTTTGACATATTTTTTTAATTTCATTGATGTCAAGTATTTTATGCTACACCAAGATATGCTTATGCAATTTGTAACATCATGTTAGCTTGCAGTTTACATAACTCTATCCCTGGCATGTGGTACAAGCAATTTCTAGTTTCCATGATATAATTTATTTCATTAAAGATTGTGAATAAGTGCAAAAATAAATATTTTTATGTTACGGTATAACCTAGACATTATAATGGATGGTATGAACAATATTAACATTCTTCTTAAAAAAATTTAAATGCAAGTAAGTTAGTTTATAAAATAGTTAAATCACACTTGATTGATTATATTAATGAAATATGTGTATAATATATTTAATATTATGTTTAATATTCATATTATATGTTATCTTGACATGATATTAGAACAAATTTATATTTTTTGGATAAATGAACTATTTTTCAAACAAATGTAGTTTTGTCGCCTTTTGATTGCACACTTATTTTAAATATATTATAGCACAAATTTATATATTCAATTCAACAACATAAAAAATTTCATTACAATAGGGATATAAAATTTTATTTATAATGAATTTTTAATATTTTTATGACAAAAATCATGTTTTGATGAATAGTAGAAATATACTAAATTTTAATTGAAAGCATATTTTTTCATCAAAATAATTTATATTGTTAAACTATATTATTTCATTATATTAATTTATAAATATAATATATTTTTATTTGTCTATATAATTTATTTCAATGTATTTAATTTTTGAAATAATTTTTATGTAAAAACATTTCAATCATTGGTAATATTTTAACTTCTTAAATCAATTATTTATTCCAAGAACATTATTAATTTAAATTTAATTTCATCAACTTTTGTGTTTCAAATTTACAAAACTAGATTCCATATTTAAAATCACTAGTGTCAAATTATATAAATATGCTCATTTATGTATTTATTATCTTGATTTTATGTATAGTGAATGTGGCAATTTGTATGTAACACAATTAATGTTAAATATGGTAAATTTGGGTAACAACTAATATGATAAGGATAATAAAATTTCCAGAAAACATTACAAAATCCTATTTGATGAATATATGTAGACCCTCAACACTGAAGGATTAGAATTAACTCGTTTAAAGAACTCTATTCATTGATAATTATATATATTATTAAAATAAAAGAAAGTGACAACATGTCACCCTCATATCTCTTATATGTATAATAATTTCAATATAATGATAAATATGAGGTTTCTTTGATAATTAATAGTGTCTAGAATAAGAGTGAAAGTATCTATACCAGGGTAATTTATTTATAATTTTTATTGATTAGATTATTAGATAAAATTATTATAAAATGATGATGTATAAATTATATAATTGTTTAAATATATTGAAAATACTACTAAATAAAATGATAATAAACATTAAAAGAAAAAAAAATAGAAAAACTATTATTTGTAGATTATACCTCGGCCAAAATAATCAAAGGATCTAGTTATTTTCCATTATGATCCATATAGAAATGATCATGACACTTATAATTTTTTATTTAAAGTGGTGTTAATGTTGTCACATTCATGTTTTAATATATAAAACATTTTAATGTAGCATTTTCTAGTACATATATTCGTATAAAAGTATTATTATATAATTTATTATAGATATCTCCATTGTATAATTTTATTTTTAAATTTTATTCCTAAAATAAGTGTATTATATAATTACACAAATTGTTGTCCTAATTATTTTATTAAGGGAAATATCAAATAAATGTTATTAAAAAGATTAAAATAAATATAATTTGAGATAATTAATATGTCCAATTAATTTTACAGATGACCCTGACCTATAATGGATATAATAAAATATTTTTTTCTTGGATAAAAGATTATCATTATATGTTTAAAAATCTATTAAATGAATAGTGTCAAAATTGTCACTTGTGATATTTTGTACAAATACTCTTTTATTAAAATATTTAAAAATCATAAATATTTTCAACAAAATAAAATAATTATTATATAGACCAATATACTCTAAATTGTTCATTTATGGTCTTATTAACATCATATAAGTATATATTATGCTACTTTAACATTGGAAATTTGGTTACCTTAGTTAAAATTAAAATAGATTAAATATGAGTTAATTGAATGGATAAGGTTTAAATTGACATAAAAACATACATAATAATAATTTTTTATTATATTAAAACCTTATCTCATCTCATATTCTAAAATAAAAAAAATTATAGTTTTTTGTAATGGGTTTTAATTTATTATAAATTAATATTGTTGGAGATCCCAAAAGTGCCCCTCACCTCAATTATGAAAGGGCGCCCCCACCCTCACCAATTCCATTCACATTGAGCATTCAGGATCAACCATACCATGACCAATTCAATTATAAAAAAAAAATTATGTTATATAGATTCCTTTTTTCTGAAAATACCCACTCTAGTGCATTTTCAAGGATATTTAGAGGGACCACGTTGAAGAAAATCTAATCTCTACTATCAATTCCTTCAAATTATTTCGTCTTCTACATCCTCTGGATTTTTATTATTATTTATTAATAACATAATTATAAAATATATACTGAGATTTTATTATTTTTATGTGACAACCTTAATCCACCTTCTATCTATCCTACGAAAAACAAAATCACCACACATGCATACGTATGTTTTACCATCTCCACGTCGTCGTGTAATATGTTTTTCACCACTTTCTTAAATGGATGAATATAATGATGGAAATAAAAACTATATGTGATTTTTATAATATTTTATGGATTATAGAGAAAAATTATATACCATTCATTTCTATACTCTTTCACAATTTTGAGAATGATATCGTTTCTTGAGCATAATTATGGCCTACCATCTCCACGACGTGATGTGATTCATATCCATGTCCACCATTCATGAATGATTATATAAATGTATATAATTAATAAATATGTTATATATATAACTATAATATAATTCTATAAAAGATGTAACTATATCCTATTTATAATAACTGCTACTTATAAGGCAAAACATGCAAGAGAAAATAAAGCGGTTAACAATAAAAGAAGAGTAATAATAAAATATTATTAATAAAGTGTTAATATGATCACATATGTTATAATAAATATAAATATAGTTCGATTATAAGTCAATGAAACTTTTTAATCCATTATACATGAGTTTTGGATACATACAAATTAAATCAAACCTAAGGTAAGGGTTTATTTTGACTCACTTTTATTTCTTTATGACATATTCCTTATACTCCAACTATTATTTTATGTGGTATTTATGATACTCATGGATGTTTTTATGATTATTATCATAATTTTTATGATATTTTATTATACATATATTTTTTATGATTTATACAATTTTACTGATTATAAATTTGATAAGGGATAATATTTTTAATATCATTACAATATGAGATTGTTTAATCGTATATATTTAGTGGGAAATATTTATCATCCACAGACATGGTTCCAAAATATAAATTCCCAAATATTATTCTTATTCACCTAAGAGTATTTAATGTTAATTTTACATAGTGGTGAATTTTTGTTAAATGGTATAAAAGGAATCTTTTTTCATTTTTGGTACGAGGTACTTTCTACCTTTCTGAAATAAGTATGAGAATAATGTTTTCTTTTAATTCATATAGCATGAACCGATTTTTACAGTTTCCAATCACCTTATTTACATGATGCATCCTTTAAAATATTTCATTTTTATTTTAAATTAAAATTTTTTCTTTTAAAATTTCATGGTATTTTGTTGAATGAACTTTTTTATAAAGAAGAAATGATATTTTCCTCCAAAATTAATTTCATCTGTTTTATAAAACGTATTTTCTATCATATATGGATTTATTTAATAGGGTTTATGTTTCAATTTTAGTATCTCTGTTATTACAATTGTTTTATTATTTTTATTTTGGAATTCTATTTATGAGATCAATTTATTTTACATGGATTATAGTATGATGGAAGGATGTTTAAGAAACCCATTATATTCCTTGTGTTTTGTTACGAATAATGATTTTTGTTATTTTGGGACATGTATGAATGATTCCATTATTACATGGGTGGAACGTATATATACCTTTAATGCATTGGGTAAATATTTATATCTCACGAAATATACATGACTGAAACAGTAAGTAAATCTAGTTTAGTCATACACGGTTGGAATGACAAGTATTTCTGGTTCACTAAAATATGGTTGGAATGGCATTTAAACATGATTCTCAAATGGACTATTTCCACTATGATGGTTTTGGGAATTATCCTTAGAAAATAAAGAAATAACATTCTATGTTTTTTTTTTGCACAACTCCATGATATATGTCAATGATATTTTACAATGGTTCATGTTCATTTTTGATTTATGCATTATGAACTACAAGGAGTTATTTCATGACTTAATAATTTGATATTCAATATTTAGGTTAATGTTTTTTAATTTTTTATGTTCATTTTTTCTTTTATATTCTCTATATTTACCCTTATAAAGAATTTGATCTCACCAATTACATATGATTTCATTTCCCTAGAATATAAATAATGGTTTTATATAAGGAAACTAAAAAAGAAGATCATTATGGGAGATATTTATGATCATTAACCATGTTAGAAGAACGCGTTCATAGTTTCCAATGACACTAAAGTAATTTGATATTGAGGATTCTGTTTTTTTCTTGTATTTTTTATTCCATAAATATAATTTAATGTCCATGTAAATCAAGCCTTAAGTCATTAAAGAAAAAGAACATGAATTTATTCTATATCTGGTTGTTTGTGTTTTTCTTCCAAATAACACCATCTCAAAACCTATCAAATAAAAAAAATGAAATGGATGTGATTTTTATTGAATGATAATAACATAAAACAAAAGGGAATGTGAAAATATAATTTTGTTGATCCTTTATGTGGGTAATGTTTGTATACCTAAAAATTAATAGTTCCTTCTATAATCCCAAAAAATGCGTATTTAGTTAATGGGTTGTGCACTACTATGTTATATTCATTATAGTGATCATACTAATTCACTATATTTAGTGGAACCCTATTAATTATTTTTTTGGATCCACCCCAAGTATAGTAAAAAATATCTTTGCTTATAGTAGTAATATTATAAATTAGGAATCATTTTTTTCATCTACCACCACATTAGTGGAATATTCACCTAGTTCAAACTCTAACAATGTTGTGTCAACATATTCATTGATGGGAATGTTATTGAAAATTTTAAAATTAATAAAATTAAAATAATATGAGTAAATCTAAATGTATTCCCCTCCATATTAGTAACTAGTAATTCTATCTCATCAGGGAGGGCTACTCAGTTTTAAACACCTAAAGAAACTATTCCATGGGTTTGAGGAGATGTTCATGTTGCATAACTAGTAAATCTCCTTCTTCATATTTACTCTACAAAGAATTAATTTCTATATATTAATATATAAATTATAAATAGTTTGAGTTATTGATCAAATAAATATTTATAATGTCTGGAAATGATGTGTTTGAGAATAGACTGTCCCTTTGATTTACCTTGTCTTCAATCTATTATTTTTTATTCTGTGCCTCCTAAATATATATTGTTATATATTGAGGAAGGTATTAAATATCCTCAATCACTTTTTCAAATATATTCATCAATTGGTTTCATTATTATAAATATTATAAGAGAGGTGGGGTAGTGTTTTTTATGCTCCCTTAAAGTGTGGAGGATCAATTATCAACTAATTTTTTTTATTGTGACTTAAATATGATTCCAAAATCTATTTATATCCCACATTTATACCAAAATGAATATATATTTTAGTACTCACATTTAGTAGTGGTAGAGTAAAGTATGAAAGTTGATCGTCATATTGTTATATCTCAGTCTTCTGAGGTTCTTAAAATTTTTCCTTCCCATCTTCCTCATGTTATTTAATAATGATATTTTTATGTGATTTTCAAGGATCATATGAAAATATAATTTATATTTTTCATTGTAAAATTTCTTGATTTATTAGAGGTGTCTCTCAAGGATCCTTTGTTATCAACCACACACTATCAATTTTCTTAAATTAAATTTTTTTTTTCATAATATTTTTTAAAATGGTAAAAATTAGCATTTTTTATTACCACTACATGAATTAATTTAAAATATAAAAAAATATGTGAATTAAATTAATGAATTTACACAAAATATGTGAGTGAAATTATTGAATTTACAAAAAATAAATTGATCATAGGTTTAGTTATCAAGGTTCATTCACTATCCATTTTAATTGTTTTTAATTAAATTGATAACTCATCCCATCATATAAGAGTTATCATTCTGCACATAAATTTTGAGTCCTAGATAATATTATATATCTATTCAGTGCACCTTTTCCCGCAACCAATAATTGTATAAAAAAATAACCACATATATATTTAGTATGAATAAACATTCTATGTATATATAAATTATATTATATTTTATATATCGATAAAACAAAACTACATTATAATATGTGTAAGATAATATAAGGAAGGGAATTATTATTTAGTAGACAATAGAATGAAGCTATGAAAGATTATAAGGGATAAATTTAAAATGGAAACCCTTATCCAAAACAAACATACTTCATTATTCCAAATTAATAAACAAATTAATGAAATAATGGATAAGGAACAGAGAACCCCATTGAAAATCAACACTTGAATCTATCCCCAGATTAGTTACTAACCATCATAATTATTAGATAGGGATAATATATAAACATAAAGAAATGAAATAAATTGACAGAAAATAAATAATATTAAAAGTAAATGACGAATTACAAAAAAGATACTAAAATCCTAGTCTAGATAACTATGAATTATAAATAATTAAAAAATAAGGGGAATGAGGGTTTTAAAAAAATGGAAGATGAGATATTTAGTAATTCGTAACCTATATATGATAATAATTCCAAATAGTAATGGAATATAATGAACAATATTCAACATTAAATGATTTTATATTTTTAATAGTATTAAAATATTATAAATCTCTTTATTCTATTAATTTTTCATCCTTCCTCTAATCAATATGATATTTGGCTACCACTTCCTTTCATGTATCATGGTATAAAATAATTTGGTCAATAATGATCAAAAATGTGTTATGTAAGAGGGGTTTTTTCTTATTTAACATCCCAAGGAAGAAACATGAATATTTTTATCCCACACTCAAACATGAAGTAATCATGAAAATATATTAAGAGTCAATGTTTTTAATGAAAAAGTATGATTTCAATGTCTATTTAACATATAAAAAAATTCAAGGCTTCTAATGTGTAATGTTCAACTGATTTAAATGTTATAACATAGGGAAAAAAATTTAGTCAAACAGGTTCCATGATTATATTAAAAAAATTATGCTCTTTAAATATTTTAGAAATAAATAATCCCATGATTTATTAAACATACAAGATCCATGTTTCACTCAATGAAATGATGATATCTTGAATAAAATGTCAATAGTGTTTGGAATAACTCTCATGATAAGAAAACTTAATTGGGTTTGTGATCATGGTAATAGATTATTATAATGGTTCAAACACATAAAAATGTTTACAAAATAAAATTTGATGAATTATTTAATATCAACAATCTTTTAGAATGAAATTTTTTGAAATCATGTAAAATTTATCCAAATCATCTCAAAGGTAAAAAATTGTTATATATTTCCTATTCTAACTAAGGTTACCCAAAACATAAAACCTAAAAAATACTCATAAAACCAATTATCACTCCCCCACACATAAATGATACTCTAAGTAACATCTTATTACCTACAGTTAGGTATTTACACCTATTTGGATGTCTTCAATTTTAGTTTGATTTGTCTTGTAACTCTCAAAGATGGAGAACATTTTTTGGAATACTGATTAAAATTTTGTGGATATATGTTTGTTTTAGTTTAGGGAAAATGAGTATAAAAGTGTTAATCGATTTTTTTGGGTCACCCAATGTTTTAAGGACTCTCGATTTGTGGTGGATTTTTGTGTAACAATATGCATTTTCTAAATTATGTAGGATTAATTCATGTCATTTAATGAGAATACCTGATGTGTATGTTCTGCGGGCTGGATGTCATGAACATTATACACAACATGAATGGATTAAATTTTGTGTAACAATTACACACCTTTTATGATAAAAATGTCAGTTTTTAATAAAAAGGTGACATGTTTTCTGGTGTTTATATGTCCCAATTATTACATGTCATTTAGTGGTGTCACACAACAACTAAATGTAATAGATTAAAAGTTCAGTGTGTCGTACAAGGTATATTTTATTTCATTTATTCATAGATACTTTGTCTCTCGACCTAGAAGGCTTATATATTGATATTTTAGATTCCTTATTTTATTCAAAATGATATATTTAGTTATAGATAACTGATGTGATCTGATTGAAAATCTCTGGGAGAGTATTTCTTTATTCTTCTATATTAAATTGATCATGGTAGCACCATTGCATTTATTTATTCAATCCATTGATCTATGGTGGTGTTTTCTTCATATTATCTCTATATCCATTGTGTGATCTTGTTTCGAGGGTCATTTTCAATGTTAGTTGTGGTGTGGAAGGTGTGCATAAATGAGGAATCTATTATTTCCAATTCTTATACATCCATTTTGTTGAATTAAAACAATTATAATACATGTACATATTCTCTAGTACCTATTTTTTTTATTATAGTGATCTTATTGATGGATAATACTTTGTTTCAATGTTTGAGCATTACTTTGAGGTTTGTCGTTCCATCATTAGCTTGTATTGATAAATTATATTGCACAACATTTTATAAATTGATTTATTAAAAAATTTGAAATTATTTTTTTTTTCCAGTTTTTATATTGATTTGTGATAGAAGGTGGGTTTTACTCATATTTGGAAAATGGAAAAGGGGTATTCTTAAAACATTGTAATGATATAAATAATGCATCAAAATTCAACCCTTGGGTATATAGGTGGGAGTTTTATCATAGGTATATCATCTATATTACCATCAAGAGGATAGCTCCTGGGTATTCTCTATACTCCATAGTCCAGTAGTTCTGATGACATGTTCATGGAATTGTTGTGGATTTTACTCATGGGATGTTCTTTTTCTCCGTTAGTAATTATTCTTGGGACATGGTGTGCACAACTCATTGTTGTGGTATGATTATCTTATATATTAACCATTTGAGCTCTTTTTCTTGATTTACATGGGTTGGGATTTGTACTGTTATGGATTTTATATGCATGATTTTGATTTTGATAATTTATATTGGAAATCAAGATTGAAATTAAAATACATGGCTTTGTTTTGTAATTTATTGAAAAAGGGAAACATTTACCATTCATTTGATAGAAGTTGTGTACTTATTTTTATTCCATGATTTATTTATAATGAGAATACTTATGTTATTTGTATACAGAATTTTTATGGATCACCACGGTGAGACCCTAATGAGCATGTTATCTCACAGCCGGTGTACACCTTTGGTAGTTCACAGGCCTGGATATGTAATTTGATGAAGGGAAAGGAAAAGTGATTGAGTGAGGCAATGATGTTTTTAGTCAGTTGAGTTGAGTAACTAGTGGTGATATGGTGGGAATTTTTTCCTTCTATCACATGGAGTAGTTGTATTTCATATTTTGGTGGCCTTTTATAGTTTTACCTGCACTAGGAGATTATTTATACTCTATAGTTTTTTTTGTTTTAATAGGGTATTTTCAGTTATGGAATATATTTATCTTCTACATTGTTATTTATATTCTATATTTTTTCCCCATGGGTTCTTTAGGTAGGGAAAAATAATTCCTTATAGTTTTCCATTGATGTCTTGGTGATATTCATCTTACCATGGGGAATAGGAATTCCATTCAGGTATGTGATAGGTTGGGTAAGGTACCATATTTGAGAGTGAATTTGGTTTTGTTTGTTTATCCACATATTAAATTTGGTTTTCTAGAAGATTATTTTTCATGGGATGTTTAGTATATTGGATATATGATTTTTCAATACAATAGAGTTATATTGTGATGAGTTCCTATCCCACTCATTCAAAGATGAAACTCAATTTACCATGGGATATAAGGATTAGTGTCTCTTTTTTCAGTTATTTATGATACTCTCTATTTTTTTGGGTTTTCTATATTGTACTATGATTTTTTGATTTTTTGATAATTTTTTTTCTACACCAGTATGGATCAAAGATGTGTTCTATGAGTCAATAAAAAGGGCCCTAATAATGCTTCATAATGAAATCCTTAGACTGATCAGAATATTATTGATACTATTAAGTGAACATTTCGTTCTGTTGACTGAAATGTTCCAAAAGATCAGAATTCATTCATTGATGCATAGATATGAGCTAGAGGATATACGGATCGATAATGATAGTTCTTTCATGAGAAACGAGCATCCATTTTGGGTATAAATTTACCTCAATAGGTATAGGAATAGTGAGACAATATGGATCAGGTCTTTGACTTCTAGTATACACCTAAGATTATCAAGGTTAAGTGAATGGAATTTTGGCTTGGGACCCCCAAATAGTGGTGGTGAGGTTCCATGGAAAATGCTGATAAGAATATGGGATTATACTAGAAGGGTTTCAATACTATCATCATCATGATGATTTATCTTGTGTCCTTGATGACAGAGATGTATCTAGAGTCGCAATATTTTTAGTTGGGAGAGAACGTAGTGTTAGCATACACAAATATATTTTCTGAACTTATTTATTTTTCACCAAAGGTTATGAGTAATGGCTATATAAAATATTATAAGTACATGTAGGGTTTGTGAATTGATATCAGAACATAGGTATTTGTACTAAATATTTGGACCTATGCAAAGATTGGGGATATGGAAATAATTTCTGAAATGAATACAGAAGGTGAAATTTTATATTTTTCACCTTCTTTTCCACCTAGAGGAATATGTAGTGGAGTTATAGAGAAAAATAAGGGGAGGACCATCGCAAGATTAGTGGAGGTCATTCTTAGTAGAAGGCCTTCTCATCATATTCGTTTGTAGCTTGCAGTGTGCCTCTGACATTCTATCATCGTGGAAAGGTAGGACATACCTAGAATTATTTTCCAACAACAACAAATATGTGTAATATTTTTGAGGATTATGGTTATCTGCAATGTTTCTATCGAGAAATTTTTACGCCTCAACGTGTTTAGAGATCATCATCTCTAAAGGATACTTCAATATAGTTAGATTCTTAAAATACTATAGATCTCTACACCTAGGCCATGGAGTGAATCATCCTAACAGATTAGATATGTTTTTAGTGGAGGTAAATGTGGTCCCTGTAATAGTGGGACGTACCATCTTTATTTCATCATTAGTAAATGTGTCTTTATTTCATATTTTTTCATCCATATCATTTATATTTGACCATTTTGTTAATATGAGTAATCATATGATCGAACTCATTCCCTTTGTAAAAGAGTAAGATACAGCTATTTGGATGTGGAATGAGAAAGGGTTTTGGGTTAATTATATTGTGTTACCAATAGATGATGTGGTTCTAGTTTGGGATTTTATTTTTTATCTGTATTGGTTTGACTTCATCATCAGGATGGATTGGATTGTTTCTCTTTGAGATGATGTTGATTGTTATCATCACTGTGTCTCATTTATTATGACTGATGGGTACTCACAAGTGTTTCATGTGGAGTGGGATCTGAGGTCTGATCATGAAGGACCTTACATCCCAAATCTCATGGTTTTTTTCTTATTTTTAAATTGGGCTTAATGATTTTTCATATATTTTTGACTATCCACCTATTTTTCATGGTTTTTAGGATGCTTTGTCATATTATTTCTCTAGGCTTCCTTTTAATAGGGAGTTTAATTTTATGATTTACTTGGTTCCATGTACGTTGATGATATTAATACCATCTTATCATATGGATCCAAGATAAATTAAAGTGATCAATATTATGTTGGAAAATCTTGTGGAAAAAGGTTTTGTTTTCCCTAGTGTTTGGCCTTGGGAATCCCTATTTCTCTTTTCCAAGACAGAAAAAGTTTTACACTGATTATGAATAAAATATCAAAAGTTGATCAGCGTAACAAATAAGAACAAATATCATTTTCTTCATGTGGATGATTTGTTCCACCAGGTAATGGGTGAAAGTTTTTATTGATTATTGATCTTTTCTGTGGTTATCATCTTCTCACAGTTTGATATAGTGGCACACCAGAGATGGATTTCAGGAGAAGGTATGGCCTTTAAGAATATATTATGGTTTTTTTAGTATGAATAACACTACATTAGCTTTCATGGATTTAATAAATCGGATATTCTACAAATATAATGAAATTTTTTTGGTTGTGTTCCCAAATGAAATTTTACTTTAATTGAGACTTGAGCATGATAGTGGGCACAATTTGGGATTGGTTTTGGAAATACTGAAAAGTCACCATATGTGTGGAATTATTGTTGAAATGAACATTATTTATTAATGAAGTGATGTTATTAAGAATATTTATATCTAAGGATGGATTATAAGTTGATCTTTAGAGGGTTTGTGAAATATTGTAATGGGATCACTAATGAAATGTCTTAAAAGGTCATTGAATCAAAGGAAATTATAGTTACTATCGATAATCTGTCATGGATTTATTCAAGATAATGTCACATTTTACAAATACTCCAAGAAAAGGGGTAAAATTCATGAGACATTCAATGTGTTAGTCTTCTTTCAATGATAAAAAAAGAATTCTGGCATTGGATACTATTTTTATATTTGCAGGTCCTAGTAAGGGGTATGTGGTTTTCATTGATGCTTCTTACACCGGGTTAGAGTTATGTTTACATCCAAGAAGATCATGATGAGGATTATATTTCTCATAAACATAAAATGCTTGATTAGAATCACTGCACTCATGATTCAGATCTCACTGCAGTTTTGAATTCATTTATGTATTGGATGGATTATCTTTTTTGGGAATGGTTATCAATATTTTTATACAATAATAGTACGAGTTTAATATTTTCATAGAATAACTTTAATTTTAGATAGAAACTATGGGGGGAATACCTTCAATCATTTGACTTCGATATCACCTACACCATAAGGAAAGGGAATGTTGTTGAATGTGATCATATCATGAAAGTACCATAAAAAGATATTGTGGAGAAAAAGGAAGAGTAAACCCTTATATATCTTTATGTTCAGTTTTATCTGGATGCTATAGAGGATATTTCAGGTTTTTTTCTAACCACTATTTAGTTATTATCATATATATTTTAATTCTATTATATAGATTTTGTACTATGATGTCATGTTCAGAGGAATTTGAGAAACCCTATATGGTTGGGATAATTTTTTAGGTCAGTCTCTCTCTTTACAATATATGCTCTATTTTGGGGAGCATATTATTATCCCAGAACTAGTAAGAAACACAGTTTTGTTTTATTTTCATAGTTTATCATGTTACATACATAAACAATTATTCAAATATATATTACACATGATATGGTAATTCTAGCGACTAGTTATGAAGCATGACATTACGGATTATGTGTCCTACTGTTACACCTACCAATATATAATGGTTGGAAATATGATACATTTTGTTTCCTCCAACCATTTCTAGTGCATATTTGCAAATGGGAAAATGATCTATTGACTTTGTTTTTGGGCTAACACAAACTACCCAAGAGAGAAATGCTATATGGGTGTTGATTTATTGGTTAATAAAGTAAAATCATTTCATTTTTATCAAATAGACCACAAAATTTGATGATATTGGTATGTTTTATGTGCATGAAACTATGATGTTACATGTGTTTCCTTCACATATTTCTTCAGAAATGGATCCTAGGATTATTTTGAGTTTCTAGAGAATTATCTAAGAGGTGATGGAGACACAACTCAGATTGATTACAAGTTATCATACAAAGGAATACAGCCAAATAGATCATTTTATTGATATCCTCGAGGTTTAATTTTATGCATGTGCAATTGAATTGTGTGGATCATGGGATTTCCATATGTGATTTATTGAGTTTTCATTCAATAATAGTTATCATTCATAAATCATAATGTCTCATTCTGAGGATTTATTTGGTTGAGTGTGATGTTCAACTATTTTTTAGGTAGAGGTGGGAGACGATTTTTTGGTGGGTCCTAGTTTTGTTCAAGAGACATTTTTGAGGATTAAACACAAATGTCTCAATTTGGGTACCATGTAGTTTTAGTAGAAACAATTTATGTATTTGTAGCCTAGTACTTTGGAGTTTTTATAGGTGACATGGTTTTCTTAAATGTTTCACATAAATTTTTTATCCTTGGGATAGTATGATAGGTAATTTTGTCCTTGAGGTATGCTGGACAATTTGAGGTAACAGAAAAGATAAGGAAGGTTAATTATCCTTTAGCATTACTGATGTAGTTGATAGTCGTTACTAATGTTTTACACATATCACATCTCAGGAAATATCATCCTGACCCCACTCATTTTCTTGAGTTGGGAAGATATTGTGTTAGAAAAAGATGTTTCTATTTTGAGGTATGCAGTTGAGATTGTGGAATCTAATGTGAAATTATTGTTTTTGTAGTATATTCCATCTGTCAGAGTCTTATGTAGGTATAAATTATATTCTCAGGAGATTTGGGAGTTCAGGTAATTGACAAAGGAGCAATGGAATGCCCATTATTCCAAACATCATTCTTATACATGACTTCTAATGGATGGGGAGACTTTTTGTGGAGAGTTTATAACATTC
Source organism: Viscum album (assembly GCA_963277665.1). Lineage (NCBI taxonomy): Eukaryota > Viridiplantae > Streptophyta > Magnoliopsida > Santalales > Viscaceae > Viscum > Viscum album. The sequence continues at coordinate 285,214,461 of OY728153.1, read as the reverse complement.
CATTATTTTCTATCATATATTTTATGCCAGTTTAATTGATTTTATATTTAATTGATAAAATCATGGTACTCTTATGGAGATAGAGAATTTATTGGGGGGGAAATGACATAATATTATAGGATCGGTTTTTTTGGATTAAATGGAGACTAGGAAAAATTATATAAATAGACTTTAGGGGTTTTCCCAATGTTCACAGGTCTCCCATGGTGTTGTGGGTTTTCTTGTAAGAATTTTCAGTTTGTATAGTATAAAGGAATTTTACATGTATAGTAACAAGAGTACATGATTTGAATCTTCTATAATGATTATTCCATAAACCTGGTACACCACATGAATGGATTATGCTCTATGTAACGACTACAAACTTTGTCATGTTAAAAGGTTGGGTTTAATATAAAGGTGATTGGTTTTTAGGTGTATTTGAGTCCTAAGGAATACATGATGTGTAAAGGTATTACACACCATGTAAATATCATGGATATGGATTTAAGGATCCTTATGAATGAAATGTTATTTTACTCTTCATAATCTACATTGGATGTCAACCAAGATGTATTATCTAGTGATTTTAGGAGTCTCCATTCAGTTATTATTGATTCATTCATCAATTTATCACTGTTATGGTTGGTTTATGATTAAAAAAGTGAGTATGTATTTCATATAATTCATATATATTATTTTTCTTTATTCATTTCATTTTGTTATCAGTTTTTTTATCACGTGTGATGTTTTCTGTTGATTATCTCTAGATCTATTTTTCGATCTTGTTCTCAGGGACATTTCCTTTGGTGGATGTGGTGTGGTAGGTGTGTGGTCCTGAGGTATGTATTGTATAGTCAAATATTCTAACACATTTTTTGAATTTAATAAATTATTTTATTTTTAGTTTGGTTTTAGGGCCACTGTTTTTATTATTTCAATCTTCTTGTTGAAGTATCCGTTAAGGGCATGTGTGAATCCATGTATGAGGTATGTGGTTATGTCTCTACTAATTTTTATTGAACTGTATTACTTTTAATTTTATAAATTTATTTATAAATATTTTTTTCATAATCTTTTGTGTGTGTGTGGAAGTAATTCGGATAAATTGTGGGTTTTATTTGGTTTTTGGGTATGGGAAAATGGTGTATTTTCAAATAATATAAATATGTAATGAAATAAATCACAATTGATGGATTGGATACATAGTTAGAAGATTTAACGTATGTTCATTATTCGTATTATAAATGGGATGTTAGATCATGTGTGATTTCTCTACTCCATGGTCCAATCTTTCTTGGGACATATTATTAACATTGTTGGTGGGTTCACTAATGGGGTGTTTTCATTCTCTTTAAGTTTGTGTTCTAGGGACTTGTTGTATACTATTCATTATTTTTTTATGAGTAGCCTACTAAAAAGTCCTATTTAGTTTAATATAATGATTTACCAATTTAAAGATTTATAATAATTTGGATTCAAAATGAATGATTTTTATTTTGGTAAATGATTATAGAAATTATTCTTGAAATTGATATACCTACATTTTTTGGGAATTTTTGTAAAAAGAGAAACACATAACAAGGTTTCAATAAAACATCATTTCTACTTATCATGCCCTATTTTATTCTAAATGAATATATATGAGTTATTGGTATAAGTACTTATTATGGAACACCTGGGTGGGACCCTACAAAGCTGATGAGATGAGACCCTATGTACCACTTCAATAGTGTATACACCTGGTAATTTCTTTTGGTGTTAAGGTATGGCCCCACAGTGAGTTGGTGAGGTTTTTGAATAGTTTAGTTGTGTTTTTGGTGGAGAGATGGTATAATATTGTCCACACTGTCACATGGAGTACATGGTTATCGTATTTTAATAGTCCTTTGTGGTCGGACATGTACATAGAGATTGATTTTACTCATGAGTTTTTTTATCAATTTGTTTTTGGTTATTCCATATATTTATATTTTATAATATAGTTAATAATTTATATATGAACCATATTACAACATTAGGCTAGGACAAGTCATTCTTTTCAGTTTTTTTTAATACTTGGTTTCTATTTTCTAGCCTATGGGGACTGGGAATGCCCTTCGGGTATGTGATTGATCATATCGGGTAATATATTTTAGATGCTGTCTATGATTGTTTTTTTATGAAACCCACCAACTATTTTCCAAATATAAAAATTTAGGTAGAAACCATAATTAGATGAAAAAACAACTTAATTTTTATTATATGACAAATGTATTGAGTTAAGATCCAATATTACACATTCTTCAACCTATAGAATTAAAACTAATAATGCATAAGTGATTAAAGTTCCTAATTTGTTTGTTGTATTAATTGTAATTATTTCAATGTAGAATAAATACAAAATGTATAGAATTTGGGAGATGATAAAGATCCTGATAGTGATTTCTATTTCCCATATAATAATGTGAAAAGGTAACCTGGTTCATTCTATCCTCAATTGATGGGCAATGAGATATACATGGGGTTTCTATGTTGGAATACATGGATTGATAGATTATATGTAGTCATATACATTTTTTATTGGAGAGATTATGTTAAATGAAATATATTAAAACTATTTTTATTGATCGAAGAAGTACATATAACTTGTTACATGATAATTTTGGATGTATTTGGAAACAATTTCTTAAGAATAGAGTTATCATTGAATATATGGGTGTATCATATTTCTTGAATAATGTTATAATACGAAGAGAAATGGTTGGAATATATAAAAATAAATAAATAATTATTTTTCATGATTTTATCTATATGATGTGAAATATACCCTTTGAATGTTGTTTGTAGTGATTAGAGATACCATGATATTATATTATGGGGGTTTGATCAGATTTGTTGGATGTTGAATTCATATGTAATATATTTTACACAACACATAACATATGAAATAGAAATGTGTTGGGTGTTTCTTATATATATATATATATATAATATTTTTATATATAGGAGTTGAAAATTAGAAAAGGAAGATACTCAAAATGTTCAATAACATCTTTTATGATACATAATATATTTATTTATTAATCACACAAATCTATTGAAAAGTTAATTGATATATACATTTTTTATTACATCCAAAATATGAAAGTGACATGAGAATAGGTTGATACATAATATTTTAATGTCTTTTTATTTAATTGATTGAAAATATGAAAAAAATATTTCAATGGTAAAATACTAACAGAGAGAATAAGAGTAACAATATAATATGTTTGATTCTTGAGAGGAAAAAGTTTTCAAAAAGAAAATAAATTACATAATAAAAAATATATTTGGTTATCATAGAAGTTGTATATAATATTTTCATTTTATTATTTACATTTTATATTGTATGTAAATTATTTGAATTGTATCATATTTTTGATTATATTAAAAATCTTACATGTTAAATTGAAAAAAGAGGAGAATCTCGAGAATTTTAATTCATTCAATGTTAGAAATTTTTATTCATGAGTTAAACACCATTATTAATTAGTAATTTTTTATTTATGTTCGGTGATTGTGGAACTTCTACCCAGAATTCATTATGCCTTAATAGATGATTCAATGACCATTATAGAAGAAACATTACATGGATCCATGCCGACATGGATGATGCATGTAATTTTTGTTGAAGGTTTCAACGATTAGAAACCAATGTCTATTGAGAGATATTGACTACGATTAAATGAATTTTAAGGAGGAAAATAAACTTGTGTGTAATGATAACTTATTTTAATTAGGGTAATGAGTGTTATTGAATTATGAAAGTTATATATATTTGATATGGAAAATATAACCATTGTATTTTTTAAATTAAATAAATATTTTAAGAGAAGGATGAGAAATACATTATTTTAGAGAATCCATCAATGTTGAGGCTATTTCACAATTGAAATAATTAGAGTGGGAGAGGCGAAGAGAATAAAAATGTATATACGAGTGATGTACTAATGTGTCAACGAAGTGGGAGAAGAAGGTTGGGGAGGATTAGTAGTCCCGACACGGTGATATTCATGTATTATTGAGTTCGAAGAACTAATGTGATATTCTATAGGGTCATATTGAGGTTAAGAAACATCAGAACCGTATAAGTGATAAAGACCTATTGTACTAATTCTAATGATAATATCTATGTGAATAATTATATATCATGTGTTGATGTTCTATGGCACAAGAATATATGATTTTTGACTGTCTTGTTCATGGGTTTCTTTGATACATCCAATGATGAAATTTTGGGATAAAGTGTAAGGAACCATTCATGTAATTTCTCATTATTTTTTGAAGTTATTTCGCCCATATGGGATATATTATAATGAATCAATGAAAATATAAAACAAGTCAATGTTAGGAATCCTTATTGGCAACAAACCTTGTAAAAACCATGCATTCAATTCTCTACAATATACATTCTTCATTACGTATTGTGGTGTGTTTTTTGAGTGCATAAAATTATTCGTATCTCTTAACCAGGGAAATTATTGGAATATTGAGAGGGATGTTTAAATATAAAATTTAATTTTTTAAAAATGTTATAGCAGATCCATCTCTCCTCTATATTGAATTCATTGTCCACTATACAATTTTAGATTTATCATAACCAATACATATTCACTCTTATTGGATTTATAGTCAATCATATTTTGTATTGATATATATGTATGTTATATTTTAGGAGAATTCAGTTTTTCCCCATATATAGAACTCAATATCTATCCATATCTAAGATAAAATAATGTTTTTGACTAAAACTGTAAGGAACAGGAATGAAATAGAGAAAATGAAATTGAGAATGAACTCAAATGTAAAGGAGGATTAAACGCTAATGTAAGTTAATACGGGGTTTAATTTATATAGAAAATAAATTGATTATGATCCTCTATATGAATCAATATATTTTCGTTGAGAGTAATAGGAATGTGTCTCTACAAAAAAAATTCAGTACCTCTACTATGAATTTAATTATTTCCTGAGGACTGTTACCATAAAAGTATCCAGTTATATTTTTTGGTTTATCCGGGGAATAGAATGTGAAAAAAACAATATTTTTTAAGTTTATGAGATTCCAGAAGCATTGGATAGAAATTTATACAAGTGAAGCACTCTCAATAAACTTATTTATGAAAAATTAGAATATGTATTTCTTTGCAATGAACATATTTCCATACTTAATGATTTATTAAAAAGAAATCTGAGATGATTTTTAGTATGATTTTTTTAAGATGATATCCAAGCATTAGAATATTACCAGAAAGATAAAATTGAAGTTACATGTTCTTAATTGGAGAGAAAATCCCAAATTTTTAAGGACCATGATGATTTTTTAGAAGATGTTGTAAATAAGAATGAATATCATATTTAGATGTTGAAGATATAAATTAAGTAATGTTTATCATGAATTGAGGATGAAAATAATTCCCTCACAAATATGTTTCTTGAATATGAGGTTAAATTTTGGAATCTAGAATCAATATAATTTTTAACTTCCCAAATAAATTATAAGAAAATTGTTATAATAAATTATCATTAATTTATAAATTTATCTAAAATACTAATATTTATAGTTTTAAGAGATTAAAATGAGCCAATAATCTATCTACTATAATATATTAAATAAATGTAATTTTTTCTCTAACCGTTTTAATTTTTATGAATAAAATTTAATATACTAAATTTGTTTAAAATCAAAATATGAATAAAATGGGGAAAAATTATATAAAAATTTCCACCACATCAAGGGTTGATATAGATAAATATAAGAGATTCAACTTAATAAGAAGTGATCCAAAAATTTTGATTTCTTCTTGAAAATATCATGGTATAATATTCAGATAAACTATATTTATATACAATAGAAGAATTTTTATTGGCCAATATGGGTCTTTTTGGATCATTGTGCTTACATTAATATCAGGTTGGAATAAAATATCAATAAATTATGATTATAAGATTCTTAAATGTAGGGGGATAATAATTTCAAATATATGTATATTTTATTTATAAAAACAATATTTAAAAGAGAGAGTAAATATATCTATCATGAAAAGATTTGAAATTCATAATACTTCTATTTTCAGTTAAAAATATGATCATAATGAAAAGTGTTCTAGTGATAACAAAACATTGAAAATATGTATACTAATTTGAAGATAATAAAACATTATCAATAAATAAAATTATTAGATGAATCATCCATGGGATGAAATGATGTGAAAAAATTTGTAAAAAACAATGAATGTTTAGAAAAATACACCAGATATTAAAATAGAAACGGATTCCAAAAAAATGTGGATATTTTAATACTATAGAAGTAAAATTAAATATAATGGACCATTATAAAAATTCATTGAATTCCAATACTAAAATAAAAATTCTTGATTCAACAAGGTAATTAATTAAATAGAAGAATAAATGGACTGGTTTAGTAGCAGAAATCAAAGATTATGAGTTTGATATTCTTCCTAAAAATCTTCACATGAATGGTTATAATAAATCATGTAGAAACTACTCAATGAATAAGGTTGTGAAAAATAGTGCTTCAATATTTGGTGAGCTCAATTTGAAAAGGAAATACATTTTTAGAAATAACAAGAAAGTGTAATAATTAATTTGAAACAGGTTATTCAATATATATATAATCTTAAATATCATGATATAATCTATAAAAATGAAGTTAGAAATAGTAATTAATGAAATATTTTTGAGGTATAGGGAATATTATAACATCTAAAAGGGGTGTATGGGTTTCCTACTAGTTTATGAAGAAATGATGAAGATGGAAAATATAGCAGAAGAGAATGTATATGCTTGAATGGACTTTGTTAATAAGTTAAATCAATAAAATAAGTCTACAAATAAAATATAGAAATCCATGCTTTATATTGATGTCTATGTCTATAAAATAAAAATAAATGAAATCATAATGATTTTTTGTCAATATGGAGCTCAAAATAAATTGGTTTTGGGTTGAAAAATAAATCGCATCCATGTTTCTTTATAAATGGATTTTAATATCTAGAATATCCTCATAATCATAAAATCATATATTTATGTGTAGTAAATTTAAAAGGATGTTTCAAGGGTAAAATTAATGAATAATATAGTCATTATACATCTAGAAGACGCATCTGTTATCAAAGTCGTAATGCCTCATTACAATACATCAATTTTGTTAGAAATAAGTTTGAATATTTTTCATGAATAAAGTCAACCATGATAAAGATCAAAAAAATTATTCTTTATATGGGGAGAAAACAATGTGAATAAACTTCTATATTATAATATGTTGCATGCATCTATAATTTGGATAGTAATTAATGGATGATAAATGTTGAGGATCCATAACCTTTTTCTAATTATTTTTTTCATTATAATAAATTCTATTCATTATGGGGGAGTGATTATTAATATTTTTTAGGGGAGATACATTATTGCACTTGAATATTGTTTAATATCTTAATTGAAGATGACTAAATGAATATTTTTTTGATATATTTGTTTAAAGTATACCTAAAAAATATTTTAGTGTCAATTTCACATGCATGCCATTCTTATTGAAAACAATTATGTCTTGTTTAGTCACTCATAATTTATATAGTATGAAAGATCATGTAGATTTTGAGTTGAATAATTAATTACTCATAAATAAATGAATTGTGTTATGATTTTTTTTAGGTGCTAGAGTAGGATATAACTTTTAATAAGGAGGAAGATATGTTATATAAAATTCATTAATGGAGTATGTGATCTGTATCACTTTATATTTTTTTATCACATATTGTTTTTTCAATAGTCAAGCGACAAAATATTAAATTTCAATTTAAATAGTCTATGATAACAAATCACATGGAAAATAAGTTTTTAATGGGTCTATTATATATCATTTCTATATATCAAAGACTAAAATAGAAAATATGTGATAAACTAGGGTGGTTATGATGATCCCAATGAATCTTATGTGCATCTCATAAAGAGATAAGCATAGTTATTACGATTTCATCAATCATAAATGGATAATATAGGTGATAGATTTGAATCTAATGTATTGGAATACCTTGATATATATATTCTAGTTAGTAACCACATAAATCATAAGATTAGATATTTGATTATAAAAGAAATATAAGAAATATTATACGATTGATGGAATAATGGTATTCAATATGTTACCTGATGATGTTGAATTATGATAGATGAAACTACTGAATAATTGAGATGTAAATGATTATTTTTCTATATTTGATAGTTTTGAGGGAAAATTAATGTGAATAGAAATGAAAATAATACCAGGAAACCATCCATGGATTACTTTTCATGATATTTTATGTATCAGGTGAAGAAAATTTCTTATAATATAAGTGATATATAATAGTTTCTTTTTCTTATATATTTTATTACAGATAGTAAAATGTGAGTATTTGGATCTTCTATGGAACATATTTTGATGTTTTTTACATTAAACATCTATAATAGTAATTTAGGTGATGATATATCCAGTCAATTCAATAACCACATATTCATTAATTAAACAACACAATTAATTAATGATTTCCTGATCCATGTTATGTGATTAAAAATTATCTAATAATAATGTTATTCACCATGATAGATGATTTTGAAACCATTTAAATTGAAACACTATATTAATTCATGCTGATATTTAGGATTCCTATAGAATTTGGGATGATTGGGATGTTTAAAATCCAACATATATATGGGATATTGATCAAAATTAAATGAGTTCGAATGAGAAAAAACTAGTGGAAAATGTTATCCAACATTAGTTGGGGGGTTAATCTTCTTCGATGAAAATGATGATTTCCATTTTCAAATATGGAAAAATATATTCGGGATACTTTATATAGGTATTGAATATATGATTAAAATGGATAATTAATCTATTATTAAGGGAAAATCAAAACTCCTACTGATGTTTACAATTTGAGTGTATCATAGAGTGCGGATTTATCTAAATCCTAGAATGAAGAACCTATTTACTAAAAAAGAGGGAGGAAGTGGAGGATAAAAAATTATTAGTCCCATACCTATGATATTCATGTATTATAGTGGTTGAATAATTGTGTTTTTATGATAGTTTATCAATGTGATATTGAGAATCTTGAAAGTCATAGATGTGAATATGTCCAAAGATATTTAATCTTAATAAATTCTGAATGCAAGGAATTGAAATGTATATTAAATTTGATACTATAGGAAAAGATAATATTATGTAAATTCTTATATTCTAGTTAACTGGAAAAATCTATTGATGAATTAGTGGAATCCTTTTTAAAGAAATAAATTGGATACTCCATGATCATTTCAGGATATATCTCATGGTTATGGGATCTAGTATATATAATTCATCATGTGATATAAATGGATATCTAGGAGATAACCCTCAACCATATTCTTCGATGTTTGAAAATTTAAGAAGACAACATATATTTTACTCATTCATGTTTAATAATTGAAATATATTACTTTGAATAACCCAAAAAACATTATTAGATGCCCAAATTATGAAAATGTTGTATAAAAATAATATGTTATTGTAAATCCAGTATAAATTCTACATTTCATGATAATTAGAGTCTTGATAGATAAAAAATATATCCATAACTCTAAACATGTAAGGAGGTTCATATATTGAGAGGGGAATTAAGAGGTATAATATAATTTGTTATGATTCTTACAGATAATTCACCACCTTCAAAGTGATTTAATAGTACACTAGGAAAATAAAAAATTTATTAAAAAATTATAAAGAATACATTGTTTAAAACCCCAAGTGGATAATAGTTTTTTTCTTCCCCAACCACAGATGTTCTAAAAATTATCTTAAATATTATGGTTGGTTATGTTTCTTTGATTAAAGTAACTATATATTTTCTATCAAGTCTGAATGACATCCCACCAGTTTTAAAACCCTCCTTGGCTAGTATACTAAAAATACAACCAATTTGTAAGTCATTATAACTATCATGTTAGGTGGTGTAAATATGTTTGGACATTCTACTTCCACAAAAACATATGTTGATTGTTTTTACTTGAATCTTATGGATTTATTCATTACTGTTTCAAGTATTATATTAAATAAATGGGTACCAGTGAAAATTTCATGAATAATGGAATTAAATAAAGTTTAATCAATTTTAAAGTCACACCCAATTAGTTTTTCATGCTATAATTAGGTCTCTTTAGGTAAGGAAACTGGATATTATACCTCATTATGAAATTTTTTGATATGTTCAAGGAGATTAATGTGGTGTTCTATATTTTCATGTTTTTCTTCTTCGTCACTCCTTAATGCAATTCAGGATTTAGCTAAATATGAAAGGTGAATACCGGATTATTTTACGATAAATTCAATTTTGGAAATTTGATATAGAATTAAGTTCGTGTTTACACAATCTCCTTTCACTTATTAAACATTAATCACTTTTATTTTCCCAATTCCTCAGAGAGTTATATTATCATAGGTGTAGGTAGGTAGGAAATATCCTATATACCTTATTCAAATATCATGACATCAATTATTCATTCCCTTTTCAAATCCATATAGATGTATAATATTGTGTTTTTTAGTGACCTGTATATAATGGAAGGATTATTTCTCAAGTGACATTCTAGAAATTGACTCTAGTGTGTATCCAAAATGATATCAATAACCCATATGTATATCTGGAAGACATTATGGTTATGTGATCTCCCCTAGAAGTTAATGTGTGTGGTTGTATAGTACATTATCAAATGTTTCATTCTCAACCTCATTTGTTTTTAAAATTTAGAATGTGGGTGGGGAATTATCTTACATAATTTCCTCTTATTTTTAGTGATCCATTATTTACTCAATCTATTCGTGGTGGTACTCATATATAATTGTCACTTTTTACATTGTCTCCATTATAACGTTATTATGATCTTGAAAAATAGAAATTCATTCATTATATTCCACATTTCTATACACAAAAACGTATGTAATCCATTCATAATATAGTTTTTCAAATAATTTCTTCATGTCCATTTATTTTAACTTTTTTAATCAAATGAAATATTTATAAACTATTAAACAAATTAAAAAAGATTTATTTTCTCATTAAGAAATGTTCTAGATTTAGGAGACACTTATCCTTGAGAAAGTTAAATTCAAATTAATATTTTTTCTAGTGTATTATAATGTCTAGATAAGGATTCCTATGAGGGATATATTTCATCAATCACACACTATTACCTTTCAGTAATTATATTTTTGATCTTTTTAATAATTTTCAAATCTTGGTAATGACTGATGTTTTCGGTGGGTAATGAATAGGAATTTAAAATAAAATAAGGTAGTTAAATCAAATAATTACAAATAATGAAGTGAGTTATAGGTTTAGTTACATGGGTTCCATCATTATATATTTTAATTATAACGATTTCATTGGTTTTGTTCTTGAAATGTACATGAGTTACCATTCCTTATATAAGTAGTATGGTTTGGTGTACCTAGGATATCTCATCAATACACCTAGTCTTACCTCCCTCAATAGTAATGAATTCTACACACATCACAATAATTTATGTGAATACATTTTAAACAATGATTAACTATATTCATTTTCATCTATAGACTAAACCCAACCCCAATATTTGAAGGGTAGGCTAAGAGATGGGGTGATAATTATTAGGCTAATAATATAATGACACCATGATAAATAATAAGAAAATATATAAAATATTCAAACTATCATTGATAAATAAACTTCTCCATTACAAATGATTGAAAATTTTAAAAATGAAGGATAATAAGTCATGAATAATATTAAGTCCTCCCTTGATATATCTCTTTATATTAGTTCACTAACATCATTAATATTAACAACTCACGGTGGAAGAACAAAATTAATAATGAATGAAATTAGTGAGAATCGATATTGTATCAAAAGTGTAAAATTAATTATAAAACCAAACCCAACCCACTGAAACGTATTGGGATTTTTTTAATCATTTAAAAATGATGGTATGCTAGTTTTAATTGTGTAGTTGTATGGATATTTAAAAAATCTTAACATTCATGGGATTATAATTTCACATGGAAATGATATAACATGAATATTTTTCTATGTATTGTGATTATTGATTTTTGGGGTTATTTTTATCAAAATATAATCATAATATTTAGTTTGATTCATATCTCAATTAATAATTAATTTTATCTTCCCCATTCCTACCTCTCTTAGAGTTTAAAATCTTTTATTCAATAAAAGATAAAAATATTTTTCTTTTCAAGAAGAAAAAATCACATGGCATATAACAATAGGGAATGTTCTTTGTATTACAAATGATCTTCATGGATATTATTAATCCTTGAGTAGTGATTTACATAATCATCATTATAATTTTGGTTCATTTGAGTGAGATTAATCATCATCTTCACTAGTTAGAAACGCTTCACCATAGCTAGTTCGGTTGAATTAATTGTTTACTTCTTATTAGAAGGTAAATCATACATGTGTTCCCAAAATTCTTATGCGATTTAGAAAATGTTTTATATGTGATAAAAATAGTCTTAGGAATCCTAAAAAAATTAAGGTTTTAATCTTCCAAAACTATTGAATCTTCTAGAATTTATCCTATTTATCATTTATTTAAATTTTCCAAATATAACTTCTAGAATATTTACTTTTGATGTTCATTTTATTCCACCAAATAGCATCATGACTTTTTAGTCATTTAATCTTTTAAAATGAATATTGGATGTTTCATCTCATAGTATATTTAGAAATATGATAAGTTATTCAAATCTATACCAAAAAAATTATAGGATAATATAATGTGGAAATTAGCTCAAGGGGTACTCCTACAAATTAAACAATTAATCTTACAAGAGTTATAGGATTCAATTTCATTTGATGTAGATTTGTTATCTGTGATATTGGTCTAATTTAGAATGAGAAAACAACCAGTTAACCTTACGTGTACACCCTTTTAATCATGCACGTTGTTGTATTTGTGTTTTTACATCACACTCCCATAAAAACACTCAAAATCATCCAAAAATATATTTTATAGAAAAAATACTATATGTATTACTTTTAAATAGTGATATAAATAAATTAATAGTTTAAGAACATATATATAATACATTTTCATATCAATTATGGATTATTTAGAAATTAAATAAAAAAGAAAAATAATTAAATCTAATGAAATAAATGGGATATAATTCATTTGATTAAAATGATAAATATTTGAAAATATGAGGTCTGTTAGTAACCCATAATTTTTGTCATTTAACAGTTTATTATCTTTTAATTACATCCCAATATCATTCTTTAACATTGAATTCTAAGAAACAAAATATTTATGTATAGATTTAATTATGTGTTCATTGTTTATTTCTTATTATTTTTCATCACAACATAAAAATTTCATCATTTTATTCATCATTTTATATGAATGTTCTATAAGTATTGTTAAAAATATCTATTTTTGACCAATTATTCTATGTAAAATTTAAATTTCCTTCCCTTCTATAATAACTTATTATCTTAATTCTTGAAATTGGTTTCTTATTACCCATTGATTTCAATCAATTATTAGAATTTAACCTTCTATTATATCTATCATTTTTAATAATAACTTCTTTCTCAACCTCATTAAAATCAAAACACTTTTTCCTTGGGAAATCAATTAAAAAATGGCTAATATTACCATAAGTAATGAATTTTAAAGGAATCATACCTTTATTTTTACCTATTCTTTATCGGACAACATTGTAAATATGAGACATGATTTTCTATTATTAATTATATATTTATTTAACTCATTAATACTCACATAATTCATCATCTTTATTCTCCTTCACTATTTTCATTATTGTTTCATTAAAACAAATTTATTTCTCCAAATTTAATTTCCTATTTAAATTTTATGATTTTCTCCTATGATAATCAATAAATAAATTATATAAATTATAAAGAGATAATTTATATATATATATATATTCTAATGTGAGAAATTTTGAAAAAAATATTTCAATAAAAATTCTTATAGGCCTTTTACCACATTAAACTCTTCTATTTTATATCCAATTATTTTGATTTTAATGAAAATAAAATTAACTATTAGGAGGAAATCATCAATTATATTACTAGTTTACAACTTTATATCTTAATAATTTTCTATCTAAATCTACAACTTGGCATCCATCAATTTTAAATTGCATTATAATTATTCTGATAGTATTCCTAAATTTCCTTGGTAGTTTTTGTTCCATTAACTGTATGAAAATCCTTTCAAATAAGGAAAAAAATATTTTATTATAGGACATTCTATCTTTCAGAATATTTTTCCTCTTAAAATGTGATATATATATTCTTTCTTAATATATGTGAATCCAGTCATGATAGTATGAACATCCTTAAAGGTGATAGATAAATGTTATGGAAACATCATATTCTTTTATCCATATTAGTTTTCTAATAAAAATGGGCAATTCCTATACAATTAACAAAAATCATGCTCTTCCATTAGTTCATTAAATTATAAATAGATAAATCTAAGAAAAAATACAGAAAAATTAAATATCTCCCTAAAATAAATCTATTAAAGTAGACATGGATACTTAAACAACATATAGTTTTTTTTATAATAATTCATGTAATATTGACATATGGTAGAAATATTTTTAACTTATTATCAAATTTTTTTTAAAAAATGTATATTTTTATTTTTTAGTGTTCATATCATCATAATATTATTTTTCAACCAATATTATACGAATAAATTAAATAAATTATATAGAAGTAATGATTTTTACAAGGTTCTACTCTAATGTGTATCACTAGGTCCTTTCTGTTTTTGGTGAAACTTGAGAAATATCTGACCAATTAATATTATTTAGTGAATAATATATATGAAGGTATCATCATTAATTTAGGACTATTTCCTAGCAACCAATGTCTGATGAAATCATTATAGGCTACCTACTAATTTTAAAAAAATTAAAAAATGAGTATAATCATTATAACATCTTAAAATTCCTATGATGTACAATGTATTCATTGTTTTCTTATTTAGATTTTGAACAGAATGGTAAATAATAGAACAATTTTTGTTGATTAACTCACATGAACCTTTAGAATATTTAGGACAAATATTATCTCTAAATATTAAAAAAATACATAGTAAATTGAGTAATGTTTTTTGAATGCATTATCAACAAATAACATTAACATATAAATAATAATAAAATTATGTATTTATCTATTTTTAAGAAGATTTATTTATAATTTAAAATTCTATACCACATAAATAACTCTCTTTAAAATCTCTATATGGTCAAATGTCTTCTTATAGATAACTGAATATTTGACCTTAAAATATGGATACCATAACCTTTTATTTAAAATTACCTAATTTTATAACTAAAAAATTTGAATCATTTTATTAAGAAATAAAATAAAATATAAAGGAATCTTATATTGAATGTGGAGGAGAGTCATAGTGTATGGAATTAATAAAACCAAGGGTATCCCTTCATACTTTGTTAATCTAATTAGGTTGTAGAGAGCCAATACCCATTTACACAATCATTACATACACATAATTCAAATTAGAAACATAGAGGAAAACCACATTGTTCCTCATTAATCATTAGTGAAGGATCATCGCAGGTAGGTTCATTGATACTATAAAATATCTGATGTAATATTTCATATTCCAATGCAAGGTGAAGAGGCTAATAAAGAATTGAACAACATCAATATGTCCAATTTAGATATAGTAATATTGATAGTGTACATATTTTTTAAACAGATATAAAATCCATTATATCATCATATTAATTGGATTAAATCCTCAACCTATAATATTTTAAGAATGATGGTCTGGGAGATCCAATATTTTTACACATGATTGAAACATCATATATGAAACCATGGAATAAATACCTATCAATGTTTATATTGTGTCTCTAAAATAGAGGGTGTCACTTCACCCATAGCCTTGTTCCTCCACCAATAAATGATTTATTAGTTACAGACATTATAATCTCGATGGTTAGGGTTTTTGTGAGAACAACCACATTAAAAATTGATCTAAGGATAAAGACCAATTTGAGGAAACTACAATTGATGTACCCTATTTTTGGTTTCATAGATAGACGATTTGATGCCTTACAGGCTTCCCAAAATATCCAAAATCCCACTTATTAATAAATCTATGACCTTTGGGATCTAATACCACACTTTAGTAGAAAAATTATTACTCATGTTAATTTTAATGGATTTATACCAACCAGTATGATTGATAATGTCAACAATATATTAACATTCGGGGGTCACCCAATCAATTTTATTGATGATATAATTCCTTTATTTAGAATTAAATTAATAGAACACAGACAAATGAAATTTATATTGATTAGTTTATTTTTAATCTCATCATCAGTAGTGATGGACAAGTTCATGATGTGGCTCAATTAAAAATTATTCTTCACTATAATTGTTTTGTTTTGAAGATTACTAGATCATTGGTTAGTGTTTTTATGTCTGTGGATTAGTCTAAACAAATCATATCTATTAATGTGTATTGTGTTTGAGGGAGAAAAAAATCATAATTTAAGTACATTTACAATCCAAATATAACATTTTCATTTTTATTGGAATCATTGATGACTACATTAGTTAATAGAGGATATGTAAAATCCTATTTGAATGGATGATCTGGGATTGGGTACCTAGGTAATAATTAGTTGAACCCACCCAATTATTAACCAAGAATTTTATGACCCTTTATGAATAATTCAAAAAGAACTATTATAAATAATGTCTATTGTACTGTGCATGTAACAAAATAGGTAAGAAACTATACTTCCCTCATACAAGGAGATATGAGAGTCCTCATATTTATTCTGTTTTAAATTGGCCCAAATGTAATTCCACAAAATATTCTTCCATAACAACTTAGATTTCATTAATTTCTTGATTTTATCTACACACTTTTGATTAATTACATCTTATTTAATTTGATTGAATAGTTTAAACCATCAATCCTATTAGTGATGGCCTTCTTTGTGATAATACCAAATGAAAATATCTATGGACTGTTAAATATTCTTGAAAAGTATATTATAATTCTTCCACACTGTTGAAATATGTATTAGAATTGTGTATATAAGAATATTCTCTTTGGTGGACTTTCTTAAAAATTAAAGAAAATAGTTTTCCCTTTGAGACTCCTTCTTGTAATTCTAAGACAGATACAATCAATGTTTTAGATATGAATTATTAAATTAGGTTGTAGAATAACCATAAAGACCATAGAAAATACTTATTAAGATAATACAAGGCTCTCCTCAATATGGATTGACCTTCAACATGGCTAATTATTTTAGATATAAAAACTAATTTTTCCTACATTGATTCAATGGGAACTTATGATACATACTCTTTCAATATATGATTAAATTAATGAATAGAGATTATTATATGATTATGAATATAATAATGTCATCTATGAACAATAATTGATATATTTAATTAAAACCATACTAACCTATAAAAAGATGTAACAAACCACATTTATTTAATTTTTTATTTTTTTATTGAGGACGTCATAATATAGAAAAACGGGGATTGAAGAATTAGGGTCTCCTTGGTGAATCCCCCTCATTAATTTGATGAAAAAAAATTTATTCCCCAATAGATATATTATTTAGAATGGTGAGGATAAGAATCAAAACAGAACATCACATGCCTTTTTTGAGAATCCATTCTAATAGAGGACAACAAGGCTAAAACTCTATTCAATCCCACTATATGATTTTCCGTATAAAGTTTCACTATAAAATTGGATTAAACCCTACATATATTACGATCCAAAATCATTTATTGAGTTAGACTAGTGGAACCTTGAATGCTTATTCTGTAATGGAATCCATGTTTCTCACCAAAAAATTGGTATTTTGGGATAATATAAATATTTTATTGGAGAATATATACATGAAATTTGAATGAGAAATTCTACAGACATAAATGATTGAATTTGAATCAGAAACATTTTTGACTAACATTAAGGATAAGAACCAAAATGGTGGTAGTCGTACATCTGGGAAGTAGGACATCCTTTTATGTAATCATGATCTTTGTCAATGTATTTTTTAATTAAATCCCACACATATGTGAACAAGGATTTGGGATGTCATTAGGGTTAGGGTTTTTGTTTAGATGAATAATTTGTATTTCCTCTATAAAAACTTCTTCATATAGGATGGATGAAAACAAATGAAATACATAAGAATCCATAGAACTAGTTATATTAATAAAGATATTCTCCACATCAGGAAGGATTCAGACCCCTTTTGTTCCTTCAAACTTGGGTCCTATAAGAAGATATATGATAAAGGAAATGATTATGGTTAATATGGAATTGACATCATATGAGTGTGATATATCCTCTAGTATCATGTTATTATTACAAATGAAATTATTCTTTTTCAATAAATCGTTTAAATATGCATTGCTTGTATATATATTCCATATTTTTGAATTTTGGATCCCTCTGTTTATAAGATAGAATCATTAAGTAGGAGGTCTTCTAAGAATATATTTTATAATGTGTTAGGAGAAATAATGTTTCATCATCCCATTGAATGTGAAGCTGGACATCATGATTATTGATGTCCTCTTGAAGAACTCATAGGATAGTGTTGATAAATCAGTTGTTATTGACCAATGTAATTTTATCACATTTTTGTAAGTGAATCTTAATTTTAATCTCTTCACAAGCATTCAACTAGATTAAATCCATCAAGGATTCCCTACCCACCTCATTAAATACCCAAACAATCAGCCACTAGATGGGATAAAAATTTTCCTAGATCCTTGAATTCATATTTTTGGATTTTGAGACGTATAATAGAGTGATCAAGTTGATTACACATTAATTGAGAGATAAATTAATGAATGAAGATGGAAATTACTCAAAATTATTATATTAATTTGTTAGGGTACCTCTAAATTTCTATATTTCCATGCTTATTGTTACACCACTTATAGTGATAACTGGTTAATCCCATATTAATGTGGATTTTATTACAATGGAATGATCATAAATCATTCTAATAAATATTCAAATAGTTTCGTAATCTCTGTTATTAGGCTTTTTGATGATACTATTAATGTCACCTCTTACTAAAAATGATGTGGAGACATGATAAAAGGATGAAAGATATTTACAGATCTCACATATCTCAAACACTTACCATTTTGAATAAATGATCACTATAAAGAAGAAAATAGTGGATTTTACCATTATAACAATTTTTTGAGGAAATGAATAAAGTAAATTTACTTGTAGCTGATTATCCCAAGAGATATAGATATGAGTATTATATAGATTTACATGTTAATGTTTGTCCATATAGTTCTTTATGTAAAATTATTTAAAAAAGTGGCTTTGAATTTAGGATCTAGAATAGCAATTAAAGAGTCCTGATAATGAAAAAGGTTCCTCCAATGTGACATAGTTTTTCCCAGGGAACTGATTCTCCAAGTATTCCAAACTATTTTAATTATCCAGCTGAATGATTATGGTAGACTTTCTTGTCTGAATTGATTTTTATTTAGGTCTATGTGTTGTAAAATATGGATTTGGTATGAGAGTGAGCAGTCATTTCACCAAAAAGATCTTCTTTATTCACATTTTATTTTATTGTATTTATCTCTCTAAAAAATCTTCATTGAACTAAAATTTAAATTTAATAAATTTAAATAAGTATCTCTTGAATGGAATCTGTTTTTATGAAACCTAATTCCTATTTACATATATGTGATCTTTGAAAAAAAATTTCAAATTTTACCTGATATTTGAAAAAATATTATTCTAGAACAATATTCTAGATATAACATTCGTGAAATTTAAAACATCCAATTTACTTATACATAAAAAAATTGAAAATAAAAATTAATATTACATCACTGGTAAAACTTTTGAAACTCACATACATTAGAATTATAAACTCTAATTCAATCATACCAGGATAATTGGAATTATAATTTTAAATTATATAACAACATAAAAGATATCCAAACATCCATGGAAGGTTCCTAGTGATAGAAAAATAATTTTTAAAATCAATAAAACTTCTTATATTATTTTAATATAAAACAGACCTTTAACAATTACATAGGTTATTCTCTGATAATAATTTTCATTTATATGAAATGAGATTCCATAGGGGTACATTGAACATTTTTATATAAATTATTAAAATAGAAAAAATAATTTATTGAAAGTATCAAATTGATAAAAATATAAATATGTTTTCTAAACTATTATTGTACGAAATCCATTTTGTCTTCATATTTTAAAATATCACTTATAAATATAATTTTAGTTGAATTTTTATAAAAAAATATTTGTTAAAAAAATTCAATAACTCAATAGTATAATTTTATTTTAAACAAAAAAATCTTTCCTTCTCTTTAAAAATTTTATTTCTTAATAAGAAATTCATCGATCCCAATATTGACAGATCATCACTATCCTTTATATTATTAGAAATTTATTGTCAAAAATCTTATTCATTTCCAAAAAAGATAATATCATCGATATGGATAATAATAATTAAGTGTATATCATTTCATTATTCGACATAGAATCTACATCCAAATATTAATTTTCTAAATCCCAAAAACATTATGCATAATTCATTCATTAAATTAATGGTCTTGTTGATTTTTTAACACATAATATATGGTTTCAACCAGATATTACATATTTCATTATCTCGACGCAAAAAGCCATCATTTTCATCATTATATAAAACCCCACAAAGTTATTAGATGAGAAATTGCAATTTTAAATCTATTTGGAAAATTATTTTTCTTATATGAGAAGCGAAAAAAATTAATAATTCATATGAGTATGATCCCAAAAACTAGAGAAAAAATCATTTTAATACATTACATTCAACATGATTATATCCTTGATATAATAACATTAATTTTTAATAATTTAGAGTTTCTCATTCCACATTTTAGGGAAAACTCACATTATATCAATAAAATATTATTCATAAAAACAGTTTCCAACTATAAACATTATACTTCTCAATATTATCCAATTACTTATTCATGAAATAAATTTTCACTTAATGCTTCAATACATCATTCACACTCCACAACTGCACTTGAGAAATATTTGACAAAAAATATCACCTTATTTAAACCGAATATCAATTTTTACAAATGATGTTTTAAACATTCATATGATTCATTAACCATTGGTAAAATAAATTATTTTTTTCATCATCACAATATATGACTGAATTATTATCTTATTGAAATTAATAAATTATATCAATTGAACCATAATAATATTCATTATACTATATATTCAATACCCCATATTATCTATCAATATTAATTTGTTTTCCTTCTATTGACACTAATTTAATGACTTCTCAAAATCATTCAAATCAGTAATACTTATTTATTTTATATATTCAATATTATAAAAATGATATCCTCTACCTATTTGTGGATATACTAAAACATATATTTAAGTCATATTTTCTCATACTTTGTAAACTTTATACCCATTAAATTGATGTTAAAATAAATTCCAAACACTGTAGGATAATCCCAAACTATGGATTTTTTATTAAAAATCTCATAAGGTGTATATCAATGTTAAAATCACAAGGATATTAATATTTAAAATTTACTACTATCTCAATTTCATTCCTCTAAAAAACTAAAGAGTAACATTTTATAAAAATGTTGATCAAGTCATATCAGTAAAATTTCAATGATTTCTCTCAGATTCATCATTTTTCTGTTGGTAACATGAATTACTACAGGGCTACAGAATCCCATGATTCCCCAAATACTCTTTAAAAATATAATATTTGTATGAAAATATAGTATCCAGAGAGGTCATATTCAAGGAACAACCACATTCATTTTATTTATTTTCTACCTGAACACTTATACCTATTAAATAATCTGTGTTTATTCTTAATTACATAAATCAAATGATCTATGTAAATTAATAAATGATTGATGAAATGTATTTGTCAAGATAAATTAATTTCTAAAACATTATTCAACAAATATATAATCAAACAATATTCAAGGGATATGTTTTTTGAATCACCATATTTTTTAAGAAGAATTCTCAATTTTTCATTTTTATCATAAAAGGAATTTACATTTTATTTCTAATTTATTTTTTATAACGTCATAAAAATTTTCTATTTTAGTTAACATGTTCATTATCCCATGTCTGATGTGGCTGAGACATCTATACCACAACACCTTTTTATCTGTCTTTCATATGTAATCTAAATTTTTAGATTCTCTTATATAAGATAGGTTTGTATTCATCTATTTTAATCGTAATGCATCATTCCATAAATACAGTCACCAAAAACCAGTATTTCGAAAAGTTAAAATTATTACATTCATCGTGAAGTTTAGAAATACTAAAATGGTTTTTCTTTAAACCGTTAACAACTAGAGTATGCTTTGGTTTTATCATAGCTTATCCAATTTCAATAATACAAATACTTTTGATATTTAGGGAATTATTATTATACAATTTGACTTAAAATTATTTACAAAACTCTAATGTTTTATGAAGACACATATCATCCATCCTTTGTAATGAACACATGTTTCCATTTTTCCACGATAAATTACATTAAGATGATTTAAAGGAAAAAACCACCACAGGTTATTTATCATTTCTTTAATTTTCTTATAAAATGGTAAATAATTAATAATAATAATTTTAACTAGAAAAGTGATAAGCATTTGACACAAAAATAACCTTCCTAGTCATATCTTTCGATGACTTCATTCTAAATAGTACAGATAAGTTTAACATGAAATCAATATCATTATTTTATTGTCATAATTTTATTATTTGACAGGGATTAATCATCATAAATTCCTAACAAACTATAATTATATTTTATTTTAAATATCATGATTTAAAAATAAAATTCATTGACAAAATTTCATATCCCATAAAGAACTAACAACATCCCAAAAAAAAAGATATTTTAGAATACACTACATGTCTTTTGAATAATTTAACAAGACATCCTTATCAATTATTGAAAATATATTTTCTCTTTTCTGATTACAAAAATTAATTTTTAATCGTGAAATAATATCTGTAATGATAAAAAACCTGAATTTTGTAAAATTTAGTATGTATAATTTTTCAGTTTCTATTCATAACATCTATAATTTTAAAAATTTTGAAATTCAAATTCTTTGGTGGATTTATTATTCTTATTTATCATTAATTTAATTTCAATATTTTTTCATCTTACCATTTATATTTTTTATTCCAATGATTGAGACATTTTTTTTTATTGATCACCATTATTGAAGGATATTTAACTAATTTTGAAACTTTCTCATGGTTCATGCATCATCATTTTGAAATAAAAAATAATAATATTCAATTCATCATAAACCGATAATTTGTTTTTGTTAAAAAAAATTATTTTTTTATTTTTTTATTACATCTTATAAGTTCTTCTTTTTATCAAATATGTAGATTTAAATTCTCCCATTATTTCACCAATTTCAACTCTTTTTCTTACATGAATTTTTCAAACTTTTTTTGTAATTATGTTACCTTTCAAAACATTATATTCTAATTATCATATTAATATATTTCATGATAACCTTATTAAACACAAATTTAATCATGAAGTATATGCTAGTTTCATATTTATCTCATTCACTAGAGTAGTCATCCTTTTTCTCTATAATCATCAATAATTTCAAACCATTTTTTCATGGTGATTAAAATTATTCAAATTCACTATCAAAAAATTCATGATCCTATATTTTAAAAAAATGACTATTATATTTAATTTTAATAGTATTTTTCCATTATGGTAGAATGTGACATATTTTTTTTTATATTTTCATTTTTTATTTTCTGTGAAATTATATAATGAAACATATTTTCCTTCATGTTCCCCATCTATCAATAGTCTCATGTATAGCTAACAAAATTATAATTCATGTATAGATGAAACAATTAAAGGATTGTTTACCAAGATAGTGGACTTTTAAATTTTAAAAACATTTCTACATAAGAAATATGATCCTTTCAAATTTCACGTCAATATCTCAATTTAAATATGAATCTTCATCTTCTTCTTTGATAAACATAGAATTATTATCATCATTCAAGGATTTAAAATATATCAAATACTATATATTAATTATATTATTTAATGAATTACCTTTAATTTATTTATATTAAATTAATACACAATGAAATTCATCTTTTAGAATTTAATTAATATCACGATCTTTGAGATATTAATCATAATCAAACCTATCTAAAAGATATGAAGAAGCATAATTAATTTTATTAAATTATTCTATAATTTTATAAAAACATTGATACATCATGAAAGATAATTAAATTGAGTTATGAAATAAACAAATAATTATTAATGAAGTATAATAATTTCATAAAATTAAGAATACCTGATATAAGGGTTTTCCCCTTCTCTCTAACAGTCCCTTTATGATTATTTGAATATATCTACATATGTCATTATTCTTTATTGATAGTCATAACCTTTATAATACAATTGATTAATTTAAGTCTAATATGTCATTCATTTATCATCATTTAATATCATTATTCAACCTATTATCTAGAGTTGTCACAAAACCAACCATGATTGGACTAAAACAATCTATTATAATGTCTATTACTTCCATGCAAAATGAGATAAATTGTGAGAAAATTATTTCTCTTTAAAGAATATAATTTTTATCCAAAATGAGTATTTTTTTTAAATTATTGAAATAATATGTTCCATGATGAATATTATAAATGAGAGTAAATTTTAATAACAAATATATAAAACATCACACATTTAACATCAAATAATATTTATGTCTTCAATATAAGAATATGATCTTCCGATATGCTTTTTGAAAAGGAAACTGTCACTAATGGTAGTGAGGTCCCAACTATGTATTGACTGACGTGGTAAATCAGTGAATATAAATTTGTTTATTTTATTACAAATCTATGTGTCCCAATAGATAATGTGAATGAAAATAAGAAATGCTAAAATTTTATTCCTCAGTAATGAATTGTATTTAGTTAATCAACATAATGAAATGATTTAATTTTTTTATCCACAAAATCAAAGAGAAAAAATGTTCCTTAAATTTTAGTATTCAAAATATTATTCACTCTTCATGTCATGACATTATATCATCCTTTGATACAAAATCTACTAGAAGCACCAAATAAATTACAATTAGTAAGTTATATACATGAAATATTATACAAACATATGTCTCCTAATAATTAATATTTTATCCTCCACAATATCAAGATTACACTTCATGATATTAAAAAATATGTATTTTTTAATTTCAATATTTATTAGTAAGACTATTTTGAATGTACTATATCTATTATTTCATTTCCTCAAACACTGATACTCTAATATTTCTCGACCATAAAATACATCTATAACAAGAAACATCTATCTTCATATTAAAATATTATACTCTATTATACTTGAGAATCCATGATCATTAAAGAAAAACATTCCAATAAAAAAATTGGTTAATGATATTCAATATTGAAGGAGACCTACAATAATAACCTATGATAATTTATGGATATAATTCTTCTCTACAAACATTTAAGGTGACTCTTCTTATTTTCCTCTCTCTATATTCCACGTACTCAAATTCACTCTTCTAAAGAAATAAATTAACAAACACCCATCATTAATTAAATTTTAAATTTATATATCAAAATATAATAAAAAATTTAATTTATATCGTCAACCATAGTAATTAAATAATCTAAATTAGAGATAATCCACTTTGTCACCAATGATATTCTTTATATACACACCGATGATAATTTAAATTTCTATCTTACATGTTAAAATTTAATGAAAATTAAATTATCGATGGAATTAGTAATTTATTCTAGAATAAAATTGTAAAAGATATGTTAAAACAATTGGAATATAAAAAAATGTAATAATTAATAGAAAACTAAAAATACTATAATATTATAGGTTGCAGACACAATATAAGCTCCTTAGTTGGTATGACTCATAAAAAATTCAGTCATAATTTATGTCTAATCAATACTTAACATGATTAAAAAATAATGTCATTATAAAACTATATATTACATGACTAGATTAAAACATTAAAATTTGAAGAGGAGAATCTTCACATATAATTTATAATTAATTTTTGAATATTTAAAAAATTACCCCAACATATAATTCCAATTCATTGATGATCTGATGTACTAGATCTCGTTGTACAATTTTTGAATTGTAGTTTCCAAGCATATAATCCCTTATAGGTGATCCACAGATTCCCCATAATCTATGAATATCACTATAGAATCATTATGATCTACCTTGACTGATCCTAATCTCTTCTAATATTCTATGTTAATTATCATATTATTCATATTAAGGAGAAAGAACTCTTATTGTTCTCCCATTTTATTGAGAGAAAAGGAAATGATATCACTCAACAACTCTTTATATCTCTCTAGATGGATTGAGAGAGTCTCACATAATCTATTTGTCACACAAATCATGTTCTTTTGTAATTAATTATAATTAGATATTAATTATTACATATTTAGGGTTAGGTAATCACACATAATCCTCATACAATGTTTAATATTATTAATTTACCCCATGTCCAATAATAATAATAATAATAATAATAACTATATTTTATGCACAATAAATTAAAAATATAAATAAATATATTTCATTAACACCATTTATATTCAGACAATTAAAATTGTTCTGCTTTTCGTTATAGATATTTATCAATCCTTAAATAATTACTATTTATTTAATAAGTAAATATAAATACATTATTCATCAATAAATATAATAAATTTCATATGAAAGAATTTAACGAAAATATTTATTATTATTATTTTATTCTCCTGTTGTCATCAATAAATTTTGATTAAATTATGGCGATCAACCAAACGTGAAAAAATATTATTTATTATAACATGTTTAATTAAACACTATAATTTAATCGAGATTTTGGATTCCCTTAAACTACGATTCTCTATGAATCATTATCATTGGAATTAGATATATCCTCTAATGTCTATGATTATGATCTATTAACATGTCAAGGCATCGATAGTGAAGGGAGATAATGTAGCAACGACATCTGACCACCTTTAATATTTTACCATGTAATACAATCATTTTATTACAATATCTCAAATCAAGGAGGATGAACGTCAGTGATATCAAACTATATGATTGATATATATTTTTTAATATTCCAAAAATGAAATATTCCACCGAAGACCATGGAAAAGGTTATATATATACAGTTCAATTCACATCAATGGGCCTATGATATTATCATTTCTCAACATAAAAAAGTGGATAAAACATTTATAATGTTATCTATTAATAAAATGTCACTATTGATGAACCCGACATATCCTACATCACCATGATCTTATTCTAGAATGGTTATCATCAATATATAAAATTATAAGAGTCATGATATCTATTAATGATAATATGGAATTCTATGGATCAATATAAATTCCCATAGATAGGAAATTGTAATGATACATGGAAATACATATTTTTCGTTAATGGGTTTTTTCTCATAACCACCTATCATAGAGATTACTAAGGAATAACACCCTGATAAATCCAATATTATTATTGTGAAACACATAATCCAAATATCTTATATTTTCTGTGTCTCATTAGAAAATATCATCCAACCATAGAAATATATTAGAGAATTAATTCATAGAACATATAAAATATCATCATTTTAGCGAACTGGTATTACCTGTCAGTGTAACAAATATTATTAGGACATTATCACATAAAAATATCATGTGTAGATTTAAAAATTATGTGATAATAGATCTTTATCAATAGAATATATAATAAATCTCTCATAAATCAAGTTCTTGGGAACCCACTCTAATAGACTCCCACTTGTACTGTATTCAATTGAAAACAAATTTCAATACACTATCTCATGCATGTTCCTCAATCCTTTATTGAGATTAACCCTTAAATAATGGGTCTAATGTGTTTTCCTATATAGATACACATCTCACTATAGATACATCTTATTAGAAAGAATCTATCTGGATATGAAACTTGTAAGGTTTGTTTTTTGACTTTCGGCATGAATTCATCGATATGGACAGATCCACCATTGTAGTGTGGTCATATTAATATAATATTAGATCATTACCATTAGTAACCACATCAATATCGTAGAAAAATTAAAAAACTCAATCTTTTTACTTTATTACAATAGGATAAAAAATATAATAGAATGTTATGGTATAATAAATGATTAATGGTTACATTGAACTATTCCATCTCACATAACCTATGTTGAAACAAAATATACACCCATAATGTGAATTCAGTAAATAATAATATGTTTGGAAACTATAATATGGATAAATACTAATGATAATCTCTTCATATCTTACACACACCAATAATATATCCATATAATTCCTCAACTACATAATAATAGTCTTAATAATAGTCCCATGTTGTTGAACTACATCAACATGATAGGTTCCTTCAAAATCATCAAGTTATTTATTTATTTAGAAAAAGGGGGAAAGTGGGACCAAAAATTAGGGGGGTCTAAAATAATGGAGGTGGAGGGCATCCCATATGATTATATTTACCCCATCGAGCTTGAGACTGACCATATTATGAAAGTGTAGGTGTTCAGAACTGGGGGTGTCCTGCGAAGCTAGATAGTCTGTAATTGTTTTTCATTTCTGTCAGTTATTCTTTGAAATGACGTTTCTTTGAAGAGGAATGTTTCATTTTCTGACAATGTACTAAATGGTATACAGAACCTCTCCCCACCCCGATAAGGCATTGTGTAGTACCAGTGAGTCCGTTTCGACCTCTGTGACGTTCAACTTCCTCTGGTTGCAAAAACTATGTTTCAAGATCATGGAAAGTGCCTCAGCCTGGAGTTACAATCTCAGGCCTAGCTGGACAGTGAAGGACAGGGTGACTAACCCATTATTTTTGTATACAAAAAGCCTTTTACATATCGTAGAATACATTATTGATACTATAGTAGAACCATACGATATCTTACTCATTCTATCTATTTCCACTTATTTCCATGGGAACATTTTGTGGAAATGGAACCAATCTCCAATTAGATTTTTCAATATTAATACTACTTAGTGTCTATTAAATTTATATACATTTACATTTCCCATTAATTCACTTAGATCTATCACATTTGATATTTATCCTAAAAATGCAGGATTCTTCACCCAAGTGATTCTTGTAGAATCACATTTTCAACAAATTCCTTAAACTATTATATGGTTTTTATATTATTTCTAATTAGTAAAATTTCATTGTAAAACACTACTATGAAAAAACCACACTATTTGTAATTATCTAATAGACACATGGATCATATTCATTTTTAATGAATGAAAATTACTTCTTGGATTCATCAAATAAAATTTTCCAAAACCAATATTCTTTCTTTAGTACATTAACATGTCTCTATAGATTGCACACATTTTAATAGATTCATGTATTCAAAAACACTTATGGTTAGGTCATATATGAATCCTCAATAAGGTTCACATTATAGAATGTTTGTTTAAATACATTTTCTAAATCACATAGTCATGATAAGATACCATGGAAACAAATTTTCTATTATATTTAAAAATGGAAACATGGAGAAAAGTTTTATCATAGTCAAGGTCTTCAAATTTTATAATTAATTTAGTCACTAGTCATTCATTAGTTATATTTAATTTACCTTTCTTGTCTAGTTTTATTTTAAAAACTAATTAAACCCATAAGGATCTATAATAGTATGAAGGTCGATCAGAACACAAACATTGTTATGATACATGAAATCCATCCCAGAATTCATGGATTCTATCCATCTTGTAGAATTTGAGCTCTCAACTACCTCTTTATAGGGTAGAATATTATCATTGTACACCAATAATGAGTCACTGTCATCAGGGACTAGAAAACCATATGTTTCTTTTTCTCTTACCCCTTTGTCACTCCTATAAAATACATGTGTTTCTGGAACATCTTCCATGGGGA
Organism: Viscum album; assembly: GCA_963277665.1. NCBI lineage: Eukaryota > Viridiplantae > Streptophyta > Magnoliopsida > Santalales > Viscaceae > Viscum > Viscum album. Next base: position 285,184,292 of record OY728153.1, on the reverse strand, counting down.
CCCATGGAATCTGATATTTTAACAACTCAAAAGTATTAAGAGAATAAACTTCATCAATGTAAATAATTTCCAACTACCCCCCTTAAGGATGGGATATCTCCTAATTAAAATTTCTAATCATGAGATATTTTTTTCTGAAGGACTGTATAGAAATAATCCCCTTATTTCATTAGGATACCAAATAATGATACACTTAGTACCATTGGGTGTTAGTATATTGATTGTCTTAGCTTTACCAAATTCCCCAATACCCATGCATGAAAATGATATAAATAACATTCATTTCAACTCCAACACACAACGGAAATACAATTTTATTCTTTAGTTGGTACTCAATTTAGTATTTTTATTGTTTTATATAATTTATATTCCCAAAAGGAGAATCAATATCTTACGTGACTCGTCATCAACCTTACTATGTACAATACGGTATAGCTCATGCATTTACAAAATAGTATTACTCTATAGTGTATAATATAGAGTTAGTTGAGGTAAAATATCATTCTATCATATAAATGAGAAGATGTATTGGTCCAGATATTAAACACCTTAATCTAATTTATGTTTATTTATCATCATTCTAATTTGATTCCCATCGTCATTCTTGAACTCTATGAACTATTAAAAGTATTTAGGCTCATTATTCCATATATATATATAACCATACCTACTCTAATCACAATAAAAACTAATAAAATATGTCAATCCACCTCTAGATTCTACTGGAATAGGATTACACACATTTGTGTGTAACCATTCTATAATCTCAGTGGAGCTTTCACACTAACCACCAAATGATGGTTTAGTGATATTACCTTGTAAAAAACCATTAGATTTTCAGGTGTAATTAGTTAAGAGTGGTTAAATTACCATATTAATATATATTTTTCAAAAGATCTATTTTTACATGACCATGTTGTCAATTCGACAACTGGGTGTTATATGAGCCACATGTATTAGTTACATTACCAATTGAAAATATTTTATTTTAATCATTTAATAAATAAATAACTGTATTCAACTATTTCATTCCAATACATAATCTATCCTTAAAAAAATAGAATCCATTATTTCCAAATATGAAAATTATTTCATCTGAATTTATAAATGAAATGGAAATAATGATTTTAGAGACACTAAGAACATATTTGAAATTATTTAAAACCAAAATCAATCATGTTGGTAATGTGATATGTCAGTCTCTAATAAATAGATAATCCATCCTAACTCTATTGGAATCCCATGTATTGATCTTACCTCTTGAATCCTTCTAAAATCAACATGGATCATAAATTTTGATACAAATGTGAGCCCCAAATGCAGTATCCAATACCCTACATATTGATATAAATGGATTACACTTGATAAAAAAAGAAATTGAAGCATCCCCCTGAATCTTTTTTAGGATAAATTCCTCTTCTTTTTGTCATTCTAACCACATGAAAAATATACAACATCTAAACCCTTTCTTTTCATCTGTATCTTATTATTTCTCAGTAGTGGCCTGCTCCAAAACATTAAACTTGTAATGAGTATTCATCCCCTTTTATTTATTCTTATTCTTCTCATTCACTATAATGATATTGTGGTTTTCACACCCAATGTCTTTATCATTTTGGAAGACAGTAGTAATATGTTTTAAAAGAGTCTTCTTGCTATTTCTCAAGTCATAAATCAGAATAAAATTGGAATGGTGTGTAGGAGTTGAGGACATAATGAAATTTTGTGTAGCTCCCCAGGGATCCTGAAATAAAATTATGTCCAAGAATTAGATGTAGCTAATCATCTAGACAAAATGTTTACCCACAAAATCCTAATCCCTATGATTTCAAGCACAAAATTCATTTGAGATCATATATCTCTTTGATCACACTATCTCTTAATATATATCATAGTGGTGAGAAAAAAATTATATACAGAATAATATCCTCATAATAATTAAGATGATCATTGAAAATAGAGGATTACATGAATCATTTTAAATCATTTTCATCTTCTGCATGATTCATATTGGGAGGCACTTCTTCCTCGGTAGCATATTTTACATATAGATTCTACAATTTCAATTCATGAAAAAATATGGTATTTATGTTCCTGAAACAATCATTTAAATTCATTACAGAGAGAAGGATATACATATCCAGTATTTATTATAGGGATACTATCCATGTAGTTTGACTTTACATATCTATAAATTAGGATAAGATAATTAATACTCATTGGAAAACCCAAAATAGATTAAAAATATTAAATCTGATTAATTATTTTATTTATCTCCCAGTTATTTTTGAAACCCAGTATCCCTCATAATCAGTTTTAGAATATCTTAGTTTATAGATATTTTTGTGGAAAGGATTTGTATTACCTTTACCATTAATTAAAAATGGGTATGAAATGTTTTTTGAATATTTATTTGATATGTGGAACTATCCAATATCATTAAATCATAGTTCATCAATCCATTTAGTGCAATCTCCATTCTTGAATGGTAATTTTATATACTTTCTCAATACATTATTCTTTGTTACACTAATTCAATATTTGAAGGTCAACCCTTGATGTAAACTAAATAAATTAAACTCAATAAATAAACCCAAATGTTCAAAAATATTTTAAATCACTATAACATGGGTTGGGCAAGTACATAACACAGTGAGGCCATTTCGTATTTAAGATGTTTATATGTTTTCTTAATATTTTAATTGAATGATTTACATTTTTATGCATACAATTAAATTTTAATTTTTTGTGCTACATGTTACCAATAAGTTGATTTTACATAATTGATTAACCATGTATGATAAAACATTTATGCATAAATTGGATAATTTTTATTGAAGAACTATTTATTAATAATTAATTTACTAGGAGATCATGATGGAAAAAAATGAAAATATCCCTTGAAACACATGTAAATTAAATAGGAATTTCATGATCAAGAGATTTTATAATGGATAATATATTTATTTTCTGATAAACTAATTATTGGCCTTTGTCGGAAAAGAAAATTCAACTGTATATTGGTACATGTTGTAGCATTCCAACATTGGATCCATTATATCATGTTGATTGTTTGACAACAGCTCCATTATTTATACAACATCCTCTCAACTTGGACCTCCACCCTTAACATAAATTTTTACTCATATCTGGGTGATGAGATCAAATGTATTGGATAAATAGCGTTTAAATATAAGATACCATATGCACACAAGCCGTTACATAATTTGTATTAGGGAATAAATAGTAGAAAACATTAACAACTTAACCATAATTAAGAGAAACCAATCACGTACCAGATATGGTCTAATCACATGATCATAAAAAAAATAATGAGAATACATTTTCATTATAATTATAAATTACATAGACTCATTGTTTAATTTAGAAAATGTGACATGAATTATTAAAATTAATTAACTTATTATTAATTTTATCAAACCATCCATAACTCATCGTTAACTAAAATTTTAAACAATATAAATTCCATTTTAATTTAATGCATTACAGAACTCTACATAGAAGAATCCTCGCATATTCATTCAATATTTTAACATAGAATTTAATGTAATATATAATTGGTAATTTTATAAAATAGAAGATAATATAGAATTATATACACATTAAACCCATAATAAATTGTTTTAATTATACATTTGACTCTTCTCACCTTGAAAAAATGAGAACAATATTGTTAGAAGACTTCATAATATGTATTATTTCACACGAGGTGTAATTGTCTTTTTATTTTGTCCACAACACATTCCTTGGGTTTGGGAATGTTCCCTACCACATACATGCTTGAGAAAAATTGTATGTTTTCTGATATGGATGGATTTTTACCTCCTATTTTATAATATTTCCACCCCCATTCCATCTATTTGATATAATACACTCGTGAGACACCTAGTTTTTTTAGTTGTGAGAAACAATTATTATATGTCATGTACAAAGGTTACATGATGTCTGGTTCTTCAAACCATGTCACAGTCTGAAAAGATCTACACGACAGGCCACTTCCTCACATCCTATATCCAATTTTTTAGGATCTGACCTAATAGAGAAAGTTACATACATGAAAATAAATGTACAAGAAGTGAATACAATAAATTCATACTATGTATTCTAGTTTTATCGAAGAAAAATATTTGGAATAAATAGATTAATTTTTGGATGATTCAACATTTGTAATCATTATCCAATTTTTGGTTATGATAGCAAGAATTAAGAAATGGTAATATACAATGATGATAGTTATAAAAAATTAATCAATATAAGTGAAATAAATTTCAAAAACATGAAACCAATGAGAAAATAATAAATAATTATAAACTATAAATTTGACAACTCTTATATAACTTATAGGATTCAAGCATAGTGGAAGATTCTTGTGTTTCCCCATTACTTTCAGGTATGTAACCCTTAATTTATGTATTATATATATATATATATTGTTTGGGGGAAGATTAAAGTTGGTTAAAAACCTTTTGTAATGTCATTGTTTTTTTCTAATGTCGCACAGTTGGTAAATAATTTGTAGAAACCATGAAACTCCTATAGGAACAACGGAAAATAAGGTGGGGTATATTGATAGGGTGATCTTTTGGGTTCTTGTTTTTAAAAAAGGGGTAAAATTCCTAGGATAAGCTGTACAAATTGGAAAAAAAATTTCTTCTCACTATTGTCACATGATTTATCAAATTATGTGGGCCAAACATTGAAGGGTCCTATTTAACAATGATTTTTGTATACTGTTAGATGTAACACCACATGATTCATGTAATTAATCCTTAATTTATGTATTTTTTTATATAATGTGTTTGGGTGTTGTTTGGGAGTGTTTGGAAACCTTTTATTCTATTTTGGGATATATTCTAAAGGTTCACAGTTATTTTAATCTATTAAACACCTATATGAACCTGTGCATAATGAGGTAGGGACTATGGGGAGGTAACATAGATAGGTGCATGGTTATTCCAAAATGTGTGCGAGCCTAGTGGTACCCATACAAATTCGGATAGTGATATTTTTTATGGTTGGTTCACAGTTGGTCTAATCGTGAGGAAAAACCGGGTTGGGTTCAATATTGCGGAAAAATTTGTCACATGTTTCACACACAATATTCTTAACTATACAAATAACCATTCATGGTTTAAAAAAACGTCCAAATAAAGTAGATCCAGTTTGGGATTATCCTTTAATGCCTACTTTTCTCTATTATTTCACTAACTAGGAATTTCTCCCTCACAAAAGCTAATTTATATTTCTCCATCAATAGAGATTTGATATTAAGGAATTTAGAGGTGAATTGAAGACATATTCATGCATTAAGTCTTTTTTGTGATAATTTTTTTCATTTTTTTCATAGGACTACTTCTATCTCTCTCTCTCTATCTCAGATTCATAGATCAAATATCATTCAAATTGATCTATGGTATTTTTTTCTAATCATGTTTATATTTGTCCTTTTTATGAGAGGGTAAGGGAACTAAGATGGGGTTTGGAGATTCAACCTAGTATCATTGATGATTTCATGTAATTTTTCATTATCTCCATAAATCTTGAGGTATATTAATTCACTCTCAACTGATCTTTCTAGAACTAGAAGGATTTATTTCAAATTAGTTATTTTTTATGAAATTGTTTCTGATTTTTTTACTATGGATGAAAACCTTATTTGGATACAGTTTATAATATTGTGGAAACTTGGGTGCCTTGTACAAAGGTGAATTTTGTAACATGACTTTAAAATGATTATTTTACATTATTATGTTGATTTCGTTGCATGGAGAAATGGTTTTCAAATAAATAGTCAGTTTTATTAATATAGGGTTTTGGAAAAATGGGTTTCATTACAAGGTTGGATTTATTGAAATATTTTGTTTGGATGAAAATTCAATAAATGGGTGGTTTTATTTAATTGGGTTGTTGGGAAATTATTTTCAATAAAATGTTGGTTTTATTGAATTATTTTGTTATTATGGTTTTCAATGAATGTGTAGTTTTATTAAAATGATTTAATCTATTTGTAAATGGTTTTATATGGAAGTGATATGAATTAAATGGTTTAAAATATGTGGAATGGATGGATATTGGTTTTCAAGTAAAACCATCAATGCATATAGTTTATGGGAGTGATGTTGTATAGAATATGGTAACACCAAACATGTGAGGTTATGTGACCGGATGTGTTTTTAGGTGTGTGGGGATAGGTGATATGTAATTGGATATGATAATTTAATGATTAAATGTTTTGAATTACTTAATTGGTTTCTTACCGTAGAAGTTGGTGTTATTTTTAGAAAACTATTTTATTTTAGAAAACTACTTTATTGTTAAACCACATGGCCTTTATATAATCTTTTTGAATTGTTTTATATACATTATCTTCTATAAATGTGATAATGTGTTCTGTCATACTAGCATGAGTTGGTAATCAATTTTAGGAATGATAACTAAGATTCATTACTCACCCCTACTTTGGAACTTATGTGCCATTGTAGATATTATTTATCGAAACACCAGAAAAGGTAAAGTATGACACATATTTAGTGGTTCTTCAAGATACATGGGTTTTTTAGTTTTGTCGGAGCATGGAACATCATAGAGTATTTGTGTTTTGTGGTTTTGTCTTCTGTTGTATAATTTGGTTTTTCTATATTCTATTTTGGTACTCTTATGTAGTTAATTATGATATAATGGAATTGCTTTCAGTTGTTTATGTTGTAATCATTCATCATATAGTGGTTTTTGGTTACGGTTTCTTCTTTTTTTATCAAAGGCGAAATCACCCACATCTATTAATGAATCCCTTGGCATTAATTTCCATCCTTTGGTGTATTGGGTGTGCCGATTAAGGCCATATAAAGTCCCTTCAACTTCTCAAGATAGTGAGGAGGGGAGAGATGTTACAAGCGATATCAGCTTGTTCTATCCTTGAATAATAAATGGTCCATAGTTCCTTCATTCTTGGTGTTGAAATTATTTCTGAATTATTTCTTGAGTTGGGATGGTAGAAATATGTATGATTGTTGAGACAGATAATGTAGATCATAAAAATATCAAAACAACAATTTTATATAGAACATCACATTATTATAGAGTTGGGTACAAAAGTGTTATGGAATGAATTCTAGGATTTGTACCCCATTTTCATGGTTTTAGATAATGTGACAATAATTAAATTAATTTTATAAATGACTTCCCTCTAGATGTGCATATTTCACAATGAGTAATTATTTATAATGTGGTGTAAAAGTGTTACTTTTGAAAAAATTTAATGTTTGTTTTCAAAGTTGATATTTTGAAAAGGAATGAGATGGTTATTTTGAAAAAGGTATGATTTTTAAAATAATTTTGTAATTTTTAGAAATGGATGATCATTGAAATGTTGTGTTTTAGAATTTAATATTGTAATATGTGTGATGTTATAGAATTTTAAATTGAATGTCATTTATTAGATAAATATAGAGACTTATGGCTTTTGATTTCTTTACAAAAAACAGAATATGTAAGCATCATAGAAAAAAAATCAGAGGAAGCTTCTATGAATGTAGTTACACCAGAGCCAAACGTGAACCAACATATGTTTTTTGGTATATTATATCTTTATCAATATGTGGATAAATGGAAGGAAATGGATGAACCATGGATGGTGGATCATTCTATTTAGTTCCAAAAGTCAAATATACCAATAATTTGGGTGATTTAGAACTAGAAAAGGTACTGGTGTGGTTAAACTGGATGACTCAAATCATTTATTTCATTGGCACACTAGTTGACTTTAAATTCAATATGGTGACTTATATGTTGGGGTATCTTGTTTTCTATTGTCAGGATTCAACAGTCTAGTATAAATCAGATAAAGTCCTTAAAAGGGTTGATTTTGGGGAATTGTTCAACAAACAATTCTACCATTATATGTTCAGGATAGATTTAATGGAATAATTATTTAGTTTGAAGATAGGGATCCTATCAGGGATAGATTGTGTGGATAAATTTGTGAATTTATTCCACTCAGAACCCGATGTTGCTATTGGGGTGTCCTTGGTGGAACACATCTTTGATTCGAGGATAAGGAAGGAGATTCTCTCAATGGTTGATGTGATCTATATTGTGGATTATAAAAATATGGTCAATAGAGAGAAGATGGATAAAACGAACATTATAGGACATATAGGTGGAGGTAGTATGTTGATACTTATATGAAATTATGGGAACTCTTATGCTGGGAGAAAGAAGAAGATGGACACCAACTTCCAAGGTGCGTGCATGACTCTTAATTATATGGGTGGATCGATAAATCATCATCCAAGACCCAAGGGAAAAATGATATGTTTCCAATGTTTTCCTTTAAGTCACATTAAGAGATAATGTATGACACCACCTAGAGCATGCCCAAATTTCAATAAAATAGTGAATCTTCAATGTGATTATCATAGTGCCCTGAGTTCAGGTGTTTATGATGCTTAACATGCATCGCAAGAATTGCACGCTTCGACAGGATGAGGACAAAATAATAATAATTATCAACAGAAAATAGCTTGTCGTGGTGATTATATGAATACCATCACTCCTTAGTAGTGAAAATCTCGATAATAAAATAAAGAACAAAGTTCCATCATAAAAATATTATATAGATTTGTAATATCTTGGGGTTTTGGGGTCCATTACTTTGAGAAAATGTGATGTTTAGGTGTTCGGGGTAGTTTGGGAAGCTGTCACATCTTCTTGGAGGCTCCTATTGGTAGCTTGGCCTACCCGTAGCTCGGCCTACCGGTAGAAGGCCTACCGGTAGCTCGGCCTACCGGTAGCTCGGTATACCGGTAGCAGGCCTACCGGTAGCTCGACCTACCGGTAGTTGGCTTACCGGTAGAGCGGCCTACCGATAGCTCGGTCTACTGGTAACAAGCCTCCAGGTAGCTCGGTCTACCGGTAGCTTGTCTTACAGGTTGCTCGGCATACAGGTAGCTCGACCTACCGATAGTTGCTGCTTAACTGTAGCTCAGCGTACCGGCATCTCGGCCTACTGGCAGCTCGGCTTACCGGTATCTCGGCCTATAGGTAGCCGCGGCATACCGGTGGCTCACCCTACCAGTAGCTTTGGCCAACTGGTAGCTTGGCCTACATGTATCCTTTTCTTACCGCTGGCTCGGCCTACCGGTAGACATAGCCTACTGGTGACCACGAGTTTTCCTAATGGCACCTCTTTTTGCGCAAATTGGCTTTTAAGCCACGTTTTGACCCCCTTTTAAAGTGATTAATGGATTTTAATTAAATTTTGGTGAGGTGTGAGTCTGTTTTATCCACCCCTAAGGGTAGGGACTTTTATGTTGGACGTGTGGGGTGGTCCAACCACATGGTCAACCCACGATCCACTCCTTTCATGATTCCTAGTTTTTCTTGATATCTTAACCATCCGGGGGCTGTATCTCAGCCCTTATAGCCTAAAGGATTCTCCTCTCCCTACGTTTCTATTATCTCTATCGCGCTAAAGATACACTTCCTCCGGATAAGTCATACCCCACCCCACGATGTTTTCTTGATCTCTTTCCATGGAGTTCCTGCTACTTCTGTTCCAGTTTCCAAGCGAGAACTTAAACTTCAATCTTTGATCAATCAGGTAGGGACTTCTCCCCTTCGTCTCTCCTTTCTGTGTATCAGGTGGGGTGGGAATGTTTTTGTCTCTATGGAAATTTGAAGAAACCATCTTAATAAAGGTAATGAATGCACCTTTAAAGAATGAAAACAGGGGTGTGATAATTGTTCTGTTGTGATCTATCATGTTGATATATGTTGTGAATAGATCACAGAAAATCACGGTCGTTGGTGGCCATTATCTGCGTAGTAATGAACAAATGTGCTCCTAGATGTTGAATAACTGTAACATGGAATTGGTTAAATTACGTATTCTCGGGTAAATAAATTGAAATCACTAGGACCACCCCTGTTATGTGATAACCCCGGTTAAAACACTGTGGAATTGAAAACATGGAGGGTGTTAAATCTTTTAAATCTGAAAAATAACTTCTTGGGCCTACTTTGTGTTGGTGGTATTGGTTGTGCTTCCTTCGTGGGCCGATTTCAGGTGACCTTATGGTTTGCTTAGATGGGGGCTTGGTTGCTAGGGTGATTTGGGTGGGGATGGGATCCCCTGCTATTATACATTGGACAGTTTTGAATCTGAGTCTGTGTGGTTACTCTGTTTATATCCCGAATATGGGTGGAATCCTCGTTTGGTGAGGAACCTTTGGAATCTGGAGTTTGGGGACATGGGTATGTGTCTCGGGGTTGCTTTTGTTACCGTACTTTGAGGGATCTCACATGATCCCTAGTTGTTGCAACTTCACAAGAGAACCAGGTGTGAACGTTTAAATTGCTTGATGTTTTTTACCTTTTAGCCGTTTTTTGTTGTTCTACCTGTGAATGTGCCTATTAGTTGCCTAGTAGTGAAGGGATTAACTCATACTGAACCGTTATGAATGACATCTTGAACAAGGGAACTGGAAACTGTTTGTTGTGTGCCGATTTTCTGAGGCAGTTGTGCTTGAGTACCTGCTTGTATCTGTATGAGGATCCATAGGTTGGGATGTGTGTTGGTATATATATATATATAACTGTATGTTTTTTGTTTAGTCGCACCCCACCCATGTTGGGCACTTAGTGTCAGACACCCCATTCCATGGGGAAGGGTTTCCCCCTAGTTACTCCCCTTCCTACTACCTCTTCCCTCGTCTGTGATGGCTGGAGGAGACCTTTCACCCAAGCTTCTTTGGGTATGTTTTTTTTGGTGTGTTATTAGCCCAGGTGTTTTCGGGCAGGGGTTCTGGTTATGGTTATTTTCCCAAGTGTCTTCGGGATGAGGCCCAGGTGTTTTCAGGCAAGGATGTGTGGTTGTGAGGCCCAGGTGTGTGCGGGAAGGGATGTATGGTTGTGAGGCCAAGGTGTGTGCAGGCTGGAAGTGCGTTGTAGCATCAGGACGTTTGTCGTTAGGGATGAGCAGCTAGCTAGTGGTGGAATGGTGGTGTGGGGTACCCAAATAAGTTTTGTGCTTTACTATTACCTAACTTCTTATGTTATTTGGTGAGTGTAGTCGGTGATATGGGATGGATAGACTCCTTGATAATGTTTGGGTTTTTGCTTTTCATGGGACTTTAGTACGTCTCCCCACTTGTGCACGAGAGATTTAGGTTTTTCCTACTGGATAAACTTTGTATGATCACCCTATGTTTACATTCAGGTTGTGAGGAGGAATTCGGAGGCCGTACATGACCTTACTAGGCTAGAGTTTGGAGTTGCTATTGGTGGATGTTGATTCTTTTCAGATTTTTCCCTTTCGGTATGGTTTTTTACTTTGGTGTTCCTGTATTTTATTAGTTTTATTATTAAAACATGCATGTAGTTTGTTTCAATTTGAGTTCCTGGTGGTGTTTGGTGTTGACTCCTTATTTCTCCCAATCCTGGTTAACAAAAAAAGGGTAATGCCTCCCATATTGTGAAATGTTACAGACATGGTACTAGTCGCCACCCCAGGGCCTAATGTAGGCGGGACTCGGGGAGTCATTATCTCATCTTTAGATTGAAGAAGGAAGGGCGGAAAAGACCTTTCCACCCCTTCCCTCATCTTGTTGAAGGCGGGTCATGACATAATGGTATCAGAGGGAGGTTGAGGGATAGGATGGGGTCTAAAGATAGGCACAGTGAGGATATCATGGGATTGTAGGGAAACAATGTTTGGCGACCTTGGTTCGTGAAATAGATCAGGGAGGACCGGCAAGGACGCAGGAATTTAGGGCCCCCGTGATCTGATTCAAGGACTCTAAGCCTATCAAACGACCAAGCAAGACTACATTTATTGCAGGGTAGAGACCCTAGGGATGGTACATGCATCATACTGATTGTGTTTTTACTTGATTTGGGGAACCTTGGGGAGGATAATTTATTAATAAAAATAATAATAATTCCCTTGCTACTCTGGCTTAGGCATTCTTTGTTTACCTTGTAGTTATGGCACATGGACGTTATCCACGAGCGACTTGGGAAATTGAGGCCCAGCGGATCATGGCAGTTGACCAGCAAAGGGTTGACCAAGATGAGGAGGAGGACATGTGGTAGAGGACCTTGCGCTCCTTCTAGTGTCAAACCCTCTAGAAGTACGAGGGCAGTGTTTCTGACTCGGTGACTAGGGGATGGATCGAGGAGCTGGCCATCACCTTCTCCATGATCCATCATTCGAGGGAGTACTGGGTTCTGTTGGCCATCAATCACCTGAGAGGTGCAGTGCGTCAGTGGTGGACGCTTTTCCTGGGAGAGAAGACAGAGGCAAAGGTTCCATGGGCCAGTTTCGAGAAAGAATTTCCCGAGGAGTTCCTCTCCTCTACCATGAATTCTAATAAGAGATAGGATTTTCACTCTCTTTAGTAGGGAAGCACGTCGGTTATGGAGCTGGGGATCAAGTTCAAAGATCTCTTGTGCTTTTCCCCGGATCCCTTTCCAGATGAGGAGTCTCGGGAGAGACGATTAGAGGAGGCACTTTGTCCTTCTCTTCAGTACGTCGTCACTTCCTTTACTCCTCCAACGTACCTCGAAGTACAGAAGAAGGCCGAGATCGTAGAGAAGATACACTCGAAGATAGGCATGCCGCGAGAAGGGAACTAGCCGGGTTCATCAAACGGTAAGACGGTCAGCAGAAGGTCTCTAGCGGTAGGGCCTCCTAGGTTTTGACCAGCGGGGAGTAGGCCTCCACATTTCCAGTTCTGAGCTTCTGGCCCTCGCCCCTTTTCCACAGGTCTGGTACTGAAGTGTTTCTCTTCTGGAGTTTTTGGACATATCCAGAGCAGGTGTTCGACTCGAGCTCCACATGGTGGAGGTGGGCAGTTCTAGCACCCACCTCAGCAGCATCCGTTGCTGGTGAGGCCTTTCCAGCAGCAACAGCATGCCCCTGTCCCTTTGAGGGATGACCTTGAGGGAGGATATCGACACCAGAGTGCTCCTAAGGCACCTCGACCAGGGCGTGGTCAGAGAGGTGGTCGACAACAATGAGGTAGAGGAGGTGGGCGTGGACAGTTGCACGCCACAGAGTTAGTAGCTCCGACGGGACTAGAGGTCATTCGAGGTATGATCAGTTTGTTCGGCACTCTTATTTCTGCCTAGTTTGATTTGATAGCTTCAAACTCCTTCGTTGCGCCTGAGTTAGCCCATGCTCTGGGTCTGGATGCCAAGAGACTTTCAACGCCTTTAGTGTTGAGAACACCAGTTGGGAGTCAGACCAGTGTATCTTACCTTTTTCAGGGATGTCGACTGATGGTGGAACCGCATCATTCCAGTGGAGACCTTCTTTCATTGTAGATGCAGCAATACGATGTCATCCTAAGCATCGACTGGTTATTCTCTGTGCATTCCATCCTCGACTGGTATCAGAGAAGGATTGAATTCTCTAACGAGGATGGATGGCATGTGGATTTTGTTGGGGAGAAGAGTTGTCAGGAGGGGAGTCGACACGTGGAACCACTCCTTTCTATACTGAACGGGATGTCAGTGGAGTCGGAAGACACAGGAATGATGGATGTACCATAGGTCGAATGAGAGGTCCCTGATGTCTTTCCCGATGTGGTTGTGACCCTACCCCCTCAACGTGACATTGATTTTGGGATAGACTTATAGTCTGGAGCACGCCCTATCTCGATGGCTCTTTAACAGATGGAATCTTCTGAGTTGCGGGAGTTGCGAATTCAGATTAATGATATGATGGAGAATGGCTTTGTTTGACCAAGTGTGTCTTCGTGGGGTGCTCCAGTTTTTCTCATAAAGAAGGAGGATGGTATTCTATGACTCTTCATAGACTACCAGAGGTTGAATCAGGTGACGATCAAAAATCGTTACCCCCTCCTGAGAATAGATGACCTTTTCATCTAGATGAGGGGATCAGGTTGGTTCTCTATGATCGATATGCGGTCTGGATACCACCAGTTGAGAGTGAAAGAAGGTGATATCTTGAAGACGGTTTTGAGGTGCATATATGGCCACTTGAGTTTGTGGTCATGCCCTTTGGCGTTACAAACGCAACGGCTACGTTCATGAACCTCATGAACTCTATCATCCAAGAGTTTCTGGCCTAGTTTGATGTGGTGTTCATCGTCAAAATACTTATCTACTCAAGGTCAGAGGAGGAGCATGTTGAACATCTTGGGTCAGTTTTGGGAGTCCATAGGCACCACAATATTTTTTGGGAAACTATCTAAGTGCACGTTCTTAACTCTGGAGGTACATTTCATTGGACATGTATTTTCAAAGTATGGAATAGCGGTGGACCCGTCGAAGGTCAAGGAAGTCGTTTATTGGGAAGAACCCAAGAATGTGGTGGAGGTTCGTAGTTTCTGGGGTTTGGAAAGATATTACCAGAGGTTTGTGCCCGAATTCTATCGAGTTTCATCACCGTTGAAAACTTTTACTAGGAAGGACCAGGCCTTCGTGTGGTGCGACCAGTGTCTGACAACTTTCGGCTACCTAAAAGAGAAGCTGGCTAGTGCTCCAGTGCTCAGACTAGCAGAGGAAGGGGTGTTGTTTGAGGTGTTCTCTGATGCTTCTGGCCTTGGGTTGGGATGTGACCTGATGCAGCAGCGAGGAGTGATCTCTTATGTTTCTAGGCAGTTATGTCCTCATGAACATAACTATGCCACCCACAATCTGGAGCTTGTGGACGTAGTGTTCACATTGAAGTTGTGGCAGAATTATCTAATCGGAGAGCTCTTTGTGGTCTTCTCAGATCACAATAGATTGCGTTATGTCTTTTCCCAGTGAGATCTGAACTTGCGATAGTAGATATGGGTTGAGTTTCTCTAAGATTACTACTTTGAGATATCTTATACAGAGGGAAAGGGCAATGTTGTGGATGATTCCCTGAGCAGGAAGTCATAGAAGGAAGTTGTTCGAGAGTCTGCAGATGCCTGGAGAGAAATGGAATAGTTAGCGGCCTTTCATTTGGATGCAAGGGTGGAAGGTGGATGATGTTTTCTATTTCAGATGATTGTAGTTCCCTCCTTAGTGGTGCAGGTAGAGGAGTATCAGTGGGGGGACTCGGAGGTGGATGTGATTAGAGATTGAGTTTATCAGGGAAATTCTTTTGAGGGGTGGTCATAGTATATTCATCATCAGATGTTTTTCCGTGGAAGGATGTTTGTTCCTGAGATGATGCGTACATGAGGTCTCTGTGAGATCCATGGAACGGCTCTAGCGGTACATCCTTGGGACTCAAGCATGTACCAAGGCATGAGGGGACAATTTTTGTGGCCCGAGGTAAATCGAGCAGTGGCAGAGTTTGTAGGTATGTTCCTGGTGTGTCAGCAAGTAAAGGCTAAACAGTGTCATCCTGTAGGGTTGTTACATATATAGGATGTTCCTGAGTGGAAGTGGGATGACATCTTGATGGACTTCGTCACAGGGCTACCCAGGGTTCAGGGAGGCTATGATTCCATCTGGGTAGTGGTGGATTAGTTGACAAAATCAGCTCACATCTTGGCGATTAAGGAATCGATCCCGGTGAGTACCTTAACAAAGAGGTACGTTGTTGAGGTGGTACGGTTGCACGAGATTCCGAGATCTATTGTATTCGATCGATACAAGCGGTTTACCTCAAGAGTCTGGAGGGGATTACAGCATGCCTTTGGCACCCAGCTATGCCTTAGCACTGCTTTCCCCCCGCTGACATTTGGGCAGACAGAACGAACGATCCAGACGTTAGAAGATATATTGCGAGAATGTGTTCTAGATTTTGGTGGATATTGGGTATGACACTTTCCTCTAGTGGAGTTTTGTTATAACAATAGCTTCCACTCTACTATCGATATGACACCATTAGAGGCCTTGTATGGAAACCATGTCGTTCACCCGTTTGCTGTACCGAGGTTGGGGATGCAACTGTTCTTGGGCCAGAAGTGGTGAAGGGTACCACTGAGAAGGTTCAACTCATGTGTGAAAGGATGAAGGCAGCCCAGGACCGGCAGAAGTCATGTGTCGATCAATGGAGGAGGCCCTTGGAGTTCGAGATTAAGAATCATGTGTTCTTGAACGTTTCACCTCAACATGGGCAGCGAAGGATTGGGAAGGGGAGTAAGATCTCTCCTAAGTTCATAGGACCTATCAAGGAGTTGGGACAAGTTAGTGAGGTGGCATATCAGATGGCGTTGCCACCTCGGTTGGAGAAAGTTCACAATGTCTTTCACATCTCCCAGCTTCATAGATATCTACACGATGACTCCCACATCATCAATTGGGGAGAATTAGATATGGAAGAGGATCTGACCTTCATATAATGACCGATCAAGATAGAGGATCGTACGGAGAATGTGCTTCGTCGACGAACCATCCCCTTGGTTCGTCTGTTGTGGAGGCATGGTGGCCTGGAAGAGAGCACTTGGGAGTGGGAGGCCCGGATACGCGTCTAGTACCCATAGCTGTTTTGACTTCCTTATTCTTTTGTTCCGAGTTTCTTTCAGATGTTTCACCTTGTGATTCAATATAGGAAATTATTGTTTTGTTTAACCAATAAATGATCTTTTCCTTGTTCTCTCTATGTGTGTCCGGATGTGTGGTGATGGGAAAACTAGACTGTTAATTAGGACGCATTAATGCAGATGCGATTAAACCCGTGCGGACGAGTCATGTGCCGCCCAAAGCGGATAATATCCTAGATTTAGGAGGGGTTTTGTCCCATCTTTGGGAAAACTCAGGGGTTTTCCCCTGAGAATTATCTTTAGAGAGTGGTTGTTTGGACCCCACATCTCTCTTTTCTGGTTTGTTCTTATATTCTCGGGGATCAGAATAGTTTTGAGAAGTATCTGATGTAATGGCCCAGGGTTTTGGGGTCCATTACCTGGTGAAAATGTGATGTTTAGGTGTTCTGGGTAGTCTGGGAAGCTATTTCAGCTTCTCGGAGGCTCCTAACAGCTTCATTGGCCTATTGATAGCTCGACCTCCTCGTAGCAGGCCTACCGGATGCTCTCCCTACCTGTATCTCGGCCTACCAGTAGCTCGGTCTACCAGCAGAAGGCCTATCGGTATCTCGGGCTACTAGTAGCAGGCATACTGGTACCTTGGTCTACCAGTAGCAGGCCTACCAGCAACTGAATCTACCAGTAGCTCGACATACCAGTAGCTCGGCCTACCAGTAGCTCGGCCTACCGGTAGCTCGGCTTACCGGTAGCTCAGCCTACCTGTAGCTGCGACTTACCGGTGGCTCGGCCTACCTATAGCTTTGGCCAACCAGTAGCTTGTCCTACCAATAGCCTTGGATTACCGATGTCTTGGCCTACCGGTAGACCTAACCTACTGGTGACCAAAGGTTTTCCCAGTGGCTCCTCTTTTTGCACAAATTGGCTTTTAAGCCACGTTTTGACCCACTTTTAATGCCATTAATGGGTTTTAATTAAATGTGGGCGAGGTGTGAGTCCATTTTAACCACCCCAAAGGGAGGGGACTTTTAACTTGGATGCATGGGGTGGCCCAACCGCATTGTCAACCCACGATCCGCTCATTTCGCGACTCCTAGTTTTTTATCTATATCTTAACCGTCAGGGGGCCCTAAATCTCAGCCCTTATAGCCTAAAGTCTTATCCTCTCCCTAATTTTCTATTTTCTTAATCACGCTCGAGATACCCTTCCTTCGGATGAGTCATACCCCACCCCATGAATTTTTCTTGACCGTGTTACGTGGAGTTCCTACTACTCATGTTACATTTTCCAAGAGAGGACTTAAATGTCGATCTTTGATCCATCATGTAGGGAATTTTCTCCTTCGTCTCTCCTTTCTGTGTATCATGTGGGGTGGGAATGTTTTTTTCACTTCGGAAATTTGGAGAAACCAACTTAATAAAGATAATTAATGGACCTTTAAAGAATGAAAGGGGGGTAGGGGGTGTGATTGTCATTCTGTTGTGATCTTATTTGATGATATATGTTGTGAATTTCTCGCTGAAAATCACGGTCGTTGGTGGCCTTTCTCGGTGCACTAATGAACAACTCCGGTCCTGGATTTTGAATAACTGTAACATGGAATTAGTTAAATTAAGTATACTATGTTAAATAAATTTAAAGCACCAGGATCACCCCTTTGATGTGATAACCTTGGATAAAACACAGTGGAATTGAAAACATGGAGTGTGTTAAATCTTTTAAATATGAAAAATACCTGCTTAGTCCTTCTTTGTGTTGGTGGTATTTGTTGTTCTTCCTTCGCGGGATGATTGTGGGTGACCATATAGTTTTCTTGGATGGGGGCTTGGTTGCTAGGGTGATTTTGGTGGGGATGAGATCCCCTTCTGTTATACATTGGCCGGTTGTGAATCTGAGGCTGTGTGGTTACTATATTTATATCACGAATTGGGGTGGAATCCTCTATTGTTGAGTAACCTTTGGCTTCTAGATTTTGGGGACATGGGGATGTGTCTCAGGGTTTCTTTGGTTCTAGTACTTTGAGGGATCTCACTTGATCCCTAGTTGTTGTGAATTTAAAAGAGAACCGAGTGTGAATGTTTAAATTGCCTGATGTTTTTCCTTTCTGGTATTTTTGTTGTTCCACATGTGAATGTACCAATTAGTTGCCTAGTATTGAAGGGATTAAATCATACTGAACCATTATGAATAAAAACATGATCAAGGGAACTGGGAAATATTTTTTGTGTGCTTGTTTTCTGAGGTAGTAGTGCTTGTGTACCTTCTTGTATCTTGTTGAGGAGCCATAGGTTGGGCTATGTGTTGGTATATATATATATGTAACTGTATGTTTTGTGTTTATTCACACCCCACCCTTGTTGGGAACATAGTTTCAGACACCCCATTCCATGGGTAAGGGTTTCCCCCTAGTTAATCTCGTTACTATTCCCTCTTCCCTCAGCTTTGATGGTTGGTGGTGACCTTACATCCATGATTTTTCGGGTACGTTCTGTTTGGTGTTTTGTTAGCCCTGGTGTTTTCGGGCAGGGGTTCTGGTTATGGTTGGTTTTCCCAGGTGTCTTTGGGATGAGGATCATGTGTTTTTGGGAAGGTATGTGTGGTTTTGAGGCTCAGGTGTGTGCGGGCAGGGATTTTTGGTTGTGAGGCTCATGTGTTTGCGGGCGAGAAGAGCGTGGTAGCATCAGGGCGTTTTCTGTTAGGGAGGAGCAGCTAGCTAGTGGGGGAATGGTGGTGCGGGGTACCCAAATAAGTTTTTTGATATACTATTACCTTATTTCTTGTGTTATTTGGTGAGTGTGGCAGGTGAGGTGGGTTAGATAGACTCCTTGATAGTGTTTGGTTGTCTTCCTCTCATGGGACATTAGTACGTCTCCCCACTTTTTCCTGAGAGCTTTAGGTTTTTCCTACAGGGTATACTTTGTATGCTCTCCCTACGTTTACTTTTAGGTTGTCAGGAGGACATCGGTGGCCGTGCGAGACCTTACTATCCAGGACATTGGAGTTGCTGTTGGTGGGTGATGATTCTGTTTAGATTTGTCGCATCCTGTATGGGTTTTTACATTGGAGTTCTTGTATTTTTTTCTAGTTTTATTATTAAAACATGCATGTATTTTGTTTCACCTTGAGTTCTTGGTGGTGTTTGTTGTTGACTCCTTTTTCTCCCAATCCTGGTTAAAAACAAATAGGGTAATGAATCCCATATTTTGAAATGTTACACCCTTGGTGCTAGTTGCCACCTCGGGGCCTACTGAAGGCAGGACTCGGGAGTCATTATCTCGTCTTCGTCTTGAAGAAGGAAGGGCGGTGAAGACCTTTGCCACCCCTTCCCTCGTCTTTCCGAAGGCGATTCATCACATGATCCAAGATGTTAATTCTAGATGATCAATCTAGACATTAAATTGTGATATATACTTCAATAATAAAATGTTACCTTATGAAATTATTATTTTAGAATATTTTATCCAATCCATTTATTGCATTTCATGTTGTTTATTTTCTATGTTTAAGAGTTGAGATTATATCTTCGGTGATGAAACATCAAACTCATCTTGGACAATGAGAATTTAAATCATTTTTTTGAATATAATGTTCTATAAATATTGTATTAAATTAGATGATATTGGATTTATCTATGCTAGAGTTGGTTGTCTATGACAAAATCTTTTGTATGGTTGGTTGAAAAAATTCAAGGTTCACACCGACAATGGTGATTAAAGGGTCGGTATTATATATGAAGATGGAATCGAGCCTCTATTTAGAGAGGACCAGAATGTAATGGCATGTGAAACCAACATGATGTCAACAACATTTTTAGCAATATTGTACTAGTTGGAAGCATTTACTTTAGCATCGATGAATGAAATCAAGAATAGCATATTTCTATTGTTGGATGTTTTGTATTTGGATGTCACTCCCAAGAATTTTTCAGGGCTTCCACCAATAAGAGAAGTAGATTTTATGACTGATATCCTTCCTGAGAATAGTCTTATTTCCCTTCCATCTTATTGGATGGTACCAAGAAAATTAAAGGAGATAAAATTGTAGTTGGAAGAGCTAGAAAAAAGGTTCATTTAGTCAAGCATGTCTCCCCGGGTTGAATCAATATTTTTTTGAAAATTGAATATTAAATTATTTGGTTGTATATATATTATCCTAAGCATATGCATGCTAAGATAAAAAATTTCTATCCATTTAAACAAATTGGTGATTTTTTTGATCAATTGATGGTATCAGAATGGTATACATAACAGACTTTCTCTCAGGATATCACCAATTAGGGGTTTGGAAGGTGGATATTCCAAAAACCACATTCAAGAGTAGATATAGCCATTATGAATATTTGTTACATCTATTTGGGCTTACGAATTAACCATTAGTCATTATGGATTTCATGAATCAGGTATTTCAAACATATCTATATTATGTTATGGTGGTGTTCGTGGATGACATATTGGTGTTTTCAAGGATATAGTTTGGGCATTAAGAACACATGGTGATAGTGTTTGTAATCTTGTGGGATCAGCAACTGTATGAAAAATTATCAATATGTTATTTTTTAATACAAGAGGTACATTTCATTGGGATTGTAATATCTCAATGTGGTGTTTTTGTTTTTGTAGAAAAGATATTATTTGTTATATCTTTGGAACCATGAAAGAATGTCTTTGAGATACATAGTTTCCTTAGTATAACTATTTATTACTAATGCTTCATTCATGATTTCTCATGAATTGATTCACCAAAAAAATATTTGAAAATGAGGAATGTTACATTACAATGGAATGGTGAATGTTTGAACTCTTTACAATAGCATATATTTTCTATTACATCTTGTCTAATCATGATCTTTAAAAAATCAGTTAAAGGGTATATGGTGTATAATGATGCTAAAGATCATGTTTGGGATGTTCTCTTATACAGGGAGATCATGGTATTTCATATGGATCATGATAGTTAACGTTTTATGCAATGAAATTACCAACAAATGATTTGGAGTTAGATGTCGTTGTGCAGGCTTTAAAGATGTGGAATCATTACCTATTTGGTGAAAAATTTAATGTGTTTAGAGATCAAAAAATATTGAATCCTATTTTCTCAAAAATGGATTTTATCAGGAGACAAAGAAGTTGGATGGAGTACCTCAAAATTATTGACTTTGACATAATATAAACACGGGGTAAAGTGACTTACATCGTAGATTCATTAAGAAAAAATTCAAACACACTGTTGGAAAAAGAGGTTCCAATCCTCTGGTAGTTGATGTCGGTCCCATCCGACAAGGACATGGAATATGATGAACGATGTGATTATACAATTTCATTTCCAGAATCATTATTCATAATTTGTTGGATATGGTTAATGAGGAACATACTTCTGATTCAGAATGTGTTGTGATTCATTAAAAAATAAATTATGGGGATATCATTGAGGCTTGGAAACTCATTTAGGGGTATAGTTTAGTGGTTTTGAAATTAGACGGTTGTACATAAGGATTTTCAAAAATAACTTATTCATTCTTACCATAATTCAAAATCGGTTGTTCATCATGAGATATAGAAGTTTTATAATGCATTTAAATCATATTGTTGAGGATATTATATTAAAATGAAGGTGGTTGAGTTTGTTTCTAGATGTTTACCCTATCATTTGGTTAAATAAGAACAAAAATATACAGCAAGTATTCTGCAGTCTTTTCTAATTCTTATTTATAAATGGGAGTATATATGAATGAATATTGTAACAGTTCTCCCAAGAATGGGTAAAAAACAATTCTATGTGGGTGAGTGTATATTGAGTCACTATGTCATCCCATTTCATACCTATTAATCAATCCCATATGGTGGATGAATTTTAAAAAATATATATCTGACAAGTTATAAATAGGATTGTTGTACAACATTTGATAGTGTCAGATAAAGATTTGGGGTTTAGGCCTTCTAATGGATAGCCAATTTGTCTCATTTAACTATGAGTATGGTGTATCATCCACAGATGGATGGGAAATCTGAAAGGATGATACAGACATTTGAATACATGTTGATAAAATTTTTAATGAATTTTGGTGGCACATGGTAAGAGAAAATACAACTACTGGTGTTCTTGTACAATAATTTCTCTCAATCCTCGATACATATGGTTCTGATTGAAGTATTGGATGTGAATCATTATTGTTTTTTACTTTTTTAGGATTAAATTGGTGATACATACCTGGTTGTAATGATCCATGTATATAAAACAAAAGAGAAGATTAATTTGACCTAGAAATGGATAGAGAAAGATTAGAATTTTCAAATAAAATATTCAGATCATCATCAATGACCGTTGTTGTTTGAGGTGAGTGATAATTGTTCTTGAAGATCTCTCTATATCTTGGATGTGGTAATATTGGGAAGTGGGTCATGTTATCTCCTTAACACATATGTTGTTGGAGGTATATGAACAAGTTGGTTAGGTAACATATTCATTGTTCTTTCCACGACGGTTTAGTGTAGTTGATATTGTGTTCCATGTATCTCAATTGAAAATGATCCAGCCTGATCCTGACCATGTGACTCGATGGGATCATGTTGAGTTGGATTCAAGTGAATCATTTCTATATCTGCTGATATAGATTATGGATATACAAGAAAATATATTGTGTGGGAAAATAATCGGTCTTCTGTGAGTTTTTTGGGAACATAATCTGATTCAGTAAGCAACATAGGAATAATAGAATGAAATTTAAGGGAAATGGCCATAACTAATTCATAGAAATGCTTATGTTCTACTTATTATTGATGAAAAGTTCATTGGTGGGGAAAATATTTTACACTAAGATTCAAGTATTTGACCCTTAATTTATGTATTTTATATATATAACGTATTTGGGTGGCATTTATGAGGATTTAGAATCCTTTTGGAATGTTTTGGAGCTGTTACAATGGATAATGGTTCGCTCACAGCATGTGGAAACCTTGAAACTCTTTTAGGAAACTGTGCATAATGAGGTACGAGATAACATGAGGGTGATCTCAAAGGAACACCATCTTTCTACACTTTTCTACCACCTATGAGAAACTAAAAATATCAAAATAGTGGTATTTTTCATTGTGGGCGCACAATTTTTCTATCCATGCAGCCAAACATGTAATGTTCATCATTAAAGCAGAAGATGGTGCAAGGTTAGTGCATGGATTTCCTAACAGTGCATAGTTTAAAAATGATATCCACAAGTAGTGGATGTAGGTTGGGATTATCCTTTAACCTTTTTTATCCATTTTGGCCCTAACATAGGATTTCTTCCTCCAAAAGGCTATGGATGATTTCTTAATTGATCTGAGGCGGATCCAAATGCATTTCATGGTTCATTGAACACAAATTCTCATTCTATGTCTTTGTTAATGGTATTTTTTCTATTTTTTCATAGATATACTTCCCCCTCTCGATTGATTTCATAGATCTAGTCTTATATGGATAAATCAAACCTATTTTTATTCTAGTAATGTTCATTATTTGGTATTTTTTATAATATGGGAAGATATCTATGGTGGGTTTTGTAGATTTAACCCAGTATCATTAATATTTTCATGCGATTTTTCATTGTCTCCTAAAGTACCAAGGTAGGTGGCCTCAATATCAACCCCTATTTCTATAACAAAAAGGATTGATTTCAAATTATTTATTTTAAATTTATCGTAAAAATTTTTGTTCAATTTTTTGATGGTACCATTCAATGGTGATTGTTTATTTTATTGTGAAAAATTTGGTCCCTTGGAGAAAGGTGAATTTGGAACATTATTTTAAAATGATAATTTTAAATTTTGTAATAGGTTTTGAGGCATAGAAAAATGGATTTAAATAAAAGGATGGTTTTATTGAAATGGATTGTTGGAAAATGGTACTCAATGAAAGGTCGTATTTATTGAAATGGATTGATGGAAAATGGTTTTCAATAAAAGGTTGGTTTTATTAAAAAAATTTGTTGGATAATTATTTTCTAATAAATTATCGAATTATTGAAATGGGCATTTGTTAAGGTTTTCAATAAAATTGTGGTTTTATTGAATTGATTAAATTGGTTTGGAGAATGATGTATTAGCATGTGATATGACATAAATGGTATGCATGTGTGAAATTTATTGATATTGGTTGTGAAATACCACCATCATAGGGGTACTGGTTATGGACATAATGTTCCTCCATAAATGGTGACACCAAAATTGAGTGGTTATTTGTTTTTTTGTGTGTGTGGGTGTGTGCAGCTATGTGACATGGAATAGGGAATGTCAATTTAATGATGAAATGTTTAGAATTACTTGTTTAGTTCCACTCCATGCAACACCGAGTTTTATTGAGATATCAATTTTTGTATGTATAGCTGCATTGGTGTTAAACATATTGGCCTTGATATTTTTTTCAGTTTTTATATAAATTGTGTTTTATAAATGAACTTACATGTTATATCCTAGTGGCATGATTAAGGATGTCACTTCAAGAAAGCCTACATATATTCATTCCTATTTTGGCACTTTAGTTCTTTTGATGAATTTGTCTCTCTGGCATGGGGAATATGTAGAGTATCATAGTTCTTTAGTAGTGAATCCTGATATTGGGGCTTTTTGGTGGAGTTGGAGAATAGAGTATCTTCGAGTATTTGAGTTTTGTGGTTTTTTTCATCAGTTGTGTAATTTGATGAAGTTTTCTTCCACTATGGTACTCTTTTTTAGTTTGGTTTTTTGATAAATAGTATTTTATTTAGTTTTTTCTATTATTATCATGTATGTTGTAGTGTTTTTTGGTTATTTAATGTTTGGATGGGTTGTTTTATTATCCAAGGGAATATCATTTACCATATGTTAATGAATTCTTTAGCATTTATAGAATCTTGGGGATGATACCTAAGGACATGTAATTTCCATTATCCTAATCAATCCAATGATTAGGGGTGAGATGTTACACCTTGGTTGGTATGTCCATTAATGATCATAGTGATAGTTTACATGTAGTCATTTCGGCACATGATTTAAACATCATGTGTAATGAATATCATATATTCGATGAATATATTAAAATTTCAGAACTATTATAAAAGGATCTTCACATGTCATTTAGAATTAATTTATGACCAGTAATAGAATTACGCCAAATAGTAATTTTTCTTCTTTGATGATATGTTATACTATATCTCATTGTTCCATAATTTTGATAGAGTATCTTGGTGAAAACTCCCTCTAGGGTTGATCCACAAATGCACCAAAATCTCTGAATGTCATTGTACAATCACTAGGATATAGAACAACCAATCCTGATCACCTGAGTTATTCATGGTTGATCAGACAAGATGAGAAACTCTTGATGATAAAACTCATGTTGTTCAATCATTGGCATGAGTGAGGAGGGGATGGGAGCACACCAGATCTATTCATCTCTTGTTATAGTGCCAAATAGAGTGTCACATAATCCATTGTTTTAACTAATTGATTTTTTAGGTAATTTTTATAATTATATATTATTTATAATAATATCAGATTTAGAAAATTTCACAAAATCTTCATACTAAGATTAATATTCTTAACTTACCCCATGTCCAACAATAATAATATTATTACTATTATTTTCTCTAAATATAAAAAATTGATGAATATAACTAAATAAATATCATTTACACTATTTGAATTGGATAACTAAACATTGTTCACTTTTCCTCATTGATATTAACAATTCCTTGAATAAAAATAATTTATTTAATAATAAATATCACTAAATTATTCAATGAGAAATATAATAAATATTATAATCACATAACATGAAAACCAATATTTATTATTATTATTTTACTCACTAATACAATTGAATAACATTTTGTTAAATTATGATGATAAACCTAGTGGATACACATTCTGTGTGAACCTCTGGGACCCTTTATCCATTTCATCAAGCATAAACTCATAATGTCCATGATTAGCATGTAGCAACATTCCAATGAATACATAGAGAGAGAATTTAATTTCACAATGATTGAAAACATCGTATGAAATTTTACCCTGTAAAATAATCCTTTTATCCTAATATCTCAAATCAATCAGGTTTCACGTGCACACCATCATCCTATAGGCTTGATATCTCATTTTTTTTAATTTCAAAAAAAGAAACTAAGAAACAAAAACACAATTACATGAATTTATGTTGGTAGTTCCATTTCCATAAATAGAAATGATATATTAAATTATTTCAATTGACAGAAAGGGATAATTCCTTTTACACATTATCAATTAATGAAATATCACTCATGACTCATAAAATATTCCTATATCACTGTGAAAATATGTCATCATGAGTTTAAATAATACATCAATGTTTTTATGTCATGATATCCAGTAATTATATACATAAAGTATAAGGATCAATATACATGTTTGTAGATAAAAATATCAAATATAACATGTAAAAATACATTTCCAATTAAAATTCCTAGTCTCATGACCCCCTATATTAGAGATCACCAAAGGAGAACACTGTGAGAAGGTGTATTAATGCCTTATGAGCCTCATAAATGAGATAGCCTATATTTTCTATATACTATTAGACAGTAGAATCCCACAACATTACTATATTTACGAATAACGTATACACACATCTATGTTCTCATCATATTGGGGAACTACTTTGACTTTCTGTTCAATAAACTTTCTTAGGAAATTATAACATATAAATAACATTTTGGAGGAATAATAATTATTGGAAAAAAATATATTATTAATAAAAAATATAATCATGTAATAAGAAATTTAGTTATAGGGAAAAAATAAAATATATAATTTTAGTAATGAATTTTAGTTCAGATTCATAGTTGATAGGTTTTGAAATGTGGTTATAAATAAGGATGTATTTGTTACACAAGTTTATGCGTAAGAGGATGACATTGATTATGATGATCAATTTTTACCAATTGATACTCTTAAAGAAATTAGAATACAATTTTATAATTTAAATTATTTATATTTAAATATATATCATATATTTGTAAATGAGTCATCTCTAAATGTATTTATTATTAAGGATTCTTTTGTTGAGAAACCCAATTGATTTTAAAATCATGTTTTTTCTAAACAGTTGTTTAAAATTTTCTAATGTTGTGAATGAATAGAAATAATCTCTTAGAGAATATTATGAGTGACTAAACACTTATATTTTTCAATACATATTTATAAAATGTATAAATTATCCTACTCTACTCATCCCATAGTTTTCAAAATATATTTTAATAGATCAAATTATTATTCTAAAATTATATATTGTAGTAAGAAAAAACAATTCTGATATAATTTATCCATGAAAATGGAAGAAGAATTTTAGATCAGTATGAAGGGAGATTTGATTTTTATTTTTCAAATTTTTATGTATGATAATAAGAGTTGTCTTAATCTTCATTAAAATGTTATTTTTTATGTTATTTTTAAGGTCAGTGTTAAGGGTATTAATACTCATTTAAATACTAAATACAAACCTATCCTAGATTATGAAATTAAACTAGTGTAGAAATCACTTTATAGTTTCACTGATATATTTTTATTATTTAATAGTTTTAGCTACACAACTATTATTTTTTTTATTAATATAAGTCTTATATTTCTTGGAACACCTTAGGAGAATCTCTTTCATGTTGACATTTTTTTTAGTAACTTAAGATTACTATGAATATTTTTTCATTTTATTCTATATCCATAAATTAGATTTTTTTAGATATTTATATGTTTATTATCATGGATACAAGTTATATAATTAGGGAACATCTATAAAATTACTCTTTTTTGGATCATGTATATATTTTCTTAAAATATTAAAAAGTACAAAATATTTTCTTTTTCAATTTTTTAACATTAATGCCTAAATTAATGAAGTTATTTTACTTAAAAATCATAAATAAAACAGAAAAAACTATATTGAAGTTTTCAATTTAGGAATTTTCCTATAAAAATAGATAACAAATGTTCTATAAATATTCCTTATAAATAAGTATCTCAATATAAATCCATGATTATTGATATAAGACATCACATCTCGATATTTCATTATCGTAATAGAGATATTATTATAAAATATATTGTTACTAAATTTTATCTTGATAATATCTTTACTAAATATATAAATATTAATTTAACTTATTATTTAATATATTATATTTGGATGATTAATTATCCCTCAGTGTTTATTTGATTTATCTCTAATTTTATTTAGTAACCTTTTTTTGGAAAATTTGTTTTTGTTTTTTTTATATTTAACTTATTAACTTATTATTCAACATCCATGTCATGCTATAAATTGATTTCATGTTCATTGGGGGAATTTTAAATTAATTCAAGGTGTGTGTTTAAGTTTCATTATTTTATCTTACATCAATTATTTAATTGATTATGATAAAGATGATGAATTTATTATATTTATGTTAATACATTATGTTATTATATATATATATAAATCTTATTTAAATTTATATATTTTTGTATTTATTTGATTTAATATGCAATATTTTAAATGGTTTAAATATAATATAGAAACCCATTCTTAAAGAAACAATTATTTCATAAATTTCAAAAACATTTTCAATAATAATTATACATTAATATTTAGGTTACTGTAATTAAAATATTACAAACATAAATAAAAAATTTAATCCTAAACGAAACATATATATAAGACTACAAATAGTTCTACTATAACAAAAAATACTCCAAAACTACATAGGTTGACCTATAGAAAATACGTAAAGAAAATGGTAGGTTAAAAACCCTAGTAAGGGAATAATACAATTAATTCATGAAGGCACAAGTGGTGTGGGAGGCATAACATGCTACAGTAATGTGAATGAACATAATAATGGAATCAGGTTGTAAAATAAGGAAATAATAAGATCAAGGAATCTTAAATATGTGTCAATATCATAAATCGTGAAATCAGAAAAAAAAATTAAGGATAATTTCAAAGACAACATAACATAGGCTAACTAATATCATTGTCATATTGTACTCAGGATAACGTAATTATAATATAGTGTTCATAGGTTGACCACCGATGCACCATACATTGTGTCTCATGAGATAGTTACATTACCTAATAAATTTCAAGAATGTAACATACCCACATATCACATCGGAATATATACATTCATATGTGTTAAATAATTTGAAATGAATCCATACATAAATCATAAAAACGATATAAACCAGATTAATGATGTGGGATTCCAAATCATGTCTTCAAAAATTACTGTAATATCATAGAAATTCTCATGAAAAGAATAAAATAAGTTAATTTGGAAATTTATAATTTTGAAAAATGACATATTCTTTGATCAAAAACATCCATTTATGGATAATTTCATATAAAAAAATGTAGTGATAAGAATAAATACAAAAAAATTTTGTGAAGATTTTCTGATGGAGTAATGTATCATTATTGAAAAATTAATTTCATTTAAAAACATAAATTTACCAAAATTGGTTTTCATAAAATAATGATGTATTTTATACAATTTATATGACAAGAGAACAACATTTTATGGGGATATACATTATTTGAAATTATACACAGTGATTTTCCCTTAAATCATCAGATCATATTAATGTTTTCCAATCTTATATCTATCCAAGGAATAGTGATTCATCATATGCAGTGGAACATAATGAACACATTATTTAAAATAGTATTCTATAGGTTGAAGTTGAGGATACATGTCAGCTGAATATTCTTCCATTTTCTTTAATGAATGCTTTATCTACCTCTTCGTCTCTCCAAGTTTCATAATTGGGTATTTAAGTTATCAGTCATAGAGAAAATATCCCAACCATAATTGTTGTTGAGGAGATAGGTGCAATTTCAATTGATCCAGAATACAGTGCATGGTTTGATAGTTCCTCTGATACATGCTCATCTAACTTCTCTTAGTTTTGTATTTCTAACTCATGTAGTGCTCTAACATATGTATTTGAGAATTTTCATATTTCATATTTCATAACATATATGGCTCCAAGTGGATTTTTCAAATGATCTATATCTACAGAAGGAATTGTTTTTCACCTCATAAATCTAGATCTCATGCTTCACCATGGGCTAAATGTAAGTGCAACCCATCCCAATGATATCATTCATTTTATGAAATTTTCATGGTCTGAGGACACGATTGTAAATTATTTTTCTATCTAATGAAATATCTGTGAATAAGTTATTTAACATGGTGATTCTTGGAACCAAACAAAATCATTATATGATTTCTGAACATCCTAGAAATATGGTCTTGTAAAACTATAGGCAAAGTAAACTGTATAGTCACCATAGATTAATTTTTTTGGAGGCAAATGTTTTCTATTTATCAAATATCATTCTATAATCAATTCATAATGGTGAAGGTTGTTTGTAAGTACTCCTCATGTTTTTATTATTCTTTTTATGATAAGTATGATCTGATATTGAGGGTTAACTATTGAGGGATCTAGAATACTATGATCCTGGGAATTTGTCATGGCTGATTAGAGGGGACATCAATGTAATTTTTGTTCCCTTGGAATAAATGGGTGGGAGGAATCATCATTGGGATAACATGAATGATTTCTTAACATTAATTACTCCAAAGGGATTATTGGTTCCTGGTTTTGTTGTACACAAGAACACATGGTGAAATAACCAGAAGGGAGGACATCATATATTATGTAGGCTAGATCACTACTTAGCCAATATTCATGTTGTCACTGAATTCCTGAACAAATTTGTTTTACATGGGTCATTATATTTCTTACCATTCACCTATTCTAGTTCAATTTTCACTTTGAGAGGACATGAGTCACAATATTTTATTCTCTAAACAATGGGAAAGGATTAAAAATTATCGTAAAATAGTCCAAGACACTTCGATTAAACCTATGAATGACTCTTCTTGGATATACTTTCACAAAAAAACTCATATGGTTGAGAGGTTACCTATAGACATGGTTCAAAAATTAGCCTCTCTGGTTCTAGGATATTGAAATTATGGAACATGAGATTGATACAGAAGAATCTAAACACAATGAGGGATGGGGAGATGTTAGATTTTCAGAATTAACTGAAAAAATAAGTACGTTTTAGATATGCTGCTTAATCTGGAATGTGTTTCTATGAAAAAAATACAAAAAAAGTTGATAATGGAAAGAAATTGAAATTGCGATTTTTAAGCATTAATTAAAAAGAATAAGAGGATTATACCTCCCAACACACACTTTGAGGATGATTCCTTTACTAATGAATTTAATATGGTGGGAGGGATGGTTAAGGATCAATTTAAATCCCTCATTGTAGATTTTAATCCGTACAAGAAAGACAGGTAAAAGAGGGCCAGTCATCATTACAAAAATATTTAATGTTTTATATACATTCATATTATAGGGAATCGTCACATCCAAAGAATATAATCGATCTTGACTGGCTCGGTTTGTTGAGGTAGGTGGAAATATTCTATGGTGTAATAAACATACGATCAAATACAACATCCTTATGTGGAATTTCTGGCTCTATGATCCTCCAATCGACGATGCTATCAAATGTGGAAAGTTATTAGTTTGGTCTCCAAATGAATCTATTTTAAAAACCCCATGGATGAATCAATTCACCATCCTTTCTTCAACACTAATAAAGAAATGATGGTATGGAGTAGTCTTATGCAGATTATAGGCATTGATATTCAGGTGGAAAACATAGAGTATTTCTAATTTCTATGGTTTCATGTTTTTTATAAAAATAGTGTGTATAGGAAGGAGAGTTCCACCCTAATCTCGGTTGGATATTGGACCATATGGGATTTCAAGAAAAATTCTCAGGTGAATGGCATTATAAGATAGTACCTGGTATTGAAAACACAAACTTGGTGCCTTGCAGTGGATTTTGGGGACTTTTTGAAAGGCTAGATGATTCCCTATCCTAGAAAATAACCTTTTCAAGGTATGATATGTGCACCTGCACCTCAATAGGGTTCATTGATGAGTAGATGGGTATAATGGAATCCCACCTACATTGGTTTCATGCTTAACACTAATGGCTTATGCAACCTATTCATTATGAGATAAGGTTGGGTGGTTCCTGATTCTAATGGTTTAGTGGTGTGTAATTTTATTAGACTTTATGGACCAAGTGATCCCCTCCATGAAGAGGTAGAGGCTTTAATTTATATACAATATATATTTTGTCCCAATATGATCTAGCTCATGAAAATTTAAATGGACTGCCCAGTAATATGTCATTCTGTCGAAGGATCGTATAATCCTCCATGGGCAATTACATACATTATCCATCCATGAGAGGATATCATTAGAAATGAAATTATAAATCATTAATGGAGGGAAGATAATTTTTTTGTAGATATACATGCATCAATGGATATATAGAGAAAAACGTTTATTTTTTACACTAATTTGGGTTCCTTTCCAAATGATTGTACTAATTTTGTTATGGTTTATGCCCTATGTCTTCACTATTTTAGACCCCCTTAAACTTAATATATGTTTATATTTCCTCCATATTATTAATTAAATTATTCACTACGATTATGATGGTATTAGTGGGGTAATAAAATTCATTTCAATTTTCTTTTCGATTGATGAAATTTTTATATTATGAAACTATTTTTTTAAATTTGGTTTAAAAAAAAGTTTAATTAAATCGGGTTCACTTAAAAGATATAACTATTAAGGGATGTTAAAAATGTATTTTCCCCAAAAAATAATTGTAAATTTAAATAGATATAGATATATATATATCTAATTAGAACATATATACAGAATAAATATGATATACTTGAGAATTAGAAAATGGAAACATACATTAAGAAAGATAACATGTAACCAAACGGTAATGAGGGGGGTGTAGAAGACCCCTTACCTCCAGTCCCCACTTATTCTAAACATGTACTTAAATTCCCAGATAACAAAGTAAATGTAATTGAAAAAAATTCTATAACCTTATTCATATATAATTAATTTATATGGTCTATTTATTATTATTTTAACTAATTAATGATAATGGTTTAAATTATGAAAGTTACTAGAAGGTTTTCTGTCAATTTCTCATAAACTTTCATGGTATACTGACAAATGTAAAATTATTATAAAATATTATCATAATATCCCTAATTGTATAATATCATGTCATTTATTATTATATTAGCACATAATCTATATTGTTAAATAGGTTTTCGATGAATGGATTCCAATTAGAGAGGGTACATTGATATGTCCTTTTTAGCGGTTGAATTTAAAATAACCATTTATTTTCAATATATATTATTCAATGTGTAATATTATAAGTATATTATGTTAATGGTTTAATAAGTAATAATTTTAAAAAATAAATACATGATTTATTATACCCATGTTTGTTTTAATTAAAAATTAATTAGAAACATCTTCACTAAGAGGTGATAGACTAACATATTAATGACGTCATTTTTATTTTTGGATTGGTTTTTAAGGAAGGTTTAAATAATGTGTTTCATTATTATAATATTATAATAGTGAAATAATCATTTTAATGATATCAAACTCTCCTGAATATATGATTTTTGGATTGGTATAAGTATAAAACAATTACTAATATGCGGTGGAAAATATTTCCACTTACTTTGGATGTTCTCCCTTGGACACTACCATAAGAAAACTTATCTGGTAATTTTAGTAAAATAAAGAATCATGTCAATTGAGAGATGGGTTATAAGTTAATGGGGGAGATTTTGGGTTTATAATAAAGGTATTTATAAGGGTGGATAGTTGGAGGGTTTATAATTCCTTTTAAAATTGTAGAGAATATCATTTTTTGATCAATATAACTCTTTAATACAAATTGATCACATATTTCCCCTGAAATGTGAAATATAAGTAGAAATAAATTTGTATTGGAAGTTTAATGATTGATTAATCATCAAAAATACTTTTACATAGTAGTTTATAATATTTTGGATTCATTTACTCTAATATTTTGACTTGTACCATTTTTTGTATTTACCTAGTTAAGTAAACTTTACAATCATTATTTTATAATTTGAAACTATTAATATATAATTTTTAATCCAATTTCTCAAAAAAATATTATGGGTATGAAATATTAATTTTACATTAGTGCATTTGAAACACAAAAGTGTGTTTTTTAGAAGAAAATGGTATTTTTAAGAATAAAATTTTCCATTAGGACAAAATGATAAATATATAAAAATTACCTAATGAAATAGATAAAAATGTTATCCTTAAAACATTAACTAAAATTTTTAAAATTTTAATGGTGAGTTTTATATATAAACATTAATATTTAAAATAATTAATTTCATATGATACATTATTTTTTATTGAAATTTTTTTCAAAAGAATCCATTTATATCTTGAAAAACTTTCTAAAAAAATTAATAGTATTACTAAAATTATTATATTTTACTATTCATATGAAGAACAAAAATTATTCGAAAATTTAAAAAAATATAGCTTAAGATAATTTTGAAAATATTTAATTTAAAAAGATTTTTATTTTGAAAACTAAAATATATTAAATATATATATATATTTTTTAGTTTAGATTTCAATATTTAAGAGAAAACAAATTTTGTTGACAAATAACATACATAAAATTCGAATGTGTCTAATCATAATTTGTATCAATTTTTAATACATTGTTATAATTTTATTTACAATAGTGATATAATTTTTATGATGATAATAATTTAATTTTGCATATAATGTTTTAGATCAGTGATGCTTGTGAAAAATGTCATAATATAATATTTAATTAAAGGAACTATTTCAATTTAAAATCTTGGGATGATACATTCTCCCAACTTATGAAATTTAACCATAGGAATTTCATTCCATACATCAATGTGAAAACCAGTGGGGGTACCTTTTTTTCATTTCCTTCTAAGGGTCCCATGTTTCCTCTTCAAACATATGGTTTCACCAGAGTTCTATAATAAGGTGATATGTCTTGTGGTTCATCATTTTTCCTATGTAGTCCTTGTCTTTCACTGAATGCTCCTATTTAAGAGATAATTTTAAAAATATACCATCAATGGAATTAGTACATGTGAGTGATATGAAATTGACTTACTCAAAAGGGATACATGTAACACATAATGGACATGAGAAAAGTTTGGTGGAAGTCCTAATCGGTAGGCCATACATCCCACAATATCAAGGATGTCAAAGGGGTTAATGTAACTTGGATATATAATTCCACTCATTTCAAACATAATAAATTGCCTACATGGAGATATATTTGGTAACACTTTGTGACTTAAAACTAAATGTCTTGCTAATGGTAAACATCATAGAACATCTATCATCGTTGAGTTTCACTATTTATTTGTGGAATGGATTTCAATTTCATGTAATTGAATCAAACATTTAACTTCCCAATCACTTATGTTCAAAAACATCTTCCCAGTATGCAGGTTCTATAAATTTATTAATATATAGGTATTTATATGTGTTTATTTCATTTATAAAGTGAAAATGTCACACTGTGAGAACTCTTCTAATGAATGATGTTGATCACATCCTCCTTTGATGTCTGTATCGTAATTTCTAAATATAACCTCGAGTGTATAGATATTACACACAAATTATCAATCTTTCTAGATATGATAGTACATGTTAATATTCAACACTATGTTAAATTCATGTTTCATACTTTAATATAACATTAAGTTGAA
The DNA here is from genome assembly GCA_963277665.1 of Viscum album. NCBI lineage: Eukaryota > Viridiplantae > Streptophyta > Magnoliopsida > Santalales > Viscaceae > Viscum > Viscum album. The sequence continues at coordinate 285,148,147 of OY728153.1, read as the reverse complement.
CTACAAATCTCAGCTATATACAATTGACAGTGGTGTCCCAAGAAACCTCACAACTTATGTTATGTATATATTGTTATGGTGATCAATTAAAAAGTACTACCTCATTGAAATGAAATATGAATTTTTTTGGAAGTTCCACTAAACCCCATTATGAATTATTTCATTTTTATTAATTTGTAAAACCTTTGAAAAAATCCATATTAGTATTCTACCATTTTCATGTGGGTATATGTATTTATTTCATCATCCCTTTGATTAAATAGATTTTTTTCATTCACCATCTAACAAATCAAGAAACTTTTTCATATTCAATAACCTCTATTTTAAATTATCCACAGAAAATAGATCACAGATATCTTTATAGATTTTAATTCATCATAGATTGACATTGAATGTAGATCATTGAGAATCATTCATCAAATCCAACTTTATATATGACTCAGATGGAATATATAATCACGTTCAAAAATATCATCATTCTGTAATCATTTATAATGAACACTGAGGATTATACCAATATTATTCCATCCACCATCTTTTGTATATTTACATTATTCCCTTGTTCCTTCTTAGTAATTCCCAAAAGTTATGGTTGATAAAACATTTGAAAAAGGACTGATGATGATCCAGCTTTTATTAATCACATTCCTATACTTTTCTTGTCTATGAAAATTGGGTCACTCTAAATTAATGTCATGGATAAGGTTGTAAAATCCATTATACTAATAGAATATACCACATTATTTTCCTTCCCTATAATAAAATGGATTTTGAAATCATAAAATTTTATTATCTCTAATGATCATCAGGGATTCATATTGATCTCTTTCTATTTAATATATATATATATTTGGATATTTGATCCACATATATATCACAATTCTCACAATATTGATAATGTATCCAAATCATAAATTGAAATATTATTATAATGTTATATATATCATTTGTTGTACAGTTAATCTTTTCACCTTCAATCATCTCGAGGAATATGATATTACATTATCATTCTTTATTAGGACCCAACCCAAACACTTTTTTGAATAGAAATTTTAAATCAAAAAGTAGCCCCCACATGATGGTTGAATGAGTATAGTCAATGTTGTTTTCTAACTTATTAAACTCCTTGAATCATTCCCCAAATTCAACTTTCCAGTTATACATCTCTCTATGATGGTTTATCATTATTAGTGGGGTTGAAATCTATGGGAAATTTATCAAAAATCACAGATAATACCCAGATAACATGAGAAACAATAGATTTATATCAATGATGTTGTTCTATTTCATTCCCTGATTAAATTCATATTTTAATGATCTACATATATCTTTTCTATTTTTATTACATTCCACAATAATTTTACCATATCCAACAAAAACTCAAATTTACTACACTTTTCATATTATATCCCCTTCATTAATATATTTAGAAATCTATTCAAATTCACTAATGTTTCTCCTAGATTATTAGGTATATAAAAATATCATCCAAAAATAACTCCAAACATTTAACAGGGTAATATTTATAGACTCTATTCATTTTGTTAACAAAAATTACAAGGGAATTTGTGAGTCTACATTGAATTAATATCAACATATAGTGAATGTAATTTGTTCGAAATGTAATCCTTGAAATATAATACTTCTTATGTAATGACCCGGAAATTTCAAGGAATTTTTTTTCTTAATTTCATTTGAATTTTACGAGTCTGTAGCTTCTGACGAAACTTGATTTCGAGGCCCGGTGTGCCCGGAATCAATTTACGAAGTTTATCTCAGGTACATTCAGTGAACGAACGAGCAGGTATTTCTATCTTTTGAACCGGTGTTCGGAAATAAAATCTAAGGGCACCGATGAACTCATAACGCCAGTAATTACTTAAGGGGTCCTTTACCGTAGTTGCATTTTCATGGGAGAATAAGTTAATTTTTGGGGTTTCATTAAGAAGTAAATAAAATTGTTGGAACAGTTTTATTTTATATCTAAAGAGGTTAAATAATCACATGGGAAGTTTTTAGTGGGGCCTACACACACCCAACTTCCCAAGTGTGGATAATTTAAAGGTGAGGCCCACATGAGCCCCAACCTTTCACCTCCCCCTAAACTCCTTAACACCCCTTCATTAATTTGAATACTCCTCTTAAATGTGGGATCTTCTTCTCCCTCACTCTCCCTCTTTAATTCATGCTAACACATAATAATTAAAGAATTCACCCTCTTCAATTAATTAATGGAGTGGTTTGAATTTTTAAATTATATTTTCTTGTGTTAATAAAATAATATTATAGCCTATTATTTTATTTTGTCACACGCAGGGTTGGGGAAGAATTGAGAGAACTCTTATGTGAAGTAGAAGAGAAATCCTCTCTCGACGAAGATCGATGTCTCTTAAATGAAGAACACCGGTCCCACGAAGAAAGATGATGCTCACTGACAGTGTCTACAAAACCTCACCCCGCGATGCCATCTTCCGCGATGCTCGATGTGCGACATCAATTATTCGAGGTAGGGGGTTTGCATAATTTATTTAAAATAAATTACTCCTTCGATCTTGTTGTATTCAAGTGATCATCTTGGATGATTTTTACCTCCTTAGGAGGAGGGCGCGTGCTGAACAAACATGGCCCGACGACCCTCCGTTGTTTCTTGTCATGTTTGGAATCTGGAAGCGGTGACGGAAAAAGGCAGAAACTGAGCAACAGATGCACATGGAGGAACCGTGGCCCACAACCATGGGCCGCTCGACTGATGAAGAAGACCGGGCCGAATGAAGGAACTGCGTCACCCCATGGCACCATGCTGTGGAAACCGCGGCCCGCATAGGGCGGGCTGCTTCGGTGGAAGAACCGGCTGGCCCATCAGCTGGACGGGCGAAGCGGAGTCGCGGTGCCATGAGGGAGCCATGCTGGAGAACCCACGACCCACTGTGCGGGCCGCTTGCGCAAAAAGGATTCTCGGCCTAGCCGTCCGTTTTGGGGAGGGCGGCACTGCTTGGTGCCGCCGGTTCGGGCAGCCGGGGTCCGCGCCCCCTTGGACCGCTCGGCCAGCTGGCCGAGCCAGCCGAGCCATGTGCCCGAAAGGGCCACGCCCTACCCGGCCACGCTGGGCTGGGCCGAGCCGGGCCGCGCAACGCCGGGATGGGCCATGCCACTTCGGGCTGTGATGTACCCCACCGGGCCCTGCCAAGACACTTCGGGATGGGCCGTGCATTTCAACGGGCATGTCTGACCCCCTACCGGGTCAGACCCGCTAACTCTGGGTTGACCCGACCCTCAGCCAACCAGGCTTAACGGGCCAGGACCATTTTCAGTTAAACGTGAATAACATGAAGACCACACATCTGATTGACGCTCCGTCTATGGCACTAGGACCCTCATGACGAGGTGGTCTTTTTTTGATACTCTAGGTGAGTTTTGGATGACTTTGGAAAATGGCCGGGTTTGGAACTAGCGTAATTCCAACTATGCCCACAGAGAAAAAACGCTTACAACATAAGGACTGGAAGTCTGATTGATGCACCATCGAATATGTTGTATTTTTATTGTTGAGACGGTTCTTTTTGCATACTTCACCTGAGGTTTGGACGCAGTTGGGGTATGGCTGGGTTGGATTATACCCGAAATCCAACCGGGGCCCTGGAATATAAATGTTAAGAACTCACCGACCGGGCGTCCGTTTGACGCGCCGTCTATTGCGTTGTGACCCCTATGAAGATAAGGTCCTTTGAGATACTTCCACGTGAGATTATGTGACACTAGAAGTATCAACTAGAATCTCGTGGAGCAGATCCTACCAGAGATGATCGTACGGAGTACGGAGACCTTGTAGCTGGCCGAGACCTGATGACTACTTATCCGATTCGTTTCGGAGTGACTTGAATAGACCATTGGGGAGCACTACTATGTTGCGGTGGAAGACCCATGGCGGGGAGCACTACTATGATGGGGTGGCAGACCCGCGGTACTCAATAGTAGAAGTACCTCTGTAGGCTATTTGGGGAAGCGCTATTGTGTTAGGGTGGCAGACCCATGGCGGGGAGCACTACTGTGTTGTTTTGGAGGATGTGCGGTACTCGGTAGGAGGAGTACCTCAGCTATCTAAGGTTAGTGAGTAGTGCCTCAGATTCGCGACATGACCACTGTACTCGATAGAGGAGGAGCTCTTCAGCAGTTGTGGTTTCGATATCATTAATGAAAATCCTGGTTTGAGCAACTAATTAAAGGTTATCTATTGAGATCTTTCTTTTTGTTTTATCCTTGATGGATTTATTGAGACCTTGAGGGTCTCTGGGTCCCTACTGAGTATCGTTATACTCACCATTGCAAGGGATATGCCCGCACCTTGTTGTGTTGGATGCATACGACGGACAGTGCTGACGGAGGTCAAGTGTACAAGGACTGGACGACAGCTAGAAGTGGACCTCATGAAGAGTCGGTACCCAGAGGTGGACCTCACGATGAGTCAGAACCCGGAGGAGGTTAACGAATGAGGGCGCTGAGGAGGATATTTGTACCTACCCTTCAGGTTGGATCTGTGGTGGATTATCTTGGAGTTGCGTTATCTGTACCAAGCCTTCAGGTTGGATATGTGGTGGATGATCTAGGATTTTCTTATCACCTTCCATCTATTTGTCTTTTACCTTGTACTTTACAGTTGTGCTTGTATTTCCGCCCCTTACTTTTAACACTACTTTTTTTCTGTTTTACTTAGTGTTTTCTTCCGCTTGTAATCTGGTTGAATGTTTTTATGTTTTATAAAGTCAGTGCCTTCCCAGTTATAGGAATTTACACCTTTTGGTGCTAGTCTACAGCCCCTAGCCTATGGATGGCGGGCTTTCGGTAGTCCCGATACGGGCCCCGAGGATGGGTCGTGATGAATTGGTATCAGAGGATTCGGTTCTACCGCAGAACATAGGACTATAATATTTTATTTCTATGAAGTAATAGTGTTAAGGGTACTAAGTGTGGTCTTTAGTTCATGGAGTCCAGTGTTGGTGCGGGCGGTCAACGTATCCATACACCAGGACCCGGACTTATGATTTTCGACTCAGTACACGAAAACAGTCATTGCGTGTGTGTTTTAAAAATTTTCCTTTATGTCAGCTCAATCCAGATCAGCTCACTAGGTATAGTCTTTGACCGTGTCGCATCTGTTTCATTCAGGATGCATCCCCTGGATGACCAGCTAGATCCCCGAGAGTTGTACATATTAATAGGCTGTTGGGCGACGAGGACTCAGTGTAGGGCCCTCTCCCAGTTGACTTACTAGCAGAGAGTGCACGCCGCTTGAGCGTGTTGCATTAGTTATAGCGATAGAGGCCTCCTAGGTTTCAAGGGGAGTCGGATTTTTAGATGGCTGTCCATTGGCGGGAGTTTGTATCACGAGCCTTCCAAATAGCTGGGACACCCGCTGACTTGATGGTGTACCTAGATTTTAGTCTCTTTCAGGGAGCAGTTGAGCGGTGGTGGAGCCAGATGCTCCAGTTTTGCGATGAGATGACCTTCACCTAGGGAGACATCAAGAGTTTTTCATGGTGGAGTTTATACCAGTGAATCTACACTCTGGGAATTCTCAAGAGCTCCTGCCCTTACCGAAGGGTTTTCTGTCAGTAGCCGAGTCATCTGTAGGCAGTAGACAGATGATGCAGAGGTCCAATGGAACCAAACCTATATGTGGTCGACCGCACGATTCCGAATCGGTAGTGCGGGGCACCTAGGGTGGAGTCAGAGCCAGGCATACCAGGAACACATAGTGTTTCTCCTGTGGCGGGCTTTGTCACATGGCACATGACTATCCGACTACCCGCAAAGTTGATCCACAGGCGTTGAAGGATCCCCCGAGACAGAAGCGGCGATAGGAGCTTGATCTACAACTGAGCGGTGGACAGGGCAGTGGAGCTCCGGAAGTAGGTGGACAAGATCGGGACTAGATCCTGGCATGGAGGCCATTGTTCTTAGTGCTTCTAGTTTCCATGTTATTATTGTTTGTAGTTGTTATGTGTCTTTGTACTTCGAGCTGCAGTAATAAAATACACTTATCTTTGTGACATGTACTTTCATGTACTTTTTGTATGGTTTATACTAAGAGGTTCTAGTTAAAACTATTGACATGACCCTCACTTGTGGGATTCCTACTGGAGGAGACCCAGTGACCACAAATTGATGCCGACGGTGTGAAAAAACCATTGGAGGTGAGAGTAATGGTTGGATCTCTTAGTAGTAGCGTCGAGGCCTTAAGAAGTCATTCAAGGCATGAATTGTACCGTTCATGTTAGGATTGACTGTATTAGGCAAAGAACGTGGTTCATCCAGGGGATGAGACCAGATTTATCTTTTTTAGGAAAGGATAAATCCCAGCAGCTCTTGTAGAACATAGACGAAGAAGGGTGGAGATGAGTTCTTACAATTGGCTAGTCTCACCTATTGATCTTTGAGTGAACTGTTTATGGTTCTCTACAACTCAATAGTCTTAGTTGTAACATCTCACAGAAAGACCTGAACCTAAGACAGCGGTGATGGATTGAATTCCTCCAGGACTATGATTTTGAGATAGTTTATATTCATGGGGAGGGGAAATTTGTAGTAGATTCTCTTTGTAAGAGTTCGGGCATTCAACTGTTAGAAGTGTCGAGACAGCAGATGGCCGCGTTTCAGGTATTTTTTGTGGATAGTGATGGAGTCAACACGATTAGAACCATAGATGGTTAAGTCTACGACGGAGAAGGTGCAGATCATCCAGGAGCGGATGAAGACTGCACAGAGCAGATATAAGTTCTATCCTGATAAGTGACAAGACCACTGGAGTACGAGAGTGACGACCATGTCTTCTTATGGGTCTCATCTCGACGGGGTCTAAGGAGATTTCGTCATGGTGGAAAGTTATATCTTCAATTAAACGGACCTTTCTAGGTCCCAAGTAGAGTAATCAAGGTGGATTACCACATGGACTTTCCACCTCAGATGCATATGGTGCATGACATCATCCACGTATCTTAGATGAGGATATGTGAGCAGTACCTATCCTTCATCACAGAACACTGAGATTTGGACATCGATGATGGGGCGACATTCACGGGGTTCTAGTAGAGGTTGAGGATCAACAAGAGTGGGTCCTACAGGGATAGTCGATTCCTCTTATGAACTTTCACTGGAAGCATGAGAATCCTCTAGGTGAGCACATTGGAGTGGGAGGCTCTGATGTGTGCTCAGTACCTCATCTAATTTCCCTAGTTTGTGTTTTTGCTTTACGGGGACGTAAAGCCCTAAGGTGGGAGTAATGTAAAGACCCGAAAATTTCAAGGGAATTTTTTTCGTAATTTCATTGGAATTTTACGAGTCTGTAGCTTCTGACGGCACCTGATTCCGAGCCTGATGTGCCAGGAATCAATTTCCGAAGTTTAGCTCGGTTATATTCAGTGAACGAACAATCGGGTTTTTCTATATTTTGAACCGGTTCTCATAATTGAAATTCAAGGGAACCAATGAAATCTCAACGCTGATAATTACATAACGGTCCCTTTACCGTAGTTGCGTTTTCATGGGAGAAGAAGTTAATTTTTGGGGTTTCATTATGAAGTAAATAAAATTGTTGGAAAAATTTTATTTTATATCTAAGGAGGTTAACTACTCCCATGGGAAGTTGTTGGTGGGGCCTACACCAACCCAACTTCCCATGTGTGGATAATTGAATGGTGGGGCCGAAACAATCCCCAACCATTCTCCTCCCCCTAAACTCCTTAACCCTGCTTCTTTAATTTGATAATTCCTCTTAAATGTTTGCTCTTCCTCTCCCTCGCACTCCCTCTTTAATTCATTCCAACACATAATAATTAATGAATTCACCATCTTCAATTAATTAATGGAGTAGTTTGAATTTTGAAATTATATTTTCTTATGTTACTAAAATAATATTATAGCCTATTATATTATTTTGGCACACGTTGGGTTCGGGAAGAATTGAGAGAACTCTTGTGTAAAGAAGAAGAGAACTCCTCTCTCGACAAAGAACGACATATCTTCATAGAAGAACGCCGGTTCCACGAAGAATGATGATGCACACCAACGACATCTTCGAAACCTCACCCCGCGACGTTGTCTTCCGCGACGCCCAACGTGCGACATCAATTATTCGAAGTAGTGTGGTTTTCTTAATTTATTTAAATTAAATTACACCTTCAATCTTGTTGTATTCAAGTGATCATCTTGGCAGATTGTTACTTCCATACACGGAGGGCGTGGGTCGAACAAATACGGCGCGATGACCCTCTGTCGTTTCTCATCTTGTTTGGAATCGGGAAGTGGAGACGAACAAAGGCGACAACCGAGCGTCCGACCGACATGGAGGAATTGCGTCCTGCAACCACAGGCCGTTCGATCGACAAAGAAGACCGGGCAGAAGGAAGGAACCATGATGCCCCATGACGCAATACTCTGGAAACCACAGCCTACATAGGGCGGGCCACTTCAGCGGAAGAACCGGCCGACCCATCTTCTAGTCATGAAAAGGGGAGCCACGACGCCAGAAGGGCCCCGCGCTGGAGAACCCACGACCCGCAATGCGGGCCGCTTGCGCCATAAGGCCAACCAGCCTAGCTGGCCTGTTTGGGAAGGGCGGCATCGCTTGGCGTAGCCAGTTCGGCTACCAGGGGGTCGCGCCCCGTCGGACAGCTCGGCTAGCCGGCCGAGCCAACCAGGTCGTGCGCCCAGCCGGGCCACCCCTTGCTCGGCCGCTCTGGGACAAGCCGTGCCCCTATGGGTTGGGCCGCTCGTTTCAACGGGCCGGTCCAACCCTGTGCCGGGTCGGACTCGCCAAATCTTGGTTGACCCGACCCGTCAGCCGACTGGGCTTTACGGGCATGGCCCATTTTCACTTAAACATGAATAACATGAAGACCGAATGTCCGATTGACACGCCGTCTACGGAACTGGGACCCTCACGACGATTTGATCCTCTTGCGATACTCTAAGTTAGTTTTGGATGACATTGTAAAACAGCCGGTTTTGGAATGAGCGTAATTCCAACCGGGCCCTCAGAGTGGAAAAACATATAACTTAAGGATAGGAAGTCTGGTTGATGTGTCGTCAACTATGATAGATTTCTATTGTTGAGACAGATATTTTGGTATATTTCACCAGAGGTTTGGACATAGTTTGAGTATGGTCGGGTTGGATTATACCCGAAATCCAACCGGTCCCCAGGAACATAAATGCTAAAAACTCACAGACCGGGCATCCGTTTGACGCGACGTCTATTGCGTTGTGTCCCCTATGACGAGGCGGTCCACTGAGATACTTCCACATGAGATTACGTTACACTTGGAAGTATCGACCAGAAGCTCAGGGAGCGGATCTTCCTGGAGATTAGCGTATAGAGTACGAAGAGCTTTTAGCTGGCTGAGACCTGATTACTGCTTGTCCGATTCATTTCGGAGTGACTTGAATAGCCCAGTGGGGAGCACAACTGTATTGGGGTGGATGACCCATGGCGGGGAGCACTACTGTGTTGGGGTGGAAGACATGTGGTACTCTAAAGGAGGAGTACCCCTGTAGGCTATTAGGGGGAGCCCTACTGTGTTGGGGGCAGAAATCCATCGCGGGGAGCACTACTGTGTTGGGGTGGCAGACCTATGGTACTCGACCGGAATAGTACGTCAGCAGTCTATGGTTAGTGAGCAGCGCCTCAGAGTCGTGACATGACCACTATACTCGATAGAGGAGGATCTCTTAAACATTTGTGGTTTCTATATCATTAATGAAAATCTTGGTTTGAGCTGATTCAATGACCTTTGTGTTTACCTCATGATTTATATGGGTTACTAGATAACATAGGTATATGTATGGGCATATACCTAAGTAAAGGTTATCTGTTGAGATCTTTCATTGTGTTTTATCATTGTTGTATTTAGTGAGACCTTGAGGGTCTCGGGGTCCCTACTGAGTATCGTTATACTCACCCCTGCATGAGCTCTTCCCACACGTCGTTGTGTTGGATGCAGACAAAGGATAGTGCTAATGGAGGCCATGTGTACAAGAACTGGCCGACACCTGGAGGTGGACCTCACAACAAGTTGGTACCCGGAGGTGGACCTCACGACGAGTCGGAACCCAGAGGAGGTTGACGAACGAGGGCACCAAGGAGGCTATCTGTACCTACCCTTCAAGTAGTATCTATGGTTGACGATTTAGGAGCTACACTATCTATACCTACCCATCAGGTAGGATCCTTGGTAGACGATATAGGAGCTTCTTTTCACCTTCCACCTATTTGTCTTTTACCTTGTACTTTATAGTTGGGCTTGTATTTCTGGCCCCATATATTCAGCACTACTTTTGTTCTCAATTTTACTTAGTGTTTTCTTCTACTTGTACTCTGGTTGAATGTGTTAAAGTTTTATAAAGGCAACGCCTTCCCAGTTATAGGGATTAACGCCTTTTGGTGCTACTCGCCAGCCCCTGGCCTATGGAAGGTGGGCTTGGGGTAGTCACAACATGGGCCCCGAGGGCAGGTCGTGACATATTAAACATTAAATGGTGATACACCAACTTAAGGCCAATTTTAGAGAATTATTCAGCTCTACATATGATCTAATCCAAGAATTTCATATATAAAAATTATATCTTTTCATATGAATATTCAATACATATCATAAAAACACCCCAAAACTATAATGGATTACTTTATTTTTAGTCAACATACATAATCATATTATTTCATAAAACATATTCACCATCTCCAAAAACGATCATCTTTTGTAGTACACTTATTATACATACTCCACTTCAAAAGATTATTTATAACATGGGGAATGGAAACACATGAAAGGGTTAGTTCATATGTCTTGTAAGGGTAAATATAAAAGATATCAAATAATTATCTTAAGTGAACATAATATATGCATAAGGGTATATTAAATTAATCATAACATAAAATAATATTCCATATAAATCAAAATTAAATAATAAAAAATTAGGGAATAAATATTATATAATAATAAATGAAATAAGTCTTAACAGTGAGAAATAATCAATAATTGATCATGATCCATAAAAACATATAAAAACCTTAATTTATAATTTTGTGTAATACAAAAAATCATAAAAATAATTTCTTTAGTCAATGATCACTCTTAAGAATATTATAGTGGATTACATTTACTCTCTGTCCCATTATTTCCCTAGTCAAGGTTTAATCCTGAGACTATTAAAGTTGATATTATCCTTTAATGGACAGTGTTCACTCCCAATTCTTGTCCTTATTCTCTCAAGAGATATCCATCATTACCAAATTAATTGAAGGGATATATAATTATTTACCACCCATTAAATATTTAAAATAATACATTTGTTTGAAATAATATCATCAAAAATTCATCATATCATCATATCATAACTCATGGAATTGAAACAAGTTTTATAATCCTTTCACAAATTAATTAAAGGATATTATATAAAAATATGGCATTAAAAATTACATAATCCTGAATTAAATAAATAATTTATATTGAAGATCTTTTCAGGTTTAGTGTTTTAGAGAATTAGGCCATAACTATTACATATCATTTCAAAAATTACAATTTAGACACTTCTACTCAGTTTCCATTTTTTTCACAAAATAAAAATTCTTAAAAAGAAACATTTATAGTTCCACGTTTTAAACAGCATGACTTTTCCTTGATCCCATCCTTGACCCTATTCATCTTTATGTCATATGGAAAACAATTCAAAAACATGGGATTAGTATAAAAAGCTCAGAAAGGGTTATATTGTAAAGAAGGGAAACATTAGCCCATCAATAAATACAAATCAATGAAACTTATTCTTTTCAATGATGACATACATTACGAAATAATAAGAATTATGAATAACTTAAAGAAATCAGAAATCATAAAGATATTTCATGGCATTCATAACATACTTAAATTGTAGCTATCACAGTTACATTGGGAGTCAAATTTTGAATACTAATCATTGTATATTCCTTAAATCTCTTAGAAGAAACATTAACATTTACCCATGTCACATTACTCAATGCATTGGAGAGCTATATCGGGCTCACATATCGTATGTTTATCACAGAACCACTCATATACGTAAACAGTTCCCATCAACCATAACATATTCACAACACATAACACAAGAATAAAATAAATATAACATTTCAACATTCCAATCACAATATATCTATTCAAGATATTGACATAATGAATCCTTTGTCAAAACCATTTTCAAAACCATTTAAAACATTTAATAAAGATATTTTTAAATCAATGTGTCCCATACAACTTTGAAAATTTTAAAGGAATTATAATTTTAATACATTAAAGTCCATATAAATAAATCATAAAAAACAATTTGAAAACTTGTACATTAATGATAATTATTAAGAAGAATAAATCTTTAAAACAATATTTTAGTTAAAGAGTTCCTAACTAAATGAGAGATGCTTGGATACAAATAATTGAGGAATATCATTTAATCAAAACGTTATAATATCATGAGAATAAAGGTATTAATTATATAATTTTCTTTATGATAGTATATATAACATATAAAAGGGAATTGGCACATAACAACAATGATGTCTCAATGGAACGTAAATTGAGACAAAATCCCTTATAAAGACAATATCTTTTGATTAAGGATAAATCAACTTCATAATTATGTGTGAGAAATATAAATACACTAAACATTGTTCTATATTCAGTGTAAAACTATTGGAGGTCATTCACACGTATTCATAGCATGACCTAAAGAACAAATTTAATCTTAACAAAAATAATTGAAATTTGGTTAAGATGTTCTCTTACAGAAATTTGACAGCCTAACGACGTCACATTAAAATTTAGGAAATGAGTTGTTGATAGAGAAAATGGTATCTCATTAGTTGTAAAATAAATTTATAGCAATAAGGAAATAGAATAACATATCCCACCATAAGAAGATGTATATTAAATTACATAACATGAAGAAGTCTTTTAAAAAGAGGAGGGTGAAATGTTCCCATATTAATTTTCTATTTAACGAAACATACATCAATAAAAGAAGGATCATAAAATGAAGATTTAAATACCCATTAATTTATTTATATTACACAATTAATTCAATCATGTTCAGTACATACACCACACAAAAAAAATAGTGGAAAATATAGCATGAATCTCACGTGAATAAAAAGTGAGATGAAAAACCCTTACCACGTTTCAATCAATAGAGTCATATGAACAAAATTTAATAACCACCAAATGAATCACATTATAGGATGAAAATAAAGAGAATCATTTTAATTTATATATCAAATGTAATTACAAAATACACCACATGTAATAAATAAGTGGTGAATAATAGAAATCTCTTGGAATTAAAAGTGAGATAAGAAACCCCTTACCTCGTGTCTGATTTAACTTGTTTGTTCCTTTTTCTTCTTAAATAATTAGCTAAATTTAATTTATAATTTTTTTATAATTTTTTTTATATTTTATTATTCCTTTTATATCCCTTATAACTATGTTAAAAATTATATGTAATCTTTTAAGCTAATAATCGTCATTTTGTCGATATTTGGTTCTTGAGTAAAAAATGAACACCTTATAATTACATGTTGTCCATGTGGTCAAGAGTCAATTCTCTCGAGAATTATATTCATGATTAAGATATCATATATATCATAAATATCCAGTATATATATTTATTTATAAAATTACATAACATTTTGAGATTATAAATGAAATGCACCATTCATAGAGACGGTAAGTCCCATGTACGCTTGAACTCTACATTCAATTCTATTTCATATTTTAATTGATGTAAAACATATTGTTACATATTTATATTATAATTAAATTATAATATCATATATATTTTCAATATATCAATTCTTTATACATCCCACGTTTGGTATTAAGGAGTCATATCATTTTGAGGGGGCGGTAGCCCGCAATTTCTCAAATGTAATTATCCTGTTTACTCATAATGGAAACCATAAATGTATGCTATAAATTAAAAATAGTGAAGAATTAAGATAAAACGCTATCTTAAAATCGGGTAACTCCCTTTGGTTTGATCAAAAATAATTTCTCGAACTATATTATACCTAAGGTAAGGCTTCTATGTGTAATATAGAGATGTATGTAGCTTAATTGGGTCGATTTTGGATGATCCAAGGGGTTTGAGAAGTGTGAGGAATGGGTTTGATGTGAGATCATTTTATAAGGGGGAAATGGGATCTTTGGGAAAGTGTGAAAGTATTATTTAATTATATAATGATTCTCGTTTTATAAATGTCCAAAACACATTATGGTAGAAGATAAGATAACTCATGGTTGATATAAAATCATCCAATATGAACTTGAATAGGTTTTGGATATTATTTTCATTTTATAATATTATTTATTTAAATCATTTATAAATGAGGTAAACACTACATCACTATAGTTTCATAAATAAATTAATTTATTTGTTGTCTAAAAATTATTAAAAAAATTACATGATCTACGAAATCTTTTTATAATTCAAAATATTATTTATATGAAATAATATAACTTATATAACTCCATTTAAAAATTGAATTACTAAAATTTGTTGGATTTTGTCATTTTTGCCTTTACTTTAAGTTAATTAAAATAATGTGTCATTATCACTCTTAAGTGGCTCCATGAGGTCCCAAAATAGACCCACAGATGCCCATGTTCGGCCATGGCTCATCAAATAAGGTTAGTACAACTGTTTAGGTAAATTTTTATTATTATAATATTCTTTTTACGTTGAATTACTCTATTTACCTTTAATTGTGGTAAAAAAAGTCAAAATATACTATTCACCAAACAAATTTCATCTTATTGAACCACATTTTACTTAAAAATAACAACCATGTATGTCAGATTTTTGAAAATTCAATTGATATCTGTGGTAAATATTCATTTAAATTTAAAAGTTGGTTTCTTTAAATACAACTCAGTGTTTTCACTATTCATCAAAAAATGAAGGTTTTCTGAAATATTCCAAAAATTATACTGAAGCTATATTGTATATTAAAAATTCAAAAATGATGTCTATTTTACCAAATTAAAAACATATAAGTTGCCTTAATTAATTTGAAAGTAATTCTCATAGTCAAAACAAAATGTGTGTTTCTAAGAAGTAACATCTATCAAAAGATTGACACTTGTTTATGCCCAATTTCAAAATTAAATTTCTTGCAATGAACATCATAGGATTTAATGGTAAAAATATAATCTAATTAAAGTTTAAAACCATTTAAAAGAATATTTTAATCACATAAATAAGTTATATTAAAAGGAAGTTTTGAATTAAAATACAGTATTTTCACTATTCATTAAAAAATGAATTTTATCATATTAATAACAATTATTTACCCAATGTAAATTTAGATGTCCTGATTATAAATAATTTTTTTATTTTTTCAAATAAAACATATAAATGTGACCAAAACTATATTTAATGATGGTTTTCCATCAAAAGGAGGTAAATCAACCATTTAATGAATATTAGAGTATTTTTTTCATTAAATCATATTCTTTCTTTTTTTATGCGTGTAAAGTTTATTAGATAAATGTAGAAACATTTAAAAAACTTGTGTAATTATTATTTTTTTAGTTTTGTTCATTCCCTCCATTATAACGGCTATGTGTCAACTACCATTTAAAATAATAATATTATATTATTATTTTTTAGTACAACTCAACGTTGTGGAAACATTAGATTTCACTGAAACTCGTTTTTTCTTATCGGGTACACCATCGAACATAGAATTACCTTTAATGTAAAATTAATATTTAATTCAAAAATAATAATAAATATAAAAATTTCATATTCCTTATTTACTTGGGATGTAACAACCTTCCCACCTTTTGGGAAATTTGTCCTCACAATTTTAAAAGTGAGCTCGTAAACATGATTGAATGTTTCAAATCGGAAAAAGAGTAAATAAATCTATCACATTAAAATAAAGGGATAGATGTGCAATGTTCACCCAAGAAAAAGGATAATAGTATTCAATGAAAACATGGATATGGAAGAGAAACTAACTCTCATAGATTAATACAGGGTGGTAGAGAACTTGATCACAGAATGTTATCTAACAGAATACAATAAATTTGTGATTGGGTAATAGTATGATGATATAAGAGATCATATAGATTTTTTTCTTCAAGATCATATTCATATAGTTGAATAATTTCATTAATAACGAGACTATGATCATAAGGAAATATACTTACTTGTCATGTAGAGTGCCATCCTTTTATAAAATTCTACCACAAACTCATATTTTCTAAAAACGGTATGTATTCAAGTTGTCCTGGTCACACCTACAGTGCCATAATCAACTTCTAGAGTATCACATAATCTACAAAAGAATAACTATATATTTTAGTTGTCTTTAGACTTCAACCAAAACAATAATTGGTTTCTAAAAGATCAGATAATCCCCAAAAGGATAACCATTTAAAAAAATACTACTCTTAATCTCTAAAATTCAAAAAATAGTACCCAAAGTTCATCAAATTCCATTCAATATAAAATGGTCCTTAAAATATTTCAAAGTAATCCAAACTAATATTGAATCCCAAAATTCAAAAGGATTTGATCACATAGACTTCCACAAAAAAGATAATAATTATCTCTAAAAACATCGACTACTCTTAAAGTCTCATACTAAAGGGTAATTAACCTAATCACATATTCTCTATGATAGGTTAATAATTTCCATAAATAATTCAAATCAACATATGTGTACAATAAAAGCATATATTCCTTCAAAATAATATTTTAGCCATTACTCCACATATTATATGTCATACCTCTTATTTTTATCCCATAAAATAATAACTTACAATTGCCTCAAAAAAAAGATCATATGAACTGCTAATATTATCCATTATGTCTATACAAGAAAATATAACTATTTATTGAATGACATTTCCCCATATCATGCATCTAGGTTACTCATACTATAAATATTCTTCCTAATTAATCCCATCATCAATAGATCCTTAATACTTTTAAGAATTTCATCATCCTACAATGTACCATAACTCTTGAATCTCTTATATGTAGAATTTTTACTCATTCAACATTCTCCATGATCCCTAATACATTCTTATACAAGATAGTCCATAATACATCATTACTACAAATAAATTTATTAATCTTATCCTAAGATTCAATAATGTCAAAACAACAGCTAAAAAATAATTCATACCATTTATTGGTCATTGTCAGTTTCCTCATCTTCAATTGGAATGAAATTAGGAATTGGTAAAAATATATTTGTATGATCCTACTGATCCCAATCTCAAACCTTCTTCTTAGGAAATCTATTTGTATAAGTACTATGATCACCACATTTAAAACATTCAATTGATCCTTGCGATAGAATGTCATTCCATTTCTTAGAGTCATCTAGATGATTCTTTTTTCCATGGTTGGTTCCTTATTTATGATCTTCATTCCCAAATTTATAACATCTTCTTGTCCCTTCATAGCATTTTTTCTGTGTTTCTTTCCACATCCTTGACACATAGGTTTTCGAACATACTTTCCTTTACGATTATTAATAGAAAATCTATAGGGATTTGTTTCTCGCATATATGATTCATTATAAAAACCACCATGGTTCATGTGGTCAATCATGAATCCAGATAGTTGGTATAAAATAACCACAAGAGTTATCATTGCAGCTCCCATTTCATTCATTTTCTCATTAAAAAAAATTCACTATTTTATTAACATGCACTATTACTTTGGTCCCTGCTAGACACATCAATTTACTAAAACCAATACGGTCATTGTGAGTATATCAGTAAAATCATCATATAATATCTTATGAGGAGGGAAAATGCTAATATATACTTATTCATGTTATCTTAAACTCATTAACTTTATCTAAAATAACAAAGACTCTTTGTAAAATCCTAACCATTATGGTAGTGTCACTTATTCTTAAAGAACACCCAAACCTCTAAAGATATCTATACAAAACACTGATACCAACTATAAGGACTCAGCCTTAATCAATAAAAAATATTGAATTAAATTAATAATTAACATTAAAGATCTTTTCATATTTATAGTTTTAGAGAATTAGGCCATAACTATTACATAACATTCCAGAATTTCCAAAATAGAAACTTCTATTTAGTTTCCAATTTTCCTCAAAAAAACTCTTAAAAAGAAACATGTCTAGTTCAATGTTTTAGACAACAATACATTTCATGGATACCGTCCATGACCCTATTCATCTTTAAGTCATGTGGAAATCATTTCAAAAACATGGGATGGTCATAAAAAGATCAGTATGGGTTATAAAAGAAAGACGGAAAACATTATCCCATACATAAATAAAAATCAAGGAAACCAATACTTTTCAACCATAACATACAATAAGAAATCATAATATTTGTGAATAACACACAAAAATTATAAATCTTAATTTTAAATTATGGAATTCATAACATAATTACATTGTAGCTATCACAACTACATAGGGAGCCAAATTTGGAATACGCATCACATTATATTCCCAATATATCTTAGGAGAAAGATTAACGTTTACCTCTTTCACGTTACCCAATGCATTGGAGAGCAATCTCCGGCTCACACGCCTTAGGATTATCACGGAACCACTTGTATATCTAAACAGTGAACAATAACTATAACATATTCATAACATATAACACAAGCATAAAAAGAAAGAAAACATTTCCATATTCTAATCACAATATATCATTTAATATATTGATATAATCAATGCTTTGTCAAAACCATTTTCTAAACCATTTAAAACATTTAATAAAGAGGTTTTTCAATCAATGTGTCCCATACCACGATGAATATTTTAATGGAATTAACATTATAAAACATTCATGTCCATATAAATAAATCCAAAAAACCATTTTGAAAACATGGACATTAATGGACAAGATTTATAAGAGTAAAACATTAAAACACAATTTTAGTTAAAGAGTTCCTATCTAAATGAGAGACTCATGAATACAAATAATTGGGAATATAATTTAATTAAAACGTTATTATGTCATGAAAATAAAGGTATTTATGATATATTATTTCAATGGAAAGTATATAAACAATATAAAATTGAATTAGTGCATAATAAAAATAAAGTATCAATGGAATATAAATTGAGACAAAATGTTTTATAAAGATGGTTCCTTAGATTAAGGATAAATAAATTACATAATTTTGTGTGAAAAAAATTAATACAGTCAATATAATTGGATATTCAGTGTAAAACAATCCGAGGTCATTCAATTATATTCATAGCATGGAATAATCCACAATTTAAAGTTTTCCCAAGGAATTGAAATTGTGTTATGAAGTTCTTTTACAAAAATTGGACAGCCCAACGATGTCATGTTAAAATTCCGGAAATGAGTTGATGAGAGTGAAAAGGGTATCTAACTACATGGACATAATGTTTACAGAAGTATGGATATATAAGAACATATCCCACCATATGTTGATGGAATGTAAGAGACATAACAAAAATAGGTCTTCTAAAAAGAGGAGGGTGAAAGGTTCCTTTATCAATTTGGTAACATAAGAAACATACACCTATGAGAGAAAGATCAGAAAATGAATATATAAATACCAATAAATTGAATTATATTACACAATTAATATATTCATTAGAAGTAAATACACCACACAAAAGAAAATAGTGGAAAATATATAATGAATCTCACGGGAATAAAAAGTGAGATAAAAAACCCTTACCACGTTGTAATCAATTGGGATGTATGAACAAAAGTAATTAACCACCAAATTAATCCCATAATACCATGAATATATAGAGGATCATGATAATATATCTATCCAATGGAATTACACATTACACCACATGTAATAAATCAGTGGCGAACAATGGAAATCTCACGAAATTAAAAGTGAGATATGAAACCCCTTACCACGTCTCTGACTTGACTTGTTTATTCCTTGTTCCTCCTGAATAAATAACTGAAGTTAATTTATAAATTATTAAGAACCATTTTTATAGTTTATTATACCGTTTATATAACTTATTACCATGTTATAATCAATATGTAATCTTTAATGTTAATAATGGTCGTTTGGAAGACATTTGGTAATTGAGACAAAAATGAACACCTTATAATTATAAGTTATCAATGTGGTCAAGATTACATTATCTGAGGAATCATATTCATGATTTAGATATAATATATATCATATATATCCCATATATATATATATATGTATATATAATAGTATGTAACCTTTGCATATAAGAAATGAAATGCACCGTCCACAGAGACGGTAAGTCGTACGTAAGCATGAACGCTACTTTTATTTATATTTCGTATTCTCATTGAATGAAAACGTAATGATAAATAGATATATTATAAATCCAGTATAATATATTATATAATTTAAACAAATCCATTCTTTATACGTCCCACGTATTGTATGAACACTCCATATCACTAGAGATGGTGGTAGTCCGTACATCCAAAAAGTAAATTATCATGTTTACTCATAAGGGAAACCATAAATTTATTATATAAATTTAAAATAAAGAATCATAGAGAAAAAATAAACATAATATTTATCATATATAAATATAGTTCCTTCATAATGGACACCATAACAGGCGGTATGAGATAATTGAACAATCATTGTTTGGTGAGGCGTTAGTTTTCCATCCACAGAATGAGTATGTTCTTTACACATTAGATGGAGGTGTGTGTATGTGTAGTTCGAATCCAACTCATGAAAACATCTTAGTATATTGATAATAATAATTTTGTTATAAAATAAAGAAATAAAATGTTTTTAGTGGTTGTTGATGTAAAATAAATGAAAAGAACATAGGAGAAAACGTTACCTTAAAATTAGGTAACTCCCATTGGTTTGAAAGAAATGAATTTCACTAAGTGTGTTCTACCTATGGTATTGATTATAAATGTAATAGAGGGATGTATAGAGAATAATTGGGAAGAGTTTGGATGATCCAATGGGCTCGTTAAATGTTATAAATGGGTTATAAGTGAGGGTATTTATAAAGGGGAGAAGGGGAACTTTTGGAAAGTGTGAAAGTATTATTTTATTAAATAATGATTTCTGGTTTATAAATTTTAAAATATTATTAAGTTGGAAGATAAGATGAATCATGTTTGAAATAAAATCATGAAATAATAATTGGATAGGTTTTCGATATTATTTTTTTCTTTATAATCATATTTATTTAAATCATTTATTACTGAGGTAAACACTGCATCATTATTATGTCATAAATAATTTAATTTATTTGAGGTATAATAATTATAAATAAATACCATGATGTATAAAATATTTTTAAATTTTCATAGAATATTTGTATTTGAAATTAAAACTCATATAACCTCATGAACAAATTGTTTTACTAAAAGATATTTGTTTTTGAAATTTTTGCCTTTGCATAATGTAAATTAAAATATAGTGTCATTTTAACTCTTATGTGGATCCATGGGGACCCAAAATCGACCCAAGGATGTCCATGGTTTTCCATTACACATAAAATAAGGTTATCACAAGTTTTATGGGAATTTTTTTATTATAATATTATGTTTACCTGGAATTACCCTATTCACCTATAACTGCGGTAAAAAAGTCAAAAGTTAATATTCACCAACATTTATTTCCATATTATTGAACAAGATTTTACATAATAAAACCAAAAATGACTATTGTATTTTCGAACAGAAATTCACAGAAGCGGTAAAAATTCATTTAAATGAAAAAGTCGATTTTTTAACTACCACTCAATGTTTTCACTATTCATCAACAATTGATGGTTTTCAGAAAAATTAAAAAAATGAACTAATATATATTAGATATTCAGAATAAAATAATGATGCCTATTTTTTGAAATTCATCACATATATGTTTCTTTAATTAATTTAAAATTAATTCATGCTGTCAACAATAAAAAGCATTTTTTTAAGAAATAATAACTATCAAAAGAATGACACTTTTTTATGCCAACTTTCAATGTGAAATTTATTATAATGACCAAAATTGGATTAAATGGTAAAAATATAATCTAATTACATATTAAAACCATTTAAAAATAAAATCTGACCATGTAAAGAAGTTAGATTAAAATGCAGTTTTGGATTATAATACATTATTTTTTACAATTCGTTACAAAAAATTTTTTTCATAAAATTACCTAAAATTTACTCAAAGTAAATTTTGATGTCCCAATTACAAATATGAATTTTATTTTGTTAAATAGAACATATAAAAGTGCTGAAAACTGGATTTAATGAGAGTTCTCCCTTAAAAGGTGGTAAATAAACATTTTAAAGAATATTAGAGTATTTATGATTAAAATAATATTCTTTCTTAAATTAAGCCTTTAATAATTATTAAATACTTTTAAAAATACTTAAAAGACATTTAAATTCATTTTACAGTTAGTTTTTTTCATTCCCGTTATTATAACTACTAGGCATTAACTACCATTTACAATAATAATATTTTTATATTATTTTTCAACACAACTCTACTTTGTCTGCAACATAAGAGTTCAAAAAAACCCATTATTCCTTATTGGGTACGTCATTGAAAATAACATCCCATTTAATGTAAAATTAATATTTAATTCACAAATAATAATAAATATGAAAATTTCATATTCTTTATTTACATGGGATGTCACATAACCTGTGGAAAAGAAATGGGATTTGTAATTGTTTCATCATATCTTAAATTACTCATGGGAATGAAATGGGTATCTAGGCATCATCCAAAAATTATCAATATTGTAATCCATCCATAGAAATAAAGACAATGGGATAAAAATTTCATATACCAAAAAATGCATAACAATATCTAAAAGATGTTTACATGTATAGAATAATACCTCTAAAGACCATTCAACACATTGTTTGAAAACATTATAATATTCCATTTTATTTTGAAAAATTTTTATCTAAAAATTCATATAATATAATAAAATACCGTTTATTTGAAAATAATGAATGAAATATTAAATGGAATATTTAATACAAAGTATGTTTAATAATGCAAAAAAATAAATGCATGTTGTATAGATTAAAATAAAACATTCCTTTCAAGAATTTGTAAAAATAAAAAAAATGGATTAGAAAAAGATTATTTAAAATTATTCCTTCTAAAAACATTGTAATTAATGTCAAATCTTGTGAAAATTACATTTTAAAAAAATTTAATGTATATTTAATAACATTCATAAACATATTTAAAGAGTATAGACATGGAAGAAAATTTTCATTGACCGAAGAAGAAATAGGGATAGATTTTATTTAAAAAAACTATCCTTCATTTTATGCACCACTGATAGGAAAATGGTACTAATATTAAACAATTTCATGAAAACCATTTTAGTAGAAAGTATATTTGGTTTAACTGTTTAGATCTATATAATTTTTTCCAATGTAAATTTAGTATAAATAATCCTGAGAAGAAATTTGTTTTTAACATAAACCCTTACCCCCTGAGTTCATTTTTTATAGTAGAAACTCAAATATACTATATAGTAAATATATGATAATTATAATTTTTTTATAAATCCATATTTAAATGTAACTTATTTTTTATCAATCCATTGTAAACTTAAATTATCCTTTTAATAACTAATTCTTCATTCAAATGAATGTTCTATCATGTTTTCCTTGTATTATTTTAATTAAATGGTTCTGGTATTCACCATGATCATGGATTCATAATCGTTATAATATTAATCTTATAATGAAAATAAAATTTATACATTATAAAAAAATTTATAATTACCCATATAAAGTGGTGATGAAAAATAGACCACATTGTTATGTGGAGGTGCTAGACAACATTTTTTCATGATTGACATTATCATTTTCAAATGAATGGAAAGGTAAGAGGGTAGATAATATATTATAATTATATTAGAATACTTATTTGCTAAAAAAAATATTTAAAAATCATATCCATCATAATAAACAACAATTACATATAGTAATGTAAAATTTGTCATTTCTGTACAAGAAGGTGGTGGCCCCCACATACGTATGAGTGACTTTTCATTTCCCATTTGATAGAAAAGAGGTGTAAAATTAATGATACATCATAATAACAACTATTTAGTATATTGAAGATTATTAATTAATTATTTTATAATGAATTAAATTGTATTATATGAGGTTAAAGATGAAAAAAAATTTATAGTACTCATGTAAGAGTTATACCTCTTCGTTGATAAACCTCCATTACCTTGCGCTATATGACATAAAAATGTATAATTATGATATTTAAATGAATACTAGTTTGTGTTTTTTTATTGTTAATGAATAATCATAGTTATTGGTTTAGATAGAAATCACCTGATGTTTGAATAAGAGAGGAGAGTTGGTATTCGATTATTTGGGAGGGAGAGGACACACTAAAATATTTTGAATATATTAATATATAATAATTTATCAACCATGTTAAGTAGATCAAAAGTGATAATATTAAAATATAAAATAGTGAATATTTAAATTACATAGACTAATAAAATTAAATAATTTTCTATTTTCTATTTTAAACCTTATCACTTTAGATGACCTCTTGGTAAACCCATGTTAACTTTTACTATAGTGACACATTTATTATGTTTTTTGATTATTATGAGAAAAAAATTAGATAACATTATTAAATTATATAAATTGAGATTATTAATAATATAAAATACTTTTTAAAAGATTCAATTTCTATAATTGCAATAAATTTATTCTAAAAAAATGTGTGCAAACAGTAACAATTTTTTTAGGGAAATGAATTTCTTATGTTAAAATTGTGTTAAGCTTCATACCATTCAATATAAAAACTACTGGAGGAGTAATAATATATTTTATTTAATATATTATATAATATTTACATTAAAATAAATCATCAATATATATTAATTTAATTTTTGAAGACAAATATTTAATACGCGCATAAAAATAGTTTTTGAAGAAAATATATATTTGTAACTTCAAAGAATTTCATTATAATTTATATTCAATTAATAAATTATGAATTAATTTTAAATATATGTAAAAAATAATATTTCATAATTTTTAAGCCATATTCGTAACCTCCAATCAAATGGATAGGTGATAAATTTCACATTAAATAATAATATTTATATAATGGTTCATTTAAAATTTGTGTTTCATGTAAAGAATTCTATTAACAAAATAAGATTTATTTAAAGATAAATATATAATAAAATATCATTATGTTACATTAAACCCCCTTCTAGGAATATCTCCCATGAAATTCCATCTCTCGAATACAATTAACTGGGGATACAAGTAGCTTCGTCAAAATTATTGATTTTCCAAAAAAAACATTGATTATGGGAGTGGTCACTTTCTATATCAATTTCATTAATTGTTTTATAATCTCATATAGTAGTTATTTATATGCGATATCATGCTTCTATAGTATAGAATATATGTTTCGTTCATGTGATGTATCATTTTTGGACATTATTCGGATATATACATGGAACACTTCATGAAGATGATATAGATTCGGAAGAAGTTCCAAATGGTAAGAAATTGTATTGTTATGATCTAGAATTTAAAATGGTATAATATATATAGGGATAATGTTTCTTTTATTCATAAATCTAATGACCTTATACTATAGAGGATTTTTTTGGAATACCATCTCACTAACATTGTACTCCATATCCCACCGACTATTTTTATCATAACTTTTTAAATTGACACTTAGCTTCCATGATCTTATGTTAAAGAATTATAACCTTATATAGAATTTCATTAGAAAGATCATGTCCCATTATATTTTAATCTAAAACATCATCCCAATTTCCTGAAATTATACACATCTTGACATTAAAAAATTCATAAAGATACATCTAATTTCTTGATTGAATGGGAGTGATGTAATAAAATTCATCCATAGAAATGTGTTTATCTCAAATACCTTTAAAATTCATTGAACATTATATTAAAATAAATTCTACTATTTTAATTATCTACTAATACTAATAACCTATCCATGGATAAAATATAGTACTAATCCTCAACTATGTTTCTAGAGTTTTCTAAAGACTTATTTAGAACATTGAGGTAAATCTCAGATCGTGGTATGATTAAATTGAGAGTGGTAATATGTAAAATCTCACTACCTCCTTAATGTATGTCTTTGAATGATTATCATGGTAGGAATATTATTTAATGGAAATGAAGTGTACTAATTTTGTAAGGAAATCCAATATAATCCAGTGATAATAGTTCCCTTTAGATGTTTTGGGTATTTTGATGATGAAATCCAAGGTAAATTTTCCATATCCATTCTAATATGGGCAATGATGGTAAAATACCTTTATACATATATCCATTTTCTTTTACATGATGATAGACTATAGATCACATTAAAACTCTATAATATCCCTTTTCATGTTATCCCACTATAAATAATCATTCAAAACTCAATACATATATGTACTTCCGAGATGATTAGAAAATGAAAATCTAAGAATGTAATCCAATTTATCATTATTCAATTATGGTATTAATGAGACACATACACAATTCTTGAACCATCTCATTCAATAAGAATTATGATTGAAATCAAGATCATTTTACACCTACTTATAAAGTTTCACATCATATTTTGGGCCTGCTTAATTATCACACAAATGGATTGTTTATCATTCATTTCTGAATGACATGATAAATCCCCTTCAATCATGATTTCAATATTCATCTTTTTTTCATCCATAACTATTGTATTTTTTTCATTCCTCATTATAGAAAAACTATCATGGTCTTTTCAACATAGATCATGTTCTACCTTAGTCGGATTTCTAGGGAGATAGTGTATTTAGCATTTATAATGATTTATAAACTATGACAAAACCATTTTTACATATTCAAAACTTCATATGGGAATTAATATTTCAATAATTTTTTGTAAATATAATTATCACGCCATTCGACATAAATATAATTCATCCATAGTTTTTGTGAAAATATTACTACTTATAACTCAAAATAATTATTCGGGTAATTTTTATCATGAACATACAATTAGAGAGAGGAAATACAATCACCATATAATTATTACTGAGCCGGTATCCTAGGAACATATTCAATGAATCCCTAAGGATTACAAACGTTTCTCTATTGTATGTTTGTTTAATAACATGTGTACTTAACAAAAATATTTTCATCTCCTTAAATTTTTTCTCACATTCATATATCCAGAGGAACTTGGATCGCTTCTGAGTAAACGTTAATATTATATTAGATATCAATGATAAATTCCACATAATTTTCCATTAGTGTCTTCCAGTCTAATAAAACTATGGAAGTCAATAACAATGGTTTCTATAGTTCATTGTTCAATTACATCCATCCCCGAAGGATCCACAGATATATCCTAACATGAGAATACATGTCCCAATAATGTGACTCTCTATAGCTAAAATTCAATCTTGGTAAATTTAGCATACCATTTATCTTTCCTCATTGTCTTAAAATAAATCATTAAATGATATTAATTTTAATCCTTCCTCTTTGAATATATATGAATAACACCTACAATGATTGGAAATAATTGATCAATGTAATATATAATGACACTATTCATTGGATCCAAGAAGATAAAAGGAAAATTTTTAACTCTAAATGGAATCACTCTAAATTCATAATGACCGTACCACTTATAGAATTATTCCTTTTATATATCCTTCTTTTCGGCCGTCATTTGATGATATCGACCATGAATGTAAATTTCTGAAATATATTAATATTTATATAGTGGATCATTCATGTCATCTATATAGAGTATATGATACTTATTAATGATAGTGATATTGTTATGTTTTTAATAATCAATGCAAAAATGCATTAGAGAATCTTTCTTCTTAGAATAAAATACATGTGTAGCCCATAATGACACATTAATGGATTTGAATATCTTATCAAGATTATCTTGGAGTTTCTTCTCCAAATTTCTAAAGATCAATTATTTCCTTTCTATATGAGGAATTTTTAATAGGTATATCGCCATGTATGTGTTCTATTTGAAAGAAATCCTCACAATTTTATGGAATTCTAGAAATGTATTCATGAAATACATAAGAATAATAACAAAAAATGACATATATTTGATAATAAGTTTATACCTACTCATTTCAATTAAATATCACTCATGGATATATAGTAATACCAATACAACCTAAGTAACATAAATCAGATGTTCATATTAAACCTCACACTTATTAAAGATCGTAGGTTGATTCAAAGTATAAAAGGTGAATTCCCTTCCACAAAAACTGATATCGGATCTATATAATGATAGCCAATCTATGCAAAAAATAAAATAAAATAAATCTATATGTATAATCAAAAGATATTCCAAAATTTATTTGACAAAAAATTCAATCATATGGGAGTTATATACATGATATACGATAACCATACAATTAAACTTTTCTGTATTTTAAAACCATATATAATTATTGGGGTGGCGATGGGATACAATTAGGATATTATTCCTTAATAAAAGGGTTGGTAATGTCAGAATCAAGAAATAAATATACAATTATAGAGTTGATGGTGAGTGTACCTTAGACAACTTCATTTATATGACCCTCTTTAGTAGGTGTGGTCACCTGATATTTTCCATTATCTCTAGGATTAAGGGGTTTCAGAGGATAATTTTCATCTTTAACCCCCATATTCAAGAACTAATTAGAATTATTTATAAATTAATTTCAACTACATAATTGGGGTTTGGGTGGAAAATTTAGTTGAGAATTTTCACGAATCATTTCACATAATGACCTCTTCACATAACATTGACATTATTCCTCTCAATTCCCCTCTTATCTATAATGAAATCGTTTTCCATACCTCATAAGATAATTTCATCTATGCATCCTCACACAGTTCTGACATGATGTAGAATTAATTTTCATTCATCGATGTTTATTATTATTAGAATTTAGTTGAAATTCCATCTACCACTTTTTCCCCGAATCCATGATAATACTGGGACTCAAATTTCAAATTTCATATTGAGATAACATTGAATGATTTCTTCATAGGTATAAATGTATCGTATAAAAAATTACTTTTAGTGACTTGTTCTCAAGATAGTAAAGAATCAGTCCTCTTTTCATTCTATATTGATGATAAAACTAGTAGAATACCTAGAATGTATTTTGAAATTTACATTATATGTATTAATTGATTTATAATACATTTAATTTAATTATAGAAGTCCACTTTATATTTTCATGAAAATAGTTTGGAAAAATTATTATGGAATGTCACATTCTTACATTCTTTTTATTTTATGGAGTTATTTTAATCCTATTACCACATATTATTGATAATATTCCACCATTTATCATCATTAACTTGAAAATGATATAATTCCTCGATAAATTTTTCATGTTTCAAACATTGGATAACTAAAAATATCATTTCATTTCTACTGATCCAATTCTGAAAAACTATTATATTAGAGAAACCACTGATGGAAGGCATATATTTTCACATTAAAGTCTCAATATTGTGTTGTTGTTTAAGTTTTAAATTTTGAATATCATCATGATTCATGTTTCTTTTTAAAAAAAGAGAGTGTTAGGTGAGAATAATTAAAATATTTCTCATAATATCTCCCATTTAATTTGTTTTTTCATTAGAATGGCCTTTTAATTTCCAATCAAATTTAGTGTTACCATAATTCCACATAGTATCATCCCATTACTAAGACAAAATTTCAAATATTCAGTAATAATAATCATAATGAGTAATCATGGAATCATAATACATCATTCATTTTATTCATGAATCCAAACACAATTTCAATATATGACACCTTATATTAATTTTATGTCCTCAATTATCATTATCAATTGAAATCTTTTATAATGAATCATCAATGATTTGTGAATTAACCCAACAATAAATGTTGTCAATGTCTACCCTAGTTTATATTCTTAGGCCAAATCATCATGCACTATTGACTTCAAAGTTAAAACCCAATACACATATTTTATAGTTGTTACCCCTAGGTGTATATATGGGACATATGCATCCCCATACAAGTATCTAAAAATGATTTATTTTCTATGAAAATCACATAATATTAACATTTAAAATGCTTCATGATATTATCCCATACATACACTTATCCCTATGGGTTTCAATAAATTTAAATAATCATAATATCTAAATATTAACAAACCCCTTCTATGATTCCAATATAATTTACTCAATTTATTTATATATATATATATATTTCATTGTTTTCAATAAATATTAAATGAACCTCATAAAAACATTCCACAGAATAGTAGAGGTTTGATGTCTTTGGGGACTTGATACATAATCATCTTATTCCATGAACAATATTCAATATCTCAAAAAAATAATTTCTCAAATTACAAACATCATATATAATTCCTTATTAAAACAATTATTTATATCATGGGGAAAGAAAACATAACAATGGGTGAGCTTAAATTCTCATTAAGGATACATATAAGAGATATAAATCAATGGTAATCATGTGATCATACGATAAAATTAAGGGTATAATAATATGATCATAATACACAATATACATAACCAATTAGTTAAAGATCATTATTCCTAAATCATGGAATATGTATTTTAAAAGAAAAATTCATAAGTAATAAGTGTGTACAGTCATTAATAATCCATTATGAGACATGAGAACATATCATTAATTTTTGACATAATTTTTATATATACACATAATAATATAATATAATTTCCATAGTAAAGTAATGCTTCAAAGATTACTATAGTGTATTGGGTCCACTCCACATTCCATCATTTAATTAGTTAAATTTCACTCCCTAGACTATTGTAATGAACAACACCTAAATAAAATGGGTTCTAACTCCATTATATTCCTTATTATCTCATGATATAGCAATCATTACCTAATTAATTATAGGGATATATTATTATTTTTTCACACAACACTTAATGGATATGATAAAAATGTGTGCCATAATATTATAAAACATTAATCGTATCATCATGTCCCAATTTTTTGAAAGGTAGTTGGTTTCAATGACATTTCACCAGAACATTAATTGTGTAAATATAACTAGGTTTCATAATGGTTTCATCATTAAATAATTTACCTATGGGAAAGAAAAATGTTTCATAGAATCTTCCCAAAATCATCATCATTATAAGATATCCAAATAAATAAATTGAATGTTATCATTAGATTATTTCAATAGAGATTCATTATAATATTTAATGTATTTTGAAATAGATGAATAATATCTTTATATTTTTATTTTAACCTCACTTTCAAAACATAATATGATATCAAATTCATTTTATAAAATATTTAATAATAATTACGAGAATATTGAAAATTGATTTTCATCAGATCTGAAAATAGAATCTTGTTTAGTAATACTCATAAATATTAATTTCTATGACGGTGTGAAAATATCATCATGTTGTATATGTTAAAATAAAACATTCATTTCACACCTTTGCAAAAATTCAAAAAATGACTTCTCCAAATAAATATTTATTTAAAAATATTCATTTTAAATCATTTCAAAAAAATTGAAAGGTATTGAAAATTTATCTGATAAAACATTTCATTTATAGGAAGATTATTTTTTAATATGTTTTTAAGAGTATATAATGAGAAGAAAATGTTCATCATCCAAATATGAAATCGGTCTACTTTTATTTAAAATAATTTTCTCTCTAATTCTATGTAACAATTGTAGTAAAATAGTTCGAATACATGAAAAAATAAAAAATAAACATATTTGAATAAAATTTTTACTATTTAAATATTAATATCCATTTAATTAATTTCAATATAAATTTATCATAGATAATCTTGAGAATAAATGTGATTTTAACATAAACCCTTACCTCATGCTTCGTCATGCATTATACTGATTAAAATATACCCTATAATAAATATATATTTATTATAAATATATGCCATAACCATATTAATATATAAATCATTATGAATAATTCTATTTTAATTCGTAATTATTATTTTATTAATAAATTTTATATTAATGTGAACATTCATTGGAAAACAGGCACGTTTTCCACGCATGATTTAGTTTGATGGTTCATGTACCATAACATAAATCAAGGATAAATAAAATACTTATTATTATTAATTTAATAATTATAATATTTATTCAAAATATACTATTTTAATATTATTTATATAAATAAGTGATGAAAAATTAATCACATCATTTTGTGGATGTGGTATTCCAAACATATACGTGAGCGACGTCTTCATTTTTCAAATAATAGAAAGGTAAATAGTAAAATAAGATATTATATTTATGGAATCATAATTATATTGTTTATATAATATTGAAATATTTAATTCATCATAATAAAAAACAATGAATTATGGTGATGTAAAATGAAATATATGGTAATGTGGAGGCAGTATTCCACACATAAGAACAATTGAAACTTTCATTTACCATTTCATGGAAATGGGGTGGAAATGGTTGTTCAATAATTTTAATAAAACCTTCGTATATTTTTGATAATAAATTTATTATTTTATAATGGATACTAATTTTTCTAGTTGGTATAAGATGAAATAAAATTGAAAGTCATTTGTTAAGTGTTTTTATCAATTCATTGAGAAAACTAGTATGGCGTAAACCCTAATCCTTCAAAGGATAGTATTATGAAAACATCAGGACATCTAGGATGTCTATAGTGATATTAAGAATGGATTTAGGTATCTATTACATTATTTAGATGTCTCATTATGTGTTAATAATATACAATAGGTGACATCCTTTTATAAGGGTGTGAAAGGACGCACATTAAAATTCTGAAAAGATTAATGTATAATGATGTATTAGTCAATTGCGGATTCTTAAAATAAGAAATAATATATTATATAATGTATAAAGTCAAAATAAAATATTGTATTCAAATTAAATAAATTGTTTTGTGATATTTTAAAAATTATCTCTTAGGTTATTCCCCAGTAAACTGGTTTTATCCTTAATCCGGACAACACATTTTTATTGTTATTATTGTTAATTATGAAATAAAATTATGTTGAACATATTAAATTAAATTATTTATACTTATTATAAATAGGTAAAACATTTTAAAATATTCAATATATATAAATAGCAATAATTCATTTTCAAATAATTGCGCAAAATTCATCAAAACCATTTTTCACAGAATGATTTTTTAATTATAAAACTAGGTTTTCCTTCATTTCATTCCATGTAAAAACTATTTTATGAATGATAAAATATTTTTTTGTTTATATTATCTAAAAAAATTAAAATAATTTATAAATATATATTAATTTAATTTATTAACATAAATATGCATTATGCTCAAATTTTTTTTGAGAAAACAATTCTATTATTCAACCACAAGTGATTATATTTTATATTATAATAAATTAAAACTAATCAATTAATAATATTCACATGTAAGAAAAATTCATTATTATTTAGTCCTATTAAGATCCTCTAATCCAATGGATAAGGTATAAATATCACATATATATTAATATTTATGACATTGTTTTTTAAAAATCAATGATTCAAATAAAGTAGGTTGTCAAAGAAATCAAATTTATTTAAAGATTAATGTGTCCTAAAATAAAAGGGTGTTATATATTTAGAAATATAACAAAGAATAAATCTATTTAAATGGATAGTTTTTCTTTAATTTTTGAGCTTTTGATAATCAATATAGTGATCCATCAACCTATCATTATTCTCTCTGAAGAAAACAAGTTCAACCCATGATAAAACAATTGTGTGTAAGAATCCATTGTCTAGAGTATCATTTGGTTTCCTATTTGACTCCCCCAGTTTAGTGAGTTTAATTATATATGGATTATTAGATATGATAAATGAATTAGGTATAAAATCAATTGACAACTAACCTATCAATCAAGTGGAAGGCAATGAATCTCTTTGGAAAATACAACAACATATTCCATTACAATGGCAATTTAAACTAATGTTTGACACTACTTTTTTAAATCATATTATATAGATATGAATTTTATAGGTACAAAATATACAAGGTTTTTTTAAAAAACCAAGATAAATTCCTATACCTCCTCCGTACATTTTTAAATAATCATCATATATTTCAGAACATTGATATTTATTTCCTTTTGCTAAAAGATTATATAGGATCTACATAAAGAAAATTGGTGCTATGAGATTTATCCCATATATATTAACTCATTTAGACTTATGTACTTGGGATACAACAATTTCTCCATCAATAGTTTTCAATAATAAAATAACCTATATGTTTTGTGGTAGTTTTTAAATAGTTCAATTATACATGAAAGATATGAAATAATTCATATAAAAAATATTAAATAATATGTTATATTTTCATTAATGAATAACTAGCATACCTATCACCACACCATCTTCTAGATCAACCTCAGTGGTAGTGATATAATATGCATTTCCATTCCATCTCAACCTTCATGGTTGTTTTAATTGTTTAACTCTGAAACCCATGTATTATGGCACATATTCTCCGTGTGTACATGCAATTTATAATTAAATCATTGGAAAATTATCTGAGTATAAACCATTAGATTTTTTTATCCATTTATTTACTTTAAGAATTTATTTGTTTTTGGTATTTATTATCCTGATGTCTTTTTTTACAAATGAAATAGTTTCTTATCCACATTAATATATTTTCAAAATACTTCTTCCCATAATTATGACATGTGTGAATTTTTATTTTCATTAATCATGATATTTATATGATAAACCTCTAGATTTAATCTCAATATTTTTTCATCATGTAACCGGTCTCCATATCTATATAGATAGAACATCTAAAAACTTTGTCATAATTATAAAATTCAAGAACTGAAATATATTCCAGAATATTAGACTTCAAACTATTAAAAAAGAGATTAATATTACATTCATTAATAATGAATAATTTTGGGGGCATACATAGCAATCCTTATAAAGTTTTCGTCAAATAATCCCATAGATTCCCCTTCGTATTTCTTGAGATCATGGAATTCACTTTCCATTTTTCAGGAAGTACTGTAAGGAAAATATTTTTGGAAAATTAGTTAATGAATTTTACCGATTCATTAGATATCATTTACTTTACAATATTTATATTCTTGATCAATATCCTCCACTAATATGATTCTCTCTAAATTTGATGAATTTCAAATATAACTCTCTCTCCCATAGAGAATTAGAGGATATATAATGTTTTACCAATGTAATTAACACTCTATGAATGAGGAATTATGATATTAAAAAATATAAGAGACCAATAGAAATTAAATTACCCCACAAAACATGTTTAATCTATGTTATATAAGGATTTCCAAAATATTCATGTTATTACATTTAAATTGAAAAATTTGTGCTAGGTCGACCATGATGATCCGAATTCAAAGACCCATAATTTTATGCATTTCGTTAAGTAAATAATAACACTACCCATTAAATACTTTTTTGACATAGTTCCTCATATTTTTAATAATTTTCTAAAATAGAAAGATTTTAAGGGTGCGATTTTTCAAATTAATAAACATGGAAAATGAAACTATGAACATTGAGGAAATAATTTATAATATCCATTGATTCCCAAACATATGAATTACAAAGATTAGATATAAATTATTGTTTTTAGGTTTATTGATAAGTTATCATCAATAATTTCTTTAATAATTAACATAAATCTTACATAATGGTTTTCAAATAACATTGAATTATCTAATGAATACCCCCTTTGATTTTCAAAAAAGCAATACAGTTTGTCCTCTTTATCTTTTACCAGGTGATGATCAAGGTAATAACTGATCACGATTTTTGGGGTTTTTACCCCTTGATACATATTTTATAGGATTTTTATCCACTTATTGTATCTAGATATGGATTTCATATTCTATAAATACACATATCCAAAATTACTCCAAATCATATTGATATTATCCTATTAATAATATTATTTCACAGAATTTCACTACTGTTCTCTAGTTTTACTCTAAAACAATTACTAGACAACTATCTAATAAAAAATATAGTAAACGAGTCTACAAAGAAGCATTATGTAATAATATTTCAGATATATTTCGATCAATAACAATTCAGGTATCTAGAGGTCTATTTTATTTTGAAAACTATATACATAAATAATACATCGCAATTATAAATTCAACATATATATTTGAAACTATAATTATTGATCCTACTCCCATACATATTTTAAAACTACGTAGTATATCTTAGCGAAAACACACAATAAAAAGGGTGAGCTAAAATTACCAATAAGGGAATAATTAATGCCATATATGAACACATAAATAGGTTACGAGGCATAACAATATACCATAAAGAGAATGATCATAAGCATGGAAACATGGAATAAGAGAATGAAAAAATAATATCATCTAATCATAAACTTCATGAAATATAATATAGTATTACATTATAAGAATATGTCAAGGACAACCACCAAGAAAAAAAAACATAGGTGGACTGCCATCATAATCATCATATACACTGGCCAAATGACATTCTAACATTGTCTCCATACGATAACCACATGTGCCCCATACATGGTATCCCTTGAGACATTAAAATTACTCAATTCGTTAAAGGTATATAATAATCCCAACCCTAACATTATAATATTTATATGAACATATGGGAACCATTTGGAAATGAATCCATAGATAAATTATAAGAATTATATATGAAAAAATAAGGAACTGAGTTTCTCAATATAGTCTTAAGACATAATTGAACACCATATCATAAATTTTATAATGAAAATAATGAATTTTTTTTGTAAATTCATTTTTTTGAAACTAATAATATATTATTGTAAAGACGAGTCCCATTGATGTAAATTATTACCAGAAAATGTAGTGGTAATAAAAAAACATACCACGTAGGAGGTGATTTTCAAAATGAGAAAGGGGTCATAAAGACATATTGAATAAATTTAAAAACATATATTTCCCAAAACCTGTTTTCACAAAATATTGATGGATTTTATAAAACATACATTATAATAAAAAACATTGTTATGTGGAGACACTTGGTATGGAATTATAAATATGGATGTTCCCTTAATGTAGGTTCACATAAAATAGAGAATTTCGAATAGATCATAAAAATGAATTATCCCCAAAAAATAAAGGTATATTAATCTAGTTATATATGAAAAAAATATATATACAGAGTATTGATGATAATATTTTGAAGAAGATATATTATAATGGATAAAAATAAATAGAAGGTGTAACCAAAAATATAATGAGGGTGGTTCTATTGATCCCTTACCTCAGGTCATAAATCATTACGGGCTTTTACATAACTTCATAGATAATATATTTAATTCTATTAAAATATTAATAATATTATTATTCATATGGATTTATTTTTATAATTTATATTTAACGTCATTTCTCAACAATTTATTATATATTTTTTTCTCAGTTCAATTACTTGATGTTCTTTGGTCAACGCCTTAGAAACTTTCTTAGTATGCTGAATGAGGGAAAATATTGTATAATAATTTTATAGCATCTATAATTATAGATTAATATTTTATTTATGATTATATAATATCATAATTTATATAGGTAAATAATTTTTCCATGAACGGCCTTGGATTAGATAAGTTACATTGATATGACTATTAAATCTGTTAAATTTACTTTTAAGGTTTATTATTAATATAAATTATGAATTTATATTATATTCATTATATAGTGTTAATATTTTAGTAAACAAGGTTTTTATTAATTACATACAAGACTAATTTCTCTCACATTAGTCAGTATGGAAAATGAAAGATTAACATCATCACATTAATGCGGTTGTCTGCACATTTGGATGATGGCTTTTTCATTTTTCAAATGGTTAAAGAAAAAGGTATAAAATTAATTTTAAATAATTATAAAAACATAACATAATATTAATAACAATATTTTATCACACTTTCATAGATAAATGTGTTTTTGTGGTATATGTGAATAACATTTTAAGAAGTTGTGGTAGAAAATATTACATATCGCTTTGGATGTTCTCTTTTGGTTACCACTTTTTGGCACCTTATCATGGTATTTTGGAATGAAATAAAATTCTAGGACATGGGTGAGAGGGTTTAAGAGAAAAGAGGGATGATTTTGGGTCAGGATTTAGGGTATTTTTGTGTGTGTAGAGGTGAAGTGTCACGAACCAACCTGGGTTGACCCTGAACCGGTCACCCAAGCCGGCCCGTGACATGGACCGAGTGGTGTTCCCAATCCTCCTGGGCTGGCGACAAGCACTAGGGCATCAAAAGAGAGAAAGAGGGAATGATTTGACCCGATAAAATAAATAAAGCAGTGGAAGGAAAATAAAACACGATGTGAATAATCAAAATGAAAAGAAAGAACGACCAACAACAACAAACTAACCTGACCATGACTAAAACCCCTTGCGATATCGAGAGTCGCCCAACAGACCACAACCTACTCTCTCCCATGGAGATCAAGCTCAAGTCAAACCTGAAAAAGAAACTAAAAACAGGAAAACACTATAGGCGTGAGTATTAAAACTCAGTAGGTAGGCCCAACTAATTCTATTCCCAATGCACATACCATTAAATAAAGAATTCATTAATTTCAAGTTTGAACTACATTGTACAAAATATGGGTTTTTACACACTTTCATTTCTAAAACAAGTAATAGTCCATTGTCCTTTTTAATTTAATAACAAGTTTAATGTTGAAAGAAACAGGTGCATTGCATTTTTAAAACATTTTGTGAACAATTTAGAAATCCAGACATTAGATGTTAGTAAAAAGGAAAATCACACACAACACACAACACATTCTAAGGGCAATGGAAAAAGTGGAATGCAGGGGTCAGTAGCCGAAATCGACCTCTCAATAGACTTCAACATACAAATAAACACTAAAACAAACGTGGGTCGAACCTAAGAGATCGTGAACAATCCAGAACAAACTATTTATCTGACTCATCCTGAAGGAATGCCCTAACTCGATAACGTCATAATGCCCATACTACTACCCAGTATAGCCCTGCATGGCCTAACCGAGGGGCCCAATCCTCATAACATCAATAAATCAGTATTCCCCTATTATAGGGCCACTATCCACTATGTGGTCTAAACTAGTGCAGCAAGCATTCTCAAGAAAATTTACTCAATATGCTAGGTTCCCATGTCAACACAAGCAATAAAAAGGGGGTGCATCCACAAAGTAATTTAATCAGTCATGATTCACAAACATCACATACAGCTCACGCAATCAACGAACACCAAATATCACCCCCCGAGTGGGTTTTCCAAAATAATCTATTTTATTAAAGTTCCAAATGGACCTTCACCAATTTGAAAGTAAAACCTCATTTCTCAAAAATCTCAAAACACTTGTTCAGAAGAAAACATTTATCTTTAAAACTAGAAGTACATTTTAAATTCTGTGAATTATGTTTAAAGTCCAAACATGCATTCTTTCAATACTGGGTGTCCTCTCGTTAGGAAAATGTTTCAAGTGTTCAGTATAAACTAAACGGCTCTTTCCACACCAAATAACCATATAAAAATTAATTATATTATATTATTTCCAATTTATTAAAATTAATAAAACATCAAGAAATTAATAAATTCTGAATCTAAAGGTAAGTGTAGTGGGGGACCTACCTAAACTCGTAGCTCGTGTAAAGACCCGTAAAATTCAAGGGAATTATTTTCTTAATTTTCTTTGGAATTTTACAAGAGAGCGGTTT
This sequence comes from Viscum album, assembly GCA_963277665.1. Classification (NCBI taxonomy): domain Eukaryota; kingdom Viridiplantae; phylum Streptophyta; class Magnoliopsida; order Santalales; family Viscaceae; genus Viscum; species Viscum album. The sequence goes on along the minus strand of OY728153.1, from coordinate 285,108,303 downwards.
CTGACGGCACCTGATTCCGAGGTCCGGTGTGCCCGGAATCAATTTTCCGAAGTTTGGCTCGGGTACGTTCAGTGAACGAACGAGCGGGAATTCCTAACTTTTTATCTGGTGCTCGGAATTGAAATCCGAGGGCACCGATGAACTCGCAATTCCAATTTTCTCTTAAGGATACCTTTTCTGAGGTTGCGTTTTTTTCGGGATGAGAGTTAGTTTTTGGGAGTTTAGAATAAGTTAAATAAAAAATGTGGATTACAAATTTTTATTTAAACTTGTTAGTTAACTTCTCTCAAAGGAAGTTAGGGGTGGGACCCACACCCACTTAACCTCCCTTGAGAGGATTAAGTGTGGTGGGGCCCACACGAACCCTAAACTTTACATCTTCTCCCAAAATCCCTTAACCCCTCTTTAAATTACATGACAATTGTTATTTAATTTTGGAGTTATCTTTTTTGAATTTCAATCCTTTGAAATTCATTTGTTAAGTTTGTGAATAAAATAAGTCTCAATCTTATTTTATTTGGTTAGTTTTTGTTTAGACATCTTGAGAGCTTTTGAGATATTTTCCTTCTTCTTCAAGCTTTGACGAAGAACGCTCAAGCTTTGACGAAGAACGCTAAAGCTCCGACGAAGAACGCCGCTCCTCTCTTCTTCGTCTTCCGTGTCAACGAGAGGGAACACCGCTTCCTTCTCGGACTCCCTTCGTCGACATAAGAAGATTCTCCAACGACATACCTCTTCAGACGTACCTCTTCGTCATCGGATTTGACGAACGATTACCGTGACGCCCGACCTCCGCGACGTTGTCTTCCGCGGGATGTTGACAAATCTTCGAACCTATACCCAAGGTAGGGGTTGTTATTGTTTATTTATTTATCCTTGTTCGTGGTTCTAGCATGACTAACGTGAGGATTATAAATTTTTGTTATTGTTTAACGTGAGGGGGCCGGACCGCATGAACACGGCCGAACCCCCTCCTTCGTTCTTGATGTTTTATTTTTGCGGATCAGACAAGGTGGCGTGGTGCCGTCGCACCACGCGGTTATTCGCTCGATTTTATTGCGCGGCGCCGTCGCGCCGCGCCGTGGAAAAAATAATCAAGAACGCGACGCCGTTGCGCCGCGTCAAGGGAAATCGAAGCCGCGGCGGAGGGGCGTGGTTCCGTCGCACCGCGCCGAACGACGAACACCGCGGCCGGTTCCGGGCCGCGGCGAGACGGGAAGACCGGCGGCAGCCGGGCCGCCGGCGCCGGAGATCAAGAAGGGCCGCGGCCCTACGGCCGCGGAGGAGAGGGGGAAAGCGGCCGGCTGTGCTGGCCGTCGGTTCGGTTAGAAGGCGGGACCCTCGAGTCCCGTGTGTTTATTAAAAACGGCCGGCATAAGCCGGCCGAGATCCAAAAAATGGGGGGCTGTCACCCCCCGCGTGCGGCGCATGCGCGACACCCTGGCCGCACCGCCGCGCCGCCACCGGCCGGGCCGGGTTTATCGGACCGGGTCCGATCCGGGTCCGGTCGGCCCGGTACGGGTCGACCCGGTTCGGGCCGACCCAGGGGGGTCGGGCCGGGTCGGCACGGACCCGGACCCCCCGTTTTCAAGACAGTTTCGGTCTTTTGGCCATAACATGATCCACAGACCTCCGGTTGACGACCCGTCTATGGCAACGCGATCCTTGAATCGAGACGGTCGTTTCGGTATATCACACTCATGGTTTCAGAACACTTTGTGTTCGGCCGGGTTGGTTCGTTCACGAAACCAACCGGGCCTTCGGAGTGGAAACGCTCATATCTTGAACTACAGACGTCCGATTGACGTGCCGTCAGCTTTGTTGTGTTCCTCTTAGTGAGACGGTTCTTTTGGCATACTCCGCCCGAGGTTTGGACGCAGGTGGAGTACGGTCGGGTTGGTTTTGCCTTAAAAACCAACCGGGCCCGGGGAAGAAAATGCCAATAACTCTCAGACCGGGCGTCTGATCGACGCGCCGTCTGTTGCGTTGAGTTCCTGTTGACGATACGGAACTTTTGGATACATCAACTCTGGACTTTGTGACAGTTGATGTATCAGCCTCTCGTCTCGTGGAGCGGACCCTCCGAATGAGCTTGCTGTGTGCGGGAACCCTAGTGCTGGCTGCGACTGTTACTGTGACTACTACTGCTACTACTGCTACTGTGACTACGACGACGACAGTACAGAGATCCTGTGTGGATTCGACGACGACGACTTCAGCACTCAGCGATCCTACGTGGATCAGTGCTACAGGTTCTGTGTGGGCCCGATCTTGTGTGGGTCTGATCCTGTGTGGGTCTTTGCGCTCAGCGGTCCTATGTGAACCAGCGCCTATAGATCCTACGTGGGCCTGATCCTGTGTGGGTCTTTTGCGAAGGTTAGTTACCTATCGATCCTTCGTGGGTTCGACGACTTTGATGGATCAGAGATCATCTTTATCATCCTTTGAAGATGTATACCTGTGTGAGCTGAATCCTATTGTTTTCCTGTGTGGATTGTGTTGTGCTATCCTGTGTGGATTTCGTTTTGCTTTCCTGTGTGGAATACGTTTACTTTCCTGTGTGGACTGAGTTGTACTCAGGCTCGGAGGTTGGAGTGTATTTGAAATTGATGACTTAGGTATATGTATGGGCATATACCTAAGCAGTGTCGGTTGCTACTTCGTAATTGTACCTTTCTTCGTGGTTTATCCTTTGTGGATTTGAGAGACCTTCAGGGGTCTCGGGGTCCCTACTGAGTAGCTTATACTCACCCCTGCACGGGCTTTGCCTGCACTACGTTGTGTTGATTGCAGACGACGGACAGCGTTGATCTTAGCTGAGGCTTGCAGAGCAGGACGGTACCTGGAGGTGGACCACTGGGCGGGACGTGCTCGGAGCGGACAGCGGGACCCGTGGAGCAGTGGAGCTATATGTACCCACCCTTCAGGTGGGATTTCCCGTGGACAGCTCGGTGTTGCAGCTTTTACTTTACAATTGTTGTTTTCCATTTCGAGTTGTACTTTACTTTCAGTTTGGGTTTGTATACTGGCCCTTTTACTTTTCCGCACTTTCAGTTGTACTCTGTTTTTACTTAGTGTTTACTTTCCGCTTTCTTACTCTGTGGTGTTTGTTTACTTTACAAAGGCAATGCATTCCCTTTTTACCGGGATTTATGCCTTGGTTCTAGTCGCCAGCCCCTGGCCTATGGAAGGCGGGTTTGGGGTAGTCACTGCACGGACCCCGAGGGAGGGTCGTGACAGCTCGAACACGGCGACGTGACACGCCTCGCACAGACGTACAAGAATGCGTAAGCCGGTGATCGTGGTGTCACAGAGTCACCTCGCCAACACGCTGAAATAAATGCACGGCAACTGAAAACACATAACAACTTGACTTAAAACAATAAAAACAGACAAACCACACAAAAGAACCTCCTGGACACAATATCAAAACCTACTTCACACCATCCACACTATTTACTAAACCACTCTAAAATTTATGAAATAATATTCAAAAAGTAACTCGCAACTTTACACAAACAAAACTCATTCAAAAACATGTTTTTGATCAAACACACACCTACGTCCTTCTAAAACAGAAGTGTTCCACTTGCATGGTTAAATAAACCAATTTCACAATTTATAAAAATGATATTAAACAACTCATGACTAGTTTCCATAAAAACACATCTTAATTCACATGAACATGTTATAAGATATAAAACCCAAAATAAGTTCATAAAAAAACTAAACATCACAGTAAACTCATTAATCACAAACGTGCCAAATTAATTTTCAAAGTGAAGAAATAACACTGACCTCACCCCATTGCGCAGGCGCACTCGAATAGAGGGGTCGCGCCAAAAGGGAAATGGTCAGCACGATGCCGTGGTGCGCGGGGAAAACCACCAACTCCATCAACTGCGGCAGGAAGACTGATACGGTTGACGATAGAGTTGTTCGGAGCAGTGGGGGTGGCCGAGATGCGTGGCATAACAACAGGAAGAGGAAAAAGGGTTGTGCGGGGATTTTGCGGCCAAGCGGAAGGGTCTCGGGGTAATTCACTGATGATTTGGTGGTGTGTCGGGCTGGAGATTCCCATTGTAACTGGAAAGGAGGGAGTACGGTGGCTGGAGCTGCGCCACCTGGTCGGAGCTACATCGGTAGGAGGGCATTTGGTTGATGGGATACTCATTGTCTTAGTACGGGCCGCCCGTAGGACTTCGCACCGGCCAACAGGGGTTGCACTAGGGGTGCTCATGTTGGACAGTAGGGGGGCAGTCGGACAGGGGGGTTGCACCGGTGAGGTGAGGCTAGGTAGAGGATGCCGGTAGAGGGAGACACCAGAGGGGGCCGACCGGAAAGCAGGGTTTGCGCTGGTGAGGTGAGGCTGGCTGGAGGGTGTGAAGTTGAAGGCAGAGCTGCTGGGTATGGAGTGAAGAAATAAAATGCAGCGGGGGGTGCGAGGTCGGGCGCCGGGAGAGGAGCTAGAGTTCGAGGAATCAACAGGAGATGTTGTATGGAACAAGACCGGAGTAGGGAGGAGGTGCAGCGTGGCATGGTCGAGGCCTGCAAGAGGTGTGCGCTAACAGAGGTGCTTGCGGGAGGGATCTAGAAGGAGGGTGGCGTGCGTGGTAAATGAGAGGAGATTAGAGAGGGGAAGTGCGTAAAGGTCGGGCTGGTGAAGAGAGTCGGCGGCGCTGGCACGCTGAAGGGAGAAGGAGAGATACAAGGGGCCCTGACGCTGTAGGGAGAGGGCAATAGGGGGGCTCTGAGACTATAGGGAGATGGCAACAGGGGCAGCGCGCAGGGCATGCATGCGGAGATGTGTGAGGGTTGATGGCGTGCGCAGAAGGTAGGAGGGGTAGGGCTTGAGGGGACTAATTTTTTTTTTCTGGGTTTTAAAAAAATTAAAATATGATAAAAGGGGTTACGGTTCGGATATTTTTAAAAATGGGTCTGGGATGCGTGAACACCGTTCACGCATCCTTCGCCGCGGAAGGATGCGTGAACGGCGTTCACGCATCCCGGACCCCGACGGTAATGCGTGAACGGCGTTCACGCGTCCTTTGCTGACCAGCTAAAGGAAGCGTGAACGCCGTTCACGCATCCTTGCGCGGGAAAAGATGCGTGAACGGCGTTCACGCTTCCTTCCGCGGCGAAGGATGCGTGAATGTCGTTCACGCATCCTTCGCGGACGAGCTGAAGGATGCGTGAACGGCGTTCACGCATCCGGCCGAGAAATCTTATAAAAGGAGGGCCCCCCCCCCCCCAATACCCATTGTTCTCCTCTGATTTTTGCTGCGAAGCTCTACAGAAATTCTTTCTCAACAAATATTTGCTTCTTTTATTGAGGTAAAATTTCTATTTAATAATTTAATTGTTTATTTGTGTTTATTTATTTCATTTGTATGTTTAATTGTGTTTATTTATTTCATTTGTATGTTTAATTGTGTGTATTATTTATTTATTTCATATGTTATGCATGAAATGTTTTGTATGATTTAATTTTCTTGATGTTGAATGTTCGTATGATTTAATTTTTTGAATGTCTGTTGTCTAAATATTGAATGTTTTATGTTATGTCTAAAATTTTTAATGTTTAGAAAAAGTAATTTATGTTAGAGAAATTTATTTTAATGGATGGTTTTGATGTAAGTGTAAATTAAATTACTTTTATTTACTAGTAATAATATTTTTAATCAATAAAGTATAAAATATATTTACTTATAATTTGAAAAGTAGAAGAATGCCCAAAAAACATTTCAATTTCATAAAATTTAAAATAACAAAAGTGTTTAATATGTAAATCTCAATTAGATCAGTTATAATAAAATTTATTTAATGTTTTTAATAAATATATATATATATATATACACATGAAGTTAAATTTTTGTAAAATAGGTGTAGTATTTAATATAGATTTTATATAATACGGATAATATAATAAATATACCAAAAAACACGGTATGAGTGATGACTGATCTTGAGATGACCGACCATGCATAATTGAAATTGCATGTTTTATTTTGTGTATGTTGTTATTCAATTTGTAATGATTGCATTTTTTCGGTATTGATGACCTGCGAGTCATCTCTCAGTAAGTGTAACGACCTGCGTGTCCGTTTAAATTAATTTATGTATTTCATACCCCTAGACCCTCTCACATGCATGTGAGTAAATTTTTAATTAAAAGACTGATGCCCCAAAGAGGTGTCGACGAAGAGGTGTCGACGAAGAGGCATTTGAGAACTCGTTCGAGAGGAGGCATTGCTGTTTGACAGGAGATTGGCGGTTGCTGCAATATTCGATAATAGAGACAAGTGTTTACCCATTTAAATTGTGGTTAGTTTATCAGATAATGATAAAATAATCGCAAGTCTCAAGATGAAGTCATGATTATATATTCATAAGTAATCAAATTTATGAAACATTATATTAAATTTGCTTTTGTGCTAAAATCACAATCACTATACCTTAACAGTGATAAATCAATACATAAAAAAGTCTCAAGATAATCAATTATTCAAAACCAAATTAAATAATTTAAAATTTTAATGTAGTGTATAATATTTTTAAAAAAAAATTTAATAGGTAATTATGTCTGCTCAAATATATTGCAACGGTGAGGTAATTTTTACCGAGCAGGGTTTTAGCTACAGTGTGCCACCTGTCAAAGTGGTAAATCTCCATGGTTGTATGACATTGGATGCAGTTCGTAATAAGATTCATAGTCGGTTAAAATTGAGTGCAGGACAAGCAATCACTTCAATTAGATACCGACATCTTCAGTATCCTGAGCGTATGTGGCACAACGACTACCCTATAGTCGATGATGAGGATTGGATGGAGGCTTCTCAGTTATTCAGGAAACAGTGTATTAATGGTTTGATGGAATTATTTTTTTTCATTTCTGATATTGATGTGGTGCAATCGATTACTACAGAACCATGCTTTGTGACCTCTATTGAAGTCGGTCCTTCACAACAGTCTTCTTCATTGCCTCCTTCTCATACGACTCCTGTGGAAGAATATAATGAGGAATATCATCAAAATTTGGAAGGAAATGTAGATGACATCCCTTTCTGTGCTGATATAGTGCAAGAAAGTTTATCTGAGGAAGAAGAATCTGGGGAGTCAGCAGGAGATGATGTGGTTGGAAATGAACCTTCTGAGGTTCCTTTGAGAGACAGACATCCACTACATCCCCCAGTTAGTGGTAATCAGCCTTCAGTTTTGAATTCCTTAGTTGGAGGAATGTCTCGTGAACAACCTTTTGATTGGGATGTCATTACACCAGCTTCTGAATTCCCTGGCATTATAGGGAATTTGCCTGCATCAAATGGCAATGCCATATATGTTGGGCAGGAGTTCGAAAGTAAACAGGTCATGAAAAATGTGATAAAGCAATACCACATTGGGCGACATTTCTCATTTGTGGTTTATGAGTTAAAGAAGACCAAATATCTCATTCGTTGTGAAAAATATGGGTCAGAATGTAAATTTCGATTAAGAGAACTATTTGATAAATGTTATGGATGTTGGAAGATAACCAAATTTGAAGGCCCACACACTTGTCTGCATCCCAGCTTGGCACAAGATCACTCTTCTCTTGATGCAGATTTTATATCTACTGTTATTTGTGAGATGATACGAACAAGTCAGGATGTTCCTGTTGCCTTATTCAGGAAAGAATTCAACAGTTGTATAACTATAAGGTATCATACAACAAAGCTTGGAATGCAAAACAGAAAGCCATTGTAAAAGTGTATGGTGATTGGGATGAGTCTTATGCGTTGTTGCCACAGCTTATGGAATTGTTGTCTCTCAATAATCAGATTGTTTATCAGTTGGACAATGTTGAGTATATATCCCAAAATCATCTAGTTGATCGGTCAAAGGTGAAGTTCAATAGGATTTTTTGGGCATTCAGACCGTGCATTGCTGCATTTCCCTTTTGTAAACAATTTATTCAGGTAGATGGCACATTCTTTTATGGAAAGTATACAGGTGTTCTACTCATTGCTGCCACACAGGATGGTAATCACGCTCCTCTGCCACTTGCTTTTTCTGTTGTTGAAAAAGAAAATTTTGAATGCTGGAGCTGGTTCTTGGCATGTGTACGTGTTCATGTCACGCAGAAACAGGGTGTGTGTCTGATATCTGATCGTCATCGAGCGATTATAGAGGCCGTGAGTAGTGATGGGGTTTCTTGGACTGAGCCGAATGCTTATCACCGTTATTGCATTAGACATATTGCAAGTAATGTGCATAATCAGTTTAGAGATGAGGCCATAAAGAAGGCCATCCTCAAATTCGGTATGGTTTTCTAAACTTTCTTTTTTTAACAAAATTTACTATCCATTTTAATACATTATTATGTTATGCTTTCAGCATATGAACCCCAACAATAAAGGTTTGATCGACGTCTTGAAGAGATCCGAACAGTTAATGAGGAGGTATATGAATATATGGTACAAATTTTAAAGGAAAAATGGTCATTAGCATACGATGGTGGCATGAGATATGGGCATATGACCACTAATATAGTGGAGTGCGTAAATGGGGTCCTCAAGGGTGTGCGCAAACTCCCAATCACAGGGTTTGTGCAAGAGACATTTTTTAGATGTGTTCACTACTTTGTTGACCGGTCCCAAAAGGCCTACCAGAGGATGGAAAATGGAATGCTTTTTACTCAGCATTTTTAAACTGATATTGACCGGATACGGAATGAGGCTTCACGATGGAATGTTATAGACTTTTACAGGGAAAAGGGGAGTTTTCGGGTAAGAAAGTGCTACGACCAGGGTGCATGCACTAATGGTGGAGTGTTTGTCGTGATGTTGGATAACAGGTACTGTGATTGTGGCAGCTTTCAGGCATTGAGATATCCATGTGTACATGTTATTACAGCTTGCGCTTCGGTAAATATATCGTGGGAGCCATATGTTGACCCGGTGTATCACATGAGAACTTTGGTTAACTGTTATAGTGCTGCTTGGATGCCTGTTGGTGACTTCCATTCTATCACATTGCCTGCTGATCAACCGACCATTGTCCCTGATATTTCCAGGTTTTCATAAGTCGGTTTTGGTATCATTTATAATTTTTTCAATGTGTGTCATTTTTAAAATTATTGGCTTCATGCTACTAGGTTGCGGCCTCGAGGAAGACCGAAGTCAACTCGCATCAGAAATGAGATGGATTGGCCTCGGCAACGAGGAGGGAGAATATGATGCAGTATCTGCCACGCAGAAGGACATACTCGTAAGAGATGTCCCCAAGTGGCAGGACAGAGTTCCAAATCTCATCATCCATGATCGATTCTGTGTACCTGCTCTAAGAGGAAGAGGTTGTGGTTGGTGTCTATGATGAAGAAGAGGAATAAGAAATAGAGGATGAGGATGAGAAGAAGTAGAAGACTAAGAAGAATAGGTTGTGGTTGAATAACCTATTGTGGAAGTTTCTATAGTTACTTAGGAACTTGATCTATTTGGAATAATGTTAATGGTTATCTAATGGATAATGGATAAATTAACAAACGTAATTTCACAAATAAGAAGAAATAATTAATTTTTCACTTTTTCCTCTTAATTTTTAATGTGGAATAATGTTGATGGTTATTTAATGGATAATGGATAAATTAACAAATGTAATTTCACAAATAAGAAGAAATAATTAATTTTTCACTTTTTCCTGTTAATTTTTAATGTGGAATAATGTTGATGGTTATTTAATGGATAATGGATAAATTAACAAACGTAATTTCACAAATAAGAAGAAATAATTAATTTTTCACTTTTTCCTGTTAATTTTTAATGTGGAATAATGTTGATGGTTATTTAATGGATAATGGATAAATTAACAAACGTAATTTCACAAATAAGAAGAAATAATTAATTTTTCACTTTTAAATTATGGTTTTCTTATAAGATGTCTAGTTTTAGTAATGGCATCTGAGTGTCTGAGCATCCTTAACTAATGTTGATTGTGAGACTATGCTAATGTTGATTGTGACACCAAATAAAAATGAATATATCATGATTCCACTATTAATAAGTAACGATGATATCATGTGTGCAGATGGCAGGTTTTCCATTGCTTACATCTCAGGCTACTCATGTATCACAACTGCTTTTAGAGGGACGTCCTGTGGCTCCCTTGAGTGTACGTAGATCTCACCATTTCCATCATACTTCACCACCTCCCGCTATCGTCCCACATCTTCGTCGAGCAAGATTTTATGGAGTTGCGATGTGTGACTTCACGTTTCTTGATCATCAGCTCATTGCCGCACTTGTCGAGATATGGAGACCAGAGTCGCATACTTTCCATTTCAGTGAGGGGGAGATGACTATTACATTGCAGGATGTGGCTATTATGTTGGGCCTCCCTATCGACGGACATGATTTGACAGGCCGAGTTCCATCAGATTTGCCTGAGCTTGTTCATAGACTTCTGGGCATAGAGGTCCAGGATGATGGTAGGACCATCGTCGGTGGTAGATTGCGGATGCCTTGGTTAGACCAGCACTTCAGACATTTACCAGATGATGCTGATGACGTCACCGTGCTGCGCTTTTCACGCGCATATATTTTGAGGTTGATCGGTGGCACGCTTTTTGTTGACCACTCTACTACTTTTGTGCGCCTGATGTATCTAGCTTTTTTAGAGGATTTGGACCAGGCAGGTCGATATAGTTGGGGGTCTGCCTGCCTAGCATATACATACAGAGCCCTATGCAGCGCATGTCGCATCGATAAGATGCAGATCACAGGATGCATGGTTCTTCTACAGATGTGGGTATGGGATCACATACCTCGTTTAGCTCCACATGCCCGTGCACCATTACCCGTAGATATTGTAGCAGAGGCTCCACGTGGACGTTGGTATGTTATTAATTCTTTCTAATATCTAACTTACTTGTATAAAATTCTTTTATGAAATGTAAAAAAAATGTTATCTACAGGTGGACACAGGCGCATCGACATTCAGATTCTCCCAGACATGATGTTCACGCCTACAGACTTATGCTAGACAGCATTCGACCAGACGTTGTAAGTGATTATTATTTATATTGTTAAATCCTTACTCTTTACTGTAAATCTATTCATTTATTAATTGATTATTCATTTTTTCTTTCAGATTACATGGATTCCATATACAGATGATATCCTTCAGAGTCTGCCCCCATACTGTACAGTGATGCTTGATATCGGCTCATGCATGGTTCCACTGATTCATTTTCATATAGTCGAGTGGCATCAGATGGATAGGGTTATGAGACAGTTTGGATTCCTTCACCCAGTTCCTGACCCGCCTAGTCAGTTGGATTCATTGCATTCCCTGAAGATGTCAGGGAAGAGAGATTTTGATTGGAGGAGCTACCATGCGAGATATATTGCGTTATGGGACAGGCGACGGGAGTCCCAGTTGCGAGGGGTAGGGACAATACGCTTACATTTGATGGATCAGATGGATTATGCAGGCTGGTACATCAGGTCTCCCGTCAGATTTCTGACACGGCACGGACGGGGCTTCCATGACTTGGTATGCATTCTTCCTTTCACAGTTCAACATATTTTTTATTCAAATTAGTTAACCACAGAATTTGTTTTCGCAGGATGCTCGTATTTGTCATCTACTGCATATGTCTGATCGAGTGGAGAGAGCTGCCTTTGACCCATAATATTTTCACAGCCTTGTACGATAGATGCTACCGTCGATGGACGAGATTTATCATGGCATTTTCTTTGATCCACCACCTGCTGCGGAGGCCGCGGAGCCTACTGAGCCTCACATAGATGTACCTGGGGGTGACGACCCTATTATGGATGCTGTTGGTCCACAGGATGAGGCTGCTCAGCTTGCTCAGCCACATGATATTATTCCACTGGAGGAGGGTGTTCAGCATGATCAGTCATATGCTCCTCCATCTTCTCAGGCACAACCACAGGTACTTACAGACGCTGACTGGATTGAGTTCGATGTTTTATTGCAGTCATCCGCAGTAGAGCAGCCATCTACTTCCTATATTGGTGAGAGTTCCAGCCAGCTTCCACTATCCTTAGATGCAGGCCAGGGTACAGGCGGTGAGACTGTACATCCACCGTCTGTCACACAGGAGGATGTGGAGGTGGCTGTCGATGAGGATGCGCAGCGTACGCCAGAGCACAGACGTAGACAAACACGGCGTGGACGCATCCAGTATACGCCTGACTGTGGGACAGAGGAGCATCCACACCGGAGGCGTAGATTAGGTTGACATTTGATTTATGATACGTTTTGTATGTGTATTACTGTTATCTAGACTTCTATTATACCTTTAATAAGTGTCTTACTGTTATAAAATTATCTACCAATGTATATATATATATATGTGTGTATAATAAATAATATGATTAAATTAAATGATAAATATTAATTATATTAATTATTTCGAATTGCAATAGAAGTGGTCACAGTTATGATGAGTGATGGTTCAGTCCAACCATGAAAAATGCATATGATGATAAGAATAAAAGGCCACAACAAGTGTAGAAGAATGGAACAATAGTTGGAAAATCTTCCATTGGGAATATGCAAAACAATGAAGTCAAGAAAACTGTGAAAGAAACTATTTCCAAGAATAAGTTTGAGCTAAAATCCAAGGATTATTTCATGACAAATCTTGAAATTCATATCATCTCAAGATGTTAAAACTTGAGGTATTACAATCACACTTTATCCATTGTTCTTAATTATATTTCTCATTTCAATTAAGGGGGAGAGCTTGATTGATGGAAAGATGGGATGAAAAGGGGAGATTTATCTTTTCACTTGAACTTTTTAATATATTTGCTGATGTATGTGCAGGATTTAGCATTTCATTGATAATTTTGATTATCTACCCTTGGTTAATAATTGATACACTCTAAGCATGATTTAACATTTATGGTTGTTTATGGACAACATTGAAAACTACAATATGAATTAGAAGTTCATTTGGCCAATTTTGAGAAGATACATATTCAGACTTTATAAAAGGAAATGATTTATACTGGTACGCAATCTAAAGAGTGAGATTATTGAGTATGCATCTCAAAACATAGGTCATGTCCATGACATCACTTCTTCCACCTTATTTAGATAAAATGATATTTTTTAGAGAGCACCTGCCTTAAAAAATATTACTCTTGGATCTAGAAATGAAACTCAGAGAACTTAGCATAGTGATGATGTGATCATGGTTCACTCATCACAATCACTATATGTTTTTCATGTAACTCATTTGTTCACAAATATACCAATATTTAATCCGAAAAACAATTAAAAAGGAGTATTAGAAAGTACAAAAATTAAGTTTCCACTTTAGAATACAAATGGAACCATATGAGGATCTTTATAGAAATATATGTTTAACTACAACATGTTGAGATAACATGAGTGACTGAAAGATGCTAAGATTATAGATTTCTCAATAAATGTTAGAGAATACTCAAGTCATTCTATTAATAATTATTTAATGAATATCTATTATTCATGAATATTTATTAATAATTATTAACATTATTTCAATATTTTATATTATTTAATTGATATTTATTAACATTTCTTAATTTTTATAATAAGTTTATTACTTTATAATTAATAGTTATACATTTTAAGGGGAATTTAGGTATTCTGTGAGATGCGTGAACGCCGTTCACGCATCTCTTCTCTCGGGAAGATGCGTGAACGGCGTTCACGTATCACGCAGGGGTCCGGGATGCGTGAACGGCGTTCACGCATCCCGGACCCATTTTTAAAAATATTCGAACCCTAACCCCTATTATCAAATTTTAATTTTTTAAAAACCCAGATAAAAAAATTAGCCGCTTGAGGGAGATCAGGGGGTGGCGGCGGAAAAAAATATGGTTACAGGGGGTTCTGTTCGTGACAGGGGGAGAAAAAAGGGGAGAGGGATAGTGAAAAAAAATATTGAAATGAATAGAAAAAGATGGAAAAAATAACTAAATAAAATGACAAAATAAAACTAAATAAAAAATAAAGTGATAATAACATTAATAACAAAAATATTAATAATTCACCCAATAATAATAAAACATCTCTAGTAATAACAATACAAATAATAATAATAATAATAACGATAATAATTCATCATTTCATTTTAAAAAAAGTTATAAAACTATTAACAATGATTTTTTTTAAATGAAATAATAAATCACAAACATCACTCATTTTAAAATTTCCGAAGGTAGGCAGGTTGTGCCGATGTCTAAGCGGTGCCACACGGGGTATCCAAAACGCACTCTGCCCGGGCGCTCGGCGTCGTCAACTCAAAACGCACTCTGCCCGGGTGCTCAGCGACATTAGCTGAAAAACGTGCACTTTTAACATGACTCAAAAGCTTTTAGTCCAGTACCGAACCCGAAGCCCAACAATATTTTTAAATGCCCATAAAAATTATAAAATAAATAAACGATAGGTTGGGGTGTGACTATTCTCCCCACCATAATGCTTTCCGCCCTCGGAAAGCCACAACCCGATCTAAACCCAACGATAAAACTTATCAAGTGCTACCCACCTACAAAAGTTTAAGAGCCTCCAGTTGACCGATCCAAACAAACACCAAAAACTGATGACACACAACTTATCCTTAAAACATGATCCCCTTAACTGTCACCAAGCAGAACCCAAACCATCTGTTTCATCCAAGGAACGAACGAACTTAAATCACCTCCAAGACTTATCCCTATAATCATAGTCCAATGAAACTTGTGGGTGTACTCCAATCTCAATGTCTACTCGAGAGGAAGAACTCAAGATTAGGTGGTTCCGCATGAGACCACCTCCCCCCCAATGATACATGAAAAGAAACTCTGATACTGACATGGGGAGGCCCGAACGGACTCCCCACCATAAGGATCAGGCTAACCCTAAATTAATTTCGGTGTAACTCTATGAGACCCACTGTGGGTCTCCCCACCATAAGAACTGATGATATTAAATGACCTTAATAACTTTCCACAATGACTAGAAACCCCCACCATGAGGGGGGAAGAAGGGAAGGGCCCGACTGATAGAGCATCAAAACTATTTTCGTCTCCCCATCAACAACGTCGCACCCTCAAAAACACACATATGAAGCCACACTATGGACTGAGATTAAATCAAGGACCTTCATCACCACTGGGGTTCTCCTGACTATGCGCCAGCTTCACTCTGAGGCCTATAGATGGAGCATCGATGATTGAAGCATCTTCTACCTCCCAGTCATGCTTCAGAAATTCCCTAACACAACCCACCAACTAAGATTTCACCAAACAAACCTCCAATAAAATAAAAGATTCAAGAGGTTCAAACACAACCATTCCTACAACTGAAAGAAAAGGAACACTGCAAAATGCTACAAGAGAAAATTACTACGCCCAAGAAACATTACAAAGAAAAGACCTCAAACTAATCCCCAAACATCGCCCTACTCCTTCTGATGGGCTGAGGTGACCTTTGACGAGCCAAGTATAGCTTCAACATGCTTCTTGGAAACACCACGGTAGAATCGCTGCAAGTGACCTAGGCGTCCGCAGGTGTGGAAGGGTCTTGGAGAACTTGGACATGTCGGCCTCTTGTGACCCTTCCTACCACACTGGTGACAGATCACGACATTGCGCTGCGAACAAGATGACTGAAGTTCTGAAGGCCTTTTGATTCCTCTACCAGCACCACCAGCATTAGGTCGCTTCACACTCTTCTTATCACCATCCTCTGCACTGCTTCCCAAAGCTGGAGGGTTCGCCACCTCAAGTCCTCCTGTTGACCCAGCTTCAGCCAAAAATCCTTTCCCCAAAACATCTAAGAAGGTGGTTATGTTGAGATCTTCAAATTTGGATCATATCTTAGGTCGGAGTCCAGACTCAAATTGTCGAGCCTTCCCGGGATCATTCGCAACAAACCACTGATCATACAGAACTAGGTCTATGAAACGTCTATAGAATTCCAGTACCGATTCAACGTCCTGCTGATGTCAACACAACTCCATCCTCTTCCTCAGCTTCTTCAACTCGGAGAAGTGTTGTTGGATGAACAATGACTTGAAAAAATACCATGTTAGATCTTCCTAAGGCTTGTTCCGAGACACGGATTTCCACCATTTTCAGGTTGTTCCTTCAATCATAAAGGTATCCAACTTCACCTTTAATGACTCAGGCAACCGGATGAAACTGAACTTCCTCTCAATCTTCTTCAAACACTCCTCCGCCTTAAGTGGATCTTCTTGTTCATAAAAGAGAGGAGGGTTCAACTTTCGGAACTCCAGAACATAGTCTATGGGATGATCAAATGGAGGATTTTCTAGGGGCGCACCACCCAAAGCTTCACCTTGGGCATCCATCAAACCATCGTGGGGGTGAGCACTATGGAACAGGAAAACAAGAAGATGGGTCAAACATGGTCATTACCATTTCAAATTCCAAAATAACACTTTCAAAACGATTTTCAGAAATAAGGAAAACCCAAACGATTCACTAGAGGGAAACTAGTGATGATGCGTGACTCGACCATATGGTTGGAGGCCATACGCCAGTCACACCACTGTCACTAAGAGCATTATAGGGTAAAGTCTCCAGCTCCACATGGTTTTCCAGACCATGCGACCTCACGGAGGTCACTTTTCTGACTCTAATTTCATTTCCCAATACCAAACAAATCATAATAATCAAAGGACATCAAGAACCCAAACATCTCATGGTAACCCGAGGTTCAGACTGAGCAAGGGTTCATGACGTCCAAATCGTCTGTATGCCTCGAGTCCTAATAATTCTACTCTTTCTAACCTGAAAAACCCAAATAACAATGGGCTCTCTAAAAAACAAGGTCCGCTCAGGAGCCAACCTCCTCTGATACCATTTGGTCACAAACCAACCCAGGTTGATCCTGAACCGGTCACCAAAGCTGGCCCACGACATGGCCCGAGAGGCGTTCCCAATCCTCCCGGGCTGGAGACAAGTACCAGGGCATCAAAAGAGAGCAAGAGGGAACGATTTGGCCTGATAAAATAAATAAAGCAGCGGAAGGAAAATAAAACACAATGTGAATAAACAAAATGAAAAGAAAGAACGACCAACAACAACAAACTAACATGACCCCGACTAAAACCCCTTGTGATCTCGAGAGTCTCCCAACAGACCACAACCAACTCTCGCCCATGGCGAGCATGCTTGAGTCAAACCTGAAATAGAAACTAAAAACTAGAAACCACTATAGTTGTGTGTATTAAAACTCAGTAGGTAGGCCCGACTAATTTTATTCCCAATGCACATACCATTAAATAAAGTATTCATTAATTTCATGTTTGAACTACATTGTACAAAATATGGGGTTTTACACACTTTAATTTCTAAAACATGTAACATTCCATTGCCCTTTTTAATTTAAGAACATGTTCAATGTTAAAAGAAACAGGTGCATTTCATTTTTAAAAAATTTTGAGAACAATTTAGAAATCCAAACAATAGATGTTAGTAAAACAAAAAATCACACACAACACACAACACACACTAAGGGAAATGGAAAAAGTGGCACACAGGGGTCAGCAACCGAACTCGACCTCTCAATCGTCTGCCACATACAAATAAACACTAAAAAAACATGGGTCGAACCTAGGAGATAATGAACAATCCTGAACATACTGTACATCGGACTCATCCTGAAGGCATGCCCTAACTCAATGACGTCATAACGCCCATACTACTACCCAGTATAGCCCTGCATGGCCTAACTGATGGGCCCAGTCCCCATAGTAGCAATAACTCAGTATTCCCTTGCTATAGGGCCACTAGCCAGTGCGTGGTCTAAACTAGTGCAACAATCGTTCTCACAAAATTCATTCAATATGTCAGGTTCCCATGTCAACACAAGAAATAAAAAGCGGGTGCGTCCACAATGTAATTTAATCAGTCACGATTCACAAACATCACATACAGCTCACGCAATCAGCGCACACCAATTATCAACCCCTAGTGGGTTTTCCAAAATAATCTATTTTATTAAAGTTCCAAACGGGCCTTCGCCAATTTTAAAGTAAAACCTCATTTATCAAAAAGCTCAAAACACTTGTTTAGGAGAAATATTTTATCTTTAAAACTAGAAGTACATTTGAAATTCTGTGAATTATCTTTAAAGGCCAAACATGCATTCTTTCAATACTGGGTGTCCGCTCGTCAAGAAAATGCTTCAAGTGTTCGGTATAAAATAAACAGCTCTTTTCACACCAAATAACCATATAAAAATTAATTATATTATATTATTTCCAATTTATTAAAATTAATAAAACATCAAGCAATTAATAAATTCTAAATCTAAAGGTATGTGCAATGGGGGACCTACCTCAACTCACAGCTCGAACACAGCGACGCGACACGCCTCGCACAAACGTACAAGTACGCCCAAGCCGATGACCGTGGTGTCGCGGAGTCACCTCGCCAACACGGTGCAATAAACGCACAACAACTAAAAACACATAACCACTTGACTTAAAACAATAAAAACAGACAACACACGTGAAAGAACCATTTGGACACAATATCAAAACCTACTTCGCACCATCCACACTATTTACAAAACCAATCTAAAATTTATGAAATAATATTCAAAAATTAACTCGCAAATTTACACAAACAAAAATCATTCAAAAACAAGTTTTTGATCAAACACACACCTACGTCCTTCTAAAACCAAAGTGGACCACTTGAATGGTTAAATAAACCAATTTCGTAATTTATAAAAAAGAAATTAAACACCTCATTACTAGTTTCCATAAAAACACATCTTAATTCACATGAACATGTTATAAGATATAATACCCAAAAAAAGTTCATAAAAAGACTAAACTTCACCGAAAACTCATTAATCAAAAACATGACAAATTAATTATCAAAGTGAATAAATAGAACTAACCTCACCCCATTGCGCAGGCGCGCTCGAACAGAGGGGTCGCCCAAAAAGGGAAACAGTTGACATGATGCCGTGGTGCACGGGGAAAACCACCAACTTCTTCAACTATAGCACGCGGACTGATGCAGTTGATGACAGAGTTGGTTGGAGCAATGGGGGTGGCCGAGATGCATGGTAAAACAACATGAATATGAAAAACGGTTGTGCGGGGATTATGCGGCCAAGCGGAACGGTCTCGGGGTAATTAACTGATGATTTGGTGGTGTGTCGGGCCGGAGATGCCCGTTGCAACTGGAAAGAAGGGAGTGTGGTGGTCGGAGCCGCAACAGCTGGTCGAAGCTACACTGGTAGGAGGGAATTCGGTTGAAGGGACACTCCTTGGCTTAGTAAGGGCACCGGTAGGACTTCACACCGGCCAACAGGGGATGCACTAGGGGGACTCACGCTGGACAGTAGGGGGGCAGTCGGACAGGGGGTTGCGCAGGTGAGGTGATGCTGGCTGGAGGATGCCGGCAGTGGGAAACACCAGAGGGGGGCTGGCTGGACAGGGGGGTTTGTGCCGGCGAGGTGAGGCCGGCTGGAGGGTGTGAAGATGAAGGCGGGGCTGCTGGTTGCGGAGTGCAGAAAGCAAACGCTGCGGGGGTGCGAGGTCGGGCACCGGGAGAGGAGCTGGAGTTCAAGGAATCAGCGGGAGATGTTGTATGGGACAATACCGGAGCAGGCAGGAAGTGCATCGTGGCAGGGTCGAGGCCTGCAAGAGGTGTGCGCTAACGGAGGGGCTTGCGGGAGGGCTCTAGAAGGAGGGTGGCGCATGAGGGAAAAGAGAGGATATGAGAGAGGGGAGGCGCATTCAGGCCGGGATGGTGAAGAGATTCAGCGGTGCTGGCACGCTGAAGGGAGAAGGAGAGCTACAGGGGGCTCCGACGCTGCAGGGAGAGGGAAACAGGGGGGGCTCCATCACTATAGGGAGAGGGAAACAGGGGCGGCGCGCAGGGCATGCATGCAGAGATGTGCGAGGGTCGAGGGTGTGCGTAGAAGGTAGGAGGGGCGCGAGCTGAGGGAGATCAGGGGTGGCGGCGAAAAAAAAAATAGGGTTACGGGGGGTGCTGTTTGCGACGGGGAGAGAAAAAATGGGAGAGGGATAGTGAAAAAAAAGAATGAAATGAAATGAAAAAGATGACATAAATAACTAAATAAAATTACACAATAAAACTAAATAAAAATTAAAGTGATAATAACATTAATAACAAAAATATTAATAATGAACCCAATAATAATAAAACATATTTAATAATAACAATAAAAACAATAAAAATAATAATAATAATAACGTTAATAATTCATCATTTCATTTTATAAATAAGTTAAGAAAACTTTTAACAATGACAATTTTTTTTAAATGACACAATAAATCACAAAATCACTCATTTTAAAATTTCCAAAGTCTGACGGGTCGTGCCGATGTATAAGCGGTGCCGCGCGGGGTATCCAAAACGTACTCTTCCCGGGCGCTCGGCGTCGTCAACTAAAAACGCACTCTGCCCGGGCGCTCAGTGACGTCAGCTGAAAAACACACACTTTTAACATGACTCAAAATCTTTTAGTCCAGGACTGAACCCGAAGCCCAACAAGATTTTTAAAAGTCCACAAAAATTATAAAATAAATAAATGATAGGTCAGGGTGTGACATGAAGTAGTGGGGTTTCCCTCTATAATTGAAGAGAAGTACATTTTTGACACATATAACTCTTTAATATAATGAGATAACATGTTTTTAAATGGAATTTGATGAAAAAGTAATAAATAATTGTGTTTCAGAAGGTTTAAGGTCTATAATTTTTCAACCACACCTTTGTAAAAATTTTGTATATAGCGACCTTGCCTTTTCATACATCACTATTACATCATTTTAAAGATAAAGAACAAAATAGTATTACACATAGAGGATCCAAAGGTTTAGTGTCTTGGGAAAAATAGGACAATATATAACAATTACAACATAAAGCATAAACATTTATTTAATTTCATCTTCTTTATCTTCTTATTGGGACTTGTTCTCTCGTTAGTACATATAGCCACCATAGGATATACATAAAAAGGGGTGAGCTAGAAGCCCAGCAAGAGGATAAATAAGAACAATATAACATGGGTTTATCAACATCATAAAATGGTAAAAATATCGTGAACCTGAGAGGAAGCATAAATATAAGACTAGAGATGTGGCAATGCATAAATATGAAACACCATGTCTTAGTGGTTAACTAAAATACAATCTTGTGAACCATGCTAGAATATTGTTCACACATCATTTCAAATTTAATCATGAGGTTCATCACTTTACCAAAATCATTGGAGTGCAGTATAGTTCAAGGCGCACCCGTCACATTTAAACATTTATATTGCGCTATATAATTCCGGGTTCACCCATAACATCATAACATTATCATTATCATGATTTCCATAGAGAACACATATAAATAATGTACATAACTAACCCATGGAATGGAATGGGTTTTTTCTCATAAGAACACATTCATAAACATTGGGATCCCCAATGAAAGAGGGAATAACGTACATGTGACAAGAACCGTCCATTTTGAGTGAGAAGTAAAAGGCTTGTTCATAAAAGAAGAGTTCTTTTGGAAAACATTTTGATTGATATAAAAACCAGTGAAAAACATGTATTTACAATAAAAGATAAGGCAATGATGAATAAAATTATCTTTAAGGAGTAAACATATCAAAAATGGAGTGAAAGAGTGAGAACATGAAGAAAGAAAATTGGGTTCGTGATTTTCCCCTAACCTTGTATCTGAATGATTAAATCACTTTAATATCTTGTATAATGACATTATATTAATTAATTAAAAATACATAACCTTTTGTACATTAATATGGTTTATTATGGTTTCATTAAGTTATTTTATGTGCCATTGGAGGAGTTATAGAGTTTAAAAACATTGTTCGGGAATGTTTTTTTTATGGTGTTCTTGAGTGGTTCACTTGTATTATTAAATTGATGTTTGGGTAGAACATGGGTAAACATACAAAACTGATATAACATGTTATTAATGATATTACAAGAGTTTTAATGATATTATAATTAATTATATTAGAACCATTTGGTTGAATCAATAGATAAGAATTAAATGATGATTGTTTGGGTTAATTTGAGAGATTTTTCGATCATAATGAACTTGTTTTATTTTATCACTAGAAAAATGGTCATAAGATAGTTCCAGAACATTAAATAGGAGATAATACATATAAAATATTCTGGTTCAACCATAAATTTTTTTCTTGAACAGATCTGAAGGTAGAAGTGGAAGAAGAAAACTGGTCATTCTTGAAGGTGATAAATTAACACCTCACAAACGACGTTCTCTTTAATAAAATAAAAGGAAGAGGGAAAGGGGATTGGATGATATAATATCCCATTATCATCATAAAATTACAGTACATGTATAATAATAGAGTTACAATACAATTTGTATGATGAAAAGTGGTGAGAGATCAATAAATGAACTAGAACATGAAAGGAAATTAGAGGAGTAGAGGGAGAGAAATTATCTCTTAAATCCTCCTCTTGAGATCCTCCTTAAAGAAGATGGGGTTGGTCTTCTAATGAGACCACTATATCTTGAATGTGGGAGAGGTTCTAGGGAGGATGTTTGAGTAGGGTTTAGAGAAGTCTTAGAGCTTGAGAGGTGTGAGGAAATGAGGGTGTGAAGGGTGGTTTTTATAGTGGAGGGGAGAGAGGTTTCCTTAATATAAAATTCATTAGTTTATTAATTTCACCTAAGACAAGGAAGAGTGAGTCATCCATGATGACGAATATTAATTTTATAATTTAATCCAGAACCATGTTGGCTTACATTAGCAGAACATGACACATGACCCTATAATTAGTTTATTTAGATTATTTTGTAAATTATTGTATTTCACTATTCAAAAAAATCAAGTATTTTAGAAAAATCCCAAAATTTCACCCCAACCATTTTTCGACGTGTACAATCCAAAAATAAAGTTTTTTTTTAAAAAATAATTTTCTATTTATGATTAATTTTATAATTATTTAAAATCACAGTTTATTACTAAAAAATAGTTTTAAAACAATAAATTAATTATTCTAAAATATAGGCATACCATACCTTCACATGAATATTAGTTTTATTCTATCATATGTATGGTTACTATTCATTAGGATATATCACTATTCTTAAGGATATGTTACTATTTATAAGTGTGGGTTACTATTCACCAAAAAATAATTTTTGATTTATTAGAATCCAAAAATCATCTTGAACACAACAGTGTTTGTCAGATATTCAAAATTCTAAACACATGAGTGAAAAACATATTTTTAAAGGTCACTTAGCACTTAGTAGATAATTATGTTGTGTTTTCATGTGATTTTATGACATAATTTGAAGAAGGAAATTTCCATTGAAAAACTTTGTGTTGTTACATTCTTCCCCCCTTAAGAAATTTCACCCCGGAAATTTCAATTTACACAAAAAGGTGAGGGTACTCTCCTTTATTACCTCTTCCTGTTCCCATGTTTATTCCTCAAACTTATGGATCCTCTATAATACTTTAAAATGATTAGTTTTCTTGTTCTGTAGAACCTTATATCTCTGATCCAAAATCTCTACTGGCTACTCCTCATAAGAGAGATCATCTTCCAACTGCACCACCTCTGAGTTTAGTACATGTGAGGGTTCCGATATGTACTTCTTTAGAAATGATATGTGAAACACATCATGAACTTGAGCCATATTAGGTGTATGTGAAAGTCTATAGTCCACAGCTCCTATGCAGTCAAGGATCTCAAATGGGACAATGTACGTTGGGATTTGCATCCCTTTCTTCCCAAATTGCATGACTCTCTTCCATGGAGATATTCGTAGGAAGAAATTATCTCCAACGACAATCTCCAAGTCCCTTTGACAGTTGTCAAAATAGCTCTTTTTCCGACCCAGATAAGAGTTGATGTGTTTCTGGATGCCTTGAACCTTCTCTATCATCTCTTCCACAAGATCAAGTCCACATAGCTTTATTTCTCCAAATTCATCCCAACATGTCAAGACCCATAATATTCAAGGGAAAAATTTTTTTTCTTAATTTTCTTTGAGATTTTACAAGAACACAGTTTTTTACGGCACCTGATTCTGAGACCCGGTGTGCCAGGAATCATTTCCCCAAGTTTAGCTCGGGTACGTTCAGTGAACGAACGAGTGGGGTTTTCTAACTTTTGAACCGGTGCTCGGAATTGAATTCTGAGGCCACTGATGGAATCACAGCACCGGTAATTTCTTAGAAACACCTTTTCCGGAGTTGCTTTTTCTCGGGTGTGGTTTTTAAATTTTGGGGGTAAGTAAAGGAATAAAATAAAAATTGGACGCACAATTTTTATTTTACTTAAAGCTGCTTACCTAAGATAAGTGTTTAGAGTAGGACCCACAATATCCTACCCACAAGGTTAGATATTTGTGAGGTGGGTCCTACACGATCCCCACCATTTCTTTTCTTCTTAAACCCCCTCCTTTAATAATGTAAAGCACTCACACCCCTGTTAAGTAGAATTCAACCCTTGCGTTTTTTCGGTTTATGAAACGCCTCAATTAATTTGGGTGGATTAAATGTTGCAATTAATTCATTTAAAAGATTGTTTCGTTTTTCAATTTTAAAACGCATGGCTTTAGAAATAAAATAAGAAAAACTCTTATTTTATTAGAGGTTGTTTGTGCGAGAGGGTTTGCGAGAAATCACTCAAGTAGTGAAGCACTCATTCCTCGATGAAGAACGAGAAGAACGCGAAGAACGCCGACCTCCGACGAAAGTCGGAAAGAATGCAGGATCGTCAGAGATCGACGACGCGACACCGACGAATCCTTTCTCTGCGACACGATGATCCCACTTCTGCAACGTGCAATTCTGCGACGAACCCTCACTCGATGAAGCTTGAGGTAGCGGTTTCGATTCAATTAAATCTATGCGATTTAAATCCTTAGTATGTGTTTAAAATTTTTCGGAATCTGTTAATACCGCAAACGCGGTGGGTGTGGACCAATGAAAAAGTCTTAACCCACCGTTTCTTAATTCTTTGTGTACGGATCAGCGGGCGATGACGAAGCAGGCCGCAATGGAATTTTGATGTCTTCGCGGTGAAGAGCCGATCCCGGGAGGACTGATATTGAAGACGATTGGCAAAATAGACCACCGGAGAGCGTTAGGTGGTCCGCGGAAAACCCCACCGGCGCGCCTCGCTGGCACGGCGGCACCGGCGGCCAGAGGCAGGGGCGGCGCCCGGCAGGCCGCTAGGAACGGCCACCGTGGCTAAAGCCGCGGCGGCAGGATGCGGGTCCAGACATCGTGAGGGACTGAGGAGGCGGGGACGCGTCGCTAGGCCGCGTCCGTTGGTGAGGATCAGCCCCGACGCCGGGGCTGCAGCTTCTTTCAAGGGGGGCAACCGCACCCCCCTTGTCTGCTCAGCCGGACAGCCAAGCGGCCATGCGGCTGTGCCAGCGCAGTAGGCCAACCGGCCGGGACGCCCAGGCCGCGCCGGGCCGCGCCTTTCTTGGCCGGACCCGGACCCGGTTCAGGCTGACCCAGGGGGGGTCTCGGGCCGGGTCGGTCCCGGCCCGAACCCCCTATTCTCGGGCAGTTCTCGTTCAAACGCTCATATCTTCGGCTACGGACCCCCTATCGACGCGCCATGAGTTGTGATGAGAACATTGCATCGAGAAGGTCATTTCGGCATATTACACTCAAGGATTCTGAGAACTTTTAGTACGGCCTGGTTGGTTCAGATACAAAACCAACCGGGCCCTCAGAGTGGAAAGAATTATATCTCGATCTCCAGACGTCTGATTGACGTGCCGTAGACTTTGTTAGATTCCACTTGATGAGACAAAACATTTGGCATGTTTCGCCTGAGTTTTAGATGTAGTTGGATAATGGCAGGGTTGGATTGTACCCGAAATCCAACCGGGCCACTGGAACGGAAAAGCTGATAACTTTCAGACCGAACGTCCATTTGAAGAACCTTCAGCGGCGTTGGTGATCACATTGAGAAAATGTCCCTACGAGAATACCCTATGAGAGTTCGGGGTACAGTCGAGATACGGCCGGGATGGTTCGCACACGAAACCAACTGGGCCCCTAGGACGAAAATGCTAGTAACTGACAGACCAGGTGTCCGACTGACGAGTCGTCTGTTACGTTGATACCCCTATGACGAGGTGGTACATTGAGATAATTATTCATGGATCTTTGTGATAATTGGAGTATCAACCAGTAGCTCGTGGAGCGGACCCTCCCGGTGACGAGCTAGCAGAGTGCAGAGACCTAGTGGCTGAGACATGACGACTACTGATCTATCGACTCGGTGTGTTTCAGATAGCCCAGTGGGGAGCGCTTGGTTGTAACGGTAGACCCACTACGGAGGAGTTCTTGGTAGTAGTGGCAGACCCGCGGTACTCAACAGAAGGAGTACCTCTGGAGGCTATGAGGGGGAGCGCTTGGTTGTAACGGCAGACCCATGGCAGAGTAGCACTTGGTTGTAGAGAAAGACCCGCGATACTCAACAGAAAGAGTACCTCTAGAGGCTATGATGGGGGAGCGCTTGGTTGTAGCGGCAGACCCACAACGGAGGAGCGCTTGGTTGTAGCGGTAGACCCACGGTACTCAACAGCAGGAGTACCTCTGGAGCCTATGTGGGGAGCGCTTGGTTGTAGTGGCAGACCCATGGTGGAAAGTGCTTGGTAGTAGCAGCATGCCCACATTACTCGACAGGTGGAGTACTACATCAGTCCAAGGTTAGTGGGGTGTGCTTGGTTATAGTGGCAGTCCCACTGTACTCAACAGATGAGGAGTTCGGCGAGCTTGGTTGTAGCGGCAGGACCACAGTACTCGACAGAGGAGGAGTTCTCCAGCAGCCATGGTTTCGACATCATGGATAAGATCCTGGTTGAGCAGAGTCTATGAAATTTGTGTTTACCTCATTATTGTGATGGGTCACTTGATAACTTAGATATATGTGTGGGCATATACATGGGTAGTGGTTATCCGTTGATTTCATAAATCTTTGTGTTACCTCATGATTGAGATGGGCTACTCAATAACTTGGGTATATGTATGGGCGTATAACTCAGTAGAGGTTATCTGTTGAGATCTTCTATGTGGTTACCCTTGTTGGATTTAGTGAGAACTTGACGGTCTCGAGGTCCCTACTGAGTATCGTTATACTCACCCCTGCACGGGCTATGCCCGCACCTCGTTGTGTTGGTTGCAGATGACGGGCATCGTAGACAGAGGACGAGTGTTTGAGGACTGGACGGTACCCAGAGGTGGACCTCACGACGAGACAGTATCCGGTTGTGGAATTCACGACGAGGCGACACTCGGAGGAGGTTGACGGGCGAGAGCGTTTTAGAGGCTATCTGTACCTACCCTTCAGGTAGGATCCATGGTGGACGATCCAGGATCTGCGCTATCTGTACCTATCCTTCAGGTAGGATCCGAGGAGGACGACCCAGGAGATGCTTCCTTTCTTCCAGTTGTGGTCTTTGTTGTACTTTCTTTTAGTTGTAGCTGTACTTTCGACTGGGTTTGTATTCTGGACCATTTATTTTTCAGCACTTCCTTTTTGTACTTAGTGTTTTACTTCCGCTTGTACTATGGGGTGTTTTGTAACTTTAATAAAGGAAATACCTTCCCAGTTATTGGGATTTACGCCTTTGGTGCTAGTCTCCAGCCCCTGGCCTATGGAAGGCGGGCTTGGGGTAGTCACGACACGGGCCCCGAGGATGGGTCATGACAAATTGGTATCAGAGGGAGGTTGGTTCTACCGCAGAACTCAGGACTCTGATCCTTCTTCTATGTGAAGCAATAGTGTTAGGGGTATTGAGTGTGGCTATTAGTCCAGGGTGTCTAGTGTTGGTATGGCGGCCGACGTATCCATACACTAGGACCCTGACTTCTGATTTCCGACTCAATAGATGAAAACATTGATTGCATGTGTGTTTTAAAAGTTTTCTTTGTGATTAATTTGTGTCATCTCACCAGGTATAATGTATTAACCGTGGCGCACCTGTTTTATTTTAGTAAGGCCCCACAGCGGTAGCCAGCTAGGGTTCCGAGCATTGTGTGGGACGACAGCCCACCGAGCGACGAGGCCTCAGTACAGAGCCCTTTGACAGAAGAGGCAGTGGCGGTACCTCTACCCACCAAGCCACTGATGCTACTAGCCCCAGCTGCTGACGGTGCACATCGCCTTAGTACACTGCATGAGTTTCAGCATCAGCGACCACCCAGGTTCCGTGGGGAGACGGACCCTCAGGAAGCCTAGGATTTCCTGGAGGCAGTTGTGTGAGTTTTCAGGTTAGTGGGGACACCAGTTGACCTCGTAGTGATCCTCGCAGTGAGCCTCCTACACGCGGCAGCATGCAGATGGTGGAGCTTGACACTCTAGGTTCATGACATGTAATCTCTCCTTTGGATGGACTTTGAGAGCCTTTTCCTCTCAGAGTTCGTCCCAGCCACCCTCAGTGTGGTGCGCATCCAGGAGATACTACAGCTGCAGCAGGGCAGCATGACAGTAGCCCGGTACATGGTGAGGTTTACCGATCTCTCATGATATTCCACGGACATGGTACGAGACCCATTTTCCACAGCCCTAACCTTCTAGCAGGGGCTCATGCGAGAGATCAGAGCTTCAGTTGTTTCTCACATCATTCCGACATAGACAGGGGTGTTGGAGAGAGCCCTCTTAGTGGAGAGTTTCCTTTCTGAGTAGTGTCCAGCAGCAGGACCCACCACTAGCCTGCATGCGGAAGAGTCTTCTACATCAGGCAGTAGACAGATGACACAGAGGTCTAAGAGG
Organism: Viscum album; assembly: GCA_963277665.1. Taxonomy (NCBI): domain Eukaryota; kingdom Viridiplantae; phylum Streptophyta; class Magnoliopsida; order Santalales; family Viscaceae; genus Viscum; species Viscum album. The sequence continues at coordinate 285,079,505 of OY728153.1, read as the reverse complement.
AGTAGACCTATAGGTGGTCAACCGCATGACACATGATCGTTTGTGCGAGGCACCCGGGGTGGGGAACAACTTACCATGCGCGGACAGTGTTACTCCTGCGGTGGGGTTGGTCACATGGCTCGTGAATGTCCGACCCGCCATACATATGACCAGTAGATGAACGAAGGACCTTTCAGGTAGAGGAAAAGGTTTTATCGAGGCAGACCGCAAGGAGCGAGAGACCGAGGCAGGGGAGCTTTTCATACAGCTGGAGGTGGAGGACGCTTCGAGGCGTTTCTACCACCACCACCAGGAGGTCCTCCCCGACCAAAGGGAACAGGTGGACATGGGAGAGCTCAGCTTGAGGAAGCTGAGGCCTACGATCATGGAGCTCCGGGAGCAGATGGACAGGAGCGGGACTAGCTCCGGACCTGGAGACTTTTGTTCATGTTGCTTCTAGCTTTGTTGATGTTTGTTTGTAGATGATTTGTGTCTTTGTACTTTTCTCTGTAGTGATAAAAGACACCTATCTTGTGGGGTTTAGAGTAATATTTGGATCTCTTGGTAGTAGCATCGAGGCCTTACGAAGTCATCCTTGGTATGGTTTAGTATTATCCATGACGATATTGAATGTATTGGGCGAAGAACGTGGTTCATCTAGGGGATGGGACATGATTTCTCTTATCGGCAAAGAAGAAATATCAGCAGCTCTTGTAGGACCAGAAAAGGTCCAAGTCATCCAAGAGTAGATGAGGAAAGCTCAGAGCCGGCAAAAGTCTTGTGCTGACAGGAGGCATAGACCACTAGAGTTTGAGGATGGAGACCACGTTTCCCTACGGGTCTCACCTCGACATGAGTTACGGAGTTTGGGCTTGGGCAGCAAGTTATCTATGCGCTTCATCGGACCCTTCAAGGTCCTCAGCAGGGTAGGTGAGGTGGTTTACCACTTGATCTTTCCACCTCAGTTGCACCAGTTTCATGAAATCATCCACGTACCTCAGCTGAGGAGATACGTGCATGATCCTTCACACATCATCAACCTCAGGGAGTTGGACGTTGATGACAGGGCGACATGGGCGGAGATTCTAGTGGAGATCGAGGATTGATAGGAGCGGGTCCTGCATGAACGATCGATTCCTCAAGTGCACTTTCATTGGCAACACATGAACCTCCAGGTGAGGACATGGGAGCGGAAGGCTCAGATGCGTGCTCAGTACCACTTTTGTTTCCCTAGTTTTTTATGTATCTTTACGGGGACGTAAAGCCCTGAGGTGTGAGTAATGTAAAGACCCGTAAAATTCAATGGGAATTTTTTTATTCTTATTTTTCTTTGGGATTTTACAAGAACACAGTTTCTGACGGCACATGATTCTGAGGCCCGGTGTGCCCGGAATCATTTCCCGAATGTTAGCTCGGGTACGTTTAGTGAACGAATTAGCGGGTTTTTCTAACTTTTGAACTGGTGCTCGGAATCGAATTCCGAGGGCACTGATGGAATCGCAGTGCCAATAATTGATTAGAAACACCTTTTCTGGAGTTGCGTTTTCTCAGGTGTGGTTTTTAAATTTTGGGGTTATGTAAAGGAATAAAATAAAAATTGGCCGCACAAATTTTATTTTACTTAAAGCTGCTTAACCTAAGATAAGTGTTTAGAGTAGGACCCACAATATCCTACCCACAAGGTAGGATATTTGTGAGGTGGGCCCCACATGACCCGCACCATTTATTTTCTTTCTAAACCCCCTCCTTTAATAAAGTAACGCACCCGCACCCCTATTAAGTAGAAGTCAACCCTTGCGTTTTTCTGTTTACGAAATGCCTCATTTAATTTGGGTAGTTTAAACATTGCAATTAATTCATTTAACTGATTGTTTTGTTTTTGAATTTTAAAATGCATGGCTTGAAAAATCAAATAAGACAAACTCTTATTTTATTAGAGGTTGGTTGTGCAAGAGGGTTTGGGAGAAATCACTCAAGCCATGAAGCACTCCTTCTTCGACGAAGAACGTGAAGAACCTGAAGAACGTGAAGAATGCGAAGAACGTGAAGAACACCGACCTCCGAAGAAGGTTGACAAGAACGACGGATCCTCGGAGATCGAAGACACGACTTCGACGAATCTGTTCTCCGCGATGCGACGATCCCTCATCCGTGACATGGAATTCCGCGACGAACCCTCGCTCGACGACGCTTGAGGTAGGGTTTTTGGTTCAATTAAATCTATGTGATTTAAATCCTCGGCTTGTGTTTAAAATTTTTCGAAAGCCGTTTAAACTGCTAACGCGGTGGGTGCGGACCAACGAACAAGTCTGAACCCACCGTTTTTTCGTTCTTGGTGTACGGATCGGCAGACGACGATGAAGTAGGCTGCAAGGGAATTTTGAGGTCTTTGCAGTGAAGAGCCGGTCCCGGGAGGACCTCTAGTAAAGACGGCAGGCAAAATGAACCACTGGAGCACGTCCGGTGGTCCGAGGAAAACCCCGCTGGTGCGCCTCGCCGGCACGGCGGCACCGGCCGGCCGCCGGGCGGCAGTGGCGCCCGACGTGCCGCCGGGAAGGGCCGGCGCGGCTTCAGCCACGACGGCAGACTGCTGGTCCCGCGACCAAGTGGGATTGAGGAGGCGATGACGCGGCGCTAGGCCGTGTACGTTGTCCAAGAGCGGCCCCCACACGGGGCCGCGACTTCTTTAACGGGGGCAACTGCACCCCCTGTCCGCTCAGCCGGACAGCCGAGCAGCCACCCGGCTGTGCCAGTGCGGCAGGCCAACCGGTCGGGCCGCCCAGGCCGAGCCGGGCCACTCCCATGCTGGCCGGGCCGCTCCGATTTGGGCCGGACCCGGACCCAGTTCGGGTCGACCTGGTTCGGGCCGACCCAGGGGGGTCTCGGGCCAGGTCGGTCCGGGCCCGAACCCCATATTCTCGGGAAGTTCTCGTTTAAACGCCCATATAATGGTATACGGACCGCCGATCGATGCAACATTAGTTGTGATGCGAACCTTGGATCAAGACGTCCGTTTTGGTATATTACACTCAAGGTTTTTGAGAACATTGAGTACAACTGGGTTGGTTCGGATACGAAACCAACCGGGCCCTCGGAGCGGAAACACTTATATCTCGAGCTCCGGACGTCCGATTGAAGTGTTTTCAACTTTGTTGGCTTCTTCATGATGAGACAAAACTTTTGGCAATCTTCGCCAGAGCTTTGGATGCAGTTGGATAATGGCCAGGTTGGATTGTACCCGAAATCCAACCGGGCCCCTGGAAGAGAAAAGCAGATAACTTTCTGACCGGACGTCCGTTTGACGAACCGTCAACGACGTTGGTGTTCATGTTGAGAAACGGTCCCTATGATAATACCCTATGAGAGTTCGGGGTACATTCGAGATACATCCGGGTTGGTTCGCACAAGAATCCAACCGGGCCCCTAGGACAACAAGGGTAGTAACTCACAGACCGGGCGTCTGACTGATGCGCCGTCTGTTGCGTTGAGACCCCTATGACGAGGCGGTACTTTGAGATACTACTTTGTGAAACTTTGTGATACTTGGAGTATGGACCAGTAGCTCATGGAGTGGACCCTCCTGTTGATGAGCTAGCAGAGTGCATAGACCTAGTAGCTGGCTGAGACTTGACGACTGCTGATCTATTGACTCGGTGTGTTTCGGATAGCCCAGTGGGGAGTGATTGGTTATAGTGGCAGAACCACGGAGGAGGAGCGCTTGGTAGTAGCGGCAGACCCGCGGTACTCAATAGAAGGAGTACCTCTGGAGGCTATGAGGGGGAGCGCTTGGTTGTAGCGGTAGACCCACGACGGAGAAGCACTTGGTTGTAGCGGCAAAACCGCGGTACTCAATAGAAGGAGTACCACTGGAGGATGTGAGGGGGGGAGCGCTTGGTTGTAGCGGCAGACCCACGACGGAGGAGTAATTGGTTGTAGAGGCAGACCCACGGTACTCAACAGAAGGAGTACCTCTGTAGCCTATGAGGGGGAGCGCTTGGTTGTAGCGGCAGACCTGTGGTGGGAAGCACTTGGTAGTAGCAGCAGGCCCACAGTACACAACAGGTGGAGTACTAAAGTAGTCCAGGGTTAGTGGGGAACACTTTGATGTAGTGGAAAGGCCACTGAACTCAACAGAGGAGGAGTTCGGCACGCTTGGTTGTAGCGGCAGGCCCACTGTACTCGACAGAGGAGGAGTTCTCCAGCAGCTGTGGTTTCGACATCATGGATAAGATCCTGGTTGAGCTGAGTCTATGACCTTTGTGTTTACCTCATTATTGAGATGGGTCACTTGAAAACTTAGGTATATGTATGGGCATATATCTGGGTAGTGGTTATCAGTTGAATTCATAAATCTTTGTGTTACCTCATGATTGAGATGGGTTACTCGATAACATGGGTATATGTAGGGGCATATACATAAGTAGAGGTTATATATTTAGATCTTCTTTGTGGTTATCCTTGTTGGATTTAGTGAGACCTTGAGGGTCTCAGGGTCCCTACAAAGTATCATTATACTCACCCCTGTGCGGGCTATGCCCGCACCTCGTTGTGTTGGTTGTAGACGACGGGTAGCGCAGACAAAGGCCGAGTGTTCGAGGACTAGACAGTACCCGTAGGTGGACGTCACGACAAGAAAGTATCCGGTGGTGGACTTCACGACGAGGTGACACTCGGAGGAGGATGACGGGCGAGAGTGTTTTAGATGCTATTTGTACCTACCCTTCAGGTAGGATCCGTGGTGGACGATCCAGGAGCTGCGCTATCTGTACCTACCGTTCTGGTAGGATAAAAGGAGGATGACCCAGGAGATGCTTCCTTTTTTCCAGGTGTTGTCTTTGTTGTACTTTCTTTCAGTTGTAGTTGTACTTTCGATTGGGTTTGTATTCTGGCCCAATTACTTTTCAGCACTTCCTTTTTGTACTAAGTGTTTTACTTCCGCTTGTACTTGGTGGTGTTTTGTTACTTTTATAATGTCAATGCCTTGCTTGTTATCAGGATTTACGGCTTTGGTGCTAGTCGCCAGCCCCAGGCCTATGGAAGGCGGGCTTGTGGTAGTCACGGCACGGGCCCCAAGGACGGGTCATGACAGAACAGGTTGGAGTTATACATCTCTTTCCATACAGAGTTTCATATAGTACCATCTGAATACTCGAGTGTAAGCTATTGTTGTATGATAACTCAACCAATGGGAGATGTTTATCCCGTCCACCTTTGAATTCTAGATAGCAGTCTCTTTTCATACCTTCATGCGTCTGAATATTCAATTTTGATTGGCCATCATTTTGGGGGTGATAGGCTGTGCTGAAATTTAATTCAGTACTCAAAGAATGTTTAAGGTTCCTCCAAAATTTAGATATGAACCTTGGATCATGGTCAGATACAATTGAGAGTGGAACACTATGCAGTCTCACCACTTCTGTAGAATATATCCTTGAACTTTGTTCCATCAAAGATCATGCTGAATAGCGATAAAATGGGAAGTCTTGGTTAGTCGATAAATCACAACCCATATCGCATTATTTTTCTTCGACGTCTTATGGAGACCCATGAAAAAGTCCATAGTTACATTTTCTCATTTTCACATGGGTGTAGGCAATGGCTACATCATAACTTTGGACTTTTGTCGCTCAGCTTTAACTTGCTGACACAACAAGAATCTTGATATATATTCCACAATCCCTTTATTCAAGTTATCCCACCAGAAGTGTTCTTGGAGATCATGGTACATCTTGGAACTCCCAAGAGGGATATAGAATGTTAAGCTATGTGTATTGTCTAATAGATCATTCTATATCCTAGGTGATAAAGGCACAAAAAGCCTTTTTCCAAACTGAATCACACCATCATCGTCGATATGGAACTCCTGCAGCTTCCTTTCCTTTACTACATTCACCCTATTTTGTATCTCCACATCATTCCTTTGTTCATCCTTAATCTTCTCCAGGATGGATGGTTGAAAAATCATTTGGTCAAGGTTGGACGTATACCCTACCATTATGATTTCCAAATCCATTATTTGCATATCCAAGAAGATAGGGTCTTTCTCAATCTGAACCATGGATAGTGTATCAGGTTCTTTTCTAATAAGAGCATCATCTACCTATTTCTCCTTTTGAGGATGATAGTGAATAGGGAAATCGTAATCCTTGATTAGATCTAACCATCTCTATTGATGCATGTTGAGATCATTTTGTTTGAATATATACTTTATGCTCTTGTGGTCGGTGTATATGTCACAATTCTACCCATATAGGTAGTGCCGCCGGATTTTCAAGGGAAAAATCACAGCTTCCAGCTCAAGATCATGTGTTGGGTAGTTCTACTCATGGATCATCAACTGTCGTGACATGTAGGCTATCACATTATCATTTTTCATGAGTACACAACCAAATCCATTCTTTTAAGCATCAATTTATATCACAAAGCCTTCTCCACTTTTTGTTAGTGTGAGTAGAGGTGCACTGATCCGCCTTCTCTTTAGCTCCTTGAAGCTTTCCTCACATTCTTCCGTCCAGATATACTTTACCCCTTTCTATGTAAACCTAGTTAGTGGGCTTGAAAATCGTGAGAAGTTTCTCACAAAAGGTCGGTAGTACCCAGCAAATCCATGAAAACTACGGATATACATGACACTAGTGGGATTGGGCCATTCCTCAATCTCATTTTTTAAGGATCCATAAAAATTCCCTCACTTGTGATCACATGTCACACGAACGTGACTTGTTTCATCCAAAAGTCAAACTTTCTGAACATGGCGTACAACTTCTCCTTTCTTTATGTCGCCAACATAAGTCATAGATGTTCTTAATGTTCCTCCTTGCTCTTGGATTAGATAAGAATATCACCAATAAACACTACCCCAAATTTGTCGATGTAATGTCTAAGGACTCTATTAATCAAATCCATGAACATTGTAGGTGCATTAGTAAGTCCAAAGCGCATCACCAAAAACTTATAGTGCCCAAACCTTGTACGGAAGGTAGTCTTATGAATATCTTCCCTTTTCACCATTACATAATGATATCCAAAACAATGATTCACATTTGATAAGTATTTAACTCCTCTTAAATAATCAAACAAGTCATCGATCCTAGGGAGAGGATACTTGTCCTTTATGGTGATACTGTTATGTTCCCGATAATTGATATACAACCACATTGATCCATCCTTCTTCCTCACAAAGAGCATTGGCAATCACCAAGGTGATACACTAGGGCATATGAACCCTTTGTCCAGATTCTCTTGTAGCTGCTTATTTAACTCCTCCAGTTCGATAGGATCCATCCTATAGGAACACTTTGATATAGGATTATATCCGTGAATGAGTTAAATTGATAACTCTACCTCACGATCTGGGGGAATTCAGGGTAAATCTTCGGGAAATACATCATCTTATTCCTTCACTATGGGCCTTTTCTCAAGGTTGGCACTTTCCATCGACTCAACCATTTAGGTTAGGTATGCTTGTTCATAGGGAATCAACACCCAAACCATTGAAGGATTTTTCAAAATAGATTCATGATCTTCCTTGAATTTGTAGAGGAGCATGGGATGGTTCGGAATATAAAAAGTTATTTCATTTTCATGATAGTAGATATCTTCTCTATATTACAAGAGTTAATCCACTCCCATTATAACGTCGAATTCCACCAAGGGAAGTATTAAAAGATTCTCAAAAAGAATCAACCCACATAATCCAACAAGAGAAGATTAAAAACACTTGGGTTGAAATGATTGCACCACTTTGTGTTTTTACAGATTTCTCTACTTCAAGGTTTCGGGGCTTCAATTCTATAGTTCTAACAGAATTGCAAGCTATAAAAGAATGTGTAGAACCAGAATGATATAAGACTTTTTCCATTAAAGAGTGAATAGGAAGTGTACCATGTACGAATTCATTATCATGATCCACCTCTGCAGTGATGATTGCATAAGACTTCCATTGTTCCTTTGGCTTTGGTGGCTGCTAACACTGATTACCCTCGAGAACTTGTGGTTGAGTTCACTGGTTTTCATAGTGGCCTAGCTCCCTATAGTCGTAGCATTGAACCATGAGTGGTTCTCTCCTTTCATCGGCTACATTATCCTTCCTTTTCACGCCTTTTCAAAACTCTTGAGCATGCTGTCCTTCATTCCCACACATGAATCATTTCCTCGTCCTATTGAGGCAGTTCACATGGTGAAACATTCCTTATTTTTGACATGTAGGTCGTTGAGTTTTCTTCCCACCTTTATCATTAGATCCTAGAGCTTGACACTCCATCTTTCGTTTCTTATCACCATAGTCATGGGATCATTCTCCAAGATATATCTCCACTTTGATATCACATAAACCCACTTCTTCATAACATCCAATGTCTCTAATTTCAAGAGCCTTTCGAAGATGTGGTTTTAAGCCACTAAATAATCTATCAATTTCGTATCATTGATGACAACAAACCCCAAAGCGTACCTTTCAAACCTTGTGAAATTCACTTCATAGATTGTGACAGATTATCCTTCTTTTTTCATGAGATCTATGAATTCTCTATCCATCATTGTGCCAAGATTTCATGGAAAATACTTGTTACGAAACATTATCTTAATGTCTTCCCATTCCATCTCTTAAATTTCTTCCCTCGTCTTGGTGATCTTAATAAAATCCCACCACTGATCGGCTTCTCCATGTAGATGATAAATGGCTAGGGTTACCTTCTCCCTCTCAAAAAATTGAAGAACAAAAAAGATCATCTACATGGAGTTGACCCAGTATTCCACAAATATAGGATCAAATATCCATTAAACGTTGGTGGTTGTTACTGCATAAAACCTTAGATAGCCAATTGCTCTATCTTTGTTCAAGGAGGACGTTCCCCATTATTATGGTTATTATTCATAACCTGAGATAATTGGGTAAGAATCACCATGATGTTTTGAACTCCACCTCCCAAATCATTCGGGATGTCGTTCAGGCAATCGTTACATTGGCCATCACACGAGTTGTTGGGTTGATTTCTCCTGGCTCCCACCATTTTCTAAAATAGAAAGGGTTAGAACCAGACATAAGTAAACAAGTCATGAACAAATAACTTATTCATTTACACAATTTATTCTAAAAGAATAACATATGGGATCCCTATGTACATATTCTTGTGTTCATATTTGTACTTAGACTCATGCTGGATGTTTTCTCTAGGGTTCACTAATCCTAATTCACAAATTAACTAAACATTTCCTTCGATACTAACTATAGAAACCCTACCTTTTCTTACATTACTATTAAATCATTTTAAAGACAAACCACATAATAGTATTACACATAGAGGATCCAAAATTTTAGTGTCTTGGGAAAACTAGGACAATACATAACAATAACAATGTCAAGCATAAAAATTTATTTAATTTCTCCTTCTCTAGGTTTTTATTGGCACTTTTCCTCTCCTTAGTACATGTAGCCACCTGAGGATATACTTCAAAAGTGGTGAGCTATAATCCTATAAATAGGATAGATAATAACAATATTTCATGGTGTTATCATAATCATAACATGGGAAAATGATCATGAACCTGAGAGGAAGCATAACTATAAAACTTTAAATTTGGGAATGCATAAAAATGAAACATCATGTCTTAGTGGTTAACTACCACACATACTAGTTAACCAAGCTAGAATATTGTTCACACATGATTTCACATTTACTCATGAGGTTTATCACTTTACCCAATTCATTGGATCACTATATAATTTTGGGTTCACCATTCACATTTAAACATATATATTGCGCTATATAATTCCGGGCGAACCCATCACATCATAAGATTAACATTATCATTATTGCATCATAGAACACATATAAAAATTGTACATAAATAACCCATGTAAATTAATGGCTTTCGTCTCATAATAACACATTCATAAGCATTGGGATCTAAAAATAATGAGGGAATAGCATACATGTTACAAGAACCGTCCATTTTGATTGAGAAGTAAAAGGGATGTTCTTAAAAGAAGAGTTCTTTTGGGAAACATTTTATTTGACATAAAACCAGTGAAAAACATGTATATCCTAGAAAAGGAAAGACAATGATGAAAAAATGATCTTTAAGGAGTAACCATATCAAAAATGGATTGAAAGAGGGAGAACCCAAAGAACGAAAATTGGGTTCGAGATTTTACCCTTACCTTGTATCTGAATCCTTCCTTCAATTTAAAGTCATGTATAATGAAATTTTATTCATTAATTAGAAATCCAGAACCTTTTTACATTAATATGGTTCATTATGGATTCATTAAGTTATTTTATGTTCCTTTGGATGAGTTATAGAGTTTAGAAACATTGTTCAGGCATATTTGTTTTTAATGTTTTTCTTGATTGGTTCACTTGTATTCTTAAAGTGATGTTTGTGTAGAACATGGGTAAACATCCATAACTGATATTACATGTTAGTAATGATATTAAAAAAGTTTTAATGACCATATAATTAATTATATTAGATCGATTTGGATGAATCATTAGATAAGAATTAAATGATGATTGTTTTTGTTAATTTGAGCGATTTTTCGATCATAATGAACTTTTTTTATTCTATCACTAGAAAAAAGGTCATAAGATAGTTCCAGAACATTAAATAGGAGATAATACATATAAAATATTCTATTTCAACCATAAAAATGGTTTCATGACCAGATCTGAAGGAATAAGTGGAAGAAGAAAACTGGTCGTTCTTAAAGGTGATAAATTAACACCTCACAAACAACGTTCTCTTTTATAAAATAAAAGGAAGAGGGAAATGGGGTTTGATGATATAATATCCCATTATCATCATATCATTAAAGTAAATTTATAATAATGGAGTTACAATTCCATACATATGAATAAAGGTGGTGAGAGATAATGAAATGAACTTGAACGTGAAAAAAAATTAAAGGAGAAGATGGAGAGAAATTACCTCTTAAATCCTCCTCTTGAGATCCTCCTTAAAGAAGATAGGAATGGCCTTTTGTTGAGACCATGTCCTCTATAACATGTATGAAGGGCTTGGGAGGATGTTTGTTTAGAGTTAAGAGATGGCTTGAAGCTTGAGAGTTGTGAGGAAATGAGGGTGTGAAGGGTGGTTTTTATAGTGGAGCAGAGAGGGGTTTCCTTAATATAATATTCATTAGTTTATTAATTTACCCGAAGTCAAGAATAGTGAGTCATACATGAAAAATAATAGTAATTTTATAATGTAATACCGAAACAAGTGGGATTACATCAGCAGAACATCAAACATGACCCTATAATTAGTTTATTTAGCTTATTTTGTAAATTATGGTATTTCACTATTCATAAATAAATCAAGTATTTTAAAAAATCCCAAAATTTCACCCCAACCATTTTTCGACGTGTAGAATCCTAAAATGAAGTTAATTTTCTAAAAATAATTTATTATGTATCATTAATTTAATATTTAATTAAAATAGTGGTTTATTACTAAAACCAGTTTTAAAACATTCATTTACCTATTCTAAAATATAGGTGCATCATACTATCACATGAATATTATTTTTATAATATCATAGGTATGGTTAATATTAATTAGGGTATATCACTATTCATAAAGGTATGTTACTATTCATAAGGGTGGGTTACTATTCACCAAAAAATTATTTTTGTTTTATTAGACTCCAAAAATCATCTTGAACACAACCGTGTATGTGGGATTTTCAAAATTCTAAACACAAGAGTGAAAAAATAATTTTTAAATGTCACTAAGCACTTAGTAGTTAATTATTTTGTGTTTTCATGTGATTTTATGAAATAATTTTAAGAAGGTAATTTCCATTGAAATACTTTGGGTTGTTACATTATAATCAATATTTTAATTCATTTACTCTTTGTTTTTTACTTTTTATCATTGTTTACCAAGGTAACTAATTTTATCCTAAGTAAATTTTCATGATAAAAAATATAACTATATTTACAATATCATTCAAACACATTGATTCTAAATTTTATTTCCAATTTATCAAATAAAATTTACTTGTTTAAGAGAATATAATTATAACATTGATACTATAAAAACCCAAGTATATAAAAAATATTTTTTCCCATTATAGATGTAAATATTTAAATTCATAATTAATGTATAATGATTTATGTTTTATTAATATAAATAAAAAAAATATATACTAACAAAAAATTAATCTCACATATGATGGTATATATAAAATTTATGTCTGTTATAAGGGAAAACATGACATATTTATATCATCAATTAAAAAAACAAATGTTTGGAAAATTATAAATGAATTACTGGTATTTTTTTAAAATTAAAATGTTTATTAACAATTTCATGAATAATAGAATGTTTTTGAACAAAATTTATATTAATTAAATATATTCATAAATTAATATTTTGTTTCGTTTTAATTATAAACAAATTTTATGAGACCTTAACTAATTTTTAAATGTTTTATAAAATCAGTTATAATAATAGAATGAACATTTTTAGAATAAATTGTGATTTTAATTAAAAATTAAATTTATAATATTTGGAACATTATTTTTTAAAAATAATTTCCATTTTTGGGGTTAAAACATCATAAAATGTTTTTGGTGAATTTTTAGGATTTTGGAAAATTGTTGGATTTTTTGTGAATAGAGAAAATTTTTTATTTAGTGTATTAAATATTATAATCAAAATACATGAATTTTATACTGACGAATGATGTTATAATCCATTATTTAGATCTCATATTCTCTAGATACTATTTTAATTCATAATAATCAACAGTATTGAAATTATTTATCCCATATAAAAACCAAATGAATAAAAAATCGAAAATAGTCCCCCCCTCTCCCTATAAATAGAACCCCTCTACACACTTCTCCTCACACCTCCAAAGACATGTAGTATTTCTAATTTATACACAATTATATTCCATATCCTCTTCTCCACGTACATTACTTTTCGGTCTCACCAAAAGACCATATCATGCACCTTAAGGATGTTATAAAGGAGTCGATATTCATGAGGTAAACCCCTCTTAATTCTATTTTCAATTATTTATTTCTTTATTTCATTCATTTCTTCTTCATTTATTTCATGTCCTATACTCTCCTACCCTATCCAAAATTACATAATTACTCCATTATCTTATAAATACGATGATGTGATTGCATTAATATAATTTCCATCCTCAAACATCTCCTCTTCCCCTAAAATTCTACAAAATGAAGACATCGTTCGTGATCAGTCCATTCACCACCTTTGTTGACGAAGTGTTTTCATTTTCCTTTAACACCTTCAGGTCCTATAATAAAACAATTTATATGTTCAAACCAAATTTTAATAAGTATATTATAACTCTTTTAATGTTATCGAACAATTTTTTATAAATAACATTAAATAAAAAAAACTAGTTTGTGGTCGATGAAAAAACAACAAAAAATAAACCATTGTTTTATAATTGATATATTTTTGAATGAATCATCCTTATTTTATAATAATGTGAGATATTGGATAATTTATATTTTTATAATAATTTTAATACTATTTCCTACCACTTCCCGTGTTTACCTTCAATTTTATAAGAACTATAATAATTATACTCAAAGGAACCTTCTATAAAGATATGAAATGAATACTCCTAGAATGATGATTCAAATATTTATAACTCATCAAAATGTCCATAAATTAACATAAAATAATGGTAATAAATTAATTACATGAATAAATAATTCATATTTAATTTATTAGTTAATCTAATTTGATTACACATGACATTAATTATAAGTGCAGAACACGTTCAAATGTAAGGTAATAGAAATTCCTATTAAATTCAATCTTAATGTATCATTTTACAAAATTCAGAATTAATTTTTCTTCTTTAATAATATGACATTAGTGGATTTTCTCTTTTTAATGAAATATTTTTTTGAGTTCTGATTTACAGGATTACATGATTATTTTCAGAGTTATTTTCGCCCTTTCTATGTCTGTAGTGTACCTTTCAAATAAGTTACTTTCCTCAAAGAATGTTTTTATGATGCATAAAATCATGTTTTATTATTTTTTTCTGGTTCATCATACTATTTATTTTGAAGGGTTGTTAGGTTATAACCTAAATATGGGTGGTTCTTTGATATCCCACCAATGTATTGGGTATATTTGAAGTTTATGGAAATAGTTTTTCCATGAGTAATTATGATTTTCATATCATAAGTTTGTTGTGAGTGTCACATTGTAAGGTATATGTGAAGAATAAAAGTCATATGGTAGATGTGAGGGTTTCGGTAAAATGTGATTTTTTTAATTAAATGATTGATCGTGTTACCTAAAAGTTTTTTATGAGTTTTGTGTTTTATGAAAACCCCATTTTTCAATGAAGTAAGTTCATGTTACCTTTATGGGTAAAATGTATACTATTCACACTATTTTGAGTATTTATGGACAAATGGTTTCATTTTTTCTTTTCATTTATGTCTCATACTAAGATATTTTTTATCCAATGATTTTAATTTTTTGATAGGGTTTAAGGTTGGGTATGGGAAAAGAGGAAGCCACACTAAATTATGTGAGGACTTTTCATGAAAAAAATTCAGGTTTTTACACGATTTATATTTTCGAAAATGGATATTATTTTGGCACTATCCACTTTGTATAATTATGGGTTCATATGTATGATATATGAACAAATTACCTAAAACTATAATATTTAAAATATACTCAATTGTTATGGAATTATTTCTTAACTAAATAACACAATATAATGTATTGTTTAATGATAGGTCCTTACAGTTGGTATTTGAGGAGAGTAAAAATAAATTTAGGGTTTTAGATGATGCTTATATCATACCATAAATAAATTTTATCTAATTTTAGACATGAAATAAAATGATATATTAATATTTCAATGTTTCATCATCTAAATATATTTTTTAGAATGGATTTTCATAGACGAAATTTGGAATCTAAAAAGAAAGGAAAAAAAGGATGATATATTTCTTAATATGTAACATAGAATGATGGAATTATAACTATGTAGTTTGTTACAATAATGGATCAGTTGACACATACCATAAATGGTGGATCTATCCACGAATATGAAAATTCAAAACAACCATAAGAGTACAAGATGATAGTGCAACATTTTATGAGGCAACACCCTCATGATTTCAATGGATATTCTGGTATAACAGTAGATAAAGGGTGGATTAAATCACTTGAAAAGAAATTTTATGTTATGTGGTGTTAAAATAATCAAAAGGGTAGACATTATATTTATCCTTTTGAAGGTGAAGCTGACCAGTTGTGGTAAATGGTCATGAATATTAGGAAAAGTAGAGAGATTGATGCCATGGAATATGATCAAATTAGGAATCATTTCAATTAAACATAATTTAAAAAGGAGTTTAGAATTGAGATGGAACATAAATTCATTGAACTGAAAAAAAGAGGGTGATTCAATTTCACTGTATCAAGTAATCATTTCTCTATTGGAAAGGTATGATCCAAATTTTGTCTGGGTTCCTAATAGTAAAATTAGTCATTTCTACTTAGGATGTAATCCAAGATATCGAAGGGGATTGGATTCCAATGAATTAATAATTTATGATCAAAATTCTCAAACTGTCGAGAGTGTATAAATAGTGTTTTATGATGACAATGTATACTATGAAAATAATGAGAAGAATGTAATAGGTGGAATGAAATCAGAATGAATGCATTAATTAAATCTAAAGGTAATAAAATTATGTTATTCAGTTTGTGGAATGTGTAGTAAAAATCACACTAGGGAACACCTTAACAAATCCATGAAGTGTTCCTTATATAAAATGCTTCCACAAAAAACACAATATTGTAATGAAAATGTTGATAGTGTTGGTATGATTAATTCTTAAAAGAAAACAATAAAGTGATTCAAATGTGTTGAGATGGGGAATTATGCACATACCTGCCAAAATAAGGATATGAATAATTGGAATTAGCCAAATTTATGTTGAAATGTGTAGTGAAATCCATTGTGAATATATTAGAATATGTTTTTTCCTCCAAGGATGTGGTATCAGATATATTTTTTAATCAGATTTTATAATTTATTATTCTATATGGGGTCTATAAATTCTTAATTTCTAAGATTGTTTATATTAAATTGTAAATTTCACCTCATAAATTTAAACCATTGATTTTGGATAATACAACAAGTAGAAACAGGATGGAAATAAATAATTATAACAATATTCTAGTTTTTCTATTGAAATACATTACCTGAAAAACTTTTTAGTTTTTTCCTCAGTGGAGTTTGATGTTATTCTGGGTATAAATTGGATTTTTGTATATCATGATATGATTGATTGTAGATCTAATGAATTTTTATCCTATAAACATTTTTAGATTTTGTAAAATAATGAACCCATGCCATGGAGAAAATATAAGGAAGCTGAGGAACTGTTCAAAGATATAAATGAAATTTATCTTGCAGATATTGTTGAAAAACACGGGAAATATTAAAATTAATGATGTGCCTTTGGTATATGAATACTTGGAATATTTTAATGATGATTTTCTCAACGTTATAACTAATTGGGAAGTTTAATTTACCACTGACTTAGTTTATGATGTAAAACAACTTCAAAACTCCCTTATTGAGTGGATCATGTGGAACTTCTAGAATTGAGAATAAATAGTCATATGAGTTTCTTAATAAATATTTCATTCTCCCCAGACCATCACTATAGAGTGATTGTTTTTTTAAATAATGATGGTTCCATGAGGATTTTCATCGATTATAAAATATTAGGTAACATTAATATTAATCATAAGTATCATTTTCTTTATATCAATGACTCGTTTGATCCAATACAATGAGATAATTATTTTTTTATGATGGATGTGAGATTCATATAACATCAATTAAAGGAGAAGGAGGATGAAATTCTGAAATTATAATTATATATTACATATGGGGATTATTAGTTAGTTGTTTTTTCCCTTTATTTTGAAAAATCCACATACTGTATTTATGTAAATGATAAATAGAATCTTCCATGAATATCTGGATTTGATTTGTTTTTATTGATGATATTTTGGTTTATTCAAAAATTAAGATGATCATGGAAAAAATTTATGCAATATTTTAAAATTCATTAATCATATGTTATACGTGAAATTTAGAAAACATTATTTTTTTTACAAAATATTTATTCTCTTGGTCACATCGTAATTAAGGATTTTATAATTGTTGATCCCTACAAAAAATAATTAGTGGATGAATGGCCAAGTACTATAAATGTTATTGAGATTCATTTTTTTGAATAAATATCCAATTAGCGATCGGTTTTTTAAAAATTCATCACGGTTACCTAGTGCAGTAACAATGTTAACTTGGAAAGGGGTTAAATTTATTTGGATAGAATAATGGCATGATTATTTTTGGGAACACAAAAGACGATTAGTGAATTTTCCTCTTTTAAATATTCCTTCCAAAAAATGGAGAATTATTCATCAAAATGATTCTTTATTAAAGGAAATTAGGTATGTTGTGATGTATAATAATAAGGTAATTGCTTATGCATCAAGTCAACAAAATCTTCATGAGTTATATTATATTAAATCTGATTAGGAATTAGAAACATTAAATTTTTATTTAAAACATTAGAGAAATTAATTATATGGATCCAAAATGTGAAATATATACTGACCATTGCATTTTATGAATATACTAACTCATATGGAATTGAACATGAGGTAGAGAATGTGGATATAATAGATAAAGTATTTTTATTTTATGATCAATTACCATACCATAAAATCAAACAATGTGAACGATTCCATTATTTAAAAAAATTATGATACAATGACAATGTGACATTTGGAACACTACCAATTGTTTAATGATTTGATTATTTTTTTCTTGAATATTATTGATGATGGAAATTACTCTATTTTGTTTCAAGTGTCAGTGTAATCTACTATGTACGACAGAATTAAAGAAAGTGCATACGAAAGAGTATGAGTATTAGAATATTATAGAATTATTTAAAAATTGCATGTTTCAAGAATATAACTTTTATAAATACAATGTTATTATATTAGGGATATATTATGAGAGACTTTTGATTCATAATTAAAATATTTTCTAAGTGAATCTCATAGGTCCCATTTTTTAGTTCATCCTGGAAGCACTAAGATGTACAAATATAAATAGGATTCATACTGGTGGGATATAATTAAAGTGATTTTTCTAAATAAACCATGAGATGTTTGACATTAAAATAGTTAAAAGATGAATGAATATTACAGATGGGGATGATTTATTATTTTATAGTGCCAAAGTGGAAATGGTAAAATATAACCATGGATTTTATGGTGGGACCACCGAAGACATATTGAGATAATATTGAGATTTGGTTTCTTATTGATCAAATGACTAAATCTTCACATTTTATTCATATTTGAGATAGAATTATTTTTTATCAACTTTATTAATTGTACCTTAATGATATTGTTTGGTTACTTGGAGTTTATCTTTCCATTGTAGCTAACCATGATCTCGGGATCACTTGTATCTTTTGGGAATGCATTGAAAAGAAATTGGGGAATGAATTAAATTTCATCACAACCATTCATCCCCAATCTAATTTACAGACCGCGAAAACAATTAAGATATAAGAAGACATGCTATATGATTGTTTAATAGATTACCATGGATGATGGGATCTACATATTTATTTAATTGAGTTATAATAATTCAATAGTTTTCATTCTAGTATATGGATGTCACATTTTATTTCATTATATAGAAATCTGTGATGAACTCAAGGAATTTTGGATGAAGTAAAGGAATGGAATTCGATTGGACCTGAATTAGTGGAGGAAGGGGTTGAAAAAGTAAAGATCATTCAACAATGTTTTATGTTAGTTTATAGATGAAAAAAATTAATCCAAAAAACCAATGTAAGGATATTTATTTC
Organism: Viscum album; assembly: GCA_963277665.1. Lineage (NCBI taxonomy): Eukaryota > Viridiplantae > Streptophyta > Magnoliopsida > Santalales > Viscaceae > Viscum > Viscum album. The sequence continues at coordinate 285,060,588 of OY728153.1, read as the reverse complement.
ATGTTAGGTGATCATGTCTTTATCAATGTTTATTTATGGAAATATGTGATGAATTTTGGTTAAGAAGAGGAATCTGAGTCCACAGATCATTGGACCCAATGAAATCCTATAGAAGGTTTGATCAGCTGCAAATTCAATAACTTGGCCTCTGATTTTTTCTAGGTACCATTTTTTTCATGTTCTGATGTTATGAAAGTTTGTTCCAAATTCATCTCTGTTTCTGAGATATAATATTTTTCATTTCAAATATAACCATTCATAAGAGTAAATGTATGTTTAGAATAATGAAAATAGAGAAAAAGTATTGAAAAATATGTTAAATCCCTAGTTTAAGGTTTTGTGAAGAAACCATATAGTTGAAGAACCAACATGTGACTCTGAAAATTATATATGGAAAATGTATCCTCAATTATTTAAAAAGAGAATAAAAATTGAGAGGACTAAATTTTCATAAGGGGGAGAATTTATGGACCTAGGTATATATGAAATAGTTTTTTTCATTCTACATTTAAATAGTTATAATCATTATAAATGTATAATGAATCAATAGGTATTTATAAAAATTAAGGAATATATACTAATAGAATAGTAACATCACCTATGAGTGTATAAATAAAATTTATTTATCTAATATGTGAAAATATGATATATTTATATCATGGAAAGATAAAAAAAATGAATTGAAAATAAAAGTTTATGTTTTGGTGTTTTTGAGAAACATAAAAGTCTATTTACAAAGTTATAATTAATATAAGTATTTGAATGAAAAATTATTTTCAAAATTTATATTCATATTTTTATATATTTATTTTTAGTTATAAGAAAATTTTTTGAGACCTTAATGAGTTTTTTAAAGTTTCGTAAATTCGGTTATAATATTAATATCATTATTTTTTGAATAAATGATGTTTTTAGTTAAAAAATATCTTACATAGATGATTTTTTTAAAAAAGTTAGTCTATTTTTTAAATCTAGGCATTAAAGAATATTTTTTGTGATTTTTTTTGTTTTCTATAAAATTTGAAATTTAGGCGAATAGTAAAATATGATAATTTATGGTATTTTACCTTATAATTCAGATACATGAATGTTTTAGTCATTAATGATGTAACAAACCTATAGTTTGAACTCATATTCTCATGTTACTATATTTCTTAGCAATAATTAACATTATTGATATTCTTGAGCAAAAATAATAAACAAATAAATAAAATAATAAAAAACACTCCTTTCCCATCCCTATAAATACCACTTATTCTACTCACACATAGAGAACCATGTATATTGTATAATTTTATCCCAATTCTTGTCCTATGAATCTTCCCCATGTGCAATATATGTTGGTCTCACTGAAAAACAACGCTCTTAATGTGTCTTATCATGGACTATATATTCAAGAGGCAAATCCATATTCCTTCTCTTTTAAATTCATTCTCTCTTTCAATTTTTATTTCATTATTATCCTCTACCCACCTCCCCAAGGAAAAATGAAATGATAAATCCATTATCATACATATATTGGAATTTAATTATCTTAATTTAATATCTATCATCAATCATCTCTAGTTCTCCTCTTATTCTAGAAAAATAAATCATCATATGTGATGTGTCAATTCTTCACCTTCATGGATGATTTGTTTTCATTTCCCTTTATCATCATTAAATCTGGCCAGAAAACCATTATTTTTTTCATCCTTAATTTAATATTTATATTATATATTGTTTAATATTCAATATGTAATTTATACACAAAATATTAAATAAAATAAAACTAGTTTGCGATTGTTTTCAAAACCTCTATAAAGAAACCTATAATTTATCATAAATATTTAATCTATTGAATCCTTCTTATATCAGAGAAACTTATATATTAGAAAATTTAAATTTTTTGATGAATATTAATATCATTTGTTTTTACTACTATAGTTTTTCTTATATTTGAAAACAACTCCCATATTTTTTATAAAGGGATCCGATCATAAATTTATGAAACAAACACTCTTATAACGATGTTTTTGGTATTTATAACTAATTAAAATGGACATAAATGAAATTAATAAAATGTTAATAAATAAAATAAATGATGAATATTTTCATAATTAAATAATTTATGATTTTATTTTAATTATATAACACATTAAATAAAAGTGTATAAAATAGTCATACGTATGGTAATGGAATTTCCTACTAAATTAATTTTTAATGTCTCTATTTACCAATATAATAAAATAATTCTTTTTAATAATGTGTATAGCATGATTATAATTTTTTTCATGATTCATTATTGTTTTGAATACATATTTAAAATAATATAGAGTTATTTTCCAATTAAATTTTTTCCTTTGTATGTGTGTAATGTTGCATTTTAATAACTGACTTCCTCAAGGAATGTTTTTATGTTACATGTATTCATGTTTTATGACTATGTTAAAGTTCCTGAGAATTGTATATAATGATGGGTGGTTATGTTATAAAAAATATGGGAGGGTCCTTGAAATTCCTCTAATGCATTTTGTATGTTTGAAGTTTCTCGTAATTGTTGTTCCATGTGAAACATTGATAGTAACATCATAAGGTAGCCTCAAGGGTTACATTATAATGTATTCATTAGGGTTATGAATCATATTATAGCTACGAGGGTTACCATAATAAGTGTGTATGTTAAGAAAGTGTTTAACAACATTACATTTTTTGTTTATTCATTTTATATTGGTTTTAAATCCAATTTTTTCACCAAGTAAGTATAAATTACATTTAACGGGGAGAATTATATTGTTCCTTTTTATAAGTATTCATGAAATAATGTGTTATTTTTTTGTTTCTTTTATGTCTCTTACATAGATTTTTTCTATTATCCCATGTTTTGAAATGTTTTCATTGGATTTAATATTGGTTAGTATAAAATAACAGTCCATGTGGAATGTTGTGAATTAATTTCTAGAAAAGAATTCATGTTTTTAAGAATTTTTTATTATAGAAAGAAGATATTTTTTTAACATTATCCACTTTACACTTATATGGGTTGTTACGTATAAACTATGACATAATTCAAAAAACTATGAAACCTAAAAGAACCTCATATTTAATTGAATTATTTCAGTACATATAAAATCAATATTATGTATTTTTTAAGGCTGTGTACTTATAATTTCTTATGACACACAAAACCCCATTATTTGAAAAAAAAATTAAGCATAATATTTATGTTTTGGATAAAATTATAAATTTTATTGACTCTATTTAAATTATATTTTTTTTATTATTATCCAAATAATTTTTTAGAAGCATTAAATGAATTAAAAATCCTAATTCCACCATGTAAAAATTTTATTAAAAGTAATAGACAGGAATAGTTTTCATTAAAACAGTACATAATTTTATTAAAATGTTAAGTCTGAGTTTTACATATCTATAAATTATTTTAAAATAATTAATTTAAAATTATAAATTTTATTTTTTATAATAATATGTTTTCAAAAATCATTTGTTGAATACTTTCCTAATAATGACATATAATTGGTAGCATTATCCAAATTAGTGGTATTTCCTATTCACTTCAATATCAATTACATTATGAAAATATAAAAAAATTATCTTATGAAACATTTAACATTATGGAAACAAAAAATATATTAATTTTACAAAATAAAAACTCTAAAAACTCTAAATTTAATTTTTATAATAAAATTCAATATATAATGAAGAACGAATTTTATTGAAAAAATTTCAATTTAAACATTAATAGTTTCCAAGGTTAATTTTTATGCATTATTAGTATAATAATATATCTTAATTAGAAAGTTTTTTATAAATTTAATAATGATGGACATATAATATATTGTCGGTGTTTTAGTACTTTGATGTATCTGAATTAAGTCCCTAAATAAAATGATTATTCGAAGAGAAATTTTCATCATAAAATCATGGGGCGTCAGATATATTATCCTAGAAAATTAATTTTTGTTGGACTATCATACCATATATCATTTAACCATTACAAAATCAATAAACATTTAGATTTTCCCATTTATATTTTGAACTGAAATTTTCAATCCAAAAACCATAGTCCAATATTCTATTTATAGGGATTGGAGAAATAAAAATTGATATATCATCATATGTGAAGAAAGACATGTAAAGAAGTCACGATGTTGAACTTCAACATCTTTGATTGTGATAAATCCATATTTACATTATTAAATATTGAATGTTGATCAACTGAGAAAGAAGAAGTGGATAAAATCCTATATGAATGTAATATTAAGAAATCTAATGAAATAAGGATGTGACAATTTTGATAATAATTTATTATATCAAAGGGGCATAAATTGTTTTACTTGAATGATATTTTTTAAGGAAAATAATGAATTTATTTATTTTTTAATAGTTGAAGTAAAGGTTGTTATGATATCTAATTATTGAGTTATAAGATTAAAAATTCCATAAAATGTAGTGTTTGATCACTACACTAACTTATATTCTTTAAAAACATCCCTTTTTAATGAGATAGTCTCTATCTATTACTATGGGTAAAAAGGAAATGAAATAAAATGGATGTAATAAAAAAATAAAATTAAAATTAAAATCTTTCAACATATTTTATACCCAAGGAAAATAAATTTCTTTATAGTTATACATTAAGATATATAATTAATTTATTAAATGATGTTGGGTAAGAAGAATGCTTTTTTAATTTTTTAATGATCAATTTGGATAACATATTAAAATATATATTAAAATTATTTACCCTATGATATGGAATTTTGTGCCTATAAAATTTGAATTTATGTGCTTATGTGGAATATGTTTGGATGATTTGAAATAGTAACAGTGTTTTTTTTGAGTGAAAGATTATTTAACAAAATATGTGATTATATGAAACATTGAATGAAAAATTTGTTAATGTTGATGAGAAATCTAATAAATCAAATCCAAATAACTAAAACCCATGTCCGCAAAATGTAATTATTAATCATTGAATATATCTTATTTAATTTTTTTGTGATGAAAAATTATATGTTAATAAATATGAGGATGTTGAAGTTCTTCGTGACCATGCAGATGGGAATGTAAGGACCTAGACCAAAGCATTATATATTGTAGTGTATTTGAATTATAATTTAATTTATTACAATTTCTAGGGTGAGTTTATTTTAGGGTTTTAGATAATTAGTTCATAACACATTCAAAACCTGTTATATGTTACAAATTTTAAACATCATCTCAATATCCATTTATACATAATATGAAACTTTTAAAAAAGAATATGATTCTGTTTCATGATTAAAACTAATGAATTTAAACATAGCTTATTATTTTACATTACCCCCCCCCTTAAAAACTATGATTTTTTCTAAAAAATGTGTGATCGATACAAAATGCTTAGTAAGTGACATAAAAAGAATAAATTCATTAGTCTAGAGAAAACATTGAAATCCATGTAATGTTTACCTGTATATTTAATGATTATTTACAATACGAAATAAAACCGTTCCCCATTAAACTCACACTCACATTTTTATCAAATAAAACCATTAAAACCCATTTCCCACATATAAAAACCCCTTTTGGAAACATAGTTCATCACATTCATAAACCCATTCCAAACCCTTGAAATTGGAATATCAATATGGCCTACATTCAATAAAATTCTCTATAGAACATAATCATTGCCAAATAAATTATAGAGATATAATGGGTCACACCATTCATATATACTATATCAATATGAAGCATTTTTTATGAGCTATAATGGGTTTAAATCTTCTATATAAGATATTTCAGGCTCACCCGTGAGCAATAATGGGGCTCTTTCCCTCATATAAGATGTATCAAGGTCACACATTTTTCATATATTGATTATGAACCATATAATGAATAAAAAATTATATAAAAAAACCTTTAAATTATAAAACCATTGGAAATTTTTTTAAACCCATATGAAAACAATTTTTTATATCAAAATACACTCTCCACTTTATGATCGTGTATTTTTAAAAAAACTTCACAAAAATATTGGGAAATTTTTCTATTATAATAACATTTTCAACATTTAAATGAATTTTCCAAAAAAAATATTCATGAAGGAAATAAATTGATTCCAGGTGGTAAAAATTAAAATAAATTCCTTTTATAACGTAATTTGGAAATATTACAAAGTAAATCATTTGGAAAATTAAAAATAGATGCTTTTAAAAATATTTTATAAAAAGACAGACATGGTTAAAAATGAATTTAAAAAAATAATTCAATACATTTTTAGGCAATAACGATTTGGACAAAAAGATGGTTTTATGGGAAACTATTAAAAATGATTTTTAAATTAATGTCCCTTACCTTGAGTTAGACATATCATGTATGTTCTTTATCTTCCTAAATAGTAAACGTAGGATAATTAATTACTTTCTTACTAACCCTTTTCAGGTTTATAATTCCTTTTATATCACTCAATTATATGTTACATAGAAATAGTTTTTTTACTTAAGTTAATGATATATGATTTGATGTTATTTAGTTTGTAAGTCCAAAATGACTTAGGTATGTATTGTATTGTCAAAGTGGTCATTACTACACGATATCCAGAATAAAAATCAAGAAATAATTATCATTTTTTAAAAATTTTTATTTTTAATGCATCAATTAAATATGATTTTGAAAAATAATCTATGTTACAATCATGGTGTAAAAACCTCATCCCGAATTCCACTCAATAGTTTCCCGAGTCTGGTTGGTCACATGGACTCAAACACTTCTTACCATATGATAACTTCTACCGAATAGTAGTGAGGGTCTAAATAGTTAATATTGGAGAGACTATATAGTCATTTTAGAGTATCTCAACAGTATAGTAAATAGATAACCACCTGATAGTAGTGGAATGGTTTACTAAAAACTAAAAGTAATTGATGTCCAATGACAATTTACATATATGTATGCATGTCCAGATATTGATACAAGAGAAACAGTAAACATTCATCAGATGAAATATACAGTATAGTATTCAATTAAAAAATTGAATCAAAAGTGGGCAATCTCCCCAAGACTCATGATCCCCATATGGGTATTGTGCTCCAAACACCTATAATATAGTAAAATAGCTTAATCATGAGTACATGGTCATCTGAACAAATGGCCTAATCAGGTATCCAAGTGAAATTAACACCCATGTATGGTATGATACATAAACCTCATAGGAAACTACCAAACATCATTTCCATCTTGTAAGTGATTATATATAACATCAGTATTTAAGAAGATTTATGAATGTCAAGAATTTACTCAAAATTAAATGTAATCTATACTCCAAGTTACCATTTATAACTAAATACATTAAATCAAATTTAATTAATTAAAAGTATTTTATTTAATATTTAGGCATGTTTCATTCAATTCGATTTTTAATGATGATTAAAAATTATTAAATTTTAATGTTTTGAGACCCAACACGTAGCTCGGTGACCCCAATAATTATTTAATAAAAGATTCCTAAAATTTTCCATCTATAAATCATAATAAAACTGAATCCAAGCCTATTCATTGTCTTGGTAGATATGCCTTATAGTTTATTCCACCTCTCAATGAATTTAGAACTTGATCTCATCAAACTCATTCCTATGTTGGAATGTAGGTATTTTTATAGTTATAATATCAATGAACCTCCTACTAGATTGTCCATAAAGAACATATCAAAAAGCTGGGTATCACTATAGGTGTTGTAAAACATCACTTCGAATTGATTCCATCCTTGGAGGTCCACAAATAGTGCTCATGTATCACCCATGAAATAATTAATCAATTCCCATAGATTCAATCATTGGCATCCTTTACATGGTCAATGTATCACTCAACATATAATAGTCAGGATAAAGAGTATATCATTGGCATGTACTAAGGGATCCCAAGTATCTCCCATGGAATTAATAATCAATTCCCATTGATTGGATCCTCTGAATCCCTTATGGGATCCAATTATCAATCACTAAATAATAGTCAATCCACAGAGTCCATCTTTGGTAGTCCATATAAGATTCCAGGTGTCACTCAGGTATAAACAAGGAAATAAGAAATTGAGTCCATCAATGACATTATCCTATGAATAAATGTTTCACCCAATGAAAATAAGTAGTAACTAAATTCCATATCATATAATCAATTTCATTTATTAAAAGACATTTCAACATGTCATGGTCAAAACCAAGAAAATCTCATAAACATCTAACCATAAAATATAACTCAAGGAATTATCCAACTCAAAAGGCTTACCATTTATATAACTAAGGTTTTAATTTAATTACATTAGTGTCTCATTCATAATGACTAAAAAACCTTAAATCAATATCATTTATTCAAAATCTTTTAATTTTATTGATTTAACAAGTAATGGTCTAAACCATGAACAAATCATTTACAAATTTTAATAAAAGTTAGTCAATGGAACAACTAGCGTAGAGTACTTAGCATATAGTTCTATACACATGGGGAAATGAATTCATTGAAAAATTATATTATTCAATGTTAAAATCCATAAACAAATCCATCTAAAATTTTTATTATAAGGTGGATAAAATCATGGATACTCTTACAAGGATTATCCCTAAATTATCTCACATGGGAAAATCATTTTAAAAAGGCTGGTCAAGAATCAAAATGAAAATATATATCCAAGGACAGGGGCTTGATCATATATACCTTACCATTATTCATTTAAATCACAATTCAAATTACATAACAATTGAAAAATCAATTCATCAACTTGATTAACAATTCAATTCATAATTCCCATCCCAGGTCAAGGGGTTAAAGGCACACCCTAAGGTATCCAAATTCACAAGAAATCAAAATGGATATTAAAAAAAAAATTCACTAAAAGGGGTGGTTCAAGTTTCAATTTTTATAACATATAATTTAACAATAATATGATTATTTAATCTCATAGACCAGACAAAAATAATTCAATTCAAGAATTACACTCATTTCAAGGCACCATTAAGAATTGGGAGCACGACACAATGTGAAAATATATAACCTCAAAACATTAAATGAAAATCAAGAGACTACATAATATAGGTCCATAGTGGATTGCTCATCCAATATAAGATCGTGAATTAACTCAAATTAGAATAAAAACAACAAAATGTTGAAGAAATAAAATATATTGTAAAATAGCTTACAACCAAATAGAACGATTGATACTAAACTAAAATAATAACGGATATAAAATATAGTGTATACCAATGTGGATATAAAGATACTAATGAAGCATGAATCAAACAAAAGATAGGATAAATATCTCAATACCTAGAATGGGGAGTAGGAGAGCACATAAATCCTTGAAGAGGAGGATATACACACTAGATGATAAAATAAAAAAAAGAAATCAGTTATAATGTCATTAAAGGTGAAATAATCTTTTCATGCACAAAACCATGTTTCGTGGTTTGGATACACTTCTTTTCAAAACAATCTACCAACCACTGAGCCCCCTACTTTAGAAAATACCTCGCATGGTTGGACCTACATGGTTAGCCAAACCATGCACAAAATATGTTATGAATAGTGAAAGGGTATTACCAAAGTGAAAAAAACAAATGGGAAAAGTGCACGGGTTGGACGATCTATTTTTAGTTTGTGTGCATCACATTTTTACATTGAACATCCACCATGTTTTTTTTATTTTGGGTACAAAGTTTTTTCCTAGTGTCACAACGTTTCATACAAATTGTGTGCCCTCTACATACCCTCCAAAACCTGATTTTCTTGTTTGGAAACTCCCAAAACTCAATTAAACATCTACTGGACCTCTCTAACCAACACCTCATTCTAGAAACATCATATTTACATGTTAATACACTTTAAATTTAGTTCAAGATCTCATATTACAAAACATATTATTTAGGAATCCACAAAATTTAAATTCCCTTGGATTTCCATCTGGTCGAAAAACACCAGACCATAAAAACTCCACACCATAGAAAATACCATCCTAGAGAATACATATGGAAAGAAATAAAAACCTCACCCATACTACCACAACCATGAAGTCTTATTAAATTGTTGATGTTTCATTTCAAAATTCCATAGGCACTTTAATGATTTTTCTAAGCTTATAGTGCTTAAATCATTAATAATAGAACCAACACTTGTTTTCTGAGTGAAACACTAAAATGGTTCGTTCCAAATCCTTCTTTACTAGATACATGATCACATAATCACGACTTTAAACATATAAGCAGTGGTTATCCAAACATAGGGTATTTAATATAAAAAAGGAAATTCAAAACCACTGTGCATCCACCATTGAAGTTTCCAATAAGGCGTGCCCTAAGAATTCTAGAAAAAGGTCTGATTGTGTTTTATTTATCTAGGTGAACTTGAAAACATATATGGTCAAAAAGAGGACCTCATTAGAGTTAAACGATCATATATTGATTGACTATTTAAAAAATGATGAGCGAACACTCGTGGAAGACCTTGATGACCTTTTCAACAACAAAAATTTCAAAATGAATTCAGGATTTATAATGGTTTCCCTGGACCATATTCTACGAACAAGAATGAAAATGAGTTAAGAAACTCTGACCGACCATTCCCAAAATCTCATTTTATATTGAAATTTAATTTCAATAGAACTACCACTCCCTCTTTCATGGAATTTTATATTTATAACCAACACATCTACCGAAGCGCAAACATGAATTCTAGTGACGTTTCGAGATCAATAAAAAACCTTGAAATTTAAAACTATTGCGCTTCAACAAAAAAGAAGGATCTGTCTAGTTTCAACCGACTGGAAACATATTCGTAAAAAATCACCACTGATCCCAACAACAAGTCTGGGAGAACCTCGGTTCATCGAATTTGACTCTAAGGAACTGACCCGAAAGTCATGTATACTATTTGTTTACAAGTGATACGTTGGTACCAAGCTAAGACATCCACATCAGATCATTGAACCAACCCAAAGAATCATCCACCTAGAGGTCACATAAAAAAGTCATCTTATCTATAAAATTACATCCATGGTGTTCCTACAAGGTAACCCATGAATCACATAAGACTAACTAAGACGTGACAAAAACCATGCATTAAGCATGAAGCACAAATAGAAATCACTTATCTAGCACATAGACATTTGAAAATTAGTACAACATATGGACAATTTTATCCTAGTGAATAAAGGACAATATGAAGATAGGGGACATGTAAAAACATAGAGGATCCGAAGTATTACAAGAATATAAGAGAATTTGAATGACTACTAATCAACCTCTTGATCGAAGCTCAATTTCACATACTGACACATTATGGTATAACTGATCACAAATACCTTAATACATGGGAAATTACGATGATATTTCAAACATAATAACCATAGTCTAACCAAACCAATGGTTCTTCTCATGTGTTTCATACATATCCAACCACATCAACCTCACATGGTCGCATAAGAACCAACACGATTTTAAAGGTTACAAGCCTAGAAGAAATCTAAAAATAGATATGACAATTACTAAATGGTCTCCCTCAGTTTATCTCATTATACATGGGGGGATAGATATTACTATAACTAACATGATTTTACCCACCTTAGTAGTTCTCCACTATTAAATAGAAAAGATTAACGAGAATCTCACAAGAACACTATATCAAAAACACCAAAAATGAACATTCCCTTTCCTCATGTGAGCCATGATCATAATGTTCAAGAATTTAGAATGAATCTATAACCACAAAAACTAGAATTTCAATACACATGTGTCTCAAAATGTCTTATTAATAAGTGGGAAAATCTAGATTCCTAGACAATCTTGTCTCTCTACTCCAAAGATGACATGAGAGAATACACAACAATTTATGTTTTGAAAATCAAACCTTACTAAATTAGTTCATTTCATATTTGACAACCCAATAGGTACTATGTATATCAACTCACACAACCTCAAGATTTAAAATTGAGGCTACACAACGTTGAAACTATCTCTAGGTTGGATATCCTATGAAACCATGTATCAGCCAACACACACAAGAAACTGTCTCAATGTCAATCCATCTCATATGATTGTATACAAACTAACGACCTCCAGAGTCCCCCCAATGATGAAACTGGGTAAAAATACTTACTATGTGGATGAACATTACCTTGGCATGTGTATCTTATAGAGGATGGTAATTGTTCAATGTTGAATCACATAACAAGGTTAAAACATAAAATAACCACCTATATAAACAGGGGATTATTTTATGTTCTAAGCATCCCACTAGAGACAATGGTCGTTGAACATCACCAAAAGTCGAAAAGATTACAAAATTTTTCATGTCATTTATCTCTATGGGTTATACCAACATTGGTATAGCCGCTTATTAAAACAAAAGCATCATCTATATAACTAGGTTACACCAAATATAATGTTACTAGGATCAATATCCCAAAATATAATCCATTGATAAAACAGAAACCTCCTAGAAAAAAATGATCATTTTTTATTTTATGTAATGTGAAATGAAATCTTAAACAACACTTACATGAGGGTTAAAATGAATAAAACAACATAAGGTTCTATTTTAATGTGATTTCATTGAGTCACTTCAACATTTGAACATTTGAATGAATTTTAAACACAATAACAAGTATTATTTTATAAATCAAGGCTCATGGTATTCATTTTTTCTAACATATTAATAAATTCATTTCTAGGTTCCTTTTAAAAAATTAATCTACAATTGTCATTCTGTTGTAATTAAGAAATTTACCATATAATTTACTTTTAAAAAATAAGATGATATATGAAGTCCAATTATAAAAAAATGGTTATTCAAAAAACACCCCAATAGAATTTGATTAACTATAGAAAGAAAAAACACCCTTAATGATTCATCACATAAAAATATTCCTAAACTGACCTACATGGGTCAAATAGATCACTTTAATATTTCACCAATACATTTGTGTTCAAATCTAAACATATTAAAATTTCAAAACCATCTCAATATATACCCGGGTTATATAAATGCTCAGTCAAATGAATGGCCATATACCATTCCATGATGTTCCCATACACTTTAGAGGTTTTCATTTCTCTCCAATCGAATAAAAAAACATTCCATATTAACATATGAACATTAATAGCTTGTACTTTTCCCTTGCGGTCTTCAAATATGTATATAAATCCAAAAGGATGGTTGTAGTATATGGGTTATCTTTTTCCAATTACAAGGTGGTCGTGCACCATAAAACTAAAAAACGGTTACCATTTAAATCACAACCAAATAAATTTTCCCATGCATAAAGTTTACACATAACAAAAATAGATTTTTCATGTAATCATAATCATTAAACACTGAAATCATTTCAATAAGAATAGAAGCAAGATATAGTTTAACAAAAGATGGTTATACTATAAGGGAGACACTATATATAAATAGGCAACATAGATAATAAAGTTATATAAATAAGCATGATAATGATTTATTATAGAGGTAAAAACAAAGCATGGAATCACACTGAAGGCATAGAATCATACTCAAGATGTTTCCTATAATCCAACAATATTGCATGGCTAATTCATGACCTCTGTATATCTATTTTCCTATATTGATTCAGGAAAATATTACTTCCTTGACATACAATGGCAAGGTTAAAATTCCATATATCGATATGTATAAAAAATACACCAATCACATGAGGTGGAATCATAGTCAACAATAACAAAACACTATGTGAACATCACTCCTGACCCTGGACACTTGGTCATTTCCCTATGGATGGGGTGATCAGTCCTAGAAATGGATATTTATCAAGAACTAACACATTCATATTCTCTTATCTACCAACCCAAAATAGTTATAAAAATGAAAAAATCATTCTGATAACACATTGATATGACCTGGACATGGATTATATTTAATATTTCCCTCAGCTCGGTTGGTCACGTGGTATCAAGAATGTCTCCGTATATGCCAGAGGCATCCGACTAGTAGCGAGGGTCTAATATGGAAACAATGGGGTGACTATACCATCCTGTAAGAGTTTCAAAATGGTATCATAAATAGATAAATAAATAACCACATCAAAATAATTCAGAAACAACTAAATGAAAAATAATTTTCAACACCAATATATAGATATGTATTCATGTCCAAATAATGATACAATCTATACAGTAGACATTGATATGTTACATGATATAGTACAATATGAAAATATGAAAATTAAATAAATGAGCCATATATCCATGAGAATCCCAATACATAGCTCAGTAATGTTCTCCTAACTCTAAGGTACATGTAATATAGTACAATAAAGATTACATGGTCCACTGAAATAATGTTGTACTGTAGTACCCTAGTGCAATGGAAACCCGAGCAGGTTCTGAGACATAAACCCTATTGGAAACTACCAATGTTTTTTCCATCAAATAAATCAATATATATAACAAATTTGTGTGAGAAAAAAATGGAATGTATGGAGGTACACAAAATTAAACATTTTTTAAAGTCAAGGTTCCCATTTATAACCAAATACATTTAAACAATTAGATTTAAGTAATAAGTCTCAAATTTAACAGTCAAACATGTTTCATTAAAATCTAGTTAGTATTATCATTGAAATTTTTTTATTTAACACATCTTGAGACCTGACTCAAATCTTGGTGTCCCTCGTAATGATTTAATCAAGTATTCCTAGAATTTCAATCTATACAGAATAAACAAGACTAAATCCAAGCCTGTTCTCTGACTTGGAAAATGTGTCATATGATTAATTTCTTCCCTTATACAATTTAGAACCTGTAACCGTCCAATGAATTCGTATGATGGAATCATGGTATCACTCCAGGTATAACATCAACCAACACCCTATATTCCTATCCTTATAGAACCTCTCAAGAACCTGGGTATTTCCCTAGGTGTGGTTCAACATAACTGGAAACTGATTCAATTTGTGATGTTCCACTAAGGCATCCCAAATATCTTAAATGTAATAAATGATGAATGAAATCTAGATTTTCCCCATAATGTTATACAATATCCATGTATCAATCGGTATATAATGGTAATGTAAGAGAGGACATCAATGGAAATCCACTAAGGGTGACTAAGTGTCAGCCATAGAATAAATGGTAAGGTCTGTTTGATTCCATCCTCAGAATTCTCTATGGGATCCATGTATCACTGAGCATATAATATTCAACCCTCAAATTCCATCCTTGTATGACCATATTTGAGTTCGAATATCACTCAGGCATAAACTTTGTAATAGCCAATTGAGAGCATCAATGGAATTCTCTTAAGAACCAATATTTCAACCAAATAATATAATTACTTAACAAAATATAAATCATATAATAAATTTTATTTAATCAATAAAATTTCTACATGGGAAGCTCAAAACCATGAAAATCATATAAACATCTCACCTCAAGAGGTAACCCAATGCATGATCAAATATAGGATTCATACCTTATATATAACTCATATGGGAATTTCAATAAACAAGAACCTCATGCATAATAATTAAATAAAATCACTCAATAAATATCATGGATTTGAAATCATTTAATAATAAATATTTAATAATTCACATTCAACAAAAAGAACAAATTATTTATAGCTCTCCCTAAAATGTTGCCAAGGAATGCCCAACATAGAGTGATTAGCCTTTATTTATACTCACATGGAAAAAAGAATTAATTAAATGATTTAATTACTCAATGGTCAAAACGATAATAAAATACATCTTTAATTCACCTAAAAATGTGGATAATATAATGGCTAATCATACTTGTATTATCCCCTAATTATGTCGCATATAAAATACATTTTAATAAGACAAGTCAAACTTCAACAATTTGTTTTATATCCAAGGCCAAAAACATTGTCATACATCCCTTCCTATAAATCCTTTAAATAAAAATTCAAAACGAAAATATATTACATTATTCACCTTGAATTATAGTTCAAATAATAATTCAAATCCCATGAAAATGAGTTGAAGAAACCCCTTAATGAATCCAAAATAGCATTAATTCAAAATAGCCATTTTTAAAATAACGACACACCCAAAGGGTGGTTCTAGATTCAAGGTTCATAACCTATACATCATTGTTGATTTTACTATTTAATAACATATTCCATTTTAAATAATACAATTCCATAATTTAAAATCATTTCAAGGAATCACCCAAGAATCAGGCATGCATCACAATGGAAAACCATATAGCCACTCTAAATTAAACAAAATAAATGATAGCACATACCATAAGTCTGTAGTGGATATAATATCTAGTATTATCTCTAGATTTTAATTATATTGGGATAAAAATAAATAACATATGAAGACCCTAAAATAATATAAAAAATGATTTTACCCTAATAGTGCAGCTAATTCCAAAAAAAATATAATGATTAAAACAATTGAGGTTTCTGATGTTAATTATTGTAGATGGACTAATCCAAAATTGGATGAAAGAAATGAGATTTATATCCATGACTTCGTTTGGGAGGATGAGAGCCCATGATTCCCAGAAGAGGAAGATATTCACACTGGATGAGAAAAGAAAAATGAGAAATATGTTGTAACCCCATTATGGGAAAATGGTAATTTAACTCCCAAAAACCAAGTCACACAGTTTGGACACACAACTTGGCCAAACCTTGATTCAACCCTATGGAACCCCCATCTTAAGAAGACACCTCACATTGTTAGCCAAACTATGTGTAAATATTGCGACAAATAGTACAAGGGTTTTGGCTATGTGGAACAAACTGTGTGGGCTCGGTGCATGGTTTAAAAAAAACCATCTCCATCTCACGATCATGTCACTTTTCTCAAGGAATAGGATCCATGGTTATCTTCTGGAGGTATTAAAGTTTCGGACAAACTTGGCGCCCTCTACAGACCCTCTAAAAGATGATTTTCTGGGTTTGTCACTCCCTTAACTCAATGAGATCTATAAGGGAACTCTAATATCTTCAACTATGTCAAAAAACTAGTTGAATTTTTACAACTCACCAAATTTAATTCCAATTCATGGATTAAAGAATTTCCTTTATATAAATATCCCAATTTAAAATTCCCTAGATATTTAATTCGGTCCAGAAACACAAGACCATACACATGGGGATGGTATGCTGTTTGTACACATGAATATCAATTCAATTTGTCAATGATAATTATTAAAATAAGGGAAATATTTTTTTACCTTCAAATAATGATAATAATATCCCAAACATAATTTTAATTCATTAGTTATACTTATATATATATCATACATGTTATGGGGATAGGAAAAACAACTCACATTGCTACATTGAGGTGGTAGTCCAAACAAATGCATTAACAAAAATATCATTTCTCGGTGCATGGAATAATAGTAATAAAAGAAATATATTATATTTTAATAATGATAAAAATGCAATGAATATCATATAAAAACATTAATTCCATCATTATAGATTTCTTTGAGAGACAGTGATGGAAAATTAATTACATCATTTCGAGAGGTGGTAGTGCACCCTCCACATGAATGATGAATTGTTTTCCATTTTTATGACAAACCTGATTTTTATTACAACTTTAACATGATTCATTACATAAAAAATTCACCTGATACAACAAAGAATATCGGGAGGTTTAGTGTACTTGGGGCTTAGGATCATTACATAAAAACATAAAACATGAAATACAACATCTTTATTGAAAACTTCCTTTACATGTCCACTATATTCCCTCGTACTTAGCATTGCATGGGATAACCTGAGGACATGCATAAGAAAAGGGTGAGCTATAAAGCCCAGTAAGGGAGTAAACATGGAATAAAATAAGTAGTACAATACTTGTTAGGAAATAGGCATATCAAAAGAGCATAAAATAAACATGAACATAAAGGCATGATAAAGTATGATAATCATAACATGGAGATGTGGAAACAACACTTATCAGGGAATTAGCATGAGCCAAGGCTCATTGCACATGGAGCATGAGTAAACCCTAATTTCACATGAATCACGAGTAAAACCTCATTTCACTTGAATTAGAATGAGTCAAAACTCATTGCACATGACATATCATGATACTATACTTTACCCAATGCATTGGAGCGCTATAAGGGCGCACCATTCTTAAACATTTCATTTCAAGCATAAGTGTGCCACATGGATCATAAAACATGGATTCATAAAACATAATCATTTATTCCACGATAAAGTAATGTGGAATTCATACATGAAACTTTAAAATCAATATGTAAATTTGCATAAAGGTGAATACCCTTGATGGAAAAATGGGCATGGTATTCACTACACAATGACATTGGCTTAGAAAATCGTTGTGATTTCGGCAGCGTAACGGCGTGACATAAGAATTCATAAAAAAGGTTGATGAGAGAGAAAAGGGTTCCTCATCATATTTACATGTAATGGAAAGTAAGGAGTTCATATAGATACGTGTCCCAACAATTGAAATGGAATTTAGATTAATGATACAAAAGCATTGCATGAATGTAAAAGACGAGAGAGAAGTTCCTTTTGGAATTTCGGCATAGTAACGGGTGTACATGGGAGAAATTAAATGAGAGAGAAAGGGGTCTCCCATCATTCAAACATAAAAACGGATGGATGAGGGAGGTCCAAAACCATACCCCAATATTTATAATTTAAATTAAAAGGGAAATACAACTTAAAGAAAATTGACAAAAAAGAAAGGAAGAAAAAACCCTTACTTGGAAGTGTGCTTCAAAAGGCTAGAGAGAGGCTTGTGAGAGGCTTCTTAGGAGCTTGGGGCACCTTGGGAGGATTATAGAGGGAGTAGGGTAGAGGTTGGACGAACTAAAAGGGATTTTAGTGAGGAGGAAGTGGGAGCTTGGGCGAGTTTATATAGGAAAGGTGAGAGAAATCTTTATTATTTAGGTTTGGGACCCCTTATATTAAATTAATCCAAACCACAAACCATCCCATGGTTTTTGCCCATGGTTTCTGGAAAAGGAAATAGTAAAACAATATTTTTCAATGCCAAGGTCCTAATTTATTAAAGTATTAGGTTTGCTTATGTCGAGGTGAGTCACACTCCCATGGAAATTTATTTAAAAAGGCAAAGTGTTGAATATGTCTTGAGGGGTTCATTAATGCTTTGAAAAGTAAGTTAAAAAAACCCAAAGCCTCATTATTTTAATGATAAAGCATTTATTAGCCGAACATAACGATTTTGGTATTTTTTTACATCATCATTGGGTCATTATGAGGTCATAAAACACATTATATATTTAAATGGTATTTAATTTTTACCCAAAAATTTGACTGCCTCAAGAAATTATGAAAAATTCACCGTTGGATAATTTCGACATCATGATTCCAGAAATGACATATATTTTCTCTAATTTTTTTTCTAAATATGTTAATTTTCACTTTTATAATAGAAACCAACATTTATAAAAAATTCACGGGTTTTGACAGAAATGGATTTCAAATCTTAATAAAAATTTTAATTGAAATCATAAATTTATAAGATCATTTATATTTAATAAAAATAAATTTAATATTAA
This sequence comes from Viscum album, assembly GCA_963277665.1. Lineage (NCBI taxonomy): Eukaryota > Viridiplantae > Streptophyta > Magnoliopsida > Santalales > Viscaceae > Viscum > Viscum album. Next base: position 285,041,053 of record OY728153.1, on the reverse strand, counting down.
TAATAATATTTTATTAAAATATTATTTAATTCAAAAATCCCTTAATTTAATATAATTGAAATCTTAATTAAATAATAACTAAAAACACCATTTGTACTTTAAAAACTATTTACAATGTATCAAAAATGACTAGAAATTATATTCATTATTATATACAAAATAATAATATACATGAACATAGTACTACTTATTTGTTACATAACCCCTTAATATAGCCGCATAAGACCTAAGGGTAAGGTGCGCGATGGTGACAGACTCTTGGGGTGGCTCGGATAACATCACTCGAGTGGTAATCTCTATCAACTTCCTCTTTTCCCGTAGACGGTCATGTTCGAGCTTGACATAATGAAGCTCAGCTTGGGCTTGGTCAAGGGCGAAGCCCAAAGACGCCACCTCTTTTCCGAGCTCCAACAAATGGGCTTCGTATGGGGAAATTCTACTGGATGAGGCCATCGCTTCCTTTGTCTGAGTAAAAATTGGGTTCGTTAAAGCCTTATATTTATACTAATCATGTGATCATTGTTCAACGGGTATATTAACAATGGTCAAAATTCATTACTTAATACCAACGAATTTGACATCTTATAAAAACATTTTTCATAAATAGACATTTATCTGGATCAAGAGGGATTTTCCATTAATGAAACACTGGGTCGTTACAATATTCCCCCCTTACGAAATTTCGCCCTCGGAATTTTCCTTTTCCCACACTGAAATAAATGTGGGTAACTCAGCTTCATCATATCCTCCGAATCCCATGTTGCTTCTTCAAACTTGTGGTTTCTCCACAACAACATGATGAGGGGAATTGTCTTATTTCGTAGATTATTTTCTATATGATCTAAGATCTTCACTGGTTGCTCCTCGGAAGAAAGATCATCTTCCAATTGTACCACCTCGGAAGAGAGTACATGTGAAGGGTTTGGTATGTGCTTCCATAAGAAGGATACATGAAAGACATCATGCACCTTGGCCATAGTAGGTGGAAGTGCTAGTCGATAGGCCACAACCCCAACACGATCAAGAATCTCGAAGGGGCCGATGTACCATGGACTTAACTTCTATTTCATTCCAAACCTCATGACCTTCTTCCATGGAGATATTCGTAAAAACACCATGTCTCCATATTTAAACTCAAGGTCTCGTCGACGATTATCTTCATAACTCTTCTGTCGACTCTGGGCTGCCTTTATATTCTACTGAATGGTTTTCACCTTATCCACCATTTCTTCGACCATTTTGGGTCCAAGCAGCTTACGTTCACCGACCTCATCCCAACATGTCGGTGTTCTGCACCTTTTCCCATACAGGGCTTTATATTGTGCCATTTGGATGCTCGAGTGGAAACTATTATTATAGGAGAACTCAACCAGAGGAAGATGTTGATCCAATCCTCATTTAAAGTCCATTGAGCACGCTCTCAACATATCCTCAAGTGTTTGGATAGTCCATTCGGATTTGCTATCAGTTTGAGGATGATAGGCCGTACTGAAGTTCAGTTCAGTATTCAGAGCATGTTGAAGACTCTTCCAAAACATAGAGGTGAATCTTGGATCTCAGTCACACACAATAGATAGTGGTACTCCATGAAATCTTACCACTTCCCTGATATATATCTGTTCCAGTTTATCCAATGAGAAATCCTCCCGAATAGCAATGAAGTGTGAAGTCTTTGTAAGACGATCCACAACAACCCAGATTGAATTGTTGCCTTTGGATGTCCTCGGATATCCGGTGACAAAGTCCATAGTGATGTTCTCCCATTTCCATTCTGGTATGGGCAATGGTTGCATCATCCCCTTATACTTCTGCCTCTCTGCCTTCACTTGCTGACACACCAGGCACTTTGATGTATATTCGGCAATCTCCTTCTTCATATTATCCCACCAAACGTTTTCTCGGAGATCTCGATACATCTTTGTGCTCCCTGGGTGAATAGAGAAATTTGAACTATGTGCATCATCCAAAAGTTCCTTATTCAGCTCCGGACTTGATGGAACACTTAGTCTTTTCCCAAAACTCACAATTCCTTCTTCATTAACATTAAACTCCGACGATTTCCCCTTTTTGATAGCTTCAACTTTTTCTTGAATTCCCACATCATCCGTTTGAGCATCCTTTAACCATTCCAAAAGAGATGGTTGAGAAATCATTTGTGAAAGGATTGATGATGTTCCCTTATTTATGATTCATACATCTTTCTTCATCAAGTCTAAGAAGATTGGATCCTTCTCAATTCTCATCATTGATAGAATCGCTGGATCCTTTCTACATAGGGCATCCGCCACCTTGTTCACTTCCCAGGGTGGTAATGTATTGAACAGTCATAATCCTTGATGAGCTCTATCCATCTTCTCTGGCGCATATTAATCTCTTTCTATGTGAATATATATTTAAGACTCTTGTGGTCTGTATATATCTCACATTTCTCTCCCTAGAGATAATGCCGCCAGATTTTCAAGGCAAGGATCACAGCCGCCAACTCTAGATCATGCTTTGGATAGTTTCAGTCATGGATTTTTAACTGCCTTTAGGCATAGGATATCACTTTATGATTCTGCATCATCACACATCCTAAGCCTTTTTTTGAAGCATCACTGAATACCACAAATGCTCCCCACTTGTGGGTAAATAGAGCACAGGTGCAGTGATAAGCCTCCTTTTCAAGTCCTTGAAGCTTTCTTCAAATTCATCACTCTATGAAAACATTACTCCCTTTTAAGTTATCTTGGTAAGAGGGTTGGAAAATCGTGAGAAATTTCTCACAAATCATCGATAATATCTAGCTAACCCCAAGAAGCTACGGATATCCGTTACCGATGTTGGCCTTGGCCATCCATCAATTGCATCTGTTTTGGAGGGGTCCACAGATATCCCATTGCTTGTGATGATATGGCCCAATAATGAGACCTCCTTCAACCAGAACTCACACTTGCTGTACTTTGCATAGAGCTTATCCTTGCGCAAAGTCTCTAGTATAGTTCTTAAATGCTCCTCATGATCCTCCTTGGTTTTGGAGTATATTAGAAAATCATCTATAAAGACTACCAAAAATTTGTCAAGGTAATCTCTAAAGACTCTATTCATCAAGTCCATGAATATTTCTGGATCATTGGTGAGTCCGAAAGGCATTACTATGAATTCATAGTGCCCGTATCTTGTAAGAAAAGCATTCTTGGGGATATCATCATTCTTCACCCTTACATGATAATATCCCGACCGCAAGTCCACCTTGGAGAAGTGGTGTGCTCCACGCAACTGATCGAACAAGTCATCAATTTGTGGGAGAGGATATTTGTTCTTTATCGTGATTTTTTTAATTTCACAATAATCGATGCAAAGACGCATTGACCCATCCTTCTTCTTGACGAAGAGGACTAGTCCACCCCATGGTGAAGCACTTGGGTGTATAAACCCTTTATCCAGATTCTCCTGTAGTTGTATCTTCAGCTCTTCATGCTCTACAACAGCCATTCTATATGGAGTCTTGGATATTGGTAGCGCCCCTGGTATAAGTTCAATTGAGAACTCAACATCTCTTCTTGGAGGAAGACCAGACAGTTCCTCATAAAAAACATCAGCGAATTCCCTCACAATACGCATTTCTTTAAGGATGGTTTCTTCTTTGGACTCAATCATTTGAGCCAGATACACGTGCTCATAGGGCAGTAATATCCATTCTTGAGATGATGGAGCTAAAGGAGATTCATCTTCCTCCTGACACTTGTAAAGAATCAGGGGTCGATTCTTCATATGGAGTGTGATTTCCCTCTCCCGACAATTTATGTTGGCTCTATATAAGGAAAGCCAATCCAGCCAAGAATTGCATCAAATTCCACCAGAGGGAGTATGAAGAGGTTCGCTGGGAAATTCAATCCACATATTATAACAGGGGAAGACTTATATTCATGGGATGCAATGATTTTCCCATTTGTCATTCTCACTGAAATCGTTACTTCCATGATTCATGGTGGTGCTGGGATTGTTCTACTAAACATTCGAGATATAAAAGAATGCATAGAACCTGAATCAAAAAGTACGTTCGCTATTCTTGAATGAATAACTAGCGTACCTGTCACCACTTCGTTGTCGGGGTTCACTTCGGCAAAAGTGATGGAAAAAGTTCTTCTGTTCTATCTTGTAGGTTGTTGGTTGCCTCCGATAACCCTTGGATTAGTGCACTGATTTGCAAAATCACCCGGTTCTTTTCATTTGTAGCATTGAACAATGCGTTGAGGTTTGAACGAAGCGTTCCTCTCCTCTGAAGAAGCTGCGGGTCCTTCTTGCCGACAGTTAATAGCTAGGTGCCCTTATCTTCCACACCTGAAGCATTTTCTTGTCCCCTTAAGGCAATTTCCAGGGTGCTTCTTCCCACAATTTTGGCAAGTGGGGTGCTGGAACTTCATAGAACAGTTGGATTTATCCATCGGACTACCAGCATTGAAGTCCACCTTACGCTTCTTGTCCCCATTATACCGATGTGATTCCCTGATCTCCATTTCAACCTTGAGGGCACATCAGACAATTTCCTCATAGCTGTCGAAGTCACGGATCACTAATTCTTTCCGCAAGCTAGGCTTCAGCCCACCAAAGAAGCGGTCAACCTTGCATTCAGAGGTAATGACGAAGCCAGAATCGTATCGTGCAACCCTTGTGAAGTTTGCCTCGTATGTTCCCACAGATTTTTCATCTTTTTTCTTTAGGGAAAGGAAGTCCCTTTCCATCTTAAGACGGAGGGTGCGCGGAAAATATTTATCGAAAAACATCTTCCAAAATTCCTTCCATTCCAAAGCATCGATCACCTCCTCAGGGTTCGTATTTTTGATCAACGTCCACCATTGATCAGCTTCACCCTCCATATGATAAGCTGCCAGGAGAACCTTCTCTTGTTCAAAACATTGAAGGATGGAGAAGATCATTTCAATGGAGTTGATCCATTGTTCTGCGATCGTGGGATCATATGATCCACAAAAAGTATGAGGCCTTTGTCTCATGAATCTCTCAATAGCAACATATTCTTTCTTAGGGGGGGGGGGGCAGAATTTTCCTCTTGACCCGTGTTTCTATTCAAAACGTGAGTTAGCTGATAGAGAATCATGACAAAGTTTTCGATTCGCGTTCCCATTGGATTGGACATCTCATTAGTATAATCATCACACTGATCTTCACAACAGTTGTTATCCCGAGTCCTCCTATTACCGGACATTGGCTGGAATAAAAGTAAATTTAGTGGTAACACATAAAGGGTAATCCAAAGACAAAAGTTTATGACTTATAAATAAACATTAATTTCTTTAACTCATGAGTCCATAGGATTCAATCTAGGCTTTTCATGATCTACATTCTAACATATATTCTTAGGGGAATTTTTCCCTTAATAAGGGTTCATACCAAGATTGTGAATTTATCAAAACATATCCCCCGGGAGTGTCATAACCAAGAGTGCAGCAAGGCCCATTTTCGTGCACCAGTTCTAGTTCGAGTCTAGCTCAAAGCGGTGTTTTCGGGTTTTACCCCTAGGATATATCTGTGCCAGAGCCGCCTCTACCTGCTCGTATCCATACAGGGATGTATTTGTTTGATAGACCACTTACATAGTATTTACCAAAACATAAGGATGTTTTTATTATACTTTTTATTGTATCTAAGGCTTTACTAGGGTTTCCTAATCCCAAAAGTAACTAAACCTATCCTATGATACCAACTATGACAACCCTTATTTTTATTACAACTTAAACATGATTCATTACAAAAAACTTCACTTGATACAACAAAGAAGATCGAGATGTTTAGTGTATTTGGGGATTAGGATCATTACATAAAAACTTAAAACATGAAATACAACATCTTTATTGAAAACTTTCTTTACATGACCACTACATTCCCTTGTACTTAGCATTTCATGGGATAACCTGAGGACATGCATAAGAAAAGGGTGAGCTATAAAGCCCAGTAAGGGAGTACACATGGAATAACATGAGGAGTAAAATACATGTTAGACAATAGGCTTATCAATAGAGCATAAAAGAAACAGTAACATAAAGGCATGATAAAGCATGATAATCATAGCATGGAGATGTGGCAACAACACTTATCATGGAATTAGCATGAGCCAAGGCTCATTGAACATGGAGCATGAGTAAACCCTCATTGCACATGAAGCATGAGTAAACCCTCATTTAACTTGATTTAGAATGAGTCAACACTCATTGCACATGACGTACATGATACTATAATTTACCCAATGCATTGGAGTGCTACAAGGGCACACCCTTCTTAAACATTTCATTTCATGCATAAGTGTGCCACATGGATCATAAAACATGGATTCATAAAACATAATCATTTATTCCACGATAAAGGAATGTGGAATTAATACATGAAACATTAAAATAAATAAGTAAATGTGCATAATGGTGAATACCCTTGATGGAGAAATGGGCATGGTATTCACTACACAATGACATTGGCTTAGAAAATCGGTGTGATTTCGGCAGCGTAACGGCGTGGCATAAGAATTCATAAAAAAGGTTGATGAGAGATAAAGGGTTTCGTCATAATATTTACATGTAATGGAAAGTAAAGAGTTCATATAGATACATGTCTCAACAATTTAAATGGAATTTAGATTCATGATACAAAAGCATTGCTTGACTGCAAAAGAAGAGAGAGAAGTTTCTTTTGGAATTTCGGCATAGTAACTGGTGTACATGGGAGGCATTAAATAAGAGAGAAAGGGGTCTACCATCATTCAAAAATATTAAGGGAATTATGAGGGAGGTGCAAAACCATACGACAATATTCATAATTGAAATTTAAAGGGCAATACAACTTAAAGAAAATTGACAAAAAAGAGAAAGGAAGAAAAAACCCTTACTTGGAAATGTGCCTCCAAAGGCTAGAGAGAGGCTTGTGAGAGGATTCCTGGGAGCTTGGGGAACCTTGGGAGGATTCTATAGAGAGTAGGGAAGAGGTTGGACGAACTCAAAGGGATTTTATTGAGTAGGAAGTGGGAGCTTGGGTGGGTTTATATAGGAAAGGTGAGAATATTCTTTATTATTTAGGTTTCAGATCACTTATATTAAATTAATCCAAACCAAAAACTATCCCATGGTTTTTTCCCATGGTTTCTGGAAAAGTAAAGAGGAAAACAATATTTTACAAGGCCAAGGTCCGAACTTATTAAAATATTAGGGTTTCTTATGTGGAGGTGAGTCACACTACCATGGAAATTAATTTAAAAAGGCAGAGTGTTGAATATGTCTTGAGGGGTTCATTAATGCTTTGAAAAGTAAGTTAAACAAACCCAAAAACTCATTATTTTAATGATAAAACATATATTTTCCGAATATAAGAATTATTATATTTTATTACATCACCATTGGGTCATTATGATGTCATAAAAGACATTATATATTTAAATGGTATTTAATTTTTACCCAAAAATTTGACTGTCTCAGAAAATTATGAAAAATTCACCGTTGGATAATTTCGACGTCCTGATTCCAGAAATGACATTTATTTTATCTAAAAAATATATCTAAATATGTTAATTTTCACTTTTAAAATAAAAACCAACATTTATCGAAAATTCATGGGTGTTGACAGAAATCGCTTTCAAATTTTAATAAAAATTTTAATTGCAATCATAAATTTATAATAACATTTATATTTAATAAAAATTAATTTATTATTAATAATAATATTTTATTAAAATATTATTTAATTCAAAAATACCTTAATTTAATAAAATTGAATTCTTTATTAAATAATAACTAAAAACACCATTTGTACTTTAAAAACTATTTACAATTTATCAAAAATGACTAGAAATTATATTCATTATTATATACAAAAAAATAATGTACATGAACATAGTACTAATTATTTGTTACATAACCCCTTAAAACAGCCTCATAAGACCTAAGGGTAAGGTGTGCGATGGTGACAGACTCTTGGGGTGGCTCGGATAACATCGCTCGAGTGGTAATCTCTACCAACTTCCACTTTTCCCGTACACAGTCACGTTCGAGCTTGACATAATGAAGCTCAGCTTGGGCTTGGTCAAGGGAAAATCCCAAATATGCCACCTCTTTTCTATGCTCCGAAAAATGGGCTTCGTATGGAGAAATTATACCGGATGAGGCCATCGCTTCCTTTGTCTGAGTAAAAATTGGGTTCGTTAAAGACTTATATTTATACAAATCATGTGATCACTGTTCAACGGCTATATTAACAACGGTAAAAATTCATAACATAAAACCAAAGAAGTTTACATCTTATAAAAACATTTTTCATAAATAGACATTTAACTAGATCAAGAGGGATTTTCCATTAATGAAACTTTGGGTCATTACAACTTTTATGTAACAAGATATAGATATAGGTCATGAAAATATCATAATAATACATATGATTATTTAGGATAGTAGATTTTTTTATTTATAACTGTTTAATATGTTTTGGGGATGTGGAAGATGAAGGGAAACTAAAATATATAGATAAAAACACTATCTATTCTTTGGAAAACCACATATTGTTAACACCCTAAGACCTATAAGATTTGTATTTTTCCATAAGGGCTATGGAATGTGGATAGGGATTATATAAAGGAATTTGGGAATGTATTTGTTGAAGAAAGTGTGTTTTATGTGTTAATATAGGTGAATAATATTTTCTTATTTATATCATAGGGGAGTGTAACTCTTGGATATTCTAATAATATTAAATTTAAATGATTTTTTTTAAACTATAATTGATAAAAATATATATATCTATAATATAATATATCTATTGTTAAAAATAACCTCATTCAAAAAAATTATAAAGGGTTTGAATATATTTACACTCTTAACTTTTTGTTTTAACAGCCTTAACTACAACTGTAAAAAATAGATTTTTATTCATTGATGGTTAATAAAATTGAAATAAAATGAAAAAATGAACCACAAATGAACTATGGATGATATTTTAAACATTATTATAATAATAATTTATATTTTTAATATTCATATAAATTATATATTATGTAATAAAATATTATTTACTATTAAATATATCTAATGTCAATGATTAGATTTATTCATTTTTTTATCATTAAAAATATAAAAAAAAAACATTTGTAGTTTGGAAAAAAATTTAATTATATACATAGTATTCAATGAATATATATATATATATAAATTATCACATTAATTATCAAAAAATATATTTATTTTAATATTTTTAATATTATTAACATGATTTATCTATTAATTAAATAATTACTATATTGGATTTGTGTGAGAATTTAAGAAAATAATTTATTCAATAAAAATTGAAAATAAACTACCAAGATAAATATTAATGATTTATATTTTAAAATATTATTTATATTTGAACATATCATTTGAATGACACCATATTATAAATATTAAATTTATTAAAAAAAAGTGAGACATGTCTGGAATATCATTAAATGAAATACTATAAATGTAAAAATTTCATACATGTAGCCCCAAAAGGTAAAACATTCAATACTAGGATGATTATGATTGATACATACTCATAAAATATGTTTCATGTTGTCTTTTGGGTCATTTATGAGTTTTTAATATTTTCTTTTTAACCTTCTTTTTTTGGTTTACCCTTTACTGGGGTAAAAAAATTATAAAGGTTAATATTTATATTGTTCAAATATAAAATGGAAATATTTAATAAATTTTTAACAACTAAATTAAAATATGAATTCCATTTTAAATATTTATAAACACCTAATTTTTATACTTTATTTGAATAATAAATACATAATTCACAACGAAAAATAGGTTTTCAGAATAATGACCCTATTCAAAATAAAAATTTATTATAAGAAATAAATTATAAAATCAATTTAGAATCTCTTTTTTGATTACCATAAATTTTTAGTCTAAGAAGATCCAATATCCTAAGAGGTATGGGTGAATCAAGGTATGATGGATTAAAACTAATGTCACTTCGGATCTTGTTTAATCATTAAGCACAGACTCTTATCTCCTTCTCTCGTAACTGTGAATGAAAACAAATAAAATAATGTACGAAACATAGTTATTTTACATGTTTCAACCATAGTATTATACATCCAAGGAGTATACACCTTTGATGTATCTGTGTACCAAATCCACATAGGCTCACTACCAATATAAAATTTTCTGGATAGATCACATATTTGTTGACACTCACTAAATTTACATGTTTTAGGGTATGCTCACTGCATTCCCAAGGGTCACTCCCTATGTCCCTTTCATTGGATAACTACCAATTGAAAGGACTATGACATTATTCATAATTTTCTCATTTATCTTAGAAGGGAACCACACACAGATTATGGAATTTTAGGTCCCTTCATTTTCAAGAATTCATGTACCGTAAACTATAGTTGGATGCACTACTGAGGTCTCTTTATTCAACATATAGTTATTTTGAAGAAATTAATTTCATGCACTGTTTTATCCCCTTTCAAACTTCCACAAGTCCTTGATGAAAGTACCTGTACTGCATGGCATGAGTGCTTCAGGGATGACCACTTCTTCTATATAACAATTGGGATTCCATTGACTGTTTCTTCTTCAGTTGGCCACCACTTCTTCCATGGACTACCAATTCTTCAATATACTATCTCTTATTCCATGCACTTCATCTTCATCCATAGACTACCTCTACTTCCACATACTGTCTCCCCTCCTGCAAAAACCCATGATTCATGAACCCTTTTCCATTGTAGGATACCGAGCCCTATGAAATCCTTTCATGAGCAATATTCTAGAATACCCTTGGCATAATTGATTCCCCGCAAACTCTCTTACATGGAATCCTTCCTCGCAAACTTTTTCTGACATCAAAAGATAATTTCTAGAGCAATAATATATTCTAATGAAAATATATAAACATAATTATATGATTAGGGGTTCTTATATAGTCAAATAGATCGAGAAATCCTACAATTCTGATTTAACCAAAACAATGATGTGTTCCATCCTTCCCTGTGATCTTTTATTCGTTCCATATAGAATCTTTGTTTCTTGGTAGTGGCTAATGTCTTCCACATATTATATCAAATTACACCTCCAGAAATCATCGTCACATTCCACAAATTTCGATATATCATAGGAATTACCTGGCTTCTACATAGTCCAACCCTCATATGAAATATTTTTTATTCACGGCCTAAATAGAATCCTTCATGGTCGAGATAGTATTTCTACTTAAACAACATGGATTTAATGATTTTACATCATTTCCTAACATACAACGTTTTTTTGTCCACAAAATGTGCTTTTTAGTATTCAAACTGTGATCCACTTTGAGGAATACCATCCCTTTTTTAAAAAAATTACGATTCTAAGGCGTAAAAATTAGGAAAACACTAAAAAATTACATCACCATAAAACCCATATTTCTAAATAACCAACCACACTCATTCACGATCATCTAGACTTTTCAATAAAAACAATCATCCTAAAAAACTGACGAGGGATTTGTTCCCCAACAATCTCCCCCATTTAAATTGTTGAAATACCTTAACACTTTGATACCTCATTGAGGATTCTTCCATATTCTATAAGCATTATCTTCTTGATATTATGATAGAATTTTCATATTTTCTTAACACATATGCAAATCCAACATGATCCATGCATTGTATGATAATCAAGAGTATAATGCAATGTTCATCCCTGAATCACATCATTTGATTCCAAAACCACTCATATTATTTCATCACTAACATCAACTATCATGATATATAACCTTTTATCAGTTACCTTTAGCATCATTAGATTCAATTCCCCATGTCCCACTACCCCCCTTTCAGTTCCCCCTATCATCTTATTCACATATGTTGAATAAATTTTTTTCTCTATTTTAATGCCACAATTTCACTCCCTTTGTCATTGAACCCAAAAGACACTTCATTGTGGTATGCAATAGGGTAAGGAACACAAATCATTCCACAAAGGAAAAACACACCATACCTCGAGGATTGGGGGTGGTACAACCAGGATTTTTTATATCAGGGGATTTGGCTGAACCCCCTGAGTCAATTGATGCCTCTCCAACACAATTTGGGTAAATATATTGTCTTAATATTTATGACATTTTATTTTTTCGGTACATACTATAACATTAAAAATCCTTGGTCAACCTTGTACTTAATAAAATTATACTTGAATTCAATGTGTTTGTTCTTTGAGTGATGACTATATTTTTTATAATATTTGTAGTATATGAATTATCGCAAGATATTATGATCAAAAAATTAACTATTACAGCCATATCATCAAGATTCTTCTTTATCCACAATATCTACATCTATATTTGAATAGCCACAATATATTTAGCTTCTACAGTACACAATGAAAAGAAATATTTTTTCTTGATTTGAAAAAAAAATATAAAATTCAATACAATAGAATGCACTACCTAAATTTGATTTACTGTCATATACTAAACTAGAGCATTCTATATCTGTATACCCCAACAGATCATACTGAAATTTTTCTTTGTACATGAAACTGAAATCCACCATGCCTTTGATATATCGATGTATTATTTTTCTGAAATAAATTGAATTTACATGGGATTTAATTTATATTGTGCTCCTTGACATGTGTAAAACAAATATCTGGTCATATCATTGTTATTTTGAAATGTATTCCTAAGATCTACCTATATTATGTGATGTTGACTTCTTTTCATTCGTCATCCCATGATAGTTTTATCTATGTAGCCAACAGAATCATCATCTCCTTGTAATTATACATAACAAATCCTCTCAAAATATCCTTGGAATATTTAGATTGAAAATGAATGTGAAATTATTTCCTAGTGTCTCCTATAAACCATGGAAAAATAATAGGTCACCAATTATTGACATTTCGAACTCACTCTCGATGAACTCAAATTTTTTTTTGGAAATTCACTTCATCTGATCCATCAGATAGTATCCCATTGACATATATATGTACCATAATCATTTAAATACTATCATTGTTGACATAGAGTTTTTAATCAACTCTACTATACTAAAAACTGAACTTCTTCAAAAAATGATGAAGCCTTGAGTACCATACTATGGGTGTTTCATTCAACATATAAAGTACATTTATCACCTAAAAAAATCTATTATCATTCTCATTAATGGGAAACCAAAAGGATTCTCAATGTAGATATATTCTTCTCAAACCCCATTCATAAATGGTTACTTGAAATCCATCTGCAAGAAGCCAACCTTTCTTTTCACTACCATGGCTAAGAATTTTCATATAACATTCTTGACCATTGTTCTTGAAATAGTCTCCCTTGTTTGATTATTCTCAATTTGTTCAAGCACATCACTCACAGACTAATCCAAATTATTATCTCCACCAACATCATAAAATCATTTAAGCTCTACCTGAGATAAGTATGATGCTTTCTATAGAGACTTCATCCTCCTTGTCTATAATGGTGTTATCTGATCACTAATTATGTTTTGTCTATAAATTTCAGCACATTAATTCTATCATTGTGTACATACAGAATTTATCTCGCACATTTCATCATCTGAATATTCATCTAAATCTACATTGGGAACTAGAACATTCTCTGATATTCTTATCCCTTTATCACTACCCTTCATAGATTGATCATGTATTTGTAGAAGATTCCTCTCATTCTCTACTATAGTTACATCATGATTTTATAAAACGTTTATCAGCTTCTTTTTGAAGAATTTATATTCTTTTCATTTCTTTGAGTAACCAAGAAATATACCTTCATCTATTGGGGATTAATACATCATGTGTTTCTCATTATTGAGAATGAATCAATTAAATTTTGAAGAATCGAATATACTTCAATGATAGCCCCATTCCATACTCTAGGTCATATGGGTTCTTTTATTCTTTTATACCTACTAACACTCTATTTGATTTATATGTTGATGTAATAAAAGCTTCATTCCAAAACATATATTGATGGTATTTCTCAATTATCATTGTTCTAACCATGTTTTTGATAATTCAATTTCTTCTCTCAAGTAATCCATTTTTTTGTAATGTTATTACTAAAAAAACATGGTGCTTTATCCAATGATTCTCAATATAATCTTCCACATAGGAATATGTATACTCTATTACATTTTATGTTCAAATTTTATGAATTGTTTGACCCATCATCTTCTCAACGCCCATATGATAAGTTTTAATGAAACTGAACAAATCATATTTGTTGGTTATGATTGATACCCATGTCATTCTACTAAAATCATAAATGAAGAGAACATAATATCTCATCCCATTAATAGTTATATGTGAAATAGGTCCACACACATCAATATGTACCAACTCCCGTAGTTTTGTTTACCTTTTCTATTTTTTCTTATTTATCTTTCAAATGATATTCCCCTATTCACAACCATCACATGAATGAGAAAGACCACATGATAGCCTTCGGAGGTCACGCACATCATAATATATCACTGGATCATCCAATGAAGGTTGGATTAAGTTACCAAGTTTTTAATGTCATAACTTATTGTCTTATTCCATGGACAAAAATACATATCTTATTATCCACTTATAAGATATAGATTCTGTTTTTTTATGTTTTACCTACAAAACAACTGCACCATCTTTTCCCTTGGTGACGCATAATTTATTAGAAAAACTTATGGATTATCCTAATTCAAAAAATTGAGATAAACATATTAAGTGGTTATTGAGACATTTAATAACAAAAACATCTTCATGTCTTCAATCTTTTCCCCAATTTTTTCTTTTCCAAAGCCAATAATTTTCATGCAATCAACATTACCAAATATTATGATTGCAACATTATTATACCTAATTCTGGTCCCCAGATCCTAATTTGAAATCATATTTGTTGTGAATCCACTATCAACGATCTGTATTCTAGTTCAATCTAATGCTTTAAAAGAAATATCTGCAACTAATACTTGTTCATTTATCATCATTTTGATATATTATTTTGAAATCATACTCGATAAGGATTCATAATCTTGATCTTCCTCATAATTTGATGGACCAAATTCATCTAGTAGTGATGAAAATATATTTTTTATTATCATCTAATTTTATGATACATTTAGATACTTATTATGAACATATTCATTCAACAATAGACCATTTCTCTATATTATTGAGGTGCAATATCTTTCCATGTGTCTGATTCCTCAACAACTGAATAATTGACCACTAAACGATTCTATGGAATATTTTGTTCTATATGGATTCCATTACTGTTCTTTCTAATTTCAATACATCTAGTATTTGGAATAGACACTTTTTGTGTTTCCCATCATTCCACAACAATAATTTCTAATGAGGGTGCATTATTTTGTGTAACTATTACACCACTGACTGTCCCATGGGAACTCTAATTATTCTAATTCTGCATCATTCACAAATCAATCTTCAATATCAGAATGGGTTCGTATTGTATGACTTCAATCATGACTTGTTTATGGGGTTTTTCAAGAACCATACCATCCTTATCATTTTTATTTTATTTTTTCGTCTATTCTAACGGGCTTTCATGATCCACTTTAAACTTTTTTGTTTCCTATATGATCTACTTTTCTAATGTCACATTGGTATTGAATTGTTTTTCTTGATCTTCAAAACTTTTTTAGAGGATGATGAATTCATGTTCTTGTTCATTGATATGTTCGATTTTATATTTTGATGTTTCAGTGAAACTATCGATTTCTCAATTATATTCTTCAATTTTGATCTTGTAATCAATTACCTTATCGATGATCTCTTTCATGGATGAGATCAATTTTCAATTTATTCTTTCAACTCACACTTATCTTCTTCCTACTAGTACGTATAATTTTTTGAATCATGAACCACTTTTTTAAATTTTATCATTTTGGATATCTAAACATCTATTTCCTTAAGAGAGGATTCTAATTGAACTTTAAGGTCCACTATAACTTCATCTTATCCTTTTTCATTGATACTTTATTCAATTGTTATGGAATTTCTGACAGCTTCCACAATAGCATCTACTTCATGAACCTTTTACTCCTCCAATATGTCTCTATAAAATACTCTTGAATTATCATCATCTCTTGAAACTAGAATCTTCAATTTAAATAAATTTATCAAAAAACATTCGTCCCATTTTGCATATGCTAAGGAATTATTCTTGGGAAATTCTAATTCGTCCTCATAATATTTTGGAATCAATTTTGGGCACCCTGCTGCAAGATGTCCAATATTTGCACATTGATGTCTTTCAAGTGTAAGTTTCCCTTTTCACATTCCTTTTCCACATTGGAGATTTTGGAAATTGAATGAAATCACCTCATCAATATATTCATCTCCATGTCCATATTTAATGGTGAGCTTCTTCATATTCTTGAATGACACCTCTTTGGACATACCCTTTTCCACAACATCATTATCATTATTTATTATATCATATGCGACAAGTGTATTGTGAACATTATCCAATGTCTGATCATTCAGATCATTATCTTACAATACTAAAACATTATATTTAATCCAAGTGGGTTGTTTAATAATTATATCCTTCACAATGATTAAATATTCAATAATTTCTATAAAATGACACATTTCATCAACAAAAAATTTTATCCAGTCAAATAAGGTATCAACAGACTCATTAGGGTGCATTATAAGATTATCATACTTGTTCCATGATACCTATAACTTTTCATCCCAGAATTTGGAGTCTCTATCATAAATATTCATAAATTTCTCCCACGTATCATGTTATGAATTGCATTAACTGAACGATATATATATTTAATTGGACATGGATCCCACTAATTCCTTGATTCCTTTAGCATCTAGATCCAAATCCCTTCAGCGAGCTTCTGTTAAAGAACTACTGCCAACACTGGACAAAATACCAAGAATTGTAGCTGTAATTACATCCATACATATTGATCAGAAGAATTATTTCATCCATAAATTCGATAATAGAATGTTGTTTCCCTCAAATATCATACTCCATGTGTTAATGAAATCATCCATTACTTCTACTGATAGAGGGACACTAACTTTAACCCCTTATATCTAATACCAATTACTTGGACGATTAGGTCAAATACCCTGAGAGGGGGTGAATCAAGGTATGGTAGTTCAAAAATAATTCCCATTTAAATATGTTATCTTCATTAAACAATAACTCTTTTCTACTTCTATAGTAAAAATGTATGAATGGAAATTAAATCACACAAAAGACACAACGATTTGACTTGGTTCACCCTCCCTAGCCTACGTCCATGGAAGACAAAATGGAAAAGTAATGATTTAATAAATCAAATAAGGTCACTAAAAAAATATAATTCTTGGGATAGATCACTTCTATTACTAGTCTATCATCCTTTAAATGTTTTAGGGTCCGTTCATTACTTTCCCAATGATCATTCCCTTTGTCCCTTTCTCTAGATCACTACCGGTGGAATGGATCACTATTATCATCTTCCATTGATCACTTCACCTAGAAGCGATCCCAAAAAATTTTATGGACATATAGGTCTCTTAATTTTGATGAATTTATGCATCCTAAACTATAGGTGGATTCTCTATTAAAGTCACTCTCATCTGTGTACTGTTAGATTGTAGAAATTAATTTCGTGAAATATTTTAGTCCATTCATAAATATCCTCAAGTCCCCCATGAACAACCTTGCACCACATGGTGTGAGTGATTTGTAGACCAAATCTTCTTTCTAATAAATATCCTTCTTCTTTAAACCATTTTAACTTATACGAATAACTACTTCTTCCATGGACCACAACTTCTTCCACGTATTATCTCTTATTCCATGAACCACTTCTTCTTTTGCGGACTACCTTTGCTTAGGTGGACAATCTCTTATTCCGCATATTTACCATACTTCAAAAACTCTTTCCCTTTTTGTTACAATGATCCCTAAAACACCCTATATTGAAATTTCATCAAGGAAACCATTTGCAGAATTTCTTCCCCATGAACTCTCCCTTTCACATAATCCTCCCTCCCAAACACTTTCTAACTTCACTTAATTCTTCTAGGAAAAATAATGTTTTATATTGAAATTTATTGTACATTATAACCTGATTTTGTGTCCCTGTATATGAAAATATATCTTCAAATCAAATAATTCTTTTTACCAAAAACATTGATGTGTTACAGCCTTCACCACAAACAGTTATGAGGTCCACAATGATCCTTTGTTCCATTGTGGCGGCTTATATCTTCCGTAAACAGAAATCATTTTCACCTAAATAAATCACCACCACATTCTACAATAGTTGATCTATTCAATGAAATAAAATCCTTTTGAGGACTCCAAGCCTCCAGTCAACTGTTTTTCATTCCCTGTTCGCATAGCGTCCTTTGCGGTCCACATAGCACTACTATGCAGGAATCCAGACTTTTTTGATATTCCTTCCCCGCTCCGCGTAACTATTTTGCACTCTATGAACTGAGAATCACAATATGAAAAATGTAAACTCAATTTCATTCTATTCCAAAACATTCTTCATATTTTGTGATCGAAAAATTTGGACAAAACCAAGAAACTATGGTTCCTTAAAAGCCTTCTTTGGAAATCACTGACCATACACATTCACTGTCATCCAACTTTGTCCACAAACACAGTCCAACCAAAATCTCTCATTTGAAACTTTGAGTAAAATTTTACCAACATAAATAAAAATAATGTAATGGAATGTATTAAATCATTTAAAAATTAATTTTTCCTTTTAGATACTTCAATCTAAAATACAATTTTCAGTAAAAATCATTATTTCTCATTATTCCATAAAAACTAAATATTTCTAGAAAATTATCAAAAAATTAATTCTATAATAATATTGACATGATTATTGTAATAATTAAATTAATTTTTTAAAATTAATATTCATTAATTTGAAAATTTAACTTTTAAATAAAATCTTATGAGAAATGAGTTTAATAAAAATATTTCCTTATCTATTTTTATGATTGACATAAAATATATATAATGAATATAACTACATAATTCAATAATAATATAAAATATAAAATTGGTTAATTATATCATTTACATAGGTTATTAAGTTCTCCCACTTTTTAAATTTCACCCTCACAATATGAATTCAAGATTAAAAACCAAAGGTTTGACATTTTGAAATATCTTTGTTGAAATTCCATAGACTAAAACGGGTTAATAAAACATCCACATGATATGAGAGAAAGGATGTTATGAAGGATATATGGAATAAGTACTAGTTAGGATTATATGTCAAATTAAAATAGTTAGAATTGAAAACATGGATATGAAATAGGAAACTAAATCCCAAGTACCGATGGAGAGTGGTAGATAAAACGGTCATGGGAAGGTCGACAATAAAAAACCGGAAATCTATGATGGTTTAATGGGCCACATATTTCATGATAAGAAAATTAAATGGATAAATTATTTGAATCAAAATACTTTTCTTAATGTTTGGTAATTCCTTTACTACATAATCTAGGAACATATTGAAATATACATACATTCAAATGATAATTTATTACTTCAATAAATTTCTTTAAAACTATCACATTTTGATCGAAATAATAAGTATTTAGATGCATTTTTCATGCTTGAAAAACTATAATACTCTTTTATAGATCAGAAAATCCATAAAAGAGTTAAAATATATTCATCATCACTCAATACATTATCCTAAACCAGAAATGTTAGAATATGATAATATTGTTTCCAAAATTAATAAAACATTCAAAAAAGAAAAACTAATTAAAGCTTCAAAATTAAACAGTAATTCCAGAAGTTCAACATTAATAATTAAATAAATAAATATCCTCAAATGTACTCAAAAATATTCTATAGAATGATTGAAACCAAAAAATAATCAAGAGTTGATCACATTGTCATCCTATATAAAATATAGCATTTCTCTCTAAATAACATTAATCACTCTAAAATTCCCATACCAAAAATACAATTATCCTAAGAACATAATTTTATATATTTTTCAAACAATCCCTTAAATAACACAGATCACCAGAAATATCTAATAAATTCATATAAACATACAAAATATAATTAAAACATTTTGTTTCATATAAAATCCGATATTTCTCTTCTTAAATTAATTATATAACCCTCCACAAAATTATAGTTATATTATTTCGAAATTACACTAGTGACCAAAAACATTTCCAATTTTATGGTTACCTATTTCAAAAAAAAGAACCAATATGAACTTAACCTTTATCCATCTCTCTGTTTAACTATAATGAAAATGTTATACTAATTTGGATATCATGTAGACCAATTGTAGGTGATGCACAATTGTCGCCCTTCAGTTGTGGGTTCAAACCTCACGACCCTTCCAGATGTAATGAGATGTTTACCAACATGAAAGTTGTACCTTTTCAAAAAAATATATTAATTTAATACTTATAAAATTCCAAGAAATGTGGTAATATTATTAATATAAAATTAATATAATCAACATTAATTAAATATTTTTACAAAAAAATTCATCTTAGACATTTCAATTTTGCATCCAAAAATATAATAACACATAATAACCTCAATAATAAATGACATAAATATAATCGTAGTCACCCTAATAATTCAGGAAATAATTAAAAAAATGTGGTTATTTGAATTTGAACATAAAAACAACCATGAAATTGTAAAACCATGATGAAATTCCTAACTCTTCTGGTCACCACAAAAAAATTAACATTATCTCAAAGGTTATATAAACCCTCTTTTGATACCAACTATAAGGACCCATTCATATATATTAAATATTATAGTATCTTCTAAATATAAATCACTTTATTACATTTGCATTGATATTTTACGTTTACATTTATATATAATAATGTCAAAACACATACATAAAAACTCATTTATTTAAAAGTAGAAACTTATTAAAAAATATCTATTTTTTAAAATAAGAAACTTTTTGACACAAAATATGATTTATTATCATGAAAAATAATCAATAATTTAAACATTACAGATTATTTAACAATAACCATCTTTAATCCCTATGATTGTGTTTTAATAATGTGTGATGAGAAAAAAAATATCATTATGGGACATAAAAAGTATGTACTTGTTTGTCAACTAAGAAATATGATAACCCATTTAATGTCTACCTTTCTCATAAATGTTATGTGATCATATGAAATATAAAATTTTCACATGATAAAAACACAATATTGTTTCTCAAAGAAAACCATTAAAATCTTTATAAAAAAAATAAAACCCATTTTTGAAATTTAGAGGATCACATTCATAAAACACTTTAAAAAACCTTTTAATTGGAATAAACACACGACCAAATTCTGATTAAATTTTCCTCAGAACATAATCATAACTCAATGAATTAGAGAGAGATATTGGGTCTCACCCTTAGTATAATCTATATTTGTCTCACCTCTTTTTCATGATCAATTATGGGGATAAACCCTTCAGATAAGCAATATCAGGTTCACCATTGATCTATAATGGGGATCAACCCATCGTATAAGCTATATCAGGAACACCTATCTTTATATAATTATAAAAAACCATTTCATGGAACTGAAAAATTATTCATTCAATTTTTCAACATAAAATCATTAAAAAAACCTTTTTAACCGACATGAAAAAAATATTGATATCCAAATTACCTATGGACTTTGGGATCACTAATTAAAAAAATGAACAAATAAGAATGAATTTAATTCCATTGAAAATAACCTTATAAACATGTAATGGAATTTTAAAATGAAAAAATTATTCATTATGCTGGTAAAATTCTTTTCTACC
This sequence comes from Viscum album, assembly GCA_963277665.1. Classification (NCBI taxonomy): domain Eukaryota; kingdom Viridiplantae; phylum Streptophyta; class Magnoliopsida; order Santalales; family Viscaceae; genus Viscum; species Viscum album. The sequence goes on along the minus strand of OY728153.1, from coordinate 285,019,255 downwards.
CTAAATGTTAAAAACATTCTGTTATATATTTTATTCGAAAATATCACAAAGTACGTTACATTGAAAATGAAAAAAATCTCTTCAAACGATTTTATAAAAATAAAAACATGGCTGAAATATATTTTATAAAATCATTGGGAATTATTAAAAATCAATTTATATTTATTTATAAATTATAGATATGGATTAAAAAATGAGTTTTAAGGGAACCTTTTATTATTATTTTTGGAAAAAAATACCTTACCATAATCTTGACTCATGACATGTGTTCTTTATCATCCTAAACAATAAATATTGGTTAATTATATATTTTCTTAAGAAAACGTTTCATTTTTATTATTCCACTTATATAACCTATTTCCGTGTAATATAAAATAACATAGTCACTTTAGTCCATGTCATGTATTTTGACAATATTCATTTCATATGTCCAAAATTACATTAGAATGATGAATATGGTAAAATTGTTCATTACTCTAACATATATATAATAACAAACGTGAAATAACTATCATTTTCATGCATTATTTATACTTTTAAATCCACCCATTTTCTATGTTTATAAAAATAAAAAATGTTATAATCATAGAGACGGTAGGTCGTATGTGCGCATGAGTAACATTTCCATATATCAACTATTATTATATAAATAAGGAAATATTATTCTATATTAAAATAATTAAACTAATATCATAAATATCATATTTCTTCTTCAAATATATGAATATATATCATATATGTAATGTCGTGAAGAAAAAAATGGCGTCGCTTTGTGGGGGTCGAAGTCCACACATACGGCTGAACGACATTAATATTTTTAGTCCATAAAATGATAAGGATATAAATGATAAATAATATTTTCTTAATGGTAAATACGTAATTATTATCATATAAAATCATTAATTCTATCATTATAAATTTTTTCACTGGTAGTGATGAAAAAGAATTAAATATGTTTAGCTGGATGTAGTCCTATATACACACGAACGATGAATTATTTCCAAATTTGATTGATGATGATATAAATATAGGTCCTAACACATACATAAGAAAATAATAAATACTTAGGACATTATAATTTATTTTTTAGTAAGATTTAATTTGTTTTTAGGGACTCAGAATAAGAAACAACTCTAAAATACCAAGATAAAAACTATATATCATCGTTGGAGATCCGCCTTTTTTGAAAACCATAAGTCGTTTATGATTGGTATTATGCATATAAATCTATATCTAAAATTTTATAAGGTATTATATTATGGTATTTTTGATGGTATTTTCCAAAAAATATGTTTTTATGTTTGATGAAATGAAAAGAAGATGATCTCTTTATAAGAGAGTAGAGGTGCGATATTGGTATTTCGTAAAATATTAAATTAAAAATAAATTAATTTTTCATTAAAAATAGATGATTTGATTTTTATTGATAATTAAATACAATTATGAGTCTAGATCCCATCATTAAATGAAAATTATACAAATTTTTACTATATTTCAACCCTTATATTTTGGTTTAAACTTTTATTTGACCCCATTGACTCTTACTATGACAACATGGATTTTTACTCGTTAATAGTTAATATATATAATATTAAAGTAAAAAAGTACATATAAATTGCTTGTGGTTGATATTTAAAAATGTATTAAAATAAATTGGACGAATTTAATATTTCTAGGAATTTAATATCGTTTAATTTGTTTTTATTTACTATAAATTAACCATAATGTAAATTTTTTAGAACTATTCATTAATTTGAATTAAATTATATCAAAAAACATCTATATTTTATCGAAACATTTAATTATATTAAAAAAATATTATTAATGTAACATATCCTCCAGATAACACCATATCAGAATTATTACACTTATTAAAAACAAGAGTCTGACATGTTTAAAATTTCATAAAATAAAATACTATAATAGTCATAAAAACATTAAAGGGGACCCAAAAGGTCATATATTTTACAAATTGATGATTATTTGGAATATATACTCAAAAAATAATGTTTTGGTATGCGTTTAAGTCAGTTAACGGTTCTTACCAATTTATTTTTAACCTACATTACTTTACCCTCTACCATGGTAAAAATATTACAGAGATAACTATTTATAATTTTTGAAAAATAGAAAAACCTGTTTTTTAAATTTGGTCCAATTGATTAAAAATATTATATCTATTTTTAATGATACATAATACATATTTTTGAAAATTTAATTTATTATTAATTTTAAAAATCTCAATGAAACAATATTTTTCATATAAATTCAAATTTTCAATATCAAATGTTATCTTACTAAATAAATGTATAAAATCCATTTAATAAATAAAATTGGATTAATTTAAATCAAAATTAACTATTTAATGGTTTTTAAAAATATCAAATAAAAGTAAGATTTCAATATCAAACATTTTTTTGACTATTCCTCGAAAAATCAATATTTTATGAAATTTATCTATAATTAATTCTAAGATAATTTTGAGAAGACTAATTTTAAAATTATTTGTTTAAAAATTAAATTTATTTATTTTCAAAATTAAACAATTAATTAAAATCATATAAGAAATGAGTTTCATAATTATATATGTATTTTTATTTTAAAAATTACTTAATATATTTATAATGAATATAATACGTAATTCAAGAATACTAATACATTTTAAATTATTTATTCTCTCAATTACATCATTTGTTACAAAAAAATTATTTTTTTAATAAGCTATTATATTATTTTAGGAATTTGGAATTGATCATCATAAATAAGATCTTCAGTATAAGGATTCCAAAATATCTTCCACTCACACTAAACTATTTCATAATTAATTTGGTGAGTGAGATCAAAATGAGTAGGAGAATCACTTTATTAGATCAAATATTTCTTCTGGTTTACCCTAGAATGATAACTACCTATTTAAATTAATCTATTTAAATAATACATGTATTTTTTTCAAGTTAGTAATGATCAAACTTATAATGAATAAATAAAATATATAGATGATGGGAATAATAGTAAGTATTTTAATGTATAAGACTACATGTTCATAATTAAAATGAGGATTATCTCATCATGAATATCCATATATCACCCATGTATGATTTTTAAGAAGTATCAATGATTTAATAATATGAGTCATTTTTGATTGAAACTCTCTATGTTATTCTTACAACCATATAACAAAGAGAATCAATACTTGATCCAACTAAGGTAAATATTAATCGTTTACTTCTAGAATCATATGAAAGACATTTTGAGGAGTGCATTGATTATTTTTTCATTACAATAAAATCATATATATTATTTTTACATAATATTCTATGATATAAAATCATAATAAGGATATGAAATTTTTTATCTTTATCATTGAAATTCAAATATAGGGGAGAGTATAATAAAAAAATAATGTTCCTCATGTCAGAACTATTGAAAACGTAATTTTTATTACTTTTCGACATAGAATATTTTAAAAATAAATTATCCATGGATAATTTCATATTTATAATATTCATCAATAATTTCTCGGTATTGCTCATTGTAAAGCCAAGAGTAATGGTCAATTATTTTTCACTGAACCAGTTATTATCGATATAAGCTCGGGTAATTTTAAAATTAAAATATGTTTATTATATAGTTGAATTGTTTGGAAGTAAATTTAATTAGTCTACAAATGTATTACCAATAAAAATATACTAAACATGTTTATAACTAACATTACATGAGGTTGTCAAAGAATCCATTTAATAATTCCCTAATAATACCATTATATGAACTGAAGAAAAAATATAATTATAATGCTTATAGAATATCAATCCACCTATATTTTATTATGAAATAATTGTTGGTTTTTTAATGAGGTGAGAATGACTTGTCACCAATAATATAAATTATAGTTATTTCTGCTGTCCCAGATAAAGATCTTTTAAAAAAATATTGATGGGGAAAAATGATACAAACATCATTAGTGATAATTTTTACTAGCAAAGGATTTAGGTCTTTCCAGATTATTTGAAAATTAACTATCATATAATGATATATTTAAACACTAATTTATTAAATCATATAAATGTTAAAATCATTATAATGTTCATTCATATTGATGTTATAGAAGAGAGATTAATCCAGATATAGGATAATTCTTATTCCAATGGTTTAATGGATCAAAAATTTATGGTATTCACCCATAATATCAAGATATAAACGATACCAATTTCTTTTAGAATAATATTTATATAATCGAAAATATATACCCAAAATTTTGAATTCTATATTTAAGAACACCATCAGTGTTGGATATGTGTTTCACCAAAATTTGATTGTAAATTTTTCTCAAATAGTATATGAGATAATATAATAAAGATGAGTCCTACCATCATCACCTAATGATATTATATTCTCTCTATTGGCGATAAACCAATATACCATTCATACCACACAGTCTCCCAAAACATCTAAAAATATTTCCCTAAACACTCATATGGTTCCATCATGAAGTTCGTTAACTACGCCCTCTGATATAAAAGATCACATCATTTTAATATATTCAATGCTTTATGGGATTGATTCATATGATGAATGATGTTTTTAATTGTTTCAAATTTTCATCATAATTTTTATTTATCATATTTAATGTAACATTTAAAATGGATATTCTTAAATGAAATTAGTGTTTCATTGATATATATATATATATAAATTTTTTAGATTTATTTTTTATAATCATTAATTATTATAATAATCCTTAAAATTAATTACTACATTTGTTTTATTAAATTTTTACTAACATATCATTTCTACTAATACACATGGGATATTCCTTAATATTTACTTTTATTAATCCAACATTGAATTTCACACATGATTGTATTTTTTATTTTCAAAAATGGTACAATATTTTTTGAAAAATTAAGAAATTTTTATGAATGGTTGTATATAAAATTTTCTGATATTTTTATAGGGAAATTTCTTGATTTGTTTATATTAAAAAATTTATTTAACTGTAATGATTTTTGAATATCAGAAAGAGTCATTTTTATTCTTCATATTTAATCGAGCATGAAATATGTTTTAGTCTATCATGAAAGCGATAAGAGTTAACCATACTGGATTATGGATTCAATAAAATAATGTAATAAATTCAACCATTTAAAACATCCTTGGTAACCAAAAATAGAATATTTCAAATACAGATTCATCCATGAAGAGACTATATTGGCCTTATTTTAATAGACTAGATTCCATACCATAAAAATGGAATCCATAATGTGTTTTTAGAAAAATAATTAATTAAATTTATTAAAGTGACTACGTATTAGAGTTTAGAACATTGTGATGTTAATTTTTCATTTACAATTACTATTTTCTAATGATTTTTATCTATTTTCTAGTAATATTCACATAAAATATATTTAATTAAATTACCTAGTATGATTGAAGAGATACATTATTATTAATAACCCTACCAAATTATATAATTTTGAAAATCAATTTTTTACTATTATATTTCAAAAAAATTCAGAGGATTTTGACCTAAATATATTAATAATATTCATATTAAAACAATTTAAGAATAAATGTAATTAAATATAAAAGTATCAAATTCATAATTCGTCAAAAAAATTATATCACATTTTTAGAATAACATTTGTAATCCTATTTTTCATATATAAAAACAACATGTATAAATGTTGATGGAAGACACTCTCATAATCTCAATTCCATAGAATAAATTTTGACAATAATATGAGGCACTTAATGAGAGAATAAACGCAATCAAAAAACCAATTCGATCATTTTCATCAAAAGAGAAGAAGAGAAAAGGGATAATTTTCAAATATCTTCTCTTTAATTTTATTTTATATAGATAATAATGTTTTAAAATATATTTATTACTTATGAACCTATTTGTATTATAGTAAATAATTTTTGAATCATTTGGAATCAATATAATGAAATTATTATTTCCCACAATACTCGGAAGAAGTGTTTTTTATATTTAAATTGAGTAGTTTGATTTTTTGTACTTATTGAAAACCAGATCCATGTTATGGAATCTCTTGATGAGGATAAAATTACTCTTGTTATAGTGTTTTATTAACTTTATATTTATTCATGTTTGGGATTATAAGATATTTTTGATGTCTAACAATATTGATTAATCCTTTTGTTATTTTACTAATTTTAGTTATTTTCTCATGTGAAGGATTTTATATAAAAATTTATGCCTTTATATTTATATTTATATAAATGGAATAATATTTATTTATGATATTTTATAAAAAATGTTACTGTTGTAAATAAATTTTTAATCTATTTACTCTTTTTATTAAATGTGGTTTATTATATTAGTGTGGTTAAAACTATTTTTAGTGAATTATATTTTCTAAATTATATTTTTATTTACTGATTACTGATTTGATAATCATTATGAAAAAATATTGCTACTATAATATTATTATTTAATTTTTCATAAAAAAGTGGAATCCAAAAGTGATTTGATGAGAGTCCTTAGAAACACGCTCCAATATTTGGTATAATAATTATATATCTATATTAAAAAATAGATAAACAATAACAAATTTCTATAAAATTTATATTCATTGTCTTTGGAAATTAGATATAATAATGATTAATATATAAAGAGGATCTATATATATCAATGAATCGATGGTCTGTATATATTTCGAAGTATAGTTCATTCCATATGGATCTGTAAAACATAAAAAATTTAATGAGCATTGAATCGTAGTATGGAAAACAATAATCATGTTATTGTTGTTTGGTCAGAATAATACAAACAACCATAAGAGGGGGTGAATTTTCTTTAATAAAAAATATTCCACATTTCTGGATTTTGGAACACATTGTGATTTATGTGCATATGTTGCATATAATTTTGTACATAGTATAAAAAGTGGTTAAATAGAAATAAATAACATATATTTTATATTATTTCTAGGAACAAAGATCCCCTTGTCCACTCCATTAATTTACTCGCTCTATGAGAATGGTGAATTTAACTAGATGGGTCTTCTATTCATAAGACTATAAATTCAAAACCCTGTGCAGGTAGTTGAAATATTTAAAAATAAGCCTAAAAGATCCGTATGGATCATTAACATTGAACTAGTTACCCATATCTTAGATCTAGAATCCAATACTCTACCACAAATGGGTTCGAGTAATTGGAAGACTAAAAAATAAAAAGAGATTTATTTAAAGATAAATCGGGTTGAACCTTATAATTGTAGCTGCTGAAATTGATATTATAAGGATCATATTATTCAAAAATAAAAGTCGTTATGAAAGGGTATATATGAATATATCTCTATTTCAAAATGATCTTTGAATTAAAGTCGCAACAGATAGTAGTAGTAATATTACCATAGTAAAATATTGACCATGTATTTCTCTAATGTGTATCTTCCTTCAAAATCAAATGTTCATTGAAATAGCACAATTAAATATTCTTTCCCAGAAATAAAATATATGTTTTTTATATCCCATATATTTGAAATAATAAACTGGTATAATATATAAATAAGAGAGCCTACTTTGTAATTATAGATCCACAAAATCCAACTAATATAACACATATATTCAAATATGAATTTACCAAGGGAGTCGTAACATCTCTTAAGAATAAGAGAGAAAATCTCTATTGAAAAAAGTTCATTGAAATAATCAAAATGAGCATGAATCGGTCAAAAATCATCTTTAAAACCTCTTGAAATGTTGTAAAGAACATTGTATAAATCACTGAGAGAATGAAGAATTTAAATCTCTGATGTTGAAAAGTTAAATGTTAGATTTCTTCACAAAATGAAAAATTACCAAACATAGGGTTCAACTATGAACCATTCATTATCAAAACATTTTTTCAAAAATGCAAATTGGAACATAATACTAAGGTGGATAAATTTAAGATTTCTGTCCTCAAATGTAGGGTTCCTTACATAAGTTGGGTACTTTACCGATATTTTCTTTTCCATTAAATCATAATATTCCATTCATACATAAGGTTCTTTATCCATGCATCCCTTTTAGTATACTGATGCTGATCCATACGCAGCTTCATCCAATATAAGGATGAACACAAGTGTATGGTCCATAATCAATATACATTATTTCAAGCTCAGGGTTTATTCCATACATTATGTTCTAAATGTAGGGTATGATCTATGTTTCCATAGAACACATAAGAGCATTGCTAGATATTTAAAAAAAATAAGTGTGAATTAAAATCATGAATATAATTCCATAATAAATAAAACAATTAATAAAAATTTATTGAAATACACGTAAATTAATATCATTTGTAAAACAAAAAAGGGTAATTATGATCATCAAAATCAATTAATATATATATATTATTATTGACACAATACATTCCCAACAATGTGCCCCTTTTTTATGATCACAAAACCCATAAAATATCCAATAAGGAATATTTACAATTATAAATACTATGAATATAAATTTTTATTTTTATGTTAAAGAACTATTTTGATAATAATATAATTAAAATGAAAGGTTGTGTCTACCCAAGTTTCTCCCTCTTGGTGATTTCAAAAATAATGTAAAAAAGTTAATAACAAATTTTTTTCATAGAATAGTAAATAAATGTTTATAATGTTCTGGTTGTATAAATAATACAAAGGTTCTAGAAGTACACATATAAAAAAATTAAAATAAACCATTAATAAAATTATTAACAAAGTAATTTTATGAATAAATACAGAAAAATTATATTTGAGGTTTTAGCTGGAGAGAAAGGTTTAAACATGTGTTCTGGTGCAAGGGGAAATTATTGGGTTAGGATAAGGTTTTGGTGGAGCCCGAGCCACTTCAAAAATTTCTTTTAAATCTTTTATCTAAACATTATTCATGTCTTTATGATTGTCCCCTAACATCATTATCATTTTTAATAAATCTTGAATGAATTTCTAATTTAAAAACAAATTGATTTTGTAGAAGACATGAAAATTATCCACTTTTTTACAGAAACTAAAATATATTATCACTAAACTTATTTTTTTAGTATCCTGATACCTTATTCACTTGAAGTCAGTTGCTCAAAAAGAAACTTTTGATTGTCTAATGGAAATGAAAATAGTGCATTATTTCACTGATGATTTTTAATATGGCTATTCATATCACATATGAAAGATGTGATATGCTGAAATATTCTGATCATATATGAAGAGGATGGTGGTACAGAGGTAGATGTAAAAGCATGGCTAACTCTTCCCTTGATAGATTCGAATTGCATCACCAAATTCCAATTCAGATATTCAAATTTTGTTTTAGAAACAGATTCAGATTTTATCTGACCAATCTAATACTACATTTCTCTTTTAAAATCATAAAAATATCTTCTTGACATAAAGATTCTTTATTCTTTTGAATTTGATTCTGAATAGACTTTATCCCTTTTCTTAGGGATGATAAATTTTTAAAATCATCAAAATATTTTCATGAAACATCCAACAACTATCTAAGATTAAAATTCTCTATCTTATCTTTGTTAATCTCAATCCAAATATCATCAATATGATTTCTGATTGAATCATATGTCCCTTCATAAGTATTCATTGACTAAATTTTTTTCGAAAATGTATAAGGTATTTGAATATTATTTTTCTGTATATTGTTCAATTAAATAATATAGATTATCAATCAATTCTATTCTTTTTCCAGAAACTAATTTAGGTTTCGCAAAAGAATGAACCACAATTGAGAAAGCCTGATTCCCAATAATCTCACCACCACCAGTTACTGATCTTTTTTACTTTTTTTTCTTCTTGAGTATTTTTTACTTGAAAAAATTGTTGATGAACAATTATAGGGTATTGATATTTACTATCTAATTATCCATCCTCATCAAAAATAGGTTCTTAAAAATAATCTAAATGGGTTTCTTCTCAATAACCAAACACGGGTTTATAAATATATTGTTCTTCTATAATCCTTTATTTCCAAACATCTTAACCATTAATTTATTATTACTCCTCATCTTCTTCATCAAGGTCTATATTATTATATCTTTCCATTATTTTTGTTGGTTTTTCAACACCTTCTATCTAGGATTATTCAACACATTCATTTTAGAATGCACATTGACCCCCTAAGAAAAAGATCGAAAAATATGTTAGTCATTCACAATAACTAGAATATGATTTTATTTCATAGTACTATAATAAAATTTAGACATCCTTATACTCCATGGATTCAAGACATTTTTGTGATGACATTTAAATCTAGAATGTAAAATATGAATCCCATTCTTTTTAAATAGAAATAAAGAATGTATAATTCCATATAGATAAAAAATAATTCATTATAACTAGAGAAAATAAATTATAAATGTTATCATGTATCTTAGAAAATTCATTTTCATGCTTGTAATGAATAAAAACATAACATAAATATCTGGGAACAAGATTTTCCCCATCTCAGCTACACTTGGAGCAATTGAATTTTAAATAAACATGACTAAAACATTCTGATCTTCCTCAAGGTCCTTAAGAAATATTTTACTTATATTTCTCGATCAAAATAGATGTAAAATATTATATTTAGTACTATAATTTTGAATTCTAATAGATCTAATATCAAAGTGGAATACTCCCTCATGAAGGAATTTTGGAATTTGACCTAATTCTATTAAAGAAATTTAAAATTCTATATCGTTTATCCATGTGGATATCATATTTTATCTTTTACCAAAACTAAAATGTACATTACTATAGAAGTTAGTCACTTATAAATCATAAAGAAACTTTATATTCTTCTCATTGAACATAAATTTAATAAAATTAAACGCTTGTTCTTGTTTGAGTTTAACATTTGTTTGGCACAACAATTTTAATTCTTCAACCATTACATGAATAATCCTTCTCAAAGACACATGAAAGCACATAGAATCACAGGGATTACCATGATTTGTTCCCTTGGTCTACACCACTTCTATGAATTTAAATGTGTAATGTTTTCAGATTATATGGTTCAAGAGAAGGACAAGTGTTTTGGAAGAAAAAACGATTAAAAAAATAAAAGGTTTAGATTAGTTGAAGGGTTTTTTGATAGGTGATGTCATGGTTTGGTTTCTCATTCCAATTATATATTGTAATAATTAATATTTAGGTTATGAAAACAAGAAATTTTAATCAAAAAAATAATAATTATTTAAGAAAATAATTGAAATACTACATCTGAATGTGAAAATAAAAATAAAATAATAAAAACAATCAACCAATTTAGTAGAAATAAATAATGAAAAGTAAAAACTAATACATATTATTTGAAAAAACTCATAAATATTCATTTCAAAATAAAAAAAAACATATACACATAATAATGTAAAAACATACATTAATAAGTGGTTTTCTAAAAATATATTCTAATTGATATTTTTTATTAAAAAATTTATTTTATATATCCCTTTTTAAAACATGGTGTGTTTGAAAATTATGTTATATATTAATGTGCATAGTCATAAAATGAATTATATGAATTTTTTGAAATATTTATAGCCCTATTATTATCAAATAAAATAGTGATACTATTAAAATTAAATCCAATGTCCAGCAGACTCATTTTCATGCACAATACTTGTGCACGGTAACTTCCAGAAGAAACATATTCTGCCTCGACTGTTGACAGGGAAACCAGGTGTTGTTTCATACTCAACCAATATAATATTTATTTTCCTAAAAGGTGATAGGTTTTATAGGTGATTATTATATCTAATATACAACCACCAAAATTAGCATCAGAATCAAAAAAATAAATTATAATCAGAATTTTTGGGATAATAATGAGATTTAAAAATTTTTCCATCTAAATATTTAAAAATTAATTTAATATTAGTATGATGGAATTCTATTGGATTGGACTGAAATATAGAACATAAAAAATCAACCAACATTATGTTTGGCCAGATAATAGTAAGATATCAAAAACTACCAATCATACCTCTATATAACGTGTAATTCACTGGTTTTGCAGCTGCATTCAAATAATGTTTATATTGGTACACATGGGAGTTGTATATGTCCTCTTATTCTCAAGTACAAACACTATTAATAAATAAATAATATATTTACATTGATTTAAGAAATTTCTATAAACATATTAGTAAATCTAATGTCCCAAAAATAAATTCCGTTCTCTCATCATATATATTTCAAAATCTTTTCGCATTTGATTTTAAAAATGCTGACAATGATTTTTAATAGCTAATAAAAAAACATTATCCACATAAATTTGAACTAATAAAATATTAGAAAAAATAGTTTTCTTAAAAAGTGTTGGATAATTCAATCAAACATTAAATCCATTTTTAATAAAAATGATCATAATCTGTCATACAATGATATAGGTTCCTGTTTATATCCTTAGGGAGATTTTGTTTGTATGAAAAGAGAATTTTTTTTTTGTAAAATTTAAAAATATATAGTTTTTTTAACTTAAATATTCTCCAATAAATATCCACATAAAAGGATGATTTAACATCCATATATTATAATTTAAAATTCATATGAGATGTACAATATAATAGGATTCATGTAGATTATAATCTAGCTACATGGGAACAATATCATTATAATCTATACCTTCTTCCTAATTATATTCTTTATCTAATAATTATGATTTAATTCATGTTATGATCCCTTGACCATTCTGTTTGTTTCCAAATACCCACATTGTTCCTATAACAGGATAATTTGATGGTCTCTCTGTAAGATCATAATATCATTCCATTTGAACTTGTTTATTTATTCTTGTATATCTAACATCCAACTATCATATTTTAAGGCTTATTCAATAGTCCTAGGTTCTAAATAATATATAAAAGAAAAAAATCATATATGATTCCATAAAATTATTCTATTTATAATTCATATATCCAGATCTCCTATAATAGTTTCTAGAGTATGGTTTTCTTGGGTTTTAGATTGTTTAGGAAAGATAGTTTCAAATAATTCACTACCCTGATTTTCTATACTAGAAAGATTTTTTTAATATCAGTTTCTAAATCATCCTTAGTTTTTTGAACTCTCATTTTATAAAATAAATTTGCTACATCATCTGTTTGATATTTCTCGTTAATAAAATAGTCAGTTTCATCAAGCACTGCATGAAATTATTCTACAACAATACTTGAATTTATATTAAACACTCTATAAGCTTTAGATGTAACAGAATGTCATAAAAATATTCCATCATATACTTTTGTATCTAACATAGCATGATTGTCGTTATTATTCATGATATAAACGTTGCATCAAAAATATTAACATACATTACATTAGACTAACTGTTATTCCAATGTTTAATGGGTGTCTTTTTGAGAATAGGGCTTATTAAAACTCTATTCATGATATAACATGATATTATTATATCTTATTCCATGAAATAGGTTTGATGAATGCATTCATTAAGCATATTATTATTAAATTTTTGAATATTATTATTTCTTTATTCCATAATTCCATTTTTTATGTGTTTATAGTTCAGAAAAAGATGGTTTAATATCATTATTTAAGAAAAAATAATTAAATTATTGATTCTAATATTTACCCCATGATTACATTTAAATGAAATTAATTTAAAACCTCTTTAATTTTGATGTATTTTATATAAAAATTGAATCATAGTGAATTCTTCAAATTTATGTTTTAGATAATATACCCATATAAAAAAATAATAATCATCAAATAAAACAAAAACATATAATTTAACAACCAAACTTTCTACTTTGGATGGTCCAAAAAAATCTATATGGATATGTTCTAATGGTTTAGATGTACCAATTATGTTAATATATTTGAAATTTGATTTGGTTTGTTTCCCAATTTTTCATGCATCATAGAATCTATTATTATCAAACATAAGGCTAGGAAAATAAAGAAAATAACTACATCTTAGAATATAAGGCCCCAGCCATAGAAATTGAAAAATATTTTGTTATGTTAAGAATTCACATTGAGGATAATTTCAAATTTAGATATTTTGAGTATTTAGGCATAACTATTGCATTACATATCAAAATATTACAAAGTAGACACTTCTACTCTATCAAATGTTTTTCCACAATAATAAATCTCCACACACAAAAGAAGAGATAGTTTTTTGATATAAATCTTCTTGAATACTTCCTCTCCCTTATCTATCATTATTCCTTGTCATAAAAATTTCAAAAACATGGGATGTGAAAAAGAATATAACTAAGGGTTAAAAAATAAGGAAGGAAAACATTAGTAGAAAAATATATATAAATAAATTAAATCATACTTCTCAATAATAAAACATATGCTCTTTAACAAATCACATCAAATCATAAGATTTATTAATAACACAAAAAAATAATAAATCACTAAGGTAACTTGTGGCATATATAACATACTTACATTATTGATTTAATAGCTATATACATAGTTACATTTGGAATACCCTTCATAATATTTTCCTTAAAACTCTTAGATGAAACATTAATGTTTACCTATTTCATGTTACCGAATTCATTGTAGAGGTATCTCTAGCTCACACGCCCAAGTTTTATCATGGAAGCACCCATATACGTAAAAAATTCTCATGAACAATAACATAATAATAACACATATAACAATCATAAATAAAATATATTCTTTTCACATTCGAATCACAATATATAATTTATTAATATTGACATAATCAATTATTTCTCAAAACCATTTTCAATACCAAAATAAATAAAAAGGTTATATGGTAATAAATTTCCATTCAAAAGAACTATTATCTGTAAAGGAATCCAAATATAAAATAATTCATGTCGTGGCGGAAATTTTGTTGTCACTACGCATGTTAAAAATAAACATCCCCTTTGTCGTTCAGCAAAATGCTACATAGAAAAATATTACATTTTTAATTAAATGAATTAAATTAAATGAAAAAATGTATAATTATACATTGTATAATATAATGTCATGTATAAACCAAAATATGCCTCATTTAAAGTATAATGAGACAATGTCCCTGAAAAAATTCAAATGCCTAATGGAATCACAAAAAAATTTAGAAAATGAGTTGATGAGGGAGAAAATGATGTCTCATAACATTGAAATAAAATGTAAAAAAATATGGATATAGAATAAAATATCCCAACGTATGAAAACAAAACTAATAGAGATAAAGTTATATACAGTAACACACCCCCTAGTCAATGTACTATGGTAAAACCCTAAGTACAAGGATGGAACATGGGAATTGGTGGAAGTGATGAAGGAGAAGTAACATAACCTATTTTTAACTATTCATATAAAATGAAATTTAGTGGGATAATTTTCTTGAGGGTAATAATGTAAAGACCTATAATTTTATCAATGGAATTCGTCTTCTTATAATTAATTCTTACATCACATAGAGAAATTAAGAAAACATTATTCTCATAAATGAATAATGATAAATTTGATAGATACCAAACTAATAAGAATAATAAATATTAAAATGGTAAAATTGATATAAAATAATTAAATAATTATAAGAAAATGATTAGCTTCTCGATCCAGTAGAATGAAAACACTCACGAACAATGCTGTTGAAATAAAATCAAATTTTAGTAATAAAATATCATTTTTGATGATTAATGTATATATAAACATGAGATAAAATAAAATTTAATGAATAATGAATGAAGTAAAAGGTATTTATATTACTTTGGGAAGCCATATGACCATTATTAATCTGATCATTGAAATAGTTACCTAACCATAGGAATAGAATCATGATTGTTGGAATAGTAACATGGCAATTGGAATTGTAATCTAATAGTTAGGAACAATACTTAGACTATTAGAATAGAAAACTCAACTATATATGTGTAAAATTGCATTTATGTATCATATAACATGAAAATATGATATATTTAAACCATGTTACATATAAATACATATTTTAAAAGTTATAAATTAAGTGTTTATATTTGTATAAAACATAAATGTTTTAATCACACTTCTATAAATAACATAATAATTTAATATAAACTATTTTTTCATAAAAAGGACTAATAAATTAATATTTTTTTTATTATGATATGTGTAGACCCCGAAAAACGCGTCCACAAAATTTTCCAAATGCTTCCATACATGATCCAAGATTGTAGTCCATTTCGCAAGCTTCGATTTGGTAGGTCGTAGGGCCCAAACGGAGTTACGGATTAGGAGTTATGGACGTTTGAAGTTGGGCTGGAAATCTGGTTCGCGAAGCCCATCCGCGAAGCCCCCCTCCGTGATCGCGGAGCGCCGCCGCGAAGCAATGAGGCGAGAGGCTCCGCGAACCCGTTTGACGTTTGCGATGCTCCGCGAAGACCCCTCGCGAAGCACTAATGCGAAGCACCGATGCGAAGCACCCGTGCAGCGCGGTCCCGCGAAGCCCCGCCGCGAAGCGCCCCGACCATCGCGGCCTCACGAAGCTCCAGAGGCGGTGATGCTCCACGAACGCATTTGACGTTCGCGAGCCGCCGCGAAGCTCCAGATGCGGTGATGCTCCGCGAACGCATTTGACGTTCGCGAGCACGCCGCGAAGCTCCTGAGGCGGGGCGGATGTTTAGCTTCGCGGCGCCCCTTGCCTATAAATACCCAGCTCACCCCCCTTCTCCGGACGGCAGAGGACGGCCACGGCCACTTCGCCCCTTGGGCGGCCGAGCGGAGCTCCACATTGCGGCTCCGCGAAGCCATGCTCCGCGAGCAGCTTCCTTCGCGTTGCTGCTCCGCGAGCCGAGAATCCAGGAGTCCATGCTTCACGAGCCTATGCTCCGCGATGCTGCTCCGCGAGACCAAGCTCCGCGAGAGCCCTTTTCTCCGCGGGCCCTTGCTCCGCGATGCTGCTCCGCGAGACCAAGCTCCGCGATGCTGCTCTGCGAGACCAAGCTCCGCGAGACCCCTTTGCTCCGCGAGAGACCATTGCTCCGCGAGGCCATGCTTCGCGAAGCTACTTCGTGAAGACCCATCCTTCGCGAGGATCCTACCTTCGCACCCACCGGTCCATACCGCGCGGGCTGCGCCCCCGCACCCCCGCTCGGGGTCAGTGCCGGGCTTCGGTCCCGGCCCTCCGGGCCGGGATGCCGGGATTTTCCATTGCGCCCTTATGCGCTCCCACCTTCCACCTATGGAATACCATGATTAGAGATACTTTTCCACACACCATGAAATACCTTGAGTTGACATATCCTCTTGGTTTCATTCCATGTCGTGAGTCGAGATTCTCATCATCAATTCCCCGAGTACCTCGAGTCGAACCATCCCTCAGGCAACTCCTCCAAACCCGATCACTTGGCTCATATGCCAGGTTCAACCAGAAAGGGCTGCTTTGCGAAAGTCCCAACACCAACCATTTCTAGGCACCTTCTGCCAATAGTCCTATCTACATGACTATAAACTGTAGTACTCCCTATCTAACAAATGATAGGATGCCTCTCACTTCTAACGAGAGATGCCTCATTCTCTTATCATGAGATGCCAATAGTCCTATCTACATGACTATAAACTGTAGTACTCCCTATCTAACAAATGATAGGATGCCTCTCTCTTCTAACGAGAGATGCCTCATTCTCTTATCATGAGATGACAATAGTCCTACCTACATGACTCTAAACTGTAGTAAACCCTGTGCTCCAAACATAGGATGCCTCTTGCTCCAAGCGAGAGATGCCTCATGCTCCAAGCATGAGATGCAAACAGTCCATCCTACATGACTATAAACTGTAGTAATCCTTATGTTCCAAACATAGGATGCCTCTCACCCTATACGAGAGATGCCTTATGCTCCTAGCATGAGATGCCAATAGTCCTATCTACATGACTATAAACTGTAGTACTCCCTATCTAACAAATGATAGGATGCCTCTCACTTCTAACGAGAGATGCCTCATTCTCTTATCATGAGATGCCAATAGTCCTATCTACATGACTATAAACTGTAGTACTCCCTATCTAACAAATGATAGGATGCCTCTCTCTTCTAACGAGAGATGCCTCATTCTCTTATCATGAGATGACAATAGTCCTACCTACATGACTCTAAACTGTAGTAAACCCTGTGCTCCAAACATAGGATGCCTCTTGCTCCAAGCGAGAGATGCCTCATGCTCCAAGCATGAGATGCAAACAGTCCATCCTACATGACTATAAACTGTAGTAATCCTTATGTTCAAAACATAGGATGCCTCTCACCCTATACGAGAGATGCCTTATGCTCCTAGCATGAGATGCCAATAGTCCTACCTAAATGACTCTAAACTGTAGTATTCTCCCTATCTAACAAATGATAGGACGCCCAATTCACCAGTGAGTTGGGATGCCCTCATGGCCAGACATGAGGAAGACATTACGGGAAGCTTCCAAGCATAATCCCCATTCACCAGTGTCGCTCCATAGCGGCACCCGGGCAGCTTCCTAGCGTAAGCCCCATTCACAATTGCCGCTCCTTAGCGGCACCCGGGCAGCTTCCTAGCGTAAGCCCCATTCACCAGTGCTGCTCCTTAGTGGCACCAGGGCAGCTTCCTAGCGTAAGCCCCATTCACCAGTGCTGCTCCTCAGCGGCACTCGGGCAGCTTCATAGCGTAAGCCCCATTCACCATTGCCACTCCTTAGTGGCACCCGGGCAGCTTCCTAGCGTAAGCCCCATTCACCAGTAATGCTCCATAGCGGCACACGGGCAGTTTCCTAGCGTAATTCCCATTCACCATTGTCGCTGCTTAGTGGCACCCGGGAAGCTTCCTCGCGTAAGCCCCATCCACTGTTGCGATCCCCATCCAGCGGTAAGCCGTTGTGATCCTTATCCAGCGGTAAGCCATTGTGATCCTTATCCAGCGGTAAGCCGTTGTGATCTGATGCAGCGGTAAGCCGTTGACATCCCCATCCAGTGGTAAGCCGTTGTGATCCTATGCAGCGGTAAGCCGTTGACATCCCCATCCAGCGGTAAGCCGTTGTGATCCTATGCAGCGGTAAGCCGTTGACATCCCCATCCAGCGGTAAGCCGTTGTGATCCTATGCAGCGGTAAGCCGTTGACATCCCCATCCAGTGGTAAGACGTTGTGATCCTATGCAGCGGTAAGCCGTTGACATCCCCATCCAGCGGTAAGCCGTTGTGATCCTATGCAGCGGTAAGCCGTTGACATCCCCATCCAGCGGTAAGCCGTTGTGACCCAATCCAGCGGTATGCCGTTGTGACCCAATTTAGCGGTAAGACGTTCTGGGCCTCCATCCTGGAGTAAGTCCCAACACCATGGGCCGCTCAACGCGTAAGCCCCTCTCGCTTCTCACGGACGCACCCTTCGCGACGTGATCGTCAGGTCCTTGCAACCTCTTGTTTCTCACACCGAGCATGACTCACGTGGGCTTAGAGTGAGCACCGACCCTGACAAACTTTCTTCTGAACTACGAGGTCTTTGATCCATGTCAAGGCATGGTACGTAGGACGCCTTTATGAGGTTCAAGCCCACCAATAGTGGACCAAGGTCTACATTCACGTCGGTTCACCGGCGAAACCATCTGAACTACGAGGTCTTTGATCCATGTCAAGGCATGGTACGTAGGAAGCCTCCATGAGGTTCAAGCCCACCATCAGTGGACCAAGGTCTACTTTTCTCCTGAACTACGAGGTCTTTGATCCATGTCAAGGCATGGTACGTAGGAAGCCTCCATGAGGTTCAAGCCCACCATCAGTGGACCAAGGTCTACATTCTTCTGAACTACGAAGTCTTTGATCCATTTCAAGGCATGGTACGTAGGAAGCCTCCATGAGGTTCAAGCCCACCATCAGTGGACCAAGGTCTACTTTCTTCTGAACTACGAAGTCATTGATCCATGTCAAGGCATGGTACGTAGGAAGCCTCCATGAGGTTCAAGCCCACCATCAGTGGACCAAGGTCTACTTTTCCCCTGAACTACGAGGTCTTTGATCCATGTCAAGGCATGGTACGTAGGAAGCCTCCACGAGGTTCAAGCCCACCAATAGTGGACCAAGGTCTACTTTCACGTCGGTTTACCGGCGAAGACCATTTGAACTACGAGGTCTTTGATCCATGTCAAGGCATGGTACGTAGGACGCCTTTATGAGGTTCAAGCCCACCAATGGTGGACCAAGGTCTACTTTCACGTCGGTTTACCGGCGAAACCCATTTGAACTACGAGGTCTTTGATCCATGTCAAGGCATGGTACGTAGGAAGCCTCCACGAGGTTCAAGCCCACCAATAGTGGACCAAGGTCTACTTTCACGTCGGTTCACCGACACACTCACCCGTCGTTTATTCACGTCAGGGGTCACTTTCGTCCTGCATGACGTTAAACTGTATTCTCCGAACTACGAGGTCTTTGATCCGTGTCAAGGCATGGTACGTAGGAAGCCTTTATGAGGTTTAAGCCCACCACCCATTGGACCAAGGTCCACTTTCACGTCGGCTCACCGACACACCCACCCTTCATTTCACGTCGGGTCCCATCCTGGTCCAGTGGTAAGCCATTGCGATCATCACCCATTTGAACTACGGGGACTTTGATCTGTGTTAAGGCATGGTACGTAGGAAGCCTCCACGAGGTTCGAGCCCACCCATCACCCAATTCACGTCGGTTTACCGGCACCATCCCGAACTACGAGGACTTTGATTCCCTGCCACGGGGATACGTAGGAAGCCTCTTCAAGGCTCAAGCCCAACTTCACCGTCGCCCCTACGATGGTCCCATTTCATCCTCCTCCACTTCACTCATCCATCCATCACCCATCCTGATTCTCACCCGGGCCGCCACATCCCGGTGGAATCATTCCATCCACCTCCTCGTTGCTCCTAGCAGTGCATGGGCCGCTTTCCATGCGTAAGCCCCATCATATCTATGGGTCGTTGTCCTCTGTGTACACCCCGATTCATCACCCTTTTCCCCTCTAGGGAGTGCACCACCGTGGATCCATCCTTATTGGGCGTTCTGATCCATCGCCTTGGTAAACCTTCCAGGTGTTCCCTCATAGGGATATGCCAATCTGGTCCGTCTCTGTGGGATGTTCTGACCACCCTCATTCCGTCTCCGCAAGACGTTAAACTCGCGGCCTACCTCGTCATAAACATGAGATGCCTGAGGAAAACCTCGGATGGAATGCCTTTGGTGTAACCGTCTCTGCTAGACGTTAATCTTGCAACATACCCTGTGCTAAACACATGAAGCTGAGGAAAACCTCAGATGTACGCCTCGGGTTCTGCACCCTTGAGATGCCCTTTTATGAGGAAGAATACAGGTTCCCCAATGTCCACGCACCCAGAGATGCCCCGACATTCCTGATGTTGCCGTTTACTCCAACCGAAGGTCGCTACCATGTCAAGACCCTATGGAAATTCTTGACGGAAGTAGTGTAATTAACCGGCGTCCATGACGATATGGCACCGGGAAGAGTTTCACGAACTACGTATTAAATCTATAAGGGAGACCCGGACTAGGTGATGAGTTCTGAGGAGGAATCCACAGGAGGAAGAACCGACATCCCATCATCCCGTTTCGATCAAGGAGCAGACGTCCCTGAATAAGGAGCGAATGCCGCCCGCCTTTGGAAAGCGGGAATGCGGGGCAACACAGCCGCGCGTCCTCACAGACGGATGCGCCGCCCCGGCGAAAGCGTCGGAAACAGAAATGGTGAACCCGACGTGAATCTCTTCTCCTTCAATAGCGAGTACACCAAATGTGTTGGGAAACTTGAGGCATCATCCATGTGAATTCCCTCTCCATTATATGTGAGAGGATGAGTAACATTCGGTGTTTGAAGACTATGGTCCATCGGCTCCTCGCCGACTCCGCCGGCTTAAGAGGCCGCGCAGGTGGCTCCGCCACCCGACTCCATCGGCTCCTCGCCGACTCCGCCGCCTCAAGAGGCCCCGCAGGTGGCTCCGCCACCCGACTCCATCGGCTCCTCGCCGACTCCGCCGCCTCAAGAGGCCGCGCAGGTGGCTCCGCCACCCGACTCCATCGGCTCCTCGCCGACTCCGCCGCCTCAAGAGGCCGCGCAGGTGGCTCCGCCACCCGACTCCATCGGCTCCTCGCCGACTCCGCCCCCTCAAGAGGCCGCACAGGTGGCTCCGCCACCCGACTCCATCGGCTCCTCGCCGACTCCGCCGCCTCAAGAGGCCGCGCAGGTGGCTCCGCCACCCGACTCCATCGGCTCCTCGCCGACTCCGCCGCCTCAAGAGGCCGCGCAGGTGGCTCCGCCACCCGACTCCATCGGCTCCTCGCTGACTCCGCCGCCTCAAGAGGTCGCGCAGGAGGCTCCGCCACCCGACTCCATCGGCTCCTCGCTGACTCTGCCGCCTCAAGAGGCCGCGTAGGTGGCTCCGCCACCCGACTCCATCGGCTCCTCGCCGACTCCGCCGCCTCAAGAGGCCGCGCAAGTGGCTCCGCCACCCGACTCCATCGGCTCCTCGCCGACTCCGCCGCCTCAAGAGGTTGCGCAGGTGGCTCCGCCACCCGACTCCATCGGCTCCTCGCCGACTCCGCCGCCTCAAGAGGCCGCGCAGGTGGCTCCGCCACCCGACTCCATCGGCTCCTCACCGACTCCGCCGCCTCAAGAGGCCACGCAGGTGGCTCCGCCACCCGACTCCATCGGCTCCTCGCCGACTCCGCCGCCTCAAGAGGCCGCGCAGGTGGCTCCGCCACCCGACCCCATCGGCCCGTCGTGCCGACGTCCAGGCTTCCACGCCTTCCGGGCCCCATTGCCCCGTCGTGCCGACGTCCAGGCTTCCACGCCTTCCGGGCGCCATCGCCCCGTCGTGCCGACGTCCAGGCTTCCACGCCTTCCGGGCCCCATCGCCCCGTCGTGCCGATGTCCAGGCTTCCACGCCTTTCGGGCTCCATCGCCCCGTCATGCGGACGTCCAGGCTTCCACGCCTTCCGGTCTCCTTCGCCCCGTCGTGCCGACGTCCAGGCTTCCACGCCTTCCGTGCTCAATCGCCTCGTCGTGTCGACGTCCAGGATTCCACGCCTCCCGGGCTCCTTCGCCCCGTCGTACCGACACTCCGGGATTCATCGCCCCTATAGGTCAAGGTAATGTAGTCATCCCTACTACCCTTGCGACACTCTGTGTCATCCCAACTACCACATGGCATCAACCACAGATGTCCTCCCTGTGGCCTTGAAACCAGCTTGTGGAAGGATCTTCATGATCAGGGGGTTTTAAGGAATTCCCCTCATATAGATCCCCCCTCATCTCGAACCACTAGAATGGAGTAGAGATGACCATTCCTCTACTGACACAATTCGCGTGGTTTACCGTCCCAGTTGCATGACGTTAAACTGCGTAACAACCATGTCCTAGTTGCACGACATTAAACTGCATCATCGTCCTGCATGACATTAAACTGCATCATCGTCCTGCATGACGTAAAACTGTTCATCTTCGTCCGTCATGACGTAAAACTGATCGTTATCGTCCTGCACGACATTAAACTGCATCATCGTCCTGCACGACATTAAACTGCATCATCGTACTGCACGACGTAAAACTGCTCATCTTCGTCCGTCATGTCGTTAAACTGATCATTATCGTCCTGCACGACATTAAACTGCATCATCGTCCTGCATGACGTAAAGCTGTTCATCTTCGTCCGTCATGACGTAAAACTGATCATTATCGTCCTGCACGACATTAAACTGCATCATCGTCCTGCACGACGTAAAACTGTTCATCTTCGTCCGTCATGACGTAAAACTGATCATTATCGTCCTGCATGACGTAAAACTGCTCGCCATCGTCCTGCACGACGTAAAACTGCTCATCTTCGTCCGTCATGACGTTAAACTGATCGTTATCGTCCTGCACGACATTAAACTGCATCATCGTCCTGCATGACGTAAAACTGCTCGCCATCGTCCTGCACGACGTAAAACTGCTCATCTTCGTCCGTCATGACGTTAAACTGATCATTATCGTCCTGCATGACGTAAAACTGCTCGCCATCGTCCTGCATGACGTAAAACTGTTCATCTTCATCCGTCATGACGTAAAACTGATCATTATCGTCCTGCACGACATTAAACTGCATCATCGTCCTGCACGACGTAAAACTGCTCATCTTCGTCCTTCATGACGTTAAACTGATCATTATCGTCCTGCACGACATCAAACTGCATCATCGTCCTGCATGACGTAAAACTGTTCATCTTCGTCCGTCATGACGTAAAACTGCACATTATCGTCCTGCACGACATTAAACTGCATTGGTCCTGCACGACCCTAAACTGTGACTTGGTCCCGCAAGACCTTAAACTGCATCTCCGTCCTCACTGCAAGACGTTAAACTGCAAGTCAGTCAGGTCTTCCTGACCGAGGCTCAGCCTCAGGCCCCTCGGCCTCTTTGGGCCCCTGGCCCCGTCTCCACCGAGGTCTGGCCCCAGGCCCCCCTCGTTTCTCTCCGACTTACCCTCTTACGGGATCGTATGGTACAGTGTAGGACTACGTCCTCACGTTGGGATCATGTACCATGCCGCACACATCCCCGAATGAGATGCCCCTCGTCCCGCATGACGTTAAACTGCACGTCAAGAACTACGTACGGCTTGATTCCCATCTTCATGGGATACGTAGGAACGCTCGGACGCCTTGTCTCGAGCCCAGCCCCAAGCTTCTCTCTTCCACTATTCCCTCTGGGAATGGTCTCCTTGGAGGATCGTTGTGTAGCAGGGCGTCGGCTTTCTTGGCCCCGCTCATGCAACCCCACTCACGCAAAGATTGTAAAGGTCGCACCATGCGCCCACTCCCGTTCTTCTACCCTCCCACGTCCTTACCGCATGACGCTAAACTGCATGGCCTTCAAGAACTACGTATGGCTTGATTCTCATCCTTATGAGATACATAGGAACGCCCGGACATTTTGTCCGTTGGCCCAGCCCAAAAGCCAAAATCTTCCCCTCGGGTCAAGACATGGTGGGGTGCACACTTTTGCCCCGACCCACGTCGAGCAAGCCTCGACTCGGCTACACATTCCCCCCTGGAGGTGTTTGCCCCTTTCGTGGATGGATTCACACCCGGAGGGGCCCCCAAGAACGGCCTGGATACAAAGCCCAAGGGCTCTCCTACCGATACGGGCCAACGCCCCTGAGGGTTTCTCAAGCAACAAATCGAAACAAGTCCCGCGTTGCGAATTTGGTCAGTGGTCGACGCTCATTTGTTGCCCCCATGCGGGTCACCATAGGAACGCTGTGTTTCGAATATGGTCAACAGTGATTCATTCTGCCCCTTCCTGAGGTGACAAACTTCCCCAGGTGGTGCCAGTGATCGGGCCCACAGCCCAGGATTCCTCACCCGGAGCGTACGGTGTGGTGTAGGACTACGTCCTCATTCACGTCGGGATCATGTACCATGTGGTACGACTCCCCTTCGGAGGCTCAGCCCCAGGCCCCTCGGCCTTTCCAGGCCGCGGCCCAGGACCTATCTTATAGGATTGTACGGCATGGCATAGGGCTATGTCCTCACGTCGGTTTTTACGCCATACTGTACACCTTGCTTAGGGATATGTTATTCGCCTCCTCGTCCGGTATGACGTTAAACTACATTTGGAGAACTACGTGTGGCTTGATTCCCATCCTGATGGGATACGTAGGACCACCTGGATGTCCAAGATCCGGGTCCAGCCCATTCCTCGGGAATCCTCATCCCATCTTGGCCTTCTGGCCTATCCTTCCTCCATGAGGGGATCATATGGTGCGGTGTGGGATTATGTCATCATTCAGGACGGTCTCGTGATGACCACGCCATGCTCCCACCCCCTGCTGATTTGTTTCGTCGATCCCTCTTTTTCGGCGGTTCTCCAATGTGCTTAAGAGTACTCTGGTTCATTACCTGGAATGCCAAGCTTTACTCGGATACGTCCGCACCCGCTTTCCAGGCTTTGTGTATCCCCGCATCAGGGCTTTCACCATCTTTCACACCCGGAGGGACCCCCAAGAACGGCCTGGATACAAAGCCCAAGGGCTCTCCTACCGATACGGGCCAACGCCCCCCAGGGTTTCGGACGACAAATCGATAAAATCCCGCGTTGCGAATATGGTCAGCGGTCGATGCTCGTTTGTTGCTCCCACCTTAGGCTAACGCGATACAGACGCTGTGTTTCCTTCATGGATAACAGTTTTCCTCTGTCGTCATGCCAACCCATTAAGCCCAAATGCCGGGTACACAATTCACACCCTTCATCACTTCATCATGTCCAAGTAGAATTTCGGGACTCTTGGTATCTTTCCCCCGTGCACGTCTGCGCGTTTGAGGAACAAGCTACATCAAAGGTGTCCTTCGGAACTCTCTGCTGACTCCCCTTTAATGGATGCCCCAAGTATTGCGATAAGGATCCCCCCCTTGTTTCCCACACCGAGTTTATCTCACGTGGGCTTAGGGATTGGGTTGACCTCTGTGCTTGCTCGGGAGTTGTCACCACCCACGGTCCGAGCTCTAAGACCATAAACTAAGACTCTCATCTGGAACTACGTTCAAGACCCCTTGTCTCCGAACCCAGCTTGAGTTCAGCAAATTTACCCCTCTAATCCTGCCTTCAGGACCCTGATCACAGGACTGCGTGGCGCAGTGTAGGACTACGTCCTCATTCACGTCGGGTACGCAACAACTGCACCACGCACGCCCCCATTCTGAGGTTCAGTCCTCCTATCCCCTGTCCTGCATGACATTAAAAGGCACCCTTTCAGAACTACGTGTGGCTTGATTCCCATCCTAATGGGATACGTAGGACCACCTGAATGTCTAAGATTCGGGTCCAGCCCCACCTCGGGGAGATCTCCTGATTTCCCGGTCACCTAGGCCACTTGGTCCATCCCTCTCCAGCAGGGGGTGCGTAGGTATGATACAAGGTTGTGGGCATCATGCCCCCCTTCCCCTGGGAATCTGCCATCTCTCGATCACCCTCAAGGTTGAGTCCCTTGGCTCCCTGTAGTGGTTCACCCATGTGTTGAGAGTACTCTGGTCTAGGACCAAGAGTGTCAGATTCAACTTGGTCAAGTTCCTTCCACTTGTCAAGCTTCGTGTTCCCCTCTATTCGGACTTCCATCATCTTTCACACCCGGAGGGACCCCCAAGAACGGCCTGGATACAATGCCCAAGGGCTCTCCTACCGATACGGGCCAACGCCCTCCAGGGTTTCGGACAACAAATCGATAAAATCCCGCGTTGCGAATATGGTCAGCGGTCGATGCTCATTTTGTTAGTCCTCATTTCAGGCTAATGCGACAGGATGCTGTGTTGCGAACATGGTCAGCAGTAATCCTCTGTCGTCACGCCAGCCCCTTCAGTCCTTGAATGTTGGTTGCATGATTCACATCATTTTCCACCCCATCATGTCCAGGTGGAATCTCGACACTTTTGGCGCTATCCCTCAGTGCGCCTTTGCATGCTAGGGGGACAAAGCTGCAACCTGGCGTCCTTTGGGACTCCCAGGGTCCGAGCTCTAAGACCATAAACTAAGATCCATTCGGGACTACGTTTAACTTGATTCCCATCCTCATGGGATACGTAGGACCGCCCAGACGCCCTGTCTCCGGGTACAACCCATTCAGGAAGCAAGTCTCTCTCCCTGTTTTACCTCCGGATGGCGTACAATTTGATGTGGGATCAAGTCTCTGTCAAATGTGTTTTATAAACACTGCGCACATTTCCCGCCTAGCATCGTCTCTGCTACGTCTGCGCTGCATGACGATAAAATGCATGCTTGGTCCTATCATACGGCCTTAAACTGTGACATTATCGTCCTGGCCGCACGACGAAAAACGGCACCGCATTGTGGTGACCTCGCTGTAGAGGACATCACGTTGGGTACTGGCCACGCGCCATGCCATTTGTCAACGCCCATCACGGATTGATTCTTGTGGCGACATCACGACCTACAGCTCTAGGCCTGTCGCTTCACAAAAAAAAAACCATTCACCTCAAAGAACAAACAAGATACATCAAATTCCGCTTCTTTTAGTGCAAGGGCCATGTCCGCACTTCCCCTTTCCCCTGGCATTGGTACCTTACCCTGCCACCTTCCAGAACTACGTATGGCTTGATTCTCATCCTCATGAGATACGTAGGAGCGCCCGGGTACTTCCCCGCGGGCCCAGCCTAACCCTGGTGTTCGGTCCCTCGACTCGAGCTCATTCACGTCAGGTTGTGATGTTATGCATCCCCTGATCCCTTTTTCCAATCCATGGTCCGAATTCTATGACCATAAACTAAGATTTCCCCAAGGGAAAGGAATCTGCTCCCTCTCTCTAATACGTTTCGTTGACGTATTCAGATGTGTTTTGACAAAAAGCCCGAAGCATGGGATTTTCACGGGGACATTCCCCTCATCCCATGACCAAGCTTCGTGAGCTCACTATTTGGATCCTCATCCTCTTCCACATCCAAAGGGACCCTCGGACGATGTGGATACTAAGCTTAAGGGATCTCCATGAATGCTGGACCTAAGGGCCCTTCAATCGTTTCAGGCCAACGTCCCCACGAATCTCTGACAACATTTGTGACACGGTCCCGTGTTTCGAACATGGTCAACGGTCGACCCTCATTTGTTTGCCCCCATTCTAGGCTAACGCGATAGGATGCTGTGTTGCGAATGTGGTCAGCAGTAGTCCTCCATCGCCACGCCGTCACCATCGTGATCCGAATCTCGAGCGTCATGATTCACACATTTCCACTCCCTCATGTTCAAGTGTAACTCCACCATACTCGGCTCTTTCTCTTCGCGCATCTAGATGCGCTGAATGATCGTGTTAGTGTGATTGGCCCGGTAGTCACCGAGCATCCCTTTGCCCTCACCTGCCCCTCTCTGCGTCGGGAAATTCCCACCACTACTGCTTGTTTCCCACACCGAGCACGACTCACGTGGGCTTAGTAGTTTTGGCTGGATGTGTACCAACACGGTCGGGCTGCTCCTCGTCCAGTATGACGTTAAACTGCGCTTTCAGAACTACGTACGGCTTGATTCCCATCATCATGGGATACGTAGAGACACCCAGGCATTTCACCTAGGGTCCAGCCCCATGAATCGTAAAATCATGTTCCTCCCTATTTCTGGCCCTCTGGCCTGACCGCTAGGGGGGAACTATGTAGCTGCAATTCTGCCCTGAACAAGTTCAGGATGCCCCATGATCCCATTGGGAAGCGACAGGCCCCCTCGCCAGAGGCCCTGTCTGGAAGAAAGAATGATCCGTGATCAGGCCGATGCGCCCATCTGGCGTACTCCCACCACGGTGGTGTAACTACCTAAGTGATGGATTCTGTTCGGACAGACCATCACTCCATGTTCCACGCTTTGCGTGCCCCTTATTCGGACCCTCGTCCTCTTTCATGACTGAAGGAACCCCCTAACGGCCTGGTCTCATGCCGCATCGGCTCACCTACCGTCCTGGGCCAACGTTCCGGAAGACGGGTCATGTCTGAAAGGACCCCCTAACAGTATGGATGTCTGACCTATGGTCCGCCAACTGTCCTGGGCCAACGTCCCAAAAGATTGATCGACAACAAATTGATAAAATCCCGCGTTGCGAATATGGTCAGCGGTCGATGCTCATTTGTTGTCCCCATTTCAGGCTAACGCAATAAGGATACCGTTTCACCGCCACGGCTAACGGTTGTCCTCTATTGTCACGCCGCATCCATAGTGTTCCGGATTTTGGGTATTGTGATTCACACCTCCCACTTCCCTCTGTTTGGATTGATTCTAACGCCCCTGGAGTTACCCCGCTCGTGCACCAGAGCAGGGTGGGAAAAGCAGGTCGGCTGTTCAGAGAGACATACTCTCCAGCCATGACCCCACTCTCTTTTAGGATTCCCCCAAATGGCGATTGACGTCCCATGTCGATCCCCCCGCACCTTCCGTCGGTTTACACTCTCGTATAGGAGCTCCTATTATCTCTTGTTTCCTGCACAGAGCATAGCTCACACAGGCTTAGAGATTTAGTTGATTTTATCCTCAATGCGATCGAGTTACAATGGACCCCAATGCACGCATTTTCCTCAGTCGTTTCCTCCGAAAGCGGTCCGCCTCGCCCTTCTCGTCCTCGTGGGACCCCGTTCTTAGGGGTGGCTTTTGTAGACCCCGAAAAACGCGTCCCCAAAATTTTCCAAATTCTTCCATACATGATCCATGATTGTATTCCATTTCGCAAGCTTCGATTTGGTAGGTCATAGGGCCCAAACGGAGTTACGGATTAGGAGTTATGGACGTTTGAAGTTGGGCTGGAAATCTGGTTCACGAAGCCCATCCGCGAAGCCCCCCTCCGTGATCGCGGAGCGCCGCCGCGAAGAAATGAGG
Source organism: Viscum album (assembly GCA_963277665.1). NCBI lineage: Eukaryota > Viridiplantae > Streptophyta > Magnoliopsida > Santalales > Viscaceae > Viscum > Viscum album. The sequence continues at coordinate 284,988,944 of OY728153.1, read as the reverse complement.
CGAGAGGCTCCGCGAACCCGTTTGACGTTTGCGATGCTCCGCGAAGACCCCTCGCGAAGCACTAATGCGAAGCACCGATGCGAAGCACCCGTGCAGCGCGGTCCCGCGAAGCCCCGCCGCGAAGCGCCCCGACCATCGCGGCCTCGCGAAGCTCCAGAGGCGGTGATGCTCCACGAACGCATTTGACGTTCGCGAGCCGCCGCGAAGCTCCAGAGGCGGTGATGCTCCGCGAACGCATTTGACGTTCGCGATCACGCCGCGAAGCTCCTGAGGCGGCGCGGATGTTTAGCTTCGCGGCGCCCCTTGCCTATAAATACCCAGCTCACCCCCCTTCTCCGGACGGCAGAGGACGGCCACGGCCACTTCGCCCCTTGGGCGGCCGAGCGGAGCTCCGCATTGCGGCTCCGCGAAGCCATGCTCCGCGAGCAGCTTCCTTCGCGTTGCTACTCCGTGAGCCGAGACTCCAGGAGTCCATGCTTCACGAGCCTATGCTCCGCGATGCTGCTCCGCGAGACCAAGCTCCGCGAGAGCCCTTTGCTCCGCGGGCCCTTGCTCCGCGATGCTGCTCCGCGAGACCAAGCTCCGCGATGCTGCTCCGCGAGACCAAGCTCCGCGAGACCCCTTTGCTCCGCGAGAGACCATTGCTCCGCGAGGCCATGCTTCGCGAAGCTACTTCGTGAAGACCCATCCTTCGCGAGGATCCTACCTTCGCGCCCACCGGTCCATACCGCGGGGGCTGCGCCCCCGCACCCCCGCTGGGGGTCAGTGCCGGGCTTCGGTCCCGGCCCTCCGGGCCGGGATGCCGGGATTTTCCATTGCGCCCTTATGCGCTCCCACCTTCCACCTATGGAATACCATAATTAGAGATACTCCTCCACACACCATGAAATACCTTGAGTTGACATATCCTCTTAGTTTCATTCCATGTCGTGAGTCGAGATTCTCATCATCAATTCCCCGAGTACCTCGAGTCGAACCATCCCTCAGACAACTCCTCCAAACCCGATCACTTGGCTCCTATGCCAGGTTCAACCAAAAAGGGCTTCTTTGCCTAAGTCCCAACACCAACCATTTCTAGGCACCTTCTGCCAATAGTCCTATCTACATGACTATAAACTGTAGTACTCCCTATCTAACAAATGATAGGATGCCTCTCACTTCTAACGAGAGATGCCTCATTCTCTTATCATGAGATGCCAATTGTCCTATCTACATGACTATAAACTGTAGTACTCCCTATCTAACAAATGATAGGATGCCTCTCTCTTCTAACGAGAGATGCCTCATTCTCTTATCATGAGATGACAATAGTCCTACCTACATGACTCTAAACTGTAGTAAACCATGTGCTCCAAACATAGGATGCCTCTTGCTCCAAGCGAGAGATGCCTCATGCTCCAAGCATGAGATGCAAACAGTCCATCCTACATGACTATAAACTGTAGTAATCCTTATGTTCCAAACATAGGATGCCTCTCACCCTATACGAGAGATGCCTTATGCTCCTAGCATGAGATGCCAATAGTCCTATCTACATGACTATAAACTGTAGTACTCCCTATCTAACAAATGATAGGATGCCTCTCACTTCTAACGAGAGATGCCTCATTCTCTTATCATGAGATGCCAATAGTCCTATCTACATGACTATAAACTGTAGTACTCCCTATCTAACAAATGATAGGATGCCTCTCTCTTCTAACGAGAGATGCCTCATTCTCTTATCATGAGATGACAATAGTCCTACCTACATGACTCTAAACTGTAGTAAACCCTGTGCTCCAAACATAGGATGCCTCTTTCTCCAAGCGAGAGATGCCTCATGCTCCAAGCATGAGATGCAAACAGTCCATCCTACATGACTATAAACTGTAGTAATCCTTATGTTCCAAACATAGGATGCCTCTCACCCTATACGAGAGATGCCTTATGCTCCTAGCATGAGATGCCAATAGTCCTACCTAAATGACTCTAAACTGTAGTATTCTCTCTATCTAACAAATGATAGGACGCCCAATTCACCAGTGAGTTGGGATGCCCTCATGGCCACACATGAGGAAGACATTACGGGCAGCTTCCTAGCATAAGCCCCATTCACCAGTGCCGCTCCATAGCGGCACCCGGGCAGCTTCCTAGCGTAAGCCCCATTCACAATTGCCGCTCCTTAGCGGCACCCGGGCAGCTTCCTAGCGTAAGCCCCATTCACCAGTGCTGCTCCTTAGTGGCACCAGGGCAGCTTCCTAGCGTAATCCCCATTCACCAGTGCTGCTCCTCAGCGGCACTCGGGCAGCTTCCTAGCGTAAGCCCCATTCACCATTGCCACTCCTTAGTGGCACCCGGGCAGCTTCCTAGCGTAAGCCCCATTCACCAGTAACGCTCCATAGCGGCACACGGGCAGTTTCCTAGCGTAAGCCCCATTCACCATTGTCGCTCCTTAGTGGCACCCGGGAAGCTTCCTCGCGTAAGCCCCATCCACTGTTGCGATCCCCATCCAGCGGTAAGCCGTTGTGATCCTTATCCAGCGGTAAGCCGTTGTGATCCTTATCCAGCGGTAAACCGTTGTGATCCGATGCAGCGGTAAGCCGTTGACATCCCCATCCAGTGGTAAGCCGTTGTGATCCTATGCAGCGGTAAGCCGTTGACATCCCCATTCAGCGGTAAGCCGTTGTGATCCTATGCAGCGGTAAGCCGTTGACATCCCCATCCAGCGGTAATCCGTTGTGATCCTATGCAGCGGTAAGCCGTTGACATCCCCATCCAGCGGTAAGCCGTTGTGATCCTATGCAGCGGTAAGCCGTTGACATCCCCATCCAGCGGTATGCCGTTGTGACCCAATCCAGCGGTAAGCCGTTGTTACCCAATTTAGCGGTAAGCCGTTCTGGGCCTCCATCCTGGAGTAAGTCCCAAAACCATGGGCCGCTCAACGCGTAAGCCCCTCTTCGCTTCTCATGGACGCACCCTTCGCGACGTGATCGTCAGGTCCTTGCAACCTCTTGTTTCTCACACCGAGCATGACTCACGTGGGCTTAGAGTGAGCACCGACCCTGACAAACTTTCTTCTGAACTACGAGGTCTTTGATCCATGTCAAGGCATGGTACGTATGACGCCTTTATGAGGTTCAAGCCCACCAATAGTGGACCAAGGTCTACTTTCACATCGGTTCACCGGAGAAACCATCTGAACTACGAGGTCTTTGATCCATGTCAAGGCATGGTACGTAGGAAGCCTCCATGAGGTTCAAGCCCACCATCAGTGGACCAAGGTCTACTTTTCTCCTGAACTATGAGGTCTTTGATCCATGTCAAGGCATGGTACGTAGGAAGCCTCCATGAGGTTCAAGCCCACCATCAGTGGACCAAGGTCTACTTTCTTCTGAACTACGAAGTCTTTGATCCATGTCAAGGCATGGTACGTAGGAAGCCTCCATGAGGTTCAAGCCCACCATCAGTGGACCAAGGTCTACTTTCTTCTGAACTACGAAGTCTTTGATCCATGTCAAGGCATGGTACGTAGGAAGCCTCCATGAGGTTCAAGCCCACCATCAGTGGACCAAGGTCTACTTTTCTCCTGAACTATGAGGTCTTTGATCCATGTCAAGGCATGGTACGTAGGAAGCCTCCACGAGGTTCAAGCCCACCAATAGTGGACCAAGGTCTACTTTCACGTCAGTTTACCGGCGAAGACTATTTGAACTACGAGGTCTTTGATCCATGTCAAGGCATGGTACTTAGGACGCCTTTATGAGGTTCAAGCCCACCAATGGTGGACCAAGGTCTACTTTCACGTCGGTTTACCGGCGAAACCCATTTGAACTACGAGGTCTTTGATCCATGTCAAGGCATGGTACGTAGGAAGCCTCCACGAGGTTCAAGCCCACCAATAGTGGACCAAGGTCTACTTTCACGTCGGTTCACCGACACACTCACCCGCCGTTTATTCACGTCAGGGGTCACTTTCGTCCCACATGACGTTAAACTGTATTCTCCGAACTACGAGGTCTTTGATCCGTGTCAAGGCATGGTACGTAGGAAGCCTTTATGAGGTTCAAGCCCACCACCCATTTGACCAAGGTCCACTTTCACGTCGGCTCACCGACACACCCACCCGTCATTTCACGTCGGGTCCCATCCTGGTCCAGTGGTAAGCCATTGCGATCATCACCCATTTGAACTACGGGGACTTTGATCCGTGTTAAGGCATGGTACGTAGGAAGCCTCTACGAGGTTCAAGCCCACCCATCACCCAATTCACGTCGGTTTACCGGCACCATCCCGAACTACGCGGACTTTGATTCCCTGCCACGGGGATACGTAGGAAGCCTCTTCAAGGCTCAAGCCCAACTTCACCGTCGCCCCTGCGATGGTCCCATTTCATCCTCCTCCACTTCACTCATCCATCCATCACCCATCCTGATTCTCACCCGGGCCGCCACATCCCGGTGGAATCATGCCATCCACCTCCTCGCTGCTCCTAGCAGTGCATGGGCCGCTTTTCATGCGTAAGCCCCATCATATCTCTGGGTCGTTGTCCTCTGTGTACACCCCGATTCATCAACCTTTTCCCCTCTAGGGAGTGCACCACCTCGGATCCGTCCTTATTGGGCGTTCTGATCCATCGCCTTGGTAAACCTTCCAGGTGTTCCCTCATAGGGATATACCAATCTGGTCCGTCTCTGTGGGACGTTCTGACCACCCTCATTCCGTCTCCGCAAGACGTTAAACTCGCGGCCTACCTCGTGATAAACATGAGATGCCTGAGGAAAACCTCGGATGGAACGCCTTTGGTGTAACCGTCTCTGCTAGACGTTAATCTTGCAACATACCCTGTGCTAAACACATGAAGCTGAGGAAAACCTCAGATGTACGCCTCGGGTTCTGCACCCTTGAGATGCCCTCTTATGAGGAAGAATACAGGTTCCCCAATGTCCACGCACCCAGAGATGCCCCGACATTCCTGATGTTGCCGTTTACTCCGACCGAAGGTCTCTACCATGTCAAGACCCTATGGAAATTCTTGACGGAAGTAGTGTAATTAACCGGCGTCCATGACGATATGGCACCGGGAAGAGTTTCACGAACTACGTATTAAATCTATAAGGGAGACCCGGACTAGGTGATGAGTTCTGAGGAGGAATCCACAGGAGGAAGAACCGACATCCCATCATCCAGTTTCGATCAAGGAGCAGACGTCCCTGAATAAGGAGCGAATGCCGCCCGCCTTTGGAAAGCGGGAATGCGGGGCAACACAGCCGCGCGTCCTCACAGACGGATGCGCCGCCCCGGCGAAAGCGTCGGAAACAATATGATAATTTTATGAATCTTTAATTAATTATTTAATTAGTCATAAAATCGATTATAATATTAACATCGTTATATTTAATATAAATGAAAATTTTAGTTACAAATTAAATTTCATCATTTAATCTAAAAATTTTCTTAAAATGGATTTTTTTTTTAAATCTACATGTAAAAAAAAGATACGTTTAATTTTTTGGTTTTTTTAAAAATAGTTGATTTTATGGTGAGAAGTGAACTATGATAATTTACATTTATACACATTATTATTATAATTCATGAATTTTTCATCCATGGATGATGTAATCACAAATTATATCGAACTAACAAAAACTAGATACTATATATAGACAAAAGAATCAATAGTATTTACAGTCTTGATCCAAAATAACAAATAAATAAATATAATATTCAAAACACCCCTCTCCTCCACTTATAAATAATACCCTCACTACCCCTTTCAATCACACCTTATAAGGCTTGATGTTTAAAAAATATCAACCAAATAATATCCTACCAACTCTGTAACATGTCTAAGTGCTAAGGGTATAATAGAAATACCTATTCCACGTTACATATGGGGTCCTTCAAGGAGGCAATTTTTAATACTTATCATTCTCAATCGACCCCCTTTAAATTATTTCTTCTCATACAATCCCCTAACCTCCCTCATTCAACAAGAATTAATGACTCTAGTATCATATATATAGTATAATTGTTTTTTAATATAATATCTAACAACAATACACTATTATAATCCTCTTATTCAACGAACAAAAACCATTGTCCATATTATATTGGTTAACCACATATATATATAATCAGTATTGGATTTCATTTACCATCACCAAGGTTTTTCATAAAATTATTATTATTATTACACAAGATTTTATTTAGTATATTATTACTAATTCCATGTTCTATAAATAATATATAGATATTAACTAAAATAAAATGAGACTATTTCGTGATGGTCATAAAAACCACAAAAATAAAGTAAAAATTTATCATTAACATTTTTTATGTGAATCATCATCATATGAGAAAAATGATATATAATATTATTTAAACTTCTAGAAGTGATTTAATATCATTTTATTTCACTTATAGAGATGTATTTCTATTTTACACGATCTACCATAATTACAAACAGCTGAACAAATCATGATATCACGAAGCAAAAACACTCAAAAAAGATAATTGAACATTATATCTAATAAAAATGGCCAGAAAATATCATAATTAAATAATAATAAATAAAATATTCTCATAAGAGGGTTTTCATTTATAAATTAATGACCTTAATTTTCTTATCTGTTTCATTAAGTTCATGTGTATTAGGAAATTGGACATAAGTTAAGGGATCTCTCGGAAAATCAATATTTTCATTGGGTTATAGTTTCTCTCTGGTTTCCTTAATTTACCTCATCATTATTCTTATATAATTATAATAAATATATATGTTACAAATATATATATTAATATATATATCAACTAATCTTTCATTGATGGTGAGATACCTGTTTTAATAGGTTTCCTTTTCAATTCCTTTCGATAAGCTATCCTAAATAAAGGGAACTTCTCTATTTCATGCCCATTTTCAAGTACACTGCAAAAAATGTCTACATCCAAAAATATTTGTGAAACCATTAATTATATCATGAAAACACACTTTTTTCAATTATATTTTTATGGTAATATTTATTCATATATCCTCTTTAAAGACTACTTATTATTTTACCGAAAAATGTGCTTAAGTTGACCATTTCTAAAATTACCTAACCACACTTATTCATTTTTTAACTTCATTCATATTTTATTATTCATGATATATTCTTATTTTTTAACTTATGAATTTCTTAAAACTATTTAAATCCCTTATTTCATGGAAACCAATATGATACACCCTTTGTTTATTTCTTATGATGTTATTTTGAAACCCATTTCATTCTAAGGGATCCTTATATTTATTCTATATATTTTATTTTTTTATGTGAAAAAATATGTATGTATATTTTATGATGGGTTCACCAAAATAGTCCATCAATGCATTGGGTAATGTTTTCTTTCATGATACATTTTTAAAATTATTAGATAGTGAACATAATTCCTTATAAGACTATGTCCATCGTGTGATATTGTCTTTATAGTTAGCCTTAACTCATGTTTTTGTAATAATATATATTGTTTCCACATTAATATGCATATATAATCTTATAATTACATTATAGAATGATATCATATCCTATAAAATATTCTTCTTTATGTTTATTCATGATCCCTTCCTTTTATATTATAATTTTAATTCTTCTGGATCATGTGCTAGGCTGCATTTCCATGTTTATTCCCTTAATCAACTTTTTATCTCACCCCATTTTTTAATGTATTTAAAATAATATGTAGTGATAAGAGATAAAAGTTAGTTTTGAGATAATTTTGGAGTCTATTAAATATATTTTTTATTCTGCTTTAATGGTTTATTTTTATTCACGGAGTCTTCTAATGACTCTATTATTTTCGATCCGTGGTTTGTATTTAAATGATAATTATTACTAAAGTCATATTATAATATTTTTTATTGGATTGGGTCACTATATTCATAGAGGGATTATTGGAAAAAATTGAATAGAACATTAAACACTAGTGTCATCTAATTAGTGTCAGTAGATGGATATTAGATTTCCTTCTATAGAAATTTATTTAATCAAAAAGATCATATTTTTTAGAATAATATATAGGTTCAGGATGAATGTATTGGGATGATGGAGTGGATGAATATGATCTATTTTTTCCAATTTATGATATTTGTGTTGATGAAAGAGTTTTTTCAAAAGTAGTTGTATTTGAAAGATATGATGTTTTGGATAACGCATGTTTAATAGATGGTGGATATTGGAGAGTCATCAAATGAGAAGATTGATGATTTTTGGAATCCATGTGAAAATCTACATACCAATATTATTTATAATGGTCTAAATCATATTCAAGATTATCATAAGGTTTTATTATATGATATAAAATAGTTGTCCTATTTTCATGCCCTAGACCTCTAGATGGTTTATATCAGTGTAGGTTTAAAATATAGTTTGTAAGTGTACATTTTTTGTTGCACAAATTAAGACTGTTTTTTGGGTATTATCTATGGATGTCCTCAAATAATATTGAAATGAACACATATGAAACTATGATTTTAGATATTTATCACTTCTAATTCAACTACAAATACAATTATATGGAATAAATATTATAACGAATATTATTCTAGATGAAAATGAAAGATAATCCTCAAATAGGATCATAAAAAAATTCTATTATACTATAAAAAATGATTCATTAAATATTAAATCACTACTACTTTTAATTGAAATTTATATGTAGTATATAATGGTCTTGACATTCAAATGTAAAACCACACATTATTCAATAGAATATGATGTTTTCCATTGGTAGTTTATTAATGTTATTTGGTATATATATCTTCAATTATATCAAATTAAAAAAAAAATATGATTATTATTTATGGATATTTATAACAACTCAAATTTTAAATATTTAATGTTATATTTAGAATGTATAGGTATTTCGTTATTTATTAAATCTTACAAATGTTAGTAAAATTAATTCATTAGTAATATTTTTATTTTTATATCAAAAATATATTTTTTCTAAACATAATTACATTATTTATGTTTTAGTTATCATATTACATCCTAGAAGGGAATGATCCTACTCATTGATTAATGGTGAAAATGGGTACTATTTAAAGAACCTAAAAATATAAGTTAATGGTACCTTATTTTGATAATTTAAAACATATTCAATATATGGGAAAAAAATCCCCAAACCCATTAATGGATACACACAAAATAATTTAGTTGATTTTTGGGAATCTTAATCAAGAAAAGTAATATATTTATCCATATATTATATATTTAAACAATATAAAATTAATATACTATATTCTAGGTATTTAAAAATCATTAATTAAGATTAAAAATTTTGTTTCATCCCAACATAATATAATTTTATTGATGGAAAGAACTAATAATGGTTTTATAAATCATTTTCATTTTAAGATATTTTATTATGTAAGGACATGGAGTTTTGAATGTATAATAAATGAAATTATGGTTTTACATTTTTCCAACCGGCTTATATTTTTATCTTTTATAACATTTTTTATATGATTTGATAACATAGTTTTTTTCTATAAACATGGTAATGTGGTAGATAATCTTAAAATATGACTAAAAATGCATGAACCTAAAAAAGGATAAAAAATTGATGATGATTATTTTTTTGTTTTTGTAATGTTTTTAACGTGTTATTATAATATATATTATTATGTATAATGAATATAGGAACTTTATACAAAAATGTAATGTTCTTTATAATAAATAATTGTGAATGTGTTATCATCTACTATAGATGAAAACTCTAATATTGAAAAAATCGGATTTTAATAAAAATATATACTTGAGAGGATAAAAATAGATATATAAAATTATTTTTTATGTGTTGGGTATACTTGTTATCTTATAATGTGATGTGTATTAGATTTAGAGAGAATAAGACAGATTGTGCGAGAATAAAAAGTTATGAAAATTTAGAGACAACATGATGATGTAATTGATAAAACATCACATTTTTCAAGTTTAGTATTAGTTTTTATAATAAAACATGTATAAATACATATGTCAATATTTTCTATTGCAAAAAAAATTAATTTTTTTCTAGCTATCTGGATTTTTACAAAGCATGACTATGTTAGTGTTTATCACATCCATATGGAGTGAATGTAATTTTTCATATTATATTTTTAAAGGGCTCTTTTTTGATTGAAACTTATTTGAACATGAGGAAAATAATATTTATATTTAAAAAATTTATGGTTTTCATACAGAAAATGAATATGGATGGTATCTTTTGTTTTATTTTATATGTAATATTTTTTTAATTTTAATTAATTTATGGTTTAGTTTATTTTAAATGAACATAATTTTTTGAAAATATTATAAAAAATTCATTATTTTATTATATTATTATTTTAATGTATTGAGTATTGGTATGGATGTTTAGTTTCATTTTATTTTATCGAGAGTTAATGGTATGGTATGGTAGGTTGGATTTTTCATTTTCTGTGTTATGATATATCCTATATATCATCATCCGCATTATAATTTTTATTATTAGGCCAGGAGAGAAATAAGGAAACAAAGAATCCATCACCTATGGAGGCCTAATGTAATGAAAACTAAGGGCATCATCCTGAATGATGTTCACGGCCACATGTTTATGTAAAAAAGCATTAGAAAAAAAAACTAAACTAGGTACCCCGAGTTGCTAGGGAGGCCAAATAGTATGCCACTTGGTTTCCCTCTCGCCAATTGTGGGTGACCAAATTGTTGTTTCTTATAAGGGACATGCAATGTCGAATGATGTAAGATATTGGATAGAGTGGATCTCTTAGGTTAGTCAATCTGCAAACAACGAGTCATTTATATTTCTCAGATAGAGACTGACTCTATGATTTTCCAAGATGCTATACTTCGTAAAGGCTTCATCCATAGAGATTTTCCACTCCCGAAGTGAGTTGTAAACACCAGGACAACACTTCCCATAGAATCACAAAACACCACTCCTCAACGCATATCACTTAGGACACAAGACCCATCCGTTTTGAGATTGAGGATGGTCTCAGGAAGAACCCATCAAATCAAATGCCCCCTGGAGGTTATGTGATGAACTGCATCAACAAGGAAACCCAACAAGCCAATGGAAGAAGCCTCATTATAGTTACCAAAATGGAAAATCAGCTCAACTAGCATGCACCATACTCTTCCAACGATGGAACTACCAGTTGATGTAATCCCCTTGAACCCGGTTAATGGTTGATATTTTCTACATTTTATGGCACATTTTGTTCTTATTATGAGATTTTATCATGTTATCCATTTATATTTTATATAATTCATGGAATCTAAGTTTTATATAATGAGATGCTGTATTTTGTCTTAATTTTCATATTTTTTTATTCAATGCATATAAGAGTTCTATTTTGATGTTCTTTTATTTTGATTCATTAATCATTCACGCAATGTAATTATATTTAGTCAATTAATGTGATTTTAAGAATTTACATCACACCAACGATCATTAGTTGAATGTTTAAAAACAATTTAGAAGGTGAATTAATGGTTGAAGAAAAAAAAAATATTAATAGAAAATTGATCAAACACTTTCAGTAATGGAATTTGGCTATAAAAGTTAATGTTGGATTTTATTTTATGTATTGTTTATTAAAAGTGATTTTATGATGGTTTTTATTGTAAAGACTAGTCAATTTCAAGGAATATTTTTTCGTAAATTATTTGGGATTTTACGAGTACGCAGTTTCTGACAACACCTGATTCTGAGGCCCGGTGTGCCTGGAATAAGTTTCCAAAGTTTAGCTTTGGTACGTTCACTGAACGAATGAGTGGGTTTTTTTATCTTTTTAACTGGTACTCGGAATTGAAATCTGAGGGCACCGATGAACTCTCAACGCCATTAATTACTTAAGAAGACCTTTACCGAAGATGTGTTTGTACGGGAGAAGAAGTTATTTTTTTGTGGATTAATTGAGAGGTGAATAAAATTGTGGGACAATTTTATTTTTATATCTTAAGTTGTTATAACTTACATGGGGAATTTAGGGTGCGACCCACTACCCACTAACATCTTAACTACCCACGTGAGGATAAATGTGAGGTAGAGCCCACATGAGCCCCAACCCTTCAAATTTCCATAACTCTCATAAACTCCCCCTTTAAAATTTGTTAACTCCTTTTAATTAGGTAACTCTCCATCTCTCGCTCTTTACTGCATGCCAACAACCACACTAATTAATTAATTGAAAACCTTCATTAATTAATTAAGTGATTGAATTTTGTAAATTTGAATCCATGGCATGAATTAATAAAATAAGGGAATCCTTATTTTATTTTGGATTGGCATTTTGTGTTGAGATTTTGGGGAGAGAGCTCTAGTTTTTTTTGAAGAACATCATCCTCAATGAAGAACATAAAATCTTCGACGAAGAACATCGACTCGGAGACCACGATTTCTACGTCCTCTTATTCCTACGTGACAAGGGAGGAGACTCCATCGAGGGAACTCACCAATGACGTCCGCCTTATTTTCTTCTCTCCGTGATAAAAAATGGGAGACACCACTTCCTCCACGGATGCTCTCCGTCGATGTCTACGAATCTTCACCTCGTGATTCCATCAACCACGACGCCGACGTTCATCATATTTTACCGAGGTAGGGGTTAGGTTCAATTATAGTGGATTAAAATTGTGCTTTGGTTTGCCATTGAGCATCTTGTTTAACTCGGCCATTTGTAATTGCTTTACATGGAGGGCGCAGGGTAAACGAACACGACCCAAAAACCCTCCATTGAACTTATTTATTTTATTTAGAATTGGAAATAAAAGGCGGAGGAGGTATGATGTTGTCACGCCGTGCCAGGAAAGCAACAAAGGAGGCTGGCGCCTTCGCGCTGGTTGTGCGGGAAGAAACACGACCTGCTACACGGGCCGCTTCGGCGGATGAACCGTCTTGTCTGTTGGTCGGCCGGGAAAAGAGGATCCACGACGCGAGGAGGGAACCGTGCTGGAGGATCGGTGGCCCGCCCATGCAGGCTGCGTGCGATGAAGACCGGCCAGTCTAACCGGACGGTTTGGAAAAGGGCGGCACCGCCTGGCGCATCCCTTTCGGAAAACGGGGGGGCATCCCCCCTTTGGAACGCGCTCAGCTTCGGTCAAGCCGCTCGGCCAACCAAACGTGCCAGCCGGGCCACGCGCATGGTCGAGTCGGGCCGCGATGGGACGGACCGAGCCAGGCCACGCCAGACCGGGCCGAGCTGCGCCAGATCGGGCCGAGCCGTGCCACTTCCGGCCAACTTGAGTTTCTCCTTCGGACCAGTTCGACACTCCTATTAGGTCAGACCCATCAAACTGGGTCAACCCAACCCGTCCTCCCACTTGGCTAAACGGGTCGGGCCCGTTAATCACTTAAACGAGGTTAACATAAAGACCGCGTGTCCGATTGACGCGCCGTCTGTGGTACAAGGACACTTTTGACGAGATGGTCCTTTTTCAATACTCTATGTGACTTTGGGATGATTTTGGATATCGTCTGGGATAGAAGTGAGCATATTTCTAACGGGGTCCCTAGGACGGAAAAGCCAAAATCTCTCAGACCGAGCGTCTGATTGACGTGACATCTTTTGCGTTGAGTTCTGATTGAGGAGACAAAACTTTGGGATACATCAAATCTAGAATTCGTGACAGTTGATTTATCGAACCCCCTTGGCTAGTGGAGCGGACCCTCCCAGAATCGAGCATGTTGTGTGCTGGAACCCTAGAGCTGGATGCCACTGAGATAACGATGACGACTGTACTTGGATCCTATGTGGGTTCGGCATTGAGGATGACTATTATTTTATCCTCCGTGGGTTCTGCAGCGATGAAGACTTTACTTGGATCCTACTTGGTTTCGGCAGTGATGGTTACTGTACTTGGATCCTACGTGGGTTTGGCAGTGATAACTTCTGTACTTGGATCCTACGTGGGTTCGGCAGGGGAGATGATTCAGAGGATACATATATCATCTCCACCCCTCTTCATGAGTAGTATACATGTGTGAGCTGATTCTTGACTTTCAATAAATGTCATCGATATGATTGACTTACTTTCCTATGTGGACTGGGTTGTTCTTTCCTGTGAGGACTGAGTTGTGCTTTCTTTGGTGTACTGGGTTGTACTTGGGCTCTTGAGTTGGAGATGAACTGGAATTGATGACTTAGGTATATGTATGGGCATATACCTAAGTAGATATTGTAGATACTTCATGTTTATATCTTATCTTTGTGGTATATCCTTTGTGGATTATGAGGGACTTTCATGAGTCTCTGGGTCCCTACTGAGTATCGTATACTCACCCCTGCACGGGCTATGCCCGTACTACGTTGTTTTGGATGCAGACGACAGAAAGCACTGATTGAGGTGAAGTCTACAGGAGTGGGACGGTACCCGGAGGTGGACCACTTGGCAGGACGTACATGGAGCGGATGGACGGACTTGATGAGTTGAGGAGACCATCTGTAACCACCCTTCTGGTGGGATATCTGGAGGACGGCTCAGTGTTTGCTAGATTACATTACTGAAACTGTTATTTATTTTATGTTGTAATGTACTTTCATTTGGGTTTTTATTCTGGCCCATTTAACTTCCAGCACTTACTTTTTTACTCAGTTTACATAGTGTTTATTTCAGCTTGCATGCTCTGTTGTGTTTGTTTACTTATATAAATGCAATACCTTTCCTTTTATCAGGATTTATGCCTTTGATTCTAGTCACCACCCTCTGGCCTATGGAAGGCGGGCTTGGGGTAGTCCTGGCACGGGCCCCGAGGATGGGCCCGAACATTTATATTTTTTTCTTAATATTTTATTTCATTTTTTCATTGAATTAAAGTGTCTTTTTAAATAGTGAATCATCATTAATAGGTGATGGGGGTTCAAAGGAATGTTTTAGATGATTTAAATTATAATCCAGAGTGTGTAAGGAGTCATGTCAGGGAGTTTAGTTCGTAATTATGATCTATTTAGGTTAGAACATAAATTTTCATTATCAAATAATTACTTTCTTATTTTAAACTTTTCATTGGCATGATTATATGGAGTAAAGTGTTGTAAAATTGATAATGAGATTCAGTGAGTTCTGGTATATTATGTATGAAACCATTTTTCAAACTTATTTGATCTGGCTAATAAAATTATATTTTATATAATATATGGGGTTGAAATGAATTATGGATGGGTGACCTTTTTATGGTACCTATGACTATGTTTATTTTAAAAATAATCCATCACTTTAACTATCCATTGAAGATAATGTATATAATTTGTATAAATAACACAATGACATTGTGAAATTCTTGATGTACATATGAGTTGTGAAATAATGAGGATGAATTATATAAATCCCCCCCCACCCCCCAAAAAATATAGTCTCCCACCACCCTAAAAACATATTCCAGTCACCTTAATGGAGGGATAGCCTACTTTAATCATTGAAATTTTTGACACATATCATGTTGGTTCCTCAAACATTAATCCAAAAGATTTTATCACAATCCTTGTCCCCTAAAAAGATATATAAATATTTATATTTCTACAATATTTACTCTCTAGTTTATGACTACATAAATGTTTTTAATAAAATATTCATTATTACCCTTTGAGATGTTAATATATATATCCTTTCATAAAAAACAGGCGTATACATAATGTTTTTTTCTTATAGGTTCATAGGATTCATTTCACTAACCTTGAATCTTCCAATAACATATTTATATTTAGGAGTGACTATAATAAGTTCAACCAACCCTCCCCAATCAATAATTATCGCATCCTAGTCATTGGCATTCACTATCAACCTTGAATTCTACTCAATATTAGGGACTTGGAAAACTACATTTGAGGTAGATTCAAAGAGGTATATATATGACTTGTTCTCTCTTTGAATTTTCAACATAACCATAGAGAGTAAATAAATGAAAGATTAAATAAAATTAAAAGATCAAGGGTAGGAAAGTGAATACCTAGTGCGAAACCGGAGATATTATTTGTTGTGAGAAGATCGTAAGGTAAATGTATGATCTAATATTTATGTCATATATCTATAATTGATCACTAATCATGCATGACTTTGATATATAGGGTATCCAAAACCCACATATATTCTCTTATATACACCCCATGTGATACATTATTAAAAATTTTACATATTGGTGTCACTAAAAATATACATGGCCTGCATTTCAATGATCACATTCCACATGCATAGGGATTAAAGAACTTGTAGCCTGTAAAATAAATTCAATCTATGTAATCCTATATTAATATTACCACCAATAGTAGATATTCAACTAAATTAATCAAAAAATCAAGGAATCAACTTAAAACATTAAATAATCTCTTATTTTAAATCCGGAATTATTTCTATGGCATTTTCACATCATTACTATTTTTTGTTTTAGATAAATATTCATTAACACTAAAATAACAGTCCCATATATTACAAAGTGTTAATTTTCACTTTGTATATATTATTCCAAAATATATTACTTTTAAAAGAAATTTTTTTCCTGACAAATGTTTTAGGATTTTAACATGAATATAGTAATTTTTTACAAAAAAATGTAATGTTATTTATAATAAATAATTGAGAATGTGTTATCATCTACTCCAGATCACACCTCTAACATTGAAATTTTTTGATTTTAATAAAAATATATACTAGAGAGGAAAAAATAGATATATAAAATCTTTTTTATGTGTTGGGTATACTTGTTATCTTATAAAGTGATGTGTATTAGATATAGAGAGAATAAGACAGGTTGTGAGAGAAGAAAAAGTTATGAAAATTGAGAAACAACATGATGATGTCATTGAAAAAATATCACATTTTTCATGTTTAGTATTATTTTTTATAATAAAACATGTATTAATACATATGTCAATATTTTATATTGCAAAACATTTTCTTTAATTTTTTTCTAGCTATCTGGTTTTTTACAAAGCATGACTATGTCAGTGTTTATCACATCCACGTGGAGTGAATGTAATTTTTCATATTATATTTTATACGGGATATTTTTTTATTGAAACTTATTTGAACATGAGGAAAATAATATTGATGTTTAAAAATTTGATGGTTTTCATACAGAAAATGAATATGGATGGTATCTTCTTTTTTATTTTATATGTAATGTTTTTTTTTATTTTAATTAATTTATAGTTTATTTTATTTTAAATGAACTGATTTTTTTGTAAATATTATAAAAAATTCATTAATTTAATATATTATTATTTTAATGTATTGAGTATTGGGATGGCTGTTTAGTTTCATTTTATTTTATCAAGAGTTAAAGGTATGGTTTGGTTGGTTGTATTTTTCATTTTTTGTGTTATGATCTATCCTATATATCATCATTCCACATTATAATTTTTATTATTAGTCCAGGAGAGATGCGGGTAAAGAAATAATCCATGACCTATTGAGGCCTAATGTAATGAAAACTAAGGGCATTATCCTGAATGATGTTCACGCCCACATGTTTATGTAAGAATGAATTTGAAAGAAAACTAAACTAGGTACCCGGAGTTGCTAGGGAGGCCAAATAGTTTTCCACTTGGTTTCCCTCTTGCCAATTGTCGGTGACCAAATTATTGTTTCTTATAAGGGGCATTCATTTCCGAATGATGTAAGATATTGGCCATGGGATGAAGCCTTTATGGAGTATAGAATCTTGGATAATCATACAGTCAGTCTCTATTTGGGAAATATAAATGTCTCATTGTTTGCAAATGGACTAACCTATGAGAACCACTCCAGCCTCTTCCCTTAGAGAATATCCACTACCGAAGTGAGATGTAAACACCAGGACAACACTTCCCATAGGATCACAAACCACCCATCCACAACGCATGTCTCCCAGGACACAAGAACCATCCATGCTAAGATTGAGGCTGGTGTCAGAAAGAACCCATCAAATCCAATTCCCCTGGAGGTTATGTGATGAACTAAATCCACAAGGACACCGAAAAATCCAATGGACGAAGCCTCATTCTAGTCACCCGAATGGAATATCAGATCAACTAGCATGCACCATACTCTTCCCATGATGGAACTACCAGTCGATGTAATCCCCTCGAACCTGGTTAATGGTTGATATTTTCTACATTTTAGGGCACCTTTTGTTCTTATTATGATATTTTATCATGTTGTCCATTTATATTTTATATAATTCATTGAATATAAGTTTCCTATAATAAGATGTTATATTCTGTAATCATTTTCATTTTTTTAATTCAATGCATATAAGAGTTCATTTTTGATGTTCTTTTTTTTTTGATTTATTTATCATTCATGCAATGTAAATATATTTTGTCAATTAATGTGATTTCAAGAATTTACATCACAACAATGATCATTATGTGAATGTTTAAAAACAATGTAGAAGGTGAATTAAAGTTTATAGAAAAAATATTAATAGAAAATTGATCAAACACTTTTAGTCAGGGAATTTTGCTAGAAAAGCTATTGTTGGATTTTATATTATATATTGTTTATTATTAGTTATTTTATATTGGTTTTTATTGTAAATACCCATAAATG
Source organism: Viscum album (assembly GCA_963277665.1). Taxonomy (NCBI): domain Eukaryota; kingdom Viridiplantae; phylum Streptophyta; class Magnoliopsida; order Santalales; family Viscaceae; genus Viscum; species Viscum album. The sequence goes on along the minus strand of OY728153.1, from coordinate 284,970,420 downwards.
TCAAGGAAATTTTTTCCTTAAATGATTTGGGATTTTACGAGTACGCAATTTCTGACGGCGCCAAATTCTGAGCGTCAGTGTGCCCATAATAATTTTCCAAATTTTAGCTCGGGTACATTCAGTGAACGAATGAGCAGGTTTTTCTATCATTTGAACCAGTGCTCGGAATTGAAATCCGAGGGAACAGATGAACTCGTAGTGTCGGTAATTCATTAAGAGGAACTTTACCGAAGATGTGTTTGCACGGTAGAAGAAGTTAATTTTTTATCTATTAATTGAGAGGATAATAAAATTGTGGGACAATTTTATTTTTATATCTTATGTGGTTATAACCTACATGGAGTAGTTAAGGTGGGACCCACTAACCACTAACTTCCTAACTACCCATGTGAGGATAAATGTGAGGTGGTTCCCACACGATCCCCAACACTTCACATTTCCATAACTCTCATACACTCCCCCTTTAAAACTTGTTAACTCCATTTAATTATGTAAATCTCCCTCTCTCCCTCTTTATTGCATTCCAAAACACACATTAATTAATTAATTTAAACCCTTCATTAATTAATTATGTTTTTGAATTTTGTAAATTTGAATGCATGGCATGATTTAATAAAATAAGGTAATCCTTATTTTATTTTGGGTTGGCATCTTGTGTTGAGATTTGGGGGAGAGAGTTGTAGTTTTATTTGAAGAAATTCATCCTCAATGAAGAACGTCAACTCTTCGATGAAGAACATCGAATCAGAGACCCCGGTTTCTCTGTCCTCTTATTTCCCTGCGACTAGGGAGGAGAAACTGACACGGGAACTCACAGATGTCATCCGCCTTGTTTTTTTCTCTTCGTGATAAAAAGGGGAGACAATGCTTCCTACTAGGACGCTCTCCGTCAACATCTAATAATATTCATATCGCAACACCCTCAACTTTGATGCCGACGTTCTTCATATTTTACCGAGGTAGGGGTGAATATCCATTTTAATGGATTAAAATTGTGCTTTGGTTTGTTGTTGAGAATCTAGTTTACCTCGGCCATTTGCTATCACTTTACATGGAGGGTGTGGGCTGAAAAAACACAGCCCGACGACCCTCCATTGAACTTATTTATTTTATTTAGAATTGAAAATCAAATGAGGAGGAGGTACGATGTCATCACGCCATGTCGGGAACACGACAAATGAGGTCAGTTCCATCACGCCGGTATTGCGGGAAGAAACATGGCCCGCTACACGGGCCGCTTCGGCGGAAGAATCTGCTCGCCCGTCGGCCGGCCGGGCGAAGAGGAGCCACAATTCCATGAGGGCGCCGCGCTAGAGGACCAGTCGGCTCGTCGGCCGGCCGAGAATAGCTGGACCGCGGCGCCAGAAGGGCACCGCGCTAGAGGATCGGCGGTGCACCCATGCGGGACGCGTGTGCCGAAGACCGACTGTTCTAACCGTCTGGTTTGGGGAAGGTCGGCGCCACCTGGCACCACTGGTGTGGAAAACCAGGGGGTGGGGGGGGGATCACTTCCCCTTTGGAATGTGCTCATCTTCGGCCGAGCTGGACGGGCCACGCGCCCAGTCGGGCCAGGCCGAGCCGGGCCGCGCCAGGCCGGGCTGAGCCGGGCCGCGTCCCTTCGGGCTGACTTTAGTTTCTACTTCGGACCGGTCTGACAATCCTACTGGGTTGGACCTGTCAAACTAGGTCAACCCGACCTGTCGGCCCACTAGGATAAACGGGTCGGCCCCGTTAATCACTTAAACGGGGTAAACATAATGATCGTGCGTCAGATCGACGCGCCGTCTGCGGCACTAGAACAATTTCAACGAGATGATCCTTTTGCGATACTCTAAGTGAGTTTTAGATGATTTTGGAAATAAGACGGATTTGAAATGAGCATATTTCTAATGGGGCCCCTGGGACGGAAAAGCCAATATCTCTCTGACCGAGCGTCTGATTGACGCACATTCTTTTGCGTTGTGTAGTTATTGAGGAGACGGAAGTTTGAGATACATCAACTATAGAATTCATGATATTTGATGTATCGAAACCCCTTGGAATGTGGTGTGGACCCTCCCGGAATCGAGAGTGGTGTGTGCGGGAACCCTAGAGCTGGCTGCATCTGCGATGAAGATGAATAATGTACTTGGATCCTACGTGGGCTCGGCAGTGAGGGAGACTGTAGTTAGATTCTCCGCGGGTTTGGCTGTGATGAAGACTGTACCTGGATCCTACATGGGTTCGGTAGCGATGGTTACTCTACATGGATCCTAAGTGGGTTCGGCAGCGACGACTTCTGAACTTGGATCATATGTGGGTTCGATAGGGGAGATGATTCAGAGGCTACATCTATCATCTCCACCCCTATTCGTGAGTAGTATACCTGTGTGAGATGAGTCTTGAATTTCAATCAATATCATCGATATGATTGACATACTTTCCAGTGCAGACTGGGTTGTTCTTTCCATTGTAGACTGGGTTGTTCTTTCCTGTGTATACTGGGTTGAACATGGGCTCTTTAGTTGGAGTCGAACTGGAATTGATGTCTTGGGTATATGTATGGGAATATACCTAAGTAGATTTGGTTGATACTTTGTGTTTATATATTTTCTTTGTGTTATATCCTTTCTGGATTCTGGGAGTCCTTCGGGAGTCTCGGGGTCCCTACTGAGTATCGTATACTCACCCCTGCACAGGCTATTCTTGCACTACATTGTGTTGGATGCAGACGACAGACATCACTGATCGAGGTGGTGTCTAGTGGAGCGGGAAAGTACCTAGAGTTGGCACTCTTGGCGGGACGTACACAACGTGGATGGCCAGACCCGAGGAGTTGAGGAGACAATCTGTACCCACCGTTCAAGTGGGATATCCGGAGGACGACTCAGTGGTTCCTGGTTTAAATTGCTATAGCTGTTCTTTCTTTTCTGGTTTACTGTACTTTCAGTTGGGTTTGTATTCTATCCCATTTTCCTTCCAGCACTTACTTTTGTACTCAGTTTACATTGTGTTTACATCAGCTTGTGTGCTCTGTTGTGTTTGTTTACTTATATAAAAGCAATTCCTTCCCTTTTATCGGGATTTATGCCTTTGGGGCTAGTCGCCAGCCCCTGGCATATGGAAGGAGGGCTTGGGGTAGTCCCAGAATGGGCCTCGACGACGGGTCGTGAAAAATTGGTATCAGAGGAGTCGTTTCTACTGCAAAACTCAGGACTCTAATAATTTCTTCTGTAAAGCAATAGTGCTAAGAGTATTGAGTGTGGTTGTCAGTCCAGGGAGTCCATTGTTGGGGCAGCAGCTAACGTATCCATACACCAGGACCCTGACATATGATTTCCGACTCAGTGCTCAAAAACAATGATTGCATATGTGTTTCAAATGTTTTCATTGTGGTTAATTTGTGTCATCTCACCAGGTATATTGTATTAACTGTGAAACACCTATTACTTTTCAGGATGGCCCCATATAGGTAGTCAGCTAGGGTTCCGAGCTTTGTGTGGGATGGAAGCCCACTAAGCAACGAGGCCTCGATGAAGGGCCCCATTACAGCAGAGGCACCAACAGTACCTCTACCCATTGGGCCACCGATACCACTAGCCACAACATCGGAGATTGCACGTCACCTGAGTGCACTGCACGAGTTTCAGCGACAGAGGCCGCCCAGGTTCTGTGGATAGACGGACCCTCAGGAAGCCATGGATTGGATGGAGGCTATTGTCTGAGTATTCAGATTAGTAGATACACCATCAGATCTTATGGTGATCCTTTCCGCGAGTCTCCTGTAAGCAGCAGCATGTAGATGGTGGAGCCTAATGCTCTAGGTGCACGACGAGGCATATCTACTTTGTATGGAGTTCGTGAGCCTCTTCCTATTGGAGTTAGTTCCAGCCACCCACCGTGTGGTGCACATCCACGAGTTACTACTTCTACTGCAGGGCATCATGACAGTAGCCCATTACTCGGTGGGGTTTACCAACCTCTCATGCTACTCCACAAACATGGTATGAGACCCATTCTTCTGGGCCGAGACCTTCGAGAAGGGACTGAGTCATGAGATCATGGCTTATATGATCTCCCTCAGCATTCCAATGCAACCAAGAGTACTTGAGGGAGCCCTACTTGGGGAGAGCTTCATTGCCGAGCCTACGCCAGCAGCGAGGCCTACCGTAGGGCAAGACATAGTAGAGTCTTCTACAGCCGATAGTAGACAGATATCGCAGAGGTCCAAGCAGACCAGGCCATCAGGTGGGAGACCTCAGGATACTGGTTCGGAGGTGTGGGGAACACGTAGTAGAGCCAATCATACGAGAGGCATGCAGTGTTATGCATGCGGCAGGCGGTGCCACATGGCTCGTGACTACCAGACCCACCATGCAGAGGAGTAGCCAAAATATGAGCGACCACTGAGGAAAAGGCAGAGGATCGACCATGGAGGTCCGCAGGGTGCTGACGGATGAGGTAGAGGAGCTGGCTGAGCAGCGGGTGGTGGGCGACCCTTTGAGGTTCTACCACCACCACCACCTGGAGGTCCCCCCCGACCACATGGAGCTAGTGGACAGAGGCAGGATCAGCTTGATGCAGTGTAGGATTATGACCATGTCACACCTCAAATGATTCGAGGTACTATTTGTGTCTACTCCAACCTTGCTTCAGTTCTTATAAACAGAAGAGTGAGTCATTCTTTCATTTCTGCTACCCTTTTTTGGAGCTCAGAGATTCCGAAAGGGCCATTGGCTCGATCCTTACTGCTAGAGACTCCTACGGGAGCAGAATAGACAATTACACACTGGTGTCGGATGTATGATCTTACTCTAGGAGGCAAGAGCTTTGGATGTGATATTCTTGTAGCAGCGTCGAGGTCTTACGACGTCATCTTGGGTATGGACTAGTTATCTATAGTCCATGCCCATATTGACTGTATTAGGAATAAAGTGTGGCGTATCTGCATAGATGGGAGTAGGTTCACCTTCACCGGCGAGAAGGGAGCCTTTGTAGTGAAGGATGGACTTACACAGAGGAGAGGGAAACCGATCACACATTAGTTGGCTAGTCTCATCTTCAGAACCGTTGATGTGCGGAGTCCAAGTTTTCCTGTTGTGGTGGATCAGTATGCAGACATTTTTCTTGATGATGTTCCAGGACTATCTCCTCCCTGAGAGGTAGATTTATACATTGAAATGTACCCTGGTACAACCCCAATATCTACTCCACCATATCATATGGCTCCTACTGAGCTTCGTGAGATACGGGTACAACTGGAGGATTTGTAGGGAAAGGGATTCATTCGACCCAGTGTTTCACCCTGGGCTTCTCTGATTTTATTCGCCAAGAAGGAGGATGAGAGCTTACGACTATGTGTTGACTACCGTCACCTGAAGCAGGTGACCGTAAAGAACAAGTATAAATTACCATGGATTGACGACCTCTTTGATCAGCTCAATGGAGAACGATGGTTCTCGAAGATAGATCTCAGGTCAGGATATCATCAGCTCAGAGTTCGAGACGAGGATGTGCAGAACACGGCTTTCAGGTGTCGATATGGCCACTATGAGTTCTTGGTTATGCCTTTTTGCATAACCAACGCCACAGAAGTGTTCATGAGTCTCTTGGAAAGGATCTTCCAACCTTTCCATGATCTATTTGTCATAGTCTTCATCGACGATATACTGAATTACTTTACTACTGAGAAGGAGAACGCCTTCCACTTGCGGGTTGTACTGGACACACTCCAATAGCACCAGCTTTATGGTAAGATCTCAAATTTTCAATTCTGGATTCGAGAGGTCCACTTCTTGGGGTATGTTATCTCTGAGGCTGAAGTTTAGGTAGATCCTGAGAAGATCGAGGTAGTACTTTCTTAGGAGTCAACCAGGAGTGTGACGAAGGTGCGGAGTTTACTAGGTCTGGCTGCGTACTATTAGAGATTTGTGGCAGACATCTCCAGAGTTGAAACCCTGATTTTAGCTTTGACGAAGAAGGAGAAACACTTCATGTGGTAAGATTGATGTCGGCATAACTTCGAGGAGCTGAGACAGAGATTGACCAGTGCACCCATCTTGAAGCTACCATAGGAGGGCGTAGGGTATGTTGTTTACTACGACGCACCAGGGACCAGACTCGGGTGTGTCCTGACGCAGGAGCATTCAGTGATCACCTATGGTTCACGACAGTTGAGGCAAAATGAGCAGAAGAACGCTACCCATGACGTGGAGTTAGCAGCAGTGGTCTTCACCTTGATGATGTGGCGACACTATCTGATTGGAGAGCGCTTTACTGTCTATTCTGACCATCAGAGTCTCAGGTACATCTTCTCTCAGACGTACCCGAACCTGAGACAGCGGCGATGGCTCAAGTACCTCCAGGACTATGACTATGAGATAGTGTATACTCCTAGAAAGGGGAACGTAGTAGCTGATGCTCTCAGCATGAGACCGGGCATTCATCTACTTGGAGAGGCAAAAGAGAAATTAGCCGCATTGTAGATATCCTTCAGGGATAGTGATAGAGAATCCTTTCTATAGTCTCTCATAGTCAGTCCCCCAATACTTCAGCGTGTCAGAGAGGCACATCATGGGGACATTAACTATGAGGCACGACGTGCTCAAATATCCTCAAGACTGTCACCTGATGGATTTTCTATAGGAGGAGAGAACATCATCCTCTTCATGGGATGTACCATGGTACCAGTTGCATTACATGAGAATGTGCTGAGGGAGTTTCACACTTCCCCGTTGGTGGTATATCCATAAGTAGCGAAGATTTACCAGGATCTCAGACGACAGCACTGGTGGTCGAGTATGAAGAAGGATGTGGCAGAATTCATTTCTCGATGCCTCATTTTTCAGTAGGTGAAGGCGGAGCACCAGGTACAGGCAGGTTTAGTGCATCCCTTCAAGGTCTCGGAGTGGAAGTGTGGTGGGATATCAATGGATTTTGTGATGTGGATTGCATGTACTTCCAGAGGACACAACTCTATTTGGGTGATTGTAGACCGACTCACCATATCAGCCCATTTCCTACCTATTAGAGAGCAGGGCTCAGTGGAGAGCATGGGATGCCTCTACGTTCAAGAGATCGTACGGCTTCATGGTGTGCCATCATCTATTGTCTCCGATCGAGACACTCACTTTACTTCCTGGCTTTGGAAGGGGTTGCAGGAGGCTTTGGGACGCAGCTATGCTTGAGCACTGCCTTTCATCCTCAGATGAATGGCCAGATGCAGAGGACTATTCAGAAAATCGAGGACATGCTCTGTGCATGTGTCCTTGACTTTGGTCGTAGCTAGAAAGATCACCTACCCTTGGTGGAGTTTGCATACAACAACAACTACCACTCCACCATCGGGATGGAACCATACGAGGCATTGTACGGTCGACCATGAAAATCACCTATGAGATGGAATGACCCTGGGGAGTCATCTCTCATAGGACCAGAGATGGTCCAGGCTATGACGGAGATGGTGTAGATCATCCAGGAGCATACGAGGACGGCACAGAGTTGACAAAGTCCTATGCTGATAGGAGGCGAAGACCACTATAGTTCGAGGTTGGCGACCATGTTTTCTTATGGGTATCGCCTTGGCGTGGATTATGGAGATTTGGCCAGGGCGGAAAGTTATCTCTGCGCTTCATCGGTCCATTCGAGGTCCTCAGCAGGGTAGGCGAGGTTGCTTATCGCCTGGAGAATCCCCCTCAGTTGCACTAGGTTCATGACATCTTCCATGTATCTCAGCTGAAGAGATGCATGCATGACCAGATGCATATCATTGATCACACGGAGTTGGACATAGATGATAGGGTGACTGTTGTGGAGGTCCCGGTGGAGATCGATGATCGACAGGAGTGGGTCCTATATGGATGGCCGATACCTCTAGTGCACATTCGTTGGAAGCACGAAAACCTCCAGGAGATCACATGGAAGCGGGAGGCTCAGATGCAAGCACAATACCCTCATTTGTTTCCATAGTTTATGGAATATCTTTAAGGGGACGTAGAGCCCTGATGTGAGAGTAATGTAAAGACCCGTAAATTTAAAGGAAATTTTTTTCATAATTTTTTTGGGATTTTACGAGTATTCAGTTTCTTGATGGAACCTGATTCCGAGGCCCGGTGTGCCTGGAATAATTTTCTGAATATTAAATTGGGTATGTTCAGTGAATGAATGAGCAGGTTTTTCTATTTTTTAAGCGGTGCTCAGATTTGAAATCTGAGGGAATCGATGAACTCGCCACAACTGTAATTGCTTAAGAGGATCTTTACCGAAGATGCGTTTTCACGGGAGAATAAGTTATTTTTTATGGATTACATGAGTGGTGAATTAAATTGTGGGACAATTTTATTATTATATCTTCAGTGGTTATAACCTACATGGGGAAGTAAGGGTGGGACCCACTACCCACTAACATCCTAACTACCCATGTGAGGATAAATGTGAGGTGGGGACGACACGAGCCATGACCCTTCACATTTCCATAACTCTCATAAACTCCCCCTTTAAAAATATTTAACTCCCGTTAATTAGGTAACTATCCCTCTCTCCCTCTTTATTGCATGCCAACATAAGCAATAATTAATTAATTGAATCCCTTAATTAGTAATTAAGTGTTTTAATTTTTTAAATTTGAATGCATGGCATGATTTAATAAAATAAGGGAATCCATATTTTATTTTGGGTTGGCATGTTTTGTTGAGATTTTGGGGAGAGAGCAGTAGTTTTATATGAAAAACTTCATCCTCAATGAAGAACGTCAACTCTTCGATGAAGAACATCGACTCGGTGACCTCGGTTTCTCCATCCTCCTATTCATCCGCGAAAAGGGAGGAGACACCGATGTAGGAACTCACCAACGTCGTCCACCTTGTTTTCTTCTCTCCATGATAAAAAGGGGAGACACTGCTTCCTCCTCAGACGCTCTCCGTCGACGTGTACGAATATTAACCTCGCGACGTCATCAACTGCGATGCCTACGTTCATCATCTTTTACCGAGGTAGGGGTTAAGTTAAATTTTAATGGATTAATATTGTGCTTTGGTTTTTCATTGAGATTCTAGTTTACCTCGGCCATTTGCGATCGTTTTTCGCGGAGGGCGCGGGTCGAATGAACATGGCCCAATGACCCTCCATTGAACTTATTTATTTTATTTAGAATTGGAAAGCAAAGGCGGAGGAGGTCCGATGCCATCGCGCCGTGCCGGGAACGTGACAAAGGAGGCTGGCGCCATTGTGCCGGTTGTGCGGGAAGAAACGTGGCCCGCTACACAGGCCGCTTTGGTGGAAGAACCAGCTGGCCCGTCAGCCGGCCGGGTGAATAGGAGTCGCGGATCCAGGAGGGCGTCATGCTAGAGGACAGGCCAGCCGGGCAGAGTTGGACTGCGCCTATAGGATGGCACCGTGCTAGAGTATCAGCGACTCTCCCATGTGTGCCACATGCACAAAAGACTGGCCAGTCTAATCGGCTAGTTTGGGGAAGGGCGGCACCGCCGGTGCGGAAAATAGGGGGCTTTGGAATGCGCTCGACTTCATCCGAGCCGCTCAGTCAGCCAGGCCATGAGAGGATGAGCCGGGCCGCGCCCCGCTGGGCCGTGCCGCACCAGGACAGGCTGGGCTGCGCCCCATAGGACTGACTTGAGTTTCTCCTTCGGACCGGTCTGACACTCCTGCTGTGTCGGACCCGTCAAACTGGGTCAACCTGACCCGTCGGCCCACTGGGCTAAAAGGGTCGGGCCCGTTAATCTCTTAAACAAGGTTATCTTAAAGACCGCGCGTTCGATCGACGCACCGTCTGCATCACTAGGACACTTTTGACAAGATGGTCCTTTTGAGATACTGTAAGTGAGTTTCGGATGATTTTGGACATCGGACGGGTTAGAAATGAGCATATTTCTAACCGGGCCCCAAGGATGGAAAAATCCTTATCTCTCTGACCGGGGGTCTGATTGAAGCGTCGTCTATTGCATTGAGTTACTATTAAGGAGACAGATATTTGGGTTAAATCAACACTAGACTTCATGATAGTTTATGTATCGACCCCCCTTGGCTCAAGGAGCGGACCCTCCCGGAATCGAGAATGTTGTGTGCGGGAACCCTAGAGCTGGATGCGACTGCGACGACGATGACGATTATACTTGGATCCTACTTGGGTTCAGCAGCGAGGACGACTGTACTTGGATCCTCTGTGGGTTCGGCAGCGATGATGACTGTACTTGGATCCTACGTGGGTTCGACAACGATGGTTACCGTAATTGGATTCTATGTGGGTTCGGTAGTGACGACTTCTGTACTTGGATCCTACGTGGGTTCGGAAGGGGACATGACTCAGATGATATATATATCATCTCAACCCCTCTTCGTGAGTAGTATATACCTGTGTGAGCTGATTCTTGACTTTCAATCAATATCATCGATATTATTGACTTACTTTCTTGTGTGGACTGGGTTGTGATTTCCTGTGTGGACTGGGTTGTGCTTTTCGGTGTGGAATGGGTTGTACATGAGCTCTTGAGTTAGAGCCGAACTGGAATTGACGACTTAGGTATATGTATGGGCATATACCTAAGTAGAGTTGGTTGATACTTCCTGTTTATATCTTTTATTTGTGGTATATACTTTGTGGATTCTAGGAGACCTTCGAGAGTCTCGAGGTCCCTACTGAGTATCGTGTACTCACCCCTACACGAACTATGCCTGCAAAACATTATGTTGGATGCAGGCGACAGTCAACATAGATCGAGGTGGAGTCTAGTGGAGCGGGATGGTACCTGGAGGTGGACCACTTGGTGGGACATACACGGAGCAGACGGTCAGACCCAAGGATCTGAGGAGACCATATGTATCCACCCTTCAGGTGGGATATCCGGAGGACAACTCAGTGGTTGCTGGTTTAATTTACTACATCTATTCCCTCTTTTCTGTTGTGCTATACTTTCATTTGGGTTTGTATTCTAGCCCATTTACCTTCCAACACTTACTTTTATACTCAGTTTACTTAGTGTTTACTTCATCTTGCATGCTCTGTTTTGTTTGATTACTTATATAAAGGCAATGCCTTCCCTTTTATCATGATTTACCTCTTTGGTGCTAGTCGCTAGCCCCTGGCCTATAGAAGGTGGGCTTGGGGTAGTCACGGAACGGGCCCCGAGGACGGGTCGTGACATTTATAGATTTTTTATTATTATTTTATTTTATTATATAATTTAATTCAAGTGAATTTGTAGATATTGAATCATTATTAATAGGTTATGAGGGTTTAAAAGAATGTTTTAGATGATTTAAATTATAATCGAGAGTGGGTAAGGAGTCAGGTTAGGGAGTTTAGTTCATGATTATGATCTATTTAGGTTTGACCCAAAATTTTCATTATCGAATAATTACTATCTTTTTTTAAACATTTCATTGGCATGATTTTGTGGAGTAAAGTTCTGTAAAATTTATAATTAGATTCAGTGAGTTCTTGTTTATTATGTATGAAACCATTTTTCACGCTTATTTGATCTGGCTAATAAAATTATATTTAATATAATAGATGGGGTTGATATGAAATATGGATGGGAGACCTTTTTATGTTACCTAAGGATATGTTTATTATAAAAATAATCCATCACTTTAACTATCCATTGAAAATAATGTATATAATGGGTATAAATAACATGATTACATTGTGAAATTCCTAAAGTATATATGAGTTTTGAAATCATGAGGATGAATTATATAAATACCCCCCAACCCCCCAAAAAATCTGGTCTCCCACCACCCCAAAAACATATTCCAGTCACCTTAATAGAGGGAGGTCCAACTTTAATCATTGAAATTTAAGACACATATCATGTCTGTTCCTCCAAAATTAATCCAAAAGAGGTGATCACAATCCCTGTACCCTAAAAAGATAAATAAATATTTATATTTCAACCATATTTACTCTCTCGTTTATGACTAGATAAATTTTTAGAAAAAAATATTCATTATTACTCGTTGAGATGATAATATATATATCCTTTCATAATAAAAAACATGAGTATCCTTAATTTTTCTTGCCTATAGGTACATAGGATACTTTTCACTAACCTTGAATCTTCCAATAACATATTTATATTAATGAGTTACTATAATAAGTTCAACCACCCCTCCCCAATCAATAACTATCTCATCCTAGTCAGTGGCATTCACTATAGACCACGAATTCTACACAACATTAGGGACTAGGAAAACTACATTTGAGGTAGATTCAAAGAGGTATATATACGACTTGTTCTCTCTTTAAACTATATACATAAGAATAGAGAGTAAATAAATGAAAGATTAAATAAAATTAAAAGATCAAGGGTATGAAAGTGAATACCTAGTGAGAAACCAGAGATGTGATTTGTTGTGAGAAGATCCTAAGATAAATGTATGATCCAATACTTATGTCATATAACTATAATTGATCACTAATAAAGCATAACTATGAGATATAGGTTTCCAAAACCCACATATATTCTCTGATGTACACCCCATGTGATATTTTGTTAAAATTTTTATATATTAGTGTCACTAAAAATATACATGGCCTGCATTTCAATGATCACATTCCACATGAATAGGGATTAAAGAACTAGAAGCCCGTAAAATCAAGTGAATCTATGTAATACAATATTAATATTACCACAAATAGTAAATATTCAACAATATTAATAAAAAAATCAAGGAATTTACTTAAAACATTAAATAATCTCTTATTTTAAATCCAAAATTAATTCTATGGCATTTTTGCATCTTTACTGTTTTTAGTATTAGAGAAATATTCATTAAAACTAATATAACAATCCCATATATTACAAAGTGTTAATTTTGAATTAGTATCTATTTTTCAATAATTTAATACTTTTAAAATAAAAAATGTTTTTTCCAAACAAATATTTTAGGATTTTAACATGAATTCTTTTTTCTGACACATCTGTTTAACCATGTGAAAAACATTTTAAAATCATGATTTAAACAAAAAAATCATTTTAAGAGACATAAAATGTAGAAATCCTTTACTATAGTGGAAAACACAAAAACCCCTGAAATGTTGAATTTATCATAATATTATTTGATTGAATGAAATAAATCATATTCATATTAAAAATAAACAATATTTGAATCAAATTAAACATATAATACCATCGAATGAAAATAGAAACCCTTTTTATGAGTCTTAGAATATTATATTAATAACCCATTTCATAAATAACTAGTTCCTTATAAAATAAATAGTAAGAACTACACCGATAAACATTGTCCTTCATGCCATTGAAAACAAGGAAAATCACCAATTGCATTGGAGAGCACTAAAGGGGATCAATAGTCATTTCAGATACATCTATACCAACCATCATATATGTTGTATCTTGATAACCCATTAATTATATATAATTCTCAAGTACAAAATATTGAATAAAATATTTTATTCTTACACCTTTTCATCACAATACACTTGAAAACTCTTTTACACAAAAATGTAAAACACTTTCAGATATTGAAATAACGATTCCATTTAAAAAACACTTTTTAAATCCAAAATACAATAAAATTAGGAAATGGGTTTCTATTTGAGGAAAACATGAAATATTTCAAAGTAATGAAATCATTAAATAATAATTTTGGTGGTGAAAAAACTATTCATGTCATATATGATAAAATAAATCATATCTTTTTCCTCTTGTCTCTGCATTCCAAAAAATGATTCTCTTTTAAAACCTATTAAATTTAATTAAAACGTGACATAATATGTACTTTATATTTCATTTTTTTCCACATAAAACCGTCATAAAATATTTTTAATAATACGGGCATGGAAGAAAAATATTACAAAATAAATCGTGAGAAAATATAAAATGTTGTATTAAATTAAGTATCCCATAGTAAAACTGATATTTTTTTCATTTTTCAAAAATATTAGATAAATTTAAATATTGTAATAAATATCCATTGTTTTCCATTTATGAATTAATTATTTGTCTATTAAATCATTTAGAACTACATAGAAATCATAGAATGTGATAGGTTGGGAAACATTATAAGACAATTTTAAAATAGAACTTTAACTTGTGTCCAGATCACCAGATATATTATTTATATTTGCATATAATTTATGTATGTAAATTATTTACATTCATAGAAACCATTTTAAATTTTATTTTTCATCAAAATTTATTTATCAACATATTATATTCAATTATTTATTTTCTGGTTGGACATTATGATGATATTCAACTCATATATCTAAAACGACATAAATAGGATTAATATGGTCATTAAGGTCATCATTCCATCATCTCCATAACACTAATCATGAAATAGTTATCATTTTCATATCTAAATTATACTTTTAAAACCAACTATGAATTATTTTTTATGAAAAATGAACTATGTTACAATCATGTACACGGTATGTCATATGTATGCATGAGTAACACTTCCATTTTTTCATTTTCATGATGAAAAAAATGTTTAATAATATTTTATATTTAAATAATTATAATTAAATAATATATCTCATGCCATATCTTTAAATACATTTATATATACCATCTATATAATGTGATGAAGAAAATGAATCACAATAATTTAGGGAGGTGGTAGTGTACATGCACATATGAAAAAGGATATCATTTTTCAATGAATAGAAAGGTAGAAAAATAAATGATATGTTATCTCTTGAAAATGAAAAATATGTAATTAATAACATAATTTTATAATAGATCCATCTTTATATCTATCCTTAATATGTGGTGATCTAATTATAATTACACTTATTCATGAGGAGAAAGTCCTCTATACACATGAACAAGGGATTTGTTTCCCATTTGATGGAATATGGAGATGAATATAACTTATTACATTAACAAAATAAATTATTAATATATGGGATATAATGATATTTTGATATCAATATAATTTAATAATATTTGAATGAGTTGGATGAATAAATAATATAAAAATATTTGTTTAGAATCTACACATATCTCTCATACAATCACTATTTAACTACACATTAAGCCTTAAAAGGTTTGAATTATTAGAAAATAAAGACATATAGAATTTGGGGTGGGATTCAATGAATGTAGTTTCGATATTTTAACAAAAAAATAATTTTGATGTTTGAATAAAACATAAGAGTTAGTGCCCTTTTATAATGACAAGA
Source organism: Viscum album (assembly GCA_963277665.1). Lineage (NCBI taxonomy): Eukaryota > Viridiplantae > Streptophyta > Magnoliopsida > Santalales > Viscaceae > Viscum > Viscum album. The sequence continues at coordinate 284,955,275 of OY728153.1, read as the reverse complement.
TTGACACTAATGGAATTTCATAAAGTATTAAAATAAAATTATTTAATTTAACTATTAAAATGGTGCCAAGCAGATAAAATTAGAATATAGTACCGGTGTTTTTCTATTTCCTCTCATAAAATAAATTTTTTAAATCTTTATGTTATGTTTTCACCCTTATTTTTTATTTTAACCCCCATTGAATATTTCCACGATTACAATGATAATAATTTTTTTTTACTCTTAAGGTGTCAATATAGTTACTATTTAAGGAAAATTGTCTCATAAATGGAAAATGGCCGATATTTTTAACCATATAATTACCACTTGGTCAAATATAATATGTTGATGAATTTTATATCGTTGAATAAAATGTTATTCTTTATAAAAAATCATTAATTTTATTTTTGGAAGTATTCATTTAGTTTGAATTTGAAAACAATTTCAAAGAAATGGAATTTTCATAAAATCCTTTATTTAATCAATAATATGATATATTTATCTAAAAATATAATTTAACGTAATAATTTATTAAAATTATATTACATTTAATATTTTTTAAATAATATATTTTATTTTTTGTATTAATTGAATAAATATTGTGTTACTATTGTATAAGAATTTTTAGTAATTACTTGATCACTAAAAATTAGAAAGGAATTAAGATGATAAAAAATATTTTTATTTTAGTTGAATATTTATAAACAATTTTTAATCTCTCTCTCAAAATATGATAGACGTTAAAACCATGAAAGTGACATTTTTACAATTTCTTTTACATAAATATAATAATGGTGAAAATCAATTAAATATTGAAAATAGATTTTATATTTTACAAATAAGGATGGAAATATATAAAATATAGTAATAGAATTAGATAAAGAATAGTGTTTGGTTTAATGTTTTTGTCCTTATTATATTATTTTTAACCCTAATTACCCGATTTACCATTACCATAGTCATAATTACTTACTATAGTTACTTTTCCAAATGACTAAAACTAATTGTGCATATTTTAAAAATATGAACCTAATCATTAAGAACATAGAATATAGTTTTCATGATTTTATTTCTAGAAGTGGTGGAAATAAATTTATGATTAAAACACAAAAGACAACATAAATAGTTTTTCATAAAAACCTATTTTTAAGTAAAACAAAATATTTATATCAAATTCAATCATAAAATTAATTCCAATGAACATAATTGGATAACTAATAATATTATATAACAAAAATTAATTTTATACCATCTTAAAAAAATGAACTTTTTAAATACATGGAAAATAAATATTGTTTTTAATAAAATCAATACATTTCATTATTCAATTAAATATTTATATTTTCAAAACAAAAATTATAAGATAATTTTGAAATTATTATTTCAAAAATTATATCCTTTATATCAAGTAAATTTTCAAAAGGTTCTATATATTAATATATAATATTCACAGAGAAAAATGAAATAAAATTAATTTTTGATGAAATTAAATTTTTGATGAATAAAATGACTGTTAAATCTTGAGCTCTTACTTACTATGTGTTGAATGATAATTTTTTATTTATTATTAGAATCAAATGTATTTAATATTTTTTAAATATTATTCATACCCTCCAATTCAATGCCTTTGTTTTATTGATCTTATTTAAATAATAATATTTTGATGTTTGCTTCAGCTTAGTGTTTGTTATATTATACACTATCGAACAATATTTCATTCAAAATATTTAGATATTAAATTATTTAAAATTTAATAAATCAAACCCACACAATTTAAACATTGCCTCATTAATTTTGGGTTTTATGTTGGAAAATCCCAATGTTGAAATCCCACATCATATAAAGGGTTAATAAGATGTCGACATGGATAAATGGTAGTTGAAGTACGAAGGTCGTGTGGAATAAAAAATAATATGCTTCAATATAGGATAACATAAGTGAAAAGTGAAAATATATACATGTAACAAAATTTAATTTCCATGTAATTATAAAGAGTGATATAGAGAATTGATCATAAGAAAGTGAATGATAATGAATAAGTCAATGCCCCAAAATCATAAAAATAAGTAATGTGAATAGAGTATATAGTCATAAAAAATCATGGTAAGAAGGTAATAGTTTTGTTTCAAGATAATATTCAAAGAGTTTAAAATTTTTATTATCATGTTTATGAGGAACATAAGGAAATTTACATTCAATAAAAGTATAATATCTTCTATTAATCAAAGACCCCCCACAATATCATATTTTTCTGAAAATGAGGAGTATTCATGATGAATATTTAATTCCTGAACCACGAAAATCAACATATAGTGATTCATATAATTCCAAAAAAGGGTACAAATCTATTCCTTCTATCCGTTGACATTAATCAACACTATAATGTTTAGAACAAGGTAAGATTATTAAAAAAATGAATAATCATTCATATGAAGAAATAATTTTGTAATATATAAAATTAAATTGCAATACCGAATGTTAATACTAAATATTTCTACATATTAATTTCCATAAAATTTATAAAAATATTATTGAAAAATATTGAAACAAATATATTTCAATAATATTATAACATATCCTTCTGAAATAAATTAACATCTATCTCTAATAAATATTATTCAATTATAAAATCATACCAACAAAAATGTATCTTCTTGAATTATATAATCTCAATGATTTTATACTCATTTCGTTAAATAATTTAAATCACCATAAGGCCTCAATAAATAATATATTATTCCAAATGATAATTCTACTTTAATTTATCTAATGAACTCCCATAATATTTTATTTTCTTTAATAATATAAGATCCTAAAAATAATAAAATATTTTGAAATAATATTTATCACTTAATAAATAAATCTGTTTTCAATTCTATTATTATTGATAGAACATATCTTTGAAAATTGTAGCAGACACTAATTACCTCAAAATCAAATACAAAATAAAACCTAGAGGATTTTAATTTTATTAATCTTGTATTCTATGAATGTGAAGGAATTCATCCTAAATTAAATTTTCATCTAAAACCTATATTAATCCTTATCGTTATACATAGATACATTTCTCAAAAAATACACTTAATTATATTATATATACAACCCATAAATCCTAAAAAGGTATTTCAATGACATTTATCCTAACCATTAACTTATAATCCCATGATGGCATAGATAGCTCCTTAATTTAACCTGATATTAAAACAAATTGATCTAAAAAGATGTGTAAACCCTCCTGTGATACCAACTATAATGACCTTGTCTTAAAAATTAAATAAAATTTGATATAATTCATGAATTTATTCTCTTACATTTTATAACCTTTATAATTTATAGTTTTAGGCAATTTAGTGTTAACTATTACCAAATAACCATATTAAAAAGTGAATAATTCATTACAATATGCACATTTCTCAGAATATAATTTTTTGAAAATGAATCATGTTTAATTTGCATGAAAAATATTCTGGTCTTTCATCTTGACAAATTCATTTTTCTTACCCATCATTCAACCCTATGAAAATCATTTCAAAAATATCGGATGATTAATAATAGTAAGGGACATAAATAGAATAAATTATTAGCCTAGTGAAAACAAAAAATCCCATTAATGTTTTACCTTTATCATATTATTATTTGAGAGTATGAAATAAGTCATATCTACTTGAAAAATAAATACATTTTTTCAAAAATAAACCCATTAAAATCCATAACATGAAAATAAAAACAATTTTAGTTATGATAGATAATTATATTTAGAACATTTTTTAGATAATTTTTATCCTTGATAAATATATTGGAGAATGTACTCTTATTAACCCCCTCATTCTATCCTTTGAAGATAAGAAACATTATATAATAAATTAGAGAGTAGTAATGGGGATCACACATATTATATGATGTACCATGCTCATCCATAATGTTATTTATATTAAAATACCACATTTATCATATATATTTCTCTATAACTAAAATAATTTATAAAATAATATAAACTTTCAACATTTCATTATAAACCCTTGGATAACTACTTAAAACCCATTTGAATAGAATTAAATATATCCAAATACTCATTTCATTCAAAAAATCATTTTAAAAATAAAATAACCAATGAAAAATGGAAAAAGTGTTTTTTATTATGGAAAACATGAATCCTTATAATGTAGTCCAACAATCCAATACTAGTTATGAACGTGGAAAAAAAGATATATTCCTTATACATTAAAATAAAACTTTCATTTTTCACTTTAGAAAAAACATATTATAAAATAATTCCTTTCGAAAATCATTTATAGGAAGAAAAAACTGACATCATATTTACATAGTAAATAATTTATGTATATATAAACAGATCCTGTTTTTTTAATGAATATGGACTTGGATGAATAATATTTAAAAATTTAATCTTTAAAACATTCCAAATGACATTAAAATATAATGTCTTATTTTTTAAAATATGAAAAGATTCATTTTTTAAGACATTGTGAAAAATGTTATATTGGGTGAAAATTTACATTTAGCATCCATTGAATCATAAATATAAATTTTCTTGAAATATTTTTAATAACATGGACACGAGAAATAATTGTTGGATGGGAAAACAAAAAAAGGGGATTTAAAAAAAATCCCCTTACATTGATTCCATCTCATATAATTAATTTTTTATCATCCTAAAAAACATATTTTAATCAATAACTTTCTTTATAACTTTTTTAAATTTTTTATTCTTTTTATTTTTTGTTATTATGTTATACTGGATCATTTAATTTCATGTATGATGTTTTGATCATATTTTCATTATATATCCAAAATGGATTCTGTTGGATGACTATGGTTAGTGAGGTCATTTTTACATCATCTATAAAAAATTTAATCCAAAAATTATAACTTTTTATTTCAATTATAGTTTTGAAATCAACCATGAACTATTGTTATGAAAATTTATAAATGTTATAATCATGGAGATTGTAGGTTGTACGTACAAATGAGCAACACTTCCATTTTTCAATGATAGCGATAGAAAGAATGGAACTTTTATTATATATTAATAAATTATTAATATAATCGTAAATATTATTTTATCTATTTAATATTCTTATATATATCATCCATATGATATGGTGATGAAAATAAAATCGCAGCACTTCCGGAAGGTGATAGTACACATGCATGGACAAAAAATGATATTATTTTTCAATGAAGGGAAATGTAAGAAATTATATGATACATAAATAACATTAAATATGAAAACAATATCCAATTTTTACATTAAATCTGTCATTATATAAAACCATGATTGGTGGTTTTTAAAAACAAATTATATCGGTTCATGAGGCAGTAGTCTACCATATACATGAATGATGGTTTCATTTCTGATTTGATGGAAGAAGGAGATGAATAGAGGATATTACATTAAAATAATAACATCTAAGAAAATTTGAGATATTGGTTCGTTTATATTAGAATGATTTATGATTATCTTAAGGATGTTGAAGAAGAAATAAAACAAAAAATAGTTAAAAATCTATACTTCTTCCCTCGATAATATCCTTTTTTACACGTTAATCTCTATAAGGATGGAATTATACATAAAAAATTTATATATAATGATGGGATTTATTTTAAGAATTAATTTGGGTAGGTACTAGATTGACCAAAACACAGTTTAAGTGTGAGGAATAGAACAGTGGTGATGTGAATTTATATTGAGGGTCGGTGAACTCTTGGAATTTCATAAAGTAATAAATTAATATGAATTAATTTTCATTTTAAAATGGATCAAGAAATATAATTCTAATATAGGATGAGTATCGGTCTAAATAATCTAAAAAAAATTTAATTCGGACATGTTTTGGTGATTTTTTCCCCATTATATTTTTTAACCCATATTAACCCTTTTGATGATTACAATGATAAATACATTTTTTAAATTGTATTCGTCAATATATTTACTACAAATGGATAATTGCCCCGTAAAAGGATTTTTATGATATTTTCAACCTTTTCCCAATTATTATTTTAAATACTAGAATTTTACGATTTTTAAATCATTTATTAAACTAATATTTATTATAAAATACCATTAATTTAATTTGTTTTACTCTTGAGTCTATTTGAATTAGAAAAATGAATGATATAAATAAAACTAATATATAATCCTTTTCAACATCACTAAAATTTTATATTTCTATAAAATATTGAAGTAAAATAATAATTAATTCCAATTATATGACTATTAATATTGTCAAAATCATTTATTTTATAATTATGTTAATTGAATAAATAATTTATCAATGTTGAGTAATGAGAATTGATAATAATACCATCACAAATAATTATAAATATATTAAAATTATAAAAAATTATTTGCCTTTATATTTAAAATTTATTACTGAAAATAATTCGTTTTTATAGCTGTCACAAAATATTATAGATATTGAAATTGATGAAATTTTTTTTACATTATCTTTTACAAAAATTTATGTAAATAGAAAAATTGAACTTACAAAATAATAGAAAAACAATTATTTCGATCAATTTTTAGTCCATATCATATTATTTTTTACATTAAGTTATTGATTTTCCCGTATTATGGTGATAATTGTTTACTATAATTACAATTTATAATGACTAAAAATAAAATTTACCTATTTAAAATAAAATTAGACTTAATAGTTTGTAATATTGAATTAGTTTTTCATGATTCAATTTCTAGAAGTGTAATAAATTAATTTAATTTTAAAATGAAAGACATAATGGAAAACCTTTTTTAACTCTAAGGAAAAAAAATATTTTTACCAAATTCTATTAAAAAATTGATTAAAAAAACATAATTGGATAATTAATAATTTAACATAAATAAATCCACTTAAAATAATTTTTAAATAAACTTTTTATTATTAAATACATGAAACATAATTACAGTTTTGAATAAAAATCACTATTTTACACTATTCACTGGAATTATCCATCTTTTCAGAAAAAAGTAAAAATTCACTCTAATATAATATGGAAATGATGATTTCCAAAATCATATTAATTTTATTATATTAATATTTTAAAAGATCGATAAAACCATAAAAATAATCAATCACAAAAATAAACACAATCCTTTCTTGAAAATACATATTTTTATTGAATAAAATTAATTTTATAAAAATTAATTTGTTACTTCTTATGAATTAATAAAGAAATTTTTATTGATTACAAAATATATACATGTTTTGTAATTATTTTTATACTATATACACTCTCTAATTCAATGATTGTGTTATCATGGAAATATTTAAATAATAAATTTACAAGGATCGTTTAGTGTTGATGTTTTGTATCATGTATGCTATAAAATAAACTATTTATATTAAAATATAGAGATACAACATTTTCAACCATAATAAATTGTTTCCATTAAATTTTAAATTTATATTTTAATTGAATGGTTTGATATTTGAAAATACCTTGGATGAAATCACAAATCATAAAAAGGGTTAATAAAAATCCTACCTGAAAATAGTTAAAAAGGAAATGAAAAGGTCATTTTGAATAAAATATAAACGGTATAATATTATAAATAAATAGTGAGAAGTATTGATATGTAAATAGAAGAAAAAATTAATGTCCAAATAATTATAAATAGTGATAGATATCATTGATCACATGAAGGAGAATGATCTTGAGAATGTTAATGACCACAAAACCTCAAAATGAAGAGAAGTGAAAAGACCTGCAATTCATCAGAAATGACAGTAACAGGATAAAATTCATATTTCAATATCATTATCCTATATTTTAGTAATTAACCTAGAATATATCCCATTAACATAAGGAGATATACTTACTTTACAAGTATAGTTTTATATGTTAACAAATCTCCACCACAATCGTATCTTTTTCTCCAAATGACGAGTATTTAAGAAGAATTTGTCATTATTGAAGCACTAAAACAAAATTCATAAATGATCAAATAATTATAAAAATGGATAATAATATAATCTTCATATCATTATACATTAACCAAAAACAAAATGGTTAGTATATGAGAGGATAATTTCTAAAATGAATTACCCTTCATATGATGAAATAATACATTATATTCCAAAATTCAACAATAATACCCAATTTCCAAACTAAATCATTTTGTAAATACCTATCATTAAAATTATTCAATATATTTATAACTAATATTAAAACTCAAATATTAATAACTAATTAATCACTTCTAATATTAATTAACATTTGTCTCTCACCAATATTAGTCACTCATTAAGTCGTATTCTAAAAATGTATATGACATCATCATATAATCTCTCAGATATTATAATCATTTATAAAAAAAATTAATCTATATAGAGACACGTTGAAATCATATTTCATTTCAAAAGATAATTCATTTTATATTTCTCAAATAAATTCCCATTATATTATATTTACCTAAATCATATAAGATCCCTAAAATAGTGTACTTCTTCTGAAATAACCTTCATCACATAACCTCCAAATCACATTAAAATCATATGTGTTATCAATAAAAAATATGTTCCCATATTGTAATAATCCTTAATTAACACAACATAATGTTCTATATAAACCATAAATGATTTCAATAACATTAAAATTGTATGCACAAAATGTCAACAATATCATCTAGAAATAACCGTTTGACTAAAAACCATACTAAACCCAATGGTTATATTTGAATATATATATCTAAATATACTTATAATCATCATAATCTTCCATCACATAACACCTCAGAAGTGATTTCTAAGACTTTTATATTTTTAGAAAAATTAAATATATAATACTATGATGGTATCCACAACTCTTAATCTAACCTCACATGAAAACATCATAACTTCCAAAGATCTCTAAACCCTCTAATAATAAATGTATCAAATTGTCCTTAGAAATTACATAATATTGTAATTTAAGTCAAAGATTAATTATTTAAAATTTTAGTCTATTTAAAGTTTCTATTTTAGAGAATTTATCCCTTACTATTATATAAAAAACCCATATATTTCAATGTGGACACTTCTACTTAGTAACAATTTTTATAAAAAAAATAATTTTTATAAAATAAAATTCCATTTATATTCATGAATATTATTTATAGCTTCTATATTGAATTATTTATTATTACCCATCTTTAAAAGATATGATATTTTTTTAAAAGATGTGATGAGTGAAAAATTCTATGTAAGGGATATAAAAAAACAAATCCTCTCGTCTAATGAAAACCCTGAAAACCCAAGAAATGTTTACCTTTAAAAAATTATTATTTGATCATATTAAATAAATCATATCCATATAGAAACATAAACATTTTTATCAATTAAAAACAATAAAACCCATTGAAGTAAAATTGAATACCATTTTTAGGTTACAGGGAGAATTATATTCAAATCCTATGATAGAAACTACTATAGTCCTATAAAATCCATATGATAAACCACACTATTTAACTATCTTCTTATTTTCATTGAAAATAATGAACATTACCCAACGCATTAGAGTTCTATAATGGGGTTCACCAATAATATATGTTTAATTGGGATAATATATCATATAAATTGTATTGGGGTCACCCATTTTTCTTATATGATTGTCATGTACCTAATCATGTATAAAATCATTACTTATCAAAAAAATTAATAATAAAACCATTGAAAAACTATTTTAAACCCATATTAATAAACTATTTCAGATATTGAAACACCCTTTCATTTCAAAATAATATTTTTAAAACAAAAAAAAATATTTTTTTTAGAGAAAACATAAAATCTTGTAAGGGAATTTAATTATAAAATACCGAATATGTTTTTTGGGAAAACGTTCAGTGTTTAGTGTGTCAAAATGAAACATTCCTTTTGTCTTTTAATAAAAAAATCCCATGAAATGATTCCATATTGAAAACCTTTTAAGGAAATTAAATAGTTAAATACAACATTATTTATAATTACTTTTAGTCCATATAAAAAATCATAAAATAATATTCTTAATTTATATATAAATGAAACAAATTGAAATTAAATCATGAAAACATTTAAAACAATGATTTAAGATAATGTATCCCTTATATTAAGCATTAAAAATTTATGTTTCATTTTTTTAAAATAATGTAAAATATGTTAAAAATTACATGATAATCCATTAAATCATAAATAATAATTTTCTTGTAGAATTTTGAATAACATGTACACATATAAAAATGAGTTGGGTGAGAAAACATTAAATGATAATTTTTAATAGAAATTATATTAGATTGAGTCTAACTCTTCTTGTACATTATTTATTTTACTGAATAATAAACATATTTTAATTAATTATTTATATATGATCCTCTGTCATTTTTATTATTCATTTTATTTTATTTACTATCATTTTATATTTAATCATTTATATTCATGTTGGATGCTCTGATGATATCTAAGTCATATGTTCAACACGCTGTTGGTAGGTTGACTATTGTCAATGAAAACATTATACGATTATCTATAGAGTAATAAAAACGAAATAATTATCATTTTTATATATCAATTATACTTTTAAATAAAATTATCCTAAATGGTTTTGAAAAATTAACTAAGTTAGAATCATGTGGATGGTAGGTTGTACTCACAAATTAGAAACACTTCCATTTTTCATAGATCATGTTGCAAATAATGATATTTTTATTTAATTTAAACAATGATAATTATATTATAATTATCATATTAATTAAAAATATAAACATTAATCTATGATCCATATGATGTGGTGATGAAAATTAAATCACATCAATTAGTGAATGTTGTAATCTACATGTTCACACAAACAATGAAATCATTTTTTCAATGAAATAAATTTTAAGAAAGTATATGATATATTATCTCTAAAGGATAATAAATATTTAATTTATATCATGTAAAAATATATAGTAAATCCATAATTATATCAATCATATAGGGGTTGTTATTGAAACCAAATTACATAATTTTGTGAAGAGGTAATCTATCATACACCCTGATAATAGTGTTGTTTCATATTTGATAGTAGAAGAAGATGCATATAGGTTGTGAAATTACTGTAATGAAATAAAATTTTATTATATTGTAATGGTTGATTAATTATTGTAATACTTTGAAGAAGAAATGAAACTAAAACATTCGGTTAAAATATATACCTCTTTTTTGGGCAATGTCCTTTTCTTTAAACATTATTCCTTTTATGATAACTATTATTCTTAAAAAAATACCTCCAAAATGAGTTTATTTATTCTATTAATGGATTTGGGTAGGTATTGGATGATCTAATATATTTTTATGTGGGAATAAAAGTAGAGAGATTCTACCATTTTATAATGAGTTGATGGGAACACTTTGAATTTCATAAAGTAATAATAAAATATAAATTACTTTCCATATTAAAATAGTGGATGACTAATATAAATCATATATAGGATTATTTTAGGTTTAAATAATTCCATAAAATATAATTTTTACATGTTTATGTTTTTTTCACCATAATAGTTTTGTTTAAACTTCTTATTAAACCTTTTGAAGATTACAAAGGTAACAAATTTCTTTAAACATTAGGGGACAATATTGTTACCATAAAAAAATTGGATCCTATAGTGATCATGATTAATATTGTATACAAAATCATTATAGTTTTATATAATAAATGATTTTTTATAATTTTAAATCAGGAAATGAAATAATATTTATTATAAAATATGATTAATATCTTACATGGAATAATTCAATTAATTTGACTTGGAAAATACACCGAAAAAATAGAATTTGAATATAATACTTTTAAACATCCCTAAAATTTTATATTTATCGAAAAAATTCATGAAATACAATAATTCATTCTAATTCTATTATAAATATTATTTTTAAAATAATTTATATTAATTTTAAATTAATTTAATAAATATTATGTCGATGTTGCATATGCATTTTAAGAAATTATGTAATCATTAAAAATTTAAAATAAATAATAATTTTAAAAAACATTCATATTTTTATTGACTATTTATAACTGAACATAACATTCTTTTAACCCTTTTTCAAAAAAATTTATTTTGTAATTGAAAGAAAGTGGCATTTTGGTCATTATCTTGGATATAAGTATTAAAATGTTAAAAATAAAATAAATAAAACACAAAGCTTCCATTTTTACCGAATTATATTGAAAATATTGAAATAATATAATGTAATATTATAAAATAAAGAGTTAGGGTCATGTTTTACTCCTCATCATATTCGTTTTGTCCTTAATTAGCTGATTTTCCCTTACAATTGTGAGAATTATTTACAATAGTTACTAATTTTAATAACTAAAATAAAAGTGAAAATTTTACCGAATTAAAACCTTATTATTAGAAATATGAAATCCAATTTTCAATAATCAATATATATAATAAGAATAAAATATTTTAATATTAATATTCAAAATTCAATGAAAATGAGTGTTTCTAAAAAAAATTCATGTATAAAAATGTTTTCATCCCATATTCAAAAATAAAATTGATTCATATTAACATAATTATATTACTTGTAATATAAGAGATATTATATTTAATTTAAACCATTTTAACACCAATGGAATCATTGTATATACAAGAAAGGTAAATACATTTTTCAACAAATATTTTTAATTCCACTACTCATTAAAAAATCATTCATTTCATAAAAACCCAAAAAATAAATCAATGATAATTATGAAATCCTAAATAAAAAAAAACCATTTTTAAATAAAATTTTGACATGTTTCATATATTAATTAAAATATTCCCTTACAATAATAAATAATTCCCATTTCTGAATAAAATGAATTTTTTAGTAGTAAAATTACTTTTCATAAAATTGAGTGTTTACTTACTCATAATGAATAAATTATTTTTTATTTATTTTAAATTATATATTTATTTCATAATATGGATACTTCTATTCATACCAATCAATTCAACTACTATGCCATAATTATAAACTTTTAAAAATAATATTTTTTTGATTTTTTAGCCCTATTATTGTGTATCATGTATGCTATCAATCATAGTGATTAATTTAAAATATAGGGGTAATACAGAAACTATGAAAAAGAACCATATGTTGATAAAAATAGTAATGTGATAAATATAATTAATTGATCTTAACCTTGTGGTTTTTAAAATCGTCATAATTTATATAGACATGATCTATAATCCAACTAGTTTTCTTTAATTTGATGGTCTATTATTGAATTTTAAAGATTATGTGGTCTATTTATCCATATATTGAATATATTTTTAAATTTTATAGTTTAGATAGTCCACTTTATCAAAAATAATAATGCGAGAGAAGAAAAAATATATTTTGAATATGTTCCAAGTCATATTTATACAACGTGAAAATTTCCTTCAAGTGAGTCTTTGTAACTCTATCCATCACACCTAAGGATATTTTCTTTATAGTATTAAATTCTATTTAATTTTGTTTAATTGTAAATGGAAAATATTTCATTACAAATTGAATTTAACATTACTACATTATATAATTTGGAGTTATTTATCATTCTTAATTGAAATTAGTGTCATTATTAACGGTCTGTGGTCAAAGGTTAGATAATATTCTTGGAATTTTTATTTCATGAATTATTATATTTATTTATTTTGTCACCGTTCATATTTGGATAATCGGATTACTGGAATGTATTGTTTTCATTAACTAGTTCTTCTAGTCATTTTTTATTATTTTTCTCACTCGATATTTTTATATCATGAATTATGTAATTTTTTTATCATTGGTTATTTATTATTATAGTGGTCATTGGAAGAATTATATTCTACATTTGGGGTATCAATTTATATTGTTTTAAGTTTTTTTTATTCCAATTGTTAAATAGTCATTTTATTATGGTCAATGGATGATATATTTATACCATTCATTATTGTTTTTATTACATGAATTAATATGAATGTTGTTGAATAATTATTATGTTTTTGTTATCATAATATTATTCTTGATGGTTCATGTCTAAAGTATAGGGAGATGGGTTTGGGGTTACTTTAAAAATTTAAGGATGGAATATTATAATAAAATGTATTAAGGCGATGATATCCATGTTCAAATACATTGTAAAAGATAAAATTTCACATGAAATGATGAATATTTCATCACAATGACATCCAATGTCAGTGAGAAATAGGTTATACATGAAATTACACTGAGGTCTAGGGAAAGTATCTCAATGTTTTAACAATTTCAATTCATTCATATAATATAATTCTTTTGGATTCTTGTTTTTCATGAGTTTTTAACATGTATTTAAATTATAATTTTTTTTAAAAAAATTCTATATTTATTGGGATTTTATATAATCCAATTGTATAGATATTTTATAAAAAATATAATATAAAATTTTGACAAACAATATTGGAATAAAAAATTAAATATTTTATTGAAAATAAAATTTAAAAATAGAAATTAATTTTTTGTATATGTTATAATTGTTAATAATATAATCGAAAAAAATTATAATATTATTCTATTACAGTATATTTTGAAAACAAATATTCTTTTTGTATGTAGTGTTATAATTGTAAAAAATAATATTATATATCACAATAACTTTTGTCAACATAGTTTTTCCCAAAAATTTTATAATACAGAAATATGTATTGTTAAAATTATTGAGAAAAAGATAATATTCCTTTACTACCCAATATTAACCTATTATAAAAATATATATATTTTAGTGGAAAAAAATAACTAATCCCAATTATCTAATATATGTCTTATATAAAATTAACACCTTATAATCATGAGATAATTGTCAGAATACATTCATAATGTATATCCTAGTTTTACATTATCCCATGAGTATGAAATATGAGTTTCGATATAGTAAATACACATCCAATTTGTAATTATATTATATAGGTAACTAACCATGAACAAAAATGTGGAATTAACAATTATTCACATTTTTTAGTGTTTGATAAATGTATACCAAAAAATTTTCATTTAAAAAATTCATTTGAATAGGCATTCAAAGGAAATTATAAATATATAACGTACATAAGAAATATATAAATGCAGCATTCTCTCAAGGAATTTTGTGGATAATTCAATAGGAATATTATATTTATATGGAATGATAAAAATATTGAATGATCATTCACTTACTCAGAATTACCGTTTATAAATAAGTTCTCACAACATCCCTTCATAGGATTATCCTAAAAGTATAATGATTTTTTATCAAATGATAAAGGTAAATGGAAAGTTATTAGTGGAACACATTATAATAATGGTTGATAATATAGACATACAAAGGCATAAATGTTCCAATACCATAAAAAAGCATTCATTATATAGTGTAATATATGTATATAATATTGTCTAATGGATATTAGTTCACTAAAATATTTTATTATAGTAACATATTTTTACAAGGGTATAATGGGATGAAATGCAGATGATAATACTGATAATATATCAATTGGATGAAGATATGACCTTTATAGGAATAAAAAAATCGATGTTTTAAAAATAAATATAATAAAATTATCGTAATATAAAATTAATACAATTTTATTATAAATCATTTACATTGTTATGGGATGACACTAGAAAATGGTAAAAGAATATGGAAATTATCATGACCTACACCCATTTGAAAACCTTCTCGGTCCCATAGTGATGTCAAGGGTAATGATTATTACCCCCCCACTAATAGACCTTAAGTTGTAAACTACCACTAAGTGTATAAATCCTAAAAATGTGACGCATCCTCATCAAATCAGTATATTAAATAATATTACTAACAAATAAACTCATATATATAAAATGAAAATCAACCTCCCTTAATAAAAATAAATGTTATACATATATAATTTCTAAAATAAAATAAAAAAAATGAGACTCCAAATATAGAAATATGATAGAAGCTTCATCCCCAATCATGTAATATCTGACATAGTCCCCGAGTCCCTCATGGAAACCTATAAAATATACAAACACGGATGCACATATATATATATAGGGGAATAATACATGTATACATAGTCGGATCCTCCTAAATACATATCTTCAAAATGTCAAATAATTGTACTAATTCACCAGTAAATAAATTATATTACTGGCATGCACTTATAAAAGGCCATCTATCACCCAATCTAATGTAGTATCACTCGCCCAATATTTTATCAATGTTTAATAGCATAATTTCTAATGAATATAACATGAGGGAACCCCAAAACCAAAATATAATTAGTATTTCAATATCATGCCCCAATAATATTTTCTATGTTCTTCAGAATCAAGTTCAATGGGGAACTCACCCGAGGATTCTCCCCAACCCGAGGCCTGTGCCAGGGAGATCCCATCTCCCCATTTCTCTTCATCATGGTGGCTGATATTTTTTCTAACCATATTTCCAGGGCTGCATCCTCGAATTCTATTAATGGGGAAAAGGTCTGTAGTGAAATCCTACCAGTGTTGCATCTCTTCTTCGTCGACGACTGCCTCGTTTTCTCCCGACCAACTATAAATGAATACTGGGTGATCAACCATGTGATCCAGCAATATGAGACGGCATCTGGACAGTCTATTAATCATGACAAATCTGAAATCTCCTTCATCACAAGGGTGCCTCTTTCCAAGAGAGTTGATCTTTGGGCATCAGAAGGCATCCATATGGTCGATAAACACCATAAGTATCTCTGGCTACCCACGGTGATTGGCTGGTCAAAAAAATAAATCTTTCATATCTGGTGGACAGTATTGTGAAAAAAAATCAAGGCGTGACCCAAAAAAGAATCTACAATGTAAGAAAAAAAATCCCCAATAAAGCTGTCATCCAGTCTATCCCCAGCTATTTTATGTACTTGTTTAAGATCTTGGCGACCATCGTTAATTATATCCATTCACATAATTCCAACTTCTGGTGGCGGAAAATTATGGAAGGAATAGACCCCACTGGATAGCCTAGGAGAAACTCTACAGAACCAAGTAGGAGAGAGGGATGGGATTCTAGAATCTTCTTCTCTTCAATGATGCATTTTTGGCCAAGCAAGTATGGAACCTTATTAACCATCCATCATCTCTCTGGGTGTTGGAACTCCGAGCTAAGTACTTTTACCAAACAGACATCCATGTTTCCTATCTTGGCCCCCCGTCCTATCTTCCTCTGGAGAAGAATTTGGGGTGCCCGAAATCTCCTGGAAAAAGGGCTGGGTTGGAGGATTGGGAATGGATCATCCATTAACATCTGGACTGATCCCTAGCTGATCAATAAGGATGGAATATGGGCTACATACCCCGGCCATCATGGTCTTGAAGATGCCACAGTCCCCTTCCTCTTTCCAGACCTAGGACGGGGGTGGTTTGTCGAAAAGATCCATGAATGGTTTAACTAAGGAGACCAAAGAAGTATCATGAGCATCCCCTGGATCCTAAATGTAGGCCCCAACCATATTTTCTGGACCAATCACAATTCGGGTGACTACACGGTGAGATCAGGTTACAAAATTGCTCTTGGAAACCACTCTATCAATAAGGAAGAGGGAACATGGAAATCTCTTTGGAAGCTCAACGTCCCCCCCAAAAATACACCCATTTTGGTGGTAGGTGTGCACATTCACCCTTCATACCATGAGTCTTCTCATTTACCGAAAAATGGAAAGTGTTGAGTCTTTCCCTTTCTTCCTGAATATTCCAGAATCTCCTTTACAATCCATAATTCACTACCCAGGAGCTAAGGAAATTTGGAATAAATGGGGCCCGACTTTAGATGTTTCATTGGACATTGCCTCTGACATCACAGATCATCGGATGAGTTGGTGCTCCTCTCTCTCAACGAATAATGCAGGTTCACTTGGAACACTGCCCTAGATCATTTGGGTTCAGCGAAACGATGCTGTTATTCACCATGTTCATAAACCTCCCGAATTCTGGATTGAATGGGCCATTTCATGGATTGAGAGCAGGAAGGACCACAAAGGACACTATATGCCAGTTTTCACCCCCTCATGTCCCCATCATTGTAATCCCCCAATGGATGTGATTCTTAAGCTTAATGTGTACGTGTTTCTCCCCAAGGATGGGCTTCTTACTCTCAGTCTCCTGACCTGAAATCATCTGGGGAAAATCATTGAGGAAAATATGAATCACATCATGCCTTCTAGGAACCTAAAATAGCATTGGACTCTTCCATCCTTGTAGGTATGATGCTCATTGTGGAACGTGGATGGGTTGATATCATCATTGAGTCTGACTGCCTCACCATAATCGATGTTATTGAACACAACGACGGCGGACTCGAGTCATTTGGATTCATCATCTAGAGAATTATCTCGCTTCTCCAAGGCTTCTCTTGATGCACCTTATCCTTCAAAAAAAGGGATGGAAACAATGCGGCCCATCAGCTGGCGGTCTTATGCCCCTTCGATGGAAACCAGCTATGGCTGGACAATTTTCGTTCATGGATTTTCATTTGTACGTCTACTGATCTTCGTCATTAATGATATCTGTCCTTATTTTCAAAAAAACCTATTGAATTCACATAATAGTATGGTATCAGGAACATAAAGTAAATCTATATCTTTCCCAACTCCATCCTTGAATGAACCCTCCTATTAATCATCATATCATAACCACATATCTATATCACTGTAGGGTAACATGAACAATATTAACATCATCCTTGTCCTCTCTTCATACCATTCATGACCCCACCATGTATCCTGATCTCATATCATTTGCAACGAATATAATTCCCACAATAGACTATAATTTACAAATTTATTTTATCCTAGACAATACTATATAATGAGGGTAGAGTAATTAAGAGGTATTGTGCCTCCATTTATTACCAGTCCAACCAAGATATTTGGTGAAACAACCAGATACCAAAATATTATAGATTGATTGGGTTATTTGACTCGAATGGTGTGTGTATGAAATCATAAGAAAATTGAATCATATACATATTTCTTAAAATATCCACAAAATTGACCCTCCATAAAGAATAAAAGAAAAAACACAAGTAATACCAATATCAATAACCACACTACCACTACAAAATCCAACCATATGATTTCACTTCTTTAATAAAAATAATATGCACCTATTTGTATTATATACTCACAGTAACATAAACAATTTCCAATTTAAACATATCACTATACATTTATAAACATACAATATTACAATAAAGATTATGATAATTTTTCCATTCATTCATCCATATTTAATTTTAATTTTACATTAACCATCATACACATATATCCCATCAAACAACCATTCATTTTAAAAATTATATTTGTATTGATAGCCTACACTTTATGGGATTCGAGGCCACTTCCTATTACTATATTTGTAATCAAAAACCATATCAATCCCATTTGTTGACTACAATGTAAACAAAACGTGAAACAAAACCCCCAAATCCCCTCCTTCCACATCATAAAAATGAAACTATCCTCCACTTCACTATTTTATTTTAAATTAGAATACCACATCCCAAATCATTATTAGAAATCTCAAAATTCTATAGAACAAATTTATTAACATTATTTGATTATTTTAAAAACTATGAAGGTGAAAGTTATATCGATAATATATTCCAATGTTTCCACACTATCACTCTTCAATATTCCATACATGAAATACCAAACACCAAAAACCACTATTGTGAGCTAAATAAAACCTAAAAAATTCACAATATGTAATTACTCATTAACCATCCTCGTTTATATTAATTTTTAATTGTCATCATAAACATTATGTATAAGATTTAAAATTCTTAAGGAATAATATCATTACTATATAATAGGATTATCCATATATGGGAGATGAATCCATCCATCTAATCACAAAAACAACACAAAAATCATAGTAATAATAAAAAATCACAATTAAAATATATAAAACCGATTAGACATATGAAATATAATTTTAAAAATTTAAAAAAAATATGATTTACACAATTCCATTGATTTTAATTTATCGATTTTTTATATTTATGTGGTTAATCCTTACCAACATGAAAATAAAAAAAAATTAATGGAAATTTTATAATTGATGATAAATAAAATGGATAATTATCAAATCCCCTACCACAACTGATCCTTTAATAAAGGTTGTGCAAACCAAATAGATGAAGGCTATTACAAAGTAGAGACTAGTCAAGGAAAAATTGAAAATCATAAAGCCTAAAAAATTATATCAAACCCACAACCCCAGACCAAAAAACTAAAAAAAATCGAAATCATAATCCCTTTAGAAATAAAGAAAAATGAAAACCTTATATAAAAAAATGAAAACCACACCACAGATAAAAATTTATCTGATATCATGATTCAATGGGATAGAGACATTAAAATAACAATCAATGAATTCAAAGACACGCCTAAAATCACCAATGTTACCGACATAAAAAATTTATTTTAGTATAATTTTTTGAGCTTCATCATTTATAATTAAACAATAAATTTAAGGCATCATGTTGTGATAGAAAATGGTTGTTCAATGATAGGGATAAATAAAATTAACCCTCAAACATGAAACAATGATTTAATATATTTACCGTTATTTGAAACCCATTCAACGAAAAATTATTGTATATTTTTGAAATGATCACCCAACACTGATAGAACCATTGGGTGATGACCCACAAAAAAGAATAACTAAAAAACTCAACCTAGTGGTCTCATAGCCTTATAGTAGATGTAATACCACTATATCCACTCATATAATATTTTTAAAAAACTATTCAAAATAATTTCACCACATGACCAAATAACTTCACATTAAGAAGGATTCATATATGAGAGTACATTATCAACATAAGGTCCCCGTCGAAATATAATGGACTTTTACATTTACAAAATTCCTCTTCAATACCATCTTGCTGTGATAGATCATGACATGTTATATCTAAACTTGCTACCATAAAATTGAATAGTGTATAACTCTCATGTGCTACACCCCAAATACACTAAATATACTAACACCATGACAAAAAACACTAAAACATTATTCATCCCTTAATTAAACATGAGATGTGACCACATATCTTCTCTCGCGTTCCACTATCCATTCCTACTGCAACAACCAATGTCATTTCCTAACACACTATTAAAAACTAAAATATCAGGTCTATCTCCTCATATGATACCTAAAAATATTATTCCATCTCTAATACCATAAATAAATATATTATTGTACTCAGAATGGCTGATATATTATGTTATAAACCTCGTAAATATATATTTTCGTCAAGAATAAAAACACATACCATAAGGGAAAAAACAACTAAAAATGAAAACACTATTAGGGAGATAGATCTCAAAAGTAATGATTACATTTTCCAGACATAGATTTCTACATGAAATAAACAATTTAAATTATAATGACACTAATGAGTCACCTAAATCAATTCTCTAGAAATCAATATGTATCAAAATCATGAGAAAACAAGGATTATAATAGATCAAGTTACTAATTACACATATACACATCTTGTTCCACAGTTCTTTCCTATAAGAATAAATTTATACACCAAACACGAACCAAAATTATTACAAAACAATAAAATATTACCTGAGGACAATCCATAACCTCAATTGGTTGATCTAAAAACATCACATTATCATATATATCAATCTTTTCCTTATCAATGAAATTTGAATAATCGTGAAGATGTCATCAAAAATATGGCACCTGAAAAAAAAAGAATGGATCTATTCTAAATATGGGAGAAGCTCTAATATATATTCCACAATGCTAACCTACCCCAAAAACCAAAAGTATCAATAAAATAAGGGTAAATATTACACCTTTAGCTAATCATACACTTCATATGATGCATCAAACACCTCAAGAACACATGATATTTAACACCAAACTCATAATCCCTCCTGCAATAATTTTTTAGGATGTCAGGTGTTCTTCTTCTATATTCATCCACTCTTAAATCATATAATGATTCTCATTAATTCTATGTACCACATCAAGTCCAAGGAATTCTATCTCCCAACCAATGTGGATTAAAATATTAATCACAAAGGCATCAAAATAATACATTTAATGGATCTATACAAATAAAATAGTGATAGATATTAATATAAAAAATAACGTTCCCACCTTGACCTCAAAACCGCTTTTTTTATTTATCTTCATAGTCTAATATTTTTTTGATTGATCTTTGGATTGGGTCTCGGGTAAATTTTTTGGATTTTAGTACCTCTGGTTGATTATTTGACCTGCGCACATTTGGGTCATAGTCTAGAAGACAGCGTGGCCAAACCACGCAGCCTGCTCGATGATGAAAAAATATATATTAAAAAAATGATTACTAATAATCATAGTAATTTTCATTATTATTATTAACACAATTATGAAGAATAAAATTATTATTGTTATTATTAATACAATTATTTTAATTATTATTGATAAATTAATAAAAATTGTTAATATTAATATACTAATAATAATAATACTTTTTATAATTTTTATTAATATTATGAATAGTATAATTATTATTAAAAGTATTATGAATATTATTATGAATATTATGTTTTTATTATTATAATAATAATTATTTTTGTTTTTTATTTTGGTTTTCTTTTAGTTTACTTTATTTTTTCCCTAACCTAGGATTCCATATCTCCCATGTTGCACACTGCACCCCCAACCCCTTCTATGTGTTACCCAATGTCACCCCTTGTACTCTCTGCGAGATTCGTTGGCATCGTCTACCTCTCTGGATGAATCTCCCTCTAGCGAACACTCTCATGGGCGGTCCTCCCCTTCCCCCCTCCTTCTGATGTGGAATATTCCATAAAGAGTTTCCCTACTCAAGACCCCCCCCCCCCCTTCATTGGCTGCCTTTCCTTTCCATCAGCACTCCCTTCGGTGGTTGTACCTCCCCTCTGTGACTATCGACTTCCCATATGTTTCAGTTTACCTTTATTTTATTTGGGTACATAGGGTTTGGCCGCATGCTAGGGGTTAGGGTTTGGGTGTGACATGTTTTCCTCTGATTTTTTGGGAGATGATGGTCCATGTTCTGACAACCATGGCCGAAGGTGATGCAATTCTGACCATTTTGTTCTATCTTCCATTATATAATATAATAGATTTCAATTCGTTCACATCGGTTTAATTTTAATTTAGTAATTTTGTTTCTATTAAATTATTTCTAATATTATTATTGTCCATTGGACCTCAATGTGCAGGTGTTGGACTATGGGTGTCGAGATTTCCAATATATACATGTATAGGGTAATGATTATATATATATATGCCCTCATTGTATATATTCCCTCATATAATAGAGAATATGTTTAATAAAACGAGGGATATATATATATATATATATATTTATAAATTCATTTCCATGTAAGTGAGGAGTGTCAATTTGGATACTCATTATAAAAAATGTCATGTTTATGGTTGGTGTTTCCATTATTTTTCATTATGATTCATTCCATTGATTCTGTAGAATTTTTAAATAATATAGAAAAGTGATTCTCGTTCTTGTGATATGTTTTTATATTTGTATTTTTTTTTTTAAATTTTTTGAAAGTGGGTTTTCAAAGGATTCCATATTTGTCCCTATAGGGATACACATCTTAGGAGATTGATAAAATGGTTATTGTTTTCTATGTATTAAATTGAGCCATTGTTGTATTAAATGAATTTTTTTATTTTTTTATTTTGGTCAAAATTATTGATCGGTCTTGATGAGTGACTCGGGTGACTCCTTATAGATTTATTAATTGTGAAAATATGCATTAGAGTGGTTTTTCCTGGGTTTTATATGAAAATTGGTTGCATTTCAATGGTGTTTTTTGGTATTTGTTTAATGGAATTTGGTATTTATGGAAATTGGTTCATGGGGGGATTTCAATGAGGTTTAATGTGTGTCAACTGATGTAGGAACATCCATGTGCATACAAGGTGGACACATGGATGTGCATTCATATAAATATAGATCTTAAAAAAATTCAATAAATATTAGTCTCTTAAATGGATTCTCTCTCATTCTCCATTCAACTTGAAAAATAGTTAATTAACCCCTAGATGGAATGTTGGTTCTCAGAAATGTTTTTTTCAATGTGGATTCAAAATTTTCCTTAATGTTAGGCCCATTTGGCCATAAAACAAATTTTAGTGTGATTTTGAAAATGGTAAAGGCCCATTATACATTTTAAACATAAATCCATTATTTCTATGAGTTTTTTGGTAAATTAATTTAATTATGTTGAGTTTAAGGCCTCTTTGTAACTTTAAACAAAAATTTGATGTTCGTGTTGATTTATAGAAATGTATGAGGTTTAGAACATATGTGTTCCTGATTAAAACATTGTAATGTTTTAATAAATAATTTATGGTTTTATCCATTTGATAGCCTGGTTGAAACCAAGTGTCATGTTTTATGTGTATATATATATTACTAGTGGGCAACCCTATATATAATTTCTCGTGATGGTTTATTGTATAGGTGATGTTTGTGTTTCTGGTATTCATGTTGTGTGGCAGTTGGTAATGTCAGTAACGCATGTGTAGGAATCCCCAATACAGAGTTCTCTATAACTATGGGTTCTTGGGAACCTTTTATATGATATAGTGATGGTTTCTTTCTATACATGATTACAAGGTTGAGTACCATCCTAGACTTGTAGAAATCTGGTAGGGTTGTGCCACTAATGAGGCTAGGTAAGGGAGGCTAGTTGGTTACAAACATAAGCGATTCAACATATGCCGATATGTGGTTTTGAACCAAGTGTGCCTAGTGGTATTCTAAGGATATTTAAGATCACCCATGGTTACTTTATTTACACCTTATTTGTATCTCTCTACATTTTTTTTATGATCACTACTTCTCTATTTTCTTCATTTATCAGCTTGCCCAGTTAATTTGTATTGTTTCTTATCATTTATTCCCTTTTTTGGGTTATTGGTTATTGAAATGGTAAAATAATATTTTTAAAATAGAAGTGTGGTGTGGTTTCTTTTAAATGAAAATTTGTGTTTTTTATTATAGTGTAAAAACCTATTTTTTATAACTTTATAACAATCTAGTGTTAATGGAATGCATTGGGAAAGGAAAATAACTGGTTTCCAGGGTTTACTTTTGGAATTGCAACTATGTGTTTAGGTTATCATGAATAATTTATTTTTCCAGTTTCAGGATCCACTAGTGTTGTATCACCCTTAGAGTGAACGTGGTTTTGAGTTAGGTGGTAACTGAAGAGGTCATATAGTGATATGTGCTGTTTGTTTTTTTCCACCGGCTTGTTATTATTATTATTTTCAGTCTATATTTTTTATCATATCTCTCATTTATGGGCTAAATCATTCCCACCTATTTAGTTTTGATCCATTTCACTAGTTCCCATCCCATGGGGATCAGTAACACCCTTCGGGCCCTACCACGGACTGGATCAGGGGACCAGTTTAGAGTTATCCGTGGTTTTTTCCTGACAAAATTATATCAGTGGAGGCCCTTGTTATTTGGGGTGTCTAGTATATGGAGATTTGGAATATCATGGATCGAGTGGTTGGTGCGAGAAGAGCATTGAAAACTCTTCCTCACACTAATCCTTGAGTTACTAGTGGTAGTACTGGTTTTGAGTCATTTGTTCTTATTTTGTATTGAGGGATGGCAACATAGGTGGGATGGTATCATGTTGTGACCCCATAAGATTTGGTGATCGATGTGAAGTGCAAAAGAATGATTCATGTTCTTCATTGAATTATAACCCACATGGGGCATGGCCCAATATAATCTCACTGAGTTATACATTGTTGATACCACTCATTCTGATTTTATGGTGTGAGTTGTTCCTTATCATGGTTTTTTGAGGTGTTGGGGTGTTTTGGAAAATAAAAATAATTTTGAAATGATTTTTTCCTTTAAATGGTTTTAAACTGTTACAAAAGTGGTTTGGGTGAAACCTTGGGTACTCGTTATAAATGTTTTTACATGTGAGGTTATCTGTGGAAATTGAGTTTTGGTGCATTTAGAAGAATGTATATGAGCACATTTTCAATGGGTCATGGTATTTTTTTCGTGTGTACATGATATTAAATTCTAGAACATGTTTTTACAATGATATTTAAATGATGAAATGGTTTTGGAAACCAGTATTTATTTTAGAATATGGGTCTTTTTCTAGAATATGGGTTTTCTATTTAAAAAGTTGTTTTCAAAAGAGGGTGGTTTTGAATATTGAAATGGAATGAGGATTTTTCATGAAAAGTTATTTTGCGTTTTGTTACAATTCATTTGGATTCAGATCTATTTTTTTAAGTCATGGAATGATTATTTTGTTTTTATATAGTTTGATGTTGGTTTTTATTTCGTGTTTCACATTCCATTCAGAAGACGCTACCCAGGAAGGTCCCTAAGGCTGCTATTGAGTCTTGCCAAGTTTTTTATTTTTCTTGAGTATTTCCTTTTTATCACGATGATTGAACTATGTTAGAGGAAATGAAGTTCTATGAAGAAGTTGATGGTTTTTTCAGGTTTTGGGAACTCTTGAGGATACCATGGTTTGTGTAGTCCTAGGGTTTTTCAAGTGTTTAGCTTTGGACCTATGGATGCTAGTTCCCCATTATCATTGGATGTTTGGGTAAAAACGGAAGCATCTGACACCATAGTCGTCGAAGGGTTCATACCTAAGGGGGTGAGGATGATTTAGGTGGAAGATTTTAGAGATGTTAGGTAGGGCCATCGATAAGTATAAGTTAGTTTAACTAATTTGAAAAGCATATCTTTGGGGTGTAGTTAGTGGAAATTATAAGTATAGTGTTTCTCATCATCATGGAATGTATCTGATATTATGATTAGTGAATGCTAAAGGAACCTATTCATAAGGATTCATTATCATGGGTTCTGACTTCGAGTTCATCAAACCACTTACTGGTTTTCCACCAGTTTGGTGGGTTCGAGATATCAAAGCCTCCTTGTTGCATCCCTCTATGGTTTATCTACTATTGTGGTCATTCAAGCCACTGAGGTAAGTATAGAAGGAAGAATTTCTCGAGGATATTTGATCAGTGTAATTGTAGTTCCTAACTGTAAGGCATGATATGGTTCATCCATAAAATACCTTGCCACATGTTTCGGAGTGAATCTTGTTCACATTCTGAGTTTGCTGAGGGTGAGTCAAACCATGGACTGAATTTTTGTAATCGTTGCGGTGTTGATGTTTAAATTTTATGATTCCCATTCTTCTAATTGTTGGGAACTCATAATTTCGTCATGAATGTGTGATGAACTCCTTATACCACAATCAAAGAAACTATATCTATTCAAAATGTTGGTTATTCGAATCGACAATTTTTCATTAAGGGGTGTTTGGCCAATGGAATAATTGGTTCCTTTTTGTTTTAGTTTTGGCTCTAGTTGTTCTTTTTTTGGAGCGCTATGGTATTGTGGGAATTTTGGGGTGGTACTTTCGTTTTGTTGTTTGGCTTGAATCTCATTTGTGTGACTACCCAACCATTATGTTTAGAGTCTTATATCATTTTGGGGAGTTTGTAGTTTCGAGGGGGTGGTTATTCAACCTTATGGGGAGGCCTCTGACTCTTGTAAGTGACTCCCTCATTCTGAAACCCCTATATGATTGGTTAATTTTCATTTCTTCATGTTAAAATTTCTTGTGTTATTTGATTTTTATGGTACAAAGAACCCTCTTGTGTTCTTTACTTATTCATGGGTTGTGGTCCCCTCTTGGAATGTTGGGTCTGATGTGTGATGTAAATGGTCACCCCATGGTTTTGTTTTTCAGATTTTTGTTTCTGAATGGACTCTAATTTATAGGAACATTTGTCTTTGTGACTTTTGGAGGGGAGGTAGTGTCTATGGTGGGGAGAATTGTCACAACCCAACCTCGGACCCTCTTTTATTTATTACATTACATGATTTCAGATTTTATGATGGAGGATCGTATTTACTCGCGTGATATTTTAATATTTTAAATCTTCTTGGAGAGTTTGTGACCTTCACACGTTTAGAACATGGTTTGGCAGACTGCGCGGCCAAACCGCATGACCTGCTCGGTTACAAAAATTATTAAATTTGTTGAAAAATAAAAATAAAAGTAAAAGAATGATTATTATTAAAAATAATAGTATTATTATTATAGTTTTTATAATAATCAATATAAATGACAATTATTATTATTAAAATAATTTTTTTATTGAAATTATATAAACTACTATTATAATATTTAATATGACGATGATGATGATTATTATGAATATGATTATTATTTTAAAAAAAAATAATGATTATTATTAATATTATCTTCTTCTTTATTCAACATTATTAATAATATTTTTTTTATATTTATTTTTATTTTATTTGAGTTTGAATTATATTTTTTTCCCTTAACCGATCCTTCCCCCTTTTCACACTGCACACAGTGCCCCCATCCGCTTCTCTATGAGACCCTATGACACCCTCATCCTATATTTGAAATCCACCGATGCCACTCTACTCTCCGGTCAGTGATCCCTATAGAAACCAATAACACTGAAGGCCCTCCCATGCACATCCCCACCTACTCATGTAGAAAATCTCTTGCGCAACCTCCCTCCTCGTGCCCCCCTTCACTAGCTAACCCACCTTTCCTCTGGTGGTCCTTTCAGTGGCTGAACCTCCCCATGATGAGTATCCCCTACCCTTATGTCATAGTTCAACTGGAATTTATGGGATGTGTAGGGTTTTCAAATACCCTAGGGGATAGGGTTTGAGTGTGATGTGTTTCCTCTATTTTTTAGGGTGATATTGGTACATTTTCCGTAAACTATAGCTGAAGGCGAGGAATTTCAGAGCATTTTGGTCTTTTAACCTTTATATTAGGAAAGGGTTTTCAATTCTATAACTTTAGTTTAATTTTTATTTATTAATTTTGGGGGTTTCAAGTTGTCAATAATATTTTTAGTGTGCGTTGGACCTTTCTGCAGTGATTTTGGACTAAAGGTGTCAAGAGTTCCTACATATACATGAATTGGGTAAGGAATATATATATATATGCCATATTTTTATATATTCCCACATGGATTAGGGAATATATGAAATGAATCTAGGGGTATATATATATATGAATAAATTCTTGTGTGTGTAAGTGCGAAGTGTCGATTCGACAACTTGTCAAAAAAACAGCATGTTTGAGGTTTTTGATTCCATTATTATACTTTCTTATTCATTCCGTTGATATATGTAGATTAAAAAATAATTTAGAAATGTTCTTTTCATTCTTTTGATCTATTTTATTGGATTTTTTTGTGTATTATGTTGGTGAAAATATTTTATAGTGGGTCTTCAATGGATTTCCAAATGTTTTTACATGATTATGAAATCTAGGTGTTTGATAAAATGCCAATTGTTTTCTAAATATGAAATTGTTCCCTTGTTTTGTTATTTGGAATTGGTTATATTTGGATTTTTGGTTGAAATGATGGACCTGTGTTGTGGTTTGACTTGGGTTCCTCATTATGGTTCGATTAATTGTGGAAAAATGCATTAGAATGGTTTGTAATTGTTTTAATATGAATAGTGGTGGCATTGAAATGGTGTGTGTTTATTTATTTGATTAGTGGAATGTGGTGTTTATGTAAAGAGGTTCATGGGGGTGATTTCAAGGATGTTTAAAAAGTGTCTTCAGATTTAGTCACATCCTTGTGTGCATGAGGTGCACACATTGATGGTAATTCAAATGATGATGGTACTTAAAAAATGTTTTCATTAAATATCATTATCCCAAATAGATTTTATCCCGATATCTATTCCTCTTAAAAAATACATCCTTAACCCCAATATGGAATGTTGGTTCTTAAAAATGTGGTTTTCAATGTTTTTCTAAAGTTTTCTTTAAAATATAGGTTCGTTTGGACTTGAAACCAATTTCGGTGTGATTTTAAAAAGGTTAAAGTCTCATTGGGAATTATAAATATTAAAGTAGTGTTTGTTTTAGGGTTTTTGTAAATCCATTTATTAATGTCATGATAAAGGCTTGTTTGTCACTTTGAACATAAAAGATATGTTTGTTTGGATTTATAAAAAATATTTTGGTTTAGAAAAAGAGTGTACCGAATTAGAACGTTATAATTTTTAAGAAATAATTTATGGTATTATTTGTGTGATGGTCCATTTTACTCATTGTTCTATTTGTTATGTGTATTTATACATTTCTAGTGGGAACCCCTTCCTAGGATTTCAATTATGGGTTATTGTATATGTGATGATTGTGTTTGTGGTAGGCAAGTGCGGTGGACGAAGTTATAGTTATTCATGAATGCATGAGACTCCCACAAACACAGTTTACTGTTACCATGGGTTACTAGAAATTTTATAGATGATCGAGGGATTATTGCATGTTGTCCCTGATAAGATAGGTTTGTAGCATCATCGATTTATTGACAGACCATGAGATTTGTTGCACAATTGAGGGTAGGTTAGGGCAACTACTTGGATATTGACTTAAGTACTTCAAAATATGATGTTAGGTTGGTCCAAACCATGTACATCTAGTATTATTATAGGGATGTTTAGGATAAAAGATTGTAAATTTATTTATCTACTTTTTTGATCTCTCATATTTTGGTTTTCTGATCACTGGTAGACTTTTTTCATCATCTATCTGCTGTCTATATTTATTTGTTTCTTTGATAGCTAGATTTCCCTTATTCGGTGTTTATTTTTCATATAGAAAACACATATTTTGAAAATGGAATTGGGGCATGGGTTGTTTTAAAAAGACATGTTTTGTGGTTTATCAAAGTTTGAAAACTTGTTTTTTATAACATTAATTAAAACTAGTGTAAATAGATTTCTTTGGTAAATAAAAATACGTGTATTTTTTATATAAGTTTGGAATTTATACTAATCAATTCTGTCCTCACACGTATATTATTTTTCATGTTTCAGGTACCATTAGTGTCGACTCTCTATAGGTGTGAACATGGTTTTGAGTTGAGTGGTGTCCTAGGAGGTCACATCTTGTTATGTGCGGTTTAAATTTTTTCCACAGCTAGTTTTGATTTTTACTGACAGTCTTTATTTATTCCACTATCTTTGATTAATGTTAAAAATCATTCCCGCATATTTAGTTTTGTTTACCAAAATTAGTCTCCATCCTGTGGGTATTGAGGATGCCCTTCAGTTCATCCTACAGACTGGATCAGGTGACCGGTTCAGGGTGAACCCTAGTTGGTTCAGGACAATAATGATGGGAAGGTGCTTTACCTCTGAACCACTAGAATACAATATTTACACATGAAACATATCATCTATAATCTAGAAGGTCTGCTTCATCAGAAAAAATATCAAGGGATGGAATGCTATGATAAGATATAACCTAGATCCAAAAAATTTTTAAATACCTCATATTCTTATGATGTAAAATTATTATTTAAATTAAATATAATGGTCATTTATAACCATTGAATATTCACCATCTCCCCATATACCACTTTTACAAAATATCCAAAACAATTACCTTCCAAATCTATTAGAAATTAGGTAACATAATCAATCAATCATAAATTACAAAAATAGAATCATATCCTCCTTTGGATTGAGTTAATATAGTTATGTAATCCATCAAAATTTGATCTCACTCCAAATTTACGACATCAAATGACTACATAAATTGTCCTAAATTATTATTCACATCCTTCATCAACAATAATAAAAAACATATCCACATAAACTAATATATAGATTTATTTATCCAAAGACAAATTGAATGGAAAATCATTGAATGAAACTTAATTATTATACTATATTGCATTCTAAGTGTGAGAAATGAAACTATCTAAGGAATTACTCACACATAAAAAATACAACAACAAAACCTCCCATAAAATAAATATGAAGTTGCTCATCCATTGACTGTTCCTCTATAGAATCTATGTGAACTGTAAAATCATACATCACCTTTAGATCTATGTCTCCCCACTGATACATCTCTATCTACCACCAAATATATGATTTCAATATCATCTTGTAAAGGCAAAGTAAACCATCATCTACCTCCACAGCATGATTCATTGCGACAACATATTACATTACCCGCTCTAAATCGATAGATTCAAAATCCACACATACTTACATCTTCCTACTCAACACATCATCAATTATATTCATTTTTATTTGGGATTATGAGATCTCAATGTCTTAACCATTCAGTATCCATCCAAATCCAATATAAATAATCCAAATCTCACTATGAAAATGTTTACATCATGGTTATTCAATCAATGAAGACCAATAATCATTCACTGATGTGGTTATTCTCCAATTTTATTTGAGAAAAATCCACTATCTCTAACATATTTTTAAGTGTCAAAATATTATCCTCTTGAAGAATTAAATTCATAAAAACATATAATACCATCTCCATCCACTAAATCAATAAAAAAACTGATATACAGAGTTTCATATAAATAATTGTATATAAATCTCTCCTTTCTAAATAGAAGAGTGAGAGAACTAATAAAATTATTATTTGGGTATTTAAAATCCACTTGACATGACCAATCAAAATGATATATTGATCTTTCCAAGTCAATTATATCAATGTAGATTTTACACTAACAAATTTAACATTAACATCCAATAATATCCCATAATACCCAAAAGAATATATAACTATAAAATATTCATAGGTTCCTACGAACATAATGAAACAGTAATCTTTGAAGGGTTTCCTAGTACTAACTAATGAAATTCCAAATAACAATGAAAAAATAACTCACTAATCCAATTATTAAATTTTTAAAAATTATCATTGATACGATAACGTTGAATGACATGTAAAATATCTCTATGAAACTATTCTTGATCCACCTGGGAATTCTGGTACAAGATGATAGCATAAAAAAATTCCATTGAACATATATATAAAAACAAAAAAAATGGTTTCATGTGTTCTCTAAAAATATTTTGTATTTTTGTGACACCTAATTTCATAGAAAATCGATATTTACCACAGTGCTAATTTAAATTAGTATTCATGATATATTCTTTATTAAACCTCATCTAATGATACACCAAATGTAGAGAAATCATTTAAAAATGTCTCCCTTATACTAATTAAATATAAAATCTATCATTGGAAGGGTATAACGGTTCTCTAAGGTAACATGATTTGAAATTAAATAATCACTAAAATACCTTATAATGGCATCCTAATTTTTAGATAAAAACATAGGATCACCATGTGACGACACAGCAGGTCAAATGAAACCCTTCTGCATCAAATCATCATTCAGAATCCTCAAATATAAAAATTCATAAGGCACTATCCGAATAGTACCAATGAATATTAGAGATGTACTAAGATGAAATTCTATCATAATGTATATATCACGATGAGGGAATAATATCACAACCTAAATAGTGAAAAAATAATGTTAACTCATTGAAAAGTCAAGGAAAATCCATTATATACACCATTAACAAACCAAATAATATTTCCAAAAGATAAGGAAAATAGAGGCTATAAATATTGATGACCCTAACAATGTTCCCACTCTCTAATAAACATTTCATGTAGTCCTTATACAAAATATAATTCTACTCCCCTCTAGTAAAAATCAATGATTTTTCTACATTGAATTCCACCATTCAATTATAATAATAATTTCTGGTAGTTATACATAACATTTGAAGAAATTACCAAACAGCTTAAGCTTCCTCCACATCACCACAAATCTTTGGAAAACATCAATATATATAAATAAGCTATAATAACAATATTAAACAATGGGGTAATTATAAGAATCTTCAACTGTAGTCCCATGGCACAAAACAAGGTATACACAATGGTGTGAAATGATCTAGTATTAATTAAACTAAAATCTAAAGTAGAAAATAAATAGACAGTGATATGAATAATATATGTCCCACCTTTTACTTGCCTTTCTATGGAGTGAAAATCACTATACTATGAAACTATAAATTACTAGACCATTAGATTTCCACACCCATGTCCATGATGATACCTATAAATATGGGGATGGGGAACATCATGGCAATGCCTTCTACAAAATTAATCCCACATTATATATTTCATATCCAACTGATCCTATTGTCAATAAGGAATAAAATGAATCTATTGCTGAAGATGAATTGAAAACTATCCACATATTCTTCATTTTCCTTAAAAATGGTCAGGAAAATAAATTATTGGTGATCAAATCCTCATATGGTGATATACAAATTCAAAGAGATCCTACTGGATTCATGGGAGATAAAAATAATATAGAAGTGGGATGAAAAATACTAATGATTACTACCATATAGTCAAAATATTGATAGCCTAAAATATATGATCCCCAAAAAATAACATAGATCCTCAGAGAGTTTTGTTGAATCCTTGATAGAGATATTACTGATTGTACATCCATCATCTCAACAAACTTTTCCTTCTTTTTCACCTACAGACACTTAGGCAACATAAATGGTGTAATTTTTAACTGAATAGCTCTATGGATTGGATTCTCAATGTAGAATACTTCAGCTTCCCCGTATTAGAATCTTTCTGGAGAAATTAAAAGAATATGATTGAATTGAATAATAAGATCCCATAAACACATTATATCATAACTCATTGATTCATTATCAAATTAGGGAATTAATTATACATGGAACTCCCATTAGGTAAAATCAAATGATATTTACACCTCTTTGAGCTCACTATGGAATAATATCCACTAGTCTTGAATAACCCCTCTAATTTGATAACAATTTTTGAGACTTGATACTCCAACTCTTCATGGATAAAACAGAATGTGATCTTATTCTCCTCTAAACATGCTCCAAATGAAACATAGAGATTCTCCCCTTATACATTTCAATCCAAGACACAAGAACTCATATAATATCCACCACATAGAATTATCCTCCTCAGCTGGATCAGCACTCCTATGTTCAACCTGATCATCCTACCACACCTCAGAAACCTCGATAAAACATAGATGATGACCAATATCAGTTTCTAAAAATAAAAAGGGAAAAAAAGGCCCAATAATATGAAATTAATTTATATTTTTTCAATTAGATTCTTTTTTATTTCTGTAAAATCATCTAATATTAAATACGATCATAAGGAAGAATGATTCATTTACAAGTACTTGGAATGTAACATGTAATTAACATTATCTTGCCTAGGTAATTATGAAAACATAATATCCTTGTGTTGAATCATATGGGTCCCAAATTTTATCTTTCCCACACAACATCCCTTTCTACCTCACATAGTAGGGTTGAGTAAAATTGTATCCATACCAATCCTATGAAATCCTCAAAATAACTAATCTCAAATATAATTCATAACTCTTATCCACATCTCTTAAAACACCTTCTCATTCCCATTACGTATTTGTATCCCTCTAAGGAAACCAATGATGATGTGAGTGATTCCCCAGATTTCGACTGCAATAGGCCAAGGGTTAGGAAGACGCACTACAATTACAAATTGTACATGTAAGAGGAATTTAAATAAAAAAAAATTTATAACTACAACAGTAAAAAAAATAAACTAGATAATATAAAATGAAAATATAAATACATTAGTAGAAGAAAATTCTCATAAAAAATTTTGAAAATAAAATACCGAAAAGAAAAATCCCAATGTAAGAAATTAACCAGTAGCTCGAACCCTGAGCTCGAAATGTTATGCTCAATCACCAAATAAATCTTGGTAGCCAGTAAAATATATGTATATATATATATATATTATGAACATTCTTTTATACTTTTTGATTCATTTCTCTGTCATTAAATTGTGGAAGAATCCTGTTTATAATAGTCCCAAACCTTCACTACTAGATCTTGTGTAAAAAACATAATTATTACATTTTTTATTATGATAAAAATAAAGGTGACCAAATATTATCAATACAAGTAATATAACAAAGAATTAAAAAATAATATCACATACATACCGAAGAACCATTTAGGATTTTGGTTTCATAGAAGTAAGGAAAAATTTGTCAACGTAGACACTTGTATACAATATCGATTTTTATATCTAAATAATTTCATTAAAAACAAATGTTTTATTCATTATAAGTTACATCAATATATGTAACTATGTATTTATTAGCTTTTAAAATCATTCTTAATCCCTATAAAAAAACATTTTCAATGATGGGATGAGGAAAATTAATCATAGAAAGGGATATCAATGTATGAAATATATTATTTTAATGGAAAACATGAAAACCCATAAAAGGTTCAAATTTATAATAAAATTCATTGAGATTATGAAATTAACCATAACTATATGAAAAAAAACAATTATTAGGAGGAAAAATATTAAAAACAATATCAACATAATAGAAAAACTTTTATGAAAATTTTAGGAATATATACATAACATGTCTCTAAAATAACTAGAGGCGATATAAATCCTGAGGCGAAACGTCTTAAGTTAACTCCCACATTTGTAAATTTGAAGAAAACTAAAATTATCCAATGTATTAGAGAGAAATATTAGGCTCAACTATCATATGAGCTTTATTATGGCCACTCATTCAAAAAATTTGTAGTTGGATCACCCGTCATAAAATATTTATCATGTTTACACATTGTAAAACTATATCGATCTCACCCACAATCATCTACAATGATAAATTACCATATAATTAATAAATAATTTTAATCATTAATATAAAAAAACCGAAGGAAACCTTTTATAAAACCCTTTGAAAAACATTTTCATATATAAAAATACCATTTCCTTCAAAAAACCCCATTTCCAAAACTAAAATACCCTTTAAAATCAGAAGAAGCAATTATTTTTGGATTTAAAAAAATATTATAATGGAATAAAAACATGAAAAACATTTGTAAAAGAGGAAAATATTGTTGAAATTGTATACATCAAATTAAAATATTACCTCTTCCCTGTGTAAATATAGTCAAAATACGGCGTATAAAATTCATAGAAAGACTTATTGTGAAAACATTAGTATGAAATTTAAAATAGAAATTAAATATCCATTATAATTTATTTATATACCTACAACTAATTGAATAAAATAATTTTGAGAATATGTACCTAGAATCAAAATAATTGTAAAATAAATCATTAAAACAAATAAAGAGTGATTATAAGTTAACGTGACTCTTACACCCAGTCTAACTTGTCACATGCATTATATATCTTCCTGAATAATAATATTGTGAGAATTATTTAAATTTATAAGCAAACATTTAATTTTAATTACACTATAATTATCTATTACATATCTTTTATATACATCATTAGTTCAGTTTAGGTTAGATGTTTTAATGGTGTTTAGTTCATAATACCAAAACAACTTTAGTTGGATGAACGTGATATATGAGTTAATTATTCCATAATTTGAATAATAATAATAATAATTAATTTATTATTAATCCTATACATTAAATATAAATTAAAAACCAAATTTGAAATTTTGTTTTGAAAAATTATTTATGTAACAATAATTTAGACGTTAGGTCATACTTACACATGAGTAATGTTTTAGTTTTTCAAAATAATTGAGGGAAAGAAGATAAATATAATATTATATTTCTAGACAGATAATTTTTACATCAATATATATATTAAATCCATCATTATAAACAATAATGGGAGGCAATAATAGAATCTGATACAAATCACTTCGTAGAGGTGTTCGTCCACGCTTACACAAAAATGTTATTTTCATTCCCCAATTGATAGAAAATTAGATGAAAAATTGTTTTACCATAGTTATATTTTCTTTGTTATTATATATTATATTATGATGTTATTATATCAAAGTGTTCAGAATAGTTTTGAATGAATTAGAAGAATTAAAAATACTAAAACATTGTGTTAAAAGATATACTTATTCATTGGAAAACATCCTTTCTTTTACATAGTAATCTCAAAAAGGATTATATTATTCCAAAACTATGATCAATATATAAGTGTAAATTATTTTAGACACGTATTTAGTTACATTTTTTCTATTATATAGTGCTCAAAAGGAATTAGTGGAGATGAGAGGAGGTTGTCATTTATTATTTAGGGGAGGGCCATTTGAGGAATTACATACAATATTAAATTAATATAAAGAAATTTTAATTTCACAATGGAAAAAAATTTATATACATACAATTTAAGATGATTATTATTCTAAATAATCACATAAAATAAATATTGGTCAGTTTTAGGTGATTTTTTCACCCTGGTCTCTTTGTTTTAACCCCTCATTAACCATTTTTAAGAATACCAATATATCAATGTTTTTTATTCTATAGGAGTCCAGAAAGATATTATAAGAGGAAAAGTGTCCCATAAATAGTATATAATTTATAATATATACTATATTACATTTTCATGTCTAAATATTAGATTTTTATACATTTTAAAGGATTTAATAAAATATAATTTATTATAAAAAATTATTATTGTAATTTTTAGAACCATTAATTTGATTTTACGTTAATAAAATCAATATTTTATTTGAAATAAAATACAATCCTTTAATAAAAATATGAATAATATTATATTGATGTATAAAATTCTTGGGAAACTTTAAATAAACCAAATTAAATTTCTTTTATTGTTTTGAAAATCATTTACATTATTTTTCTACTATTTCCAAATGCACTATAACAGAGTGGTGTAAATATTTAATGTAATTACATAATCAATATAAAAAATAAATTAATATCATAAAAATAAATAAATTAAATTCATCATAATCATTTATATTCATTAAATGTTTATATTTACTATAAAATATTTCATGATAACTTATTTAATATCTTATTTTGAATTTCCATGTTGTGTGCAATAATTTCGCAAGAATTAGGATAAGTCACTTTTCATATAACACCAAAATGCATATCAATCCATAAATATGATAACTAATAATTCATAGTCATTAAAAAACATTATCAAAGACCTGTTCATTCTCAACTATTATTTTTAGGTCACACGTTTGTGTTTTTTAGTATTGTGCATGCATTGAATCAACACTCAAATTGATGTTCATATTTATATTCAAATATAATAAAAATTATATTTATTAAATTATATTTTTATTATATTATTATTATATTATCATAAAATAATTTATATGTTTTTAAAAATATAACATATTTATGTTTTATTGATATCATAAAGGATACTATATTTCATGAACAACAATATTTTTTAACTATTTACCAAAAAAAATTAACTACTATGGAATAATATAAACAAATAATCCTATGATCAATTTAAAATTGTTTATTTAAATTATTTTTCAATTTAGTAAAATTATATTCCTATAAGTTCAAGAAATTACATTTAATAGATATGTGTAAAATAAAATGAAAACATTTTTTATAAACTACTCTTGTAATGCCAAAAATGGGCTCCAAAAACAAATATAAAGTGGATTAAAATTAAATTCATTATATTTTATATAATTAAATAATACTTATGTAGAATTCATATGAAATTCTAATAACAACGGTACTATTAAATTAATAGAAAATACAATTTTACAACATATATATTTTTTAACATTCACTAAAAAAATAATATTTTCAGGAAAATAAAAAAAAATAACATAAGCTAATTTTTATATTTTTATTTAAAAATTTATATAGTTTTTATAAAATTAAATTTATAATTTTTTAATAAATTAAATATAATATATTCTAAAAAAATAATATTTAAAAGAAATGTATTTTCTGAATCATATAATGAATTGAATGAAAATTGACTGATTAGTTCATAAGAATTAATCATATAGTTAATATTGAGTTATAAGTATATTAATATTTGACAATTTAGACAGTACTATTAATACCAACCAATTTTACAACTAGGTTGTAACAATTATATAACATTCATGGTATTCTTATGCTCGGTGTTGCATGCATTCTATTTTATCAAACATAATATTTATTTAAAATATTTGGATATTTTTTTATTCCTCCCCATAAAAATTTTATTCACCATAATTAGAACTTCATCTATTTAGTAATGGTTTTTACATTTAAAATTATGTTTGTTGAAAAATCGAATCACAAAAAGGGTTAATAAAACATATTCGTGAAAATAGGGAAATAAAAATATTTATTTCATTTTAAATAACACATAAATAATATTAGAAATAGTGTAACATTAGTGGGAAGTGAAAATATTTACATTGTGGAAAAACTTAATGACTTAATAACGATGGAGTGTGATAGAGAACATTGAGCGTAAAAAGTTAATGATCATGAAAAATTCGAATATCAAAAAACCATAAATCAAGGAGGTGTGAACATGACCATTGGATCTGCAAAAAATATGTTATATGAAACAATATTTGACTCAATATCATTTCCTTATACATGAGGAATCACTTATCCATTTAGAATAAAAATATATGAAAATATGCTTAAATGATTTTCCTTAAATACATAAATTAAATATCATTCATTAGTTGTTTGTTTCTAAATAATTCCAACTTTATCTCATATTTTACATCAAATTACGAGTGAAAATATTTAATTCATAAAGCCCTATAATCAACAAACAATTGTCCAAAAAATATATAAATGAATTAATATATATTATTCTTATCTTTTTTAAAACCAAATTGGTAAACACTTGAAAATAAAATAATATAAATGGTAACACATTTATATGAATTAAAAATACATTAATATCCAAAATTCTACAATAAAACATAATATTTTATGTAAATCATTCAATAAATAATTATAAAAAAAACATAGAAAATAATTATAACTAATCTAAAAAAACAAAAATCAAAAGGATTTGATCAGATATTCTTCTAAGAAAGTTTTCTCTAAAACTTATTAGTGACTCATAATGTCATATAACTAAATATTTATATTTATTAATCATATTATCACTAAAATTTGCTAATTTTGATTCTATAATTAACCAAAATAACCATAAATCCAAAATAAAATCAGGTATACATCCCAAAAACCATTCAATCATAATTACTCAAATAAATATATAATCTTTTCCAAATGAATTTTTATTTAACTTCATTGTATAATTTTCCCAAAATAGTTGACATATATACAAATAACACAATGAAAATAGAAAAAAATAACATTCAAATCCCAAGTTTATATATATGAAAATCATATATTCCAAACATGTAATAAACATTTTATCTTTTTAACCCATAATTACATCAACAATAGAGATCATCTTAACCCTATAGGTTATTAAGACCTTTTATTTTATGTCCATATAATATAAAATAATTAATCCAAACATAATTTTTTTACTAAAACACTAACTAATCTCAATATTTTTATTACAATGTATTTCATTAAAAATATGTTTAGTCATCATAAAATCCCATCACCAAAATCCTTAAAGGTTTTATCTATGACTCTGAACTTGTGATCAACAATATAAATATAAATTCTTGATGGTATTGATAACTATAATAATAGACATGCTTGTAACCCAAATATGGAATCTATTTTATTACATAGTAATGACATATAAGGGATTAAATCACCAAGGATAAATTAGTTCACCAGTCTAGAAGATCAAAATAAAAACAATATTCCATTATTATATTTGAAATATAACAATAGGCGGTAAAAAATATTCTCTCTTCCTTGATATTATTCATCATATCTTTATTTAAATCCTATGGGAAGGGAAAAATACTGTTGTGATCAAAAAATTAATAAATGTTAGGTAAAATAGAAGCTATCATGTGTAAACAAGTAATAATAAATATTAAATTGTAAATAACTGAAAAATACATTTAATTAATAAAGTGAGCACAAAAGGCATAAATGGATTTTATTATTACAATAATATAAAAGATAATAATAACAAAATCCTCAAATAAGGAAATGAATCATATTTTTCTCTATGAATTCAAATATCATAATATATTTATTTCCAAGGCCTTGTGATAATATTGTTTAATCAATGGGTATGTAAAAACCCAAACCACATTTTGTAAGTTGAGAAAATTTGTTTTCCTCATGAACTCATCGATGCATCGAGGGGTGACCCCTAAATAATCCATAACTATAACTACATTTATAATGAATTATTCATATATAAAAATACATATTTAATGCATAAACAATAT
Organism: Viscum album; assembly: GCA_963277665.1. Lineage (NCBI taxonomy): Eukaryota > Viridiplantae > Streptophyta > Magnoliopsida > Santalales > Viscaceae > Viscum > Viscum album. Next base: position 284,913,201 of record OY728153.1, on the reverse strand, counting down.
AACAAATCAATAAATATCATTATTCAGTGATGAATAAAAAATATCAATATCTTTATCAATAAAAAATGTAAATTTCATAGTAAAACACTATATATATATATATATAAATGGTATATTGTTTAGGAAAAAACAATATACATGCTAAAAATAATAATGATATTTAAATGAAATTTAAATTATAAATAAATACGATAATAAAAAATTTTCATATTCAATATAAAGTTAATTTCCCAAAAAAATATTTATTATTCAAATATGACCATCAATTGATTAGAAATATATGTTTTGTAAAAAATTGGTATATTTTAGAGAACAAAGGATAATGAAATAAAAAAATTATAACAAATATTTCACTTAATATATTTATTTAAAAAATAATTAAAATACTTAAATGAATATAAATATCATAACACAGTTATAGTGGTAGGATGGTCTGTTAATATCATATACATTAAAATTAATCTTTCCATTTGTATTTTAAAGAATGTTGAAAATGAACATTTATAAAAAAATATTCAAACTGTCATCCAAAAACTTTTAAAAAATACATGGATAATATATAAAATACTTATAAAATAATTTTATTAAATAACTATAACTTTTCAAAAACAATATTGAATAAAATTGATATGGAAAAGAATTCATGATCAAAAATAGAAATAATATCAATTTTATTTTAATCATTTAATTACAATATATAAGTGGAAAAGAGTGAAAATTTATGAGATAAAAATATTTAAATCCTTTAATATCCATATGAAAGTAAAATATATGTCATTTATAAAAGATAAATTATAATATTACTTTAAAAAATTAATGTATATCCAAAAAAATAATATTTTAAAAATAAACTCTTTCATCTTTGGTAATATTTAAATTGTAACACCTTTAAAATAGTAATAATAAATTAAAACATTATTCATAATGAATAAATATATATTCATGTTAAATACATCCAAGTGGAAATATATACAGCAATTAAAATTGAATACATGCATAATATAAAATTTATCCTACTAGAGTATAAATTGAGATGAATATCCCTTACCTAAAGTTCGACATGACTCATAAGTTATTTTAACCTCAGTTTTAAAAAATTTATATTTATTATAAATTCGTAAATGTTCTGTGGAAATTAATATAATATCTTATAAGATTTACTTATAATAACTCATCACTCATTTGTTACAATATTTTATTATTATCACTATTTCAGGTGATAATTACATCATTTTTCATAAATGTTTTGTGTAATAAATTTTGATCCTTGAAACTAAATAATGATAATATCATCGTAAAAATTTTAATAATTAGATAAGATTTATTCTTACTCATTATATACATATTTTAAATCATCAATGTGAAGAAATATGAAAAACTAATTACATTGTTTCATGGAGACAATATGCCCTATATTCGTATGAGTGACATAATTAAATTAATTGGTTAAAGGGAAAGAAATTATATGATATATTATACTTATATAGTTATATTTATTTCATAATTTTCATATTTATTTATTTTTTCCATAATTATAATATGCTATGTGAGGTGGCAGTGGAAAACAAATTACACCAGCATTAAAGGTGGTAGTCCGTTGTATACATGAGCGATGATTTTGTTTCCCATTTGACGAGAAATGAGTTTGATAAATATTATTCCATAAAAATAATAAAATATAATTATATGTGATATATGTTTGTTATTATATTTTAAATGTTTGGATATAATTGAATGTTTAAAAGAGGAAGAAAAATTAATATACCCAATGAAGATAATTACCTAATCTTTATAAGAGCTTATTTAGATCTCCTTTTAAGGGGCATATGGTTGGTATTTTGGGAATTAATATAACCACTATACATTTTATAATATTTTTTATAAGATGTATTTATAGATTTATTTTCATTATATGTGGCTCTAAGTGGTATATATACGATCAAAGAGGTGGTGCCTTTTTCTGGTGAACTAAATGAAAATCAAAGAAATAACAAATAGATTTAAATATTTTATATTCATATTAATGTGAAAATGGAACCATGTGGAAATAATATAAAATACTATATAATATATTGTTTAAATTTATTTAACTAATATAATTTTTTCAATTTTATTTTGTATTTCAAATTCAGTATTTTTTAATCAATTCATTAATCAATTTTTACCTTAAACGCAGTAATGAATTATTCAATATTAAAGAGCATAAATTTTAAATATAAGTTAAAACATTTCTCATAAATTTACAATTGATAAAATTTTATATAGTTTATGATACTATTTTTCATCTTCTATTTTTTAAATATTTGATTAAATAGTTTTTACATAAAATATCATTATTGAAATTTGTTGACAGTATTTATTTTATTTTACAACAAACAAAACATGAAAAAGTTTAAATTAGAATATAATCAATTTATAAATCTAAAATATAGTATTATTTTATATTAAATTACTATGTAAGAAAAATACATCTCCAAAATTGTTTTATATTATTTTTAAAATTATTTTCTTTAATTGTTTCTATTATTTGCACAAACACTATATTAGTGTTGTGTAATAATTAAAGCTAATCATACAAAAATCAAAAATAAAAACAAGTTACCCTCATAAAAATAAATAAATAATGTTCAAGAGATATTTTTAAATATTTTAATAAAGTTTTATTATCCCTAAGTAAGGATATAAATGAAATTACATTCAATAGAGTAACAATTTTTATTTAACATTTAAAAAAGATAATAATAATGTAAATATCAAGGATAAATGAAATCAAATTTTCAGTTATTAAAATATTAAATGAATATGGTTGAACATATCCTTTAAAATTTGATTAGTTTATTTGTTTGATATATTTTAATGCCTTATCACATTATTTCTAACATTACATATTGGACTAACCCTTACTGACATGATAAATTTTACCGTGGTTAAAAATAATAATGCCTTCAATATGAATGGAAATATATTCCAAATTTGTACGTAATGATTTTAAATAACTAATTTGTTTTAAAATATTCAATTTAAAATAGTTTTAAAAATTAATTTAAAAATAATCACATAAAATGCAAGTGAAATTTTTTTTTCTGAAAAGGGTTTTAAGCATGAAAATTGGACGATATCAAAATATTATTAAATAGTGATCTTAACTGAAAAAGAAAAATTATTTTAAATAAATTTTTTAATATATAAATTAAACTAAAAATGAATAATATAATGTTTTTTTTCAAGATAATGAAAACAAATAACTATTTTACTAAAATTGATATTTGCAATATTCAGTGAAAAATAATTTTTTTTAGAAAAATAACAAAAAAATAAACCTAATATAATATTGCTTTTAGGACTTAAAAAATTATATAATTTTTATTATATTGTAATAAATTAATAATAGTATCAATATAAAAAGTGAATTAAAATCAGTTTTGAAAAAAAAATTATTGAAGCATTAATTGTCTTTACTAAAAATTTTGTACTCATTTCATTTGAGTTAATTAAAACATTTAAATGAAATATAATATTTCTAAATAATTTTCAAATTTTCTTAATAATATTAATACATTCAAATCTAATCTCTATAAGATATAACTTTTATAATAATATATTTACATAGTTTATCAAAATTCTTTTTAAACTCAGTGTTGCATGTAAAGAAAGATTTTAAAGAAATAATGATCATTTTAAGAGAAATATTTCATATAATATAAATGTATGATATTATAACGTTTATAATAATTTCACCATTTAAATTATATCACTCTGATACAAGTAATTTAGGATAATTTTTCCTCATTACATGCTTGGGTTCCCAATTAGATTCCTCCAATTTATGGTTTGACAACGAAACATTGACCAAATGAGTGGTCTTGATTCATATAATTTTCTCTCTAGGATATATATTCCATGTAGTTTATTCCTCAAAATATTTATATTTATATATTTTCATTACCTTTTTTATTATATATTAGGTAGAATTTATTTTCATCGTATTGATAGATACATATAACATATCATGAATATGGGAGAGATTCGGTGGAAGAACCAAGTGAACATGATTTTTTATTGAACAAATATATTTATTAATCATCATTTCCTTTTTCCAATATCCCATAACCATATTCTATGGTGATTTTCTGAGGAATCCATTGTCACTCTCTTCATACTCTAGATTTCATCATTGATTTTCGGCATAACTTTTGTATCGAATCAAATAATTAATTAGATTCTTTTGAATGGATATAAATAAATATTTCACTTATTTAATTTGATTAGGACCTAATATATTTTCTACATAAAATTTTCCCAACCCTTTTATATTTTTACTTTCTTTAATAGAGGGCTTCATAAGGATGTATTTGAATGCTCAGATGGAAGAAATTGTTTTATGATAATTCTAATAATATAAGGTGTTGATCCCAACACCCTTTAAAATAATTATATAAATATCATAGAATAAATTATAGGGGTTAAATGGTTGTACCAAATTTTCCATCTATCTTAGGATGATAATCAATATTGAAACTCATCATTTAATCTAGAACCTACTGAAGGCTTCTCTAGAACCCTATGCTAAACCTCAGTTCCCAAACAAATATGATTGATAATGGTGATTCGTGTAATCACATACCATCCTTACTATATGATTGAGGTAGATGGTTAAGATATAAATGTTCATTAATAAAAATAAATTGCACTAATTTGGTAAGGTGATGGACTCAAACCCAAATAACATTATTACCATTTAATATTATAGGGGTTCTGATGACAAAATTTATGGTATGGTTTTCACATTTCAATTATATTATTGGTAATTGATGTAACATACCATTTTACTTTTCTCTATCAACATCTAATGTTTGACACACCTGGAATCATTATACATATTCTATAATATCAATTTCCATGCTATCCCTCCAAAAATACTATTTTATATCTCTATACAGCTCTTGACCTTTAAGATTAATAGAGAGTGATGAATCCTGGGGTATATCCAATAGATCCTTATTTTCCTATATTATTATCGTAACACATTCTCACTTTTTGAACCCCATCATTCTAGTATGATAAATTTTGAAGTTGAGAACAGTCATCAGAATCTTATTTAACTACACATCTTCATTCGGTGCCTTTTTAATCCTCTCATGGATGAATAGATGACCATTCATTTGAGAATTTTAAAATTAATCCCATTTCATCTAGTTTTTAATATTTATCCTCTTATGATCCATAGAAAATTTATCGGTTTCAAGACTCATCATGAAAATAGTAGCATTGTCTTTCCATCTCAGAGTACCACCCACCTCGTTTTTCAACCCATGGAGGTAATGTATTCAGAATTCATAATCAATGGTCAATATTAACCATATTTTATAGAACATATTTATCTCTTTCAATGTAAATATATACTTCAATATTTAATTATTAGTATTTATATCACAACTACCACCATATAGATTATGCGTCTAGAAACTCCCTGTAAGAAATATGACTTCCAACTCTAAATAATGAGTCATAAATGTTTCTCATTAATTTTATTTTGTATATAATCCCAATCTGTCACTATATGATTATTGATGATGAAACATTTCAGTCCCTTTAATGATATATCACTATATATCAAAACATTTATCTACAATATGTTAGTTTAGGAATTTGTGTGTTGGCCAACCTTCACTTTAGTTCATTAAATTCCTCTTCACATTCATCTGTCCAAAAACATTATGAGTCAACATGATGAGCGGATTTTATTGTCATGAAAAATATCTCACTATGTGTTGACCGTGTCCATCTAATCTAAGAAAATTACAGATATGGGTTATTGTAGTTGGTCTAGGACATTACTGAATGACATCCATCATTTATGGTTCCACTAATACATCCTCACAAGAAATAATATGACTTAATAATTATATCATTGATATAAAAAATTCACACATTGTAATTTTTGAATATAATTTATCCTTCCTCAATATAATTAGCACAATCCTAATTTGTTCATCGTAATATTCCATAATCGTCAAATATATAGGAATATCTTCTATAAAGACTACCAAAAACTAATAAATGTAATATAATAAGAATCTACTCATTAAATACTCTAATATTACCACTGAATTGGTATTTCAAAATGGAATTAATTTATCTTCATAATGATCATACCTAATAAGAGAAGTTATCTTGTGTATAACCTTATTCTTTTCCTTTAGTTGGTGATATCCATAACAAAGATCAATATTGAAAAATTAATGTTCCCCTAATAGATAATAAATCATATCATTGGTATTGGTTAGAGGATACTTGTTCGTAAAAATTTCCTTGTTATGTTCCTGATAATCAATGAAAATACTTGTAAGACCATCTATTTTTATCAAAAATAACTTGTATAACACATGGTGAAGCACAATGTTGAATGAATATATTATCTTGATTATTTTTGAGTATATTATTAAATTCTGAAGACTCAACTAACGAAATTATATAGGGATTCATTGAAATATGTGTAACAAATGGTATGAGTTCTTTTAAAAACTCTACTTCTCAATTTTGGGGAATTCAATGAAAAAATTATGGAAAGACATCAACCATCTCTCATATAATAGTAAAATCATCAATTTTTACTTTCCAAACAAAAATTTTATATAAATATGCAATTTTAATATATAGTATAACCTATTCCACCATGATATTTCAAAACAAGAACATTCTATTCGATAGAATGTATGACACACAACACCGATATTAAACAGACAATGAAATATTATTATTTATATTTGAAGACTATAACATATTCGTTCAATTAATAGGTATGAATAAGAACTACCCAAATATTATATATGTATATAAATATCATACTCAGTATAAAAATTTTTATTAACACATTGGAGATATGTATTCAATTTTTATTATTAATGTCATATTATGCATTAAAAATACATTTCAATGAAACATGTTTTTTATTTTTTTATGAGAAAATATTATATCAAATATTTTTAAATTTTAGAAAAATTATTTGATAAAATGAAATTCATTATTTGAATAAATATGTAAAAATTATATTAATGTTTTATATGAATTTGGTGAAATGATTGATTTCTCAATGAATTTTAAAAAATACATATTTGTATTTAAAAATGTATTTTTGTTTCTGGAATTTAAAAAGATAAATTTTATTTCATAATAAATTGAAATTCAAATTACATACCTAATATTATTAGTAGAACAGTATTGTTATTGGAATCATTTTTATGATTGAATTTGGTGAAAATTCATTTTTATACATAAAAGGCATTTCTCTGAAAAAAGATTCTCATTATAGTCAATGATTTTATATATAATTTGTTTATGCATCTTATAAAAATTGAATATTGAAAAATTGATTTCATATATTTAATTTTGATGTCCCAATTTGGTAAATATTTTCCATATATATTATGTCATTATAAATAGTAATTATAGTAAATAATTATCAATAATATAAGGGTAAATAAGTAAAACATGTTTAAAACATTGGGAGGAGTATTTAAAATTTATCAAACACTATAATTTACCCTATTAATTGATTATTTCATATATTTCCAACAAATAATATTCTATTTGGCCACTATATTCATATATCATTGATTTCAATGGTTATATTACTTTTTGTAAAATATTACGTAAAAATTGTCACACACTTGAATTTAATATATCTAATATATTATATTAAATATAAAAAGAGGTTATATTCAGTTATAAATGTTTATTTGAAATAAAAATAAACTTTATTTATTATATTTATTTATTTTTCAATTTTAATTATTTAATAACTTCCCTAGATGTTCACAGAATGATGACATACTATTTATTCAATAAAAATAAAAATAATGTAATTTTTTAAAAAAAATTTAAAAGTAATTTTTTGAAAAATTATTGTGTTCAATTAATTTTATGGATAATTATAAAATAATATAGATGTGTGAATGGGTTTTATTCAAATTCCATTTCATTCATGTTTTGTTCATAGTTAGTTAAAATGAATAGTGCAAAAAATGGCATCCATGATATTTTGGGGAACATAACATTTTATTAAATTATTTATGTAATAAACCGACGCAATTAAAATTAAACTAGTTCCCTGATGTATTTTTCCACAAGGCCTCAAGTTCTCATCATCATATTCCAGAGGATAATGACTATCTGTGAGGGCCTAGAGTGCATCCTTGGAGGGGCTATTCCCTTATATCATAGAAAGACAACATAATAAACTAAATATAATTCAAAGAAGTAATTAATATAGTAAAAAATCAACAAATAACTCAATTAGAAGAATGTTGCAATAATAAGTGAAATTTTAATAATGTACAAATAACTTTTTTATACATACGACATCGCTCACACATAGGTCTAACAATACACAGAGGAGTACATAATGAAACTAAAATAAAAGTACAAGTCACTACTAATAACTCTATGAATGACCACAAACCTAGTCTCAAAGTCAAAATCGATCTACTATTGGTTTGTTAATAGATTCCAGATGATTTAATCAACTTGATCATGCTACTATTTTCCTCAGACCTACCATCTTGTGTCTATTCTCAATAAGAAAATAAGATATGTAGTCTACACACACCTATGTGCATATACCTGGGTGAGAAATAATCTCAACATACCTCCCCACTAATGAATCGATGAATCTATTGTCATATGTTCATGACCATGTTGTAAGCTTTTCCTAGGCAAGACACAATAGAAATGGAAAATCAAATAAATCAAGTGAAACCATAGCTGGTCATTGGGTTCATAGAGATAGTTATTTGGGAAATGTTACATAACGTATATTTTTATTTATATGTGTATATATAAATACCCATATATATATATATATATATTTATATTTATATGTATATGAATATATATATGTATGGTGAAAAATAACATAATCAATAGAACTAAATCATCGGGTCTTTAATCTTGATCATCAAGAAATCCCATGAAACGAGAATTGATGAAGATTCCATACCACCCATGACATGTATAATTAATTTTATCCTTATGTCTATAATACTGATAAAAAATATTTACTTCATCTAGCAACAAAGATCTCTATGAGCAAGAAATATCACTATAAGTGGATACATGTCCTAGCCCTGGGTTCACATGTACTCATCTCTAATCACTATAATGAAGGATTTTAGGTAATAACTGGATATCCTATAATTAAACTAGATCTGGATATCATGCTACTCATTCCATACCAATCTAGTCCAAATTTTTATCCTTGGTTCGTGGTCCGCATGTGGACATGTCATTATAACTCAGATAATCCCGATGCGTCTGACTATTAGGTAAAGTATAAATAGAGATAAGCAGTAAGACATCATGTCCACCAATTATGGTTTTTGATGTGGAATTGCATCACCCACATCTGTCATGGGTGTGAGACTTCATGCCCAACAACCCAAATAATTTAAGAATCATAAGCATACTCCCATGAATTAGGTTTAGGAAATATCATAATCATCCAAATAAGGGAGGGTTTAAACATCCTCATCAATCCAAATATATATGATATTATAATCCCACTCATTTTAAAATAGATCACAGAGAGAGGATTCAACTTCATAATACAAAAAATTGAGGAGAATAGAATCATACCCATGAAATATCAAATCAATGAGAGAAGAATAATCCTCTTCAACATAAATAATGAATGTGAAGAATATCCAAACATACAAATTTAAAAATATGGATCCTAGGAAGCAAGTTTGGGTATCCCAATAAATATCAAAACACAAGGATCATAATCTAGATCCTAGGGAGTGCCGTTGGAAATACAATTAAATGAATATGGAAAATCCGAAAAATATGTATGAGTATTCAAAATATAATTGTTTCGTCACATCATTATCATTTTCCAAAAGCCTTGAAGAACCCATCAAAATTATCATTGTATCAATATTAAATATTTGAATGAATAAATAAAAGTTTTATGGTGGTATAATGCCTAAAACGACAACTATTTTCATATCCTCTTGGTATTATTTGTTTAATAATGTTTCTAATGTGACACTCACTAACATCTCTACCCAAACCATGTGAACTAGTTGTAGTTTGGTCAAATATTAAGGAACCCACTGGGCCCCCCATGTAATAACATAGGGGAGGACTCCTACTTGAGATCCTTAAAGTCAATATTAATTAAAATATATGTTCAATGTATGAATCCAACCCATGATCCTTGATGGTAACTAAACAGAAGAATCCTATATAGAATACATAGATCGATACATAAGAAGATGAATTCTAAATAGGACCCTAAATATAGTAAATAGGTTTAGGGTTCCTAAAATGGATTCCCTAGGTCAACATATATGTGATGTAATCCTTAATTGTGGCCCTCAGTAATTGATATAATATAGAGGCCTCTTACACGAGATCTTTTTAGTCAAAACATAAAAAGAGGTATCATAAAGGGGATTAGTAGAAACAAATAGCCTCAACTACCCTAGGGATATAAGGGAATATATTTCAAAGTATACTTAATCAAGTGAATAGATACATATGAAATTTTTATGGATGATGGCTCATTTCCCATATCATATTATGGTCTCACTCTAAGGAGAAAACTAGAAGCGATTTTCAGATACTGAACCTATCCATTTGGGGAAATTCATTAATCATCCCCAATTTGTCATCAAATCACCTCAAGGGGTTTTTATCATGATATATGTGTAAAGTCACTCAAAATTTACTATTTACATGTCCAATTAGAACACTGTGGTGTAATGATACAAGAAACCCCACCAAGGTTAATGAGGGAGGATTACACAGTTTGTCTACCCTGGTACATGTTGGGTACCCTTGAAGCTCCACCTGGGCATGTACATCAACCTGACATGTCATGTAAAAGCCCTGTATATAGAAAATAACACATACACACTATGTTTACCCTACCTAGGGTTTACTCCTTTATACCTCACATGGAATGGACATTTATATTGTTTGGAAGTGTATATCTAGATGGGGTGAAATCCACATGGTGTATGACTATGTACTCTGTACAACTATGTCCCCATACATGCGCTATTAGGAAGGGTACTCGACTACATGGATCAGTCCCCATCCATGGATTATATTTGAAATATTTGGATTGTACTACAATAATATTATTTACACTGAAGAGGAAGAAATAATGGTATGTGTGCCCTGAATAACACTCGGTGTTATGGGGATTTCTAAACAGGTAACCCCTCAAATCATCCCCAAACGCTATTTTCTACAAAAAAAATCTATAAATTTACCCTCAAGGGTTTCTTATAAAGCAAAATCGGAGTTTAAAACATGAAAACTATAAATTTATAGGGATTTATTCCAAATATTAAATATGACCTACCTTTGGTGGGAAACCTCTAGATTTTTCCAATATCCATGATCCATGACCACTATATGATGAGTTGGATCTTCCTAAGCTCCATAGAGGTTGATCCCTTATTCACTCTCTCTATTTTTCTTGCACTATCCTTTTTCACACATGGTTACATGAAGAAGGAAACATATGGGGTTTTGGGTTGTATAGATGATTAAAAGAGAAAAATAATAAATGAAAAACAAATAGATAATGAATGTAATGAAAATAAATGAAAATAGAAAATGATTTTGGGCTCAGCCCCATCCCTAATGCCTAACTCAATGTTATGCATCACCATAGAACACCATTTTCTAAACATAATTTAGTATAAGGAATCAATATCATATATTCCATTTAAAATTTATAGAAAAACAAACTTGTGAGAATAAATTAATATTTAATTGAAAATATATTAAATATTAATTATTCGATGAAAATTAAAAAGGATCGAAATAACAATGAACTATTTTAATAGGATAAAAACATATTTTGAGCCCAAAAAAGTGTCAAGATGAATAATATGAGATCATATGATAGGTAAAAATGTTCCTTTTACCCATTTCAAGTATTTGATGGAAAAAATTCAAATTTTCTCTCATATTTCTATACTGAAAAAACATGGGTCATTAAAACATCCCCACCATAAAAAATCTCAAACTAGAGAAGAATTGGTGGCCTAAAAGTAGTCTTGCACTCGTATTAAGAATTTATGAATCTATTCTATCTTGAACATCAAATGGTGTCTCTCAGCATCCACGACTCTCCTACACCGAAGATATTAAACTTCAACTGATCTTATAAATCTCAACATAGGTGTATCTATATAATTGCCCTGGAAAATAACTCAATCATTCTTTATAAGAATAGTTTATATATCAAATGATGGATTTTAATTGAAAATGTGGTTCACCACCTTTAAATATGAAACAGAACAATCCCCATCATATGGCTTACATTATACCACTCCATGAGCACAACCTCAAAAGTAACATCATCAAACTAAGAAATATAATTAAAATGAAATGAATATTGTTGTATAGAAGATTCTCTCTCAGCTTACTAAAGACAATGTCAATAAAGATCATGGAAATATCTAATTACAGTTATATGATGATTCAATAAAAATTCATTTATAGTAGTCATGATCTATTCTCACGTCAAACAGGTTATACATTCCTTTAAGAAACTACTGACCCCTTGTCTGAAGAAAATGTCTATTCTAGTCTACCCATGGGTCAAACTCCACATGAACCTAATTTATTTTAAATGTCATCTATACAACTTTTTTACGTTTCTCACTTTTAACATATATCCCAAAAATCTATGAGACAATATTTATTTGAATCTAGCAGCACTCAAATCACACATATCCACTAACAAATATGTGATTTAAATGGCACCACGTGCAACTAAAGTATACCTTTATCACTTGACTCATGATCCTTCAATTCATCCATCTTAAGACTAATATGACCATGCGACACCGAACTTGATTCTCATTAATCTAAAATCACTCATGAAATCCTGTTAAAAATTATGCTCCTTACATGTGCCATGATTTATTTCTAAAACCATCTTCTACACAACATTATTCCATTATTTAACATATACCAATGCACTAAGTACATTATAAATAGCTAAAACACTGTTCAACAAGTCCAGACACCAATAGAGTCTCACCAGTCAAAAAAGGTATCGATAACAAAGCACCCTGGGTGATTATTCAATAGGAATCAACATTGTTATATCAAAAAAAATAAAACAATAAACATTCATCATATTTAAACATGCGAAGAACCAAGATCACTGCCAAAAGATGGCATCTATAATCCCATGTTTACCCTACTCATAGGTTGACCTTCATCAAAATGAATGCCATCTTACATGTGTCTTATTCAATAGTTTGGGCCTCTAGGTCTCCCATTTTTCTTTACTGCTAATTTCTCAAAATAGTTTACCTTTTACTGACCACCAAGCCCAAAATATCAAACCTCTATAAGAGAGGTAAGGAAAACACCAACCTATAAAGATCAAACTATCAACATGACCTAAAAGGTCACAACCATCTCCAAGAATCCTCATAAATAACATCGCTCTAGAGGTCATTGTACCAATGTTTAAGAGATACCTAATATTCACTCACCAGGTATCTGTATATGATAATACCCCTACAATGAATAGTTTACTAGAAATATCCATGTACATATCAGTATAGTGCATAGTGATCCAACTATATAACAAAAAATGGTCGATTAAATAAAATTTCATATGTAGATAAATAGCAGAACTTTTAATATGTTGATACTAATACCTTAAATAACCAAACTAAGAACAAAACCCTTTTAGGGGTCTAATATTTTGGAATCATTTATCCTATAGACCTACTATGGTTGTTTCACCTCCCATGAAGGATGACTATGTCATCATCCTCCCCATAAAACATTTCAAAATATATCTACATCACCACCCATTGGAATGAAATATATATATATATGCAATTTGGCTCATTTGAGTAGAAGGAAAAGAAAAACATATAATGGAAAACACCATTTATGTTTTTATTGAGACTTAAAACAATTAATATTTATCATTAGTGAAATCATAACTAGAAAATCCATAACATGTGGCTCATATGTACAAAATATGATGCATGATACACCTCATTCCTTTTATATCCATGAGGAAAAATCCATCACTAGCCATGACAAAATTGAAAAGGTTCCAAAATCCATATTATATTAAATAATCCACTAAACATGTTTTTCACTCATTCTAGAAATCAAATACAACTATAAAATCATAGATATTAATAGAAATTTCATAACTTATGTAACCATAAATTCTTTCCCAATCATGTGTTCTGAATACCAAAGTTTGATATCTATCACAAGTTTTAACACATTCCTAATACTATTATATAAAAAATCCCACATTTTAAATCAGAAGGAATAGATAACCATTTACATCACTATGTACCATCCTAACCATGATTCTACAAAACAGTTTCTCTGAGATGGTTCATTGTACTACCACAAGTGCACATTTTCATACTCTGAAGTCTATCAACTAAAAACAAGGGCCTCAGGTGTTTTTGTGGATAGTTTGTACCATCATATAAGAGTAAAAACATCATTAATAATTTGATATCATCAAAAGAATTTATAACCCCAGTGAAGAAGAAGTAAATAAATATAATAGATACATAATACAACAGTAATTTAAATTTTGTAAAAGCTCAAATAGAAATGTCATACATACAACACAGGTCACCCACTGGCCTAGTTATAGATGAAATAATTCATATAAATAATTTTTAAAAAGTTAAACTCTCTATTACAACCACTATTCCAGACCACATACCCAATTTATAAGAAAAATTCGTGCTACTCAATCCTAATAAAATAATTACACATGATCAGCTCTTTTTGATCATTCAACTCTAGGCCTCAGAATGACAATAATTCATATGAGCTCGACCTGAAATGAAAATACATGGATTTTATACACACCTAGTTTTATATACATGGGTGAGATATAATATCAATAGGCCTCCCCAATGATGAACCATTAAATATATTATTATAGGATCATGCTCGTGAATTATGATCTTCCAAGATGAGACCCAAATAAAATGATAAATCATGTGAAACCAAAGTTTATCCCTTGGTCTATGATCCCTTTCAACAAGGTAATGGGGCATAAAATATATATGTATTCATATGTGTGTGTATATATAATCAATATATATATATATATATATAATAATAATATGATTATACATGGGTAAGATGAAAAATAATATAATTAACATAAGTTGTTCCTTGGGTCTATAATTCCAATTGTTTGGATATCCCGTGAAATGAGAAGTGAGTTGGATGTATCACAGCTCAAGAAGTGTATAATTAATACTATCCGTATGTTTTTAATCCCAATCTATTGTACTTACGTTGGAATGTACTGAAAATTTCATTGAGAAATCTATGTCACCACAGGAGGGATACATTTACTAGGCATGGCTTTACCCATAATCACCTCTATTTAATGTAAAGAAGGATTCCATTCAACAACCAACTAGACATCAATTGACCTCGACCTAGATTTCATGTCAATCATTCCATTTAAATTCAGTCTAATGTCTGCACCCAAGGTCTTAATTCTAAGCCAGTTATAACATTGTGACCTATATAATCCAGATTGGTCTCACCCTTGGTCGATGTATAAGGATATATCCCATGTGTTGCATAATTCCCATTCCATAAGGTCACTAATGTGGAACATCATAACCCAAATCATTCATGGGTGTGAGACATCATTACAAACCACCTGGAAAAAGTATGGAAAGTAAGAATACTCATAGGAAGAACATCTGGTCATGCTCATCATATTCCAAATCCTGGAGAGTGTAATAGTCCTTATTAATCCACAATTTAATTAGAGAGGAATAATACTCATTATAAAATATTTTTAGGAGATAGGATTCATCCTCATAATTAAAAAAATTGAGGAACTTGGAATCATCTCATGAAAGAGAGAACTAATGAGAGTGTAATAATCCTTATAAGCATTGAAACGGGATGTGGAGTAAATCAAAACATATATGTCGTAGAAGTTAACTCAAAGGAAGAATGATTGGGTATCCAAATGAAATATAAAAACAAATGGAATAGAAATTGGATCCCATGTAGCACCTCTAAGAATCCAAATAAAGGAATAAGAATGATCCTAATAGGTTTGAATGGGCATCCCAAAGATAAATTTTTCATCATTTTAGGATCATCAACCACAAACTAGTAAGAACCTTTGGTGACCTGTGATGCGCCAACAGTAAACATGTGAATGAATAAATAAAAGGGTAAGGATGTATTAACACCTAAACCACCAAAACCATCATAGACTCTTTTGCATTAAAATTTTTAGGGGTTATAAGGAAACACTATCTACTATCTCTAACCAGGCCTGATATACTAGAATAGGGTGTGTCAAACATCTAGGAACCCACTAGGAACATCGTGTCATAACACGAGAGATTCATCCCACTCAGGATCCTCGAGGTAAACACATAATAGAATGAATAATACTTGGGATCCTCAGTTATGATGTTAAATGGAATAATCCTACTAGAGGTCCTTGATGGTAAGTAAATTTGGGTATCCTATATTAAATCCAAAAATTGATATATAGAAAGAGGCATCCATCAAGGGACTCTCAAAATGTGTAAACATGGAGACGTATCGTATATGGGATTACACAGCTCAACATGTAAAATAATTTATCTCACATGGTGCCCCCCATAATAGTTATCAGATTGAGGATTTCTACATGGGACCCTCAACATTGAAATGTAAGAGAAGACATCATATAAGGGGTCATAAAAAAACTAACCACACCACCTCTTAGGCCATAATAGAATATCTTTAATGGCATATATCCCAAAGGGAATATCTAAATGACCCTTGGTCATGGTAGATTGTTCATGTCCCATTCTAAATCAATGTATCATCTCTAGAGACAACTAGATTTTATTACTGGAGAAAAAACATATCAATTTGGGAAAAATACTAAAACAGATCCTATGAGTCATAAAATTATATCAAGGGATTAGTCATAATGATTTATTGAGGAAAGATATAAAAAATGGATTAATAATATGTCTAATTATATATCTGGGGTTTAAATATATGAATACCCCTCAAATGTGTAATAATGGAGGAATACATGGTGTATATACCCTGGTACAAGATGTGTACCTTGGTACATGGTGTGTACCCTCGAAGATAGGCTTGGGAATGTGCTCCAACCATAAATTTACAGTAAAATCCTCTGTTCATAGTGTATAAGGCATGTACACATCATATACCCTACATGATGTACATTATTATTTACCTCAAAAGGCTTGGGAATGTATACAGTTTGGTTGTTTACTTCTATATGGACATGGGGTATGGTTGTGTACTGTATACAACCATATAACCCTCCACAGAAATCTGTTTAGTTACTCAACTCCATAGATTAGTCACATTAAAATGTGTGTATACTCTACACAGAAAATATACTTTCAAAATACCATCTTCCCCAAATACGATGAACACACGATGTGCGTTCCCTAAACTACGTGATGAGTGATAAGGATTTTCGAAAGGTAAAGACCTCAAATTGTCCTGAAACCCAATTTTTCTCCACAAAGACTATTGAACGACCATAAAGAGATATTAATAATGAATTATAGGGTTTTTAAATTACAAAATTGTAAATCTACCTGTATTTATAGAAAAAAACATGAAAATATAATCCTTTTCGGCGGAATCTACTAATGATTCACCAATTTCAATGATCCACAACAACTACACGAGGATTCGGCTCCACCCATACTAAAAAATGATATCTACCGTATTACCACTCTATCATTCTCTCTCACTCTCCTTTATCTATCTCATTTTCATGATTAAAAAAATACTAAGGGGGTATGTAATAATCCATGCGAGAAAGAAGAAATGAAAAATAAAAATAATATGAATAGAAGAGAAGTGGGGAATTGGGTTGAGCCCATCCCTAGTTCCATACTCAAGGTTACTCCTCACATTAAAAAATACTAAAATTCAAGAATTTTTATAAGATATATAATCATGATCCAATTCAACATTTAAATGATATATGCAGATGAATGCATGTGAATAAATAAATATTTAAATAAATATATTTTAAATATTAATCATTCCATATATATTTGAATGGTGGGGAATTCCACCAAACTACTCTAATAAGGTGAATACATTACACAAAAACCTATAAAGTGGTTAGAAAATTCATGTAAAATAATATACTTGAAAAAAGGATCATTTTACCACTTATAATAATCCGATAGAAAAAATTGAAATTTATACACAAATTTGCAGTCGGAAAAAACACAGGTCACTTCAATATAAAAATTACAAAAATATTAAAAGTGAATGTGTATGATGATATATTATTGAAAATTTCATCCCTTGTAAAATTATTTTCTACCTATTATCATATAAATAAAATTAAAACCCTTCAATATTGAAAAATATGTTATCATGATTAAGGATTTAATTGGTTAAATAACGGGTTTAAATAAAATATTATGACTAAGAAACTAAATAAAACTCAATATTTTTAGGGTATTTTGATCAAATTATACCATATATAAAAATATCTATTTATTTGAAGCATTTTTCATTAGAATAAATCTATTATATTTCAATCTTTTATGAAATTCCAAGAGTGGATACCACCTAACTTATAAAAGGGAACCCGACTTTTATCATCTTTACACATCATTTATCGATATATTTTTACCAAAACCTTGCCAAATAATTTCTAAATTTTATTATATATTAATTTTTTTATTTTTATTGGAGAAAAAACCAATCAATGAATCATTAATAAGGGATCTAAAGGAGGCATACTGAAGATGAGGTAATCTTCTTATAAGAGATCATTCAATTTGTTTCTTCTTCTACCTCTACTATATCTATGATATTATTAAAAAAATTAAATTTTTTGTAACTTAAATATAAAAATAGATTATTATTATTATTAACCCCACTTTATTCACCCTCTTTTCCATCAATTGGAAAGTGAAATTATCGCTCGGGAATGTATACGAATTATCATCTCCACGCAGCAATACAATTAATTTTCTATGATGATACTTCATAGATGGCTTTTATGAAGGGTATAATGTTTATATATTATATTCTTGAAATAATTATACTACTATAATTATAGTTTTATATATCAATTATTACCTTAAAAACCAATAGAAAATGATAATGTCACTCATACATATGTGGGAACTACTACCTTAATGAAACAATGTGGTTTATTTTTCATTTATGATTCACATGGATGGTAATAAGGTTATATTTAATGAATATATATGTTATTTATGATATAATAATGATTATATAATGTTAATTAATATTTATATCTTCTTTATTCTAAAATTCAAAAAGTGAAAATAACATTCATGTATACATACAACCTATTGTCTCCATAAACAATATGATTCATTTCTTCATATCTATCTTTTATAGAAGATTCTATATATATATATAATATATATATGATATATATATATATAATGTATATAAATGGTATATATATATATCACGAATAAAATTATATATATATGATGTTAACATGATCAAATTAAAGGGAAAAGATGTGATGAACTGAAATTATCAAGATGACTGAAATAAATGACACCTAGAAAGGATGGTTTTAATAAAGTATTATTGACAATTTGGATTTAGAATGTTATAAGTAGATCATATATATATATATATATTTCCATACATTAATTCATGTATATTTCATCTTATTATATGAATATTCATTACATTACACTACAATCCATGCTAGAATCATATTGGGTTAGTGTCTTTGGAATGATCATCACATAAAAAATTCAGTTATAAGGTTCTCCTATTGTGTTCTTTATAACTAGAAACCTTATAATAAATATCATTCCTTAAAGAATTATTCACAAAATGAAAAAATATGCATCATAAAGGGTATGCTCGTATTCATATTAAGGATTAATAATAGAAATATTAATTACCATATAAGAATAATAAGAGTACGAGGTTATGGAAACATGATCTTATCATTTGAAATTTATACCCTATAAATCATAGATTATAATATGGATTACTTGAATATATCATGACATCTAATATTAAATGAATCATTATTAAATCAAATAAAATTATACATGATAGTATAACATCAGCATAGGACATAGAATTGTGGCATACATATGATAATTGAATGAAATTTCTTTAGTAGTCAAGGCTTCCCTTCCTGGACTAGCATAGTAGATATAGGATACTCGATATCCCATCATAGTTGTAGAGTTTAACTATAATGAAAATAATTGTGGATTGGTTCCACTTCCCAAACCATCTTAGTAGTCAAGTTTCACTCCCAAGAGTATAATTGTGGAAAACATCTCTTATGGAATCAGGTTTAATCCCAATTCAGTTCCTATGTATCTTATGAAATTCCAATCTATACCCAATGCATTGGAAGGAAAAATAGGCCCACAGCATTACATAAGGAACCCCATC
The DNA here is from genome assembly GCA_963277665.1 of Viscum album. Lineage (NCBI taxonomy): Eukaryota > Viridiplantae > Streptophyta > Magnoliopsida > Santalales > Viscaceae > Viscum > Viscum album. The sequence continues at coordinate 284,892,723 of OY728153.1, read as the reverse complement.
ATTACATAAGGAAATACATACCTATTTTTTTCCACAAGGTCATAAAACATTCATCATATTATAATCCTTGAAAATAAAGAGGATTCATAAACATTTAATCATAGTGTAACCCAAGGAAAAAATGGGTTTCATAAACATTCCATTATTTTGTCACAATAACCCCATGGATATAGAAACAAATTTCATTCACATAAATTCATTATAAACATAAAAAATACATTTAAATAATATTTATGTTTTATTTTAATCATATCACTAAAAAATAATAAGTTATATACATGTGTTTTTCTTTATTGAATAGAAATTTTATTAAAAAATAGTAATAATTATAGTGAAAAATATCCATAGCATTTTTAAAGAACTTCTTTTAATTTTTAAAATATTAAAAATATTATGGTAAAAATTAAATTCAAAATAAGCATGAAAAAATTATAAATTAATAGTCAATATTTTTAGTGGTCATGATTGAGGTATGTTTTTTCATGTCGTATAAATAAAAAATATTTCTTTTATAATTTTTGAAAAAGTCAAAAGCAGAGAACCCTATTTAGAAAATAAAAGGAATATTTTTTTTAAAACCAAATTTTAATATTTCAATCATGGGTAATAATTAATCTAAAAATACATATGATAAGAGTAGAAATGTTTTTAAAACATTTTTAGAAAACATGGATATGGAATAATATGTTTTTTTGACCGAAGATAGAAATAAATTTGATCTTCCATAAAAAATTATTTTTTATATATCAGGTAATTAGTGCGATAAAAATTAACTGATATAATATATTATTAAAAAAATTTATTTGAATAAAATTCATGACTTTCATGAGATGTAGACCATGATATTTAATAACTTGAAACATAATAATAAACAATCTTGATAAACAATGACATTGTAGCATAAAAACATTAACACTTTGGTATCATTTGAATTATTATCCCCATGAAAACAAATCGTAGACATATATTTAAATTCAAATTTCATTCATTAGAATCATCATAAAATAAATTCATGGGTAATATAGACATCACAAAGAATAAAAGTTCTTTTAATATGGAGTGTGGCTCAAAAAAATAAATTTGAGATAAAAATCCATTACCTTATGTCTAACTTCATTCATGCATGTTGGAACCACCTGTGAAATATATATAGTTTTTTAAACATATTAAATAACCATATTAATCTATTTTATACTATATAAAATTTAATAATAGCCTTTTATCCCATGTTTTTGAACATTTTTCTATAAAAATCAATGTTCTGATTGATATCATCTTCGTTTTTCATATATGATTTGTTTTGGTAGTTTTTTTATTTTAATTTGAACATATATAAATATTATAAAAAAATTTAATCATCCTATAAAAATAATATATATTTATCATATATTTGTATATGTCATTCATAAAATATATAGATAGAAAAATTAATTACATCGTTCTTTGAGATGATAGGCCATTCATGAAGAAGATTGTTGATTTCATTTTTTAGTATATACAATAAAAAATGGTAAATAATTAATCACCTCTATAAAATAATTATTATATTATATAAATCATATATATTCATTATTTCCATCCATACTGACATCTATGTAAAACAAATATGATAAAGAAATCCTTTATCTTCGTGGATGTTGTAGTTACACGAATGGATAAGAAACATTATCATTTCCCAATAAATTGTAAGGTAATAATGTTAATATTATATTTTCATTCAACAAATATGAATATTTCATACTTATCATATAAAAATATTAAACCCATAAAAATACCCATCCATTAAATATGGTAATGAGAAATGAATTGTATCTCTATGTAGAGATGATACGTCGTATGTATGCACAAGTGATACTTTCATATAGCAATTGTTCGAAAGTGGGTGAATAAAGGTTATTTAATAATCAAAATAACCACTCTTTATATATATTATACTGAATATATTTTTCCTATGAAGAGTATAAAATATTTAATGGAAGTAAAAGAATAATTAATAAAAAGGTGATTGATTATGGGGATTACCTTTCATTAAAATAAATCCTTTATATATCCTCATAAGGACTATTGGGTTGGAATTTTTGGAATTAAAACACCTATATAATTATTATAATGAAGTTTTAAATAGATTTTATTCTGGAATTGTATATCAATAATGAACATAATGTGTGACGATGTGACGGGTGGAGGTTCTCTTTTCTAATCATGGAGATGGGTACTTTTGTAAATTTTTAAATGATTAATATATAATATAGTCATTATATATCCCAAATTCATCAAAAAGGAAATTTATTTGAAGATAATATTTCCTGGGGTAGTAATCCTCACAACAAATAAACTTTTTTTAATGTTTATGTGGTGTTACATATCTTATGTTTCAGTTTAACCACTTTATTGAGCAATTCAAACAGTAATTTGGGTAACTGAGTTTTCAATCAAAATAGGTTATATTTTTATATATAATGTTAAAAATTTAACCAAAATTTCCATGTAATGAAATTTTTGACCATATATTATCCACCATGTCAAATTTAGATATTTTTATTATTTTTAAATAATATAATGAAATATTATGTTGGAAAAATATCATTAATATCAATTTTTACAATATCCATTTAATTAGATTTAAACGAGATAAATATAAGATAAAAATAGAAATATAATCCTTTTAGTAAGAAACAATATACTACATTTATCTATAAAATTCATGGGACAATATATCTCAATAAAATAATATTACTTTTAATATTTGTAAAATCATTTAATTTATTTTTCTAATAATGGAATAAATATTTCATCGATGATGTATATGAATTTATGGTCCTTATATAATATGTATGAATAAATATATATTTCTGAAAATTGAATATAATTTCATTAAACTCAAAATATACATTCATATTAATTCAATACTTTCCATTTTCTCTAGGTGTACACATAAGTGATATTTAAATCTAAGAGAATGGAATTTTGTAGCTTTCATTATTTGAAATATTATTTGTGTAATTTTGATGGATTAGTGTCAATTTAACATTTAAATTTCAATAAAAAAGAGATAAGTCTATAATTTTTTTCATATGATAAAAATTTTGATGACGAATTATGGCTTTATCACATAGAATTAATATATATTACCCAAATAATTCATTTACAGAGGTGATAAATTTTTTGAAAGTTACACTTCATATTGAAAAAAAGGTAAAGGGATATATTTAAAAAATTTAAAACTCTTTATTACAAATATTTAATCCTTTTTATCGAATTAATTTTCAAAAATTTAGAGAAATTATTTTTAAAATAGGCATGTAATAAGTGATGAAACCCACTTTTAAAAAAATATGTTTTTTGAAATAAAACATATTTTATTCATATCACATTATAAGATAAATATTGTATGGAAGTTAAAAAAATTATATTTAGAATATAATATAATTATTTCATAAATATAATTAAAAAATATTAAATAATTTAATTTTTTTAGGTTTAAATAAATTGTTCTCATAAAAACAATTTTTCAAAAAAATATTTCTTTCGCATTCTAATGATTTTTTATTTATAATTATTCGATTATAAATGAATTCATTTATACACATGTTACCATATATTTTTTCATAATTTATTAATTGATATTTTTACCCACCAATTTGAAAACTAGGTGATAACATTAAATACTATTAATTCTATAATATATCATTGTTTCTTTAAACTCGAATCCTTGTGTGACGCAAGATATCGAATAAATAAAATTATCTAAAGAGAAATGTTTTCTTAAAATATCTATGTGTTATATTCCACCACCCCATAAAAATAATCTTTCCTTTAAAATTTTCCATTATGATATAAACAAAATAGGATACCTATTGATTTCCTCAGATTCCTAAATAGCTTCATCAAATTTGTGATTTCTATAGAGAACATTCACTATGTGAGTATTCTTGTTATCTAGAACTGTATCTCTATATTCAATATTTCATAAAATTATTATTTATAATAAAGATCGTGATATAGTGTTATGACCTAATGTTTGATAACATGTGATGGACCATGTATTTACATCCTCATGAGAGATACATGGAACTTGTTGTAAACTCGAGATATGTTCAAGGGATGAAATGAGAGATAAGATATCATTAATACTTGATCAAGAATCTAATAAGGTATAATATTACTATGACCCAAAATTCCCATTTTCTAAATCTCATAACCTTCTTCTATGGATAAATTCAATGAAAAACATTCTGAGAAATTTCAAATTCCATGTTTTAATTATGATTCTCAGCATTACTTTTCTATCATCTCTGAGATACTTTTATATACTGTTGAGTAGGTCTAAATTTCTCTAACAATTTTTAGTTATTTTATATATAGATAGATTTAATCCTCCAATATTATCATAGTATTCTATAGTTCTACATTTCCATCAATATAGGGATTACAAAGGTTTTATATGAATTCTCAATTGAAAACTATTTTTGTAAAAAAACATCAACTAGATAATGACTTTGATCCCAAAAAACTTTTAAATCCATAAATGAATATATAAAATTATTCTATAGGGTTTGAATTTTTTCCATAGATTTACAATCTATCAGGGGAAGATATGTAGTACTAAAATAAAAATCTATATCCAAAACCTACCAAGAATTTTATAAAGGTTTATGGTATACCTCTAATCCACATCATATATATTATAATTTTTACTTTATCAAACCTGACCACATTATTAATATAAATTCTAGTAAGATAATACAAATATAGATATCTTATAATGGAAATTAATTGTACCAAATTTATAATGTGAACAACGACAACCCATTTAGAATTATTTCGTTTAGATGTTTTGGGGAGTCTAACGACAAACTACATAGAGTTGTTTTCACATTTACATTTGGTTATAGGTAATGGTGTTACCATCTCCTTATAAATTTGTATGTCAACATAAACAGACTAACAAAATGATCAAAGAGATGCATAATCAACAACAACTCACATCATGTAGTCCCATAAGAAATACTCTTCCATATCTCATTACATCTTTGTACTACTATGACAAATGAAGAATAAAAAACTATTATCCTCATCCAATATAACCTTCATCAAATATTTTATCGATGAAAGAAATATGTGGTTCGTAAACCTTATAGTTATTTAAAAATAATGGTTAAACTGCAAAAATATTATCTCTTTATTCTATGTCTCTATATATTCCTTTTGTGCCTCTTTAATCTTCTCATGGTATGAAGTTTGAACACTCATTTGAGAATGATATTATTTCTACCATTCCATCATGATTAATGAAATATCATTTTCAAGTATAAAAATATTATATCTTGTGTGATTATTATCATACGTATGATATCATTATCCTTTTGACTCAATGCATCTACCTAATTGTTTTCTCTCCCAAGGTGGAAATATATTTATAGGTCACAATAATTAAGCAATGTTAACCATATTTTCTGGTGCATATTCAAAACTTTAAATGTGATGATAAACTTTATACTTTTATGATCATTATATATATATCACATATATATACATAACGTCAATTCCCCCATATCTTTAATGAAAATCTTACCATAGATAACACAAAATCATGAGTTGGGACAATTTTATCAAAAAACTTCAATTGGGATGAGGCATAAACTTTCACCATATGATTATTCATGAGAATAAATTGAAATACCTTCTTCTTTAAATCAATATTGATGAAAACACCTCTCTATTGTATGTTAATGTAACTATTTGAATACTCACTACCCTTATCTTTAGTTCAATGAATTTACCTTCACATTTATATGTCCAAAGAAACATAGCACCCTTATGAGTTAACATGGTGATCAGATTAGTTGGTGATGAGATATTCCCCAAAAGTAACCAATATTATCATTTTAATACAAGAAAAATACATATCACAATCATGTTGGTTGGTCTAGGCCAATGTTCCATAACATTCATCATTGAAGGATCTATTGAAATACCCTCACATTAATTTATATGAATTACAATGAAACATTCCAAACACAATATTCAGACTTGATAATTTTTTTCTAAATCTCCTAATTTTCTATGTATTTTATAATAACCCTCAAATAATATTTATTCTCTTACTTTATCCTTGAATATTTAATAATATCAACTATCAAGACCACCATAAACTGATTAGGTTAGTCTATAATGACTTTATTTATTAAATATAAAATGACAGTTGTAAGACCAAATTTCATCAATATACTTTCATTATGACTATACCTTTTACTGAATGTAATATTTATTATATCTTACTTTTTTACTATCCCATTATGAAATCTAGAACAATGATAAATCATGGAAAATTATTGATCCTTATGCAATTTATCGAACAGGTCATCAATACAGGATTGTAGATTGTTGTTCTAGATTATGATCCAATATGTTATTGATTATCAACATATAATTACATTGATCCATATTTCATTTTAGTCAAAATATCTAGTTGACCCCATGGACACACATTTTCTCGAATGAATCCTTTGTCAAGATTCTATTAGGGACGTATTTTCTATTCCTACATCTCAATTTGGGAGACTCTATATAGAGTCTTCGAAATAGGTGTAGAACTAGGTATGTGTTCTATCGAGAACTCAACTTCATAATTTCATGGAATAAAAATAATTAATATAAAAATATATAGAAACTCCAATGTATCGGGGATATCATTGATATTGAGTTTCAACCTACCATACGAGATAAACAACCATTTAGAATAGAAATCATGTCCCACACAATGGGTTTAATTTCAATTTAATGTTCATTTTTATGACCACACTAAAATAAATCCATAATAATATTTAGAATATCATATATTACTTAACTTACTCAATAATTGATATGGGATTTATGTAACAAAATCCAACACATTTATAGAAAAACATCAAAATAAACTAGATTGAAGATAATAAGGCTTGTATTTATCACATTCCCACAAAATAAAACCAGAGAATAATCACTATCTTGGAAAATGATCATTGTAAAATTATAAATTTTTATCGATAAAAAAATATATTATACTTTAGGTGGTATTGTGATACACTTAGTAAATTCATATAATATAAAATTGTTGGTAGATACTGAATCAAATACTACATTAGTATTTCAATATTGGATGGTAAATGTACAATTCTCAAGGTCATTATCATACCCTTTAAAATAAATAGTGATCACATGAGATTTACATTTGTCTCTAGTCTTAATAGGTTTTTTAAAATGATAGTCATCACTAAAATTCAAATTTTGGAATGGGTTAGCTTAATGCCCATACTCTTTTCCTTTAAAACATTGTAGTCTGGGTGGTGCATTCACTACTTTTTTCTGTATATTTACATAATTATCTATCTTCTTTACATAAAATAGGGAATTAATTTCTCGATGAACATCCTTTAAAAAATTTAATCATTCACCAATACTATTAAGGTAATTTCCTCCAAGGTACCTTCTACGTTTTCAAAAAAAAATACATATTCTTCGATCAATGGGTTTTGTTCAATTACATATTTTGTTTCTTTTCAAAACCATGAAATTAATGGGGAACACCTATATAAATATCTACCTTGATGGAAGATAGAATGATTTATTCATTACTTCTAATTTCCCTTATTTCTAACAAACATTGAGATTTAGTTTTAGCCACTAAAGAATTTATCAACCTTATATTTAGGTTGGATGATAAATCTAGAATCAGACCTCACATGTCATAAAACATTCCTTATCTTTTCCGATGGATCCATCATAATTCTATTTCAACTCAAAAAATTACTAATCTAATTTTTTTAATAATTTTATGAAATAATTGTTGATAAATAATCTGTTAAACTCATAATACTATATAGAGTCAATTTATTTTGGTTCCATTATGTTCTTAATAAGGACCTAAAATTAATCTTCTTCACCACCTAAATGATAAATAGGTAGAATAAATTTCACATTATTTGAGAATTAGAGAATATAAAATATCATTTTAGTTGTACTAATCCATTCCTAATCAACTAGAGGATCATCATACCCACTAAAACATAGTGGGTGTTTCATCATGAAAGAATGAATATAATATATTTCCCTCATTTTATTGTTTGTAAGAATATCAATATTAAAATCATGAGAAAGTTATGTGAACATAGTAATAATTTCATTTATTCTAGATCCCAAAACATTTTGTTGCCTCAGAGGAAAAATCCTTTCAAAATCCATTATATTGAATATTAACATGATTCCTTTTGGTTATATCCATTGACTAAATCCATAAACCATAGTGTGAGAAATAATAATAATAGTGGGAAACCGCATAATCCAGATTTATTATAAAATATTTATAAAACAAAAAACATTAGTAAACAAAACCTTAGGTTAAACATCGATCATTTATCATCCTTACCAAAACATTTGGAATTCCTCGTAGACATAATCATATCCCTATGGTTCTCACCAAATTTATATCATCATATTGTCTAAAGGATAACTGAGCCATTCTCTAATACCATCTATAGTAACCCATACTTTTCAAAATATATATTACATCTTATTAAATTATTATTAATTAAATAACATAATAATCTGTGAAATAATTTAATGGTTAAAGAGTATTTTGAAAATGGGAACATAAAAAACTTATTCATAAGTTTCTCCCATTATGTTATTTATAACTATCACCTTTCATAGATTTTAATTTTGAAAAACCTTTTTTTTAAATAGGGAAAAGAAACATAATACTGGGTGAGGTCGGATGTATGGTAAGGGTAATCAAGGGAAATAACAATGATAATATATACAAAACATGAGAATAATGTTATGATAGCATGATTATAACATTTTAAAACCATAACATTCATATCACATATCATAAACATGATTCATGACATAAATCATTGCATTTCATAAAGAATGAATAAAAAAGGAATCATAGAATAAGATCTATGAGATCATATAATTTGAATAATATATAGTATTATGATATACCAATAATTATAGAAAATCTATTTTTAGGGAAGGATATACTTCTAGGACTATCACAATAGACTGGTTTCACTCCCCAAACGATCAAAGATTTCATGGTTCACTCCCAATACAGTTATAGTGGATTTTGTTTACTCCTAAAACCATCATAGTAACCATGGTTTATTCCCAAGACTATCATAATTTCAGGAGACCCTTACTGAACTGGGTTCACAACCCATTTCAGTCTAGTTTATCTCATGAGGTAATAGTCTTTACCTAATGCATTATAGGGAGATATATTTATAGAGAACCTCGCTTTTCCAACACTAAAATTACATACCATTTTCATGATACTTAATCATTATTCTTATATACCCCTAGAGACGGTAATTTTTCTTGTGAATTTTGTAATATAGAAACATAAAACTTGTACATAAATTACCTACATAATCTCCCACTAGGATATTCTTTACTATAACCATTCTTAGATACATCAAATATAGTACATATCATCATTACCTGTGAGAAAGAAGCATAAAAGGTGAGATCTCATATGCTAATAATGGGTAAAAAAGGGAGACATATAATCATAAACACTATTATAAGGGTATGATAAAGTGATCATTAATATTAGAAGATAATTCCGAGAAAATAAAAGATCATAAAAAAATGTTGTCATAATGATTTATAGTTAATAAGAAATAATTCATAATTAAATAAATATCATAAGCCATGACAAAATAACATAAAAAAAGACATCGAATTGTGGAAAACACATAACCATATATGAATTTCAATAGGAGCCAAAGCATCACTCCCAAGACCATAATAGTATTTTGGGTTCACTCTTCAAATAGTATTTTTAACATCATTTCACTTCTAATACCATCATTGTAGTCGGGGTTCAGTCCCATTTCCATCTTAATAGTCATGGTTTACTCCCAAGAATTTTTCATTTTATCTCATGAGATATACAGCTTTACCTAATGCATTGGAGGAAGATATATGTCTCACTCTACTAATAATGAACCCATAAATACTTATTCCACAATATTATTAAGAATCATACCTTAACCCATGAAATGAAATGTGTATCATAAAGATGTAAACAGATCATAACCTATGGAAAAAAAGAATCATAATTATTTCAACATAAAAATAACCCATGAAAAGAGGCGAGTTTCAAAAGCATATATCCCAGGAAAGTGAAGCCGACATTAATCATAATTACATAAAACATAACCCACTTAGATAAAGAATATAAATAGAAAAATTGAATAATTTACATATAAAGGAATGATTAACACCAATGGATGTTATCATATATGGAAATAATTTTGAATGATCTTTTAAAAACGTTTCTTGAGAAAAATAGCTTCTCTTCATAGAAAATATATTTTTATATCCTAAAACATCTGAAATAGAAACTCCATAAAAAAATAATAAAATGGATTTGTAAATAACCATAAATTTAATTATTATATTCATTGGATACAATCATGAGAATTACATAGACAATAAAGAAGGAAACAATGGTGAACATTTCTTGTATCTCACAAAAATTTAAATGTGAGAGGAAATCCCTTAACCTTGTGTCTTGACTCTCTTCATACTCAAACTGGATTCCTATATAATAATTATATGTTTATTATAAATCTTTTACAGAAGAATATTGTTATACATAATACCATGTACAGTTTGATTAAAACATCATATTACTTACTTGTTAATGATCTAATGTTAAGGTTTCACTTTGGGTAAAATTCGATATGATCTTCGCTTGTTTCGTAATTGGTTATATCATTTGTCATTATACCAATATTATGATTCTAGAAGTTAAATAATGATATAAATCTAGTTTCAATATACTTTATGTATTTTATAATAATCTATAGCATAAAGACGTACGAAATAGAGTACACCGTTCATGGAGAGGGTAAGTTGTACGTATGCATGAACGTTGTTTCAGTTTCAATTATCATTTGGAAATAAACTCTGTAAATGAAATATGTATGTTTATATATATATAATTATTATAGTACCATTATTATTTCATATTTATATCATATTTATTAATATATATATATATATATATATATATATATTATAATCATCCTTGAATGCTGAACGTGGAAGATGAATCTCGTTGCATTATGGAGACTCTAAGTCGTACGTATGCATGAGCGATGAGATCATTCCATATTGGTAAAGGGTATGGAATTGAATGGAATTTGAATCATGAGGAAACAATATTATGACATATTTAATATTTTAGTAATTTATTTTCATCACCATACCAATAAAAATAATGTATATATGAAGAACAGTTTACACCGCGGTGTGGAGATGGTAAGTCGTACGTACGCACACATCGTGATATTGTTTTTCATAGGATAGGTAAAACGAGGAATATTGTTGTAACATGATCATAATTATATCTAATAATATATAATAATATTGAGTGTTTTTTGGAATGGCAATAACATAGAAATAGTTAGAAGAAGAATAATGGAACATTGAATGAGGTGATAAAATAATGACCACTTTTCCAGGTATCTTTTTTATTATTTATACAAAAGGACAACATAGGATGGAATTATGCTTAAATTATAGATTCTAGGATGTAGTTAGGGATGTTGGGAGAGGAAAAGGGAATGATTTGGGTTATCCAAATGGTATTAGAGGTGTCTATTAAAGATATATAGAAGTTCCATTTTATTAGAGAGGTGAAATGCACATAAAGAAACTAATAAAATATTAAAATAATATAAATTAATTTTCAATGAAAATGCATTGAACGTGAGTTTATTAGAGGATGAAATGTTAATTGTTCTAAATCCAATAAACCAATGAATTTTAGACATTTTTATATTATAAATGTAACCTTATCATTTGGCTTTCACCCTTGGTTAAACAATTTAACATTTACTGTGACATCTTGTATTTTTACACTATAGGTTTAATTTAATTACAATAAAATGAAAAAAAATCTAAATTGGATACTTTATGATATATATTACACTATGCCTAATATTTGGGTGAAATATATTTTTTTATAAATTTTTTATCATTTAATAAAATATAATTAATTTTAATGTATCATTTATGTCAATTTTGATACTATTGAAAATATGCATGTTAAAAAATATCAAACCAATATGATCACATTGAAAAAATAATTAAAAGACATCACTATAATTTCTAATTTATATATAAAATTCATTTATGTCCTTAATTAGGTCGAAATATATTTATTTTAATATTTTTAATATCATTTATTTGATATCTCAATTGATTAAACAATTAACAGATCATTAATGGACAATAAATAAATAAATTTATTTATTATATAAATATTATAACTAAATTATCATAAAGAATGTAAATTTCTTATATTTCAAAGTAATAATTATTATCTAATTTATCTTATGTATAAACTTATATAAAAAATGACTTATTTATTAATTATTGAATATGAATCATTTAAATATTGTTTAAATAAATGATAATAAATTTATTAATTTAACAAAATTATCTTAAAGTGGATCATATTCTTGACCTAAGGATTATTGGGTCAAAAAACGCATATCCAAAGAAATTATGACAAGTGTAATGGAAAATTTATATTATTATAATATTATTTTGACATTTGATTACCCTATTAATTTTTAACTATGGTAAATAAAATTTAAATGATATTATTCACAAAAAATATTTTTATCTTGTTAGACTATATTTCTCATCCTAATTAAATCCATGCATTTCAATTTTTTTAAATTAAATTCATAGAAGTGGTAAAATTACATTTATTGCTAATCTTGAAAATGTGGCAAGAAGGTCAGTAAAAGAGACATTCAAAAGTTAAATAACTATATTTATATCTAATGGTATTGAAAAAGTGATTAAAAAGACCTAAATTAGATAAATATATGTATTATTTATATATTGTGATATTAAAATCAATTTAATATTAAAATAATTATACAAATGAAAAAGGTGAATTTTAACTAATATGCCGTATTTTTTTTGTATTCATAAAAAAGAGAAACTTTTCAGATAAATACCAAAAGATCACCCTAATGTAATTACGATATCCTAAAGTAATACGTCATTATTCTTTAATAAAAATAAATTTTCATTCATGCATGAATTTATGATTAAAAGTATACTAAAAGTGGTTCAATCTGGAAAATAATAATTTTAAACATAGAAAAACATTACCAATAATCATATATTTTATTTTCAATATTTGAAATGTTTTTATTACTATTAATATAAATATTTTTAATAGATAGTTTAAAATTATCTAATTAAAATAATTATAATACAAAGATATGATTTGAATAAACATAGTGTTGCATGTATCATATGCCAATTCGGTGTTGCATGCCACGTACTCCAAGTCAGTTCCATATGAAAGAATGTTTGACATAATTAAATACAGGATATAAATGAATGTTTAAATTTATTCAAAAATTAAGAGGTCCAAAAAAACATGGGGTGTTAAAATATTTCCTACCAGTCACAGAATGTAAATCATACATATGTGTACAATAATATAATAAAAAACTCATCATATCATAATTCAAGAAAATGAATGGGTTTCAAAAATAATAATAACATCCTAACCTATAAAAAATAAATGTATTCCATAAACATTCCATCATTTCATAATTGAATAAATTGCATAAAAAGGAATATAATTTTCAAAAATAGTTTCACAATAAACATAAACCATCCAGAGAAAGAATAATTATGGTATCATTTGATCATATCCTCGATATATCATATGTGAAATCATGGTTTTTTTTTGTATTTGATTAATTGAAATACCATTAAATTATCATTTAACGTTCAAGAATAATATATCCTTTCCATTTTGAGAAAAAATATTTAAAATCTAAAAAAATAGAAAATATAATAGAAAACAATTTCTCTTCAATAAACCAGGGAAACATGAAATCAGATCTTAATATAATTGAGCGATCTGGATGGTGGAAAATTCCATTCTTGCTATATATGATAAAAAACGTTTTCATTCATTCTTTTGTGAAAATTAAAAAAAAGTACCTTATTCAGAAAAGATGAGGAATTTTCCAATTAAAAAATTATTTACAATTTATAAAATGGATAAATTTTTCATCAAACACCAATAGTAAAATGTAAAAAAATTAAAATTTTAGACAACATAGATATCGAATAAAATTCGTTTGAATATATAAATTAATTATGTTTTCATTTTAAACAATTTTTATATATCTTAAGTACTTATGGGGAGGAAAATAAAATTAAATCATGTATATGAAATAAATAACCTTACGAGAAGAGACTTTCCATGTTTCTTAAGTTTATTATCAAATGATTTCATCATTGGAAACATAGTCATAAATAATCCTGATAAATAATGAGATTGTAACATAAAAACAGTAATGTTTTCATCACATTTGAATTCTAAGACCCATGAAATAAATTAAATTATATTGATATTTAAACCCACATAAATTTCATAAAAATACTCATCAAAGTTAATTTTTGGAATTATATAAAACACATAAAAGAAACAAGTGCTTAATTTGGCATGCACCTCACAAAAATTAAAGTGAGTTGAAAATCCCTTAATTAAGGTTTGACTTCGTTCATACGTGTTGGAAACTCTTATATAATAAATATAGATTTATTATAAATATATTAAAGAACCATAATCATATATATCATTTCATATATGATTTACCTATAATATTTTATGTCTTATTTGGTAACAATTATTTATTAAAATACCTATTATGAGGGATATTTCATTCATTTTTCATGAATGTTTTGGTTCAATATTTTTGGTCCTTTAATATTGATAGTGGTTGAATCATATAAAGAATATAAAAAATGATATAAATATAATACATATTATTTATGTACATGTTTATTGTAAATTTTAAACTATAGAGATATAAAAATGAATTACATTGTACCGGGCAACAATAAGTCATAAATTCTCATTTACACTCATTTAATTTTCCAATGGATACAATTAGACCATGTTAAATAGTAAATAACTATTAAAAATAACCATGATATAATATATATCCTATATATTCAGTAAATACATCCTTATTAACATCCATATAAAATTGAAATGTAAACACATTACAATTCTTCATGGAGGTAGTAGTCCACAGGTACACACGAATGATACTATCATTTCACAATGTATTAGATGGTAAGAATGTTTATATTATTTTATTATTCCACAAATATAGTTATTTATCATGTATTATCTATACACATTAATCCCATAAAAATACCCATCTATAAAATATGGTTATGAGAAATTAATTGTATCCCAACATAGAGACTGTAAGACGTACATACACAGAAGACATAGTTTTAGTTACTATTTGATGGAAAGAGGGTGGATAAATGAGATTTATTAATCATAATACATTTTTTTATATTTTGGAAAAAAATTATTATTTTACAAAGAATTAAATTTTTTAGTAAAATATTAATTAAAAATAATGTGATCGGTTAAGATGAATTCATCCCATTTGAATAACCTCTTTTAAATCTCGTCCTATGGATCCTATGTATTATCTTATTGTAAAAAAACAACATAAATATTTACATGAATGTTCAAAAAGATATTTATTTAGTGAATGTTTGAGCTAGAATTCTACAAATGTATGAATAAATGAGTGGATTATGGGATCATTTGTAAATATGGTAAGTGTCCATTTTGTAATTTCGTAAAAGATTAAAATATAATAAATTTATTCCCTAAACAAAAATCCTCCAATATTCCATTGTTTCATCCAAAAATATTTTATTGGGTTTAAATCCAATATACCAACAATATTTCGATATGTTTCAATGGTTTTATAAAATATATCATTTCATTTTACATCATAGTTAACCCATTATAACATTAATCACAGTAACATGTCTTTTACACTTAAAGAGTTTCAATTTTACAAATATTTTTGAAACTTTTGTCATAAATGTAAAATAGATGAAATTTTTAACCATATATTATAATTATTTTACTCATTCATGATTTATTATTATTTTAAAATTATTTAATAAAATATTACTTTGAAAAAACATTATTAGTGTCAATTTTTACTCTATTAATATAATTTTACTTAAATGAGATAAAGAAAATGTTGGAATTAGAATATAATCATATTATAAAACAATGATATGTAATTTTTATCTATAATGTTAATGGGAAAATATAAATCAATAAAATTAAATTACTTAATAGTTTTAATATATATATTTTTAATAATTAAATTTTTACTGCATTTATGCTGTAAAATCATTTATTGTATTAATATAATTTAAAAAAAATTAAAAATAAACATTAAAAAATGAAAATAATTTCATAAACCTCAAAATTTATATTTTTATTCTATTATAACAATCAATTTACCCTATGAGGTCACATAAGAGATATTTATAACTAAGTGTGACATTTTGTAATTTTTTTTCTTTAAATATTTATAGTTTATTTTCATGGTCATTTTTCCATTAAAAAATTTTTCTAGAATAAGGTGATAAGGGATAAATTTAATTTTCCAAATAAGAATTAGGATAAAAAAAATTTCTTTATCACAAAGTTTTAACAACGATTAAAATGATTTCGACTTTACCAAGATGATAAATTTTACCAATATTACAATTCATATTGAGAAAAAATAAAAGAAAAATATTTCCATATTTGGAACTCATGATTCAATATAAGTAAATCAATTTATGAAATTAGATTTATAAAATCCAACTAAATTAAATTTAACATAATGGTGAAATATGTGTTGAAATGCACTTTCTGAGAAAATACATTCATAAGAATAAACCATTGTTAATTATTATCCCATGCATAGAAAAATATTAAATTGAATTTAATACATTATATTTATTATAATATATAGATACATTTAATCAAAATCATTCTCCAATGGTGAATAATTTAATTTATTAAGATAAAAATACACTGGGTGTATAAAAACAATTTTCGAGAAAATATTTCTTTTATTGTTAGTGGATTTTTAATTTTATTTTTAATTCATTGATGCTAAAATAATTTTTTGTACACATGAAACCATAAGTGTTTCATAATATTTTTAATTTTATTCACACACTCTTATCCCATAGTTAGTTGATAACATTAAATATAAATATATTAAAAGTATATCAGGGTTTTTTAAGCTTATTTTGTCATTTATGAAAATCAATCAAAAAAATAAAAACATTTAAAGAGAAATTTATTCATAATATCTTGATATGTTACATTATATAATATTATAATTATATACATGATTCTATTCTAGGAGTTAAATAAATTAAAATTTATTATACATGAGGTCAGATAAGACACCCATTAATTTATTACACTTTATTTCTAGAATTATTACATAATGGAATACCTAAAACAATTCCAATGGATAGTGGATCCCAGTGTATTTGTGATCTCAGGTACATGTTATATAAATGTTCATAAGAAATACCACATCACTAATAAAAACTCTAACACTTTCCTTTATTTTATTTGGATCTCCAAATTCTACATGGGATAACCTGGGGTGTACAAAAGAAAGGAGTTTCCTATAATTGAGAGTGAGGGAATAAAAAAATAATAACATAAAGTAATATAGTACATGTGATCAAGGAGTCATATCAAGGTAAAATAAAAAAGATGAAAATAATAATATTGAACAATGAATCATGATATAATATGATAGTATAAATGTAAAATGAGAATGTGGAAACAATATAAAACATGTTACAAACATAAGGCATGATAACTATGAAGAAAAATTACATGGTGGATAGGGTTCCATAAAGGATTATTATTTTTCTCTTATATTGTACATGAAATATCACTAGACAAAAACATTTCCATTGAATTGGAGTGTTATTTTGGTACAGTCATCATAATATGTACATGTCCACATGGGCCACAGAAATCAATCAACATAGGTGAATATTTTATAACATTTAGTCCCATAATCATGGATTGTGGATTAACTACATAGAATTCCCAAAAATTATTTATAGCTGCATCTAGGTTAATACTGGTGAGTGGATTTGGCGATGTGTATTTTCAATGTAATATTTAGCATGAAAATTCATAGCATAAATCATAATGCATAATGGGGGTACATAAAAGATTGTTTTATGGGTGAATAAGAGAGAAAGTTTTATATAATCACTTGTTCATTAAAATGATGTTTGGATATATGTGTGAAATCATATCCCAACAAGAATAATTTAGTATCAAAAGGCATAACATAGAGATTTTCTTAGATAAAATGGTGAATTATAGGATCCCATACCTTTAGAGGACACATATAAAATGATGGGAGGATCTTTTTAAGACCATGGGGAGACCCTATGAGGTCATTAGAGATGAAATGTTAGAGAAATGAAATGCCATATGTTTTTTTAGAGAAGAGAAATGGGATCTCGGGTGGGTTTATAGAGTATAAGAGAGGGGAGTTTCTTATTATTATTTAAAAATAGGTTTTGGACTCTATATAAAAAAATAATATAAACTAAAAACCATACCATGGGGTTTTCCACATTGCTTGTACCAAAGAGGAGTGGATTTCAATTTTTCATAATGATAATAAACAAAATAATTAAATTAATACCATTGGTGATGTGGAGTTGGGTCATGTCTACAAATAATTGATTTTGAAACCATAAATTATAATATATTTTTTAGGGGATACATTATTAATTTACTTATTTATCTAAATAAAATCAGAAAAAACATTATTTTGAAGGGAAAATATAATTTTTACAATGTATTCTCTATGTAGTTTTTATTAAATAACTTTTTGGGTTTTATGAGGTTATAATACATACCATATAATGAAATAGACTTTATGTTTTACCGAAAAAGTTGACACACCCTTAAAATTAAGAAAAAATCATTGATAGAGAATTTCAACACATTATTTCACACATAATATTTATGGTAACAAAATATTTCTCTAATTATGAGAATTTAATTTTCTAGATAAAAATATATATTTTTTGACAATAACATTTTTCTGACCCATATAAAAACTACATCTGAGTTCATAAAATTATACTATCATTTATATTTAATATATATTATCAAACAATAATATTTTATTTTTATATAATTTCTTTCAAAATTTATTAATTTCCTAAAATATAATTTCATGGCTGATATTATTTACATCCCAAAAAGACAATTTATGTTTCATCGTATCGAAATATATTTTATATCAGACTAATTATTTCACTATTTAAAAGGTAGTATTAAATAGAGATAAATATAATAATTGGTTTCTATAAAAATATTAAAATTCAAACCCTTAAGGTCATGATACACAGCCTTTTGTTACACCAATGAATTCTTTAAGGGTAAGCTGTGTGATGGTGAGATTTTCATGGGGTTGTTTGGCGAACATGGAATGGACTATGATCTATATGTGTATGAATTTGTCCCATAAATTATTTTTTTATGATTTTGTTGTTGAATCGCTTCATGGATTTGATCATGGTAAACACTTTATAATGATATCTCAATCGTATTCTCTATTAAATGGGCTTCATAGGGTATATTCCTGCTAAGAGAGTCCATTGGTTCTTCAGTATATGCCAACTATGCTTTATCATAGACCTTTATATATACTAGTCATATGATCACTTTTTAATTTCTATATTATTAATGGTTATGATTCCTAATGGAATATTAAATTTGACAGAACATATAACATCCAAAAACAAATGTGGTGTCTGTTTTTTAAAAAATTAATTTCATAATATGGAATTTTATTATTTAAAAAATAAATTTCATTTGTAAAATTTTAGGTCGCTACACTCCACCCTTTAGGAATATTAACACATGAATTATCCTTTCATAAACTAAAATAAATCGGTGTAATTTTGTTTGATCATCTCTTTTTGTTCACATATTTCATCTTCAAACATGTGGTTCTACCAAAACCCTTTAACCATGTTAGATATCTTGATTCATAGAACAATGTCTATATGATCTAAGATCATTAACCGGATTCTCTATGTATGAATGATAAATTTCTTATTGTATATAATATAGTTTCATTAAATGTGAGGGTTTTGGTATTTACATACTCAAGATGAATACATGGAACACATAATGTAGTAGATATAGGTTACAAGGAACTGTTATTCGAAAAGAAAACACTCCAACGTTTTCAATGACCATAAAAGGATTGATGTATCATGGAATAATGATTCCCTCTTTCCCAACACTTATCAATTTCTTCCTTGGTGATATATGAAGGAACACATTATACCTGATCTTAACCTATAGGTTTCATCAATGATTGTGTATTTTCGAATTTATATCAACTTGGTGTGGATTTCATATGACGCTGAATTGTATGAAAATTCTCTGTTTTGACTTATACGTGATCATGTCACATTGCCTTCCACTCTCCAACTTCATCCCCACTTGTTGAGAGTCTAAAACCTCTTTTTATACAGATCCTCATGAGGTTACATTTGAATTCATGAATGGAAACTATTGATTTATGAGAACAGAACTATAGGATGGTGTTGATCCCAACATATTTTGAAGTCCATTGAACATGATGCCAGAATATCTTCCATAGTTTGAATGATCCTTTTAGAAATATCCTTCATATAAGGGTGATACTCATTGAAAAATCCCAGTTCTATATCCAATTATTTCTTAAGGATTCTCCAAAACCTTGAGGTAATCCTAAAATAGTCATAATATATAATAGAGAGCGGAACATCATGAAGCCTTACCACATTCCTTGCCTATATGTTATAGAGTTGGTTACGAGAGCTATTTTACTCCATAAAAATTAAAAGGGAGTAATTTTTATGGTGTTCAACTACAACCTTGATGGAATCATTTCCTTTATATTTCCTAGTGAGTCTTATGATGAAACCCATTTTTATGGTTTCCCATTTTAACAATGGTATGGTAAATGGTTTCATAATACCCTTATAATGTTTTTGTTCCACCTGAACGCTTTTTCATGCAAAGCATCATGATAAAAAACATACAATATTCCACTTCATATTATCCCACTAGATATTTTTCATCAAATATTTAAAAATCATAGTGATTCATGGATTAATTGATAAGGTTGATCTATGTGAATCACCTAGAAGATACCTCAATATTTAGAGTTTTTACGGGAACCATTTCCATGTTACAATTATTTATAACTCCATAATCAGAAAAGATAAACTCCAATATAATTTCTTAATTTCATCAATATAAACATGTCATTTTTTAGTGCCTCTTTCATCCTATTAATAATATAATCGGTGAGTAATTATTTGGAAAGGTAGGAAAAAGATCCTTTTAGGATTTCCATGTCCATCATTTCTATGTACAAGAAGATTGTATCCCATTAAATCCTCATCTTATATAGGTTTTTGGGATCCTTTATAATTAAAGTATCTTTAACATTTTTCACTATCCTAGTAAGGTAGTGTATTGAAAATCATAATCATTCATCAGATCATACCACCTTTATTGGAAAAAATTATTTTCATTTTTTGGGAATATATACCAAATTATTTTATGATACACATATATTTCACACTTATCCCCACAGAGACGATATCACAAAATCTTCAATGCGAAGACCACCAAAACAAATTCTAGATCAATTGTAGGATAGGTCTTCACATGGATCATTAATTGGTGGGTGGAATAATCTTTCATTTTGTCATCAATCATGGTTACTTTTATATATATATATATATCATGCATAAATTTTTTGGTGTATTAAAACATTGATTTGTGTTATTAAATTGATATTTTGTACAATATTTGTAATTTTCAATATTATTTTTTTTATGGAAGGATAAAAACAATATTTGGAAAAAAGATCAAATCGAGATGAATAGAGGAGCTCACAAAACTACACCAAAATAATAAAGTCGATGTTCAACACCATATGAAGAAGAAGATGGCTGAAGAATCTAATGGATGAGGTTTTAAATTGTGTAAATAACACATTATATGAGATCATCTAGATAATCTTCCCTCCATTCATATGTGAAATGAATTCTCACATATTTTGACATTACACATTCTGATAATAATACACAACGTGATAGTTTTGAATTATAAAATATAAGGATATATTTTGTAACACATTACACATCACGAAACTATTATAAATTGTGAACTTTTCAAAATAATATATCATTTTAATGATAGAGGCCGAGGGATTCAAAAAATATTATAACCTTCAGTATACATTTAGAGGGATCATTTGGAAGGCCTAGATGGAAATATATAAATTGGCTAGATACTGGGTTGACACTACCTATCTCTGATTCAATGCCTTTAATCACCAAAATTATTCTTCAAGAATCTATTGTTATTATTCTCATCATTCCTAGCATGATAATGTTGTTTCAATAGTGTCTTGTGATGTTATTGTTGGGTGATGTGATGTTAGGGATCATTTATATTTTAAATCATGTTTTGGAATGTTGAATATATGTCTATCAATTCAAATTCTTCTTATTTTCATATTATATGATCACTATTTGTCATTTGAGATGTTTTATTTCATTTCAATAATTAATTTACTTAGTTTTCTATGATCATTACACATTCTTTTTTGGTTATGTTTAAATATAGTTTTGGGTCACCAATTTCTGTGATTGAGAATAGTGAATTGACATTCAAGTAGTGTAAATATAGGTTTAGTGTAGGTAATCTATAATAAGGACCCCTAAATTCCCAATTCTAACACCTGATCATAAATGAACCCACAATTAATTGAATGCATAAAATAAGAAATAGTAAATCACAAAACATGGCATACCATATCTCTTAATTTTGAACAGAAAATATACTGAACATTTTCACATTATTTGAACAAAAAAATAAGAAATTTAATTTAAATTTATTAAAATATGGCATAAGGTTTTTCATTTTTGGTTTGATACTCATGATTTAAAATAACAATATATTTAGATGCATTTTAGGATACTTTTTTTTAATTTCAGTTAGCCCTGTAGAAATTTATTGCTTCCAAACATGCTATCAATTACAAAATACAATTTATTTTTGGATGCATCACGGTAGATTGAAAATCCTTATCCATTGGTGTGTAATGCAAGAATTGGTGAAATGATTAACCTTTTCTTCATATCATTAATCAGTTATTCTAATTTTTAATTCTAGAAAAACTAGGCACCCTTTCCTGTAATCATGGATAGTGGGATTAAAAATTGTGGGTTAATTCTCATAAATCAACAATATTACCCATTTATTCAGTGAAACTACATATTTCTATCATATTTATTTTTTGTTTTATCCTAATATAATTTTTTTTTAAAAGATCCATATATATCAATTTTTTGGTAATAAAACGCCTAATGAAAGTTACTTTCTCTGACCAAAAATCACATTTATAATTCTATTCACATATTTAATCCTTCCTCAAGGTATTAAATAATGTATTTAAATACTGATTATATTCCTCCTTGATTTCAGAATATATAATAATATCATTTTTAAATACTTCTAATTTTTTTGAGGTAATCCCTAGTTAATCTCTTCATTAAGTGGAAGATTATTACTAGAGATTTAGTGAGTACAAATGGAATCACTATGAACTTGTGGTGCCCAAACATTGTATGAGTATTTTCTTGCAGATATCCTCTTTATTAACATTTAATTCGTATTATCCTAATAAAAGATAAACCTTGGAAAATTATTGGGATTCACATTGCTATTAAAACAAGATATCAGTCCATGGTGGATGATACATGTTCATTGTAAAGATCTTGTTGGGATCATGATAATCAATGTAGACGTTCAATGAACCATCTTCAATTTTGACAAAGGGGAATGATGTACCCAAAGGTAATGAACTTGTGAATAAATAACCATTATTTAGATTCTCATATAATTGTTTCTTCATCTCCTCAAGTTAATTTATTGTAATTATATATGTAGTCTTGGATATTACTAAAGCATTAGGTATGATCTCATTTGAGAATTCAAAATCGTTGATAAGAGTAAAATCAAAATAATATTCTGGATAGGCATAATCAAATTCTCTTATAATGGGAAAATCATCAGGGTCTAGAATTTATTTAGTATCAATCATTTGAATTTGATAATATTTATCACAAGTCAATAATATCCATTTCAGTGATGTTGAAACCAATGAATATTTTTCTTCCTCATTTATATTGTATATAATCAGATGGTATTTTTTTATACAAAGGATGATTCCTTTCACTCAACAATTTACATTTTCTATACACATGGAAATACAGTCTAGATCCAGAGTAACATTGAATTCTACTAAAGGGAGTATTTTAACGTATTCTAGAAAATTGTGCCACAAATTTTGAAAGGGGATGATTATTTTTAAACTATTAAAATCATAAAATGGAAACAATTAACATTAAAGGGCTTACTCATAATTGACATATATTCATTACCCTATGAATTTATAGGTTTCAATATATGTTATTGATGACCTATTTCTTAACAAATAAATTATATGGGAATTTTATGGCCTTAATAATGGTTCTTAAATAAATTATGGATTTACTAAATAATATTCCATTAGAGTGTCAAACATGGTGTGTAGTAAGGCCCATTTTCAAGCACCATGTGATGAAGGAGTTTGGTTCAATGCACCCTTTTGGGGTAATTGACACTATCTACCATTTTTCCATATCCAAATGCTCTTATAGTATCCATAAAGGGGTGTATTTACCTTGACACCAATTACCCTATAATTTAGTAATATTTAGGGATGTTTTTCATAATTTATTTTTATCCCTAAGGATTTTCGTAGAGTATTATATTACTAATCCCAAAAATAATAATACATTCCATTGATACGAACTATGAAAACCCATATTTTATAACATTTTATTTCATGAATTATTATACAAAGGTACACATAAAACAATCATATAATAGTTATGGAGCCTAGTGTCTTTGGTAAATTAGTTACATGACATAACAACATGAAAAATAAATACAAAATCATTAATTTAACCTATGAAACATGCCCTTATTTTCGTTGAATCTTCTGAAAATGTGTGGGATATCCTGTGGATGTAAATAATAAATTGGTGAGCTATAAATCCTAGTAAGAAAATAAGAAATTCATAGGATAAGGTTATGTAGTACATGCAACCCAAGAGGTATTTTAATGTAACATAAGTGTGGTGAGAATCAAAATCCTGAACAATAAATCCTAAATTACGTTATATCTTAATGGAAACATTGGAATGTTGAATCGACATAAATAATATAATAATCCTAAGCCAAGGTCATCTACTAAGCCAACATCACAGAGTGTATAGAGCCCCAAAATGGATTATGATTGCTCCTTGATCATATAAATGAAATCTCTGGAGACTAAAACATTATTCAAAACATTAGAGCACTATAAGGGTGAACCTAGTATAATATGTACAAGCTCATGAGTTCCACATAGATCATTCAACAGAAGGATATAATTCATCACATTTAACCCCATTATAAAGGAGTGTTAGTTACCTACATGAATGTTATTAATCAATGAAGGATTGGTACATATGACTAAATATGCTTGAGTGTAAGTGGTGATATGTATTAATAATATAAAATATTGTCATGGGAAAATTGTAGGATAATTTCACTAACATAATAAGAGAACATAAATGATTTATAAAAGGGGATAATTAGAGTGAAATGGGTATATAATTAGTTTTAAATCATAATGATAGCATGATATATGTGTAAAACCCTATCTAAACCTGATGAAATTGGAATAACAAGGCATAACACAATGAATGTTCTTGAATGAAGAGGAGAAAGAGAGGATCCATTACCTTGAGAGAAAACTTCTGAAATATTTGGTGGAGAGTTTTAAGATATGGTTTAATCATGGGAGGACTATAGATATGATAGGATAGATTAATGTTTTTATAAGGTTATCAAGTGATAATAAATGGGATCATGGGTGGGTTTATATAGAAAATGATACGGTAGTGCGTTTTAATTTAGTATATATAATATTTAGAATCCATTTATGAATTGATTCTAAAACACAAATCCGACCATATTTTTCATCATGGGTTATACCAAAGAGGATTTCATTTTATTATTTTATATGGTTAATAAACTAAATAATATAATTAATACCATTGGTGATGTCGAAGTGTGACATGTTTATAATTAATGGATTCTAAAACCATAAAATATAATATAGACTATAGAAGATTTAATAATGATTTTATAAATTTACAAAATATACTCAAAACACATCATTTTAATGGGAAAAAATATTTTTTTCTATTGATAATCATTATTTTATTGAGTACATCACATTTGGGATTTTAAAATGTCATTATAAATACCAGATAGTCAAATCGAATAAAATATTTACCAAAAAATAAATTTTTATAGAAAATTATGAAAAAAATTGTGTTATAATTTAATCTCAATTTTTTAGTGATTTAATATTTATTTTATCAAAATAATTATCTGAATATTAGAAATTAATCTTTTTACCAAAAAATATTTATTTAAAAAATAGTAGTTTTTTAATAACAGTCTTTCAACTAATATGAATATTAAAATTAACATTATAAAACTATATTATAATTTATATTTAATTATTATATAATGATCATTTTTTATTATAATAAAACTTATTTTAAAAATTCATAAATTCATAAAAAAGAGTTTCTTGATTGAAAGGATATGGTTTCCCATAATTCAATTTTTGTTACATCTGATAAAAATATATTTTTTTATGAAAATTATTATTTAATAATTTAAAATTTAATATTAAAAAATATATAAATATAATGATGGTTTTATGAAAAAATAATATATTAAAAATCATTCAGTTAAGGTCGATATACATAGCCCTTTTATTACACCAGAAAACGCCATAAGGGTAAGGTGTGTGATAGAAATATTTTTCTGGGGTGGTTCGAGGAACATTATATTTTCAATGATTTTATTGATCTTGAAATTATATGCTAAGTGGTTTTGTTTGTTCTCTAGTAGTTGAATCTCATCCTGGTCTTGGTCAAGGGTAATACCCAATGATTATATGTCTGATATATGCACTGATAAATGGGTTTCATAGAGTACAATCATACTCGTAGAGGCCCACGCAAATTATATTATTCCCAATTGATATTTATCATATCCCTTTATATATACTATTAATATTATAACCTTTCAATGGCTATTTTATCAATGGATATAATTCATAGAGGTACTTTAAATTTTATGACCATATAACCTTCCAAAAACCAATATATTGGATTTGTTTTCTATAAAATCGTATCTTAATAAGTTATTCTACTCATTTATAAAGTTATTATCACTTATTAATGTCTGGTTTGTTATATTTGATAACATTTAAATAATATATAAATTTAAGTAAGGGTTTACCATCTCAAATATTCTTCTTTGGTGCATTTGTCATGTTATACACCTATCATCCATTATGAGGTGTATATACATACCTTTATACATATAATCTCATATATATCCTTATTATCATGATATTTAATGTTTCTTTTGAAATTATTTTTTGGGGGTATTATGATTCAAAAGTTTCTAAATCGATAATCATTTTATGTTAGAATCTCATTTTTTACCAGGATGGTTTAGGATTATTTTGTTGATGATGAAATTAAATTAGGTACCTATAAATAATCTCATGAATTTTCATAAACTCTGTTTATTTCAAGGTATTGTATATTTTCCTTTCATTTTCATCCCTTCATGTGTTCATGATATTGAAAAAATATTTTTTTTACAAAACTAAAAATATTTTACTATTGGGATAACAATATCTTACTTTAATGTAATTGGTTTTTTAAATGTTTTTAAAAATGACATTAATATTTTCCAATGAATTTTAATGTTATTTTTACCCATGATTGATTTTAGAGAAGTGTTTTAAATTGAAACTTCTTGTTATCATCTAAACTAGATTTTTTAAATTTTTATTAAAAATGTGAAAGTAATATTTTTTTTAATATAGAAGACATATATTGAACTTATTTTCATTAAGACCACTCCATGATTTAAGGATTACATGTAAATTTTAAAATATTATTTTCAATTAAAATTATTTCCTTGTTATTTGGGAAATCATTATATTTAAAAGAAGCGATTTCTAATTAAAAGAGGAATCTTTTTCAAGAAATTCTATGATGATATTTTAAATGAATTTTTCATCCATGAATGGAATACATGATATTATATATGATTTACTGGGGATATGATCCAATAATACTATCCACTTGATTTCATTTTTTTTATATTTTATGATTATTATTTTATGATGATTATATGAATGTTGTTTATTTTATATATGTTTGTAAAATTATTAAAACAATATCATTTCACGTGTAATGCTATGAAGAAATGATAAAATTTTTATTAGACCCATTTCTTTTCAAAAATTGTCATATAATGAATGTTTTATGATCTTACGGAACCCATGTGTATGATTTTCATTTTATGATGGGTTGGACCAAAATCATATATCTCACCACAGCATTGGATAAATATAGATACTTCATGAGATAATTAATACTGAATGGTGAGTAAACCCAGTTCATAAAGTGTCTATATCCTTTATGACAGTCATTGTAGTGAACATTTACTAATAAATTGTAATTAGGATGGTAACCTAATCCACAATTATAGAATTATAATTACACTTTGAGTAATAAAAAAATTATTTGTTATTCTTATATGTATTCAAAAAATTTATGTCTTGTGCCGATATTATTCTCTCAAAGTTCATGTTCATTGATTTATATAGAATTTAGGTTGTATTTAATTAAATGAATTATTTCACGATAAAAAATTATGATCTACGAAATAATTGGTATGTTTTTCAAATGATAATATCATATTCCCATACCATTATTCTCATGTTATACTTATGTGATCCTTAACAACTCCATTTCTTATCCTTACTGGGTATCTGAGCTTATCCTCTTTTTATGATTCCTTTTCTCAGGATATGAATAAATTGTTTAAGTATGATGTGTCTAAGAAGGGAACTAGTTGTGAAGTACTAATTAGGCGATGATATAGATCTATCAATTTTTCTAAAGATACTAAGCATATATGTTTATAGTGTTCATTGTAATTTTATTTAATGAATATTCATATACTAAGATATAATATTTTTGTATGAAATTTATGGGTTTCTATAAAACCCATATGATGGAAGTATTTCCCATTTTGAGTTCATGTATATCCTAACAATAATAACATATCATTAGATGATTCATACTATTAAATTTTACATTCATTCCTATATAATTAATTTGGGATCTATATCGTGAGTAAAAATATATGCCTAAAATTAACTAAAATTTACCTAGAGGAACAATAACAAGATTCACAAGATGTAAATTCCCAAAAATTATATTATACATTATCTAAAGACAAGATGTGTAATCCCCACATAATTTAGAGTTTTCACAAAAAAACTCAACATATAATCATTGGGTTGCTGATAGGGTACCCATTGTAAATTAATCAGATATAAAAGAGTGGACAAAACATAAAATAAATAAAACATTTCTAATTATATAATAGATGAAAAGTCTAAATTTTCACATCATTGATTATAACATCCATTTAAGCAATAATAAATCTCTATTCTTGGCATTGGACTCATAGTTTGTTTTGATTTAAGTTCCCTTGGTTCTTGGGGAACTAGTTTGAATAATTACCTATATCTATAAAGTTGAAGAACTGGAAAATAGTGTTTTCTTTCTTTGGATTACATTCATTATCTAGATAGAAATTATCTTCACTCTTAAAATAACTCCCATTCCATTCAACCATTTACCATGATTTTTTCATTAATTATTACATGATGAAAATTTATTCATTCAATTCTTATTCAATGATGTGTTCCTTTTGTCCTAGTACACAGCTGACCTCTTATAATCATTGATTCCCTTTACGATGTAGGATCGAGAAAATAATTTCTCTCTACTAATGTCCCTTGATAATATATCCTTATATGATGAAAACATTTTAGAAACTAGTTTCCATCAATGACTCAACAAAATATCATTAATGAAATAGTAAATATTACTTTCAATACTATGTATATAGTTCTAGTCATTCATGGATAATAATTTATGGTCATCATCATACACTAATAAACATTATTATTAATCATATTTTAGAGTGTATAACTACCTCTCAATTTTAGCTAATTTTTATTGAGGGATGTATTAATTAAAGAATATAACATTAAAAGTCATCCATACCGTTATTTTTATTTCATCTGTATATTTAGTGTTCTGGATCAATAAACTCCATTGAATAGTGAAAAAGTCATCACAATAAACTACCATAATTATCTTTTTCACTTTATTTAACTCTAAAACTCACTTATATCTTTTCAAGAGACTTTATCCATTTCTTATTAAATAATGTGTTACTAGTTCCACTAAAAATTGATGCTTTTGTAGGGACCCAATCATATCATACATATATATTACATATATTTTTCTGAAATTTTATAAAATTACATAAACACACACATGAGGATCATAAAATTTAGAGAAATTGGAATCATAGTAACATATAAAGTTGAATTATAATTGTTCTACACCTTCTCTCACAAAGTTCTTTATAACCATCTCCCTTCATATATATATCACACATAACACATATCATCAAAAACTAGGAAAAATAGACATAAGAAAGGGAGAGATCAAATTCTTTGTAAAGGTAAAAAAGGGAACTATCTAGACATAAAATTAGTATTAGTTCATGAGAACATGATAATAACATATGAAAATTAATCCCATTATATCCAAGATAAAAATATTGTGTCCTTGAATTAATATTGGCAGTTTATAATACATGAATCGTAAGGAAATTAATGAACATGATAAATGAGAGAGAAAAATTTCAAATAATAAATTAAAATTTGGCAGAAACATAATTATATAAAACCTTACATCCGGGATAACCACCAAGATATTCATAACATGTTTGGGTTGGGATAACCACCTGTGTACCAACATCAGGCTTAGGATAACCACAAATGCCATTTCTTTTTAGAATCGGTATAACTTCTAATGTACCCACCAAGAACATTGAACATTAATCATTATCCAATTATATGGAGCAAGATATATGTCCCACCAATAATTTAATCCATACATTTGTTTTAGAAGTTCATAAAAAACTCATCATATCAGTACCCATGAAATGAAATAGGATTCATAAAAAATTAATTATATCAGAACCCATAGTAAAGAAAAGGGTTTCATTAATATTTTAAAATCATAAACATAAACCATATAGAGAAATTTTAAGAATTGTATCATTGGATAAAATCACTATAAAATTTAAATTAATAATCAAGGGATTTCATCAAAGAATTGAAATGATTTTGGAATGACACTATGAACATTTATTTAGGATAATACCCTTGCAATATAAATCAATTTTGAAAACTAAAAATTCATAAAACATTTTGGAAATACTTTTGTATGAAAATAATCGTTAAACATATAATTTCAGTTTTAAAACATTCATGGTTAATTATTAAAGCAAATCACCAATCGATTAAAACAAATATTACTTTTACATTTTATGTTAGAGACAAACATTTCTTATTTTTAAAATTAAATGAATATTGTTTAAAAAAATATTAAAAAAATTCTATCATGGGTAAAATGATATTAAAAAACTCTTGAATAACATTAAAACCTTTTTGAAAACCTTTTTTTTAACATGTATACATAGGAGAAAAGGATTTCGACTAGAGAGATAAATATCGTAGGATTTCATTTGGTATAATAATTACATAAATAGAGGAAAATTAATGGAAAAATTTATTATCAAGAAATAGCTTCTAGATAATAAAAATAATGAGATTATTTAGAGATATTTTGTATGTTTTTATCATCGGATGCATAAATATAAATAATCTGGAAAATGATGTGCTTGAATGATAAAACCATTCCCACTTTAGAAACATTGAATCTGAAGCCATATAAAGGAATAATATTGAATGAAACATATAATATCATTATAGTAAATAAATTTATGATATTACATGTCAATGTCTATGTATATTCAGCTCATAAAATATTATTTGTTCATAACATAATAGTTGTCCCAAAAAAAGATAAATTGCGGCAAAAATCTCGTTCCACATTGATAATATTTTTCATTTTAATCCCTAATAATGAATAAAATAAAATTAAAATATTAATATAATTAAAATAATCATACTCTTTATATCAATTGTCAAATGGTTTGTATATACCCCACAAAAAATAATTTAGGGGTGAATATAACATATGTCTACCAGAAATAAAAGATAGACTACAACACCCTTACATTGTGTCTCAAATTATTTAGTGCACATTGAAACCTAATATATAATAAATATAATATTATTATAAATAAATTATAGAAACATAATTATTTATATCATATAATATAAAATTTTCTAATGCCCTTTTGTTACCTATTTATTATGAGTTTATTAACATTTCAAGAAATAACTACTTTGATTTTCATGTATATTTTAATTTACTAAATTTGAAATACATATATTGATCATGGTATTATAATAATATAAATTATAACCATAGTATAAATATCATATATATTCATAATAAATTTTCTATAATAATATATAAATGTTAGAGATAGAAAATGAATTATAATATTCAGGGAGATTGTAGGTCTTACGTACGCATGAATATTGTTTACATTTTCACTACATATGAAAATAAAGAAAGGGAAATAATATATTACATTTACATAATAATTATTAATTCATATATATATATATATATAACATATATAGTTTATTTTTACACTAAATACCTTCACTGAGAAGCATTATGGAAAAATGAACCACATCACTTCATGATGTGGTAGTCCTCCGTACAAGTGAATGATTTTATCATATCCCATATGGTATGAAAATTAAGTAGGTATATGTAATATAATAATTAAATAGGTATAATTATGTTTAAAATATCAAAATTTTTCATTTAATCTTTGTTTTTTACCACCCACGTAAAACAGAAATGAAAAACACATCTCATCGGTTCGTGAGACGGTAGTCCTACATACACAAGTGTGACATTATTATAATCTAATTAGATGGGAGATATGAATTTAGATGCTATTATATAATTAATATGGTATAATATTATGGTATATTTAATTTATGAAAATTATACCAGGCAATGATATGTGCTGGTGAAAAATGAATAACATCAGTTCAGGGCTCAGTAGTCTACCGTAAACACGAACAAAGATTTTGTTTCCTATTTTATGTAATAGGAGACACATATAAGATATTCCATTAACATAATAATATCTAAGTTTATGGGATATAATTTTGTTCCTATATCATCATAATTGAATAATATTGCAATTTTTTTAATAATTAGAAAAACAAAAATACATTGTTTAAAACATGACCTCTTATTCAGACAACCTTGTTATGTTTTGTAGAAACACATCACATACAGGCTTTATGATTTAACTAGGGACTCTAGAATGTGGGAAGGTATTTAAGGAATATATTTGGTCATGTATTGGTCAAAATAAATGGATTTTTAATTTTGAAGTGAATAGGAGAGGGGTGGCCGTTTTTATAAGGGGAGAGGACACACGTAGAATTTTTGAAAAGAATATAGTGTACCAAAAATTTCACCAGACACAGAGATAAAAAAGATAAAAATATCAAACATTCGAGATTATAATTTCTAAATATTTATATAAAAAAATTTGGACAATTTTATAGGCCATTTTACTCTTTATCTTTTAATATTAACCCCCCAAGCAAACCCGTTTTAACCTTAAATGTGGTAATTAATTTCTATACTATTTAATATTAATTAATGTAATAATTTATTTGACCTATGGAAATAATATTAAATAATATTATTAAAAATATGAATTTTTTACTCTAAATTTCACTCACATTAGTGGAAAATTTTAATTTAATATTAAACCCATAAAAGTGATGAAAATGATGATTTCCATAGAGAAAATCTTAATGGCTTAAAATTAATTCATAAAAATATTCAATTATAAATTGATTATAATGAATTGAATAGGTTAAAATATTGTATAAATGAACTACTTTTTCTAATAAAACCATATAATAATATATTTTATGTTTTTAAAAGCTTTAAAGAAAAGGAAATTCTTAATTTAACATTTATTTTTCTATATTCACTAAAAAAGAATTATTAAAACATTATCTAAAAGGTACCAAATGATTAATTTGACATGTTTACATAAAAAATTAATATATTTTTATATAAAATTTCTAAATTTAAATGAAGATAAATTTAAAAAATGTACATTAAATTAAAAAAAATTGATTTTTAGAAAAATATAGTTTTATGTGGTATAATTGGATTTATTTTTATATCATTTCAAGAAAAAAAACATAAGGTGAATATTAAATAATTTCTTAAAAATATAAAATAATATATTTATTAAAATCATTCATAAAAATTTACATTTTCAATTTATTGATGTAAAATGCATATTTATTTACAAAAATAATTTTATAGATAATGATTTTTTTTATTATCAAATAGGTTTTTAATTTCTATTTAATTTTTCATCAAATAATTAAATTTATATATATATGTAAAATAGTATATTTAATAAATTATTTATTCCTATTAATATCTTCCATTCCAATGTATATGTGATAACTATCAAATTAAATAATAATATTTTAATAGTACTCTACATTTTATTAAAATTCTATGTTGCATGGAAAGAAAGGTTTCAAATAAAATTAAAATTATTTGAAAAATATATATTTCTTAAAATAGTAGGGTGTTAAATTATACCATGACATAAATTGAATTTATCCCATTAAATTTCATCACATTTTTATAAACAAATGATGATAATTCTTCTTCATTATATCCTTATGTACCGATGTAATTCCCTCAAGATGGTGCTTTCACCACGAAACATTAACCTGGTGAGTGGTCTAGTTTCATATAACATTTTTAATATTATCCCGAATCTCAATTGTTTGTTACTCATAAGAAATATTTTTCTCTAGTGGTATAAACATTGAGTTAGGTATGTGTGATAGTTCAAGTATGTGGTTACACTTAGATATACATGGAACACATCGAGGAATTGTGGAAGCACTAAAAAATAAGCTATAATCCTGATAAGATTATGAATTTAAAATGGAATTATATAGCTTGTGATTATTTTTCATTTATTTATTTAATATAGAAACACCTTCTCACTAACATCATTTTTTTTATTATTCCAGTGATTGTCAACATAACCTTTATACCGACATTGTTTAGTCCACATGTGTCGATTAATGTCTCTAACCTCCTATACTATTTCTTCACCCATGGTTGATACTAAAAGGTTTCTTTCTCCCACATCATCCTTATACATTGAATTTATATTTTTTTTTTCCAATTAATGGATTCATATGAACCCATATAAACTCACAAGTAAAAGATACTGTTTTATGAGAACATAATTAGTTAGAGGTATTGATACCTTCTACTATTCAAATCCATAGAATAAGATCGTTGAATATCTTTTAGGGTTTGAATTGTTCTCACAGACTTTCTATAAGTTTGAAGATGTTATGTTGCACAAGAAAATAACTTTACATCAACATATTTTAGAATTATTCCATATAAATACACGGTAAATATCATATTCTAATTAGATACAAATGATTATGGTAGTCCATGCGACATTACCACTTATTTAATCTATATCATGGAATGATTATCTAGAGTGAAATCTTCTCTTATAGTGATTATGTGTGATAACATTTTAGTGTGATCAACTATAAATCTTATATAATTATTCCAATTAAATCTTTGTGGAGTCTAATGACAAAATATATTGTAATGTTTTCACATTTCCATTCTGTTAAAGATAATTATTAGAGCATCCTCATAAACATTTATCTCACATCCTTAACTTTCTAACATACCAAACACTTATATATACTCTCTTAAATATTTCTCTTTATGTTTTCCCACGAGAAATACATTTTCAAATTGTCTAGTGGTTGGTGTTATACCCTTTTCACCATTTTGATGGGGATTCAAGCCTGGTGGCCTTGCCATATGTGATTGGTGGTCTATTTTCATGTGGATTATACCATTTGATTCAAATGAATATTAAAATAATTCCTAAAATAGTACAAATTTTTAATAACTCATAATTACCTCGACATAAAATATAATATAAACCCTAAATGTTAGCAATAGTATTTTTATATTTCTTACAGAGAGTAAAAAAATTCCTCTTTAATTAAATTTTTCCCTAAACAATAAACAAAACAAAAGGATTGTGTTTCCATGAACATTTCTTAAATTTTTAGTAATCTTGATAAACTACCATCATTTAAAACCTCAAAAATGGAGTCATTGGATTTTTACTTATGATCATCCTACAAATCATAAACCAATGATGTTATCCATCACTCTTAAGTTAATATTACATGGATACATGTTTGCTTCCAAAAGATAATTTTCCCTTTATTAGTTAATTGATCACTTATATAATTAAAAACACATTTCTCTTGGATGCATAGGACATTATTTGTACTAATATAATATAAAATGTAATTTCATTATTCCAGAATCCATGTATATAGATATAATCAATGATCAAAATAATATAAAATTTCACTAAAGGATTAAAAGAAATATTTTTATATGGCTCATTCAAATTCCCAACTAAGGAGGGGAGGATAAGTATTCCTTAGTCATCATGATTTTGTTCATCCATTGTAATTGTAAATGATTTCCCCTTTTCAATTTCCTTTAGTGGAATTTTAGCCATTCATGCACATTATCCCATTGATTAAGGAATTTATTTTCATAATTCCTCTAATCCTTACATTTTAAACACTTTAGTGTGGGTGCTGAATTTTTTTTAATTCTTACTATTTTTATTATTACATATGTTATTCCAATAAAATTGTAATTAATCCTCTCTCTGACCATACATTACAAAAACAAATTTATATTCCACTTTAGATAATTTCCTCCACATTTCCTTCCACATGTTGAGTATAAAGGAAATATCATCTTATTTTTTATATGGTTTGTAGTAATTTCCTAGAATTACGTATTCCTTTTCTCATAAAAACCATGTGATTGATGGATCACCAAAATATCCACTACCACCTTAATTTCACATTGAAGGATTTATATATATTTACAAACATACCTTATGGATAAAGCCCTTTGGATTCGTTGTATAAAGCCACTAAAAATCAACAAAACATATATTCAGTATAGATGAAAATACCCAAAGTATATTTCATAAGTATTATAAAATTAGCCTCATTAGAACAAAGGGACTCATAATCATTTTTCTTTATACAATGTAATTACATATCCATATTCATACACATAATATTAGGGATGTGTGTAGTGAATCATAATATATAAACTCATCCTACTCCATGGATTCAACATCATATTATTTCCTCATATTCTTGATAATTGTCAACCATTGATCTGATTATCCATCCAAATGATTGACAAACAAAATGGGTTTGTCATGCTCCAAACAATGAAGAATAGAAAACATATTTTCAATATAGATAATCCTTTTATCAAAAACTAGTGTAATAGAAGAACCTCTAATACAATGTGGATATTTCCTCATGATGTACTCAATAGGAAATTCACCCCGTAATTTTATCATTTTTATATTCTACATAATTAATATCATGATAATGTTTTGTGAGGATACAAATGATATTTTTATTCCTGTCTATAATAAAATTTCTATAATCATGTGAAAAATAATTTCATTTCCATCTCACTCATCATTATCCTGGTTCATTTGGTTCCTATATAATGAATAAAACCAATAAATATAGTTTGAATAATAATATTTATAGTGGAAAACCACAAAATCATGAAAAAACACTTTTATGATGTTTAAATCATGAAACCATATTTTCAATCTATGAAACATTAGGTATATCCTTCATCGTCCATGATCGTTATTCAAATAATTAATTATGGTTTTTAATGTGTTTATAAATTTACAAATCGTATCCCCATAGAGTGTTAAATTAGTTGTGTAGTAGGAACCATTTTCATGCACTAATTGATGATTGATTCCATCTCAACATGGATTTTTTAGAGTTAATACAACAAGGTAAAAGTTTACCATATCCACATCCACATTTATTATCCAAAAATGGATTTAATTTCATAGAAACCACTTAAACTTTAAATAAAAAAATTTCATGATATATTACTATACATAGATATACCCAAATAAGTATCCCTAGAAATATCCCTACAGATCTCACTACATTTATTTCATCATAGTTTCTAATAGTTAACTAATCCTTCCTCTTATTATAAAAATAGAGACCCAAAATATCATTTACATAAATATCACATATTGTTTAATGAACATAAATTACATTACAAAAACACATTCCTAAGTATCAAAAATTTATTGTTCCTTTCAAAACAGTGGAATATAAAAAACTCTTTAATAA
Organism: Viscum album; assembly: GCA_963277665.1. Taxonomy (NCBI): domain Eukaryota; kingdom Viridiplantae; phylum Streptophyta; class Magnoliopsida; order Santalales; family Viscaceae; genus Viscum; species Viscum album. The sequence continues at coordinate 284,854,192 of OY728153.1, read as the reverse complement.
TAGTTCTATATCATCTCCCAAATAGTTACACATACCTATGACCATTGATTAACATTTCTCACATAATACCTATCATTATAACTTGGGGTAAATATAGATAAAAATGGGTTCTCTTAGATTCTCAGTAAAGGTAGACAATAAAAATGGGTAAACATAACATGAGTATAAGGGTATGAGAACATGATCATAACATAAGGAATTCATACAGTAAATATCAATGATCAAAATCTTGAGTCGTGGAATAAATATTGTTATTTCATAAGACATTAACCCTAAAGAAATCAACGAAAATGAGATGTTGGAGCTTAACATTGACATTAGACAAGGACGTGTGGGATAAATAAAATCATATAAAACCTTATATCTTGGATTACCATAAAGTAATTTATTATATGTTACACTTTAGAAAACCACCCGTGGACCTAATTTGAACTTGGGATAACATCTCAGTGCCATATTTTATGTCATGGAATAACCTCTTCTGTACCCTCTGAGATCATATAACATTAAGCATTACCTAATTCATTGAAGCGAGATATACTTATCATCCATCATATAATGTTTACATTTTTCTACTATAAGATTATAAATTATTCATCATATAATAACCCATCATATAAAACAGGCTTCGTAAACATTTTATCATATCATAACCCATGATAACGAAATGGGTTTCCTAAACATTTTATCAACATAAATGTAAACCATCCTGGGTAAATATAATAATGGTATCATTGGATCATATACTTAATAAATAATAATTAACACCAAAGTATTTTATCTTATATATAAGTGGATTTATGAAAAGACACTAAGAAGATGTCTTGTAGAACATAACCTTTCATTGAAAATAACTTTTAAATAATAAAAAAAATCATAAAAAATATGATGAAATTATCTTTAATGTAATATATTTATCTTATAACAGGATATTTAAAACATTGAGTGGTCATGATGGCATGAAATATCATGTTTGTTAAAACTAATATTCCATTCACATTTTTAGTATTATACAAAAGAGAATGGTTTCGAATAGGAGTTGAATATTCCATGATTTTTTTATTTTTATTTTTAAATAGTAGAAATTAATTTAAGCAATTCTTTAAGAATATTTAATCAATTTTAATACATTTTGAAAAATATGGATATGGGAAAAAAATTATTTTCAAAATAATAAATAAATAAACCAGTATTTCCTTAAAAAAATATTTTGGAATCCTGAGTACATAAAGAGAATAAAATGAATGAAAAAATTTAATATAAGAAATATATATATAAATGAATAAATTTCCTGAGTTTATTGAGTGTTTTTATATGATTTTACCATTTGAAGAATAAATCTAAATAATCTGGATAAATAATGAGATTTTATCATAAAACCGTTACTATTTTTGTAACATTAAATCATAAGACCAATGAAGGAATAAAATTAATGAAACATAAAATATTATGAGATTAAATAAATTCGTGATATATCTTTTCAAAGGTTCTATATATAATCCCCATAAAATAATATTGGTGTATAGAAAACACATGGCCTACAAAAGACAAATTGAGACAAAAATATCTTACTACATTAATAATATTTTGAATAAAAAATAAATATAATAATAAATGAAATGATAAATATTATTAAAATAATGGTAATAAGGATATAACATATCAAATGTCTGTTTTATACCCCACAAAAAATAAAAATATGATGAAAATGGTATATAACTCCCATAAATAAATGGGAGACTAAAAATCCATTTCCATAAGTAATGATTTTCATCATAATCCTTTGACCCTAAAATATAATAAAAATAATCCAACTATTAATATATTATAGAAACATACATATGTATATAATATCATATATGTTTTAATTTTTACATTGAACCACATATTTATTCACAATTCCATTTTAAAATCAGGTTTCTGTTAATAACTTTATTGTTTTCATTTATGTTATGATTTTTTATTTTTAATCCACTTACTTTGAACATAAATACATAATTGTTAGAATGTTAAATATTATTTAAAAATATATATATTCCATAAATATTTAATTATATAATTACATATAAGATAGATAAAGAAAATGGAATACACCATTCATAGAGTCAGTGGGTCGTAAGTACGCCTGAACATTCCTTCCATTTTCTAAATGGATAAAATAAAATAAATTTAAATTATATATTAAATATAAATAATAATTTATATATATATATCACATATATTCATAAAATTTACCAAAATTTATTTACGTGAAAATTGTCAATAATAAACAAAACACATCGCATCATGAGGTGGTTCTCCACCGTACATGTGAATAATGTTTTTATATCCTTTACATAATGAAAATTTAGATAAAATATGTGATTTAATAATTTATTAATTATAATTATATTACAAATATAATATATATTCAACTAATATATCTTTATTATCATCCATTTAAAATAAAAATGAAAAACAGTTTACATTATTTCATGAGGTGGTAGTCTTCCATTTATAGGAGAGATGTTATTATTTCCCAAAATCATAAGAGGTACCAATTTATATGGTATATTATAATTATACTGCTTTAATAATATCATAAATATCAATTATAAACTTTAATTAAATTAATATATTTATCCATTATAGGTTGTGATGGAAAAGGAATATCATAAGTTTGTGAAACGATAGTCCATCATACCCACGATCAATATTTTTGTTTCCCATTTGATATAAAAGAAGATATATATAAGTTATGAAATTAACATAACAAAATATAAGTAAATAGTAGATATTTTTTCTATGATATCATTATAATTGAATGTTATTTGTTGGAGTTAGAAGAAAAACAAAAAAAATTATATGATTAAAGCTCAACCTTATCTTTAGACAACCTCCTTAGGTTTAACCTAAAGCCTCATTAGATTTTTATTATGGTCTCAATAAGGCCACTAGGATGTTTTTATAGATGTGAGTACAGTATTTGGGAAGGTCTTTGAACAACCAAATGGGTTTTTTACTTTTAATAGAGGAAGAGAGAGAGCGGCATTTCATAAGTTGGAGGTATGACACAAATAGAATTTCTGTAATGAATAAGGTGTAGCCATGTATTTCCATGAAAAAAGGAAAAAACATGAGTCATTTTTAGACCTTCAAGTTCTTATAGGATAAATAAATCAATCCAACTGGTGTTATACAAGGTTATAGGCAATTTTTACCCTTATCATTTTATTTTATCCCATGGTAAACTTGTTTTAACCATAAACATCTTAATAATTTTTTTTCTATTTATACTATTAATTATGGTAAAAAATTAATTGGAAATTGTTATATAATATTAACTATTCATATTAAAAATATTTATACCATTTTTAAAAATTCAATGCACATAAGTGGATAATGCTAACTAATAATTAAACCCACTAAAACTGTGAAAAAGAGGGTTTCCAAAGAGAAAATATTTCAATGTTTAAAAAGATTTCATATAAAATCATTATATAAAATTTATTTAAATAACATAAAATGGATTAATAAATATATAGTAAAAATAATTTTAATATTAAATAAATATTAATTTTTTTATGTTTTTTAATTATTTAAATGAAATGAAAATTCTTTAATAATAACATGTATTTTTAAGAATTGATTAAAAAATATATTTGTTAAGAAAAATTCAACAAAACTAGCCTATAGATAATTGTAAAATTTTTATTTCAAAAATTACTATAACTTATTCAAAAAAAATATTCACCAATTAACAATAATTAATTTTAAAATATGTGTATAAAATTGAACAAGGACACATTTTAGAAAAAAAAGTAGTTTTTTAATCATAATATTGTAATCATTATTATCACTTCTCTAGAAAAAAATGATAAATGGTAAAAACTGGATTGAAGATATAATATATAAATTTAATAAAAATAAATCACATAAATCAATATTATTAATTTATTGAGATAAAATTCATTTTCCTTGGAAAAATGTTTTTCCAAAAAAAATATTTCTATTATTATCAAGTAGTTTTTTATTTTAAAATTTATTAGTCAGCAATGATTTAATTTTATATAAATGTATAAAGAAAATATTTTTATAAAATATTTAATCATATTAATCACCACCATTCTAATGGATATGTGTTAACTATAATATTAAATATAAATATTTTAATAGTATGTCACTTTTTATTAAAAATCGGTGATATTTGTTACACAACCCACCAAATAAATTAAAATTAGTTGAAAAAATATTAAATAAAATATTATTTTGGGATAAATTTTGTAACATCCTAAATGGGGTGCTACTAATGTGGTTCCCATATATGGATTTCCACATGACCTCAACAATGCATACTCATACTTAAGAGGTTATCAGCTAGTAGTGGAGTTTTAAAGTGGAAAGGTGAGGAGACAATAACCCTATATCCGAGTTAACAACTAGAAGTAAATAAAAAAATATCATACACATCAGAGTGACTTTAAATAATAAATAGAGTAAAACTATAAAAAAAATTAAAAGTGAAAGGAAAAAAAGGCATGAACATCAATTTTTAACATACAACATCAATTTCCCTCCAGGCCTATCCAATACATTAAATGAAAATCTATAAATATTTATTATAGACCCTATAGAACCACCAAGATGATCCTCATAAAATCTCTTAATAACATCTAATTTATCCTACCAAACCACTAAAACTCAAAATATTCCCAATCCCAAATGTGTACCTACATTGAATTTGTGAGATATGCTTGGGTACCTATGGGAAGTAGTGGTCCAAGGGGGTGTCTGTATAACTCATTAGGCCACCCCCAATAGTGTTTACGGAAATTACAAACCATTGAAAATGTATTTAAATACTAACATGGGTGAAATGAATGAATATATTATCAAAATAAAAATGATCACAATAAAAACTTTATTAATTTATTAATTTATTATTTAAACCTTAAAATCAAAGCATTTTATCTAATCAATCAAACCCACTATTGGCATGCTGATAGCTTAGTCCATATTCTACAGGGTTTAACCATTTGAATTCACAAGGAGCCTTCATTTATCATTAACATAATAAATTATACCATGTATTATCATTCCAGGTACCCATTTCATTCATCATATAGGTCAGAGTTTAGTAAACAAGTAGAATTAGTCTATGTATCCAACTGAGATTTATAACATCATGTATGACCTTCCCAGTAATTTGTTATAGGGGTATGTGGTATGAACACCAATAGAAGCAGTCCATGAATCCAGCTATAATTTATAATGTCATGTCTGGCCAACCTATATATTTATTATAGGGGTCACAGGTTGAAAAATAGGGAGCATCAACCCAAGTATAAAACCAAGATTCATAACATCATGTGTGACCATCCCAACCTTGATATAGAATGTTATGTCAATACAAAAGGATCTAGCACCACCAATCCCTCATCTAAAAATTAAATTACTCTAGGGTTTCTGGATCATTAGTATGACCTCCCCAAAACCACTGATGATTAGGGTCATTTCCAATATCATACACTATATATCATGCTAGTGGTGACTCAAGCATCGGTTTCGATCCTATACCATGGATGATGAACTCCATGTCCAACATCCTAATCAATTAAATTACAAATAAAAATCATTATTCAATTTTTACCAAGATTAACTGTTTTAACATATTGATATCGATGATGTACCACCATTCCTCAGTCAATATTAAGTTTCCTTTTTCATTTCATCAAAATCATGGTCTATATGTCATTAATAAATAAAAACATGTATAAAAAAGGCCCAAATGCATTCACATGTCATAGTAATACTATATAGATACATAATCATAAAAAATTTATAAATTAACCCCATGAAACATAGGTATTTCTCTTTTAATGTGAACAAACTCGGTCCAAGACCTTCATATCAATTTAAAAAAATCACAAGACCCATCCTAAAATTTTCACTAAATAGGGAACCAGAAATTCAATTCCTATAATGATTTTATATCCATTTAAAACACATTTTTAAAACCACGTTGTGGTCAAAAAATCATTTCATAATACGAGTAATTTCAATACATAGATTTTCCTCCACAACACCCAAAACCAAGTCAAAACCCAAAGAAAATATTTAATTGAATTTCAGAAGTCTCATAGGCAATTTCATAAAATCATAATACATAAAAAATACCAAATCACACCTTTAAATATCAACCTTACTATTTGTATGAAACAATCAACCCCATGGCCAATTATCGGTATAGTCTTTTAAACACCCACATGTCCAAGGTCATAATTCGAAGGTATAATGTATTAATCCAAGGCATGAAACAAAATTCATGTAGCCTAAGAAACAATCACACAGTACATGATCTTTAAGGTGCATATTACATACACAATAAAAATAATTAACAAGATAATGGGTAATGACCTCAGACCACCTACCTCATTTATGACATTTTCTACTATGATTTCAAAGAAGGGAAACCTTTCCGTGTTGCATCAAAGAATCTTAGAAACCCCTTTGGTACCTAGTCGAGCTTTGGACCTTTCCATGGGATCTAGTCTCACACAATGAAACCATATTTAATAAATTATAATAATTATAAATAATGAATTAATTAATTAATCATTAATGCATTATAATGTGGTAAAACTAACCGGTTCGATCAAATCATATCAAAACTCTACGAAACAACACCAGAAGGTCCTCAACAGACTACCAACACAATTCAGGACAGAAACCTATGTTGTGATATATATCAACCATTTAATTTAGTTCCAATTAATTCATGGTTCAGTATATAAAAGTTCACACAATTTATTCCAGAAGATCAATATTTCTATTTTATTTAGTAATTCGGTTCATATAATAACATATTTAACATGGGAATCCAAACCATTATAAATGTCTTCCTTAGCATTATTCTAAAATTCAATGGATTTTAAAACTACCCTGGAAAACTGGCATCATGCATAAGAAATCTGTGACCTATAAATCCCTGTAACGGAAAAAAGCATATAATGAAGAATTTTTTTTAGAATATATTAATATAAATGGGTAATAAAATGAGTGGGAATCATAAAAATTAAAAATGAGACATGATATGACAATATAAACATAATATAAACATGGGAAATGTGTTAGCAACATAAAACACTACATCATAACCATATTTCACGGGATACTTCCAAGACATCATAATCGAAATGGTCTACTTATGGAATAATGTTCACTCCATATCCCAAAATGACATCTCATGAGACTAAACATTACCCAATTCATTGGAGTGTTATATGATTTTAGACACACTGACCCTTTCATTTCATTCTCATTCTTAGGTGTTCCCTATAGATCATAAAACATGGAATCATTTTTCGTCAATTTATATTTCAATATAAATGTGTGTAAAATAAATATATTAAATTCCCAGATAAAATAATTATAGGTGTATAATATGAAATATCATTGATATTAAATGAGTATTGTATTCATTATACAATCGTTCTGGCCTGGAAAATCACGGTGAAATTTCTGCTGCATAACGACATCAAGTAAAAATTCCAAAGAATGGTTGATGATAGAGAAAGAGGTATCATTTAATATTGACATAAAATGATTATTAATAGATACACGAATAGACACATCGAAAAAATAGTAATTTGATATAGAATGCATAATATAATTAAGAACCATAAATAAATAAGGGAAGGTGAGGATCTCATATTTGAGTGTGTGACACCAAATTCATGGGGGAGACTCTTAAGAGATTGGGCACAAATTTGTAGGATACTAGTGGGATGAAGGTATATTATTTCGGTTCATTATGGATTTTTACTTATGTGAAATGTTATCTTGTGTGGTATTATATAGTAAATGAATTGGGAATTCAGTATTATTTCCCAAACATAGGTTTTTGATAGTATTTAATAAAATAACAAAAACCCCAAACCTTACCATGGGATTTTCTCATGTTTTCTACTATATTTTAGGGTTTTTAATTATTTTATATGCAATAGTGCCATTCAAAATACACCAATTCCCTTTATTATGTGAAAGTGAGTTGTACTCTTAAAGAAATAATTTTAAAACCATAAAATATATTAATCCTTTTGGAGGATTCATAATGGCATCATACAATTAATCCAATAAATATAAAATCACAATATTTTAAAATTAAAAAACTATATTTGGTTGTGTATTCTTTTTATAGTATATAGTACACCACATTTTTCATTATGAGGTCAAAATATACACCATATATAAATATGGTAACTAATTTTCACATGAAAATTTGATTATCTCAAAAAAAATATGAAATTTATTTCATTGGGTAATTTAGATAGTATGCTTCCAAAAACAATATTAATATTATAAAAATAATTTTTTAAATATTTGTATTTTATGTTGTAATATAATGATTGACATTTATTGAGAAATGCTGGGTTTTTTAATAATAACTGTTTTTAATACTTTTAAAAATTAAATTGGACAAAATAAAACAAATATGATAATTTATATTTATTAAAAATTATAACAAATTAATACATTATTAAATTATAATTTATTTCATAAATCCATTAATTCATGATATTAAACTAATTATTTGAATGTGAATATTACCCGAAAATACTATTTTTGGTTTATTGTATCCAAAAATATAAATCATTTATAAATTCATAATAATAAGTAAAAATAAACATATTTATATTGACAATATAATCTATATATTCATATTATTATGGCACTTATACATATCACGTTAATGCACTAGAAATTCCCATAAGGATAAGGTGCACAACTATGAGACATTTGTGGGGTGGTTTGACAAACATGGTTTGAATGTGATCTCTATGAACATGAACATTGCATTTAAAAGGAAAATCTCATAATTAAGTTGTTTTTTCTTATTTTGTTCTTGGTCAAGGGAAACTCCCAGTGAATATATCACCCTCACAAGCTCTGATAAATGGGGTTTATATGGTAAAATTTCATTAGTTTAGACCATCACCTCTTTTGCTTGTATCATTTGGATTTGTAAAAAACCAATATTTATACTAATCTTGGGGTCACAATTAAACAACTATATTATCAATGGTAAACATTATTACGATTATTTTAAATCTGATTGGATATAATTAAACCAATGATGTGCATGTTTTTTCTATAAACACAATATATAAAAAAGAATTTAATTAAATTGAAAGGGGAATATTATTTATAACAGGTTGGGTTATCAAAATGTTCCCTCATTCAAAAATTTCACACTCAAAATATTCATTTCACACACTAAAATAGATGTGGGTAACTATGTTTCATCATCAGCACCAACTCCGATATCTCCATATCCAACATTTGATTTCTCCACAAAACATGAGAAGGTTCATTACATTATTTTATAGAACTCCACCACTTTGATCAATGATTTTGACCATCTTATCTTACTAGGAATTATAATTATCCAATTGTATCACCTATAGATTGATAGAATTTGAGGTTTCTAGTATGTAATTATTCAAAATATTCATGGAATACATCATGTAATTGAGATAGCTTTGGTTTCAGTGATAGTTGATAGGACACTATTCTGAGGAGATCAATGATCTCTAATGGGCCGATTTATCTTGGACTAAAAAATCCTTTGTTCCCTAATTATATCACATTATTACATAGATGTATTCTGATGAATACATGACTCCAACATAAAACTATATGTCACATCTCCGATTTTCAAGATATCTATTATTTCTACCCTGATCAACCATAATTTAATGAGGAATAGTCTTATAATTTTCCAACATTTACTTGACCCTTTCAAGACCTATAAATTTTAATTCCCAAACATCATCCCCACACGTAGGTCATCTATACCTCATCCCGTTAATGTATTCATAGGGAGAAAATTGGTTTATTAAGTGTAAACTATTATTGTATGGGAACTAAAATAGAGAATGTTGTTGATTTATTTTCCAGTTTAAGTCAATTGAGTGTGATATTAATATTTACTCGAGTGTCTATATAGTCCTCTCATATTGGACATAAGTTTTGGAGTGATAAGTTTTTCTGAATGTCAACTAATTATTTGTTTTGTTTTTAAGACTCCTTCAGAACAAGGTGGTTATTTCTGGATGACAATTGGATAAAATATAAAGCAGTGTTCCATGAAGCCTCACCACTTCTTTGATTTCTATATATCATGTTGTTTAGGAGTGAATTATTCTTAAATTGTGATAATGTGAGATGTCTTTTTAAGACGATCAACAAAAACACATATAGACTTAATTATACATTATTTCATTAAATTTATAGTGACATGGTCTATGGTAATGTTTTCTCATTTCTATGTTGTTATGGGTAATTTTTGAATCATCCCCATATACTTTAATCTTTCAACCTAAACTAGATGGAATACCAGGAACTTTGATGTATATCCTACAATCTCTTTCTACATATTAAATCTAATATTGTTGTCTCAAAGATCTCGATACAGCTTTTTTACTACATGGATAGATGAAGAATGTTGAACTATGTGTATCATCCAGAAATACCTTCTTTAACTCTGGATTTTATAGTACACATATTTATGACACAAATCATCCAACTTCATATTCATTAACATTAAACATTGAGAATCCCTCTTTTCATATAGTTTCCACATTCTTTTGAACTACCAAATCATTCCATTGGGCATCCTTTATCCTCTCTAAAAGGGACGATTGATCAATCATTTTTGAAAGGATTCCTGACATTCTTACATTTAGGATTCTCATGTCTATCCTTTTCAAATCTAAGAAGATCAACTCCCTCTCTTTTCTCATCAATGATAAAATTATTGGATATTTTATACTTAGAGAATCCAATAATTTATTCTCCTTTAAAGGATGGTATTAGATTGAGAATTCATTATCCTTGGTCATCTCAAACTATATTATTGGATACCCATTCTTCTATTTCTCAGTGAATATACAATAGAGACTTTTGTGCTCTGTGTATATTTTTCACTTTTACCAAAGGAGATAGTGTCAATATATTTTCCAATATAACATTATTATAGTCAACTCCAGATCATGTGGTGGGTAGTTATGTTCATGAACATTTTACTACCATAATTAATAGTAAGTCACTTTTTAGTTTTTTATTAAAACAACACAATGACATCTTCAATCATTAATGAATTCCATGAAAAGATCTCCACTTGTGGGTAGTGTGACTATAAGTGTATTGATAAGACTCAATTTCTACACCATGGATATCTCTTCACATTCATCATTCCAAGAAAAAGTCACTCTCTTCTATGTAGGCTTTGTAACAGGGTTTGACAATCAAGTGAATTTTCTAAAAAATATGTGTTAGTACTTAGAAAATCCTTGTAAGTTGTTGAAATATATAATAGATATTGGCCTTGGTCATCCTTCGATTTATTCTATTTTTGACAATTATAAAGATATCTCATTTAATGTGATGATATTCCCAAATAATGAAACATTATTCAATCATAATGCATATTTTTTTACTTAGTATAATTGTTATACTTTCATAAGATCTTTAGGACACTACTCAAATTTTCTTAATTCCCCGTATTACTTTTGGAGTGTATTATATTATCATTTATAAAAACTACCACAAATTTGTCCAGATAATACCTAAAAACGTTATAAATCATGTAATGATGATTTCTAGATTATTAGTGAGTCTGAATGTCATTTAAATGGAATTATATTTCCCAAACCTCGTACAAAAACCAATCATTGTAATATCCTATATCTTCACACTAACATGGTAATATCCTAACCATAGATCCACTATGGATATGTATTGTGATCAACATAGCTGATATAAATATTCCTCAATCCCTAGAAGAGGATACATTTCCTTCATCAAGATCTTGTTCAGCTCACAATAATCGATGAAATAACTCATTGACCAATCATTATTCATGATGAAGAGGACTGGTTCACCTTATAGTGTCGCACATGGGTGTTGAACCATTTATCTAGATTTTATTATAGTAGTTTCTTTACCTAATAAAATTTTACAATATTCAATCTATATGGATTATTATAAAATATTAATTCCTTGGATATAATCACGATTGATATTTTAACCTCTAATAGGAGTAAGACTAGGAAATTCATTGGGAAAGTGATTACCATTTTCCCCCACAATGGGAATATTTTCAAGGATGATTCATTCATTTTAATCAATTGATGTACTTACTCATAGGTAAATAATATCTATGCATGAGATTTTGGTGATAAAGAACATTCATCATCCCCCTTTCACCTGTATATAATCATGGGTAAATTCACAATATATAGAGTGATTTATTTACCATGAAATTTTTTGTTTTCTCTATATAGTGAAAGAAAATCCATGCTCATAATTGTATCAAATTCCACCTAAGTTAGTAGAAAACCATTTTTTTATATGATTTCTCTTAAATATATTAATAGGCAGAGTTATATAATAGGGATTCACTAGTTTACCCCATTTTCCATTTTCACTGATATCTCTACTTCTATTGTTTGTGGTTGTGTTTGAATAGTACTACTAAACATTTTTGAAATTATGAAATAAATTGAACCTGAATAAAAAAGTTCATTCACTATTATTGAATGAATAACAAGTGTACCTATCACCACTTAATTTTTGGGATCCACCATAGCCTTTTTGATTATAAAACATATAACTTTTTACTTTTAGGTTGTTGGTTGTCTCCAAAGACCCTTGGCTTAGTGAATTTGTTTGAATAGTGATCCGAGGGTTGAGTGGAACATTTTGTTTATATAGAATTAGTATTTTTATCATGTCAACAATCACTAGGTAGATTACCCATCTTCTAATACCTAAAGAACATCCTCGTCCCCCTTAGGTGGTTTTTTGGTGTTCTTCATTATACTACTTTGATAAGAAGGATGTTGAAATTTCATAGCACTATTATATTTCTCTATTAGACTAGTAGAATTTAAATTATCATTCCATTTAATATCCATGTAACTCCTTTGAGATTCATTGATCACCATCTCAACTTTTATGTAACGTCAAAATAACTTCCCATAACTTTGAAAGTATAAGATCTTCATGGATTTTCATACACTAGATTTTAGACTCCTTATAAAGCGGAAAATCATGCACTCGAGGGTAGTGACAAAGGCAGATTTATATAATGCATTCCTTTTGATATATTTCTCATGTGACCTAATATATTCAATGTATTTTTCATTGAGGGAAATGCAATCCCTTTCGATTTTATGATGAATAGTGTGAGGAAAATATTTTTCAAAAAAACATTTTCAAGAATCCCTTCTACCCCATCGCTTCAAAATCTTCCTCAGGATTCATATTCATGATCATTTTACACCACTGATTAGTTTCTCCCTCTATATATTATATATCTTGTAGAACCATCTCTTTTTTAGAACATTGAAGTATAAATAATATATTCTCAATGGAGTTGATCCATTGTTCTTTATTTAAGGGTTCATATTTCCATTGAATATCAAGGGACTTTTTCATATAAATCCTAGAATTGAAACTTGATAGTTCTTATGGGGATTTGGATTTTTCTATGGATAAAATTTTATATTTAGAACATTATTTAGATTATAGTTTACCATCAAATTTTTTGTGATTATCACTCTTATTGGGTTGGGCATCCTGTTGGGGAAGTGATCACATTTCCCTTTATATTGGTTGTTTTCCTAATTCCCCTTATTTCATGCCATTACCTATAGTAAAAGGAAAGTTATGGTCAAGTATTTTTAAACTATAAAACACATATTGGGGGAATACAATGATATTAAAGGGATAACATATAAAATACATTTATTTCATAACTTATGAATTTCTACTGTTCAATCAGTATTATCCATGACCTAATTCCAAAAATAAACTCTTATGTGTATTTTTTTGTTTCCATAATAATTTTTTTATAATTAGATTATGAATTTACAAAAATATATCTCCTAAGAGTTTCAAACAATCTGTGCAATAAGTCTTTTTGTTTTTCATGATTTTCAAGTCAAGCCTCGCTCAACATAGTGTTTTTGGTTTTTAATTCTATGTATATCTATTCTAGATCCACATCTACGTATATGATCCAGATAGGTATGTATTCTATTTATACCCCACTTAATATATACTTACAATATTTATGGATGTCTTATTATAATTATTCTTATACCTATGGCTTTTTATTATTTTTTCTATTCCTAAACAAAAAAACATTTTGGATACACACTATAATATACCTTTACCTTAATTAATATTAATTCATGATTTATTACAAAAAAATTACACATAATGAAACCTTGGATATTGATAAGTATAGTGTATTTTATAAATAATTACATATCATAGCATAATGAACAAAGGATATAACAACATTATAAAAAACATCCTTAACATTCTTATAAAATTTCATGGCCTATAAAATTGCACGAGAAAACCTAGGGGAATACATAATAAATGTGTGAGAATTAAATTATAGAAAGTTAATAAACATTTAATGAGGTTATTAATGTAAGAAAATAATCATATAAATTGTGAATATAAGTAATTGTAATCATAAACATTTAAAATGAGATGTTCTATGGAATGATAATCCCAAAGGCAACATTAGAAATGTGGGAGAAACTTAATACACTACATCATAAACATTATTCAAGGACAACTGCTATGAAATAGTGATGGATAACAATACCATAAAGGAAAAAAGTTCACCCACTATCCTAAAATGACATCTCCAAAAACTGAACATTTTCCAAATTCATGGGAGTGTTTTAGAATTCTGAGTGCACCCATCAAATTCATTTCATTCACACGCGTAAGTGATAGACATATATCATTAAAAATAGAATAATTTTTCGTTAAATATTATTCAATGATCATGGACTGTGAAATATATAGATTTTTTCCGAAATAAAATAAGTATAATTTTAAAAATTTTAATACCCGTGATATGAAATGTTAATGTTATTCCCTACACAATTGTTTTGGTGCGTAAAATCATAGTGAAAATTTCAAAGCATAATGCCATCACAAAAAATATCATTAAATGGTATGATGAGAGTGAAAGGGGTATCTCATAATTTTTACATGAAATGTGTAGTAATGTTAACATGTAAATATATATACCATCATTAGGAATTGGAAATCGAATGCATATGGTAATAAAAAACGTTATTAATGAAAATGTGGTGAGGATCCCTTACATGAGTGTGTGACTCCAAATTCTTAGGAGGAGATTATTGTGAGATTGGGCGAACATTAAGCGTACTATTGAGAGGAGAGGGAAGTTTATAGATCATATCCATGGATTTTGAGTGAAGTGAATGTGAAGTTTGGGGTGTTTATATGGGAAATGAGTGGGGAATGCATTATTAATTCCCAAACATTGGTTTTGGAATCTCTATATATAATTACCACAACTACAAAACAACCCATAGTTTTTGAATATGGTTTTAAAAAATGGCAGTTATATTCGAACTTTTTTAAGGAAAATGGAAGAACCAAATAAAATAATACACTTTCATATGTTGAAGTGATTCATGCACTAAATGAAGTGGTTTTAAAGCTTCAAAATACAATAATGGTTTGGGAGGTTTCATAATTGAATTATATAATACATATAATGAACATAAAATAACATTTTTAAATTTAAAAATGTATTTTCTAATTGAATACTTTTACAATATTTGTTAAATCACTTTTGGGTCAATATTATGTAATAATAGAAAACATATATTTATACGGTATTTTATTTAAACCCTAAAATTTGACTGTCACAAAAAATTATGAAAAATTAACCATTAAATAATATTTTTGTTTTGATTTGAAAAATAATATTCAGTTTATAAAATTAAATTTATACATACTTTTATTATCAAATTTTATATAATAATCGATTCTTATATAGAAATACTAGGTTTTTTAACAATAACAACTTGAAACCCTTATAAAAATTACAATTGACTTCACAATAATTATATGATTATTTATATTTAATAAAAATTATTTAATAAAAATATTATTTTAAAAATCCATTAACTCATAAATATAAATTCTTCAATTGAAATAGAATATTAACAAAAAAAATACAATTTTTGATTTATTGTATACAAAATAAAAAACATGTAAAAAGTAACAAAAATATGTAAATATAACCATTATTATATTAAAAATTGAATATTAATATTAATATTTTGGTGGTCTTGATACACATCCTATTAATACTATAGAAAAATTACTAAGGGTAAGGCGCATAACTCTGAGACATTATGGGGTGGTTCAACATATGTAGTTTATGTTGTGATCCCAATTAGCTAGAACATCTACCACAAATAGTTTCGCTCATGAATAAGTTATTTTCTCTCATCTTGGTTTTAGTCATGGAAAAAACCTAGTGATGTTATATCCCTCAAATCAATAATAAATCAGCTTCATAGTGTATGATACTACTATTTAAGGCCATCAAATCCTTTTTATGTGACAATTTCATTAGGTAAAACCCTATATTTATAATAATCAGATCGAAAATATTCAACAACTATATTATCAATTGTAATGATGAATAATTGTAATTTAAATTTAATGTTATATAATAAAACTGAATATGTGGATGTTTTTTATTTAACTATAATAAATAATATTAACATATACTTAAATTGAAAGGAATTTTTTATTCATAAATGTTTACGTCATTACAAAATACCATGTAAACCCATAATTAAATTTAAGTAACAAGAAAAACCTAAGAAAATTTCACTAAAAAAATATACATTAATGAAACTCCACACCACAAGGTGTGAAATCCATCATGATATCCCTTCTACCCAAGCCACCCAAAATCCAAATGATAAACGGATGATTCCACCATGAGCTGTTTGAATCTTCAACAATTCCTAATCTGAAGATCCCTAAAATTAATGAGGATGTACATGATGAAGCATGTAAATCCCTCAATGATTGAATTATACATAAAAACTCTGATGAATTTCCATGAAAAAACCCAAAAATAAAATGAGGGAGCAGGAGGAAGTGGTTTGGGAACCCCCTGGACGACACATATGAAATAGTGGATAATGAGGGTGGAGTGGCTAAAACCCCGCATGGAATTTTTTCATTTACCCCTTTTTAATGAAATCTAGACAACCACATGATTTTGATTCATGATTGTCCAAGTAGTGAACCAACCCTAAATCTACCACTATACATCACCCATGTCCCACAAAGTTAGGACACATAGTCATCAAATTGTGTTCCAACTACGATTCTATCATTGTATCTCTTCTATAGAAAGCCGCATAGTTTGCCTCAATTCTTGTGCAGCCCATTAACCATGCCTCAAACCATCCTCTACTGACTTGGTTTCCAATTTTGACTCTCACAGTTTAACCTAATCCTTTTATATAACCATGAGACTCAATCATGCAAGGTTCAGAATGAATAGATAGCATCATGGGAATTGTGGTGTCACATGGTTTCTCAAAAATCGTGACCACCAAACCATGAACCCTTTATAGAAAACTCCAAAACTCATTAAAATAAACAATATTATTATAAAGTAAATAAAAAAACTTATTAAAAATCCCTTGATTCATTCCTCACCTAAATACACCACTTTGAAGAATTCCAAATCTTATATTTCCACTCTATTTATCGATTCAAAATTTGTCTCATCCATCAAATGAAAATTCAAAATCCATCTCAAATTATTACCCACCTTAGATGTAGGATCTTACAACCTCCCCACCATAATACTTATTATCATAAAATATAATCGGTGTCAATAATGATACACCCCCTAAATTAAATTATTTACTACTCATACCCAATGACTTCATTCTTTTTATAAAGTCCTAGAACAAAACCTTGGAAAATACATCAACTAAAGGTCCTCAAATGACTAAAAACCCATACAACACCCATTTTAAAAACTAAAAAATCATGAATGAACATACCCAATTCCATCAAACAAAAACACTAATTACCATATATAATGATCACTTTTCTATTATTTGGTGTTACCCACCTTGATATTCAAATTAAATCTAGGAACATTTTATGAATAACACCCATGTCATCATCAAAAACAATCTGAAACCAAACTCACACTTCGACCAAGAACGTAGTGTGTTTCTAAAATATTAATTCTCCTAAACCATTGATAATTCCAATTATCATTGGAACCCATACACTTCATTGATATATAGCCAAAGGGAATGCATACCATCCATCAATGAATAAAAAAAGAACATAACAGATTTTCATTGAAAGACCACCTCAATCTCAAAATGCGCCAATCATTTGGGAAATGATACATTGGATATATCTTGATACTTTTTTCACCCACATTGTGCGATAACCCCATCCAGATTACTGTTGGTCGATTCTTACCCAAAAAACACCTGACACCAATTTTTGGTTGGTCTCCATCTCACATGATCATATTCCCCTTACACTTAGAGGAATCTCACACCAACCCTAACATGCCAACAAGCGTCTATACCAAACCCCCTAAGATAATCACCATCAAAACCTCAACTGAGTCAAAACCAAATTAGTGACCTAATACACACATCGTCTCCTCTTCTTTTACACATCATCACTTACAACCTAACACCTAAAATTTATATATAGTATCACTTTGAGCTCGAATCCAATACATGGATTGATCATCTTCCAAAATTGATTTCCACTTATAATTAAATGGGGAATTTGAGTATGCACCTCAATGGTTCTTCCCTTGATTTTCAATTCCACCACAAATAGTCCATTACCAATTCCACCGACTTTTGATCATTTCATAATGATGGAAATATCTTTAATAATTCCATGCCACATCCCATAATAGGATTGTAAATTTCATCTCCTAACTCAATAAAATCCAAACAAAACATTCCACATTCCATTTACTACCAACATAGGAATTGGGTGTGGATGTTTAACTCTTAGTATTGAAGAAAATGTTTACTATCACCCATCGTCAACATCATATGACAACACCCAAAATATTTTTTGATATCCAAAACATCACAAGGACCTACTCATAGATATATATTTGTGAACCTCCACTACACGACTCCACTTACACCACTCAATGAGTGTTACCTCCTAAGAGGCCCTTCATCATACCCAAAAAAATTAGGTAGCTTGAAATAAATCCAAATCTCTCTCATCTTAACCAGAATGTTGTCATGATATTTTGAATTATCCTCAATAACTATGAGTATACTAATGTTTCATTAATAAATAAAATCATGAATCGTCCTTTATGATTTGTACACTATCTAAAGGGACATTTCCTACCCATTATAAGGCATTAGGCCTCCCAGCCTGCATGTGCCACAACAAATGCACATCATTTTCAGCCTACTCATTTATGTTCACTCTCCTCATGCACCATGTGCGTACACTCTTATAGCATCAGATCCAAAAACCTAATGGATTAGTCTGTTACAACCTACTTGTGTCACTAAGATCCCATTAACACTTAAATGCTACAAATCATTTTATAAACTAAAATAACATGATCTTGACACTAATGAGTCACATACATTTATATCATGACTCAAAATCCTCCTCCCCTTGACATTCCTACCCCAAACACCAATATCACCTAATGTAGATAACCCATTGTGGTTTCCAAAACAAAAGGAAACTCACTGATAAAATTCTCCATGCATGAACACTAAATTATTGAGAGTCTTCTGAGAGTTCCACATAAATCAATTATGGTTTTACTAAAAAATTGGAGAGACAACCTACAAGAATCAGAAAAAGAACATAACTGGTCCTTCCTTTTGAATCCACATGCACCACTAAGGCATCAACACTCAAGGTGATTTCATCTTATTTAAACTAGATATGTCCTCCTTTCTCACACTGTGATCATGCCTAGTTAATCTCACCAACACAATCTTCACCTAATTATAATCTATATACCCAAAACCACACATCATCACACACTTCTTTCCCACATAATCTATCTCATAACCATCAAGCACACACATCATCACATCCATTACCTAGGATAATAACATGAATAAACCATCTACTCTAAAGACCAACCACAAGGCTGAAGTAATAGATCATGTTCTCTATCTCAAAACAAAATGCATCCAATTTTCTAAAACCCTAAACCATGTTTTAGCCTTCACATACTATTGTAAAAATTAAAAAACATCCCTATTTACCTCATGCATCCAAAATCACTCATAACTCATCCAACCCCTATCATAGGTCATTCCGGAAATCCACAGAACACCATATCCTAGAATTGGAGTCATACCAAAAAAATTAAATAGACAAACCACAAATGTTCAATGATAACTCATAGAAATCCACAACTCATCGGGAAATAAATATACAACTACCAAATAAAATCAACACATCAACATGTAAAACAACCCACCAATATGATATCACATCATTGGTGGACAGTATATTAAAAAACATTCAACCACCATGGATTCTATCCACTCATTAAATCTACAATCTATACAACACCATGGAGGACCGAAACATGCTACGAATTTTGACCAAAACCTCCCACAATTGTTCAATGACTATATAACCACACTCTGTTGACCCACCAATTTCAAATCACGTACCATGCATGAGGACCACATCATCATCCATATTTCTGATCATCTTACCACATTTCCGTCATACATTCCATAAGAATGAAATCCACAAATTCAGACACTATAAGGCCTATAACATGTGGATCCTACATGTTTATCATGATTCATGAGATTCCACATGCCTCTATAGGTCAAGAGTCAAAAAAATAATAGGCCTCATTCTAATGGAAGTGGAGATATAATTTCATCACAAATCAAAAAATCCAAGACAAATTTGATTCAATCAAAGAAAAACCTATATACACATATAACATAACCAACTAGAATAATAATCCCATCACCCAGTAACATTGTATTCCTGCTGGAATATGATTCCATGATGCACCAACCATGTATCCCTCAAAATTTTCAACACATTTCTATATCTCTCATCGTCCAATACAAAAATTAAAATAATTGGAATGAAAAAACATTTTATACCACTTTTTAATGCATTGGACCACATTCAGTAAAATGAAATGAAAAAAATAAAAAACAGCCATCTTTCACATACAACTGTGATCACCCAATGGGTAGAACCATACATGAAATGAACAAATAAAAATATGTACATCTGACCCTACATCATCAAATATCATAATAACATCTTAGATATACATCATGACCACAAAAAAATCAACATAGACCCAATCCCAAACATGTTCGTATAATAAACATGTGACAGATGATCGAGAACCCATGTGTAGTGGTGGCATAATAAGGGTGCGAGTATAACTTAGTAGGTCACCAGTAAAGGTGTTTAATAAAGTTACTAGTTAGTACAATAGTGAATGTTGGTAACCATAGATGTAATGAATAAATAAGGCTTCAAAAGAAACATTTTCTAAATTTAACATTACTAAATTGTCTATATAAACATTTGAACCCCAATATGCCATCCAATCAATCGTTCCTACTTTGGATATACCAAGTGGTTACTATATATACCACATGTGATAACCATTTAATTCTCAAGTTGACTTAATTTATCATTTCAAAAGTTATTCATACCATAGAGCCATAGTATAGGTACCAATTTCATACAACATATAGGTCTCACGATTGGAAAAAAGAGCATCAGTCCAATTATCTAACCAAGATTTTGAATTTCATGAATGACCATCCCAACCATTTTTATAGGGATCACACGTTAGAAACTAATGAGAATAATTCCATGTATCTAATTAGGATTCATGTTGTAACTTATAAATATCCCATTCATTTATTATAGGGTTCATAGGTTGTTAAACAATTAGTAATAGTCCATGTATCAATCTAGGATATAAAAATCCTTTCCCATCCATCCCAACCAAGATTTTGGAATACTATTACTATACCCATGAAATTTTTAGCATTCGTCCCTACTCCAAAAAATATAATGCATTGGGGATCCTCAAGCATCAGTTTGGCCCGACCAAAAACATGGATCTTGAGTGTCATGACCAAAATCCTCAACCATATATCATACAAGTGGTTCCTCAATCTCCAGTTTAGAACATATACCATTGTTGATAAACACCAATTCCATCATCCGAGCATATTAAATTACCAATCATATTCATTACTCAGCATTCAAAATGACTACCCTTTTTAACATATTAACATATATGGAGTACAATTATTCATTTATCAATATTAATTTCACTTTATCATTTCATGATAATAAATATCCCAATAGACTTCAAATCAAAATACATGCCTCAACAAGGACCAACCCTTTTCACATGTCATAGAAATAAAAAATCCAAACATACTCAATGAAACATTTGAAAATCAACCCTCATAATCTAGTTATATCTAATTTAATGAAAACAAAATTGTTCAAATAGATTCATTTCCATTTAATCCATAAAATGATAAATCATATAATTTTAACTAAAAATGATATCCCATACTGATTTCAAGAAAAT
Source organism: Viscum album (assembly GCA_963277665.1). Lineage (NCBI taxonomy): Eukaryota > Viridiplantae > Streptophyta > Magnoliopsida > Santalales > Viscaceae > Viscum > Viscum album. The sequence continues at coordinate 284,831,691 of OY728153.1, read as the reverse complement.
ATTTTATGCCCACTTAAAGTCCCTTTTAAAAACAATTTAGTGTAACACATCATTTCAAAATATGAATCATTACAATGTATATCATTCTTCCTTTGACACTAAAAAACATATAAAAACAAAAATCATATATTTCAAAAAAATGTAAAAGCCTCATAATAATTTTTCAGAAAATCATAACTTATAAAATCATTCAAAATCATCCTTTTACAACTCCACTTTACCCTTTCAATGGAATGGTTCACCCATGGGTTGCCAAAGGTTTTGTATTATATATACCCATGGATCTAATGGGATGCATTAGAGGACTAATGTATTAATCTAAGGCTAATAAATAAATTACTGAAGTTATGGTACCAAAAACCAAACACATGGGATTTAAGGCATATACTATATACAAATGAAAATCAATTGAAAAGATTATGGCTAAATGTATAAGAAAACCTACCTCATTTCTGATCCATTCAAATATTATTTGAAAGAATAATTTATTTATTATTTCTATATAAGAATCGTCATAACCCCTCAATAACCAACTGTGATTTTAAACATCACCCGGGATCTATCCTCAAACGAAGATACCAAAAGTAATTAATTATAAAATAATATAATTAATTATGTAATTAAACTACAATGCAACATAATGCTAGAAAACTCCTCAAGTTGATCAAATATGGTGGATACACCAAGAAAACTCCATGTAAGGTCCATAACAGACTCCCAATACCAGTCCTAGGTAGACCTGAATAGTAAATACCATTTCAATAGTTAATCAAAATTATTTAACTGGAAAAAACTAATAAAATTTCCCCATGGACACATAACCTAATGAAACTCCACACAAAAATGTTTGGAATATATCACAGGATCTCATTTATCTAATCAAAAAATACCTTGTGAAATGGATGATTCAACCATGATCTAGTAGAATATTATACAATACCTAAACAAAATATCCCCAAAATTATTGAAGAATGAGATGAACAACTATGAAAAGATACTTGAGATTGTATCTTACATAAAAAAAATAATGAAAAAAGATAAAAAAATCCCCAAATAAAAGAAGGAAGGTGTTTGGGAACACCCCCAAGGCCATTCACATCAAATGGTTGAGAAAGGTGATGATGTTGCAAAAAACCCATGGTGGATTTTCGTTAGTATATTTTTTAAAGGAAATATATCCAGCCTTATGGTTTAGCAGCGTGGTTGGATAAACTATATTCCAAAAAGTATTTCCTCCACTATCCATCACCAATTCCATGCTTGATTGGGACAGACTGTCATAAAAACCATGCACCAAACATTTTTCATTAGTACCTCATTTATATAGCAGGGTACATAATTTATCTGAAAAAAATGTGCAACTTGTGTGTGTTTTGTTAGACCCTCCGCTACCACACATGGTTTCAACTATTTCCTCATATTATTTACCCCAAACTATGATCTAACTATCAAACTCATCCTTTATTCTTTCAAAGGAAACTGGAAACATCATAGGCTTCAATGTGTGGCATGTTTTCTCCTAAACCATGCACACCAAACCATGCACCCTTTCCAGAAAACAACAAAACTCATAAAGCTTAACCCAATGCCTCCAATGCTCATTCAAACACCTAGTCCATATCCCAAACATAAATTATTCTTGAAAGATATCACTTTATGATATTCCATCTATAATATTTCCATTTTGAATCGTGATTCAAAATTTGACTCATCCACCAAGTAAAAATTCAAATTCCTTTTATAATTTGAACCAACCCTAGATGAGAGATATTTCTGTTTTTCTTTCTTTAATTGGTAAATGATATAAAAATAAAAATATAAAATAAGAGTTTGATCATTACAGTCATGTTTATTCACCATAACTTGAGTTTCCCAACATAAAATGGCTATGATTTGCTCAGTTCCAACACTAGCTATGCTGGCTTACTTGGCAAGGAAATCCATACATTGACCATGGGCATTGATTCCATTTCTTATATTAAGAAACATCAATTAGTTATTGAATACACTGAGTGACTTCGTAATCGTCATGAATATTGAACCATAAAATATAAATCCCTTCCATTAGTAAGAAATCTTAAATACTATAATTGATTATCATAATTATCATGTTATATATATTCATTTAAAATCTATTTATAAATTATTCTAAGAATATTAATCTAATATAAGTTATAATAAACCCAAATACAGTAACATAGAGATTATTCATACTTTATTACATTAATATAAGATATAATGAATCACAACATAAATGATTTCTTAAGTTAGTAGTCTTGAAGATCCAGATATAAACATGATTACTATATTACATTGGAAATACAAAAACCATAGAATAAGAAACAATCACACATCCTTGATATTATTCACAATATACTTCATCATATAAAAGGGAATGGGACAAAAATAAAGTTGATATTAAATACTTATTAAGTGTAATGTAAAATAGAATTTATCATGAGTAAATAATACTTAATCAACATGGAAAGGTAAATTACTAAAAAAACATTTCACTCAATCAATAACAAGGCCATGAAATTCATATATGAATAATATAAGTGCAATAATCTCAAGGATAATGTTAATTGAATTATCAATGAACGAAATATTTAATGTTGGACTTAATGATCTCAAATATCATGAAACCTTTATAGTCATGTCCTTCTGGATAGAGAACACAGTCAATGGTTAGGTATACACCAATAACCCATTTAATAAGGATAACCCACTATTTTGTTTTATGATACCTATCATTGCTTCAAGGGGAAATCTATAATCAGGCCCTACCAGTCACTGCAATTTCAATTCCTTCCTCATATATGGAATATTATATTTAATTCATAAAATGAATGTTATATCAATAAATATCTATATTGAGTAAATAATATAAAATTTCATGATTTTCCCTAGTCAACCAAAAAACATTAATATTACAAAACCATATTTAGAAATGTTATATGGTATTGGAAATAATAATATCTCTGACATGAGGAATATAGATATTTATGATAAATATATTTTCCATGAAATGGTGATCAGAAGAAAGTGATTGTCTCAAGATATTTTTAATTACCCAAAAAATTAATAAGAGATAAAATCTAACAACAAAATAAAGCTCTTAAATAAATATTAAATATTTTATATGAATATTAATTACATTACAAAAATAAACACCTATGTATTACATAGGAATGGTTCATTTTAAAACATGGAAACAGAAACATCTAGTTCAAAAGTGAGCTACATCATCTCCCATTATGACCTCCATAACTAGAAACCCTCTAAAACATATCATATATAATACCATTCATCATAACATGAGGAAAATAAACATTTGAAAGGGTGATAATAAATTCTTATTAAGTGTAAACAAGGGATATTTAAATGATAAAATAAGAATTAAATGACCATAATCGTATGAGATCATGAGATTAAAATATGAAAAGTACACCATTAATATCATAGACCCTTAACTTGAGTTATGGCAGTAATCAGGGTAGTTCATTATACCTGAATCATGAAAGAAACATTGAACATGAGAAATGAGATCATAACATTGGCATAGGATTTAGTTATTTGGCATACACCTAAGAATAGAAAATCATATATTTAGTATTAAAAGGCTCATTCATAAGACTATCATAGTGGGTCGGGTTCACTCCAGAAACTATCATTTTAGTTGAGGTTCACTTCCATGGCTATTATATAGGGTAGAGTATATTATTGAACTTGGTTCACTCCCCATTAAATCCATGTTTATCAAAAAATATATCAATATTTTCCTAATTCATTATAGGTATATATTGGTCCCACTCATCTCAGTTATAATGTAACCACCATCCTTGGTTATAATATATCTATTGTCACATAATAAAGAAATACAAATTTGTATCAGAAAATTATAAAAATATCATCATATTAGAAGTCATGAAATTAAATGGGATTAATAGAAATTTCATTTTAACATAACCAATATAATAGTAAAATGATTCACAATCTTTTCATCATTTCATCAAAGCATAACATGTAGAAAAATAAGTGGGTTTCAAGGGAATTTTATCATTATATAACCAGTGGAAGATAAATAGGATTCATAAATATAATTTCATTATAAAAAACCATTAATATTAATAATAATAATGGTGTCCTTGGATAATATCCCTATTAAATCACAATCTACATCAATGGATGACATCTTATATGGGAATTATTTTTAATGATCACTTAGAACATTTTTTAAAGAAAACATCATTTCCACTTTCAAAAACACTTTTTAAAACATAAATCATTTTAAAAATTCATATAATTTAAAATAAACATGAAAACTTATAAAGGAATCATTGAGAAATTAAGTTTTTATGATGATAGGAAAAGGCCTACATGTTAAAACAATGATTCCATTCAAATTTTTTGGAAAAATCCCAACGATCCATGTTCTGAAAATGATATAAATACCTATTTAAAAAAGTTATTAAAACTAAAAAATTGGGGTACAATTTCTAAATTAAATTATTTTATGTATGTTTAAATATATTTGAATAAATTTTCAGAAAACATGGATATGGAAGAAAAAGGTTATTTCAACTAAAGATTAAAATAAATTAATTTTAATATAGGATCATTCATTTTGAATCATGAGTACATAATTATAGGAAAATAAAGGGAAAATTTTTATTTACTTGAAATAATTATATGAGAAGAAAATTTGGGAGATTCTTTATACAAGGATCATATGGTTTCATATTTTCATGCGCAAACCTAAATTATCTTAATAAATTATGTGAATATATGATTAAATCACTACCACTTTGTTAACATTGAATCATATTCCCCATGAATGAATAAAATTAAAGAAAAAATAAAATAAAATGAATATAATGAGTTTAATGACATAAAGTGTCAATGGGGATTTATATATTCCATATAAAACAACATTTTTCTTAGTGAAGGGAAATTGAGACCAAAATCCCCTACCTCTTTGATAACTTTTGAACAGTAAACCCCATGAATGATAAATACTCAAATGGATATGTAAATAAAAATAATTCTCCAGATATGAATAATAAAATACATTCAAGGTAATTATATAAAACACCAAAAAGAAATGGTTGGTAAAAATTCATTTGTCTCATATAAGTAAAAAGTGAGACAGAAATCAATTAACATAATGCTCAAATTCCTTTATACATGTTAAAAACATTATTATAATAAATATATATTTATTATTTAAATTTTAAAGATCTAGAATTATATATATAAGATCATATACGATTTACATTTTTTTTCTATCCCATTTATTATCAATTTCATATTCCCGTCTTCTTTCAGGAAATAACAAATTTGTCCAGGCAAGTATTGATTTTTTATTACTGGTCCAATTAGTTTGATAATAGTTACAATATAAATAATGTTTAAAATTATATAAATTTAATATATATTATCTATATATGTTTTTATATTAATCAATAAATTTTTATATAGAAAAGGAAACACACCAATCATGAAGACTAAAGGTTGTACGTACACATGAACACTATATCCATTTTCTCAAAGGATTGAAATGAAATAATGGTAAATAATATATTACCTTTAAAAAAATAATTTTTATGTAATATATATAATTATTATTTGTAAACTTATTCCTATTACCTTCCATGTAAATATTTTGTGATGAACGAATCACATCACTTTGTAAGGCAGTAGTCCACCGTACACATGATTAATGATATCGTAACACATTTGATAGAATAAGACAAAAATTTAGAATATAAATTTAAAATAATAACATATTAATTTATTTATGATACCTATTATATTATATAATAATTTATTTATAATTATTTATAGAGGTGGATAGAGAAATAAAATAAAATTATCCATTGGGGATATTAACTCATCTTTAAAAAACTTATTTTGGTTTGCACAAATATTTTTTCTGGGATGGATTGATCACCAAAATAATGATTATAGTACAAGACTAGGGAAGTAAGTAAGTTATTTTTGATGTTTTTTTATTTAACCAATAGGTTTTATTTGTTTTAATCGGATAGGAGAGGGGTTTGCCTTTTATAAATGAGTTTAGTAGTAAACTAGTATGTATGGAAATGAAAACTGTGTATGCCCATTTTTTTAAATAAAAAAATGCTCCAAAATTTTTCATTCAATAACCTATAATATATATGTTATATAGAATTCAATAAAATTGGTTTTTGTCATGTCTTGGGTCATTATAACCCTTATATTTTTAGATTAATTACATTTAAACCCATTTTTACTTTAACCAATTTAAATATTTGTTACTATTTATAAAATTCATTTTGTTAAAATTTTAATTTTAACAAATTAGATATTATAAATTATTGTAAATTTGTATATTTAGTAAAATTTTTTCATTACCATAAGTTTTAAAAAGTAATTTAAAATTAATCCAACTAATTTAACGGGAATTCAAGTTTTCAAAGATATATTGTTCAAAATTTAAAAACATTTATTTTCAACAACCATATTAATTTGATTCCAAGAATATAAATTGGATTAATAGATAATTAATATCAAAAGTTTTATATTGATAGTCATTTTTGGACTAATTTAACTTATAAATTCATTAAATTAAAAGTCAGTTTTTAATAAAAAAAGTATTTTTCACCATTCATAAAAAAGTTAATATTTTCTGAAAAATCTCAAATATTCAACCTAAGAGAATTTTTCGTTATAATTAAAAGGAATATTTTTAAAAAATTAATTTTCTAAATTATAAAAAAAATTATTTTTATCATTGATCATAAAAAGAAATGGAAACCATTTTTGAGAAAGTTTTACTTTTAAAATATATAAATACATTTAAAAATATGGATAAATTTTTTATCAATATTTTTTTCCTCATATAAAACCATTATAATTAATACTAAAAATTTATTTATTTATATTTTTATCACTATGTATGACATCAAGGATATAATGTTATCATTTAAATAATAATATAAAATATATATCACTGTATGATAAAACTCGGTCTTAGGAATAACTCAAAATAAACTTAGTGTAGCATGGAACACTAGCTAAACATGGTAATGTATTTAACACAAGATAAACATGTTGTTTTGTGAGACATAAAATTTCAATGAGATTATATTTGTTTTTAAAAAATTCACAAACACTCTGGGTGTTGCATTATCACCCATTTAAATAATTTGTTTCCTCATAAATCAGACATGTGATCAATAACCAAGGGTTTAAAATTTGAAAAACACTTTCTGAGAAACTTATATATATCGGTAATGGTTAATAAAACATCTCCTTAAAAAGTAATTATTGGATGTGTAAAGGTTAAATGGAATAATACAGACTATGTTTTCAAATTAGAGAACATATCTGTGAAGTGAATATATAGACATGAAAGAAAATCATAATGTCTAAATAATGTTCGATAGTGAAAAAGTTCATTGATCAGAAGAAAATTAATTATGATTTGAAAAATAAAAAACTAGAAACCCATAAAATAATTATCCATGAAAAAGTTATGTGGTATTATCATAGATGAGTATAATACGATACCATTTTATATTAAAATTCTTTTCGTAATTATGAATAATTTTTGCAAGAAGATCTCCTAAAATGATTTCATTAAATTTTATAAGAACAATGTCATACTTTGGTTGTGGTTTGATCAGTTTCCACATCATATATTAAATTATTAAAAGAAGATGATATTTTTGTTGATTGATTCACTAGTAAATCATAGGTTCTGTAAAATAATGACAATTCATTCCTTCATTCTCTAGTTATTTTCAAAAATGAGTTTTTATCCTAGGTTATCAATTTACATCCAAGGATAATCTAAATCAATTTCATGAATTATTATCCTTAAGTGTCCACTATTTATTACCAATATAAACATCAAGAAATTTAAAAAGATTGACACAAAATTTACAAAATCAACTTACCATTATTCCTACGAACCAGATGAAGTAGGTCTTATTGTCAAATGTCAAATATATGGATATATTGATCAAATATTCTCCTCAAGAATTTTAATATACTAAATAAAAATAAGACCTTAAGGTAAACTTAAATAATTACTCATTATTTGAATAAAAACACTAATTATTAAATATATTTGATAAATCTAGTAATTTTGTAAACATCATCAATGACAACAGATACCACTTTGTCTACATGAAATTAATCATTTATAATTTCATCAATTTTATCCAATTTAATTTATTCATATCCTTTATCAATTTATCCCAACATCATTATATCCACATCTGGAGCATATTTAGGGATATCAAATATTTATCATGTGATTTTCATGAAATATAACCTAGCCATTAAGTCACATATCTATGTTATCATTACTTTTCAACATATTATTGAAAATACATAATTAACAATTTATATAGAACTATATTTATATATATTATGAGTTAAATAACAAAATTCTTGAATTATAATAAATAAAAAATTCAATCATTCCACTTATATATTAAACCATTAACATTTCTTTGTTATCTTATACATTAATAACTCATTCCATTAATGTGAAATATGAATCATGCATTAAAATTAATGAAATGTAATTTAATAATTCTTTTCATGTTTAACATAAAAAATATTGTTAACTCATCTCATACCTTTGATATATCATTTGGGGTTGGTTCATCATCATTAGTATAACCATTAATCATACAACCATTATAATTCACTACATGATATTTTTTTCCTAGGACATCAATTTTAACAATTCTCATAATTTCCACATTTAAAAAATTCATCCATTGATAATAAAATAGAGATAACAATGTTCCCATCCATTATGTTAACATTAAATGTATTTTTCCAATAAAAATTACTAGTATTGTGTCCCTATTTTCTGCACTCAAAACATCCTATTACCCCATTGAGACATTATATTGAGTGATTCTTCCATCAATCAGGAAATATATGAAATTGATACTTATTTCCTCCATAGTATCCACCTCCTGAGCATTTGGAAAACAATATCCTTTTCATCTTTGTTAATTCCATGTGTTGGTTTATGTGAATTTTTTTAATCATATATCATGATATCTGATTGGGAATAATCACAATATCCTTCTCTCCAATCATCATACCTTTGGGTTCTTATCACAATGTTGTCTGCCACATTAAAATTTTATCCTAGTTCTTTATAGTTCACACTACTAACTAAAACATAAAACCATTATGTTAGTAATAATAACTATAGCAGGAAACCACGTAATCATATAAAAAAAATTAGAGGCTGTGTAAAAATATATTTTTCTATGAAATATTAGGTTTATCCATGTTCATTAATCATATTATTCATAACGGTTTGTAAATAGTTTTTGAATTTCCAAGGAATATCCCACAAGAGTGTAAAACCAAGTATGTGGAAAGGATCATTTTTGTGCACCAAGTGATGGTTTAGTCAAAATCAGTGAACACTATTTTATGTAATTAACCCTTTGTACCAATGTGATATATCTGCATCCACTTATAGTATCATGATAGATGTGATTTTATAAAAATCTTACACTCTATCCTTAAACAAAAATTTTTGGACATTTTTTTATACATTGAATCTTCATTAGACATATCCATATACATAACCCAATAAAATCCCTCAAAATACCCCTAAGGATTTCAGTAATTTATTATCATCCTATTTCCAAAAGGTAATATAATCCTTTCTTCTCATACCAAAAAAAATCACGAAAATTATCAATCATAAATATTACATGTTATATATGAATATTAATTATGTTTTATAAACACACAATTGTGGATCATACAAGTATATTGCCTTTGAAAACATGTAAGCATAAAAACTCGTTCATTAATGAGATATATCATCCCTGACTATGTTCTACATATGTTTCACCTTCCTTAGACATATAATGAATAATACTTATCACACTAACTTGGGTATATGAAACATAATAAAGGGTGATAATAGATGATCAATATGGGTAGACAAGGGAGATATCAATGATCTCATAAGAATAACGTGTGCATAGGTGTATGATAACATGATCTTAAAATTTGAAAATCATAGCCTTCATATCATAGATCATAAGCTTAATTCATGGAATAAATCTTGATAGTTCATAGGACCTGAATCCTAACCGAAGCAAATAATATTATACATGACATCTTAATATTGGCATAAGATAACGATTTTTGGTGTACACATAATCAAAGAAAATAATCTCCTTAGAAGTTCAAGGATCAATCAAAATTCTATCATAGTTAAATGGGATCACTCCACAATCCATCATAGTATTCAAGGTTCACTCGCAAGAATATCATAGTTGGAAGGTTCCCATACAAAATTGGGCACAACCGCATTCTATCCAAATTTATCTCTTGAAATATAAATCTTTAAACAATTATTTGGAAGGTGATATTGGCCCCACCCATCATAGATATAATGTAAACACTATCCTTTATTGTAACGTAACCACCATCACATAATTAATATAATACATATATGTTCCAATATATCATAAAAAATCATAATATTAGAATCCATGAAATGAATTTGGTTTCATAAACATTTCATCAAAACATAACCTTTAGAGAATAACGTTTTTTAATAATCATTTCATCTTTTCATCCAAGAATAACCCATATAAAAAGGAGTGGTTTTCATGAATATTTTATTATGGTATAACCCATGGAAGATAAATGGGTTTCATAAATATCTTATCAAAAGAAATATAATTAATTTTGGTAATAATAAGAAAATTTCCTTGGATAATATCCCCGTAAAAGAAAAAGTTACATCAAATAGTTTCATCTTATATGGAAATTATTTTCAAAGATCACATGAAACAATTTTTAAGGGATATATACATTCCATATTGTAAAAAATAACAATTAAAACATTTTTAGAATATTTTTCATTGAAAATAAACTTTGATACTTATAAAGTAATATTTTAATCATTGAGTAGTCTTGTATGTGGGAAATTTTGAATACCCTAAAACAAATATTCCATTTATATTTATGGTAAAATCCAAATGGTGATTATTTTTAAAATAACAAGAATATTACATTTAAAAAAGATTTTCAAAGTAAAAATGGGTAATAATTATTTAATAAATACTTTTTGTATTTTTAAAACATTTTTAGAAAACATGTATATGGAATAAAAAGTGTTCTTCGACCACAGATTGAAATAATGAAGGATTATGTTAAAAAAATTCTTTAATAATATTGATTTAAAAAAAGAGATAAAAATGAATTATAAATAGTATTTTCAATTTTTAACAATATGATAATAAAATTGATGATTTTTTTGAGAAAAGTATCATAATATTTCATTATTTGATGAATAATCTTAAAAAATCTTGATAAATTATGAAATTGTATCTCAAAACCATTACAAATTTTGAAACATTGGATCATAATAACCATAAAAGTATAATATTTAATGAATCATAATGTATCAAAATTGTATACAATTTAAGATAAAAATTTTAAAATTTGAATTATATACACATTATTAAAGAATATAGATTCATAACATAACATTTGTCTCAAAGATGGAAAATTGAGACAAAAATACATTACCAGTTTCGTAACTTTTGCACCATAAACCCTAGAAAATAGAGCTTTTAAATTGCATATGTAAATAAACAATATATTAAAGAGTATCATCATATAATACCAGAAATGGGTTTATATAAACCACATAATATAAAGAGGTTATGAATATTGAATGTGTCTCACATTAGTAAAAAAGTGAGATGAAAATCCCATACAATAAGTCTCGACTTCCTTCATAGACATTAAAAAATACCTTATAAAAAATATAAGTTATGATACATATATTCTAAATATATAATTATATATATAATACCATATATGATTTATTTATGACCTTTTATTATCTTTTAATTAACAATTAAAAGTTAATGTCATGTTTCAAGAAATAATTGCATTGTTTTTCATTAGGTTATTATTTTTTATTTATGGACCTATTACATTGATCATTGTTACATCATATAAAAAATGATAAAAATAAAATTAATATATAATATATTTATTGGTTATGAATTTACATTAAGAGATAAAAGTTATTGATATAAAATTTGATACATCGTTCATTGAGACATAAGGTTTTATGTACTCGTAAAGGCTGCTTCCATTTTCTCGATGGATTGAATTTAAAAAATGTTAAATAATATATTTCATTTAAAAATTAATTTATTTATCATATTGTATAGTATGTTTTTATTTAAACATATACTTATTTCTTTTCATGTATATAATATTTTAAAAAATAATAACATCACTTCGTTAGGTGGTAGTCCATCATACACACATGCAATGATTTCGTAACACATTTGATGGAATAAGTGATCTATTTTGATTATAAAATTAACATAATAAAATATAATTATATTTAAAATAATTATTTAATTATTTAATAATGGTAAAATTAAAATTTTGGGAGGTGAGGGAAGAAAGAAAATAAAAGGCTCTATCAAGGATGTTATCCCTTCTTCAGACAACTTATTTTGGTTTCCACCAAATGCCTTTGTACGATAGAAATATGGAGAAAAAAAGAATTATAGTATTAGAAAAGTGAATTAATATATTTATTTGGTCGGGTATAGTATGAATTAGTGTTTTTTGGATTTGTGAAAAGGATATGAGAGTTGGCGTCCTTTTATAAGTGAGGTGATTGGTACACTTGTAATTTTTGATATGAAAAAGGTGTACCCACATTTCTCCAATGCCACAAGGCTCTAAAATGGTTTATTATGTAAAATATAAGATATAAGTTTAAATAAAATAACCCAAATGGTTTTGAAAAAAATTGGGTCATTTTTATCCATTTTCCTTTTAGTGTAACCCCCGATAAACTTATTTTTACCTTAACAGTGGTAAAAAATTTCCAGTTTTTAATATTCCTTGAGTATAAAAATTATCTCAGAAATATTAGACAATATAAATTATTTTTATTCCAAATATGAAATAATTTTATATAAATTCAATTAAAATAAGTCCAAAATTTTAATTTAAAATTAATATCTGTGATAAGACATTAAAGTATATTTTTAAAGAGAATATGTTCAAAAATTTCGAATGATTTTATATAAAAATTTAACATCAAATTGAAAATAATAACTTAAATATGATTAATATATACATGAGAGAACTAATTTTATTTTAAAAATATTTTTTTAAAACTAACCTTATAAGTTAATTTAATTAATAGATAGTTTTCATAGAAATCCAATATTTTCCCAATTCATCGAAAAATAAAACTTTTCATAAATATCCCAAATATTCACCCTAATAAATTCTTTTTCAGGTGAATGATACACTATGTAGAAGAAATTAGGAGAACATATATTATATGGTTTAAATCACTTCATCCAATACTATTTTGATATGTTTAAGTGGTATTTAAAACCATGTATTTTGGAATAACCCATACAATAATCAATTTTATCCTTAACGAGGATAACAACATTTAAATATATAATGGATGTAATTTTACATAAAAGAATATAATTTTATCATAAATGGAATATAGATGAATTTATATATAATTTAGTATACGTATTTCCCTATTCCATGTTTTTTTAAAAATTATTTAACGTGAAATATCAATGATGTAATTTTTAATACATTACGATTAATTTGAATTTCAATATATCAAGATTATTCTTGAATTATAATAGAATAATTTATACTTTAAATATTTTATTATTATTTATTTTAAAATTATTTTTGAACCATATTTCATCCCAAAAAATTACTTTTATGATTTCAAAAATATTTACTTGGATTTTTTAACTTCTTCCACAAGAACCATGTTTGAATTTTCTAAACATGTAAGGTTATTGAACCAAAAATAATATATAAAAACTAATTTACATAACTAAAATAAATAAATTATGTTCATAATAAACATATATATTTATTCATAACATTTTATTTTCCCTATGTGAACATATAAGTGATGTCGAAGTCATGATAGTGAAATTCCATTTTTTTCCTTTTCTTTAAAAAATTAAATGTCATTTTCAATGAATAATGGAAAAGAATTGTCATATATTCAAAATATGGATTAATGTTGTCCAACATATCCCATACAATGTCAATAAAAAACCTTTAGATATATTTTTAAATCCTTATTATTTCATTATTACCCTTAATTTCTTAGTTTAATATTATTGAGGATATAAATTTTACCATAGTTACTATTCATAATAACCAAAAATAAAAGACAAATGTTTAATATGTATAAAATCATGATTAATAACAAGGAATCCAAATTATAAAATTAAATTTCATTAATTTTTTTAAATTAATTTATAAATAAACCCAAAAATATTGAAGGAAAAGGGTTTTCCAGAGAAATATACTTTTATGCCAGAAAATGGACTTATATAAAATCCTATAAATAATGATACTAATGGAATTGATTAGATTATTTTAATAAAATTTATCTTATATAAATTTATTACCAAATGAAAAATATAATGGTAATTTAAAATTTATATAAATGTAATATAAATTATATAAAAATGGTATTTTTTACAATTTATTGAAATATAAATGTTTTTAGAAAAAAATCCTTCAAATTATACCTTATATAATATTTAAATTATGGTTTCAAATATTATATAACTTTTCACTAAGTTGATATAATTAATAATAATATCCATACACAAAATTCAAATATATTTTTTTTATGAAAATATATTATTGAAGGATAATATAGATTTACTCCAAATTATGTATTTATTTTATAAGAGTCAGTTAATAAATTATAATTAAATAATATATATATATATATATCATAATTAGATTATTATTATTCATAAATATTTATCTAGTAGCTAGTAGATAGATATCATATAATAATATTTCAATAGTTTTTCAAATTTCAATTAAACACAATGTTGCGTGTAAAGCATGATATAAATGAAATAAAATTTATTTATATAGTAATATATCAGAAAATATCACAGTGTGCAATGTATATAAATTTATCCTCAAAATAAGGTTTCATATTCTGCAATTTTATCTAAACCTTCCCATGGAAAAAATATAATAGCCCTAAACCCATACTCTATAATCTGGTGCTAAAAACATAATCTATACATTTTTAGTTCGGATACCAAATAACATGACAAAATTTAAGCCATCCAAAACACATAAAATAGAAATAAAATATTTGTTCACTTACATACCATAATGAAAATTTAGGTTTATTTTTTTACAGAATTAAGATGAAATCATTCAAAGTGGACACTTCAACAAAATATCCATTTTCCCAGAAAATAAGTTCCTTATAAAGTCGTGATTTCTTCATTCAAGTAAAATTACACATATATAACTATGATATTATTAACTTTTATAATAATTCTTTATTCCCAAAGAGAAATGATTTTAAAACATGTTATAGAAAATCACAAGGCATAATAAGTATGATAAAATTAATAAATATTATAGTCTAATTGAAATTATAGAAAACAATAAATTTTTTTACATTATCTCAAAATTTATTAAGCATATGAAATTAAACATAACCACATTTAAAATGGTCATGGAAAATTTAAAAAAATCAAAAAAATCAAATAGAATCCCAATAGAAATCATAGACCATTATATTCATAATCCCTAATAGAAGTAACTAGATCCCAATTAAATATCTAAGTGAAACATCTCTAATTAACTCCCTTTGAGACTTTTATGACAATAAAATTTTATAAAATCCTAAGAGTTCTATATAAGGATCACCCATGATATATATTATATCAGACTCACCTATTCTTATTAGTTGAAATGAGATCACCCACCATATAATAGAAATTGGTATTAAAAAATTTATATGTTTTATTAGACTCACTCATTTTCATATATAATGATAATGTAACATATCATAAATAAAAACAATTATTCATGAACCTTTTTTCATAAAATCCTTCAAAAGTTATTTTTGAAACCATTCATGAAAAAACATTTCGATATCAATATACAAATTCCTTTTAAAACACCATTTTCAAATCCAAAATATCCAGAACAAATGGAAGATGTAATTTTATTTGAAGTATACATAGAAGACTGTAATGGAAGAATTCTATAAAATAATAGTTTTGGTAATGGTAAATTTAATTTACTCTGTATATGTTAAAATAGAACATTATTTTCTACTTTTATAAAGAAATTAAAAATTTTATGTATAAAATATATAAAACTATTCTTTCTGAAAACATCTAAAATAAATTCAAAAGACATATAAAATAATTTTTATAATTCATTTATATCTATATAAATTCATCCGTAAAATAAATTTAAGAAATTGGATATGGATGAAAAATATTTAGAAAATAAAATTTTAATACCTTTAAAAATATGTTTTATGTTAACGTGTCCCTTATATTGATTCTGGCTGAAAATACCATATTTATTTTTCTTTTGGATAAAACTCTCTTTATGGGTGAGCTGTAACCTCAAAACAACTGATTAAACCCAACCCACCATATTCAAAAATAAAAAACAAGATAACTATCACAAATTTGTTAATAACAATAACCACTCACCATCCCAACACTACTAAGAATCCTCAGGCACAAAACATCGAGTAGTGACGTCAAGCTGCACCCCATGCTAGATGATTTAATAATGTCGCCTCCACAGCAAGAACTGAACTTCCCGGATAGAACCTCCATAGCCAAAGACCGCCATCATCAAGGTACCAGACACCTATGGGAACCACCCACCAGATCAACATCATCATAACAAAAACCAACATTACTTCATAACTGGGAAGAATGACCCTAAAAAAGGTGGAATCTACTTTTCCTCATGGATAATCATGCCTGACTTCCTCACTGAGGAATGAAATACCCCCACACATAATCAAACCATTAAGTATAAAAAATAATGTACATTATCTATCTTACATAATAATAAACATATTTCAATAATTTAATTGATTAATATCCTTTTTCATGGTCATTAACCTATTATATCTATCTAATATCATTTATGTTCATGTTTTATTTAGTTATATAATCAGATAAGTTTACATCGTATGTTTTGAGAACACTCATCTCAAAATCACAAAACAACTTCGGTTGGAGGAATGTGGTCAAAAGGATAATTATTCCATAATCATAAAAATATTTATCAAGAAATATTTATCATTTTTTATTAACATTAATTTTATATCCAACCATGATATAGGGTTATGAAAAATGAATTACATTACAATCACAAGGATGGTAGATTGTATGTAACCATTAGTAATGTTTCTATTTTAAAAAAATCATGTGGAAAAATTTATAAATTTAATTTCATTTTTTAAGAATAATAATTATGTTATGAATATATATATTTATATTAGATCCATCATTTTAAAAATCCATGAGATTCAACGATGGAAGTGATACACATTGCTTCATGGAGGTGGCATTCCACACTTACACACAAACAATTTTATCTTTCCCATTTTGATAGAAATGTAAATGAAAAATGGTGTTACCATAATCATAATAAAAATTATGTATAGAGGAGATAGTTATTTCATTATGTAATAAGTTTTTGAATATCATTGAAGGATTTATAATAATAAATAAAATGAAAACAAATAGTTAAAAGCAATATCTATTCCTTAGACAACCATATTTTCATTACACCTAAATCCCACTATCGTTTATATTATGAAAAAAATAACATTAAGAAAATTACCTAGAATTTGAGAAAGTAATTTGGTTAGATCTAGTATGATATAGAGTTCTAAAAATTTATGAGGAAGAGATGCGAAAATGTTCACTTCTATAAGTGAGTGGAGGTGCACTATAGGAATGATTTTATGTGTAGAATTAAAATAATTTAATTTTCATTTCAAAATGGATCCCAATCGATGTGTTCTAAATACTAGACATATTAATCCAAATAATATAACTGATTAGAAATTTGATATGTTTCAGTGAGTTTATCACTCTTACCTCTTTTTCAATCCCCATAATAACTTTTCATAAATAACACAAGATTAATGGTTTTTAAACTATAAGAGTAAATTAATATTATATAAATAAAAATGTTTCTCATAAATAGATTTTTATTGATATTATATTCTTAATAACATTCAGTTGTTTTAAAGTAATATTTTTTGGAATTTTAATACATTTAATACAATAATATTTATGATAAAATATCATGAATGCAATTTTTTGCAACTATTCATTTAATTTGATCTTAATTATGTAAATATTGAAATATAATTCAAATATAAACTATTAAAACCTCCCCAATATTTTATATTGATCTATAAAATTAATTTCACGCAATAAATCACTGAAACCAAATTACATTTATGGTTTCTAAAATCATTTAATTAGTTTTTCTACTGTTGACAGTAGCACTATATTGAAGTGGTGTAAGTAGTTAAGGTTATTATATATTCCCTCAAAATTAAAAATATATTACCATGAAAAAAGAAATAAATTTAATTCAATATAATATTTTATATCCATTCAATAATTTTGTATACTCACAAATATATTTCATGAAAACATATTTGATATGTTATTTTGAACTTTTTAGCATTGTACATGAATTACAAAAAAGGTTTATTTTGTCAGCTATTATATAACTAAAATATTAATATATATTAATAAAAACCATAAATAATCATTAATATTTATTTAAAAACTCAATAAAATATTTCTTACATCTCACATAATATCTTTAGGAGGACAAATTTGACTTTTCTTGTGATGTGTAAGCACTACGTCGGCACAAAAAATGAATTTCATAATTATCATGAAATAAATACTAATTTATATGTTTTGAACAGATTATATGATATTTTTAGTATATTATCATAAATTATTTTTTCTTATATTTAATAAATTTTAATATTATTTTTATCTATTGGCGATATCATAAAAATATTGTATTGTTTAAAAAAATAGTTTTCTTATTATTCACCAAATATTTAAATTCAAAAGATAAATCGCAAAAAATATATAATATTATAATTATGACATGATATGTTAGAAAATTAATTCCATTTAAATAAATTAAATTTCTATAAGTGTGAGAAATATATTTGTATACAAATTTCAAGAACACAATGAAATTTAGTTTTTTGAATAATACGTGTTTAAGATCAAAAACAAAATCATAAAAATGTAAAGTATAATAATGATTCAAATGTAATTTATTAGATTATATTAAATAAAGTGTTATGTTAAATTGAGATCATAATAAATTTATAATTATATTTTTTTAATTGAATGAAATGATATATTGACATAAATATGTATTTCTTACTAGTCAACAAAAAATGAAACTTTTCAATAATATCCCAAAATTCAAACTCCGGAAATTTTTAAATGATAATTTAAAAAATGGAATCCCTTTTGTGAAATAAAATTTATAAAATGGGAATTAATTAAATATAATATTTTATCATAAGAAGTAATAAAACCAATTTTAATTAAAATGTAATATTTATTAATATAACGTCTTTACAAAAAATTTCATAATTATATCCTAACAATTATTGAATAAATTTTTATTTAATTTGAAATATATAAATATATATATATTTAATAATTTGATTTATAAAACTCATTCCCATCAAATTAAATTATCGTTTATAAAATTTATATAATATTTTTTGGTTCATTTCATATCTGTGTTTCATGTCTTGTTTGGTATCATACATAATCTTCTATATAAATCCTGAGATATTAATATAATATTTAAAATATGAAAAAAATTAGAACAAACATAGACCAAAAATATGTTATTTTTAAACGAACCTCACAAATACTCACTCACCTAACATCAAATTCATTTTAAATAGAATTATATCAATATAATATATCATGAAAGAATCGAAAAATAACTTCCCCACTTATTGGTAGATGTTAGGCCCCAATGACATACATAGTGTGATTCAATCCCTTATATATCAACATATCCAATAACGACAAGTCATATTATATAAAAAATATATATCCATATCCCAAATTCATATATAATTTCGATAATATGATGATTTACTAAACATGATGGAAATCAACCTCATTCCCTCCTCCTATAATTCAGAACCCCAAAAATATATAATCATGTCAAAACGATATATCTATATAATATTAGATTATTTTAGACATGAATGACTTCAACCTCATTTCCTTCTCTTATAATGCGTGACCCCCACCACATATCATCATATTATATAATTTTCACTTTGACGATTGGACACTATAGAACATACATCATAACATCATGTCTTCCCTAGAAACATCATGCTTAGAATCATGGGAATGGAATAGGGAGTAACCGTTTAATCATATCATTATACATTTGAAATTATTATAATACGATCCACAATATATTTGTTATGACAGTAATTCATCATTATTTATTATGAACCATTCATTAACCATCATCAATGGTTATAAGAAAAACATATATTCATCTCAAACATTAAAAATTCATTAATGGTCTATACTTTATTTGATTTAGTCCCACTACACACTACAATATTTATTATTACCACCACATTTATATGACTGTGAAACTATAATGAAACCGCAAAGATACTAGATGACCATCTCAATCACCTATACACTAGACAATTTCAACATCAACTAAAAATATTTAAATATTAAATAAAAATAACGTTCACTTATTTCCACATAAAAAAATGAGATTCACCTAAACACACTTTTTATTGAATATAAGAATTCCATGTCTAAACTTCTTCACTATATATTCAATATTTAAATATAATTTTTTCACTAGCATCATGTAATTTAACATATTTTAAAGGGGAAAACATATGAAAATTATCTTCCTATTGTATCTTATCATCAAAACATAATCAACTATATATACAGTTTCCAATAGAATCAAACACAAGAGTGAACCACATCAAACAATTAGAAAATCACAATGACTAATTAACCTCTAACCGTCCTATGTCATATGTATTTATCATGTCTAAAAAAACATTACCACGATTTTGGTTTCTTGGGAAACTATTTCCTTATCAAATTTATGGATAATCAGTATCTTTGAGGTGACTCCATCGATCGAATAACAGAAACAACATATAAATCACAACAATGAGATAAAATACCAACTGTAAAAAAAAGTATCCATAAAACACATGCAATGCATTTAAATTATAGCAAATACATGTGAGTCACCTCAATTTTGTTCAATTTTATTTATCCCATTCATTATCTTCATTAATTTAATCCTTACTGTCGACCAAAAGAAACTAAATCATAGTAATTGCATAATTTTACATATATAAAATGGATAAGCATTGAATTACTTACATCAACTAGATCATCAATAATAATTTCACATAATAAAGAAAAGAAAGTGATAAAAAGGATTTTGAATATATTGCAAAAAAAACCTCAACAACCTAGATCACACAAACCTTAAAAAACTATAAATCTTGGAAAAAGACACTTAAACCATACAACATTCGATTCACTTATAAGAATAGATACAGTAATAGAACCGAATTGAATGAATAAAACCACACCTCATATCAGAAATAATATTTTCTCAATGTTGTGGGAAAAAGGGAAAGGGGAATAAAATACATCCAAAAACAAAACATTAATAACTTTTGAATTTGGTTAAAATAGTGGAACAAAGAATAATTTTTATGATCCTCCAAATTTATATTGTAAATAAAATTTTAAAGTTTCACAACCTAACATGTAATGTTCATTCCAGGAAATATATAATAAATAAAACCCTATAACCTTATGATATGGATTTCAATACCTCCCCCTATTTAAAAAACTATCAACCACATATTTCAAATACATCAAGGAAGGGTCACTAAGATATAGTAGCACCACATTGTGATAAAACCCAAAAACTCATTGTACAGGTATCACTACAAGGTAAACATGGACACAATATGATTTCCACTAATAGAATAATTAAATAAACTCTAAAAAAACCTATTCATGGTGTGACCAAATACCTATATAACATTAAATATAGAGAAATAAGAGTAAAATTTTAATAAGTAAGGGTTTCATTGAAAAAGAATGTCCCTTTCATTTATAGAGATCTAATTTGTGATATTTACTCAATATATGTTATCACAAAGCTATAACCAAAAATATTTCCCCAAAATAGTGAAAAACCTAACTCTCGTAGACTATATATAGCAAGCTACATAACTTCTTTATACACTATTATAAAAACTTGTGTCATGACTCATCCCTACACTTTGGTATACACAAAACTACAATGTTCACATCTCTTCTAGTCATCTATAAAAGATCCAAAAACAAAATTATATTGTGGCACACTCCTCCTAGTAGAAAGCATAGATCTAACTCCGACATTCTTCCACAAACATTCTTCCAACACCTATATTACGAAAAATAATAAAAGTAATGTGCCAGAATGATATGATCCAATATTTATAGGATAATATTCAATGAATGCCTGACTAAATAAATGATAATAATATAATATAATCATCTTGAAAGTATATGAATAAAAATTTAAAGAAAGTTATAAATTAAAGAAATTAATCTAGAAAAGAAAATAAGATTACTAGAAAATAAATGAGATGTTGTCTGACAATTTCCCATAACTGAGAAGTGTTCATTTATATGATATAAAATGAGTACATTTCTCTATAATGGGAGGATATTAATTATATTATATGTGATTAATATATTTACTTAATCTGTTATATATTTACCAATATAAGATACAATGATTATAAATAACTCAAATAGGAGGGGATATCAATAAATTAAATAATGAAATAATTTCCCCCACTATGGGTTTATTCAAGGAGGTTCCCATGTGGGAATATAAATATTTTTAATGACTATAAAATTTATGAGTTGAGGAAGGGTATCATTGAAAGAACACAAAAGGTTGAAATAATATATATTTCCTAATTTTATGTATAATTGTTATGCCTACATAGTATTTTTAAAATTTACAATATATATGTTGTTACGATGGTGATGAATTTTAATATGTAATAAATATAAAATAACATGCAAACAAGATCACAAAATATGTATCGGGTTATTTTGTGGTATCCTACACTTGTTTTGTACTCACATCCAATATATAAACTGATTTACATGTTTACATGTAATATTTAATGTTATAATTCATTCATTGATCAAGGAACCTCGGAGTGTCAGATAAGATGCATTATAAATATATACAAGATATTTGAGTCTATGATAGGTAGTGGAACCAAAATTATAGAAATCGATAGATAAACATTATTTATTTTCTATATTCCATTTACGATCATCATAAGGTAAATATATTTACATATATTTCAAATACAAGGCATTCTTGATTTTTTATTTTTGTATTTTATTAAATTATTTATTTTATATTTTAGGTTTTTTTATTTTCCTTGTATATTGAGGGTTCCAAGAATATAATCAGGTCATATGAATTTTTTTGTTGGTGATTTTTCTTTATTTTTTTTCATATATTTATTTTTTTTCCTTTATGTATTTATCTATTTAATTTCCATTACAAACATAATATTAACACATATAGAGTTATATATTTTCCCACTATTCCAGTAACCACCTTCTAGTTATTATGGGAGACATTTAAGGTCTGGTGAAGACCTTATATTTGAAAATTATAATTATTCTAAAGTGATGTTTTCATAGAGTATCATTTTGTATCTCTTAATTAGATAAAATATA
The DNA here is from genome assembly GCA_963277665.1 of Viscum album. Classification (NCBI taxonomy): domain Eukaryota; kingdom Viridiplantae; phylum Streptophyta; class Magnoliopsida; order Santalales; family Viscaceae; genus Viscum; species Viscum album. The sequence goes on along the minus strand of OY728153.1, from coordinate 284,807,965 downwards.
TATTAATATTAATAAATCATTTAAAAATAAAATATTACACGATTTTTATCAACTAAGGATATATGAAATATTATACATTTATTGATTTATTATTAAATGACAAAAATATTTTAATGTAAGTAGTATAAATGAATAACGAATAACTTTATATAAAATATGTGACAACTGAATGAATAATGTACCCAAAATAATATTTGATGAATATATTTAGCTCAAAAACACTAATGAATAAGTGGGTTTGAGTATGGGGAAGGAAATTTAGATTATAAAAAACATATTGTTTTTTTAAATGTAACCTATAATTATTCACTTTTCATTTTAATGAAACATAATATGTAGTAAGAGAACCTTTATAAACCCAAATTATGGGAAAATGTAATGAATTATCAAAACATAGTATTGTGGTAATTTCATTTTAGATTTTCATAATTTAAAAAATCTAAATTATATAGATTATAAATGCTTAAATATTGCGATCAATAATATAAAATACACACTTACTTGATATCAAATGACCTCCAATGATATCCCTAAATATAATTATTCCAACTACTCAAATTTAATTTATAGGAAGGTAAATATGATAAAATTGAATATCAAAAGACTTCCTATCACCAACTTATCAGTGGGGGTTCTATGTTAAAAAATTCTTATAATGTTCAACTATTTAACAAGATTTTCAATAAAAAAATTATTTTATAATTGGATTTATTATTTTAAAAACTCATTCATTTTAGTAAAAATAAACCTAATACAGTAGTAAAAAAACTCTTATATTAATACAATAGAATATAATTTCTCCAATTTTAATAATTTTAAATAAATTCAAACATTTTTCTGAATGATATAATATTTTTTATAAAAAAATTTATATAAAAAGATATATCACCCATGAGATGAGTGATTATAATGGATTTTAAAAACACTTCATTTAGAAATCATAAGTAAAGGATCTCTTCAATTCGTAAGATTGAGACAAAAGTGTATAAATATTATCTTATGATGGATGAAAATTAGATGAATATGAATAATATTTCAATTAAATAAATAATGTAATGGATTGAACATATATCATACCAAAACATTTCATAAGATACCATTCAACATTAACATTAAAAAAATAGGTGGATTTTTTAAATTAAAAAACATATAAAAAAATTATGTTATAATATAACTTAAATGAAATATGATTAAATATTAAAAAATCTATAACAAAACAAATTATTTAGTTTTAAAATTTGGTGAATAATTTACTTATAATAGAATATACCATCATTAATGTTGGTTACATGAATTATATCTATTAAAGATATTTTGATAATTTGAATTCATTTGATATATACCTCATTATGTTTTTTTAAATTAAAAAATTCCATTGAAATGGTTAAATATAACAAAAATTTGAGGAAAAAATATATCGGTTTGTGATTTTCAATGAAATAAATAGTGTAACACATTTTATTTTTTAATTTTTTAAGTGGTAAATTTATATCAAATTAATGATAAAACTAAAAAAAATTAAATTGTTCTCTTTTTTTGTTTTTAATGTTGGGTGTAAATGTATTTGATGTTGATAATATTGAAATTAGACCATTATATTCGATTTATTGTTATATTATAGAAAAGAAAAATTTATAGAAAAATTGGAAATGAGGAAACAATGTCTAATTATAAGAACCTCCAAAATTCTATATGTCAAATATTGAAGTTTTAGTAGGACTATAAATTTTTTTACACTACATACTTACATAAAAAATTTATTGGTATTAAATTGATTTTCTTAAAGAGTCATAATAATTTTGAATTGTTTCTAGATTTCCATATCTAAAGACATTTTTTGTTACAGTTCATTTTTTTCATTTAGTGTTGAAGGGATTTGATTACTATTTTAAAATTTGGGCAAGGAAATTCATCTGAATGAATCCTAAAATATAATTATCTATATTATTAACTCTTAATCTATAAGATTTATAATATTATGTATTTATTTTTTCAAACCTGGTCATGTAAAATATCCTGAAGCTTAACTCTTCAAATGTAGTTTTTTTATTCTTATTATTTATATATTTTATTATACATGATTTGGGGTTTTTACATGGTTTATATAATTGAATCATAAAATCCAATAGAATTACTTTTTTTCATGGAGGTGGGGAATAGTGTATATACGTCTAACAGGAAACATTAATGGATGTTTTTTTAATAAAACAATTTCCTTTTTAAGTAAGTCACAATTAAATGGAATTTAGGGATTTATTTTGATGGTCTGTAGATTTGAAATAATGGTTTTTGATAGGTTTTACTTATCAATATCATAATGTGATCAACGTACATGATATTTATATGGGCGTTAATGATAATGGAATGGATAGTTAAATGAACACATATTTCACAAGTAGTTTTCTATGTATCATTTATTATGGAATTCGTTTGAGCATATTTAAAATTTTCTTCTTCATATTAATTATAATAGTGTTTTGAATTCGGTTCCATAATAATTATTGGTTCTTAGTTTAATTTAATTTTACCAATAAACCATTTTTAATGATTTAAATGGTTTATGTTGTTGACTAAATTGGATTGGAAATCTTGTGTATAATTAAAGATGTGTTTGGGTCTTATCTGATTTATTTTTATTTATTTATTAGCTAAATAGTAATTATAAATTGTTTATGAAATTTCATAAAATTATTATATTATTTGTTATTTTATTATAGAGTTTATGGTGAGTTATAATTAGTATGATAATGGAAAAAAAAATTATGAATTAATATTATTAAAAATATTATTTTACTTTTTTCTAAATAGTTTTGAAAATAATAATAATCATTAGATATTCATTATTTGATAAATTATGATAACTGAAATAGTTGAATGGTAGAAATTTTAGACCGATCTATATTTTTGTAAATTTTCTATATAAAAAAAATAAATCACTGAATTAAAATAAATGTAGTGGGGATTAAAAGTTTTATAGTGTAAATAATTAAATTAAATATAATGAATTTTTTAGGAGTATTCTTAGTAATTGCATAATGAAAAAAATGTTATAGTGGCTTAGCATGGGATACATTAATTATTTTTGTAATATGAATTATGTTTTAAAACAATAAAATTAAAAATCTGAAATACTTCTACATATAAGTTGAATGTGAAATATTACTATGATAATAGAGTGTTTTGGTGACATAACTAATATGCTGGATTAAAATTTAATGAATAATCATTATTCCCTATTATAAGATGTGAAATTTATAAATTAACAAAAATAAATGTAGAAAATATTCTATATAGAGATGAATGTTACTATATGATATGAATATTTATATTATATTATAATATGATAAATCTTATCATATGATATAATTAGAATATTGATGATTTTGATTTTTTGAATCAATTTATAAAAAATTTTAATTTATTTTTTAGAATATGGAAACGGACTAATAAGTGGAATGATAAACTCATAGAAATATACACAATGTATCGACTATAATTTCACATAGATCCTATATAGATGTGAATAAAAATTGGGATTATTCATCTAAAATAATGGTTACATATTGGTGAGTATATTTTATTTCTAGAATTACGGTTTCTTATTTATAAGTACATATATTTATAAGATAAATCTACCGATTGGTGAGTACATTTTCTCCCAAATTCTAAGGATGAATTAAAGTATGCATTTCATTATAAATATATAATATAGGGAGGTCCATTCTCTTTACAAAATGGGATACATTATGTTTTATTTTCATTTTATATGTTTCTCCTCATATTAGTTTATGAGGTTTAAAATTACATTTTTATTTGTTGAAATATATTATTATTTAATTTCCTTAAATTTATATGATATATATGTATTTTTATGATATTAAAATCCATTCGAAAAATACCACATATGTATATAATGTACCACTCATACTCAAGGGTGTTTTAGGAATTTGGGGATAATAAAAGTTTGTAAATTATAATCAACCCTACTCTAGTACGATGTTATTTCTTTGAATGATTAAATCTTTATTTTTTAATTATATATATTCTTAAGTGTTTTGGTGATTATTTTATGAATCCTCATGGTATATTATAGTTTTATAGGGTGTGTCCTTAATAATATTATTTATTTATTCATTTTTCTCTCAATTCTTTTTATTTTTGTTTATGTTTTAGAATAATTGAAATATTATTGTACATATGGAATATATGATCAATGATATATAATATTTAGTCTATTTTCAATGATATATTTTATTATACCATAGATTTAGTACATCTAGTTATGGACCTAAGTGAATTTATGTGTGTGTCTTTTATATTTTTGGGTATGTATTACTTATAAGTTGTTCATTCCAATTTTTTTAAGAAATATTATGTTTACATACAATTAGATAAATATACAAAAATAATTACCCAATATTTTAATTAAACTATATCACTTCTCATCAAAATTTTCCAGTTGGGAAATGTATCAGAGGTTAGTAGAGATTGGGATTAATGAATAAAATTTCACTTTTTCTCTTCACTAATTATATCAAAGTTGTTTTTTTGGTAAAAATTGTATTATAAGTGAATATTAGATTTTAAAACATAGGGGTTTGTTTTTGTAATGTTTATCCATCATATTGATAGTTGATGTAAGGGCCACGGAGTAATTCATCAGATTTTAGAATATACAAGTATATCATCAATTGACACTATTATAAAAGAGTCTAATAGGAGAAGAAAAATATAGTTTATGAGATCACTGAACACTTATAGAATGTTAATAAACATCAATAGAATCCATATGACCTTTCAGAACCTATTTGAACTAAAGAATTTTTTTCTTGGTATATCCCCCATTGTAAATCAGTTCTTTTGATAGCACGACCATCAATAAATATTATATTATTATTATAATACCATTAATAGATAAAAATTACAATCTATCCATGGAAATGGAAAACTGTTCATTATAGTAACCTAATTCAACTACTTATAATACACATAAAATCTCATGTTTTCATCTTCCTTATTAGAAAACATAATATAAAAACACTAATGTGATATGATAGGATGGATTAAAGTCATTCCCTTAATATAATTAAAAATTTCTTCTGAATTTATTTTCCCTTAATGTACTATATGATAATAGGGTTTCAACACATAGTTAAAACGCAACATGAGATCAATATTTAACTAGATTGTCTTATCAAGAATAAATCCAAAGAATCCATCCTAGAATACATTAATGAAATTATCCACTAGTAGAAGAAAAGAAGAATCCTCACCTGTTCAGATCTAAAAACCATGTAATCCATTTATTTAGTCACTAATCAAAACAATATATGGACATTAAAAATATACCTTCCATGAATTACAATTCACCATAAAATTAAAATCATCCCATATAATCGATGTGAATAATATCAACCCATGATATTAATCAATGTGATATTGAAACCATGTTGAGTATGTAGGGTTATAATGTTCATATACAACTATAATGTATACAAATAGACTATATAAATCCTAATAATAGATATCAGATATGTTGAGACAAAATAATGAGTCACATTTTGGTTTAATAGAGAAACACCAAGAATATATTCAAATACATACAATACTGAAATACTTGAAGGACCTTGTCCTCTATCATTTGAAATTTTTTACATTGAATAAATCCATCTAAAATTAAATCCAATAAGTTAAAAATGAAATGCCTCACCACTATGGGGAACTAAACCCTAAGGAATGTTTTTTTATCCTTTGAGATTTGTGACAACCACCATGTACTAACTTCCCAAACATCACCATATAAATTGTTTTCTAATATACCACGACTAATCTTAATAAGAAAGAATCTACACAAAAACTCTTCCAAAAATATTCTATGAAATATTCATATAATATAATAATTGGATTCCAAACCCAATACGAAGTATGAAACCCACTATATTGTATGAAAAATAATTGAAAATTTTTTGGGACACCTGCAGTAATAATACACCATAATATATTATTTTAGAGTAGTAAATGATTGTATATTTTTATTAGCCCAACTAATTCTCAATGTTATAGATGTTTCAAACCCTACCCTCATTCTCTAATTAGAAGAGGCATCAACATGTCAATTTTATGTGTTATAATTTAGTCTAGAAAATAAATAAAATGTTCATTCCACACCACTATCCATGAAAATCATCTATGAAGTGCGATATTTGGGGTCCTAATCAAATTGTGAGTTTAGGTTCAACATCCTAACTTGCTACCTTAAATCTATTAAAGGGCCAATCACAATCATATCATCTTTTTAAAATTTATTCCTAGAATGCATAAAAGAAAACTTAAGCATCTCATAGAAGTGGGTAACATAATATATAACATATGACACTCACTTATATATCAATGTAAACTCTTACGCTTGATCATGTTTGAAGGATTTAGTAAATAACATTTAAAAAGTCGTTAATTAATGTATTCCCATGATAATATCTCATGCTTACATACCAGAACCATATCATCCCACATTTTCCTTATTGGAACATTCAACTTGAGTATATTCAATATATCCCACCAATCCTCGGGTGTCTAATCACTCCTGAATATACGTGTAATCATATTAACACATTCTTCGACAACTTGTGGGACACTAGTGCCTTATAAGTCAGCAGTATGGTATATCTTGAGGTCTAATGTCAAGTCTACCATAGTGGTCTCACCCTTGGGAACTCCTCCCCTACTATTTGATACAATATTAATGACCAAAACCGATGGATTGTATTCTACATAAATAGTAGGGGAAACCTCGTGATCATGAACATATACTACCTAACAATTAAATAGTGGTCTAATATGGGTATTCTGAACCACATGTACATCCTAAACTCATCTCTGTGTGGTTATGTAAGACATAATTGATGTAAAATTTTCTAAAATTCCATATCATTGATTTAATGAACTTTCACAATACATTAAATAATAATAAAATGGGAGAATATTCAGGAATATAATTATATAACACTATACCCAACTAAAACTTATAACCCCAGCACAACAAACTCACTAAAATAATCACCCCTATGGTTTAGTCTATGAAAGACTACAATATATTAACATTTAAAATTAACAAAGGCATATTCTCACACAGATTATATATTTGAGTTGGTGGCTGAGAACTAATTACTTTGTAGTTTTTTCATTAATAAAATCCTTTTCACATATTGATTGTTCTTCTACGTGACAATGCATGTGATAATGTCCTAAAAATAGTTATTGCATTAATGGGTCATAGAAGATCCCTCCTATAATGAGAACCCGGAAGTGAAATAACATTGTTCTTGAATATAGGTTCTATGGACTGATGTTGTTATTTGAGGGACACAAATAATACAGGCCATTAGGGGTGAGGACTCAGAAAACAATGAAGCATCTTCTCATGGTGTGTGGCCCTTTTAATATCCAGGAGGATATTATGAGAACGTGAAACGCCAGTAGCAAATCCACATTTCATAGTGTCATTGGGTGTTCCTATCTGCGAACATTTGTATTCTTCCTTAGACTTTATGATTATTATAAATGGGTATTAAAACATTGTCACATAGAAGCATTGAGGAAAACTGTGACAACACACTGTTCGTAGCGAGGTAGGATACGTTGGGTGTGTGACGAGTAATACAACATTAATAGATAATGCGAGAAAGGATTTGTCCCTTTTAGTCAATAACATAAGTAGATATCTCAAGACCTTTTATGGAATTGATATAGACTAGATAAATCCATTTCCATGGTAGGGTATTGGGGAGTTCAATTCTGGAATGTCAAGGAAAGAATGATCGAGCACATGGGATGATGGAAGTAGCATGTAACCCGCTTGATTGGAGATATCGTGGTGAAGGGATTATATTACACGGTAAGAACTCATATGAGATGATGCGTCAATGCGACATCAAATTCATTCTCTTGGGTGCCTTGACCAGTTTCTAGACAGTAATCTTGGACTTTAATAAATCCCACATATTACCAATGAGAATGTGTCCTATAGGGTCACACACTAAGTGTGTCCACATATCTCTGTTAAATATTAATTTAACAAATTAAACAATGATTATTCCCTCCTATGGTTTAATAATTATTTAAGGATGTCTGATCACATTTATTTCGACACTAGATATTTTAGAGAATATATTGTGGACGAAATAATAAATATTTATTAGCTAGAAATGTAGTTAAATTTATTTATGAAATAAATAACCATTACTCAAGGACTAATAACTACGGTTGAGGAAATAAAAAAAATTGAAAATAAAAGTACACGCCATGTATATTGAATATACACGCCGTGTAGTTTGATAGAAAACGATTACATGATGTGTATTAATTATTACACGACATGTAGATTTTCCAATATTGATTTTGAGGAAATAATATATTTTTATTAAATGATATTTATTATAATCAGTGTGGGTGCATGTCAAGGAATTAATCTTTCAACATGATGGTTTTTCAATAAGAGTTGATGAAATAAATATAATGCGAAAGGCATTTATTAAATTTCATAACTCTATAACCTCATACCTGATTATAAATATCCTCGCAACCCTAACACTTTTCCCCAATCATTGTGCAAAAAAATTCTGGAGAGTTCTCTCTAGGCCAAAAGAACTGATTCCTCCATGAATTCTCTCAAGACCAATAGGGATCCACCACCACCAGATCAAGGTGATCAAAGGCGTAAATTGGAAGTGAAGGTTCATCCACGCTAGCACCTGAAGATCCCTTCAACAATGTCCATATATACGTGGAGCACGTGTGGATCACCACTAGAGGAATCCTACACTTGGATTCTACAACTCAACGACGGATCACACCGAATCATGACCAGAGACATCAACAAAGAAATAATTCCATCAAGGTAATTCTTGACGATTAATTAAATTAATTTTAACCAATATATGATTATCATATCTCTTTGGTTCTGGGAATCCCTCTTTTTTTCATTCTTCGTTCTATTCTGATGATCTGGTGTTTCACATCATGACAGATCCCAGATTGATCATTTTAAACGCTAAAATTAAAATTTTGCCGACCTACCAACGTGATTACACTGAACCCGGAACCAAAAAGTGTAACAAATGGGTCATATCATTGATTATAATTATTTAGTTTTTAGTTTGTGATTTACTCATTTAATAATTTAGTTGATTCAATTCAAGATAATATTTTTTTTAAAATCTGAATCTTGAGATCTATTCCTCCCCTCTTGTTTCTTGTTCACCTTAAAGAAACGAATTTTTCTTTTGATTTTTATTATAATAAAATAAAGGAACTAATCTGAAGGTGCCAAACTCTCCTAGCTATACAACACCATAATACATGATGTGTATTCGGAAGTACATATCGTGTATTCTAGGTTCAATGCACTTACTGATCCACCAAATCATGCCATGTATTAGATCCTATCTAATTCATTTATGACACTGTCTATTGACCAGGAACCGGTGGCTCATGGTTTCTGAATTACACGCCATGTGGTCCAACTGAACACATCGTGTAGTCCCTTCAGGTTAGGGTTGGACTGTTTACCCCGAACACGGCTTTCCCAGCTTGAAACCGTGTAACATGGAAACTACACGGCATGTGTCCCACTAAACATGACGTGTACTCCAAAATTTCCAAAGTAGATCAACACGCCGTGTCCCCAGGAGTGTACTTTGTATGGACGTTTAACAAAAGTACATGCTGTGTAGTCGGAACTATCGGTCGTGTACTCATCAAAATTATGGAGATTTATTAAAATTTATTATTATACTATACAAACCCTTTTGAATTTTCCATAGTGTAGGATTAAAGCTGAGGCACAACACGTGATATGTGTTTTATATATGTTTGGTTGATTTAACATATGCGTAATGAATGAAAATTCACCAGGTTTCCTCCAAGGTACATGTTACGTGCAAGGATAATTTTAAATTAATATATTTTTTTAACATTATGATGGATTATAATCTCATGAAAATTAAAGAAAGGGTTTAAGATAAAGGATTGAATAATTGAAGATAATTAATTGATTCGAGTGTGATTTATCTTAAACAAGAACGCATAAATAATTTAATTCTAGTTTTATTTCTACTTAAATATCTTTGCATGTATGGATGATCATGATCTAGACCAAGACCATTGTATGTAAATGGATTCTTTAAATTTATTTGTTAAAATTACATTATTTGGCCTCCAAACCTTCTCCTCGTTAATATATAGTCCATGCGTTCCAAATTATTATTTTAGGTAAAAACTCCTTTTTACCCTTCACATGTGTGTGAGATAAATGCATATGTAATGGATGGAAATCCCAAGATGGTGGAGGCGGCTCAAGTCAGGAGCCAAGGTGAAACCAATCCAATGAGATACAAAGGTGGACAGGTGGAAAGCTATAAACACGAACCCAAAAGGATCAAGGTGATTCTCCCCTAGGTCTTTGGTAAGTTTATCATCCGTTGAGTAAACTATCAAATAGAAAGATCTCATGATCATACCAATTTTTTTTCTGTTAGTTGTAATGTTTATTTATTGTGGGTGTATTGTCATGATCACCCAATTAATGAATTAAACGAGAATGCAAGATGGAACGAAAATAAAACTGGCTTATATGTAAATATTATCATAGACATGGTTAATCACTAAATTATATCCCACATAATATTAATAATCTTGTAATAAAATTTAATAAATTTCAAATTTACATATAAGGATAAAATCCCTCAATGAAATATTAAGAGGTATAACCTTCCATAATATTGGTTAGAATCGAACCATTGTTCAAATTTCTTGACCAACCATAGTCAAAGTGCTTTCAATTATCAGAGAATTCTGATTCAAGGTTTTGGGATGACTGGACTTGGTTCGCATCAAGGATTGCCAACCATAGTAGGACTTGGTGTGATCAATAGGTAAAGGATGAGGAAATCTAAAATAAAAAGATTTCAGAATTGGGGAGACCACTCAGTAGATCAAGGAGCTGCGAGTTAATGCAGTTAGAATTTGCAATGCCTACCTAAAACCCTTCAAGTTTCTTGACCAACCATATTTGGGTTAATGTAAAGGGAAATATGGATCCTTTCCACTAGAATATTCAAGAAAAAAAATATTCTGAAGTCAATGGTGAGGGATATTGGCTTTCAATAAAATAGTATAAGACAAATAAGTATTAATTTATTTATTTGACTTGTTTTTTTATAATAATGTACTACACCTTTGATAATCTTAATTTGTAGCAATGGAAATAAAATGACTTAAAAAATATCATTGCGAACCATACTCGAGAATTGAAACCTTATCACCGGCACCAATTTCCAAGAGTGGAAGAGGTGTTTACGTGTCATCCTTAGCAACGAAAGGAAAATGATTGTGATGGAAGAGCATGTTCTAGTTGCACCTAGAAAGGAGGTCAGTGATGAGGAACTATCTCTCTATATGAAGCACATGTATGATGAATCGTATGTCCAGTGTTTGATGATATCATCCTTGTCTAATGAGCTGTTGAAGCAATATAAAAATATGTATGTGTATAGCGTGATGTCTCACATTAAGAATATTTACCAAGAGAAGGCCAGACATGAGAGATATGAGATCTCCAACGCTTTGTTTACAACTATTATTGGAGAGTCCGCACCAGCTGGGCCACATGTAGTCAATATTATTGGCTTCATTGAATGCCTTTACATCATTGGGATTCAGTTCCCAGATGAGTTTTGTACATATCTCATTGTATCATCACCACCTAAGACCTTATCTAGCATCATTGTCATTTATATAATGAGAAACAATGAGAAGAGTCTATCAGAACATCTGACCTTAATTTTCCAGGTAGATTAGGACATGGGGCATTACAAACCCACTGTTCTTATGGTGAATAAGAAAAGGAAGGACAAGGCAAAGGGTCCAATGAGTTATAAAAGGTCTGAATCCCCCAAGCGGCGTCCTTCCAAAAAGGGGAAGATCCAGAGACAAGGAAATGAATGGGAGGGGTTGTGTTTTGCGTGTGGAAATCAAGGCCAATGGAAGAGGAACTGGACCTAGAAGCTTGGGGACGCTAAAGGAGCATTTGTTATCGAGTGTAATCATTCTATTTCTACTCATTTGTTATTGGGTATAGCTTGTGGGGCTCACATATGTATTCAAATGCAGGAACCATGTAGATTTAGAAATATTTATAGATGAGCAGTGGATCTTCTTGCTGCCAATGGCGCAAGGCTGGCTGCACTGGCTATTGGAAATTACCACCTCTCATTTCTGACTAGGATGATCTTTGTTTTTCAGAACAGTTATTATATTCCTAGTGTTACCAAGAACATTATTTCTGTAGATTTTTTGGATATAGATGGATTTATTTTCATGTTTGGAAATAATGGTTGTCTCTTTTATAAGAACATCATATGTTATGGTATGCAGCATTTAAATAATGGTTTGTATGTATTAAATTAAGAAAACCAATTTTTGGTAATCGATGATGAAACAAACTCACATGAATCTTACATCACCCATTTGTGGCATCATCGTCTCAGTCTTATAAACAAGAAGCAGTTGACAATTATTTTCCAAGATTTGTTTTTTAGACTCTACTAATCTAAAACCACTTGATAGATGTCACACTTTTTTACAAGGAAAAATGACCAAGCTGCCCTTCGATGGACAAAGTGAAAGGGCTATAGAGTTTCTAGGATTGGTGCACACAGATGTCTATGGACCATTTACAGTAGACTCTTGAGGTGGATATTTATTCTTCATTACTTTTACTGATGATTTGAGTAGATATGGGTATATCTACATAATGAGTTATAAGTCAGAAGCCTTAGAGAAATTTATGGAATTCAACAATGAAGTAGAGAATCAGCTTGATAAGAAGATAAAGATTCTTTGATCGGATCAAGGTGGAGAATATATTAACCAAGTGTTCATCGTTCTTCTACGGGAGTCTTGGCTTCTATCATAGCTCACTACTCCTTACACACCTCAGTGGAATGGTGTTAGTGAAAGGAGGAACCACACCTTTTTAAACATGTTGAGGTCGATGAAGAGTCAAGAAAATATTCCATTATCCTTTTGGGGATATGCATTACAAACTACAGTATACACATTAAACCGAGTACCAACTAAGGCGGAAAATCGAATTCCATTTGAGTTATGGAATGGATGGAAATACACTTGGTTGCACACACGTGTATGGGGATGTGTGGAGTTTGTTAAGGCCTTCTCAGGAAACAAAAAAGCACTCTCGGGTACAAGGTGTTTCTTTATAGGATATCCCAAGGACACAAAATGATATTACCTATATAACCCTTCAGACAAGAATTTTATTGTATCCATACAATCCGTCTTTCGTAAGAGAGACCACATCCTCATGAAGGATAGTGGGAGCAAGATTGACTTCAGTGAAGTTAATGCTCAAGATACAAAGGAGTCGGACAAGGAACAAGATCCATAGGTCCCCATGGAAGAGGTTTCAGAAACAAAAGTACTGCGTAGGAGCTCCAGGGAGGTAAGGGAACCAGAGGGATTTGGTTTCCAAGTCAACGAGGATGGTGAATCATTGTTGTTGGACAATGATGAACCTATCTCCTAAAAGGATTGAGCATAAAGTTCGGAATTTTCAAAATGGCTAGTAGCTAGGAATTATGAGATGGATTCCATGTATTAGAACCAAGTCTGGGTTCTGGTCGATGAGCTAGTTGATGTAAATCCTGTTGGATGCAAATGGGTATTCAAGACAAAAATGGATATGGAAGGTCATGTTATCACCTATAAAGCATGGATAGTGTCTAAAGGATTCAGACAGTGTCAATGAATTGACTATGATGAAACCTTCTCGTCAGTTTCCTTGTTTAAATCCATAAGAATCATACTTTCCATAGCATCTTACCATGACTACGAGATTTGGTAGATGGATGTTAAAATGGAATTCCACAATGGGAACCGTCTTGAAGATGTCTATATGACACAACCAGAATGGTTTGTGACACCAGATGAAGCCAAACGGGTTTTCAAGTTTAAAAAATCCATTTATGGATTACAGAAAGCATCTAGGTCATGAAAAATTGTATTTTATGAAGCCATAAAAGAATTTTGTTTCATTATGAATGAATCTGATCCATGTGTTTATAATCAGTTTAACGGGAATGTAATCGTTATCCTAGGATTATATGTTGAAGACGTATTACTTATTGGAAATGATGTACCATTATTACAGTCAGTTATGAACTAGTAGAACAATTGATTCTCCATGAAGTACGTGGGTGAGGCAGCCTACATTCTAGGGATCAAGATTTATTACTCTATAATTGGGGGTGACATAATTGATTTAATGTTCAAACATTCCATGTAGTTTCTAACGGGTTTGATCATAGAACCGGAAACATCCAATGATTCCATATCCATTTGGACCTACATTCCAAAGGTAGGTTCTCATTAGTCGTAAACTGATGAGGCTTAAGAATTTTCATTGGTCGAGAGGATGGGAGTTCAGACTCATCACACCTTTTTTATGGAAATTATTGTCTACTCCGAGACAGTCTTTAAAGATTTAAGTTATGTTCATGAATCCTTATTAAATTACTAAGTATGAACATGATCCTTCCTTTAAATCTGACAATAAATGATTAATATGTTGGAGATTTAGAGAATCTATTATATATATTCGAGGTTCTTCAGCAATAGATAATCATCTGTATTTGTTTATAGATTCTTAGTCAATGGTATCCTTTGACACATTATATAGAAATATCTTGGTAATTATGATAACCATACTGGTTTTAATGCCACTCAGTTGGGCACTTCAAGTTTATTTTCATTCAGAATGACATATACTTATTTCAGAGTTGGGATCGTACCCGCAGATGGGCTACCTACGTCTCCTTTGTTTTAGAAAAGGAATCAGAACCCACGTAGTTCAAGTAGAGAAGTATGAGGTTTACGCATGATTGAGGGCTCAAAGAAAGATTTTGTAATTAATTTTACACTATAAGCTAATGTGAGTCATGCTCGGTGTGAGAATCAAGAGGTATAGGTAAAACCTGACAATTGTGCCATCATAAGAAATGATGTGGGGATTATGTATGTATGACTTCCCAATAATAGATGAATATTATGATTTACATCGGGGTTGAAACCTAGAAACAAGGTCTATAAAGGTATATGTGCATTATTGAAATTTGGATACTTAACTTAGGGCTTACACCTGAGAAGGATGCCCAAATTATAAGGGACGTATGAGTGGGTTTTACTCCTGAGAAGAAATCCCAAATCAAAAAAAAATTAAGACAGGTTAAGAGAAATTATGACTGGGACATATTCCGGATAAGGAGGCCCAGGTTAAAGGGACATGAGAATTGGGTCCTACTCCTTAGGAGGAGGCCAAGGTCAAGGTAATTATGGATGGGGTTTACTCATGAGGCAGATGAAAAAATTTGGGAACATGAAGACTGGGGCTTACTCTTAAAAAGGAGGCCCAGGTTAAAGGGACTAGCGAACTAGGGCTTACTCCTAAGGAGGAGTCTCAGGTTAAGGGAATTATGGTTTGGGCTTACTCCTAAGGAGGATGCACATATTTGGGAACATGACGACTGGGCTTACACCTGAAAAGGAGGCCCAGGTTAAAGATCCACTCATCATAAATGAATGATGTTGAATGAATCAAATCTCTCACTTTAGTGATATAAAGATATGTAAATCACTACGTTTTGAGAATTTTTCCACAGAATTCCTTTCAGATAAGGATGCAAATCAAGGAAACATGCCATAAAATAACTTTGAATAGTGTCTTGAATACTAAATCTTGAATAGTAGATGTAACGCCCCGACCCCAGCTACCCAGAGTCGGTGCATTACTTACATAACATTGGCATGATCACAAGAAAGATCAAATCCTGAAAGACCGATTGGTTTAGTAGCCTTGGAAACACTAGATATAATCATAAAGTTTTACATTACATTTCAAAGTGAAAACTACTACAACAACAAAGTCTTCATATCCACACTATTAACCCCTCATAATATCCCTGCAAGTCATTCATAATTTACTTCTTCACTACCTGGGAAAAATAAAACATAGAAAAGGGGTGAGCTCAAATGCCCAGTAAGGATAACAATATAGCGGAACATTCAAAATAAGCATAAACATTTAAGGCAATGAATTACTAAAACAAAAGCCTTTTAAAATTGAACTTCAACATAGTATGGAAAAAGTAAAATGAAATAATGCCATTTACTTGTTCACATGGATATTCTACTAATCGAATAATCACATCCAATATCAATAACCACATTCATAATGTTGGAATGCATAATGCCAGACTATCATAACCACATAGCCAAGGCCTCGTGCCAAGACTACAAATAAGATTTTGTCAAGGCCTTGTGCCAAGACACTAGTTTGTCTCATGAGACCTACCGATGCATCGAGGAGCTATAGCGGGCTCCACCCGTCACTTATTAAGTCCAATGCATTCCCATATGAAAAGGTTTAAACATAACATAAACATTCGTATTAAAACTAGAATACGAAATGTCAATAATTTCACCATAAACTATGAATGGTATAAAAATAGCACATCCACAGTCAAACATATCACAAAACCTTCAATACAATATAGAAGTTTTGTATCATAATAAATCAACTTCAAATAGTCTTAAAATCCATTCAAAGGATGTTGACATAGATGAAATCAAAATTCTTTTTAAAGAAGTATCTCCTTTTATTTTGAAATAAAACATTTTCTTTGAAAATATTCTTATAAGCTTGTATGGAAAGCTTCGACGATTTTATAACGGCGTAAAATAACCGCACCCGACGTATAAGTTAAAAAAAACATTCTTATCTCAATTCTATCGAAAAGGTTAAAAAGGACCTTGTTTTGAAAACGACGAAAAGATTCCTTTATAAACCTCTTATAAAAATTCAAACAAGGGTATAAATGACTTTAACCCATAAAAAATGTTTTGAAATACATTTTTAAGAAACATGGATGTGGATGATAAAGATATCCCAGTAGATTATTACGTATAAACAACCTCGGATAATGAAGAGATTGTGAAATAACCATTACCTTGTACTTTTCCTTGGTTGGGGTAGGTTAACCTCCTGTATAATGGTGAAATAATTGTTATTAAATTATACAAGAATCATATATATTAATATGATATCATATATGATCTTTTAACATTGATTTATTAATAATATCTTAGAATTATCATCGTTTCGGGTGTTAACTTACTCATTTTCTTTTATATGTTTTGTTACATAAGCCATGTTTGTTGTATCTTATTCATATCCAGAATGATATCAAGTCCTTAAACATCATTTTTAAATCATAAAATGATAATTATACTTGAATGGATACGATGGAGAATGAATCTCATCGCGTTCGTGGAGACGGTAGTCCGTACGTACGCACGAGCGACAATATCATTCTTTTGATATTAAAATAATATATAAATGGATGGTATATCATATATACAGAATCATTAACATGTTATATTTATTATTTACATGATTTACACATCATTATTATACCCATCTAAATAATATTATATTGAATAACAATTACACCACGACGTGGAGACGGTAAGCCGTACGTACGCACGTATGGTGACATGTTATTCAAAGGGTGGATAGAATACTGAATATTATTGTACCATATTTATAATAACATCACAGTATATGTGAGATACTGGAGTTATTATTTCAGAATGGTAAGAACAAAGGAAGAAGAAGTGGAAGAAGAAATGAACTTAGAAAAGGGTGGTGAAATCATTACCTCTTCTTTGGGTTCTTCCTTTTGATTTGATCAAAAGGGCTCCTTAGGTTGGCTTTCTGATCAAACTAAGGCCTCTAGGTTGTAGTGAGGGATGTTGGGAGAGTATTTGGGCAGAGTTTGGCCGAACCAAAAGGCTTTGAAGGTGTTAATAAAAGAGAAGGATGAGTGCCCTTTTATAAGAGGGGTGAGGGGCACCTTTGGAAAAGTTAGAAATATTAATTTATAATAAATTCATATTCGGTTTACAAAGGCTCCAAAGTTGACTATTCAAAGGATGAGGTGGGGATAGGTCGAAAACAACTCATCCAATAGAATTTAGATAGGTTTGGGTACTTATATTAACCTTATCTTTAAGTATTAACTCTAAGTTAATTAGTTTCACTTTTACAATGTCTCTTTGTATTTTTATATTACATGGTTAATATACTTACCATATACATACAAGCGACCCCCAAGTGGTCCATTAATGATTAACCTATCATAATATAAGTCTCTTGGCAGAACCTTAGATTTTTAGGAATTTAATATCAATTAATAATATAATATTTGTTTTAAGAACTCTTTTATGTCAATTTTGACACTATTCAATAGTTGATTTTTGTGAAACTCATAACAGATTGATTACTTCGAAAAAGTCAATTAAATCAATACTAATATATCATATTATCCTAGAAAATTAGTGTAATTCATTAAAAGTTTAATATTATATTTATTTGGGTATTTATAATATCAATTATGTTAATTTTCTACTATTTTAGTAATTACTGCATCATCATTGTGTCATAAATAAAATAAATTATTTAATGTCTAAAAATTATAAATAAAATATAATTATTTAGAAAATCTTTTTATCTTTCTAATGAATATTTATAATCAAAAATACAACATGTATAACCCTATGTAAAAATTGTCCTTCTAAAAGATGTAAGCTTATGCCATTTTTATTTTTATTTTAGCTTTATTAATATAATGTGTCATTATCACTTACAAGTGGATCCATGGGGTCCCAAAATAGACCCAATGATGCCCATGGTCGACCATGTATCAAACAATAGGGTTAATACACGTTTTAGGGTAATTTTGTATTATTATAATATTATTTTTTAACCCTTATTTACCGGATTTACCCTTAACCATGGTAAATAAAATATTTACCGCAGTAATTATTCAAAATGTCTAAAAATAAAAGTTACCTATTTACACAATTTGAACATCCTGATTCCAAATATGGAATCCATTTTCCTAAATTCAAAACACAGAAGTGGCAGAAATTAATTTAAAATTAATTCCCGCTGTCAAAACAAATAGCGTGTTTTTAAGAAATAATAACTATCAAAAGATTGACACTTGTTTATGTTCGGTTTAATTGTAAAATTATGTCCAATGACCAACATTATATTAAATGGTAAAAATATATTCTAAATATACTTTAAAACCACTCAAATTCACAATTTATCACTATTAATTATTTTGATTAAAAAAGTTGTTTTTAATTAAAATTTAGTAATTTTCACTATTCATCAAAATATGAAAGTTATCCGAAAAGTACCAAAATTTCACCTTAGGCTAAATTCGATATTCCGAATCCAAAAATGAAGTCCATTTTGAAATATAAAATATATATAATTTCAAAAATTAGGTATTACTATTCATAACGGCTAGTTTGATCGGTTGTGGTGTGTGTTAAAACTCGAAGTTGCGTACAACACACACTACTGTTTTATTCAAAGGAAAGCATACCGTGTAAGCTTGGGATGTTTCATTTTAAATTTTTGATGTCCCCATTTAGTCAAAAAGTTTAAAATATTTTATTTAAAAAGGTTTCACTATTAAAAGTTGATAAAAGTGTAATACTGAAAATGAATCTGTTCTTGCATTATGACTAAGAAACTCATAATATGGATTCTAAAATTATAAGGATTATATAATGTTTAAAATGTAGTTAATTCTATTCATGACCTCTTTTAATGGCTTTTTTATTTGTAATTCATGGTGTGATTGAACTCGGTGTTGCGTGTAATGCAAGTTATTGAATTATTTTGAAGAAATAACATACTATGAAATCTTGGGGTGTTACATTCTCCCCTCCTTCAATAAATTGCGTCCTCGCAATTTGAAATTGTTATTCGAAAATAGAAAATATATTTGTGGGAAAACCCGCATAGGAAATTGGTTTACTAATATTTAGTCTTAATATGAGAAAAAGAGAAATGAAAGGGTCACCACCAAATTATGATCTCGATTAGGAGAACATTGGTGGCAATTAGAGACATATAATTGCAGGAAAAACGTAAATATTTATAGGTAGTGATTGAGGTCATCAATCACAAACAAGTATAAAATTGAGGTTCTTAAACTCATCAATCTATGATGATTTGAAATACTATCGGTTCAACAAAACATAGGGTATTGGGATAACACATTTTTGACGTTTCAAAATATCTTAGTTGAAATCCCACATCGAAAAATGAATTAATGAGGCCTCTATTTTAAACAAAGAGTGGAAAGTATGAAGATTACCGAACATAACACATACTAGGGTTCCATGTAGGAAAATATGGATATGGAGGATAAATCTAACCATCAATTATCTGATGGAGAGTGGTAGAGAACATGTCTATGAAAAGGCCAAAAATCCCAAAGCCATAAATTAGTGATGATTTAAGGTACCATCTAGGACAACATTTTTGTTCTAAGTTCCTTTTATTAATGTTGAGGAATTTATTTATGAGATTGGCTAAGATCATAAGGAGATATACTTACTTTATAATTAGAGTTTTATCCATTAATAAATTTCTACCACAAACTCATCTTTCACTCTAGAATGTAAAAATTTCTATTTACACTATTCGTATAGGGTTCCAAAATAAACGAATTTATAATTCATCTACAAGATCTTTTAATGAAAACTACATTATTTATTCTAATACATCTCGTGGGACAGTGGTAGGTGATACACCCTTGTCGCCCTTCAGTTGCGGGTTCAAGTCTCGCAGCCTTGCCGGACGCGACGGGTTGCCGCCCGACCTCCGGGTTGTCCTTTTATAGCAATCCAAAATAATCCAAACTAGAACTATCCAAAATACTTCTGTCTAAACTCACAGTCCAACATTTATAAGGAAGGTAAACATAATATAGATCCTTTTTACCCCGTAATAGAATATGAATACCTTCATCATGTATTACCATATTCCTTATTGATTACATTCATGCTCCCTTATTCCATATAGAATGCTGGATATAATTCATTAATCCAAAAATGTTTTAAACCCCAAAAATGATGGAATATACAAATCATTGATCAGTTCCAAGGTAGTCAAGAATATCCAATATAATTTATCCAAAACAATCACATATTATTCCAAAATCACTACCTCAGTATCAGAACTATATTATGATTTATCATTCTCTCAACCATATATTTTCCAAAAATTTATCCTGCTATTGAGTCACTTTTCTTTGTTCCACACAATCTCTAGTCCTTAATGAAATAGTACTGCAGTACAATCCTTATATTATTATAACAAGTACATTGTTGATACAACATTCAATTGACATAATCAACATAAGAACTCTAATCATTCCTCTTCATCTGTGGTAGTATCATAACTTGATTATTATCCAATAGCATCATTTGCAGCATAGTCTGATGACTGGGACATAGGTTCGCGTAGTGTCCAAACTCCTTGCAAATGAAGCATTGTACATTTGAAACCATTTTCTTACCCTTGCAGTCACGTACTTTGTTCCCTTTTCCTCCACACTTATAACAAACTCCCATTCCTTTCAGGCAAGTTCCAGGGTGTTTCTTTCCACAGTTACCACATATGGGAAAATTATTCTTTTCCCTCTTCCCTTTATCCATCTTTCTTTCTTCCATCCTTTTCTTCTCTTGCTTCCCTTCAAAGCCATAGGACTCAGTAAACTCTTTACTTATCTTATTAACACATGATATTATTTCTTCATATGATGATAATACATGGGAGACTATTTCTCTTATAAATTCTGGCTTAAGACAATGAAAGATATGATCCTTCTTTCTCTTTGGATCATGTGCATTGCTGGAGTTCTCATTCCTTCTACTGGGCGCCATTTCTAAACAATTGCATAAACTAGATCAGTTTATGAATCAAAATACATAATCCCATACTTATAAAACACTTAACATAAATTGAACTATTTATGGATATAATCCATAATCATAAAAATGTTTTCTTTGAGGAAGTATATACTCATAAACCCTTCATAATGATTTGTAAAGAAAATGAGAGTTATCCTAAGCATATCCCCCGGGGGTGTCGTAACCAAGAGTGCAGCAAGGCCCGTTGTCGTGCACCAGTTCCCGTTCGAGTCTAGCTCAAAGCGGTGTTTTCGGGTTTTACCCCTAGGTACATCTGTGCCAGAGCCGCCTCTACCTTCTCGTATCCAGACAGGGATGTATTGCTCGGAAAACTCACAAAATCTCTACAATACCAAAATTCTAGGAAGTTCTTCTATACTAATCCTCAAAGTTCATCTTAGGTCTACGTGCTCTAATCAGAGTTTATCTAAATCTAGCTTCCAAGGTTTGTACTAAACATCCTCTGATACCAACTGTAACGCCCCGACCCCAGCTACCCAGAGTCGGTGCATTACTTACATAACATTGGCATGATCACAAGAAAGATCAAATCCCGAAAGACCGATTGGTTTAGTAGCCTTGGAAACACTAGATATAATCATAAAGTTTTACATTACATTTCAAAGTGAAAAACTACTACAACAACAAAGTCTTCATATCCACACTATTAACCCCTCATAATATCCCTGCAAGTCATTCATAATTTACTTCTTCACTACCTGGGAAAAATAAAACATAGAAAAGGGGTGAGCTCAAATGCCCAGTAAGGATAACAATATAGCGGAACATTCAAAATAAGCATAAACATTTAAGGCAATGAATTACTAAAACAAAAGCCTTTTAAAATTGAACTTCAACATAGTATGGCAAAAGTAAAATGAAATAATGCCATTTACTTGTTCACATGGATATTCTACTAATCGAATAATCACATGCAATATCAATAACCACTTTCATAATGTTGGAATGCATAATGCCAGACTATCATAACCACATAGCCAAGGCCTCGTGCCAAGACTAAAAATAAGATTTTGTCAAGGCCTTGTGCCAAGACACTAGTTTGTCTCATGAGACCTACCGATGCATCGAGGCGCTATAGCGGGCTCCACCCGTCACTTATTAAGTCCAATGCATTCCCATATGAAAAGGTTTAAACATAACATAAACATTCGTATTAAAACTAGCATACGAAATGTCAATAATTTCACCATAAACTATGAATGGTATAAAAATAGCACATCCACAGTCAAACATATCACAAAACCTTCAATACAATATAGAATTTTTGTATCATAATAAATTAACTTAAAATAATCTTAAAATCCATTCAAAGGATGTTGACATAGATGAAATCAAAATTCTTTTTAAAGAAGTATCTCCTTTTATTTTGAAATAAAACATTTTCTTTGAAAATATTCTTATAAGCTTGTATGGAAAGCTTCGACGATTTTATAACGGCGTAAAATAACCGCACCCGCCATATAAGTTAAAAAAAACATTTTACCTCAATTCTATCGAAAAGGTTAAAAAGGACCTTGTTTTGAAAACGACGGAAAGATTCCTTTATAAACCTCTTATAAAAATTCAAACAAGGGTATAAATGACTTTAACCCATAAAAAATGTTTTGAAATACATTTTTAAGAAACATGGATGTGGATGATAAAGATATCCCAGTAGATTATTACGTATAAACAACCTCGGATAATGAAGAGATTGTGAAATAACCCTTACCTTGTACTTTTCCTTGGTTGGGGTAGGTTAACCTCCTGTATAATGGTGAAATAATTGTTATTAAATTATACAAGAATCATATATATTAATATGATATCATATATGATCTTTTAACATTGATTTATTAATAATATCTTAGAATTATCATCGTTTCGGGTGTTAACTTACTCATTTTCTTTTATATGTTTTGTTACATAAGCCATGTTTTTTGTATCTTATTCATATCCAGAATGATATCAAGTCCTTAAACATCATTTTTAAATCTTAAAATGATAATTATACTTGAATGGATACGATGGAGAATGAATCTCATCGCGTTCGTGGAGACGGTAGTCCGTACGTACGCACGAGCGACAATATCATTCTTTTGATATTAAAATAATATATAAATGGATGGTATATCATATATACAGAATCATTAACATGTTATATTTATTATTTACATGAGTTACACATCATTATTATACCCATCCAAATAATATTATATTGAATAACAATTACACCACGACGTGGAGACGGTAAGCCGCACGTACGCACGTATGGTGACATGTTATTCAAAGGGTGGATAGAATACTGAATATGATTGTACCATATTTATAATAACATCACAGTATATGTGAGATAGTGGAGTTATTATTTCATAATGGTAAGAACAAAGGAAGAAGAAGTGGAAGAAGAAATGAACTTAGAAAAGGGTGGTGAAATCATTACCTCTTCTTTGGGTTCTTCCTTTTGATTTGATCAAAAGGGCTCCTTAGGTTGGCTTTCTGATCAAACTAAGGCCTCTAGGTTGTAGTGAGGGATGTTGGGAGAGTATTTGGGCAGAGTTTGGCCGAACCAAAAGGCTTTGAAGGTGTTAATAAATGAGAAGGAGGAGTGCCCTTTTATAAGAGGGGTGAGGGGCACCTTTGAAAAGTTAGAAATATTAATTTATAATAAATTCATATTCGGTTTACAAAGGCTCCAAAGTTGACTATTCAAAGGATGAGGTGGGGATAGGTCGAAAACAACTCATCCAATAGAATTTAGACAGGTTTGGGTACTTATATTAACCTTATCATTAAGTATTAACTCTAAGTTAATTAGTTTCACTTTTACAATGTCTCTTTGTATTTTTATATTATATGGTTAATAGACTTACCATATACATACAAGAGACCCCCAAGTGGTCCATTAATGATTAACCTATCATAATATAAGTCTCTTGGCCGAACCTCAGATTTTTAGGAATTTAATATCAATTAATAATATAATATTTGTTTTAAGAACTCTTTTATGTCAATTTTGACACTATTCAATAGTTGATTTTTGTGAAACTCATAACAGATTGATTACGTAGAACAAAGTCAATTAAATCAATCCTAATATATCATATTATCCTAGAAAATTAGTGTAATTCATTAAAAGTTTCATATTATATTTATTTGGGTATTTATAATATCAATTATGTTAATTTTCTACTATTTTAGTAATTACTGCATCATCATTGTGTCATAAATAAAAAAAATTATTTAATGTCTAAAAATTATAAATAAAATATCATTATGTAGGAAATCGTTTTAGCTTTCTAATGAATATTTATAATCAAAAATAAAACATGTATAACCCTATGTAAAAATTTTCCTTCTAAAAGATGTAAGCTTATGCAATTTTTATTTTTATTTTAGCTTTATTAATATAATGTGTCATTATCACTTACAAGTGGATCCATGGGGTCCCAAAATAGACCCAAAGATGCCCATGGTCGACCATGTATCAAACAATAGGGTTAAGACACGTTTTAGGGTAATTTTGTATTATTATAATATTATTTTTTAACCCTTATTTACCGGATTTACCCTTAACCATGGTAAATAAAATATTTACCGCAGTAATTATTCAAAATGTCTAAAAATAAAAGTTACCTATTTACACAATTTGAACATCCTGATTCCAAATATGGAATCCATTTTCCTAAATTCAAAACACAGAAGTGGCAGAAATTAATTTAAAATTAATTCCCGCTGTCAAAACAAATAGCGTGTTTTTAAGAGATAATAACTATCAAAAGATTGACACTTATTTATGTTCGGTTTAATTGTAAAATTATGTCCAATGACCAACATTATATTAAATGGTAAAAATATATTCTAAATATACTTTAAAACCACTCAAATTCACAATTTATCACTATTAATTATTTTGATTAAAAAAGTTGTTTTTAATTAAAATTTAGTAATTTTCACTATTCATCAAAATATGAAAGTTATCCGAAAAGTCCCAAAATTTCACCTTAGGCTAAATTCGATATTCCGAATCCAAAAATGAAGTCCATTTTGAAATATAAAATATATATAATTTCAAAAATTAGGTATTACTATTCATAACGGCTAGTTTGATCGGTTGTGGTGTGTGTTAAAACTCGAAGTTGCGTACAACACACGCTACTGTTTTATTCAAAGGAAAGCATACCGTGTAAGCTTGGGATGTTTCATTTTAAATTTTTGATGTCCCCATTTAGTCAAAAAGTTTAAAATATTTTATTTAAAAAGGTTTCACTATTAAAAGTTGATAAAAGTGTAATACTGAAAATGAATCTGTTCTTGCATTATGACTAAGAAACTCATAATATGGATTCTAAAATTATAAGGATTATATAAAGTTTAAAATGTAGTTAATTCTATTCATGACCTCTTTTAATGGCTTTTTTATTTGTAATTCATGGTGTGATTGAACTCGGTGTTGCGTGTAATGCAAGTTATTGAATTATTTTGAAGAAATAACATACTATGAAATCTTGGGGTGTTACAGTAGAGGTGGATTTGAATAAGAGAGGTGAATAAGTAGGAGGGTCACCCAAAAAGAGTGAGGTGTGAATGTCCTGTGTGGGCGTGCAAATCCTGGTCGTGCAAGTATACATGCGCGACACATTGGTACTTGCGTGACTGTAAACCCTTTGGGTAAAACATGGTCGAGGCTTGGTTCAATCCCATAGTTTTATCCTTAAAGGATTTTAAAAGTGTGGAACGCATGTTTTGTTGAAAGGATTGGGCGGCGCACAAGTGTTGCCATTTCCCTTAAGGGCTGGCCACATAGGCGCACACGTGTTGATGAGTTTCAACACTTAGGACATGATTCCCCTATTTTTATCTACCATTATAGGTAGGAAATTACCTTAGAAATGACCGGAATACTTCAAGCATAGACTAGGGCGACCAGAGATTAAATCTGACTTTTGGATTTTTTTCGTCCCTAAAATGGGGGGACCACCAGGGGTATTTATAGGCCAGGGAAGAACTTGGGTGAAAATCAATGAGGTCGCGCAAGTCACCTGTGCGACTACTATGCGTCGCACAAGTATACATCCGCGACGCAGGTGGGAAGAAATTATTCTTCATGCCTTTGTCGATTTTTTATGTTTCTCTATAGGATGAATCACATTGGACTAAGGTATTTCCCTTTCTTAGTCATTAGACTCTGTGACAGAAAGGAGAATCAACAAAATCCCCCCTCAGAGTTGGATCTAAAAGAAATGATGATGTGACTCTCAGGTAAAGAAGAAAGCCAAGGAACCTACGGCGTGCAAGTGTTGAGCGCACATGTGTTGATCGCGCAAATGATGGTGCTTAGGTGTTGAGAACACTGACATTAAGCACGTAGGGTTGCAGAATGGCCTATATATATGTGGCAATTCTCGCACAAAGCACCCGAATTTCAAACTTTCGAGCTCTCGCCACACAAGTTTCCTTCGTCGCACAAGTTACTATGTTTTCTTCTACTTCCATTTTTGTCGCGCTACTTTAAATTTTTATCTAAGCCAATAGTCCTAGAAAACATAATTTGATTTTTTCTAGGATTATTATAAATAACCCTACAAAATTTGAATATTTTAATTCCCCAACATTACATAAATCATACTAAATGTTTGTTTAGTGAGCTGGAACTGGACTTTTGTTCAGAGTTCCCATGTCTCTTGTGGTCAGTTTAAAGTCATGCACGTCGGACATAAAAAGGAAAAAAATTTAGGTCAAAATTTTGTTGACCGAATGGACTAAAAATGACTCTATTGTTTTACAATTTATCTGAAAACATATTACCACACTCAATTATGAGGGAAAAATGTAAACTATGACTTAAGAAATTTTGAATCTGAGGAATGATATGAAAAATGGCTAAAAGTAATTAGAAGAACTAGTTTCCACGAATGAAGTTACCACTATTTAACAAACCCATTAGGGGGTTGAATTATACAGGGCCGCCGAAGGGAATTGGATGCATAGACAAATAACAGCATCTTTTGACTGACAGGTCCATAATATAGACTAATTATGCAAGGCCGCCTAAGGGAACGTGCTGCATAGTCTGGCAAAAGAACTCTAAAATGTTTACTTTTCTACTGCTAAAAATCCAGTGGAAGTTTAAGGATATTCAAATTTTCCAAATCATAGAGTTTTCTGTATGGAGAGATGTACTTGAATATGGAGAAGATATTTCCAAAAAAGACTGTCTAAGAACTGGATGAATGTCACCCCAACGAAGGTCTGACCCAAACATAGGGAAGGGAAATATAAACCATAGACTTGAATACTTTCAGACCATAAAAAAGAGTATGGGACACATATGTTAAGGATGGCTATTTTTTTCGATCCCTAAATATTGTCGTTAAGACAAATAATGAACTAAAAAGTTTTCCTCCAATGAATTAAGTTACTATTATTTAAGAAACCCGTTAGGGTGTGGACTTATTCAGGGCTGCCTAATGGAATTTTCTACATAATCAAATAATAGCATCTTTTGGCTGACAGGTCCATTATGTAGATTGTTTATGCAAGGCCGCCTAAGTGCACGTGGTATATAGTTAGGCAAAAGAACTCTTAGAAATTGGACATTTTGTGACCAGATGTCAGGAAAAGGGTTATGGATATCTGAAAATATTTAAGGTTAGGAGTATAAAACCTAAAATGGGAAATTATTCAATGCATGTAGAGATACACAGACCAATGCTAACCATAATAACGTTGTGGCTAGGTCCTGAATTGAGATGTTGGACTTTACTACATATCTCATTAAAATGAGAACCAAGACAAATGTAGTTCTTGAAATATAGTTTAATGTCATGTAGGATGAGATTATTAGAGATCTTAGTTTAGGTTCATAGAGCTCAGACCATTAAAAGGAGTACATAGTATGTGATTTCATAAGGGGACTTTTCTATCAGGGAACTGAAAGTGGAATTTGGGGTTAGGCCCAAATACATGGGGCTAGGTTCGAGGGACACTCAAACGTTCATACGTATCCCATAAGGATGGGAATCAATCCGCATGTAGTTATAGAAATAACCTTTGTACAGATTTGGTTCGTACAAGTGAAGGGTGAAAAGGGGACTTTAGTTCAATGATGGTTTGACTCAAGATAAAAAGGTTCAGGCATTTCCATGTATGCACGTAGTCTTTGGAATATAACATGATTGGAGATCAATGTAAATAACGATTCCCTCTCAGATGAGGGTATCAAATAATGTTGTAGTGTATTGTCGTAAAGGAAAAAAGTGTTGTACATTTTAATGTCATATAGCAAGGAAAAAGTTGATCCAATGTGAGGAGATCAATTCTGGGGGTGGCTTCATAAATCGACATCATATGAGATGAAGGTGAACCGATTTAAATAGATTGGTTTTGGGATTGAACCTTAGGAGGTTGCCTATGTTCATAGCCTATAAGGCAGTGATCAAAGTCCGTGTTGTTTTATTACATAATGAATTGGTGATCAAGTTGTTTTTTGAGAATAAAGACCTAAAAATGGTGTTGGTACTTACGCATGGTTAGCGGCCTAGAGAGGGTGTTATGGTTGAAGTTTACTCTAAGCTCACGTGAGTCATACTCGGTGTGAGAAACAACAGGTAGAAACAAACCTAACGATGCACAGTTTAAATTCATGTAGGACGTATGAAGGGACTATGATGTTTAAAGTCTTGCAGTGAGGACTATTGCTCCTACTCAATTTAATGTCATTTAGTAGGGGGGAAATTCAGTTTAATGTCATGTAGGACGTATTAAGGGGCATTGTTCAGTTTTATGTCATGTAGTACAAAAGAGCAGTATAGTTTAATGTCACGTAGGACAAATATAGGGACACATTTTAACATCATGTTGTACATGAACAAAGTTTAGCGTCATGTTGGACAATAAAGGTGTTGTACCGTTTAGCATCATGTAGCTAAGACGATGGGGACAATACAGCTTAACGTCATGTTGGATGAAAAGGGGGACTGTGCAGTTTAATGTCATGCAGTAAGGATAAAATACATTTTAACATCATACAGGACGTATTAGTAACTTTTTCACAGTTTAACATAATGTTGGATGAAAAGGGACGATACAGTTTAATGTCATGTTGGATAAAAGAAATAAAAATAGTTTATGGTCATATTCATGTACCGTGGATGGTGCATTTTATCATCCTGCTAGACGTAAGGGACTATGAAGTTTAAAGTATAGCAGCAAGGACAACACAGTTTAACGTCGTATAAGATGAATATAGGGGCAAAATTTAACATCATGGTGGACAAGAGAAATGCAAATAGTTTAAGATCTAATTCATGAACCGTTGATTGTGTATTTTGTGTTTATACAAAATAATTCTTCAAAAATCTGGCATTGGTTGGAGTTGAAATGAGTTCTCCATCCATTGAGATTAAAGAATAAGCTCCATTGGAGTAGAACTTATGTATTGAGTAAGGTCATTCCCATTCTGGTTCAAGCTTTGGAGGTTTCTTTCCTGGTATCATTGGAGTTATGTAAACCAATACCAATTCTCCCTGAATGAATGAATGAAGAAGAAATTTTTTGTTGAAAGCTCGTGTTAGTCGATTTTGATAGACATACAAGTGGGAAAAGGTGCACAATCGTTTCACATCTAATCATTCCAGTTCATCCAATTGGTTTTGAGATTGTTCATCTCGAGATGACTGATCACAAATGGATACTCTGAAAAAGTGTAATTGAACCTCAATGGGTAATATGGCTTCGGTTCCATATACCAATGAATATGGAGTTGACTGTGTTCCAGTGCGGGTTGTGGTCTGATAAGCCCATAAAGCATGAAAGAGTTTATCAAGCCATGACTTATTATCTTTATCGACCATTTATTTCATTATATTTGTCAGAGTCTTATTGAAGTCTTTTATCTGACCATTGTCCACTGCATGATACCGAGAGGAATGGTTGGATTTGAGGTTGTATTCTTAATACAACTTCCTCACCTCGGATGAACAGAAGATGGTGCCATTTTCCGTCAATATGGTATTAGGGACACCAAATCTGGTAAGGATCTTAGACTTGATGAAGCTAACAATTCTTTTAGAACTAACTTCCTTGAAAGGTATTGACTCTTCCCATTTGGAAAATAAGTCAGTAGTAGTAAGAATTTTCTTAAACTGCTTGGCTGTAGCTGAAGGGTAAGGTCCAACGACATCCATTCCCCATGTGGAAAATGGCCATGAGTATTTAGCTATATGAAGTAACTCCAGAGGTTGATGAATGAAGTTGGAATGTACATGGAATGAATGACAATTCTTTGTGAAATCAACACAATGTTTTATCATTTAAGGCCAAAAGTATCCAATCCCTCAAATTTGATTATATAGTCTATGTCCAGACTGGAGTGCACCACAGAATATTGCGTGTACTTCTTTCATGACAACCATTGTCTCTTCACCATCAATGCATCTGAAGAGAACTCCATAAAAACCTCTTTTGTAGATAATTTTTTCTAGGTGATCATGGCTTTCATAAAGAGTAAAATTGACCACTCATCTCCGGACTTGTTATTTCCTGGCTCTATTAGGTGGAAGTGTTCCACTTTGAAGGTATTCACTAATTGGTTTCTTCCATCCTGTAGTATGACCATATGGTTCAGAGATGGGAATAATTTCATTGATTTCCTCTGTTCTAGTTTGAACAAAAGGTGAAATTGTATAATGGTGGGAAATAATGATGGTTGTCTTGTCCCGATTTGGATCTTCTAATGTTGTGGCTATATTAGCTAGTGCATCAACTTGGGAATTTTGTGATCGCGGGACATAAGAAAATGCCGGTTCCGACAGAAATTCCTCCATTAAGTCTCTAACGTAATCATACAAAGGGATTATTTCAACTTTTCTGATAGCATAATCCCCATTGCCATGTTTTATTACCAGGTCTGAATCACCTTTCACCTTTATGTGATTCGCTTGTGATTGAAGTACCAACTCCAATCCTGCGATAAGAGCTTGGTATTCTACTTCATTGTTTTTCCCACCTTTTAATAATGAGAAGGAATAGGGTAGCACTTCCTTTCCTAGAGAAATGAGAACAATACGTATCCCAACATTGTTGAATTTGACATCTTCCATTTTCTTCCATATCGGACTTTTGGAAGCTCCATCAAAGTACATTTCCCATGTTTGAAGACTATCCTGAATAGATAATACTTCCTCATCCGGAAGTTCAATATCTGAAGATGTATCTTCAACTTACCGGACGTCATGTAAGCATTGGAAGACTAAGGATGAATTTGAGCAGGTTATTGTGAGATACCAATTGGACCTCGTGATGTTGCAGGTAGTGTCTCAACTCTTTAACTACAAAGATCAATGCAAGGAAGCACTTTTAAATATTTTAATATCGGTTTTCTGCTTCAACCATCATCCGACTGTGATAGTAGAGGTTGTTTTCATTCCCATCATCATCCTTCTGAGTAAGAAAGGCACCCAATTATTTCTATAAAGCTGTCAAATAAAGGATAATTAGCCTTACTTCAATAGGTGGCATTAATACCAGTAGACTCAATAGATATTTCATGATGATATCGAATGCTTCTTTCCATTCTTCAGTACACTAGTAAGTGAATCCTTTTCATCGATTCGGTGAAGGGTAATATTTTTCCTACCAAATTGGTGATGAGACGCTGAATATAGGCTAAGTGACCTTGATTTCCTCCAAATTATTTCAAATTTCGAGGAGGTTACATACCAAGGATTGACTTTGACTTCTCTGGATCGACTTTGATACCACGATTTCGTAAAACAAAGCCGAGAAATTTTCCTGAGGATACCCGAAAAGCACATTTTAAGGGGTTCATCTTCAAATTGTGTTGTCTATGTTTGTGGAATATGAATTCCAAATCATCCAAGTGATTAGAATGTTGCCTGGATTTAACCACCAAATCATTTACATAACATTCAAAAAATGTCTTTAAAAGGATTTGAAGATACAATGCATGGCACACTGATATGTTGCTCCTGCGTTCTTTAGGCCAAAGGGCATTACCCGATAGCAAAACACACCCTGAGGGGATCTGAAGGCTATAGATTCTTCATTTTCTGGAGCCATTCGGATATGATTATACCCAGAATATCCATCCATGAAAGAAAGTGCTTCGTAGCCAGCTGTTGCATCAATTAAGAGTCCTGTAATAGGAACTAGAAAATCATCCTTAGGACAATTACGATTAAGATATCTTAAATCAATGCTAAATCAAAATTTTCGTTCTTATTCTTCATAGGGACAATATTAGCAAACCATTTCGGATATTGAACTTATCTGATGAAGTGATCTTTGATAATCTTGTCCACTTCAGCTTCAATTTTGGAAGCATAAGTTTGGTGTGTTCTTCTCGCGGCTTTCTTGAATCTGCGATGTTCTTCTGGAAAACCCAGATGATGAGTAACAACATCACGATCAAGCCCTGGAATCTATGTATATTTCCAAGAAAATATATCTCGATTTTTTATAAAAAATAAAATATACATTTTCTTCTCTTCAAGAGTCATGGACACACTAATTAAAGTAGGGAGTGGATAGTCTTTTTTACCCAGATTTATTTCTCTGAGTTCATCCACATTAGTAGAGATACCCTCTTCAAAAGCTGGAGGAGAAACCTTGAGATCTTCCTCTTCTTCTTCAACATGTGTTATTTCTTTTGTTTCTACTTGCATAGTAGATGATGAAGCAGAATTAGCATGCTCAAGAGAGATGTTAAAATTTGAACATCTTGAAGAAGAGGCTTCCATTTCTGACCCTATTCATGATGAAGGGTCTTCCTGGGGTAATAAATAGGAGATGATGGATTATGAATCGACATAATCATTCACATCTGTCATTTCTATAACTTATTCTAGCCTAGTTGGTGAAGTATAGACTTGCTGGATTTCAGAAAATGAAATGAAGGTATCCCCATTTGAGATTTCATCATTGTTTGGTCAATCACCAATTTCTCCCATGCTGTCTAGCTTGATTTTTGTGATTGACATTATGGAAGTTTCCATAAGAGTATTTTGATTTGGGTCTATCCTTTCAATTTGACTGATGGGAAACACCAAATCTGTACTCACATGTGTAAATGGATTTACTGGAATCCTTTCCAAACCAAATGGAGCATTAACCTTGGTAACCTCCATTACTATGGATTTCTCCTTTCCCTTCCTGTGATATAATTATGCCTCAATATATTGAGATTCAAATGTCTTAAATGGGGTTTTATCACCATACAATGTCCCAATTTTACCATCGAAACAATATTTGATACATTGATGGTATGCTGAAGGGATAGCCGCATGTTGATGTAGCAAAGGTCTTCCAAGCAAGATGTTGAAGGCTGTATCATGATCAACAACCATGAAATCTGAATTGGATACAAGGTCTCCAAACTGAGTTCTACGTGTAATCTCGCACAGTGGTTCTTATTCATTTTTATCATATCCTTGAAACATCAAAGTAGAAGATGATAAATCAGATTCCATGAGGCCCAATCGACGAAGTGTACGAATGGGGATGAGGTTGACTCCTGATCCATTATCGATGAAAATTCTTCAGATTTCTAAACCATTGACATTTCCATATAAGTACAATGGTATAATATTTCCATGAACGACATCATCTTCATCTTCATCTGTGAAAGATATCACTGCAGGGAATTCTGTAGTATTATTCTCTACATGGTAGACTTCAGCTGCAACAATTTCTGTTTCAAACTCCTACGGACTTGACAAAGCCTCGATGAGTGCCTCCTGAAGATCCTTTGATAAATTCAAGGCATCCAGAATTGATAACTTGCCTGGTATGTGGGTCAACTGTTTCAATACATCATATTTTTCATCCAAAGGTCTATGTTTCCCAATAGGATCATGAGGTTTTGTAGGTGCCATAGGAGTTGATTCTTTGGATATAGATGATTCCTGTAACTGGGTAGTAATTGAAAATACTCCTGGATTTTGATGATTAGATCGATTAGGTATATTATATTACATAGAGGGAGAAGATGGAATATCCAACCGATCATCCAGAATAATTGTTCCAGGATTGAATCAACTATTGTTGGAAGATCTTGCTTGTTATTGTTGAGCTCTCTGAAAGGCTCTGCCACGAGTTTCTACTGCATATACAGTTATGGTAGGGGTAGAATTGGAATAGTGGATTCTGGGATATCCACGTCTTCCTCTATATCCTAGACCATTGGAACTCCCTTTGATTCCTCTGTTTGATACAGGGAACTCAGGCTCATCAAAATCAACATTATGACTGGCATAAGGATCTGTTAAGTGAATCATGTTAACATAACCAAAGATCTATTATTTATCTGATGAAGACTATGCATGTTCATCCAGTTTAGGTTGTTCCGTTTGGTGGGATGGTGCCCATGGATTTGAAGTAAATGGAATAAAATATGCCAGAGTCAAAGACAACATGGGCTTTGACACAATTTTATCTTCTTCTTATTGTTCCTATTTCTTTGAATTGTGCCGTTTCTTTGAGGATTTTTTCTCAGATAAAGAGGGTTTTGCTGTGTCATTCATAGCAGAAGACACAATTGGTTTCTTCAATTGCGTTCGAAAAATGGCATGAGTTCAGTTGATCATTTTTCTGATCATCCAATAATTATATTTCTGCACATTTTTTGTTTTTTACTTCCTTCCACTCTCCTTCTTCCTCTAGATTTGTAACAGTAACACATGCTACCTGTTCTGAAGAACCTTTCAATTTGACTTGTCCCGAGTCGAACATTTTTTACAAGAAGTCTTTGATGACAAAACACTCCTGAATGGGATGCCCGAACATCTAATGAAATGGCCAGTAATTGGAACAGTCTTCAACTCTTTCCTTTTTTGGCTTTTTGGGCCTTGGCAATTGAAGCAAATTATTTTCCAGAGCTGAAATGAATTAACCAGGAACTTGTTCATTTCAGAAAGAGTAAACTTTGCTCTTCATACCATCAAATTGTTTTTGTCTTTGATCTCTTTGATTATCTTGATGAAACAGCCTATGTTGTTGATGATAAGGAGGTGGAACCCTTCGGGATGATGAAGGTTTTTAGGTGAAAGAAGGTACAAGTTCTTGTTTATGTATAACTGTACTAGTCTCTACATTACCCATTCTTCTTGCTGAAGCTGATGGAATTACAAGAGGTTTATCCTTAGTCATCATAAGAGAATCTTCAATCTGTTGAGTAATCAAAGTAAGGTCTTGAAACCCACTTGTGTATTTCACAAGGATCAACGATGTGAGTAACTCATCACGTAGATTTTCCACACAGATTGGAAAAAATTCCTCTTGATGGAGTGCTATTCTTTGGGAATATGTTAATTCCTTTTAGCAAGAAATGAAATATGAAACCCTTTCATTCTCCCTTTACAATTTTTAAGATCAAAAATTGTTGTCTTTGGCAATGTTGAGCTGAATTGAAGAAGGAATCGTTGATAGAGATCCTCCCACCCGATAATTAACCGGGATTGCAAGCTTGTGTACTAGACAAAAGTGGGCCCTTGTAATGACTGTAAAAAACACATGAGATTAACTAATTCCTATTGCTGAGGGGTTCCCATCATAGGATCACAACGAGAAAAAAATGTGTTATGTGTTTCTCTAGATCTCCAAAACGATTAAAGATTGGGAATTTGGTACTTGCAAAATTTAATGGGGGAGGAATCGCATCAACCCATTCAGGATAAGATCTCTTTTCTAGTTGAATTTGAGCATGCTTTCCCTCCATAGCTTCCAACCAAGCTGTTAATGACACAATAGTAGTTATTAACTATTGAGAAACATCCGGCTGATCTTGGACTTGAGCATGTGTAATAACTGGAGCTTGGATAGGTGCGGTGGATGGTACTGCAACTGATGACAACACCACCGGTTGTTGTTGCACATGACCCGTAGGATTAGACCTATGAGCGTGTACTAAAAAATGAAGATATTCATGATCCATTTCGGTAGCCGCAACAAATTCCATTGGATGACAGACTCCATTACACTTATAAGGAAGACTACCCTGATGTAGTTCTGTATTAAACCTCCTTAATTCCTTCATTTCATCCTCATGTTGTGCAAATCTTTTCTCTAGTGAGAGAGATTTTCCTTCTAAAGAGGAAGGGTATGTAACCTAATTCATTCCTTTCCCCTTGTTGGATCCCTTTCGGAGAGGGGAAGTGGGTTATTTGAAGGAACACCCAGATTCTGGGTAAGCATTTGATTTGGTGTATGCACAACTTCTTCATTTGTGTTTGTGTGTAAAACATCTAGAACAAGAACCTCTTCCTCTTATACCTCTGAGTGAGCCTCATTTGGTGGATCAGCAACACCAGCATTGATGACATTAATTGATTCATAATGCATTGCATCCCTTTTATAATCATTTTTGCGATATTGTCTTCTTACATTTCCCTGATAAGACATTGCCTTTTTTCGATTTGATCCCTTAGGAACTTTTTGACGAACAGTAATATGGAAGGAATCTCCTGATAATTTGGCTCTTCATTCCACTTGGGGCTTCTTCCCTAATCGAGAGAAGACTGACTTTCTCTGAGGAAGAGATAGATAATTTGAAAAATTCCCCAGTCCAGTGGATTGGGGATGTTCCTTCTGTTCCTGCTCAACACCTCAAATCCTATTTGTTGATTCCGAGGGTTGGGTTAAAAGAGTCCCCATTCTAGTGATCTGGGGTGGTTCTTGACATGATATATCTGAGGCTTTCTTAAAATCTCTTTTGATCTTGCATATTTTATTCCAGAAATTGGCTGGATGCATCAACATGCATCCACTTTTATCACCCGGCTCAAAATACTATTGGATGATTTCTGACACTCCTGTCACTTGATGATGTGCTTACTCCAAACGAGAGGCTATTCAATATTCTCTTTTTCATGATGCTTGAGTAATTCAACAACTTGTTCTCTGTATGATTGATTTTGATAAGAACTAGTTGAGGCATGTTCTTGAGCAAGCCATTGATTACAAACAAACCCAATTGGTTGTGGCCGGCCTTGGGCAATAATATTTCATGAGACCATTTTCGGCAGGCTTTGCTGACTGTAGATTACAACGGAATGTAGTGCTGCATGAACACCCCATCCCATGATATGAATACCAGATGGGGTATTGGCAATTAACTGGCGAAATCTTCTTAGTGCGCCAAGGCATGAACACTGAAGGGCTCTCTACTACTTTTCAGCCTTCGGATATCGAGAAACTGAGAGAGATGCCAAGTCAATTTGGTGTTTTAACCCTTCTATTACCATGACATTATTTTCATATGCATCATAAGATAATATTTTCTTTTTCAACTAACAAATAGTTTTCCATATGTTAAGACGAATATCATGAATTCCATCTTCCGTCAACATCTCTAGAATGTCATACTGAGAGTCAACCAAAGGCCAACACATAATTGGCACTTCACCATTCACCAGTTGTTTTCTCATATTCAAAATTTCCTCTTGAACATTTGATGAAGATTATTCTACCTGATTAGACCAGAGCTAGTGCTTCCTTGTTGCTTCATCAGATTCAACAAGATTGGTAGATAATTTACTGATCAAACTACAAGATGAACGATCCAGGGGTGGTTCGTAGAATGATGTACACCATGTTCTATCTTCTAATTGAGAAATTATTTCACCTACTAGTGGTAAAGCATCAAAAATTATTGACCTCACATTTTCAAGTGCCTCAATATAAGAGGGATTTATCATCACTACATTGACCATTGGAGCATTTTCCAGGAAATGTGAATTACTACTATGGAGAGGAATTTCGCAGCTAAATTCAACATCATTGGGAGTACCAACATAGTGGGTTATAGAAAAAGATGAAATATTTTGCTCCTTGGTCTTCTGGCCACACAGAGGGTTCTTGTGGCTTTCATCTGAAGATGAATCTTCGAGATCGACTGAATTATCATGAAGCAAGCGTTCATGGAGATGTCGTTATGGGCAGGTGTATGTGCCTTCTCAGGAGAAGTGTTCAGGTTAGTCTGATTAGATACACTCAAATCGGGTGTATGTGCCTGACTTGGTTGTCCGTATGATATGGGGTAGCATTCCCCACAACCCTCTTGGACAGGAACAGAGGTGTGTGTCTGTTCCGGAGTGAACTGTTGATGTGTCACTCCACTGGTAGGGATAGATTTATATTTTTTTCCATGAGATGCTACTGAAGCTGTTATAATATATTTGCATGCATCCAGAATATGAGTAGGGATTTGCTTCTTCTCATTCACCATTGACAGAATGTGAATTGTGATTTTAGCTGCTGGAAAGGGGTAAAACGCCCATTACATTCTTGGAGTAGGTGTATGTTTCTGCTCTTGTCCTTCTTTTCCTATCAGTGAATTCTGATAGTACACATGTTTGGGGGAAAAGAGTTGAGTCTGCCTCCTGTTTGTCACCGGAGCTTTCTGACTGAATTCTCCGAGTGCTACCAAACGAGACTACTGGTAGGTTTGATAAATACTGGCTGGTGTACGTGCCTGCTGATTGCACTCCACCGAACGTGGTTGACGAGATTCCTTCAATACTGACAGATGAGGCTGCTGGTAGGATTGATGATTGTAAGAAAGTGTATGCACCTTTTTACCAGCTCTCAACACATTGGGTTGGCGGGATCCATCGTCTGTAGTCAGATGAGCCTGCTGATTAGCTGATGATTTATAAACAGGTGTATATTCTTGTCTATAGTACTCTGCCGGAATTGTTTGGTGGGATTGGCGTGCTGTTGGAAGACGAGTCCGTTGGACAATGGAATTAAAACGGACGGGTGTGTGTGCCTGTTCGTTGCTTGCCACCATGTTAGGTTGGTGGAATTCTCCATAAATTTATGATATAATAACCTACCTATTTTTTACTATATTTCACCTTTGGTAGCTCTTCTTTCCTGCTCGCATTCGAGGAACCTATGCCGAACACCTGGAGACGATACCCTTATCATGTTGAGGGCGCACTGCTGCACGATTCTAGCGGTGATTGTTGATGGGAGCCGTTGAGAAGGACTCCTGCCTCCTTGAATTAAGGCCCTGAGGGACCTACTCATTCACCTCCGCAGAATAAGGGAGGGACTGGTGATTGCTTTCTGGGGATAACGACGCGAATCGGTTGGAGACATTGGTTGGCACCACTATCTTCTTAATCGCTTGTCGTTGTTTTCCGGACGACCAGGGTAAATTATTGACTTGGAGGGCTTTTCGAGCGGCCTCCAGTGTCAGAATAGTACCGTTTTGATGGTATTCCATAACTAGTGCATTTGATACCCAACATTGAATATGCTGAGTAGGTGATGTCATCCTCAGAGATGATGAAAATCCAGCAGGAGTAGTAGCAGAGATATTTACAGCAGAGGCATTCACGGGTGTGAATTTAAGAGAAGCCATTTCTGTAATGCAGAAGATCTTGGAAAAGAGTGCATGTTTGATATAACAGACATAATCAAGATAATTACAGCCACTACATCTTTTGCATGAGCACATATTTTATTGATTTTTGTGTTGGCCCCCTCATTGAGTTTAAATAGGGGCCTAAAAAATAAGTAAAACATAATTTTAACATGGTTAAGGATTCAAGTCGGATTTCCCATTTTTTGTTTCCTCTGCAATGGGGGGTGAATTAATTGATTTAAGGTTCAAACATTCCATGTAGTTTCTAACGGGTTTGTTTGTAGAACCAAAAACATCCAATGATTCCATATCCATTTGGACCTACTTTCCAATGGTATGTGCTCATTAGTCATAGACTGATGAGGATTAAGAATTTTAATTGGTCAAGAGGAAGGGAGGTCAGACTCATCACACCTTTTTAGGGGAATTATTATATACTCTGGGACACTCTTTATAGATTTAAGTTATGTTCGAAAATCCTTATTAAATTACCAATTATGAAAATGGGCCTTCCTTTAAATCTGACAATAAATGATTAATATGTATGAGATTTAGAAAATCTTTTATATGTATTTGAGGTTCTTCATTGATAGAGAATCATCTGTTTTTGTTTAGAGAATCTTAGTCAGTTGAATCCTTCAACACATTATATATAAATCACTTGGTCATTATGATAACCATACTGGTTTTAATGCCACTCAGCGGGGCACTTAAAGTTTATTGTCATTCAGAAAGACATAGATTTATTTCAGATTTGGGATTGTACCCACAGATGGGCTACCTACGTACCATTTTTATTGGAAAAGGAATCAGAACCCACGTAATTCGATTAGAGAAGTATGCGGTTTATGCATGATTGATGGCTCAAAGAAAGATTTCATAATTACTTTTACACTCTAAGCTCGCGTGATTCATGCTCGATGTGAGAAACAAGAGGTATTGGTAAAAATTGACAATTGTTCCATCATAAGAAATGATGTGGAGCTTATATATGTATGACTTCCAAAAAATAGATGAATATTAAGATTTAATTCAGGGAGGAAATCAAGAA
This sequence comes from Viscum album, assembly GCA_963277665.1. Taxonomy (NCBI): domain Eukaryota; kingdom Viridiplantae; phylum Streptophyta; class Magnoliopsida; order Santalales; family Viscaceae; genus Viscum; species Viscum album. The sequence continues at coordinate 284,766,611 of OY728153.1, read as the reverse complement.
CCACGATCCATAAAGGTATTTGTGCTTTTTGGAGATTTGTATACTTAACATAGGGATTAGTCCTGAGAAGGATTCCGAAATTAGTAGGGACTTATGACTGGGTTTAACTCCTGATAAGGAAGCCCAAATAAAAATTAAATGAAGACTGGTTAAGAGAAATTATGACTGGTGCTTATTCCTGAGAAGGAGGCCCATGTTAAAGGGACTTCCGAACTGGGGCTTACTTTTAATGAGGATGCCCAGATTAAGGGAGTTATGGTTGGGGTTTACTCTTGATGAGGATTCCCATATTTGGGAACTTGAAGACTAAATCTTACTCTTGAAAAGGAGGAACAGGTTAAAGGGACTTGAGAATTGGGACTTACTCCTAAGGAGGAGGCCCAAGATAAGGGAATTATGGTTGGGGCTTACTCCTTAGGAGGATTCCCATATTTGGGAAATTGAAGACTGGGTCTTAATCCTGAAAAGGAGGCCCATGTTAAAGATCTACTCATCTTAAAATATGAGTTTGAATGAATGAAATCTCTCACTTTAGTGATATAAAGATGTGTAAATCATTATGTTTTGAAAAATGTTCTGCAGAATTCCTCTGAGATAAAGAATCCAATCGAGGAAACCTGCCAAAAAATGGATTCGAAGAGTGTCTTGAAGAATAAATCTTGAATAGGAGAGGTGGATTTGAATATGAGAGGTGAATAAGAAGGAGGGGCACCCAAAAAGAGTGAGACGTGCAAGTCCTGCGTGGGCGCGCAAGTCCTGGTCGCGCAAGTATACCTGTGTGACACATGGGTACTTGCACGACTATCAACCCTTAAGGTAAAACATGGGTGAGTCTTTGTTAAAGCCCTTAGTTTTATCCTTAAAGGCTTCCAAATGATTGGTGCACATGTTTTGTTGAAAGGATAGGATATCAGGGAAGTGTGTCCATTTCCTTTAAGGGCTGGCCACTTAAGAGCGCAAGTGTTGATGAGTTTCAACACTTAGGCCTTGTTTCCCCTATTTAGATCTTCAATTATAGGTAAGAAATTACCTTAGAAATGACCAGAAGACTTCAAACCGAGACACGGGGACCAAAGCTTAAATCTGACTTTTGGAATTTTTCTGTCCCTGTAATGGGGAGCCCACCAGGGGTATTTATAGGCCATGGATGACCTTGGGTGAAAATCAATGAGGGTGCGCAATTCACCTACGTGACCACTATGCGGCGTGCCTGTATACTTGCACGACCATGATGAATCTTGCATGACCCAGGTGGGAATAAATTCTTCTTCATGTCTTTGTTGATTATTGATGTTTCTTCAAAGGATGAATCACTTTGTACTAAGGTATTTCCCGTTTTCAGTCATTAGACTCTATGATGGAAAAAGCATCAACAAAGATAATACATGATAGATCCAAGAGGATACTTGGACTATGTTAGGGCATATACATTGATCAAATACTAATGAGATTTAATACGTAACAATCCAGAAGGAGATTAGTTCCACTGTCACATAGCTTACATATTTCTAAGAAAATGTGTCCCCAAACACAACAGGAGAAAGATAAAATGAGTAAGATCCCATACGCTTCAGCTATAGGATGCTTCATGTATGCCATATTATGTACCAGACTTGATGTTGACTATGCACTGAGCATGGTAGGAAGATATCAGACAGATCTAGGAGAACAACATTGGACTACTGTTAAGACTATCCTTATGTATCTAAGAATAACTAAGTATATTTTCCTCGTGAATGGAGGAGACGAGGAGCTTGTCATCGGAGGGTAAGTTGTTTCTAGTTTTCAAATAGATCAGAACGATCTAAAGTCACAATTTGGATATGTTTTCTATCTCATTGGAGTATATATGATCCGGAAGAGTTCAAAGCAGCTAGTTGTCACTGATTCTACAGCAGAGTCCGAAAATATAGTAGCTTCAGATGTATCCAAGGAATCCTTCTGGATTTGTATCATTTTCCAGGAGCTTGATGTGGTGCCTAGCAGTAAAGATCTTATCACGTTATATTGTGATACTATTGTAGCAGTGGCTCTTGTGAAAGAACCGAGGTCACATCAACTGACAAAGAACATACTCATAATGTATCACCTCTTGAGATATTTCTATCTAAGGGGTAAAATTGCAGTGACCGGAGTGTCCACGGAAGAGAACGTGGCAGACCCCATGACTAAAGGCATATCTTATCAGAAGCATGAATATCATATGATAGCTAGCGAGTTAATGGTTGTTATAAGTTGGATCTAGTCCAAGTGGGAGTCTATTGGAGTTGTTTCCTAGAACCAACTACTTTGTACTTTTTTTCATTAATAAAAGCATTATCATATCTTGATTGTTCTTAGGCATGACAATGCAAGTGATAATGTCATAATGATAGCTGTTTCAATAATGTGTCATAGCATATCCCTGCTATGATGAGAACCTGGAAGTGCGATAACACTGTTCGTGAATATATGTTCTATAGTCAGATGATTTTGTTTGATGGACAAAAATAATACAGGCCCTTAGGGGGGAATACTTATAAAAAATTGAGGCACATTCTCATGGTGTGCGCCTTTGGTAATATGTAGGAGGATATTATGAGAACAAGACCCGCCAGTAGGAAATCCATATTTCATAGTGTCATTGGATGTTCTTACCTGTGGAAGTGTGTACTGTTCCTTAAACATTAAGATTATTATTAATTTGTATTACAAATCGTGCACACAGATGTACTGACAAAAACCGGGAAACCACACTGTTCACAGCGAGTTAGGATACGTTGGGTGTGTCACGAGAAATACTGCATTAATTGATAATGAGAGAAAGGATTTGTTTCGTCTTTTCAAAATCAAAAGTAGATATCTCAGGCTCTTTGATGGAATTGATATAGCATAAATACATTCATGGCCATTGTAAGGTATGTGAGAGTTCAATTCCAGAAATTCAAAGAATTAATGATCAATCACATGTATCGATGGAACTAGAATGAAACCCGCTTGATTCTAGATGTCATGACAAATGGATTATATTACATGGTATGTGTTCGTATGAGGTGTCATGTCAATGAGGCATCAACTTCTTTCTATTATGTTCCTTGACCCAATTCTTGATAGTAATCTTGGACTTTAGGAAAGCATGCCTAATGCCAATGAGAAAGATCCCTAAATGATCACATAGTAAGTGTGTCCTTGTATCTCAGTGGAATATTAATTTAACAAGTTAAATAATTATTATTCCCTAATGTTGTTAAATAATTATTTAAGGATGACTGGTCGCATATATTTCAACACTATTTATTCGAGAGAATATATTGTGGATTGAATAATATATATTTATTAGCGAGTAATGCAGTTAAATTTATTAAAGAAACAATTAGCGATTACTCAAGGACTAATAAATGCGGTGAAGGAAATAAAGAAAATGGAAAATAAAAGTACACGCCATGTATTTTGAATATACACATCGTGTAGTTTTATGGAAAATGAGTACACGTCGTGTATTGATGATTACACTGCATATAGTTTTTTCAGTCGGGATTTGGAGGAAATTATATTATTATATTAAATCATATTTATTATAATCAGTGTAGGTGCATGTCAAGGAATTAATCATTCGACATGGGGGTTTTTGAATAAGCGTTAATGAAATAAATAAAATGCGTAATGCATATGTTTATTTTTCATTACACTTTAACCTCAAACCCGATTATAAAAATCCTCACAACCCCAACACTTTTCCCCAATCATTGTGCACAAAAATTCTAGAGAGTGTTCTCAAGGCCGAAATAACGTTTTCTTCCAAGAACTCTCTCAAGACCGAGAGAGATCCACCACCACCGGATCAAGTCGATCGAAGGCGGACATCACATGAGAAGGTTCTTCCGCGCTAGCACCCGGAGATCCCTTCAGCAATGTCCAGAGATACGCGGAGCACGTGTTGATCACCACTAGAGGAATCCTACACATGGATTCTACAATGCAATGATGGATCACCCCATATCGTGACCGGAGACATCAACGAAGAAAGAATTATATCAAGGTAATTCTTATCAATTAATTAAAATAATTATAACAAACAAATTATGATCCTATCTCTATGGCTCTGGGTCTCCCTCTTTTGTTTTTCGTTCTTCGTTCTATTCCAAAGATCTAGTATTTTACATCATGACAGATCTCGTATTGAACGTTGTTAACGCTAAAATTAATGTTGGGCCGACCCATCAACATGCTTCCACTATGTTAGGAACCTAAATTATACTCATAAATATATCATAGTTATATCAATACAACTATTATAGATATTTTATTATGGTAAATTAATTTCATTATACTAATAATTTATGTATAATGGAATATATAAATCATTATTAATATTTAATTAATTGCGGCATACAAATCAAAAAAACATTTATATTCTTGAACATACAAGTGCATTCCAGATGAACATACATGCCATCCATCATCCATGAAAACACACACTCTTTCTACCATTCTAAAGTTAAAGTAAATTAACCAACATAAAACATCTATTGTATAAATTCAACGTACAATAACCTAAAAACCAACAACATAAATCCCACTTTCTAGTACACATAAGTGTTTACAATAAAAATGATAGATATATACAATCATAACCTCAAACTCAAGTCCCAAACAAGCTTTATCCGATATACCAATCACTACTACTAAATAAAAAAACAATGACTTTGACATGAATTTATAACACCCCAAACTTGTTCATTGGTTCCATGATGTAGCTATTTATGTCCTCAAGCATACATTCATATACATATGATTTTAATATCTATAAAAGTGGGATAAAACAATACATTATGGATTTTATTCCTCCATTACCAAACCATCAAATAATATCCTAAAGTGAAATAAATAATAATACAATTATGATAAAATATGTATTATCAACTACATGATAACCATATAAAAAACACATTATGTAATAAGATAAATAAAATATTATTTTGATATATCACTTTTAAAATTATTATAGCTAAATGATGTTTATCAATTAATGTGATATATAAAAAGAAAAAAATTTAAAAAATATATTTTTCTATAAAATATATTTTTTTATAAAAAATCAGAAATTATATCCTTAGATAACATTGATCTTCATTCCATGATCCTCTTACTCAACCACATGGCGTCAGGGATATCCTCAGACCCATATAACTGGAAAACAATCCATAATACCAAAACATCTTTATACTTGTGAGATTATAAAACCTTATTGAAAAAATCTAATATGATGTTAGAATAAGTGAAATAACATATGTATGTAACAAACAATATTGTTGTATTCTCAGTTATGAATTTTTTTATTTTTATTGAAATTATAAAAATATGATCAGTACAGAATCAGAGGGATATTTTGAATTTTAGAAATTTTTACATGATCATTATTTATTGGTAGCGTTGTTATTAATAAAAATGGTTCTATTATTATTGATATTATAAAAAAGATAATAAAAAGATATTAATAATATTATAATTATATATATTTTGTTGTTAAATTACAATAGTTCTATTATTATTAATTGGGGAATCTTCATGTGATTTATAATATAAAAATATTATTAAAAGATATAATCACCAAATGTTATGGTCATGTTTTTTATAGGCATCAGTAACTGGGAGAGTGGATTGAATCCTTGTTGGCCCATGTAATTAGGGGGAACAAAATATATATACTAATAAATAATAATATATAACAATCATTAAAAATTTAAACTGTTGATTTTTAAATGTGTCAGGGGTGTTCAGAGTGTTGGGGAAAAGGGGTTCATGTATGTTCTTATCCCTCTATCTTATATTCTCCCACTCACTCCCCAAAATTATCATATCCTCTCTCGTCCAAATATATTTTGATTTTAGTTCAAATGATGCATCCTACATTCCAATGGAATCATCATGATGTGTTAATTTCTTTCCCTATATTATCATTTAATGGTATTGATGTTATTTTCATAATTTATTTTAATGTTAATCTATTATTATAATTCCGTAGATACAATTATTATTTTCATCATTTTTTTACCTCACATAATGATTTAGAATAAATACATATGTTTTTATAGGTTTTCCATTTCATTCTATCGGGTTTTGATTGGGATTTTATTTATTATATACAATTTTTAGCTTATGAAATATTTTTAGAAATTGGTTCGATATTAAATTTTTTATCTTCTGTCATAGAATAATATTTCATTATTTAATAAGTTTTTTGAATATTTTTATAGATATGTCTATATATTAAAATTGTGTACTTTAATGTGTATATTTATGTGTTAATGAAGAACATGAATTATTAAGCTATGAAAAAGTTATAGACATACAAATTTAATATCGAGGAATATGGGTTGAAAATTGTGTTTTTAAACTATTATATTATGTTAACCAATTATTCACCATTTTATATATTAAGTTAATGAATATATGATTTTTAGTTTATTTTTGGGAAAACATACTGATGAAATGTGTGTTTAAACTAAAATATTTCGACTAAAATGAGTATACTTACAAGGTAAAATAGATGTTATGTTGGGGAAACTACAAAAAATAGATTATTGAATCTGGTCATGTGTTTAAAAAAAATTTAATGGATTTTTTGGGTTTTATGGAGGTGTTTTATTACTGGATTTTTAGTTTATAAGTTTTAAAAAGAGTATACAAAGAGAAAATTGTTTTCTAAAATTTCAATTAAAAAAATAAATTTTATGTGATATTAAATATGGGTGTAGTGGGAAATATATTACTAAAATTTATTTGTTAAAGAGATTAAATATTATTAATGGTAATGGTACATATGAGTATGTTCACATTATTAATTATGTGGTTATATTAATCATTTGAGGGTTAAATTTTGAAATTTTTTAGTGAAAAAGAAGTGTATTTTGTGAAAATTATAAGTAAGAGAACTAAACGCATAAAATGATCTCAATAAGTTGTTTTAGAATTTTAAAAGTTATTATTATGTAAAAACATGGGGTATAAGACAACATATACAAGGTGAAAAATGTTTTTAATGTCAAATAAATCTTACCACAAAATGAGAATAGGTAACTTAATGTTGTTTAATTAAGGGATTTGATTATGTGACTAAATAAAATGATTTTTATGTGATAAAATTGTGATAAAACATGGTAAATCCATTAATATGTGTTTTTGATTATTTTTTATTTCATTTGAGTTTTAAAAGTGCACGAATCATATATGTGATAAAAAGTGAGGTTTAATATTTTTGTATTATTCTCATAACAATGTGATGCATGATTATTTTTATGGAAAACATCATTCTATGTTATAAAATTACCATGATGTGGTCACTTTCAGGATTCATAGGATGGATGAGATTTGATATGGCATGATATTGAGTGAGTAGCCATAAGGTCTGACATAAACATGATGCTACGAGGATTAAATATCATTTTGTGACATAGATACCATTATTAATTATACATGAATGTCCATGCATGAGGTTAAGGATATGTAATGAACTTTTGGATTGATTCCATGATTTATGCGTAATAACAATTTACATTGAATTTAATATTTTTCGGGTGAAATTGTATCAAAAACTACATTATTTCATTTCAGAAATGATAATTTTGATATTATATTAAAACCTTACACTATATATTTATATATATGAATTAATTATTTGTATTTTGATAATTGTAGAATTTTATACATAGGATCACATCTTCACTCTCCAAACATACAATCCTCGTATACATATAGATTATATGAATATAATTTTAGGTGATGGGTAGAGGACATTATATCATGGGAGTTGATGTCAAAAGATGTTTTAGAGTTTTATAAGATTTCATATGGAGTCAAAGGTAGGGTTTTAAATTATTTTACTTAAAATAATTTAATATATATGGTTCATACATTTTGTACTGAGTTTTTTCAGAAGATTCTTTTTGGTTTTATGATATATTTGGGAATTTTGGGTAATTATAATTAGATTAATGAGCTGTTATTAAAATAATTCAACATAATTTTTATTTTTTCTTTTGGTTTATTTAATTTTATGAGATATCAGAGGGAAAATAAATCCCTAAGATATATCCTTAGAACCATAGTTCTAGTCTCTTTATTTTAGTGATTAGGGATCACATTTGTGTTTATGTAATTATACGCCTTTGTGTTATAGTAATTCCAATGTGGAACATTAAAAATATCGAATCATGGGATTTATTCATTAGATTCTTGATATTTTTTAAATGGTAAAGTGTAGAATATAATTTGTAACTTTTTTATATAATTGTGTGTTATTTTCTAATATATTCACTATATAATTATAAAATACTTCGTAAGTATTGATTTTCTTAGATTTACCAATAATATTTTGGTGCATGATATTCACTTTATTTTTGTAGATTGCTTGGTTATACATGCATATTATTTTCATATTGGACATGATGTGTATGATAGGGCGTAAGATATTGTGATTTGTTTTTGAATTGATAGATATAATTATTTTTGATAAATAATGAAATAGTTAATAAACAATTTTTTAAAAAAAATTGGTAATAAATAATGAAATTTTTAATTAAAATTAGACAGATGTATTTTATGATTTTGTGTGATTTTATTTTCTATTAATTAATTTATGATAATATGATTTGAATTGATTATTGAAAATTTATTTTTTAAAAAACATTATAAATTTTAAAATGGGAATAAATAATATTTTTATGAAATAACATGATTTGGAATTTAATATGTATTTGTTATGTGATTAATTTGTATGAATATATGGTAAATGTTTTTAAGGAATCAAGAAAAATTATTTGTATGAATAATAAAATATAGATGATCTAACACATTGAAAACATTGTAATTTGAAAAGTGATTAATATTTTTAAAATGTGTATTGCATTGGTTATTTTATGATTTCTTTTAATTTTAAAGACTTTTAGAATATGAATACCATTTTAATGTCGTTATTATTTTGTGTTCATAAAAATAATAATAAATATAGTTTTCATTTATATTTTTTGTTAGTGGAAAATATTTTTTTTATTTTACATTGTCTTATAAATATACTTTTAATAAAAAACATTATTATTGGATCATCCTATAATGAGAACCAATGAAAATCATATGATGATTTAATTTTTGAATTTTTTTCATTAGATTTTAAATTTTTCAATAATTAGAATCATGATGATGTATTCTTTATTATTAATTATGTCAAGGTTTTAAATATTAATTATTGTTAATGATTCATGAAAAGATTAAAAGATAAATGAGTGCGATCTTAATGGATTATATGATGTAAGAAGTAAATTATTGTTTTTAGTTAACTTGGTTAGAGTAATAATGTGATATTATATATCATATTTACTTTTAATATACCAGATTTGTTATTTTATTTTAACATTGAATGAGAAAAAAGTTGGTGTTTGGATATGATAATAGAATTGAGGATTTATAATTAATGTTTATTTGGCCATTGAAATTTTTATTACAATGATATTAATGTCTTATTTCAAATAATGTTGAATGATGTGATTTATTTTAAAATAGTAAAGGTTTTTTAATGACTTTTATTATTATAAAGAGCATGTTAGAATGAAATTTTTATAATGTAATTTTACATGTTATTATGTTTTATATATTATTTTTATGATATTTTTGGATTAAATAAAATTTATTACTGATGATCATGTTGAACTTTTTTCCCTATTATTATTATTTTGAATGCATACATATAGTGATATTGTTTTTAAATCTAGATAAATGAGAGGAAAGTATAATAAATCATGGTTACAACCATGATTCTTAAACTTAGATTGATTTCTATATTATGATCCTAATGAGGATTATATGAAAATAAAGTATTATGAATTTAGGTCATGGAAGATGTGAGAGATATTCAACTTATTAAATTATTATTGAAGGGTAATATTTTGTTATTCCGATTTAATTTTTTGAGTTTAAATGTTTTTTAGTAAACAATGGGATTTTATGACAAACATTACCATATTTTTATTAATATTAGTGGATGTTGGGTGTAAAATGGATGATTAATAATATTTATATGGTAATTTATGTTGTTTTGAATTTTTTTATAATGTTACATGAATCATGTTGATGTTATTTTGTTATAGAAGTATTTTCATAAATGAAATTATATGTTTAGATTGAGCATGCTTTTTTGATGTTTTTCACATTCTTTGATCAATATGTGTTTTCAGGGATCTCATGATAAATAATAAATGAGTGATTATTATAACTAAATTTTTAGCAGGCGATTTATGTTTATGAGTTGATTAAAAAAAAATCAATAATTGTTTATGTGTTTGGAATCATATATTTGCATTATAAGGCTAAATGTTGGTGGGTTTTAATAGGGTGGATTAATTATATGATTGTGTATTTTTATAAAAATGATTAGTATTAAATATATTGAATCTATAAATTGGTAAGATAAATAATTAATAAATTTAGTGGGGTTGATATTTATAATATATGATAAATTGAGTTCAATGAGTTTTCATACTGGTTTATATCATTTAAGGGTGAGTTTCTTTCCATATAAATTTATTATTTAGAATATATTTACATATCAATAAATATTAATTATTTATTTTTTTGGTAATGGTTGATTCTATTTGTTTTTTATTAATGTATTTGAAATTTTTCTTGGAACAAGAAGTATATGGTTGTTTTTCCAATAATTGATTGAAAATTGGAATTACTTGTTGGTTTTTTGAGATAAGAACATGTTTGAATAGTAATTAATGTCATTTTCAAGTTTTATTTAGTAATAATTGATTCTTTATGTCATTAATAGGCCACAATAGAGTTTTATTTTGTTTTTATGATTTATTCTTTTTTGGTTTTTTCTATTTTTTTTAATATTTTGATATTTAGTAGATTATTAAAAAGTATTGTGTTTTGTTTGGTTAGTTGTAAAGAATAAGAGAAATATTAATGAACTACATATAATAATTGAGAACATTTTATTTAAATTTTAATAATTATGTTGTGTTATTATTTTCAATTTTTTTAAATTATTGATTAAATGGAGGTAATTGTGATTTAGATATATTTTGATTTGATGTGTGTTATTTAATAATAGTTCAATATAAATTTAGTTTGATATGTATTTTTTATTTATATAGAAAACCATATAGTGTAACATATCTTGGATAGACTATAGTATTATAAATCAGGTTGATGGAATTTAAACTACTGATATATAATAGTTTTTGTTGTGGAAAAGTGGTTTAATGTCATGCGATGCTTCATTAGGATGAGAATAATTGTTCTGAAGAGTTGGTAATTATCAATATAATTTGAATTTAATTTTACCGTTTTTTATATTAAATATTGTAATTTTATCAATTATAATTTCAATGGATATTTAAAATTCTAATTTTTTTAAAAAAGTCTTTTTTGGGTTGGGAAATTATTATTAATAATGATTTTATTATTATTGGTTTTAGGAAAAAATGGAAATAAAATGTTTAAATAATATTATAATTATGATATTGATTGATTTGAATTAAATTTATAGAAATATTATTAGATTGGGAATTGGCTTGTGATTTAGAATATAATTTTTATTTTTAAAAAAGTATATTCAATTGAGGATTGGATTGATCCATATATAGGTATGAGATATTGGGATAGAGGGTAATGACCTTCCACGATTCAAGGAGTGTGGGAATTTTAATATAAGAATTATAAAAAAAAAATAAGTAACAATAAATTATTAAAATAATAGAAAATATTTTGAAAAGGGTTGGAAAAGTTCAATGTTTCTTAAAATAAGTAGAACACATGTATGTTATTATCTCCCTGTTATATTATCTCATACTCTATAAAAAAGTATCATATATTCTCTCATAAAAATGTCCATAAATTTTAATTCAAATTAATGAAAATAAATGGATTTTGTAATGATCATGACAATTCCTACCAACTATATTATGTGATATCAGTTTTATAGGATCTTAGAGGGAGATTATAGAAGTAAGAGTAAAGTTAAGTAAAAATTTCTACTGAGGGTTATCATTTATTTTGGTGGAATATATTTCCCCTTAACCAGCTGGTTGGTATGTTTTTAATTGATCATGTACTGATGGTTATGTTGCGGAACCCAATGAGGTTGATTTCATTTGTTCATTCTTTTATGTATCCTTGTGGCCTAATAATATGGTTGCAATATGGACAAGGTCTAGAGTTGGTCATGATAAATGAAAGGTTACTTTTTATTGTTTGGTTCTCACCACTATTGTATGGATTATATGATAGATTATTTTATGGTTCTACCATTTTGGGTGTTACATCACCATGGTGCTCATGTTGCGCCATAGTTTAGTTTGAGGGATTAATTATTAAATAAGATGTTTGGATACTACGGTGTCGAAATTATACATGAATTATAGTTAATCCTTTATGATATTGGATAAAGAGGTTGTTAAATAAATAAATTGGGGTATGAGTAGCATGATTTCGAGAGGTGGTTAGGTTTTACCCAATTGTTGTGTGGCGTGTAGCTATTGCACCATGACCTTATTATTTTCAACATTGAGAATAAATTCATTTTATCCTCTAAATTTCATTTCTATATGGTTAATTCCCACAACCTTTGGGTTACCCTATTGATTTTTTGGATACATTTCAGTTCCCATTTCTGAAAATTATTCCTCAACTTAAACAAATAAATTATTAGTGAATTTAGGTGTGTTGTTCTATTTTTTTCAGTTTCAGATCTATTCTTTATATGATGATGGATGTGGAAATATAATGTATTGGTCTGAGAATGGTAGATATTATAGTTTAATAGTGATTACTATTTTATATGTTCTTGAGGATTGCCTTTTTTAATTGATCCTTACAATAAACTCTACCTCACATTGTCCTCACATAGTGATTTTGAATATTCAGTTAAGGTAGGGGATTCTGTAACTCTCTATTAATTCATCTATAATTTTGAATTAACCTTCATGTTATTTCAATTTACAGATTTTATGGATTTAAATAATAAAAATTATAAATTGATCTAATTGAAATTTAAGTGGAAAGGGGTGATCATCATGCGATTATATGGATTACATGGTATTGCTTATCTAGATATTGGTTATTTGTTGACATTGTGGGATGTTTAATGTTATTGTGTTATATTTTTTATTACTATGAAGAAACTATTGGAATCACCCATCATAATTGTTCAATCACTTAAATTTGGTAATGATATTGTTGTTTAGAAATCTAAAATTTGTAACTGACGCATGAGTGATGGCCACTATTACCTTATAAGAAAATGATATCTATAATTGTAATTAAATATTTTAATATATTCCATATTATTTTATATGATTCTATGTTTGAATGGATCTTATGGGGATGGTGTGGGTTGATTATATTGTTTTCTAACATAATGGAATGTGTTGGGATGTAGATCTCTTATTGATTGATATCATTGAAAACTAGTTATTTATATGTAGTTATAGGGACGTTGCAGTGTATTTTTGAATGATATAGACTATATTTAGTGTTGTGTCTATTTGTGTGATGTGGTAATAGTATTATTGTTAAATAATGGCTATAGAATGTGATTGGTAATTGAAAATCCTGTTATGCTTATGGTCTGAAACTGATTAAAATGTGATTGTTAATGAAACATGGATACTTGAAATAAATTGAAAAATTATTTTATGTAAATATGTGTAATGGATTAAAATTGTATCCCACTAAATATAGAGTCAAATTGTGTAATAAATATAACATGGAAAGTAATTGGAAATGTTGGATCAAAATAGTAAGATATGTTCAACAAGAGGGGGTGAATTGATGTTTATAAAATAAAATATTCAATTTACGTATCCTCTCTATAAATGTATTTTAGAAAATCATATTTATTATATATAATAATGTAATTATAAATACCTTTTACCAATAAAATTTGGAAATGAATGTCACAATCATATGCAATGTTCCATAAACATGCACAATGGAAATTAGGATCTTGTAAAATATTGATTTAACAAACCATTATAATGATATTATGAAAAAATATAGAACCCTTATAAAAACTTATGACTTTTACCATTAGGGTAAAGGAATTCAAAAACCTTGGTTTTACTTATCTATTGTTTTCACCTAAGCATAAAGATGTGTCTTCCCTAAATAAGGAATCCCTTGATACGAAGATCATAAGAACCCCTATTTTCCAAACCTTTGGAATACTTGACTAGAAAGGTCAGAATATCTATCTTACTAAACATTGGAAGTACTCGATCATCCCAAATCAGATAGAAAAATTAATAACAAAAAAATTGTTTAGGCATTTAAAAAAATTTCTCACATGAATTTCTTAAGAAAAAATCTCTATAAATATTACAATGAAGTGATCTCGGTGTAATAGTATTATACAATATCATCCCACAATTTTTAGATAACGTTGTTTGAAAAATTATTCTCATAAAATGATTCATATATTTTTAGTAATTTACCAAATGGTCAGATTCCCTTTTCATTTGGGTTAGTTTGAATGACTTCAGATGGATATAATTTTTTTTAGAAGGTTTATAATCACTTCATCTATTATTCACCTTACTGTAACAATTTAATTTCATTTAAATGTTTTTCAATATAAATAACATTTTTTTATAAAATGGAATGAAATTTTTCATTGAATGTGATGAAATTTATTTAGCAGGTGAAATGAAATTCTTTATCTGATAGATTTATTGGTTGTTCATCCGAAAATAATGCCCTCATCCATCTCATGATATTTTTTTACTAGTCTTTTTGAATGGATTTCTATTTTAATTCATTATACATAAATTTTTTTAATGTTATAAATCATAATATTATGAGGTTTGTAATCATCTGTATTATATATTTATGATCGCTTATTGAAAGAATTAATCTAAAAACATGTTTTCCTACATTGAGTAAAATTACATTCCTACATAAACATTATAAAACTAGGGAAGTTTAAAAGTTATTAAAACAATACATCTTTGTAAATTTGTAATTAATTGTAATTTTTTTTATAATATGTCGGATGTAAGTATTTGATTCAACAATATCCCCATTTTTTAAAATATATATTCACAACCATAAAATATAAAAACTGAAATTTTTAAATACTTACTCCCTCAGACATAAATCATCCTAAAATTTAACCTTTAAAACTTATTTATCTATTTAATTATCTTTTTTATACTACCCCATTAATTGAACTGCATATTCAAAATTTTATTTCTTTAAATTTGGATTTTCACAATTTTCTCTATCTTTTTTACATTAAAAAATTATAGTGAGTGATAAATGTAATCTTTTTTATCATTAATAAAAAATAATAATTAGAATTTTTTACCCATAATTACATGGGCCCACCATTGTTAGAAGATATAATATAGGGATCCAAATATCTGTAACATTCATATCATGTAAATCTTATAATCACATACAAGTATATTATTTATGAAAACAAAAACACTAAACACAATTCAAAGAACATTTATATTTAGAATTTACACTGCATTGAATATTGATAGAAAAATGTACATTTTTCTATCAAAAAAATTATTTTGAATATATGGATGCAATTTTTTAAATAAAATTCTATGTACACATAAATGTAATTAATTTTGTTTTGTATATATTATCATAAAAATTAAATCTGATCATTAATATTATATAGTAATTTCTACAAACCAAAAATTTAAGAAGTTATTTTTATATCACAATTATATTTATAATTAATTAATGTAGGACTATGATTGTTATAAAATTATTTTATATTATAATAAACATATTTGGACTGTAATTAAATTCATGAATTTTTCATTACATGATATTCTTTTTCATTATTATAGTTTATTGATATTTTACTACATTTTTCTAACAAATTTTTATATCTAAAAACATCGGTATATCTTGGTAGAGAAACATATTCCATAAAAAGAACAAGAATTTTCTTATTCCAAATACGTAAAATCACATTCATCCTAAAAATTAAAAATATTATCATTTAATTATAAATGTTTAATATATTTAATATATATCATTTCTATATATCAATTCTTTTCTATGTTATTATAGAATATAATTCCTTAATTTTTTTACTATCACTTTTTTCTTCTAAATTATTTTATGAATAAATATCTCCACCACTACTACTCCATGTGTTTGTAGCTATCATAAAATTATTATAGTTATATTTATAAAACTTCATAGAATCTAATTCTTTTATATCCTTATTCTTTAATATAGGAAAACATTGCTTTATATTATTAGTATTATGGAATTCATAAAAAATAAATTTTCAATGATATTTATTATCAATTATTTCTTTATAATACTTCTTTTACTTGAAATGGAAATCATTTTTCCCAAATATCATATTTTTCTCTTATTAAGATTTATAAGTTCATTTTAACTATACCCATAAAAACTAATTTATCTCTAAAAATTAAATTTTTTCTTCTTTAATGATTTACAAACATACTCTATTGATCTATATTTAGATGAAATAATTTATGTTGAAGTAGAATCTATTCCACTATTTTTCATTACCTTCTCAGCATCACTTTTAATCCTTCCCTCACAGTACATGAGACTTCCAATGGGATCATCAAGAATCAACATAATCGGATTCTTAGTATCATCTACAATAGTCCTTTTAGATTATAATTCAATTGTAATTATATAAATATAATTTAAAAAAAAATCCTCCCAGTAAAATATTTATCTCCCAGTGATAAAAAATGTTGTCATTCTACATGAAAAATTGATGTATTTTATCATTTAATTATCTAGGTAAAAAATTGAAATCTTTATAATTCACTCTGAATAATACTCTTACTTTTAAAATAATTATATTTAAAAATTTTGTAACCTCAAATTTTATTTCAAATTTTTTAAGTTGTTTCATATATAAAAATCTAGATATTTAATTTCCATTCATATAGAAATGTAAAGTATTTATAACACTTTATTTATGTAGATCATCCACCATTTCTTATCTGGTAGAAGTAGTCTATTCCATATCTATAATTTTATAATATTAAGTCAGTATAATAATTTCCTCAGCAATAGTTTTGATAATAAATGATTTTTTTTCACCCTAATAGACATGATAAAAATAAAGAAAAATTGGGGTTCTTCTTGAATTTAGGTTCTCTACTGTGCCAATAAAAAACCCACCATCTTCTAAAATAAAGATAATATTTCTAAACAAATGTTATTTTATAATTTTTCTACAAACATAATCCTAAATTTTTTAAAAAAATTAGTTGTTTATAAAAAAGAATATTTATCAAATATAGCTGTAGAACTAGTTTTGATTCCACATTTTGAATAGAAAGAGTAAGTGATTCAATAAAAGAGGGAGGGTGAGTTTTCATTTATAAAGTAAAACTTCCAGTTTACATAACCTATTTATAAAGGTATTTTGGAAAATCCATTGTCATATATATTAAAAAAATTCAAACATACATTTTTCCCATTAATTTATGAAATCGTATTATATGAATGGTTTATAACAAATGTATTAATCTTTCCATAAATATATATTGTTGAAATAATATACATGTAAAAAAATTATTAAAAACATTATAATTAAATAAAGAAGACATATATAAACTTTTCTACAAATAATATCTGTAATTTTATATTCATTGTAATCTAATTATATAACCATTTATTAGGTATCCATAGTTTTCATCTAACCATAAAATTATATCATCCTTAAATAAGGAATCATTCGATTCTAAGATCAGAGGAACCTCTGTTTCCCAAACCCCATAGTCCCCCACTCAAGAAGATTGCAATATTTATATTCTTAAACCTCATAATCCATTGATCACACTACATTAAAAACATCAATTACAATGAAAAAACATATGGAGTTAAGAAATATTTCTTACATGGATTCCTATAGATTAAAACTATCTAATGATAATAATTAATTTCACTTTATGTAACAGGATGTTACAAAATCATCAAAATAACTTTCAATAGTTGTAAATTCAAATGTAATCCTCCTAGAATGTTAATTTTAATTTTTTTTTATTTCTATAATGATCGTATTCAATATTAATTGTAGTTAGTTGCAATGAATTTAGATGAACTGAATCTTCTCATAAATGGTTTTGAGTCACTTTCTTTGATGGTTTCCTTGGTAGTGCCATTAAAATGTTTTATAATTCCTTCTGGTAGAAAGAACATCATCATTTTTATGGAATGAACTATCTTAATCTAATGGGATAAACTATGGTTAACCACTGAAATTGAATTATTTTTTTGATATAATATATAGATGTTCATCTAGAATAAATTAATTACTTCATTCAATGATGTTTTTCTAGTATATTTTTTAAACACTAATCTGATATACATAATTATATATCAATATACAACTTTTATAAATAATTATCTAATAATTCTCTCAATCCTCTATCCAATATATATTCATTTGGTGAACAAATAATCCATCTTGTAAAAATGTTTTTCTACATCTGATAAAATGACTTACCTCTAAAAACATTCTAATATTGGGGAGGTATAAATGATAGAAAAATAAAGTGTTTACATAAGTTTGTTGTGATTTTCAAATATAATGTTATAAAGTGTGTAAATTATACATGTAACTCAATAGGCAATTATATTTTTTTGGTTACTGGAAATGAATTTAGATGTTTGAATTATTGTTATGTAATTTTTTATAGGAATGTGAGATGATTGATAGGGCATTGGTGGAAGTGGTTGTTGAAGAAGTGTAGCAAAGTATAATGATGTTTGTAGGTTTTGATAGGTTTTTGGTGAAACCTATATATAATGCATGTATGTGTGGATTTATTTTACATGTTTTCTCAAATGATATCATATGAACCCTAACCAATTCAGATTTAATTATTGATCCTAAAATGTTTTTGGTTGCAAGTGTTTTCTTCAAAAATCCAAACTAGAGAGCAATACTTATTTACCACTCAATCTAAACTGGTCACCCTTAAGGATATCTTAATGTTGTTCTTTTTTAAGCTTTTCATAGTTATTGGTGTGATGATTCTGGTATTATTATGTGGTATTTATAGTGGGTGTATTAAATGTCTAATGGACAGAAATTGGTTAATGTCCTTAATGTTAGTGATACCTTACTATCATGGATATTGTTGTGAAATTGTGACATTGTAATGTGGTTTCCCCTATTAACTCATTCCAATAAAAGATGATTGAATCTAACGAATATTTTCATAGGTTGTGTTATGGTCTGACACACATCACTTTTTACATGAGTAATTGGATGGATTCCAACATAAGAAATTAGACCCCATCATTGATTGGTAATGGTAGGGCTATGTTAAAACCCACATTAGATTTGACATGGTATATAATATAATGATATGGCTCGGAGGACATAGAAAGGATGATAATTTATGGGCATTTTGTATTAGCGTGTGAGTGAAAAACCCCAATGGCTAAGTGGTTAGGGGTTCCCTTGTGGGTATATTCATTGATATTATTCCATTATTATAAGTATACATTCTTAAAACTTAACTTAATATTTATTTTTAGTCACTGATTCACTTTTCCACATTTTTTGGATCATTATGGTTTAGAGATTTATAGAATTTGGTCATAAATAGAACATTAAAAACCCATATATTAAAATTTTGACACTTATTCTCAGTATCCATTTTTCATATAATATAAAAAATTTCAAATGATATTTATTCCATTTCATTAAAAATATTCATGACCATTAACATGACATATTTTTTTAATTATCCTTAATCCTTGTGAAGAAACAATTAAAATATGGGATGAGCATAAAAAGATAAGTATGGGATATAAAATTAGGAAATTTGTTAGCATAATAAAAAACATGAAAACACTTATAATGTTTAACAATATAAAAACATTTTTTCAGCATTCTAAATAAATAAAATGACATAAAAACAAGATCGTACTCTAATAAAACCTTTAAAACCCATAGTAAGAAAATAAAAAATCCTTCTAGCCAATATAGAGCATTATATTCATTACTAGTATCATAAATAACTAGATAAAATTAAAATCCATACGATAATAATTCTTTATAAACTCCGTCATTCTTACAGTTGATGATAATGAAAATTGCCTAATGCATTGTAGAGATATATCTGGCTCACATGTCGTATAAGTTGTATTAAGCTCACCCGTTGTATAATCTATATTGGGATCACATGCCATGTGAATTGTATCAGGATTACCCATAAAATATGTTTCACCAAGATCACTTTCCATTATTTATAACTCTCAAGTACAATAAAATTCAAATCATTTTTATTCATGTATTATTTTCATTATAAAACCCTTAAAAACTATTTTTAACCCATATAAGAAATAAAGTTATAGAAATACCTTTTCATTTTGAAAAATAATATTCAAAACTAAATCACTAAGAAATAATAGAATCTTATAAAATAATTAAAAGATTAAATGAATGTTTTTTTGGTGGGAATATCCATTTATGTTCAATACATTAAAATATAATATTAAATTTTTCATTCTCTAAATAAAATAACAAAATTCATTTTCAAATATATAAAAATATTTGTTCTTAACAAAATTAGAAAAAAAATTAAAATATAAATATAAAATCCTTTATAAGTCATATATTCCCTTATAAATACACACACACACACATATATATTTCAATAATATTAATATGGAGGAAATATATTTAGAAAATAAATCATTAAAACATTTCAAATGAGGGTTTTGAATTAAATTATACCTTACCTCGATCCTGACTCGTTAAATTCATTTTTTGTCATTCTAAAAAATAAAATTATATTAATTATTTACATGATTAAGAACTTTTTTAATGTTCATTACAATATTATTTTCCCTTTTATATCATTTATTATCATAATACATTTATTTACATCATTATTTAATTTTATGTTGGATGTTTTGGTTATGAAATGTTCATAATCCGAAAACCGCTTCGAGGGGATGAACATGTTCAAAGAGTTCATTGTACCACCATATAAAAAATAATAATCATGTCATAATTATCAATTATATATATATATATATATATTAATTATAATCATAATACCCACCAAAAATTATGATTAGAAAAATATGATTTATGTTACAATCCTTGAAACGTAAGGCCGTACATATACATGTGTAACATTTTTATTTTTCAATGAACACGAGGGAAAGAATGTGAATATTATTTTAAATTGCATAAATGATTATAATATCATAAATAACAATGTATCAATTTAGATAAAATTATATATATCATCATTCAGTTATTTTTATTCATAACTACAAATTCAAGAGCTTGGTTATAAATATAACATTTAGATAATAATATTTCAAGGATAATTTAAACATGATGTGGTATATTTTTAATTCAAAAAAACATAGTGTTATTTTTAAATCTACTATGTTACAATTATAGTTGAATACAATATTTGATAAGTAATATTCAGTGCTTTTGGGTAGTAATTTATCGATAGGTTCTTACTGGTTTTGTTTTTTATTCAGTGAAAAATTTGTATCGTTCATCAATATTTATAATGGATGTATTGAGTATGATCATAGTAATTATATTATCTATGATCAACCCTATATATAAATCTTTTTATTGGTTTGTAGGGTGATTTTGATGATTGGTCTGGATAATACTACATTGGTGTTTTCTATTTTGGTTGAAGCTCCTAATTTATTTCTATACATTAATTATGGATATGGGTATTTGTATAAAAATTTCATTCATTATAATAGATCTAGGATATTGGTTTTTAATTATATCATGGTTGTGGTTGGTGAATTTGTCTCTTTATGATCTGTGGATTTTTTATTATAATGCCTCCCACGGGTATGACTTGTACACTCGATTCTTGAATCCACCCTATTGTCTATTTGATATGGGATTCATGGTCATTATTATCTTCTCTAGAGGACCAGGAGGAATTCCCATTAGGGGTGAGTCCTGTAAAAGATATATATAATGTTTTATTAAAATATTATATTGAGTTTATAGTTTATTACTCGTGGGGATTTCATGAATTTTTTGGGAAACAATATTCTCTGAACAATGCCTTTGATTTAAGAAAAGGAGACTCTTTTGGAAATTAAATTCATGAACTACTATGTTGTGATGAAAGGACAATACTCTGGATGGTAATTCTAAATATATTGATGTTTCATATACGGTTGATTCTTTAATGAGGTACATGCATCTATATTGTTTGTGTATGTGGAAATTTTTTAGGTGATTTGGGGGAAAGATGAAAATGAATCAAGGTAAATGACTTTATTAATAAATATATGATACAAGGATTATAATATCTCATAAATTATTAAAGTGATTGTTTTTTCATTATCCACACATGGTTCTATATAGTGATGCTCAGAATGTTTAACTGATTGACTATAAAATGGTCGACCAAGCTGGGGATGATGGGATGTACATGGAGATGCTCTGTGAGTTCCTATGTTAGTGAATTAAGAATTATGATGGAATCATATAGGAGATAATGTGATGGTTTAAGTATATTTATAAGGATTTTATCTTCATTCAGTTCAATTATGATTTATTAGGTTCCATTTTCTATTATAAAGATGCCAATAGTAGCATGAAATTGGAGGATCGTGTATCTTAGAGAGTCGAAGGGGTAGATATTTAATGGGATGATTTCCAAAATAATTTTTTTTCTATTAGTATCGTAGATGATGAGATAATTTAAGAGGAATGAGTTTCTATCCATTAAAAAGGGGATCCCAATTGTGATAGTTCATGGGATTCTCTTTAAGAACCTTTTCCCCTTTACTGTAGATCTTTTACCTTATGAGGATTCTTGAGCTTGTTGATTATATATGGTATTGTGTACTCTTATTCATTACAAAATTACCCCATTTTTGTTTTATAAAAAATTTATAGTTATAAAATATAGATAATTTTATTGAGATGATGCATTTTCTATAAGATCATCTTGAGAGGGGATCCATCAATGAATCTGAAGGAGAAAATATTCAAATGGAGTTTCATATAAATTCATGAAATCTAGGCATCGATAGATGAGGATTTGTCCATATTATATTTCATTCCAAATACCAAGAGATGGTAGTGTATATCCACCTTCTTATGGTTATAAGTTATTATTCATTATTCATGGAGTTCATGGCCATCATTTATATATATTCTTGACTATACTTAGGCCCTAGCTTAGTATGGGTGGTCTGGCTTCAATTTATCCACATCAAAATTTTCCCCTAAATTTATATCAGTAATATACTAGATATGATTATATTATTCTAATATTAGATAGTGAAAATATAGGTTAGCTTCATTGTGTTCATAATCTATATGGATATTAAGTAGGGCATGGCAATAGAGGTGGGTTTCAGCAATGATAAGGGGATCAATATGAGAAAAAATGCATGCTATAGTGATGTCAAATCTACAGGCACTGGTGATTTACAAATTAATTATATATTTTTCATCAATGTTAGTTTATAATTTATTTTATTATGGTGTGTTACACTCTTTTATTACACCCTACTTAATAAAATCCTTGGGGTCATGATGGTGATGGTTCTAGGTCCCCTAGTGTTAAACTATGCCTATTAGTGATCAATCATGATTTCTTGTTGTGTGTTGAGAATATGATCTCATAATATGGACGTATCCATAATATGTTTATTTATTCTTATTGGAGATATTACCCTATAATTTTATCCTTGTAATCTAATAGTTGTAAAATATCAATAAACTTTTTGATTTCTTTAAGAATATAATTGTGTTCAATAATGAGTAGGGATAACATGTGATGTTCTTTAGAGAGTAGGGTTATAGGATTAGTTGTACATATACAAAGACACTTTATTTATACACATCATTCATTGGATTCAGTTATCATGTTAGTAGTAGATAGCCCTCTATTCATCCTGGAATTACAAGATATTATTCTTAGTGATTTTTTGAAGCTATATCATTTGTGATAACATTACTGTATTAATGTATTAGATGATCTTGATGTTTATATTCTCTTTTTTGGGTCACAATTCTCAAAAAATTTGGTGTGTGTTGTTCTTATATGGTATCCACTATAAGAACTCTTATACTCGTGAAAGGGTAAATGTTTTGGTCGATGAACGATGTAGGATTTATTGTGGGGGTTATATTCAGAATCCTGGAAGTTCTTAGAGGGAAATAGATGAGCTTGTAGATATGCAACATGAGGAAAAGGTGGCTAATGTCAAAGGTTTCCTATTTTAGATGTCAGTGAAATCCCTCTTATTATAGAATGTGGTGGGAACCCAATGATAAGACATAGAGGTTGAGGGATGCCATATTACCACTATCATAGTGATTCATTAGAGGGATTTCTATAGGATAATGACATCATATAATGTTTCATTGGAGGATTCATTCAATTGTGATACCTGAGGAGGATATCTTTGTGTTCCACAAGTATGTAGTCAAAGTGTGTCATGGAATATCCATGATACATAATTTACTGATGAGTTGGATTTGGTGGGAAATTATAAGGAATGTTTAACTTTTTTTGAATCATGATTTTGGATTTTCTAGTTGGTGATGGATGATAATCATGTTCCAGGAGGTTTGTTACTGCAATTGGTTATCCCATAGTGGAAATTGGAGGAAATATCGATCTATTTCATTCCCATTTTTCCCTAATCACAAGAAGTTTTTGTTGATATAAGATTTATTATATATAGGATAATAAGATCAAATCAATTTTTATAAATCAAGTGGTCGAGTGTAGTGGATTACATGGTGAGGTAGTATGTGGAAGAGATTTTTTGGATTTTTTAGGTAATGATGAAGATCATCTATAATAAGGAATCTCATTTTACCTTGTTTTTTTAGAGAAGATTCATTCATGATTTCAGATTATATTTTTACCTTATCACTACTTTCCATCATCATATATATGGATAAACTAAAGATACAATTTATATTTTGAAGGATATTTTGTAATCATGAGTCATGGATTTTAGTGGATTGTGAGTGAATCACCACCTCTTGTATATTTTCTTTTAAAAAACTTTATCACTCTTTTATTTGAAATGATCTTTTGTGGAATTACATCGGTGGCTCTACTAATCACCATTTTGTAGGAATAATATTATGGAGTCAGCAATCCTTGGTCTAGATGTGGTGCAAAGAATGATATGGAAGGTATGTATGATTCCACAATGGATTATAATGTTGTCAGACCAACCAAAATTACACTGATTATAGGAGGATTCTACAAGTGTTTAGGATCAATGACTATGGGATCATGAAGTTTTCACTTCCTCATGGATTGTAGAGGCTTTACGGTGTGATGACCCAACTCCCTAGGGCCATCCTGGATAGTGATAAGCTGGGTGTAAAACCTCAAAAATGCCTCCAATAAGAAAGGTACTAGTGAAAATCACTTATCAGGAATATCACACACATTGGAGGTGTTATCCAATGGTACCTATAAACATTAACACATCTCCAAATATCGATATATTATTGAATGGAAAAATAAAATTGATACGAAAATTTATTCATAAATTTATACCCCAATTTTGAGTGTGAAACAATTATAAGAAATCCTAAGATCCCAAATAAAATCCCACTAAAATGTGAAAATAGTCCAAAATTCATTATTTGAAGGGACTACTAACAAATGAAACACCTAGAAAGAAACATGGAGTTTCTACCTCAATTATGATCTTTCTACTCATATTCCACCATGGAATGTATGAAAATGCATATCAACTACATAATACATCACATGCCTTGGTAGATTCTATTTTAGTTTAATTTTATACATACCCTGGTAGGACACACCAAAATCACCAAACATAAATCATCAATAGTGTGGAAATATCATCAAAATTAAGGTATATTAATCAGAATACCATACATAACAATTAGAACCCAAATATACTCAATATAGACACTAAGTCTCATGTCAATGACAAAACCATTCTCACAACCTAGGATCATGCATGATGATGTCATGTAATTATTTTCTTGGATAACTCACCCCTTGAATCTAATAATATTGATGGTGGTCATCAAAGAGGTCATTATTTTTTAGAATCATCATGAATAAATACAAAATGAAAATTATAATATCTTGATATAATGATAGGGGATCTCACATAGTGCTTGTGGGATACACCTATCCTTGTCTTGAATAACCATCTAATTAGGGAGAGCAAACACCTAGGTATGTTGTTCTTGTAATTATTGACCCTACCTTGGGAATAAGGAAATGATAGAGGGTAACACATTATTCCAGACTATGTGATTCTTGAACCCTATCTAAAACAAATCCTATATATTGGATCACATTCTCTGCTAAATTTGGGGTGCAAAACTAAACCCTTATATGGATTGACTAAGGAGACACACCATAAAGAAACTAATATACAATAAAAATAATAACAGAATAAAAATTCCCAAGAAAAAGTACATGATGTGTATTGGGTATTCACAATGTGTCTTATCTATGTAAAAACCTAACCATGTCTTTCCCATGTTCAATAGCTTATGCAAATGTACTCTGGTCGTGATATTGTTCATTAGGTATTCACACATACCTATCCATGGCATAGTACACTGTTTGTGTCCATGTACATGGTTGTGCCTATGTAATATAGTTGTTCCCATGTACGTAGCCATTTTTTTCACATGTAACCCTATGTGATAGGTCGAGTCATCATTCATGGGTCACACAATATGTGATATATATTTTTCCGAATCCCTATACACCAAAACCAGGATACTACAAGACTTGTGTTCTTTAGACAACATACTTTATATTTTGTGTTTTTTTTGAACACATTAGTTTTCACACAGTTTAGAAGGAATCGCCATTGCTTCCTCTATAGCTGCAAAATCATACCCATAAAACATGAATCCGGATTGGCTACACTACAATTAGAAATGGTGGATGGATTCGAGTTACTAATCTACTCATGAATCAATTCTCAACATGCCACACCGCCACACCGTAATACCACTCATAGAAAACACATTATTTGATCCTTTATCAATTGGGGCCATCATCATACCCCCTTTGCAGCATCAATCTTGATCCTGAACCTATAATATCAATCCATTGATCCAAATATTATTTTTATAATGATTATTCACAAAGTATTTTTTGAACCATCATCCAAAGTGATTACTATTGATAAATGTCCTATGAATAATGGGAAAAAGAACAAAACAAAAAAATGTGGAAGATACCTCTACAACTATTACATTATTCATCAATACTTGAAGGAAATACTTCAAAAATGTAATAATCAAATTTAAATGAAATAAAAACCCATTCCAAATTCTAGGATGATAAATAAATACCTAAAAATTCAAAGTTAAAATCATGAATCAATTTATAAGAATGATTGATCCATTTTGATAACAGATATAAAATACATTGATTAAATGCTACAAAACAGATTCCATACCATAGTTTGAATCAAAAGCTACAGAATAATGTTTCCATATCACTATGGTTGGTAATATTCCCATACTACTTCAGTACACCAATCATTAATCATCAACCCCTTTTCGTTCATCCTTGAACTCCCATCCAATGAATGCTCTCAAATCCTGATGTTTATGTGGATAACCCTATGTATTTTATAAAAACCAGTTTAAGTAGAGTAGTTTTGTTTTTTCAAAATTCATTAAAATATACATTTATTTATATATTCATTAATCCTCAAAAAATACACTTAATATAATCACCCAACACACATAATGGTTATATTTCACCCAAGGTAAAAACCACATTCCATATTTAATGGTGTTATCAGATTTCATGTCTAAGACACTGTTAAGAAGTAATTATATTATTTCCTAACAACTACGTGGATAAGATACAAAATATTTAATATTATTATTATATAGAAATATTTCCTTCTTGGGCCTCATAATTCATCCATTTTTGCATAGCCTCAAAAATATTCCTTTAAATATTCAGAAATTTAAAAGGAAAAGTGGAATCATCATATTCTCCCATCCTCATAGATTTTCATCTTGAGAAGAAAAACCCACTCAAAACAATGAGGGTACTCAAAAAACATATGCTTCTACCACACTTTGGTCCTCAATTGAAGATTCTTATGCTACCACCAAACACGCACCAAGAAAATCGCTTTCCAAAAAAGGACATTCCTCTGAAAATTCTCAATTTACATGGGGTATATCATGAAGGTGGGTCCATCGTCAATGTCCAACCTTCCCCATTCAATTACATGTGATGGTTTAGGCCTGTACATTTTCTGTTGTTATACAAGGATGACATTTTGTTTGTAGTCCAACTGTTGGGGTAGGTCTATGTGGTACACCACCTCACCACAGTTATGAAATATTTGGAAAGGTACATTGATTCAAATAGATAACTTGTTGTATTTTCCAAATTTATGAAATCATCACTAAGGTGAGACCTTCAAGAACACATTATATCCCTCATCAATCTCTAATGGCCTCAGTTTTAAATCCATATAATACATCTATTGTCTCTATGAAGTCATTATCCACTCTTATATGATCATCATATTATCTGTTAGTTCTTCAACCAACTATAGTACCATGAGTAGTGAATATCTTCATACAGTCTGTCAAAGTGGTGACTTTTAGGGTCTCCCCTAGAAGGGGTTGAATGGTTCCATAACAATGGTATAGTGGTAACTATTGTTATATGAAAAATCCACCAACGATTAGTATAAGGCCCTAGCCTTAAACCTTACATAATATTGAATTAAATGAATAATTCACATTGAGGATCTTCTCAGGTTTATAGTTTTAGAGAATTAGGACATAACTATTACATCTCAAAAGATTACAAAGTAGACCCTTCTTCTAAGTTTCCATAAAATAAAAACACTTAAAAAGAAACATTTCTAGTTCCGTGTTTTATATAGCATGACTATTACTTGATCCCATCCTTGACCCTATTCATATTTAAGCCTTGTGAAAAACATTTCAAAAACATGGGGTGAGCATAAAAATCTCAATAAGGGATACACAAGGAAGGAAAACTGTTAGATTTTCAAAACAACCAGTAAACCAAGAATACATTATCAAAGTCATACTTTTCACCTTTATGAAGAAAAAAATACTCTTCATTGAATAAAATATCATTACTTACCCTTTTGTAACCAAAAGATTACTATAAAACCCATATAAATAACACATAACATATAAAGGTTACTTGGGACATAATCATTCATAAGTGGAATAACCATACGGTCGACTTCCACACATATCACTTAATAGAATAGCCATACGACTGACTACCATACCCAATGCATTGGATGTTATAACGTAACCACACATCCTGGTATTCACGGCACCACCCATCATATGGTTTATCACGTAACCACCTGTCAAATGTCCAAGTACCATTATAAAATCATAACAATTATAAAGTAAATAAAACATTTCCACATTTCAATCACAACATATCACTTAAATATATTGACATAAAAAATCCAATATAAAAACCATTATCAATACCAAAATACATAAAATTTTATATGGTATTTATTTCATTTTAAAAACATTACGGCCTGTTGAGAAACCCAAAGACCAAATATTACTCACGGTGGCGGAAAAGGTTGTTGTCACCGCATACGTTAAATGAAACATTCCTTTTTGTCGTTTAATAAAACAATTCATATAAAAAATATTCTTTTTGAATAAAATTAAAATTCAAACGGTTTTATACACTGTAAAAAGGAATGTTGTGTATAAAACAAAATATGCCTCAATGAAAGGAGATTGAGACGATGTCCCTTACCTCGTGTCTGATGTGACTCGATTGCTCTTTAACTGAAGACAAAATATAATAGGATTCCATGAAATCATAGATATTGAAGAGAAACTAACTCTAATTGATTAATAAGGAGTGGTATAAAACATGATCCCGGAAATTTAACCACCAAAATACCTTAAATTTGTGGTTTGGTAAATGTCAGAAGATAAAATAAAGCTTATATAATTTTTTTTCTTCAAGATCCTTTACATATAGTTGAATAAATTTATTAATAACTACTCTATGATCATAAGAAAATATACTTTTTTTATGTAGAGTGTCTTCCTTTAATAAAGTTCTACCACAAACTCATCTTTTCTCAAAATGATAAGTATTCAAGATGACATGGTCGCACCTAATGTGAAAGAATCATCTTTTATAGTATCACATATCTACAAAAGAAGAACTATATATTTACCTTGTCCTTAGACATGAACCACATCGAAAATTTGTTAGTACAAGATCAGATAATCCCTAGAAGGATAATCATTTAAAAACAATACTATTCTAAATCTTCAAATTTCAAAAAAAAAATACCCAATGTTCAACAATGACCATTAAATATACAGTTGTCCTTAAAATCCATCATTTTAATCCTAACTATGATTGAAACCCAAAATTCAAAATGATTTCATAACATTGTCTTCCACAAAAATCTTAACATATATCTCGAAAAACATCAAATACTCTTAAAGTATCATACTAAAGTGTAAATAACCTAATCAAATATTCTCTGTGATAGGTTATTCATTTCCATAAATAAACCAAATTACGCAATATCAAGAATAAAAACATATATTCCTCCAAAATAATATTTCAACCATTACTCCACAAATTGTATCTCATACCTCGCATTTTCATACCATAAAATAATAACCTGCAGTTTCTTTAGAAACAAAATATCATATAAACCCCTAAGCTTATTCATTATGTTCACACAAGAAAAGATAACTATTTATTGAATGACATTTTTACATATCAAACATCATGGTTACATTTACTAGAAGAAGTCATCCAAATAATCCCATCAAAAATAGATCCTTAATACATTTATGCATTTCCTCATTTGAAAATGTACTATAACTCTTAAGCCTTTATATAAAGACATTTTACGCATTCATCATTCTTTATTATACATTATCCATTATTTTAAAACATATTCCATAATAAATCATTCCTACAAACAAAATCATTAATCATACCCTAATATTCAATAATTTCAAAACATCATCTAAGAAATAATTCATACCTTTCATTGGTCATTTTGATTTTCTTTTTCTTCAATTGGAATGGAATTAAGAATTGGTAATCATATATTTGTACATTCCTACTAATCCCATTCACGAACCTTCTTCATAAGACATAAATTTGTATAATGACCATGAAAACCTCATTTAAAACATTCTATTGATCTTTAGAAATGAACTTCATTCCCTTTCCTAGAGTCATCTTGATGCTTCCTTCTTCCGTGGCAGGTTCAGATTTATGACCTTCATTCCCACATCTATATCATCTTCGCATCCCATAGAATCATTTCACTAGGTGTTTTTTCCACATCATTGACACATAGGTTTTTGAACATACATTCCTTTATGATTATTATCTGATCATCCATAGGTATTTGTTTCTGACATATATGATGCCTTTTAAAAATTAACATGGTTTAGGTGGTCAATAATTACTCCATATAGTTGGTTGAAAATAACCACAAGATATATCATTGTAGCACCCATTTCATTCAGTTTCTCATTCAGAAAACCATCATAGTTTCCTTCACATATATCGTTACCTTGGTTCCTTCTAGACCAAATCATTTAATAAAACCAATAAAATTTAGTGTGAGTATATCCGTAAAATCATCATATAATATCTTTTGAGGTGGTTAAATACTAAGATATACTTATTCATGTTATCTTAAACTCAATAAATTTATCTAAGATAATTATCAATCTTTATAAAATCATATCTATTATGAAAATGTCACTTATGCTTAAAGAACACCCTAACCTCTAAAGTTATCTAAACCGATCATTGATACAGACTATAAAGGCATGGCCTTAAACATTACATAATATTGAATTAAATGAATAATTCACATTAAGGATCTTTTCATGTTTATATTTTTAGAGAATTAGGCCACAACACTTATAATACATCTCAAAAATTACATAGTAGAAACTTCTACTCAGTTTCCAATTTTTTCACAAATTAAAAACTCTTAAATTGAAATATGTCTACTTTCATTTTTTTAGACAGCATGAATTTTCCTTAATACCATACTTTACCCTATTCATCTTTAATTCCTAAGTAAAAGATTTAAAAAAACATGGGATGAGCATGAAAATATCTGTATGGGTTATAAAATAAGGTAGGAAAAAATTACCCATAAAAAATTACAAATTAATGAAACCAATACATTTCAATCAAAACATACCTTACGAAATCATAAGATATATGAATAACACACAAAAATTATAAACCGTAAAGGTAACTTATGGAATTCATAACATACATACATTGTTGCTATCACAACTATATGGTGAGTCACATTTGGAATACCCATAATAGTATATTACCTTAATCACTTAGATGAAACATTATTGTGTTCCTCCTTCACGTTACCCAATGCATTGGAGAGCTATCTTGGGATCTCCCACCCTTGGTTTATTATGTAACCACTCGTATATGTAAACAATGCCCAAAAACCATAACATATTCATAACAAATAACAAATGCTTAAAATAAATATTACATTTCCACATTCCAATCACAATATATTATTTCACAATATTTACATAATCAATGCTTTGTCAAAACCATTTTCAAAACCATTTAAAACATTAAATATAAAGATTTTTTAATCAATGTATCCCATACCACATTAAAAATATGAAATAAATAATAATTTGAAAACATTATTGACCATATAAATAAATTCTTAATAACATTTTTTAAATATGAACATTAATGATAACCATTTGTGATAATTAATCATTAAAACAATTAAAATGATATTTTAGTTAAAGTGTTTTTAACAAAATGAGAGAATATTGAATAAAAATAATTGCGGAATAAAATTGAATCAGAACATTATAATATCATTTGAATAAATAGATTCATGATGTAATATGTAAAAGGGAACTATATACACCATATAAGAGTGAATTGGTTCATAATGACAATGAAGTCTCAATAGAATGTTAATTGGGACGAAAACCCTTATAAAAATTGTATCTTTAGATTAAGGATAAATCAATTAAATAATAATTTGTGAAAAATATAATTACACTCAATATGATTGGATATTAATTTTAAATAAATAATAGGAAATTTACACATGTTCTTTTTAAGACAAAACCAATGAATTGGATGTTTAACTCAATAAATGGAAATTGGGTTAAAATTACTCTTATCAGGTTCACATTGAGGATTTGAGAATTTATAAATGGATTTATTATGTATATTAAAAGTATATCCATACAATGTGGAGTATAAATAAAAACATAAATAGTGATTCGACACATAAACATAGAATGATATAATTAAGAATTTGAAGATTAACCCAAGGAATGGAAATTGCGTTAAAAAGTTCCCTTACCAATTTGGTAACATACGAAACATACAACCCATGAAAGAGATACCAGAAAATGAAGATGTAAATACCCATAAATTGAAGAATATTACACATTTAATACAATCATGGGAAGTACATACACCAAACAAAAGGAAAATGTGGCAAATATATCATGAATCTCACGGGAATAAAAAAGTGAGATACAAATCGCTTACCACATTGTAATAAATTGAGTCGTATGACCAAATGATAATAACCACCAAATTATTCACATAATAACATTAATATAAATAGAATCATGATAATATATATCATATTGGAGTACAAAAAACACCACATTAAATAAATTATTTGTGAACAATGAAAATCTCACAAAATTAAAAGTGAGATAAGAAACCCCTTAACTCTTGTCCGAATTGACTTGTTTATTTATTTTTATTCTTGAATAATAAACATAAGTTAATTTAGAAATGATTAAAAACCATTTTTATAGTTTATTATTTCTTTTATATCACTTATTACCATGTTATGAACATTATGTAATCATTTATGTTAATAATGGTCGTTTTGTCGATATTTGGTACTTGTGTCAAAAATGAACAACTTATAACAACAAGTTGTCCTTGTGGACAAGAGCCTATTATCAATATATTTATATTCATAATTTATATATCATATATATAA
The DNA here is from genome assembly GCA_963277665.1 of Viscum album. NCBI lineage: Eukaryota > Viridiplantae > Streptophyta > Magnoliopsida > Santalales > Viscaceae > Viscum > Viscum album. The sequence goes on along the minus strand of OY728153.1, from coordinate 284,732,537 downwards.
TATATATTCAGTATATATATGCATTTATAAAAGTACATAATTTTTGGAGATAAGAAATGAAATTCACCTTTCATGGAGACGGTAAGCCGTACGTACGCATTAACGCTACTTTCATTTTTATTTCATATTATAATTTAATGGAAACATAATGATACATAGTTATATTATAATAAAAGTATAATATAATATATAATTTCAATAAATCCATCCTTCATATATCTCACATATGTTATGAATGAGTCATATCAATTTGAGGGGTGGTAGGCCGCTTTTCCTCAAATGAAATTATCGCGATTACTCATAATGGAAACCATAAATGTTTGTTATAAACTGAAAATACAAAAGCTTAAAGAAAACATAAAAATAATATATATAATATATAAATTATTTTTCCATCATAATTTCCACCATAGTAAGAGGTAGGAGATAATTGAACAATCTTCATTTTGTGAGGCGTTAGTTTTCCAACCACAGAAACGGTATGTTCTTTACCCATTAGATATAGGTGTGTGTATGTGTAGTTATAATATTCCTCATAAAACATCATATTATATTTAAGATACTATTTTTGTTATAAAACAATGGAATACAAAGATTTTAGGTGTTGGAGAAGTAAAATAATAGAAAAGAACTTATGAGAAAATGTTACCATAAAATCGGGTGACTATCTTTGGTATGAATGAAAAGAATTTCTCAAAGTGGCTTCTGCATAATGTAAGGCTTATTGATGTAATATAGGGATTTATAGAGATTAATTGTGTAGATTTTTTACTAGACAAGGGTCCTGAGAAATGTGAGGAATGAGATAGAATTGATGGATTTTTAAAATGGGAGAAGGGACTCTATAGGAAAGCGTTAAAGTATAATTTTATTATATATTGATTTTTGTTTTCTAAAGGTCCAATACTCATTAAAGTAAAACTTAATATATCTCATGGTAAAAATAAAATCATACAATAATAATTATAGAGGTTTTTGATATTATTTTAGTCTTTATAATATTATTTTTTTAAATCATTTATTAATTAGGTAAACACTCCATCATTATTGTGTCATAAATAATTTAATTTATTTGATGTATAAAAATTAATAAAAAATACCATGATGTATGAAATATTGGTATCATTCTAATGAATATTTATAGTTGAAAATATAACTTATATAACCCCACATAAAAATTTATTTACTAAAAAATATTAGTCCATGTCATTTTTTCCTTTATGTTAACTAAAATTAATTGTCATTATCACTATTAATTGGCTTTATGGGGTCCCAAAATCGTCCCAAAGATACCCATGGTCAGACGTGACTCATAGAAAAGGTCAGTAAAAGTGTTAAGGTAATTTTTTATTATTATAGTATTTTTTATCTTGAATTTCCCTATTTATCTTTAACTATGGTAAAAAAAAGTCAAATGTTACATTTCACCAAAATTTATATTCATCTTATAAAACCTCATTTTAAATTCTAATAACAACCAGTTATGTTGGATTTTCAAAATTCAATTCATGAAAGAGATAAAAATTCATTTAAATAAAAAATTCTGTTTTTTAACTACCACTCAATGTTTTCACTATTAATCAAAAATTGAAGGTTTTAAGAAAAATACAAAAAATCTGACCCAAGATAAATTTGTTATTTCAAATTAAAAAATGATGTATATTTTAAAAAATAAAAAAATAAGTTTCCATAAATAAATAAAAATTAATTCCCGTCATCAAAAAAAAGTGTGTTTTTTAAGAAATAATAAGTATCAAAATATCGACACTTGTTAATGCCTACTTTCAACGTGAAATTTCATCCTATGACCACTATTGGATTAAATGGAAAAAATATAATCTAATTAAACCTTTAAACCATTTACAAATATAATCTAACGTATAAAAATATTAGATTAAATTACAATTTTGAATTAAAATATAGTATTTTTCACTATTTATTAAAAAAATGAATTTTATCAGAAATGTACCAAAATTTTTCCCAAATTAAAATTTGATGTCCCGATTCTATAGAAGAATTATTTTTTGTCAAATAAAACATATAAAAGTGAAAAAACTATATTTAAAGAGGGCTCTCCATAAAAAGGCAGTAAATCTACCTTTTAAAGAATATTAGAGAATTTATGCATAAAATCAGATTCTTTCTTATTTTAAGCCTCTAAAATATATTGGATGAAAGTAGAAACATTTAATAAACATGTATAATAATTTTTTTGTTTTTTTATTAATTTCCACCATTAAAACTGTTAGGTGTTAACGACCATTTAAAATAATAATATTATTATATTATTTTTCAGTACAACTCAACGTTGTGTGCAACGTAGGCTTTCAAAGAAACCTGTTTTTGAGTATCGGGTACGCCATTAAACATGGAATTCCCTTTAAATTAAAATTATTATTTATTTCACAAAAATAATAAATATGAAAATTTTATATTCATTATTTACTTGGTAATTTACACTTAATGCATGATATGAATATTCAAGATGATTTTTAAGCCTATATCACTAAAATTAACTTTCTAGGGATCACAAGATCTACAAAATGATTAAATTTAATTCCTAATATTTATATTAATTAACCAATACCAAAAAAGGGTAGAATTGTTAAGATAATATCTTATATTAATAAAACTACTATAATATATAAATCATAATAAAATAACAAATAAATAATAAAAAAAATATTTCATAATAATATTCAACATATTCTGAGATAAAATTAATACCTAAAGATTACTATGAATTAATAAAATATTATTATTTAAAAAACCTAACATTTAACTCAATTAACATCCATCACTCATAAATCCACATACTAAAAATGTATATTCCATAATCAAATGTTATCCAAAATATTTTAATATTTTTCATAAATAACCCAAATCACAATAAATCAATTATAAAATAATATATTATTCGAAAAAAATAATTCATCAATTATTCCTCAAATAATATACCATAGTAGCTCATCATATTTATGTTTTCATTAATTATATTATTATCTTAATATAATGAACTTATTCCAAATAACATTACTCCTTTATTCACCAAATCAATTTTTAATCCCCTAGTTATCTACATGGTAAAATATATGTTATAAAAATGTAATATTCCATTTATAATAATTTTATATTATTACCACAAAATAACATATCATATTTACACTAATGTTTATCAATACCTATAATCTTTTGTCCATAAAATTTTAAATCATTCTTTCTCAAATAACCTTTTAAATAAATCAAAAAATAATATTATGGGTTATATATTCTATAAAAAAATTTAATGATTAATAATTATCTCCAAATGTACTACTATCACCTAAAAACTCAAAATGAGTATATGTGATTTTACTTTTATGATCATTATTAAATTTATTAACCAAATACAGTATCTAATAATCTAAAACTAGCATTACATGTGAACATCCTAACAACTATAATTATATAAACAAATTCTATGATGCCAAATATAACATACAATACCTTTAGTAATCCATTATTATGAGTCTAATAACAAATTTTTTTTACATTCTCTTATTCTTTTAGGTATTAAGATTATTGAATTTTAATAAAAAATTATTAATTAAAGTCATTAGTAAATATTGTTATTTCCAAAAAATATCTATTTTCCCAAAAAACATATTATTTATAAATACACATTTTCATCATTCATTGTAATTACCATAATTATAACACTAACGTTATTAATGTTCTTAATCAACCTTAAGACCTGTGAATATAATTTTAAATCATGGTATAAGGGGAAAAAATTAGTAAAGAATATAAAATAATAGAAAATCACTATTACATTATTCAATTTCAAAATTCACTAGAATATTTACAATTTTAATACTATATTATGAATTCAAATTTTCATTTTATTATCCATGAAAAAAAATAATTTCTCAATTTTTTTTAAATATTTCAATAGAATTCATAAATGAAAATAATTCCGCATTCTGAAGATTTCTTGAATAAAACATGAAAAGTCACGATTATAAATCCTTGAAAAAAATTCATCCAATTTAAAAAAAGCAGCAAACATTCTTTATATAAATAAGCACATTTTCATTAATTTTTAAATAATATGATTTCCCTAAACCTCATTGCATGAAGATCATGTAAATAACTTGGGAAGTTATTCATACATTATCTGTCAGAAAAACCCTTATAATTGAATCACCAAACCATATAATCCCTACATCTATTATGAGTATCCTATCACAAATAAACATCATTCATTTACCAAATGCATTGGAAAAAAATATCTGACTCACATGTAATCAAATATATATTGGTCTCTCCATTCTTTATTATTAAATTTAAAAGAACCATATAATCAATAAAACATATATATCGTTCCATTTATCGATTAACTTCAATTTAATTGGTATTCAAGACTTATTTAATAAGTTATTTAGACATCACCTAAAAATAAGAATAAATTTTCAGTTCATTAGAATATTTTTTTAAAACAAAAATTCATAGAAGAGAACAAATTTTATATTTCTTTGAAAAAAATTTTATCTTGTAGAGTGATAATGGAAATGAATAAATACTATGATGGTGCAATGGGTTTTCATGTATAATAAGTTTTAAAATATTTTTTAATTTTTTTTGTAAGTAGTTGAAAATAACACATATATAAAGCATTAAATATATTTATTTTTCATCTGGTGTAAATAATCTAATAAATAACTGAAATTTACAACTATAAACCATTTATTAATAAAATAGTTTTGAAAAATTTAAAATAACTTCTACATGGAAGAAAAAGTCTTGAAAGAATAATAATACGATAATGTTTTTTAAAGAAGCTCACTTACTGTGAGTCCCAACTCATATCCTTTGTATGTATACACTCCAATGTAATGATATTATAATCATTTTATACTTATATAAGATCCTTTTTATTTTTCATTACATTATGAAAATTTACATTATTTATTTTTATACCATTCATTATTTAGATACTAAAATAGTTAAATTCATATAGAATTTTTTGAGGATGCAATATTTTTAAGTCCAAAATGACTTCGGTATGTCGAAAATTGTCAAACAAATCATAGTTCTATAATATACATAATAATTATTATGAAAATATTTTTATGAATATATATTGAAGGATTTTTTATAACAATCCATTGAAGTTGGACATTAGAAACAAATTATATCACATCATTGATGTGGTAGTCTATATTTTTGCATATGTGATGTAATTATTCCTCAAATTATGGAATGTTAAGAAAGGTTGTAGTATCATATATTTACATAATCATAATTATTTCATAAATTATACATATACTAATTTTATCCTCATTTTAAGAAGTCATATCGTAACATCCTGTTACTTTTTATAGTTATTCCTAAAATGATATTTTTATCATGCTGGGGTTGCATTTCTTTTAATGATGAATCAAGTGAAATTTTAAAAGTTTTGAAAATTTATATGCTAGTGCATGGTTCGTACATGGTTTTCACCAATCATGTACTCTCTTAAATAAATACGTAGAAACACATACAGTGGTGTTTTTCAAAGATTTTACGTAATTTGAAAAACTATGTTCTTAAATAAGAGAAATTGTGAAACCCATTTAAAATAGGCTCATGGATAGGGTGCATGGATTAGTCTAACTGTGTAGCCCAACCTATGAAACAATCAAAAATATTTAATTTCAATTAAATATTAATATTCAAAAACCCATCATTTTATTTCCCCAACAGACCTATATAACCCCTCATCAATTTATCATTCCATGAGAGATACCAATAATAGTTTTTGGCCCCTTAAGACCCTTATGAAATTGAATCGCGAGTAAGAGAATGGATCTCAATCCTCTCCTAGCTAGTTTCCTATTCCCTTTATCTAACCAATTCTCTCTCCTATTTCATTCGTAGGGTTTCATGGATCTCCAAGTTGATGGAATGATCTAATACCGTCTATTATGGTATCTTATACTTGTGGTTGATTGTTTGATTCCATTTTCATCATTCCCCATTGACAAATCCTTATCAAGGTTTGATGTTTCGATATCTAGTGATTTAGAGGTATGTGGTTCCATTGTGATCCTTAATTTTTTATAACAAAAAAAGCTTGATTTAAATTCAGATGTATAATATAAATTCAATTTCATGATATATATGAAATTTCCTTCAATTTTTTTTATTAAAACACTCATCTACTAGATTTGGGATGTTGGAAATTTAAATTTTTGGTCTGTAATTTGAAATAACCCCATTTCCATTTAATTTGGTTGTTATTATAAAATTGATGGAAAATTGGGGAAATTTAAATTGTGAGATTGATGGAAATTGTTTATATTAAATTGTATAATTAAATTGTTAGAATTTAATATTAAAATTGAATTGTGAATTGATTTGAAATTATTATTTTGGAAAATTCCATCAAATAGTTTTGATAGAAACCATTAGATTTTATCATGAAAAAATAATTTTTCAATAAAAAAATCATTTTGGTTTTTAAATGGATAATTGGTCTTTTTAAGTTGAGATAATGGGATTTAATTGATTTTAAGAATTGATAAAATAAATTTATGATCATCGATTTTTACTAGTTAAGATGTAATCATTGGCATATAATGAGTTATTTAGGACAAGCCTACAAGTATGGGAATTCCCTAGCACGAGATTTAAATTTTACAACTCTAACATGGGAATTTTTAAAAAAATATTATTACTCCTTATGATAAATATGAATAAACTATTTCTAGTATTTTGGGATGTGTGTACACATTTCAGTTATTATCACTTGAGAGTGTGGAGATCCCAAAACATGTAACTCACTTACATTTTCTTATATGACCATGTTTCTCACTTTTTTATATATGACATATAAATGTATGTCAGTGTTTGTAAACATTTTTACATGCATTATGATATATATCAAGTATATCATATAAAATTATTTATTTAATCTTGTTTTATAAATTATTTCCATTATTTAAAATGTAAATCCACATTTTAAAAGTATTCCATCATTTTAAATATAATGATTTATATTTAGAAATATGATTTTTACATAACAAAACTATTTATATGAAATAATGAGATATTCACATGGTTAATTAAATGTTTGAATCCATTTTGGATTCATTGGTGAGACCCTACTCGGTGGTTAGGTCACACCTTACCTATGACGTTAGGTGTTTGTTGATTTTCTCCATCCTGGTTCGAGCAGGGTTAAATCACTATTTGGAGGTGGTTCTGGCTATTGATCCATAGACTCGATGAGTGGAATCTATTGGGACTTGGACATTTTTTCATATTTCTAGAACATTGTTGTAGTACATCATGTTGTTATACCTATTTTAATTTTGGTACACTTATTAATGTGGAGTTTCATTGTATACAGACATATTTTTTATCTTCCCATCCTCAATTTATATAGAAAAAATAATTCCAACATTCATTATGTATGATGTCAGGTGATAGTCATCGACCCTTGGGGATTGGGAATGCAATTCAATACACGTCAGTGCTAGCTCAGTTATTGAGTTACCAGGGTACCCATAATAGTTTGTGAGAAAGTGACATCAGAGCATTAAGTTGAGATGTTGAGTGGAATTTAGTATACATTTGGTAATCATGTCACAACATAGGCGGCTTGGGAAATACATATTTTGGGAAATACGTATTTTACAAAGACATATTTTGGAAAATCCATATTTTTGAAAGACTTATTTTGGTAATAATCTCACTAAAATAAACATTAAATCATAATTGGTGGTTTGGGAAAGACATATTTTGGAATTGTTCTAGTATTTTCTTTGATTTTTATTTGGATAGTATGAAATCAAAATCTTATATTTCTATATGTTTGGACGGATTTCCCCCATTTCTATATTTAATTGTTAATTTTATGTCTTGTTTTTTGTCTAATGATATTGTGAATGAATCACTACTCTATGAAGATGTGAGAATTAGATATAGGAGGAAAATTTTATTGAACATTATATAGAAAATCTTCTTGTGGGCAAGAGTCTGGATGAGGAGATTTTGTGTACCATCCAATCTCTAAGATAGGAACCAACACCAGTTTTCATTTAGGCTCCAACTATCAAACCTCAAAGGGATGTTCTTCAAAATCATTCATAGTTATTCCTTTTCTATAATCCACATTTGTTTAAAGGCTCAAATGATCTTGAAGAGGTTGATGAATATTCGATCAAGGTGGAACATTTATTAGGGTTCTTAGAGACACATGAGGTGATAAAGGTGAAGTGTGCCATCTTCATGTTTAATGGACCATCCAAGATATGGTGTGACATGATAGTGAAATAAAAGAAACATGAGTTCTTAGACTTGAATGACTTCAAGGCCCCTTTAACTAACCAGTTCTATCCAGAGTCGATGGTTTTGGCCATGGTTATAGAGTTTTTCAAACCTGAGAAAGCTTACAGGACCATGAATGAATATGAAATATATTTTTATGAGCTTGTTCCCTTTTCACCTAAGATAGTATTGAATGATATTATTGAGGATCAATTATTCTATTTGGGACTTCATAGAGATATTAATTCTCAATATTTATTGCAAAACCTACCTAATTATATTGTTGTGACGGATAGAGAATTGATGGTCGAAATCGAAATGGATGGCATGTTAGGGTGGGAAATACATTCATCACCTCCCATTAGAAGTGTGTTTTATTCTAAGGTAAAGACGAATCATGATTATTAATAATATTTTTCTTGATAATAGTGTTCATATAAACCTCATACAGTACCTGGAAGGGGCCCTTAGATTTTTTACCAGTGTGGAATGAAAAAATTCTAAGAGGGTCAGCATTGAGGCGCCCAAGTTATATGTCTCTTGGGGATGCTGAAGACACATACAGAATTTCTATCATATCTATTCCACTCCTCTTAGTGGAAAGAGACCATAATATCCTTTTAAAAAAATGGGTAAATCAGATTCTTCAAGGAAAAATGGGTTCTAGCTAGTTGTGTCTCAAATAAAGCATTTTCATGTTGTTGAAGAGTCTCTAGAGTAAGTGGATATGGTTCCAACAATAATGTGAGATACCATTACTATATGTTCATCATTAGTGAGTACTCTTTTTGATACTATTAAATTCCATCATTTATTTCAACCCACATATTTAATCTACTAAATCTTTATATGGAGCTTTAGTCATGTGCAATGGATATTACTAAACTCTTTAGTATTAAGGGAGAGTAGGGTATCCATAGTTCCACATGTGTTATGTCTCTATCAAATTTTGGGATTTCATGGAGTTTTCTATTTATCAAAATTGAACCACTTGACATCATATTAAGGATATATTGGATCATTCCCAATAAATCCTAGATAGATTGTTATCTTTGATGGGTCTCAATTACTGCACCTGATGGTGTTTGATGAATCTTTCAAGGAGAATGGGACCTAAGATCGGGTAGAGCCAATCATTCATATGTGAAATTGAGAAATGATATATTAGTTTTTTCATTTTATCTTGTTTGAGAATATTTGAGACACGATCTCTCTCCATTGGTAATCGAGTTTCCTGATATTTTTTCTTCTGACTTATCTGGTTTTCAACCAATAAAAGATGTAGCGTTATCCATTTTAATTTGTTTCTAGATTAGTGATGTGTGAAGAAGAAATATAATACAAATTAATTGTATAAAATTATTCTACATTAGAAAATAATTCTAAATCAACAAAAAATGGAAACTTCTTTTCCAACACCTAGAAATGAATAAGAGATCTATTATTATAGGTAGAGGGGTGAAAAGTGGATCCAATACTCTTATTTGGATTTTTATGTTTGGATGACCAATTAAATAGAAGAATTTGATATTATTTTCTTATGGAATGTTGTTAGGTTATTTATAATAGGACATATCAAAATATTCCCACATCATTTTCAATCAAATGAATATTTTATGTCTAATTTACTCTATATTTTTAACCAACCCTAATAGTCTTTTGGTATTTCCAATACACCAAGTTCGAATGAATTTATTTCATGAAAATTAAAAATTCAAGCTTGGAAAATATATTAAATGTTCTTACTAAGGATTTATTATTTATCTATATTGACATTATGATCATTTGGTTCTTCCATTAATGATATAAAGGGAAAATAATAAAATTATCCATATTTGTGCACAATTTTGGAGGTTGTACTTATGAGCTAGATCTGGTGGTTCAAAAAAGTGATTGAGGTGTTGTTTATAGAGGATAAAATGAATACCAACATGTATAGAAACATGATAAAGAATAATTTTTTAATTTAAATTAATGAATAAAATATTATGGCAAAAATATTGAAATAAATTTAAATAGTTGAAATCCAAATTAGGGTATTATTTTAATAAAGCATAAAAATGTTTCTAAACAATAAAATTTGAACATTTACCTTGAAATATAAAATTTTTTGGGATACAAACATTGAAATTATTAATTAAAAAGTTGAAAATATTTTATATATCAATTCACCCACACTTATGCATTTATCTTCGAAGAATTAATCATATACCAAGGTCCAAAAAAACATCCCAATGCATAAATTATAAGACTAATCAATTATCATATCAAAGGGAAAATATTGTGCTCCTAAATCGATAAAAACTCACTAAAATTAAAAAATCATAAGAATCAATTCAATATCTTGTTAATTCTCTCATACATGTTTTACATACGTCCTCATAATAATATTTGACTCTTCAGTCTGGGATTTTCAATTTGTGGTTTATATCAATCTCAAGAACATGTGCGATCTATATACACTTGATATCCTCCAAGTATATCTACTTTAATGGGTCAATAATGTGTAAATCATGAAGTATTTATCATGGGTTATTATATAGTTTTGTAGGATTAAAATGTATAAAACATCTAGGATGGATGAGTAGTTTTAGGCTATAAAGTGAAGTAAATGAAAGAAAACATTTTCTTCTCAAGAATGGTGTGATCCTCAATGAACTAAAAAAAGAATCACCACAAAACATATCTTTCTTTATGAAGATCAAACTTGGAATTTTTAGAGTCAACTATAAATTTCATCTATATTTTCCATAATTTGAATTATTGTGTCATCTTGAAATTAGATCGAGTTTTCTCATTTGAATCATAATTCATAAGAAAAGGGAGGCATATTTTGATATTAATTAATTGGTGAACACCTGATCCGTATTTGTAATGATATTTTTGTCAATATATAAATATTTACTTCATGAAACTTCCTTCCCCCAAGTAGTAATAATGATGGAATCACATTCAACTATGCTCAAATAGATTCTTCTGGAGATCAAAACACATCTCATCTTCTCCCTCTCCCACACTTGAGTTAAAAAATAATCATGCATCTTACTTCTAGATCATATTATAAAGGGATAAATTGAATCTAATGTCGCTACATAACATTTTATTTCATGGATTATAGGGTTTTAATAATTATACAATTAAAAGGTATTCCAAAATTAGAGTTCAATGTCAAAATAGGCTTTCATACTAGTGGCTCAATCCTAGATAAAAAATTCTATAAAATCTAACATCATTGAAAAAGTGAAAAATAGCATGATTTGGATCACACAATATGTCTCAAAACACTCAAGAAAAAGAGTAGTTTATGAAGATGAAAAAAATTCTTATAAACCTTTTAGGTTGGGTATGATTCTCTATTTGGATAGTACTAGTGCACATGAGTTTCATAATCAATGAATATTTTTTAAATGAAATTTTCATAAATCATGAAACAAAATATTTTATTTAATAATTTAATTCTAAAAAAATTTAAATTAATCAATTCTCAAAATATACCATGGTAGCTTAAAATTTTTAATGTATTTGATTCAACTCAATAATCCTAAAAACACACCAAGAATTTTAAAAACATTGAAAAATTAGAAATATCCATGGAACATAAAATGAAATAACATATAAAATTCATAAATCATTGTTGATATACCTACCCCACAATAATTAAATTTATAAACCTCTATTTTAACTCAATTTATTTCAAGAAAACTTTTCACATAGAATTTTAATGGGCATGTAATCAAAATAAAGAAAAATATTGACATAGTATGATTTAGTTTAAAGTGGAATCCATGATTTAAGAACCAAGATAATACAACATTAATACTACATGAATGAAATGAAAATACACATACAATAATGCAGAAAAGACAACATAGTTAGAAAAGGGATAATTCCTGGTTTAGACCCCTAGGAAGGTGTTAGGTTTTAATTGTCCTTAATTGGGTAGTTAGAGTGGATTATGCTCAATTAGACAGTAGGTGTAGTTTCTTTAAGATGAATAACAATATTTGACATTTCCAAATGCCTATGAGTATACAAAGAAAGTAGAGAACTGCAATAAAGATAAAAAAATTTCATCCCCCAAGAATAAGAAAAGATGAATTTGAGATCCATAGTGTGATGGAAATTAAAATAGGAGTGATCCCCATGATCTTATATGGCGTCCTCCTCTATACGATATGTAAGCTATTATAGATGGAATAGTTGCATCCCCAAAAACTTCTCTAACTCTTCTTATTTAATCACCACCCCATGGGTGGTATCATCATTAACATCCAAGACCTGATCCAATTTTGCTATATCGAAAACATCCAAAACGGCAGAGGGGGTTTGAGATCATTTCATCTTGAATAATATCATTACCTAAATATTCAATAAAGAAATATTCCCTTTCATGTAATACATCATGGTAAATGATATATTCAGGTAGGACCAATGTAAACTCCACCTCATTGGATGAATCTTCATCATTGTCTTCCAATGAAAAACAGTGGGGGATAGGTGTAGATTTTTCATTATCAATGATGAATAGATCATGTTTCATGATATCTACTACATTGTTATTCTTGGATTCTTCCAAAAATGTTGACACCCCATAAGTGCATCAACATGCATGTGTTCATTAATGAACTCCATGAGAAATGATTCAGTGTGAGATAATGTGATTAATTCCATTAGTAGCTCCTTATCACCTTCCTCTAGTTCATTAGCATAAAATATTATTGGTGAAATTTCTTCCACCACTTTTTTTGTGTTCATGTTCTTACTCAGCTTCGAATTTCCCTGGGGATGTGAATAAATATTCAGAAACCCATTCTATTTTTCTCTCCATGATTTTAATTTTATCAATAATACATTTTAATTAAACATAAATATTATTATAAACATTTTATAGCACTATATATTGTTTAGTCCATGAATAATAATTTAAATTGATATTCATCATGAATGAAGAATGTTTTTTTAATTTTTTTTATCGTAATTTTTTATATTTTTGTGATATATTTTAAAACTAACACTCGGAATATTATTTACCAAATGTCAATATAAATAGTGAGTAGAGAACATTAGATCCTTGGAAAAGACACCAATTTTATGTTTAGGGTTTTTTTTCTGATCCTTGTGTAATAAGTAATTTACCTATGAATGCAATATATTTCACAACTAGGGCCATTCTTGAGGTGGAAACTTACACAACACCAAAATTCTATTGTAACTATTTATTTTATAACTAATATAAAAGTAAATAACATAAATATGAATTTGAAAGATGAATATATATATATATATATAAATGAAATGTGGACAATATTATTTTATAAAGAAAGAAGGAATAATTTTTTCATAGGAGATAATAATTGTTGATATCATTGATCATTAAAATGTTTTCGATAACAATTCAATGTAGTGATCAATATCTCTCACACTACACCGTCTCATTCAAATTTTTATTACCGCAACATCATGATCTCTGCATATAGGGAAATACTCTGCCTAAATTTATCTATTATATTTCTTCGTCGAACATCGGTACCTATGACATACTCCATCCTATGTATGACTTATTTAGGTAGTGGAAATATAAATGTCGAATGATATTAAGAACTCGGTGGTAGAGAATATGGTGCAATCACATGCCCTAATCAGTTTAATCACCACCAAAATTCTCAAAATTAAATAATGAAATTACAATTTACGGGTAATAAAACTCAATCAACCTTCCTCCCCCAAACAAATTTCATGGTAATTTCCCCATTCTAATGGACATAGAAAAGAATATGATGGGAGAATCACAAAGAAAGTAAAAATGAAAGAATGTGGGGTGATGAAACCTACTAATATAAAAAAAATTAAAAATATACTACAGAATAAAAGACAATATTAATCTATGAAAAATGTATACTACATTTCCTACCCCTTGAAATAGAGAATATATCCATTTTTATAGAGATAGGGGTTTAAAATTTGGCACTAAAATTCTTCTCTGAATTTTCCCACGTGGATGACATTTTAAATGGACTAATTTGAAATATTTTCCTTATTTAAATATGTTTGGTTATTTTCCCTCTACCAGGTACCAACATTTCATCTTCATTAGCTATCAAATTATCCTTCTTAGATATAATTCCACAAATTTCACAAAATTTCATGTAATTTCACTATTGCAAGGTTATTTAATTCTAGTTTTTGTCCTTCCCAGAAAAAATGCTTGCATTTCAATGAACCAAGTACCAATGCATTTACAGCCTTTAAAATGAATTATTCATTCATACTCAAATTAATAAATTTTCTTCATCCATATATATTCTATCTAAATATTGAATTTATGATCATTTTGTTCTTCAGCTTATGATATATGGTTCTAATAATAAAATTATCTAGATATGTGAATAATTTTCTAGGATTGCCTTTTAAACTTGATTTTATCCATCAAATGGTGGATTGTGATTTTTTTACTGATAGATAAAATGAATCCCATCATGTATAGAAACCTAAACTAGAATAAATATTCTTTTTTTTAACTGAATAAAATTTTATTGCTGAAATATTGAAATAAATTAAAATAGTGGATATAAAAATTAGGCCATTTTTTCAATTACGCTCAAAAATAATTTTAATCCATAAAATTTCACTATTTACATTGAAATAAAAAATGTGTAGGGTTAAAAAAACTGAAATTCAGAATTAAATAAATAAAAATATTTTCTCTATCAATTATGTTAAATATTTTTTTTTCATGGATTGATGAAATGTTTGATTGGTTGAAAGGAATGAAGTGGTTCTTGATGAATGATCTTTGTCTTGGTTACCATTAGCTGAAAATAAAATCATTTTAATTTAGAAAACTATACATCCAGTTAGAAAAACCATTTTGAGTACATTATTATGCTATTTCTAAGAAACAACATTCCTACAATCTTTATGGATTTGATGAATATGATTTTCCATGAGTATCTTGATACACTTGTGTTAGTATTTGTGGATGACAAAATTCTTTACTATAAGTATAAAAAGGATTATTTTCATCATATGATATCAGTTTATGAATTTTTGAGATTTCACATAATTTATTCCAAGATTTTGAAATGTGATTTCCAGATTCGGAAAGTAAATTTCTAGGAAAACATTATGTTAGAACATGGTGTTTTATTTGATTCACAATTTGTGAAAGAAGTTATGACATGGGAGAAACAACAAAATGGTATAAATATTTAGAGATTATTGGATTAAAATCTATATTATTTTTGGTTTATTAAGGACTTCTAAAATTTTAATTCTTTTATGAGTTCTCTAACTCAAATGGGAGTAAAGTGTGCAGGGTATGAAAAATATCAGAGTTCTTTTGTATAGTTACAATTGATTTTGTAGATAACTCTATTGTTGAATCTTATAGAGTATGGGTATGGCTTTGTGGTCTTTTTTATGAATTTCTTTTAGTTCTGTATTGCTTCTTTTTTATGGGTGATCATGTCATTGAATATAGTTGTCATCCTCATAGGCCACATGAGAATAATTATCTAACCCATGATCTTTAAATTTCATATGGGATGCACCTGCTTAATTTTATGAAGAATTACTATTACATATAAAGTTTTTCTATGTATCTAGTCCACAATAGCTTGAGTAATATATTCTCTAAAAAAGATTTCAGTCTCCACAAGATGCATTGTGGGAATTATATACAATATTTCGATATCGAAATCACTTATACCCTAGGGAAAGGGACTATATTCATAGATTCTTTTAGTGAGAAACTTCTAGCCCAGGCTGTGAAAAAATAATCAGATGAGTGTAACTTTATGGCTCTCTTTTCATAGTTTCATATTAGAGTTCA
The DNA here is from genome assembly GCA_963277665.1 of Viscum album. NCBI lineage: Eukaryota > Viridiplantae > Streptophyta > Magnoliopsida > Santalales > Viscaceae > Viscum > Viscum album. The sequence continues at coordinate 284,716,411 of OY728153.1, read as the reverse complement.
TGAATTAGGTGATGATATTGATTTGTCTAGTGTTTAGTAGCCATCCTCTCTTCTCAAAATGATTCATTAGAAATATAATCATAATGACGTGTTCCATAGTATTAGCGACTCGCATTATGGTAGGGATAAAATTTTTTATTGGTAATTATCTAAAGAGTACATTATTTTCTGTTTAAATTGATTTGTTGTACCGTTAACGATAAGGAAAGTTGTGGGGGGTATTTCCCAAAAATCCAGTGGTCATTGCACCCTAGTACCACAATGATGTTCAATGAAATGTGCGGACAATTTTTGTGGCCATGTATGAGATGATACATTTTGACTTATTCTTTCATTGTTATACATACCAACAAGTCAATGTAGTTCTCTACATTCATAATGTTTTCTTTATACTCCTCCAATTCCAACTTGTGAATGGGACAAGACCTCTATGGTATTTTTGTTTGTTTTTTTGCATACCTAGACAAAGAATAATGTGGTATTGGTTGTCCTCATCATGTTTTCCAACTCAAGACACATTATACATATTCATGATTCAACCAAGGTTGAGGTTTTGGGAAATATGTCTATGAGGGAGATTTTTTTTTCATGGAGTTCTATATGGTATTGTTTTTGATAGAGATCCTTTTTTTATTCTATATTTTGGAGAGACATTAAAGAGGCATGGGGATATTAGGCCCATTTGAGTGTGACATACCATCCATAGTTATATGTCCTTATTGGAAGAGATATAAAAATTATTGTGGAAATAATTTCTGCTACTATTTTTGAATTTCGTGGGGCTTGGGATGGTAACATGAGGATGGTTTATTTTTAATATAACAATAGTTACTAGTTTGTAAAAACAATGTCTGTTTTTGAGGCCATATATAGACAACTATGAATATCTTCATTGTGTGGGTCCATGATTGGTGAAATATCATTGGTTGGACTGGACATAGTTCAATAGTTGGCAGAAAATATTCTGTTGATTCATCAGATAATTTTGGCAGCATAGTTCTGGTAGAAATCATATGTTTATCATCATTATAGACCTTCAAAATTCATAGTTGGGGACAAGGTGTTCTTGAAATTATTATTTTTTTGGGGTCATCGATGGATTATGAGGAAAGGGAAACATACTTTTCATTTTTTGGGACCTTTTGAGGTTGTTGAGTAGGTGGGAAAAAGTTTCTTTCGTTTACTACATCGATAATAGATTACATAAATACATAACATGATCCATGTATCGTAGCTATGAAATTATCTATCTTCTCTATCTCTTGTAATGATATGGAGTGATCATGGGGTTGAACTTGATTTATCCATGATTGAATGACCAGATAGAATTGTTGATTTTGAAACCATAGAACTTCATAAGAGGATGATACATTTTGTTCGAGTTCTATGGATCCAAGGTTCTGATAATCAAGAAACATAGAAGGGGGATGCACAATATAGATGGAAATTTTCGCATCATTATACTATCATAGATTCCGAGTAGGCTTTATCAGGACAAAAGGTTTCTATGGTGGGGAGTTTGTAACATCATGTAACAAATTTCAATTAAACATGAACCCCACCTTTGGACATTCTTGGTTTGGGTTTTTAATGTTGAATCTGAGAAAACCCTAAAAGTTTTTAAAATTTATAGATTAGTCCGGGGTTCGTGCATAGTTTTCTCGTACTATGAAAACCAAGATAGTGGGGTTTTCCATGGCTTGTGCTTAGTTTGACAAACCAAAAACCCACTTAGGAGACACTCTAAATCCCATTTAAAATAGGAACATAACTAGGGTTCATGGTTTGTTCTCAGCATGTAGGCCTTCCTAGGAAACAATTTGTGTGGGATTTTTTAGAAATTTTTTTAAATTCCAAAACTACTCATTTTAGGTCCCCAGTTGACCTGTGTGAGCCATAATAGATTTTTACGTCCACGAGGGCTCCTGCGAATCTTTTTGGACCCTATAGAACCCTCCTAGGAGTGAATTGAATATCAGAAAACAAATGTCTATCCTCTTATGGTAAGTTTTCTCTACCTGTTCTCTATCTCCTCCTCTCCCCCCTTCCTCCCTAGGTCTTGATATATCTCCATGTTGACAGGCTGATCTAATAGCCATTTATAGGATCCTAAACATTGGATTGATTCTAGTATTCCAATGCCATTATTCTCTATTGGAAAATCTATATTATGGTTTATAGTTTTGAGATCAAACAATTCTGAGGCAGGTGGTACCATTATAATGCCAAATTTTTATTATCCGTAAAAATCATGATTTAAATTCACTTTTGTGGTTTAAATTCAATTGCTTGAGATATATGACATTTCATTCAATTTTTTGATATAACCCCAATTCCATTGAATTAGAGTTTCATAAAGTTTGGATTTTTAACATGTAATTGAGAAAAAAATCCATTTTAATTGAATTGAGATGTTATTGTGAAATTTTTGGAATCTTATGAAAATTTAAATTGTAAAATATAAATTGGTAAATTACAGGAAATTTTATAAATTAAACTTCTGAAGTTAATGTTGGGATTGAATTGTAAAATTGAATTTTGAATTGATTCCAAATTATTATTTAGGGAAAATGGATTAAATGGGTTTTCATATAAACCTTTGGGATTTATCTTGTAAAAATGCATGTTTTGAATAAAAATGTATTTTCTTTATTTAAATGAAAAATCTATATTTTTGAAATGGGAGAATGGAATTTAATTTAATTTTAATAATTATTAAAATAAAATTTCAATTATTATTATACAATATAACACATGCATGACTAGGTAGTTAGTGAGCTATTTTGGACAAGTATGCTCGGATGGGATTTCCCTAGCACCATATTGACGTTTTATAACTCTAACACAAACATTTTTTACCGGATATTAGTCCCACTTAGGATATAGATGAGTCTTATCTGACTTGTGTTGAAGGATGTGTGTAAATTTTACGTCTGTTATCACATGGATTTATGAGGAACACATAACATGGAACTAATATACATTTTTCCAAATGACCTTGTTTCTCACTTATTTATTTTTGAGAAATAAATATATGGAAATGTTTGTAAACTATTTTACATTACATATAATTTGTAGAAATAATTTATATAAAAGTGTTTCTATAATCCATTTATATAAAATATTTCAGTCATTTGAAATTTAAACCATCATTAGAAAATTATTCTGTTTTTTTAAGATTAGAATGATTTTTTAAATATGTTTTCAAAATTCCTAACTTGCTTATTTAAAATTTTGAGATATTTATATTTGTAATTAAATATTGTAATCTATTATGGAATCATTAGTGATACCCTACTAGGTTTTTATATCACACCATATCTTTACCTTTGGGTGTTTGCAGATTTTTTCCTTCCTTGTTTGAGTATGGGTGAAGCATCACTTGGAGATGGTTCTGGATATTGATATGTGGACATGATAAGTTGGTTCTATTGAGATATAGTTTGTTTTTATAATTTTTTGGGACTTTCCAACAGTACATTGGTTTGTTATAACTATTTTAATAATTGACAGTTATCCCTATGGAGTTCCATTTGTATGAATAAAAAATTATTTTTCATTGCATCCGCAATTCTTGTGAATGAAATCATTACCCCATAAATATGTAGGATACTAGGTGTTATTTTTCAACCCATGGGGACAATGATTTACATTTAATCCATATTAGCGTAGAAATAGTTATCAAGTAAATAGGGTACCTGATCTAGTTTGGGACACATATAAATTGGTGATGAAAATTGAAACACATCACTTAACAGTGGTGGTATTCCACACATATGCAAAAGCAATTTTTTCATTTCCCATAAGATGGAAAATGAGATTAAAATGGATTTTTCAAAAATCATAATAAAATTTTAATATTTGGATGATACATATGTCACCATATCATTAATGTAATAGAATATTTGATGTAGGTGGATGAAGAAATAAATATGAAAAACATGGTTAAGAGTTACACATATTATTAAGTTATCCTCATTTGGATTACACCTTACACCTTCTATATTTTCATTTTCCTTAAATAAGGACCTCTAAGATGTGGGGATTTATTTTATTAAGTATTTGGGTAGATCATGGTCATGAATTATGTCTAAAAAGTTGGCAGAAATGAAATGATTGTAAATACATGAAATATTAAAATGTAATACATGTATTACTAAGATAAAATGGTTCCAAAGTGCCATGGATTATGATAAAAGGTGTATAATATTGAAATAAATTCATAAAATAAAATTTATACTAGTGAATATGGTATTTGATCCCTATTAATATTTTTAACATCATATTTAATTTTTTTAACTATTACCATGATAAGGATATTTTAATTTTTATATGTTTTGAAAGTAATTTGAAATATTACAAGTTTTACATTGGTGTGGATATATTTAAATTTCTTTTTCAACATATTATATTCTAATTTAATCATATATAAATGTATAAATGGTGATTATAATTAAAAATTTTAAAATGTTGAATTTTTTTAAAATCTATTTCATTGAATATTTTTATAAAGATGGTTGTTTTTGGTATTAATCATTTAGGTTTTCATGTTTTGGGATAAAATACCTTCTTCGTCCATGTTTTTAAAATTTTATTATTTGTTGTAATTTAATTTTAAAATTAAATTCATATAAAATTTTGATTGAAGTGTTATTTTTGGTCATTTATCATCACTTGGTTGTTGAATTCTATTAAAAAGAAGAGATTCACATATTTGAATGTCTACAGAGCATAATTTCAACAAGACATGTACTAGAATTGACTTTGTATGAAAAATTAGAAATTTGGGACACATAAAAAAATTCACATAGTCGATGATGGTATATATACATATTCATGTAGCCAATGACTCAATATAGCCAGATTCATGGAGGTGAATTCACTACGTACTCAAATCCATGGAACTGAATATCCATGTAGCCAAAATCTAAATAACTGATTTGTGATGTAACCAAATATGGAGGATGATAATGTAGAATTTTTTTAATTAAATGTGGTTATATAGGATAATGATCAACCTACCCTACCACACAACCGAAGTTTCATATATCTCAATTTTTTATATAGGTGAATATGTTGTTATTGAATTATATTGTAGACAATTTATGAATCTAAATGGTTATGTCTTCGGATATCCATGCAATGGTTTTTTTTGTGATATATATATGTTTGGGATGTCATTTTATGAGAATTCCTAATTACCAAAAATAAATAGGCATCCCCTGAGCTCTATTGAGATAATATGATGCTGCGAAGACTCATGAATTTACTGTGGAAGGATAATGAAAACTGAATCATGTTGGAGATCATTACCAAATTAAACCAGGATAATGTTGATGTAAGTGAAAATGTGTTCGTATCCTTAAGATATATGTGTTTTACATGAGTCATTTGAACAAGATGATAAAATTTTAATGTAGCACTACATTGTTATTGAGGATACATATTTAGATATGTTGGTCATCAAATGGAGCCCAAGAATGTTGGTGTAATGAAAAAAAATATATTTTTTAGAACACATGAAATGATATAAATTTATGTATACAAAGAAGAGGATATTTTCAAAGACAATAAGGTAGAGGAACTCATATTAAATCCTTTTGTGTATAAGAAGAGAGAATTATTATCTTGTTTTTGGATCTTGATTAAATAAATGTCATGGTGGTCGAGACTAGTTGATTATTAATGAAAATTATATCTGTGTTTTATTACTTTTTCGATAGTAATTATCTCTAGAGAAATGATCATTAACTTTTAATAGATTATTTATGTTTTTTTATTCTATCATTTAGATTACCTCTTCCTTTAATTAAATGACTAAAATACATCTTCAAAGATATTTTTCATTGTAGAATGTGGGTTTTTTTAATTTAGGTTGATATAGATATTATAGGTGAATCTCTCTATTTAAATTTATCAATTATCAATTGGGGATTGTGAGCATAGTGATTGATCAGCTATCCCTTTTTACTCAGTAGTCATTGAGTACACAAACAAAATCATGCTAGAAAGAGATCATAAGATAATATCATAGTTTTTGACATAAATATTCTTATATAATTGAGAAAAATGTTTCATGATATAATATAAATTTTGAAAGAGTTATTAATGTTAAATCCTTTAAAAATGAAGAAGAGAGGAACATCAATGAGAATTAATAGATTTGGATGATACTTTCTCTTTGTTGATTATTTTTTTCTATTTATACTTCAACATTATTCCCATTAATGTTTGTTTAGAAATATTATAATTGTCATATTTAATTAAAAAATTCCCCTATAAAAAAATATAAAACATTATTATAATCATGATATTGAAACTCTTAGAAGTAAGACATATATGAGACAACCAAAGGTACTATTGTACAATAATTTTTAGGGGAAACATTATTGTAGGGTTAAAGTGATTCTCAAATCATTGATTCTATAATTTCCTTTATTGCTAGGGAAGCTTCCTTATAGTTTAAAAAGATGAAAATGTTAAAGTGTAATTAATATTAATAAAAAATAAAATAATAAAAAATACAATTATATGTCATATAATAATAATTAACTCTATAGATAGAAAATTACTACCATTTAAGGTCAATAGCTGTATAAAACAAAAAATATGATTTTAAAATTGAAAATATAAAAAATGGACAGACATTAAAAATAGAATATCCAAGAACAAAATTTATAATAGTAGAAAACTTTTAAAACTCCATGCATGGAAAATAATGAACCTTGAATAAGATAACTACACCAAACATTGACAAATGATAAACTATTAAGGATATCTTAGGGGATTTCTAGTGTTTGATACATGACCAGAAATTATATACCACATAGAGAAATTTCACAGGATTTTAGTTGAAGGAATACCTGAAACATTTACAATGGTTTCCTAAGGTGTACATGACAATGAAACCACAATATATTAGTTGAGACCTAATTAAAATTAAATAGTTTCATTTTTTATTATATAGGGTAACTGGGTAGTTGTTTTACTACTCTTAATATACCATAATAGAGAATCATTAAAAATTTCTTGGATAAATTACTCCCACCCTCTACTACAACCTCACTCAAAAAAATACATATTGTGGTATTATGAACCTATAATAAGTGATTTTTCATGAGTATGAGGATTTATTTAAGGAATAGTGATCAACATGTCTTCATCACCATTTTTTTTATCAAATTAAAATTCAATATTTCTCTTATGGTTTAGTCTTAATGGACAGAAGTATGATTGATATAGCTGTTAGATGAGCTTTAGTGGATAAGACTCCAACTGATGCTACAAATCATATATGAAATATGGCCCAAAATTACAAACATTTTTTGATATAGGGAATTGATACTTGTTAAACCTACCATTGTAGTTTCTAATTACAAATTTTAGAATTTTTGAATTGACAGTTAATTGAGTTATCCCACCAGTATGATGGGTCAAATTATTTCTACTAATTTCCATTCAAAAACTCAAACTGAACCAATATTTAAAATATAAATACATTGGGGTATTTTTAATGATAATGATCATTTTATTAATTAGTTTCATCAACCAAAATTTTCTTCTAAATCTTTAAATGGGATATTATATATAACAACATTTGACAATAATAAAAAATATTCAATATCTATATTAAAAAAACAACTGAGGTCCTTTCATCCCAACCATCATTTTAAAAAAGGCTATAATTATGAATACATTGATAGGTTAAGAAAATATGATCAACCTAATAGGTATTTTCAATAGTAAAAACAATTATAAACAACCTCAATATAATTTGGATAAATTTTATAATCATGCAAGAAGTAATTTGACAACATTCCAGAATCAGGATAACAAAAAATTGATAAATAATATTAATTATGATTCACACCTAGAGGTTATAGTAAAGAAAGAAAAACAAATATATGACCAAAAAATAATTTTTAAAATGTATTAAAAAACAATTCAATTGAAAATAAGAATTACAGTTATGAAAAGTCAAGACAGTGGTAATCTATTATCAAAAGATGATGTAAACATAAGGGGAATTGAAAACGTTAGTTCAATAATCCTAAAAGGGGAAAAACTAAAAACCATAAGATGAAATTAATGAACCAAAATGATGTAATTATTTTTCAACAAATAAATAATTAAAAAAACGTTAAAATGTTACAAAGGAACTGAAAAACGTCTTCAAGAATCAAATATTCACAAGTATATATAATCAAAAAAATAATTTAAAATGGATGTGTAACACCTCGGTTTCATGTCAGTATCCCTTTCATAATTATTTTTATGTTTTTAATATTTATGGGGGAATTTTTATAGAGTTTAGAGAACGTTTGAGATGATTTTGGGACTTTTCAAAAGATTCACGGTTGGTGCAATGTTTTCGAAAACCATGCACAATGAAACATAGGCTCAGGGGAAGGTGCATGGGAGCCACACATTTTGGGAAAACTATGTAGAATCCTAGTAGAAACAATTAAACTTGAGACAATGGGACTTGAAATTTATGGTTCACGTTTTAGAAACCATGATATGCAATCATTCGAGGTTCCTACTTTGGGAAAATGTAGGTGCACAGTTAGCGCAGAGGCTTGAACTAATATATTAAAAAATTTTATCTCACACATTATGATCTTTAACTCCATATTGTTTCAATCTATATGGCCCTAACTCTGGTTTCTCTCTTCCCAATTGCTATGTTATCATTTTTCATCCACATAGATGTGATTTGGAGGCAATCTGAAGTCTTCTCTTGGTGCTTTCAAGCCGGATTCTTATAGTAAGGCATTATTTTAATATGTTATTATTTTTTTCTTTATATATACGTATCCCCATCTCAATATCATAGATAAATTTCTGCCATGGATAGATCTAAGATATTCTTTTCCGAATAGATTTATAATTTTCACTTTGTTTATTGGGGAAGAGATCTAGTGCATGTTTTTGGATATTCAACCTGATTTCATCTGTGTTTGAGTTTATACCTACATTTTCTTCATAAAACCTAAGGTTGGTGGATTCACTCTTGACTCCTGTATTTAGAACATGAAGGATTGATTTCAAATTGATTTTTCTTATTAAAATTTATTATGAAAATTTATATTCATGCATGACAGAGAGCCCTTTTATTAATTGTTTTTCGATTATTGTTGAATAGTGATATTATTGTGAAAAAATTATTTATAAATTATTTTAAGATGTTGATTATAAAATAGATTCTTGGTTTGATTCAGGGAAAAAGTTTTTCGTAAAAATATTTTCCACAATGATATTGTTTTATTGAAATTATATTTGAATTAAAATGGTGTTGTCATTGAAATAGTTATAGAATTCGAATGGTTTTGGAATGACTGTATTGGAATGATATTTGGGCATAATCGGTGGTGTGCGTTCATGTTGTATATGAGGCCTGATTGAACTATATTCATGTTCTTGGTTCCAATGGTGTAATGAAAATTGGGATATTGTATACCTTTTAATGATTTGGTATACCGATCAAAGACAGCTCATGAGTTTGGAAGTGTCACATTTAAATGAATTGGAGTATATGTGGGTGTGTGGTTTGGAAGGGGTTTTTCCAAATGCATTGTTTAATGGTTTGGAAAAACATTCTTGTTTGTTTCCATGGAAAAAGTATTTTTTCAAAAAAAATTTGTTAGAAATAGTTTTGATTTTTTATTGATATATTTTTAATTGGATTATATAAATTGTATTATAAAAATTGTGTTATATAAATGTTATGACATGTTTAATCTATGTGGTGTGAGTTGGGAAGTCATTTCGGAAAAAACTATTGAGTTTCATAACTCACCCATTTTTAATAAAATTGGTGTTTTTTTAGATTATGATTTTTGAGACATGAAAAAAAGTAATGTATCATACTTATTTAGTTGTGATACATGATACTTCTCATGGAGTTGGAGTTGGAGCATGGAGTTGGTGTCCTATGAGTCTTTGTGTTTTGATGGTTTTTTTATTTTATTGTGTAATTTGATATTTCTTTCTTACACTATGTTATTTAGTTTTATGTTTATTTTTATATTATTCTTTTCTTTGAGTTTTCTTCTATTGATATCATGAATCATGTGTTGTATTAGTTGGTAATGTAATTTTTGGTTGGTTGTTTCATTTTGAAAGGGAAAATCATCCCCCATCTATTAAAGATGCCCATGGAATTTATTTCCATCATATGGAATCTTGGGGATGTATCATAAGGACAAGTAATATCCAAACACCTTCTCTAGCCAATAAGAAGGGACATGAGAGTAAAAGTGGTATCAATCTTAGTTCTTCCAAAAAACAATTTGTGCAATAGGTGGCCTTTAGTCCTCTCAGTATTGGATTTGATAATTATTTTGGTCTATTCCTTGTGATGGGTTTCTGGATATTAGTAGGATTGATTGGATATAAAATGTATATAATAAAAATAAATACATAACCTTTTTATACTGAACATCATATCAACAAGGTTATGGGTACATAATCAATTTGGAGACACTTATAGTATTTGAAGTCTCATTGTCATTGGTTTAACCAATGAGATGAGCATCACATGCATTAAAGGAAGTAATTCACTATTGGAATTCATATTTCAATTTGAGTAATGATATTGATTTGATTAAATGTGTGGTTTGTTGAAATGTTTTTAGATTATTCTCAAATTAATAACCTTGAAAAGAGAATGGTTTTGGTATTATGAAAATGGTTTGATTTTCAAAAGAATGTGGAAGTTTTTCAAAAAATGATGAACATGGTAAAGGTTGGTTTTGGGAAGCATTGTTGTGATAGAATGATGTGATAGAATTAGAAATTCTAATCCTTCACTTGATATAGAGTGATAATTATATTGTTTTTTTTGTTATATAAAATGGTACTCGGTAGGCATCATAGGAACCGGTAGAATGATTCCAATGAGAATGTTGTTCCCCCTGAGCCAGAGATGAACCAATAGTTGGTCCAAATCATCACGAAGGCTTTTCAAACTATTAATCCATGACTAAAACTCGATAAGATTTTTACAATATCCATCACATCTGAAAATTCAATTATAGATAACATGGATATCTTCCCAAGATATTGTGATAACTCTAACATTAAGTCCAAGAGGAATATGGACACCATTTCTCTTGGAGGATGAACATATCTGAATCTTACCAAAATAAAAATTCACAATACTCCATGTACCATGACAATGCCTAAATGTTTTCAGTGTGGTTCATTATGTCACTAAAACTAAAAGTTTACTGCCCAACAGAGAGTATTCCATAATTACAACAAGATGGGGAATGTTTAGTGCTATTATTGCAATACCCCATGGTCGGATTTTCAGGACACTCCTCATGTTTCGCAGACATCATATACTTCAATGGAATGAGGGTGGAAGAATAATGTTCTTAAACAGAACAAAGTTATCTATAGTGATTCAATGAATACCATGTCTCCTCAGAAATGGAAATATCCATTGAACAATATACAACAGTGTTCAGTAAGCATGAAATTAAATAGTGATGAGCAGGTTATTATGGATGATTAGGCTGGACCATCAACCATGATAAGTATGATTCTTCCTAATTCTACCCTTATGAAGGATTTTTTATATGAGTGTATCCCATTGCTTTATTACATCTCATGTTGTTGATTTTCTGAGTTTAAAATATGTTATATTTTCTTCTATATTAGAACCTCAAACTCTTCTAGGTAAAACAGAATGTCGAGCCTTTTTGTGCAGAGATTGTTATATAACTGTTGATGGAGTTAAAATAATATGATATTACTCAATATTAGAGAGAGTTTTCTATGATATAATATTTTGTATGGATTGGTTGAAGTTGTACACATCTCACATCGACTATTGTACTAGTAAGGTCAAATCTACAACTAATGATGGCATCGTGCCTCAATTTCAAGGAGACCATGGTGTATAGGTATTTGAAATTATCATGATAGCACTAACTTGTAGTTGAAATCATATCAATTAGTGGATTTGACTTTGGAATTGATGGAAGAGGTCGAGGATGGTATAATTCTAGCAGTGGTTGATCAGTTTCCTAATGTTTTTCCTAAAAGTTTCTCATTGTTTTCACCCATAAGGGAAGTAGAGTTTACTATTGATCTCTTTCAATAGACTAGTCATATTTCTCTTCCAACATATTTGATGTAAATAATTGAATTAAAGGTTGAATGTGCAGTTAGAAGAGATAAAAAGTAAAGGGTTTTATTTAATGAACACATATATATGAAAATAATGGGATTTTAATACAAAAGGTGGATGAAAATATTCGATTATATGTGGAATATCATAAACATAACCATGTTACAATAAAAAATCAGAATCCAATTCCATGAAATAGTGATCTGTTCAGTCATTTGTGGGGAGTTCAGTGGTTCTCCAAAATTATATTGCCATTATAATATCACCATTTTCATGTTCAGAAGAAGGATATCCTGAATACAGCTTTTAGAAGTATATATATATCAACTATTAATATGTGGACATTCATTTCGGTCAGAAAAATACACCAGCAGACATTATGGATTTTTTGAATTTGATATTTCAAAGATATCTTAATTTTTTTATGATGGTGTTTTTGGATGACATATTGATGTATTCAAAGACATGGCATGAACATGATAAACACTTTGAGAAGGTGATGCGAATATTAAGAGATCATTATTCATATGGTAAATTTTCAATGTGGGATTTTTGGAAGTAAGAGCTACATTTTTCTGGCCATATAATTTCCGAATGAGGTGATTCTATGGATCCAAAAAAGATAGGTTATTATCTATTGAAAAAAACCCCAATATGTCTTTTAGATATGTATTTTCTTTAGTTTTTCTTGTTATTAATAATGATTTTTTCATTATACCCCACTAATAGTTTCACCTATGATAGATTTTATAAAGAAGAATGTTCCATTTCAATTGTACTACGAATGTTAGGGGCCTTTTCAAGAGCTGAATGTTCACCTTACATAAACACCCATCTTGATACTATTTTAATTAGGACAACGTTACATGGATTATTGTGATGCTTTAGGATTTGGGTTGGGAAGTGTTCTCATAAACGGAGATCTTATTGTTTCTTACGGCCAAAGATAGTTTATATTGTATTAGTATAACTACCTAACACACTATTTAGAATTACTCATCATTGTCCATGCCCTGTAAATGTATAGTCATTATATATTTGGTGAGAAATTTATAGTTTTTATAGATCATTTGAGCTTGAAACATTTTTTTATCCCAAATGTATTTTAAATCTGAGATAATTAATATGGATGGATTATCTACAAATTTTTTAATTTTAATGGATGTATACATTAAGAAAATGATAAAATGTGGTAGATTCATTACGAATAAACTGATAAGATCAATTGTAAAAAAGAAGCTTTGGATGAGTGATAGTTGATGTTAGTCTCAGTCCACATACACTTGGAATGTGAAGATAGAGGTGACGTTATAATTTTATTTCTAGATTCGTTTGTTCCTTATTTTGTGGATATGTTTAGTTTGACTCATATGTAAAATGTAGAATGTGGGGCTATGAAGAAATAACTCAATTGTGGGGAGACCATTGGTTGTCAGATACTGGATTGGAGTTCAGTTTTTTGGTTATGAAAGTGGATGGGCATAATTATATATTTTCAGGAACATCTTCTTCATGGTTACCAACATTCAACAATTTATGTTCATCATAAAATATGTAATATGTGCAAGCTATTGAAAAAAAAAATCATTCAATATGAATACGAATGTTGCTGAGTTTTTTTCAAGATCATTAACTTGTTTGAAGGTTAATGCAGAACATCATCAACCCACAATTATGTTGCAGTCATTTCCAATTTCTATTGGAAAAGGGAGATGATATCTGTAGTATTTTTAATAGGTCTCCCTATAACTGTTTGAGAACATTATTCCATATGGGTGATAATGGATCAACTCACAATGTTGGCTCATTTTATTTCTATCATTGAATCTCGTATGGTCGAAGAATTTTAAAAAAAATATATTTCCAATAAGTGTTAAAGAGGCAAGGAATACTAGTTTCAATAATTTCAGATCAAGATCCATGGATTACATCTCATTTCAAGAAATCCATATATAAATCCCATATGACTCAATTGACTATGATTATGGACTATCATCCTCCGATGGACGGACAATAGGAACGGATGATACAAATTTTGGAATACATATTGTTGGATTGGGTAATGGATTTTGGTAGCTCATGGGAAGGGAACGATCGTCTAGTGGATTTCACATACTACAATAACTATTAGGCCTCGATACATATGGATCTATTTGAATTATTGTATGGTCATTATTTTCATTTTCCACTTTTTGGGTACAAACATGTGAGACTTCTATATTTGGGCCAAGCCTTATTCAAGAAACAATGGAAATGATTCAGTTGATTAAGAAACAGATAGAGACGACTCAGATTCATTAGAAATAATAGTTCGATTAACATTGATGTTCATTTTCCGGGAACGTGAGTGATCATATTTTCTTTAATATCTCTCAAAGGCATGGGCATAGTCATTTTGGGAAGAATGAGATGTTATCTCTTAGATACATACGACCTTATGAGATACTAGAATGGGTTGGAGAGGTGGAAAATCATTTAGAATTTCCACACTGTTCCATTGTGTTTCATAGTGTGTTTAATTTATATCATCGAAAAAACTATTTTCATGATCCTAACCATGTGATTTTATGGGATCACATTAAACTAGAGTTGGTTGATTCATTGGTGCACATGCTAGTTTGGATTTTGGATAGACCCAAGAATGTTTTGAATAGAAAAACTCATTATTCTAGTGTGTGTTTTGGGGAGACATGGAATGATTTAGAAAGATACATGGGAACAAGAGAAGGAAATAAAAGATCAATAGTAAGAATATTTCACCAAAATGATGGCATTTTTACTTTCTGATGATAGAAAATTCAATGGTGGGGAGAATGTAGCACCAATGATTTCTAGAAAGTGTCCCTTTTATTACACTTTTTATGTATGTAATGTTTATGGGTGAGGTTTGGGAGTGTTTTCATAACATATGATATGTTATGGGGGCTTTTTTAAAGGTTCATAGTTGGTTCAAATTTTTGTAAAACCATGCAACACATAAAGAAAATCTTGAACTATAAAACACGGGCTTAATGGAAGGTGCACGGGCAGTACATAGTTTTTCCAAACTGTGTGGTAGTAAAAGTGTAACCGTAAAACACTGGATAGTGGGCTTTGGAATAGTGGTTTCACGGTTTGGAAACCGTTTGAGGTTCAATCTTGGGATAGAAGCTAGCATACGGTTTGCACATGGTTTTCCCAACCATGAGACTAACGATGTGGTGGATAAAAGTGACATCCTGAAATTTTAGATCTCATTTGTTTCGATCTATAAATCCCTATTTTTTCCTCCAATGCAGCCTTCAATTGATTTTCTATCTTCCCAAAGGCTAATGAAGCTTATACAATCAATCTAGAGGTGAACTGAAGGCCTCTCTTAGTATTTTGAAGATGGATTCTTGTGATAAGGCATCATTTTAAGTCATTTTCTATGGTATTACATTGATATACTTCCCTATACCTCTCTATTTCCTAGATCTGTGTCCATTGTGGATAAATCTATGATTGTTTATTACAAATAGATATAGATATAACTTTTATTTCATTTGGGAAAAAAATCCATTTTGGTATTTTTTTTAAAATTAAACCAGTTTTCATGGGAATTTGAGTGTCATTGTTCATTTTCAACATAAAACCATAGGTAGGTGACTTCATTCTCAATTCCACTATTTTTAACAGGATGCATTGATGCCAAATTTATTTTTTTTGATTGAAATTGATAGCGAAAATTGATGTGAAAGCATGATAGAAACCCTTTTTAGTAGTGGAAGTCAATTTATTGTGGAATTGTTGAATTGTTGTGAATAGTGCTTGGATAATAATTTTAAAATGTTGATTGTATAATATTTTATTTATATGATTCATGGAAAATTGTTTTGTGAAAAAATGATCTCAATAAAAGTATTGTTTTTATGGAAATGGTTTTGGAATTAAAATGATATTGGCATTGAAATGGTATTGGAATTAGATTGGTTATAAAATAATTGTATTGTCATGGTTTTTTTGGAATAAAAGGTGGTTTTTGTTCATGTTTCAGAATATGTTTGGTTGAAATATGAACTTTTTCATTGTGACAGATGGTTAATGGAATATGGGATATGTTTTACCTTTTGACGACTTGGTGGATCGATGGGAGACGGGTCATGAGTATGTAACTATCCCCTAGACATGAAATGGTGGATGTGTGAGTGTGTGTTTTGGAATGGTTTATGCCTTTTAGATTGTGAAATATTTTGAAAGAATTTCATGGTTGTTTCCATGAAAAGTTGTTTGGTTTTGGAAGACTATTATTCATAGAAATAGTTTTCATTTTTTGATAATCATTTCTCAACTTTTTTCTATAAATATCTTTATATATTTTATATTATAAAAATGTGATAACATGTTCTATCCATGTGGAATGAGTAAGTAAGTAATTTGGGGATAACATAATGAGTATCATTACTCACCCCTACTTTGTAACTTTTGTGTGTCTGTAATTTTTTTTTAAAGACATGGGAAAATGTAACATATCACACTTCTATATTTGTGAATCATGAGAATTGGCATGGATTTAGAGTTTGAGCTTGGATTTGGTGTCCTTAGAGTCTTTGAGTTTTTAAAGTTTTGACATTCATTGTGTAATTTCATATTATATTTATTCATTTTGGTACATGGTTTTAGATTCATTTTTATATCAGTTGTTTATTGACATTTTCTTCTATGTATAAAATGAAAAATTTTGTGGTTTATTTGGTATGGAATTTTCAGTTGATCATTTTATTTTTAAATAGAAAATCATCCCTCGTCTATAAATGAAGTCCTTTTCATTTATTTCGTACCTTTTGCATCTTGGGTATTTTACTTAAGGCCAATTAATATCCTATCAAATTATAAATAAAATGTGGAGGGGTGCGATTGTTACCGGATGAAATCATACCTGAATGATCATTTAGGAATTTTTTGAATTTTTCAGATTTTATAATGGAATAAAAAAGGTTCATTGTGACTAAAAAATGAAAAAAGATCCTCTGCATTATCCTCTGGGTATCCCCCTATGAATAATAGTATTGACACAGATATGGATAGGGAATTTCATGAGAAATTTATGAAATTTCACGTTAATGTTATCTTATTAGATGATGTAAAAAATCCATAGATATTACAATTAATTAAAAGAAATTTGTACCCAAAAAAATAAGTTCATGGTACGTGAAAATTTCAACATATGGAGAAATTGTTTCTATATGATACGTCATTATAACCCTATAAAAGAGAGTTTCCATTAATATTTTATATCCCTCGTGTTATTGGAGAAAATTAATTTCGTGATTTTATGTTAGATATATAAACTTCCATAAATTTTATACCTTATCTATATTTTATTTATTGGAGGTTGGGGTGATCAAGAAATACATAAAATACATCAAACAATCTAATTGAATTAACTATAATCTAAATGGATTTATATAATATTTTTTGGAATGGATAATTGATGTTGTTTTCCATATATAATTTTATGTGTCATACATGGAAGATTTAAAATTCAGGTCTCATGCACCATTAATTCTAGGTTATATTATTATTTTTGAAAAATGATTCATCTATAATTACTATTCATAAATGGTTTTATTATTATACGATGAACTATTTTGAAATATTTTTGCAACTAAATTTAATTTCTTAAATATCTTATGTTACAGACAACACAATGTTCAAATGAACAATGATATTCTATTAGTATATTATTATTTAATATAACATTTATCTCTTAGCTGTTAGACTTCTCTCTATGAATAGAACTATCTAAATTATGAAATTTATATATAATTTACATGTATGAAATAAATTCATTTGTTATAAATTGATTATAAATAAAAATAAATATCATTTGAAAATAAAGGAAATATTTTTATAAAAACATGTTTATGAATGTAAAGTGATTTTATCGAAATAAATTAAATTATTCCCTACTGTTGAATTATTTTAATGAAATTAATATATTACATACTCAATAATTTTATTCCATTCATCTAATTGTTTTTCTAGACATTCCATAATACTAAATATTGATTTATTGTCAAAATTTATATTAAAAATGGTTTTGTCTCATTTTGAGAACTTCTTTAAAAATAAATATTTACCACTTTTATAAAATATTTCTTAAAAAATGGAATTCATTTGTGAAATAAATATAAATAATTTATTTTGATCTAAATTTTTTACAATTTTCCGAATAGATTAATATATTTATGAATAGTGAAAATACTAATTTATATTAAGATTTATCTTTTTATTTAAAGAATGTAAAAGATCCATTTTTCAAAAAATCTTTTTAAATGTAAAATTAGTTCAATTATATTATAAATAAACCAATTTAATTCTTTATAATAAGTTTTATGTTTGATTTTTATATGAAAACATTTTATACTTATGCAGACATTTTCTTCAGAAATTTTAATTTTTCTATCACATCATCTAGTATTATATTAAATTAAATTATGCCAATTTTGAGAATTGGATTTGATAAAATGGATTAAATATTTGGAATATAATTAATTTATATCATATAATAATTTAAAATTAATTTTTTCATAATGAATAGTAAATTAGTAAAAATTAATTACTACTCCTAAGGTTAAAATGGGGTTTTCTGCGTTACATACACGTACAAAAAATTAATTTTAAAAATAAAAAGGATATTTGTTAAATAAATTTGATTCATTATATAGAATCAATGAGTATAAATTATCTAATAATTCACATTTTTATTTTTATTTAAAAACAAAAAAATTACTAGGTAAATAAGAAGAGACTAGTTTCTATTGTGAAAACAGAAATTTTAAAAGTGAGTAATCTTAGAGGCAAAGGGAATAACCTGAATAAATCATGTGTCTTCTTTTAAATTCATATATTGAAAATATAACTTGTAAAATACATTATTTTTAATTTTATGATAGGAATTTCATGATACTAACTTTTAATTTTTGAAAACATTTTGGTATTTACAAAATTTTCCCTCCTCCTTACTTATAAAAAGGGACCTCTTACCCTCACTTATAAAATAATATTAAGCATTATTTATTTACCATAAACTACTAAAATATCTCCCAAACAAATTTATCTAGGTTATATAGATATTTCTCTCCACAGATGAGCAATCCTAGGGTTCTTAGTAAAAGATAAAAAATTGGGTTTTCTAAGGGAAGGTAATTGTCTTAACTAAGCTCATTATCTTTACGTCATCTCTTAGTACCTTAATTAATGATATTATAATTAAAATATAATAACACTAGTATATAACATAAAATGATATTTTATTATGTTAATGAAATAAACTATATCCATCTCCCCTTCCCTCAAATGGAAAATGAAACTAACGATCATGTGTACGGTAGACTAGTGCCTCACAAACTGATGCAATTTTTTTCTATGAATACATATAACAAGTTGGTATAAATATGGATTTAAATTATATATATTACTTATAAAATAATTATACAAAAATAATTATAATGTCACATATTTTATCTTACCTTCCAATCAATTGGAAGATAATAACACCACTCATGTGTACGTGTTGAATACCACCCCCACATAGTGATGTGATATGTATTTTATTTTATTTTTACATGGAATGTAATAAATGTATAAGTAAAAATTACAGCTGATATATATTAAACAATAATGATTATTTTAAAGGTAAAATATTATTTACCCTTCTTTTATCCGATCTATCATGAAAAAGGTAATAACATTCACGAAAATGTACGGCCTACCATCTCCATGAACTGTGTAATCTATTTTATATGTATAATTTTTATGGATTATTATAAATATTATATAAATACATAATGAATATATATGATATTTATATAATTTTTATAATTCTATTGATGATCAAACGAGGATGAAACTAAAATTACTAAATATAATAAACTAAAACATACATGAAAAACGAAGCAATTGTTTCATGAAACATGAGTTTTTCTATGATTTTTTAATAAAAATATAATAAAAGATAATAATTAAATTATATATGATATTATATATATATTATTATAGTTTTTTAATATTATTATCGTAGGCCTATATTTTTTATATTGGATTTCCAACTGTGTGTGAATAAATTCAATACTTGAGGTAAGAGATTATTTCCTCAATTTATCTTCCTTGGGACATATGTTATGTTTTGAACCTATACAATTTTATGAATATTATATACAACCAATTAGACATGTTATATGATTATTATTTTATTCCCATGATCTATAAGGTTTTATTTAATTTTATTCTTTCATGGGGATTACGATTCAAAGGATACCAAAGTGGTAAGGTTTTATGTTATAATCTCATTTTTTATCATGATTATTTGTGATTTAGTTTCCAATGGTGAAATATTATTATCTATCTATAAATAAACTCATGAAATTTATTATCATCTAACTATTTCATTAAAATACATGTTTCCCTTACATTTTTCTTATTTTATGTATTATAGATTCCAAAGTAATGTTTTCAATGAAAACCTAACATTATATCTCTCTTTTGTCGAAAACCCTTTATCTTCAATGACAATCTTTAATTAAAATTATTTCAATAAATGTATTTAATTTTTTAAAATGTAATTAAATGTGGGAGGAATATTTATTCTAATGTATATAGCATGAAATCTCTTTTCCTCTATCATGACTATTAAATTAGTTAATCATACATTACTAGTTCCCAAGGTTGTTTTGAAAAAAAATATTTTGTTTTATTTTTGGGAAATTATTATATTGTAGTGGACATTTTCCTCAATAGTATATTAATGTTATTTTATTGAATTTTTATTCATAAACTAAAAAAACCATTTTGTAGCTTAAATATTATTTATGGTATGATATAATTCTACAAAACATATTAATTCTATTGATATTTTATGATTATAATGAATATATTTTTATGTTCCCCCTTTTTTTAATGGTTTATGTTATGATTAAATTTTTATGGAACCTAATTAATTTCAACGGTTTATGATATGATTAATGTTTTTAGATATTGTGGAATAACAATGTATAGATTATGTGACATGGTGTACATATATCGCCCAATAATTCGTTGGGTAATGGTTAATGTTCTATGAGCATAGAAGGTACACAAGATTTTACCCCAACCTTGAAAATAGTGGGTAAAAAAGATGTTATATGATGCCTTAATCAAGATGGTACACATGAGGTTAACCCAAGAATTAATCAATTTGGTAAACAGGAGGTCATACCATGCCCAAAATAGGGTATATGAGTGATTCTCCCAAGCCCATGGTAGGTAAACTGGTGGTTATCTTATTCCAAACATGTTTTGAATTTGAAATGGGGTGTCCTTCACATAATATTTTCTATGATTATGTTTATTCCACAAATCAATGTATTATTCTATTGTTATTCTCTAATTTATTATGTTATTTGATTCATTAAAGATTCATGTCTTATGGACAACCATGATTTATTCATTGAATCAGTTTTGTGATATATGATATGCAATGTATAGTTAAAAAATGTTTTCTCTGGTTCTTATACCATTATGCTCATTTTATATTGATATATATTTTTCCCTTACTACTAATGTGATCTACCCATTTCTTATGTTTTATTTCACCATTTTATGAAGAATCATGTGATTTATGATTACTAAAAGAAGGATTCCAGTTATGAGGATCATAGTGGGAGATATAGTATTTCAAATATAAACCATTTCTTATGAATCCTAGGTTCCCAAGGCATTAGACCTAAATTATTATAGCGTGGTTAATAATTTTATGTAATGAATATTCATCTACTATTTGTGATATATATGTATAATATGTTTTTTCATTATAGTTGATATCAGAGATAGGATTAGATAACCATTGGAAACTATGATGAGAAAACATTAATGAGTTCCCAAGGGATATTTTTTAAAATAAGTCCAACTATATGAAAGTGATCTAGAATTTAGGTTTACGATTGTGTGAGTGGTTTAGAATCAATTACATCCATTTTTTGATACCATATATTGTTGGGACTCTGGAATAGTTGAACCGAGGGATAATAATAATGAAATTCAATTATTTGGTTTTGACTCAATAATCACCTGATGCATGACAATAGGCCTAGTTGAAAATGTGGTTTAACACTCCCATGGGATTGTTTTTGTAAATTTAAAAAACATTAAAACATTTGTGAGAGATTTTGATGAATTATTCCCCTAAATAACTTAACATAAAACTATTATGTCATGTACTGAATGAATGTATCATGATTTAGACATCATATAAGTGATTTTTTATGATTATGTAGTTCCTCATTATAAATATCATTTTTCATGCTATAATTTCTAGTGTAATTCAGTGGTGGGAACCAAAAGTTAATTGGCTAATATGGATTTTGATGGACACTGTGTAATGATAAACCAATTGAGATGCTGACTAGTGTAAAGAATATTGTGATTATAACTTCAAATTTATCATGATAAATTATTTAAAACATTCACATTAACTGACTCTCAGACTCACTAAAGATGAGAAGTATAGGTTTTTCTATGATATTAGATGGTGGTGACCTTAAAAGTAAGCACATTAATTTTTCTATCTGCTGATAATATGGAAATAAAATACCAAGGGAATATCTCAAATGAGTGAGAAGTTGTTTTATGTGTGGAGAAGAAGGAAAAAAGTATGTAATTTACAAGGAAAGATTAAAGGTTATGTTTATGCTTGTAATCATAATCGTAGTTTCCCTATGCCATAAACATTGTTTCAATGTTATATATAAATAAATTATGGGAATTTTTAAAATCGATGTCATGGGAGGAAATCATAGGGAGAGGATCCACAACATTATAAAAGTAAAAAAAATTATGATAAAGATACTACAAATGAAATATGTGTGGATGTAGGTATTGAAGAATAAGATGAAGAATCCTAGTTAGTGGTTTAATAATGAAGTGTAATGATTAAAGTTTCTGTATATTGGAACTGAAGAATTAGATATATGATTTTTTTTGTAGAAACTTTTCATTGTTGATTTTAAATAATATAATAAATGGAAAATTTGGCCTAATAATGATTTTATTAAAAGATGACATTTAATGATAAAAATAAGATTAAATGAAATATAACCCTAAATATGTTCCTCATGTTGTGACTCTAGTTCTTTGTTGGGATAATGAGAACATTGATATGGATAATGTAAACTGGATTGTATTGATAACCTTGGATATGATTACTGATTTTATGAAAAGGTGGGTTAGGTAATCACTAATGGTTATTGTAGTATTTTTGGATTTATGGAATATGTTCTATAATATATGGTTTATTTAAGAAATGAGGAAGAATGTATTTTCGAATTGAGGTTTTATGGTAATTATTTATATTACCATGTTTTGGGAGAATATATGACCAAGTTATTCACATATTTGTTATGTAAAAATAAATAAAAACTTTATGGTATTTGAGGGATTAATGTTATGTTTATTTTTAGAATTAAGAGATCTAGTTTCTGTATTTTTTTATTTTAAAAGTTTATTAATTTTAACCATTAACGGAATTATTTTAGTTGAACAATTGATATGGTTTTAGATATTATTTTATTATTTTATAATGAGATGATTTATATATATTGGAAACAATATGAAAAAAATCATGGTCTTAATGAAAAATAATGTTATAAGGAATAAAATGACATTATTTTATATATATTGTGATTTTTTAGTCCTTCGTGCATAAAAATTTCATCTTTTTTTCTTGGAGTTATAATTGAAGTGTAAATTGATCAATGCACAAAAAATGAAAGATATTGTCCTAGTGAAATTAAAATAAATCAAGGAAGTATGTTTTAATATGTTCTATATCATGATAGTAAAAATTTCATCATCATTAGAAATTGGATATTGAGATAAAAATTGTGTCTTATTATATTCATTTCTAATGACTCATTGTCATTTTAACTCAATATATGATTATCGTTTTATGGTGTTTAACTTTTTTGGAACATGTTTTACATCACACTCTACTAATCATTAGTTTTTAATATTCAATTCCATTCATTATTTTTACATCCCAATATTGTTATAATAATTTTTAATTTAATTTTTCGTTATTCAAAAATTACCATTATATTTACCTTTACCTTTTTTGTGAAGAGGATGTTTTATTAACAATTTTTCTATTTCGGGTTTTACATAAAAGAATTTTCAAATTTCAAAACCTAGATTACCGAGTACATTTTCAAATAATGAAGAATAAATTTCATAAACTTGGGAGAATGTAACAGACTGATATTTTTTCAAATATGTTTTTTAAATAAATTTAGTTTCTTCTGTATCTTGTGTTAAACACAATGAAATATCCAAATGAACCATGATATACTATTGAAATATTATTATTTTTTAAGAATGTTATTGTCTAGCCATTGAATTGGTGGAAATGAATAACACATAATAAATTATTAAAGTTACATGGTTCAAACATATATAAAATCAATTCATTGGTCATAAATATATTAGAGATGAGAATAAATATGATATGAAAAGAAACGAAATATTTTTAAGAATATTTTTTTTATTCTTGCAAAGTGTGTTTTGTTAATAAATTTAATTATTCACTATTGGTGAATGATTTTAATAAAATTTAAATATACTATATTCAATAAATAAATTTAACGTTCTTATATATTTTTTATTTGAATTCCAAATTAATTAATCTAGTTTATCATTAAAATATATATTAAAAAAAATGCTTTCATCATATTTTTCGTAAATATTTGATAATTAATTTATTACACTTATATAAAATTTATTTTAAAATATGAACCTAATTTTCGAAATCATATTTTTAAAATTATCATAAAATAATATTTTTATAATTTTCTGAATGCATTGTATTTTTGTTTAATAGTGAAAATACTTATTTTTTTTAAATATTCATTTTTGTTTAAATAAATTAAAATGTCCAATTTTTTTTTTGGTTTTAAAAATAAAATTAGTTCAATTATATTATAATTAATACAATTTATGACATTATAATTATTATTTTGTTTTATTTTTATACAAAACCTTTTTAACCAATTAACAGTTTCTTTGGAAACTCGTTTTTCACACCATCTAAGAGTTTTATTTCAATGTAAATCCTATCTATTATTTGAAATTAATTTAATAAAATTGTTCGAATATTCGTAACAATTCTAATTTATAATATATAATAAATTTAATTTAATTTTTATCCTAATGAATTGTAAAACTGTAAAAATAATTGTTATGGTCAAGGTTAAAACGAGGTCTTGTTCATTACAAAATAATTTGGTAATAATAATTTTAAAAAGATATGACTATTAATTTAATAAAAATTATTTAATATAGAGAGTAAATGGGTCATAATTTTTAATTATTATCATTTTATTTTTATCATTAAATGATATATTAAATAAATAAATAAAAAGAAACATGTTACCATGGTGAAAAATAAAATGGAAAAAATGAGTAACCATAGAGTCTAAGAGAATGAAATGTTTAAAACATGTTTTATTTTGTGTGGTAGAGATTTAGATATACTAAATGATCCTTATAATATATTATTTATCAATTTTTTAGGCACACGTATTTAGAGTGTCTTCCCATTATTGAATAGTTTTCGGTATTTAATAAAATTACGCTCTAAAATTATAAAAGGGGACATCCTCCTCTCACATATGTACATCTATTATTTAATTATTTTTACCAAACCATAAAAAAATATCTCCCCAAAAGTATTATACATGTTTTAGAGCTTCTATTATTTAGAAAAGTCCAACAATATAGTCTATAATAAGAGATACAAAGGATGTTTTTCTTATTGAATGTAATTGTATTCACTAATCTATAGATATTTTACCTATTCTATCACAAAATTAAATCATGATTTAATGATTATAATATAATAAAAAATATATTACATATACCAATATGTTATTTTTTTAATTTAATAAACTATATGAGTATCCTCTTCAATCGAATATGGAATGAAACCATCGATCGTGTGTATAGTGGACTACTGCCCCACGAATCGATGTAATGTTTTCCCATTAGATCCTCTCATGGGTCAATATCATAATGGATTTAAATAATACATATATATATATATATGATATTTTTTAAAAACTTATAATATCACATATAGATTCTTACATTCATATATAACGACAAACAATAAAATCTCATGTTCATACGTGTGGTCTAATGCTTCAATGAAGTGTTAGTATATGTTTTTCATTTTATTTAGATATTGATGGTAATAATTGTAGATTAAATGAATAGGTGTAATATATTTTACGTTGAAATTATCAATTAAAGGTGATATATTATTTTCTTTTATTTTGTTTCATCTGTTCGGAAAATGGAAACAACATTCATGCTTATGTACGTCATATCATCTCTATGAATCATGTAATTAATTTTACATCTCTAACTTTTATAGATTTCTCAAAATACAAATATAATGAATACATATAATATTAATATCATGGTTAAAATTATGGATATGATTTAACCATGTTCAATATAAATGTATGGAAAATACTATACGAAATCATGTTTGATAAATGAAGAATTTGATGCCCAAAATTTGATTTTTACTTAGAATATTTAATAAATGAGTATTGAAATGTAGAAATTACGTCATATATGGTGTGATATTTGTGATTTCAGTTATTTAAAAGTTTTATAATAATCCTATATTTATTATATAAGATGTTTGAACATCAATTATTAAATTGTGGACATGAGGGAAGTTATTATTGTGTCAGTTTTTCTTATTTGGTAAATATGTTATGTTATACATATATCTTAATTTATGAGGAGTATTTAATTACCATTTGAAATTTTATATAAATAATTTATTTATTCTAAATATAATTAATTTTTAATTTAATTTTAGTCTTTTAAAATCATTACGATTCAAATGTTTCTAATGTGGTAAAAGTTTAATCTAACAATTTCATTGTGAATGAAGGTTATTTAGGATTAAGTTTCCAATGGGGAAATCAAATTTTCTATATCGCATGAATATAATAGATTTTATTATAATCTAGTTATATATTGTAAATACGTATTTTCCTTCTATTTATCTGTCTTTATTTTATCAATAGTTCAAAATAATGATTTTAAAGAAAAACCTACTCTATACTCTCTTCAATCAAATTCCCTTCTACTTCCAGGACCATGTTTTCGAAAAAATAAAGATTATTTTTTACTTTTATAAAAATATAATTTAAATTCATTTTTACACATGTTTAAATTTTTTAAAAATGTTTTAAAATGAATATTCTTGTAATTTTCCAAATGACATGCTTTATAATTTTTGTGGGAAATGTGAAAGGAATCATTATTTTAGCATTTTTTATTGGAATAGTATTTTAAACCATCTTTTAAATGCTATTGGTTAAAATATCCATTACAAGTTTCCATGTTTGTTTTCGAATCAAAATTTTTATTTAATATTAGGGAATGTTTTATATTGGTAAATATATTTACATTATCAATGTTTTAATGATATTCTTATGGAATTTATATTCATCAATGGAAACATCCTTCATTATTTCTTATGTTTATATGGGGTTATAATATAATCATATGATAAATAATATTTCCCTAGATGACTTTTTATTATAAGGAAAACATTTTTATGAATCTCATTTCTTTTCCACGGGTTTTTCTTGTACAAAATTTTTATAAAACACAATTTATTTATATAAAATATGACATGATGAATGTTTTATGATCTCATGACACAAAAATGTATAGGTTATTTGATGGCGGAGACTTATATCTCTCCCCAATGAATTTGGAAATGATTTTTGTGAATGTGATCAAAGGATTCCTAAGAGTTTATCCCAATATCGATATAATAGGGTACATGGGAGGTTATCCAAATACTATAGAAAGATGTTATATAAGATTTTATCCAAAGAATATAAAATGGGTAAATTGGGGTTATATCAATCATAAAAGTTGGTACATAAGAGTGTAACACAAGCCATAAGTACGTACATCGGTTGTTATCCCAAGACAACATGTTATGAATATCGTGGCGGGTAGTCCTGACATACGATTTTCTATTATTATGTGTATTGCACAAATGAACAAAGTATTTCAATGTCATGATTTTAGGGCTTGTGTTTCTTGATTCCTTCATGATTTATGAATTATGAACTACAGAGATTTATTTGATGACTCAGGTTTATGAAATATGATATGTAGGGTATAGTTTTCAAATGTTTTACTTGTGTTTCCATGACCATATGTACATGTTATATTAATATATCCCTTCTCATCCATATTTTTAATCTAAGATCACCCTTTATTATGATTTATTTAACTACGTTATGAAGAAAGTAATTATATAAGATATCCATAAGAAGGATTCTAGTTATAAGTAAATTATTTACTGTAGATATAGCTCCCTTATGATTTTGTTTTTTATGTATCCATGTTTCTAACGACACTAGACCTAAACAATTATACAATAGATCATTGTATTATACAATGAATAGTTATATATTAATATATATATATATAAATGTTTTTATATTATAAGAGTGGACATTTATTTTGTATCTAATGTTTAAAGGTCAAATATTTAACCTTTTAATATCTTAATCAATGAAATAGAAGGTGGAAGATCATTTTCGACATCATTTTAACCTAATTGATTAGTTTTATATATATTTGTTTCATGAATTAATTCATAATAATAGGCCACTAAATTATTTATGAAATGATGATTCATCTAGAAATTAAGATATTTGAACTAAAAATATTGAATCTTATTGTGATTATTTTGATTCCCAATTAGAATTTGAAAAAAAAAATTTATTTGGAATTTACCGAAAATGAAATAAGAGAATCTCTATGGTTTTTTCTAAATACTATGTTTAGATGATGGAGGATTTTCCTATGGTTTTTGAAAAATTTAAATTTGATAAAAATTATATAATATTAATTGAAAATTATTTTTAAATAGATAAATAAGATTTAAAATATTCTACACTTTATGAGTTTTAGGGTAATTAAAAGTTTCCATAAAAATTTAATGTAAAATAATGGCTGATATTATTAATGTAAAATGTGATTCCACAATTTTATTCTTTAAAACAACCTAATTTTATTTTAATGGAAGAATTCATGTGATTCAATTAGAATTTAAAATTTTATTATATCGTGAAACATATTTTTTGTGTTAAAATAGTTGCAATACTAGTTAAGAGTTTTAAAAATGTGTTTTTCTAAGAAAAGAATAAGATATAAAAATAATTGAAGAACCAGTAGATCTCATTGTTTATAATGTGGAAAAAGCACCTAAAATTGAACAGAAAGTTATTTTTGAAAATGAAAAAAAATTACATGGGAAATGAATTGAAATTCCCAGTCATAATTTCTAGTGAATTGTAAAATAATATAGAAAACAAATTCATTGAGTTCATAAAAAAAATAGGAAGACTATTGGTTAGACTATAGACAAATTTCTATAGGCTATTACTTCAATGTACATGCCTACAAATTTTTTTGTTATAATTACATTATTATTATACAATTACAAAAGAAATTTAAATCATCCCTTCAAGAGGTTGTTAAAAAAGTGGTGAGTACTTGGTTGTGGGATTAATTTATCTTATTTCAAATAGAAAATAGTTAAGCCTAATCTATATTTTTTATAATGGTTGATTTCACTATTTTTAATAATTATTTTTTAGAATTAGTAATGAATATGAAAGAACCGAATTCATGTTTGGTTATGTAGATATCGTTTCTTTAAGAATTTGACATAGATATCCATTATAGGAATATAATTGAGAGTATTATGCCTAGTCAATCAAGAAAGTTACCCATTGATGTTTTTTTACTAAATTCATATGTTTAACCCATTATAATGTTTTTTTACTAGGGTGAAAAAATATTATATTTTTATTGATAAGATATAGTGGTTTTCAAATACAGTGTATTTAGTATCTATTAATGTTATTCCTCACTGGTTCTCGAAGCAGTAGTTTGACAAAAAAAATAGTGAGTCTATGAAATAATTTTTAGAAGATCCTTAGTGGCGTAATTTGAACACTGATTCTATTATTAGAAGATTTATCCCAAATTCAATAGTTTCTACATTATTAAAATTATTATATTGTTTAAGCTATGGAGGAATCATTATTACACATTGAAAACCTAAAAATTTGATAGACTCTAGGTTATTATTTCTTAAAATTTTCTAATAAAAATATCAATTTTTTAGGACATGTAATGCATTACAATTTTAAAAAAATTTCTCAAAGACATGAAATGAAACAATAACCCATGTTCAACTATGATGTCTTTGATGTATGGGGGGATGTATTTTAGGATATCTTTTCCTAAATTATCATGATACTCTTACACCACTATTATTGTAGACTACATTTTTTTGTTGATTAAAGCTATACCCACTAAGTCTATTGATTCTATTGTGGGGTCTCAGTTTGTCCAGAGTAATCTCTTTTATAGATTTGGTATTCTAAGGTTTATTCTAATATAACATGTTATAGATTTCTATATCATGTCATTGGATGATTTTCTAAGAATATATGGGGTTAATAGTGATGTTTATCCCTCCTAGAATCCTTAAAAATGGTTGGGATAAAGTGATAAATAGAGAAATAAAACATATACTTGTGGAAATAGTTAACAAGAATAGAAAATAATTTTGTTTAATAAATGACAATTCTTCTGGGGAATATATTATATCATATTAAAATATAATAGATATGTCACCCATCAAGATAGTCATTAGAAGAACACATCAAGTTGCTGTATAATTATGACATATATATTTCTTGATTAAAAATTCATTCAATTTG
The DNA here is from genome assembly GCA_963277665.1 of Viscum album. Lineage (NCBI taxonomy): Eukaryota > Viridiplantae > Streptophyta > Magnoliopsida > Santalales > Viscaceae > Viscum > Viscum album. The sequence continues at coordinate 284,685,439 of OY728153.1, read as the reverse complement.
AATATTTTTTAAGATAGAAAAGTTAAAAAGTTTTATTTTTAGGATACATGTAATCATGAAAAAACATCAGAAAATGAAAGGTTTTTTAAATAGGAACCAATTAAATTTCATGATAAATTGATTTGTAACAAAAAATTTGAAATTAGAGATGTTATATTACTTTAAAACACTAAGTTTATGATATTCCTTGTTACAATTAATTCCAAATGGGATCGTTCTCTAATTATGACTCTTTTTTTACCTTATAGTGATATAAGGATGAGAGAAACAAGAAAGGATTACCCATTCAAAATCGATGAGTATAGGCTTAACCCATTTACATATAATATTAAGGATCCTCTTATGGAGGTCTTCCTTCTATTAGAATATGATTACAATACAATTTTAAAGGATGTATCTTTTGTTTCATTAAATAAGTATACAAAATCAGTGTGCGGTGGTAGAAAATAAATATTTCGTGTGTTAAGATTTAATTTTTTTGTTTTATTTTTTTCTTTTCAAAGAATAAAGTGGATATACAAAAAGGATGCTAATTTGGTTGAACACTATGAGGGATTATCATTGTGAGTTTTTCTCTACATTTTATTCTTATTGGAGAAGAAATTGTACAATATTAACACCCCTAATTTATCAACATAAATTATATATTATGTGAAATAATATTTCTAAAATTTAATGTCAATTAAATTTCATCTTTAAGATCATGAAGTTTACTAACGAGGGAAGGTTAATTGAAAGTAATAAATGGTGTTTTTACATTTTTTCAATGTAATATAATTCTTCTATTTCATAGGAGTTTCTGGTTTTGATTCTTCCCATTCTTCTTGACTTTTTATGTGATCTATTCTTTATAATTAAAATGGATTTAAGATTATATTTATTGTTAATCAATAAAAAACCTTCTATTGAACATCATTTTACTATATAAAATTTAAATTTACATTTAGATAATTCATGTTCTAGCAAGAATATTTTTGTAGAAGTCTTTATTATTTTTGGAAACATACTTATTAAAGTTTGTTAACACATTTTTACATGATTTCGGAATTTATTAATTAAAATTTTTGAACAAAATTGTTCTATGTGTTTCTTAAAAATTATATTCAATAGTGGGGAACATTTTTTGTTTAATGTGTGGTGGATAAGTCTTAAATGTGATTAGTTAAATTTCAATGGATAAACCATAAAAACCCCATTAAATTTTTTATTAATTATAATATTTTAATAATCCCTTAGTAATTTTTATTTGGGTGTTCATTTTCCGCAAGATTTACGGTCGTGATGTGATTTTGAGGATGTAAATATTTATTAACCCATGAATTTAATTGAAAAGGATTCTTTTCTATACCCTATTGGAAAAAAATTCTTTAGACAATTTTATTGATAATGGTTTATATTCATCATTGACGTTGAACTTTTTAATTTCAATTTAACACATACGATATCCATACAAATGTTCTATGAACTAGAAATCCTAATCTAGGATTAATTCTTCATTCCTTATTTCATCATTATTTATTCATTCACTATTAAATGTGTTATTTATTTTTATAATAATTTTTCTCTCCACCGCATCCAAGGATATTTCTTTTTATTATGATCTATTAAATTATTTTAATTATATTATCCTTTATGTAAATAGATGATTAGAAGTTATTTTTAAATCAATTTCAATTATGTAAAATTTTATTTATAATTTCACATTTTTTTTATTTTTTTAAAATATTATCAAAATTTTTAATAGAACCATTTTTATTTAAGAATGTAGTCACTTTGAGAACAGAAGAGAGTCCATGCGGGATTATATATAAATACAAAATCTTATGAAAATTTTATAGTTTGTCTTGATATCTACTTTTTATTTTAATAAGACTCAATATTTTCATGAGGATATAAAAAATTATTAGTGTGGGGTGTTTTTGGTGGTTCTATTTCGTTGTATGCATCAACAACATATTTTATAATTTAAATTTATATCAATGGATTAATTGTTCTTATAATGATTGATTTCTAAAATTTTATATGTTTTTTTGTCGAATATATAAATCATTGAATATTTTTATAATGATAATGATTTGGTGTTTCTAAATAGTGAGGTGTTTTTTGTTGTGATAAATTTTTTTATATTCCATGAATTTCAAATTTTAATAACTATTGGAATTTAATTTGAAATTGAAATTCCTGTTAAATTTTGTTTGACGTGTTATTTATTCATTTTTGTCATTTATTTTCTGTGTGTTCCTGAATTTTGTTTACATGTTTAGATCCCCATAGTTTAATATCTAAATAAATAAATTTTTACATGTTTGACATAAAATTCACTAATTTTTTATTTTCCAAAAATTCACTTCATAGACATGTGAAAACCAACCATGTGAAATACGTTTCAATAAAACAAGAAAGAATAGGTCGTTCATGGATCCCATCCCAAGAGTCGACCCACCCAAAAACTAGAGGGATACAACAAGCCTTGCAAGTCATCACATCGCGACCCTACATTATGACCGCATCACACATTCCAGTCCTCAGGACACAATTCCATCAAGAGACAATGCATCACCAGATGAGACCATGCTATAGATATTAAGGGGGCGCCATGAACCATCAACACTGAGCAATGAAGTGCCCACATAGATCCCACTTAGTATCCACCTTCGATCCATGCACCTGACATGCTGCCCCACGCCACCGAAGGTTGTCTTCGGATGATTCTACACACACTAAACCATTAAGAACAGGCCACCCAGAACACCACAAACCTCTGCTCTAACACTATAACCACAGACGGAGAATACCATCTCCACAGGAGTTGTAACCCACCAAAGGATATGAGTTAAAGGCATCTGCATCCAATGAGACGCTGTGAAATTAGAACTAGAGGGGACCTCACAGAACCTGTAACCAAACACAGAACAGATATGAGGGATGGAGATAGGAATGCGAGAAATGATGCCAATGGCATTGAGAATTCCTAAAATCACCATATGTGACCATGTAATGGCCCGATATTAAAGACATTGTCCTAACGAGTTTTGTATCCAACGATACCACCAATATGAGATACCTATGGAATCCATCCAACACACCATAGACTAGATCTTCATAACACTCCTCTTGATGGATGTAGATCAGCATGAATTCTATAAGGAGGAGTATTAGAGGGATATGAACGACGATAATAAACCTAAAACCATTCCTTCCGAGACGGAATTTGGAGGGGGAAGAGGATGCAGGGGACCTCTAATCTGCCGCAGGGGGTCACTCTCAATGGAGATCCCCTTAAGGTCTCATCTTATAGGAAAAAATTTTGAATTTTTAACAAATGAAAATTTTCAATGGATATCCAGATTTCCAAATTCACATAACTAAAATTTCTATTTAGACAAATTCATGTAGTCGATATTTCTATGTATCCAACCTCATAGATAAAGTTTGTCTATATAATCAAATACATGTATAAAAACATGCATATAAATGAAATCTACATACATTATTGGTGATGTATCAGGATATTTAAGATGATCTCATAGTTAAATTTCTAATTGATAATTTATATATCTGAAAATGGCCAAGATGCCAAAACATAGAACCAAATATTCATATAACCCAATGACTTACATTGTAGAATCCGATGTATCCTAATTACATAGAAAAATATCCATATAGTTGAATTAATATATAGTAAGATATACATGTAATATTTTGATCCATAAGTAGTTAAATTTTGGATGTAACTGAATTAGAATATAAAATTCCTTCCAATATAAATGATAACCCCCCACCAGGCGCGATCGAGTTTATAAGATTTTGAGAATATTTTGGATTTTTCTAGGGATGATTTATTAAAATAGAATCATATATATGATTGTGACTATATTAATTTTGTTTAATATTGAATCACTTGAACATGGGGTTTTTAATTATGTTATATTTTTTTCTTGATTCATGTTAAATTTATGATAAAAGTCAAGGAGTGACACATGGTGACTAAAGAGATGTGTTTTGATAAGGTGAATGAGAACTGGATTCTAAAAATGGTTGTGTATAGAATTAAAATATATTTACGAGAATATTAGAAAAGTGATAATTTTTAAGATATTGTTAGAGGCATTAATATTCAAGATATATAGGTGATGATATTTTATAGAGAGTTTGAGGTGGAGTAACTGATTCTTATTCCTTTAATAGAGAATAATATCGGATTCTTATCATTCTACATGATCATGAATGGTTATGTCTCTCAATTCGTGAAACTAGTGGTTTCTGCTTTTGAATTATATATGACTTTTATTACTACATTTTACTTGTTATAATCTTTGAAAAAATGGCCATTTAATTTTGATTTTTGATTGATGCTTGTTTTATCTTACATTTAGATATTGTATTCCTTCCATTTTTTAACCAACACACATCTGATCAGAACATGTTGATCATAGAATACATATTTTTAATTCATATAGATTAGGATTTTGAAAAAAAAAACTTTTTTCTTAAATTTCTCAACTGTTATTGATTTTTATGAGCATAATGAATCACTATCTGTGTATTTTCACTCAACAATCATGAGAGCACTGATCTGCTCATGCTAGAAGGGGATAAATAGATATGATCTCAGATACTGACATTAATATTATAATATAAATGAAATGCATGTTTTTTATTGAATATCATTTTTTGAGAGAGTTATTGATGTAAAAACAATTAAAAATGATGAAGAGAGAATGATCACTGAGAAAAATATGTTGTTGATTTTATTCGGTTGATTCATATTCTCCTGTTCTACTTCCAGTATATTCAAATAATTGTATTATTGAATATATTATAATATTTCTATTTAAATATATAATTTCTGCTAAAAAACATAAGAAATTACCATAAAAATCATGAAAGAGAAACTCTTAGAAGGTAGTATCATAAGAAGATAACTTCAATACTGTTGAAATATATTATTTATTAGAAAATAAGAGTTACTTTTAAAGAGACAAAAAATGGCACTTGACACATACATGAAACATTCAGGATATCATCAATCATTTCTGATTAAAATGAGTAATAATTTTTTAGGATTTTATATTGATTTATAAATATTTTTAATATAGTAAATACCATTATAAGTCATTTTTAGGATTATTCACAAAATTTAACCATAATTAATGAAATAAATAAATGGAATTCAAATATATAATCTTAAGATATCACTTAAATATTATAAATTTCTAATAAATTATTATAAAACCAAAATCAGTTCAAAAAATAATACATTTAAAATCTTTTAACATCATATAATAGTGTTTTCAAATACCATCATAAGTGTCGAGTCTACATTAAATATGTGCGAAAGAGGATATTTTGTAACTAATATTAACTTAAATTAATATTAATCTTATAATCAATGTTATGTAGGAAACACTTCCATATATTCCAATCATGGATGATAAGGGTTAAAATCATCTAATTCAATAGGAATTAAGAAGATATTTTCTTACCTTATCACAATGTTTTAACCTTAATTATCCCATTTTACCCTTTACCATGGTGACAACATTTTACCACGATTTCTATTCATTCTGAAAAAAGTGTAATTAAAATCATTAGTAATTTCGAGCCTCTTAATTACAAATATGATATCTATATTTCATTGTTCAATTTCTATAAGTGGACACATTTATTTTTTTATAACTTTTCAAAATTTAATGAACAACTATTTTTAGAGAAAATATCATTTAAGCATTATTTTTTACAAAATTCATGTATAATATAGATTCTATTGGAATTATATAATTTATTTTAGATAAAATTAATATTATTTTACAATATAATAAATTTAAACAAAAATTTAATGTTGAATTTTCATTGATTAAAAGATAAGAAAAGACATTGTTTAAATTATTATATTAACAATTCACCCATAAATAATACCATTAAAAAAACCCATACAATTATCTAATGCATATTTTGAAAATATTATTTCAAAAAATATTTCAATTTTATCAATTAAAATTTCAAAAAATATATTAAACAAATCAAAATATATAATCTAAAAATTTAAAAATACCATTTTATAGAATTATTTTTCAAAACTATAAAATGAATTTATACTTAATCCTTATATTTTATAAATCATTATATTAATGATAATTCCTTTAATTAAAAATATGATATACATATTTCGTTAAAATTAATCATCTGTATTGATTAACCAAATCTACTTTGATAAAAATAATTTATCCACATAAATTTTTTTTTGAAAAATATCTCCATTAATATCATATGATATGTTTTAAAATAGAGTTAATATTTCCTTGGAATAATCAGTATATTTGTGTTATTGAAAACATCCCTATATATATTTCAGAATGTGGATACTTTTGTTCATTACCTTCCAATCCAATGCCTATGTTATAATGGTCAAATTTAAAAACTAATATTTTAATTGAATAATTTTGTTCATTTTCAGGTCATTATTGTGTGTGGTATACAACATTGAACATGTAATTCTTATAAACTAAAATCATAAGGTGATACATATAATGGTGGGATCACATTGATAGATCCATCATATAGATTTTAGGATGATATAGTTTATTTATATAAGAATAATATATAATCATAGGGATTCATAGCATTAGAATATAAGGTAATAAATTCAATATATAAAACAATAGTGACTGATAACCTTTAAATTGTAGTTTTCCACAATTTGATCAAATGACTTTTCCATGTCCACTTTCATCAGGATGAAGGTACTAGTCACTTTGTGATCACAATCCTTTAGTATCTTTTTCACCGTTCCAATGGAATATGTAGTGGTCCTTGTATTTATAAAACCATATTAAAATTCAATGAAAAATTAGGGATATTAATGATAGATTTTATAATTTATAATTTTTGAAATACTATTATAGTATAAGATAAAAATGATGATCACATGATACACATCTAAGGAAATCAGTTTAGTCACATTGCCAGTGTAAAAAAAGTTAGTCGCATATATGGCCGTAGTAAGAATCCCCCCATTAAAAAAATATTGAATGGATTAAATAACCTTGAGTTTGATAATATTCCAATAGTTCATATAATATTAATAATAAATCATTCTAGGCATGTGTCCTTATTATAATTGATATTAGCAATTACTTCCTTGATCTCTTTCTCAATATAGATTAATTTGATAATATCGTTTCAATTTCAACTAATATATCTTGAATTTTTATAAAAGAAATATCTATATATTTACCTTCTATCGTAACTATTTTAAAAATATACATTGAAATACATGAGAGGGTAATATAAAAATAAATTAACACAATGACAAAAAAAATTCTACAGTACTTTTATGATATCCATATTTTAGATTCATGTTGAACTTATATAATAATTTCGATTCTATAATGATTTCTTGATAAAATATATTTTTCCAATCTATTTCCATGATCCACATCACTGAGGATAGATCATGGATGTGTCTATATTCATAAACAAGTCATTAATAAAATATTTTTTCTCTTTTTTTGGATAGAAGAAGATGTATCCTCATCCCATCTCTCTTACAAGATTGATTTGAGCTGATTTATTTCTAGATAAATATCATATAGGTCCTTCATATGGCTAGGAAAGTTATTTTTATCATACATTAATCAATTTTTATCCTCCTAATTTTTTATAGGATGGTCTATTTATACCCTTTCATGGTTTCACTATAAGATTAGTACCCTATGTGCATTAACTCACTATCCTAAATATGGTGGCTTGCGAAGAAAAATCCTCATTAGACACACCTTGACTAAAGATTTTTTATCATCCAAGGTAATTGGGCTATGTGGTGATAAGTCACATGGGTAAAATATTTATTAGAGAGATATCTATATTATTAAAATTATTGAGACAAATATCCAAATGACACCAAGTCCTCTTAATAACTCATTTATTTTTGGACCATGTATACTAATCATTAGAGTGATTTAGATATATATGGTAATTATTCGATAAAAAGTATATAAATTAATTCATAAATATCATTGAAATTTTTATTTCCATTTATTTTAGATTAATGTATAATAGTGTTGAATATTCCTTATATAAATGATCCATCTGAACCTAGATTTGATGGATGAAAATTAATTCAAGATATCTTATCAATGACGGAAATTAAAATTATCATTTTTGATGGTTAGAGAAATCATAAACAATGAGTTTCTCACCACATGTTTAATGTATTAATGAAAGGTGTCAATAAAATTAACATGAATTTGGATTTTCATAAATATCAAGACATATATTATTACTAGGATATCATTCAAGATGTATCCAAACCTTAACATTGATGAAAAACAATTATTAAAGGATGCCTGACAGTTCATTTCAAGGATGAAAAGACGTGAGATTTTTGTGTAAGATAATTATTTAGAAATAAATTAGAATTAATTTGATACTCTAATTTCCATAGCCTTCCAAATAATTATATATGTCTTGAGAAAGTGGATAGGGGAGCCTTTGTAGTTTCGACTGATATTTAGGATAAACCTTAAATTGAGGAGTACACTGAGGAACCCTAATATTTGGAGTGTGATATGCTTTGTCTTCTCACTAAAAAGATCAAAAAAAAATTTAGGTTCCCCTCCCATTAGTTAGAGTGAGGGGATTAAGTGTATATTCATCAATATGTTCCAAAACCTTATAATTTGGAGATAAATGGGATGATATGTGTCAGTTACCTAGTTTGGGAGGTTCAGTACTAGGATCCAGAGGTGCAATACCAACTGGATTGATAGGGTCCATCTGAGGAGAAGGGTGGTACGTATTGACGTAGGATGTGGATTCTTCTAGTATTTTAGAATCAAATGAGGGTATAAAGGTAATATATCTATCCAAATCATCATTATATTGAGAAAAAAATATAGAGGTATTCGTGACGATTTTTCTAGCCTCATGACGGGTGATGAAATAAGGAGTGGAATCATCATATTTTGCATCTATAACATCCATACAACTTGTTACCAGTTATGTGGATATAAAATATGAACCCCTAAGAGAGACAAAATCACCCATCCTTATAAGAGGTAAAGATTGAGAAACCATCATTATAGTTTCAACTAACCTCATACGTGGATCTAACCAATCATCAAGATATGATATTGGATCATCCTCTAATGGGGTATGATAACCACAAATTCATGAAACTCAGTAAGATAACTTGATCCAGCTATGGAGGGACCTATAGTATTCTAAATTAAACCATCTAAATCAATTATTGATGATGAATACTTCACAAAATTAGAATCCTCTATCATCAAAACCACCCTAAACCTACAATACCATCTAAAACAAGAGGACGTAACATGACCTTGGAGATGGAATTTATAATATAAAACCTTCATTAGGAAGAATGGAAAACACTATCAATATGCTAATAATTATCCAATGTGCAATACAATTTATTTTGGGAATGGTAAGGGAATATTCATCTGATCATGTATTGTTAGATCAATAAACTTATTACATCCAAAAAATGAATTGATAAATGAGTCTCCAATTCCATTCAAAATAAGTGGGTTATGGAAGGGGGTTCCATCCCAGGTTGATGATTCCAATTAGTAACAAATGTGGTATCCTATCCAGTTTTGATATCCATTGACCAAATAAAAAAGGTGGAATCAACTTTTCCGCCTTGAATTTCAATATCACACATAGACATTGATGTAGAAATTTTTTAGAATTAATTACTAAAAAAAGTTTTTTTGGTTAATATTAAACACCTGCACTCGTGAAAATATGTATCATGGATAAATTAAATTATCATATAAAGGATGAGAAGGATACATTATCCCAAATTTAGATATGAGGGTCCCTGAGTGGTAATTCATTGATAAATTAAACATATTCATCATCATTGAGAAGGAGGAAAGGCCATAGAAATACAATAGATTCTGGAATGTAATCAAGGTGATTGGGATCATGGGAAGAGAGCATAACCGATGGTTATAATATTTGAGGTGATCTTCGGTGAGGGAGAGTGGATATGTACTAGGACATGTTCCATCAACGTTGAGACAATATGAAGAATAATAAGGGTCAGAGGTGTAGGGAGTTTAAAAAAATTATTTTATGTTTTGAAAATTTTAATTCATCATAATAATTCTTGTTATATTTTATGATTATAGTTTTTATAAGTATAATAACTTTTATTATATATTGAGTTATAGTACTTTTAAATTTACAACTATTATTAAATTTTAAGTATAAAAATATATTCTAGAATTTATAAAACTGAAAGAATATCAGAATCATTCCATAGATGTTCACATTTTTTACGATGTTAATTTTTGTCATTTATATAATAGTTATCATTTTTTTCTTCAAATTTTCAATGTTGAATCAAGATATAGACAATATAAATTCTCACTAATTGTATTGTTTGAATTAAAATAAGCATATATATATATTTAAATAATCTAAAAGGAATATGAAATAGTTGTTTGAGAACATTAAATATGTAAATATGTGTCAATAATATTTCAATTATTGTTTATGTTTATTTCAAATTATATTTGCTACTTTTTCATATGAACATCATGAGTTACATAGGTCTTTTTGAAGTGTTTTCTAAAACAAAAATATATGATAAATTATATAAATATAATTCAATAGTAGAAGAATATGAATCAATCATTTATTAGAACTAAAAAATTAAATAAGCATTCTGTAAAAAATGTGATACAAATTTTCTGAATATCATCTTACCCTTATACGAGAATTACCATATACCCTTGCACATAATTTTTCACTACCCTTAAACATCCTATTTTTTCATTCCATATATATGAAATATTATTTTATATTTTAATATATTGATTATTTCAACCCTTACACAACATTTATAACTCACTCTAAACCGTGGAATACCTATTCAAAAAAAAACATCATACAATATTCTGTACAATCTATGTTTTTATCTTTTCATTGTATTTTAAATTTTTCAATTCATCTGTTCATTGTTTTAATAGTTTTTTGATTATGTAAACTCATATAAATTATATAGAAATCATGTGAATACTTTTCTGATTGTTGTAAACATATATAATTATAGATTAATTAAATTAATATTTAATGAATAAAGCTGTTGTAGTAATTTCAAAAACATTGAGTATTATTATATTAAGATGTTTTCATGTTTGTTCTTATTCCAAAATATATTTTTTAATAATAAAAAACTATTAAAAAAATTTATACTACTTTTAATGTGGTGTTGTTTTCTTTTAAATTATATCGTATATTGATTATTTTAAAATATGGAAGGTTCTTTAATATTTAAATTTTTGAATTTATGATGAACTTTTCTAGTCATTTTTATAGAATACACTGACTGATTAATGATAAAATACTTTAAACTCCTAAATTATTAATTATTTATAGTTTCCATTATCCTTTAAATTTTTATTTTTTGAATGAAAATTGTTTGAATAATTATCGATATATTTCTTCCTCTCCCTTCAATAATTATGGTGACAATCATAGTATAGATAATATTATTTTGAATTTCCTAATGAATTAACAGGGTATATATATTGTTATTTTTATTTTATAATAAATTAATTGGTTGTGTTGATTTTTTTTATTTAAATGGAATTGACTGTTTCCCTGATAGTTATAATTCTAGATACACACACTACCTTAATTGAACACCATTAATTAGTTATAAATTGTCATTTTTTATGTTCTGAATGATTCTATAAGATAATGAAAAATTAATCTCAATGATCTCTAATGTTTTGATCATAATCTTCTTCAACTACTAATAATATCATAATAAGTTAAATTGATCCTTTACTCAAGAAGCCATAATCAATTTTTCATTTTTATTCATTGTATTCTAATTTTTTTAGTCCACTGTAATCCATTGTATATTCTCTATAATAAAATATTTTATTTATGATTTTACAACCCCTACATAGTAACTGTTGCACGGTAGAGACTATGAATTATATATTGTGGACCAATTTGATTGTAGCTCCCATATTTTAATGAAAAGTTTTTAAGGTTTGTCACTCCCCACAAAAAAATCATATACTAGTATTACATTTTATAAAAAGATATTATTTTAATGGGTTATTACTCTTTGAAATAAATCAATTTCATTGTGAAAAAATAATCTCTAAAGGATTGGAGATGTGTATGTGTAGTGTAGGTCAGCATTAGAATGAACTAATATAACAATACATATGATTATTTATTACTTTTCTGCAATATTTTATCACCTGGTAAGTATATCTATTAATTAAATTATTTATATAATTTATCACTTAAATTTTTTTAAACTGTTATATTCACCCCCCAACACAAACTTTTTTTCCATCTAGGACCTAATAATTGTCTTCAGATCATTGAATTTTTAAAGAACATCTTAAATCTATTCTTATTCTCAAATGCCAAATATTTAGCCTCAAAAAATCTTCCTCATGTATATAGTGTAATTTTTTTATATTTTATTATTCTAAATTCTTTATCATAGACCTATCAATATAAAAAAATAATATAACTGTAATATGGGAGGAATGAATATAAATTATGCATGGATTCCATATAAGCCAATTCATATTTCTTAAAATGATTATGGTTACTGGAAATCACAAATAGTGGTATACTTAATGTTTTTTAATCAATATACAATTGTGGATAATGGTTAAACCATAAAAACCACTAGAATATGTGTTGGGAAAAAATCCCCCAAGGTATCATCGAAGCATTTTTTAAGTGATTTTATTTTTTTACAAAGTGGACATCTGTGTTGTGATTATTGACAAAGCAAACCATGACATACAAATATAATGACAAAGGGTACTTCATAGAGGAATTTCGTGTTCAAGGGATGTGGATAGTTATCCATGTTTGATTAAAGAACGTCGATAAAATGAATGGTTGATCTGGAGGCGGTACAAAAAGAGAAGATACAAGGTGACGCCGTTATTCAGTGTTTAACAAATATTTGGGCCCAAAAATCAAAAAATGGAGAAAAGTGGTTTTGGAAAAGGGACTAGTGCACCGTTGACTTGATGTAGTGGAAACTTGTGCTCCATATGTTTTTCAAGATTAGGACACCAAAAAAAATGACAAAGGGAAAAAGGGCGGCTATGTTTTAGGGTTGGTCGCATAGGTGACCTACGAAGCAGTGACTTGCATGCCAAAACATGCGCACCGAGGGGAGACTTGTGCACCATCACTCAAGGTGTCCAAATACCTATAAATAGAGTTCTACCCCTCCTCATTTTATGAAGAGTTCAACACGTAGAAAAATCAGAGCTCCCGTCATGTATGTGTGGTGGTCACGCAAGTGGTGTGTGGTCGCACATGTAGAATTTGCGTGCCAGGTGATAGTTTTTTGCCTAAGGTGGTTTGGAAAAGGATGGAAGTGAGTCGCCCAAGTCTTGAGTTGAAGAAGGGGTTGTCTCACAAGTTGTTGAGGTGAAAATGCGCGCCAGTTTTGATGAAGCACGAAAGTTTTTAGATGCACGCCAATATTGGTTTGGGCGTAAAAGGGTGTGAGTCATGCAAGTTTGGAGTTGTAAAAGCTTGTGTCTCACAAGTGGTTGAGGTGGACGTGCACACTAGTTATAACATGTGCATCGACACTTTAACGTCGGCTTAGAGAAGGGCACCAGGTAAGGTTGATTCACGGTAGTGATTCAGGGCTGTGTGAGAGCTGGAAGATTTCCCGATACATTCGGTTCAATGTGAGATTAATCTTTGGGTGAAATTTGGACTTCAACAGAGCATCTACATACAACATAGGATGTAGTCATTAGTTACAATTATGAGACCTACTAGTCTATAAATTGTGAGTGGATCCTTTCCAGATTAGTGTGTAAAGGAAGAGGAAGAAGGTGATCCTCTCCACCGGCATTGAGCAAGAGAGAGAGAAACAAGGAGTGACCCATGGGAAAACAGTGAGATGACCCTAAACATTGTAAACGCCGTGAGCCTGGGAATAGAAGTGATCTCTCTCGATCCTTGTAAACATCATTGTTCTTATAGTGGATTTGGTACATCATCACATTGTTGTTGTATGCTCCTTGGAAGTATCCCATTGAGGGTGGACCAAGTAAAAATTGTTGTTCCATGTTCATGATTTACTTTTTGTTTATATTGTGAAATATAAAATAGAGGGAAGAGTGTTTTTATTAATACAGAAACAAGATCAGAACGAGCATTAATTATAAATTAGTCATACCGTGATTCACCCCCTCTCAAATTATTCATCCTTGTGGAACTGACAATTGGTATCAGAGAGAGGTTGATAGTAGTTCTTCTCCCAATGGAGGTCACTAATCATAAAGGGATTCTGATCTTCGACGGAAGTAATTTTCAGATATGGAATAATCAAATGCAACACTATATCTGATCTTTGGGAATGGATTTGTTTTTAGTAGCTATGCATGGTATCTCATCTGGAAACAACAGTGGGGAATTATCAGAAGCTAAAGGAAGGGATCTAGAAACTGACACAATTGGTATTAATGCGTGAGGCGGATCCCATTCAAATGTTATATATACAATTTTGATGTCATGAAAAATGTCACATTTTATGTGGGAAAAGATTTTGAATACATATGAAGTGGATACAAAAGTTAGAGAGGAAATGCTGCATGTTATGTGGAACAAGTATGAAGATCTAAGAATGAGCCCAAATGAATAGGTTGATTCATTATTTGACAAGGTAAATGTTGTTGTGGAAGACATGCAGGGTCTTAAAGAATTCATCGAAGATATAAAGATCGTGATGCGTATCTTGAGGAAACTTCAACCTTTGTTTATTCCGAAAGTATCACTCTTGGAATATATTGACCCAAAAGAGCTGATGATGGATAACCTACACAGTACACTTATTGCATATGAAATGTGGAATGATGACAACGATGCTATGGAAAAGGTGAAATCCAAGGAGGTGGCATTTAATTCCATGAAGAATCTCACCATTGAAGAATATCAAGAGAATGAAGAGACAGATGAAGTGTTGTCATTCCTTTCCTCGTACCTTCAAATAGGAATAGTAAAGTTTAAATGGAATGTTCCACTTCCATTATTTAGAGGAGGAAAGGTTGGACATCTCGCAACAATATGCCCAAATAATTCTAATGATGATGAAGAGGATGATGTTGAAATTCCCAAAAATAATTCTTCAGCCAACGTGAAAGGAAAGAAACAATTCAAGAGAAATATCTTAACGAAAAGGAATCTTCTTTCACATGACTATGAATGTTCATATGAGTCTGAGGTTGAAAAGGTTAAAGAGATAGAAAATTGCAATGATCTTGGGGTAAATTCCATGGTGCCAGTCGTCATTAGTTCTTTGGAAAAAGACAAAACTAACGCCGGAGAAGAAGAGGAAGGAGTTAAAGGAAGAGTTGAAATGGAAGCCAAATTGGAAGCAGCTCTTGAGAAGATAAATGTTTAGAGAGACAAAATAAAGAAAGTCAATAAAGTGGTTCTTCATTACAAATTCTATATTAAACAGTAGGATGATGAAATGTGTAAGCTGTTATATGTAATTAAAAAACAAAAATCATCAACACCAGAGAGCTCAGAAAATATTGTCAAGTATAAGCTTAAAATTTAAGAACAAAAGAATGAAATAGATTGTTTGAATAACACTAGAATGGAAATGGTAAAACGTATCAAAGAACTTGAAAAAGAATTTTTCTAATCTGTGACCAAATATTAAGGATCATTAAATCCTCGTGACACCCAGTATAGTGCCAGAAAAACAAATTATTTAGATGAAAGAAAAGAAATAACTGGAGCACAGACCTCCAACGGAAAAGAAGCAAGAGTAGTGTTCCAAAGATATGACTGGTATGGGACATGAATGAAAACAGAAAGAGATCATGGATGAAGAAAAACAGCAAGAACCTTCTCTAACAACTAAGATAGATTTGGGTAAAAAATAGAATCATAATATTTTAAAATCCCATGGGAAAAACAGTAGTGAAGAAGTTACACACATTAATTCTCCTTACATTAGGTGTTATTGACGTGGAAAGATGGGACACTCACAGAATGTGTGCACTATAGAAAAGAGATACCTAAGGGAACAAGAACAATAGTGGCAGCCAAACAGAGCTAAATATTATGGAACAACCTTTGAAGGTAATTGTTTTTATATAGAGGATTTGGTCACATTTCTAGATATTTCACATCAATCATTCAAAAAAATGTTCCGAAACAAAATTCGAGTAGTCGTAATCAGAAAGTTAGGTAATAAAAAAGGGATCTCAAAACACAAAATCGATTTTCATCTTTACTAGATGAAGCCGGTCTCTCGCAATCTAAGGAAGATCAACTTATCTAAACCACACCGAGTGTGAAGTCGAAGACATGGATCAAAAAGAAAAAGGATGAGAAAACAGTAGTTGTGGAAATTTCCCTTAATGCTTTAGATCGTTCAGGAGTATAGATCCTTTATAGTGGTTGCACATCCCATATGACAAGTAACATGGATCTCATTATAGGCATTAAATATGACAAATAAGGTTTTGTCATGTTTGGGAATGATGACGGTCTGAAGATTATTGGTTCTAGAAAGGCTAAATTTGGGGAAAAAGAAATGAGACGTGCTGATGTCTTGGTAGTAAAGGGCCTCCATCATAACATTCCCAGTGTGAGTAAACTATATGACTCTAGGAACTCTATCTGATTTACCAAGAATATGTGTGTTGTGATGGGAAAATATGGAGCAGTTGTACTATAGGGAAAAAGGACAAATTGAAATCATTACGTTGTAAGTAGGGAAAAAGATATGTGTCCCTTATCCAAAGAACAAGAAAACAAGTTGTGGCATAATATACTTGGTCTTCTATGTCAACCATCTATGGAAGATCTTTTAATGTGTGATGCTACTAGAGACCTTACCAAATTATCATGTGATCTCACTCATACATGCGATGTATTTCAACAAGGGATTATCATTAGAAAGACATAGAAGCCAAAGGAACAGAAATCAACCAGAGTGATCGAGTTGGTGCATGCTGATATTTGTGGACCTATCTCACCATGATCCATAAATGAGAAAAGGTATTATGTTCTTTTCATTTATGATTATAGCATAATGGCCTATGTATTTTTCATTACCCTTAAGACAAAAGTTTTCTATTGTATCAAGTTGTATAAGAGGGAATCAGAAAGGATGATTGGGATGATTGTTATGATGTATCGTACAGATAACGGTACAGAATTCAAGAAATAGTCAAGTGGAAGACTATCTCGAGAAGCAACAGACAAGGCATCAAAATTAATCAGTAATAACTCCCCAATGGAATGTATTTGTTGAAAGGAGAAGTCGGATCATAAAAAACATGGCCAGAACAATACTAATTGAAAAGGACCTACCAGAAAATTTTGGAAGGAAGACGTTTTGACATTGGTAAATATTAAAAACAGGGATCTGTTGTGTCCATAAGAAGGGAAGACTCTGTATAAACTGTGGTATGGAAAGAAAGAAACATTAAAATACTTTTGGATATTTGGAAGTATGTGTTTCACTCTTAGTAATGAAAACCACATGATGTTTGTGTCATGAGGAGGTGAGGGAATATTCCATGGCTACTCTGGTAAAATCAAATCATATAAATGCTTCAACAAAAGGCTAGGAAGATTTTTTGAGAAAAATTATGTCACTATAGTTGAAAATGAACAAAATACCCAACGACCTAGTGAACAGTTTCTTGATGAAAGTGACGAAGAGGTAAGAAACTCAGGGAGAGTAGAAGTGGCATAGGCTGACTCAGAAGAAGATAGTAATGATGATCAAGAGGGAAAAAAATATGAATCTATTAGGAGGCCAAAGAGTCGAGCTGAAATTGATGAGAAAAATATCATTTGTGATCAGACAACTCCAGTTCAGACTCGAAGAAGGAAATCATTGCAGAAAACATCATTTTTATCTCAGGAAGTGCCAAAATGTTTTTCCAATGAAGCTGAAGATGAGTACTCGTTTTAGGCTATGAATGAAGAATTATACCAGATAGAGAAGAATCACACATGGGAGATTGTTTCAAGGCCGACAGAAAAGTACTTCATCGGGACTAAATGGGTTTTTCACAACAATATGAATGAATATGGCGTAGTAATTCGAAACAAATCATGATTAGTGTGTAAAGGATACTCCCAAATAGAGGGTATTGATATTGATGAGACATTTGCACTGGTAGCATGGTTAGATACAATCAGATTATTTTTAGACTTAGCAGTGAAAATAATGTTCATAGTGTTCTAGATGGATGTCAAATATGAATTTCTGAATGGGTTTCTGGAAAAAGAGGTGTATATTGAGAAGCTACATGGTTTTCTCATTTTATGAAGATGAGAATAAAGTTTGTTGGTTGAAGATTGCGTTTTATGGGATGAAACAAGAACAAAGAGCATGGAACTCAAGGCTTGACCAATATTTGAAGAATCTTGGTTTCCAGCATGTTGGAGTTGATTATATTATATATTTCACAACAATAGTAAATAAAGGATGATGGTGCTACTTTATGTCGATGACATAATCTTTGGGAGATCAGATGAAGCTAAGTGCAGACAGTCTTCCAAATTCATGAAAAGTGAGTTCAAAATGTCAATGATTAGGGAGCTATCATTTTTCCTTGTTTTATATGTGACACAAGGCAGTAATAAAAATTTCATTTCTCAATCCAAATACGCCAAGGAGGTTCTGAGAATGTATGGAATAGATAATTCCAAGGAAATGAGGACTCCAGTTGCTACCCGGATGAAAGTGTCAAAAGATGACAGTGTCATGGTAGTTAATATCACTGAATACTGGCAGATTACCGGCAGTTTACTATACCTAACAGCAACAAGACCTGATCTTGTTTTCTCCACATTCCAAGAAACACGTTACCAAAGAAATCCAATAGAAATCCACATGCTAAAAGTGAAAAAGAATAAATCAGTATATCAAAGGCACCATGGATTTCAGTCTGATGTATAATGACAAATCTCAATAAACGTTTTTGGGTTACACTGATACTAATTGGGATGTATCAGTAGATGACAGAAAATCAACGTTAGGCGGTGCTTTCTATCTTGGTGTATTGTGTATTTCTTGGCTAATCAAGAAGCAAGATTGCATTTCATTGAGCACCGTGGAAGCTGAGTATATTGCGGACACTCAAGAATGCACACATTTATTGTGGATGAAGCATCAGATTGAATATATGGTAGTTGATGTGAAGTTTCTGATCGGAATCCAGTGTGCTAACTCAAGTGCTATAAATCTCAGAAAAAATATCTTCCATCACAAAAGTCAAATCACATTGAGATAAAGTATCATTTTATCAAGGAGAAATTTGAGAATGGAATCAATAAGTTGGAGTATGTGCCTACAGAGCTACAGGTTGTACATATTATGACAATGGCCTTACCCTAGGAAGCATTTGAGATGCATCGACTGGCTCTGGCAGTTCAGTCTACTCCCCGCACTTGAAAGAGTGTGGATGTGGAACCCCCCCCCCCTCCTCGAGGTAAGATGTGTTTTCCCTAATGTGATGATATTCTTTCTCTACTATGTTACAAACTAAAAAGGAGTGACCTTTGGATTCATTGAAAGGGGGGAGTTGTGATTGTTCAAGGGGGAGACAATGTGGCTATTTGAAAAATCATGACAAATAGGGGGAGAAGCTGACAGGTGGAGTAGCTAGATAGGGGGAGTATTAAATCTGATGATGCTAGAAGAGATCAATCAATGAATTGATATCACGATAGATGAGTATCGTGATAAAAGAAAAAGCGTGGTGTTGGAATGCGGTAAGAATATTTTCAACAAATTGGTATCAGTTTAGTGTCAACAGTGGGTGTCAGAGTTGATGTGATTCATTGATTAAATTTTCATTTACTCTTGTTTCTCATGCCGAGCATTGATCATGTGGGCTTAGAGTATGTGTTGAGTAAATAATTGATCGCTATTGGAATCGAAATAGACGAATGGTTGCTGAAAAATTAATGATCTATATTTTTATGGAAGAATTTTCAACAATCCCAAAGGGGTATACTATTAGGAAAAAATCCCTCAAGGTATCATTGAATAATTTATGAAGTGATTGTGTTTTTTGACAAAGTGGATATCTATATTGTTATTGTTGACAAAGCAAACCATGACATACAAATTTATTGACAAAGGGGATTTCAGGGAGGCATGTCAAGTTCAAGGAATGTGGTTAACGATCCATGTTTGATTCAATAACGTCGATAAAATAAATGGTTGATCTAAAGTCAGTACAAAAAGAACAGATACAAGGTGGCGCCATTTTCTAGTGTCTGCCTTATTTTTGGGCCTAAAAATATAAGAATGGAGAAAAGTGGTATTGGAAAAGGGAGTTGTGCACAGTTGAATTGAAGGAGTGGAATCATGCGCGCCATATGTTTTTCAAGATCAGAACACCAAAAAATTTTAAAGGGAAAAGGGCGTCCATTTTTTAGGGTTGGTCGTGCAAGTGACCTGTACAGTAGAGACTTATGCGCTGAAACCTGCGCACCGAGGGGAGACTTGCACGTCGTCGCGCAGGGTCTCCAAATGCATATAAATAGAGGTTGACCCCTCCTCATTCAGTGAAGAGTTCAACACTTAGAAAAATTAGAGCTCCCGTCACACAGGTGTGGTGGTCGCACAAGTGTTGTGTGGTCGCACAAGTAGATGTTGCACTCCAGGTCATAATTGTGTTCCTAAGGTGGGATGGGCGACAAATGAAGTGAGTCGCTCAAGTCTTGAGTTCAATAATGGGGTGTTGCTCAAGATTTTCAGGTGAACTTGTGAGCCAATTTTGAAGAAGTGTGAAAGTTGTTGGTTACGCACCAATATTGGTTTGGGCGTAAAAGGGTGTGAGTCACACGTATTTGGAGTAGTAGAATCTTGTGTCGCGCAAGTGGTTGAGGTGGACTTGCGTGCTAGTTATAACTTGCACGTCGGCTTAGATATGGGTTCCAGGTAAGGTTGATTCACGACAGTGATTCATGGCTGCGTAAAAGCTGGAAGATTGCATGATACCTTCGGTGAAAAGTGAGATTCATCTACGGGTGAAAGTTGGACTTCAACAGAGCATCTACAAAAAACAAAAGATGTATTGATTAGTGATAATTAAGATACCTAGAGGTCTATAAACTATTGGTGAATCCTTTCCAGAGTAGTGAGCAAAGGAAGAGGTTGAAGGTGATCCTCTCCACCAGCAGTGAGCCCGAGAGAGATAAATAGGTAGTGACCCTTGTGAAAGTAGTGATCTGACCCTAAACATTGTTAAGGAAGTGATCCTAGGAATAGAAGTGATCTACCCCGAACCTTGTAAATAACGGTTTGATTATAGTGGATTTTTTACATCCTCGCATTTCTGCTATATGCTCCTTGGATGTATCCCAGTGAGGGTGAACGAGGTAAACATTTCGGTGTCCTGTGCATGCTTTACTTTCTGTTTATATTGTTCAATAGGAAAGAGTGAGAAGAGTGTTTATCTTAACAGTGAAAGAAGATCAGAACATGCTTTAATTTTAAATTAGTCATACCCTAATTCACCCCCCTCTTAGGGTATTCTGCCTAGTGGACCTAAGAAGATGACCATGATACTATTGTTGTATAATATGTAGCTAAATACATGTTAACATAAAGGTTATAAATATTCACTATTATGAAATCTATATAAGTGTGTTTAGTTATGTATCTTCCTATAAAATAGCTCATGAATTTTGGAATATTTCTTATTTAATCACCATAAATCTAATAATTTGATTATAACCAAACATGGAATCCTCTTAGTGGTTCACCAAGACTTAAATATTGGTGAATATGAAAGCATAAATTAAAAATTTTCCTAATTCACCATCATTGAAAATGTAATTAATTCTACTGAAGAAACATTAGAGAATATAGTGGTTGTTAAAAGATACATAATATCTCTACATTTTAAGTGGTATGTATAGAATGTTATGATTTATTAAGGTGATAATTTTAAATAATACACATTCCACAAACTCATATTATAATTTCATCAATATGAAATATAGTAAAATAATATTTTGAAAGAATGTAATTCAAAGAATAAAGGTAATACATTAAAATCCAATATAAATATTTCATATTTCTCTTGTGTATTTGAGGCATAAGAAAGTGGAGAAGGACAAATAGTGAATATAATATAAGGTAAATAAATTGATTATTACAAAATTAATGTTCAATAATTAAATTATAAAATACAAGAAGGGTGATTGAAATGGAATTTAATATAGCATAAATAAGTGTAATAATGTTTAAGATCTAACATGTTATGAATATTGGAAAATATAATTCATAAAATGAGATTTTATAAAAATAAAACATGATGTATGATATTGGAAATACAAAAAAGAGCTATATGAATATGATTGGTGGAGCTATGTTGATGAATCAAATTAATGTAGTTAATTTTTATTCTAAAAGTAGTTTTTAATACTATGTTTAATGGTGAAAATTATTAATAAGGTTTGTGATGATTTTGATTATTGTTCTGGTTATAATATTTATAATAATGTATATAGATTTTATCATATATATGTAGATAAATAAATATTCAGAAATACATTTTAATGGTTAAAAAACATTAAACAAATTTATAAGAAGAGCATAATAATCCAATTAAATAAAGAAAAATATTTAATAAATAAAATGAATATTTAATAAACTCAATTACATGTTTAAATTTTTATCACATAATAAAGTACATATTTTATATAGATAAAATGATAAATTATTAAAGAATACAAAAAAATAAGTGATGAAGCTACATGTTTAAAAAGAAATATTTAGGAATGTTTTGAGTCAATTCAAAAGGAAAATGGAATTATAAATAAATAAGATTATTTATTGATAAAAATATTGTATATATTATTTTATTATAAATAAATATATGTTGATATGATGACAATGATTAAATCAAATAATGAATTTTTTTTTGTAACAATGAGATTCATAAAATTTTCACACCATCATTATTTAAGAGTACTAAATGAACATTATAAAATGTAACATTCATTTTTTGTGGTATGAAATGATATTAGACTTGTGAATATTATTTAATATTTTGTCATTTTATTGGTGAAATTAAAAATTCTAATTCTAATAATTTTCCTTCAACAGTACATTATAATAAATGTCTAAAATCTTTTTTGGGAACCTAATAATTATTTTACTAAGTTGTTTATACACAGGATTGCATGTGTATCAAATTTAATGTATACATAAATAATAATTTATAAAAACTAGTCTTATGAGTAAAAAAGATACATTGTACATTAATATCATATGAATTAGATATATTAATGTATGACCATCGATGTTTTTATCATAAAATCAATTGGATGGTGGCTTTATGAACATCAGTGATCACCTAGAAATAATTTTTAAGGTATTTTGAAATGTAGGTAAATATAATTTTTTTAATTAAAAAGTATTATACATTAAAGGAAAAATTTAAATTCATTAGTATTATACTATTATTTGATGATGGAATGAGTGTAATATTTCAAGATAACAAATTATTATTCAAAAATGTAAATGTTTAATTTTTTTCTAATATATAGAATAATATATATTCTATTTATTTTTCTATGTTTTGTAATTAGATTTTAATGTAACTTAATTTTATAAATTTTTTTGATCTCCGCTAGAATTAGAGGCGTAGACATGTAAAAAATATGTTATTACACAAACAATCAAATAAAGGACTTGTGTAGAAGCTAAATGATTTTGATTTTTTAATAATCTTACATATGATTCATGTATAAGTATTAAACAATATAAGATAAATTTTAAATCCCTTAATGGAGATAGATTTAGTATAACACCAAAACTTAACATTTATATTTATTTGTTAATATTAAAGATTTTAGTTTATCAGGTAAGAAATATGTTCATTTATATTTTATGATTTTAGTATGGACTTATTTTATGACCTATAAAAGTGAAACCTTGTCTAAATGTATTAATGTTATTTTGATTTCAGAAAATAAAAAAGGATTATTTAATTTATTATATCTGGATTGATAATATAAGTGAATCTATTGATTTTTAATTTGAAAAATGTATGAAGCAAAAATTTTATTTTCATAATTTTTATCCTCCTACAGTACTAAAACAAAATTGTGTTTTATAACAAAAAAATAAAGATATTATGGAAATTAAAATAACTATGATAAGTTATTATAGATTAAATAATTAAAATTTTAGGATATATATTAAAATAAAACATATTAAATTTTAAATATACTTTTAATTAGACTCTTTTTATAGAAAACCCCTTACGAATTACTTGATGATAAAAAAACTAATACTGGTTATTTAAAAAAAATTGTGTGTAAATTTTTAACTTTAAATACTATTGATAAGTTGGATATAATTTCACCTAAAAGTGGAGAATAAATTCATCTAGGTTATTCTAATAAAATTAAATATTTTTATGAAAATAATAAAAGAACGAAGGTTGTAGAATAATTAATTCTTGTCATTTATTTCTGAAGATATGTTTAAAATGTGTTTCTTTTTTGATAATTTTTAAGATGATTTTATTGTCATTAATTTTTGTAAATCAATCCCTAAAGATAATTATTTAAATATTAATTGGATTTTAATGATTTTCATTTTTTCCAATGTCTTATAATGTTATCAAATAAAAAATTTCAAAATTCCAATATTTAAATTGATTCTTATGTTAGTGATATACATTATATTTTTAATATTTATATAGGTTGTGATCTTGTTTATTCTTGTCTTATTAATGATGTTTTGATGATTTGAATTTTCTTAAATGGATTTTTGTTATATAGGTTTAAATTAATCAATATAATATAAATATTGTTTTGAATTTAGTTTATCACCATATCAATAGGAATTTTATTGGAAATAATTGTATTTTTAGAAATAAAATAGATTAACAAGGAAAAAATTTTATGAATAGGGCTAGGATAGTATCTCATAGTTATTTTGGATAAGGTAGTATATATATTTTTGAATATTTTTTCCCAATATCCGGAATTTAATATATTATAATTTTTATTGATTTTGATGGTTTTTATTTTTTGAATCATTTCAAATTAATATTAAATGTTTTTTTAAAATTGTTTTATTTTTTATTAATTTTATGTTTTTTGACCACCTAGTTTTCAAAACTTGAAATTTCATAACCATTTTTATGTTATAAAAATATTTATATGATCTTATAAAAACACCTCATCATATTTTTGATAAAATTACCATATTATTATTTAAAATTATTTTGATAAAAGTAAATTTTATCCGAGACTGTTTATTGAAATCATTCTTGATGATATTTTTTTAAAATTTCTTTGAAGATATTGTTTAGATCATAAGACGATTTACTTTGTAAATAGTTTTCTAATATAACGAGTAGTTAATTTAATATGATGTTCCACCCTACTACATTTCTTTCAGGTATGATTAAATAATTGTTATCATTTTCCATTATTTTGGATGATTATTTTTAGGATGAAATTGGACAGGCAACTATAATGTTTAAGTCAGGGATTTTATGTAATTTTCCACATAAAACCGTCAATTTTGACAGTTTAATTTCAATTTAAACATCATGTAAATGGGTTACATAATGTGTAATCATCACATAGATGATGTCATGAAATTTTTACACATCGGGTATGGTTACAAAGCATGTATATCTTACATGTAGTACAATATTAAAAATTTCATTTTTATCAAAAAGAGTCAAATTTTTAAGAATATGTGGGACTCAAAAATTACAAAACATGTAATTGGGTTACACCACATGTAAAACACTAAGAGTATTTGTATCTGGTGGTTCTATTGTAATTCATAATTCATTCCAATAGGATTCCTTAATCTCGACCTAGAGGTTCTTCCTAGGTGATTATGGATATCTCTAGTCACTTTTAATCATCAATTCGTTAATTGATCATCTTGTTGGTTATAGTGCATCTCTTAAGGTAAGAAATATTTTGGTCACCTCAAAATACCACTCTTTCCTCACTAGATTTTGATATAATATATAGGAAATAATGGATGTAGACTTTATATTGTTGAATCTTGACTCTAGTTTATATATCTATATCGCCCATACCTTCACTTTCTATTAGATTGTCCTATTCCGAGTGTTTATTTTATTAGTTAAAGTCAATTGGTTATTTTTAAGATTGGAAAATTTATTAAACCTTAAATTTATTTTTTAATTTATTTCAATCAATTTTTAGAAAAACAATTTGATGAAAATTTGAACTTTTATTTGGTTTGGAAAGGATTTTGGAAAAACCCGCCCAATTATATTGGAATTAGATGATGGTGTATGTTTTCGAATTGATGGAAATTGTGAAATTATTTGAGGATTGATTTTAAATTAATTAATTAATTTTAATTGTAACAAAAATGGTTTTTTTTGAAAAAATTAATAAATTGATGAAAACCACACATTTTGTAAAAGTGAATTGGAATTTAAAAAGAAAAATTTTGAAATTGAACTATTAATAATGAATGATTTGAAATGTAAGGATTTTCCCTTTATCTATTGATTGATTCATAATATGTTATTCTTGTTCATTTATGGTTTTTTTGGGACTAGTACAGTGGGATGAAAATTCCCTAGAAATGGATTGACGATGAAAAAACTATTAAAAATTTACTTTAAAAAATCTTATCCCTAATGGGATATGGATGAAAAAAATTCTTCCAAAGCTTGCTGGGTGGGTGTACATATATTTCCACAATCACAAATATGAGAGTGTAAGGATCATAGAACTATAAAATATCATTCTATAAAGAAGATTTCCGTGGTGCTTATTGTGATTATTTTGATTATAAATTATATTGATTATTAAATTACTTTACTCATTCCTAGTGGTTTATATAAAATATTTTATATATTTTTTTATTAAATCTATGTTTTAAATGATTTATTTCATTCTGAAACAAATCACGTGTGTTTCAACAATTCATATTAATTTCCATACTTGTCATCATTAAAATTTAATGAAAAAAAATTGTTGTTTATTATAGAATCTTTTTATGGAACACTTTGAGATACCCTACTAGGCTATTTAAATCACACCCTAACATTAAATACATCGATTTTTTATTTTTTCTTACTAAGTCTAAATAATGGTAAGGAATCTCTAAGAGTATTTGGAAGTTCTCAATCCCTTATGGGTTGAAGTGACATGACATTTTTTACATTGAATTTGTCTTGTCATAATTTTAGTACTTTGATGTTGTAATGTATTTGTTTTTTATATATCTTTTTAGTTTTTGCTACCATATAATTTTGTAATTTTTGATCATACTGATATACATCTTTATATTCCATAGTTTTAGGGAATATTCATTCCAACTTTTAGGTTTTATGATGCCATGATCTAGTCTCCAAACTGTGGGGATAGGTAATACACTTCGGGATATGTCAAGATTGTCTTGATTATCAGGGTAACAATGTTTCCATGTTATTTCATGACTAAGATGTATTAGTGGTATAGTTTTTTCATCTTTCCTTGACATCAGTATTCAATTTGAAATTTTTCTGGGTCATAAAATGTAGTTATGAGTGAGTAGCTAGCTTGATCTCATTGTAATGTCCCTTAAGTCACCATGGGTTGTTTGGGAAATAAATCTAAAGGATTGATTATAGTATTTTAATATATTTATATTTGAATAGTTATAAATCCAAATCATTTCTTTGACTGTTTATATTAATTTCCCCATTACTCTTGTTTAAGTATTGATCTATGTAACCTTCTGACACCATTTATAGTAGTTTTTAATATTGTGTAGCATCAATTCTCTAATAATATGTGTGAATAGAATAAATTGGTAGTCTATTTATGATCTAAATTGAGTAAATCCACTCATTGACTTAAATATGGTTGAGTGTTTAGTGTGTATTTCCTAAGCACTAGCAATGGAACCGACACTCATTCACATTCTGGCTCCAGTTGTGGAACCTCGGATCGATGAATTTTCGAGTCATTAGTGGGAGTTACTTCAATAATATACACTAGTTTTACATGGTTTTAATGATCCTATACAAGATGAGGATTTTTTGATTAAGATATGGTTTCTTTTTAAGTTCATTTAAATTTATGATTCAGTCAAGGTAAGATGTGCCACCTCCAAAAAATAATAACCTAACAAGAGATGGTTGGAATATATATTGATATAATTGAAGAATGAGGGTTTAAAGTTGAATGGATTCATTTGTCTCATCACTCATGAGATCTATCCAGATTATATTGTTCTGGTGAAGTTCAACATGTTTTTCTAACATGAGCAGGCCAATAGGTCTGTGATAGAATATGAAAATCTATTTGTCAAGTTTGTGAATTTTTTAATTAATATTGTATCAAATGATTAGATAAAGAATTTATGGTATGATATGGGACATTGGTATGATATATGTTCTTATTTTTTATTGTAAAATCTCTTTTATTATGGTGACATACTAGATAGGGCATAGATAGTTGAACATGAACTAGCTGGTAAGTCATTGTGGACATCAGTCACTTTTTTCCCTAATGGTAGTTATATTACATCTAATTTATGGAAGAAATGGAGTGTTGGATCTCATAGTGTATATTGATAGTAGATTTTTTCTATCCCTCCTTTGGTTCATGGAAAAAACCCTTTGACATGCTTCTGGTGTAGAAATCATGGGAATTCCAAGTGGGTGTGCACAAAGGAACCCAAGACTTAAAACGGATATGGCCATTAAGGGATATTGTAGAAGTTTTTCTATAACATTTCTTCCCTAATTAGCGGCATGAGATATCAGCACTAAAAATTACTACAGTGATATTGTATTCTTTAAGATCTAATGGGTTCTAGCTACATGCATCCAAAATAAAGCATCTTCGTGTAGTTGATGAATTTCTAGGGAATGCATATCAAGGTGTAGTTACTGTGAGAGGTATCATCCCTATTGGTTAATATCTAATGACTAATTTTTCTGATAATGGTTCATATCATTCTTGTATACATACTCAAATTGTGAACATACAAAATATTCCTATAGTTCTTTTATCTCATGTGATTGATAATACTACATCCCTTAGAATAATAAGATAGTGGCGTATTTATTGTCCTGATTGTGTTTTCTCTTTATTAGAAATTGATCTTCCTAGGAATTTTCTGGTTCTCAACATTAATCCTCTTGAAGTAATTTATTGGATGGATTGGAACATTTCTAATAAATCTCAAATAAATTATTATCATCAAAGGGCCTCCTTTACTGTTCTTGGTGAGGGTTATTGTTTCTGTTACAGATAATAGGACCTAAGGTTTAGTGGAGATGGAAATTCTTATCTAGGGTTAGGGAATGTAATATTAGGGATCAGTTTTGATCTTTAGTGGGAATCTTTAAGTAGTGATCTCACACTAGTTTTTATCATGCTTTCGGATATTTTTCCTTCAGAATACTCTAGTTTTCAACTGATAAGGGATGTATAGTTTGATATTGATTTATATATAGGTTCTCATACAGTATCTTCTTCTTTTTCCATATGTAACCTATATAAATAATGGAGTAAAATACTTAGATGGATGATATATTAGAGAAATGTTTTATATTCATGATTGTGTCACCATGGGTGTTACCTCTTTTCTTTTTTAAGAAATATTTTGGGACACTTTTCCTATGTGTTGATTACAAGAAAGTCATTTTTGTTACAGTAAAGAACAAATATATGTTACCACATATTGTGGATCTATTTGAATGATTTAAATGTGTGATGTGGTTCTGAAAGATTTATCATTGGTACATTTACCACTAATTGAGAATGAATGAATCTAATGTTCTATGAACTATCTTTTAGAGTATTTATGGCCATTATAAGTAAATTTCCCTTCTGT
The DNA here is from genome assembly GCA_963277665.1 of Viscum album. Lineage (NCBI taxonomy): Eukaryota > Viridiplantae > Streptophyta > Magnoliopsida > Santalales > Viscaceae > Viscum > Viscum album. The sequence continues at coordinate 284,655,549 of OY728153.1, read as the reverse complement.
TTGGTCTATCCTATAATCCATTAGTCATTATCAATTTTATGAATAAGATTTTCCATGATATCATTGATATGTTAATAGTGGTATTTTTTTATTACATCATGGTTTACTATAAGTATGAGGTGGATCATGGGCCTCATTTTATAGTAGTTTTGGAATTGATGTCAAATCACCGACTTTAAAATTTGATATCGATATATAATTTCTAGATTCATGAAGTGATGTTCTGGGGACACATGTTCATAGAACATGGTATTTCTGTTGATCTTAAGAATGTAAAATCTGTTATGACATGGTCAAAATAGTGTAGTTTTATTTAGATTCAGATCTTCTTGGGTTTAGCTCAATAATATAACTATTTTGTAAATTATTTCTCAAAGTTGGATTATTAAATTATTGTTCTATCTTAGAAGGGGTTAAGTTTCATTTTTGGAGATAAAGGTTAGTGATATTTTTTGAGATGAATAATCTTTTTAATTCTACAATGGTGTTTCCTCTACTAAAGGTTAGGGAAGTCTAGGTGCACTTCGGTGATGCATTGAGATTGGGTTTGGGTTGTGTTATTATACATGGTGATCACATTGTTTCCTATGGCCATGGGTATCTTATGGCACATAATATGAATTATCTAACCCATGACCTTGAGCATGCATTTATGATGTATGTAAATACGATTTGGCAATATTACCTTTTAATAGAAAGTTATTTTGTATATTCCAACTACATGAGGTTGAGTAATATTTTCTATAATAAATATAACAATATCCAGATTTTTTTATTAAATTTAATAGAATATATTTATTTAGACATTTCATAAACACTAGGGAAAGAGAATGTCTTTGCTAATGCATTGTGAAAGAAACACCCAAACCATGATGTGAATGAATCATTAGAAGAGATGAACAAGATGGATGTTTTTGAACATTTATATATTAGAGTTCAGAAAATATGATTTTTTGCATTCTTGCCCAGTGTTTAATTGACCTCCACATCTCATGAGATGGTTCTATTGGAATAGAAGATTAATGATTAATTTTGTAGCAGTTGACAGTCTCCTTATAATGGGGATTCTGTTACTGATTTTTCATTATCCATGGATGGTATTCTACATTTACAGAATTTATTTTTCATTTCATTACCTATGAGAAAAGTTATCAGGGGGATATCTATTATTCCATGTGTTTTGTGCACTTTAGAACCACAAGGATGATATATGATATGCGATGATGATTCTGGGGGTCCGATAAGAGATGATACATCACTGACATTTATTCAAAATAATATACCTACCAACAGATCAATGCTATGAATATGAAGTCTTAAGGATTGCTTCTGCTAATTCTAGTGCTGACTAGGAAGTGGGATTACATTTCAATGAGCATGGTTTTTGGGTTTCAGCATACCAAGGGAAGAATTTTTAAATTAGGGTTTTCATCGATAAGATGACCAAATAAGATAACTTTATACCCATTCATGACACAACAGAAGTTGAGGAGATGGGAATTCTATATGTAGGAGAGATTATTCATTTTCATGGAGTTACAACTTCTATAGTCTCTCATAGAGATCACAATTTTACTTCTCCCTTTGGGAGAGGATTTTTGAGGAAATAGGATCATAGGTTTGTTTCAGTATGTCATACAATCTACAGAAGGATATCTAGATATATAGAGATATACATATTCTTAAGGAAAATATTCCTGCCTACGTACTAGATTTTGGTGGAGCTTGGGATGACCATATTTTACTGGTTGAGGTTTCTTACAACAATAGTTACTGGTCTATGATCATAATGTCCCCTTTCGAGGACATGTATGGTAGGACATGTAAATCTATATTTTGTTGGTTGGGGATCTATGAATGATTATTAGTTGGATAAATCTTGGTTCAGGGGAAGGAAAAAATATTCAGATGATTTTTTGGTTGATATTGATGGTATAGATCTGTTATAAATATTATACTGATCATTGTCAAAGACCATTGGATTTTTCAGGGAGTGACCCAGGTTTTTGTAAATCATCACCTCATTCAGGACATCGATATCCTAAAAGAGAAAGGAATCATGCTCCTCATTTTGTGGGACATTTTCAGGTTGTTGAGAAGGTGGGGAGTGTCTTACCATTTTTCAATGACTCTATATTTGATTTTGATACATGATTTGTTAGAAGTTTCTAAAAATAAAAAGTATATTTCTAATTCATCTCATTTTTTAGCTGGAGTGATCTTGATGTGGAGCCTTCTTTATCTGGGATGGAGCATACAGTCCGGATAGATGATTATGATACCAAGGTACTTGTTGGTATGATTATTCCATATTTCTATTTGATATGGAATCATGGTACTGATTCAAATTAGATATGGGAGTGTGAGGAACTGATGAGAGAGTAGTGTCCTCACCTTTTTGATATGGATGTTTCTTAATATGAATTTTGGGGATAGAAGAATTTTTTTGGTGGGGAGTTTATAATTCCCCTTTTCCTTTCTATTAGGTATTTTTTAACCTATGTGTTATTTTTTCCTTTTCCATTGGATGAGTATAACTGAGAAGGAATTCGGAGGATACCAGTAATGGTTAAGTTAGGGATTTCCTGGAATTATGTAAATAAATAATATGAGATTTTTTGTCCTTATAGTAATGTTTTAGCCTAAAATAACTCAATTTCCCTTTACCATGGCACCGACATTTTTCCATGGTTACTATTCATTATGGACAAAAAATAATTAACCTCGTGAATAAATTTGAACCTCCTTTTTCCAAAAAATATATATTTTTCATGATTCAATTTTTAAAAGTGGTTTTCAAAACAAAATCAATTTATTTTTGAATAATACATATGTTATGAATATAAATGATTTTGTAACAAACTCATGTATAATATTGATTCCCGTAGAATTAGTTGAATTATATTAAATGAATTAAAAATTATTTTAAATTGAAAAAAATATATAACAGAGTGGAACATTGAAATTAAATTTAAAACATTATAAGAAATGATTGTTTCTCCAAAGTCGTTATTTTTTTAATATTCACAAACAAATCATCATTTTTAATGAAAAAAACCCTCACGCTATTTCTTAAGGATATCATGAAATAATGATTCCAAAAATTAATTGAATTAAATCAAGAATGATTTCTAAATGTGATAGAAATTATTCATAATATCCACACACAAAATGCAATAAAAATTGTTTTTGATGATTTTTTATTTTTGGCATAAAAATGGATATATAATCATTATTTTTCTAGTAAAAAATAGATTAATGATAATTTGTTATATAAAATATATTATCTATATATTTCTTTAAAATAATTATTATGTAGTGATTAAAATAATTTATTTTGACAGAAATTCATTAAGGACATTAATAGTCTTATGAATAATATATCCTTTATTCTTATTTGTTATTTTTTAAATCGGGTTCTTATTTAATAGGAATAAATTGGTAAATCTCTATTAAATAAAACTTCTATATATATATTTTTCAATTCAATTAAATCTTCTCATACCCGTAAAAATAATCGCTTGGTTATAATGGTCATATTAAAATAAGAGTATTTTAATTTTCTATCATAATCCATTTTATGCTTGGTATTTAGTGTGGTACATGAAATAAAATATATTATTTTTTTTAAATTAAAATATATTGGTGTTAAATTCTCCTCTATTAATGAAATTGTGTCCTAAAAAATTAATTTGATTCTCTAAATAGGATTTTATCATAAAATTATGATAAAATCATATATATAAATGATTGAGAACATTATATTCATGGTCAAGACCCAGAAACATATTATTTTATAAATTAATATACCACTGTAAAACATATAGTTGTCGATGAGTTTATAAATGGATACCTTTAAAGTTAATTTTTAAATTCAACCTAAAGATTGGTAAATTTGAGATATTATTTTACCATATAGATTTACATTTCAAGAAAATATTCACAGTTGATTTTTTGCCACTACATAAGTGGAATTTCATATATCCTTTGTGATTAAATCATTTTCCACATTTATCCCATCACATAATATAAGAAATCAGCCTTAAACATTACATAATCTTGAAATAATTGAATAATTCTCCTTGACGAACTTTTTAGGTTTACTGTTTTAGAGAATTAGGCCATAACCATGACATTAAATCTCAAAAATTACAACTTAGACACTTCTACTTAGATTCCAATTTTTTCACAAAATAAACTCTTAAAAAGCATGTCTAGTTCCATGTCATAGACAACATGACTTTTTCATGATCCTATCCTTAACCATATTCATCCTCAATTCTTGTGGAAATTTTTTAAAAAACATGGTATGATCATAAAAAAGCTCAGTAAGTGTTATAAAATAAGTAAAGAAAAACATTAGCTCATCAATAAATATAAATGAATAAACCCAATACTTTTGAATCTTAACATACCATAAGAAATCATAATATTTATTAATAACACACAGAAATCATAAATCATAAATGTAACTTATGGAATTCATAACTTACCTACATTGTAGCTATCACAACTACATAGGGATTCACATTTGGAATACCTATGACATTATATTACCTAAATCTCTTGATTGAAACATTATCGTTTACCTCAGTCACGTCACTCGTCCAAGGTTTATTATGGAACCACCCATATATGTAAACAATGTCCAATAACCATAACATATCCATAACACATAACACAAGCATTAAAGAAATATAACATTTCCACATTCCAATCACAATATATCATTTCGAGATATGGACATAATCAAAGCTTTGTCAAAACCATTTTCAAAACCATATTAAGCATTTAAAAAAGAGATATTTGAATCAAAGTATCCCATACCCCATTCAAACTAGTAAATAAATTTTCATTTGAAAACATTAATGTCCATATAAATAAATCCTTAAAACCATATTTAATACACAAAAGTTAATGATAATTATTTAGAGGAATATATCTTTAAATCATTTAAAATGATATTTTAGTTATAGAGATGTTAATAAAATGGGAGACTCTTGTTTAAAAATAATTATATAATAACAATAAATCATAACATTATAATATATTGGGAATAAATATATTCATGATGTAATATATCAAATGGTAGTTATACACCATATAAGAGTGAATTGGTGCATAATGACTATGAAGTCTCAATGGAATGTCAATTGAGATGAAATACCTTTTAAAACAGTATCCTTTGATTAATGATAAATAAATTAAATAATTATGGTTGAAAAATATAATTACACTCAATATGATAGGATATTTAGTGTAAATCAATCATTAGACATTCACACATTTTATTTTTAAGACAAAACCAATGTCTTGGATGTTTAAGTCAATAAATGGAAATTGATTTAAAATTACACTTATCACGTTCATGTCGATTACATGAGAAATAATAAATGGATTGACTATGTGTATCAAAAGTATATCGAGAAAAAGTGGAGGGGAAATTACAACATAAATAAATAATTATTGATTCCACAAATAAGCATAGAATGACATAATTAACTATAACGACCCGAAATTTTGAATAAATCTTGTTTCATAATTTGGTGTGTTATTTTATTTTTATACACAACAAAACTGTTTCATTTGATAACATGATTATAATTAAAATGATATCACTGGGTTTTGACTTTTATATGTCCACTGGTCAATATAACCACTGGAAACTATACGTTTCTATTATTGTCTCTAAATACAAGTGATATTGGATAATTAATATAGAAAGAAGATTCGATGGCCTCATCCAGTAGTCTCGGGCCAATCGAATCCCATCTAACGGAACTTGGGAAGGAGGTAGCACCATTGGGCTTTGCTCTAGACCAAACTCATGTCGAACTTCATCGTGTGAAGCTAGAAAGGAATCGCCTTCAGGAGAAGTTCAAACTGATAGAAATTACTACTCGTGCAATGTTGGATGAGCCGCCCTCATATTCTCTCACCTTAGCACACAATACACTTAGGTCCTATGTTGGGGTTATAAGGGGCTATGTAAGTAGACTGTAACTTCCTTGTGTAATCCTTTGTTTTAAATAAAAATTTTGATTTCTTCTTATGATGATGTTTATGAATTTTCAAATGTCCCGATAAATATATTATGCATATTTTTGATGAATTTTAGAGAAAGAATATTTTAAAAATGTTTATATAAACCTTAAATAATTAAAAATGTGTAATGATTTTAAAAAAAATGGTCTTCTACAATAATGAACCGTATGAAATTTAGAGTCTAATAAGATCAACATAATTTTTGATGAATAATAATTTATTAATAGTGATTTTATGCTTAGGATTAGTAATGTGATCAAATGGATTAGTAATCTCACTTAAAAAAATTATTAATATAATCTCGGAACCTTGATTAAGTAATGTGATTCAATAAAATGGTTAAATAACGGTTTCATAAATTATTAGTCAAGTATAAGTTTTTATGGGTGAATAGTGTTTTTTAATTAAAAATTAAATTAAAAATATATAGAAAATTATTTTTATAAAATGGAATTTATTTTTGAATTCAGAACATAGATATTATGATAAGGTAATTTTTGGAGAATTTTCTGAAAAAAATGCATTTTCGGTGGATAGTGTATTTATTTAAAAATTAAATTAAAAATACTTAGAAAATTATTTTATAAAATGGAGTTCATTTTTGAAATCAGGGCATGGATATTTTGTTAAGGTGAAATTTTGGGATTTTTCTGAGAAAGTTGAATTTTCAATGAATAGTGAAAATACAGTTTTTAAGTTAATGGTGTTTACAGATATCCTTAAATGATGTGTTAAGTATGTAATCAATATAGTAGAGTTATGAATAGTAAGATAAGGTATGATGTGTCCCAAGTGGACAACATCATGGGAAAATACCATGGGAAAGCCCATGGTTTTTCCAAAACCACCAATGAGGTGTCCCTTGGCCATTAATGCCTTGTCCCCTCACTTTCCCTATAAATACCCACCCTTCCCTCCTTTAGTTTTCACTCCCAACTCTCCCCCAACGAATCTATGGTCTCATTACCTCTCAAGGAGTCCTCCCAAGGTTCCCCCATGCCCTCAAGGTCCCATCCTTTTACTTTTAAGAGTTATGTTTAAAGTAAGGGATCTAACCTCTCTCTTTCTTTTCAAGTAATCTCTTTTTTGTCATTTCTTTTATACTCCATGATCTTATGTTGGAGTATGTTTTTTTATATTCCTATTACTTCCATTTTAATTTTCATATGATGAGAGACCCCCTCTTTCTCTCATAAATTCATTTTAAGAATGTTTAAGTGGCGCTGTTAGGCTGCCGAATTTTAAGGGATTCGTTCACCTTTCTCATTTTTCAAAGTTCTACTTTCATGTCAGGTCTTTCAAGTTCCTTTTTCTTATGTTGGGGTATTTTATCTATATCTATAATAAATATCTTTTATGTTTATATGATGAGAGAACCTATTTGATCTCTTCAATTCAGTATTTTTATGTTATAAGTGGTGCTGTTAGGCTGCCGAATTTTTAAGGGATTCTTTCACCCTTCTCGTTTTCAAGATCTATTTTCATGTCAAGTATTTCATGTTCCTTTTTATTATGTTGGGGAATGATATCTATATCTATCATACTGATCTTTTATGATCATCTGAAGAGAGTCCCTATTTGACCTCATCAATTCATTTTTTTGAAGTTTTAAGTGACGCTGTTATGCTGCTGAATTTTCATAAGAGAAATCTTATTTTTTTCTTCAGTCCATGTTTTTCAATTCATATGGTATGTATTTAAAATTCCATTACCAATCACTTATATCGATTATATTATGTCCCTCTACTATGTTATGAATCATTTATGAGTGGGTGACTCATGTCCCCTCTCTTTTCAATGTTTTCTAAAACCCTGTAACATAGTCGTTATGCTGTAGAATTTTTGTCTCAAAATGTCTCTCTCTTTTTCACAAATTATTTTAATTTATAAAGTGAATAATCAAAGATCTTTTTCTATAGGGGTATTCACATATATATGAAAATGTTCTAATTTAATTCTGGGATTTACATACACGAAACCCGCTTTCCTTTTTCATGGGTTTAAAGTGACATAAAGATCGTGTCTTTAAAGCAGTTTTTAAAACTTTATGATTATGAAAGAAAACCCATTTCATTTATGCTATATGGGTATTTTATGAAATTTTTGATGATGATATATTTGGCTCACATTATAATAAAGAAAAATTTAAGGGTGCGCCCGGAGAGTTCTCCAATGAATTGTGTAAATACTTAATCTCTAGAGATGAACATTTTTAACGACGCTTTGGTGAATAACCTTGGTAATTTTTAATTACACCTTGGGGATGGACCTTGGTGAAACAGAAATGATTGTCAATGTTAAATGTTTAATCCCCATATAAAACATATGAAATACATTATTTTTATTATGATATTCCGCATGATTTCTTTTTCATGCCTTAAAGTTCTTTTTCATGACATTGTTGATGTATCTCAAGTTCACATGTTAAATGTTTCCCCTTGTTTCCCTTACTGGGCCTTCTTCTCGCCCTTTTTCTTGATGGATGTCCCCAAGTTATGAGATGCAGTAATGAACCTTGGATGAACATAAGGATAATCCTTTCAAGTGTTTAAGAAGAATATATTATGTCTTCATGTTTTATGTTCCTGGTTTCCAAGACACTAAACCTTAAAGATCCTTGGTTTCGTAAAATGTAATGAACGGTTATATTATAAAAAGGCAGGATTCCATAGTTTGTATCTAAGGATGATTTAGTTATTTGTGGAAATTAGGATATGAAAACTCTAGGATGAACCCTATAGAAAATTTTAAATATAGGAAATCGTCCTGGTATTTTGGTTAGTATTGACTAAGGGGTTGCCAAGAAAATACATCCCTGTCTGGATACGAGCAGGTAGAGGTGGCTCTGGCACAGATGTGCATAAGGGTAAAACCCGAAAACACCGCTTTGAGCGAGACTCAAATGTGAACTGGTACAGGAAAATCGGCCTTGCTTCACTCTTGGTTACGACACTCCCGGGGGATATGCTTTGGTAAATTCATAGGCTTAGTATGAACCATTATTAAAGGAACAACGATAAAATAAAATAAATATTCACATAAGAGAATATGATCATGGATAACCTAGATTGGAACCTAGGGGATCACAAGTTAGGATATACTTTTATTCTACAAGTTTATCCTTCTATTCATAAAGTTTCCTTTTTATGATTATTGGCTAAGTATTTAAGACCCCTCATTATACGCTCTTTTCTTAGTTAATGGTGGGAAATGGAAGAGAATTTCCCAACAACCAATATGATAGGAAATGTGACGATTGCCCTATTAATGTGACAAAGATGAAGAAATATCATGTTGATGATATTGTGATTATGCCAAACCAGCTATCAAAAATTACAATTAATAATTGGTACCTAGTTGAATGCCCAAATTAATCAAGGAAGAAGGAGACAAAGTCTCAAGGATGTTCATCTTATAAAGTTGATAAGGGAAAGAAGACCCAATTTCTTTTTTGAAAAAAGTGTGGGAAGAGGCACCAATGAGAATGTCACAAAGGAATTGGGAGTTGTTTCATGTACGGGAAGATAGGGCATAAAGTAGCCAAATGCTTTAAAAATGGATGATGGGATGAATATAGATAAGGTTCGATCTAATGTACCTTATACATTTCGATGTCGTAAATGTGGAGAAGTTAGACATTATCTAAGGCAATGCTCTCTTGGAAGGGGTGAGAATCATGATGACAATCAATACTCTCTGAGGACAAGGGAACAATCCAAGTCCTATGCTGAGAAGGATCACGATGAATGAATTACATGTAACTTCTTCAAAATAATTGTCTATGTCATGTTGTATTTTAGTTCGTGCTCTATGAGCATATCATTTATGTTTTCTAAGATCATCGAGTCACTACCTAAGATAATTTTATATCATTAAGGAAAACGTCTATTTTTATGTAACACATGTTGATGTAGTGAAGATTTTCTTCTTAAAAAAAGGTGATTAGGGTATTAAAAGATTATTATTGTTTTGGAAGACGTTCACTATTTTTGGAACCCTATTTGATCGAGGTAAATAGATTAATATGGTATTTTCTTTGAGGAGTAAAGGTTGACTTATATTTTGAAGAATCGATGAATTTTAGGTGAACTTATAGTAATTTAGGTTACATATGAAAATGATTAACTTATATTGGGGAAAATGTGATTAGGTTAGTTACTTTTGTTAGAAGATGATAATGGTGGTTGATGTTGTTTGGAGATGAACGATAAAGTCTATCTTGGAAGACTATGTTATGAGATCGTTTTTATAATTGGGTTTCAATCTTAGTTTGGTTTATTTTGAGTAATCTTAATGGCAGTTATTTATGGAATGGTCTATGATGAACTTTGGGTAGTACCATGGAAATTTGAAGATTTAAAAGTAGTTTTCCTTCTTATGGGAATCATTCTTTTTTAAGAGTTTTTTTATCTTACCCTTTATTCTTTTGGGATAATGTTTAAAGATAGAAAAAATTGATAGTTAATCTTTTGTGGATTATGTGACTCTCAAGAAGAAGATTCTTGTGTTTTGATGAGACCAAGTGTATTTGAATGCTCATCATTTGGAGAAAAGATTAGTTTTGGTAGAAACATATTATAGGATGAAACTCTACTTGAAGGTAAATATATTTCCATGTGTTTTTATTATATATAGTAAATTAATTATTCAAAATTATGAAAAGGAATGTAAAAAAAAAACATTGTTGGTTTATGTTTCCTACTAGGTAATCAAATACCATTTACACACATCATAAGTTTGTGATTTTATTGTGGTTAACTTTATTCTAATCATGTTTTCTATCACTCTCCCTCAGAACATGACCCTTTGTTTTCTCCTCCATGTCCATGTTTTCCTACATGGAATCCTAGTGTGGGTTAACTCGGGTGACCTTTGTACCTTCCTTTATTTATTTTAAAGTAATAGTTTTACTGACTCCATTTCCGATGTGGGAATTTCAATGAAATTTCAAAACCCAATTTTAAAAATTTTGAGGATGCAATTTCTTAAGGGGGAAGATTGTAACGACCCGAAATTTTGAATAAATCTTGTTTCCTAATTTTATGTGTTATTTTATATTTATACTCAACAAAACTGTTTCATTTGATAACATGAGTATAATTAAAATTTAAAAATTGGTTTTTGACTGTTATATGACCATTGGTCAATATGACCGCTGGAAACTAATCGTTTCGATTATTGTCTCTAAATACAAGTGAAATTGGTTAATTAATATAGAAATATGATTCGATGGCCTCATCCAGTAGTCTCGGGCCAATCGAAGCCCATGTAACGGAACATGGGAATGAGGTAGCACCACTGGGCTTTTCTCTGGACCAAACCCAAGCCAAACTTCATCGTGTGAAGCTAGAACGGAATCTCCTTCGTGAGAAGTTCAAACTGATAGAAATTACTACTCAGGCAATGTTATATGAGCCGCCCTCAGATTCTCTCACCTTATCACACCTTACACTTAGGTCATATGCTGGGGTTATAAGCGGCTATGTATAGAGACCGTAATTGCCTTGTTTAATCCTTTGTTTTAAATAAATTTTTTGACTTCTTCTTATGATGAAGTTTATTAATTTTCAAATGTCCGGATAAATATAGTATGCATAAATTTTAGAGAAAGGATATTTTAAAATTTTTTATGTAAACCTTAAATAATTATAAACGTGTACTGATTTTCAAAAAAATGGTCTTCTACAATTATGTTCAGTATGAAATTTAAATTTTAATAAGATCAACTTAATTTTTGATGAATAGTAATTTATAAATAGTGATTTTATGCTTAGGATTAGTAATGTGACTAAATAGATTAGTAATCTCACTTAAATAAATTATTAATATAATCTAGGAACCTTGATTAAGTAATGTGATTCAATAAAATGGTTAAATAACGGTTTCCTAAATTATTAGTCAAGTATTAGTTTTTTCGGGGGAATAGTGTTTTTTAATTAAAAATAAAATTAAAAATATTTTAAAATTATTTTTATAAAATTTACATTATTTTTGAATTCAGAACATCGATATTATGCTAAGGGAATTTTTGGGGAATTTTCTGAAAAAAAATAAATTTTCAGTGAATAGTGTATTTATTTAAAAATTAAATTAAAAATATTTGGAAAATTATTTTATGAAATGGAGTTCATTTTTGAAATCAGAGCATCGATATTTTTTTAAGGTGAAGTTTTGGGATTTTTCTGAGAAAGTTGAATTTTCGATGAATTGTGAAAATACAGTTTTTAAGTTACATGTGTTTAATGACATCATTAAATGATGTGTTAAGTATGTAATCAATATTTTAGACTTATTAATAGTAAGATAATGTATGAGGTGTTCCATTTGTCCAATACCATTGGCAAATACCATGGGCAGGCCCATGGTTTTGCCAAAACCACCAATGAGGTGTCCTTTGGCCATTAATGCCTTGTCCCCTCACTTTCCCTATAAATACCCACCCTTCCCTCATTTATATTTCACTCCCAACTCTCCCCCAACGAATATTTGGTCTTATTACCTCCCAAGGAGTCCTCCCAATGTTCCCCCAAGCCCTCAAGATCCCAACCTTTGAGTTTTAAGAGTTATGTTTAAGGTAAGGGATCCGACCTCTCTCTTTCTTTTCAAGTAATCTTTTTTATGTCATTTATTTTATTCTCCATGATATTATGTTGGAGGATATTATTTTATATTACTATTACTTCCGTATTCATGTTCATATGATGAGAGACCCTCTATTTCTCTCATAAATTCATTTTATGAAAATTTAAGTAGCGCCGTTAGGCTGCCGAATTTTAAGGGATTCATTCACCTTTCTCATTATTCAAAGTTCTACTTTAATGTCAAGTCTTTCAAGTTCTTTTTTATTTTTTTGGGGTATGATATTTATATCTATCATAATGATATTTTCTATTCATATGATGATAGACCCTATTTTATCTCTTTAATTCAGTTTTTTGAAGTTTTAAGTGGCACCATTAGGCGGCCGAATTTTTAAGGGACTCTTTCACCCTTCTCGTTTTCAAGATCTATTTTCATGTCAAGTATTTCATGTTCATTTTATTATGTTGGGGTATTATCTCTATATCTATCATACTGATCTTTTATTATCATCTGATGAGAGACTTTATTTGACCTCATCAATTCAATTTTTTGATGTTTTAAGTGACTCTGTTAGGCAACCGAATTTTCATAAGAGAAATCTTATTTTTGTCTTCCTTCCATGTTGTTCAAATCATATGGTATGTCTTTAAAATTTCATTACCATGTTATTATATCCATTATATTATGTCCTTATATTGTGTTATCAATCATTTATGAGTGGGTGACTCATGCCCCCTCTCTTTTCAATGTTTTCTAAAACCCTATTACATAGTCGTTATGCTGCACAATTTTCGTCTCAAAATGTCTCTCTCTTTTTCTCAAATTTTTTAATTTATTAATTGAATACTCAAAGCACTTTTTCTACAAGGGTATTCACATATATATATCAAAATTTTCTATTTTAATTCTGGGATTTACATACACGAAACCCAATTTCCTTTTTCATGGGTTTAAAGTGACATAAAGATCATGTCTTTAAAGCTGTTTTAAACGTTATTATTATGAAAGGAAACCCACTTCTTTTATACTATATGGGTTGTTTATGAAATTTTTGATGATGATATATTTGGAAAACGGGATAATAAATAAAATTTAAGGGTGCTCCCTGATAGCGCTCCAATGCATTGGGTAAAGGCTTAATCTCTAGAGATGACTATTTTTAACGACGCCTTGGGGAATAACCTTGGTAATTTTTAATGACACCTTGGGGATGGACCTTGGTGAAACGGAAATTATTGTCAATGTTAAATGTTGTATCCACATATTCATGTTATAAAATAAATTATTTTTATTATTATATGCCTCATAATTTATTTCTCTTTCCTTAAATTTCTTTTTCATGACATTGTTTATGTATCTCAAGTTCACATGTTAAATGTTTCCCCTTGTTTCCCTTACTAGGCCTTCTGCTCACCCTTTCTTTTGATGTATGTCCCCAGGTTATGAGATGCAGAAATGAACCTAGGATGAACATAAGGAGAAGCCTTTCAAGTGTTTAAGAATAATGTTTTATGTTTTCATGTTTTAAGTTCCTGGTTTCCAGGACACTAAACCTTAAAAATCCTCGGTTTTGTAAAATGTAATGAAATGTTATGTTATAAAAAGGTGGGATTCCATATTAATAATTAGAATATTAACCCAAATAATGGGAATTGTGTTAAAAGGTTCCAGACCGATTTGGTAACATACGAAACATTAAACCCATGAAATAAGGGTCATAAAACGAATTTGTAAACACCCATAAATTGAATTATATTACACAATTAATAAAATCATGGGAAGTACATACACCCCACAAAAGGAAATAGTGGCCAATATATCCAGAATCTCATGGGAATAAAATGTGAGATGAAAATCCATTACCACCTTGTAAAAAATCGAGTCGTATGACCAAAATATAATAACCACAAAATGATTCATAGAATAAAATGAATATAAAGATAATCCTGATAATATATATATAATAGAAGAACATAATACACCACATCCAATACATTAGTGGTTAACAATTAAAATCTCATGGAATTAAAAGTGAGATAAGAAACCCCATACCTCATGTCTAACTTGACATATTTGTTCCTTATTATTCCTAAATAATAATCATAAATAAATTTATTCTTCATTGAGAACCCCTTTTATAGTTTATTCTTTACTTTAAATCACTTATTACCATGTAAAAAATATTATGTTATCATTTATGTTAATAATGCTCATTTTTTCGATATTTGGTATTTGAGTCAAAAATGAACACGTTATAATTACAAGTTTCCAGGTCGTCAAGAGTAAATTATATCCACATTGATATTCATGATTTCGATATCATATATAACACATATATCATATATATATATATTATATATTTGTATTTAAAACAGTACATAACATTTGGTGATAAGGAATGAAAATCACCGTTCATTTAGATGGTAAGCCATACGTACGCATGGACGATACTTTCAATTCTATTTCGTATTTTAATTGAATGAAATCATAATGATACATAGTTACATTATAATTTTAATATAATATCATATTTAATTTCAATACATTCATCCTTTATACATCCCACATATAGAACGAACGAGTCATATCACTTTGGGGGTCGGTAGTCCGCACTTCCTCAAATGAAATTACCGCGTTTACTCATAATGGAAACCATAAATGTGTGCTATAAATTAAAAATACAGAATCATAATGAAAACATAAACATAATATATATCGTATATAAATACAATGTCATCATAAATTCCACCATAAGAGGCGGTATAAGATAATTGAACAATCATCGTTTCATGGGGGTTTGTTTTCCATCCATATAAAACGTATGTTCTTTACACATTTGATGGAGTTTTGTGTAAGTGTAGTTCGAATACTTTTCAGAACAACATTATAGTATATTTGGGATAGATGTTTTTTTATAAATTAAGGGAATAAAATGAGTTTAGGGGTTGAGAAGTAAAATAATTGAAATGAACATAATAGAAACTGATACCTTAAAATCGAGTAACTCCCTTTGGTTTAAACCAAACGTATTTATTGAATAGCCTTCTACCTATGGTTTGCTTCTATATGTAACCAAGGGAAGTAGGGAGATTACTTGGTCGAAGTTTTTATGAGTAAATGGGCTTGAGAAGTGTGAGGAATAGGTTAGAAGTGAGTATGTTTTGTAATGGGGGAAGGGGCTCTTCAGAAAAGTGTGAAAGTATTATTTTATTAAATATTAAGTTTTGGTTTATAATGGAACAAAACTCATTATGGTTTAAGATAATTTGACTCATGGTATACATAAAATCAATAAATAATAATTGGGAAGGTTTTTGATATTATTTTATTCTTTATAGTCATATTTATTTAAACCATTTACTAATGAGGTAAACACTGAATCAATATTGTGTAATTAATAATTTTATTTCTATGATGTCTTAAAATTATACAAAAATACCTCCATGTAGGAAATAATTATATATTTACAAATAACATTTATATTATAAAAGGTAACTTATATAACCACATTTAAAAATTGATTTACTAAATGATATTTTTTATGACATTCTTGCCTTTACATAAAGTTAATTAAAATAAAGTGTCATTACCACTATTAAGTGGCTCAATGGGGACCCCAAATGGACAAAAGGATTCCAATTTATGGCCATGAATCATCCAATAATTTTATAACAATTGTTATGGTCATTTTGGGTTCTTATAATATTTCTTTCACTTGGAATTACCCTATTTGCCTTTAACCATGGTTAAAAAAAGTAAAAAAATACTATTCATCAAAAATTATTTTTATCATATTGAACCAAATATTACTTACTAATAACAACCATATTTTTTTGTATTTTTTAAATTCAATTCACCGAAGAGGTAAAAATTCATCTAAATGAAAATGTTGGATTTTTAAACTACCACTTAGTGTTTTCACTATTAATCAAAAATATAATATTTTCAGACAATTACCAAAAATTAAGCCTAAGATATATTTGATATTATGAATGATAAAATTATGTATATTTTACAAAATTCAAAACATATAAATTTCCTTAATTAATTTAAAATTAATTCTTGTTTTCAAACAAAAAGCGTGTTTTTAAGAAAAAATAATTATCAATATATTGACACTTGTTTATTCCAAGTTTCAATGTGTAATTCATTCCAATGACCATAATTGGAATAAATGTTAAAAATATAATATAATGAAGCATTAAAACTATTTTAAAATATAATCTAACAACATAAAATGTTAGATTAAACATCCGTTATAAATTAAAATACAACATTTTCATTATTCATTAAAAAATGAATTTTATCAGAAAAATTCAAAAAATTAACCCAAAGTAATTTTTGTTGTCCATATTTAAATAAAGAATTTTATTCGGTAATATTGAACATATAAATGTGACGAAAACTAAATTTAAAGAGGGTTCACCATCAAAATTTGGTAACTCAACCTTTTAAAGAATATTAGAGTATTTATTCTTAAAATCAGAGTCATTCTTATTTTAAGCCTCTAAAATTTATTGAATAAATTTAAAAAAATTTAACAAACATTTATAATCAGTTTTTAATTAGTTATGTTCAATACCACCATTAAAATGGCTACACGTTAACTACAATTTCAAATAATAATATTACAATAATATTTTTTCACTACAACTCAACATTGTGTGCAACGTAAAATTTCAAAGAAACATGTTTGTTGCATATTGAGTATGCCATAGAACATAACATCCTCATTAAAGTAAAATTAATATTTAATTCAAAAATATTTATAAATAAAAAATTTCATATTCTTTATTAACCTAAGATGTTACATCCTCCCCCATTTTGGGAATTGCGTTCTAGCAATTTTAAAATTGGCTTAGATACTTAATTTAAAATTCCACATAAAAAATTAATCAATAAAACAATCACATTAAATTAAATGGAGAGAAGTATAAAGGTAACCGAAGACAAAATATACTAGGATTCCATGAAATCATGGATATAGAAGAGAAACTAACTCTCATTTATTAATTGAGAGTGGTAGAAAACATGATCCTGGAACGTTAACCACCAAAATACACTAAATTTGTGGTTGGGTAGAAGTCTAAAGATAAAATAGAGAATATATAATTGTTTTTATTCAAGATCCTTTTCATTGAGTTGAATAATTTTGTTAATAACTACACTAAGATCATTAGGAAATATACTTTTTCATGTAGAGTGTCATCCTTTAATAAAGTTCTACCACAAACACATCTTTTCTCAAAATGGTAAGTATTAAATATGACATGGTCACACCTAATGTTCTTGAATCATCATCTAGAGTATCACATAATCTAAAAAAGAAGAACTATATATTTCCCACGTCTTTAGACATCAACCAAATCCAAAATTTGTTAGTTCAAGATCAGATAATCCCCATAATGATAATCATTTCAAAACAATACTATTATAAATCTAAAAATTTCAAAAAAATATTACACAAATTCCAACAAAGGCCATTCAATATACAGTTTTCCTTAAAATCCATCTTTTTAATCCTAACTAATATTGAATCCCAAAATTTAGAAGGATTTCATAACATAGTCTTCCACAAAAATCTTAATATTTATCTCCAAAAACATCGACTACTCTTAAATTATCATACTAATGTGTAAATAACCTAATCACATATTCTCTGTGAAAGGTTATTCATTTCCATAAATAGCCCAAATTACATTATATCAAGAATAAAAAGATATATTTCTCCAAAATAATATTTCAACCATTACTCTACAAGTTTTATCTCATACCTCACATTTTCATCCCATAAAATAATAACCTGTAGTTTTTTTAGAAACAAAATATCATATGAACCCCTAAGCATATCCATTATGTTCACACAAGAAAATATAACTATTTCTTGAATGAAATTTTCACATATCAAACATCGTGGTTACATGTACTAGAAAAAGTCTTCCAAATAATCCCATCAAAAATAGATCCTTAATACTTTTAAGAATTTCATCATCTGAAAATGTACCATAACTCGTGAAGCCTTTATATGTAGAAATATTATGTATTAATCATTCTTTATGATCCATTATCTATTCTTTTACAACACATTCCTTAATACATCATTCCTACAAACAAAATCATTAATCATATCCTAATATTCAATAATTTCAAAACATCATCTAAGAAATAATACCTACCTTTCACTGGTTATTGTGAGTATCTATTTCTTCAATTGGAATGGAATTAGGAATTAGTAAACATATATTTGTACAACCTTTCTGATCCCATTCTCGAACCTTCTTCATAGGACAACAATTTGTATAATGATAATTAAAACCACATTTAAAACATTCAATTGATCTTTAGGAATGAATTTCATTCCCTTTACTAGAGTCATCTTGATGCTCCCTTCTTCCATGGAAGGTTCATGATTTATGACCATAATTCCCACATCTATATCATCTTCTCATCCCATCGAATCATTTCCCTAGGTGTTTCATTCCACATCATTTACACATAGGTTTTTGAACATACTTTCATTTATGATTATTACCTGAACATCCGTAGGGATTTGTTTCTCACATATATGATTCCATTTAAAAATTACCATGGATCATGTGGTCAATCATGACTCCATATAGTTGGTTGAAAATAACCACAAGAGTTCTCATTTCAGCTCTCATTTCATTCAGTTTCTCATTCATAAAACCATCACAGTTTCCTTCACATCCACTATTACTTTGGTGCCTTGTAGAACCAACCATTTAATAAAACTAATAAAAGTTAGTGTGAGTATATCAGTAAAATCATCATATAATATCTTTTGAGGTGGTGAAATACTGATACATACTTATTCATGTTATCTTAAAATCATTAAATTTATCGAAAATAATTATCACTCTTTATAAAATCATATTTATTATGAAAATGCCACTTATTCTTAGAGAAAACCCTAACCTATAAATTTATCTAAACCGACCATTGGTACAAACTATAAGGACATGACCTTAATATTTAACATTATGGATCTTTTCATGGTTATATTTTAAGATATTTGGGCCACAACTATTATATTACATCTCAAAAATTACATAGTAGGCACTTCTACTCAGTTTCCAATATTTTCACAAAATAAAAACTCTTAAAATAAAATATGTCTACATTCATTTTTCAGATAGCATGACTTTTCCTAGATCCCATCCTTGACCATATTCGTCTTTAATTACTATGATAAAGATTTAAAAAACTTGGGATGAGCATGAAACACTCAGTATGGGTTATAAAATAAGGAAGGAAAAAATTAGCCCATAAAAAATTACCAATGAATGAAACCAGTACTTTTCAATCAAAACATACCTTACGAAATCATAAGATATAAGAATAACACACAAAAATCATAAATCATAATGGTAACATATGGAATTTATAACATACTTACATTGTTGCTATCACAACTATATGGGGAGTCACATTTGGAATACCCATCATAGTATATTACCTAAATCACATAGAAGAATCATTAATGTGTACCTCATTCATGTTACCCAATGCATTAGAGAGCTATCGTGGGATCTCCCACCCATGGTTTATTACCCAACCACCTGTATATGTAAAAAATGACCAAAAACAATAACATATTCATAACACATAACAAATGCTTAAAATATAGATAGCGTTTCCACAATCTAATCACAATATATCGTTTCACGATATTGACATAATCATTGCTTTTTGAAAACCATTTTCAAAACTATTTAATACATTAAATATAGAGATTTTTTAATCAATGTTTCCCATACAACATTGAAACTATTAAATAAATAATCATTTGAAAACATTATTTCCCATATAAATAAACCCTTAATACCATTTTTTTAATATGATCATTAATGATAAACATTTACAAGAATTAATAAATAAAAATTTTAAAACGATTATTTAGTTAAAGGATTTTTAACAAAAAGGGAGAATATTGAATACAAATAATTGAGGAATAACATGGATCAGAAAATTATAATATCATGAGAAAAAATATATTCATGATTTAATATGTAAAAGGGAACTATATACACCATATAAGAGTGAATTGGTGCATGATGACAATGAAGCCTCAATAGAATGTCAATTGAGACGAAATCCCTTATAAAAATTGTATCTTTAGTTTAAGGACAAATCAACTACATAATAATTTGTGACAAATATAATTACACTCAATATGATTGGATATTTAGTGTATATAAATAATAGGAAATTCACACATGTTCTTTTTAAGAAAAAACCAATGAATTGGATGTTTAACTCAATAAATGGAAATTGAGTTAAAATTACTCGTATCATGTTCATATCATGGATTTTAGAAATTATCAATGGATTTATTATGTGTATTAAAAGTATATCAATACAATGGGGAGTATAAATTAAAACAGAAATAGTGATTCGACACATAATCATAGCATGACATAATTAAGAATTTGAAGATTAACCTAAGGAATGGAAATTTCGTTAAAATGTTCCCTTACCGATTTTGTAACATACGAAACATAATACCCATGAAATAGAGACCATAAAATGAAGATTTATATACCCATAAATTGTTGTATATTAATAATTTAATTAAATCATGGGAAGTAAACACACCAAACAAAAGGAAAATGTGGCAAATATATCATGAATCTCACGGGAATAAAAAGTGAGATAAAAATCCTTTACTACATTGTAATAAATCGAGTTGTATGGAAAAATGCTAATAACCACCAAATTATTCATAGAATAACATTAATTTAAACAGAATCACGATAATATATATCAAATGGGAGTACACAAAATACCACATGCAAAAAATTAGCGGTGAACAATGAAAATCTCACAGAATTAAAAGTGAGATAAGAAACTCCTTACCTCGTTTCCGAATTGACTTTTTTATTCATTTTTATTCTTTAATAATCAACATAAGTGAATTTAGACATGAATAAAAACCATTTTTATAGTTTATTATTTCTTTTATATCACTTATTACCATTTTATAAACATTATGTAATCATTTATTTTAATAATGGTCGTTTTGTCGATATTTGGTACTTGAGTCAAAAATGAACTACTTATAAAAACATGTTTTCCATGTGGCCAAGAGTCCATTATATATCTAATTATATTCATCATTTATATATCATATATATCATATATATTCATTATGTATATGTATTTATAACAGTACATAATATTTGGACATAAGAAATGAAATGCACCATTCATGGAGACGGTAAGTTGTACATATTCATGAACGCTGCTTTCATTTATATTTTATATTATAATTGAGTGGAATCTTAATGATACATAGTTATATTATAATTAAAGTATAATATAATATATAATTTCAATAACTCCAACCTTCATATGTCCCACGTATGTTATGAATGAGTCATATCACTTTGAGGGGTGGTAGTCCGCATTTCCTCAAAGGAAATTATCTTGATTACTGATAATGGAAACCATAAATGTTTGTTATAAATTAAAAATACAGATACATAAATAAAACATAAAAATAATATATATCATATATAAATTATTTTTCCATCATAATGGCCACCATAGTAGGAGGTTGTCATGACCCATCCTCAGGGCCCGTGGCATGACTACCCCATGCCCGCCATCCATAGGCCAGGGGATGACGACTAGCACCAAAGGCGTAAATACTAATAACTGGGAAGGCATTGCCTTTATAAAATTAAACAAAACACACAGAGTACAAGTGGAAGTAATACAATAAGAACAAAATGAAGTGTTGAAAAGTAAGTGGGCCAGAATACAAACCCAACTGAAAGTACAGCTACAACTGAACGAAAGTAAAATAAAAAATGACAATAGCAGGAAGAATGGAAGCAGCTCCTGGGTCATCCACCTCAGATCCTACCTGAAGGGTAGGTACATATAATGCAGCTCCTGGATCATCCACCACGGATCCTACCTGAAGGGTAGGTACAGATAGCGCATCCCCTGGAACATCCAGCACAGATCCTACCTGAAGGGTAGGTACAGATAGCCTCCACAACGCTCCTTCCCATCAACCTCCTCCGAGTGTCGTCTCGTTGTGAAGTCCACCTCTAGATACTGACTCGTCATGTGGTCCACCTCCGGGTATCGTCCAGTCCTCGAACACTCGGCCTCCATCAGCACTGCCCATCGTCTACAACCAACACAACGAGGTGCAGGCATAGCCCGTGCAGGGGTGAGTATAACGATACTCAGTAGGGACCCCGAGACCCTAAAGGTCTCTCTAAAACCAATAAGGATAACCACAAAGTAGAATCACAACAGATAACCCTTACATAGGTATAATCCCATAATTATACCTAAGTTATCAAGTAACCCATCTCAATCATGAGGAAACACAAAGGTTATGAAATAAATGGATAACCACTACATAGATATATGCCCATACATATAACTAAGTTATCAAGTGACCCATCTCAATCATGCGGTAAACACATAGGTCAACGACTCAACTCAAACCAGGATTTTCATTACCGAAACCGTAACTGCTGAAGAGCTCCATCTCTGGAAAGTATAGTGATCCTGTCACCACTCCGAGGTACTGCTCACTAACCTAAGACTGTTGAGGTACTTCTCCTATCGAGTACAGCGGGTCAGCCACCCAAACATAGTAGTGCTTCCTGCCGGGGTCTGCCACCCAAACATAGTAGTGCATCCCCCCTAATAGCCTGCAGAGGTACTATCCGGACAAGTACCACGGGTCTACACCAAACTCAGTAGTGCTCCGTCTGCCACGGGTCTGCACCAAAACAAAGTAATGCTCTATCCACTGGGCTAGTCGACTCACTCCAAGTCGAGTAGGTCAAGCAGTCGTCAGGTCTCAGCTGGCTACACGGTCTTCGTACTCCATACGGTCTTCTCCGGGAGGGTCCTCTCCACGAGTTACTGGTCGATATTACAATTATCAAAAATTCCCATGAATAAGAATCTCAAAGAACCACCTTGTCATAGGGGTCTCAACACAATAGATGGTGCCTCAATCGGTCGGCCAGTCTGTGAGTTATTAGCCTTCTCATCTGAGGGGCCCGATTGGTTTCCTGTGCGAACCAACCCGGACATATCTCATATGTACCCCGAAATCTCATAGGATATACTCATATGGACCGTTTATCAACGTGATCACCAATGCTGCTGACGGTTCGTCAAACGGATGTCCGGTCTGAAAGTTATCATCTTTTCCGTTCTAGGAGCCCGGTTGGATTACGGGTACAATCCAACCCGGCCATACTCCAAATGCGTCCAAATCTTAGGAGAAGTATTCAAAAAGATTCGTCTCAACAATAGGAATCCAACAAAGTTGATGGCACGTCTATCGGACGTCCAGAACTCATGTTATACGTGTATCCGCTCCGAGGGCCCAGTTGGTTTCGTGTACGAACCATCCCGGCCGAACCCAAATTTCTACGAAACCTTGAGTGTAATATACTGAAACGACCATCTCAATCCAAGGATTGCATCTCAGCTGATGGTGCGTCGATCGGAGGTCCGCAGCCCAAGTTAAGAGAAAAAAAACTGAAAGAGGTCTGTGAATAGGGGGTTCGGGCCCGGTCTGACCCGGCCCGATCCACCCAGGGTCGGCTCGAACCGGGTCGACCCGACCAGGGTCCAGGTCCGGCCCGCTTGGGCGTGGTCCAGCTAGGCTGGCGCGGCCCGACCCAGCCTGAATGGCCCGGCCCGGCCTAGGCGCGTCCCGGCCTGGCGGCTCGGCCTGGCCAGCATGGCCAGGTGGCTCGACAGTAAAGGTCCAGTGGTAGAGGGGGGGGGGGGTTCCTCCCTGTGTGTAACCGCGGCCCCCATGTGGGCGGCCTCTCTTATCGGTCAGCTGTGGGTTATAACCCCCGACCCTTCTCGGAAGCCGGCCGGCCCGGTCTGGCCGGTCGGTTGATGCTGCCGTGGGACCGCAGGGGTCCCGCCCTCCTGCTCCAGCGCCGGCTGCCAGAAGTCGGCCGTCACTTCCTACTCTACCGCGGCCAAAGGGCGCGGCCTTGGTCCGACCGACGCGGCACGATGGCACCGCGCTCTTCCGCCATGGCCCCGCTCCGACTGCGGCCTCTTCGACATTCTCCGGCACGGCGTGACGGCGCCGTGCTTCCTCACCCATTCTCTATTATATTCTGCACGGTGCATCGGCACGACACTGCCTTGTTCGTGCCACAAACAAATCTAACAAACAAGAGGGGAGGAGGGTCGGCCATGTTCCTATGGTCCGACATCCTCTCGTTATTGCGATAACAGGTGGCCCAATTTGAAATGAAGAAAGGCGACAAAAATAATCACAAACAAACAAAATAACCCCTACTTGATGGAATCATTGAAGGAAGTTTCATCGTGGAATTGGATGTCGCGGATGAAGGTGTCGTGGAAGGAGAGGGTAGTTGGCATCCTAGTACACGGCGTTGCGTCTTCGATCTATGAGGAAGGCATCTCTCACCATCTTCCTTCGTTGGAGGTCAGCGTTCTTTGTCAGCGACGGTGCGTTCTTCGCGTTCTTCAAGGAGGAAGAACGTCCTTCGGAACATAGAGCTTTCCTCTCCAAATACTCTCACACCACCAACTATCCTCCCACGAAATAAGGCTTCGTATTATTTAATTAACACTCAAGATAAAAATTCATTTGAAAATCAAATGAATCCATGAATTAATTACTTGAAAACCTACTCAATTAATGAGTTGACTTTATTTTAAGGGGGTTTTCTTTTTGAGAGTTACAAGATTAAGAGGGGAAAAGTTATGAACATTAGGGGAAGGTGAGGGGTTGGACTCGTGTGGGCCCCACCCCACCTTAATCCTCTCAAAGGTAGTTAACAATAAGTTGGTCCTACCCCTAACTCCCTTACTTAGTTTATAACCACATAAGAGAGGGGAAAAGTGTTGTGACACAACACTTAATCCACTTAACAAGAAATGAAAATATAATTGTAAAACAATTATATTTTTATCCCTCACATTTTTTTTAAACAACTCATCCCATGAAAACACAACTCCAGAAAGGGTCTTCTTAAGCAATTACCAGCGCTGTGGTTTTATCGGTGCCCTCGGATTTCAATTCCGTGCACCGGTTCAAAAGTTAGAAAAACCCGCTCGTTCGTTCACTGAACGTACCTGAGCTAAACTTCGGAAAAGGATTCCGGGAACACCGGGACTCAGAATCAGGCGCCGTCAGAAACTGTGTTCTATTAAAATTCCAAAGAAAATAAGAAAAAAAATTTCTTTAAATTTCTGGGTTTTACATTACTCCCACCTCAGGGATTTACATCCTCATAATGCTTTAACACAAACTAGGGATACAAAGGCGGTATTGAGCACTCATGTGAGCATTCTGCTCCCATGTGCTCACCTGGAGGTTCCCGTGCTGTATACAAAAGCTCACAAGAGGAATCAACCATCCTCATAGGACCCGTTCTTGTCGATCCTCATCCTCTACTAGAACCCCAATAAAGTCACCCCATCACCAACATCCATCTCCTCATGGTTGATGAAATGTGAAGGGTCGTGCTCGTATCTCCTCAGTTGAGATACATGTAATTCTTCGTGCACCTAGTGCAACTAAGGTGGATGGGTCAAACGGTAAGCCACCCCGCCTACCCTGTTGAGGTCCTGAAAAGGTCCACTGAACCCCGGAGATAACTTTCCGCCTTGGCCACATATACGTAAACCTCGTCGAGGTGAAACCCGTATAAGGATGTGTTCATCATCCACGAACTCTAGAGGTC
Source organism: Viscum album (assembly GCA_963277665.1). NCBI lineage: Eukaryota > Viridiplantae > Streptophyta > Magnoliopsida > Santalales > Viscaceae > Viscum > Viscum album. The sequence goes on along the minus strand of OY728153.1, from coordinate 284,629,180 downwards.
TCCAATTCCTGTTTTGAACTGAAACTCAAAACTCTTGCTGCCGTGAGGTTAAGGTTGACTGACTCAAGAGTGATCGGCCGTACCCTATTATGCCTGAGTTTATCCTCTGCGGCATGGGTTTCCTTATTGCCGACCAAGGAAAACTCATCGCTTTGTCGTAGTTAAACCACAACCTTTTTGCCTAATACCGTCAATTTGTGTATGAACTATGATTGCCCAGTCCATACTCAAAACAACGTCGTAAGGCCTCGACGCAGCCACCACGAGATTCCAATCGAAAATCTCACCTCGAGGGTTTGACCACACTGTCAGCGTAAGTGTGATTATCGAGTCTTCTCCCAAGGTATCTCCAGACGTGAGGTTCAAGTCTACGGCTTACCGGAAACACTAGGTATGGGAAAATATTGTGAAAGGAAAGAATGATTCATATCGACGTCTGTTACTACGGTAGCTAGTAGTGGACACAGACTGTCCCTTGAATTATTTTTAGAGCCATTGGGTCAAACTCCTTGACTGCATGCAGCCGTAATCTTCCCCTACCCTCCAGCTCCCTGAGCCTGGAAGGGACAACTAAGGGGGGTGGTTGTAGTATGTTAAAAATGTACACCACCTCATGATGCTCTCCTAGCTCTGCCTCCATGTCTGCTGCTTCGCAGACTCATCTCTCCTTAAAGATTACTCTTCTTGAAACATTTAACTCGCCAAAGTCTCTAAGACTGGTGCCAGTTTCTTGTTTCTTACTGCACTGTGCTGTCTTCATCTGCTCCTGGATGATTTGTTCCTTCTCTGCCTATGATCTGTAAGAGATGCTAAGATTTCTTCTTTTCCGAAAAGAGAAACTCGGTCGCATACCTTGGATGAACCACGCCCATTTATTAATATAGTCAATCCTGACATGAATGATGCATTCATTCCATTGATGACGTCGTAAATCCTCAACGTTACTACCAAGAGATACAACTGTCACTATAACCTCCAAGGGTCGAGTCACACTGTCGGCATCAGTGTGAGGTCATTGGGTCTCATATAGTAGAAATACCGAATGTGAGGGTCAAGTCAACAGTTTTAACCGGGACCACTCAGTATCAACTGAACAAAAGGACAGGAAAGAAATCATCATAATGATAAGTGTCTTTTTTAATAGCAGCTCATAGTACAAGACACAAATACAAAAGAAACATGGAACTAGAAGTACCAAGAACAAAAAGGTATTCAGTATCTCCGCTCTTGTATACCTTCTTCCGGAGCCCTACCGCATTGTCCACTGCTTGGTTGTTGCTCAAGCACCTGCCGCTGCTTCTGTTATGGTGGCTCCTCCAAAGCCTGTGGATCAGCTGTGCGGGGGGTCGGACAATCATGTGCCAGGTGACCCTTACTTCTACATTCATAACACTTCCTTCTCCTCGTATGGCTGGATCTGGTCCTCTTGGACCTCTTCATCATCTGTCTACTACCTAAAGATGACTCGACTACTGATGGAAAATCCTGCGGCATAGGTAGCAGCTCCTGAACACGCTCGGGGTGTAGAGTCCCTGGTATGAACACCACCCTGAAGAAGGTCTCAATGTCTTCCCAAGTGATGGTCATCTCATTGAAAAACTGGAACAAGTGGCTCCACCACCTGCTTTCTGCTCCCTGAAGGAGGCTGGCAGCAAAGACCACCATGAAGTTTGCTGGCATCCCCACTAGCCTGAAGACTCTCACCACAGCCTCTAGTCAATGCTCAGCCGCCTGCGGGTCCGTCTCTCTCTGGAACCTGGGAGTCCTATGGCGCTGGAACACATGCAGCATGCTCAAGCAGCGTGCATCGCCTACTGCTGGGGCTGGTGGCATTGGTGGCCCAACATATGGTAGTACCACTGGTGCCTCCACTGGTGCCTCAACTGTAAGAAGGCCATGTACCGAAGCCTCGTCGCTCGGAAGGCTGTCCGTACGCACATCCCTCTGGGCTCTAGCTGGTCATCCGTGAAAAGGAATCCTGAAGGAAACAGATGTAACACGGTCAAATGATTATACCTGGTGAGATGACCTGGTTTGAGCTGTTTTAAGGGAAACCTTTGAAAACACACATGCAATCAGTGTTTTTGTGCACAAAGTTGGAAATCAGTTGTCAGGATCCTGGTGTATGGATACGTCAACCGCCCGCACCAACATTGGACACCCTGAACTGAAAACCACACTCGGTACCCTAAACACTATTGCTTCACAGAATGAAAATATCGGAGTTATAAGTTCTGTGGTAGAACCAACTCCTTTGATACCAATTTGTCACGACCCATCCTCGGGGCCTGTGTCGTGACTACCCTAAGCCTGTCTTCCATATGCTAGGGGCTGGTGAATAGCACCAAAGGCGTAAATCCCGATAACTGGGAAGGCATTTCCTTAATAAAAGTAAACAAAACACACAGAGTAAAAGCAGAAGTAATACACTAAGAACAAATGGAAGTGCTAAAAAGTAAGTGGGCCAGAATACAAACCCAACTGAAAGTACAGCTACAACTGAATGAAAGTACAACATAAAAATACAATAGTAGGAAGAACAGAAGAAGCTCCGGGGTCGTCCTCCTCGGATCCTACCTGATGGTTAGGTACAGATAACGCAGCTCCTGGATCGTCCACCACGGATCCTACATGAACGGTAGGTACAGATAGCACAGCTCTTGGATCGTCCACCATGGATCCTACCTGAAGGGTAGGTATATATAGTCTCCACAACGCTCTCGCCCGTCAACCTCATCCGAGTGTCTTCCCGTCGTGATGTCCACCTCCGGATACTGACTTGTCATGTGGTCCACCTCCGGGTACCATCCAGTCCTCGAACACTCAGCCTCCATCAGCACTGCCCGTCATCTGCAACCAACACAATGAGGTGCGGGCATAGCCCGTGCAGAGATGAGTATAATGATACTCAGTAGGGACCCCGAGACCCTCAAGGTCTCTCTAAATCCAACAAGGATAACCACAAAGAAGAATCACAACAGATAACCCTTAATTAGGTAGAAGCTCATACTTATACCTAAGTTATCATGTAACCCATTTCATTCATGAGGAAACACAAAGGTTATGAAATCAACGGATAACCACTACTTAGATATATGCCCATACATATACTTAAGTTATCAAGTGACCCATCTCAATCATGAGGTAAACACATAGGTCAAAGACTCAGCTCAAACCAGGATTTTCATTATCGAAACCGTAACTGTTGAAGAGCTCCGTCTATAGAAAGTACATTGATCATGTCACAACTCCGAGGTACTGCTCACTATCCTAAGACGGATGAGGTACTCCTCCTGTCGAGTACCGCGGGTCAGCCACCCAAACACAATAGTGCTTCCCACCGGGGTCTGCCACCCAAACACAGTAGTGCATCACCCCTAATAGCCTGCAGAGGTACTCTTCGGACGAGTACCGCGGGTCTTCACCCAAACTCAGTAGTGTGTCGTCCGCCATGGGTCTGCACCCAAACAATATAGTGCTCCGTCCACTAGGCTATTTGACCCACTCCAAGTCGAGTCAGTCAAGTAGTCGTCAGGTCTCAGCCAACTACACGGTCTCCGTACTCCGTACGCTCGTCTCTGGGAGGGTCCGCTCCATGAGCTACTAGTCGATACTCCAAATATCACAAAGTCCCACGAAGAAGTAAATCAAAGGACCACCTCGTCATAGGGGTCTCAATGCAACAGAAGGCACGTCAATCGGACGCCCGATCGGTGAGTTATTAGCCTTTTCGTCCTAGGGGCCCGGTTGGTTTTGTGTGAGAACCAACCCGGCCGTATCTCAATTGTACCCCGAACTCTCATAGGGTATACTCATAGGGACCGTTTCTCAACGTGATCACCAACGCCACTGACGGTTCGTCAAACAGACGTCCGGTCAGAAAGTTATCAGCTTTTCCGTTCCAGGGGCCCGGTTGGATTTCGGGTACAATCCAACCTGGCCATACTCCAACTGCGTCCAAATCTCAGGCGAAGTATTCCAAAAGTTCCATCTCAAAAAGAGAAATCCAAAAAAGTCGATGGCACGTCTATCGGACATCCGGAGCTCATGTTATAAGTGTTTCCGCTCCGAGGGTCTGGTTGTTTTTGTGTACGAACCAACCCGTCAGGACCCAAAGTTCTCTGAAACCTTGAGTGTAATATACCGAAACGACTGTCTCGATCCAAAGATCACATCATAGCTAACGGTGCATTGATCGGAGTTCTGCAGCCCGCGTTAAGGGAAAAAGACAGAAAGAGGTCCGCGAATAGGGGGTTCGGGCCCGGTCCGACCCGGCCCGATATCCCCAGCGTCGGCCCGAACCGGGTCGACCCGAACCGGGTCCGGGTCCAGCCCGCTTGTGCGCCGCCCAGCATGGCTGGCACGGCGCGGCCTGGCCGGCGTGGTCAGGCGGCTCAGCCGTAACGGCCGAGCGGTAAAGCGGGGGGGGGGGGGGGGGGGGGGCGCTGCCCCCTGTGTGTAACCGCGACCCCCATTTGGGGGGCCTCTCCTGTCGGCCAGCCATGGGTTACGACCCCCGGCCCTTCTCGAAAGACGGTCGGCCCGGTCTGGCAGGCCGGTTGCTTCTGCCGCGGGACCGTTGGGGTCCCGCCCTCCTGCTCCGGCGCCGGCGGCCGGAAGCCGGTCGCCGCTTCCTGCTCCGCAGCGGCCAAAGGCCACGGCCTTGGTACGACCGGCGCGGCGTGACGGCGACACGCCCTTCCGCAGTGGCCCATCTCCGGTCGAGGCCTCTTCAACATTCTCCAGTGAGGTGCAACGACACCGTAGCTTGTTCGATTCCAACGATGCGACGCGACGGCGCCGCGCTTCCTCGCCAATTCTCTATTATTTTCTACACGGTGCATCAGCACCGTGCTACCTTGTTCGTGCCGCAAACAAATCAAACAAACAAGAGGGGAGGAGGGTTGGTCGTGTTCATGCGGTCTGACCTCCTCTAGTTATTGCGATAACAGGAGGCCCAATTTGAAACGAAGAAAAGCGACGTAAATAATCACGAACAAACAAAATAACCCATACTTGATGGAATCGTTGAACGAAGGTTCATCGCAGAATTGGACGTCGCTGAAGAATGTGTCACGGAAAGAGAGGGTCATTGGTGTCGCGGTACACAGCATCGCATCGTCGGTCTCCTAAGAAGGCGTCTCTCACCGTCATCCTTCGTTGGAGGTCGACATTCTTCGTCGGCGACGGTGCGTTCTTCATGTTCATTATGGAGGAAGAATGTCCTTCGGAACATAGAGCTTTCCTCTCCAAATTCTCTCGCACCACCAACTATCCTCCCACGAAATAAGACTTAGTCTTATTTAATTCACACTCAAGCCAAAAATTCATTTGAAATTCAAATGAATCCAAGAATTAATTACATTAAAAACCTACTCAATTAATGAGTTGACTTTATTTTAAGGGCAGTTTTCTTTTTGAGAGTTACAAAATTAATAGGGGAAAAGTTTTGAACGTTAGGGGAAGGTGAGGGGTTGGGATCATGTGGGACCCACCCCACCTTAATCCTCTAAAAGATAGTTAACAACAAGTGGGTCCCACCACTAACTCCCTTACATAGGTTATAAACACATAAGATAGGGGAAAAGTGTTGTGACACAGCACTTAATCCACTTAACAGGAAATGAAAATATAATTGTAAAATAATTATATTTTTATCCCTCATTTTTTAAAACAACTCATCCCAAGAAAAAGAAACTCCAAAAAGGATCTTCATAAGAAATTATCAGCACTGTGGTTTCATTGGTGCCCTCATATTTCAATTCCGAGCACCAGTTCAAAAGTTAGAAAAACCCGCTCGTTCGTTCACTGAACGTACCCGAGCTAAACATTGGAAAATGATTCCGGGCACACCGGGCCTTGAAATCAGGCGCCGTCAGAAACTGCATTCTTTTAAAATTCCAAATAAATTAATAAAAAAATTTCCTTGAAATTTACGGGTCTTTACAGAGGTAGGATATAATTGAAAAATCCTCATTTCGTGAGGCGGTAGATTTCCAACCACAGAAACGGTATGTTCTTTACACATTAGATTGAGGTGTGTGTATATGTAGTTATAATATTCCTCATAAAACATCCTATTATATTTAGAATAATGTTTTTGTTATAATAAAATAGAATAAAAATAGTTTAGGGGTTGGAGAATTAAAATAATATAAAAGAACTTATGGGGAAATGTTTCTATAAAATCGGATAACTCTCTTTGGTATGAACAAAACGAATTTCTCGAAGTTCCTTCTGCCTAAGGTAAGGCTTATTGAAGTAATATAGGGTTATAGAGAGATTAATTTTCTAGAGGTTGTATCAGACAAGGGGCTTGAGAAATGTTAGGAATGATATAGAATTGAGGGATTTTTATAAGGGGGATAAGGGTGTCTATAGGAAAGCGTTAAAGTATTATTTTATTATATAATGAATTTCGGTTTCTAAAGGTCCAATAATCATTAAGGTCGAAGGTAATATGACTCATGGTCAAAATAAAATCATCCAATATTATTTATACAAGTTTGTGATATTATGTTAGTCTTTATAATCTTATTTGTTTTAAATCATTTATTAATGAGGTAAACACTGCATCATTATTGTGTCATAAATAATTTAATTTATTTGTTTTATAAAAATTAATTAAAAATTCCATGATGTATGAAATATTGGTATCATTCCAAATAATATCTATAGTTAAAATTATAACTTATATAACTACACATTAAAATTTATTTACTAAAAACTATTTGTCCATGTCATTTTTGCATTTACGTTAATTAAAATTAAGTGTCATTATCACAATTAAGTGGCTTCATGGGGTCCCAAAATCGACCCAAAGATACCCATGGTTGGACGTGACTCATAAAAAAGGTTAGTACAAGTGTTAAGTTAATTTTGTACTATTATAATATTTTTTAATTCCTGAATTACCTTATTTATCTTTAACCGTGTTAAAAAAAGTCAAATGTTACAATTCACCAAAAATTATTTTAATCTGATAAAACATCATTTTACATACTAATAACAACTAGGTATGTCGTATTATCAAAATTAAATTCACATAAGTGATAAAAATTCATTTAAATATTTTTTTTTAACTACCACTCAATGATTTCACTATTCATCAAAAAAATTATGGTTTTTAGAAAAATACGAAAAATTAGACCTAAGCTATATTTGATATTTCGAATTCAAAAATGATGTCTTTTTTACCAAAAAAAATAGAAGTTTCCTTAATTTATTAAAAATTAATTCCCATTTTCAAAACAAAAAATTGGGTTATTAAGAAATAAAAAGTATCAAAATATCGACACTTGTTAATGCCCACTTTTAATGTGAAATTTCATCCAATGGCCACCATTAGATTAAATGGTAAAATTATAATCTATTTAAACCTTAAAACCATTTCAAAATATAATCTAACGTATTAAAAAGTTATATTAAATAGAAAATTTGAATTAAAATATAGTATTTTTCACAATTCATTAAAAAAATGAATTTTATTAGAGATGTACCAAAAATTTTCCCAAATTAAATTTTGATGTTGTGATTCTAAAGAAGAATTATTTTTTTTCAAATAGAACATATAAAAGTGACCAAACTATATTTAAATAGGGTTCTCCATCAAAAAGGCCGTAAATCGTCCTTTTAAAGAATATTAGAGAATTTTGCTTAAAATCAGATTCTTTCTTATTTTAAGCCTCTACAATTTATTGGATTAAAGTAAAAACATTTAATAAACATGGATAATCGTTTTTTGTTAGTTCTGTTATTTTCCACCTTTAAAACTTTTATGCGTTAACGACCATTTAAAATAATTATATTATTATATTATTTTTCAGCACAACTCAACGTTGTGTGCAAAGTAAGATTTCAAATAAACCCGTTTTTGAGTATCGGGTACGCCATAGAACATAGAATCCCCTTTAAATTAAAATTATTTTTTATTTCAAAAATATTAATAAATATGAAAATTTTATATTCATTATTTTCTTGGGATTTTACACATAATCCATGATATGAATATTCAAGATGATTTTTAGGCCTATATCACTAAAATTAACTTTCTAGGGATCACAAGATCTAAAAAATGATTAAATGTTATTCCTCATATTTATATTCATTAACCAATACCAAAAAAGGGTATAATTGTTAAGATAATATCTTATATTAATAAACACTGCTATAATATATAATGCCTAATAAAATAACAATTAAATAATAAGTAAAATATTTCATAAAAATATTCAACATTTTCCGAGATAAAATTAATACCTAAAGATTATGATGATTTAATAACTTATTATTCTTTAAAAACATAACATTTAACTCAAATAACATCCATAACTCATAAATCCACTTACTAAAAATGTATATTCCATAATCAAATGTTATCCAAAATATGTTAATATTTTTCATAAATAACCCAAATCACAATAAATCCATAATAAAATAATATATTATTCAAAAATATAATTCATCCATTATTTATTGAATAATATTCCATATTATCACATAATAATTATGTTTTCATTAATTAATTATATTATTATCTTAATATAATGAACTTATTCATAATAACATTACTCCCTTATTGACCAAATCAATTTTTAATCCCCTGGTTATCTACATGGTAAATTATATGTTCTCAAAATGTAATATCTCATTTATAATAATTATCCATTATTACCACAACATCAAAGATCATATTTACACTACTGTTTATCAATAAATATCATCTTTCTTCCCTAAAATTTGAAATAATTCTTTCTCAAATAACCTTTTAAATAAATCAAAAAAATAATCTTATGGGTTATATACTCAATAAAAAATTTAATGCTTCATAATTATATTCAAATTTACTACCATCATATAAAAACTCAAAATGAGTATCTATGATTTTAATGTTATAATCATTATTAAATTTATTAACCAAATAATCTATCTAAAAAATCTAAAACTAGCATTACATGTGAACATCCCAACCTCAATAATTATCAAAACACATTCTATGATTCCAAATATAACATACAATACCTTTAGTAATCCATAATTATAAGTCTAATAACAAATAATGTTTATTTACATTCCCATTTTCTTTTAGGTTTTCGGTTTATAGAATTTGAAAAAAAAATAATACATAAAATCATTAGTAAATATGGTTAATTCTAAAAAATATCTATTTTTTCCAAAAAAAAATATTATTTATAAATACACATTTGCATCATTCATGGTAATTTCTATAATTGAAACACTAACATTATTAATGTTCTTAATCAACCTTAAGACCTGTTAAACTAATTTTAAATCATGGTATGAGGGGGAAAAATTAGTAAAGGATATAAAATAATAGAAAATCACTATTCCATTATTCAATTTCAAAATTCACTAGAATATTTAAAATTTTAATATAATATTATGAACACAAATATTCATTTTATTATCCATGAAAAAAAATTAATTTCTCAATTTTTTTCTTAAATATTTCAAAAATAATTCAAAAATGAAAAAAATTCATCATTCTGAATGTTTCATGAAAAAAACATGAAAACTCACGATTATAAATCCTTGAAAAAAATTCACCCAATTTTAAAAAATCAGCATAAATTCTTTATATAAATAAGAACATTTTCATTCATTTTTAAATAATATGATTTCCATAATCCTCATTGTATGATGATCATGTAGATACCATGGGAAGTTATTCATACATTATCTATCACAAAAACCCTTATAATTGAATCAAAAGCCATATAATTCCTACATCTATTATGAGTAACCAATCACAGATAAACATCATTCATTTACGAAAGGCATTGGAAAACAATATCTGACTCACATGTAATCAAAGATATAATGGTCTCTCCATTCATTCTTATAAAATTTACAAGATCCATATAAAGAATAAAACATATATATCTTTCTATTTAACCATTAACTTAACTTTAACTGGTATTCAAGAACTATGTAATAAATCATTTAGACATCACTTAAAAATAAGAATAAATTTCCATTTCATTAGAATATTTTTTAAAAACAAAAATTCATATAAGAGAATGAATTGTATATTTGTTTGAAAAAAATCTTATCTTATAGAGTGATAATGGAAATTAATAAATACTATGATGGTGCAATGGGTTTTCATGTATAACAAGTTTTTAAATATTGTTTAAAATATTTTCTAAATAGTTGAAAATAACAAATATGGAAATCATTAAATATATTTATTTTTCATCTGGTGTAAAAATCTAATAAATAATTAAAATTTAAAAATATAAACCTGTTATTAATAAAATAGTTTTGAAAAAATTAAAATAACTTCTACATGGAAGAAAAAGTCTTGAAAGAATAATAATACGATAATATTTTTTAAAGAAACTCACTTACCTTGAGTCACAGCTCATTTCATTTGTATGTATTCACTCTAATGTAATAAAATTATAATCATTTTATACTTACATAAGAACCTTTTTATTTTTCATTACATTAAGACAATTCACTTTATTTATTTTTATACCATTCCATATTTAGATACTAAAATAGTAAAATTCATATAGTATTTTTTGAGGATGCATGATTTATAAGTCCAAAATGACTTCGGTATGTTGAAAATTGTCAAACAGGTCATACTTCTATAATTTTCATAATAATTAATTAAAAAAGATTTTTATGAATATAAATTGAAGGATTTTTTATAAAAATCCATTGATGTTGGACATTAGAATCAAATTATATCACTTCTTTGAGGTGGTAGTCTATATTTTTTCATGTGTGATGTAATAATTCATCAATGTATGGAATGTTAGGAAAGGTTGTAATATCTTATCTTTACGTAATCATAATTATTTCATAAATTATACATATACTTATTTTATCCTCATATTAACAAGTCATATCGTTACATCCTGTTACTATTTTTAGTTATTCCAAAAAAGTTATTTTTATCGTACTTGGGATTCATTTCTTGTAATGACGAATCAAGTGAAATTTTGAAAGTTTTGAGAATTTATATTCTAGTGCATGGTTCACACATGGTTTTCACCAAACATGTACCCTCTTAGATAAATACGTAGAAACTCATATAGTGGTGTTTTTCATATATTGTATACAATTTAAAAAAACATGTGCTGACATAAGAGAAATTGTGCAACCCATTTAAAATAGGCTCATGGATAGGGTGCATGGATTAGTCTAACCGTGTAGCCCTACCTATGAAACTATTAAAAGTATTTAATTATAATTAAATATTAAGATTCCCAAACCCCTCATTTTAGTTCCCCACCAGACCTACATAACCCATAATCAATTTATCCTTCCATGAAAGATACCAATAATAGTTTTTATCCCCTTAAGAACCTTCTGAAATTGATTCAAAAGTAAGAGAATGGATCTCAATCCTCTCATAGCTAGTTTCGTTTTTCCTTTATATAACTCACGATCTCTCTTATTTCTTTCATAGGGTTTCATAGAAATCTAATTTGATGGAATGATATAATACCATCTATTATGGTATCTTAGACATGTGTTTGATTGTTGGATTCCATTTTCATCATCCCCCATTGACAAATCCTTATTAGGGTTTGATGTTTCGAGATCTAGAGATTTAGAGGTATGTGGTTCCATTGTGATCCTTAATTTTTGATAACACAAAAGCTTGATTTAAATCTACATGTATAATTTAAATTCAATTTCATGATATATATGAAATTTCCTTCAATTTGTTTTATTAAAACCCTCATTTACAAGATTTGGGATCTTGGAAATTTAAATTTTTTGTCTATAATTTGAAATAACCCCAATTACATTTAATTTGGATGTTATTATGAAATTGATGGAAAATTGGGGAAATTTAAATTTTGAGATTGATGGAAATTTTTTATATTAAATTGTAGAATTAAATTGATAGAATTTAATTGTTAAATTAAATTGTGAATTGATTTGAAATTATTATTTGGTAAAATGGCTTCAAATAGTTTTGATAGAAACCATTAGATTTTATCTTGAAAATGAATTTTTCGATATAAAAATCATTTTGGGTTTTTAATAGATAATTGGAATTTTTAAATTGAGATAATTGGATTAAATTGTTTTTAAGAATTATTAAAATAAATTTCTGATCATTTATTTTTACAAGTTAACATGTAATACAAGGAAGATAATGAGTTATTTAGGAGAAGCCAACTAGTATAGGAATTCCATAGCACCAGATTTACATTTTACAACTCTAACATGAACATTTTTTAAAACATATTATTCCTCAGTATGATAAAGATGAATCATTTATTTCTAGTTTTTTGGGATGTGTGTAGACATTTCAGTTATTATCACATGAGTCTGTTGAGATCTCAAAACATGTAACTCACTTACATTTTGGTATATGACCATGTTTCTCACTTATTTATATATGACATATAAATGTATGTCAATTTTTGTAAACAATTTTACATGCGTATGATTTATATGAAGTATATCATATAAAATTATTTATTTAATCTTGTTTTATAAAAGATTTCTATCATTTTACACGTAAATACACATTTGAAAAGTATTCCATCATTTGAAATGTAAAGATTATTATTTAAAAATATGATTTTCACATAAAAAATTTATTTATATGAAATAATGATATATTTAAATGGTTATTTAAATGTTTGAATCCATTTTTGAATCATTGGTGAGACCCTGCTAGGTGATTAGGTCACACCCTACCTATGAAGTTAGGTGTTTGTTTATTTTCTCCATCCTGGTTCGAGCAGGGCTAAATTACTAATTGGAGGCAGTTCTGGATTTTGATCCATAGACTTGGTGACTAGAATCTATTGGGACTTGGACATTTTTTTTCGATTTCTAGAACTTTATTGTAGTACATCAAGCTGTTATACCTATTTTAATTTTGGTACCCTTCTTCGTGTGGAGTTTCTTTCTATACATACTGATTTTTTTTGTCTTCCCATCAGCAATTTATATAGAAAAAATCATTTTATATGATACCAGGTGATAGTCATCGACCCCTGGGGATTGGGAATGCAATTAGATCCATGTAAGTGTTGGATCTTATATTGAGTAACCAGGGTACCCGGGAAATTTTGTGACAAAGTTCCATCAGAGCTTCAGATTGAGCTGTTGTATGGAAGTTAGTATATAGTAGGTAGTCACTTCACAACATAGGTGGCTTGGGAAAGACATATTTTGGGAAATACAAATTTTTCAAAGACAAATTTTGGAAAAGACATATTTTGTGAAGACATATTTGGGTAATCATCTCACCACAATAAACCTTAAATCATAATGGGTTGTTAGGTAAACACATATTTTGGAATTTTTATAGTATTTTCCTTAATTTTTATTTGGATAGTTTGAAATAAAAATATTATCTTTCTATATGTGTGGATGGATTTCCCCCATTTCTATATTTAAGTGTTAATTCTATGTCTGGTTTTTGTCTACTGATATTGTGTATGAATCACTACTCTGAGAAGATGTTCAAATTAGATCTAGGAGGAAGATTTTGTTGATCATAATAGAGAAAATCCTCTTGTGGGATTTAGTCTGGTTTAGGAGATTGTGTGTACCATCTAATCTCTAAGATAGAAAACAACACCAGTTTTCATTTAGGCTCCAACTATCGAACCTCAAAGGGATGGTCTTCAAAATCATTCAAATTAATTCCTTTTCAATAATCCACTACCGTTTAATGGCTCAAATGATCTTGAAGAGGCTGAGGAATATTCGATCAAGGTGGAACATTTATTAGGGTTCTTAGAGACACATGAGGTGATAAAGGTGAAGTGTATCGCCTTCATTTTAATGGACCATCGATGATATGGTGTGACACGATGGTGAAATTAATGAAACCTGAGTTCTTAGAGTTGAATGACTTCAAGGACCCTTTAACTAACCAGTTCTATCCAGAGTCAATGGTTTTGGCCATGGTTATAGAGTTTTCAAACTTGATAAAGCTTACAGGCCCATGAATGAATATGAAATATATTTTTATGAGCTCGGGTTTTTTTAACCTAAGATAGTATTGAATTGTAATATTGAGGATTAATTATTCTATTTGGGACTTCAGAAAGATACTCATTCTCAATATTTCTTGCAAAACCTACCTAATTATACTGATGTGATGGATAGAGCACTGATGGTCAAAATGGACATGGATGGAATGTTAGGGTTGACAATATAGTCATCACCTCCCATTAGAAGTGTGTTTTATTCTAATGAACAGAGGAATCATTATTATTAATAATCTTTTTCATGATAATAGCGTTCTTATAAACCTTATACAGTACTTGGAAGGGCCCCTTAGATTTTTTACCAATGTGGAAAGCAAAAAATATAAGAGGGTTTATATTGAGGCACCCAAGTTATGTGTCTCTTGGTGATGCTAAAGAAACATACATAATTCCCATCATATCTATTCCACTCCTCGTAGTGGAATGAGACCATAATCTCCATCTAAAACTATGGGGAAATCAGATGCTTCACGGACAAATGTGTTCCATCCATTTGTTTCTCAAACAAATATTTTTCAAGTTGTTGATGTGTATCTAGAAGAAGTGGATATGGTTCCAAAAACTATGAGAGATACCATTACTATATATTCATCATTAGTGAAAACTCTATTTGATACTACTACAGGTCATTCATTTATTTCAACCCACATTTTTAATCTACTAAATCTTAAAATGGAGCTTTAGTCATGTGCAATGGATATTACTACACTCTTTGGTATGAAGGGAGAGTAGTGTATCCATAGTTCCACATGTTTTTTCTCTCTATCAAATGTTGGTATTTCATGGAGTTTTCTATTTATCAAAATTGAACCACTTGACATCATATTAAGGATAGATTGGATCATTCCCAATAAATCCTCGATTGATTGTTTTCTTTGATGGGTCTCATTTACTGCACCTGATGGTGTTTGATGAATCTTTCAAGGAGAATGGGACATGAGGTCGAGTAGAGACAATCATTCATATGTACAATTGAGGAATGATATATTAGTTTTTTCATTTGATCTAGTTTTAGAATATTTAAGACATGATCTCCCTCCAATGGTCATCGAGTTTTCTGATGTTTTTTATTCTGACTTATCTAGTTTTAAACCAATATAAGAGGTAGAGTTATCCATTTTAATTTGTTTCTAGATGAATTATGTATGAAGACGAAATATAATAGAAATTAATTGTATTAAAATTATACTAGATTAGAAAATAATTATAAACCTAAAAAATGGAAACTTTTTTTACAACCCCTAGAAATGAATAAGAGATCTATTATTATAGGTAGAGGGTTGAAAAGTGGATCTAAAACACTTATTTGAATGATTATGTGTGGATGACCAATTAAATGGAAGAATTTGAAATTCTATCCTTCTGGAATGTTGTTAGGTTATTTATAATATGACAGATCACAATATTCCTACATCATTTTCAATCAAATGAATATTTTATATTTAATATACTCTAAATTTTAACCAACACTAATAGTCATTTGGTATTTCACATACACCATGTTCCAATGAATTTATTACATTGAAAATTCATAATTGAAGCATGGAAAACATATTAAATGTTCTTACTAAGGATTTATTATTTATCTATATTGACTTTATGATCATTTGGTTCTTCCATTAATGATATAAAGGTAAAATAATTAAATTATCCAGATTTGGGAACAGTTTTGGAGGTTGGACTTATGAGCTAGATTCGGTAGTTCAATAAAGTGATTGAGTTGTTGTTCTTGGAGAACAAAATGAATACCAACATGTATAGAAACCTAAAAAAGAATAATTTTTTAATTTCAATTACTGAATAAAATATTATGGCCAAAATATTGATATAAATTAAAATAGTTAAAATCCAAATTAGGGTATTATTTTAATATAGAATAAAAATGTTTCTAAACAATGAAATTTGATCATTTACCTTAAAATAAAACATTTTTTGGGATAAAAAAATTGAAATTATTAATTAAAAATTTAAAAATATTTTATATATCAATTCCACCACACTTATACATTTCACTTTAGGTAATTAAGCATATACCAATGTCAAAAAGAACGTCCCAATGCATAAATTATAAAACGAATCAATTATCATATCACGGGAAAATATTATGCTCCTACATCGATAAAAACTCACTAAAATTAAAAACTCATAAGAATCAAATCAATTTCTTGTTAATTCTCACATATATGTTGTACATACCTCCTCGGAATAATATTTGACTTTTCAGTCTTGGATATTCAATGTGGGGTTTTAATCTTTCTCAAGAACATGTGTGATCATTATACACTTAATATCCTCCACGTATATCTACTTCATGGGTCAAAGATCTGTAAATCATGAGGTATTTTTCGTCAGTTTTTATATGGATGTGGTTTTGTGGGTTTAATATGTATAAAAGATCTGAGTATGGATAATGAGTTTTAGGCTATAAAGTGAAGTAAAAGAAAGAAAACATTTTTTTCTCGAGAATGGTGTGATCCTCAATGAACTAAAAAAATAATCATCCCAAAACATATATTTATTTTCGAAGATCAAACTTGGTTTTTTAGCATCAACTTTAAATTTCGTCCATATTTTCCATAATTTGAATTATTGTGTCATCATGAAATTAGGTGTAGTTTTCTCTTTAGAATAATAATTCTTTGGAAAAGGGAGATATATTTAGATATTAATTAATTGGTGAACACCTGATCCATATTTGTAATGATATTTTGGTAAATATATCAATTTTTACATCATGAAATATCCTACACCCAAGTAGTAATAATGATGTAATCACATTCAATTCTGCTCAAATAGATTCTTCTAGAAATCAAAGCACATATAATCTTCTCCTTCTCCGACACCTGAGTTAAAAAATAATAATGAATTTTCTTTCTATATCATGTTGGAAATTGATAAATTGATGATAATGTGGCTACATAACATTTTATTTCATGTCTTCTAGGTTTTTAAAAATTCTACAATGAAAAGTTATTCCAAAATTAGAGTTCAATGTCAAAATGGGCTTTCATACTGGTGGCTCGATCATAGATAAAAAATTCTATAAATTCTAACATCAATGAAAAAGTTAAAACTATAATGCTTTGGATCACACAACATGTCTTGAGACAATCAAGAAAAAGAGAAGTTTATAAAGATGTCAAAAAGTCTTATAAACTTTTAGGTTGGGTATGATTTTATATTTGGATAGTACTAGTGAGCATTTGTTTCTTATTCAATGAATATTTTTTAAATTAAAATTTCATAAATCAGGAAACAAAATATTTTATGTAATAATTTAATTCCTTAAACATTTAAATTAATCACTTCTCTAAATATACCATGATGGGTTAAATTTTTTAATTTTTTTAAATCATCTCAAGAACACTAAAAACACACTAAATTTTTTAAAAACATGGAAAATTTAGAAATATCCATGGAACATAAAATGAAATCAAATATAAAATTCATAAATCCATGTTGATATCCCTACCCCACAATAATTAAATTTACATGCCTCTATTTTAAATCAATTTAATTCAAGAAAAAAATTTCACATAGAATTTTAATGGGATAGTAATCAAAATAAAGAAAAAGATTGACGTAGTCTGATTTATTTTAATGTGGAAGCCATGAGTTAAGAACCACAATAATACAAAATTAAAACAACATGAATGAAATGAAAATACAAATACAATAATGTAGAAAAGATAACTT
Organism: Viscum album; assembly: GCA_963277665.1. NCBI lineage: Eukaryota > Viridiplantae > Streptophyta > Magnoliopsida > Santalales > Viscaceae > Viscum > Viscum album. Next base: position 284,611,484 of record OY728153.1, on the reverse strand, counting down.
AGATATAAACGGGATAATTCTTGGTTTAGACCCCCAAGAAGGTGTTAGGTTTTAACTATCCTTAATTGTGTAGTTAGAGTGGATTATGCTCAATTAGAAGGTAGTTGTAGTTTCTTTAAGATTAATAACAACATTTGAAGTTTCCAAATGTCTATGAGTAAACATAAAAATTAGAGAACCCCACATACGATAATAAAATTCTCAACACCCAAGAATGATAAAAGATGAATTTGATATCCATAGTGTGATGGAAAAGAAAATAGGAGTGATCCCTATGATCTTATATGAAGTCCTCCTATATATGTTATGTAAGCTATTATAGAGGGGGTAGTCGCATCCCCAAAAACTACTCTAACTGTTCTTCTTCAATCACCACCCCATGTGGTATCATCATTAACATCCAAGACCTTATTAAATTGTGATATATCTAAAACATCCAACTGGGTGGAGGGGGTTTGAGATCATTTCATCTTGAATAATATAATTACATAAATATTAAATAAAGAAATATTCCCTTTTCATGTAATACATCATGGTAAATGATATATTTAGGTAGGTCTAATGAAAACTCCATCTCAGAAGATGAATCTTCAACATTGTCTTCTAATGAAAGAGAGTGGAAGAGAGGTGTAGATTTTTCATTATCAATTATGGATATATCATGTTTCATGATATCTACTACAATGTTATTCTAGGATTCTTCCAAAAATATTGACGCCCCATAAGTACATCATCATGGATGTGTTCATCAATGAAATCCTTGAGAAATTGTTCAATGTGAGATAATGTGATTAATTCCATTAGTAGCTCCTTAACACTTTATTCTAGTTCTATAGCATAAAATATTATTGGTGAATTTTTTCCACCACTTTTTTGGGTTCGTGTTCTTACTCAGGTTCGAATTGCCCTGGGGATGTGCTTAGATATTCAGCAACCCATTCTATTTTTCTCTTCATGATTTTAATTTTATCACTAGTACTTTTTAATTAAACATAAATATTTTTATAAACTTTTTCTAGCACTAGACATTGTCTAGTCCATGAATTAAAATTTTAATTTATATTCATCATGAATGAAGACTGTTGTTTTAATTTTTTTGTCGAAATTTATTATATTTTTGTGATATATTTTAAAATGAACACTCAAAATATTATTCAAAAAATGTAAATATAAATAGTTAGTGGAGAACATCATATCCTTGATAAAGACACCAATTTTATGTGTATGGTTTGTTTCTGATCCCTGGTTAGTAGATTATTTACCAATTAATGCAATATATTTCACACCCAGGGCCATTCTTGAGGAGGAAACTTACACAACACCGAAATTCTATTGTCACTATTTGTTTTATAAATAATATAAAAGTAAATAACATAAATATTAATTTGAAAGATGAATATATATATATATATATATATTAATGAAATGTGGAAAAAATTATTCTAGAAAGAATGAAGGAATAATTTTTTTCATAGGAGATAATAATATTTGATATCATTGTTCATTAAAATGTTTTCTATAACAATTCAGCGTAGTGATCAATATCTCTCACACTACACCCTCTCATTCACATTGTTATTACCGCAAAACCATGATCTCTACATACAAGGAAATAATCTACGTAAATCTTGCTATGATATATCTTCATCGAACATTGATACCTATGTCATACTCCATCGAATGCATGACTTATTTAGTAAGGAAAAAGATAAATGTAAAATGAGAATAAGAACTCGGTGGTTGAGAATATGGGAAATCACATGCCCTAATTAGTTTAAACACCACCAAAATTATAAAAATTTAATAATGAAATTAAAATTTACAGGTAATAAAACACAATCAACCTTCCTCCCTCAATCAAATTTCATGGTAATTTCCCCATTCTAATGGAGATAGAAGATAATTTGATGTGAGAATCACAAAGAAAGTAAAAATGCAAGTATGTGGTGTAAAGAAAACTACTAATATAAAATAAAATTTATAAAAATATACTACAGACTAGAAGATAATATAATTATATGAAAAATGGATACTACATTTCCTACCCCTTGAAATAGAGAAGATGTACATTTTTATAGAGATAGGGGTTGAAAATTTGTCTCTAAAATTCTTGTCTGAATTTTCCCAAGTGGAAGACATTTAAAATCGAAGAATCTGAAATATTTTCCTTATTGAAATATGTTTGGTTATTTCCCCTCTACCAGGTCACAAAGTTTCAGCTTCATTGGCTATCAAATTATCCTTCTTAGATATCATTCCTCAAATTTCACAAAATTTCATGAAATTTCACATTTGCAGGGTTATTTAGTACTTGTTTTTATCCTTCCTAGACAAACTTCTTGTATTTCAATGAACCAAGTACCAATGCATTTACAGCCTTTAAATTGAATTATTCATTCATACTCAAATTAATAAATTTTCTTCATCCATATATATTCTATCTCAATATTGAATTTATGATCATTTTGTTCTTCATCTTATGATATATGGTTCAAATAATAAATTTATCTAGATATGTGAACAATTTTCTAGGCTTCAATTTTGAACTTGATTTTATCCATCAAATGGTGGATTGTGATTTTTGTACAGATAGATAAAATGAATCACATCATGTATAGAAACCTAATATAGAATAAATATTAAATTTTTTACTGAATAAAAATTTATGGCAGAAATATAGAAATAAATTAAAATTGTTAAAATAAAAAATAGGCCATTTTTTCAATTATGCTAAAAATATTTCTAAACTATAAAAAGTGAAAATTTCCCTCGAAATAAAAAATGTGTAGAATTGAAATCACTAAAATTCAGAATTAAATAAATAAAAATATTACCTCTATCAATTATGGTAAATAATTTTTTTTGTTACTGATTGATGACATGATTGATTGGTTGAAAGGGGATAAATGGTTCTCGGTGATTGATCTTTGGCATGGTTACCATCAGTTGAAAATAAAACAATTTTAATTTATAAAACTATTCATCAAGGTAGAAACAACCATTTTGAGTACATTATTATTCTATTTGGAAGAAACAACTTTCCTACAATCTTTATAGACTTTATGAATATGATTTTCCATGAGTATCTTCATAAACATGTGGTAGTATTTGTGGATGAAATAATTCTTTAATATATGTATGAGGAGGATTATTTTCATCATATGATATCAGTTTATGAATTTTGGAGAAATCACATTCTTTCTTAGAAGATTTTAAAATGTGATTTCTGGATTTGGAAAGTGAATTTCTAGGAAAACATTATGTTATAACATGGGGTTTTAGTTGATCCACAATAGGTGAAAAATGTTATGACATGGGAGAAACAACAAAATGTTTTAAATATTTATATATTATTGGATTAAGCTCAATATTATTGTCGGTTTATTAAGGACTTCTTAAAATTTAGATTCTTTTATGAGTTATCTAACTCAAAAGGTAGTAAAGTGTACAGGGGATGAAAAATATCAACGTTCTTTTGTATATTTACAATGGATTTTGAAGATAACTCTATTGTTGATTCTTCTAGAGTATGAGTACGGCTTTGTGGTCTCTTTTATTCATTTTTATTAGTTCAATATTGGGTCTTTTTTATGGGTGATCATGTCCTTGATTATAGATGTCATCATCATAGGCCACATGAGAATAATTATTTAACCCATGATCTTAAAATTAAATATGCGATGCACCTACTTAAGATTATGAATAATTACTCTTACATAGAATGGTTTTCTATGTATCTAGACCGCATTAGCACGAGTAATATATTCTAAAAAAAGATTTGAGTCTCTAAAAGATGCATTTTGGTAATTATATACAATATTTCGATATTGAAATCGAAAATAACCTAGGGAAAGGGACTATTTTCATTGATTCATTGAGTGAGAAACATCTAGCCCAGGTCATGAAAAAATATTCAGATGAGTGTAAATTTATGGCTCTCTTTACATTGTTTCATATTAGAGTTCAAGAATTAGGGGATGAGGTTGACTTTTTCAGTGTTTAGTAGCCCTCATCTCTTCTCAAAATGATTCATCAGGAATATAAGCTTGATGATGTGTTTTATAGTATTAGTGACTCACTTTATGGTAGGGATAAATTTTTTTATAAGTAATTATCTAAAGAGTACATTATTTTCTGTTTAAATTGATTTTTTGTACCGTTAACGATAAGGAAGACTGTGGTGGGGTATTTCCCAAACATCCAGTGGTTATTGCACCCTGGTACCACAATGATGTTCAATGACATGTGCGGACAATTTTGGTGGCCATGTATGAGATGACACATTTCTGAATTATTCTCTCCTTTTTAGACATACCAACAAGTCAAGGCTGATCACTAGATCCTTAATGTTTTCTTTAGCCTCCTCCAATTCCTACATGTGAATGGGACAAGACCTCTATGGTATTTTTGTTTGTTTTTCTGCATACCTAGATAAAGAATAATGTGATATTAGTTGTCCACAATATTTTAGCCAAATCAGGACACATTATACAATTTCATGATACAACCAATGTTGAGGAGTTGGGAAATATGTCTCTGAGTGAGATTTTTGTTTTCATGAAGTTCTATCGGATATTGTTTTTGATACATATCCTTTGTTTTCTTCTCTCTTTTATAGGATCCATCAAGAGGCACTGGGATATTAGGCATATTTGAGTATGACATACCATCCACTGTTAGATGTCCATATTGGAAGATCTATACAAATTATTGTAGATATAATGTGTGCTACTATTTTTGAATTTCGTGGGGCTTGGGATGGTAACATGAGGATGGTTTATTTTTAATATAAAAATATTTATTATCATGTAATAAGAAAGTCTATTTTGGAGGCCATATATAGACAATTATGCATATCTTCATTGTGTGGGTCCATGATTGGTGAAAGTTCCTTGGTTGGACTAGCCATAGAACATGAGTTGGCAGAAAAGATTCTGTTGATTCATCAAAACATGTTGGAGACATAGTTCTAGTATAAGTCTTATGTTGATCATCATTATAGACCTTCAGAATTCATAGTTGTGGACCAGTTTTTGTTGAAATTATTATTGTTTTGGGGTCATCGATGGATTATGAGGAAAGGGAAACATACTTCTCATTTTTTGGGACCTTTTGAGGTTGTTGAGTAGGTGGGAAGATGTTTCTAATCTTTTACTACATCGATTATAGATTACATAAATACAGAACGAGATCCATGTATCTTAGAAATTATTTTATCTATCTGATCAATCTCTTGTAATGAAATGGAGTGATCATGGGGTTGAACTTGATATATCCATTATTGAATGGCCAGAGAGAATTGTGGATTTTGAAACCATAGTACTTCATTAAAGTATTATACATTTGGTTCACATTCTGTGGATCCAAGGTTCTGATAATCAAGATACATAGAAGAGGGAGGCACTATATAGATGAAAATTTTTGCATCATTATACCATCAGAGCTTCCGAGTATGCTTTATCGGGACAAAAGGTTTCTATGGTGGGGAGGTTGTAACATCATGTAACTAATTTCCGTTAAACATGAACCCCACCTTTGGACATGCTTGGTTTGGGTTTTTAACGGTGAATCTGGGGAAACCTTAAAAGATTATAAAATTTATAGTTTAGTGCACGGTTCGCAGACAGTTTTCTCGTACTATGAAATCCTAGATAGTGGCATTTTCCATGGTTTCTGATTAGTTTCAAAAACCAAGAATCCACATAGGAGTCATTGTGAATCCCATTTAAACTAAGAACATGACTAGGGCTCATGGTTTGTTCTCAGCATATAGGCCTTCCTTGGAAATAATGTGTGTGGGTTTTTCTAAAAAAAAAATTTAAAATTCCAAAACTACTCATTTTAGGTCCCCATTTGACTTGTATGAGCCATAATAGATTTTTACGTCCATGAGGGATCCTAAGAATCATTTTAGGCCCTATAAAACCCTCTTAGAGGTGAATTGAATATCATAAGATAATGTTTTATCCTCTCCTGGTAAGTTTTCTCTACATGTTCTCTATCTCCTCCTCTCTCCCCCTTCCTCCCTAGAGCTAGATATATCTCCATGCTGATAGGCTGATCTAATAGCCGTTTATAGGATCTTAAATGAAGGATTGATTCTAGTATTCCAATGCCATTATTCTCTCTTGGAAAATCTAGATTATGGTTTATAGTTTTTAGATCTTACAATTTTGAGGTAGGTGGTACCATTATAATGCCAAATTATTATTAACACTAAAAATCATGATTTAAATTCACTTATGTGGTTTAAATTCAATTGCTTGAGATATATGACATTTCTTTCAGTTTTTTTTATCAAAACACAATACCATTGATTTAGAGTTTCATAAAGTTTAAATTTTTAACATGAAATTGAGAAAAAATCCATTTTAATTGAGTTGAGTTATTATTGTGAAATTTTTGGAAAATTATGTAAATTTAAATTGTAAAATATTTATTATGAAATTAAAGGAAATTTTATAAATTAAAATTTTGAAGTTAATGTTGGGATGGAATTGTAAAATTGAATTTTTTAATTGATTACAAATTATTATTTGGGGAAAATGGATTAAATGGTTTTTGATATAATCCTTTGGGTTTTATCTTCTAAAAATGCATGTTTTGAATAAAAATGTATTTTTTATTTAAATGAAAAATCTATATTTTTGAAATGGGAGAATGGAATTTAATTTAAATTTAATAATTGTAAAAATAAAATTTCTATTATTAATATAAAATATAACACATGCATGACTAGGTAGTTAGTGAGTTATTTTTGACAAGTATGCTTGGATGGGATTTTCCTAGAACCATGTTGAAGTTTTATAACTCTAACACGAACATTTTTTAGTGGATATTAGTCCCAATTTGGATATAGATGAGTCTTCTATGTCTAGTACTGAAGGATGTGTGTACATGTTACATTTATTATCACATGACTTTGTGAGGAACACATAACATGGAACTAACATATGTTTTTTCAGATGACCTTGTTTCTCACTTATTTATTTTCGATATATAATTATAGGGAAATTTTTGTAAACTATTTTACATTTTTTCTAATTTATAGAAATAATTTATATAAAAGTGTTTCTATAATACATTTATATAAAGTATTTCAGTAATTTGAAATTTAAACCATCATTAGAAAATTATTCTACTTCCTTAATATAGGAATGATTTGTTTAAATATTTTTTCCAAACTCCTAACTTTCTTATTTGAAATTGTGAGATATTTATATGGTTAATTAAATATTGTAATCTATTATTGAATCATTAGTGATACCCTACTAGGTTTTAATATCACACCATATTTGTACCTTTGGATGTTTGTAGATTTCTTCCTTCCTTGTTTGAGTACGGGTGAGGCATCACTTGGCGATGGTTCATGTTATTGATCTGTGGACATGGTAAGTTGGTTCTATTGGGACATATTTAGTTTTTCTAATTTTCTGGTACTTTTCAATAGTACATTGGGTTGTTATACCTATTTTCATTACAGTACAGTTATCCCTATGGAGTTCCATTTGTATGAATACAAAATTATTTTTCATTACATCCGCAATTATTTTGAAAGAAATCTTTCCCCCATGAATTTGTAGGATTCTATGTGTTATATGACAACCCATGGGGACCATGATTTCCATTTAATCCGTATTAGCATCAAAATAGTTATCAATTTAATAGGGTACCTGATCTAGTTTGTGACTCATATAATTTGGTGATGAAAAATAAAACACATCACTTCATAGTGGTGGTATTCCACACATATGCAGAAGTGATGTTTTCATTTCCCATAAGATGGAAAATGAGATGAAAATGGATTTTTCCAAAATCATAATAAAATTTTAATATATGGATGATACATATGTCACCATATCATTAATGTAATAGAATATATTATAGAGGTGGATGAAGAAATAAATATAAAAAACATGGTTAAGAGTTACACCTCTTATTTAGAAATCCTCATTTGGATTACACCTTACACCTTCTATATTTTTATTTTCCTTGAATAAGGACCCCTAAGATTTGGGGAAGTATTTTATTTAATATTTGGGCAGATCATGGTCATGATTTATGTCTAAATAGGTGTCAAAGATGAAAATAATGTAAATACATGAAATATTAAAATGTAATACATGTATTAATCTACTAAAATGGATCCAAAGTGCCATGGATTATGATAATAGGTGTATAACATTAAAATAAATTAATAAAATAAAATTTATACTAGTGAATGTGGTATTTGATCCTTATTACTTTTTTAACATCCTCTTTAATTTTTTTAACTATAACCATAATAAAAATATTTTAATTTTTATTTGTTGTGAATGTAATTTGAAAAATTACAAGTGGTACATTGATGTGGATATTTTTCAGTGCCTTTTTCAACATACTATATTCCAATTTTATCATATATAAAGGTATAAAGGGTGATTATATTTAAGAATTTTCTAATGTTGATTTTGTTTAATTTATTTCATTGAATATTTTTATAAATATGATGGTTTTTTGTATTGAGCAATTAGTATTTCATGTTTTGGGATAAAATACCTTCTTCTTCCATGGTTTTAAAATTTTATTATTTCTTGTAATTTAATTTTAAAAGTAAATTCATATAAAATTTTGTTTTAAGTGTTATTTTTGGTCATTTATCTTCAATTGTTTTTTGAATTCTATTAAAAAGAACAAATTCGCGTATTTTAATGTCCACAGATCCTAATTTCAATAAGACATGTACTAGAATTTCCATTGCAATAAAAATTATAAATTTGGGACACATAACCAAATTCACATAGTCGATGATGGTATATATACATATTCATGTAGCTAATGATTCTATATATCCATATTCATGGAGGTGAATTCTCTACGTAATCAAATCCATGGAACTAAATATCAATGTATCCATTATCTAAATAACTGATTTGTGATGTATCCAAATATGGAGGATGATAATGTAGACGTATTTTTAATGTAATGTGGTTATATAGAATAATGATCAAGCTACCCTACCACACAACCGAAGTTTCATATATATCAATTTGTTATATAGGTGAATCTGTTGTTACTGAATTATATTGTAGAAGATTCATGAATCTAAATGGTTTTGTCTTCGGATATCCATGTAAATGTTTTTTGTGATGTATATATTTTTGTGATGTCATTTTATGAGAATTTTTAATAACCACAAAGAAAAATGTTTCCCCTGAGCTCTATTGAGCTAAGAAGATGATGTGATGACTCAAGAATTTACTAAATAAGGATGATGAAAATTGAATCATACTGGAGATTGTAACCAAATTAAACCAGGATATTACTGATGTAAGTGGAAATGTGTTTGTATCCTTCAGATATATGTTTTTTACATGAGTCATTTGAACAATATGATAAAATATTAAAGTAGCGCTACACTGTTATTGAGGATACATATTTAGATATGTTGATCATCAAATGGATCCCATGAATGGTGGTGTAATGAGAAAATATATATTTCTGAGAAAACGTGAAATGATATAAATATATGTATACGAAGAAGAGGATATTTTAAAATATTATAAGGTATATGAACTCATATTAGTTCATTTTATATATAAGAAGATAGAATTATAATCTTGTTGTTGGATCTTGATTAGATAAATGTCATGGTGGTCGAGACTAGTTGATTGTCAAAGAAAATTATCTCTGAGTTTTATTACTTTTTTCCATATTAATTTTCTCTAGATAAATGATCATTAACTTTTAATTGATTATTTATGTTTGTTTATTCTATCATTTAGATTACCTCTTCCATTAATTAAATGACTAAAATACATCTTTGAATATATTTTTCATTGTAGAATGTGTTTTTTTAATTTAGGTTGATATAGATATTAAAGGTGAATCTATCTATTTAAATTTATCTATTATCAATTGGGAATTGTGAGAATAGTGAATGATAATCTATCCCTTTTTACTCAGTAATCATTGAGTACATAGAAAAAATCATTCCTAAAATAGATAAAAAGATAATATCATGGTTGTTGACCTAAATATTCTTAAATACATGAGAATAATGTTTCATGATCTCATATAATTTTTGAAAGATTTATTAATGTAAAATCCTATGAAAATGAATAAGAGAGGAACATCAATGAGAATTAATAGAATTGGATGATACTTTCTTTTCATTTCTTATTTTAATATATTTATACATTATCATTATTCCCATGAATGTTTGTTTAGAAATATTATAATTTTATTTTTAATTAAAAAATTCCCTTTTAAAAAATTATATAATATTATTATAATCGTGATATTATCACTTTTAGAAGGAAGACTTATATAAGACAACCAAAGGTATTACCATACTACAGTATTTAGGGGAAACATTATTGTGGGTTTAAAGTGATACTCAAATCTTTGAGTCTTTAATTTTCTCTATTGCTAGGGAAGCTTCCTAATAGTTTAAAAAGATGAAAATGTAAATGTGTAATGAATATTAATAAAAACTAAAATAATAAAAAATACAATTATATGTCAAATAATAATAATTAACTCTATAGATGGAAAATTATAACCATTCATAGTCAATAGTTGTATAAAAAAACATGAATTTAAAATGGAAAATATAGAAAATGGCGAGACTTTAAAAAATCAATACCCAAGAACAAAATTTATAACAGTAGAAAACTCATAAAACTCCAAGCTTGGAAAACAAAGAACCTTGGAGAAGATAACTACTCCAAACATTGAAAAATGAAAAACTATTTAGGATATCTTTGGGGATTTCTAGTATTTGATACATGACCATGAATTATATACCACATAGCTAAATTTCACAAGATTTTAGTTGAAGGAATACCTAAAACATTTACAATGGTTTCCTAAGGTGTGCATGGCAATGAAACCACAATAGATTAGTTGAGAACTAATTATAATGAAATAGTTTACTTTTTCATTATATGGGGTTACTGAGTAGTTATTTTTCTGCTCTTAATATACCATAATATGGAATCAATAAAAATTTCTTCGAAAATTTACCCCCACCCTCTACTACAACCTCACTCAAAAAAATACATATTTCGGTATTATGAACATATAATAAGTCATTTTTGATGAGTATAAGGAGTGACTTAAGGAATAATGATCAACTTTTCTTCATCACCAATTTTTTTTTATCAAATTCTAATTCAATATTTCTATTATTTTTTACTCTTAATGGATGAAATTATGATTGATATTGATGCTAGAATAGCTTTAGTGGATAAGACTCCAACTGATGCTATAAATCATATATGAAATATGGCCCAAAATTCCCAAAATTTTTTTATATAGGGAATAGATACTTGTAAAACCTACCATTAAAGTTTCTAATTACAAATTTTAGAATTTTGGAATTGACAGTTAATTGAGTTATCCCACCAGTATGATGGGTCAAATTTTATCTAATAATTTCCATTCAAAAACTAAAACTGAACCAATATTTCAAAAATAATTACATTGGGGTATTTGTAATGATCAAGATCATTTTATTAATTAGATTCATCAAACCAAAATAGTATTCTAAAACATTAAATGGGATATTACATAGAACTATATTTCAGAATAATAAAAAATAGTCAATATATGAATAAAAAACCAAATGAGGTCCTTTCATCCCAACCAACATTTCAAACAAGGATAGAATTATCAATACATTCATAGGATAAGAAAATATGATCAAAACAATAGGTATTTTCAATAGTAAAAACAATTCTAAACAACCTCAGTATAATCTGGATCAATTTTATAATCATGCAAGATGTAATTTCACAACATTCCAGAATCTGGATAACAAAAAATTGATAAATAATATTAATTAAGATTCACACCTAGAGGTGATTATAAAGAAAGAAACACAAATATATTAACAAACAATAATTTTTAAAATGTATTAAAAAATGATTCAAATGAAAATAATAATGACTGTTATGAAAAGTCAAGGTAGTGGTAATCTATTGTCATAAGATGATGTAAACATAAGTGGAATTGAAAAGGTTAGTTCAATAATCTTAAAAGGGGAAAAAAAATTTAAAAACTCTAAGATTACATTAATGAACCAAAATCATTTAAGTATTTTTCAACTCATAAATAAATAAAAAAACATGAAAATGTTATAATGGTACTGAATAACGTCTTCATGAATTAAATATTCACAAGTATATATAATCATAAAAATAAGTGAAAATGGATGTGTAACACCTCGTTTTCATGTCAATTTCCCATTAATAATGATTTTTATGTTTTTAAGATTTATGGAGGAATTTTTATAGAGTATGGAGAACTTTTGAGATGATTATGGGACTTTTCAAAAGATTCGCGGTTGGTGCAATGTTTTTGAAAACCATGCACAATGAAACATTGGATCAGGGGAAGGTGCATGAGAGCCACACAGTTTGGAAAAAATATGTTTAATACCAGTAGAAACAATTAAAATTGAGACAATGGGACTTGAAATTTATGGTTCACGTTTTAGAAACCATGATATATAATCATTCGAGGATCCTACTTGGGGAAAATACAGGTGCACAATTAGCGTAGAGGTTTGAACTAATATACTAAAAATCATGATCTCACACATTATGATCTTTAACTCCATATCATTATAACCTATATGGCCCTAACTCTGGTTTCTCTCTTACTAAAGGATATGTTATCTTTTTTAAATCCACCTAGATGTGATTTTGAGGCGATCTGAAGTCTTCTCTTAGTGCATTCAAGCTGGATTCTTACAGAAAGACATCATTTTAATATGTTATTATTATTATTTATTTATATATACTTATCCACATCTAAATATCATTGATAAATGTATTCCATGGATAGATCTATGATAGTCTATGCTGAATAGATTTATAATTGTCACTTTGTTTATTGGGGAAGAGATCTAGTGCATGTTTTTGGATATTCAACTTGATTTCATTTGTGTTTGAGTTTATATCTCCATTTTCTTCATAAAAACTATGGTAGGTGGATTCACTCTTAACACCTTTATTTATAATATTAATGATTGATTTCAAATTGATTTTCCTTAAGAAATTTTATTATGAAAATTTATTTTCAAGCATGATAGAAAGCCTTTTTATTATTGGTTGTCGATTATTGTGGAATAGTGATATTGTTGTAAAAAAATAATTTATAAATTATTTTATGATGTTGATTATAAAATTGTTTCATGGTTTGATTCATGGAAAAAAATTAGTAAATTTGTTTTCCACAATGATATTGTTTTATTGAAATTGATTTTGAATTAAAGTGGTGTTGTCGTTGAAATAGTTATTGAATTGGAATGGTTTTGGAATGACTGTATTGTAATGGTATTTGGGCATAATCGGAGGTGTGTGTTCAGGTTTTATATGAGGCCTGATTTAAATATATTCATGTACTTGGTTCCAACGGTGTAATGAAAATTGGGATATTTGATACCTTGTAATAATTTGGTAGATCGATCAAAGACAGCTCATGAGTTTGGAAATGTCACATTGAAATGAATTGGAGTATGTGTGGGTGTATGTTTTGGAAGGGGATTTTTCAACTACATTTTTTAATGGTTTGGAAAAGGATTCTTGTTTAATTATATGGGAAAAATATTTTAAAAAAATTTGTTAGAAATAGTTTTGATTTTTTTGATCTATTTTTAATTGTATTATATAAATTGTTTTATAAAAATTGGGTTTTATAAATGTTCTGACGTGTTGTATATAAGTGGTGTGTGTTGGGATTTTATCTCGGAAAAAACCATTGAGTTTCATAACTCACCCCTTCTTAATAAAACTGGGGTTTTTTTAGATTTTCTTTTTTGAGACATGAAAAAATGCAATGTATCGCACTTATTTAGTTGTGATTCCTGATACATTTAATGGATTTGGAGTTGGATCATGGAGTTGGTGTCCTAGGAGTCTTTGTGTTTTGTTGGTTTTTGTATTTCACTGTGTACTTTGATATTTATTTCTTACACTATGGTACATGGTTTTATATTTATTTTTATATCAGTGGTTTCTTTGAGTTCTATTCTATTGATGTCATGCATATGTGTTGGTTTATTTGGTAATGTAATTTTTGGTTGGTTATTTCATTTTGAAAGGGAAAATCATCCCCCATCTATTAATAATGCCCATGGAATTTATTTCCATCCTATGGAATCATTGGGATGTATCATAAGGCTGAGTAATATCTAAACACCTTCTCTAGCCAATAAGGACGGACATGATAGTAAAAGTGGTATCAATCTTAGTTTTCCCAATTTTTTTGTGGAATAGGTGGTCTTTAGTCCTCTTAGTATTGGATTTGATAATTATTTTGGTATATTACTTGTGATGTGTTTCTAGTAATGAGTATGATTGATTGGATATGAAATGTAGATAATAAAAATACAAAAATTAACTTTTTATACTGAACGACATATCAATAGGGATACGGGTATATACTCATTTTGGAGACACTTATAGGATATGAAGTCTCATTGTTTTTTGTTTAGCCAATGAGATGAGCATCACATGCATTAAAGGAAGTAATTCCCACTTGGAATTCATATTTTAATTTTACTAATGATATATGATTTCATTCAAAGTGTAGGTTTTTTAATTTTTTTGATATTATTCTCAAATGAATGAGCTTGAAAAGAGAATGGTATTGGTTTTATGAAAATGGTTTGATTTTCAAAAGTTATTGAAAATTTGTCAAAAATTGTTGAACATGGTAAGGGTTGATTTTGGGATTCATTGTTGTGACAGAATGATGTGATAGAATTAAAAATATTAAGCCTTCACATGATATATAGTTATAATTATATTGTTTTTTTTATTATAGAAAATGGTACCTGGTAGGCAACATAGGAACCAATAGAAATATTCCATTGAGAATGTTGTTCCACCTGAGACACTTATGAACCAATAGTTGGTCCAAATAATCACATAGGCTTTTCAAACTATTAAGCCATGACTAATAGTAGATACTCTTTTTAGAATATCCATCACATCTGAAAATTCAATTAGATATAGTATGGATATTTTCAAAAGATATGGTGATAACTCTAACATTAAGTCCAATAGGAATAGGGACACCATTTCTCTTGGAGGATGAACATATCTGAATCTTACCCAAATAAAAATTAACATTACTCCAAGTCCCATGACAATGCCTAAATTTTTTTAGTGTGGTTCACTAAGTCACTAAAACTAAAAGTGTACAGCACAACTCATAATATTCCATCATTGCAATAATATGGGGAATTTTCAGTGCTATTATTGAAATAACCCATGGTTGGGTTTTAGTGACACTCCTCATGTGTCACAGACATCGTATACATCAACAGAACAAGGGTGGTAGAATAATCTTCTTAAACAGAACATAGTAATCAATGGTGATCCAATGAATACCATGTCTCCTCAAAAATGGAAATATAAACTGAACAATATAGAATAGAGTTCAGTAAGCATGAAATTAAATGGATATGAGCAGGTTACTATGGATGATCAAGCTGGACCATCAACCATGAGAAGTATGATTCTTCCTAATTCTACCTTTATGAAGGATTTTTTATATGAGTGTATCCCATTGCATTATTACTTATCATGTTTTGGATTTTCTGAGTTTAAAATTTGAGATATTTTCATCTATATTAAAACCTCAAACTCTTCAAGGTGAAAGAGAATTTTGAGCCTTTCTGTGCAGAGATTGTTATATAATTGTTCATGGAGTTGAAATAGTATGGGATTACTCAATACTATAGAGAATTTTCTATGATATAATATTTTTTAGGGATTGGTTGAAATTGTACAGATCTCAAATCGACTATTGTACTAGTAAGGTCGAATCTAAAACTAATGATCCCATCAAGCATCAATTTGGAGGAGTCCTTGGTGTATATGCAGTTGAAATGATTATGATGGAACTAAAGTGTAGATGAAATCATACCAATTGGTGGATTTGAATTTGGAATTGATGGAAGAGGTCTAGGATGGTAGCATTCTAGTAGTGGTTGATCAGTTACCTAATGTTTTTCCTAAAAATTGTTCACTGTTTTCACCCATTAGTGAAGTGTAGTTTACTATTAATATTTTTCAATAGACTAGTTATATTTTTCTTCCAACCTATCTGATGGAAATAATTGAATTAAAGGTTGAATATGCAGTTAGAAGAGATAAAAAGTAAAGGGTTTTATTGGATGAACACATATATAAGGGAAGAATTTGTTTTTAATACAAAAGGTTGATGAAACTCTTCAATTATATGTGGATTATCATAAACATAACCATGTTATAATAAAAAATTGGTATCCAATTCCATGCATAAGTAATCTGTTCAGTAAATTTTGAGGGGTTCAGTGGTTCTCCAAAATTATATTGCGATTATAATATCACCATTTTCGAGTTCAGAAGAAGGATATCCTGAATAGAGCTTTTAGAAGTATATATAATGATTATTAATATGTGGACATTCATTTCAGTTTTAAAAATACACCAGTGGACATTTTGGATTTTTTGAATTGGATATTTTAAATATATCTAGATTTTTTTTTCTGATGGTGTTTTTGGATGACATTTTGATGTATTAAAAGACATGGTTTGAACATGAGAAACACTTTGATAAGGTGATGCGAATATGAAGAGATCATTATTCGTATGGTAAATTTTCAATGTGGGATTTTTGGAGTAAGAGGTAAATTTTTCTAGCCATATAATTTCTAAATGATATGATTCTATGGATCCAAAAAATAGAGGTTATTGTATATTTAAAAAACACCCCAAAATTTCTTTAAGATACATATTTTATTTAGTTTTTCCTATTATTACTAATGATTTTTTGATTATATCCCACTAATAGTTTCGCCAATGATAGATTTTATAAAGCAGAATGTTCCATTTCAATTGTACGAGGAATTTTAGAGGCCTTTTCAAGAGCTGAATTTTCACCTTACATGAACACCCATCTTGATACTATTTTAATTGGGACAAGGGTACATAGACTATTGTGATGCATTAGGATTTGGGTTGGTAATTGTTCTCATAAAGGGAGATCTTATTTTTTCTTATGGCCAAAGATAGTTGATATTGTATTAATATAACTACTTGAAACAGTATTTAGAGTTACTTATCATAGTCCATGCCGTGTAGATGTATAGTTATTATATATTTGGTGAGAAATTTATAGATTATATAGATCATTTGAGCTTGAAACATTTTTTATCACAAATGTATTTTAATCTGAGACAATTAAGATGGATGGATTATCTACAAATGTTTTAATTTTAATGGATGTATACATTAGGAAAATGATAAAATGTGGTAGATTAATTATGAAGGAACTAATAAGAAAAAATGTAAAAAAGAAGCTTCATATGAGGGATAGTTGATGTTTGTCCCAGTTCACATAAACTTGGAATGTGAAGATAGAGGTGACATTATAGTTTTCTTTCTAGATTCGTTTGTTCCTAATTTTATGGATATGTTTAAAGTGGCCCATATGTAAAATGTATAATGTGGGGATATGAGGACATAACTCGATTGTGGGGAGACTATTGGTTCTCAGATACTATATGGGAGTTCAGTTTTTTGGTTATGAAATTGGATGGGCATAATTATATATTTTCAATAACATATTCTTCATTATTACCAACATTCAACATGATTTTTTCATCATAAAATATGTAATATTTATAAGGTATTGAAATAAAAAAATGCATTTAATATGAATACGAATGTGGATGAGTTTTTTTCAAGATCATTAACTTTTTTGAAGGTTAATGCAAAACATCATCAACCCACAATTATGTTGCAGTCATTTCCTATTCTTGTTGGAAAATGGAGAAGATATCTGTAGAATTTTTAATAGGTCTCCCTATAACTGTTTGACAACATGATTCCACATGGGAGATGGTGGATCAGCTCACAAATATGGCTCATTTTAATTCTATTATTGAATCTCGTATGGTCGAAGAATTTTAAAAAATATATATTTCCAATAAGTGTTAAAGAGGCATGGAATACCAGTTTCCATAATTTCAGATCAAGATCAACGGATTACATCTCATTTCAATAAATCCTAAAATTAATCCTATATGACTCAATTGACTATGAGTATGGAGTATCATCCTTCGATGGACGGACAATAAGAACAAATGATACAAATTTTGGAATACATATTGATGGCATGGGTAATAGATTTTTGAATCTCGTGGGAAGGGAACAATCATCTATTGGAGTTCACATACAACAATAGATACCAGGCCTCGATACATATGTATTTGTTTGAAGTATTGTACGGTCATTCTTTTCATTTTCCACTTTTTGGGTATAAACATGTGAGAATTCTATTGTTGGGCCGAGCCTTATTCAAGAAATAATGGATATGATTCAGTTGATTAAGAAAAGGATAGAGACGACTCAGATTCATCAGAATTAGTAGTTCGACCAACTTTGATGGTCATTTTCCTGGAACGTGAGTGATCATATTTTCTTGAATATATCTCCTAGGCATGGGCATAGTCATTTTGGGAAGAATGGGATGTTATCTCTTAAATACACATGACCTTATGATATACTAGAATGGGTTGGAGAGGTAGAAAATCCATTAGAATTTCTATGTTGTTCCCATGTGGTTCATAATGTTATTTATTTATATCAGCTAAAAAATTATTTGCATGATCCTAACCATGTGATTTGATGGGATCACATTAAAATAGAGTCGGATGATTCATTGGTGCACATGCCAGTTTTGATTTTGGATAGACCCGAGAAAGTTTTGAATGGAGAAAATCATTATTCTAGTGTGTGTTTTGGGGAGACATGGTAAGATTTAAAAAGATACACGAGAACAATAGAAGTAAATAAACGAGAAATAGTTATAATCTTACACCAAAATGATAGTTTTTTTAATTTCTGATGATATAAAATTCAATGGTGGGGAGAATGTATCACCCCAAATTTCTAGAAAGTAACCCTTTTATTATACTTTTTATGTATGTATAGTTTATGGGTGAGGTTTGGGATTGTTTTAAGAACATTTGATATGTTTTGGGGGATTTTTTAAAGGTTCACAGTTGTTGCACTATTTGGGAAAACCATGCAACACGTAAAGAAAATATTAAAATATAAAACACGGGCTTAATGGAAGGCTCATGAGAGACACATAGTTTTTTCAAACCATTTGGTAGTAAAAGAGTAACCGTAAAACTCTGGACAGTGGGCATTGGAATAACTGATGTATGGTTTGGAAACCATGTGAGGTTCAATCTTGGGATAGAAGCTAGTATATTTTTTTCACATGGTTTTCCCAACCATGAGACTAACGATGTGGTAGATAAAAGTGATATCCTAAAATTTTAGATCTCATTTGTTTCGATTTATAAATACCTATTTTTTCCTCCTATCCATCCTTAAATTTATTTTCTATCCTCCCAAAGGCTAATGAAGCTTATACAATCAATCTAGTGGTGAACTAAAGGCCTCTCTTGGTATTTTGAAGATGGATTCCTACGATAAGGCATCATTTTATGTCCTTTTGTATGGTTTTCGATAGATCTACTTCCCCCTCCCTCTCTATTTCCTAGATCTATGTCCATTGTGGATAAATCTATGATTAATTATTCCAAATAGATAGAGATATAACTTTTATTTCATTGGGGAAGAAAATCCATTTTGGGATTTTTTTTAAATTGAACCAGGTGTCATGGGCATTTGAGTGACATTGTTTATTTTCACCATAAAACCCTATGTAGGTGGATTCATTCTCAATTCCACTATTTTTAACATGAAGGATTGATTTAAAATTTAATTTTTTTGATTGAAATTGATACTGAAAATTGATGTGAAAGCATGATAGAAACCTTTTTTAGTAGTGGATGTCAATTTTTTGTAGAATTGTTTAATTGTTGTGAATAGTTCTTTGAAAATAATTTTTAAATGTTGATTGTATAATATTTTATTGATACGAATAATGGAATATTGTTTTGTGAAAAAATTATCTCAATAAAAATATTTTTTTATGGAAATGGTTTTGGCATTGAAATAGTATTGGCATTGAAATGGTATTGGAATTAGAATGGTTGTAAAATGATTGTATTGTCATGGTTTTTTTGGAATACAAGGTGGTTTGTATTCATGTTACAGAATAGGTTTGGTTGAAATATGACCTTTTTAATTGTGCCAAATGGTTAATGACACATAGGATATGTTTTACCTTTTGACGACTTGGTGGATCGATGGGAGGCTGGTCATGAGAATGTAACTATCCCCTAGACATGAAATTGTGGATGTGTGAGTGTGTGGTTTGGAATGGTTTATGCCATTTTTATTGTGAAACGTTTTGAAAAAAATTTGTGGTTTTTTCCATGAAAAATGGTTTGGGTTTGGAAAACAATTATTCCTAGAAATATTTTCATTTTTTGATAATCATTTCTCAACTTTTTTCTATAAATATTTTTATATATGTTATATTATATAAATTTTATAACAGGTTATATCCTAGTGGCATTAGAAAGTAAGTAATTTGTAGAGAACATAATGAGTATCATTACTCACCCCGACTTTGTAACTTTTGTGTGTTGGTAATTATTTTTCATCGGGACATGGGAAAATGTATCATATCACACTTATATATTTCTGAATCATGATAATTGGCATGGATTCAGAGTTTGAGAGTGGATTTGGTTTCCTTGGACTCTTTGAGTTTTTAATGTTTTGACTTTCATTGTGTACATTGATATTCTATTCTTTATTTTTGGTACATGGTTTTAGATTCATTTTTAATCATGGGTTTATTGGAATTTTCTTCCATGTATATAATGAAAACTTTTGTGGTTTATTTGGTTATGGAATTTTCTGTTGGTCATTTTATTTTCAAATTGAAAATCATCCCTCATCTATAAATGAAGACCTTTTCATTTATTTCATGCCTTTGGCATCTTGGGGATTTCACTTAAGGCCAATTAATATCCTATCAAATTATCATAAAAATGAGGAGGGGTGGGGTGTTACAGGATGAAATCATACCTGAATGATCATTTTGGAATTTTTGGAATTTTTGGGATATTATAAAGGAATAAAAAAGGTTCCTTATGACCAGAAAATGAAATAAAGATCCTCTGCATTATCCTCTAGGTAGTCCCCTATGAAGAATTGAATTGAAACTGATATGGATTGCGAATTTCATGAGAAATTTATGAAATTTAATGATAATATTATCTTATTAAATGATGTTAAAAATCCATAGATATAATAAATAATTCAAAGAAATGTGTACCTATAAAAATAAGGTCATGGTATGTGTGAATTTCAACATATGGAGGAATTTTTCCTATATGATCCTTCATTATCACCCTATAAATGAGATTTTCCAGTAATATTTTCTATCCCTTGTGTAATTGGATAAAATAACTTTCGGGATTTTATGTTAGATATATAAGCTTCCATAAATTTTATGCCTTATCTATATTTTATTTCTTGGAGGATGGAATGATCTAGAAATACATAAAAGATATCCAACTATCTAATAGAATTATTGATAATCTAGATTTATTTAAAGAATATTTTTTGGAATGGATAATGGATGTTGTTTTCCATAAATATTTTTATGTTTCAAACATGGAAGATATAAAATTCAGGGCTCATGCACCATTAATTCTAGGTTATATTATTTTTGAAAAATGATTCATTTATAATAACTATTTATAAAGGGTTTTATTATTAAACGATGAAATATTTTGAAATATTTTTTCAACTAAAATTAATTTCTTCAATATCTTTTCTTACACACAACACAATGTTCAAATGAACCATGATATTCTATTATTATATTATTATTTAATAAAACATTTATCTCCTAGCTGTTAGATTTCTCGCTATGAATAGAATTATATAAATTCTGAAATGTATATATATTTTACATGTATGAAATAAATTCATTGGTTATAAATTGATTATAAATAAAAATAAATATCATTTGAAAATAAATGAAATATTTTAATAAAAACATGTTTATGGAAGTAAAGTGATTTTATCCTAATAAATTAAATTATTCCATACAGTTGAATTATTTTAATTAAATTAATATATTACATACTCAATAATTTTTTTCAATTCATCTAATAGTTTTTATAGACATGTGATAATAATAAATATTGCTTTGTGTATAAAATTTATATTAAAAAATGGTTTCATCTCATTTTGAGAACTTCCATAAAGGTAAATATTTTCCACTTTTATAAAATGTTTTTTAAAAAATGAACTTCATTTTTGAAATAAATATGAATAAATTATTTTGTTCAAAAATGTATACAATTTTCTGAATATATAAATATTTTGATGAATAGTGAAAATACTAATTTACATTAAGAATTATCTTTTTGTTTAAAGAATTTACAAGATCCATTTTTCTAAATAATCATTTTAAAAGTAAATTTAGTACAATTATATTATAAATAAACCAATTTAATTCTTTATAATAAATTAAATTTTTGATTTTTATATGAAAACATTTTATACTTATGCAGACATTTTCTTCAGAAATTTTCATTTTTCTATCACATCATCTGGTATTATATTAAATTAAATTATTCCACTTTTGTGAATTGGATTTGATAAAATGGATTAAATATTTAGAATAAGATTATTTTATATCATATAATAATTTAAAAATAATTTTTTCATAAATAATAGTAAAATAATAAAAATTAATTACTGCTCTTAAGGTTAAAATACGGTTTTTTGCATTACATACACATGCAAAAAATTAATTTTAAAAATAACAAGGATATTTGTTAAATAAATTTTATTCAATATATAGAATAACTGAGTATAAATTATCCAATAATTCAAATTTTAATTTTTAGATATAAAGAAAAAAATTACCTAGGTACTGAAAAAGAGACTAGTTGCTATTGTGAAAACATAAATTTTAAAAGTGAGTACTCTTGGAGTCTAAGGGAATAACCTGAATAAAACACGTGTCTTATTTTAAATTCATTGATTGAAAATATAATTTATAAAATACATTATTTTCAATTTTTTGATAGGAATTTCATGATACTGACTTTCAATTATTGAAAAAATTTGGGTATTTACAAAAATTTCCCTTCCTGACTTATAAAAAGGGACCTCTTACCCTAACTTATAAACAAATATTAAGCCACATTTAATTACCAAAAACTACTAAAATATCTCCCAAACAACCTTATCTAGGTTATATAGATATTTTTATTCACATATGACCAATCCTAGGGTTCTTAGTAAAAGATCCAAAATAGGGTTTTCTAAGGGAAGGTTATTGTCTTAACTAAGCTCATTCTATTAACATCATCTCTTACGACCTTAATTAATGATATTATAATTACAATATAATAACACTATTATATAACTTAAATTGATATTTTATTATGTTAATTAAATAAACTACATCCAACTCCCCTTCCCTCAAATGGAAAATGAAACTATCGATCATGTGTACGGTAGACTAGTGCCTCACAAACCGAAGCACGTTTTTCCATGAATACATATAACAAGTTAGTATAAAGATGGATTTAAATTATATATATTATTTATAAAATAATTATACAAAAATAATTATAATGTCACATATTTTATCTTACCTTCCAATCCATTGGAAGATAATAACACCACTCATGTGTACGTGTTGAATACCACCTCCACTAAGTGATGCGATATGTATTTTATTTTATTTATACATGGAATTTAATAAATGTATAAATAAGAATTAAATCTGATATTTGTTAAAAAATAATGATTATTTTAAAGGTAAAATATTATTTTCCCTTCTTTTATCTTATCTATCATGATAAAAAAAATATAATTAATGAAAATGTGCGGCCTACCGTCTCCATGAACTGTGTAATCTATTTTATATGTATAATTTTTATGGATTATTATAAATATTTTATATATAAATAATTAATATATATGATATTTATATCAATTTTATAATTATATTGATGACCAAACCATGATGAAACTAAAATTACTAAAAATAAAATACTAAAACATACATGAAAAACGAAGCAGTCGTTTTATGAAACATGACTTTTGCTAGGAATTGTTAAAAAAATGTAATAAAAGATAATAATTAAATTATATATGATATTATATATATATATATATATTATAGTTATATAATAGTATTATCATTGACCTATATTTACTATATAGGATTTCCAAATGTGTGTGAATAAATTCGATACTTGAGGTAAGAGATTATTTCCCCAATTTATCTTCCATGGGAAATATGTTATGTTTTGAACCTATATAATTTTATGAATATTATATACAACCACATAGATATTTTACATGATTATTTTTTTATTCTAATGATCTATATGGTTTTATTTAATTTTTTTCTTTCATGTGGGTTATGATTCAAAGGATACCAATGTGGTAAAGGTTTTATGTTATAATCTCATTTTTTATCATGATTATTTTTGATTTAGTTTCCAATGTTGAAATATTATTATATATTTATAAATAAGGTCGTGAATTTTATTATCATCTATTTATTTCATTCAAATACATGTTTCCCTTACATTTTTATTCTTGTATGTATTATATATTCCAAAGTATTGTTTTCAATGAAAACCCAACATTATCTATCTCTTTTTTCGAAAACCCTTTGTCATCAATGACAATGTTTAATAAAAATTATTTTAAGAATTTAATTTAATTTTTAAAAATGTAATTAAGTTATTTTTTACAAATTTTTAAAATTCCCAAAAAGTAAAATTAATATTTTTTTCTTTTTTAAAATGAGGTATGTGTGACTTTTTATGGAAAATGTGAGCAGAATATTTATTCTAATGTATACAGCATGAAATCTATTTTCCTCTATCATGACTATTAAATTATTTAATCACACATTACTAGATCCCATGGTTGTTTTCAAAGAAAATTTTTTTTAAAATTTTTGGGAAATTATTATATTGTAGGGGACATTTTACTCAATAGTATATTAATGTTATTTTTATTGAATTTGTATCAAAAACTCAAACAACCATTTATATAGCTTATATATTATTTATGGTATGGTATAATTCTACCAAACATATAAATTATGTTGATATTTTATGATCATAATGAATATATTTTCATGTTCCCCAATTTTTTTAATGGTTTATGTTACGATGAAATTTTTATGAAACCCAATTACATTCAATGGGATATAATTTGATGAATGTTTTAAGATATTGTGGAACAAAAATGGATAGATTATGTGACAAGGTGTATATATATTTCCCAATAATTCATTTGGTAATTGTTAATGTTCAATGAGTGTAGAAGGTACATAAGATTTTATCCCAATCTTGAAAACAGTGGGTACACAAGATGTTATATGATGCCTGAAACAAGATGGTACACATGAGGTTAACCCAAGAATTAATCAATTTTGTAAACAGGAGGTTATCCCATGCCCGAAATAGGGTATATGAGAGGTTCTCCCAAGCCCAAGGTAGGTACACTTGTGGTTATCTTATTCCAAACAAGTTATGAATTTCAAATGGGGTTTCCTTCACATAATATTTTATATTCTTATGTTTATTCCACAAATCGATGTCTTATTCTATTGTTATTCTCTCAATTGTTATGTTATTTGATTCATTAAGGATTTCTGTCTTATGAAAATCCATTATTTATTCATAAAATCATTTTTGTTATATATGATATACAATGTATAGTTAAAAAGTGTTTTCTCTGGTTATTACACCCTTATGCTCATTTTATATCGATATATGTTCTGTTCCATTACTACTAATATGATCTCACAATTTCTTATGTTTCATTTCCCCGTGTTATGAAGAATATTGTGATTTATGATTAGTAAAAGAAGTTTTCTAGTTCTGAGGAAGATAGTGGGAGATATATTATTTCACATATAAACCATGTTTTATGAATCCTTGTTTCTAAAGGCAGTAGACCTAATTTATTAGAGTGTGGTTAATAATTTTATGTAATGAATAGTTATCTAATATATGTGATATATATGTATAATATGTTTTTAAATTATGGTTGGTATCAATGATAGGTTTCGGTAACCATTGGAAACTATGATGAGAAAACATTAATGAGTTCCCAAGGGATATTTTTAAGGATAAGTCCAACTATATGAAAATGACCAGGATTTTAGGATCAGTATTGTTTGAGTAGTTTAGAATCAATTACTTCCATTATTTATACTATATATTGTTGGGACTCTGGAATAGTTGAACTGGGGGATAATAATAATGAAATGGAATTATTTGGTTTTGACTCAATAATCACCTAATGCTTGACAATAGGCCTAGTGGAAAACGTGGTTTAACACACCCATAGGGTCTTTTTGTAAATTAAAAAAACATTAAAACATTCTTGAGGGATTTTGATGAATTATTTCCCTGAATAACCTAACTTAAAACTATTGTGTCATTTACTGAAAGAATGTATCATGATTTAAACATAATATAATTGATTTTTTATGGTTATGTAGTTTCTCATTATGAATATCATTTCTCACACTATTATATCTTCTGTTATTAATTTGTTGGAACCAAAAGTTAATTGGTTAATATAAAATATGAAGGACAGTGTGTAATGATAAACCAATTGTGATGCTGACTAGTGTAAAGAATATTATGATTATAACATCAAATTTATCATGATAAATTATTTAAAACATTCACATTAACTGACTCTCAGACTCACTAATGATGAGAAGTATATTTTTTTCTATGATATTAGATGGTGGGGAACTTAAAATAAAGAATATTAATTTTTATATGTGCTAATAATATGGAAATAAAAAATCAAGGGAATACCTCAAATGAGTGAGAAGATGTTTTATGTGTGGAGAAGAAGGAAGAACATATGTAATTTCCAAGGAAATATAAAAGGTTATGTTTATGCTAGTAATCATAATAATAGTTTTCCTATGCCATAAAAATTATTTTAATGTTATATATATATATTTATAAATTATGGGAATTTTTTAAATCGATGTCCTGGGAGGAAATCATAGTGAGAGGATCCACAACATTGTAAGATTAATTTTTTTTATGATAATGATACTAAAAATGAAATATTCATGGATGTAGGTATTAAAGAATATGATGAAGAATCCTAGTTAATGTTTTAAGGATGAAATGGAATAATTGAAGTGTCTATATATTGGAACTGAAGAATTAGAGAAGATGAATAATGTGATATATGAGGTTTTTTTTGTAAAAACATTTCATTGTTGATTTGAAATAATATATTAAATTGTACTTTTGACCTGAAATTATTTTATTAAAAGATGAAATTTAATGATAAAAATAAGATTTAATGAAATATAACCCTAAATATGTTCCTCATGTTGAGATTCTAGTTCTTTGTTGGGATAACGAGAATATTGATCTGGATAATGTAAACTCGATTGTATTGATGGCCTTGGATCTGATTAATGATTTTATGAAAGGGTGGGTTAGGTAATCACTAATGGTTATTTTATTATTTTTGTATTTATGGAATATATTCTATAATATATGGTTTCTTTAAGAAATGAGGAAGAATATCTTTTTGAATTGTGGTTTTATGGTAATTATTTTTATTACCATGTTTTGGGAGAATATATGACCAAGTTATTCACATATTTTTTATGTGAAAATAAATAAAAACGTTATGATATTTGAGGTATTAATGTTAAGTTTATTTTTGAAATTTAGTGATCTTGTTTCAACATTTTTTTTATTTTACAAGTTTATTAAGTTTAACTATTAATGGAATTGTTTTAGTTGAACAATTGAAACAATTTTATATATTATTGTATTATTTTATAATGTTATTATTTATATATATTGGTAAAAATTTAATAAAAATCATGGGTTTAATGAAAAATAATGTTACAAGGAATAAAATGTCATTATTTTATAGATATTGTGATCTGTTAGTCCTTCATGCATAAAAATTTCATCTTTTTTTCTTGGAGTTATAATTAAAGTGTAAATTGATCAATGCACAAAAAATGAAAGATATTTTCTTAGTGAAATTAAAATAAATCAAGGAAGTATGTTTTATCATGTTCTATATCATGATAGTAAAAATATCTTCATCATTAGGAAATGGATATTGAGATAAAAATTCTATCTTATTATATTAATTTCTAATGACTCATTGGTCTTTTAACTCATTATAAGATTATCATTTTGTGGTGTTTAATTTTTTGGACCATGTTTTACATCACACTCTATTAATCATTAGGTTTTAATATTCAATTCCATGCATTATTTTTACATTCCAATATTGTTATAATAATTTTTAATTTAATTTATCGTTATTCAAAAATTTCCTTTATATTTACCTTTACCTTTTTTGTGAAGAGGATGTTTTATTAACACTTTTTCTATTTTGGGTTTTACATAAAGGAATTTTAAAATTTCAAAACATAGATTACCGAGTTCATTTTCAAAATAATGAAGAAGAAATTTAATGAATTTTGGAGAATATAACAGACTGATATTTTTTTATATATGTGTATTAAATAAATTTAATTTTTTCTGTATCTTGTGTTACAAGCAACAAAATATCCAAATGAACCATGATATACTACTGAAATATTATTATTTTTCATGAAAGTTATTGTCTAGCCATTGAATTAGTGGAAATTAATAACACAAAATAACTTATAAAAATTACATGGTTCACACATATATAAAATCAATTCATTTGTCATAAACATATTGGAGATATAAATATAATATGATAATAAAGGATATATATTTTCCAATTTTTTTTTCTTTCAAATATTGTTTTTGATAATAAATTGAATTATTCACTATTGGTGAATTATTTTAATAAAATTTAAATTTACTATATTCAATAAATAAATTTAACATTATTATAATGTTTTTTATGTGAACTCAAATTTAATAAATCCTGTTTATCATTAAAAAATATATTTTTCATAAAAAACAGTTTCATCACATTTTTTGTACATATTTGATAATTAATTTCATAAAAAATTATGAAATTTATTTAAAATATAAACCTAATTTTCAAAATCAGATATTTAAAATTATCATAAAATAATTTTTTTATAATTTTCTGAATGCATTGCCTTTTTGATTAATTGTAAAAATATTTATTTTTATTAAAATTTTCATTTTTGTTTAAATAATTAACAATGTCCAATTTTTTTATTGTTTTAAAAGTAAAATTAGTTCAATTATATAATAATTAATCCAATTTATGACATTATAATTATTATTTTGTTTAATTTTTTTATAAAACCTTTTTTACCAATGGACACTTTCTTTAGAAACTCGTTTTTTACAACGTCTAATAGTTTTATTTCAAATTAAATCCAATCTATTATTTGAAATTGATTTAATAAAATGGTTTAGATATTAGAAATAATACTAATTTATAATAAATAATAAATTTAATTTAAATTTTCTCATAAGGAATAGTAGGATAATAAAAATAATTACTATGGTCATTGTTAAAACGAGTTTTTTCTCATTACATAAGCATTTGTTAATAATAATTTTAAAAAGATTATAATATTAATTTAATAAACATTAGTTAATATATCATGTAAATGGGTGATAATTTTTAATTATTATCATATTATTTGTATCATTAAATGATAAATTAATTAAGTAAATAAAAAGAAACAAGTACCATGATGAAAAATAAAATGGAAAAAATGAGTAAACCTAGAGTCTAGGAGAATACAATGTTTAAAACATGTTTTATTTTGTGTGGTGGAGATATAGATAGATTATATAATCCTTATAATATATTATTTATCAATTTTTTAGGCACATGAATTTAGAGTGTCTTCCCATTATTAAATAGTTTTGGGTATTTAAAAAATGAGGCACTGAAATTATAAAATGGGACCTCCTCCTCTCACATATGTACATCTATTATTTAATTATTTTTACCAAACCGTAAAAGAAATATCTCCCCAAAATCATTATACTTGTTTTATAGCTTCTATTATTCACAAAATTCCCACAATATAGTCTATAATAAGAGATCCAAAGGATTTTTTTCTTACTGAATGCAACTGTATGCATTAATCAATATATTGTTTACCTCTTCTATCACCAAATTCATTCCTGATTTAATGATTACAATATAATAAAAAATATATTACATATACCAATATTTTATTTTTTTAATTTAATAAACTATATCCATATCCTCTTCAATCGAATGGGGAATGAAACCATCGATCGTGTGTATAGTGGACAACTGTCCCATGAATCTATGTAATGTTTTCCCATCATAGCCTCTTATGGGTCGATATAATAATGGATTTAATGCATATATATATATATAATATTTTTTAAAAAATTATAATATCACATATAGATTCTTACATTCATATATAATGACAAAAAATAAAATCGCATGTTCGTACGCATGGACTAATGCTTCAATGAAGTCATAGGATATGTTTTTCATTTTATTTAAATATAGATGGTAATAATTGTAGATTAAATGAATTTGTGTTATATATTTGACATTAAAATTATCAACTAAAGGTGATATTTTATTTTCCTTTATTTTATTTCA
This sequence comes from Viscum album, assembly GCA_963277665.1. Taxonomy (NCBI): domain Eukaryota; kingdom Viridiplantae; phylum Streptophyta; class Magnoliopsida; order Santalales; family Viscaceae; genus Viscum; species Viscum album. The sequence continues at coordinate 284,580,942 of OY728153.1, read as the reverse complement.
TCTTTTGGGAAAATAGAAACAACATTCATGCTTATGTACATCATATCGTCTCTATAAATGATGTAATTAATTTTCAATCTCTAACTTTTATAGATTACTCAAAATAAAAATATAATGAATATATATAATATTAATATCATGGTTAAAATTATGGATATTATTTAACAATGTTCAATGTATATGTATGGAAAATACTCTATGAAATCATGTTTGACAAATGAAGCATTTGATGCCCGAAATGTGATTTTTACAAGGCATATTTTATAAATGAGTAACTAAATGTAATAATTAATTCATATATGCTGTGATATTTATGATTAAAGTTATTTAATAGTAGTATAATAATCCTATATTTATTATACAAGATGTTTTAACATCTATAAATAAATTCTGGACATGAGGAAAGTGATTATTGGGTAAGTTTTTCGACTTTGGTGCATATGGTATGTTATACATATATCTTAATTTATGAGGATTATTTAATTACCATTTGAAATTTTATATAAATAATTTATTTATTGTATTTATAATTAATGTTTAATTTAATTTTATTCTGTTATAATCCTTACGCTTCAAAAGTTTCCAATGTGGTAAAAGTTTTACCTAAAAATTTGATTTTTAATGAAGGTTATTTAGGATTAAGATTCCAATGGTGAAATAATATGTTCTATATCTCATGAATATAATAGATTTTATTATAATGTATTTATATACTGTATATACATATTCTATGTATATTTATCTGTCATTATTTTACCAGTAGTTCAAAATAATGATTTTAAATAAAAAAATTCTTTATCACCCTCTTTGATCAAATTCCCTTCTTCTTCCAGGACCATGTTTTCTAAATAAATCAATATTATTTTTTAATTTTACAAAAATATAATTTAAATACATTTTTACCCATGTTTTAATATTTAAAAATGTTTTAAAATGAATATTCTTGTATTTTTCCAAATGACATACTTTATAATTTTTATGGGAAATGTGAAAGGAATCTTAATTTTAGATTTATTTTATAGGAATAGTATTTTCAACCATCTTTTAAAATCTATTGATTAAAATATCCATTACAAGTTTCCATGGTTATTTTCAAATCAAATTTTTTCTTTAATAGTAGGGAATGTTTTATATTGGTAAATATATTTACATAATCAACGTTTTAATGATATTCTTATGGATTTTATATTCATCAATGAAAACATCCTTTGTTATTTCTTATGTTTATATGGGGTTATAATATCATCATATGATCAATAATATTTCTCTAGATGACTTTTTATTATAAGGAAGACATTTTTATGAATCTCATTTCATTTCCACGGGTTCTTCTATGACAAAATTTTTATAAAACCCATTTAATTTATATAAACTATGACATGATGAATGTTTTATGAACTCATGACACACAAATGTACAGATTATCTGATGGGGGAGACTTAAATCTCTCTCCAATGAATTTGGGTATGATTTTTGTTTATGTGATCAGAGGCTTCCTAACAGTTCATCCCAATATCGATATAATATGGTACATTGGAGGTTATCCAAATACTGGAGAAACATGTTATATAATATTTTACCCCATTAATATAAAAAGGGTAAATTGGGTTTATCTCAATCCCCAAATTTGGTACATAAGAGATTAACACAAGCCATAAGTACGTACATGGGTGTTTATCCCAAGACAACATGTTATGAATATCGTGGTGGGTAGTCCTGACATAAGATTTTCTATTATTATATGTATTTCACAAATGAACTTCATATGTCAGTGTTATGATCTCAGGTCTTGTGTTTCTTTCTTACGTCATGATTTATGAATTATGAAGTACAAAGATTTATTCGATGAATTAAGTTTATGATATATGATATGTAGGGTACAGTTTTCAAATGTTTTACTCGTGTTTCCTTACCCTTATGTACATGTTATATTAATATATCCCCTTTTCACTCATATTTTTAATCTAAGATAGCCCCTTATTATTATTCCTTTAACTAGGTAATGAAGAAAGTAATTATATAAGATATCCCTAAGAAGGATTCTAGTTATAAGTAGATTATTTAGTGAAGATATAGCTCCCTTATGATCTGGTTATTTATGAATCAGTGTTCTTAATGACACTAGACCTAAAAAATTATGAAATAGATCATGATATTATACAATGAATAGTTATATATTAATATATGAATATATATATGTGTCTGTGTGTGTTTTTGTATTAAATGAGTGGACATTTATATTGTATCTAATGTTTATAGGTAAAATATTTAACTTTTTAATATCTAAATCAATGAAATATCATGTGGAAGATCATTTTCGACATCATGTTAACCCAATTGATTAATTTTATATATATTTGTTTCATGAATTAATTCCTAATAATAGACCACTAAATTATTTATAAAATGATGATTTGTCTGGTAATTAATATATTTCAACTGAAAATATTGAAACTTGTTGAAATTATTTTCATTCCAAATTAGAATTTTAAAAAAATGCATTTTATTTGGAATTTATCAAAAATAAAATGGGAGAATCTCTATGGTTTTTTCTGAATGTTATGTTTAGATGAAGGAGGATTTTACTATGGTTTATAAAAAATTAATTTTTGATAAAAATTATATAATATTAACTGAAAATTATTTTTAAATGGCTAAATAAGATTTAAAATATTCTACACTTTATGAGATTTAGGGTAATTAATAGTTTCCACAAAATTTTAATGTAAAATAAAGGCTGAAACTTTTAATGTACAATGAGATTACACAATTTTATACTTTAAAACCACCTATTTTTTTTGTTAATGGATGAAATCATGTGATTCAATTAGAATTTATTATTTTATTATATCCTAGAACATATTTTTGGTGTTTGAACAGTTGTGCTACTAGTTTGGAGTTTTAAAAATGTGTTATTCCGAGAAAAGAATAAGAGATCAAAATAATTGAAGAACAAATATATCTCATTGTTTCTAAAGTGGAAAACCCACCTAAACTTGAAAATAAAGTTATTTTGTAAAAAGAAAAAGAATATTACATGGGAAATGAATATACTAGTCATAATTTCTATTTAATTTTCAATTAATAAAGAAAAACAATTAATAGAGTTCATAAAAATAATAGGAAGACTACTGGTTAGACTATAGATGACTTTCTATAGGTTATTACTTCAATGATCATTCCTATAATTCTTTTTTGTTATAATTACATTGTTATTATACAATTAAAAATGATATTTAAATCATCCCTTCTAGAGGATGTTAAAAAAGTTGTTAGTACTTGGTTGTGGGTTTAATTTATCTTATTTCAAATAGAAAATAGTAAAACCTAGTCTATATTTTCATAAAAGTTTGAGTTCACTATTTTTAATATTTATTTTCTACAATTAGTAACGAATACGAAAGAATAAAATTCATGACTAGTTCTGTAGATATAGTTGCTTCAAGGATTTGACATAGATATCCATGATAGGAATGGAATTGAGAGTATTATGGCTTGTCAATAAAGAAAGTTACCCATTGATGTTTTTTTATTAAATTCATATGTTGAACCCATTAGAATGTTTTTTTATTGGGGTGAAAAAATATTATATTTTTATTGATAAGAGATAGTGGTTTTCAAATATAGTGTATTCAGTATCTATTAATGTTATTTCTCACTGGTTCTCAAAGTAGTAGTTTGACAAAATAAATAGTGAGTCTAGGAAATAATTTTTAGAAGATCCTTAGTGGAGGAATTTGATCACTGATTCTATCGAGAGAAAATTTATTCCAAATTCAATAGTTTCTACATTATTAAACTTATTCTATTGTTTAAGATATTGAGGAAACATTATTCCACAATGAAAATCTAAAACTTTGATAGACTGTAGGTTATTATTTCTTAAAATATATTAATAAAAAATATCAATTTTTTAGCACATGTAATGGTTTACAATTTAAAAAATATCTCTCAAAGACATGAAATGAAACAATAACCTTTTTCACCTATGATGTCATTGATGTATGGGGGTGTATTTTATATTCTCTTTTCCTAAATTATCTTGATATTCTTACATGACTATTATTGTAGACAATGTTTTTATGTTGACTGAAGCTATACCCACTAGGACTACTGATTCTGTAGTGGGGTCTCAGTTTGTCCAGAGTAATATATTTTATAGATATGGCATTTTAAGGTTTATTCTAACATAACATGTCATAGATTTCTATATCATGTCATTGGATGATTATATAAGAAGATATGGGGTTAATAGTGAATTTTATCCCTCGTATCATCCTTAAAAATGGTAGGGATAAAGTGTTAAATATAGAAGTAAAACAAATTCTTGTGGAAATAGTTAACCAGAATAGAAAATAATTTTGTTTAATAAATGAAAATTCTTTTGGGGATTATATTATATCCTATTAAACTATAATAGATATGTCACCCATCAAGATAGTCATTGGAAGAGCACATCTAGTTGCTTTAGAGTTAGAACATATATATTTCTGGTTTAAAAATTAATCCAATTTGAATATTTTTTAAGATAGAAAAGTTAAGAAGTTATATTTTTTGGATACATGTAATCATGAGAAAACATATTAAAATGAAATGTTTTTTAAAGAAGGACCAATGGAATTTTATGATAAATTGATTTGTAACAAAAAATTTCAAATTAGAGATATGATGTCACTTTAAAACTATATGCTTATGGTATTCCATATTAATTTTAATTCCAACTGGCATGGTCCTTTTATTATGACTCTTTTTTACCTTATACTGATATAAGGATGAGAGAAATAAGAAAGGATTACCCATTAAAAATCAATGAGAATAGGCTTAACCCATTTATATATAATATTAAGGATCCTATACTGGTTGTATTCCTTCTATTAAAATATGATTACAATAGAATTTTAAAGGATGTATCTTTCATTTTGTTTAATAAGTATAAAAAGTACGTGTGTGGTGGTAGAAAATAAATATTTCGTGTGTTAGGATTTTATGTTATTGTTTTATTTTTTACTTTTTCAAAGAATAAAGTGGATATACTGAAATAATTCTAATTTGGTTGAACACCATGAGGCTTTATCACTGGGATTAGTTTTCTAATTTTTCTTCTTATTGGAGAAGAAAATGTACAATATTAATTGATATAGAGAAGCTAAAAACTGAATATAATTAGATTAACACCCCTAATTTATATACATAAATTATATATTACATGAATTATTATTTATAAAATTTAATGTTAATTCATTTTCATCTTTAAGATCATGAAGTTTACTAATAAGATATGGTTAATTGAATGTAATAAATGGGGTATTTCCTTTTTTTCAATTTATTATAAATCTTCTATTTCATATGAGTTTCTAGTTATGATTCTTCTCATTCTTGTTATCTTTTTATGTGGTCTATTGTTTATAATTCCATTGGATTTAAGATTATATTTATTGTTTATAAATTAAAAAGATTCTATTGTACATCATCTTACTTTAGAAAAATTAAATTTACATTTAGATAATTCATGTTCTAGTAAGAATTTTTTTGATAAAATCTTTATTATTTTTGGAAACATATTTATTAAGTTTGTTAACACATTTTTACATGATTTGGGAATTTAAGATTTAAAATTATTGATCAAAATTGTTCTAAGTGTTTCATAAACATTATATTCAATAGTGGGGAATATTTTTTGTTTAATGTGTGGTGGAAAGGTCTCAAATGTGATTAGTTAAATTTCATTGGATAACCCATAAAAACCCATTCAAATTTTTATTAATTATAACTTTCTAATAAACCCGTAGTAATACTTATTTGGGTGTTCATTTTCCTCAAAATTTAAGGTTGTGATGTAATTTTGAGGATGTAAATCTTTATTACCCCTTGAATTTAATTGAAAATGATTCTTTTCTACACCCTATTGGAAAAAATTCTTTATACAATTTTTTTGATAATTTTTTATATTCATCATTGACGTTGAATTTTTTAATTTCAATTTAACACATATGATATCCATACAAATGTTCTATGAACTAAAAATCCTACTCTAGGATAAATTCTTTATTCCTTATTAAATAATTATTTATTCATTCACTATTACATGTGATATTTATTTTTATAATAATTTTTCACTCCACCACATTAATGGATATTTCTTTTTATTATGATCTATTAAATTGTGTGAATTAGATTATCTTTTATGTAAAGAGATGTTTGTAATTTATGTTTAAATCAAATTCAATTATGTAAAATTTTATGTATAATTTCAAATTTTAATTATTTTTCTAAAATATAAACCAATTTTTTAAATATAAACATTTTTATTTAAGAGCGTAGTCTCTTTGAGAACAGAAGAGATTCCATGGGGGATTCTATATAAATATGAATTCTTATGAAACTTTAAATGTTTGTCTTGATATCTACTTTTTAGTTTAATATGACTCATTATTTTCATGAGGATATGAAAAAAAATTAGTGTGGGGGATTTTTGGTGGTTGTATTTGACTGTATGGATCAACAATATATTTTATAATTTAATTGGATATCAATGGATTAATTGTTCTTATAATGAAGGATTTCTAAAAATTTTATTGTTTTTTTTTGTTGAAAATATAATTCATTGAATATTTTTATTGTGATAAATATTTGTTGTTTCTATATAGCGAGGTGTTTAATGTTGGGATAAAATTATTTATATTCCATGTATTTCAAATTTTATTAACTTTTGGAATTTAATTTGAAATGGAAATTCCTGTTAAATATTGTTTGATGTGTTATTTATCATTTTGATCATTTATTTTCTGTTTTTCCTGAATTTTGATTATATGTTCAGATCCCCATAGTTTAATATCTACATAAGTGAATTTTTTCAAGTTTGACAAAAAATTAAATATTTTTTAATTTTCCAAAAATTCACTTTATAGACATGTGAAAACCAACCAAGTTAAATACGTTTCAAAAAAACAAGAAAGAATAGGTTGGTCAAGGATCCCAGCCCAAGACCCAACACACCCAAAAACTAGAGGGATACAAAAGGCCCTGTAACTTGTCACATCGCAACCCAACATTATGACCACATCACACATTCCATTCCTTAGGACACAATTCTTTCAATAGATGATGCATCAACAAATGAGACCATTCCATAGATATGTAGGGGCCTCCATGAACCATCACCACCGAGGAATGGCATGACCCACATAGATCCCACTTAGTATCCACCTTATAACCATACACCAGACATGCTGCCCCGCACCAGAGAAGTTAGTCGTCGGACAATTCCACAACAACTAAACCATTGAGAACGGGCCACCCAAAACACCACAAACCATTGCTCTAACACCATAACCACAGAGGTATAATACCATCTCCACTAGAGTTGTGACCCACCAAAGTATATGAGTTAAATTCATCTACATCCAATGAGCCGCTGTGAAATTGGGACTAGAGGGGACCTCACAAAACTTGTAACCAAACACATAACAGATAGGATCGGTGGAGAGAGGAATGGGAGAAGTGATGCTAATGGCATTTAGAATTCCTAAAATCACCATATGTGACCATGTAATGGCCTGATATTAAGAAGATTGTCCTGATGAGTTTTGTATCCAAAGAAACCACCAATATGAGATACCTGTGGAATCCATCGAGTACACCTTAGAATAGATCTGCATAACACTCCTCTGATGGATGCTGATCATCATGGATTATATAAGGAGGGTTCTTAGAGGGAAATGAAATATGAGAAGAAACCTAAAACCATCCCTTCTGAGAGCGAATTGGTAGGGGGAAGAGGAGGTAGGGGACCCCTACTCTGCTGTAGGGGGTCACTCTCAATGGAGATCCCCTGATGGTATAATATTATAGTAAAAAATTAGAATTGTTAACAAATGAAAATTTATAATGGATATCTAGATATCCAAATTCACGTAACTGAAATTTCTATTTAGGGAAATTCATGTAGTAGATATTTCTATGTATCCAAACTCATTGAGAAAGTGTCTCTATATAATCAAATACATGTTGAAAAACATGCATATAGATGAAATCCACACACATTATTGGTGATGTATCACAATATTGAAGATGATCTCATAGTTTAATTTCCAGTTGATAATTTATACATATGAAAATGGACAAGATTCCAAGACAAAGAACCAAATATTTACATAACCCAATGTCTTGCATAGTAGAATCCAACGTATCCTAATTACATAGAAAAATATCCACATAGTTAAATTAATTTATAGTAATATATACACGTAAGAGTTTGTTCGTGAGGTAGTTAAATTTGGAATGTAACTAAATTAGAATATAAAATTCCTTCCAATAAAAATGTTAACCCTCTCCCCCTGCCCGATCGAGTTTAGAAGATTTTGTGAATATTCTGAATTTTTCTAGGGAAGGTTGATTAAGATAGAATATTATATATGATTGTGAATATATTAATGTGGTTTAATATTGCATAATTTAAACATTGTGTTTTCTAATTATGTTATATTTGTTTTCTTGATTCATGTAAAATTTATGATAAAAAGTCAAGGAGTGACACATAATGACTATAGAGATGTGTTGGGATAAGGTGAATGAGAACTAGATTCTGAAAATGGTTGTGTATGAAATTAAATGATATTTATGAGAACATTAGAAAAGTGATAATTTTTAATAGATTGATAGAGGCGTTAACATTCAATATCTATAGGTGAGGAAATTTTCTAGACAGTTTGAGGTGGAGTAACTGATTCTTCTTCCTTCAATATAGAAGAATATCGGATTGTTATCATTCTACATGATCATGAATGGTTATTTCTCTCAATTCATGAAACTATTGGTTTCTTCTTTGGAATTATATATGAGTTTTATTAGTACATTTTACTTGTTATCATATTTGGATAAATGATCATTTAATTTTGATTATTGATTGATGCTTGTTTTATCTTACTTTTAGATATTGTATTCCTTCCATTATTTTACCGACACACATCTGATCAGATCATGTTGATCATAGAATACATATTTTTTAATTCATGTTGAGTAGGATTTTGAAAAAAAATCTTGTTGCTTAAATATCTCCACCATTATTGATTATTATGAGCATAATTACTTACTATCTGTGTCTTTACACTCAACAATCATTGATAACACTGATCGGCTCATGCTAGAAGGGGATAAATAGATATGATCTTAGATACTGACATTAATATTATAATCTAAATGAAATTCAAGATTTTTATTGAATATATTTTTTTTGATAGAGGTACTGATGTAAAAAACAATTAAAAATGATGAAGAGAGAATAATACTTGAGACAAATATGCTGCTGCTTTTATTAGGTTGATTCATATTCTCTAGTTCTACTTTCAGTATATTCAATAAATTGTATTATTGAATATATTATAATATTTCTATTTATATATATAGTTTCTGCTAAAAAAATAGAAAACGCCATACAAATCATGAAAGATAAACTCTTAAGAGATAGTCTCATAAGAGGATAACTTGGGTATAGTTGTACTATATGATTTATTAAAAATAAGATTTAGTTTTAATGAGACAAAAAAAATTGGCTCTCCACACATACATGAAACATTCAGGATATCCTCAATCATTTCCCACTAAAATGAGTAATGTTTTTTTAGGATTTTATATTGATTTACAAATATTTTTAATATAGTAAATACCATTATAAGTCATTTTTAAGATTATTCACAAAATTTAAACATAATGAATGAAATAAATAAATGGAATTCAAATATAAAAACTTAATATATCACTTAAATATTATAAATTTCTAATAAATTACTATAAAACCAAAATCAGTACAAAACATAATACTTTTGAATATTTTAACATAGTATAATTGTGTTTTCAAATACCATCATAAGTGTTGCGTCTACATTACATAAGTGTGAAAGATGATATTGTGTAACTACTATTAAATTAAATTAATATGAAGCTTATAATCAATGTTATGTAGGAAACAATTCCATATATTCAAATCAAGGATGATAACGTTTAATATCATTTAATTCAATAAGTATTATGAATATATTTTCTTACCTTATCGCAATGTTTTAACCTTAATTATCCCATTTTACCCTTTACCATGGTGACACAATTTGACCATGATTTCAATTCATTGTGAAAAAGTGTAATTAAAATAATTAGTAATTTTCAGCCTCTTCATTACAAATATGATATCTATATTTCATTCTTCAATTTCTATAAGTGGAATCATTTTTATTATAATTTCTCAAAATGTAATGAAAAACTATTTTTAGAAAAAAAATTCATTTAACCATTAATTTTTTTCCAAATTCATGTATAATATGGATTCTATTGGAATTATATAAACTATTTTCATTAAAATTAATATTATTTTAAAATATAATAAATTAAAAAAAATTAATATTGATATTTCATTGATTAAAATATAAAAAAATGACATTTTTTTAAAACTAATATATTAACAATTCACCAATAAATAATCCCATTCAAAAAAACCCCATAGAATTATCAAAAGGCTATTTTGAAAAGATTATTTTAAAAAATATTTCAATTTTATCAATTTAAAATTTTAAAATTAGAATAAACAAATCAAAATATATAATATAAAAATTTAGAAATACCATTTTATAGATTTATTTTTCAAAACTATAAAATGAATTTATACTTAATCCTTATATTTTATAAATTATTATATGAATGATAATTCCATTAATGAAAAACATGATATACATATTTCATTAAAAATATTCATCTGTATTGATTAACCAAATTTTCTTTGATAAAACTAATTTATGGATATAAAAAAATTTATGTAAAATATCTCATTTAATATCATATGATATGTTTTAAAATATAGTTCTTATTTCTATGGAATAAGTAGTATATTTGTGTTATTGAAAACATCCCTATATATATTTCAGAATGTGGTTACTTTTGTTCATTACCTTCCAATCCAATACCTAGGTTATAATGGTCAAATTTAAAAATTAATATTTTAATTGAATAATTTCGTTCATTTCCATGTCATTGTTGTGTGAGGTATACAACATTTAACATGTAATTCTTATAAACTAAAATCATAAGGTGATAAATATAATAATGGGATCACAGTGATAGATTCATCATATAGATTTCAAGATGATATACATTATTTCTATAAGAATAATATATAATCATAGGAAAGCATTGCATTAGAATATAAGGTTATAAACTCAATATATAAAACAATAGTTACTCATAACCATTAAATTGTTGTTTTACACCATTTTATCAAATGACTTTTCCATTTCCAAATTCATCAGGATGAAGGTACTAGTTACTTTGTGATCACAATCCATTAATATATTTTTCACCATTCCAATGGAATATGTAATGGTCCGTCTATTTATAAAACCATATTAAAATTCAAGTAAAAACTAGGGATATTAAAGAGAGATTTTATCATATATAATTTTTTAAATACTAGTATATCAGAAGATAATAATCATGATCTCATGATACACATCTAAGGAGATCAGTTTGGTCACAGTGCCAATGTATAATAATTTAGTCACATATATGCCCACAGTAAGAATCCCCCCATTAAAAAAATATTAAATGGATTAATTAACATTTAGTTTGATAATATTCCAATAGTTCATATATAATTAATAATAATTTATTCTAGGAATGTGTCCTTATTATAATTGATATTATCAATTACTTCCTTGATCTCTTTCTCAATATAGATTAATTTTATAATATCATTTTAATTTCAACTAATATATCATGAAATTTTATTAAAGAAATTTCAATATTTTTACCTTCTATTGTAACTATTTTAAAAATATACATTGAAATACATGAGAAGTTAATATAAAAATAAATTTACACAAAGACAAAAAAATTATACATTACATTTATGATATCCATCTTTTAGGTTCATGTTGAACTTATATAATAATTTCTATTCTATAATTATTTCTTGATAAAATATATTTTTCCAATCTATTTCCATGATCCACATCACTGAGGATAGATCATGGATGTTTCTATCTTTATAAACAAGCCTTTAATAAATTTTTTTTTTGGATTTTTGAATATGTATCATCATCCCATCTCTCTTACAAGATTGATTTGAGCTGATTTATTTCTGTAGAAATATCATCTAGGTCCTTGATATCGCTAGGAAATTTATTCTTATCATAAATTAATAAATTTGTATCCTCCTCAATTTTTTATAGGATGGTCCATATATAACCATTCATGGTTTCACTAAAGGATGAGTACCCTATGTGTATGAACCCACTATCCTAAATACGATGGCTTTAGAAGCCAAACCATCATTAGACACACCTTGACTAATGTTTTTTATCATCCAAGGTAATTGGTCTATGTGGTCATAAGTCACGTGGGTAAAATATTTGTTAGAGAGATATCTATAACATTAAAATTGGTGAGATAAATATCCAATTGAAACGAAGTCCTCTTAATAGCTCATTTATTTTTGGACCATGTATACTAATCATTGGTGTGATTTAGATATATAAAGTAATTATTCAATAAAAAGTATTTAAATTAATTCATAAATATCATTGAATTTTTTATTTCTATTGTTTTAGATTAATGTATAATGCTGTTGAATATTCCTCACATAAATGATCCCTATGAATCTATATTTGAAGGAGGAAAATTAAATCATGATATCTTATCAATGATGGAAATTGAAATTATCATTTTTGATGGTGAGATAAATCATAAACAATGAGTGTTTCACCTCATGTTTAATGTCTTAATGAAAGGATTCAATAAAATTAACATGCATTTGGATTTTCAAAAATATCAAGACATATATTTTTACTGGGCTATCATTCATGATGTATCCAAACATTAAAATTGATGAAAAACGATGATTAAAGGATGACTGACACTTCATTTCAAGGATGAAAATATGTGAGATTTTAGTGTAAGATAGTTATTTGGAAATAAATTAGAATTAATATGATACTCTAATTTCCACATCATTCCAAATAATTATATAAGACTTGAGAAAGTGGATAGGGGAGCCTTAGTAGTTTCGACCGATATTTAGGATAAATATTAAATAGAGGAGTACACTGAGGAACCCTGATATTTAGAGGGTGATATGGTTTGTCTTCTAACAAACACGATCAAAATAAATTGTTTGGTTCCCCTCACATTAGTTAGAGTGAGAGGATTAAGTTTATATTCATAAATATGTTCCAAAACCTTATAATTTGGAGATAAATGGGATGATATGTTTCAGTTACCTAGTTTGGGAGGTTCAGTACAAGGATCCGGAGGTTCAATACCAACTGGATTGATAGGGCCCTTCTGAGGAGCAAGGTAGTAAGTATTGAGGTACGATGTGGATTCTTGTAGTATTTTAGAATCAAATGATCATCTAAAGGTAATATTTACATCAAAATCATCATTAGAGTGAGAAATAAATATAATGGTATATATGACGACTTTTCTAGCTTCATGACAAGTGATGAAATAAGGGTAGGAATCGTTATATTTTGCATCCATAACATCCATACAACTTATTACTGGTTATATGGATATAAAATATGAAACCCAAAGAGAGACAAAATAACCCATCCTTATAAGAGGTAAAGTGGGAAAAACCATCATTATAGGTTCAACTAACCTCATAGGAAGATCTAACCAATCATCAAGTGATGGTATTGGATCATCCTATAATAAGGGGGTATGATAACAACAGAAGCATGAAAATCAGTAAGATAACTTGATCCAGCTATAGAGGGACATATATTATTCTAAATTAAACCATATAAATCAAATATTGATGAAGAATACTTCACAAAATTAGAATCCTCTATAATCCAAACCACCCTAAACCTACAATACCATATAAAACAAAGGATGTAACATGACCTTGGAGATGGAATTTAAAATAGAAAACCTTCATTAAGAAGAATGGAAATCACTGTCAATAGGAAAATAATGAACCCATGTGCAATACTATGCAATTTTGGAATGGTAAAGGAATATTAATCTTAGGGAAAATTCATGTGATCATGTATTGTTACATCCATAGAGTTATTACATCAAAACAAATGAATTGATAAATGAGTCTCCAATTCCATTCAAAATAAGTGGGTTATGGAAGGGAGGTACCATCCTAGGTTGATGAATCCAATTAGTAAGAAATGTGTTATCCTGTAAAATTTTGATAACCATTTACCAAATGAAAAATTTGGAATCAACATTTCCTCCTTGAATTTAAAAATCACACATAGACATTGATGTAGACATTTTGTAGAATTAATTACTAAAAAAAGTTTTTTGGGTTAATAATAGACACCTCCACTAGTGAAAATATGTCTCATGGATAAATTAAATTATCATATAAAGGATGAGAATAATAAATTATCCCAAATATAGATATGAGGGTCCCTGAGTGGTAATTCATTGGTAAATAAAAAATACTCATCATCATTGAGAAGGAGGAAAGGCCATAGAAATACAATAGATTCTAGAATGTAATCAAGGTGATTGGGATCATGGGAAGAGAGCATAACTGATGGTTCTAATATTTCAGGTGCTACTTCGGTGAGGGAGAGTGGAGTTGTACTAGGACTTTATCCATCCATGTTGAGACACTATGAAGAATAAAAAGGTTCAGAGGTGTAGGGAATTTAAAAAAATTATTTTATGTTTTGAAAATTATAATTCATCAGAATAATTCTTGTTATATTTTATGATTCTAGTTTTTATAAGTATAAGTATTTTTATTATGTATTGAGTTATATTAATTTTAATTTTAAAAATATTATTAAATTTGAAATATAAAAATATATTCTAGAATTTATAAAACTGAAATAATATCAGAATCATTCCCTAGTTGTTCAAATTTTTTATGATGTTAATGTTTGTCATTTATATAATAGTTATCATTTGTTTTTTTCTTTAATTTTTTAATGTTGAATCAAGATATAGACAATATAAATGCTCACTAATTGTTGTGTTTGAATGAAAATAAGAATATATAAATTTAAATAAACTAAAAGGAAGATGAAATAGTTGTTTGAGTACATTAAATATTTAAAGATGTGTCAATAATATTTCAAATATTGTATATGTATATTTCAAACTATATTTGTTACTTTTTCATATGAATATCATGAGTTACATAGGTCTTTTTTAAGTGTTTTATAAACCCAAAATATATGATAAATTATATAAATATAATTCAATAATAGAATAATATGAATTAGTCATTTATTGGAACTAAAAAAATTAAATAAGCATTCTACAAAAAATGTGATACAAATTTTCTGAATATCATCTTACCCTTATGTGAGAATTACCATATACCCTTACACATAATTTTTCACTACCCTTAAAAATCCTATTTTTTCATTCTTATATAAGGAATATTGTTTTATATTTAATTATATTGATTATTTCAATCCTTGTACATCTTTTATAACTCACTCTAATCTATGGAATACCTATACAAAAAAAAACTTCATACAATATTTTGTAGAGTGTATGTTTTTATATTTTATTGGTATTTTGTCTTTTTTAATTCTTTTGTTAATTATTTTAATATTTTATTGATTATGTAAACTCATATAAATTATATAAAAATCCTGTGAATACTTTTCTGAGTGTTTTAAACATATATAATTATAGACTAATTCAGCTCATTTTTAATGAATAAAGATGTTGTAGTTATTTCAAAAACATAGAGTATTGTTATATTAAGATTTTTTCTTATTTTTTATTATTCGAACAATATTTTTTTAATTATAAAAAACTATTAAAACTTTTTATACTACTTTTTATATGGTGTTATATGATTTTAAATTATATTGTATATTCATTATTTTAAAATATGGAAGGATCTTTAATATTTAAATTTATGAATTTATGATGAATTTTTTTTTCAGTTGTATATAAGACATTGAATTATTATTGTTAAAATAGTTTAAACTCCTAAATTATTAATTATATATGGTTTTCACTATCCTTTAGATTTTTATTTTTTGAATGAAAATTGTTTGAATAATTATCGATTTTTTTCTTCCACTCGCTTCAATAATTTTGGTGACAATAATAGTATAGATGATATTATTTTGAATTTCATAATGAATTAACATGGTATATATATTGTTATTTTTATTTTATAATAAATTAATTGGTTGTGTTGATTTTTTATATTTAAATGGAATTGACTGTTTCCTTGATAGTTATAATTCTAAATACACACACTGCCTTACTTGTACACAATTAATTAGTTATGAATATTCATTTTTTATGTTCTGAATGATTCTATAAGACTATGAAAAATTAATCTCAATGATCTCTCATGTTTTGATCATAATATTCTTAAACTACTAATACTATCATAATAAGTTAAATTGATCCTTTACTAAAGAATCCATAATCAATATGTCATTTATATTCATTGTATTCCGATTTTTTCAGTCCAATGTAACTCATTGTATATTCTGTACAATAAAATATTTGATTTATGATTTTACAACCACAATATAGTAACTCTTGTACGGTATATACTATTGAATTATATATTTTAGACCAATTTGATTGTAGCTCCTATATTGTAATGAATATTTTTGAAGGTTTGTGACTCCCCCCCAAAAAATCATAGTCTAGTTTTAAATTTTAAAAAAAGGTAGGATTTTAATGGGTTATTATTCTTAGAAATAAATCAATTTCATTGTGAAAAAATAATCTCTAAAGGATTAGAGAGGTGTAAGTGTATAGTAGGTCAACATTAGAATGAACTAATATAACAATACATATGGTTATTCATTACTTTTCTGCAATATTTAATAACCTGGTTAGTATATCTTTTAATTAAATTATTTATATAATTTAACTCTTAAATTTTTTTAAACTGTTATATTCACCCCCAAACACCATCTTTTTTTTACATCTAGGACATAATAGTTGGCTTCAGATCATTTAATTTTTAAAGAACATGTTAAATCTATTCTAATTCTAAAAGGCCAAATATTTAGAATCACAAACTCTTCCTTATGTATATAGAGTAGATTTTATATATTTTATTATTATAAACTTTTTATCATAGTCCTATCAATATAAAAAAATTATATAACTGTAATATAGGAGGAATTAATATAAATTATGCATGGATTCCATAGAAGCCAATTTATATTTATTAAAATGATTATGGTTACTGGAAATCAGAATCATTGGTATACCTCATGTTGTCAATCAATAGACATTTGTTGCTAATGGTTAAACCATAAAACTACTAGAATATGTGTTGGAAAAAAATCCCTCAAGGTATCATTGAAGCATTTTTAGGTGATTGTATTTTGTGGAAAAAGTGGACATCAGTGTTGTGATTGATGAAAAAGAAAACCATGATTACAAATTAGATGAAAAGGGGGATTTCATGGAGGCATTTCGACTTCATGGGATGTGGTTAATGATCCATGTTTTATTCAAGAACGTCGACAAAATGAATGGTTGGTCTGGATGTGGTACGAAAAGAGCAGATACAATGTGGCGCCATTTTCTAGTGTTTGACAAATTTTTTGGTCTAAAAATCGAGAAGTGGAGAAAAGTGGTTTTGGAAAAGGTACTAGAGCTCCATTGACTTTAAGGAGTGGAAACTTACACGCCATATGTTTTTCAAAATCAGAACACCAACAAATGGAAAAGGGAAACGGGGCGCCCAAGTTGTAGTGTTGGTCGCGCAAGTGACCTGCACGGCTGTGACATGTGCGCCAAAACATGCGCACTGAGGGGAGACATGTGTGCCATTGCACAGGGTGTCCAAATTCCTATAAATAGAGTTATACCTCTCCTCATTCGACGAAGAGTTCAACACATAGAAAAATATGAGCTCCCGTCACGCAGGTGTGGTGGTCGCGCAAGTGGTGTGTGGTCGTGCAAGTAGAAGTTGTGCGCCAGGTGATAGTTGGGTGCCTATGGTTGTTTGGGCGAGGAAGGAAGTGAGTCTCCCAAGTATTGAGTTGAAGAAGGGGGTGCCTCGCAAGTTGTTGAGGTGAACTTGCGTGCCAGTTTTGAAGATGCTCGAAAGTTTTTGGTTACGCGCCTATATTGGTTTGGGCGTAAAAGGGTGTGAGTCACGCAAGTTTGGAGTTGTAGAAGCTTGTGTGTCACAAGTGGTTGAGGTGGACTTGCAAACCAGTTATAACTTGTGGACTAATACTTTCACTCCGGCTTAGAGAAGGGAGCCGTGTAAGGTTGATTCATGACAGTGATTCAGGGCTACGTGAAAGATGGAAGATTGCCTGATACCTTCGGTTCAAAGTGAGATTCATCTAAGAATTAAAGTTGGACTTTAACAGATCATCTACGTACAATAGAAGATATATTCATTAGTTATAATGATGAGACCTACTAGTCTATAAAATGTGAGGGGATCCTTTCCAGAGTAGTGAGCAAAGGAAGAGGAAGAAGGTGATCCTCTCCACCGGCAATGATCCAGTGAGAGACACACAGGGAGTGACCCTTGGGAAAACAGTGAGTTGACCCTAAACATTGTAAAGGTTGTGAGCCTGGGAATAGAAGTGATCTATCCTGAAGCTTGTAAGCAGTAGTGTGCTTATAGTGGAACTGGTATATCGGCTCATTTCTGCTGTATGCTCCTTATAAGTAGCCCTGTGAGGGTGAACCAAGTAAAAATTATTGTGTCATGTGCATGAATTACTTTATTTTTATATTATGCAATAGTAAAGAGAGAGAAGAGTGTTTTTATTAATATCAAAACAAGATCATAACGGGCTTTAATTTTAAATTAGTCATACCCTGATTCACCCCCCTCTCAGGGTATTCATCCTTGTGGACTTGACAATTGGTATCAGAGGGAGGTTGATATTAGGTCTTCTCCCAATGGAGGTCACTAATCATAAAGGGATTCTGGTCTTCGATTGAAGTAATTTTAAAATATGGAATAATCGAATACAACACTATTTGCGATCTTTGGGAATGGATGTGTTTTTATTAGCTATGCATGGTATCTCAGCTGACATCAACAGGGGAGAATTACTAAAAGCTCAAGGAAGGGAGCTAGATACTGATGCGGAGGGAAATAATGCTTTAGGTGGATCCCTGTCAACTGTTATCTATAAAAATGTGATGTCATGAAATACATCACATGATATGGGGGAAAAACATTTGAATACATATGATGTGGATACAAAATTCAGAGAGGCAATGCGGCAAGTTATGTGGACCAAGTATGAAGATCTGAGAATGAGCCCAAATGAATCGGTTTGATGCATTTTTCGAAAGGGTAAATGTTGTTGTGGATGACATGCAAGGTCTCGGAGAAGTCATCAGAGATATAAAGATTGTGAATCGTATCTTGAGGAATCTTCCACCTCGGTTAAATATGAAAGTATCAGTCTTGGAAGATAAAGACCCAAAAGAGATGATGTTGGAAAACCTGCACAGTACCCTTGTTTCATATGAAATGTGTAATGATGAAAATGATGCTATGGAAAAGGTTAAATCCAAGGAGGTGGAATTTATAGCCATGAAGATTCTCACCATTGAATAATATTAGGAGAATTAAGAGATAGATGATGTGATGGGATTCATTTCCTCAAACCATCAAAGAGGAATAGAAATGTTTAAAGGGAAACTTACACTTGCATGCATTAGATGTGGAATGGTTGGACATCTCGCAGTAAGATACTCAAAGAATTCTCAAGATGATGAAGAGGATGAAGATGAAATTACTAAAAAGAATTATTCAGGCTATGTGAAAGGAATGAAACAGTTCAAGAGAAATATCTTCAAGAAAAGGAATCTTCTTTCACAAGACTATGAAAGTCCAGATGTGTCTGAGGTTGAAAATGTTTAAGAGATAGAAAAATATAATGATCATGGGGTAAATTCCATGGTGGCAGTCGTTAGTAGTTCTTAGGAAAAAGAATAAACTGATGCTGAAGAAGAAGGGGAAAAAGTTGAAGGAAGAGTTGATATGGAAGACAAATTGGAAGCATCTCATGAGAAGATAAACGTTTGGAGAGACAAAATGAAGAAAGTCAATAAATTGGTTCATGATTCCAAACTCTATATACAACAACAGGATGATGAAATATCTGAGCCATTATAAGAAATTAAAATACTAAAATCATCAACACTAGAGATCTCAGAAAATATTGCTGATTATAAGAATAAAATTGAAGAACAAAAGAATGAAATCGATTGGTTGACTGACACTGGAAAGGAGAAGGTCAAACGTATCAAAGAACATGAAAAAGAAGTTGTTGGTCTGCAAAAAATGATTTAGGATCATGAAAAATTTGTGACACCCAGTATAGTGCCAGAAAAATAAATTTTTCATATGATTGAAAAGAATGAAGTGTAGCACAAACCTCCAGTGGAAAAGAAGCAACATTCGAGTTCCAAAGATAAGACTGGTATGGGAAATGAACTAAAACAGAAAGCAATAATGGATGAAGACAAATATCAAGAACCCTCTCTGATAATGAATATATATTTGGGTATGAAACAGAATCAGAATATTTGCTGATCCCAAGGAAAAACGAGTAGTGCAGAAGTGACAAACATGAATTATCTTTACATTAGGTGCTATTGCTGTGGAAATATGGGCCCCTCACAGAATGTGTGCTCTATAGAAAAGAGATACCGAAGGGAACAAGAACAATAGTGGCAGCCAAACAGATCTCAATATTATAGAACATCCTTTGAAGGTAATTGTTTTTGTTGTGGAGGATTTGGTCACATGGATAAATATTGCACATTAATCATTCAACAAAATGTGCGAAAAAAACTTGAGTGGTCGTAAGCAGCAAGTTAGGGAATCGATAAGTGATCTGAAAACACAAAATCAATTTGCATCTCTACTGGTTGAAGCTGGTCTGTCACACTCTATGGAATATCAACTTCTCTAAACCACACAGAGTGTGAAGTCAAAGACATGGATTAAAAATAAAAAGATTGAGAAGGCAGTACTTGCGGAAATTTCCCTTAAAGATTTAGATCATTCAGGAGTATGGATCCCTGATAGTGGTTGAACATACCATATGGAAGGTAATAAGGATCTCATTATAGGCATTAAAATTGACAAAGAAGGTGTTGTCATGTTTGGGAACGATTAAGGGATGAAGATTATTGGTTCTGGAAAGGAAAACATTGGGGAAAAATAAATGAGGCATGCTGATGTCTTGGTAGTAGAGGGCCTCAGTCAAAACTTGCTCAGTGTTAGTGAACTATCTGACACTAGGAACACTATCTGAGTTTCCAAGAAGATGTGTGTTGTGACGGGAAAATATGGAGCAATTGTTCTACAGGGAAAAAGGACAAATGGAAATCATTACATTATAAGTGGTGAAAGGATATGTGTCTCTTATCCAAAGAGGAAGAAAACATGTTTTGGAATATGATACTTGGTCATATATATCAACTATCTATAGAAGATCTTGTAAAGTGTGATGCTACTAGAGACCTTCCTAAATTATCACGCGATGGTACTCATATGTGAGATGCTTGCCAACAAGGGATGATCATTAGAAAGACATACAAGCCAAAGGAATAGAAATCAACCAGAGTGATCGAATTGGTGCATGCGGATGTTTGTGGACCTATCTCACCATGAGCCATAAATGGTAAATGGTTCTATGTCCTTTTCATAGATGATTATAGAAGAATTGATTAGGTATTTGTCATTACCCATAAGACAAAAGTGTTCAATTGTATCAAGCTGTATAAGAGGGAATCAGAATGGATGCTTTGGCAGAATGTTCTGTAGTATCGTACTGATAACGGTACAGAATTCACAAACAATCAAGTGGAAGACTATCTCGAGAAGCACAGGATATGAAATCAAGTTTACTCAGTAAGAACTCCCCAACAGAATAGAGTTGTTGAATGGAGAAATCATATCATCAAAAAAATGGCCAGAATAATGCTTATTGAAAAGGACCTACCTGAAAAAATTTTGCAATGAAGAAGTTTTGACATTGGTATATATTAAAAACAGGGCTCTGTTGTGTCCGAAAGAAGGTAAGACTCTGTATGAAATGTGGTATGGAAAGATACAAACATTAAAATACTTTTAGATCTTTGGAAGTAAGTGTTTCATTCTCAATAAATAAAACCACATGAAGCTTGTGTCACAAAGAGATGATGGAATATTCCTTGGATACTCAGGTAAAATCAAATCATATAAATTCTTCAACAAAAGACTAGGAAGAATTTTTGATAGAAATTATGTAACTATAGTTGAAAATGAACAAAATAATCAATGACCTAGTGAATAGTTTCTGGATGAAAGTGATGAAGAGGTAAGAAACACAGGGGGAGTAGAAGTGGCATATGCTGACTCAGAAGAAGATATTGATGATGAGAAAGAGGGGCCAAAATCTAAAACTGCTTGGAGGCCAAAGAGTCGAGCTGAAATTGATATCCAAAATATCATTGGGAATCATACAGCTCCAGTTTAGACTCAATGAATGAAATCATTGCAAAAAACATCATTTTTATCTCAGGATGAGCCAAAATGTTTTTCCGATGCAGCTGAAGATGAGTACTGGGTTCAAGCTATGAATGAAGAATTAGACCAGATTGAGAAGAATCATATGTGGGAGATTGTTTCAAGGCCAGCAGATAATAATGTCATCAGGACTAAATGGTTTTTTCGCAATAATATGAATGAAGATGGCACAATAATTCAAAATAAAGCACGAATAGTGTGTAAAGTATACTCCAAAATATAGGGTATTGATTTTGATGAGACATTTTCCCTGGTAGCAAGGTTAGAAACAGTCAGATTATTTTTAGTCTTAGCAGTGCAAAAAATGTTCAATGTGTTCTAGATGGATGTCATATCTGCATTTCTGAATGGATTTCTAAAAAAAAAAGTGTACATCGAGCAAATAGATGGCTTTTTCATTCATGAAGATGAAAATAATGTTTGTAGACTGAATAAGGCATTGTATGGGCTGAAACAAGAACCAAGAGCATGGTACTCAAGGCTTGACCAATATTTAAAGAAGCTTAGTTTCCAGCATGGTGGAGTTAATTACAATCTAGATTTCAACAACAATAGTAATCAATGGATGATGGTTCCACTTTTGACGATGACATAATCTTTGGGGGATCATTTATTGCTCAGTGCAGACAGTTTTCCAAATTCATGAAAGTGACTTCGAAATGTCAATGATTGGAGAGCTATCATTTTTCCTTGGTTTACAGGTGACACAAGGAAGTAATTTCACTTTCATTTCTCAATCCAAATACATCAAGGAGGTTATGAGAAGGTTTTAAATAGATAATACCTAGGAAATGAGTACTCCAGTTGCTACCCGGATGAAAGTATCAAAAGATGACATTGGCAGGGCAGTTAATATCACTGAATACTGGCAGATTATCAGTAGTTTACTGTACCTAACAGTAACAAGACCTGATCTTGTTTTCGCCAGATGCCAAGAAACATGTTACCAATTCAATCCAATAGAAATCCACATTCTAGTAGTGAAAAAGAATAATTCTTTATATCAAAGGCACCATAGATTTCAGTCTGATTTATAATGATAAATCTCAATCGGCGTTATTGTGTTACACAGATACTGATTGGGTTGGATCAGCAGACGATAGAAAATCAACGTCCGGAGGTGATTTCTATCTTTTTGGATTGTGTATTTCATGTATTATCAAGAATAAATATTTTATTTCATTGCGCACTGCAGAAGCTGTGTATATTGTGGACACTCAAGCATGCACACATTTATTGTGTGTGAAGCAACAACTTTAAGATATGGGAGTTGAAGTGAAGTCTCCGATCGGAATCCAGTGTGATAACTCAAGTGCTATAAATCTAAGCAAAAATATCAGCCATCACTCTAGTACAAAGAACATTTAGATAAAGTATAATTTTATCAAGGGGAAAGTCGAGCAGGGAATCGTGAAGTTGGAGTATGTGCCTACAGAGCTACAGGTTGCAGATATTTTTATAAAGCCTTACCCTAGGAAGATATTGAGAGGCATCAACTGGCTCTGGGAGTTCATTCTACTCCCGGCACTTGAAATAGTGAGGATGTGGAACCCCCACTCCCCAAGGTATGATGTGTTTTTCCCTAATGTGCTGATATGCTTTCTCTACTCTGTTACAAACTGCAAAGGAGATACATTTGGGTTCGTTGACAAAGGGGGAGAAAATTGTGATTGTTCAAGGGGGAGACAATGTGGCTTTTTGAAAAATCATGACAAATAGGGGGAGAAGCTGACAGGTGGAGCAGCTAGATAAGGGAAGTATTAAATGTGACGATGCTAGAAGTGATCTAACAATGAATAGATATCACGATAGCTAAGGACCATGATAAAAAGAATAATAATGGTTTTTTAATGCGGTAAGAATATTTAAAACAAATTGGTATCAGTTTTGTGTCAACAATGGGAGTCAGAGATGATGTGATTTATTGATTAACTTTTCATTTACTCCTTTTTGTCACGCCAATCATTTCTCAAGTAGGCTTAGAGTATGTGTTGAGTAAATCCTTGATCAATATCGGAATCTAAATAGGCGATTAGTGGCTGAATAATTAATGAAATATCATTTTATGTATGAATTTTCAACAAAACCCAAAGGGGGATATTGTTGGGAAAAAATCACTCAAGGTATAATTGAAACATTTTTTAGGTGATTGTGTATGTTGACAAAGTGGAAATCTGTGTTTTGATTGTTGAAAAAGAAAACCATGACATACAAATTTGTTGACAAAGGGGATTTCATGGAGGCTTGTCGAGTTCAAGGGATGTGGTCAAAGATCCATGTTTTATTCAATAATGTCGACAAAATGAATGGTTGATCTAGAGGTGGTACAAAAAGGGCAGATACAAGGTGGCGTCGTTTTCTAGTGTTTTCCAAATTTTTGTTCCAAAAAATTGACAAATGGTGAAAATTGTTTTTGGCAAAGGGACTAGCGCGCCATAGACTTGATAGAGTACAAACTTGCGCGCAATATGTTTTTCAAGATCAGAACACCAATAATTGGCAAAGGGAAAAGGGGAGCCCAAGTTTTCAGGTTGGTCGCGCAAGTGAAATGTGTGATAGTAACTTGTTCACGAAAACTTGCACACTGAGGGGAGACTTGTGCATCGTCGCTCAGGGTGTCCAAATTCCTATAAATAGAGGTCGACCCCTCCTCATTCGGTGAAGAGTTCAACACTTAGAAAAATTAGAGCTCTCATCGCACAGGTGTGGTGGTCTCGCAAGTGCTTTGTGGTCGTGCAAGTAGAATTTGTGTGCCATGTGATAGTTTCTCTCCTAAAGTGGTTTACACGAGGAAGGAAGTGAGTCGCCCAAGTCTTGAGTTGAAGAAGGGGGTGTCGTGCATGTTTTTGAGGTGAAATTGCATGCCAGTTTTAAAGAAGCGCGATTATTATTGGTTGCATGCCAATATTGGTTTGGGCGTAAAGGGTGTGAGTCGCGCATGTTTGGATTTGTAGAATCATGTGTTGTGCAAGTGGTTGAGGTGGAATTGCGCTCCAGTTATAACGTGTGCGCCGATACTTGTGTGCCGGCTTAGAGATGCGTACCAGGTAAGGTTGATTCACGACAGTGATTCAAGGCTGCGTGAAAGCTGGAATATTTCCCGATACCTTTGGTGCAAAGTGAGATTCAACTACGGTTGAAAGTTGGACTTCAACAGAGCATCTACATACAACATAAGCTGTATTTATTAGTGATAATGAAGATATATATAGGTCTACAAACTGTGAGTGTATCCTTTAAAGAGTAGTGAGAAAAGGAAGAGGAAGAAGGTGATCCTCTCCACCGACAGTGAGCCAGAGAGAGAGAAATAGGGAGTGACCCTTGGGAAAGCAGTGAGCTGAACCTAAACATTGTAAAGGCAGTGATCCTGGGAATATAAGTGATCTATCCCAAACTTTGTAAACAGTAGTCTGCTTATAGTGGATTTTTTACATTGGCACATTAACGCTATATGCTCTTGGATGTGGCCCAGTGAGGGTGAATGAGGTGAAATATTTTGTGTCATGTGCATGCTTTACATTCTGTTTATATTGTGCAACATAAACAAGAGAGAAGAGTGATTTTCTTAATAGTGAAACAAGATCAGAACAGGAATTAGTTTTAAATTAGTTATACCCTAATTCACCCCCCTCTAAGGGTATTCAGCCTTGTGGACCAAACAAGATGACCCTGATACTATTGTCGTAAAATATGTAGTTAAATATATGTTAATGTAGAAGGTTATAAATAATCACTATCATGCTATCTACATAAGTGTGTTTAGTTTTGTATCTTCCTATAAAATATCTCATGAATTTTGGAATATTTCTTATTTAATCACCATAAATATGATAATTTGATTATAACCAAACATGGAATGCTTTGAGTGGTGAACCATGACTTAAATATTGGTGAATATGAAAGCATAAATTAAATATTTTCTTGATTCACCATCATTGAGAATGTAATTAATTCCACTGTAGACACATTATAGAATCCAGTGGTTGTTAAAAGAAACATAATATCTCTACATTTTAAGTGGCTTGTATGGAATGTTTTGATCTATTAAGGAAATAATTTTAAATAATACACATTTCACAAACTCATAATATAATTTATTCAATATAAAATTTAGTAAAATAATATTTTGAAAGAATGTAATTCATAGAATAAAGGTAATAATTTAAAATCCCAAATAAATATTTCATATTTCTCTTGTGTATTTGTGGCATAAGAAAGTGGAGAAGGATAAATAGTAAATATAATATAAGGTATAATAATTTGATGATTACGAATGTAATGTTTAATAATTAAACAATAAAATACGAGAAGGGTGATTAAAATGGAATTTAATGTACCATCAGTAAGTGTAATAATGTTTAAGATCTAACATGTTATGAATATTGGAAGATATAACACATAAAATGAGATTTTTTAAAAATAAAACATGATGTATGATATTGGAAATACAAAAAAGTTCTATATGAATATGATTGGTGGAGCTACGTTGATGAATCATAGTAATGTAGTTAATTTGAATTCTAAAAGTAGTTGTTAATAATATTTTTAATGGTGAAAAATATTAATAAGGTTTGTGATGATTTTGATTATAGTTCTGTTTATAATATTTCTAATAATGTATTTAGATTTTATGATATATAGGTAGATAAATAAATATTCAAAAATATTTTTTAATGGTTAAAAAATGTTAAAAAATGTTAGAAGAAGAGGATAATAATCCAATTAAATAATGAAAAAAATTTAATAAATTAAATGAATATTTAATAAAATCAATTACATGTTTAAAAATTTATCAAATAATAAAGTACATAATTTATAGAGAGAAAATGATAAATTATTGAAGAAAACAAAAAAAATAAGAAATGAAGCTCCATGTTTAAAAAGAAAGATTTAGGACTATTTTGAGTCAATTCAAAAGAAAAATGGAATTATAAATAAATATAATTCTTTTTTATAAAAAGATTATATATATTATTTTATGGTAAATAAATATTTGATTATATGATGGCCATGACTAAATCAAATAACGATAAATATTTTTTTGTTATAACAATATGATTCCTAAATTTTTCACAACATCATTATTTAATAGTACTAAATGAACATTATCAAATGTAACATTAATGTGTTGTGGTATGAAATGATATTAAACTTATGAATATTATTTAATATTTTGTCATTTTATTGGCGAAATTAAAAATTCTAATTCTAATAATTTTCCTGCTACAGTACCTTCTAATAAATGTCTAAAATCTTTTTTAGGAACCTAATAATTATTATACTAAGTCGATTGTACACAAGATATCATAGGTATAAAATTTAAATTATATATAAATAATAATTTATAAATACTAGTGTTATAAGTAAAAAAGATACATTGTACACTGATATCATATGAATTAGATATATTAAAGTATGTCCATCAATGTTTTTATCATAAAATACATTGGATAGTGGATTTATGAAATATTGTGATAACTCAGAAAGAATGTTTAAATTATTTTTTGATGTAGGTAAATATAAATTTTTTTACTTAAAAATTATTATAAATTAATGGTAAAATTGAAATTCATTAGTATTACACTATTATGTGATGATGGAATGAGTGTAATATATCTAGATAACAAATTATTATTAAAAAATGTAAATGATTATTTTTTTATAATACAAAAAAGAATATTTATTCAAATGATTTTTCTAAGTTACGTAATTAGAATTTCATGTGACTTAATGTTATAAAATTTTTTGATCTCCGCTAGAATCTGAGGCATGGACATGTAAAAAATATGTTTTTACACAAACAATCAAATAAAGTACATGTGTAGAAGCTACATGATTTTGATTTTTTTTAATAATATTACATATGACTCATGTTTAAATATTATGAAATATAATATTAATTTTAAATCCCTAAATGAAGATAGATCTAGTAGAACACCAAAACTTAAACATTTATATTTATTTGTTAATATTTAGGATTTTAGTTTATCAGGTATGAAATATGTTCATTTATATTTTATGATTTTAGTATGGACTTATTTTATAACCTATAAAAGTGAAACCATGTCTAAATGTTTTAATGTTAATTTCTTTTCAGAAAATAAAAAGGATTATTTAATTTATTCTATTTGGATTGATAATATAAGTGATTCTATTGATTTTTAATTAGAATAATGTATGAAGGAAATATTTTATTTTCCTAATTTTCATCCTCCTACATTACTAAAACAAAATTTTGTTGTATAATAAAAAAATAAAGATATTGTAGAAATTAAAATAACTATGATAAGTTATTATAGATTAAATAAATAATTTTTAGGATTTATATAAGAATTAAACATATTATATTTTAAATATAATTTTAATTGGACTCTTTTTATAGAAAACCCCTTCCAAATTATTTGATGATAAAAAACCTAATACTAGTTATTTAAAAAATTGGGTGTAAATTTTTTATTTTAAATACTACTGATAAGTTGGATATAATTTCATCTAAAAGTGGAGAATAAAATTTTCTAAGTTATTCTAATAAAATTAAATATTTTCATGAAAATAATTAAACAATGAAGGTTGTAGAATAATTAATTCATGTCATTTATTTCTGAAGATATTTTTAAAATGTATTTCATTTTTGATCATTTTTAAGATGTTCCTTTTGACATTAATTTTTGTAAATCAATCCCTCAAGATCATTATTTAAATATTAATGGGACAATAATTCTTTTTATTTTTTTTCAATGTCTTATAATGTTATCAAATACAATAATTTTCATAATTTCAATAGTAATATTGATTCTTATGTTAGTGTTATACATTATATTTTTAATATCTATAAGGGTTGCGATCTTGTTTATTTTTTTCTTATTAATGATGTTTTGATGATTTGAATGTTCATAAATGGATTGTTATTATATAGGTTTAAATTAATAAATATAATATTAATAATGTTGTGAATTTATTTTATCACCATATCAATAGGATTTTTTTGGAAATAAATGTATTTTTAGAAATAAAATAGATGAATTAGGAAAAATTGTTTTGACTAGGGCTAGGATAGTATCTCATAGTTATTTTGAAGAAGGTAGTGTATATATTTTTGAATATTTTGTTCATATATCCAGAATTTAATATATTAAAATTTTTATTGATTTTGATGATTTTTTATTTTTTAAATTATTTCTAATTAATATTAAATATTTTTTAAAATTGTTTTATTTTGGATTACGTTTATGTTTTTTAACCACCTAGTTTTGAAAATGAGAAATTTCATAAGCATTTTTATGTTATAAAAATTTTTATATGATTTTATGTAAACACCTCATGATTTGTTTGATAAAATTACCATATTATTATTTAAAATGATTTTTATAAAATTAAATTGTATCCTAGAATTTTTATTGAAATCATTCTTTATGATATTTTATTTGTTAAAATATCTTTGATGATATTATTTAGCTCTAAAGATGATTAACTTTTTAAAGAGTTTCCTAATATAACGAGTTGTTAATTTAATATGATGTGCCACCCTATTACCTTTATTTTAGGTATATTTTAACAATTTTTTTCATTTTCCATTATTTTGGATGATTATTTTTTGGATGGAATTGGAAAGGAACCTATAATGTTTAAATCAGGGATTTTTGTAATTTTCTACATAAAACCATCACTTTTTACATTGTAATTGCGATTTAAACATTATGTAAAGGGGTTACATAATGCTTAATAATCACATAGATGATGTCATGAAATGGTTACACATCGGGTATGGTTACAATTCATGTATATCTTACACATAGTACAATATTAAAAATCATATTTTTATGAAAAGGAGTCAAATTTTTAAGCATATTTGGGACTCAAAAATTAAAAAACATGTAATTGGGTTACACCACGTGTGAAACCCTAAGAGTTTTTTTATCTGGCAGTTCTGATGTAATTTGTATTTCATTCCAATATGATTCCTTAATCTCGACCTTGAGGTTCTTCATAGGTGATTATGGATATCTCTAGTCACTTTTAATCATAAATTCGTTATTTGATCATCTTGTTGGTTATAGTGCTTGTCTTCAGGTAAGCGGTATTTCTATCACCTTCAAATATTTCTCTTTACTCTTTAAATTTTGATATATCATATAGGAAATAATGGTTTTATACTTCATATTGTTGAATCTTGACTCTAGTTTATGTTTCTATATCTCCCATACCTACTCTTTCTATTAGATTTTCCTATTCTGAGTGTTTATTTTATTAATTAAAGTCAGGTGGTTCTGTTTATGATTGGCCAATTTATTAAACCTTAAATTTCTTTTTTTATGTATTTCAATAAATTTTTAGAAAAACAATTTGATTAAAATTTGAAATTTTATTTGGTTTGGTATGGATTTTGGGAAAACCCACACAATTCTATTGGAATTAGATGATGGTTCATGTTTTCGAATTGATGGAAATTGTGAAATTATTTGGGGATTGATTTTAAAATAATGAATAAATTTTAATTGATAAAAATGATTTTTTAATTTGAAAAAATAATGAATTGATGAAAACCACAGATTTTGTAAAAGTGAATTTGAAATTAAAAAAGAAAAATTGGGAAATTGAACTATTAATAATGAATGATTTGAAATGTAATGATTTTTTCTTTTTCTATTGATTGATTCAGAATATGCAATCCTCGTACATTAATTTTTTTTTTGGGACAAGTACACTGGGATGAAAATTCATTAGAAATGGTTTGATGATGAAAAAACTATTAAAAATTTAGTTTAAAAAATCTTCTCCCTAATGGGATGTGGATGAAACTAGTTCTGCCTAAGCCTGTGGGGTGGGTGTACACATATTTCCACAATCACAGATATGAGAGTGTATGGATCTTAAAACTATAATATATAATTCTATAGAGAATATGACCATGGTGATTATTTTGATTATTTTGATTATAAATTATATTGATTATGAAATTACTTTACTAATTCCTAGTGGTTTATATAATGTATTTTAGATACTGTTATTATTAAATATATGTTTCAAATGATTTATATCATTCTTAAATGAATCATGTTTGTTTCAACAATGCATATTTATTTCCATGCATGTCATCATTAAAAATTTTAGAGAATGTTTTTTATTATAGAATCTTTTTATGGAACACTTCGAGATACCCTACTAGGCTGTTTAAATCAAACCCTACAATTAAATACAGTCATTTTTTTATTTTTTCTTGCTATTTCTAAGTAAAGGTAAGGAATATTTAAGAGTATTTGGATGTTTTTAATCCCTTATGGATTGAAGGGACATGAAATTTTTTATATTGAATTTTTCTTGTTAGAATTTTAGTACTTTGATGTTGTAATGTATTTGTTTATTATATACCTTTTTGGTTTCTGGTACTACATCATTTTGGAGTTTTTGATCATACTGATATACATCTTTATATTCCATAGTCTTAGGGAAAATTCATTCCCACTTTTATGTTGTATGAATCCATGTTCTAGTCTCCAAACTATGGGGATAGGTAATACTCTTCGGGCTATGTCAGGACTGTCTTGATTATCAGGGTAACAATGTGTCCATGCCAGTTCATGACTAAGATTTATTAGTGGTAAAGTTTGTGCATCTTTACTTGATGTTAGAATTCAATTTGAAAATTTTTTGGGTCATAGAATGTAGTTATGAGTTAGTAGATGGCTTGATCTCATTGTAATTTCCCCTAAGACAACATGGGTTGTTTGGGAAAAACATCTACAGGATTGATTCTAGTATTTTTATATCTTTATATTTGAATAGGTATAAATCCAAACCATTTTTTGACTGTTTAGATTAATTTTCCCATTAGTCAGGACTATGTATTGATCTAATTAACCTTCTAAAATCATTGATAGTGGATTTTAATATTGTATAGCAACAATTCTATAATAAGATGTGTGAATAGAATAAAATGGTAGTCTATTTATGATCTAAATTGAGTAAATCCTCTCATGGACTGAAATATGGTTGAGTTTGTAGTGTGTATTTTCTAAGCTCTAGGAAAGGCACCTACACTCATTCACATTCTGGCTCCAGTTGTGGAACATCAGAGGGATGAATTTTAGAGTCATTAGTAGGATTTACTTCAATAAAATACTCTAGTTTTACAAGGTTTTAATGATCCTATACAAGATGAGGATTTTTTGATTAAGATATGGTTTCTTTTTTGTGTTCATTTCAATTTATGATTTAGTCATGGTAAAATGTGCCACATCCAAATAATAATAACCTAATAGGAGATGGTCGGACTATATATTGATTGAATTGAATAATGAGGGTTTAAATTTTAATGGATTCATGTGTCTCTTCACTCATCAGTTCTATCCAGATTATATGCTTCTGGTGAAGTTTATCATGTTTTTCTAACTTGTAAAAGTAAATAGGTTTGTGATAGAATATGAAAATATATATGTCGAGTTTCTAAATTTTGGAAGTAATATTGTATCAAATGAGAAAATAAAGACTTTATGGTATGATATGGGACCTTGGTATGATATTTTTTCTTATTTTTTATTGTAAAATCTCTATAATTATGGTGACATTTTGGATCGGGTATATATAGTTTAACATGACCTAGCTAGTAAGTCATGGTGGACATCAGTCACTTTTTCCCCTAATGTTAGTTATATTACATCCAATATAAGGAAGAAATGGAGTGATGGACCTCATAGTGTATATTGATAGTAGATTTTTTCTATCCCACCTTTTGTTCATGGAAAAATCTCTTTGACATGCTTCTGGTGTAGAAATCATGGGAATTCTAAGTGGGTGTGCACAAAGGAACCTAGGATTTCAAACTTATATGGCCATTGAGGGATATTGTAGAAGTTTTTCTATAATATATCTTCCCTAATTAGTGGCATGGGAAATCAATACTAAAAATTACTACACTGATATTGTATTCTTCGAGAGCTAATGGGTTCTAGCTACATGCATCCAAAATAAAGCATATTCGTGTAGTTGAAGAATTTCTAGGGAAAGCATATCAGGGTCTAGTGATTGTGAGAGGTATCATCCCTATTGTTTAATATCTAATGACTAATTTATTTGATAATGGTGCATATCATTCTTGTATACATACTCAAATTGTGAACATACAAAATATTCACATAGATCTTTTATCTAATGTGATTTATATTACTACACCCCTTAGAACAATGAGATAGTTGGGTATATATTGTCCTTATTGAGTTTTCTCTTTATTAGAAATTGATATTCCTAGGAATTTTATGGTTCTCAACATTAATCCTCTATAAGTAATTTATTAGATGGATTGGAACATTTCTAATAAATCTCAAATTAATTATTATCAACGAAGGGTATACTTTAATGTTCTTAGTGAGGTTTGTTGTTTTTGTTAGGTAGAATGGGACCTCAGGTTTAGTGGAGAATGAAATTGTTATCCAGGGTTAGGGAAATTAATATCAGGGATTGGTTTGGATCTGTAGTGGGAATCTTTAAGTAGTGATCTCTCACTAGTTTTTATCATGTTTTCAGATATTTTTCCTTCAGAATACTCTAGTTTTTAACTGTTAAGGGATGTATAGTTTGATAATGATTTATATATAGGTTCTCAACCAGTATCTATTTCTTTTTCCATATGTAACCAGCTGAAATAAAGGAGTTAAAGACTTAGATGGATGATCTATTAGAGAAATGTTTTATATTGTTGATTGTGTCACCATGGGTGGTACCTCTTCTCTTTTCTATGAAATAATTTGGGACACTTTTCCTATGCCTTGATTACTGGAAACTCATTTTTGTTACAGTAAAGAACATATATATGTTACCACATATTGTGGATCTATTTTAATGGTTTAAATGTGTGATGTGGTTCTGAAAGATTGATCATTGGTACATTTACCACTAATTTAGAATGAATGAATCTAATTTTCTAAAAACTATCTTATAGAGTATGTATGGCCATTATGAGGACATTTTCATTCTTTTTTTTATATCCTATAATACACTAGTCATTATCAATTTTATGAATTGGATTTTTCATGAGATCATTGATATGTTCATGGTGGTATTTTTAGATTACATCATGGATTACTATAAGTATGAGGTGGATCAGGGGCCTCATTTGATAGTAGTTTTGGAATTGATGTCAAATCACAGAATTTATAACAGGATATCGATATGTGATTTCTTGATTCAGGAAGTGATGTTCTGGGGACACATGTTCTTAGAACAAGGTATTTCTGTTGATTTTATGAATGTGAAATTTGTTATGACATGGTCCAAAAAGTGTAGCTTTTTTTTGAGATTCCGATCTTCTTGGGTTTAGCTCGATAAAATAACTATTTTGTAAAAGATTTCTCAAAGGTGGATTATTGAATGATTTTTCTATCATAGAAGGGGTTATGTTTTATTTTTGAATATAATGGTTAGTGTTATATTTTGAGATGAATGGTCATTTGAATTCTACAATGGTGTTTCCTCTACTAGTGGTTAGGGAAGTCTATGTGCTCTTCAGTGAGGCATTGAGATTGGGTTTGGGTTGTGTTATTATACATGGTGATCACATTGTTTCCTATGTCTATGGGTATCTTAGGCCACATAATATGAATTATCTATTCCATGACCTTGAGCATGAATATGTGATGTATGTACATAAGAGTTGGAAATATTACCTTTTATGATAAAGTTATTTTATATATTCCAACTACAAGTGGTTGAGTAATATCTTCTCTAATAAATATTACAATATCCGAATTTTTTTATTAAATCAAATAGAATATATTTATTTCAACATTTCATAAACCCTAGGGAATGGGAATGTATTTGCTAATTCATTGTGAAGGAAACACCAAAACCATGATTTGTAAGAATTATTAGAAGAGATAAAAAAGATGGATGTTTTTTAACATTTATATATTAGAGTTCAGAAAATTGGATTTTTTGTCTTCTTGTCTAGTGTTTAATTGACCTCCACATCTCATGAGATAGTTCTATAGGAATAGCATATTAATGATTAATTTTTAAACATTACATAGTCTCATTATAATGGGGATTCTGTTACTGATTTTTCATTATACATTGATTGTATTCTAGATTTAAAAAATTAATTTTTCATTCCATTACCTATGAGAAATGTTGTGATGGGGGATATCTATTATTCCATGTGTTTTGTGTACTTGAGAACCACAAGGATAATATATGATATGCGATGATGATTCTAGGGGTCCGATTTGAGATGATACATCACTGACATTTATTCACAATAATATACCTACCAATATATCGAGGGTAAGCATATGCAGTCTTAAGGATTACTTCAGCTAATTCCATTATTGAATAGGAAGTGGGATGACATTTCAATGAGCATGGTTGTTGGGTTTTAGAAAACCAAGAGAAGAATTTTGAAATAAGGGTTTTCATCGATAGGATGACAAAATTATATCACTTTATACCCATTAATGACACAACAGAAGTTGAGGAGATGGGAAATATATATGTGGGAGAGATTATTCATTTGCATGGAGTTACATCTTCTATAGTCTCTGATATAGTTCACAATTTTACTTCTCCCTTTGGGAGAGGATTTATGAGGAACTAGGATCTTAGGTTTTTTTGAGTATGTCATACAATCTACAGAAGGATATTTAGATAGAGAGGGATATACAGACTCTTAAGGATATGATTCCTACCTACATCCTAGATTTTGGTGAATCTTGGGATGAACATCTAGTACTGGTTGAGTTTTCTTACAAAAATATTTACCCGCCTATGATCAAAATGTTCGCTTTTGAGGACTTGTATGATAGGACATGTAAATCTATATATTGTTGGTTGTTGATCAGTTTATGTTTATTAGTTGTATAAATCTTGGTTCAGGGGATGGAAAAAAATATTCAGTTGATTTTTTGGTGGATATTGATGGTATAGATCTGTTATAAATATCATATTGATCATCGTCAAAGACCATTGGAGTTTTTAGTTAGTGACCTAGGTTTTTGGAAATTTTCACCTCATTCAGGAAAATGATAGCCTTAGAAGGATGGAATAATTCTCCTTGTTTTATGGGACCTTTTGAGGGTGTTGAGTAGGTGGGGGAGAGTCTTACTAATTTTCAGTTACTATATGTTTGATTTTGATACCTGATTTGTTACATGTATCTAAACTTCAAAAGTATAATTCTAATCTATCTCATTTTTTGAGCTAGAGTGATCTTGATGTGGATCTTTGTTTATCCGTGATGGAGCATACAGTCGGGATAGATTATTATGATACCAAGTTACTTGTTGGTATGGTTATTGCATTGGTCTATGTGATATGGAAGCATGGTACTGATTCAAATTAGATTTGGGAGTGCGAGGCACTGATGAGAGAGTAGTGACCTCACCTTTTTGATATGGATTTTTCTTAACATGAATTGTGAGGACTGAAGAAATAATCTATTGTGGAGTTTATAAATCCCTTTTACCCTTTTATTATGAATTTTCTAACCTTTGTATTGTTTTATCTTTTTCCGTTGGTTGAGTATAACTGAGAAGGAATTCGGAGGATACCTGTAATAGTTAAGTTATGGATTTCATGGAATTATCTAAATAAAACCTATATTTTTTTCAATGTTATGGGGATTTGCATGATTTGTAATGGGATTTTATGACATGTAATCACCACTTAGAAGATTTCATGAAATGGGTCGACAATGTGTTAGGTTACATTCTATGTACAACATAACTGTCTTATAGATTTTAAAATTTTAATTTTTAATAAATGGGGATGGGTTTATAGTTGTATGTGGGACATGAATATTACACCATGTGTAAGTGGTTTACATGTCATGTAAAATCCTATGTGTTGATTTTTATCAGTATGTTTAGCTTCAATTATTATTTCCTTCCAATTGGATTCCTTTCTCTTGACCTAGAGGCTCTTCCTTGGATATTTTGGAGACCTCCAATCCTTCTGGTTCATTTCTTCAGTAGTTCATCATATTGTTCATTGTACTGAATCTCATCTGGTAAGTGTTCATCTGAAATATTTTTTATCATTCTATTTTATCCATGGAGTTTGATAGATTATATTTTGATTGATTTATCCAAACTCTTTTTCTAAAAACAATTAAATGTTGTCTTCCTAGATCATTTTTTCCTTCATTTCCTATAGGTGAGTCCCGTTTTTGGTGTTTCCTTCCATGATTAATGTATCATGGTTCAATTTAATATTTTAAAATTTATTAAAGCATGAATTGTTTATTTTTTAAAATTTATTTAAATTTTATTGAAAACAATTGATGGAAATCTGAACATGTATATGATATGGTACAGATTTCGGGAGAAAAATGTAATTCCCTTGGAATTAAAATTATTTGACTGTTTTGAAATTTATAAAAATTAAAAAATAATTTTAGGATTGATTGAAAAAATATTATATTGAATTCTTAAAACCCTATGATTGGTTTTATTTTAAAAAGGAATGAATTGATGAAGAACAATGTTTTTTATATCTTTAATGTGATTTGGAATTGGAAAAGGAGAATTGAGAAATTTTAATATTAATGATATATGATTACAAATGAAATGATTTTACATATTTCTATTGATTTATTGAGCACATATGAGCCTATGTTGTTAGTGGGTTATATGGGATAGACACTATGGGATGATAATTCCTTAGAAAAGGATTGATGATGAAATCACAAAAAAAATCAATTTTTCCAGATATTATACTTTGTGGGATATTGATGATTCACATTTGGCATAAGCCTAAGGGATGTGTGTACACATACTATTATGATAATTGATATGAGAGTGTAAGTATCCAATAACTAGAAACTACATTATCGTAAGGAATATGTCAATGGTTCTTATTGTGACACTTTTTTATTATAAATTCCATATATTTTGAATCTTCTTTACTCATTCTGGGTGATTTATATAATCTATTTTATATAAATTTTTTATTTATGAAATATTTGAATTGTTTTCCTTCATTATAAAATGAATCATGTTTTATATTATATATGAAAATCTTATAACATGTATATTTTGATTAAAATTCAAAGCATTAATTTGATTATTATTATAAAATGTTATTATGGAACACAATATGAGAACATACTAGGTTATTTAGCTCACACAAAAATGTTTCCTAAAATAATTATAGGATTTAACAAATTATGTATGGGTAAAGGGATGTTGCCTCTTGGAGGAAGTTTCTTTTCTTGATTCCTTCGAGTTTGGAGTGATTTTCAATTTGGGACATTGAGTTTATCTTTTTAGAATATAAGTTCATTTATTTTGTAATATTTAGGTTTTTAATATACCTATTTGGTTTATGGTACTGTCTTCTTTTTTTGTTTTAGAGAATACTAATATTTATATTTATCTTTTACTATTTTGGGTAAAATTAATTCCCACTTCTATATTGTATGATTCTAGTTACTACTCTCCATCCATGGGGTAATAGGAATTCACTTTAGTCTATATTGGGACCAACTCAGTTATCAGGGTACCATGGTATCTGAACTAGTTCATGACAAATGATATTAATGGAAGAATTTAAATTCATTAGTGTCATAAAATTAATCAATGAAATTATGGGACCATTTTGATTCAACCTATATATGATAAATAGTTAGTTAAAAATTTTAATTTAGATTCTTATAAAACATTTAAAACCTAAAATATTAAAAAATTGTTAATTGGATATAGAGAAATTATTAAAATATATAGATTCTTGAATGATTAAAGGAATGATTGATAGATTAATAAATTTTAAAACTTCTACACTTTATATTATGTTAATTTTTTTAAGTGCAATATTTTAATTTAATCCTATTGAAAATTATTATAAATACATTAATCAAAGTATTATATATGTAAACGGAATTTTTAATTTTAGATTATTTAATTCAGGATAAGATTTTTTTATTTTATTAGTTATTCTGATTATGAATTTGGAGGTTAAATATTTGATAAAAAAATAATCTTTTATATGTGTCATTTTTTGTGAAAAATATTACTTTGTACTAATTAATGAAAACAAAAATCATATTCTTTAGTTACATATGAGAGTGAATATAACTCTACTACCAATTATTTTTCAAAACAATTGGATTAAAAAAATATCTAACTGTGTTTTAAAATTTGAATATATTCCTATTTATTATGATAATTATTCTTCTATTTTATTTTACAAACCCCTTTATAGAATTACCAATCAAAGTATATATATATGAGATTTTATTTTTATTGAAATTATATTAATAAATTTGACATTATTATTCAAAATTTTACGAATAAAAATCTACTAGAAGATATTATTACCAGACCATTGGTCTTTAAAATGTTTGAGGAAATAATTTCTTAACTTGTAAGGTAAGAAATACCGTTTAATGATCGCATTATTATTTTCCTACCATGTCTTAATAAGAATTTATTATCGGGTTTTTCCTAATATTTAAAATGAATATTTTAAAATCTATGTTCCATATATATTTCTAGATTTTATTTTAGAAAAATTTCAAAATGTGGGAGAGTTTTACATAATGTATATTTTCTTTTGTAATTTTCAAAAAAGGTGGAGTGTTTTGGGAGATTATTGTTTCTTGCTGTTTATTTAATGAATATTACATTTATGAAAAATATTTCTTATTATATTTTATGTTTCTAATATTAATAATTCGATTTATATTGATGATATCATGATTTATAGTACTTAGAAACATAAAATTATTATTTCAATCGAGAAATAAAATAATTATATAGAAATTCATAATCTACAACTATGTTTGAATGAGTCTCTATATGATTACATATTTTGTTTGAGGTTTCTGATTGATTTCGGTTATACAAAAATGTCCAATTTTTTCCATGAATAATTCATGATAAATACCTCAAAATTTTAAGATGATAATTTTTTATAAATATAATATGTTCATATATATTTCATTAAACTATATGGAAGGTTGAAATTGTTGTTTCTGTACTTTAAAAATTTGATGATTACTTTGAGATATTTTATTTATATATATTTTTATTTCAAATTATAAAGGTTATTATTTTTCATCAAAATCTTGAGCTATAGTGGTTGGTATAGAGAATTTTTTGATCTAATGGAGTGCTATTAATATTACGTAATATTAATCCCATATGAATAGAAGACTAATCTTCTTTTTAAAGTTTATAAATATTTTATTATCATTCAGTTAAGAAAACAATAAATAATTTCATGATATCATCTTACCGTTTCATGAGAATTCTTGTATACCCATATGTGTTATGTCTAACTACGCATACATGTCATTTTTGTTTGTCACTTACATGAGTATTATAATTTTACAATTAAAAAGGAAATTTCTTTCTCCCATTACCCGACATTTCTATATTACTCTTATTCATGAATGACCTATATGAAAAACACTTTCACATAATATTCCATATAAGACAAACTTTCTTCCATTTTCATTCTATTTTGAATTAATTTTTTCTTATGTTATGAACTCTAATCTATTTTTTTATTCTATAAACTCTTATATATTATATAGAATTCCTGTGAATCCATTTTAGCGTGTTTTAAATAGATATAGATGTATGTTAATTCTATTCTACATTTCTCCATGAATCTACTATTGGTGTTTTAAAAATAATGAATTTTTTTCGAATATGTTTTGTTGTTTTTTAATATTCATAAAAGAATTTTTAAATATAAAAAATCTATTTAAACTCTTTTTAATATTATCAATAAGGATTTTTTAGTTTTCAAATTCTTTAGGGAATTATGCATGTTATAATATAGAATGATTCTTAAAATTTATTTTTTAATGTTTTTGAATGAAACTATATATGAGTTTTCTAGATCATGTTAAGTAATTATTGTAGAAATATTTTTAAATCATTAATTATGATTTCCAAATTTTTTAAATCAGTTTATAACTTATGAGTATTTTAGGGATTGTTTTTAAAAAATTTGAATGATTTTCCTCCTTTATCCTCTATATATCTAGTGATAATAATGGTATATATATTATTAATTTCATTTTCCAAATTAATTATAATTATATAGATATTATTATTTTTTATTTCCTATTAAATGACTATGGTATAGATATTAATATTTTTAATTTCATATAAATATCTTTGGTTTTTTTGTCATTTTAATTCAAATATAATAATCATTTCGATGAGAGTTAAACTTCATGATACACACACTACCATGATGCTACATCATTACATTGATGAGAAAATTCATTTTTTGTTAATGTGTCGGTTGATTCAATAATACAATGAAAACCATTTACTCAATGATTTATCTGGTATTGAACTTAATATTCTTCCACAACTACTACTAACTTTATGAGATGAAGTGATCCTTCACAAAACAAACAAAATGATTTTCCTTGTATATCATCATCTAATCCCTAATCTTGTTTTATTCTTCCCTAATTCATCCTACATGTCCCTCTAATACTCTAATAATTATTTTATACTCTACCAAACCAAAATTATTATATATTTTTGTGTTTTTAATTCTAAATATTATCTTTAGGACTATTCTGGTTGTGACATTAGAAATCTGAATTCATTATTGGAATGGTTGTGACTCCACAAACAAATTTCTATATGTTTGTATATACCTAAGGTAGAAGAATTAGTATTTTAATGGGTTATGATTATCAAACAAAAATTTGGCTGATAATGCACAATACATCTCTAATGGAGTAGAGAGGTGTCTATGTAATGTAGGACCACATTGAACCAAACTAGTACAAATATATATATACATTAATTCCTTACATTTCAACATCAATTTATCACCTATTAATTAAATATAATTTTAAATTTATATATATAATGCAACTCTTATTATTTTTTAACCTGGCCAATTAACCCCCCCTCTTGATCATCTGTTATTTTCCTATGGGACGTAATATGAAGTTACCAATGGAATGAATCTAGGCTAAGGAGGTGGGACAGATGATCGTGGGAAGCTGGCTTTAGAACCCACATTAAAGGAAAAACAATACATGGATCTCTTAAATGATATAGCTCTATTATTTTTGGTCAATGATGTGGAGTGCAAGCCCAATGACCAGAAAATTTGAAATAATAAACGGAACATATGATTAATTATATAAAATGGATGCAATTATTTTAAATAATTAATATATACAATACATGTATTCTGAAAATGAATATGTCATAGTCATTCATTCAGTTCATGTTCCATCCTTCGTATAATTTTTTATTTATATATTTTAATATTTAAGACCTCTTGCAGTAAGACACAAGTATTCTGAATGAAGGAATAATGCATCTAGGAATGAATAAATTATATACACTAATTAATAAGAAAATAATATTATATAAAGGATCAAAACATTATACATCCATCCAAACAACATTCTAATCAAATTTCAATATCTTCCACTCCAACCACATCATACCTATTTCACAATAAATATAAAAACCATGCTCTTTATTTCACACATTAATATAATTTATTAAAAAAATATTTACATTAAACAACATTAAAGATCCATAGGTCTAGTGTCTTTACGCCTTTGAAACATTATATAAAAAATTAATTCATGAAATTAAAATCTTTATTAAAATCATCTTTTACATGACTATACACAATCCTTCGTACTTTGTATTGCTTGGGATAATATGAGGACATGACTAATAAAAGGGTGATATATAAAGCCCAGTAAGGGATTTATAAAGTAATAACATGAAGAATATAGTATATGTTATACAATATTGATATCAATTGAGTATAAGAAAAACATTAACACAATGGCATGATATAGCATTATTATCATAACCAAGAAATGTGGCATCAACATTTTACATGATATTATCATGTGCCAAGGCTCATTGCACATGTAGAATGATTAAACACTCGTTGAACATGAATTATCATGAGTAAACCCTCATTTCACTAGAAGTATCATTATTCTAATATTTACCCAATGCATTGGACCGCTATCAGGGTGCACCCTTAGTTATCATTTCATTTCATGCATAAGTGTGCCACATGGATCGATCAAAAGGGATTCATTAAAAATAATCATTTATTCTAGGATAACGCAATGTGAAATTCATAAATGTAAATCAATAATCAATATGTAAATGTTCATGATGGGTAACACTCTTAGTAGATAAATGGGTATGGTATTAAATATAAAATGACTTTGGATTGGAATATCGCAATGCAATTTCGGTAGAATAACGGCGTGACAACAAAATCAGAATATGTTTTATGAGATAGAAAGGGGTATATCAACATATTTAAATGAAATGGACAATAAGGGTGTCATATAGAATAATTTCACAACATAGATAATGTGATTTGGATTTATAATACAAACGAAGTTCTTGAATGTAAATTAAGAGAGAGAAATTCTTATGGAATTTCAGCATTGAAATGGGTGTGTATGGTAGTGATAAATGG
Source organism: Viscum album (assembly GCA_963277665.1). Lineage (NCBI taxonomy): Eukaryota > Viridiplantae > Streptophyta > Magnoliopsida > Santalales > Viscaceae > Viscum > Viscum album. Next base: position 284,537,000 of record OY728153.1, on the reverse strand, counting down.
GTGATAAAGGGGTATATAATCATTTCAACATAATTAGTGTATTATTGGGTATGTGAATAATAATACCCCAAAATATTTAATTTTTGATAAGTGTATATAAACATAAAAAAACTTGGACAAAAATGATAGAGGAATAAATCTCGTACTGGGAAGTGTGATCCCCAAGGCTTGGGAGGGGATTGAGAGAGGCTTAATGGGAGCATGGGGAACCATGGGAGGATTATAGAGAGTGAAGGGAAGAGTTGGTTGGAGAACTAAATATATTTGGTGATGTGAAAGTGGGAGCATGGATTGGTTTATATACTAAAAGAGAGGGAAGAATTTATTATTTACGTTTGGGACACTAGTCATTAAACTAAAGAAAAACACCAACCAACCCATTGTTTTTTCCTCTATTTGTTTTCTAATGGTTAGTGGAAAACATTATTTTAATTGGTCAATGGCCGAAATTATTAAAATATTAGACTCTCTTATGTGGAGGTTAGTAACACTCTCATAAAAATCATTTAATAATGTTAAATGTTTTATAAGTTTTCAAGGGTCCACTAAAGGATTCAAAATTAAATCAAACATACCTAAAATAACATTATTTTAATGTTATAACATATATTGGCTGAATATTCCATTTATAGTATTTAATTAAAACACTATTGGATCATTATGATGTCATAAAATACATTATATAATTAAACGACATTTAATTTTTACCAAAAAATTTGACTGTCTAAGAAAATTATGAAAAATTCACTGCAGGAGAATATTGAAGTATAGATTCCAAAAATAATATTCATTTTATTTAAAAAAATTCCAAATATGTTAATTTTTTATTCTAATATAAAAATCTAAATATATCAAAAATTCTTGGGTATTGACAAAAATACCTTTCAAACCTTAATAAATATCACAATTGTATTAATAAAAATTATACGATGATTTATATGTAATAAAATTTAATATTGTAAAAATATTTCAATAAAATATTATTTAATAATAAATCGATTAATTTATTAAAATAAAATTCATAATTGAATATTAACTAAAAATACTATTTGTGCTTTAATGACTATTTACAATGTAACAATACTAAAATGAATGTGCATTTATTATACTATAAAAATAATGCACATAATCATAGTGATAGGGTATTGTTACATAACCACTTATAACACCCGCATATTATGTAAAGGTAAGGTGTGCGATGGTGACAGAATCTTGGGGTGTCACAGATAACATCGCTCGGGTGGTAATCTCTATCTACATCCAATTCTCTCGTAGGCAGTTCTGTTCAATCATAACGTGTTGATTCTCGGCATGGTCTTGGTTAAGATCGGATCCTAGTGATGACACCTCCTTTCTAACCTATGATAAATGGGATTCATACAGAGCAATTCTACTGGATGAGACCATTGCTTCCTTTGTCTATGTAAATTAGATTTGTTAAAGGACTATATTTATACAAATTAATTGATCACTGTTCAATGACAATATTAGTAAATGGTAAAAATTAATAATGATATTTATTAATGCATAAAAATGTGGTAGTTTATATTTTAAAAACAATTTTACATAAAAATATATTTAATTATATCAGGAGTAATTTTCATTAAAAAATATTTTGGTCGTTGCAGTAGTCCCCTGTTAAGAAATTTCAACATCAAAATTCCCTTTTACCACACTAAAATGGATAAGGGTAAATCAACTTCAACACTTCCTCTAATTCCCACGTAACTTCTTAAAACATTTGGTTTCTCCAAAACACCTTTATGAGGATCATTATCTTATTTCATAGTACTTATTCCCTACAATATATAATCATCGCCAGCTTTTCTTCATAGGAGAGTTCATTCTCCAATGGTACCACCTCTGGATTGAGTACGTGAGATGGTTCAGGTGTGCACTGCATTGGGAATGATACATGGAATATATCATGCACTTAGGGTAGGATCAGTGGTAGTTCTAGTAGATAGGGCACTACTCCAATGAGATCAAGGATTTCAAATGGGTTTATGTACCTTGGACTAAGCTTTCCCTTCTCCCCAAATATCATAACATTCTTCCATAGATATTTGCAGAGGAATACCATGTCTCCAACATCAAACTCTAAGTCTCTTTAATGATTATCATCCTAGATATTTGTTGAGTCAATATAGTATTCTTATGAAATTTCCATTCCTTTTTTTTAAAATCACAAGCACTCTTTTTCAATGAATTTATTTCCCAAATGATTTATCTTATAAAGGAAAATTTTTCTTCATAAGGAAATTTTCCCCCTATCATTGTTTTCAAAGTTCATGATTTAGTTTCACTAAACCAAACTCTTTTAATTTATATGTGTAAAATTATATTTCATATCTAAATCCACGGAATACTATAAATACATAGATATTAAGTATTCTTCTTTTAGGTTATGGATTCAGATTCTGCATTCTCTTAATTCAGGTTCTGAATTCTCTGAAATTCAGATTCCGAATTCTTCTGAATCCAGATTTTGAATTCTCTGAAATTCTGATTCTTAATTCTCTAAAATTCAGATTCTGAATTCTCATAAATACAGATTCTGAATTCTCTAAAATTCAGATTATGAAATTCATTACAATTTTGAATCTGGATTCTCTAAAATTTAGATTCGAAATTCTCTTAAATTCATATTCGGAATTCTCAGAAATTCAGTTTCTGAATCCTCTTAAATTCAGATTCTGAATTCTCTAAAATTCAGATTCATAAATCTCTAAAATTCAGATTCTGAATTATTTAAAATTCAGATTCATAATTTTCTAAAATTCAGATTCCAAATTATTAGAAATTCCGATTCCGAACACTATAAAATTTAGATTCCAAATTTCTTAGACTTTAGATTTAGAATTCCATAGAATTCAGACTCCGAATTCCTCAAAATTTAGGTTCTGAATTCTTTAAAATTGAGAATCCGATGTTTATAGAATTTAGATTCCGAATTCTTTGAAAAAAGGAATCCAAATATTCATGTAATATAGACTCTGAATGTTTTTCTCTTGGACTACGAACTTTATTTTTCCCATTGACTCTGATCATTATTTTTTATTAGACACTGAAAAATATATTTGTTCGAGAATTAATTTTTTACTTACACTTGATATAGATATGAAACAATGATGTGCATTCTATTTTTAACTAATCGGTTGTTTGAGTGACACATATACAGGTCCCTCTAAAATTCATGGAAAAATATTACAGTTGGAGGTGGGATTTGACCGTTGGAGAAATGACAATAAATAGGAGCTCATTTGAATGAGCTCCATACTAACTATTCTACAACTCTAAATATTACATGATGCTGAAGTGATTTCTAGAGAGAGAAAATATCATGATTTTTGGGTACTGATCTTCTAGTTTAGCATTCTTTATGAGACTATGTTTGATGTTGGGTACAATCGAGGGCTTCTGTGGATAGGAAGATTGTGGTGCCGACTACATTAATGTTTGAGTACATCCTTGATAAGGAAGACATAAGTTCCAACTACCACAATGTTTGAGGTCATTTTCGAACAGCAAAAACGATTACTATATTTCTATCGAGGGCTTACCCTGGTGTCGGTAAGATAGACTTTCATTAATGTATAAATAACGGGACCTTTATCCAAGGTTGTTGGATACCCGACTCTTTGGGTTGAAATATCTCATACTTTTTACTAGTATGGTTTCATGTTTGTTTTCTGATGCATTTTTATTAATAAAAATGTATAATTATCTTATCATTTCTTGTACATGTATACTCTGATTAGTATGATTCTATATTCTTTAAGGTAGAATCTTTTTCCTTGTATACTTTTCTTAAATTTCATTGTTGGAACCATATTTTTGGAATCTTGTAAGTTTGTACAACTAAAAGGTTCTGTGAATTTTATGTGTTTAACTTTGTTAAATATAGTTTTCCTTAAGGTAGAAAACGAATTTTTTATAACCAACTTTAATGTTTCTAAAGAAATTTTAAAGGATACAATTCGCCCACTATTGTAAATTGAGAATATAAATCATTATTTCAATCCTACCATTACTGTCAAAGGAGTTCTTTGACATACTAATATTCACATATTAGTTTTCTTGCTCAATTTTTTAGTGTTCTGTATTTTTATTGCTTAGGAATTCTATACTTTTTTACAAAAATTTATTATTAACAAGTTTTGGTGGAAATTTATTTTTATTTAGATGGCAAGAATGAATGTTGGGTCGATTGCCAATATCAATCCTACAAGACCACCTATATTTGATTGGAATGATTATGAATATTGGAGAGATCATATGAAGAATTTTTTTATTAATACTGAAGTGAACTACATTTTTATTCTTTCTAGAGATTACATGATTCTTGATAAAGAAGTTGGAACATTTACTAATTAAGAAAAGTCATAATATCAGCTAAACTACAAGGTACGAAATACTTTGTTGTGTTCCATGACTAGGAATATATATATCTAGATTTCCTCCAGTGAAACTACAAATTGTATTCAGAATAAATAGGGGGTTTCTCATTTTTGTACATCCAATTTTATAGAAACTAAAATAGCTATGATTAGAGAATAATAACATGGATTTAAATTACTTTATGGAAAATTAGTTTGCAGGATACAACATTGGTTTATGACTATTGTTAATAGTTTAAAATCCATGGGTGAGAAAGGTTTAGATGATGAGGCACTTGTGAAAAAGATTATAGAATCATGCCAAATGAGTGGGAATCTAAGAGAACAGCTATTGATGAGAATAGTAAAGTATCTCATATTACTCTTAACGAGCATTTTGGAACTACTCTTCAACATGAGACAATAATGAAAAGAGTTTCAGATTTGAATAAGAAGAAGAATGACAATGGAAGTGTAGCATTCTCATCTACTAAATCAGATACTCCTGAAAGGGTTTCTAGATCCAAGTCAAAGACGGTTACTGTTTTATCTGGATCACGTGAAAGTGAACATTCTTAGAATGACCTAGCTAATCTTGCTCGAAGGATGAAATATATAGTAGTGGAGAAAGACTATCAGTATAGATTTATGAAGAATGTGATAATGGACAAGAAATACTATGAAGTTACTTGTTATGAATGCAAAAGAGTAGGGAATATTAGACCATATTGTCAAATTATTAAGTGAAAGGATAGAATGGAAAATCATTCTGATAGGAATAAAATAAGTACTAAAAATATAAAGCTAATAATGTTTTGAATGTTAGTAACACTTGGAGTGCCAGTGGTGGAGGCTCTTCTGATTAATCATTAGAGAATGAATCTTCTGATCAGAAGTATCTTGGTTTAATTACAAAGTTACCTTTTGAAAATCATTGTTTAATGGACAAGGTACACAATGTTGAATCTATAACCAATATATCCTAGAATTATTATTATAGTGATATTATATATTATGAATCTTCAGATAAAGAATATTCTTGTGACAAAGATAATACATTACTTACATATAATGATGTTTTTGTGTTTCCTAAGCTCCTTGAAATGAAAATTCTGAAGTCAAGAAAAAACTTAATAAGGAAAATTCAAGAATTTATCTTCTTACTAAATAAGTATCAGATTTCTCTAAAGATCATGTTAATAAAATTTATGAAATTGAAAGTATTTAAAAAACCCTTGAATAAGTTAATTCTAAGATGGATAAAATTTATATGGATCTAAAAAATGTAATTTCTAAGAAAAATGATTTCAAGACAAACATTAGTGATAAAACTAATGTTTTTGAAGAAAATAACTTAGTTATTAGACTAAAGTCATAAATATTTACCTTGAGGAAGTGTTTTTGAAACCTTACCTTGGCTAATAAAAACATTGACAAGATGTATTCCCAAATACAACCTCTAAAGAAATATTTTGGATTTGGTTATACTCATTCCTAACCGTTTTTATTAATAATTATTTTTTTTCTTAATGTCCTCCATTCTAATCAAAGTGTTAGGGTGGTGGGTATTGGGAAAAAAATTATTCCTTAAACAAAGCCCCGTCTTTAGGTTTTCATAAATCTAATTTTTCCAAAAAAAAGTGGAATCCTTAAATTTTTCTTTTTTATGTTTCCAGATCCAGGAATGTTTGGGTTCCGAAAGTCTAAAACTCTTATTTTCGAGAAAGTAAATATAATACAAATAAAAATACATGGTACATGGATAGTGGATATTCCCATGACATGATTGGTATCAAAAAACTGTTTGAAAATATTATCAAGACGAAGGTAGGAAAATCACTTTCATAAATAATGATCATGCTGAAATTATTGGTATAAGTAACATTGTTTATCTTGGAAAACATTGATTTCCAATGTTTTATTTGTTACTGGTCTTAGGAACAACCTTATTTTCATATTTTATTTATGTAATTAAGGTTACCTTGTGAATTTTAGATAGTATTAGTGTTTAGAAACCAATTCCAAGGAAGAGTTTATTCTTTCTGCCCATAAGGAAGATAATGTTTAGACACCAAACATAGAAGACCTTAGAATGCAAGATCTACCTTTTCTTAGTGCAATGGAAGATCATTCTTGGTTATGTAATAGAAGGTTGGGAAATTATAGACTTACGAACCTATGAAAAATTTCTAATAAAAGAGTAGTTAAGGATCTACCATAGCCTAAATTTGATTCTTCAAAAGATTATGATCATTGTCTATATGGCAAGAAACAGAAATAAAGTTTTAAATCAGTCATTGAAGCCTCAACCACTGATGTATTACCATTGGGGAATTTATATTATTTTGTTCCAACTCAAACTAGAAGCATTACAGCCAATTATTATTTATTTTTCGTAGATTATGATTACACTAGATTTAAATGGGTCTATTTTATAGCAAAGAAATATGAAAATTTTTCTTATTTTAAAATTTTTTGAGCCCATGTAAAAAATGAGAAAACCCATCCATTGATAACTATTCATAGTGATCATGGAGGATAATTTCAAAACTCCAATTTTGAAACTATTTGTATTATAAAAGGCATTACTCAAAAATTCTCATCACGAAGAACTCCTCATCAAAATGGTGTTGTTAAAAGAAGAAGAAGAATTATTCAAGATATAACAAGAACCATATTGAGTGAATATTCGTTAGCCAAGATTTATTGGGCTAAAGCTATAAATACTTCTTGTTATACTATAAATTTTGTTTTGATTAGACATTTTCATAATAAAACTCTTTATGAGTTATTAAATGGTAGAAAACATAGACATTATTACATCGAGGTTTTTGGTTTCAAGGTATTCATTAAAAATATTAAAGATAATCTACCCAAATTCGCACAAAAATATGATGAAGGAATTCTCTTAGGCTAGTCCACAACATCTAAATCTTATAATGTTTTTAATAAAAATACTTGTACTATTGAAGAAATAGTAAATGTTAAATTTTTTGAAAATAATTCTTTTTTTAGAAAAACTCAACCTACATGTTACGATTTATTTTCAAAAACTAATTATCAACCCTTGATAAAGATCCTTCTGATGAGAAAAATGTTCAAGAAACTGTTTTTGAAGCATTTACCCTAGAAGATTTCCTACCATATGTTGTTGGGACGATTTTACAAAATGCAAATCAGTTGTTTCTTATGAATCATCATAGTGACAGTATCATTGGTGATTTAAATAAACCAGTATGAACTAGATGTTTCTTAAGAAATTAAGTAGAAAATCTAGTATTCCTTTCCAAATTATAACCCAAAAGCACTGATGAAGCGTTGGTTGATTATTATTGGATAAAATCTATGCAAGACGAGATAAATAAATTAGAAAGGAATAAAGTATGGACCGTGGTTGAAAGACCTAAGGAAACTTTTGTTATTGGAGTAAAATGGGTATTTATAAATAAGATTTATGAAAATGGAATCATAGTAAGAAATAAATCAAGATTGGTTGTTAAAGGCCATAATCGACAAAAAGAATAGACTATGAAAAAACCTATTCTTTAATAGCCATAATTAAATATAATGGTATTATACTTGCCTTTGTAGCGTTCTTTAACTTCAAAATTTTTCAAATGGATGTCAAATGTTCTTTCCGTAATGGTTATGTTCAAGAGGACGTATTTGTTGAACAAACTCCATGGTTTGTAGATACAAAAAATCATGAACATGTATTCAAAAATAGAAAAGCCTTACATGGAGTTAAACAAGCTCTTAGATCATGGTATGATAGACATACATGGTTTTTTCATCAAAATAATTATGATAAGTGAAATGATGAAAGAACCATTTTTATAAAGATAAATAAGAAAAATGTTTTGATAGTCTAGATTGATGTTGATGACATTATATTTTTTACAACTCAGCAATATTTAACTGATTATTTTGTGGATCTAAAGAAATTAGCATTTGAAAAGAGTATGATGGGTGTGTTAACATTTTTCCTTGGTTATCAAATTTTTGAAACACTAGATTGAATATATATATCCCAACATATGTATACTAAAAATCTTCTTAAAAAGTATTGATATTACAACACTAAGAGTGTATATACTCCCATTGGTACCTCAAATTCACATGATCTTGATGAAGCTGGGAAACCAGTAGATCAAACATCAATTAGACTTATGATAGGAAATTTACCTTACATGGCAGCCAGTCATCCAGAGAAAATGTTTTTAGTATTCTTATGTGAAAGATATCAATCCAATCCTAAAGAATCTTATTTAAATACAGTGAAAAGGATTTTTCACTACTTAAAGGTAACTATGGATCTAGGACACTTTTATACTTCTGAAAATGATTTTTTTAAAACTTCTTTTGGAAGGTGAATTTGGTGGATGTAGAATGGATAGGAAAAGTACATCTAGAACTCGTAATTTATTATGTAATTCATTATTTTCTGGGTCATGCAAAACTCAACACTTAGTTGTACTATCCACTACTCAAGATGAATATGTAGTAGCAGAAACATGATGTTCTCAAGTGTTGTAGATGGAACACACACTCAGAGACTATGGAATGAGTTTTACCAATACAAAAATATTGTGTGATAATACTAGTGACATTTCCATAATTATAAACCATGCACATAAATCTCATTAAAAACATGTAGATATTAGGTATCACTTTCTTAGGGATCACACACCAAAAAGAGATATCATTCTTCAACTTATCAGAATGAAAAATCACCTTGCTGATGTTTTCACAAAATCATTACCATCCAATATATTTGAATATATTAAATAGTAGTTATGAATGAAAATAGTAAGGTAATATTTTATATTAACATCTGGTGGAAAATTATCTTTTTACAGTAAGAAACACCTTTTCATAGTGCGAGAACATTTTTTCATTAGTAAATTTTTTCCCCATAACCAGTTTTGTTATCAAATGTTTCATAATCATGCTTTTTCCTGGAAACAAATTTTCTTCCATGATGATGTTTTTTTTCAAAAAAATTAATAATAAAATTTTTAGAATCATATTTTATTCACATTAAATTTTTTTTGAATCTAAAGTTATCCATGGAAATTTTATCTCATGAAGAATAATTTTCCAAGGAATCCATAAGGGATGATTTTTTTATTATATTTTGGTGGTCATATTTTTACTTTTTGGTATTTCTATCTCATTTAAGAAACTTTTTTTGATTCATTTTTTCATATATTTGAATGTATATCTTAAAAAAATATCAACAGATCAGAAGCTATCAAAATCCATCTTCGGTTATCACCTCAACCGTCAAATTTGATTATAAGATTTTCAACCATTGGATCAACCATAGAAGTTGATCTTTTTCTACAATCACCTATATAAAGCCCCCCCAAAGGTTGTCCCACATCAATTTTTCAAGCTCTTTCATGTAAAATATCATCCTCTCTTTTTTATGGTCGTTATGAATATTCAAAAGTTTCCTCAGTTATGAATGTCTGTTAGATCCTCTCCTCAAAAAGAAATGTCGATTGTCAATAAAATTTACAAGTGGAAGATATACCGAGAGAGGTTAGTTGAACCAAGATTCTTCAAAAAAAATATGATTTTATAATCTCTAATAATATTAAGTTGAAGGACCGGGAGAGGAATTGAATTTCAAAACTAAAGGAATGTGATCCAGTGTATCTGGAATTGATAATGTAGTTCTATGAAATAGTTCATTTTTTTAATGAATGAGGAAGAAATAGATTTTATTTCAGGAGTTACGGAAGGACCTACACTTTGTTTTACAGCAATGTAACTAGTCTTATAGGAATTCTTTACGAAGGAGAATAATCTTTTTTTACTTAGAAATTACATGATAAACCTGGATCTTTGGGTAATGATTGAGAATACAAAGAATGGAAATATGATGTCTCAGATTATTTTGTATCTGACAAATATTTCCAATATTATTATTCTTTTCCTTCAGTCATAAAAAATCCCATACAGTTCTAATCTGAGAAATTACAAAGTGATTTTGCTAATTGATGACACCTTAAGGTGAATAAATTTTTTTTTCTATGAATCCTAAAAATTCTATGATCATTCTGAAGAAAAAATAGAATCTTTTTTAAAGAATCCGAAAGTGGTTGAAACCACAAAGAGAGGTAGAAGGAAGATAAATTCTATGGAACCGAAAGAGAAAACCAAAACTCATGTGGCCATGTAAGCACAATCAGAACCTCCGAAGACAATGAATCCAAAATCATATACTATTGAGGTAGTGTCTAAGTGGAGAGAGGATACAAAAAACTCAATGGAAGGGGAGCCTAAGTTTGGCTTGGATGCAGTTAAGGAAAAATAATTGAAGGATAAGGATAATGGATATCTTGAAAAGTAAGAAAAAGAAAATAAGCAAAGGAAGAAATTGTTGGACGTTGAAGTTGTTCAATCTCTTCTCAAGGCTACTGAAAGAGCCTCTGAGAAAATTTAGGTACTAGAGTCATTTTTATTTGAACCATTACCAGAGACTTAAGGAATGATAGTGGTGAATTCGGAATCACATCAAGAAAAAATAAATAGTTGAAGAATAAGAAGTGAAAGATGAAATAGAAGAAGAAGAGGCAGAAGAAGAAGGGAATGACTCTGATGATATCATAAACCAAGTCGAAGAGTACCATGCGAAGGAATGTTTATCTTTAAAATTATTGATCTGGACATCCCATGGAGAATCCTCAAAAATTTCTACACCAAGGAAAAGATTGGATGGTTGAAGATAAAGTGAATCATCCAACCGACAATGAAAGAATTAATCATGATTTTATTCATGAGGATGATCTACTGGCTGATGCAGAGAAATAATATTTTGATGAAGATAAGAATGTTCAGCAATCTGATAGTGAGCATGAATCTTCCAAAGGACTAGACATCATTATGAAAGCTGAAAACAGAAATCATGTTGTAGTAGATACACCTACTAAATCTATTGTGAAGAAGAATGTTTTTGGTTCTTAATCAAAGAGGAAAGCTGATTTCAAAGAAAAAATCCTCACCAACCGAACATTCAGATTCACAATCATCTTACCTCGGACATGATTTTTTATTTTCAGTATATGAATATTCTCATTGGTACCATTCTTTTCTTCACATGCATAGATTCAAGATTCCAGATGAATCAGCATAAGATAAATTAGATTCCAGATTCGATTTCCATGGTGGTGGACCAATGTGTTACACTGGATGCAGATTTCATGCCCTTTCTCATTGGTTATGAGGATTATAAATGAACTTGAAAAAATATGAAAAGATTGTCAATGGAAACTATCGAAAAATGATACTTTTTTTATAAATTCCATGATAATGTCAAGGAGGATTTTGATACAGAAGATGGGATGATTAAAGATCTTACAAATACTTTTGAGGAAAATTAAACCCTAGAAAAATCAACTCGGAAGCAAGAAGTTAATGATCTGAATGGAAAGATTAACTCTATGGACATGAATTGAAAGAGGTAAAGAGACCATAAAATACAGATTTAAGTGATTCTTTATAAGCAAGATGAACTGTAGAAAGATCAGGAAAAAATTCTTAAAGCTCAGAAAGGGAAAATTCAAGCCTTATAGATGAAATATGATGACCAGGATCAGTTTCTTAAACGAGCAGAAGATGATCACAAGGAGCTCAATAAGCTAAAATAATTGTAAATAAGCTGATGCCAAAGAAGAAAGATGGGTAATTTCATTTCATTTTTTTTCTTTTGTTGTATTTTCCCCAATGTACAAATTCATTCAGCATGAATGATAATTTCCTTATTCTTTATACATTTTGTTATTTAGTAAAAATGTTTCAGGTACCAATTTTTTTCAATTCTATTTAATTAATTTGTGAAAATCATAATGGGGGAGAATGTAATGATGAAAAGAATTCAAATTTAGGAAGATATTTCCCTAAGTAATAGGGAGTTCATCTAGAGTAATGCTCTTTTCAATGATATTTTTCGAATGTAGAAAAATGAAAAATATGAATTATGAAATAAAAAATATGATACATAGTGTTTCCAAATAATAAGGGTGATTTAGTCATATTCATTATGTTTCATATGTAAAGGGATATAATTTTTTATTTTCTAGTATAAAAATTTTCCATGTCCTAAGAATCTTTTTAGTAAGGATGTTTGTGCTTTCCAAAAGGGGGAGATTGTAAAGTCAATAAGGTTTCTTTATGACTATTCGAATTGTTTATGTTTTGAAAATCCCAAACACTCTTTCACAAGGAAATTTTTAATTTCAATAATATTTATCTCATTAATTAAAATTTTCCTTCTTGAGGAAATTTTCCCCCAGTCATTAATTTCATAGTTCATGATTTAGTTTCAATAAACCTAACTATTTTTATTTCTATGTGTAAAATTATTTTTCATTTCTAAATCCTTAGAATCATAAAAATAATTAGATATAATGTATTCTGTTTTCAGGTTCTGAATTCAAATTCTGAAATCACTGAATTCATTTTCCGAATTCTCTGATATTTAGATTAAGAATTCTCTGAAATTCAGAATCTAAAATCTCTTAAATTCAGATTCCGAAATGACTAAATTTCAGATTATGAATTTTCTATAATTCATATTCCAAATTATCTAAAATTCAGATTCCTAATTCTCTTAAATTCAGATTTGGAATTCTATGAAATTCATATTTCGAATTCTTTGAAATTCAGATGCAGAATTCTTTGAAATTCAGATTCCGAATTCTCTGAAATTTGGATTCTGAATTCTCTGAAATTCAGATTCTGAAATCTCTCAAATTCTAATTTCTAATTCTCTGAAATCTAGATTCTAAATTCCTTATAATTAAGTATCCAAATTCCTTATAATTCGGACTCCGAATTCTCCAGAATTCAGGTTTTGAATTACATTGAAACTAGACTCTGAATTACTTAGAATTCATTTTCTGAATTCCATAGAATTCATGTTTTGAATTCTATAGAATTCAGACTCTAATGTTTATAGAATTCTGATTCCGAATTCCTTGAAAAATAGAATCCGAATATTCATGTAATATAGACTCCGGATATTGTTCTCTTAGACTCCAAACATTATTTTTCTCTGAGAATCCTAACTCTATTTTTCCTTAGACTCCTAAAAATTGATTTGATTGAGCTACCATTTTTACATACCCTTGATATAGTTATGAAACTATGTCGTTCATTATATTTCTAACTAATCGGTGTTTGAGTGAATCATGTACATGCCCTTCTAAAAATAAAGGAAAAATATGACTGTTGGAGAAGGTAGCCGACCATTGGGGAAATGACTATAAATAGGAGCTCATTTAAAGGCACTCAATTATTACTATTCTACAACTCTAGAGATTACATTTTACTGATGTGATTTCTAGAGAGAGAGATACTCTCATGCATTATGCGTACTAAAAATCTTGTTCTGCTTACTTCGTGCGACTCTGATTGTTGTTGTGTACAATCAAGGGCTTCTAGAGATAGGAAGACAGAAAATTCGACTACCTTAATGTTTTAGGACTTCCTTGATATGTAATACAGAGGTTCCAACTACCTTGATGTTATAGGACTTGTGGGGATAGAATGATAGAATCTAATATTCCTATCGAGGGATTCCCCTCGTGTGGGTAAGATATATTTTATTTAAAGTTTAATTCATGGGACCATTATCCATGTTTGTTAGATACCCTACTCTTTTGGTTAAAAGATCTCACCCATGTTACTTATATTGTTTCATGTTTGTTTTCCACTGCATTTTGATTGATAAGGAATGTATAATTATCTTATACTTTCTTGTAATAGTATACTCTAATTAGTAATATTCTATTTTCTTTTAGGTATAATCTTTTTCCTTGTTAACATTTATTATGTTTAATATCTGAAACCATATTTCCGGAATCTAGTATGTTTGTAGAACTAAGAGGTTTTCTAAATTTAACTTTTTTAACTTTTTTAATCATAGTTTACCCTAAGGTTGAAAATGAAGGTTTCAGAGGCAACATTAAAGGTTCTAAAGGAATTTTTAAAGTATAAAATTAACCCCCCCCCCCCCTCTTTTATATTGAGAATCTACATCATTATTTCGATCATACACTCTTTTGTCAACTTTGAGTAGAATCAATGTGACGTTGGACAGTCTTACCCTTTTCTGCCATTTCATCGATATTTTCTGGACATAGGTGTTTTCACTCTCCAAATTCATTATGACATGTCTCTGTCTTGCACCTCTAAACATAAAGGGCTTCATTAGGATCCATATGGATGCTTGAGTGGAAACTATTATTGTAAGAGAAATCAATTAGAGAGTGATGTTGATCCCATCCTTTACAGAAGTACACTGAGAATGATCTCATCATGTCCTCATCTGTCTCAATAGTCCACACATAATGGCCATTAGTTTAAGGATGATAATTCGTACTGAGGTTCATATATGTATCCAAATCATGTTGAAGTCTCTTCCAAAACATATAGGTGAATCATGGGATCATGATCAGGGTAGATTGACAGTGGTACTCCATGCATCCATACCATATCTCTAATTCTTATTTGTGTCAGATGATCCAATGAGAAATCATCCTGAATTGTAATGAAGTGTGAATTCCTTGTAAGACGATCCACAAAAAACCAAATGTCATTGTTTCCTTTGGATGTATTTGGATATCTGGAGAAAACTTCGATGGTGATGTTCTCCCATTTACAAGATGGTATGGGTAATATTTTCATCATCCCCTTAGAATTATGCATCTCATCCTTCACATAATAACATACCTGGCACTATGATGTATACTCAGTGATATCCTTCTTTATGTTATCCCACCAAATATAATCATGGATATCCCAAAAAATATTTCTGTTTCAAAGGTTAATTTATAAATTATAACTTTGTGCATCATCCAAAAGTACTTTCCTTATCTCTGTATTTTATGGAACACATAGTCTTGACCCAAATCTCACAATTCCTTTTTTATTAACATTGAACTCTGAGGATTTCTCTTTTCAGACAGTTTCTAATTTCTTCTAAATTCACACATCATCTTTTTTTCATCCTATAACCTTTTTGAAAGAAATGGATGAGCAATAATTAGTGATGAGATTGATTATGTTCCTTTATTTATTATTCCCATGACCATATTCATCAAATCAATGAATATTGGATCTTTTTAAATTCTCATCAATGCATGAATTGATGGGGCCTTTCTATATAGAGAATCTCCCACGTTGTTCTCTTTCACAGAGTGGTAATGTATTGAGCAATCATAGTCTTTGATTTCCTCAAACCATATTCTTTGGTTCATATTCAAATCATTTTTTGTGAATATATATTTGATGCCTTTTTGAACCATATATATTTCACAGTTCTCCCCCAAAAGGTAATGTTTTCAAACTTTTAATGAAAAAATAACTTCAGCCGACTCCATATAATGTGTAGGATAGTTTTTCTAATGAAAATTCAATTTAATTTAAGAATATGCATTGACTTTGTCATTTTTTATCAACACATATCATAGGCCATTCTTCAACTAATTACTAAATACCAAAAAAATTATTTACTTATGTGTACTGTGGGAGTAGGCACAGTGATAATACTCTTTTTCAACACCATGAATCTCTTTTCGCATTCATCACTCCAAGCAAACATCACTCCCTTCCAAGTTATCATGGTATGTGGGTTGTAAAATCATGAGAAATATCTCAAAAATTTGTGATAATATCTAGCTAACCCCATGAATCTACAGATATCTGTTACCGATGATGGCCTCATTTATCCCTCAATTAAATCTGTCTTGGATGGATCCACACATATCCCATTTCTTGTGATGATATGACCCAATAATTAGACTCATTTCAACCGGAACTCACAATTTTTGGACATTTCATAGGGCTTATCCGTTCTCATGGTCTCTAGTATAGTGGTATCATGCTCCTCATGATACTCCTTGGTTTTGGGGTATATTAGATTATTTTCTATAAAAACTAAGAAAAAGTTTTTTGACTTAATCTTTAAGGACTCTATTCATAAATTCCAGGACGATTTCCTATAAATTTGTGAATCCAAAAGGCATTAAAATTAATTAATGGTTCATTTATATTGTACGAAAAGTAGTGTTAGGGATATATTCATTCTTTACCCTTACTGGGAAATATCCTGGACAAAAATACACCTTTGATTAGTGTTGTTTTCCATGTAGCTTATTGAACAAGTCATCAATTTTTTGGAGAGGATACATGTTCATTATTGTGATTTTTCTGAGTGCATGATAATCAACGCAAAGGCACATTGACCCATTCATCTTCTAGATGAAGAGGACAATTTCACCCCATGGTGAAGCACTTGGGAATATAAACACATTAACTAGATTCTCCTGTTGTTGATTCTTATTCTCCTAAAGTTCCATAACATCCATACTATATAGATTCATGGATATTGGAAATGCACCAGGTATATGATCAATTGAGAATTCAACATCTCCTCTAGGAAGAAGACCATAAAATTCATTAGGAAACAATTCAGTGAATTCCCTTACAATAGGCATGCTTTCAAGGATGGTTGCTTCCTTAGACCAATAATCTATGAAATATATGTATGCTCATTGGGAAATAATATCCACACCTGAGATGATGGTTCTAGATAATATTCATCCTCCTTCATGACCTTGTAATGAATCGAGGGTCGATTTTCCATATGGATAGTGATTTCCCTCTCACGGCAGTTTATGTTGGCTCTATATAAGGAATGTAAATTCATGCCCGAAATTCCTCCAAATTTCACCAAAATGGAGTATGAAGAGGTATTAAAGGATGTTCAATTGAAAAATTGTGATAGGGGATGAGTTATATTCATTAATTGAAATGATTCCCCATTTTTTGTTCTCACTGCCATCATTACATCCATGATTTGTGGTGTCGGTGGGACTATTCTATTAAACATTCAGGATATAAAAGAATGAGTAGAACTAGAATCCAAATGAATGTTTACTATTATTGATTGAATAACTAGCATACCTATCCCAACAATGTTTTCCGTGTTCACTTAGGTAGTAGTGATGAAAAAATGTCACCCTTGATACCTTGGAGTGTGATGGTTGCCTCCAGAAACCCTTTGTTTTTGGAACCTGTTTGCAAAGTGCCCTATACTTTGTAGTTGAGAGAATGAATAGTACATTGAGATTCGGATGGATCATTTCCCTCTTGTATTGTTGTCGTGATCTTTTCATGACAGCAGTTAGTGTCATGGTGACCTTCTCTTCCACACCTAAGGAATTTTCTCATCCCCATTTGGAAATTTATGGGGTGTTTATTTCTGCACAACTGGCAAGTGGGGTGAGATATTTTCTTATCACCGTTAGATTTATACATCGATATTCCAGAAATAAGGTACATCATACACTTCATATCCCCTTGATACCCCTGAGATTTTATGATATCCATTTATAATTTTAGGGAACATCATAGAATTCCCTCATTGCTATCGAAGTCACGGATCGCCAAGAATTTTTGTAGGCAATGTATTATCCTACCAAAGAAGCGGTAAACCTTCCATTTGGGTTTGACGATAAAGCTTGTGGTGTATAATGAAATCCTTTTGATGTTTTACTCATATGATCTGATGGATTCATCATCTGTTTTATTGAGGTTAAGGATGTTCCTTTCCATCTTAATTCGTATGGTGCTTGGAAAATATTTATCAAAAAATATTTTGTAAATCCATAAATTCAAACACCTCGATCTCTTCTTTAGGCTTCTTATTTTTTATCAAGGTCCACCATTGATTAGATTCACCGTACATATGATAAGCAGATAGAATAACCATCTCTTGTCCAGAACATTGAAGGATAGATAAGATCTTTTCAATGGATTTGAACAATTTTTTGGCGATTGAGGGATCAGATGATCCATTAAAAGTAGGAGTCTGTTATCTCATGATTCTCTCGATTGCGATTTTTTCTTTTTTTGGGGGGTTTAATGTTCATCTTGACCCATGCTTCTATTAAAAACATGTGTTAACAGAGATATTATCATGAAAAGGTTCTCAATCCCCACTCCCATCGTACTGGGAATCTCATTAGATTAGTCTTCACATTGATCGTCACATCAATTATTATCCTGAGTCCTTCTATTATCAGCCATTGGCTGGAATAAAAATAATTTTAAAGGTATCACAAAAAGAAAAATCTAAATATAGAATTTATAAATTGTAAATTACAATTATTTCGTGAACATATGAATTCCTAGGCTTAAATTTATGTTATCCATGATCTACTTCGCATCAAATATTTGTAGGGGTGTTTCATCTAATAATAATGGTTCAAAATAAGCTCATGAATTTAGAAAATCATATATCCCAAAAATAGCATAACCAACAGTGTAGTATAGCCCACTATTGTTCACCAGTTTCCATTTAGGTCTTTCTCAATGCGGTGTTTTCAGGTTTTACATCAAGATACATCTAGGCGAGAGGTGCCTCTACCTGCTCGTATCCCGATAGGGATGTATTTTCCTGATAAACCACTTACTCAATACTCACTAAAATTTAGGGATATAATTATTATAAATACTCTTTTCCTTAAGGATTTTACTAGTCTTTTCTAATCCTGATCCAAAAAATAACTAAACATATCCTCTGATACAAACTATAACAACCCTTCTCTTTATTTCACACTTAAAAATTATTTATTACATACAATATTCACTTGAAAAACCACATCAATGATCATGTGGTCTAGTGTATTTCATTATTAAGAACATTACATAACAATAATAAAATTTGAAATACAAATATTTTTTAAAATCTTATTTTACATGATCACACACATTTCTTCATACATAGCAATGCATGTGATAACTTGAGGACATTAATAAGACAGGGGTGAGATATAAATCACAATAAGTGATTAAACAAGGAATAACATGAATAATATTGTACATGTTTGGAAATTGTAATATCAGTGGAACAAAAGATAAACATGAACATAAAGGCATGATAAAGAATTATTATCATAACATAGAAATGTGGCATCAACATTTAACATGACATTAGCATGATCCAAGGCCCATTGCACACGGAGCATGAGTAAAAAATCATTACATTTGAAATAACATGAGTAACCCCACATTTCACTTGACATATCATGATACTAATCATTACCCAATACATTGGATATCTATCAGGGTGAATCCTTCTTAATCATTTAATTTCATGCATAAGTGTGGCACATAGATAATACAACCTTGATTTGTTAAACATCCCCATGTATTTAATGAAAAAGGAAAATGGAATTCATACATGAAGATCCATAATAAATAAGTAAATTTTCATGAATGCAAAGACCCTTTATAGAGAAATGGGCATGGGATTCCCTATATAATGACTTTGGCATGGAAAATCGTGGTGCAATTTCTGTAGAATAACTGTGTGACATAAGAATTCATAAAATCGTTAGATGAGATAGAAATAGGTATATAATTATATGTACATGAAATAGAATTTAATGGTGTTCAAATATATTTATTCCCCAACATATGTAATTGAAATTTGATTCGAAATAAAAAATAACTACTTGATTTGTAAATGAGGAGTGAGAAATACCTGACGAAATTTTGGCATGGTAATGGGTGTAGATTGGAGGAATTAATGAGAGAAAAGGGGTATCTCATCATTCAATAATATGTAGAGAAGTATGGGAGAGGTGGGGAATCATACCCCAACATTTTTAATTGATAATAAAATGGTATAAGAATATAAAGAAACATATAAAAAATTGACAACGGAAGAAATTCCTTACATGGAAATGTGGTCCCAAAGGCTTGAGAGGGGCATGATAGAGGATTATTACAGGCTTGTTGCACCTTGGAAGGATTCTATAGATAGGAGGAAAGAGGATGATCTAGATCCAATGGTTTTCAGTGAAGAGTAAGTAGAATTATGGGTGGGTTTATATAAGAAAAAAGAGGGAATTATTTATTATTTAGGGTTTTGACACTACTCATTAAACTAATCAAAACCACAGAGCTACCCATGGATTTTCCCCATGGTTTTTGCCAAAGGGGATTGTAAAAAATTATTTTAAATATAAAATGGACTAACTTATAAAAATATTATTCTTTCGTATAAGGAGGTTAGTCACACTTTTAATGAAATCATTTTATAATGTAAAAACGTATTATAAGTAATAAAGGGTCAACTAATTCTTTGTAAAATAAAACAAAAAAACCTAAAATAAATTTATATAAATGGTAAAACATATAATGGACGAACAACCCATTATTTTTTATTTTTTACATCACTATTGGGTCATTATGATGTCATTAAAAACATTATATAAATAAATGATATTTAATTATTTAAAAAACAATTCGATTGAATCATAAAATAATGAAAAATTCACCATTGGATAATTTCATTTTCTTGATTCTGAAAATAATATTAAATTAATCCTAAATGAATTAAAAATATGTGAATTATTTATTCTAAAATAAAACCAACATTTATAAGAAAAACATGGGTTTTAACAAAAACAGCATTAAAACCATAATAAAGAACAAAATAGTATTTATAAAAATTATACAATCATTTATATTCAATAATAATTAAATTAGTAATAATATTTTATTAATATATAATTTAATTCAAAAATATATTAATTCAATATAAAATATTTCTTAATTGAATATTAACTTAAAATGCAATTTGTGATTTAAAAACTATTTACACAGTAATAATAATAATTGAATGTATATTATTTATTCTATAAAAAATAATGCATATAATCATGGTTCTATGGTATTTTTACATAACCCCTTATAACACCCAAAAATGACCTAAGGGTATGGTGTGTGATGTTGAAAGACTCTTGGGTGGCTCAGATAACATCACTTTGGTGGTAATCTCTATCAACATCCACTTCTCCCATAGGCGGATCTGTTCGAGCATAACGTTCTGAATCTCAACTTGGTCTTGCTATTGAGTGTAGTCCACTGGAACCACCTCCTTTCCGAGCTCCAGAAAATGGGCATTGTACAAAGTAATTATACCGAATGAGGTAATACCTTCTTTTTTCTGAGTAAATTGGATTTGTTTAAGCCCTATTTTTATAGTAATCAATTGATCACTGTTCAATGGATATGTTATCTACAGAAAAAGATCCTACCAGTATTTTCAAATCCATAAAACCAAGGATGTTCATATTTTGTATAAACATTTTACATTATAAGACATTTAATAAGATCAAGAGTAATTTTCATTAATAATAGATCAGGTCATTATAATAAATATACTAAACAATTCCACATTTTCCCTGTCAACAAACACAATAATTAGGTTTCAATTAAAATGAAACAATTATATTAATATATAAAAATATATAGGTTAGAAAACAATAATTCTAAAACTAATAAATATTAATTAACAATTAATGTATCACTAATCAATAAATTCATGATAAAAAAAATGGTTGACCAAAAAAATTAGTCTACTAGTAACAATTACCATTAATCATGATTTTTCATTATCATGTTAATATTTTCATTATAAAGAAGTTTCATAAATAGTAAAACCTAATATATCATCAAATAATAGTGGTAATAATCATAAAATCAATATTCTTATGAAATTATTAAATAGGTAAAGAAAAAATAGGGAATACTGATATACATAGTTAACACCTCATTCATTATCTTCCTTTTCATACCATATTATATTTGTTAATTCATTTTTATTCATGATAAATAAGATAGGATAGATTAAATAATCATAAAAATATTCTTTTGAAATGTCTATAAAATATCAACATTCAATGACATGAATAATATTTATATTTTCATGTAATTATAACTACAACCCCTTCCATTCATTATTTCATGTAAGTTATTTTTTAGGGTAATATTAGAAATTTATTCATTTGAAACAAATCCTCATAATTCCATGTTCCCATATAATTAAATACGATATGATTCAAATCCCTTACCATGACCAACGCTTCATGAGAACAAGGAAAGAAATATGATCTCAAATCCAATAAAGAAGGTTGTGCTCCATATCGATGGATGAAAAAAGTCAAAAAAATAATGATAGGACGCCCAAGTTATATATATGACCATTCAGGTCCAAGAGTAATCACAATCTCCATCAACTTTTAGGGATAAATTATATTTGAAATTTTCAATTCATGAATCACAATAGTTCATATTGATGTTTATTTCATTCAAATCACAGTCAACCCTATTTTACTTGATAAAAGGAATGCCATGTCATAATGAATACCACAACATGAACATTTTATTTACAAAAAAATATATTAGTACATACTTATAGAGGTGAAATTATTTTTATTATTTTATAAAAATCCTTATATATATAGATTTTATGACTGATAGTTGGATTATTAGTTCTATAATCTTATTCCACTCAATCAATAAAAGAAGGTATTTTCAACAAGGAAACTATTCTTCTGAGAACATTATTTTATTATTATGAATCGATGTAATGTATCTTATGTAAAAACTAAAAAATATTGGAATAATGATTTATTAAATTTAATGTTGATACCTAAGGATATTTCTGTTAGCTATAAAGATATGTATGTTTAAATATATATGTTATTTGATGTAATAATATAAATTTTAATGTAGATATAAATTATTCCATAACTATATTACGTGAAAACATATTCTATATATGAATAAGTCTATGAAGATCTAATATATGTAAGGAGAAGTAATTTTTAATAGATCCAACATTAGATTTATAATAATGTATTATAAGAAGTGAACTGACTCATGCATGAATCTACAAGAAACTATTTCATAATAAATTGAAATTAGGTTTGGATTTTGATTTTGAATAACATGTATATGATTTATCTGATAAAACCAAATGTCTCATAATATTGAATGGAAAAAAAGTAATAAATAACAAAACACCTTATTATATCCACAATATCACTACTAGACTTTCCCAGACACCATATGAACTGTGAAATGATAATGTAAGGGTTTATGTCAATCGTGTTCCCTGTATGGGATGTATCATTCATAGCCTAGAAGAATTTTCTTCCCAAAAAATAGTAGGATCCTTAATATTTAATATAGGAAATGAAAAACAACGAAGATATTCAATTTTTATTTTCATAAACTAACTCAGTATGCCTTAGTATTGGCTCATAATCTAGCTCATGTGAAGGGGAGAAGGATTTTGTTGATCCTCATGGGATGGAAACTAGTTCATGTGAATTTTTTAAACAACTATCAGAAGGGTTTTTCCCAACTGTAAAATCCACCATCATGTTTTTTAAAATTAAGAACCCAACAAGACCCTACCATGTATTTGTGATTCATAATCCTAAATAAATATGATCATAAAATAAATAACAACAATATTGAATAATGTAAATGAAGTATCACAGATAACTTAATAACCAATATAATTTAGCAAATATCCAAAAAAAATAATATACAAAGAGAAGTCAACATGATTTCTCATTTCAATTTGAATCCATATGAAGATGACAATTCAATGTGGAGCTTATAAGTTAATATATAAATGGATAATCTACTATAGAAAAAAATAAAATAATGAAAAATCACTTATAAAATTCTATTTCTTACATGAGGGATAACTCCCAATATGATTCCTCCTCCAAGATGTAGCTTCGTTAACCAGAATATACACTGCCACCAAATGGTGCCTTCTGTTTACGTGCACATGTTGAAATAATTTATACACAAACAAAGGGTGTATGTTCACTATGACCTTAACTAGCCTAGCAGGATCCAATAAAGTGTTTAATAAGTAACTATTATTAAATATTCTATATATTCTTGTATCTATGATGATTTTTCTTTTAACATTGATAAAAAATTCATTGAGGAATATTTATGACAATTTAATAATGATAGTAATGTTGTAAGTAAATAAAATTACAACAAAACATTATGAGACATGCCTTAAGTTAGGTAAGGTCAAATCATCCTATGATATTCTTAGTAATCCACAGTTCTTCCATGTTTATCAACACTACATAAGCATCAACCAAGATTAGAATCATAAACAAGTAGAATGAATCAGTAATGATTATTAAATCCCTCAATGATGATGTAAATGAAAATATACAATTTAGAGTATTGTAAAGGAATAGTGAGGTTATTTTATTAAGATCTATACCAAGGAACCTGAGGTTCCCATGAATTGAAACATTTATTAATGAATTTCCCTCTAAAAAAATACATTCCCACATTAATAAACATTTAACAAAAAGAATATCCATATAACACTAAATTTTAGATTTTTTTAGATCCCATAAATGTATATAAATTATTGAGGCATCATATAAAATATTGTGCACTCATTTATGGAATTAAAATTTTAAAATAATTGAAATCACCATTACAAAGAAAATTCAATGAAATTTGGTTCTTTAAAAAAGATAACCTATAGAACCATAAACAATAAATGAATGAATCAATTGTAGAAGTTTGTGAACTCACTAAAGAAGAGTGTGAAGTACCATTTTAACTTAGTTTGAATTCATAAACATCAAAAACCCTAACATCATTTTCAGACCAACAAAAACTAATGCCACATTAGCTATATGAGAGAAATAGGATAAATGGAAATGTAAATAAGAGACAATATAAAATGAATATAACCACATACATGAGAATATATTAAAGTTTCTAGATGAAGAACACACAAAAATTCCAGATTTATTAGAGGATAATAAAGGGTCATCATATGAGAGGCCGTAAATTTTCCAATGGGAATGAAATAAAACCAAAATTAAATTAAACAAAACAATAGAATACTGGTAAATTCACAATTTAAATTTTTGGAAACCCGTGAATTTTAATAACATTGTTTAGGAAACCATATTCTAACCACACGAATAACAGTAGACAACCATTACATAGTCCAATAGTTTCCTATATAATATATAATTAACCCACATCATTAATTCTAACTATGCGATAACTGGGTGACTCTCTCCATACAATAATTTAGTTCATATAATTTCTACTAACCCACATACTATTAAGCAACAATAATTCATTAATCATGTGCTATTAGTGCACAAAAACTATTTTGGGGTCACCTTTTAGATGATTATAATACATATTTAAAACTAACTGTGTTCCAACAATGTTCTAACCATATCTATTTCACAAATCCACATTTTTCTGAAATTTTGGAATTAATTTCAAATAGAATCAAGAAATAAGAATTAAAATTAATGAATATGAATTAGATCACTTAAAAATGACAATTTGGGTGATACAACATTCGCATGAATATCCCCTTATAACCCAAGAATTTCATCCTAATTCCTAGTTTTGGAAATAATAAGGCCACTGATCTCTAATATAGCTTTCCCATTCCCACTTCTCATTAGAATAATCCATGCAATTCTATAATAAAAAGACTAATAAAATCAATTTTCCAGACAAAAATGTATCTGAGACTAAAAAACATGGAATATTTTCTCATACAACAAAACATATGGATTCATTTCTTACTCTACTCATCCAAATATAAGGGATTGATATAGTTGTTACATAATTGGATAAGAGACATATAAATCATTATAAAACCTAGTAATCTAAGGCAGTAAATCCAAAAGATATCAAACTTTCCCTGGCTTTTTTAGTGATCTCAAAGAAACTAGAATACCTTGATTTCATCTTCCCATGCTTAATGATTTTTCAGTGACATAAATGATTTCATACCTTAAATAACACCTAGACACCGACTAAAGATCCAAAGGATATTGATTATGAATGAAATATTATTTATGGTGGCTATATATTGTCTTCATTAATATTTAAATAATCTTATAAATTATATTTATCTCATGCGAAATGATTGGTCCAACTAGAGATGTATCTCCCACCATAGTCTAATTGTGTAAAGAATAGAATAGACCACAATATCAAGCTTCAAAATGATAAATAATGATAAGAAATTTGATATATATTATTATATGAAATCTTTATCAAATTTAGACAAGTTACCCATGATCCTCTAAATTCTATGATATATGCCTAGAAAATTTGTTCTAGAATCTAGATCACTTGTTTTGTTTACCCGTATTTTTGCAAATGGTAATCCATGATTAACATCCCTTAATATGCAATAGAATCTCAAATTCACCTAAAAAATAAATAAGGTATTTGAGAATATATATCAAATATTATAGAAAAATATAATTTTTTTGGTTTCAAAATTTCCTTTACATTAAAGTTTTCTATATCCTCTACCATGGTTCTATACTAGACCAAGATGAAATGAGATGATTTTATCGATAAGACAATCAACTCAAAGATTAAATTATTTCCATATGTGGTAGAAGTAAAACATATAATAAATTCAATGGATATATCATCCCATTTTGGTTGGGTACGTGAATAGGTTGACGGAATCCATATTTCTTCACTCCGCATCCATTAATAAAATGACATATAAGACTAGTAGATGTAAAATATTCTATTACATCTTTCACAAATATTTCTCCGAAATAGACACCTCATTTCATTGTACATCCTCAAAGATATTTTATGAACATCCCACTAAGAGTGATGTAATATTTTTTATTATTTTCCTTATTAATATATGAATTACATAATGGTTCTTGGAATAGAGAATTTCACTAGGAGATAAAGACCACTCACCATTAATCTCATCAGAAAATTTAATTCTCCCAATACACTGACACTCATCATCCCGTAATTTCACCAAATGAAGAATATAAATGATATAATACTTCAACTAAATATTAACACATAATTTTGTATCCTTAAATTACATTATATCTAAGAGAATCTATGAAAATATGCTCATGTTGATCCACTCTCTTCCAGATTCTTTCTTGTATTTTGATAGTAACATCCTTTTAAGGTTGTTGGTGACCACTTTCCTCTTTCATAAGGTATAGATGATGTTAAAAAGTCAATTTTTATAGGTGTTCCTATGATCCCATCTTCTTGGGTTTCAATTCCTTTTGAGAAAAAATATATCTCAATATTATATGGTAGATATATTCCCTAAATTTCTACCCAAATTCCAACTGATTACAAAATTTGGGGGCATGAATAAGCACAAATGATCGAGATAATTTGATGTATGATTCATTTCCTATGGGAGAAGTTGACAAAAACCATATGCAACCATTTTATCACCCTATATAATAACACAACCTAACGAAATACTTTATGCATTATAATACATGACAAAGACCTCATCAGCATTAGGTAGATATACAAAAGGGGATGATGTCAACTTTCATTTTAACTCATTAAATGTGGTCATACATTTAGGGATCTATAAATATTTCACCCCTTTATGAATAAGAGTGCTCAAATGTGATGAAATCCATTATAATTTCATAAAAAATAAATTGTAGTGACCATATATACCTAAGAAGCTGAATATATCAAAGTCATTCTTATGTTCTTCACAAGGAATAAAAACTTTTATATTTTCAAGATCAACAGAAATACATTGTTCTAATGCCACCAATATTATGAATATGAACTCCTAGATCGAAAAGTGACACATTGATAACATTTTCTATATGCGACACTCGTATATAGATCCCATGAAAATATTCAAGAGATTTTTATACTCCAATTTTGTTTTGAAATCATCCAAGACACATTTTTTGAATCCATGAAAAATGACTAGATGTATAGAAAGTTTAATGCCCCGACCCTAGTTACCCAGAGTCGGTGCATTATTACATAACATTGGAATGATCACAAGAAAGATCAAATCTCGAAAGACCGATTGGTTTAGTAGCCTTTGAAACACTAGATATATTCATAAGTCTTACATTACATCATAAAATGAAAAACTAATACAACAACATATTGTCTCCATAAACCACACTCATATCCCAACATAATATCCATGCAGGTCATTCATAATTTACTTCTTCACTTCCTGGGAAAAATAAAACATAGAAAAGGGGTGAGCTCAAATTCCCAGTAAGGATAACAATATACCGGAAACTTTCATAAATAAGAATAAACATTTAAGGTTATGTATAACTAAAACAAAAGCCTTCTAAACTAGAACTTCAACATAGTATGGCAAAAGTAAAATGAAATAATGCCATTTACTTGTTCACATGGATATTCTACTAATCGAATAATCACATGAAATATCAATATCCACTTTCATAATGTTGGAATGCATAATGCCAGACTATCATAACCACATAGCCAAGGCCTCGTGCCAAGACTACAAATAAGATTTTGCCAAGGCCTTATGCCAAGACACTAGTTTGTCTCATGAGACTTACTGATGCATCAAGGAGCTATATCGGGCTCCACCCATCACATATTAAGTCCAATGCATTCCCATATGAAAAGGTTTAAACATAACATAAACATTCGTATTAAAACTAGCATACGAAATGTCAATAATTTCACCATAAACTATGAATGGTATAAAAATAGCACATCCACAGTCAAACATATCACAAAACCTTCAATACAATATAGAAGTTTTGTATCATAATATATCAACTTCAAATAAGCATCAAATCCATCAAAGGATGTTGACCTAGATGAAAACAAAACTCTTTTTAGAGAAATATCTCTTTCTATTTTTGAAATAATTTAAGAGCCATATAAAATAAAACATTTTCTTTGAAAATATTCTTATAAGCTTGTAAGGAAATCTTTGAAGATTTTTTAATGGCGGAAAATAACCGTACCCGCCGTATAAGTTAAAAAAACATTCTTACCTTAATTCTGTCGAAAAGGTTAAAAGGACCTTGTTTTGAAAACGACGGAAAGATTCCTCTTATAAAAAGTCAAACAAGGGTATAAATGACTTTAAACTATATTCTTGTAAATAATAAAAATGTTTTGAAATTCATTATTAAGAAACATGGATGTGGATGATAAAGAGATCCTAGTAGATTATTACGTATAAACAACCTCTGATAATAAAGAGATTGTGAAATAACCCTTACCTTGCACTTTTCCTTGGTTGGGGTAGGTTAACCTCATGTATAATGGTGAAATAATTGTTATTAAATTATACAA
Source organism: Viscum album (assembly GCA_963277665.1). Lineage (NCBI taxonomy): Eukaryota > Viridiplantae > Streptophyta > Magnoliopsida > Santalales > Viscaceae > Viscum > Viscum album. Next base: position 284,507,604 of record OY728153.1, on the reverse strand, counting down.
GAATCATAATTATTAATATGATATCATATATGATCTTTTAATATTGATTTGATAATAATATCTTAGTATTATCGTTGTTTCGGGTGTTAACTTACTTGTTTTCTTTTATATGTTTTGTTACATAAGCCATGTTTGTAATGGATAGGTTGTATATTATTCATATCCAGAATTATATCAAGTCCTTAAACATCATTTTTTAAATCATCAAATGATAATTATACTTGAATGGATACGATGGAGAATGAATCTCATCGCGTTCGTGGAGACGGTAGTCCGTACGTACGCCCGAGCGAAAATATCATTCTTTTGATATTAAAATAATATATAAATGGATGGTATATCATATATACAGAATCATTAACATGATATATTTATTATTTACATGAGTTACACATCATTATTATACCCATCCAAATAATAATATATTGAATAACATTTACACCACGACGTGGAGACGGTAAGCCGTACGTACGCACATATGGTGACATGTTATTCAAAGGGTGGATAGAATACTGAATATGGTTGTATCATATTTATAATAACATCGTAGTATATGTGAGATACTGGAGTTATTATTTTAGAATGGTAAGAAAAATGAAAGATGAAGTGGAAGAAGAAAGGAACTTGGAAAAGGGTGGTCAAATCATTACCTCTTCTTCGGGTTCTTCCTTTTGATTTGATCAAAAGGGATCCTTAGGTTGGATTTCTGATCAAACTAAGGCCTCTAGGTTGTAGTGAGGGAAGTTGGGAGAGTATTTGGGCAGTGTTTGGCCGAACCAAAATGCTTTGATGGTGTGAAGAAATGAGAAGGAGGAGTGCCCTTTTATAAGAGGGGTGATGGGTACCTTTGGAAAAGCTAGAGATATTAGTTTATAAAAAATTCATAATCGGTTTCCAATGGCTCCAATGTTGACTATTAAAGGGTTAAGGTGGGGATGGGTCGAAAACAACTCAACCAATAGAATTTAGACAGGTTTGGGTACTTATATTAACCTTATCTTTAAGTATTAACTCTAAGTTAATTGGTTTCACTTTTACAATGTCTCTTTGTATTTTTATATAATATGGTTAATAAACATACTATATACATCCAAGAGACCCCCAAGTGGTCCATTAATGATGAACCTATCATGATATAAGTCTCTTGGACGACCCTTAGATTTTTAGGAATTTAATATCAATTAAAAATATAATATTTTTTTAAGAACTCTTTTATGTCAATTTTGACACTATTCAATAGTTGATTTTTTTGAAACTCATAACAGATTAATTACTTAAAAAAAGTAAATTAAAACAATCCTAATATTTCATATTATCCTAGAAAATTATTTTAATTCATTAAAAGTTTCATATTATATTTATTTGGGTATCTATAATATCAATTAATTTAATTTTTCACTATTATAGTAATTACTACATCATCATTGTGTCATAAATAAATTAAATTATTTAATGTCTAAAAATTATAAATAAACTATCATTATGTAGTAAATCGTTTAATATTTCTAATGAATATTTATAATCTAAAATCCAACATATATAACCCTATGTAATAATTGTTTTTCTAAAAGATATATGCTTGTGTCATTTTTGTATTCATTTTAACTTAATTAAACAAAAGTGTCCCTATCACCTACAAGTGGCACCATGGGGTCCCAAAATCGACCCAAAGATGCCTATGGTCGAACATGTATCAATCAATAAGGCTAGAGCAGGTTTTAGGGTAATTTAGTATTATTATAATATTATTTTTTAACCCTTATTTACTGGATTTACCCTTAACAATGGTAAATAAAATATTTACCGCAGTAATTATTCCAAATGTCTAAAAATAAAAGTTACCTATTTACAAAATTTGAGCATCCTGATTCCAAATATGGAATCCATTTTTCTAAATTCAAAACACATAATTGGCAGAAATTAATTTAAAATTAATTCCCGCTGTCAAAACAAAAAACGTGTTTTTAAGAGATAATAACTATCAAAAGATTGACACTTGTTTATGTTCGGTTTAATTGTAAAATTATGTCCAATGACCAACATTATATTAAATGGTAGAAATATATTCTAAATATACTTTAAAACCGCTCAAATTCATAATTTATCACTATTAATTATTTTGATTAAAAAAGTTGTTTTTAATTAAAATTTAGTAATTTTCACTATTCATCAAAATATGAAATTTATCCGAAAAGTACCAAAATTTCACCTTAGGCTAAATTCAATATTCTGAATCCAAAAATGAAGTCCATTTTAAAATATATAATTTCAAAAATTAGGCATTACTATTCATAACAGCTAGTTTGATTGGTTATGGTGTGTTAGAACTCGGTGTTGCGTACCACACACGCTATCACATTATTCAAAGAGAAGCGTACCGTAGAAGCTTGGGGTGTTACATTCTCCCCTCCTTCAAATAATTTCGTCCTCGAAATTTCTAGAATACTACCGCATGAAAAGACTCGGGTGGTTCTTCATCATAAGTTCCTCGGGTTCCCACGTTGCCTCTTCCATCTTATGGTTTTTCCAAAAAACTATTACCAGACGCGTCGTCCGGTTTCTCAACACTTGTTCTCTCGTATCAAGAATCTTGACGGGCTCTTTGCAATAAGATAGATCGAGTTTTAGTTCTAATTCTTCATAGGTGAGTACATGCATTGGGTCAGGCCTGTATTTCCTCAACAGAGATACGTGGAAAACATCGTGAACTTTAGAGAGACTTGGCGGCATTGCCAATCGGTAAGCTACAACCCCAATTCGTTCTAGAATTTCGAAAGGTCCGATGTACCTGGGACTCAATTTACCTTTCTTACCAAAGCACATTACTCCCTTCCATGTAGATACCTTCAGGAAAACATGATCACCAACTTGAAATTCCAAATCCTTCCTTCGATTATCGGCATAGCTCTTCTGCCTACATTGAGTTGCTTTGATATGATTTTGGATTACTTTCACCTTTTCCACTGTTTCCTCCACCAGTTCTGGGCCTACAAGTTTTCTTTCACCAACGTCATCCCAACAGGTTGGTGTACGACATCTCTTTCCGTATAACGCTTCATATGATGCCATCTGAATACTCGAATGGAAGCTATTGTTATCGGAAAATTCTACCAGAGGTAAACATTGATCCCACATACCCTGAAAGTCAAGTGAGCAAGATCTCAACATGTTTTCTAAGGTCTGAATAGTCCTTTCTGATTTCCTGTCTGTCTGAGAGTGGTAAGCAGTGCTCAAATGAAGTTCAGTATCCAGGGATTTCTAAATACTTTTCCAAAATCTTGAAGTAAAACGGGGATCACGATCAGAAACAATCGATAGGGGTACTCCATGAAGTCTCACAACTTCATTAATATATAGTCTTTCTAGAAGTTCTAGGGGTAGATCTTCTCTTATAGAAAGAAAATGTGCTGACTTGGTAAGATGATCAACAATAACCCATATTGCGTCATTCCTTCTAGGAGTCTTTGGTAGCCCAATGACAAAGTCCATCGTAATATTGTCCCATTTCCACTCCGGTATGGGAAGAGGTTGCATGACTCCTCCAGGCTGTTGCCTTCAAGCTTTCACTTGTTGACAAACCATACATCATGACACAAAATCAGCAATCTCCCTCTTCATGTTGTCCCACCAAAAATGTTCCTTCAAATCTCTATACATTTTGGTGCTCCCAGGGTGTATAGAGAAATTGGATCTATGAGCATCATCCAGCAATTCGCTTTTTAGATCAGGTATATCGGGAACACAAAGTCTCTTCCCGAATTTCAAAATTCCATCTTCATATACAACGTCTCTAAATCTCCCATCATTCACAGCTTTAATCTTCTTTTTAAATTCTTCATCATCGGTCTGAGAACTCTTAATCCTTTCTAGTAAAGATGGTTTGGAAACCATTTGAAAAAGCATTGATGTTTCACCTTCCCTGGTTATTCCCATGTCCATCTTCACTAGATCCATAAAAATTGGATCCCTTTCAATTATCATATTGTTCAAAACACCATGGTCTTTTCTACTCAAAGCATTCGCCACCTTGTTTGCTTTCCCCGGGTGGTAGTGTATCGTGCAATCATAATCCTTGAGTAATTCAAGCCATATCCTTTTCCTCATGTTGAGTTATTTTTGTGAGAAAATATACTTCAAACTCTTGTGATCAGTATAAATCTCACATTTTTCACCATAGAGGTAGTGCCTCCATATATTCAATGCAAAGATCACAGCTGCTAACTAGAGATCATGAGTAGGATAGTTTTGTTCATGAATTTTCAACTGTCGTGATGAATAGGCAATAACTCTATCCTTCTCCATTAGGACACAACCAATTCCTTTCTTTGATGAATCACTATAAATAACAAACCCATCATTCCCCGATGGTAGAGTCAATATAGGAGCATTGACTAATCTTCTCTTCAGTTCTTCAAAACATTCTTCACACACTTTTGTCCAAACAAATTTAACCCCTTTATGTGTGAGCTTCATTAATGGGTTAGCCAATCGGGAAAAATTCTGGGCGAAACGTCGATAATAACCTGCCAAACCAATAAAACTACGTACCTCAGTTATAATCGTAGGTGCTGGACATTCTTGGATTGCCTTGGTCTTAGAAGGATCAACCGAGATTCCATCTTTAGAGACAATATAGCCAAGAAAAGAAATCTCCTGAAGCCAGAATTCACACTTGCTAAACTTCCCATATAATTCATGCCTCCTCAGAGTCTTCAAGATAATGCGCAAGTGATTTTCATGATCTTCGTAGGTTTTGGAGTATACCATGATATCATCAATAAATACCACCACAAATTCATCGAGATACTCCTTGAAAACACTATTCATCAGATCCATGAATACAGAGGGTGCATTAGTCAATCCAAACGGAATTACGGTAAACTCGTAATGCCCGTACCTAGTTCGAAATGCTGTCTTCGGAATGTCTTCCTTCTTCACACACAACTGATGGTATCCAGATCGAAGGTCAATCTTTGAAAAGTATTGAGCTCCAGGTAGTTGGTCAAATAAATCATCAATAAGAGGTAGGGGATACTTGTTCTTTATCGTTATAGCATTGATCTCCCTGTAGTCGATACATAACCTCATAGATCCATCTTTCTTTTTAACAAAAAGAATAGGGGCTCCCCATGGAGAAACACTAGGGCGAATAAATTCCTTATTACTCAATTCCTCTAGTTGTTTCTTTAGTTCAACTAATTCTAAAGTGGCCATTCTATAAGGGGTATTCGATATAGGCCTTGATCCAGGAATCAAATCAATGGAAAACTCAACTTCTCGTTCTAGAGGATGTCCAGGTAAATCTTCCGGAAATACATCTACAAATTCTTTCACAATAGGTACATCCTCTATTTGAACATTCCTTTCCTCACCCACAGTTATTTCATTCTCTTCCTCCCAAATAATTGAATTTAGTTGAGCTATTGAGGGCGGATCTAAATAAGAATTAGGTGGTGACGATTCTGCTCTAAAGATAAGGTGTTCCTTATCATTATCATCAAGAATCGTAACCTCTTTCTTCTTACAATAAATATTCGCATCATATTCCGAAAGCCAGTCCATACCGAGGATTATGTCAAACTCAATCATAGGTATGACGATGAGATCAGCATATAACGAACATTTATGTGATCTAATGGGGACTGATTCACAAAACTTTGTTGCAATGATACTTCCCTTAGGAGTTTTAACTGACAACTCCCTTGTTAAATCAAATTTGAAATATCTAATTTTCTTAGAAAATTGGGAAGATATGAAACAATGCGATGATCCAGAGACAAATAATGCATTTTCTAAACTTGAGGAAACCATTAAATTACCTGCCACCACGTCTTTCGGAGCTTCTACCTCAGCAGTAGTGATAGCATAAGGTTGGCTTTGATCCCTTGGCATTTTCTGAGGTAAGTTCTCCGGACGCTTAGGACATTCATTTGAATAATGTCCCATCTCCCTGAAATTGTAGCACTGAACGTTGGTGGCTTCCTTCTTCCCTTTGCAATCACGAGCTTGGTGGCCTTTTTCACCACACTTGTAACAGACTCCCATTCCTTTCAAGCAAGTACCGGGGTGTTTCTTGCCACATTTACCACAGGATGGATATTCAACCTTTCCTTTCTTCCCCTTATTTCCATTCCCAGATTGATCAGCAGGCCTCTTCTTCTCTTTCTTTGCTTTAAAGTCATAAGACTTAGAGAATTCCTTTTCAGTCTTGATATCACATGAGACAATGTCTTCGTACGACGAAAAGGATTGTGAGACTAATGCTCGATGGAGAAATGGTTTTAACCCATCAAAGAAATGATCAATATTACTTATTGGGTTACGTATATAATCTCCAGCATACATTGCTAACCTTCTAAAGTTAGCCTCATACTTTGTGACATTCTCATCCTCCTTCTGTCTCAAACTCAGAAATTGCCTTTCCATATCTGCTCAATGGTCGCGAGGAAAGTATTTTTCTAAAAACAGATCTTTGAACTCCCTCCATTCCATATTTGATACTTCATCATCTTCCTTCATATTTTGAATCAATGACCACCATTGATCAGTATCTCCAGTGAGGCGGTAAACTGCCATGATAACCTTTTCCCTTTCATTACTCCCCAAAGCCTGAAATATTTTCTCTAGGGAAAATATACATTGCTCAGCTACTAAGGGATTTGTACTCCCATTGAACGTTGGTGGTTTTTTCCTCATGAATCGATCTAACATTGATCCTCCACGCTTCAGATCAGGGTGCTCCATACGGGTAAGGTTATTATTCATAACTTGAGTGAGTTGTCCCAGTATGGTGATTAGCTGATCGGCACCAGTTGCATCACCAGCTCCACTATAATTATCTTGAGCAGGAGGGAAATCCCTACATGGAGTGCGTGCATTGATACGGTTTCCATTTCTTCCACTAGGCGCCATTTCTAAACAATGGCATTAACTAGATCAGTTTTTGAATGAAAATACATAATCCCATACTTATAAAACACTTAACATAAATTGAACTATTTGTGGATATAATTCATAATTATAAAAATGTTTTCTTTGAGGAAGTATATACTCATAAACCCTTCATAATGATTTTTAAAGAAAATGAGAGTTATCCTAAGCATATCCCCCGGGAGTGTCGTAACCAAGAGTGCAGCAAGGCCCGTTGTCGTGCACCAGTTCCCGTTCGAGTCTAGATCAAAGCGTTGTTTTCGGGTTTTACCCCTAGGTACATCTGTGCCAGAGCCGTCTCTACCTGCTCGTATCCAGAAAGGGATGTATTGCCCGGAAAACTCACAAAATCTCTACAATACCAAAATTCTAGGAAGTTCTTCTATACTAATCCTCAATGTTCATCTTAGGTATACATGCTCTAATCAGAGTTTATCTAAATCTAGTTTCCAAGGATTGTACTAAACTTCCTCTGATACCAACTGTAACGCACCGACCCTAGTTACCCAGAGTCGGTGCATTATTACATAACATTGGCATGATCACAAGAAAGATCAAATCTTGAAAGACCGATTGGTTTAGTAGCCTTGGAAACACTAGATATATTCATAAGTCTTACATTACATCATAAAATGAAAAACTACTACAACAATATATTGTCTCCATAAACCACACTCATATCCCCACATAATATCCCCACAGGTCATTCATAATTTACTTCTTCACTTCCTGGGAAAAATAAAACATAGAAAAGGGGTGAGCTCAAATGCCCAGTAAGGATAACAATATACCGGAAACTTTCATAAATAAGAATAAACATTTAAGGCTATGTATAACTAAAACAAAAGACTTTTAAACTTGAACTTCAACATAGTATGGAAAAAGTAAAATGAAATAATTCCATTTACTTGTTCACATGGATATTCTACTAATCGAATAATCACATGCAATATCAATAACCACTTTCATAATGTTGGAATGCATAATTCCAGACTATCATAACCACATAGCCAAGCCCTCGTGCCAAGACTAAAAATAAGATTTTGCCAAGGCCTTGTGCCAAGACACTAGTTTGTCTCATGAGACCTACCGATGCATCGAGGAGCTATAGCGGGCTCCACCCGTCACATATTAAGTCCAATGCATTCCCATATGAAAAGGTTTAAACATAACATAAACATTCGTATTAAAACTATCATACGAAATGTCAATAATTTCACCATAAACTATGAATGGTATAAAAATAGCACATCCACAGTCAAACATATCACAAAACCTTCAATACAATATATAAGCTTTGTATCATAATATATCAACTTCAAATAAGCGTCAAATCCATCAAAGGATGTTGACATAGATGAAATCAAAACTCTTTTTAGAGAAATATCTCTTTCAATTTTTGAAATAATTTGAGATCCATATAAAATAAAACATTTTCTTTGAAAATATTCTTATAAGATTGTAAGGAAAGCTTTGAAGATTTTATAATGGCGGAAAATAACCGCACCTGCCGTATAAGTTAAAAAAATATTCTTATCTTAATTCTGTCGAAAAGGTTAAAAAGACCTTGTTTTGAAAACGACGGAAAGATTCCTCTTATAAAAAGTCAAACAAGGGTATAAATGACTTTAACCCATATTCTTGTAAATAATAAAAATGTTTTGAAATACATTATTAAGAAACATGGATGTGGATGATAAAGAGATCCCAATAGATTATTACGTATAAACAACTTCGGATAATGAAGAGATTGTGAAATAACCCTTACCTTGCACTTTTCCTTGGTAGGGGTAGGTTAACCTCCTTTATAATGGTGAAATAATTTTTATTAAATTATACAAGAATCATATATATTAATATGATATCATATATGATCTTTTAATATTGATTTGATAATAATATCTTAGTATTATCGTTGTTTCGGGTGTTAACATACTTGTTTTCTTTTATATGTTTTGTTACGTAAGCCATGTTTGTAAAGGATAGGTTGTATATTATTCATATCCAGAATTATATCAAGTCCTTAAACATCATTTTTTAAATCATCAAATGATAATTATACTTGAATGGATACCATGGAGAATGAATCTCATCGCGTTCGTGGAGACGGTAGTCCGTACGTACGCACGAGCGACAATATCATTCTTTTGATATTAAAATAATATATAAATTGATGGTATATCATATATACAGAATCATTAACATGTTATATTTATTATTTACATGAGTTACACATCATTATTATACCCATCCAAATAATAATATATTGAATAACAATTACACCACGACGTGGAGACGGTAAGTCGTACGTACGCACGTATGGTGACATGTTATTCAAAGGGTGGATAGAATACTGAATATGGTTGTACCATATTTAAAATAACATCACAGTATATGTGAGATACTGGAGTTATTATTTTAGAATGGTAAGAACAAATAAAGAAGAAGTGGAAGAAGAAAGGAACTTGGAAAAGGGTGGTGAAATCATTACCACTTTTTCGGGTTCTTCCTTTTGATTTGATCAAAAGGGCTCCTTATGTTGGCTTTATGATCAAACTAAGGCCTCTAGGTTGTAGTGAGGGAATTTGGGAGAGTATTTGGGCAGAGTTTGGCCGAACCAAAAGGCTTTGAAGGTGTGAAAAAATGAGAAGGAGGAATGCCCTTTTATAAGATGGGTGAGGGGCACCTTTGGAAAAGCTAGAGATATTAGTTTATAATAAATCCATAATTGGTTTCCAATGGCTCCAAAGTTGACTATTCAAAGTTTAAGGTGGGGATGGGACGAAAAAAACTCAACCAATAGAATTTAGACAGTTTTGGGTACTTATATTAACCTTATCTTTAAGTATTAACTCTAAGTTAATTAGTTTCACTTTTACAATATCTCTTTGTATTTTTATATAATATGGTTAATAAACTTACTATATTCATCCAAGCGACCCCCAAGTGGTCTATTAATGATGAAACTATCATGATATAAGTCTCTTGGCCTAACATTAGAATTTTATGAATTTAATATCAATTAATAATATAATATTTGTTTTAAAAATTCTTTTATGTCAATTTTGACACTATTCAATAGTTGATTTTTTTGAAACTCATAACAGATTAATTACTTCGAAAAAAGTAAATTAAATCAATCCTAATATATAATATTATCCTATAAAATTCGTTTAATTCATTAAAAGTTTCATATTATATTTATTTTGGTATTTATAATATCAATTAATTTAATTTTTCACTATTATAGTAATTACTACATCATCATTGTGTCATAAATAAATTAAATTATATAATGTCTAAAAATTATAAATAAACTATAATTATATATGAAATCTTTTTATCTTTCTAATGAATATTTATAATCTAAAATCCAACATATATAACCTTATGTAATAATTTTTTTCTAAAAGATATATGCTTGTGTCATTTTTGTATTCATTTTAACTTAATTAAAAAAAAGTGTCCCTATCACCTACAAGTGGCACCATGGGGTCCAAAAATCGACCCAAAGATGCCTATGGTCGAACATGTATCATCCAATAAGGCTAGGACACGTTTCAGGGTAATTTAGTATTATTATAATATTATTTCTTAACCCTTATTTACCGGATTTACCCTTAACCATGGTAAATAGAATATTTACCGCAGTAATTTTTCAAAATGTCTAAAAATAAAAGTTACCTATTTAAAAAATTTGAACATCCTGATTCCAAATATGGAATCCATTTTTCTAAATTCAAAACACAGAAGTGGCAGAAATTAATTTAAAATTAATTCCCACTGTCAAAACAAAAAGCGTGTTTTAAGAGATAATAACTATCAAAAGATTGACACTTGTTTATGTTCGGTATAATTGTAAAATTATGTCCAATGACCAACATTATATTAAATGGTAAAAATATATTCTAAATATACTTTAAAACCACTCAAATTCATAATTTATCACTATTAATTATTTTGATTAAAAAAGTTGTTTTTAATTAAAATTTAGTAATTTTCACTATTCATCAAAATATGAAAGTTATCCGAAAAGTACCAAAATTTCACCTTAGGCTAAATTCGATATTCCTAATCCAAAAATGAAGTCCATTTTAAAATATATAATTTCAAAAAGTAGGTATTACTATTCATAATGGCTAGTTTGATTGGTTATGGTGTGTTAGAACTCGGTGTTGTGTACAACACACGCTATCACATTATTCAAAGAGAAGCATACCGTAGAAGCTTGGGGTGTTACAGAAAGAAAATCAAGTTCATATGTTCTATGAATAATATATGACCGTTTGTTATTTTTTAATATATCACATGATATTCTATGTGACTATATATAGTATTAAATGATGTTTGGTAATATCAAACTCTTTCACATTGATTTAGTGGTCCCCTAACTAGAGATCAATCTTCAAGAACCACCTTTCACTTATCAATGGATCCAAGATATCATGATATGTAATCTTTGTTTATTCTTGGTAACAATCATTTTATATTCATGTCGTTAATACATATGTGAAGAGTTTGATATGATTTCATAGCACAGTGTACAAGTGTATTACATGAAGATACATTAACATGAATGAATTCATTGGATTATAGGTTATTCAGTTGAGTTTTTAATTCCCTTAATCTATATATTACCATTTGACAGGGATATAATTATAATGGTTGTGTCAAATTAGTCATATCAATAAAAACCATGACTTCCCACTTTGGAGGTAATAATGAGAAGTCATCCGGGAACACTATCGAAAACTCTCTGGTTATGACAAGAATCTCACTCTTGAGAATACCATCATTAATAAAATCCAAAATATATAAAATATATGATAATATTATACTAATCTTGGGAATATAAGGTATCACTTGAGTATACCATAGTTCAAATTATCCTTAAAATAAATTAGTGATTTCATTAGGGATGAGAATGGTCTCCCACTAATGGTAACAATTGATATGTGGTTTAAATGTGGTAATATAATACATTTCAATTATAATGTCAAAGACATTCATCATCATAATAATAGCTCCCCATGATTAATCCAACTCAGATATGAAGTCATTACATTATGTACATTAGAATCAATGTTTTTTCTTTTTCCCAAGAGGTATAGATAAGTCCATATTATAGGGAATATTCATAGTCAAAATTCTCAATAGATCCATGATTTGGGAATATCTAAATGGTTTATAGGTTCTTGTTTCAAATCAACTATAATACATAGATGATTTAATAATAAAGTCACCTCACAAACATGTTTGTTCAACATCAATTTCTATAGGCACATATTACACTATATTCAACTACCTCCCTCTATAATAGGCCTAATGCCTTTAATATGTTTTAGGATCAACAATTTACTAACTATTCCCATAATATGAACTAATCATACCTCCATTACTGTATGTTCATTAAGATGGTTCTTTAGATTCTTCAATTTTCTATTAGGATCTCTTAGTGTCCAAGCTAGATGCACCACATCCAGATTTGTGTATTTTTTCAATAAAAAATATAACTATATCCCACGTTCCCAAAAGAAATAATTTTCTCAGAGGACACTAGTAAATATGGTTTTATATTACCATCCCTAATACGTTGATTGTAGATGATTTTAAAAATTCCCAATATCGTAGAGGAAGTTGGTTTGTGTGGATTTCATGTGAATCCACCGCTACCCCTCCTTGATACATCACACTTCTTCTTATTTTCTAAAAAGATACATTCACCTATACTAGGAATCAAAGAGATACCAAAATCCCTGAAATCATAGCTAGTTATATTTTTAAAATTAGGGTTTAGACTCCCACTTCTACATTTGTTTGGATTTTCACTAGGATGATATATAATTCACTGTTAGGTTGAATTCCAATTTCAAATAACATGAATTTCAACCAATCTTTATAAACAATCTTAATATCCATGTGACTGTGTTTTGAAAACCAGTTATTCTGTTCCATAACTATCTTATTTCTATATTAGAGATAAAAACTATCTAGACATTATAATGTATATATTATCTAGATTGAACAACGACATAAAAATAACATATAATCACATCAATTTCATATTCTCATGTAGCTTAAATATAATAATAATGCACCACTATTTTTGGATAGGGTCCTCAATCATGAATGTATCTATTTTCCCCTAATATTTTATGAAGTATCGACAAATAAAATAAAAGCCTTCCAGTATTTTAAAGAAAATACTATACCTAAGGAGAACCATTTATTTCTCTAAATGATAGAAGATGATGGAGAGTAAATTTCGGAGCCCTATATTTATCTAGACTCAAACCAAAATCATCTTCTTTTAATTGAGTTGATCCAATTTCACACCCTTGATCCAACGATCTTATGGTTTACACTCTCACCTCTATTATTATATAATCAACTCGAGTATTTAATCATGAGAAATTATATGTATCTTATTCAAAAATATGAACTAGGTTTCTTTTATGGTGAATTATAAAAAATAAAATCATTTAAAGAAGATAGAACCCATTAAAATATTTAAATAATTTCATTTAAAACCGTACATATTCATTGACCAATATTATAAATATTGAAAAATAATTTAAAATTGGGAAATTAAAAAATTCACTCAAATTATATATAAGCATATTTATTCAACATTATTTACCAAACTATATTCTAACCATGTATATATTAATGGATGTTTAGTATTTTTATCACGATTCGGCTATATATCTTTATAATTTCTTTTCATGTGTACATGGAACACTAGAATTCTTCCTAATTCATGTCAGATGATTACCATATTCTCTATAATGAATTCCCCTTCACTGTGATCCCCCTAAATTTCATCATATCCTTCATTAAATGACTATTAATTCCCCACAAACTAAAATTAAATCAAAATACATTCATACTATTCTATATCAAAAATCCCATGGATTTATAAGGCTATTCAAATAAAATTCTAGAAACTCACACAATTACTAAAACTTATTTCTTGATGAAATAATCAAAATTATACATAAAATTACCTAAATATTATAAATTTTTTTTGGCATTAATAACAATTTTCTTGGACTAAACCTAAATAATACGGTCCAAATAATTGAACTTACATAAGGAAAGGACGGATGGTAATTTTTGGTCATTAATGTATTTTAAATAGATCATGGGTATCAAGGAGACACCTATGTGAATGATTTTTACCTAATAAATAATAAACCACAAAGAGGATTATAAATTAGAAACCTATAGTACATCACCTTATGTTGACAAGTCAAAAAAAAAATATAATCATAATAGAAATATTCTAAAGTTCAAATAAAATAAATAATTATCCTCAATGAAATTATAAAAAGAGATATAATTAAGAAAATATCTATATACTCTAACAAAATTAGGTTACTAAAGAATTTTATTCATGTTTATTTAAAAATAGATAAAAGGGTTATCATGATGAAATGCTGATAAGGTGATAAGTAAAGTTTGTGACTACTATAAGACCAAAACCTAAAACTAACCAAATCAACTACTACCTATTTTTGTGTGACATGAATATAAACATTATAAAAAACTAAAATTCACATACATAAATATTAAATCATAATATATGTAAATTCATTACATAAAATAATGATCCACTCTAGAATTGTTGTGGTCTAGTGCCATTATAAAATTGGAAAAATAAACTATCTTTTTATCAGTGAAATATAACATCTCCTAGTTATATCTTCATATATTTCTCCATTATTAGACTTATTATACATAAAACCTTTCTTCATCTCCTTAGGATAATAACCTTATAAACGTTGAGGTCAATTTCTTAGTGAGGAAAAATAAGAGATATATCAATGATCACATAATTATAATACGTGAAAAAGTTTTCGATAACATGATATAATCATTTGAAAAGCCTTCTATGTATATCCTAGAACATAAAATGGTGTCATGATATAAATCATGAAAGGTCATAGGACATGAATCATAATGTAATAAAATTACATAATCCTTGAAAGAATAACATTACCATAGTAAATGTAGTTGTTCTATACACAAAATAATAGAAACCCCTATATCAAGGATACCCACCAAGACCCTCATAACATGTTATCATGGGATAAACACATGTGAAACGACTTTGGGCTTGGGATTACCTTCTGTGTACCCTCTTTTGGGCTTGGGATAAACTCTCAAGTACACTCTTTCAAAATTTGGATAACCTCTCATGTGCTCCTTGTGATCACATAACAATAATAATTACCAAATGCATTGTAGGAAGATATTTTAAATGGACCAGACCTCTCTATTCCATTCCTTTGTTGAAATCTGGTGTTGGAGGCGTTTTGGGAGGACAAGGAGACTCATCTCCAACAGTTTATCAAATTTACAGTCCTGTGAACAATGTTTCTTGTTTTTTAAATGGTGTCTCATTCACAGTGTCACATTCAGGGGGTCATAGAAATGGTGTTAGAGAAATGGTGTTATAGTCATAGTGTCAGAGTCACAGTGTCATGGTAATTGTGTCATAGTCACGGAGTCCCAGTCTGAGTTTCATAGAAGTGGTGTCATAGAAACGGTGTCACAATAACGGTGTCACAATCACAGTGTCACAGTCACGGTGTCACAGACACAGTGTCCTAGAAACAGTGTCACATTCATGGTGTGACAGTCACAGTGTCACATAAATGGTGTCACATTGAAAGAGTCATAGTCACGGTATCAGAGAAATGGTTTCATAAAAACAGTCTCAAAGTCATGGTGTCACAGTCACGGTGTCACCAAAACAGTGTCTCAGAAACGGTGTCACAGTCATGGTGTCATAGTCTCGGAGTCCCAGAAATGGCGTCACAGCTCCTGAACAGTGTTTCCAGAACTGTTTCCTATTTCAATTACAAAATTTCAAGATGTTTATAGTTTCACTGATTTAGAATTTTCATTGACGTTAAAAGCATTCAAAGCCTTGTTTTAATGGATTTAAATCTGATTCAATTCCAATAACTCCTATATTAATTTTTCTAAGGCTTGGGATTCATTTAATTTGTCAGACTTTGTGGTTTAAAGTGATCCAAATTTAATGGAAAATCTAGTGTATCTTAAATCATGGCTCTGTTAAATATTCTAAAGTGACGACATATCTTCCACCATATTTTTTCATCCTTGTTATCGGGTGAGAGGTTCTCGAACCTTTCCTTACTCCCCATAAGAGTTGTGCGATCAAACGTTTCTCTTAGATTGGTTCCCCATGAGTTTATTTTTTCTCCAAGTGTGCCCTCTAATTTTGGTGGAACCAAGAAATATCAATCAATCATCGATATTAAATATGATATATCTATGTTATTTTGGGTCCATGTTCTTCTGTTTCTCCATTCCCTTTTATGGAATGTTGTCTCCATGTTTCTAAGGGAATTTTCTTGGTTTTTCGCTGGTGTAGTGGTGTCACTAGTTTCTCGGGTGGATGCAGTCTTCCAATAGAGGAGATCATGATTTGTTTCGTTAGTCTGTTCAAATAACATCAGAAACATTTTTAGGTAATAAATTCG
The DNA here is from genome assembly GCA_963277665.1 of Viscum album. NCBI lineage: Eukaryota > Viridiplantae > Streptophyta > Magnoliopsida > Santalales > Viscaceae > Viscum > Viscum album. The sequence goes on along the minus strand of OY728153.1, from coordinate 284,491,159 downwards.
TTTCTTCTCATTTCTTTTACGTGAAATTGTAGAGTTATCATGGTTTACCCCACTAGATCAAAATGTAATTTACATAATTAATATTTGAACTGGTTTAATATATTGATAACAGTAGTATGTTATTGCCTCTTGTTTTTCTAGATTGTGTAATATCTGTGATTGCTTTGATTACATTTTCGTTCTTCATGGAAATTTGTAATGAACATAATGATATAATTGATTGATAATTGTTTTATTAAGGATAAAGAGGCATGAAAATGAAGCCACTTGTTTTTATATCAATTTTATGCTAATAAAATTGATACAGTAAGCATTTTTAATAATTTGTGATAGCGTACTATTTAGTTTTCCTGTCATTGGAACCTATAAATACTAAATCAGTTAATTCAAGATAGAATAAAAAACTGGTTGTTTGATAAAAGATAATTCATTTTAGGGTTCTGAGTTACTCTCTTTCTTGTTTTAGGGACAAGAGACCAGTTAATGTGATGTTTTTTTCCTGCTACTTGTGTTGTTGTGTGAGCTAGTAAGGTTGTTCTGATAAGTGGGGAAAAGGGGCCAATTGGATATGGCAGTAGTTAATACATAGAGTGGAGAGATGCATCCTTTTATTCATGTGAGTATCGGAGAGGACATTGGGTATGATTAAATGAGTGGATGTGAATCTTTGGATGCTTAGAGATATGTTTAGCTGTTTATCTATTTTACATTCCCCACTGCTCAAGGCCGAAGGTCTTGCATACCCTCCTTCAATGAACGGGTGAAGACGCATGTGGTATTGCACATGATATCAATTTTTAGCATCTTTGGGGATGATGGATCTATTCTCTTGCTATAGGCTATAAAGACTCTATGGGTAGTTCATCTACTCCCCATCTTGAGCACATTACAATTTAGTAGCATAGAAAAATTTTCTAGAGTTCAAGGTAATAAGGGTATTTAATAATCCTATTAATAAATGATTGATTAAATAATGTTAACCCATGGGGTTGGAGCATGATTTGACACAATGCCGAGGTTTCAATTTAAAGGAACAATGGACATTGGGTGTGATTATAATGAGATATATTGTGGAAGTTGTAAATAGTTAATTAATGTTTAAATAATTATTGAACGTAAATTAAAACATATAAAAATGGAATTAAGGAATGTAATGAAGCTTTATAAATGGATGTTTTCTTATAGGATTCTTAGTCATCGAAGTGGATGCCAAGAGATCGAGAAATGTTATCTGTAGTTGAGTTAAAGACTAGGTTATTCCTATAGTGTGGTGGGGAGCTATAATATATTATGTACTTATTGTGTTTCTATACGCTACTCCACCTCATCAGTTTGGGAATCTAACACCCTGGGGATTATATGCACTGGGGGTGTTTTCCCTAACATTCCATTTGGAATATTGATGGATGACTACCCCCAGTGTCCCCACAAACATATATACTAGATATAGTTTACTATAGACTACTATTGGTGTAATTTTTATAGGCTATGATGGCTTGATGATCCTTACTTGATATGTAGGCTGTAATGGATTGAAGAATAATGAATGGTGTATGATACATGTTATGCGAGCTGTGGTGGCTCCCAGAAACTACCTGATTACATTTATTATATGGATTTCATGGTTTCTTTACACGAGGTTCATGTTGTGGTTCTTCATCCAGGTGTCTGTGAGAAATACTTTTTAGAGAGAGATGCTTAAGATGTGTGATATTGGGGAAAATCGGAAAAACAGTGGGGAAGTAGTAGTGGAGTACCCTTGATATTCATTATTATGTAATATATTCTTGTATGTGATACTTGGTGGAAGTATCCATGTAGAGGCATGGAACATTGTATACCAATTTAGGTGACATGTTAGTTTCAAATGTTTTTCACTGTGCTTCATCATGCTTTCTTTACATTTTCACAGGAGGTTCCAAGGAGGATCCTACTTTGTAAACTTTTATACTCACCCTATATATATAAATTATTTTTCATGTCACTTGAATCAGGTTGGTGATCTTGCTGGAAACTACTTGTTTGGGTTTTTAGTAGTTGTTCAGGCATTGTGTTCACTCATATTTTTTACTTTCTTTTGGTAAGTGTAGTTTTTTCAATTTCAGTTGTAGTAGTAATTCAGGACATTACATATATGCACTCGGTATTTGTGTTATATTGAAGTCTGTGATGAAGATGGTTGGTGTATTTCTAATATATCTCATTAACATATGTTCGGTTAAAGGGTAATTTCTCACATTAGTGTGTTTACTATACCCTCAGTGCTAGTCGCCACCCAGGTCCTACTAGAGGCGGGACTTGGATGTCACTATCTCCCTTCTCACAATGTTGACCGAGGAGGGGTGCACCTTGTGGGGAGGGTGTTATGATAGAGTGTTATTAGTGGTCAAGTTTAGGGATATAAAGGAGTTTGGTGTCAGGCACGGTTGAGGTTGCATGCGTTGGTAGGGAAACAGTTTCAGTTATGTTTAGAATGTGATGTAAACACTAGAGACTGGATGATACATAGGAATTTAAGGCATCAGTGATCTAATTCAAAAACCATAAAGTTCACAATGTCTAATAGAATATGTGATACAAGTTGTACAGTAGAGACCTAGGAAGGCTTCATGCATCATTCATCTTTTATTCCTTTGTTTGAATGGGTAGAGCATGGAATAGGACAACCTAAAATTTATAAAAGAAAAAAATTATTTATTAATGTTCAGTCTTCCATATTCTATGTTTATGAGCTCTAACTGTTTGTTATTTTACGGGGACAGATCTGGGTCGATGTCCTATTTAGGTTCTCACAGAATATTTCTGGCAGGTTGTTTCAGTAGATCACCATATGGTAGAGGTTGACAATGATGAAACATAAAGGAGGACACTCCAAGAGTTTTTTTCCCAAAGTCTACAGAAGTACCAGAAATCCATATCAGGTGCAGTCATGAATGACTTGTTAGAGGAGGTGGAGATAGGATTGATTTTGATCTGTGGTCGGAAATAGAACTGGGTGTACTTGGTTATAAAAATGTTGTGTGAAGGAGCGAAGTGGTGGAGGTTCTTGTTCCACTAGGATTGTGAGGAGTATTCGATCTCAATGGAGGTGTTTTGAGACTAGTTTCGTTTTGAGTTTCATTCTTCAACCACAAAGGTGTCCAGTCACCCAGAGCTTCATACCCTATGACAGGGGATCTCTAGTGTGAGAGAATATGGAATCTATTTCACGAACCCAATATGATAAGCTACTAACTTGTTTCCAGATGAGGAGGCCAATGAAAGGCATTTCGAGGAGGCATTGCATCCAAAGATCCATCACCATGTCACCCCATTAATTCTGAAGACATATTTTAAGGTGATGGCGATGTCATAGGTCGTCAAGAGTACATTTCCTATAACTGGATCTTCATGAGAGGGGAGTCTTCATGATTCCTAATGATGTAGAGATGTGGTCCATGTATCCCTATTTTTAGGGAAAAAGATATTTTGTCCTGCTGGGGGTAGGTCCTATCCCTCAGTATCGAATTTCTCCTAGGGAAGCGGCTCTCATACCTATTCCAAGGAATCATGCACTTGTTTTTTGTTTGGTGGTCGAGGAAATCAGAAGTTTGAGTGCCCAGCCTTTCAGAGAAGTCATCATGCAGTAGGTGTTCTGCTTTAGGTTCCTCCATTGAGGTAGTCGCATCTGAGGCAGCTGTAGCAGATTCCACCAGATTTGGATCATCAGATGGTAGATGGGGTAATAAGAGGACAACCCCGTGATTATTCCTTCCATAAGAGAGAATAGAACAACCATGGTGGTGGTCTTCACCCGGCGAAAGAGGCTATAGAGGTGGTTGTGGATAGCTGAATGATTTTCTATTGCGAGATCCATGCGAGCCATATGTCGTTCGAGGTACCCTTTTCTTGTTTTCTAACCTCGCGTAGTCCTTGTTTTATTTCTGAGTGACATACTACTTCATATCAACTACCTTTTTCAAAGCTTTGGGACATGTGGTAGTGAGGCTTCCAGTGCCCTTAGCATTGACTACACCAGTTAGATGGTGATCTGACTTGTTTGATGTGTGTAGAGACTGTGAGCTAATTCTAGGGTTGTTCCTCTCTTGGGGAGATTTTATATGTTTATGAATAAAACCATATGATTTCATCCTCAACATGTATTGGTTGCATTAAGTGTAGTTTATCATGGATTTATTCAAGAAGTTGGTTGTATTCATCGATGCAGATGGAGAGCCAGTGGTGTTTGTTGGCAAGAAAGACCATCAGATGGGTCAGAGGTGTGTTCTATATTTATCATCCATGATGGCTAAGCTAATGCAGGTATCTTTATAGGTTCATCAATTGGGTTTTCCTAGGGTCATAAAAGAGTACCCTGATGTCTTTCCATAACAGGTTGTAGCATTACCACCTCGACGAGAGGTCGATTTGGGGATCAAGATACAACCTGGAACATCTCCTATCTCTTTGTCTCAATATAGGATAGATCATTCTGAGTTATGAGAGATTTGGATAAATCTTGATGGTTTATTACAGTGTAGTTTTTTAGGCTGAGCGTTTCACTATGGGGTGCACCAGTTATGTCCATGAAGAAGGTTGATGACAGTTTGTAGTTGAGTATTGATTATCGTCGTTTAAATAATGTGGCGGTAAGGATTTTATATCCTCTTTTGTGGATTGATGGTTTTTTCATTCAACTAATGTGTTCATGTTGTTTCTCATATATCCAAATGAAGTTGGTATATCATCAGATGCATGTTATGGATGATGATATCCTGAAGAATATATTCTATTTTTATCTGGGCATTATGAATTCATTGTAATGTCGTTCTGTGTGCTGACATCTCAAACTGTGTACATGGGATTGATGAACACTGTGTTTATTGAGGTCCTAGATAAGTTCGTGGTGGTTTTCATCGATGACTTCCCCATTTACTCCATGTTTGTGGAGGAGCATTCAGAGCATTCACACGCAGTTTTGGGAGTTCATCGTTAATAACAGCTATTTGGGAAGTTGTAAAAGTATTATTTTTTGGCTTGAGATGTAACACCCCTAATCCAGTTATCCAGAGTCGGTGCATTATTACATAACATTATCATGATCACAAATGATCATGTATCGAATGACATATTTAGAAGTAATAGATACATTTATATGGTTTACATAACAACATAAAATGAAAAACTACAACAACATGGTTTCTATATACCACACTCATATCCCCTCAGACTATCCCTGCAGGTCAATCATAAAATATGTCTTCGCATACTGTGAATAATAAAACAAAGAAAGGGGTGAGCTCAAATGCACCATAAGGATAACAATATAGTGGAAACTTTCATAAATAAGCATAAACATTTAAGGCAATGTATAAGACTAAAACAACATCCTTTTAAACAATAACTTCATCATAATATGGACAAGATAAAATCAGATAATTCCATTTACTTACTCACTTGTATATTTTACTAGTCGAATAATCATAAGAAATATCAATAGCTACTTTCATAATGATGGAATGCATAATGCCAGACTTTCATAAGCACATATTCAAGGCCTTCTGCCATTACTACAAATATGATTTTGTCAAGGCCTAGTTCCAACACACTATTTTTTCTCATGAAACCTACCGATACATCGAGGTGCTATAGCGGCATCCACCCGTCACATAATAAGTCTAATGCATTCCTCATATCAAAAGGCTTAAACATAACATAAACCTTCGTATTAAAACTAGCATATGAAATGTAAATACATTATCCATAAATCATAATTGGTATAAAAATAAAACATCTGCAGTCAAACATAAAACAAAACCTTCAATAAAATATTGATGTTTTGTATCATAACAAATCAGCTTCAAATAAACATAAAATCCATCAAAGGATTTTGTCATAGATGTAATCAAAACAATTTTTATAGAAATATCTCTTTCCATTTAGAAATCATTTAAAATTCATATAATTATAAATGAAAACATTTATTTTTGGAAATATTCTTATGAGCTTGAAAGGGAAGCTTTGATGATGTTATATTGTCGAAAAATAGCCACACCCTCCGTATAAGTTAAAAAAATAAATTCTTACCTTAATTTTGTTGAAAAGGTTATAAAGGACCTTATTTGGAAAACGACAGAAAGATTCCTTTAATAAACATCTTATAAAAATTCAAACAATGGTATAAATGAATTTAACCCATAGTATATAAAATAGTAATATTGTTTTGAAATATATTTTTAAGAGGCATGGATGTGGATGATAAATAAGTCCTAGTAGATACTTACGTAGAAACAACCATGGATAATAAAGAGATTGTGAAACTAACCCTTACCTTGTACTTTTCCTAGGTATCGGGAAGTTTAATCTCCTTTATAATGGTTAAATAATTGTTATTAAATTATACAATAATCATATACATTAATATGATATCATATATAATCTTTTAACATTTCTTTGTTAATAATATATTAGTATTATCATCGTTTCGGGTGTTAAATGTTTAGATTTTCTTTTATATGTATTGTAACGTAAGTAATTTCTGTTATAGATAGGTTGTATATTATTCATATTAAGAATTATATTAAGTCATTAAACATTATTTTTAATGATATGATGAAAATTATTCTTCAATGGATATGATGGGGAATGAATCTCATCGCGTTCGTGGAGACGGTAATGCGTACGTACGCACGAGCGACAATATCATTATTTTGATAATAAAATAATATATAATTTTATGGTATAACATATATATACATAAAAATTATCATTTTATATTTATTATTTACATAAATTACACATTATTATTATACACATCCAAAACATAATGTATTGAATAACAATTACATCACAACGTGGAGACGGTAAGTCGTACGTACGCACGTATGGTGACATGTCATTCAAAGGATGGATATAATAATGAATTTGGTAGTACCATATTTATAATAACATCATAATATATATAATATTCTATAATTATTATTTTATAATTGAGACAACAACGAAAAACGAAGTGGAAGAAAAAAGGCACTTGAAAGACGTGATGAAATATTTACCTCTTCTTCGGGTTCTTACTTTTGATTTGATCAAAAGGGCTCCGTAGGATGGATTTATGACTAAAGAAGGGCCTCTAGGATGAATGAAGTATAGTTTAGAGGGTATTTGGGTAGAGTTTGGTTGAGTAAAATGGCTTTGAAGGTGTGAATTAGAGAGAAGGGGGAGTTCCCTTTTATATGAGGGGTGTGGGGAACCTTAGGAAAAGCTAGAAATATTATTTTATAATAAAATCACTTTTGGTTTATAATGGCTCCAAAATGGAGTATTTAAAGGAAAAGGTGGGTATGGGTCGAAAAAAACTCATACAATAGTTTTTATATTGGTCTGGTTCACTCTATTAACTTTATCTTTTAGATTGTAATTTTTGTTAAATAGTTTGACATTTACCATGCCTTTTTGTATTTTTATATTATATAGTTAATAAACATACTATATACATTTAATAAAACCTCAATTGGTTCATTAAAGATACAAATATAATTATATAAGTCTTCTGTCCAAACCATAGAATTTTAGGAATAGAATTTCAATTGATAATATAATATTTGTTTTAAAAACTCTTTAATGTCAATTTGGACACTATTTGATATTTTGTTTTTTCTATATTCATTAATGTGTTATTACCTACAAAAAAATCATATTTGAAACCCTAATATGATATATTAACCTATAAAATTATTTTAATTCATAAAAAGTCTATAACTACATTTATATGGATATTTATATTATCAATTATTTTAATATTTCATTAATTATATAATTACTGCATAATCATTTTTTCATTAATAAATTAACTAATTTAATGTCTAAAAAATATAAATAAAATACCTTTATATAGGAAATATTTTTATCTATATATGGAATATTTATAGTCTAATTTATCTTATGTGTATTCCTACATTAAAAAAATTTTTAGTTATTAAACATTGAATTTGACACTTTTAACTCCTCTTTGAATTAAATAATAATAAATGTCATAATCTAATCCATGCGGACCTAAATGATCATATTTTATTCCTGAGGTTGTTTTTTGTCGAATTACACTTATCCAATGGAATTATGACATGTGTTAGGGCAATAAAAATAATATCATTTTTACCTTTAATAACCCTATTTACTTTTAACCGTGGTAAATAAAAGTCAAAATTTACTATTCAAAAAATATTATTTTTATCTTATTTAACCACATTTGAATTATTGATATCAATCGTGTCTCATGGATTTTTGAAATTCAATTAATAGAATCAGTAAAATTATGTTTTATGCAAATTTTCAAATGCTCCTAAGAGGTGGGTAAAAGACGGTAAAATTTCAATAAACTGTTTATATATCTCTAATAATTATAAACTGACACCAATGAATTAAATCGAACATTAATAGGTATTATGTATCTATTTCAACCTAAAAAAAAATTAAATAAAATAAATAATTTTTTAAATAAAAATTCAGTTTTAAACTATTACTCAGTGTTTTTCACTATTTATCAAATATTGAATGTTTTAAGAAAAATACCAAACATTTACACTAAGCTAATTTCGATATTCCGAATCCAAAATGAATTCCATTTTGAATGATAAAATTTATAAATTAAAAAATGTGGATATTACTGTTTATCACGAGTAGTTTTGATTGGTTATGGTGTGTTAGAACTCGAAGTTGCGTACAACACATGCTACTGTATTATTCAAAGAGAAGTGTACTGTGGAAGATTAGGGTGATACATTCTCCCATCATTCAAATAATTTCGTCCTCGAAATTTCTAGAATATTACTACATAAAAAGACTTGGGTGGTTCTTCATCATAAGTTTCTCGAGTTCCCACATTGCCTCTTTCATCATATAGTTTCTCAATAGAACATTTACCAGACGATTCGTCCATTTTATCAGAACTTGTTCTATTTTATGAAGATCCTTGATAGGATCTTCGCAATTAGACATATCAGGTTCCAGTTCTATTTGCTTATAGGTGAGTACATGGGTTGGGTCAGGAAAGTATTTTCTCAATAGTGATACGTGGAACACATCATGGACTTTGGAGAGACTAGACTACATTGCCAAATGGTAAGCTACAACCCCAATTCTTTCTAGACTTTCAAAAGGTCTGATTACCTGGGAATAAATTTTCCCTTCTTACTGAAACATGTAACACCCTTCCATAGAGATACCTTTACGAAAACGTGATCTCCTACCAGAAATTCTAAATCCTTCTTCCAGTTATAGACATATCTCTTCTTCCTACATTGAGCTGCTTGGATGTGGTTTTGGATTACCTTCACCTTTTTCATCGTTTCCTCCACCAGTTCTAGGCCTATGAGTTGTTTTGTCAACAACATCATCCCAACAAAATAGTGTGTGACATCTTTTTCTATATAATGCTTCATATGGTGCCATCTGAATACTTGAAACGAAACTATTGTTATAGGAAAATTCTACCATAGGTAAATATTGATCCCACATACCTTGAATGTGAAGTGAGCATGATCTCAACATGCCTTCTATGGTTTGAATTTTCCGTTCTGATTTTCTTTCAGTTTGGGGGTGGTAGGCAGTGCTCAAACGAAGTTGAGTATCTAGGGCCTTCTGAATACTTTTCTAGAATCCTGATGTAAAACGTGGATCATGATCAGAAACAATTGATAGTGGTACTCCATGAAGTCTCACAACTTCATTAATATATATCCTTGTTATAAGTTCAAGTGGTAAATCTTCTCTTATTGTAAGAAAATGTGCTGACTTGGTAAGACAAACAATAATGACCCATATTGAATCGTTCTTTCAAGGATTCTTTGGTAGTCCCATGACAAAGTCCATCGTAATATTATCTCGTTTCAACTCAGGTATGGGAAGAGATTTCATGACTCCTCCAGGCTATTGCCTTCCAACATTCACTTTTTGAAAAACTATACATCTTGACACAAAATAAGCAATCTCCCTCTTCATGTTGTCCCACCAAAAATGTTCCTTCAAATCTTCATACATATTGGTGCTACTAGGGTGTATATTGAAATTGGAGCTATGCGAATATTGTAACACGTACCATTTCAGATTAGGTATATCAAGATAAAAAAGTCTCTTCCCAAATTTCAAAATTCCCTCTTCATATACAAAGTCACTCAATCTACCATCATTCAGAACTGTAATCTTATTTTGAAACTCTTCATCACTGTTCTGAGAACTCTTTATCCATTCTAGTAAATATTTTTTGGAAACCATTCGAAAAATTATTGATGTTTCACCTTTAATGTTGATTCATATATCCATCTTTAATAGATCCATATATGTAGGATCCTTTTTAACTCTCATTTTGTTCAAAACTCCATGATCCTTTCTACTCAATGCATCTGTCACCATATATTCCTACCCCAGGTGGTAGTGTATAGTGAAATCATAATCCTTGAGTAGTTCAAGCCATCGCCTTTGCCTCATGTTGAGTTCTTTTTGTGAGAAAATATACTTAAAACTCTTATGATCAATATATATCTAACATTTTTTGCCATAGAGATAGTTTTTACAAATATTTAATGAAAATATTACACCTGATAACTCAAGATCACGAGTAAGATAGTTTTTCTCATGAATGTTTAGCTATCGTGATGGATAGGAAAAAAACCTTATCATCCTGCATAAAGACACAACCAAGTCTTTTCGTTGAAGCATCACTATATATTAAAAAACCATCATTCCCCAATGGTAGAGTCAATATAAGATCGTTGACTAATATTATTTTCAGTTCTTTTAAACATTCTTTGTACTATTTTGTCTAATTAAATTTAACCCCTTTACGCGTGAGCTTGGTTAATGGGTTAGCCAATCGGGAAAAATTCTAGATGAAACGCCGATGATAACCTAATAAAAAAAATAAATCTGCGTACCTCAGTTATACTTGTCGGTGCTGGCCATTCTTGGATTGCCTTGGTCTTTGACGGATCATTGGAGATTCCATCCTTAGATACAATATGGCCAGGAACTGAAATCTCTTGAATCCATAATTTACACTTGCTAATATTCCCATATAATTCAAGTCTTCTAAGAGTCTTCGGGATAATTCCCACGTGATTTTTATGATCTTCATAGATTTTTTAGTATACCAAGATATCAACAATAAATATCACAAAAAAGTTATCAAGATATTCCCTGAAAACTCTGCTCATTAGATCCATGAAAGAAAAGGGTACATTAGTCAATCCAAAATGCATTACTATAAACACTTAATGCCCGTACTTTGTTTGAAATGCAGTTTTTGAAATGTCTTCCTTCATCACACACAACTGATGATATCCACATCGAAGGTCAATCTTTGAAAAGTATTGAGCTACATGAAGTTGGTCAAATAAATTAGCAACGTGATGTAGGGGATACTTTTTCTTTATTATTATAGCATTGATCTCCCTGTAGTCAATGCACAACCTCATAGATCCATCTTTCTTCATAACAAATAGTACAGTGGATCCCCATGGAGAAACACTAGGGGTTAATAATCCCTTATTATTCACTTCCTCTAGTTTTTTCTTTATTTCCATTAATTCCACTGTGTCCATTATATTATGGGTCATCAATATGGGTCTTGAACCCGGAATTAAATCAATGGAAAACTCAATTTCTCATTCTCGAGGATGTCCAGGTATATCTTCTGGAAAAATATCAACAAATTCTTTCACAATAGGTATATCCTCTATTTGATCATTCCTTTTCTCAACCACAATTATTTCATTCTATTCCTCCCCAATAATTGAGTTTAGTTGAGCTACTAGGAGTGGATCTAGATAAAAATTAAGTGGTGACGATTTTTCTCTATAGATAAGGTGTTCTTTATCGTCATCATCCAAAATTGTAACCTCCATCTTCTTAAAATAAATTTTTACATCATGGTCTGAAGGACAATACATACCAAGGATTATATCAAATTCAATCAAGTGTATGACGATGGGATCAGCAGATAAAGAACATTTATATGCCCCAATGGGAACTGATTTATAAAACATTGTTGCGATGATACTTCCCTTATAAGTTTTGACTGAAAACTCCCGTGTTAAATCAAATTGGAAATATATATTTTTCATAGAAAACTAGGATTATATGAAATAATGTGATGATCTAGAATGAAATAAATCATTTCCTAAACTTTACAAAACCATTAAATTACCTACCAGCACGTCTTTCAGAGCTTCAACCTCAGATGTAGTGATAGAAAAAGCATGGCCATGATACCTTGGCCTTCTCTGAGGTAGTTTCCCCTGAAGATGAGGAAATTTATTTCCATAATTCCTCCTTTCTCTAAAATTGTATCCTTCAACATCAACAACCTCTTTCTTCTCCTCGCAATCATGAGCATGGCGGCATTTTTCACCATACTTGTAACAAACTGTCATTCCCTTCAAGAAATTACTAGGGTTTTTATTCCCACATTTACTATAGGGTGGATATTCAACATTTCCGTTTTTCCTCTTATTTCCATTTATAGAGTGTTCAGCCGATCACTTCTTATCATTATTTTCTTTAAAGTTGTAATACATAGAGAATTATTTTTCTGTCTTGATACCACATGAGACAATATCTTCGTACGATGAGAAGTATTGTGAGACTAATGGTCGATGGAAAATGGTTTTAACCCATCAAATAAATGATCAATCTTACTTCTTGTGTTACATATATAATTTGTTGCATGTATCACTAACCTTGTAATGTTAGCCTCATACTATCTGGCATTCTCATATTCCTTTTTCCTCATACTCATAAATTTTCTTTCCATATCTGGGTGATGGTCATGAGGAATGTATTTTTATTAGAAAAGCACTTTAAACTCCCTACATTCCATATTTGATACTTCATCATCCTTATTTGTGTTTTGAATCAATGAACACCACTGAACAACATCTCCAGTTTGGTGGTAAACTGCAATGAAAATTTTTTTCCTTTCACTACTCCCCAAGGCATGAAATATTTTCTCTAAGGAATTTATCCATTGCTCGGATACTAATGGATTTTTACTCCTATTCGGTGTTGGTGGATGTTGCATCATGAAGCGATCTAACATTGAACCTTCACATTGTGGATAAGGGTTCTCCATGAGGGTAATGTTATTATTCATAACCTCAGTGAGTTGTCCCAATATAGTGATAAGAAGATCATCACCTGTTGCATCACCAGATCCACTACAATTATCTTTCGTAGGAGGAAAATCCCACCATGGAGTTCATGCATTGATACCGTTTCCATTCCTTACACTAGGCTCCATTTTAGAACAGTGGCATAAACAAATTAGTTAATGAATCGAAATACATAATTCTAAACTTTTAAACCACTTAACGTAAATCGAATCTTTTATCGATATAATTCATAATCATAAAAATGTTATATTTAAGGAATTATATACTCATAAACCCTCTATAATGGTTTGTAATGAAAATGAGAATTATCCTAAACATATCCCCTGGGAGTTTCATTTCCAAGAGTGCAGCAAGGCCCATTGTCGAGCACCAGTTCCCGTTAGTGTCTAGTTCAAAGAGGTGTTTTCAGGTTTTACCCCTATGTACATCTGTGCCACAGCCTCCTCTACCTACTCATATCCAGATAGATATGTATTGATCGGAAAACTCAAAAAATCTCTACAATACCAAAATTCTAGGAAGATCATCTATACTAATCCTCAAAGTCTATATTAAGGTAATTTTCTCTAATCAGAGTTTTTTAAATCTAGCTTCCAAGAATTGTACTAAAATTCCCCTGATACCAACTTTAATTCCCTGACACTAGTTACCCAGATTTGGTGCATTATTACAAAACATTGGCATGATAACAAAAGACGAAGTCTCGAAAGACTGATTAGTTTAGTAACCTTTGAAGTACTAGATACATTCATAAGGACTACATTACATCATAAAATGTAAAACAACAACAACATTGTTTCCATTTACCACAATCATATCCCATCAAACTATCCCTGCAGGTCAGTCATAAAATAATTCTTCTCATCTTGGAAAAATAAAACATAGAAACGGGTGACCTCAGATGCTCAATAAGGATAACAATATAGCAGAAACATTCATAATTAAGCATAAAAATTTAATGAGATGTATAAGACTAAAAAAATCATTTTCAACATTATCTTCAGAATAACATGGAAAAGATAAAATCAAATAATTCCATTTAATTACTCACATGGATATTCTACAAGTCGAATAATCACAAGCAATATCAATTTCCACATTCATAATGATTGAATGCATAATGCCAGACTTTCATAACCACATAGTAAAGGCCGTGTGCCAATACAACAAATAAGATTTTGTCAAGGCCTGGTGTCAAGACACTAGTTTTTCTCATTAGACATATCGATGCATCGAGGATCTACAGCAGGCTCCACCTGTCACATACTATGTCCAATGCATTTCTCATATGAAAAGGTTTAAACATAACATAAAAATTCATATTAAAACTAGCATACGGAATGTCAATACATTATCCATAAACCATGAATGGTATAAAAATAACACATCCACATTCAAACATATCAAAAAACCTTCAATACAATATGGAAGTTTTGTATCATAATAAATCAACATCAAATAAACATAAAATCAATCAAAGGATGTTGACGTAGATGAAATCAAAACCCTTTTTAGAGAAATATATCTTACTATTTTTAAATATTTTAAAATTAATATAATTATAAAAGAAAACATTTAGTTTTGTAAATATTCTTATGATATTGTAAGGGAAAAATTTATGATTTTATAATGGTGAAAAATAGTTTCACCCGCCGTATAAGTTTAAAAAAGACATTCGTTCCTTAATTTTGTCGAAAAGGATATCAAGGTCCTTATTTGGAAAACAACGGAAATATTCCTTTATAAACATCTTATAAAACGTAAAACATGGGTATAAATGACTTCATACCATAACCTACAAAATTGTCAGAATATTTTGAAATAAATTTTTAAGAGACAAGGACGTGGATGATAAAGAGGTCCCAATAGATACTTACGCAAAAACAACCTTGGATAATAAAGAGATTGTAAAATTGACCCTTACCTTGTACATTTCCATGGTAGAGGGTAGGTTAAACTCACGTATAATTTTTAAATAATTGTTATTAAATTATAAAGGAATCATATACATTAATATGATATCATATATGATCTTTTAACATTGCTTTGATAATAATATCTTAGTATTAACGTCATTCCAGGTGTTAACTGATTTGTTTTCCGTTATATCCATTGTTACATAAGTAATTTTAGTTATGGATAGGATGTATCTTATTCATATTTAGAATGATATGAAGTCTTTAAAATTTATTTTTAATCATCTAATTCAAATTAGTCATGAATGGATATGACGAGGAATGAATCTCATCGTGTCCTTGGAGACGGTAATCCGTACGTATGCACGAGCGACAATATCATTATTTTGATATTAAAATAATATATAATTGGATGATATATCATATATACAGAATCATTGTAATGTTATATTTATTATTTACATCTATTACACATCATTATTAAACCCATAAAAATAATAATTTATTGAATAACGATTACACCACGACGTGGAGACGGTAAGTCATATGTACGCACGTATGGTGACATGTCATTTAAAGGATGGATAGAATAATGAATTTGCTTGTACCGTATTTATAATAACATCATAGAATATATAATATACTAGAGTTATTATTTTTGAATGGAAGCAACCAAGAAAAGAGAAGTTGAAGAATAAAAGAACTTGAATGAGGTGATTAAATATTTACCTCTTCTTCGGGTTCTTCCTTTTGATTTGATAAAAGGGCTCCTTATGGTAGCTTTATGACTAACGGAAGGCCTATAGGATAAAGGTAGGATAGTTGAGAGGGTATTTGGGCAGAGTTTGGCCGATCCAAATGGCCTTTAAGGTGTGAATTAGAGAGAAGGGAGAGTTCCCTTTTATAAGAGAGGTGAGGGGCACCTTAGGAAAAGCTAGAATTTTTATATTATAATAAAATAATTTTCGTTTTCTAATGGATAATAAATATATTATTTATAGGATAAGGTAGTTATGGGTCTAAAACCACTAAAACAATAGGTTTTAGGCCTGTTTGATTCAATATATTTACTTTATCTTTTAGATTTAACTGTTAGTTAAGTAGTTTTACATTTACCACGTCTCTTTGTATTTTTATATTATATGGTTAATAAACATACTATATAATTCTATGAAAACCTCAAGTGGTTACCTAATAATAAAACTATAATTATATATGACTTTTGGTCAATCCTTAGAAATTTAGGAATATAATTTCAATTAATAATATAATATTTGTTTTAAAAACACTTTTATGTCAATTTTGATACTATTTGGTATTTTTTCCCCAAATTCATAACAGTATTATTACTTCCAAAAAAATTCATCTAACCAACCCTAATATGTCATATTAACCTTGAAAGTTAGTTTAATTCATAAAAAGCCTCAAATTATATTTATTTGGATATTTATAGTATCAATTATATTAATATTTCATTAATTAGTTACTTACTACATCATCATTGTGTCATTAAAAAAATTAAATTATATAATGTCTAAAAAATATAAATAAAATACCATTACGTAGTAAATAATTTTATCTTATTAATGAATATATATAGTCAAATTTATCTTAGGTGTATTATTATATTAAAATTTTATTATTTATTAAACTATGATTTTAGCACTTTTAACTCTTCTTTGAATTAAATAATAATAAATGCCCTAATCTAATCCAAGTGGATGGAAATGATCATATTTTATTCGTAAGGTTGTTTTTGGTCGAATTACACTTATCTAAAAGAATTGTGATAAGAGTTAGGGAAATAATAATATAATTTTTATCTTTAATTACCCTATTTATTTTTAACCGCAGTAAATAAAAGTCAAATGTTACTATTCCCCAAAATTTATTTTTATCTTATTGAACAAAATTTTACTTACTGATATCAACTGTGTCGATCAAATTTTTGAAATTCATTTCACATATGTAGTAAAATAATGTTTTATGAAAATTGTCAAATACTCCTATGATGTGGGTAAAAGGTGGTAAAATTTCAATAAAAATTTTATATATCTAAAATTTTATAAACTTAATTCAACGAATTACATTAAAATTATATATGTATTATTTATCTATGTAGACCTAAAATAAAATTATATAAAATAAATAATCATTTAAATAAAAATTCAGTTTTAAACTATATCTCTGAGTTTTTAACAATTCATCAAAAATTGACAATTTTCAGAAAAATTCCTAAAATTCACTCTAATCTAATTTTGATATTCTGAATAAAAAAATGTTGTCCATTTTGAAAGTTAAAATTTATAAATTTTCAAAAAGTGGTTATTACTATTCATAACAGCTTGTTTGATTGGTTATGGTGTGTTAGAACTCGAATTTACGTACAACACACAGAACTATATTATTCAAATAAAAGTGTATTGTGGAAGCTTGAGGTGTTACACGAGATGTCCATTTCTTGGGGAATGTTTTGTTCCATTGGGGAGTAGTTGTGGACCTATCAATGAAAGAAGCAGTTCTGTCATGGGCAGCCCACAAGATAGTGGAAGAGGTGTGATGTTTTTATGGTCTTGTAGGCTACTACAGGTGGTTCATTGCCTATTTCTCTCAGGTTGCGACGCCTCTGAAGTAATTAATTAAAAATCATTAGGCTATCATGTGGAAATATTAGTGTCAGGAATCTTTTGAGTATCTGATGGAGAAGTTGTTTCGTTCTCCAGTTCATTGTCTTCCAATAGAGGGTGTTCGGGTCGATGTTTTAGGTGATGCTTTTCATCTAGGGTTGGGTTGTGATTTGATGCAGCATATATCCTTTATTTCTTATAGTTCGTGGTAGTTGTGTCCCCATGATCATAACTACGCCACACACGATCTTGAGTTGGTGGAAGTGGTGTTTACACTGATGTTGTGGAGGCATTAACTTATTAGCAAGTGCTTGGTGGTTTTCACTGATCATAAGAGCTTGAGGTATGTATTCTCCCAGCGTGACTTAAACATGCGGAAATATCAGTGGATGGATTTATTACTGGAATACAACATTGAAATCCCGTATACACCTGGGATGGAGAATGTTGTTGCAGATGCGGTGAGCTGGAAGTCACGTAGTGATGCAGTGCATGAATCTAGTGATTCCAGTAGAGCTATGGAAGAGAATTCAGCAATATATCGTGATATGGGAGAATATGGGGGGTAGAGGTTGAATTTTGCAGATGACACTATAGTCATATTTGGTGTGAAGGTGGAAGAGTCCCATTTGGAGTATCTTGAGGTGGAGGTTCGGAGAGATTGAGTTTTTTGTGTTGAGGCCCCTGATGGTTGGGACGAGAATGAAAAATACCGATTGTTGTATCACGAAAGGATATTTATTCCTTTGGCTATGCAAGAGACAGTTCTATGAGAGTTCCACTATTACCATTTAGCAGTGCATCCTAGCATGAAAAAGATTTACTGAACATTGAGGAGTTATTTTTAGTGGCCTGGGTTGAAGTGTGAAGTTGCAGAGGTTAACTCTTGATGTTTGGTCTGTTAGTAGGTGAAGGATGAACAATCTGTTCCTGGTGGCCTTCTCCCATAGTTAGATATTCACCAGTGGAAGTCGGAGTACATCTCAATGGACATTTTTAGTAGTTTACCTCGAGCCCATGTAGGAAATGACGTTATTTGGGTGGTTGTGGATCATTAAACAAAATCATCCCACTTCATAGAGATCAATGAGTCAACTCAATGGATGTTTTGTAGGGGAAATAACTATAGGGTTTGGTGATACTTCATTGAGTCCCAAGGAAGATCATTTCTAATCGAGATCCTCATTTTACATCCTGGGTGTGGAGAGGTCTCCATCTTGCTTTCGATTTTCAGTTATGCCTTATCACTGTTTTTCATCCAAACACAGACGGTCAGACATAGAAAACCATCCAGACTCTTGAAGACATGTTGTAATCTTGCATCCTGGATTTTGGAGGATTGTTGATGAGTGAATTACCCATGGTGCAGTTCACTTACAACAATTGTTTACACTCCACCATAATTATTAAACCATCAAGAGCATTGTATGGATGACCATTCCATTCTCCATTGTGCTGCACTGGGTTGGAGAGTCAAAAAAATTCATTCCAGAACTTGTGTAGATTACGAAATATATGGATCCTGGGATTCATGAGAGGATAGAAGGAGTGTAGGATAGTCCGAAATAATATTCCGATCAAAATAGGAGAAACTTACACTTTGATGTTGGGGATCATGTATTTCTGAAGGTTACGTATCATCATGGGCATTTAAGTTTTGGTCGTGGTAGTATGATTTCTCCCAGGATTGTTGGTCCTTTCAAGGTTTTGGAACATGATGGAGTTGTGGCATATAAGATAGAACTTCATCCGCATATGAGCCAGATACATAGTGTTTTCCATGAATCACAGATCCATCATTATCTTTATGATGAATCTCAAGTCATCGATTGGGGAGAGATCAATGTTGATGATGATGCGACCATCGAGGTGTGGCCTATAGAGATCCAAGACCTCAATGAGAATGTGTTGTGTGGGAGTTTTATCCTCTTGGTTCATGTCCTATGGTGACAGAGTGTTGTGGAGGGGATTACCAGGAATCCTAAGTCATTGAAACATTCTCATTACTTAGAGTTATTTATTGTTTAAATGTATTCATGTAATGATGTTAGCATTGTGGTTATATACATTACGTGTTTATAAGATGAATTTACATTGTAGTGTCTTCTGTTTTTCTCTCTTTTGAGAGGTTTCTTGAGGAGTGGTTGTTCGGACCCCTTGTATGATTTATTTTTGATTGGTTTTGGATTCTTGAGGATGAGAATGTTTTGAGAGGTATCTGATGTAATGTCTCGGACCTCTCTGGTCCATTCCATTACTGAAATCTGGTTTTTGAAGTGTTCTAGGAGGTTAAGGAGACTCATATTCAACACTAAAAAATTTCTATTTCCATGAACAATGTTTCTAGTTTTCTAAATGGTGTCACATTAATGGTGTCACAGTCACAATGTCACAAAAACAGTTTCACCTAAACAATGTTACAGTCATGGTGTTACAGTCATGGTGTTACAGTCATGGTGTTACAGTCACGGTGTCACAAAAACTGTATCTGAGAAACGGTGTAACAATCACAGTGTCATAGAAACGGTTTCACAGAAACGGTGTCACAATCACGATGTCATAGAAATGGTGTCACAGAAATGGTGTCATATTCACAATGTCATGGTCACGGTATCATAGAAACAGTTTTACATAAATGGTGTAACATTCATGGTGTCAGAGTCATAGTGTCACAGAACCAGTGGCACATTCATAGTGGCACATTCATGGTGTCACAGAAATGGCATCACATAATCAGTGTCACAGTCATGGTATCATAGTCACAGTGTCACAGAAACGGTGTCACGGAAATAGTGTCATAGTTATGATGTTAAAGTCAAGGTGTCATAGTCATGGTGTCCTAAAAATGGTGTCACGGCTCATGAATAGTGTTTCTAGAACTCTTTCATATTTTCTTCTCCAAATTTCTATATGTTTCATGTTTCACTGATTTATCATTTTCATTGTCATTAAATGCATTCAAAGTCTTTTTTTTAGGTATTGAAGGCCTATTCAAATCCCATAACTCTGATATTAATTTTTTTTAAGGCTTGGGATTCATTTATTTGTTCAAACCATGTGGTTTAATGCGATATGAGTCTAATGGAAAAATGATCTATTAATTATTATAAAGGGATGAGATATCTTTCTTCATTTTTCTTCATCCTTATTCTCTGGTGTGAGATTCTCAAAAGTTTCCTTTCTTCCCGTAAGATTTTTTTTATCAAACTTTCCTCCTTGGATTGGTTCCTCGTGAATTTCGTCTTTCTGGAAGTGTGCCCTCTATTTTTGGTGCAACCAATAATTTTCGATCAATCCTCGATATATGGTATGATCTATCATCGTTCGTTTTGGTCCATCTCTTTTTATTTCTCCTTTACCATTATGGAATGCTATCTCCATGTTTCTAATGGTATTTTCATTGGTGTTGGCTGGTGTAGTGGTGTCCCTTCAACCTTGGGTGCATTCTATATTCCAAGAGAGGTGGTCATAATCTGTTTTGATAGTTTGGTTAGGGAATATCAGGAACAATTTGAGGTAGGGGGTTCATTTATTCTGTTTTCATTTACGTAAAACATTAGAGTTAGCAAGTTTTATCCCACTGGATCATAATGGAATTGACATAATAAATATTTGTACCAGATAAATAAATTATTATTGGTCATATGTTATTGCCTCTTTTTTTCTAGAAAATGTGATATCTATGGTTTCTTTGTTTATCCTTTTGTTCTTGATGGCAATCAGTAATGAATGTAAAACTGTAATTAATTTACAATTGTTTGGATAAAGATAATGAGGCATGAAAATGAATCCAGTTGTTGTTAAATCAATTTGATGCTAGTAAAATTGATACAGTAATCATGTTCAATTCTTTGTGATTGCATACTATTTAGAATTCCCATTATTTAAACATATAAAAAATATATTGGTTTATTCATGATGTATTAATGAAATGGTAGTTTGATAAAAGATAATTTATTATTGGATTTTGAATTACCCTCTTACTTGATTATGGTCCCAGAGCGTAGTTGATATGAATTTTGTTTACTGCTGCTTGTGTTGTGATGTGAGCATAGACGGTTGTTGTGATATGTGGGGCCGGGAGGCCTATTGTCTATGGTATAATTTGACTCCCACAGTGTCTAGAGGCATCAATTTATGCATGTGGGTGTAAAGGAGGACATTGTGTATGATTAAATGGGATGGATATGAATGTTTGGATGTTTGCTGATCTTGTTAGTTGATTATCTGTTTTACTTTCCCCGCTTCTCAAGTCAGCTGACTTACTTATCCTACTTCTAAAATGGGCGAAGACACATGGGTATGCAACATGATTTTCATGTTTAGAATCTTCGGGTAGGATGGGTCTATGCTCTTGTTATAGGAGGTAAAGACTCGATGGGTAGTTCATCTACACATTGTGTTGAGAAACCTTTTGTTTAGTTGATTAGAATATTTTTCAAATATTCTTAGGAATATAGGAAAGTAATAATGTTTTTAATAAATTATTGAATAAATGTTGTTAACCCATGGGGTTGGAGATTACTAGGACACAATGCTGAGGTTGAAATTTAGTGGAACAGTGGACATTGGATGTGATTCTAATGAAATATAATGTGGTATTTTTTATATATAATTAATGATTAATGTATTAATGAACGTAACATGAAATTGATAAAAAATAATTTAATGAATTTAATCAAACTCTTTAAAAGGTTGTTTTCCTATTGAATTTTTAGCCTTAGAAGTGGAAGTTGGGATTTAGAGAGATTTTAGTGGCAGTTGAGTCTATTATTAGGTTATTCCCATAGTGTTGTTGTGAGATATAGTATATTCTGTACATTTTGGGTTTCTATATGATACTCCACCCAGTCAGTTATTGAAACTCACACCCTAGGTATTCTGATTCCTAAGGCTTTTTTACCCAACATTCTGGTGGTGGGATGGATGGCTGACCACCCCATTTAGTCCTGCTCTATTGTCTTGGTAGATACATGTGCTCGTGGGGACAATGGTAGTATTCCTCATTTATTGGTGTATAGGGATGTAATGTCTTGTTGTTACTCACACCAAAATATTCTGGATATTGTTTCTAATGGACTACTATTGGTGTAACATGTATAGGCTATGATGGCTTGAGGATCCTTACTCAGTGTGTGGGTTGTAATGTCTTGAGGTATAATGTATAACATAATATGCATGTTATGAGGGCTATGGTGGCTTCCAAAAACATCCTAGTTACTTTTATTATGTGGAAATGGTGGTTTTGTTGCATGAGGTTCTTGTTGTGGTGCTTCACCCAAGTGTCTGCAGGTAAGCCTTTTGGAGATAGATGCTTATGAAATGCGACTTTGGGGAAAGGCAGAAAACCAGTGGTGAAGTAGTAGTGGGGTACCCTTGATATTCATTATTATATTACATATTCTTGTATGCATTACTTATTTGGAGTATCCATGATGAGGTTGGGAACATTGTATATCTGTTTATGTGACAAGTTATTTTCACTTGTTTTTCGACGTGGTTAAAAAGATTTTTCTAATTTTTCATTAGAGGCTTGGGGTAGGATCCAACCGAGTATAATTCTATACTTATACTACATATATATAAACAGTGTTTCACATCAGTTGGATTAGGCTGGAGTTCTGGATGGTAACTACTAGAAAGGGGTTGTAGGAGAATTTTGGGCTTTGTGGTCGGTGTTGTTTTTACTTTCTATTGGAACATGGAATTTTCCCTTTTTTATAGTAGTGTTGTATGAAATTACATATGTTTACATGGGATTTATTTTATATTGTCACCCGAGTTGGAATTTGATGGTGTCTATCTTATATCTATCTTTTTAATGTGTTCTCTTATAAGGTAATGCCTTAAATATGTATGTTTTCTATACCCTCAGTGCAAGTCTCTTACTCGGGGCCTACTAGAGGTGGGACTCAGGGGGTCACTATCCCCCTTCTAATATTTCCGACCCAGGAGGGGTATAGCTTGTGGGGAGAGGTTCGTGACATTTTGGTCCCACCCATTACATAATTCATACATTTGTGTTACAGCTGATCATAAAACATTCATCAAATAAAAACCCATGAAAATAAATGGTTTTCAAAATAATTTAATCATATCACAACATGTTTAAAAGGAATTCATATAAGAAACATTTCACCATCATAATCCAAAAACATTCTCTAAATGAATAATAATGGTATCCTTGCTTGGTATACACTTTAATGTATAAATAACATCATAGGATATCGAAATTGATGGAAAATGATTTTGCAAGATCACTTGGAACATCTCTGAAGAAAGAAGACTTTTAAATTTCTAAAACATGTTTTAAAACATGATACATATAGAAAATAATTTTCATCAAAAATAAACATTGAATCATAAAATGGAATCATTAAAGAGAATTTAAATTGTTTTTTAGAAGAAAATATCATTTACAAATTTAAAATAACTTTTTTAAAACCAATCATTCTAGAAAAAATTACAAAATCCATTCCATTGAAAATAACAATTGAAACTTATAAAAGAATATTTAAAAGATTGTGTGATCCTGATGGTTTGAAATTCATTTCATGTTTAACATGTTAAAACATGTATTCCTTTCAAATATTCAAGAAAATACAAACTATCCTTATTTTAAAAATGACATGAAGATTCATTTTTAAAAAGTCAAAAATTTAAACAAGGTAACACGTCTTTAAAAAACCATTAGAGTGTATTAAAAACATTCTTCAAAAAAATTAAAACATGTCTATTGAAGAAAAAATATTTTCAATCGAAGCGAAAAATAATGTCAATTTTTTATTGAAAAATATTTTAAACTATTGATCACATAAAGAAAGAAAAATAAAAAAGAACATATTTATTTTCATTTTAAAACCATCGAAGATGAAAATTCATCAGTTCCATTAGAGGTAATAATAATATTTCTTAATCCGAATGAAAAAATATAAACCATTATAATAAATTATGAGACTGAATCATAAAACCCTTACACCTTTGTTAAAATTTAATTATGATCCCAATAAATGAATAAAATTAAATGAAACAATAAATATATTAGGAATAAATAAAATCAGGATATAAAATATCAATGTTTTGTTATATAAACCTCATAAAATAAGATAGGATCATCACATAATACATATCCCAAAAAAGGAAAATTGATACAAAAATATCTTACCATAAGTATCAAATTAATTCAAGCATATGTCACATACATTATAATAAATATAGTTTTATTATAAATATATTAAATAACCATAATCATATTTATCATACCTTTTTTACTTATGATTTTTTATTACTTGTTTATTTACAATTCCATGATAAAATTATGTTTTGGGTTATAACAACTGCATTTATAATGTATGTTTTGGTTTGGTATTTTCATTCCTTTTACATTGGTAATGGTTACATAATATAAATAATTTCAAAAATTATATAAATATAATATATATTAATAAGATATTTATTTGTAGTAATACATAAATGTTAGAAACAGAAAATGAAATACATCATTCACAGTGACAGTTGACCATACGTATACATGAACGTTGTTTTTGTTTTCTCGTTGGATGAAGCTAAAAAAGGTAAATAATATATTACGTTAAAAAATAATTTTTATTTAATATATATAACAAATTTTCAATAAACATTTCCCTATTATTTTCCATTTAAATCATATGTGAATAACGAATCGCATCACTTCGCAAAGCAGTTTATCGTCACGCACTCTAGTGACATTATTGAATTCTTACTAAATGGAAAGTAAGAAGGTATATATTGTTATATAAATAAATAAGTATAATAATACCCTAAATATATTATATAAATATTAATTACACCATAATATAATGATGTGAGAGTTGATAATGGAAAAATAATAACTTCAGTTCCTGAGGTAGTGGTCCGCCGTACAAGAGATCGACAATTTAGTTTCGTGTTTGATAGTATAGGAGATAGATATTGTTAATTACCATATAATTATATAATATAATTATAATTTAAATACTAGTTTTATTATATTATAATAAATTAATAAAATATTAATAATTTTGAAGAAAAAGTTAAATAAAAACACCAGTTTAATAATTTTACCTCCTCTTCGGATATCCACATTAGGTTTATACCTAAAGACTTATTTGATGTGATTCATAATTTTATGTCCTGTATTATGTAGTAAATTAATTAAGGAAAATATTTTTTTAGTTATTGGCATAAAACTGATCCTTTAACTGTGAATAATAGAGGAGAGGGGTTCCATTTTATAAGTGGGGGAGAGGACACACTTGGAATGTTTTTAATGAATAATGTGCATACTTGTTTTTCACATTTCAAAAGGAGAAAATAATAATTCTATACTTTATTGTTATAATTTTTAAATAATTACATAAAATGGGTTATGCGTAAGTTTATACTCCATTTTACACCTTATCTTTTTTGTTTATCCCCTCAGAAAATCCATTTTAACCTTAACTTCGATATTTATTTTTTACTTTTGATAGTGTTTTTACAATTATTTTTGAACAAAAATTAATTTGGAAATATTTTATTTTATTATTTAATTTTATTAAAAAAATTAATTATACTTTTTAACATTCTATTCCCATAATTTGTAAATTTTAATTCGAAATTAAACCCACAATGGTGATGGAAAAGCAATTCTCTAAAACAGAAATCATTTAAGAGTTAAAAAATATTTATATTGTGATTTATATAATATTGATTAAAATGAGAAATATTGGATTAGTTATAATATAATTATGATACTTTTACTCTTAAAACCATTTTAAATTTAATTTCAACCTTATAAATCTTTTATTCAAAAATGAATTTTTTAATAAAAATTAGTATTTTTCATTATTAATCAATAAATTAATATTTTCAAAAAAAATAATGAAAATTTACTATAAGCTAATTCTGAATGATTATTCCAATAATTAATCTAATTTTTTCAAATAATTTTTCTAAAATATTAAAAAATAAATTTATAATTTTTACAGAAAAAGCAATAAAAATCAAAAATTTTGAGAAAAATCTATTTTCGAACCATATAATGACATTACCAAAAAGTAGTACTTTTTATTAATATGTTTTATTAAAATAGAAAAATTGTAATTGATTTTTTAAAAAATTATTCCAATACATATATCTTGTTTAGTGGATAGGTTATAATGATTGTTTTTAAATAATAATATTTATAATATATCATGGATTGTAAAAAATTCAATGTCATGTGTATCACATTGTATAGAATAAATTATTTTTATTAAAAAAATATATTTAATAAAATATCGAGTGGTTTCATTCTGACCCCATTAATATTAATTTAACCCTTGAAATTCATCACTCATATATCGTTTTTCATCTAATGTGATGTGTTAGGGGTGATGATTAAAATGATCTGATAAGGATACTCATACATATTTTATTGTATATGTAGTCTCATGTCTAGTTCACCAATTCATTTTATTCAACCCTTTATACATCATTATCCTTTAATGAACGGTTGGATTAATCTCGTAGGGACAGTGTAGTTTACCCATTCAGTATTAATAAGGATGTGTCGTAGTCAAATGGTCTCAGAGGGTGATTTCATGGGATTATGTACTTCTGCAATCAGTCTTCATATTATGTAACTTACTTTGATCATCTCCAACAGGTTTATTCATGGGACACGGAACACCCAACATCCGTGGTATCCATATTTCATGGACCTTCCTTCCAAATTTTGGCGCATTCTGGATGATTATCTGGCCAATGACACTTAAGGAATCCATTGGTCGAGTGTTTGGGATGTCAGGATAATTTCACACCTTTGGGGGTAAATTATTCCCTATTACGGGACTATATTATAAATTTATGTCATGTTCTTACATTCGTGAATCCTTTGTTTATTCCCAAAGAGGGTTTCCAGAAGCTGCTCTATGTTTATAGGATTTTCATTTGAATACATTGATTGGACTTTATATAGGTAATGCTGACTTAAACCATGCAATATGGTCCTCTAGAGTTTATCATCATCCAAGGGGGGACAGAATGTGACTTCATATCAGTATCAGACCCATAATATTGGCATCTTATGTATCTTTGGGAGAGGAATCATAAACAACAATTTTTGGGATTTTGGGGACTTATACTGGAAGATTTCCATTTAAGGGTAACATGATTGGGTGGACCTTCTTGGTAGAGGAAACCTTTGTGGCTAGGCCTTCGAGCAGGCATCCTAGATATCCTGGTCTGATCCGAAATTAGTGTTCTCATATTTTAGAATTACACAGGATTACACTTAGAAGCTACCCATTTGTGGGGAACATGATTGGGTGGAACATTTAGGGAAGGGCTATCTTTTGAGCTCTGGATTTCAAGTGGTCATCCTACATATTCTGGTTTGATCAGGATGCAGTGTTCTCATAGTTCATAATTTTTTGGGATTATGTTTGGAATCTGCACATTTAGGAGGTCTTGTTTGGGTGAACCCTTTTGGAAGGGAAACATTTTAAGATTTGTCCTTCATATAAGCAACCTACGTATCTTGGTTTGATCAATAATCAGAGTTATTTTAGCTCAGAATTATTGGGGAATATGCTTTAAAAAAGCCGATTTGAGAGTTCGTGTTTGGGTGAACCCTTTTGGAAGGGCACCCTTTTAATCTGGTTCCTTCTAGCATATGTCTTACGTATCTTGGTTTCATCAGTAATTTGATTTCTCATAATTTGGAATTGTGTTGTTGTTGTAATCATGACATATATATAAGACCACGTGAGTCATTCTAGGTGTCAGAAAAAAGAGATTGTGAGAGGTCCAATCAGCCAAAAATTTCCTCCACTGCAAATGAAAGAGGATAGGCCTACGGAGGAAGAGGAAGGGGTGACCATGGGTGAGGGAATGGAGAGATTATCCTTTTAATGTTGGACGAAATTAAAGGTCATGCAGCTAGAAATTTGGATGATTATGGGCATACCTTAGATGGAGTTCCCAAGAATGTCATGTGATGTATAGTACTAGTCAATGTCATATTGATTGGACTATATTCAACTAGAGGTTAGTCACTTTGGGTTGTTCCGACATACCTTGAGCATGAGAGGGAAGGAACATGCAAACCATGATTATGGAGGATCTCAGATCAGGAGAAATGATATGAGGCGTGAAATCTATTGAGGTGTATAGAGGTATAAAATGACTCTCATGTGGATAAAGTTTCCATTGGTTTATGGCCCGTTTGGTTTTCAACATATGTAGAGACACTGAGGAATGACATGCATAGTCAAGAAGAGGACTCCTCCAGACATTGGCCTTCCTTTTTTGATGGCCACATATGTTTATGAAGATCTGAAATCACCCATTATACTACAAATTAATGTCATATAGATTATATGATAGCGTAATAGTTTAATGTCAGGTGGAAAAGACTAATATCATATTTTTTAACGTCATGTGTCTAGAATGATGACTTGTAGTTTAGGGTCAAAGAGCTTGTACCATGTTGCAAGATCCATTATTAGCTAGAGGATAATCAGGGATGGATGTTATAACATGCCACGAACATGAGAGCGATGGAATGTGTTAACCATGACTCTGAGGAATCTCAGATACAGAGTTATGATATGGGGAATGGATGACATTATGTTGTAAAAAGGTTGGAATGGACACTCTTGAGGACAACTTGGACATTGGCTAATGGATGTTTAGTAAGAAACAAAAGTAGGGCCATTGGGGAATGATGTGTATAGTTAGAAAAATGTTTCTGTGTTACATTGGGCTTCTATTTATGATGTTCATGGGGGTTTATGAGGATCTAGAATCACTAGAGGCATAGAGTTTGATGGATGAGAAGGATGTGACTAGGAATTTAAGAAACATTTATGTTGTGATGGTCAATCGAGTTTTGGTCATCCTGGAATAGGATGCAGTTAATTAGGAATTCATGTGGTGCATGAGGATTGTATCTTCCCATGGTATTTAAGGGACGGACATTTAGTTCGCATAAGGGTGAAATGAAAAAATTTATCGACCCATCCCAAAAAGATCATGTTGCGACACTCCATTTTTTATTGGGGTTAATGGCGATAGCGAAGGGACTGACCTGGAGTGTTGGGACCATAGCCCGATAGTGATCTCAAGTTGGGGTGCATGGGCGTAGCCCCTATGGTATGGACTGGTGTCCGTGAATGGTTTTCGGCTATGGCTGGCCGTGTAGGAGTTGGACGTGTTGGAGCTGGCCACGTAGGATACTATACAGAAGTGTTGGCCCAAAGGACCATCTGCATATCAGGATCCGCATATGGTAGTCCACATACTATCTTCCTCATACAGGTATAGACAAACCATTTTTATTTTATTTTTTATTGGTTTGACGGTTGGCAACATAGGGTCATCCGAATACATTTCGAGGGAAGGAGTCGATGAACTATGTATGGTTCGTGGGATGGAATCTACAAAATATTCCGGATGCAGGATGGATTCCCGCGAACTACTTCAAGTGAAAGAGAAATTTATTCCGCACCCTCTATGATCATCATCACATTTTCACCCATCAAATAGTTATCTATATGTATTCTTCCACACTTTTCAGTTCCCATTGTTTTCTTTTTTATAGCATTCCAGGTAATCTATATCTGTGTTTCACGCATCACCTTTTGGGGAATCCCATGGTGGAAATCATTCCCACAGATAACTCACCCAACCGCTATTGTTGGAGGTTCTGGATTCCACTGGCATCTCTTCAGCCGGGAACTACATCATTCAGGAGGATATTGTGTAGTGTGTACCACTTTTTGATTCACGTTAGAGAAAATGGTTACCAATGGCTTCCGTTTATAGGAGTAAATTCACGATGAACAGTTTCATTCCTTGGATATCATCTTGCACACCAGCGCATCATCGACCATCTGCATTGTGGTGGATCGTGTTTTATGTCATCAACAACGCTTTCCTTGTAATAGTATTTTGATAGGCTAGTTTCATTTTCAAAATCTGATTTCCTCACATTTCTCCTCAATTTTTCAATCAAAAATTCATCAATATTCATTACCAAACTTTTGGAAGTATATTCCTTCCGCTTGATGAATTTTTAGGACCCTACAAATTCCCCCCATCAGAATGGGCTTTGATCGATATGAAGAAGAGGTTATTCCAATGTAAAAGCGGTCCTTAATTTAATGATCAAATAATGCTTTAATTTTTTCCTATGCAAAAGGTCTCGGAGAGCATAGTTCAACTCTTGTTGATGTTTTATAGAAAACCACCCGAACTATTTTGTCTTTTTAATTGTTACACTAATTTTTTATTAAGCCATCTTGAAACAGGGTTGGTAGGTATGACATGGATATTTCATAGGACACCCTTTGAGGCTTTTTGAACCAACATGCTTAATGTATCTTTTGATAGATCGAAAAAAAATTATTTTTTAAATGATATATGGTGTAGGTGTAATGAGATGATACTCGACCTTTATCTAGAGGTTCCCTTCGCATATTTTCACTCTGGCGAGTATAATGATTTCTTTTTCCACTATCCATTCATATTACTACTAATAAGACTTATTATTTATGTTTTCGGTCAAGGAGTTTTGAAAAAACATGAAGGGGCATGGGACACATTTTGGAATTCATCATCCCTGAATGCCCTAATATCTTTTAAATATGAATGAGGGGTTTTTCATGATCACAGATTTGTGAATTTTGAACATACATGGGGCCCAGGATCTATTTTAAGAATACAAAGTTATGAGAGGACTCTCCTACAGATGAATTTTACATTGATTGATAGTTGGTTTATATGATACATATACAAAGCCACTGGGTAATGATGTGAATAGTCATACACAGGTGTCTGCAGAGCATTAGCCTCTAATCTACGAGGGAGTGAGAGGATTTATAACACTTTGAACTTATATTGAGTTTTGGAGCTATAGTGGGTGGCCTATATGAGTGATGGTGTCCGATAGTGTTAGGGATATTCATATCATCTTTGTGTGGGAACTTTTTCCCACACGATTCATTCCTTTGTATGCGAGAATCGGTGAATAGTTAGTTCAAATAGAAATCTCATGACATGTCATTTGAATATGGGAGGATATGTAAGTCGTTATCTAGGGTGTTTTCAAATCCGTTGGGTGAAATGAGTCATTACTATTATTTGAGCATATGAAAATAGGAAAGTACTCTCCGTATGATGAATTTTCCTTTGATTTATGGTCCTCTTGTAGGTTCCATATGCATAGACACCGGGGCATGATGTGAATAGTCAAACAATGGAGTCCCCTGGACACTGGCCTTCCATATTAGGTGGTAATGAGGGATTATATGGATTGGGATATTTTTTAACATGGTATATGACCATCGAAAACAGGTGCATATGAGTATGAAGGGATACATTTATTCAATTCAAACTTCTGTGGGGAAAACTGAACATAAGTGGTGGAGTTATTCCATATTATATATTGATCAAATCCTTGAAAATGTATTGGGTATCATTATTTTACATAAACCTAAAAATATACCTGATATGAATCAGGCCATCATGTTATGATATATCTAGGATGTGGGTCGGAAGGGGAATGCAAACCATGGATTTGAGGGCCCTTGAATCAGGATGGTCGTTAGGAAGCTTTGAATCCATTGGTCATACTGAGATATGATAGGACTCTCTTGGGGGTGAATTTGAATTTGATTTAATGACGTTTTTAAGGAATCATATGTAGAGCCACCAATGAATGATGTGCATAGTTGAACAAAGGTGTCTTCATGACACTGTCCTTATATATCTGATGGCCATGGAAGATTATGGGGATTCAAGATTACTCAAATCACAGTGTTTTAGGTATGAAAGAAGTGTATCAAAATATATTACAGAAATTTGGGATGTAATTTACTCATGGAATCAGGTATACCTTATATAGATCTGACTCATAAGTAGGGTTAGGAATTAATCACATCATTGGGGTACCCTGTAGATTAATGTCAAACAACCAAGAAATGGGTTCTTTAGAGGGAAGGGAACCATGCCATTCCTTTTAAGGTCATGGTTCTAAGTCCATATTATTGGACTATTATGCCATAATGTAATGGTGAATCTCTCGATATGATCCCTAATCTCACGTGATATATGTTCGGTGTGTAAAAAGGGATTATGAGGATTACATATCACAACTTAGGAATGGAAGAATTCAACTTAGAGAGGCCTTTTGGATTATGGAAATTATATACAGTTTAACATCATGTGACAAGGATGATTATAGACTTGGAGTTTAGCATCATGTAGAGAGAACAACATGATGTGCAGTTTAGAGTCATGTTGTGGGGATGTTATTTTGTCACAAAGATCATTAAAAGCATTGAGTTAATCACAATCAGAGTTTTTTGGAATTCCATAGATGTGAATGATGATTATAGGTGTAAAAAATAATCCCTCGGGGGGAAACATGGATTCAGAGAGATGACATGGGGCTTAGAAGCGAATGGGTGTACCGAGATAGGAGAGGATTCTCTTGTGGACGAATTTCCCTTTGATCGACGATCATTATTTAGGTGACATATGTAGAGCCACCAGGTCAAGATGTGAATAGTCAAAAAAAAAGGTGTATGTAAGTCACCAGACTTCCCCCACAGATGGACATAAATGTTTATAGGGATCTTTGTTCTCCAAGAGTACAAAGATTGAAAAATGGTAAGGATGTGAATGGGAACGTAAGAAATACCCAGAAACTGATTTTCCATGAACTACAGGAGATTCAAAATAGATCTGATTCATATATAGGAGGATGTATGATCTTTTAATTTTTTACATATGTAATAATATAGAAGGGAATTTATGTCATCTCATTAAATTCTTTGTGCAGTAAATTGGTGGCATGTTCAGGATCTCATAACCCTGAGAATCAGGCCACACTTGACTCCAGAGGAATCTAGTCATTTCATGTCATGTGGTTATTTCCTTTAATGTACTCATCATACAGGTCTGATCTTTTCATAGAGGAAAGGGCATTTTTTGTGGTTGGGCCAGGATGACTGATTCATGCATCACATTGTATCTTGCAAGTGCAGGAATCAAACCCTACATTGTCTGAACGTAACCTACAAATATTTGGTCCATGCATAGGGATATGCGAGGGAATTTGTATTGTGGTGGCTAGGATGACATTCTATATTTGGTCATTAGTATGTATCGTACAAGAGCATGAATCAAGCTATACATAGTTTTGAACGTTCTATGTACTGATCTGGGTCGAACACAAGGGTAGGGGAACTTTTGTTTCATCCACTCCATATTTCAGGTATACCATATTACTCTACAGTTCATTTACATAGGGGGATATTTACCAATGATCCTATTCTCACTTGAGTTAAATTCAATACGAGAAAGAAGGAGTGACAAGGGTTTCCCTCATAAATGTGTGGAGATTGAGGGTCTGGTAGAAGAATTTTTTATATTGTGGGGTTGGGCCAAGATTGAGGATCGAGGCATTGCTGTGTATCCCTCTAATAAATGGGATTCAAGAAATAAGTAGTTACGGATCATGTAGTTTTTCATCATGTGATTAGAACGATTTATACTGTGCAGTATTTTATCTAGCATCTTGGACACTATGCTAGGTAGTTTCGAGTCATGCAGTGAGGACACTCTACTATGTAGTTTACAGTCATGCAGTGAGGACAATAGAATACCATTTCAATATCATGTAATAGGGATGAGTTCCATTCACTTTAAAATCATGTGGATAAGACTATAACACTTAAATTAGATTCATAGAGCTTAATAGAGACTGGGAATTGATTCTTCATGAAGTAAATCATCAAATACTAATCATTTGTGGGAGTCATGATGAGATTTCCTTCTGTTGATAAGAATGTGTATGCTTCATTAGAATAGAACCTCTATATGAAATATGGTCCCTCCAATTATTTCATGATTTGGGGTATTCATCTCTAGTATCATCGAGGTTATGAAAACAAAAACCATTTATCATTTGAGGAATGAGTGAATGAAAATCTTTTTTTGAAGACTTTTGTGATCCGTGTTTTGCAGATTTCCATATATTCTAATGTTTTTACCCTTTTGAAATCTAGTTTATCTAACTTATCAAACAGCATATAGGATTGATCATTAACGTAAAATTGATGCAAATGGCCACTCGATGTTATAGCACTTGAATTTCGATAGGCAAAACCACCTCTTCCCCGCATACTAGTGAGTACAAGGTTGCCTAGGATGCAATGCAGGTCATGGTCTGTTAATCCCACAAAGCATTAAGGATATTTTCCATTCATGATTTTTTATCCTTATCTACAATATTTTGGATTATGTTAGACATAGTCTGGTTAAATGCCTTTATCTACCCGTTGGCCACTGCGTGGTAGCGGGATGAACGGTTGGAATTGATTCCATACTCCTGGTATAACTTCTCCAACTCAGTAGAGCATAAATTTGTGCTATTGTCCACCATTATATTATGTGGGACACAAAATCAAGAAATGATGGTTTCCTTCACAATGCTAATGATTCTTTACACCACGAATTATTTAAGTGGTATGGATTCAGACCATTTGGAAAAGAAGTCGGTTGATGTGATTATCGACATGAATTTTCTGGATGTACCAAGGGGATATAGTCACACAAAATCCATCCCTGAGGCATCAAATGTCTATGAGTTATTAGAATAATGTTGTAACTCTGGGATCGGTGAATAAAATTGGCTTGAACGTGGAAAGAATGGCACTTCATGGAAAATTTTGGACAATCTTGTATCATAGTGGGCCCGTAATACCCATGCCATCAGATTTGATGAGAGAGTTTGGTTGCTGGTTGGTGAACTCTATGAGATCGATCATGTACTTATTTCATGATGGAAATAGTCTATTAATTATCAATGCACGCAAGATAGACTCCATCACGGTCACATTTGTAGAAGACCATACCTTACATTGCCCCATTGTACAAGACCATGTTGACTCCCCTTATTCAGAAATATTCCCTTATAGACCTATCTTGTGGGATTTCACCATTCTGAAGGTAATTTTCAATAGACATCATCCAGTTGGTGTTGTGACCCAATTGCTTAGAAATGGGGCTAATTTCGTCAAGCTCTTCAATATTGTTAGGGAAAATGGAAAAGTCATCTTTTGGTTGGAGATGCTAAAAACATTTCCTCCTAGTCTGGATCAACCTGGGATGTGGATGCATTTTCCAAATCGGGGGCTTGAGCATTTTTTGATTGGGGGAGATAGGTCAATGTTGGTTATGATGAAAATTCGTCCATCAATTCTCGAACATGGTTCACCAAGGGGGTGAATACCTGTTTCTTAATGGAAAAGTCACCATTGACCTACCTGATGACTAGTTCTGAGTCACCATTTATTTATAGGTGTTTGTCCTTTTCATGAAGTACAAGTTCAACGCCCCCAATGAGGGCTTGAATTATGCTTTGTTATTTGGGCATCCATCTAACAGTTATAAGGATTAAGTTAAGATTGACTTTTCGGGGGATATATATGATTATATCCCCCAGCCCCACATTTTTGAGCATGGGATCCTCTATCCATTTCCATTTTGGGCTTCTGGAAGAACCATCAAATTACATTTCCCATGTCTGGGGGTCCTCTTGGATAGAGAAAACTTCTTCGTCTGGGAGTTCAGAATCCATTGGGGTTGTTTGTTCTGGGGGCTGGTCTGCCAGGAAGTCTTCTAACACGTGGAAATTGAAGGCCATTTGCAATATAAACTGTATACCAAACTATTATAGGATGACTTACAATTGTGATAGGTATCCAGTTAGCATGGGATAGTTGAAGATATATTTGAGCAGGTTGCAGGAGGAGGCCAAGTGGACCTCAGTGGGTTGTAGGTAATGCATGTGTTTCTGAACTACAATGATTATGGGTATGTATTTCCACTTAATTTTTATATATCAAGTTTTAGCATCGATCATTATTCATATGAGGTAATATAGTTTTTTCTCACTGCCAGTGTCACTTTTCTATGCGAGGAATTCACCTAATGACAATTCCAAGGATGTTACGTACAAAATAAGTGTTGTCCCCTCAACTAGATGCTTCATCACCAGTAGGATTAGGGGATATAAGTTTAGATTGTTGAACATTTCTTGTAAATAATTACCCCAGTCATATAAAACATATTTCTTCATTAACCTGGTGAATGATAAACATTTACCTGCCATGTTGTCTTTGAAGCGTGGGATGTAGGCCAGGTACCCCTGGAGTCCCCTCAACATGGTGAGGTTTCACGATGTGCACATATATTTGATGAATTTTTTCTTAACAGGGTCGACCTCAATGTCATGATTGTGTATGAAGAATCAGAGGAATTTCCCATAGGTAACACTGATGGAACACTTTATGGGATTCATCTTTAAACTGTGTTGTCATTGTTCATTAAATATTGTTTTGATATATTTATGTGGTTTTAGTATTTCATGATCTGACCCCCAGATCATCGACATAGCATTTGAAGAATTTTCCTAGATGGTATTGAAAATGTGATGTATGGAGCACTAATATGTAGCGCCGACATTTTTTAGACCGAAGGGTATCACCTTATAAGGGAACACTCACTAATGGGACTGAAAAATAAATATATTAATCATCGACTCAGGCCATTTGGATATAGCCGTACCTAGAATATTCATACATAAAAGGGTGGGATTGATATTTGGTAGTGCATCGATCACCAATTATATGATTGGGACTGGGAAATCTTCCTTTGGGATATGCCGATTAATGTTCATGGATCAATGTAGAATTTAATATGTCGGTATTTTATGAAATGGACTATGTTTTCCATCTAGATCACATATTGGAAATCTTGTATGAAATTGGATTTGGTCATACTTTCATCTTCTGCATGTATTTTGATAGCATGCATCATGTGAGTCCTTTTGGATACCTACTTATTGACCAGGTGATCTTTTTCATATTTCAGATGGTGGGTGGTGACCTCAGGACCGACGCATACCATTTATAAGTAGTTTGAGGCTAACACGTCTCTATTTTTTTAGAATGGATGTATTGGTCTCCTATTCTTCAAGAGGCATAGCCATGCTGATCAGAGTGGGCCATGAGTCATCTATGTTTCCTTGGTTTATCTCTCTATGTTCATATATTGAGGTTGATTATCCTTCTTTGAATGTGGGAGGGTCTTTATTGAGGTCTTATTCTTCTTCTTCTTTATCATCCTCTTCATCATCATCTTCCTCTTCTGATAGAGAGTGGATCCTCGAGAAAAACTCTTCAATGTTGGGAGAGAAATTGTTTTTTTCCTTAATGAGTAAGGATGGTGCAGTTTGAGCTCCCTAGGTGGAGTCGAGAGCATATTTGGTAGTGATTTTATTGTCATCATGGGAGTCATCTGATTCTTTATGAACTTGGACTTGGTGGTCATAACAAAAATCATGCAGAAAAATGAGCCTATTTACAAACATAAACATATTCATCCAACTTGAATGAAGGGTAATAAATACTCTTTCCAAATCTGGTGGAGGGGATTGGTGGGAGCCATTTCCAATCCATTGGATGTAATGATCCAATCAATGTCATCGGCCAAATACTGATTCTCTTCTATTTCATGGAATCTGATGTCAATGTCGTGTGATTAAGATGAGTCAAATGGGTATTTATCTATGGGAAATGTCCCATTTTTTCCATTAGTGTAATATATGACACATTGATGGTACGATGAAGGAATTACAACATGCTGATAC
Source organism: Viscum album (assembly GCA_963277665.1). Classification (NCBI taxonomy): domain Eukaryota; kingdom Viridiplantae; phylum Streptophyta; class Magnoliopsida; order Santalales; family Viscaceae; genus Viscum; species Viscum album. The sequence continues at coordinate 284,452,773 of OY728153.1, read as the reverse complement.
AGCCCAGGACTCCCTTATAAGACGTTGAATGCTATACTTTTCCACATTAAAGGGAACTCAGAATCTAACATGAATTCTCAAATCCATGTTTTATGGTATATTTTGTCCAAAATATCTTATTATCTTTTGTTATATCCTAGTAGAGATGTGGTGCAGGGTGTCAATCTTTCTTCATAAAAGTCCAATTGATGAAGTGTTCACAGCGGGAGGAGGTTAACTCCAGAGCCATTATCGAAGAAAATCATCCATAATTTAAGGCTATTTATCCTTTCAGACACATATTAGGGTTTGATGTGACCTTGAATGATGGTATCTTCATCCTTGTCTATGAAGGAGATGACAGTGTGACATTCTTTAGGACTAGTCTCTATCTGATAGAATTTGGCTATAGCTACTTCAGTCTCAAATTATTGGGGACTTAGTAAGGCTTAAATGAGTGCCTCCATAATGTCTGTAGACAGACTCAAAGCTTCCTGAATTTATATATTAGATGGTGCTGAGGACAACTTCTTTATATTTTCATATATCTACTCTGAAAGTCTTCATTTCTAGGCTCGGGGATTCTCTTTCATAGATAAATTAGCATCATGAGCTTTGGACGTAGATGGTACACCCTCTACTACTGGGGATGGTGGAACAAGGGATGATTACGAGTTCGGCCAAACTGGTTCACCCATATGCCTTGAGAAACATGATATTAATCTTTACATTGAAATATATTCCCAGATAACTTGGCTCAGATTATTTCTGTTGGGGGAAGAGGAACATTCCAACTCTTTTTTTTGTTTTCCGGAGGGTCCTTCGGCAAGTTTGTGCAATGTCAGTGGTTTGATTTAAGATGTGACCGAGAATTTGACTATTTCCACGATAATGCCTTTTAGGAAACCCTCTTACAATGTGGCCTCTTTCTCTAGAATTCCAGTTGTGAATGGGGAATTTGGGATCATAGACATTGTCTCCATCATAGAAGTGTTCCATCATGTGAATGAAATTAATGGAGTCGAAGTCATGTTCTTTTTTAACCAATGTTTATGTCAGACGACCTCTTTCGGATGGATTAATTCTACATGGCGGTGTCTGTTTTACCATTTAGCGGGGCAAAACCGGTTGTTCCTATTCTGTAGGTATGAAGTCTGAAAGAGTCATGACTGGCCTCAACATTTGGGGTGGCCTATCATCTTTCTCATGGTTTCTATCCTTCAATCCCATAGAGGAATGTATGGATAAAGATGATGGGTATGATGCATCAATAGCTTTTGGGGGCACAGTTAGTCATTTCAACAACTCTTGGAGGATAACAAGAACTCAATTGACTATTTTTTGAATCATCAATTTGTCATTTTAATCAACTTTTTAATGGTTATTGTCTTACATTCATCTTCCTCCCTTGAGTCTATGGTGGAAACAAATTCCACTTTTTCAAGAAGCAGACACAACTTGACTTTCCCATAATCCACCATCTTTTGTAGGGTATCTTTTAAGAAGAAGAATTCCTAGATGGTGTGTCCCCGAATCCGATGACTGGGACAATAATTTTGACGGTCTTTGAGACCCACTTTATCATCTCTCTTTGGTTGTGGTAGTCGGAGAAAGTTATAGTTAATAGTGACTATGAAGTATCTGATGTCATGGTCTTCTCTGAATGAGTAGAATTTATTTATTTTTCTACAAACTTATTTCTTTTATCACCACATCACTTATCTTGCCGAGGTGGGGGTGGTTGTTGGAATCTATGGGGTCCTTATCGGTTTAGTAGAGGCCTCACAACTGGAGCTGCTGATGGGGGTGGCTTAATCATTACTAAATACACTTCTTTTTTTCCCACCCTTTTCCTTGGGGTTGATGGGGACACTCGGGACATAAGATTGGTACATTTCAATAAGTATTCATTCCATTTGTAAATGGAATAGAAATCATTGAACCCACTTTGGTACTTCAACATGATGAGAAGTGTTCATAATTCATCATGATGGTTATTGACGCACATGGTGAGAATTTCATCATGAGGAAGAAATCAGTTTAGGGAATAAGTCATGAAGTTCCACTTGGAGATAAAGTATGAGACTCGTTCATACTCTCACTGCATTCATTCCATGTGCTCACTGACCATTGTCTTAGGCAGCATTAAACTGATGTGGAAGGGAAACTTTCATTGCAGGTCCTCCCAAAAAATGATTGAGTTATCTAGTAAGCTAGTGTACCAAATGAAGTCATTCGATATAGTGTTAACACAAAGAATCTGAGTTTTACTGCTTCATGCTACTCCTATGGGTCCATCATGGGGTCATAGTAATAGGTGTACTGCATTAAATGTTGTTTCGGATCCCCTGGCCCATTAAACACTGTGAATATGGGATTTCCAAAGTATGGATGTGGCGAAACATTGCTCACCCAATTATGGTAGGGTTTGTGCTCTAGTTTTAATGAATTGTGGTGCCTCTCTATGGTGTCTAGTCAATGTTTAAGTTACTCGACTATATTCAAGAGCCTTTGATTAATTTCCTATTAGGCTTGAGCGTGGGTTGGTGTGGTAGATGCCGACAATGGGCGTCGCAGTGCTACTGGAAATAGGGGTGGGTACCCAACCATGGTTATCCATTGTGGGTTTACCTAAATATACTCTTTCTATCTTCCCAGTTTGGGGATGTCTGGTTGTCCTTCGAGGGATAGTTTTATGTAGGTTGATAGTCTCGGTTCTAGGTTGGACTCGCCTCTGAGATTGACTTCATTTACTGGGATATGTGCCTGTGGAAGGGGCACCACTTCTGGGAATACCTTCTGATGTTCCATTGGGGGAACACATTCATGAATATTTCTCCCTCAATGCAAATCAACAATAATTCTCTTGCACACTTTCATTTCTTCTTTCTTAGTGGAGAATCATTCCACACGAGTGAGGGACACATTCTCAAGTGGAGGAGGATGTGGGTTATAGATTAATGTGGATTTATTCTTTTTCTTGTTGGGTTTTCACAAGGGAGGTAGCAACAGATTAATTGAGGGTGCACCAAAATTTACGACTCCTCTCTTGATCTGGCTGTGCACCCCATCCGGCTTAGTGTGAGATGCCTTTGGGAGGGAACCATATTCCCTGGTGTCATTTCCCACTATGCCATTTCCAATGAGAACTGTGGGTTTGACGTATACCTTGTTCACTACACAATACTTCCTTGGTGGTGGCGTACTAAGTGTTTAATGGTAGGAAGGCTTTTTTGCATCCTTTTTTGAATGTTTTCCTACAATTCTGCAGTATTCTTTGGATTTCTTGGTTAGGATTGGCCCAAATGGAGACCTAATCTGACCATTTAATGCACCTTCATCTCGGAGGGTATGAGAAACAAGATTGGGTGGAACAGGTGACTCATCTGCTCAACATTTGTCCTATATGGGAGAAGACAGACACCCACTGTGCTGGAACAGGAAGTAAAAATGCCCCCAGCCCGGTAGGCTGGGGTTCTTCCCATTTTACTGATGATGTGCTACGACCTAGATTTAATGGTATTTTGGGGGAATTTTGAATTAAAAATTCACCCAACCCTATGGCATGGGGTTGTTCATGAATTTCATCGATATCCGCTACTGTTTCTACATTATTAATTTCACACACATTATAACATGTGTGAGGCAAGTATGGAATTGGACCTGCATGAGGTCTATAGCCATTTGAAGACATGATAAATGATTTCTGGTTGGATTTCATTAGGAGGGAATCCAGATGGATGTTCTCAGTTTCTTGGATCAGAAGCTTTTCGATGGCTTCATCTCTTTGGTTCTAATAGTTTTCAGTCATACTCGATGCCAGATTTTGTTGATAATTCTATCTTCTCTGAGCTGGGATTTTATTTGATTGCTGCCTTTGGGTAATGACATTGCGAGATGTCATTTCTTGTGGGGTTTTCTGGATAGGATGAAAGGTGAAGTGTAGAGCTCCATGTTCTCCTCATCCCTTAATATGAACTCCAGTCGAGGCATCTCCAAGGAGGTGACATAACCTGTGCAGTGCATGGAGCCTACCCATTTCAGGGTTTTTATTTTTCATTGAGGATCATGGATTCCATGCTGACTAGACGACTTCCATGTCAGTTAGAGGGAAAATCTCCCCCAATGTGTTTATAGGGTCTGCATACCCTTTTTAGAGAATAGTTTTTTATTTTATCAGGAAAAAATTCGTCCATATATTAAGGAAAATGTCATTCATACATACACTAGACAACTACATTGGTATGTCAATGTGAGAAGTGGTCATAGTCCAATTCATCACTGGTATATTATCATGAGCTAGTTTTCTTCACATGAACAACATATCCTACAATTGTTTTTCTGAGGACACCACTATGTGATATTTCTAGCATAAATGCTTCTTAATAACTTTGTTCCCTGTTTCTGGGTGGGTGAGAGCCTCATTGATATGTGAATGGCTCAGGCGTGGCTCAAAAGATGAGCATGGCTCTGGACCGTCCTCTAGTTGAGAAAATATATCAATTTTCAAAGATAGAGTGTCAGATATGTTTGACTCCATCATACCGAGCACCTCATCATAGGTGGTATTTCTCACATTTGTTTCGGAAAAAGGATGAACTTCTTCCCAGTATGAATTTTGATTTTGGGAGGTCCTTCACAATTGGTGCTACAATGGAGAGAGTTACCTTTTCAACTTGATGACTGGCCATAGGAAATTTTATTACGGTGTATACCATAGGGAGGTACTTCAGGGCGTGATTGAGTGAGGGGATGACCTTCTTACTGCATGATGACACTGAGGGGAGGACCTTATCAATGACTACTATGATGGTGAAAACAATTATCAAAGATTCATATGTGGCATCTGAGAGAATTTCTAAGTGTACATTGTGGGGAGGGCCTAAAGGATGCACTATAATTGGGGGAGGACAATCTGATTTCATGATTTTACCATTCGGTGGGACATCATAGTTACATCCATTAAATGGAGTACCTTTACAAAGACTATCATCAATGAATGAAGTACCATCATGACTCGACGTCCTACTATAGGGAGAAGCATATCTACACCATATACATGGGGGAGGACCATCAGGGGGAAGAAAGCATGGGGATAACATTATTTCTGTCTAATTTTTAGGTCAAGGGGGTTTCTACACAAATACACATCAAGATATTTGATCTTATGATCGATCACTCATGGACCACAGATTATGCTAATGTGGGTGCTCTAGGAAGGACCTTCAAAGCTACTGATAGTGATAATGATTTGAGGGCCTTAACAATTTCTATTTCCAATTCCATAATTTGTGAATGGACTGACAGATTATTGAGACTTTAATAATATATGTTTGAGGGTGTCAACAACCCTTTCTTCCAATAGAGCATAATCATGTATGTGCTGTTTATTTTCATGTTTTCCTTGACACTTTTCACTTTTGTGTTCTCATTTGTGGGTTACAGGGGCTGGCCGCTATTGATAACAGCCTTAATATATGTGACACTATCCTGTTGGGTAAAGTGACTTCTTTGGGATAAGACGACAAGATTTTTGAGTTTTTCAGGGATGGATGCCAAACCTGGGGAGGCCACCATGTTGGACCGAAATCCCTCAGATGGAACATGTATTTATTCAAGATCTGTTTGTCTGTATATCATGGGATATTTTCATTGACCTTCCTGTATAGGAGTAGGGATGCATAACTGCTCTGAAGTGACCAACACATTTTTCATGTATGTCATTCCGTTTGAGGAAACCGGGTCATGGGCATGGTTTCTTGCCTTTAATGCCGATGCAATAATATACTAGCATGTTTGCATGATATGGCTTGGGATCATTGTTTGATCTTACATAATTTATTTAATGTTTTGGGATACATATTTGGATGGAATCGGTATAATGTCCAATTATGATATTATATCAGAAGATTGCGCCAGCTCCGGTCCTCTCTGGGGTGTTAGTAGATACTGGATGTTCTCCAATGTTGGGATAGAGAAGTGAGTCTACCACCATTTTTCATCTCTGTTTTCCACCGTATTTGATTTATGGGCTTCATATTCACAGGTGGGGATTTTAATATTCTCTCTTGCTTCTATATTGGGCTCACGGACTTTTTATAAATATGCAGGAATTTGTATTTGTTCGTATTTTCTTGTTTTCATATTTAGATGAAGGGCTTGATATGAATCTACAAGTATTTTTTCATGTGTATAGATGGTTTTTCTCCCATTTTGATGATGGGATTGATGTGTGACAGTAGATATTTGTGCATGTGTATAGCTGGTTGTGGTCATGTTTGGCTGACATGCTAGATGTGTGTCTGCAGGTATTTGAGATTGTGTATAGCTAGTTGTCATCATATTTGGAAGACAGGATTGATGAGCATAAATAAGTTTATTTTCATATGTATTTCTGGTTTCCGTCTTGTTTGGTTGATGGTATTGATGTACGTTAGTAGGTATATGTGCCTATGTAATTTTGGTTTCAATCCTTTTTGAATAATGTGTTTGTTGTGCATCAGCATATATTTTCATTTTCCTGTAGTTTACCTCTCTCGGCATAGTGGGATTAACAGGTACTTGTAGTAATGTGAACATGCTTGTACTGTGCCACTCTATTTCTATTGTGGGCTTCAGTGGAGGGGGAGGAGTTTTATGACTGTCTATTGAATGTAGCCACAATCGTATGGTGTAGTTTATCCTCAGGAACATGGGTTATAGTGTATTACAAATTATATGTTCACCTCCAATTATGTGCATCCCGAGGGGCTCGAGTCTTTTAGACTTCAGTCGGTTCCCTCAGTATAAGGCCCTCTTCAGCATTGGTAGATTTGGTCACCCAGTGTCGGCGGTGACACTCTCTATAAGGGTCCCGTGAGTAAGACCCTTGTAGAGCATAGATGAATTCGTCAGCATTGAATTAATCCACCTCCCTAAGATAAGGGAGGTACTCATTGTCAAGTTTAATGGATAGGCACGTGAAATAGTTTAAGATGACCATTGGGCTACCATGTGCTGGGGTGCCAACCACGACTGAGGAGGTGATAGGCGAGCCTTTGTAGACTGAATGGCTTGTCTCATGGCCTCCACCATGGGGAGAGTACTATTTCGATTATACTCTTTGATTAGCATGTTGGATACCCAGTGTTGAAGACTCTGGGTAGGTAGGGGATCCTACTCTATGTTGTGGCCCCATCCACCTTCGAGATCGTTGATGCATGTGTCTACATTGGTCGTCAGGATATCATTTGTATCGATGGTTTCTCTACAAGAACTTGAAATATGCATATATGACATAAAAACTTAAAAAACCATCAAATTAGAATTCATCTAAACATATGCATATTTGCTGATTCATCTTTACCACATCCCTCATTTTTTTTGTTGTGAGGCAAAGAGGCATGAGTGGGGTAAGACCACCAACTTTGTTATGGTTTCACATCGGGTTCACCATTTTAGTTTCTCCTCATAGGTGATGTGTTTTGCGGTGATGATAAAATTGATATGAAGAGGATCCTTATACATGTTTTATGTAGAGATGATCTCATGTCATGTTCCCCATTTATTCCAAACCATTCTATGTCATTATCATTTAAATGAGGATTGGATTAATCATGTTCGGACTGTATAGTATACCCCTTCTATATTTTGAAGGAGGTTCCACATTCAAATTGAATTAGTGGTCCATTTAATGGGATTAAGTACTTGTGAAATTAGCTTTTTAGGGATATAACTTCCCCAGATGGTCTACAAAGAGTTTATTTTTTGATCTAGAGACACCCAATTGCATTGGTATCCTTGTTTCATGGACCTGCATTCCAAAGGCAGGCGCCCGTTGGTCGATGATTTGGACAACAACACATAAAGACTATATTGGTTGATCAAATGTGAATTCGATATCATCACACACGTTTGGGGGGATTATTTCCTAATATAGAAGTATTTCATAGATTTAACTCATGTTCATTAGTTCGTGAATCCATTGTTCATTTCATAAGAGTGTGTCCATGAGATACACTGTTTACAAGATCATAATAGGCATAAATGGATTGGATGTTGTGGAGGTAATGCTAACATAATCCATAAAATAAGAAACTATAGAGGTTATAATCATCCAAGGGGGGATTTAAGGTGACTTGATGTTGGGATTACACCCATAATATGGGATTCCTACATATCCATGGGAGAGGAATTAGAACCCCCAATGTTTTGAGATTGGTAGGGCTTATTCATAGAAGAATCCCATTTAAGGGGAACATTATTTATTATATCCTCATCAGAAAAGTAGGATTTTTGAGCTACGACCTTTGAGAAGTCATCCTATGAGTCCTAGTTTGGCCAAGAAACCCAGTTCTCATAGTTTATAATTGATGGGGATTAAGCTTGGATGCTTCCCGCATGAGGGAACATGATTCGGTGGAATCATTTGGGAATGGAAAAATTTTAAGCTCAAGAATTAAAATAGTATTCCTACGTATCATGTTTTGATCAGGAATCAGAGTTATCATAGTTCCGAATTAATGGGGCTTACACATGGAAGCATCCCATTTGAGTGGTCATGTTGGGGTGAACCCTTTTTGAAGAGCACCCTTTTGAGATCCGGCATTCAATCAGGTGTCCTACATATCCTATTTTGATTAGGAATCAATGTTCTCATAGTTCATAATTGATGGGTCTTATGCTTGGAAGATGCACATTTCAGAGGTCATGTTTTGGTGAACACTTTTGGAGGGGGAACCCTTTTGATATCGGGCCTTCATGAAGGCATCCTGCATATCCTGGATTGATTAGGAATCAGATTTCTTGTAGTTCGTAATTCTATGGATGTTGTCATCGTCCAAAAATATTTAATCCCACATGATTCATGCTCAGTTTGAGGAACAAGAGAATGTGAGATGTCCAATCAAACACACACTTCCTCCCCTGCTGATGAGAGAGGGTGGGCCTTTGGAAAAAGATGTTAGGGGGACCATGGGTGAGGGTGAAATGTGATGAACCTTTTAATATTGGATGAAATTAAAATTCATGTGTCTCAGCCTTGGGATAATTTGAGACATACCTCATTGGGAGTTCCCCATAATTTTATGTGAAATATATAATAGTTTAAAGTGATAGATCATGGAAGATGATTAAATATAGGATAATCTTTTTGTGATGTTCTGACAAGACTCAAGCATGAGAGGGAAGGAATGTGAAAACCATTATTCTATAGGATGTCAGATTAGGAGAAAAGATATGAGGTATGGAATCAATTAGCGCCTACATAGGTAAGAATAGACTCTCATGAGGATGAATATTCTTTTGGATTACGGCCTTTTTGGGGGGAATTTTATGTGGAGACATCAGGGAATGATGTGCATAGTCCAAAATGGGTGTCCTAAGGACACTGGACTTCCACTTCAGATGGTCATGGATGTTTATAAAGATCATAAACCATCCTGTATACTAAGGTTTAAAGACATATAGTTTGGATTATGGAGTCATAGTTCAATGTCGGGTGGAATGGACTAATACAATATAGTGTAACGTCATGTGGTTAGGATGATGAATCGTCGTTTAGGGTCATAGTGTTTAGACCGTGTTGTTGGAAGAAATATTAACTAGAGGATAATCAATATGGGATATAATGACATGCCTTGAACAAGAGAGGGAAGGAAAGTGTAATCCATGACCCTTGGGATTCTCAGATCGTGAGAAATAATATGGGTCATGGAAGCCATCATGGTGTACAGAGGTAGGAAAAGACTCTCCTGAGGATGAGTTTTCCTTTGGTTGACGGTCATTTTTTAGGAATCAAATATTGGGCCACTAAGGAATGATGTGTCTAGTAAGAAAAAAAGTGTATGTCGGACACTGGCCTTCAACTTATGATGGACGGGGAGGTTTATGGGGATCTAGAATCAATAGATACATTATGTTTGATTGATGGGGAGGATGTGTATCAGAATTTAAGAAATATTCACGCTGTGATTGCCAATGGAGTTTTTATTCAACACACCATAGGAGGTAGGTGATTGGGATTTCAGGAGGTTCATGAATTATGTCTCTTCTCAGGGTATTTACAAGACATTTGTCTGATAGGCATAAGGGAATAATGGAATATTTCATCAAGATGGCCCGAAAACATCGTGGTGTGACACTCCATTTTTCATGTGGGGGAGTGATGGCAGTGAAGTGATCGACCAGCAGGGCCCAAACTGTATCCTGATAGTGATCCTGAGTGGGGGTGCAAGGGAATTTACCCCATGGTATGAAATGGTGGGGGAGAACAATTTTTCACATTGGGCTGGCCATGTAGGAGCTGAACAATAGGAGCTAGCCGTATAAGATGGTACACAGAAGAGTTGGCCGCCAAGGACAATCCACATATTGGATTCCATATATGGGATTCCACATATGGGCTTCTGCAAACCATTTATATTATATTTATTATTGGTTTTTTAGTTGTATGTGTAGGGTCTTCCATATATGGTTCATGAGAAGGAGTCAAAAAACTATATATGGTTCACGGGATGGAATCCATGAACTGTTCTAGAAGATGAATGGAGTCTCGAAAATAGCTTTGGGTGTGGGAGAAATTTTTTCCACACCCTCTTTGTTCTTAGTCTCATTTCTCCCATCCCATAGTTCTCTCTCTTTCTTCTGCCACACTTTTTCAATTCCCTTGATGGTCATCTAAATAAATTTCCAAGGAATCTGTAAATTCGATTCGCATGACACCTTTTTTGGAAGCCCCTGGCAGAAATTGGGCCCACAGATGACTCATCCAACTACGATTTGTGGAGGTGTGGGATTCCACTGGCTTCTCCTCATCCTTGAACCACATCATTGATGGGGATGGTGTGTGGGGAATACCACTATCAGATTCTTTATAGGGAAAATGGTTTTCACCAGCGTTAGCTCATGCATGGAAATTCATCGTGAACAGTTTCATTCACTAGACATCACCTCATGGGCCAGCGCATCATAGGTCATCTATGTACCATTGGTTCACGTTTAATGTCCTTAATGATTTATTCAAGGTGATGGTAGACAAAAAAGATATATTACATTAAATAATTTGATTACTGCAAATTTATTTTTAATTTTTGAATGAAACATGCATGAATCATCTTTACCAAACTATTGGCAGTATTTTCCTCCCATTACAGAATTGTCATGACCCTATATATACATAAAATGAGGATACTTCTGCCTCACCTCTTCCTTAGGTTCCCACGTAGCTTTCTCAAACATTTGTATTCACCACATAACATTTACCAAGTCATTGTTGTTGATTCATAGAACATTCTCTCTATCATATAGAATTTCCACTAGTTTCTCATTATAATAAATGAAATTATCTAATAATAAACCCTTTCAGATCAGTATATGAAGTGTAACAAGTATGTTTACCCATAGGAATAAAACATGGAACAAATCATAAAAGTGAGATAGGTTTGGTTGAAGCACTAATTGATAGGATATCATCCTGATAGGATCAATGATTTCAAGGGGACAAACACATTTAGGGGTTAGTTTCCCTTTCCTACCAAATATAATAACCTTATATGGTAGAGAATTTCATAGAATCACCTTTTCACCAACATCCAATTACAAATTGGACAATTGATTTTCAGTATAATGTTTTGGCCTACTATATGCTTCTAATATGTGTTAATGTAAGGATATAACTTTCTCTTCCATTTATTCATCTTGATAAAGTCCCAACAGATTTCATTATCAATCTTCATACATCTAAGTTGTAGTTCTATACACCTTTCTATATAATGAAAAATAAGGATCTACTCTAATTCTTGAGTGAAATCTATTGTTGAATGGAAAATTAATTAGAGGAATTTGTTGATCCCAAACGCCTTTGAAATACCTAAAAAAGAATTAAAAATATTGTATTGGGTTTGAATTTCTCTCTCAGACTATATATCTATCTGAGGATAATACAAATTTCTAAAATGAAACACTTTTTTAAAATCATTTTGAGGAAATCATCATAACATCAAGGTAAAAATAATATCCTGATTAGATACATTGGAAAGTGGTGATCCATGAAACCTTACCACTTCTTTAATGTATATCCTTGAAAACGTATCCAGGGAGAAATATTCATGGATAGCTATGAATTATGATGAATTTATAAGGAGGTTACTTACATTCCATATATAATTGTTCCCATTACAGATTTTTAAGATTCCAAAAACAAAAACCATCATGATGTTTTCCCATGTCCATTATTAAATGGATAAATGTTGAAGCCTTAAAATATAATTTATTCTCTAGCCTTATCTTATTTACATACCAAGTCTCAAGAAACATATTAAGAAATATCTCACTTCTTGTACTCAAAGAGTAAATACACTTTCATGTAGGCCAATGGTATTTGATATACCTTTATAATCTTTGTGTAGTGGGTTCAACCCCCACATCCTTTTCCAGGTATGATAAGTAGTCACCCAAAATTTTTTATATAATTTTTCTGAAACTATATTAAAAAAATTCCAAGAACATTCCCAAATTGAATTAAACCTTAATGACCTAACAATTAAAGATAAGATAATATCTAAATATTTCAATCAACATTAATCTTAATTCCAAAAAAGATATTCATCATCATAAAACTTTTTCACTAAAACATAAAAAAAACCAAAGGGTATTAATTATATAATTGTCCCTGTGATATCCTTAATATGGATCAGATCACATAAAAAACCACAAAAGGGGTGTCTATGAATTTAACATTATCATAAAACATAAAATCATAAACCCATGATGGTATCCATAACACTTTTTTTAATATTAAATGTTGACATGTATACTTCTAAAACCAAATTCACCCTTTATTACTTAAATAAGATGTCATCTTATATATAAAAATTTCAATTCAGACATTGGGTTCATCCTTTCACCAATAGATTATAAAATGTGACATCAATATTCTAAATCCATATATAGAGAGACAATCATTGATCAGAATAACCATAAAATTAACTAAATAATGAACGAAGATACTTTCAAATGGATCATTCATACAAACTATAACAAGAAATCCCCAACTATTGAGTGAAGGATAACTGTGTGGTAATTATCTTGATTTAAAAAAAAAGTTTTTTTATTACATATTCTTTCACTATTCCTTTTTATTTTGACCATATTGTGTCCTATTATCCGCATTATCCCTTGGATTAGGGAATTCATTCACATAATTCCCATAATCCTTATAAATGAATTACTAGAGTGTGGGTGGTGAGTTCTATGAGGATTTCCCTATATTATCACCATTAGATAACTTATACCCATTAAATTAGCATTGAAAACATTGATGACCTCAATTTCTATACTAAAAAATTTATTATTTCATTTATAAAAATATCTACTAAGTTTCATTCCAAACATTGATCAAGAAGAAAATATCATATTCTTTTCTCCATGGTTTTTATAGTATCCTTGGAATTACATATATCATTTATAATCAAGACCATGAGATTGATGCGTAAATCCATTCTATATTTCCACATTTATATCACATATAATGATTTCATTGTAGATAATGAAGTCTATTATGAATAACTCATTTCTGATACTTGGTTTTAATCCAGTAATGAACTAATCAAACATACTTTCTGGTTGGATGATAATACCAGAAGCATACCTCAAAAGCCTTGTAAAATGTTTCTCATGGGTGCCAATAAATAAACCATCATTATATTTTATTACAAGTAATTCCTTCTCCATTCCCAAATAACGAATAGGACGAAATTAATTATTGAATAATAAGCCCCTAAACTCTTTACTCTCCATGAAGACAATTTCATCTTATTGACTTCTATTCTTGATAAGATTCCACCATTTATCCCTTAAACCATACAAATGATAGACATACAAAGTAACTATTTAATGATATTATATTTATAGAATAAAAAACAAGTTTTCAATTGAACGGATCTATTGTTTGAAAACTATTGGGTCAAAAGAACAACTAAAACAAGTTGAATTTTTCCTTATGAAGGACTCAACAAAATTTTCTTCCCTCCATTTGTAATTTTTATGTTCATCATGTTATATATGATGAGAATTTTTTGTGGAAATAAAAACATGATTTTTCCTTTTAGATCTCATAACATTTTTTTCTCAATGAAATAATCATTTAATTGTCCAATTTAATCATAATTAACATGATTTATTTGGGCTCTATCTATTGACTAAAACCAACAATAATAGGGTAAGAAAGAGTATTCCATGTGTAAAATAACATATTCATTAATAATAACTTATAGTACATCTCAATCATGACACATTCTATTAAATTTATGAAAACACAGGCTTAACATAGGTCATTCGTTACTATTATTAAAATCCATCATGATGGATAATAAAAAGATTGTGAACTTCCAAATCATATCAAAATAAGAAATTTCACCAACAAAAAAAATGGATATGGTCATAAAAATAAGGATATTATTTATTTTCATGGTTCCATATATTCATGGATTATATTAGTATGTCTATATGAAAAATATATTTTCAAATTTGTACAATAAGGATAAAAAACCTATAGCCACAGTTTTTCCACCATGACAATTTCCATCAATGTATAACAACATGGAAATGGACCTATTCCCAATGTTTTAAACTATGAATATATGTTCAATTTACATAGTGGAATATTTTAAGAACGGAAACCTTCTTTTATGGTATGTTTTTCCTTTTTCTGGAGTTTTTGAGAAAATAGGAGTTTCTTGAAATTTTTGAAGTACATGCCATTTACTTTATGAGTGCAGGCTGTGTACTTTATTGCAGTAGGAGGTCGTGTTCTACCATGTGAGGGCCACACACACGGTCATGTGGGATTATGTGGAGGCCACCTAAAGCAGATTATGAAAAGGGAAAGTACACGTCATGTACATCAAAATCACACACCGTGTATTTTGTTTGTTTTTATTTCATTAAATATACCAGGGTCACGTCTAATGGACATGGTTATCTTCTTCTTCGGCCAAAATTTCCTGGAGCACCCGTATGGAACCGAGACTTCCCTAATATCCTGATCTTGCATTCGTTCTCCAAATCGACCACCATCGATTTCATTGGAATCACAGCGGTAAGATCTTCCTTCTTCTAGATCATCATTTTCCAATTACTCCTCTTTTCTATGTAATCGTGGGATGAATTTTTTTTGTGTTCTCAAAGATATATGAAGTTATTATGAGATTCAATATTCAAAGTTCAAGTATATTGATCTCCTAACCCCAAGGTAGGTGTTTAGTGCCTTTCTGTAGAAAGTCTTTGTGTTTTATGTGAAAATTCCATCAATACCCTTGAACGCGGTATTGCATGTTTTCCGTTTTAGCCGTATTTTTTCTCTGCTATGATGGTATGCCTGAGTAGATGTTAATTCTTTGGGAAATGAGAATTTTGTTGTGTGTTGGATGTATTGTCGATGCATGTTTTCCCTGTATTTGGCCTTTGGGTCTACTTTGCCTGTTTGGATGCTATTTCCTTCTCTATGCCTAGTATTATAGGATGGTGTGCCCGTTTCTCTGATATGTTGTTATGATATAGAATGCTATTCATGTAGTTATTTAGGTATAATTTGGCCGTTACACGATTTTATGCTTGTTTGAATTACACGGGGTCGTGAGAACCTGGTGTATAGACCATAGGGAGAATTGACGTTGAGGGCTTCTCCAGAGTGTCTTTATAATTACAATGCGATACCACAGTGGGGATTGACATTGAGTGCTTCCCAAGTGTGTCTATTGTTCCTTGACATAGGCCACATGGTGAATTGACCATGAGTGCTTTCCCATAGCTCTATTAGTACGATATGGGACTATAAGGGGGATTGATGGTGAGTGCTTCACCAAAGATTCTATACATTAGCTGAACAATAGGGGTGAGACTGTGTGTGCTTCCTAGAGTGTTTCTAGTACATGATAAGTAGGACTAGAAGGGATAGGATGTGGGTACTTCCCAGAAGGTTACCTATTGTGTTATTTGTTTTGTAGTTGCATGTTGTGTGGTGTTTTGAATGATTAAACTGTGGATTGTTTACTACTTAGTGCTTCCTTGTTTATTGATTTTTTTTCTTTTACCTACCATATATTCACTGACTATTAGACACAAATCTTTGGGTGATTTCCTAATGGGATTTAGTCTCACATCCTATTTGGGACATGCTTTTCAGCCCGAACAGATTATATTGCTACATTTATAGACAAGGGAAAGCACCCATCGACTTCAGGTACTTGATTACATTAGAGCTGGAGGGAATGGGACCATGCCGAGGCTTCTGGTGTAGAGGAGTTACTCATCTATTTTTTTCTTTTGTAATTTTGATTAGTACTATGTTCAGCATTGTGACTTGTTTGCCAGATTTCCTAGACAAATATGTATCATGCATCATGTATATATATTTATGATCCAGTTGTTTCTCTATCGGTCTTCCTTTGTTTACTGTTGATGGATATTTACTTCTTCTGCTGTTGTATATTTGTTTCTCTTCCGCTGCGTTAATCTTCCAATGAGGGAATTTTTTCCCCACTCTCACACCCAAGGCCCTCGCTTCTAGTTGGTAGTCTCTAGCGTTTCGGGGAAATGTGCTTGAGGCCATGTGACTAACTATGTACGAGGTGCCTCTGGGTGGCTTTCGGAACCAGGACGTTACAAAGTGGTATCATAGTAATTCTTTTCTCTTGATTTATTATTTGGAGCCAATATCCAGGGATAGGACGGAATAGGTACATGGTAATAAGTTGTGCACGGGTGTAACTAATTCGTGTTCAGGGAAAATCCATTCTACCTAGTTATTACAATTTTTCTGGTTTTTCAATTTTACAATTGATTTGATTTTCAATGTTGGGTGATTCACAGGTTTTGTGTGATTACCATTGATGTTATTGAGGTTCTATTTCTATCACAACCCGATGATTTGAGGTTGTGCCATCTCATGCATCATATAGGGACTTGTTATAAATCACATGCCATGCATTATTTCCAAGCCATATAGGATGCAATATCGATTTTATGTTATTGTGATAGATGTTGTGTAGAATATGCATGTTGTTGTGATAGATGACATGATAGAAATACCTTCTGTTTGATAGGGTATTGTGTATATGGTTTTGTTTGAATGAACACCAAACTTTGGTTCTTGAGGTGTTATGGGCCCTCATGGACCGGAATTTGGTGGATTATTTGACTCTATTCTTGTTAATAACATTTATAGGATGCCAAACTTTGATTCGCGGGGAGTATGGTCCCTCACAGATCAGAATTTGGCACTTTTAGTGCTTGTTTTTGTGTATTCTAGGTTCCAGAGTAGTTTCTGAGGCATACTGTCTGAGAAAACAAAGAATAAACGCCGTTTATTGTTACATACATGCCATTTTTTCTTCTATTCGGGAAGAAACAATTTTTCTTAAGTACACGTCGTGTACATTATGTACACACCGTGTAGTATCTGACCGTGTTGTAGGTCATGTGGGTAGAGACACTGGATGGGGAAATTCTGTAGGAAACACATTGTGTCCGCATTGAACACACCATATAGTGTAATCCTAGGCACTCGGTCGTGTAGCTAACAACACGGGTCGGTAGAGTCTCTTATTATACATGCCGTGTCCCCCTTGAACACGACGTGTAGTCTTACCCAGGTACCTAGCCGTGTCACAAACAACACGTGTCAATATTATCCTTTCATGTACATGTCATGTCTGTCAATAACACGCCATGTATTTTGAGCTGTGTTTATGACTATGTCACTAACCACACGGGCCAGGTGAAGCTTGTCCAGTACACACCATGTCTACATTGAACATGATGTGTAGTCCTGTTTTAGGAGATCATTGTGGCTTAACCATGAAGAAGTACCCAGGCATGGTAAGATGATTCAAGTACATGTCGTGTGTTTTGAGAACATGTCGTGCGTTTGGGGTGTTACATGACCAGTTAAGGAAAAATTACACAAACATGTGAATGACTTTACTGAAAACACCGTGTAGGTAGTGTACACGCCGTGTAGTCATATTTTTCAAAATTTGAATGTTCTCTTCGACTTGTTCTCTTCTTACGACCCTTGTATTTAGTCCTCAATAATGTTGATCTAAGGTGTGTGTTTGACCATGTAGAGTCATGCCACCGAGACTTCCTCAAGTAATATTCCATTTTTCAAGGTGGTGATAAGACACCAGATATGGCTCATTAGGGACTCCACGCAGATCCTCTTGTTGTGCCAGTCTTGGCACCATCAGTTATTACTATTACTAGTGTTGATGCATAGTTCAGGTAAGGCTTCATGAGGATGATGAAGACTTTTTAGGTAGTGCTACCTCTTGCCCTGTCGATGGCTGATTTGATGCGGGTCTTCCAGCAGCAGCATCCTCCCATATTCTCAGGGGAGGGAGGACGTCAAGTTGGAGAGTCATGGAAAGAAACCATGCTGATGATCTTTGAGCATCAGAAGACACCTACAGAGAGGATATTCAAGTTAGATACCTATATGCAATTGGATTTCTCCAAGAGATAGTGGGATGTAATCTCACAGGTAGGTCAACAGCAGGTTAGGGAATGGGAAGAGTTCCAGTGCATCTTCTATGACTAATTTTATCTGAAGTCCCTGAGGGATGACCGAGCCCGGGAGTTTACGAGCCTTCAGCAGGGTACTGTATCGGTTATAGAGCATTCCTCTCATTTCACCAAGCATCAGCATTTCAAACAATTTCTGAGAGGAGATGGGTTATTTCTGGAAAGGAAGTTTGAGGATGGCCTCAGACAAGACATTCTCTATCAGGTGAATATCTTCATGTTGACTTCTATCGATTCCATAGTCAACTAGGCACTGATCACAGAGTGGAATCTGATGAAATCCGGAATTGTGAGCTAGGGAGGTTGGACATCCAGAGTTTGTGCTCCGCCAGCTGATATCCAGAAGCGCCACCGGGAGACTACATGGGGAGATCCGAGTAGGCGGAATTCATATTCTGGTAGCCAGGTGGTGTGATACCAGTGTGGGAGAAGCAGGAATACGAGGCCGCTGTGCCAGAGAGACCCGGTGGAGTGCCGATCATGTAGCAAGTTGGGAAACCTTCAGCGTTTTTATCAGATATTTTTACCAGCAGCTGGTGACATGGGTTCATGTATGAATCCACGTACAATAGCATATCTTCCAGTTTCTCACCAGTCTGGGAACTGGAGTTCTTTATGCTAATCAGGCCGAGGTGGAGGTCCCAACCCTGGTGGTCAGTCACCAGGCCACCAGCAACAACAGAGTGGATTAGCTGAGAGTAGTCGGGAAGGGTAACAGGGTCGTGGAGCTGGCCAGACTATTGCAGGGGAGCAGACACATTATGAGCAGGATTTCGTCCCCTATATAGTTCGAGGTAAGATCCAAGTTTCCTCAGTCATATCATCAGGTCTTTTTGATACTGGTGATACACATATCATTATATATGTTACTGTCTTGGAGATCCTTGGGTTTTGCATCTTTTCATCTGCTGATGTTTTACCACTAGAAACTCTGTTGGGGAAAAGAACATCTAGTGTACGTCAGTGCAAGGAGTGCCCTCTTATGGTTGGTGGGTGTCACATCCTCTGGGATCTTTATGTTCATGATATGACAGGCTATGATGTCATTCTTGGAATGGACTGGATAATTTCTTTCTAGGAATTCATCGACTGTAATCACCACTGGGTGAGTTTAATATCACCAGAGGGTATATATTGTTTTCATAAGGGTAAGTGGGATGTCCAGGTGAGAAGAGTGGGTCTAGAGCATCATAGGTTGCGAGAAATTATAGCCAGATTGTTAGACATTATCTGGATGACCAGGGGACTTCATAGTTATACATTCCTCCTATGGTGGATCGTTTCAGAGATTTATTTCTAGAGGACTTTTCAGGATTTTCTCCGGAGCATGAGGTAGAATTTTCTATTGAGCTTGTGCAAGGGGTGGAAATGATCTCCATTTCTCCTTATAGGATGTCTAAACCAGAGATGCAGGTGCTCACGAAACTATTATAGGATTTTCATGCCAAGGGTTTCATCTGACCTAGTACTTCTCATTACGGTTTGACTGTCCAATTTGCGAAGAAGGAAAATGGTACCCTTTGGATTTGTGTGGGTTATCGGAAGATGAACCAGTTAACAGTCAAGAACCTATATCCCTTGCCTATAATTGATGATCTCTTGGATCAGCTTCTAGGATCCCTGGTGTTATCGAAGATTGACTTGATGTTTGGTTTCTGTCAGTTGCACATTAGACCATCTGATATTCCTTTCATAGCCTTCTGGAGCATGTATGGTCTATACGAGTACATTGTTATGTCGTTCGTTCTCACAAACACGCTTGCAGTTTTCATTGCACTGATGAACCGAGTGTTCCATCCATAATTTGAATCCATCATGGTTTTTTTTGAGATGATATCATGGTGTACTCTCACACTCGACATAACCATGCTACCCATCTTGAAAACATTTTGTGTAAACTGAGGGAGGATTAATTATATGCTAAGATATCAATGTGCCACTTTTGGATGGACCATATTCCCTTCATGGGTCATGTTATCTCAGAGACAGGTGTATCAGTATACCCAGACAAAGTTAGGGCTGTTGTTTCTTGGGAGCAGCCGAAGAACATCTTTGAGGTGTGGAGTTTTCTAGGGCTGGATGGATTCTACATACGTTTGATACATGGCCTTCCATGCTTATAAACCCCGCTGAAAGGTCTTACTAAGAATCGGGTGAAGTTCTTATGGTCATATTCTTGTGATTCAGCCTTTCAGGAGCTTAAAGGGAGGTTGAAATTAGCACCAATACTAGTCATTCGAGATCCAGGAAAGAGATATACCATTTAAAGAATTGCATCAGGTACTGGCCTGAGAGCTATGCTAATGCAGGGAGATTGATTCATTGAATACGAGTCATGGCAGTTGAGGGAACATGAGAAGAATTACCCAATGCACGATCTGGAGTTGGCACCTGTTGTTCATGACATAGTCTATTAGAGACATTATCTTCTGGGATAGCACATTGTGATTTTTACCAACCATATGAGTCTCAAGTATATCTTCAATCAGCGTGATCTGAAATTGAGACAGTGAAGGTTGGTTGAGTACCTTTAGTATTTTGACTTTGAGCATTCATACACACCAGGGAATGGTAATGCAGTGGCTGATGCATTGAGCAGGAGGACTCGGATAAATTCAGTTTGGGAGGCCATCAATGAGTGGAAGATTATGGCTCTGTTATATGAGATGCATTTAGAAGTGCATGATAGACAGGGGAAGACATTTCTGTCTTCTATAGTTGTTACCTCTACACTTCTTGATCAGGTATGAATGAGGAAACTATTTTATTATGATGGCATAGTCTTAATGGAGAGTGTGTCAAAAGAACACCATATTCATGGATGGATCATAGGAGTGGATGAGATCTTGCGTTTCCAAGGATGCGTATGTGTGCTAGCAGAGATTGGAGAGGAGCTGATGTGGGACAATTATTCCTTTGTTTGGGAAGTTCATCCTGGTGTCACCAATATGTGTCGTGATCTACACTGTCAGTATTGGTGGCCAGGTATGAATAGGGATGATGTTGGTTTCGTAATGAGGTGTTTTACTTTTCAGTGGGTGAATGTGGATCATCAGTGACCAACAAGGATTTTACAGTAGTTATCCATTCCCGAGTGGAAGTGGAATGATGTCGTGATGGACTTTGTGACTATTTTATCGAGGTCGTGTCAAGGGAATGACGCAGTTTGGGTTGTCATTGATAGACTCACGAAGGATTCCCACTTTTTTCAGATGAAGGAGACCTTTATTGTTGATGAGATGGGATGGTTGTACAACAGAGAGATTGTACATCTGCATGGAGTTCTACACTCCATTGTTTCAGATATGGATGCTCATTTAACTTCTCGGGTCTCTCAAGGGCTTCAGAAGGTTTTGGGAACACATGTACCTTTGAGTACAGCTTACCATCCCCAGACATATGGCGAGTCCGACCGTACGATCCAGGTGCTTGAGGATATGATCCAAGCATGCATTATGGATTTTGGAGGTTCTTGGGAGAAACATATACCTCTTGTGGAATTTTCATACAACAATAGTTTTCAATCAACTATACATATGGCACCTTATGATGGTTTGTACGGTTGGCCATTCCAATCACCATTATGTTGGCTAGAGTTAGGAAAGGCTACTTTGGGGGGACCTCGTCTTGTTAAAGAAACCGCACAGCAGATAGAGTTGATTCGGAAGAGGATCGCTACTATGTAGTCTCTTCAGAAGTCTTATGCTGATCAGTGGAGATGACCTCTGGAGTTCAAGGTTGAGGATCAGGTTATCCTGCGTTTCACACCGAGGTTGGGACAGAAGAATATTAGGAGATAGGTTATGAATTCCCTGAGGTACTTTGGGCAGTTTGAGGTGTTGGAGAGAGTTGGGCCAACTGCCTATCAGTTTCAGTTACCTCATAGGTACTAGGCTATGCAGGACGTCTTCCACATTTCTTAGCTCCGACGTTAGTTTTTCAGACCCGCCTCATGATTTCCATCCCAAGGAAGTCGAGTTGTAGGTGGATTCATCTTTTTAGGATCATACTATCCGGATTGACCATTATATTATAAAGGTTATTTGTGGTTGGTATGTTTCTCTGGTATGGTTGATATGGGGGCACGGGTGACTATAGTATGAGAATTGGGAGAAGGAGGCCGATGTACGATCACAGTGGCCAGATTTGTTCGGGGTTTCTTCATCTACACCGCGCAAGGGAAATTTGGGGATGGATTTCATTAAGTGGGGGAGTTTGTAAGAACCTTGACATTCTTTCATGTATGTTATCCATTTTTCTAGAGTTTTTGAGAAAATAGGAGTTTTTGGAAATTTTGGAAGTACACGTCATGTACTTTATGAGTAAATGCCATGTACTTCGTTGCCGCAGGAGGTCGTGTGCTCTCCATGTAATGGAAACACACACAATCATGTGGTGACATGGAGGATTCCTAATGAGGAGTACGAAAAGGGAATGTACACGCTGTGTAATTCAAATGTACACGTCGTGTATTTTGTTTTTTCCATTAAACGGACCGGGGTCGCATCTAATGGACATGGGTGTCTGGTTCTTCGGCTGAAACATCCTGGAGCACCCGTACAGCACCAAGAATTTTCTAATCCCCTGATCACACATTCATTCTCTAAATTGACTGATGTTGATTGCATTCGAATCATAGTGGTACGCTCTTCCTTCTTCTAGAGAATAGTTTTCCAATTCCTCTTCTTTTCTATGTTATTGTGGCTTGAATGTTTTATGAATTTTCATCGATCTACGCCATTATAAGGAGATTCAATCTACTAAGTTCTAGTATATTAATCTCTTAACCCCAAGGTAGGTGGTTTGTGCCTTTCTGTAGAATGTCTTTGAGTTTTATGTGAAAACACTACCAATACCCTTGAACGTGGTATTACGTGTTTACCATTTTAGCCCTATTGTTTCTTTTCTATGCTGGTATGCCTGATTATATATTAAATGATTGTGAATAGATAATTTTTATGTTATTTGGATGTATTTACCATGCATGTTTTTCCTGTATTTGACTTTTGGGTCTAGTTTTCATGTTTGACTGTTGTTTCCTTCTCAATGTCGTGTATTATAGGATGGTGTGCTTGTTTCTCTGGAATTTTGTTATGGTGTAGAATGCTAGCCAATTAGTTATTGAGTTTTATTTTGGACATCACGTGATGCTATTCTTGTTTGACTTACATGGGGCCGTGTGAACCTGGTGTATAGACCATATGGAGAATTGACGTTGGGGGATTCTCCCGAGTGTCTTTATAATTACAATGTGAGACCATTGGGGGAATTATAATTGAGTGCTTCCCTAGAGTGTATGTAGTTCCTCGATACGGGCCACTGGGGGAATTGACGTTGAGTTCTTCCACATAGTGCCTTTAGTATGATATAAGACTATAGGTGGAATTGACGGTGACTGCTTCCCAGAGAGTCTATACATTATTTGAACCAGATGGGTGAGACTTTTTGTGCTTCCCATAGGGTTTCTTGTACTTGATAGGTAAGACCAGAGGGTATTGGATGTGGGTACTTCCCAGAGGGTCACCGGTTGTGTTATCTGTTTTGTTGTTGCATGATGTGTGGTGTTTTGAATGCTTAAAGTGGGGATTGTTTACAGCTTAGTGCTTCTTTGTTTATTTCTTTTTGTACTTTTACATGTCATTTGCTCACTGACTGTTAGGCATAGTACATCAGGTGGTTACCTACATGGATTTTGTCTCACACCCTGTTTGGTCCATGCTTTTGATCCCAAACAAATTATATTGCTGCAGGTACAGACAAGGTAAAACACACTTTGACATTAGGTACTTGATTGCATTGGAGGTACAGAGCGTGTGACTTTGCCGAGGCTTGCGATGTTGAAGAGTTGCTCATCTGTTTTTCTTTTGTACTTTAGTTTAGTACTGTATTTAGCATTTTTACTTTTTTGGTACATTCCTAGACATATATGTATCATGCATCATTCATATATATTTATGATCTAGTTGTTTCTCAATAAGTCTTATAATGTTTGCTGTTGTTGGATATTTACTGCTTCTTCTATTGTATATTTTTTTCTTTTCTGATGTGTTACTCTTCCAAATATGAGAATAGTTTCCCCACTATCACACCCAAGGACCTCACTGCTAGTCGGCAGCCTCTGGCATTCGGGGAAATGCGCTTGAGGCCATGTGATCTACCTGGTACGGGGCACCTCTAGGTGTCTTTTAGAATAGGGATGATAAAAAAATGATGTCTATAGACCCATTAACACATGGCTATAGGATTAAAAAAATGTGATTTTGTCGATTCAAACCCCATTCCATTTTCATCTAATGTCTGGCGCTTAACCTCTACTCTATGGACTGTTATTGGTTATATTATATATAAAATTATATATATTTTTTAAAAAATCATTAAAGTAGTATGAAATTGTGGAAATAGTTTATCCCAACCCTTAATGTGGGAAACCAATATCCCTTGTTCTATAGATCAATGGCTATAGATAAGATAATTATCCATGTTTTTATAGAACTATTAATATATCATGTGAATAGTGATCGCTAACCATAGTATTATTGAAACTATGATTATGGGTGTGTTTTATATCCTTTGTTTTCCAAAAATCATGGCTATTGGTGTGGTCTATAGCCATGGGTTTTGGAAAAACCAATTATATAGGTCAATTTTTTGATAAAGTATTCCCAAAGAGTATCAAGACAGGTGTGTACGAAGGTCCATTTTTGTGAACCAGTGAAGATAAATTCAAGCTCAATGTCCCATTTTTGGGGTTATTATGACTCAGAACTACATTGATAGATCCACATCCAATTGTATTATCTAGAATGAGATGTAAATGCTTCGAATCCACTCACTATTATCTTCACCGAAATTTCATGATATTTTCCAGTTCTTATTATTATCATTATACTTTTCCTTACACTTATCCAAAGTGTTCACCCATAATTTTTCTCATCCTAGTTTTTAAATCCAAACAAATCATTTCCCTAAAACCAACTATAAAGATCCAAACTGCACATTCATAAATATTACATCTTAATATATGAATATTCATTAGATAACATAATGATCCATTAAAAAACATTTTTTAGTGTCTTTGAAAACATTGAAAAACATACAATTTTTCCATAAGTGAACTATATTTCCTCTACTAATTTCATCATATCTATCACCCTTCTTATACTTATAATATATAAAACCTTTTTTATTACCTAAGGAAGAAAACATAGTAAAGGCTGACCTACTATTCTTAGTAAGTGTAAATAATGCGGCTATAAATGATAACATAAAAATGATATGAGAATGATGGTAAGAGAACATTATTATAATAGTTGAAAACCATAGACTGCAAATAATAGATCAAAAACATGTGTCATTGAATAAATCATTGAAGTTCATAAGAGATGAAGCAAAAATGAATTAAGTACATGACCTCTAAGAGTATAAATTAGGCTTAATAACCAAATTTATTGAATAAACATAATCCAAGAAAACTATTAATACATTCATAACATGTTAGGACTCGAAAACAACCTATGTGTGTACATTGGGCTTGGGATAATCTACTCTATACCCTATTTTAGTCTTCATATAACCTCCCATGTACCCTCTTTTATTCATTGAATAACCTACCGTGTAATCTTTGAGATCATATTAAATTAATAATTACCCAATTATTTGGAGATAGATATATATCTCACTGATCACATAATACATACAATTATATACCACATGATCATAAAAAAATCATCATATCAGAACCCATGAAAAGAAATATGTTTTATATATAATTAATATTATAATATGCCATGGAAAATTAATCGATTTCATAAAAAAATTCCATTATTATATTAAACCATTTAAAATATAATAATATGTGTATCAAAAATCCATATACTTGGAAAATAATAAGTAACATCATAAGATTTCATATGAGATGGAAAATTATTTTGAAAGATCACAAGGAAATTTTATTGAGGAAAGTAGCCTATAAAATTTTAAAATAATTTTTTAAGTCATAAAACATTATCAAAAATTATTTCATTAAAAATAACCTTATAAGCATATAAATTAATTCTAAAATATCATTTAAAACAAACTTATAGAAAATATATTTCTAAATTAATAAATAATTTTTTAAAACAAAATATTCATAGAAAATAATTTCAAATTCATTTTCTGTTAAAACAACCATTGATACTTATAAATTAACCTCTAAAATATTTTTTGAATGTCTAATAACCTTTTCCAAATTGTGTGGTCCTGATAGTAAGAAATTTCATTCATTGAATACACATTAAAACAATGATTCCTCTCAAATTTTTGTCAATTTCCAAAAAGTACATTTTTGGAATATAACATGAAGATTCCTTTTAAAACAATTATAAGAAGTTACAAGTGGGAAAAAATTTGATTGGACAATTATTTTTTAGTTGTGAATGTTGAGTCAATAAGGTTTTCCTTATGAATTTTCCATTCATTCGTATTTGGGGAAGATTTTTGAGTCATTAAGGTTTCTTTATGACTTTACCATTCCTCTTGTTTTGAAAATCACAAACACCATATCTTAAGGAAAAACTCTTTTTACCCTATGTTTTACCCCTATAAGGAAAAAAAATTCATCCCCAAGGAAATTTATCCATACCGTGATTTATTGTTCATATAATAATTTTACTAATTGTAAAATTCAATTAGATACAAAAACCACATAATCCTATAATTACAAAGATATGAAGCATTCTATTTTAGGATCCGAATTCTTGGAATTCTGAATACGAACTCTTATGTGTTCTGACTCCAAATTATGAATACGAATTCTGAATATGAACTCTTCAGAGTTCTGACACCGAATTCTGAATCAGAATTCTGGTTATGAACTCTTATAAGTTCTGACTCTGAATTATGATTACGAATTCTGGTTATGAACTTTTATGAGTTCTAACACTGAATTTTGATTACGAATTCTGGCTACGAATATTTATAATTTCTGAATCAAAATTCTTATTACGAATTCTAGATATAAACTTTTATAAGTTCTGAATCCGATTTCAGATTACGAATTCTGGATACGAACTCTTATAAGTTTTGATTCAAAAATCTAATTACGAATTATGGATATGAAATCTTCTACGTTCTGACTCTGAGTTCTCTTAATTCAGACTCTGAACTCTTATGAGTTCTCCCTCTGAATTCTCATGAACTCTGACTCTGAACATTGTGAGTTCATGTTCTGAATTCTTGAGAATCTAGATTCTGAATTTCCTTAACATTCAGACTCCAAAATTCTATAGAATTCAGGTTCCGAATTCCTAGAAGAACAGAATCCAAATATCCGTGTATTATATACTCTGAATTCAATTTTGGTTAGACTCTGAAATTTTATTTTCTTACACTCCAAATATAGATTTTGGTTATGTAACCATATTTTTCCTTATTCATATTTTGTTATAAAACAATGTCGTTCATTTACTTACTAACCAACTATTGTTTGAGTGACATGTGTACAGGTCCCACTGAAATTCATGTCAAAATATGATCGTTGGAGGAGGGAGATGACTATTGAAGTCATGCCTATAAATAGTAGCTCATTTGAAATAGCTCATAAATTTTGAATAATGTTCTATTACTATAGAGATTACATGATGTTGAAGTGATTTCTAGAGAGATAAATTCATTTCTTTGTGTGTACTAAACTTCTTGGTCACATTTCCATTGTGCAACTCCGAATGTTGCTGAGTACATTTGATGGCTTCTGGAGATAGGAAGTCAGATGTGCTGAATACCTTTAAGTTGAGGGCTTTCTTACTAAGGATGATAGAGGTACCAACTACCTTGAAGTTGAGGGCTTACGGGGATAGCAAGATAGCCTCTGGTCTTCGTATAGAGGGATTACCCTAGTGTGGGTTAGACAGATTTTCATGAATGTATAAATCAAGGGACATGTATCCAAGGTTGTTAGATACCCTTCAATTTGGGTTAAAAGTTCTACTATTGTTACTTTTTTTGTTATAATTTTTCCACTGCATTTGTATTTTTGAGGAAAGTCTAACATTATTGTACTTCCTTATACCTCTACTCTGATTTAGTTAGATTCTATACGCATTGAGGTATAATCTTAGTTGTTGTAAAAAAAAATTATGTTTCATTTTCCAAAACCATCTTTTCGGATCCACATTCTTGAAATCATATTTCTGGAATCAAGCAAGTGTGTAGAACTAGAGGTTTTATGAATTTCCTTGTTTAGCCTTGTTAAACATAACTATTTTTAAAAGTTCCAAAAGAATTTTTAAAGTATACAATACACCCCTCCTCCTGTATTTGATCATCTCATTTTAAATATTCGATCCTACATTTGGTATTATAGAGTATATCATACTCACATACCATCTCATCAATTGCTATTAGAGGAGGTTTTTGAAATACTTATATTCACATATAATTTTTCCTTGATCATGTTTTTCCCTTAATAATATAGGATACTGTGTACAATGTACTAATCCTACAATTGGTATCAAAGCTGGTGACCTATGAATTAATCTCATGATTATATTCATAAGAGAATTCATCTTATTATTTTTCAGAATCAGTTTCTTGGACCCATAATGTTCGGAATCATATTTTCTTAGAGATAATCTTGTTCTATATTTTTCCTTTCTTAGGAATATTTTTCTTATTTACAAAATTTTTATATTAACAACTTTTTGTGGAATGTTTTTTTAAGATGGTAGGAATTAATGTTGGTTCCATAGATAATCTATGTCCAACTAGACCACCTATATTTGATGGGAATGATTATGAATATTGGAATGATCATATGATGACTTGTATTATCAATAATGGTGTTGATAATTTTATTATTCTTACTGGATGATATAAAATCCCTGAAAAAGAAGTGAGTACCTTTACCAATCAATAAAATCATGAATATCAACTGAATTAAAAGGTACACAATACTTTGCTATGCTATATGACTAGAAATATATATATATCCAAATTTAATCTTGTGAAGAAGCAAATTCAATTTGGTTGAAACTTGATGTTAAACACTTTGGAACTTCCAAAGTTATCGAAAATAGAAGAACCATTTCTAGAGATGAATATCATGGTTTTAAATTTCCTTATGGAGTACCTATATGTAAGGTAAAACAATGATTCATGACTATTGTGAATAGTTTAAAACCCATGGGTGAGAAAGTATTAGATGATGATGATCTTATTGATAAGATCATAGACATCATGCTGAATGAGTGGGAATCGAAGAGGACAACTATAGATGTAAAACGAAAGGTTACTCATATTTCCTTAGATGATCTATTTGGAACTCTTCTTCAACATGATACTAGAATGAAGAGAGATGCTGACAACATAAAGAATAATAATAGGTACGAAAGTGTTTCTTTTACTACAACTTCAAATCATAAGAAAGCTAACACTCTTGATAGAGTTACCAGATCTAAGTCTAAGAAAGTTGTTATTCAATCTGAATATAGTGGAAGTGAATCTTCAAAGAATGAGTTATAAAATATTGCTCGAAGGATGAACAAGATAGCTGGACAGAGGAACTTTCAATCTAAATACAAGGAGAAGGAAAGGAAAGATAAGAAAAATGCAGATGTTACTTGTTATGAATGCAATAGAGGTGGACATATAAGACTTAATTGTCCTATGATTAATAGAAAATAAAGAAAGAAAAGGATGTAAAAGAGATTGAGAAGAAATCCAAAGAGAAGAAGATGAAGAAGAATATGTAAAGGGCTGAAATTGGTCAATCCCTTATAAGGGATACTGATATTGAATCCAAGAACATTCCCGTACCGAAAACATTCTTAGTAGAACCATTACCTAACACTTAGAGGAAGAAGTTTTTCACTCCGAAAAAATTTCAAGAGAAGGTTTCTGAATTGATTGAAGCTGTAGGATAAGTACAAGGAGTTGAAAGCACAGAAGATACAGCTGATTTGATAAAGAATGTAAAAGACTTTCATGATAATTAATGTGCTTCTAAAAAATTGTCAATCCTGACTTCTCAATCTGTATAATCGAAACATCATACTATTGCAGTGGATGAGAAGGATAAAGAATAATAGAACAAATAATCGGAGTAATAAATCTATAATAATCACATAATTCATCCAGAGGATTTTGAGGCAGGAGCCGAGAAATAAGAAGTTCATAAAGATAGGATTGTGAAGTTGTCTGAGAGTGAGCAACAGTCTTTTGGTGAAGAAGTTGTTCCGAAAACCGACAAAGGGAAACAAGTTGTTGTTGATACTCAAACCAAATAAATTATAAGGAAGAAGGAAACTGGAGGAACATCTAAGAGAACATTGGTTGAGATAGAAGAAGAACCATCGCCAAGAAATGTTTTATATTCATAGTCATCATCTTTATGACATGATTTTGTCATTCATTCCCAGAAGAAACATGTCGACACCATTTTGATCTTTCCAAAAATTGCTTCTAGATTCCAGATGCTCCAGCATAGCATGAATCAGAAATCAGACTCTATATCCATGGTGATGGAAAGGTGTGTAAAGATTGTGGCTGATTACAAGAATTTCCTTATCAACTATGAAGCCCATAGAAAATCTTGAAAGAAAATGGTGAGTTGGTCAATGAATAATTTCAAATATCTGAGAGAGCTTGATGACTTCAAAAAAGACATAACGGAAACTTTTGATACTCAAGAAAATAAAATCAATGATCTCTCAAATAGCTTTGAGAATAAGCTAACCCTTGAACAAAATACTCGGATTCAAGATGTCAATGATTTTAATGGCAAGTTTAAATTTTTTGTCTAATGTTGGAAAAACAGAAAGGGATCATCAGTTCAAGTTTCAAGAAAATCTAGTGAAGCAAAGTGACTTGTTAAAAGCTCAGGAAGAGGCTCTGAAGGCTCAAAATGATAGGATCAAAGCCTTATAAAACCAATTAGAGGAGGATCACAAAGAGATAAAAAATCTAAAAACCATCATGAAGAAGCTGATACCCAAGGAAAAATAAGCAAATTAGATCCAAATCTGATCTTTTGTTGTATCTGTTTTTCCTTGTACAAATCCTTCCAATCCTAATAAATTTGTGGTTTCTTGTTTTGTTTGGATGTTTGTACTAATATTTCAGGTATCATATTTCTTTTCCATTACCTAAATTTATTTTTGAAAATCACAAAGGGGAGAAAGAAAAATATTTCTATGTAAAGAAGAAATATCCCTAAGTAAGGGGGAATTTATCTGAGAGGGAGTTTTCCATTACGAAGATTTCCATACTCAAGATAATAAAAATTCAAATTCCGGAAATCTAGAATACGATACTTAGTGTTCCATATCATAAGGGGGAGTTAGTCATATTCACCATCGACTATGAATAAAGGGAGAGTAGTTTTATTTGCAAAGTCTAGAAAAATTTTCTATTTCCTTATATTATTTTTCATAAGGATTTCTGTGCTTTCCAAAAAGGGGGAGATTGTTGAGTCAATAAAATTTTCCTTATTACTTTTCCATTCCTTCATATTTTTGGGAGATTGTTGAGTCATTAAGGATTCCTAATGAAATTACCATTCCTTTTGTTATGAAAATCAAAATCACCTTATCTTAAGGAAATTCTCTTTTTACCCTATGTTTTACCTCTATAAGGAAAAAATTTCCTTCCCCAAGGAAATTTATCATTACCATGTTTTATTGTTCATATAAAAATTTTACTAAGTGTAAAATTCGGTTTGAAACCAAAACCTCAGAATCCTATAATTACCTAGATATGAAGAATTATGTTTTTGGATCAGAATTCTCAGAATTCTGAATACAAACTCTTTTGAGTTATGAATCCAAATTCTGAATACGAATTCTGGATACAATCTCTTTAGAGTTCTTACTCCAAATTCTGAATCAGAATTCTGGTTACGAACTCTTATGAGGTCTGACTCCGAATTCAAATTAAGAATTATGGATACCAAATTTTATAATTTCTAACTCGGAATTCTGATTACAAATTCTGGTTACGAACTTTTATAAGTTTTGACTCCGAATTCGGATTACGAATTCTGGATATGAACATTTATAAGTTCGGAATCCGAATTCTGATTATGAATTCTTGATACAAACTCTTATAAGTTATGATTCTGAATTCTGATTACGAATTCTGGATACGAACTCTTCTAAGTTCTGACTCTGAGTTCTCTCAATTCATACTCCGAACACTTATGAGTTATGACTCCAAATTTTCATGAACTCTGACTCCGAACTTTGTGAGTTTAGGTTCCGAATTCTTGAGAATCTAGATTCCAAATTTCCTTGAAATTCAGACACTGAAATTCTATAGAATTTAGGTTCCAAATTCCTAGAAAAACAGTATCAAAATATCCATGTATTATAGACTCTGATTTCAATTTTGGTTAGACTCAGAACTTTTATTTCCATAAACTACAAATATTGATTTTGGTTATATAACCATATTTTTTCTTACACTAGTTTTGTTATAAAACGATGACGTGCATTCAGTTACTAAATAACTGTTGTTTGAGTGACACGTTTATAGGTCCATCTAAAATTCAAGGAAAAATATGACTATTGGAGGTGGGAGCCGACCATTGAAGTCGTTCCTATAAATAAGAGCTCATTTGAAAGAGGTCAGAACTTTTGAATGTTGTTCTATGACTCTAGAGATTACTTATTGTTGATGTGATTTCTAGAGAGAGACTTTCATTGCTTTGTGAGTACTGAACGTCATGTTTAGATTTTCTGTGTGCGACTCCGAATGTTGCTGAGTACATTCGAGGGCTTCCGGATATAGGAAGACAGTGGTGCCGACTACCTTGTAGTTGAGACCTTTATTGATGAGGAAGATAGAGGTTCCATCTACCATGAAGTTGAGGGCTTGCGTGGATAGCAAGACCGAATATGATATTCGTATAGAGGGCTTACCCTTGTGTGGGTAAGGCAAAATTTCTTGAAAGTATAAATTAATGGACCTGAATCCTAGGTTGTTGGATACCATTCTCTTTGGGTTAAAAGATCTACGAGAGTTACTTTTTTTGTTACAATTTTTTCGTTGTATTTGTATTGTTGAGGAAATTATAACTATCTTATACTTCCTTATACTTGTACTCTAAATTAGTTAGATTCTATACGCTTTAAGGTAGAATCTTAGTTGTTATAAACTTTTGTTATGTTTCATTTTCCAGAACTATCTTCCCAGGTCCACATTCTCGAAATGATATTTATGGAATCAAGAAAGTGTGTAGAACTAGTGGTTTTGTGAATTACTTTGTTTAACCTTGTTAAAAATAAGTATCTTTAAAAGATCCAAAGGAAATTTTTATGTATACAATTCACACCCCCTCTTGTATTTGATCATCTCATTTTACATATTCGATCCTACATTTGTTTTTATAGAGTATATCATACTGACATACCATCTCAACATTGAAATCTTTCTATAAATCATTATTTTTAAAACATGGCTATATGATAAAAATTATTTTTGGCTGAAGAGATAAATAAAGTAGCTTTTTCTTAAAAAAAGTTATCATTGAGTACAGAACAAAAGGAAAATTTAGTGAAGACATGTATTATCATGACATAACTAGTGGAGAATAAAATTACTGATTTTATTTAGAGATATATCATAAAATTTTATCATCATATGTATAAACATAAATAATATTGATAAATGATGAGATTCTATCATAAAACCCTTACAAATTTAGTAATTTTTAATCCTAATACCCCTGAAAGAATAAAATTTAATAAAATATTAAATATAACAATAAAAAATATTTTCTTGATATAATTTTTCTAAGTGTCTATATATACACCTCAAAAAAAATAATATAGGTTCATAACATAATATATGCCCTTAATCTAGAAAATTGAGGCAAAAATATCATACCATACATCTCGACATCCCTCATAAATGATCAATAATTCAATATGATAAATATTTTTTTATTATAAATCTATTAAAGAACCACAATAATATTTATTATACAATATATGATTTACCGGTGACCTTTTAATACCTATTTAATAACAATTCCTTGTTAAAATCACGATTTGGTTAATAGCAGTTTCGTTTTCCATTTATATTTTGGTTTGGTATTTTGTATCCTTTTACATTGAACATTGATCCATTATATATATATAGTTCTAACCATTATATAAATATAATTATATATATATATATATATCCATTAATTTTTGATATATAAAATGAAACACACCATCCAAGGGGATGGTAAACTGTATGTACAAATTAACGACGTTTCCATTTTATAAATGGATGAAATGAAAAAATAGTAAATAATATATTACCCTGGAAGAATAATTTTTATGTTATGTATTTAACCGAAGTTCATCAAACCCATATTTTTTACTTTCTAGGTAATTCTTATTTGATGAACAATTTACAATTCTTCGCGAGGTAGTAGTCTTCCATATACACATGCCATAATATCTTATTCCCACTAAAGAGAATACATTAATGTTTATTTCATATTATGACTAGAGATTTAAAATAATATCATAAATATAATACATTAAATTAAATATATATTAATATCTATCCTTGAGAGGTAGTGATGGAAAAGTAATAACAACGATTTTTGAGGTGATATTTCTTCGTACACATGATCGACGATTTCATTTCCAATTTGATGGAAGATGAGATAAATGTAGGGTATTAGATTAAAATGATAAAATTTCATTATGTTTTTTTATATATCTTCATTATATTATCATATTTGGTGAATATTTTTGAGAAGGTAAAAGAAAAAATAAATAAATAACACATGTTTTATAATTTTACCTCTTCTTCAGAGAGCCTCTTTAGGTTTATATCTAAATCATTCATATGAGGGATTCCTAATCAATACAATAGATATTTTATTTGATGAGGGAATTGAGAGATATATTGTGGTAGTTATTGGATGAAAAAAGGGTTTTGGATGTTTTAATAGGAGAGAAGAGGGGATTCCCTTTTATAAATTGTGGAGAGGAGACACATGGATATTTAGAAAAGAATAATGTGTACCCATGGTTTTACAAAAAAAGCTCTAAAATTGGTAAATATATAATATTAGAGATTATAAGGTCAAATTATGTCCATAAAATTGGGTTTTTACAATTTTATCAGCCATTTTATCCCTTATATATTTAATATAACCCCCAACCCCAGTAAACATGTTTTAACATTAATCATGTTAAATAATTTTTACTATTCATTTTTATGATAAGTTAATTTTACCTTAATATATATTATTAATTAACCTTGATATAAATACATAATCCAAAATTTAAAATTCAATCCATATGTTTGAAAGATTTTAATTGTTCATTATATTTTAATATGCAATGGATTAACATTTTTGCAAAGAGAAATGGTGTAAAATTTTAAAATGTCTTCATAACATGATTCAATATAAAATTGATTAAAAAGACCAAAATTGGATAAATTATGATATAATTTATAAAAATTTACTTTTAAAACCATTGAAAATAAAAGGATCCATAAAAATACTTTATACAAAAAGGCAGTTTTTAATAAAAGCCAGTATTTATCATTATTCATAAAAATTTTATCTTTTCAAAAATATCCTAAAAATTCACCCTATGATTATTTTGAAATTTTGATTCAAAAAATGTAATAATTTTTTTTTCAAATATATATTCTAAAATTTGTTAAATTTTAATTTTATTATTTCTTCACAAAAAGAAATATAAATCATTTTTTGAGATAATGTGTTTCTGAAGCATGTAAAGTATTTCTAAAAAAGTTATTTTTAAATATGGTTATATAAATATATATATATATATATAGCCATTATATTTAGTTTTAAAAAATTCTGTTTAATACAACCATGTTTAATGGTTATGTTATAATGATTGTGTTTAAATAATTATTTTTATAGTATATCTTTGTTCATTAAAACTTTGGTATTGCGTGTAACATGACCTATTAAAGAAATTAAAATTATTCCAAAAAATATATTTCATAAAAATTGGGGGTCCTAAATAATACCACTATATATTCACCTCCAATATGAATCTATATCAATATGAATATCCATAACCTTTGGGATCTGGATTTATTTTATCAATATCAGTTAAAAGAAGTGTAAAAAGCACAAAAAGGGTGTATGTGTTGTGTGTGAATTATTATCCCATTAGTATACAATCAAGTAATCCATTATTAACAATTCATAGGAAATTTAATTTTTCTATGCTGAAGATAGAAAAAATAAAAAAAAATGCATTTAGAAAACATGATTCATGGGGAAATATTTATAGCAATTTTAACAAAAAAGTAAATTTTCAAGTAAAAAATACATCTCAACTAAACATACTGAGACATAACCAATGGTAAATATGGTGATGGACTATTGATTTCATCACATGAATCCATATCAAATCCATGTATGTAAAATTTTCCTATTCTTCTATACATTGTAGCATCTTAAACAAATTGAATAAATCACTAACTAAAGAGGAATACTTCACTATTAATATAAACTATAAATTACCATACAGATTGGCATCAATACCAATGATGTTATTTTTCTATTACCCAAAACATATAACCTATCATTACCATGAAACATAACTTTTACTAAATGATTTCATTACCCCACTATTTCATTCCTAATTAAATAAATATTTACTAACAAGTAGTGCTATTGAAAACAAGATTTAGAATACCATTATTGGGTTTAATTAAAGGATATGAATTATGAAATAATCATATGAAACATACCAGAACATTTATATAGATTATAATATTTTTAAAATTAAATTGATATTTTAGGAATAATTAGAGAAGATATGAGGTTTTAATCAAATGTAACACATGAAATCTCATAAATTAAATTAAAAAAATGATTGGAATGGATGTGAATCTAATAAAGAGGAGTAAGGCCTCGTTTCACTAAGATAAATTCCATTATTATAAACAAAATCAATTATTATTAAAACACCATAAAACCTAGTCCATCTCTATTATAGGAGATAAGGAAAATTATGAGTAATGTAACGAAAATACACATGAGATGAAGATAAAAACAAACATGAAGATTTTTCATGTTTCATGATGATGAATCCATAAAATATATAGAGAGGATAGGGGAGGATTGATGGTATTAATTTGATAGGAAAAGATGTTTTTAATGGGTAATAAAGAAATCAAAAATTATTTAAATTGAGTTCAAGTAGAATATAGAATTAAAAACATTATGTTTCTTAGTATCTCACATAGTTTGACCCCATGGTTTGGTTATCTTTACACCAAAAATGTTAATAAAACTGGAACCCCACTCCCAGGATCAAATAGATTGTACTTGTATATGTTATTATCCTTTACATTTTCTTGCAGCGGTTCATGAATAGTGAACCTCTCACCCAATATGAGGTTAATATAATTGTTTTCTACTAACTTGTATAAAATTAAGTAGTATAGTTTCCATAATTGTACACATCAAATAACCCTATGAGAATCACATATAATGTATTCATATTTTTAAAATGTTTTGATTATGTGTGTCTTTATTTACATCATTATAGATTGCATATTTATTCAAATAAATATACCTATAACATTTTATCTAATGCATGAGGTATGTGGTGGTAGAGTCACAAATAATCATTTCATGTTTACCATGATCATCATGACTTTTTAATAGTATATTAAATAAAGAGTGAAAAATTCTAAATCATTATATTAATATTTGAATATCCACTAAAATTGTTAATGAATAATATATATTTATATACATGTATAAATACAAAAAAAAATTATTTAAAAAACAGGTTTGGCTTTTTATAGCTCCCTCATATTAAATAATTTATTTTGATAAAAAATAATTTATTCCTATAATTTTATAAATCGGTAAATTGTTTTATGAATGATTTTATGGATTTTGACATGGCTTGTCCCACTTTGACCACTATTTTGTGGTGTTAATCCATGTGTGAATCCATAAACATACCTATAATAGGATAGGGATTGGTGACTAGCACCAATAGGTATATTACAAGTTATTTTATTATTTATCCTAATTTACTTAAATACAAGATGAATATGTTCAATATACGTAATATTTTATGAAGGAATAAAAATAAATACATTATATATAATTCATTCAAAAAACCATAGGATATATATTTTTAAGAAAAGTTCATAATATATAAAAGATATTTGATAAAATACCCAACTAATATCCAAATGGGAAATAGAAAGTATAGATAAAAATTAGATGTTCGCATAGAAATATAGATCCATACAAAACCATTTCCAACTACCATCGCCTCAAGGTAACACTGATCTCTAAAAACCCTTTTTCCACAATGATTACTACTAAGAGTTTTATCTGAACAAGTCATACCATCTCCACATTCACCAAGATCAATTCCAAACATTGCGCAATATATATAGAAACAACACATGTTAGGTCAATGTCTGTGCATGGTTGAGTATATACAAACCTAGTAGGTCACTATGAAATCCAAAATATAAACACAATTTAATTGGCCCTAAAAATATCTAAATTTGGGAGGTGATCAAAATAAATTCAATGGGAAAATAATGTAACATTAATTCATTCAAAATCACCTAGCATGAAAAGGTAACCAATAGAATGATATGGATCAATCTACTCAAACATTTATATAACATGATTACCTAATGAAATTCATGAATAATCATGATATTATCAAGAAAATAAAATCACATCAACTTCATGGATTCCCTTCCTTCTCATTTTAAATATATAGAGTGTCAAATCACTCATTCCGGCAACCACATATAATGGTCATAAAATGATGAGCAATTATGTAAATAATATGAGTGCCGAAAATCCCACTAAAATCATAAAATCACATTCTTGGTGTTCATAGAACCAAGGGGTTCTTTAGGAGTCCCCAACCTTGAATAATTATAAAATAATTATTACATACAAACTACCATATAGACATCACAATTAAATAATGACGACATTCTCAATTGAATCACACATTACAAAAAAGTATGTATTTCAACCTATGATATAATAATGTTGTTCCATAAATCATGTTTCCCTTGGGGATAATTTATTGAGGATGTAAGTTAACCATATAATAACTAACCCCAACTACATTATCCACCAAGGATAAGATTAGACCCATGCTAGCTTATAGAGAACCATGTTGGGGGATTTTTGCCTTAATAAACACGTTGAAAATGGAGAATGTATCTGAATTCATGGATAGAAAACTCATACCTTTAATAACACACAATAATCACATAGAAAATATGCTATATCACATTTGGTAAGAGGAATAGAGTTTAAACCATTGGTAATATGGGGAACCTATGCCTCAGTCACATGGATGAGAACTAATAATGATGACCCATAGTATATGAGAGAAAAGTATGAATACTTTTAACAAAAAAACTTTAATTCTTGAACACATGTCACAATATCGATGATGTTAATTTTCAAGGACTACGTATCTCATATCTCAAATGATCATAGATACCTAAATGTATCAAAATATTGAGATCTATTTAGAAAAACACTCATGATAAGATATTTATTTATTGAAAACATGTATCTCATGAAATATATGGAAATAATCATAATATAGAAGAGACTTGTTATTTGATGAGTACATTGGCCAATACCGTGAGTCATAATTTGATATCACGTATTTTTTATAAACAATTCAATTCAAGGATTACGTAGTGATTCCATAAACATATGATCCATATGATATCATGGTAAAATGATACAACTGAAATAAGATTAACAATATTGGTTACATTATTAAGGACATTATTATTATTTTTATAATTATAATTATATAAAATAAAAACATGTATAATAGTGTAAGGGAAAACATCTATGTATTTTCCCATGGTAACAGTATCCACATTTCACTCTCAACCCCCTTTCCCTTTTAGAACCACCTAGAAGCCCCCCTTCCCTTTAATTTCGAAAAAATATCATCATAATTTATAATAAATAATAATATGAAATATTAATGGATTGTTTTTTTATCATTTCATGTAATTTAATACACTTCGTATCTGTAATCTATGGTTGAACCACATGGATCATCTACTAGAGCTGCTAAAAGGATCCCACCTTGGCCACCAACCCCAAGCCATCATATTTTCTGAGAACTATGTTGAACCATGACTCTCCTAGTTTCAATTATTATATTACCACATGGAAGGAAATAAAAAAATGAACCACTGACACATATCTCAAAAATAAGTTATTTACATTTTAATCTCTAAAGTGTATATCTCTCACAAAAATTTAATTATAATTCATGATGACTGTATAATAAGATCAACCCAAACACACTATAAACAATATTGATTAATTCATAAAAAACACACTAACTCCAGAAGGGTAGATAACAAAAAAAACTCCCCAGATTTGATGTCATTTCATCAATCATATCCCACATGAATGGCAGAGGAAGCAATGCCTCTAGATCAAAATACAGTGGTGATATATCCCATTTTCTCTATCCCCTAAATTCATAGAAATCCTCTATCTATATCTCTAACCAAACATGTTTTTCATTCATTATCAATGATAGTCATATTTTCTATGTGTGTGGGATAAAGAAAATATTTTACAATTTGATATATATTTATAATGGTGTCAATTAACTCAAAATGTATGAATTGGATTAGACAAGGGGTAAAAAACCAATCTATAGATTTAATGTAACCATCGACGAATTTTTATTCTATCGTATACTTATGTAAATTTACAATTTTAACTCCAAATAGTTCCCATTATATGTAAACTCAATACTAACCCGAGTCCCATTTAGGAAATATTTTTTGTCTGTATAAGACCACACTAGTGTTTTTATATACCTGATATAAAAGAATCATTCCTTATTGAACAACAGAATCTTTTTCTCATTCCATGATTTCTTTGGAAGAGTAAAATTAAATTCCC
Source organism: Viscum album (assembly GCA_963277665.1). Lineage (NCBI taxonomy): Eukaryota > Viridiplantae > Streptophyta > Magnoliopsida > Santalales > Viscaceae > Viscum > Viscum album. The sequence goes on along the minus strand of OY728153.1, from coordinate 284,411,312 downwards.
TTGAAAACATGGGTGTGGGAAAAATATAATATTTTTTTACATTATATATTTTATTCCATGGATCTTAAAAACCCTTAATGGTATTCTATCTCAACACTAGGGTTAACAACACACTCTAAAATTAATGTGGACATAAGATACTTTTCCATAGATCATCTACTAGGGAATGTTTTCCATTTTACCTCATGGAAGTTCTGGGGACATTTATGCAAAAAAATCAACTTCTGTATCATTGGGGTAAAACCAATGTCATTACATCCACCACACCATAAAACAATTTCCAACCTAAAAAATGTCCAAATAGGAACCGAAAAAAAGAATACAAAAAAACATTGTGGGTAAATAAACTCACACCCACAAGATCTAATTTATTTATAGAATTATAAGATCTAAAGAAAATCATAATTCCCTTACATGGGAAGTAAACATTCTCTTCCATCCTATAATAATTCATCTCTACCTAACCATTAAGTGTTTACTCAATAGTAATTTTTTCCCCTCATACGTGTCTTTCCAAAACACTACATCCAGAATATTTTTTCAATTAATGGTTTCCCTATTAGAAGGTAAAAATTGAATTCATGATCCACTAACATTCATTATCGAATGATTGATTTCCATGGCTATCATAGCTAAGTATATTTATTACACCAGGTTAAATAGCGTATTGGATGGTTTTCTTGGAATTTCCATATATTTTAGTATATATTTTACATTAATTAAACACATTATTAAATTTCTAGTTTCACAAGAAAAAGCGATCCCATATTATTCCAGAAATATTTTATGATGATATATATATTTGTTGTCATGTTGTAATTGAATTAAAGGGTATGAATAGATGTTACTAAATTTTATAATTTGTGTGGAAATAAATTTAATCAATCATTTTTAATACAATCCATTGATTAAATTCAATTAGAGTATCTAAATAAAAAATAATATAATTTTTGTTTAAAATTTATTTTCCTAGAAATTATCTTTTTATTTGGTATGAAATATATATTTTAAGAACCAAAATAATATTCATTTAAAAGGAGATAAAATATATTTTATATGACCAATATATTAACTCTCATTTAATTAGTTATTAAAAAAATAAAATTTAATATTTAAGTTATTTTTGCATATAGATAAAATTTTAAATAATATATTATATTTTTATTTAAAAGTTTATTTTAAAAATTTGATAATTTTAATTTGTAAAAATAAAATTATTTGTGGATTCATTATTTCAATATTAGCATAATATAAAAAATATTTTTTGTACAAGGGATTATTTTTATGTGAATAGTACATAATAACTTTTTTATAAATTCCGTGACTTTTGGGACATTATTATGATATAAGAATATCCTAAAATTTATGAAATCATTTCTTAAAAAATGATGTATTATTTAAGTTGAAGTATTGTTTTACTAATATTATCTTTTTTGAAAACATTTTTATTTATTTTTTACATTAGATGTATATTTTCTAAATACATTTTTTTTTGTGAAATAAATTTTAAAACATTAAAATTCATTTTTATAACTTTTTGATATTTATTATTATGAAAATTATTTATAATTTTTTAATAATAATATCATAATTATGTTATAACGGTAATTTAATTTTATGTTTTAAAAATAAGTTATTATTTCTGAAGAAAATGTGGCATTGTGATTATGCTCGATGCCTTGATTGAGGAGGTTTGAATATTTCACAATCATTCAATTAATATTCACCATTTTTGAATGCCTTATAATAGGTTTTCTTCATGGATCCAAAACTTCCAAATTGTTCCCTTATTCACGTCGTTTAACAAACATTCTTTACAAAGGCATGTGGTTTTCGGGAGGTTCCCCAACAACACATAGGGAATAACTTTGGTTTAGTGGATGGTAGGATAGGATAATCACACACCCTTGTGAATAATTATTTCATATTTAGTGTCTCTCTTATAGTTTTTATTTAACACGTCTTCATGAATCCTTTGTTCAATCCCAGGTATGACTTTGGTCTCCTTGGGAATAAAAATGAATTATTGGAATAAAAGGAATTTAGAATGATCTATTAATATCTGAGGTTCTTTATCAATGGAGAAATTTGTATGTATATGAGGTTCTCCATTAATGGTACCCATTTTTGGATGAATTATAGATTTTTTGTTAATTTGGGATTATGATTCTAGTTTTAAACCACATGATGAGGTTCTCTATAATTTACTGCAATCAATGGAAATGTGATTTTCGTTATGGTCGAGATCAGACCCATAAGGTGGGTTTCCTATGTAACCTTTTAATAATAATTAGAACTTATATAGTTTGAGGCCACTTAATAAGAAACTTCATTCCTTTTTAGGTCATGTTATATGGACCAAACAATAAATGTTAACATCATGTGGTAAGTATGACTTGGTGGAAGGTTTCTAATCAATGTTTAGTGTGTGACTTATACTGATGCAGCATGATGTACAAAGACGAAGTGTGGTCTCCAACGTGGTGGAAAAACATTGTTGATAATATGTCCCAATAAGGATGGTGATGAAAGTAGATCAGAAGGAATGTGGAACTCCAAGTTAGATGTGACCCTACTTCAAATATGTCCTTGAGAAGATTAGGGTTTATTTTGGGTGTTGGATTTGGACATATGAGAGGAGTCTTATGTGTCCCAATTGGTTGTGAATCTACGACTATGTTGTTTTGGAAATGGGTTGAGGCTTACAGCTATAGATGAGGCCTATTAAGGATACATCATCGGTGAGATGTCCCTTTGATGGTTTTCCTCAAAGGGAATGTTCCCTTTTGAGAGGAAAATGACAAAGTTTTTGGGGATTATTCCTAGTATGAGGTCCGTATTTCTTGAACCATATGAAAATCATGACTCGGGTTGATTTGGAGGTTTGGTTCGGGCTTTCACTTCATAGGATTCCCTTTTTAATTAGTACGGTTGGGGATTGTACCTTATTGGATTCCCATATTATTGGGACTATGCAGATTTCATGATCTTCTTCAACCTATAATACCACATGAGTCATGTTCGACATGATAAACAAGAGTAATATATATATATATAAACCTCATAATCTCGCTTGTCTGTTGGTGGATGAGGCCAATGACCAATGGGATGGGGAGTGAGACTGATTTGACACCCATCACCACTCGTACATTGGTAACTAGGTTTTCCAAATTGACCCCTGACTATGACCTGCTGGGTGGAGAGGAGAAAGAGTGTAACCTCATCAAGAAAAAATATGTGCTTACAATGTGAGGGATTCCTTATTCTCGAATTCAGAGAGGATAAGGGAATGATCATGTACTAGTCCTCGAAGAAGGGGAATGATAGTGGTTCCCCTCAATCTATGAAATTTATAGGTCCACAAGAGTACCTCCATGTATGGTACCATTGTTACCATGGGAATATACACTTGAAAACATTTACATGATCCCCTAATTAAAGAGGTTATCAATAGGACCTCATTTACCGTGGGTATGTACACTCATGAGGACACGCTGATGTGACCAATGATTTTATCATACACATCTGGTGGTCTTAGGAGATTCCTTGGACGGATTCCCCATAAGGTTACCACTTAGGAATTAGATATTCAAATAAAAGGGTTGATGAATAATTCCATTAGGGAAGCTCATGGAGGGGATAAGGTGGGACTAATTGGTATTGAAGAAATCCATGACAGTAGAATGATGGGACACCCTAGAAGGACCCATTCTATATCGAATTTATCTATATTGTTATGGGGTTCCCCCATTTATAGATTTTATTTATGTGTGTGGTGTCATCCACATCGAGTTTTTCTACATGGGTCCGAGATCCATCGATATAGTGCTTTGCTACATGGGCCTGAGTTCCACCCATGTAGAAGTTTTTTATATTAGTCTTTGATGCTCCTACATAGAATCTTCATACATGTGAATGTGAACCTTCCATGTATATTTTTACTATTTGGGATGATGGACAGTAAAGAGATCATTAACATTTTCTCTATAAAATTGTTCTGTAAGGGGCTGTTATTTTGCTAATGGTCAAGTCAATTAATTTTCTCCCATAATGTTATTTGATTGTTTTAACTACTCATAATTTATGGCTCTCACAATTATTTAAACTTTTCCATCCACATCATGTCTCTCTTTTATGGATCCCCTATTTGGTATTTTATAGAGGAGTAGAGAAACTATGTACCATATTGGTCGGTCGTCCATGGTGGGCAGTGGGGAATTCAATTGTGGTACCCCAAAGGGTCGTCAGACCCAAAAAAAAATTGGGGGAATAATTCAACCCACAACTGAAAACAACATCTTCATTAATGGGGGATAGAAATCACTATCTAGGCCCACAGATGAATTATCATATTAAGGGGATGAGAATCAACATCCATACCCGTAAATGTTATAGTGGCATTTGTGGGCTTCGGCGAACACTTCCACATCTTGTATATGATTTTTTGTGGAAAACCATGAGGATAGGAAGTATGCATAGATATTTTTACTATGCATATCATATCCCTCCTTTATGTCTTGGAACCCTTAAAAATTACATCAAAATTTACTCGTGATTATTTTACCCTTTACCAAAATTCATGGAATGTATTTCTCCTTTAATAAAAAGGTTTCATGACCAACCAAATACTCCCCATAATAATGGGCTCTAATTGAGATAAAGATAAGGTGGTTCTATGGAGGAAAACAGACCTATATTGATCCAGTTTTTAGTATGAATGTTAACCTATAGAGGGGCCCATTTTAATAAATAGGGGCCCATTTCATTTTTCTATTACTGGTTCTCCTATAGAAACTATGACCTCTAATTACTACTGATCTTTTATTGATCCCTCATGGAATTTATCCTTTTCTAATGAACATCCCAAGAACTAAAATTTTGTCACTATTAATGGTATTTATCCCCTTTCAAAGAGTAATAAGAATATATATATATAGTTGAAAACTTTGATGATTCACAAGCAGATAAAAGCACCTCACCGGCTGACAACCTTATGGACTAAGCATCTCAGAGACTGATAATCTCAAGGATTGAGTGCCTCATGGAAAATATATTATGATGTGGTGTTTGACATGAAATGTCATGATTTAATGAATCTCACATGTTTTTTTTGGTTTTACCACAATGATAAAATGGATATTTCTAAATAAACAATGGGTTACACTTCCATGATTGTGATAAAAAGAATAACTAACATTGCTGAGAACATTGAAAATGATCTTTAATATCACATCATTCTTGATGACTGTATCCTGAAAAGTTTCCTTTCACCAAAGAATCCAACTTAAGAATTTTCTAACAGATTATTATTAAAAAAATAAAGACTTCAAGATGATGATCCCATTCCACCATATAATCAGAATTATCTTATGTCTTTCCTTAAGGTGTCCTTAGATCTCATTCATGAAAACATTTATACCACATGACACATTATTTCTAAGGAAATCCAAGAGGGGGACTCTATCCTAAAAAGATTCTCGTAGAAAACGAGTAACCAAAACAATAATGAAATATCCTTCTAATATTCCATTCAATATTTTCTATCAACTTTGAAACACCTATGATGTGATGCCAACATGGGGTGGTGATCCAATTGGGACTTGCAGTATGGAGGGAGTATTTCAGATAAATGGTATTGGGATTTCTGTGTGAATTATAATTGGATGTAATTTTGACAAAATACGTTTGTTTTTGGTTAATATCATGTGATGTGGATTAATATTTTTTTAGTGTACTAACAAAATACAATTTTACCTAAATTTATTATATAATGATGTGTGGGAACCTATGATTTCCACTTATCTCTTGGTAGAGTTGAGATCAGCTAGTGGGGCATTTACCAATTAAGAGGAATTCCCATTCATAATAATGTGTCTGATGAATTTCTCCGTGCATCCAACACTTTGGAAGATAATAAAAAATTTCCTCAATTTAAAATTGATATATTGGTCTTAGAAAAGAAATCATTGTGTCAATTCCTTCATTATCATTCACTTATTACATTAAATTATTTTATAAAGATTTTTTTTCAAGACAGTGGTCTAAGGATGATGGTTCAATGTATGAGGACTCATCCACCTCTATAATCATGTCGTTTTACTAGTTCATATTGGAACACTCTCACGGGGGGACAACACCCCACATGAGGTCACCAGATCTACACAGATGTATCTCTAGAATTTGGCTTGGTAGGATTCATCCCCATTTTCCTGATGGGGTGTAGCTCTGCATATTGTGATTCATATACCAGTGTTCGGGTTTGAACTATAATGATGATATCCATGATGGCGATCTGACCAACCATTAAACTAACTATTCTCACTCTCTCTATCATATATAGAAGATATTAGTCCATATTCTAGAGTGAATACTTCCATATTTGTTTTAAATATTGTTCTAGTTATTATATTTAAGGGTGAATAAACACATTCTATGCTATGAATATCAATATTCCACCAAAATACCTCGCTACACCTTTTGGCCTAAATTGCACTATATTATTGATGTTCACCTGATATCTCTGGGAAAATATAATGCTCTCAAGTTGTTAAACAATCTCCTTTAATTTACTTTTCTTCTATATCCAACAACTTTAGAAATGGTGGTAGATAATAGCAGATGGGATTTAGTGGAACAGTCTTACATCATCTCATTGTGAGATGAGATTCTAGGTGCTCGAGTAGAAGGAGTTACCATCAGTTAACCCTATGATCTCTATATATTTAAAAAAATTGAATTTCAGTGGCATGTTTCATATTTACCTTTTACTATAATTAAAAAATTATCAAACTCGGTTATCCTTCATTACTACATTTAATTATGATGCATGAGGAAATTAAAATAGAAAATTATCTACCATCTGTGAAATATCCGACCAACTTATCATGGGGTTATTATGGAACGTGGGTGGAATAGTATCACATTGGGGTATTAGCGATGAAAATTTAATTGGTGCATAAACCACTTGATTCTCTTAATTCCATTCCTGGAATACCTTCCTCCCTGATTACTAAGGGAGAATGAATTACAGCCTGATGCTCAATGTTCTTCAGGGGAGCTTCTTCCGCAAGCCCCCTTTTCATTGAATATGTTAAAACAATGATATTTAAATCTGGTAATATTTTAATCCCTAAGGACTTTGTTCCTAGAAGAACCGAATTATGAACTCTTCCAATTGATGCCACACCAATCTTCCTGATCCCCTTAATAAAGCAGTATGTAGTTATGGGTGACTCTCCCACTTTGACATCACATTTTGGGGTCAATAAATCCATAGTTAAGGCAATTCATGTTCATATTCTTAGGGAATGGGAAAATTTTCGGTTGGATCCTAATGCTTCCATTGACCATCAGTTTTTTTGAAAATGGGCTTAGAACCAAATATACAAAACCATCATGGAGACTCCTTTGGAGAATTTTACTATTAAGGAAAATAGAATTTGTCAACATTTCTTTGGTTTAGGCATAGTCAGAGTTTTTTACTGGTACATTCAGGTCCATATCCATAAATTTATAATCTCTTGGGAGGATTTGGTCACCCATGAATGTGATCTTATATAGTTTAATCATTCCAAGTGTTTAGTAGATTTATTAAACATAATTCTATACAGATTCATCAATTAATTACTAAAGTGGAATTATTTAATGATCATATTTTCACACATATTGAAGAGCTATGATAATTTGAAGCTTAAATATCTTGGTAAAAGGAGTATTAGTCAACAAAAAATAATAGATTCTAATTCATAAATCAAAAGTGATTGATCAGAGGGCCTTCATTAAACAAATGTTCCTACGGGCTGAATCAGAAGTATAGAAAATAATACATATTGATAAGGCCAATAATGTAATTTATTAAACATCAGATGATCTAATATATAATGTAATTCAAGAATTTTAATAATCAATTTGATTATTTCTCATTTTTTATCAATGAAATTGAAAGACTCCAAGCTATGTATGTCCCTCAATAATTTTTCCAATGATGGAAAATTTTATGATTTTCAAGCATCTATATTTTCACTCTATATCTCTATCTAAATTCTAACGTTAATAAAAAAAATTACATATTTGAATGAAAGATAATGTAATTCCCAAATTCTACCCTGATCCAAGGGACTCGGTGATCATAGTTTTGACTATTATTATGGTTACATGACAAAACCTAAAAACTGTGCATATTTTCTATAACCACCTTATTTTTTTCCTAAGTCTACTATGGTGAAAAAATAGAAGGTGTGAATTTTATTTTTGTTAGGAATTACATTTTGTGTTTTTTAAAAAATATTTTTTATTACTTAATCACTTAGTTTTTAAATATTTCCTAAAATATGAAAATTATAGTTTTAGCGATCTGAGAATTGACTTTTACCTTGGTTTCCCTTTGTGGGCTTTCAGCCTAGTGTGCACTAGGTCTTATTTTGTGGGTAGTCTAAAATATTGAAATGTGGACTAATGAAATTTATGTTTTAGGTCCAACATCTTTTATCATGAGTGATGGGTTTACAAACCTGAACATGGATGAATGGTCATGGATATCCCAACACTGCATAGATATGTGAAGGGGAATTTTTTAGTCACTGGTTCATAATTTCAGGATTTAGAGAATGGTGTGTGGAAAATACATGAGGAGTAACCAAAAATTATTTTTGAAAGTTGGTTTCCAGTAATATTTTTAATGTATTATGATGATAGAAGAGGTATTCACTAGGGATGAACTATTCTACATTTAACATGACCCCTTTAATGGGAAATTTAGAACAATATAATAGGGAATATCATTTAATAGACAGAAAATGATTTGTTCACAACATTGACCCCATATTTCTGATTTCTAGGAAGATTGTGAGGATATGTACAGGATGGATGGTTTATCAAGGGGAGATATCTAATAATTATAAGTGAATCTGTATTCAAACTATCCCTAAAAGTGGAAACCACTATTCTATAAATTTATCTTGGGTGAAGGAGGGTGGATGCATAGTTCTTTTTAATTTATTGTGACTAGAAGATAGACCATGTATTTCAATGACTTCCAGCTATGACATAATATAAATTTAAATTCCTTACAACAAGGATATTGGGGATATATTTTTAATGTTGTTTCACTTTGATTGACAGATTAATGTGTGACCATTACATGGTGATTTTACTAAGAATGTTCGGTCATTATTAGACATGGAGACGGATTATTGTATGTTACAATCTAAGGGATTCTATATCTAAGGAGTGACATGAGACAAAAACATCATTGGGGATTATAGAGATAGAATAGTTCTTTCTAGAGAATGAATTATTCTTTGGTTTATCGGACTTTAGTGAACGTTTTATGAAAATATAACTGGAGTATATCAACACATAGTAAAAAAAGGTGTCCTTAAAACACTAGAAATCCATTTATGATGGATGAAGAAAGGTTACGGAGATTCATACTTCCCTGGATATAGATTTTGGTTTTTGTGTGGAATATTAATGATTATGGATGGATAATGTCATATCAAAATTATGCGATAAAAGTTATAAATACAATACTCATGTAGGCATTACCCATATGTAGGAATGGGGGCGTTTCATCTGGTTTGTTATGGATGGGCCCAAAAAATATGGTTTGGTAGTCACTATGTATCTCATCAAAGTGAGAATAAATCCATATGTAGTTCGTGGAAGGAATCACAACACATTGATCTATATTTAATGTGGATATTGGAGTTTTTTTAATATATGCTCAATAAAAGGGTGAGAATCTACATTATACCCTCCTATACAGATCTAGATAATATATTGGAGTGTGGGGGGATTTTTTTTATTGTGGTTATGGCTGGTCTGGGATATTGTATGTGGGTGTCTTTATTAATTTCACTGGAGCGAGAATCATGGAATACAAAGTTCTAGTGTGATATTTCTTTGTATAGGTCTGGCCCATGTATAGGGATGGGTTGAATTTTTTTATGTCATTGATGGACCCAAAATTGAATATATAGGCATCACTATATATCTTCTGATAATTTGAATCAATCCATATGTTGTTCATGGAAATATTCCTTTTTGGTTTCATGCTGTGATAACATCGGCCATGCAGTTTAATGTCGTGTGGTAAGTAATAAGGTGACTCATCATGAAAAAGAAGTCACAATTATTTATAAATTATATTTGGTTATTCAACTAATCAAATTTAAATATTCATATAGTATTTGTTATATGAGGCTTTCTAATTAGGTTTCCTAGGTAATCCAATTCTTAGTGCATGAAGTACGACTAAATTTTTACATCTTGTACTAAGAAAACTATTATAAAATTTAATTTCTAGTGACTAAGATGACATTGTGTTTTTTAGTTTTAGGTCATGTTTCTAGTACCATGCTTCATCTAAATGTTGAATAATAAAATCCAAATTGGTCCTAGATGTTATGACATTCCTTGAATGTTAAAATGGAAAATTTCAACCCTGATTCTGGGGGTTCTTTGAATAAGATAAATGATATGGAAAAAATATTCTAAGTATTATGGATATAGAATATTCCTCTCCTTAGGATGACATTTTATTCGGTTTAAAATATATTTTGTGGGTGATTTATGTAAATCCAAACTAGGGTGTATTATGCACAGTCAAACAACGGTTTCCTCTAGATAGTGAAATCTTATTGTCGAAGGCCAATGAATTATTATTAAATTCAGAAATTCCAAAAATATATAGTATGATATGTGGAAGTAATATGTAAAAGTACATAATAAGCATTAGGAACAATATTTCCCATGGACCGCGGAGTTCCTAACATATATATGGATCATATGTTTGGAACAAGAAGTTTTTCTCAATACATTTCTGCTCAACCACGACAACAGATCCCTGAGTCATTACAGATTTTGTGTAAATAGGAATCAAGCACCAAATAGTTTTTAAATAGGTTCTCTATGTAGACCTAACTCGTTCATAAGGAGGTGGAAATTTATTATTGGTTTTTTTTATTCTTCTACTATAGTTGGACCCAAAATTGAAATTTTTTTCATTATTTCATATCCCATGAAAATGGGAATCAATCCATATGATGATCTTGGGGGACATTATGGTAAAAAAATGATAATAGAAGTTGGGGTGGTCCACTTTGGTGAGGAAATTGAGGTATCTCATGATTTTCATGAGCCATACCATGTATATTGAATGGGGTATGAATACCATTTATCATCATGTGATAAGGACCTTGGTATAAATTCCACTCATACCTAATCACATGAGGCATCCCAGGTTTTCCCTCAGGTAGTGTAGTAATTTATCATTTCATGGATTTCATTGTGATGGTGTGAAAATGACTTAAATGGGCTTATGTGGCTTACTAAGCAATGCATTGACAAGAAAGAGGGATATTTGAAACCATTCCATCTCAAATTCAATAGAAATAATACATAGGGTCCATAATCATGACACCATATAGAATGGAATTTGTGAAAAGATGATGATGGGGATGGACCCATGGATCGAGACCCTGGCATCGATACATATCCAATGACGGTGGGAATCCAACCACACTTATTTCCGAATGTGTAAATCTCTACATAGGTATGACCCATATGAAGAGGGTGGAATTATCCATATTGATTGTTGTGAATTGAACCATGATTGTAAATTTCTGTGTCATTGTGTATCCTTTGATGATAGGAATCAAGTCACATGTACTTATTGATTAAACGATCCATGTGCAGGTCTGACTCAAGTGTACGGAGGGGGAATTTTATGTTCATTTATTGTGGTTGGATCACATCGCCCAAGGTTTTGATCCATTCAAGAATGTGAATGATGATTTTTTTTACCAGCAAGAAACAAAATCTGACATGAATTGTGGTCTGTAAGAAAAAATTCATTGAAAACCTTCTTATAGATGGGTGAAAGATTATGTCTTGGACAAATTTAAGAGACCTAAACATCACTACATATCTTATGATGAATGGAGTCATGACATAGATCTTTCTTAAATGCAAGTGTAATGAGAGACAAACACTAAGTGTATTGTCCCTCTAAGGTGAGGTCCACAATAATGTATAGTTTTATATCATGTAAGGGTAATCAACCATGTAGTTTAATGACATTAGACACAGAATCAGGGTGATCACTTTATGGTATTTCATTTAGAAACATGAAAATCTTATAATGAGATAATATGTCTCGATCATGTGGGGAAGCCACGATCATAATTGCTAAGCTCGCATGATCTGATCTCACTCTGAGAAACAATAAATGGAAAAATATTCATCATGAAATTGGGGAAACAAGTGAAAATATAAGATAATTTTGAATCATTGGGTTCCTAGGTCATGTTGCAGGATCTAGAAATCCCCACATATCTCATTGTTATGCGAATGAATCCATACATAGTTATAGAATACAATGAATCTTGACATCATACATCATGGTCTTCATATAGGCAGTTTTATGTCATACGATGATTAAGATTATGCTATGAAGTTTAACTTCATAAATATAGGATGCTGGTGTCACTAATTTTATTGTCATGCTACATGTATGGATATTGTTCTATTCATTATAATATATTTCTATTAGGACCTAGTTGTTTTGCATTGTATTATCATGAAACAGGGACAAATGTGGCGATGTGAAATTTAATGTCTTGTTTCTAAGATCCAATTGTCATATAGTTCATCATCATGGAACATGGATAAAAATTCTATATAGTTTAATGTCTTATTAGTCTGACAAATTTGACGTATCCTACAAAATTTATCTTGAGTAACCATGTATAGGATGGATTTGTGGTAATTTTTTCATCCATCGAGAACAAATAATAGGATCCATTAGAGTAGAATTTATGTATAACATAAGGTCCCTCGCACTTTTGTTCCAACTTTGGAGGTTTCTTTTCAGGTATCATGGGAGTCCCTAAGACAGACACGATCTCTCCCACAAGGAATGATCAAGGGATTACTTTCATATTATAGGCTAAAGCAATCCAATTTTGTTGGACTTACAATCGATGCAACGTCTGTAGTCTCATCCCATCATGTAGATCAAATTTATCAACTCATTCCTAGGATTTTTCATCATTAGATAGTTGCTCGTAGATGGAATTACAAAGCGTGTCATGTTGAATATCGATGGATAGGACCACCTTTGTCCCATATACCAATGAGAATGGGGATTCCTCTATGGCAGTGTGGATTGGGGTTTGTTAATCCCATAAGGAATGAATGATCATATAAAGATAAGAATTTTTATTCTTACCATCTATATGTTTTTAATATATTTTATATGGTCTTGTTGAATGCTTCAATCTGTTCATTAGCAGCTACATTATAGTGGGATAAATGGTTAGATTTTATATTATACTATATATATATATATTTTCTAACATAGTAGAATATAAATTGGTGTATTTTTCCTTCAGTATTGTTTGACGGACACAAAATTTGATAATGATGTTGGATTTCACAAAGACGACAATATTTCTGGAACTTACCACTTTGATATGTACAGATTCAACCGACTTTGAGAAGAATGTGGTTGCAGTGAGAATGTACTTGAACTGTTTGGATTTTGCAATAGGATATAGTCCCATAATTTCTATTATGTATTTGGATAATGTCCATGATTATTTGGAAGTATGTTGAAATTATTTGTTTTGATGACTGAAGTTGGCAAGAATAATGAAAATTATTGATATATTTTGTGAAATTTTATATCATAGTGAGTCAATAGTACATGATCCACCCTATTTGATGGGAAATCATGAAACCTAATTGTTGGGAATGTCTTCCTATGATGTGAACTTCTATTAGGAATGTTGTGATCTCTTCTCCATCAATTCAGTTAATAAGGACCCCTTTGAGGCCTCGATTATAGAATGTTTTTTGATGATTTGTGTCATAATATAGAAAAAAAATTTATTTATCATCTTGATATATTTGATTTATAATTTTTTTATAATGGGAGGACTCCGTTTTTACTGTAGTTTAAAATGGTGGTCACCCACCTAGTGAAAGTACCATATTATTCACGGATAGTTCAAACTTCAATGATCTCTTCTATGTCGGCTTGAAAGAATAGCGATACCATACGATGATGTATAATGTTAGGGATTGTTTCATCATAGTATGGATATTGTAGAGAAAAATGTACATTTCCCATGGAAAATGCTTTCTTATTTTGCGAGTTACGGACACGAATCAGAGTCATTTCCAAAGGGAATTATTTCATTTGGACATGGATGTGGTATAACAAGATAATTATCTCATCATTTTTTATTCAATAATCACCATTGACCTTCTTGATGACCAATTCCAAATATCATTTTTTCTTTAAGATATCTACTTGAACATAAAGGTCCATCTTCAGCCCTATAACGGGGGTCTTAAATTCTACATCATTGTTTATACATCCATTTTTTACAATAGGAATGAGTAATTAAAGACATCCATTTTATGGGAAATGATTAAGAATCTCATCCACCTTAGGTTATTTCAACCACATCCCTAGTGGACTTGTGGATTGGTCGCCCAAATACGTCTACCACATTTGGGGCCACTCTTGAAATGAAAAGATATCATCATTAAAAAGTTCAACATTCAATGATTTAATTTTTTAAGGGATTATCTATAAGGAAATAAACCAATGCCTCGCCTTTTATTGATTTCTAAGGCTGAAACTGGATAACAAAATACAATAGGATGACCAACCATGGTGATAGATTCCCATTCAACATCAGATGGATGATTATGTATTTGAGTGGATTTAAATGAGATACCAAATTTAGCAAGTGATGATGCAGGCAATAATTTAGTTTCAAGACCATAAATATTACATCCAATAGTCTTGTCTCGATATCTGAATAATGAGTCTCAACATAGATAAGGGTTCGAATATGGTAATAAATAATTTTTTCACTCTTTACATAATTATCTTGTGCATTTATGGTACCCATAAACTACTCTTGGGTTGTCACATATAATTTTACTGGCCATCCATCTATTAGTTGTATTATCAATAGAGGGATCCAAGGATATTTCATTAGACTATCTACTACTTCTGTATAGTAACTAGTACACTAATATGTAACCCCTTTTTTCATCATCCTAATGAACGAAAAATATTTTCTTCTATGTTTTGAATATAAATCAGTTAATTTATTCCAATTTTATTGAAGTCCTCTAAATTATTTGAGGTTTTGAGGATGTCAAAATCAAAGAATATTTTTTTTCTCAGGGTGAACATCCATTCCATGAATGCATACAACAAACATGAGAAAATTCCATGAGATAACACCGAAATCAAATTTCAAGTGTTTCATTTTCATGATGTGTTGCCATAATTTTTTATAATGTTCTGAGATCATCCAGGTGGTTAGAACACATTCAGTATATAACTACCATGTCATCAATATAGCATTAGACCAGCTTTCCCAAAAAAGTATTTATGTTGTTATACATGGTGTGTTGGTATATAGCACATGAATTCTTGAAGACAAATTAAATTACCCAATAGGAAAATACTACCAATGTTTCCATTAAAGAAATGTATTTTTCAAACAAATAGGCCCTTAGTATTTCATTATACCTTGAATAGTCATCAATGAAGGAAAGGCCTAGATATCCGGCTAATGCATCAACCAATAACTATCTGATTGGAACCGAGAAGTCATATTTAGGACATTTCATGTTGAGATATCTAATGTTTATGTATACCCCATTTTCCAAATTATTTTTCTTAAAAATGAATATATTATCCATCCAATTATGGTATTGTCCCTGCAAAATAAAATTAAACCCAATGATCTTATCAACATCAGCTTCATTTTTGGAAGCCTAAGTCAGATGTGTCCTTTTGACAACATTCTCATAGCCTCAATGTTTCTTTCATATACCCAGATGATTGGTGGACACCATAGGATCATGGTCTATCATTTCTATGTTGTTCCCCGAGAACACATCCCAATGATACATCAGAAATTAGGTACATATCCATTTCTCTTCATTTTACATGGTCAAACTGAACAAAGTGGGATGTGCGTCATCTTCCATACTAATATTTATCTCTCTATTTTCATCAATAGTCATAGATACACCCACCTAAAAAGTTTGAGGGGGTGTCCCTTGGGTCCTATACCTCATCTTTTTTACACTTCTTTTTTCACTTCTGATTCACTCTTGGGGAAATTGGTGATGAAGGAAATTATTCACTTTTAGAATAGTAGTGAATATCATAACAACCAGAAGATGATGTGACTTCCACTGACCTCTCAGACATTGAGGGGAATCATTGAAGTTTTAATGGAGAGACAAGGGATAGAGAGTGAGTATCTTCGATTTCTCATAGTTACATGAGAGATTCTTCAGAATCAAATGATTAAATTTTTATCTAATAAAACCCAAGAGATGGGTTATGTGAATTTCCATCTGATCTTTTACTGTTTTCTATATAGTCAATGGTATTTACACTACTGTTGGGCTTGTTTTTCTTAAATGATAACATCAAACTTTTTTAATATGCTCTTGGACATGGTCTAATGTTCCTAACCTAATTGATGGGAAATATGTACTCATAACTGATATATTTAAAGTTGTTGGCCTGGGTCATTTGTAGACCATTTGGGGCCATGAACCAAGTGACACCATCATCTATGGGCCATTTACTCTCTCCATGATGAATCATTCATCATTATAATGTGACTAGTAAGATTCAAATGAGGCCTAATCTGTATTAAGCATAGTTATTTTTCTATAAACACAGTATTTGATGTCTTAATGGTATGATTATGGGATTTACACATTTTGATTCAACCAATTCATTTTCATAAAATCATTGAGGGTTGTATCCAGCATAAAAACTATAAATTCATAGTCATATAAAAGGTCTCCAAATTGATCTATGATCGTGATTTGGCCATGTGTATTTGGATTCTGTTTTCATAGACCTATAATATTAGGGAAGAACGTGATTGATTAACAACATTGTTTCATGGCCAGTGAAGTGTCCACACTATATTGATATAAAATCCTGAACCATTGTTGACGAAATACCTTCGAACATCGACTCAATTTATACTTACTAACATGTACAAAGGTTTGATGTATCTCAATATAACGAAAACATTATCTTTATCCGTAAATGAGATTATCACATAAATTCTTCTAGGATAATTCATTGTTTAATTGAATTAATCAATGAAAAATTCATCTTTAAACTCTTTATGTATCAGTAAAGCCTTAATGTGTGCTTACCTGATGTATTTGGAAAAACAATGGGCGTCCAATATTGATAACATTGTTGGACCAGTGATAATTTCCTTAAGAATATGTAATTCTAGGATAGATTCATACACTTCCTAATATGTAGCTACTCATTCATAGTAACATTAGGGGTTGGAGTAGTTGATATATATGGATAGACCCTCTATTAAATTGTTGGAGGACCACTTTTCATGGAAGGTTGGATGGAACAAGCCTACTTTCCTACTGAGGGTGATCATAAAAATGTTCATCTTATGATTGATTCTCTTTGATGATCAGGTCAAGTTGGAAATTTTCATGTGATAGGTGATTTACCCATTTTTATTGGTCTTTTTGAATATATATTCCATGATTTTCTGCAACATTTTATAGTTCGAGTATAGACGTGGCTAGAATTTCATTTTCAATCATGACTACATCTTCCACTATACCCTCAGTTCTTGTGACCACTTCCTCTAATTCCCTAATCATTTGAATGGAACTCCTGTTCATTTCCACACTCATCGTCATAGAATGGATCCATTATGTGAATGTAATTAATGGAACTAAAGAATAAATCTTCATCTAATGAGGATTTTTTATTTCCACCATCACTGGTGGTACCATTTGACTAGGTGGTACCCATTATTTTGAGACTTGAGGCATAATGGTTAATAGATTCAAATATATCTTTGGAATTTGAATTTTTTTCATCATCTGTTGCTTTCTCCTCACCCTTGTGGACATGTTTCATTAAATACAAGCTTCCAGAGGACCAAAACATTGATAAAGTTGGTCATGTTGCAGTGGGATAAGTGGAGGGCATAGATAGTTATTTTAACTATTCATGGAGGATATAATGAATTCAGTTGAATTTTTTTCAAGTCAAATAACCCCCAAACATCTAAAAACCTTTTTTAGAAACTTCATTTCATTTACTTTTATCTTCCAGAGTTTTAGTGAAGACATATGCTACATGTTCTGGTGGTTTTCCCAAATTCACCATCCCTGAATCTACATTTTCAATCAGATTTCATTGAATAAAAATCATAACTCATGATTGTGCTGTAGAATATGGAAAAATGTTAAATAATATAGTCATTCATATATACCCAACTATATGGGCCTCTTGGAATTTGGTAGGCGGAGTATGTAATTGTATATAACTACAATAAAGTAGTCATGAACTTGCTCATCTCAGAATGAGTAAAATTTATTCCTTATCTCCATGAATTAATTTTTCCTGGGGGTTGATGATGCCTAGGGTGTTCCCGAAAATATGGTGTGGGATTTGGAGCTAGATCAGTTATAAATGATGGATTAGTGTGTTGGACTTATCCTCTTCCATTCCAATTCTCTTTCCTGTGTTTGATGTACATATTCGAGACTTAATCATAGTAAAATGTATAGAATCTTTAATGTTTTTAGAAATTTTAAAAGATCCCCACACCATCCCATATATCATAAAAGGATGATTCATTCTCATTACTCATAATTGAGGGTCACTATACAATTATAAATAAAATATTCTTATGGATGTTATAGACTCACATAGTAGCTCAATTACTTCCACCTGGAAATGAATTTCATGACCCTCTCATTATAATACTGTTTGAAGTTTGAGAGTTCAAAGATCATTGTCTTTTATAGTGTTCATCTAAATTATATGAGAAACATCCAATGGAGGTCTTACCTTTCTTTGATTGACGATTATGGAAATTACGTGTACCAAAAGAAGGTTATCCCATATGAGGATTTCATGAAGCATTTTTGTTTCAATGCATATTATAGTATAGGGGTTCCGATAATGTTGAAAAAATTAGACAAAATTTGTGTTAGATGATGATCCACGTCTCCTAATCCATTAAATATTGGAAATTTATGACTCTTGAAATTTGATTGAGGTGTAATGTCAGTCACCCATATAGGGTAACGATTCCATTTCGGATTTTCTAGTTGATGCCATTCCAATAAAGCTTTTAATAGAGAATCCAATGACTCAATAGTATTGATTAGAATTTGATTTATATTTGGTTTAATGGGGGCTTAAACAAGGTAGGAAATAAAAATTTCATGACATGCTATCTCTTCCAATATATGGGGCTGATATCTAGTAGGGGAAATATTTTGAGGTTCTCCTAAATCAAATGGGGTTGTTTCCCTAAGGGTGGGAAATCTAGATATACATCCATGATCAGATTTAGGTAAGATGATGGTCTATTAATAGAGTCAATAAGATGTCATGTTCCTACATTAGTCAATGTGTTGAACCCTAGTTATTAGAAATTAGTTGTATTAAGTGTCAGTTGAGGAACATACCATATAATATATTTTATAGGAATGTAGCCTCTAAGATGTTATGAATTGATTATTATCAAGTTTTTCACCTCTTCTTCCTACCGAGAGAATTACTCTTCAATTTTTTAGTTTTCAGCTTCTTCATAAAGTAGTATTTATGTATCCTTTCCTTTATCGATTACTTTGGAATATATTTACTAACTATGTAGAGATGGAGTGGTTTATAGAATCCTCATATTCCGAGCTAGACTTTGCTTCATATCAAGAACACCTTTAAAATAGTATATATCATGTTCCGAGTGGAACCGTCCTCTTCTTTCTACTTAGCATTGTTGTTATATCTAGTTTGATTCGTAGGGTTAAAACCGTTGACATTCATCGATGTATAATTTATTACATGAATTTTATTTTCTAGATAATTATTCGATGGTTTTTTTCACATTAGGATGCTTCTTCATTACTTTTAGGGTCATATTTGATCTTCCTGATAAAGAGTACCCCATAGGGAACTAACACACAACCTTGTTGTACAAGTCCCTTATAGGAGAAATGGGTTATGAAACATGGAAAACTGGGAGACTTCATTTCATGGTTATACCCCCAATCACAATAAAGTACTATTAATATAGCGTGTGAGATTGAGGTAAAAATTCCCGCATACCTATGAGATGTGGTAGCTCTCATTCTTCTAATTTCATGCCTTGGGAGGAATTTTTAAGTATAGCGGGGGAATTATTTTATAAAAATTCCCCCATCCCCATGGGCTGGGGTAGATCCCATACTGTGGTGGATACTACTACTGCCACTACACTTTTTATCTCATTCATCATTGTTTGAGAAAGATTTTGGTTAAATGTAGAATCCATATGAATGCACCTTTCTTATGAGTATATTATTAGTGCATATTTATTGGATTTACTATGTGACAAGCCTGGTTAATGTTCTGGATTGTACGATTTATGAGTTTCTCAATGGTTTTCTCTCATCATGCCTGATGATTTTGAGACTTATTCATAGAAAATTCTTTCTAAGTATGCCATATTCATTTATGATGTGTTTTTTTACATCCTCTCTTGAGTAATTAAATTATTGGATAGAATCTCTAGTGGAATTTACTAACTGGGGTGTGAAGTGAAATGCAAAGATCCATGTTCACCCAATCCTAGGATATAAACATTGGTAGGGGAATTGAAACGTTGAACACATAATTGATGTAATGTGTTGATGCATGTAAATTGAAAATCATTCTGACACTTCTTTGATCATGGTCTTCATGCAACAATAATGGATTCCAAGTCAATTTGATGATGATGATCTCTCAATAAACTAACATAGTCTACATAACCTTCATAACAGAAGAACCTCGCCTTAAAATAGAGGAGAGTTTTCCAAATATTTAGAGGGATATTGTGTATACACTATTTGGAAAATACCTCTATACGTTTTACTAAGAAGTATCTAAGGGATCAAATATGATGGCTATATTATCCTCATCTAGTTTTCATCTCATATTTTTCTATTTTTCTACCTGATATTACTCTACTTGTTCAGCTGAACACGGGTACTTCATAACTATTTTATCATGTATTGGGGATATTAGGGGTCTCTTTGGCATGAAAATAGTCCATATGTGATTCAAAGGGTGAGCATTACCTTAGAATATTCTCTCATTGAGATTGAATTTCACCTATTATAGAGAGGGTGTTGAGCATGACTAGTCTCATATTCCCAGTCACCTCAGAATATGAGGGCCTTCTCATATTAAATCTTGTTAGGAGAGTACCTTATTGTCCAATATTCTAGAAATGGGGATATAATTCATGTTTATCATCAGGAGAAGTGCTATCTAAATTGATTAGTTTTTTCCCCTGAGGAAAGATTTTATGGTGATCTTTATTGGGAAGACCTCTACATGTATTAGTAGAAGAGTTGTTAAGAGAAGTATCATGATTTCTACTTCTAGTTTATAAATTTGGTAATAGATCTGCAGGATAATGGGACACCATTGAAATATGATTTATGGCCTCAAGAACACCAATATTTAGTAGTGTAGGGCTATAAGTATACTCTGGGATTTTGAAGTACCCCAAGTGGGATAACATTTTCGATTATCTAACATGGGAACATGGAATAAAAGGATAAAATTGACAATTCCCATACATGGTAATGGGTTTTGGTGACTCCAATGTTGATGTTGGAGAATGTCGATGTGTTTTTGGAATTTCAACCAGGATATATGCCAACCCTAGAGTGACCCCTAAATTTGGATGGTAATCTCTAGCTGGAACGGGTATTTCTGCCAAATCTGATTATCCCTTTATCAATTAATATTGTTGATGAACTTCAGGGATAAGAAAATGAATGTATGTATTCACCTAAATGATATTTCTTTTGTACGGATGGGTCAATCCACATAAGGTGGTGGGTTCATGGGACCGACTGTTAACATCGGTTTTTGAGAAGATCACACCTTGGTAGGTTTATAGGATGTGGATATGTATTCATGTTTGACCTTCCATCATTTCTAGGACGTTCTGTGAAACATCTTTAGAGGGAATAGGGATGTATACCCATTTTGGATTAGGGGTAGGTATACAAGTTTTCTCCAGGTTTATAGCTAAGATAAATTGAGTGGGTCCCTTATTTTTATCATATTTTCCTATCAGTCTTGATATGTATAATCAAGGATTTTCATTTTCTCATAATTTTTCACCGTATTTTCTTGACATGCTTGATATGATCGAGTTAGTTTTTTTATCTACTTGTGGCGTGCTACTATATTCGACTAGAGGGTATGACATGAATGAGTAGGTATTTGCATCTTCTCGTAGTGGGCCATTGTATTTGACTAACAGGGTTGATAAGAGTGCACAAGACATTGCATCTGCTCATGGTTTTCCAACATATTTACCTAGATGAATTGTTATGAGTGAGGTTAAATTTCCATCTGTTTGTGGTTTTTATTGTATTTTCCTGATGAGATTGAAATGAGTGATCATGGAATTCATCTTCTTGTACTTTTTCATGGTATTTTATTGATGGGATAGATATGTGGGAGTAGGGATTTGCATATGCTCAGGGTTTTTTTCCGTATTTTATTCGATTTATTGATACGAGTGAGTGGTAATTTTCAACTACTCATTATTTTCACTATATTTTATTAATTTGATTGATATTTATGAGAATGGACATTCATCCACACATAGCTTGTCACTATATATTACTATCATTCTTGATATGAGTGAGCAAGAATTTTCATCTTCTCAAAGTTTTCCATCATATTTAATAGGCAGAATTGATATGTGAGAACATATATTTGCATCTTCTAATAATTTTCATCCATATATACCTTACATGATTGATATGTGTAAGAAATTATTTTCATCGGCCCTTGGTTTTTTGCCACATTTTCTAGATAGGCTTGATATGTGCATGTAAGGACTTGCATCTTCATAGAGTTTATCCATGAATTTGAAAAACCTGATTGATACGAGTGAGTGGAAATTTTTTCCTTCTCACAATTTTCCACTCTATTTGTCTAATAAGATTGATATTCTTAAGTTTCAATTTGAATATGCTCAATCTTTTTCACTATATTTGATAGGTGGGCTTCACTTGCCGGAAATTGAATGATATCTTATTTCAGATTATTCTACTGTCTTTCTCTATAAGAAACCCTAGGGGACTAGGTCCAGAAGACATGGTATGGGATCCTTGGGGCTATTACAGCTTCAAGGTGAGGATGTTGGTCTATGTTGCATTGGTTGTGATTACTTATGATAGTATCCCTTAGGTGGGACCCTATGATACTAGGTTGAAGTTATTGGTGAGTATTTTTTCATAATCACTATAGTAAGGGAGGAACTTGTTATCATATTATAGGGTCATGCTCCAAAAATGTTTTTCGATGGATATCAATAATGTTTGGTTAAATATCTCTAAAAATTATTGACAATATGGATTGTTGGACTTTATAATATGGAGGGAATATCGGCCTTCCTATAATGTTGGGAGAGTTTCATTTTGATATTACACTCACATGGGTTCATTTTAGAACTAGTGTTGAAGACAATGGGTACGCAATGTAATCTTATTTTAGGTTAAGGACTTAGATTTTGATGGAGTTGATGTGAGAATCTTTGTAAATAGGTGTGACACCATTTTGATTGAAGAAATTTCTAATGAAGATTTCCTACATTATATGTGAAAAACACAACCAAAAAATCATTATCAAAGTAGAATATAAAAAAATTAAAATGTGCATGATCAATTGGTTTATTTGGAACTCATTATTTTTATGTGTTAAAGGGGCCGGAAATATGTGTGGTGTAACCATATTGGTGAATGATTCACATCTGTTTCTCCATTTTGATTCTCAATAAATTGTGGCATTGTGATTATACATTATAGATTGATTGTGCATGTTTCAATGTTTCTCAATCATTCTTGTTAGGTTCACTATTTTGTTTTTGATGTAAAAATTGCATTGTGATTACAGTCAATGACTTGACATTGGCAGTTTTAATGTTATGTAATAATTCATTTTGGATTTGCCATTTTAGAATGTCTTCCAAAATTATTTGTTCATATTGTTATAAATAACCAATAGTTCCCTTATACGATATATTTTAAATGATTACATTCAAAAGGAAGGCGATTATTATGAGGTGGCCCAACAACACATTGGGACTCACATTGGTCAAGAGGATGACAGGTATGGATCATCACACCCATTTAGGGGAAATTATTTCCTATTAGGAGAGTCTCTTGTATTTCTAATTTAAGATGTGTTCATGAATCCTTTGTACATTCCCATGTATGACCTTGGTTACCATGGGGAAAATAATCAATTATTAGAATGCATTGAATTTAGAATCATCTTTATTTACATGAGTTTCTTCATAACTAGAGATATTTGAATATATCAACATTTATCCATTAATCGTACCCGTTTATGGATTTATTAGGTATTACTTAATCATTTATTATTATGATGTTATTTTTAATCCATAATATGAGGCACTCTGAAATTTACACTCACATAGAGAATTTTGAATTTCATTGTTATTGATATCGGTCCCATAATATGGGTTTCCTACGTATCCTTGTGAAGGGATTCACATCCTAGATATTTTAGTGCCAGTTAATGGGACACTTCATACATTTTTAGGTCATGTGAAATGGACCAAAACATATAGTTTAACGTCATTTGTTAAGTACACCTAGGTGAACAATGGTTGGTCAAAGATTGGTGTCTCACATATACCAAAGCGGCCTAAAGTACATAGAAGAAGTGTGGTATCCCAAATGTGGGGAATGATCTTATTGTGAATATGACCCAATGAGGCTAGTGATGAGAGTACTTATAAAGGATTGTGTCCCTCTGATTCAGATGCGACCCACTAAGAATATAATCCATAAAGGATGAGGGTGTAATTGTGGTGTTGGTTTTTGACCTCAAAAAGGACTCCTATATATCCCAGTTGGTCAAAAATCAAATCCAATGTAGTTCAAGAATGTGTTAGGTATTACAACTATAGAAGAGGAACATTAAGGATACTTCATCAAGGATATGCCACTTTTAAGATTTTCCTCATAGAAAATGTGTCCCTTTGAGAGGATAGTGACTTGGTATTGGCGTCTTATACCGAGTAGGAGGCCCATGTTTCAGAAATCTTGAGGAAAAAATCAATTCAAGTTGATTTTTCAGTTTAGATGGGTGTTACACTTGAATGTATTAATTTGGAATGATTTTTTTTGGGGATTATGCTTTTTTAGAGGTCTATATACATTGTATTATGTGAATTTCATGATTTTCGTCAACCTCTAAGACCATGTGAGTGATGCTCAATGTGAGAAATAATAAGAATTGGTAGATCTAGAAACCAGACAATATTTATTTTACATTGGTGTATGAGGCCTATGATCAAAGGTATAGGTAAAGAGAGAGCACTAGCACTCATCCCCTATATTACATTGGTAATCAAAATTGTCACATCGACCCCTAAAAATGACATAGAATGAAAATTAGAGAAATATTGAATCCTATAGAAAAAAAGTCTAAGGACTGACTCCAAGAGGGATGCCCAATTCATGACTTAAAAGAGGGTAAGTGATGTATCCAAAACTAGTCTCCATAGAAGTGATATGCCAGTGGCTCCTATAAAGAACTATGTTTTTGAACAGGGTTAAAACATGAATGTTTTTAAAAAAAATTATTGTAACGATGGGTCGAATTTTAAAACCATGATCCAGGAGGATGTTTCATGAGTTGTGATATTTTAATCTTGTTTATATTGAGCTTTATAAAAGTCTCAAGGTTTTTTTGGATGGCTAGATAAGATTCAGAAGAACCAGACCAGTCAGTTATGTTCACCCGATTTGTACATGCTTAGTAAAATTGTGCTGGTAAGCCATTTGTGATAAAACAGGTGTCTAGTAGAAGATATATGGTATGTGTGTGGTCTGTTAGACCGTGTGAGTCAATCTATGTGGCTTACCCAGTTTTGAGTTTCATGTAAAATTATTTGATTAAATTTCAGGTTAAAAAGATTTTATTTAATGATGGGAAATGGGGGTTTAATTTATTTAAATTCATGGTTAATAGTAATTTAATTAATTGATTCGAAATCTGAGTTTAATTGAATTAAATAATAGATTGATAGAATTTATTAAAATGAATATGAATTAGAGAATTTATTAAATTAAATTCATTTGAATAGATTTTAATTAAATGACTTTTTTAAATGGGGAGTTAGGGTTTATCTAAGAGGTGCAATAAATGATATGATTAAATTGGGATTTGGGTGTTATTAAAGAGGTGTAATAAAGTATTTGTTTAGATGAGGAGTTAGGGTTTATCAATGGGGTGTAAAAAATGATGTGTTTAAATGGTGAGTTGTGGTTTATTAAATAGGTTTAATAAATGATTTGTTTAAATGGGGAGTTGGGGTTTATCAAAGAGGTTTAATAAATTATGTCTTTATATGGGGAGTTGGGGTTTATTAAAGAGGTGTAACAAATGAGGTGCTTAAATGGGGATTTGGTTTTATCAATGAGGTGTAATAAATGATGTGTTTAAATAGGGATGTTGGGGTTTATCAATGATGTGTAAAATCAAATGGTAATAATAATAATAATAATATAATAGTGATTATTATTATTATTTATATTATATTAATCCTTTTAGTTAATTTGGTTTTATAATTAATTTTAGAGGAGAAAGAAGTAGGGAGACGCACCGCAATTTTCTCCCATATGTGACACCCAACTCCCCTTGGCTCTCCCATGGTGGCATGCTACCCCCGTCAACCCAACTTCCTCTCTCTGTATCAGAACAAGGTTGTTCCTTCATGATGATTCTATGTCTTGACAAAGTGGGTCTTTCTGTATATGCTTGATTGTTTGTATCGGCTATTTCAGCAATCTGTCACCTGTGACACACCCATGATGCACCACCCATGGGTTTCACACCACCCCTCCCATGGGCTCTTCTTCGCACAACTATCTTCTTCCAATACCTTCATGATTGTTGTCCTTATTGGAAATGTGATTCCGTCATCATGAATTTTGTAGTTTGAATCATTTTTTTAGCTCTCCATCACTAGGTCTCGTTTAAGATGAAACCCTATATTCTGGTTTAATTCAGTTTCTTCTTTTCTTACAGTTCTAGTTGATGTTAAAGATATCTCAGGACCTGTCGGTCTGTATTCCAATGACCACTGCCAAATGTGTGGTGGTTTGGCTTTATTCATTTCACCACCATCATTTTTAGGTAAAGCTATATAACTATGAATTGGATTATCATATCATAAATTCATTACTTATGGTTTATTTGAAATGTGTTCATTTAATTGGGTGTTCGTTGTCCCCCACCACAATAATTTTTGGTGCTGGTATTTTTTTTAGGGTGTTTTGGTCCATTTCCACGTGAGTGACCACTTATGTTGAAGTGTGTGTGTATGATCGAGTAATGAATTTTACTTAGAAAGAAGTGATTTTCCATTATTTAAGGTGGGGCTCTCAACATTTCATAATTAATAAAAGGAAGTTTTGTTTATTTACTACATTTGGTAAAGATGAATGTAATATTTGAAAATATTATTAAATTGGTTAAGATGAGATAATTAATTATGAATTAATTACGTTATTTGAGATAATTTTTATGAAGGTATTAATTATGAGATATTAAATTTGGTTTGGATGAGATAATTAATTATGAATTAATTATTTTCATTGGGATAATAATTATCTGGGGATTTAATATAAGATATTAAATTGGCTAAGTTGAGATAATTATTTAGGAATTAATTTTGTTCATTGAGAAGATAACTATTCATAAGATTAATTATGAGATATTAAATTGGTTAAGTTGATATAATTAATTGTGAATTAATTATGAGTTATGGTATTGTAATATAGAGATGAATTCATAGAGATGATTAATTGATGAATTAATAAAATTTATTTAGATTGTTTCCTTGTGACTGGTTAATTATTTAATTCACTATAGTAATTATTGTTATAAGTTAATTATTGAGTTAACTAAATTACATGAGGTGTTTAACTAATTGTGGAATTGGTAATGAGATTAATGATGATAATTAATTAATGATTTAATTATATTATAATCCAGTGAATAATTACATGGACATTCATGGGTATGTGAGTAAGGAATGGTAACATGGATATTCATTGGTGCATGAGTATGGAATGGTAACATGGGCATTCATGGGCGTGAGTATGGAATGGTAACATATACATTCATGGGTATGTGAGTATTGAATGGTAACATGGACATTCATGGTGCCTGAGTATGGAATGCTAACATGGACATTCATGGGTGCGTGAGGATGGAATTATAACATGTACATTCGTGGGTTTGTGAGTATGGAATGGTTACAATGACATTCATGGTATGTGTGTATGGAATGGTATCATGAAAATTCATGGTTACGTGAGTATGGAATGGTTACATGAACATTCATGGGTGCATGATCCCTGAATGATAACTTGGACATTCAAGTGTATGTGAGTTATGGAATGGTAACATCAATCAATTGGGTGAAATATAAGAATGGTAAATTAATCTTTTTTGTGGTTAAAAAGGATATTATATAATTTGATAACCAGTTAATTATACATTATTTATTTATATATTGTTCATTCTGAAACTATTATTCCAACTATGAGCTGAAGTAGGTATCATCATCTGGTGGCCCTTTGGAACATGGATGGGTTGTTGGTTGTTTATTTAATTCTATTATTACTTCAATATACCTACACGCTGTTTAGTTTTATTGCATTGTATAGATTGAGCTACACACTGGTGATCCCATCCTACTGAGATTTATATTTCCCACCCTATCCCATCCACCAATTCATTGGGGTACCTGAGTAGACTCTAATTGTTTACAGGACCTTGGTCATTTCTTGTTGATGTTTACTTTTACCTTGGAGTTACGAGCAAAGGACCGACCGAGAGATTAGTCTGCTCATGGAGATCACCCTTGTTGATTTGGGCCTTTTGTTTTTTTGTAATGTGAGGGGAAAGATGATTATTTTTTTACAAATTTTAGATATATACCAACATGACATGAATATATTGTATAAACTGATGTAAGCCATTTTATTTATTGTGTTTTTATTATAATTTACATCCACTAATTCAGTTATTGCTTTATACTATATTCATTGTTGTTGTCTATTTATATATTGTTCTACTATATTGAAATCTCTGATATGAGGATATAGTCTCTGCACTTAGTATCCATACACCCTTGAAGCTATTCAGTAGCCTCAGACGTATGTGGAGGTGCTCTTGAGGTCATGTGGTTATCGGTCCATTTACCAGTTCGATGGTAATACAGGTTGGGATGTTTTAAAGTGGTATCGTAAGAAGGTTGTTTGTTCATTTTTCATTCGTCCTTATATTTTGTGGTGGTAGACAGGAGACTTGGAAAGTTTCAGTGTAGAGATAATAGTAATCCTTAGTACTGATAAACCAATGTTTGAGGAATGACTATGTAGCCTGGGATGAGAATTGATTTTCCTACTATTCAAAGTTACAGGTGATATGATTTAACCTTAAGTGACTGGTGTATTTTTTCCCCTAATTTTTGATTTTCATAATTTTGATAATTTTTCTTAGGCTGATATTGCAAGGATTTTTCATTACATGCATCATATTAGGAACTTAGATATTCACATGTCATACATATAACAAACCATGTTGTTGCATTAGTAGGATGCATGTAATTTTTACTATGTTCCTTGCGTAGAAATACATGTTTTGAACTACTTAAGCATGTCTACTTGTATAACATCTTTAGATTATTATATTCCATGTTTCCACTGTTATTAGCATGTTTTTCTATTTTTTCATGCTTATGTATGGTATCATGTTGTTGTGTTACTACTTATGAAAACATGTTAGAGATGTTTTCATGTGTAAATGGTTTCATAAGTAGAAAATTTATTGGTTTCATTTATGATGGTAGCCAGTTTCATTTGTATGGTGTGTGGGCACCTTATAACTAAAAAAATAGAAACTCTTGTATTCAAACAATGGAAATAGGTATACTAAAGTTAAAATGTAAAATGGAAATTTGAATGTTAAAAATGAGACCCAAATACCAGTGGTAATGTCTATGGGTGACTTAATTATTGATAGATGTACACCCATGTGACTGAGTATTGTATAACCTTAGATTATAGAAAATGGTTATAAATGTAAAACTATTGACTTTTGTGAAATGAAATGTTTTGGGGATTATTTTTGAAAAACCTTGATAGAATAAATGATACCCTCGGAGGACTCCTCATTTTCAAAAGGAATTTATATGTTATATTGACTATTTAAAATGAATTGACACTGAATGTGAATTGTTAAAACGAAGTTTAATATTGATTGCATTTTTTTATTTTGGGGATTTGTTTGAATACAAAGTTCCCTATTGTGGTATAGAACTTGTGGGTTCGTTAAAATTCATTCAAATGATTTAAGGTTGAAATAAATAAATGAAATGACTAAAATAAAGAATAGATTTGGATCTTAGTGATTTCTATTTTTCAGGACCAAGAGACAGGGGTGACCTGTATGCTTTATAAGGTATTGTCCCATTGTAGGTATCACCCTTAGGGATTGAGATATTCTTTTTCTTCTATGAGATTTTTTATGTGGTACCGTTACATTTCCACTATTCTTAGTAAAACATTTTTGTTTTAAAGAATGAAACCTTGTTTTGAGGGGTGGATATTGTATCTTGACTCATGATATTGGAATATTCACTTGGTAATTCTTGGTTCAGTAGGTTAGAAATTCCACGAGTATAGACATCCATTAAACTTGTTCTTGGGTAACTCTGGAGTAGAGTGTTTGGGGTGATAAGGTATGTTCAACCCACTGCTCAGGATGAATTTTTGGGAGAAATGTATTTTGAGACACCAATATTTTTAAACATTTTGGCTTTCATGCGAGATGTTGAGAAGGTTATAGTGGTTTATGGAACATCACATGCTTGTTTAAGCTATTTCTGAACTACTGCACTTGTGTGTGACTAGTCCTTTCTTTCAATAACATGTATACTCTTATGGTGTATAATGTAACATAACTTTTGGTGTATGTGTTGGTTCTTGTGTGTCAGCACGACCTTGATGAGTTTTGTGGTGTTTGAAAACCATCGGAAGATTTGTTAGTTTGGTAAGATGTTTAGAGGAATGCTTTGAATGAACAAGGATGACTTCATACGGGTATATTATCGGCTTTTGGTCGATGATGTATCGACTTGTGAAGATGAAACTTTTGGTAGAGAGTCAAAAAATAGTAGGTCATCTGATCTATTGGTGACCTGGTATTATTCTTATTGTGCTCTTCTAAATGAGATGAGCATGTCCCCACTTTGGGCCTCATCATATGGATGTTGTGATTGTGTCAGCTTTACACTATGATAAAGTTTTGGAAGTTGTTGGCCTTTGTATAATGGTTGTTATCTTGGTTTTACACGAGTCACATGGTTCTTTGTTTTATACCTTTATTCTTTCTTTGGGAACCATAGTTTTTAAATAGCTAAACGATGGATTGGCAAGGGAAGTTCACGAGAAGTATAGTGAGGAATTCGATTAACAAGTGGTTGGTGATTGAATCATTTTAATGTTACATAAAATGTTTAAGGGAGAGTGTGGGTTTTATGGGTTGAGGATGTGTTTCATGGAAGGAGCCCTGTTTTGGGTAATTGACATTTTAATGATAAGACTATTAGGGGAAAGATCCAATTAGTGTATGTTTAAGGATACAATAGTGAGATCGTGTCTCTAGTTGCATGGTCTTGGTTAAATATGGATGTGATGTTCGGGTTTTATTTTGATATTTGTGCTTTGTTTTTAAAGGCACAAACTTTTGGTCTTGTGTAATGGTTAATATTGCATTCGACATTTGGAAATACAATGAAAATTTTCAAATAAGACTTCATGACCTTGGTGTATTGGTTAATTCAATAGTAGTCTCGATGGATTCTCTGCGAGGAGAATTTTTTAAGGTTTCTATATTGTAATGATCCATATTTTTGAACTGGGTTAAAACATGAATGTGATTTATCATATTCATTCTAAAGATGAGTCAATTTTTCAAACCAATATTTATGGTGATGTTTCGTGGGTTAGGATATTTTAAATTTGTTTTTATTGGGATTGGGTAAAGGGTTGAAGAGTTTTTGGATGGTTGAATGGGTTTCGGGAGCACCGAACAAGGAAGTGGTGTTCGAACGGGATTTGTAAGTTTAGTCAAACTATGTGAGTCAGCCATGCATGATAAAATAAGTGTCAAGTAGGGGACGCACGGTATGCAAATGGTCTTCCAGACCAAGCGAGTCAAACCATGTGGTTTACACAGTTTTGGTATTCATGTTAAATTATTTAATAAAAATCCATGTTAAAATATATTTAATTAAATGTTTTGAAATGGGGGGTTTTATTTAAATAAATTCATGTTTAATATAAATGTAATTATTTTATGAAAAATGGGGGTTTCATTTAATTAAATTTGAGTTTGATAAAA
Organism: Viscum album; assembly: GCA_963277665.1. Lineage (NCBI taxonomy): Eukaryota > Viridiplantae > Streptophyta > Magnoliopsida > Santalales > Viscaceae > Viscum > Viscum album. The sequence goes on along the minus strand of OY728153.1, from coordinate 284,378,749 downwards.
TTTAATTAAATGACGATGAATTGGAGAATTTATTTAAATAAATTTAGTTGCAAGGATTTTAATTCAATGATGTGTCTAAATGGGGATTTGGGTTTTTCTCAATGTGATGTAATAAATTATATGTCGAAATAGGTATTTTGTGTGTATCAAATTTTTGTATTAAATGATGTGTTTAAATGGGGGAGTTGCAGTTTATGAAAGAGATGAAATAAATGACTTGTTCAAATGAGGATTTTTGGTTTATTAAAGAGGTTTAACAGATTATCTATGTAATTATGGAGTTGGAATTTATTAAAGAGGAGTAATAAATGATAGGTTTAAATGGGGAGTTGTGGTTTATTTAAGAGGTGTAATAAATGAAGTATTTAATTGGGGTGTTGGGGTTTATCAAAGTGGCATAATAAATGATGTGTTTAAATACGAAGGTTGGGGTTTATCAAATATGCATAAAATTAAATAGTAATAACAATAATATAATGGTTATTATTATTATAAGTATTGATATTATATTAATATCATTAGTTTATTATGGTTTTTAATTTATTTTAGAGGGGAATGGAGGGAGGCGCACCACCCGGTTCTCCCATATGTGAGGTGTGACTCCCCTCACCTATCCCACGGTGGCGAGCTACCCCCTCAACCAAGATTCCCTTTCACGCATCGGATAATGGCGGATACATCATTAATTTGATCAATCTCGGTGAGGTGAGTCCTTCTCCATGTGTTGTTTTCTTCACATTAGTTGTTTCTACTCCCCTTTTCATGCGACACACCCATTGGTGCAGCACCCATGGGTGGCACATCGCCCCTTCTCCTGACACCTCTTCGGGAAGCTATCTTCTTTCGGTTACATATTGAATGTTTCCCATATTGGAATTGTGAGTCCTTCTAAATGTGTTTCATTGTTCGTATCGGCAGTGCCCCCCCCCCATTGCTCTGTCTCTATTAGGACAAAAACCTATATCCAGGTTTATTTCTGTTTATTAGTTTATTTTGGTTCTCAGTGGTGCAGAAGATGTATTGGGACCCATTTGTCCGTATTCTGACAACCACCTCCAAAGGTGAAGAGGATCAACTCGATTCGGTTTACCACTGTCATTTGAAACTAAATCTGTATATTTTATAATTGTTTTAGTACCCATTTAATTATGTTAATGTGGTTTATTAGAGTTGTGGATAATTAATTAGGTGTGTGTTGGTCCCCACTAAACTAAATTTGAGTTACGGTAGTGTTGTTAGGGTGTTGTGATCCATTTTAATGTGAGCAAGCATTTATGTTGAAGTGTGTGAGGGGAGAAGAGTAGTGGATTTGAGTTGGAAATCATGGATTGGCCATTCTTTGAGGTAGGGTTCTCAACATTTCCTAATTAATAATGTGAGGTTTTTTTGATGTACTATATTTTATAAAGTATAGTACATGGTCTGAACAAATTATAAAATTTTTTAATATGAGATAAATAATTATGAGTTAATTGTGTTATTTGTAATAACAATTAATGGGGGATAAATTATGAGATATTAAATTGGTTATGAATAGATAATAAATTGTGAATTAACAATGGGCTTTCATATAATAATTTTTGGGGGATTAATTTGGAGATATCAAATTAGGTTTGTGATAAAATTAATTATGAATTGATTGTGTCCTTTGAGATGATAATTAATCGGATGATTAATTGGAAGATATTAAATTGGTTATGTTACGATAATTAATTATGAATTAATTGTGTATTATGAGATTGTATTATAGATAATTAATCAGTGGATTAATTATGAGATTTTGATTTGGGGCCATGTTGAAAAAATGTATTTCTGAATTAATTAAGTGGCATGGTGATGGTTTCAGAGAAATGATTATTTAATGAATTAATTATGTCATTTTGACATGATTGACTTGTGACTAGAAAATTGTTGAATAACTATAGTAAATGTTGTTTTTAGTTAATTATGGTTTTAACTAAATGACTTGTTGTGTTCAACTAATTGTTTAATTAGTAATGAGATTGATGTTGATAATTAATTGATGAATTAATTATATTATGAAGTATTGAATGGTAATATGGACATTCATGGGTGCGTGAGTAAGGAATGGTAACATAGATATTTATGTTTCCGTGAGTATGGAATGGTAACCTGGACATTAGTGGTGCATGATTATGGAATGGTAACATAGTAATTCATGATTTTTTGAGTTTGGAATAAGAACATGGAAATTCATGGGTTCATGAGTATGGAATGGATACATGGAAATTCAGGGTGTGAGGGTATGGATTGGAAACATGGACTTTCATGGGTGCCTTTGTATGGAATGGTAACATTTACATTCATGGGCGCATGAGTATGCAATTATAACATGGAAATTCGTGCTGTGTGGGTATGGAATGGTAACAAATAAATTAATGGGTTCGTGAGTATGGAATGGTTACATGGACATTCGTGGGTGTGTGAGAATTGAATTATTACTTGGTCATTTAAGTGTCTGTGAGTTAGGGATTGATAACATCATTCAAATGGGTGAAATATATGAATAGTGACATGCTCATTCTTTTGTGCGGTTAAACAAATAATATTAAATAATGCGACAAATAGTTCATTACACATTATATATATATATATATTGTTCATTTTTAGACTATTATTTTAGATATAAGCTAAAGCATGTATCGCTGTTAACTGTCCCTTTAAAACCTGGATGAGTTGTTGGTTTCTTATTCAATTAGGTCATTGCTTTGATATACATGCATGCTGTTTAATTTTATTTAATTATCTAGATTGATCTTGAAACATGAGGTCCCGACCTTATGAGATTTATATATCACACCCTATTCAGGATGCCATTTACATGGGGTACCGGAGTAGAAATTTCTTGATTATAGGGCCATGGACATTGCTTTTATTTGTTTACATATACCTAGGAGTTAGCAGCAAAGGACCAAGAGGGATCTCATGATGCTTGTTGAGATCGTCATTGGGGATTTGGGACAATTAATTTTTTTTATACAAAGATGTAAACCATGCTGACTTGTTTACTACTTTCAAATATGTATCTCCATGACATGTGTATATTGTATAAATCGGCATCGGCCATTTTTATTAATGAGTTGATATTACAATTGACTTCTACTATAAAATATATTGCATTATACTACTTCTGTTGTTGTCATCTATTTAAGTATTGTTATACTACTATGAAAAATCTAATATGAGTTTATAGTCTCCCCACAGACTATCCTTACACCCTCACTACTTGTCGAAAACCTTTGGCATACAACGAGGCAAGCATGAGGTCATGTGGAGATTGATCTGATTACAGGTTCTATGGTATGACAGTTCATGATTTTACAGTTCCCCTCAATCTCCTAAACATGGATGTCCATGTGAGTACATCCAAATTACGGAACTTCAATAGCATGATAATTTATTCTTGAGATCATTTTGAGATTCCCCTTACTAAGGATATTAATAATATGAAATCAATTTCCATAGGTATATACACTCAAGAGGATGCGATGTTTTACCAAATGAGTTAATCATACACATTGGGAGGTTTAGGGATAGTCCTTGGCCTGATTCCTCAAAAAGGGTCCCACTTGGGGCATGGAGCTACACCTGAAAAGGTTTGATGAAGAATGTCATTAGGGACATTCATAGAGGGGCCAAGGTGGGACCAAATGATATAGAATAAATCCATGAGATCAAAAGGAAGGAACAACCTATGAGGGACCATTCAACGTAGTGTTTTGTTATGTGTGTTAGAGGTTCCCTATGCATATAATTATTCAACACGAGTTTTTGTGTCATCCACATAACAATTTTTATGCATTTATGTAATCCGTCTGCATATCGCTTTTCTTTGTGTGTCTGAGTTCCACCTCCAAAGTGCTTTTCTAGCTGATGTTAAGCATGTGTAGATTCAACATTTTCTTTAATATCTTTTAGGTTTATGATTTTCATAAATTCACACATTATTGTTACTGATGAATTTTTGTCCATTTGAATTTCTTATCATCAATATTCATTAGAATATTTATTCTAGAAATTATATTCAAATTCATTGATTTTCATGGAATATTCATTCATATATTATGGAATGTGTTCTCAAATAACTATTCATAACACAACTTAATAAGCAAAACATAAGGACAAAACCCTGTGCTTGGAATATAGAATATGGATCATATACCCTATGTTGTCAAAGAAAGTATAGTCCATCTACCACATGTTCATAAAAAACCCTATGTATGAGGAAATGAACATATGGTATATCAATCCAACTTTGGTAATCAACTATACATTTTCAACCCTATGTTTGGGGTTTTTTATCACATGAAGGAACCCTACTTTTGGTATTTTGTCATCATATGAAGGAACCATACGATTGACTACTCAACAACGGAGGTTTCAAACAAAAATATTATCTAGGATTTATGTAACGATATTGACATAAGTAAAGATACATTCAATGATATTTTATTAATGATTTAAAGGAATGTTATGATCATTTTAAAATGACATATTCAAAGGAGTAAAACCATACTATTCTTACAATATGTTAGGACTCTTTTTGATGTTTCTAAATTAAAATATTTAGAATTTATTGTGTGTTATTTTTGGAGATGTTTTGACCTAGATCTATTTGACCTGCAATATAAATATAGATATTCTATTTTTTAGAGAATATACACAATAATACAACATATATTGTTATATATATATATATTAAAAAAAACGTGTGTCATTGCATTTAGTGTGACACTTTTGAGGAATACATGTTTAGATCTATCAAGTCACCACTTTTCTTACTATTGTGGCTACAACATATAATTTATTTCATATTTTTCTGAAAGAATGTAAAATCAGTTAATAGAGATATACTTTAGAGACATACATGCTTATTCATCTATCTGGTGTTTTCACTATCACAATTTTATGAAATCACTGTGAAATTTTTACGATCAATTGGTTTTTGTACTATATTGAAGATATTATTTCATATTTCAGTTCTTTTTATAAACTATTAAGATAATTTGATACCATTAAAAATTCAATCTATTTTGATTTAGTGGAGTTTTATCTTCTCATAGTCAGTTGTGGTTAATTTTCATCTTTCTACACCATGTTGACGATATTTTGTTGTTTTTAAATGAAAACCAAGGTTCTGTAATGTCTTTTTGTAATTTGACAATTTTCTACACTCAGTATATGATTTAATGGTCTTTGGATAAGAGTACTATCTAGTGAAAATCACCAAGCTCGTGGAGTTGAGTGTTGGTGAAGTGGACTAAGGGATATTTTTTCCCTAATCCCCTATAAATCATTGTGTTCATTTACTTTTGTAATTCTAATTCTATCTCATTTTAAAAAAATGAAAGGTTCTCTTCATAACAAGAGAAGTGTTATTAATTATTCAATGTATTTGAATGTACACAATTCACCCCCTCTCATGTCGTCATCTTCATTATTTGCACCCTTACCTAAAAATGTTAATAAATGAAGTTCTTTATGGGTATACATTCTTCCGGAATTTGATTCCCTAGATATCAATAAATAGTATCCAAAGATAATTTAATGGCTCTAACATAACTACTTAAATGATTCCAATGAATTCAAATTGAAATGAATGATTCATGAGAAGATATATCAATGATTTGTGATACCTATTTTAATGGTGGATATTTTGGATACTGGAAATCTCGTATGATCATTTATTTAAAAAAAATTAGTATAAGGTTTTATTTTAAAGATGTTAATTATTATGAGATTCAAAAGTAGGAGGTGGTAGTTTGGGATAATAATCCAGTAAGAGAAAATGATCTGAATTCAAAATCCATGAATGATATTATGTGTGTTTTATGTACTTATGAATTCAATCTATTATTTCAATGTCATAATTCTTTTGAAATGTTGTAGAAATATTTTGTTTCATATTAATTAACTTGTAATATTTGAAAAATAATGTATGTTAGTATAAAACAAACATTTGATACATTGAGAATGTGTAAGGATTAAATTATCACTCAAATTAAAAGAAAATTTAATGAAATTTTCAACAATAATACTTCTTGGGGATATCCAATTTCACAATTATATCAAGAGTTAATAGTACTTAGAGTAATACCCTCTATATTGGATGGAATATCTATTATTATTTGTCCATATTCACCTTTAAAAAATTAACTACGAAGGATTTAATTGGAAATCTAATGATGTATGAATATGAGATATAGACTGAAGCTAAATGACTTATACAACATGATAAAGACTCTCTCAAACTAAAATTGATTAATCATGTGATTCGTGTTATCCAAATTTAAATATAGATTTATAATAACTTACTGATAAATATGAAATTTTGTATAGAAAAATTTGAATGAAACTAGAAAAAGTATATGTTATGAGTCAAAGGAAAAAGGTCATACAAAAGATAAATGTTCTTTACTCAAAGATAAAAGTAAATAAAATTACCAAAGAAGGAGAAATAAAATTGTAATGGATACCTAGATAATAACTCTAGTTTTTATGATGAATCTTCTAATGATTTAAGGCTTAGAATAAAAAACAAATGGTATGAATTATGGATCATAATAGTCATTAGGTACAATCTTCTTAATCTCAAAATTATATTTAGGAACTATTAGGTTATGATTAATTAAATAAACATTGTTACATTTTATATGATAAATGTAAATCTTTAAAGAAATACTACATAAAAATTAAATAATATTAGAATATTTCACGATTAGATAAAAAAATTTACAAAACATATTATAGATTTAAAATATAATTCTCCTAAATATTTTGAACTATATGATAATAATATTAAAGTGTTAACATCTAAATATGAATATTTAAACCTTGGCATAATTTTTCAAATTAGAGAATAAAAATATATAAAATAAATCCTTGGAGGAAATATAATTATGAATTGAAAATGTGGAATTGGAAAATAATGGTGAATGGACAAATATGTATATGAACAATTTTGTTCGTTGTTTAAATAGTATAAAAATATCTAATGTTAAATGTTTTTACTATGATATTAATGTTCATTATGAAAAAGATTCTTGTTTTACAAAACCTTAAATTTATGATGTACAAAATGCTTGTTGTTCAAAATATTTATTTAACCTCAATAATAGAATTTATATGAAAAATAAACAATCTTGGTTACCTATAAATTTAATAATTAACATTATTAGACACCAATTTATATACGTACAAAAATCACTGGTATTTGATGTTTTTTTAGTATTACACCACTATTAGATATCTTTAAATCATTATGTGGTTTTATTGACGTATATATGATTGTCTCTTGAAAAGGAGTGAACAACTCTGAAGTAGTTTGTTTTCAAAAGAATCTTAGTACTATAATTAATAATCCATGAATTATTTCATTTTTATATTTTTATGATTTTGTTAGATTAAATTTTTTATATAGGTGGAGAAATATATATATCAAAATATGATAAAAACTCATCTTTATTCAATAAGTTAAGTGATAATAATTTGTGTTAATTTTTTATTTTTTTAAGAACATTATTTCAAAAAAATTGGAAATATATTATTTGATTAAATTATGAACATTTTTTTATGTAAACCATTTTGATATAATTTTAGTATTTCACTAGTTTATGAAACATAAACATATTTCTTACAAAAACATGTCTTTTCAATAGATAAAATTTTTTATTATTATTCTGTGTTATTTAGCAAATAAATATGAAACATCGTCTGTATTGGGTGATAAAAAATGATTTATCTTTTTTATTAAATATTCTAATTTATTTTATTATTCTTTATATAATCATTTGATAAAAAGAGTCTAGAAAACTAGGCACAATTAGTTGAAACAACCAAATTTTAACAGTTTAGAAGAAAATCGTTCATACAAAAGGATATAAGGTAATCCTTCTTATATGTTTGAAGAATATTAAGTTTCATTTTTTAAGATTCATTGGAAAATTTTTCTAAAATAATAAAGAAGATCATGGTTATGAATAACAAGAATTCACTTCACTTCAAATATATTAGGAATGAATTATTTTTAATGTTACATCTTTGAATGAAGAAAATGTGAAGTAGTAATCCAATTTTGATGCATTTAGAAATTCTTATGAAAATCTATAATGAGTATCTATATCCAAAATTGTTTTTTATTCACTACAAAAATATTATCAGAGTGTGAAGGATAGATTGATCTCAAAAGAATAATTTTTATACTTTAAAATAGAAATGATAACTAATATATAAATTCTTAGAGTGAATCCTATTAATAAGAATGATTTTGATAATTTGAGGATGTTTTTGCTTGGATAGTGCTCATCGCAATCAAACTGAAGAAGATCAGATGTTCAAAATAAAATAGAAGAAATATGAAGAGTTTTAACCAATTTAAGAGAAAATGTTCAATGTTTGGAAATATCAGAATAATTGTCTGCTTCTTCTTAAACTTTTAAATTTTATTTTCTATTTATGATATATGTATTATTTATAATATATTATTTAGTGAAATTAGTGTTATGGGATAATTCATAATTTTTTAGTTTCATTGTTCTTATGAAATAATTAATTTATTTTCTAATTATCTTAAAATTTTGTTTCCTTATATATGTAATAATTTTGGATTATAAATATGAAAATATTTTAATATCCTTTCTGCATTGTTTCTGGTGGAGATTTAAGTAATTAATTTACATATTTATTTATAATATTATTTTGTTTGTTTAAATATTAATATTATTTTGTAAAAATATCTTTTAGGGGGTGTTAATTTTTCTACTCTTATCATATTTATGTCACAAAATGGGGGAGATGTTTGTTTGAAATGACAATTTTATAAGAATTGAAATGATTATTTGCATTGAGAAGTTTATATGCATTGATAAAATCATATGATTACTTTTATTATTAAAGTAAAAACAAAATTTTATCATTCCATACATTCTTGACATAGAGAATATTATATTTTTACTTATAGTTCACATTTACATGATTATCTTATTTTCATGGTTGAGTTTTCTGAAAAATAATTAATATGGGAATTTTTTTAAAAGTTCCTAAATGGGAGAAAATATTCTTTTATAAAAGAGTTATTATAAAGACAAAAATATAGATCACTTTATTTTGAAAATCATTAAAAAATATTTATGTCATGGTTTTTGTGATCATCATAAGGGGGATATTGTTGAGAATGCTTTTAGTCAACAATTATGTAAATTTATTTTTGGTTTTTATGTTCAAAACAACATACATATTTGTTACTAATGAAATTTTTTCTAAAAGAATTTAAGTATGTTATTATACATAAGATTATTTATTCAGGAAATTATAATAAAAGTCATTAATTCATTAAAAAAATTTATTGAATTATTTTGGAATGTGATTTGGAAACACTGTTAATACCTTATGATAATAATCAAAACATAAAGATGGAATCCTAAAGTTGAAATAGTGTGTATGGATCATATACACTACACCTTCGAAAAAAATGTTTCATCATCCCTACATTCGAAAGAAACCCTTCATTTAAGGAAATAAATGTATAGTACATAAACCCTAATCTGGTAACCTGTTATACATTTTCAACATTATGTTTGGTATTTTTTTCACATAATGAAACCTTACATTTTCTATTTTTCTATCATTTGAAGGAACCATACGTTTGACTATTCAACAACGGAGTTTTGGAATTATGATATTCTATATGATTTTTGTAATATTATTAATGGAAGTAAATATATGTTAAAATTTATTTTATGACCTAGACAAATGATCATTATGATTATTTTAATGGATCATAATCAATGGAGTAAAACCCTACTATTATTATAGAATGTCATAAATTTTTGAGTGCTTATGAATTAAAATATTTATGATTTATTGTGTGAAATTTATGTTGCTGGTCTGACCTAGATCTATTTTACTTGATATATAAATATAGAGATTCTTCTCATTAGATAATATTCAAAATAAATACAACATATAATGTTAGATATATATATATATATAGAAAAATATGTGTGCATTTCCTTTATAACTAATCTTTGATGACATAGATGTTTGGATATATCGGCTCACTACTTTTTTTTATCACAGAAAATGCACATTATTTGTTACAACATCTTCTAGAATAATGATGAATCTTTTAAAACAAATACACTTTGAGGACATACATGTTTATACATGTGCCTGTTGTTTGCTATATCATTTTTGATGAAATAACTATGAAATATTAAAGATCAATTCAATATTGTGCAATTTTAAAGATATTATTTCATTTTCCAATTGTTGTGGAAAATTTGGATGTTCAACCTGTACCATCAAATAAATTAAAATATTTTGATTTATATGATTTTAAAATGCTTGTACTAAGTTTTTGTTAAGTGTAATATTATAACACTATGTTTAAGTTATCTAGTTCCATGTAAAAAAACCATAATACCTTGTAAATTCTTTTTGTATGTTGTTAAATATCATCACTCATTTGTGGATTTAATGGTAATGTGAAAAAAAGAGCTACTAGTGAAAATTATCATGATCATGGAGTTTAGAATTGATAGAGTATACTAAACAATCATTGTTCCTTGAACCACAATACATATATGTGACCATTTCAATTATTTTTTTTCTCGCTCATTTTTAGAGAATAAAAGGTTTGATGATTAATAAGAGAAGTATTCAATTTTCTTCAATGTTTTTTGAAGTACAAAGTACACCCCCTGTTTCTTTTTTTTCATTATATGCACCATTTCCTAACACATAGGTCTGAGATCCTTTAATATTAAATCCTAATACACAATGTAGGTAACCCTCCACATATCATTTTTATTATATGGGGTGATATATTGAAACGATTACAACCTCTTTTTCTCTACAGAATGGGTATGTAAACGGTTTTAATTATTCGGATGGTCGGGTGAATTAATTTTATATCATAATGTTATGTGGTAGTTTTACCTACTCATAATCAATGTTTCTCACACTTATTTATATATGTTTACTCTTCATGTCCCTGAGTCTCTCTTTTTCGGATCCCCTCATAGAGTTTCTATAGTGGAGAGGAGGAACTAACTACTGGGATGGATGGTATTCCATAGAGGTCCTTGTGTAATTAATTTGTGGGTTTCCAAAAATGATATCCATCAATATAAACTAATTCATTTTAATGGGACAAAAAATACTACCCATAACTAAAAATCACATATTCATTTATAGTGATATGGAAATCACCATCTAAACCCATAAATGATATATTGTTTGTGGGGGAAGATTAATTTTAGGAAAATATTATCACCATCCATCCTAGAAACCATTATGTTGTAATTCACACGCTATAGGGAACACCACCACATCCTATAAATGAATTTTTTTCGGGACTCTAGGTTGTGTGGAAATCAATGTAGATATTTTTTATATACATACCACAGTACTCCATTTTGTCTTGGATCTATTAAATTATGCATTGTGTTTATTGTACCACTTTAAAAAATTGATGTAATACATTTTTCCGTTCAGGTGTAGTTTTCAGGACCCAACAATATGCTATAGGGAATAGTGATATTCTTGAAAAAAAATATGTTGTAATATTTTATCAAATGTAATGCAAGGCCCATGTATTTATATAGTTTACCAATAAAAGTAACCTATTCTATCCATCTAGATTTTATTCCATGTATCTAATTCCATTGTAATGAAGAAGACATTGTATGTGGGATATTATATTTGGGATCACTATAATAGAAGACAATTATAACCTCAGTAATGATCGAAAGGGGAAAATATGATTAAAACTATAAGATAAGACATTAAAATAACACTAATGGGTTTTATTAATATACTTTTTCGTTGGGGTCTGAACACCCTCATCCAATATTGTAATTTATGGAAACATTGTAAAATTTTTCATTGATGGGGACATATATATTATTTTAGGTAAATATAAATTAAAAATGTGACTCCCATTCATTATCATTTTTCATACATGATCAGATAGGAATAAACAAAAATTTTAATGAATATTAAAGGTTATTTTTCAATAATAAAATTATTTTTATGAGGGTAATTCTATACTAAATTATAGATAATATAAAATTGTTTTGATTTCTTATGAAATGTGACACCATGCTTCTGATAATAGTGGAAAAATAAAACTGAATTATTTTTGAAACCATAAAATAAATATTATTTAGATCAATTTTGGTGTGCCATGAATTTTTATGAAGAATTATAATTTTTAATTGATGGTTAAAAGTGTCTATTATAAATCAATTGTTGTATTCCCAATATTAATGTGAAATTTGATAAATAGGACAAAAATTAATGTAATGATATTTTGTGTTATATAATATTTTATTAAATTATATAAAAAACAAAAAAATATATTTAAATATGGATAAGGGGATGGGGTATGGTCTAAGATGTCATCCATTGAATATTTTTGTGCCAAATTGTACCTTAGAAGTAAATTTATAAGCCTTAATGATTGAAAAATGTGTTACAGACATTAAAGATAAAAATGGTCAATGGGGAAAAACTAAAGAGATAAGGTTTAAAATGAAATAAATCATGCCTAAATCCTATTTTATAAGTTTACTTCAACCCTATCTCCTCTTTAATTGATATTAATATGATTATCCATCCCATCCCTTATAAAAGTACACCCCTCCTATCTCTTAATATAACACTTTAAGCTATCAAGATTAACCAATACCCAATCAACTATATTATTAAATCTGATATCCCTAATATAGAGGTCCATTTATTCTTAAAATACCATTCCATGGGTCATTAATGATAGATGTAAATGAAATCTACTAAAGAAGAGCTAATCATTTTACCAATCATCTTTCAAGAAATATCTTATTCAACTTATTTTAAGTCTATTTTAATAATTTTAAAATAATAAATTCAGTATCCTAAATATAATTAAAATATATTATAATTATAGAACCACCATTAAACACTCACCATTCTATAAAATATGAAATTGTGTTATAACTTGTTCTTACATGTGGATTATCACCTCCACATAGCAATATCAATCATTATCCATCACCAAAATTAATGGGTGGTTATTATGATGCATTTAATGTCAATTTATGATATGTATGAAATAATTATTCTTCTATAATTGTAGTATATTATCTACCTTCATATATTTACATCTGTTGACAAATGATAATGTCGCTATGTGCGTATGTGTGGACTTCCACCTCCACGATACGATATGATTTGGTTTTCATTTTCTATTTACATAGAGGTTAATAAAGATGGATTTACTGAATATATACCATTTATATGATATATAATAATTCTATAAAGGGTAATTATAATTTATTTTTCTTTCATTCTAACCATTGAAATTTGGAAACCTCGCTCATGCGTATGTATACAATATTGTCTCTATGAAGTGATGCAATTCATTTTTCCACATAGATTTATATGAATAATGATAAAGGTGTATAGTATTAATAAATTTGATACCTATTTCATTATTAATATTCTTATGATGATAAAACCATGACCGAGGTGAAATTAGTGGAACCATTGAACTAAAACATGCATGTAAAACAGACCAGGTATCACCTAGATGTTAATTTTAATGAAGAAATTATTGATTAAAGGAAGATTAGAAATTATAAATGAATGAAACATAATATTTTATGTATGTATATTTTTATGAAATTTATATATAATAAAAATATATTTTCTATAATGTATATTTTAATGTGATTGATGAAATATGGGACTTGAGGTAAGAGAATTTCTTATATCATTTTTATTTATTTGAGTCATATGTCAAATTCACCAATTATTTATATTGTGTGTTGTATATAAAACCCATGAATATATTTTATGATTATTCACATGAAAATTATGAGGTTTTGAAAATCTATATATTTTTATCTATTTCATATGGTTTTGATTTTGATATTACAAATGATATAGTGGTTTATCATCTCAAATTTTCTTCTTCGATACATATGTTACATTATACACAAATTCTAGTTAATAAGGTCTATATATAGCCCCTTTAAAATGTTATACACTGAATCATATATTGTAAGTTATATTTAATGTCTTATGTATTGTAATTATTTTTATATGGATTATGACTCAAAATATACCAAATCTATAAGTGATTTATGTTTCAATCCAATTTTAATCTAGATAATTTAGGCTTGTTTTTATATTGAAGAAATAATATGATATTTATCTTAAATACATGTTTCATTTTTATATTCCAATTTTATTTCCAATAATTTTTATGTTTTATACAATATTCCTTTCTTTCGTAATCAAAATTTTTCATAAATTGTTTTATGTAAAGTGGGCTTTATTTCCCATATTTTGGTCAAATATTAATTTTCTTCCAAATATATGTTTTAAAAAAACCATGAATATTTTTAATATTAACTAATAATTGCTATGGTATTGTTAACCAATTTATTTCTTTTATCAAAATGGTTTTAAAATGAATATTTTTTTAAGAAATGTTTTTCCAGACCTTCCATTTTTTACTTTTAAAAAATGTGTAAAAGGAATGTATTCTTTTAAGGTGTATAAAATGAAGGTATTTTTCCATAATCATTACTGTTATTTCTTATTAATTTCCCATTACAATATTCATCATATCAATTTATGGTATTATGAATTTATTAATGTTGTATTATATTTTGGAATACTTTTGATTGATTTTCAATATGTGATGGGTGGGTCTGTTATCACCCACAAATGCATTGGGAAATGATTTATATCTCATTAAAGGATTACGGGAAACATGTTGTTGTTCATTATCTACTACGGGAAATATGTAGGTTATCCTAATCCTCTATGATATGGGAATCATGTTGGGATTCATAATCCACTATAGGAAATAGGTTGTGATTCCTGATCCATTATGATATGGGAAAAATGTGATGATTCCCTATCCACTGTGATATGATGGGTTTAGTAGTTAACCATTAAATATGATATGCTTTATACACATGTGATGGTGATATAATCATTTGACATGTTTCCTTGATTATCAATTTAACTCATGGATCATGATTGATTTATGATGATTACTCAATATTATTATTCATGTCTTCTAAAATGAATTAATTAATTCCATTATTAATGTTTATGATCTATGATAGATTGGTTATGATCTCTAATTAAGATATCCTACCCTTAATCTTATCAGATGTTTTTAAACGATCATTTATTGATATATCTTATGTTTACAATTACATATAATTTGATATTATTAATTCTTATATTTCCATTCCTTAATTTATGAAGATGGTTCTTATATAGGGTATGTCAAAGAAGGGTATTATTTATAAAAATAATGGTAGATGATGTAAACCTTTTTTATATATGTTATTTATGTATCCCAATTTCAAAACACAATAAATAATTATGTTTCTTGTGTGGACACTATTATTAGGTATATATTATTCATATACTAATATATAATATTTATGAATGAAAATTATGGAACTCTATATATGATATAAATCATGGATTAGTTAATATTTTGATATTAGGATTGGAAAAAATAAATGAAAATTGTACGGATATGTTTATGAATAAGTCAACAACCTAAATATTTGGGAAGGTATTGATTTTTTTATTTTCTTAGAAACAAATACATATCTGTATACTAAAAGTGTATATGGTTTTTGTTATAGATAAATCTAGGCAGAATAACCCCAAAAGGATTTAGTTGAGTATATCTATGCTATCATTATAGTGAATGATGAATGAGGGCTTAGTTTTAACCTTATTCAACATACCTGATGGTATACTTGGGTTAATTCACATTTTTTATATGAATCATTATGATAAATGAAATGATAAAACCAATGAAAAAATATGATATTCCATAGTGAAATGGAATAAACCCAAATTTTCATGGGTTGATAATTCTAAAGTGGATCATAAGGTTAAATGCTTAGATTCCCCTTTTTAGGTTTTATGTGATGGTATTTTGAGATGTTTATAGATACTTTCAGAGTCACTTGTGGGAATAAAACCCTTTGTTTTAGTATGTGTTTTATATATAATGTTATTTGAGGAATAATTCTTTTATATTTTGTCGATATGTGTTTAAATTTATTTATAATCATTATGGTTTATATGATCATTGATATAGAAATAATTTTGGTTAATTGGGTTTAAAGAGTTATTACGTTTTGGTACATTTTATTATCATTTAGTTTACAAATGGATTTAATTGTAGCTTGTTGACTAAGTGATTAATTTTAATTTTGAACAAAACTATATTGGGAAAATTATTGAATTATAGTAAACATAATTTTAGGATTACATATTTAGTTAATTTTTGGAATCATTTATCATTTTTTAAATTTTTATGTTGATTATGGTTATTTTAGAAAATGATTATCATTTTTAAGTGGATATATAACAATAGCATTCATTTGTTTGGTATGTGATATTTTGAGTTAGTTTATGTTTTTTTGAGGATAAAAATTAATGTTGATCATGGAAAAAAGTATTATCAAATATTTTGGATAATTGTGTTTTTTAAAATTGTTCAGATATATTTTGGAGGAGTCTTAAGGTTAACTATTTAGGAATTGGTTTAATATTAGATTTGTTTATTATATTTGTGTTTTTATATATTAATGTATTATAAATATCAATATTTGATAACGTGTGATAACCTTTAGTTTTTGGAAAATATTCATTGATAAATGGTATGACCTACCATACTTTATGTATTTTATGGTCCATTAAAATTTAATATTAGTTCTTCGTGTATAAAAAATAATATTGAATAAGAGAAAAAATATAATTTTAAAGGGATCAAAGACCAACCACAGGATGTAATCATGCTTATGAAATGTAAAAAAAATCATGTATGTATGTTATCTCATATTTTCTACCATGATGGTAAAAGATTTATTCCACTCATGTAAGGAGAATCTAAATCAATTAAATCTTATATGGAAAACATGGGATTATAAATAAATTAATAGGAAATAAATGTTATCTTATTTTTGACATAAAAATTAGTTATTTTGATCGAATATGGAACAATTTTTATTATGTTGTCATGATAGTCTAATTATTGTAAGTGATCATTAACATTTAGTGAAGGAAATTTATTTAAGATGATAGGATATAACACCCTAATATATTATAATATATTTATATTTAAATAATTTTTACATGATTTATTTATTTCTTTAGACACAATAAATATCTTAAAATAAAGCACAATATATCATAAAATAGATATTAATTGATTGGTATGAATATAATAAATCACATAATGAAATATCTATAGAAAGTATTTAATCAAAAAAAAGTTATTGATTAATATATATCTAATAAGATCTTAATTATTATAAAACTCCTTTTATTATTTTAAAATTCATTGTGAAAAAAAAATAACTTTTATTTCATTTTGTGAAATGAAACTATAATTAATGTAACACCTTGATATTATTAAAATAATAATATCATGTCCGATAACATGTTTGAAACTAAACACCAAGGTTAGAAGAGAATATAAAATAATTATTATTTATGATAAATTTATTTCTTAAAAAAATTAATGGTTATATATTTACAAAAAATAAAATAAGAACCATTTGAATGAATAAGAAATGTTTTCTAAGAAACTATATATAATAAAAAATGTGGTCGAGTCAAGATTTTATCACATATTTTAAAATTAATTTTCACCAATTTTATAAGCTTTATTTGAAAAACAAATCTTCATTTTTGAAATATACATGTTAGAATTTTATTTGGGTGAATTTGTGAGAATTTTCAAAAAATATATAATTTTAAGTGAATATTGAAAAATAATGGTTTTTATTAAATATCTAGATTTTCATTAAAAAAATTTAAAAGGTAAATTTTATATTAATACAGTTTTAAGAGTTTAATTATTTAAATTATATATCTATTAATCTAATTTTGTTCATTTCAATCAATTTCATAATTAATTTTTATATAAAAACATTTAAATCATTAGATATAATTTCTCTTTGAAAATGCACATTCTTGTCTTATTTGCGGGACTAAATTTAAATTAAATTTTGTGAATTCTATGAATTTAATTTTTTCAAATTAGATCTATATTTGGAAAAAACATAATATATATTATCTATTATGTTTAACTAACTTTTTTACCACAATTAATAGTAAAAAAAGTAAAAATTATTTATAGTGGTTAAGGTAAAAATGGGTTTATAGGGGAATTTAACTAAAAATATAAAGGCTATAAATGACAAAATAACATGTACAACCCGACTTTTATGGCCATATTTGTACCTTATATCTTCAATGATATATAATAAACCATTTTTTTTGGAATTTTCAAAAGTTGGGTACAAATTATTATTTTCATACAATACATGTGTGTCACTCACATCAATTATAAAGGTCCATCGACTCTCCTCTTCACTACACACATCCATTTCCCATTAGGTTGGACATTTCATGCTCAATTAAATTCCTTAATTCTAACCCATCGTCCTTTAAGACTTATTTGGTTCATAAATACATACTAAATATCATTTTTTTTGTAATCCAAAAAATTTGTTTTGAGAAGAGGTAATGTCCCAAATCGGGCGTTTTATATTATTTTATTATTTGAGTCCCTCAATTATACTTTGAACTTGATGATATAATAAAATCAGTATATTCCATATACATATATGTTTTCTATATATCTAGAATAATGTAAATAATTCTCTTATTCCATCAAATGGATTACGAAGTCAGCATTTGTGTGTACAACGGATTACCATCTCACGAACCAATGTCATTTGTTTTCCATCACCACCTTTGATGGCTACATTAAATGATAAATTTAACAAATATATATTATTTTTATGAAATTATTATACTTCTCAAATTATAATATCACATATTCATTCTTACTTTCCATTTTAAGGGATATAATAATGTCGCTTTTATATATGGCAGAATACCGCCTTGCGAAGGGATGTGATTAATGTTTTTTTATTATTTACATGGAAATTAGTAAGGATAAAAGTTAATTAATATATATTATAATTTTAATTTAAACATAATTATTGAAATATAATATCATAAATAATGTTTTACTATCCAATCCATAGGAAAACAATAATGTCGCTCGTGCTTACATACGAACTGCCACCTCCACATAGTAATATGAAATGTTATTCATATGATTTTTATATAGGAGTTAATGAGGTTGTATTTTATTAAAAATAAATAGTATATATAACATAATAATTATACTTAAATTGTTAATTGATATTATTTTTTCTATTGTTCCATCTGTCAGAAAATTGGAAATAACTTTAATGTGTTTGTATAGCCAACGGTTTCTATGAACAATGTAGTCCACTTTCTATCTAAAAAATTTATTTATTACTATAAATAAATATTTATTGAATATTTATGATATTTATATAATTAATAACATTATGTATATTATTTAA
Source organism: Viscum album (assembly GCA_963277665.1). Classification (NCBI taxonomy): domain Eukaryota; kingdom Viridiplantae; phylum Streptophyta; class Magnoliopsida; order Santalales; family Viscaceae; genus Viscum; species Viscum album. Next base: position 284,359,292 of record OY728153.1, on the reverse strand, counting down.
CCATTATAAAATTAAAATTCCCAAAATTATTGATCCAAAATATACATATGGGATGAATTGATTGTCACTCAAAACGGTGATTTTTATGAATTGTTATTAAGAGGAAGATAAAAAACTTAAATTATATATTATATGATATTATATTTTTGATTAAGGATCTATAATATATGTTTAATAAACCTATATTTATTATAAATTAGGTTTTCACACGTATGATGGATATCGAAAAGGTGGTAAGGGTTTCTCGCCTCAATTTTACTTCGAGGATACATATATCATATTCACCACATATTAACTTTGTGTGTTGTATATAATACAATATATATATGTTATATATTGAATAAATTTATATTAAGGGTATCTAATGTTTCATTTTCTTTCATTTATTTTATTGGTCTTGAGATTTTAATGTTATAAAAGTAAGAAGGGTTTATTTTACAAGTTTATCATTATTCAAGATTATTTATATTTTAATCGCAGTTTATGGAATTATTAGATATTTATATTATAAAATAAGTCTATTTTATTAACATATGGTTCTTAATTAACATTTTTAATTAATATTACCATTTTTAACTCTTTGGTACTTAAAATGATTGAGAAAACGTTTTTAATAAAATCTGACTTTAGTTCTAACTTGGTTTGAAATATTTTTTTTTCAAACCCATGTTGTATAAAAGGGTTTTCAAAAAAGTTTCCCAACATAAAAAATTTATTTATTAAAGAAATTTTTACCAATTTTTACTTTTTACCAATTTTTTTGAATAAAATGTTGAAATCATTTTCAAGCAAAATTGCTTGTTTGGTTTTTACTGAAAATATGAATGGAATCATTATTTTAATTTTAATGAAAAGAGTGAAATTTTCAAAAATTAGGAGAAATAAATGTTATAGTCATTATTTTACATCGTTTAAAAAATATATTAAAATTATTTTCATAATGTTTTGTGAACTTATTTTTAAAGGTGATTTTCAAAATGCAATGGTTATTTTTCTCAAAAATGTTATTAATGGTGTTTTTATGGTATTTATATATATCAATGAAATAAACCGTCCATTTTACTTATTATAAACATAGGATATGTTGTATTTATACCATGCTTATTATTTATCTGGATGGTTAATGGTTATTTTGACTGGAGAGGTATAATTTTATTACAACATGCCATTTTACTCTGCATGTTTTATGACTATGTTTATTGATTGTGCTAAGTGTTAACATTTAGTATGTTATCTTTTAAATAAAAATGTTAATATTGATTATTTTAAACCTCTTTGATTTTATAAATTCATTAGAATTAATAAATGACATATGGGGCTTGCTATAGCTCATCAATACATCTGTAGGTCTCACTAAACAATGTATGTTTGGTTTCGGCCGAGGTAGTACCGATTTATTTAGATGTCATAGAAAAAGGAATCAACAGTATGTTTTAGATGTCTAAAATTATTCATTCCATAATTATGAATTAATTTATTTATATTACATGTGATTATTTGATTAGTTATGACATCCATGGTTATGTTTTGAAGCTCATATGATAATTTATATGGAATTATTTGATCATCCTTTATTCCTACAATATCATGCTCACATTATTTCTTAACTGATATGTTTTTCAGGTATTTACCATTCCATGTTTATTATTACCTTTTTTTATTTTTTTCAGTATTATTATCCTTACTGAGCATCTGATATCACCCCTTTTGTAACACCCTGAAATTTTAATATTAGAACATCATATTCGATAACATGTATAACACATAATACAAAAAATAGAAAGAATATAACTATAAGACAATAATATTTTAAAAAACTAAAATTATTTCTAATAGATTAAATTATATGCAGAACTATATATATATATATTTCATACAACACTCAGCTTAGCATGAGTTACATGTAACCCTGATCTTTTTAGGTTTAAATGTCTATTTATCACTCAAATACAATCTTAAATGAACCATGATATATATTAAAATTATAACAAGAAACAATTATTGGATAATATGAATATTATTAAATGAATAATGAAAATATTTTGTACATATTTCTTTAAGACTAATTAATTAGAAATTAAAATAATACACTTCTGAAAATAAAATGAAATCTTTTCATGAAAAACTATTTTAATACACACAAGTGTTTTTATAACAATAAATTAAAACCATAATACTATAGGTATTAAACTAATGAAATTTTAATATAATATATACAATATAATTATTAAAATTCATCCTATTTTTTATACGTGATATAAAAATAAATCCAATTTTACTATTACAAATATTCATAAAAATAGTTTTGTTTCATTTTTATGATGTACATATTTAAAGAAATATAATAGTAATTTTGGAAAATATTAATTATTTTTTAATAAGGATATATAAATTTAATTTGGGTTATTTTTTGGGATTTTTTTTAAAACATTGATTTTTCTATGAATAGAGAAAAATACAAATTTTTATAAAAAGACTTTTCTAATTCATAAATTAAGTAATTTAAGAGTCCCATTATGTTTTATATATATTTTCAAATAAAATAAGTATTTTTTATTTATATTTAATTAATTTAATAACTTAATAAAAAAATAAATTTTTTAACATATTTTTTTACTTAATGACATTTTTTTCTAAAAACTATTTCAAAATGCATAATATTATTCCTTTTTAATTTTTTTAAAATTACACCTTACGGAAAATTTTTTAAATGAAATAAATACACAATATATTATTAAATATTTATTTATTTTAATTTATTATTTAATATTAGTTATATAGTTAATATATAATCATCTTTTTCTAATGTTACACTCTTCTTAAAAAACTATTGTCTCACTGTGTCTATGGGATTAATGTTAAATTATAAATTTCTACGTATGTAAATTGAATTTTTAAAAATGGATTTGATATTTTTAATCTTAATAATTTATAAATTCTAATATGGTTAAATTTGTTTTTCATGAAAAATATTATTGAAATCAATTAAAATTAATCATAGTGATTAAGTTAAAAATGAGTTTACCATGAAACTAAATTTCAAAATTAAGAAAAAAATGACCTAGAAAATTGAAAATAACCCATTTTAGAGCCACATTTAGACCTAATAATTTCTATTATTTATTTTTTTCAATTATTGGATCCACTCCACATAAAAAAAACGTGGTTGTAATTCTCTCTCTCAATAATTTACATGTTTTCCAGTCACCCCACTTAAAAAGGCCACCCTACTTCTCCTCTCTTCACACATATAATGAAACTTGGATCACAAAAAATAGCTACTAAAAAAACATATAAACATCCCTCATATAATCATAAAAGAATTATGTTGGTCATAAATACAACCAATTAAGGACTTTGGTGAAAACCCAAAATAAGGAACCTGAAGATGAGTTAACATTAATCAACATTTGTTTTTGTTTTATTGCATTCTCCAACCCTATAAATTATTCATATAACATGATTATATAATAACCATGATATCCTAAATATTCATATGTGTTTTTATGTTATGTTTATGACAAAAAATAGACGCACTTCCCTAAAATGGGTTACAGAATTATCATTTGTGTATACAGTGGACTACCATCTCAAGAAACGATATCCTTCGTTCTTTCATTACCACCTCTTGTGGTTAGGAATAATGATAGAAATAAATTTTATATATGATATTTATGATATTTATAACATAATTATACATCCTTATTGTTATATGAAACACATCTAATCATCATTTCATAACATAAGTGATATGATAACATCACTCATGTGTATGGTGGGACTACTTCCTTAGAAAGTAATGTGAAGCGTTTTCACTAACGTGTTACATGAAAGGTAATAAGGGTAACTACAATTAATATATATGATATAAACGAAAAAATGTTATATTAATGAAATAATTATATTTCAATAAATATAAAATATCATTTTAGTCCAAACAATTAACACTGTTCAAGTGATAACTTCGTTCATTGATGTATGGACTACCACCTCCTAAAAGAGATGTGATTCATTTTAAATCTCAAGAATTATATATATAAGTATATATAATTTTATATAATGGTATATAATAAATAATTATCATTTTTTAAAGATAATATATTAATTAAATTCTTTCTATAATGATCACTGAAAAACGGGATCGTTACTCATGCGTACGTATAGCCTACCATCTCCATGATCATAATGACGGTTCATTTTCCATAAAAATATTTCATGATTGATTTTAAGAGTATAATTGATGTAAAAATATGATAATTATTTCAATATTATTTTTCCAAATATTTTTATATAATTTGCCCTTTGACCATGTTTGACCTACCCAAAGTCATTTTTGATACATAAAGAGAATATGGTCAAAACATAAGACTTATACGTAATTGATTATGTAATTGTATATAACATGTAAATAAGTAAAATAAAATTAATAAAAAACTTGAAATAAGTTATAAATCATGTAAATAACAAACAAACTTTTATTATTCTTGAAGATAAAGACACACATTATGAATATGATGTATGGTAAAGAGCTTCGTCTCAATCTCCTTTCATTGAGGCATATTTTTTTATACACCAATAATCTTTTACAAAGTATATATACAGCCCTTATAACATGTTATATAATTAATTCATCTATTCTCATTGAATTTAATGTTTTTTAAAAGATAATATTTCATGGTTATTGTGATTTAGGTGTTTCCCAATGGGTAGGGGAATTTTCATTCAAAAAAACATCTCTAAATGTTTGACACCCAAAATCTATTTATCTTCAATGTACTTATTTTTGAATATTCTTTATTGATTTTATATGATTTTAAAACATTTATAAATTAAAATTTATTAATATTTAATTTATTTCAATGGTTTTGAGAAATGAATCTTTTTACATGTTTTATACGAAACATTTTAACAAACGTCAAAGGAGATAATTTTTTATTAATGAACACGATGATAGTGATTTTTCCACCACCATGAATGTTATTTTATTTCTTGATTGCTTTTCAATATTACATTTTCTTTCTTAAATAAAAATAACATGTTCTATTTATTTGTGTATTTGTCTTTGAAAATCATTTTATTTCAGAAAATAGTGTTTTGGTATTAAAAATGTGGTTTTAAAATAAAATGATACTTTTATATGAAAGTGTATTTAATATGGGTTTAGAAGAGTTTTTAAAGGGGTTTTATTGATGAAAGAGTATTATTAATGATATATTACATTGAAAATAATAGGAAATTGGTATGATCAATATATTTTATAAATAGATTTGAACCTCATTAAAAATCACAGGTGATATAGATATATCTTATATAAAAGTTTGATACCCAATATAACTCATAAAATATTGGTGAGCTTGATATAGTTTATTCGAAGGTTTGATCCCCATTAAATGTCACGGGGGATTCTGATATAGCTTATATGAAGGGTTGAGCCCCATTATATATCACGGGTGAGCCTGATGTAGCTTATATAAAGGTTGATCCCATTATAACTCTCCAATGCATTTGGTAATGATTGTACTGGATGTTTGACACTTGGTTATTCAAAATAAAGGTGTTTTGAATGGGTTTTATGAATATAATTATCTAAGACACCAAATAAAAATTTAATTTTATGTTATGGTTTAATAGGATTAATTTGAGAAAAACAAGTTTGTGTTTTCTTTCAAAAAATATTTATTTATTTTTCTAAAAGAATGTTAAGAAAACTATTCCTGTGAAAATGTTTTAATTTCATGCGTTTTCATGTTTTCACTAATACAACTGTTTCCTTTCACTTTATGTTACTGTGTTTTTTGTTCCCATCACACGTTAAAAAAAATTCCAAGGTTATTATGTTTTGGTGAAGAAAAGGAAGAAGATAAGTTAAAATTCGTAAACATTGTCCCTGAATTGAAATACAGTTTTATTTTATAAGATTTATATCATGGAAAAAATAGGTACTAATTTGAAGTCTCTACTTTTTATTGTGTTATTTTTTATGTATGATTTATGTCTTAGTTCTGAAAAATTATAATCATGAAAAAAATAATTAAATATAAGAGAATAAGTTCTTGAATGAAAATGAGTATTATCTAATGTTTATGGTCAGGACCTTATAGTCGGTATTAATGGAATTGTATAGATAAGTTTATTGATAAGAATAGTGTTAATAACTTTCTTATGAAAAAGTTTACTATATGGTCATGTTAAAAAGATATAGTATTTTAAGATTTCCATATTTCTTCAACTAATCTATTTGTATTCATAATGGATTTCTATAGTGGAATAGGGAATTTATATATAGAATTAACTAATAAGATAATATCCATCCAAATCCGCATCATGGTATGGTTAGAATAAAAACAAAAATATTTGTTGCAGTGATAGATCGGTTGAAAAAAATGATAAATGGTGGGGTTATAAATAATATGTGGTTACCCGATCTACCACAACATAACATCTCTATATCAGATCATTTCATGGGGAAACATCTCCCATCATTCAATGAATTATCTATCATTGTGGATTTTTATTGATGGATCAATTCCTTTGAGAATATATTTTAAGTCATGGGATGTTCCGAACATCAATTAGTAACTCTTTCCATAAATCATTTTTAAGGTGACATTGATCAATAGTGGCCACTATTTTGGAATACCACATATAAATACAATCTGGATGCTATGTAATGGGTCATATTTAAAAATATTTTCCATTGGAAGTATTTTCCTTAGGTTGTTCGAATTAGGATATAAAAACAATTCCTAGAATTGAGGGAAAACGATGAAGATTATATGGTTTCATATAGAGAAAAAATTACAAGATTGTACACGCAGGTGTTGGAAATTATTTGAGACATTTGTTGTAAAATTAATAGATTTCACTCTGCATTAAAACAAGGAGTTCGAAGAGAATTATTTTTATGAGAATTTAAATGTTAGGAGAAGTTTCATCAATATGTTGAGAGAGTTAGGATATAGTTTGCCAATACTTATGTGACATGATATAAAAAGAGTAATAAATAGTTAAGGTGGTAGTTAATGAAGAATAAATCAACTATATATTTTGGAGCAATGCCCAAAACATGTCCAAGTGTAGTAAAATACATTTTTGGGAATGAATTTCAAGATTTTAAAAGATTTATTAGAGTGGTAAGTCATTTCATAAGGGTTTGAGTCTTTGGGAAATATCCTTGAAAAATATAAGAATGAGATAACAAATAGCCAGTCAATAGAAAGATTCATTAGCCAGAATGATTTGGGACATTATTATAAATTTTTTTGAAGTTAATTATTCTGGTTAGATGTTTTCAGGATAAGAAGAAAAAGGAGTGGAAAATCATTTTATACTTCTACAATTAATGATGGTTCATCCTGTGAAGGGGTGGTGGATCTAGGTATCCAAGTATTTATCCAAGTTTGGTCATAATTTCAATGACTTGGGAACCCCTATTTTGATTTTTACGTAATGAATGTACTTTGGGAGACATTGAATGAGTTTTCATAAGTATTTTTTTTAGTGGAAATATTTTTTTAGAATAATTCCTTTTATATATATATGATTAAATGGTTAATAACCTTTTGGGTTAATATAAAATTTTTATTAGTTAGATGTTTTGAAAAATAAATATTAATGACAAATTAGAGGTGTAAATTTATTACTTTTATTGATTAATTTATAACTTTTTCAAACTATAATGATATTGTAAAATGGATAGAGATAAATGGAAAGACTTGTTACTCTACTAGGAATATTAGGATCTACAAAACATTTATTTTAGTGATTCAAGCATAAAAAATTTATTTTTTGATATTCATTTCTTTGAGTAAGGGATGAAGTGGAAATTGATCAAAGAACTACCAAATCAAGTCATTGTGTTTATGAAATAGAGACATGTCAAGTAAGTATATTTTGTTATATTTTTATATAGTAAAATAATTACTTATCTTTAGGAAATATAATGTGAAAAAATGATATCGTATGAAATTTATATCTAATGAATCAGATATAATTTTAGATCATCATATATTTATGGTTTTGAGGCCCTTAATATTACATTTCTCATTCACATGTGTGTGATCAATGACATTAATCACTCTCTAGTTATTTATGATTTTACTTCATTACCACCTATATTATCCTATATAGAAATATAGTAATGTTTAATTTATTATTACCTTTGTGATTCCCTTTTCTGTCTTTTTAATAATATATTTTATTAATGCTTTTTATGATGTTGTTTTAGGACAAAATTATTTTCAATTTTCCATCTATTGATTACCGAGATAATGTTCATATTTTGAGGATGGAATTTATTTAATGGGGGTAGGATGTAACATACCATATATTGTAAAAATATATATATTTTGTTAAATACCATAAGTTACAAGAATAAAATATATTTATCTTTTGTTACATATAACACTCATTTCATATTTTGTTACACAAAACCCTAATATTTTTATGTTCCATGGTGTATTCAATATGCAACAATAAATATAATTGACCAATGATATATATTACCGTTATAACTATTCCATTATAATTGAGTGTATGAAAAGTTATAACTAATTTATAAGATTAGTTTTTATATATAAATTTCTGTTGCTAATTAGTTAGAAATAAAAAAAATGTTTTAGAAAATAAAAAGTAAATATTTTTCTAAAAACAATTTAATGCGCACAAGTGTCTATTATACAAATAAAATAGACAAATAAAAAATTATATTAATTAAATATATATATATATATAATATAAAATATAATTATTATCATTAATCCTATATATCTTGTTTATACGATACAAAATATAATCCTAATTTTAGACTTAAAACTATACATAAAAAACGGTTTCGTCGACTTTTTATTTCATAAAAACATTGAAACTAAATTTTCAAAATTTTATAAAATTTACATGAAAATTTTTACATCATTTTTGAATGCGTGATATCAAAATTAACTTTGAGTAATATTTTGGAATTTTTCATAATATGTTTATTTTTCAATGAATCGTGATAAATAATGATTTTCATAAAAAGAATATTATTTTAGAAAATTAATTAATTTAAGGGAAAATAAGTTTGGAATATGGTTTCATGTAAAATAATTTTTATATATTATATTTAATTCATATAATTACATTTCAGTCATCTTTATATTGGGATTTAATATATGTTTTTTTGGGTTTAAAGATGGTTTTCCCTATAAACTATTTTGACATGTATAATTTTCAACTATTTAATTAATTATGAAAATACCAAGTAGGAATATTTTAAAATGAAATTAATTGTTCTTATGTCATTAAATGTTAATTTATTTTCATTTATTGGATATCATTATTCATAGATTCAATATAAAATCCTCATTTTCTAAAAAAATACCCTTCATAAAATCTTTTCGTCACACCGCATCAACGGGATTAATATAAATGTAATTTTTTTTACATATATTGATTAAATTTTAAAAAATATATTACATATAGTGAATCATAATAATATATAGTTTAATGTAAGGTTTAATTTGTTATTGACCAAAAATATTGGTGAAAACAATTAGATATAATCACAATGATTAATGTAAAAAGGAGTTGACCAAGTGACTAAACTACAATCTTTAGGGTTCACATACCTTATAAACATGTCATTAACCCAATTTATGTCCATATTTAGATATTATACATTTTTTTTGTCGATTTTGGTGCATTTTTTGAGACACTTGAGATGGAGAAAACATCATTGGAATTCAGTCACTCAAAAATTTACATGTTTTCCACTCAGCCCTTTATAAAAAGCCCACCCCTCTCCTCCTCTATTCACACATCTCAAGCACAATAGATCATAAAATCCATTAAAAAATTACATAATAATTTACATATTCTCATAATATAAGACATAATTTTTTGTATAATGTTATCCATGAAGTCCTTTGGTGAAAACGAAAAATAAGTTACCTAAAGAAGAGATATCATTCATCAACGTGAATTTTTTTATTTCTTTCTCCACCCCACATAAATTATTATTATACCATGATTATATAATTAAATTAGTATGAAAAATTAATGATTTATTCTTATGTAAATGGTATAATATAAACACACAAACATGTACATAAAATGGTTTATTAAATAATCATTCATCTGTATGGCGGACTATAGCCACACAAAATAATGTCATTATTTTTTTCAATAAAACCTCTCATAGTTCTGAATAATGATGTACATGATATTTAGATATGATATTAATTATATTTATACCATAATTATTCCTCTGGGTTGATTATATAATATAAATCATTTTTTCATTCCTTTCCATAGGGGATATGATAGTGTTGCTTGGGTGTAAGGTGGACTGCTACCACACAAAGCTATTTGAACTGTTTTTCACTAGGGTGTTACATGGAAGGTAATACAGGTAACTATAATAAATATATATGATATAATTATGATATAAATGAAATAATTATATGTTATTAAATATACAATATCTTTTCATTCTTACCTTTTCACATTGAAAATGTGATAATGTTGTTCCCTTACATATGAACTACAACCTACTTGAAGCGACTTGTTTCCTTTTACATTTAAATAATGATATATATAAGTATATATAATTAAATAACATGGAGCTTATGATATAATGATAATTCTATAAATATAAAATATTACTTACCTTTTTCCATAATTATCATTGAAAAATTGGAATGTTACTAATGCGTAGGTATAACTTGTCGTCTCTATGATTGTAACATTGGGTTTTTTCCATAACCATATTTCAAGATTTACTAAAATAGTATAATTTATGGATAAATATGATAATTATGTAAGGATAATTATTCTTTATATTTTTAAATAATGTCACCATTGAACTTATTCGACCTACTAAATCCATTTTTAACACATAAACAGAATATGGTCAAAACAACCAACAAATACATTATTGATTTTCTTTATTGAATATAACATGTTAACAAATGAAATAAAAGTAATAATTAACTTTAAAAATGTTCTTAGAATGTATTTAGTTAAAATAATTTTATTATTCATAAATATAAAGACACAAGTGTCAAATTAGATAGACGGCATTGGACTTCATCTCAATCTCTATTCATTGAGTCATATTTTGATGTTATTCACCTATAATATTTTACAAGGTGTATATACAAAACATTTACCATCTTATATCATGAATTTATCTATTATACTAATAATTAAAGTTTTTGTAATGCTAATATTACATGGGGATTATGAATAAATTGATTGATTTGTGATAAAAAAATTCATTAAAATCCCCTTTTAATGTTTTCCCTCAAAGTCAATTTATGTTTCATGCACATGCTTTAAAAATGATTTTTATTAGTTATATTATATGGAATTTAAAGACTAATAAATTACACATTATACCTCTTTGCGTTATTTTAATTTTTTTTAAAAAGAAATCTTCTATGGGTTTTATAACGAACATTTCAACAAACGACAAAAGCTATGTTCTATTATAAATGTACATGGAGACAATGACATTTCTACCACCGTGGTTGTTATTTTATTTCTGGATTCATTTACAAGATTACAGGTTTTCTTGAATAAAAAATCAACTTTCCTTTTTTTGGATATTTGTTATTAAAAATGGTGTTTTCATATTAAAAATTTATTCTTAAAATAAAAGGATGTTATTATCAAAAAAGGTTTTATAATGAAAGTGTTTTATTCATGATATGGTACTAGATGATTATTTTAGATGGATGATCCTGATAAATCTTATACGAATGATTGAACCCCATTATACCTCATAGGTGAGATTGATATAGATTATATGATGGTTTGATCCCCATTCTAGTTCATGAAAATTTTGTGATTCCAATATAGATTATATAATGGTTTGATCCCCATTATAGCTCCTTGGTGATCTCGATATAGCTTATACGAAAGGTTGTGACCCATTATATCTCACAAGTGTGCCCAATATATCTTATATGAAGGTTGATCTACATTATAAATCTTTAATGCATTGATTAAGGATTATATTTCAATTCAGAAGTAGTGTTATTACATAAAAACATTTTTGAAAGGGTTATATAAATATAATGCCCTAATTCACCATGAAGGATATTTCATTTCGTGATTTGTTTGTAATGTATTTCTTTGAGAAACAATTGTGTGATATTTCTTTTTAAAATGTTTTATTTTGTTCCCTCAATGAACATGGATGTAATGTTAAATATTTTATGGATTTTCATGCTTCTATAGATTTAAAAGATTGTTTTTAATTATCCCTTACATTGATTTTTGTTCTCATACCATGTTTTTAAAATTATTTTATAGGGTTTTATGGACATTTAAGGGAAAGGATGAAGTTAAGTTGATAGTCGGGGAGATTTTCTATGAAAATAAATCATGCGTTATTTCATAAGTAAAATATTATGGGAAAATTTATAAAAATATGAAGTGTCTAATTTTCCTTTTATGGTTTTTTTATATATTATTAGCATCTTAATTCTGTAAAACATTAACCATGAAAATATCCTTAAATGTAATATAATAAAATCAAGATTAAAATAATGATTATGTAATGGTTAAAGTTCGGTCAATATAATAAAATCAATAAAATTTATGATATATTTCCTATTTAAAATAAATTAAAAGTATTTTATAACATAAAATAAATAAAATAATGAGTTATATTTTATTAAAAAGAACAATAATTTTCCTTGAAATCTTGCATTACACGCAATAATGGGTTTTACCGAAAAACAATATTCAATTAATATTACAAATTCATAAGATATTTATCACATAGTCGTTGGAATAGAATGTTTAAATAAGATTAATCCACTTATTAAAATATATACTTGAAACCCATCTATTCATTTTAAATTGATTAAAAATAAAAATATTATTCATCTAAAAGAAGAATAAATGTTTTCTAAAAAACTGTATTTTCCTAAATAGTGGTATAATCTTGCATGGAACACATAATTTAAAATTAAATATCACCACTTTTTAAAAATTTAAAACAAAAATTAGATTTAATTTTTGAAATATAAATATCAATATTATAACAGGTTTATTTTTTTGGAATTTTTCTATGAAGTTCTATTTTTTTATGAATAGTAAAAATACTAGACTTTAGTTGAATGCTGAATTTTTATCTAAATAATTTATAATGTTAAGTTATACTTACAATTAGTTTTAATGTAAAATTATATAAATTTTATATAAATTAATTAAATTTAAGTAATTTTAATTATTTATATATTCAATTTCTTATATGTTTTTTTAATCTTTAGAACATTTTATCATTAAAACCACTCTTTCTCATCTCATCTACGAGATTAATTTTAAATATAATTGTTACACTTATATGAATTGAACTTGGAAAAATGGTTTTAATATTTAGAATCATAATAATTTATAATTTCAAATTTTTTTCATCCAAAATTTTTACCAAAATTGATAATTTAAATTAGTTAAAATCAATCATAGTGATTATGGATAATACATTTTACTTATACATTTAACATAGAAAATAGTTTGTAAAAATAACCCAAAACTTCTCTAACACACATATTATGTCAATATTTAGAGAATAAACCTCAATTTATCTAATTTTATTCATTAATTTGGACAAGTGAAATGAGAAATAAGATGGTGGGATTCACACATTCAAAACAATTACAAGTGGGCCACTCACCCACATTATAAAAGGTCACCCCTCTCATCTTTACTCTACACATTCAAGCCATGTTGGCTCAGCCATGCCCTGAACAAATTTCACCAAAACACATAACCCCTCATTCTTGAAGACTTTTTTTATGAAATTCACCTTTTAGGGTTTTAGTTCAAACCAAATATTGATACCAAAAAAAAAGAGGTAATGTTCATCGAAGAGTGTTTTTATTATATTTCCTTTTAAACATCCATAAATAACAATTATAACAAGATTATATAACAATATAATAATATTCAGTGTTACAATATGTTTTTATGTTATGGTTATCATCGAAAACATCACACATTTCCATAAAACGGCTTACGAAATCATCATTCGTGCATATAGTGGACCAATGCATCGCAAACAGATGTCATTCATTTTTCCCTTACAAACATTAATGGTTGGGAATAATGATGTATATATAGTTTATATATGATATATATATATATATATTATTCATATATTTAATATTATTATGGAATTATTATATAATACATACCTTAATGATTCCCATTTTGTTAGAACACAATAACATTGCTCTTGTGTACGGCAGACTACCAACTCATGAAGCGATGTGATTCCTTCAAACATTATATGGAATGTAATAATGATTGTTATAACAAAAATATTTCATATAAATGAAAAAAAATTGATACTATAATGATAGTCTTTATATATAAATAAATAATTTACTTTTATTTTTATCAATATCATAAGAAAATGGAAATAGTGTTCATGAGTACATACGACCCACCTTCTCCAGGAAGGATGTATTTGATTTCCTATCACAAAATTTTATGAATTAATATAAATAAATATATACTGAATATATATGATATTTAAATCATGTTTTACTTTCTACGGATAATGAAATCAAGATCTATATAATAGTGACCAAAAATAAAAAGACAAAACATACTCCAAAACAAGTCAATTAACACCATAAACAATGAAAACAATTAGTGATTATTAACGAGTTGGTGATAATATGTTATAAAAAGATCATATATGATATTATAAATATTAATATGGTTATGTAATATGATAATAACATGTTTAAAACAATTATAAATTGGTTTTAAGATCATTCAACCAAAAGTAAGCATAAGTTAAGGGTTTTCGTTACAATTTCATTTATTGAGGCAAATTGTAATGTTATGCACCTGATTACTTTTATATGGGGTATATACTTCCACATGACATATCATATCATAGATAAATATTTATTCTTGGTATTTTTGTTTGTATTTAAAATATTTTATCTCATTAGATTTTATTTATAAGTAACCAAGTTATAAACAATTTCAATGCTCAATTATTTTTCATTGGGTTATATTACTTTCTCATTTCTATCAATATTCCACGATTAAGTGTGTAATATATTTTAATTAATATTTTTTATATTTCCACCTGTTTTGTGTGGATTTAAATTTTATACACATTATTGGTTCATTTTTTATTCTCACCACAACTTTATGAACAATTTAAGAGTTTATTTCACAATCACAGTGTAATCATGATTGTTTATTATTGAATTTAAATTAAAGAAAATTTTATGATCATTTATTACGAAGACCATTAATTTTTTTCTCATTTGGTTATACATAATATTTTTCAAATGATAGTATTATTTTTCTACTCATTAGTATTCAAAATTATGGATAATTGTTTTTAATAAATTATTACATCATTCCTCTCATTGGTTAGAAATCATTTTTTTTAACAAAACAGTGTTTTATAAAAAATTCAAAAAATGTTCATTATCCTTTTCAAAATTATTTATTAAAAAAATTGTAGCCATTTTTTCTTCTTATAAGAAATATTTAAAGGAATATTCTTGCTCCTTTCTAAAGAAGGTGATTTATATACTTGTTAGTATGAAAATGGTTTGTGCATTACTACATGCATAGAATTACCTATGTACCTGACCATCATTTCTTTGAATTTTACTTTTAATGTTTATGATTATCTTTTTAATGAAAAGGTGTTTTTTATTTGTTTTTCAAATTTAAAGTAATTGCAAAGAAATTTCTAAAATGAAATGGTTGTTTTCCTCAAATAACATTTTTAAAGATATTCTTATGGTACTTTTATTCATTAAAGATATCAAACCTTATTTTACATGTACTCGATTGTGGATATGTTTCATTGATTCCATTATAATTCTTCTTTTGGATAGTTTATGTTCACTTAGAATAAGGGAATTATTAACATTCACTACAATGATTCATTTTTATATTTAATAACATTATATTTAAATGTACACTTTTGTATAATCCTTGGACATTACATTTACCATAAATATTCATATTAATTATCCTGGATTTATTTATTTCTTAAATCATATATCATTTCTAGATACAATGTATTAAATTTTATGTTATTTGATATCATTGTAAATATTGATAAATTTTTATTCTTTAATCAATATAGATATTTTATGATAAGGCACAGTTTCTATAAATTGATTATTTGATACTTAAGGAATGGTTTGGGCTAGTAATATATAGGTGGGGTTCTATTATAGGTATCCCCTTAATGGATCGATAGTCTCATATGATAAATCAGTTGGATAGACATAGTTATGTTAATTTTTTTACATATGATGTATTAAATCGTCATGTGAAAGGATATAACGGTAATGGTACTATGTACTTGGGAAACATTTAATTTAATAAATAAACATTTCTTGCATTCAGAATTATGTTATTATTATCCATGATATTTTCACTTAGAAAAATTCATTTTATTCATTTTATTCTACGTTTATTTAGTAAATGGAACATGATTTCATTTATTTATCTTTAAATATTGATTCCACCTTATATTACCATAATATTCATGTTATTTAAATGGAATTAGTTTTCAGTTATTTACATTTCCATATTATTCATAATGTTATATATTTATTTATAACATGGAATGTGTATCCAATTAAGTAACAGTACATATCGATTACACTCATTGATTTATTATTTCTTATGATGTATTTAACCCTTTTTGAGCATTTTAGCTTACACTAATTTTTTTCTTTTCCCCATGTTTCCATGAAGTTTACTAAGACTAATATGAAGGGATAAACATGATGGAATAATGTTATTTGCATGAAAAATATTATATTATAAATTTGTTTATTAAAATGTAAAGTAAGACTCGTTTATGTGAATAGTATACTAAGATTACTAAAATAATTGGTCCTTCAGTATATGTTTTATTATATCTTATGACATTATAATGGTAGTATGAACTACCATTAGGATTCTAGGGTTAGGTTCACTATATTTGGTATTAAATAATGTTTATTATAACACTTGGGAACTATATTTATGAAAACATATATTAGGAAACATGACAATATGATAGATTTTGAGGATGAGCATAGAATAACATCTTAATGTTTTTGTAGAATAAATATTATGTGGTTTTTACTAATAATAAATCTCTATCTAGATACTGTAAGTTTATGTGGTTCATTAATTTATGTGACTAAGATTAATAACTCAAAAATGGGTGTTCAAATATTGACAAGAGCATAACTTGGTACACAATAATGGGTCTTACTTGGCAAATATTTTGAAACTCCCAAGAGATATTCTTAGAGTAATTCGTATTTTCATTAAAAATCATTATGAAAGATTTGAATAGATGATGACAATTAATAACCTAGTATAAATGTAATGTGTATTAAATAGAAAATAAGGATTCATGATTTAGATAAATAATTGAGGATTACTCGATTTTTTCTCTATGATAATTTTTTCTCGAACTATGATTTCTAGTTTTAGTCACTAGCTGGAACCAAAGGGAATCAAGTTAACATTAAACATGAGGAAAAATGATGTGATAATGAGCAATCGTATGAGGTGAATATTGGAGTGAAATATATCATTTTTATTCCTAATCACTTTTATTAAAAGGAGATTAACAACGTACACCTTAACCAACACCTAGACATACCAAAGATGATTAGGATGGTGTTATCTATAATCTCGAGTGGTGGGGACCATGAAGAAAAGACGTATTGATTTCCATCATGAAAAAAATATGGAATGTTACACTGAATAATCTGTCACAATAGAATGTGAAAATACAATAAGTTTTTAAAATAATGTTATAATGTAAATAAAATTCTGAGGGAAAATGAAGAGTATGATGGATGGAAATAAATCTCATATTAAGGATCCATTTATAGTTCATTGATTTAAATCTGGGAAACAAAAGCATTACCATATTCAATGACCTCTTCTAAATTTTAACCCCCACACCATATAAGTACCTATGTGTAAAATAAAATGGATGAAGTTTTTATGTATTTAAATTAATTAATTAAAATGTTTAATCATATTATCAATAGTATTTTCATTAAAAGAATAATGAAACATTTTGGAATTTTGTTAAATTTTTAATGAAATTTTGTAATAATTATCAAAAGACTTTTGGATAACATAATGAATTAATGAGTTTATGATTTATCATAAGTTCAAATTATTAAACAAATATTTTAGTTCTTAGGTGGTAGGAAAGTCCAAATATTTATGGTATTTTTCTTGACATTTATGGAAAATATATGTTTTAAATTTTATAGATATATATTTTTAGGTATTTATCACAACTAAGTTTGATATGATCATTAATGAAATTTTAATAATAGTCAAATAATATTATTATAATTTCAAATTAAAAATTTTGAAAACATTAGACAAATGGTAATTTAATGAATAAATTTATTTCATGGACTTCCATCATATTTTTTGGAACATTATAGGAATTATATTAATATACTTTAAAAAACATATATATAGGGTGACAATTAATCACATCTAGTAAGGTGGTGGGGATTGAACTAATGAATAAAGGACAATTGTGGTTTTTATCATACCACTGTCTTACGTGATGTTTGAGTTAATATGTTATTTTTTAATTAAATAATTTGATGAATAAATATTCTGGATGAACCAATAGTTTTTTATTTTTAGGTTTATAGAATACTATATTAACCATATTAGTTTATGAAAATAGTTATATAGAAATACTTTTAACACTTTTATTGATCTTACTATCCATTAAAAGTTTATTTTAGTTCTTTAGGCATATAAAGTCATTTTTAAGATATTTATTTCTTATAATAAGTGATGAATTTGATCAATGCACACCCAAATGATGAAATTGTTTTTTGAGGTGGAAATTTTTCAAGTATGTATATTTCATTATATGATTAGAAAATAAAATAATTCATCAACATTAGGATTACGATCATGAATTAAAAAAATTAACATGTTACAATCATATCCTATGAATCAGATTACCTTTTTGATCATCACATATTTAGGGATTTGAGTCCCTCATAATTCTATTGATCATTTATTTTTTTTAAATTACCTCAATATATTTCTATAAATAGTTACACTTTTTTCCATGTCCATATCTTCATCTTCCACTGATGTTCTTCTACTTATAATCCTAGTTATGTGTTATTCAAGATGACCATCCGGCATCCCTATATCTCTTTTTAAGAGGATATTTTATTAACCATTTTAAGATGTGGTTTACTCAAAAGTTGTATTTAAAAATTTAAAGACCTTTTTATATCTATATCATGTTACAATTGTAACGATGCAATTTATTTAAGGTGGGGATAATGTAACTCCCATGAATTTTAAAATATGAATATCATATGCGATGTCATGAATGAAACGTAACACCAAGGGTAGAAAGGAATATAACATCTAGGTAATTTACAATAAATTTACTACTTAAATTATATTAAAAATATTTTATTGATTTAAATACAAGAAAAAGTATGTTATCTTGAGTTACTCATGATAAAGAGTATCTTCCAATGCTATTAGTAAATGCAAGTCTGGGTTTTACAGAACAAAAGTATACAATTAATATTTTTACATAAATTGATAGTTATCAACAATCCATTGGAATAGAAGGTATGAATAGGATTAACCAAGTTATAAAAATATATGTATTACACATATTTGTTGGTTAGTTATTTATTTTAAATAAAATAATCATTATTTAAAATAAAAATAAATATTTTTGAAAAAATTGAATATTTCTAAAATATGATTTAATCATTCTTGGACCACATAAATTAAAAAATATATTAAAAAATTTATAAAAATTATATGAAAATTAAAAATTATTTTTTTAATGCTAAATATCAAAATTATCTTAAGGATAATTTTGTGTAATTTTATGAGAATTTTTGTTTTTCTAATGAAGAGTGAGAAAACAATATATTAATTGAAAATTTTATTTTTCATCTAAATAATTTCTAATGATAAATAATATTCTAAATCAGTTTTAAATTAAAATTATATCTATTTTATATCAATTGATATAATTTAGGTAATTATAATAATTTTCATATTGAATTTTATATAAAATCAGTGTATACTTTTGAAAATTTTATATTTAAAAACCTAATTTCACGTCCCCTGTGTTTGATTAATTTTAAATCGAATTTTTTCACTTCAGTTAATATAATTTTGACAAATGGATTAAATATTTTAAATATTCATTATTTATAATTTCCAATGAGGTAAATTTTTTTTACCAAAATGAATAGTGAAACTGGTTAATATTATTTATAGTGATTAAAGAGAAAATGAGTTTACATAGTTGTTAAACATAGAAAATAAGGTTTAAAAATTACCCAAAACATGTCCAAACCCAATTTAATGTACATATTGTGACCTAAATCCTTTATATGTTGAATTGGTTTCTCTAATTTGTCTTTTTGACATGAAAATATCTTGGGTGTAATTCTCACTTTCAAAACTGTTACAAGTGTGCCACTCACCCCACTTAAAAAAGGCCACCTCTCTCCTCTCCACCTCACAACATAAACTACTTTTGTTCAGAAAATACCAACCCATATTAATCCTCAAAATCACTACCCTTACCGTATAATATTAATCATTGAAATAAATCCATCCTTTCAAGGGTTTAGTGAAAACCAAATGAACATACCCGAAGATTAATTGATACTCTTATAAAAGAATTTATATTTTATATCTTTGTCCAACTCATTAAATTAAAATTATGCCATGATTATATAAAAACCTTAGTATATTAAATATACTGTTATTTTGTTATGTTATGGTTATTATATACACCTTTACAAAATTACAACTAATGGGTTATGAAACCATAATTCGTGTTTAGGGAAAAGTATCCCCTCGCGAACTGATGTCATTCTTTTTTCCATTAATCCCTTTAAAGTCTTAAAATGATGAAGTATTAATAGTCTATATATTATATTTATGATGTTATTATTCTTATTTAATTTTTATATCACATTTAACTTCCTTCTATGCGTTTTTTTTGGTATATTACAATGTTGCTTGTGTGTATGGCGTACTTCCACCAAATGATGGGATATAATTCTTTCACGCTTTACATGGGATATATTATGGAATAATTTAATAAAATAATGTGATATATATAACATAAAAATTAGACTATTATTATAATATATATATAGAATTTAATTTTTTTAACACAATATGACAACAAATTGGAGACATCGTTCATGATTACGTATGACCAACCTTCTCGGTGAATGATGTGTTCCATTTTTTTATCACCAAATATTATGGATTATAATAAATTCATATGTAATGGAAATATATTATATTTAAATCCTTGTTTATATTCTGATGATGATTAATGTAAAGACACAGAATTCCAATATAATTTTTTTTAATATATGGGAATATTAAAAGTCCGCGAAAAATGACGGTGCATGATTCCAAGGTCCAGTGTTCCTAGATTGAATTTTTGAATTTATTTTTGGGTATATTAAGTAAACGTGCGAGTAGGTTTTTGTAAATTTTGAACTGGTCCTCAGAATTGAAATATGAGGACATTGTTGAACTCGCAGTGCTGATATTCGATTAATGGGACCTTCACCTCAACCGCAGTAGGTCGAGGGGGAAAGATAGAATTTGGGTTTTTTGTGGAAATGAAAAAATAATTATAAAATAAATAAAAATATATTTTATTTTATTTATTGAATCCTCCTTTACATGGGTTCTGGTGGTGGGGACCACCCGAGTTCTCAAAACATCCAAATATTGAATTTAGGGGAGGGGACCACACGACCCCTCTTAGTGGGAGAGAAACATCTCAACTACCCCAATTAATTTTATGTGACAACATAAAATTAAATTTTAAGTTATTATTTAATTTCTGTGTTGGATATTTCTTTTCTTTTCGGTGGAATTGGGGAAAGGATTGAAAAAAGTTAATTGGGAGTGATCTTGGAGGATTATTCTCTCCAACGAAGAACATGTTCTCCAACGAAGAAGGCGCTCCCCAACGAAGCATGTTCCCGGCGATCGAGGAAATGCCAACGTCACTGACATTCGTCTATTACAAACAACATCATCTCCTTCTGTGTGCCCTTTGTCGACAAATCATTGAGGTAGGGGTTTGTTTCTATGTTATTATCACTTCCCATGTTCTTCCCTTCCAAACGAAGAACACAGATCAAAATCTCATAAACTAGTTGATCTGCATATGTTTTCTTTTGGGGGATTGGAAATAGATATTGACAATTGTTGTAGGGATTGATGTTTTTAAATATCTTCCATACACGTTATTCATTCAAATTTGTGAACCACTTACTACCTCTCTAACGTGGAGGGTGCGGGCCAAACAAACATGGTCTGACCCCTCCATCGTTCTTCTCTGGTGTGTTCTTTGTGATGGTGATGGTGACCGGTGTGAGCGTTTAGCACTGGTGGAACACAATAATGGCGAAAGGCACCACCGTTGGCCATGACAAAGACAACGGCGCTCTGTTGCACTACGGCCTCACCGCGCTGCCCCACACACACAATCGCCCCAAAACTGCGCCGCACTGCCCCGCGACCTCCTTGTGCTGCCCCACACCCTCGTCGTGCCGCACTGTGGCCCCACCGTGTTGTCCCCCCCCCCCATCACGGCCCCACTGCTCTGCCGTCCCACTACCCAGTCGTGCCGCCCACAGCCCCGCGGCCCCGCCGCGCCACCCCAGGCTCCACGACCTCTGTGCTGCTCAGTGTGGGTCTGTACGGGTCAACACAAACTAGTTTTTCCAAGGACGGGTTAGTCCGGGTCGGACCGGAACCAGACCCATTTACGCTCTTTTAGCCTTAATTTTGGTGTCAAGCATCCAATTGACGAAATTCCAGTAGCATTAGAAACATTGGAGTGAGACAGTCCCTTTGAGTATAACCCACTTGATTTTAAGATAATGTTGAGAAACGATCGAGTTGGATCAAGCAGGAATCCATCCTGGCCCTTGGGACTAAAAGGCTAATAACTTACAGATCGGATGTCCAATTGACACACTGTCTATTGCGTTGAGACCCCTATGTCATGGAAGTCCTTTGTGATACTTCTTCATGAGACATCGTGGAAGTTGAAGTATTGACCAGTGGCATGAGGAGTGGACCCTCCGGAAGATGAGAAAGCGTAGTGAGAGAAACATTTAATTGGATATGACATGAATAATGAAGAGCGATCATGTGTGGGTAAGCACTTAGCGATCTAGTCTGGGTCAGCCACGAGTGATCCAATGTAAGTCAGCACCGAGATATCCTGTGTGGGTCAGCACCGAGCAATCCTTTGTGGGTCAACAGGATAGCCTCTGAACAGAGTAAGATGATTAAGTAGTGACATCTAATCATCTTTACTGATGTACTTAAGTTATACCTAGTGTGAGATGAGTTTGTACCTTTGTAGTATTTTTCTTCTTGGTAATACCTTTGTGGTATTCTTCTATGTGGAGTACATGTGTGGTACTTTCCGTCGAAGTATTACTTCCTTTGTGGAACATTTGAGCATGGGGATTTGGAGTTGGACAATGTGTTTTCCTCATTATTGAGAAGGTTTTACATGATAACTTAAGTATATGTATGGGTATATACCTTTTTAGGGTTATAAGTTGTATCCATTCTTTGTTTTTTATCCTTTGTTGAGTTTTTGAGACCTTGGGGGTCTGGGGTCCCTACTGAGTATCGTTATACTCACCCCTGCACGGACTATGCCTGCACTTCGTTGTGTTTGGTGCAAAAGAAGGACAATGCTGACTGAGGATGAGGGTACCGGGACTAAAGGTCGCTCAGAGGAGTATGTTAGACAAGGAAAACAACAGAGATAGCTGTTCGTGAGATATACCTACCCTTCGGGTAGGATCCGTGGTGAACGTTCAAGGAGCTGCATTCCACCTATCAGTTGTCTTGAACTTTAATGTGTTTCTTATACTTTCTATTTGGGATTGTATCCTAGCCCCATTGACTTACTGTACTGACACTATTTACTGTTTCGTTTACTTGAGTTTGTATCATTCTATGTGCTTGGTTGTGTGTGGTCGAAGTTATAAAGTTAATGCCTTTCCATTTTTAGGGAATACGGCTTCGGTGCTAGTCACCATCCCCTAGCCTATGGATGGCTGGAATGGGGTAGTCACGACATGGGCCCTGGGGGATGGGTCTTGACAAATTGGTATCAGAAGAGTTAGTTCTACCATAGAACATATGACTGTAATCTTTCTTTTAACTAAAATTGTGTTAAGTGTAGTGAGTGTGGTTATCAGTTTTGGGAACCCAGTTCTGGTGCGGCGGTCGACATATCCATACACCAGGACCCTGACTTCTTATATCTAACTCAGTGCATGAAAACACTAATTGTGTGTGTGTTTCAAGAGTTTTATTTTTGATCTCTTTGATTCACCTCACCAGGTATAACATATTGATCGTGGAGCACCTATTTTTTTCAGGATTCATCCACACATACAGCCAGCTAGGTATTTGAAAGTAGCATGGATTGTTCACCAACCAAGCGATGAGGCCTCGGTACATGGCCATTTTTTAGTAGATGAACCAACAGAGGCACCAGTGCTACCATTATCTATTGGTCCACTGATGCCTCCAGCCACAACTACAGAGGGTGCACGCTTCCTGAGCACGTTGCATGAGTTCCAGCACCATAGGCCACCCAGGTTCAGGGGAGAGACATACCCATATGCGGTTGAGGATTGGCTGAAGGCTATGGTGAGAGTCTTTCGACTGGAAGGGACACCAGCTGATCTGATGGTGATCCTTGCTGCCAGTCTTCTATGGGAAGCATCATGAAGATAATGGAGCTTGATACTCTAGGATCACGACAAGGTGATGATTTTCTAGGAAGACTTCGAGAGATTGTTTCGGGAAGATATTGTCTCATCGACTCCTTGTTCACAGCGCATTCAAGAGCTACTTCATCTGCATCAGGGCAGCATGACTCTGGCATAGTACTCAATGAGGTTCATTGACCTCTCATGCTACTCCACAAATATGATGTGTGACCCATTCTTCTGGGCATGAACCATCGAGCAGGGACTCAAGCGGGAGATCAAGGCTTCAATTATGTCACTCATCATCCCAACGTAGTCAGAAGTGTTATAGAGAGCTATTTTACTGGAGTTTTTCCATGATGAGCAGTCACCAGCAGTGATACCCACTACCAGTCATCACATTGCAGATTATTCTACAGATGGAAGCAGATAGTTGTCACAGAGGTCCAAGAGGACCAGACCTACAGGTGGACAATCTCAAGATTCAGGGTCGGTTGTGGGGGGAACCCGAGGCAGGGCCACTCATTCCAGGAGCGGGCAGTGTTATGCATGTGGAGGGCAGGGTCACATGCCTTGTGATTGTCCGACCCATTGTATAGATGATCAGCAGATGATCAAAATACCATATAGTCAATGAAATAGGTTTGACCAAGGTGGTCCATAGGAAGCATGTAGACGTGGAAGAGGAGATGGTTGTGCAGTTGGTGATGGGAAATGAGTTGAGAACCTACAGCCACCACCACTAGGTGGTCCAGCCCAACCACAGGGAGAAAGAGGACATGGTCGGGCATAGCTCCATGTAGCTATAGCCTACGATTACGGTGCTCCAGAAATTATACGAGGTACGATCTATGTCTACTCCACCTAAGATGTAGTACAAATAAACATAGGTTCTAGTCATTATTTTATTTCCACTATCCTTGCTTGGAGATCGGAGATTCCAACGGAGCTGTTGGCTCACTCCACACGGCTAGATACTTTTACGTGAGCAGATTCGACGATTACTCACTGGTTCCAGTAGTGGGAGCTTACTCTAGGAGGCAAGAGCTTTGGTTGGGATCCCCTGGTAGTGGCGTTGAGACCTTACGATGTCATCTTGTGTATGGACTGGTTATTTACATTCCCTGATCAGATTGAGTATATTAGATGCATAGTGAATTGTGTCCGAACTGATGGGACCAGGTTTACATTCACAGATGAGAAGGGACCCTTTACAGCACAAGAAGGACTTACATGGAGGAGAGTGTTGTTGATCAATTTTCTGTTGACTAGACTTACCCTTAGAGGGGTTGATGTGGAGAGTCTGAGCTATCCTGTAGTGGTGGACCAGTATAAGGATTTTTTCCCTAATGATGTTCCAGGTCTACCCCCTCACAGAGAGGTGGACATTTACATTGAATTGTACCCCGGGACAGCACCAATAACTACATCAGCATATTATATGGCTCTCGCGAAGCCTTGTGAGATGTGAGTATAGATGGAGGACTTGTAGGGGAAGGGATTCATCCTACCCAGTGTTTCTCCTTGGGGAGCCCCGATTTTGTTTGCCAAGAAGGCTTATGGGAGCTTGAGGCTTTGTGTTTACTATCAGTGCCTGAACCAGGATACCGTGAAGAACAAATACACACTCTCGAGGATTTATGACCTCTTTGATGAGTTGAATGGAGCCCGGTGGTTCTCAAAAATAGACCTCAGATCATGCTACAACCAACATAGAGTGTGAGATGAGGATGTGCAGAAGATGGATTTCAGATGTCAGTACGAACACTATGAGTTCTTGGTTATTTCATTCAGTGTATCCAACACTCCAGCAGTGTTCATGGTACTCAGGAACATGATCTTTCTTCCATGCCATGATCTCTTTATAGTAGTCTTCATCGACAACATTCTGATCTACTCAGCTACTGAGGAAGATCATGCCTATCATTTGGAGGTAGTACTAGATACACTCCAAGAGTACCAGCTTTATGGTCAGCTCTCGATGTGCCAGTTTTGGGTCCGAGAGGATCACTTTTTGGGACATGTCATATCGGAGGCTGGAGTTGCAATGGATCCAGTGAAGATTGAGGCGGCACATGCTTGGGATCCACCCAAGAGTGTGATGGAGATACAAAGTTTTCTGGGATTTTCCAGACACTACAAGATGTTTGTGCTATATTTCTCAAGATTTACATCACCTCTATTAGTATTGAAGAAGAAGGGGAAACCCTTAATGTGGTCAGAGAGATACTAGGAGAGTTTTCAGGAGCTGAGGTAGAGGAGGAAAAGTTCCCCTATCTTGAGGCTTCCACAAGAGGTCATATGGTACGTAGTCTACTACAACGCATCAGGGACTAGACTAGGATGTGTCATGATGCAAGAGCGAGAAGTGATTGCTTATGGTTCTTGACAGTTGAGACAACGTGTGCAGAACTTTTCTACCCATGACATGGAGATAGTAGTATTGGTATTCACCTTGATGATGTGGTGACATTAGGTTATTGGCGTGCATTTTTTAGTGTACTTAAATCCCAAGAGTCTCAGATATATCTTTCAAAGAAGGACCTGAACCTAAGATAGGGATGTTGTCTTGAGTTCCTGTAGGACTATGACATTGAGACAGTCTATTCTCCTACGAAGGGGTACGTTGTAGCAGATGCACTCATCCGGAGATCTGGTATACAGCTGTGAAGTGAGGATACAGAGTAGTTGGCCGCTTTGTAGATATCCATCATGGAATGCGATGGACCAGTTTTTCTTCACTCTCTTATATTCAATCAATCGCTTCTTCAGTGAGTCAGGGAGGCGCAACACGGGGACACTGACTTCTAGATTCGATGTGCTTAGATATCCACCGGACATGCACCTGATGGATTTTCTGATGCTGGGGAGCACGTCATCCTCTTCAGAGGACGTACCATTGTACCGGTGTCACTTTGGGATTAAGTGTTGACGGAGTTCCACACATCCTCTCTAGCGGTACATCCAGGAGTGGCGAAGATGTACCAGGATCTATGATGAAAGGACTCGAGGCCGGGAATGAAGAAAATAGTTGCAGAGTTTGTCTCTCGATGCCTAACTTATTAGCATCTGATGGAAGACTGTTAGGTACCCGGAGGATTCGTTCATCCATTAGGGGTCCCAAATTAGAAGTGGGATGGGATATCAATTGACTACATGAAAGGACTTCCACATACATCCAATGTTCATGACTCTATATGGGTGATCGTTGACCAACTCACCTTGTCGACACACTTCCTACCGATCTGAGAGCAGGGTTCAGTAGAGAGGTAGGGATGCCGCTATGTGAAAGAAATTGTGCATCTACATGTAGTACCATTGACGATTTTCACCGATCGTGATGCACGTTTTACCTCTCGGCTATGGAAGGGGTTGCAGGATGCTTTCGGGATGCAGCTTCTTTTGGGCACTGCCTTCCATCCTCAGACGGATGGTCAAACTGAGCTGACTATTCAGACCGTTGAGGACATGTTGTGTGCTTGCATCCTCGAATTCAGTCGTAGCTGGGAGGATCATTTCTTTTGGTAGAGTTTGCAAACAACAACAACTATCACTTCACCATTGGGATGACACCTTTTGAGGGATCGTACGTGAGACCATGCATATCACCTTTGTGTTGGACTGACCCAGGGGAGTCAGCAATAGTGGGACCAGAGATGGTGCAGGCTACCACAGAGAAGGTGCAGATCATCCAGGAGCGGATGAAGACTAAATAGAGAAGGAATAAGTCATATGTAGATAGGATACGGGGACCTCTGGAGTTCGAGGATGGCGACGACGTCTTTCTATGGGTCTCACCACGATGAGGTTAGTAGAGATTTGGCTGAGGTGGAAAGTTATCTCGGAGGTTCATTGGACCAATTCAGGTCCACTGTTGAGCTCGTGAGGTGGAATAATGCTTACCTCATCCACCTCAGTTGCACTGGGTGCATGATGTCTTCCACATATCCCAGCTGGGTAGATACGTGCACGACCTTTCTCACATCATCGAACATGGTCAGCTGGACGTCGATGATAGGGTGAGTTTTACGGAGGTTCCAGTAGACTTTTAGGATCGATAGGAGCAGGTCCTTCATGGGCGGTCGATACCTCTAGTGTGAATTCACTCGTAGCACAGGAACCTCCAAGAGACCAATGGGTGAAGTAGGCTCAGATTTGGGCTCAGTACCCACACTTGTTTTCCTAGTTTTGTGATGTGGCATTCGAGGACTCAAGGCCCAGAGGTGGGGATAAAGTAAAGAACCAGAATTTCCATGTGATTGTTTTAATATATTGGAATTTTAGGAGTCTGCAAAAATTTATGGCACATGATTTCGAGGCCCAGTGTTCCTGGAATGAATTAATGAACTTCTTTTCAGGTACATTCTGTAAACGTTCAAGCAGGTTTTTGTTACTTTTGAAACGGTGCTCGGAATTGAAATTTGAGGGTACCGTTGAACTCGCAGCGTGGACACTCACATAAAAGGACCTTCACCTCGACAACAATAGGTCGAGGGTGAAAGATTGAATTTATGTTTTTCATGGAAATGAAAAAAAAAAAAAAATTAAACTTCTATTTATTTTATTTTTTGAAACCTATTCAACATGAGTTATGGTGGTGTGGACCACCCGATTCCCCAAAACCTTTCAATTTTTCACTTAGGGGAGGGGACCACCTGAATCCTCTTAATGGGGGAGAAACCTCTCAAATCCCCCAATTAGTTTTATGTGTCAAAATTAAATTGAATGTTAAGTTATAAATTAGTTTTATGTATCAACATAAAATAAAATGTTATGTTATCAATTAATTTTACGTGTCAGCATCAAATTAAATGTTAAATTATTATTTAAGTATTTGTTGGCTATTTCATTTCTTTTCGGTGGAATTGAGGAAAGGATTGGAAAAAGGGAATTGGGAGAGAGCATGGAAGATTATTTTCTCCAATGAAGAACGTGTTCTCCAATTAAGAACGTGCTCCCCAATGAAGAACGCTCCCAACGATCGAGGAAATGCCGAAATCACTGATGTTCGTCAATCCCCAACGACATCGTCTCCTTCCATGCCACCCCTGTCGAGAAATCTTTGAGGTAGGGGTTTATTTTTATGTTATTATCACTTCCAATGTTCTTCCCTTCTAAACTAATAAATAAGATCAAACTCTTATAAACTAGTTGATCTGTGGATGTTTTCATTTGTGGGATTAGAAATATTCATTGAAGAATGTTGTGGTATTGATGTTTGTAAATATCATCCATACACTTTCTTGAGTAAAATTTATGAACCACTTGTTACCGCTCTAATGCGAAGGGTGCAAGACAAACAAACAAGGCATGACCCCTCTGTCATTCTTCTTTGGTGTGTTCTTTACAATGGTGATAGTGACCGGTGTCGGTGTTTGGCACCGGTGGAGCACGAGAATGGCGGTTGGCACCACTGTTGGCCGCGAAGAAAACTACAATGCTCCACCGCCCCCAGCCTCATCCCACCGCCCTGCGGCCCCACCGCACCGTCCCGTAGATCCACTGCCCCACCATGCCACCCATAGACCCGCTACCTCGCCACGCCACTTGGGGCCCTTCTGCGCCGTCTGCGGTCCTGTCGTGCTGCCTTGCGGCCTCACCACCCTCGCGACCCCCACGACCTCTACGCTGCCCCGCACCGCCAGGCTAGGCCGCCAAGCGTGGGTCGGGCCGGACCGCCCAACAGGTCGGGCTGCCTAGCGCAGTTTGGGCCGGACCCAGTGGGTTGGGCCGCACCGCGGGCAGGGCCTGGCCTAGCAGGTCTGGCCAGGTCAACACAATCCGGGTCGGGCCAGGTTGGTCCGACCGGGTCAGACAGGACCGGGACCCACTTCGACCTATTTATGCTCTTTTAGCCTTAACATTGGTTCCAGACATCTGATTGGCGAACCTCCAGCGGCGTTGGAAACCATGGAGTGAGGTGGACTATTTGAGTATATCCCACTAGAGTTTTGGATAATGTTGGGAAACATTTGGGTTGGATTGAGCACAAATTCAACCGGGCCCTCGTGACTAAAAAACTAATTACTCAGAGACTAGGTTTCTGAGTGATGCATCTTCTATTGTGTTGAGACCCCTATGTCTGGTTGGTCATTTGAGATATTTATTCATGAGACATCGTGGAAGATGGATTATCGATCAGTGGATTGAGCAGTAAACCCTCCTAGAGATGAGAAAGCCTAGTGCGGGAACCTGGTAGCTGGCTGTGACGTGAAAAATGAAGAGAGATCCTGTGTCGGTCAGCACCTAATGATCATGTGTGGGCCAGCACCGAGCGATCCTATGTGGGTCAGCACCTAGCGATCTTGTGTGGGTCAGCACCTAGTGTTCCAATGTGGGTCAACACTGAGCGATTTTGTTTGGGTCAGCACCGAGCGAGCCTGTGTGGGTCAGCAGTAGAGCCTCTTAACAGAGTATGATGTTTCAGTATATACATCTAATCATCCCTACTATTGTACTTCTGTTAAGCCAAGTTAGAGATGAGTCTATACCTATGTGGTATTTTCCTTCGTGGTAATACCTTGGTGGAATTCTTATGTGTGGTGTACTAGTGTGGCACTTGCCTTCATGGTATTAGTTCATTTGTGGAATAGTTGAGCTTGGGGATTTGGAGTTGGACTCTGTGTTTTCCTCCTGATTGAAATTCGTTTACATGATAACTTAGGTATATGAATGGGAATATACCTAAGTAGGGTTATCATTTGTATCCTTTATTTGTGGTTTATAGTTTGGGAATTTTGTGAGACCTTGAGGGTCTCAGGGTCTCTACTGAGTATCATTATACTCACCCATGCATGGGCTATGCCCGTACATCATTGTGTTTTGTGCAGACGACGGACATCACTGAATGAGGATGAGGGTACTGGGAATAGTGGTAGCTCAAAGGAGGATGTTAGATGAGGCGAACTGTAGAGATGTTTGTTCACGAGCTATACCAACCATTCAGGTAGGATCCATGGTGGATGATCAAGGAGCTGCCTTCCAACTATCAACCTTCTTGTAATTTCCAGTTTTCCATGTACTATACACTTGGACTTGTATCCTGGCCCCTTTTACATACTGTACTCACTCTGTTTACTATTTATTTTACTTTATTTAGAATCTTTCTGTGTGCTTGGTTGTGTGTGTTACAGGTTATAAAGGCAATGCATTCCCAGTTTTCGAGAATATTCCTCCGGTGCTAGTCAACAACCCCTAGCCTATTAGAGGCGGCATTGGGGTAGTCACGACATGGGCCCCGGGGGATAGGCCATGAAAATATTAGGATCTAATTAAAAGGTCAAAAAATCGAAGATAAAATAATCTCTAAAAACATGGCAGTTAACAACAGAAATAATGAAAATATAGATACATTATTATATAATGTGTGATAAAATATTATAAAAGTATCATATATGATATTATAATGATTAATATGATTCCTTTATAAATTAATAATATGGTTATAAACATTATATATGAGGTAAAAAAGTGATTGTCCAAAAGGAAGAAAAAGGTAAGCGTATTTATCTCAATTTAATTTCATTAAGGAATATTGTAATGTTATGTACCAAATTTCAATTATATATTGTATATAATGACCCATGAAATGTAGTATTTTTATTACATCATTAATAATGCTATTTTACATATCGATTATAATTATTTCATCAAAGGTAATTTTAATCAAATGTTACCAAGTGGTAAGGAATTTTATAGATCAATTCCTTTTTATTGCGTTATATTAATTCGTCATTGTCATTAATATTATATGATTATGCATGTAATGTCTTTGAATATATATTATTATAGTTAGATTTTTGTTATTTGGATTCATACTTGGTATAGATAATCTTTTCTTTTATTCTCATCTCAATATTATTATCATTTTAAGGGTTTTTTTTCACAATCCCATTCTAATCATGATTGATTATTCTTGAATTTACATTAATTTAAATTATATTAAATTTTTTAAATAAATAATTTAATTGTATTTTCCTATGGTTAGTCATGATACATTTAATTAATAGTGTGATTTGATCACTCTATGGTAATAAATATTATTGAGAAAATGTTTTAATAAAATTTGAATTTATTTCTCTCATCAATCAAATTTTATTTAATAAAAACCAATGAAATCTAAAAAAATTCAAAAAATTGCATTAACACTTTTAGAAGGATTTATTAAAAAAAATTAAGCATTTTTTCTTTTTAGAAAATTTCATCATAGGAATATTCTTATCCCTTTTTGAACAAGACACATTTCAATCCTTTTTAACATGAAAATGTAATGTTCTTAACAGCATGTATAGAATTAACCACAGATATGACCATTATTTATTTGATGATTATTTTTCATTTATATAATGATATTTTTAAATATATTTTTTTAAATAAATCTTCAAATTAACTGTATTTTCAAAATATTTTGAAAAATGACTTGTATATTTTTCTCCAGAACATTTTTAAACATATTTTTATGGTATTTATATTCATCAACAACCACATATATTATTTTACATGTACTATACTAGGGATAATTTATATTAATATCATCCTTATTGTTCCTATAGATAATTTATGAACATTTTGGCTAAGGGAAGTATTATCATTCTCTACCTTGATCCTATTTTAATAGTTAATTACTTTTTCATGAAAGGTAATATTTCATATGATAATTTGATATTAAATTTCTACTAAATGACCATATTACTTATCATGGATATATTTATTTATTAAAACCGACATATTTTCTTTAAACGGTGTACTAAATTTAATGTTGTTTGATATCTAGGTAAACATTGGTAAATTCATATCCTTTACTCAATATGAATTTTTTACGATAAGGACATTGATTATAAATTGATTATTTGATATATAAGAAATGATTTTTATCAGTACCACATTAGTGGGTCCCAATTATAGCAATCCCCTCGATGAATTAGTAGTCCCATGGGATGAATGAGTTGGATAGCCATAGTAATGTGTGTCTTTACCAAGTTTTTTTAAACTGTCTTGGGAATGGTTTTGATGGTAACTATACCATGTGCCTAGGAATCATTGTGTCCGAAAAATAATCATTTTCTGTTTTTAGAATTCATTTATTATTATCCATGATATTTTTACTCTAACAAAATATTTGGATTCCTTTTGGGATCAATTTATAGAAAAAATGGGAGGTGTTTTATGTTAATTACCTTTCTATATTGATTCTGTATTATCTTCTAAGGATAGTCATGTTATTTAAATGACATGATTTTTTATTTGTTTATCTTTTTACGTTATTGAAGAAATTCTTTATCAGTTAAATAATTACATGGAATATGTATTCAGTTATTTCATATTCTATATTGATTATTCTAATTGATCCATTATTTCTTCACTATATTTAAACAGTACTAATCATATGAGATCACCCATATTTAGTTTTCATTTCCAAGGATTCCATAATGTTTAATATTAGTAATATAATGGGATACACTAGATGAAATAAAGTTATTTTTAAAAATATTTTTTAATTTTTTGTATTCAATGATAATGTAAGTATCTTGTATATATCTAATTTATCAATACTCCTAAATTGATTGGTCCTTCATGATGTGTTTTCTTTTTTATTATACTATTGTAATGGTATCGTTCACTAGATCTAGGATACCGGGGTAGGGGTCACTACACTTGTATTTTTTATTATTTTATCCAAGATTCCAAGAAGTATTTTGTGATTGATATGTAGGGAGATGTTAGGATAAAAAATACTATTCTAAAACAAAATACAATTTGTATATTATGTTTACAATTTAAATCAGAATTTCAAGAATGTTTCTAGTTCACCAAGTCTACAAAATTATTTGGTTGTTTATGATATACTTCCTCATATGTTCTTATAATGTAAAAAGGTAGATACCATATACTGGATACTAGAGTCATAGTCTTTATAAGGCCCGGCCTTAATCCTTACTTATTATTGAATTAAATGAATAATTAACATTGAGGATCTTTTCAGGTTTAGAGTTTTAGAGAATTAGAACATAACTATTACATCTCAAAATATTACAAAGTAGTCACTTCTACTAAGTTTCCATAAAAGAAAAAACTCTTAAAAGAAACATGTCTAGTTCCATGTTTTATATAGCATGAAATCCCCTTGATCCCATCCTTGACCTTATTCCACATTATATCCTGTGAAAAACATTTCAAAAAAAACTTGGGGTGAGCATAGAAAGCTCAGTAAGGGATACACAAAGAATGAAAACTGTTAGTTTTTCAAACATCAAATAAACCATATATACTCTATCAAAGTAATACCTTCACCTTTATAAAGTAGTAAAAACTCTTCACTGAATAAAGTATCATTACTTACCTTTTTGTAACCAAAGGATTACCATAAAATCCATAAAAATAACACATAACATATATAAAGGTAACTTGGGACATAAACTTACTTAAGTGGAATAACCATACGGTCGACTTCCACACATATCCCTTAATGGAATAGCCATACGGCCAATTTCCATACATACTTAATGGAATAGCCATACGGCCGAATTCCATACCCAATGCATTGGAGTTTATAACGTAACCACCCATCCTGGTATTCACGGCACCACCCGTCATATGGTTTATAACGTAACCACCCGTTAAAATGTCCAAGTACCAGTATAAAATCATAAAACACAAAACCAATATAAAGGAATGATAACATTTCCACATTTCAATCACTATATATCATAAATATATTGACATAATAGAATCCTTTTTCAAAACCATTTTCAATACCAAAATACATAAAAGAGTATATGGTATTTATTTTATTCTAAAAACATTACGGCTTGTTGAGAAAGCCAAAGAACAAATAATAATCGCGGCGGCGGAAAAGGTCGTTGTCATCGCATACATTAAAAAAACATTCCTTTTTGTCATTTAGTAAAACGATTCGTAGAAAAATATTCCTTTTGTATAAAAGTAAATGTAAAAGGGGTTTATACATCGTATAAAAGAAAGTTGTGTATAAAACGAAATATGCCTCATTGAAAGGAGATTGAGACGATGTCCCTTACCTCGGGTCCGACTTGACTCGATCGTTCTTTAACGTCCTGAATAATAAACATGAGTTAATTTATACATGATTAAGAACCTTTTTAAAGTTCATTATTCCTTTTATGTCACTTATTTCCATGTTATAAACATTATGTAACCATTTAAGTTAATAATGTTTGTTTTGTCAATATTTGGTTCTTAAGCCGAAAGTGGACTTCTTACAATTACATGTTGTTCGTGTGGTCAAAGGTTCTTTATATCCAGAATGAAATTCCTGATTTGGATATCATATATATCATATATATCCTGAATATATATGTATTTATAATATTACATAATCATTTAGGGGTAAGAAATGAAATGCACCGTTCATGGAGACGGTAAGCCGTACGTACGCATCAACGCTACTTTCATTTCTTTGTCATATTAATGGAATTAAAACTAAATGAGAGGTATGTATATTTTAATTCCAGAATTATATTCATCATTTAGATATATCATTAATTATATATATCCATTATATACATGTACTTTTAATAGTACATTACATTTGGGGATAAGAAATGAAATGCACCGTTCATGGAGACGGTAAGCCGTACGTACGCATGAACGCTACTTTCATTTCAATCTCATACTTTAATGGAAAGAAATAATAATGATATAGAGGTATATTATAATTCCAGTATAACATCATATATAATAACTTTAAATCCATCCTTTACACGTCCCACATATGGCATTAACGAATCACCTCACTTTGAGGGGGCGGTAGTCCGCACTTCCTTAAATGAAGATATCGTGTTCACCCATAATGGAAACCATAATGGTATTCCCAAAATGAAAAATAAAGATACTTAAAGAAAAAATAAACATATTATATATCATATATAAAAATAGTGACATCATAATGGCCACCCTTGAAGGTGTTAAATGTGTATTGAACAATCATCGTTTCGGGAGGCAGAATTTCGCCATCCACGGAAACCGTATGTTCTTTAACCATTTGATGTAGTAGTGTGAGAGTGTAGCTCGAATAAATCTTATAAAAACATCCTAGTATAGTGAAGATACTGGTGTTGTTACAAAATAAGTAAATAAAAAGAGTTTAGAGGGTTGGATTAGAAAAATAAAACAAATGAACAAGAGAGAATGAATTACCTTTAAAAGTGTAACTCCTTTTTATTTGAGCCTAAAGGCTTCCTTTGAAAGGGTTATTCCCAAAGGGAATCCTCTAGGATGAGGAGAGGGATGTGGAGAGAGTACATGGTCAGGGGTTGGCCGAGCCAAAGGCTTGAGAAGTGTGTGAAATGAGGTAGAGGTGGGGGCCTTTTATAAGAGGAGAGGAGGGGCACTTTTGGAAAGTAAAGAAATATTACTTTTTTTAAAATGTGTTTCGGTTTAAAAAAGTCCCACATTGATATAATTCGTGGATAAGGTGATAAGGCTTCTAAATCCACTCATCCAATTGGTTTTGTCCATGTTTAGGTTTTAGATTTTTTATTATCTTTCCATTTTATTTAAATCGTCAAATAATGATGTCATCGCTGCATCATTATTATGTCATAAATAATTTACTTTATTTAATGTCTAAAAATTATAAAAAAAATTCTATGATGTAGGAAATATTTTTATCTTTCCAATGACTATTTATAATCAAAAATCTGATCTTTATAACCCCATGTAAAAATTGTTTTCGTAAAACATATTATGTTTGTGTCATTTTTACTTTAACATTAAATAAAAAGTTATTTATGTCATTTCCCAACCAAAGTATCTCCATGGGGTCCCCAAGTTTACCCATGGCTTGTCTTGGTCGGCCATGACACAACCAATGAGGGTAATACATGCGTCAATCTCATCTTATTTTATTAAAGCATTATTTTTACCTTAAACTACACTAATTACCACTAATCGCGATTAAGAACTTAATAAGTTACTATTCACCAAAAAATTATTATAATCTCATTGAACCACATTTTACTTCTTAATGACAACCATGTATGTCGGATTTTTGAAATTCAAAACACAATGATGGAAAAATTTCATTTAAATGGAAAATCAGTCTTTATAAGTACCACTTAGTGGTTTCACTATTCATCAAAAATTGAAGTTTTTCAGAAAATTACCAAAAATTCACCCTAATCTATATTTGATATTACGAATTCAAAAATGAAGTCTATTTTAAAAAATTCAAAACATATAAGTCACATTAATTAATTTAATAATTAATCCATGTTGTCAGAGAAAATAGTGTGTTTTTATGAAACAATAAGTATCAAAAGATTGACACTAGTTTAAGTCCGATTTCAAAGTGAAATTAATTCCAATGACCACTATTGGATTTAATCGTAAAAATATTTTCTTATTTAACTTTAAAACCAATTCAAAAGATAATCTAATCATATAAATAAATTAGATTAAAAAGAGGTTTTGAATTAAAATACAACATTTTACACTATTCATTAAAAAAAATGAACTTTATCAGAAAAGTACCAAAAATTTACACAAAGTAAATTTTGATGTCCCGATTCTAAAGAAGAGTTATATTTGGTCCAATAGTATTTATAAGATCGATCAAAACTATATTTAATGACGGTTTTCTGTCAAAAGGTGATAAGTGAACCCTTAGTGAAAATTAGGGTATAAATGCCTAAAATTAAATTCTTTCCGTATTTTAAGCCTTTATCTTTTATTGGGTAAATGTAAAAACATTTAAAAACATATATAATAATATTTTAGTTATTTCTATCCATTCGCGCCAGTACAACGGCTACTCGTTAACTAACATTTAAAATAATATTATTTTATTACTTGTGTGCAATGTAAGTTTTCAAAGAAACTCATCGTTGCATACCGAGTACGCTATCGAACGTAGAAAAACCTTTTAATTAAAATTTATATTTAATTTGTAAATATTAATAAATATGAAAATTATTTATTCATTATTTACCTGGGATGTTACATCCTTCCACCCTTTTGGGAATTGCGTCCTCGCAATTTTATTCACTTATCAAAATAAGTTGGGGTATTTATCCCTCATAGCATTTTCAGATTCCCACGTTGCCTCTTCAATCACATGGTTTTTCCACAAAACCTTTACCTGATGAATCAGCTTATTCCGTAACACCTGCTCCCTGTGGTCAAGAATCTGGACCGGTTGTTCCTCATAAGATAGGTTCTCTTCCAGCTGAACTGCCTCTGGACTCAAAACAAGAGATGGATCTGGCATATACTTTATCAACATTGAAACATGAAAAACATTGTGTACCTGAGAGAAACTCAGAGGTAAAGCCACCCGGTATGCAACTGATCCAACTCTCTCCAGAATTTCATATGGTCCAATAAACCTTGGACTCAGCTTTCCTTTATTACCAAATCTCATCACACTTTTCCCAGGAGAAACCTTGAGAAAAACATGATCACCTACCTCGAAAGATAGATCCTTCCTCCGGTTATCCGCATAACTCTTCTGCCTGCTCTGAGCTGTTCTCATGTGCTTCTGAATCAACTGAACTTTTTCTACCATCTCTTCTACCAATTCTGGTCCCATCAGCTTCCTTTCACCCACTTCATTCCAAAATGCTGGAGTTCGACACCGCTTCCCATGTAATGCCTCAAATGGTGCCATCTGTATACTGGAATGAAAACTTTTATTATAAGAAAACTCAACCAAAGAAAGTTGTTGGTCCCAACTTCCCTGATAATCCATAGAACAAGCTCGTAGCATATCCTCCAATGTCTGGATTGTTCGTTCTGACTGCCCATCTGATTGAGGATGAAAAGCTGTACTAAAATTTAATTCCATACCCAACGACTTATGAAGGCCTTTCCAAAAGTTCGAAGTAAACCTGGGATCACGATCCGATACAATGGGGAGAGGAAGTCCATGTAACCTGACTATCTCTTTAAGATACAAACTGGAAAGTTGATCAAGAGAGAAAGTATCTCGTATAGCAACGAAATGAGCAGATTTGGTCAATCGATCAACAATAACCTAGATTTCATTATTACCTCGATATTTCCTCGGTAATCCCACAACAAAGTCCATGGATATGTTTTCCCATTTCCAATCTGGCACTGGTAAAGGCTGAAGCATCTCTTTCGGTAACTGCCGCTCTGCTTTAACCTTTTGACATGTCAAACACATCATAGTAAAATCAGCAATGTCTCTTTTCAATCCATCCCACCAGTAATACTCCCGTAGATCTATGTATATCTTAGTACTGCCAGGATGAACTGAAAACGGGGAACTATGAGCCTCACATAACAACTCATTCTTCAACTGTGAATCATAATGCACAAATAACCTCTTCCCAAACCTCAAAACACAAACACAAACTTATCCAAGAACTCATAGAAAATTTTATTCATAAGGTCCATGAATACAGCAGGTGCATTGGTTAACCCAAAAGGCATAAATACAAATTCATAATGGCCATATCTAGTACGGAACGCAGTCTTCGGAACGACTTCTTCTTTTACTTTCAACTGATGGTACCCCAACCTCAAGTCAATCTTCAAGAAATATTGAGCTCCCTGGAGCTGATACCACTTCATTCGATGCCCCAACATCTGCTGAAGTTGTTGCAAAGGATTTCACCATCCCTTTCTGCTTGTTGTCTGGCTGCATTGCCCCAGTTGAGTTCTTCGTTGGACACTCGTTTGCATAATGACCCATTTCATTACACTTAAAACATATTACCGTTTGCTTTTCATTTCCTACTTGATCATCTTCCTTACAGTTACGAGCAATATGACCAGACTTACCACACCGAAAGAACTTACCAGACTTGGAAAAACATTCTCCAGGATGCATTTTACCACACTTCTCATAGGATGGATATTTGGTTTTCTTACCTCCTTGCTTATTTGATTAATTCTTCCCCTTTGCCTGCCAACTAGACCTCTAATTCTGTTGTTTCTCATAAAACACCTGATCATCGACAAACTCCATTTCCACCTTCTCCGCACATCGAACAAGTTTTTCATAACTTTTGAACTCACGAGAAGCCAAATCCCTTCGATTATTTGGCTTTAAACTTGAGTAAAAACGGTTTATTTTACTATCAAGATCTCGTATGAAGTTTGGAGCATACCTTGCCAATCGAGTGAACTTTTCTTCATAAGAATCCACTGAATCATCCTCCTACCTCAATTCTAGGAACTGTTTTTCCATCCTAAGACGAACCACCTTAGGAAAATATTTCTCAAGAAACATACCTTTGAATTCGTCCCAGTGAAGATCCTCAATCTCATCACTATCCCTTATATTTTTCACCATCGACCACCACTGATCAGCTTCACCTTCAAAACGGTAAATATCAAGACTAACCTTTTGATGTTCTGAACACCCCATGACATCAAAAATCTTCTCCAATGCTTTAATCAACCCTTCAGCTCGCACAGGGTCAGATGATCCTCTGAATGAAGGGGGATGTTGCCTCATGAAATGTTCCACCACTGACATGTTCCTCTGCGGTTGATCTGGCTGGTCTCGTTCATGGATACCACCACCATTTATAGCCTGAGTCAATTGTGCCATCACTGCAACAAACTGTCCAGTTCCAATTCCGACCATCTCAGGTTGCTGATTTGGAAGGTTATCTTCCTCCTGATGTCGTCCCAACATAGCTGCTTTGTTCCCTCTGCGGAAAACCATTCTGAACACAGAAATATCTTAGGCGAAGCAACATGGTAATCCGTAAATGCTATATCATTTCAATCATATTATAATTTAACACTTTTCTAACTCCTAAAGTTGTCTAAACCGACCTTTGATACCAACTATAAGTCCCCGGCCTTAAACCTTACTTATTATTGAATTAAATGAATAATTCACGTTGAGGATCTTTTCAGGTTTAGAGTTTTAGAGAATTAGAACATAACTATTACATCTCAAAAGATTATAAAGTAGTCACTTCTACTAAGTTTCCATAAGAAAAAACTCTTAAAAGAAACATGTCTAGTTCCATGTTTTATATAGCATGACATTCCCTTGATCCCATCCTTGACCTTATTCCACATTAAGTCATGTGAAAAACATTTCAAAAAAAACTTGGGGTGAGCATAAAAAGATCAGTAAGGGATACACAAAGAATGAAAACTGTTAGTTTTTCAAACATCAAATAAACCATATATACTCTATCAAAGTAATACCTTCACCTTCATGAAGTAGTAAAAACTATTCACTGAATAATGTATCATTACATACCTTTTTGTAACCAGAAGATTACCATAAAATCCATAAAAAGAACACATAACATATATAAAGGTAACTTGGGACATAAACATACTTAAGTGGAATAACCATACGGTCGACTTCCACACATATCAATTAATGGAATAGCCATACGGCCAATTTCTATACATACTTAATGGAATAGCCATACGGCCGACTTCCATACCCAATGCATTGGAGGTTATAACGTAACCACCCGTCCTGGTATTCACGGCACCACCCGTCATATG
This sequence comes from Viscum album, assembly GCA_963277665.1. Lineage (NCBI taxonomy): Eukaryota > Viridiplantae > Streptophyta > Magnoliopsida > Santalales > Viscaceae > Viscum > Viscum album. The sequence continues at coordinate 284,317,005 of OY728153.1, read as the reverse complement.
TTTTATAAAGTAACCACCTGTTAAAATGTCCAAGTACCAGTATAAAATCATAAAACATAAAACCAATATAAAGGAATGATAACATTTCCACATTTCAATCACAATATATCATAAATATATTGACATAATAGAATCCTTTTTCAAAACCATTTTCATTACCAAAATAGATAAAAGAGTATATGGTATTTATTTTATTCTAAAAACATTATGGCTTGTTGAGAAAGCCAAAGACCAAATAATACTCGCGGCGGCGGAAAAGGTCATTGTCACCGCGTACGTTAAAAAAACATCCCTTTTTGTCATTTAGTAAAACACTTCGTAGAAAAATATTCCGTCTATATAAAAGTAAATTTAAAAGGGGTTTATACACCGTATAAAAGAAAGTTGTGTATAAAACCAAATATTCCTCAATGAAAGTAGATTGAGAAGAAGTCCCTTACCTCGGGTCCGACTTGACTTGATCGTTTTTTAACGTCCTGAATAATAAACTTGAGTTAATTTATACTTGATTAAGAACCTTTTTAAAGTTAATTATTCCTTTTATGTCACTTATTTCCATGTTATAAACATTATGTAACCATTTATGTTAATAATGTTTGTTTTGTCAATATTTGGTTCTTATGTCGAAAGTGGGCTTCTTACAATTACATGTTGTTCGTGTGGTCAAAGGTTATTTATATCCAGAATGACATTCCTGATTTGGATATCATATATATCATATATATCTAGAATATACATGTATTTATAATATTTCATAATCATTTAGGGGTAAGAAATGAAATACACCGTTCATGGAGACGGTAATCCGTACGTACGCATGAACGCTACTTTCATTTCTTTGTCATATTAATGGAATTAAAACTAAATGAGAGGTATGTATATTTTAACTCCAGAATTATATTCATCATTTAGATATATCATTAATTATATATATCCATTATATACGTGTACTTTTAATAGTACATTACATTTGGGGATAAGAAATGAAATGCACCGTTCATGGAGACGGCAAGCCGTACGTACGCATGAACGCTACTTTCATTTCTATCTCATACTTTAATGGAAAGAAATAATAATGATATAGAGTTATATTATAATTCCAGTATAACATCATATATAATAACTTTAAATCCATCCTTTACACATCCCACATATGGCATTAACGAATCACATCACTTTGATGGGGCGGTAGTCCGCACTTCCTTAAATGAAGATATCGTGTTTACCCATAATGGAAACCATAAAGGTATGCCCAAAATGAAAAATACAGAAGCTTAAAAAAAATAAACATATTATATATCATATATAAAAATAGTGACATCATAATGACCACCCTTGAAGGTGTTAAATGAGTATTGAACAATCATCGTTTCGGGAGGTAGAATTTCACCATCCACGGAAACTGTATGTTCTTTAACCATTTGATGTAGTAGTGTGGGAGTGTAGCTTGAGTAAATCTTATAACAACATACTAGTATATTAAAGATACTGGTGTTGTTACAAAAGAAGTAAATAAAAAGTGTTTAGAGGGTTGGAGAAGCAAAATAAAACAAATGAACAAGAGAGAATGAATTACCTTTAAAAGTGTAACTTCTTTAGATTTGAGCCTAAAGGCTTCCTTTGAAAGGATTCTGCCCAAAGGGAATCCTCTAGGATGAGGAGAGGGATGTGGAGAGAGTAAATGGGTAGGGTTTGGCCGAGCCAATGTCTTGAGGAGTGTGTGAAATGAGGTAGAGGTGGGGGCCTTTTATAAGAGGAGATGAGGGGCACTTTTGGGAAGTAATGAAATATTACTTTATTTGAAAATGTTTTTCGGTTTAAAAAGGTCCCACATTGATATAATTCGTGGATAAGGTGATAAGGCTTCTAAATTCACTCATCCAATTGGTTTTGGCCATGTTTAGGTTTTAGATTTTTCATTATCTTTCCATTTTATTTAAATCGTCAAATAATGATGTCATCGCTGCATCATTATTATGTCATAAATAATTTAATTTATTTAATGTCTAAAAATTATAAAAAAACTACTATGATGTAGGAAATCGTTTTATCTTTCCAATGACTATTTATAATCAAACATCTGATCTTTATAACCCCATGTAAAAATTGTTTTCGTAAAACATATTATGTTTGTGTCATTTTTACTTTTACATTAAATAAAAAGTTATTTACGTCATTTCCCAACCAAAGTGTCTTCATGGGGTCCCCAAGTTGATCCATGGCTTGTCTTGGTCGGCCATGACACAACCAATGAAGGTATGACATGTTTCAAGCTCATCTTATTTTATTAAAGCATTATTTTTACCCAATCGTTACCTGGTACATGATAATATGCCATTATTTGAATTATATTTTACAATCTCGAGGGATATTCTTGGTATTATTCACATTTAATTTAAAACCCATTATGTTGTTTTTGGAAATAATGATACCCCTTAATAAAACATGTTTATGATAATGAGAATAGTTGCACTTAATTTTTTCAACTTATGGTAAGTGTTTCCCTAGTTTTGGGATTATACATTATTTTATAGAATTTTTTAATCTAATATAGTGCATTACATTGTTTTTAAGTGGATCCTAGTGGAAGAAATGGAAATATTATCAATGCATATAAACCAAATTTTAAGAACGATCATTTCATTGATAGACTTAATCCAATATTTCAAAGAGAACTAGTCTCAAAAAAATATCTTCATATGAGGACATAGTGTCATATACTATAAAGATAGATAAATAATTATCAATAAATTAATGCTTTCAAGGGAAGCCATAGAAGAAGTGGTTGAAAGAGAAAAAATCTATATGGGAAATAATGGAAAGAATAACTTTTCAACTTGTGATAATTTTAGAATGAAACACAATATTACTTTCTTGAAGTGAATGGAAATTTTCTTCAAGTGTGCAGATAAGGACCACCATTCATGTTATTTAAAGGGAAATAATGAATTTTAAAATGTTGATTTACAGAACTATAAGGATATGGGAAACTATAAAAATGAATTTCTGAAACATTAATATAATATTCCACAAAATTATATAAGGGATCATGGTTAGACTTATTCTATTACCACATCTGATGTGGAATGATTAATGTGATTGTGTTTGGATTCAATAATTATGTATTATGATTATTTTATAAATGATATTATGGTTATAAGAATAATGAAATGTATCTCTATTTTACTATAGAACTATTTCTAAATGGATTTAAGAGCATATATTTAATGGTACTGATGTGCATGAAAAGTGATTTACTGACATGTTGAACCTCTTGGAAAACACATGATTAATGGAATATAACCTTTTATATTTTATCTATGTTGAGATAAAAATGATAATGATGTTTCAATGGGATATTCATAGAGGCCATGAAATCGAGTTCTGATTTTATTGTTTGTATTATATTTTCTAGAGTTTACTATGTTATTGGATCTATGGAATATATTCACAAACATAATATTTTATTTCTGTAATTATAAATATTTTAAAATATGTTTTATGATGAAAAATGTATTCACATATTTGGAATGTATCATTAAGATACACTTTATATATTCTAGTGAATAAAATATTTATTTAATAGAATTCCGTTAAAAAATAGTGTTTTTATTAGTGTATAAATATTTTGGATGATTTTTTATTTTAACCATTTATGAAATGGATTAAGTTGAATTTTTGAAGTTACTATTGATCTATTAAAGATTAGTTTATTATATGGGATAAATTTTGATTACATCGTTGGTTTTATGAAAAAATAGAGACAAAGATAGTCACTCTTTTATCGATCTGATGATATGTTAAATGTTATTTTTTGTGTTTCATGCATAAAATATTGATCTTGGATATTAATTTTATTGCATAAAAATGTAGTGTAAATTGATCAATGAACAACCAAAACATGAAATTGTTCATATGAAGTATATAGGTATCATGTAAGTATATTTTTATGAATTTTCAGTCTATATGGTTAAGGATTTAGTCAACTTTATAAAATTAATATTGAAACAAAATGTTATCATAATATATTAATTTATACTGAACCTATATTCTTATAAATAATCACAAATTTATTTTTTTATGGGCTTTATCCTTCATTGGACAACCCATTTCATTGTGATTAGTGATATCTATAAATCTTTTTTTTGCCTTGGTTGTTAGTCTTCGATTCCATTTCTATGTTTTCATTTCCCATCAATGTTATCCTACATGTAAATATATTAATGTGTTTTTCATAATTTACTTTGTACTTTATTTTCACACTTATTAAGAGAATTGTTTTATATATTTTCATGATGTGGTTTTGTAATGAATGTATTTTCAAATGTAAAACCATTGACTATCATGATAAATGATAAATTCTAAGGACACAATTTATTTAAAGGGGTAATATAACACCATGCGCTTATTAAAATATGAATGTAATGTTCAATGGAATTTATGACACACAACACTAATTTTAGAATAAAATATAACATTATGATACATTATAGTAAATTTATTTTTTCATAAATTCATGGTTTTATATTGATTATAAATGAAATAAGAACTATTTTAAAGATAAAGAAATGTTTTCTGAAAACTGTATTTTTTCTAGAAGGATGTTTAGGTGCACTTTTCTCATAAAATATAAAATTTATGTATACCTATTTTAGAATTATTTTTGGGAAAAAACTTCATTTTTTAATCTACATGTAAAAATTATCTTTTGGGGAATTTGTTATAAATTTTTGAAAAGTTAATTATTATAGTGATTGTGGAAAAATACTGGTTTTTACTAATAAACTACATTTTCATTCAAAAAATTTAAAAAGTACATGTTATAAAACTACAGGATTAATAAAATAGTTTAATTATATTTATATTGATCCAGTTTAGGTAATTAGAATCAATTTCATATAGAATTTTGATGTAAAAAATTTGTAATCATTTGAACATTTTCTCATTGAAAACCCACATTTACGTCACATATATGACATTAATTAGAAATTAAATATATAAAATAATGTAAATTGAATTTATCATAATTGAATAAATATCTGGAATCATAATTATTTATATTAATTAATAATTTCAACTTAATTTTTTACCATAATTAATCGTTAAAATTGTAAAAAATACATACCACCAATAAGGTAAAAATTTGTCTTATAAGAGGTCAAACTAACATGATTAGGGTTAAAATTTAAAATAAACATGTTTAAAACCCATTTATTTGAAAAATTTAAACCTTATATAATATTTTTTCCATAATTAACCATTTTTTATTTTTTTCTTGTGAATAACATTGGTATAGATTTTTTATCTCATGTATAAAAATTTTTCCACTCACCTCGATTATAAAAGGACCCCCCTCACATCTCTTATTTACACTTCCAAGCCCAATTAGTTCATCCTATAACCATCCAAATACCTTAAATAGTTATCTTCTCTGAATTTAAATGACTTATTTCTGTTGTAAATACATTTTATAATTTTGTTTGTGAAAACAAAATAAGTTGCCTACAGAAGAGCTAACATCCCTAACCAGGTGTTTTATTTTATTTCATACTCCACCTTCATCAATTAATATTACAACATGATGATATAATAAAATAATTATATTCCATATAATTATATTTTATTATTTTAATTTGAAAAAATATATCTTTCTCATGTTTATCAAATCGGTTATGAAATCATTATTTGTGTGTACAGAGGACTACCGTCTCATGAACTGAGGTCATTTGTTTTCCATCACCACCATTAAATGATGGTTCTAATGAAGGATTTGAAATATTTATATGATATTATTAAATTATAATATTTTTATAATTATCATATCATATATATATTTTTACATTCCATTCTGTGATGGATATGATAACATCACTCGTGTGTACAGTGGACTACTGCCTTGCGAAACGATGTGATTCATTTTTTTCTTACTCATTACATGAAAGATAGTAAGGATAAATGTTAAGGATTATATTTGATATTTATGAAATAAAAATACTATGTAAACATAATATCACATCTAATTTTTACATTCCAATCCAATAAAAAACAATAACGTTACTCGTGTATATTTGTAGACGATCGCTTCTACATAGCAATGTGAAATTTTATTCATTATTTTTATGTGGATGGATATATAGAAATACCTTATTAATATAAATGATATATAAAACATAATAAAGATTATACAAAGGTGAATTTATATTTATTTTCCTTCATTCTCACATTCTGGAATAATAGAATCAACGTTCATGTGTACGTATGATATACGATCTACATAAAATATGTAATCCATTTTCTATCTCTAACATTTATAGATTACTCTAAATACATTTATATTGAATATATATGATATTTATATCATGGTAGAAATTATATAGATTATGTAACCATGATCAAATTAATAGGACTAAAATTACAGAACCAAAACATACAAGAAAGATGAAGCAGTTATCACATGAAATAATGATTTTATAGAATTGATAGTGAAATAGAGATAAAAGAATATAATTAAGTCATATATATTATGAGATTCATGATTATGGTTCTATAATATATTTATAATACCCTATAATTATTATACATTAGTTCTGTAAAAATACGAAGGAAGTCGAAAAAGTGGTAAGGGTTTTTCATCTCACATTTACTTCTATGAGACATGTCATATTCCCAATTATTTTCTTTGTGTGGTGTAAATAATTCCGATTTGATATGTTATATCAGGAAACTACTTATACAATTAACATTTAAAGATTCATTTTCTGTCATATCCTTTATGAGGATTATGATTTACAAGTTACTAAAGTGGTAATGATTTATTTCAAAACCTCTTCATTATTCTATATTATTTATGTTTACATCTCCCTTGAAAAACGTATTTGTTATTTTTATCTTGAAAAAAATATTTTTTTCATAAAATATGGGTATTAATACACTTTTTCATGTAAAAATACCATTTTTCACTATTTGATACTTAATATTATTGATAAATGATATTTATGAAAATCTGACTGTTTTTATCTCTTGGTATGGAAATCATTTTTCATAAAAACCCATATTTTGTAAAAAAAAATCACCTTTTAAAAATTATTTGTTAAAAAAAATACCCATTTTTACTTTTTAATTTTTCATAAAGTAATTGTGGTGTCATTTTGAAAACAACGCATGTTAGACTTTTACTAAAATGTGAATGGATTCTTTATTTTTACATATACAAGATGATTATAATTTTCCACTATCATTACCAATAAATGTTTTTATTCTTTTCTTATAGAGATTAAAATTTCATTTTCAATGAAAATTATTTTTAGGTTGATTTGTGAACTTTTTTTAAAGGTGGTTTTCCAAATACAAAGATTATTATTCTCAAAAACGTTTTTAAGAATATTTTCATAGTGTTTCTATTCATCAACATCAATAACAATACATTTTAATAATTAGACACTTGGTATATTTAATATTTTTGGAATCATTATTACTTCTCTAGAGGTTTAATGATGTTTTTAACAAGGTGTATACAATTTTATTAGCATTCACCATTTTACACAGGATTGTTTATGATTATATTTATTGATTGGGGAGCAGTATAACATTTTAGATTTTAGATTTTCAATTAAAATATTTATGTGGATTATGTTTCAAACCATTCATATTAAAAATTCATTAGAATTCTTAAGGGATGGTGAAGGACCAGTATAGCCCCTTGATGCATCATTAGGTATCAGGAGGCAAACTATATTATGTTTTGGCTAAGGTCATACCCATTTATTTAGTTGTATTGAAACAATGTCCTGATGGTATATTATAGATATCCATTATTATGAATTAAATCATTATTATTTAGGTAATTGATATTCCATCTGATTATTTGATTAGTTGGAATATACCTAGTTAAATTTTAATTATTATGAGTGTATTTATATAGAATTATTTGATCATCATTTATTCATTCCATATTATCATCAATTTAATGATTAAATGGAATGTGTTTTTGTTTTTTCGATTTCCATATTTATTAATCATTATTTATTCACAACATTACCTTCATTCTTACTCTCAATAATCATATAACCTCTCCCATGTATTATGTTTCATTATCCCCAAGATTCTAAGAAGTTTTTTATGATTGATATATAGGGATATGCTATGAGGAGTAATTTGATTTTCAAATAAAATAATTTTTATATTTTTATTTTTCATTTATGTTAATAATTTGAAGTATTTATCTGTATTACTAAGACTACTATACTATTCAACCCTTTGGGATGCGATTCCTTATAAAATATTATAATATAATAAAGTAAACACATGATTAGGGAAACTATAGTAGGGATCACTAAAAATATTTTCTACATAGTTATTAAATAATAATTTATAAAATTAACATAAAATTATAAATAATAATATCACATTTATCTTTGTGTGAAAATTGGTATTTTTAAAAAATTATTGATTTTTCAGTGAATAGTGAAAAATAATAATTTTTGTAATACTATCTTTTATTTTCATTTATTAATGAAATTAAAATTTACAATTTTATCTTAAATTTATATATTCCATATTTATTTGTAACTAGTATAACAAAATAAAAATAAGTCTTCATTATACCATATTTTGGTAGATGTTCATTTTTAGACCTAAAATGCATTTTTATATAAAATATTTATTGCATTTATGGTTTTTATTTTTAATTAATTCCTCCAACTAATGGAAATTGAAATTTAAAAAATGGATTATATATTTTGAATCAATAGGATCAAATTTATAAAATTTTCCTCTTATTTTCATTCATTTTGAATATTAACCTTGGTAAGTATTATTCACCTCGGTAAGGATAAAACATGTAACACATGGTTAAAACAATGAGATAATACTTTAAAATGATACTAACAATTGAATTTAATCTATTATATAAGTGGGTTCAAAATATACTCATACAATGTTCTATTTTATTAAAATTTACTACAATTTGTAATTGATAATGACTTTTATATTATTTTAAGCAAAGAAAAATAAAAAATGACACATTCTGGATTTGGAAGGAGTTTGGTGATTTTACAAGTTGGAATAGTCAGGGTGGTTCACTAGACGGGTTTCTCAGTGCATGGTTTCAAGGAGCCAGGGAATAGAGAACATAGAGGAACGATCGGGCGGTGATTGTTTCAGCAGGTTGCTAGATTATCTGGTCGGTGAGGAATGTTGTGCACCATAAGTGTGCTCGGGGTTCTCAGGTTAGTTATCTTTTAAAAATTAAGAACTTGTTTTAGGACTTGGTTTGGTTATGCGGATACTATCATGGTGCACCATCCGTGAGGGTCCTGGTCCTGAATCAATTCCTCTCCAATCGTGTTTTTTCCTCTGGTATGGGGAACTAGTTCCACTGGCATCCACTTCACTGTGGTCTCATTCTTAATACAGATGGATCCATTGTTTCGGGGGAGATTCGTGGAGGTAGTTTCATTAGGAACCTAAAAGGGTCGGTGATGGTGGCTTTCTCTACTATATACAGTGGGGGAAATGTTTTAAAATAGGATTTGCATGCGATGCTCATAGGGTTGGAGCTTTGTGTCTAGTAATGTATCAATCTGAAGGAGGTGGAGACAGTTTCTCTCATTCTCTCCAATGCGCTATCTGGTTCTGGATAATTTCCTTAGAATGTCTCCTACCTCATTAGAAACTGAAAACAGTTTTTGGGAAATCATGTTGAAATCACTCATACATAGCGGGAGGGGAATAAGGTTTCTGACTTCGTGGCATCTTTGGCACCACCGAATGAAAGTATGTGTCTCTTCTTTAACTTCGTCTCATTCCCTAAGGAGGCAGTGAGTTTTGTTAAAAATGATGCTATGGGTTTCCATTATTTTTGGCCCCCATGATTCTTTTTTTCCCTGTTTTTGTTTTCTGGTTTTCTGTCTTTCTTCACTCTCATTTATCCAATAAAAATGGTATTTTAAGTCAGTCCAGTGGTTTATAGAAGGGTCTAAATTTAAAATATATTTTGGTATTACTAACATTAACATCAAATTAAATGAATAGTACCAAAAATATGATTAAAGATATTTATGTTATATAATATATTGTAATAAGATTTAAAAATAATAAAAATATAGAAATAAGGATAGGTTGATTAGATATGGTCTAAATTAGAATCCATTGAATTTTTTTTTATAATTCATAAAATATAAGTAAATTTATAACCATTAAGGATTGAAATTTTTTTTACTGTGATTAATGATAAAAAAGATAATGAGGGTTAAACTAAAGAGGTATGGGATATATTGGCCTATCTAAAAGTATAAATATTACTGTATTGGTATGTTTTAATATTATATAATATTTAATATTATTTTAATCCTATTTTTAACAAATTTTCCATGAATTTCACATTATAATATTTTAATGTTTTGGAAAATTACAAGAGTGTCCCTTCCCTCCCCAATAAATTGCGACCCATTATTTCTCTTCTTTACACCCAGTTGATCCATATATCCTTAAATTACACTATATAATTACACTCTAAAATCCCTTATCAATAAATTACTGGTGGTTTTCTTAAAAAAAATTTATTCCAAGGGTCTATAATAAGTGATGAAAATGAAGTCTTCCTTAAAAGAGGTAATCAACTTGCAAAACCTCTTTAAATTTATTTCCTTTTATACCTCCATTAAATAAGTTATATTCATCCTAAAATAGTAACATCAATAACCTAAATATATTTGAATGCTATTTTCATTATGTAACCACCATTATACACTCTATATTCTATTAAATATGAAATGAAATTATTACTCATGCTTATGAGTAGACTACTACATCCACGTAGTGATATGATTCATTCTCCATCACAAAAAAAATCAAGGATGGTTATTATTATATATTTAATGTTTATATATTATATGTATTTAAAAATTATACTTTTATAATTATAATATCATGTCTACCTTCTTACTATTCCATCCATTGAAAAAAGACAATGTCGCTGGTGCGTACTGCTGGACTACCACCTCCACGATGTGATGCAATTCATTTTTCATTTTTTTCATTATTGTTATAGAAATAAGGATATATTTTATTAATATATATAATATATATGATATAATAATTATTTTTATATGTTACTTAATATTTACCTTTATTAAATTCCATCCATCGAAATGTAGAAACATCACACGTGCGTACATATGTACTATCATCTCCATGAAGTAATACATTTCATTTTTTATCAACAATTTATATAATTATTTATAAAACTCTATATTAGGAATAAATATCATAATTATGGGATTAATAATATTTATTATATGATTAAACATTGAAAAGGTGGTATTATAGGTACCATCTAACCGAAACATGCATCGAACAGACTAGTTTTTACTAGGATGTTCATTTTAATGAAGACATTATTAGTAAAATGGTAATAATAAATTAAAAATTAATGACACATAGATTGTAATGTATTAATATAATTCAATAATATAATTAAAATCAAACTATATTTATTATAATTTATATTTTAACATGTACAACAAAATATGGGAGTTGAGGTAAGGGGATTTCCCATCTCACTATATTTATGATAGTCATATTCCATATTCGCCACTTATTTACTTCATGTAGTGTATAAAATTACCATGTATATATCTTATGATTATTATCATAAAAATTATTCATATTTATAAATCCATATATGGTTCTATATTACATGACGTTTTGATTCATATAACACCAAAGGATTAAGGGTTTATCATCTCAAATTCACTTCCTTGGGATATATGTAATGTTATGCACTAATATTCATTTATGTGGCTTATACGAATCCCATTTAACATTTTATATCATGAATTTAATTATTTTATAAAAAATTAAATTTTCATATGAGGTCATTCGTTAATAGGTCTTATAATTCACATGTTACCAAAGTTGGAAGGTATTTATGTTTCAATGAAATTTTAATGTAGATAGTTCATTCGTGAATATAAAAAAGGGAAATTATATGATTATTATTATATAAATTCATTTAATTTTTATTCCTGTATTTTTTTCTCTATATTTTTTATCTTTTAGAAAAACTTTATTCTATTTAGTACTCAAAATGTTTCTGAAAAATGTTTTTATGAAAAAGAGGCTTTATTTCTCCTCTTTCAATAGGAAACATATTTTCTTCTATATCCATATTGTCTATAAAACATGAATGTTTTAAAGAATTTCAAAATATAGTTTAAATTAATTTTTTACCATGTTTATATCTAAAAAAATTTGAAAAATGAATTTTTTTATATATTTTATTTTTTCTAAAATAAGTGGTTTTTTACTTTTCTTACGTGTGTGAAAGGAATGTTTTATTATAATATGATATGAATGGATTTTGACACCATAATTAATGTTATTTTATTTCAATATTCCTAAAAAATATTCCTTGTTTGAAAAATGAATTATTTAATTAATATTATGTTTTTTTGTTTAAATGTTTTTTAAAGAAACATGCATTTACTAATGTTTGTAAGGAAAGCTTCAATATAAATTTTAAAGGTATTTTTAATATATGTCGACATCCTTTAAACATGTTTGTTATTCATATGTTTTATGACCTATTAAATCCATATATTATATTTCTATAGATAGCTTATGATGATGATTATTTAAGTTTTTTTTAGGAAATCCTTTTCATTAACATGGGTTAATTATTTTATAATGAAATCACTATGAAACACATTTATTTTTAATGGGTTATTCAATGATTAAATATTGGAATGTTTCTAAAACTCATTATATTTACAAAAGATATTATTTGATGAATTTATTAATGGTTTATTATCTTTTTTCATATATACTTATGGTTTTCATTATATGAGAAGTGGGTTTGTTATATCCCACTAATGAATTGGGTAAAAAAATTATCTAATGATATAATTATTGGAAATGAGTTGATGGGATCGATGCACTATGGAAAATAGGTAGGGATAAATGTTTCACTATTATATAGGAAATATGTTGGTATTCATGATCCACTATTGGAAACAAGTGTTGAATCATGATTCATTATGATATGTAAAACATTTGTCGATTCCAAATCAACTATGATGTGGTCATATAAATATTTAACATTTATATGTGATATAGTTTCTATACCTATGATGGTGCTACCCAATTTTGATATTCTTTTATAATTTTTATTTATACTCAATGATCATGTATGATTTATTATGATTCCTCACTCTTCTGATTACTTCCTTTTGAAATGATAGAGTGTAATTCTCTAACTGGTGGTCATGATCCCGAATATGTTGTGTATGATCTTTGATCATGATCTCATTTCTGTATTCTTCTATTTTTCATACATATAATCATCTTTTGAAATTTCAAATATTTAGCCTTACTGATAATCTAATCTAACCATTTCTTATTTTTCAATTCCCTAGGTAATGAAGAAAGGTTTGAAGTATGGTATGTTAATGAAGTAATTAATATGAGAAGAAATTTATAGGAGATAATAGCAATATTTTATGTATAAATTTCTAATATATCATATTTTCTATATTCACTAAACCTTTTTGGACCGGGCCTGTTTAGTGTGTGGCTGGACTGGGTCGGCTTTGCGCTCTGGGCGTTTTTCCGAAGCTTTTCCATGTTTCTTTGCAAGGGTTACAGGGCCGGGGGGTCCGCCAGGGTGGCAGTCCATATGAGAATTGAGAAATAAACTCTAGGGACGGCTCTATGGATGCAGAACTTGTTAATCAATGGAAGAGATTGTCTCTGATGGAAAAAATAAAAGGCGACGATCGAGGCACGGAGAAACGAATACACACTCATGGAAATGTGCATGTCACTGCTCGTGGTTGGAAAGTTTGTGGAAAACATTTTTGAAAATCAGGGGGCTCTCAAAAACACTCTATAGAATATCTGGAAACTTAAAGCTGGAGTGGATATCCGGGATGTGGGGGTCAATCGCTTCATCTTTGTGTTTTTCAATGAGAGAGATAGAGACAAAATTTTGTGGGGCAGGCCGTGGTCCTTCGATAACCAACTCGTCCTCATGGATGAATTCAAAGGGGGAATATTTCCAGTGTGTGATTTTAACCCACTCACAATTTTGGATATGAATTAAAGGAATTCCCTTCCATTCCAGAATGGAACGAATCATGATAGAAATCGGGGACATCTTAGGTCACTTTATTGACTGGGATAGCTCAGACCCAATACAATAGGGCCCCAAGGTTTGGATCAATGCGAGAATTGAAGTTTCGGAGCCTCTGATGAGGAGAATGTTCCTGAAAATCGAAGACAAAAACATTTGGATATCATTCGAGTTTGAGAAACTCCCAATCTTCTACTCTTCCTGGGGTCACCCTGGCCATATGAAAAGAAAGTGCTCCATAAAACATAAGAGTGGATCCGGTGACATTTTCCTCCAACATGGCCCTTAGCTCCATGCCAAAATGAATAAATATTCAGTCATCCCTGAGACAGAAAAACAAAAGGACCGTGATCATCTCACGCTATCACATACCAGTCAGGCAGAACCCATACCTGAAAAATTCCAAATTCATGAACCATTGGATTTCCCTTTTGTTGGCCCTCTCACTCAAGGAGATGTTTGAGTTCATCATAACCCCCCTGAAGGACACAACTCCAACATCTACTGATTTGGAGACCAAGAGCATATATCCACCAATACACTGCTCAAAGAAAATGATTATGCACATCGAACCACTAGATCCGGACCCTGACCCACAATCGACCACAGCAGGCGCTCTAACAATGGAGGCCCATGGAATTAAGAGGACTCCATTACTGGGCCCAATTACCCGTCGAATGAGGAAAAGGTTTCCATGAGGAGAAAATGATGGTCTTATGGAAGACCCAAAACCCGGGGTCAGGAAAAGACATAACAAAATTGGCCACCTAGGGAGGATTCCCACCAAAAGGTAGAAAACGACATATGGAGAAACCAGTCCGAGAGAACCAAAGGCGGTGGCGGGTGAGACCCAGTCCCACCTAGAGTAATGATTGATTTTTGTTGGAACTGTCATGGGCTTGTAAACCCACGAATGGTTCGCATGCTTCAACACAATTGCGCTCAAACTCGCCATGATATTGTTTTCATGTCCGAAACCATACTGGAAAACAAGGACACCAACAGTATTTCTGTGAAGTTCAGCTTTTAAGGCTTCTTTCTAGTGCCCATAAAAGGCTATTATAGGGGCCTATATTTCATTTGGAAGGACCATATCGACATCAAAATTCTATCCTTCTCCTTGCACCATGTGGCAGAGACTATTCAAACAGACTCTCACCCACCTTGGACCTTTGTGGGATTCTATGGATGGACATCCCATAATGATAAGGTGAAGTCATGGGATCTTCTGTGTAAGCTGTGAAACGGCTTACCGAGTCCTATCCTATTCATAGGAGATTTCAATGAGATTATGGTCCACATCAAAAAGAGGGGCGGAATCATCCGACCCCCATCTTCGATGTCAAACATCAAGGATGCGGTCTCTAGGGCGGATCTGGTCGATTTGGGGTACACACGTAATCTTTTCACATGGTTCTGTGGCAATACTGAAGGCACCTATTTCTCTGAGCATCTTGATAGATTTCTGGGATCTAATGATTGGATTAATCTGTTCATTATGATTCATATCGGCCACATGGCCCTTAAAAACACGGACCAATGTCCAATTCGTATTGATTGCACACAAGGAGAATGAAATATACAACTTAGCATACCCTTCAGATTTGATAGCTTCTGGTCAAAAGATCAGGAATGTGAAGAGGTGATCAGATCAAGTTGGAAAAACCCTCAAGTGGATGATTTCCTCAATCTCCAATAGGTCACATCTGATCTGAGGTCTTGGAGAAATAAGAAACTCTGCCTCCCAGACCGGCACTGTGGGGTCCTTGAAAAGAGACTGAACAACCTCCTCAAACAACTGACATCTAACTGCATTCTCTATATGTTTGGATCCATGCAAAGATTGCTGAACACGGCCCTGCATGTCATGTAAATTTTTTGGCTCAGGCGGTAATGGATAACAACATTATATAGGGGGGCGCTAATACCCATTTTTTCACCAAAATGATTCATCCAGGCGTAATAAAAACTCTATTACTTGCATCTTACAACCCAATGGAAATAAGGTTTCTAACACCAACGGTATCCATGAGGCCTTGACATAATATTTAAAGAACATATTCACTACAGGAACCTCTTTCATGTCTACCAAGGTGGAAGATTTTATCTGACCTGTGATAATCGATGAGATCAATAGACAGCTCATCAAAGATGTGACAGATTACGAGATACACCTGACTCTTAAACATCTTCATCCCAATTAGGCCTCAGGACCAGATTGGTTCCACGCCCTTTTCATTAAACAATTCTGGCACATTATCGGTCCTGAAATCTATAACATGATGAAAAAGATCTAGGATGGGACTACTAGCATCGCTTCCATGAATGAAGATGTCCTTGTCCTTATCCCCAAAATCAAGAAACCTCTGGTGATCCCTGATTTTAGACCTATCATCATTTTCAATGTCTCTTACAAGATCTTCTCAATGATCCTTTTCAATCGGTGCCGAACTTGGCTACCTGATATTATCTCTGAGAATTAGAGCTCCTTCATGTCCAAGAGACTGATCACTAATAATGTGATTGTGGCACAAGAAGTGTTCCATTCCATGAAATCACATTCCACCACGAAAAGAGGAACCATGTCCTGAAAACTGGATATGACCAAGGCATACGAAAGAGTGGAATGGCACTTCATTTGTTTTGTCATACTAAAAATGGGTTTTTGCGCTAAATGGACAGATATGGTCATGGAATGCATCTCGACCATCTCTCCTTCAAAATCAAGGTCAATGGGGAGCTCACCAAAGGATTCACCCCATATCGAGGCCTTCACTAGGGAGACCCCCTCTCCCCTTTTCGCTTCATACTGGTGGTTGATGTGTCTTTAAATATTATTTCCAGGGCTGCATCCACTAAGTCTATTCATGGTGTAATTTTATGTCATGTTATCCCACCAGTGTCGCATCTTTTCATCGCTGACGACTATCTTCTGTTTTCTAGAGCAACATTTAACGAATGTCGGGTGATTAGATGAGCGATCCAATAGTATGAGAGGTCATCGGTCCAATCGATCAATGATGGAAAATATGAATTTTCTTTCAGTGCTAGGGTGACTTGGTATAAGAGGGATGAGCTATGAGCTTCATCTGGTATCCATATAATTGTGAAACATCAGAAGTACCATGGACTTCCAACTGTGATTGGCTGATCCAAAAAAGAAATCTTTGCATCTTTTGTGGACAGGATCGCTAAAAAAATTATAGGTTGGTCCCCTAATGGAATTTCTAAAGCTGTAAAAGAGAACCTCAACAATTCTATCATCTAGTCTGTACCTAGATACATTTGGTACCTATTTAAGCTCCCGTCATTCATCATTAACCATATCCAGCCATGCACGGAAAAATTCGGGTGGGGGAAGAATAACGGAAGGAATCGACCCCACTGGATGGCCTGGGAGAAACTCTGCAAATCCAAATCCGAGGGGGGGTTGGGATTCCGGAATCTGTATCTCATCAATGATGAACTGTTTTCCAAGAAAGGATGGCCCCTTCTTAACTGCCCCTCATCTCTCTGTGCACGGGTTCTCCAGGCTAAGTACTTTCCCCACACTGACTTTCTTTCTTCCTATCTTGGTCCTCGTCCCACCTTCCTCTAGAGAAGCATCTGGGGGATAAAAATATCTTAGAAACAGGACTTGGAAGGAGGATTGTGTTTGTCTCATCGGTCAATATCTGGACTGATCCTTGTCTTATCGATAAAGATGGTAGGCATGCTACATCCCCCGTCCAACCAGGTATTGAAAAATCCACTGTTAGTTGCCTCCTATCCAACCAGGTACATGGGTGGTCTCTAGAAATACTCCTTGATTGGTTTAATGAAAGGGATCAAAGAATTATCCTTAGCATTCCCTGGGTCCCTGATGCAGGAACCGAAAAGCTTTTCTGGATGAATTTTACCTTGGGCGATTACACGGTGAGGTCCGGTTACAGACTAGCTCTTGATAGCCACTCAGTTGTCCGGGATGAGGGATTGTGGATTTTGATTTTGAAGCCCAACGTCCCCCCCTAATGTTTGCCAAATTTGGTGGCAGATCTGCATAGTCACTCTCCCAACCATGAGCCTCCTCGCTTACTGACATATGGAAAGTACTTCCTTTTTCCCCTTCTGCCCTAAAATTCCAGAAAATCTATTGCATGCCATCATTCACTGCCCAGGTGCTAAGAAAATTTGGACTAATAGGGCCCCGGCTAGAGCTGCTTCAATGTCATTGTCCTATGACCTTCCCAATCTTCTATGGCGGTGGTGCTCCTCTCTTTTCTAGGCTTATTCAGGTTCACATTGCACTGTGGGATGAATTATCTTGGTCCGGCCTAACAATGTTGTTTTTTTATCACGATTAAAAACCCCCTGAATTCCGGATTGAACGGGCCACCTCTTGGATTGAGGGATCGAAAGACCACAATGGAAATTTTATGCCAGGTGTTTCCCTCTCATTCCCCCCTCATTGGGATCCCCCAACGAAAGGAACTCTTAAGATTAACATGGACGCATCGCTCCCAAAGGTTGGGCTTGTTGCCCTCAGCCTCCTGGCCCAAAATCATCTGTGGAAAATCATTTCTACAAAGTACAAACCACGTCAGGATTTTTGGGAACCTGTAGTTGCTGAGGCAATGTCCATCCTTTCCGGTATGTTGCTCGCCTTCGAATGTGGATGGAGTGATATCATTGTTGAGTCTGATTTCCTTACCGTTATCGATGCTATTAACCTCAACGATGGTGGGATCCAGTCTTTTGGCATCATCATCATGAGAATCCTCTAACTTTGCCAACTCTTCTTTGTATTCTCATTCTCCTCTACCAAATGGGAAGGGAAGAACACGGCCCATCAGCTAGCGGCCTCTAGCCCATTCGACTCTAATCAGCTATGGCTGGACAATGTTCCTTCATGGCTTTGCACATGTACTTCTGCTGATATCAATCATTAATGTTTTTTGTTTTAATCAAAAAAATGTAACATTATTGTGTGAAATTTAGTATTCACTATAATTATATTTCCCATAAAAAAATATATTCTATTTATTATCCCCATAACTATTAAAATGAATGTTTCCAGCTTCTATTTCTACCTTGATTTCACATCAAACAATTTATCCACAGATTCTAAATTCACTAGTGGTAATTTCCTAATACAGACTTTTTTTCAAGACACTAAATAATTGATTAATATATCATTATAAATTGACAGTAAAAAAATAATTATACATTTTAAATGTTGTAATGTTTGATTCGTTGGTACGGATTGATTACTCATTATAGTACTTTAATCCAATAAAGACAGTCTATTTTTAAGAATAAAGAGTTAGAGGATATTACTTGTTTATAGATTCCCTCTTCAACACCTCTCATTCCATAGAGTTTATTTCATCATTTAGTGTCATGTTTATGATAATATTTCACAAATGACAGGCAATTCCTTATATAAAATAGATTCTTAAAAAAATTCTCATTCTTTGATCACATGAAAATGGAGACAATATTTCCATCACGTTGATACATTACATTTAGTTTCTTGGATCATAATAACCTCAGAACGATGGTTGAATTTGTGGAATAAAAGAATGAAGTCCATGTTTCTTATTCCATAGTGTATTTATAATTTTAACATCATTTGCATAATAATTCATTTATTGAGATAGTTTCTCATGCACTTCCCAATGGTTTTGTATTACATGTCACATTCCATTCATTTTTTCATGAGGACAGAAATTTAATTGTAATTAATATTATTTTCTTGACTAATTCATCCTTATTCATGAAATTAAAATAATTAAAAGTAGAACACATATTTATTTTAGAAATAATAATTATTGTAAGAATTCGTATGAAAAGAAAATTAATCATGAGGTGTCCAAAATTACGTCACCTTCTTATAGACCCTATAAAATTAATGTTAATCTCTAGTGTTTTCACTAATTTTTTATATTCTAAATATCATAAAATTACTAATCCCAAATATAATACAATATATTCATACCTGACCACTTCTAACAAAAATATTACATATTTTTAGATGAATAATCAAAACATCACACAATAATAAATGCACATATACTGTAAATATTGATTTGATAGGGAGAATAGATAAATAAAGACTATTTAAATGAATTATCTTAAATATATCCACCCAAATTCTTCACATATATTACCCATATAGACATATCATACTTCATATCTATCTTTATATCCTGGGGAATGTTAAAACAAATGTAGGAGAGAGAAAATATTCTAAGTAAGAGTAAAATTTGGAGATATAAATAAACGATCTATTGTGAGAATAAGATAAGAAAAAGGATATTAGAATGTGATTCTAACTTATTAAAATCATATCCAATCTAAAATGATCATAAATCATGAGTCCCAAAATGAGGATTTTGTCTATTATATGAAATTTATATATTCACAAATGCGAAATCATTTAATATGGAGTATAACATGATAATGTAAAATGTTAATGTGAAACACGAATATACATTAGAAATGATAAATTTTTGTACAATTATAAATATAAATAGGTCCACTAATTATATTAAAGACATGTAATAAACTCTTTGTATAAAATTATGGGCATGACAGAAGTTCCAGGCCTAACAATGTAAACATGTCATATTATGTATGGTTCTACGCTAAATATTTGGGAATATAAAATTAGGTTCATGCATAAAATCGTTATCTAATGATATATAAATCTTTACCCAATTTGTTAGAGGTTCAAAAAATTCCATGTCCACCTGCCACAAAATAAAAAACCATATATATGTGTGTCATGGGATCCCAAAACCATTTTTCATTTCATCAAATCATAACCTATAAATATAAAAGGATTTTCATAAACATTTCATCATCACATAGTCATAATACATACATATAAGGAAATATGATGATGTCATAAGAAAATATCCCCATTGAAGAATCATAAAACTTAAATTATGTTGACATAGATGGAAAATATATTCAATAGGGCCTTTTGACAGTTCTCTCAAAATAGAAAAAATATAACTTTATTTTATAATCTTTAAAAATTAAAAATTATCAAAATATTGAGAAAATCAATTTCTATAAAAATTAAAATGGAAACATGTAAAGAAATCATAAAAATAATTTACTTTTATGATGATTTGAAAACTCGTTCATGTAATATATATCAAAAGATAACATTCTTTTAATAATTTCATAAAAATGAAAAAAGTGATTCGTATATAAAAAATTGAAAATATTCATTTTTTTTATTTTCGTAGAAATTTAATTATTGTAAAAATAATCACTCTATCATATTTTTTATAGGATAAATATTTATGAAAAAATTTTGGATCATGGACATTGAGAAAAATTCAATCAACCAAAGTGGAAATAAGGTCAAACTTTCTCAAAAATATTTTCTCAAGCATTTTCAGAAAAACATAGAGAATAATGGTAATGGTAATTGAAACTTTTATGAGTAATAATAATTTAATAAATAAATTATGTGTTTAAGATTCAAATATCTCATAATTAACCTAAATTAGATTCAAACATAAAAAATCCTGATTAAAAAAGGGATTGAAACATAAACCCATACCTTATAAACTGTCCTACATAATATAATTTCCAACATCCAATATAATAATTAGGAATTTATTATCAATAATTTATAGAAATATATTAGTATAAGTAATACTATATAAACTTCCCTTAAAATTTCCAATTTCTATTTTGTTAATAATTCATCATTAAAATGATCATTTCGGAGAAAACTAGTCCATTTTCCATGCATGTATCTGTTCGACAGTTCCTGTCCATAAACCTTGTTCATGGATTCAGAATCTATAATTATTAATATTTTCTTATTTATGATACTTTTTCACAGAATAAACTATTATAAAAATTTATATAAATTATATATTTCAAATGAATGAAATCACTTCATCGGTCAATAGTCGACAAGTACACACGTGTGATGTTTCCACTTTTTGATTGATGGAATCAAAGAAAGGTACAAAATATTTCACCATTCAATAATAATAATAATTTCATAAATATAATATATATTCATTAGATTTTTAATTATTTTCATCCATGTAAATTAGAAAATACAATGAACCATATTGCTTCATTGATGTCGTAGCACCTGTGCACACACGTGCAATGTTTTCATTTTACAACAAATAGGAAATAGATTAAAAATGGATTTAACATCAACATAAAGTTGTATAATTTTATTAAATATACATATTATATCATTTTATGATTGTTATAGAACATTTGTAGGAGTTTTATAAGCAGAAAAACTTGGAAATTTTTTTGTTACAACATATTCCTCTTCTTCAGGTATCCTAATATGAAAAGAACCTTAAGGATTGTTATATGTAAATTTTGGGGTGAAAATCACCTAAATGTATAATATATTTATTTTAGAGTGTATTTTGTTCTATATTGGTTGATATAAATATATAACGTAGTTTATATATGTTATGAGAGGTTCCGTTTATTATACGATGGGAGCGGAACACTTGCAATAATTAAGAAAATTAAAAAATTAATATAGTCACTCTCAAGGGAAAGTGGATCCAAATTGGATCATGTTGGAATATAGTATGATATAATATTGAAATAAATTTGTTCAATAGTATTTATACATGTTTCATCTCATTTTAACCTGTATCTCATTAGTTCACCTCCTCGGTAACCCTTTTAAAAATTATAATAGTAATGATTTTGTACCCAGGTTACAATTCAGAATGACAAAAAATGGAATTGGACACATTCATAAATTTGGAAATGATTAATCCAAATATGGAAACCATTTTAATATATTCTATTTCTCTACAATAATGAGAATATAATTTAAATATTGTTCACAAAATATAATGAAGAAATTCTTCAGAAAAATGGGTTTTTACGTATAAAATAAATTTATTATTAATCCATAACTTATTGAAAAAAAATAGAAAAATGTTAATATATTTGAATAAATATATGATATACATATTTTATTAAATTAATTCCTCAATACTTGTTAATTATATTTTTTAAGTTAAAATATATCATACAAAACAAATATAGTCTAAAAAATATCTCCAATTACCATCAAATGCATTTATCACAATTTATAACTAATTTATAATCATTGTGTGGATTACTATTAATTTTTTAAAATTAAATTCTAATATATTTCATCAAATATATTATTTTATTATTGGTCAATTTACCTAATATATATTTTCTAAAAATATTCTTTTAACATAAATGTTTTCATATTTAATAATTACTAATAAGTACTTATTTACTATGAATTAATAAGTATATTTCCATCAAGAAAAAAAACATATATGTAATTTTGATAATTTATTTAGTTCTATACATGGCTACAAATCAATTGAATATGAAATTATAGATAAATTTCATAATAATTTTCAATAGTATATCATATTTCTTTAAGTATAATGATATGTGTAATGAATGATATCATACACATAAAATTTATTTAAATAGAAATATACCATCAAATAAAAATGGGTTAAAAATATCATATTTGAAATTATGAATTCTCTATTCCTTCTTTTTTAGGTTTAAATCATCATTTTTTTCTTCTTCAATCATCAAAAAAATATGTGGTAGAAAATTAATTATAAAATATATGATCTTTCCCATTTTAATATGATTTTAATATCCATCCTCAAAATTTCCATATGTATTGGATCTATTTAATTCCTCGTCAGGAATAAACTAACATGTTTTTTATGACTCATGGAATCATCCACCTTGTTCACCTCTTAAATATGGTAATTTATTAATGAATCGTAATATTTAATGAACTCCAGTCATCCCATTTAGATTATATTCAAATCATTCTAAGTGAATATATAAATCATTATTTTATAATTAGTATGTATTGACATGTTTAAAAATTTACATAAATCCACTATATATTAAATATAAAATTTATAGTTACTATTTCCCAATCAATATTCAGTTAATTTTTTTGCATTGAACATTAATTTTCATTAGAGAAATTATACTATCATATGATTCTCTATAAGAGAAAAACCCAGTACCTTCATGGATTCATTATAAAGAATTATAAACTTTTAACAATTATAAGGTAATGTAATCATAGGTGAAGTGATTAACCTTCACTTTTGTTCCTTGAAATTTTCTTCATGATATTATATCTAAAATAACAATGATCCCTTACACATTAACATAGTAATTGGTTATGATATCCTTGAGATGATTCTCCCAAATCATAAGTGGTATATTTTCTATCTAATAAAACTAAATATTATAGTCACTATGGTTGATCTCTAACATTGGAAAGTAACTTCCATCATATAAGGTTCTATAGATATACCCTCAATTGTAATCACAAAACCCAAGAGTGATAATTTATGTTTCCAATTTTTACATTTTATAAATTTTTAACACAGTTTCTCCTTCCTCGAGGTCTTCAAATCAAACCTCAAATGATCATCCTGATCTACGCTCCATAGTGAATATATTTGAATATCATCTAATGAGACAACCAATAACTGATGAATGTAAAATAAAAGGGCTCTATTCATAAGATCTAGGAAGTTAGTAGTGTCATTTATTAGTCCAAATGGAATTAAAATATATTTATAATCACCAAACCACAAAAAAGGGTGTCTTGGGTATATCCTCCATACAACCCTCAATTTATGATTTCTAAAATTAATTTCAATATTAAAAAATTTATTAATCTCCCAAAATTTGATTGAAATCATAATAATTATAGGTCATAATATTATTTCCCTTGTGAAGGATCAATGTTATGTCTTGATAATAAATGAAACAACACATTAATTCATATTTCTTATTAAAAAAGTTCAAGTGAATACCATGGTTTTGTAATGAGGTATATGAATACCTTTTCCTAATTTTGTTATAGTCAATTTTTTAGTTCGAGCTACACAATTGGGTCCATTCTATGAGGAGTCATTTAAATTGGTATTACACTAGGAATGATTTTTATTAAAAACAAGGAATAGATATTTCGGGTAATATGACTCAAATATTCTAAAAATACATAAACATATTCATAAAAAATATGTATATATTCAATGTAGTGTTTCTCCCCAACCATTTGTGATATGTAATCCTCATTAATAGTTAATAAGACCCATATTATGGATTTAATTTTCCTTGGAAGTTTATGATTGTCACCACACATATAGATGATCCTAGATTTATCATAATATCAAATGTAACAACCCATCATAGGAAATTGATTTGGTATCATAAGATATAGAGATAATTATATACCAAAATAACATAAAATTCATTTAGTGGGAGAAAAACATTATTTTTAAAATGAAAAATTACCCAAAAATTTATCATATACGTGGTACATACATAAGATGTAATCATCATCCCATGATTAGTTATCACCAATAATTATATATCATATCATTAAGGTGGTAAATTTATACCCTAAAAAAATTTAGAGATAAAATAGTGTGTAGAAGCAAAATTCAATATGAAATTATTTGAACTACAGTGGATGATAATTGTACCTTTCACTGCTATATTCATGGGACCCACTTTAGTAGATGTGATCAATTGTGATTACCATTTATCTATTATATTTAGTGGTTATTTATTCTGATTTTCATTATTAACCCACGATTTCATGCAGTGTTTGGTATAATTTATACAATCATTTAAATTATAGAATTAGAGTATGGGTGGTGTATTCAGTTGATATTTCTCTCTATTTATTTCATTTATTGACTTATTCACATCACTTAAACAATGAATTAACCTACAAAATTATTTTCATTATTCATAACAAATTTACCTATCCCTTTAAGGAAATTTCACCCATGTTTTTTCAACACTTTAGTATAAAAAATATTAATTTTCTTTACTCCCTCGGTTTTATTACTTGTATCTTCTTGAAGATACATATTTCTATTAATATCTCCTAAAACATTAGAACAATGTGATTCTCTAATTTTTGTTTATATCATGAGATGATATAGAAATATTTCATCATATCTACTCAATTAGGTTATGGAAAATTCTTTTTAGATAATCAGTTTTATGAAATTAATGAAATGATAAACATTTATTTCATTTTTTATTATAATACTATATGCATAATTATCATGTTTAGTGATATATTTCTCATTATTACTGATAAATTCACCATCCTTCCAATTAATCTCAATGAATTGCCATTCCATTCTTATAAAATGATTTTATGAAATGTAATCAATGAAAAATAACCTCTTAATATCTTGTAATTGAATGGTTTCAATGTATTCATATAGCCTCATGTTATTAATAATATTCTATCCTTGATCATAATCACATTTAAAATCCAAAAAAACCATGAAAATAATTTCATTCTTTGAGTACTGAATAATGGAAAATATATTTTTAGTGTTACCGATCAATTTAATGAAAACTAATTGATTTGAGTACCCACTGAAAAATGTTTTTAATTCGAAAAAAAGACTCGATGGTGTGTTTCTCCTTCCTTTTCTTGGTTGGAATCTCAACATGATTCATTTACTGAGATAGTGGTGGGAAAATATAAAACATATTTGGAATTTAATATCCCAATCTAATTAGTTATTCATTAGTAAAAGCATTACATTACCATTAACATTAGTTGTTTGAATGATTCCTCTTTGTTCAAAACATTTAATAAAACAAAAAATTCATAATGTGAGGATCATGTATTTTTAATCTGATCAACCAATCATTCAATCATACAAATCATTAAAAGGATGTCATAAATTATAAAACATTCCTAAAATCCTATAAAAATGAGTCTAATCTTATCAATAGTTTATTTAATCTTATGTTATATTTGTTTATATCTACATTTTCCTAAGAACATAATCTCCAAAAAGTTATACCCATCTCTAATACCAATTGAGACGACAAGATCATTAAATAAAAAAAATATTACATAATTTTATTATAATATTCAATACACCTCATAATAAAACACACCCTAGAACAATAATGGTTTAGTAAACTTCTTAGAAACGCCCTAGAACCATAAATTATTTCATGAATGACATTTTATACATCCTAAAAATTTATTCCCACATAGTACACTTTTTATACATACCATACTTAATATGTTTCATCATAACATTGGGAAAAGGAATCTTATGAAATGGTGGGTTTAGATTTACAATATAGGTAAAAAATGGAGACATAAATCGAGGATCATATATTAATATAATATAAGCACATGGGTAATAAAACACGAACATAACTTATGATAACATACTCAACATATCATAGACCATAAATCATGAGTTATGAAATATGGATTTTTCATAAAAATTACATGTGTTATAAGAGTGTGGAATCATTAATCATTAATCATTAGACATAAAATAATATCCTAGTAATGATAAAATTTCATATGATGGTGAATAAAATCGTAATAATATTAATTCATTTCATTATACATGTCTCGCTACCAAGACTATCATGATATTGTGGACATCGTCCTGTAATGGATATTGTTTACTTCCCAACTCCTTTTCATTCATGGAATGGGTTTAATCACAATACTCTTTATCATTATATCATGAGATATAAATAAATTCAATATTCATTAGATTAATATATAATTTAGCTATCATCCATCACATATTTAAAATCCTACAAATGAGTTTCATAAGCTCGTAAAAATATTCATCCTTTCATCAAAGAATAATTAACCCATGGAAAAGAATTGTGTTTCATGAAATCATATTTAAAAAATCATCATAATAAGGCATATATTGAATTTAATGTATTTTTTAAAAAATATCATTACCCTGTTGAATGATAATAACTATTAATAGATTTTTAAATATATGAAAAAATATAAAAGAAATTTAAATAGGGTTTAAAAATCACGAAAAAACATTCATTTTCAATGGGGAACTTTTAGAAAATAAAATTAAAAAAATGGGAATAGTATTTTATGATTAAATCCAATAAATCTTATAAAGTAATATTCTTTAAAAATTATAGATATGAAATATGGAAAATCAATTTTTCTCATATACGATAAAAGATAACATTCTATTCACACATTTGTAAAAATTCATAAGTGATTCATAGAAAATACCTTTGAAAATATTCCATTTTCTAATTTTAAAATAAATTAACATTTAGTGGGAATAATATTTTTATAAAATATATGTATATGTGGAATAGTTTTTTAATTTATTTGAAGAACTTCGACATGAAAGATAAAGATTCAAGTCTAATATATGATAAATAATGAAAACTTTTCTTAAGAACAACCTTTCTGTCCTTTTTGAGTAATAAATAGAAGAAAATTGTAAAAATAGTACAAAATTAAATTAATGTTTTGATTAAAATAAAATATATGGTGTTTAAAATAATATGATCATACTTGGTCCCCCATTGAAAATTTAACATAGATAATTCTAAAAATAAATGATATCGCAACATAAACCCTTACCTCAAGTCCTAAAATTATTCATACGTAATATTAGTCTCATATATTATAAATATATATTTATTTTACATATATACCTAAAACATATTTTTCTTATCATAAAAAATATAATTCCCATATAATTTCTAATGACATATTTATTAATAATTCCTTATAAAAAATTATTATATGGGTGTTAAATTTTCTCTTTCTCATGCATGATTCAGTTTAATGGTTCAGGTATATGCATCTTTGTTTTGGTTTCATTATATAAAAAATATTAATTAATTCATAATTATCATATTTTATCATTGTATACAATTTTATAACCATTCATATAAAGTGGTTATCAAAAATGAATTATATCATTTTGTGGATATGGTATTCTATACGTATGCATGAGAGAAGTTTTCATCTTCCAACGAATAGAGTAAAAAAGGTAAATATTCATAAATATTTAAAATAACAATAATAATATCATATATATCATATATTTTCATTAATAATATCTATACATCCCACTATTATATATAGTGATGAAAAATAACCCAAATCACTTCATGGATGTGGTAGTCCACCCGTTTGTATGAGAGATGTTTTAATTTCACATAGGATAAAAAAATAAAAAGATATATAATATTGTAATAATTACATTTCAGTAGTTTGTATATGGTTATTATATTATATGATAATGGTTATGATAGTTTGGAAAATTGTGGAATAATAAATAAAATGGAAGTACTCAATTTAGAGTTATAGTAGTTATTTTGAAAAACAACCTTGGCTTAATACATAGGCCTTCAAGGCTAGTATTTTGGTGAAAACAACATCAAGGATGTGAAAATGAATTTTGGTAAGGTATATGGCTAGGGAATTTATGATCTAGAGTTACCATGTTTTGTATAGAAATGAGAATAGGTCTTCCCCTTTTATAAGTGAGCGGAGTGGCACACTTGTAATTACTAATAAATTTTAAATATTTTAGGTGTATCAATCATTCTCAAGAAGCACTAAAACCATTATATTTCAATGTTATGGTTATAATTGTTGAAATAACCACAATAAATAATAAATAATATAATATTTTTTGACCTTAAACAAATATTTATCCTAGATTCACTTGTTTACTTATTAACGATGGTGACATCTTTTTAATAGTAACTATTCATTATGAAAAAAACTTAGTCAAATTTATTAAATTATATTAAATATTCTGACTAAAAATTTGGAATAATTTGTATATGAATAAATTTATTGATGTGGTAGATATGAGTTTTAGTTTTGGTGCACAAAATTCAATAAAGCTGGTTTTAGAAAATTCTGTCTTTATGCATAAAAATAAACTTATACAAAAATAAAATATAATGCTAATTCTTATGGAAGTAATTAGATTATTTTCAATAAAATTATTATTATATTTATTTTAAACCAAATAAAATATTTATTGTAATTTTATATTATTTTATTTAAATAAAATAAATATTAGTTTTGCATAAATATGAATTTTTACTATGCGGTCAAAAATATGTCTTTTAAAAAATACCATAACATTAATCAGAAGCAGTTTTGATAGGGTGATTCCAAAAACGTTTTTCATTTTATATAGTAAAATTAATAAAATGTTTATAAATTAAATATAATATTCATCCACAAAATGAAATAAAAATATAATTTGAAGAAAATATATTTTTGAAGCCTAAAATGACATTATTATTATTGATTGATTTATAAATACAACTAAATTAATGATAATTCCTCATATTTGATATATAATTTCCTAATTTCATTATAATAATTTATAAATAGTGATTAATTTAATCTATCTAGATAAAAATACATTTCCACACATTAAAACAGTTTTACGAAAAATATCTTTTCACCTTAAAAATATTTTATCTTCATTTCATATAAATTAATAAAAAATATATGATTGATTATTTTTTTAAGGAAAATGTTACTTTATATATTTCAATAGTGTAACATGGTTTATATATACTTTTTTTTGCTTGTAAATTAATCTATCAAATAGTTTTAATTCAATAAAGAGAAAATATATATTCTAATGTATTGGGTGGGGGGTTAAACCCTATCTCAAATCCATATATAATTCGGTAATGATTAAGGGACACCTAGGTCTCATAATTCCATGAAATCCCTCTCAGGTAGAAACCCATCACTTAAATGGAATCAAATATCCCGATAAAATCATCACCATCCCAAGGCCTCATTGGTCTCCCAAGAGAATCAATAGAAGAACCTCACTAGAGAGAAGCATTAAATCACACATCAATATCAATGTTAATCATAGGTCTACCCTCACACACTAAATTATATGTGTATATAAATATTTATTTGGGTCATATCATCTTGGGAACTCACGGCTTAGTGCGGGGTGATTGCATACCCATTTCTCATATTAACTAACTCGAGGTATTTAAGGAATCCCAAGGTTTGCACATATCAAGTCCTATTCCCATCTATCTCAATTCACCACTCATCTCTATAAAGAGTTAACTAAGGTAGAATATCACTAGGGAAACTACATATTATTCATTAAATTTTATTTAATTCATTTTATTTATGTCACTAAAAGAAGATATATGTAAGGGAGCATACATAAAATCAAGTAATCAACCATTAGTAATCAAGGCATCACAAAAGTGTTCAAGGGCCTATTATATATTTAACAACCAAAAATTATATAAATGAAATTTACCATATTATAATTTTTTTCACCACACAAAATCACTTAGATAGAAACATAAATACATTATATATAAATAATTAAAGAAATAAGAGGTATATTTAGAATTTAAGTATCATATACCACTAGAATAGTAACATGACCTTTGTAATTGTAACGTGACCTTTATGAATATTAAATCATACAATAGAATAGTAACCACATAAATGAATTTATATATAATATTTATCCAATCTATAAATGAAAATATATATACTTATATCATAGTTTATGGAAATAAATATTTTAAAAATAATAAATTAAGTGTTTGTATTTTTGTAAGTTATAAGTATTTATTTAGAATTTTATATTTAATACAATAATTAAAAAGAAAAATTTTTATCATAAAATATATCAATATATAAATATTTTATTGTCGTATAATTATAGGAAAATTTTATGACACCTTAGTTAATTTTGTAAAGAGTCATAAAATCAGTTATAAAATAATATTGTCCCTTTTTAATAAATGTTTTATAAATAAAATTTAAATTTATAACTGTTTGAAAATTATTTTCGTAAAATTGAGACCATTTTTTAATTATAAACACCAAAACATAGTCATGGTGAATAATTGGGTTTTTTATAAAATACTTGAATTTTTGGCGAATATTAAAATATGATAATTTACGATAAATGTTAAATACGTGAATTATTCAGAAAAAGATCATGTATCGCTGATGTAATCCCTAAATCATTATTTATAGATCATTATTTGAATATATTTAAGTATAATGATTAAAATATCCATTTTCTTGAGGCCAAATATAAAAAAAATGATTAATATATTTAAAAAACACCCCTCCCTTCCACTATAAATACAACCCCTTATAATCACACCCTCCAAAAATTGAGACTTATCTAATTTCTACTCAATCATCTTCAAAATAAACTAAAATATTTAAAAGATACATTTTTGCACTAACAAAACTAACCCTTTTCCTCATGGATGTTCTCATAGTGGAAAAAATCATGAGGTATAAACCACTTTCAGTTTCTATTAATTTCTTTTCAAGTTATTTTATTTTATTTTATTATCCTCACCTTCCTATCCCAAAATTACATGATATATCTAGTATCATATATATACTATAATTTCATTATGTTGATGGAATATTCCATTACCAATTATCTTCCCTCTCCTTTTTTTAAATGAAAACATCGTTTATGATGCGTTGATTTATAGCATTCAATGACGTAGAGTTTTAAATTTCCATTATAAACTTCAAGGATTGTCATAAAACCATTCATATAGCTAAATTTTTTTAATATATTTATTATATCTATTGTAATATTTGGTAACCATTATATATACATTATTTAAATTAATAAAACAAAACTATTTTTTGATGATCGATAAACTGCCAAAATAATCTAAAAGGTCATCACTATCCTCTTATCTAATGAATCATCCTCACCCAAAATGAACAAATTTAAAATTTAAAATTTTAATTTATTTAGGTACATTAAAAATATATAACGTCAATAATGTATATCTATTCCCGTTTTTTTACATTCCATACTCATATACAAGTTAATCGGTCATGAAAGCCAAGGAAATGAACACTTCTAAATGATAAAATTGTACCTTATAACCTATACAAAAGAACAAAAAGTAAATTAATAAATATATAATAAATAAATTAAATTTAGAAAATTTTAATTAATTTCTTATTTAATCTAATTTCATATTCCAATACATTAATGTCATGTTCAGAATAATTATGGACATTAGGTAAGGGATTCTCCACGAAACACTATTTCCCAATCGAGTTAGGTGTTCTCTCTCTTTATCCCAATGTAATTCCTTATTATTATTATTTAAGCCTCTTAAATATTGTCTTAATGTTCTATATATATGTAACTAGTATAATCCTTCTTTATATTATGGGTAGTTAAATTTTATATAAGGAATTGTTCTCAATTCTTCCCAATAAATAAGCCCAATTAAAGGAAACTTCATAGTTTCTTTCCCATTTTCAAGTGCACTACATAATATGTTTTAATCCACCTTTATTTTTCTAAAATAACTCATTTTATCATGAAAAATCACCTTTTATCATTTCTATTTTTATACAATAATTATTTCTTAGTGTATTTTAAAGAGTCTTCACTATTATCCCATAAATCACAATTTAGTGGATCAATTCTAAAGTTTCATAAATGCTCTCTTTACGCGTTTTCACTTCATTGGAAAAAATATATGCCACCACTATAATTTCATTTTCCATACATTTATTTTTCTGGGATTTAATTTTTGTAATCTGGCTCAATGATTAATATAAAGTATTTTTTAAAAGATCTCTTCTTTCTGATGTAAAAATGGGTATTTCTTTCAATAACTCCTCGATGATTTTGTTAATGTATTTTTTCTATTTCAAAACCTTTTATTAAATATTAAAGTTAATTGGGAATTATATTTTATGATACCATCTACCATATATTATTAAATTGTTTATGATTTATTTTACTATAGATGTGTTATCTTGATACCATTCACCATATTACTCATAATGGATGGTGATTATGTTTATAGATTATGGAAAGTTATTGAAATTTCATATGGGTATGTTTCTATGATTCACCCCATTCATATGAATAATTAATCTAACATGTTAATTGAAGGGTGGGACATGTTATATCCCCTCATTAATCAGTAGGTCTCAGGACACAAATTATATCATGTTTTTAATTATTATGTATGGTGTCTTGTTCAATGGCTTGATGGTATTTTGTTTATGTCCAATATTATGTATTACCTCATTATGAAACTAGTAATTGACAGTCCGTGTGATTATTCTACTAGTATAGTATCCATGGTTATGTTTTATTATGGAATTATGTAATCATATTTTATTCCTACCATATAATGCTCATGTTTATGTTGTAATGAAATGTGTTTTTAGTTATTTACTATTCTTTATTGTTTATGCTTATGATAGATTCTGTTATATTTCATACCTTTAATTAGAATATGATCTCACCCATTTTTTATGATTTATCTTTCCCAAGGGTACGAAGATTTATATTATGAATGAGATTCATGGATAATTCATGATTTTATATGTGTTTCCCATAGAATTTATATTTTGTATTTCCTTCCATTTTGTAATGTAAATGTCATATATAAAATTCGTCTTTCAAAATTAAAAAACTAATCATTCCAATGGTATTTTAGAAATTTATCAATGCCAATTTTTTAATATATAAATCAAGCATTGGGATATTGGGGTTAGGGTACTTATAGTTGGTGTCATAGGATGTATAGTAGAAAATATGGAAAAATATTTAGAAAACATATATTAAATCATATAACCCTAAGGTAGACTGTGAGTATAATATTATAAGAACATAATATAGTTTTCATAATGTAGATATTATGGGGTTATTCCTAGAAATATATCTATATCTGGATACTACAATTAGATGTAATTCTGGAAAGGTTGTACCTAGTTGTAACAAGTATGAGAAGGTACAAAACACCTTACTCAAGTTAACCAGGTACACAACAGTGAGCCTTATTGGGAACCTATTTCTACATACCTAGGGGATATTCTAAGGATAATTCACATTTCATTTACATTCCATTATGATGGATTTAAAGGTAAATATGTCCCCAATGAAACCATTTTTATGATTATGAAATTAGTTATCCATAAATTTCCAATTTATGTTATGTGTTTTTCTAGTTCAAAATAATGTATTATGATTCATAACATAATTTAGTATATGAAAATGATTACAAATATTTACTTGTTGAAGGAATGGAAAATGTATCAATGTGCATATCTCATGTAGGTATTTCCCTCCACTGTTATATAATGTTGTTGGAGATGAAGTTTTAACTAGAGATGAGAAAATTATAACAATATTGAGTCAACTAACTCAGGTAAAGAAAAATACCCTTACCTATATGGATCTTCCTGGTCCACAATGTGGTGTATCAATGATAGACAGACGTATGCAATAACAACCAACAATATTCATTGGGACTAAAAACCCATTTGTTGCTAAGTATTTCATATGTTCTTTAGCTAAGATATTTCTCTCTTTGGGAAGTAATGAATGGGAGAATGATGTCAAGGAAATTTATCATTTATTAGGAGATGCAGATCTGGGGTGGTAATTAATTGAAGACATGAAGAAGTAGTAATAAATATAAAATACAGAATAAAATTATTTTAATGAATTTTTCATAGAAAAGATTTTCACTAACGAACAACAAACAGATATAGAGAGACAATTCTTGAATCTGATGCAAAAGGAATATGTGAATGTTTATAAGTATGAAGCCAACTATTCAAGGTTATAGAGGCAAGATATGGATTACATATTTAATCCAAAGGGAAATATTAATCGATTCACTGTTTTAATAAAACCATTCCTTTTAAGGTCACTAGTCACCCATAATTTCTTAGCATAAGAAGATACATTCTCATATGATATCAACATAAAAAAATAATTAACTATGTCTTATGAATTTATGAAAATGTAAAGATGAAAGGGGTTAATGAACACCATTGGAATTGAAATATCAAAAAGGGTAAGAAGGGAAGAGTTTAATTGCCATCCTGTGATAATTGTGGGAATAAACACCATAGTTCATGCCTGAAGGGAATAGGTGTTTGTTACAAGTGTGGAGGAAAAGGTCACCAAGACAGTGATTTCAAGGAGAACAAAGAAGCGTTCGATTTTCATTGGTATAATTAAAAATTTATGGGAAATTATTCAAAGGATTTTCCTGAGCATCAAGGAATCTTTCCCTAAAAAATTCCATTTAAGAAAGGCAAAAATTATGTGATCAAAAGTATTAAGGTTTATGATATTAATGTTGTCGTGGAAGTTACATTAATAATTACATCAAATATAGCTTATTATTTATTTAATTCTGTATCATTTACTTCTTCTATATTTTCCCATTTTCCATGAAAATTTTCCATTTCTATTTTTCATTAAAAAGGATTTTTAAGACAAAACTTATAAGGAAAGATTGATTGTAACAAATATATTTGGTTAGTCCCCTATATTAAACATAAATGTGCATTTGTTTTTTATTTTTATATCGTACCTTTGATCGAATATGATATAATCCTTGGTATGTACTGGCTTTAAAAATTTGATGAAAAAATATATTTGTAGAAGGAAATTATGATTAGTTTGGTTGATGTGGAATCCCTTATCTTTAGAGATGAAACCACAACATTGGATTGTTATCTAGATCCACCCCTAGTAGCTCTACTAAATGAAATTATGGAGGAGGTAGTGAAAAAATTATCTATGTGTGAGAAGTGAAATATTCACATTGAGGATGTACATATTGTATGAGAATTAATTACTGTATTTCAATAAGATTTACCTGGACATCCTCTAGAACATGAAGTTGAGTTTTCTATTTATTTATTCCTTAATTCAAACCCAATATCAAAGACTCCATATAGAATGGAAACTGTCAAATTAGTGGAGATGAAGAAACAACTAGAGTAAATGATTGATAAAATATTTATTTACCCTAGTTTTTCTCCATGGGGATCCCCTATTCCCTTTTTCATGAAGAAATATGGATCTATGTGCTTGTCCATTGACAATAGAAAAATTAATTCTACTACAATATAGAACAATTATCACATACCTTCCATTGATGACTTATTTGATCAACTTAATGAATCAAAATAGTTTAGAAATATTGACCTTTGATCTAGATATCATTTCTTTCATGTTGGAGAATAAGTTATTCAATAGACATCATTTCGAACCAAGTATGAGAATTATTATTTTACTGTAATTCCTTTTGGAATGATTAATGAACCCTCTATTTTTATGGATCTAATTAATAGTGTGTTCATGTAATATATTGAAGAATTTGTTTTAGTATTTATTGATCATATATTGATTTATTCCCAAATCTATGGGGACCATGAAAAATAATTTACTACTGTTCTGGAGACTCATAGAAGACACGAGTTATATAGTAAGTTTATCATGTGTGAATGTTGGTTTCACATAGTTTCATTTCATGGCTATATTTTTTAAGTATGGAATCTCATTCAATCTGAACAATAAAAAGGATTTTATAGAATACCAACCAAAAATAACATAACAGAGGTATGTAGATTCATTGGTTTAGGAGGTTACTATCAGAGTTTCATTCTTATATTTTCCCGGTTATCTAACCCATTAACCAATCTTACTCATTAAGCATTTACGTTATTATGAAAAAACTAATGTGAATAATGTTTTGAATAATTGAATAATATATAAAGGAATTATCCAATTATGACTATACCACCACGAAATAATATGTCTTTATTTATTGTAATGAATCCATAAATATTCATGGATGTGTCCTTATGCAGAATGACTAATTTATTACTTATGCATCATGGTAGTTAAAAATTAATGAATAGAACTATAAAACTAACGATCTTGAGTTAACAACAATAATATTTTATATATATATAGAGACACTAACTCTATTGTGAAAGAATTCAGATATATACAAATCCTAAAATATCAAATATATCTTCTCACAAAAATATCTAAATAAAAGGCGGAGGAGATGGCTCGAGCTACTCAAGGATTATGATTTTCTAAAACACATCCTCCACATTAAGGTGAATAATGTAGAATGTTCATATAGTAGTAAGGATTATATAGTTATAGAAAATTAGTATTCACAAGGTTCTTATGAATATGGACATAACAATGATAGATATGGGAATTATCAAGGAAGGTGAAACATAATTACTTTTTGAATTAATTGCCCAGCCATATTTATTTTAAAGGATTAAGAGTTCTCTATCTAATGACGATAATATTCAAAATAAATTAAAGCTCTGAATGATGGGAAATTGGAAATTTTCATGTATGAGAATTGAATTCTAAAATTTGGGAATATGCTTCATGTTCCCTCTATGACCAAGCTAAAAAGAGAGTTATTGGATGGTTCCCATAACACAAATTTCATAATAGAACCTCATAGAAATATGATGTATAAATATTTTAAGGAACTTTTCTTGTGGTATAGTATGAAGCTATAAATTACAGATTATATATCATGATGTTTAGACTGTCAAAAGGTGAATTTTGAAATAAAATATCCATGTGGAGTCATGCATCCTCGGCCAATTGTTAAATGGAAATGGGATGACATCACTATTGATTTTGATCCTGGATTACCAAAAACTCATAGAAATAATGATGTAATATGGGTAACTATTGATCGACTTAACAAATATGCACATTGCCTCACTATAATGGAGGATTTTCCACTGAATCACCTTTCATAACTCAATATTGAAGAAGTTTTAAGACTTCATGGAGAACCTATTTCAATTATGTTTGATCTTGATCCAGGATTTCTCTAAAAATTCTTGAAAAGTCTTCAGAAATCATTGGAGACTGAGATTTATTTGAGTATTACTTATCACCCTCAAAATAATGGGTAGTCATAATAGAAGATACAAACTTTTAATGACATGTTGTGGTCATGCTTACTTTACTTTCA
Source organism: Viscum album (assembly GCA_963277665.1). Classification (NCBI taxonomy): domain Eukaryota; kingdom Viridiplantae; phylum Streptophyta; class Magnoliopsida; order Santalales; family Viscaceae; genus Viscum; species Viscum album. The sequence goes on along the minus strand of OY728153.1, from coordinate 284,278,208 downwards.
AGGCATCTGGGATCAGTATTTACCTTTGGTATATTTTTCTTACAATAATATTTTCTATTCATATATTCAAATGAAACCAAATGATGCATCGTATAAAAAGATTTTTCAAACCCCAAACTATTGGGATGATGTCAGTGATAAGAATCTTGTAGTCCCAGATCATATAAAGGAAACAAAAGAAATGTTAAAGACTATTCAAACACACATCAATGCATGTCATGTAGGAAAAAGAGCTATAAAAATAATTGAAATAAGGTTTTCAAATTTCAATTCGGAGATTATGTTTTCATGAGATTATTTATATTGATGTGTTTTATAAGATCTATTAAGAAATGAACATGGAGCCTTGGATAAATTGGACCTTTTGAAATCCTATATAGAGTTAGAGTAGTGTATTATCATTTGGCAATGTCACTTAGCCTTAACAAAGTAAAAAATGTATTCCACGTCTCTTTGATAAGGATGACCATTCTAAACTCAATGAATGAACTCATTTCTGATGGAATAGAATTGAAACATGATGTATCATATAATGAATATCATATAAATTTTTTGGACAATATAGAATAGGGGTTGAGTAATCGGACGAGTAGGCTAGTAAACGTACTTTGGTAAGAATCATAAAAATGAAGAGACTACATGGGAACCAAAAGATGTTATAATGAAGAACTATCCAAATCATTTTATGAGGTGACATTCTTGAAATTTTAAAGATGAAATTTTTATTCAATGGGTGAATATAATGACCAAAATTTATATCAATGAAAATTCCCTTTTTATAATTTTTTTCCATCACATAACATAACTTATAGAAAAAAAAAATTATAAATGAAGAATGAATTAAATATGATCTGTTTTTAGAAGTTAATGATGTTGCACATATGGAATTGTAACATGAACTTTATAATAGTAATGTGACCCTTATGGATTGTAAATCTCCATGTAGAATAGTTACCTAACCAATAAAATTAAAAATATTATTTATCCATCCCATGAATGAAAATAAGATATAATTATATCATCGTTCAAGTAAAAAAAAATTTGAGGTTAATAAATTAGGTGTTTGAATTTTTGTAAGCTATAAATATTTAATTGAAATTTAATAATAAATATAATGATTTAACATAAAAATAATTCTCATAAAATAAATCCATATACTAATATTATGTTATCTTATGATTATAGAATAATTTTATTATAACTTAGTTATTTATTTTAACTACTAGAGAATCGATTATAATAATAAAATATTTCATTTTTCGAACAAATGATAATTTCAATTAAAAAATAAATTTCTCATATTTTGAAAATTATGTTCTTAATATTTACTTAATTTTTGAATTATACATATTAAAAAGGGTTTGGGTGAATTTTTTTTTATTTTTCTAAATTATAAAGTTTTTTGAATAGTATAATATGATTATTTATTGTGAATTCTAAATACATGAATTATTCAATTATAGATGATTTATGGATTATTTAAGACCATAATATAAAAATATAGTTATTTATTTTAATAAATTTAGTCATAAGTCTTAAATTATTCATATACATGATCCAAAATAATAAACTAATGAATAAATTATTGAAAAAACACCCCTTTCATCCGTTATAAATACCACCCTCACCACCCATTATCCTAACACATTAAAAGAATTGATCATTATCCAATTTCTTCCAAATACACTACCGAAGAACCTCCCAATATTATATGATAATGTGGTTTCATCAAAATACCTAATCGTTTTTCATAAGAAGGTTCTCAGGGATGGAAAGATCAAGAGGTAAAAACCTATTTATTTTAATTTTAATTTTATTTAAATTTATTTTCATTTCATATTTTATCCAAAATTAGCTATCCAAAATTGAAATTATATCACTAGTATCATTTATATATTCTAAATTTTTTATATTTATGGAATTATAGATCTTTAATTCTCCACCATTTTCTTTTTATATAAATGAAAACATTGTTTGTGATTTGTTGATAAATCGCATTCAAGGATGAAAAATTTGAAATTTCTATCAACGATGTCAAGTCTAGTCATAAAACTATTTTTACGGTTAAACCAAATTATAATATATTTATTATATATTATTTAATGTTTTGGAACTCTATATATATATATATGATGTTAATCAATAAAACAAAACTACATTGTGAGGATCGACAACCTATCAAAATAATCTAAATGATTATAACTAACATCTTATCTAATGATTCATCTACACCCAAAATAACCAAATTAATTATTTAAAAATTTAATCTTATGTATGTAAATTAATGACATATAACTTCCATTCGGGATATCTATTCTCATTTTACATGAACTTCCAAACCCATATACCACTATACCGATCATAAAAACCAAGGAAACAAACGCTCTCGAATAATAAAACTATATCTTATAACTTATCAAAAAGACCATAAATGAACTTAATAAATTATACTAAATAAATTAAATTTATAAATGGTTAATTATTATTTTATTAATAAATATATTTTCATATTCTAGGACAATAATTTCAAATGCAGAACACTATCAGAAATATGATAAGGGATTCTTCCCAAACCTCCAATTTTCATTTGGGTTACACACTCCCTCTAATTAACTTAGTTTAATTATTAATTACTATCTTATAATCCTCCAAAATATGTTTTAATTATATATATATATTTACGTATCATAATACTTTTTTTATGGGGAGTTACATGTATTTTAAGGATCTGTTCTCAATTCATCCTGGTAAAAAATCCCAATTAAAGGGAACATCCCAGTTTCTTATCCATTTTCAAGTAAACTACATAATATGTTTGATTCCACCATTATTATTCTATTGTAACTTATTTTATCATGAATGAAATATATTTTTTCATTTTTGGTTGTATACAAAAATTATTCCTTAGTCAGTTTTTATGACTCTTTTGTATTTTCCATTAAACCTCAATTAAGCAGGTCATTTATAAATCTTCTTAAATAATGTTTTACATGGTTTCATGTCAGATTGAAATAATTTTTGCCTAAAACATTATTTCTTCTTTTCTAACTTCATTTTTCATGGATATACATGTTTCCATCAGATTTTATGACATATAAAAATGATTTTCTTAAGGATATCTTCATTCTGATATAAAATCAGTTTTTCTCTCAAGAACACCTCGATGATTTTATTAGAGTATTTTTATATATTTCAACGCCTTCTATTTATTATTTTTTTTAATTTTGATTGAACATTTATGATATCAACTACCTTATATCATTAAATGGATTATTATTACTTTGACTATGGATGTGCTATCTTGATATCATTCACTATATTACTCAGAATGTTTAGTAATTATGTGTATTTACTGGTGAAAGTTATTTACCCATTATGTATGGTGTCTTGGTCAAAACCTTTAATGTATGTTAATGCTTTATTACATTATAAATTTTCTCCTTATCACATTAGTAATTAATTTTCCATGTTATTATTTCACAAGAATAATATCAAATGCTTTTCTTTATTATGGAATGTTTTTAATCATATATTATTCTTATCATATAATGTTTAGGATAATGTTATAATGGAATATTGTTTTAGTTATTCACCATGCCTAATTGTTTATTTTTATGATATACTCTATTGTATTACATACCCTTACTAATCATATAAGATCACCCCTTTCTAATTTTTTTCCCCCAAGATGCAAAGATGTTTATTATGAATGACTTATGGGGAAAATCTAGGAGTTTAGGGGTGTTTCGAACGGAATTTATATATTTTATTTCCTTTAATTATTTAATTTAAAGATCATATATTTTATCTAGATTCCAAAACTACTAAACCGATCTATCATTTGGGATCATGTTTTTTATTTATGCCAATGTATTAATTTAAGGAACCGACTCTAGGATTCTGGGGTCAGGGTCTTTATAGTGTCCTTTGAGAATTTACATACATCCATGAACTTTATATTTTAAATTAAAAATTAATTTAAATAATATATCAATTTCTCATTGGTTTTGAGAAAACATATCACCTTTCTCATATTGAAACAATAATCCTAGGGGTATGTTCAAAAGAAATCCTACTTAAAATGAAGTTATTGACATTTAAGAAATCTCAACTATTATATCACAATATTTTCTCATCCCAACTAACCACCATACATCCACACAAGTCCCTAAATCATGAAAAAAATCAATAATTAATTATAAAAACTTATATATAAGTATTCAAAAGAATATTAAAATTTTATAATCAATTAAACAATGTATTTAAATTAATAATAATGACTTAATAACTCATTAAGAAACCTTGAATCCCTAAAAACATGACCAACCGATCGTATAAGTTCAATAATGTCTACCTGAGACCATCCTTGGAAGTATACCTAATAATAAAAACATGATAAATAGACAATTTAATTTAATTTAACCAAAAAATTAAATTAATTTAATATTTCAATGTACCTTCAATAAAATGGAATCCCACAATGTATGATCATCGGAATGGGAATTCCTCTATATATGGAAAGAAAATTCCACATAATATGAAGATAATTACACCATGATCATATAGAGTCATCTAAATACTATAATCCAAAATCACTTAAATATAACGCTAAGAAAGGGAAATAAGTCATGTTGAAGAATATTATAATATCTCACAACACAAAATTGATGAAATCAATATATGAACACCTCTAAAAATAGGGGATTCTGGGATAATGTGTAGTGTCAAATCTACATTAGCTGAACATGTGTGATAAACTAATAATGTGGCATGATCCCTTAATAATTGAATATAGGAAAATGGGAGCCAACAAAATTAGATGACTTGGTAGGACGCCCTGGATGGAACTATACAATGATGTTCATCTATAAAGCTCCATATGGACCCCTGACACTATTGATACAATGGTGTGGCCCATACCCTCTTCAATGATTTTGATATGAAGAACACACCTACACCATAGGGTGATCCATGACATATTATATCCATGTGGTCTACCCATTACACCAAGAAAACATAGTCCACAATGTTGTGTACATTGTTTGGGTCCCCCTGGCACATTATCCATCTATAAAACAACCCAAATCACCCAAAAAACATTACACGGTGATTTTCGATCTCCCATTTCCCACATTCGAAACACTCATACCCATTTTCCAAAATGTATAGAGAAATGAAAAGCATGGGATATTCACTTAGCACTGTTTCACATAAAGATATTCCAATTAAAATACCCCCACTAAAATGCCCATGATCTTAGAATAATGGTATGTTGGGGTTCCCTAAAGCTATATCTAGAGAAAAAAGAATTCACTCCTACACTATTAATTTCAACCTACACCATGGAAATCCCCACACCATAGTACTCCTCGTGGTGGACCACCTACAACAAAAATAGATACTTGTCCATAAGAACATGATGTGATGACCCTTAAATAACCCAAAACACCTCCTAAGCCTCATTCCATGTACAAAATAATCTCAATGGGATATTCTAACTCTCAGTACCCTGAATTGAATCTTATTTTTCAAAACTAACCCCTTTCTAAATTCAAATTTCTAATTATTTATAAATTTTAAAAAATATATATATATGGTTCATGACAATCAGTGTGGTGGAGATCATTTGATGGGTTGATATCCATTTGATGATGAAAATTTGATATATAATCACTATGAAGTGCATTTATGGTTTTCTATTAATTTTTATGAACATTTTATTATAAATAAATTAATAATGAAATGGAATAATCACTTGAACCATGAATATATTTACTATATGGTAACTCTATGAAGACACAAATTTTAGTGTTTTTTCAAGGATATCAATGTTACTGGGTCTAGTGCACTATAATGTATGTCATCCAATGGAGGTGGATTTACTGGTAGGTAAAACATATTTTCTAACCATCATGGATGAATCATCATGAATGGTGTGCATGTTTTCTTATAAAAAATGACTAGATGTTTCACAATATAAAAATGTTCCAAAACATGGTGGAGCATAAAAATATAAAAAAGATAAATTATCTTCATTCATAAAATAACAGAGAGTACAAATTTATGGATTTTTAGGCCCATTATTGGAGGTAGGGAATTTAAAATGATAGGATGGTCTCATACACCCCACAATATAATGGAGTTTAAAAAATGAATGGATATTACCATAAAGTATATGTTTAGGAGAATGATCGGTTTTTCTATGATTCCTATTCTATTCTAGGGATAATTTTTTCATGTTACATTCTACCTCATTAACAGATAACTAAATTTCCTTCTAAATTCTATGATTCCATTGAATAGATGGTCTGGTAAACATCCCTCTTATATAATTTTTTTATTATTTTGATTTTTATGTTTTCACATATATCGAAAGTGATTAAGAATAATCTATATGAAGGATATACAACATTTATCTTGATTTTCTAGATAGATGAAGAAATCAGATACATGTAATGGGACTCAAAGGAGAATAATGCAATCCAAATTAGTGAAATCATTTTTCATGAGAAGAGAATGATCATAGAAATTCAAAATCATTTAATTTTATAAAGATAATTTTTTGAGAAATAAATTTCTAATTGATCACCTATACCAACAACACATACCATTTAAGAGGATACAGTTTAAGAAACATAATCAGCAATAGACTTGGTGGTAGTGGAGGAATATATTACGGAGGACAGACTAAATCCCTTCTAAAAAGAGATGAAAAACTATCACATGAGTGTATTTATGGTGTCCCTTATAAAAATAACTTTTCATAAGATTAAAGATCTTCATGTGTAATAATTCAATCCAAAAAATCTTCAGTGATAGAGAAACTGTTTTAGAATGATGATGATGATTTATAAGGATTTCAAGAAATATAAAAATATTTGCAATCATTGGATTTATGAAGTGATAAATAATGGGCCATTGTAACGTTTAATGATCCAAAAAAACCAAAACTTTTTAGATGTGATAACTATGGTGGTATTTTGAGAGAAGGTGGACCTTTATAGATTCCCTTGTGGATTGTTAGTGTAGGGGGATAACTAATAAATATTTTTTCCCAACTACTATTATAGGTGGCTGGTGAACCATACCTAACCAATGAATGTATAAATTTAACTATGGATACTAACAAAAATACATATTCAAAAAATGCTTTGATGGCTGTTATTCTTGAATTCTAAGGTATAGTTGGGTGATGTGGTTTTTTGGTTTAGTTGTGTCAAACTCAACATCATCACCATGGAAATAAAAGGAGGCCATAGGAGATATCCAAATCATTATTCAATATTGAGATATCCTTATATCAAATTTAGATCTAATAGATATCCATTTATAGAGAGTGGACCTTATAAGGTTATTTTTAATAATTGTTTCTCTCCATGAAATAAATCTCATTTTTACTTCTTTGATTCCCTTTTTTAATGATCAAATAATCACAAAATTTTAGATCTTATAAGATTTTACACCAAGCTAATACATGCATAATAATGTTTTAATTAATGATATGAAGTTAGTAGAGTTTATATAGTATTTTTAGAGTCATGTTGATTATGATTTGTGCATGAAGATCTGGGATAATGGTATTTTAATAAATCTTGTCTTTATTGTTCCAATTTGAATAAAAATTTTATAATTGTAATATAATTATATATATAAAATATTATGTACATTTTTAAAGGATTTTTGTGGTATGAAATATTTAATATATTTGAATTAGTATTTTAATTCCTGGTAAATGTATTGGAAGGATTCGGAAATATTTTTATAATAAACTGGAAATTTCTCTAATTCTTTGGATTTGAAAAATTATGCATTAGAATTTACATTATAAAAATTGATCGATAAATGTTGGAATTTTTTAATTGGGTTAATTAAAAAAAATAAATAGTGGCATGGTAGTGTGTCCTTGTTTTAAAAGGTGTTACAAGCTTTGACATGTTTAGATTAGAAATTGAAAAACAATAATACTTATAGAAAAATTATATTTGAAGTTAGTGTTTTAAAATCTTATTTGGAAAAGAGGTGTTAAAACTGACATGGGTAGTGTTTTAACATTCATTATTAAATTACCATTTATAGAACTTAGGTTTTAATGTATGATATTTTATAACCAGTGTCAAAACCATCGATATGATAATTTTTGCACTAGTTATCAAATAAATAATATAAAAGCATCAATTTTAATATCGTTTGTCTGATAACTAATTTTTAAAACCTTAAAAAAATAAAATCCATGAGTCTTTCTTTACCCCTATATCTTGTTATTCCTTTTTTTTGATGTTCTACCCTGTGTGACTTGTGACAGTGCCTGATCTTCTCCACTCAAGATCATTTTTACTACTTTTTCATAATTTATATTCTCTATTGAATCATTCACTTTTCATCATCTACCCTCTATGGATTTACACTTATCATATTTTTATTCTACTAGTCTCATTCATTTAACATCATCACAAACCTCCAATATAAATTTTCAATTGTATTCTTCTTTTTCTACTTAGATCTGAATTCTACCTATCATTATTTTTGTTCTCTTTTTGGAATATGTTCTAATAAAATCTCACTCTATTTATGATAAATTTATGTTTTTCATGTTTAGAAGATTTATGAAGTTTTTATTTATAAATTTTATTTATTTTTTAATTTTTTACTTGTGAATCTATTTTTGTTAGATAATTTATTTATTATATTTTGTTTTTGATTATAATTTGATTTTGATTATAACTAGTTTTTTATTAAAAATTTCATTTATAATTTGTTTTTTTCATAATTTATTATTTAAAATTTTTAGGATTTATAAATTATTTTCTATTATATTTTTTGTGGTTGAAATTTGTTGTAATTATAACTTATTTATCAGTTAGATGTTTTTTTATATTTTTGTAACGCCCCGACCCTAGTTGCCTAGAGTCGGTGCATTATTACATAACATTGGCATGATCACAAGAAAGATCAAATCTCGAAAGACCGATTGGTTTAGTAGCCTTGGAAACACTAGATATATTCATAAGTTTTACATTACATCATAAAATGAAAAACTACTACAACAACATAATATCTCCATATTCCGCACTCATATCCCCACATAATATCCCTGCAGGTCATTCATAATTTACTTCTTCACTTCCTGGGAAAAATAAAACATAGAAAAGGGGTGAGCTCAAATGCCCAGTAAGGTTAACAATATAGTGGAAACTTTCATAAATAAGAATAAACATTTAAGGCAATGTATAACTAAAACAAAAGCCTTTCAAACATGAACTTTCAACATGGTATGGCATAAATAAAATGAAATAATGCCATTTACTTATTCACATGGATATTCTACTAATCGAATAATCACATGCAAAAATCAATAACCACTTTCATAATGTTGGAATGCATAATGCCAGACTATCATAACCACATAGTCAAGGCCTCGTGCCAAGACTACAAATAAGATTTTGTCAAGGCCTTGTGCCAAGACACTAGTTTGTCTCATGAGACCTACCGATGCATCGAGGAGCTATAGCGGGCTCCACCCGTCACATATTAAGTCCAATGCATTCCCATATAAAAAGGTTTAAACATAACATAAACATTCGTATTAAAACTAGCATACGAAATGTCAATACTTTCACCATAAACTATGAATGGTATAAAAATAGCACATCCACAGTCAAACATATCACAAAACCTTCAATACAATATAGAAGTTTTGTATCAAAATAAATCATCTTCAAATAAGCTTAAAATCCATCAAAGGATGTTGACATAGATGAAATCAAAACTATTTGAGAGAAATATTTCTTTTTTTGAAATCATTTAAAAGTCACACATTTATAAAGGAAGTAATTAAAAAGAGATTTTTGAATCAAAGTGTCCCATACCACATTGAAACTTTTGAAAGGAATTAAAATTTTTAAAAACATTCATGTCCATATAAATAAATCCTTAAAAACCATTTTGAAGACATTAATTAAAAATATTTATAAAGATAAATCTTTAAAACATTTAAAATTCTGATTTTGATAAAGAGTACCTTTCTGAAATTCTTAAATTATTCATTTTGAAATCATTTAAAAGTCACATAATTATAAAATAAAACCTTTACTTTGAAAATATCCTTGTAAGCTTTTAAGGGAATCTTTGACGATTTTATAACGGCGGTAAATAGATACACCTGCCGTATAAGTTTAAAAAAAACATTCTTACCTTAAATTTGTCAAAAGGTAAAAAGTGCCTTGTTTGGAAAACAATGGAAATATTCCTTTAAAAACACATAAGGGTATAAATGATTCTAACCCATATTCTTTGTAAATAGTAAAAATGTTTTGAAATACATTTCGAAGTAACATGGATGTGGATGATAAAGAAATCCCAGTAGATTATTACGTATAAACAATCTCGAATAATGAAGAGATTGCGAAATAAACCCTTACCTTGCACTTTTACTTGGATGGGGTAGGTTAACCTCCTGTATAATGGTGAAATAATTGTTATTAAATTATTCAATAATCATATACATTAATATGATATCATATATGATCTTTTAAAATTGCTTTGTTAATAATATCTAGAATTATCGTCGTTTCGGGTGTTAACTTACTCGTTTTCTTTTATATGTTTTGTTACGTAAGACATGTTTGTAATGGATAGGTTGTATATTATACATATCCATAATGATATCAATTCCATAAACATCATTTTTAAATCATCAAATGATAATTATACTTGAATGGATACGATGGAGATAAATCTTATCGCCTTCGTGGAGACGGTAGTCCGTACGTACGCACGAGCGACAATATCATTCTTTTGTTATTAAAATAATATATAAATGGTTGTTATATAATATATACAGAATCATTAACATGTTATATTTATTATTTACATGAGTTACATATCATTATTATACCCATCCAAATAATAATATATTGAATAACAATTACACCACGACGTGGAGACGGTAAGCCGTACGTACGCACGTATGGTGACATGTCATTCAAAGGGTGGATAGAATACTGAATATGGTTGTACCATATTTATAATAACATCACAGAATATATATGATACTGGAGTTATTATTTTAGAATGGTAAGAACAAAGGAAGAAGAAGGGGAAGAAGAAATGAACTTGGAGAAGTGTGGTGAAATCATTACCTCTTCTTCGGGTTCTTCCTTTTGATTTGATCAAAAGGGCTCCTTAGGTTGGATTTCTGATCAAACTAAGGCCTCTAGGTTGTAGTTAGTGATGTTAGGAGAGTATTTGGGCAGAGTTTGGCCGAACCAAAAGGCTTTGAAGGTGTGAATAAATGAGAAGGAGGAGTGCCCTTTTATAAGAGGGGTGAGGGGCACCTTTGGAAAATCCTGAAATATTAATTTATATTAAATTCATATTCGGTTTCTAAAGGCTCCAAAGTTGATTATTCAAAGGTTAAGGTGGGGATAGGTCGCAAACCACTCAACCAATAGAATTTAGACAGGTTTGGGTACTTATATTAACCTTATCTTTAAGTATTAACTCTAAGTTAATTAGTTTCACTTTTACAATGTCTCATTGTATTTTTATATAATATTGTTAATAAACTTACTATATACATCCAAGAGACCCCCAAGTGGTAGAGTAATGATGAACCTATCATGATATAAGTCTCTTGGCCGAACCTTAGATTTTTAGGAATTTAATATCAATTAATAATATAATATTTGTTTTAAGAACTCTTTTATGTCAATTTTGACACTATTCAATAGTTGATTTTTGTGAAACTCATAACAGATTGATTACTTCAAACAAAGTCAATTAAATCAATCCTAATATATCATATTATCCTAGAAAATTATTTTAATTCATTAAAAGTTTCATATTATATTTATTTGGGTATTTATAATATCAATTATTTTAATTTTTCACTATTATAGTAATTACTTCATCATCATTGTGTCATAAATAAAATAAATTATTTAATGTATAAAAATTATAAATAAAATATCATTATGTAAAAAATCTTTTTAGATTTCTAATGAATATTTATAATCTAAAATACATCATATATAACCCTATGTAACAATTGTTTTTCTAAAAGATATATGCCTGTGTCATTTTTGTATTCATTTTAACTTAATTAAAATAAAGTGTCATTATCACTTACAAGTGGATCCAGGGGGTCCCAAAATAGACCCAAAGATTCCCATGGTCGACCATGTATCAACCAATAGGGTTAAGACACGTTTTAGGGTAATTTAGTATTATTATAATATTATTTTTTAACCCTTATTTACCGGATTTACCCTTAACCATGGTAAATAAAATATTTACCGCAGTAATTATTCAAAATGTCTAAAAATAAAAGTTACCTATTTACACAATTTGAACATCCTGATTCTAAATATGGAATCCATTTTCCTAAATTCAAAACACATAAGTGGCAGAAATTAATTTAAAATTAATTCCCGCTGTCAAAACAAAAAGCGTGTTTTTAAGAGATCATAACTATCAAAAGATTGACACTTGTTTATGTTCGGTTTAATTGTAAAATTATGTCCAATGACCAACATTATATTAAATGGTAAACATATATTCTAAATATACTTTAAAACCACTCAAATTCATAATTTATCACTATTAATTATTTTGATTAAAAAAGTTGTTTTTAATTAAAATTTAGTAATTTTCACTATTCATCAAAATATGAAAGTTATCCGAAATGTACCAAAATTTCACCTTAGGCTAAATTCGATATTCCAAATCCAAAAATGAAGTCCATTTTCAAATATAAAATATATATAATTTCAAAAAGTAGGTATTACTATTCATAACGGCTAGTTTGATTAGTTATGGTGTGTTAGAACTCGGTGTTGCGTACAACACACGCTATCACATTATTCAAAGAGTAGCGTACTGTAAAAGCTTGGGGTGTTACATTCTCCCCATCTTCAATAAATTGCGTCCTCGCAATTTGAAATTGTTCTTCGAAAATAAAAGGTTGAAAATAGAAAATATCATTGTGGGAAAACCCACATTGGAAATTGGGTTACTAAAATTTAGTCTTAATATGAGGAAAATAGAAATGAAAGGATCACCAACAAATTATGATCTCTATTAGGAGAACATTGGTGGCAATTAGAGACATATAATTGGATGAAAACGTAAATATTCATAGGTAGTGATTGAGGTCATCAACCACAAAAAAGTATAAAATTGAGGTCCTTAAAATTATCAATCTATGATGATTTGAAATACCATCGGTTCAACAAAACATAGGGTATTGGGATAACACATTTTTGACGTTTCAAAATATCTTAGTTGAAATCCCAAATCGAAAAATGAATTAATGAGGCCTCTATTTAAAATAAAGAGTCGAAAGTATGAAGATTACCGAAAATAACACATACTAGGGTTCCATGTAGGAAAATATGGATATGGAAGAAAAATCTAACCATCAATTATCTGATGGAGAGTGGTAGAGAACATGGCTATGAAAAGGCCAACAATCCCAAAGCCATAAATTAGTGATGATTTAAGGTACCATCTAGGAAAACATTTTTGTTCTAAGTTGCTTTTCTTAATATTGAGGAATTTATTTATGAGATTGGCTAAGATCATAAGGAGATATACTTACATTATAATTAGAGTTTTATCCATTAATAAATTTCTACCACAAACTCATCTTTCACTCTAAAAGATAATAGAATGTAAAAAAAAAATTCTATTTACACTATTCGTATATGGTTCCAAAATAAACGAATTTATAATTCATCTACAAGATCTTTTAATAAAAACTACATTATTTAATCCAGGACATCTCGTGGGCCAGTTGTAGGTGATACACCCTTGTCACCCTTCGGTTGTGGGTTCAAGTCTCGCAGCCTTGCCGGACGCGACAGGTTGCCACCCGACCTCCGGGTTGTCCTTTTATGGCAATCCAAAATAATCCAAACTAGAACTATCCAAAATACTTCTGTCCAAACTCACAGTCCATCATTTATAAGGAAGGTAAACATAATATAGATCCTTTTTACCCCGTAATAGCATATGAATACCTTCATCATGTGTTACCATATTCCTTATTGATTCCATTCATGCTCCCTTATTCCATATAGAATGCTGGATATACTTCATTAATCCAAAAATGTTTTAAACCCCAAAAATGATGGAATATACAAATCATTAATCAGTTCCAAGGTAGTCAAGAATATCCAATATTATTTATCCAAAACAATCACATATTATTCCAAAATCACTACCTCAGTATCAGAACTATATTATGGTTTATCATTCTCTCACCCATATATTTTCCAAAAATTATCCTGCTATTGAGTCACTTTTCTTTGTTCCACACAATCTCAAGTCCTTAATGAAATAGTACTGCAGTAAAATCCTTATATACTCCATAATTATTATAACAAGTACATTGTTGATACAAAGCTCAATTGACATAATCAACATAAGAACTCTAATCATTCCTCTTCATCTGTGGTAGTATCATAACTTGATTATTATCCAATAGCATCATTTGCGTCATAGTCTGATGACTGGGACATAGGTCCGCGTAGTGTCCAAACTCCTTTCAAATGAATCATTGTACATTTGAAACCATTTTCTTACCCTTGCAGTCACGTACTTTGTGCCCTTTTCCTCCACACTTATAACAAACTCCCATTCCTTTCAGGCAAGTTCCAGGGTGTTTTTTTCCACAGTTACCACATATGGGAAAATTCTTCTTTTCCCTTTTCCCTTTATCCATCTTTCTCTCTTCCATCCTTTTCTTCTCTTGATTCCCTTCAAAGCCATAGGACTCAGTAAACTCTTTACTTATCTTATCAACACATGATATTATTTCTTCATATGATGATAATACATGGGAGACTATTTCTCTTATAAATTCTAGCTTAAGACCATGAAAGATATGATCCTTCCTTCTCTTTGAATCATGTGTATTTCTGGAGTTCTCATTCCTTCTACTGGGAGCCATTTCTATACAATGGCATAAACTAGATCAGTTTATGAATCAAAATACATAATCCCATACTTATAAAACACTTAACATAAATTGAACTATTTATGGATATAATCCATAATCATAAAAATGTTTTCTTTGAGGAAGTATACACTCATAAACCCTTCATAATGATTTGTAAAGAAAATGAGAGTTATCCTAAGCATATCCCCCGGGAGTGTCGTAACCAAGAGTGCAGCAAGGCCCGTTGTCGTGCACCAGTTCCCGTTCGAGTCCAGCTCAAAGCGGTGTTTTCGGGTTTTACCCCTAGGTACATCTGTGCCAGAGCCGCCTCTACCTACTCGTATCCAGACAGGGATGTATTGCTCGGAAAACTCACAAAATCTCTACAATACCAAAATTCTAGGAAGTTCTTCTATACTAATCTTCAAAGTTCATCTTAGGTCTACGTCCTCTAATCAGAGTTTATCTAAATCTAGCTTCCAAGGTTTGTAATAAACTTCCTCTGATACCAACTGTAACGCCCCGACCCTAGTTGCCTAGAGTCGGTGCATTATTACATAACATTGGCATGATCACAAGAAAGATCAAATCTCGAAAGACCGATTGGTTTAGTAGCCTTGGAAACACTAGATATATTCATAAGTTTTACATTACATCATAAAATGAAAAACTACTACAACAACATAATATCTCCATATTCCGCACTCATATCCCCACATAATATCCCTGCAGGTCATTCATAATTTACTTCTTCACTTCGTGGGAAAAATAAAACATAGAAAAGGGGTGAGCTCAAATGCCCAGTAAGGCTAACAATATAGTGGAAACTTTCATAAATAAGAATAAACATTTAAGGCAATGTATATCTAAAACAAAAGCCTTTCAAACATGAACTTTCAACATGGTATGGCATAAATAAAATGAAATAATGCCATTTACTTATTCACATGGATATTCTACTAATCGAATAATCACATGCAAAAATCAATAACCACTTTCATAATGTTGGAATGCATAATGCCAGACTATCATAACCACATAGTCAAGGCCTCGTGCCAAGACTACAAATAAGATTTTGTCAAGGCCATGTGCCAAGACACTAGTTTGTCTCATGAGACCTACCGATGCATCGAGGAGCTATAGCGGGCTCCACCCGTCACATATTAAGTCCAATGCATTCCCAAATGAAAAGGTTTAAACATAACATAAACATTCGTATTAAAACTAGCATACGAAATGTCAATACTTTCACCATAAACTATGAATGGTATAAAAATAGCACATCCACAGTCAAACATATCACAAAACCTTCAATACAATATAGATGTTTTGTATCATAATAAATCATCTTCAAATAAGCTTAAAATCCATCAAAGGATGTTGACATAGATGAAATCAAAACTATTTGAGAGAAATATCTCTTTTTTTGAAATCATTTAAAAGTCACACATTTATAAAGGAAGTAATTAAAAAGAGATTTTTGAATCAAAGTGTCCCATACCACTTTGAAACTTTTGAAAGGAATTAACATTTTTAAAAAAATTCATGTCCATATATATAAATCCTTAAAAACCATTTTGAAGACATTAATTAAAAAGATTTATAAAGATAAATCTTTAAAACATTTAAAATTCTGATTTTGATAAAGAGTACCTTTCTAAAATTCTTAAATTATTCATTTTGAAATCATTTAAAAGTCACATAATTATAAAATAAAACATTTACTTTGAAAATATCCTTGTAAGCTTGTAAGGGAATCTTTGACGATTTTATAACGGCGGTAAATAGCTACACCTGCCGTATACGTTTAAAAAAAACATTCTTACCTTAAATTTGTCAAAAGGTAAAAAGTGCCTTGTTTGGAAAACGATGGAAATAATCCTTTAAAAACACATAAGGGTATAAATGACTATAACCCATATTCTTTGTAAATAGTAAAAATGTTTTGAAATACATTTCGAAGTAACATGGATGTGGATGATAAAGAAATCCCAGTAGATTATTACGTATAAACAACCTCGAATAATGAAGAGATTGCGAAATAAACCCTTACCTTGCACTTTTACTTGGATGGGGTAAGTCAACCTCCTGTATAATGGTGAAATAATTGTTATTAAATTATTCAATAATCATATACATTAATATGATATCATATATGATCTTTTAAAATTGCTTTGTTAATAATATCTTAGAATTATCGTCGTTTCGGGTGTTAACATACTCATTTTCTTTTATATGTTTTGTTACGTAAGACATGTTTGTAATGGATAGGTTGTATATTATACATATCCAGAATGATATCAATTCCTTAAACATCATTTTTAAATCATCAATTGATAATTATAGTTGAATGGATACGATGGAGATGAATCTTATCGCGTTCGTGGAGACGGTAGTCCGTACGTACGCACGAGCGACAATATCATTCTTTTGTTATTAAAATAATATATAAATGGTTGTTATATAATATATAAAGAATCATTAACATGTTATATTTATTATTTACATGAGTTACATATCATTATTATACCCATCCAAATAATAATATATTGAATAACAATTACACCACGACGTGGAGACGGTAAGCCGTACGTACGCACGTATGGTGACATGTCATTCAAAGGGTGGATAGAATACTGAATATGGTTGTACCATATTTATAATAACATCACAGAATATATATGATACTGGAGTTATTATTTTAGAATGGTAAGAACAAAGGAAGAAGAAGTGGAAGAAGAAATGAACTTGGAGAAGGGTGGTGAAATCATTACCTCTTCTTCGGGTTCTTCCTTTTGATTTGATCAAAAGGGCTCCTTAGGTTGGCTTTATGATACAACTAAGGCCTCTAGGTTGTAGTTATGGATGTTAGGAGAGTATTTGGTCAGAGTTTGGCCGAACCAAAAGGCTTTGAAGGTGTGAAGAAATGAGAAGGAGGAGTGCCCTTTTATAAGAGGGGTGAGGGGCACCTTTGGAAAAGCTAGAAATATTAATTTATATTAAATTCATATTCGGTTTATAAAGGCTCCAAAGTTGATTATTCAAAGGTTAAGGTGGGTATAGGTCGAAAAACACTCAACCAATAGAATTTATACAGGTTTGGGTACTTATATTAACCTTATCTTTAAGTATTAACTCTAAGTTAATTAGTTCCACTTTTACAATGTCTCTTTGTATTTTTATATAATATGGTTAATAAACTTACTATATACATACAAGAGACCCCCAAGAGGTACATTAATGATGAAACTATCATGATATAAGTCTTTTGGCCGAACCTTAGATTTTTAGGAATTTAATATCAATTAATAATATAATATTTGTTTTAAGAACTCTTTTATGTCAATTTTGACACTATTCAATAGTTGATTTTTTTTAAACTCATAACAGATTGATTACTTCGAAAAAAGTAAATTAAATCAATCCTAATATATCTTATTATCCTATAAAATTATTTTAATTCATTAAAAGTTTCATATTATATTTATTTGGGTATTTATAATATCAATTATTTTAATTTTTCACTATTATAGTAATTACTGCATCATCATTGTGTCATAAATAAAATAAATTATTTAATGTCTAAAAATTATAAATAAAATATCATTATGTAGTAAATCTTTTTATCTTTCTAATTAATATTTATAATCTAAAATCCAACATATATAACCCTATGTAACAATTGTTTTTATAAAAGATATATGCTTGTGTCATTTTTGTATTCATTTTAACTTAATTAAAATAAAGTGTCATTATCACTTACAAGTGGATCCAGGGGGTCCCAAAATAGACCCAAAGATTTCCATGGTCGACCATGTATCAACCAATAGGGTTAAGAAACGTTTTAGGGTAATTTAGTATTATTATAATATTATTGTTTAACCCTTATTTACCGGATTTACCCTTAACCATGGTAAATAAAATATTTACCGCAGTAATTATTCAAAATGTCTAAAAATAAAAGTTACCTATTTACGCAATTTGAACATCCTGATTCCAAATATGGAATCCATTTTCCTAAATTCAAAACACATAAGTGGCAGAAATTAATTTAAAATTAATTCCCGCTGTCAAAACAAAAAGCGTGTTTTTAAGAGATCATAACTATCAAAAGATTGACACTTGTTTATGTTCGGTTTAATTGTAAAATTATGTCTAATGACCAACATTATATTAAATGGTAAAAATATATTCTAAATATACTTTAAAACCACCCAAATTCATAATTTATCACTATTAATTATTTTGATTAAAAAAGTTGTTTTTAATTAAAATTTAGTAATTTTCACTATTTATCAAAATATGAAAGTTATCCGAAATGTACCAAAATTTCACCTTAGGCTAAATTCGATATTCCGAATCCAAAAATGAAGTCCATTTTAAAATATAAAATATATATAATTTTAAAAAGTAGGTATTACTATTCATAACAGCAAGTTTGATTAGTTATGGTGTGTTAGAACTCGGTGTTGCGTACAACACACGCTATCACATTATTCAAAGAGAAGCGTACCGTAGAAGCTTGGGGTGTTACAATTTTTCTTATGGATATAATTTATATCCATTTTTTATAGTAATTTTTCATAGAATAACATCATTTTCATTTTAAATTTTCAGTGAATTAACTTTTTTATTGTTTAAAATATTTACATTTATTTCTTTATAGGATTATATATTTTGTTTTTATGTGTTTATATATAAATTAAATCTATATTTTCCAAATTTATATATTTGTATATATTCTACGTCAATCTATTCATTTATATGTTTATATATATTTATATATTTATTTATTTATTTATTTTTTGTTTTTGTTTTATGTAATTAATTGATCATAATTAAAAAAATTTACAAAAAACATTTGAGGAATATGTGAAAGCGGTTAGTGATTTCTTGTAATCTTCTAAATAAAATTGTTGAAACAAAGATATGATTTTCTGTAACATCCCAGGTAAATAATGTAATATTCCATTTTCATATTTATTAATATTTATGAATTAAATATTTGTTTTAAATTAATGTGGATTCTATGTTTGATACCGTACCTGATACACAACAATGGGTTTCTTTGAAATCTTATGTTACACACTAATAATATAACATTATTATTTTAAATAGTAGTTAACGGCTAGCCGTTGTATTGGAGGGAATGAATATAAATAAATAAAATATAATTATACAAGTTTTATTAATTGTTTTTATATTTATGAAATAAATATTAAAGGCTTACAATAAGAAAGAATCTTATTTTAAGCATAAATACTCAAATATTCATTAAAATGTTGATTTACCACCTTTTGAGGGAGAACCCTTTTTAAATCTAGTTTTGATCACTTTTTTATGTTATATTTGACAAAATAAATTATTCTTATAATTGGGACATCAGTGTTTACATTGGATGAAATTTTGCTATTTTTATGATAAAATTCAATTTTAATGAATAGTGAAAAATTACTGTATTTTAATTCAAAACAACCTTTTAATATAAATTACTTATAATTGTAGATTATGTTTTTAATTTAATTTAAAGTGTAATTGGATTTTTTTAATATTTAATCCAATGTTGGTCATTGGAAGTAATTTTACTATTAAATTGGACATAAATAATTGTCAATCTTTTATTAATTAATATTTCTTAAAAACACACCTTTTGTTTTGAAAATGGGAATTAATTTTAAATTAGTTTATGCCCCATCAATGTTTTGAATTTGGAAAAATTGATTCCATATTTGGAATAATGAGTTCCAAATTCTGTAGTTAACTTTTATTTTTAGACATTATGATTATTTTCTTCAATAAAAATTTTATTTACCATGTTTAAAGGGTAAATATGGTAAATAATGGCAAACAAATAGTATTATAATAATATAAAATTACCTTAACATGTGTCCTAATCCTAATTTTTGATACATATCCATCGTCGGGCATCATTGGGTCGATTTTGGGACCCCATGGGGCCACTTGGAAGTGATAATGACACTTTATATTAATTGACTAAGTAAAGACCAAAATGACATAAACAAATATCTATTAGTAAATTAATTTTTATATGAGGTTATATAAGTTACCTATTAGAGCATAAGTATTAATTATAAAGCTAAAATAATTTCCTACATTATGGTATTTTTTTTATTTTTAGACATCAAATTAATTAAATTATTTATGAAACAATAATGATGAATTGTTTACCTAATTAATAAATGATTAAATAAATAAGATTATAACAATTAAAATAACCTAAAAACCCACTCCAATCCTTATTGGATGATTTTATTTCAAACATGAATTATCTTATCTATTACATTAATTATTTTTTGATATTTTTAAACTGACGATAAGTTCATAACAAAAGAATTGTTTCAAACTTTCCTTAAGAGCCCCTCCTCCCCCTTATAATAGGACACCACTTCTAACCCATTCCTATCACCACATAAGCCCCTTTCATCATCAAAACCCTGACCAAATAATCTATAATGATCCCTATATTCCTCATTGAATACTTACCTTAGGCAAAATGGACTTCAACAAACACTTTTTGTTCAATCCAAGGGAGTTATCCGAATTAAAGGTATCATCTTCTCTTAAGTCTTTTTGTTTTATTTTTCTTCTCCAACCCACAAAACTATATTTATTACATTATATTATAACAAAACCAGTATCATAAATATACTAGTATGTTGTCATGAGAAGTAATAGAACAAACTTACACACACCTCCGTCTAATGGGTAAAGAACATACTGTTTCTGTGGATGGCGAACTACTGCCTCACGAAACGATGATTGTTCAAATATCTCCAACTGCCTCTCATGGTGGCCATTATGATGTCACTATATTTATATTGGATATATATTATATTTATATTTATTATATGGTTCATTATTTTTCATTTATGTAATAAATTAATGGTTTCCATAGTGGTTAAATACGATAATCTCATTTGACAAAGTGCGGACTACTACCCCCTCAAAGTGATAGGTCTCATTAATTCCTTATGTGGAACATATAATTGATGGAGTTAATGAAATTATATATGATATTATACTAGAATTATAATATTATGATTTATCATTAAGTTTGCATTCAATTACAATATTAAATATAAATGGATGTAGCATTCATGTGTACGTAAGACTTACTGTCTCCACGATCGGTACATTTAATTTATTATCTCAAAATGTTATATAATATTATATATACATGTATATACTGGATATATATGATATATATGATACATAAATCTTGAATATCATTATGAATATAAGGAATTTTTTACTACATGAACAACTAGTAATTATAAGAGGTCCATTATTGACTCAAGTACCAAATATCGACAAAATGAACATTAGTAACTTAAATTATTACATAATGTTGATAACATGGTAATATTTAATATAAAAAAAGTATTAAACTTTAAAAAGTTACTTAATAAATTATAAATTAAATTTAGTTTATTATTTAGGAGATTAAAGAACAAACGGGTCAAGTCGGACAACAGGTAAAGGACATCATCTCAATCTACTTTCATTGAGGAATATTTTGTTTTAATACATGACCATATTTTATATTTTGTATAGACACCTTTTACGTTTCATTTAATTCAAATGGAATCTTTTTCTATGAATTGTTTTACTAGATGACCAAAATTAATGTTTCTTTTAACGTAAAATGTAACAATGACCTTTCCACCGCCACGAATATAATTTGATCTTTGGCTTACTTAATAAGACATAATGTTTTAAAAGGAAAATAAATATGTTATACTCTATTATATATTTTGTTATTGAAAATGGTTTTTATAATGGGTTTGTTATGTCAATATATTTATGTGATATATTTGGATTGAAATGTGGCAATTTTTTCATTCATTTATATTTTTAGTATGTGTTATGATTTTATAATGGTACTTGGACATTAGATGGGGGGTTACATGATTAACTAAATGACGGTTGGTGCCATAATGAACCAGGAGGGGTGGTTATGTTATAACCTCCAATGCATTGTGTATGTAATTTGGCAGCATGGTTGTTCCATTTAGTGATATGTGTAGATGTAGACCATATGGTAACTCCATATATATATGTTTATTACCCAAATTACCTTTATATTTTATTTGTTCTTTATATGGGTTTCTTGGTAATATTTTTTTTACAAAAGGGTAATAAATGATCTTTTATTTAGTGGAGATTATTTAATACTTCATGAAGGTGAAAAGTATTACTTGTGATAAAGTATTAATGGTTTAATTTTCTCATTAAAAAAACTAATAGTTTTCCTTATTTTTGTATCCTTTAATGAGTTTTTTAGGCTCATCCCAAGATTTTGAATTGTTTTTAAGAAGCCAGAAAGTGGAATATGGTTAAGGGTGGGATCCCTTAAAATTCATGCTGTCTAAAACATGAAATTATACATGACCCTTTTTTCCATGAATTTTTATTATATGAGAAAAATGGAGACATGGTAAAAGTGTCAATATGTAAAATTCAAGTTGTAATGTTTATATTATGAAATAATTATCAATAGCTCTAAACCTGAAAAAATTCTTATTGTGATTTATTAACTTCATTCAAGATTATGTAATTTTTCGAGTCTGAGTCCTTATATTTTGTATCAGAGGTCGCTTTAGATAATTTTTGGAGTTTGGGTATTGTTAAATTAATATCCATAATTTAATTTAGAATAATATTGAAATGAAATAACATTAATAGATTACCATATTGCCTCACCTAAGATATTTTTGTGTTGAGAATGGTTTTTTGTAGAGAAAAAGGTATGTTTTGCAGTAATGGTATACAGAGTGAAATGACCTTCTAAATCAGCAACCTAAGATGGTCAGAATCAAAATTGAATAGTTTGTTGTAGTGATGGCTTAGTTGAATCAGTTTATAAATGATGGTTTCTTTTATTGGTGATATTTTTTTTTTCAAAAAGTAAATAGGACCATGAATGTCATTTAATGGTTATCTTGAAAACATTAAAAGACAAGAAACTATTTTGGAAATTTAGAAAGTTTGAGTTTTGGTTACAACAAATTTCTTTCCATGGTTACATTTTAAAAAAATGGCATAACTATTGATCCCACTAAAACAAAAGTTGTTGAATAATGGCCATGACCCAAAAATATAACCAAGATCCATAGTTTTCTTAGATTGGTAGGTTATTACCGGAGGATTGTTGAAAATATATCACGTTTATCTAGTTCAATGACTATGTTAACTCGAAAAGGTGTTAAGTTCATTTGGACAAAATAATGTGATGATTGTTTTCAGTATTTGAAAATAAGATTGTTAAATGCACCTGTTTTGGCACTACCTTCCAGAAATGGTGAGTTTGTTATTTATAGTGATGCTTTGTTAAAAGGAATTGGATGTTCTCTTATATAGAATGATCAGGTAATTTCTTATGCTTTACGTTAGTGGAATCCTCGTGAGTTAACATACTCTACACCTGATTTGGAATTAGATTTTGTTATTTTTTGCTTTAAAAATTTGGAGTCATAATTCTATGGAGTAAAATGTGAAATATATACTGACTAAAAAAGTTAAAATTATATATTCACTCGAAAAGAATAGAACATGAGATAGAGGATATGGTTGAAATTAATCAAGGATTATGATTGCATTATCCTTTACCATCTCGTAAAAGAAAATAAAGTGGTTGATGCTTTGATTCGAAAAAGTAATGATTTATTAACCATGCTACATTTGGAACAGGATCCTTTGTTTGTTGATTTGATGAACTTTGGCAAAGAAGTTATTGGTGCATGAAGTTATTCTGTTTTGTTTCAGGAGTTAGTGAGATCATATATATCAAATAAAATTAAGCAAGCGCAGAAGGAAGACAATGAGTTATAGATAAATGTACAGTTGTTTTAGAAGGTTAAGTTTCCTGATTTTAACTTTCTTAGTGATTGTGTATTTAGATTTGGAAAGAGATTATGTGTGCCTTGTGATTCATAGTTGAAGAATGAGTTGTTGTGTGAAGCTCATAGTTCCCTGTTTTCAGTTCATCCTGACAATAATAAGATGTTTATAGATATTCAAGAGTATTACTAGTGGGATGGAAAGAAAAGTGATATTATTGATTTTACTATGATGTGTTTGACGTGTCAGAAGGTTAATGTAAACCAACAGTTGCCGAAATGGATGCCTCAGTCGTTACCAATGCCCGAGTGGAAACAGAAAAATATATCCATGGACTTCTTTGTCAGATTACAATACACATCTCGTAGTAATAATGAAAACTGGGTTATTGTTTATCGATTGACTAAATATTCTCATTTTCTTCCTATTTGAGACACTTTTTCAGTAGATATACTTTATCGGTTGCATGTTATAGTGATAATCAAGTTTCATGGTGTTCCCCTATCCATTGTATCTGTTCGGGATCCCAGGTTTGCTTCCAACTTTTGGAAAGGCCTTCAGAAGTCATTGGGTACTGAAATAATTTTAAGTACATCTTTTCATCCTCAATTAGATGGGCAGTCAGAACGAACTACTCAGAAATTTGAGGATATGTTACGTCATTGCTCTATGGATTACGAGAAAAGTTAGGACAAACATATTTCTTTGGTTGAATTTTCTTATAATAACATAATTCTATAAAGTATACAAATGGATCTATTTGAATAATTATATAGAATATTTTTCGAACTCCAGCTTTGGGGGATGAAGTTTGTGAAAGGAAGCTGATGATACAAGAATTGGTAGAAGAGATGGTAGAGAAATTTAAGTTGATTCAGAAGAACATGATAACAGCTCAGAGGTCCATTGGTCCTTATAAAATCCTAGAGAAAGTGGGATATGTTCCCTACAGAGTGGCTTTACCTCTAGGTTTTTACCAGGCACACAATGTTTTTCATATTTCAATGTTGAGAAAGAATATTCCAGATCCCTCTCATGTTTTGAGCCCAGGGGAAGTTCAGTAGGAAGAGAATCTCTTTTATGAGGAGTATCCAGTCGAGATTCTGGACTGAGGAGAGAAACTTTTGCGGAATAAAGAAATTCAATAGGTAAAGGTTTTTTGGAAAACACATATGGTTAAAGAGACAATATGGGAATCTGAAAATGATATGAGGGATAAATACCCCCATTTATTTGAGAAGTTAATAAAATTGTGAGGACGCAATTTCCAAAAGGGGGGAAGGATGCAACATCCCAAGTAAAAAATGAAATAAGATATTTTCATATTTATTAATATTTGTGATTTAAATATTAGTTTTACTTTAATGGGAATTATATGTTCGATAGTGTACCCAATATGAAAAAACGGGTTTCATTGAAGTCTTACGTTGCTCTCTTATAAAATAATACTATTATTTTAAATGGTAGTTAACGGCTAGTTGTTGTATTAGTTTTAATTAATATAACTAACTAAAATATGATTATACATGTTTTTTAAATGTTTTTACATTTATCTAACAAATATTAGAGGCATAAAATAAGAATGAATCCGATTTTAAGCATAAATACTCAAATATTTGATTTACCGCCTTTTGAAGGAGAAACCTCTATAAATCTAGTTTTGGTCACTTCTATATATTATATTTGAGAAAATAAAAGTATTCATTAGAATTGGGAAATAAAAATTTACATTGGATGAAATTTTGGTATTTTTTTGATAAAAATAATTTTTAATGAATAGTAAAAAAATAAAGTATTTTAATTCAAAACTTCCTTTAAATCTAATTTATTTAAAAATATAGATTATTTTCTTAAATGATTTTAAAGTGTAATTAGATTATGTTTTTACTATTAAATCCAATGTTGGTCATTGGAAGTACTTTCACTATCAAATTGGACATAAAAAAGTGTTAATATTTTGAATGATAATATTTCATAAAAACACGCCTTTGGTTTTGACAGCGGGAATTAATTTTAAAATAATTTCTGCTACTTTTTTGTTTTCAATTTGAAAAAATGGCTTCAATATTTGCAATTAGGGAGTCAAAATTGTGTAAATATGTAACTTTTATTTTTAGACATTATGAATATTTACTTTTGTAAAAAAATAATTTACTATGGGGAAATTGGGAGTGATAATCCTATTGGTTGATACATATCCACCCATGGGCATCGTTGAGTCTATTTTGGGACCCCATTAAGCCACATGGGATTTATAATGACACTTTATTATAATTAACATAAAGTAAAGACAAAATTGAAATAAACAAATATCTTTTAGTAAATTAATTTTTACATGTGTTTATATATGTTATCTATTTGAATTTAAATATCAATTAAAAATTTAAGAATATTTCCTACATTATCGTATTTTTGTTATAATTTTTAGACATCATATAAATTAAATATTTTATGACATAATGAGGATGTAATGTTTACCTCATTAATATATTATTTAAATAAATAAGATTATAAAGATTAAAATAATTTCCAAAACCATTCAAATTCTTATTTTATGATTTTATTTCAACCATGAGTGATCTTATCTTAGAATTTAATGATATTTTTACCTTTTGAAACCGAATATATTTTTATAATAAAATAATTGTTTCAAACATTCTTAAAGAGCCCCTCCTCCCACTTATAAAAGGACACTAATTATAACTCATTCCTCACACCTCCCAAACCCCTTGTCTCATTAAACCCCTCCCCAAATAAGATCTCAAGATCCATATCTTCCACCTTTAAGCCTTACCTTAGGCATAATGCACTTCAACAAACCCTTTTGGTTCAAACAAAAGGTAGTTTCCCGAATTAATGGTATCATCTTCTCTTAAGATTTTTTGTTTTATTTTACTTCTACAACCCCCTAAAATTATATATTCTTTTCTTTTATAACCACACCAGTATCCTCAATATACCAGGATTTTGTGTATATATGTATATGAACTACACTTACACGCACCTCCGTCTAATGGGTAAAGAACATATTGTTTCTGTGGATGGCGAACTACTGCCTCACGAAATGATGATTGTTCAAATATCTCCAACTTCCTCTAATAATGGTCATTATGATGGAACTATATTTATATATGATATATATTATATTTATATTTTTTATATTCTTATGTATTTATCATTTATATATTACTATTATGGTTTCCATAGTGGGTAAATACGATAATCTCATTTGAGAAAGTGCAGACTACCACTCCCTCGAAGTGATATGACTCGTTCATGCCTTATGTGGAACATATAAAGGATGGTGTTAACAAAATTATATATTATATTATACTAGAATTATTAAATACTTATTTATCATTATGTTTCCATTCCATTTTAGTACAAAATATAACAGGAAGTGGTGTTCATGCGTATGTACGGCTTACCGTCTCCTTGAACGGTGCATTTCATTTTTATCTCCAAATGTTATGTACTACTATAAATACATGTATATACTGAATATATATTATATAAATTATACCTAAATCATTAATATCATTATGGATATAATGAACTTTTGAACACAAGAACAAATTGTAATCATAAGATGTCCATTTTTGACTCAACTACCAAATATCGAAAAAAATGACCATTATTAACATAAATGATTATATAATCTTTATAAAATTGTAATAATTATTATTAAAGTAATAATAAACTTGATAATGTATCTTAATGAATTATAATTTAACTTTTGTTTATTATTCAGGATATTAAGGAAAGAATGGGTCAAGTCGGACACGAGGTAAGGGACTTCGTCTCAGTATCCTTTCATTGAGGCATATTTTGTTTTAATACATGACCTTCTTTTATACACTTTATAAACACCATTTAAGTTTCATTTCATTAAAAGTTAATATTTTTATATGAAGTGTATTAATAAACAAAAATATGGAATGTTTCTTTTAATGTATTTAGTGACTACGATCGTTCCACCACCGTGAGTATTATTTGATCTTATGATTCCTTAACAAGCTGCAATGCTTTCAAAAGGAAAATAAATACATTATACTCTTTTATATATTTTCGTATTGCAAATTGTTTTTAAAATGGATTTGTTATTTCAATATATATAAGTCATATATTTTTATTGAAATGTGGAAATATTTTCATTCTGTTATATTTTTTTTATGTGTTATGATTTTATAATGGTACTTGGACATTTGACGGGTGGTTACATGATAAAACAATTGATGGGTGGTGCCATGATAAACTAGGATGGGTGGTTATGTTATAACATCCAATGGATTGGGTATTTATGTTGGTAGTATGGCTATTCAATTTAATGATATGTGTGGAATTTGATCGTATGGTTAATCCATTTAAGTATGTTTTTGTCACATGTTACCTTTACGTGTTATGTGTTCTTTATATGGGTTTTATGGTAATTTTTTTGTTACAAAAGGGTGTGAAATGATATTTTATTTAGTGAAGAGTATTTACTACTTCATAATGGTGAAAATTATTACTTATGATAAAGTATTCATGGTTTACTTGTTGTTTTAAAAAAAATAACAGTTTTCCTTCTTTGTGTATCCTTTACTAAGAATTTTATGCTCATCCAAGTTTTTGAAATGTTTTTCACAGGACATAAAGTAGAATAGGTTCAAGGATGAGATCATGGAAAATTTATTTTATCCAAAACATGGAACTAGACATGAATATTTTTTCCAAGCGTTTTTATTTTATGAGAAAAATGGATACTGAGTAGAAGTGTCTATATGTAATATTCAAGTTGTTATGTTTATGTTATGGCATAATTCTGTAAGGATCTAAACATGAAAAGATCATCAATTTGAATTATTAACTTAATTCTATATTATGTATTGTTTTAAGTATGGGTCCTTATATTTTCTCTCCATGTGTGTAGTGTTTGAATATGATACAGTTAAGGTCTATAGAAATAAAAGAATATATGATTTGGAATTGTTTTAATTAATGTTATATATTTTTGATCAAGAGTAGTGAAATGATAGAAAAGATAATATCTAACATTGTTAAAGATAGTTATTTTGAGATTTAGGACACTCTACATTAATTAATTCATGTCATAGGCATTGAAACCATTGAAAAATAGAAACTATTGACCAATTGTATGAATATGCCATGAAACCACAATTTTTTGGTTGTACTAAATTTGTATTATTTCCAATAGTACTAAGAATTGATAATATAAGTGATGAATGATTAGAATAATAAACTTTTCGGTGAATTTCTTGATTATTTGAAAGAATTACATTCAAAAGATTATGGGCTTCCATATTTTAATTCAGAATCAAAAAACATATTATGTGCAATAGGAATAAAATAGAAGAAAATGAATGCACTTCCCATTGACTGAGTGCTTTATATGAATGAATGTGATAGTTTCTCATAATTTATAAACTATGGGGCATCATTATATAAAACATGTTGAAGATCCAACTATGAATTATTCTAAAGGGTAAACATCAAATGACCTACTAATTTAATCTTGTATATTCCAATAATTCCCTATTTGATGCATATTTTTTACAAATTCACTTGATATGAAGAGATTGATATGGAATAATGATGAAGAACTCTTTTTTATAAACATACATCACCTTACTAATTCAACATAATTTAATATATTTGATCAAGATTTTTCAAAATTGGGAAATGAAGATAAAAATATTATAATGGCCCTCTACATAGATAAAATGAATCCACATGAGGGACTCGATATGTAACATAGTTTATGGCCCGATATGGTAGGATTTTACAACCTACCCCCAAATAAATGTTTGATAAAAACATATCTTATAATTATCATGACTATAATGGGTCATACTTTTCATACATATATATTACATCTAAATTGAAGAATAATAGTTACATTACATAGAAAATACACACCAGAATAATATAGGATTATTGTATTTTGAAACTGGGAAATATAAACCATGGGTTCATAAAACCACTACATCATCTACCATTTGTTGATTCATAACTAGAACCCCTTTTGACTCATCTTACCTAATAGTTATCATCATATCCAATGAAACGAAACAGAAAAAGGGTGACCTCATATGATTAATATGGAAAAATAAGGAAAATATCGATCATATAATAATCATAAGATATATGAGCATAAGAAAAAAATTTGAAATTTATATCCTATATAAAAAATATAATAATATCATGTAATTATAAAAATCATGGAAGTTAATAAAGAACATATTTCATGAGATCATAACATAAGATATGAAATTCTGGGATGCACATAAGCAAAGAAAATAATTTCCATATTAGTCAAGGCTCACTTCTAAAATCATCATAGTGTAGAATGTCCTTAAATGAACCATGTTCACTCCCCATTCCAACCCTGTGTTAATATAACATGTTTACTTCCCATTCTATCCATGTATTACAAAACTATGACCATTTCAAATTCTATTCTTATCTATCTCTTGAGATATAAATCATTACCCAATGTATTAGAGGGAGATATTGGTCACACCCATCACATAATGAAAACCATACATATGTGTGCCATAAGAACATAAATCATCCACCATATTAGAACCCATTAAATGAAATGGGTTTCATAAATATCATTCAATCATATTGTAACCCATAGAAATGAAATGGGTTTCACAATTATCATCCCATCATAATCATAAACTGACCATAGGAATAATAGAGATAGTATTCCTGAAAAAAAATATCTCCATTAAAACCCAAGTGACATAAAATAATTTTATTTGAGATGGAAAATAATTTTGATATATCACTTGAAAATAATTCCCGAGTAAAATATCCTTTAATCATTATCATTTATTAAAATTATACACAACATTAAATGAAATCCTTTTCATTTAAAATTTACCTAAAATCATTTAAATGAATATTTGGGGAATTAATACATCATAAAAATGAAAACTTTATTCATTTTATATTTGATAAAAGACTTTCCTATCATACTTTTTCCAAAAACATGCACAACTACATTATTAAGAAAATGAAAAAAAATATTTCTTTAAAACCATTTAGTAAAATTCATACATGGGTAAAAATGACATTAACAACGGTATAGTTATAGTAAAAATATCTTTCAAATCATTTTAATGAAACATGGTCATGGAGGATTAATATTCCTCAGTATATATTTAAATATAAAAAATCCAGAATAAAATAAAACTTTTAATTCAACCCTTATATTAGGTCTCATTTTTTCATAATTATTTGAAACTCATTTAAAATGGATTAAATAATGTTATTAACTTTTTAATAGACAATTTTCAAATTTATCATATCATATATGATCATATTACCACCCAATTGTTAATAAAATTTCATTATTACTCTTCTTCCAAGTGTTAACTACTTCATTTTCTTATACAAGTTTTGTCATATAAGTATAAGTTGATTTTGCATAGGATACAATTTCAGTATTTAAATAATGATATTAAGGTAATATATATCTTATTTATTCATTATATATATTTATATAATCATTCTTGAATGGTAAATATGGAAAATAAATCACATCGCGTCATGGAGAAACTAGGCCATTCGTACACAAGAGTGATGATATAATTTCCTTAATGGTAAAAGGGTAAGGAATTAAATGGTATATTTTTTT
The DNA here is from genome assembly GCA_963277665.1 of Viscum album. Taxonomy (NCBI): domain Eukaryota; kingdom Viridiplantae; phylum Streptophyta; class Magnoliopsida; order Santalales; family Viscaceae; genus Viscum; species Viscum album. The sequence continues at coordinate 284,245,761 of OY728153.1, read as the reverse complement.
GAAAAATAAATATCATAATATAATTGTTATATATATCTTTTATATCCATAATTATACCCATCCAGGTGATATAGTGATGAAAAACATATTACACCACAATGTGGAGATGGTAAGTCGTATATATACACGCATGATACATTCGTTTTTCATAAGAAGGACAAAAAGTGGAATAACATTATGAAAAATCATAATAACATCTCATAATATATTTTATACCACATTTATTAATTTAGAATGGAAAAAACAGATGATGAGGATACAGAAGAAGAAATAACCTTGGAAGAGTTGGTAAAGACAATTACCACTTCCTTAGCGAACTATTAATATATATCCTCATAGGGACACTAGGGTTGGTATTTCGAGAATTTCAAAACAAATTAAATTTGTTTATATAATATTAGAGGACAAATTATTAGGATATGGTTGATATTTATGTCTTAATGGGATGTGAAGAAGTGAGCAGGGAAGTTCCCTTTTATAATTGTAGTGAGGGGCACTTTTGGAATATCAAATATAATAATTTATAATAAATTCAAACTCAATCCAAATACCACAAAAAGGCCATGGATTCAAAGCTAATATGATATAATTTCATAATATCTTCAACAAATAGATTTTAGATATGTTTTGTAATTATTTTAAACCTGATAATTTTGATTAACCCTTAAGTAACCTATTTAAATTTTTAACTATGGTTTCAAAATTATCAATATTAAAAGGATGTAATTTTTACATATTTTATGTCCATTAAATAATAAATGATCAATTTTTAATATTTTATGACATATGATTTTTTTTAATTTATAAAGCTGATTTATTATTTTTATAAATTTTAATAATATATTATTTTTCTAAAATGTCAATACTGTCAATTTTGGCACTATTCATTATTTGGAATCTTAAAAATATAAAGATAACAAGGTAAATTCGAACCAAATATTTTATTATACCTTTTATAGTTTAATTAAACCCATAATATTAATTTATCAGATTAGTTATCTAATAATAAATTAATTATAATAATTTTAATAAAAATTATTTGATATTTCAATTATATAAATAATTACTACATCAATGTTTTGTAAATTTTTAATATACTTATTTCGTTACAAAAAATTAAAAACAAAATACCATGTTGAAGAAATTTCATATAAATGTTATATGAATATTTATATTCTAATATATCTTTTGGTTAACATATCTTAATGATATTAGATTATTTTAAACATGAATATGACATATTTAAATCATTATTAAATAAGATTTTATAAATACAATGATATCATATAAGTGACCCAAAATGTAAAAAATAAAATAATATCAATAAAATATGTCTATTAAGATAATAATTTATATTTACATTCGTTCATAACATAACTTTTTCCCCAAGTAGTCACATATGGGGTATTAATGACAGAGGAAGTTATATTTTGTGATTTTCTTTAATTTAAATATTATAAAAGTCCTTTTCATGGAGAAGTTTCCATTAAATGAATAAATTTTGATACTTATGTTATTAGATTCAAATTTAATTCAACAAAAAAAAATTCTCATGTGTTAGTTCATTGAAAGGTCTATATAATTTTATTTTTACCTAAATTACTAAATTTACCCATTACTATGGTAACAAAAATATCAAGGTTACTATTAATATTTGGAAAAACATTAAAGGAACCTATTTAATGAATTTATTCAATATGAATTCCAATATTCCATCTATTTTTCAATACTCAATAAACATATGTTTCCGAATTTAATTTAAATTGAAATCGGTAAAACACCATGAAAAATATTTTCATTGAATAATCATGTTTTAAAACATAAAATGATTTTATAATATATTCCTATATATAATCTATTTAAAAACCATAATTGGTTTATTATAAATTTAAAATTGACTAATTTATATTTAAAACTAATCAAACTCATTGTTTTACCTTATAATGACTTTAAATGAAAAATACAATTTTTAATAAAAATTATTATTTTCACTATTCCTTAAATGTTTTCATAAAATCATAAAAACAAATTTTATTGTAAATTTGACATGATTAAATAAAAATGGAATTTATTTTATCAAATAAAATTTATATAACACATAAAAATAAAAATAAGTTAAAATAATTTTTAATGAAAAACATTTTAGAATACGTGATTTAACCAAAATAGTTTGTTTATTTCGATGAACATACCATAACCTTCATATTGACATGGACCATTATATTTATTTCATAAATTAGTTGTTTATATTTATTCCATACATTTTAACTTCAAGTATATAATAGTGATTTTTTAATAATAGTTTCACACAGTTCATTTAAATTCACAGTAGCATGACACACAAGCAATTGAAGAAGTAAAATTAATTATGGAGAATATTTATTAAAATATCATGGTGTTACATTCTACCCCCATTAAAATTAAATTTTCTCACAAAATTCATCAAATTCATACATACAGATGAGGATAACTCATCCTCATCACATCCTCAGGTGACCACAATGCATCCTCAAATTCGTTGTTCCTCCATTAAACATTAACTATTTGAGTGGTCGTGTTTTGTTTAACTTTATCTCTATGATCTATAATCTATATAGATTGTTATTAATATAAAATATATTGTTTCTTTGGTACTAATTCTAACTTTATTACATTTTAATGACTATGTATATATATTCTCAGGAGAGATACATGGAACACATAATGAACATGATAGGGATTTGGTGGAAGCACCAATCTGTATGCTACCTTACCAACACAATTAATAATTTCAAAAGAACTGTTATACCTTGGTATTAGCTTACAATTCATTCAATATCTCATCACGATCATCTAGGTGTATGTTCCTAGAAATTCCTTGCGCCCCCACTTCAAAATATGGGTCTTTTCATAGATTTTTGAAATAACATTTTTGTAAACTATGAGTTTATCTTATGTGTTGTTGAATAAATATATCATTCTATATCATATCTTCAACATGATTAAGTCTCAATGTTTTATTTCTAAAACTTCCTCCTAGTATTTTAGAGTTCCACACTTCTTACCATGAGGGCTTTGTTAGGATCCATTTGAATACAGGAGTGAATGCTATTGTTGTATGAAAATTATACCAACTGTAAGTGTTGATCCAAAACACCATTGAAATCCATAGATGAAGCTCTGAACATGTATTATAGAGTTTTAATTTTCCTCATATACTGAAAATATTTATGAGGACAATAAGTAGTGCTGAAATATTAATTTTTCTCCACATCCTACAGAAATCATATTCATAACATTCAGGTGAACCTTAGATCTCTATTAGATATAATGAAAAGTGGTGCTCTACGAAATTTCACCACTTATATAATATATATAATTGAATGCTAGTCAAGAGAGAAATATTCTTTTACTACTATGAAGTATGATTGATTCATAAGGTGATCAACTATAAACCATATAGCATTATGAACATTATATGTTTCCGAGAGTCCTATGAAAATGCCCATAGTGATAATCTCCCACTTATATTCTGGTATAGGTAATGGTTGAAACATAAACTAAGAATTCTATATATGGGCCTTATGTTTCACACAACCCATGGTGTATAAAACATATTATTCAATGTATTACTTTATGTAATCCCACCAGAAATATTATTTCAGGCCTCTCTAAATCTTGGTCCATCTATGAATAATATATAAAAATGAACAATGAGCCTCTTAAAAATACCTTTTTCAAATATAGTATGATAGGGAGACACAAATAGTTCATGATCCCTATTATTTCATCATAGTCAATTTTGAACTCAGGAGCATTTCTCACCTCCATTCGTAGCTCTAAATCCTCCTTCTTTACCTCCTTAATATTCATTTTTTATACGTTTGAGCATCTATTTGATCCAGAGAATATTTATCCCCTTTCTATAAAATTTTCATATCCCTCCTTTTACAATCCATAAATATTTGATCTTTTGCGATCTTCATCAACGATAGCGCAACATGTTCCTTTTGACTCAAAGAATATGTTACCTTGTTCTCCTTCCAAGGTTGGTAATGTATTGACCAGTCATAATCATTAATCAACTCCAACCTTCTCCTTTGAAACATTATTATCACATTTTGAGAGAAAATATACTTTAAACATATATGATCGGTATATATATCACACAATTCACCATAAATATGATGCCTCTGTATCTTTAAGGAAACGATTAATGTAGGTAAATCCATTTCATGAGTTAGGTATATTTTGGAATAGATTTTCTATTTTTATGAAGCATAAGATATCACTATATGATTTTACATGAAAATGAATCCCAACACCTTCTTACATGCATCACTATAGATCAAGAACCTTTCTCTAATATAAGGTAGTGTTAGCACAAGTTCACTAACTAATCATATTTTTAACACTTTTCTCCTTTGAATGTCAACATGGGGAGTGGATTATATAATAATGATAAAATTTTAACCAAACAATAATAATATCAATACAATCCAAGAAGACGTCAGATATATGTTACTATTGTTGTTCTAGGACAGTTTTCAATTTCCTCGGTTATTTCTAGATCCACAGATATCCCATCTATTTTGATTATGTGACCCAAATATGAACCTTTATGAAGCTAAATTTCACTTAGTAAATTTTCCATAAAGATTCATTTTTTCTCTGTTTCTTGAGTACAATATCCATGTGGTCTTCATGTTCTTTATTTATATTTGAATATATAAGATATATTCATTAAATACTACCAATAACTGATCATGATTGTCCTTAAAGACTCTATTCATTAAATTGATGAAGATAGTAGAAGAATTTGTTATACTAATATCAGTCACTATAAATTCATAGTGTTCATACCTTATACAAAATGTCAACAAAGGTATATCTTCCTTGATTCCCAATTAATGATTTCCAAAATGATGATTAATCATATAAATGTATTAAACTCTATGTAGTTGTTTATATATGTCATCAATATATTAGAAAGGATATTTTTCATTATAGTGATGTTGTTAAGTTCTTGATAATCAATGCAGAGTCTCGTTGATCCATCTTTCCTCTTAAAAAATAGGTGTACCCCATTGTGATACACTATGGAATATGAATCCATTTCTATGATTCACTTGTAGTTACATATTTAATTAATAAAACTAAATTGTGTTCATCCTATATGGAATATTTGAAAAATTCATTGCACCTGGAATGAATTATATTGAATATACAACTTGAAATGCTAGTGAAAGACATAAAAATTCAACTAAAAAGAAATAAAAACCCCCATAATGGGGGTTCTTTATCTACTGGTGAGTTTCTCCCCATTCATCTGAAATATATATCCTTTCTTTATATTATTTAAGACCCCAAAAGGTGAAATTAATTTCCACAAGAAGTTCATATTAATTCTTGCATTGATAGTTGAACATAGATTCCACTGTAATATGAAATGTGGCTTCTCTTTATTATAAATTGATATGATCTATATATAAAAGAAATAATTTCCATGCCAATATTCACATTAAATTAAACTAAAGGGTGGATTATAATATTGGAAGGAATCACTTTCCCACAAACATCAACTGGCGAAGAATAATATATATGTGATAAAATGTTGTTCCATTAATAGCTTTCATAGATAAATAAAAATATAATAGTTGAGGTAATACGGTGATAACCTTAGAAAATTATATAAAAATAAAGATTGGGTGGATCTAGAATAAAATAAAGCATTACTTATTTTAGATTGCTTGGTAAGTGTATATTTTACCACATCATTGTTGTACTCTACATCGCCAGTAGTAAACACATGCGATTGGAATTTTCCATTGGAATTAAGAGGTTATTAACATAAACATCATCAATAACCCTTGGATTGAGTAATTTATAATCATATTGCACATTTATCGTGTACATGTCAGATAGAATTTTTGGAGGTATGTTTTGTGTATCATTTAATCTGTTCTCATCATTAACTATATTTTTTCCATCAAAATAGTTGTTAGTTGCCTAACAACATTCTTTACCACAGAAAAACATTTACTTGTCCCCTTAAGACAGTTTACTCCATGTTTTTTTCTACAGTGTGAGCATAAACGAAATCTCATCTTCATTTCACTATGGTTTTTTAATTTTCCCTCGAATTTCAATTTTCACATTTTATCAAAACAATAATATTTATGGGTGACTATAATATCCATATCAACTATTAAATCACATTGAATGATTTCCTCATAGAAAATTAAGTCCAATATGGACAATTACCAACAAACACATGGTTTTAAGACAATGAATAATCGATCAATCTTTGTCTTAGGTAGAATGTTAATTCTAAAAGTGTACCTTGAATGTTCAGAAAAATTTTCATTGTAGGGACCAATAGATTCATAATACATTTAATTAAGATCAATGAACACCTTATTCATCTTTGGATGAAAATAATACAAGGAATTTACATATTGAAAAATATGTTCTTGAACTCGTCGCATTCCATAGAGTCAATTTCATCTTTTTTCCTCGTGTTCTTGATAATATTTTACCACTGATGCACTTATTCTTCCAAATGATAGACCGCTGAGATGAATTTCTCATGATATAAAAAATGGATAACCAAAAATATTTTTTTAGTTTTACAATTACATTGTTCCATCACAAGTGGATCAGAATACCCACTGAATGAAGGTGGATAATGTCTCTTGAAGGACTCAACAAAATGTTGTTCCCCCCATTTCTTGTTTGAACATCCAACATGATTCATAGTTTAATAATGTTTTGTGATCATGTAAATAATATTTTTTATACCAGTTCCCCTAACATTTGGTTTCTTAGTAGTACGATAGTTTCATTTCCCATCACATTTGTCATTAATGTGACTTCTTCGATTTCTAGTCACTTACTAAAACCAGAAAGCATGGTGTGAGAAATTCTGATCATAATGTAAAAAACACCTAATCAAGAATATTTACTTATAAAATTTAAATTCATAATAACTTAGACATTATCATAGGTTATTTACTATGATCACCAAATCTCTAGGATTTTATCTCATACTTAGACATATCCATTGCGTTTTTTTAAGGATTCTTCATCCTAGTTTCCAAAGGATAAAAAACCCCTACTATGATAAAAAATATAACAAACCATACATTTCATAACTAGATATTACAAATAAATAATAGAATACTCATTACATAACATATAGAAACAATGACAGAACCATATAGGTTAAATGTATTTGGAAAATGGGAAATAAAAACAACTCATTTATAAAAACTTTGCATCATCTCCCATTTATTCTTTCATTGCAATAACCCCTTTTGACACATCTTACTTAATAACTTTCCTCATATAATGGGAAAAGAAACAAAAAATATAAAGTGCCCTAATTCTTAATAAGGGTAAATTATAGAGATATAAATCATATTATAATCTCGAGACACAATAATGTAAGAAAAACATTTGAAAATTATATCTTTCATATCAATGATCATGGTATCATGTCATGGGACAAATCATTTATGATAATAATGAACATATTTCATTAGATAATAATATAATACATGAAATTGAGGAATATATATATAAATAGAAAATCATTTCCAGTTTATTCAATGATCGCTTCCAAGACCATCAAAATAGAGAAATTCCTTTACTGAACAGGGTTCACTCCCAGTTATGTCGTTGGGTTACTAAACCAAGATTGCTTCCCATTCTATCATAGAATTACTACACTGAAATAATTTAACATTCTAGTCCTATATATATCATGAGATATAAATATTTACCCAATTCATCGGAGGTAGATATAGGTTCATACAATAACATAATTGAAATCATACATAAGTGTTTCACAATAACATAAATAATTCATTATATCAAAAACTCATAAAATGAAATGGGTTTCATAAGCATCATTCAATCATAACGTAACCAACAGAAAATAAATGGTTTATACATTTATAATTTCAACATAAATATAACCAAACCATATGAATAATATATATATTTTCATTGAAAAAATATCCCCATTAAAATTAGTAACCTAAATGAATGTTATATTAGATGGAAAATAATTTTGATATATTACATTAAATTAATTCAAGATGAAAATATCCTTTCTACTTTCCAAACGTTTTCTTTTCCAAAAATGTCATACAATTTTAAATAAAGGTCTTTTATTTTAAAATAACCTTGTAATATTGTTAGGGAAGATTTAGGACATAAAGGATTCTTGAATGTGCAAAAATATATTCATTCCTTATTAGTTAAAATACTTCCTCTCATAATTGTTTCGGTAATGTCAATAAGTACCTTGATAGAAAAATGACACAAATATTCTCTTCAAATACTATAATAAAAAATAACATATAATATAAAATGAATTAAAAATTTTATAATAATATAAAAAATATTTTGGAATACATTTTTATAAAAGATGGACATGGAGGATAAATATTTCCCTCCAGATAATTACATATAAAAAATCATGAATAAAATAAGATTTTGAATTTTAACCTTACTATAGATGCGATTTACATCGTACATATTTCTCACTTCTATATAATTTATTAAATAATGTTATTTACATATTTATGAATTGAATTAATTTTTATTATATCATATATAATCATATTATCTACTGTTGGTTAATAATATTATAATATTTTTCTTCTTTTGTGTGTTAACTTTTTCAGTTTCCTATGCATGTTTTTTTGCATTTAAGAATAAATTATTTTCTATAGAACCTAGTTCCCTAACATTAAAAATAACATTAATTTTATAAATAACATATTTTTTCTTTATATACATTTATGTAATTATTTATGAATGGTGAATATGGAAAATGAATTGTATCACGTCATGGGGATGGTAGGTTGTACGTATACACGGGTGATTGTATCATTACCTTAATGGAAAAATGGTAGGGAAGTGGATTGTATATAATTTGTTACAAAATCAATATCATGTTATTATATATATATAAATATTATCCATTATTATATCCTTCCAGTTATAGTTGTGATAAAAACTGTATTACACAATGGGGTGGGGATGGAATGTTGTACGTATGCACGTGATGTACTTTCCTTTTTCGTCGGATTTAAACATGGTGTAATATGGTTGTTCCATGATTATAATAACATATAAAAATATTAGTGATATTTTAGTTAATAATTTATAATGAAAAAAACACATGAAGTGGATGTAGAAGAAGAAATAATCTTGAAATAGTCATTAAGGATGTTTACCTATTCTTTGGTGAACTTCCCTTAGATCTCTTCTTAGTGACACTAGGTTTGGACATATGAGAAGCTTATTACCTCTACAATGTTAATTGGAATGTTTAGAAGGTAAATTATCATGTGATTATCAAGCTTGAATGCTCAATGGGATGTGATGATGTGAGGTTGGAGATCACTTTTATAATTGAGGAGGGGCACATTTGGAATTTCCAAAAATATTAATTTATAATAAGATAAATATAAATAAAAATACATCAAAAAGGCCATGGATTGAAATATAATATGACATAATGTTGAAATATTTTCATTCAATAAATTTTATACATGTTTTGGTATTATTTTAAACCTTATCATTTTGATTAACTGTTAAGTAACCTATTGCAATTTTAACTATGGTAACAAATATATCAATATTAAGAGTTTATAATGTTAACTTATGTGAGATAAAATATATAATAAATGATAAATTTAGATCATTTCCATGAATATAATATTTTGTAGAGGTTTTATGATATTTAATTATATCATAAACTATTATTTGAATGAAATATCATGTGGCTAAATTTTGATACTATTCAATAATTAGACATTTAAAAATAACAAGATAACAATTTAACTTTAAAAAAAATTAATATATCCATAATCGTTGAAGTTAATATATAAAATTAATTTATCACAATAATTAATTATAATTAAATTTATTTTATTATTTTTATTACATTTATTTGATATTCCCATTAATAAGATAATTACTATATTAAGGTTGGGTAATTATTTATTATACGTATTTAATTAATAAAATTAAAAATAAAATACCATGAAGAAGTTAAGTATTATATATTTTAAAATAATATTTATAGAAGAATATATATTTTGGGTAACCTTATATAAAAAATGTTATATTATTTAAAACATGAATGTGAATCTTTAAATATATATTTAATAAGATTTAATAAAAAATGAAATCTCATCTACATGACCCAAAAACTCATACATAAATTCACATCATGAACATATTAATATTAAGTTAAAATTTTTAAATTTTATTCAGTCACAAATTAAGTTTTACCCATGTGAACACATAAGAGATTTTAAAGGCAAAAAATTTTCCATTTTGTGACATTCTTTGATTTAAATATTTTATAAGTTGTTTTCACTATTAAATTACCATTATATAGCTTAATTTAATTCCTTATATGTTAAATATTAGTTTATATTAATCTTATAAGAAATTTTCATTTGTTAGGGTATTTTTATAGTCTTTATAATTATATTTTTATCATAAATTACTAATTTTATGCATTACTGTGGTAATAAAATTTAGAAAGATTACTATTCATTTGGGCTAAAAATAAAAAAGGAAATATTTAATAAATGTATACATTCTAACTCTAAATTTGGAATCCATTTTTAAATACCCAAAACATGGATGATTCTATAATTTAATTTAAATTAAATATTGTAAAATGCCTTGAAAACAAATTTTAAAAAATATTCTCTTTTAAAACATAAATAAATTTCTGATATATTTTTGTATGAAATCCTTTCAAAACCATATATCAATTATTTAAATGAAAAATAAATAATTAAAATTTAAAATAAATTCAAAACATAATTTCACATTGTAAATACTTTAAATGAAAAATAAAATTTTCAATAAAATTAGTATTTTCACTATTTGATAAATGTTTTTAAAAAGTCATAAAAAATTAATTTTAAGGTATTTTTGAAATGATGAACTAAAAAATGATATTCCTTTTATTAAATAAATATTCTGGAACTACTTAAAATAAAAATAATATAAACTCATTTTTAATGAAAACATAATTATTTCAGAATATGTCATTTTACTAAAATTGTGTGATTCTTTTCTAAGCACTTAACAATAAATTATTACTGAGTTAGGCCTTTATATTTATTTCATAAATTACTTGTTCATATTTATTCCTAAAAATTTAATAGTTAGGGTATAATGATCATTTTATACTAAAGTGTCACATGGTTCGTTTAAACCCACGGATACTAACAACACAATCTATTGAAGAAGTAAAATTATTTAAATAAAAATAGTTTTTAAAATATAGGGTTATTCGAATGATGAATTATAGACTAAAATAGTATAGATATAATATTTATGTTTATATTGCACCATTGATTTATTATTTAAAATTTTATAGGATACCTGTCAAAAATTATTTGATGCATAGAAGGAAAAAAATTATCTCATTCATTATATAGTAATGTTCATTATAAAAAAAATTCTTATATATATAATATGAAATAGATAAGTGTTAAGGAATATAAATGTTGTTTAATTTTCAAATAAGGGTCTTCATATCACCAATTATATAATGAGAGAAATTCTGTCTAAATTGGTCATTATATATTTATTCAAATTGATCACCCATTCAATGATTAAAAAATAATTTAATGGTTTATAAGATTATGATTTCCCCCCACAACCATTTTCAACATAATGATATTGCAAAAATGTAAAAAAGATTGACGTCACATTTGGAAGAAAAAATATTTTGGTCATAAAAACATATTTAAGGATATGTTACATCTTATTCTATCAATATTATTTAATTTTTTTGAAGGTAAAACTGAAAATTGATATTATAGATATTTAAAAAAAATAGGTGAATGTTTGATTTAAATATTATATGACCTAAAATAAAATCAAAAAGATGGATTAAATTTAATATTTTACTTCAAATCAGTGAGAATATATTTTGAGTGATATCCCACTATAAAATTAAATAACAACACATTTACCTCCAACCAATCACAAAAGTAAAACTATTGAAGAGATTAATTTAATTGAATGTGTTCATGGTATTGAACAATATAACGGTTATTCCTAAAAAGGGAAAAATTTAGATTCATCGATGAATCTAAATTTAATATTTATGGAATATCATAAATTTCATATATTATTACAATTTTATGTTATTGTTTCATTAAGTGAATGGTTTTTTATACCTCTTTGATTTCATATCATCTGATTGATCTTGTTTTTTTAATTCATTTTTAATAAAATAGTGGATTTAAAAATTTTAAATCCATTGTATCATTTATTTTTCATCATAATTTCTTAACATAAAATAAATTGTCAATAACTATTTTTTTTATAATTGATCATTTGATGATTTATTTTTTGTTCATAATATGAATATGTGGTCTTGTATATTTTTATTATATGTTTAATTTCAAATGATAAATGACACTTTTGAATAGATATGTTAAAAAAATAATATCAACTAGAGGGATGAATATTTCATAAATATATATTAGATGAGGTGGTTGAATTCTTAACTAACTATTTGTCTAAGGTGAAGCATGTATTTTTTATTGTATCTATGATTTTGGCCATAAAGACTTAATGTAAGAGTATACGTGGATTGAATGAAAAATAAATATCTTGTGATATATTGATGCAGTATAATTTATTCATTATGAACATCATTGGTGAGGATCACCCATATATATATTATGACGTATTACTTGATTGAGGGTTCGATATCAAAAAAATGAATATTGGTTGACTAATGAGCAGAAAATTACATTTTTTCATGTGTTTAGGAGAAATTAAACATTGTTTCATCTTTATTCGAATAATGATATTATTAGTTGTATAACCAAGTGTTAATGTAACCACATGGTCTATTTTTTAAATTAATTTCTAGACTTTGTACATAAGAATGAATTTAAACATGGGTACCATACAAAATAATGGATTTATGGTCATTGTGGAAGAAATTTATATTTTAATGAAAAAGATAAAAACCTGACATCTTCATTGACAACAAATTTTTTAGAGTTTTTGATGATATATGGAATTAATTGATTATATTAAATTTTGATTAATAATGCTCAAATTTGACATAGTTGATAGTAAAAATTGTGTGATTCATGATGATTAATGATTTATACTTTTTGATTTATAATTTTTTATTTGCATAGAAAAACAATTTATCATGAAGACACATCAAAAGAATACATTTTATCTTTTTACCCATCAAATTATCAATGGTCTTTTGTTTTTTCAAGAGGGAAATTTTGTTTGATTTATGAGGACATTGATGAAGATGTGGACTTATGTGATGTTTATTCGTCTATTATACCATAACATAAGGTTAATAATTATTATAATGTTGACATAGTCCTATATGAACTGATCACACAGAAGGGATATGGGATAACACTTCATTATTATACTATTTATTTTAGTAATCATATACGTTTTCTTATTTTTATGTAATTTTCAAATGTAAAAACCGAATTTTGTTAATTTTTATATATTAATCTATATATAATGATTATTTCATTCATTTTTAGATTATATTTACATCCATAAATTTCATTTAACTATTTCGTGGTTGAAGAAACATGAAATAATATTTTGTGAAATTTTGAATATAATCAGTTTTTTTACTTGGAAATTCAAATCCATAAATGTATATCATTTAAAAAAATTAATTAAATATTAAACTCATCAATATTATTTAAAAAATATTCAACTGATGAAACCTATCATCGTTAATTTTTTGTGAAACATATAGGTAGAATGATACTCTTTTTTTAAATAGATAATTAAATTTATAATTTTTTTTTATCATTTTTAAGATTTTTATATTAATTGAAATATTCTTCATTTTAAATTACAAATTTGACGGAGAAAGTACTATAACCTCAGTTTTTTCTAGACTATTTTTTTATGTTCATTGTTATCTTATATAAAGTTTCATTTAGGTATATTCTGTTACATAATAGATGTAATTTACATTTAATTATTAAAAAATATCTTCACATCTAACAATAATTTTATTTTAATCAAAAATAGGTATATATAGTTTCATAACATTCATCTATTTAATTGACATAAAGGGAGGTAGAGGGTCATTTTTTTAGTTATGTTCATGATTTATTATATTACTTTATCTCCAATTATTAAATTATTTATTAATATTTTCTTGTCAAAATATTTTTATCACTATTGGGGAGCCTACTATGGTGGAGTCTTCTTCCCATAGTAGATTTTACACATAGTGTTTAAGCATGATATTATAAATTTATTAATACATTAACATTGTCACAGGGATCTGAGGTTGAAAATTAAATTTTATAATAATGATAAACTAGATGGATATAATTAAATTTATTTCAAGTGTTATATCTCTCTTTAAAGACATTGGATGATTTGAGTTTAATAAACTTGTTAGAGTGGGTTAACCAGATGGTGAAAGATCAGTTTTTGGATATTGTAACTATAAAATATTTTAATGGATTTATTTCTACTTTATTCAATATTATATAGTTCACAATAAAAATATTTAATCTATCTAATTAAAAATGAAAATATAATTTCAAGATATGGATGAAATTAATTATAGTTTTATATAATTCAAAAAAAACTATATGGTGTGTTTTAAAACTAAATTTACTTCATCTTATGTTTTAAGAAATAACATATTGAAAAATCATGCATTAAATATGTGTTTTTAGATGTATAAAAATGAGATATGATTACTTACAGCCAATGAGAGGAATCCTTTTTTATGAGATTTATGTATAAAATCAATTTTTAAATTTTTTCCATACCTAATAACTCACTCCTTTTTTATTATGTAATAGAACTCCAGGTGATATGATCTAGAAATTAAATCATCAAATATATACCTTCATACATTATCACATGAATGGTATCATTACTAGAGGAGTATGTGATGGCAGTCATTTTTAATGAATAAAGAGCTAAATCAAATATCCAATGTAAAGACGATATGTAAGACAATCCACCACACATAATTTCTATAAAATCGAAAATGATGATGATTTAAATGCGGGAAATTTTATACAGATCCATCCGAAAAAACTATTTGATAATACAGGAAGAAATTTATTGATAGTTTTATTTAATATTTTATTTTCACCAATTTATCAAACTTATATAACATTTACAAATATCATATTTGGACAACCTTATTGAGATATTGGTGTGGGTGAATTTTTCACTAATAATAGGATTGTCATTTGGGAAACTAATTTTGGTAAAAAAGAACACCTGAGCGATGTAATAGGATTTAAGGTGGGTACCAACATTAATTTTTTTTTCCATACTAGTATGCAATCAAGGGATTCATAATTTTTCGAGGGAATAGATTCTTTGAATTTTTGTGTATAAGATATGTGTTAGTTTATAGATAAAAAGATTAATCATCATTAAATGCATTGTTAATAGAATCAGCATGCCAAACACAACCAATGTAGCCTTCCCAACCGACCTACATAGATTCTTCACCTCTTATTTGAGACCATACTATGTACTATTAGTCGCATGATGGGGATCTCTAAATTATATTATATCCTAGTGAACAATATATAATCTTATGTATTATATAAAACATCAGTCTATGTAGCATTGTCATGAAATAGTAACGATTCATGATATTATTGATGTAACTACTCAATTTCCACCTCCTACAATCGAGGTGGACATGGTTAGAGATAATGTGAATTATTTTTTACTTTGTCTTGTTATCCACATTCTTCATTTGACATTTGAGGTATGTTTTATTTTTAAATTTTAATTTCCTTTTTTATTTCACATAATATATAATATTTTCATATGTATACTTTATATAAGAGAGTTATAAATATAAGTAATTACATGATAAGAAATAAATGATTCATGAACCATAAATATTAGATACTTCCCAAAATTTTGAAGCACTGGAAAAATTATCCCTAAATTCATTTATAATGGGGGATAATTATGAGTTTTCAATAACAAATGAAATATGTAACCAAAACGATTCATTAATAATATCTTCGTAATATATCATACATCATTTTATTGGTGATGTTCTCATTATACCTTTTTATGTGATTTCTATTTAATTAAATTTCAATTTTATTTTCATTTTTAAAATAAATATATCTCATATTAAATTAATTTATTAATTATATAATTAGGTATCTCTATAATCATTGTATCAAAAATGAATGGATTTTATTATAGTTTTATTTATCCATAATGCATTTCAATAAATGTCTATTATTTAAGTATGGATGGTATGGTTTAATATATATATTTGAAAGATAAATAAATATAAATATGATTTTACCTGGATGGTGAGGGGTCTAGAGGTCTACAATGATAGAGATTTTGGTGGTCTAGTTTTCTAGGTCAATTGAAAAAAAAGTACATCACTATTTTAGATCTCTTCTAGGGTTTGGATGATTGGATTATCTTTGCACTCATTAGGTTGATGCAGGCATTGGTGGACCTCAACGATCCGATACCAAATTTCTCATATCAGTTTATGTGAGATGTTCAGAGAGGGTGATAGATGGTTTCTAGTTTTTGTCGAAGGGGTAAGATGTAGACGAAGTGTATTTGTCCTCGGCAACTATCAATGGATCTCATTGATTTGGATCTAGAATAGATGTAATCGCCGAAGTGTTAGAGAAGCTAATTGGGTCTAGATTAATGGAAGCTGATGCATCTGGTTCACATCATCCTTTAATGATGGGGTTTATATGAATGATCAACAAATATCTGGTAATGTTGGTTTGGAGGCGAGTTGAACTACGGTGGCATTGGGAGATTTTAATGGGGTTCTCAAATCTACTCGGCATTTAGATATCGTGGTGATAATTGAGAATGGGGTGAGAAATAATCATGGATATATTCTTTCAGCTATGGCTATGGTAGATATCATGGTAACGAATGAACAATCAACCACTAGGTGCCCCCATCTTGGTCTTATTGTATTTGAACTGAATTGATGACATTTTCATCCATGAATGATGTAATATCATAACACATAATGATGAAAGGGGACACCACCAATGTAATTTCTAATAAGGAAGCTATACATAAAAAATTCAAAATTTTTAAGCACTCCATCACTATCAGTCTAGTTCTACCTAGTGGAGAAAACACTATAAAATTGATAATGTGGTTCCTATGATTACTTGCACATGGGGTCCTTCTGACTGTAAATGCATTCCAATGTATTAGGGTTTCTACCATATAATTTTCTCTTTGGAGAATCCAATGTGAGAATCTTGGGGGATTAAATAAATTGTGTTAAATCCATATATGATTTTCATTCTAGAATGGTATTTTCAATTTAATCCATTTGTGATAAAAAAGACAAGAGATCAAATAATGGTCTAATTTTTTTTCTTAACATGATCTTATGGAATCCTATAATTTTATTTGACATTACCCCTATTGTGGAAATACTAATCAAAATGGATAGGTCTTATGTGGTTTCCCAATAAGCTCATTGTGCTAGTGTTATTGTAGAAGTTACTTTGATCTCTTGTCTGATTAGAAACATAGTATTATCTTCATTAGATGGTGATATCTACCTTAAAGTGGAATATGAATCGAATCATAATTTCTATTTGAATTGTCATGTAATTGGTCATGACAAGGATATATGTCACAATAATGTGTTTTTTAATTTTATTTCCTTAAAAGTATATATTTAAGATTCATGTAGGATGAAATTGAGAGAGTAGAAAGCACATAATAATTTGGTTTCTTTGGGTGGAATGTATTCATTTTTTGATTGGGATAAGGATAATGTCAATTCTAGTCCTATATGAATTGATGACGAGTCTAATCAGGCTCTTGTACCAATGAAAACTTATAATAATGAGAACCATGTGACTGAGGAATGCAGATCTTCATTGGTTGGATCAGGGCTATGAATTATTATCTCATTTACAAAGAAATTAGAGATGAATAATGAAGAGTTGGCTCATTATAAACCTTGTTAAAAATGGGACGTTTCATGCCTACTATCAATCATGCAATTGAGGAGCACCATAACCACTATAATAATGAAAATATTTCAAAGATATAATTGGAAATCAATAAACTAAGGGAAATATAGGGTTTCCATGGAAAAGGGGTATATATTAAATATGATTCCCCTAGAATTCATTCCTTTATTTAGGAGTTGTCAAAAGAAGAAAAAAACATGTGGATGATGAAGGAATCCAACTCGTCCCTCCATAGATTTCATGATGTAGGAATGAATACTCATTATTTATTCCACAAATGGTTACGAGTTCTCATGGGCCCTTATATTAAGAATTATAATGGTATGATGATTATTACTCTTCATATATGTTTGATTATGATTTTTGATGCATCTTATTTGGTCGTGGCATTATGGAATAACTACTTTTATGACTTCATCCATCATTTGTTATCTTTTCATTTGATTTTAAGAAAGTGTGATATGACTTTACCTATTTAGTATATACAGATATATATATATATATGATTATTATGTTACATTTTCATCCATTCATTATTAAGTAAGAATACATAAATAATGAAGAATGAAAATTGATTATAATTTCATTAATGTCCATCTTTATTTATTTTTGTGTAAATTATATGTCGTGTATTCTTCCCATATGAGTGCACAACATATTTTTCATGTTGTTACAATGGTGGAGTTTGTAATAAATTTATAGATTTATTGAATTGAAATGTAATATTATATTCAATTAGATTCTTAATCATAAATTATTATTAATATATATGTTTTTATATAACATATTAAAATTTAATAGTTTATGAAAATATTTTAACATGGTTCAATTCATAATAATTAATTCAATTAAATTTAATTATGTATGTGTGTAAGTATATATTTTTTTTTATTATTAATACTTTTTTATTATATATTTATATATGTGTGTATTTTTCCTTATTTTGAATGTATTGTTTCATAAGTATAGTTTCAGCTTCAATAAGGAATACTTCAATGCGTCTTTTATTTTTCATGATAATTTTTTTATAAAATAAATACATGAGAAACAAAAGATTTTCAGAAGGATAGTTTCATTACAAATCATTCATTTTAAACTAATAAGTTGTATTATAAATTTTATGAAATTATTGTTTATTTTAGTTTTTAATTATGTCACAACACATTGGAGAGATTTATTGAACCACATTAAAAATTTATTTTCAAAAAATATTATAGGATTGATTAATTTTTTGATGTATATTTAGAATGTTAACAATATGTATTTTATTATATAAAATGATGTTATAAAGTTTTCATAGAGGTTTTTTCCAACTATTTGTTATTTGATGTTATTTTCTACTATTTTCTGCTGTTGAAAATCTTTTTATAGGTGATATATAATTGTAATCTAACATATATTATAAAAAATAATAATTATCTTTTGATGTATGATATTTTTAAAACCGTTGTTGAAATAAATTTCAATGTTGGTTTTTTACAAACAACTAACATCAAAAGATACATTCATGACAATTTAAAATTACTAATGTTGAATGTCTCTCCCAATACAATATTTATTTGGGTATTAAACATAGGTTATGGTTAGAATAAATGTTAAAAGAGATTTCTCATTTCAATTTTATGAATAACTAAAGTTAAAAGCCTTTTTAAATTTTGTTATTTATAGAGACACATTGAACATTAGTTTTTTATAGAAACTAATGTTGAAAGTCCACCCATTACTAAATTTATCGAGAATTTCAATATTATCTTTTATAGTAACCAACATTAAATGTGTCTTTACAAATATTTTCAAATAATTAAAATTAATATTACTCTTTTAAATTTAACTATATTCATTTCACATTTTAAAAAATGTTTATAATTAAATAAATGAAAGATGAAAGGTTATTTTCTAGTAGTGTTGGATTGACAAAATCATGAATTTCTACCATAATAATATGTATTGGAAAATTGAATAAAAATATGTGAAAATTTCAATGTAAATGAGTAGTTTTTTTTATGGAAAATATAATAAGTATGGAATTTTATGTTATAAAGCATAGATTATGATTAGTGAAAACAAATTTAGATATTAATTAAAGGGAATTTAAATTCTAATATGATAATGGGAAATTGTGGTATAACCATTGTAAAAGGTGAAAATATGCTGATTTTATCTAACAATAATTAAATCGTTATGTTATGATATGATATTATGAGAGTCATGGGTTTGGATTTGCCGTGTATTTAATTGGAATATTATATATTCCATATGTTTAGCATGGATGTTGGATTCAGTGCCATAAAACCTAATTTTGTGTACATTATTATCACAAGTATTAATTAATTTTAATATTAATAAACTACTTATCACATAATGATTGAATTTCTACATGATGTATTATTGATAATGTCCTAAGAGTAGTTTTATCCCTAAAAGATCAAGTTAGATCCCTACTATGATGAGAACCTAGAAGTGCTATGACACTATTTTTGAGTATATGTTATATATCCATATTATTCCATTTGAGGGACTATAATGATACATTCTATTAGGGGTAGAGACTCATAGGACATTGATTGACCTTCTCATGGTGTACACCCTTAGTATTATCATGTAGGATATTATGAGGATGAGACCTACCAGTAGGAAATCAAAATTTCATTGTGTCATTGAATATTCTTTTCTACAAATGTATATATTGATCCTTAGACTTTCTGATTTTTAACAATGAATTTTATGAGTTGGTTACTTTGATATATTTACAACAACAAGGATGACTTATGTTCATGGCATGGTTGGATACGTTGGGTGCATTATAAATAATATTTCTTTAATAAATAATGTAAGAAAGGATTTTTCCCTTCCATTTTAATGGATGTTGATATCTTCGAACCTTTGAGGGAAATTATATACCCTAAATAAATCCACATTCATGTTCCTCTATATTCAAGTTCAATTTATGGGAAGTCAATGAAAGATAAATCAAGCACATAGATTGATGGCACTAGCATGGAACCTGCTCGAATTGAGATATCGTGATAATGGGATTATATTACACAGTAAGTGTATATATTAGACAACCTGTCATTGTGGATTAACTTTATTTTATATGTGTTCTTTAGCATGTTGTTATACGCTAATATAGGAATTTAGGTTGCTTTTCCTAATTCCACTAAGAAAGTGTCCTAGAGTGTCCATTATAAGTGTACCTATAATCTCAGTTAAATAATAAATTATTATTATTATTTAGGAAGACTAATAGAAATTATTACCATATGACGTATAATAATTATTAATTTATTCTAGATCTCTAATATTCTATCACAAGTTATTTGAGAGAATATAATGTTAGTGGAATATTAAATAAATATTTATTTTCTATTTAGTGAATATTATATTCATTTACTTATTAGTGAATAATGCAGTGATATTTATTTAATAATTAAATGAACATTATTCAAGTAATGATAATTATTGTGGATTAATGGAGGACCAATTGTTATGGTTCATTTAGAAATAATAAATAATAAATATTATATGATTAAATAATATTTAATTTACTTTCAATGTTAGGTGAATGTCGAGAAATAATAATATTATTTTTTATTATTTGATATAGGTTTTTCACTATGATTAAATAAATAATTAAGGTCACTTGGTCAATTATTTTATTTGAAACCTAGTTATATATAATCCCCATGATGTTATATTCTCAATAAGAAAATTCATTTTGTTTTTGTTGTGCACAATAATTTTTGAGAATCCTCTAAAGCCCTAAAAAGATATATTATCCAAGAAAACTCCCTATAATAGAGAGAAATATTCCTCTCCTAGAACAAGGTGAATTATTTGGAAGATTTTCTCATAACCATCAATAGAGGATGATGCAAGCTTAAGGATATGGCATTCCATCACCTTGAAATTCCATCGATGATGTTTAAAGATTCATGGAACACGTGTGGATCACTGTTGGTGGGAATTTGTAGTTGATTTATAAAATAAAATGATGGTGCAATGAATATTTGTTTCTTGATTCATCATGGAAGAAATAATTCCAACAATTTTATTTCATTAATTAATTAAATTAATTATAAATAATATTTGACGATCCTTCCTCTAGTTCTGGCTTCTTTTTTATTGTCTGATTCGTTGATTTAATTCTATTGATCACTATGTTCAACATTTCATAAAACCTCATATTAATAATCAATCATGGAAAAAAAATCCATGTTGGGAACCTCCCATTACACGCTACACCATCACAAAGAACCTATATGTGGCAATAAAGTATTCACTTGATTATTTATAATTATATAAAGATCGTTACTGATTTAATCATTTGTGATATTCTTTTTCAATTCAATTTCAGTTGTTCTTTTAATCCTAATAATGAGATCTACATACTCCATAATTGATTCTCAGATATATTATT
Source organism: Viscum album (assembly GCA_963277665.1). Classification (NCBI taxonomy): domain Eukaryota; kingdom Viridiplantae; phylum Streptophyta; class Magnoliopsida; order Santalales; family Viscaceae; genus Viscum; species Viscum album. Next base: position 284,223,315 of record OY728153.1, on the reverse strand, counting down.
GAAAAAATTGTTTTTATGATGAAAATAAAATCTAGGAAATTATCCATATGTGATAAGGATCCTTTAAAAAAACAAAAAAGTAGAGAATTTGTAACTATATTTACATTTTGTGTACTTGTGTTCAATATACCATGAATTAATGCATTAATTACTCAATCTCTATGCAATGATGACATGTGGAGTAGTGAGTTATTACACCATGTTTTGACCCGACTAGATTGGTTCATAGTCAGTAGGATTACATTCTATGTAGCCTATATACATGATGTGTAGTCCCTTTGAGACACAAATGAGCCGATTATTCCATACACAGCCAACAAGACATGTGACCAAGTAATTCAGAGATCACATGACATATATCCCATTGGATACACCGTGTACTGTAGTTTCTATGGTACAGTTCACATGCCGAGTCCCTAGGCGAGTATCTCAGATAGACCGTGAGAGATGTGCATGTTGTATAGCTCTCATGTACATTCCATGTACATATACCAAATTACACAGATTTAAATTTTTTTTATTATATTATGTAATCATTGATAAATGTTTTTGCGTGTGGTTATTAAGTTTATTAGACAAAAGATGTGATGGGATTTAATATATATATATACATATCATTATGTGTGTGTGGGTGATTAATTAATATATGTGTGATGTTCAGAACTACATATCATGTATGAGTCATATTAAAGTTGTTACTCTATGTCAATTGATACATAACACATGACCTAAAAATCATGTAATTCATGTAATCACTATGTTAATAATACAGATCGTGAATGTATATGATAATTCATGTATGATATATGTCACAAAAGGTAAAACTATATACTACTATAATACATGTTCGGTAAATTAAGATAGGAATTCACCATGATTCCTCCAAGGTTAATTTTGTAAATAGTTAATTTTAAATGAGTTTATTTAATTTTTAAAAATTATTAAGGATGAGAATCTCATGGAAATTTGGGAATTAATTAAGATAAAATAATTTATTAATTAATTTTTATAATTAATTTATTAGAGTCATATTTATAATAAATATTAATGTTTAAGAGTTGAATGCTAGTTTATTAAATGCGTAATTAGTTTCATGAAATTGGATAATCATGATCATTTACAAGGCCTTTGTATTTGATTGGGTTCAATTAATTTACTATTATATAAAATATTTAGTCTACATTCCTACTCTCCAAATATTATGTAGGGAATACGTGTCTTTATTTTCTTTTATGAAATCATTTTTCCCTCACATGCATGTGAGAAAAATAATATGTAATGGATAGACCACCCACTCTAGTAGAGGTGGTTCATGTTTTGGGTTGAGGTGAATCCAATTCGATATAGATACATTGGATATGTCACGAACCTTGTCGGGTCGCCATCCGACCCGGTGCCCGACTCGGTCTGTGGCATGACTCGAAGGGCGTTCCCAATCCCCACGGGCTGGCAACCAGTATAAGGCATCAAAACAAACAGATGAGAATGGTTTTTTACATAAAAATAAAAAAACATATAAACAGAAATGAACACAATAAGACAGGTAAACAATTGTAGTGGAAAATAAAATTAGAGATAATCAACTAGACGTACCACTAAGGGACCCCACGGGTCACCACCGACATAGAACCACACTTTCCCGAAAGCAACCCAAGTCTAAAACCTGAAACTAAAAGTAAAGTAGGGGTGAGCACCGAGAGGCTCAATAGGAAAGCCAATGAAAAATTCAACAACGCTTCATGCCCTAGCCTTTAATAAGAAATCCAATCATGCAAGTTTGAAAATAAGACCTATTAAAATAATGTTTTCCACTCTATTAAAAATTTATGTAATAGGTTTCACTTGTATGGAAAACATTTCATTTCCAATATGTTTTAAAAAAAGGGAATCAAGCATGCGTTAAAATTTTGAAATGAAAAGCGATAAGTTAATAATAAAATCTGTATTTTCACAAATGAAGCATTAGATATGAACTAATTAAAATGGAAGTCACACCACAAGTAACATGTCACAAACAAGCACCATTGGAAATCCCTAACGGTAACTAGCACAAGTGGGACCCTAGAGACTTCGTACCTCGGTGAAATTTAACCATCAAAATTATTTGTTCCCGTGCACGAGCCACTAGACAGGGAAACACATCCATAACCTTGTAGTCCCCAACATTATCACATGTTTATTTAGTGTTTTTGCGTCAATCCTACTAGAATGAACCGGGAAAAAACTCTACCATGTCACCTAGAATACTCGTCCTAGTCCGCCCACCTAGATACCTGAGGTTTCTTATGTGCTCTATTCCAAAAATGTGGTGAGTTTTTATCAAAAGAAAAAAAAATGAACATAACACATTCTTTATCCTAAAAACTCACTAAACCGCTCACCACATTTCTCCCTCCTTAAGCGCATTCCCCACTTTCACATTACATAAAGAAAAATCCCCAACATTAGGCACATATTCGTACACACAACAGACAAGTCATTTTCTAAAACCAAGGGGTTTGCCTTAGGAGGGGTTTTTTCCAATTTTACAAACCATTTCAAAGGGCCAAATAGGTTTTATGGTTTCACAAATAATAGTTTTCATTTTTGAACATATAATCATCTAAACTCTTTCCAAAACCTTTTTAAAATCCCAATTTAACAATCTACATGTTACATATAAAAAACAAGCTTTAAATCATTCTTAAAATGATGCAATTCATTTATAAAATTCCAAATGGCATTATTAAAACATTACATTTTTTTTCAAATCAAATGCATAACCATTATTAGGGAATGCACCCAAATTTCATAACATGTAAATATAACATATATATACATATAACATATTTTCAAAGAAAGCAAGAAATTATGAAATTCAAACTAAAGGCATAGGCATAAGAGACCTTCCTCAAACATGTTTTTGTTTGTCGATGACCACGCGAACCGATCCTTGGCACATACACACACGTGCATGTATATATATATACACCCCTAGATGCATTGAACATATTCCCTGCGCCATGAGGGAATATGCACAATGAAGGAATATATATATACATGCCTTACCATATGCATGTGCATGTAAGGATCCTCAATACTCGTGACCCAAAACCATCGCTGTGAAGTCCAACACACTACACATATAATTTAATAAAACAATTCAAACACTTAAACTATCTATAAAACACTTCAAAATAACACATCAAAGACTCACGCTAATGACACACTCAACTTCAAGTTGGGAAGCCACTTTGAAACCAAATTTACAACAATTAGACATTAAAACATACCTTACATAATTTAAAATAATTTACAATACATGTTGAGGAATTCACAAAAAGATACACACAAGCCCCAATAACATTTTGAAAAATGAAGCACAATAAAAACCTTTGAAAACTCCATCTGCATCACCCACACAATGAAAATAACCAACTGCATAATTAAAATGACCATTTTTTTAATTAAACAAACTGCTGGGAAATTTATTAAACAATTTTCAAAATGCATCGAATGACTCAAAATGACAAAGGCTTAATAAAAAATTATTTTATGACTACATGAACATAGACGCTACACTAAAACATCATCTGCACCCTTTGCACACACTAAAAAATTAACTGCACAATTTGTAAAGCACTATTTAAATTGTTCAACATGGGTTTTCATAGAAACAAATACTCATATCATATAAACATACCACTAAACTCATAAACACATCATAAAAATATACTAAACCTTAAGTAAAATCGAAATCGCATCAAACAAAAAAAGTTAATAAACATGATAAATTAACTAAATTCACGAATCAATTTATCAACAATAATTTTATGAGGGACCCCCTACCTCGATGTACGATAAATTCACCAATTTGGTGTGCAAAGTCCACCGCACTTTAATCTCACATAAAACCACTCAAATAAAGCCTAAAATAAAATCATTAAACCATTTATAATCAAAATCGAAACAAGGAAAATCCCAAAACCGTAACCTGGAAAAACTAATACCCTAACGGAGGAGACCTACCATGGCGATTTCCACCGGCGGTGAAAGGAGAGGGGTTGTCAGAGGAGGCCGCACCGGCGGAGGCCGTGCAAGAGAAGGATGAACAGGAGGCAGCCACCTGGGATGGGGCTGGGGTGGAGTTAGACAGGAGGAGGGGCACGCACAGCTGGAAGAGGAGCGGACGGGAGGGGGTGCGTTGGTCTTGTTCCCCGGAGATGGAGCGGAGCGGAGGGATGTCGGGGGGTTGTCCTGCTGGAAGAGAGGAGGGGTGGGCGGCGAACTAGGGTTAGGAAGGGGGCACGCTGCGCAAAACAGGAGGGGAAGGGGGGTCCACATGGGGAGAGGGGAGAGAAATAGGGGAGAGAAAAGAGAGGGAAAAAAAGAACATAAAATTAAATGAAATAAAATAAAATAAAAATAAAATTATAAAACAAAATTCCAATTAATCATAACATTTTTTTACTAATAATGAAATAAAAATAATAATAACCAGAATAATAAAAATGACCAAATTATAACATCACCTGAAATGATTATAATAAGAATAACCGAATTGAGATATGACCTTAAATAATAATTATATTAATAGTAAGACTTAAATAATAAAACTAGTTACAAAAATAATTTCACTAATTATAGAGTCTGGACACCGCGCACAAGCTCTTGTGTGCTCGCGACATAGTCACGTGCTAGTGAAATAATAAATTTTATTATAAAAGTTTTCTTATTATTGTTGGGCACTACACATAGTTGCTCACTGCATAAGGTCAAAAAAAATTCTTTAATACAAAACAGGTTGAAACCGCAACTCAAAAGCAAGACCCAAAATAATTAAAATTAAACATAGCATCGAGTCAGGGTGTGACAATTCTCCCCACCATGACACTTTATGCCCCCAGAAAGTCCCAAAAGACTAGGTCAACCAAGAGTTCCAAGGGAGACCGTGAAGACTCTTAAAACCAAACCTCAATCGCCCAAAGACCGAGCATTCAAAATGCCGATGACCTGAAACATCAAAGATCTCAAAATCAGAATCACCAGAAAAAATGAACAACAACAAGGAATTCACCTCGAAACAGAACTACAACATGGAATACCCCGACACCAGACTTATGGATCACTTGGGCCGCTCGAGACCACCAAGTACACTCGTCCAGCGACCCACTACTCAATCTAACCAGTTACTATGTTCCAGGTAGGGCAGAGCAGAATAAATGGGTCACCCTGACAAGTACATTTTGAAAACGGAGTTTTTCCACAAATTCTCCCAGTGGTGGTATCCCCACCATATTAGGATTATTGTCCAGCATTGCTTCTCCAAACCAAATGACTCACAAGCTCAGTCAAACATCTAACATTGGCTCGACCATCCAAGCTCCCTACATTTAACCCACACAAGAGGGGAAATCGACGAGACCCAAGGTGGGTCTCCCAACCATTTAGAAATTTACTAACACAATGGAACCTGCACGGGCATTCCCAGTTTACTTTGAGCAATACTAACTGAACCCTTCATCACGATCCCACCACACGAGCCGACCTGCACAGATTATTCCTACAGTGGAAACCACTCTACCATGTGAGATAACTTTGATAGCAGAAACCCCTAACTAGGAGGTGAACCAGATAGGCGCACGCCAATTCCACAAGACATGAGAATCTACAACCACAAGAAGGTTCGCGGATCACGCCTACTGGCTTTACAAGAATACGTATTTTATGAACCTCTTTAAGGCCCAAGAGGAACCCCCCACAAACTAAGACTGCAATAACGATACACTACCTTCATACCCATCACAACAAAATGAAGCCTTCAGAGGCGATACTGCAATTAATAAATTTAAGTTATCTCCATCCTTCATTGTGGACTTAAGTCGGATCAAGATCATCCCATGTCCGATAAGTTTTGAATGCGCGGAAGCTTCACCCTGAGACCTATGGCTGGGGCCCTAATGTCTGAAGCATCTACAACCTCATCATTGTAAGCTAACCACCTGTGACTGGAACTTCCTATTCTGGAAAAGCAACCTGCATACTACTCCTCATCCCCCCAAGCGGACACTCCGTCAATATACAAACTAATAATTTCCAAGAACGACTTAGGGTGTCCGACTAACCACACTAGAGGTATGATATTGAGAGTTCTGGCAAACGCGCGACACAAACTGACGAGAGGGGCACTCGAAGAACAAGTCCCTTTGGTTCACACTCCTCATCGGATGAGGAACCAGCACTTACCACAATATGAGCAAGACCATGACTATTATGAGTTTTGAGCATATTTTTCCACACAACCTATGGAGAACATGAAACTAGCTCATTAGAAAGGTCAAACACATATCTTTATCCACCCGTTGACCGATCGAGCACCTATGAGATCCACCACTTTATCTTTCCTTCACTCCCTTAGGCGTGACTGTGGGATATGGCTATTCTTGAGGATCGCTCACGATATCCTCATTTTCAACGAAAACGGAATGATCATTGTTCACTAGTTCAGTCCTGCTCGTCGAGGCATACTCGAGACAACTTACACCCACAAAAATTTTGGAGTTCCACCAAAACCAGAGACACATAAAACTCTCCCAAATAATTCAACGATATCTAACTGACCTCGATGTATTTAGACAGTAGACACTACTGAGCAGACCCCAACTCTGCCACTCCACTAGGAGTCTGGGCTGAGCCAAGCACAGAGAGACCTACTAGAAACCCATGGGAACTTTCTAGGGGGCATATCCGAAACAAGAAAAAGAAAACATCATTCCACAAATCCAAACACATCACAAAACAAACATCCACATTCCAAGAAAAAATCCAATAATTCCAATTTAAAACATCAATTCAATTTTAAATAAAAACACTAGCTTGAAAAAAAAAGAACAGTGCAATAAGACCGAACAACTCTTTTGAACTCTTCACTTTCACTCCGAAATTAATTTTTTTTTCAAATTTCAAAAACCATTTAAGCACAAAACTCATTTTATAGAAAAACCCACTTTTAAGGAAATAAGAACCAGCCTTAGAAATAAACCACCCACCACTGATATTCCTGGATGCCTCGCAGATTTTCATTTCCATGCCACCCAGGCACCCATCCACACAATCCACCAACTATCCATTAATCACTTCCACATGCCCACACAAGCATCCATAGGAATACCACTGTACAAAGCAAGCTTTTTCCGCTTTCAAAAATAAAACATTCTCAATATTTCAAAAAAATACTCTTTTTTCAAAAATCATTTCGAAGATTCATGATAAAATTTCAAAATTCGTTCAATTTCTAAAAAAACCCACTTCAATTTAAGATAACCCAAGACATTATTTTAGGAATTCAATTTTCAACAAATCAAACACCAAATTTCCAAAAACAAGGTCCAAGAGAAATTTACCCCAAAAATCCTGTCAAACACACACCAAAATAAAATAAGAGCAACACCAAAGTCCACATCCCTTTTTAAAGGAAAAAAATATTGCGCCAATACCAAAATTGAAGCAAGATATCACAAACATTAAAGCACCTGGGCGGAGGACTAGTGGTCGTGTATAACACAGCTACATGGTTTAGCAGACCATGCCCTAGGCAAGCACCAACCACTAGGAGTGTGGAACCGTACTCCCGAGCATCACATGGGTCGCTACTCCATGTGAGACCGCGCGCAGTACTGGTTTACTCCCATTGTCATCCCCCATCCACAAAGGCCAAAGACAAAACATAAATCCCGAACAACCCCTTGTTTCTTGAGGATCTGAATGAGCAAGAGTATGCGACGCTATTCCCACACCTACCACTCGAGTACTGACAATCCTATCACTGATCTACCTGACATCCCCAATAACAAGAACAAAACCTTCCTCTGATACCATTTTTTCACAAACCAAGTCGGGTTTCCATCCGACCCGGTGCCCGACTTGATCTACAGAATGACCTGAAGGGAATTCCCGATCACCACAGGCTGGCAACCAGTATCGGGCATCAAAACAAGTACATGAGATTGGTTTATCCCATAAAAATAAAAAAAACAGATAAACAGAAATGAACACAATAAGACATGTAAACAATTGCAGTGGAAAATAAAATTATAGATAATCAACTATACGTACATCTAGGTGACCCCATGGGTAATCACCGACATAGAACAACACTTTCCTGAAATCAACCCAAGTCTAAAACCTGGAACTAAAAGTAAAGTAGGCGTGAGCACCGAGATGCTCAGTATGAAAGCCAAAGAAAAATTCAACAATGCCTCATGCCCCTGCCTTTAATAAGAAATCCAATCATGCAAGTTTTAAAATAAGACCTATTAAAATAATGTTTTCCACTCCATTAAAAATTTAAGTAACAGGTTTCACTTGTAAGGAAAACATTTCATTTCCAATATGTTTTTAAAAAATGGAATCAATAATGCATTAACCATTTGAAATGAAAAGCGAGAATTTAATAATAAAATGTGGTTTTTCACAAATGAAGCATTAGATATGAAACAATGAAAATGGAAATCACACCAAAAGTAACATGTCACAAACAAGCACCATGGGCAATCCCTAACGGTAACTAGAACAAGTGGGACCCTAGAGACCTCATACCTCGGTGAAATGTAACCATCAAAATTATCTGTTCTCATGCACGAGCCACTAGACAGGGAAACACATCAATAAACTATTGGTCCCCAACATCATCACATGTTTAGTTGGTGTTGTTGCGTCAATCCTACTAGACTGATTCGGGACGAAACCATGCTGTGTCATCTAGCGTACTAGTCCTAGTCCGCCCACCTAGATACCTGAGGTTTCCCATGTGCTCTATTCCAAAAAGGTGGTGAGTTTTTATCAAAAGAAAATAAATGAACATCACACTTTATTTATAATAAAAACCCACTAATCCCTCACCACTGTTCTCCCTCCTTAATCGCATTCCCCTCTTTCTCATTACATAAATCATAATCCCCAACATTAGGCACATATTTGTACACTCAACATACAAGTCATTTTCTAAAACCAAGGGGTTTTCCTTAGGAGGGGTTTTTTCCAATTTTAAAAACCATTTCAAAGGTCCAAACAGGCTTTATGGTTTCACAAATAATAGTTTTCATTTTTGAACATATAATCATCTAAACTCTTTGGAAAACATTTTTAAAATCCCAATTTAACAATCTACATGTTACATATAAAAAAACAATATTGAACGCTATCTTAAAATGATGCAATTAATTTATGAATGTCCAAATGGCATTACTAATACATTACATTTTTTTCCAAAACAAATGCATAACCATTATTAGCGAATGCACCCAAATTTCATAACATGTAAATATAACATATATATACATATAGCATATTTTCAAAGAAATCAAGAAATTATGAAATTCAAACTAAAGGTATAGGCATAAGAGACCTACCTCAAACATGTTGTTGTTTGTCGATGACCACTCGAACTGATCCTTGGCACATACACGCACGTGAATGTATACATATATATATACACCCCTAGATGCATTTCACATATTCCCCGCGCCATGAGGGAATATGCACAATGAGGGAATATATATATATATATGCCTTACCACATGCATGTGCATGCAGGGATCCTCAATACTCGTGACCCAAAACCATCAGAGCGAAGTCCAACAGACTACACATATAATTTAATAAAACAATTCAAACACTTAAACAATATATAAAACACTTAAAAATAACACATCAAAGACTCACGCCAATGACACACTCAACTTCAACTTGGGAAGCCACTTTGAAAACAAATTTACAATAATTAGACATTAAAATATACCTTAAATAATTTAAAATAATTTACAATACATGTTGAGGAATGCAAAACAAGACACACACGAACCCCAATTCAATTTTGAAAAATGATGCACAATAAAAACCTTTGAAAACTCTATCTGTATCACCCACAAAATTAAAATAACTAACTGCATAATTAAAATGACCATTTTTTTAATTAAACAAACTGTTGGGAAATTTATTAAACAGTTTTCAAAATGTATCGAATGACTCAAAATGAAAAAGGCTTAATCAGAAATTATTTTATGACTACATGCACATAGACGCTACACTAAAACATCAACTGCACCCTTTTCACGCACTAACAAATTAACTTCACAATTTATAAATCACTATTTAAATAGTTCAACATGGGTTTTCAGATCAACAAATACTCATATCATATAAACATACAACTAAACTCATAAACACATCATAAAAATATACTAAACCTTAAGTAAATTCTAAATCGAATCAAACAAAAAAGTTATTAAACCTGATAAATTAATTAAATTCATGAATCAATTTATCAACAATAATTTTATGAGGGAATGCCTACCTCGATGTAGGATAACTTCACCAATTTGGTGCGCAAAGTCAATTGCACCTCAATCGCACTTAAAACCACTCAAATAAAGCCTAAAATGAAATCATTAAACCATTTATAATCCAAATTGAAACAAGGAGAATCCCAAAATCGTAACCCAGAAAAACCAATACCGTAATGGAGGAGACCTACCATGGCGATTTCCACCGGCGGTAAAAGGAGAGGGGTTTTCGGAGGAGGCCGCACCGGCGGAGGCCGTGCAAGAGAAGGATTAATAGGAGGTGGCCGCACAGGATGGGGTCAGGGTGGCGTCAGACGGGAGGAGGGGCACGCGTAGCCGGAAGAGGAGCGGACGAGAGGGGTGTGTCGGTCATGTTCTCCAGAGACGGAGCGGAGCGGAGGGATGTCGGGGGGTTGTCCTGCCAGAAGAGAGGAGGGGCAGGCGACGACCTAGGGTTAGGAAGGGGGCGCGCTGCGCAAAATAGGAGGCGGAAGGGGGGTCCGCATGGGGATATGGGAGAGAAAGAGGGGAGAGAAAAGAGAGGAAAAAAGAGAGATAAAATCGAGGGAAAAAAGAACATAAAATAAAATGAAATAAAATAAAATAAAAATAAAATAATAAAACAAAATTCCAATTAATGATAACATTTTTTTTACTAATAATGAAATAAAAATAATAATAACCAGAATAATAAAAATGACCAAATTAAAACATCAACTGAAATGATAATAATAATAATAAACTAATTGAGATATGAACTTAAATAATAATTATATTAATAATAAGACTTAAATAATAAAACTAGTTAAAAAAATAATTGCACTAATTATAGAGTCTGGACACCACACACAAGCTCATGTGTTCTCGCGACATAGTCATGTTCTAGTGAAATAATAAATTTTATCATAAAAGTTTTCTTATTAATGTTGGGCACTACACACAGTCGCACACTGCATAAGGTCAAGAAAAATTCTTTAATACAAAACTGGTTGAAACCCCAACTCATAAGCAAGACCCAAAATAATTAAAATAAAACATAACGTCGGGTCAGGATGTGACAGGATAAAATTCGAAACGCTTTAACAATAAACTTAATTAGTTCTAGTTGTTTTCCCATTGGTCATTGATTAGTTTATCGACCGTTAGATAAAATTAACAATAGTAAAATCTCATGTTCATAACATTTATTATTTTATTTCTATCAGGTTTCATGGTTATTTCATTAGGGATGTTTCCTCATGATCACACAATTTAAATAAATTAATGAGCATGCAAGATGGAACTAAAATAAATTTCCTTATGCATAAATATTATCTATCATATAGTAAATAAGTTAATTAAATAAACATAATAATAATAAGAATGTAATAAAAATAATAATTGGAATTTTATGAATAAAATGATAAAATCCCTCAATTAAATATATTAAGTTGGTATATCCTTCCACTACTTTAGTCACAATCGAACCATAATTCGATTTTCTTAACCCGTAATTGTTTTGGTGGTTTCAGTCATCCGAATATTCCAATGTGATGTTTTGGGTTTACATAACTCAGTTCACAAGAATGTTTGACTTCTGAAGTGGTACATTGGGTAACTAAGAGGAAAAGGTAAAGAAATCCAAATATAATGATTTCAGGATTGGGGAGGTCACTTAATGGATCAAGGAATTGTGAGTTAAGGAAGTATGTATTTTGAATTCCTACCTAGAACCATTAAATTTTCTTGAACAAACCAATTTGGGGCCATAAGACATGGAATATGAATCATTTCCACTAGTATATCCAAGAAACATGATTTTATGAATCCCATAGTGAGGGCTATTGGGTTTCAAAAAAATAGTAGGAGAGTAATAAATATAATATTTATTTACTTCTCTAAATTTCATTAGATAAAGTAATAAAAATATCTTTATCTTATTTATAAAAGTAAATAATATTGAAATCAAACATTTCATTATGATCCCAATATGAGAAGGGAAACCATTACACTCCAACCAATTTAAAATAATGAAAATTGTGTGTATGTGCCATCCTGCACCATGAAAAGAAATTATATGTTCCTGAAGAAACATTTCCTAAAGCTCCAGGTAATGAGTCAAGTGATGAAGATCTATCTCTCTATGAGAAACATTAGAATGATTCTACAGATGTTCAATGTTTCTTGTTATCAGACAAGTCCAATATGATTTTGATGCAACATGAAGATATTCATTACTATATTATCGTGTCTCGTATTCTTGATCATTATGAAGAGAAGGTGAGAAAAGTGAGGTGTGAGATCTCCAATGATTTATTTACAACTATGTATAGAGAGTATGCGTCAGCTGGGCCTTATGTAATAAATTTTATTGGATTCAGTGTACACCTAGATACCTTTGGGGTTAAATTAGGAGATTAGTTATGACGAGATATCATACATTCATCACATACAAAGACCCTCTCCATCTTTATTTTTAATTAAAACATAATAAATAATGATAATATTCTTCTGGAACATATTACATTGATTCTCCAAGTTGATAAGGACATGAGACGGGATAATTTCATTGTCCTTATGGTTGATAAGAAAATGAAGAACAAGGAAATCATTCCAAATGTATATAAATAGTGTAATTCTCCCAAGAATCATCCTTCCAAGAAGAGGTAGATCTAGAGGAATGGTATGGGAAAGGAGGGGGTGTGTTTCTCATGTGCCATGTTAGGCCACTAGATGAGGAACGACACCTAAAAGCAAGGGGAAGATGAATTTCCATTAATTAACGAGTGTAATCATTAAATACTACAAATTGGGTTTTAGATATATCTTTTGGGTCTCACTTATGTATCCATGTGCATGAACCAAGTATATTTCGAAATATTTCTAGAAGAGAGGTTGATTTGAAAGCTGAAAATGGTGTGAGACTAGCTACTCTGGACATTGGTGAATACCACCTTTCATTGCAGACATGAATGATTTTGGTTTTAAAATATTTTTATTATGTACCAATGGTTACCAATAATGTAATTTTGGTATCATTCCTATATGCATATGGGATTGTTTTCATGTTTTCAAAAAAAAATGATTTTTATTTTTTAAAGACAAAATATATTATGGTATGACATACTTAAATAGTGGTGTTTAAAAATTAAATTATGAAAACAATATTTTTGAAATTGATAAAGAATCATGTTCACAAAAATTATATAATACCTGTCACGACCAGACCCCGACCCTACCCGGGCTCGAGCCGCAACTACCCCAGGCCCGCCTCCATAGGCCAGGGGCTGGCGACCAGTGCCGAAGGCACAATAACTCGGGGAGGCCTTTGCCTAAACACCTGTACACACACACGCAGCACACTCAATGAAAAAGTGCAGAGTAAAGAAAGAGAAAGCAGAGTAAAAAAGAAAAACTTCTATATATATATATACCACAAAGTGCATCGACCACTACAAGTACAAAGTGCTAAAAAAGGAAAAAAGGGGAAAAACACGCACCCAACCAAAAGTGCCAAAACCCGGAAACAAATAACAAAAGAAACAGCTGATGGGTCTCCCACCTGGAACCCGGCTACAACCACCGCACGCGGTCCAAGCTCCCGAGCTCCTATGCTCCACTGAAGTCACGCTCCACCTGTCCGTCGTCTGCAAGGGCACACCAAGTGCGGGAAAATCCCAAGCAGGGGTGAGTATAAAAGTACTCAGTAGGATACCCCGAAGGCTCGAGGGAGAAAGAAAGGAGGTACCGAAGGGTGAGCAGTAGAGTGAACATGAAAAGTTGAGAAGTACAACTGAAAGTGAAGTAAAGAGTCCAGCTCAACCCAACAAGATAAATGTAGAAGACTCATCCTAACACAAGGAGATAGGAACGGTGAGAAGATGCACTTCTCATCGAGCTTTCGTTGTCTATAGTAGGAGAGTAGACTCGTCCAACCATGAGAAGCTAGACACGGAAAGCACGTGGCATACCCCGCGCATCTTCGCCTCTCCTGGAAGGAGAGCAGCCAAAACCCAAGGAGTGGGTACTCGTATGAGGTATATATATATATATATGCTCTGCCAAGAAGCCCGAACAAGCTCATAAGGGGATCTCCGTCCCATAGCTCAGCCCAAGAAAACAAGCAGCCAACAGTCCCAGACATAACCCATCATCGTCGCCCAGTAACCTGCACGTCTGCCCTGAACCGCAAGCCAAGGGTCTCAGTCACCGCACCATGATACTATCCTCTTTGGGTGGCACTGACTCGCCCGCACGGTTTTAGATCGCGTCACATGAACACGTGTCGGTGGGGAAAGTTCCCCTCATACTTGAGAGTTCTAGGGAAAGTCCAACCACACCTCATCACTGCCCTGCAGTCGAGAGGTCTCCTCAATGTCAAGTCGTCACAACACTAACCCGCACAACCAAGGGTCCCGCTCTAGTCAACACGGAGGAAAAGCCACATACTAGCCTAGTCGGAAGGACTGAGTCTGGAATGCCATCTAGTGTCCCACTGCCCAGCCCCACTGGAGGGTAATTCATAACCAAATGTCGGGTGACCCACTGCCCAGCCCTACTGGAGGGTAAACCTTAATACATCGACAGGTGACCCACTACCCCGCCCTGCTAGAGGGTAGACCATAAGACGTCATCAGGCGACCCACTGCCCAGCCCCGCTGGAGGGTAGACCATAACACATCATCAGGCGACCCACTGCCCAGCCCCACTGGAGGGTAGACCTGGAATAAGTCGACAGGTGACCCACTGCCCTGCCTTTCTGGAGGGTAGACCTGGAACTAGATGACGGGCGACCCACTGCCCAGCCCCGCTGGAGGGTAGACCCTAAGAGGTTGTCGGGTTACCCACTGCCCAGTCTCTGCTGGAGGGTAGATCCTAATAGCATCGGGTGACCCACTGCCCAGTCTCTGCTGGGGGGTAGACCCTAATAGCGTTGGGTGACCCACTGCCGAGTCTCTGCTGGAGGGTAGACCCTAATAGCGTCGGGTGACCCACTACCCAGTCTCTGATGGAGGGTAGACCCTAATAGCGTCCGGTGACCCACTTCCCAGTCTCTACTGGAAGGGTAGACCCTAATAGCTAGTGAGCAACCCACTGCCCAGCCCTGCTGGAGGGTAAGCCCGAGGAAGTCGATGAGTAACCCACTTCGCAGCCCCGCTAGAGGGTAAAACTCAGAACCGCTCTGCCATCTCTACAGGAGGGTACAACACTTGCCAACTGAACACGGAGTGGGTATCGCGCAACCTCCTAACTCCAGAACAACTCACCCAAAAGAGGTACATCGTCTGCTCCAACACTGGGTGTCACTAGCACCACTACCGGCCAATCCATCGAGAGCGAAACCAGGGGAGACTACTCAACCCTGCTGGTCAAACAAACAAGCACAAAGCCAGGGGAGATAAACTCCACCCTGCTAGCCCAAACCAACGAGCACAAAGGGACCCTCTACGCAGCGAGAGGTCCAAGTACGCAAGGCAGAACTCGGCACAAACATGGGGCCCACACAACATGCGGCCCCATGTCAACCCCAACTGAGCAGAGAAACGTCTCAGGTACAAACCACACGTACCTCCAAGCGCTCCCGTATACTCCCAGAGTATACGACGTCCCTGCCCAAAGGCTATCGTTCACACGGCACCTAGCGTCAATACGAAGGTGTGACGTAACAACTCTACCACAAAGGCCAAGGCACGGCCAACCACATCTCTTTAAACACCAACAACACTCACCTAGGAGTGCACGCGCTCATACGCCAACGGTCCGCTACGGACACGGTAGAAGGACCACCACTGGAGCACCTTCCATGCTTCTACATTTAATATGATCACGTAAAAGGCTCCGCTCGCCTGAACGGATTACACCGCTGTAATCCTCGTGGAAAAACACGTGAGATAGATTACTTACTCGCCCGAAATGGTCAACCGGTGCAAAGGTACTATTCACCGTGACCAACCCGCGTGGTGCGCACCCCAGAATCCCGAAGCTGAACAAACGGAGGACACCACTACGTTCCCCTCGAAAAAACACACGGGATTGACTACTCAATCACCCAAAACGGCCACCTGGTGCAAAAGGTACTATTCACTGTAGCTCGGTCAGGTGGGACCCACAGCACATCTCCGAAAAAGGTCGGGCGGACTACTTCATCGCAAAGCTCTCGGAAAAGCATGTCAAATCGACTGCTTCCTTGCGTGGAATGGGTACCCGGAGGAAAAGATGCGTTCCGGCACACCGCACACGAGGGGTGCCACATGGGACCCACAACCCAGTCCCGAAACTCAACGAACGGATCGCACTGTCGCGATCCTCTCGAAAAAGCACACAAGATAGACTACTCACTTGTCCAAAACGGTCGCCCGGTGATAAAGCTGGAAATCACCGTCAAATCGCAAGACGGTCCTCACGGGGCCCGCACTGTCGTGCGGAATTACAGCGGGCAGACTGCGCCAACACGATGCCCTCGGAAAAGCACCCAACATCGACTGCTCGCACGCCCCGAACGGACGACCGAGGAAAAAGTCACTAGAAGCTGCACGCAGCTCAAAAGACGGGTCGTGGGGCCCACGCCTCAACTCTAGCCTCAATGCCTGGAACCGCCCTAGAAACCTCTGCCTCAGTTCCAGGGTCACAATGCCGCTAACGGCGCTCAAAACGGATGTCGGACGCGTCCGTGCCGTCCAAAACAAGAATCCCGGGAAAAGCACTCGTCCACTTAAGGACGCGTCGCAACTCCGAGGCCCCTCGTTCCGGGAACTAAAAATTCTTGAAACCATCTCAAAAACATCGCCTCGACGCAAGCTCCGCACTTCCGCAGACGGCAGGCAAAACGGACGTTCGTAGCCCGAAATACGGGCGTCCGAAAACTGAGGGCAAAGCCCCTTGGGCCGGACCGGCCTGGTCCGGCCGGTCCGCCCTGCTTGGGCGGGCCTCCGCTCCGCGGCCCGCTCCCCCTTCACACCCGCGCGCCCGCCGCGCGGGATTCCCCACCAACCGGCCACGAGGTTCGGTCGCACGGTCCACGCAACGACCCGCAAAGCGCGGGTCGTTGCTGCGCTGCATGGGGCCGCGGCCTCGCGGCCCCTCCTCCGCTTGCCGGTGCCTGCGGCCGGCGCCACGGCCGGCTTCCGACAGCCGCCGCCGAAGGCCGCCGCCGCCTCCCGGAAGCGCCGCCGCCGCCTGCTGAAGCCCCGGCCGCCCTGCGCCGCCGTCCGCCGCCTTCGGCACTCGCCGGAAACCGGCCTCATGGCCGGAAAACTTCAGAGGACCACCGGAAACGATCTGGTGGTCGAAACTTCGATCCGGATAGCTTTCCGGAAACCTCAGGACGGGATCTATGCATCTACGGGAATTGTTCGATGATCCATTGGTGTTATTGAGCATGAATGAGGATTAAAACGGGGAAGGGGAGAAAAACTCAATCCCGCCTACCTCATTGGGCTTCGCTAGGCGCTTCCCGCGTGATCCGCCGCGTGCCATCGTCTCACCGGAGCCACCTCACCGAAGTCGCCTCGCCAGAGCTCACCGGTGCTCACCGAAAAGGAATAAGGGAGGGGAGGGGTTGTGAGGAAGAAGAAGAAGAGGAAGAAGGGGGGGTGCGTGTTTAAATAAAAACACTTAAACACCCTGCACGACACGCCCCCGACTCCTCTCCTGAAGCAGACAAAAAGGAGGGAGTCCCTGGGGGGAAAAACAACGCTCCGAGCGCATCGGAGGTCTCGAAATTTTATTCCGAGACCCCGTTCAAAAGTTTCTAAACATAGTGTCTGAGGTCTCCAAATTACGAAAACGCCCCTGGAGCCATTTTTCATAGACAGCCCGCGCCCGCCAAACTTATACCCTTTCTAGGGTAAACGGCACGCTCTGAACTCAACGGTGCCCTCGGTTTTCCAATCCAAGCCGCTGTTTAAGAGATACCTATGTTTCAACATTAAACGAATTAATTAACTAATTAATTAATCTGTTTAACGTTCCAGAAGCAGGCGAGGGGTCCAAACACCCCGCACCGACAAGTTTTATGTTATCCCTAGGGTAAACACCCCATTCCAGACCCATATGTACACTCGGATCCCTGATCCGGAACTCCGTTTAGGAGTTATCTCATTTATATGGCATTTCCAATGTGAACGCACTAAAAATTTAATTCCGGCCACTCCGGGGCTCGGAATCGCACGCCGTCTGAAGGCGCTGCTCTGGAATATCATCAAGAATATTACAAAGTCTTTCACAGAAAAAACCAGGTTCTTACATCATTCCCTCCTTCAAGATTTTCGTCCTCGAAAAGAAAAACTAGGGAGCAACACAGGGTACTAAACCCACACCTGTCTTTCTCATACCTAGAATAACCAACGCACAGCTCTGTGTCACCACACACAGACCAAAGGATTGATCTGTTCATGCATGGTCGGACCTTGCCGATGTCGTGCACCCATTCCAGAATTTGGGGTTAGGGCAAGGCGGTAGGGTACCTCTCCATCCCTTTGCACGGTCTCAAACAGCCCTAAGGCCCTCAGGGGTGGCTCACCTCCCCGGTCAAACCGCTACATCGCACGCCGCGACAGGAATCACCACCCGCACCTGGAATAAGGCCCGGTGATTCCCTCCTTCAGAATATCTATATGGTGAAACACCCAAGGATATCTGGTCACGCTAGGCTCCACAGCCGATGCTCTCTTACACGCTCAAAAGGTGAAGGATTCAACACCATCGACTAAAGGAAAAGGTCTCGCGCCTTTCTCCCTTCCACCACAGGGTTACACCTGACGCCATGCGTCACCCTGGTAACACCTCAAACATGGAGCCGGGAGAGAAGCATTTCACACGCAAGGCCTAAAAATTCTACTGCAAGCAGTAGAAGGGTTGCAAGGGGTACCTCTCACCATCTCGTGCTCTGCAGGATCGTAGACATCCAAAGCTCGCGGCTACCCGCCGTCCAAACCGTCAGCTCCCGGAGCCTGACGTGGACAGCCTAGTGGTGATGGGGAGATCTCGTAACGTCTTCCCCCACTACCAGCTTCTCTCGCTCCTCTTCTAGCACCACCTCTCTGGGTACTGCTCCAATCACGGCGCTGCCTCTACCGTGGTGGTGCGCATGCTGCCTGCCCGAAGCTCTCAGCAACTCGGGTCAGGAATTCTCATGCCAAGTGACCTTGCCCATCATAAGCATAGCACTGGTGCTCTATGGGCTACCCTGGTTCCCTCCGGCGCCACTATGGTATACGACTACGGCCCGGGATCCTCTCACAGAACGGAATCCCCGGATGAGGCCCTGCGTCTTTTCACCACAGTGTTATATGACCACGTCTCCGAAACCGGCAGTGGGAAGGCCACCTATATCGAGGTCCTATCCTTCGGCGCCTGCTAGCTACAGTAGACGTCCCGGCTCCGTCGCACCCACTACCACTACCAACCGCAAAACATGACAGGAATCCCTCTGTCACCAACTCCTGCTCTGGCACCCTAGCATATGTGGAAATGCCCAAGGGTACTATGACAGCACGAATCTCTTGGCGGAGACCCTGCTCAAACTTCCGCGCTCGGAAGTTGTCGTCATAGACCAAGTCCAGGTAAAAGCGTGCATGGTCTGCAAAACTAGCCGCGTACTCGGCCACCATCATCCCTCCCTGCTGATACTGCAGGAGCTCCTGAATCCGAACGGAGTGCAAGTAGGAGGGGAAAAACTCCTCACGGAGCAACAACTGAAAGTCGCCCCACAAAAGCGACGACTCATCAAGAAACCGAGTCTCCAGACTCCACCAATGCCAAGCTGATGCACAAAAAGGGGTGGCTTCCAAAGACTCTCTCTGATCTTTCGGCGTCTGCACAAGCCCGAAAAGGCTAACCACTACCTCGAACCAAACCTCTGCTGCCTGAGGGTCGGGCTCACCACTGACCCTCAGCGGTCCCTGCCGCTAGAACTCACGGGGCGCGCCCAACCTGCGCTCAAGCTCAACCTGCTCTGCTGAAACTGTCTACTGCTCAACAGGTAGGGGTGCTGCTACCGACCCACCCGGAGGAAAGGGGCTCGCATGATGGGTTCTGGAATGAGACCTCATAGCTCATAGGGTCATCGTCACGTAATCAAAGCTGGAATCCTGGCTGGCTGTCCTCGCGGAGACATCCTGAATATTATCAAGGAGTGCCGCGGTCGGATGAGCATATATTTATATACCAAAACAACAATGATGGGGAGATGACTCAAGAAGGACAGTCAAAGACTCGGTCCTGCGTGATGCACAAACCAATTTCCCTGCAACAAGTTTCTCAGCATGTCGAGTCGACAAGCGGGTTATCAAGGTCCTGGTGAATGGATACGTCGGCCGTTGTACCATCACTGGACTCCCGGGCCTGAGAGCCACTCTCGAGACACGTTAACACTATTTCCCTATATCCCAACCAATTCCTCTTTTAGGGACGTCTGCACAACGTCCCAAGGAACGAACCACCTCTGATACCACTTTGTCACGACCCGACCCCGACCCTACCCGGGCTCGAGCCGCAACTACCCCAGGCCCGCCTCCATAGGCCAGGGGCTGGTGACCAGCGCCGAAGGCACAATAACTCGGGGAGGCCTTTGCCTAAACACCTGTACACACACACGCATCACACTCAATGCAAAAGTGAAGAGTAAAGAAAGAGAAAGCAGAGTAAAAAGAACAACTGCTATATATATACCACAAAGTGCATCGACTACTACAAGTACAAAGTTCTGAAAAAGGAAAAAGGGGAAAAATACGTGCCCAACCAAAAGTGCCACAACCCGGCAACAGGTGACAAAAGAAACAGCCGACGGGTCTCCCACCTAGAACCCGGCTACGACCACCGCACGCGGTCCAAGCTCCCGAGCTCCTACGCTCCACAGAAGTCACACTCCACCTGTTTGTCGTCTGCAAGGGAACACCAAGTGTGGGCAAAGCCCAAGAAGGGGTGAGTATAAAAATACTCAGTAGGATACCCCGAAGGCTCGAGGGAGCAACAAAGGAGGTACCGAAGGGTGAGTAGTAGAGCGAACAGGAAAAGTAGAGGAGTACAACTGAAAGTGAATTAAAGAGTCCAGCTCAACCCAACAAGAGAAACGTAGAAGACTCGTCCTAACACAAGGAGTTAGGAATGGTGAGAAGATGCACTTCTCGTCGAGCTTTCTCTGCCTATAGAAGGAGAGTAGACTTTTCCAACCATGAGAATCTAGACACGGAAAGCACGTGGCATACCCCGCGCGTCTTCGCCTCTCCTGGAAGGAGAGCAGCCAAAACCCAAGGAGTGGGTAGTCGTACGAGGTATATACATATATATGCTCTACAAAGGAGCCCGAACAAGATCATAAGGGGATCTCTGTACTGTAGCTCACCCCAAGAATACAAGCAGCCAACAGTCTCAGACATAACCCATCATCATCGCCCAGAAACTCGCACGTCTGCCCTGAACCACAAGCCAAGGGGCTCAGTCACCGCACCTTGATACTATCCACTTTTGGTGGCAGTGACTCGCCCGCACGGTTTTAGATAGTGTCGCAAGAACGCATCTCGGTGGGGAACGTGCCCCTCATACTTGAGAGTTCTAGGGAAAGTCCAACCACATATCATCACTGCCCTGCAGTCGAGAGGTCTCCTCAAAGTCAAGTCGTCACAACACTGACCTGCATAACCAAGGGTCTCGATCCGGTCAACATGGAGGAAAAGCCATAGACTGTCCTAGTTGGAAGTACTGAGTCTGGAATGCCATCTGGTGTCCCACTACCCAGCCCCGCTGGAGGGTAATTCATAACCAAATGTCGGGTGACCCACTACCCAGCCCTGCTGGAGGATAAACCTTAATACATCGTCAGGAGACCCACTACCGCGCCCTGCTAGAGGGTAGACCATAAGACGTCATCAGTAGACCCACTGCCCAGCCCCGCTGGAGGGTAGACCATAACACATCATCAGGCGACCCACTACCCAGCCCCGCTGGAGGGTAGACCTGGAATAAGTTGACTGGCGACCCACTTCTCAGCCGTGCTAGAGGGTAGACCTGGAACTAGATGACGGGCGACCCACTTCCCAGCCCCGCTGGAGGGTAGACCCTAAGAGGTCGTCGGGTGACCCACTGCCCAGTCTCTGCTGGAGGGTAGACCCTAATAGCGTCGGGTGACCCACTGCCCAGTCTCTGCTGGAGGGTAGACCCTGATAGCGTCGGGTGACCCACTGCCCAGTCTCTGCTGGAGGGTAGACCCTAATAGCATCGGGTGACCCACTGCCCAGTCTCTGCTGGAGGGTAGACTCTAATAGCGTCGGGTGACCCACTGCCCAGTCTCTTCTGGAGGGTACCCCTAATAGTGTCGGGTGACCCACTACCCCTTCTCTGCTGGAGGGTAGACCCTAATATCCAGTGAGCAACCCACTGCCCAGCCCTGGTGGAGGTTAAGCCCGAGGAAGTCGATGAGTCACCCACTGCCCAGCCCTGCTGGAGGGTAAAACACAGAACCGCTCTTCCCTCTCTATAGGAGGGTACAACACTGGCCAACTAAACACGGAGTGGGTATCACGCAACCTCCCAACTCCAAAACAACTCACCCAAAAGAGGTGCAGCGTCTCCTCCAGCACTGGGTGTCACTAGCACCGCTACCGGCCAATCCATCAAGAGCGAAACCAGGGGGAGACTACTCAACCCTGCTGGTGCAACAAACAAGCACAAAGCTAGGGGAGATAAAATCCACCCTACTAGCCCAAACCAACAAGCACAATGGGACCCTCTACGCAGCGATAGGTCCAAGTACGCAAGGCAGAACTCGGCACGCACATGGGGCCAACATGACATGCGGCCCCACGTCAACCCCAACTGAGCGCACAAACGTCTCAGGTATAAACCACACGTACCTCCAAGCACTCCCGTATACTCCCAGAGTATACGATGTCCCGGCCCAAAGGCTATCGTGCACACAGCACTCAGCGTCAATGTGAAGGCGTGACGTAACAACTCTACCACAAAGGCCCAGGCACGGCCAACCACATCTCTTTAAACACCAACATCACTCACCCAGGAGTGCACGTGTTCATACGCCAAGGGTCCGCTACGGACATGGTAGAAGTACCGCCACTAGAGCACCTTACATGCTTCCAAATTTAATATGATCGCGTAAAAGGATCTGCTCGCCTGAACGGATTACACCGTTGTAATCCTCACGGAAAAACACGCGAGATAGATTACTTACTCGCCTGAAATGGTGAACCGGTGCAGAAGGTACTATTCACCATGACCAACCCACGTGGGGCCCACCCCAGAATCACAAATCTGAACAAACGGAGCACACCACTGCTTTCCCCTCGAAAAAACACACGGGATTGACTACTCAATCACCCAAAACGGCCACCCGGTGAAAAAGGTACTATTCACCGTAGCCCGGTCGGGTGGGACCCACACCACATCTCCGAAAGAGGTCGGGCGGACTACGCCATCGCAAAGATCTCGGAAAATCACATCAAATCGACTGCTTCCTTGCGTGGAACGGGTACCCGGAGGAAAAGATGCGTTCCGGCACACATCACACGAGGGGTGCCACGTGGGACCCGCAACCCGGTCCCGAAACTCAACGAACGGATCACACCGTCGCGATCCTCTCGAAAAAGCACACAAGATGGACTACTCGCTTGTCCAAAACGGTCACCCGGTGATAAAGCTGGAAATCACCATCAAATCCCGAGACGGCCCTCACGGGGCCCGCACTGTTGTGCAGAATTACAGCGCGCAGATTGCGCCAACACGATGCCCTCGGAAAAACACCCAACATCGACTGCTCGCACGCCCCGAACGGACGACCGAGGAAAGAGTCGCTAGAAGCTGCACGCAGCTCAAAAGACGGGTCGTGGGGCCCACGCCTCAACTCCAGCCTCAATGCCTGGAGCTGCACTGGAAACCTCCGCCTCAGTGCCAGGGTCACAACGCCGCTGACGGCGCTCAAAACGGATGTCGGACGCGTCCGTGCCGTCCAAAACAAGAATCCCGGGAAAAGCACTCATCCACTTAAGGACGCGTCGCAACTCCGAGGCCCCTCGTTTCGGGAACTAAAAATTCCCGAAACCATCTCAAAACCTTTACCTCGACGCAAGCTCCGCGCTGCCGCAGACGACACGAAAAACGGACACCCGTAACCCGAAGTACGGGCGTCCGACAACTGAGGGCAAAGCCCCTTGGGCCGGACCGGCCCACGCCGGCCGGCCCAGTCCGGCCGAGCCGCGGGCTGCCACTCCGCGGCCCTCTCCCCCTTCACACCCGCATGCCCGCCGCACGGGATTCCCCGCCCACTGGCAACGAGGGCCGGTCGCACGGTCCACGCAACGACCCGCGAAGCGCGGGTCATTGCTGCGCTGCACGGGGCCGCCGCCTCGCGGCCCCTCCTCCGCTTTCCGGCGCCCACGGCCGGCTTCCGACATCTGCCGCCGAAGGCCGCCGCCGCCTCTCGGAAGCGCCGCCGCCGCCTGCTGAAGCCTCGTCCGCCCTGCGCCGTCGTCCGCCGCCTTCATCCCTCGCCGGAAACCGGCCTCATGGCCGGAAAACATCAAAGGACCACCGGAAACGGTCCGGTGGTCGACAATTCGATCCGAATAGCTTTTCGGAAACCTCAGGATGGGATCTACGCATCTATGGGCTTTGTTCAACGATCCATTGGTGCGATTGAGCATGAAAGAGGATTAAAACGGGGAAGGGGAGAAAAACTCAAATCCGCCTACCTCGTTGGGCTTCGCCCGATGCTTCCCGCATGATCCGCCGCGCGCCATCGTCTCGCCGGAGCCACCTCGCCGGAGTCGCCTCGCTGGAGCTCACTGGAGAACGCCGGAAAGGAATAAGGGAGGGGAGGGGTTGTGAGGAAGAAGAAGAAGAGGAAGAAGGGGGGTGCGTGTTTAAATAAAAACACTTAAACACCCCGCCCGGCACGCCCCTGACTCCACTCCCGAAGGAGACAAAAAAGAGGGCGTCCCTGGGGAAAACACGACGCTCCGAGCGTAACAGAGGTCTCGGAATTTTATTCCGAGACCCCGTTCAAAAGTTACTAAACTTAGTGCCCGAGGTCGCCAAATTACGAAAACGCCCCTAGAGCCATTTTTCACAGACGGCCCGCGCCCGCGAAACTTATACCCCTCCTAGGGTAAACGGCATGCTCTGAACTCAATGGTGCCCTCAATTTTCCAATACGAGCAACCTTTTAAGAGATACCTGCGTTTCAACATTAAACGAATTAATTAACTAATTAATTAATCCGTTTAACGTTCCAGAAGCGGGCGAGGGGTCCAAACATCCCGTGCCGACAAGTTTTATGTCATACCTAGGGTAAACTCCCCATTCCGGACCCATCCGTACACTCGGATCCCTGATCCGGAACTCTGTTTAGGATTTATCTCATTTATTTGGCGTTTCCAGTGTGAGCGCACTAAAAATTTAATTTCGGCTACTCCGGGGCTCGGAATCGCACGCCGTCTGAAGGCGCTGCTCAGGAATATCATCAAAAATATTCCAAAGTCTTTCACAGCAAAAACAGGGTTCTTAAAAGACCCATCTTTCGCATCAATGTCTTTGACTTGTAAAGGGTAAGTGTTTGAAAAATCTATTTCAAGATGGTTATTTAGAATATTCTGAGAAAAATCCAATTAAACGATGTCATACATGTTTATAAGGAAAAATGAACAAACCACTATTTGGTTGATGGGGAGAAAGGGATACATAGATTCTATTACTGGTACACAATAATGTATATGGGCCATTTCCAATATAATATAGAGGTGGAAATTATCACTTCATAACTTTTACTGATGATTTAAGTAAATGTAGCTATATCTAATTGATAATGTATATTTCTATTCCCTTTGAGAAACTATTAGATTTAAAGAATCAAGTATATAATAAAATTGGTAAGAAGATAAAGATGTTTTGATTGGATCGAGGTGTTGAATATCTGAACAAAGAGTTTATAGAATTTCTATGGGAGTTTGTTATTCGACCTTAACACACTCTACATTATACACCATAGTGGAATGGTGTTAGTGAAAGGGGTAATTGTACCTTGTTAGAAAATTTAAGGTAAATAATGAGCCATGAATATCTTCTATTATCCTTTTGGGGATATTCGTTACAAACAACAACATATACATTAAACACAGTTCCAAATAAAGTATAAAAAATAATTTTGTTTGAGTTATTGAGTGTAAAGAAACCCATTTTTCATAGGCACGTGTATAGGGTTGTGAGGATTCTGTTATGGCCTTCTCAAAAAACTAACTATAAATCTAGGTCAAAAATTGTATCTTTATATATAATCCCATGGAAACAATGTGATAATACCTATACAACCCCTCAAACAAGAAATTGATTGCCTCTAGACAATATTTTTTCTTGAGAGGGGGTATATCCTCAAAGAGGATAGTGGGAGAAATATAGTCTTTGAGGAAATTGATTCTCAAGATAAACAAGAGTTGGAGTGGGAACAGATTCCACAAGTCCCGGTGGAAGAATTAGTTCTAGAAACACAAGTACTTCATAAGACCGTAAGAGGTGTAAGATAACCAGATAGATGTGGTTTCTTAGTAACCGAAGTTTGTGACTCATTACAGGTTAAAATTATCAACATATCTCCTACATGGAGGTAGTAGAGAGCTTAGAAGTAATAAGAGGGAAATAATACATGAATTCTAAAATGGATTCCATGTATCAGAAACTTGTTTGGGTTCTTTTCAATGCGATAGTTGATGTAAAGAACATTGGGTGTAAATGTGTATTCAAGAGAAAACTAGACATGAAGGAAAATTAAATAACTATATTATAAGGCTAGTGGAAAATGGTTTAAACTACATCAATTAATTGACTACGATGAAACCATTTTTCAAGTCACCAGGTTTTAATGCATTATAATTCTATAAGATATAAAATCTTATGATGACTATGTGATTTAGAAGATGTGTGTCAAAATAGTATTCTAAAATGGGAATCATTAGAAAGATGTCTATATGGAACATCCATAAGGCTTTTCGACACCATGTATGCCAAGAATATTTACAGGCTTTAGAGATCCATTTATGCATTGAAGTTAGCATCTAGGCCATATATCATTAAAATTGATGAATCTATAAATGAATCAGGATTCATTATGAATGGATTTGATATATGTGTTTACAAGAGGATTAGTGGGAATATTGTATTTATCCTAGTTGTATATGACGCTGACATATTACTTAATGGAAATGGCATACCAGTCTTGTAGTCTATTATGTACTGGTTAAATTAATGTTTCTTCATGAAAGATTTAGGTGAAACAAACTATATACTAGGGATCAAGATCAATTGTGATTGATTTAAGATGGTTCTTGGACTAAGTAAAAGTACATATATTGACCAGATACTAAATATATTTACTATGTAAAAATCCAGGATGGGATTTGTTCCATTGTCACATGGTTTACATATTTCAATGAAAATTTGTCCCCAAACACAATAAGAGAGAGAGAATTATTACTCATTTAACAACATTGGCATTTATCAGCACGAAAAAATGGATTGAAAAATTCCATCTTAATGAGTACTAACATAAACATCGATAAAGTAAAACCATTACTAGCAGTAAATAAAAGCGTTGATAAATTTAACCCTTTATCAGAAGATTTTGTTTATCATTGAAAAAAGGAAACTTTTACCATTGATTTATTTTAGTACTAATAATGGATACCTTTTATCAGTGTTTTATCTTTTGCACTGATAAAAAGTCCCCTTTATCAGTTCTAAACATAAAGAACTCATACATGGTATCCTTTGTCTGTACTTTATTTGCGCTGAAAAACGTCCATAATTCAATGAAATAATTAAACAAATTAAGTTAAAAAGAATTAACAATTTCATTAATTAAATAATTATAGTTAAAAATGAATAAATTGAATATATATATATATATATAAATTTTAAAAAAAATTAATTAGTATAAATGTATAGAAATGTAAAATAAATGAAATAAAATAATTAAACATATTAAAATTTCAAATAAGTACATAATGTATTATATTAGACATTTTATTAATTAAATAAATATTTCTATAAATGAATACATTTGATATAAATATATTAAAATTATAAATATTTATAAATAGTGTATATAAAATTTAGATATAAAAATAAATATATAATTAAAAAAAAAGAAAAATGAATAGATTGCAAAATTATTAGAAAATTTATTACTGATAAAATTATTAATAAAAATGAATAATTATAATATATATAAATACACATATTAATTATAAATAGTATTAAACAATATCTATTATATATAAATGTACATAAAATGAATATAATGTTAATTAAAAATATATTAATGTCTTATTCATTTTTAAAATTTTTAGATTTTTCAATTTTAAAAATATCAAATGTCGTGTGTAACGTTGATTTCAATTATATATATTTTTAATAAATACAATTTTATAAACAAACTCACACTGAAATATAATTACAAAATATATATAAACACATACACTTAATATTTATGTAATTTACTCATGTTTTAATATATTAAAGAATATCATTATAAATGATACATTTAATATATTATGTTTTTAGTCAGTCAATTTTATTTAATTATTTTTTATTTTATTACAGTTTTTGCATCTATTTTTAATTTTTTTTTAATTTGATCATTTTCTATTATTTAATTATGTATATTTATTTACTATGTTTTATTATTTTCAATATTTCTTCATCTTTACGTCAATTTATATATATATATATATCAATATTTTATTAATAATTTGTATTTAATTAATAAAACATATCCATTTTTCAACGTTTTTAATGTGTTATTATTTTGAAATTTTCAATTTTTATCCTTTTTAATGTGAATTTATTTAAAATTATATATCCACTAATAATGTTAAAAATATATTGGTAAAAAAAATTACAAAATAATATATTTATAAATGTGTATTTACTATATCTATACATTTATATATTTATAATTATTATAAATAAATAATTATTAGTTTTTAAATAAGGAATTGTATAAATATAAATAAATAGTTATATATAGTTAATAATTATAATATTCTAAAAAAATTATTTAAATAAATCCTTCATCGGCCTTAAAATTTTAACAATGATAAAGACGTTTTTTATCAGAGCTTTGGTAGTGATTATAAATATCTCTTTTACTAGTGCTTATCAATATAGCACAAATAAAAGAGATATTTATCAAAAATGTTGTAAAGGCACTATTAAATGTATTTATGATCTATTTAAAAGAACCCTTATCAGTACATAGTCTCGCACGACTCTCATGACCTTTTAGAAATACTCTTCCACTGGTATGACTCCCCTAAGTTCCCTTAGACGAATCAAGGTGAGAATCTAATGTATGTTATTTTCTACTTTTCCTCTATATTTAATTGATCTTTTGGTTTCCACATTTTTCAAATTTGTGTTGTTCTTAACCATGTAGAACCCAAAATCTCATCTCCATCCCACTGTCGGAAATAATCCTCTTGGTTCATGTAGGAATTATAATAATTCCACTGATATTATTCATTAGTTCATGTATCCTCTAATGACAAAATGAATCATATTATTCTTTGATAATTTTTTACCTATAATATGGGAAAGGAAAAATTATAATAATTAATCTCGATACATACTTTTCAATTTAAGAAATGGGATGAAATCATGACGGATTTCAGGACTAGTTTTTCAAGATCAATTAGATAAAAAAATATGTAGTGTGGGCTGTAGTGAATCACCTAATTTGGAAGAACAACTTATTACATATTGGAGGGAGTTACTCAGTTAATGAACTCCAAAAATTGTATGTCAAACAGATAATAATGATTCTCGGTGTCTGATCTAGTGCTGTATCTGATAGGGATACTATGTTCTTTTGGATATAGTAAGACCATAAATTTTCAATTAGGTTATGGGTGAAATTTTATACTTTCATTATTCCTCATACAAATGTCCATTCTAATCAGACTATCCAGAATTGGATGATATTCTCTGAGCCGTAATTATTGAATCCAGTTGTTTATTGAATGATTATTATTTGTTGAATTCTCTTATAAAAACCATTATCAATCACTTAACAATATGGACATGTATGTGGAATTATATTAAATCCATTTTCACTCTTTTTTATGTTAGATAAATATATACTAATATCCTATGAATATCCCTAGTATTTTTAAAGAAATAATATATCGGGTGATGTTAATTCGAAGACATTTTGAAACTACTTAATGTCAACCAATATCCTAAATTTACAATTAGAGGAGACCCTTGAAATTTGATTTTAATGATCATGTGTTTATTTATGTTCTCCTGAGATTGGTTTACTAATGTATTAAAAATAAGTGGAAATTAACTTCGAAATACATCAAAACATTTACAATTCTTGGAAACATTTAGGAAATTTTTTAACAATAGGCCTTACACATACGAAAACCCAATGGATGAATGTATTCCATTAAGAATATAATTGAATCTTATTGGTTGTGAAATTCAAAAATTAGTGGGGGTTTTAAATTCCCCATCCAACCAAACCATGTAATCCAATTTAATAATACTATATTAGTCTCATTTTGGGTGTATTTTGTGTTGAAGTTGAGTTAAAAGAGGGGTTAGAGGATTTTATAGGAGAGAGTGGTGAAGAGAATGAGTTACACGTGTGCGGTATAAATTTGGAATATGATGGAATGGAACCGAATACATGTTGATATGATAGTGAATATCGGTCCATTCTTAACAAAACCAAGATCCTGGTGGCCTAGTATTATGAATATTTTTGTACTTTTTATGATTTGATTTGTGTTGGGGATGTTGGTATTTTTAGTCAATGTAAACTTGTATACTATGTAAAATATTTCTCATGACCATGTATTCAGTTTAAGAATGACGATAAGCTCCACATTTTGGTGGTTTAACATTAATTACATCTTTTTATGGTATTAGTTTATGTGAGTAAGCTTTTAAAATTAAAATTATTTTGAATATGAAAATGATATCATTCAAATGTTCTCATATTGGAAAAATGGGTTTTAATGTAAAATGTTTTGGATTGAAAATTTGGTAAATTATTGTTTTTGGTGATAATGTGGTAATGTTGAAACATGGTAATCCTTATAATAATTTTTATAGGTTTGGTTAAGTGTTGAATTGATTCTGAACCTAGTTATAGGATTTCTTTTGTTATTTAGAATATGGCTCACAGAAAGGTCCTTGATATTTCTAGTGGGTATCACCCTATTTCTTGTGATCCTTAGTTACTTCATATTTTCCATGGAAATAAATGTTCTTTAGTGGCAGTGAAGTGTCTTGAGGGTGTTAAGCATGTCTTCAGAGTGTTGGTAACTCTAAAACCTATTATAGTTTGTTATGTTCTACGTCTACATAGGGGGTCAATATTTGGATGAAAGAGAGTTTTTTCCACACCAACGATGACTGTTAGCATTAAATGGGATGTTTATAAGTCCTCCTCTGTCCGATGATTTATTCCTGATGTCATGGAGAAGAAGAAAATAGAATAGATCCTGAGTGTCAAGAATGATCAGCGAATGGTGAAGGCTTTTGTTAATCACTTCTAATAGATGGTATCTTTTTCTCCGGAGGGGGTTTTTTAGGATCTGTTGAAAGCATTTATTTTCATTAAGGGTATTAATCTAGGGATCAAGGAGAATTTACTCTACTTTAATGATATCCATTTAGAGAACTTTGTGTAGGAAGAGTTTTTTACTGAGTTGTTATGAAAGTAGTGTGCAACACATTGGCTCAGTTGTTGTCTCCAGTGATGGGGTGAAGGCATTTGGAGTATCCACATTTTTGTTTTGTGTCTTTTTTAAGTTAATCGTTCAATATATAAGTCATCTAAAATCATTCCTTTTTGGATCGAATGGTTTTTATCTAAATGTGAACCTTTAAATGGTTAATGTTTCATGAATTAGTTTCCCTCTTTCTATAATTCCTATATAGAGATGTTTATTTTTGCAGAAATTTCTATTTGTGCCTTGTCTGTGGGTTCTTCATTCAGTTTGATATCTATTTTGGGTTTATACCATTATATTAAGTGACATAAATAACATTTCATAAAAAAGGACCATGGGTTTCACATTCATATTTCTTTTTAACTTTAGTTCAACGATCGATTAATCATTTATGATGTGTAAGAATTAGTCATTCCTCAATCTGACACACGATGTGACTGGTATAACTCTAAGTGCGTATTTTTATTCAAAATTGACATTCCCAAAACCAAAAACAAACCTTTTGATTATTTTGGTACTTTAGTAAAATGTTCCTTATATCATTTTTCATGTGTAAGAATCAGTCACACCACAATTTGACTCATATTTTGACTCATATGACTCAACTTGTGCTTTTTTATTCAAAATTTAAATTAATTTTAGTAAAAAACAACATAGAAATGCTAAAATAGTGTTTTTCCCTATTTCATTTATAAATTTTATTTTATTTATATTTAGTATTTTGGTAATTTTTAATGATGTTTATAATGATATAGTGTATTATTACATTACACTACACCAATTTAAGGTTATTTAGTGTGTTGTATCATCGCACTAAAATGTTGGCCTTTATCAGCATTACTAAATGCACTAATAACTATAGTCTTTATTTGAGCTAAATAAACATGATGAAAAATAGTGCCTTTTATCAGTAGTTTTAAATGTTATGATAAATGATGTCTTTAATTAGGGCTTGTAAAATTTCTCATAGAAGTATGATTTATCAGTACTATTATTTTCATTCATAAATAGAATCTACATCAACACTTATTTAGTTCTCATAAAAGACTTGACATATTATCCATGGAGAAGTAGTCATAGATTATCTTGCACTGATAAAATACTATTCGAGAACTATTAATGTCATTTCTTGTAATGGTGGAGTAAGATCTCTTATGCTTCATTGATAGGAACAATAATGTATTACATGTTTTTTACTAGACATAATGATTCCTATAAATTAAGCATGGTTGGAAGATATCATGTAGATATTGGAGAACAACATTGGACTACAGCTAGGTATATCGTTATGTAACTGATATAAACTAAGGATATGTTCTTGGTGTTTGGGGGAGACACGCAGTTGGTCATAAGTGGTTATACTAACTTGTTTTCAAACATATCAGAATGATCTAATGTCGTAATAAGGATATGTTTTCTATCTCAATGGAAGAGTTGTGAGCTATAAGAGATCAAAGTAGCTAGTTTTTAAAAATTCTACAGTGAAGTGTTTCTATATAGTGGTATTTGATATAGCCAAATAATCCATTTGGATTGGTAAATTTTTCAATGAGATTTATTTGTTGCCTATAATTAAAGGCCCTTCAACATTGTATTTTGAAAATATTGTATTTTTGGATCTTACAAATGAGCCATGGTTACTCAAATATATAAGGCACATAATACAGAAGTATCACCTCATGATTTATTTTCATTAGAGGTGTGATGTTGTGATAAGCAGAATATCTATGGAAGGGTACATGGAGTACCCCATGACAAAAGGAAAATCTCAGCAGAATCATGAGTATCATGTGAGTGTTAGAAGACTAACTGTTTTGTAATGTTGGCTCTAGTGCAAGTGGGATTTAGTTAGAGTTGGTTCCCCAGAACCAACTTGTGCACACTTTATGATAATATATTATCATTGTTTTTAACAATAATAAACTACTTATCAAATAATGAATATTCTTCTATGTGACATAGTATTTGATAATAACTTAAGAGTAGCTATCAAACTAAAAGGCCATAGTAGTTCCCTCATATGACGAGAACCCTAAATTTCTTTGAAATTATTCTTGAAAATATGTTCTATCATCAGATGATATCATTTTAGGGACAAATATGAAACTAGCTATCTACGGTGGAGACTCATAGGATGGTTAGTCAATTTCTCATGATGTATGACCATGGTAATATCCAGTAGGATATTTGGAGAATGAGACCTGTTAATAATAAATCTACATTTCTATGTGTCATTGATTATTTCTTTATGTGGATTTGTTTATTGACCATAGACATTAATATTATTATTCATAAATATTATGAGCCGCTTAATTTGATTTATTAATGAAAACCTTGAAGAAATATGTTTGTGGAGAGGTAGTATATGTTGGGTGCACCGTAAGTAATATTGCATTAATTAATAATGAGATAATGGGATTTTACCATCGTTTTGAATGAAATTTGATATCTTAGAGCCTTTAATGGAAATGATAGAGTCTAAATAAAACCATTGTGATGGTAAAATATAAGAAAGTTAAATTTCCATGAAGTCAAATAATGATACATCAATCACATAGATTTATGGAACCAAAATGCACACTTCTTGATTTGAGATATAGAGATAAAGGAATTATATTACCCAGTAAGCATCCAAATGATGTAACATGTCATTTTTTCATTAACTTCTTCCTTTATTGTTGTGTTGGTGTGTTTCTTGATGTTATCCTTGGAATTTGGGTTGGTTAACCAAATGCCATAGAGAAAGAGTCCTAGAATATCACACAATAAGTGTATATAGAATCTCTATTAACTAATAAATTATTATTTATTATTTAACATGTTGAATAATTATTATTCCTATAAATGGTTTAATAATTATTCATGAATGCTTGATCATAAATATTTTTTCACCAGTCATTCGAGAGAATATAATGTGAGTGTAAAATTTAATAAATATATAATTTATATTTGGTGAATATAATATTTATTTATTTATTAGAAAATATTATAGTGATATTTATATAATAAATAAATATTCATTATTCACGACCTGATAAATATTATGGTGGAACAGTAGACTGATTTTAATGGTTGGATGAGAAATAATTAATAATGAATATTATTTGATTACATAATATTAGATTTAATTTGAATGTTATGTTAATGTCAAGAAATATTATTATTATTATTATTATTATTATTTCACATGATGTTTTTTCGAGGATTAAATATATAATTAAGGGCACATTTGAAAAAAAATAACCCATGTGATTTATAAACCAAGTTATTATATTTTATGAACAATCGATTTCATTGTTTTTGGGATACACACAAAATAATTAAGAGAATCCTCTAAATCCATAGAGATCTCTCTTCTCTAAGAATGCTCCCAAGAACAGAGAGAAATCTTCCTCCGCCAGATCAAGTAGTATGCTTTGAATGCATTTCTCAGAGTGATCAATTGTGGAAGGTGAAAGAGTAAGGATCTATCTTGGTAGCACTCGAATATTCCTTCAACGGTGTCTGGAGATTTATGGAACATAAGTGGATCACCTCTAGAGGGATTCTTTACTTTATTTTTATAACTCAATGACGTTACAACGCATATATGATTCTAGATTCATCAACTAAGATATAATTCTAACAAAGATAGTTTGTTAATTAATAAAATTAATTATATATAATATGCGAGTATCGTCCCGTTGTTTCTGGAATGATTTCTATTGTCTGATTTTATGACTTAATTCCTTTCAAGTCAATGTTCAATTTTTTGTAAAACATCGTATTGATCATCGATCATGGAAATAAAAATAGTTAGTAACAACCCTTTGAATGTTTCCACTACACCCGATAACTATAAGGGATACTATATTTTCCATGATTATGATAGATATAATATATAAGAAATATGTTTGTAAAAGAGAGACCTTGAATGGAATGTGGAGAATTCATCAGAATTGGTTGAAGATAATATTTATGGTATCAGGGTAGCTTGGTTAGAAAATGAAATGTTATAATTCATTCTATCTATGATCTGTTGAATTTATTATATATCATCTATGCATATAAATAAAAACATAATAAACTATATGTGATCCATTTGATCATGAATATTTTTAATTAAAAT
This sequence comes from Viscum album, assembly GCA_963277665.1. Taxonomy (NCBI): domain Eukaryota; kingdom Viridiplantae; phylum Streptophyta; class Magnoliopsida; order Santalales; family Viscaceae; genus Viscum; species Viscum album. The sequence goes on along the minus strand of OY728153.1, from coordinate 284,187,160 downwards.
TATTTCTCACACCCTAAATTTACACACCTGGTGCACATATTGTTGTTATAGATGGTGATTTATGGAAGGAAAAAACACATTTGTTGATGGAAATTGATGTTAAGAATAATCATATAAATGATTTACTTGTAATTTTTAGTTCTATTGGTGGGCTATTTTATTCATTTCTTTTAGGTTATTTTTATTGTATTATTTATGAGTTCTATATATGGGGGTAGTTATACTTTGACAAAATGTATTTTATCATTGGACATCATTGGGATATAATTTTAGATCTTATTGATAATATTAAAACGTTATCTGATTTCATATTATTATCTTGATCAGTTTTTTATTATTTATTACACTATAACCGTGTAGATAATGATGGATTGTGCAGGGATGCTTGGTGGGGGGGAAGCATTTTTTAACTAATTTTTGTGAGTGTAAACGTTATTCTAAATAAGTCACTATTATTCTCAAACGTATTCTAAGGTTAAGAAGAATATATCCTTAATGAACTCTCAATGTCAAAAATGTGTATAATAAAGTATAAGACCATAATAGAACCATATTAGTATTACAATTGTCAATTATTATGTCAGAACACACTCCTTTCCATGTTAAAATTTTTCAAGAACACTAATTAAATTATCACTTTATTTTTGATGTTATTTCAAGTGCCATGGAATTGTCCCACAAGGGTAGGGAATGTGTCATCCAAATCCTAATGGGAATGTATAAATTTTCATCATAAGGGTATGGTGTTTTCTATACTAGAACCACCAGTTCGGTGAACAAAATTATTTAGATATGCACCATATCTTCTAAAAATTTCTTCCAACACTCGTGAACAAACCAGATCATCAACCAATAACTTGATATAAAAACATTGAGAGTAAGACCATCTTATGATAGTCTCAAATAATATGGATACATTTGAAATTATATCATTACCATAATAATCTCTTCAGGATCATTAGGATGATTTAGTTTTTCATGAAAAAATGAACATAAAACACAATCTCCTTCCCCCTTAGCATGTGATTCAACACAATGATCTTTACCATTAACAAAATAATGTTGGTCCTTTCTCATCAATATATATCTAATTCATTATATCATCTTACATAAAGAATAATTTATTCTTGTTAAGGATTTTGTCGAAGGATTTTTTCTTCCTCATCATCTCACATTTAGCTTCAAAGAAAATACAATATGACATTTATAGTTGATAATGCTCACTTTTTATTAATAACAGACTTGTTGAATGTAGAGTTGATTTCACAAAGTCTAACAAAACATTTCCTCTTCCTGCTATGATTTTTAACATCATAGTATTGTTTTAATTTATTTTTTCTCCTTAATATTATTTTTAATTCCATGGAATCACACCATTTAATCTTGTGAAATATCCTTCTTTACAGACGAAAATATTTTAACATTGTAAATTAAAAAGTTTTCTCATCCTCTTGAAGACTCTTTCAGGATTCATTCTTGTTTTATTTAATAACCAATAAATCAATATCATCACAAATCCCTTATTTTCTTATTCAATTCTAAGATAATATCTTCTATTAAAACTTTTTAGACATGGACATTAAACTCCTGAATTTCAGAAAAATAATTTTCTACAAAATAAGGATCATAAAAAACTCAAAAAATATTGATTTATGGATTTAGCTTTTATTTCATTATGATTCAGAAAATCAATCATCATTTAAACATATTCAATATCTCAAATGTTAATCTCTATTTTAAATCCTTGAAACTTTATGTTTTAATCATATGATATTGAACATATCATAAATTTTTCATGACCTTAATGTTTTCTAAGGATTCACTATTATTAATCTCAAAATTAATCATTAAATAGTATAATATTATCATATACCTGAATAGATTTTTTCATGGAAAATGGTTGAATCATATTTCTTATTTTGGAATGCATATGTTTCATTATATCTTCCAAAGAGATCGTTCTTTTCTAGTATTATCTCATGCTTGCTATGTATAATTGAATCCACTATCTTTAATTACATGAAATACTTATGATCCACATAATGGAATTATCTCATAAAAGATGAAATTTTTAGATATTATCAACTATTATAATTGTCTCAACATGATCATATGGACTATTGTTTTTAATATGGAGGTAATTCACTATTTATTCTAATAAAATAACTGGTTATTGGCATATAAATCCCATGACTTATATGATATTTCATGATAAAGCTTCATATATTCCAAAACATTAACAAAATGGTTGTCTTGATCATGGTGTTTTTATATAGTCAAATGTACTTTATCCATGTTGATGTCATGGCCTACAAACATCATATGTAGAAGAAAACCTTATGGTCAATATTTATACTCATGTTAGCTCATATTTCTTGAGGTCATTCTAAAAAAAACATGATTGATCCATTATGGGATCCTCATGGACGATAAGTTCATGGTAGGTCTATATACGACATTTAGAGTCTCTTTTGGTCACTCGTAATCACATGATCAATGACCACATGGTAAATCAATTATATTTGATCCTAAATCACTATAGGTTTGTATTTGTCCATATATTAGCTTCTTTAACATGAAACATCTACAATACTCTCACGTAGTAGGTCCAACACTATTCTTGTGTTTTTTCTATTAATTATGGTTGATCAACTAACCTCATATTAAATGTAGTTGATCCCAAATGTGCTCAGTTCTATGATTGTAGTTGGTCTGATGCTTGTAATAGCTCATAAAATCAAGGTAGACCTCATAGTAGGACGAACATCGTGGGATTGGACATGAACATAATTTTACTTGGGATATATCAAGGTAGCTCCTATGAATGTAGGATGGATAAACCAGAAATATCCCATATAATCTCAAGAGCCTGAGTAAGATGAAGGAAATCTATCATCAACATATGATTTCTATCGTTTTAATGGTAGAGGAACATCACCTAACATTTGGGTGACACATATCAGACTTATGCTCATTAGGTGGCTTCTTAAAAAACAATTATCATTTTTCTACCCATATCCATGGATCTACAGTCATCTCCAATAATATTGACACACATCCCTCTTAGGGGTCACGGATCTTCATATTTACCCATGAGACTTCTTCCCATATATTCTTATTCACTATGTGTGCATGCATGGATTTTTTTGGTCGACCTGTACTATGAATCTTCTATCATGGTCTCTATAATGGAAGGAAGTTGATAAACCAAGTTCTATCCTAATAAATGGATGATCACAGATCACATGGATGGCTCACATACTTGTGAAAATCAATATTAAACTATTATTAAATTATTATGTGTAAAATTATTACCTCTATTGAATAATCATGGTAGCCTCCTCATAATTATCCCTCTTATTTTTTAAATCTCATCAATATATTTTCATGAAAAATTAATATATATATATATATATATATTTTTCATAATATTTAATCTATATGAAAAAAACATCTCCTTTACATATATTTAATATTGATTGATCCTTATCCAATATTACCATCCAAAATCCCTCATAAACAATTTTGAAAACTATGTTAATTGAACAATCATCAATATCACATATCATGAGATGTTAATATTTTCTCTCCAATCATCATAATTAATAAATATTTATATGTCTTAAAAATTCATTATTCTTTCAATATAATATCCTCATATTTTGGCCTCAAACTTCCTTTTCCATTTGTAGCAGAATCACCTCTCCAAATCACAAATTAATAACTTTACTTACAGAAAACAAATGAAATATCTTCTTTAAAAGTTCAAACCATTTGAGTGTAAAACACCTATAAGTGATTTAAATGAATGATCAATAATAGTTTTGTTTCTATTGTGTTAGCAGAGAATAGATGAATCCTTGTAGTGTTTCACCTCATAAATAATTAAACCAGGGTGGAATGTTAAAAAATTTTAATTAGAGAATGTTTTTTGCTAAAACCACCTTTTTGGATTTTTATAAAAATTTACATTTTATAGTCATGTCGGGATATAAACCCTCTTTAGGGATTATTGTGAACTTCAAGCAGTACTAGGTTCTGAATCTCGATGCACTATTTTTAGGGAAAAGTCCCAAATATCCTAAAACAACAAAAATATGGAAAATCAATTAAAATTAACTAAACATGATGAGCGAAGAATATACAATATCCCAAAGAAAACCACAAATTTTGTTCTGGGGATGAACTAACTAAATACCTCATAACAGATACAACTAGAATAGATCTAGCCTCTATAGATTATGTTATAGATCCTGGTGAGAATCACTACGAATATAAGTGAATGATCCCTATAAAATAAACAATTCAATGATTGTAACATAATAGGACACTCACATGAACCATAAAATTCCTTGTAGGGTGCCAATATTGGAGGAACAATAAAGAGAAGGAAAAATTCAGGGGGATAATGACCAAAAATCATCTATTCAACCAAGATTATATCTTTCTCAACCAATGAATGGACCATAAAATTCCTTGGAATATTCATATATCTATGGAACATCAAGAAAAAGGAATCATTTAGGGGATAATGACATAAAAACATATAGTCAAACTAGATTTTTTCTCACTAAACAAATGAAAGAACCACCTAGATTTCATATAAAATGCCACAACCACCATATAAGGTATTACATCCCTAATCCATGAACAAGGTAAATTATGATTGTACAATAATGAATAACAATAGTTAGGGATGAGATCGTTAGTTGAAATAACATAGGAAACAGCCATGGTTGGATCATCGGTAATCCAAAAATGATATCCGCCACTATAGAGTGAGGATTCATAGAAAATAATGTCGTGGAGAATAATGAAATTATTATCTATTTGCCACTATGTCTCCGATTATATAACGGGTTTTCATTAATGAAATGGGGTTTGTCTTTTTCACTTTTTTAACAAATTGTTTTCCCAAAATATTTCACTTATTTGTAGGAGTCTCAATGTAGATGATTTTTTATAGACCTATGATTCCAAATAGAATTAGTAAATACATAGCCATTTGTTTTCAGGAATTCACATAGACAAATTACCATGATGCTACATAGTTGTTTTCCAATACAGGTTTCTATAGCCAAATCTTGCATCATCTACATAAGGGAATTCAAATTTGGAACTCATTTAGTAAAATATGAAGTGGAACCACATAGGGAGATTGGGATCTGTCTTGCTTCTATAAGAATTTTAGATCTAGGGTGAATACAGTCATGATGATGTACCTTTACCAAATCTAAATCCTTTTTTAAGATACCCTCGAATGATGAATTTTGTGAAGTAAATTACATTTTATGCCAAAAACAACTTGAGTCTAAATAATATAATATAGTTAGACATCAATCCATGGTCTTGGTTGTAGGTACAATCCAGTTAAAGAAGGTTAAATAATGCTGACATAGATCTATGATTGGGGATTCGATGTTTGCCTTAATTCATTTATTTGATTAACAAGGAAATCCCACCATCATTGTTTAATGTGGGTGAAAATGAGATTAATGTTGATATTTAAATTGATTTCATGATTAATGTGACTATTTTTTGTTCTCTCTTTTACTTTATTACTGTTTTTATTTGAATCAATGGGCCTTGAGCTTCCCCAACATTGTGGATGTGTGGTTTGGTTGAACCTCTCTCCAGGTGCTCAACATTTGGTCTCACGGGATATGGGCTAATTGTTTTTATTAATGTTGACCCCATATCATCCTTTATTGAACAGAGGAGACAAATGAGTTATTATGAGGTTTTTAGATGATTTGAACAACATTAGAAGTTTTCCAGATCAAAGTTGTTTAATGTTGGAGATAACAATGGTTAGGTTGTACTCATCAATAAGGGTTAGTAATATCATGATTTTGTGCTTAGAAGTGTGTTGAATAAGACTACCTATTGAGATTTAGTATTGATCACCTTCGATCGCAAATGGGTTTGTGCTCAGCTGAGTGTTGAGGAAGGCAACCCATTGAGATTTAGTATTTGTAACCTTTGAGCAAAGACGAGTTTGTTTTCAACCGAGTATTGAGGTAGACCTCCGATTGAGATTTATTATTGATAATCGTTGATCAAAGATTCATTTTATTAATAGTGAAGAAATGGGTGGTTCAAGATCTAACAACGTGTCATAAGAAAATAATGATTGTTAATTTTTTAGAAACCTAGTAATTACAAAATGGGTATATTTAGAATTTAAAAAAAGACCATCAATGGAATTTTTTTGGTGAAAAATAATGGGCATCTGGGTGATTTTTTAAAAGTGGAGGAGATTAATTCTTGATGTAGACAGGGGACATAAACATGTATAAAACTTCGAAAGTAGAGTGATGAGAGTGAAAATTAGAAGATATTGATTTCCAATGTAGATGATATTCATTCTCAATGGTTGTTTGTGTTTCGTGGTCATGAGCGATCAGATTCCTTAATACTGAATAATATTGATTCAAATGGTGATTTATTATCATGCTTAAATTTATTCTGTATTTTAAAATAATTTATCTCCAACATTATATTTTATGAATAGTATATTGAAAATTAATTATGGTTTCTTATGTCACTATATATTATTATTTTATTTCTCATTATGTGTTCAACGCATTGTTGACAAGGGTTTGTTCTTCATAGAGTGCAAAATGATATCTCAGTCATGTTATGTGTTTGAATGTTAAATCTCATTTTTTATACTTATAAATTATTTATCATAAAATGTAAGCACAATGGATGCACACTTGTGTCTTGGTGCTTGGAGATCATTGAGCACCTTAACTGTCTCCTTATGAAAGAACATTATACACTTTTATTTTAGCCGATGACCTTGACATTTCGAGCCGAATGAAATCAACTTATTGATATTTTAAATCATTTATTGAGAGATTTCAATTTAAATAATTATTTGTGATGATTTAATATTGAAATGTGAGATGAACTAGATTTGACCACTTTTCAATATAATCTATATTTCTACTGCGTGTTTCCCACTGCTTCCACACACTATTTCATTTCGTTATATGTTTTTACTACACATATTTTTCTATTAAGGTATCTTTATGATTGAAAATTTGAGTAATTTTTTTACAGTAATATAAATCCCCTTAAAATCATTCTAAAGTAATATAAATAATAAATTTATGATATAAGAACTCTTAATGGATTGTCTTGTTAGTAGAAATCATTGGATGTTGTAATATCATCGTTTGTAGGTTTTACATTCGAAGGAGGATTAAAAGTGACACATAATATCCTCTATTTAACTATCGTCATCGTTGAGAAGGCTTACTAGGTGTAATTTTTTATAAAAAAACTTTTTTATGTAAATAAATGTATTAATTAAAAAAAACTCTATTAAAAGAGAGAAAAGAAAAAATTGATGCATGTACATCATAAACATGAAAATTGACAAATAGAAAATTCATATAATCTGTTAAATAGTATATTAGAAAATAATAATCATGTTCAATAATTTTAAAATCATGAAAACATTAAAATAAACACTGAAAAAAATTCCCATAAAATAGAATAATATAAAAATATAAAAACATAGATGGCTGGAGAACACGAAATGATGCTCACTAATCCAGATTTCTCGAACATAAATCTACTTGGGTTACCCTTAAATAGTTCCTGGTTATGATTTGTAATAAACCATACTCTAGTATCCTGGAGGCGAGGTATCTTTTATCACATTAGCCTAAATAAAAAGTGGTTAAATCATAAAGGACCAATTAGTTTATTAATTTCAGAGAATAATATATAGAATTGACACCCATTCGACATTGGGAAAAGAAAATAAAACATACAAAAAGAAAATGCACAAGTGGAGGATATTAATTCTTGATGTAGACTGGGGACATAAACATATATAAAACTTCTAAAGTAGAGTGATGAGAGTGAAAATTAAAAGATATTGACTTCCAATGTAGAGGATATTCATTCTCAATGGTTTTTTTTTTGTTTTGTGGTCAAGAGTGATCAGATTCCTTATTGGTGAATAGTATTTATTCAAATGGTGATTTATTATCATGCTTAAATTTATTCTATATTTTAAAATAATTTATCTCCAAAATTATATTTTATTAATAGTCTATTGACAATTAATTATGGTTTTTTATGTCACTATATGTTATTATTTTATTTCTCATTATGTGTTCGACACATTGTTGACAATTGTTTGTTCTTCATAGAGTGCAAAATGATATCTCAGTCATGTTATGTGTTTGAATGTTAAATCTCATTTTTATACTTCTAAATTATTTATCATGAAATATGAGCACAATGGATGCACACTTTTGTCCTTGTTCTTGGAGAACATTGAGCACCTTAACTATCTTCATAAGAAAGAATATTATACACTTTTATTTTGGCCAATGACCTTGACATTTCAAGCTAAATGAAATCAACATATTGATATTTTAAATCATTCATTGAGAGATTTCAATTTAAATAATTATTAGTCATGATTTAATATTGAAATGTGAGATCAAATAGATTTGACCACTTTTCATTATAATATATCTTTCTACTACTCGTTTCCCACTACTTCCACACACTGTTTCATTTCGTTATATGTTTATACTGCACCTATTTTTCTATTAATGTTTCTTTATGATTGAAATTTTTAGTAATTTTTTTTATAGTAACATAAATCCCCTTAAAATCATTATAAAGTAATATAAATAATAAATTTATGATATAAGAACATTTAATGGATTGTCTTGTTAGGTGACATCATTGGATGTTGCAATATCATCGTTTGTAGGTTCTACTTTTGAAGGAGGATTAAAAGTGACACATAATATCCTCTATTTAACTAGTGTCTTCATTGAGAAGGCTTACAAGGAGTAATATTTTATAAAAAAACTTTTTTATGTAAAGAAATGTATAAATTTAAAAAACTCTATTAAAAGAGAGAAAATAAAAAATTTGCTGCATGTACATCATAAACATGAAAATTGAAAAATAGAAAATTCATATAATCTATTAAATAGAATATTAGAAAATAATAATCATGTTCAATAATGTTAAAATTGTGAAAAACATAAAATAAACAGTGAAAAAAATTCCCATAAAATAGAATAATATAAAAATATAAAAACATAGATGGCTGGAGAACACGAAAGGATGCTCATTGATCTAGATTTCTCGAAAAAAAATCTACTTGGGCTACCCTTAAATAGTTCCCGGTTTTGATTTGTGATGAACCAGACTCTAGTATCCTGGACCTGAGGTCTCTTTTATCATGTTAGCCTAAATAAAAAGGGGATAAATCATAAAGGACCAATTAGTTTATTAATTTCTAATAATAATATATAGACTTGGAACCCATTCTACATTGGGAAAAGAAAATAAAACATACAAAAAGAAAATTCTCAACATCCTTGAAACACATTCAATGGATTCATCATCACAAAAAAATAGAAGCAAAATAATGTTGAGCTCAAATGCCCTGTCAGGGTTACATAAAACAAAATAATTCAAGAGTAAATAGAGAATATTAAATATTTCTAGTTAAATTACTAAAAACACAAACCATTTAATTAATAACATGATCCTGGAATAATATATAACCAATATGTCATTGTATATAACTGAACACTCATGCCATTTATTTAATAAAATGAGAATGAAATTCATCCACATATAATATCACTACAAAAATAACATGGATAATTATAATAATTTAATTATAAATGATGGAAATGATTAATTTTTGTACTTTATTATCTCATATATCATGATACCTCTTCTATCAATACCTTTCACTAGACAGTTTAAAACTATTGTTAAAAATCTATTTGATTTTGTCAACTTATTAGTCCCATGAGACCTATCAATGCATCTAAAAGCTATCTATAACCGGGACCAATATATAACATCATTTACAAATAATTTCTCATAAATTGAATATTCTATTTAATTTATGAATCAATATTCTATATCATCACATATATATAAGGAGTAAAGATACAGATTTTTCAATATTTCTTTGATTAATAAAATAATAATCAAAGCTAAAAATGAATCTATAAATGGTATTAATTTTAGTAAATAATAATATCCATCATATAAGAATATTTATATTGAAGAGAAATGTATTTTCAATGAAAAATAATCATAGGAAAGTTAATGTTTCAAGTGAAAAGAACCACTCACAAAAGATGGTGAGATCAGACAATAATTTTTACCTCTTTAGTAACTTTCAAATTGTAAATCCATGAAGAATAAACATGAGAAAAACATTAAATACCATTAATGAATATGTATTCATGTTAAATACATCAAATGGGTAGTATATAATACACATAATGGTTAATAGGTTCATATTAACAAATATGTTTTAATAAAAAAATAAATTATGATGAAATTCCTTACCTCGCTCTTTCCTTTAGTTGGAAATGACTTAATTTCTTTTATAATGTTTCTAATAATGTTATTAATATATAATAGAACCATAATAATATTTATAATATCATATATGGTCCACTTATAACTTTTGAAAACCTATTTGTTAATAATATTTTAGTATTAATAATATTTCAGTATTTTCATTGTTTCAGGTGTTCATTTCCTTGTTTTCTCATGGGTGTTTTATCATGAATATTATGGTTCTTGTATGTATGATATTAATAAATAATCTCCAAAATAATAATAATTTTATAAATATCATATATAATCATTATGTACATTATTATCACAGTTATTAATGTTAATAATGGAAAATGTATTACATCGCTTAATGGATATGATAGGTTGTACGTACACATGAGAGGAACTAACATTCCCTTGACAGGTAAAAGGTTAAGGAAGTGTATGATATATTAATATAAAAAAAACAATATAATGTCATATATATATATAATATATTCATTAAATTTATCCTTATTACTTTCAATGTAAATCATATGTGGGAAAAATATCACGTCACTTCACGAGGCAGTAGTCCACCGAACACACGAGCGATGTAGTCATATTTTAAACAACATGGAATGTGATAAGTTATAAGTGATATTATAACTACATAAGTGAACTAATATCATTAATATAATATAAATGTGTTAAATCCATTATTTTATATAGTGACCCTTGACATTTACACATATTATTACATAATTTTATGTATAATTAACCATCAAATGACATGCCAATGATCATAAAGTATACTACATTTGGAGGATTAGATACATGAAACTAAAAAAAGGAAATAGAATAAAAAATATTTATTTCGATCATACATAAAGAGATCCTAAATTATAATGAGATTCTACATATGAAAAGGATAACCTGAGGATTACACAAGCAAATGGGGTGAGATAAAATCTATGTAATGGAATAATCATAGGAATAAAACAGTTCTCATGGGTTAGAAGGAATAACCTCACGACATAAAATGTATGGAACATGAATAAACACAAGGATGAGTGACATGAATAACATGGGAACATATAATCATGGAAACATATAAATAATTCAACATCATATAACATGACATAAACAAATGTTAAGGCTAATTGCCATGACTATATCACATGGTGGTATGTCCCATAAATGAATCAGGTTCACTCCACGTCCCAACTTGATGTCTCATGAGATGAAACATTACCCAATGAATTAGAGTGCTACCTGAGCACACCCTAAATATCATATTCATGAATATGTGTTCTACATAAAAGAATCATTCATATGGAATCAAATATAAACATAAGGGTTACTAATGGAAGGAATTGGGAATCATAATCATGTTAGAGGAATATCAAAAGGGAATGTCACAATAGGGTCAATGAAGGAATGGATTTAAATCATTCATGGAAATTAACGAGGTAAAATAGGCATAGATAATTATATGTGATGTCAAAATTAAGTAAAAACATGTAAAAAGAGTGTTTAAGATATTTTAGAAATAAATCATTTTAGTGCGGTTGACGAGAAAATTATTGAGGTTCATTAAAATGAAAAGATGAATAATTGCCTGTATAAATCAAGAAACTAACCAAGATAAATTTTCTTATTAAAATGAGTTATTTTAGAGAAATAATTATGGATTATTAAATATTAATACATGCACATGAAAATCGGTAAGAAATCTGGATGTTCCCTTTCATCCGTCTTTTCTATTTGAAAGAATTGAGAAGAATACCATTTTAGAATATCTATATCCTTGAAAAAGAAGGATAATATGTTATAGATACAAGATTTTTCATCATATAAAAAAATTAGAATAATTATATTAATATAAAAAAATATTATGTTGTGGTAAAGAGAGAAAAAACATGACCCAATGGAAAAATGGAGGTTCATAAAGAATCTCACACCTTATGTATGAAATAGTTTTGAACATGATGTTAATATACATGATAATCAATTTAAATCCATTAATTAATTAAATAAGAACCATTTTTATTTTTATTTTATTTATTTTAATTTTATTATGTTTATTTATGGATATTTTGATGGGTTATTAGATTATGTTTCAACATTGAGGAGTGTTGGATTCCAAGGTTTTCCTGATCAGTTTACTTGTATACATGGTTGGAAAATCAAGTAAAATAAAAATGGTAGCCCATAATTTAAGTTATATTTTACTAATGAAAATATTTAATATTAAATGGTTATATAAGTCATTTTTTTTAATTTGTGGTGAATATTATTCATTAGATAATATGTGAGTGATAATCATTTAGATTATTTCGGTGGCTTTTCCATCGTCACAAACTAGTTTGGTTTTATTAATTAATATTATGTATATAATATTGTCCAGAAACATTATATAGGATTTAATAAATATATTTTTAAATTTTTTAACCATAAAAATGGTTTTTTGAGCAGTATTATAGGAGGTAATGAAAATTTAAATATTTACCATCCTTGAATATGATAAATTAACACGTCACAGATGATGTTTTCATTTTTAGTACAAAAGGATAGGGGAAGAGAAATAATGATGAATTATTATATTAAAATGATAAAATTGCAGAATATATAAAATAATAGATATTTGAGGCCTCTTGGATATGGGTATGTGAGTAGATAATAAGAAAATAAAATAAATTGAAAACAATTTTAAAAAATGAATTGGGATTTTACTTATTGATTTTATCCTTCTTCGAAACCTCTATTGGGAAAGTTGATTGGTTTTTTTAGGCCATGAGATTTTGGAAGTGTAGGATATACTAAGGAATAGTATTGGACATAATATTTAAATGATTCAAAGAGTTAAATGTGTTAGGTGAAGGGGTGGTATTTATATTTGAGAAGAGGGGTGGTTTCTCATTATTTTATTCACTAGTTTATTATTTTTCCTCAATATTATGAATAGTTTAAGAATTATCACTAAATATATTAAAATATTGAATATATATATTAAATTATGTTTATTAAATAAATAATTACTTATGTAATATTTTATTTAACTTATAATTTACACATACCGTAAATTACAATATAATATTATTCACAAAAATTCAAGTATTTTAGAAAAATACCAAAAATCACCCTAATTTTTTTAACATGTAAAATTAAAAAATTGACTCCATTTTATCATCTTTTACTAAATATGAAAAATAAATTTTTAATTATAATAAACATTTACTTGGAAAATATTAATATTAAAATTATTACTAATTTTGTAACACATTGAAAGTTTAATTAAAGCCTAATAAAATTATCTTATAATATTAATTAAAAAAACATAATTTATGAATCTATTTTATGTTAATAAAATTTCTTTTAAAAACTATTTTAATTATAAAATTGTATATTAAAATTTATGTTACAAAAAATTACCAATATATATTTTATTATTTCTAAAACATTTATTTACTTATACCATGGTAAATAATGCCATATTTTCATTTATAAGATATTTAAAATTTTATTTTACTTTAATTGTTCAGTTTACTATTCCATTGGCTGGTTTACTATTTATAAGGTTCATATTACTATTCCAAAGGATACGTTACTATTCTATTTCTATAGGTTTCTTAAATTCTTGAAATACCTCTTATTTTATTTATTCTTCATTTATAAAGTTTGTATTGTGTTATCTAGGAGATTTTATATGATTTACACTTTATAGATTAATTATAAGAAGATAATTTCCATTAATAGAACAATGGGTTGTTACATTATATACATCCATTAATGGGGTGATGGAAAATAGATTACATCAGTTCGTAAGGAGGTAGACCACCGTACACATGATCAAGGGTTATGTTACCACTTCATAGAAGATTTTATGAATATAGGTCAATATCATTACAAAATAACATCCATGTTTATGTAATATAATAATTTTTTAAATAATCATGATTTAAGAATATTTTAAATAGGTATAGGTAAAAATAAATAAAAACACTCGTTTAAGAACATTACCTCTTATTCGATCGCCTTTTATGGGTTTTCACCAAAATCATTCCTAAGATGGATTTTTGGTGAAAAAAGGGATCTATGATGTTAGAGATTCCATGCCAAATTACATTTGATGTTTGAATAGAAGATGATATGTGGTGACCTTTTATAACCGGTATAAGAACCCGACCTCAAACCTCACTTAATATTGAATTAAACAAATAATTCACATTGAGAATCTTTTCAGGTTTAGAGTTTTAGGGAATTAGATCATAACTGTTACATCTCAAAATATTACATAGTAGAGACTTCTACAAAGTCTCTTTTTTTAAAAAAAACATCAACTCTAAAAAAAGAGTCATGTCTAGTTCCATGTTTAAGATATGATGACTTTTCCTTGATCTCATCCATGACCCTATTCCACATTATTTCCTATGAAAAACATTTCAAAAAACTTTGGGTGAGCATAAAAATTCCAATAAGGGATACACAAGGAAGGAAAACTGTTAGTTTTTCAAAACATCAATTAGACCATGAATACATTATCAAAGTAACAATTTTCACCTTTATAAAGTAGTAAAAACTCTTCAATGAATAAAATATAATTACATACCCCTTTGTAATCAAAATATTACCATAAAACCCATATAAAGAACACATAATATATAAAGGTAACAAGGGACATAAACATACTTAAATGGAATAACCATAAAGTCGACTTCCACACATATAACTTAATAAAATTTCCATACGGATGACTTTCATACCCAATACATTAGAGGTTATAACGTAACCACCCATCCTGGTATTCACGGCACCACCCATCATATGGTTTATCACGTAACCACCCATCATATGTCTAAGTACCATTATAAAATCATAAGACATAAAAGAAATATAATGGAAAGAAAACATTTCCACATTTTTATTACAATATATCACTTAAATATATTGACATAAAAAATCCATTATAAAAAACTATTTTCAATACCAAAATACAAAAAATAGCATTTGGTATTTATTTCATTTTAAAAACATTACGTCTTGTTGAGGTAGCCAAAGACCAAATAATACTCGCGGCGGCGGAAAAGGTCGTTGTCCCCGTGTACGTTAAAAGAAACATTCCTTTTTTTCATTTAGTAAAACGCTTCATAGAAAAATATTCCCTTTGAATAAAAGTCAATGTCAAAGGGGTTTATAGACCGTATAAAAGAAAGTTGTGTATAAAACAAAATATGACTCAATGAAAGGAGATTGGGACGATGTCCCTTACCTCGTGTCCGACATGACTCGATTTCTCTTTAATCTCCTGAATAATAAACTAGATTTAATTTATGCTTGCATAAGAACCTTTTTCAAGTTTATTATTCCTTTTATATAACTTATTTTCATGTTATAAACATTATTTAATCATTTCAGTAAATAACATTCGTTTTGTCGATATTTGGTACTTAAGTCAAAAATGGACTTCTTACAATTACATGTTGTTCATGTGGTCAAAGGTTCATTATATCCAGAATGATATTTATGATTTGGATATCATATAGATCATATATATCCATTATATACATGTATTTATAATAGTACATAACATTTAGAGGTAAGAAATGAAATGCACCGTTCATGGAGACGGTATGCCATACGTACGCATGAATGCTACATTCATTTCTATTTCGTATTTAATGGAGTGAAATCATAATGATATGAAAGAATATTATAATTCCAGTATAATATCATATATAATATCATTAACTCCATATTTTATATGTCCCACATATGTCATTAACGAATCAAATCACTTTTAGGGGGCGGTAGTCCGCACTTCCTAAAATGAAATTATCGTGTTACCCATAATGGAAACCATAGTGGTATGCTATAAATTAAAAGTACAGAATCATAAGGAAAACATAAACATAATATATATCATATATAAATATAGTTACATCTTAATTGCCTCCATGAAAGGTGTTAAAAGAAGATTGAACAATAATCCTTTCGTGAGGCAGAAATTCTCCAACCACAGAAACAGTATGTTCATTAACCATTAGAGGGAGGTGTGTGTAATTGTAGATCTAATAATTCACATAAAAACATCCTAGTATATTTAAGATACTGTTTTTGTTCAAAACAAAGTAATAATAAGAGTTTAGGGGGTTGGAGAAGCAAAATAAAGTAAAATAATACAAGTGATGACATTACCTTTAAATCGAGTAACTCCTCTTGGTTTGAACCAAAAGGGTTTCTTGAATATCTTTATGCCAAAGGTAAGGATTCTAGGATAAGGAGAGTGATTTGGAGAGATAATATGGGCATATTTTGGTCGAGACAAAGGCTTGAGAGGTGTGGGTAAGGTGGTAGAGGTGGAGGCCTTTTATAAGAGGAGAGGAGGGGCACTCTTGGAATGTTATAAAATGTTACATTATTATATAATGAGTTTCGGTTTTTAAAGGTCCCACAATTATATATTTCTAGGATATGGTGATAAGAGTTCTAAATAATCCCATCCAATAAGTTTTTGATAAGTGTAGGTCTTTTATTTTACATTATCTTTTCATTTTATTTAAATCGTAAAATAATGAGGTAAACACTGCATCATAATTGTGTCATAAATAATTTAATTTATTTAATGTCTAAAAATAATAAAAAAAATAATATGATGTAGGAAATTTATTTATATTTCCAATTAATATTTATAGTCAAAATTATGACTTGTATAACCCCATGTAAAAATTGTTTTATCAAAACAATATATGTTTGTGACATTTTTATTTTAACTTTAAATAAAAAGTTATTAATGTCATTTTCTTACCCAAGTGGCTCCATGGGGTCCCCAAGTTGACCCATGGATTGTTTTGGTCGGACATGACACATCTAATAATGTTATTACATGTGTTAATATAATTTCATATTATTATAACATTATTTTTACCTTAAATTACACTAATTACCTTTAATCGGGATTAATAAACATAAAAGTTATTATTCACCACAAATTTATTTTAATCCCATTGAACCACATTTTACATCCTAATGAAAACCATTTTTGTCGGAATTTTGAAAATCAATTCAAAGAAGTGGTAAAGTATCATTTAAATGAAAAATCAATTTTTTAACCACCACTTAGTGGTTTCACTATTCATCAAAAATTTATGTTTTCAGAAAAATACCAAAAATTAACCCTAAGCTATATTTGATATTGAAAATTCAAAAATGATGTCTATTTTACAAAATTCAAAACATATTAGATTCATTAATTAATTTAATAATTAATTCCTGTTGTCAAAACAAATAGTGTGTTTTTAAGAAACAATATATATCAAAATATTGACACTAGTTTAAGTCCAAATTCAAAGTGAAATTAATTCCTATGACCACCATTGGATTAAATGGTAAAAATATATTCTAATTTCACTTTAAAACCAATTCAAAAGATTATCTAATCATATAAACAAATTAGATTAAAAAGGGTTTTGAATTAAAATACAACATTTTTCACTATTCATTAAAAAATGAACTTTATCAGAAAAATACGAAATTTTTACAAAAAGTAAATTTTGATGTCCTGATTATAAAGAAGAATTTTATTTTTTCCAATATAATGTATAAAAGTGACCAAAACTATATTTACAGACAGTTCGCCATCAAAAGGTGATACATCGACCTTTAGTGAATATTAGAGTATCTATGCCTAAAATTGATTTCTTTTCTTATTTTAAGCCTTAATATTTTATTGGATAAATGTAAAAACATATAAAAAACATATATAATCATATTTTAGTTATTTCTATTCATTCCCACCAATACAACGGCTATGTGTTAACTACCATTTAAAATAATATTATTATATTACTAGTGTGCAACGTAAGATTTCAAAGAAACTCGTTGTTGCGTATCGGGTACGCTGTCGAACATAAAAACCCTTTTAAAGTAAAATTAATATTTAATTAGAAAATATTAATAAATATGAAAATGTTTTATTCTTTATTTACCTGGATGTTACATCCTTCCCCCATTTTGGGAATTGCGTCCTCGCCATTTTATTTACTTATCAAATAAGTGGGGGGGTATTTATCCCTCATAGAATTTTCAGATTCCCATGTTGGCTCTTCAACCATATGATTTTTCTACAAATCCTTTACCTGGTTAATTACCTTATTCCGCAAAACGTGCTCTATACGGTCAATAATCTAGACTGGTTGTTCTTCATAAGAGAGATTCTCTTCCAACTGAACTACCTCTAAGCTCAAAACATGAGATGGATATAGAATATAATTTCTCAACATCGAAACATGAAAAACATCGTGTACCTGAGATAAACTCTGAGATAAAGCCACTCAGTAAGCAACAGATCCAACTCTCTCCAGAATTTCATATGGTCCAATGAACCTTGGACTCAGCTTTCCTTTCTTACCAAATCGCATCACACTTTTCCATGGTGAAACTTTGAGAAAAACATGATCACCTTCCTCAACAGATAGATCCTTCCTCTGGTTATCTGCATAAATTTTTTGCCTGCTCTGAGCTGTTTTCATGTGTTTCTGAATCAACTGAAATTTTTCTGCCATCTCTTCTACCAATTCTGGTCACATCAACTTCCTTTCCCCTACTTTATCCCAAAAAGATGGAGTTCGACACTGTATACCATATAATGATTCTAACAGATCCATCTGTATACTTGAATGAAAACTGTTATTATATGAAAATTCAACCAAAGAAATATGTTGGTCCCAACATCCCTGATAATCCATCAAGAAAGCACATAGAATATCCTCCAAGGTTTGAATTGTTCGTTCTGACTGCCCATTTGACTGAGGATGAAAAGCTTTACTAAAATTTAATTCAGTACCCAACAACTTCTGAAGTCATTTCCAAAAGTTAAAAGTAAACCTGGGATCATGATCAGATACAATGGAGAGGGGAACTCCATGCAACCTGACTATCTCTTTAATATACAATCGATAAAGTTGATCTATAGAGAATGTATCCCGAATAGGAAGGAAATGAGGAGATTTAGTCAGTCGATCAACATTAACCCAGATTGGATTATTACCTCGAGATGTCTTCGGTAATCCCACAAAAAATTCCATGGATATATTTTCCCACTTCCACTCTGTCACTGGTAAAGGCTGAAGCATCCCTTTCGGTAACATCCACTCTACTTTAACCTGCTGACAAGTCAAACACTTCATAGTAAAATCAGCAATATCTAGTAATACTCTCGCAGATCTCTGTACATCTTAGTACTGCCATGATGAATTGAAAACGGGGAACTATGAGCCTCACATAACAACTCATTATTCAACTGTGAATCACAAGGCACACATAATCTCTTCCCAAACCTCAAAACACAATCATTATCAATATTAAATTCAGGCAACTTACCCTTCTGAACCTGATCTACCTTTTTCTACAACCCACTGTCTTTCTTCTACAATTGCTTAATTCTGTCCGATAGAGATGATCTCACTGACACCTGAAACAAAATAGAAGAACTTCCTACACCAACAACTTCTATTCCAAAGTTCATCAAATCAAAAACCAAAGGATCTCATTCCAAATGTAGCATGGTTACTGAAGCATTACTTTTTTGACTCAAAGCATCAACCACTTTATTTAATTTTCTCGAATGGTAATGAATTGTACAATCATAATCCTTGATTAATTCTAGCCATCTCCTCTATCTCATGTTCAATTCTTTCTGAGTGAATATATACATTAAATTTTTGTGATCAGAATATATTTCACACTTTACTCCATAATAATGATGCCTCCAAATGTTTAGAGAAAAAACAACAGCAGCTAATTTCAAGTAATGTGTAGGGTAATTTACCTCACGACTTTTCAACTGACATGAAGCATAAGCAATTACCTGATCATTATGAATAAGGACACAACCAATTCCCTTTAATGAAGCATCACTGTAGATAACAAACTCACCATTTATGTAAGGAAGTTCCAAAACTAGAGCATTCACCAATCTTTTTTTCAACTCCTGAAAACAATCATCACATTCTTTTATCCAGATAAACTTAACACCCTTCCGAGTTAGCATAGTCATTGGACTAGATAACCGTGAAAACATTTCAAAAACCCTTCAGTAGTAACCTACCAAACCAAGAAAACTATGGATCTCAGTTACATTTGTGGGTCCTGGCCATTCTTCAACAACTTTTGTTTTATCAGGATCAATAGTTATGCCATTTTTTGAAACATTGTTACCAAGGAAATAAATTTTTTGTAACCAAAACTCACACTTGCTGAATTTTCCATACAGTTTTTTTTCTTTTATGGTTTGCAAGATAATTCTTAAATTATTTTCATGATCTTATTTACTTTTAGAAAACACTAAAATATCATAAATCTCATCACTATCCCTGATATTTTTCATCATCGACCACCACTGATCATCTTCACCTTCAAAACTGTAAACAACAAGACTAACCTTTTGATGTTATGAACACCCAATGTCACCAAAAATCTTCTCCAGTTATTTAATCCACCCTTCATCTAGCACAGGGTCAGATGATCCTCTGAATGATGGGGATGTTGCCTCATGAAATGTTCCACCACTGACATGTTTCTCTGAGGTTGATCTGGCTGATCTCGTTCATGGATACCACAACCATTTATAGACTAAGTCAATTGTGCCATCACTGCAACAAATTTTTCAGTCCCAATTCCAACCATCTCAGGTTGCTGATTTGGAAGGTTGTCTTCCTCCTAATGTCGTCCCAACATAGCTGCCTTGTTTCCTCTGCTAAAAACCATTATGAACACAGAAATATCTTAGGCGAAGCAACATGGTAATCTTTAAATGCTATATCATTTCAATCATACCATAAATTAACTTATAATTTAACAATTTTCTAACTCATAAAGTTGTCAAAACCGACCTCTGATACCAACTATAAGGACTCGGCCTTAAACCTCATTTAATATGGAATTAAATGAATAATTCACATTGAGGATCTTTTCATGTTAAGAGTTTTATAGAATTAGATCATAACTATTACATATGAAAATATTACAAAGTAGACACTTCTACAAAGTCACTTTTTTTTTACTAAACATGAAATCTAAAAAAAGAGTCATGTCTAGTTCCATGTTTAAGATATTATGACTTTTCCTTGATCCTATCCTTGACCCTATTCCACATTATGTCTTGTGAAAAACATTTCAAAAAACTTGTGGTGAGCATAAAAAGCTCAATAAGGGATACAAAAAGAAGGACAACTGTTAGTTTTTCAAAAAATCAAGTAAACCATGAATACTTTATCAAAGTAACACTTTTCTCCTTTATAAAGTAGTAAAAACTATTCACTGAATAAAATATCATTACTTACTTTTTTTTAATCAAATGATTACCATAAAACCCATATAAAGAACACATAACATATAAAGGTAACCTGGGACATAAACATACTTAAATGGAATAACCATACGGTCGACTTCCACACATATCACTTAATGGAATAGCCATACGGCTGGCTTCCATACCCAATGCATTGGAGGTTACAATGTAACCACCCATCCTGGTATTCATGGCACTACCCATCATATGGTTTAACATGTAACCACCCATCATATGTCCAAGTACCATTATAAAATCATAAGACATAAAACAAATTTAATGGAAAGAAAACATTTCCACATTTTTATCACAATATATCACTTAAATCTATTGACATAACAAATCCATTATAAAAAACTATTTTCAATACCAAAATACATAAAAGAGAATATGGTATTTATTTCATTTTAAAAACATTACGGCTTGTTGAGGTAACCAAAGACCAAATAATACTCACGGCGGCGGAAGAGGTCGTTGTCCCTACATACGTTAAAAGAAACATTACTTTTTGTCGTTTAGTAAAACGCTTCGTAGAAAAATATTCCATTTGAATAAAATTAAAAGTCAAAGGGGTTTATACACCTTATAAAAGAAAGTTGTGTATAAAACAAAATATTCCTCAATGAATGGAGATTGAGACGATGTCCCTTACCTCATGCCCGATGTGACTCGATTGCTCTTTAATCTCCTGAATAATAAACTAGTGTTAATTTCTTCTTTCTTAAGAACCTTTTTCAAGTTTATTATTCTTTCTATATAACTTGTTCCCATTTTATAAACATTATGTAATCATTTTTGTTAATAACGTTCGATTTGTCGATATTGGGTACTTAAGTAAAAATGGACTTCTTAAAATTACATGTTGTTCATGTGGTCAAAGGTTCATTATATCCAGAATGATATTCATGATTTGGATATCATATATATCATATATATCCAGTATATATATGTATCTAAAATAGTACATAACATTTAGAGGTAATATATGAAATGCACCGTTCATGGAGACGGTAAGTCGTACGTACACATGAATGCTACTTTCATTTCTATTTCGTATTTAATGGAGTGAAATAATAATGATATAAAGGTATATTATAATTCCAGTATAATATCATATATAATATCATTAAATACATTATTTATATGTCCCACATATGGCATTAACGAATCAAATCACTTTGAGGGGGTGGTAGTCCGCACTTCCTAAAATGAAATTATCGTGTTACCCATAATGGAAACCATAAAGGTATGCCATAAATAAAAAATACAGAAACATAAGGAAAACATAAACATAATATATATCATATATAAATAGAGTGACATATTAATGGCCACCATGAAAGGTGCTAAAATAAGATTGAACAATCATCGTTTCGTGAGGCAGAAATTCGCCAATTAGAGAAACAATATGTTTTTTAACCATTAGACGGAGGTGTGTGTAAGTCTATCTCGAATTTTTTACATAAAAACATCCTATTATATTGAAGATACTGTTTTTGTTACAAAATAAATGAATAAAATTATTTTAGGGGGTTGGAGAAGCAAAATAAAACAAAATAACACAAGTGACGACATTACCTTTAAATCGGGTAACTCCTCTTGGTTTGAACCAAAAGGGTTTCTTGAAGTGATTTCTGTTAAAGGTAAGGCTTCTAGGATAAGTAGAGGGATTTGGAGAGATAAAATGGTCCGACCTTGGTCGATCCAAAGTCTTGAGAGATGTGGGTAAGGTGGTAGAGCTGGGGTCCTTTTATAAGAGGAGAGGAGGGGCACTCTTGGAATGTTATAAAATGTTACATTATTATATAATGAGTTTCAGTTTTTAAAGGTCCCACAATTATATATTTCAAGTATAATGAGATAAGAGTTCTATATACATCCATACAATAGGTTTTTGACAAGTTTAGGTCTTATATTTTACATTATATTTCCATTTTATTTAAATCGTTAAATAATGAGGTAATCGCTGCATCATCATGGTGACATAAATAATTTAATTTATTTAATGTATAAAAATTATAAAAAAAATACTATGATGTAGGAAATATTTTTATATTTCCAATTAATATTTATAGTCAAAATTAAGACTTGTAAAACCCTATGTAAAATAAATATTTCAAAATAATACATGTTTGTGACATTTTTATTCTAACTTTAAATAAAAAGTTATTAATGTCATTTTCTTACCCAAGTGGCTCCATGGGGTCCCCAAGTAGACGCATGGATTGTTTTGGTAGGCCATGACACATCCAATAAGGGTAGGACATGTTTCAAGGTAATTTTATATTAATATAAAATTATTATTACCTAAAATTACACTAATTACCTTTAATCGCGATTACTAAACTTAAAAGTTACTATTCACCAAAAATTTATTTTAATCCCATTGAACCACATTTTACATCCTAATGAAAACCATGTATGTATTAATTTTTAAAATCAAATCACAGAAGTGGTAAAGTTTCATTTAAACGAAAAATCCGTTTTTTAATAGCCACTTAGTGGATTCACTATTCATTAGAAATTGATGTTTTTTAGAAAAATACCAAAAAATCACCCTAAGATATATTTGATATTACGAATTCAAAAATGGTGTCTATTTCAAAAAATTAAAAACATATAAGTTGCATTGATTAATTTAATAATTAATTCCCGCTGTCAAAACAAACAGCGTATTTTTAAGAAACAATATATATCAAAATATTGACACTAGTTTAAGTCCAAATTCAAAGTGAAATTAATTCCAATGACCACCATTGGATTAAATGGTAAACATATATTCAAATTGCACTTTAAAACTAATTAAAAAGATAATCTAATCATATAAACAAATTAGATTAAAAAGAGTTTTTGAATTAAAATACAACATTGCTCACTATTCATTAAAAAATAAACTTTATCGGAAAAATACGAAAATTTTATACAACGTAAATTTTGATGTCCCGATTCTAAAGAAGAGTTTTATTTGGTCCAATATATTGTATAAGAGTGACCAAAACTATATTTATAGATGGTTCTCCATCAAAAGGAGATAAGTTGACCTTTAGTGAATATTAGAGTATCTATGCCTAAAATTAAATTATTTTCTTATTTTAAGCCTTAATATATTATAAGATAAATTTAAAAACATTTAACAAACATATATAATCATGTTTTTTTATTTCTATTCATTCCCACTAATAAAACGGCAACGTGTTAACTACCATTTAAAATAATATTATTATATTACTAGTGTGCAACGTAAGATTTCAAAGAAACTCGTTGTTGCATATCAGGTACGCTATCGAACATAGAAACCCCTTTAAAGTAAAATTAATATTTAATTCGTAAATATTAATAAATATGAAAAAGTTTTATTGTTTATTTACTGGGGATGTTACAATCGGGGGAGAGGATTAACATGATTTTTTTAAAAGAATCAATTACACCCATATTTTATCATGTCACAAACCTCCAAAATAGATAATTATATACCCCTATTTTTTATAAGGTATAAATATTTCAATCCAATGGGTTTTTAAAAAAATTAGTTCATTGTTACCCTTATCATTTACGTTTAACCCTTGGTACATTAGTTTTTACCTTAATCATTGAAATTATTTTTTTACTAATTATTTTATTCAAAATTTTAAGTAAATAATTAATGTATATTAGATAATATAAATTAATTTTTTTTAAAATATAGAATCCATATTTACAAATTCAATTCAAATAAGTTCCATAATCAAATTTAAAAGTATTCCTCTAGACGCGATGAAAACATGTGTTTCCAAAGAGACAATTCTCATAAGCATATAAGGTTTTAATTTGAAAATTCAATATAAATTTTATTCAAATTACATAAATTATATTTATTATAATTTAATTTAACTAATTTCCCATCAAAAAAATCAAATAAATTTTATATTCATAAATAATATATGTAAAAATGTAGTTTTCAATTAATTTATTATTTTTCATTATTTAAAGAAAAATGAGACTTTTGTGAAAAATACAAAAAACTCTCCATAAGATAATAATTATGTTATGATTTAAAAAATGAATTGGATTTTATCAGATAAATATTCTAAATGTTTCAACAAATAAATTTATCTTAAGTGAGTAAGAAGTGATTGCCCTTTTTTCATTGAAGAAAATATATTTTTTTAGAAAACATTTCTATACATTCAAATGATTCTTATTTTTATTTAAAATTAATATATAACCAATTATCCTCTATAAAATATAATTTATTTTATATTTATTTTATTTCTATTCATATCCATCAATATATTGGCTAGGTTATAGTGATTATATTTAAATAATATTTTTATAGAAGATTGTGTTTTGTTAAATCCTAATGTTGTGTGCATCACAATATATTAGAGCGATTGGACTTATTTAAAAAGTCATAAATAATAATGTCTCATCGTGTTACATCATTTACTCCAACCAAAATTTCATCATATAAATTTCAAATTTATTACCTTATATAAAATGTGTGCAATTCTTATTTATAACATCCTTTGGTTCCCACGTCGCATCCTCTATTTTTTAATTTATAAAAATTAACATTACTATATGAGTCATCAGATTCCTCAATAATATATCTCTAATATACAAAAATTGTATGAGTTCATTATAGTAATATTGATCTGGTTCTAGTATTACCTTATCATTGGGGATCACTTTCATTGGGTCTTCTAATTACTTCCTTAAAAATAATATATGGAGTAGATCACATACTTTTGAGAGACATGGTGTCATTACTATGAGATATTGAAAAATATAATTCATTCAAGAATGTAAAAGGTTCCAATGTACCTATTGATATACTTTTATTTCTGACCAAATCTTATTAACCTTTCAATAGAGATACTCTCAAGAAAACATGATCTCCCGCTTCATTTTCCAAATCCTTCCTCTAATTGTCAGGATATCCCTTTTCTTATTTAGAGAATATTTAATATGATCCCGAATATCCATTACCTTTTTTGTTTTCTATTCAAAATGAATTGGGTCTATAAGTCTCCTATAACTAACTTTCTCCCAATAAGTTAGTGTAATAAATCTATTTTCGTACAACGCTTCACACTGCATCATTTGAATACTTGAATAAAAACTATTGTTATGGGAAAACTCTACCAAAGGTAAATATTGACCCCAAATACATTTAAAGTCATGTGGTTATGGGCTCATAATGTCATATGATATTTGAATAGTCTTTTCACCATATCCATTATTTTGAAGATGATAGGGAGTACTCAATTTAAGCCTAGTATCAAGAGGCTTCTGATTGATATTTTTGAATTTTCATGTAAAAAGTGGATCAGAAGCATACACAATTTAAAAAGGTGCACCATGGAGTCTTAAAACATCATTAATATAGATCCTTATAAAGAACTTAAGTGTTAAATCTTATTGTATAGAAAGGAATTTTACAGATTTGGTAAGGATATCAATAATAACCCATGTTTCATCATTTTCCATCGGTTTCTTCGGTATACCTATGACAAATTCCATATTAATGTCATCCCATTTCCACACATGAATAGAAATAAGTTGCGTGAATCCTCTATTATACTATACCATAACCTTCACCTAATGAAAATATAAACATTTGGAATTATAATCCACAATTTTCCGATTCATGTTACCCAACTAAAATAGAATTAATATATTCTCATAAATTCCATAACCCATTTGAAATGTTGTCTTCAGAATGTCTTCATTCATTAATCATAATTGATGAAACCCAGAACGAATGTAAATCCTTGAAAATATTTATCTTCGGGATTTTGATTAAATAATTCATCAATTAGAGGTAGATGATATTTTTTCTTTATTGTAATTGAATAAATTTCCCAACAATCAATGCATAGCCTCATTGATCTATCTCTCTTCGTAATAATGAGAACATTGGATTCCCATGGTGAAAAACGGGGGAATAAATCCCTTATCACACAACTATTCTAGTTTTTTCTTCATATCCAGTAATTATATAGTAGACATTATTTTGTTTGAATTTGATATGTTTCTTACATTCGTGATTAAATCAATGGAAAAATCAACCTCGCAACCTGGGTGATGTTCAAGAAATTATTTTGAAAATACATCAATATATTCCTATAAAAATAGATAGATCATTTTTTTGAATATTGTATTATTCATACCTAGATTGTTTTCACTTCTTCTCCAAGAATCTGATTTAGTAGTGATATTGTCCATGGATCTATACATGACTCAAATGATGATGTCTCTTATCTAATGATATAGAATTATATATCTTCATTGTTAATCGTAATTTCCTACTTCTTAAGATGATTTTTTACATCATATTTAAAAATCTTGTCAATTTTAAAGAATATATCAAATTAAAACATATTTAGGACTATACCTTCAATAATTAAAGAATGGTAATTATTCATAAT
Source organism: Viscum album (assembly GCA_963277665.1). NCBI lineage: Eukaryota > Viridiplantae > Streptophyta > Magnoliopsida > Santalales > Viscaceae > Viscum > Viscum album. The sequence goes on along the minus strand of OY728153.1, from coordinate 284,159,068 downwards.
GGGGACTTCTTGACACATCCTTGTTGTATTGACACATTAATTGGGAGTTTTGATTGATAATTCTCTTCTCAAAGTGATATAGAAATACCTAATATTATTATAAAACGATGAATATTTAAAATTGTGTTTGGATCTATAAAAAAATAAATAATTACATAAATTTGAATATGTGATTAATGTACCTTCCACCAAATCATTGGGTACTTCTAGATTAGTTTTAGTGATTATAGAAGCATTACCTTCTCCCCTTGTCCTCTTCTATGGTATATTCTTATGATGTTTTGGGAATTTGGTTGCTTTGTTCCCTATCTTCTTATAGTTGAAACACTGAATAATAGTGTTTTCTTTCTCCACATTATATTACTTATCTTGATGTCCCTTATCACCAGATATTATTGAAAATCCCATGAACTTAAATATTTTCATAGCATGATTACTTCCACTATCCTCATCAGATATAATTTTCTTTGTAATCTTCTTATTCTTCGGCACATTCAATTTTTCTTTTCTATCTTTCAACCTCTTATTTTCAATATTTTCCATTAAAATGTAATATGGAGATTATTATTTCTCTTTTTTCATGTAACATAAAAAAATTTCATCATAATTTGAAAAAGATTATGAGACCTTTTCTCCTATGAGACTTAGATTATGAACATAAATGAAATGGTCAACATTTCACTCCATGATGTGTATATAATTTATTACATACCTGGCTAACCTGGTAAATATACCATAATACTTAACAACATATTATTCTTCTTTTTTATTTATATTTATGAAATTTCTTTTCATTTTTGTTTTCTTTTCGAGAGGGAAGTATTTTTTATGGTATGATTCCTTAAACATCTTTCATTCCATGAGTTTTATATCCTATTCATCTATATTATTATAGATCAATAACCAAAATTACTCAAAATCATATTTGATATAACATACTAAAAGTGTAACCTTTTCCTTTTCAATAAGTCACAATGCCTTAAATAATTTCTCTAGATAATTAATACATTGTTCAGTTACCATTAGATGATTTCTCCCTCCATGTTATGGGGACATCAATCACATGAAGTGATTAAACATAGGATATACATGTTAAGGAATAGGATTTTCTAACCAAGAAAGGTTATTTTCATAACATGATTAAGTTACACTAATATATCTATGGTCTACTCAGTTATAATACCAGCTGTATTGTCTTACTCAATATGGAAATCAATATATTTTCCATGAGTATTGATACGCTTCTTACATCCAAATAGAATTTATAAATAATGTCATATACCAGATTCGATCATAAAATTATGGATTTTAAATCTTAATGTATAATTATAACTATGGTGTAATTATTAACACAAATTAATAAATGTATTCACTATTAAACTTATGATGAAAAACATGGTTTCTTTTGGATATATTTACTTTCAAATAATTTATAATTTTTTCTAAGTAAAATGTAAATTACTCTAAGAATATCCCCCTAGAGTGTCAAATTTGGTTCACAGTATGTTATGTTTTCCTGCACATAGTGATTATTAGTTCAATATCAATGAACCCTTTTTATAGATATTACCCATTGGTACATCTATACATAAACCATGTTAGATTTTAGTATATAGATAGAGATGTATTTTTAGAAAAAACAAAATAATCAACTCTAAAAAAACTTGAAGATGTTTTTATATACATATCCACAAAGCCAAATTTAATTTATTATAATAAAATAGAACTAATATAAATGATAAAAAATTAAATTGTATTTCATTATTATAATTAATTTAGATAAAAATGTAGTTTTCAACATAAATTATAATTTTTCAATGTCCATTGAAAAATTAATATTTTATGAAAAATCTTAAAAAATCAACCTAATTAAATTTTAATATGATTATTTCAAAATTGAAGTTAATTTTAATGAATATCTTTTATAAATTTACAAATAATTAATTTTATCCTCAGTGAAAAAGAATCGATGAAACTATTTTCTATGAAAATAATATATTTTTTCATAAAAAATTTCTTTTAAATTAAAATTATTCTTCTTTTTATTTATAATTAATATATAACAATAAAATGTGTAATAACAGAATAATTTTCTTAAAAATTAATGTTATATTTATACCCACCAATTTTCCAGCTATTTTATAATGCTCTTTTTTAAATAATATTTTAATACAAGAATTATGTTTCATTTTAACCTGATATTGTGTGCATCACAACATTTCCTAGAGAAAATATTTATCTATAAGTAAATAAATTTTAAATTTTTAGGGTGTTAAATGATCATATATTAAGATTAAATCATGAGTTCCTTAAATTACATGGTCCTCAAAGAGAGGATTCTCATATTCACTAATAATATTTCCACAACATGTAGATCACCATGAAACCCCAAGGAGTATGTGTGGATGAAATAATGAAAAATTTATTCCCATTTTATTTATATGGGTTGGAGATAGAGTGGTTATACTACATCTAAACCACTATTATATGGAGTTGTCGTCAAATTAAAATATATTAATAGAAATATTTTTTCCCAACCACTAGGGTTACCTCACTAAGAAAATACTTGAGTTGGATTTGGTAGTTTTAACGAGTGACATTACATGGATACTAAGAGAGGATTAAAAAGTTGTGTTCTAGATACCCTCACCACCAAATTTCTTATCAACTTCTAATCAAATATTTGTATGAGGGATTAGTTTTTATGGATAAGATTACGATTAATGAAGTGGTTTTATGAGAATTGGTAGACAAGTACCTTGTAGATGACTGGAAAAACATTTAGAATACTTTCTAGAATTCATAGTAATCCAGTACTAGGATAATTTATATTATCAAGAAAGATATGAAAGTTTCTACATCCAATTCTGAAAATAAACACATAGAGAGTCAGTTGTGTGATCTTGCAAGCATGATGAGATAGATATTGACAAACTATATCCTTTCACAATCTTATCTGGAACCACTCTAACCCATTCATATTCATTGTGGAACTTTTTAGGATATATATAATTTTTATTAGAAATTTCCACAACTTTGAGAAACTTCACCATATTTTAATTTATCTTTTTCTAGAAAAATATTCGAAAACAACCTGAATAACCTATTTCCAATACAAAATTTCCAATCTAGGCAATTTAAAACTAATAATGTTTTCATTCCCAGCTGGAATAACCATCATAATATTAGGATTTTGCATAATGAACATCAAAATATAAATTTAATGCCCCAAAATTTTGATCAGTGACTTCGGAATAATCAAAACCAATTTAGAAACCATTATTGTGAGAATATTAAAAATTATTAAAATAATGAAATCCCAAGAAATGTAATCAAATGAATAATAACACCCTAATGATATGGTTAATATGAAACCAGAAATTTCTATATAGAAATGTGTGTTAATGAAAAATATAGTGACTCAAATGTGTCATATGGAAGTTAAAATCAAGGGTTTGAAAAATCAATAGAGTGAAAATTTTCCGTTACATTCTGAAGTTAATCAGAGATAATGAGAGATTGTGAGTGAAAAATTTTAATGAAGAGAACCAAATTTCAAAACACCCATGATTGAAACATTAAAAAATAACCTAAAAAGCATACTTATACTTCTAAAACTAATGAATAATTACATGAACAAGTGAAAAGATTGCCTTTTGAACCTATTTTACATCCATTTAACCATGTTAAAGAACTTTTTGTCCACACACTAATAGAGGAACAAAAATAAAATATAAATAAGTAAAATATATCTAGAAAGAACCAATAGTAATTTTAGAAACATAATTATCTCTTATAAAGGGAAAAAATGTTGAATACGGTGGTTGAAACATTTATTGGGATCTATTGCCCAATCATTTGGTTAGGGCTCTTATCAATAACAATGTTGACCTTGAATGGAAGAATAAGTACATGAATATTTTAGGAATTCATTGGTTAACATAGCATTGTAAGATTTTGTAAAGAATATCCCTCAATATGATAAATTTCATAAGTATATATCCAATCACATGAAATGGTTAAAGGGAGGACAGAAAGTTAATTTGGGAGGAAATGATTCATCTATGATCCAAAATTTCCTCCTTGTTAAATGAAAATATCTAGGAATATTTTTTATTCCCTGTAAATTGGGTAATAATTAATTTGATGACTAAATGATGCATTTATGAGCCTCCAAAAAATGTTATTACTTAGTCTATCCTTTAATCTGTGCTTATTGAATATAATAAAGAATATTGTATTATCATCCAACTCAGTAATGTGTGTTTATCTGAGCTAGATGGAGTGGTTTAGGATGTGTTAGTATGGGTAAAAGACCATGTTTTCCTTGCTTAATATTATGTGTTATACCTGGAGGATGGAAGATTTAGTCCACACTTACCTTGAATTTAAGGAATTTTTAAAAATATTAATGAAATTATCAATATTTATAAAGGAAATATTAATTTAGAGTTTTGCGGAAATATGGTAAATAATTATATCTTTTAATCAGTGAAAGACTTTGTGGAATACCATTTTTCATAAAAATTTAATTTGATTGAATGATTTCACATTTAGTTGTTCCCTATTTTTATTCATGATAAACAACATCTAGATTCTTTGGATAAAGTAAATTCTACTAAAAATGAGTCAAATAGATTGAAAAACTATGAAAAATTATTTAGTGATTAATCAAAAACGAAATATATTTTTTAAAAAAATCATATTTTTAAATTTTAAACATTAAAATGACGCACCTTTTTAGGCTTTTTTTTGGAAAGGATGATATTTTTTTAAATATCTTGATACCAGAAATGCTTTTAGAAATTATAAAATTATATGTCAAATTTAATATCAAATTCTTTAAATTGACTTAGATTATGTTGAAAATGATAAAACAAGGGATAATACATTTTTTGTTGAAAATTTTTCTTGTGAATCCACTTCATCTACAAAAATTCAGCTCCAAATTCCATTTTAGAGTGTCCTATATTTTTTAACATAAATCTGAAATTTTTAATAAGGATGATAAATATTCATTATATGAAAATTTTGGTTCTTCTAGTCTAGTAGTGTGTGATTATGATATTATTGGTGATGATTTAGAGAATAAAATTCATGTCAATGAACCTTTAGAACCGATTTTTTTAAAGGGGACAACCCACCCACACATTATATCCAAACTTTTCATGACAATTTTAAATAAACCCATATGTAAAAAGAACCAAAATTATCTACTAAAATTTAGAGTTAGCTATCATGTGAGAATGAAAAATAACACTATGTGGTAGTTAATAAGAATATGAAGGATATAAGATGATTATTAAATTATATACCGAGTGTTATTCCTTCGGTTTCCATGTATAAGATTCTATTATAGGAAAATTCCAAACACGTTATAACATATCAATGGAGATTGAATCCTACCATTCTTGGAGTGGTTAATTAATAAGTGAACATGTTATTGGATAAAACTATAATTTACCGATTTTATGATAGTAAATGGGTTAGTGCAGTTCAAAATTTTCCAAAAAAGCAATTATTCACAGTTCTAATGAATGTATTTGGAGATTTAGTACCTACAAGGTTGCTTAATTATTAAATGGTATGAATTGATTATATGAGGGTAAACATAGTGACTATAAAGAAATAACTTTCCATTTAAATTTATTAACCAAATTACTGATATGTTATTTGGTAAATTCCATTATTTATTTATGGATGTTTTTTTAGATATTTACAAATTCATATAGCTCCATAGAACCATGATAAAACAACATTTACGTTCACATTCATTACCATTTAATATTAATGAATTTCATTTTAATTTTGTAATGAACATTTCACCTTACAATGCTCTAAGATTAGCATTTTATTTAATTTATTAAGGAATTCATGGAGATTCTTATGGATTATTTTACAGCATATGGTCTATATTCTGATATATGTATAAGAATATTAGGGGATTTTCTTAGTTTTTTTATTTAAAAGAACATAAATATTATCATTGGAACATTTAATTATTTTCTTGAGAGTGGAATTTTAATTGGCCAAGAAGTGTATTGGAATGGGATTTGGATGAAAAGTAAAATGTTGAAATCATATTTTCACTTCCATTTCCTATTATTGTGAAAAATATTACATATTTTCATGGCCAAGATGGGGTTTATAAGAGATTTATAGAATTCATTAACAAGATTTATTGTTCAATTGATGATAGTTATTTAGAATAAATTTTTTCGTTGATTAAATTTGTAAAGATGCCTTTAATGAACTCATAAAAAAGATAAAATATTTACTAGTAGTTTTACTACTTAATTAGAAAACACATTTTGTGGTGACAACATATGATTTAGAATTATCTTTCGGTAATTCCTTAGGGAAATAGTGGAGCTGAAATCACATATCATTGCCTATTCTAATAAGACTCTAAATGATTCCCACTCAAATTAATCCAAAATATAAAAGAAGTTCATAAAAATTTTCCCCCTAGATAAGTTTAGGATCTATCTTTTGAGATCTAAATTTGTGATAGTCATTGATCATTCTGATATTAAATACCTTCCAAAAAAACATGAATCAAAACCAAGGCTAAAAACATGGATCTTATTTCTTGAAGAATTTAACATAGATATCCCTAATTTGAAGGGAATTGAAAAACTAGGGATTATAATTTGAGAAGGAATCCTTAAGAATTTTGACAATATAGTTTATCTAAAGAACATATTAGAGAGTTTTTTTAAGGAGACATTATATTCAACTACAGTTGAATAAAAATACTTAGGTTTCAAAGATTGTGAATTACTTAACTTCTGATATTATTCGTCACTAGATTTCTAAGAAGCATGTTGTAACACCTTGAGAATTTATGAAATATATCTTTTCAACAAAGTGAATTTCTTTGATATCTTTAGTGACCCACAACACCATGTTTTAATGAAACATGAAATACTATTAAAATATTCATTTGATAGATATCACCTAGGTGATTGAATGTTGGGTAAGAATATGATAAACAAAATAATTAATATATATATCATACATATATATAAATATAATGAATTATTTTATGACCAATTAATTAGAAATAAAAATATAAACTAATTGAAAATAAATGAAATCTTATTTTGAAAAACAATATTAATGTACAAAATCTTGTTTTACCTCAATAAATTAAATAATCACATTTAATGGAAGATATTAATGGTTTTTCATATATTATATATTCAATAATATATTGAACATTAATATTATGTGTTATCTAGGCCTAAGATAAGAAAATAGAATCCAATTTTACCCATAGAAAATGTATTTTTCTAAAAAGAAGTTTTATTGCATTTTCCTTCTTCTTATAAAATTAATTAATCAACTTCAAAAAATTTATTTGAAAAAATAATATATCTTTTTTCAATCATAATTTCAAAATTATATTGGATTGATAGTTTTTATAATTTTCTAAAAGGATAAATGTTTCTATGAATTGTGATAAATACTCATTTTAATTAAAAATACATTTTTATTCAATGAATTTATAATATATATTTTATTTTAACCTACATTGAAATGTAACATTAGTTAATATATATATATATATATATATATATATTATTCTAATTCATATCATTGTAATCAATTTTATGTTGAATTTTGGAATAAAAACACTTTATTCATTTGAAAATTTTATAATTGGAAAACCATTTTCCCATCTCATCCGTGGGATAAAATTTAAATTTAAATTTCACACTTCTATCAATAGAATCTAGAAATATGTATTTAATATTTTCAATTAAAACAATTTATATTATATAATAAGTTAATATTAATTTTTATCCAATCTTATTAGTAAAAACAACATCATTTATAATTAAAATGGCTTTACCAGAGAATTGAACTTAAAAGATATGTGGTAAAATATACTAAAAACTTATAAAACTCATATTTTCCGTATATTTTTGGACCATATAACCTCTATTTTTTTGATGACTCATTATGTGGCTGTTTGGAATGTGAAAGACAGGGGTCCACATTATTCTTTTCAAAACATAATTGTTCTTCATCTCCCCTACTTATTAATGGTGAAACCCTCCCCTATACTATTAACTCTTAAAAAACACTTTATATCAGTGAATAACATCCAGAATTTATTATATTATTCCATCCCCACATCCTAGAGTCTTATTAGTGATCATAAATGAAATATTTTATGGATTTTGGTTAATCCTACTGTGGTTTTATGTAGAAGTGTTAAAGGGTTTTACTATACATATTTGCTTTCTTTCATATTTTAACTTCATATAATAAATATAAATAATGATAAAAAAATAAAAACATTATCTTCTATGTTTTGGGATATTATTATGTTAAATTCCCAATATAAATCAATCTCCTCTTCCATAAAATGGTATAAGAAATCATAATTTGTTTTTACGATGAATTACCACCCCACAAACCAATGTTATTCATTTTCCATGACCACCTCTAATGGAAGGATATAATGATGGATTTATTTTATAAATATTAAATTTATTATATTATTATACCATTGATATTATAATACCAAATATAACTTCACTCCGCACAACGTATTGGAAAATAATAATGTCTCTCGTGTGTACGGTGGAATACCTCCTCACAAACCAATGTGATATATTTTCAATTTATATTTTACTTCAATGATAATAAATAAATATTAATTATGGACTTATTTTATAAAATATACTTTCTTACTTTACATTCCATGAGGTATACGATATCATCATTTGTTTGTACAGTGGACTGCCACCTCCCGAAGTGATGTGATTCGTTTTTCACTAACAAATTGCATGGAAGATAATAAAGATAACATTAATAAATATTTGTGATATTTATGAAATCATAATAACTATGTAATGGTGAATTATTATTTATCTTTCATTCCATTTTTCAATAAAGTGTAAACAATATTCATGCATGCGTTCAACATACTATCTCCATGAATAGTGTAGTTTATTTTCTATCTACAAATTTTATGGATTTGAGTAAATACATATATAAGTAGTAAATATGATATTTATATAATGGTTAAATTTTTGGATATATTTTAACAATGATCAATATAATAGGATCAAAAATAAAAAATGAAAAGTTACATGGAAAAACAAACCCGTTATTACCATAATTGTGAATTTAGCATGGAATAGTTAATAAAGGGGTAATAAAAGGACATATGTAAATAATATATGTTATGATATATTTAATTACATTTATTTAATATATTTATAATAAACATATATTATTTTTTAGGAGTTTTGAACATGTATAAATGAAGTTGAGACTTAAGGTAAGGGGATTTTTTTCTCAAATTGCCTTCTTTGGGACATTAGATTTGTTATGAAACTATCTATTTATATAAGTTTTATATATTACCAATTAGAAATTTTATATCATAAATATAATAATTATAATTATAATAAATGTTTCATTATATTTTATTCAATAATGGGTCCTACGATTAAAAAAATACCAATGAGGTAATGGTTTGATGTAACAATCTCATTGTTTGTAGGGATTTTCTATGATTATGCCTTAAATAATAAAATATTATCAAAAATTTCTAATGAAATTCATGACTTTTTTTCTCAATTAGTTATTTCATGAAATAAATGTTTTATTTTTCTTTCTCCTATCTTTATATCTTCATGATTCCAAAATAATATTTTTAATGAAAAACAGTATTATTTAAATCATTGGTTTAAAACTATTTTTTATTCTTATCCATGGTTTAAAAATTGTTTTAAGAAATGTGTTAACATTATAAAAAGAATAAATTAAATGAAATTTTAATCATGCCTTTGTTTTTAAATTTTTTTATAAAATGAATATTTATTTAATTTTCCAGTAAACACTTTTTGTATTTTACTAAAAATTTTAATGGAATCTTGGGTTTTATTATTATGACATGAAAAATATTTTCCATGATCATAATAAACACATTATTTTAATAATTTTCTTATAACTTTCCATGATTATTTTCAAGGAAAATTATTGTGAAAATGTTTTATATTTTAGAATATCTTTTTATAGTGTAAATGATATTTTTTATATAAAATTTTTTAAATGATTTTAAAGAATCTCTTTTATGTTTGCAATGTTATTTTAAAATTAAAGGATTTTCAAAATGTTTTATGATTTAAAATGTTTTTTCCAAATTAGAAAAAATATTATCCACATGAAAGGTTTTAAAGGATTTTAATGCTTCCCATTTTTGTTTCCAAAGTTATTTTCAATGAAAATGATTCATAAAAAAAATTATGTTTTTAAAATTGTTTCTTAACGTAGAAGATTTATTTTACTCAATTATGGTTTTAAAGTATTTTTAATTCATCCTTTAAATTATATCAATTTCATTTTAAGATAAATGGATTTGTAATATGGTTTATGTTTTTCATAGTGGATAGGTGATTTTCATTAAGAAATGATTCAAGTGATATTTCAAAAATAATTTCCCATCTAAGATAACACCATTTGATGTTATACATGATTTACTAGGGATATGATCCAAGGATATAATTAGTATTATGTTTTCTAGATTGTTTATGTATATAAATAATACATTTTAATGAAACTAATTTCCTTTCCACGAGTTATTATATGATAAAATGTTTTATAATCCCATTTGTTTTAATGTTTTCTGATATGATGAATGATTCATAAAGCCTCATACATTTAATGGGTCTGATATGATTTATTTGCCATGAATCCCATTTATTATCATGAGTAATGAAATAATGAGTGTTTTATTATATTTTATCACACTTATGTATGGTTTACATCATGTGATATTTGTTACATTAAAACTAAGGTTGGTGTTTACATTATAACAAAAAAATATGGGACCTATATCTCCATCCAATTCAATGGGTAATGATTAATGTTTATAAGAACACAAGGTACATGAAATTTTATCCCATTCCCAAAAAATAAGTTACACTGGAGGTTATCAAAATCTCAAAGTTGGTACATGGGTGTTTAGCTCAAGCCAAACATTTTATGAATGGCTTGGTCCGTAATTTTAAATTAAGGTTTTCTACAATGTTGTCAAAAATCTATGTCGTATGTCAATGTAATTATATCATGGATCATTTTATCTTATTCTTTTGTTATTCATGTCTTATGAACTGCCCATATTTCTACTACGACTTATGTTTATGATATATGATATGTAGGGTCTGGTTTTTAAAATGTTATTACTTATTATCATACTTATTATTGCATTATATTAATATAAATACCCTGTTTATCCTTAATAAGAATTTGGGGTTACCTTTTTTTTGTTTCCTTTCCCCATGTTATGAAGAATGGTTTTACATAATATATTTTAATAAAGAGTAATATATGGGAAGATAGTTTTGGGATTCATTGAATATAATTCATGAAATAAAAATATAGTGTATCTAGTCTCAAATGGAACTAGTTATAAATTATTCTTGAGTGGATAATTATGTAATGTAATCAATATTCATGTATTAAGTTGTAATATTTTCATAGGAGATGTTTATGTCATTATAGTTTGCATCAGAGCATATATTATTTTACATTTATAAGCTATGATGTGAAAAATATTAGTGAGATACCATGTGATATATCATGGTATATTACTTGGAAAATATATAAGGATTATGAGACGTATGATTCATGTATAGAAAAATGTATTGGAAAATTAGTGAAGGATAGAGTGTGTGGATTCCTAATAATTACATCTTGATCTAGATACTACGAGTGGATGTTGGTCTGACATAGTGGTTACTATGGGTAATAACTCTAAAATGAGTGCATTGAGTTTGAATTAATAATACCATGGTGCATGATAAAGGAATTTCTACACACTTGGATTGATAATACTTAATTATTTACTATAGAAATTCCAAACCTCTTGATTAACCATCTTGAAGGATTTTAATAATGAACCTGAATGACGTAGATTAGGCATGAGGTTTCATAAATTGAAAATATGGTGTTATTATTGAGACATCCTATATGTGATTTTCATGATTATTTGGTTTATTAATATGATTATTATATCTCAAACCATTCTTTTTGTGATCAATCAATGGTGGGAATTAGAAGGAACTAGTTTATCACTAAATATGGTAGACAATGTGTTGATGATCAACCAAATTGGATGAAGTTTGTGTCGAAGGAAATGTGAAATGTGAATAATCAGATATCTAGATATATATTTAACAATTTTCACCTTTACCAATTCACATACTCATATAATAAGATAATAATATATTTCCCTGAGATCTGGTATGGAAGAGACCATATAAGAAAGAATATTGAATTTCATAAATGAAAAGAATGTGGGAAGAAGGGCCCAAGTTCATGTCTCAAATAAAATTGAATATGTTTTGAGTGTGTAAATGATGGATGTGTAGTATGTAATTTTAAATTAAAAATGTAAATTTTAGTTAATGAAATGGTTTGGAATAATGGTTTCATTATGGTATCATTTATGGTTGAATGTTTTAAATGTGGTATTCATGGGAATTTAGAAAATTGATGTCCAATGGGGAATGCTCAAGAATAAAATCAGAAAAGATGTATGAGTAATGGTTATACTACAAATTATTAAGAGAAAAAAAATGAAATATAAATGATATGGGTTGTTCTAATAGTATTTTATATGTTAAACATTAGAATAATGATTAATTTGATGTTGATGAATATTAATACAACATTCACATAACATATTTATTGAAGGATGTATCAACGAATAAGATGTTGAATCCTAGTAAATGTTATAAGAATGAAGAGGATATATAGATGTGTATATGTATTAGAATTCAATATTTTTTTCCTACTCATAATTAAATATATATGGATTATTCATCCAAAGTTTTTCATTAAGGATTTTCAAGAATATGATGATTGGTATGAATGTACAATAAATGTGATTTATTAAAATTTTTGTTATTTTATGGAAGACATTTGATTGAGGGAAATATATTCCTTAATATGTTTCCCATGTTGAGATAATTATGTTTAGTTGGGACAAAGAGATGATTGATATGGATAAAGTAAACTGGATAATATTGAGGACCTAGGAAGGGAATACTGATCTGATGATGAAGTGGTCTACATTATCTTTGACTGTGTTTAATAATTTTTATATTTGTATTATATATTCTATAATCAATAATTTTATCTATAGAATTATTAAAGAGTTATTGTTAAAAATTATTTCTTTTTTCATTGAGTTTTTATGGTAATTTATTATATTACCATGTTTCAAGAGAATGTATGACCGGGGTATTAACATATTTCTCATGTGAACATTAAGAGACATTTAATGATATTTTTTATTAATGTTATGTTGATTTTTGTAAATTTAGTGACACAATTTATAAATTTTTAATTTTGTATTGTTTATAAGGATAATCATTTATGAAATATTTTATGTTAAACATTGGATATGATTTAAGAGAATTATGTAGTATTTCATCATATGATGATTTTTACATATTGGATTACATGTTCTCACCATATTTGTTTTGATGATAACAAGAAAGAGAAAGAATTTATTATCATTCCATTATGGATCGTGTGATCTGTTAGTGATTTATGAAAGAACAAATCAACTTAATTAATTGGATTATGGGATGGTGTTGATATTGATTGAAGGAAAACCAAAGGATGATATTGTTCTTAGGAAACATAATGAAATAATTAAATTATATTTTATAGTGTTCTCTCTCAGAATAGTGAAAAATCCATCATCCTTATGAAAATTTATTTTGAAACAAAAAATTAATCTTATTACATTTTTTTATATTGAATCGAAGGTCTTTTGATCTATCACATTTTTATGTCTTTGTGCTCATTACATTTTTTCTATTAATGTTTGTTATTACTCTCAATTAGTAGTTAGGAATTGGTATTCTCATCCATTTCCATATTTTCATTTACCACCAATGTTCTTATATTTGGGAACCTAGTAATGTGACAACCTTCATAATTTATTTTCCCTATTTTCTATAAAAAGTTTATTGACCCTTTTTACAATTTGGTTTTTCCATAAAGAAATTTTCCAATGTAAAATCCTTTATTATTGAGGTCAAATTAAAATTACATGGATGAAATTTATTTATGGGGGGTAAAATATAACACATTGAGATCTTATGAAATATTTATATTTTTCTAAAAATTTAATTTCTTTAATAACTTATGTTACACACAATATCGAGTTTTAACAAAACAAAACATCCTTTAGAAATGTTAGTCTAATAGTTTCCAAAAAACTGTTGGAAAGTATGGAATTAATAGGATTAAAAAATTATAAAAATTTATTTTTTAATCATTTATATATATTATTAATTCATTGAATAATAATTAATTATAAAAAACTCATTTGAAAATAAAGGACATCTTTTTTTTTGAAAACTATTTCCAGGCGCACAAATGTGTTTTAAAACAATAAATTAAATAAATTAAAATTTTGAATTATTTTAATTAATTTTATATGTTATATATTCAATAAAATATTTAACAACCATATTATTCATTTTTAATCATGCGATAAACAGAAATCAAATTTTTCACATAAAATATATTTTTCATAAAAAGTAGTTTTCTCACATTTTGTGCACTTATTATAAAAATAATTTTGAAAAATTTTATAAACATTCATTTAAAAAATTAACTTCATCCTTTTAATCATAATTTCAAAACTATCTATGATTTATTCTCGATATTTTTTTTGCAAATATTAAATTTTCAGTGAATCATGGAAAATCATGGTTTTTTTAACAAAAAAATGAGTCATTCAAATAATTTACAGAGAAATTTTTATTTTAATATGGGTTTAATAGTAAAAATGTTAAATTATATATATATTAATATAATTTTTTTCATTTTATTTAATTTCATTTAATTGTTTATATATATTTTTAACATTAGAAAATAAGGCCTTTCGAAAACCACTTTTTTATCACGTTCGTGGGATTAGTTATAAATTAAATTATTACAATTATATGAATAGAATTTGAAAAAATGGAATAAATATTTGGAATCATAATAATTTATATTATATAATTTTTTCAATTTAATTTATGTCATACTAAATTGTAAAACTAGTAATAAATTAATTACTACGATTAAAATTAAAACAGGTTTACCAGAGATTAAACTAAAAAATAAGGGATAAAATGTCCTATTAACTTATAAAAATAAATTTTATGGAAGTATATAAACCTTATAACCTATGATGTTTGAAATTGAACTATTTTTTATCCTTTTGGAATGTAAGAAACCTGGGTACACCTTATTGTTTCTAAAAATAACATGTGTGTCTTTTACCCCACATATAAAAGGTCTCCCCTTTCCTCTCCTCTTCTCACTTACAAAAATAAATTGGTAAATAATTCCCAAATAACATCCTCAGTTCCCTCTTGACATCCTATATACCTTATTGAGATCATAAATACCTTCTATAAAGGATTTATTTTAATCCTAACGAGGTTTTCTAAATAATAGGTAAAGTTGTTTACTTTGCATCGTTGTTTTACTTCATCTTATATCAAAATAAAATCATTTATTAATAAGATAAAATAATAAAACCAACACCTAAAATTTAATAAGATGTTATTATATTAATTTATTAACCGAAATCTATCTTGAATTAAATGAAATGGGTTATAAAATCATCATTTGTGTGTATGGGGGACTTCCACATCGGGAAACGATTATATCTGTTTTCCATCACCACCTATCATGTCTTCATATAATGATGATTTAAAAGTTTATAAATTAAATTTATGAAAATATTATTTCTATATAATTATAATACCACATATAACTTCTTAACCACCTAATCAATGGAAAACAACAATGTCTCTCGTGTGTACGATAGACTACCACCTCGCGAACCGATGTGATCTGTTTTTTCGTTTGTATTTTATTTGGATCATAATAATAATCGATTAAATGAATATATATGATATTTTTAATATAAATATAGTTATATAATTTTTATATCACATATTAATTATTACATTTAATTATATGGTGGATACGATAACATTATTCATGTGTACAGCGGACTATCATCTCATGAAACAATGTGACTCGTTTTTTCCAATAATGCTTTTCAGTGAAGGAAATGAAGAAATATTTAATGAATATGTGTGATATATATGAATAAATAATTACTATATATAATTTATTTTTTATTTACATTCAATTTTTTCCATTCTCTGAAAAAATTGATACAATATTCATGCATACGTACGACCTACTATCTCGACAAATAATGTATTTCATTTAATATTTCTAAATTTTATGGATTAATATAAATCAAAAAATAGTTATTTAATATGATATTCATATCATGGTTAACAATAAATATATTAGTTAATAAATATTAATGTAATAGGTCTAACAATAATAAATCAAAAAAAATCACGAAAAAACAAATCATTTATTACCAGAACCGTTATTTTATAATAGAATTATTAATAAACATTTAATAAAATGTCATAATTAAATAATATATTGTATGATATATATAATTATTTTTATATAATATATATATAATGAAATTATAATTATTATATTGTAGGTCCTAATGTGTACGACGGATGTTGAGAAATAAGTCAAGAGATTTTTTGTCTCAAAATGAGTTCTTTGTGACATAAGTTCTGTTATGCACATAACTTATTATATAAAGTGTATATATAGACCCATTGAAATGTTATATCATGAATATCCTTATTTTCATGATATTATATGTTTAATTTTATTTTATTATTTAATGGGGAATATGATTAAAAAGATACAAAAGTGGTAAAGGATTAATGTTTTAATCTATTTCTTATAGGGGTTGTTTATGAATATCATTTCAATGATGAATTCTTGTGATCAATTTTTATAGATTATAATAGATTATCTTATTCAATATTTATATCATGATAATTCATTTTTTCCTTCCACATTAATATCTTTATGTACTCTATTGACCAATATAATATTCAAGGAAAATCAACATTATTTATCTCATTAATAGAAAACCTTTTTTCGATATGCATGATTCCTAAATTAGTTTTCATAAATATTTTAACAATTTAAAAAGGATCTTATAAAGAAAATTTTAAACATGTTTATCTTTTTATGATATTTTTTAAATTTAATATTCTTGTCGTCTTCCAAACAAGTACAGTTTATCTTTTTACTATAATATAAATGTAATCGTAATTTTAAAGTGTACTACATGAATTATACATTATTCCACCATGATCACATCATTGTTTTAAATCAAAATTTATAAGTTTTCAAGGTTATTTTTAAAGATAGGGATTTGGAAATTTTTTTGTGTTTTAATTTTTCTTTAAATGTGGAATGTATATATTCCTAGAGAAATTTTTAAATGATTTTTAATGTTTCTATTATAAGATTCAGATCATATTTAAAAAGAAAATGATATGGAAACTTTTTAATATTTCATATATTTTATAAAATTTGAAAGTATATTTTCCCCAATAAATGATTTAAAATATTTTCAATTATTCCATTCTATATTTCAATGGTTTTTTTCAATGAAAATAATTTTGAAAATGATTTATTTTTAATGAAGTGTTATTCAATGTAGAAAGTCTATTTTCAAAAAGAAATATTCTATGTGATATTTAAAAATCAATTTCTGTCTAAGACGACGTTCTTTGATGTTACTTGTACTTTTTTGGGTATATGATCCAAGGATTATTTTATTATTCATTCTATATATGGTTTGTATTTATAATTAAGAGATAATTATGAAACCATTATATATTCCATGAGTTATAGTATCATGAAATTATTTATAAATACCATTAATTTCAGGAGTTTTTATATGGTGAATGATTTATTAGGTCTATTTCTTTTCATGGAGTCTAGTATGATAAAATTATTATGAATCTCCTTTATTTTTATTGGTTCTAATATGGTGGATTTTATATGTTCTTATGGAACACTTGTTTATGGTTTTCATTCATTGATGGTGGTTATGTTATAACAACGTATGGTTTTTATCGTATAACCAATGATGGGTGGGAACTATATGTACCCCCAATAATTGGGTAATGACTAGTGTTCTATAATATGAGAGGGTACATAAAAGTTTATCCAATCTAAAAAAAGAGGATACATATGAGGTTTTCCCATTCCCTAAGCTGGTACATGGGTAGTTTGACCATTCCTGACATGTTATGAGTGTATTAGTCATAGACTTTATATAAGGTTTTTTCGATACAAATCTGTTTGACCCAAATCTATGACTTGTGCCAAATTTATGATCTCATTGAACATGTTTTTGATTTCATTATTATTCATGTATATTGAACTACTATGGTTTATGCCATGACCCAAATTTATGATCTATGATATTCATGGTGCAATTTTCAAAATGTTTTTCACATGTTGTCATATCCTTATGCACATTTTATATTTACATATCTCCCTTATTTACCCTTACAATTAATCTAAAATCACTCTTTCTTATGTTTCCCTTCCCCATGTTATTATGAATGGTTTTAAGTATTGTAAATCTATGAAGATGAATAAATGGGATAATCATTGGGGGATACATTGAAGATATTTCATTAAATAAGAATATAGTAAATCTAGTATCCAAAGGAACTAGACATAAATTATTCTATAATAGATGATTATGTTATGTAATGTATATTAATCTATTAATATGTACTATTAATTTATGAGAAGTTCTAGTCTATATATTGGTTTCCAATGTGATAAATGAATTAAGGAAATATTTTTCAGATGGTACCTCTTTATAGAACATGGGATATTCTCAAATTTATAGGTGATGCATCCCAAATTATAAATTAACTTCAGTGATCAAATTTTTCCATAATTTGATGTATGGAGGAATCTTTAGGAAAAATAAAAATTATAGGAATTTGTTGGATTTAAGACTATTTTATACTAAATTTTCAATGATTCTCATGAGTATTTTGGAATTGTAAAACATTTAAATTTTAGGGAAATATTTCTGAATGACAGGAGTACCACCACATCCTTTATTTATTTTTTATTTCTTTAAAGTTTGGGGAATATATTTTATGGGAAATTAATGTAATATCCAAAGCATCCACGGTGCATTTCCCTTTAAATAATGTAGTAGCTTCCGTTTTACGCAACTTGGAGTTTTAACACACCATGACCAATCAAACTAGACATTATGAATAACAATACCCACTTTTCTAAAATTTCATAAATTTTATTTTTTTAAATGGACATCATTTTTATATTCGGAATATTGAAATTATCTTAGGCTGAATTTTTGGTATTTTTCTGAAAACATTCAATTTTTGATTAATACTGAAAAACACTACGTTATTGTTAAAACTGACTTTTTATTTAAAATATTATTTATTTTATTTATATTTATTTTAGGTTAAAATTGAAATGTAATACCTATATAAGTTCAGTGTAATTTATTTGAGTCATTTTATAGTATGCTTGGATATATAAAAATTTTATGGAACTTTTTACTGTCTTTTACCCACCTCTAAAGAGAATTTGAAAATTTGTATAAAACATAATTTTACCTATTCTGTATATAGAATTTAAGAATTAAAAGAGACATTGTTGACATATTTAAGTAAAATTTGGTTCAATAAGATGAAATTAATTTTTTATGAATAGTAGCTTTTTACTTTTATTTACCACAGTTAAAAGTAAATAGGGTAATTAATGGTAAAAATGATATTATAATTACACTAACACATGTCCTATTTCTATTGTATAAGTGTAATTTGATAAAAAAACCTTATGAATAAAACATTATCACCTTTGGTAAACTTGGTTTAGATTAGGATATTTATTATCATTTTATTTAACAAAAGTGTTAACAGAGTTAAATTTGTTGTTTAATAACTAGACCATTTTTATTATATGGTTACATAAAATATAAATTAGATTATAAATATTAATTGAAAAGATAAGAAATTTTCTACATAATGGTATTATTAATAATTTTTAGACATTAAATAATTTAATTTATTTATGACACAATGATAATGTAGTAATTACCATAATAATGAAAAAATTAAAATAATTGATATTATTATTATCCAAATAAATGTACATTGAGAATTTTGTAGAATTACACTAATTTCCTAGGGTAATATGACATGTTAGGGTTGTTTAAATAAATTTTATTTTAAGTTATAAAGTTTTTATGGCTTTCAAAAAAGTCAAATCCTAAATAGTGTCAAAATTGATATAATTGAGTTTTTAAAACAAATACTATATTATTAATGGATATAATATTCCTATAAATATAAGGATATTACAAAGGACTTATATAAGGGTATATATATTAATAATGAACCACTTGGGGTTTTCTTCATAGTTTATAGTATGTTTATTAACCATATAATATAAAAATACAAAGAGACATTGTAAATGTAAAAATATTTATCTAAGAGTTAAATATAAATGATAAGGTTAATATGGTGACATAAACCTGTATAAAACCTGTTGGTTGAGAGGTTTTCTACCCATACCCACCTTATCCTTGAAATAATTCATTTTGGAGCCATTAAAATCTGAAAATTATTTTATTATAAAATAATATTTCAAGATTTCCCTAAAGTGACCCTCACCTCTCTTATAAAAGGGAACTTCCCCATCTCTTAATTTAACACCTCCAAAACCTTTTGGATCGGCCAACCTCTACCTAAATATTCTCCCAATTTTCCTACCTTCATCATATAGGCCATCCATTAGTTATAATGTTGTCTAACAGATCCCTTTTTATGAAATCAAAAAGAAAGAACCCGAAGAATAGGTAAATATTTCATCACCTCTTTCATGTTCTTTTCTTCTTCCACTACCGCTTTCTTTGTTGTTTCCATTCTAAAATAATAAACCCATTATATTTTATATACTATGATGTTATTAGAAAAATGGTACATCCATATTCATTATTCTATCCATCATATTAATGACAAAGTCACCATTCATGTGTGCGTACGGCTTACCGTCTCCACATCGTGGTGTAGTTTGTTATTCAAACACTTAATTATTTGGATGGGTATAATAATAAGTATAATTGATGTAAATAAAAAATATTACATTGTAATAATTCTGTATATATGATATAACATCATATTACATACGATTTCTCTATCAATATAATGATATTGTCGCTCGTGCGTACGTACAGATTACCGTTGTAAGGGCATGTACCTCCGTAATCCAAATGTGGTGTTTGAGGTATTCCGGGAGGTCAAGGTGACTTATCCCCAAACATTTTCAAATTTTTCCAGTTCTGTGAACAGTGTTTCTAGTTTTATGAACAGTAACATATCGGTCTCACAGATCGGTCTCACAGATCGGTCTGACAGATCGGTCTGACAGATCGGTCTCACAAATCGGTCTGACAGATCGGTCTGACAGATTGGTCTCACAGATCGGTCTCACAGATCGGTCTGACAGATTGGTCTCATAGATTGGTCTCACAGATCGTTCTGACATATCGCTTTCACGGATCGGTCTGACAGATCAGTTTCACATATAGATTTCACAGATCGGTTTGGTGTACAGTAACGGTAGATGAACAGTGTTTCCAGATTCCTACAGTTTTTCCCCTTTTGACGTTTCCGTTGACATAAAATACATTTAAAGCATTATTTTATAGTCTCTTAAGGCCGTTTCAAAGGCCATAAATCCTATATTAATTATTCATAATGCCAGTATTTTTTTACTTGGTCAAACCATGTGGGTTAATGCTATCCGTTTTTAATGGAGAATTAAGCGGATCTTAAACTGTCACCCCAGTAAATCTTCAAAAAGGGGCAAGATATCATTCTCCCTTGTTCTTCCTCTTTGTTCTCAGCTATGAGATGATAGAACCTTTCAATCCTTCCCATAATAGTTTTACAATAAAACTTTACACCTCAGATTAGTTATGCTCTATTTTGATGCAACCAAGCTGTGTCGATCATTCTTTGATACACAATATATTTTATCATCATTCCTTTGATGATAATCATCTCTTGTTTCTCCTTTCCATATTTGAATTTAATCTTCTGGCTTCTAAAGGGTTTTTATTGGGGTTTGGTTGGTGTTGTCGTGCCGTGGCATCCTCAGGTGGATGTTGTTGTCGCGAGATGAGGATTATGACCTGGTGTGTGGATAAATAGCGTCAAGAACTCTTCAAGTTAGGGGATTCGTTGCTTCTCTAATTGTTTATGTGAAATTGTAGAGTTATCATGATTTAGACCTTTGGATCACAATGAATTTGACCTATTTAAATATTTGAACCGGATAAAGAAATTGTTATCGCTCGTATGTTACTGCCTCGTGTTTTTCTAGATAGTGTGATATCTAGGCTTGCTTTGCTTAGCTGTTTGTTCTTGATGGGAATTTATAATGAACGTAAAGCCGAAAATAATTTATAATTAATTGGTTAAAGATAATGATGAATGTAAATGAATCTTTTTGTTTCCATTGTTTTAGTTGTTCTAATTTTATGTTAATCAAATTGTCCTAGTAAGCATGTTAAATATTTTGTGATAGCTTACTGAATAGGTTTCCTGGAATTGGAACCTACGATTTGGATCTGTTAATTAATGAGATATTAAAGAACTTGTTGTTAATAAAAGATAATGCCTGATAGGGTTCTGAGTTACCCTCTTACTTGTAAGGACGAATACCTTGTGGTTTGGAGGCATGAGTGCTCATTTTGTATGAAGGTTGGATGCCTTGTTAAAGGACCAAGATCCCATTTGATGTGATGATTGTTTTCCTACTGCCTGTGCAGTGATGTGAGCCTGGATGGCTATTGTGATGTGTGGAGGCAGGGAGGACTTGTGGTTGTGGCAGCGGATGGCGCCTAGGGTGGTGAGATGCATCGATTTATGCATATGGGTGTCGGGGAGGACACCAAGGATGATGATATGGGATGGATGTGACGGCTGGATGTTGGTGGTTTTGTTTGGTTGTTTATCTTCTTTACATTTCCCCAATGCTCAAGGCATATGGTCTTGCTTACCCACCTTTTGAAGGAGGCGAAGACACGTAGGGTATGCCACGTGATTTCCATGTTTTGCCTCTCGAGGGAGAATGGGTCTATTTTCTTTATATAGGTGGCAAAAAATCGACAGGTAGCATATCTACTCACTGTGTTGATCCCCCTTTGTGTTTTGTAGCATAGGTTGCTTTTCAAGAATGCCTGGTAATATGGGAAAGTAATTTCTGTAATGAAATATTGATTAAATTGTGTTAACCCATGGGGTTGGAATTTGCCGGAACATAATAATGAGGTGGTAATTTGAAAAGGGGAACGTGGACCCTTGGAGTATGCCAATGAAGTTTAATGTGGTTTTGTTCATGGTTAATTAATGTTTAAATAATTAATTAATGTATAGTGGAACTGATAAAAAGAGAATGATGTAATCTAATAAATCTCTTCAAATGGATGTATGCTTATAGGATACCTAGTCTTAGAAGAAGCAGCCCAGAGTCTGAGAGTCATTAGCTGTAGTTGTTCCTAAGACTAGGTAATTCCCATAGTGTGGTTGTGAGTTATATATATTCTGTACTTTTGTGTTTCTATACGCTACTCCACCATGTCGGTAAGGGAAACTGACACCCTGGGGATTCTAATCCCTGGGGGGCATTTTCGCCAACATTCTGATGGGAGGTTGATTGGATGACTACCCCCTTTAGCCCCGCTCTCTTCTCATGGTAGATACTAGTGACTTTGGAACAACAATTTTTTTCCCCATATATGTTTGTAGAGGTGTGTAATGGCTTGTTTTTATTTCACACACATATATTATAGATATAGTACCCTATGGAATACTATAGGTGTAACGTGCATAGGTTGTGATGGCTTGAGGATCCTTACTTGGCGTATGGGCTGTGATGGCTTGAGGTATAATACTCGACGTATGATACACGTTATGCGAGCTGTGGTGGATCCCAGAAACTACCTGGTTACTTTTGGTTATGAGGGTGGTGTGGTGCTTCGCACAGGTGTCTGTGGGCAAGCCTTTGTGGTGCACGAGGTGCAGATTGTGAAGCTTAGCCCAGGGTTATACGGGTAAGCCTTTTGAGAGAGATGCACATGACGTATGTCATTGGGGAAAAGCAAAAAACCAGTACGGTAGTAGTAGATGGGTACCCTAGATATTCATTACTATATCCTATATTCTTGTATGCGTAACTTGGTGAGAGTATCCATGGTGAGGTTGGGAACTTAGTATACCTGTTAGGTGAAGAGTTAGTTTCACTTGTTGTTCACTATGAATTAGCACGCTTTCTTTACTTTTGCACGAGAGGATTTGGGGAGGATCCTACTGAGTATACTTTTATACTCACCCTACGTATATATAATCTGTTTTTCAGGTCACTTGGAGCAGGTCGGAGATCAGGCTGGTTACTACTAGCTTGTGGTTGCAGGAGCTGTTCGGGCTTGTGGTTGATGCTGTTTTATTTTTCTTTTGGGCACTTATAGTTTTCCCCTTTCAGTTGTAGTACTTTTGCATGGAATTTAATATATGTACTTGGGTTTCTTTTATATTTTAGTTGGAGTTGGTTTGTGTCTATCTTATCTCTCCCTTCCACATGTGTTCTCTTAGAGGGTAATGCCTCCCATTATTGTGTTACTATACCATCGGTGATAGTCACCAACTCGGGGCCTACTAGAGGCGGGACTCAGGGGTCATTATCTCCCTTCTCACATTTCCGGCCCATGAGGGGTACACTTTGTGGGGAGGGGGTCGTGACAGAGTGGTATCAAAGGCAGGATCAGGGATAGGATGGAGATTGGAGATAGGCATAGGTGAGGTTGCATGGGTTGGTAGGGAAACGGTGTAATTCGTGTTTAGCAAGTGGGGTAAACACTGGAGAATGGCAGATACATAGTTGTTTAGGTACCCCTATGGTCATTTACATGGACTTTTATGTTTACAATGGCTACTAAACAAGGTGATATTGGTTTCAGGGTAGAGAACTAGGAAAGGATCATGCATCATTCTTCTTTGCGACTATGTTTGAATGGGTAGACCTTGGGATAGGTTAACCGAAAATGAACAAAAGAAAACAATAAATTAATTAATGTTGAGTCTTCCATAATCTATTCTTAGGAGCTATAATGGTTTTTCTTTTGCAGGTATGGCTCCAGGTCAACATCCTCGTCAGGTTTGCGCAGAAAATGTCCAGTAGGTCGTTCCATAAAATTGTCACCGGGTAGAGGATGACGATGACGACACTTGGAGGAAGACACTCCGAGAGTTTCAGTGTCACAGTCTGCAGAAGTATGAGGGCTCTATTTCAGATGCAGTCACGGAAGACTGGTTAGAGTAGGTCGAGATCGGCTTCGGTTTGATTCGTTCTCATAATGAAAACTAGGTGTCCTTGGTTGTGACGATGCTGTGTGGAGCAGCGAGGTAGTGGTGGATTTTGTTCCTTGGGGATCGTGAGGAGTCAGTGATCTCATGGGAGGATTTTCGAGAAAAGTTCAGAGTTGAGTTCCTTTTTTTCGACCGCGAAGGCATCCAGTCGTCAGGAGCTTCTTACCCTACGATAGAGGAGCTCCAGTGTTTGGGATTTCGGAGTCCATTTCAGGAACCTTCTGCGATATGCTTCAGACCTACTCCTAGATGAGGAGGCCAGGGTGAGGCATTTCGAGGAGGCTTTGCTTCTAGAGATCCGGCTCCAGGTCACCCCATTTATGCTGAAGACATATCTTGAGGTGCTGGTGAGGGCAGAGGTTTTTGAGAGTAATTTGGGTAGGACCGGATGGTCACAAGAAGGGAATCGTCATAATTCCTCATGAAGCAGAGCTGTGGTTTGGGGTTCTTAGTTTTCAGGGAAGAAGAGTATCCGTTCACCTAGGGGTAGGTCCCAGCCCTTCACATTTAGTTTCTCTGGAGGTAGCAACTCTCATGACTATGTCAAGGGATCAGGCACTTGTTTCTCTTGTGGTGTTCATGGTCATCAGCAGTAGGGGTACCTAACTTTTCAGAGTAGTCATCGTGAAATAGGGGATCTGATTGAGGTTCCTCCATTGAGGCAGTTTTAGCCGAGGAAGCAGGAATAGGATGCACCAGCTTTAAAAAACCAGAGGGTAGATGGGGCAGGCAGAGGGAAACCCCATGACACTCCTTGTCCTTAGAGAGCAGAGTGTGGCCGTGGTGGTGGTCATCATCAGGGTCAGAGAGGCCGTGGAGGAGGTCGTGGTCAGCTTCATGCTCTAGCATTGCCAGCTCTAGGTGAGCCAGACATCATCTGAGCTACCCTTTACTTGTTTTCTAAGTTGGTGTATGCCTTGTTTGATTCAGGAGCAACATAGACCTTCATATCACCTACACTTGTCAATGCCTTAGGACTTGAGGTAGAGAGGCTTTCAATACCCTTGGTGTTGACTAAGCCCGTTGGAGGTCGAGCTAACTTGTTTGAAGTATGTAGAGATTGTGAGCTAGTGTTGGGGCAGCACCGCTCTTGGGGAGATTTCCTATGTTTACGAATACAACCATATGATGTCATCCTCGGCATGGATTGGTTGTATTCATTTCAGGCTATTGTAGATTGCTACAAGAAAAAGGTCGTTTTCTTTGGTGCAGATGGAGAGAAAGTGGTTTTTGTTGGTGAGAAAGATCCTCGGATTGGTCATATACGAGTTCTATCCTTATTTTCCTTGATGGATGAGATGATGCTGAGTTATTCAGAGGATCGGCAGTTGGCGTTTCCTATGGTCGTAGAGGAGTACCCTGATGTCTTTCCAGAAGAGGTTGTGGAATTACCCCCTAGACAAGAGGTCTAGTTTGAGATCGAGCTATAGCCAGGAGCATATCTTTTCTCTATGTCTCCATATAGGATGTCCCCTTCTGAGTTATGAGATCTATGTATACATCTTGATGGTCTATTACAGTGCGGTTTTGTTCGGCCAAGTGTGTCACCATGGGGTGCACCGGTCTTGTTCGTGAAGAAGGTCGATGGTAGTTTGCGGTTGTGTGTCGATTATCATCACTTGAACAAAGTGGAAATAAAGAACCGATATCATATTCCTCAAATTGATGATTTGTTCGATCAACTGAAGGGTGAAAGTTTGTTCTCAAAGATAGACTTGCGGTCAGGATATCATCAAATGCGTGTGAAGGGTGAGGATATCTTGAAGACTGATTTCCATTGTCGTCATGGGAATTATGAGTTCATTGTAATGTTGTTCGATGTGATGAATGATCCAGCTGTGTTCATGGGATTAATGAACGTTGTGTTCCATGAGTTCCTGGACAAGTTTGTGGTGGTTTTCATCGATGTCATCCTTGTGTAATCCATATCCGAATGGGAGCATGCAGAGCATCAACGAGCCGTTTTGGGAGTTCTTCACCAGCATTCGTTGTTTGGGAAGTTGTCGAAGTGTGTTTTTTGGTCTCAAGAAGTACATTTCTTGGGGAATATTGTGTCCCAATAGGGAGTAGTCGTGGATCCATCAAAGATAGAATCAGTTGTGTCTAGGGTAGCCCCCAAGACAGTTTCAGAGGTGCGGAGTTTTCTTGGTCTCGCAAGTTACTAAAGTAGGTTCGTAGCCGATTTCTCCCGAGTTGCAACTCCTCTAATATATTTTAACAGCATGGATCAAGCGTCCATATGGACTGATCAGAGTCAGGAAGATTTTGAGTATCTAATGGATAAGTTAGTAAGTGATCTCGTTCTTTGTCTTCCAACTGGGGGAGTCCAGTTTGATGTTTTCTGTGATGCTCCACATCTAGGTCTAGGATGTGTTATCATGCAACAAAGGTCAGTTGTTTCATATGGGTCTTGGATGTTGCATCCCCATGAACGAAACTATGCCACCCATGATATTGAGATGGAATTTATGGTGATTGTGCTGAATTTTTGGAGACATTACCTCATTGGTGAGTGCGTTGCGGTTTTCACTGATCATAAGAGTTTGAGGTATGTTTTCTCCCATCATGACTTAAACTTTCGACAGCGTCGATGGATGGAGTTCTTACAGGAATATGACATTGAAATATCGTATACACCTAGAAAAGGGAATGTTGTAGCTGATGCGCTGAGCCGAAATTCACGTAGTGATGCTGTGTGTTAATCCTGTGATCCCTGGAGAGTAATGGAGGAACTATCAGCTTTGCATCTAGATATGGAAGAATTTGGGGGTAGAGGTTGTCTTTTTCAGATGATGGTATAGTCATCCCTGGTGAAGAAGGTAGAAGAGTCCCAGTTGGGTATCTAGAGGTGGAAGTTTGGAGAGACATAGTTGTTTTTGCTAAGTCCGCTGATGGTTGGTCGAAGGATGAACAGCATCGAGTGTTGTATCATGGCGTGATTTTTGTTCCTTTGGTGATGCGTGAGACGGTTCTCCGACATTTACATTGTTCACCCTTTGCAGTACATCCTAGTGTGATAAAGATGTATCGATCCTTGAGGATTCAGTTTTGAAGGACTGGGCTGAAGCGTGTCGTTACAGAGTTTCTATCTCGATGTATAGTCTGCCAGATGGTGAAGGTCAAACACCGTGTTCCTGGTGGTCTTCTCTAGCCATTAGAGATTCCTCAGTGGAAGTGGTAGGACATCTCAATGGACTTTGTTACAGGTTTACCTCGAGCTCTGGGAGGGCATGATGCTATTTGGGAGGTGGTGTATTGTTTAACAATATCGGCCCACTTCATAGCAATCAAGGAGTCGAGCTCAGTAGAAGTTTTGTCTAGGAAGTATGTAGAAGAGGTGGTGAGACTTCATGGAGTAACTAGGATGATTATTTTTTATCGAGATCTTCATTTTACCTCCAGGGTGTGGAGAGGTCTCCAACATTATTTTGGTTCTCAACTATTCCTTAACACTTCTTTTCATCCTCAAACGGATGGTCAGACAGAGTGAACCATCCGGACACTTGAAGACATGTTGCGCTCTTGTGTTCTTGACTTTGGAGGTTCATGGATGATGCACTTACCATTGGTGGAGTTTTCTTACAATAATAGTTTTCACTCCAACATCGGTATGGCACCGTTTGAAGCCTTATATGGCTGGCCTTTCCGTTCTCCGTTGTCCTCGATTGGGGTTGGAGAGTCACCGATTCTCAGACCGAAACTAGTGCGGAATACCACAGAGATGGTTCAGGTGATTCGTTAGGGGATGAAGATAGCACATGATCGTCAGAAATCATATGATGATCAAAGGAGGAGACCCTTGGAGTTAAATTTTGGGGATTATGTGTCTCTGAAGGTGACTCTCGGTCGGGGGCAGCGAAGATTTGGTTGTGGAAGTAAGCTTTCTACCAGGTTTGTTGGGCCTTTCTATGTGTTAGCTCATGTTGGAGTTGTGGTATATCAAGTATCACTTCCCCCATAGATGAGTCAGATACATGATGTTTTCCATGTATCACAGCTCCATCGTAATCTTCATGATGACTCTAACATCATCGATTTGGGAGAGGTCGATGTTGATGATGATGCGACCTTCGAGGAGAGACCTGTGTAGATCCAAGGCCGCAAGGAGAAGGTGTTGTGTGGGAATTCTATCCCCTTATTTCGTGTCTTGTGGCGACACGGTGGCATGGAGGAGGGTACCTGGGAATGTGAGTCACAAATGCATGTCCAGTACCCAGAGCTGTTTTAAGATGTTGGGTTGTGTTTTCTTTGATCCTTTCATTTATGTACTATTGATGTGATGTTATACTTGAATGGTTTGGATATGGATTGTTTGTCCCCATTCTCTTGGATGTCGTGGTTTTTTTCTAGCTTTAGAACAACTCAGGCTGGTTTTCCCCTGAGAGGTATCTTACGGGGTGGTTGTTTGGACCCCTCTTTTCTTTAGGTTGGTTTTAAATTCTTGAGGAAGAGAATGTTTTGAGAGGTATCTGATCTAATGGCTCGGACCTCCTCGATCCAAATATGGTGTTGGAGGTGTTTCGGGAGGTCAAGATGACTTATCCCCAACACTGCCAAATTTTCTAGTTCTATTAATAGTGCTTCCAATTTTATGAACAGTAACAGATCGGTCTCACAGATCGGTCTGAGAGAGTGGTCTCACAGATCGGTCTCACAGATCAGTCTCCCATATCGGTCTCTCAGATCGGTCTGACAGGTCGGTCTCACAGATCGGTCTCACAGATCGGTCTCACAGATCGGTCTCACAGATTGGTTTCACAGATCGTTCAAACAGATCAGTTTCAGAGATCGGTTTCACAGATCGGTTTGGTGTACAGTAATGGTAGATGAACAATGTTTCCATATTCCTACAGTTTTTCCCCTTTTGACATTTCCTTTGACGTAAAATACATTTAAAGCCTTATTTTAATGGAACTTAAGGCCGTTTCAAGGTATATAAATCCTATATTAATTATTCCTAAGGCCGGGATGTTTTTACTTGGTCAAACCGCGTGGGTTAATGCGATCTGTTTTTAATGGGGAATTAAGAGGATCTTAAACTGTCACCCCAGTAAATCTTCAAAAGGGGTAAAGATATCATTCTCCCTTTTTCATACACTTTTTTCTCGGCTATAAGACTCTAGAACCTTTAAATACTTCCCATAGGAGTTTCACAATCAAACTTTACTCCTCAGATCATTTCCGCTTTATTTTGATGCAACCAAGCTGTGTCGATCATTCTTCGATACAAGGTATGTTTTATCATTGTTCCTTTGAGGATCATCTTCTCTTGTTTCTCCATTCCATATTAGCATGTAATATTTAGGCTTCTAATTGGTTTTCATGGTGTTTGGTTGGTGTTGTCGTACAGTGGCCTCCTCGGGTGATTGTAGTTGTCGCGAGAGGATGATTGTGACCCCTTTTGTGGATATAGAACGTCAATAACTCTTCAAGGTAGTGGATTCATGGATTATCTAATTGTTTATGTGAAATCGTAGAGTTAGCATGATTTAGAAATTTAGATCATAATGAAATTGACCTAATTAAATATTTAAACTGGATAAAGAAATTGTTATCGCTCGTATGTTACTACCTCAAGTTATGCTAGATAGTGTGATATTTATTCCTGCTTTGCTTAGATGTTTGTTCTTGATGGGAATTGATAAAGAATGAAAATATGGAAATAATTGATAATTAATTGGATAAAGATAAAGAGGCTTGTAAATGAATCCAGTTGTTTCCATTGTTGTAGTTGTTCTAATTTTATGTTAATGAAATTTTCTTAGTAAGCATGTTAAATATTTTGTGATAGCTTTCTGAATAGGTTTCCTGGAATTGGATCCAAAAAATTGGATCTGTTAATTCAATAGGGATTAAAGAACTTGTTGTTGATAAATGATAATGCCTGATAGGGTTCTGAGTTACCCTCTTGCTTGTAAGTCTGAATGCCTTGTGTTTTGGAGCCCTGAGTGCTCATTTTGTATGAAGGATGGATGCCTTATTAAAGGGCCAAGAGCCCATTTTATGAGATGATTGTTTTCCTACTACTTTTTCTATGATGTGAACCTGGATGGCTATTGTGTTATGCGGATGCAGTGAGGCCTTGTGGTTGTGGTAGTGGATGGTGCCTAGGGCGGCGAGATGCATCGGTTTATGCATATGGGTGTCGGAGAGGACACCAAGGATGATGGTATGGGATGGATGTGATGGCTGGATGTTGGTGGTTTTGTTTGGTTGTTTATCTGCTTTACTTTTCCCCACTTCTCAAGGCTTCTGGTCTTACTTACCCACCTTCCGAAGGAGGCGAAGACATGCGGGGTATGCCACGTGCTTTCTGTGTTTAGCCTCTCGAGGTAGAATGGTTCTATGCTCTTTCTATAGGCAGCAAAGACTTGATGGGTAGTATATATACACACCGTGTTGAGCCCCCTTTGTGTTTAGTAGCATATGTTTCTTTTCTAGAATGCCTGGGAATATGGGAAAGTAATTTCTGTAATGAAATATTTATTAAATGGTGTTAACACATGGGGTTGGAATTTGCTGGAACATAATGATGAGGTGGTAATTTTAAAAAGGGAAAGTGGACCCTTGGTGTATGCCAATGAAGTTTAATTTGGTTTTGTTCATGGTTAATTAATGTTTAAAGAATTAATTAGCATACAGTGGAACTGATATAAAGAGAATGAGGTAATCTAATAAAGCTCTTCAAATGGTTGTATACTTATAGGATACCTAGTCTTAGAAGTAGCAGCTCAGAGTCTAAGAGATGTTAGCTGCAGTTGTGACTAAGACTAGGTAATGCCCATAGTGTTGTTGTGAGTTATAAATATTATATACTTTTTTGTTTCTATACGCTAATCCACCATGTCGGTAATGGAAACTAACACCCCGGGGATTCTGATCCTTAGGGGGTGTTTTCCCCAACATTCTGATGGGAGGATGAATGGATGATTACCCCCTTTAGCCCCGCTCTCTTCTACTAGTAGTTAATAGTTCCTTTGGCATAGTAATTAGTTTTCCCCATATAAGTGTGTAGAGGGTTGTAATGGCTTGTGGTTATTTCACACACATATATTCTAGATATAGTACCCTATGGACTACTATAGGTGTAACGTGTATAGGCTATGATGGCTTGAGGATCCTTACTCGGTGTATGGGATGTGATGGCTTGAGGTATAATACCTGACGTATGATACACGTTATGTGAGCTCTGGTGGTTCCCAGAAACTACCTGGTTACTTTTGGTGGTGAGGATCGTGTGGTGCTTCGCCCAGGTGTCTGCGGGCAAAACTTTGTGGTGCACGAGGTGCAGATTGTGGAGCTTAGTACTAGTTTATACGGGAAAGCCTTTGGAGAGAGATGCACAGGACGTATGTCGTTGGGGAAAAGCAGAAAACCAATGGGGAAGTAGTAGCGGGGTACCCTTGATATTCTTTAATATATGATATATTCTCGTATGCGTTACTTGGTGAGAGTAGCCATGGTGATGTTGGGAACTTAGTATACTTGTTAGGTGACAAGTTAGTTTCACTTGTTGTTCACTATGCTTTAGCATGCTTTATTTGATTTTGCACGAGAGGATTTGGGGAGGATCCTACTGAGTATATTGTTATACTCACTCTACGTATATATAAACTGTTTTTCAAGTCACTTGCAGCATTTTGGAGATCAGGCTGGTTAATACTAGCTTGTGGTTGTAGGAGCTGTTCGGGAATGTGGTTGCTGCTGTTTTATTTTTCTTTTGGATACTTATAGTTTTCCCCGTTCAGTTTTTGTAAATTTTCATGGCATTTCATATATGTACGTGGGTTTCTTTTATATTTCAGTTGGAGTTGGTTGGTTTCTATCTTATCTCTCTCTTCTGCATGTGTTCTCTTAGAGGGTAATGCCTCCCCTTTTGTGTTACAATACCCTCGGTTCTAGTCTCCTACCCAGGGCCTACTGGAGGTGGGACTCAAGGGTCATTATCTACCTTCTCACATTGCCGGCCGAGGAGGGGTACACTTTGTGGGGAGGGGGTCGTGACAACCATCTCCACGAACGCGATTAGATTCATTCACCATCATAATCATTCAAGAATAATTTTCCGTTTATGATTAAAAAAAATGGATATGAACATAATATCATTCTATATATGAATAAAATACATCCAATCCATAACAATCATAGCTTATGTAACCAATCATTTAATTGAAAACGAATCAGTTAACACCTGAAACGGTGATACTACTAAAAGTTTATTAACAAAGCAATATTAAAAGACCATATATGATATCATATTTATGTACATTGTTCTTGTATAATTAATAAAAATGATTTAACTATTATACAAGAGGTTAACTTACCATCAAACAAGTAAATGTACAAGGTAAGGGTCAATTCTACAATCTCTTTACTTATCTGAGTTTGTTAATACGTAAGTATCTACTGGGACCTCTTTATCATACACATCTGTGATTTATTAAAAATGAAAGTCAAAACATTTTTACTTTTTACTAGACCATGGGTTAATGTATTTTATACCATTATTAGACCATATATGTTTTGAAATGAATCTTTCTGTCATTTTCCAAACAACGTACTTTATGAGATTTTTCAAAAAATTAAGGTAAGAATGTTATTTTTAACATATATGGCGAGGGTGGCTATTTTCTGCCACTACAAAATCATCGATACATCCCATACAATATTATAAGAATATTTTCAAAATAGATTTTTTCTTTTATAATTATGTGACTTCTAAATCATTTCATAATAGAAAGAGTTATTTCTTTTAAAAAGTATTTATTTCATCTATGTCAATATCCTTCGATGAATTTTAAACTAGTTGGAAGTTGATTTATTTTGTTACAAATTATCCATATTATATTGATGGTTTTGTTATATGTCTGACTATGGATGTTTTATTTTTGTGCCATTTATGGTTTATGGATAAAGTATTGACATTTCATATACTATTTTTAAAATGAATGTTTATGTTATGTTTAAACCTTTTCATATGTGAAATACATTGGGATTAGTAAGTGAAGGGTGGAGCTCGTTGTAGCTCCTCAATGAATTAGTAGGTCTAATGATACAAACTATTGTCTTGGCACAAGTCCTTGAAAAAATCTTATTTGTAGTCTTGGCACATGGCCTTGACTACGTGGTTATGAATTCTGGAATTATACATTCCATAATTATGAATGTGGCTATTAATATTTCATGTGATTATTTGACTAGTAGAATATCGATGTGAATAAGTAAATGAAATTATTTTATATTATCTTTGCCATATTATATATATGTTTATGTTGAAAAAGCATTTTTTTAGTCTTATACGATGCTTTAAATGTTTATGTTTATTTATAAACATTTCCGCTATTTTCTTTTCCTTAATGAGAATTTGATCTCACCCCTTTCTATGTTTTATTTTTCCCATGATGTGAAGAAGTATATTAAGGTTGACCTAGATGGATTGGATAAGGATATAGGTGTGTTCAAAAGGGGAATATTTTTTTTTGATTTTCTTATTTCATGATGTAATGTAAAACTTATGAATGTATCTATTACATAGATGGCTTCTAAATAGATCGGTCATTAGGAATTTGTTCTCTTGTGATCATGAAAATGTTTTGTAATAATGCACCGACTCTGGCTAAATGGGGTCGGGGCATTACAGTTTTTATTAGATGATGATTACTAAAAACCTTTTAAGCTAGATTTAGAAGAAATTTGATTAGAAAACATTACCCTAAGATATACATTGATGATTAGTATAAAAGAACTTCCTAGAATTTTGGTACTGTAGGGATTTTCTGAGTTTTCCAAGCAATACATCTCTGTCTGGATATGAGAAGGTAGAGGCATCTTTGGCATAGATGTACCTGGGGGTAAAACCTGAAATCACTGCTTTGAGCTAGACTCGAACGGGTACTGGTGCACGATAACGGGACTTGCTGCACTCTTGAATACAACAATCCTGGGGGATATGATTAGAATAATTATAATTTTCTTTACAAACCATTATGAAGGTTTTATGAGTATATTATTCTCAATGAAAACATTTTTTATGATTATAGATTATATCCGTAAATTTCTCAATTTATGTTAAATGTTATACAAGATTGGAATTATGTATTGTGATTCAAAAAACTAATCTAGTGTATGCCATTGTTTAGAAATGGTGATTAATGGACGGAATGGATATTGTATCAACACACGCAATCCATGTAGGGATTCCCTACCAACTCAAGATAATTATAGTGGAGCTGCTGAAACAAATGGTGCGAATCAGCTTATCACCATAATGGGACAACAAACTCAGGTTATGAATAATAACTATATCTGTATGGAGCACCCTGATCCAAAACACAAAGGATCATTGATACATCGCTTCATGAGGCAACAACCACCAACATTCATTGGGAGTAAATATTCATTAGTATCTGAGCAATGGATAAATTCTTTAAAGAAAACATTTCAGGATTTGGTGAGTAGTGAAAGGTAAAAGGTTGTCACGGATGTTTATCACCTCACGGGAGATGAAGATCAATGGTGTTCATTAATCCAAAATACAAAGGAAGATGATTAAGTATCAAAATATGGAATGGAGAGAGTTTATTGAAATTTTCATAGAAAAATACTTTCCTTTTGACCATAGAGGGATAAAGAAATGAATTTTTTGTGTCTGAGACAAAAGGCAGATGAGAATGTCACAATGTATGAAGAAAAATATTCAAGGATAGCGAGGCATGCTTCAGATTATATATGTAACCCAAGGAGTAAGATTGATCAATTCTTTGATGGGTTAAAACCATTTCTTTGTTGAGAATTATTCTTACAATCCTTCTTATCATACGAAGATATTGTCTCATGTGCTATCAAGACAGAACATGAATTATCTATGTCTACAACACAAATCAAAGAGATAGAAGAAGTGAAGTGATGAAAAATTTAGAAATGGAAATAAGGGGATGAAGGGAAAAGTTGAATATCCATCCTACAGTAAATGTGGGAAGAAACACCTTGGTACTTTCCTTAAGGGAATAGGATTCTGTTACAAGTGTGGTGAAAAAGACCCCCAAGAACGTGATTGTAAGGGGAATAAAGAGGCATTCAATGATGAATGATACAATTGTACTGAAAAGGATAATTATGCAAATGAATGTCCTGAGCTCTAAGGGAACATACCTCCAAGAAGGCCAAGTTAGCAAGGCCAAGCTTATGGGATCACCACTATTGAGGTTGATGCACTGAAAAAAAGAGAGGAAGGTAATTTAATAGTTTCCTAAAATTTAGCCAATGCATTATTTGATTCTAGTTCATTGCATACTTTTATATCTTCCCAATTGGATAAGAAAATTAGATATTTTCAATTTGACTTAACAAGGTAGTTGTTAGTAAAAACACGTAAAGGATATGTCATTGCGACAATGTTTTATGAATCAGTTCCTATTAGAGAATATAAATGTTCTTTATCTGTTGATCTCATCATCAGACACATTAATTAATTTGATATAATCCTTAGAATGGATTGGCTTTCATACCCTAATGCTAAAATTTATTGTAAGAAGGAGGATACAATTTTTTATGATGATAAAGAGTACCTTATCTTTAGAGTATAAATGTCACCACCTGATTCTTATCATGATCCACCCCTTGCAGCTCTACTATACTCAATTACATGGGCGTAAGATAATGAAATAATTATGTGTGGGGAAAATAATGTTTGAATTGAGGACGTACCTATTTTGCAGGAATATGTTGACGAGTTTCTAGAGGATTTCCCTAGACATCCTCCCAAACAAGAAATTGAGTTTTCCATTGATTTAATTCATGGTTCAAGGCCAATATCGAAGACCCATTATAGAATGGCCACTGTAGAATTAGTGGAACTAAAGAAAAAACTAGAAGAATTGAGTAATAAGGGTTTTATTTTCCCCAGTGTTTCTCCGTGTGGTGCCCATGTCCATTCTTTTAAGAAAAAAGACTGATCTATGAGGTTGTTCATTGACTACAGGGAGAACATTTCTATAACAATAAAGAATAAGTATCCCCTACCTCAACTTGATGGTTTATTCGACAAACTTCATGGAGATCAAAATTTTTCAAATATAGACCTTCGATCTGGGTATCATCAGTTGTGCGTGAAGATGGAAGTCATTCCAAAAACAGCATTTCGAACCAGGTATGGGCATTACGAGTTTATAGAAATTACTTTTGGATTGACAAATGAACCCTCTATCTTCATGGATCTAATTAATAGTGTTTTCAAGTATTATCTTGATGACTTTGTAGTGGTATTTATTGATGATATCTGGGTATACTCCAAAATCTACTATGATCCTGAAAATCACTCGTGCATTATTCTAGAGACTATTATATGAAAAGAATTATATGGTATGTTTAGCAAGATTGAATTCTAGATCCAGGAGATTTATTTTCTTGTCCATATTGTCTCTATGGATGGAATCAATGTTGATCCATCAAAGACCCATGAAATCCAATAATGGCCCGCACCGATGATTATAACTGAGGTACACAGTTATATTGGTTTAGCAGGCTATTATAACTATTTTTTCCTGAATTTTTCCCCATTGACTAACTCATTAACCAAGCTCACTCATAAATGGGTTAATTTTTTTTTGGAAAAAAGAGTGTGAAAAATGTTTTGAATTACTGAAGGGGAGATTATTCAATGATCATATCTTCACACCACCATATGAGAAATATGGGTTTGTTATTTATAGTGATTCTTCAAAAAAAGGACTTGGTTGTGTCCTTATGTAGAATGATAGAGTTATTTTCTATGCATCACGACTGCTAAAAAATCATGAGAAAAATTATCACACTTAGGATCACGAGTTAGCTGCTGTATTCTATACTCTGAAAATATGGAGAAAGTATCTCTATGGTGAAAAAAGTGAGATTTATACTGATCACAAGAGTTTGATTTATATTTAATCATAGAAAGACCTCAACATAAGGCAAAGATGATGGCTTGAATTAGTCAAGGATTATTATTTCACTATACACTACCACCGGGGAATTCATATAAGGAGGCAGATGCTTTGAGTAGAAAAGATCATGGAGTTTTGAACAAGAAGAGAGTTGAAAGAGATCCTATTTTCATGGATCTTGTAATGATTGATTTGGGAATAACCATGGGAGTTAAAACATCAATACTTTTTTAAATTATTGACAAATCATATTTACTAGAAAGGATAAAGTGTTCTTAGACTGATGATGACAAGATTCAAAAGATGTTTAAAGCTATGAATGATGGGAGATTGAGTGACATTATACATGAAGATGGAATTTTTTAATTTGGGAAGAGATATTGTGTTCCTTACATACCTGATCTAAAAATAGAATTATTGGTTGATGCTCATATCTTTAATTTCCCTATACACCATGGGAGAACTAAGATGTATAATGATTTGAAAGAACATTTTTTGTAGCACCACATGAAGGGGGAGATTACTGATTTTTTGTCCATATGTATGGTCTATCAACAAGTGAATGTTGGAAGGCAACAACCTGGATGAGTCATGCAACCTCTTCCCATAACTGAGTTGAAATTGGATAATATTACAATGGAATTTTTAATGGGGGCTACCAAAGAATCCTAGAAGGAATGATACAACATGGGTCATTGTTGATCGTCTTACCAAATAAGCACATTTTCATGCAATAAGACTAGATTTACCACTTGAACATTTTGAAAGAGTATATATTAATGATGTTGTAAGTCTTCATGGAGTACCCATATCGATTGTTTCTAATCATTATCCACATTTTACATCAAGATTATGGAAAAGTATTCAGATGTCCCTAGATACTGATCTTCGTTTGAGCACTGCGTACCACCCTCAAACTGATGGACAGTCAGAATAGACTATTATAACCTTGGATGACATGGTGAGATCTTGATCACTTGTCTTTCAAATTTGGTGGGATCAATATTTACCTATGGTAGTATTTTCCAACACCAATAGCTTCCATTCAAGTATTCAGATGAAACCACATGAAGAGTTATATTGAAAGAGATGTCGCAAACCAACATGTTGGGATGATGTTGGTGAAATAAAACTCATAGGCCCAGAACATGTTGAGGAAAAAATGGAAAATGTGACGATTATCCAAACCCACATCAATGTAGCCCAATGTAGGAAAAAGAGATATGTCTATAAATGAAGGAAGTATTTTTAATTTCAAGTAGGATTCCATGTTTTTTTTCAAATTATCTCCATGGAATGGCGTTATACATTTTGGTAATAAGGGTACATTGAGTCCCAGGATCGTTAGACATTTTGGAATTCAAGAATGAATTGGAGTAGTATCTTATTGTTTGGAAATGTATCCAAGTCTCTCCACAGATCATGATGTGTTCCACGCATCACTGTTTAGAAAATAAATTCCTAACCATGTGCATGTACTCACCTATAGAGGATTAGAACTGGAACCAGATATGTCTTATTGTGAAGAGACTATCATAATTCATGATACCGGATAATAAGTGTTGAGAAACTAGATGACTCGTCTGGTGAATGTTGTATAGAAAAATCATAAGATGGAAGAGGAAAGTTGGGAACCTGAAGAACGTATGATGAATAACCACTCAAATATTTTTATGCATTAATAATCTAGATATTTCGGGGACAAAATTATTTTAAGGAGGGAAGAATGTAACACCTCAAGCTTCCACGGAACGTTTCC
Organism: Viscum album; assembly: GCA_963277665.1. NCBI lineage: Eukaryota > Viridiplantae > Streptophyta > Magnoliopsida > Santalales > Viscaceae > Viscum > Viscum album. The sequence goes on along the minus strand of OY728153.1, from coordinate 284,119,013 downwards.
CTTTGAATAATGCGGTAGCATGTGTTGTACGCATCATGGAGTTTTAACACTCCACGACCAATCAAACTAGATATTATGAATAGTAATATCCAGTTTTGAAATTTTATAAATTTTATTTATCAAAATAGAATTCATTTTCGAATTTAGAATATTGAAATTTTCTTAGGGGGGTTTTTTGGTATTTTTATGAAAAATTTATCTTTTTGATGAATTGTGAAAAACACTGCATTATTGGTTAAAACCAACTTTTTTTTAAATAATTATTTATTTTATTTAAATTTATTTTTGGTCAAAATTGATACATAATACCTATATATGTTCAATGTAATTTATTGGATTCATTATACAATAATCTTAGACAAATAAAAATTGTATTGAACTTTTTACCGTCTTTTACCCACCTCCTACGAGCATTTACAAATTTACATAAAACATAATTTTACCACTTCTGTGAGTTTAATTTCAAAATTTCTATACACACAGTTGATATTAGTATGTAAAATGTGGTTCAATACGATGAATATAATTTTTTGTGAATAGTAATTTTAACTTTTATTTCCCATGATTAATAGTAAATAGGGTAATTAAGGGTAACAATGATATTATAATTACCCTAACACAGGTCTAATTTCTATTGGATAAGTATTATTTGAAAAAAAAACCTTATTAACAAATAATTATTCCCTTTTTTCCACTTGGTTTAGATCAGGACATTTATTAATATTTTATATAAAGAAAATTTAAAATAGTTAAATTCAAAGTATAATAACTAAACTATTTTTAATATAAAGTTACACACAATATAAATTTGACTATAAATATTAATTTAAAAGATAAAAATATTTCCTACATAAAAATATTTTATTTATAATTTTTATAAAATAAATAATTTAATTTGTCTATGACACAATGATAATGAAGTAATTTATTTATTAATGAAATATTAAAATAATTGATATTATAAATATCCAAAAAAATATAAATTGAGAAATATGATTAATTACACTAGTTTTGTATGTTAATATATCGTAATATGGTTGGTAAATAAATTTTATTCTAAGTGATAATGTTTTTATGGCTTTCAAAAAAATCAAATACTAAATAGTGTCAAAATTGACATAATTGGGTTTTTAAAAAAATACTAAATTATTAATTGATATGATATTCATAAAAATATAACAATATGACAAAGTAATAAGAAAATATTATATATATTAATAATAAACCACTTGGGGTTCTCTTTGATGTTTATAGTAAGTTTATTAACAATATAATATAAAAATACAAAGAGACAAGGTAGATATCAAACTATTTATGTAATAGTTAAATCTAAAAGATAAGGATAATATGGTGACCTAAACCAATCTAAAACATGTTTTTGAGAGTTTTTCAACCCATACACACCTTATCCTATAATTAATTCATTTTTGAGCCATTAGAAACCGAAAATGATTTTATTATAAAATAATATTTCAAAATTTTCCTAAGGTGACCCTCACCTCTCTTATAAAAGGGCACTTCCCCTTCTCTTAATTTCACATCACGAAAGCCTTTTTTATCTTGTCCAAACCCAACAAAAATATCCTCCCAACATTCCTCCCTTAATCCTAGAGGCCTTACTTTGGTCATAAATCCAACTTATGGAGCCCTTTTTATCAAATCAAAAGGAAGAACATGAAGAAGAGGTAAATATTTCATAACATCTTTCAATTTTTTTCTGCTTCCACTTCATTTTTATTTGTTGTTTACATTATAAAATAATAAATACATTTTCATAAATATAAACTGATGTTATTATAAAAATTTTATAACCAAATTCATTATTATTTCTATCATATGAATGATAAAGTCACCATTATTGTGTACGTACAGCTTACCGTCTCCATGTCGTGTGTAGTTTGCTATTCAAAGACCTCATTACTTGGATGGGTATAATAATGAGTATATCATATGTAAATAATAAATATAACATTTTAATGATTATTTATATATGATATAACATCTAATTACATAATATTTCACCATCAATATAATTATATTGTCTCTCGTGCGTACATTCGGATTACCGTCTCCACAAACGCGATAGGAATCATTCTCCATCATAATCATTGTAGAATAATTTTTATTTTATGATTAAAAATAATGTTTATGAACATAATAAAATTATTTATATGAAACAAATTAATCCCATCCATAACAAACATGGTTTACTTAACCAATCATATAATGGAAAACATATCTGTTAACACCTGAAACGGTGATACTACTAAAATATTTTTAACAATGAAATCTTAAAGGACCATATATTATATCATATTTATATATATTGTTCTTGTATAATTTAATAACAATGATTTAACTATTATATAGGAGGTTAATTTACCATTGACCAAGGAAAATTACAAGGTAAGGGTTAATTCTACAATCTCTTTACCTTTCCGAGGTTGTTAATACCTAATTAACTACCAGGACAACTTTATCAGATAAATCCATGTTTTCTTAAAAATCTAATTCGAAACATTTTTTTAATTTACTAGACTATGGGTTATTGTATTTTATACCCTTATTCAGAAATATATGTTTTGAAAGTAATTTTTTGGTCATTTTCCAAACAATGTACTTTATGACATTTTCGACAAAATTAAGGTAAAAATGTCTTTTTTTAACGTATACGGAATGTTTCCCTAATTTCTGCCATAATAAAATCATCGAAGCATCCCATATAAGATTATAAGAATATATTCATAATAGTTTTTTTCTATTATAATTATGTGACTTTTAAATGGTTTCAAAATAGAAAGAGGTATTTCTCTAAAAAGGTTTTCATTTCATCTATGTCAACATCCGTTCATGGATTTTAAACTTGTTTGGAGTCGATTTATTATAATACTAATCTTCCATATTGTATTGAATGTTTTGTGATATTTTTGACTATGGATGTTTTATTTTTGTACCATTCATTATTTATGCATAATGTATTGACATTTTTTATGCCAGTTTTAATTCGAATATTAATGTTTTGTTTAAACCTTTTCATATGAGGAATACATTGGACTTAGTATGTGATGGCTGGAGCCCACTATTGCTCAATGATGAATCGGTAGGTCTCATGAGACAAACGAATGTCTCGGCACAAGGCCTTGAGAAAATAATATTTTTAGTCTTTCTCAAGGCCTTCACTATGTGGTTATGAATTCTGGAATTATGCATTTCATCATTATGAAAGCGCCTATTGATATTGCATGTGATTATTCGACTAGTATAATATCCATGTGAATATGAAAATGGAATTATTTGATTTTATATTTTCCATATTTTGTTGTAGTTTTTGATTAAATGTCTTTTTTTAGTCTTATATATTTCATTAAATGTTTATGCTTACATATAAAACATTTTGCTATATTGTTATCATTAATGGGAATCTGAGCTCTCCCCTGTCTATGATTTATTTTTTCCAGGATGTGAAGAAGTATTTAATAGTTGACCTGTATAGATAGGATAAGGATATAAGTGCGTTTAAAAGGGGACAACATGTTTTTTATGTTTTTTTCATTATGTAATGTAAAACTTTTGAATGTATCTAGTACTTCCAAGGATACTAAACTGATCAAACTTTTGGGATTTGATACCATGTGATAATTCCAATGTTATGTAATAATGCGCCAACTCTGGGTAACTAGGGTCGGGGTGTTACACTTAACATAATTCTTTTGGATATTTATAAATATTTCTTGTGGCAGACTATGTGTAATTGGTTCGTTTCTATTGTAAAATAAACTATTGATGCTATAGTGGGGTCTAAAATTTTCAAGAGTAATCTATGTTTTAGATTTGGGATGCCAGGGTTTATTCATTGAATCTAAGGTACCCATTTCAATAGTAGAACATTGGAAGAATTTTGTATGAGATATGGGGTTAGACATAAAGTTTATATACACTATCTCTCTCAAATAAATGGTAGGGAGAAAGATTCAAATACAAAAATAAACCATATTCATGAGAAAATTGTTATCCTGAATAGAAAATATAGGAGCTTGTAGATTGAGGATACTCTTTGGGTATATAGGAATTCATATAAGACTATAATAGGTATTTCATCATATATGATATTTTCTGGAAGAGATTTTCATTCTAATATACAATAAGTGAATATATCTTGGTGGAATTTCAAATAGTGTAATTTTGATCTTTTTTAAGATAAAAAAGAGAGGAAGCATTGTTTATAAGAGTTGTAAGAAATAAGGAACAATTCTTATAACAATTCTAACATTTTTATTTATAAAAAAAAAGCTCGTGTATGAAATGTAAATTATGAATAAATATTTTCATTTTGGAGATATTGTTCTGCATTATAATTCTTGGATGATTCTTTTCCCAGGAAAATTTCATTCCATATTAGATGGTCCTTTCAGTAGTGGAGTTTTATGTTTTTTGATTCCTCAGTAGCAGCAGACACCCATAAAAAATATAATTTTGAAGGTAGTACATCTGTAATGATGCATCATAGAAAATAAAATCTTGATTTTTTTTGATAGACCATCATGAATTTTTATAATTTTTTATAGTAAATACATATGTTTCAAATAGTACTTAGAAGATTGTTAAATGCTCAATCGGGATGGTTCCATCAGAGATATTATTATTTTCGATAGTAACTTCATCAATAATAATTAATAAATTTTTTTTACAAAACCATTATCAATGAATGTGGAGATATTTCACATTTACTAATATTTAAAAAAAATACCAAAAATAAAAAATAATTAAAAAACATTAAAACTTTTTCAAATACATAAAAATAATACAAACATAAATAAAATTATTACATCATTTCACATATAATATTTTTTTTACCAAAAAATAAAATACAATAATAAAATTCATAGGGAACAAACAGGTAATAGGTGGAGTAGGATCACTCGAATGGCCAGGGAGAGGTAACTCCATACAAATGCCACATGTCAGCTATCACATATCCTACGACATCCACTCATATATATAAAGTTGATGATCAGGCTCATCCTCCCTCCCTCAGTTCATCCACTGTATCATCTAATCATAATCTCTCAACCTCTTCTCATACTATTAAGAAGATGATGAAGATGAATCTCTTAGAGCTCCCTTTGATCTATCCAATAGGATCAAATAAGTACCATAGTATTTTTTATATTTAAGGTTTGCACCCATACAGATCTATTAGCCTTTATCAACACCATGAAATGTCACATGTATCCATACCCCATTATCAAAACCTGAATCACCAGTGGAATCTTCTTTTCTCTCATATTGACACTCTCATGAACAAGAAGTCACACCGTTATACATCTCCATCAAATATAATTTGAAATTTTACTAATAATAAAATTAATATTAGTTAAAATTTAAAAATATTTACTAACCATTATATGGAACTATCAATCACCTACAAGTTGTCTTGTATATGAATCAATGTAAATCTTCCTACAAATTTTTAGCTTTATAATAGTGGTTTTAGTATAAGCCTATATAATATTACAAAAAATTTTACCTTTAATATATATATACATATTAAAAATAATATAACATAACATATGTCATAAATGTAAACCAAAATTTTAATTTATGACCCTATCTGTGAGCTCCTCCCCCCATCTATAAAGTCTAAATGATTACCACCTGCTAGAATTCTCTAATATCTACTATAAAGATAATTCATCTCATACCTGAGGTGAGATATAGTTATGTCAATGGGAGGATACATACTATTCAAAAAAACTAGTAGAAACTCTATACATATCTCACATTACGAGGTTATGTAAAAACTGATGAAAAAAATTATTGTATGAAAATCATTCATTCTTCCTAGATAGGAGATCTCAAAAAATTAGTAATCGGTGACAATAATTTCTACATGGAAAATAAAAATACTATTCTGGTAATTAAATAAAATTATAAAAACATATATTATTTAATAAAAAATAATCTAGGGTCCAGGCATGTACTATAAAATTGGAACCTGATCCCATGACACCCATGGATCAGAAAACTAATTTCATAGAATCATACTAGCTTTCCCTATAGATAGAAATAAGAAAATTTCAAATTAAATCAAATAATCAGAATAATTTTACTGAAATAATACAAAAAATTAAAAAATAAATTTCATAAAAAAATGAACTTACCTCTATAAATGGGGATATAGATCATGTAATTTTATTCTCTCTAAAACATGGTCTTGAATCCTTAATCGATCAAAACTGCACCCCATTCTATTATTAACAACATCCTATGAATCAGATGAATTGGGTCATCGGTAGGAAGTATGGAATCAATGGGAGAAAAAAATATACTATCAGGAGCATCACTAGAAATATGAAATACATAATATTACCTATAAGAAATTGTTAATATAGATATAAAATATAAAAAGGTAATAAAAACTTGAATTTAATAAAATTGACATTTAGTGAATTTTTAATACATATATCAAATTTAAATTACAAATGAATACTTGAATAAACTAATTATCTATAAATAAATACCTGAACATAATAATTCAACCTATAAATATTTGTTAATATATTTATAAAATATAAAAAACTAGTAAATACCATATATAATATAATATTCTTACATATCAATAACAGTTTTTATGGATATCAAATATAATAACTAATAAAAACTAGGATATGTGTAGGAACAAAATAGACCCTCAAGTCCATCGTTCTAAAATAAAAAAAAATATTATCTATAAATAAGTGTTAAACAAATATAATATTTAAAAAACTAAAAAATACTTAAATATAATACCTCAATTTTCATCTTCTTCCTCATCGTTATTGATAGATGTGTCTTCATCATTATCATCGACATCGTCAACTTCCATAAAATTTTCAGTTTCACGATCCCATGATACTTCATTAATAATATCAATATCATCATCCCTTAACTAGGAGTTTTCATCTTCATTATTTATATTTCATTGGGTAAGAGATTTATTTTTGGAATTTTCATGAATCATATCAATATTTTTCACTGCCAAAAAACAATTTACATTTTCAATAAAATGATTGTAATTATATTTTATTTTTAGTACGCTAGCCCATACATTCAAATCTCATAAAAATAATTTTATATTTCATAATACCCTAGATGTTCTTGATGTTCCAACATAAATTATATATTTAGTTCCAGAATAATGATATATTTAATGTAAATGACCTTGTATTATGTGTGAACTCATAACCCTCGATCAGTATCAACCCAGTAGAATTTAAACAATGTGATATAATTTTGTTCCAGATTTCATAAATCAATTTTTTCATCCATGATACAATAAAATTCAACATCAATTTCATTGTTATTATATTCATTCCAACAATCCTCACTATTTATTTGTTTATTTTATACAGCATATATGCATGTATCGAATCAAAATCCATTAGCCATATACCCATTATAATATCATACAAATTTCATAAATGGTTTTTGAGAATAAGAAAATCAAAAACAATTTTATTTTCATGTTTGGTTTCATGGAAACAAAAAATTTTATTAATAATTTATATCATTACAAAAATAGTTTAATGATACGTTCAGAAAAACCTAACATACATGTCTTTTTAACAAATATAAATTTTTTTGATGATGTTGTTCAAGAGAAGTAGATGATATTTATATAATTATCTAAATAGAGTCATTATATTTTCATTAAATAATAATTTAAATATTTTTATCTAATATATATAATTTAAAAAATAAGAAATATTAGTAATTATTGCCAAAATTATGTCATTTATTGACAATTCATTATAATATATATCATTGCTATGTAATAATTCTTATGAAATCCATCGTTCATGATAACCATTAAAACCAAGAACATGCTGATTAAAAACTGACAGTTGATTGTACGTGATGTCATCAAAATCGATCTCATTATGACCCATCTAGATATGTTTTGAAGGATTTTTATATTGAAAATAATATGAAGCGAAATTTTACCATTCCATCTATATGTATGATGTAACTTCCTGGTTCCGGAAGTTTCCCAGAGATGCCCCGTACTCGGTTGGTCACATGGCCTCTAGCGCATTTCCCCGAACACCAGAGGTTGCCGACTAGTAGCGAGGGCCTGGGGTGTGATTGTGGGGAAACTATGCACTTATTGGCAGAGTAACATAGTGGATGTAAACAAATATACAATAACAGAAGCAATAGTAATGCCAAACAACAAGAAACAATGGAATACTGAAGAAATAAATAGCGAAAGCACATATATAAAAATGATGCATGATAAAAATATCTAGTAAAGTATCCAAACAAGTCATAATACTGAAATAAAAAACAGTACTAAACATAATTACAAAATAAAATAGATAAATAGATCTTTATAATCGTGAACCTCAACATGGTCCCATGCTCTCTAGTTCCACATTAGTCAAGTACCTAAAGAAGAAGGGTGGTTTCCCTTATCTATACCTGCAGAAATATAATCTGTTGGGTCCCAAAAGCATGGCCAAAATAGGGTGTGAAACTAAATACCAGTAGGCATCCACCAAAAGATTTGTGCCTAATAGTCAGTGAATATATGGAAGGTAATAAGTAATGGAAGAATAAAACTAGGAAGTACACAACAGTAACCAATCCACAGTTTCAATGCATTCAATTCATATATCAAGAATTTCTAATAAAAGTAGGTAAACACAAATTGGTAACCCTCTAAGAAGTACTCACGACCTTTACCCTCTAGTACTACCTCATTTCACAATAAAATAGTTAAACTCAAAAAGGTAACCCTCTAGGAAGTACTCACGGCCTATCCTCTCTGGTCCTACTTACAAGAACATGCAAACAGCTAATCACAAAAGGTAACCCTCTGGGAAGTACTCATGGATTATCCCCTCTAGCCTTACCTAGAAGAACAAGAAACCCTCAGGGAATCACACACAGTCTCAACCCTCTGGTTCAACTCTAGAATAGACACTATGTGGAAGTACTTGCTGTCAATTCCTTCTATAGTCTTGTATTGGTAACTAAAGGAACTCTCGGGAAGTTACATCACATTCCCCATATGGCCCACGTCGAGGAACTACAGACACTCTAAGGAAGCACTTACGTCCATTCTCCTATGGTCTTGCATCGTAAAAGTAAACAAACTCTCTAGAGGTTCCCTTGTATCCATTTTCCATATGGTCTACTACACCAGGCTCCCACAACCCTGTGTAAGTCAAGAAAGCATAGTAATGCCTTTCATCCAAAGTAACCCTCAAGAACTACTCGGCTAGAAATATAAATTATATTAGCATGTCAGATATACAAAACACTCCATCCTACAATACTAGGCATGGTAAGTAAATAAGGAAGACTAACAGGCAATGTAAGAACAAACATTCATAAACAAAGATGCAAGGTAAAAACCTTCCAAAGCATAGAAACTAACCCTATTCACATTCAATTAACCTCTACTCAATCATACAATCATAGTAGGAAATTAACATCGATAAAACAGTAAACACACAATACCCCTTTCAAGTGTGTTGGGCCCTTTTGCACATATAACTCAAAGACATTCAACAGAAAGGCACAGAATACCTAACTCGGTGTTGTAGGATCGATATACATAAACCTCAAACCTTGAATCATCCAAGAACACTATAGATCTACAAACGCTAAAAATGCTCAACCGAAGATAATTTGATAAAGATGAGGAATGAGGAAATGAATCCCTAGCTGAAGGAAGAGCTTAACCAGGCGATTTCAATGCAATCAACAATGGTCTATTCAGATAACAGATTCTTGATCGGGATCTCAAAGGAATATCGATGTCATTCTCTAGCTATCAGATAAACCAAACCTAGAAGAAGGTGGTTCTATCCGTCAGACGTGACCTCAGGGTATTTAATGAAAAAAAAATTACATGGATTGTACTTTATATGTACACGACATGTACTTGCCTTCACCGGACACCATATTAAGCGGACTCCAGGTCACCACACACGGTTATGTGCATGGCCACGACATGGCCATCACTTGGCTACTTGTAGTAACTGAGTACATGGAGTGTACTTCAAAAATATCAAGAAACTCCTCTTTTCAAAAAAAACACCAGAAAAAGGAAAAACATTCCTGAAAATTTGATCCAGGTTCATACAAAAATCCCCCATTAAAAAAAGTCATCCCCGAATTTCCCTAGCAAGGCGTCTTAGAAGAAGAATCCTCAAACAGCTATGGCCATTGTGAGCATACCTCGGCCCCCCTCTCCTGGGTCTCATCCTCTACCCGGCCGTGCTTCCATAAAACTAAGACTAGAGGAATAGACCAACCACGGAGAACCTTTGTATTGTGATTAATAATCAGGTTAGGTTGCTTCAAAAATGAGGTGACCACCTTTAACTCAACCTCCTTAGGTTGAAAAACATGAGAAGTGTCTGAGAAGTTATGTTGAAGATGAGAAATGTGGAAGACGTCGTGGATAACCATGTACCTCGGAGGTAACTACAACTGATATGAAAGAGACCCCACTCTCCCCAACACCTCAAACGACCCGACATACCTCAGTGAAAGCTTACCCTTTCTCGTAATTCTTCGGTGTCCCAAACATGGAGTGACACGCATGAAAACATGATCCCCAACCTCAAACTCCAGAGGTCGTCTCTGCTGATCAACATAAGATTTTGGTCAACATTGTATAGTAGCCATACACCTCTGAATCAACTTTATCTACTTTGTGGTCTCCTGGACAAGACGAGGTCCAAACATAGTAGCCTTTCCTGCCTACAGCCAACATAAGGGTAGTCGACATGGCCTACTATACAAAGACACATTAGGTGCCTTCTGAATAGTTTCTCATGAACTATTATTGTAGAAAACTCCACAAGAGGTATGTGCTTCTCCCAAGAACCTCCAAAATCCAAGATTCATGATCTAATCATGTCCTAAAGCACCTGAATTGTACAACTAGACTGGCCATCTGTTTGGGGGTTATAAGCTGTACTCAGAAGCACCTATGTACCCAAAGTCTCTTGATGCCCCTTCCAGACTTGGGAAGTAAAACAGACATCCTTGTCTGAATAAATGGAGTGTGGAACTCCATACAAACGTAAAATCTCTCAGATGTTCAACCGTCCCAACTCATCAACACTGAAAGTCACCTTGATCGACAATAATAGAGAAAATTTCATGATTCTGTCAATGACAACTGAAACATCATCATTCCCTCGAGGCATCCTCAAAAAACCTGTCACGATGTCCATGGCGACATCATTCCATTTCTACTCGGGAATGGGTAACTGCGGAAAATTCCATGCAGGTCCCTAATGTTCCGCCTTCACCTGCTAATAGGTGGAACACCTCATCAAGAAACTAGCAACATCTCTCTTCATTAATGGCCACCAATACTAATGGTTTTGATCACGATACATCTTGGTGACAACATGATGATCTACCCAAATTGAGGAGTGAAAGTCCCACATCAGCTCCCCGCATATGTTTGCTGACCCCCATACACAGACAAGAAAATGCACGATATCATCCCTACTTATGGTCTATCCAGGAATAGGGTATTATACGGACATGCTTTTATAGTAGGAATAGGACTTCAGAATCTGATAGCTACCTCATTCGCACTACATCATAAAGAGTAAAGGTAACAGCTAAAGAAGAAAGAAATGTTTTCCCCTCTCTATTGTGCACCTCCAAATGTTTCTCATAGAATAAATCCATCAGTTTCCAGTCACTTCTGGAATCCTGAACTTCCTACATTTGAGTCCTCCTACTCAGTGCATCAGCCACTAAGTTGCCTTTTCTAGGCATGTAGGAAATCTCAATGTCAAAAGACTGAAGGTACTAAACCCACCTTCGCTATCTCTAATTCAAGTCATGCGGAATGAAGAAATATTTTAGACTTTTTTGGTTGATGAAAACCACAAAATGATCTACCAAAAGATAATGTCTCCAACAGCATAAGTCATGAACAAATATAGCCAACTAATGATCATGCATCATGTAATTCCTCTCATGTGGCCTCATATCCCGAGACTCGTATGCAACAACTCCTTCTTCATGCATAAAAACTACTCCAAGCCTGATAAATGATGCATCACAGTACACAGTGTAGCTCTTTCATGACTGTGGAAATACCAGTATCAGTGCTGAAGTCAAACTCCCTTATAGCTCCTCAAATACTGACTAACAAGAATATGACATCAATGAACATTGCACCCTTCTTAGTCAGACCCGTCAATGGAACTTCCAAGCGTGAAAAGTCCCAAATGAAATGTCTATAGTATCCAACCATCCCTATAAAACACCACACATCAATGAAGTTCTTCAGCTGCTCCCGAGAAACTACTGATGTCACTTTCTATGGGCCTACTGATACTCCTGCCTCTAAGATAACATGACCTAACATGTGAATCTGGTCTATCCAAAAGAGGAATTTTCAGAGCATATCATATAATTGATACCCTCTCAGTGTACTTAAAATGATCTCAAGATGGGTAGCATGGTCGTGTCGAGTGTGAGAGCACACCAAGATATTTTTTACAAAGACCACCATGAATTAATCCATGTATGGATAGAACACTTAGTTCGTCAGTGACAAAACAACTGCACACAAATTCGTGAGACCAAACGACAAAACTACATACTCATATAGACCATAACTACTCTGAAAGGCTGTAAGAGGTAAATCAGAAGGTCTAACATGAAACTTATGGTAACCAGATCTCATGTAAATCTTCGAGAACACCCGAGGTCCTCAAAGCTGATCAAAGAGATCATCAATCTTCAGCACATGATATTGGTTCTTGAACTTCAACTGATTCAACCTATGATAATCCAATGAATGCTGGAGGGTACCATCTTCCTTCTTTGCAAAAAGGACAAGATAACCCCAAGGAGAAGTACTATGTTTGATGAAACCCTTTGCATTCAACTCCTCCAACAGATTCATGAGCTCCTGCAACTCTGGTGTAGCCATCCTATAAGGAGGAATGGACACCGGTGCCACTCCTGGCACAAGATCAATGGAAAAGTCTACCTATCACTCTAAAGTCAAACCTAAAAATACCTCTTAAAAGACCTCCCTGAAATGGTCCAAATGTATAGTTATTTCCACCTATGAAGTCCTCTGTTCATCCATATAAAGACTAGCAATCCGGATGGTAACTCCTCTCTACCCATGATCCTTGGGTCCCGCTAGGCTTGAATGGACATCCCATTCATCCTTGTGAAGAAATGATCTTCCCTCTAGTGATGTGAAACTCACACTACAATGATAGAAATCGAAAACTTCCCAGAATCGAACTAACTAGTCCATTCCAAAAATGACATCATATCCTGTCATCTCTAAGATATAGATTTCCCATAAGAAGTGACACCCACAAACCTAAAAAGGGAACTCCTTACACTGTCACACACTAGACATTCTAGTCCCCAACTGAGTGTCTAGTGTCATGATATCAGCAGAAGAAAATATGTAGAGCCTAAGTCTCTCCACAACTGCAACAAATATAAATCTATGGGAAGCCCCTGTATCAAAAATAGTTGAAGCTAAAACTGAGGCATCTTAGATCGTACCTCGAACTATAGAAGGTCTAGGATCCTGCTCCTACTAAGTCTGCTCCACTGCAAATTTCTGACTTGTACCGTGGCCCTGTGACCCTTCCTGACCACTTTGAGCTGGTCCACCCTACTATCATTGAAAGCCTAGCGACTGACAACCACGACCTCCACCTAATCCTGAACGGTAGAAAGAACTATAGTTCCCAAGCTGATGAAAAACCGGGGGCACTACTTCTGAACGTGGAGTCATATAATAACCCTTGTCACCAGCTAATAGTAAGAATATATGACAAAAAAGCTAAAGATATCCCATCTTACCGTAATATCAGCACTCCACTAGGTCTCTCGGGCAATTTGGTCTCGTATGCCTGGTCTTCTCGCACTAGTAGCACACTAGCTGGCTACAAGATGAAGTGTATCACCTCCTTGGATCACTGCGTGAAGACCCCCTATGGCACTTCTTACTGTCAGCCGGAGGAATGCTAACTCCGAATGTCGAACTACCCTGGCTCGCAACTCCAGAATCCCTCAGATTGTGCACCATGATTAGAGCGTGAATGAAGATACAAGGGATGTAAGTCAACCAGAAAATGTTCACCTAATATCAGATGACATGCCTCATAGCATCCTCAAACTTCCTTACCATGAATGACTCATCACCTCCAGGAATAAGCGTGAAGCGATGAAACTCGGTGAAGCGAGAAGAATACTCCATTACAGAAAGAGTACCCAGCTGTAGAATCATGAACACTTGGGCATGATAAGCCCTAAAAGTCTCCGGATAGAAGTAATAATAGAAGGAATGATGAAACGCATCCCACACCATAACATGCTGGTGTCCTGCCTGTGAGATCATATCCCACCATATCATGGAATAATCTTGAAACATGTTTGTAGCGAGCTTCACCCTCCTCTCTAGAAGCACCTCTAGATGATCGAAGATAGAAATCATGGCTTCTATCCATGACTTTGAAGCCTTATGTACTTATTCCATGTGAAGGTGGGAGGAATTTTCTACTGAAGAACTCGTGTTATCTCTTTTATATACTAGGTAGGATGCAGTACTCCATGGATGGTCTGCATGAACCTGATGATGCCCTCTCGGAACTGTGCGTCATCACTTATGTCTGGAATGAAGGCTAGTGCCAATATTGGCACAACTAGAGGATTTGCAGGTAGTCCTTGATCAACCACGTCTAGTGTATGATCACATCCCGGTAACTGGAGGACAAACGGAGGGCATCTCGGTGGCATACCTCTGCAACATCAAGCTCCCACCTTATATCAATATTAACAGGGACAGAAACATAGATGTATAAGAAGGTAATATGAGAAAGAAAGAATTAATGTTTTTTAAAACATGGATACATGTCGTGTATAATGCCTAGGCGACGTCTTCCATTAAGCCCTTCATATGGGCATGTAATTTTGCCAACCCAGGTCATGTAACACCCCATACACAGGGTCTATTGTCCTAAGACACGGTGTGTAAATGACATTTATTCCCCTGCTCAAGTCCTTATAGACGACTAACCTACATGGTTATCCTAGAACAAGACTACACAGCGTGTTCTTCCCATGCACAGTGTTTACTAGACGAGCTTCACCGAACGGTGTAGTTAGGGAACTTTCCAATTAAAAGGCTAACTCTAAACGGTGTGTTTGTGTCAGAAACGATGTGTACTAGGAGATTTTTCCGACTTGTGTTGTTTGTTACACGACCGAGTACTCGGTTTACACTACACGACGTGTTCTAGATGGACGCGACATGTGTTAGAAAATACTCAACCAAACTTTGTTGTTAGTGACATGGCTGATAACATGGCTCTACAACACAATGTGTACATCATGTACATGGCGTGTCCTACTAGAGATTACAAACCCAGTTTCCTCAACCACATAGTCTATGGCACGGTTTATGACAGCACTGCGTATACATACAGTACACTGCGTGCAGTTAAGAAAAATAGTTTTTTCCCTAAACAGAAGAACACATGGCATGGATTCATTATTACACGCAAGGTATTCTGGGTTTTTGCAGACAGTAAGTCTCATAAACTAGTCCATAACCAAGAAAAACACTGAAACGGACATTAATGTTCCAAATTCTGATTCTTGAGGTCCCATACCACCCGCTAATCAAATCTTGGCATCTTATACATGTCATAAACAAGGATAACCGTGAAATTATCCACCAAATTCCAGTCTGTGGGGGCCCATAACACCTCAATAACCAATGTTTGGCGTTCATTCAACCAATAAATTCACAATTTAATACCCTGTCATCAAATCATCTATCATAACAACAAGCATATCTAGCACAACATCTATCACAACAACATGCAATTGCGAATTCACCCTAAATTGCATGGAGAGAATGCATGATATGTGATTTATAGAAATTGCCTATATGATGCATGATATAGAATACCCCCATCTCATTTTGTTGAAACATAAATAGAAAATCAATAAATTCAACAATAACAGTCCAAAACATACGAATCACCCAACGGGGAAAATCAAATCAACTGTAAAATTGAAAAACCCATAAAATTGCAATTATGAGTTAGATTGGATTTTCCCTGTATACGGGTTTGCTACTCCTAGAAATTGTTTATTACCAAGTTCCAATTTCATCCTATCCCTGACAATATGCTTCAAATAGTAAGTACAGAAGAAATAATTCCCCTGATACCACTTAGTAACGTCATGGTTCTAGAAGCTTCCTAGAGACGCCCCATTCCTGGTTGGTCACATGGTCTCAAGCGCATTTCCTCGAACACTAGAGGATGTTGACTAGCATCGAGGGATTTGGGTTTTGATAGTGGGGAAACAATGAACTCATTGGAAGAGTAACAAAACAGAAGTAAACAAATATAAAATATTGGAAGCAATAGTAATTCCAAACAACAAGAAATAGTGGAAGACTGAAGAAATAAACATATGTAGCACATATATAAAAATGATTCATGTTACATAAGCCTAGGAAAAAATCCACGAAAATCACAATGATAGAATAAAAAACAGTTCTAAACCCAAGTACAAAAATAATATCTAAACATCGCATCACCATCGCGAGACTCATCTTGGTCTCATGCTCTCCAGATCCATTGCAATCATGTAGCTGAAGTAGAATGAAGAATTCCCTTATCTATACCTATAGTAATATAATCTATTTTGGACCAAAAGCATGGCCCAAATAGGGTGTGAGACTACATCCCAGTAGGCTACCACCACATGACTTATTCCTAATAGTCAGTGAATATAAGGCAGGTAATGTGTAAGGAAGCAGTAAACAAGGAAGTAAACAGCAGTAAAAAATAAATAGTTTCAATGCATTCTTTTCATATATCAAGCTACATCTAATCAAAGATTCTACACACAAATTGGTAACCCTATGGGAAGTAGTCATGGCCTATCCCCTCAGGTCCAACCTCGTAGTACAAGAAAAAAATTAAACCCAAAAGGTAACCCTGTGGTGATTACTAACGTCTTATCCCTTATAGTCCTACGTAGCATCACAAGGAAATGGCTAAACACCAAAGGTAACCCTTTGGGAAGTACTCATGGCATATCCCCTCTGGTCCTACCTAGCAGCACAACCAAACCTCTAGGCAACACACATAGTATCACCCATCTGGTTCAGCTCTAGAATAGACTCTATGAGGAAGCACTCGTTATCAATTCCTGTTATAGTCGTGTATCCATAACTAAAGGCGCTCTGGGGATGCACTTACATCACATTCCCCCAAGGAACTAAATACACTGTGAGGATTCACTTACATCAATTCCCTTTGGGTTCTCACATCGTAAATGAAACAGACTCTCTAGAGAAGCCCTTATGTACATTATCCCAATGGTCTACTACACCAGGTTCTCATGGCCTTCTGTAAGTCAAGAAAGCATAATAATGTGTATCGTCCATAGTAACCCTCATGAACTACTTGGATAGAAATCAATAGCATATCTGCATGTCAAATATACAAAACACTCAATCCTATAATACTAGTCATGGTATGTAAACAAGGCAGCCTAACAGGCTATGCAAGACCA
Source organism: Viscum album (assembly GCA_963277665.1). Classification (NCBI taxonomy): domain Eukaryota; kingdom Viridiplantae; phylum Streptophyta; class Magnoliopsida; order Santalales; family Viscaceae; genus Viscum; species Viscum album. Next base: position 284,101,415 of record OY728153.1, on the reverse strand, counting down.
AACAGTCATAAACAAACATGCTTGAGAAAAAATCATCCAAAGAATAACAATTAACCCTATTCACATTCAATAAGCCTCTAATCAATCATAAAAGCATAGAGGGAATTTAAAAAGGCTAAAAAAGAAAGCATGCAATACCCCGTTCAATGTTATTGGGATATTTTTTACATATAACTCAAAGACATTGAATAGAAAGGCACAAACCACCTACCTCAGTGTTGTAGGATTGATATGTTAACCTAAAGACTTGAATCGCCCAAAACGTTGTAGATCTACAAAAACTAAAAACACTCAACTGAACATAACTTTAGAAAGAGGAGGAATCATGAAAAGAAGATCTACCAGAAGGAAGATATTACCTAAGTGAGTCCAATGCAATTGATGGCGTGTACTTGCCTTCACTAGCATGTACTTTATAAATTCATGGCATGTACATTCCTTCACCGGCTGCCGCATTAAGCGGTCTCCAGGTCACTACACACAGCTGTGTACATGACCACTACATGGCTAGCACCTGACTAACTGTGGTAACCGAGTACACGGCGTGTATTTCAAAAATATCCAGAAACTCTTCATTTCATAAAAAACTCCAGAAAGCGGAAAAACATACCTGAAAATAATATTTGGGCTTTTACATATGATTTCTCAATTTACCCATTAATTGATACTTTGTTACATACATTCTTCTTCATTTTTTCCATATATCATGCAAATGGGAACATCCATTAGAATTGTAACAGACATTCACATTTATATTCATATAGAAAATTATATAGTAAATGTTCTATTGAATTAATGATATCTAGCAAGAATATTTATTTTAATTTACTAAAAATTAAAACAACATCATTTTGTAGCATAATCTATGCATCCTAATATGATGTTTACACACAAATATCTGAAAATAAATATTATATTTTAGTCAACATGTACCATATTGAATAATTTAATATCCATCTATGACCAATAGGTAGAAATTTTTCCATTATAACATGGTAGTATTGACTTTTTAATTGGGTAATATACCCATTTCTGATGCAATGGGACAAATTAAGTTCATAACAATCTGATAATCATAGATCTTTAATCCAGTGATATAATAATAATGTACTTTTAATAGAAAGTTCATAAAAAACGTTGGGAGTCATTAAATTGTGTGATATTTCATATTCAAATAATTAATGTTCTGGAAAGCTGCATGTTTGGGTATGATCTAAACATTCCCTTGTATTTTTATTGTTCTTACTAGGTGTTTCCTACATGGAATAAAATATGTTATCAAAAAATTTCTTCTTGATATATATTAAATCTAACAAGTGATGAGCCAATAAATCAAAACAATATGAAAGGTCCCAAAAAACACCTCTTTATTCAGTTAAAATCTCCCCCAAAATCATTTTTTTGTTCTTTTATGGTTGGTATAAAAGTAATAAAAGGTAATTCATAGACGATCTATTTTACATGAATACCTATGTGCAGTACTGGATGTTTATCTATTTCAATTTTTCCTTTTTAAAAATAATTTATGTTCCTTTGAAAATGGTGATCTGTATGAAGAAATATATGATGAAATTCAAAATAAATATTCATTATCTCATTACCATGTGTAAATGCATTGTTCCCATCTATACAGTGTGGACATGATTTTAGACCACATGTACTCCATTGAGATAAAATAAGATATACTAAAATGTCACTAATCAGCCAAATTAATGAAACCTTTAGTGTAGAGTTATGATCTAACAATATTTCAAAATTAGTTATACTATTGTTCCATAGTGAAATTAAATCATCAATTATTGGAATAGAATAAACAACGATATTTTTCTACGGATTTCCTAGAAATAATAGTTCATAATATATATATATAGTACCTTTATCAAAATTCAAGGAGGTAAGTTTTATAGAGTAATGAAATCATGATAACAAGAATATTGAATTCTGTAAGAACCAAATTGATAACAACCATCAGTTGAAATACCCAACTGTGTTACACTATGCTAATGAAAAATTAGGATGCATCTAATGACTATTTTTCCATTAATCACCATTGCATAGATGACACAATATTTTACTAATGGAAATATTTTTTTTTTTTTATGTCATCAATGCAGTTGTTTTGTGATACATAATTAAATTCTATAAATGATGTGTATTTGGGAAATACCTCAATTGTTTCATATGAAATCTTGACATTACTTATTCTTCATCTATATTCCTTGATGCTACACATTTTTAGACAATTAAATGATGATTTATAATCACTATAATATAATATGTATTAATTTGAACATGCATGGATCTTCTTAATAACTAATACCTAGATTATGGACCGACCAATAACTTTCATAAAAACATGTAGGTAATGTATTTCCATTATGAATATATGATTTAACTAAAGAAAATTTTTGATCAGAGCAACAATTTCACATTCCAAAATTGTATTTAATAGTGAAAAATGTTTCAAAAGCTTCATGTTCTCTAATATGAAATCATATATATAAGGCCTCCTCATTACATTTCATTAAATTGTAAAATTTAGAATGTTTAGATTAAGGATTTGGAATATTATTATGGTTTTCTGTTTGTTAAATAGGTGGGTCAATAACCTTATGTACAAAATTCTGGAAAGTTGGATCTGAAACAAAAAATATATATTACTATTGTCCCTTGAATTATCATTACCATGTTGATAAAAAATATAATTATTCCAATTACAAAAAAAAGTAGATTAAGTACATCATTGGAAAATGTTTTGAATTGCCTATGATCACATTTCATAAATGGACATTTAATTATTGCTTCAGAAACAAATTCGGAATTTGATGATGTAAATGATATAAATGTTTAAACACCCTCAATGTAGACATGATTTATACCAGATCCGCTTGTCTTTTTTCTTATGATTTATCCAATCACAATTACATAATAGAAATTGATTTCTAATTTTCGAGTCCATAATTAAATATAAAAACAAAAGCAAAATTAATATTTATTACACATTGTGACTAATTGAAAATTATTATTATATTTTAGTTATTTCTAATTATTATATCATATAGATTATTTATACAATTTATTTCAAATTATTATTATATATTAACATTTAAAAATTGGGAATAATATTTAGTAATTAATACTGATATTTATTAATTATTACTAATATTTTATAATTATTTATTAATTATTAAAAATTATTTAATGATTAATACTAATTAATTTAAATAATACTATATTAATACAAATTATTTATAATTTCTAATAGTTTTTATTATATTTATATTTTTTAAAAGGTTTGACAAAATATTTACTAATTATTTCATTTCCTTTAAATTTTTACAAATTAATAAAATAATATATTAATTAATTCTATTTATATAATAATTATATCTTTTATTATAAATATTACTATTTCATACTAAATACCTGTATTTTATAATTTTTCTTTCATAATATATTATAAATTATCACAATTTCTTTAAATTTAAAAATTATTTATAATATTTTTTAGGTAACACAGATATTTACTACTTAATAACAATATTTACTACTTAATTATTAAATATTTTAAATTATTGGATAATCATTACTATTTATTTTAATTATTACTATGTTTTTAAAAATATTTAATGTTTCTAATTTTTTATAATTATTAGTATTTTTTATATATTTTTTACAAGGGATTACAAAATTTTTAATAATTATTATTAGCTATGATTTTAATTAATATTACTTATTTTTAATTGTTTTTTTCTTCATTAATATCGTTCTTTTAACATTTTTTTAGAAATAATATATCTTAAATTTTATTAAAATGATTTCTATAAATTGGTTTTCTCATCATATTTATAAAACACTCATTTCTTATTTATTTTTTTAGTTATATATAAATATATCAGATAATTTCTAAATAAAATTTATTTAAATAAAATTTATTTTTATACCACATTGGAAAAAATGTACATATCAAATACACACACATACATAAAAACATACATATATATACATATCATAAAAACCATATATGTTTTTTTAGAGTTTATATATGTATGTTCACATGTATATATATGTGTGTGTGTGTGTGTGAGTTTGTGTGTTGAAAAATTTATTAATAAAATTTATTTTAACAAGTGTTTTTAAACAAATATAAATATAAAATCAATACGTATGTACATACATACATTCATACGCACACACACACAGATATATATATAAATATATATGTATATGTAACATTATACATTTTTTTATGACATTTGATAATGGATATTCACTCGTTAACATAGATACATACATACAAACATACATATATATATATATATATAACCTTACAGATTTTTTTGATATGTTTATATATCCATGTTCACATGTTAACACACACACACAGACATGCACACACACTCAAACATGTATATTAAAAACCATACACATTATTATATATATATATATATTAAAAGCCTTACACATTTTTTAAAATGATTAAATATGTATCATCACAAGGTAATAGATATATATATATATATATTATATGATATCATAATAAATATAAACACATCAAATACATTATGACACTTATTTTAAACAAAAATACATATCATATCGATATATACATACATAAAAACAAATATGTATATATATATATATATATCTAAAATCTAAAAAATTCTTTAAACACGTTTATATATATATATTCACATTTTAATAATTATATATATATTTATTTAAATTTTTATAAAACTATATTCACAAGATTTTTAAAAAAATACATTATCAATCAAAATATAACAATCAAACATGGTTTAAAATCATTTCAATAATTAATGTATCCTCAAAATTCATCAAAAATAATATCATTATAAGAATAAAATTCAATGGAAAAAACAAATAGATTTATTTAAACATTATAAAAATAATATATGTCTAAATTAATAAAAAATAAAAATTATTTCTAATAATTAAATAATACAATATATTAATTATATCCTAAAATACCAAACAAAAAAATATATTAATTATAAAGGTTTTAAAATGAGTAAAATACCTCAAATCAATTGGAATAACTCGTGCCGACTTGGCAGACACTCAAATAGGGAATAATAAATTAACAGTAACACAAAATAGCAAATAAACCATAAAATCTGAATAAATTTCTTATCATAGGGTTTTTCTAAACTAATTCATGTAATCTTAAATGATAAAATCTCAAAAAAAAATTACATAAGAGAGAAGAGGAGTATTTAACAAGATTATTTGAGCCTAAATAAATAAAAACAATAGAGCATAATTGAGGATTTCAAAGTGTGGGTTAGCCATCAGTGGTTCACTGCAAAAAGGGGGTTTAGAGAAGTATTAAGGGGGAGGAAAATGAAGGTGGAGTGTTTTTAATTTATTATTAATTATGATAGGTTTTTAGCAAAATAATTTATTCTATCGTGAATGATAATTTTCATCAAATTATTTTGGGACATACATTATTATCCTTTCTAAATGATTCATGGGGATGAATAATAGTGACATATATAAAAATAAATAAATAATAGTTAAAGTAACTATGTTTCCCCTGTGATAGTGTATAGTCACACCAAATGTATTTTGGATAGTACTTATATTCAATGGATAATAGTAGGTATTTGCGGTGGAAAATTAATTCCATTACAAATATTTTTGTTTTCAGGATTATTTGCGATGATGATCTTCCCCTTCATAAATAACCTATCGCAAATACTCTTTTTCTAGAAGTTTTTTATTATAGATTATGTTTTTCTTTTTGTTTTTGTTCATATTTAAGATATTGAGAAGGATGTTCCATTCTCCATTAGTGGGAATATATTGAATCTTTTCCAGGAAGGTTATATGAAACCACTATGAGAGGAGTTCCTTTTGTTATAGGCTATGTACCAATGAATAATACATCGTGATTCTTCCAATAATTTTATATTTTCTTTAGAATAATTGTGGTTAATGGTACTAACCTTTTATAATGTTACATTTTTCTTTTTTGCTTTTTAGTCTATATTAAACTGAATAATGTGAGCTTGATGGGTGGATATATTCAAAAATATTACCATGGGAAACAAACATGGAGCTTCTCATCCCATTATCTTCGTATTGGAGTATAAGTTTTACTACCTTATTCGTAGAGAATCTACAATGTGAAGAATTTTTTAATCGCACCACTCTTTATTTCTGAATTTTGGCTACTATTTTACTTTAATTATAAATTTCTTAAATATAATTATTGAACTATTTCTACAACTACATGATAAAAATAGATTTACAAGATGAACTTTTTTAGAGATCATATAGTACAATTTTAGTGTATTATAATTAGATTTGAGATTTTATTTCGTGGTAGTTTTTTTAGAATTATTATAATTTTTCTTATTTATAAAATAATACTTTTTTTCATTGAACATTCTTTTTTAAAACAACTATTGAAATCGGATAAATCCTTCAAGATGTATTAATGATAAAATTCGGGTTACTAACAATAAATTAGTTTCTTTCGGTTGTGCATTTGTAATAGATATTATTTCCTTTGTTGTAATTTTTTCAAAACCATTTTTTGAGGATAATATAGCTTACCCATTTTATTTTTTATATAAATTACTAAATTACAAACCTGTATAAAAATATTATTCTTCTGGTGAGTTTTTATGTATTTTTTTTATGTGTAAAAACACTTTAAGATTTCTTGCGACAATTTTTATTCTTTTAATCATTTGAATTTCTTATGATTTTTAACATTTAAATTATTAAACATGATTCTCTACCTTTAATTTAATATTGAGGACAAAGATGCGTTTTCATGTGGTGGGAAAGTGTATTTCATTGTGTTAAACTGTAACACAATAAAAACCTATTACAACCCACGGTTTAATAAAAATTTGATTCATTTCTAAGTATCAATGAATCATTTTTAGTGGATAACAATTCATTTTATATTTGACTATTGTATATGAACTTCAAAGGGTTTAATTCTATATCATTGTTCGGATTTAGTTGGGTAATTCATTTTTCATTTCCCTCTTTAAAAGAGGTTATCATTGGAAGAAATATTGTGTGAATGACATAAAATTATCATTGCCTTTGAATTCAAGAGTCTGTATTTACGCTCATAAAATATTCATTCAAATGAATTGATAAATGTAAAATTTTAATCCACGTTGAACACATTCTTTTATTATTTAAACTAATGAATGATTTATTTATAATTCATTTTAAATTATTATTCTTTCTCATCCAAAATGATTATACAATTTATTTATTTTTCAAATTATATAAGTCTAGTATCTCGGTGATAAATGAAAGATTAGACATATAATTTAATTCAAATTAATGTGAGTTTAATTTGTTATAATGTTTCTAAGGGCAATCATCATTGTAAAATAACAACCTATTTTCCATTAAAAGTATATAATTTTAAAAGGGTGATTTTTTTACACTGGATGATGACAATACAAGGGAAAATCCATTTTGAAAGCTAATTTATAGTTTCCATACAATATTTCGAATTAAATATTAATTTTATTATATTTCATTATGGATATTGGTTGTTTGAGGGCATGACAAATATTAGTAGGGGCTTATGTGGCATTATTTAGATATTAATTTTCTTCATATTAATGTTGATTTAATAATGTTTTAATGGTTAAATTAATGTTTTTATTGATTAATTAAAATTTGTTGAAATTGTTTTCTTAAAATAATAGCACTCTTAATTCTATTTTTTAATAAATATTATATTAGTTAATTTTATTTTTTGATTAACTTATTGTTTATTGATTATTATTTCTTAATATTTAATTTAATTAATTAATATTTTAATTATATGTATAATTAATGTATTTTTTTAATAATTAAATTATTTATATTTGGGTTAATATTTAAATTTTTAAGATTAATTTTAAATATTTATATTAGAATCATGGTTGATTTTTATAATTTTTTAATCGAGTTTACTTGTTTTATATTTGATTATTGATTTAATAGAATATAAAATTTAATATTTACTTAATGATATTACAAATTTAATGAGTTATGATTTTTATAAAAATTTATTAATTTCCTGCTTAATTAATTAATTTATATAATTTAACATCACATTAATTAATTAGAGTGATTTTAATTATTTTTAAATTTTATTTATAGAAGTATCTACACAACCAAATGTTCAACTTTTTACATTGGAAAATTGCCACAGCAAGGTTTCCATTTTATTTGGGGGCTCTATGACATAGTCAAGTGGAATCCATATAAGGGAATTCATGTTGTGTGCCCACAAAGCCAATTTTAGTGGAAGAACATTATGGAATTTTCATGTAGATTATTTCTATAATGGATTACAAAATGAAATCTAGATCTTAAGAATTATTATCCTTACATAGTCATTTCATTGTTAGATAGCCCATATGTGATATAGAAATCAGAATAGTTGATGCTGCTTATGAATTATGGCAGGGAGTTCCGCAACACAAGAGGTAGTCCGCATGAAATTTCCCATCATTTACTAAGTATGTTAGTATGTTAAAATCAGAAAGAGAAAAAAAGATTTTCACTTTTAGTTTACTACATGCAAACCGATAATCAAAATCTGAAATATCAAATAAAAATTTAAAAAATCAGAAATAAATTTAAATAAAACCAAGTAGGATAGTATTGAACAACACATTGGATTGTGGTAAATCAAATAGTATTAACTATACAAAAATAATTCAATCATACAATTTATTTAAATAAAAAATATAAATATAATATTTACAATGCAAATTTAATAGAACCATTACAATGAGAAATAAAATTCCAAAACTAGCATACTCATTTCCAAAACTAAAAGACAAACACAAAAATAAGGATTGACAATAATAAAAAAATAATTTTTGTAGAAATTATATATTCTGTGTAATACAACAACCCCAAAATATTACTATTTAGGAAAACTGAATTCAAAACATAAAACATAATAGGATGTTTGATTAGAATTAATATTTAAGAACGAGGAAGCATTACAACAAAGAATCACTAGATGAAATAGAATTAAAAAGGGATGGAAATAAAAGGACTTAGAGAATTTCCATGATTCTTTCACTAGACTACGTGCATGGGGAAGGAGCATCACTTGTGGGTAACTCACATAGTAGGGGTAATACAACAATAATTAAAACATTCAATTTATTCTCATTAAAAATAAAAATTCACAATGCACAGTGCTGATATAATAAAACCATAAACAATGTCACATAAAATTCATGATTGGAAGAAACTTTTCTAAAATAGAAAGGCAATCCCAAAAATTAGTATTGATAGAAAGAAATAGTTAAAGTATAAAAATAATGATACAATCTAGGGAATACAACATACCCAAAATAACATCTATTTAGGAAAAATAAATTAAAAAATTAAAACAAAACACGATGGAAGATTTAAATAAATATTTATGAAGAAGTTAATATTCCAACAGTGATACACTGGTTGAAATAAAATTAGAAAAGGAAAGAAACAAAGGGATAGAGATAATTTACAAGATTCATCCATTGGAATATGTGCATGGGTCAATATCATCATTAGTTTTATCACTATTCAAGAATAATGGAGTACAAGAGAATAATGGGAAAAAAATATGATAATAATATACAAGTGAGACACAATTAACAAAGAAATATCATATACATACAAGATGAAAACAAAAGAAAAACAAGAAGTATGAACAATGATTGAAAAAAATCACAAAATAGTAAATAAATATAATGGACTGAGACCCCATTATCAGGGCTCTATCTCACTTTTATCAAGGGGAATGTTTTCAATATATCCTCAATAATCACTATCATATATCCTCTATACATCCTTTAGATCGAGGAAAACTAGGCTCACAGTTAGTGAACTATTCCAGCCCAAATATGAGGCTCAAATCCATCCCGGTTCAAGACAAGAACTGATGTCTATGGATAAAACTTCTATGTTAGGTGCTATCACTGGAGAGTAATTATTGTTGATGTCCAAGTCTGAAAAAACAAGAATTGTCTCCCTCTGGGTGCATGATCAATCACCACTACCATTAACTTCTGTCAGTCTTGATGTAAAACAACAAGAAGGAGACAAGGAAATATTGCTCCACCTTCCTAGCAATGGTCAATGATTCATAATTATTCCATTATGAAGAAACCTTCAATGAAGAATAATTACATCAATAAGAGCCCTCCTCTTTCTCTCTCTATATCTTTCATCAAACCCAGCTATCCAAATCTCTATAATTCACTACAATCTTAATAGAAGGATGTGGATATGGTGCATCATCGTAGACAAACATATGGAAATAATAATGTAGAAAATAAAGTTTCACAACTGTATCATAGTAGAATAGGAAATGTGGAATAGGGAGATTATGGATTAGAGAATGACTGAAAAGATATAAAATGATAATATTAAATAAATTAAATTTAGTTACCAAAATAAAAAATAATTACTAATTCACAAATCTCTACCTTGTTTATTAAAACTACGAACAAATTTAATATGAAATAACATAACACTCCCCACCTTTTAAATTAAAACTATTCCACATGATACTTCTTCACCACCTGATATCATCAACTTAGTTGTATCCTAAATAGAAAAAACTACATTGACCCCCAAAAAACACCCCTTCATGTATCAATGTGACAGATGTCGCTTAAAGTTGACTGATATTTCAAATTCGCTAACATGAACATAATTAATTAATTCTAAAAAATGGAATCAAACATACCATACCCAAAATTACCCATTTCACACTCTAACATGAATAAAATGAGGAAAATATGACCAAAAAATCCCATTCTTACATGTATACTCAGAACAACTCACTCGTGCATGTAAAATACTTACAAAATTGAGCAGTATTTATCCTCACACAAAAGATGGAGAAAAACTCAAATAATTAACAAAGAATTGTAACTCAGTAATTAAATTGTGTAATAATGAAAAAATGTGTAAAAGGAACAAATATAGATAGAATAAATAGTAATAGAAAAAAACCAAATATAAAGGTCTCCACCTAAACCCACAAAATCATAAGAGAACTCATGCACCAATCAATGTCATCTATAAACTAAGACACGCCACTTTATAACAAAATCAGAAGACTCTTAATGCATAACACTAGAATATCCTTAAAATATGGATTTATAATCTCCACCCATGGATACAAACACCAAAAAAATCTATTGTAGATATCCTCAAACAAAGGGTAATTTGCAAGGATGGATGCAAGGAGTCCCAAAATCCTATGATAGCTTTAATACATGCGAAAAATAACATGAGAAAGATATAAACATGGGGAAACAAGAAACAAAAGGGACACACATCCTAGTCTAGAAATAATAATGGCACAAGGTTCCTAACACTAGGAGACTTGAACAATGCTTGTAAATAGTTTAAAATAGAAAAACCAAGAATCTTAGTGATCTGTCAAGCGAGAAACAAGAGTATTGCTCCCACAGGATATCCAAACCCAAAAACTAAAATTGATATAGGTACGTACAATGAACAATATCCCTAAAGGATGAGGAGGAACATAATATGACAATATATAATATCATCTCCAAGATATAAAAGGCAGACACTGGTGACCCAAGATCATTCCAAGACCCTACTGCTCACCAAATCTCATACATAGTCACACCTCACACATAACAAGTTACTACCACGAAACCATATTCAAATATAGGTATCAACTACCAAGATGAATCTTTTAGGCTCATATAGGAAATGAAAAATTAGAAAAAAACATGAAAATAGACTTTCAACAATAGAATGAAAATAAAACTAAAGAGAGAACACTACCAAGCTCAATGATTGTAATCAAATCATATGCTAAGGAGTAAAATCAACTAGCATGTCATTTGAAAGAAAAAACAAAGGGATTTAAAATTTTAATGATGTAAAATATAAAACCTATTTGGATCTAAAACCACTTTTTTATAGGGAGAACCCCTACATGAGAGGCATTCTTCATGAAATATCCCAAGATCTATCGGGTATCTTGGTATGTTAAAATTTGAAATATTAAAATGATGATTATTTTTAGTTTATTACATGAATAATAATAATCAAAATTATAACATTCAAATTGAAATACCAGAACATCATGAATAAATTAAATTGTAATCCAATAGGGTATTATTGAACCAAAATACAGTGGAAAATGGTTAAATCACATAGGAGTGGAAATAAAAAAATAATTCAAACCTGACATTTATTGTCATTAATAATAAAAATACAATTAATACACTGATTTAATAAAACTATTAATAACGAGAAATAAATTTCCAGATTTTCATACACATTTCCCCAACTGAAAAAAAAATTGAAAATCAATGTTTTAAAGCAAGAAAAAAATAACTAGAATCATTAATGATATAGTCTATGGAATAGAACATACCCAAAACAATCTCTATTTCGGAAAAATAAACTCAAAACATGAAACATTACAAGCTGGAATATTTGTATTATTATTCAAGAAGAAGGAAATATTCCAAAAGTGCATCAATAGTCGAAAAAATCAAAAAAGGAATTAGTATATGAATATAGAGAATTTATGTTCTTCGACCATTGACCTATGTGCACAGGGCATGGTTATAACTAGTTTTCTGACTATGAAAGATAAAAAGAGTACAAGAGAATAAGGATAGACAAAAAAAGAATCTTTTACATCAAAAAACCAATATTAAACAAGGAAAAAGAATTTCCAGATATATACCTGATGAAAATGATGGAAAAAAGTAGCAAAAAATAATCTTAAAAAAATTGAAACAGTGAATGTAAATATTTTGGACTGAGACCCCCTTACTGGGGAATTCTCTCACCTTTATTGTAGAGGAAGCTTGTTGCATTTCCAATATCATCATTACTGTGTATTCTATATACATCCACATGATTGAGGAATACTAGGTTCATAGTTGGTATCCAAGACTGTGGTAAATTATTGGCTTAGATACCTATTGGTTTCTGAAGAAGATCTAATGTATGTGGATGATGCCACTGTGCAAGGTGCTATTTCTAGGGAATCATTATCACCGATGTTTGAGTCCATGAAAACAAACAAAATTCCACCACATGGTGTAAGATCGAGCACCAGAACATTTATCGATGGATGATCTCAACATACAACAATAATAAGGTGTTCTGGGAATGTCTCACCACCTTCCCAGTAATGGATGACGATGTGGACTACCTCCATTATAATGACACCTTTAGTGAAAAAATATTTCATCACCGAGAACCCTCTCCTCTATATATTTCTCATCAAAAAAGGATGTCGAAATACCTAAAATTCACTACAATCCTAACAGTATTACATGGATATGGCACATCACCATAGAAAAACATATTGAGGATATAAAGTAAACCGAAGATATTTATAGCTATATAACAAAAAAAATATTTGTACCATGGGGAGATTGATAAGTAAGGAATGACTCAACGGATATAAAATGACAATATTAAATAAATGAAATTTAATTTACAAAATAAAAATGAATTACCAATTCACATGATGAAACTCTCTACTAATAATGAAGAGAAATAAAACTGATGTATAGACCCCCTCTGATTGATCTAACTGAAGTTGACCATGACAATTACAAGCTAGTGTTTTTGATTTGGAAAAGGAACTATGATGCCTAACCTCAAAGCATTGTTATTATAGATTAAATTCCAACCATAAATGAATAATAAAACCAATAATATCGAAGAAGCTATGAAGATTCCCACAAAAAATCTTGATGATAATTTCACTAATGTTCTGAGACTGTTGAGGATCCATCTCACACATTGAAGATGAACATCATCATCATTGCCACCCAAAGCCACTACTAATGAGATGATCATCCCTACAATCACTTGAACCTAAAACATCATTGATGAAAATTTATGATCCACTACAACCAGTTGAATTTTAAAGAACACCCATGTTCAATCGAACTAGAGAAATCTACCGAGGTCAATGGAACATGGTATCTTCCCCACCTGTAGAGGAATTATAGATCTAGGATGAAGGTGACTTTCATGTAGATGATTCCATTGAGTATGTGATGAATATAATCTATATTTATTGATTATTTTACTTAATTATTGGTTTGATTTGAAGAAATAAGGCTCATACTTCCCAATCACTAAAGATTCAAGGATGGGTTGAATCCCCCTCTTGGTCCTCAATGTTCAGTCTCAAGTGAGATGGGCTAATTATTTTGTTTTATAATGATTTTAATTCCTATTTTCTTGAAGAGAACATATAAATGACCTTTTTAAGGGTTATTGATGAACGAAGTACCTTTAAATGTTTCTAGGATCAGATTTGTGTAGTGTTGAAGATGATGATGACCATGATGTTTTCATTTATTATGGATAGTGATATAATGATTTTTTCTGAGCCTAATGTTGTGGAAGATTTCACATTGATATTAAGTGTTAAGAACCTTTAATCAAAGAAATGTTTTTTATTTAGTAAAGAAAATCATTTTTATTATATGGGGAGGAGTAATGACCATGTTTCAATGTTTGTTAATTTTTTTTTGAAGCTAATCATTACAAAAAGAGGTATTTTTGGAATGTAAAAAATTATGTTGTTGGAATTTTTCTAAAATTCATAAAAGAGAATCTAGTTAATGAAGCAAGGAATATACATGAACATACACAAAACATCTTAAATAGATATATGGGAGTGAAAAGTAGAAGATATTCGTCAAAGGGGATATAACTACTAATGTAGAAAATGATCCACAATTTTTACAATTCGCAATCATTGCGGTCTATGTTCTTTATTACCAAATCATGTTGATTCAAATGTTGATTTTTTATGATATTAAATTTATTTATTATTTTACTACAATATATATTGAAATTAATTTTCATTAAATAGTTAATTAAAATTTATTGATATGTTTTTTGTCACATTATGTTCATCTTTTCACTTCACTTCATTGATCAACACACTGTCAATTGGAGTGTATTGTTAAATGTGTGAGGACTGCTAACTTATTATTGATAAGAGTATAATAATTTCATCTAATATCATTGTCTTCTAAATAATTGAATGTGAAATTTGAGAAAAACAAAGTGTACTTGTGTATTGAATATCGATGATTTTTTAGCACCTATACTGGCTCCTAACAAAAAAAGGTCAAAAACTAATATTTTAGCTATGAACCTTGATTTTTTAAGCTAAATTAAATTCAAAGATTTAGATTGTAATTTCTTTTCATTGAGATTGTATTAGAACAAATACTTTCATGTGATAATGAAATATTTAACTAGGAGATCTATGGGATTTGACCACTTATCTCTTATCTGTTAACATTATACTACTCATTTCCCACTAATTGCATAAAATATTTATTTTCATATTATTTTCCTGTGGTATAAATTTCAATGTTTTGATTTATTTATGTTTGCATATTATAGTAAATTTTTTATAGTAATAGAATTATTATTTAAATCATTAGACAATACTATAAGACAAATTCATAACAGAAGAACACCTAAAGGGAAGTCTCATTATTAGAAAAACTAGGTAGATGTTATATTACAATTATTAAGATTGAATCCTAAAGAGGATTAAATGAGAATGATAAATAGACTAGATTCAGAGCCTGATATAAATAAAAAGTGATAATGTTCCAATGATAAAAATCAAAAACCTAGGGATGTTAGTGAATCAACACAGAGAAAGCACTATGATAAAGAAGATATATCTCTTTTTTATCCTATAGAAGGATTATATATATGATTTTGATACATGAGTGAAACGGTAAGAAGGTGACTATCAGTCAAAAGATGGCACAAATTGTATTTTTTGTGATATTTGGAAAATAATATAGGATAACACTAGTATAATGAGAACTGATATGATTTTATTATTTGACGAAAAAATTGGGATATTAATTTACCTTGGATCAAGCATGAATCACGGGGTGTTTATACATAATTTTGTCATATAAAGGCTTGGAATATCTGTTTAATCATGTGAATGTTCATGATTCATGATTGTATTTGAAAAAGTATTTTTAGTTAAATGAATTATGTTTTAATAAACAGATTATTATTTTATTGAATAGATTATTAATATTTAATTCATTAACTAGAATCAATGGGATGAATTTAATGTTGTAATTTTATTGATTTATTTTGTTTGATAACATTTCATATATGTAGAAGAAATTATTACTTTTATATATATGTGTGAAAATATATATATATTATCTAATGGGAATTTTGATTTTATAGATCTATAGAAAAAAATTATACATTGACAATATTTATGGAAAATAAATGGACTATTAATAAAGGAATGGGTGTATTTGGATGTAGAAATGTAGTATGAAGCTACATCAAGAGTACCAAATACTCTAACTGAGGTTATGATTATAGAAATCATAAAAAATGTGTTTCCAAATTTTGAGGATAGACATTATTAGAGGTCAAGGAAATAATTTATGCTTTTTGGATATTAGAAATAAATAGCATCTAATTATTAGAGGTTATGTCAGACCATGGGGTTTAAAAGAATGGTAAATTTTATAAAAATCATGTTTTAGATAATTAATTAACCATAAGTAATTAAGATTAATCATTTTTCTTTCTTGATTTTGGGGACAACCGGATAACTACAGAACATTATTTTTCTAGCTAAGAGAACCTATGGGTTCACCTATGATGAATTTATAGATCTATTATTTAAGAATTTTTATAAAAATAAATTAAAGATAGATCAGACCCAATAACTAATTCATATGAATAAGAGTGACATGTTAATTCTGGATTATGCATCCAAATTCTTGAATGTGCTCAAATTTTCTCTTACTATTTGTGATGTAGATCCTTATAAGTATCATCATTTTGAATATGTTTTGTATCCGAAGATTGACACCCAGGTGAGATAATTTTCCCACAATTATTAATGTGATAAAAAATGCATTGATTGATATGGATGATCTCGAAATAAAATGGAGGTTTCTTGAATGTGATTTTATATTGGGAAGTCGTATAAAGAGGGAGTCCATTGATTAATTTTGTGGAAAATTTAAAATAGAAGAACAGATTATTTTCTCTTTATTCTCATGAAAGTGTACCATTATTGTTTTTTGGAGTTTTCCAAAATTGTATACTATGTCACTATTCCCCCAATGTGTTAAAATAATTTCATTATTTTTATAAAATAATACATCTACAAAGGTTTTTTGTAGGTCGGGATCTATTCGAGTGGAGGCTGATAATATTATTATTCTTAGGAACCACATAACTGGGATTATATACCATAATAAAGTATTAGTAATATTACTCAAAGGAATTTTAGTCATTAAAGTGATAAGTCTTCTTAGGGAATGAATCGGTACAAATATATGTCTTTGAAAAGTAATGGTATTATGTGTTAGGGTGATGGGACATGTTTATGGTGGTTATTTTAAATTAAGTAAGTGTCCCTGGATCTTTTAAATATATAATCAAATGTAATAGGTATGGTACTAATCACTTCTACATTGGTTAGTGTATAGTATTATGTTGTTGAATCTAATTTTTTATTTTTTCTTATGTATAATATGATTTGGTTCTGTATATGATTTTTTACCTGGGTCAATCAGTGTGGATATGTCATTTAGGAAGATATAGGGTTCCATTAAAAGATGTCAATTTTATGTCACTCTTATTATCACATATGATCATTTTAAATAATTTATTATTTATGAGATGATGGGTTTTAATGTTATTATAGGAATAAACTATATTTCACAATTATTTATCCATCATTTATTACTTCATGTGGGGTTGAATTTTTTCCATTTTATATATAAGTATTAGATTTTCATAAAATAGTTTGATCATTTGGATAATATTACCAGCATTGATATAGGATAGTTAAGGGTGGGTGCTATATAGAGTGATGAGGTTCAAGAATCAAAGAAAGAGTAAAAATTTGGTATCATTTCATATATTAGAATTTAGATGTTTCTTATAAGGAGGATTATATTGATTTGGAACCCTTAACTATCAATTCATGTTTGATGGATCAAGTAAATTAAGGTCAGGATTTAGATTCTGAGTACTTGGATATTTATAATATAATATATCCTATGGAAAAAATAACTATATGATATTCATATGGTGATTCACATATATATTTCAAAGGATAGATTTTGTTTTCTTTGGAATTTCTAGAATATGTTATATGCTATTTTCAAATTTCTAGATGGGAAGTTCATCTATGAATAACCTAGATATTACAATGTTTTGAATCAATGTTTTAATTCCAATGGGTGAATAATTTTACAGTAGATGTTGTTTCAAAAAACCAAAACATATTTTTATTGGACATAAATGATTAGAATCCAACAAGTCTGAATCATTTATTTGTGTAGTTACTGATCAGTTGACTAAAGTATGATTTTTTAAACAATCATAGAAAATATATAGTTAATGAGTTAGTGAAATTTCCCATTCAATAGATCATTATAAATACTGGGAACTAATTATATCATGTATGATCAAAATGTGAGACATACATAAATTATTTGGAAGGTATTTTAAAAATAATTGGGTACTCATGTGTTGTTTTTTTAACTTACCCTTAATAAAATAACAGATAATTTGGGTGTACTATCAAAATTATTTTTTATATGAAATGTTTATATATTCTATATTTCTTCTATTCATAGGAATCAAATATTTATTTTTTATTATTTATTTATAACAACATATATTAGGATCTATTTAAATGGATATATTTGAAGCATTATATGGGTGACTGTGTTGATTACTATTTTATTCAATTGAAGCTGGTGTGGAGTCTTTATTTTAGTGAATAATGATTTAAGTGATCCATGAAAATTTGTATTTTATTTTCACTAGGATAGATACGGCATATAGAAAAAATAAATCTTATTTTGATAGAATATATTGAACACTTCTGTTTTTAATCAGGTATTATGTTTCTCATCACGTATCACCTCAAATGAGATGCATAAATTTTTTTATATAAGGGCACATGAATATATTCCTTATAAGAGCATTTGAGAACTTAGATAGAGTTGGGGAAGTATATTTCTATTTGTATTTTCCATAAATATATAATGTAATAAATTCCATAATTCATGTATCTTAGATAAGTAAATAAAAATTGGATAAGTCTCATAAACTCTATTATGTGGATGTGTAATTTGAGGTAGATGATTATAGATTTAACCGATGTGTATCATTAATCATATTGAGAAAAATCTACAAGGAATGGTAACAATGTATACATTATGGTAGTATAGTCTGGTGTACCAAGAGAGTTAAGAATGAGAAGCTAATATGAGATATCAGTGGCCAGATTAGTTCACATGAGATTATTTGTGACACATATCAGGGATGATAAGCTATATAGCGGAGTGTTTGGTATAAATCATGGTTTTTTTGTAAAATTTAAATTTCATTTGATGTATTATATATTAATTTTGTTATTTAATCTTAAATTTAATGATATTTATATGGGTGAGTGGATGAATGAACAAAATGTTCATTGAACCTATATATGGAGATTTTATTAGGAGTTATCAGGATTAGGGTGTCCATGATATAAGGAAAGTAACTATATGGCTGATATCAAGAGGACAGTGAATTGCGACCAGGATTTGGGTGACCCACTATAATTTATATACAGATGTACTAGTGTAACATCTTGACCTAGATCAATCTTACATTAACCATATCAGAGTGACACACAACCTTTGGCACATATCCTTAAATACAAATTATATCCAACGATTAGTTATGGTCTTTGAGGTGATAGTGGGGAGAATATTCCCTATAAAGATAAAAAACAATGAAAATACAACATCAACAACATATGAAGTCATAAATAACATGAAATAAATATAAAATATATTTTTGATACGAAATATACCCAACAAAAATTCCATTACATCCATACAAGTTTCAATAGGATAACTCATAGGATGATCATATATGTACATGCATGGAGTAACCAAAATATATTTCATAACTCTGAAGAAACACTCAGACCATCATGATAACATTATCATCATGATCATTCATCATCAACAAATTTATCATTACGTAGATCTAGATGAAAAATCTTATTCCTTACATCTTCCATGAAATATAACTTATGCACTTTTACTAAATGGCCCCTGTAAGGAATGGGTATTAACTCAATAGGCCCCTATCAATGATATCCCTAGATAATATCCATAAGTATACTAGTGTATGAAAATCACAATACAAAAAAATTATATAATCACAAAATATTATCTATTTATACTCAGTTATCCCAATGTGATCCTTCAACCAACCTATCCTATAATTGAGTGGAATAATAAATTCACATTTTCTCACACTAGAGGTTCCATTGGCCTTATAACCAATTCCCAGGTCACATGCAATAATCAACCCAAATCAACCATATTTCACAAAAAACACGTCCAAAACCTACATCACATTATATATAACATATCTGGTAATTATCAAACTCCTATAAAATAATATACCTTAAATATTAGGGATATTTATAGCATATGAATCATTTGTATATATGAAAACACCATTAAAACAATGATGCTCAAACAATGTCGTTTACCACTAAAAAGAATGTTCAAACCCACCTCATAGGACCAGTAGTATAGGAATAATAACATAATGACTTCAGTCCCATGGTGAGTGGATATCATTATCACTAAGGCCACACCTCAATGAACTTCTATCACCAAACAGACAATGGAAATACCATCTGAATCACACTAGCTTACCATATCAAATACCACATCAAAAATAATAAATTTAGAACATGCAACATAATACCCATAATACTCATATAACTAGTAAAACAAATCATAATTGGTTAACACATCATTTTCCACATGATTTTACCCCATGTATAACCTATGAGCAATGAAAAAAGTATGTTATGTAGAAGAAAATTTATATTTTGGGTCATGGATTTAATGTCATTGATAAAATAACCTATGTTAAAACAAAAATGGGCTTGGTTTTAAAATAAATTATCATAATAATTGATTTTTAAACCCTATTAGTGTAGGGTTTTAACATGAGTTATAATAATAATAATAGAAGTTAAAACATTTTTTGTTTCTTTTATCATTGGTTATTATAATAAATATTGTTAAATCCATTTTCAATGTCAGTTATACAATAACCAATGTTAAGAACATTGGGTGTTAACATAGATTATTATAATAATAGATATTATTTATGAAATTCAAATACTTATTGTATTATATCTAATTTTAAAACCTTATTTGAAAAATAATTCATACATGTATTTTTTTCTAATAAACAAATTTACAAATGAGTTTTTGAGTTCTTGAGCTCCAAAAACCACATGTTCCCTTCTACTTCTTCATTTTACAGCATTCCACCTCTTAATGCAACATTATTCATCCCTTGGCTATGATCCACTTGATTTAGACTCATTTAACCACTATCAATCATATTCTTCTGACCATAGCCTTGTTTCCCTTCTTTCATCAATGATACATTATGGCTACCATTAATGGAAATTTTTCCTCACCTTTTCACAACTTCCTACATCACTTTTTTATGTTTGAAAAATATATATTTTCTTTGTTTAGAACATTTATTACATGTTGTTTATTTTTAAATTGTATTAATTTTTTATTGTAAACATAAATATTGTATTAATTATATATATATATAATTCAATCATTTATTATATTCATGTTTATACCATTTAATTTTTACTTTTTATTAAATATTTATTATTTTATTATTTTTTAGACATTAATTCTGATTAAATGATTATAAATGTGTGATGATTATAAATTATAATATGTTAATATGATTACATTCTAATATAAATGTTTACATGTCTTTAATTTATTAATTTTTTAACAATTAATTTATGTATTAGTTGATAAATTTTTTATAAAAATGTTTAGAAATGCATGATTAATTTTTTATTTTTTATGATTACATGTTTACATAAATGTTAACATGTTTTTATATATTTTTTGTATATATTATTCATATTTAGGGTGTTCATATATTTTTTTAATTGTACTTTCTTTAATTTATTTTTTTATATGTTTTATATTAATAACATTTTATGTTTATATATTTTTTTTCTTTATATATAATTTTAATCTATATGTTTAAAAAATTTGTATGTTTATATTTTTTAAATTTATATTTATAAAAATGTGTATAATTATATATATCATTAAATATATTATTATATTTTATTGTTTTTATTTCTTGTTAATAGATTATTGTTATATATATTCACAAAAAAATAGTGTTGAAATGATAAATGTATTATTGGTTTCATTCAATTTTCTAATCTAAATCATGAAAACAATAACATGATTTTCATTACCTGAATTAATGAAGGAATATGATAGAATTATATACCCTATAAATAAAATACCATCTTATATTTTGCTCATTTAGACATAGTTATACACTCTCGAGATGGATTGGTTAAATAAAAAATTCATGTTCTAACAATGATTAAAATGTTCATTATGGGATAGATGATCATTATGTTAAATAAATTATTAATGCAGGTATTGAAACAATTAAAAAATATTAATTATGAAACAATTTTATATAGTATATAAAAAATAAAACATTGAGTTTGTACTAAATTTATAGTGTTATAAGCAGTATAGAGATTGGTCAACTTAAAATAATGAAGTTGTTGAAGAATTAAATGTTTAATGGAATATATTTTATATATGAAAAATAAACTTCCAAAAGGAAACAATCTTCAAAATTATAATTATAATTTGAAACAAATATTATTTCCAAGAGTTCTGGTCTATAAGAAAATAAAATATTTCTCTTAAAACTGTGTGTATTATAGATATAAATATGAACTTTTATCATCATTTTATAAATAGTGGACATTATGATATACAATTGATGGGAGATTAGATTATGATTCATTCTCAAAGACATGGAACAATCCTATAACAATAGAAATATAGTATATTCAAATAATTCATTTCTTATGAATTCGTTTTCAAATTTAAATGATGCAAAGAGGCTGAGATAATATAAATATGATCAAATCACCAATGTAAACTTATATTACCCTACATATTCACCATAATATATGAGATTCAATCATTACATTCCTTTTTTGGAAATGGAGTAAGAAATATCAGAATGATAATATTTATATATGGATTGAATCTATATTGGATTTTTAGTGCGAAACCGTGTCCATGGCCTTTTATTTCGGTAGTTTACAATATTTCACATAGTTATGTTTCAGGAAAAAATATATTTTTCTAAGCTGGATGATTTCTGGGCTAAAATAACATGAAAATTATATTGATGCATATCCACCAAAATTGATTTATGATTTAATTTTTTTTCAATAAGGAGTTATATTTTTTATGCCCCTAACAATGAGTATTGTCTTATGTGTGCTATGATAAATTTGACTATAAATTAATTTCCATAAAATAGAAAATTATCAAGATATGGTGTTGAGGGATATAAATATTTTCCAATTTTTCAAGAAAGGACTTCATATATTTAATTACAGAAATGCAAAAATATTGATTACATGGGTCAACGAAATGTTTTTTTGAATGGATCTCACATATTGAAGATTAAAAATGTTATTTAAATTTTTACTATAGAATGAATTTCTCCCAAATCCATTTTCATATAATGCATACAATAAAAAAATGAAAAACATCGATTTCACATCTACGAAGACAATACTTTTGGATCCTACGAAAATACCTAGAATAAATGGTCCATTTTATTCAATATACCTTAATAGAAGTTTATGGTGATGAGACATAATGTTGATATTATGAATTTCTAAAAACATCTATGTCACAGTTTGATCATAAAATTTTAAAAAATAGAATGATATAATAAAATGTACTTTAGGTAATAATATATTTAAAATATATGGGAATAAAATTTTGATAATTATTTCACTATGAAATAAATAATTAACATATTTACTCCAAAATAGTCACACATTAAAAAAGAGTGAGAATATGAATTTATATCCATGTCAACATGGTAATTCTCTACCTAAATCCGGTGTCAATATTATTTCATCACTTACTCTATTCAGGGAAACCTAATATTTGAATAATTTACACCCTAAATGATCATATATGATTGACTTTTATAATTAATAGGTTCAATATATTTATTCTGGTCTTAAATTATTCCATTCTATAATATTTTTAATCATCAATCCTCATTAAAATTTATTAGGAATACATATTATCAAATTGGATTTTTTTGATTTTTAGTACATTTAATAGAAAAATTTGAATATTTTGAATCATTCATTTCTTTAATAATGATTATTATCATAATATTTCAAAGAGTTTTTATGTTTTGGGGAATATTAAAAGAATTTTATAAAATAGTCTCTTAATTTTGAATTTAATAACAATTTCCCAATTTCATCTATCTTGTTAAGATTTATAGATTTTTCAATTCATTTTTTCATGAAAATTATCCTTTTATCCACTTCTAATTGAATAAGGTAATCCCCTTTATTTTGATGTCGCTAGTAAAAATTATTTAATTCTCTCGGTTTTAAATCTTTTTAATGACGTTTCACTCACACACTACTTTCCATTACATACGTTTATATAAAATAAAAACTCTATATTATTTAAATAAGTGGTTAATGAAAATATTCCACACTACTGATCTAAATTTATACACTGTATATAGTCATTTGGAGATTGTGATTTTTGGAAATATTCTGTAATAGACAATTGAAATGGAAAAAATTTACATCTCTCGCATGACAAGAGGAAATTATTTTGGGTTTAGAAAGAAAATATATTTACTATTTTGATTTATAATAATTCTATGCTAGTTTAAGAACTCAATTATTTTGATAAAAATAAATATATACACTATAGTGTTAATTAACTATAAAATAATATGACTAATCCTTCGAGAAATTTAGAGTAATCCAAACCATCTAGTTCTTTTTACCTAAGAAAAATATCACTGATTCCACTAGGAAATCTATTTTGGATTATTCTATTGTTTTTTGACATAATATACCTAAACCAGATCAATTTAATTATAGTTCATTTACATAATATATTCATGAAATAAAACCTTTTGAAAAATTCTATAAATGGAGGAATAATATTTCCCTTCCATTGATAATAAGGTTATAAAAATAATGGTTGTGTCAAATGATTTTATCACCCCACACACACGGAGGAATAAGAAGGAAAACTAATACTATAACATACAGATAAAACTTTTGAATATATCCTTGGATATTTTTATTAATAAGAATAAATACATCACTTCTCAATTATAGGTTGTAGGGGATTTGGAATCAACCTGAATTTAGGATAATGATAATGTTTACAACAAGTTTAAAGGTGTTATTATATTTAAGGAATGTATTATAGAAGAAATATACCCATGGATATAAAAGAAATAACTCTTGGTTATCATGATATTCAGAGGAATAAATCAATGTTGACGAAAATATATAAATTAGGGAGAAAATGATCTCTAAAATTGATATGGAATTTTATAGTAATCCCACCATATAATTTTTTAATATCATATGGGAGTAGATCAAACTATTTTTTTGAAACATCGATTTGAGGATTTTTCCTTCATGATTTTATATTATCCATGGGTAGATTTTATTCACTTATTAGTAGTGAAAATGCACATGGAGGAACTTTTCCATTTTATAAATTTTAGTTTTTGTGGATACACAAATTATCTTTCGAATTAGAGTCTTATTTCCTTATCTATTTCCTTCTTTACTATATTCTTAATGTGAAAATGATTCTGAATCCCCCAGTTAAGATGTATATTAACCTGATAGAATACATTTTTCTCATGAGGGGATGATTACTGTAGTTTATCTAGAGGATTGATATTGATGGACACCATGCGATATTTATGTCTTTTCATGAAGTATGAGAACTTCTGCAATTGATTTTAATAAATATAAACAATTTCTTTATTCTTGTAACCACAATTATAATAGATTTATATCTTATTGGGATTTTAGAATTGTGATGATAAGTTATTATTATCTCATGATTTTTGATCCACTCTCATTTATGTTTGTTACTATATTTAATCATTTCATATACTCATGAAAACTTAAATGATATATGAACTTGAATAAGATCTCATTATGTTGTGCTTCCTAGTGAATGTATTCAATGTGAAGATATCATGTTAGGGATTTTTTCAAATGTAATGAAATTATAACGGTTTTTTTTGAGATTCTTTTCCCTTTATTTTTATTTACATTCACTGATTCCCATTTGGTGTGAATAAATTACCCATATTGTCTTAACTTTTTATTATATGATTATTTTAAAAAATTAATTGGCATGGAATGGTACTGGAACATACTATATATAATGCTCACAAATCATGTTATTTATGTTTCTAATTAGATTACCATTTTATGATATCATTTAACATCATAAATAAATTTCATTGTAATCTAGATAAGGGTTGGGATGAGTCACCATTAGTTCAAATTACTCACCGCCAGACTTGAGTGACCACTAGAATGTTTTACTACTATAGATGAGAAACCTCCAGACATGTCTCATCGCTATCTTCAGTGACCATTATTTCAAATGTCTCACTGCCACCTTGAGCGATCATTATATCAAATGATTCACCTCCAGACATGACTCACTACTATATGAGAAACTATTGGACATGACTCGGTATTAGTTGAAAAGAGTCACTTCTAGTTGAACTGATTCAATTCCATTTTGGTTCACCACCAGAATGAGTCACTGATATATTAACTGAACAGTAGAGATGTATTGCTTCCATAAGATCCACTGTCACTATTCTTCCAGATTTGAATTAAATTCTCCCAATCACTACATTAGTGTAATTAATGTAAAGGGTTATTTAATAACTATTTTATTAAAAATTGTAGGAAGACAATATATAAAACGTAATAGTTAGTACCAGGATCCATAATATATGGATGATCATTATTCAATAGATGAATATAGTTCTTTATATTTTCTCAGAAGAATCCATCATGTGAGAAAGTTGTATATGAGATGAGCTAGAAGTTCACTACAGAATGAATACTAAATAGATTAGAGCATTATATTACACACTACATTCTTAATGACTTTCATATGTTAAAGAGTGGAACTCATTAAATATCAATATGCTTTATTAAAAACCGAAAAAGATCGTTTGTGACACTCTGTTTTGCGAAAAAAATCATAGAAACAGTTCAATCTCCTCACCAAGCCACATTTATAGACACTAGTTCATCATATGTTTTATAGATCAATAGGCATTATATTTTCTATATCATATTGGATGATCTTATTTTTTTTTAATTTTATATTTTAGCGGTGGGTTTTTTTCCATGTTTATCAACTTTCACTAACTCTTGCACTACAGATAAAGAGTACATAATATTCTCTTCTATCTGTTTTCATATGCTTACCCACAGTTTTTTCGAAAGAGGAATGTAACAGCCCGAGATTTTATGAAAAATATTCTTTTTAATTTTATTAATGTCTTGTGTTGTACGCTACACCAAAAGGAGCTTGCACAACACGCATCTTTGACTTGCCTTACATTACACGCAATCGCAACCTTCCTCGATAGCGTGTGTAGTACGCAATACTGAGTTTCACTAAACAACGATATGCTATTAAAATATTATTATAACTAGCCGTTATGAATAGTAATAACCACCTTTTAAAATTTTAGAAATTTTTTCTCTCAAAATGGACTTCATTTTTGGATTCATAATATCAAATTTAGCCTAAGGTGAAATTTTGGTACTTTTCGGATAACTTTCATATTCTGATGAATAGTGAAAATTACTAAATTATAATCAAAAACAAATTTTTTAATCGAAATAATTAATAGTGATAAATTATTAATTTGAGTGGTTTTAAAGTATATTTAGAATATATTTTTACAATTTAATACAATGTTGGTCATTGAATGTAATTTCACATTTAAACAAGACATAATCAAGTGTCAATCTTTTGATAGATATTGTTTCTTAAAAACACGCTATTTGTTTTAACAGCGAGATTTAATTATAAAATTAATTAATGCAACTTCTATGTTATGAATTTGGTAAAATAGACTTCATTTTTGAATTCATAATATGAAATATAGCTTAGGCTGAAATTTTGGCATTTTTCTGAAAAACATCAATTTTTGATGAATAGTGAAACTACTAAGTGGTAGTTAAAAACTGAATTTTTCATAAAATTTAATTTTACCGCTTCTGTGAATGGAATTTCAAAAATTAGAGAGACACGGTTGATGTCTGTAAGTAAAATGTGGTTCAATGAGATGAAAATAATTTTTGGTGAATAGTAACTTTTTATTTTTATTTACCACGGTTAAAAGTAAATAGGGTAATTAAGGGTAAGAATGATATTGATATTACCCTAACACATGTCCTAATTCTATTGGACAAGTGTATATCGACCATAAATAACCTTAAGTGTAAAATATTATCATTTAGGGCCACTTGGATTAGATTAGGACATTTATTATTATTTAATTTAAAGAAGAGTTAAAAGAGTTAAAATCAAAGTATATTTACTAAAACATTTTTAATATAGGATTGTACATAAGATATATTCGATTGTAAATATTCATTAGAAAGATAAAAATATTTCCTACATGATGGTATTTTATTTGTAATTTTTAGACATCAAATAATTTAATTTATTTATGACACAAAGATGATGCAGTAATTATCTTATTAATGGAATATTGACATAATTGATGTTATAAACACCGAAATAAATGTAATTTGAGACTTTTTATTAATTCCACTAATTTTATAGGTTACTATGATATATTAGTGTTGATATAATCAACTTGGTTCGAACATATAATTCTGTTATGACTTTCACAAAAACCATAAATCAAATAGTGCCAAAATTGACACAAAATAGTTTTTAAATCAAATATTATATTATTAATTGTTATTTTATTCCTAAAAATCTAAGGTTCGGCCAAATGACTTAGATAGAGATATATATATTAATAATAAATAATTTGGGGTTCGTTTGGTATGTTATAGAAAGTTTATTAACCATATAGTGTAAGAAAACAAAAAGACACGGAAAAAGTTAAATTATTTAACATAGAGTTAAATCTAATTGATAAGGTTAACATAATACCCTAAATTTGTCTAAATCCTATTGGATGATAGGATTTCGACCCATCCCCACTTTAGCTTCGAAATAAGACCCTTTGGAACCATTATTAACCGATTTTGACTTTAATATAAAATAATATTTTGAGATATTCCTAAGGTGCCCCTCTCCTCCCTTATAAAAGGGAACCTCCTCCCCCTCCTCCTCACACCAATTTGAGCACTAAAACTCGTCCAACCCCTGCCAAAATCCCTTCTCCACTTCCCTAGTATCATCATAGAGGTCCTGGTCTTCTTCAAAGACCATCCTTAGTTCTTTAAGTGGAGGCTAAGAAAAGGCGCGTCAAGAAGAGGTAATATCCATTACCGATCTTTTTCAATTTCTTTCTACTTCAACTTCTTCTTCTTTAGTTGTTTCATGATAAAGTAATAACATCAGTATTTATTATATACTGATATGTTTTTATAAATATGAAACAACTCTAATTAACCTTTTATCCATCCTACGGAAAAAGGAAATCATCGCGCGTGCGTACGTACGGAATACCGTCTCCACGCCGTGGTGTAATCTATTTTCCGCCACCACATTAATTGGATGGGTATAAAGGTGTAATGAGTAACTATATATGATTATTATAAAGTGATATTGATACTGAAATAGTATACATACACTTCAACACAATTCCACGACCATGGGAACGATATCATCGCTCGTGCGTACGTACGGACTACCGTCTCCACGACGCGATGAGATTCATTCTCAATGATTAACCATTCATGAATGATTATAAAGTATATATAATAAGTAATAATGAAATATATGACCTAATAATGATACTGGAATTATTTATATTTATATGTATGTCATCTACTTAATTCCATTCAATTCAATAAGGAAACGAAAACATCGTTCATGCGTACGTACGGACTACCGTCTCCATGAACGGTTTATTTCTTTCCATTTACTGATTTATTATATATGTGTATTATGAATATATATATATAAATCATGTTTTATATTCTGGAATTATGTAATCATGATCTAAGTAATCATATGAATAATTACAAGTTAAAAACATGAACGACAAATGAGACGATTTTACCCAAAACGCTACTTTAACATGAATTTACAAAAGAACGGGTAATATAAAGTCATAAGTGGATCATATATGATATAATAACAATGAATATGATTCTGGAATAAGTCAATAACATGATTTAAATCATATACAGGAGGGTCGGACCCTCACAAAGCAAGTCGGACCTAAGGTAAGGGAAATATCATAATCTCATTTTTATCCGAGATTGTTTATACTTTGGTATTTACTGGGATGTATTTTATCATCCACATCCATGTTTCCTCAATATGTAATATTATTTTCATTCACCTACAATTTTTTAAATCCTATTTTACCCTTCGGTGTGTTTTTAGTAAAATATATGAAAGGAATCTTTTGTCGTTTTCGTAAGAGGTACTTTTTTTACTTTTCCGACAAAAGTACGAGAAGAATGTTTTTTTAACTTATACGGCATGAATGGATTTTTAAAACATTATTTCCAAGAAGCTTCCTTTACATTTTTTCAAGTTTATTTTTAATCAACTTCTTTTATTTTAAATTCGTATGACATGTTATGAAAGGAAAAATGTTTTTTGAAGAAGAAAGGATATTTTCCTCAAGAATGGAGTTCAAGTGTTTTATCAAAATTATTTTCCATATAAGATAATAAAGGGTTCTGTTTTTATCCCTATTATTACATTGATTTTATCATGTTGTGATGGAATTATTTTTATGAATTCCTTTATCTTATATGAATTGATTTATGATGTCATGATTTTTAATATTCCCATTTGTATTACATGGGTTATGCAATGATGTATGATTTATGATTTTGTGGCACACATAAGAATGGTATCATTATGAGATGGGTGGGACCTATATCTCCCTCCAATTCATTGGGTAAAGACTTTATATCTCATGAGATAGACATGGATGGAATGGTAGGTTATACCGGTTCAGTGAAAGAGGACTGAAACGAGGGTGACTCGATTCAGAAAGGGACTTTGTCCACTAACATAGTATTGGCAATGAGTCATGACTAACAAGAAATGATTCTCTATGATTATGTGTGTATGACACAAAGTTTCATGTTTTATGTTATGCTTATTGGGATTTCATTTCACTACTATGATTTATCCCATGTTATGAAATTATGCTCTCTTTTGCAGGTTAAGATTTCCAAAAGTTATGTTCTTATGAATATGATGTGATTGATTTTCTTTTGTTTACCCTTACTGAGCATTTGAGCTCACCGTTTTATGTTTTCTTTTCCCCAGGATATAAAGAATGGTTTTAGGTAAAAAAGGGAAGATCTTTATGGGAGATATTGAGGATCTTTCACCACAATTAGAAGATTACATTCCGAGTTTCCAAAGACACTAAACTATTACGGTCCTTATGTGTGTGTTTTTTTTATGTACTAAGTATTCCGCAAAAGTAATGTAAAGTCCATGTAAGTCAAGCTTCGGGTCTCTACAGTTGGTATCAGAGGAAAGGATTAGTCAACCTTTGGAAACTAGGATGTGAGAATGTTAGTGAGATCCCTAGAGATATTTCTACTGTATGTCTAGGGATGTCCCTAAGGTTAAGTATACGTATAGGTTATAGTACTATAACTACGCTAACGATCATAGAATTAAACCTAAGATGTTAGATATTGAAGGTACTCCCCCTTTATTATGTTGTTTTCCCTAGCATGATTTTTGCCTCTCACACTATTCTTTTTGGGTTTTAGACGATGGCTAGAACCCGAAGGAACCGTGTTGATCAATGCAATGGACTATGCAATGATTTCCCTCCTGAACAAAAAAAATGTTATGGGAGATGGAGTGCAAAATCTTATTTCTATACTTACACAAGCTATGAATCATTCTGGACTTCCAAATGAGCAGATAAGGGAACAATATTCTATTGAGTCCTTCATGAGGCAACGTCCACCATCTTTCAGTGGGTCTTCTGATCCACTTGTTGCTGAACAATGGATCAGTACCACTGAAAAGATATTTTCATTTCTTCAATGTTTTGAGCATGATAAAGTCATCTTAGCAGTATATCGTTTGGAAGGTGAAGCTGATCAATGGTGGAATCTTATCAAGAATACGAGGCAAAGAGATGAAATTGAGTCCATGGAATGGGACGAGTTCAAGAACTTGTTTTTCAGTAAGTACTTCCCTCGTATTCTTCGAACAAAGATGGAGAAAGAGTTCCTTGAACTAAAGCAAAAGGATGATGAATCTGTTGGTATATACGAAGCGAATTTTACAAGACTTGCAAGGTATGCATCTGGCATTATCATCCAACCTGAAAGTAAAGTTGATCGATTTTTCAGTGGCTTAAAACCACGTCTTCAAAGGGCATTAGCTATAAGTGACTTTAGTATCTATGAAGAAATTGTGCGTTGTGCTATCAAGGTAGAAATGGAAGTTGGTGTTACATATCCATCTCATGGTTTTGACAAGAAAAGAAAGATGGAGTTCAAGGAGAAATCTCAGAATAATGGTGAAAAGAAGATGAATGTTTCCTTATGCACAAAGTGTGGAAAGAAGCATGGTGGAGATTGTCTTAAAGGGACTAGAAAATGTTTTAAGTGTGGAAAATAAGGTCATCGAGTAGCTGAGTGTCGAAGTAATGGAAAAAGGGATTCTAATGATGTGAATAAAGCAAACACTGCAGAGAACACACCACCAACACTTCAATGCTTCAAGTGCAAGGAAATGGGGCATTATGCTAATAAATTCCCTAATCCAAGGGTTAGTGATGATCGACATGAGAAACCACTTAAGGCAAAGGACAAAGGGAAGTCACATGCGATCACCATTGGCGATGTTGAATATGATAACGATGTGGTGGAATGATTAAGTGTTTATGTAATGGGATTTCCAAAATAATGTTGTATCATAAAATATTGGAATATTTATGTATTGGTCTAATGTGGTATTCAAAGTGATTCAAATATTTTTGGAAATAAGATGATATGCACATAATTAAGGGAAAACAAGAAAATGAAATGTTTAACAGTATTCATGAGCTCATGATTGATATAAGGACTAAGTGATATCATTGTTTGAGTATATAGAATTTTGAGGATTTTGGTATGTGGAAAGTGTTAAATTTTAACTGCATTAATGTTTTCACTAAGGTTTTCAAGAGAATACATGATTAAGGACTTTGAATGTTTGGAATGTGACCAACAAAACATATCTTATGATATATGGGGATTGACGATGGTGTTAAATCTCTGATAATCGTTTTCACTATGTTGTGAGAGTGGATTGCAGTATTATGGATAAGCCTAAAGATTGGAATGGATTATGTTGGGCATAGGTTAGTATTGTTTAAGGATAGAAGTTTTCTCGATATTATTGATGGGATGTTATAGTAATGTAGTTTTAGAAAAAGGACAACCTGCAGGACGGGCGACAGCCCATCGCTTCGGACAAGGCTGTGGGAATCGAACCCACAACCGAAGTGCGACTGGCCTTTATCGCCTACCACTGGCCTACAGGAACTCCCTATTTAGTAGAAACTAGTTTGATTATATTAAGAAGTATGATATATAAAGTATATGTCCATTTTAGGAACCATATATGATTAATCTCACTATAGATCGACTTATGTATATAAATTTTTCTAACCTTTTGAGACATATGGAATGACCCTTCATTCTATCACATGATCTGCTAACACTTCACGAATAACAAATTCAACTTCATTTATTTAAGAGATGAAGTGGAAATTGTTAAAGGCACGAACAACAGTGAGGTTGTACCAACATAAAGTAAGTATTTATTCTAATTCAAATTCTTTAACTTTAGGCAAACGATCTTGAAAACCAAAAATGTTGTCCTAGTGATCTTATATCTGATGAATCAGATGGTACCTTAGATCGTCACAAATTTATGGCTTTGTGATTACTGGCTTTTCTATAGCCATGTTCTCTACCACTCTCCATCAGAACATGATGGTTAGATTTCTCTTTCATATCCATATTTTCACCTATGTGGAAACCCAATGATTAGTTTATTTGGGTAACCGTTACGTTTCATACATTTTTTTAAAGATTGGTTTTGATATTCCTTTTTACGATGTGGGTTTCTATTAAATAAACTTTCGAATAGTAAACCATTTATAACCCCGACGAATTTCGAGGGCGAAATTCATTTTAAGGGGGGTAGAATATAATAGCCCGAGATTTTATGAAAAATATTCTTTTTAATTTTATTAATGTCTTGTGTTATACGCTACACCAAAAGGAGCTTGCACAACACGCATCTTTGACTTTCCTTGCATTACATGCAATCGCAACCTTCCTCGATAGCATGTGTAGTATGCAATACTGAGTTTCACTAAACAACGATATGCTATTAATATATTATTATATCTAGCCGTTATGAATAGTAATAACCACCTTTTAAAGTTTTAGAAATTTTAGCTCTCAAAATGGACTTCATTTTTGGATTCGTAATATCAAATTTAGCCTAAAGTGAAATTTTGGTACTTTTCGGATAACTTTCATATTCTGATGAATAGTGAAAATTACTAAATTATAATTAAAAACAACTTTTTTAATCAAAATAATTAATAGTTATAAATTATTAATTTGAGTGGTTTTAAAGTATATTTAGAATATATTTTTACAATTTAATACAATGTTGGTCATTGAATGTAATTTCACATTTAAACCAGACATAATCAAGTGTCAATCTTTTGATAGATATTGTTTCTTAAAAACACGCTATTTGTTTTAACAGCGGGATTTAATTATAAAATTAATTAATGAAACTTCTATGTTATTAATTTGGTAAAATAGACTTCATTTTTGAATTCGGAATATGAAATATATCTTAGGATGAAATTTTGGCATTTTTCTTAAAAACATCTATTTTTGATGAATAGTGAAACTACTAAGTGATAGTTAAAAACTGAATTTTTCATAAAACTTAATTTTACCGCTTCTGTGAATGGAATTTCAAAAATCCGAGAGACACGGTTGATGTCTGTAAGTAAAATGTGGTTCAATGAGATGAAAATAATTTTTGGTGAATAGTAACTTTTTACTTTTATTTACCACGGTTAAAAGTAAATAGGGTAATTAAGGGTAAGAATGATATTGATATTATCCTAACACATGTCCTAATTCTATTGGAAAAGTGTATCTCGACCAAAAATAACCTTAAGTGTAAAATATTATCATTTAGGCCCACTTGGATTAGATTAGGACATTTATTATTATTTAATTCAAAGAAGAGTTAAAAGAGTTAAAATCAAAGTATATTTACTAAAACATTTTTAATATAGGGTTTTCCAAAAGATAAATTCTATTGTAAATATTCATTAGAAATCTAAAAGGATTTCCTACATGATGGTATTTTATTTGTAATTTTAAGCATCAAATAATTTAATTTATTTATGACACAAAGATGATGCAGTAATTATCGTATTAATGAAATATTGACATAATTGATGTTATAAACACCAAAATAAATTTAATTTGAGACTTTTTATTAATTCCACTAATTTTCTAGGTTACTATGATATATTTTTGTTGATTTAATCAACTTGGTTCGAACATATAATTCTGTTATGACTTTCACAAAAATCATAAATCAAATAGTGTAAAAATTGACACAAAATAGTTTTTAAATCAAATATTATATTATTAATTGTTATTTTATTCCTAAAAATCTAAGGTTCGGCCAAATGACATAGCTAAGTATATATATATTAATAATAAATAATTTGGGGTTCGTTTGGCATGTTATAGTAAGTGTATTAACCATATAGTGTAAGAAATCAAAAAGACACGGTAAAAGTTAAATTATTTAACTTAGAGTTAAATCTAATTGATAAGGTTAAAATAATACCCTAAACTTGACTAAATCCTATTGGATGATAGTATATCGACCCATCCCCACTTTAGCTTCGAAATAAGACCCTTTGGAACCATTATAAACCGATTTTGACTTTAATATAAAATAATATTTTGAGATATTCCTAAGGTGCCCCTCTCCTCCCTTATAAAAGGGAACCTCCTCCCCCTCCTCCTCACACCAATTTGAGCACTCAATCTCGGCCAACCCCTGCCAAAATCCCTTCTCCACTTCCCTAGTATCGTCATAGAGGTCCTGGTCTTCTTCAAAGACCATCCTTAGTTCTTTAAGTGGAGGCTAAGAAAAGGCGCGTCAAAAAGAGGTAATATTCATTACCGATCTTTTTCAATTTCTTTCTTCTTCAACTTCATCTTCTTTAGTTGTTTCATGATAAAGTAATAACATCAGTATTTTTTATATACTGATATGTTATTATAAATATGAAACAACTCTAATTAACCTTCTATCCATCCTACAGAAAAAGGAAATCACCACACGTGCGTACGTACAGAATACCGTCTCCATGTCGTGGTGTAATCTATTTTCCGCCACCACATTAATTGGATGGGTATAAAGGTGTAATGAGTAACTATATATGATTATTATAAAGTGATATTGATACTGAAATAGTATACATACACTTCAACACAATTCCACGACCATGGGAACGATATCATCGCTCGTGCGTACGTACGGACTGCCGTCTCCACGATGCGATGAGATTCATTCTCAATGATTAACCATTCATGAATGATTATTAGGTATATATAATAAGTAATAATGAAATATATGACCTAATAATGATACTGGAATTATTTATATTTATATGTATGTCATCTACTTAATTCCATTCAATTCAATAAGGAAACGAAAACACCGTTCATGCGTACGTACGGACTACTGTCTGCATGAACGGTTTATTTCTTTCCATTTACTGATTTATTATATATGTGTATTATGAATATATATATATATAAATCATGTTTTATATTCTAGAATTAATTAATCATGATCTAAGTAATCATATTAATAATTACAAGTTAAAAACACGAACGACAAATGAGACGATTTTACCCAAAACGTTACTTTAACATGAATTTACAAAAGAACGGGTAATATAAATTCATAAGTGGACCATATATGATATAATAACAATTAATATGATTCTGGAATAAGTCAATAACATGATTTAAATCATATACAGGAGTTTCGGACACTCACAAAGCAAGTCGGACCTAAGGTAAGGGAAATATCACAATCTCATTTTTATCCGAGATTGTTTATACTTTGCTATTTACTGGGGTGTATTTTATCATCCACATCCATGTTTCCTCAATGTGTAATATTATTTTCATTCACCTACAATTGTTTAAATCCTATTTTACCCTTCGGTGTGTTTTTAGTAAAAGATATTAAAGGAATCTTTTGTCATTTTTCGTACGAGGTACTTTTTTGACTTTTCCGACAAAAGTACGAGAAGAATGTTTTTTTAACTTATACGGAATGAATGGATTTTTAAAACATTATTTCCAAGAAGCTTCCTTTACATTTTTTCAAGTTTATTTTTAATCAACTTCTTTTATTTTAAAGTCGTATGACATGTTATGAATGGAAAAATGTTTTTTGAAGAAGAAAGGATATTTTCCTCAAGAATGGAGTTCATGTGTTTTATCGAAATTATTTTCCATCTAAGATAATAAAGGGTTCTTTTTTTATCCCTATTATTACATTGATTTGATCATGTTGTGATGGAATTATTTTTATGAATTCCTTTATCTTATATGAATTGATTTATGATGTCATGATGTTTAAGATTCCCATTTGTATTACATGGGTTATGCAATGATGTATGATTTATGATTATGTGGAACACATAAGAATGGTATCATTATGATATGGGTGGGACCTATATCTCCCCCCAATGCATTGGGTAAATAGTTTATATCTCATGAGATAGACATGGCTGGAATTGTAGGTTATACCGGTTCAGTGAAACAGGACTGAAATGAGGGTGACTCGATTCAGAAAGGGACTTTGTCCACTAAGATAGTCTTGGCAATGAGTCATGACTAACAAGAAATGATTCTCTATGATTATGTGTGTATGCCACAAAGTTTAATGTTTTAAGTTATTCTTATTGGGATTTCATTTCACTACTATGATTTATCCCATGTTATGAAATTATGCTCTCTTTTGCAGGTTAAGATTTCCAAAAGTTATGTTCTTATGAATATGATGTGATTGATTTTCTTTTGTCTACCCTTACTGAGCATTTGAGCTCACCCTTTTATGTTTTCTTTTCCCCAGGATATAAAGAATGGTTTTAGGTAAAAAAAAGGAAGATCTTTATGGGAGATATTGAGGATCTTTCACCACGATTAGAAGATTACGTTCCGAGTTTCCAAAGACACTAAACTATTACGGTCCTTGTGTGTGTGTTTTTTTTATGTACTAAGTATTCCGCAAAAGTAATGTAAAGTCCATGTAAGTCAAGCTTCGGGTCTCTACAAGGAACATGTGTGGATTTTGTTTTTTTATACCCATTTATAAAAATGGAAGATACATTTGGTTATGAAATTCTTGTATGATGTAGATTCTATACCTGATCCAGGATATGGATCAAATTATAGCTATATAATCTTATTGGAAGCGGGGGATTTACAAGTGGAGTGGATTAATTCATGGCTTGATAACAAACCCCCTTTTAGTCCTATGATTTGTTTTTTTCTTTCCTTAATTTAAATTAATAAAATATATTTTATTTAAACTATAAAAAGCATGGTCATTGATAGTTAGTCTTAACTAGTGTTTAATTAAGTATTTTTATGAGTAAATTTATTCCATAAGTTAAATTAATTTCTAATAATGTTTTATATGAGACTTAATTAATATTTTAAAAATATTATAAAAGGTAAAACGTTTATAAAACTTTTAATTTGATTAACTGGGAAGATTTATTTTAAATTGGAGGATTTTATTTGAACATTTTTTTAAATGCAATTCTATTGGGTTCTCAATTCTCCAATTATTTAGTTTCTCTCTCTGACAAACATTGGGTATCAAATGATTTCAAATATCCTTTCAACTGTGGTTTTAGTGTGGTTTTAAAGATCCCAAATTTATATTAGATTTACATATAGTTCTTTATGGGTAATAGATAATATGGTTATTCTACAAATATATAGCACATCATTAATGGTACAAATTAAGCTCCGTGGAAAATAATATTGAGAATGTTGTTTGATAGCTTGAGTTTATAAAATTTTAATTTGTAATATAGAAAAATATAAAATAAATAAAACTTCTAGAAATACATGGGGTGATACTTCCAAAACTACTTATAACAGTAACATTAAATCTATGAATAACCTCTATTTTTTTATGGTTATAAAGAATTCAGAAGAATATCTGTATGGCCAACTTCTTTTGAAATTAGGTACACTTTAGATATGTATTATGATTGAATAAATAATGTTATTATAATTAAGTTAAATACCTATACCATTAAATATGATACATTTAAGATGAAACATCAAGATATTATCTCTGTAATGTATCTCAGATTTAATGACATCATGAATACAATGCACACTTTGGGGAATCCTATTTCTAAAAAAGATTAAT
Source organism: Viscum album (assembly GCA_963277665.1). Taxonomy (NCBI): domain Eukaryota; kingdom Viridiplantae; phylum Streptophyta; class Magnoliopsida; order Santalales; family Viscaceae; genus Viscum; species Viscum album. Next base: position 284,061,690 of record OY728153.1, on the reverse strand, counting down.
TGATGAACCAATATAGGTGCTTACTATAAATGTGGAGAGGAATTTGATTATCAATCTTAGAGTCATGTGATATTATTGAGGTATCTATTAAGGAGATGATTTTAATGTTGATGATGTACATCGATGACCATAAATTTAATAGAGAAGAGGAATATGAACCTAAAAGTAATTATGTAACCTTCAAAACTAGATCCTCCAAAAAAAGAATAAAGTTATAGATGAATGTTCAAGTGATGACGAATCTTCATCTGATAGAGATGAGGAGATGAACCATCTAGATAGAATATTTATAATACTTTTTAAGAATAAAATGTTCTTTATGAAACCAAGATACTACCGAGAAAATGATAATATGGGAAATTTGAGAAAGGATTTAAAGAGATATTAAACATCAAGTAAAATACTATTCTATGGATATAAAATGAAATATCATTTAAATTATGACCATACTAAGCTAAAATAATAAAATGATATAATAAGGATAAAAGGTACAACAATGAAATAAAATCAAATTGTAGTTTTTTTGAAGAAAACTCAAGTGATTCAATCATTACCCAAGAATAAAAACATGATAGAGATAATATGTCTTTCATGAAAAACATATATGAGTTATCTAGGGTATTACCTACTTCTCTATTTCTTATTTAAAATCATTTTGGAGATAAACATAATCATGAATATATGACTACTAAGGGGATTATTGAATAATGTAATATTCTAGAACATATAATCAATGATATTATGGATTAATTACAAATTATAAACAAACAACGTGCTTTAACTATTAATTTTAAATATGAACTTACTATTGAAAAAGGGAAAAAAGAATGATTTTTAAAAGAAATAAATGGATTAAAATTTTCTAATGAGAAAATAAAAAATGTTTTAGGAAGATATAGAAATGGGAAAAATACTCTTACCCACATACATGGAAAATAGATTTCACCTAAGTATTTTTTTGGTTTTGGTTATCAATCTTGGAAGATGATAATTGTCAAGAATAGTTTTCTTCTGGAATCTAATTATGGAAAACATGATCCTAGTATTTATTTAACTAGACCTAATAATGTATTTATTTATAAAATTTTCAAATATACTTATTGGAAAACTATAAAGCAATTTTGGGTTCCTAAATCCTTAATTACTCACATTTTTTGACCTAATCTGATTTTGTTACCAAAATAATTTTTGGTATAAAATCTATTTTGTAGGGAAACTTCATGAAATTTAATAGTAATAACCTATAGTACCTAGACAACCGCTGTTTTAGACACATTACAATAGATTATTCATCATTAAAAAATTTTATAATGGTTGATGGTGGACATTACATTATATGTAACAATTCCAAGGGGAAAATAACTGGCCTTATCCATGTTGCTAATTCTATCTGATTTTTATTTTCTAAAGTATTCATTATAGATTTTTTAAAGTGAAATATGCTCCGCATCTCATAGTTATGTGATGATGTGTTTCATTTGTAATTTAAAAATAATGGATGTAATGTTTTTCATTAAAAAATTATTTTTTTTACTGATTTTAGAAATATCAATGTTTATGCAGTTAATTCATACTGTTTATTTTCTCCTCCAATTTCATATTAATATAAATTTCATATGGAATCTAAGCTTTGGAATATGAGACTATTAAATTTTAAAATTCACTCACTTAGAAAATTAAATATTAAAATCATGACATTGAATCTTTCTTCTCACAAAATGGATATAATCATAACATTTCTACTCTTAGAACCCCGTAATAGAGTGGTGTTGTAGTAAGAATAAATAGAACACTTCATGAAATTTCCTAAACTATGCTTAACGATAATGACCTCCATGTTTGTTTTTGGGTATAAGTAGTTAATACACCTTGATATATAATTAATAGTTTCAATTAGACCTATTCTAAATAAAAATCCTTATGAACTTTTGAGTAGTAGAAATCCAAAGGTTGGTTACATTATAGTTTTTTCTTTAAAAGTATTTATTATTAACAATATAGATAATCTTGAAAAAAAAAATTTCAAAAGTGATGAAGCAATATTTCATGGTTATTCATCTATTAGAAAGTAATATTTGGCGGTTAATAAAATAACCAAGAATTTGGAAGAGTTTGTTCATGTCATGGTTGATGAGACATATCAACATGAAAAAGTTTCACCTTTTGAAATCCTTGTCGATTATTTTTTAACTCTAAAATTACTTCCAAACCATATGAATAATCTATAAAGTAGTCTGAAAAATCATCCCATTCTGAGGACCAATCTAAAACTAAATCTATAGAAAACCTTGGTATAATCATGTGTTACATTCAAAGAGTTTTTAGGACACATAGACAGCATAATCTAATTTTTTTAGATGGTTACTTAGATAGAGTAACACAAAATAGATCTTCTCTTAGGTATAAGGTGGAACGTCAACAATTCATGTCATAGATTGATCATAATAACATCCATTATTCAATTAATGATGAATTTTAGGTAATGGGTATGCATGAAGAATGTAATTTTTAGCAGCTTGTAGTTATACCTAAATACATTCTTACTATTGGCACTGAATAAGTGTTTAGAAATAAGATTGATAATTCTGACACTATAGTGATAAATTATGCAATATTGGTTGCACAAGGGTATAATCAATAATATGGTATAGATTATTAGAAATACATTACAGAAGTGGTTAGTCATTAATCCATCATAATAATGCATTCATATACCACACAATTGGATTTTGAACTATATCAAATGGATGTTGAATGTGTATTATTAAATGGTTATATAGTTGATTTTTTTGTTGAATAAATCCCTATTTTTTAAAATAATTATTGTCCAAATCATGTTTTAAAATTGATAAAATATTTATATTGTTTAAAACAAGCCTCAAGATCTTAATATGATAGGATCAAATCATTGCTAGTTTATAAAGACTATTCAAAATCTATATCTAATACTACTCTTTTTATAAAATGGATTTTGGAAGAAGATTTAGCAGTTCAAATGTATTTAAGTGATATAATTTTTTGATCATCTAAAAATTATTCATGGGCTTTTTTTCTACGAAAATGAAAAGTAAAATAGAAATGATTTTAATAGGGAACATAAATTTTTTTCATGGTTTTAATTTTTTTAAAATTAATATGGAATTATTTTAAATCAATGTAAGGGTAATAAATACCCTTTAAAAAGATTTTTTTTGGACAACACTAAAATTAGTTACACACACAAGAGTACTACCTACAAATTGGATCTTGATGATGTTGGGATGTTAGTGAATCAAACTAGTTATAGAGGTATGATTGGATGTTTTCTATATTTAACTACTAGTTGAAATGGTATTAGATTTAGTGTGTGTATCTTTTCATATTTAAAATAAACATAAATAATCACATTTACATAATGTTAAATGGTTTTTAAAAAACCTAAAATGTACAATTATTTTTGGACTATTCTATCTTAGAGTATTAGCATTTGAATTAGTGAGTTATTCCAGTGCTGCTTTTTGTGGATGAAAGTTAGATAGAATATAATCATCTGGAACATGTAATATTTTGGGAAAGACTCTAGAATCGTGTTGTAGTAAGAATAAATATTATATTTCATTGTCTACATCCGAATATGAATACCTAGATTTAGGTAGTTTTTGTTCATAGATTTTGTGAATGAAACACACTCTTCTATACTATGGATATCAATTTATACATGTTCATATAAATTGTGACCACACTATTGTGATACATATTTAAAAAAACCATTTATCAATCTAGAATAAATAATATTGAAGTAATACATCTCTTTTTGAGGGATCATATTCAAAAAGGTGATATAACTCTAGAATTTATTGGAAAATAACATCAACATACGAATATTATTACAAAACTATTTAATTATGAGATACTGAGCTACATATATCATTAATTTGGTATAACAAATTAAGGAAATTTTTTAATCATGGCGGATTCAACATTGAAAAAGTAACTATTGGAAATGTCACCATTATCAAGCCATCATTGTAGAGTCAACATTGGTGAGTCACCATTGTCCAGTCTTTGTTGTCCAGACACCACTGGTGAATCCCTATTAGAAGGTCAATATTGGTGAGACACTATTGGTGAGTCACCATTGTCAATTTTCTATTGTTGAGACACCAATGGAGAGTTTTCGCTGGAAAGTCGCCATTGGAAATTCACTTTTACTGAGTCACTATTGGACGAGTCACCAATCTATATTCTATGTGCTGCTATCATTTATAATTTTCTGGATTTTATTTTTTATTAAATTTTATTGTAATATTTTTATTATATTTTTTTATTTACAATCAAAAAATAATATATCGGGCATCCTATTTTGAATTTGAGTCACTCTCGCTAGTGCATTCCTCTCTTTCGTGTTGCTTCACCTTTCGTCTCTCTCGATATTTAGGCTTCTCATGCCCTTTATTCTCCTTTATTCTATTCAAATGGTGAATGTCAATGTCATCTCCCAAAGAATCATGTCCTATGAAGATGTCTATAGGAGAACTGAGCTAAACTAAAATCAATACAAGGAACCCACGTCCTGCGAATCACATAGTTATTTCTAAAAAGGTAGTATATGTAGATTGAGTTATTTATAGTATTTTGTTGGTGCTAAGGGTGATATTGGACCAAATATGGGTACATTGGTTTTCTAGAAATGACCGAACATTATATACTAGGGTGGTTCATCAGTTTTATTTGTACGCTATGTCCCTATTTGTGAAGAGTAAAGCACAAATTTGAAGTATTATTAATTGTATAGAGTTCTCATTTTCTTCAGATGAATGTGAAAAGTGTCTAAAAGAGCCTCATAGAGTAGTGTTTGAAAATTATTTGGGTATGATACCTAGTAATAGTGAATCATTAAGTTATGAAAATTGTCAGCTGGAGATAACATGTAATGGAACTCTAAGGTTCCCTATTTCTACAGATTTTTATGGATAAGGAATGATTCTATTTTATTCTATGAAGCATTTGTTATGTCAATATGATGAGTTATCAAGATTTGTACCTGTTATTCCATTAAAAAGATGGGAAATGATAAACCAGTTTAGATACCTCAGGGTATACATTATGGACATGTGTATGTCATCCTCCAAATCCAAGTCATTAATTTATCCTATATTTTTTTGACTTGTTGAAAACAAAATTTGTGATTTATGAAGAAGAGGAGGATGAAGTTTAGTGTTGTGGTTTCTTCAAGACTAGGGTTATTTTCTAGATGTATGGGGGTAAGATAAAAACCTTGGATGATGTAATGGGTTAGAGATAATTATACAATATATAGGGATTTTATTCTCATAAATCATCCCACTTGGAACAATATCCTTATAGATCCTAGATTATAGAAAAATTATGTAATATGGAATTCATATGAGAAGATGGTGAAGAGACTACTAATGAGGAGTTGGATACCTCTCTAGAGTAGGGATGTTTTCCTGACATTCCCATGATCCAAATTTTTCATTTTGGTCTTGAAAGTTCTATTACCTCTCTCATTGACAAAGTGATAATGTTAAGTGAAACCGAAGATTTTGATGATGATACAATGGTTTCTGGTGATTAGAAAATTGTATGTTTTTATATTGATTATTTTAAATTGGTTGTGGAAGACTTTTTTGTGGAAAATGGAGAAGATGTAAATGATGGTGATGATAAATATAGTGATAATGGAGTACCTGATCTTGATCATGATGAAATTAGGAAACATTCATATCATACATCTACTGTTTTTTAATATTTAGTTATGTCTTTATAAAATCTAGTTCAACCAAATCTATTTCTTTTGATAGATCAATTTTGGAGAAACTTTATAGAGATGCTGTATCTTCTAGAAGAGAGACCCATGCATCTGCAGAGGAGGAGAAATCCCCTTGTCATATTATAATTGTTGCTCCTGTCTTGACTCTTATTCCAGTGGAAATAATAGCTCATGATGAGTGGGTGAAGTTCCCAGGATATTTTCATATTGGTTTAGACTATTCATAATTCATGGAAATCGGAACAATTGTTGATTTGAATAGAGATTCATTGGTAGAGGATGATGTATCCACAAAAAGGGATCTTTCACATGGTTCCATGATTCCGGACCATTATTATACAGATGTTGATCGATATGATGATGGAAGTAGACCACCATGGGATAGTGGACTTACTATTTTATTTTGAGTTAAGGAAGGTCATAAGATATCCCTTATTAAGAATATTTATCACTATGGTGAGCTTCAAGATTTTGGTTTAGATGAACCTACTAGACCTGAACTTGTAGAGGATACAGTTCATAGAGTTGTGAGGCTTGCTACACCATGCCATATAGAAATACCAATTCCTTTAGATTCAATTTCTAAGGAGGACATATATTATTTAAAAGGGAATCTCCATGCTAACTTCATTATGATTTTGAGGTATTAAAAGCATCCAATTACTCAGCTCCGTGAGACTGATTCTAGAAACTTTCTTGAACTTGATTTATGTCATATATATATGATAGTGAATTTTCAATTTTAGGAAGTGGAAATTGAGAACCGAAGGATTAGTAGTGTGATAGAGAAATTGTGGTATGTGACGGAGGAGTTGAGTACCTCTTTTTCTACTAGTTGAGATTCTATACTGTATAGGTTAAATTATTTTCCTTATCATTTCCTCTTTATCTTGTTCTCCACCTTCCTTAGTTTTTGTCAATGCTGAGTTGATCTGAACTGTAGTTCAAGAGGAGCTTCGTGCTATTTTTGGAGATGTTCAGGCTAATCATTAGAAGGATATATCACAGATATTTCTACATGGTGAACACTTATACAAACTATTAAGGGAATGTTAAAATGAGGATATAAGTGATATAGAAACCATAACGAATTAATTAAATATTTCATTTATTGGTTTTATACCAAACATGAGTGAAATTCACATTTTATATTTTTGTTTTAAATCCAAAGGATGCCTTTTGTCACTAGAGAATTTGTGGAAAAGGATGATTAATTGAATGTTTTTTCACCCCTTATTAAGCTGTTTATGGAAGAAAAGAAATATTTCTTTAATTATATGGAGATAGGCAGAAATGTTGTTATCAATTTTTCCAATATTATTAATCCCTTCCAATATGAATCTGGAACTGTACTGGTTTATCCAGAGGCTTTACAAATGACATCTTTCACCTCTTCTCCATCCTCAGACCCTTTACAACCATAGTACTAGCCCTTCATCATGTCTCCCAGGAAACCAGTATGACATCTCAGACTAGTGATTATCATAAAGATTCCTAAATCTACTTCATCAGCTTCTACCACCACCAAAACATCCTATTACTCTAAATTCATGCCTCAAACCTCTAAAAAGTTAAAACGACCTTCTTTGTATTCTTCTTGATTTGGGAGTGACTCTAATTAGACAGTAGATATTGATAGTGATTTTTGTTTTGGTTTCCATATATTCTATTTTGGGCTTTAATATATTGAATCATTATGCTTAATGCAAAGTCTTCATATTTTTCATATATTTTTTCACTATTATATCATATTTTATCTTTTTTTATAATCCCAAAATGGGGAGAAATATTTTGATGACATTTACATTTGATTACAAACATATAATTTAATACCGGGTTTCATTGAGACATCCATTATATATACATTAATATGTATCTTTTGTCACCACGTTAATATTTTATAGTAAAATTTCCTTTTATTATTTCCTTCGATACCTTACTAATTTGGATATCCTTATTTTATTCGTTAAATACCCTATTTATTTGGATGTTACTCTATTAATACAAATTATTCATATGCCTTTTATCCTTGATTCAATATTTATTTGGATCATTCATTGACACAATCCTTATTTATCCATTGATACTATAATTTTTTGGATTTGACTTACTATACCTTTAACAACCTTGATTTCACTTATCCTTGATATCACATTTCTTTATAATTCACATTTGAAATTTGAAATGTTAGGAAAAATTTTCTCCTTGAAATTCATATATATATATATATATTGTATATTTAATACATGGTTTATAAAAATTCTATGATCTGTGATCATCAGAATATAAGATATTGTTAGAAACATCATATTTTAATGCTCCCAAATCTTGTTTATTATGTTTTTTATGAGATTAATTTTTAATGATATCATTTTTTATTCATAATGAAAATTGTTAAAAATTTGGATAAGTGTTAGGATGAGTACATTTTAGTTCAAACAACTCACTACTAGACTTGAGTTACATCCAGAATTTATGAACACTAGAGTTTAGTTGCCACCAAACATGTCTCACAGCCAGCTAGAGTGACCATTATTTAAAATGTCTCACCACAAGACATGTATTGCCTCTAACTTGATCAATAATTAGTTCAAATGTGTCCCCGCAAAACATGACTCACTCTTAGATTAGTAATCGCCAGAAATGACTCACTGATAGTTCAAATGAGTCACCACTAGTTCATCTGATTCACCACAACCATGAGCCAGTCCCAAAATTAGTCACCTCTAGGAAGAATTACTGCCATATATTTCTGGCTGCAAGAAGTGACACCGTCATTATTCTTCCAAATTTGAATTAAATTCTCCCGATGGATATATTACTACAATTAATATAAAGGGATATTTAATGATTATTTTCTTAACCATTTTAAAAATTACTTAAACAAGATATATTATTTAGTATGAGTATAAAAATGATTTGGATCATTTTTATTCAACAGATTCATTTCAATTATTATATTTTCTCAGAAGACTCCCTCATGAATGATAGTTGAAAATGAGATGATCTAGAAGTGCACAACCTAATGAATAGTGAATGGATCATAACATGAGATACCATACATATCACTCCAACTTATTTTCATTTGTAAAAGAGTGGAACTCATTAAATATCAAGATTAATTTCGACAGAAAGATAATAGACCCCTTGTGATATTCTATTTTACTACAAATTTTAGAGAAATAGTTTGATCTCATTGGCAAGACACATTTGAGGAAACACGAGCATCTAAATCACTATTGACCAAGAAACATTACCCTTTCTATATATTTTTTATTTCTCCTTCTATTGATTTATTTTAAATTCATTCAGTTTTTTTCTATGTTTATCAGCACACACTAACTTCGGTGCTAGAAGTAGAGAATACTTTATATTATCTTTTATCTCATATCATCCTTTTACCCAAAATGTTTATGTAAGTGGAACATGTGTTGCATGTGTTTGTTTTTCTACCTATTTATATATTTGGAAGAGTCCATGGGTCCAGATCAACTTGTAAGATATTGTTTGGACACACTATCTTTTTTGTGGATCATATTATAGTTTTATAATCTTTGTGGAAGTGAGTGATTTCCATGTGGAAGGTGTTGGGTCTTGTATTGATATTGAACCCCTTATTTTATTTCATTGTGTGTTTATGTTTTGTTTTAGAAATTTTAAATAATTAAACTATATTTGATTTAAACTATAAATAAAACTTATAATTTTATAGTTAGTCATAACTATTGTTTATATGTGAATTTTTTGAGAAAATTGATTTCAAATGTTAATGTAATTTATAATATATTTTTAACTGACACATAATATATATTTGAGAAATATTTTAAAAGACCTAAAATTTATCAAACTACACTTTTGATTAACTGGGAGAATTTATTTTAAATTTGGATATTTTATGTGAAAATATTTCAAACAGATATTTATTTGGTTCTTAGTTAACCCCTTTTTTGAGTTACTCACTCCAACCAAAAAACATGTATTCATTAAATTTTTTAAATAAATTGTTAACAAAGGATTTCATGTTTAATGTGATGAAATGGTAGGAGATCTATTATTTATGTGAAAACTAATGGTGGTTTTACTATGTTGAATATTACTAAAAACATTTAAAAAGTATTTCACCAAGTTATTCTACATATTTAATTCCATTTTTAGCATATTAATGGATATAAATTTGTGAAAAGTTTTTCAGAATAAATTTTTACTAATAATTTTTTAACTGATGATGTCTTTTCATCCATCATTTTGGGATATATCATTTTATATGGTGATTCATTTTGTTTGAAAGATAAGGACATGTGGGAATGTAAATTTATGCTAGTTGTATCCTCTAGAATGATATTCAAAACATTTTAGTGGATATTATTAAACCCATGCATAATAGAGATATCTATTTTTTATAAAAATATATTAGATAAGATGATTTAGTTCTTACTAGAAAATTGTATTAGGTGGAACATATTGATCTTTCTATATCTCATCATCTAATAGCCAATAGTGAAGGTAAGGGGATCTATATATTAAATGTAAAATTAATTTCACAAGATCATGTGATGCGTGAATATTTATTCATTTTTAATATTATGTTTGAGGATCCTCAATAAATATCATTAAATATTGTTGGATTGAACATATGATATCTAAAATGAAAAAAAATATCGATAAATGAGTATAAAATATTTTTTCTTCATGGATTAAGGATAAACTGAACATTAATTCTTCTGCATCAAACATATTGAATTGTATATATTGGGAACTGTGAGTTAATTTGATCATATGTTTTTGTTTTTATAATGATTATTACAATATTTGAATAAAAATTCTGGATAATAGGAGAAATATTTAAAATAGAAAATTAATATTGATAACTGAAGTAATGAATTTTTAATTGAAAATTCTAAAACACAAATTACTACATTAAAAATATATTTTCGGGTTATTGAGGATAAATGTTGAATTGATTATTTTAAATTTTTTGTATCTGTGTGTAAATGAAATTTGGTTTATATTAATAGTGGTGTGAAACATGATGACTATTGGTTTAGAAATGTTTATTTACTAAGATCTAGTTTCAAATAGGAAACATTATCACAATGACACATATAAAGCTAATATTTTATATAATTGACACTCCAAATGATCAATGGTATTTCATTTTACTAGTGGAAAAAATTATTATTGTGATAAGGATGTAGTGAAATTATGTGAGATTTAATCACCTGTTACGTGATTAGATGTGGATAACATTGACTAAGATATTGAAATACTCCATGATATATGAAATGATCAGATATAACAGATAATTTAAAACACTTCATTGCACTTCTAATTATTCAGGTAAATATCAATTTTTTATATTTTATTATTCTTAGACATGTAAAATTATTATTTTTTATCATTTATATTTAAATATATTGAGTTTGACCATATATAAAATTTTAATACTACTTTTTTTATATTTATATGTTTTAGGTGCACATTTATTGGTTGATGAAACCTAATATCATTAAATTAATGTGACTATTATGTTATATTAATCATTTTCAAGTATGCACTTTTATACTATTAAATCTATTTACAAAATAGATATAATTTTCATTTTCTTACCTACAGTCAGAATATTTATTCTAATAATCATTTATTTCTAATCTAATATTGGTTCTCAGAATTTCAAATTTAATTATATTGGCCATTTATTCATTTTTTATATTAATTCTTATATTTTTATGTTTAATTAATTATTTTTTGAATCTATATAATATAATTATATTTTTGTGACAATTTCATTATATTCGTCATTTATAGATATGAAATTTTATTAAGTTGTATTACTGAATGGAATAGTTATAAATTTATTTCGATTATTAACAATCAATTTTTAATTCTAGAAATAATTTAATTTCAATCCAATATAATTAAATTAAATATCATTTACGTAGAATATATCTATCTAAACAAGACATACTAAAGAAGTGTAACATTTACTATTGTATTGAACATTCATTAAATAAATATGTATATAATAATTAAATTATTTAATGATATTAAATGTACATTTTCTGAAAATTTATCTTATTTTTTATAGAGTTGATAATATTAAATCTTGGTAGATAGACTATTTTCAATTTATCAAAACATTCACTTGAACATGGTAATTACAAGTTTATTATTGAATTTAATGACAAAAATAACCTAGTTGGCTCAAAATAAATATTCTTTTAGGAATTATATAACTATTTAGAGTCATTATAAGATTAATATAATATATCTTGATCAAATAAGTATTGACTAGATAATGAAATATTATATGATGGAAAGTGTAAGGGTAAAATATCTCAACTGATTTTTTCCAATGGTTCAAATTTTATATATTTCATATGAAAAACATTTAGAAATTTAGTTACTAATGACCTTAGATTTTATCATTATGATTTTAATTAAAACGAGGTAGATTTATATAATGCCAATTAAATGAAGAGATTTTAAAACAAATTTAATTTTGGTTTTTGTTTTTAATTATCAATATAATGAAAATTAAATTCTCAAATATAAGGGATAAAAATAGAAATTCATGGGGGAAGATTTTCTCTAGTATGTGGGAGGAAACCTTTCAAGTATTATGTTTTTTAATCATAATATAAAATTATAAAATTATTTTTTAATTACATATTTATAATTCATTTATTAATGTGTAATAGGAATTGATGATATTTTACCAATATATCTGTTCCTAGAATGTATATCCTCATACCTTGTCATGTTGGTTGTATCTGTATCTATTAGACAAAAATATTACTAAAATGTTTGATGAATTAAGAGTTGAATATAGTAGTGTTTATAAAGTGGTTCAATTTGGACCTCTATTACCCAAAATAAACAATACAAATTGATGCTTCTCTCTAATCTATCAAAACAATTTATCATTAAGATTGTAAGAAATTAATCATCTTTTAGTTTAATAATATTATTTTATAAATTCATCACTATAATATAAAACTTATAGATATAATATAAAGGATACATTTAAGAAGAATCCATTAAATGTAACTTTATCCTTGAGGGTATAGTAGAAATTCTATATAAGTAATTGTGGAAAGGAAGAATGCATGAGCCTTGTTTGAGGATATATGAAGGGGGTTAGTGTTAATTGTTTTAGAAATCCTAGTATAAGATCAAGTGAGGCATAATACTAGTGAAAAATATATTCCCTAAAGTATGGTCTGAGAAATATGAATCAGATAATAGATAAGTGCATTAAATTCTTTTACATACCATGTTTGAAATAATGGGGAGATCGATGATGCTTCCACAACCTACACAACCTGTCACTGAAAATCCACCTCCTCATCATTCTGACAGAATTTTGTATTGATAGTTAATTATTTGGGATCCCCATTTTTATATTATATTTTACATAATCATAAACACCCTATATTATTATATACATTATCATCTCACATAGTTTTATCAAGTAAGATTAGAAGTATGGGTCACAATTAGAGAGATAATGGGTTAATTTTTACTAAGGCTAGCTGACCTTGTTCATTAATGAAAAAACAAGATTTATATTGTTTTTATATTTCTAATTACATTAGAATCCATATACATGGAATTTTTTTCATACACAATTCATATATAAATGAATCTAAAATTTCTGGAATCATTACAATTGATAAAAAAATATTTTGGAACCAACACTTTCAGATACCACTCATTTTTTTCAAGTGATAAAAAATTACAACAAATTATTTTATTTTATAGAATTATTATTAGATTTATAATATGGATGAAATATGTGGGTGATTCAATTCATTATTAATATTAAAAACATATCTTGGATATTTTTATTTTTGATGAGCTCTTGGTACCCATGTTCAAGTTGTTTTCCTTGTACGTAAATTTTCATTTTCATTTCCTTAAGTAAATAACACTTATAATTATTTAATTAATAACTTATGTAATTTGATATAACTATTATCTTTCAATATGAAATGAAATTATTAGAATATAAGGTTTTTTGTATCTAAAATTCATTCAATCTACTATAAAATACCTAATGAAGCATTCTAGAATTAAATACAAATATTAAAATGATTGATAATCACAAACATAGAGGGTTGGTTTGGTCCATTCCATGAAGAGTAAGTATAATTATATAATTATGAACTATTAATCATTATAATATCATTAATGATGAAGTTTTTATATTTTTGAGGACATTATATTTTATGATTATTATATACCCTTAAATTCATGAGATATTGGTTATTCACACTACTGGATTATGTTCATGAAATGTTTATGGATTTGTTAGATTCTTAATTTTTATTCTGTTATATATGTTTCTTAATATTTTGTTTTTTAGGTTACATATTTTTTTTGGTAATTATTGTATGGAAGTACAACATGACATGGAAGGTCTTTAACATGGATCAATTGTAAATAATGAATCCAAATATAATTGACTATGTAAAAATGACGTTAGAAAACTATTGTATTGGATAATAGTTTATTTAAAATATACAATGTTTCTTATTTTTGATGTACTGTTTTTTTACAATTGTGTACTAATAAAATAATATTTTTAAAAATTATAATTTGTTTTATAATTAATTTTCAATATTATGATGAAAATAATGGTAACATATTTTTATAAGGATAGTTCTATTATCATTCCTTTGATTTAAACAAATATATTTTATAGTTAATTTTAAAACATTTATTTTTGTTTTGATAAATATTAATTATATATGGGAGATGATGTAATAAAAATTTAAGGATTACTTTCGTGTTAATTTGTAGGTTTCATTAATTTTTAGATTCATATCTCTATATTTGATGTAGTATTATGGTTTTTAATGAGTTGTTTTCTACAACTAGGTTAATGTTTATAGGTCTTTTGTTGTGGTATTATAATATTTTTTAGGGATTATTTTGGTCTCAATGTATATTTTTATAAAACTGAAATTGAATTTCTCCAGATATATACATTTGTTCTAGATTTAAAGAATAGTTTTTATAAAAAAAATTGTTGAATGTAATTTTGACATCATTTTATAAATATTAATATTAATGAATTACTTTTAACATCATTCATATTCACACTATGTTTTATCCAATATGAAAAATTAAAAAAAATAGATATATAATTATAACATTCTAGAAGTGGATGTTCTGTTCCAAGTCAAACACAGACAACCATTCCCTCACCAATTTATTACATAATGGATAGCCACATGCATAAAGTTAGAAAAATATATTCACCATCTATATTGAGTTAGTATAACTCCACTCATCATTAAAGAAATTGGTCAGTCTATCAACAGTATGAAGAAATCCTATAATCTTCCAAAACACTGATTTATAGTGTAATCCATAGAATATATTGAGATGATGAGAGAAACACAAAATAAAAACCCTACGGATACATTCCATACATGTTGTTACTCCCGATAAAAAAATCATGAATAAATAATAATCATCAAATATATCTTCAAAGATTAAAAGATGAATGAATGAGAGTTCTACAGATTATCCACTATTTTATAGATGTTGAGGCTCTAACTCTAGTCTTATAATCCATTTGTAAGATAATTTATTCATATCTAAATTTTTATAAAAATATGAAAAAAAATTTTATTAGAATTCTTTTTAACTGATCAATAACCCTTATGAATGGACCCTTAAAAATATGTATTTCCCACCTTGAGGTCCTTTACGCATTATATTTTACCATTTTTCGCAAAATAATTTTTATTTACAAAACATAGGATGAAAAAAATGAACGTTATGAATCAACTCGTTGTAAAATAATGACCCTTATGTATCATATGATTAACTCATCACTTTCCCATTTTCTGAACACTATGTTTCAAAAACCTTCTCTTAGGTATGGTAGGGAACACTCCCATACACAGCCATATTGGACGTCACAAGGCAAATCAGAGTTACCATTACATATCTGACAAGGTTACTCTTAAATATTATAGGTTGATCAACTCATATCTATATTTTTCAACATACAGTGACTCATACATATCAAGAAGCTAATATCATGTATAAACATTTCTAAAGAGTTACTCATTCATATATTGGATATCTCTAGAGAAACTCTTCTGTATGACCCATGATACGTTTATATATCAAACCTTTATTTTAGTTTTAAATTCACATATCAATACGTTACGTTTTGTGTGTATAGTTTACTTTGATATATCATGAGGATTCCAACAATTTTTCACATTCAAATAATCATAGGAATATCATGTATGGGGAACCCATATATAATAGTAACTTTCACTGTGGGTGTTTCCCATGAATAATCCATATTTTCTTAACCCTTCACTTGGTTAGTTTTACCTATGAAACTAATCTTTTTTCCAAACACTATAGTTAAATTTATGCATTAAAATTTTACCCATACATATAATAATTTTATAAATTTTTATAAAATCACTATCACTTTAAAAACAAGTCCAAATAAATAAAAAAAATATGGCACCATTATTTTTAGAAAATAACAACTAAGATTCACCACTAATGTGTTGAATTATAAAAAAGACCACATATAGTGTAATATCAAATAACATCATCCCCCAAAACATTTCCAACACCCGAGACATGATCCTAAGACCATATTGATCGCTCCAATATCTCAATATGTTTTAGATTAAACAGTTGAACCCATATGTAACCAAACAAAACATTCTAAAATACCTACTATTTTACAACTATCTAATCATAATATTACTCATCCCTTAGAATTCTCACACACCCACTGACCAAAATCTTCAAAACCCATGTGTTCCACTCATCATATTTACAAAATATTCAGATGAAACCAAACACATATATTAGTTCCTTCTAAAATCCAATTACTCAATTCAAATAAATCATCCCCTAACATGGGAACTAAACACCATATAAATCACCAAACATGTATCATACCTTCCAATTTACACGATAAAATTATTATATCATATACAACTATTCCACCCACAACGGTTATCCACACTTTGGAATCATTTTTTTAAATTTTCATCACACTATATCATATCGATTGTAACTTCATTCCACATCATAAAAAATAATAATTCCTCAACCAAAATTTTCCCATTCTATTTATCACATTTTTATATCATGCACTAATATCCCACATATAAAACCAAAAAATATCATACTCCTTATGTACCTCTAACCATTGATGCCTCCCCATCCCATAGTGAATATGTTGACTAGATAATTTATAGTAGAACCAAAACTATGTTGTATGATACTTATACCCCATTGAGGTTTAATTACCAACCATGACTAGTTCCCCAATTATTCGGTATCCGGTATACTAACTTGACCCACATGCTTCATCATATACCAGAGTTAGGCCATTGGTACCACTACATTTCCTATATTAAATTCTTTGGTCTATCACTATCAATGAACCTAATTAGCTTGTATTAATTCTAATAAAACTAATCACTATGTCCCATATAGTTATATTTCCAATAAGCCTTAGGTATAAGATCACAATAGGTTCAAATAAACCTTGTCTTTCAATACCAGAAAAATTGCATAGTTGAACCACTCTATGGTGGCATTATTAAAATATTTCTATTTTTTTCCTTTTTCTCTTCTAAATTAATATATTATGGATAATCATAGATTCACTACAAATCACACCAAATATAGTTATTTGGGTTAAAATTAAAATCGTCCCTAGGTTCCTCTATGATATCAGTTCTTGGTACACCAACTCATAAAATTAAGTCATCCCGAAGATGTTTAACATTATCATAATAGTATTCCATAACCCATAATTGAATAACTACACCATCGGATTCATATCTACCACTAATTTTATCTCAAACAATAGTAAATCTATAAAACACCATTTATAATCTATAACTCATATCTCCCCATATACCATGTTTATAAAATACCAATCATTTTCTACCCACACTATGTGAGGAAATAAGTTTTATAAGAACATCACCTCAATGTCATTATATTTAAACAAATCACATTAACATGCCTATCGCTATACATGTGATAATAAATTTCCCATTCATGTAAACATGTATATGGCTAGATTCACTAATCACCTTAGTGGAATCACAATATGATAAAAATCCATATATATTGACTCAATATATTATTCTTCCACCTATGGTCCACCCTCTCTTTGAAAAAAAAGAGGGTTATTTGATTGTAACTCCATGATAAATATTTCATAGAAAGATAAACTCCATAATATCCTAAATAAATGCACTATATACTCTTATAAAACACACCTTATGATAATCATCCATCCATTTTTTCAACACTCGTTGCCTATATAATTGGTTGGACCTCAAAAGAACCTTCAATTGTGTCTTATGCTCACCTCCTCCCTCTAGGTACTTATCATGTGCATAAATCTATGAATTAATTTATCCACCCTCCCAATTATACGATAGTTTATATCATGTGAAATATCATGGAGAAGAAAATATCCTTCACAATTCTAATATAATAGTCAAGATATTTCAAATAGGAAAAGATCATGTTGGATATATGACCCACTACCCATTATACTTCCCTACTGTTCCCATGTCACATCCCAACTGATCTTATAACCACACCTACTATTTTTATGGTATTCTACCAAAATATAACAATCAAATCCATGATATATATACTTAATTAAAATAATAATCACATAAATTTTCTAGATAAGTACAATTACCCAAAGAATTTATATAAGAAATCACAATATAATATTTTTCATACACTTTAAACAGCTAAACTCATTTACATTATAAATCCTAAATAATGATCAAATATATCACACATAAGTCATATAATCCCAACATGCCTACCATGATGCATGATTACAAGCTATTTCCTCATTAGGATAATACTTAAAAATCAAAAGGATAAAATTTCTATTAATTTAATTAATAAAATCCGAAATAGAATAACAAAAAACAAAATCATTGTACCCTTAGTGACATGGACTTTATTTCACACTTGTGTAAGAAGATACCCAAAATTTCATTGGTACCATTTTCTAACACATTCCTTTGTCTCCAGTCCACCACAATACAGATATTAAACAAGCCACACTCTTTTCTTAGTTCTAAACACCATTATGTAAAACCACTATGTAACAACATTATTTCAACTTTATAACAAGGCTCACACGTTTACCAACATAGAATGATATGATTGTATAAAATCCAAACATGAATAACTACTATAATTAATTGATCAGTTATCCCTTTAACATTGGTGTACACCCCATACACTAATGTCCACCAACTAATATTAATGTCATATAATGTGATAATTTCAAAACTATACCCTCTAAAAATAAACAACAATACTAAAAAAAAGTGAAATAAATCCCTTATAGCATTTAATGTAACTCCCCAAAATATAAAAATATATTTATTATAGAATGCATGAAACAATGAGTCTCTACAAAACACTACTTTGTCATAACGTAGTCAAGTAAACATAATTTTCCACCTCTGTGATTTGAATTTTGAAAAATTGAAATACATAGTTGCGTTCTATAAGATATATAGAGTCTAATAAGACAAAATTAATTTTTGTAGAATAGTAACATACCCTCATGAATAGTTTCATGCACTTATAAATAGAAATTAATAGTAATGAAAATTAAATAATATAAAAAAATAGAAACTTCACCCATGAATGTATATATACAATTCAGACATCTTAAAAGTGAAACAATTATCATAGTAAAAGTATCTGTATTTTTTATGAAATAAATATTAAAATTACAATTTTATTTTTAATTTAATAATTTAAAAGGAAAAAATATTTTAATAAAATTTAATCACAAATTCTTACATTATTGTCGAATGATTATATGATAATTTTATAGGACCCCGATTATTTTTTCAAGTTCTTAAAAAACATGTTATAGTTTTTAAGTGGTTTTTGGAATAAATAATGATATTATTTATATGATAATTTAAAAATATATAAAAATTTAATTTCAAAAAAATGGAGTTAATTATTGAATTATTCACGTTGAAAAATGGTTAGGGTGAATTTTTGTGATTTTTCTAAAAAATTTGAATTTTTGGTGTATAATAAAAATACAGTTTCTGAGTTTTTGTTAGTTTAATGACATGATAATGATATAACAGTTAAAATAAAAATCTGGTCAACTTTTTTACAGTTATATGTGACATGAGGTGTCCCATGGGGGTAAAACCATGGGAAATACAATGGTAAAGACCATGGATTTTTAAAAACCACTTATGAGGTGTCCCTTTGAAATCATTAAAAAATTCCATCTCTCTTATATTAATACCAATTCATCCATTCGTTTTCTTTCAATCCAAGTCCATCATACATGAAGCTATGGTGGTTTTACTTCCCTATGAGTCCTCACAAGTTTTCTTTAAGCCCCTTATGGTCCCAACAATCATGTTCTAGGATTTACTCTACAAAGTATGGGGACCATTCACTCTCCTCTTTTAGTCAACCCTTATTTTACATTATCTATTTGAATTTTCATTCTCATATATTGGGTTTTGATAGTATGTATTCATATTACTGTACATTTTATTTACTTATGATGATATACCCTTTTTCTCTCATCAATTCATTTTACTTCATTTTCAGCGTCGTCGTTATGCTGACAACTTTTCATAAGGGATCTCTCAACTTTTATTTTATTTTCAAGATCATCTCACATCCTTTTCTCTCCTCACCTCATCTATACAAATGACCATGAAAACTATAGTATCATATATATATTTGAATTATATCTTGTAAATTGATGAACCATCATCAATATTCTTAATCCTTTACTTTTATTTTTATAAATGAAATCATTGTCCATGAGGTTGAAATTAATATCCTTCATGGATGATGAATTTTCATTCTTAAATTTATCCTTCATTACTAATCACGAAAATAATTTAATGGATTAAAAGGAATATAATATATTTATTATAACCTAAGTAATATTCCATAACTATTATATGTACATTTTATTAATTTATATGACAAAACTAGTTCATAATAATCCTAATACCGCCAAATAATAGAACTGGTTGTCATTTAATGATTCATCATAATTCCATGTAACCAAATTATAGAAATGTAAAAAAAAATTCAATATGTTCATAAACAATATGTTATTTCAATTATGGATATTTAAAACCATTACAGAAGAACTCAATTACTTAAATACTAATGAACTGTTTAGGAAAATCTAGAAAACATACACTCTAGAATGACATAATTCAATATCATAACATATCAATAATGGCATAAGAGAACTAAATAAAATTATGATGAACTAAATACATGTATAATAGGTTCTGAAATATGTTATTAATAAGTCTAATTTAATATTCTGTGATCTTATGTTCAAGAGAGGAATTCATTTGGACTTAAGGTAATGGTTTCTTCATCTCACTTCCATTTTTGTGAGACATTCCATCTTCAATACTAATACTTGTGTATGGTGTATGTATACATACAATTTATGTAACATATCAGGAATATATTTATATTCATGTTATTCACTATATCATTATAATATTATTAATTTTGGGGCATACGAATCGTTCGATTACAAAGTGGTAAGGGTTTTAGACCCGAACATCCATTTTCGTTCGGGTTACTTTCATTGTCTAAGTAACTATATGAAATTATTATGTATTATAATTTATTCATCATAAATTCTTTTTAATTGTTTTATATATTTTTACTAACCAGAATACTTCCTTATTTTTTGGGGTGTTAAACATTTTAAAAAGGAATATTCAAAATTATTTCTCAATTACAAACCCAAATTAAGAGATCTTTTGGATTTTATTACATGTTTTCATGTGTACAAGAGAATGTGTTTTAAGTGAAAATTATTTTAATATAAAACTCATTCATTAATGAAAATTGATCATTTATAATTTCTTGATTTAGTATAAAAAACATGTCTTTCTACTTTAAAATTCTCATTAAAACCTTCCTTAAAATACTCTAAAATGATTTAGTTCTAAAGATTCTTAAGAACTATTTTTTCAATATTTCACATCAGTGGGAAATCATTTATGCCAAAAATTTAATTTCAATTTTGTAGTATTTTTTTGGGATACTCATTTTTACTATCTTATTTCATGGAAAATACAATGGATTTTCCAAAAGATTTCTTCTTTCTAATGTAAAAAGGAATTTTCTCATCTCAGATTATCTTTTATGAGATATATTCCATGTTCACCACATACTTCTTACATGTTTCTTATGTAATACCATTTGTTTTTATCATATCTTGAGTTTCCATATTATCATGATATTCTAAGGGATAATGATTTCAATGTTTCAAGGTGGTATAGGGCACATTGGAATGTTTAAGGATTTTTTCTTCAAGGATTTTCAATGGTCTATTTTAAAAAGTATCTACATCTATGTCAACATCCTTTGTTGAAACAAGTAATTAATTGAGGATTAACCATTATGATATCATCCACCTTGTTTTATTTAATGAATTACAATTATTTTTACTATGGATGTGCTATATTGAAACCATTCACAATATTACTCTTAGTGGTTAGCCTTTATGATTAATGATTTGAAAAGTTATTTATATGTCATATGTTAGTTTTAATAAGAATTTTTATATTATTTTATTTCATCCCCATTCATAATTGGAATGAATTAGAAATATTAAGTGTCGTTTGGGGCCTACTATAGCTCCTTGGGGGATTGTTAGGTCTCATGAGACAAACTACGGTCTTGGCACAAGGCCTTGACAAAATGATTATTTTTTGTCTTGGAACGATGCCTTGACGGTATATTTATGATGCTCCACATTATGCATTCCCACATTTTAAAAATATTATTCATGGTTCATCTGATTATTCTACTAGTATAATACACATGATTATGCTTTATTATGGCATTAATTACTCATCTCTTATTCCTTCTATAATGTGTTCACGTTTTTGTTAAAGGTAAATGTTTTTATTTATTCAACATGCCTAATGTTTATATATCGTCTCTTATATTCCATACTCTTACTAAGTATTTTATCTCACACATTTATTATGTTTCATTTTCGTAGGATACGAAGAAGTAAATTATGAATTATTTACTAGTATAATCTATAAGGAATGGATGTTTCTAATGGATCAAATTAGTGTTGTTTTCCTTTCAAGATGTAATGTTGAACTTATTTATGAATCTTTTTTCTAAATTATACTAAAATACATTGTCCATCAGGATGTATATTCCCAATTTATATGCCAATGTAACAAAATAAGGCACCATCTCAAGGAAACTGGGGTTGGGTCCTTACCATCGGTATCAATGGATGTTTAGTAGCAGACATGGAAACAATATTTGAAAATATAGATTATGTAACAAATCCCTAAGGTAGTATTTGAGGACAAACAAACATGAACGTCCTAGAATCACAGTAATGAAAATATTAGGTGGATATTTCTCGAATGTATATCCCTTTCTAGATACAAACTGGTAGAGTTGGATCTTGCATAAATTAACCTAGGAATGAAAACTCCGATAAGGATTTTCAGACATGTCCCGGGGTATCCAAGTACACGACAATGGTTATTTCCACACATTTGATATTGACACTCTCTGGGGATATTCTTAGGATAAGTCACATTTTTTACCCACCATTATAAAGGATAAATTCCCCAAAAGTAACCGAAAATATATGGTTCTAGTATTTATGATGCATAAATTTAGGCACAGTGCTATACCATGTTTAGAGTCATAGAGAGGATATAATGACACTAACTAATATATAATAATGAATTGAATTTTAATGGATCCTAGCAGAAGAAATGTGAACTTCACCAATTCATGAGATGTGATGAGTAAGAAAGATCATATCTCTAAATTGTTAAGCCATCACTTCAATGGATGATTGTCTCCCAAGTATCGTCATCAGATGAGGAAATAGTATCATGTGTTCACAAGGTATGTAAAGATATCTCTGAGTCCAATAGCATTGAAAGGAAGAAAAAGAACAAACTGGTGGCTGGAAAATTGGATAAAGGGAAGAAGAGAAGGATGTATTTTCCCACATGTGATAATTGTGGAAAGAAACACCTTGGTATATTCTTGAGTAGAAAAGGAGTTTTTTTAAAGTGTGGAGAGAAAGGAAACCATGATCATAATTTCAAGACAAGGAATGATTTTCCCTATATTCAATGCTTTAACCACAAGGATATCAGACACTATTTGAATCAATGTCCTAAGCGTTAATGGAATATACCACAAATGATGATTTTTAATAATGATCTAGATATTATATTAACATAGATGAAGTAGAATGAATAATATTCTTAATCCAGAATAATTTCATTTGAATATTTTGTCATTATTATACAGGTCGTAAGAATTATGTGATTTGTAAGGATTTTACTGTAGTACTATTTCATTAAGGATTTGAGGTCTTACAGTGAATGGTACAAAGAAAAAGTGATTCAGTAGAAAGTTAAACTATTTAAAAATCACATTATTGGGGGATAGACCACCCTTAATATATATATCTCATGTTGAGATAACGATGAAGAAATTATTGATTCATATATGTACTGACTATCTTAGAACTGATTATTAACTTGTCAAGAAGTGGACTATACTATCATAAATGGAGATTAAATCACTTTTGGATTTATGGAATACATGCTATAACATATATCTTACAAAAGGAATAAAAAGGAATGAATGTTTCCGATATGGGTTTTTTGGTAATTTATGTTATTGCCATATTTCAAGATAATACATGATGATTTTATTAATATGTTTGGAATGTGAATTTTATAGTTTCTTCTTATTGATTAAGGGTTAATGATAAGTTTATCATGTAAATTTAAGGTCCTTCAATATAACGTGTTCAATAATTATATTTTGGAATCATTAGCCATTTATGAAATGGTTTAAGTTTATCTTAATATGGGTTTTAGAGTTTCAGGTTGCTACAAGATGGTTTAGTTATTATACCTTAACCATTTTTTCTAATTAGAATGCATAGTTTTGTGGAAACCAATTATTTTTCCATTCCTCATATTAATAAAATATTTTAATAATATTCTTGATGTGGTTTTCCCACAATGAAATTTTCAAGTATCAACCATTAACTTTCAATGTTAAATTTCAAATTTTGAGGGTGAAATTTTTGTAATGATGGAATAATGAAACAACTAATTAAATTAAAAAAAGTTTTATTATAGAATTCATGAATCACTAAGTCTCTAAAAACAAGAATTTTTTAAAACCAAGTCAAGTAATCTTAATTTTTTCACGTCTGCGATATGAATTTTGAAAAACTAACATACACGTTTGTGTTTAGTTTTATATTTAGAGTCTGATAAGAAAAACATAATTTTTTTGGAATAGTAACATACCCGTAAGAATAATAAAATACCCTTATGAATATTAATGAATAATATGTCATATTAAATCATATAAATGGTTTTTAAACATCACCCAATAATTTATAAATATAATTTAGACATTTTAAAATTAAAAAACAATCAAAGTATAAGTATTATTATTTTCAATGACATAAATATTTAAATTACACTTTTTTTATTAATTTAATAATTTTAATCGAAATTTATTTTCTTAAAAAGTAATATAAAATTGTCACTTTATTGTATTATGATTATAAGATAATTTTACAGGCCCATGATTAATTTCTCAAGTTCTTATAAAATGAGTTATAGTTTTAAAGTATATGCTTCATGAAATATTATTTTCTGTAAAAATTAATTTCAAAATATTTAGAAAATTATTTTCAGAAAATTGAATTAATTTTTGAAATCTACATGTCGAGAAATGGTTCAAGTGAATTTTTTTGGGATTTTTCAAAAATACTTGATTTATTCGTGAATAGTAAAATTACAGTTTTGAGTTTTATGTAGTTTAATGACATCATAATGATGTTATAATTAATATAAAAGGATGGTTTACTTTTTTACAGTAAAATATGACATGAGGTGTCTCATGTAGCTTAATACATGGGAAAATAACATGTGATATCCCACGGTTTTGCAAATACCACTAATGAGGTGTCCCTTTGAAATTATTAAAAAACTTCCTCTCCCTTCTATAAATACCCACTCATCCATTCATTTTCATTCATTAAAAATCAAACATCATCTTAGATCTGGTATTTTTATCTCCCTATGAGTCCCCCCATGGTTTCCCTAGTCATTTTAAGTCCCTACCTTTATGTTCTAGGAGTTACTCAATAAGGTAAGGGAACTATTCAACCTCTTCTATTAGTTAACACTTATTTTTTGATATATTTTTTATATTTCCATTATCATATTTTGGTGTTTAATATTATGTATCCCTATTAATGTACTTTTTATTTCCATATGATGAGATACCTGTTTTATCAAATTAATTTATTTTATGAAATTTTAAGTGACGACGTTAGGCTGCCGAATTTTAATAAGGGGTCACTCAACTTTTATTTTATTTTCCAGTTCATCTCATTTATTTTTCTCTCTTCACCTCCTCTGTACAAAAAACCATGATAAAACTAGTATAATATACATAATGTAAGTATAAAATTTGAATGGAATAACCATCAACAATATTCTTAATCCCTTCATTTTATTTTTATAAATGGAATCAACTTCGATGAGGTTCCAATTTATAAACTTCGTGGATGACAACATCTCATTTTTCAATTTCTCCTTCATTACATGTCATGAAAATATTTAGATGGTTGAACAGGATTATAATATACGTATTATTATATAATTATAATTTAATAACTAGTATATGTACATATTATTATTTTATATTACCAAACTAATTCATAATAATCCAAATAATGCCAAATAATCGAAGTGGTTGTCATTTATTGATTCATCATCATTCCACGTAATAAAATTATATAAATGAGCATTAAAAATTATGTATGTTAATAAATAATATTTAATTTCAATTATTTATAATTAAAACCACTACACAAGAATCATATTACTTAAAAACTAATGAATTGTTTATGAAAATCAAGAAAACAAACAATCTAGAACAACATAATTCAATATAAAAACATATCAATAAAGTAATTAGTTAACTAAACAGAAATATGGTGATCTAAATACATGTATAAAATTTTATTAAATACGTTATTAATAATTCTAATTTCATATTATAAGATCTTATGTTCAAGAGGGGAACACATTCGAGCTTAAGGTAATTGTTTCTTCATCTCACTTCCATTTTTGTGAGATTTTCCATATTCACTACTAATACTTTTGTATGATGTATGTATAAATCACATTGATGTAACATGTAAGTAATATCTTTATTTTAATTTTAATTAATGCATCATTTTAATATTATTAATTTTGGGGTATACGAATTGTTTGATTATAGAGTGGTAAGGGTTCTCACCCGAACATCCATTTTCATTCGGGTTACTTTCATTGTCTAATAGCCACTAAGAAATTATTATGTATCATTATTTACTCTTTAGAAATTCTATGTCAGTGTTTTATATATTTTTAATGACCAGTATAATTCATTATTTTATGGGGATTTACATGTTTCAAAAAGGAATGTTCAAAATTGTTTCTCCAATACATGCCCGATTCAATGGATATTTTCAAATTGTTACCCATTTTAAAGTGTACACCAAAATCTTTTTTAATCTACCTTTATTTTTATAAAAACTCTCATTCTATACTTAAAAATTATCTTTGACCATTTCTTGATTTAAAATAACAAATGGGTCTTTCCACATTAAAATTCCCTTTAATACTTTCCTTAAAATGCTCTAAAATGATTTAGTTTTAAATATTCTTAAGAACTATTTTTACATGATTTCACTTTAGTGGGACATCATTTACACCTAAAATATAATTTCAATGTCCTTGTATTTTATTTTCTGGGATATTAATTTTTAAAAATGGCTTTCCTGGAAAATACAAATGATTTCCCAAAATAACTCTTCTTTCAAAAGTAAAAAAAGGATTTTTCTCATCTCTCTTTATCTTTTATGAGATATATTCCTTGTTTACCAATTAATTCATACAATTGGTGTATGTACTAGAATTTGTAAAATAATATCAGGAGTCTCTGTATTATCATGCTTTTCTAAGGGATTATGATTTGAATGTTTCATGGTGGTTTGGGACACATTGGAATGATTATAGATTATTTCCTCAAGGATTTTCAATGGTCTCATTTAGTAGTATATTAATCTAATTCAAAAACATTTTTTGGAACTTATACGTCATTAAGGTTTAACACATATGATAAAATCAACATTATTTTGACTGTGGATGTGCTATCTTGAAAACAATTGTCATATTACTCTGAATGGTTAGTGTTTATGATTAATGAATGGGGTATGTTATTTAAATGACATATGTTAGTTTAAATATGAATGTGTATATTGTTTATGTCTATAAAAATTCATAAGAGGAATTCATTGGACTTAGTAAGTGTCGGGTGGAGCCCGTTATAGCCTCGTGGTGCATCGGTAGGTCTCATGAGACAAAATACGGTCTTGGCATCAGTCCATGACAAAATGATAATTTATGGTCATGGCACAAGGCCTTGACAGTATTATTATTATGTCCCGCATTATGAATTACCTCATTATTAAAATATCATTGATGGTTCATGTGGTTATTATACTATTAGAATACCCATAATTATTTTATATAATGGAATTACTTACTCATCTCTTATTCCTTCCATAATTTGTTCATGTTTATGTTAAAGGAATACGTTTTTAGTTATTCAACTTGCCTAACATTTATATATATTCTACTATATTGCATACTCTTATAGAGTGTTTGAGATCATCCCATTCTTATGTTTCATTTTCCCAGGATATGAAGAAGTAAATTATGAATGATTTTCAAGCATTATCATTGAGGCATGGGTGTTCCTAATGGAAAACAATAGCGTTGTTTTCCTTTCAAGATGTAATGTTGAACTGATCTATGAATCTTAATTCCTAAATATACTAAACTACATGGTACTTTTGGGAGCTTATTCCTTGTTTATATTTCAATGTAATAAAATAAGGCATCATCTTTAGTCAACAAGGGTCAAGGCCTTACAGTTTGTATAAATAGAGAGTTTAGCTGCAAATTTGGAAACTAAATCAGAAAATGTACATTACGTAACAATTCCAGAAGGTAGTATTTAAGGAAAAACATACAAGAATGTTATAGAATCATGGTAAGAAATAGATTCTATAAATATTTCAAGAAAATAAAACCATGACTGGATATAAAGAGTTAGAGATTGCTCTGGCATAGATGTGTATAAGAGTGAGAACTCTGACAAAGAGTTTCGAGATTGTACATGGGGTATCCATGTACATGAAAATGGGCCTTTCTACTATCCTTGTATTGACACTCCTGGGGGACATGCTTAGGATAATTTAATTTTTATTCACCGACCATTAGGATGTATTTATTCCCTCAATGTAATCATAATATATGGTTCTAGTTTTTGCGATGCATAAAATTATTCAAGGTGTTATACCATGATTAGAGACATAGAGTGTTTATAATGTTACCAGCTAATATATATTATGGAATTTATTATAAATGTGTCGTAGTAGAGGAAATTATAACTTCACCAATGCATGAGATTCCATGATTAAGAAGGATCATATCTCTGATGGTATGAAGCCATCATTTCAAAGGAATATTGTCTCTTATTTGTCCTCATCAGATAAGAAAATAGTATCTTGTGTTGACAAGGTATGAAAATACTTCTTTGAGTCTTATTTCTATGATGTGATTAAAAAGAAAAATAATATGGATGGAAAAAAATGGATTATTGGAAGAAGAGAAAAATGTATTTTCCCACATGTGATAATTGTGGAAGGAAACACCTTGGTATATTCTTGAGAGTAAAAGGAGTTTGATTTAAGTGTGGAGAAAAAGGACACCATGCACATAATTTCACGAAAATGACTGAATTTCCCAATATTCAATGCTTCAATTACAATTATATGGGACACTATGTGAGTCGATATCCAAAGAATCAAAGGAATATAACCCAAATGATGATTTTGGATAATGTTCAAGTTATGATGCAACTACAGATGAAGTAGAATGATTAATATTCCTAGTAAATAATCATTTCATTTTAATATTTTTTAAGTGTTGTACTGGTTGTAAGAATTATGAGATTTATAAGGATTGTACTACAATACTATTTCATTGTAGATTTGAGGTGATGTGGTGAGTGGTAAAAATGAAAAGTGATTCATGAGAAAGATAAACTTTGTAGGAAACACAGGACTGAGGGATAGACCATCCTTAATATATATATATAAATCTCATGTTGAGATAATGATGAAGAAATTTTTGATTTAGATAAGTACTGACTACATTCTAACTGATTATTGACTTTTCAAGAAGTGGTCTATACTATCATCGTTGGAGATTACAACAATTTTGGATTTATGGAATATATACAATAACATGTATCTTGCTTAAGGAATACATAATAATGCATGTCTCTGATATAGTTTTTATGGTAATTCATGTTATTACCATATTTCAGGATGATACATGATGATGTTATTCACATGTTCGGAATGTAAATTTTATAGCTGCTTCTTTTTTATTAAGGGTTAATGATATGTTCCTCTTGGAAATTTAAAGGCCATTATTATAATGTGTTGAATAATTAAATTTTGGAATTATTAATTATTTACGAAATGGTTTAGGTTTATCATTGTTTGGGTTTTAGAGTTTAATGCAACTACATGATTGCTTGGTTATTCTTCATTGACCAGGATTTCCAATTAGAATGCATTGTTTTGTAGTAATCAAATGATTTTTCCCTTTCCTCTTATTAATAGAAAACATTAACTAATTCTTAATTTTATTTTACAACATGGGAATTTTGATGTATCATCCATTATCTTTCAATGCTCTATTTCAAATTTCGAGGATGAAATTTTTTAGGAAGGAATAATGCAACACCCCAAGAATTTACAAATAGATTTATTATAGAATGCATGAAAAACTAAGTCTCTACAAAACACCACTTTGTTATAACCTAGTCAAGTAAATATAATTTTTCCACCTCTATAATTTGAATTTTTTAAAACAGACATACACGGTTGCATTCAATAAGATATTTAGAGTCTGACAAGAAAACCTTAATTTTGGTTGAATAGTAACATACCCTTATGATTATTATTTATTACTAAATCATATAGAAAATATAATCTTCAAAAATTAATGTCTAAATACTATTTATACGTTTTAAAAGTGAATAAATGATCAAAGTATATGTATTGGTATTTTTGTATGACTTAAATATTTAAAATTAAAATTTTCGGATTAATTTAAAAATTTAAAATGGAAATGTATTTTCATAAAATGTAATCAAAAATTGTTAATTTATTTTCTTATTATTATAAGATAATTTTATAGGACCTTAATTAATTTCTCAATTTTATATAAAATGAGTTATGGTTTTAAGGTGGTTTTTTATAATAAATTTTGATTTTATTTAAAAATTAAATTAAAAAAAATTTAAAAAAATTTCAATAAATGGAGTAAATCGTTGAAATCTACACGTCTAAAAATTTTTAGGTTGAATTTTTGAGATTTTTCTAAAATACATGATTTTATCTGGATATTAAAAATACAATTTTGAGTTCTCAGATGTTTAATGACATCATGATGACATAATAATTAAAATAAAATCCGGGCATACATGTGTACAGTAAAAGATGACATGAGTTGTTCCTCCACTAGCTCTAAGGCCCTTCATTTTTTATTGATATATAATATTCAACCTTTAAATGGGTAGGTGGAACCTTTACAAGGCCTATAGGCGTATGCATTACATGGCCCATTGGTCTTAGATGAATTCATTTCTCATTGGTTTAAAACATTACATACAACCCAAACTAACTACGTGGAAATGCTCCTCCCGGCATCTTCATCATGAAATTAGCTATCCACATTCACATGACTGCTTGGTTAGGCTTTCGCATGCATGAATAAGCTTGTACCGAGAGCATGTGTCATACCCTCTCATTTTTTCAGTGTGTCGATCTTCTATTATGGTGAAATCCTCTTTCTCAACCTTCTTCTAGAGATTGTTCCTTGTTGATTTTCGAGTTCTCATCTGCACTTAAGGTGGTCGAAAGGCCTGGGGGTGGCCCGAAGACCTTACTGTCCTGAAGGCCTATGTGGCTCGAAGGACATAATGGACTAATGAAACAAATCGGTGGCCCAAAGGCCCAAACGGGTGAATATTCCCAGCTGCAATAGTGCCAAACATTACCTTCTACTATCCCCGCTACTGTACAACTAGAGTTCCTCTACAGTACTGCTACAGTGACCTGAAATTACGCCTCTTCCTACATTTGATCTCGGGTTGCTTGGATACACTTAAGAAGTTATCACCAACCAGGTTGTGGATCATGTTCACATGACGTGTCCAAGGTGGCTAAAACCATAGACAAATACCATGGTTAGGCACATGGTTTTTCAAAAACCTTTAATGAGGTATCCCTTTGATATTATTAAAAGAACTCCCTCTCTCTTCTATAAATACCCACTCATCCATTCATTTTCATTAAATCCAAATCCCTCATCCTCGATGCTATGAGGGTTTTACCTCCCTAGTAGTCCTCCATAGGTGTCCTTAATCCCCCATGGTCCCTAAATTCATGTTCAAGGAGTTACTCTACATTTTTTTGAAACCCTTCACCCTCATCTTTTGGTCAAGACTTCTTTTATGTTATCTCTTTGAATTTGCATTATCATATGTTGGGTTTTATATTATGTATCCCTCCAAATTTAGTTTTGATTTCCATATAATTAAAATCCATTTTCTCTCATAAATTCTTTTTATGAAATTTTAAGTGACGTCGTTAGGGTGCCGACTTTTCATATGGGAACTCGCAACTTTTATTTTATTCAAGCTCAACTATTTTCTTTTTTTATTCACCTCATCTATCCAAATGACCATGATTAATATATTATATTCTATATACTATAATTATATCTTGTATATGGAATAACCATCATCGCTATTCTTAATTCATATATTTAATTTTTCAAAACGAAATCAACATCCATGGGGTTCCAATTTATAACCTTAATGGATGACAAAGTTTCGTTATTAAAATTATCATTCATTACTGGTAATAAAACCATTTATATGGATTAACTAGACTATAATATATTTATTATAACCTAATGAATATTCATGAACTAGTATATGTTCATTTTATTAATTTATATGGAAAAACTAGTTCATATTAATTCAAATTCTGTCAAATAATTGAAGTTGTTTTCATCTAATGATTCATCCTCATTCCTTGTAAAATATTATATAAATGAACATTAATAATTCTGTATGTTCTTAAATAATATTTAATTTCAATTATATAGATTTAAAATCATTCCCCCAAGAACTCCTTTACTTGAAAACAAGTGAACCTTTTATGAAAATCAAGAAAACAAACTCTCTGTAATGACATAATTCAATATAATAACTCATCAGTAAGGACACAACTGAACTAAAAATAATTATTATGAATAAAATAAATGTCTAATAATTTATGATATAAGTTATTAATATTTCATATTCCATATTCCATGATCATATGTTCAATAGAGGAACACATTCAGACTCAAGGTAAGGGTTTCTTCATATCAATTCCATTATTGTTAGATTTTCCATATTAACTACTAATACATGTGTATGGGGTATGTATACAGCCTTTGACACAACATATAAATAATATAATTATTTTTATTGTATTAAATATATCATTTTAATATTATTAATTCTATTCTATACGAATAATTTGATTACAAAGTGGTAAGGGTTTTCCACCCGAACATCCATTTTCATTCGGGTTACATCCATTGTCTAATTACCTCAATGAAATTCTTATGTATTATTATGTAATCATCTTTAATTAATTTTAATTGTTATATATATGTTTACCAACCATAATAATTCTTTATTTTATGTGTCTTTACACGTTTTAAAAATGATCTTTCAAAATTATTTCTCAAATAGAAACCCGATTCAAGGGATCTTTTCGAATTGTTACCCATTTCCGTGTGTTCACCATAATCTATTTCAAACCCCCGTTATTTTAAGAAAACACTAATTAAATGATGAAAATGATAAAGGATAATTTCTAGATTTAATATAACAAACCTGTCATTCCACTTTAAAATTCTCTTTAATACTGTCCTTGAAGTGCTCTAAAATGATTTAGTTTTAAAGAATATTTAGTACACTTTATACATGATTTCACTTCACTGGGACTTCATTTAGGCCTAGAATATAATTTCAATGTCCTTGTATTTTATTTTCTAGGATATTTATTTTTAGAAACTAATTTCATGGAAAATACAAATGAATTTCAAAAAAACCCTTCTTTCCAATATAAAAATTAATTTTCTCATCTGACATTATCTTTTATGTGATATATTCCATGTTCACCACATATTTATTATATTTTGTGTATGTAATGACCTTTGTTATATCAAATCAAGATTCTCTATATTCAAATGATATTCTAAGGAACTATTATTTGAATTTTTCAAGGTTGTATGGGACACTTTTGAATTTTTTAGGATTAGTTCCTCATATATTTTTAATGGTCTCATTTAAAAGTATCTTCATCAATGTCAACATCCATTGTTGAAATATGTACTTCCTTGAGGTTTAACCCCTATGATATCATCCACCTTGTTTTATTTAATGGTTTATAATTAGTTTAACTATGGATATTATATCTTGAAACCATTCACCATATTACTCTGAATGGTTAGAGCTTATGATTAATGATTGGGGAATGTTATTTACCTGTCATATGATAGTGTCAAAATGAATGCATATATTATTTATGTATATATACATTCACATGATAAACACATTGGACTTACTATGAGTCAGGTGGGGCTTGCTCTAGCCCCTCATTGCATTGGTAGGCCTCATGAGACAAACAACAGTCTTGGCACAAGGCCTTGACAAAATGATTATTTATTGTCTTGGCATGTGGCCTTGACAGTTTGGTTATGATGTCCCACATTATGAACTCCCTAATTATGAAAATAGTATTTATGGATTATGTGGTTATTTAACAAGTTGAATACCCATGATTATGTTATATTATGGCATTGCATACTCAGCTCTTATTCCTAGCACAATGTGTTCATGTTTTTGTTAAAGGCATAATTTTTTAGTTATTCAACATGCCTATCGTTTATATATCTTATGATGTATTACTAACTCTTACTGAGCATTTGATCTCACCCATTTCTTATTTATCATTTTCCCATGATATGAAAAAGTAAATTATGAATGAATTTCCAACATAATATATGAGTCATTGATGTTCCTAAAGGAAACAAATAGGGTTGATTTCTTATCAAGATGTAATGTTGAACTTATTTATGTATAATGCTAAAAAAGATACTAAAATACTTTTTCCATTAGGATTAATATCCCCTGTTTATATGCCAATGTAATAATGTAAGGCACCATCTCTGAGAAACCGGGGTCGGTTCCTTACAGTTGGTATCAAAATATGTTTTATAGAAAACACGTAAACTTGTTTTGAAAATGTCGATTAGGTAACAAAGACCAAAGGTATTATTTGAGTAAAAACATACAAGAACGTCTTAGAATGATGGTAAAGAAGATATTTCATAGATATTTCTAGAAAATAAATCCTTTTAAAAATAGAAACTGTAAGAGGTGGCTCTGGCACAGATGTTCCTATGATTGAAAACTCCAATAAGGAGATTTGGGATTGACCTAGGGTTCCCTGGTACATAACAATGGTCCTTGATACACTCTAAGTATTGACACTCTTGAGTAAAATTCATAGGACAATTGACACATTATTTACCCACCATTATGAAGGATTTAGACCCCCAATGTAACTAAAATATATGGTTATAGTATTTCTGATGCATAAATTTATGCTAGATGTTATACCATGTTTAGAGTCACAGAGAGTTCAAAATGTTACCAGATGATATATAATATGGAATTGATTAGATAAGAATCCTTGTAGAAGAAATGATAATCTCATGATTACAAGAGATGTGAAGAGTAAGATGGATCATATCTCTGATGGCCATATGACGTCATTTCAATGGAAGATTGTCTCTCATGTATCCTAATCATATGAGGAAATAGTATCATGTGTTAATAAGTTATGTAATAACTTCTATGTGTCCAATGTATTTGAAGGGAAGAAAAATAATAAGAGGATGGTAGGTAAAAACCTGGATAAAGGGAAGAAGATAAAATTTAATGTTCCCACATTTGATAATTTTGGAAGGAAACACCTTGGTATATGGATGAAAGGAAAAGGAGTTTCCTTCAAGTGTGGAGAAAAAGGAAACCATTCTCATAATTTCACGACAAGGAAAGAATTTCCCTATATTCAATTCTTAAACTGCAAGGATATGGGATTCTATGAGAATCAATGTCCCAAGCATCAATGTAATATATCCCAAATTATGATTTTGGATAATGATCATGTTATGATGCTACCGTAGATGAAGTAGAATGATTAATATTCCTTGTAAAGAATCATTTCATTTGAATATTTTTTCAATATTGTACTGGTTGTAAGAATTGAGAGATTTATTAGGATTGTACTATAGCACTGTTTCATTAAGTATTTGTGGTCATATGGTGAATAGTACTAAGGAAAAGTGATTTAGTAGAATGTTAAACTTTTTAGAAAATATATGATTAAGGGATAGACAACCAATACTATATATATCATATGTTGAGATAATGACGAGTAAATGATTGATTCAGATAAGTCGTGACTACCATAGAACTGATTATTGACATGTCGAGAAGTGGTTTATAATATCCTCAATGGAGATTACAACACTTTTGGATTTAAGGAAAATATCCAAAAACATGTACTTTACTTTTGTAATAAAGATGAATGAATGTTTCTAATATGGTTTATATGGTAATTAATGTTATTACAATATTTCGATAGGATACATGATGATGTTATTAACATGTTTTGAATGTGAATTTTAGAGATGCTTCATATTGATTAAGGGTTAACGATAAGTTCATCCTAGACATTTATATCCCTTCATTATAATGCATTGAATGATTATATTTTGGAATTATTAACCATTAAGAAAATGGTTTAAGTTGATCTTTTTATGGGTTTTAGAGATTAATATTGTTACATGATGGTTTGTTAATTCTTCCTTGACAATTTTTTCCGATTATAATGTGTTGTTTTGTAGTAACTAATGATTTTTCCATTCCACTTATTAATATAATATTTTAACTATACTCATGAAGTGGTATTCCCATAAGGGAGTTTTTATGTATCAATAATTATCTTTCGATGTTCAATTTCAATTTTTTAGGACAAAATTTTGGTTAGGAGGGAATAATGTGATTACCCTAGAATTTATAAATAGATTTATTATAGAATGCACGAACCACTCGGTCTCTACAAAAAAAAAACTTTGTAATATCCTATTATAGTAATAACAAATTTTCCACCTCTCTGATTTGAATTTTAAAAAACTAACAAACACAATTGTGTTGAGTAAGATATTTAAAGTCTGATAAGGCAAACATAATTTTTTGGTAAATAGTAACAGACCCTCATGAATAGTGATATTCCCTTAAAAATAGCAATGAATAGTAATGAGTAGTAAATGATATAAAAAATATAAAATTCACCCATGAATGTATAAATAAAATTTAGACATCATAAAAGTGAAAAGGCGATCATAGTATAGTTATTGGTACTTTTGTATGACATAAATAATTGAATTTCAAATTCTTGATTAATTTAATAATTTAAAATGGAAATTTATTTTCATAAAATGCAATGAATAATTGTTAAATTATTTTCTTAGGATTATAAGATAATTTTATAGGTTCTTAACTAATTTATCAAGGTCTTATTAAACTAGTTATATTGTTAAAGTGGTTTTTTTGAAGAAAATATTATTTTATTTAACAATTAAATTAAAAAAATCAGAAAAATATTTCTTAAAAATGATTTTAATTTTTTAATTCTGCGTGCTGAAAAATTATTCGGATGAATTTTTGGGATTTGTCTAAAATAAGTTAATTTTTCTTGAATAATAAAAATACAGTTATGTGTTTTAGAAGTTTAAAGACACCATAATGCCAAAATAATTAAAAGAAAAGTCTGGATGACTTTCTTATAGTAATATATGACATGATGTGTCCCAAGTTGCTAAAAAATGGTCAAATACCATGGTAAATACCATGGTTTTTCCAAACCAACTAATGATGTGTCCCTTTGAAATTATTAAAAATCTCTGAATCTCTTCTATAAATATCCACACATCCATTCGTTTTTATTCAATAAAAATACATAATCTTTGATTCTATTGTGTTTTAACCTCACTAGGAGTCCTCCGAAGGTGTGCTTAATCCCCCATGGTCCCAACCATCATGTTCTATGGGTTACTCTACATGGTAATGGAACCTTTCACTCTCCTCTTTTAGTCAACACTTCTTTTATGTTATCTCTTTGAATATCCATTCTCATATGTTGGAGTTTTATATAATGTACCACTACTACATTAATTTTTATTTATATATGACTATATACCCCTTTTATCTCATCAATTCATTTTTTGAAATTTTATGCGATGTTGTTAGGTTGCTGAATTTTCATTAGGGATCTCTCAACATTACTTTTATTTTCATGTTCATAACTTTTCTTTTTCTCTACTCACCTCCTCTATCCAAATGACCATGATAACTACAAAATCATATTTATACATTACATATATCTCATGAATGGATTAACCATCAAAAATATTTTTATTCCCTCCCTTTTATTTTTATAAACGAATTGAACGTCTTTAAGGAATGAATTTCTAACCATCGAGGATGATGAAGTTTTGTTATTTAATTATTCCTTTATTACTAGTTGTTGAAACAGACTATAATATATGTATTATAACCTAATCAATATTATGGAACTAGTATATGTACATATTATTAATTTATATGACAAAACTATTTCCTAATAATCCAAATAACGCCAAATAATCAAAGTGGTTGTCATATAACAATTCATCATCATTTCATACTACCAAATTATATAAATGACCATTAACAATTCTTTATGTTCATAAATAATATTTAATTTCAATTATGGAGATTTAAAACCATTCCACAAGAACTACATTACATAAAAAAGTGAACTGTTTATGAATATCCTAAAAACAAACACTCTTGAACAATATATTTCTATATAATAACTTATAAATAAAGAAATAAGTGAACTAAATGGAATAATGATGAACTAAATAAATGTATAATAGGTTCTAAAATAATTTATTAATAAGTCTAATTTCATATTACAGGATCGTAACTTCAATAGCGGAATGAATTCAGGCTTAATGTATGGATTTCATTATCTCACTTTCATTTTTGTGAGATTTTCCGTATTCTCTACTCATACTTATGTATGATGTATGAATACATACTATTTATGTAACATATCATTGATATCTTTATTTTCATGTAAATCAATGTATAATTTTAAT
The DNA here is from genome assembly GCA_963277665.1 of Viscum album. Classification (NCBI taxonomy): domain Eukaryota; kingdom Viridiplantae; phylum Streptophyta; class Magnoliopsida; order Santalales; family Viscaceae; genus Viscum; species Viscum album. Next base: position 284,022,345 of record OY728153.1, on the reverse strand, counting down.
ATTATTAATTTTAGGTCCTACAAATCATTTCATTACAAAGTAGTAAGGGTTATCTACCCGAACTATCATTTTCATTTGGGTTACATTCATTGTTTAATTACCTCTATGGAATTATTATGTATTATTATGTAATAATAATAAATTCATTTTATTTGTTTTATATATGTTTAAAAACTAGAATAATTCCTTATTTTATGGGGAGTTACACGTTTTAAAGGAACATTCAAAATTATTAATCTAATACAATCCAGAGTCAAGGGATATCTTCGTATTGTTACCCGTTTTCAAGTGTACATCAGAATCTATTTTAATCACACTTTATTTTAAAAAAAACAATAATTATATAATTAAAAATGATATTGGAACATTATTTTTCATTTAATATAATATACATGTCTTTCCACTTTAAAATTCTCTTTAATACTTTACTTAAAATGCTCTAAAATGATTTTTTTTTCTAAAATATCATAAGAACTTATTTTACATGATTTCACTTCAGTGGGACATAATTTATGCCTAAATTATAATTTCAATGTCCATGTATTTTATTTTCTAGGATATTCATTTTTAAAACCTGATTTCATGGAAAATAAAAATGATTTTCTAAATAAACTAATCTTTCCAAAGTAAAAAAAATTCTCATCTCACTTAATCTTTTATGAGATATATTCCATGTTCACCAATTACTTCATAACTGTGGGTTATGTACTGCCCTTTTTTATTTCATATAAAGAGTCTTGGTATTCTCATGATATTCTAAAAGGTTATGTTTTGAATTTTTCAACATGGTATGAGATACTTTGGAATGTTAAAGGATAATTTCCTCTAGTATTTTCAATGGTCTCATATTAAAGTATCTTCATCTATATCAACATACATAGTTGAAACATGTAAATAATTGATGTTTAAACACTATTATATCATTAAAATTGTTTTATTGAATGGTTTATTATTACTTTTACTGTGGATGTGCTATCTTGAAACCATCACCATATTAATCTAAATGGTTAGAATTTATAATTAATGATTGGGGAATATTATTTACACGACATATGTTGGTTTTAATAGTAATTTTTATATTTTATATGTTTATCACCACTCATAAGAAGAATGAATTAGACTTATTGAGTGTTGGGTGGGCCGTCTATATCCCCTCGGTGCATCGGTATGTCTGATCATACAAACTACTGTCGTTGCACAAGGCATTGACAAAATGATTTTTTATGGTCTTGTCATGAGACCTTGACGGTATGGTTTTGATATTCCACATTATGAATTCCCACATTATGAAAATACTATTTATTTTTCATGTGGTTATTCGACTAGTAGAATACCCAATATTATGTTATATTATGTCATCACTTACTCAGCTCTTATTCATGCCATAATGTGTTCATGTTTTTTTGTTAAAGGAATATGTTTTTTGTTATTCATCCTCCGTAATGTTTATAAATCTTCTGCGATATTTCTTACTCTTAATGAGCATTTGATCTCATCAATTTTTTATGTTTCATTTTCCAAGGATATGATGAAGTAAATTATTAATGATATACAGGGATAATCTAGGAGTCTGGGATGTTCCTAATTGAAGAAATTTGTGTTTTTTCCTTCCAAGATGTAATGTTAAACTTATTTATTCAACTTGTTTCAAAAATCTACTAAATTACTTAGTCCTTCCGGATGAATATTCCTTGTTTATATGGAAATGTAATAAAATAATGCACCCTCTCCAGGAAACTGGGGTCGGGACCTTACATTAAAAAATAACTAATAATATATATTTGACATGAAAATTAAATTATTAATATTATAATAATGTTATACAAGTGTCAACAGATCACTTGTAGGATGATCACATATGTACATAGAGAAAGTATCCAAAACTAAACCACTCGTCATTAAAGAACTTCTAGACCTATCATTAAAACCATATCATCTAGAATGAACACTATCATAAAATCCATATTCACTAAGCTCTAAAAAATGAAGTCATACCCTTACATATTCAATGGTATATATTGTCTTCATTCATCCTGAAGGGATCATACAGGTTATGAGTATCAACTCAGTAGACCACCACAAAAAATATCCCTATCTACTATAAAAACATATACTAATGTTTGAAATTATAAAAAATTAGAAATTAATACATCAAAGAACTCTATCTACTCATGATCAAATAGACATGGGTGATTCTTCTCTTAGTTTATCTAGTTTCGGAGTGGAATGATATAAACACTATCTGTTATACAATAGGGACCCTAACCTTCCAACTAATTCTTCAATCACCACGTATAAATAACCCAAATCAACCATGATTCCCCAAAACCCCATATAAAACACATATGACGCAATATCACACATATCCATCAAGCATCCCAGTACCATTCAGTGATCACAATCAACGTTTTTGGCCATCTATGATCCTAACCCACTCAATATATGTAGTATACCACCAATGAAGTGTGGTAAAAAATACACCATTTGAACTTTACATTGATCAGATGACCCTAATGTCCTCATCATTATATATAGTAGTAATCATCATCCCCATGTACAAATCTCAGTGAATGTGACACCCGATCATTAATTATTGAAATATTTTATTCCTTTATAAATAATAACACAGTACACCTAAAATTATTTAATAATGTGATTACAATATAAGTTATTTTTTTATAAATTTAATTTGATGAAATTCATTAAAATTTTAATTCATCTTGTCAACAATATCATAGGGATAATTTTTACCAGTTTTTATAAATATTTGATTTTTGGGTAATATTTGAAAAATAATGATTTAATAAAAAATAACTTTTATGAAATTATAATGATATAAGAATAAATTAAATGTTTATGAAAATAATTTAATAAAAAATATATATTTAAAATGTAATTTCATATAAATTAAAATATAATTCTATGTGTATAAATATATTCGTAAAAATTTTTAAATCTAAGAAATGTTTTTATTTAATTAAAAACTACATTTATTTATTCTCTCTTAGTCAAAAAAATCCATGGTTCCATTAAGATATCAAATAGGTTAAAAGTAATAAAATGTATCATTTTTTTAAAATAATCCAATTAATAACATTATAATCAACATTATAATATAACGTTGTGTGTCCGTACACGTGGAAAACCACTTAAATGAACCATTGTGATTCAATTTTCAGATAAAAAATTAATGGATGGTTGTATTTGATTTTTCTATCATTATTAACATTTAATAGATGAAAAAATCAATAGAATGATGAATGTACTGAATCCAACATATCAAACATATAGGAAAAGTGAAACTAATAACACTCTAAAACAATGATTTTATTAAATAATTATTTAAAAATGGATGTTTAAATGTTATAAGTGTAACATAAATTATATTATAAGTATTTATATTGTTATTTTATAGATTTTTAATAATTTCAAATTTATTATACTTGAGGATAGATGAACATGCGAAGAATGTCAGACATGAGGTAAGGGTTAATTTCACACTCCCATCCTTGTACATAATTGTTTATGTTTTAATTTCTGTAATTTTATTATATATCTATTTTAGTCCACATTTAGTTTCACATAATATGGTTAATTTTTTAAATTATAAGTCTGACAAACTTTTACCCCTTTTTATGAACTCAAAATTCAGAAATAATGATTTAAAGAAACACTGACTTTGTTTTTCTAATCGATCATGAATCTTTTTTTCATGTCAATATTTTCATTAAAATTATTTAAATAATTTTATAACTATTCTATAATGATTTGAAGAAATCATTTTTACCTGTGTGTTAATTTCTAAAAAAACTATTAAAATGAATATTCTTTTCTTTTTCCAAATGTATCACATTTTAATAAAGGTGTGAACATAATACTTATTTTGAAACTTACTAAATTGAACCCTTTTCATATTTTCATTACTATTAATTACCTTGAAAATTATTTTAAAATTATCCATATAATTTTTTCAAAGAAATGGTTTTTGAGAATATTCATTATTTTTTTATTTTAAATATACGATTTAATAATAGAAGGGTTATTTTTCTTATGAAATGTTTGAGTGATATTTTGAATGTATTTTTATCTATGTCAACATCCTTTGATGAATATTTTTACTTATTGGAGATATTACATAATGGTGTCATACAACATTTTACTCAATATTTCAAATGATCATGTTGATGTATTTATTGACTAGTGGAAAATATTAACATTTCATAGGTTAGTTTTCAATATAAATGTTTTGGTTTATTATATGTTGAATTTTTATTAATTTATATCATAAAAAAATTTCACTGGATATTATTTGTAAAATTTTGGGCCTATTATAACCTCGTTATGAGTTGGTAGGTCTTATGAGACAATATAGTTTGGGTATTTAGCATAATCCATACCTATTTATATAAGAATTCTAGGAACAAGGCATTAATGTTAATATCATGATGTATAAAATTATGTAATATAACATTATGAAACTATTTTTTCCTATCCATGTGATTATTTATATTGTTATGTAATCCCTATATTTAGTCCCCCCTTAGGATATAATTTTTATGGAATATTTGACTACTATTGATCGATTCCATATCATTACTGATTTATTTATCCTATGATAGTGTCTTGTCATATGCCTTACCTTACTGAGTATTTGATCATTCCCTTTATTTCATATTTCATATCCTATTATATTAAGAATGTATTTTTAAATGTTATAAAGTATTTAATAAAATAAATAATAATTTTTGAAATATAATTCTTATGTTTTATATCATGTTTTTTGATATAATGCGGGAATAATGTATATATATAGTCAACCAAAACTAAAAAAATATTCGATCTTATGGGATTTTATCCAGTGTTTTTTATTCAATGTAGTGAATGAATCACTGAATTCAGGTTAATAGAGTCAAGGTGTTACAATTAATATCATTTGAGGTTTACTATATTCATTTTAAACTAGATTTTGAAAAACATAGATCAAAGAACACAACCCTATTGAATAATTTTAGGAAGATTATATATAGAGGATAATGTTAAAAAAAATTATATTATATATTATGTAGTATTATTAGAAAATACATACCCATATAGATATTCATATATGGATGATGTGGTAATGATGGACCTATGGGTAACAAATCTAAATGTAGAGTATTGGGTCTTAATTCGTCCTCATTAGTGCATGATGAGTGGGTCTTAGACTCCACACCTAGATAGACACTCTCAGGGGATATATTTAAGTAATTTTACATGATCATTTCAAAAAATGGTGAAATATTTTAAAATATTTTTTTGATATGAAAATATTAACAATGTTACAAATCAAATTATTATGAGATCTTATTTCCATAAATTTTCAATTTATATTGACTCTTAAACCATATTTAAAATAATATAATAAGATAAAAAATTAATATATTTTTAAATAATTAAATATGTGAAATTATGTAGAAATTTATCCTTTTATAAGTAATGGAAACTATATCAATTAACATAATCATTGTAGGTATTTTCATCCCAGGCAAGACAATGAAGCTGGAGCTGGAGCTAGAGCAGAAAGAAATCATAACTATATTGTGGTTTCTGCCATAGGTTATGATCATTAATTTTAATAACATTTCATTATTAATTAAATATAATAATATTTTTGCACTAAAATTAACATTTTAGGATATCTTTAGCTTATAGTTTTAGATAAATATGAAAAGTCTTACAAAGAAAACTCGTACATTACAAGTGGACACATATACTTAGTATCCATTTTTTCACCTAAGGAAACTATTTTAAAATAATAAATGATTTCTTTTTAGGATACATATTCAATACTTTCACCATACTATCTCCTTTTTCCCTACCAAACTATAAGACCTTTGAAAAATTAAATTAATTTTAGAATGATCAATAAAATCTTAGTAAGGGGCATAAGGAAATTAAATCATTACACCACTGAAAACATACAAACCGATTAAAAACATTTTTTACAAATTCATTATTAAGAATTGAAAAATAATTTAGGTTCCTTGGGAAATCATTACAATATCACTCTTACATTCACAATTATATATAGAATAACCATATGTTCACCTTCCATCACTAAAGTACCCAATTCATTAGAGATCTATACTGGGAATCACCCTTCATATAGGGATCACCTATTTTTCATGAAATTTAATAGGGATGAAACCTTCTTACAAGATATATATGGATAATTAGTGAAATATAATTGGGATAAAGATTTCTTATATAATTTAAAGGGACCAAATCATGAATATATGTAGGTTTCAAGCGTAGTAGAGGCGCTTGATGGGCATCTACCCAAATATGAAAATTTCCATAATCGATGATTAATTTTGGATCAATATGATAATGAACGCCGGTATGAACAGAATTTAATCATAGATAAAAATAAAAGTATAGAACCTAGAACTAATAAGATAAGATCAACATATTTATAACAATTAATTTATTTTCACTATGGAATTACCTCTCAGGGGATTATTTCTTCGTTAATGCTTTCGACCATGTTTATGATTTTTGACTTCATTACGATGTAGAATTCAATGATAGTAATCCTCTAGCAATGATCCACTTATGCTATATGTATCTAAGGATGTCACTAAAGGAGTCATCGGGTGCTGGCATGGATGAATATTGTGTTTGCAATTTCTACCTTCTATCTCACTAAGAATTGCTTCAAAAGCATTCTCCTTTATTTGGTGGAGAATCATTTATCTTATTATTGAATGTTTTCTTGGAGAGGGATGATTTCTATAAGCTTGGGAGCTTTTCTCCCAAGATATTGTTCGCAGAATGATTTGTCATCTAGTCGAATGACCCCATGGATTAAATAGAGAATAATAACATAATGGGTAATTTAATTCTCCATGTAGTAATAAATAACTAGTAAAGGTACCATTACACAATTTATTATTCCATGTGAATAATCATGACATATAATAATAGAAATGCTATTATTTCCATGACATGTTATTAACATTCATATTATATTTCAATATTATTTAACCAAATAATATTTATTATTATTTCTCCCCAAACCCATATCATGGTCTTCCAATCCTCCTCAATATTTATTGGACCTTGAATAATGAACATTTATTCATTAAATAAAAATAACTTCATTATTTTCTGATTATTAAATATTACATCTATAATATATTCTCCTGAATAACTAGAGATGAAATAAATGCAATCATACATACTTGAATTATTAATAAACCACCACCAGGAATAATATTCAGTCAACTAGTTAAATAAACAAATTATTTTACTAGGGTACTGGATACCTATAGTGTGTGACCCACAAGGCCTATTTCTCATTTCCATTGGGCGGTATTGCCTAAAGTCCATGATTACTATCTATAAATGGGTCACAAAGCCAAGGGAAAGAAGTGTATGTCGCAAGAACATGTCACCACAAATGAATGCATACAATTTAATATAATCTCGTGTCCCGTCATCTCCAATAAATCGAGTTGCATGTATGTTCAATGAAGTCATGTGCACAATTTCACATTCTTCAAATTCTTGGAATTGAACTATCCTATGTATCACCATAGAAATGGATTTAGATTGGATATATCATATACATAAACGGGCCTCAGATATCTACTTCTGTATAAGTGAAAAATCCTTTCTCTCATTATACATTAATGTGGTATTACTTGTGTTGCACTAAACATATCCTACCTCGCTGTTAACATCTGTTTTCATGGTTTGGGTCAATAAATCTATATGTGCAAATAATAATATACATTAATAATAAACATAAATTCTAATGAAAAATAAACATGTCTGAATATAAGAATATCTAATGACACTTATGAATTTTTCTTTCCTATTGGTGGGTCTTGTTCTCATAATATCCTCCTAGATATTACCAAGGGTTCACACCATAAGAAGGTGACTCAATGTTTAATGAGTTTCAAACCCTGATAGCTTGTATCATTTGTGTCCCTTTAGATCAAATCATCCCACCATAGAACATATATTCAAGAATAGTGTCATGGAACATTCAGGTTCTCATCGTAGTAGTGATCTTCTATTACCATTTAATACAACTGCTTTTATTAATACATTATCACATAATATGCCATTAAAAATAAAATTCATGATGTGATAAGTACTTTATAAATATTCACAAAATGACTATAGGATTGTAATAAATTACAAATAAGTTGGTTTATAGGGCCTACTCTCCTATAGACTCCCACTAGAACTAGAGCCAACTTCTTACAAATTTTAGTCAGCAAGTTGTCATATGATATTCATGCTTCTTCTGAGATTGGCCTTTAGCCCAAGTGGTCCTCCACATTCTCTTCCATAGAAACTCTGCTTACATTAACTTCACCTATTTTATAGAAATCCCCCAAGAGCTGATAATTTCTGAGTTTGTGCTTTTTCTATTGATGTGACCTTGGATTTTTCGAAAGATCCACAACTACAGTTTTATCATAATACAATGTAAGGGGATATTTACAAATTTTATCACCACAAAATTCTCTTATTCAATGTTTCCAAACCACATAGATTACTTGGTTACATAAAAAATCCGTTATATACTCATACTCTGGTGTAGAATCAACGAAAACTGTCCTCTTTTTACTCTTCCAGCTCACAGATTCTCTGTTAAGATATAAAACATATCTTCACTAAGACTTTAGATATTTCTGATGATTTTGAAGACCATTATCAAGATAACCTTTGAGGATAGCTGCATCATATACTCTATACACAATGAAAATATCCTTAGTTATTCTCAGATATTTATGTCTGTTCTTGCCAACAGTCCAATGATGTTCTCATGGATCTGCATGATATCTACCTACCAGGATCAGTGCATAGACAACATCAAGTCTGGTACCTAACATTACAAACATGATAGATCATATCTCTAAAGCATATGGAATCTTACTCATCCTTTCTTTCTCATTTGTGCTTGGGGACACATTTTCATGGAAATATGTGAACCATGTTACACTGGAACCAATCCCCTCTTCGATTGTTCCATACAAAATTCCATTAGTATTTGTTCTATGTATGTACATTGACTTAGTCCATGAAGCCTATTTGCTATATCCTGAATGATCTTGATTCCCATAATATAGGATTCTTTTCCTAAGTGATTCATTGAGAATAACTTTTTCAACTAGTCTTTGACTGAGTACAAGACTAGCATATTGTTTCTAATAAGCAATATGTCATCAACATGCACTACTAGGATAATAACTTCATTCCCATTAAACCACTTGAAATTTTATGGGTCACATTCATTTTTAATGAAACCATATTCTCTTATGGCATTATAAAATTGAATGTTCCATGGACTAGAAGAATTTTTTAATACATACATTGATATTCGCAACATTTATACCCTTTTGGAATCACCTGGTGTCAAAAACCCTTTTGGTTTTCTCATATATACATATTCAAGAAGGTTCCTTTTAAGGAATGCAGTCTTGATATGCATCTACCAAATCTCATACTCATGGTTACCTGTTATGTAATGTATGATTCATATGGATTTAAACATGGAAATTGGTGAAAAAGATTCATCACAGTCAATTCATTGACACTGTTTAATATCTTCAGTCACTATCCTTGCTTTATTGATTCTAACATGAACTTTTATGTACAATTTCTTTTAGAATTCCCATTTACACCAAAAGGTCATTATATCAATCAGTGCATTGATTAGAGAATATACTAGGTTCTTATACATGAAATCCATATCAGAATTCATAGCATTTAGCCATCTTTAAGATTCTAATCTCTTTACAAGTTCTTTATAGTAGAGGGGATCATCATTGTCCAACAATAATGAGTCAATTTCCTCAGTGAAAACGAAACCCTATCTCTATAGTTCCATTAACTCTATCGGGATCCAACATAGTACTTGGGTTTTAGGAAAAAGCTTTTCTATAGGGACATGTTGAACTTGTTCTTATACCAACTCATGTGTATCTTGATCATTAACTTCATCAATGACAATTTTTCTCCCACTATACTTTTTGAGGATGTTCTCCATCTCCAGAATGATAGCATGTTTGGGAACAATAACTTTCTTTTCTATGGGTTTGTATAGGTAGATTCTCTTTGAATCTGTGGGATACCCTATAAAGATACATATCATGCACTGGACTGCTAGTTTTTTCTAAGAAAACCATAACAAATGCCTCACATCCACATACACGTGTATGCGACAAAATGGGATTCTATCCAATCCATAGCTCAAAGGGAATCCCATTTTCCACCTTATTTGGTACTTGGTATAATGTGAATTTCATAGCTTGTAATGAATATCCCTAAAAATAAAAAGTAATATTTACCTAATTCATCATTGACCTTACCATGTAGAACATGGTATGGTTCCTCCTTTCACTAACCCCAATCCATTATGGTTTATAAGGTGGAGTGAGCCGATAAAAAATCCCAGACTCCCTTAAAAGGTCGATGAACTCTTGTTTAAGATATTATTCATGTCAATCTGGTTGAAGAATATTTATCTTTATACCATGATGATTATATATTTCATTATTTAACTCCTTGAATTTATTAAATGACTTAGACTTATACCTAATTATGTAGATGTAATCTTATCTACTCAATTCATTAGTAAAATTAATGAATAATTTCAACATCTAGCTTCTATAATAAATGGTCTGCACACATCAATGTGTACCAATCCTAGAATCTCTATAGTTATATCATCATATCCACAAAATGGTGTTTTGTTCATATTCCCTTTGTAACACTCGGTACATAATAATGTCCATGTAAAACAAAAATTATTCATGTCGGCAATGTGAGGTGGTATTCAACATTGCTAGGAGCATCCATCTTCACACCATTGGTTGCTCGCAGATCAACCTCTCCTTTGAATTTTTCCAGAATCTACTTTGTTCCTATATTTAAATACATGTGTGATCCCCACAAGCTATATCAGATACCAAATTTGTAGAAATGGAAATATTTCACTCTATAATGAACACACCTTTGGCTTCCCCTTACCTCCAGCTGCAGTTCCTCTTCCAGTGGACTAAGTTGCCACATGCAAATCATACAACCTATGTTTCCCTGTCCTGTATCTTGATCATCCCATTATTGATCAGACAGTGTTCGGAGGATTTATATTGTTTATAAATATTAGGACCCGTTTTCTTTTCCTTACTCTTCTTATTCACCATATGGTCTATAGGTTTTTCATGCCATGTGTCCTTATCAACTAGGAGAATTAGGGTAATAAGCACCAATAGACTCTTCACATTATTGTTCATATTATAATTCATAATAAAAGTCATGAAGTTCTTAGGTAGCGATGAATATATATGATCCAAATAAAACTCATATGGGAATTTAATTCCTAAGATGTCCAGATGTTCAATTTACCCAATAAGCATGACTACATTGATCCAACAGGCATAGACTCTCCAAGCATAGTAGTGAACAAAGCCTTTGAGATCATATACCACTCATTTCAAGAATTCTCATGGTATAGATCTCGAAGGTGGGACATCATTCTATAATAATCCATTTCCATATTTTGCATCAATATCGCATTAGATATGGATGATACCATGAGGCACTGAAGATATGTGGCATCATTTAGATGTTTCTTGTACACAGAATGTTCCTCCTCACTCACCTCGTTTCTCGGCGCAACTAGTAAAGGCTCTTCCGACACATAATGATTCCCCACATGGAGAAGGATAACATGAAGGTGCCTTTTCCACCCCCTATAAATTAGTGTTGGTGATATGGTATTCCTTCTTGTGTATGGATCACAATGATAAGTTTGATGTTATTTTAATTGTTGTTCCTAAATGTGTAGATGCCGAAAAGTTTGTAATTACTAAAGGAAGTTTCGAAGTGACAAAGCGAAGTCATATTCGGACCTGGAGGCTCGGTCTGAAGGGTCCAAAATTAATTCGTGGAAAAAAGGGATTTGCGCGCGAAAAAATAAGGCCGCGCAAAAAGGGTCCAGGATTCTCATAGGGTCCCTGGCGCAGGCGTGAAATATTTCCATGTCCACGCCCAGTGTGGTTTACATTCCACGTCATCATCTATGGTGCACATGTTTTGTGAGCCACCCTGAATTCCGCACCACTGGATGCCTATAAATAGAAGGAGAGTCCTTTTGTTTCGGGGTTGAGAAATTCAAACCGTCTCTCATGTGAGAAATTGGACATCTGCGCGTGCAAGATGGACTTAAGGTACTAATATTTTTTGTTTCACCTCACCCCGTGATCTGCCTTTGCGCGCAATCCCACTGGCTTAAACAGAATTCCAAACCCTTCAGGGTTCTACCCTTGTGTGAAATTCCTCTCGTTGCATGCAAAAAGGTCCAATTGCACTCAATCCCTTTCGATGGGTGCGACCATACCTTTGGGTGCAGCCTTTTCCACTCGTGCGCAATTCATAACCCTAGTGAGAGATCCTACTAGTCATGTGCAAGCCCTCTTACCCGATTATGCTCCATCAAGGTGTTTTGTGCACCAACCATTTCTTTGCATGAAACCCCTGGGACCCCTCACCTTGGTGATCCCCGGGTGCCTCCCTACTTAGGCATCTGATGTCCTCCTTCCGGATGCCCCGGGCACACACACCGGGCATACACATCCTGTGATATTTTCCCGTAAGACCTTCCAGGCTCATACAATGTAACCTCAAGGTATCTTGGGAGGTTTTCCTGTTGCGTTTCTTTTCCTCATGCTTCTTCGCATAGGCACGCTAACGGCTATTGCTTCTTCACATAGTCATGCTAACGTGGACCCCTCGATGGTTCTCTCTACGCCCACCTTCACTACAGCATTGTCAGTGCCTTCCCTCCCACAAGGAGCAGAGGGTACTGGTCATGTATGTCCTAGGGGTGTGGTGTAAACCCACCTAGTCCGAGCTGCAGGATGTTAAACTTCCAATCACTTCATCTTCAACACATGAAATAAAACTTTGATCTGGCCCCGTGCCTCGCACGCAGGGTCCCCTCGGCTTAGACATTCTTTACGCTGCTCGTCTCCATGGGGATGGGATCACCCCCCCCCCCCACATGGGATGATATCATCCTTCTCGGAGTGGTGTTTTTCAGCGGGGAAGGGAAACCTACTTGGTGTAAGCCCCTAGCCCCTCTTGCCAGAAGGTAGCACCCATGCACCTCCATACTTCCCCACCGCTAGGGCCAGCGGGGAGCATGATGGGAACTGGGAGTCCTCCTTTCATCGGTCCCAAATCCCTCTCCCTCTGCATTTTGTCACCCCTAGGCCTCCATCCTGGAGTAAGTCCCGGCACCATGGGCCGCCCAACGTGTAAGCCCCTCTTCGCTTCCCACGGATGCACCCTTCGCGACGTGATCGCCAGGTCTCTACTGCCTCTTGTTTCTCACACCGAGCATGACTCATGTGGACTTAGAGTAAGCATTTCCTATGAAACCAAACCCCGTCCAACATGAATTTAAACTGTATGCCCCCATCCTGGATGACATTAAACTGCACACCTGAACTATGAGGACTTTGATCCATGTCAAGTCATGGTACATAAGAAGCCTCCCCGAGGTTCAAGCCCAATGCCCATCGGACCCCCATCCTGCATGACGTTAAATTGTACACTCGAACTATGTGGACTTTGATTCGATGCCACGTTGATATGTAGGTAGCCTCCATGAGGTTCAAGCCCACCACTCAGTTATTCCGACCTCTTCACGTTGGTTCACCAACCATTGTGGGCCGCCTCAGAGAGTAAGCCTCATCTATCAACCATTGTGGGCCGCCTTAGAGCGCAAGACCCATCCATCAACCATTATGGTCCGCCTCAGAGTGTAATCCCCATACATCCACCATTGTGGGCCGCCTGAGAGCGTAAGCCCCATCCATCCACCATTGTGGGATGCGTGAGAGCGTAAGCCCCATCCATCAACCATTGTGGGCCACCTCAGAGTGGAATCCCCATCCATCCACCGTTGTGGGCTACCTCAGAGCGTAATCCCCATCCATCCACCATTGTGGTCTGCCTCTGAGTGTAACCCCCATCCATCAACCATTGTGGGCCGCCTTAGAGCGTAAGCCCCATCCATCCACCATTGTGGACCACCTCAGAGCATAAGCCCCATCAGTCCACCATTTTGGGCCTCCCTAAAGCGTAGGCCCCATCCATCAACCATTATGGGATGCCTCAGAGTGTAATCCCTATCCATCCACGATTGTGGGATGCCTTAGAGTGTAAGTCCCATCCATCCCGAACTATGGTGACGTTGATCCATGCTAAGGAATGGTACGTAGGAAGCCCCAACGAGGTTCAAGCCCCACCACCATGGGTCGTCTCAGAGCGTAAGACCCATCCATTTGGACCCCAGGTCCCTCTCTATGTTGGTTCACAGACCCCATATCCTTGGGTCATCTCAGAACGTAAGCCCCAAATTCCCCACCCCGCATGACATTAAACTGAATTTCATCGATCTATGCGGACATTGATTCCCCACCATGGGGATATGTAGGAATCCTCCACGAGGTCAAATCCCAATACCCATGTCTCATCCTGACCTCTCCCTCGAGCCCACACGCCTTGGGAAGCTCATTACCTAACCCAGAGGTTTTACTCCCTCTAGGTCCCATCCATTCGTTCATTTGCATGGTTCTCCCATTCAGGTGTCCCATTGTACCATCCTGAACTACGAGGACTTTGATCCATGTCAAGGCATTGTACGTAGGAAGCCTCCACGAGGTTCAATCCCAATCACTTCATCACTCATCCTGATTCATACCTGGGACACCACATCCCGGTGGGATCATGCTACCTCATCCCACTCCACAGTATTTGGGAAGCCACCCATGTGTCGGCCACAACATCGGTGTTCCCTACAGAGGGTTCTTCAATCTGATCCGCTCTAGCTAGTGTTCCAAGCAGTCTGATCCCTCTCCACTGGACGTTAAACTCGCGGCATACCCTGTGTTAAACAGGGGAAGCTGAGGAAAACCTTAGATACATGCCTATGTAATAAAATTCCCCGCATTCGATGTGGGATGCCTCGGGCTTTCGCACCCTCGAGAAGCCCTATGATAAGGTACAGAAGACAGACATGCCAATTCCCCGGTGTCATGACATGACAATGATGCCTCAACGTGACCAATCCCCTAACAAAAGGTTTCTACCCCAACCAGACCCCTTAGAGAGTCTCGACATAAGCAGTGTAATTAAATGGTGTCCATGAAGATATGGCACCGAGAAGAGTTTCATGACCACGTCTTAAATCTATGATGGAGACCCGGACTCGGTAACAAGTTCCGAGGAGGAATCCACGGAAAGAGGAACTGACATCCCATCATCCCAGTTTCGATCAAGGAGAAAACCTCCCTGAATAAGGAGAAAATGACGCCCGCCTTTGGAAAACGAGAATGGGGGGAAAAAGTCGTGCGTCCTCTTCGTGACAGATGCACGCACACGCACGCCCTGACGAAAAGAATCAGAAATAGAAAATGGTGAACCTGACGTGAATCTCATCTCCTCAATACGGAGACTGGTAGCATTTGGGTCATTGAAAGATTAGCATGTCACCAGGTCCGGACATGCAGCATTAGGACATGAAGTCTTCCAGGGGTTGGGGTTGTTAGGAGGTTGAGCATTCATTTCTACGATGTTGTCAGCGTGGATCCCTCTTACTGACCATGGAAGACGGAATGGCGTTGGGCTACTGGTTGTGGATTTCCTTTCCTATCAGTGTTAAAGGGTTCAACTCCATGCTTTCATGAATCAGATCGCTGCATCCGTAGATCAATCACCACCCGCCCAACAACGCAGGGGCAGGGGCAGTACCGACGCAGCCACCTCGCGCGGTTCCGCCTCGTCCATAGCTGATCCGACCGCTGCGACTGCTGGGAGCTCACTCCCCCTCTCCCCATCATATCTTATCCAACGATGGGTGATCAACCACCTTGTGCGTAGGCATGAGGAGGAGTGGGTCAACCCCACCAGAGACATGGCCCGTTTGGACCTCGAGGTAGCTGCGCCTCACCGCCAACACCACCCTCGAGGGCCATGCAGGGAGCCGCTGCTCTCCACCCCGACATTCAACCATTTTGGGAGCTTATCCCCAGAACGCCTTGAAACCTTTCTCCCCTACTCTGACGAGGTAGGGGATGTATGGGTTGGCCCAATTAGAGACCCGCTTCAATGGTTCACATCAAGGGCCCCGCCATGCCAAGTCAGCGCTGCCGCCCGACTCCTCGAGACGAGGAGTAGGCAATCCATGTGCCTGCACCACCGGCTCCAACCCATCTGATCTAATGCCAGTGTCAGGCATGAGCGGAATAGGATGCACGCCCCGGGGAATCAACTTCAGCAACCACTATGGCTCGATCCACCACTGACTCCTATCATCAATATCCCGCACATGTTGAGAAGGGGCAGTTATATGATCGATCCGGATCGAGGCCCCAACCGCCCCACGGGCAGGTTTGGTCGACTCTCCCAGGCATCGGCATAGGCAATGGCCACTGTGAACCAATTTGTGGTAGTGCGATCTAGCGTGAAGTCCTACTCTGTGCCACCATTCTAGAAGGTGTGGGCCCTCCCTTCTTCCAACCTCAGCTCGGAAGCCTGCCTGGCGTCACCCTCACTGCAGGTAAAGGGCTTCCTCGTGACAGTAACACTCTGGGTGGGGCTCTCTTCAGCGCTCACTACACTTGGTACAGGGTCACTCCCCCAACCACATGGAGCGAGTATGGAGCCATTGTATATCCAGTCACTCACCCACATGGAGGTCATCCCCGTGTCCCTTTCGATATTTTCCCCGATGCTCCCCACACCCCATCCTTCAATCCTCTCCGCCCTAGTACCAGTACAGCTAGAGGACTCCGTGACAGAAATCAGCCCTGCCCCGGGGAGCCACCCAGGGGCAGGAAGGTGGGACACCGTCGCCATAAAAGTAATGCAAGGGAATGCCGGACAAAAATCAGACAAGTCCATTTCTCATACTCTGAGGCAGAGTATGACTCGGCGATGGAGCCTTATCCTAAGTACTCTGGGTCAAGGGCTGGGATAGGGACGCGGCGCATTAGCCTCGCACTCCCCGAATGGGAGATCCACATGATCCCCACCTCCCTCCGAAGGTATATCCAGGAAGACGAGGACTTGGCTTACCCCAAGGGATCGAACTTGCAGTCACCATCGGCCTCTCCGGAAGAACCTTCCTCCACCGCCAGAGATGTCAGAGATCTTTTTTGGGGGTCTATGGTGGAAGAGCCGCTCCATATCACACCCCCCAGCGAGCACCGACACTGTGAAAAGAGGCCAGTTCGTTGGCCCATCCTATCATGACATGGAAGTCAGGTTATTGCAACACATGGAGGAGGACCTAGGATTCGGCATCCAATCAGCATGCTCACTGTATTCTTCACCGTCCATCCCACCGGCCCAACGGCCTGCCTCGGCACCGCTTCCAGTTCCCCAGCCATTCCCAGTTGATGAGCAGGGCCATCAAGGGCCGGATCCTGATCCTGAGTCATGGGTCTTTTGGACCATCCTCGCAGCAGGCCACTTTGATGAGAAGTTTTGGCCAGTCGCAGGTTCGGATTTTGATACCTCAGAATCGCTCACCCTGGGAGAGTTTGAATGTTTCCGCCAGATCCTCCAGGATACTCACTCCTGTCTTCGCCACCAGAAATTGCGTTATCCTAGGATCCAAGCACACCTCGAGGATATCGGCAAGCAATGTCGTCGGGTCGAACTGGCGACGCTCCCCGCGGTCCGGCACCCTGAGTCACTTGGCCACCACAGGGCCCCCCAACAACAATGCGTTCAGTGTTTTCATGTACTCTGCAAAGTTATCGAGGATTCCACCCCCCACGCGCACATCCGTGGCTGGGGGCAGTACGATGCCCTTCTCTTCAATGTGATTCTCTGGCATCCTAAATCACTGGGCGGCTCTGAGGACATGACCCCGAGGGCAGTGGCGGTCAACATGGTCTATCTGTCGGGAGAGGGGAATGGTCTGGAACATCTTGATGGGGACTTACCCATTGAGGAAAAGACGCCACTAGACCCATAAGGGAGGATTACTTTTCATCAGAGGAACCTCCTAGGTCTCCCCGCACCCACTAAGGCATTAATAATGAGCCAGAATATCGGCAAGTGTAAAGAGAACATTGGGGCTGTCAAGCTCTCTGACCCATCTGCCTCAGTGTAGAAGGAAGAGGAAGATCCCAAGAAGGCCACATAGTGCCAACTTCTTGCTGAGCAGATGAGGTTGGTCGATGAGTTTCTGGCTGAATGCATTGCAGAGCAGCGAACCGACTACGGTGATCCTACGACGGGGAAGCAGGGTAGGAACAACTACCCCTCGACGAGATTCTCCTAAGAAACCTTGATCATGTCGTGTTCGCTAACAGAGGAGAGGCCGAAGATCATGGAAAGAGGGTGCGATATGTTTCTCCAAACCCTCCTGAGCGGCGTGACCACTCAAGAGACCCCACTCGGGTTCCTCCGGCCGCCCCAGGGTTCACTCCACCATCCGCTCCACGAGCTGCTGAGCTTGTCTACCGAATTGAAGAGCCCGACAATGCGCTTGTGGTTTAGAATACCTGTCAGGACAGGAACCCACATCCAGATGATCTGATGGGCTCACTCATCACCCTCTTAGAGGCTTTAGAAGCTCAGAAGGTGGCAATCCCACTAGATAGCAAGCCATACCCAGCATGGGTGGATGATATGCCAGCACCTCTGCGATTTGGGAACCCCACTTTCGCTCTCTTTAATAGGAAAGGAGACCCGCCACAGCACCCATCCCACTTCAACTCATGGTGTGGGCCTCTGTTAGGGACTCTAGAGTAGAAGGAGGCCTCCAAGCTCCATTGCTTTGTTCAGACACTGGAGGGGTCGATGTTCGTCTAGTACATCCAGCTCCCTGTCGGATCTCTAACTAGCTGGGAGGACCTTCGCAGGAAAGTCCTCTACCAGTTCAGTTCCACAACCCAGAAGACGAACATCGTAGACCTCTTCAGGTTCAAGCAAAGGCCCTATGAGCGAGTCACAGACTTCATCGCCTGGTGGAAGGGGCTCACATACTCCCTTGACATGCAACTAACTCAGGAAAAATTACATACAATGTGCGTAGGGAACGTCAAGTTAGAGCTGGTTCCTTCTCAGATCACTCATAATTACCCCATAGGGTTTCAGGAATTCTCATACAAGGCCCAGCGCCTCGAATAAGCCCAGCAACAGGCCAGTCAGGCACACCCGCTGCCTCCTGTAATCCCAGCAATGAGAGCTTCTAGAGCCCAGCCCGCTGTTGTGACCCAGATAGAGGCCCCCAGACAGCTAGAATTTATACCATTGAGGCCAGCTCCACAGCCCCATAGGGGTCCTCCCCCAATGGCACAGCTTCCATCCCAGCAGTGACTACCTCAAAATCAGAAAGCGCCTCCGCGCAACGCGCTGCCACCGCCTAGGCGAGATAATAAAGTTCTGCCTCCACGGTATGCTCCTCCGGACCCCCATCAAGGTCAGCCTCCAAATCCCCCCTTCTGGACATAAGGAATCAAACCTAATCATTTGACAAGGCTTAGGTCCCCGATTACATCCGCAGTGCCTTGGAGCAGAGAATCATGCAGCTGTCTGAGTGTCGGAAGCTAGAAGAAGTGCATCTCACTGATCACCCCAACTACTGCACTTATCACTAGATACTGGGGCACACCATCAAGCGACGTTGTATGTTAAAGGACTAGCTCCAAGACCATATTGACAAAAATATAGTCAGGTTGGGCCCAACCCTAACACACATGGTAGGTGTCTTTGTGAGATCGGATGGAAATAGCAACGACGAAGGTGAATGGAAGTAGGTTTCCGACCGTGGGTCCTAGAAGTATAATGACTGGGTGGCCCGCTAGGAAGTTACCCATTCCCATGGAATCATCCGTGCATGCCTGAATCAGCCAGAGCCCTCAGAAGCTGCAGTTACTACTTCGGTATCATCGTCTCAGCCAACCTCTTCCTAGAAGAGCAAGCAGCGGCAGCACAAGAAGAAACAACGTGCCCCTCCAATGTCATCTTCGTCCCGCAATCCTGGAGAATTTATTTCCCCAAAAATGGGTATCCCTCCAATAAACCACCCGGTAGTGGATGACACTTCAAGTGAAATTTTGGGGTACGCTTCGGTTAACACCGTAGAGTTGGTAAATCCCTATTTGACTCATGATGATGGGGAACACCAGGTAGACCTTCCCAATGTCCCCAGTCATCGCCAACGTCGTCGGAGCCGTGATTACATGGATCACTAGGGAACGATAGTTGGAACCTCCATCCAGGCCATGCACGCCACTGAGACTAGACAGCAAGCCCAGTGCAAAGCTCAACACATGTAGCCCCTTCATCCAGTGTCAACAGGTTCACGTTCACCACCGTTTGTCTTACTGGATCAAGTAGAACCACATCGGCATTGCCGTAACCAGCTTCGCTCGACCACCAGCCGACTATAGCCTTCTAGTCCTCATCTGGAAGCCACTCTCTGGGGTTCGACTAGTGAACAGCGAGAGGTTCTTAGTACCAGTTAGTCGCTGGTCCAGCCGGCAGGGCCCGATGTGCCTCCAATTGTAGAGCAGCCTCCTGTAAGCAGAGGCTCACGTCTGGCCAGGAATTATGATGTCCTGAAGAACCTTTCCATCATTCCAGCGAGGCTATCTATCCTTGAGGCTCTTATCCTATCATCTGAAATGTGTAAGGCACTTTCTGAGGCCCTAAGGAGCCCCCTCCAGTTCGAGACGGAGGTATTAGCTGTTGAAGCCTTCCACGTCAAGGCAATTGAGAATGCCGAATGCCAGGCAGTTATATCATTCTCTGGTGAAGACGAACACCCTCTTATAAAGGGGCACATTCGTCCACGATACATCACTGGCCATTTTAATGCCATGGAAGTCCGCTGCTGTCTTGTTGACACGGGTTCTGGGATTAAAAAATTTCCAACTTGGACACTACGGAAGCTGGGTTTGTCTGAGGATGAGATAACTCCCTCCGACCTCAGAATCCAAGGATACAACAGGACCGAGAAGACCCCGGTTGGAAAGATCCGTTTGAAGACCCAGTTCAGTGGCCTAGTTACCAGTTCTTAATTCATGGTTGTCTCCTAGGACACCGCGTACAATGCATTGATAGGAAGGCCATGGCTTCACTTGCATGCAGCAGTCCCTTCGTTGTATCACCAGTGCCTCAAATACTCCCTCAATAGTCGAGTAGGCATGCTCCAAGGAGATGTGTCTCCATTTTCCACTTTTGAAGCCCGTTATCTGGACTCCAACTATTATAAGAGCAAGGATAAGCAGATTCTGGCAAGTGAGGTTGAACCTGCCCCAGTCACAAGTGATCCCTGGGCAGGTCTGGAAGACGCCTACATCTTCCTGATCCATTGGTTGGAGGCCACGACCCTCGACATGGGGCAATGCTTTGTCGTTTCGGGAACAATATCAAGACATATTCTCAGGTCCATGCGATAGAAGAAAATCACCTCGTACTCCTACACCAACAAGTCTCAAGTGATTCCAGAACCTCATACCCTTGTATGGTATCGAGACGTTAGGCTCATGGAAACAGTGGTACATCATACATTTCTATTTCGCCAAGCATGAATTAACTGGCTCAAGAGGACGCACCACTTTTGCTTTGATGTTATCAAGTGTGTCCCCATGGGTCGAAGAACATATGGGAATGGATCGAATGCCTTCATCTCTATGGTCTCAGTGGCGCATGAGTCTCATGATACGATGACCACTACCGCTCAAGATGGAACCAGCCTCCCATTAGAGTCTCGTGGACCAGAGGCAACTCCCCCCCACCGAAGATCCCTCCACAAGCAGAGAAGAGGACCTAGAGGATTCTCCCTCCACCTTTGAAGAAGGAATCTCTGCCATGGCTGACAAGTTGGTACCGGTGAACCTCGATAGAGAGGCGGACCTGAGACCAACATTGGCCAGTGCCACCATGCACCCCTAGGAGCGGCAACGGTATGTGGACTCCATCAAATCGCACTATGGCGTGTTTTCCTTGAGTTACAAAGAGATTCCAAGACTAGACTCTCAGGTAGTCTTCCACCACCTTGGTCTCCTGACAAACCATCTCGGGTTTGAGAAGCCTCCTAGAAAGATGCACCCTTCTCATAGTGCCATGTTTGAGGCCGATGTTGACAAGATTATCAAATCCAACTTTGTCAAGGAAGTCCAGTAACCCAAGTGGATAGCCAAAATTGTGCCAGTTAAGAAGAAGAACGGGCAGATCAGATTTTGTATTGACTTCCGTGATCTCAACTGCCACTGTCCAAAGGATGATTTTCACCTCCAAGTGGCAGAGTTTCTGATTGATGCCACGGCTGGGTTCCAATGCCTCTCCTTCATGGATGGGTATTCTAGGTACAACCAGATCTGGATGGCCCCCGAGGATGAAGATTCTACTACCTTCATGGCACACCAAGGTACTTTCTGTTACTGGGTTATTCCCTTCGGCTTGAAGATTACGGGTTCCACCTATCAGTGGGCCATGCATCGCATATCCAATCTGATTCTGGGAAAATTGGTTCAATGCTACGTGGATGATCTGGTGGTCAAATCTCACCAGTGTTGAGACCATCTCAAGAACCTTGAGAAAGTGTTTGGTTTCCTCCATTCCCGCCACTTAAAGATGAACCCGTTGAAGTATCCTTTCAGGGTCACTTCTGGAAAGTTCCTTGGCATTGTTGTCAGGTACCGAGGCATTGAGATAGGCCCGTAAAAGATCAAGGCCATCAGCCAGATGCCTCCTCCGAGCAATATTTCGGATCTTTGAGGTTTATAAGGCCACTTAGCCTACATACACCGATTCATTACAAATTTGGCTGGAAAGTGTACGCCCTTTTCCCATCTCATTAAGAAAGGCACCACTTATGAATGGGATGAATAGTGTCAGACCGCCCTCGAGGAAATCAAGAAGTATCTGCTCCAATCTTCGGTCTTGATGGAACCTGTCTCTGGGGAGCCACTGGTCCATTATGTGACTGCCCTGGAACAGTCCCTCAGCACACTTTTCACCCAGAAGAACAATGATGGAACAGAAACAACCTCTACTACCATAGCTGCATGCTCCTTGATATAGAAATCAAATGTTCTCTTATAGAGAAGAGATTCCTTGAGATCGTGTGTGCCATAAAAAAATTGTGTCACTACTTGCAGCACCATGATGTACAACTGGACTCTCGGGTAGACCCACTGAAGTACATTCTGAACCGACCTATGTTTATTGGCTGACTAGTGCAGTGGGTGGTGATCCTCCAGCAGTTCAACGACATGTTTGGGCCTCATAAGGCTATCAAAGGACATGCATTGGTAGACTTTCTAACTTCCCACCCAACCTCCATGGATCAGCCGCTGGACCTAGGTTTTCCTGATGAGGAAATCCTCTTAGTCGATCATGTCATCCCATGTTGGAAGATGCACTTTGAATGTGCCTCCCGGAGCCCCACCGGTAGGAGACTCAACGATCCTAGGCACAATAGAGTGGGTCTGGGTATCATCTTCATCACCCTGGAGGAATTCTTTCTGCCGTACTCATTCCTGTTGTCAGAGGGCATCACCAACAATGAGGCAGAGTATAAGGCTCTCATTACTGGTCTTGAACTGGCCATTGAGATTGACATACCCCATTTGCATGTAAAAGGAGATTTCGAGCTGGTCATCAAGCAGGTCAGTGGCGATTATGTTGACAGAAAGCCAGAACTTGTGCCATTGTTGGAGTGCACCCTCCATCTAATGGCCTGGTTCCCTTCTTGGCCAGAGGTCATTCACATCCCTCGTTCACAGAATGGTCGAGCAAATTCTTTGGTCAGCCTGGCCGCGTCTCTTGAGGAGCCCAAACAGGACGACCTGATTATCCACGTGGTGCACCGGAGAGTCATTTATTCTGTTACCCAAAGGATGATCGTGGCCCGTGGATAAACCATCTCACCACTAGAGCCCCTACGTCAGGATACCAGGGTACTTCAGATGCGATGATCGAAATAGTTCTAGATTGGAGGACACCCTTGGTTGAATACCTCCAACACGGTAGTCTTCCATTAGACCGGGCGGAGCGTGAGCGAATCCAACACCGCACGTTACAGTTTACTCTTCAGATTGGTCCCAGTCTCGGGAATATTATCTATAAACGTGGGTTTGATGGTATTTTCCTCTGTTGAATTCAGGGATTTTAGATCCCACAAGTCATACTAGAGGTCCACGCCAGTTCTTGCGGTGCTCACCAGGCTGGGATGAAGCTGTCTCACCAAATCCAGAGATTAGGGTATTTTTGGCCCTTAATGATCCATGACTACATTGATTTTTCCAAGAGGATCCATGGGTTCCATGTTCATGCTAACATTGTGCATCAGCCACCGGAACCTCTCCACACTACCAAGCATTCTTTTCCATTTGCAGTCTGGGGGTTGGATGTCGTAGGACCTTACCCAACGACAACGGCTCGCTAATGCATGTTCATTCTGACCGCTACGGATTTATTTTCCAAGTGGGAAGAGGTAATTCCACTCAATGAATTCAAAGCCCATTCTATCGCCGACTTTGTGGGTTCCAATATCATTTATTGATTTGGAGTACATCACGCTATCCTCACTTATAACGACACCAACTTCCGAGCAGACGAGCTGAAGAAATTGTACGCCAAGTACAATATTCGCTCTAACCATACCTCCCGCTATCATGCATAGGAAAATGGATAGATCAACGTTTTTAACAAAACCCTCTCTAACATTATGCAAAATATGGTTGATTAGAACAAGAAGAGTTGGCCGGATAATCTCCCTAATTCCCTCTGGGCTTATCAGACGACGACTCATAATTCCACCCAGGTGACCTCGTATTCCATGGTGTACGAAACTGAGGCCATCCTGCCCATCGAGATTCATTTTCCATCATTTCACACAGTGGTCTACGAATAGCAAGCGTCGGATAGAGTTGCTGAAATCTGTCTATCTGAATTGGAAGCGCTGGACGAGAATAGTCTTCGTGCTTTGCACAACCTAGAAAGGCATCAGAGCAGGATGGCTCGATCATTAAACTAGAAGGATCTCCTCTGCTCCATCCTGTATGGTGACCTGGTACTGGACCTTAGGGCGGCAATGATCCCCAGCAGGAAACTACCCATGTTGGAGCCCAAATGGGAGGGACCTTTCATTGTCTATAAGGTTTATCCCAATGGTGCATACTCCCTGGTGAACATGGATGGTGAGCGTGTAAATCCTCCCACCAATGCCAGGTTCCACAACGAGTATTTTGACTAAACTCTTTGGTCTGACATGACCCTAAAATGTTTGGTCCTCCATGACCTTAAACGTCACTACGGTCCCGTGTGACCTTAAATTGCATGCTCGTCCTTCATGACGTTAAAATGCAAGCCTTTGAGGCCTCCCTGACTAAGGACCAGCCTCAGGCCCCCATCCCAGGCTCTCTCTTGTGGGAGTGTACGGTGTGGTGTTAGATTATGTCCTCATTAACTGGGTTACATGCCGTACCATACACATTCCTGGATGAAATTCCTTTCATCATCCTACATGACATTAAACTGTTCTTCTAAAACTACATGTGGCATGATTCCCATCTTTATTTGATATCTAGGACTGCCTAAAAACCTAGGTTTTAGGTCCATCTCCATATCTTAAGTGATCCCATGATCTACCAGTCACCTCGGCCTTCTGTCCTGTCCCTCTCCACGAGGGGGATATATAGGTGTGGTACAGGGTTTTTGGCGCCATGCCCCCTTCTCTTGGGAATCCGTCATCTTTTGGCCGCTCTCAATCTGAGCCCTTCGACCCTTTTCAATGGTTTGATAATGTGTTCAGAGTACTCTAGTCTAGGACTTGGAGTGCCATATTCAACTTAGGAAAGTTTCGTCCACTTGTCAAGCTTCGTTCTCCCCTTCATTCGGGCCCCCATTATCCTTCACACCTGGAGGGACCCCCAAGAACAGCCTAGATACAACGCCTAAGGGCCCTCCTACCGTTATGGGCCAACACCCCTGAGGGTTTCAGACAAAAAATTGATACAGGTCCCATGTTGTGAGCATGGTCAGCGGTTGACGCTCATTTGTTTGTCCCCATTTCAGGCTAACACGACAGGATGCTGTGTTGCGAACATGGTCAGCAGTAATCATCTGTCGTCACGCCGGCTCCTTCAGGACATGAATGTTTGTTGCGTGATTCACATTATATTCCACCCCATCGTGTCAAGGTGGAATCTCGACACTCCTTTCCCTAACCCTCAGTGCACTTCCACACATCAGGTAGACAAAGCTGCGTTACAGTGTCTCTCGGGGCTACCGCGATCCGAGCACTGAGTTTATGGGCTTGGGTCTTCTCTATGAACCATGCACAGATTGACCCTCATGCCCACTGGAAATGAGGGGTCACCCAAACATTTCATTTCGGTCCCAGCTCAGCTGGAGGCTAGTGTCTCTTGCCCCTTGATCTTTAAACCCTCGCCTGCCCCTTGGCACGAGGCTCCTCTCCCAGAATCTCACGCGGTGATGGAATGGGATTATGTACTCATAAACGTCGGGTATGCTTTATCGCATCATGCACATTCCCCCAGGTCTAATCTATATGACCTTAAACTGTGCTGGTTAGTCTGACCACATGAACATAAACTGTGATGATATCATCCCGACCACACGATGAAAAACGGCATTGCATTGTGATGACCTCTCCATAGAGGACATCACGTTGTGTATTGGTCATTTACCATACCATTTTTCAATGCTCGTATATGGCTTGATTATTGTGGCGATGCCATGAATTTTTACCCTCGGTCTGTCGCTTCACAAAGAAAAATCCCATTCACCTTCGAGGAAAAACAATATACATCAAATGACTCTTCTTTTGGTGTGCGGGATAGACCCACACGCCCCTTTCATCCTTTGCACAGGTACCATACCATGCCAGGACACCTTCCAAGAACTACATATGTCTTGATTCTCATCCTTATGGGATAAGTAGGAGTGCTCAGGCACTTTCCCACGGGCCCAGCCTAACGTTCGTGTTCGGTCCCTTGACCGGAACACTTCCCCAAGGAACACATGTTAAGTAGGGCTTATGTCCTCATTCACATCGGGTTTCATAATCACCTTGTCATGTGCTTCCCGCCTTTCTTTCAGGTCCCTGGTCTGAGTACTATGACAATAAACTAAGATCTTTTCTAGAACTAAATGTCTCTTGATTCACATCCTTATGGGATACGTAGGAGCGCCCGAACATTTTGTCTCGGGTCCATCCCACGGAGTCTTGATTCCCATCCTTTCCTCACTGGTCACTCCAGTGAGTTGCGTAAGTGTAGAATTTTCCCTGAACAAGTTCAGGATGCCCCATAATGGCATTGGGAAGCAATAGTTTCTTCTCCAGAGGTCCTGTCTCATAGTAGGAATTGTCCAAGACCAGATTAATGTGCCCTCTTAATGTGTTTTCATTGTGATGGTGTAGTTTCAAGAGTGTTGAATTCTGTTTGAACCCCCACTTCACTATCCACGCTTTGTGTGCCCCTTTATTCGGGTCCTCATCCTCTTTCACACTTTAAGAGACCCCCTAACAGTATGGATTCTCGAACTATGGTCCGCCTGCTGTCCTGGGCCAAAGTTTCAGAAAGATGATCATGTTTGAAGGGATCTCCTAACGGAATGGATGCTCGACATGTGGTACGCCTGCTGTAATGGGCCAACATTCTGGAAGACTGATTGACGATATTTGAGTTAGGTCCCATGTAGATTACATGGTCAGTGGTCAACCCTCATTTGTCGTCCCCATTTCAGGCTAACACAACATGGGTGTTGTGTTTCGAACATGGTCAGTAGTTATTCCTCATTGCCACGCCACCCTCACTGTGTTCTGAATTCGGGGTAACGTGATTCACATTTTCCATCCCCTTCTGTTCGGATTGATTTCAATTCCCCTTGAATTGCCCTCCTCATGCATTAGAGCACATTGAGAAGATGATACATCGATCAGTTTGAGGTCCCCCCTCCCTTAGACTCAGCCTCCCTCTTCTCCTTAGAAATCCGGGCTCGATTTCGAATTCCCGAAGTTTGGTTGACGCCCCCACGGTTGAACATAATGATAATACGAGCATCCTTTGTTTGTCACATTGGGTACGGACCACATGAGCATAGGGATGAATTGTTATTTATTTCGGGACTATGGAGGAGCATGTTTAACCAAAGGTACAGATAAATGGATTTCTCCATACATTAGAAGCAAAAGGTTCATGAGCTGGCCAAAACAGGGCCCTTAAGGGTCATCTTCTTGGAGAGATATTTCCAATGCCACTACCCTTTGGCTGGTTGCCTCCATGAATGCTTCCTGGCCTCTGAAGACTCTCTCTTCATCATCAGCCGCAGAGCACAGTTCGCCAATCCTAGCTTGTTCCCATGCCTGTTCAGTTTGAAGCACGGTCATCTAGTTACTTGCCTCCATCAATTGTTCTTGGGTGTCAACCTACTGGGTCGTCCGTTTCTCCATGAGCTCAGAGCATGTTGCAGTGAAGGCCACCTTCTATTTCTCCTACTCTTCGAGGCATCCGACTTCCTGCTCCTCCCTCAAGAACACTCGGGTTCTCACCAATTCTTCTCGACACTGGGCAACGTCGGTGCACCAGCTGCTCTCACGTATCTTCTAGGACACGTAATCACGGACCGTCAGATGAAGGCATTGAGCGTCATCCCTTCCAGCACACAGGAAATGCCGCCAGGTTTGGAGTGATCCCATCTGCCTCATCCAATCTGTCTGAGGCTACATGATAAAACGTTGGATGCACATCCACCCTTTGCACCGTGTCACCTGGCTCTCCTCGGCCGCTTCTGAATCTGAATCATCTATTTCTTCTGGATCATCAGGTCGGTATACAGGGAAGACAACCAGTAGGTTAGTAGTAGGATCTACCTTAGTGATGCCTTCCTGAGGAATAGGATCCTCAACTTGTGGGTGACCTTCCTCTCTCGCCCCGACAGTGGTGGTGCCTTCTTCAGCTTCCGACCTTGCTCCATTGTCAGCACCACTGATGTTTGTCACCCCTGCTCACCAATTGTCAGGGCCAAATTAGTTTGGGAAGTATGTTCTAGAGGAGGTGGTACATCCGCCACTAATTCACTCATGGACGGCCCGGGTTCGGCAGCCCGATGAGCCTCCAACGCTAAGATCACTGTATAGGGAGCATCCGGAATAGTAGAGTTCTCCAACAGTAAGCACTAGTAGCGAAACAAGGGACTTACAGGAACCCATGTCATCAACCTCCAGTGTTCTGACCGCTAAAGGATCTATCATGGTAGGAGACCCCTCAGCGCTTGTCAGTTTGATAATGGGCATCGGAGCCCCACCCTGTCCCACCAGCACCCCTTCTCCTTCCTCTATTGGGGACACCTGATCAGTACCTATATTATCCTGAGTGAGATAGATAAATAGATTATAAATTGAAAATTAGAATGGATAAAGAATGAGGATAAATACGGATAGAGACTGACCTCGAGCAGCTCGATTATGTCTATGTCGGAGCCGACGTTCTCGCTACTCTCCTACAGGCTCCCTTGGCGGGACCCTCACTGAGATCCTTCATCTACTCCTGTCTCCTCTTCTCCCTCTGACTCGTCACCACCGTCATCGTCCTCTGACGGCATCTATTCAGGATCATGCCCCTGATAGAGCATCACTTTCAATAAGAGAGATGGCTCCACGTGCCGACCCCGTTGGCGCGCGTACATGTCCATAGCCGTCAGGTAAGCATGTCGTCGATGTAAGTTTACCCGGTCATTAACTCGAATGAGCCTGACTTCTGGATGTTGGATCCCATCCTACATTATCTTCTACCAGAGGGATTCAGCTCTCATCGACTGCCGCAGTTTCAGCTAGGCCGACCACAATGCCGGGAAGATTTCATCATGGGAAGGTTGGAGCAGGTATCTTATCTGCTTCCCGGGCAGTTCTATGGCCGCCCCGTGTGACCCTCCTCCGGGCAACGAGGTCGCAGGAACACCATGCGATGTCCCCACTTCTGAGGTCCAGGCCTGTGCTGGCCTCACTCCCTGGCGCCGCCTTGGTCCCCCCTTCTAGCGGCACCTTTCCTGCTCTCTCTTCGTACGGGTTCCACATGAGTAGTCTCGATTTGACGAACTCGCTTGTGCAAAATCCACTCGAGGTATGTGATGGACCAGTGTTTGGCATACTCGGTTGATAGGCCAGCATCGACCCCGGTGGGATGAAGGGTAATGATGTCACCAGAGCCATGAGTTGTGAACATTAACCACATATAGAGAATTACACAGGGATTCCCCTCCTCCCAGATGTCTGTGAATACCATCTTCGGCATTCGCTGGAGGCACCCAAACTTCCTGGAAAATTGGGACGGAACGTATGGCTCGCAGATGATATTCCTGTCAATCCGAGCCACAAGCACCATGCCACGGATTCTCTGGAAGTATTCCTGATGCTCTAGCGAGACTTGCATGTTGTCTACCATTTGTCCAGTCGGGTGGGGAATAGTCTGAAGTTGAAGTTGTCATGGTTACCAACATTGATCCTTACTCCCTCCTCGTTGAGCGTCCTCGGCGCGACCCCGACAATGTTCAGCAGAGATGGTCGCAGGTCATTTCCCGGAGGACGAATGGCATTTGTAAAGTGTACCCACCAAGATGTGCCACCACCCAGCCATGGAAGATCTGGAAGGGGCCACATACCCTCCGAGGTGACCCCCCTCTTGAGATACATCCTAGAATAGCGTACATCCTAGATAGCACTGGGACCCCCAGATTAAACCTTTTGTAGGTGGCCATGGTGACCTCTATCACTAGGGTTGCCGGACGGATGCCCATCCTTGCATCCCACACCGGCAGAAGCCACCCGCTTAGGATGGTGGCGAGGAACCCAGCATATAGAACATTCGGGTCCCGTGCCTCATTAACGCGGTAGCCACATGATTGTTATTTTCCCACCTCCATGATACTCCATTATGATCTATTCTTGCTCCTCTGAGTTGCGGTTGGGAACCGTATTCCCTGTCTCGGCATCTTGACCACAAGGTCCTTCTCCCGGAACAGGCCGAACCAGTCCTTGTAGGCGATGTCCTTCAGGAAGTCCTTAACCTCCAGCCTCTCTTTGTCCAGCTGCAGCAGGTGCCATGTCAGCATGGGGGTCTGCGATCTGTCCTCTGGTTGTTCGTTGGGGGAAGGAACTTGTCATATTGATATCCCTCCAGTGGGATACCTCTGATGTAGTGTACATCCTAGAGTCTAATTCCAACTTCCCCATGGTGAAGATGGAATGTGTTGCTGTCAGGGGACCACCGGATGAACAACTCCATCCTGAGCTTAGATTGGCTATAGAAGTGGAACTGTGACGTCCACACCACCTCAAATAGACCAATGTGTTGTAGATCGGCCCCAAATTGGTCACACGTATGGCGAACCCAGTATTCCCAGGCCCAATCACTGGTGAGGTTGCCTCCGGACTACAAATCCCAATCTTACAGCCACCCCTTAGTATCGTCTGTGATGCTCTGACGGAACGTTCTTGCGTAGAGGTATGGGGAACTCTCCACAATAGGATCACCCCTAGCGATGGTCTTATTCCTCAGGTTCAATACATATACATCCATGTGTCTGGTCTCTCTGGTAGGACGACCATTGTTGGTGATATTGTATCAGGGACGATCATCCTCTCAGGTCACCCATGACCGCGATGCATCGACCTCGAAGCCCGGCAGCAGAACCTCCTCCAAAATGCCAATGTTCCATAGCGGACGTTTGTTGGACAAAGGGTAGTCCTTCTGGGCAGGTGTTAGTAGATTGAACAGAATATGGTTGTTGGAGACAACCACCCTGGAGCCATAAACCTCCTCATTCGCCTCCATTTCAGCTCTACGAGCGGAGGATTCCCCATCATCTACTTGGTTTGCTGCCATCTTCGTCCATCCAAGTTCTTCAAGAGAGTTTCATTTAATCTGGATGTGTTGCGTGAAATTTGGAAGCAGGGCATGAAATTGAAGAAGTCGGCATGGAAAATCCCGAGTTGCGCGTAAATACAGCCAAAACTTGGAGCAATTATTCGCTGCCAAAGCGGGTTTTACGCGCAGGTGCAGAGATAATTTCGTGCACGAGAGCTCTAACCCTATCGCGAGATAAAGTTGTGAATGGATCATGGGAACCATGGCCCCTTTTATAGGCTAATCTGGGGTTCCGCGCCGCGCGGGAAAGCTGATTTTATGCCAGCCTACGTTTTGCGTGCCGCACCATTTTTTTAGCGGGGGGGGGGGGGGCAAGATGACCAACACTTTGGAGTTTCCCTCGGAATCCGATTGTTGCGACCCCTCGCCGATCCAATTCGGAGGGGGGGAATTTGTAGACATAGAAAAGTCCATAATTACTGAAGGATGTTTTGAAGTGACAAAGAGAAGTCATATTCGGACCCAGAGGCTCGTTCCGGAATGCCCGGAATTATTGCACCGAAAAAAGGGATCTGCGTGTGAAAACCCGCATGGAAAGGGTCCGGGATTCACGAAGGGTCCCTGGCGCAGGCGTGAAAATATTTTCACGCCCTAGCCCCGTGCGGCTAACATTATGTGTTGCCATCTCTCGCACGCAAGTCATGCGTGCCACCCTAAATTTTGTGCCGCTGATGCCTATAAATAGAAGGAGAGCCCTTTCGTTTCGGGGATGAGGAATTTGAACCGTCTCTCGTGTGCGAAATTGTATTTCTGCATGCTCCAGATGGCCTTCAGGTACTGATCTTTTTCGCACCACCTCACCCTAGGATCCACCTTTGCGTATAATCCCATTGGCTTAAACATAATTCCAAACCCTTCAGGGTTCTTCCCTTGCACGCAATTTCTCCCGTTGCGCGCAAAATGCTCCAATTGCACGCAATCCCTTTTGCTGGGTTTGGACTTACCTTTGGATGCGGCCTTTTCCACTCACGCGCAATTCATATCACTTGTGTGTGATCCTACTAGTCGCACACAAGCCCACTACCCCGATTATGCGCCATCCCGGTGTTTTGCGTGCCAACCATTTCGATTCACGCAACCCTCAGGACCCCTCACCTTGGTTCTCCCCAGGTACCTCCCTATGTAGGTGCCTGGTGTCCTCCTTATGGATGCCCCAGTCACACTCATAGGTCATACACACCATGCGATGTTTACCCGTACGACCTTCTAGGCTCGTACAAAGTAACCTCAAGGTCCCTTGGGTAGTTTTTTCCATTGCATTTCTTTGTCTCATGATTCTTCGCATAGGCACGCTAATGGGTATTTCTTCTTCACATAGCCATGCTAACGTGGACCCCTCGATGGTTCGCTCTGCGACCCCCCTTCACTACATCATTGCCTGTACATTCCCTCCCACAAGGAGCATACGGTACCGGTCATGTAAGTCCTAGGGGTGCGAAGTAAACCCACATCATCCGAGCCAAAGGACATTAAACTGCCAAGAACCTCGTCCTCAACACATGACGTTAAACTGTGATCTGGCCCGATGCCTCGCATGCTGGGTCCCCCCGGCTCAGACATTCTTTATGCAGCTCGTCTCCACGGGGATGGGATCACCCCACACATGAGATGATATACTCCTTATCGGAGTGTCGTTTGTTTGCGGGGAAGGGAAACCTAGTTTGTGTAATCCCCTAGCCCCTCTTGCAGAAGGTAGCACCCATGAACCTCTATACTTCCCCACAGCCAGGGCCAGCGGGAAACATGATGGGAAGTGGGACTCCTCCTTTCTTCGGTCCCAAATCCCTCTCCCTCTGTTCTTTGTTTCCCCTGGGCCTTCACCCTAGAGTATGTCCTGACACCATGGGTCGCCCAACGCATAAGCCCCTCTTCGATTCCCACAGACGCACCCTTCACGACGTGTTCATCTGGTCTCTGCCCCCTCTTGTTTCTCATACCGAGCATGACTCACGTGGGATTAGAGTAAACATTGACTATGACACCAAACCCCGAACAACATGACATTAAACTGTATGCCCCCATCCTGCATGACGTTAAACTGCACACCTGAACTACGAGAACTTTGATCCATTTCAAGGCATGGTACGTAGGAAGCCTCCCTGAGGTTCAAGCCCAATACCCATCGGACCCCCATCCTACATGACGTTAAACTGTACACCCAAACTATGTGGACTTTGATCCCATGCCACAGGGATACGTAGGAAGCCTCCATGAAGTTCAAGCCCACCACTCGGTCGTTCCGACCTCTTCACGTCGGTTCACTAACCATTGTGGGCCGTCTCAGAGCGTAAGCCCCATCCATCAACCATTGTGGACCGCCTCAGAGTGTAAGCCCCATCCATCATCCATTGTTGGCCGCCTCAGAGTGTAAGCCCCATCCATCCACCATTGTGGGCCGCCTCAGAGTGTAAGCCCCATCCATCCACCATTGTGGGCCGCCTCAGAGTGTTAGCCCCATCTATCAACCATCGTGGGCCGCCTCAGAGCGTAAGTCCTATCCATCCACCATTTTAGGCCGCCTTAGAGCGTAAGCCCCATCCATCCACCCTTGTGGGCCGCCTCAGATCATAACCCCCATTCATCAACCATTGTGGGACTCCTGAGAGTGTAAGCCCCATCCATCCACCATTCTGGGCCGCCATAGAGGGTAATCCCCATCCATCAACCATTGTGGGTCGCCTCAGAGCGTAATCCACATCCATCCACAATTGTGGGCCGCCTTAGAGTGTAAGCCCCATCCATCCTAAACTATAGGGACTTTGATCCGTGCTAAGGCATGGTACGTAGGAAGCCTCCATGAGGATCAAGCCCCACCACTATGGGCCGTCTCAGAGAGTAAGCCCCATCCATCTAGACCACGGGTCCCTCTTCATGTCGGTTTTCCGACCCCATATCCTTGGGTCGTCTCCAAATGTAAGCCTCAAATGCCCCATCACGCATGACATTAAACTGTATTTCATCGAATTATGTGAAATTTGATTACCCGCCATGGGGATACATAAGAATCCTCCATGAGGTCCAATCCCAACACCCATGTGTCATCCTGACCTCTCCCTCGAGCTCACGCGCCTTGGGAAGCTTATGCCCAAACCCGGAGGTTTTACTCCCTCTAGGTCCCATCCATGCATTCATTCTCACGGGTCTCCCTTTCAGGTGTCCCACTATATCACCCCGAACTATGAGTACTTTGATCCATGTCAAGGCATGGTACATAAGAAGCCTTCACAAGGTTCAAGCCCCTTCACTTCATCCCTCATCCTGATTCTTACGCGAGCCGCCACATCTTGGTGGGATCATGCCACCTCATCCTACTCCACAGCATTCGAGAAGACACCAATGTGTCATCCCCAACATCGGTGTTCCGTCCATAGGGTTCTTCAATTTTATCCGCTCTAGCTAGTGTTCCGATCAATCCGATTTGTCTCTGCTGGATGTTAATCTCACGGAATACCCCGTGTTAAACACGGGAAGCTGAGGAAAACTGCAGATACATGCCTATGGCATACAATTCCCCACGTTAGATGTGGGATTCCTCGGGATTCTGCGCCCTCGAGAAGCACTATGATAAGGGATAGAAGACAGATATGCCAATTCCCCAGCGTCAAGACATGCCAACGATGCCTCAGCGTGACCACTACCCTAACCGAAGGTTGCTGCCCTGACCAGACCCCTTGGAGGGTGATTAGCCACTAAATGAGGCTAATATTCATTGTTAATATACATATTTTTCATGTTCTTTTTTATTCATAAACACCATTTTAGTGCATTTTACACTTTTAACATCATTTCACATTATGATTGTAATACCTTCTTAAAATGCACTATTATGTGGTACATTTTTGAACATCATTTAAAGTACCCAATGATTCATCTGATTTTAAGGAAATGAATTATACATATTTTAATTTGATATTTTTGGAAATTGATCTACACTTAAATATGAACATGTTTGATTCAGGGATCAGTGGAGAATTCATGGAGGATGATGGAGATATTTGGAAATGAAAGGAAGCAATTCTGGAGAAGGCAGATTGGACATCAGCCCACTGATGAGGCTGTGGGGACCAACTTAAAGGCCCAATTAATCTCAAATTTCGTGGGATGATCTAAGACATGTATATTCACAAATCACTTTTCAGTAGTTAATGCTAATTAGGCCTCCATGTTGGTCATTTAGTCGACCCAAGTTAGAGATAAAATTCTGGGCCAGATTCTGCGGCCCAGAAAAACAGTCCACTACTTTGATCATATCTCGGAATCCACAACTCCAAATGGGCCCAAATTTTACAAGAGGTTAAAAGACAGCCGGAGATCTATTTTCTTCCTCTATGGCCCACCCTGATTCGTCCTTCGAGAAGGTCTTCCAGACGCGTCTGTTCGGTGAAGGAAGGCTGGCTGCCACCTCGGGTCAAACGTGAAAAAGTCCAAATTCCACAAGCTTTCCACCACCTATAGCCTAGAAAAATTAATTAAGATTCTTTGTACTGTTGGTGGTTCGACCCAATGCTACCAAAATACCTATTTAAGGCAGTGGTGGTGAAGGAGTTTAGGATCTTGGATGCTTTGTTCAATTGTAATGTTATGCTGCATTTTTGTTGCCTCAATTTTGTCTTTCACATGTAAGTTGTTCAATTCACTTTAGTGTCTTAATAAAAGTTCTTCTTCTACTCTTATTCTATTGTTATTAATATCACTTTGATACCTTTGGATCATGGTGTGAATTTATTCACACCAACCCTTGTGAAATTATTCACACAACGGTGGAGTGATCATTTTATTTTTGTTGTTTTCTTTACTTCTCCATTTCCTCCCTCATGAGTCTACTTTCCGCTTCCATTGAAACCATGGGATCAATGGAGGGCTAACCCACTTATGGGTTGATCCAAGGGAGTATCAAGGGGCTGGATTGGATGTTATTTATCACCTAATTAATGTATAATCACTTCTTTAATTGGGATTTTTATTTGATGATTTTTAAACTTCATCGTCCTTGTTGAATTTAAGGCCACACACATCAAGTACTAATAAGATCCTTTACCATGAAGTGCTCAAAACTTTGATCCTTCAAGTTTATAGGTGATTAGTATTAAAGGGTGTAGGCATTAAACCAGTAAGTGATGATGTTGTTTTATCTTCTAAAATAAACCCATCTCAAATTTAAGAAATTGAAATCATTAAAAAGAAAATACGTCCAATCCACCCCGAGCGATAACCTAGGATCAACTCTTTCTTTTAAATTGAATCCACTTAAATCTATTAGATATCTTTAAAACCCATCCAAAATCAATCAAAGTTGGCCACTTTATAGCCAAAAATCCATCCCTTAGGTTGTGTATCTTAGGTAGCTTCTTAGGTCTCTGTGGAATCGACAACCCAAGCTACACTACAAGGACCGTTCTACCCTTCTTCTCTTGGGTAAATTTGGGCGTGAACCAAATTTTGGCCCTGTTGATGGGGACCAAGTAAGTACATTAAATAAAAAAAAAACCTTCTTTCCTCACCTCCATTCTTCAACTCTCACCCAAGATCTCTTATCTTGTCCCTTTCTCGCTTTTTTTTGGTGCATGTCCGCCTACACCCGCGATTTCTCAAACAGACTAGTTAGGGTGGAAAGTCCTAGGATAGGGGACTCAAGTGCACCTAAGGGATTGTTTAAATCAGATTCAAATATTCTTGAAACCCGAAAGTCAGAACTTGAAACAAGTCCAATGGAGGGTCATCCACAAAATCAAATTGTAAACCCTAGGGGGAATCAAATGGGAAACCAAAACCAAGAAGCTCGAAACTTAGGGAATGTAGTTGATCAAACCATGAACGACTACCTCACTCCAGCTTGGACCAATGCCCCCTCATGCATTAGACACAATTCCATAGGAGACTCCAACTACATATTCAAACCCCATGTCCTAAACCACCTTCCAACCTTTCATGGGATGGAGTCAGAAATGCCATACCTTCATGTCAAAGAGTTCAACGACATTGTTGAAACCATGTGTCCCCCACATCAACTAGAATCCGCTAAGATGAGGCTATTTCCTTTTTCATTAAAGGATCGAGCTAAAAATTGGCTAAACAACTTGAGTCCTGCATCAATCCACTCTTGGGACCAACTGCAAAGAGAATTCTACAAAAAATACTTCCCTCATCAAAAAACAATTGCACTTAAAAAGAGCATCCAAAACTTTTTTGAAAAAGAGGGAGAGTCATTTTATAAAACATGGGAGAGGTTCAAAGACACCCTAAACATGGTTACACACCATGGGTTTTCCATACCTGAACAAGTGAGAATTTTCTATGAAGGGTTGGGTCCGGGGAACAAACAGTTCATTGACATGATGTGTAATGGAACCTTTAAAAACAAGGCCCCAAATGATGCTTATGAGTATCTCGAAAGTCTGGATGAACAAAACCAAACTTGGGGAACTTCACCTTATTCTGAAAAGCCACAAAGAACCACTGGAATTCATACACTTAGAGAAGAGGAAAGATTTAGGGATAAACTCGCAGCACTCTCTAGGAAGGTTGAAGAGATAGAACTTAGGAAAGTCCATGAAATCCAAAATGTAGACCTTGTTTGCACAATTTGTGACAAACATGACCATAAAACAGACAACTGCCCAACCATTCCATCCATCAAGGATTTTCTTCTAGGAGGACCCCCAGCGGAAGTCAATGCCCTAAACTTTCAAAATCCCCAATACCAAAACACCTTCAATCCAAGGTACAATGACCACCCAGGCTTCTGATGGAAGGATAACCAACAACATAGCCAACCAAAAGGGAAAAATCCTTACCCTCAACAGAACTACCAAACCCATAACCAGTTCCAAACCCAACCTATCCAATACCAATAGCCACCGGTCCATTTTCAACAAACCATCCCACCTCCAAAATATCCCCCTGGGATAAACCAACCTACTCAAGCACCAACCCAAACTGTTCCACAAAGCCTACTAGAACAACTATGCAAACAAATGGAGAGGATGAACTCAGAAGTGTCTTCCCTAAAACAAGAACTTCAAACCATCAAAACAGGAAAGGAACCCATGCCTACTCAGGTGGTTCCATCCTCAACTTCAAGGGGAGAGTCAAGTTGTGCTCAAACAACTCATGAACAACTAAAGGCTGTGACTGTTTTAAGAAGTGGGAAATCAATTGAGAAACCTAAACAACTAATTCAGAAACCCACCTGAAGATTCAAACATGGATGAAAATTTAAATGAACCACAAGATCAAACTTAGGAAACTGATAACAATGTGAAAGAAACAACTCTTCAACAAACAACCCCACAACCTGCACCATTTCCCCAACGCATGAAGGGGAAATCCAAGCCTGAACTGAGTGAAACGTTGAGGGAAATATTTTCACAAGTCAATTTGAACATACCCCTTCTCGATGCAATCCAAACTATACCTGCCTACATAAAGTACCGTAAGGACTTGTGCACTTTTAAAAGAAAATTTTCACATAAAAACCAAGTCCTTTTGGCTGCTAATGTGAGTACCACCATTCAATGGACCATTCCTCCTAAGTTGAAAGACCCAGGTTTCCCTTACATCAATGTTGAACTAGGAGAAAGCAAATTTGTCAAGGCCTTGTGTGACCTAGGTTCTAGTGTCAATCTCATCCCATATGTTGTGTACTGCCAGTTAGGCCTAGAAGATCTCCAACCCACATCTTTCACACTTCAGCTTGATGATCGTAGCATTAGGGTTCCAAAGGGAATTTTAAAGGACGTTCTGGTAAAGGTTGAAAACATCATCTACCCTGCTGATTTCAGTGTCCTTGACAACCATCCAAATTTAGAAATGAAGGAACAAACCCCAATCATCCTTGGTCGTCCTTTCCTTGCAACAATCAACTCTGTTATCCGAGTCTGAAATGGGAACATGACCATCACATTTGGGAACATGATTCTAGACCTGAACATCTATAATGCAAGCTCACAAATAGGGGATGACGAGGATATTCATGAAGTAAACATGATAGGAAGCATTGATAATGGATACATGGAACATCAAGGATCATTTGAGTAATGTTTAAGTCAGAATGAGATTGATTTCCTTTGTTCATATAAAGGAATTTTATCTCCTTGGCTTGAATCATTTTCAAATTACTCTTATGATGACGTCTTAGGTCCAACAATCAGTGAAACCTTTCAAGAAACCAATTTCATAGAGACCCCTCTAAATTCCTTCCCTAAATCTGATCAAGCCAATCTAGTAGCTGAAACTTCTACATGTGAGGAATCAATCCTATCTGAACCTCTAAAAAACGAAATTGATCTTGATCCAATGTCCCAATCTTCTGCTGAAATTTTGAACCAACCTGATCTTGAATTGAAGGAACTTCCTGCTGCACTAATGTATGCCTTCCTAGGGGAAAATCAAACACATCCTATTGTCATTTCTTCTACTCTTGAAGCCAATCATGAGAGGATGCTTCTAGATGTCCTTAGGAAGCATAAGAAAGCCATTGGTTGGACCCTTTCTGATATTCCTGGGATTAGCCCACTTATCGGGACTCATAGGATTGTTCTGGAATCTGATTCAAAGCCATGTCTTCAACCTCAACGGCGACTCAATCCTAATCTCATGGAGGTAGTTAGGAAGGAACTTCTGAAATTGTTGAAAGCTGGTATCATATATCCCATAGCTGAGAGTGAATGGGTGATCCCAATCCAAGTGGTTCCAAAAAAGGCTGGAATCACATTGATAACCAATGAGGATGGAGAGATTTTTCCAACAAGGGTGAGTAGTGGATGGAGGGTCTGCATTGACTATAGGAAACTAAACTCATTCACCAAGAAGGACCATTTCCCCTTACCATTCATTGACCAAGTCCTTGAGAGAGTGGAAGGTCATGCCTTCTACTGTTTCTTAGATGGGTACTCGGGGTACAATCAAATTGAGGTCTCCCTAGAGGATCAAGGGAAGACTACATTCACATGTCCTTTCGGTACCTTTTCCTTCAAACACATGCCCTTCGGGTTATGCAATGCCCCTGGAACCTTCCAGCGGTGCATGATGAGAATCTTCTCAGACATGGTAGGGGATTTTCTTGAGGTCTTCATGGATGACTTCTCTGTGTTTGGGGATACTTTAGAGGGATGTCTGTAGAATGTGGAGAGAGTCTTGTCAAGATGTGAAAAAAAAATCTGGTCCTAAACTGGGAAAAATGCCATTTCCTAGTTAAAGAGGGACTTGTTCTAGGCCATCTGGTCTCGAGTAGGGGGATTGAAGTTGATAAAGCAAAGGTTGACATCATTCGTCACCTTCCATCACCCAAAACTGTCAAGGAAGTGAGGTCTTTCTTAGGACATGCTGGTTTCTATAGAAGATTCATCAAGGACTTTAGTTCAATATCTCGTCCCCTTTGTGCTCTCTTAGTAAAGTTTGCTCCATTTGTTTGGACAGAAAGCTGTGAGGGTTCATTCTCAACCCTAAAATACTCTCTCACCTCTCCTCCCATTATGAAATCTCCAAATTGGAACCTTCCTTTTGAACTTATGTGTGATGCCAGTGAATTTGTTGTTGGAGCTGTGTTAGGACAAAGTTGTGATAAAACTCCTTATGTCATTGCTTATGCAAGAAAATCCTTAAATGATGCCCAAATCAACTACACCACCACTGAAAAGGAGTTACTTGCTATTGTGTTTTCCTTAGAGAAGTTTAGGTCCTACCTCTTAGGATCACCCATCACTGTGTTCGCTGACCATTCTACACTAAAATACCTCTTCCAAAAAACAAGATGCTAAGGCTAGACTGATTAGGTGGGTCCTTCTCTTACAAGAATTTGACCTCACAATCAAGGATAAAAAGGGAGTTGAAAATGTTTTAGCTGATCACCTCTCTAGGATGGAATTCAAAGACAACTCAAATCACCTCTCTGTGTCTAATCCGTTTCCTGATGAACACTTATACTCTGTGAGTGACTGCCCTTGGTATGCTGACATAGCAAATTTCTTAGTGACAGGAGTCATTCCAAAATTCTTAGGGACTCAAGCTCGAAGGAAATTCCTTTCTGATGTTAGACACTATGTGTTTGATGATCCATACCTCTATAAGTTCTACCCTGACCAAGTCATTAGGGGGTGTGTTCCAGAATCTGAACAAGAGTCCATCCTTAAATTTTTTCATAGTGAGGCATGTGGAGGTCAATTTTCCTCTAAGAAAACATCAGCTAAGATTCTTTAATGTGGTCTTTTCTGGCCCACCCTTTCAAGGGACTCCTACACATTTTGTCAAAGCTGTCTTAGGTGTCAAAAAGTAGGGTCCATCACAAAAAAGAATCAAATGCCACTCACTCCCATCTTAGTGGTTGAAATCTTTGACTGTTGGGGAATTGATTTCATGGGTCCCTTCCCAAACTCTCGGGGATACCTCTACATACTCTTAGCTGTTGATTATGTCTAAAAATGGGTTGAGGCCATTCCCACAATATCCAATGATCATCAAATTGTTATTAGATTCCTAAAAGAAAACATATTCTCTAGATTTGGAATTCATAGGGCTATCATAAGTGATCGTGGAACTCATTTTTGCAATCGTCCATTCTCATCACTCATGGAAAAATATGGA
Source organism: Viscum album (assembly GCA_963277665.1). Taxonomy (NCBI): domain Eukaryota; kingdom Viridiplantae; phylum Streptophyta; class Magnoliopsida; order Santalales; family Viscaceae; genus Viscum; species Viscum album. Next base: position 283,979,776 of record OY728153.1, on the reverse strand, counting down.
ATTTCTCACAAAGTGTCCACTGCTTACCACCCACAGACCAATGGTCAAGCTGAGTTAGCCAATCGTGAAATTAAGAAAATTCTTGAAAAACCTGTCAACCCCTCTAGGAAAGATTGGTCTGAGAAACTCTTAGATGCTCTTTGGGCCTATAGAACTTCATATAAAACCATTTTAGGAATGTCCCCATATAGGTTGGTTTATGGTAAAGCATGCCATTTGCCAATGGAGATTGAACATAAGGCCTTTTGGGCAATTAATAAAATGGATTATGACCTCTCATTGGCCAGAACAAAAAGGAAATTAGATCTCAATGAACTGGAGGAACTAAGGATGGAGGCTTATGAAAATTCAAGGATCAATAAAGCTAGAGTTAAAGCCTACCAATCTAGGAATATCAAGGTCAAACATTTTGAACCGGGAAAACTTGTTCTCTTGTATAGTTCAAAACTTCATTTACATCCGGGAATGTTAAGGTCCAGATGGTCAGGACCTTTCATAGTGCATCATGTATTCCCCCATGGGGCAGTAGAGATTCAAGATCCCACAAGTGGTCACATTTTCAAGGTCAATGGTCAAAGGTTAAAAACATTCGTTGAATCATTCAATAAACAGGAAATAGATGTTGAGTTAATTGATCCAATTTATGAACCAGGGAAAAATTGATAAATTTGGGATCTATGTCGGGCTAACGACGTTAAACAAAGCGCTGCACGGGAGGCAACCCGTGGTTTTTATGTTTCTAATCTTTCTTAATCATCTTTATTTTTCAAATAAGATTACTTAATTATTTTTATATTTAAAAATAAAAAAATAGACTTTTGACCTATTCTTCTATTATGAGTATGGATGGGTACGAAAGAGGAGCACCATATTCATCCGTGTCACGTGGTGTGATCCTTGAGTAATACCTTACCCAGAAATTTAAAAAGAAGACAATGTATCATCAGTTTATTTTGTTTTTATTATTCAATAGGTTAAGAAAAAAAATATAATAATACAAAAAAAGAAAAAAAGTCCACGCCATAGGCCGTGGGGCAAACCCCATCACAACCGGCGAAGCCGCGGGGACTCGAACCCGGGACCTAAGGGAGACAGGGGCGCGCGCTTACCACTGACCTGCGGCTTCTTGTGATAACTTATTCTATAATTTTTATATATATTCTTATATTTTACTTCCTTTATTATATATATATATATATATATATATTGTTTGTTTTTGTTTGTTTTTTTTCCTTTTTCCACTAGGGAACTTTGCAAGCGACATGGATATCAAAGGAATAAATTCGAGCGGCAAGAACTTCAAACTTCAACCACCAGGTGACTTCATTCCATAATCCTCATTTTCAATTTCCTTTTTAAATTTTTATTCCCTGCCTCTACTCCTTCTAATTTTTCATTTCTTCAAACACTGGGGACAGTGTTGTTTTAAGTTGGGGGGGAGATAAAATAAAAAAAAATGCTTTTGTGTCAAAAACAAAAATTGAATGATTTGAAAAAAAAAGTAAATGGAAGGAAAAATTCCTTTAACTTTGAACATGGTAATACACATTGCACACTTTGAAACTGAATATCAAATAATTTAGCATGCCCTGATTCTGATTTTAATCCTTGTATAATTTCATGAGCATAGATTTTGGAAAGTGTGGCTGTCCAATGTGATATTTCATCGTTTATATTTTCATCCAAATAAAAAAATGCCACAATACACGTCCTCTAGACTGTGGGGTACTAATTTGAATTTTTGGGGTCCCATAATAAATAGCATAGGATGGTTTTATTTTTATGAATAATATGAGTATTCAAAAAAAATTATTAAAAAAATTATTAAAAAATAAAAAAATAAAAAAATAAAAATAAAAATTTGCGTGTAGAGCAATAGATTGATAAAATGCGAGGCTTTCGACACTTGGGGATCGTGACTCCAGTGTTGTCTAGCCCTAAGTTTTTCAATATATCTCTATTTATGGTAATATGACTTTGTTTTTGATTAAGTTAACTCGAGACGATGCCCGAGTATGTGGGCTTCACTTGGTGCCATAAGGCCTTTGAGTCTGGGGGTCATCGGCAAAGTCTTGCTACATGGGTCAATTTGATTAACTGCAATCTCAATTACTATAGAAATATTGAAAAAAAACAAAAAAAAGGATGAAGAATACTCATATTAGGATTAAATGTGATTCCACCTAGTGCTTCCATGATTTCCCCCTTGAATGAAAATGAACCCCCATATCTATTGTGATTCACAACACATCATTACACCTAATTGAGTTGGATGAAGTATGATGATGGATTTGATCAAAGGAATGGGCTTGGGATTGGGATCTGCTTATGAAAATATCTTGTATTAAAATATTTTGATGGGTTTCATGATTGTTTGGTATAAGTTTTTTTGGTGATCATTGTGTATTAAAATGTTTTTAGAAAAGGGAATTCGAATTTCATTTTGTTGAGATATATTTTGCTCGGGACTAGAAAAACTCAAGTTGGGGGGTGTGATTATCCACTAAATGAGGCTAATATTCATTGTTAATATACATAATTTTCATGTTCTTTGTGATTCATAAACACCATTTTAGTTCATTTTACACTTTGAACATCGTTTCACATTATGATTGTAATACCTTCTTAAAATGCACTATTATGTGGTACATTTTAGAACTTCATTTAAAGTACCCAATGATTCATCTGATTTTAAGGAATTGAATTATACATATTTTAATATGATATTTTTGTAAATTGATCTACACTTAAATATGAACATGTTTGATTCAGGGATCAGTGGAGAATTCATGGAGGATGATGGAGATATTTGGAAATGAAAGGAAGCAATTCTGGAGAAGGCAGATTGGAAATCATCCCACTGATGAGGCTTTGTGGCCCATATTAAAGGCCCACATAATCCCAAATTTCGTGGGATGATCTAAGACATGTATAGGAACAAATAACTCTTCAGGAGTTAATGCTAATTCGGCCTCCATGTTGGTCATTTAGTCGGCCCAAGTTAGATATAAAATTCTGGGCCAGATTCTGCGGCCCAGAAAAACAGTCCACTACTTTGATCATATCTCGGAATCCACAACTCCAAATGGGCCCAAATTTACAGGCAGTTAGAATACATCCGTAGCTCCATTTCCGTCTTCTATGGGCCACCCTGATTCGGCCGTCTAGAAGGTCTTCCAGATGCGTCTGTTCGTTGAAGGAAAGATGGCTGCCACCTCGGGTCAAACGTGAAAAAGTCCAAATTCCACAAGTTTTCCACCACCTATAGCCTAGAAAAATTAATTAAGATGCGTTGTAGTGTTTGTGGTTCGACCCAAGGCTCCCAAAATGCTTATTTAAGGCAGTGGTGGTGAAGGAGTTTAGGATCTTGGATGCTTTGTTCAATTGTAATGTTATGCTGCATTTTTCTTGCCTCAATTTTGTCTTTCACATGTAAGTTGTTCAATTCACTTTAGTTTCTTAATAAAAGTTCTTCTTCTACTCTTATTTTGTTGTTATTAATATCACTTTGATACCTTTGGATCAAGGTGTGAATTTATTCACACCAACCCTTGTGAAATTATTCACACAACGGTGGAGTGATCATTTTATTTTTGTTGTTTTCTTTACTTCTCTATTTCCTCCCTCATGAGTCGACATTCCGCTTCCATTGAAACAATTGGATCAATGGAGGGCTAACCCACTTATGGGTTGATCCAAAGGAGTAGAAAGGGGCTGGATTGGATGTTATTTATCACCTAATTAATGTATAATCACTTATTTAATTGGTATTTTTATTTGAAGATTTTTAAACTTCATCGTCCTTATTGAATTTAAGGCCACACACATCAAGTACTAATATGATCCTTTACCTTGAAGTGCTCAAAACTTTGATCCTTAAAGTGTATAGGTGATTAGTATTAGAGGGTGTAGGCATTAAACCAGTAAGTGATGATGTTGTTTTATCTCCTTAAATAAACCCATCTCAAATTTAAGAAATTGAAATCATTAAAAAGAAAATAGGTCCAATCCACCCCGAGCGATAACCTAGGATCAACTCATTCTTTTAAATTGAATCCACTTAAATCTATTAGATATCTTTAAAACCCATCAAAAATCAATCCAAGTTGGCCACTTCATAGCCAAAAATCTATCCCTTAGGTTGTGTATCTTAGGTATCTTCTTAGGTCTCTGTGGAATCGACAACCCAAGCTACACTACAAGGACCGTTCTACCCTTCTTCTCTTGGGTAAATTTGGGCGTGAACCAGAGGGTCTCGATGGAAGTAGTGTAATTAACTGGTGTCCATGAAGATATGGCACCATGAAGAGTTTCACGACCACATCTTAAATCTATCAGTGATACCCAGACTAGGTAACAAGTTCCGAGGAGGATTCCACGGAAGGAGGAACCAACATCCCATCATCCCAATTTTGATGAAGGAGTAGATACCCCTGAATAAGGAGCGAATGCCTCCCGCCTTTGGAAAGTGGGAATGCGGGGCCACAAATTTCATGTCCTCTGCGTGATGGATGCGCGCGCACGCGCGCCATGGCGGATGTGTCTGAAACAAAATGTTATAGTGAAGATTATTTTAGTACATTATCCAGATAAATATAGACCAGTAAATAAATTAGTATCTATTAGTCTCAAACTATTTTATTGAAACCCTATATCCCTCACCATTTCTTTCAGAATATCCTGTTGATTTGAAATTATAGTAGTTGGAATCCAGATTTCCAGTCACATTACCCTTATTAGCGTTGATCAACAAACTTTAATGGATTTAGGTAGGCATTCCAAATGCCAACTACATTAACTCACAACTCCTCATTTTGTTGAGTGGACTCCCGAATCCTGAAATCCTTACATTTGGATTTCCTCTATGTTTGCCTCTCAGTGACACCATGTCATACTAGGGCAATCAACCCTTGATGTAAACTAAGTTAAGTCAACCCAAAACATCAAATTGGAATTCCATGATAATTGAATGTACCCCAACTAGTGTAGGTAAAGTACTTTGAACTATGATTCGATTCTAACTGAATTAATGGAAGGTTATACCAACTTAATATTTAATTAAGGTATTTTATCCTTAATGTGAAAATTTACAGTTATTATCTTTTCACATGCATGTTAATATTATGTGGGATATACATAAGTGATGAACCATGTGTAGAAAATATTTACGCATAAGCAATTTTTATTTTACTTCCATATTGTATTCTTGATGGTTAATTAATTATGTTATCACGTAAAACATCCATAATTAATAAACAAACTTGTTACAAAAATAAAATAAAGAGCAAGACCATGAGATTTACTATTGGTTAGTTTATCCAATGGTTGATAAACTAACCCTATGCTGGGGGAGAAACACATTTAACTACTTATTGTTTGTGTTTATAGCTTTCCACATATCCACCATCGTATATCCTTGGATTTGTTTCACCTCATATCCTAAATTTATCATACTCCACTAGCATGGGAGCTCTGTCTATTACATATTCTATTAACTCAGATGCAGTTGAGGGATAAAATCGGGTTTACATATAACACCCTGGGTACGCATGACCTACATATTAATGAGGAGAAGGAATTAAGACTAACAATTATAATTTAACAATTAAATTAAAACGGAACCAATCACATACAATTGTCTGGTCTAGATCACAATCATAAACATACATGCAAGGAATTTCTCTATTAATTAAAACTTGCATTGAATTATTTATTCATTATAATTTAGATAAATTAAAAATTAATTGTTTAATAATTATCTTTAATTATTCAATCCTTTTTTTCTTAATCCTATTTTGAATTTTCTTGAGATTCACATCCATAACCATGTACAAAAACTGTAACTTGGTGGAAACCCAGTGAATACCCATCCAAAACTACCCCGAATGTATTTATACTAGTATAAACTTTATTCATTGTGACATGTAGCATTATAGAAGAATTATAATTGTAATACAACTCATATATGAATTAATGATATTTGAACATTACGTAGATGTTATATATATATATATCAAAAACCTATTCCATGTAGTGTCTCATCATTAAATCCACACGAAGTTACCTATCTAAAGGGTTACATAATATAATAATAAATCTTTTAAATATTTTTAATCTGGAAATAGTACATGGTGTGTAGATCTGACTACACGGTGTGTACCCACTTCACCATCCATCAAAAGTACACGCTTTTTGAAATGGGGTGTGAGGTGTACTTCAAAAATTATTTGAGTACTCAGCATGTCATGTGGCCCACATGATGTGTAGACTCAGTGTTACATTTTCAGCATCCGGGAATGTCATGTATGGGATACACAACATGAACCTGACCTGAAAATAATACATGCCATGTCTAGTGTGCCAGAGAGCGTGTAGTCCGACGGACCGTGCGCCAGTCTGTCCAAATCAACATGAAGTGTTAGAAATAACTACACCATGTGTCATTAATTCACATGGCTTGAGTAATTATTTAATTAATCTTGATGCATTGAACACACATAAGTGACATGTAGATCCATCTACAAAGCATTTATTCTTGTGTTATCTGGATACAACCATCCTCACATCCTGATGAGATCCTATATTAAATTTTAATCATAAAATTATTCATTTAAATTATATCTATGAGAAATGATAAGGGATGAAAAGATCTCAAAATTCATATTTCATGAATGATTAAACATTAATTGACAAACTAAATCATTAAAGAGTAAATAATCAAAAAAATAATAATTATAAATGAAAATATGACCCCTCTAATCCCACATGTAGGTTCAACGTGCACTAGAAACATAGGTTGGGTGTGTACCCAATAATGAAAATTGCTATAATTTATGTTTAAATTGTGATCAATATAATGATGAATGTTAATATCCATTGAAATTTGATCAAAGATAAAATAACAAGGAGAGAACCCTGATCCAAGAGGAGATGATAACCATATTTTGTTTGTAATTAATTTAATTTAATTATAAAATTATGTCCAAGGTGATTATTTCTTCATTAATTTTCCCCACCATGGGTTTGATGTGTAGTTTCGTTGCGATGTATAATCCAAGGATAAAAATCATTTTGTGTTGATCCACACGTGCTCCACATATCTCTAGATGACACAGAAGGAGTCTCCGGGAGATATCGCAGAAGATCCTTTCTCTTGGGTTGTCTTCCTTTGTTCACCTTGAGAATAACTTCCAAAGAATTCACATTGATCTTGTGGAGGAGGATCTATCTCATTCTTGAGAGCGTTCTTAGAGAAGGAATATTTTCTTATTATTGAGAACATTTCTCCAAGGATGTTATTAACAAAATGATTAGTTAGCTGGTTAAATGATCCCTAGGATTAAATAGAGAATAATAACATAATAGGGAATTTAATTCACCTAGTAATAGTAAATAACTAGAACATACTCCATTATTTTATTTATTATTCCATGAAAAACACTATGTCTAATAATAATAGTAATGCTATTATTTCCATTACATGTGCATAACTTTCATATTATATTTAAATATTATTTTACAAAATAATATTTAATATTATTTATCATCTAACCCATAACTTGGTTTTCCAAACATCCTCAATATTTAATTGTTCTTGAATAAAAACTATGTATTTATTAAATAAATATAGATTATTTATTCGCCGATAAATAAATATTTTTTCCACAATATATTCTCTTGAATGAGTAGTGATGAAATAAATACAATCATGAATACATTAATATTTATTAAACCACAACCAGGAAAATATTTATTGAACTTATTAAATAATTAAGTTAATTAACTTAAATAGTGGCTATACTTAATGTGTGACCCTCTAGCCCTATTTCTCGTTGATATTAGGCAACTTTGCCTAATGACCAAGATTACTGTCTAGAAATTGGTCAAGGCACCCATGAAAATGATTTTAATGTCTCAATGATATGTTACCTGATACGAACTCTTGCCTTTTAATATAACCCCTTTTACCAATTTCCCAAATAAATGGGGTTTCATGCAAGTGTAATCATCTTGTGGGCTCATTTTATCATTCTTTGACATTTTGGAATTGAACTTTCCCTGAGAACACCATGGCCATAGATTTAGTTTGGATGTATTGTTTCCATCGAAGGGATTGAGATATAGACATTTGTAGATGTGAAAAATCATTTATCTCATTTTTAATTAATGTAGTATTAATCATGACGCAACAAACATATCCTACATCACCATGAACATCCATCGTCAGGGTTTTTTTTCATACATCTAATTGTGTGAGTCACAATACCCATTAATAATAATCTTACAGTCAAATCAACAATAAACACATCTGCAGATGGGAATATCTATTTACACATATGGATTTTATTTTTTACTAGAGGTTAATTTTATCATAATAGTTTCGTATATATTACCATGTGTGTACTGCACGAGAAGGTTTGTCAAACATTCATGAGTCCCCACCCCCGTTATCCTGAATCATTTGTTTCCCTTTAAATGATATCATCCAGAAATATAACATATTTCCAAAAATAGTGTTATGGCTCTTTCGGGTTCTCATCATAGCAAGGATCTTTTATGACCATTTAATACAACAACTATTCTTAGGAAATTATTAAATACTATGTATTTTATAAGAACAATCATGATGTGATATGTAGTTTTTTAATATTCATCCAATGAATATAGGTTTATCATAAATTATGAATAAATCGGTTTCTTGGGCACCAACTCCCACATAAAACCATTTAAATATCTTTTAAATCATTGTGTAAAAAACTTTTGAATTTCAAAATACCATATTCTCTTAAGTATCAGTTTTAATATCTAAAAACATGATAGATAATTATGACACCATTTTACTGAAAAATAACTATTAAATCATTTAAAGGAAACCTTAAATAAATAAAGTATTAGTAAATTTTTAATTTCCATTATTTCCATATATGTTAAGAAAATATTAATTTGACTTTTATAGAAATAAACATTAATAGATGAATTTTCAAAAGAATATCCCTTACATAAAACATTTAAAAGATTACAATTTAAATAAAATTGATCGAAATTTGAAAATTACATTTAAAAAAAACACTTCTTCGTATAAATACATTCAAAAAACCCATGTTGAAAGCATGGAAATGAATTAGAAATATTTAGGAAATAAATATTTATAACATTTAAAAGAATGTTTATTCAGTTAAAGTGCCCCTTACCTTGAGTCAGAATCATCATGTAAAATAATTATATTCCTAAAAAATAAGCATAGGTTTATTATTTACATTCCATTGAAAATTATTATATTTTATTATTCCTTTTATATTATTTATTATGTGGTAATTAAAATTAAATAATTATTTAATTTCTTGTCAGACATTTTAATGATATTATGTAAATGAGCCCAAAATGACTTTTGTAAGATGTCAATAATCAGTGTTGTAATTATACATAATATAATGAATACTATTAATGAAATAATAATACATTTTAACTCTCAATTATAATTTTAAACCCATAAATTATATAAGGATATGAAAAATGAACTACATTATAATAATATAGACGGTATACCATACGTTCTCCGGAATAACATTTCCATGTTTCGAGGATTATTATTGATATAAGGTAAGTATTATTTTATACTTAAATAATGATAATAATATTTTTAATATCATATTACTAATTTAAATATATTTATATATATCATACATTTTATGTGGTGATGAAAAAAGAATCACATCGCTTCATGGCGTTAACAGTTCACACGTACACACACACAACATTACAATTTTTGTGGGAGTAAAAACATTAATGATATAATATTATTTAATAATTATAGATATTTCCATAATATATAATATAAACTTTTAATTCAATAATTATAACCATTCTTGAGTGATGGTGATTTAAAAATAAATTATATTGGTTCTCGATGTGGTAGTGTATCGTACACACAACCAATTAATTTTTTCCCTATTTGATGGATGTGGATACAGATTGGGGTGAGGATATTAACATAATAAAATATAATTATAATTATTATAATGATATTATTATTTCATCAAGTTTGAATAACATTTAATGGATGTGGATGAAGAAATAAAACATAAATACTTGTTTAAAAATGATGCATTTTACTCGAAACTCATCCTTTTCTTAACACCATAAGATAACAATGGATGATGTTCTGCCTAAAATAATATCTATATAAAGTGGGTAGGGATAAAATGGAGATATTTGGGTAGATAATGTCGGAACTAAATAAGGTTTTAACTTTAAGGAATAGATAAGGAAAGGTGCCATTTTTTAAGAGAGGGGAGGTGTACTCTTGGAATTTCTCAAAATATTAAATTAATATAAATTAATTTTATATTTAAAATGGTTTAAAATTTATTTATTTAAAATATATGATTATCATGTGAATAAATCCAATCATATAAAATTATATATGTTTCTTCAATTTTTTAAATACTTAAAATTGAGCTTTAATCCTTATTTATCCACTTTAACTCTCACCATGATTTCACAAGTTTTTACTCTTTAATTGTTAATATAGTTACATAAAAATACCAAACAAACCATAATTGGATCATTAATGAAATTTTAAAATTTATCTGAATCGGTTGGATGAATGTTATATTTTTATTAATTTTTATCATTCCATAAAATATTATATATTTTAACATATCATTAAAATCAATTTTAATACTATTCATTATTTGACTTATTAAAAATATCATAAAAACAATATAAATTAAAACCAATTCTTAAAAAATATCGATAAAAAGTAATATTTATCAATAAAATTCATGTATTACATTAATTATATAATATTAAATTTATTTTAATATTTTTAATACCATTTATTTGATATTTCTATTAATTTTGTAATTACTGCATCATCTTTGTAAAAGCCATTAATTAAATTATTTATTCCCTAAAAATTACAAATAAATGATAATGATGAAGATACATACATTATCACTGAAAAGAATTTTTATAGTTAATCATATCCCATATATACCCCATATTAAAACTATGTCACTTCTTAAAACAAAAGTACGAACTGGTTGACTTTTCATTGAATAAAAATACTATAAATGGCATAAAGTTATACAAGTGGGTCCAAGTGCTCATAAAATTGGACCATGTCGGATTTAGGTTGAAAATCACTCATCATACAAAATTTGGAAAAGTTTTATTGAAATTTTCTAATATTTATAATATTATTTTTACCTTTAATTACCAAATTTACCATTAACCATGGTAATAAAAAAATACTAAAGTTATTATTCATATTATCCAAATATAAAATTTAAATATTTACTAAATTTTTTTAATTATGATTCCAAATATGGAATATATTTTTATAAATTCCAAAACATATAATTTTCTATATTTAATTTAATGTTAATCTTATTGATGGAATATGAAAATAGGGTTTTGATGTGACATCCTTCAAAATATTGAAAGGTTTTTATATCCAAATTTATTGTGAAATTTATTCCAATGACCTAAATTAGATTAAATTAAAATAAATTAATCTAATTATTTTTTAAACTCAACTGAAAATATTATTTGTAACTACAAAATATTTAGAAAAAAAATTCTTCAATTAAAATGCAATATTTTTTAACTATTTATCATAATATGAAACCTATCAGAAAAATACCAAAAATTAAATCAAGGTAATATTTTTATTAAAATTTAAAATAAGAAGTTTATTTTGTGAAATATAATTTATAACACTCTTAAAAAATAATTTTAAATACAGTGCACCATCAAAAGGCGACAAAACCTTCTTTTATAAATGTAATTCTTTCATGCGTAAAATTGAGTTTGTTCTTACATCATGTTTAAAAAATAAATAAAGTGTATTTTAAACATTTTATTTAATAATATATATATATTTAATCAATATAATCTAAAAAGTGTGATTTTGTTTATTTATTTGTATAAAACAATCTTTTGGACATTTAAATAGGTTTTTTATAAAAAATATTTCATTTTATTTGAAAAAAGGATTTAATTTAAAATTATAATTAATTTTTTAACAATGAATTTATTATATAGACATTAAAATATAATATTTTCATAATTTAAAAAATATGGTTTATACCGTCCATTATAATATCTAGGTTATAACTATAACTTTTAAATAATAACATCTTTTTTATTATTTAAGCTCAATGGGACATATCATATACACTATCGAAGTAGTATTTCATTTTAAAATATCAAGATATTAAGTTATCCCCTATTTAATAAACTACATTATTTAAATTTGACATGGTATTGATAAATAGGGTATGAATATAAAAAATACCTTTTTTGGAATCCTACATCCGAAAAAGGATTAATAGAACATCCACATTGAAATAATGAAATGTAGGTATGAAGCTCATATGAGATAATAAATACTAGGTTACAATGTAAGAAAACATGGACATGTAAGTGAAAAATTACAGTCATATACTAATTGAGAGTTATATGTAACCTTATTAGGAGAAAATTAGTCATCAAATACTATAAATATGTGATTTGGTAAAAGGATATTGATAAAAGTAAACTAATAACGTTTTTATATCAAACCCCATTTCTTAATGTTAAGGAATACATTTAATTATTATATTATGATCCGAAGGAAACATACTTACTTGAATATTTTGGTTTCATCCATTAATAAATTACCTCCATCAACTTATCTTTCACTTCAAAGGATGAGTATGAATTTTTCATGCTTGAAACATTATAATCTACTTATATGAATCAAAAAATCTAAAAAATTATAAATATTTATTCATCTTATTTTTAGACAATAAAAAATGGTTATGATAATATAAGATTGTTACTATAAAATAATAAACCATTATATGATGAAAATCTACATTAATCTACAAAATTCAACAGTAAAACCCAATGTTCATCACATACCATTAAAAAAATAACAATTCATAAAATTCCAAAAAAATAATCTAACTATGATTAAATCCCAAAAAAATAAGGGTTTAATAATATAGTATTCCAAGATAAATTAAAATAATTATCTCCAAATAACATAAATCACTCATAATGTCTTATAAAAAAAGTAATTTCTATAATACTCTTCAAAATAAACTAACCATTTCCACAAACAACATGAATCACTATAAACACACAATAAAATCATATATGATTACAAAATATAATTCATCATTTATTCTTAAAAATATTTAATTTAATATGATATTATTGGATTCCCAAAATTGATAAAATATTTTCAAAAATATTAATTACTTAATCACCAAATCATTTTTAATAAAACCCATGTTTTAAAATATTAGAAACCAATAATGACCCCAATGTAATATATCATATAAACAATAAAGGCTACAAATAACATTAAAAGTAAGTTCACCAAAAATAAATGAATTTTCCGAAAATAATTGTTTTTTCATATCATAATCATAAGGATTATATATATGTAAGACATTTATCAAAACTAGATAAATGTCTTTAAAAATTATCATTGTTTTACTATTTTTCAAGGGTTTCCATTACATATAATATTTTATTCCAAATCCTTGAATACAAAACCTACTATATAATAATACTTAGGTGTTATATGATTCAAATAATATTTATAAAACACCACTATATAATAAATTTGAAAAATCAATAAAAAGGTACATCCTCTATTAAATATACTTCTTAAACCATTAACAATACTTTGTCATCTTCTTCCATAATAACATATCCATATAATCAAATATATGAATTATATACTTATGATTCATCAATATCAACCTAAAAAATTTTCATACATAAAAATTAAGAAAATAATTATTTCCTTTAATCTAGAAATCAATCTTTCTTTAATATCTCCTTTATCTTCTAACATGATGCACAACTTCCAGAAAGTAAATATTCTTGTCAATTTTGAATTAACTTTTTGAGATTGTTGGTAAATTTTTTATTTTGAAATAAAATATAAAAGTTACCATGACCCATAATGTTATTGGAGAAAATAAAATGTGTTTGATAAGGAAACAAATATGGTAGGTTATTTGAATACTCAAAATATATATCAAAATCATTTGAATAATATTTTTCAAAAATAGTGATAATAAAATAATATGGAAGGGATGAAAGGTTTTGAAATATATATATCAATATGTATTGGTAATTAATCCATAGTCTATGAAAAATAACATCATAAAAACATGAAATGAATTATAACATGTTAAATAGAAAATATTTATTTTAATGATAATATCCATAAAAATCTATAATAATTTATCTTTAAAATCCTTTATACAAATATAGATAATATTTTTTAATATAATATCCAAAAATAACCCTCGTAATCTTAAAATTACATTTCTTAAATCCTAAAAAATGGATTTTAGGACATTGATCTTGTGATATACATGAAAATTATAAACCCAGGATGATATCAATAACTCTTATGAATAAATCCTAATCTTCAATGTTTTCAAACCCTCCATGATACAAACTATAAGGACATAGATTTAAACATTATGACTTCTAGTTTCTTTCTGTATAATTATCATTCAACAATATTTTCATTTTAGAGATTTATAGAATTATGAAAAACTCTTATCAAGTAAAATCATACATTATAAGTGGTCAGTTATACATAGTATACATTTTTCTACCAAAAGAACCCCATTTAAAATAAATCATAGTTTCCTTTCAGGAAACATATTCAATATTTTCACAATGACAACTTATTTTTCAATTATAATTTTTAAGAGCTATAAAAAACAATTGAAAATAAGGAATGAGTGCAAAAATTGTCGTATGGGACATAAAGAAAGTAAATCGCTAGTCCAGTATAAACAAGAAAACCCCCTTTTTTTTTTGAAAACTCATTGTCAAGGATAGATAAATTATGTAGGTGCCTTGGTACATCATTACCACAATAATATTATGTCACCCTTATTAGTGTAATAACCATACACTATAATTCTATATCTGGAGTACCCATTACATTAGAGAGCTATAAGTGGGTTCACATTTTGTATAATATTTATAAGGCTCACTTGTTCTTCATGAGCTATAATGGGGATAAACCCATTGTGTAAGCTATATCGGGCTCACCCTTGTAGTATAATATGACTCTAGTATTCATATATAATTTTTATAGACCAAATCATGAATAAAACCCATGAAACATTGTTTAAAATGATGTTTAAAACACTTTCACATATCAAAATAACCTTTTATTTAAAAAATATTTTTAAAATCTAAAATCCATGTACATAATAATGAAACCGTTTAATTTGAAAATAAATACCTATAAATATAAATGAAAAATTAAATATTTAAATAATTATTAAATAGGGAAATTATTTTCCTTTAATATATGTTAAAATGTTTTCTTTTATAAAAGTAAACTTTGAAAGATGATTTTTCAAAAGAATGTCCCTTAAATAAAACCTTAGAAAATTCTTTTATGAATAAATTTATAATAATTTCAAAATTACCATTTTAAAAAATTATTTTCCATAAAAATAAATTCATAAAATTCATTTTAAAACATGTAAATTAATGATAAATATTTATAAAATAATTCAATAAAAGATCGAAAATTAGGTTCATTTAGATAAATATTACCTTAACTTGATTTAGACTCATCAAGTATAATATTTATATTTTTGAATAATAATAATAATAATTAATAATTTACTTTATTAAGAATATTTTTATGTTTTATTATTCCATTTATGTTAGTTATTTTCTTGTTATAACAATTACAAAATTATTTATGTTCAGGTCGGACATTTTGATGATATTCAGTACTTGAGTCCATAATGAATTTTTTTAGATGTCTATAGTAAAATTGGTCATCAATACATCATATCAAGAATAATATTAATTAAATAATAATCACTTTTATTTATTAATTAAAAATTTAACTCCAACCATTATATATGGATTTGAAAAATTAACTACGTCACAATCATGGGGATGGTAAATTGTACGTTCGCATGAGTAAAGTTTCAATTTTGAAATGATAATTATGGAAAAAAGGTAAGAAATATTTTATATATATATATAAAATGATTATAATATCACTAATATTATATTCATAATTTAAATATACTTATATTTATTATCATAGTGATTTGGTGATAAAAAAATAATCACAATGCTTTTTGGAGGTGATTGTTCACACGTACGCATGAAAGACATCATTTTTATGTGCATAGAATGGTATGAACATAAATGATAAAATACTTTTTAATAAGGGTAAATATGATATTAATATAATATATAAACATTTAATTCTATCATTATAACCAATCTTGAGAGACAGTGACGAAAAATGAATTATATCAGTTCCTGATGTGGTAGTCCACTATACACATGAATGATTGATTGTTTTCCCATTTGATGGAAGTGGAGATGGATTTGGTTGATGATATTAGAATAACGAAATATATGTATATTTAGGATACTTTAGTTATTATTTAAGCATGTTTGACTAATATTTTATAGAATAGGATTAAGAAATAAAAGATAAATAATTGATTAAATACGGTACATCATCCTCCAACCTCATCCTTTTTATAACACCTTAAGATGACTACGGGTGGTGTTATGCATAAAATATGAGTTCTATAATGGGGTTAGATATTGGATAAACCAAATAAGTTTTTAATTATGGATAATAGAGAAGAAGATGTTACATTTTATAAGATAATGTAGGGGCACTCTTGAATTTATCAAAATATTAAATAAATATAAATTAATTTTAAACTAAAAATAGCCATAAATTGATTTAGTTAGAATATAGGATTTATATGGGTAAAAATACCTTTATCCGATAAAATTTATATAACCATTTATTATTTTTTAATTATTATATTTTATCTTTAATCGTTATTTATTTTAATATTTTTAATAACATTTAATTGATATTTCGATTAATTTATTAATTACTACTCATCATTATTCAAAACATTAATTTAATTATTTCTTCCATAAAATTTAAAAATAAATTATCATGTGCATATGAATACATTATATTTCAAAATAAAATTTATAGTCAAACATATCACCTATATAACCCATATTAAATATATTTCACTTGTTAAAAGTAAAAGTATGACATCGTTGACATTTCACTGAATAAAAGTACTATAACTGGCAAAAAATCATTCTAGTGGATCCAAGTTCCCATAAAATTGGCCCAATGACTATTTTTTTCAATAATAAATCATCAAAAAAAATTGTACAAGTTTTCATGGGTATTTTTCCAAAATTTATAATGTAAATTTTTCCCTGAATTACTTGATTTACCCTTAACTGTGGTAATTATTAAATACTCAAGTTAATATTCAAATTTTACAAAAATAAAAGGGATCATTTTACTAAATATGGAATGTATGACTCCAAATATAGAATCAATTTTTAATAATTCAAAACACATAATTGGCTAATGTTAATATAAAATTAACCCCATTAGTGGAACGAGAAAACATATTTTTAAAGTGATAATGTTCAAAAGATTAAAATTTTTTTATATCCAAATTTAATGTGAAAATGACTCTGATGACATAAATTAGATTAAATTATAAAAAAATATCTAATTATAGTTTAAAACCAGTTAAAAATATAATTTATCACAATAAATTATCTAGATGAAAATATTTTTTCAATTAAAATGTAAAATTTTTTCATTATTTATCAAAACACGAAAATAATGAGAAAATTAAAGAAAATTAAACCAAAGTAAATTTTGATATTATTCTTTAAAATAATTACTTTTTTTCTGATATAAATTAGAAATGTGTTAAAACTATATTTTAAAGCAGTGTCCATCAAAATGAGTCAAAATTGAATTTTTATAAAAATGAAAATTTTTACTGTAAAAATTGATTTATTCTTATATTAATTATTGAAAAAACAAATTAATAATTTGAAAAACTAGATTGAATATTATATATATATATATATATATGTTTGTGTTTCATTAACATAATCCAACAAGAGTGGTTACTTTTATTTATTTGTGTAAAACAATCTTGTGCACATTTAAATAGTTATTTAGACAAACATTTCATTTTATTTTAAAAAGGGTTTTATTTTAATTTATAATTAAATGGTAACCATTTAATTTATTCCATGAAATTTTGTAAAACATATTTTGATAATTTAGTTTATCTAGTTCATTCCATCCATTTCATCAAATATGTTATAATTGTAACATTTAAATAGTAATATTTAGTAGTTCGTTTATTCTCGATGTGGCGTATCATGTACGCTATCGATCATAGTTTGTCCTTTTAAAATATAGGGATTTTAAAATAACATTTATAATATTTGGAATCCTACTGATCCCCAACATGGTGTAATAATTTTGGACTACTTCATGGGATAACAACCTCCATTAGTCAATAATACTGTTCTTCTATTAGTATATGAGTAATGTATTAATCCATTGAGAGAGATATTTGTCACTTTGAGAAGTTGATAAAGAGGGAATGTTATAATTAATAGTTATCATCTTAAATGAGATTAAAATAAATTGTGTAAATTAATTTAGAACACTATTGAGCTATAATAAATAAAATTTACGGTTTGGAAGACATTTAGGTAGATATTCATTGAAAAATGTTGTTCTCAAGGGAGAAAAGCTAATATGAAGTGTCAATTCATTAACCTATGTAAAAAAGAATGAGAAAATGTTGATGAATTAAAATCCAAAGTTACATGGTTATCAAATCATTTTTTTGATTATATATGTTATCTAAAGTGTAAGATTTATCATTTTATTAATGTGATAAGTCATATCCTCTGATGTGCATTAGTCCCTCAAACATTTTCCATATCTGAAGATATAATATTATGTTACATCAAGATAGAAAAATAAATATTTAGGTCTTATTTTTTCATAGGAGAATAATAATATAAGTGGGTGGTTAAGCACTCTATAAAATGAAGTACTTCAAAATGGAGTGTGGATTGTGTAGAATTTAAAACATATATTAATTATAGAAATTAAAGTCATTGAACATGATTGATGGGGAAGGTAATTTTTTTCAAGTGTTGAGTGAAAGGATAAAACACTCATGATTATAAGGGAAAGAAAGAAGCAACTAATGTGCAATGTATCAAATGTAATAATTTATGGAACTTTTTTAGATAACTCTCTATGTGTAATGGTAAATCTCATCAAACAAGTTCAAGGGATAAAGGATGGATTATCTGATCACTATCGGTGAGGTTAATGTTTCTAGAGATATAGTCTCAGTTGAGTCCGTTACAACATCAAATTTACTAGTTCATTATTTTATTCATGATATTAACACTCTTCTATTTCATGAATGTTTTCCATGATAATTTGATATTTCCATATCCACTTAAGAAGTGAGATTCCAATCAAAACAACTAGTGGAAATGTTACTAAATTTATAGTATATCAATAAGCTCTCAATTCTCACATATATACTTAAAATATTTTATAACATGATTATTATTCCTATGGTTGAATTTTAAATAATCCTTTATATAGATATTATTTCAAATTATAGTGTATAAATTTATAAATTAGAGAAGGATATTTAATTTTTGATGAAGATATATAATTCCTGATTCATAAGGAGAGGCTTCATCATCTGAATCATGTATGAATAAAAATTAAGTATCTATTAAATTCTTTAACGATAAGAGAAGATATAACATATGAATGGAAATGGTCCAAATAATAAATGATGTAACTAATTTTTATGAATTAATTGGTGTTTTTATAGAATTAATACCCTGAAACCCACTTGATCATGAAGTTATTTTTTTGTTGATCTTATCCTGGATAAAAAACAAATATCTATTACTTCTTCTAGGATGTCCAAAATTGAATTAGATGAACAAATTAAATAACTATATGTGTTTTTTATAAAGAATTTATATAGCCTATTATTTTACAATTTGAAGAGAAATTTTTTATCAAGAAAAATATGGTTTTATGAGGTGATGATCAATTATAGTGAAATAAAATCCATTATAATGATGAAAAAAAATTAATCTTCTCCATGTGGATGAATTATTTTTTCAACTTCAAGGACCTAAATATTTTGAAAATATTAATATTTTTTCTAGGTTTAAAAAACTATAAGTAAAGTAGAAATATATTCCAAATATGAAATTTCATTTGAGGTATGGAGATTATGAATTTACAGTTTTACCATTTGGCATTACTAATTCATCCATTATATTAAGGGATCTGATGAATAGTGTTGTCAACGATTATATCAATAATTCCATTGTGGTGTTTATTGAAAATATATTGATATCCTATAAAATAAATGGAGAAAATATAAGTCATTTCAAAATCAGGCATAACACTCTTATAGAAAATTATTTGTATTTAATGTTAAGAAATGATAAATCAAGATTCAAAGAGTTTCTCTTCATGGCCATATTATCTCTATGGATAGTATATTAAATGTGGCTTCAATGAAAATAGAAATGATGGAATTTGAAAAACCAATGAATATAACTGAGGAATAGAGTTTCCTTGGATTAGTGTGTTACTAGATAAGATTTGTTGATAATTTTGAGGGATTAACTATCCCATTAATCATGTCTACACATAAATGGGTTACATTCATTTGTTTAATTAATGTAAGTAATGTTTTTAAAAACTGATGAAGAGACTGGTCAATGCAGTAATATTGAAATTAATATTAATAAGCGATGTATTAGTTATATATAGTAATGAAACATAGAATATAATTGGATGTGTAATTATAATGACTGATAATGGTGTTTCTTATAAATAAAGGCATATAATGATTTATGAATTGAATTATCCGAACCATAATATTGAGATGGGAGCCATAATATTTTCATTGATAATATAGATTAATTAAATTTATGATGAAAGATATTAAATATATATGGATCCAAAACATTTGAAATACAACTTCTTATAGGAGGAGTTCTTCATGAGGAAAAGGAAAATGGTTTGCACTATTCATGTACTATTATTTAACAATATGTTATCCCACTTAGAAGTAAAATAAGTAGATTGATGCATTGGGTAGGAAAGATCATGGATTTTATAATATAATGGGGATTTTCAAAGATAATTTATTTTTGTATTAAGTAAATATGGACCAGGGAATCATCGATAATGGGGGAATTACACATTTATTCTAGATAATTTACAAACCATCATTATTGGATAAAATATAAATTTACTAGACTTAGTATATGGATACCTATAAGATAATAAATGAAATGAATTATAGGATGTTTCTAGACCTTATATATGAATATGATATTTAAATTTGGAATGAGGTTATGCATTCCATCATTTCTTATGATGAAAATATAATTTCTAGTTGTATCTCGTTGATAAAAATTCATTATACATCTGGGTTGCATCAAAATTATTTATGATTTGACTGAATAATATTGGTGGGATAATATGAAATATAAAATTTAGACTATATATTAACAAACATGGTTTTTTTAACAAGTACAGGTTGAATGACTACATCCTAAATGAATATTACAACCACTATCAATTCATGGGTTGAAATGGGATAATATTAATATGAAATGTTTCATGGGATTACCAAATAATTATAAAAAAAATTCTATATTGGTTATTATTTATCACCTTACCAATTATGCACATTACATCACTATATGGTAAAATATAACTCATGAAATACTCACACATATCTATATTAATAATATAGTAAGACTTCATGATGAACCACTTTCAATTGTATCTCTTCATGATCCATGGTTTACATCGAAATTCTGGAAGACTCTTTTGAAGGCTCTTGACAATGAAATATGTCTAAGAACCGCCTGTCATCCTCAAACTAATGGGTAGTCTAGATGGTATATTAAAAAATATTAGGATATGTTGAGAACATGCATGATAGATGTTTAAGGAAATTTGAATCAATATTTACCATTGTTGGAATGTGCACATAATTATATATTTATTCAATGAATTAAAATGGAACTAAATGAGTAAATAAATTGAAAGTGTTTTTGTAATCAAACTTATTAGGATAAAGTTAGTTAAAAGAAACATAAAAGACTAGAACTCACAAAGGAGACAATATTGGATCTGATACTATTTAAAATCATATTAATTCTACTTAAAGTAGGAAAAAAATATATGTTGATAATTAATGGAATGATTTATAATTTATAGTGGGAGATCATGTTTTCATTAAGCTATATATATGGAAGGGTGTTTTATGTTAAAAAACAAACCAATAATAAGTCTAAGTTACGTCCATCCTTTTGAAATTCTAAAAATAATTAGTGTTGGGAATAAAATTGGGAAATTCCACCAAGCCTCTCTAAAGTTCATGATGTGTTACATATTTTTTAAGGATCTAATTTAAAAAAACATATGATCTCATATTTTTGGAAATATAATTTGATCAATATTTATATTACATTTAATATCCTATCCAGATTCATGACACTATAAAAGGAGTTTTGTGGTATAAGACGACTTGGCTAGTAAAGGTACTTTGGAGAAATCAGCATATTAAAGAGGTAATGTGGTCAACTTGATAATTTACAATGATAAATTAACAAAATACATACATTATATTCTACGTTTGAAAATTTTAATATTAATTTTCAATCTGGGGATGAATGTAACACTTAATAATCAATTATTGTAATCTTTTCCTTCTATAGAAACAATAAAAACTGCACAAAAGATTATTCAAGAATGTTAGTAAAAAATATATTCGAAAAATAAATTTTTTCAATTTGGAGAAATTAATTTAATTTTTTAATTCATCATTTCAAAATTATGATATGGTGAATTTTTTTATTTTCAAAAATAATTGATTTTATGGTGAAGAGTGAAAATAAAAATTTTACAAAAATGTAACTTTTTTGACTTTACAACGATATAAGAATAATTTGACTGTTTATAATTTTTTTTGAATAAATAAATATTTAATAAATAATATAATTCTTATAAAAATATAATTTTTACAATATAAATATAATCTCAATACTTTTGAAATCTATGTCAGGTTTTTATTCAAATGAAAAGTAATTTTAGTTATTCACCCCTATACATGTATATTATTTCATTAATTTTTGGTATTTTGAATGATAAATAATTATCCTTTTATTTAAAATAATCCAATTATTTCAATTGGAATCAACATTATACTGTATTTTTCTTTAAAATCATTTTTATTCTATAAATAGTCACTTTTCTAAAAATAGTTATCACTGTGTTTTGTACACTTATAAAAAAAATTAATTTCTATTAGTCATAAAAATTGAATATTATAAAATGGATTTGATATTTTGATTCATTAAAATTATTATTAAGTAATATTGAACTCAATTTTTGTCATAATTAATATTTTAAAAAGAAAAAAAATTATTACCATAGATGGGGTTAAAATATGATTACTCGAGGGGTTGAACTAAGAGATAAGGGTTAAAATCCAACTTAATATTCTCTAATTATTATTTTTTAATATATTTAAATCATATATTATATAACTGTTGATTTCCAATCCATTTGGTGACACTTGAAAAAGAAATTTACCTTATATTATTTTACCCCTTTATGTAATTCAATGTGTCTCCTTCTTCTCACTTATAAAAGGTAACCTCTTGTCGTGACACCCATATATTTTATAAAATATATATTTTTCAAATATATTTAATTTCTTTGATATCTTGTGTTACATGAAACTAGGAGTTCTACCTAGCTGTTAAATTTTTCCGTATGAATTTTAATAGAATCATTTTAAAAATATGTATAAAGGTTTTTGATAAAGAAAATATATTTTCTATTAATTCTTTAATATGTATCAAAAAATAATTTCTTCTGAAAAAATAGTTTTACTCATTTTGGTGAGAAAATAATAAAATTAATTTACACCACTAATGTAAATTATATTTGGAAAATGAACATCATTTTTTAATTAAATGTGTAAATCATATAACATAGTGATCTATTTATTATTTTTATTAGAGGTTATTTTTTCGATGAATATTGATTATAATTATCTTTATTGAAGAAATATTATTTTTAAATTATTTTAAAATATATATTATATTTAAAAATGTATTTAAATGTTAAAATATTCTAATTATAATATACTTAATCTAATTAATATGATAGTAATTGATTTTATGTTGAATTTTGATATATAATATGTTTTTACTTTTGAAATTTTGTTATTTGGAAAACCGTTATTTCATCATGTCTATTTGAATAATATTGAAATACATTATACCAATTAAATGAGTTGAATTTGGAAAAATGTTTTCCATATTTGAAATTTTAGTAATAAATAATATATAATATGACCATCTTATTTTTTTCATAATGAATGGTGAAATAGTAAAAATTAATTACCGTAGTTTAGTTTAAAACTAGCTTATTTGGGGTTAAACTACAAATGTATGGTTATGTTAGCCAATAATACTTGTCTAATTAAAATTGGATATCCATACTTAAAACTTATAATATCCCATGTACAAATCTATGGAAATTTAGAAGCATTTTTATCGGTAATGAATTTATCATTTTAGATTCTTTTAGCATGATTCCATATAGTTTCTTAGTAGATTCCTTTCCCCACTCATGAAAGGAAATCTACATTGATTTCTTATTTACACTAAAAAAACCTTTTTTGATTAAATAATATATGAAAAATTACATTCCTTAATTCTCTTGTGATGTTCTATATTCCTTAATTTTTTTGAAACATGCATAAGAAGTTTTTATGTATGAATATAAAGAGGCTTTCCAAAGTATAGGTATAACACATAACCATTTGTTATCATTTTAATTATACTCATACCTCTTTGAAATATTATTAAAACAAGATGATATAATAACATAAGTGTTTACCATGTTCATTTCTGTTATTATTTAAATTTCATAACCTATATCTATCTCCTCTTCCATCTAATGGGAAACAAAACTGTTAATTATGTGTACAATAGACTACCACACGAAGAACCAATGTAATTCATTTTCCATAATTAACTCTAAAAGTTTGATTTAATGATAAATATATATTATCTATATTATATATATGACATAACTATTCTTCTGGTTTCATAATATAATATCAACCTTTTTAACTTTTAATCTTTTGGAAAATGATAATGTCGCTCATGCCTAAGTGTGGACTATGTGGTCCACAAAACTATTTGACATGTTTCTCATTTTATTTGATATTAATAGTAATAAACATTTATTAAATTAATATATTTGATATCTATGATTTAATAATGATTTATAATGGTGAATTAACATTTACCTTTCTTTTTTTCATTTCATCGATAAAATCAAAACAATATTCATGTGTACTTATGACCTATCTACTCCATGAACGGTTTAATAGAATTTCTCTCTCTATATTTTATGTATAAATTTAAATATTTTCATAATTAATTTATGTGATATTTATATCAGGATTAAATTTAAGGAAATTATTTCACCGTGATCAAATTAATAGAATGAAAAATATCGAAAAAAATATACATGAAAAATGAAGCCTTTGTTAACTGAAATGGGATTTTAAAAATGAATTTCTAATAAACAGGTAGAAAAAGGTCATAATTGAATCATATATGATATGATAAATATTTTCATAGTTATAAAATAGATTAATAATAATCTCAAATTTATTATATATGTGGTCTGAATATGTGTTTCAAGACTTAATTTATGGTAATTTCATCTCACTTTTTTTTGTGAGACATATGTCGTATAAACCACTTGTTTATTTAAGGCTTTTTATTGGCACTATCAATGAAATAATTTTATGATTCATATAATGAACATTATAGGATATAAATATTCCCCTAATTTTATTTATTTCACATGGATTATGAATTAAAAGTAACCAAAGCGGTAATTGTTTTATGTTACAATCTTATTACTTATTTGGAATTTTTATGATTATGTTTTCAAAGATAAAGTATTATGACTTGACTCTCATGAAACTCATAGCTTTTATACAGCTATAGTTATTTATGGAAAATAAATTATATCCTTTCATTATACTTTATTAATGTATTCGGGAGTCCAAAATAATGTTTTCAAGAAAAAAATAGAATTTATTTCTCTCTTCGGTTGAAATCCATTTATTCATTCAGGTTTATGATTTATAAAAATGTTCAAAAAAGGTTTTCACAATTATATAATAATTTTAAAATACATTTTTACCCATTTTTTATTTTTTTTAAAAATATTATAAAATGAATCTTCTTATAATTTTTTGAATAATGTTATATTGACTTTATACCGAAAATGTAAAAGGAATCATTATTTTAACATGATTTCAATGAAAGGTATTTTACATCGTGATTACCTATAAATAATTTAAAGCATTATTTACAAGTTTTCAATGTTCTTTTCAATGTAATTTTCCTTAATATTTGGGAAATATTTGTTATTTAATTAAATGATATTAAAATGGAATGGATATTTTACTCAAGAATTTTTTTATGATCTTCTTATGGAATTTCATCTCATCAATGACAAAAACTATGATGTTTTTTATGGATTAATGGGGATATGATCTAATGATACCATCTTTATCCTTTATCTGAATAATATTTGATTATAATGACATGTTTTTATGAAACCTGTTTCTTATCCATTGGTTATGTGAATATGATATTTTTATGAAACCCATTTTTTCCAAGAGTCATGATATGATTTTGATTTTAAAACACCCATATAAATTTTAATTTATTATGACATTATAGATGCTTTATGATCTTGTGGAAAAAATATTTTTTAAATTTTTTATTGGTGGGACCTATATCTTCCTCTAATACTTTGGGTAATGAATAATGTTCTATGAGCTCAATGGGTACACAAGAGATAATTCCCATCCTGAAAAAAAGGATACCTAGGAGGCTATCCCAAGATTGAAAAAGAGGGTACACAGGAGGTTATTACAAGGCCAGAAAAGTGTGTACAAGGGAGGTTATCCTTAGACAAAAATTGGGTACATGAGAGGTTATCTCAATACAAATATAGGGTCCACTAGGGGTTATCCCAAGCCTGAAGTTGGTATATAGTTGGTTAGCCCATACCTAACATGTTTTGAATGTATTGGGGTTATCTGTGAAATAATATTTTCTTTGATTATGTGTATGCAAAAATTCTATGTCGTATTCTAATGGTATGCCCCCATTACTTAAGTTATTTGATTACATTATGATATATGTCCTTTGAGCTATCAATAATTATTCCATGACTTGGGTTTATGATCTATGATATAAAATGTATGATTTTTAGAAGGCATTATAATGTTATCATACCCTTATGGTCATGTTATATTGATATTTTTTTACGCATATATAGAATTTATTATCACCCTTTTGTATGTTTTGTTTCCCTAGGTTATGAAGAAAGGTTTAAAAGATGTTTTTTCTAAGTAGATTAAAATTTTATAAGATCTTTATTGGAGATGTTGAATATCATTCATGAAATAAGAATACTTTTTATCTAGTACCAATAGAAACTAAACAATTATTTTCCTCATGCATGATTTTATATAATGAAATGTATATTCATCTTTTAATAGGTAATATCTTTGTATGTAGGTCACGAGTCACTACATATTGTTTTAGTGGAATGGTTTAGTTAACATTTGGAAACTATGATGAGAAAACATTAGTGACATCCACATGGATATGTTTGATTATATATATAAGGATAATTCAATGTATAGTAATATACGCTGGAGTTTTTGTGAGGGATGGAGTGTGTGGTTTCCAATAAATTACTTATTTGTGTAGATAATAAAAGTGGATGTTTCTCTAGAAATGTTCTCCCTAGTGATAATAACACTGAAAAGGGCATATTGGGATTTTATTATATTGTCACATTGTGCACAAATATTGTCCTTCCCACACTACCTATTTGAAAATATTGATGAATGTGTTTTGTAAATTCACAAAATCTTTATTAACCATAAAGTAGGATTAAAACAAAAGCTGAAAATCAATTACCTATTATAAACCTATGTTTTCCTTGATTGAAAATAATTTATTAGTGATTCAAACATTCTATGAATGCTTTTTAATGATTGTTCACTCAAATCAAAGATTCATCATGGTTATGCTAACCATTTGCATTTTTCTAAGGTAATGAATATAAAATAATAACATTGGGGTGGTAAGATGTACACTCAAATACAAAAAATCCCTATTTGAACATAGTTATATGAATTCTTGGACATTAGGATAAGTGTTAAAGAATGTTATTTCCCACACTAATTTAGCCTATATTGAATAAAAATTGAAATCCAATAATGGTATTATGATTGCATGTAAAGTCTATGATTCTTCTCTAGTTTAATTATATGGTAATGTTCTTCTTGTAAATCTTGTTATTCTCCCTCTTGTTGAATTCTATAAAATCTTATGAATGCACTGTATTTGTCTACATAAACCCCACATCAATTTCCATGGAATTGTAGCCATATTTTATATTCCAATCCTACCTATGACCTTATATTAGTGTGATGATAAATATGAAATTATAATGGAAATACCATCCATTATATGTTCCAGGATCACTTTTCAATGGGTCTGTTTATCTTAGATTATTGGGATGAAACTCAACATCAATGATTTTCCTATTTTATGGGAGTTTGTAGATATATTTCTAGAATAATTTTTTAGCCTTCTACTAAAAAGTGAAGGTGAGTCATTAGTAGAACTCATACCTTATTATATAACTATTTCAAATACTCCTTATAGAATAACACCAATTTTTTTTTAAGGAAATTAAAGAATAAAATCAATGATAAATTTTATAAGGGATACATTTTTCCAATTGTGTCACCATGGTGTCTAGATATTCTTTTTGTAAACAAGAAATATGGATTAATGTTAAATTTCATTAATTATTAGAATCTGAACATAATCACAATCAATAAAAAGTATACCCTATATCGTATTGATGACTTTTTTGATCTTATGAATAGAACTAAAAACAATTCAATAAATTACCTTTATGAGGATATCTCAAATTGAGGGTTAATAATGAGAATATACCTAAGAAAAAATTCTATACATGGTCTATAAACTTTAAGAATATGTTGATCCATTTGTAATTAATAATATATCTATTATTTATATAGATTTAATGTGTATATTTTTAGAGACTAACTTGATTAGTTTGTTGTATTCTATGTTGAGTATATTAGGATATATTCAAATATCAAGGAAGATCATGAAGATCATTTATGGTTTTCTTAAAAACCCTATGGACATATAATCTATATGAAGAATTTACTAACTCTAAATTTTTTGTACAAAAAGTCTCATGGTTTGGGTCATATAATCTCAAGTGAGGGTTTGTTGGTGGATCAATCAAAGATGAACTATATTGATCATTGTCGCAGACCAACCACTATGAATCAGATCCAAATATTTTTTTAGTTTGTATGAATATTATCAATTTGTTTGGGATAATTTATCATCACTATCAAATCCACTCATCAAGTTAACTTAAAAGTTGTTAAGTATATCTGGAAGGATTAATTTTAGGAAAATATCAAGGAACTGACAAGCTGGTTAGTAAGATTCCATATGTTAACACAATCATGAGGTGGAAATTTGTTTATAATCTATTGTGATAAATCTAATAAGGTATTGGGATGTGTAACTATACAGAATGATATAATTATATCTTATTCCCCACAACAATTGATGGTTCATGAACAATATTACCCAAATCATGATTTAGAGTTATATCGGGAAAATTTTCCATTAAAAATAGTTTTTCATTACATTAATAAAAAATGGTATGATTTAAAACTGGTAATTAATGTTTATAGTATATATTCAAACAATAGTAGTTGAATATGTTCTAGATAAGATGGTTGGATATGATTAATGATTATGACTGCACAATACGTTACCACATGAGAAAAATGAAAAAGGTGGCTGATACTTTGAATCTAAAGGATCATTACAGATCATATATGATGAGGATAAAAATATACCAGATTTATGGATATGAAAATTAAGGATCTAGAAATAATGAAGGAATTGTAGAAATTTTGTCTTCCTCAAAGGAGTGTTCAACCATCAATCCAAGTAAATATTAAAGAGACACATAAATAAGATTTAAAGCAATAGAAGAAGGTGAAATTTTTCCTGAGTTTAACCACGATCATGATGTAATGATATATTTCGATAACTATTTATTTTTTCCATCCATACCATATTTGATGAAAGAGCAATTAGTTGAAGCTGGGTTTTCTTTATTCTTTATTCTTCCTTGAAGTTTATAGATATATAGTGATCTCAATGAGTATTTCTTGTCAGATGGAATGAAATACACATTACATAGTTTGTATATAATTTCATGGTTTTTTAGAAAGATAAGGTTGTGTTATAAAATTATAAGTTGATGTTGCAACCATTACCCATAATAGAATGTAAATGGGAAAACACCACCATGGATTTTGTCGTCAGACTCTCAAAAATATTTAAATTGAATAATGATATATAGTTTGTAGTCAATCTCCTTACAATGATATCATAGATGTGTTCTATAAGATAATATTTCTATCAAGATTTAATTTCCACGATATACATTATGTAAGTGGTATGGTTGAATGAATTACCGCATTTTATTGTGTATCATTGGGATTCGAGGTTTACCTCGATGTTTTTGGGATGTCTTTAGTAGGCCTTGAATGTGAGGATATGTTTTAGAACTATATATCATTCCCATAAAAATGACCTATTTTAGATAAAAATTCAAACCCTAGAGTACATACTTATGTATATCTCGGTGGATTTCAAAGTTGGTGGGGATCAACACCTTCCTCTAGAAGAGTTTTAATAAAACAATATATTTTACTCACGTATTAACATTCCTCCATAAAAATACTTATATATATATACTTATAGAACAAAAAATTTAAGCGATGGAGTTGGATAATGGAATATTTTTTGAAACTAAGGTAGTTTAGTGAATGACAAAAAAATTCATATATATTCAACAAAAAATCAAGACTACTCATATTCGAATGAAAATTTATGTTGAAAATTGTAGGTGTGATCTGGAGTTTGAATTTGTTGGGAAATTATTTCTATGAATTTTTCCATGGAAGAAGTTTATGATATTGAGAATGAAACTAAATATGTGAAATATGTATATTAGAGCTTTCAAGATTCTTAATTTAGTGGGTCGGGATTCTTAACACTTGGCACTCCCATAGATCCTATCTCAAATTCATGATGTGTTCTATGAATTTATCTTAAGACAGTACCTACCTAATAATTCGTATGTTCTTTATACAGAATTAATACCACTAGATCATGATATTTCCTATGAAGAAAATACAATAGATATTTTAGATTACTGAGAAAAAGTTATATAAAACCAGACTCTCATCTGGTTAATGTTTTATAAAAAAACAACCATGTTGAGAAAGCTATATGGGAACCTGATGATATGATTAGGTAGAGGTATCCTAGTTATTTATATTAGATTGACAGAATTTTGGGGGTTAAATTCATTTTAATCGTGGTGTAATTTAATAACATGATATTTTATGAAATATTTTTCTATAAATATATTGAATTTCTTTGATAGCATGTGTTATATGCAACACTATGTTTTAACAAAACAAAATATACTAAAAATATCATTATTTAAAAATCAATTTTATAACCTATATATTAAATGTGGATTTATTGATTGGAATTTACAAATTTTAATAATATGGAGAATGGTTTTATATAAATAGAATACATTTTCTTGTTATGTCCTTGAGTCTTTAAAAAATAAATTTTTCAACAAAAAATGGTTTCACTGGTTTTTGTAAGAAGATAATATATATAATTTCTACCTATTTTAGAAAAAATATTTTAATATTTGAACTTATTTTTGAAATCATCATTTAAAATTATCTTATACTGAACTTTTGATTTCTTTTTGAAGAGATTAATTTTTTGATGAATAGTGAAAATACAAATTTTATTAAAAATTGTCTTATCATTTAAAGTATGTAAAAAAGTTAAATTGTATTTTAAAATGGTATAAAAGGGAAATTAGTTTAATTATATTATAATTAATCCAATTTAGTTCTTTTTAATCAATTTCAGGTTGATGTTTTATATATTATTTTTTATATGTTTGAATGCTTTTTTCATTCGAAAACCATTTTTTCGCATCTGTGGGTCTAATCATAAAATAAAAAAATTCAATAATATTATTTAAATTCGGTAAAATGTTTTAAATATTTATAATGGTAAAAAAATATTATATAGTAATTAAAAATTGTTGACCTCACCTGTTTTGATAATCCCAATTATGTGTTCATATATTATGCTACTCTCAATTAATGATGATCTACATTTTAATTCTTCCAAATCAGTGATCAAGTTAATAATAATGTTTAAATAATCTCTGATTTATGTTAATCTCGATTATCCATGTTTATAAAAGCTTTGAAACAATTCTATGTCAATTAGATTTGGTTTGCATAAGAGCCAGAGCTACCGATAGCCAGAGCTACCGATAGCCAGAGCTACCGATAGCCAGAGCTACCGATAGCCAGAGCTACCGATGCACACACAGAGCTACCGATGCACACAGATCTACTGATGCACACATAGAGCTATCGATGCACACAGGGCTATCGATGCACACAGGGAGCTACCGATAAGAGCTACCGATAAGAGCCACCGATAAGAGTTTGAAGAGCTACCGATGGAAGATCTCTACACCGAGTCAACTGTACACGTCTACAAACAAACGACTACCTATAATGAACTGTGGAGTCAAATCCTATATCCTCGACACTATTTGTTTATTATACTAACGGTTACATTTGTTACTTTTGATGCATTTAATGTTATTAAATGATTTATGTTTCCATTTCAGGAAACCGTACCAAGTACGATCAAAAAGTATAATCATTCCTTCCTATCAGAAAAACAAAAAGGGTATAAAGAGGACATCGTGTATGTATCAAAAGGAGTGTGTGAAAGAAAACTCGAAGAGGTCAAGCACACAGAACACACTTGCGATCAAGCTCAAAACGTGCCAAGATCAACTGGAGAACTTGCACTCACGAGACTACTACTACCAGCCTCCAGAACATAGAGCATACATCGAGCAATCTATGCTAAAGAAGAACCACACAAAACTCATCATTCTTTGAGCCGATAAGCAAGCTGAACCTCGAAGTCAAGGAAGCCGATGATACTCTGTTTTCCAGAAAAAAACCAGAAGAAGACTCAGAACGAATTCTAATCAAGAAAAGGAGTCAAGAGCTGCACGAAGATCACTAGATACATTTCTAATCTCTAAATCTTTATCTCTGTGATTTACTTTTTACATTACAAGTAGTGTGTGTTATCTGTTGTATTTTACACACACACCGTCTCCTGAACCTTAACTGGAGGATTTTTAAATCCTCACTCACTATCTTTTCATTCTTTTTCCCACTGTGGATAGTGGTAGAGGTCGTGTGTGACCTGGACAGCTGGTTTCTGTTGTTTTGTTTCCCACGGATAACAATGGTAGAGGTATTGGACCTGGACAGTTGTAAACTGTTGAACCCCGATTCAGGGTGTGGATCATCCTTATATAAGCTTTTGAGAGGACTAAGTCTCGGCTTGAGACTGAACCTCTTGGTTAACTCCTCTTTGTTTTCAGTTAAAGTTTATATCAATACAATACATATCTATTTCATATTCCGCTGCTATTACTTTGAAATATAATTTGTCTTCAAAGCTACTTTGATAGTTAAACTCGCAAGTGTTTATATTTATTATAAATCAGTAAGTTAGTTTCAAAATTTAATTTAATCATCAGATTAAGTTAACTGAGAACTAATCAATCTTTGAGAAACTAATTGAACCTTTATAATCTGTATAAATTCACTAATGTTTAATCTGTTTTTGAAATTGGGGGATTTTAATAGAAATTGTTTTTAGCAGAAATTTTAATTGGAACTCAATTCACCCCCCCTCTTGAGTGTCCACTCCGACCAACATTTGGTATCAGAGGGTTTATTAATACCTTCTAAATTACTCTGTTTCAACTGTGATTTTAGTTGTATTTTAAAGTTCTTAAAATTTCTGTTATTCCTAAATTTTTATCTCTTTAAATTTTGTTTATAATGGATAATAGACTTGAGGGTGCTGCTACTAACCGTCCACCTTTCTCTAATGGAAATAACTATGCTCAGTGGAAACTTAAAATGAAAATTCATGTAGAAATAATGAGTTTTGATATTTGGACTGCTATTGAATCTGATTATAAAGTTCCCACTACTGATAGATCTACTTGGGATGAACCTACAAAGACTGCTTACAATAATAGTTGTAAAGCTATGAATGCTTTGTACTGTGCTCAAGGAGATGAAGAATTTAATAGAATTTCTGCATGTAAAACTTCTTTTGAAATTTGGGATACCTTGGCTGTTTCTCACAAAGGAACAACTAATGTTAAAGAAATGAGATTAAACACTTATACTATTAAATATGATAATTTCAAAATGAAGCCTGATTAACCTATTTCTGACATGAATCTCAGGTTCAATGAGATGGTGAACACAATGAACTCACTCGGAAAGATTGTTCCTGCAAAAGAACAAATTATGAGAATACTGAGATGTTTGCCAGATAGATGGAGAGGTACATCGGTTTCAATTAGATAATCCTGTGACATTGGCACACTGCCTACCAAGGAGTTAATTGGTAAGCTGATGATGTATGAAGAAGAGCTTAAAGTAAATAAAGAAGAAGATGAGGAACCCAAAAGAAAATCTGTAGCGTTTAAAACTACTACCTTTAAGAGCAAAGACAAGGATAAACTACAAATGGAGACTGAGAGTTCAATGAGTGAAAATTCAGAATCTGACAGTGATGCCGAGATGGATCAAATAGCCAGAAGATTCAAAAAGTTTCATAGTAAAATGAAATTCTTTAGGAAACCAAATTACAAAGGAAAGTATGATCAACAAGGCAAATGGAAAAAGGTTTGGAAGAAGTCTGACAGGACTGATGAAGTTGTCTGCTATGAATTCAAGCGAAAAGGACATATCAAAGAAGACTGTCCAAAGTTAAAATTCAAAAAGAAATATGATTACAAAGACAAGAAGTACAAGAAAGCCATGAAGGCTACCTGGAGTGATTCAGAAGACAGCACTAGTGAAGCAGAATCTTCGGACTCTAAAAGGAATCGAGCCAACATGTGTTTCATGACAAATACTTCTGAGGTAACATCTGACACTCCTGTTTTAAATTCATATTATTCTGGAGATGATTCTGATTCAGAAAACATGTCAAAATCTGAACTATTTGAGTACTATGATATGTTGTAAGAAACCTGTAATGAGCTTAAAGACAAATAAAAAGGTTTAAAGAAATAGAATGCTTTAAGTGTTAAGCATAAATCTGATCTTGATATAGAAAAGGAAAATAATGCTCAACTACTAAAGGAAAATACAGAACTGAAACTGTCAAATGAGCAACTTAGAATGGACTTAGAAAAATTCTCAAATGGAAAGGATGCGTTAACTCAAATGCTAGGAAAGCAAGTTTCACCTAGATATGCTACTGGTTTAGGATACCAACCGTGACAGATACAGTTCACTAGAACCCGTTTTATTCCTATGTCTGAAAAAAATTCTGGTAGTTCCAGTTTTGGAAATTCATATGCTTCAATAGGTTCCTCACATGGTTATAGACCAAATAAAGTTTATCTTTCAAAATCTGTTGTTTTTGTTAATTGTATGGGACCCATAAAACAAATTTGGGTACCTAAGGCTCTGATTGCTAACCTATCTGGACCCAAGAAAATCTGGGTACCAAAGTCATTTCCTGTTTAAATCTGTTTTATAGGAGACCTGCTTGAAGAGCTGTCACAAGAAGATATGGTATTTAGACAGTGGGTGCTCAAGACACATGACTGGAGATTATTCTTGCTTCAAGAGCTTAATAATGGTTGATGTAGGTCATGTCACCTTTGGTGACAACTCTAAAGGAAAAATCATCGGCCTAGGACAGATTGGTAACACTGACTCAGTATTAATTTCTAAAGTTTTATTCGTTGATGGACTTAAATATAACTTTCTTAGTATATCTCAATTACGTGACGATGGTTTCAATGTCAAGTTTGAAAATGACTCGTGTGATGTTTTTAACTCCAAAAACTCTTTAGTATTTTCTGCTCTAAGGAATGAAAATGTTTGTGCTGTTGATTTAAATTCTTTAGCCAAACAAAATATTTATTGTTTGAATGCTTTTCATAAAGAATCTTGGCTATGGAACAGAAGATTAGGACACTGCAACATTCACTCACTTAGAAAACTGGCTAGGAAAAACTTAGTTAGAGACTTACCTAAGTTAGAATTCCCAAATGAAAAAGTGTGTAATCCCTGTCAAAAGGGAAAACAACACAAATTTTCTTTTAAATCAAAGAAAGAAGTCTCAACTTCTCAACCACTTGAGTTGGTTCACATGGTTTTTTTTGGACCATCAAGAGTTTCTAGTTTAAATGGGAAGCATTATGTCTATGTCCTTGTAGATGACTTTTCTAGATATACTTGGGTGTACTTTCTAGCTCACAAAAGTGAAGCTTGTCCTTACTTTGTTAAATATTCCAAGTCTGTAGAGAACCATAGTGGACTTAAGATTAAAACCCTAAGAAGTGATCATGGTCGTGAGTTTGAAAATCATGAGTTTGAATCTTATTACTCACACAATGGCTATAATCACAATTTTTCTGCCCCAAGGACACCCCAACAAAATGGTGTAGTAGAAAGGAGAAACCGAACCCTTCAAGAAATAGCTAGAACCATGCTCAATGAATATGAACTGCCTATTTACTTTTGGGCTGAAGCTGTTAATACAACTTGTTATGTTATCAATAGAGTCTTGATCAGACCTGTTCTTAAGACAACCCCTTATGAGTTGTGGAACAATAGAAAGCCTAAGGTTAATTACTTCAGAGTTTTTGGTTGCAAAGTCTTTATACTTAATACTAAAGATAATCTGGATAAGTTTGCTCCCAAAAGCGATGAAGGAATTTTTCTGGGTTACTCTATTTCAAGTAAAGCTTATAGAGTTTTCAATAAGAGAACCAAATGTGTGGAAGAATTTGTTCACATCAAATTCGATGAAACTGATCCACATGAGCCTAAAACCTCTCTTGAGAATCTTGAAGAAGATTTGTGTATTCTGGACGTTAATGATAAATCTAAAGAACCTGTTATAAAAACATCCAGTTCTGGACTTTCTCCAGAATCTGCTTCTGTTGAACCCAAACCTATAGATGAACCTGAAGTTTCTAGTCCAACCTTTACCAAATCGACTAAGATTCTAAAGAATCATCCTTTAGATGCTGTTGTTGGTAATCTTGATAGAGGAACACAAACTAGAGCTTCTCTATGGAACCAGGTTGAACATCAAGCTTTTCTGTCATGGCTAGAACCCAAAAATACCAATGATGCTATCAATGATGAATTCTGGGTAATATCCATGCAAGAAGAATTGAATCAATTTGAAAGAAACAATGTCTGTGAATTAGTTGACAGACCCAAGGACACCTTGACAACAGGCATAAAATGGGTTTTTAGAAATAAAGTTGATGAATCTGGAAACATAGTTAGAAACAAAGCTAGACTAGTTGCACATGGATATAGTCAATAAGAGGGTATAGACTATGGAGAAAATTTTGCACCTGTAGCTCGACTATAAGATATTAGGATCTTACTTGCATATGCATCACATCTGAATTTCAAGTTATATCAAATGGATGTAAAAAGTGCATTTCTAAATGGTTTTATAATTGAAGATGTTTTTGTGGAAAAACCACCTGGATTTACAAACCCTCATTTTCCAAATCAAGTTTTTAAACTTTCTAAAGCTTTATATGGTTTAAAACAAGCCCCAAGAGCTTGGTATGATAGACTCAGCAATTTTCTTATTTCAAAAGGTTTTACTAAAGGGATCGCTGATCCAACTCTTTTTATTAAAAGAATTTCTAAAGATGTTTTAGTCGTACAAATCTATGTTGATGATATTATATTTGGATCTTCTAAACACTCTTTATGTACTGATTTTTCAGAAAGTATGAAAAATGAATTTGAAATGAGCTTAATGGGAGAGCTTAAGTATTTTCATGGTTTTCAAATTTTTCAAAATAGAGATGGAATTATTTTAAATCAAAGTAAATATAAAAAAGATCTTTTAAAACGTTTTGGATTGGATAGTATTAAGGAAAGTGAAACTCCTATGAGTACTACCTGTAAATTGGATACAGTTGAAACTGGGAAACCAATGGATCAAACCAATTACAGAGGTATGATTGGTAGCTTACTTTATCTTACTTCTAGTCGACCAGACATCATGTTCAGTGTATGTATGTGCACTAGATTTCAAGATAATCCTAAAGAATCACACTTACTGGCTGTTAAAAGGATTTTTAAATATCTTCATCATACTGTACATTTAGGTTTGTTTTATCCAAAAGGACAATCATTTGACCTAACTAGCTATTCAGATGCTGACTTTGCTGGATGTAAGTTAGAAAGGAAGAGCACATCTGGAACATTTCATTTACTTGGGAAATCCCTAGTGTCATGGTGTAGTAAGAAACAGAACTCAGTTGCATTGTCTACTGCCGAAGCAGAGTATATAGCTGCTGGTAGTTGCTGTGCACAAATTCTGTGGATGAAACACACTTTATTGGACTATGGATTTGAGTTTAAACATGTTTCAATTAACTGTGACAACACTAGTGAAATAAACATATCTAAGAACCCTGTATCTCACTCTAGAACCAAACACATAGATGTATGACATCATTTTCTGAGAGATCATTATAAAAATGGTGATATTACTCTTGAATTTATTAGCACTGAACATCAATTGGCCGATATTTTCACTAAACCTTTAAGTTCGGATAGGTTAAGTTACATTAGGCACGAGCTGGGGATGATCAATTCTCACCGATGATCAATTCTCA
This sequence comes from Viscum album, assembly GCA_963277665.1. NCBI lineage: Eukaryota > Viridiplantae > Streptophyta > Magnoliopsida > Santalales > Viscaceae > Viscum > Viscum album. The sequence continues at coordinate 283,940,799 of OY728153.1, read as the reverse complement.
CCGATGTTGAAATTCTCACCGATGATCAATTCTCACCGATGCTGAAATTCTCACCGATGTGAAATTCTCACCGATGTGAAATTCTCACCGATGTGAAATTCTCACCGATGTGAAATTCTCACCGATGTTGAAATTCTCACCGATGCAATTAATTTTAAAACTTCTGTCTACCGCCAAGAATATGAATCGTTTTATTTTTATGTTATTTTACTTTATTTGTTTTTTTATGATTCCTACATGATAAAACTACGCCTAAACTGCTTCTCACTCCACCGGACCCAAAACCTTTCACCTTTGAATCCTAGCTCCCTAATCGACTGAGAACCCTAAATCCGCGATGGAAAAAACCAAGATTCCTGCCAGCAGAGATTACAGTGTAGAGCCTAAAACAAAGAAGCAGAAAGTGCAGCAAGAAGCTCGTGGAAGTATTGTCAGAACTAGGTCGGGAAAGAGACCAGTAAACCCTCATTTGCAGAATATAGATATTGTGATTGAAAAGGAGCTATGCGTAGATTGGCTGCTACCAAGCAAGTCGTTGGTGCTTGCAATTATGGAAGATCAGAGATGGGTAGATTGTTTTTCAAATAACAATGGTCCCTACTACCCGAAGTTAGTGAAACAGTTCTACGAATTCGTAAGCTTCGAGAAGTCTGAAAATGAAAATCGGGTAAGTTCTTTTTTAAATGGAAAAGAAATGTCATTTTCTTCAGTAGAGTGGGCAGAATGTTTAAAAGTCCCACATGAAGGTGTATCTGGGTATGTCTCAAGAGCAATTCCACCTACCAGTAACATCTTTGACTATGAAATCGCTTTAAAAGAGCTAACGGGTAATGGAAGTCAGAGGCAAGTGGTTGCTACTGAATTGGATGGAGAGAACAGACTGCTTTTTAAATTTGTTCAACATGTTTTGATACCGAGGAGAAGAGATTTTTCTAATCTGAGATATCAATATATTTATCTTCTACTTCTGTTAATCCATGGTGTGAAAGTTAATCTGTGCAGACTGCTGTTGAATCAAATGGAAGACATGATTAGGCCAAAATCAAAGACTAATGCTTTATTCTTTGCCAAAATGATCTATGTGATGATAAAAGTGAAAGGGATAGCTGAGTCTCAGGATGAGATAGTTGTAGTTAAGAAAAGCTTCTGTATCACTACTACAGTTTGTAAGTACATGAAAATCAATTGGAACCCGTGGAAAGGAGAATGGGTCAGTGATGACCAGAAGGTTTATGATAAATTTAATCATGTGGATTATCCTTCAAGGCCAAAGGATAAAAGAGATCCAGGTTTAGGATCTGATGAAGAGGAACCCGAGTACAGTGATGAGTCAGAAGAAGAAGAAGATGAAGAGGAAGAAACTCCTATGGATATTGGAGGAGATCCAGACTTTCCCCCAAGTCCTGTTACTGAGTTTGTATGCTCAAGAAAAGGAAAAGTAGAGGAAGTGTTATCTATTCATGAGGAAGACCAGCCAGTTCCTCAACAGGAAGGAGAAAAAGAGAATGTATCTGAATCATCTGATTCTGCTAGGTTGAGTCTGAGTCCATTGATTGAAAACTCAGTTGTGCCTACTGATGAAGTAGAAAAAGAAAGAGAAGAAGTTTTACCTATTTCAGAACATATCCTTACTGCTGCTGAGATGGAAGTTGTTGTGGAAGATTCTGATGAAGAAAGACCAGCAGAAAATGTAGTTGTTGTACATAGGAATGAACCCATTGAGGGGGAGCATCATTCCAATCTTGGAAATGTTACAGTGGCTGTTGAGATTGAAGACTGGGTAGAAGACCCAGGTTTTATAGTCTGTGGTTTGGATTATCCTGATTCGGATAATGAAGTATCCTTGAATAGACCAAAGATCAGCTATGACATCAATTCTGAGTTATTACCTGATGATGTGGTCCGAGTACACGATTTAGATGTGCTGACAGAAAATCTCAAAGTCAGTTTTGTAGAAGAAGTAAAGACAATGGAATCTTTTTTAGTTTCCTCGATTCAATCAGTCATGAATGATTCAGTAGTCAGCTTAGCTTCTGCACGAGTATCTACTACATTTGCTCCTACTAATTTTGTTATAAAGTCTGATCTTGAATCCCTGAAGCATGAGCTGAAAGAATCCTTCAGTGCCTCAGTTATTGAGATGAAGCACTGTTTTCGTGAAGAAATGGAGTTGTTAGAACAATCTCTTGAGCTTTCTCTTGGTTTTAATCTGTCAACTTTTATGGGTGAGCTAATGGAAGCAGTCAAAGAGTTCCAGACCCAATCTTCTAGAATAGAAGAAGATCTTGAAGCCTTAAAGAAGTCTGTTACTGCTTTAGATTCTTAAATGAGCTCAAAGCCTCAAGCTGATAAGGATTTAGCCTATGTGAAAAGTGTTGTAATCCAAATGGTGTCAGTATTTGAAGATTTCAAATCTTCTATAAAGGATCATGTTAAAAATCAGGACTCCCAACTGCAAACTCTGATTAGTGGTTTGACCAAAAGTTTCAAAGAAACTGTATCCTTCTTGGTTGGTCCTCTAGCTTCAAAACCTGCATTTGATTTGAATCAATTACGAGATATGATAAAGGAGGAGCTTGGTTCTATTTCAACCAGTGGCTCTGTGGACTCATCAGATCTAAGCCGGGTAGTGCTCTCTACAAGAGATTCAGTAAGGGAAATAATGAAAATCGTCCACGACACTATGAAAGAGCCCTCTGCCTCTCATGAGGAAATCAAGAACAAGGTGGATTATTATTTCCAAAGGATTTTTACTAAGCAACAACTCACCCATCATTTCAAGCTGATGTTGGAAAACATGAAATTACCCCCTGTAACTCAAGCCTTCCGAGAACAAGTGAGCAAGCTAAGAGAGATGACTCCTGGCTTAGAAAAATTTATGGAGAACAAAAATGATTTTATATCTACTATGGAAAGAGGGGGAGGAATCATTATGGATTTCAGAAATCTGTTGCTGCCCTTTTTGCATGTTGATGCCAGACCAGTTATTGTCCCTCCTGCCTTGCCTACCTATACCTTTACTGAGTCTCCAGTCCAGATGACTCCTGCTCAGGCCATCTGAAGCCTCACACCTATGATCACTCAACAAACTTCCCAATACAGGCCAGGCACTGTATCAGTGGCTCAGCCTCCTGTGATCATCTCTAGGATTCCAAATCCCTCACTCACATCCTCACCACCTGCCTCCTATTTTGATCCAAAGGGAAAATCTCATGTTGAAGATCCGGATTGCTGAAGTGGCCAGGCTGTTTGATAGGAATTGTCTTTTTTCTTTTTTTTCTCTTCTATTCTATTTATGTAAGATTTGTCTGGTCTAATACAACTGTTTTTCTTTACACTATCTCTGTTTCTCAGTTCTCTCTGTCTGCTTTCCCACTTTTTGATTATCACAAAGGGGGAGAAAATTATAAAGGGGGAGAAAATATAAAGAGAGGGGGGGCAGTATCAAAGGGGAGAATTTTTGAGCCTGTGCTACTATTCTTACATTTCCTTCTTTGGTACCAACTCTTTCAAAGCTTATCTCTGATACTATTGTATTTAATACATCCTATGATAATTTTTGATGTATTTCATTCTATTACTATTTCCTCTATTTCCTATGATTGCTTTCTTTGAGAAATTAGAATATAAACGTTATATTCTCTTATACTATATTCTCACTATTTTTGGTCATATCATAAGTTGTGATTATCAAAAAGGGGGAGATTGTTGACCTCACCTGTTTTGATAATCCCAGTTATGTGTTCATATATTATGCTACTCTCAATTACTGATGATCTACATTTTAATTCTTCCAAATCAGTGATCAAGTTAATAATAATGTTTAAATAATCTCTGATTTATGTTAATATCGATTATCCCTATTTATACAAGCTTTGAAACAATTCTAACTCAATTAGATGTGGTTTTCATAAGAGCCAGAGCTACCGATATCCAGAGCTACTGATAGCCAGAGCTACCGATAAGAGCTACCGATAGCCAGAGCTACCGATAGCCAGAGCTACCGATAGCCAGAGCTACCGATAGCCAGAGCTACCGATAGCCAGAGCTACCGCTGCACACACAGAGCTACCGATGCACACAGAGCTACCGATGCACACACAGAGCTACTGATGCACACAGGGCTACCAATGCACACAGGGAGCTACCGATAAGAGCTACCGATAAGAGCCACCGATAAGAGTTTGAAGAGCTACCGATGGAAGATCCCTACACCGAGTCAACTGTACACGTCTACAAACAAACGGCTACCTATAATGAACTGTGGAGTCAAATCCAATATCCTAGACACTATTTGTTTATTATACTAACGGTTACATTTGTTACTTTTGATGCATTTAATGTTATTAAATGATTTATGTTGCCATTTCAGGAAACCGTACCAAGTACGATCAAAAAGTATAATCATTCCTTCTTGTCAGAAAAACAAAAAGGGTATAAAGAGGACATCGTGTATGTATCAAAAGGAGTGTGTGAAAGAAAACTCGAAGAGATCAAGCACACAGAACACACTTGCGATCAAGCTCCAAACGTGCCAAGATCAACTGGAGAACTTGCACTCACGAGACTACTACTACCATCCTCCAGAACAGAGAGCATAAATCGAGCAATCTATGCTAAAGAAGAACCACACAAAACTCATCATTCTTTGAGCCGATAATCAAGCTAAACCTCGAAGTCAAGGAAGCCGATGGTACTCTATTTTCTAGACAAAAACCAGAAGAAGACTCAGAACGAATTCTAATCAACAAAAGGATTCAAGAGCTGCACGAAGATCACTAGAGCCATTTCTAATCTCTAAATCTTTATCTCTGTGATTTAATTTTTACATTACGAGCAGTGTGTGTTATCTGTTGTATTTTACACACACACTGTCTCCTGAACCTTAACTGGAGGATTTGTAAATCCTCACTCACTATCTTTTCATTCTGTTTCCCACTGTGGATAGTGGTAAAGGTCGTGTGTGACCTGGACAGCTGGTTGTTGTTGTTTTTTTTCCCACGGATAACAATGGTAGAGGTCTTGAACCTGGACAGTTGTACACTCTTGAACCCCGATTCAGGGTGTGGATCATCCTTATATAAGCTTTTGAGAGGACTAAGTCTCGGCTTGATATTGAACCCCTTGGTTAACTCCTCTGTGTTTTTAGTTAAATTTTATATCTATACAATACATATCTATTTCATATTCCGCTGCTATTACTTTGAAATATAATTTGTCTTCAAAGATACTTTGATAGTTAAACTCGCAAGTGTTTATATTTATTATAAATCAGTAAGTTAGTTTCAAAAGTTAATTATCATCAGATTAAGTTAACTGAGAACTAATCAATCTTTGAGAAACTAATTGAACCTTTATAATATGTATAAATTCACTACAGTTTAATCTGTTTTTGAAATTGGGGGATTTTAATAGAAATTGTTTTTAGCAGAAATTTTAATTGGAACTCAATTCACCCCCCCTCTTGAGTGTCCACTCCGACCAACAAAAATAATTTTTTACACAATGAATATTGAAAACATTAAAAATAAATTATTATGATTATGGTAAAAACAGGTTTACCAGGGGATATACGAAAAAGATAGGGGTGGTTTTTTTCGGTATAAATTTTATAAATAAAAATGGATATCCATATTTAAAAATTATAATATCCAAATTTAAAAAATATTTTAATTTAGAAACATTTTTCATTGGAATGAATTTATCGTTTTGGATTCTTTTTGGTAGTTTCCAAGTAGTTTTGAGGTTGGTTACTTTATAAATAGACATCACCTATCCTCTGCTATTCACACTCAGAAAGTCTTTTTTATCATCCAATACCTACTCAAATAATTTCTATATTTCTATACTCGTATCCTAGAGGACATATTTTTATTAATAAACCCTTTTAAGTAGGCTTTACATTTAAACCTAAATAGTCTCTTTAAAGAAAAGGTATTTCTCTTAACCATGCATTATTTTTTTATTTCTTATTCCAAATCCTTAAAAAATATTATTTAATCATGAGGATATAAAAACATAATTATACAATATATAATGACATTTAATTATTTTATTTTAATGGCCTATTTTAATCTCATGTTGCATCAAATGGGAAATGAAAATATCAATCATGTGTATGATGGACTATCGCCTCACGAGCCGATGTAATCCATTTTCCTTAACACATATACTAGATGGTTATAATTATGTATGTAAAATATTTATATGATATTTAGGAAATAATTGTTATACTATAATTTTAATATCACATCTATGTTTGAACATTAAAATCTATTGGAAAATGATAATGTCACTTGTGCGTAGATGTGGACTACCACCACCATGAAGCGTCGCGATACGTTTTTAATGATTTTTGACATGGATGGTATTAATGACAGATTAAATTCATATTAAAGATATATATGATATAATAATTATTATGTAAAATTTAATTAATATTTATCAATATGTTTTCACATCCTTCAACAAAATTAAAATAGCATTCATGTGTACATACGGCTTATCCTCCCTATGAATAGTATAATCCATTTTCTATATCTAAAACATATGTATAACAATAAGTATGTACATTATGAATTTATATAGTATTTATATCATTATTCAAAATATGGATATTATTTAACCATGATCAAATTATGGGGACTAAAAATACAGAACCAAATCATATATGAAAAATGAAGTAATAACTACCCGAAAAGAATTTTAACCAATAATTTCTAATAATCAAGAAATAAAATGTAATAAGTAAATATGATATGGTATTAATATATATGATAATGGTTATTTAATATATTTATAAAAAACCTATATTTATTATATGTTAGTTTTTTTTAGTACAAATAATTTTTGAGACATAAGGTAAGGGAATTTCATATCACTTTTATTTAGATGGTACACATGCCTTATACACCACTAGTTTATTTTTTTGGTGCATATAAACTTTTAATTAATGAATTTTATGGTTATTATCATGAATATTATTTTATATACATTTCCATATATGGATATTTATTCAATCGGTCTTACAATGCAAAACGTATCAAAGTGGTAAAAGGTTTATCTTACATTTTCATTGTTTATCGGGACTGTTTATGAAGAATTTTCTAATAATGAATTATTATATCCTAACTCTAAATAAAATCATGAATATTCTTATCCTTTTATAATTTAAATATAATACATTATTTCCTTTCTTTTTACTATATCAAAATAAAAAATATTCCAAAAAATGGTTTTTGGAAAAATTTATTTATTTCTCTCTCAAGTTTAAACTCGTTTTTCATTGATGTCTATTTTCTCTAAAAATGTGTTAAATAATATTTTTAATTATCTCCAATGATTTATTAAAAAAATATTACGAATTTTTTATTTTTATAAAATGGACTAAAATTAATTTTCTTTTTATTTCCTATCAATTATCTTTTGACTTTTTATAAAAAAACATTAATGGAATATTTATATTAATGAAAGTGACAGGAATGGTATATTTCTCCATCATTACCTGTCAATGATTTAAATATTATTGTGAAATATTTCAAGGTAATTTTCAATGATAAAATTTTCCTTAATAATTTATGAAAATTTAAAATTTTAAGAAGTTATTCCATAATGGAAATGGTTTTTCTTTTAAGAATGTTTTATTGATATTTTTATTGAATTCCAACACATCAATGAAAAAACTACAATTTTCTTATGAATTAATTAGGATATGATCTAATGATACCATCATTATTCTTTATTTATATTTTATGATTATAATGACAAGATATTTATGAAACCCATTTTGTTTCCTTGGGTTATGAGATGATAAGACATTTATGAAAACCATTTCATTTCCACAGGTTATGTTATGATGAAAATTTTATGAAAACCATTTCATTATTCAGGTGTTATGACATAATGAAATTTTTAGGATCATGTGATACAAATATTTATGGATTATGTGATAGATGGGGATAATATCTCCATTTTATTCATTAGTAATGAATAATATTATATAATATGAAATGGTATATGGGAGGTTATCTGAAACCCAAAAAAGAAGGTACATGGAAGGTTATCCCGATCCAAGAAAAGAGGGTACAGTAAAGGTTATCCCATGACCAAAAAATATAGTGCATGGGTGGTTATCACAATTCTAAATAGGGTACATAAGAGGTTATCCCAATACATAAAGATAGTACATGTGAGGTTATCCTACGCCCAAAAGTGGTACATAGTTGGTTAGTAGAAGCCTAATATGTTATGATTTACATGGTTTGTAGCATTGATATAATAATCTCTATTCTTATGTGTATTTCACAAATATATTTATTATTTCCATTTTATGATCTCATGGCATATGTTCTTTGATTATTTTAGGATCCATGTATTATAAACTACCATGATTTATTCCTGACGTATGTTTAAGATATATGATATGAATCATATAATTTTCATTATTTATTATCATGTTCTCATTCCTCTATACTCATGTTATACTGATATCTCCATTATTTATACTTATTGACTATATAATCTCTACAATTCTTTTTTTTTGTTTCTCCGAGTTAAGAAGCGTGTTTTTAAGTAGATTATGTATAATAAAATTTCTATGTGGGAATGGATTGGTGGGATATATTGAATATATTTCATGAAATAAGAATATTTGGATATATTTTCTAAACATGCTATACCATTATGGCCCTCGTGAATGTTTTTGTATAATGAAATAAATATTAATCTTCTAACATGTAATATCAGTGTATGTAAACATCAGGTCACTATACTTCTACACCATTATTAACAAATATTTAACCCTATATATTTATCAAATTATATCTAAAAGTTTTCTTATATTCCTTCAATTTATATTACTCTTATGATCATCCCATGAAGGCTTAAGGAGCATGCCAAATGATATCTCTCAAAGATGGATTTTTTATCATTATCCACTCATTCATAGTTCTTTTATACTAATAATTAATTTTAATATATTGTACCCATACTAAAATTATGAATCTAGTATCATAAATATAACTACATGGTAATGGGAAAACCATTTCCACATCTTTTATATCAGACAAAACATGATCACATCATCCATGCATACGTATAGCCTACCGTATCCACATACCAAGGTAGTTGATTTTTATTACCAATTAGTGTAGACAGATATAAAAACACAACAATAGAATATATATTATATTTATTATATAATTATGATTCCATAATTATAAAAATCATTTAACTTTTTACCCTTCCACTCGTAAAAATATGGTACCATTGCTCATTCAAATAAGTGGACTTCCAACTTTATGAAGTTATGTTATTATTTTTTCATGTGAACATTTTAGGAATGATTATAAATATGTATATAGTGAAGTTATTTGATATTTATATCATTATTAACATTATACATATGATGAAACCACAAAAATGATACAATGTAAGAAACTACTGAATCGATACATGCAAGAAAAATGAAATAATTAACTCTCAAAAATGTGTATTTTAAAAAATTATTTATTAAAAAATGGTGTTTAAATTTAATAATAGGATCTTATATGATATTATATGTATTCATATAGTTATTTTATTTAAGTAAAATAAATTTAATTTTTTAATATGGGAGGTTAAAATCCTTTATGGAAAAATTCCGACCAGAGGTAAGAGTTTATTTTAAAATATCATCCTTATTCAAGATTGTCCATGTTTACATTTCTAATAGGATAATTATATTATATTTATATCATAACACCATTTATTTCCTTATATTAGGTCTATTTCTATAAATCACATGTTTTCCATTAATTTTATGCTTTCTATGTCCTCAAAATTTAATGGAATTAAAAAAAAAGAGATATTTTTTTATTCATTGTGGAATATATTTCTTCCATATACTTATTTTCATTCAATTTTTTTCAACAAAAATTTTTATATTATAAAATGATTTATTAATGTAATATTTACCCATGTTATAATTTATATGAAAATATTCAAATGAATTATCATGTCTGTCTCTGAATAGGGTCATTTTTAACAAATGTTTAAACAAAATATGGGTTATAAATCTTACCACATGAACACTATTTTACACTATCATTATTATTAATTTAATTTAATCTAATTTTAAAATTTTCATGTTTACATTCAATTATAAGGTTTTTCCTAATTTTTTTTGGAAATATTTTATTTTATGTAAATGATTTAAAAATAAAATGGACAATTTCTTCAAGAAATGTTCAAGTTATCTTTTAAATATATTTTCATCTTGTTCAACATCCTTTGATGAATATTTTTGTTTTTTAGGATATATTATAATGATTCCATCAAAAATATTACTCGATATGGATTATGATCATTTGTTCTGATTTATTTACTAATGAAAATATTAATATTTAATATGATATTTATTCAAAGATAATTATTATGTTGGTTATGTGTTGAGTTTTTATTAATTTAGTTCATTTAAAGAATTAATTAGAAATATTATGTGATTGGCGAGACACTTTATACATCCTTAATGCATTGATATATTTCATGAGATGAACTAGTTTCGGTATTTGGCTTACACCTGACTAATTTATGTATGATGTATTGGAATGTGGCCTTGAAAGCAATATTACGATGTCTAATTTTATACATTCTATCAATATAAAAAATATTTTTCTTATCTATGTTATTTTTTAATTTATCCAAAATCAATGGATTATTTCAGAATTTTATATTATAAATTATATGTAATATTTTATTTTTATTTATCTCAACCACATTATTCTGGCTTTATTTATTCTATGATAGATTCTTTTGTATGCTTTCCATTTCTGAGAATCTATGATGAGACATTTTTATGATTTTCTTTTCACTAGGATACTAAGAACGAATCAACGAATAAAATCAAGGATTTACTAAATAAATAATAATGTTCTCAGTAGAATATTTATATTTTATTTAATGTTTTTAAATGTATCGTGAGTATCATATATTTATCTATTATCCCAAGAATAATAAAATATGTGACCCTTTGAAATGTGTACCCTTTCATATTGTGACGATGTGGTAAAATAAGCACTGACTCTGAGTTATTGGGGTTAGGGTGTTATAATAAACCTTAATAACTAAATAGACAAAGGTAAAAACCATCAATATCAAACTAATTATCCAAATAAAGAATACTAACCCATGAATACTTAATCCAGAACATGTACTATCATTCATATCAAACCATAGAACCACAAAAAGAAACCATACTTGATCTACTCATCACATTCAATATGATACCTCCCTTAAGAATCCTTTATGGGAAATAGGAATCATTAGTATTTATATTCCCAGACACACATAAAACCCCTAACCTAATCCATTTATTTATAATTTCATGGAGACATGAAAAATATAGGAAAAATATGGGAACCACCAACCCAACATGAGTGAGACTCCACTCATAAGGAAAACGTTCATAATTGAGATTCAATCTAAAGAAATAAAATAATTTAAAAACATTGATTTAGGAAATTACTGCTAAAAATATATAAATTATGAGAGAAATTAAAAAAATAATCAATGAAAACTATCTTACCCTCAGAAAATCCCTACGATATAAAAGATAAAAAACTAATTTGAATTGGTGATGATCTATCATGGAGATGAAGTGAATAATGAGATAGAGTTTTATAGGGTGTATCCACTATTTTTAGGTTAAATAATCCCTAAATGTAACATCCCAAGTAAGTAATGAATAATAGATAGTTTTATCGATGTCTACTAATGAATTAGATAGTGTTTTAGAGGCTTAAAATGAGAATAAATCCAATCTTAAGCATGGAATACACTAATATTTTTAAAAGATTGTTTTACTACCTTTTGATGGCAAGCCATTTTTAAATCAAACTTTTGACAATTTTATAAGCTATATTTTTCAAAATAAACTTATTATTTATTATTGGGACATTGAAATTTACATTGGATAATTTTTTCGTATTTTTTCGATAAAGTTCATTTTTTTTAATGAATAGTGAAAAATGTTGTATTTTAATTCAAAACCTCTTTTTAATCTAATTTATTTATATGATTAGATTATCTTTTTAATTGGTTTTAAAGTTAAATTAGAATATATTTTTACCATTTAATACAATATGTGGTCTTTGGAATTAATTTCACTTTGAAATTGGACTTAAACTAGTGTCAATCTTTTGATACTTATTGTTTCATAAAAACACGCTATTTGCTCTGACAGTGGGAATTAATTATTAAATTAATTAATGTAACTTATATGTTTAGAATTTTGTAAAATAGAAATCATTTCTGAATTCAGAATATCAAATATAGCTTAGGGTGAGGTTTTGGTGTTTTTCTGAAAAACTTCAATTTTTGATGAATAGTGAAACCACTAAGTGGTACTTAAAAAACTGATTTTTCGTTTAAATTAAATTTTACCACCTCGGTGTTTTGAATTTCAATAATCCTACATACATGGTTTTCATTACGAAGTAAAATTTGGTTCAATGGGATTAAAATAATTTTTTGGTGAATAGTAACTTTTAAGTTTTTAATTGCGATTAGAGGTAATTAGTGTAATTTAACGTAAAAATAATGTTTTAATAATATGAAATGACATAGACAAATGCCCTACCCTTATTTGATGTGTTATGTCCGACCAAGACAATCCATGGGTCGATTTTTGGGACCCCATGGAGCCACTTGGGTAAGATATGGACATTAATGCCTTTTATTTAAAGTAAAAGTAAAAATGACACAAACATGTATTGTTTTATTAAAACAATTTTTACATGGGGTTATACAAGTCATATTTTTGACTATAAATAATCATTAGAAAGATAAAAATATTTACTACATAATTATATATTTTTTTATAATTTTTAGACATTAAATAAATTAAATTATTTATGACACCATGATGATGCAACGATTATCTCATTATTTAACGATTTAAATAAAAACAATATAATGTAAAATATAAGACATAGACTCGTAAAAAACCTAATGGATGGGTGGATTTAGATCCCTTATCACCTTATCCTCTAAATTTATAATTGTGGGACCTTTTTTATCCGAAAATCATTTTATAACAAAGTATCTTTTCTTAATATTCCAAGAGTGCCCCTCCTCTCCTCTTATAAAAGGCCCCCACCTCTACCACCTTACCCACACTTCCAAAGCCTTTGTCTTGGCAAAACACTGCCAATTTTGTCTCTCCAAATCTCTCTCTAACTCTTATAAGCCTCACTTTGGGCAGAATTCTTCCCAAGGAAGCCTTTGATCTCAAATCAAAAAGAGTTACCCGATTTAAAGGTAGTGTCTTCTCATGTGTTCTTATGTTTTATTTTTCTTCTCCAACCCCATAAAATCTTTTTATTCATTTATTTTGTAACAAAACCAGTATATTCCATATACTAGGATGTTTTTATAAGAATTATTCGAGCTACACTTACACACACATACATCTAATGGTTAAAGAACACACTGTTTCCGTGGATGGTGAATTTCTGCCTCACAAAACGATGATTGTTCAATATTCTTTTAACACCTTCAAAGTTGGCCAATAAGATGACACTATATTTATATGTGATATATAATATGTTTATGTTTTACTTAAGCTTCTGTATTTTTTATTTATGGCATACCTTTATGGTTTCCATTATGGGTAAACGCGATATCTTCATTTTAGGAAGTGCGGTCTACCACCCCCTCGAAGTGATTTGATTCGTTAATGGCATATGTGGGATGTATAAAGGATGTAATTAATGATATTATATATATGATATTATACTAGAATTATAATATAAATTTATATCATTATTATTCCATTCCATAAAATACGAAATGGAAATGAAAGTAGCGTTTATGCGTACGTACGGCTTACCGTCTCCATGAACGGTGCATTTCATTTCTTACCTCTAAACGTTATGTAATATTATAAATGCATGTATATACAGGATATATGTGATATATATGATATCTACATCTTGATTATAACTCTGGATATAATGGATACATGAACAACTTGTAATTATAAAGATTTTATTTTTGACTCAAGTACCAATGATCGATAAAATGACCGTTATTAACTTAAATAATTACATAGTGTTCATGACATGGTAATAAGTGATATAAAAGGAATAATGAACTTGAAAAAGGTTCTTCAGAAAGTAGAAATTAACTCAAGTTTATTATTCAGGAGGTTAAAGAATGATCGAGTCAAGTCGAACCCGAGGTATGGGACTTCATCTCAATCTCCTTTCATTGAGGCATATTTTGTTTTATACACAACCTTCTTTTATACGGTGTATAAACCCCTTTGACTTTTACGTTTATCCAAAAGGGATATTTTTTTATATGAAGCGTTTTACTAAACGACAAAAGGGAATGTTTTTGTCGTACGTATGCGGCGACAATGACTTCTCCGCCGCCGTGACCATTATTTGAGTTTCGGCTTCCTCTACAAGCCATACATTTTTTTAAAAGAAAAATAAATACCCTATTTTACTTTTCTTTTATTTTGGTATTGAAAATGGTTTTCATAATGTTTTTATATCAATATATTGTATTGATATCTTGTGATTGAAAATTTTAAATGTTATGTTTCCTTTATGCATGTTTTATGTGATATGATTATGTTATGGTTCTTGGGAATTGTTATGAAGACGGGTGGTTCCATGATAAACTAAGGGCGGGTGAGCCCGATATATCTCTCCAATGCATTTGGTAACACGAAGGAGTTAAACTTTACGGTTTCTCTGAAGAGATTTAGGGAATATAGTATGATGGGTATTCCAAATATAACCAAGAGGGTTACTCCCTACGTAAGAATGTTATGAATTCCTCAAGTTACCTTTATGTCTTATGATTTCTATGATTTATTCATGACTTGATGAGGTATGTTAAAGTGATTATGTTTTATGAGTAGTGTATGATTTCATTGATTCTTGTGTATACATGTACTCATGTTTTCTTTCCATATTTTTATATCCCTTACTGAGCTTTTTATGCTCATCCCATGTTTTTGAAATGTTTTTCACAGGTCAAGGTAAGGGTACATGATATGATGATAGTGTCAAGGAAGTGTCAAGATAGAATCCATGTTTTATTTTAAATATGTTTTCATTGATGGGAAAAATGAATACTATATTTTATGTAACCACTTTGTTTAAATGTGTAATGTAATTCAAGTTTTATGATCTAATTCTCTAAAACTCTAAACCTGAAAAGATCCTCAAGGTGAATTCTTGAAATATCTCAAGATTAAGTAATGATTAAGGTTGGGGCCTTATACTAAATCACCATTTATAACTCAATTACAATCTAAATAATTCATTTTACACATTTTAGAAAAATTTATAAAAAACTAATCATTTTTAATTTTTGAAAAACATTGGGACCCTTACATATGAACCCTTACCTTATATGTCTCCCCTATTGAGGACCCTTAAATTTCACACTTCACCATTTTTTCAAATACTATTACCATTATGTATTATAGGGTTCCAAAAATAAACCTTTCATACTACCCCTTTGTCATAAACTCACCTTTATATCTCATAAAAAAACTCAACAATCTAGCATTTTCTTACCATTTTGTATAGAGAATCTACTCTTACATTTTAGATCGAACACTCTTAGAAATAGCTAAATTTAAAATTATAGGGTATCTCTGAGTCATATTTTCATATCACACAAGGCCACTATATGATAACACATAGAGATCAGTATTTATATAGATTCTGAAACTCAAGGTGAATCTTATGTATCATGAAATTACTCTTACATATTTCCTTTAACAATGATTTACTCATATATATATAGGGTAACTCAAGAGTAACACTTATATATCTTTTAGGTTATTTTAATTATCAACCCTTTACCATATGTTTACTTTTATGTATACAAAATTCAATGTTATACATAATGAGTTTACATTTATATATCACAATGCATCCAACCATTAACCACTTTCACATAAGAAACTCTTACGAAAGGGGTACCCATACGTAAGAGTGACTTTTACAACTTACTATTTCAGATGAATTTTCAATATTTTTCTTCCCATTATAGGTTTAATTATCCATTTGAATAATATCCAGTTTTTTCAATCATCGATATGGTATTTAAACATCAAAAATTGACCCTTATATATGTATATTTTCAACATTTACAAAAAAATAAATACAAGATTAAAAATTACATTATATTCATCCAAATATTTATTAGACCTATAATTGTTAGAAAATCATACCCAAAATTAATCAATTACCTATATAAATATACAAAATATGACATGTAGTATAATTTTACAAAACAATATCCCCTAATCCTAGGCCAACTACCATGAATCTGTCCTCAGTTTATAATAATATGCAAAAAATAATCTCCAAAGGGATAAGATCTCATTATTGATCATGGATTATACTGAAAAGGCCATTCTAAAATACCTTGTAATTTACCAAAATAAATACTCTATATTTTCCTGAAATAGTCGATGAAATATATTTTCCCATTTCACTATCATGTGTATTTGGTATGAAATAGAAAATTTTGATTATAAATGAAAAATATTACGAGATTTACCCACCTTAATACATCTATATTCTACCTTATCTTATAATGGTTATTAATTTTCAAGTTATAAATGAAACATTAATCTATTAAAGGCTTTCTAATCTTGCAGGTATGAGATTCATTTACTTTTTCATGTTATATAAGAAGATGAGATTATTATTCATCTATTTTATAATCCATCTAATTCATTCTAGTTTGATAGAATTTTTTATTCCAAATATATATTGGTGGAATTAGACATCGTTCATGGTACATATTGATTAATAAATGAAATATGAAGAACCTATTTCATATTCCTGGTATTTAGTTATGTAATTTTATGTGTTTTTTAAATTTCTATATATGATATTTGTAATATGTGTTCCAAACATTATAAAGAAAAAAAATATTCAAATGATGTGTGATATTTGGTGAATTACATTGTCATAAGATTGTAATTTATATTCTATATTCTATTTATAATGTATTATAAAATTTAAAAAATGACAATTACTTGGGAATTTATGTTATTTTAAATAGAAGGAAAATGTTAACATTATTATACAGTTAAATAATGAGTTTTTTTTGTGAAAAAAATTGTTTTACAATTTAATGTAATTTTTATGAGTTTTTTAAGGTGTTTTTAATCGAAAATTATATTGGGTGTGCTTGAAATAATTAATGGAATTGAGATAAAGTGTAATTACATGTTATGAATCAACAAGATGTGATGGAAAATATATTTATAGCATGAAAATTAATTTTTTACTTGAATCTCATTTAATTAAATTAAAAAAATTACTATTAGAGAATTAATAAAATTACAAGTAATTTATAAAGTTTAATTTAAACTTTTTAATGGGGGTTTAAATGGATTGTCATTCTAAGAACAATAAAATAATTTTTAATTGCAATTAAATTTATTTTAGTGGTTTAGAATAATTTTTAATTTAAAATAATGAGATAGTGAATTCTATTGTTTGAATAATTATGAAAATGAATTAATATAATATGAATCTATGGATAAATATAAGATTTTTTCTTCCTAGGTCAATTAATGTGATAAATAATAAAATGGAACTGCATTATTAATTTAAATTGTAGAAATATCAATTAAGGGATTTAAATAAATAATGAATGGTGAATTTGAAGGATTCTCGAAGCTATCGAAAGTGAATTCAATTATTTAGAAATAAATGTCTACAAATAAATGTCTATAACCTCTTAATAATAGTTTTCTTCCATGAAAAAATGGATTTGTATGTTTATACATGGCTAGCCTCCAACATCATCAGCGATAATAATAGTCCTTAGAACATATAATATTTAATCATACTTATATCATCGATGATATGATTTTCCCTCATTCTTTAGAATAATTGTTTCATTGAACCGCTTTGTTATGGGTTGATAATTACAAATGGAATTTATATTTTTTGTTTGGTGAGGGGTTTTTTTTGAGAAATGGGACATTGAATGGAATTATGAGAAATTGAAATTCGTTAAAGCATGTTTTTGGATAGGGTTAAGGTAGCATTGGTGTCCTATGGTTTTGGAAGGATATTAGGGAAGATATGGATGATTGGGATAATATAATATAGTAGCTTCCATATCCATTGGTCTAACTAGTTTATTTAGAATCGATTATTCCATTTTGGTTTTTTGGTATTAATTGATTAATTAATTAATTTAATTATGTCTTATGATTTTATAGGAAATCATGAGGTTGGTTGAAGCCATTACGAGCTTTGGATGATTTCTCAAAACATCGACTGTGGTTGGGGCCTTATATTTATTTGATTCTCTTGAATAATTGGTGATTTTATGGTCATATTATTCATTTTAATATACTGTTTCGTGCAACATGATTTATGTGAGTTTCCATAAGTTTGGTATGGGTTGACATCAACATAATAGTAAATATGGAAAATATATCTTTCTAAATGGTTCGATGGTGTCACCCAAGTTTAACATGTGTTAGTGTCCATTTTTATTGTTTTCATTGGTGGCGTGCATTCAAAACCAAAGAGAAAATGATTAAATTTAAAAATATTATTTTAAAATATTTATTTGAGGAAATTTTAATTTAAAATAAAATTAGAGATATGATAAATAGGTTTTGAAATGGTTCTTTAAAAAAAATTAGATTTTTTAAGGGCATGTGATTGGATTTGGAACAAAGTCCTTCTGTGAGTAAAGTGGAAAATACACCTTTTGAGATGGTTTGGATAAGGGGTTCTGTATTGGGTTTTAAAAGAATCTGCATGTGGTTTTCATGACGTTTTTTTGTTTGATGACCATGTGTGTGAAATTCATATTTTTTATGAAGAATATGTGCTTTGTATGTACCATTGATGTGATTTACTTGTGTGGCATGGTTCATGATGATATGTGTTGTGGTTAATCTAATTAAAACCTATTCTCATGATGATGTTTGTAAAATGAATTTCTATGTGAGGACTTTTATTATCTTATTAATGTGGCAGCTAGTCTAGATTAACATAAGAAATACTTTAAAGGGTTGAGTTGATAACTTAATGTATTAGATTCATGGGACTACATCCCGAGAGACTAAGTGTAAGAAACCGGATCTTCGTTTCAGGTATGTTTTTTCTTTTTCTGGTGTTTTTGATAAAAATGGAGTTTTTGGAAATTTTTTGAAGTACACGCCGTGTACTTTCTGAGCACACATCGTGTAATATTTTCTCGCTCGAAGCCATGTGTTGGCCATGTCTGGGCCACACACACGGTGTGTAGGGGTGACGTGGAGGCCGATTTTGGCCGAGTGCAGAAAAACCCACTACACGCCGTGTACTCTAAAAGTACAGGCTGTGTACTCTAAAAGTACACACCATGTACCTTTTTTCACTAAATGGTTAGGGGTTGCGCCTGATCTCCATAAACATCTTCTTCTAGGTCTGGTTCGACCGAGAGACGTCATACGACCGCGAAACTTATTCGGATTCCTGAGCCACTATCTGTTGGCCGATTCGACCGCCGTCAATTGCGTTGCAACCGCAGCGGTGAGTTCTCCCTTCTGGTTGAGCCTTGTTTTTCAATTCCTCCTCCTTCTCAAGATATCAGGGGTTGAGAGTTTTGGGTGTTTTCTCAGATCTACGACATTTGGGGAAGAATAAATCATCATGGTTCAAGTATATCATTTTCCTAGGATCGAGGTAGGTTGTTTGTACCTTACCGTTCAAAGTCTTTTTGTTTTATGTGAAAATTACACCAATGCCCATGAACAGGGTATTTCGTGATTACCTCTTTACCCCTGCTGTTTTCCTTCCTTTCTTGTATGCTGGTGTAGAGGTAATTTGTTAATGTATAGGATAATTTTTTGTGCTCGGATGTTTTTCCCATGCTCTTCTCTACTTACGACCTTTGGGTCTTGTTAACCTTTGGCCGTTATGAATGTTTCCATGCCTTGTGTCTTTAGGATGGAGTGTTTTTCATTACATTCTTGTTTCCTTGTAGACTGTTAGCCAAGTAGCACTATAGGTGCACTTTGGCCTTATAGCATTATTATGCACTGAATGGCATGGGGCTGAGAGAACCTGGTGATATAGACTATAAGGGAAAGACCAAGTGAGCTTCCAAGATAGTCTTTGACATTATAGAATACATAAGGGTAGATCGAGTGAGCTTCCTCAGTGAGTGTTAGACTTTATAGGCCACGGGGGATAGACCGAGTGAGATTCCCAAAGTGCCTTCAGATATTATAGACTACAGAAGGGTAGACTGAATGAGATTCCTCATAGAGTCTTACCTTGTTTGATTTCCCTTTAAGAACCTTCCCAGGCTAGAGGAGGAATAGACCGAGTGAGCTTCCTCAAAGATTATGTGGTATACCTGAGGCTATAGAAGGAATTGACCGAGATAGCTTCCTGAGAGAGTCTCTAGACCATTGGGCTAAGAGGGTTAGACCATGTGATCTTCCTCAGAGAGTCCCTGACTACCCTAGACTATAAGGGGGATTGACTGAGTGAGCTTCCCCAGAGAGTCTCATAAATTATTATGACCAAACAAGTGGGGTTAGGATGAGTGAATTGCCCAGAGGGTTGTGGTACTTCTTGGATAGGACCAGAGGGGATGGCTGCGAGTACTTCCCAGAGGGTTTCCTGCTTGTAAGCTATTTTCTTCACTATTGTTGTTGGTTGTGGATTGATTACTGTTGTGTATCATCCTGCTTTACTTCTTACTGTTTAATGCTTACTGCTTTGTTGTTTCTATTTACTGCTTATTGTACTTTTAACTACCATATACTCACTGACTGTTGGGCACAAATATTCGGGTGAATGCCTACTGGGATTTAGTCTCACACCCTGTTTGGGTCATGCTTTTCGGCCCAAACATACTATGTTGTTGCAGGTATATACAAGGGAAAGCACCCTTCGAGTTCCGATACTGGATTTCTTGGGGCAGGAGAGCATGGGACCAAGCATTGACTTGCGATGCTGAGGAGCTGTTATATTTTCTTTTGTACTTGTTTTGGTACAGTGGTGTTTTCCAGCATTGTGACTTGTTTTTCTTCTTTCCTAAATATGTATCATGCATCATTTCATATATACATATATGCTCGATTTTGTTGATTTAGTCTTCCGCTGTTTATATTGTTGGTTATTACTGCTCCTTCTAGTGCATGTTTATTTTTCTTCCACTGTGTACTCTGCCAATGAGTGAATAGTTTCTCTACTATCACACTCAAGGCCCTCTCTACTTGTCGGTAGCCTCTGGAATTTGGGGAAATGCGCTTGAGGCCATGTGACTAATCGGGCACAAGGCGCCTCTGGGTGGCTTCTGGAACAGGGATGTTACAAAGTGGTATCAGAGGAGTTATTTTCTCTTGATTTACGATTTGGAGCCTTTAGCTAGGGATAGGACGGATTCGGTACTTGGTAATAAGTTGTGCCCGGGAGTAGATAACCCATGTACTGGGAAAATCCATACTACCTCGTTTATTGCAGTCTTCTGGTTTTGAGATTTTACGGTTGATATGATTTCACCTAGAGTGATTCACATGCTTTGTACTGTTATTGTTTTGATATTACGGTTCTATTTCTATCGAAACCTGATGAGATGAGGGTATTCCATCACATGCATCATATAGGCACTTGAAAAAATCACACGCCATGAATTCTTGCCATGCCATATAGGGTGCATTAGCGATTTCATGTTGTTGTGATAGACCTTGTGTAGCTTATGCATGTTGTTGTGATAGATGCTTGATAGAAACTCTACTGCTTTGTTAGAGGATTGTTATATTTTACTTTCCTTAAATGAACTCCAAATTTTGATTCTTGAGGTGTTATGGGCCCTCTTGAATCAGAAATTGGTGGATCATGATCATGTTTTCTCTTTTCTATAACTGTAGAAGATTCCAAGCTTTGATTCGCAGGGAGTATGGGCCCTCACGGGTCCAAATTTGGCACCTCTTTGCCAAGTTTTCAGTGTTTCTTGGCTTCTGTGCAGTTTCTAAGCTACTGCCCAGAAAAAACCCAGAATACATGGTGTGTACTTCCTGGATACATGCTGTGTAGTTTTCAGGCTGTGTCACTGACCGTGTGAGCATAAACACGGTGTCGTGAAAATAACTTCAGGAACACACCATGTACGGTAGGAACACATCGTGTAGTTTTGTCCCAGGTACCCAGCCGTGTCACGAAAAACACGGGTCAGTGTTACCTTCTTCCATACACGTCGTGTGGGTAAATAACACGCCATGTAGATTTTTCCCAGGTACCCGGCCTGTCTCAAACAACACGGGTCGGTGTTATCTTCTCCTATACACATCGTGTTTGTTCAGAACACGTCATGTAAGGGTAGTTGTGTAGTCGTCTGTGTAACTAACAACACGTTCCACTGAGACCATGTTTAGTACACATCGTGTCCCTAGGGAACACGCCGTGTAATCTGGGGTTAGTTAGACCGTGTGGGTTAGCCGTGTAAAAATACTCGGGCAGGGGTTTAGAGTTCAAGTACATGCCGTGTGTGGGAACAACACGCCGTGTAGTTTGGGGTGTTACACGACCTGTCGGGCAGGGGTGCACGCCCATGTTAATGGATAAAGAAGACACGCAGTGTAGTTTTTATACACGCCGTGTAGTCGTGTTTTGTAGAACTTGATGGTTTATTTCCCATGTTCCCATTTTGCACTCTTGTGTTTTCAGTCCTTGTTAATCCTAATCTAAGGTGTGATTTTGATCTTTCAGAGCTATGCCTCCGAGCCGTCCTCCGGTCGTTCGTCAGTTGCCAGACGGTGATTAGCCACAGGATATGGCTGATCAGGGACCTCCTGCAGATCCTCCTGTTGTGCCAGCCTTGGCACCAGCAGTTGTACCCGTCGTAGGCGCCAATGCTCAGTTCAGGGAGGACTTCTTGAGGATGATGTAGACCTTTCAGGGAGCGCCGCCTCCTTCCCCGTTGATGGCTATGTTGATGAGGGTTTTTTAGCAGCAGCATCCTCCTACTTTCTCAGGGGATGGAGGACCCCATGCTGCAGAGTCGTGGTTCGAGGCCACCCTGACTATCATTGAGCATCTGGAGATACCCCCAGAGAAGTGGGTAAAGCTAGCCACCTATATTCTCCAAGACATTGCTAAGAGGTGGTGGGAGTTGATCTCATGGTTAGGGCATCAGCAGGGTATGTCTTGGTATGAGTTTCAATGCACATTCTATGAATACATGTATCCGGAGACCCTGAGGGCTGATCGAGCCCGGGAGTTTATGAGACTGCAGAAGGGTACTCTTTCTGTCATGGATTACTCATCCTGTTTTACCAATCTACAGTGTTTCACACTGATCCCAGCTGGTGATGAGTTGTTTCTTTCTAGGAATTTCGTGGACGGTCTCAAGCAGGAGATCTTCTCCCAGGTGAATATCTTCCAGTTGACTTCGATATCTTCTATCGTCAACTAGGGGCTGATTACTGAATGCAATCTGAGGGATTCTGAAGCAGTGATCCAGGGCGGTTTGACATCCAGAGTGGGTGTTCCACCTACGGACTATAGGAAGCGTCGCAGAGAGTCTTCTCGAGGAGATCAGGGTTCGCAGGATGCGTCTTCTGGCAGCCAGGTTGTATGCTACCAGTGTGGTAGGAGTGGGCATACTAGGCCTTAGTTCTAAAGGGATCTGATGGAGTGCTGGTCTTGTGGAAAGATGGGCCATCTTCAGCACTTTTTTCAGATCTTCTCACCTTCGGCTGGTGGAATGGGTTCCTTTATGACCTCGCGTTCTGGAGATGCTTCACCCATTTCCCACCAGTCCAGGAACTAGATTTCTTCCAGCCGTTTGGGCTGAGGTGGAGGTCACAGCTGTGGTGGTCAGTCACCAGGTCATCAGCGACAGTAGAGTGGATCTTCTCAGGGTGGTCAGCCAGGGGCGCAGCGCCGTGGTGAAAGCCAGTCATTCCCCATAGAGCAGACATATCAGGAGCAGGATCCCGACCCTTCTACAGTTCGAGGTACGATCTTAGTAGCCTTAGTTTTATCTTCATCTCTTTTCGATATGGTTGCTTCCCATAGCTTTATCTCTGTTGCGTTTGTGGAGAGCCTTGGGCTCTGCATCTTTTTGTCTGCCAACTTGTTTACTCTTGACACACCGTTGGGAATAAGGACATCTAGCGTATGTTAGTGCAGAGAGTTCCCTCTTGAGGTTGCGGGGTGTCATTTCTTATGGTACCTCTATGTCCTATAGATGACGGGCTATGACGTCATTCTCGGTATGGACTGGTTGGTTCCCTTCCAGAAAGTTGTCGATTGCTATCGCCGCAAGGTGAGATTCATATCACCAGAGGGAGGATCATTCCTTCATCCATGTGAGTGGGATGTCCAGGCGGGTGGAGCTGGACCCGAGCATCATGGGCTAGGAGGAGTTACAGCCCAGATTGTCAGTCTTTATTTGGATGTCCAGGGGACTTCACAGTTAAACATTCCCCCAGTGGTGGATCGTTTCAGGGATGTCTTTCCAGAGGACGTTTCAGGTTTTCCTCTGGAGCGTGAGGTAGACTTTTCGATTGAGCTAGTGCCAGGAGCAGCACTTGTGTCCATTCCTCCTTATAGGATGGCTACAACTGAGTTGCAGGAGCTCAAGATTCAGCTGGAGGAGTTGCAGGAAAATGGTTTCATCTGACCTAGTAATTCTCCTTGGGGTTCGCCTGTCTTATTTGTGAAGAAGTAAGACGATACCCTTCAGATTTGTGTGGATTATCGGAAGCTGAACCAGTTGATGGTCAAGAACTGATATCCCTTTTCGAGGATTGATGACCCCTTTGATCAGCTTCTAGGAGCTCGGGTGTTCTTGAAGATCGACATTAGGTCCGGTTATTTTCAGTTGCGCGTTAGACCATCCGATATACCTCTTACACCCTTCAGGAGTAGGTATGGTCTATAATAGTATACAGTCATGTCGTTCGGTCTCACGAACGCGCCTGCAATTTTCATGGAACTGATGAATCGAGTGTTCCATCCGTACTTGGACTCTTTCGTCGTGGTCTTGTGGATGATATCTTGGTGTACTCTCACACTTGACAAGACCATGCCACACATCTTGAGATCGTTCTGAGTACACTGAGAGAGCATCAGTTATATGCTAAGCTCTCTAAATTCCACTTTTGGATGGATCAAATTCACTTCTTGGGTCATGTTATCTCAGAGGCAGGAGGTTCAATGGACCCAGAGAAAATGAGAGCTATAGTTGCCTGGGAGCATCCGAAGAACGTCTTTGAGGTGAGTAGTTTTCTAGGGCGGGATGGATACAACATGAATTTCATACAAAACTTTTCACACCTAGCAGCACCGTTGACAGGTCTGGCCAAGAAGGGGGCAAATTTTTTATGGTGATATTATTGTGAGTCAGCCTTTCAGGAGATGAAGGGGAGGTTTATGTCAGCACCGATACTAGTCTTTCCGGAGTCGGGAAAGGGCTATACTGTTTACTATGATGCTTCAGGTATTGGGCTAGGAGCTATGCTTATGCAGGGAGATGGGGTTGTTGCTTACGTGTCTCGGCAGTTGAGGCCACACGAGAGGAACAACCCGACGCATGATCTGGAATTGGCAGTCGTTGTTCATGCCTTACATTGTTGGAGACACTACCTTCTGGGAGAGCACTTTGTGGTTTTCACTGACCACAAGATTATCAAGTATATATTCTCTCAGCGTGATCTGAATTTGAGACAGCGCAGGTGGGTCAAGTATCTTTAGTCTTTCGACTTTGAGCTCACCAATACGCCAGAAAAGGGCAATGCAGTGTTTGATGCTTTGAGTAGGAGAACTCAGATTCAGGAAGTTCAGGAGGACAGTAGTGAGTGGTAGCTTATGGCTTTGTTCTCTGAGATGCACATAGAAGTGCAGGACATGCAGGGATGTATTGTCCTATCTTCTGTAGTTGTTACCTCTACACTTCTTGATCGGGTGCGGATGAGGCAGTTATCAGATTCAGAGGCCTTAGTCCGGCATGAGAGTGTGTCAAGAGGGGACCCACTTTCTAGATGGATAGTGAGCGAGGATGAGGTCTTGCATTTCTAGGGATGCGTATGGGTGCCAGCAGATATACGCGAGGAGATGATGTGGGATTTTCATTCCTCGGTTTGGGTAGTTCATCCTGGCGTCACCAATATGTATCGTGACCTACACCACCAGTACTGGTGGCCAGGTATGAAGAGAGATGTGGCTGGTTTTTTCATGAGATGTTCTACCTGTCAGCAGGTGAAAGCAGAGAATTAGCGACCAGTGGGGCTTTTGTAGCAGTTACCCATTCCAGAGTGGAAAACAATGTCACGATGGACTTCATGATTGGGTTATCGAGGTCACCTCGGAGGACTGATGTTGTTTGGGTTGTCGTAGACAGGCTTACGAAGGTTCCACACTTCCTGTCGATCAAGGAGACCATCAGTGTTGATGATCTGGGATGACTGTACATCTGAGATATTGTACGTCTACATGGTGTTCCACACTCCATTGTTTCAGAAAGGGATGTGCGCTTTACCTCTCGGTACTGGCAGGGAATTAAGAAGGATTTGGGTACACATGTACTTTTGAGTACAGCATACCATCCCCAGACTGATGGCCAGTCCGACCGCACAATCCAGGTGCTTGAGGATATGCTCTGAGCTTGCATTCTAGACTTCAGCGGTTCTTTGGAGAAGCATATAACTCTTGTGTAGTTTTCCTACAACAACAGTTTCATGCAACCATTCAGATGGCACCGTACGAGGCTTTGTATGGTACACCATGCCGATCACCCTTATGCTGGCTGGAGGTAGGAGAGGCAGATTTTCAGGGACCTCGTCTTGTTCAGGAGACCTCAGAGCAGATAGAGAAGATTCAGAAGCGGATGACTACAGCACAGTCTTGACAGAAGTCTTATGCTGATCAGTGGAGACAACCTCTGGAGTTCGAGGTCGGAGATCAGGTTTTCCTGCATGTTGCATTGAGGTTGGGACACAAGAGGATTTGGAGACAGGGTAAACATTCACTGTGGTATGTCAGGCCGTTTGAGGTGTTGGAGAGAGTTGGGTCGGTTGCCTATCGGTTGCAGATACCTCAGAGGCACCAGGCTATGCACGACGTCTTTCACGTCTCTCAACTCTGACATTACTTTTCAGACTCATCTCATTTCTTCAAACTCGAGGAGGTTGATCTTGAAGCGGATGCGTCGTTTGAGGAGCATCCTATCTAGATTTTCGATCGCAGTACAAAGGTTCTCCGAGGCTAGTCTGTTAATTTAGTAGGGGTGCTTTGGAAGCATGGTCGAGTACAGGATGAGACTTAGTGGAGGGAGGCCGAGGTTCGATCGTAGTGGCTGGAGCTGTTCATGGTTTCTTATTCTATGACTGTCTAGGAAAATTTGGGGACGAATTTTTTAAGGGGGGAAGTTTGTAAGAACCCGGATCTTCGTTTCATGTATGTTTTTTCTTTTTCTGGAGTTTTTGAGAAAAATGGAGTTTCTGGAAATTTTTTGAAGTACACGCCATGTACATTCTGAGTACACGCCGTGTACTCTTTTATCGCTCAAAGTCGCGTGTTGTCCGTGTCCGGGACACACACACAGTGTGTAGGGGGGACATGGAGGCCAATTTTGGCAGAGTACGGAAAAAACCACTATATGTCGTGTACTCTAAAAGTACACGCCGTGTACTTTTTTTTCACTAAACAGACTGGGATCGCGCCTGATCTCCATAAACGTCTTCTTCTAGGTCTGGTTCGACCGAGAGACATCGTACGACCATGAAACTTCTCAGGATTCCTAAGCCTATGTCTATTGTCCGATTCGACTGCCATCGATTTTGTTGGAACCGCAGTGGTGAGTTAACCCTTGTGCTTGAGCCTTGTTTTCCAATTCCTACTCCTTCTCAAGATATCGTGGGTTGAGCGTTTTGGGCTTTTTCTCAGATCTTCAACGTTCAGGGAAGAATGAATCATCATGGTTCAAGTATATCATTTTCCTAGGATCGAGGTAGGTGGTTTCTGCCTTACCATTGAAAGTCTTTTAGTTTTATGCCCAAATTCCACCAATACCCATGAATGGGGTATTGCGTGTTTACCTTTTTACCCCTGTTATTTTCCTGCCTTGCTTTTATGCTGGTGTAGAGGTAATTTGTTCATGTTAGAGGATAATTTGTTGTTCTTGGATGTTTTTCCCATGCTTTACTCTCATTACGACCTTTGGGTCTTGTTAGCTTTTGGCTATTATGACTGTTTCCATTCCTTGTGTCTATAGGATGGAGTGTTTTTCATTACATGCTTCTTTCCTTGTAGACTATTAGCCAAGTAGCTCTATAGGTGCATTTTTTCCTTATAGCATTATTATGCACTGACTGGCACAAGGCTGAGAGAACCTAGTGCTATAGACTATAAGGGATAGAATGAGTGATCTTCCCACAGAGTCTTTGACATTATAGACTATAGGAGGGTAGACCGAGTGATCTTCCTCAATGAGTATTAGAAATTATAGGCCATGGGGGATAAACAGAGTGAGATTCCCAGAGTGCCTTCAGATATTATAGACTACAGGATGGTAGACCGAGTATGCTACCTCAGAGAGTTTTACCTTGTTTGATTTCTTTTTACGAACCTTCCCAGGATAGAGGAGGAATTGATGGAGTGAGCTTCCTCAGAGAGTCTATGGTATACCTAAGGATATAGGAGGAATTGACCGAGATAGCTTCCCTAGAGAGTCTCTAGACCATGGAACTAAGAGGGTTAGACTGCGTGATCTTCCTCAGAGGGTCCCTAAATACCCTAGAATATAAGGGGGGCTGACTGAGTGATCTTCCCCAGAGAGTCTCATAAATTCGTATGACCAAACCAGAGGGGTTTGGCTGAGTGCACTACCCAGAGGGTTGTGGTACTTCTTGGATAGGACCAGAGGGGATGGATGCGAGTACTTCCCAGAGGGTTTCCTGATTGTCAGTTGTGTGCTTCACTACTATTGTTGGTTGTGGAGTGATTACTATTGTGTATCATCCTGCTTTACTGCTTACTGTTTACTACCTAATACTTTGCTGTTGTTGTTTACTACTTATTGTACTTTTACCTGCCATATACTCACTGACTGTTAGGCATAGATCTTTGGGTGAATGCCTACTGGGATTTAGTCTCACACCTAGTTTAGTTCATGATTTTGGTCCCAAACAGACTATGTTGTTGCATTTATAGATAAGGTCAAGCGCCCTTCGACTTCCAATACTGGATTTCTTGGGGAAGGAGAGCATGGGACCAGGCTTTGGCTTGCGATGCTGAGGAGCTGTTTTATTTTCTTTTGTAATTGTTTTTGGTACTATGGTGTTTTCCAGCATTGTGACTTGTTTGGACTCTTTCCTAGATATGTATCATGCATCATTTCATATATACATATATGCTCCAGTTTGTTGATTTAGTCTTCTATTGTTTATATTGTTTGTTATTACTTCTTCTGCTAGTGCATGTTTATTTTTCTTCTACTATGTACTCTACCAATGAGGGCATAGTTTCCCCACTATCACCCCCAAGTCCATCGCTTCTAGTCAGCAGCCTCTAGCATTTGGGGAAATGCGCTTGAGTCCATGTGACCAACCGAGTTCAGGGATCCTCTAGGTGGCTTCCGGAACCGGGACGTTACACTAAGTTCCTACATGTTTAACTTGGGATCTGTGAAATGATCTATTCACTATAGTTTTTAATTTTAAATGTTAATGATTTGTATTCGACAAATATTAAGGGTATGATATGTCATGTTTGAAGTGACCTCCCTATATTTCATGTGGATAATCTATTGTTCTTTTCTATTGAATCCATAGAGACTATGTGTGAGAAATTTTAATTTATTTTTTCCTCTCTATATTTTATACGGTTATGGTGGTGTGACTGATTGTGAACTCCAAAGAGTCTGTGTGGATGGGTTGGTGTGATTGCCATGCCTTGATGATAATATTTGGATGAGTTCCATTCCAGATATCGCGTGGGTTGGATTGTGTGAATTGGACCTCACCTTGGAAATATTGGGTCAAGAAACACCATGGGAGATGTTTAATGGGATAACATGAAATTTATTCAATGGACCTCCCTCAACTGATGATGGATTGTTCATGGATTATTGAAATATTACCATTTATTATTACTTCAGATAGTGGTTTAAGGATTGGATAATTCCCAAACCAGGGTCTTCAGAACTAGATATATATCATCTTGATTGGAACCTTACCATATATATTTGGGTGTGGATTAGGTTCTTCTATTTGATGAATTCTTTATTCCAATATAGAGATGAAGGTGGTAGGAATAGGTTTCATGGTGGTCTTGTTAACACATGATGGTCTATACTGTATGATTATTTTTAGATGAAATATTATGATTTCAGGTGGGTATGATTCTTGAGCATTAATTTAATCATTATATATGTCTCTTATGAACATCCGCATGATCTAGAATACATTCAATTTTTCTGAGTCACATGGGATTATTACTGGGTAATTTAACTCACCCCATAACGTTTTACATTGTATGGGTGTCAATATACAAGGGTAATTTCTTCTCTTTTTTCTCAATACACATGTAATGTATGGGTCCAGACCCATGATACGTGTTTAACAAGTCATGGAAGATGAAGATTCAAAATATTAGGCATATCAGTGGTTATGGTTCATCCAAAACAAATTTTGGATTTGTAGGTTGATACAGTTGTGTTTAGTAGTTTAATACATTTTTGTTTATCATGTATTTCTACTATATTTTGTTTAATTCATCATATATACATTTACTTAAATTATTTTTAGGATTGCGGGGGAGGGGGGGACTTTTGCGATCTATGTTTACATATTTAGTGTTTAGTTTTAGAAGGAATAAGCTCCTCAGTACTAGGTTACTGGCTCTAGTGTTTGTAGAGGTGCACATCATGTCACAAGATGCCCCTTACAAGGGAGTAGTAAAAGTTATCTAGGCTAGGGACTGACAATGTGGCATCACATAAAAATTTTGGGATTTATACTGTATTTAGAGTTGATATATGTTTTTAGTACATTGGATGTAGATCGAGCACACTCTTTGAAAACATTAAATTTCTTAAAAACAAAGTTCCAGGGGATGTTCAGTTTTTGGACAATGCACTCTTGGATAAGTGATGTGTTGGCTTATACTGAGGATCCGTATGTGATTTTATGAGACTTAGGCTGAGTGATAGGGCTCAACTGGGAGAAAGTGAGTCATTTATGCATCAAGATATTTACATGATACATGTGCCTGTGGGAGATGTTGTATGACTTGATGCCTCATTTGAATCCCTATTAATTAAAACAACTCATAATAAAATTAATTTTTTCTCAGATATATTACATGTGGGGATTAAATTGATTTGGTTATGTGGGTATTTATAGTTTGATTATATTTTTGATTATGCTTGTTTATCCAATATTGGGTAATTATTAATTGTATAGGATTTTTTGATAAGACCTTAATTAAAATGAAAACTCATACGGCGGTACAAAGAGTTTGTTAAATGGATATGAATAACGGTTTTTTTAATTAGATTATAGAGTCATTGATTAAAATATGGTTTTTCTTTTTTTATATAGATCTAACGATAATTTCTTTTGATATTGTATTTGAAAATGATAAATATGAAATGAGATTGGTTTTTTGGAGAAAATCCATCTTTTTTAGAGATTTAGGGGATATTGGTTTTTGTGATATTGGTTCTGGTGAAATCCCTTGGATACCAAGATGTGTTATGGACACAATAGAGATATTTTTGTGTGATTTTTTGGAATAGGGTTTTAAAAACAACAAATCAATTCAATATGAAATCAATTTTCAAATTTTTAGTGTTTTTACCAGGGTAACTCGAATGGTTGAATTGGTTGGTCATATTTTATTCCATGTTTTATTAGAGACCGCTAAGTATGTTTGGAGGGTGTGTAAACATGATTTATTATGATATTTAGAAATAATCCAGTTCCTATGTATAATGGGGTTTTGAAACATCAGTGGCTGAATGAGAGATTCCTTGGTAATTTATTTAACCTTTCAATGGGTATACCCAAGAATTTCTAATTTAGCTACTATTAGTAGTATCATGGGTGGATTCATGATGTTCGGATCAAGTGTATGAATGTGGTTTTGATGGTTTAATGTATTGAAACCCCTGATGTTTAAATAGATGATATAGTGGGGTAGACTACAAATGTGTTTTATATAGGCAATTCCTAAGAGTGGGGAGCCCTAATAGTTGGGATCGACTATAAATAGTAGAGTCTTATGGCGGGGTAAACCATAAACTTGGGTTAATTATTCATTAACACTTTATTGTTTAGAATCAAAGGGTGGTGTTGAGTATCATCTTCGTGTTCAGTAATCAGTTTATCGTGTTGGGAACATAAGTTTGAGAAGGAGGACACAAAAATTATATTGAATATCATTCCATTAGAATGGATTTCATTGTGATCCATATTAGTTCATGGGTTTAATCCGATTAAATGTTTTTATTTAGGTGGTTTACAGTATTTCATATCATGTTTTAGGATGTTAACCCCATTTTTCATGTGATTTAGGGGTTGAATCATGTGACAATACATGGTGAAGTTTCATTTTAGAGAGTCTAATTCATTATATAGACCAAAACAAGTTATGGAATATAAGGAATGGTAGAACCTCTAATTTTACTATTGTGATTAGAAGGATGTCTTTGAGAAGATACTTGGGACGAAGAGTTGGAAATGAGAGTGTATATATGGATCTGAATAATATTTTTTAGTAAAGGATACCAGATTGGAGACTAATATGATATGCTATCTTGAGTCGATCTGTATTGATAAAATCATGATTAGTGGTCAGATTTGGTGAACTGGTGTTAGGCTTGAGGTCAGAGATGACATGATCTGTGGGTGAGTAACATTAAAAAAGCATCAGTGCTCGACTTAATGTAAGATAAAATATTTTGTCATTTTAGGAACTAAAATAGATATTAAACTATGTGTTATTATTAGGATTACAAGTGTGTATGTGTATATATGATTTAATGATGCATTTAGATCAACAGAATAATGGCTAGGTTTTTTGGTTTTTCATTGATGGCTGAAGCTGATTGCCTTGGAAAAAAGTCAATCGGGAGAGGACTTAATGATATTTGTGCATGGAAATGGATTTGGTGAGAAGTAAAATACACCAAGATTTTCACTCTGAATATGGATGGTGTGTTTTGAGGACCAAATTGGTGTTTTTAAAATATTTTGTGTATCCAGTCTTGCTATATATAGTTATGCAGAATGAGGATGTTTGGAATATGAAGGTAAAACTCATAGCATTATGGATTAGTTGGCATCCAAGGTTGGTTTGGGTTTATATTTATAGGGTAAAAATGAATTCCTGAAAATGGAATGTGTTTTTGTGGGTAGTTTCTAATAAATCACTTCCTTATGGGTTAGAAATTAAAGATAGTATTTGAAATTTTTTGTTATGGGTTCATTTTTGAATAATGAATCGAATGTGTGTTCCATGAATTTAAACACTCAAAAAACATGTTTTTGGATGGGATTTAATTCACAGGGTCAATTCCATAGGATAAATAATATGAAAGGGAATAAATAGGTGAATGATCTACTTAAATGTAGACGATATAGGCCATTCATAGTGTGAATGTTTCAATCTCATTGTTAATGGAATTCGTGTCATGCATTATGGTGTGAATGGGGAAAAGGGGAAACGGTGATAATGTGAAACAAATTGTATGATTAACTATCGGTTGAGATCATAAAACATGTTTATAGGTTATTTTTAATCCTTAGGGGGTTTTAGAAATAGAACCCCTTGTGGTTTCTTCTGTCAACCTCATACAGATAGAGGGGAAGCTAATCCCCCTCCCCCTCATTTCACCCCCTTTGATATGGTTATTTTTCTGGTGTCTTATTATAATAAATCTTGGTATGTTATATTATCCCCTCAATATTACTTATCCTATTCATTAATCATTTATTCCCATTTGATATGAAAGCGGTTTAGATAAAAAATTTGTTAGGGAGTAGATAAATCGGTATTATTCATGGGGATTGAATATAAGGATTATATAAGATATAAAAAGAGGCTATACATAAGAAATAATTTTACATTTCATATAATTGATGTTCTATCATAGTATTATTTAGTTTCTTAGAGTAACTTCTGTTCATTTTTATATTTACTCATGTATTTGGTGACACATTGATTCAGGGGTGCATCAAGAGTGGGTCAAACCTGGTTTCTCATAATTCCAACATCATTGAACTTATTTCTATGATATTAATTTTCTATTCAATTTTGGGGTTTTCTATTTTAATTGATTAATTAATTAATTTAATGATATTGGTTTAAGAGATAGGTTCTCATGGTATCAGTTTGAAACTGTATGGGTTTGCGATGATTTATAGGAATCTCAATTGTCATAGATGGACACAACTTTATTTGAGTCACATGATTGATTGGTGTTTTTTTGTCCATGGGTTTCATTAGTATATCTTCCTGCATACTTCATTATTTGTTTGAGTTTCCATAAGGTTGATATTGTCTTGCATCAACCTAATAATCAACTTTACCATATATATTTTTAAATTATTAGACGGTGGAACCCAAGATAATGAGTGTCATTGGCCCTCTTTATGGTTGTTCTTGTATATATATATTTTATTTCAATAGATAAATGATTACTTTTGAAAATGTTATTTTAAAAATTCAATTGGACTAAAATGAAATTTAGTGGATAGTTTTTTATTTGATAAAAAGGTTTTGAAGTGTTGTCTCAAAAAATGGGATTTATAATTGTTGTTTAATGTGATTTGGGCTAAGGGTCTGGTGTGATTAATGTGATGTGTCACACATTTTAAAATGGTTTAGAAAGGGGTGTTTGCAATGAGTTTTAAAGGAAACCAAAATAGATTTTCGAGATGTCTTTTGGTCTGTTTGACTATGTGTAGTCAATGTAATGTTTTTCTAAAGAATATTTACTTTGTATGTACCCTTGATGCGGATGCCTTGTATGTAATGGTGCATGATGAGGCGTTTTTTGAGGGTATTCCCATGAGAACCTATTTGTATAATGTTTCATGAATAATTTTCATCCATGTGAGAATGTTTATTGTGGTATCATAGTGATGATTTGTCCATATAGACATGAAACACCCTTTAGAAGATTGGGATATGTCCCAAATGTATTCGATATGTAGGACTATATCCTAAGAGACTATGTTACATGATTGTGAGATTGAGAGTTCTGAGAGGGGATATATTTGTTAATTTTTATTACATATGTATTCTTTAGGTGTCCTCCCTTGAGATTTCTAGAATGAGCTAGTGTGATTGATTTTACTTCCCTAGAGTATCTATGAATGGGCATGTGTTCAAAATTGTGGACTCCCCAAAGGACTATGGGGATCAGTCGGTGTAGCATCCCTACCATCCTCATTGTCTTGAGAGGGTGGTGACACATTAAATGTCCTTAAGTGACCTCCCCAAGGTGAAAGAGGTTGGAAATAAATGCCAAGGGGTTCAAAATAGGTGGGGGATGATTTTCCCTTTGAGAAAAAACACAACAAACCAATCAAGACATAACAAAATAAAATACAACATGATGTATGATATCAATGAAATAAAACACAAATTTTATTTTATAAAAACCAACCAAAATGTACCACAATAGAATACAACAATATAAAGTAAAAAATGAAATGAAAAACTATCCAAACAAAAAGACGACCAAATAACTTCAATGTTCCACATGCACTGTGCTCCATGTCCACCAATGTGCCAAGTTTTACAACGAACTACTAAAGATGTGTGATAATTTACCTTTCCCCATGTCCTAGTAAACAACATCTTACCAATCACCAAAGTTCCAAAGTAGGGATGATTATTGAAACTTGGTATATTTTCCCCAATGACCTCCCTACCAATTAATATAACCAAACAATAATTTAAACCATTTAAAAAGTTCCATTTAAGAAAAACCATTCTATTCCACACATACACACATCCTACCATGCATGCATCATTATTAAAATTCTATACTCATGAGTAGTATCCCACTTATAAATGATGTAATCAAAAGGTAATTAAATCACACGATCCATTGCACCTTGGTCATTGAGCACAAAGTCATATTTCAACTGGGCCTCAAAAAATCAATCTAAACTCACACCAAACATTATTCCAAAGCATGGAAAAACAATCTTTTCAACAAATTAAATAAAACTATTCTTTTATTGAAAATATTTTAAACAACCATTTCAATAAAACAAAACATTTATTGAAAACATCTACATATTCAACATATCTAAAACATAATTTTAAAAAATAATTTTAAAATCACATTACCAAAATCACTTTACAATAGAACACCAAATTTCCATAATTCCATAGACCATCACTCAAGACGGTTTAAAAAATAATTGCACAATGAATACAAAATAAATTTCAAAAAAACAATAATTTTTAATATACTATTTAAAATTATAAATATAGGATTTGATAGTGAATCAACATACCATAGGTAATATATTGAAAATGAAGGACACACAATAGAAAAAACAAGTTAAATCTACATTACATGATTTAGACCTCTTCTTCTAGCATCAACAAAACTATATATAATCATATTTCAAATAAAATCTCATTAGATTATACAAAATGGACATAGATATAATAAACTAAGAGATATAGAGAAGTATATCTATGAAAAAGTTTGAAAAACAACCCAGAAAAATCACTTATTGCAAGAATCTGGCTTCAAAACACAATATGTAGCCTATGGAACACCTCTGGATCAATTGTGGAATCTTATTTAGTGTTTGGAGAGATTGAAAATCGAGATAGGTATACATAGGAACAATCAATAGAGTACTACACCGAAACAAATGACATCCACAATTTAAGGATGTCACTTTTAACCAGTTAACAGTTAGTAGTACAGTTAGGAAAAAATTACACTAACTGTGCACCAGCTTTTGTCCCAAGATAAAACATCTCACAATTAGGTCTCAGAGTTTCCAAACCATGTTCCATACATACCAAATCTCAATATCTAAAGTTTAATATTTTATCCAAAGATGCCACATGTTTTTGAAAGATCGTGCTCTGCCCATGCACATTCCATTTAGCCCCTTTCTCATTGTGCATAGTTTCATGTAGGTGTTGCATTGTTATACAAAATTGTTCACCCACCATGAACATATATAAAATCCACAAAGACACTCCAATAGTTCTCCAAAATCTCCCAAAACTAACCAATATAAAGTATAACATTAAAATTCACAAATAAAGAATTACATACCTGAAATCACGGAGGCTATATTCTCCATATCATTGTCTTTTCCATTTTTGGAAAGTAGAAAACCAACGATTACCTAAAAGTGTTCTGACCATTTCACTTTTATTTCTTTCTCACAATCCCAACTCTCTTTCTGAATCTGACTATGTTCTGACATGACCTATTGTTAACCGATGCTTTTCCTATGTAATAATTTCTCTTATATATCCACAATCCACATCAGGATATGTACCAATGAAGAATCTGACTCTAGTTCAACATGATCCCATCTAATTTTATGGTCTAGATTAGGATGATAGTTTTTTAATTGAGATACATGAAATGAATTATGCACCGCACTAAATTGTGGTGGAAATGTCGAAAAATATGCCACGTCACCAACCTGTTCATGTATATCAAAATTGCATTTGTATCGAGGAGATAACATGACCTCATTCCAAAAAAATGAATTCCAATCCTTAGAAAAATACATAAGAATACAAGATCACTCACCATTAAAAACAACAGAAATAAAATATGATCCACTTTCAATTTTTGACTACTCTGAGCCACCGCTCTACAAAATCGTCTTTTAACAGCACTATTATTTATTAGTGCTAGAAAAAATTGCAGATAAATGGAATCTTTATTAGTGTTTTATAACACTGATAAATGTCCCCTTTATTAAAACATTATTTTTAGTGCTGATAAATGGTGCCCTTTATTAAAACGTCATTTTTATCAGTGATAAAGGTCCAAATAAATGAAATGAAATAGTTTAATAAATAATAAATAAAAAAGAGTTTATTGAAAAATTATAATTATTCTTAATTAAATAAATATTGATAAAAATGAATAATTTGATTATAATATATATAAATTATGAATACTAGTAATAGTTTTTATTACATATATTGATATGAAAAATGAAAAATGAAAAATAAAAAAATAAAAAATAAAAATAAATAAAATGATAAAAATATTAATCATATTATTAATTAGATTATTACTGATAATGTTAATAAATATTATATTATGTATATATATATGTTTTATATATTACAAAATATTTATTTTCTTCACAATTAAAGTCATATATTTAGTTAATAATGATTTATAATTAAAAATTAATATGAATTAAAAATACTGACTAATTGCATAGAGTAGTGGACATATAATTAAATGACATTTGTTTTTTCAATTTTTCAGAGATCAAATTTGGGTTATATTTCTTTCACATATACACAATTAATTCAATTTTATATACAATTCACACACACAAAACTTATCAATTTTGTAAATATTATTAATGTGTGATTATTTTTAATTTATTCAATTTCACTCATTATTAACACTCATGAACATAAAATTATATATTAATTAATATTGTTAAAAAATTATTTATAAAAAAATAGTAATAAAAAATATTTATAAAAAATATATTCTTAAATAAATATATTTAAATATGTACATACTATATTTATAAAATTATATATATATATTTACAAATAAAGAAATATTTTTTAATATTTTTTATATATTTATTTTTAAATAAATATATATATTTAAATAAATATTAAATTTATAATAAAGTTACATAAATAATCAATATATTTAATATATATTATATATATATATATATATATAATTTTATAAATACATATAATGATAGAAATATTTTTTTTAATATTTATATAATTATTAATAAATAATTTAATTTTTAAATAATTAGATAATAAAAATAAATATATTAAAATAAGTAATGTATTTACTATATTTATATTTATAAATATTTATTAGGAATATAAATATATATATATATAGATATTTAAAATAATTTATTTATAATTATAATTATAAATATTTTATCAGCACTTATGTAATAAGCACTGATAAGAGAAATCTTTATCAAATATTTTATTTGCGATGATAAAGATTAGGATTTATTAGCGCTTTTTTAGAACTGACAATGCATTTCCTTTATTAGACCAAAAAAATTGATTGTAATTTTGTTTAACAATCCATAAAAAATAAGCGCTGATAAAAGGACTCTTTGTCAGTGCTTTTAAAAAAATGAAGATAAAGTTCCCAGATATAATTAAAAAAACTAACCTCTTGCGAACCCATAATGATATGGGAATCATTTAATAGAAGCCACCCATTATCGGTGCTCCTCCTCCATGAATCAAAGCTTGAATCATGAAAACCCACTTGAATCACACAAAACCACTACCTATAGTTGCCCGAACATCATCTGACATCTTGTTATCAGTTGTAGTTAGTGTTTCCAAATAAAACAACAAGATATGGATTTTAGGGTCTCAAATTTTCTTCAACCTTATGAGTTAGATATTTTTTACTTTATAGGTTCTGATTTTCATTATGTATTTTCTATTTCGAGATCTGGATCTTAGATTTTCGGATTTTTCATTGAAGGTTCTGATTTTCATTTTGTATTTGTGCTCCGGTTGTTGAATTTTTTTCTTTTATTTTGGATCAGTTGTTTTATTGAGTAAAGTTTTTGATATCCTATTTTGTTCTTTTTAAATTGTTGTTTTGAATAAAGTTTTTCTGTCTATATCTATACCACATATTTCTTATTTGTTTTTAATAAATTCCCTTTGTAGGTTCCATGAAAATAGATTTTTCAAACCAATTCTATGTTTGATGATTATTGTGAAGTAGAAAAAAAAGCTAATTTTATGCAATTCGTGAAAGGGAACTTATTTATTTAAATAATATTTTTATATTTTCATCTAAGGGTTATACCCATAAAAATTTATCTTCTCAAAATTGTGTTCTTTTATATTAATACCAATTATAGTAAGGATGATACTATATTAATATATTTTCAATGTCTCTCTATTTTCAAAATTTGTTTGGTGTTGTATTTATTTTACGATCTTGTGATATTCTGCTATAATTGTTACATATATTTTTATCAAATTAAATCTACTTTATAAAGATATATATATATATAAATATTCAGAACTTATAATGTGTGGTTTAATATAAAATTATTTATTTTCAAATTATTGTTCTGGATTTACAAATTAAGATTGGAATATATTTATTTTAATATTTTTTTTAAATGTATATTTTTTCCAATTATATGTATTATAAATTCCATGATATTTATATATATATATATGTGTGTGTGTGTGTGTGTGTGTGTGTGTTTGAATGTGTATGTGATAGACTTTGTAAGGGTTGTTGTGTTCTTATCCTTTGTTTCTGATATATATTATTGATGTGTATTATTGTTTTATGCCATCTTCATTATGGACCTCCATAGAATCTCCAGGATGGGTCAATGAAAATTATATGGCCACACCAGAATCCTTAGGATGATACATCAATTGTTCCAAAAAAATATAATAGAAGTTATCAAATTCTATACATTAGAAATTAATTTTAGGTATACGTCATTTTAGGTTTATAATTATATTTTTTGAATATATATACATTTAATTAAAAGTAATATAATTTATACTCAAATAATCTATAAAATTTTCTACACTCATGTTACTTTAAAAATAAAAAAAATTAGGAAACTATATATACATTTTTTTTAAATAATTTCACCTTCTAAAAATAAATTAAAATTATATTTTAAACACAATTACCCAAAATAATAATTATATATAAATGAA
This sequence comes from Viscum album, assembly GCA_963277665.1. NCBI lineage: Eukaryota > Viridiplantae > Streptophyta > Magnoliopsida > Santalales > Viscaceae > Viscum > Viscum album. The sequence continues at coordinate 283,899,862 of OY728153.1, read as the reverse complement.
ATGGTTTAAAAATTATTATTAATAGTATGGTTTTAGTTTCATTACAAAGAATTATATTATATATACATCAAATAATATATTGTATATTTAAATCAAATTAAATATGATAAATAATATACATACACATATATAATTATATTCAAATAGAGTTACTAATAATATGTATATATTATTTATGTAGATTCAATTTACTTATCCATGTATCGAATGAGGAGTGAACACTATTTTATTGATTTTTATGTTGAAAGGCACAAACTTTATTCGGGTTTATTTCATATCGAGGTTACTGTAAACAAAGTACACACATCTATCGAAATCTTTTTCCAATCATATAAAACCCTATTAATTTTTTAAAAAAATATTACCTTTTAAAAAAAATGTTTATCAAGAAACCAAAAAAGAAATCCTCAACCAATTATTTTTATTAATGTTTTATTAAGATCCATGTAGATAAATTTGGGGATAAAAATGAATGTAATTCATGTTTATGTTTATCTCAACATCATATAAAATAATAAAGATTAGTAAAATTCTCTCATCATCTGTAATTATAGAATAGAAACCAAGACCCCCAGGCTGTAGTGAATTGCAGTTTCATATTCGTATTCTTCCATCTCTACCCTCTCTATTTCATTCCCTCCCTTCATTCTATTGTATCTCTGGTAGTGTGATGATTTTCACCAGAATTAGTTGGTGGAAATTGTTTTGCCATGTCAAAAATTATATTCAATGGTGTAATTCTAACAAATGGTAGTAATTCCCCCTTTTATAGAACACTATTATGTAAATGGGAGCCATTTCCCCTTGTACTTCATTGGGTTCTCTAAAAGTGGAAATGCCTCCCATTTGTGGGAATTACACCATTGACTCTAGTTATTAACTTGACACTACCACAACCACCAAATACTTCTAGGGAAAATATCTACACAACCATAGAAATGATAGAGTGAAGGGTGAGAATGAAATAGAGAGGGTAAAAATTAAAGAATTAGAATATGAAGTTGTAGTACTATACAGCCTAGGGGTCTTGAGTTGCAACAATGTAATTTTAAACGACGAGTGTTAGTTATTGAAATTAATTTATTTGATTTTTTAAGATAAAAAGTTAATTATCAATTACATTCATTTTTATCATAGAATTTACCCATAATGATCCGAATAAATCATTAATAAAATAATTTGTTGATGGTTTTTTAAAAATGTTTTTTTCGATAAAACGTGGTTTTTTAATTGTTTTTATTTTATTAAAAATGATAGGGTTTTATATGATTTTAAAAAGATGTAAATGATGTATTTTACTTATTTATAACATAGGGAAATGATCTATAAGTCATTTATGATGTGTATGAATCAGCCCCACCTCAATTAGACGCATGGTATGACCGATATGACTCAATTTTTTTTGTTATGATTTTACAAATGATAGTTTAGTTAAAAAAATGGCCCTCAATGAATACAAATAATACATACTCATTTTTTCTTTATAATTTAGGACATTTTTTCAAAATTTCTTCATGACGTGTTGGAATTGGTCTAACATCCAACTAGTACACGATGTGATCGGTATAGGTCAAATTGTGTGTTTCCAATTTATAATATGATTTTAGTAAAAAAAAAATGGAATTCTCAAAACAAATAAAACACGTTCATATTGATTTTAAACATTATTAAAATGATCCAAAATTCATTTTAGACTTGTAGGAATCAGTCATACCTCAATCTGACGCACAATATGATCAGTATGATTCTTAGCGCGTCTTTTTATTTATAAATTAAATCAATTTTAATGAAACAGAAAACTAACATAATCATAACTAACAAAACACATTCATATAGTTTTTATACTTTACATAAATGATTCATATGTCATTTTTTATGTGTAGGAACCTGAATATGATACACGGTGTGCCCAATATGACTCAATGTGTCTATTATGAGATTACAATTCACAATTTAGTTCCAAAAAGAACCTATAACTAAAAAATGAAAAAATATCATCCATCAGTTTATTTGATAATTTATGTCATTGATTCATTAATTATTTGTGGAATTTAGGAATCATCATCACATTAAACTGATACACTATCTGATCTGTATCAGTCAAAGTGCATGTTTCATGTATAAAATTTCATTTTAGTAAAAAATACAAGTGACATAATAAAAATTAGAAAAACATATCCAGATTGATCTGATTTGATAGAAAAATAATAAATAAGTGATATGGAACATGTATGAATCATACTCACCTCAATCTGATGCATGGTATGACCAGTATGACTCTTAGTGTGTATTTATTTGAAATTGACATCAATTTTAGTAAGAAAACTAACATAATCAAAACAAAAAAACAAATTTATTTTATTTTGATACATCATGAAATTGATCCATGTGTGATTTTTGTCATTCATGAATTTTCCAAGTCTCAATTTGACCACAATGTGATCTGTTTAACTCCATGTACATTTTTTTATTTCAAATTGACATCAATTTTATTAAAAAGGCCAATTAAACTACTCAAAATCATTAAAATGCATTCAAATAGCTTAATTACTTTAGTAAATTGATCTATAAGTCATTTATGATTTCTATGAATCAGATGCACTTCAATATGATACCCAATGGGATCAGTTTGAGTCAAATTTCTTGTTTTATTTTTAAAATGAAATTTTAGTAAAAAAGAAATGTGACATACATAAAATGGAGAAAACAAATTTATATTGTTTTTATACATTAGTAAAATGATCCATAAATCATTTTTTATAATTAGGAATCAACCGCACCTCAATCTGATACACGGTGTGACTAGTAATACTCAATGTGTGTCATTTTTTTAAAAAAAATCTCATCAATTTTAATAAATTGGAATACTTTCCTACTCAAAAATGTGTAAAAAAATTCAAATTGTTTTGATACTTTTTTAAAACTATCCATAAGTCATTCGTGATGTGTATGAATTTGCCTCATATTAATCCAATACACAATGTTCCTAGTATGACTCATAGTGTCGGCCATCAGTTTGAAATTGTCATCTTATTTCAAAAATTGTCTCACAGTTAAAACATATCAAAAATACTCAAATTTTATTGATAATTAATTCAAATAATTCATAAGTCATTTTTGATGGTTAGTAATCTATTTTTCATCATACTAATACACGGTGTGATCATAAATAGTAAAAATTTCTGGTTTTGAGATTTAAATGACATTTTTGTAAAAAAGAAAAAATTCTAACTCAAAACTAAGAAAACACATTCAAATTGTTTTTGTACTATAGTAAAGTAACCATCAAGTTATTTGAGACATGTTGGAATCATCCACACCACAATCTGATGCATGGTGTGACCAGTATGACTCCAAGTGCATCATTTTATTTTATATTAACATAATTTTAGTAAAATTAACACTTTCTGTTAATTTATTTCATTATATTAATACCAATATAATAATTGTCTTCATATATGGGTTCATTCTTTTTTTCGAGTAGGGGTGGATTTATCGGAAATAAAATTATTTTGATTAAGATTAAAAGACAATTGATCATTGATATTTATGAATGTTTGTAATTATTTGAATTTAGGTAATAGTAAAAACTAATGTTTGAAATGTTTATAATTTAATTTTTTTTCTTATTTATGGGTTTTAATTTTCATTTCATTTAAATATTGTATTTGGACTCGTTTTTATTGATATCTGGTGTGTTTCTGGTGCTATGGTGTGCTATTACAGAACACTGTAGTATGGCTTATTATCAGCGATTTTAAAAGCACAGATAAAGGTATACATTATATGTACTTCTATGAGTAATAATAAAAGGTCATTTATTAGTGATTTTATAAGACCATTTAAAGGTATAATTTATCATAACTTCTATAATCACTCATAAAGGACCATATATCATCATTTTTGTAAGCGCTGATAAATAGTTACTTTAGCAGTCCTAAATTAAAGGGGTGATAAATTGTTCCTTTATTAGTGATTTTTTACCACCAATAAAGGACCCCTTTATCAACATTTTTTCTGTATTGATAAATTACTTGAGAGTTTAACTAGGCTTATATAGTTATTAATTTTCAATCGTTTATAAAGGCCATTTATAGTGTTGTTAAAGGCCTATTTTTTAGTATTGTGTCTCTATCTGTTTTCTGATCAACCGAATCATCAACATTATTTCAGGGAAAATTATCTAACCATGTTGTCAAGTCTCTCCAATTTCTCCCAAAAAATGTTTATAATCCAATGGTTAACAATTTAATGCTTCAAAAGGAACCATTTGTATTAAGGTTTGATAGATGTTGTTAAACGTGAACTCCACAAATTGTACATTTTCTTCCCATGATCAACCAAAATCTACTACACAAGACCGTAATATATGTTCCAAAGTCTATATCATGCTTTTGTATTTCCAGTACATTTGATGATGATACTCCATAATAATATTCAACTGGGATCCAAGGGCCTTCATTATGGATTTCTAAAAATGAGACGTAAACCTTGAATCTTTATTTGATACAATCAAAATTGGTACGTCATTCCTCTTTACCAGTTCCCAGATATAGATTTTTGACATTCCCTCCATCATAGGAGATTCACGAATAGGTATCAAATGAGATGAACCACTATCAACCATATGGAATGATATTTCCAAACCATTATTGATAGACAAGTTACAAATCCATTGTTATCTTCTCCCTCTTTCAAACTAGAATCAATAAATATTGCAATATATTTTTTTTTTTCTGATGATATTTCCTAGTTGGATGACATGTTAAGAATCATGAAACAATATTAACCACATTCCTTTTCATGTCAATCCACCAAAACTATGATTTCATTGCCTTATACATCTTCTATATTCCCAGATGGAAAACCCATATCAAGTGGTGGTAATCATGAAGAAGTTATTATTAACAATCCATAGGTATGACCATCCTATTTTCGTACCACAACACTAAACACTCATCCATATTCAATCCCCCAATGGTCTCCCCACCATTGGGTTTTGAACTCATCACACAACATTCTAAATCAGTCATCTATGCATATTTATCCATCTTTTCCAAATCAGGAACCACTGAAACTAGAAATAAAACCACATCTTATACATTTTCTTCACATTCCATGTGAATGTTGTTTAAGACCAACATTAACTACCACCCATTTAAAGACTCTTTTTTCAACAGAGAATACGACTGTCTGCTAAATGTATCAGCCACCAAATTTCCTTTTTCATGTGTATACACCAAGTCAAAGTCAAAAATCTAGAGATACAATATACATATTATTTGTACCATATTGAAATCTCTTTATGAGAAAATATATTTCAGGCTCTTATGATTTGTAAAAATAAAAAATTCCTCACCAAAGTGGTAATAACATCAATTTTAAAAAGAATGGAATATGGTAGAAAACTCTAAATCATGTGCTGGGTAGTTCATATCATTAAATCATAGTTACCTTGATAAATAAGAAACAAATTATCTCCATGCATGAGAACAGATCCCAACCCTGATCTTAAAGCATCACAATACACCGCATACCCTTATCAAGATTCTAGAAAAATAAATCTTGGTGCTAATATAAGGTAAAATTTATGCCCTTGAAAATACTTATAAATTATTTATTACACAGAAATGAAACATTGTTATTTTTAAAAGATTTTATAGGCAAACCTAGTCATGAAAAATCTCAATCAATGTGTTATTAATAACTAGCTAGACCAAGAAAACATTGTATCTCAATGTAATTCATTGAAGGATTCCAATAAATAAAAGCGTCTATCATATCTCTATCCACTAAAAAGGATTTTTCAAAAATAAAGTAGCCATGAAAATTTACAAATTATATAAAAAACAATTTTTTAATTTTAAATACAATTGGTGATCACTGGTGATTCCAAAAACATTCTCCACATGTTTCTCAGGAAAAGACCTTATCCTTAAATACACCAATATGTGGTCCACAAACATCACAAAAAAACCAGATATCTGTGAAATATCTGATTTATCAATTTCATAAAGTCCACTAGTGAATTACTATGACTGAAAGGCATAACAACATATTCATAATGGATATATCTTCTTCTGAAATCTGTTTCAGAATTATCCTTTTTCTAAACTCACAATTGGGGATATCCTGTGGGCAAGTCAATTTTAGTGAACCACTCGATTCCACTAAATTTATTGAATATATCATAAATTTCTGTAAGTAGATACTGATTATTTTTCATAAATTGTTAAATATTTCAATAATCCAAACACTACCTTTGAGTCCCCTCTGACTTTTTCAAAAACATGATTAGTGCTGCCAATGGGGACGTTCTTAGCCGAATAAAACCTCTCCTTTCCATCTCCTCTAACCTCACATCCAATTCCATTAATTCGTTTGTTTCCATTAAATAATACAAAAAGTGATATAGGATTGATCTGTATAAGGAGAAAAATAAATAATTCTGCTTCCCTTATAGGTGGAAACCCTGTTAAATTTTCTAGAAAAACATTAGTAAATTGATCCACTACTTCTAGAGATCTACTTTTCACAATCTATTCCATCGAAGCCAAAGTCAAAAATTTCCAACTATTTTTATATTATTCCAAATTCTGGTGCTAAGAATCCCATTTCACCCCCCTTATTTTCATTTATCATTTATAGATATGTTGGTCGTCATCATCACTTTCAAAATTGAGATTTTTTCTAGAACAATCAATCTGATCATTGAACATTGTCAACCAATCCATACCATGGATTACATCATAGAAATCAATATATAGTATAGATAAATCCCATTTCATCTCAAATCAATCAAAAATTATATAACATGTTATCAACATTTATATAAAAAAATTATATAAAAATATATCTAAGATAGTTTATAACAAAATGTAAACATGTTAAAATAAAACTATTTTCTCAAATAAATCATGTTCCACGAAAAAAACCAAACAATACATTAAACCATTTCATATGATCCATTTTTGAATAACCATTTCATTCCACATATCCTCAAATCCAACCATGAATACATTGTTATGACAGTTCCATAATCATGAGCAGTCACTCATCGATCTACCTAGCCCTTGAAAGGTAATTAAATCCCATGTTCTATTATAGATTTGGCACAGAGCGCCAATTGATATTTCAACTCGGCCACATAAAAGAAATATGAACTCACACCGACCATTATTCCAAACCAAGCCTAAACAATCTTTTCAACCATTACAATAAAAAAATTATTTATTGAAAATAATTTAAACACCCATTTCAATAAAACCAATATTTTTTAAAAAACTTTTTCCCATGAATCAAATATAAATTTTCATTTTAAAATAATAATTTCAATATCATGTTACCAAAATTACTTTCCAACAAAATGTCAAATTTCCCTAATTTCTCAAAACCATCACTAAATTGGGTTTTCAAAAATCATATCATTATGAATACTAATTTAATTGATATCAAAATATCAATTTGAAACTATTCCTTCATGTTCTAAACAGATGAGTCGAGAGTGAATCCACATACCTCTTGTTTTATGTTGAAAACTAAGAACGACACTCAAATGCCAACAAAAATGGGTTTAATATACAAAATCCACTTTAGACATATTCCCCTAGAATAAAAAAAATGAAATCATATTTGGAATCAAATATCTTTGATCTATCCAAATCATATGTAGAACATAGAAACCGAGAAAGATAGAGAATAATGTATAAGAAAAAGTACCATTAATAACCTTGAATGATCACTTATCGCAATAATCTAGCTTTAAAACACAAGGTTTATCCTTCAGATCACATCCATATCAATAAGAAAAGATTCCTTATCCTTTGGGAAGAGTTAAAATTGATGTAGGGTCAAAAAAATGGAAAAAGGGTGTTAGAGACCAAAGTGTGTGATATCTACAATTTTAAGATCTCACATTTAACCCGTTCAGAGTTATTTGCATAGTTTGTAAAATCATACATTAACCATTTGCCATCTTCTATCCAAATGAATAATTCACGTGATCGGATCTCATTTTTTAAAAACCATTCCCTAGTTGTGTGAATGTCCACAGGATCACATGGTACAGTTTCTCTTAGGCAGCCGCATGGTTTATAATGACCCATACTTTACATACATTGTTATTACTTCAAAATTGAAGCACACTTATTACAACATATAACAAAACCATGAAAGGACCATATAGGTATAGTGTCTTTAGAAACTGGGAAACATAAACAACTAGTTCATAAAGCGTCTACACAGTCTCCCATTTATTTCATCATATCTATAGTCCTTTTTGGAATATCTTACTTAATAACCTTCTTCCTGACCTGGGGAAAAAACATACAAAAGGGTGAGCTCAAATTCTCAGTAAGGGTAAAGAAAAGAAATATCAATCACATCAAAATAAAAACATAACATTTTGGAAATCTTACCCTGCAAAAGAGATCATAATTTCATAACATGGGATAAATCATGTAAGTGAAATGTAATCCCAATAATCATAACATAAAACATGAAACTTTTTGGAATACCCACATAATCATTGAGAATCATTTCTTATTATTAAATACTCATTGCCAAGACTATCTTAGTGGACAAAGTCCATTTCTGAACCGAGTTCACTCCTCGTTTCAGTCCTGTTTCACTGAACCGATATAACCTACCGTTCCAGCCATGTCTATCTCATGAGATATAAAATCTTTACCCAATGAATTGGAGGGACATATAGGTCCCACCCATCTCATAATGATACCATTCTTATGTGTGCCACAAAATCATAAACCATACATCATAGCATAACCCATGTAATAAAAATGGGAATCTTAAACATCGTGACATCATAAAACAATTCATATAAGATAAAGGAATTCATAAAAATAATTCCATCACAACATAATCAAATCAATTTAATAATAGGGATAGAAATAGAACCCTTTATTATCTTAGATGGACAATAATTTTGATAAAACACTTGAACTCCATTCTTGAGGAAAATATCCTTTCTACTTCAAAAACACTTTTCCTTTCATAACATGTCATACAATTCTAAACTAAAAGAAGTTGATTAAAAATAAACTTGAAAACTTGTAAGGTAAGATTCTTGGAAATAATGTTTTAAAAATCCATTCACGCCGTATAAGTTAAAAGAAAACATTCTTCTCGTACTTTTGTCGGAAAAGTCAAAAAGTACCTCGTATGAAAAACGACAAAAGATTCCTTTCATATCTTTTACTAAAAACTCACAAAAGGGTAAAATTGGATATAAACTATTGTAGAAGGATATAAATATTATATATTGAGGAAACATGGATGTGGATGATAAAATACACCCCAGTAAATTCCAAAGTATAAACAATCTCGGATAAAAATGAGATTGTGATATTTCCCTTACCTTAGGTCCGATTTGCTTCGTAAGTGTCTGAACCTCCTGTATAATGATTTAAATAATGTTACTGACTTATTCCAGAATCATAGATATTTTTATGATATCATATATGGTTATATTCTTAGCTTCTTATTACTAATATTTCATTACTACTTGTTAATCGTGTGTTTATTACTTTTTGTTCTTATGCGTGTTTTGTCGAATAAATTCTTATTCTTCTCTTTAGGTTATAGATACCTCATTTCCAGAATTTTATTAGTGTAATATATATCAAATTAATTCATTCAATTCATTTATATAATCATTATTAAATGAAGATCATGTAGAATGAGTTGCATCACATCGTGGAGACGGTATTCCGTACGTACGCACGAGCGATGATATCGTTCCCATGATCGTGGAATTGTATTGGAGTGTATGTATACTATTTCAGAATCAATATCACCTTAAAATAATCATATATAGTTATTATTTACACCATTATACCCATATAATTAAGGTGGTGGGGGAAAATAGATTACACCACGGCATGGAGACGGTATTCCGTACGTACGCACGCGCGGTGATTTTGTTTTCTGTAGGATGGATAGATGGTGAAATATGGTTGTTTCATAGTTATAATAACATATCAGTATATGAGTGATACTGATGTTATTACTTCATAATTAAAAAACTAATGAAGAAGAATTGGAAGAAGAAATAAAGATGAAAGAATCGGTAATGGGCATTACCTCTTCTTTGAAGCGCTTCTTTGAGACCTCCTTTTAGGGAACTAAAATTGGTCTTTGAAGAAGAAAAGGACCTATAGTATGTATCTAGGGATGTGGAGAGGAGAAATTTTCAGGGGTTGGCCGAGCTGGAATGCTCAAATTGGTGTGAGGAGGAGAGGGAGGAGGTGCCCTTTTATAAGGGAGGAGAGGGGCACCTTTGGAAATATAAGAAATATTAGTTTATATTAAATACCAACCCCACTTAAAAACTTCCAAAATGACTCGTATCATAATATTAGATGAGATAGGGTTGGAATATCATCAACCAATAAAATTTAGACATGTTATTAATTTATTTTAAACATTATCAACTGGATTTATCATTATTTATCAATTTAATTTTATTTGTGGTAATAATATTCTAAATTTTATATTATTATAAATAATTACATATGTATTTTTAATTTTCCATAATTTAACACTTCATGACATTTTAGACCATATAAATTTTAATTTATAAATTTTAAATATTTTTTTTATTTTTAAACAATTTTATAATATGTTATTTTTATAAAATAACAATAGTGTCAATTTTGACACTATTCATTTATTTGAATTTAAATAAAATATATACAGAATATATGTTCAAACTAAAAGCTTTAATAGATCCATAAAATGTCATATGTATCTAGAAAATTAGTGGAGAACATTAAATAGTTCATATAATATTTATTTTATTATTTTTAAAACCATTTATTTGATATTTTAATTAATAAAATAATTTCAACATCACTATTGTGTCATAATTAATGATAATTATTTAATCTCTAAAATTTCAAAATAAATTCCTATGATGTAGATAATTGTATTATATTTATTTAGACTATTCATTTTCGAAGTTTCATGAATTTTATCACTAAATTAAAATTATTATACATATAAGATTTAAGAAAGTGACATGTTGTCACATTCTTTGGTTTTAATAATAATTAAATTATTTTCATGGAAAAAAGTCCATTAAATGAATATAATCCGACCCTTAGGTGATATGGTTCTACTTTTAGTCATCCAATAGGATTTTGTCAGGTATTAGGGTAATTTTATAATCTTATATTTACCCTTAATTACCCGATTTACCTTTAACTATGGTAAATAAAATTTACCGTAGTTACTATTCATAATGTACAAAAATAAAAATTAGCCTATTAACATAATTTGGACCCACTGATTATGAATATGGAATCCATTTTTCAAAATTCAAAACATATAAGTTGCAGTAATTAATTTAAAATGAATCTCGTTGTTATGAAAACGGGTTTTAGAAGTTAACACATTGCCAAAGATTGAAATGTTTTTACCTATGAATTCAATGTGAAATTAATTCTAATGACATACATTATATTAAATGGTAAGAATATATTCTATTTATACTTTAAAACCATTCAATATTATAATTTATCCATATAAATTATCTCAATGAAATTTTTTTTTTAATTAAAAAAATTAGCGTGTTTTTACTATTCATCAAAATATGAAAGTTATCAGAAAAATATCAAAAATTTATCCATAGTAAATTTTTATACCCTGATTCAAAAGAAAAATTTTATTTTGTCAAATTGAACTTATAAACATGTCAAAAACTAACTTTAATGTGGGTGCGCCATCAAAAGGCGGCAAAACTGTATTTTTTGAAAAATACTTCTTTTATCCAAAAAAACTGATTTGGCTTTTATAACTCATTCTAGAAAATGTATAAGTTGAATTAAAAAGTTATAAAATTAAAAATTCAGTTAATACTATTCATAACGGCTAGTTTTAATAATATTTTAATAGCATATCGTTGTTTAGTGAAACTCGGTATTGCGTACGACGCAAGCTATCGAGGAAGGCTGCGGTTGCATGTAAAGCAAGCCAAGCTAGTGTTGTGTGTAGTGAAATATTCCTTTGATGATTTATAAATAAATATTTCTCATAAAAGTCTCGGGTGTTACATTCTACCCCCCTTAAAATGAATTTCGCCCTCGAAATTCGTCACTTTTTAACAAACAGATGAGGATACCTCTCCCTCATCATATCCTCAAGTTCCCATGTAGCTTCTTCTAATTGGTGGTTCCTCCATAAAACATTCACCAAGCGAGTGGTCTTGTTTTGTAGGATTTTTTCTCTATGATCCAGAATCTCTATCGGTTGTTCTTCATAAGAAAGATCTTGCTTCAGCGGTACAACTTCTGAGCTGAGTACATATGAAGGATCAGGTATGTACTTTCATAGGAGAGATACATGGAACACATCGTGAACTTGAGAGAGATTCAGTGGAAGCTCCAATAGGTAAGCTACCTTTCCAACACGATCCAGTATTTCGAAAGGACTGATATATATAGGGCTCAACTTCCCCTTCTTTCCAAATCTCATGACCCTCTTCCAGGTAGATATTTGTAAGAACACTTTATCACCCACTTCAAACTCTGGGTCTTTTCTTCGGTTGTCAGCATAACTTATCTGTCAACTCTAAGCTGCTCTTATGTTTTGTTGAATAGATCGGTCCTTTTCGGCCATCTCATCAACAATATCAGGTCCTAATAGCTTTCTTTCCCCAACTTCATCCCAGCAAGTTGGAGTCCTTCATTTCTTTCCATAGAGAGCTTCATAAGGAGCCATCTTAATACTAGATTGAAAGCTATTATTATATGAAAATTCCACCAAAGGTAGGTGTTGATCCCAACCACCTTTTAAATCCATAAAGCAAGCTCTCAACATATCTTCTATAGTTTGAATTGTTCTCTCTAACTGACCGTCTGTCTGAGGATGATAAGTAGTGCTGAAACTCAACTCTATATCCAGAGTATGCTGAAGACTTCGCCATAACTTTGAGGTAAACCTCATATCCTGATCAGATATAATAGAAATTGGTACTCCATGAAATCTTACCATTTCCTTTACATATATCCTGGAAAGCTGATCCAGATATAAATCCTCTCTAATAGCAATGATGTGTGCAGACTTTGTAAGACGGTAAACTATGACTTAGATAGCATTATTGCCTTAGGATGTTTTCGGAAGTCCTGTGACAAAGTCCATAGTGATGTTTTCCCATTTCTATTCGGTTATGGGTAATGGTTGTAACATCCCCTTAGACTTCTGTCTCTCAGCTTTAACTTTCTGAAAAACCAAGCAAGAATCGAGAGACATATTCAGCTACATCTCTTTTCATGCCATCCCACCAGAAGTACTCTTTCAGGTCCCTATACATCTTCGTGCTTCCAGGATGAATAAGGAATGAAGAACTATGAGCCTCATCCAGCAGCTCCTTCTTTAATTCTGGGATGGGAGGAACACAAACCTGATTCTTGAACTTTATTATCCCATCACAATCAAGGTTGAATTCAGGAACATTTCTCACCTACTTTTGTAACTCTACATCTTCTTTCTGTGCCTCTTTAATCTTCACATGTATAGATGGTTGAACATTCATTTGAGAAAGATATTATTTTCCCCTTCAATTATAATTCCAAAATACATCCTTTGTAAATCCATAAATATAGGATCTTTTGTGATCCTCATCATGGATAAGCTAGCATGGTCTTGTCGACTTAATGCATCTTCCACCTTGTTTGCTTTCCCAGGGTGGTAATGAATTGAGCAGTTGTAATCCTTAATCAGCTCCAACCATCTTCTTTGGTGCATATTCAGCTCCTTTTGTGTAAAAATATACATTAAAATTTTATGATCAGTATAAATGTCACACCTTTCTCCATAAAGATAATTCCTCCAAATCTTTAATGCAAAGATTACCGCAGCTAACTCCAAATCATGAGTTGGGTAATTTTGCTCATGTATTTTCAATTGTCGTGAGGCATAAGCTATCACCGTATCATTTTGCATAAGAACACACCCCAATCCCTTATTGGATCCATCACTGTAGTTAACAAACCTTTCTCCACTACAAGGTAGTGTGAGAACAGGTGCACTGGATAACCTTCTTTTCAACTCCTTGAAATTCTCTTCACATTCCTTCGTCTAAACAAACATAACTCCTTTCCGAGTCAACCTGGTGAGTGGATTAGATAATCATGAAAAATATTTCACAAAACGTCGATAATATCCAGCCAAACCAAGAAAACTTCGGATCTCGGTTACTTTTTTTGGTCTTGAACATATTTTAAGAACCTCTGTTTTTGCTGGATCCACAGATATCCCCTCTTTTGAGATTATGTGACCCAAAAATGCAACTTTTTGAAGCCAAAATTCATACTTGGTAAATTTGGCATAAAGCTTCTCCTTTCTCAGGGTCTTCAATATAATTCTCAAGTGATCTTCATGTTCTTCCTTGCTCTTTGAATAGACAAGAATATCGTTTATAAAGACTACCACAAATTGATCAAGATAGTCTCTAAAGACTCTATTCATTAGATCCATGAAGATAGCAGGGGAATTAATAAGACCAAATGAAATCACTATAAATTCATAGTGTCCATACCTTGTACGGAAATCCGTCTTTGGTATATCCTCCCTTTTGACCCTTAATTGATGATACCCTGAATGAATATCAATCTTGGAAAAGTATTGAGCTCTACGTAGTTGGTCAAATAAGTCATCAATGCATGGGAGAGGATATTTGTTCTTAATAGTGATCTTGTTAAGTTCTCGATAATCAATGTAGAGTCTCATTGATCCATCTTTCTTATTAACAAATTGAACAGGTGCTCCCCAAGGTGATGCACTAGGGCGTATGAATCCCTTATCAAGATTCTCTTGGAGTTTCTTCTTCAATTCCTGCAACTCAATTGGGTCCATTCTATAAGGTGTCTTTGAAATAGGCAAAGCACCCGGTACGAGTTCTATTGAAAACTCAACTTCACGATTTGGTGGAAGACCCGGCAATTCCTCCGGAGATACATCATCAAACTCCCGTACAATGGGAATATTATTAAACGTGAGTTTCTCACCAACCATTTGAGATAAATAACCTTCATTCAGTGGAATCAAGACCCATAAGATGGAAGAAACTTCCACTGGAAGGTTATGTTCATCCTTGCATCGATAGACGATCATAGATTGATCTGGAATATGAAATGTGACTTCCCTTCTTTGGAAATTGATATGAGATCCATATAGAGAAAGCCAATCCATGCCAAGAATCACATCAAATTCCACTATAGGAAGGATCACAAGATTTGCAGGAAGCACTTTCCCACAAACTTCAATGGGGGAAGAATTATAAACTTTTGATGCGACTGTTGTGCCATTAGGTGTTGTCACAGCTAACTAAACATCTAATTGTTGAGGTAATATGATGATACCCTTAGAAAAATATTCAAAAATAAAAGAGTGGGTGGATCCAGAATCAAATAAAAAATTTTCTACTTTAGAGTGGATGGTAAGTGTACCTTTCACCACATTGTTATCGTACTCCACATTGCTGATATAAATTGCATGTGACTTTCCTTTGTCTTTAGCCTTAAGATTTTTTTGATGTCGATCATCATCAAAAACCCTTGGATTATGGCATTTATTAGCATAATGCCCCATATCCTTTCACTTGAAACATTGAAGTGTAGTAGGTTCATTCTGTGTTTCCCTTCTTTTGTTTGCATCATTAGACATCTTATTCCCATCATTGCGGCATTCAAATGCCCGATGACCTTCCTTTCCACATTTGAAACATTTACATGTCCCTTTAAGACAACTCCCTCCATGTTTCTTTCCACACTTTGAGCATAAGGAAAAGCTCATCTTCTTTTCAGCGTGCTATTTAGATTTTCCTTTGAATTCCATTTTCCTCTTCTTATCAAACCCATATGACTGATGGGTTACTCCAATCTCCATCTCAACTTTGAGAGCACATCGAACGATTTCCTCATAGCTATTGAAGTCCCTTATGGCTAAGGACCTTCGAAGACTTGGTTTTAAGCCACTAAAGAATCGATCGATCTTACTCTCAGGTTGGATAATAATACCAGAAGAGTACCTTACAAGTCTTGTAAAATTTTCTTCATAGGTACCAACAGATTCATCATCCTTTTTCTTTAGTTCAAGTAACTCTTTCTCCATCTTTGTTCGGAGAATACGAGGGAAGTACTTATTGAAAAATAAGTTCTTGAACTCATCCCATTCCATGGACTCAATTTCATCCCTTTGCCTCGTATTCTTAATAAGATTCCACCATTGATCAGCATCACCTTCCAAATGATACACTACTAAGATGACTTTATCATGTTCAGAACATTGAAGAACTGAAAATATCTTTTCAGTAGTACTAATCCATTGTTCAGCAACTAATGGATCAGTAGACCCGCTGAATGAAGGTGGGCGCTGCCTCATGAAGGATTCAACAGAATGTTGCTCCTTCCTTTTCTCATTTGGAAGTCCTGTATGATTCATAGCTTGAGAAAGTTGTGTGATCATGGATACAATATTTTGCATTCCAGCTCCCCTAATGTTTGGTTGGTCAGGGGGACAATCATTGCATTGCCCGTCGCATTATGCATTAACACGGTTCCTTCGGGTTCCAGCCATTGACTAAAACCAAGAAGAATAGTGTGAGCAACACTAATTATAATAGGAAAACCACATAATCAAGAATAAAATTTCACACTTAAGGCCTTATCCTAGGTTATTCACGGCCATTTTTAAAACACTGTGATCGTGTTATATGCTTAGACTTATCCTTAGTGTTCTTACTAAGGATTTCACATCCTAGTTTCCAATGGTTGATTATACCTTTACTCTGATACCAACTATAACGACCCATACTTTACATACATTGTTATTACTTCAAAATTGAAGCACACTTATTACAACATATAACAAAACCATGAAAGGATCGTATAGGTATAGTGTCTTTAGAAACTGGGAAACATAAACAACTGGTTCATAAAGCGTCTACACTATCTCCCATTTATTTCATCATATCTATAGTCCCTTTTGGCATATCTTACTTAATAAACATTTTCCTGACCTGGGGAAAGATAACATACAAAAGGGTGAGCTCAAATGCTCAGTAAGGGTAAACAAAATAAATATCAATCACATCAAAATAAAAACATAACATTTTTCAAATCTTACCCTGCAAAAGAGATCATAATTTCATAACATGGGATAAATCATGGAAGTGAAATGTAATCCAAATAATCATAACTTAAAACATGAAACTTTGTGGCATACACACATAATCATTGAGAATCATTTCTTATTAGTAAAGACTCATTTCCAAGACTATTTTAGTGGACAAAGTCCATTTCTGAACCGAGTTCACTCCTCGTTTCAGTCCTGTTTCACTGAACCAGTATAACCTACTGTTCCAGCCATGTCTATCTCATGAGATATAAAATCTTTACCCAATGCATTGGAGGGAGATATAGGTCTCACCCATCTCATAATGATACCATTCTTATGTGTGCCACAAAATCATAAACCATACATCATAGCATAACCCATGTAATAAAAATGGGAATCTTAAACATCGTGACATCGTAAAAAAATTCATATAAGATAAAGGAATTCATAAAAATAATTTCATCACAACATAATCAAATCAATTTAATAATAGGTATAGAAACATAACCCTTTATTATCTTATATGGAAAATAATTTTGATAAAACACTTGAACTCCATTCTTGAGGAAAATATCCTTTCTACTTCAAAAACACTTTTCCTTTCTTAACATGTCATACAATTCTAAACTAAAAGAAGTTGATTAAAAATAAACTTGAAAACTTGTAAGGGAAGCTTCTGGTAAATAATGTTTTAAAAATCCATTCATGTCGTATAAGTTAAAAGAAATCATTTTTCTCGTACTTTTGTCGGAAAAGTCAAAAAGTACCTCATATGAAAAACGAAAAAAGATTCCATTCATATCTTTTACTAAAAACTCACTAATGGGTAAAACTGGATATAAAATATTGTATAATTATATAAATATTATATATTTTTATGAAAAACGAATGTGGATGATAAAATACCCCACAGTAAATTCCAAAGTATAAACAATCTCGGATAAAAATGAGATTGTGATATTTCCCTTACCTTAGGTCTGATTTGCTTCGTAAGTGTCTGAACCTCCTGTATAATGATTTAAATAATGTTATTGACTTATTACAAAATCATACATATTTTTATTATATCATATATGGTCATATTCTTAGCTTCTTATTAGTAATATTTCATTACTACTTGTTATTCAGGTGTTTATTACTTTTTGTTCTTATGCGTGTTTTGTAGAATAAATTCTTATTCTTCTCTTTAGGTCATATATACCTCATTTCCAAAATTTTATTAGTGTAATATATATCATATTAATTCATTCAATTCATTTATATAATCATTATTAAATGAAGATCATGTAGAACGAGTCGCATCACATCGTGGAGACGGTATTCCGTATGTACGCACGAGCGATGATATCGTTCCCATGATCGTGGAATTGTATTGGAGTGTATGTATAATATTTCATAATCAATATCACCTTAAAATAATCATATATAGTTATTATTTACACCATTATACCCATCCAAATAAGGTGGTGGGGGAAAATAGATTACACCACGGCGTGGAGACGGTATTCTGTACGTACGCACGTGCGGTGATTTTGTTTTCCGTAGGATGGATAGATGGTTAAATATGGTTGTTTCATAATTATAATAACATATCAGTATATGAGTGATACTGATGTTATTACTTAATAATGAAACAACTAAATAAGAAGAATTGGAAGAAGAAATAAAGATGAAAGAATCGGTAACGGGCATTACCTCTTCTTTGAAGCGCTTCTTTGAGACCTCCTTTTAGGGCACTAAAATTGGTCATTGAAGAAGACCAGGACCTCTAAGATGTCTCTAGGGAAGTGGAGAGGTGAAATTGGTAGGGTTTGGCCGAGCGTGAAGGCTCAAATTGGTGTGAGGAGGAGAGGGAGTAGGTGCCCTTTTATAAGGGAGGAGAGGGGCACCTTTGGAAATATAAAAAATATTAGTTTATATTAAATCCCAACCCCCCATAAAAACTTCCAAAATGACTCATAACAAAAGATTAGATGAGATAGGGTTTTAATCTCATTAAATAATAAATTTTAGACATGTTAGTAATTTATTCTAAACATTATCAACTTGATTTATCCTTATTTATCAATTTAATTATATTTGTGGTAATAATATTCTAAATTTTAAATTATTATAAATAATTACATATGTGTTGTTAATTTTCCATAATTTGACACTTTATGAAATTTTTGACCATATAAATTTTAATTTATAAATTTTAAATATTTTTGTTATTTTTAAACAATTTTATAATATGTTATTTTTATAAAATAACAATAGTGTCAATTTTGAAGCTATTCATTTATTTGAATTTAAATAAAATATATACAGAAAATATGTTCAAAATAAAAGCTTTAATAGATCCATAAAATTTCATATGTATCTAGAAAATTAGTGGAGAACATTAAATAGTTCATATAATATTTATTTTAATATTTTTAAAACCATTTATTTGATATTTTAATTAATAAACTAATTTCAACATCACTATTGTGTCATAATTAATGATAATTATTTAATCCTTAAAAATTATAAATAAATTCCTATATTGTATATAATTGTATTATATTTCTGTATACTCTTCATTTTCTAAGTTGTATGAAGTTTATCACTAAATTAAAATTATTATACTTATAAGATTTAAGAAAGTGACATGTTGTCACATTCTTTGGTTTTAATAATAATTAAATTATTTTCATGGAAAAAAGTCCATTAAATGAATCTAATCCGACCATTAGGTGATATGGGTCGACTTTTAGTCATCCAATAGGATTTTTTCAGGTGTTAGGGAAATTTTATAATCTTATATTTACCCTTAATTACCCGATTTACCTTTAACTATGGTAAATAAAATTTACCGTAGTTACTATTCATAATGCCCAAAAATAAAGAGTAGCCTATTAACATAATTTGGACCCACTGATTCTGAATATGGAATCCATTTTTCAAAATTCAAAACATATAAGTTTCAGTAATTAATTTAAAATAAATCCCGTTGTTAAGAAAACGGGTTTTAGAATTTAAAACATTGCCAAAGATTGAAATGTTTTTACCTATGACTTCAATGTGAAATTAATGATAATGACATGAATTATATTAAATGGTAAAAATATATTCTATTTATACTTTATAACCATTCAATATTATAATTTATCCATATAAATTATCTCTATGAAAAAAGTTGTTTTTAATTAAAAAATTAGCGTATTTTTACTATTCATCAAAATATGAAAGTTATCAGAAAATTATCAAAAATTTATCCAATCTAAATTTTTATACCCTGATTCAAAAGAATAATTTTATTTTGTCAAATTTAACTTATAAACATGTCAAAAACTAGCTTTAATGTGGGTGCACCATCAAAAGGCGGCAAAACTGTATTTTTTGAAAAATACTTCTTTTATCCAAAAAAACTGATTTTGCTTTTATACCTCATTCTAGAAAATTTATAAGTTGAATTAAAATGTTATAAAATTCAAAATTCAGTTAATTATATTCATAACGTCTAGTTTTAATAATATTTTAATAGCATATCATTGTTTAGTGAAACTCGTTATTGCGTACGACGCAAGATATCGAGGAAGGTCGTGGTTGCGTGTAAAGGAAGCCAAGTTAGTGTTGTGTGTAGTGAAAGATTCCTTTGATGATTTATAAAAATTAAATATTTCTCATAAAAGTCTTGGGTTTTACATGGTTTATACAAACCGATCACCACCTATGCACATTCCCCTTTTCCCCTATATCACGGTGTATGTTTTCTTATATTTTTTGCATTGTTTTCCCAAATGGGGCACCCACAATTAACCTCAATAAAGTAACCAAAACACTCTAAATGTTCTGCAAATTTTTTCAAACATCACCCATGTACTTTATATCCCTAAATACATAAATAAATGGTTACATACTTGAAACAGGTGGTTCAATATTTTCTATTCTTGACTATGGCCTCTCCAGAGTCTTTTTTGGATGGGACAATGCGCTTGAATATGATCCCCCAATACACTTTAGGAATGGTTTTCTCTAATGATCATTCCCTAATGAGGGTATTGGGTCAAAAATCTTACCATAAATGGATTCTCTTTGTCCATATATCAGACATTTCCTTCACAGTCTTCGGTCATAGATATCCCTAAAGTATAGTTCATGGGGAAAATTAGCATTTAGATGATGTACCACCCATATGTGAGAAGGTATGGATTGATGATTACATACTTATTACCATGCCACGTTCTTTCCGGTTGTGGCTTAAGGTTTAGAAGACTGCCTACCATAGGACTTGGAGTTCATGCCAGACATCAACTGAATTTGAACCCTCCCACATGTATTTGGGTATGGATTAGTTTTTGGTATTTGGTGACTTCTTCCTTCCAATATGGAGCTTATACTGGATGTTTCATGTATTATGGTTTCCCGATTATCTTATGTTAACCCGAATAGTATTATTGTTTGTTCATATCATGTTATGTGTTCAGGTGGGTGTGTTTCATGGATATGATTAAAATCACTATATATATATAGAATAAAAATCCACATGATCACAATATCTCTCAGTATTGTTAGATAATTGGTGATTCCCACTAGGTCGTTGGACTCACTCCCTGCCCACGTACAGGACAAGGATGTGGATGCACATGAGTAGTCTTTACAATTTTCTCATAAAAATTAGGTGAAACATAGAACCAGACTCATGGTACAAGTTTAGCTAGTTTTTGAGATCATGGAATAAGTAGGGGAGGTATGTGAGTTTTCAGGGTTTAGAACACTCAATGTTTTGGTTAGTATGTATATAAAAATATGGTTACTAGGTAGATGTATTTTTTCTATCAACTACCAATGCTCAATTTTTTTACTACAAGTTATAATTTTTTTCATTTATAATCAAGATAATGGGGAAAATTCAGCACCATGTTTACATAGGAATGGTTTTATTTTAGAGGGTACGGTCTCAACATATCCATGGTAGGCCCTCATTGTTAGTTGGCAGCATTTGAAATATATAGAGGCACACCTGAGTTCATATGGTGATCCTGGAACAATCATCATTCAGAATGTCTGTTCTAAGGACTAACACTCAGAAATTAGTTTATTTTCTACATTGAATGATGTCTTAGCATCAAAATCATCTCTATATTCAATAATGTAAGTTATCCAGATCATAAAATATTTTTGGAATCTTAAATAACCTCTATCAATTTTTTTGATAAACTCTTCACTTATTTATACTTATAAAAAATAATTATTGAATGGTATTTTCTATAACAAAAATATGAAATTTCTCTGAATAATTATGGATAAGATTCATCACTTTTATCAGTGGTGGATATTCCTTAGTTCTGAATTATGATTAAAAAACTCATTCAAACTTGGTCAATATATTATAAATTTCTTCCTAAAAACTAAGTTTGTTTCAATGTAGTATATAAAGATCACATCTTCATTTGAAATCCTAAAGACTTGAAATTTATTATATTCATATGCTACTAAATTATCACATACTTAAACTCATAAAAAATTTATCAATCATGTTTCCACATAATCTTGTCTATAGTAATGTGATGAATTTATGTATTGATGCGATTAGTGATCACTATTCAATATAGCTTGGAAACTGCAGAGACTTCACACACTCACATCATAAGGGTAATGGAATTACTCATATGTAACTGAGCTTCAACATTAGAGAACATTCCATCACATTTATGTCAATTGGAAATTACCCTTTCAAATCATGTGAATGACTAGTTCTATAAATAAATGTGTGAAACGTCCTCTATAGTCACAAAGAGTGAAATTATTCTTCGCACAATTAAAGAATCTTGTATACCTTTATCTTATATTCATGAATACAGTTATAAAATGTAATCTTCTTGTAGTCAATCTAGATACCACAATGGTTACTCGCAATCAATCAGAGTATGTTATCCGTCCATCTCAACTTGCAGTATGTCATAAATTTTACAATTGATCCACCTTATCTCATGTTATGTTTTTTATTTCATTATGTGTTATTTTATCATACCATTCAAGTACCATAGTCTATTTTCTTACATCATATTGTTGATTATAGCCTTGTATATTTCAGACCCAGGATCCCCATGACATGTTCCCCGAGATGGTGGGTCACATGGCCTTATGCGTGCCTCTCTGTATGCCAAAGGTTACCATGTAGTTGTGAGGTTGTAAAGGTGGTACAATGGGAATACTATACCCTCATATAAGAGTGGAACAAAAATATACAATAAATAAAATACAATATCAGAATTATAATATATGAAATCACTAAAATGACACAAAACTAGTAACCCGCCGTAGTGTAAAGAAGATACAAAAAATATAAAATATTAATTATGGAAATATAAATAATTGTTAAAATTAATAATAAAATCAAAATCAATAATGACAGTTTCAAATTCATAATGATTTCATGGATTGAAAATATATAAAAAGGGGATTTAGGGATAATAATATACAACCTGCTATAAAAAACTACAAAAGTTCAAAAGTCAGCACCACTATCACCTGAAGAATATACTCAGTCCTCTATTCCATGATCCAACTATTAGTAAATAAAATAAAAAGTCTATATAAGTGTTCCTTCCATTATCCAAACCTATAAAAAATTAATCATATTGTGTACCAAAGGCAACCTGAGTAGGATGTGAGATAAAATCCTATTATCCTGACACCAACACTATCTAGTGTTAATCCAGGTAGTGTACATAGATAAATACTATGTAGATATAAATTAAAATAAATATAAATAAATAAATAAATTCCAACCTGAACAGGTTCCTAATGGATACCTTATGGCCCTACTCACATCAGCTTAGAAAGGAATTAAAGTATCATCAATAACTATATATATAGTAATAATATATATATATATTACTTATATACTTTTTCCACCAATATTAACTAACTACTTGTGGATATAGGTATTCATATACCTAGACACTAGGTGCTGGCTGGACTAAGGTGTAACCAAGTCAACCATAGCTACTCTAAAAAAATAATATAATCTCCAATAGAGGGTACAATCCCAACACATCGTAATAAATGTGAAACTTCATGCTCCACACTAGAGATGGTAGCTGAGAATTCATGTCAATGCTAGAAACAATGGATGTGTTTTGTCATGTCCCCATCCAAATAATGTCCATGGTGTTAGACTACATGCTCAACACCCAATGTAAGAGAGAGTGAAACATCATGCCAAAAAATTACCTTCACCATTTTTCCATGACCATTGGAAAAGGATTAATCATAAATATAATAATATCCATGTGTAATCACATAGTATTCATTGTATTTATCAAGAACAAATATAATTAATGGCATTCAATTCACATAAAAATCATTTAGTAAATCATGAAATGATCAGAGTTGCCTTTCAATCCATTAAAATTAATTTCAATTAGACCATTTAATTCATTTAGGCAAAGACAACATCCATGATGTAATCCATCCAATTAAAAAAAGTAAATAAACTTATGAAAAGATGGAAATTATATT
The DNA here is from genome assembly GCA_963277665.1 of Viscum album. NCBI lineage: Eukaryota > Viridiplantae > Streptophyta > Magnoliopsida > Santalales > Viscaceae > Viscum > Viscum album. The sequence goes on along the minus strand of OY728153.1, from coordinate 283,875,235 downwards.
TCAGGATTAAAATAAGCACTTAGAAGGTGCCTTTATTAATTTGAAAAATTACCTATGAGGAAAATTTCATTTATAAGATGAGCAAAGAAAATATGAGGTGCCCGGATTTAAAAATTAATAATATAAAAAAGAAAATTTCAATTTAAACTAAAGAAAATTAGTTTGAAGGTGTTTAATGGATATAATAAATTAAATTAAAATGGATATTTAAAATCAGAACACCCAAGGGTTGTCCATAAGTTAGGTCTATATCCTAAAATCACTTAACAATGAACACCAAGAGTATTATGAGAAGCATATACCATTTCAAATTCAATGATCAAATTTTAGGGAAACATATGGAAAAGGATGATTCATGGAAAAAAAATATCTATAAAAACAACTCACATTTTAATGAAAAAAATATAACATCTTCTTTAAGGTTATATATGACCCCTCACATGATTGTGGCCTCAGATTCAAAGTAGCTTAGATGAAATTGACGAAACAAATCAATTCCCTAAAATTAGGGAAAAAGATTTTTCACATAAATAGAAATATAGATATGAAGATAAAAATAGAATATAAGGAAGTTGAATTGATATCATACCACTATCTATCCAACAACTTTGACATATATTGATTTAGAATCATTATATAGAGATATAAAAGAACCTAGGAAAGAGAGGAAATGTAATCACGAGAGGAGGAGCATGCTCATCTTCTGGGATTTTTTAGTAGAAATAGAAAAATAGAATGAAAATATTAATTAATTTAATTTTATACATTTCACTTTTAAAATAGGGAGTGCATGATTTGGCCGCATTTTTTGGCCAAACCATGGACAAATCGTGCTACCCCCACTGCTTTAACAAGGCCCCCACACGATTGAGGCACACGATTAATCTAACACACAAAAAATGTGAAAAATATCTCTATAAGGAGTGTTTGAAAATTTGCATGGAAATGTGGCTCGTGTCACATAGTTGATGAAAACTGTGAGGTCTGTACTACATCAAATGGTTACTCACATGATTATTTTTAACCATGAAGTTACTATAAAATCTAACTTATTATCCCATTTCTCAGAGCTCTAAGAACTACAAAATCCTTGAATGCTCCAGGGACCAATTTTAGGATGTATTATAGGCCAACCATGATTATATATAATAATTAAACTCAAAATAATTGTACTATTTCTTGGTGAAAATACAGGTCATTACAACCTCCCTTACATAAAGCAATTATTCACCATGTTGGACATCAGATGGTAAGGATTTATCATCTGAGAATAGATCCTTCCATTGAACACATATATTAGAATCTCATTCCAAGGTCTCATCCTAATTTTGGACATGATTACATAGCACTCGTAGCAAAGGAACTAACCAGCCTCAGAGAGGCTTCATGCCACGATCAATAATACACAGCTAATACTCCTCAAAAGAAGCATCAACATCCAACTTTACCTCATTAAGATTAAATACATGTGTCAGGTCTAGATAATTCTAGTGATGTTAAGATACTTGAAATACAACATGCATTGACTTGTATATCTGTGGAATTTCTAACTAGTATTCCACTGGTCTGATCTATTTCACAACCTTGAATGGTACAATGAATGGAGGTGAAATCAATCCCTACCATTGAATATATTCATTTCCAATCCTAGAAAAGATTCACAAGAAAACCAGATCTACAACAATAAAATCAATAGGTCGTCAATATATATTCGAATATTACTACTATTTGGACTGAGCTATCTATATGGACATTATGATCAATTGGATCTGCTTTGTAGACTCTAGGATGAGTTGTTTTCAATGAAAATATGTCATTCGTTCCTCTAACTAGAACAAAGATTATCATTTTTTCATACCATATTAGGCTTCATAAATATCTATCTTAATGTAATCCTAAAATCTATTATTATAAGATAACTCATTATGGTGTATGTGTTTGTCCCAAGAACCCTTGAAATGGAAGGCACTTGCATAGATCTTGTCCTGTTACACCTGAATCATACACTCTATCTTTACATCAGTCTATCTATGATGAAAGGTGATTAGTAGTCCTATATAACCAAGGACTTATGTAACAACTTCCAGAACAATGACATAAAGTGACTGTCTCTGTCAAATATGATAAAATGAGGATCTCCATGTTGTCGTATGACCTCAATGTTTTATAAACCCCATATGGTACCTTTTTAGAAGGTCTCTTGCATAGGTAAGAAATATGAAACCTTCATCAAAAGATTAATGGAATCCCAAAAATTATCATTTCCATGAGGTGACCAGGTTAAACTAGTCACAAAATACATATAAATATCATCTCATTTCCACTTGAGGAAGAAAAACAGATATAAAAGTCAGATCCACCACTGATGCTACACCATCACTTGCTGATAGGTGTAACATCGAGTGATAAAGTTGGTAATCTCAAATTTATTACCAATCCACCAATACTAGATTTGTAAATCTTGATACGTCTTGGTGACACCAAGATGAACTAGCCATGAGGAGGCATAAATTTCCTACATCAGATCCTCTCTTAGGTCTGTAGGGACCCAAACAGACCCTTGGAAGAGTAAAGTATCATCCACATCGAGGGTCCAACTATAATATGTACTATCAATTTATATGATTTCCCTTAAGATAAGGCCCTCATAATCCGATATCAATAACATTCTTAACTATTTTAGAAGGGTAGAGGTCACAACTAAATCCAGGAGGATAGACTATCCATGATCCTCCTAAACCAAAAAATTTATTTTTGAGAATAAGGCCACGATTTTCCATTCACCAATGGCCTCTTGAACCATATATTATTGAGTCTTCAAACTCAAAACATCAACTATTGCATGAAATTTTCCATGTGTGTAGGCCTGATTAAAATCAAATGATTGTAGGTAATCAACCCATCTACGCTACTTGAGATTGAAATATCACATTGAAAAGATGTACATGTGGATTTCATGATCCATAAATATCCAAAAATTATCTCTATGTAAATAGTTCCTCCAACAGTGTAATGTGTGATCTAAAGTAGCTAACATGAGGTCAAGCATTGGGTAATTCTTCTTATGAACCATTAGTTGATGAGACACGTGTGTGATGACTCAATCATCCTATATCAGAATATCTCCCATCCCGATAACAATGCATGAATATAGACTATATAGGTAAATACTGATTGTGGATGAATCATGATTGATGGAAAATTAAATTAGCCCATCAGATCATAAAACGATGCTTCCTATAATCTTGACAACATGAATCTCACATCCATTTTCGTCAAGTTTATATGAGGCACTATGCGGTGTGAAAAATACATGGTGACGCAACTATAATACTAGGATATCCCCAAGAAACATAGTATTTAAATGACATTATTGGATTTTTCCTTGGAAACTATAGCTCTCAATTTTTTTGGGTCTACTAAAGACCATTATGATATGATTATATGTCCCCAGGAAGTAGTATTATTCAATCCAATGGTGGCATTTAATGATCATAGTTTAATATGATACTCTATTAGTGTATTTAGAGTGATATAAAAATGGTTTGAATGGTTTTTTATAGAATTATAATACACTAATATGTCATCAAAAAAATACTATCATGAATGAATCTAGATATGGGAGGAAAACCGAATTATATTGAGACATTAATGCCACAGGTGTGTTTGTAATATCGAAATACATTACCTGGTAATCAGAAAGACCTTAACTTTTACTATAATCTATGTGAGGTATGTGTGATGACCTAACACAAGCCTTAAAATAACCCATCCTCAAATCTATCATTGAAAAAACTATCACTCATCATACATGTTAAAATAGGTAATCTATTCAAGGCAATAGATACCAGTTCTTGATCATATCTTGGTTTTACATTCTAATATCCACACAATGCCAGAGGGTACCATCCACCTTCTTGGATAGAAGGATTGGTGAATCCATAGAATAAGTAATAGGGAATATGAATCCTTCAGTCTCCAGATCCCCCAAATATTTCTTGATTTCCATAATATCCATAGGTTCTTTCTTATAAGGAGGAATGGTCAATGGTTCTTCTACTAGAACTAACTCAATGGTAAAGTATACCTCTCAAATTGGAGATAGAAAAGAAACATTTTTATGGAATACATCCTTGTAATGATAACATATAGAAGGTAAACCAACAGTTTATAACCCTTAATCATCTAAGACCTGATAATTAAATTTTTTATTTTGAAAAAACTTTTGAGGAAAAGTGAGAAACATAAATAGTTCACACCAAAGTATAAATTAATTCAATAAGGGATTGTAAAATCATTAAAAATAATACTTTAATTATTTTAATCACATACTCTATATATCACTCATTCTAGTTCATTAACCATCATACCAAGATATTTTTTGACTAAGCCATCAAAATAGTGGCCAAATTATCCAATGCTAGGATGTATTCATCAACAATTATCTTATTTTCATTAGAGCCTCAAGCTAAATTTTTTTCTTGATTTCTTATCCACACCCTTTTATCCTCATTGTAATTGAATCAAGTATTCATTCTAAGATTCTATTCACCAGATCCATTAAAGCCTTAATCTTGAAGAGAACTACTAACAATTCTTCATTAGAATTTAGGATAAACTCTATGTGCTTTCCTTTTTCTTTTCTCCCATAATCCTTCTCTACCCTATATCCATGCTCATTTTATTTGGTCTCACTAATCTTGGTATTATTATTTAAAGTTAGAATATCCAAACTCCCCTACATTCATAGGATTGGGTCATCATTCTTCCAACCATCACCTTGTTCTTTCTAAAAGACATTATCTCTATAAGTTTAGGTAGTATGGAATAATTCTTTTGAACATTTTTTCTTACACTAACCACTATAAATACTCCACATCATAGTTACCCTTATGTCCATTCTTCTTCATTGGAATATACATCCCTTTATTATGTGATCCCTTCACACTGTCATCTAAAAATTGGCCATATATCTCTTTATCATAAATAAACTCAATGAAATCATAACCTATTATGGGGTTTTGCTATCATAAAGAAATACACATTCTCAAATAATATAAGGCTTGATTCCCCTTTTCATGAACCATCCTTGAGAACCTATTATCCTTCTTTGACCTTTCCTAAAATTAAAATTCAAAACAATTACCATGATTAATGGGAAAACTACTTTAACATATATTTATCCTACTCACTGGTTTCTCCCAACTCCCCTATAATGTTTGAGATTCCAGAGTCATATCTTCCTAAGTATTAACACCTTTGAGTATCCTTCCTTATCATCCTAGACCATCTCATCCACATTAGGTAAGTGTTATGGCATGATGGATCATGGTTCCACAAATATTACTCCACGGACCGCCTCAACCCCTCCTGTACCAAACATGCCCTCCCTCTGATTGGAAACATCTGATGCTATAAAAAACTGGTTCAATGTAGGTTCATTGGTAGCCTCTGTCTTTCTTATCAGTCATGGAATAGATTCGGGCCCTTGAAAAACCATGTTTCATCGATGACATGATGTAATAAGATGGCCCAATCATTTGTAAGATGAGTAGTAGTCATTCCGATACATAGAACCCATGACTTTCTTCCATCAAATTTATTCCCCAATCGCGATCCAAATCCATTCCATAAGAGGATTTGCAACATTATCTTCTATTTATAATCAAGGATATATTTGTTGAAAATAGTACTAGTTTAACAATCATAACATAATAAGCAGCCTACTAAGTTCCCCAACATACTGATAATCGACAGATTTTGGAATGGAAATGGTAGTTACAGAAAACATACCCAAGGAATAGTAGATGGAACATCATGTTTCATGTTCAAGTCATAAGTCCATTGAAAAAGTTATGACTTTCACTCGTTATGATATTGAGGAACTCTTGACTAGGTGGTAATTAGATGATCTTCTAAGAAGATACTGGTGATATGAGTATTCGGACCAACAAACCTTTTCTATTCGGATTTAGCTCTAGTATCATGAACATCTCATTCTATCTTAGGAACATGCATACCACCCTATTGTGATAAAAATGTCACCCTGTGACGATATCAGTCATTGTGAGATTTTTAGGGAACTAACCAATCCATCCCGAGGGTTACCTCATATATTATCATTTTTAGTATAAAAATATTCCATACAAATAGGTATACACCTATCTTATTGGGACAATATTGACACTAGTGTACGCTATCTGATCAGATACAAAACAGGGTGTCAAGATTTATCACCCCAATAATGTGCTCAATCTCATGACCTTAACTCTTAATGATTTCATCATATATAAAAGAGTGATAATATCATATGTAAATTAAAGTAGACACTAAAGTGGAGGAAACTAAATTAATACATCGGAAAATAGTATGTCTGTAACTCATATATTATGTTATATATTTGACTACATTTAACTGATAAGTAACAAGACCCTAAGTCACAACCTGACTTCCCTGAGCATTCCCACTCTATTGGCTCTAAGAATCATGATTCTGACTACATTTTCCATGACAAACCCCTTGACCTAAATGACTAGTGGTATTTGAGATACTATCCTAATTTGATAATACAATCCCCACTCATAAACATGATGTAGTTATTGATCCCCTATTTATAGGCACTGATGGAAAGCTCATGAAAAAGTGATAGATATTCCCCTTACATCCATGGCCTCGATATTCTACTATACCTATAAACACTAGGGTTTCATATGTCCCAACTTCCTACACATGTGACATATCTCGAAACCATCAATACAAGGATCTTGAATACTACTACCCACATGAGAACCCTTAATTTTTTTCTTGCGCCAGCAATAAGAAACACTGATAGGTATAGGTACTAGAACATCTTTGAATCAAATCATAATATTCCATCATATTACAATCAATAATATAGTCATGGATGGCTATCTCAAATATGGTATGCAACATAAATACATTGATCTATGACCGGATGGTGTATACTGGCCTATCCTCGACTCACATAGAAATCATAAGATCATAACCTGCTATAGTAGTAGAGAAATGGTGTAGATAAGTAAAAAGATATGAATACTAAATGGTAGACATAAACCCCTGTTATAGCTTCAAAAACTCTCTCACTCTATAATCCCTCAGACTCTGTGCCACGAAATAGTCATATAGGTTCATCAAGAAGTCATCCCAGACCATATTACGATTCAAATATCCCTAGGTAATAACATCACACCATGAATTTGTTAACTGTTTTAGCATATATGCATCAATCTTGACCTCCTCCATGGTGTAATCATCAGATGAACGAATATAAAAATAAGTGATTTTATCCAAGACTCAACAACATGTGGTCCACCATCCCATAAAAAAGAGAGAGGATGCTTCTACTGGAACTCCCAAGCTATCTCTTCCATAGTCGAGGTAGGTCTAGCAACACCTTTCATAAACTGCATCATACAAAGGAAGCCCTTAGAGAACTAGGCATTAGTTCACAAATCAGGAATAGGAATAGGTATTATGGGTGGAACCACATGAGGGATCACTGGTGGATAATGGCCTGCCACCTCTGGTGTATGGTCACCAATACATTCATGGAATACTACTGGAGGTCACCTTAGAGTAATGATTCTACAATGAAAAAAACACACCTCAGAAGAGATTTTAACATTCAATAGAGTTACATATAGATATTTAGGATAAATAAATATCCTTACTCTAGAGACAATCGCATCCCTCTTCTTGCTCTAAAATCTTGTTCCTTGTGGTATGGAATGACCACAGTATGACATAAGAACATATGCGATACACTGATACCCACTACTAAGTCCAATTTTGGTTTTAGGTCTTATGTTACATTTAAAAAATGGCCATTTTTTTTGAAAATTTAAACTATTTTTAAATTTTTTCTCATTAATGTTTTGAAATCCCTTTAAATGTTTGAACTAAATGGATATCCATTTACGATCTATAAGGTTCATACACTTGGTAAACTGAAATATAGAATTCACTTAACCTGTAACATAACATGTTCCATCCCATTTGACCAATGGTTCATGGATTACCATTCCATATTTGACAGCATAAGGTTCCTGCATTAACCTATGCAGAAAAAAGCTATTAGGTTAAGGTGGGTATTTTAAGTGTCAACTATGTTTTCTAATTTTCTAAAAGAAATCTTTTCACATTTCAATACATAATAACCAAGGCATTGATAATATGCGATATGAAAATGCATTCTGAAAAAAAATGTCCTGGAAAATGAATGATATATCAGTCATATGGATTCCATAATGATGCAAGTAATTCAATTCCCATATTTCATTATGCCAAGGTAAATTAAATCACATCACAATAATACCAATAAAAATAAAATAATAGGACATGTTCATCACCCAATAGTGAATTCGTATCAATTGTTAAGTGAATAATAAATAAAAATAATTTCCCATCCCAGTTAATTTAGGTTTCCCCAATATGTGGGTTTGTTACATCCAATAATATGTTCAATTGAAAATTCCATGAAATCACAATATTCTATCTAATACCCAAATAGTAATAAAAAAGAAAAATAAACATATGATTACACGTTGTAACATCCCAAATTAGGATCTGCCTAACTAGTTCTCTGAGCCGGTGGGTCAGATGACATCAAGCATGACTCCCATTATTCAACAGGAATCTGACCACTAGTGAGGGTGTAAATGCAGTACATTGAATAGACTAAAAATCATATTATAATGTCACAACATATACAATGAATAACATATAATAGTGGTAGTATATTATATGTTGAAAGTAAAATTTCATTGAACTAGTAACCATGGTAGCAGAAATAAGATACAAAAGATATAATATAAGAACTATTGAAGCATAAATAATAGAAAAATTGAATAATAATATCAAAATACACCAAGGTAGTCTCATATAAATCATTATTTCAAGGAATGGAAATATAAAAATGTGCAACAAGGGGACATATATATAAAACATGCTATATAAAACCACAAAAAGACTAAAGACTACTTTACTAGAATCTCAATAATACTCTTGGTCCATATATTTTATTCTTTAACAATAATTAAATCATGTCAAATGTCTATAGTACGGAACTTTCCCTTATGCACACCTATAGACATATAATCTACTTGAGTACCAAAGGCAGCCTGATTAGGGTGTGAGAAAAAATTTATGTAGCCCACCACCAATAGTTTATAGATGTAATGCAAGTAGATTTCATATATAAACAATGTGAAGGTATAAACAATAATCAATAAATATGAATAAATAAATACCAACCTGCTCAGGTTCTTAATGGACACAAGAAAGATCTACCTATTTCGACTTTGTCTGGAATGATAGTTTGATTGGTAACTATATATTTAATAATAATATATATATATATAGTTTTGTTCTATATTGTATCCATATATATGTATTAACTATCTATGGAAATAGGTATATATATACCTAGATACTTGGTGTTGTTTGGTCTAGGGTGTAACTCATTCATCCATAACTAGTCTAAAAGATCCTATAAGATCTCAATAGGGAATATAATCACTACATCTCATAATGAATGTGATACGTCATGCTCGACACTCTATATTTTGGGTGATTCAACATGTCTACAGCCGAAATAAGGGACGTGGTGCATCATTCTCATCATCCAAATTGTGTCAATGGTGTTACATGAATGCTAAAAACCTGATGTAAAGTCATGTCCATCAAGTCCATTAACAGTCATTCCCAGAACTATGTCAAAGGAGTTAACATTAATATAATAATATCAATATACAATTAACTCTCTTTCATTATATTAATAAAGATCAAATATAACCAAGGGAATTCAATTTAAAATAAAAACATTTAATAAATCCTGCAATGATCGGTTTGACCTTGCCACCCCAATTGAACCATTTAATTCATTTAGGAAAGGAAACCCATCTTGAAGAAATAAATCCAATTAACACAATCCATTTACTTTATCAAAACATGGAAATTCAATTTCATGATCGAATGAATGAATTAAAAGGTACCTTTATTAATTGGGAAGGTTACCTACAAGGGAAAATCCATTAATAATTAAATCCATGCACTTAGGTGGTTCAATGGTTCAATAAAAATTTATATAGAAGGGTGAAATTTCAATTTAAACCCAATAACAACACGTAAGTGGTGTTGCATTCATTTATTAGATTAATTATAATGTGGAATTTTAAGCTGATACACCCAAGGGGGTCCATAATTGAGTTATAGATCCCAAAATTACTAAACAAATCTCAAGAGAAGTATTATGACATGGGTATAAAAAATATAAAATAAATGAACACATTTTAGGTAAACATCTGACAATGGATGGGGTGAATCAAAATGGGGCGGCGATAAAAACAAATTGACTTTTATGGAAAACAACTACACCACATAACTTAAAGCTATAGACAACTCCTCTGTTGATATCATCTTTATATTTAATGTAGATTGGAATAAATAAACGAAATATATCAACAACCTAAAAATAAGTAAAATTTTATTTCACCCAAATAGTGCAATGTATAAAAGGTTAAACTTATAATGGAAGGAATACACATTGAGATAATACATCTAGCTATTCAATTCATTTGATGGATCTTGATTTTGAATAAAGATGTGTGAGATATCAAACAAATATGTGGGAGAAGAAAAGTGCTCATGGGAGGTGGGATTCTAATAATCCACTATAAATGGGAAGGAGAAAGTGGGAAAGTGGTTTAAAAGATTCATTAATTTTATTTCAGGCATTTCACCCTCAAAATAGAGGGTGCATGGTTTGGCTGAATGGTTTGGCCAAATATTGTATAAACTGTACTCACCTCCTTACTTAAGGAGGGGCCCTATATAGGTAAGACTCATGGTTTCTAAAACCATGTAAAAACGATTAAAAATATATTATTCAATAATTTCAGAAAAATTGTATGGTCTTGCACCTATAGTCCCACGGTTATAGAAAAAACATTTATCCCCAACTACATTAAAAGTTTCCATGCATGGTTACCCTACATGGTTATTACTAACCATGCATCCTACCCTATTTTCCCATTACTTAAAGCTCCAGACTCCAAAAAATCCAATATTATCATGGGACCATCCTTAGTCTGTAGTGAATATATACCATGATTAAAAAAGTATTTAATCTAAAAAAAACAAGTTATACCTTTGTGAAAAATATGGGTTGTTACAAATGTCACTATAGTTTCAAATTTTTTCATGTGTTTAGTCCAACTATCAAACTCATATTCATGATAAATCTACAATCCCTTTATATGGTCAGATGGAATCACTCATAGTTGATTCACCAATCTTATGGTAGGTATTTCCTTCACTGTTTAAAAATTCCATGGTCATTTCGGTCGATGAAATATTTGAATTTAGTATAATCTTGGTTAAAAATTAACTATTGTGGTGGAAGGATCAAAGGTATCGAGCTCTTAATACTACCCATGTATCAAACCATATATTTAAGAGTTTGAAGATGGTGACATTATGTTCTATGTATTTTTCTATATGTTTTTATATTGGGGGAGTTGTTCCAACATCCTTTCTTATAACAATTAAAAAATAACATTTATCAAATGCTACTTAATAATAATATACATGGTTCCATTTAGCCAGAATAATACTGATAAAAATATTGTATTCTCTTTTATCCTCCTATACCTCCACTCAATATTAGTCTAATGACTAAAGGCTCATGTGTGTGCCCACCCATGCAATCATACGTGAGTTCATGACCACTTCGTGTTCTCTATCCTTAAAATAATCTTCATATAAGCTTCATGGTCAAGATATGTGTTGTTGATCATGCTCATATGTACACCTAATTTTTTAGTTGTTGAATTACCTACAACACTATTCCAATATTTAATAATTTTTCAAACTCTTACATAAAAGACTTTACAGCTTCATCTAAAATAATATTAACATGGAAGGATACATAGTGATTTATGATAAAATCTCTTACTCGTTAAAGGAAATTATTAAATATTATTTGGGGAAGAAATAGTTTCCCATTATGTTTTTCAAACATAAGTTTCATAACCCTAATTTATTTAAATTTCTATAGAATTATGTAGTGATTTCCTATAAATCATAACCCATTTGTTTGGCTGTTTTTGGTTTAGATTATCACTTAGCCCATAAATGTGACTTTTCCAATTTAAAATAATTAATTTTCAATATGTCATACTTAATGTAATTAAACCACATTCTCAACAATAAACATTTCTTAATCTATGATAGATTCTCATACATATTTTTATAAGTGGATGGATTCTCATTTATAACACCATAATTTGAAACTCGTGTTTTTGTAAAAAAATATAATATTCATAAATACTATCATGTATTCTAAATTAATAAAAAATCTATAATCATCACATTTAAATGGGTGATTTACTTATTAAGTATAAAATACATTGTTTCAATAATTATCCTCCAAGATTTAATACATCTGACATTAAAAACATATTGACATATTTAACAAATATTCCATCAAATTCATTAGGAACAACAATATCCCACTTTGTGTTTGTAGTCTATATCAAAAGACATTTATAAATTCAATATGTACTATCATCTCTTTTAACCCTTTGATGAATATCAAAAAGGTACAATGTATGTGTCTGATAATCACACTTTTTTTCCTTAAACATTATCATTCCAATAGAATCTTCCCCCTTTTCAAATTCAATAAATAATATATATCTTCTTAGAAGAAAGATGACATAATTTGTGATTATATTAAATGATCCTTTAATTAGTTTATACTGATCATACAAGGTAAAAACATATGTAGAATTTAATTTAAATAACCAATGTTATACATGTTTTTCATAAATTGAAAAATATGTGAAACCGTGCTAAATATTTGATTCATGGGGATGTTATAAGTAGATTTATAAATTGGAACATAATCTTTAACAATCTTCAACTAACACATAAAAATGATCAAGTGAAATATGAATAACTCAACCTTGTTACTAATTGTTTGTCAAACATCCCCTTCATAAATGTGTGGAATAAAATTACAACAATACTTGGGAAGAGTTATTTTCCTCACTCAATATATATTTTGTATGAGGATTTCTGGAAATTATAAATTAACATTATGTGATGTTACCAGAGTCTTCTTCCTCAATTTTACCCCTCAAGGCGTGAAATTATTTCCATCTCTTCATGATTGTATAAAAATTCTATGAGGCTTAATTTTCTCCATCTTCCCATGTAGTGATATACTTAATCTACTCCATCAATCCCACATACCTTAGGTAAACAATATACTAAAATAAGTGAATAATGAGGGAACTCTTAACTACTAAAAAGTAACATTTAGGGTTATATTTTTTATCTCATCCTTGTATTCTTCTTCCTTTTATAAAAATAACTGGATGTTCTCTCTTCCCTGATAACAAACTTAGAAATTTTGAATTAGTTCACATTTCATGAATTGACTCATCATGTGAGGTTTTAAAATTTTCTTTAGAGATCAAGGAAAATTTATTGTTGAGTTTTTGAATCAACAACTTCATCATCTTTTATTTGGATTTTATGATAGTTTTAAAATATTTTTATACATGCCTAGTGTTTTTATATCATTCAAACTTATTTTTTATTCTCAAGTCGCCACTTTTGGATGACTCCAAATTAGTCATTAAAACATATATTAAAACCGCATTCATTCCATTATCCTAATAATTTTATTCATCTTTATAAATCTATTTGACATTGTGTAGTTGGTAAGTCCATATAATCAGAAACACTTCCTTAAATTATTTAACTTCATAATCCTTCTCATATAACTTTTTGATGGACTCTACAAAATATAATTTTTCTTCCATTGAATTTTTAATCACATTCCACCATAATTAATTATGAATCACTCCTTATAATATAATCACAATATTCTAATCATTATAATCTTATTTTCAACTTATTCTACATAATAACATTAACGATTGAAATCATTTTTGGTTGAAAATATTTATTGTGTTGTGGAACATAGCTTGTTTTCTATATGTTTTTCAATTTATATACTAAACATAGAATCCCTTTTATAGTTTCCACTTATCTATGGAAGACATATTATACTAGTATGATAATTATTTTTGTCCATACCTCTAACTACACCACAAAATCACTGAATTATAATTTTTCATCATAATATAAAATTTATAATGCTATTTATAGGTGTTTCTTTATATTAAATGTAGCCTTCCATTTTCATGGGTAAATTATTTTATTGGAACATATTCGAGTGTTTTTAATGAGTAATAATATAAAATAGTTATCTTTTTCAAAACATAATAATTTTTTTTTAAAATACCATCTATTATAAAGGAAAATCCATTATTTGTTTAATTATGAATAGATTTACCTTATTACATAAGATATTCATCCATGCATACTTAATATTAATCCCTTATAATTTCTGTTGATTTTTTAAAGACTTATATTGATTTATCTAACTCATAAAGAATTATGAGTAATACAGGTTGTCTCTCAAAAAATCATCTTCATATGAAGACAAATTTTCTTGAATATCACACACTATTTTTTCTCTTTAGCTATATTTAATTTTTCAATAACCATCATTTTATCATAAGTTTCCTTAATTATATCTATATCTACATTAACTTCACCCATTTTTTTCTAAATCTCCTTTTTTTTAGTAGACAAATTTTTATTCACCCTCCAGCATCCACTTTTCATTCTTAAGTAGTATAATTTGTTCAAGAAAATATTACATCTCCTCTCTCAGTTCACACTCCTATTTTTTCCCTTATTCACCATCATCATCACTTCATGAGGAATCAAATAAATTTTTAGATTGAGAAGATAATTTAAACTAATAATGTGATGAAAAATATGAGTTGTATTATTTCTTATTTACTATCATTTGTTTCTTATTATAATTTTTTTCCATTTTGACCTTTATTTTGATTCAATACATTCTCTTATTCATTATAAAATTTAGATTCTCTATACCACTTCTTTGGATGATTTTTTCAATATGAAAAATACAATCACAATTTTAAAATCTCGTGAACTTCATATTTTATCTTCCATTTTATCTTGTTTAATAATTTTATAAAAGAGATGTGATTTAATTTAGATTTTCGTTATGTTATTTATCATCTGAATTACCTGATTCAACATCTTTTTCTTTTTTTACATTCAAATTTCTCGTGGATTCAAAGGAAGCGTCACCTTGGAATTTATTTTTCCAACCTAGACCCTTCATCATTTTATAGGCTATGAGGGTATTTTGAAGTTAATCCAAGGTGAAATAATCCCTATCATCTAAATAAAAAAACCATGGGGTTAAATCTCTCTAGTAAATTTTTAATAATATTCATTGTAATGATTAATCATCCACATTATCCTCAAATCCTCAATTTTTTATAAATATTTTATTTACACTTGTGAAATAATCACATATATTCTGGCCATAATCTACTTCATGCCTTCAAACCTAGTCAACCAAACTTTATATTTGGATTCCCTATTTTTTATATTTCCCTCATAGATGCTTCTATTTTTTATCAAAATTATATTAGTAATTCCAATATCCATTACATTTTTATATACCTTTTCTGATAGAAAAAATATGACAGATATTTTTTTTTGATTTATCATACTTCTCTATATTTCTATTGTTAGTGTGGTTCATAAGAGTACTTTCAATAATAGGTGTAAAGCCTATTATTGCAGAATCGTAAACTTTTGGGTATGAGGGAATGAACTTAGTGCATCATCACATTCCTCGAACTATGAAAATTTGTTAAGTCATTGATATATAATTCATGAATATTCAAGTTTTTTATATTATCAATTAAATAACATGTTTGTATCTATAGAGGGTGCCTGGTTCGTTGATTGCAACCCTCAATATTTTAGAATTTATTTCTCCTTAATTACATATTTTATAAATAGTTTGTTTAAAAAAACAACTAATTAAAATGATTTCTGACATATTATATAATAAAATTATAACAACAATAAACCTATATTATATAAAATTTTATTAATAAATTATAAATTCAAACAAAATAGTATTAAGAACACTTATAAAAGCACATTTTTATATAAAAGAATTTTTCCTTATTATATTTTTTGCAAAGATAAATATATAAAAAAATTTAATATTAATTTCAAAAAATTAACATCATTTTTGACTAAGTATTCTTATATTATCTTAGGATTTTTTTGTAATTTTTCTAAAATAATTTATTTAGGTGAATAATGAAAAGTAAAGTTTTTAAGAATATTGTAATTTTTTTGACTTTATAAGAAAAACATTGATGCATGTAAAAACAATTATTTAGTATAATAGTTATTTTTTAAGTGAAACTATAAATTTTCCATATTTTATTGTTGAATTTATAAAACCTATGATTACCATTTTAAGATCATAAGTATTTTTTCCAAGAAAAAATATTTTTGGTCATATATTTTAATTAAATAATATTTTGGTAAAATTCAGTTCTTCATTGCATTAAAATCCACTTAAGATATAGTTATTTTATTATAAAACAATATATATAATTTTAATTATTTAAATTATTAATTTTTCCCCAAATAAATTATGATTAAAAATAGAGTTTTTTAAAAATTGGTTTTTGGACATCATATGAGTTAATATTAACATTTCTTTTTTATAAACATCGAAATTGAATTTTGTAATATGTATTAAATATTAGAAATTAGTAGATCCAATATTATTTTAAAGGGTTCAATTTATTATTTTTATATAATTATTTTTTATAATATTATATTTAATTATATTGATAATAGAGATAATCTTATTCTCAATGATTTTTTATTAATACTGTGTTATTTATATAAATTTAATTAACTAAAAATATTTTACATAATGTCACTATAATTATTTTTTAAAAATATATATAATTATAATAATCCATATTTAAAATGTATCAAATGGTAAATATAATTTAGAACTCTAAATTGCTGAATTATATATATATATTTTTTAAAATATATATTTTATATATAATTTTTTTTAATTTAGAAGTTAATTTTTATCTTATTTAAAAATTGATTTATATTAAATTTATATAAATTTTTTGTTTATCACGTCAAAATTTGGAAATAGAGGTTTTATTATATTTTTAATAATATATAAATTATATGGTTAAAAATTAGCTACCATGGTAAAAGAGAGAATGGTAAAATGTATAAACCTAATAGTAAATGACTTGAATCAAGTTTAACACGTATTTATAAATTTATGGATGAGGTTTTATTAAACATATCCAACCCAAAAATCAATTATTTTTTTTGTTTTGAGCTTTTTATTCATTAATTGTTTCATTCTATTATTGAAAAATAATGGGTGTCCCAAAATTTCCCTTTTATTCAATTTTAAAAGGGGACACTTCCATCCATTAATTTAACACACATTTCATTAAATTTCATCATAAAATTATACAATTTTATCCTCCTATAATAAAATATTATATTTTTATGACACTAGTTTTAATTATTTATACTGATATGTTCTTTTTCCCAAACACATTCAATAGAATGTTAAATGTACCAAATGTGAGTATTACATAATCCATAACCATTCCTTCTTATTCCATCCCTTCCAAAATTTCCATATCCATAGTTTTATAAGGAGTTTAGTAACATTATTATGCTTAAGTGTTATTAGTTTACTATAAAAATCATTCTTTATTTATTTTCATCCACTTCAAAAAACAAAAGAATATTTATCGTAGTTTTGATCTGGCTACAGTCTCCATGAAAAAATGTATTCCATTTTTCACCACTACTATCCTCACTGGTTATAAGGATAAAAATGTTCATTTTTTTACATATATAATATAATTATGATAATGAAGAATAATATTTTATTCTACCTTTATAACTTATCATTAGTTGGGAAATGAAAAAATGAATCGTGTGTTGTGCAGATAACCACCTATATGAGGTGACATTTGTTGTTTTTAATTTTCATTTTTATTTTTATCCAAAACACTTAAAATATGATTAAAAAAATATAAATTTATAAACAATAAAATTATTCTTTGTTTATAATTATATTTGTTCCCAATAAAAAATTTCATTACTATACACACGCATTAAATTTTGGTAGGTTTATGTATGGGTCGATCTAGCCACATATTTGATCAATGACATAAAACTCTCTTATGGATGCATATGGAAACATAAATAATAAAAATATAATAATTTAATCAAAATAAATAAATTTTTATGGTTGTATAAATGTTATATTAATTATTTATCTTATATTAAAATATTATATTTGATAGTGAAAATTAATATAAAATATAACGATCATTGGTTCCATTTTCACGCCAACATAATATTCAATATTAAATTAAATAAATTACATATTATAATAAATTAACATAATAAATTTAAATAAGTATGAATAAGTTTCCTAATAATATATTTAATAAACTTAATTTTCGTATTTTGGATGTTTAGTGTGTGGAAAAAAATGAATCCAGAGAATAGTAAGAGTTTATTATCTCAAATTTAATTTTGTGAAAAATATTTCTTATTATACACCATTTTATCTTCTTAATTTTTTATATACACCCCTATAATATTATTCATCATGATAAAATCAATATTCATGGTATTTATGTTTTATTTTTAAATGAAATCCTTAATGATTTTTTGGTTATGAATGTTTCTAATAGTGTGGGTTTCTTTGTCTCATTTTCCACTCCATGGGACATATTTGATATTATGATCCATCAATCCCTGTATATGATGTATTAACTGTAATATTTATTTAAAATATTAAAATATCATCCTTTTTATGAGATTTTAAAATCCTTTTCATGATATTCCACCCAAACTACTTTGATAATTATATAACTAATACAATAAGGGTTTCATCGACTAAATTTATCATTCATTAGGTCATTGTCATGCTTATTTGAAAATACATGCCAATAATTATTTAATCATCCTATTCCAATATTTTACATGTTATATCCTCTTGAAATCTAGGGAAATCACTAATTACAATCAATAACCTCATCATTTATAAATTGTTTTTAAAATAACATTATAATACTGGAACGAATCACTCCTAATATTACCAATGAATCTTTTTATACTATGTATATATTTTCTTATTTGAAATGATTATTTAATTAAATAAAACTATTATTTTTTATTTATATTCCTCATAAATAACTTTTCCAATTTTATGAAATGATAGTCTTTCATCATTTCATTGATGTGGTATTTTTCATTAAAAAGCCTAAAAATATTAATAAAGAAATTTCTTATAATTATTTACCAATATAGATTTATTATCCTGATATAATATTTATTTTCAAGGACCATTTAATTGAAACTATTTATAATAATTGCTTTCAAAATCCTGTGTTTTTCATCCTTAATTAAAAAAAATCGAATGTAATTTTCCCTCTATGTTTTATAATAATCATTAAAAGATTTCATGAATTCTTTTATTTTATCACAAATTTTTTCATCCAAGGATTATCTATTAAAATAATATTTTATGGCCACTTTCAATATTTTATTATGATATGATTTCTTTTGAAAATGTGATTTTTTATATCCCATAATTTCAATTTTTTCATGTACTGTTGTTATTTTTAAAAGTTTAAGAAACCCATTATTTTTCCATGGGTTCTTTAATATATGATGACGATGGATTTTAAGTGGAACACATCTGTATGGATGATTATGGGTGGGGAACTATATAAACATCTAATTAATTTTTTTTATGCGGATTACTCATGGGGTATTCAAGTTTAGACAAAATTAATTCTTTCACATAGGCATGGGAATAATGAGTTTAATCACATTTTTAAGTATAGACATAACACATTTGTTCATACATGCATGAGAATAATGTTTTTTCTCCTAAAGATTTCATATTCTCATAATTTTACCACATTTCCATGTTTTAAGTCAAGTTGATCGACGTTCTAAAAGTGTATTTAATTTTCATAATCTTCCATGTTTTTATGTTATTCCATTTTTTAAAAGTATTCAATATCGTTAAATAATTCTCACATGTTTTATGATAATTAAGATATATTTTCATCCATGTCATAAATTTTATGATTCCTTAATGAAAATTTTATGATTTTTTGTTCCTCTATAATATTTCTTATTATTAATATATGGATATTTTATATTTTAATAATATATTTATCATCTTCTTCGTTTTCTACTTCATTTTTATGATTTGATACATTATCATATGTTTTTTCCTAAAAAAGAATCTAATCACAACCCATTAGCATATTTCCACCCCTAGGTGATGAGTATGATTATATAATGTGATATGTCTAAAAATTATTCTATATAATCACAATTAGGGAGTAATGTTTGTATGTGTTCTAAAATATGTTGTTTTTAGAGCTAATTTCTAACATGATAAACCACATCATCATCAGGGTGTGTAACTATTTGTGAGAGATATTATCAAAATTAGGAAATTAATGTTTTTTTAAGTTATTCTTATATTGTTTAATTACATTTATATAACTTGTAGTGATATAATATATGAGGACCTCTATGGGTGAATTAGTGGTGTTATTTTTATGGAATTACTCTCCTTTTAATTTCAAAATTTGGAACTGGTTAAAATTTTTGATCCCCTAAATCATATCTCAAAACCTAACATAGTTTGATTAAATTAATTTAAATTCATTAGTAAAAAAATTATAATTTCTTATTAAATGGAATAATCTTCACGATGTTGTTTATACCTCATCATCTATAATCCACTATCTTCAAAAAAATGTTTTTAATCAAGGAAATTCCTACATTATCAAAATAGAGTTCACCATGTCCCCCTTGAAAATTTCCTCCCAAAATTGAATTCATTGTGTTACGATGAGTTAGAAGATAAACGATAATATTATTGAATTTTTGAAAAATGAAGAACTAATAAAAAAGACATTCACCACTTGATGATAGTTCATTATGATTTTGTGAACCAGTATGTATTAAAATTTACAACCTTCAGGAACCCCATCAGAAAAAAATAATGACTACCACTACTATATTAAAAACATACTCTAATATTGAATGATCTGTGTCCTCATAATTCATTATAATATTAAGGAAGTGGTTCTTCTTCTCCACTGAATAATATACTGACTTTATAGACTTCTCTATCTTTAGTCACAGATGTTACCAGTCTCTTATAATATTAATCAGGAATTAGAAAGACCATCATTGCTTCTTAGATACCTAAATAATATATTTATAAAAACATAAAAACAATAATGATTGATTTTATCCATATTTAAAATATGTAAGTTCCTTGATACTTTTTGGAAGAAAATCACATCATATAAAATATGAGGATATTATTCTAATTTGAATTCTCATTAAAAATATATTCATACTCCATAAACCTATTTTAAATATCCTCTTGAAGTCCTTGCCTATTTCTATTAGATATATAAATATTCCATAATCATTTAAATTCCAAAATATTTAAAATTTATTCCATTCTTATGATGTTAACATATCACATAATCATCTTCCTCAAAAACCTGTGTTTTCAAATTTCTGCAAAATATTTCCATGTAATCATCTGTATGATGATATGTAGGATGTTTATATAGTGAGTAGCTTAATAATAATTGATTAATATGGAATGTGACCAATAGATTCCTCACATACACATATCATAATGGTATCAAAATAATCCTTCCATAACTGAGGTTCACCCTTTTGATTCATGCATTCAACATTACTCAGTAAGGTAATTACCATCATGTATCTTATACTCCCTTGAATTATACACATGTATAATTTTTAAAATTAGGGTGTGTGACTTCCTCCTAGTTTGAAGGGACTCACATTATTATTCATAAAACTATGGAATCTTATATATTTTTCTCTTCTATTCACATGAATAAATGTGTGGATTTTTCTTTCTATGGTTGGTAAAACAATAATACTTGTTACTCATGGTCAATTAGTGTCATAAAATTTTCCATATCATCCAATGGTAGGTCCTTATTTATGTTATATATCTACCTCAACTCACGTTAGGTATACTTCATGGAAGGTACATCAATCTTCATGAATTATGTTTCCCTACTATGAAAATCCCATGGATGATTTCCATTTTTCATAATATTAATATAAATATCATGGTAGATTCATATTTATTTATGTGGTTAGTCTAGCTATCACATTTGTGTTCATTATTTACTTGTCATTACTTCAGGTGAATGGTTAGAAATCATTATGATCAATTCACATGAGTTATAATAGGTAGTCCATCAATTCAATGAAATGACCATGACAATTCCTATCAATTCACTATTTGATGTCAGTTGAAACATAGTTTCTACATGAATCTCATGGTTGAAGGCATGATTTCATAATTCTCTTAGTGCTAGCTACCCTCATATGAAGCCTTGGATTTTAGATTTTTTTTATTATGACATGGAATGATATTTTTTACTATATCGTTTTAATGAGGCTATTCAATTCATGTATCTTCCTGTATCCTATAAAGAATAAAATAATATCATTCGATTTTTAAAAATACTTGATGAGATTTATTTTATCTAGAAAAATCATTATACAAAGAATGTAATCTAAATTAGGTTCTCATTCCACCCATCACAAGAGAGGATTACCACTGAAGCCTCATGTGCGCACCCACCCATAGACCTGCTTATATGTGCTCAACCACTGCATGTTTTATATAATAACAATACTCATCCTCCTCACAATTGGGCTGGATATTGGTGGTCTAGATGGATCCCAATAACACATTAGGTGGCTGTGGTTGAACTGGTTCCCATAGTTGGCTGAAGTTGGCATATTTGTTTTACAAACTCTAAATTAATGTACATATAAAAATTTAATAAAAAACTACTCATATATATGATATTATTCTATTAATTTTAATAAATTTATGGATTATAATTTGTGGGAAAAAATTCCAAACTTGTAATATTGAAAACAATATTTTATTTAAAGACACATGAATATGTATTATTTATTAAAAACATCTCATTAATTATGTCATGTAAAATGAGGGTTTCCTTAACAAAAATAATTTTAATTGTTTAATAAATATCCTTTATGAATCAATACATTCTTAACTGAGAACATATTGATTTATTGAAAAAAAAATCAATCAAATACATTCGTATTAACACTTACATTTCATCTATTAGACGACATGTTTCCATTAAAATTTAATGTAATTATTATTCATGAGATAGTTAGACTTATGTATTTTAAAAAAATTCCATTTCCAATTTTGTTATTATGAACTCATAATTTTAGAATATTTATACTTTCCTTTCAAATCCAACCAAAAACATCTTTATCCAACTCGAATTTGAAAGAAAATATTCTCAACTATTTCTTATTCGTCACAAATGTTGTTGACAACAAATACAACCATCAGTCAATAATTCCATGAGTATGTAGTTATAAATAAAAATTAACTTCTATAAAAAAGTTATTAATATATTTGAAATGATTCATTTTACACACACATATATATAAATAATAATAAATTATAGGATAATTAATTATTTATAAGAAATGAAATACAAATATCTGTGATTAAAAAATATATTTTATTCTAAAAATCAATCTATCAATAAATTACGTGTTTTTTATTTTAAAGTAAACTTTATAATATATAGAGTTTGGTTTTAATAGAATGTATAACATATTTGGAATTAGTACATTAGATTTATGTAATAGGGTAAATATTTGGGGTTTTACAGTGTGTAATTTATTAGATAAATAACTAAATTTTTTAAATTCGGTGAAAATTCCATTAGATGATTTTTAATAAATAAACAAGTATTTCTATTTTTTTAGGATTATTTTTGGTGTTTAAGTAAATTATTATATTAAAAACAATATTACCTCACAAAAATAACATAATTTACATAATAAACTTTGTATTTAAAGATATACCATCATCCACAACATATTCCCAATGAGATGCTCCACTATATTATGTTTAAAGGGACCTCCATCCACACATTCCAAACAATAAATATAGTTCTGTTTCAAATCATTAATTTGACCAAATTCACTCGTAAATATTACATATTCCTTTTTTATCCTCCATTCACAATAAGGATTAAAAATTATGCAATACAAAGGTCTGTAAGTGAAGATCCTACCATTTCAAAACAGGCAACATATTTTTCCTGAAATATTTCATTTATTGTTTTTCATTATAATATTTATTATTTATTTTAAAATAATTTAATATAATAAAATTAATATCTATAGAATTTTGAATTAATATTTTAGTAAATATATATTAATTGATGCCTAATCAGTATTTTGGTATACCATATTCGTGATTGGGTCCCCTTAACTATTAACATTGATACTACTACTATATTTTCATATATAGGATTATAACGGTTTAATGAAACATAAATATAGAAGATTTATGCATTAAAATGTGAATTTATTTTTAATTATATAGTTCTATAATTATAATAAACAAATAAATATTTATTACCACATGACCCTTTATTTTTGACAAAATTATTAAAATTGAACGATTTATAGATTTCTTCCCCGTGAACCACTGCCATAACATATATAAATGTAAGATGTTTTTCAAACTCCCTTCTGATATGATCATTATCATCCAATGAAAATTTATCTTATATTATTTTTTATATATTATATTTATAGTTTTTTTATTTTAATTATTTATGATACCTATGGTTGATTCTATCTTCCTACTTTGTGAACTTGGAATGGGGTATTCGATCATTGTTTCATCCAATTGTTCACTTGGTCTCTTTCTCTCACAACATTAAAATATTATTTTAACTTTCTTTGTACATTTTTCTTCCATGATATTTAAATAATTTTTTATATTCTCCTACATTATTAATAAATAATTTTATTTATTTTTATTTTCATAAAAATAAAAAAAAATTAAACATTATTATTCACAATTTTCATATAAAAATCCATTTTCATATCCATTGACTTTAATTAATGTTTGCAAAAATATGTTTTTAGTCATTGTAAGTGTCTTAAAAGTGTTTTTATTATACTTAATTGCATATAATATTTTTATTTTATATTTTAAAAAAATTAGGAAATAACACCCCTATTTATTATTTTCTTAAACATAATAAAAGTGTTATTAAAATACTTATTGAATTTATTATAATTTTGCTTCTTCCATTGATTTATTTTTAATTCATTTAAAATTAATTTATTTCCCACTTTTAAACTACCCTTTTTTTATATTTCCTCAAATTATATAGTCATTTACAATGTTGGTATCATGCACATTCATTCTTTAGGTTTTTTTCTTGGAAAATGATTATTATATGGAATATTGTTTTACATGTGTTAGTCATGTTATTTTTTCTAATGGTTTTTTGTTCATTTTTATGTTCATATGGAAAAAATATATATTTATAAATCCATATTTTATTGGTGTAATTATCGTTATATAGCATTAAAATGTATTGGGTTAATCACTACATATCGTGATATTCTTATGCATAAGACATGGGTTGTTAACCCAATCCAATATGTTATAAGCCATCCATTTTTATGTTAATCCACTATGTATCGAGACATAGATAGTTTTACAAGTCCACTATGTTTTCAGTTTCCTAGTTTTCCCATTTACATATGTTTATGATATCATAAAATTGCATTTCTTCCACTTTTTTATTTTCTGTTTCATTTTAATGTTTTTAAAGTTTATAATTTAAAAGATATGATTTCCTCTTACTCGTGTTATGTAATTTAATTTTTTCCACACATAAATTTGAACTTATGAATAATTTATTTATTGTTCATGATCATCAATGTATCTAAAATTCATATCTCCCATTTATTTTCTTTTTTTATGGTATTTAGCATAACATTTTCTTTGGTTATGTATCTTTTCAGGATTTACTACATAGTGATACATATATGAACGAATCATTTGTGGAGAATTTTAGTATATATATATCTGTGTTTTAGTATATAATATGTGGATCTATATCTAATATAATGATATAATAAACATTTGGGATCAATAAGATTATTTCTAATATTGCTTTGTTATGTTGGATCTTGTAAAATGATGAAAAAAATTTATGTGTATTTTGAGTTATCATATTTTGTATCTAAGGGGTGATTTTTTTATTTTTTATATTTATTTATGATTAATAATAAAATAATATGTAAATATATATTAGTTGAAAAAAATTTATGTACGTTACTATATAATTTTATTGAATTTTCTTAGAAATATTTTTCATTCTATTTTTTGGATATTGTCATTACAAAAACTATCCACATTGATTTTAATCAATGACTAGAATCATGAGGAACTATAAATCCAATTAATGTGTTTGAAAATTAGATGATTATACCAGTGTAAAAAAATATGGGATGGGATATTTTGTGGTAAATACTTTCGACATGATTTTCAAGCTATCTATAATTATGAATAATAACCTTAACCATATTAAACTCCCAAATTCATTAAATAAGAAACAATTCCATGTCAATTTCATCATATGAATCTTAAAATAACAATTCTATAAATTATTACATACAATAATTTCTTAATGGTGGACTAATTTTATAGAGTATATATTGTCAATCATTCAGTGATCTGAACATAAAAAAGTTTGGTTTTTCTATTTATCATTGGGATTATAAATTAGATCAATGGTTGATAATGATCAATAACAGGAAGATAATATATAAAATTAAAAACCTGTAATGGATATTTTATAATAAAAACTATTTTATTCTTCATTTCATGATGGAGTGGAAATTCTTTAGGACTATAAAAAAGTATGATGAATGAATTAGGTTATATGAGGTGACCTTTATAGTAAATTTATGGTAAGACTCTAGATTTTCCATCAAAATAGAATGTAAAACCGATTGATTCTTTAGAAACTTTTAACTAAACCTTATAAAATCAATAAAATGAGAATTATTAAAAATCTATAAAAATATAATTAATTTTTTATTGTGGATATAACACTGGAGCATGTTAATAGACTCATGGATTTAGGAGTGGGATGAGAAAAATGTGGTCTCATAAAAAAATAAGTGATAAAGCTCATATAGGGGATATGATCTAATTGTTCACATAACAAAAAATTCGGAAGAAAGTGACATATAATTTTATAAAAGAACCTAAAAATGAATCACGTGTGGTAAAAAGGTCACGAAGAAAAATAATATTTTAGAGAAATATAAAATATTCAGTTAATAAGATAGAGGAAAATAATTTTTTTAGTAAACCAAAAATATATAAGTAATCAAACTTGTAATAATTTGTGGAATGTACTAAAAGATGCACCCATACATGGGTTAATGTGTAAAAACATTCTTAAATAACGATAATTACAAAGAGAAAGGAAGTGAGTCTGTTATCACTAAAAAAGAAGCAGATCACGAAAATATGATTGTGATAGGTACACTTATTACATACTCAATAACAATTGAAATATTATTTGATTATGTATATATGAATTATTTTATATATTCTTAGTTTTCAAAGAATATTTATTCACCCCCGCAAATATTGGATGATGAGTTATTATTAAAAACACAAAATGGTTGACATATTTATTCCTGAGTATATTAATATAGACTAATTGATATTTTTATGATGACACTTCTGGAAAAAGTACTTATTCATCATCTGGTAGAATTTGATTAAATATTTGTCAAAGATTACTTCTCCCAATATGAACCTAATATAAATTATTATAATAGGTAAATCTCATTTCATATCTATTATCATCCTATGATATTATATCAATTTAAAGAGGATTATAGACTCCCTTTGAAAACCACACCACTAATATGGGTCTTAATATTGAATAATGAAGGATATTTTCTCAAATGGAAGGAGAAGATATCAAAATTGAATATATTCCATTTTTTAAAAAAAAATTATTGATGTTTTTATAGAAAATAATTATTTACATCCTCCATATCAAGAGGTATAATTGTAAATATATATTATACTTAGGGGAATTCCAATATTGGTGAGATATTTTAAAATAGAATATATTTATTTATAAGAATTTAATAAGAAACAATAACAGTATTTGAAAAAAATGTTGTATATACCCCAATACTTCACCATTCGGTGTATCATGATTCTTTTATAATAATGAGGATTTATATATGGGACTATTCATAAATTTTCATGAAATTAAAATGATCCCAATAAATAAAAAGTATCCTCAACACTGTATAGATAAATTGTTCAATATACATAATATATTATAATACTTGTAAAAAGTGGATATTTGTTCTAAATGTCAGCAATTAATCATAAAAAGGGAGATATAATTATGAAAATATTTATTAAATGATATTGATACTATGAATTTACACTCAAAGATATTACTATGTATTTTTTGTTTAAAAAAATGTTATTTTGATTACCATGTTTTACACACCACTCTAAACTAAAACAAATAGTGAAACATTTTGTTGAGATAACATGTTATAATGTTATATAAATATTAATACACTATGAGAATACAACATGAACCATTATTAATCTAATTATAAGTAAAATAAATTGAAAAATAAAAAAATATAATAAACATGAATTTATTATCTTCATGGTTTTCTGTTAAGATCATACCTTCAATTATAACTTGGTAAATAAGGAAATGTAGTAAAAATATAGTATATGTGTGGAGAGATAAGTAAATTAATACAAGGAATGAATTTAGTGATATATATAATATAGGAATTAAATCAGATTTTTTTATATATGGACGTTGGAATATTGATTGTTATATTTAAGGTCATAAGAAATATAATAGTTGGATATATAGTCATTTGATATAAATTAATCCAATAGGTATGTTGAATCTATATCAAATTGAAAATAATATAAATAATAAATAATAAATAATTTTGGATTGAAATTTAGAGATAATATATAATTATATTATTTTAATATAAAAATATATTTTTTTGTGTTGCATATTCTTATTAAGGAAGGATTTATGTATTTAAAAATTTTAAATAAATATTATAATACCAATGTACTAATAAAAATAAATTTTTAAAAGATTAATAAATTCTTTTAATAAGATGTTGTAAAAATTATTTACTATTAACGAATGAAAATTTTTAAACAATTTTTTTAGTTATTATATATTTTGATCCTGAAAAATTGAAATTAATGGCCATTAAATGATAAAATATGTAAAAATTATAAAATCAAAAAATAAGTCATTTAATTAGTAATAGATATTAAATAATATTAAGAATACACATTGCTTAAATATTCATTTTTATATTAAAATTATTTTTCAATATATTTGATTTTTTTAATTAAAAGTTAAATTTATCATATTAAAAAATTTAAATGGCTTAAATATATTAAATTTTGTTAATTAAGTCATATAAATTAGTTAAAAATGTCAATTTCATTTATATAAATCAAAATAAGTTATATTGCTAAAAATGTTAGTTACTATGGCAGAGTTTTTGCTTCATAATGGAAGTGTTGATAGCCCCTCCAACTACGGCAAAAAAGGCATTTAGCGGCGGTTTTTTTTCGTTTAAACCGCAGCTAAATCGATTGGCAGTGGTTTTGAAAAACCGCCGCTAAATCGAGCGTCGGGAAACTATTTCGCGGCGGTTTTCAAAACCGTCGCAGAACGTTTCGCGGCGGTTTTTTAGCGGCGGTTTAAACTGCCGCTAAATGATTTAGCGGCGGTTTTTTTATTTTTTAAATTTTTTTTAATTTTTTAAATTCTTTTTTTTAATTTTTGTTATTTTTTTTATTTTTATTAAAAATATATATATATATATATATTTATTTTTTGTAATTATTTTATTTATATGTTTATTTTATTTATTTATTTTTTTTATATATTTATTTTATTTATTTTTCGTATTTATTTATTTTTTTATTTATTTTTTTATTTATTTTTTTATTTATTTAGTTATTTATTTATTTATTTATTTATTTTATTTCGTATTTATTTTATTTCGTAATTATTTTATTTCGTATTTATTTTATTTATTTTATTTTATTTATTTATTTTATTATTTATTTTATTTTATTTTATTTATTTATCTTATTTATTTATTTATTTATTTAATTCCTTATTTATTATTTTTTTTATTTCGTATTTATTTTATTTATAATTTTTTTTATTTTGTATATATTTTATTTCGTATTTATTTTATTTATTTATTTATCCATGCATGCACATGCACATGCACATGCACATCCACATACAATATAAATAAATTCTGCGTTTGGTGAGATTTGAACCCCTAACCTCTTGCATATTTTCCAAAGACATTACCACTCCAGCAAGCTCGCCATGTGTTTAATAAACAGAATTTAATATACTTATATATATTAATTGAAAAAACAAATAATACATAAATAATAAATATAAACTCAATAATAATAAATAATAAATAATAAATAATAAATAAGGAATAACAAATAAGGAATAATAAATATAAATAATAAATAAATATAAATAATAAATAAATATAAATAATAAATAAATATAAATAATAAATAATAAATAATAAATAATAAATAATAAATAATAAATAATAAATAATAAATAATAAATAATAAGTAATAAATAATAACTGATAAATAATACATAATAAATAATAAATAATAAATAATAAATAATAAATAATAAGTAATAAATAATAACTAATAAATAAATATAAATAATAAATGATAAATAGAAAATAATAAACAATAAATAAATAAAAATAATAAATAATAAATAATAAATTAATATAAATAATAAATAATAAATAATAAATAAATATAAATATAAATAATAAATAATAAATAATAAATAATAAATAATAAATAAATATAAATAATAAATAATAAATAGAATATAATAAATAATAAATAAATATAAATAATAAATAATAAATAATAAATAAATATAAATAAGAAATAATAAATAATAAATAATAAATAAATATAAATATAAATAATAAATAATAAATAATAAATAATAAATAATAAATAATAAATAATAAATAATAAATAAATATAAATAATAAATAATAAATAGAAAATAATAAATAATAATTAAATATAAATAATAAATAATAAATAATAAATAAATATAAATAATAAATAATAAATAATAAATAAATATAAATAATAAATAAGAAATAGAAAATAATAAATAATAAATAATAAATAAATATAAATAATAAATAATAAATAATAAATAATAAATAATAAATAAATATAAATATAAATATAAATAAATATAAATAATAAATAATAAATAATAAATAAATAAGAAATAATAAATAATAAATAATAAATAAATATAAATAATAAATAATAAATAGAAAATAATAAATAATAAATAAATATAAATAATAAATAATAAATAAATATAAATAATAAATAATAAATAAATATAAATAATAAATTATAAATAAATATAAATAATAAATTATAAATAAATATAAATAATAAATAAAAATAAATCATAAATAAAAATAAATAATAAATAAATATAAATAATAAATAATAAATAAATATAAATATAAATAATAAATAAATATTAATAATAAATAATAAATAATAAATAATAAATACATATAAATAATAAATAATAAATAAATATAAATAATAAAAATTAAATAATAAATAAATATAAATAAAAAAAATAAAAAAATATAAATAATAAATAATAAATAAATATAAATAATAAATAATAATAAATTATAAATAAATATAAATAATAAATAATAAATAATAAATAATAAATAAATATAAATAATAAATATAAATATAAATAATAACTAATAAATAATAAATAATAAATAATAAATAAATATAAATAATAAATAATAAATAGAAAATAATAAATAATAAATAAATATAAATAATAAATAATAAATAATAAATAATAAATAAATATAAATAATAAATAATAAATAAATATAAATAATAAATAATAAATAATAAATAGAAAATAATAAATAATAAATTATAAATTATAAATTATAAATAAATATAAATAATAAATAATAAATTATAAATAAATATAAATAATAAATAAATATAAATAATAAATAAAAATAAATAATAAATAAAAATAAATAATAAATAAAAATAAATAATAAATAAATATTAATAATAAATAATAAATAATAAATAAATATAAATAATAAATAATAAATAAATATAAATAATAAAAAATAAATAACCAGTTACAAATAATACATAATAAATAAATTAATGTATATTATAAATAATAAATAATAAATAATAAATAATAAATAATAAAGGAAACACATGAAAAAGTATGAAAAGACGTGATAAGGGATGAAAAATCATGAAAACACATGAAAAAGGATGGAGAAGCATATGAAGAATGAGACATTATAAAAAATGAGAACGCATGAAAACTCGTGACAACTCTGGAAAACTCCTTAATAATTCAACATAACCATCATAATAACCCATAAAAAACCATTGATAAAGATAAAAAGTCATGGAAACCCAAATAAACAGTAATAAATGGAGCTACCGTTGAAACCCGTCAAAACGGTCATAAAGAGACAAAAACATTGGACTCACATTAACGGAGATAACTTATGATCCGAGAGTCTGTTTTAGATCCGCGACCTGTCAAATCAAAGATCCTAAAAAGCTCTTCAATCTGAAAGGTGAAAGAGTTTGAATGGACTGACGGATCGGAAGTTATGACCATTTAAAAAAAGATGACGGAGAACGGGTGCTTGAAACGAGACACTGAAAAACATAAAAAACCCGATACCCACTAAAAAGGCCATAACATATGATCTAGGAGTGCATATGGGCGCCACGACCAGTCAAACCGAAGCTCATGGAACGAGCTATGATTTGGCAGGTTGAGGAGGCCAAACTGACACGCAGATTGAATGTTAGGTCTGTTTGAAGACAAGTTCGACGGGACACCAGTGACGGAAATGGGGTTTTGAAGGCCTTCGGAGGGGTTTGGGGGTCGAAAAAACCCAACAAATGCATGCTTGTGTCAAATTGGTGTGTAGCTCTCTTCGCTGGATTCGATTTGATATGTGGTAGAGCCCAAACGGATACCCGGAGCGAAAGTTATGGCCGTTTGAAGTTGGAGAACATTTTTCAACTTTTTTATAACTCTAATATCTTCCACACCTTAGACCGTCTCCCGGTTTTGATTATATATGCCTCTAGATCTCTTCATGAGATTCGATTTGACTGGTCTTGGTGCTTCAACGGACGCCTGGATCAAAAGTTATGGTCGTTTTAGTGATTTCGGGGTTTCTCACGTTTTTTTTTCATTTCATTTAGCGGCGGTTTTACCGAAACCGCCGCTAATCCTCAAATAAAATTAAAAAAAATAAAAAAAAAATTAAAAAATAAATAATTTTTTTTTGTCGTTTCGTGGCGGTTTTTAAAACCGTCGCGAAAAAACCGCCGCTAAACGGTGGTTTTCTTGTAGTGTCCCCTAATGTAGGGGGGGTCTATCTCTTTGGGAGGGCCCCAATAGAGGTGTTCACATTCCCAACATCACTCAAGTTGAATCTCTCCCAATTACCCCAGATATCACTCCACCGCTCTTGGTATCATGGTTAAAGATCATATTTCCAGTTGATGAACTCTCTGATAATAAACTATTTTCTATTGTGGTTCTATATAATCTCACATAGGTTATAATATTTTACCATTTAGAACCATCAATATAAGTCATTGATTAGCATATTGAATTTGGTGTGTGGTTTAAAAAACTAGGTAGTGGCAAGGCTTCCAAAACCATTTTAATTTTCTATTATCTGTGTAGATATGGGGGTGATTACAATGTCCCAACCCCACATTTTACATATCTGTAGATCTCTTACATACCATTTGATGTGTTTTATTCCTGTGATCCAAATAAATTACGATGATACTTTAACAATTGTTTTTATTTCCCTCTATGGTATCTCACTTCAGATCTATAATTCCACTGTTCTAAACCTCTTTAGATACATAATCAATAAATTATTAAGAGATGATTTAAGAATACTAATTGGGATGTGTCCTTTTCAAGCCATATTATGTGTTCAATTATATATGTATTTAATTATACACTATATCATATAGATTGAAACAGAGGATATATCCTTTCCTAATAAGAATATTCTTTATAAGGTTGGAATAAGTATTGTCACGTTTTTAACCATCAGGTGAAAAACAATGATCAATCTCGCAATAAACATTCTTAAGAAGGGATTCAAAATAAAGATATAAATATAGAAGATCTTTTAGATCATGTGGTTGATTTAAATTTTGTTTCTACGAGATGGTATGCTTATGTCAATGGTTCAGATTTTGTTTTATGAGCAAGGGTGACAGTTTTGGAAAATGTGTAAGGGGTAGGTTGAATAATCACATTTAATGCCCTGAATTGCATGAAAATATTGAATCTTAGATATTACTAAGGGAAGGAGTTATCCACTGATGTTCATCTATCATCCATAGAAATTTTATAAGATGAAAACTCTAAATGGGATATTAATTATATCATTAACCCTTAGATCTGTAACAGTTAAGAATATTTGTATCATGTTTCTCTACTATTTTATGTTCAGATTGTAACTACTACTTCATTATTAGATTTTGACTCATTATTTAACCCATTACAAGGATTAAAGGAAGATTTTTTTCTCTCAATAATAGAAATTTGAATATAATGGTGTTAAATGGACTTATGCATTGGATTTAGTTTATATACTAGAGAAAATATATCAATTAGAGAAAATATATCCCAATAACTTGGTGCCACAGAAAAAAATATTTTGGAGTTAAAGGTGTATATGTTCGATGTATAGAACGTTTAATTTCAGTTAAAGGAAAATAATATGAATTAATATAATTGGGATATAGAACTCTTGATTGATCTTGAGCAATAGTATTGGCATAACATAGTTGTTATTGGTGTTGGAGAAAACATATACTAACCAGTGTCACAAGAATTTGAAGAGGATAATTAGGTTATAGATCTATAAAGAATATGTAGAAAATTTGGAATGAATAAATCATTGACATTTGGGGTAAAATGACCAGATTTTTTACATGAATATTTTGTCATTTTTAATTTAAACTACATAATATTTATTGAATCTAGGATCTAATGGTTTAGTTTCCTAGGAAACTTTGGCACATACATAAATGATATATAATAAAACATAAATATAAATTAAATTATTCATATATATCCTTATAAAAATTATAATAAATTGTTTTTATATGCATTAAGATGAGGATATATATAAAAAAAATGGGTGAACTTAAAGCCTAGATAAAGGAGGAATATGGGACAAGAATCCATAGTACATGGGTGAGAATCATCAACATGTTCATATAATAACCATAAGATCGTCATCATAATCATATAGGAAACATTTGATAATGGATTTGAATTTGGATTTTTCAAAATAATGAAACAACATAATGTATTGGTCAGATACAACTTATAGATGTAAAAATAGCTAACATCATGTTCACGCATAACATATGTGAATAAATGGAAACACAATCATTGTGAATAAGGATAAAATCATATTTAAAAATAATTAACATTATATCGTGATACATATCACATTACACAATGAGTTGAAGGGAAATATAATTCTAGGATCTCCTCCTAGATCATAAATTGATCATAATCAGGAATTCCACATGAAGGATAAAATCACCAGTCATGAAATAACCCATGGAAATGAATGGGTTCCATAAAACATTTCACATATCACACATCATAAAAAAACAATAGGATACCCAAATGAATAATGGATTTAATACTTATGTATAAAATATAATTTACTTCTTTGAATGGATAAATAACTTAAGATGATTCAAGAAATGTTTTGCAAATTAAAGTCTTTTTGAAGAAGCATTATAAATGGATTAGTAAACATTTTGGATGGTTTGAAACATGTATATCCCTAAATTAAAAGATAAATTACATTAAAATGTTATATTTTGTATATTATAGTAACATTCACACTGAAAACAATATAATATAGGAGATAACCCAAAAGAAACGGTTTTGGGTTTGAGAATACCTTTTACCTTAAATCCCACATTATTTCATCATTTTTTACCTAAAAAATAATAAAATTTGATTTATTAAAAACAATGAATAAAATGATAATTATTTTTATCTATGTCACTATTTATCAATTATAATCATTTTACTATATTTACTAATTTCCAACATTAGAATGGAACATTTTTAATATCATGTTTTCCTTAAAAATGTCCCATTTTGTTTGGATTTTATTATTTGATTCATAGTTATTTATACATTATTATAATCAATTCCAAAATAATAATATATATATATATATATAATTTTAAATAAAATACAATTTATTATAAAATTCCTTATGGATAGTGATATGTCATGAATTGTACACGTCCTTGTTGGCAGTTAACCGACTGTTAATGGGCCATTTTCTGAAGATAATGTATAGAAATTGTGAAATATATTCACATTGTAGATTTTATTATTTATGTCTAATAACACAAATATTATTATTTTATCATATTAAATAATTAATCATATATGATTTCTGTTTTCAAGGTAATGATAAAAAAGTGTAAGATAATAGGAAAACACAAATAAGAGTAAAAGAAAACAAACCCTCTTATCTGTGTTGCTTCTCTTGAATGACACTAAACTCCCTTGATGCATGGAGTTGGTTACTCATGATCATATGTAACAATAATTAATGGATTTAGGGAGAGGTTATTAGCATATTTTTATCTTTAATAAGTGATGAAGGATTGATTTTACCGTTGTAGGGATAATGGTTTTTTATACAATAGGAGAGGGGTATTTTTGGAATAAAATATTGAATAAAAAAATATATCCTAGGTAAACCTTATAATAGTGATATTAATTTTATTATGTATCATATATTAAGAAAATATAATGTTTTTAGGCATTTAAAACCCTTTATAATTATATATAAATATTTCATTATAAAATAAAGGTGAAACGATGAAAAATTGTAATTTTAATCGAATACTTTAATCTTTATACATTGGGAAAATAATTTTTAGGTTTTGAAAATATGATTATTTCATTGGAATGACTCATTTATAGAATATAATATGTTATTTTTTGATCAAATATTTCATTAATTGGTTAATTCATAATTACATCATGAATTATATCATTCAATATACACCAGTTATAATGAAATTGTAAATTTATTAGTCACCACAAAATTGAAGTATTTCATAAAATTACTAAGAAATTAACCAGAGAAAATTTTTACGAGATTATTTAAAAAATGAAATTAATTTTATCAAAATAATTCTATATCATATGTTTCTTTAAATTTTTAATATAAAATTTTAAATTTTTATGAAATACCTTAAAATACATTTTATTAAAAATGAGCTTATATGTTATTTGAGTTTTTAATCAAGATCATTATATAATGGAATTATAATAATTATATTTAATTTAATTATTCAATATAAATATAATTTATATTTCATTTTATTATTTGGAGGTTAAATTACTATTTCAACTATCATATTTTTATTCCTAAAGTTCTGATTATTATTCGATATAGTCTGGTCAATATTTTTATTTCTACATTACCTCCTATAAATAATACTATATTACTACATTCAACATTAAAAACAATTCATTAATTGGATAACATTTCCATTTTCCAATATTTTCAGTGTCTTAGTTATATTTTCTTTTATTTCTATAGTGTTGGTCTTGGAGGTGATGATTCCAACAGATTAGAAGGATCATAATTTTCACATTCTACATTTCATAGTTTATATTTTTTATAGTTGCAATGTTTTGAATTTTCATGGATTTAGTAGACAATTATTGTAATGATATTTGTTTTTGAAATAATTTTTTTTGTATATTTATTTATTTTATATGTATAATACTATATAATATAATATAATTTAAATTTATTTCAATAAAAATATCATTTATAAATTATGGGTTGTTACATTATTTCCCCACATTAGATAATTCACCCCTGAAATTTCAACTAATATACTATGTTAGGAATATTAGATTATACTTTTGTTTCATTTAATCCTCTAGTTCCTGCATCACCTCTTCATATTTATGGTTCATCCACAACTCCTTGAATATGTGAGTTGTCTTATTGTGTAGAACATTGTCTCTAAATCATAAGATCTTCACTAGAAACTCCTCATATAAGTTGTCATTATGTGGTTGTACCACCACCAGATTTAGAACATATGAGGTATCAAGAATGTACATTATTAAGGGAGATATATGGAACACATCATGAACATGAGCCATATTAGTTAAATGTGAATTATGATAAGAAACTAACCCTAAATGATCAAGGATCTATAATGATCCATATATCCAATAACTAATATTGAAATTAATTAAAAATCACATGGCTCTCTTATAGGGTTATTTTTTATGGAAAACTATGTCTCCAACATCAAAATACATCATCCATTAATATTTTTCATCAAGGATCACTTTTAATCTTGATTTAGATTTGTTAGGTTATTGGAAGGCTTTAACATTCTCATTGATCTCTTCAACAAGATCAAATCGAAGAATATTTTTTTAATCAACATCATTTCGATGAGTAGGATTTTTACATCACTTCCAATTCAAATATTTATATGGATCCATTGTAATACTTGAGTAGAATTAATTTTTGTATGACAACTCAACTAAGGAGATATATGGAACCCATCCTCCTTTATGTTCCTTTGAGAAGGATCTGAACATGTCCTTGAATTTATATATATACCTTTCAAACTAGCCATTAGTTTAGGAGAGATAGGCAGTAATGAAATTCAATTCAGTATTCAGATATTTTTGAATAATTTTCCCAAATTTATATGAGAACCCTGGATCAGGATTGGAGATGATCTAAAGAAGTTCACCATGAATCCCCACCACTTTCTTTACAAATATCTTGGTAATTTTCCTGAATAGAAATATATTCTTTAATAGTGATAATGTGGGTAGTCCTGGTGAGTTGATCAACCACAACCCGTATCAGAATTATTCATCTATATGTCTTTGAGGGACTAGTGGAAAAGTCCAAGATGGTTTTATAACATTTCCATGGGGGTGTGGGTAATGGTTTCATCATCCCCTTGTATTTTTGAAACATAGTATTAACTTTTTGACATGCAAAGAACATTGATGTTTAATCCATGATCTCATTCTTCATATTGTCCCACCAAGAGTTCTCCTAGAGACCACAATACATCTTTGTACATCTAGGAAGGGTAGAGGAAGATGATATATATACATTATCTAATATATCCTTGTTCAAATATGTTTATGATGTTACAAAACGTGGATTTCAAAATTTAATGAAACCATATTCATCAATATGAAACTCATGAAGCTTCCCATTCATTACTGAATTCACCCAATTTTGAAGCTACAAATAATCCCATTTGTTCCTCATTAATCTTATCTGTTTTAGATGGTTGGGAAATCATTTGGGAAAAGAATAATTTATTTCATGTTTATTTGAATTCTAGATATCTCGTTTTTAGGGTTGTTCTCAATCCACATCAACGATATAGTAACATGATAATTTATACTAAAATCATTAGCATCCATGTTATCCTTTTCTAGATGGGTGTAAATATAGAAATCATATTCTTTATTTATCTCTAACCATCCTTGTTTTGTGAATATATATTTTAGATTCCTATGATCATTATACATGTCAATATTATCACCCCAGTTGTAGTTTCACCAAAGATTCACCACAAAGATCACAATTTATTTCCCTTGATCATGTAATAGGTAGTTTATCTCAAGGATATTCATATTTTAGGAGGCATAGGATATCACTTTGTCATTTTACATGATCACACAACATAATACTCTATTTTATGAATAACATTATATAAAAAACCTTCTCCACTTGATGATAGTGTGAGTATAGGTGTAGTGATTAACCTTTTATTTATTAATAATTCTTTCCTAAAATTCTTCAATCTATACATAATTTAATTATTTCTATGTTAAAATTGTTAGGGGGATATACAATCATGATAAATATCTCATAAAATGTTAGTTGTACTATTATAAGCTAAGAAAACAAAAACATTCTACATCAATAGTGGGTCTAGCCATTCCTAAATTTCCATTGTGTTTAAACAGTCTATAGAAATTCTTTCATTTATGACCACATTCCCCAAGAACATTACTTGTTTCATCCAAAATTTATACATGCTGATAATAGTATATATTTCCGTCTTTCATAATGTCTCCAACACAATTTTTTAGGCGCTATTCATGTTTCTCCTTTGTCCTTGAGTAAATAAGAATATCTTGAATAAATACTACCATCTATTTTTCAATATAATGACTAAATACTCTATTAATCAAAGATCGGAATTTATTAGGGGAATTATTAAGTCTTAAGGGAGTTATTGTTAACTCATAATGACTGTACCATTCATTAATAAATATCTTCCAAATACATTCCTTCTTTAGCTTTAGATGGTGATAACTAAATAGAAGATCCACTTTTGAGAAGTAATGAGGTCCTATAAATTGATGAAAAAAATTCAGAAATCCTTTGTATGGGTACTTTTTCATTATGGTAATTTTTTTATCTCTCTATATTCCATACATAGCCTTAGTAATCCATCATTTTTCTTTACGTGGAGAACTAGTACACCCAGTGGTAATTCACTAGGGCCTATTAACCCCTTTTCAAAATATACTAGTAGGTACTCATTTAACTCCTCCAATTTGATAGTTCCATTACTATAGGATAATTTCTAAAAAAGAGTTGATCCATGTATAAGCTCTACTAATAACTCTACCTCAAATTTTGGTGGATACTAAGGAAACAATTTAGAAAATACATTAGTATATACTATTACAATGGTAATTTCCCCATGGTTAATACTCTCAATTAAATCAAACATTTTGGAAAGGTATGTGTCTTCATAGGTAATCATCTACCACACAATTAATGGTTTCTCCAATAGAGATTCTTGATTTTCCTTGATTTTTTATAGAAGAATGTGATATTTTTTAATACAAAAATAGATTTCCATTTCCAGATATTTGATGTATGATCTATATATCCAAATCCAATCCATGCTCTGTATAACATGAAATTCCACCAAGGGATGGATTATAGAATTCCATGGAAGAATCTTCCCACATGTGCTTACACGAGAAGTGTATTATAGTTTGGATGAAATAATTCCACTACTAATTCTTTTTATAGATATATCTATATCAAGGAATTATGTTTTTGATCAATCTATTTTAGAAAGTATTGAGAATATAAATTAATTTTTATAACCACACAAAAATAAAGAATTTTTCCATTCATGTTTGAATAAGAACTGTACCATGTATGACATTGGATTCACACTCCACATTAGCAGTAGTGATGGAATAAGATTTTCCTTTCTCCTTAGGATTTGGTGGTTACTGATGTTGACTACCCTCAATGTCTACTAGTTTAGTTCACATTCTTTCATAATGTCATTACTTCATATAGTTAATACAATGAACCATGGGTGTTGCATTGGGAGGTTCCCTCATTTCCTCCATAATGTTTATTGGATTATTCATGTCTCTTAATCATTATGGAGCTTTATAGACCACTCTATATCACATGAAGTGTTTCCCCATCCCTTTTTGGAAATTGTAACGATGCTTATTATCACATTTTTGATAAGTAGATGGTTTGATCATCTTTCCTCCTTTTTCATTTGACCCACAAGTTTGAATCTCTATTCCTCACTTCTTATCTCTAATACCATTGGCCAATTCAAAAAACATCATCTACTTATATATCACATAGAATTACTTATTCTAGACTCCAAAAGTATCTTATTGCCAGATACTTTAAAATGTGTGTTTTTAAAACCACTGAGTAATATAACTATTTTCCAATCAATTTTGAAAAAAAATACCAAGGCATATCATGCATTAATTATAATGTTTTCCTAAATATATGTGATATATTCTCCTTTATTTTGATTCCTGACTAATAATTCTCTCTTTTTCATTGATTAATATTTTTTTGGGGAAATTCAAATTAATAAATATTTTCTATGAGACATAGCAGTCTATTTCATCCATTTCTCCTTTTTCTTGGTGATCATTATCAACTCCCACCATTTATCAACATCTCTATCTATATAATATATGGCGAGAGTCACCTTATCCATCTGAAATTAAATTATCATATAAAATATATTTTCAATTGAATTAACCCAAGGTTTAATGACAAGTGGATCAGAAGATCCACTTAATATTAGAGTTCATTTCTACTTCAAAGTCTCGATAACTAACTTCTCATTTTTTGTTGAGAAAAATTATCCACCTAGGTTATATTATTATTTATAGACTATAAAAACTATTTAATCATATCCATAAATCTTTAAACTCCAACTCTTGTGTCATTGGGGATGTTTTTAGACAATAATTGTGTTGTCCATCACATGGGTTGTTGTCCTACATTTTTTTCGTCCCAATAGTTTTCCAAAATAGAAAATGAGAGACCAAAACAAAATTCAAAATATCATGAAAATAATAATGTATTAGTATGAATGAATTAACTTTATGTCATATATTTTCGTATCCATATGTTTAGACTTTTTCGAAAATAATTCTTCTAGGATGTTTACCTAATCATAAAATAATACATTTGGTTTTCACTATTATCCTCTTATCCTAATCCCATAATTAAATTATCTATGCTATTATAAAATCTATAATGAATTAAATATTTCTTACATAACTATTATACTATTTTTATGATGAATATTGTAATAGTGATAAAATCCTGGATCCAAATGTTTAGTGCCTTGGGAAAATTAGTATCATATATCAACTGTACATAATAAAACTAGAGAAATATTTAAATTATTATTATTTATACTTCTAAATAACTCAAAATATAATTAGTAAATTTATTACAATGGGGATATACTTAACTAAAATGGGTGATAAAAAATCCTTATTAGAGGAGGGATAGGGGACATGATTCAATATTACAAAGGAGAGTATAATTAACATCGTTATATAATAAGAATATGACCATAATAATAATCATTATGTAAATGTTTGATAAAGGCCTAGAATTTTTAATATTCATAATATTGAAACATCATAACATAGTGGTCAAATATTGCACATAGTTGTGAATAAATGTATAACATTGTTCACATATAACATATGAGCATAAATCATAATATCATTATACCGAACAAATATAACATCATGTTAATGCATAATACACATAATATAATAATACATATCACATTACCCAATGCATTGGATGTCTATATAATTATGGTCCCACCCATCAAATCATAGATTATATATAATCATGCAAGCCACATAAAAGGATAATAATCATATTCATGGAATAAACAATATAAGGGAATGGGTTTCGAAAAATATTTCACATATAAAACATCATAATAAGATCCAATGAATTATCAAATGAATAATGGATGTCATTAGTTGGAATAATAGATCATTTCAATCTTCAAAGGGAGAAAATCACAATAGGATTCAAGAGATGTTTTGGAAATAGATGTCTTTTTAAAAAAGTAATATAAGTGTAATAGATTTTTTTGTATTTTAGAAATATATATATAATTCAAATAAAATATATGTATTATTGAAATAAAATATTTTTAACATCCAAGAAATGTTCATACTAAAAATAATGTGAAACCTGACATATCTTAAAAGAAGGAGTATGGGTTTTAGAATCCCCTGCCTTAAATCCAACATTATTTCATCATTTTTCCACATCCTAAATAATATAATTATGATTCTTAAAACAATGAATCTAAACAAAATTATTTTAATATATGTCACTATTTATCAATTATAATAATTGTTTTATTTTTTATTTGTCATCAATAAATGAGAACCATTTTGATATGTTGTTTTCCTCAGAAATTTCATGTTTTGTTTCAATTTATTTTTTTTCACGGTCATTTATAAATTAGTGGAATAAATTAAAAAATCATAAAATAAATATATTTATAAATTTATATATCCTGATTACTTCTTTATATCCATCTCTAAGGACTATGATATGATAATAATTGGAAATTTCCTCATTGGTTTGGTGGTTAACAGGATTTAACAGGACATTGTTTAAAGTGGAAGTATAGAAATTATGAAATATAATTACATAGTATATATGATTTTTTATGTTGAATAAAATAATTATTATAATTTTAATATAATTATTAATTAATATAATAATATTTTATTTCGGAAGGGATAAAGAAAAAGAGTAAGAGAAGAGGAAAATAGAAAGAAGAGTTGATAAAAACATAACCTCTTCTCAGTG
The DNA here is from genome assembly GCA_963277665.1 of Viscum album. Lineage (NCBI taxonomy): Eukaryota > Viridiplantae > Streptophyta > Magnoliopsida > Santalales > Viscaceae > Viscum > Viscum album. The sequence continues at coordinate 283,830,841 of OY728153.1, read as the reverse complement.
TTGTTTCTATTATAGGGAAATAAAATCCATTGATGTTTTTAGATTGATTCAAAATAATGTACCTAAATATTCTAATGGGATTGAGGGATTTTATTGTGTAGTATTTTTTTCTTTCGTATATGAGAGAGGAGTTGTTTTTTTCAAGGGGATGAGATGGTATATTTATACATGAGGAGAGAGAGTTTTTTGAATAAAATATTGAATAAAATAAATCAACTAAAGAAATCCTTCTAATAGGGAAAGTATTGACATTATGGATCATATATAAATAAATTATAATGATTTTTGGACTTTAAATCCCTTTTTAATTCATATTCAATAGTTTATAAAAAAGAATGTAAAATATTGAAAAATATTTATTTTAAGGGAATACTTTACACTTTAGACTATGGAAAATTCTTTTTCTTGATTTGGAAAAAATGAATATTATATTAAATTTAATCAATTATAAAATTTAATATATACTTTTTTTATATTTTTATATTTATTTTTTCATTATTAACTTATAAATGATGTAATTTAAAATACACCTATTTAAAAAAATATTTTTATTGTTCACCTAAAAATTGAAGTATTTCATAAATTAACCAAAAAATATTCCTTTTACTTTTTCAATATTCTGATTTTAAAAAATAAAATTCTTTTTATCAATTTTTCAATAACATATGTATTTTTAATTCTTAATATAAATATTACTTTTTTTTAATACAATAAAATACAGTTTATTAAAATTGTCATTATATTTTTATGGAGTTTTTAAAAATGATATTTTTTATAGAATTATAATATTTATATTTACATAAATTACTCATGATAAATATTATTTGTGTTACATTTCATCATTTTTATGTCAAATTACTTTCCCAATGGTAATATTTCGATTCCCATGAGTTAGGTTATTATTCTAACTATCACATTACCTCTTATAAATATGACATTATTCCTTTAGTATTTATTAAAAAAATAAATCTAAAGGTTCTATATTTTAATTTTCATTAATTTCCATTTGTTTTCTAGTATTTTAATTCAAATTTATATTGTTGATTTGTGGGATTGATGATTCTAGCTGATGGGAATGATATGAATTTTACCATTCTAGTTTCATTATTTTATATTTTTTTCCATTATAATGTTTGGAATCTTCTTGGGTTTAATTCCTAAATAATATAAAGATATTTATTAATGAAATAATTATTTATTAGATTATTTATGTGTTATATGTGTATAATAATATATAGAATAATATAATATACATTTATCTCAATAAACAAATATCATTTGTATTATTTGGGTAGTTATATGGAGACTACTATATTACTTAGAGGAATAAAAAAAATGAGATGAATATTATTACTAAATCCCATAAAACAAGGTGATGAGATTAAAAAAAATTATATGGACCTATAAATTATAATCACATAATTAAAAATTGTAAGAACATTGAGTATCATTCAATTAAACATAATGGAATTTGGAATTATTTTGGGGCCAAAGAAGACATTGGATATCATGGGTCATTATAATCAGATTGACGTGGTACCTGAGGAGGTTAAGGAAAGAAGAGATATTGTTCAGTATATACCGACACCTCATAATTTTTTCAAAAAAATTACCATAAATGTGGTATATAGAATCAAAATATATAAATATCGATTGATGGTCACTAAATATCATTTCTATCAAAGGAATTATGGTGATGTTGATATAGAAGGTATATAATTAATTGTCTAATAAATCATTATGGAGATTATTCTTAATTTTTAGGAGATTATATAAGAATAAATTATTTTTGAAGCCCTAGATGAAGAATTGGAAAGTATTTTTTCAACATATATTCATACTGACAATAATGATCAATTGTCATCATTGATTAACACAGAAAATTACATTTCTCTTTAAGGCTTTAATGAATGTAAAATATTTTTTTGTCATTATCATAAAATGAAAGAGAAAATGGATTCCATATTCAATGATCTCATTATTTATGAGCCTAAATGTTATATGTTTTATTTTTTATGAGGTCTAAAAAGGGACCATATATATAATAATTAATGTTTTCTTATATGGTTTAGAGTATATCGTTTTGGTTAAAAAAAATTTGTAGCTAGATCAAGTTCATTTGATTTATGTTTGTTGTCCAGGTTCACACTTAAACATTAAAAGTGTATTCTTTATAAATATATGAAAAATAGTTAGTGATGAAGGGTATGAATCACCCATATCAATTATCATCCACTTTGTATCAATTTTCCTTTTAAAAAGGATACATTATTAATTAATAAAATTAATACTTTCAAATTTCCACTGAAAACCCACATGTAAAAGGACCCCTCATCTAACCCCCCACCAATCCAATAAAACTTTTTAGTTTGATCTTTATTATTTTTTTATTTTGACTCTATTAAATCCTTTTAATTAATTTGTTGTCATCCTTTTATAATAAATAATCTTAAATGTTTTATTCGGAAGGAACTCATTTCGAGAAGGATAGAATTCCTCAAACTAATTACCTTATTCTTTATCATCGATTCAAATTACCAAATCAAAAATATTGTTTATTTATGTAATTATAAATTTTAAGGATGTTATATTAATATAATAATTATTATAAGAAAATTATATTATTATTATTATATTATTCTATATTCTCTCTCAATCGTTAGTATAACATGTCATTTTTTGGTGTGTTCTACCACCTAAATTAACAATGTTATACTATCTTAACCATTTACCAAATGAATGAGTAACATGACCTAAATAATTGAAATATATTATATTTATAATTAATTTATGTAATGAATATGGTTCTTCATGTTTGATATGAATAATTAATGGTCATTTTAATGTAATTTTTTTTAAATGTAAATTACTAATAACATACTCATTATGGATTCCATTAAAATAAACCATATTTATAACATCAATTGAATTGAAATGGAACTAAAAAATAATTTTAGTATATTAATTCTACAACCTAGAATTATATAGAAAATATGAAATTGGTATCAATGAATGTCAATCTACACCGCCTTTGTTAATCATGTATGAAATAATCAAATTTACTAACAAAAATATAATGAAAATATTCTTTATATACCTAATGTATTCGAAATGAATGATTATAATTTAAAGTCATAAAATGTAATATATGTGAATATGATTATAAATTAAGGGATTACAATGTTTGTCTTTATTATACTAGATTTTAATATGCTTCCATGGAAGTTTGGTGTAAGGGAAGGGGTTTCTAAAAAATCTCATTTCAAAATCAATATTTTTTAGGTTTCTACATCTGATCGAGGAAATTATATGTTCTTATCTCAAAAAATAATCTATTTTATCCAATGTTTCATTCATGTATTTTTTATGTATTCATTATATTTAACATAATATTCGTTCAAAATTTAAATGAAGGGATAATTATAAGTTGATTCAACCTTATCATATCTCTTAAGATGAGAATGTTTCTTCTTAAAGAACATATTTTATATATTTTTTATAATATTTTATTATTATTTATTATTTACTTTTCAATGATTTATTGTGTTATGTTTTAATGTATTTTAATTTAATTAATAAATATTCTTGTTTTAATGTATTTAGTATATTCATTTTCATTCAAATCTGACATTATTTACAAAACTACAAATAGAATATCATTTTAAATGTTTTTTTCATAAGTACACATTTAGAACCATCATCGTCAATTTTATTTAAGACAATTAGTATCATAGTTTCGATGGTTTTTTAATAAAATTATATTCATTTTTATTTAACGATTATTTTAATTAAAAATAAATGAAAAATATTGAAGAGTAGATCTTCCATATTATGATGTCAAAATTAATGCTTTTATAAAAGTTTTTTTTATCTATATAAATATCCAATAATGTTTCTCATGATTTATTGGGAATATACTATATTGATACCATCCCACTTAAATAATGATATTTCTTATAGTAATATATTTTGTTTGATTTAATAAAATCTATTACTTTTCACTGTTTAATAAATCTAATATAGAATTAATAATTATATATTGAGATTTCATGTTGGAAAGACATATATATGATTTTTAAGGTGTAATGGTTGGTTCAATAATTATATATCCTTCCAAATATTGGGTTATGATTTATGTCTCATGACAAGTCATGTCTAGGACTGGGGAGCTAATCCAATCCACAATGGGACACTTTCAAAAATGTTTATGGGAATTTTTAGTGAACCAAACCAATTATGGGACTCTTTACACTCTATGATGGTGGTCTTACCAATGATACATTACATAGAAAATGATTTTCTATGCTAGTAAATAAGCCACATTCTTATTATTATGTTATATTTTCATATATCATGAAAATCTAATCATTTTTTCACACTCATATTACACTTATATTATGTTATGACAAATAATTATTAAATTATTCACTGTTTTTGATCTATACATTATTTTGTATAACTCAATTATATTAATATTTTTCCCCTAGATTATGTTCTTATACCCACATACTCATCTTATAGTCTCTTATGATCAATAATTAATATATCTTATGTTTATCATTGCCGAGAATCTATGTTCACAATTTATTATATTTATATTCATTTGGTTATAAAGAAGTGTATTTTGTATGATGTGTTTAAAAAGGGTACAATGTGAGATGAATATTTTTTAGAGATATGGAAAATGTTATAAAATGTTTTGTATTTATATATAATCCCCATATACACTAAAACTATCAGTTCTATGGTGTGATTTACTATGACATGTAATGAATATTTATGTAACATGTTGTAATATGTACAAATATAATGATTGGGTATCCTAAGATGTTATCAAATTATGGATTACTAATGTTATCAAATTATGGCTTACTCAATTTTGGGGATTATAATATTATGAAAAAGAGGATGAAACAAAAAAACCTATTATAGACCAAAAGTAATATATAATTAACTTAAAATTTCATACATTGAAATGATGGATTCAAAATTTACTAAATATTATGCTTTATTTACATTCTCATATGATTTTGTACTTTTTTATTGTTTATTAATTCTCACAAAAATAATTTTTTATTTTATTTTTTTATTGAACTAGGAGGAATTGAGTTAACAATGAATGAGATGGACAATACAATATGTTTCTCATTATGTAACAAAATTTTATGGAAGATAGGGTGAAAAATATAATACCCATACCCACCCAACAATCTCATGATATGAATAATCACAAAAATCATGCTGAACAACCTCTTGCACAACGGAAGGAATAACTCTATATTATGTCCTTTATATAGAAATTCTTACCCTTCTTTAGTGGGTCTCAGAACCATCTTATAGATGATAAAAGGATCAATATAATATGAATGATATTTTCTATTCTATACTACTTATAGCATGAAATATATCTTTTTTCCATTTATCATTTTTAATGAGAGGCTAATCAATAGTGGACTATTATTATGAATATGAGACATGAGGAAAATATCAACTCTAAGGAATAATATTAGTTTAGGTATATATTTTTCAATAAAAAAAACTTTAATTCTTTATATTAAAATTGACAGAGAATTACTAGATCGAAAACCAAAGGTGGATTAATCCATTTTTTCCTCTAAAGAAAACATATCGATAATCAAAAGGTAAACCTCTTGTATTATCATTGACCTAGAAATAAATATCAATTTTTTCTTTAGTGAATTAAAACAATATATTTGAAAAACAATTTATGTAATGAATATTGATAACTATGAATAGATTTTTTTGATTACTTATTAAAGTGGAAATGGAATATGGAGACTCATATTATTATTTTTGTTTTAGGAAGAAGAATTAAAAAATAAATTTTTATGGAAACTCAAATGATTAAAATAATGGTGAAAAGATAGATAATCTTATTATGTGAAAAAATGTATGAGAATTATAGAGGAAATTTAATTAATGATAGATGAAGATTCATCATGCGTGTAATAAGATTTCATCATGAACATGAATGATCAAGTGATATGATTAGGGAAACCAATTAAATGGGTGAAAATAAATATCAACATATGGTATCACCCATACAAAAAATCCTAAATTCTATTGAGTATAAAAAATATGAAAACTAGTGAACTAATCCAAAGGTTAACAATGATAATCTACACTAATAACCCTTAATTCTAGTGGAGAAAATGAATTCATATACCACCACAGCTGAAAAATGTGTCATTAAAATGAAATGGTGAAATATATCATTATCATAAACTTTTTAATTAAAAATTTATTATTTGATTAAAGATATAACCACTTTTCATATCTCAGAACATTTATATGGGAATAAAATGAAATACCCAATAGATGGTTGTCAAATTACAAGTGACAAATCATAGTGGTGTAATGATTTCATCCCAAGTATATAACTCCTCTTCGATATAAGCTTTTGTGAATTTAATTCTGAAAAATAAAATTATTCTCTATTTAGTGAAATGTGATGTGATTTCATGATTTATTGGTTCTTTTTACTAAAAACTTATATTATTTAATGGGATTAGGAAGTGACATTTCATATGCTAAATCAACCTGTGATTATATATCGGTTGAATGATTAACAAGAACAACCTATAGAAATTACTTAATTACATGGGTCCGAATTCATAATCATTGGGGTTATTTTTTTCAAATGGGTGGTGGGAACATGATACTAAGGATATACCTATTGTGTAGGAATATGTAAATAAACATTGAATTTTCATGATTTAATTAGAGTAATTGAAGAATAAAATCCATGAAATTATATAAAAAGGTTTCATATTTCTAATTTATTAACCATCGAGTTCTCTAGTCCTCATTGTAAAGAATAATAAAGGGTGAATTTATATTCATTTTTTTTCGTGAACATAAAAAAATTATGATCATGAAAAATTATCCTTTATCCTGTATTGATGAATTTTTCATTTAGTTTTTAGGGGCCTAATAATTCTCAAATATTGGGATTCAATATGAAAATCCTCAATTATGAGTGGAAAGAGTGGTTTTACTAAAGATAAATGTTAATATATGATATGGAAACTAATAACTTAATGTGATTCCATTTTTACATAAAACAATCATATAATATTCATGGATTTGATTAATAGAGTTATTTTAAACAAACATAATAAATTTGTATTATTCTTTATAGATGATTTTTCATTATATTTGAAGGGTAATGAAGAGTATGAATATTATATTAGGATTATGATGTGATGCTTTGGAATGAAGAATATACTATATTATAGATCTATAATTTTCGTGGATTTTTTATACTATCAATGCTTTCAGAGAAATTTCTCACAACTGTCAAATCCACTAACAAAATTATCTTAGAAAGAAGTAAATTTAACTTGATATATTAATGTGGAATAAAATTAACTTATAAAATTTTTTTTTTTCACTTCACTTTTACTCACTAAAACCATAAATAGACTAGAGTTTTTATATATAATTATGCACAAAATTAGCGATTGGGATCATTTCTCATGAAAAATTACATAGTGTTAGCTTATTACATAAAAAATTAAATCTTCATGATAAAAAACATGGATTAATTATCTGGAGTTATCAATTGTAATATTACAATTTAATATATGTATAAATTATCTATGTGGTGAAAAATTAAAAATATATAATAAAAATATCTAAAAGTATATATTGAACAATAAAGAGTAAAAAATGTGTAAAAATAGATGATTAGAGTTGATCATGTACTGAAGACTCAATAAGTTACCACTACGGGATGGAAAACAAGATAAATTATGATTTTTATAGGATTGATAATGGTAACTTTTCTATGAAGAGGATATAAAGATACCCAATACTGATGTATTTGTAAAGAACAGACCTTGAAATCATGGAGGAAGGTAATAAATCATATCTTATCCAAATTAATTCTCATTCATTTACCAATGTGAATATCTAGGAGGCATAAAAAGTGAATATAGAGATTAAAAATATGGTAAATAACATTCTACTGTTCAACAAGGAAAACGATGGAATTTTATGTTTCATAAAATTAACGTGTCTCATCAGTTCCTGAAATGAGGGAGGATCTTTTATATAATTCATATATCTCATCATCATCTATAAATCATAAAATTACAAATACATATAGAGATCTTAAGAATCATTTAAGGTGGTAATATATGATGAGGGGGATTTTAGAGGATAAATCTCAATGATTTTTAGGCCAACATGTTAAGTGGGAAGGATAAACATCCAAGGAGGTAATGAATTCATTACCCAAACCTGATTAGAAATGAGAGAACATCGCCATGGATTTTATTGTCGGGAATAAAAATAATTCTAAAGGATATAATTCAATTTGGATAGTAGTTGATACCCTTATAAATTGAGGACAATTCTATTTTATTATGAAATATATCATACTCAATCAAATTATTTTGATATACATAAAGGATGTGATTAGTCTATATAGAGTACCACTTTCAATTATATATAACCTAGATCTGAGATATTCATCAATGATCAAGAGACGTATTCAATAATCATTTGACACATAGCTGTGCATCAATATATTTTATCACTAATAGAATAATGGTTAACATTAAAGGACCATTCGAACTCTCAATGACAAGGTGAGATTATGTTCAATGTATTTAAAAGAATAGTGGGATTGAAAAATTCACCTAATAGAGTTTCCATATAACAATTGGTTAAAATCATTGGTTATAGATATACATTTCTTTGAATCAATTCCACTGAGCTAGATAAGGTTATATAAAAGAATCATAAGTTTAATGATGCAATATGGGAAACAAAAGGTGTGATTTAATAAAAAGATTATTATTTTTTCATCAATATAATGAAATTTTTTGAGAAAAATTATTCTATGGGGGTTTTATTGTAACACTACATTATTTATATATATATATATATATATATCATTTATATAAATAATGTGTTTAATATCTTACTTCACATGAAACAATTAACTAAAACATATTTTGATAAAATTTATTTAGATAAAATATTACAATGAATGATAAAAAGTAAAAAAATATGAGAACAAATTATGAAACATCATTAAGAAAATTACCACTACAATAAATCTATATTTTAATGAATAAATCATGAATATGAAATATTTATCATTATTCTTTTTCATTAGTATTATAACACCTATTGAAATAATGTAAATAATGAATAAACATTAAAATATAAGAGATATGTCAAGGGAAAAGAAAATAAATTAGATTAATGACCTTAGTGATTTATTTAGGGCTATATATAGTAATTAAATTTGACAGTTATATATTCGATCATTGGAAATATGACCATTATATATAATATAATAAGAAATATATTCATTAGATATATTTTAAATGGGTATTAATTTATTTAATAGATATATTAATGTTACAAATTTTAGAAAATGATATAATTCACATGTAATAAAAAAAATTATGTAATAAAATAAAGAGGTAAAATTTAATGAAAATATTTTATTAAAAAAAATACTTTCATATAATATAGATTATTGTTATTATTATTATTATAGAGGAATTAGTTAAGGTATTTATAAAATTTAATCGATTGTTTTAATATAAATAGATTAATAAAATAAAATTCTTAGAAGACGAATAACAACTTTTAATAGGATGTGGTTAAAACAATTGAATGTAAAAAATGATATTTTTCTATGAACATTGCTTAGGTGGTATGAATTTATATCCTAATAAATTAAAAATGATAATTTTAAAATAATGAATCTAATTTAAATTATAAAAATTATACTACTTATCATTTAATTAAAAATTGATATTAAATAGGATTAAGAACGAATAAATTTTAGAAATACATTTTTCTATTAAAACCGTATTTTGATATAGATTACATTTTCATTTAGAAGATAAATTTGAAAATTTTATGAACTTAATTTGATTAAATACCATAAAAATAATAAATAAACATGCCAATATAAGTTAATAAGGTCAATTTCATTTTAATAGTTTAATAATAAGTAATGAATATAAAAAATGAGTTACCATAGTGAATGTAAAATTAGCTAAAAATGATTAAAATTAGTGATAAAAACTTAAACTATCATAAAACCATATCTATGAATTTTTCTATTAGGGGATTAATAAACCTTATATATTATTTTCCACTTTTAATCCTCTTTCTATTATAAATGACAACTTTATAAATTATGCAATGAATATTTGTCAAAATATTACTCAAAACTCAACTCTAAAAGTATCCATCTTCTACGCTTCAAAAAATAATCAATCAATTCAATTATCAATTTAATCACTACCTATTTTTCATCTATTATATCCTTATTATATGTTTGTTGGATTTTGGTTCCATAAGGGTATCCTAAATCCTTTATTCCAAATGAACTTTTATTGAGAATGAGAGAATTCATCAAATAAAGTATATAGTTCTTCACAATCATCTAAAATTACCTAATCATATACAATATTTCTAAATATCAATCTACACTATTTTCATTTTCTATTAAAATCATTATACTCTTTAAAAAATGATTATATTATGATATAACTTTATAATATTACTCATTTGTTAGTATAACATATTCTTGTTTGGGTTGGTTCAACCAACTGCATGAATGATGCTACTTTATATTCAATTATTCCAACATGATCAGGTATCATGAAATTAATAATTATAAATTAAGATATTAAATTGTAATTTTTGTATTGTATATTATTCTGTAAGTGAGATATAAAAAATTAATGGTCATTGTGATGTAACTTGATTTAATTAGGAATCTCTTGAAACATGCTCATATTGGATTCCATTCTTAAAAATCGAACCCATTGTTTTATTTTAATTAATATGGGATACATTAATCATTGGAAAAAATAATTAAACCAAAATTATTAATTTATGAATTATGAACATGATATCAAAGAATTAGGACCTACATCGCCATTCTGAAATTTGTATGAAACGATCATAATCACTAATATCAAATGATGAAAATTTAAAAATTTGAAATTTTATTATAATTATTGATTATAAATAAAGTGTATAAAAGTCAATATATATTAATAAGTTTCTAAAATGAGGTATTAATATGGGTATGTTAATTATATAGTCTTTAAATGTTATTTTTTTTAAATCAAAAGTAAAGGAAACCATTTCTTTACAAATCAAATTTTGAAATAAATATTGTTATTGGATCCTTCTTATTTTATTGATCAAAAATCATGTTTGTTATTTTTTTAATAATTTTAATGTTTTATGATAGTAAATCAAATCATTTTTTCAATTATGAAAACATATCTAAGTGATCATCTCCCATTAGTTGTAAAGACTGACCACTAGTTAAACAAATCTGTCATCAGTGATCTACCATCAGTTAATGAATGATACAATTTGATCTAAATCTTTTTCAATGGTTTTCCCACTAGAGTAGATCTACTATTAATATGATATACCATTATTTGGATATAATTCCAATGGAGAGAAACAACCATGATAGATCTACCATTAGAATATATCTACCACCATAATAGATTTAACACTAGAATATATCTAACACTAGAATATATCTAATAACTGAATAAATGTACCACTATAATGGATCTACTGCCTTAATAAATCTATCATTTTTAAAGTTATATCACTAGAGTTTTACAATTCCTATCCATAATTTTATTTAAAAATAATGCTTTAATAGTTATATTAAGGAATTAAATATAGTTAGTGCGTCATGGATTTAAGAATGGGTATTCTTAAAAAATTTCAGGGATGAATTGAAGAAAAATTCAATATTTTCAATATATTATGATCATTATAAGTATCTTGGTAATTATAATTTTATCTATAAATGGATAAATAGACTTGAAGTACTATATATTCAGCATGATATTTCATGTTTTCATGGGTGTGGGGATTGTGAAACTATGGCACAAGCATTAATAGACTCTTACATGATTGAAATAAGTGGAATAAGAGACATATGATAGTGGAAGATACATGGAATTTATATAAAAAGGTGACGGATTTTTAAAACATCCAAAATCCCCAATCATACTTCAATATATAAGAATATTGTTCAAATTCCTTCTAATGGAAACAACAAGAACTCTCGAAAAACTAAAACAATTCAAACTAAGATGCACTATTCTTCTTCATCTCTAAACTCTTTCTTGTTTAGTTTGTGTTTTATTTTAAATTAGTTTATTGGATTACATATTAATCTTCCCACATTACCTACTATAAAAAACTAGAGATTTCATGACACATTCTGTCTATTTTTTTACATTTTTATTACCTGGAATAACTATGGATGATGTAGGGTGTGTCATGTGATTATATTCACCCCAAGTATAATTGTGGATGTTTTATTGAACTAAATAGCATTTTGAGATGTTTTTTTATAAAACCCAATCTAGGATGCATGTCATTTCACTTTATAATAGACTTCATGGAAGCATGTGATTTCTATGTAGAGGTGATTCAATCTCATCTAGATATTAAACCCCTTTGTAAATTTCCATTATGATATTCATATGTTTTTTTCATAATTTACCTCAATGACTATTCCTATTATTTTTTATGAAAAATATATTTTATTTTGAAAGTGAAACATAATTTCTATTTTGTATTCAATTTTTGGTTAAGTAAAATAGTTTCAAAATTTGAAGTACATTCAATTTTATATTAACTGATCTTTTATACCACATGTGGGAAGATAATTGAAAAATTAAATTATATTTTTCATATGTTTTTATTAACTTGTTGATTGTAATAAATTGATAAGTTTTTTATTTTTAATTTTTTGAAAAATAGAAATTTGATTGGAAATTGAATTCACTACATTTCATTGGTTGTCCACTCTGACCCAAATTTTGGTATTAGTGGCATTATTCAAAAACATTTTTTTATCTAGGTTTTCTTTGTTCGTAACATTATATAATTTATAAATTTAATTATTTATGGATTATAATAGATAATAAATATCTACCACTAATTGAACATCTTATTTTAATGGAAATAATTATTCTCAATGGATGATTAAAAAGAAAATCCTTATAGAAAGTATGGGATTTGATATCAGGACTATTATTGAAGATAAATGAAAAAAACCTATAGCTAATTGAGAAATTTAGTGTGATTCCTCTAAGACTACCTATGATAGATAATATAAAGTAATAAATGATTTTTAATGTGACTTGTGAGGGGATGGATTTAATAGAATATCTATATGTGCTACTGTCTTTGAAATTTTGGATAATTTTGCTATATCTCACAAGGGAACATCTAATGTTAAATAAATGAAATTTATTACTTATACTAATATATATGATACTTTCTAGATGAAACCTGATGAATCTATTTACTATTAGTATAATAGATTCAATGAATTTGTTTCTATAATGCAGGCACTGTTAATGAAAATTTATGAAAATGATCAAGTGATGTGTTTTCATAGATGTTTACTTGAATGTTGTATAGGAACGTCTTTTTCCATAAGAGAATCATGTGATATAAGTAATATTACAATTAATGTTCTCATTGGTATGATAAATATATATGAAGTTGAATTAAAATTTAACAAAGAGGAAGTGGATGAAACCACGATAAAATTTGTATCCTTTCCGAATACTAACTCAAAATAAAACGTGGTGATCAAAGATAAATGTTCTAGTGAAGTGGAATCACTAGTTGATAGTAATAAAGAAATTTCTCACCTACCATGACATTTTATAATGTTTTATAAAATAAAAATTATCATTAAGAAATAAAATTACATAGTTTTGTATAATAATAAGGTACTGTAGAGAAAATATTGGATAAAGGATGATTCATCCACTGAAGTAGTCTGATATGGCTGTAAGAGGAAAGGACACATCAATACATATTGTTCCAGGTTTATGTATAAGTAAAAATATTAAGAAGAAAAGTTAAATTTCAAGAAATATATTACATCCAATTAGAGTTCGTTATAATGTAGTTCAAGTGAATTATATTATAGGAATGAAGTTAAAAATTTGAATCTAATATGTTCTTCATTATAAACACATCTGAAATACTAAATATTTTTACTGGATATTGAATACATACATTTGTTCCTTAGGAAAATGATAATTATGCTAAAAATAGGTCTATTGATGGATCATATTAATATTTTAATATGATAGAAGTCGCATTTAATGAATTAAAATATATATTCAAAAGTTTAACGAAGTATCATGCTCTATCTTCTCACTTTAAAACAGATCATACAATAGATAAAAATTAGAATTCCTAGCTACGTAAATAAAATAATGTGACAAAATTATAAAATGACCCATTGAAGAATGATCTGGATATGATCACTAATAGAAAGAAACCATTAACCAAGAATCTTGAAAAAAAATTCACCAATTTATGCTACTGGAATTTGATATCAACCTATATATATAATAATTTTTAACTACAATTTTTTCCAAGTTATAGTTCTACTAATTTAGTTTATTGTTATTATTTAAAAGTTTCTAATAAGGTTTTTATTTTTGAAAGTATAAGTTCTCGTTATAGGAAACCATTTAAATAATTATCTATTCATTAAGTTCTTATTAATAATATATCTTGACCAAAGAATATATAGGTACCAAAGTCATTTTTAGATTACATATTATTTTATATTAATCCTACATGAAAATTTTATGTAAGAACTTATGTTATTTGGAAAATGGATATTCAAAATAGATGAGTTGGGACTACTCTTTTTTCAAAAATAAATCTAAAATTTATGGTTGACTTGTCACCTTTGGTGATGAAGGATAAGGGATGATAATTGGTCTCTGTAAAATTAGTAACTATAATACTATATTAATTTCTAAGGATTTATTTGTAGATGGACTAAATTATAAACATCATAGAATTTAACAATTATGAGATTATGGATTTCATTTTATCTTTGAAAGAGATTCCTACAATGTTTTTGATTCAAAACAAGATTTAAATTTTTCTTCAAGGAAAAATGATAATTTTTATACTGTAGATTTAATTTATTTATTTTTTATGATTGTTTCTTCTTTGAGTTCCTCTCAAATAGAATATTGTATTTTTTTTATAGAAGACTGGTACATTGAAATATATAGTCACATTGAATGATAAATATGAAACAATTAGTCAAGGAAATTACTGAACTAGAATTCCCAATAGAAAAGTTTGTAATACCTATCAAAAGGGAATACAATGAAAAATCTCAATCAAAACAAATAATTAAGTGTCAACTTATCAACAATTAGATTTTTTAGATAGATTTGTTTGGAACCTCTATATTTTCAATTTAGAATGAAAACATTATGGTTGTGTTATATTGGATGATTGTTGACGATAAACATTGGTATTTTTTCCTTTCACATAAAAGTGAATATCTTTTTCATTTTTCTAAATATTTTAAATAAATAGAAAATCATAGTGGAAGTTGAATTAATACCATAATATGTGAAAATGGTCATGATTTTAAAAATCAATAGTTTGAGTCTTTATTATCACAACATGGCTATAATCACAAGTTTTCAGCTACTCTAACCCCACAATAGAATGATGTTGTAAAGATAAGAAATAGAACCCGAAAATAAATTTCCAATACCATGATTAATGAGTAGGATTTACATATCTATTTTGGGATAAATCATTAAATAATTTATTCAATATAATTAATAAAGTTCTAATTATACCTATTTTAAATAAGGCTCCTTGTGGATTATAGAATGGTGTAAAACAAAAGGATAATTCATTTAGTTTTTTTGGTTATAAATTGATTATACTCAACCCAAAATAGAATTTTGAAAATTTTGCATCCATGAATGATGAAGAGATTTTCCTTTGATATTATACATCTAGTATATCAAAGGGGGTGTTTAATGAAAAGTACTAGGTCTATGGAATAATATTTACATGTCACGTTAGATGAGTAAAATCCAAATGAGTCTATGTCCTCTTAAGAAAATATAGAGGATGTACTTTCCATTCTAGAAATAAATGCTAAACCTGGATACAATTTTGTACATCCTCTTATAAATAACTCTCCCTGTTTTAATGAACAACCAGAACCAAAACATATAGATGAAAATTAGGCGTCAAATAATTTTATTCCTAGAGATATTAAGACTCAACGATATAAGACCTTAGATGTTTTCATTAGTGATCTAGATAAAGGAAATCAGAAAATACATTATCATAGAATCCATATAGAACATCTATATTTCTTTTCATAGCTAGAACCTATGAACATTAGATAAGAAATTAGTGATTAATTCTAGGTAATGGAAATTCAAGAAGAAATTAGCTAATTTGAAATAAATAGACTATAAGAATTGGTTGAATTTCTCAATGAATACCTAACTATTGAAACAAAATGGTTTCTTAGAAAAAATATTGATGGGTTTTAAACAATAGATTGATACAAATAATAACCTATTATATTTGGATATATTCAATAAGAATGTTTTGAATATTAGGAATCCATTCTTCCAATATCATGAATAATTCCATAATAATGTCTCCTTCTAATAAAATAGATTTTAATTTTAAAATATATCAAATTTATGTCAATATAGAATTCATGAATGGTTATATTATTGATGATATTTTTGTAAAATAACCCCTATATTTCAAAACCCTCATTGTCCAAGTCATGTTTTTAAATTAACAAATGATTTATATCTATTAAAACATGATTTAGATGCTTCATATTATATTCTCATCTCATTTATTATTTCAAAAGGTTTTAATAAAATAACTTATGACCCTAATTTATTTATTAAATTAATTTAAAATGATTTTTAGTTGAATAAATATATGTTGATAATATTATTTTTTGTTTTCAAGAAATTATTTATGTACTGAGTTTTAAAAAATGATGACAATTAAATTTTAAATGAGTTTAATGGATGAGATTAAATTAATTATTGGTTTTATGATAATTTGAAATTAATATATAATTATTTGAAATAAATTAAATTAAACTAAATATATTTTAATTTTTTTGGAGTGGTAAGTAGAAAAGGTAGTGATACTTCCATGAGTACTTGATGCATGTTAGATGTTATTGTTTTTTTCAAACTAGTTGATTAGAGAACATAAAATTATATGATAACATGTTTACTATAAATAACTACTAGAATAATGGATATAATGTATAGTGTGTGAATGTGTAATTATTTTAAATAAAACCCAAAAGAGATACAGTTACATTATATCAAAATAATCTTCATATAACTCAATCGTACAACATATTTATAACTATTTTATTATATAGGAAAGGTGTTTGACTTAGTTATTTATTTATAGGCTGAATTTGGTTATTGTATGTTAGATTGAAAAATAACCTCTGGAACAGGTTACATTTTGGGAAAGTCTCTAGTTTTTTGGAGTTGTAATAAATAGAATTTAGATTCATTATCCCCTAACAAATCTTAGTACATAGTTGTTGGATGTTTTTATAAAAATATTCTATGACTGAAATACACTTTACAAGTCTATGGTTTGACATGTCCCCACAAATTGTGATAAAACAAATGATATTAATATTTCAAGAACCCTATGTCTTGTTAGAGAACCAAACATATTGATATAAGACATCACTTTTGGGTGGAAAATTTTTAAAAGGTGATATAACTCTTGTGTAAATAAGAACCAAACTTATACCTAATGACATATTCACACAGCCTTCAAATTCTGAGAGATTATGCTATATTATAGATGAAATATGAATGATAAACATTAGAATATTTTTATTATTATTATTATATTTATCATGGAAGATAAATCATAAAATTTGTTGATATACCATTTAGAAGATAATTGACCATATGATTGTGATCAAACATTAGGGATCTACCATCAGTGATCCACTTTCAATGATCTACCATTGATGATCGATCTTCAGTTATTACATAGTGGAAATCTACTATTACTAATTTTCTATATTTAAATTTTTATATTGGGTTTAATTATTTATCACTACTACAATTAAATTAAATTTTCATTTTCAAATATCTAAATGATAATATTGGCATAAAATCAAAATTTGAGAACTTTCTATATCACACCTACTTTGAATCATTCCTTATTCCTTTATCTCTAGACCCATGGATTTCATTCTTCTTTTGATTATATGTGGGGATGATGAGAGTAAAATGCAATGCTAGGTCTTCTACTAATGAATAACATTCCTATAAGAAATCCCGAGTTTAATCTAGTCAGTTTTCCATTTTCTAACCAATGAATCACCAAATCTATTCCAAATTTTTAATCATGTAAAAAGTTTATAGATACAGACTCGTTTGTCTCATTTAATTCACTTCTTCTAATAGTGATTCTGAATAAATGATGGATCAAATGGTTCTCAAGGAATGACTAAAAATTGTATCCTAGGCTGGTACCCCAGTTTTATCCGTTTATAGAGTATGATTTCAGTGAGAAGAAAGATGTTATTAGGAATGTGATTGATGGCAGAGAACTGATATTTTCTTATAAGAAGTCGGTCAGATCCCAAAACATTCCTATTAATGGTATATATGATTATTTTAAAGGGAGAATTACTAATAAAAATGAATCTATATTTTATGAGGATTTATTTTTAGTGTTCAATGGGAATACTAATATTCGAAGGAATACAACTGTTTATATTGAAGGAAACTATAATTTTCTATTCAAATTTATGCATCGCATGATTTTCCCAGAATGTGGAACCTAAATATCATGAAATATCCAGATGGTTTTGGACTTTTTTAAAAGATAGTATAAGATAAATATGCATATTTATTTTATGGTCTATATTATTGAAATAATAAAAACCTCATCTGGATCTAATTACATGATCTACAGTAAGTTAATTTGTGCTATGTGGGAAGCCAAATTTTTAGTTCTTAAATTTGAATAAACAGTAGTAAAATTTGGTGTATTCTATATGTGATAGTTTACCTATACGATAATTAAGGTTAATTATAATCCTGGGATATAGATGTGGTTGGATAACATAGATATGATTTATGAGTGATTTAATCCAGTGTAACACACTTGAAAACCAAGAGACATTATTGAACCTATCAGGGATCCAATGGAACTTATTGTATATTCTTTTGATGTGGATGTGAGAGATGAGGAATAATAAAAATAGTTTAAAATTATGGAAGAAGAATCTGATTCTATTTTAATAGAGGAGGGAAGTGACCCAGATGTTGATAAGAGATTTATTCTATATTTTGGAGCATCTTATTATTCTCTATATATCTTCATACAAGAGAATATTTTTGATAGTGGATGTTGATTTATAAGAAAAAAAAGTATCTGTTGGTGATCAGATCTTTTCTTCTAATGAAAAAACCTAAGGATGTAGTTGTTTTATTAGATGACTCTGATTACGATGATGATAGAGGAGATGTGAATGATCTATCTAATAATTATTAGTCTATTATAGATACTAGTAAATATTCTAGTGGTGAGTGGTAGGGTAGACCATATTCAAATTCATCTATTCAAGCCTCCAATGATAAGGATGATCAATATGTTGAGCTTCATCCTATAATGTTGATGTAGTTACCACTACTTTAACTAGGGATGGAGCACCTGCTAAAATAGAAAAATCTCTAAGATATACTCATCTTGATTTTGACTACTCATACATAGAGAATGGAAGTGATTATGACGATGGATATTTAAGTCCTCCAAAGCATAGTGTTATATTAATTTTAGTTTAGTAGAGGAATCTTAGGTGAAAATTAGTTAATAGTATTGATTAGGAAGGTTAGCTAGTGGTCATTCCTCCAAAGATACATTTTATAGTGACTAGATCTGAGGATATTGTTCTATTTATCCAAAGGAAGAATCTTTCACCCCCACCTACTTCTCCTCCTCCACATTAAAATTATTTGACTAGAGATGATTTGGATTTCTTTAGGGGTAGATTTTTGATAAAACATGGTGGTATTCTTAGGAATTCATCAATTTATGATACCCAAATAAGTGAATAAAACACCATTTTGATAATAAACATTGTAATTGCTCATATCCAACCCATAATGTTCATGAAAATGTAGTTTCATAAGATTAAAAATAAGAAGATGGAGGATAAGATAAAAATCATTAATTAACCATGGAGGATATGAGTTCCATATTTTTTGTGAGGGAGAACTCTCTTATAGAGTGGATATAGAGTTTCTATACACCTAGAGAATCTTCATCCAATTCTCCAACTCCTCCTAAACCTACTTCAGTGGATGAATAATTATTTAGATCCATTTTTCATTAGGAGCTTTATTCTATGATGGATGGTATTTCTTCTTCTCACTAGGATGATCTTAACCTAATCAGGTAGTATAGTGAATATATTTATCGGTAATTAATAGAATGTATAAATGAGGAATAGAGAGATATAGTGTCTATAACTAAGGCTAATAATTATTATCTTTCAAGGATTTATACAAAGAATCAATGTAATTATAATTTTATGTTTCTTGCTAAAACCTTTTGGATGTCTACTATGATTAGGTCCTTCAAAAATAATGTGAGGTAGTTGATGATATATCACCACTTTTTAAGATTATTATAGTGAACATGGTAGACACAAAAGGAATCCTAGAACATAGTGGTTGAATTATCTCCGAGTTTAAATAGATGATGGAACCATTTTTGTATAATACCAGGATAGACATGATTGCTCCAAAATACCATTAAATAATTATTCTGTTAACTAGATCTATTTCTACACTAATCTATATACCTATCTATAAACCTCTATTATTGTCATCCCCTACTGCCTCACTCTATTGAAAATGTAAGACATTTTAACACTACGGTATCTCTTGGAATTGCCTTTTGGCCTTCAAAACAACGAGCTCAATCTACTTCCTATTTTTTTCTTCTTAAAATGGTAAATGAAAGAAGACATTGGATATTTCTTCTCTTAGAAAGAATGTCGATTCTTCAGATTATGATTAGATATTTGATAGGTGTATTTGTTTTTGACTTGTAATTTTTTTCTCTATAATCTTATGAATTTCATCTCTGATGACAATAATCTTTTATTAATCTTTATGTCCCTTATTTTATTTCATTTTCTATTGATATTATTCCTTATCCTAAAAGGGGATGTGGAATGTATGACATTTATTATGAGTTATTATAATAAACATATTTGGATATTATAATATGAACATTGATACACATCACTAAGAGGCCTATATTTTATTCTTCCATTATTAATCTATTAAATCCATTAAATATGATTATAATTGAATGATTTGTGGTCATAAAACACGGTAATATTGTTAGAACCTCCTTGATTGATTGATCACAAAAAAATTTGTTATGATTTTAATAATTTAATTATTCTATGATAGTAAATAATATTCTGGTCAAATTGTAAAAAATTGGCTAATTATTGATCTACCATCTGTTAAAAAGATCCAGAACTAGTTACATTTAGCTAAAATTATTTAAGAAATTCTACCATTGGATCTACTACCAAATTAAGTGGGTTGCCTCCAAAGAGAATCTACCATTCAAATGATCTATTGTTTGATTAATCTTCCATGGGAGGAGTTCTACGACCAAAATATATCTACTAAAATTATAGATTAACAACTACAATGAATCTACCTATAGAATATATATACCACCAGAATGGATCTACCACCAGAACAAATATACCATCAATTAAGCGTTACCACTACAGTTCTACAGTAGCTATGCTGAAATAATTTTTTTTAAAAAAATCTCCAATGGATATTTTAAATAATTAAATACATTCTTAGGGATTTAATTTGAGAATTATTATTATCAAACAAATACATGGATGTATAAAAAATAAATTCAATATTTTACAGATTCGTTGAATAGTATATGGATACTAATCTTATAATATTAACCTTGAATAGATAATTGGACTTGGTGTTCTATATATTCATTAGGATCTTCATCGTGCATATAGATGTGTAGATAATGACACTATGGATCATATGTGAACATAATATAAAATTATTAAAACAATAGTAACAAGAGACACATGTATGTTGATGATCCCTTGTATTTATAGAAAGAAATTTCAATGATTGTTTGGATTTCATGACCCCCTATTTTACTGAAACTTTTGGGAAACTTATTCGAAGTACTTCAAAAGAAAATATCAGGGAATCTAGAATAATTAAATCTATTCAGAATAATATGAACTATGTTTATTCTTCTATAAACACTTTCTCTTATGGTTTATATTGTATATTCACGATTTTTTTTTATCTGTAAAAACATTATCTTGTAGAAAATATGCGAGTTCTTGACAATATATCTCTATTTTATTTATTTATATTCCCATGATGATATATGGATGAGTTAGGGTGTGACATATAATAATATTTATCACATGTATAACAGGGGAAGAAATTTTTTTTGATGATATCCCTGTGATTTTTTTCTTTTAAAAACAAATCTCGGTTTTTGATTAATTTATTTTATGATAAACTGCTTGGTAACATGTGATTTCCATGTGAAAATGATTCTGTTTCATCTTCAAACCGAACCACTTATTAAGTATCAATTTTTAGATATTTATTCTTTGTTTTAATTATTTATCTCAAGTAATATTCCAATTAGTTGTTTATTATAACTGAATTTTATTCTCATAGATAATTTATGTTATATATATAGTTTTTATTTAAGAAAACTAGTTTCAAATGTTGAATTACAATCAATGTTATTGTAACTAAGCCTTAATCTCACATTTGATAAGCTACATGAAAAATATAATGAAACATTTATATAGTTTTTATTAAATAGGTTATTTTATTAAATTGGTGGATTTAATTTTCAATTTTTTTTTTTAAAAAAATTTATGGGATACCTAATTGATCCCCAATTTAGTTGTACACTTTGAGCAGCAGTTTTTTATGTTTAAACATACATCTTTGAAAAATATTTTTTTATTATCTCTAACACCTATATAATTCTTTTCCTATATTTATTCATTTGTTTTACATGTATTCATGTCATTTAACTCCCCATATTGTTTAAAATTCATATAAATGGATGTTTTTAAATAGATCCGACCATATATCATTTCTTTAGTTGGGAATAATTCACCTCCATGTCCACATTTTCTAATTTTTTTAGGTTTATTTATCTATTGTTCAATGATTTGTGAATTATTTTTTCAATATTATTGACATTCATTAGAAATGTAATATCCTTTTATATTTTTTTGTATGGTATCCTCTTACCTTGGTTACTAAAGTGTGAATGGAATATAATTTTTTACATGATTTAAATATTAACAAATTTACCCACTAGCTTCATTGGTTTTCTTTATGATTCTTCATCCTAAAATTTTCATTGGATTCTAATAAAATCAATTCCCTTTAATTTATAGACTATAATATTTGGAAATAAATTTTTTCAAACACATTAAGTATCTTTATTATTTTTTCATGGAAATTTAATGGTCTTATTAAAGAATTTTTAATCCATCTTAAAATATATTAATATTTTATAGGGTTTACTAAGAGTATTCCCTAAAGATACCATACAACATAATTATATGGATCGATAGTGATAATGTCTTATATAAGTCATCATGAAACTCATTTCATTTCATGAGTTAATTAATAAATGATAGAAATAATACTTTTTCATGTTCACGTGAAACAAATATTTTCATGAACCGATCTAGGTCTTCCATGAATTGGAATCCCACATTGGCATGTGCTATGGAATATATAGAATTTTTTATCCATATAGGTGGGCGATAAGATCTGGGGCATTATGAACTACCAATGTAAATTATTTATCCCATAACAAACTGAATATAAAATATTTATAATATATAAAATAAGTAATAAATGAAAATACAAGTTAGATAGTTGAAGATAATGAGTATAAAGAAATACAATGGAAAAAATAGGTAAATTATAGTAGTTGAGACAAACAACTTCCCTTCTCCATGTGATTTGATGAAAAACATCTCTCCATATAACCATCAATATCACAAACTCTACTAACATGGATACCCATGACTTCGATGAGGCAATGTTCCTTTACATAAGTTATATAAAACAAGATCTCCACACAATCAATTATCTATGTAGGGAGTGAGAAAAATATTCTTATAAGTATTAAACCAAGTGTTTCATAAAGGTAAATTAAAAAATAAAATGGTTATTCTTATTAAAAAAATAATTTCTTGAAATATATATTTATCTAGATTGTAAAAAATGGTAATTCACACTTTTGTAATATTTTGTAATGAACAAAAACTTAGATACATCATTTTCCTTTTAAATGTAATTTGATTAAACCATTTCTCAATGAATTTATAAATTACCCATTTGAAATGGAAATCCATGGAACTAGTACTATGGTAGATTAGGTATAGTTTATCTTATGTTCTGAAAAATCTATGATCAAATGAATATATACACACAAATATCAAAAACATGGTCCACGGAATGAGGTAATCGCTAGGATAAGTGAATCCACTGTCGTAACAATGTTTATATATTGTTTTAGTGTAAATCTATAATAGGTAGCCACAAACCATACTTGCATTATTTTCTTATTCTACATACTACTATGTACCCCATGATTCCATTTGTCATAGCCAAAACTTAAATGATTTCATTTCATAATTTTCACACTATTGAAAGATTCCAATTTCACAAATTTCCCACGCATAGAATATTTATATAAATAATTCGAACCATTTTGAGGGAATATCACACATCAATAATCAAAATAACTAATTTTCAATAAAACATTATTGAAAATCCATTTTCAACATCAACACCAATGTATGAAATCTATTTACCAAAAATACAAAAACAATACATTATAAGAATCCTAAATCATGCCAGTAACAAATTTATAACGCTAATAAAAAGTTAGATAAAAATTATGGTATATAAAATAGAGGTTCTCCAAGAAACAACCTACCTCGAACACATATAATTCTCATCAATAAATGGAATACATTCCAATATGGTCAAAAAATAATATAAATCCATTAACCATGAAAACCATATCACTAAACTCATATTCAACAATCCCAAGAACAATAGTGATGAGAACAAATAATTATCATGACAATTCCAAAATAAGGACACAACATTAAATATAGATTCATTATCTTCATTCCATCATCACAAGAGATCTATTATAATTATCACTAGATCGTGACACAAGCCACAGATCCATATATAAAATCTATGATCTCTAGTATCATTCTATATAAAAAATTATATATAGACAAATATAAAAGAACAATGAACAAAAATATCTTACCATAAGTATCCATGTTCTAACACTACAAAATTTATTGACGTTTCTGTCTAGAGTAGTTGGGATATTCAATATCTCAATGTGTAATCCCAATATTTGAAATGAAAGACTCTAAGAGGATTAATGGGATGAACAATAGATTATTCAGGTTCAAAAATAAATTTTCAAATTACATAAATCACATCGCATGCATTAACAATACTTTTTAACAAACCATGCCCTCGTAGATATACATTAGATGTATCCATTTTGTTTAGTCACATAGTTTTCTCAACTATGTTCCATTTGTGTGGAATGAAATATTCCCACAAACACCTTGAGTCACATGTTTTCCAAATAATTCCCAATGTTTTGGCCTAACAATGAACAAAATTTGAAAAATTAATCTATCCCAAACCATATTAAGTTATACGATTTTTTTATATGATAAATAATTTCCCCTAACCATAAAAAAATAGATCATCTACCAATAAGACTCCAAAAACTCCCATAGAACACCCATAACCACCTAAAAATAGTTCAAAAAAAATATGGTACCAAAATTATTTAAGCACCTGAATGTGACATCAAGAGGAGATAATTATCACCTACATATAAATTTTTAACCCCATAATGTCAATTCAAATCAAACTGATCAATCTGGTTATGATCTATAACATCTCAAATTAGGGTCCGTTTAACTCATTCCTCGATCTAATGGGTCACATGATCTCATGTGTGCCTCCCCATATTCCAGAGGATGACTACTAGATGTAAAGGTATACAATTTGTTCGGTGGGGATATTATACCCTCATATCAATGTGGCACAACAGATACGGTCCGATATAATATAAATCAGAAGCATTATATAAACATACATAATAGATAAACCATGAAATCATAAATATGTAACTGAATAAGTAATAATCGGAAGATAAACATACTGATCAACTGATAATAATATACAAATCCTATAAAGAAGTTTCTGATACATATATAGATGGAATTCTATAATTCAAAAACAAACATGTAGATACAAGCATGCTACACAATAGTAAAAAATGAGAAAAGAACTAAAAATATCTAATTATAATGAACATATTAATTATCCACTTCGACTAAGCTCCTACTAAAGGTAAATCATGAGAAAGACTAGTGGTCGGACACTATCTTTTATTAGTACTTGTACACAGATCATCTAGTCTGAAACCAATCGCAACCCGAGTAGGGTGTGAGATAGAATCTTTGTTGGACATCACAAATGGTGTCTATATGTTATAAAATAAGTGATCATAACATAAAATTGTGCAGGTATAATAGAATAAGTAACAAAAAACTAAAATAAATAACCAGGATGGTTAGGTTCATAAGGGACACCTAACGAGTCTACCTGATTCAACTCATTACTCGATGGAATGTATGAACAATCACTATATATATAGTATTACTAATATATAGTATAATTATATATAGTTAATCCACCTATATGGACCAAGTAAATGAATATTTAAGTGGCCATATACCTAGAATAATAGTGCTAGAAGGATCAGGGTGTAACTCAGAAATCCATAACGAGTCTAACGAGCCTATAATTTTATGAAATAGGTTGGATTCCCTACATCCTAATAGAGTGCGAGACTATATCCAAAAACATTAATTATGCTGAGTGATTTATCAGGGAATCACTCTAATCTTATACGTGTCATGTAAAGGCCAATAACCATATAGTATCACTGGTGCGAGAAGCCATACTCAACACCTAATGTATGGGAGCATGATTATCCTCTGTGCTCAATGATCCCTTACCATCATGTCAAAAACTCTATAAATGATTATTATAATTATAACTAGTATGAGATATTACCTCCCATTCATCTATTTTATTAATCCAACATATATATATATATACGTATACATATGGGGATCAATCATTTATAATATACTGCATAACGTATAACCTCTTATGAATTTCATTAGCCAAGTTCAATTATTATTAATGTATTGTCTTTCTCAATGAGCATTAATATATGTACAATCATAAGGTGTGGTCTCACCACCCTTTATAAGTAATTATGAATTATCATTTTGTTTATATAATGAAAAGAAAAAACCATTAATGATCCATTTCATTCATTAACAGAAAACAACACACCGTGAATAAGTTAATCTTATTAAATACATTTAATTAAAAAACCATTTTATTCATTTATAGGAAGGTCAACCATAAGGATTTGGTCATATTATACTATCCAATACATTCAATTCACTATGTCATGGAAAAATAAATTTATATTTTTTATGGTGTCAATTGGAAGGGGTCATGGTCAAATGGGAAAAATCTTATATTGAAAATTCCCTACAGTACATGGTCTAAACACCTAAGAGGTGATTTTTGTCCTATAAACTTTCATATAACAATAAAATTCTCATTTAATGTCTATGAATAATGCTAAGGATGAAATCTTGACATATTATCCTTTATCAAAATGTGGTAATTATACTTGGCACACCCATTGGGTGACTATATATTGTATGTGAAACATCTAATTCACCAAAAATAACCTGTAGGTGTATACAAATTAATGATGATCATGTGGATATGAAGGTCACAATATAATTTGTATGCTTGACAAAATTCATCATGCAGATGAATAGAGTAATTTTGAAACATCAAAACCCTTGGGGAAAATGATGTGGCCACCTACCAAAAGGTCGTTGATGACTCCTCACTCAAAATCATCCCCAGATTTGGAGTATATAGGAAGAGATATGAGAAAAAAATTAATGACTTGAAAATTATGCAATTGATCCTACACCAAAATTGAGTGACAGATAAGATGGAATCCTTAGATAATTTGTTAGAGACAAATTGAGCTTACCAAGACGGATCCAATGCTTCCAACAGATCGAGTAAAGGACACCAGTCAGAGAAGTTTCATCAATGCCTAGATAAGGTTATTAGATACTCAAATAAAGATAGATCAGGGTTTTTTTTCTACTGGTGGAAGGAAAAAATGAAATAATTTGGTATCTTAATTATGGGTAAAATGGTTATTTTACCCCAAAATATCAAGGTGCAGGGTTTGGACACATTGTTTGGCCCAAATGTGTGAAAATAATTCTCAGTTCACTACTACTTAGAAAACACCATAGGGTTAGCCCCACAATTTTACTAACCTTTGAAAAACCATGAAAATAGGCTTTGTACCAAACTAGAAATTAACTGCATGGTTGGGAACAATGGGTTTCACGGTTGTAAAAAATCATGTATCCTAGTCCCTACTTCACATTTCGGAGCGTTGAGATCCAAATGAGTCCCAAACACACCAATGGCCTCCTTTGCTTGACTAGGGATCAAGAATAGGGTTGTATAAGAAATAGAAATTGAAAAACTAATGATCTATACTTTCATTGAAATGATTTTTTATTACAACCTCCCTTCATTAATGAAACTCGTCCCTATGATATTTTTTTTACGGTAAAGACGTATCATTAGCAAAGAGTTGTGGCCATTAAAAATGTATACCAACATCATACTCCTAGGTCTCATCCTATAATTGGTCTTATTGCCATAGCACCCATATGAATGGGAATGAACAACGTCGAAATTACTTCATTCTTTCATAAACTATATTTAGTGGATACTCTTTGAAGGAAGCATCCATTTCAAATTCAACCACATCTTCCTGAATAACATTTTATGGGTCAGGATAGTATCAGCGATGATAAGATACTTGAAAGAAATTTCCCATACACTAGTATATATGAGGAAGTAACAACTGGTAAGCCATTGGTACAATTCATTTCACAACCTCAAAGGGTCCAAAGAATATTTTTGAGATCTTACCCTTATTCCAAACACATCTATGGCCCAACATGGGAATGAATCACATGAAAACCAAGTCTTCGACCTTGAAATCAAGAGGTCACAAATGATTATTTGATTATGAATATTGTTTGGACTGAGCTATCAAAATATGCTTTCTGATCAGTTGGACCTACTCTATAGTCTTATACAAGAGACATAGTCCAAGAATAGGTACCTTTCTACAACAAACCAGTAGATAGGGGAGAATCAAGTCTGATCATATAAGTCTTAATAATAATCCATTTCATTGGTTGGCTGAAATATGTTATTATAAGAGAACTCCAGAATAGGAATTTGTTTCCCCAAAATCCCTCCAATGTCAAGGACACATGCATAGTGCATTTAATATGGAACCTGTATTATATGCACCATTATTCTATAGGTCTATGGATTATAGTTTGGGCTCAAAGGTGCCTACATACCCAATGCCCTTAGAAACACCTTCCAAAACACTGGTGGGAAATGAGTTCCTCTCTTAGAAATGATATAATGAGGAGATCCATGAATACATACAACCTATCATACAAAAAGACTTCTTAGATCATATAAATTTAAGGTCTCTCACATAGGTAATAAGTGTGTAAATTTTTTCGAAAAATCAAATAAAACCCACATTTTATAACCTTCGCAAGGTGATTTAGGTAAAACAATCATGAAATGCATCAAAAAAGTATCCTATTTCCTCTTAAGAGTGGAAATTTTTTGTAAAATACCTTACAGTTGTTGGTGTTCCATATTCATATACTGAATGGTGGAACACCTAGTGATGAAGCCATAAATCATATGGTTAATATCAGGCCACCAATACTGGCAGCAAAGATCCTAATATATTTTGTTGACAATAGGGTGAACTGCCTATATTGAGCCATGAAATTCCCACATCTTCTCCTCTTTGATGTTTACTGGGACTTATACACAACCAATAATCATCCCCATTGATGGTCTAAACTGAAGATGTATCATCATCTAAAATGCATTCCCATAGGACAAGGACATCAATATTAGATAATAGCATCATTCTTACTCTTTCCAGAATAGTATAAGTCACCTCTAAGGATGACAGGATAGTATAACCATAGTAATCATGAAACTCAATGTTCATCTCAAAGAATAATTCCATAAGCTTTCATTCACCATTGGATTACTGAAATGTCAATGTTTGAGTCTTCTGTATCATAGCATTTGTTACTAAATACCCCTTACCAACAGAGTAGGTATGTTAAAAATAAACCAAATCTTGGTACTCAACCCACTAGGGCTGTCTAACATTACGATCCAACTATGTGAATTTGTTCTTAAGGATTTTGAGATAATTTAATATAAAAATTTTATATCCATGTAGATAGTGTCTCCCAAAATGTAGATCATACACAACAGTAGTGATCTCGAAGTCGTGTGTTGGGTAATTCTTCTCGTGAGGCCACAACTCATGAGACTTATATGTAAATACTCACTCATTCTTCATCAAAACATCTCCAAGAATGAATCCTAAATCATTATAGTATACAATATAGCTCTTTTTTCTCTTGAAGAATCAATATTAGTGCTAATGTCAAATTACCATTCATCTCCTAAAAGGATGCTTCACATTATTATGACCATATGAATTTCACACCCTTCTTTTTCAAGCATGTATGTTGAGCCATAAGGCATGAGAAATCATGGATGAGGCATCTATAATATCCAACAAGACCCAAGAAACCAAAAATGTAAATGATGTTCTTGGGATGCTCCTAGGAAACTACAACTCATACTTTCTATAGGTCTTCTAAAACTCCTAAATCTAGGATGATGTTTCCTAGAAAGTAGACTTTGTCAATCCTGAAGTGGCACTTACTAAACTTAGCATAGATATGATGTTCTATCAGTGTCTTTAGAAAAATATGAATATGGGTATCATGGTATTATCTAGAGTGTGAATACTCCCTGATATCATCAACAAATACATCCCCATATGATTCTAGATTCATTTGGAAAACCCAATTCATAAGATCCATGAAAACTACAGGTGAGTTTGCGAGTCCGAAAGACATAACCGGGTACACATATTGGCCATACCAACTCTTCAATGATATGTGAACTATGTAATATGTCATGAAAAACATCTAAGGATAGACCAACCTTATATTTATCATTGAAAACATTTTTTATCCTCATTTCTCATCATTAAGGTTGGATATTCTAGGTAATGGATACAGATTCTTGATTATGATATTATTCAATTGATGTTAATCCATACATATCATGAAGTTTACATCCACCTTATTGATAATAGGGCCAATAAACACCAAGGAGAATTGTTGGGGGAACATGAATCATTAAGCCTATATATCCTCTAATTTCTTCTAGAGCTCTAGAAGCTCTATAGATTCCATTGTATAAGGAGGAATTGTCACTGGAGTTTTTCATAGTATAAGGTAAAGGGTAAACTCTACCACTTAAAACAAAGGATGAACAAAGATGTTATTAAGAAAGAATACTATAAAACAATCAAATTAAAATAGGAAAAATGTGATTCAGAACCCCCAGTCATCGTTCAACATACTCACATTTTAACTTGTCACATTACCCCGCTGTTTCTGCCCAGATCCTGCTCGTGTCACATTGATATCCCATTCTCCTTTATTCATGTTCCTAATTTCCTATGGTGACGTAAAAATCACCCTTCGATGATAATAGTAAATAATTTCTCAATTGGGAACTAACATGTCCTTCCCGATGATTATGTCAATGCCCATCGTGTCGAGGAAGAAAATATACCATATGAAAAGATAACTGCCTATCTCGAGGGGAAAATCCCTACAAAGGATAACTCCCTCTGAATGGATGACTAATGAGGTGTCTAGCGTCATAACACCATGGAAGTGTTCACCCTCCAGTCACATAATTTCTAGGATAACCTTAGATATAAATGACGGATACATGACCCTATCAAGTAATGAATACACTAAAGATGATACTACTAGAATAATACATCATAAAGTAGAAGGTCCAGCACTCTACTAAGGAATAGGATGAACTACTTATAACTAGCTCGTACCGCAACCCAGAGTGATTTCGTGATCACCTTGAGCGGTCCCACTCTACTAGTGCAAGGAATCATAAGACATACTACCTCTTCCTAGATTACTACCTCATCTTGATCAATCGGTGGTATTCCAGCATCATGCCTGATGTGATCCTAATTTTCAAACTCCCGAATGAGGAGTATGTGTAGATCCCCACTCACTATGCACTGGAGGGAATGTCCTATATAAATGATGATGGTGGGCCATCATGGAACTACCTCTACACTCAATTGGATCATATGGGAACTATTTTTTTGTATTCCCTAGCTTACCAAACCAGTGATAGATGAGAATATTGTCTGCATGAGGGGCCTGACTGCTATTACCATTGTTAGCATCATCATAGTATCTATTTATCCTAAAATATGAACCATTTTTGTTATTAGGTTTCGAACAACCCTGACTCAAAATATCAGCATCCCTGAAGTTATGCTCAATAATAAGGGACTAGTTTATGATATCATAAATTCTAGTCAACATGAACCCATTGATTTGTGATCGAAGGGCATATACCAGGCCATCCTCGTATCACCAGGTTATCATAAGATCATATACAGCTATTGAAGGTGTTAACTTCTATAGATAGGTGAAACTGGATGATTATTCCATGGTTCACATGCTCCCCAAATGCAGGTTCTTGAATTCTCTAGATCTATCATCCCTTAGAGTATATGTAAATAAGTAGTCATAGAATATGGGCTAAAAATATTCCAAGACCATGTGAAAATTCTAATCTACTTGTGTGATAACATCCCACAACCTAAAATAATAATAGAGAAGAATATTCACCACTAACTTGACCTTTTTCATTAGATGTATCTCTAGATGTTCTAATAGAGATAGGATCACTTCGAGAAAAGACATCGTAGTATGGGGTGCACCATAACTCGATAAGGTTGGAGGATGATAATACTGAAACTCATGAGTCAACTCTTTCATGCCACGGGAAGGAAAAAATACACCTTGAATATGCTAAAACATACGTATGAAACCCTAATAGAACCTAGGCATCGATTCCTATATTAGTAATAGGAAGAGGTTCTGCAAGTGGAAATACAAGAGGAACCAGTAATGGATTAGGGCTATCCACATTAAGATCATGGTGTTCACCACCATTAAGGTGTATGAGAAGAGGTAGTCGTAGAATCATGACACTAAAATTCCTAGCACGTGCCTTTGAAGAGACTTTGTAAATTTAATTGATATCATTTATGAAAATATGATAGGTATAAATCCTTCTAATAAAAACAATCACACCTCTCATCCTACATCAAAATCCAGGTCTAAATGGTAGAAAGAGACTATAATAAGACAAAAGTTTGATCATCGATACCCCACTACCCACTACTAATATTGGGTTCATGTATGATTATCTATTTCTGACATATATAAGATAAAATTTTTCATCTTTAAAGTCATAATAATTATGAATTTATGATTTTTTGACATTTAAATCACATAGAATGGTTGAATCAGAGGGTATACATTTTTCGATCTGTATAGGTATGTACTTCTTATGAATAAAAATAAGAGAATCCACTTAACCCACACCACAACATGTTCAATCTAATGTAACCAATGGTACATAACTCAATGTTTCATAATTGTCTACTTTAGGATTCTGCGTTATCATATTCAAGAAAACACTTTTAGGTTAAATAATACACATTAATTTTCAATTATGGTTTCCAATCCATACAATAAATGTCTGCAAAATTCAATATAAGCAAGCCACTAATAATATGTATTAGGAAAATTCAAAATAAAAATAATCATGAAATTGTAAAATGAATAGTTATTATTAATATATTACATAATACTGATACATGGTATAATGAAACGCCCTCTAATCATCCATGAAATGAAATCTCATTTCAACCAATGAAATATTAGTAACATTGTAAAATAAGTTTGTCACCCAATGATGAATGGGTATCGAATTTAAATTGAATAATAAATAACTTTAATTTTTTTCCCATGCAAATTGGGTTTCCCCTATATATGGGATAGATATGTCTAGGAATAGGTTAAATTCCATTTCCCAATAATTCCTAATATCCTATCAAATACCAAAACAATAATACAATGTAAAAAATTCTCTCATGAAACATTTTATCATCTTTATCTAGGTTCCACATAACTCGTGCCCCAATCTGGTGGTTCTCATGGCCTCCAGAATGCCTCCCCATATGCCGGAGGCTACTGACTAGTAGTGAGGCATTAATAGAGGTTCATTTGGGAGACAATACCCTCATATCATAGTGTCACAATTAATACAATAATATACAGTAAACAGGGAAAGAATAATATAAATAGATAGATTTGATAAATCAAGGATGCATAAAGAAGTAACTGAATAATTAAATATTAAAATATAAATAAACTCAATTTTTGAAAAAAATATATAAATTTAATAATGTATTTTATGATATATGGATTCATGACATGCTGTAATACAAAATCAAACAGGATTATACAAGAATTCTATACTATAGTACAAAAATAAAAAAAGGAATAAACAGATCCATGTATCTCGAGCCTATTCCTAATCATTTTCACCTAAGCTCCAAGTAAAGGAAATGCAAGTAAAATACTAGTATCAGGGCACATTAACTTATCAATACCTGCAGACTGAAAATATTATTGGTTACTAAAGAAATCCTGAGTAAGGCATGAGATACAATCTATGTAGGCCACCACCAATGGTGTCTACATGTAAACCAATCAGTTCTCATAACTAAAAAATATATTTTTTTAGTATAATAAGTAAAAATATAATTAAATAAATGACCAGTACACTAAAAAAAATAAGGGATACCGGATAGATTTACCTACTTCGGCTCATTACAGGACAGAATATCTAAATACTAACAATATATATTTTAGTAATATATATAGTATAATAATATATATAGCATCAATATATGTCAAACAATTATGTGTGAACGTATGTGGCCACATACACAGAATACTAGTGTTGGTTGGATAGGGGAATAACCTATACATCCATAACAAGTGTAATGAGCCTATAAGCCCAAGTAATAGGGCACATTTTCAAAATCCAAATTGAGTGAGAGATTCCATGAAACAACCTTCGGGGTGATGATTGAGCCATTATGGAATCATTTTAATCATTGAACATGGTGGCTAAAGCCCAACTCCCATATAATATCACTAGTATGAGATTCCATACTCCACATCCAATGTAATGGAGCATGATTATCTTCCATGCACAATAGTCATTGACCATCATATTTTATCCTCTATAAATGTGTATTATACTTATAATTTCCAAGGGGAATTACTTCTCATACATATCTTTTTACAAAGACAACATATATATTGAAGAGGTATAATCAATAATTATATAATACATAAGGAATATCCTCTTATCTATTTCATTATCCAATCTCAATTATAATTGATGCATTGTCAATTTCAATGATAATTCATATATCTACAATCATAATATGTCTTCTCACCACCCATTACAAGTAAATAATAATTATTATTATTTTCATTGAAAGAAAATCAACCATCATGCATGAGTCATTTCATTCATTAAAGGAAAACCAACCACCATATAGAAGTCAATCCTTTTAATCCACATTATAATAAACTATTATTATTCGTTCAAATGAAGGGAAATTATTAGGAGTATTCCATCCTATAAGAACTAGTCAATTCAACTCACTAAGGCATATAAAATTCCATTTATAGGGCTTATGGTCCGAACTGGATGGTGTCATGGTCTTATGGGAAAAAGCCTACAAGGGAAATTACAAAAATTGTATAACCCAAAATCCTAATAGGTGTTCAAGGTCCTATAAAAATTAATATATCATTTGAATTCACATTTATATCTTATCATAAAGCTAAAGTGTAAATCAATACATAATTTCTGTTATCCAAATGTGGTAATTAAAATTTTTCACACCCATGCGGTGACCATATATGGCATGTGAAACCTCTAAACCACCAAATGATAATCAATAGGTGTATACCTAGCCATGGTGATCTAGTAAATATGAAGGAATAAATATCATTGGGATTCCTAGAAAAATTATAAGTTCATCACAACTACATAATTACCAAACATCAAAACACTAGGGTAAAACATCATGCCCACCTACCTCAAGGCCATTGACAACTCACTCAAAATTGGACTCATATTTATAGTAGGTCATAAGAGATATGTGGAATGGTCCAATGCCCAAAAAATATAGAAAATGATACTACACTAAAATATAAAAAATTATCCAAAGTAAACCATAGATAGGATGTAAGAGACTAAGGTAGCATATTGAGACGGATCCAATGCTTCTGATGGATCGAGGAATGGTCACCAAAAGAAGAAGTGGAATAAATTACAATATTAAGATAATGTGTGATCAAATAGATTAGAATAACGGTGACTATCCACTTATGGAATGATGAAAAAAGGAAATACGTTTATAGCTTATGTGATGGAAAAAATCTCATTTCACCCCATAAATATCAACGCACATAGTTTGGAATCAAATTTTTGAAAAAAACATGCCCAAAATATGTTCAGTTCACTAATACTAAGGGAACACAACATAATTAAGAAGAAAATTTGAATAACCATATGAAAATCATTAGAATTTGATCTATCCCATACATGAAACTATCTGCATGATCGTGCACCCCAGGTCGCATGGTGGCAAACAAAATGTGCGGCCGAGTCCATTCTTTCCACTTTTGAGATCTAGGCTCTAAATGATCACCGAACACAACAGTGACCTCCTTGGCATTATTATGTCTCAATATTAGGGCCGATTAAGGAATTAATATTGAAAGCCCAATTTTTCATACCTTCACTGAATAGAAGGGTTGTTACATGAGGTTATTATTCTTTTGTGTCGACCCTCACAATACTAGCTTGTAGATAGTGTTTTCTTAAGTATATTGGAATAATATGTAATGAATCGTGTCAAAAAGGACCAAAATAGTATAATATCCTTGGGAAAATAGAAATATACACTATTCACATATTAAATTTTAATTTAGTAATTCTATCATAATCACATTAAAGAAATATCATTACTACCTCTCACATATCCCTACATATCATTTATAGTACACTTCAATGATTTTTGGAAAAGGAAACAAAAAAAAGGGTGAGATAAAATTATCAATAAGGTATAAGTATTGATGAATCTATCATGAATCAATAATCTTAATCAAAATGTAATGGTAAATAATTGAACACACTTCACATTTAAATAATTTGGATTTCATGATCTGATAAGGGAAAGTCAATATGTAATGGTAAATAACTAAAATGATGCGCCATTTAATTACTAACATGAAAATAATTGTTATATATGGAATAATAAATATTGAAATTTAAATAACTAAAAACACCTAAAATATAATCAACATCTCTATTATCATGGTTTCATAAGGAATAATCAATATGGAAAGGAATTTAGTAAGAACAAATTCTAATTAATAAATAAAATTAGAATGGAATGAATACACAAATAATATCATTTTGAATGTATCATGGATGATAATAAATGATTTATAAATGATGTAAATTATTAATTTTTTTACTTCATGATCTTATAAATCATGATACATCTACTTACAAGACCTTTCATATGATAACTTCAAAATGATGGGTAAGTATACACAGAAAACATAATTTACTATGCCTAACCAAATGATTCATCTAATGAGGATACTAATTCATTGAGGTTATATCTACAACCAAGCCTAATCATTATATGAATGTCTAATACTTTCCTCATATTTTTAATGATTGGTTTATTTCATTAATAATATCCCTTATCCCAAATTATTTTTATAAAGTAAGTAATATAGATTGACAATAATTTTTCCAGTCAATCATAATACATTCAAATTAAAATAAAATAATTACAAATTTTATATTATTTAAGTAATAATTATATCCATGATAATTAATATTGGTATTTAGGGTAAATATAATGTCTAATGATAACAAGAAAGTGAATATTTCAAGGAAATGATAATGATTGCAAAAATTTATTAGAAAACAGAATGTCGGTAATTTCCTTGGTCAAACTAATCCTAAAAAATCCTGAGAAATATTAAGGATGGATTCAATACAGAATATCCCCAGTGGATCATAAGTACAATAAATGATTTATGTCATTTATGAATAGAAATACTTTCAAATTTTCATTAAAACATTCTGGTGGAAAATAAATTATTTGAATTTTAAAATCATTTTTAAAACAAAAATTTCCAAAAATATTTGGAAAATAATTTATGTTGAAAACTACATTTGAATCTTATAAAAGAATATTTTATAAATTGAATGATCATTATTCTTTAGTTTCATTCATGTGGTACGTGTTAAAATAAATATTTCTTTCATAGTTTTTGTAAAATCAAAATAGGCCTTCGTTGGAAAATGACATAATGGTTCCATTCTATTTTATAAAACTATTCAAACATGGGTAAAAATATATTTAGTAAACCATTTTTCGAATTTTTAAAACATTTTTTTAAATCATATTTATAAAAAAATGATTTAGTGAAAATAGATTTTCGACTAAAGAGATAAATAATGATGGATTTTATTATAAAAATTATCAAACATTTTGTGTACCAAAGATTAGAAAATGGAACTCATGAAATTTCAAGAATATCTATTTGAGAAAAAAATTAAAGGGATTTATTAGAAAAAGAAAAAATAATTTCCTTCATTGATTATTTATGTATAATCCTGATTAAAATTTGATTGAAACATTAAATTATTACCATTTTAGTAAATTTTTAATTATAATCCCCATGAATGGAAAACATCAAATAAAAACATTAAAACCTATGAATATTGTATGATTTTGTGTTTTCCTATGAGGTTTGGATATTTCATTTTTCATTTTAAAGGAATTTTTTGATCTATTTTGGGTAACCTATGAGATCATAGGAGTCTCAAGGGTGTCCGAGGCATGTTCAGAGCCTGGAGTACCACCTTCTGGAAATGTAATCTGGTCTGCATGGTTAGTAGATATTGTGCAGAAAAATCCACAATGTTTATGAAAATATGTGGGTACTCGATAGAGGGATTCATGATGACACATGGTTTGAGGAAACCATGCATTATGGAGCACAAACCGGTGTAGGACATCTATTGTTTTTGTTAGAGGTGTGCAACACAATTTTTGCATAGTTTCACACACCTTGCACATGAAACTGTTTGATGATCCCATTGAAGCAGTGAGGGGCACACAGATGGCACATGGTTTAGCCAACTGTGCGGCCAAAAACATGAATCCTTATCAAATAGGGGGAAATGAACATTTTTTCGTTAAAATATCTTATAAAATAACTCTAATTTATATTTCTATTCCAGTTGATAGACATCACATTATGAGATCATTTTTGAAGCCAATTCATTGGCTTTTTTCTAGTTTCTTGATCAATACATTGATTCAAACACTGATCATCTTGTTGGATCTACTCTTATAAGTTATTATATTATCTTGTGTTGTTATTCATTTTACTTTGTATTGATAGAGTTATTTAGGTGCTAGCTAATATACCCTATTTTATGGTTCATTATCTGTTATATGTTTTTCTCTTGATTTAGATCGAATTATAAATTGATACTAGACAAGTGCTCTATTATGGACCTATGATAGCTGACCTATATCTTTTCCCACAATTTGGGTGTTTTATAAAAAACAATATTGTTCTAAACACTATAATTTTCATAAATTCCCCTAAAATGAATTGAATGCTTGAATTGAATGAAATAGAACCTGTTTAGGTCTCCCACTACCGACTTTGTGTTTGTTGGAAGTCGTTAGCCCCACCCTAGGCCATCCAATGGGTTTTCCCTTACCTTTTAACTTTTTTATACCACCAATGGGGTATGAGTAAGCTCATCTAGTTAGAGGAAGACCTTTATTGATTAAATGTCAATTTAATTGAGATGTTTGGAGAGAGTTGATGCCTCATTTCCATGTATGGGAAATATGTGAATAATTTATTTTTTTAAATTAATTTTCTATGATTTTGATGAAATCATGGAAGTTAATGGTTACATATTGATGAATAAATGATATGATTAATAGTATGTGGTAGTGGCTGCCTTGGTGGTTATACCATGGATCCTGATTCCATAAGATTCCATGGATGTTTCTTCCATTGATATTGTTTATGGTAGTGGATTCCTTCAAACTATTTATATCTTGGATCCTAATTCCATAAGATTCCTTAGGGCGTGATACACCTTGGATATGGCCTTCTTGGACTCACATCGGACATGATCTATTTAAATACTCCTTATTATTATATCGGTACTTTTCTAACTTTCCATCGACATGCTCCTCGGACTCAGCGTAGATGCCTTGCTCTCCTATAACTTAGATCTATCCATTTGTGGTCTTGTAGTTTTGATTACAAAACAAGACCATTTTCGATTTTATACACTCTTGATTATATGGCATGGCCATGATGGGTATTATCCATTGGATTACATGATGTGGTTGTTGTTGTTTTTTACACTATATTATATAATGAGACCATTGTGGATTTTTTTCTGTGCTTTAATGATTGTCCAGTTAGGAATATTCGATTATAGTGTTATAATGATATTACTACACATTCATGTATTCTTAACAGCTACCCTATTTTATGGGATCTAAACATTTGCTTCATAGGGAACCATGTTTGTCAAGAAATGATCTCTCAATTTTTCAAACATTACTTTTAGTATTGTTATGCTATTTATATACCACACATTGATCTAGATTGTAATACACATACATGATTTGTTATAGAAACTGTTAGTCATGGCCTACTAAGCATTATCTCTACCCTTATTTAGGACATGATTTGGTACCTGGATAGAATTCATAAATGTAGGTAGGGATTGAGGAATGAAACCAAATGCATGATACTAGATTTGGTTCATTATTTGGAGAAGTGAGCATAAGATTGCACATCACTAATGATGTTATCTAGAGAAAAACCTTTTTTCCTTTTATTAATTTTGAGTGATGTATTGTGTTGGATACATGCATAACAATTTTTCAACTTTATAAAGACATGAAATTAAAAATAAATTTGTTTATGATATTACCTTTACTAATATTTATAAATTCATTTATTGGATGTTTATCTTATGTATGGTTGATTTACTACTTCCTCTATTGACTGATATGTTTACTACCACTGTTATACACTCTGAAATGAGGTAAAATTATTCCCATAGACAGACCCTAATCCCACACCTCTATTTATAATACTCTTGTATTCTAAAAGGTATGATTTAGGCCATATGAGACACCGAATCAGGTTACCATTTAGTGGAATACAATTTAGGATGATACAATGTTTTACTAGATATGATTTCCTTTTTTTATTTCTATTTTGTGATAATAGAAATGATATTAAGAAGGAATTGGGGTTTGGTGATTAGCTTTTCCTTGGAGTACCCAATCCATATATAGGAACAATCGAAATTCCCTAAAATAAAAGATGATTTTCTATATTTTTCCTTCAAAGGTTTATTAGATTCCAATGTTTGATGATGAACTTGATTATTGATACTATTTTTAGTATGATTGTGATTATGTATTTTTTACCCAATTTGACGAGGGTATGCATCTCATGAATCATTTAATGTACCTACTCGAATTCACATTACAATCATTATTCCATTCCATATAGGATTAATTTCATGACTGCAAGACACTATTATGTTTTCCTTGAATGATATATCTATTTTTTAATAATTTTTTTCATAGAATTGAGAAAGATGTTTTCTAAATAGAGTTCTTTTCATAACATAAACAGTTTTTTTTGGATTAGGCTTCAACAATCACCCAAATAAGTCAATGATTGAACATTTATTCAAAGAACATTAGTCACATTAAAATGAGTGAGTTATGGTATAGATTAAGTGAATGCCACACTTTTATTCATGGTGTGTAAGGGCCCTTATGGATCAGAAGAGGTGAACCATTTTTTAAACAATTTAAAAAAGAATTGAGATATATATTTGAATTTGAATTTAAATGAAATTAAATTGGTGAAATAGAGAACATAAACTAGAACTAGTTTTGAGTGGGTAGTCAGAAGCATATCTAGTGAGGTTTATGAGTATTTTTTATACTCTGAAGTATATTTAGGAGTAAGAAGATATGATTGATATATTTGTAGGAATTCATTGAAATGTTCTAATTTTTAAACTTTTTTATTTTCAATATTGATATTTTTTGAGGCATTTGATTGGAATTTTAGAGAAATTACACCACAAAGAACTACAATTGTACACCAGAAGGGTGGAGAATACAATACTGTAGAGGGGTTGGTCCATGGATAGTTTCTCTACCAGTTTTACCAAATATGGATGAGGATGCATGCCAATGTAGGAAGTCCCCCATTGAGATTTCTAGGTGTCACTATGTATGAGGTCATTTTTCCTTAAGATGGATAGGTTTTAAATCATAATCAGGATGGAGTGGATAGTTTCTTATCGGGGCCATGTTGATTTCTATTATTGGAGGGTAAACATAACATCCCCGGAGGGTCGATTTTTTTTCAAAAGGTTAAATGGGATGTTAAGGTAAGGATATATAGACTTCAACAATGTGGGATGGGTGTATGAAATCCCATATTGTTATTTTATATCTGGATGATCATGGACCACATTGGTTTGATTTCCCTCCAGTGGTTGATTATTTCAGTGACATTTTCTCGAATGACTTTCCTGGTTTACCATCTGAGAGATAAGTGGGGTTCTCTATCAATCTAGTACTGGGAGCTATACCAGTATTAATTCCTCCCTAGAGGAAGGCTATAATGGAGTTACAAGATCTCAAGAGGTATTGTAAGGATTTAGTGGAAAGGGGGTTTATAACACCAAGTACATATCTTTGGAGTTCATAGTGATTTTTTTGAAAAAAATAAGATGTTACACAAATACAATGCATGGATTATAAGAAATCAATCTAGATGACTATTAGGAATTTTGTATCTTTTTTATTGATAGAAAACCTTTTTTATCAACTCTAATGAGATTTCGTGTTCTCGAAAATTTATTTGATATATGGATATCATTAGGTGTGGGTTTGACCTACAAAAATACATTATATAGATTTTCATAGATGACACGGTCTATTTGAGTATTTGGTTCTGCAGTTTTTGTTCATAATCATTCCAGCAATTTTTATTAAACTAATAAACCTAGTTTTCCATCCTTATATGGATTTGTTAGTGGTGGTATCCATGGAAGATATCTTTGTGTATTCTCACAATCGACACGACCATCCCATAAATCTTGAGATTATTTTGGATACATTGAGAGAACATCATTTATATGCTATACTCAAAAAGTGAAACTTTTTTATGGATTAGATTCACTTCTCGGGTCATATAATCTCAGAGACATGAGTATAAGTTGACCTAAAGAACAGGAGAGCTATTTTTATTGGCATAATCCCAATAATTTATTTTAAATACAATGTTTATTTGGGATAAATAGATGATACATGGGTTTTATATAGTACTTATTACTATTATAAACAACACTAATGGGATCGACTAATAAGGGTGTAATGTTTTTATGGACTGATACCTATGAGAAAACCTTTTACCAGCAGAAAGGGTGAGTGACATCCCCCCTAGTCCAAATTCTTTTAGAGAATAAAAGGATCTACACTGCGTATTTTGATACAATTAGTATAGGGTTAGGATTAGTTATGATTTCGGGGTATTGATTGATAGAATATGGCTCTTAGCAATTGAGGCCACATAAGATAAATTACTAGACATATGAACTTGAGTTAGTTGTAGTATTTTATGCATTGTTCTATTGGAGACAACACTTATTGGGAGATTATTTTTTGTTTTGCATGGACCAGAAAAGCCTCAAGTATATATTTACACAGTATGATCTGAATTTGAGACAGTGAAAGTTTTCTGTGTACCTATATTACTTGGACAATAATCTTGGATATATTCATAAAAAGGGAAATGCACTTATCGATGCACTGATCTGCATGAATCAGATATAGGCAGGTCAAAAGGCAAGTAGTTAGTGGTAGATTATGACCTTTTATTCGGAGATGCACTTGGAGGTGTATGATGGCTAGGTATAAAAAATTCATTCATATTTAGATATGATCTATATTATTCAATGAAGAATTAGGATGAGGTATCTTTTTGATACTGAGGGCTTATTCCTACAGAAGGATGTAGCAGGTGAGGACCCACCACATGGTTGGACTATGGTTGAGGATGAAATTATATGTGGTCATGGTCATGTATGGGTTCTATATGACTTATGTGAGGAGATAATGCAAGTGTTTAATGCCTCAGTTTGTGCAGTGTATCCCAAAATTATCTAGATGGATCACGATTTACATCGCCAGTATTGGTGGCTAGGTATGAAGTAATAGGTATCTAGTTTTTTCTAGTAGTATTCCACCTATCAGTAGGTGAAGGTGGAACATTAGCATCCAATTAGAATGTTATAGTCTTTACCTATTCCTGAGTGGAAAGGGTATAATTTCAGGATGGATTTCGTGAATATATTACAAGTAAGGCTCAAGGTAGTGATGTTGTGAGGTTTGTTGTGAATAGGCCCATGAAGATTTCTCATTTCTTACCGATCAGGGATAACTTCTTAGTAGATGATCTTGAAAGGTTTTATATCTATGAGATAGTGAAACATAATGGGGTTAGAAATGCTATTTTATTTTATATAGACACCCTTTTTTTCTTGATTCTATTAGAGTTTAT
This sequence comes from Viscum album, assembly GCA_963277665.1. NCBI lineage: Eukaryota > Viridiplantae > Streptophyta > Magnoliopsida > Santalales > Viscaceae > Viscum > Viscum album. The sequence continues at coordinate 283,785,879 of OY728153.1, read as the reverse complement.
AGATTGTGTTGGGTACACAGGTTCTTTTGACCATGGCATACCACCCTCAGAATGATGGCTAGTTAGAGTGCATGATTCGGGTGCTTGTGAACTTTTTGTGATAATGTTTCCATGCTATTGGGGGATCTTGGGAGAGGAACATACCCCTAGATATGTTCTTCTAAAAATGGATACTAAGAATGTATACAGACGGAACCATGTGAGGTACGTCAAACAAATTTAGAACGACTACGAATCATGATGGATATTTCATAATAGGTCTATTTGGTCATAAATAAGATTAAAAATGCATAGAATGGGAATAAATTATAGACTGGTCACTATATATGACCTCTAGAGTTCTAGGTTAGGGATTGAGTCTTTTTCCATATCTCACTGATGTTGGGACATAGACAGATTAATAGACAAGGTATGTTAGACCATTCAAGATTATGTAGATAACAAGGCTAGTAGAATATCAGTTGCGGTTTCCATAGAGATACTAACCAATGCATGATGTCTACTACATATCTCATCTATTATATTACCACTTAGATCCATCTAACACTCTTCAACCATATGAGGTAGAGTTACAGGTTGAAATTTTCTTTTAAGGAGTATACTATTCGTATCGTTGACAAGAGCACATAGGTTATCTGAGGCCTGCTAGTACCTCTATTATGGGTTCATGGAAAACACTTATATTTATAGGACGATACATGGAAGGAGGAGGAAAAGGAACATTATCAATGGCCAGAGTTATTCTACAGTTATTTTTGACCTCTCGTGGAAGGATAATTTAGGGAAAAAAATCTTTAAAGGGGGAAGATTGTAGGATCCTGAGCATTCCTATGAGGTATTGACCTTTATATTTTTACATTATTATTTTTTGATATATTGTGTGTCTCGACCCCCTCCCACCAAAGATTCCCCTCTTGAGCTGGAAATGCTGGAAGGGAGATAATGACCCCCGAGTCCCGCCTCCAGTAGGCCCCGGAGTGGAGACTAGTACCAAGGGTATGAGTTTTTCACAAATATGGGAGTCATTACCCTTTTTATTAATTTAAGATTGGGAAATAGGATGAGTCAAACACCAAGAAGAATAAAAGGAACAATTATATAAATAGCCCAAAATCCAATACCATATGCATGCTTTATACAATAGTGAAACAAAACAACAAGTACAGAACAGCTCCAAGTACTGTACCAAAAAGTAAAGAAAAACAACTATAGCAAACAACAGCAACTCCCCCTGCCTGACTAGTAAGGTCCCGCAGAGTCCCTTTAGTCCTCCTAAAAACCTGAAAGCAAACATAGGGTGAGCATACATGTATACTCCGTAGGGAAACTTAAAGCTCTCATGCACAAGTTGGGAGACATCCTAATGCCCCGTGAGAAAACAGAAGAACCAAAACCTAGCAAGGAATCTATCCACCCAGCCTCACCAGTCACACTAACCAAGTAACACAAGTCAATAGAGTATTTTAGTAATGTTATCAAAGTATGGGTACCCCGCACCACCTTCTCACTAGTTATTGAAGATATCCAACACATCGAACCAATCCCGCCATTCTCACCGCAGTCCCACTGCCTCATCCCGCCTGCACACACCTGTGCCACATCCTCACACAGTCCCACTGCCAAACCCTGCCCGCAAACACCTGGGCCACAACTATCACATGTAACCATTCCTGCAAACACATAGTCCAGAACAACCACTGCCATGTTTGAAGACACCTGGGCTAGAAGATCTACTGCCACGCCCGAAGACACCTGGGCCTCATCCCGAAGACACTTGGGAAACCACCTGCCTACACACACCTGGTCCAACCACCACACTACCTTGCCCGAATATTCTTGTGCTAATAATGGACCTCAGGCCATCACAGCCTGCCCGAAGATACTTGGGATACTCGGGAAAGGGAGTAGAAAGGATCTAATAACCAGCAACTAATAGAAGTGTTGGGAAAAAACACCCTCCCCCGTGAAATGGGGGTGTTCGGAACTAAGTGCCCAACATTGGTGGGGTGCATAAATAAACCTAAAACGTACATATTTATATAAGTATAACAACCACTCAGCCCATCCTAAGGCTTCTACACAAAGATCTGAGCACATGCCTTGGTACTGCTACTTCGAGAGTATGAACACAACAATCAATCCCAAAACCCCATTTAATTTTTTCATGTTTCAACAGCTTTAGTTATCAGTTTCTTAACTACCGGGAAACTATAAACAACCAAATCGGATCAAGAGTTCATAAAACATATCCCTTCCATCCACAAATCAAGTTAGGAAAACACAAGCAACACAAACAAGTCCCTTCTTATTAACCAACCAACCCCATTGATTATTATTCTCGTTCCATTACCATGCCCCACCATTCATTAACTCTTATAATTTTATTTATTATTCACAACCCATAGTACATTCACATTCAAACCCATCCCTACAGCCCCACTTCCAACCACCATAACCACAAACACACCAAAACTCGTACATCATCACCCCTTGATACCATTTATCGCAGCCCCACTGCCCATCACTAACATAGCATTCACACCAACCCACAACCAAGCCAATCGCAGCCCCGCTGCTCACCCTATCCACAACAATCCACAAAACACCCCCTTCACATAAATAAACCCTAAACAACACCCACATGTTTATTATTTCAGTTTGTTCAACCAGGGTGATCACACAAGGGTTCCAGGTATTTAGTCAGCCAACTTTACGTGATTAACCAATTTCTACATTCAATAAAATTTTCATCCATAAGAAAATCTAGAAGGAGAGGGCATCATTTAATTTCTTAAGAAATGTCCCCCAACGACCATGATTTTCAGTAGGCAGAAGCTCATTCAATTCACAACATAATATCACACGATATAAATAATGTAACTGCATTCAAAAACTTCCCATCCATGTTATATAATCCACTTATTATATTTATTAAACTAGTTCAAATGTGTTTCACGTAAACAAGAGGACACCCACCCCTCATGATGCACAATCTAGAGAGACGAAGGTAAGATCCCAACCTCAAAAGGTTCTGATGTCCTTCTACGAACACGTCCACCACGATCACAAGGATTCTCCCAGAATGAATGCACCCACCAAGGATGTCACGGCACCACCGAATCAATAACACAAGAAACTCCCTCAACACGGAGATCACATGTTGTATCATGGAAAGAAAATGGGAGAAGTAGGATCGGAAAGAGAATACAAGAACAAAGGTTTAACATACTGTTTTAGAGTCCTTTGTCAAAGACCGTCATTCCCATCAATTATCAGCAGTCTCGTCAGTTGGAAACTGCAGAGGGTAAGTTGAAGAGGAGGGAACAGAACAGGGTGTACGATGTTATCCTCGCTGACACGATCCCGCAGTCACTGACGGATTGACCATCGGAGTTCGGATGAAGAAGTTAGAGGAGGAATACTTTTCGATCGTCCAAGAGCGTCATTGTGCGAAGAAGAAGCGATCGGTCTAGAAATAATCCGCGACCCTTTCTTTTATAGTCAACGAATAGGTAAAACGGTATGCAGTGTGTATTAATGAATACACGGTGTGACCGTACACCCATTACGCGTTTTGAATGGTCAACACACGACACGTCACGCAGTTTTAATGCATTTAATGATAATAATAATTCTATTAATATTTGGTGTTTCGTTGACCCGAGGCATGAGTCATGGAAAGGTATTCATCATTGGTCTTAAAATGACCATCTTAATTTCAGGATTATACTGTCGTTGATGGTTCTTCATTCCGACACCATATGAAGAAGTTACGGTCGAATTAAGATTATATAAACCTAAACTAAAACATGATTATTATATTATTTAATTTAATTTAACACTTATTTTCTTTCCACCTCAAATAAGAACCCACGCTCAACCTCTCTTAATGTGAAGCGCATAAGCCCCCATGATTGAATCCTCTTTTATATTATAATTATTATCATTTAATCATTATTATATTTTAAATTTTCTCTCTCCAATCACAATTCTATTTATGCCCCTTTATTTCCCCTCTCACACCCAGCACATCATAAGATTTCACCTTTGTTTTATTTGACCTTATTTCCAAAATTATTATCATAATAATAATTAATACTACACCAAAAGTGGCGGCTCCCTTCCTCATTCCATGCCCAATATGCCCCAACCTTCATCCTTTATGGTTTTTATTATTTTCTTTATTATTCCATCACTTTGTAATCTCTCTCCAATCTCACTTCAATGTCATTATTAATAAAATTAATATTAATAATACCCATCATTAATGTTCTAATTTAATCCCAGTAAATTAGATTACCATAATTATTCTCATATTAAACTAAAACCATTCCATGTGACTCAAAACCATTTCATTTAATTGAATTAAATGACAAAACAAAATTAATATAACTTACATATTCAACCCCTTTTTAATACATTTAATTTCATTAACCTCTCGCACATAGTTTTACGACATCATTATTATTTATTGTTTTTCAATGATAATAACAATTCATCAAATTATTTTATTAACTCATCACCGTTATTATTTTTAATAATGATAATATTTACGCTCATCACATTGACCACGTTAAACCACCCCGTTGGATATCTGAATCTGACCATGCCACGTCAATGTCACATAACATCCGTCAATTTAATTATTTAATTCTATTTATTTTTATTTCACACTGATTAAATTGAAACCACTTTTATTAAATTAAAACCATTCAATTTAATAAACCCAAAATATTCTTACGCCACCATTATTATTATTATTTAACATAATAATAATAACTAACTCACCTTTAATTTTATTAATGCACCACCATGATTCCACTGTGCATCTTCATTTATTTGTTTGCAATAAATATCATGACTCATTTCATTAATTTCTCATTATTATTAATATTATGAATAATATTAATAACACAACACCCATTATTATTATTCAAATTTAATTTCAACAATTACTCAATTAATAATAATTTTTATGTTTCATTTATCAACGTCTAATGGGTCACACACCTTCCCACTTCACGTCATTAATAAAAACACCCATTAAATCATTTTATCATGATTATTCTCTTTTTTGTTTAATTAATCACAAAATTTATGTCATCATCATTATTATTTAACATATTTTTATGTTATCATCAGTATTAAAAATTATCATTATAACACGCGTCGTGTTGACCACATCGATTTAAAAAAAGGAATGGACTATAGGGGTCCAGGACAATAAATCAGATACCTCTCAAAACATTCTCGTACTCGAGAATTAAAAACCAACCCAGAAGAAAGAATGGATCCGAACAACCACCCTGCAAGATACCTCTCTGGGCTCTTGTCATAACAGAAAACAACCGACAACCCTAATTATATGGGTTAGGAATTCCCTCTCCCATACCGAGATATTATCCGCTTTAGGCGGCACTTACTCGCCTGCACGGGTTTAATCACATCCACATTAATGTGTATCGATTAGGTCTTCCGACTTCCATATATTAGGATTTTCCAAACTTACACTGCCCCCAACACCATAAAAAACAACAATAAATTGCCCGAACACATGGCTTGAGGAATTCCTTCTCCCAAGTTGAGATATTATCTGCTTTAGGCGGCTCTGACTCGCCTGCACGAGTTTAATCGCATCGACATTAATATGTCTCGATTAGGGATCAGGTCCTCCTCTCCCCACATGTTAGGACTCTTCACACACATTTAAAGGAAAGAGGGAAACAACATAGCATTATAGACTCATGGAAAACAAGGTCCAGGCCCAAAGCATGGGCGAGAATGAGGTTCAACAAAGGATTGTGATGCTCCTGTATTTAAACAAAACATAAACAAGATCATTTAAGTAAAACCGAAAACATCTCTCTCGATCTATGACCTTTCTAGGGTTTCTGCTTCTGTTGCGTGCAACTGTCCACATCCCACTCCTCTGCCTCTCTATTGAAGTCCATGTGCCATAGTTATACGGTAAACAAAGAACGCCTAAGCCCACGTATCATGGAAATTTTCTCAAGGTTTCATTTTATCATTTTATTTTTATTTCTTTCTTAGAACACCCAAATCAAGTAAAAAACACAAATCATGATGATGCATGTACCTTTCCTAGGGTATCTACCATCCAATCAATGTAGTCTTACTTTGTCATTCGGTAAGCTCAAAGTCCTTGCATCGGATCACGGGGGGGGGGGGGGGGGGGCTAAAATCCCATGTCCTAGCCGGTCTTCCCTGGCCTATGTCACGTACTAAGATTAACCAACATTGTTTCCCTACCATCCCATGCAATCCTCACTATGCCTAACTTCAGACTCCATCCTATCTCTCAACCATCAGCCTCTGATACAATTCTATCACGACCCCCTCCCACCAAAGATGCCCCTCCTGATCTGGCAATGGTGGAAGGGAGATAATGACCCCCCGAGTCCCTCCTCTAGTAGGCCCTGGAGTGGCGACTAGCACCAAGGGTATGAGTTTTTCACAAATATGGGAGGCATTACCCTTTTTATTAATTTAAGATTGGGAAATAGGATGATTCAAACACAAAGAAGAAGAAAAGGAACAAGTATAGAAATAGCCCAAAAACCAATCCCATATGCATGCTTTATACAATAGTGAAACAAAACTACAAGTACAAAAAATCTCCAAGTACTGTACCAAAAAGTAATGAAAAACAACAACAGCAAACAACAGCAACTCCCCCTGCCTGACTAGTAAGGTCCCACAGAGTCCCTGTAGTCCTCTTGAAAACCTAAAAGCAAACATAGGGTGAGCATACAAGTATACACAGTAGGGAAACCTAAAGCTCTCGTGAAAAAGTGGGGAGACATCCTATTGCCCCGTGAGCAAACAGAAGAACCAAAACCTAGAAAGGAATCTATCCACCTAGCCTCACCAGTCACACTCACCAAGTAACACTAGTCAATAGAGTACAGTAGTAATCTTATCAAAGTATGGGTACCCCTAACCACCTTCCCACTGGTTATTGAAGACATCCTACGCATCTAACCAATCCCGACATTCTCACCGCAGTCCCACTGCCTCATCCCGCCCACACACACCTGGGATACATCCTCACGCAGTCCCACTGCCAAACCCCGCCCGCAAACATCTGGGCCACAACTGTCACACGTAACCACACCTACAAACACCTAGGCCAGAACAACCACCGCCATGCCCAAAGACACCTGGGCTAGAATATCTATTTCCATGCTCGAAGACATCTGGGCCTCATCCCGAAGACACATTAGAAACCACCTGCCCGCACACACCTGGGCCAACCACCACACTACCCTGACCGAAGATTTTTGGGCTAATAATGGACCTCAGGCCATCACAGCCTGCCCGAAGATACTAGGGACACCCGAGAAAGGGAGAATGAAGGAGCTAATAACCAGCCACTAATAGAAGTGTTGGGAAAAAACACCCTCCCCCATGAAATGGAGGTGTTCGACCTGAAGTGCTCAACATGGGTGGAGTGCGTAAAGAAACATAAAACGTACAAATTTATATAAGTATAACAACCACTTAGCCTATCCTAAGGCTTCTACACAAAGATTTGAGAATGTTCCTTGGCACTACTACTTCGAGAGTATTCACACAATAAACAATCCCAAAACCCCATTTAATGTTTTCATGTTTCAACAGCTTTAGTTATCAGTTTCTTAACTACCGGGAAACTATCAACAACCAAATTGGATCAAGCGTTCATAAAACATATCTCTGCCATCCACAAATCAAGTTGGGAAAACACAAGCAACACAAACAAGTCCCTTCTTATTAACCAACCAACCCCATTGATTATTATTCCTATTCCATTACCATGCCCCACCGTTCATTAACTCTTCCAATTTTATTAATTATTCACAACCCATAGTTCGTTCACATTCAAACCCATCCCTGCAGCCCCACTGCCAACCACCATAACCACAAACACACCGAAACTCATACGTCATCACCCCTTGATACTATTTATCGCAGCCCCGCTGCCCATCACTAACATAGCATTCACACCAACCCACAACTAATCCAACCACAGCCCCGCTGCTCACCCGATCCACAACAACTCACAAAATACCCCTTTCACATAAATAAACCCTAACCAGCACCCAAATGTTTATTATTTTATTTTTTTCAACCGGGGTGATCACACAAGGGTTCCAGGTATTTAATCAGCAAACTTTACGTGATTAATGAATTTCAACATTCAATAAAATTTTCATCCATAAGAAAATCTAGAAGGAGAGGGAAACATTTAATAGCTTAAGCAAAGGCCCCCAACGACCATGATTTTCAGTATGCAGAATCGCATTCAATTCAAAACATCATATCACAGGATATAAATAATGTAACTGCATTGACAAACTTCCCATCCCCGTTATATAAGCCATTTATTATCTTTATTAAACCATTTCAAATGTGTTTCACGTAAACAAGAGGAAACCCACCCCGCATGATGCACAATCTAGAGAGATAAAGGTAAGATCCCTATATCAACAGGTTCTGATGTCCTTCTACGAACACGACCACAACGATCACAAGGATTCTCCTAGAACGAATGCACCAACCAAGGACATCGCGGAACCACCAAATCAATAACACAATAAACTCCCTCAACACAGAGATCACATTACATAGCATGGAAGGAAAACGGGAGAAGTAGGATCGGAAAGATAATACAAGAACAGAGGTTTAACATACCTTTTTAGAGTCATTTGTCAAAGACCGTCGTTCCTGTCAGTTATCAGCAGTATCCTCGGTTGGAAACTGCGTAGGGGAAGTCGAAGAAGAGGGAACGAAACAGGGTGTACGATGTTATCCTCGCTGACATGATCCCGTAGTCACTGACGGATCGATGATCAGAGTCCGGATGAAGAAGTTCGAGGAGGAATACTTTTCGATCGTCCAAGAGAGTCATCGTGTGAAGAAGAAGTGATCGGTCTAGAAATAATCTGCGACCCTTTCTTATATAGGCAACGAATAGGTAAAACGGTATGCAGAGTGTATTAATAAATACACGGTGTGACCGTACACCCGTTATGCGTTTTGACTGGTCAACACACGACATGTCATGCAGTTTCCATGAATTTAATGATAATAATAATTCTATTAATATTTGGTGCTTCGTTGACCCGAGGCATGAGTCATGAAAAGGTATTCCTCATTGGTCTTAAAATGACCGTCTTAATTTCAGGATTATACTGTCGCTGACGGTTCGTCATTCCGACACCATATGAAGAAGTTACGGTCGAATTAAGATTATACAACCCTAAACAAAAACATGATTATTATATTATTTAATTTAATTTAACAATTATTTTCTTTCCACCTCAAATAAGAACCCACGCTCAACCTCTCTTAATGTGAAGCGGATAAGCCCCCATGGTTGAATCCTCTTTTATATTATCATTATTATCATTTAATCATTATTATATTTTAAATTTTATCTCTCCAATCACAATTCTATTTATGCCCCTTTATTTCCCCTCCCACGCCCAGCACATCATAAGATTTCACCTTTGTTTTATTTGACCTTATTTCCAAAATTATTATCATAATAATAATTAATACTACACCAAAAGTGGCGCCTACCTTCCTCATTCCTTGCCCAACATGCCCCAACCTTCATTCCTTTATGGTTTTTATTATTTTCCTTATTATTCCATCACTTTGTAATCTCTCTCCAATCTCACTTCAATGTCATTATTAATAAAATTAATATTAATAATACCCATCATTAATGTTCTAATTTAATCCCATTAAATTATATTACCATAATTATTCTCGTATTAAACTAAAACTATTCCATGGGACTCAAAACAATTTCATTTAATTGAATTAAATGACAAAACAAAATTAATATAACTTACATATTCAACCCCTATATAATACCTTTACTTTCATAAACCTCTCGCACATAGTTTTACGCCATCATTGTTATTTACTTATTTTCAATAATAATAAAAATTCATCAAATTATTTTATTAACTCATCACTATTATTATTTTTAATAATGATAATATTTACACTCATCGCATTGACCACGTTAAACAACCCCGTTGGATATCTGAATCTGACCATGACACGTCAACGTCGTATAACATTCGTCAATTTAATTATTTAATTCTATTTATTTTTATTTCACACTGATTAAATTGAAACCACTTTTATTAAATTAAAACCATTCAATTTAATAAACCCAACATATTCTTACACCACCATTATTATTATTATTTAACATAATAATAATAACGAACTCACCTTTAATTTTATTAACGTACCACCATGCTTCCACTGTGAATCTTCATTTATTTGTTTGTAATAAATACCATGACTCATTTCATTAATTTCTCATTATTATTAATATTATGAATAATATTAATAACACAACACCCATTATTATTATTCAAATTTAATTTCAACAATTACTCAATTAATAATAATCTGCATGTTTCATTTATCAACGTTTAATGGGTCACACACCTTCCCACTTCACGTCATTAATAAAAACACCCATTAAATCATTTTATCAGGATTTTTCTCTTTTTTGTTTAATTAATAACACAATTTATGCCATCATCATTATTATTTAACAAATTTTTATATTATCATCAGTATTCAAAATTATCATTATAACGCGCATCGTGTTGACCACATCGATTTCAACAAAGGAATGGACCGGAGGGGTCCGGGCCATTACATTGTGAGTACCATATGAGATCACATGAGTTGTGGGGGGATGTTTGGGGTGTGTTCAGAGATTGAATCGCCACTTTTTAGAAAAGTATGATGGGAACCATAATAAGTGAAAACCCTACAAAATATATCACATTTTTTAGAAATTATGTAAGTTCATGACATAGTGGTTTATGAGGATTCATGATTGGTGGAAACTGAGAAAATATGGGTGCACACTTGTGTAGATCATCAATAGTTTTTAGATGTGGTTTATAACATGGTTTTTGCATGGTTTCCCAAACCATGTGCATGAAAACATGCGAGGTTCTCCTTAAAGCAGTAAAGGGTTCACGATTAGCGCACAGTTTGGACAAATTTGTAGCCAAACCATGAATCCAAGTTAAAAATTAGAAAATGAATATTTTCCCCTTAAAATCACTTATAACATAAATCTAATTTTTAACTCTCCTTCAATGGATACATTATGTGTTTGGAGCTTCATTTTTATGAAAATTCATATCATTTTTTCCCATTTCACAATCCATAAAAATATTTGAACACCATTTGTATCATTGGATCCACACTTCTAGGTTATTATTTTATATTGTTTTATTATCCATTTAACTTCGTATAGATAGAGTTATTTAGGTGCAATATAAATTCCCTATTTCTAGGTTCTTTATCTCTTCATCACAATCTAAACCGAATAAGAGATCTATACCTGATGATTTCTCTAATACGGTCCTATATTAGGTGTTCTATACCTTATCCCACAATTTTGGTGTTTTATAATGCTATTTTACGTTGTGACGCATGAAATAATTTCCATAATTCCCACTAAAATTAAGGTAATGGTTGAATTGAATGAAATAAAACTTTTTTAGGTTTCCCACTGGTGACCTTGAGTTTTTTGGAGGTTGTTATCCCCATCCTAGGCCCCCCATGGTGTGTGAGCTAGCCATTTACCTTTGTTATACAACCCATTGGGGTGTGTTAAATTATTTCTAGTCATAGAATTCCCTTTATATGATAAATTTTAATTCAAATAAGATGTTAATAGATATATGATGCCTCATTTACATGTGTTGATATAATTTGAATTGTTCAATTTTTTAAATCGATTTTTTTATGAGATACATGAAATCATGGATGTGAATGGTTATAAATCTATGAATGAATGAGATGATGAATTTTTTATGGCATTGTATTCCTCGATTGGAATACCTTGGATCTTGATTCTATAATATTCCATGGACATTTCTACCACATATCTTGTTCTTGTAAGTTGATGAATTTGACTTATATACTTCTTGAAACATGATTATTTAGGATTTTATGGGCCTTTATACCCTATGTATCTAGATTTCTTGGACCCACATTGGACATTGTCAATTTACATTCTTGTTGTTATCCAACAAGGTCATTACCGAGTTTCCATCGAGATACTCCTCAAACTCTATGTGGATACTTTGTTCTTTAATACCATTGATCTATCCCTTTATGGTGTGAAACTTTTGATTACAAGGATTCTTCATTGTGGATGTGATACAATCTTGATTACACATCATGGTTATGATGTGTATTATATAATGGATTATAATGCATGGCCATGGTAGTAATTTTACAATGTATTACATGGAGAGGCCTTTGTGGATTTTTTTACTATGATTTATTAATATCCCATGCATGGGTATATGATCAAAGTGTTATAATAATTTTAATACACATTGTTGTATAATTTATTGTTACCCTGTATTATAGGAGCTCGACTATTGTTTCACAAGGATCTATGTTCATCCAAACAGTACCTCTTTTACCTTGGCATGATAAATTTATTGTTTTTATACCTGTGATATAATGAACATTTATTTAGATTATTATAATGATAATAAATTTGTTTTAGAAACCAAAATGGAAGCTTACTGTGTGTTATCTCACAGACTATTTGGGCATTTTTTAGGTTTTTAGATAGACTTTTGGATGGAGGGAAGGACCGGGGAAAGTTCCCAATACATGATACATGATTCTTTCCATGATTTGGAGCAGTGAATAAACATACTGAGAATCACTCATAATATTATATTAGGATATGAAATTTGGTTTTTTCACTTTTGATTCATGTATTTAATTTTATTCATGAATAATAGTTTTCTATCATTGTAGAGACATGACACGAGACATCATTTTTTATATGAGATTAATACTAGCATTGTTTATATAATCTGTATTGAAGGTTTTTCATTTTGTCTAGTTTATTTAAAACTTATTTGGTGAACTGATATTTTTACTATTGATGTGCTACACTCTAGAATGAGGTCATTATTTCATCATAGACACACCCTATGTGCCTATTTCTAGTCAGACGTTTCTGGTGTTCAGGGAGAATCACTTCAGGCCATGCGATCCACAACCTCAGATAAATTTTAGTTGTATTGGTGCTAGTATGATAAAAATATAAAGTGATTAATTATATAAAATATGAATTGGTATTAGGTAAACCTCATAAAATAAGATAGGTGCACAACATGATAGATGTCTCAAAGAAGACAATTTGAGACTAGCAACCCTTATAATGATCAGAACATTAAAGTGAAAATTAATCAATGAATAGATTTTGTGTATCATTTTTAATTCCACATTAAACAAGTGTAAATATAACATAAGATATTCAAAAGTAATTACACCCAATATCTATGAATATCAATGACAATAAAGAAGTAATATAGCCAAATGAAAATAATTTGAGTTGTTAAATTCTTTTCCACATGGTGATTTTCAAGAAAAATAACCATGGATGAAATAATTAAAATTGAAACTTAAAATACCATGAGGAATAAAGGATTCCATATATTATAAGTAAAAGGGGTAGTATATTCACCATATACAATTATGTACTTGCATAACATTATAATATTCATTAGTGAAGGGAAATTGAAATTAATTATCTTACCTCATGATTCCTTTTGGTTGACCATGATTTAAACACATGTATAAAAGTTTTAAACATTGAATTAATTTATACTGGAAACATATTAATATTTTTAATGTCATATATAATCCCCTTATAACATTTTACAACACATTTGTTTATAATATTTCATTATTTTAATAGTTTTGAGTGTTAATTTTCTTCTTTCCTCATGTGTGTTTTGTCATAAAGGTATGATTTTTGTAAATATAATATAAATCTATTATATTTAGAATGATATTAATATTATAAATATCATTTTTTCATAATATATATTTTTTATATTCATTATTGAAATTTTAACATGGATGATGGATCACATCGCTTCATGGAGATGGTGGGTTGTACGTACACACATATGATGTAATAATTTCCTTAATGGGGGACCGAGTAAGGTAATGGGTGACTTATTAATTTTAAATAATAAATTTAATGTCAAGAATATCACATATATTCTTTAATTTTTACCCTTATTACATTCCATGTAATTTGTATGTGAAAAACGGATCTCATCGCTTTATGAGGATGTAGTCCACTGTACACAGAAGCAACATTATAGTATTTTAAAAAGAATTGAATGTATAAAGATATATGTGATATTAATATTACATAAGCATAATAATATTATAAATATCATATAAAATTTTTAAATCCACAGTCATATACATCCTTAAAAGGTGGTGATGGAAACATAATTGCATCGGTCCGTGAGGTGGTAGTCTATCATACACAAAATCAATGATATCATTTCCAATTCGATGGAAGAGAAAATGGATAAAAGAAAATAAATTAACATAATAAAATATAAGTATATGGGATATAATTATTTTATTATACCATTATTATTTAAAAAAATTTAAATGACGTGTAAGAATAAATAAAATAAAAATGATCATTTAAAAACATTACCACTTCTTCGGATGATGACTTTATGATTGCACCAAATTATTTCCAAAGGTGTATTTATAATCAATACAAGTAAACTATGATGTTTTTATTGGATTATATCAGTTATTTAGTCAGGTAATTGAAGAAAAAGTTTATTTTGATGTGTGAAGGGGGGAGGATAGGGGGTGACCTTTTATAAATGGGGTAGATAAAACACATGGAATTTTTTAAAGTAATTAATTACAATAATTTTATCAAGAAAAAGCCTAAAAATTGGTCATTATCGACCGTTATAGGTTATATGTTCTTGATATGTCCATAAAAAGTGATTTTTGAATGTTTTTAGGTTATGTTGACCCTTATCTTTAAGGACTAACCACCCACTAAATAATTTTTTCCCTTAACTGCGATAATTAATTTTTATTGCATTCAAAATTCATAATGGTTAAAAAACAATTCTAAATTATTAGATAATTTAAATTATACATATTCCTAATATGAAATATATTTTTACAAATTTAATTCAAAGGCATGTCAGAATCCATTTTAATATTATACCCACATAGGCAGAGAAAATGATCGGTTTCAAAGAGAAACCTCTCATAAGTGTTGAATTTTTTAATATCAAAATTCTATATGAAATTGATCCCACTGGCCTAAATTGTATTTATTATATTATATTCAAACGAATTTTACTTTAAAATAAATTAAAATATATTTAAAATTTGTAAATTATTTAAACAAAAAAGCCGTTTTTGATAATGATCTATATTTTTTTCAATATTCGTCAAAAAATGAATCATTTCAAAAAATTACAAGAGTTTCAAACACATATGATATTGATATTATGACTACCAATATAAAGTAAATTTTTTCAAATAAATGTTATAAAAATGATAAAAACTAATTTTAAAATAGGTATGCAAAACATAATGAAACCGCTTTTTAGAAAAATACGGCTTTTGGGAAAAAATTCCTTTAAAATGATTCTTATTTTATTTATATGAAATAGATAAACCATGAATTTTTTATACATTTTTAAACTATAAAAATTTAATAAATTATTTAGTACTATTAATACCCATAATTTTTTAGATAGTCTATACCGATCATGTTTTAACTTATAATATTTTTTAGTGTATTTTGTTTTGTTTAAACCTACTGTTGTGTGCATCATAAGTTATTAAGGATATATAATTTATTTAAAAAATACATATATAATAATTTATAATGGTGTTTCATTCTACTGTAATAACGGTGTTTCATGTCATATAATCTATCAAACATGATGTTTGTCTTTCAATGTTTTAAGATATTACATTCTCCCTGCCATAAAAAATTGCATCCTTGCAATTTAAACATGAAATCAAAAGTAAATAGATATCTCATAGAATATTAATTTTTTAAAAACCACATTTCAAAAAGGATTAACAAAACATAATCTTAAAATAAGAAAACATAAATATGAATGGTCCTGAAATAAAAAATAACTACGATTCCACGTAAGAGAATATATATAGGTATCCAAGAAGCTCTCTCCAGAGCCTCGGGCAGCCTTCCTCAGGCTTCTATCTTGGCGATCCGGCCTATCACCCCCTTGGTGTTGCAGGATGGCTCGAAGCTTTCGCTGGAGGATAGTGTTGCGGTTTTCGAGGAGGCGAAGGTTGGCTTTAAGTGGACCCTCATGGCTCGATTCGACTCTACGCCCCCGCCCCTTTCAGCTTTCAAACATTTTGTGGAATCTTGGGGGCTCCAATCGCCCGCCTGCATCTCCAATTTCTTCAAGAACCCGTTCTGTCTTGTTCTTGTGTCGGAAGTGGATTTCATCCGGGCCTGGTGTAAAGCGCCCTGTTTTTGGGGCCGTTGGCGTTTCAGTCTGGCTCTGTGGTCCATGGACGTGCACAAGGGTAAGGAAAGTCTGTTTGTAGTATTTTGGATCTCTTTGTCAGGGCTCCCACTGCCTTTCCAGAATGGAGCCTTCCTTAAGGAAATCAGCGATTCTCTTGATGGATTTCTCTGTGCGGATGATCACATCAGCATGGGAGAGGAGGCCTCGATGGCCAAAATATGTGTCGAGCTAGATCTATCGCTTCCCATCCCGGAGAAGTTGTCTCTGAGAGTGCAGGATTCTTTTGTCTAGAACCAGGATGTCGTCTACTCAGTGCTACCCAGGTATTGCTCCTCCTATATTCTTTAGGGTCATGATTTTCATATGTGAAGGAAACGCCAACATGCCTCTTGCCGTCGTGTCTCTAGTGGTCACTCAAGAGGAGACCCTCCTACGCTTGGGGGCCGAGTTCGGGACCTGCCTCCATGGTCTCTAGGTTAGAACCCCTTGGTTTCAGAGGACATTGGTTCGTATGGTTCGATTTTATGGGGACCTTATACCCCCTATAGATCTACAGTTTCATCCTCCATCATCCTTGACCCATCTTCCAGCTTGGCGCATGTTCCAAATATCCCGGTGCTCCCTGACATTCTATCTATTTCTAGTAGGTCCTCTCCATGGATGCCATTTGGCTCTCTCCTTCAGAGGTTTTTATGTTCGTCTTCTTTCTCATTGGGGTCCTTCCCTACACATTCCTCTTTTCTTGATCTTTCCTCTGATCCTTATGTTGGTTCTTTGATCATGGTCGGATGTGCTCATGTGGTTTCTTCTCCCCCGACTGTGCAAAAGGCTCGGGACAAGGAGGGGGACTTCTTCTCTTAGGATGCTTCTCCAAGAACATCTGTTGTTAGATTTGGTAGGAAGACAATAACCAACGAGGCGGAAGACACACCTGGTGCCATCTTGAAAGGTTTTTGATGAATAAGGAGGCAATCTCTATATTCTCAGACACAATGGTTTATTATCTGGTCTGGTGCTTGTCTGACCATTCTCCATTGCACCTCTCCTTGGGATTATGTTCTTCGAGGGAGGATCATCTGATGTTTTCTAGAACAAGGGTGGATGAACCTAATTTCAATGATCAGGTAAGGACATCATGGTCTCTCCCGCATACGGGGAATCCATGGATTACGTTTCACATGATATTGAGGCATCTTAAACAGGTATTACGCAAATGGTGGAAGTCACTACAATGTCGAGATCATGATTTCATTGGTGTACGTAGGGAGGTTGAACACCTTGATGTAGGTCTAAAATATGAATGGAACGAAACCTTGTTTAATGAGCTAAGGATAAAAAGGATCATCTCACAGATATCCTTATGAGGCAGGATCAGTTGGCGAGGGAGGGAGCTAGAGTCCGATGGCTTCGCAAGGGGGACAGATATACTGGGTACTTCTTTGCCTGCATTAAAGAAAGATGTTGGTGCCACATACCTATCATTCTCAGGTGGGATGGAACCTAAACTAATGATGGTGAGGAAGTGTGGGAATTGGACAACGTTTATATTCAGGCTCGTCTGGCAGGCCCCAATCAAAACATGATTGCAGGGTATCTGAGTGGGGATGCTGATTTGTTTGAGGACATTCTTGGTTGTGTGTCAGATGAAATTAAAGGTAGGTTAATAAGGCTTCCAGAGGAAGATGAAGTGCATGAGGCAATCTGGACCTTAGACCCAGATAGTGCACCAGGGCCAGATAGAATTCCAGGATTTTTTTATAGTGAAACATGAGATATTGTCAAAGATGACCTTGTTAGAGCAGTTAAGGATTACATCCATAGGGGAAACATGCCGCGTATAGCATGTGAAACCAAATTAGTCCTTATGAAGGTGTGTAATCCTCAAACCATTGAAAGGTATCACCCTATAAGTTTGTGAAACTTCCCGTACACGGTTCATGCGAGTATTTTCAGTAGAAGGGTGGCTCCTCACATGAATACCTGGATGGCTTCAGAACAACATGGTTATATTAAAGGGTGGTTTATTCATGGGTTGATTGGATTTGAGCAAGAAATGGTCAATGAAATCAACAACAAAGTCTTCGGGAGTAGTCTGGTGATCAAATTAGACATGAGCAAGGCCTTCGATAGGATTGAATGGGGTTTTATGTTAAGGGTTCTGGCATGTATGCAGTTCTCATATTGGACTGGGGATCTTCTATTTCGGTGTTTTAGTTCAGCATCAATGTTAACTTCATTTATGGGTAAGCAATTTGGATTCTTAAGGTGTGTCGAGGCCTCTGGCAAGGGGATCCCCTCTCCCCCACTATATTCATCCTTCCCAAAATGCCCTTAGTTATTCCATCAACAAGGGCCTTCGCACAGGAAAAACATCTAGTACAGGAACCGACATGCCCCACGGAGCATCTCACACTTGATGATTGCGGACGATACAATTTTGTTTATAAATGTTGGACGAAGATCAATGCAAGGGATGAATGATGTACTTGATGAGTACTATAAATGGATCGGGCAACATGTCAACAAGGAGAAAAGCCTCTATTTCACTACTAAGAAGATCTCAGGTAGGACAGGAAGGGACCTGAACGTCATTCTAAGGATGATAAGTGGGGCCTTCCCAATGGAGTACCTAGGAGGGCCGGTTAGTCCTTCCTCTCTGTGTGTGAATCACTTTGATCATATTGTTTTCAAGATCACTGGGTTCATATTCAACTGGAAGAACATATTTTTATCTTTTGGGGGTCGCATTACTCTCATGTATAGTGTTCTGGTGTCTATTCCCATGCATGTTCTCTCTACCATGGCGGTTACCAAAGGTGTTATTGTTAACATGGAAAGGATGTTGGTGACATTTATATGGGGTGGACAGATGGAACACAGGCATCGCTGGGCTTCGGGGGAACGTCTTGCTAGATGTTTTTCGGAAGGGGGCATCAACATGAGATTTGTCGCCTCGTCCATGCAAGGGTTGTATGGGAAACTTACATGGGAGGCCCTAAAAGGTAGGATTCATTGGGGAAAACCCATGAAGGGACATATGTCTAGGATTTGAGTGTCCATAGGTCATGATCATTGAAGATGCTGAAAATTCTTCATCCGTACCTAGAGTCTTTGAAGCCTCTCACACATTGGCTGGTGGGAAGAGGTGAAATCAGCTTCTGGAATCATGATTGGGGGGATGCGGGTTGTAGATTCCATGCTATTCCACACCATTCATGTCCTCTAGAGAGGAATTCGACCACCCCGGTTTTATCTAGAATGTACTCAACGATAGCCAACCAGAATTTTTCTATAATATCATTTTGAGTGATGATCCAGATAGGATCATCTTTATGGGTTCTGTGTCAGGAGAGTTCTCACACAACACCTTCGCTCAAGTGAGGACGAACTTAGATAATTGCAATATATGGGGTGAGATGCTATGGTGTAAAGAGGTTCCCTCCAAGTTCAATTTCTTATTGTTGATGGTGAGACACAATTCTTTACCCATGAATGATAAAATTCAACCCATGGGCGTGAATTTGGCATCAAGATGGCACAGATGCAGAGCTTATAACCAGGAAAAGGTGGGTCACCTCTTCATCGATGGTGATTTGGAGAGATGGGTATGGAAGGAGGTAGGGGTCTTCTCAGGCCGGGATAACCGTGGAGGCTCGCTTGGTAGTTTATTCAAATCGTGGCTTCTGGGGTCTAACAAACGAAGGACTGAGAGGAATGGTTACGCTCTCCTCCTCCCAGCGGGATGCTGGGTTATTTGGAAGGCCTAGAATGATGCTCGCCACAACACTACTAAAGGCACCAAAACTAGTATCACCTTTAACGTGAGGAATATTTTACTGGACCAGGTCAACATGAGCACCGAATGCCAGGTTTCTCCATCGATCTGGTCATTTCTCCTGAATCATGTTTCATCTAACCAGAAAAACAATCTTGGGGCAAGGGCATTGGGTCAGTTGGCAGCACCCAACAGGCATGCTCCAACTTACCTCAGACGGGTCTTTTCTCAGCGGGTTGATGCGTGGTGGTGGTGTCATTCAGGATAGGGAGGGGTGGGTCTCATCAGCTTTCTCTGCTTGTTATGGAAGTGGCGATGTAATGCAGGTGGAGCCCTTGTAATGGCCACTGGGTAGAGCTATGCAGGCAGAGACACCTTAGCCAGAAGGTAGTAGAAACCAACTACCTGACTCTCTTTAATGCTCTCTATGGAGCGGCTAATGATCTCTGGAACATCGAGTATATTATCTGGAAGTATAACCATATCTTGGGTACTCACACTGAGATTGCTCACACGTGGCGGGAGGGGAACAAGGTAGCAGACTTTTTAGCATCCTAGGCCCCCTCAATCCAATGTATTTCCTACTTCTTCAACTTGGGTTCCTTTCCCTAGGAGGGAGTCAATTTTGTTGTTAATATTGCTTTGAGACTTCATTATTTTAGACCACCATGATGTATCTCTTTTAGTTCCTGCTTGAAAAAATCAATAAAAATGATAATGTTCAGTCAGTCATATCGTTAGCACAAGTTATCACTTTCTATTCCTCTGTAGTTACACCAATGGGTCATCATTAATATTAATTTGTAAAATAAATAATGTAAAATTGTGAAATATTTACTAGGTCATGATGTAGGCTTAATGTAGGCTCTAAATCATTTTCATCTTTTAGCTTGGTGTTCAAGCCTCATATCCTTCACTTGATGCATTAGATTTTCACATGGTATACAGGTTGTCCTTTATCAAAATCCACATTAATATAATTCTTATATAATTGCAAAATTGTGATGATCCTTAATTTCTACTACATCAAAGATAAGATAAACCTTAAATGATACCAATACCATTAATATTATTTCTGAAAAAAATGTAAAGGAATTCCAACTGAAATAACATTTTCATATACTCACCAATGGGTTTCATTCCCATAAATGGTTTATAATATATCCTTAGTATTATAATATTCCAGCCAATGATATTCCTAAAAGAGATGTTTAATACAATGAACATATGATTAACCTTAAACTCAAATTTTTTTTTCTGGTATATATGACACTTATGTTAATGAAGTTATAATTTTCTAAAATTTAGCATCATCCTTTGATGTTTCATGATTTCTATAACCAAAATCATATTTATAAAAAAATATAAAAGATAAATCATGATTCTCGTTAAATGATTTCATCAACTGTTTTATTTCAGCATAATTTATTCATTGTTTTAGGGGTCAACCTTTATAAGAGGTTGTTGACTTTGATAATTCCCTAGATCCCCCATTTAAGATAATATACTATAAATGGACCCCTTGGATAAAATTGATTTCCTTCCATCATACTCTTCATTTTTTCAAATAAAATCATTTCTTTATTCTCTAAATTTCCACACATAATGAAATTTCACATTCCTTTGAGACACCTTCCATAGTCTCTTTCCACATTTCCACATTTATAACATGAAGGAAATCAAGAATATTATCCATCATGATTTCCACCACTTGAGATCTTAGATAACTCCATCCCTCCCTTATTTGGTGAGTCTGGTAGTTTGTTAATGTATAGGTTATCAATAAATTTTTGGGACAACTGATCATGCATAATAAATATATTGTTCACTTCTTTCATCATACTATCTAGTTTCTCATAGTAAACACATTTTCCTCCATGTTATATTTTAGCACGATTCCATTGAATTCCATCCATTATCTAAAATCACAAGAATAGTGTGAGAAACAATAATAAATGAGGGAAACCATATAATCATCAAAACTAATATGTAGTATCCCTAAATCAAGAAACCTATTTTTCAATATAAGACATGTTAGGTTTAACTTATTTCATTCATTATCATCATTTATTCAAATCCATCATAACGGTCTGTAATGAAAAGGTGACTTATCCAATGAATATCCACCGGTAGTGTCAAACAAGGGGCATAGTAAGTCCCATTTCCATTTATTTGGAAATTCTCGTATCGATCCTTATGTTCCTTATTCAATTTTAGTACCCCCTAGGTAAATCTCTATTAGAACCACATATAATTGAAGTATCTATATTCTGATGTATTGTATAGAAAATCATATAATACCTACCTTACCAAAACATTAGTTTGTTTTTATGTACTTATCCCCAATGTTAATTATAGTAATATTTTATCTAATCTATGTTTTCTTAAATCTATTTCACAAGTATTCTACTAAATTTTCTCCTATACAAATTGTAATGATCCCGAACCAAATAGCCTAGACCTAGTGTCTCAGCTACTACATTAGCATATGATACATGGTATATCATCTTGAAGGGTTGAATGGTTCAATAGAATCGGTAAACTAGATACAAACATGTTTCCCATTTTACATTTGAATACCAAAAGTACAATATTTTTTGAGAATATCATTATTCCCTGTAGAATATACATACATATGATTTATAGTACATTTTCTATATTCGTAGGAAAGGAAAGAAAATAAGGGTGAGATAAAATTATCAATAAGGATTAGGTACAAAAGAATCAATTATGAATCAATAAGAATTATCAATATAAAAATGTATACAATTGAACTCACATTCTATTTAAATAAATTTACTATCTTGATTATAGAAGGTATAGTCAATATGGAAATGTAAATAACTGAAAAAACCAACCATTTAATCAATAACATTACTATAATTATTAGTTTAGGAATAATCAATATGGAAAGATAAATAACTGAAAACACATTCCATATAATAAATAACTTGACTATCATTATTATACAAGGCATAATCAACACGAAAAGGTATATAAGTAAAAACACAGTCTATTTAATCTATAAACTGATAATTAAATGAATAAAAAATACCATCATTGAGAAACGATCATGGGTAATAATACGTAAATTGATAATGAATTAAATTCTTAATTATTAGATTTTATGATCTTAGGCATCATTATACCTCTACTGTTAAGACATTTCATAAGTCAAATTAAGATTGATTAGTAGGTATATACTAGAAACCCATTTAACTAAGGCCTGCAAAATGATTCATCTCATGAGGCTATTGATGCAACCATGGGATATGTATAACTAGGCCCCACCCATATCTGCATGTTTAATGCATTCCTTATATTTCTAATGAGAGATTTAATTCATGAATAATATGTGTTATCAATTTTTTTATCGAGTAAGGAATAGTGATATGCGATAATTTCCCCAGTCAATCATATAACATTCTATGTAGAATAATCAATGTTAAAATGATATATTTTTTATGCAATTAATATAGCCATGGTAAATTATAGGGATATTTAGGAGAAGTTTAATTTATAATGATAATATTAATGTGATTATTTCAAGGTGATGATAATGATTACAAAAATTAATCAAGAGATAGAATATCTATAATTCGCATGGTAAAATAAATCATAAACACTCCCTCAAAATAATAATGATGTTATCAATACAACATATCCCTATTGGATCATAATTATAATAATATTTTGATGTTTCTGAATAATTGAAATAATATAAATTATTTATTAAAACATTATAGAGGAAAATAACCATTTCAATTTAAAAATATATTTTAATTCTAAAAGAATGTAAAATATTTTAAAAATAAATTTATTTAAAATTAACCTTTGTAACTTATAAACTAATAATTAAAACATAGAGTGGTTGGGATGGTGGGAAATTCTGTACATATTGTATATGTTAAAAAATATATTTTTTCTCATTTTCAATAAAATCCAAATGGGACCTATTTTAAGAACAAAATGAATATTACATTCAAAGGAATTTGTGAAAATTAAAACATGGGTGAAAATAAATCTCATAAATATTTTTTATAATTCTAAAAAAAATTAGATAAATTTTATATAAAACATGTTACTCCGTGAATATCTATTTTCAACCGAAGAGATATATTAAGAAAAATATTCCAAAAAACATTTTCTCATTAATTTTATGTAAAAAATATTGGAAAATGTTAATATTACATAAAATGATAATGATTATAAATAATATAAGAAATTGAAATATGTTTGTTATAAAATTATCAAATTATTTCCACCAATTGAAATTCATTTATAATCTTGATTAAAATGATATTGATACATAAATATCATACCATTTTGGTAACAATGGAATCATAGACCCCAGGAATTGAATAATATAAGATGAAAAATTAAATACCTAGAATATAAATATATATATATATATATATTATAAGATATAAAAGTGGCATTATATACAACTCATAAAATAAGATGGGTGTAAAATGTGACATATGCCCAAAGAAGACAATTTGAGGTGAGAAACCCTTTCAATTATCATAACATTGAAGTGAAAATTAATAATTGATTTGACAGTGCGTATCAAATGTAGAAACAAATAAAAAAGTGAATATAAAAAATAAGATATAAAAAATTCATTTCACACATACTCTAATAATATCCAATACAGAGAATATTCAATATAACACAATGAATGGAAATTAAGTTATAAAATTATTTACCACTTGGTTATTTTCAAGTAAAATCCCCCTGGATGAAATAATTAAAATTAAAACAAAAAATACAATGATTTATTATAGAATTATGATATTAAATTTAAATGTTTAATTGTACTTATCATGTAAATCATATTAGGTGAATAATATTACAATATTCCTTACTAAAAGTAAATTTAGGAGAATTGCATTACCTCACACTTCTTTTTGCTTGAACATGATTTAACCTCATGTATAACGGTTGTATGTATTTCTTTAATTCATATAATTACTATATTAAAATTTATATTATCATATATGATCCCCTTAAAAATATATTCCACCATTTTGTCAATAATATTTCATTATTTTTCTTATTTCGGGTGTTAGTTTCCTTGTTTTCTCATAAATATTGTGTCATGAATGTTTCAGTTATTATGTATATTATATAGTTCCATAATCTCCATGATGATATTAAATTTATAAATATCATTTTTATAATTATATATATGAGTATAAATATTTATTAATATTTAAATTATTTGGGTGAATAAATAAAATAAAAACAATTGTTTAACAATGTTACCTCTTTTTCAGACGACATCTATGGGTTTACACCAAAATCCTAATAAGGAAGGATTTTTTATCACATAATTGTCTATATGATGTTAATAAGAGAGTAATTAATATATCTTTTAAGGTATTTCCTAAACCAAATGGCTTTCTATGTGTGAATACAAATGGTTAGGGGTGACCTTTTATAAGTGGGGGGAGGACACACATAGAATTTTTGAAAAAATCTATTTCAACACAAATTTTATTATTCCAAAAGACTAAAATCTTCATGATTGTTGACCCTTATAGGTGATAATGTCAAATTATGGCCTTATAATAAGTATTTTCAATGTTTTTAGGTAATTTTAACCCTTATATTTTTAGTTTAATCATCTGCTAAATCATTTTTGACCTTAAACGCAACAATTATTGTTCACTATTTTCACTATTCATAATGTCAAAAAATTAATTTAAACTTATAATATAATATATATTTTTATTATTTTTAATATCGAATATATTTTTAAAAATTCAAAAAATAGAAGTGTTGGAATCTAACTTAAACTTTTACCCATTGATGCAATGAAAAAACAAGGTTTGGAAGATAAGATTCTCATATGTGTAGAAGGTTTTAATATCAAAATTTAAAATTAAATTGATTACATTGAGCTAAAAAATATTTATTATAATATATTTAATCTAATTTTACATTAAAAAATTTTAAAATATAATTTAACATTGTAAATAATTTAATCTAAAAAGAAATTATTAATAAAAATTTGTATTTTTTATTATTCATCAAAAAATTAAACATTTCATTAAAATACCAAAAAATCACCTTATGATAGGTTTTATATTATGATTTAAAAAATGAATTTCATTTTTTCAAATAATATTATAAATGAGGTAAAAAATAATTTTAAAATAGGTATGTTAAATGCAATGAAACCACTTTTTAAAAAGATGGAGTTTTCAAGAAAACATTTCTTTTTTCATTCACATGATCCTTAATTTAATACTAATTAATAGATAACAAATGAATTTTTTTATACATGTATACAAATTATAATTTTCTGAAATTAGTTTGTACTATTCATACCATCTAATTTAATGGATATGTTATAACAATAATGTTTCCAAAAATAATATTTTAAAATTGTATTGTGTTTTTTTATACTCGTTATTATGTGCATCAAAAGATATTAAGAAGTCTGAATTTATTTAACAAATAAATGTTTTTTAATGTTTATAGGTGTTACATTATTTTATACTATTGGTTTTGTGTGTCATATATTCTATCTAATAAGATGTTTATGTTTTAAAATCTTGGGGTGTTACATCCCTCATCAACGATTCCTATTCCCTTGTCTCATGTGAATTTATGCGATGAAACTACACAACTCGGTCCAGAAGAATATATTTCTCATTCCATATATTTTTTTTGAGACTCAAAAAAATTAATAGCTCTTTTACCAGTGGACACATTTAGATCCATAAAAGCCTTTCCAAGTTCATAAATTGATACAAATCAGGATAATACTTTTTAAACTATGATACATGGATATCATCATGGATGAATGTCAACTTAAATAGATAATATAACTGATAATACACCTTCACAATCAACACAATGATCTCAAAAGGCCCCACATATCTTACAACTAACTTTACCTACTTCTTATTTTAATGGTTATTTGACCAAGGTGAAACATTAAATAATTTTTGGCCAGCTACTAAAAATTCTAGAAAGATATAATGATCTGCCTAAGATTTATTCAATCTTTGAGCCATCACCAATCATTGATGAATAATATAAATTTTGACCGATAAGTTGAAAACATTAATTTCTACCATATTATAAATTTCACCCTCCTCATACAAAAAATTGAAGACATACATACCCATCATTAAAAATCATCAAAGAGATTTGTTATGGTAGATGAATGATAATTTTTGTTATAAGAATACAAATCTACTCCCAAATACTTATTCCAATAGCCTACAAAGTGCATAATCTTGGCTGAGAGAATATCCTTTAAAATATGAATAGCTAAATATGTATATCCATCGGTCCATGGATGGTATGTCATACATAACATAATTCGATAACACACATCACATCACAATGGCCTATCCAAAATCGACAAGTAAATGGGGGGGGGTATCTTAAATAATAGAATAAAAACCCTGAGGAACGTCCTGATTTTTTAACATAAAAATATACCAAATCCAAAACCATAGTGTTTTAATTAATAGGAATGAATTGATACAACATGGATAGTTAATCAATCACCACCTATATAGAGTTATATACATGAGGATTCTATGGAAACCCTATAATAAAATCAACTGACATAATGTTTTATTTCGAGATAGGAACATGGTGTGTCTGAAGAAATCCATAAGCCTTTGGGATTATTTCCTTATTATGCTGAAAAGTGTATCAATGAAAAAAAATCTTCTTTTTCATGTTTAAAACCCCCAAAAAATAATGCTTTATAATAGAGTACATATTCATTTTACTTAGGAGAAATTGTCAATGAGAACAATGAAAACCACCCATCAATACCTTCCTAGAAAAGAAATAAAAAAATTATGAATCAAAGAATGCCATCTGGAGAGAGAGACCACTCGAAATTGGTATCTTCATCATATAAAGGGTTTCAAAAACTCATAAACTCATAATTTTAAAATTTATCCTGAAAAATAATCATGATTAGAGACAATATCAATTGAGAACTGTCATAAATATTACATGTACCTACCTTTATTACGTCTAGGTTCATTTGAGGAATGAGTCTCATAAGATTACACTCATCCATTGATTCCATCACTACATGAGGAAGAATAATTATTCTCAAAATGTCTATTACTAAATTACCTATTCTTAGTTTATAAGAAATTTCTAAATCAAATGGCTGATGAACTCTACCCATTATCTTTGAATAAATTTTAGGTCTGTTAGAGACAATATGCAACTTAATCACTTATAGTCATAATAAATAGTGCACCTTTCCTCAAAGAGGTAGTTTCCTTAAATCTTAAGTGAATACATAATTGTAGCAGGTTATGGATCATGGGTGGGATAATTATATTCATGTAGATAATAAAAATGAGATCTGTATTCCATACATGGCATTCCTCCATAAGTTCATAACCCAAACTACCGCTTGAAGAATCTCAAAAACCACATATCTGTTTCATTCTTTTGGTAAAATCAAAATAGGTGTTGAAGAATAAAATTATCACAATTCATTAAAGGATTTCAAACACATTAAATCCCATATAAAATTTACCCCATTTTTGGTAAGAGCGGTCCATAGAGATACAAGATTCAATAATGTCTTCATAAACTAATGATAATATCCTAAGAACCCCATGATATTTCAAATCTCAAAGTCATTTTGCGGCTCCTCTCATGAAAAGATAACATTCACCTTATTTGGATCCACTAAAAATCAATTTTTTGAAATGGAATTTCCTAATAACATAACTTATAAAATAGAGATATTGCATTTTTAAAATCATATTATATCAACTATGGGCACTCAAGATTCCTAGAATATATTTTAGGTGACACACATTCTCTTCCTTAGATTGTGAATAAACCATAATATCATCAAAAAATAAAACAATAATGGAGTTGAGGTACTGGCGTAAAATATGATTCATCTAGGCCATGAAAACATATGGATTATTATTTAGTCCTAATGAAATCAATATATATTTATTGTGGATATTAATGACCATATATGTGGTTTTTAGAATATCCAACTACTTAATATTGAGTGGATGATATCAGGACCTAAGGTTCATTTTTTAGAACCACTAATCCCCATTTTGTTGAATTAATGAGTTATTGATATGGTAAAAATGATAATTATTCTAAATAATTAGCTGATTAAGAGATTAATAATAGACAGACGAAAGAAAAGTCACATTATTCATTTTGAAATAATGAATAGGGGCTACCCATGGAGACACACTAAGAAGAATGGATCATTTAATATTAAAATCATCCAACTGATGCTTCAATTCCCTTATTTATATCAGATCTATACAATATAAAGGAATGAATATTATATTTGTTTATGGATCCAAAGAGAAGGATAACACAAAATCCCTCTGAAGAGGATGAAAATAGAAATAATCCAGAAACACTTTAGAAAATTCCTTAACCCCCAAATGAATATTAAAAATAACAACTCCATCACCATGTTTAACTAAAAATGTGGAAATAAATTTTACTAGTTCAGGTAAAATCGGTACCTCTCAACTAGATCTGAGATACAAATTTACATGAAACACCCAATAGTTCCTATCATATATAGTAAATAACACCCACCAATGATAGAAATTAATCTATACTCTATGGGAAGACAACCAAACCATTACTAAGATAATATCAATGAGATCCATCTCATGAAATTTAAAATTTAAAACTACCTCTAATGCTGATATCAATAGAGAATAATAAGATCCTCAAAACTCATTCACCTTCATTCAAAGAGGTGTTCTCAAATCCATAACTAAGGGTATGGGTTTCATTGTATATTTTAATAGATTAAAAATTTAGATAGATATAACAGAATATGAGAAACTAGTATCAAATAATGTAGTTTCTAATAAAGATGAAATAAATATATTTTCCCTCACTATTGTAGGCTATTTTATCTACATCCTCCTGATAAAACACTAATTGTATGAAATTTCTTCAATCTGAAAGTCATTGGAAAAAATGTAGTAGTATTTGAAGCATTCAACTAATCCACTAATCCTTCTAGTATTGATGAACTGATTCAATAATTTATAGAAGAAAAATCCAAAGATAAATTCTATAAGTGAACTATCATTTCATTTGATTTATAGATTTTTCAATGTATCAGGAAAGTATATTTTGTGTCCCATATCATGAAACTCCTATTGAATTTCAGGGGTCCACTACAATCTATAGTCGATGTTGTGGAATAATTCCTCTACTGGGCCTCATTACCAACCCACTACAAACCACATTCAACATACAATTCAATCAAGATGGGTTTATAAAACTACCACTATGAGAAATATGAATCCCAATTAACCTTGACTATCATTCCAAGTCACTTCAGCATAAAAAATCATATTCGAATTATAAACCTAATATTGATTATTTAGTACCAAGTCTGTTAGAAACAATTGATCCTCCAATTTATCACTCAATAAAAAAGTGGGATAAATACAAAATAGTTAATATATATAGTTTCTATATTCCATTATAGTTAAATATTTTTTTATGGGAGAGTAAATCAATGAATTTATTCATTATCATTGATTTAGGGAAATTGTTTGGAAGAATATATTCATGAAATTGTTCCAATTGAAACCATAATATTGTTTTTCATTAACTATAGTGTCCTAATATATCCAATTTATTCCCTCAAGATTAATGTTATCACTTTTCACCATGAATGAATTTGAAGATTCCTAGAATATGAAAACCCACTCAATCGTATCCAAATAGTCCTCCACATCCTGGGGATCATTATTTCCATGGAATGATGAAGGTTTATAGAAAAAAATCTCATTAATGTTATATTTATCTCATCTAATCCCTATTTTTTCTTTCATAGCTTGAGTTTGGGAAGGTACAACACCCCGTTCCATTACATGAACTACTCACACTACTAATACAATATGATTTTGATCGACAAGAGAGATTCCTCATGGAACATTATCCACAAAATCCTCTTATGTATATGTCGTAAGACTTATGGGGAGTAAGGTATAACCTCAAATAATGAAGATAAACCATCAATAATGTGATAAATATCATCTAAAACCAAAATAACATAACAAAATAACTAATATTAAATCAAAACTCATCTTGAGAGTCATGTTTCCCAATACCCCCTAGTAACTCAATTTTCATTGCAATGAGAGATATCCAAGAACTCACTCATAACATAATACTTAATGCATGAAAATAATATTTCATATCTACCAAAAAACTTATAAGGCCCCAGCCTTAAACCATACTTAATCTTGAGTTGTTATAAGATTACACATTGATGATCTTTTCAGGTTTAGAGTTTTAGAGAATTAGATCATGAAACTTGCATTACATTCCACATTTAAACAAAGTGGTTACATAAAAGATAGTATTCATTCTTCCCATCAACAGAAACATATTTAAAATAAAACATGGATTCTTTATTGACACATCCTTGACACTATCATCACATCATGTACCCTTCCCTTGACCTGTGAAAAACATTTCAAAAACTTGGGATGAGCATAAAAAGCTCAGTAAGGGATATAAAAATATGGAAAGGAAATATGAGTACTTGTATACATAAGAATGAAATCATAATTTACCCATAAAACATAAGCACTTTAACATACCTCATAAAATCATTAATAAAACATAGAAATCATATGACATAAACGTAACTTGAGGCATTCATAACATTCTTACATAGGGAGTAACCCTCTTGGTTACGTTTGGAATACCCATCACAGTATATTCCCTAAATCTCTTCGGAGAAACCATAACGTTTCACTCCTTCACGTTACCCAATGCATTGGAGAGCTATATCGGGCTCACCCGCCCTTAGTTTATCACGGAACCACCCATTCTTCATAACAATTCCCAAAAACCATAACATAATCATATCACATAAAACATGCATAAAGGAAACATAACATTTCCACATTTCAATCACAAGATATCAATAAAACACATTGATATAAAAAACCTTATGAAAACCATTTTCATTACCAAAATAAAATAAAGGTAAAACATGGTATTTATTTCTCTTTTAAAAAGAAGGTATGGATTTTAGAGGAAGCCGAAACTCAAATAATGGTCACGGAGGCGGAGAAGTCATTGTCGCCGCATACGTATGACAAAAACATTCCCTTTTGTCGTTTTGTAAAACGCTTCGTATAAAAAGATTCATTTTGGATAAACATAAAAGTAAAAGGGGTTTATACAACGTATAAAATAATGTTTTTTTATAAAACAAAATATGCCTCAATGAAAGGAGATTGAGACGAATTCCCTTACAAAGACGGTATCCTTGGTTTAAGGATAAATCAATTACATAATTATGTGTGAAAAACGAATACACCAAATATAAGTGGATATTAAGTGTAAAACAATAAGAGGATATTCACACATATTCATAGAACAACATATTCAAGGACAACATTTTTATCCCAAAGAATCAAATTTGGGATAAGAAGTTCCCTTGCAAAAATTTGACAGCCTAACGGCGTCACTACAAAATTCAGAAAATGAGTTGAGGAGAGATAAAAAGGGTATCTCATCACATGGAAATAAAATTTAAATCAATAAGGATATAGAAGTACATATCCCAACATAATAGTATGTGAATTAAAAGACATAACAAAAGAAGTCTTTTAAAAAGAGGAGGGTGAAAGGTTCCCTTACCGACATGGGTATCTTTCGAAACATACGCCCCGTGAAAGAAGGAAAATACAACATTGATGTAAATACTCATAAATGAAAGTATATTACACAATGAGTAAAATATTGGGAATTACATACACCACTCAAAGGAAATTGTGTCAATTGTAGCATAAATCTCATGGGAATAAAAGTGAGATGAAAAATCCCTTACGAAAACTTCGCAGTCTAATGGCGCCACTTTAAACTTCCAAAATGGATTAATGAGAGGAAATAGGGTCTCTCATCATATCAACATAAAGTTTAAAAAAAGAGGAATATAAAATAAAATCCCACATCATAACAAATAGGAGCTTAAAAGAAGTTAAATAAAGAAGAGTACTTAAAAAGAAAGAGAGAGGTCAGATCTCTTACGAAAATTCGACAGCCTAACGGCGCCACTCAAAACTTCCAAAATGGATTGATGAGAGGAAATAAGGTCTCTCATAATATTAACATAATAATTACAGTATGAGTAATATAAAAGAACATCCCAATCATAAGAAATATTAGCTTAAAAGGAATGACATAAAAGAGTGTACTTAAAAAGAAAGAGAGGTGTAGGATCCCTTACCTCAAGTCCAACTTGTCTTGTTCATTTCTTTATATTCCTGAATAATAAACTTTGGTCAATTAATAATTTCCTAATTACCTCCTTTATAGATTATTATTCATTTCGTATTACATATTATAATGTTATAATAATTGTTTAATAATGTTAGTTCATATCAGACGTTTTTGCCGATGTTTGGTACATGAGTCAAAAATGAACTTGTTTGAAAAAAGATTGCCCATGTAGTTATAAGTAAATAATTTTTAGAATAGTATTAATGATTAAAATATCATATATATCCAGTAAATATACATTTTATACTATTCCATATCATTTGGAGAAAAAAAATGAAAAGCACCGTTCATGGAGACGGTAGGCCGTACGTACGCATGGACGCTACTTTCATTTTTTGTCATATTAATGGAATTAAAACAAAATGAGAGAGATATATATATATATATGTTATAATTCCAGAATGATATCCATAATTTAGATGTAATATATTACATATATATACATTATATATACGTACTTATAATATTACATAACATTTTGAGATAAGAAATGAAATGTACCCTTAATGGAGACGATAAGCCGTACGTCGCATGAACGCTACTTCCTTTTCTATTTCATATTTAATGGAATTAAAACATAATTATACATAATAGTATTTTAATTCCAGTATGGTATCATATATAATATCATTAAATATATCCTTTATACGTACCACATATGGTATTAACGAATCAAATCACTTTGAGGGGGTGGTAGTCCGCACTTCCTTAAATGAAGATATCGCGTTTACCCATAATGGAAACCATAAAGGTACACCATAAATGAAAAATACAGAAGCTTAATTAAAACATAAAAATATTAGATATCATATATAAATATAGTGTCATCTTAATGGCCACCTTTGAAGGTGTTAGAAGAATGTTGAACAATCATCGTTTCGGGAGGCCGAAATTCGCCATCCACAGAAACAATATGTTCTTTAACCATTAGATGTAGGTGTGTGTAAGTTTAGCTAGAATACATCTTATAAAAACATCCTAGTATATTTAAGATACTGTATTTCTTACAAAATAAATGAATAAAAAGTGTTTAGGGGGTTGGAGAAGCAAAATAAAACAAAAGGACACAAGCGAAGACATTACCTTGAAATCGGGTAACCCCCTTTAGTTTGAGCTCAAAGGCTTCCTTGGGAAGACTTCGGCCCAAAGTGAGGCCTCAAGGAGTAAGAGAGGGAAGTGTAGAGACAAAATGGGCTGGTGTTTGCCGAGCCAAAGGCTTTGGGAGTGTGGGTAAGGAGGTAGAGGTGGGGGCCTTTTATAAGAGGAGAGGAGGGGTACTCTTGGAAAGTAAAGAAAAGTCACTTTATTTTAAAATGATATTCGGATTAAAGAGGTCCCACATTGATATAATTCAAGGATAAGGTGATAAGGGTTCGAAATCCACTAATCCAATAAGTTTCGGACATGTGTAGTTCTTAGATATTACATTATCGTTCCATTTTATTTAAATCATTAAATAATGAGGTCATCACTGCATCATCATGATGTCATAAATAATTTAAATTATTTAACGTCTAAAAATTATAAAAAACTACTATGATGTAGGAAATCTTTTTATCTTTCAAATGAATATTTATAGTCAAAAATCTGATTTGTATAACCCCATGTAATTTTTTTTAGTAAAACATCTCATGTTTGTGTCATTTTTACTTTAACATTAAATAAAATGGTATTTATGTCATTTTCCAACCAAAGTGGCTCCAGGGGGTCCCCAAGTTGACCCATGTATTTTCTTGGTCGGCCATGACACATCCAATGAGGGTAGGACATGTGTCTAGGTCATTTCATTTTATTAAAACATTATTCTTACCTTAATCTACACTAATTACTTCTAATCACGATTAAGAACTTAAAAGTTACTATTCACCAAATAATTATTTTAATCTCATTGAACCACATTTTACTTCTTAATTACAACCATGTATGTCGGATTTTTTAAATTCAAAACACAGAAGTGGTAAAATTTCATTTAAACGAAAAATCAGTTTTTATAAGTACCACTTAGTGGTTTCACTATTCATCAAAAATTGAAGTTTTTCGGAAAAATCCCAAAAATTCACCCTAAGCTATATTTGATATTCCGAATTTAAAAATGAAGTCTATTTTAAAAAATTCAAAACATATGAGTCACATTAATTAATTTAATAATTAATTCCCGCGGTCAGAGCAAATAGCGTGTTTTTATGAAACAATAAGTATCAAAAGATTAACACTAGTTTAAGTCTGATTTCAAAGTGAAATTAATTCCAACGACAAATATTGGATTTAATGGTAAAAATATATTCCAATTTCACTTTAAAACTTAATCAAAAGATAATCTAATCATATAAATAAATTAGATTAAAAAGAGGTTTTGAATTAAAATATAACATTTTACACTATTCATTAAAAAATGAACTTTATCGGAAAGATACCAAATATTTACACAAAGTAAATTTTGATGTCCCGATTCTAAAGAAGAGTTTTATTTGGTACAATAGAATGTATAAGAGTGAACAAAACTATATTTAATTACGGTTCGCCATCAAATGACGATAAGTGAACCTTTAGTGAAAACTAGGGCATATACGCCTAAAATTGAATTCTTTCGGTATTTTAAGCCATTATCTTTTATTGGATAAATGTAAAAACATTTAAAAACATATATAATAATATTTTAGTTATTTCTATCCATTCCCGCCAATACAACGGCTACATGTTAACTACCATTTAAAATAATATTATTTTATTATTAGAGTGCAACGTAAGATTCCCAAGAAACTCGTTGTTGCGTGTTGGGTACGCCATCGAGCATAGCATCCCCTTTAAAGTCATATTAATATTTTATTCACAAATATAGATAAATATAAAAATGTCATATTCTTTATTTACCTGGGGTGTTACATCCTTCCCCCCTTTTGGGAATTGCGTCCTCGCAATTTTTAAAATTGAGCTTGGAAACATCCTTGAAAGTCCCACATCGGAACAATAGTCGGTAAAACAATCACTTTAAAATAAAGAAAGAAAAGTACAAAGGTCACCCGAGTTAACCCATACTAGGATTCCAAGTATGAAAACATGGACATGGAGGAGAAAAAATAGGGTCATGTTCTGATGGAGAGTGATAGAAAACATGTTTAGGAGAAAGTTAACCACAAGAAAATCACAAACTTGTGATGGGTTAAACGGTATTCGATTCCCCAGCAGGAAAAGTTAATAGACAAAATTTTTGTTTTAAGTTACTTTTTATTGAGGAATTTATTCATAAGGAAACATAATCACTTATCATGTTGACTTTCAACTTTTACTACATTCCTTAATCAAACTCATATTTTTTTTCCAAAAGACGAGTATTTAGGAAGACTTGTTCGCATTAAGAGTACTATAATCAACTTCTAGAGAATCACCTAATCCACCAAAGAGAACTATATAATTCCCATGTCTTTAGACTTTAACCAGAACCAAAACCAAAACCAAATATGTTAGTACAATATCAGATAATCCAGAAAAGGATAACCCTTTATAAAAAGAAAATCTATTCTTAATCTCCAAAATTTGTCGAACAAAACCCAAAGTTCAACGAGGACCATTCTATAATCAATTTGTCCATAAAATTATTCAAAGTAAACCAAAATAAGATTGAAACCCAAATATTTGAGGGATTTAGTCACATATTCTTCTAAGTTAAATCGTAACATTTATCTCCAAACAACATCAGTTGCTCTTAAAGTCTCGTATTGAAAAGTAATTAACCTAATCACATATCCTCCATGATAGGTTAATCATTATCATAAATAACCCAAAATCAACATACTCTTAATTCATAAAATCATATAACTAAAAAGAATCAGTCAAACTGACCAGGGACTTCACATAGTCCAGTGGTAGGCGATAAATACCAGTCGCACTTTGGTTGTGGGTTCGATTCCCGCAGCTTTGTCCGACACGACGGGTTGTCACACGGTCTGCGTGTTGTCCTTTTTCTAAAACTATATAATTCTTAAAACATCCCCCAAAACGAGATAAAATCTTCAAAAATGATCATAACATATTTTAACCTCATGTTTATCTCATTCCTTTCATTTCCCATCATATCATAGAGTAACCCATAATTACCTAAAAAGTAAGGATCATATAAACCCTAATGGTTACCTTAATAATTATTACCTGAATTTCCACATCGAGTTTTCCATCTCGTACATGATGCATTAGAGAACTAACCAAGGTTGAAGTGGTTGATCATGACTCCTTGATAGTTGTTTTAGAACAACCATGCGATTCTTCATTGAATCCCCCATCTCATCCAGTCTCTTAATCAGAGAACCACCACAGTTTCCTTCAAACCCATTGTCACTTTGGTGCCTGCAAGATCCAGCCAGTTACTAAAACCAAAAAGGTCAGTGTGAGTATATCAACATAAACATCATGTACTAATGAGGACGATAAACACTAAGATATACTTACTCATTTACTTTATCTAAAACTAGGACTCTTTCTGAAATCCTAACCATTATGGTAATGTCACTTGTGCTTAGAGAATACCTTAACCTCTAAAGTTATCTAAACCGAACTCTGATACCAACTATAAGGCCCCATCCTTAAACCTTACTTAATCTTGAGTTATTACAAGATTACACATTGAGGATATTTTCAGGTTTATAGTTTTAGAGAATTAGATCATGAAACTTTCATTACATTCCACATTTAAACAAAGTGGTTACATAAAAGACAGTATTCATTCTTCCCCATCAACAGAAACATATTTAAAATAAAACATGGATTCTTTCTTGAAAAATCTTTGACACTATCATCACATCATGTACCCTTCCCTTGACTCGTGAAAAACATTTCAAAAACTTGGGATGAGCATAAAAAGCTCATTAAGGGATATAAAAATAATGAAATGAAACATGAGTACATGTATACATAAGAATGAAATCATACTTTACCCATAAAACATAAGCACTTTAACATACCTCATAAAATCATGAATAAATCATAGAAATCATATGACATAAAGGTAACTTGAGGCATTCATAACATTCTTACGTAGGGAGTAACCCTCTTGGTTATGTTTGGAATACCCATCACAGTATATTCCCTAAATCTCTTCGGAGAAACCTTAACGTTTCACTCATTCGTGTTACCCAATACATTGGAGAGCTATATCGGGCTCACCAGCCCTTAGTTTATCATGGAACCACCCGTTCTTCATAACAATGCCCAAGAACCATAACATAATCGTATCACATAAAACATGCATAAAGGAAACATAACATTTCCACATTTCAATCACAAGATATCAATAAAACACATTGATATAAAAAACTTTATGAAAACCATTTTCAATACCAAAATAAAATAAAGGTAAAACATGGTATTTGTTTTTCTTTTAAAAAGAAGGTATGGCTTTTAGAGGAAGCCGAAACTCAAATAATGGTCACGGCGGCGGAGAAGTCATTGTCGCCGCATACGTATGACAAAAACATTCCCTTTTGTCATTTTGTAAAACGCTTTGTATAAAAAGATTCATTTTGGATAAACGTAAAAGTCAAAGGGGTTTATAAACCGTATAAAAGAATGTTGTGTATAAAAAAAATATGCCTCAATGAAAGGAGATTGAGACGAATTCCCTTACAAAGACGGTATCCTTGGTTTAAGGATAAATCAATTACATAATTATGTGTGACAAATGAATACACCAAATATAAGTGGATATTAAGTGTAAAACAATAAGAGGATATTCACACATATTCATAGAACGACATATTCAAGGACTACATTTTTATCCCAAAGAATCAAATTTGGGATAAGAAGTTCCGTTGCAAAAAATTGACAACCTAACAACGTCACTACAAAATTCATAAAATGAGTTGATGAGAGATAAAAAGGGTATCTCATCACATGGACATAAAATTTAAATCAATAAGGATATAGAAGGACATATCCCAACATAATATTATGTGAATTAAAAGACATAACAAAAGAAGTCTTTTAAAAAGAGGAGGGTGAAAGGTTCCCTTACCGACATGGGTATCTTTCGAAACATACGCCCCGTGAAAGAAGGACAATACAACATTGATGTAAATACTCATAAATGAAAGCATATTACACAATGAGTAAAATATTAGGCATTACATACACCACTCAAAGGAAATTGTGGCAAATGTATCATAAATCTCACGGGAATAAAAGTGAGATGAAAAATCCCTTACGAAAACTCGGCAGCCTAACAGCGCCACTTAAAACTTCCAAAATGGATTGATGAGAGGAA
This sequence comes from Viscum album, assembly GCA_963277665.1. Taxonomy (NCBI): domain Eukaryota; kingdom Viridiplantae; phylum Streptophyta; class Magnoliopsida; order Santalales; family Viscaceae; genus Viscum; species Viscum album. The sequence continues at coordinate 283,746,164 of OY728153.1, read as the reverse complement.
ATAGGGTCTATCATCATATAAAAACAAAGTTTACAAAAAAAGTAATATAAAATAACATCCCCCATCATAACAAATAGGAGCTTAAAAGAAGTGACATAAAGGAGAGTACCTAAAAAGAAAGAGAGAGGTTAGATCTCTTACGAAAATTCGACAACCTAACGATGCCACTCAAAACTTCCAAAATGGATTGATGAGAGGAAATAAGGTCTCTCATCATATGAACATAATAAGTAAAGTAGGAGTAATATAAAAGAACATCCCAATCATAAGAATGATGAGCTTAAAAAGAATGACATAAAAGAGTGTACTTAAAAAGAAAGAGAGGTGTAGGATCCCTTACCTCAAGTCCAACTTGTCTTGTTCATTTCTTTATATTCCTGAATAATAAACTTTGTTCAATTAATAATTGCCTAAGTAAATATTTTAGAGATTATTATTCAGTTCATATCACATATTATAATGTTATAATAATTGTTTAATAATGTTAGTTCATATCAGACGTTTTTGCCGATGTTTGGCACATGAGTCAAAAATGAACTTGTTTGAAAAAAGATTGCCCATGTAGTTATAAGTAAATAATTTACAGAATAGTATTAATGATTAAAATATCATATATATCCAGTAAATATTCATTTTATACTATTCCATATCATTTTTAGATAAAAAAACGAAAAGCACCGTTCATGGAGACGGTAGGCCGTACGTACGCATGACGCTACTTTCATTTTTTTGTCATATTAATGGAATTTAAACAAAATGAGAGAGATATATATATATGTTATAATTCCAGAATTATATCCATAATTTAGATGTAATATATTACATATATATCCATTATATATATGTACTTATAATATTACATAACATTTTGAGATAAGAAATGAAATGTACCGTTCGTGGAGACGATAAGCCGTACGTACGCATGAACGCTACTTCCATTTCTATTTCATATTTAATGGAATTAAAAAATAATGATACATAATAGTATTTTAATTCCAGTATGTTATCATATATAATATCATTAAATATATCCTTTATACGTACCACATATGGTATTAACGAATCAAATCACTTTGAGGGGGTGGTAGTCCGCACTTCCTTAAATGAAGATATCGCGTTTACCCATAATGGAAACCATAAAGGTACGCCATAAATGAAAAATACATAAGCTTAATTAAAACATAAACATATTAGATATCATATATAAATATAGTGTCATCTTAATGGCCACCTTTTAAGGTGTTAGAAAAATGTTGAACAATCATCGTTTCGGGAGGCCGAAATTCTCCATCCACGGAAACATTATGTTCTTTAACCATTAGATGTAGTTGTGTGTAAGTTTAGCTCGAATCCTTCTTATAAAAACATAATAGTATATTGAAGATACTGTATTTGTTACAAAATAATTGAATAAAAAGAGTTTAGGGGGTTGGAGAAGCAAAATAAAACAAAAGGACACAAGCGAAGACATTACCTTAAAATCGGGTAACTCCCTTTGGTTTGAATTAAAAGGCTTCCTTGGGAAGACTTCTACCAAAAGTGAGGCCTCAAGGAGTAAGAGAGGGAATTGGATAGACAAAATGGACAGGGGTTGGCCGAGCCAAAGGCTTTGGAAGTGTGGGTAAGGAGGTAGAGGTGGGGGCCTTTTATAAGAAAAGAGGAGGGGCACTCTTGGTAAGTAAAGAAAAGTCACTTTATTTTAAAATGATATTCGGATTAAAGAGGTCCCAAATTGATATAATTCTAGGATAAGGTGATAAGGGTTCTAAATCCACTCATCCAATTTTTTTTGGACATGTGTAGGTCTTAGATATTACATTATATTTCCATTTTATTTAAATCGTTAAATAATGAGGTCATCGCTGCATCATCATGATGTCATAAATAATTTAACTTATTTAACGTTTAAAAATTATAAAAAAAATACTATGATGTAGGACATTTTTTTATCTTTCCAATGACTATTTATAGTCAAAAATATGACTTGTATAACCCCATGTAACAATTGTTTTAGTAAAACATCTCATGTTTGTGTCATTTTTACTTTAACATTAAATAAAAAGGTATTTATGTCATTTTCCAACCAAAGTGGCTCCATGAGGTCCCCAAGTTGACCCATGGATTGTCTTGGTCGGCCATGACATATCCAATGAAGTTAGGACATCTGTCTAGGTCATTTAATTTTATTAAAACATTATTCTTACCTTAAACTACACTAATTACTTCTAATCACGGTTAAGAACTTAAAAGTTACTATTCACCAAAAAATTATTTTAATCTCATTGAACCACATTTAACTTGTTAATGACAACCATGTATGTCGTATTTTTGAAATTCAAAACACAAAAGTGGTAAAATTTCATTTAAAAGAAAAATCAATTTTTATAAGTACCACTTAGTGGTTTCACTATTCATCAAAAATTGAAGTTTTTTCAGAAAAATCCCAAAAATTCACCCTAAGCTATATTTGATATTCCGAATTCAAAAATAAAGTCTATTTTAAAAAATTCAAAACATATAAGTCACAATAATTAATTTAATAATTAATTCCCGCAGTCAGAGCAAATAGCATGTTTTTATGAAACAATAAGTATCAAAAGATTGACACTAGTTTAAGTCTGATTTCAAAGTGAAATTAATTCCAATGACCACTATTGAATTTAATGGTAAAAATATATTCTAATTTCACTTTAAAACAAATTCAAAAGATAATCTAATCATATAAATAAATTAGATTAAAAAGAGGTTTTGAATTAAAATACAACATTTTTCACTATTCATTAAAAAATGAACTTTATCGGAAAGATACCAAAAATTTACACAAAGTAAATTTTGATGTCCCGATTCTAAAGAAGAGTTTTATTTGGTCCAATAGAATTTATAAGAGTGAAAAAAACTATATTTAATGACGGTTAGCCATTAAAAGGTTATAAGTGAACCTTTAGTGAAAACTAGGGCATATACGCCTAAAATTGAATTCTTTCTGTATTTTAAGCCTTTATATTTTATTGAATAAATGTAAAAACATTTAAAAACATATATAATAATATTTTAGTTATTTCTATCCATTCCCGCCAATACAACGGCTACATGTTAACTACCATTTAAAATAATATTATTTTATTATTAGAGTGCAACGTAAGATTCCCAAGAAACTCGTTGTTGCGTGTTGGGTACGCCATCGAGCATAGCATCCCCTTTAAAGTCATATTAATATTTTATTCACAAATATGGATAAATATGAAAATGTCATATTCTTTATTTACCTGGGGTGTTTCAAAACTGAAGGATATAAAGTTTGGGGGTATGGAAACTCATCTGATACGAATGTTCCATGAATAGATTGAATTTATCCTCAAACTATACACTTGATCTGACATGTGGAAAGGATTGAAGTATGTTACCAATCTACATGGGAATGGGACACCAATCTAGAAATCAAGAACAACCTTTTGGAATTATTTATCCTTCAAAAAACTGAACAATAAAAATTTGGACTAAATAATGTAAAGACAACATTTTAGTATAAAGATAGATAGAGTATAAAAAAGTGTACAAAACAATACAATATTTAAAACAAAATAAGAAAACCATGGAAGTTCGGTCTAGAAAACAACTGATCTATGTCTGTGATTTTGGAAAACATCCTACAACGTACCCACCAAAATTCCACACCCTAATAATATGGATACCTTCCATCGTGATGTGGACCCTTATATATATATATATGTCTAATAAAACAAGATCTATACAGACCTAAATGTATGCAATAGGTGTGAGAAAAATAATCACTTTATGATTCCCCCTTATGAAGTACCCCAGGTTCCCATGATATATATCCCACACTTGGAAGCTTTCATGTATAAGACTTCACACACGCAGATTCTTTAAATTTCACATACTCTTCAATCATATAGGCTTTACATTAAAAATTTAAACAATTTCAAGGGAATATAAAAAAAATAAATCAAACCAAATAACAATAAGACATTCAGTGAATTAAATTGTCATCATCTATAAAAAATGGGGAAATTATATTTAAAAATAATCTAAATAAATAACATTTCAATCATCATAAATTATTTCATTAACTAAATTATAAAACCAAATTAAAATGAGATGGTAAGAATAGGTTTTAAAAAAATGTATATTCATGGAAACCCCTACCTAAAACACATGGTATTTTTATAATCAAATAAAATCCACCATTATAATGATAATAAATTAATAAAATACCTAAAAAATGAATACCATATCAATAAAACCATATTTTACAATTCTAAGATCAATTTAGAGAAGGAAAATTGATTACCATGATAATTCCTGAAGAAGGGTACAAAAACCAATGTGGACCCAGCCACATCCTTCCTTCCTCACAAGTGATATAATATAATTAAAATTAGATCATGAAACAAACCATATATCAAGCCATAATATCCCAAATATATGGTTCCTTTCAAAATAAATTGTGGCGAACTATAAATATGATGAAGAACTGTTAACAACAGACTCTTAACTTGAGTTTCTGAGATTAATCACATCCAAAATCAATTCAAATCACTCTCAAAAGAGTTAGAATTTCAAAAACCTCAATGTGGAATACATTGATTCATGATCTAAGGTTTTGTGAGGGAGAATTACACAAACAAAATATGTTTTGGTTCAAAAAAATCTAACAATTAAATCATGTCGCATTGTTTATCCACACAGTTTAACAAAACAAGCTCCTAATTCTGTCTATCTGAGGTAAATGAATGGTTTGGTGTAATATATTTATTAAATTTAACTTAAACATATATAAAAACATTTTCATAAAAAACCAATAGTGATATATTTTCCAAGGAATACTTCATATTTTGGCTTAACCATGAACCAACCATGTGGAAAGGCAGTCTCCCACACCATTATAAGTTGCATGGTTTCTTGGGTAAACTGCATGGTTTCACCTAATCATGTATAACCCATAAAAATTCCAAAAAGTCTATAAATTATCACATAAAACACCTTAATCAACCTATTAATATTTCAAAACAAAATATGGTCCTAAAATACAATTTGTGTACATGATGTTACATTTAGATGTGATAAATATATATGGTATTTCACTTTGTGATGGGTGGGAATGGAATTAAATATCCCACCAAGGCATTTGATAAATAATTATATATGATTATCTGACATTTATTGGATTGAGTACTGAACCCAATCAACTATATAACGTTCTACAAAATGGTTATAGGAATGAGGAGTAATGCCATACATATTACGGATCTGTACACTATGATTTGATGATCTTAGAATCATACCCTAACATATGAAATGGTATTCTATAATTATTTATGTTCCACATTCTTATGATTATGATTTTTAATGATCATGACATAAAACTAATGTTTTCACATTCTTATTACTCACGCCTTATTTTATTCCAAAGACATGTACCTTGACTCATGATTTATTAGTTATGCTTTATTGGGTACGATTTTCATATGTTTTGACCATGCACAATTATTATGTACTCTTACCAAATTGGTACTCTTATTCTCACTTATCATCTTCAACGGCCATCTCTTATTTTATAGATTATTAGCATCTAAGCTCATCCTTTATCTTGTTCTATTTCCTTTGTTATAATGAAGAGTGTTATTTATGATGTGTCTAAAAAGGGTATCATGTGAAAAAACTATTTATAGTTGATATTGTAAATATTGTTTAATATGTTTTTTGTGTGTCTAATCCATAAATACACTAAGACTATAGGTTTTTTAGTGTGATTTATTATGATATATAATTAATATTCTTAAAAAATTATGTAATATGTATATTTGTAATGTTTGGGTGGCCTTAATGAAATCATGCTGATTTATGTTGGACATATGAATACCCAAACACATTTTCATGGATTTGATGAATATATGTGATATAGATTACCATGATAAGTTATTGACAGTCAATACTAATTATATACACATATATTTGATGAGAAATTATTGGGATGAAGAGCATTTAAGGATTTTGTTGAAGACCATAATATAGGATAAATCTAATTCCAATTTTAAAAACCACGATCTTTTCCTATAGAAATTATCATTCTAGGATTATTTTACTTGAAAGATAGGGTATATATATGTACCCTTCTAAGAAAAATTATCTTTATGATTGGCCTGGAATAACTACTTTGAGGGGATAATGTAATTTTGATAGATTATCAGTGTATTGTTGACTTTATTAAAAAAAATTATGATTATCTAACCCATTAACCTTGTTAAATCATAAGAGAGAAAATTTTAACAAGATATACACATGAAGATGGGTTTAAGGATAATAATATGATGTTATTCACTGTACATATACTCACACTACTCATACATGGGGAATGTATTGTAAATTAAAGGGATTCATAAGTGAAGTGATTAGGTTGTTTTCTATTGAAACAAATCTATTAATTAAATTTTCATCAATTCAATTAAAGAACATTGATAAAAACAACATAATTCAAAGTATCGAGTTAGAATAATAATATTTTTAATAATGATCTAGAGTAATTTTCTATATGGAGAGAAGTGTGATTTATATATTCTTATACGAATATAATAATGTATATATTAACACAGATATAGTTGAACATACATACTAGGTGATGATTAGAGATGATCCGAAATTATAAATTCTCAATTAATTTTACTCAATGGATGGGAAAAAATGTTGGTGATTCTAATTGAAACGATCATGAAACCTTATCCATGAAGATAAATCAATGAGAACTAATATTCATGGATATACATGTTATTGAAATTGAAATAATAAGTGTTGGGATTGAGGACCTCCATTCATTGATAATCATGAAATAATAATCAATGTGAATATCATTGAGGTACAAAATGATGATATGGATCTATAAAAGGAGATCGAATATATTATAGAGTTCAACCTTGAAAAATATGTTTTTATAATATATTTAGCATGAATGTATGTCCCTTACTAACAAGAATTGAAAAAAAATCTATTATATGATGCATTTATTAAATAATTTTTTTCACCTATGAATAATAATGAAATATTTATAATTTCAATATCACATCAAGTAATTAATGTAAATATAGATATTACAGAGTACTTATGATGATTCTTGATCTACCAATAAGTTACAGTTGAAAATTTATTGTATAATGGGTGATGAATACTTTTTCTATACCCATATGTAAATAGGTGAAATCAATAATGATTTCATTATATTTAACCCAAATACATATAGTGAATATAAAATCATTTTTTTTGCAGTGGATCAAATTTAAAAATCATCTCCCATAATTTTTTTCAATACAATTATTCACCTGATCAATTTTTCAAAATATATACATTGAATGTAGTATGACAGTATGGAGTTAAAATTTTAGTTGCTTAATATATAGTTATGAGTTCCACCTCAGTGTTCATGAAAATATTCTAATATGTTCTGAATATAAAAATAAATTTATAACCATATACCATTCACAAACTGAGATATAAAATGAAATTTCTTTAATACTTTATCAAATATTCATTGATCTATCTCAATGTTTATCAAATGAAGATGAGATAAAAATCTTCCACTAGTCATGTTATCAAATATATTACTTCCCAATGGACTATTTATACTGAACTCTTTGTGTCTTTTTCTAAGAGATGATGACAAAATCTAAATAATTGAGTTAAAGTGGGAGAGTAAAAACTATTCGGACTATATTTTACTTTGGAAATGATATATATGATCAATTTACTTCAAAAAAATATTAATGAATACAAATATCAATAAAAGGGATATACTAATTTTCACTAACGAGATATGGAGATTAATTTTGAATAAAATGTATTCCTTTATATGTCATCATGGAAGAGGGTTGTGATTAATGAGAAAACATTTAATGTTAATACCTACATATATCAATCTCATTGAGATTCTTGATCACCTGGAAATTGTAGTATATTTACGAGAACATTTAATAAACCTCTCAAAATTCCATAATGATTTTTTAAATTTAACTTATGAAGAAGTACACTCTAGATCCATCACATGTACCAAACTCAATGTATTTACAACTAGAGAAGCATCACTCTTATGAGGGATAATCAATAGAGATGTTGTATTAAGGATATAAAGTATTATGAAACAAGACCACTCACCGAGTCAATTTTTTAGGGTGAAATCATTAGTATGAGAAAATGACATGGGAATCTAATGATATATTTAAACATAAGGATCTTCATCAATTCCTACATTAGTAATTAAATTTTGAGGGTGAAGGTTTTTTATAGGATGAGAATGTAAATTCATATATTTTAGAATAAACATTCCTTCAATGTACGTATGTGTATTAAAATTCAATTACGTTTCGTTCGTGAAAAAAAATATTAAATGAACAATGATTTACTTAATAATGATAGTGTTTTAATACTTGAAATGAAATTGATATTAATATTACATAAAAAAGATATGAAATAAAATAATGAAAACTATATAGGTTTAATTAATATTAGTAAATTTATTTTCAATAAGCCTGAAATATTCAACCATATGTTATCTGCTGAATATCATACATTTTTGTATAACATTATGATGAATTAAAAATATTATAAATTATTTATAATTTTTTAAAAATTGTAATATGTGATTTATTTGTTTAATTATATAAGATTATATATATGAATGCAAAGGGTAATGTTGCTTTTATATATAGTTATTGGAACTATATAGTCATTCAATGTATATTTAATATATATTAATTTTATTACAAATTGAATGTAACCCTTATATATATATATATATATATATATGTTAGTAATGAATTATAAAAGATAATTTTGACATGTATAAATAAATAAATAACATCCACATGATAATAATGGAATTATAAGTAACAAAAATATAATCATCAATTGATAATGAAAATAGATTTTAATATAAAAATAATTTTTTAATTTGATAGGTATTTTTATTTAAATGAGTAATTTATTTTATTAAAATATTTAACATAATATATTGGATAAAATGTTTCGAATTAAAACATAAACATTAGGTAAGAGGGTAAGTATTATATTTTTGGTAAATAATTAATTCCAAAATAAATAATTTAATTACATAAAAAAGGTCAACCTGACATGACCATGAGTTTAAATATATAAATTAATTTTTAAATATTTTTGAATGACATTATTATGTATATAATTAAATTTAACTATTATAATAAAAAATTTATAATCTGACTTATCTAACCCCTTATTATTTAAATATCATACTTCATCTATAATTCTCCAACCCTAGAACCCCAGAGCTGGTTCTTTAATTAATTAAATTTGTATGACTACAATGAATCAAATCTCGAAGGACCGATCCATTTTTTAGTTCTAGAAACTAGATTACATATATGGAACCCATTTTAGATTAGGAATAAAAAGACATAACACATTATAAAATAAAATTATGAAAATCCATGAAACCCATTACAATAATTCATCCTCTTACCTACGGGAAGGAAACAAATAAGGGTGAGCTAAAAATATTAGTAAGGAGAAAGTATAGAAGAAGTTATCAGGAATTTATAATGAATAATAAATATGGAATGAATAAAGAAGATTGAATAATTCTATACAAATAATCTCATGATCTTAAAAACATGACCATGTATATTCTAACCAATCAAATAATCACATATAATAATAATGAATATGGAATGCATAATGTGGGACATCTGCACTATCAAGAACTATCATCAAGGTAGTAACTATCAAGATCTGTTGTAGATATGTATTGTATTTATGGGGTGAAAACCATTTTTATTTTTTCATGATCAATCCTCCGTAAATGTTAATACTTCATGGAAAAAAACATAATGGTTTTGTCACCAACAGATTTTTACTCATGAGACTATCGATGCATTGTGGGGTATGCATTAACCAGTCCCCATCCCATAGAGAATTCATTAACCAGTGCCATACCCATATATCTTTCATGTCTTATGAATTAATAATATATCAAATAATCAATTTATATTCATAAATAGCGTGGATTATCAAATATCAATGTTGAATAAAAGATATAGATTTATTAATATTTCCATAGTAAATAAAATATCATTAAATATAAAAATTGTATGTTAAAGGTATATAGATTATGAAATAATCATATCCATTATAAAATAATTTGTATATCACAAATAAGTATAATTTTATATGAAAAACTATTATGAGAAGGTGATTATTTTAATAAAAAGTTTACAAACAGAAAAAAAGTGAGCTTGCATGATAACATTAACCATTTGGAAATTTTCACGTTAAATCCCATTGGATGAAAAAATTCAAATAAAAACCTTAAAAACCTTATATATAAAGTTATTAATAATATAATATATTATACGGGGCAGTATATTCACCCAAAAAAATAACTAAGTGGTGAATATGACATTTATCTCACAGATGTAATAAATGCGATGAAATTTTCATACCTTAAACTTATTATTGGTAGAAATATATTTCAACAGTTGTATAATGGTTTTAATAATGTTATTATCTTATAAAATAACCTTAATAATATTTATAATATCATATATTATCTGTTTATAATATCTTACGACCCATTTATAAATAATCTTTTGTTAGTTTCACTGTTTCTAGTGTTAATTGCCTATTTTTTCGAATATGTTTTGACCTGTTATTTTTTCCTATTATTTAGATCATGATATATTCTTTTAAAGAATTTAAAACATGATTTTAAATATTATATATATTAAATATATATATTTTTTATATTAATTTAAAAAATTCTAAGGAATGAAATGAAATCCACTGTTCATAGAGATGGTAGGTCGTATGTAAACATGAACGTTTCTTCCATTTTCATATAATATTTAAAAGATTAAAAAATAAATGGCATATATGTATATTATAGTTATATTATCGTCTTAATTTAATATTTATCGCGTATTTAATTTAAACAATCCATAAGTAATTCCATTTAAAGTGGTAATGAATCACATCACATTGAGGAGGTGGTAGTCCACACATAAAAAATGATGTTATCAAATTCCCCCAAAATGGAATGCATGATGTTTTGTGTTATATAAATTTTTCAAAATTATAATGAAATAATATATTTTATATATAAACTATAAATCCATAATTATTCCAACCATGAAAGATAGAAAAAGAAGAATGACTGACATCGGGTCGCAAGGTGATAGTTTTCCTTGCACACGAACGATGATTGCATATACCATTTGATGGAAGTGTGTGATGGTTTATGAAAATACCTTTATACAACAACATATAAGTATACAAAGGATACTTTTTCTATTATACACTCATGATATATAAATACTTCTAACAGTATATAATGAAATAAAAAAAAGTTCTCATTTACAAACGTTGCCTCTTCTTTTTGTAGATATAATTGTATTTTTCCAAAAGACATACTTGGATTTCTACATAAAAATTGTGATGATTTTAGGATGAGGTTAGGGATGTTGGGGATTTATTTTTGTTGGTTTTGTATTTGAAAAACATCTTGGTAGTTTCAAATAACTAGGGGGAGTGAAGTCTATTTTATAGTGGTGGGGGTGAGTGACATTCATGTAAATATAAAAAGGTAAACAATATTTAGAGGCCTCCCATAACTAATATTCATAAAAAATTGAAAAATAATGGATTAATTTGAAATTTTGGTGAATAAAAAAATACACCACACAAAACATATGTGAATTTTTATAATTTTATTCTTTAACTTCTACGTTTCCACACTTTTACTATTTGAGTTTTTATTAAGGTAACTAGTTTTACAACCGAAATGATTTAACCATTAAAAATAAATTAAAGTGATATTTATTAGTAAATATATACCACATAATCCTAAATATTATATATAATTTTAAAAATAAAAATACAATTTGTGCTCAAATTAATTTTAAAACTAACACATGAAACGTGTAAAACCACTATATTAACCCAAAGCATACTCACATTGTTTTACTATTTAGGTGTCAATATGTTCATTATAAAAGATGAATTGAAATATTAATAAAAAATATTTTTTATTTATTAAAATTAAAGAATAATTTTGAATAAGTTATAATTTTTATTAAATTTTAAATATTTAAATAAAATATCATTTATTATAAAAAAATTAATGTCAATAATGACATTAATTACATAATTTAAACTTAAAAATAACAATAAAATGATGGAATAAAAATATATTATGTTCATAGATATGAAACATGACATATTTTTATAAAAAATAAGGTAACCGAAAAACTCATTCAATTTTCTTAACATTTAATATTTTTGGTATCATTTATTTTACTTAGGAATTTTAGGTAAATAATTAATTTTTAATAATAAATGATAAGTTATTATGATTAAAATTAGTCATATATATTTTTAAATTTTATTTTTAACTGAAAATATGATGTTTTTTCATATCTCAACGGTTTATAAATGTTAACTGTAAGGAAGATTCGTTTTTTCCTTTTTTTTCCTTACAAAACTTATTATATAGGTCTCTTTATTCGAATTGTATGCAAATAGTATAGAATAATATAACGAATAGGTGATATGGTCAAAATATTGGAAGAAAATTACATTTCAAGTAGTGTCTATGTCATTTTCCCCTTAAGATTAAATTTTATCCATTAAGTAAACTAATTTTTATCTTAATCACTGTAATTAATTTAAATTACTTTCCCAGATATTTCTGGTAAAAATATTAGTTAATATTATTAGAGAATTAATTTTTTAATGATTTCAACTATGTATATAAATTTTTTCTAAATTTAATTCACATAAGTGAAAAAATTAAATCTAATGATAATCCCACAGATGTAGTATAATGTGGGGTTCTAAAGTGAAAATGTTCCAAATTACATTATGTTTTAATGTTAAAATTCAACATAAAAATGATTCCAATGAACAATATTGGATTGGTATATGGATAAATTGTCTTTTTTTACTTTAAAAATAACTTAAAATTCACGTTTACATTAGGAATTATTTAAATTAAAAACAGTTTTCAACTAAAATGCAATATTTTCATTATTCATAAAAAATTTATCATCTTAGAAAAATAACAAAAAAATCACCCTATGATAAACTTGACATTACACATTCAAATTTTTTGTTTATTATGTCAAATAAATTTTTTAAAAGGGTTAAAATTTAGTTTTAAATAAGGCGTTCTATTAAATGGCGACATAACCACCTTTAGAAAAATATAGCTTCTTTATGTATAAATCAAGATTTAATCATATCATATATCTATCAAATATATTAGATTAATGTAAAAAAAATGTTATTGTATAAATAATATAAAATTAAATATATCATAACACCTCGAGATTTTATATACACTTGTAAGCCTGGTCCTGCATGACTTATATGCCATCAAAGGAATTAAGTATATTTTGTAACATAATCCAACTTAGTGTCTCATAAAAATAAATATGACAACAAAATTTAATTTAATATAAAAGAAAAATATTTTAAATAATTGGGTTTTTATATTCTACCCACCGTAAAATAAATTTCATAATTTCAATTCAATCTTGACCTCGATAATATTAGATTTTATAGTTGAATATTCAATTATTGAAAAATATACATCATAAAAGGGTCGGTAAACTATCCTCTTAATAATGGAGAAAGGGAAGTAAAATGCTCATATAACTAGGTTCAGACGTATGAGAATATAGGTGGGAAATAGAAACCTAGGCATTGAATAAAAATATAACTATCAAGTTATGATGGGGAGGGATATAGAATAAGATCATGAGAAAGTTATTGACCTCAAATCCATAAAACAAAGGTATGAAAAAAGGTCATTGATATCATAAAAACATTTTATAATATAAAAACATTTTTGTTTCAAGTCCCTTTTTACAATTTTAGTAATTATTTTACACAATAAGAATATAATAAAATTTAAATATCTAATTCATAAATAAAATCATATACTTTGGTTATTCCTTGAACTATTTATACGTCATATCTTAGCATAGGTTTAATCATATGTTGATGTAATACATTAACATCTAAAATATCATCCAAAGATCAACATAAATCATTTTATAAATTGATAAATTTTACAATTGATTATAATCTATCACATTAAAAATAAGGTCACTAAATTTCCAAAATGATCTTATCAAACAACATGAAGTGGCTCTTAATAATCACATATCAATATATGAATAAATTATTCATGTAATCTATTGAATAATGGATATAAATTGAATTACCATAAAACCATATTTAAAACTTGAATTATTCCTTTTTTTATGTAATGAATAAGATACTGGATATATTCCTTATATGAAAAATAAAAGGGTGTTCTCAAATTTAGCTATTTTGGGAAACACGATTATATACATAGAACCCATTTATTATTAGGAATAAAAAAATAATACATAAAAAAATAATATTTTTAGCATCCTTGAAACTCATTCTAAGAATTCATCTTCATACCCTTGGGAAAGAAAAAAATAAAATGTTGAGCTCAAATTATTAGTAAGGGTAAAGTATAACAGAATATATCATGAATTAATAATGAATAATAAATATGAAAATATAAAATATTGTCTATGAATTACATAAAAATAATAAAATTGGCATAAAAATTACCTTTGATATTCTTACTAATCAAATAATTCCATAGAATAATAATAATGATATAAATCATAATGTTTGATGTCTCAACTATAGATATACATCCTCAAGATAGTTATTATCATGATATATCCTAATGGATTTTTATGTATAAGGATAGAAAGCCATCTGATTCATGTTATCATCTAATCACTTTAAAATTTAAAACTTCTTGGAAATAAACATGAAATGTTTTTCACCAACTTATTTTTATCCCAGGAGAATATCAATTCATCATGTGGCTTGCATTAACCTATCCCCAACCTATAGATCATGCATTAACATGTCCCAAACCTATAAGGCAGTAATTAACTAGTCTCAAACCCATGTATTTATTTTCCAAATAATTCACCACACATCGAATAATCAATTTAAATTTATAATGAATGATCCTTATCAAATGTCTATATTGAGTAATGGATATAGATTTATCAATATATCCACAGTAAATAAAATAACGTTCAAAGTAAAAACCATATCTAAATATGGTAAATATTTTAGTAAATAATCATATCCACCATATAAGAATATTGTTAACATAAAGAATTATAATTTCCAAGGAAATATTTTTATGAGAAAGTGATTCATTTAAGACAATGATAATAACAACAAATGAAATTGAGATTGAAAGATAACTATTATTACTTGAGAAATTTCATGTTAAAACCCCTTGGATGAGATAAATCTTGTAAAACCTCAAATACCTCAATGATAAAAGTATTCATGATATAAAATATTAGAATGGTAAATAGATACGCCACACAAAATAAGTAAGTGGTGAATACAAAATATATCACATAGATATAAAAAATTAGTTGGATGTCCCTTACATTAATGTTATTTTTGGTGTAACTCTCTTCAACCTCATGTATAATGCTATTATGCATGTTATTAACATATACTCGAACCATAGACATTTTTATAAGATCTTATATTGTAACAACCCAGATTGTTATAAATAAAATTCAACTTATGATTTATTTAATAGTCTTATTGTGTAATATGGTTACAGAAAGCACATGAAATTATTTTGTTTTATTATATACAATTGTATTTAAAAGGAAATTATGTATCATTACCATTGTTAATATATCCTCTGAATAATGGTCGTATGATTAGTATACATATATGGTTTTAAAAAATCCAACTAACACAGTCAAAGGATGTTATAGTATCAACCAGCAGGATCATACCCTATGAAGTCCATTTACCAGAGTTTCCAAGGGTGATAAAATAACATGAATTTTCCTTAACCAAACCATGATAATATCCAACATCATAAGTTTTAGAGAAACCATTTATTAGAGAAGTTAAATCTCATTAAGATTATGAACAAAACCATGTTCGTCGAACCACCCCATGAATGTCTCAGAGTCACGCACCTTACCCTTATGAAGTTTTCTGGAGTATTAAATGGATATATATCAATAACCTAAAAATATGATAATGTACAATAATTATTACAATATCATGAATATATTTTCATCATATCATAGTTACTTTATAATTGGTTTTTATTTGGATACAGTAAAATAAAAATTGTATTTCTTTGTAAAATTCCAATTTAATTAAGGAATTTATTTTAATTAGTTAATAGTTTTTTGAAATTAAAATTATTTATAAAAAATATTATTATGAAATAATTTTTTTATCAAATATTAATTACCATTTAATTTTTATGAGGTCAACTATAATTTTTTATAATGGTTTGAAACAATTTTATTGTTAAAAATGACACACCATTTCTCAATAAATATTGATTCTTATTTTCAATGTTAAAATACACATATTTAGAATGTTATTTAGATAAGATGAGTACTATTTTTGGAATCATAGGTTCAAAATTTTCTATTAGTTACTTTTCCATTATTTTCTGAGATAATATAATTTTCGTGTAAAAATTAAATACCATATAAATATAGTTTCTATATTGTGACATAATAATGTCCCAAAATTGATGTAATAAATACAATAAAATGTATCCATGAGCTAAAATATTTTTTACCATTAAAATAATTTTATTTTCTATTAAATGATTTATTTTATAAAGTATTTGTGAATCCTCTTACACCATTATTATATTTTATGGTTTTAAAATAATTTCATTTAGAGTATCATTCACATCTACATAATCAAGGGTGTTATTTTATTAATTTCGTCCCCTGAACATATAAAATAATTAAAACCACACCCATTTTGATGAAGAATAGGTAAAAAACTATGGGATGTTTTCGGTTTAGGTTGTTTTATTATATATTGTCCAAAACCTATTTTTGAGAAATATTAAAGAAATACACAATCATTTCCTATATAAACTCACTGAGGATCCCATTTTTATTGAATATAAATCATTTGGAATCATATTTACTCCTCCATACTATCTCTATAGTCCTGTAAAGGTTCCTCCAATCTCTCAATAAGATCATCCCAAGAATTTAGACTCACACAATCATTTATGGGATCCTCCATTTATCCTCTTTATTCATGTATCTCCTTTATCTTATATACTTTTTCTTCATTCTATTTATATGGGATATGTTATTACATATCCCCATTACTATAAAATATATTTATAAATGATTAGAAACCCATTTTACTCTCATAAATCCCTCCCATGAATATTTTTACACCTCCATTATGCTATATAAATTTCAATATGATTTTCCATGACAAAAAAATTTTTAGTGAATACTAATACCCATTTGCTATCAAGGGTTTTAAATTATATAAAATTGTAATTATTGATTGGTGACCTTAATGTTTTTAGTCAAAATTCATGGATCATGGAATAAATTATAATGATTAATTAATATATTTTGTATGATCTATATGGAACACTTAAACAAGAGAATGAAATGAAAGTGATAGGTCCGCCCAAAATTAAATAGTGCTCCAATACATTAGGAAATGTTTAGTCTCATGCGCCGTCATTTTTGAAAAGGGAGTGAACTATACTCCTACAGTGTACTTTTTCCATCATGATTTCTTGGTTTTTATCCTCGACCAATGATTATGATGTAGTGTTTTAGGTTGTTGCAACATTTCACATGTTATCATTATCAAGCTATATCATGCCCAGTTATTCATATTACATTTACTACCCAATTATATTCATATGTATAACTTGTATTACCTTATTCCACGATTATTATCTTACTACTATTTATCGCTCACCCCTTTCTTATGTATGTCCCTAGGATATCCCATGTAGTTTTTAGTGTGAACATGTTAAGGATGTTTTCAATAAAAATGATCTATTTTTCGGGTTTTATTTTGTTATGTAATGTACCTAATTGCAAAATACAGTAGACTTATTGATCAATATATTTGTATTGAGTGTAATATTATGTAAGAAAACATGAATAAGTGTGTAACAATGAGTAGCGTTGTGATTGTTTATATCAAATGAAAAATTACCTTATTTTTTATATTAGGATTTAAAAAACAATAGAAAATGCCTTAGGGGTAAGACTATTTATAAGAAAATATATATATCTTTTTGTATATATAGATTAAGTTATTTATAAATAAAATATATCCCTATATGGATAATACAATTGGAAAAAGTTCTGGCACATATGTACTTAGGAGTGACAACTCTAACAAGGTGCGTCGGGCCTGACATGGTGTACCATGGTACATGATAATGAGAATTATTGCACACCTAGTTTGACATTACATTGGGTTATTCATTGTTAAAATCAAAATTTTATAATGAACCATTATTAAAGTGAAAAAATACCATAATAATATATGTTAATAAATATATAATATATAACATATATTGAATCCGAGAAATTTATATGTTATGAAATAAATATAAGTTATAAGTTATCTATTTAATGTCATTAAATTATAATCTAGATGATTAATAGATTAAAAATAATCATCCCAAATTTTTATTTTATTTTAGCCTACAGATATATATATGAGAAATCTGGTAAAAAATCGATGTGATGGGAAACATGATGGCTGCCCCAATAGGAGCGAGAATCATGGAACAATAGATCAACACCATTGAGAAGATATTCGCTAACCATAAATGTTACAAAAAAGAGAGGGTTATTGTAACATCCCAAGTAAGTAATGAATAATATATATTTTTATCTATGTCTATCAGTGAATTAGATAGTGTTTTAGAGGCTTAAAATGAGAATAAATCCAATCATAAGCATGGAATACACTAATATTTTTTAAAGATTGTTTTACTACCTTTTAATGGAAAACCATTTTTAAATATATATTTTGACAATTTTATAAGCAATTTTTGTCAAAATAAACTTATTATTTATTATTGGGACATCAAAATTTACTTTTTGTGAATTTTTGGTATTTTTCCGATAAAGTTCAATTTTTTAATGAATAGTGAAAAATGTTGTATTTTAATTTAAAATATATTTTTAATCTAATTTATTTATATGATTAGATTATATTTTGAATTGGATTTAATGTTAAATTAGAATATATTTTTACCATTTAATCCAATAGTGGTCGTTGGAATCAATTTCACTTTGAAATTGGACTTAAACTAGTGTCAATCTTTTGATACTTATTATTTCATAAAAACAAGCTATTTGTCATAACAGAAGGAATTAATTATTAAATTATTTAATGTGATGTATATGATTTGAATTTTTTAAAATAGACATCATTTTTGAATTCGTAATATCAAATATAGCTTAGGGTGAAGTTTTGGTATTTTTCTGAAAAACTTCAATTTTTGATGAATAGTGAAACCATTAAGTGGTAGTTAAAGAAACTGAATTTTTCGTTCAAATGAAACTTTGTCACATCTGTGATTTGATTTTAAAAAATCCGACATACATGTTTGTCATTAAGAATTAAAATGTGGTTCAATGAGATTAAAATAAATTTTTGGTGAATAGTAACTTTTAAGTTCTTAATCGCGATTAGAGGTAATTAGTGTTGTTTAAGGTAAAAATAATGTTTTAATAATATGAGATGATCTTGAAACATGTCCTACCCTTATTGGATGTGTCATGGAAGACCAATAAAAGCCATGGGTCAACTTGGGGACCCCATGGAGCCACTTTGGTTGGGAAATGACATAAATAACTTTCTATTTAATGTTAAAGTAAAAATGATAGAAACATGAGATGTTTTACTAAAAAAAATTTAAATGGGGTTATACAAGTCATATTTTTAACTATAAATAATCATTAGAAAGATAAAAAGATTTCCTACATCATGATATTTTTTTATAATTTTTAGACATTAAATAAATTAAATTATTTATGACATCATGATGATGCAGCGATTACCTCATTAATAAAGGATTTAAATAAAATGAAAAGATAATGTAAAATATATAACCTACACATGTCCAAAACCTATTTTATGGGTTTATTTCGAACCCTTATCTCCTTACCCTAGAATTATATCAATTTGGGACCTTTTGAATTCGAAACGCATTTTTAAATAAAGTAACATTTCTTTACTTTCCAAGAGTGCCCCTCCTCTCCTCTTATAAAAGGCCCCCACCTCTACCTCCTTACCCACACTTCCAAAGCCTTTGGATCGGCAAAACCCTGCCAATTTTGTCTCTACACTTCCCTATCATACTCTTTGAAGCATCACTTTGGGAAGAAGTCTTCCCTAGGAAGCCTTTGTGCTCAAACCAAAGGGAGTTACCCGATTTTAAGGTAATGTCTTCACTTGAGTCCTTTTGTTTTATTTTGCTTCTCCAACCCCATAAACTCTTTTTATTCATTTATTTTGTAACAAATACAGTATCTTTAATATACTATGATGTTTTTATAAGAATTATTCACGCTACACTTACACACACCTACATCTAATGGTTAAAAGACATACTGTTTCCGTGGATGGTGAATTTATGCCTCCCGAAATGATGATTGTTCAACATTCTTTTAACACCTTCAAAGGTGGACATTAAGATGTCACTATATTTATATATGATATATAATATGTTTATGTTTTCCATAATCTTATGTATTTTTCATTTTGGGCATACCTTTATGGTTTCCATTATGGTTAAACGCGATATCTTCATTTAAGGAAGTGCGGACTACCGCCCCCTCAAAGTGATTTGATTCATTAAATACCATATATGGGACGTATGAAGGATGAAACTATGATATTATATATGATATTATAATGGAATTATAATATACCTTTATATCATTATGATTCCATTCTATAAAATACTAAATATAAATGAAAGTAGCGTTCATGCGTACGTACGGCTTACCGTCTCTATGATTGGTGCATTTCATTTCTTACCTCTAAATGATTATGTAATATTATAAATGCATGTATATACTGGATATATGTGATATATACATCATGATTATAACTCTGGATATAATGGATACATGAACAAATTGTAATTATAAAGGGTTTATTTTTGACTCAAGTACCAATGATCGTTAAAACGACTGTTATTAACTTAAATAATTACATAGTGTCCATGACATGGAAATAAGTGATATAAAAGGAATAATGAACATGAAAAAGGTTCTTAAGTAAGTAGAAATTAACTCAAGTTTATTATTCATGACATTAAAGAACGATCGGGTCAAGTCGGACCCGAGATATGGGACTTCGTCTCAATCTCCTTTCATTGAGGCATATATTGTTTTATACACAACCTTCTTTTATACGGTGTATAAACCCCTTTGACTTTTACGTTTATTCAAAAGTAATATTTTTTATACGTAGCGTTTTAATAAACGAAAAAAGGGAATGTTTTTGTCGTACGTATGCCGCGACAACGACTTCTCCGCCGCCGTGAATGTTATTTGAGGTTCGGATTCCTCTACAAGACATACCTTTTTTTCAAAAGAAAAATAAATACCATGTTTTAATTTTA
Organism: Viscum album; assembly: GCA_963277665.1. Classification (NCBI taxonomy): domain Eukaryota; kingdom Viridiplantae; phylum Streptophyta; class Magnoliopsida; order Santalales; family Viscaceae; genus Viscum; species Viscum album. Next base: position 283,724,641 of record OY728153.1, on the reverse strand, counting down.
TTTTATTTTGGTATTGAAAATGGTTTTCAAAATGTTTTTATATCAATGTGTTGTATTGATATCTTATGATTGAAAGGTGTAAATTTTATGTTTCCTTTTTGCATATTTTAGGTGATATGATTATGTTGAGGTTCATGGGAATTATTATGAAGACGCGTGGTTCTGTGATAAACTAACGGTGGGTGAGCCCGATATAGCTCTCCAATGCATTGGGTAATGCGAAGGAGTGAAACGTTAAGGTTTCTCTGAAGAGATTTAGGGAATATACTATGATGGGTATTCCAAACGTAAACAAGAGGGTTACTCCCTACGTAAGAATGTTATGAATTCCTCAAGTTACCTTTATGTCTTATGATTTCTATGATTTATTCATGATTTTATGAGGTATGTTAAAGTGCTTATGTTTTATGGGTAAAGTATGATTTCATTCTTATGTATATATGTACCCATGTTTCTTTTCCATATTTTTATATCCCTTACTGAGCTTTTTATGCTCATCCCAAGTTTTTGAAATGTTTTTCACAGGTCAAGGGAAAGGTACATGATATGATGATAGTGTCAAGGAAGTGTCAAGAAAGAATCCATGTTTTATTTTAAATATGATTCCATTGATGATAAAAATTAATACTATATTTTATGTAACTACTTTGTTTAAATGTGGAATGTAATGCATGTTTTATGATCTAATTCTCTAAAACTCTAAACCTGGAAATATCCTCAAGGTTTAATCTTGTAATAACTCAAGATTAAAAATCTTTAAGGCCGAGGCCTTATAGTTGGTATCAAAGGTCGGTTTAGATAACATTAGGAGTTAGAATTATATTAAATGATTATCCAAATTTTTATTATGGTCAAATTGAAGTGATATAGTATTTGAAGATTACCATGTTGCTTCATCTAAGACATATTTGTTCAGAATGGTTTTCCGCAGAGGAAATAGGGAAGCAGTGCTAGGAAGGCATGCAGAAGGAAATAACCTTCCGAATCAACATCCTGAGATGGTCGGAATTGGAACTGAATAGTTTGTTGCAGTAATGGTGCAGTTGACTCAAGCGATAAATGGTGGTGGTATCCATGCACGAGATCATCCAGATCAACCACAGAGGAATATGTCAGTGGTGGAACATTTCATGAGGCAACATCCCCCATCATTCAGAGGATCATCTGACCCTGTGCTAGCTGAAGGGTGGATTAAAGCACTGGAGAAGATTTTCGATGTCATGGGGTGTTCAGACAATCAAAAGGTTAGTCATGCTATTTACCACTTGGAGGGTGAAGCAGATCAGTGGTGGTCGATGGTTAAAAATATCAGGGACGCTGATGAGATTGATTCTCTCGACTGGGATGAATTCAAAGGTATGTTTCTTGAAAAGTATTTTCCTAAGGCTGTTCGAGTTAGGATGAAAAAACAATTCTTGGAATTGAGGCAAGAGGAAGAATCAGTGGCTACCTATGAAGAAAGGTTCACTCGATTGGCAAGGTATGCTCCAAATTTTATCCGAGACCTTGATAGTAAAATCAATCATTTTTACTCAGGATTAACGCCAAAATATCAAAGTGAATTAGCTTCTCATGAGTTTAAAAGTTATGAAAAGCTTTTTCGATGTGCTGAGAAGGTGGAAATGGAGTTTGCCAATGATCAAGTGTTCTATAACAACCAGCAGAAGAAGAGACCAAGGTGGCAGGAGAAAGGGAAGAATTCTTCAAAAAAGTCTGATGGTAAGAAATCTTATTTTCCAGTTTTTGATAAATGTGGAAAAAGGCATGCTGGGGAATGTCTTATGAATTCTGGAAAGTGCAACCGATGTGGTATGATGGGACATAAGGCTCGTGATTTCACTGAAAAAGATAAAGGTGAAGGTAAGACCAAATTTGATTTACAGTTAGTGAAATGTTTTAAGTGCAATGAGATGGGTCACTATGCAAACGAGTGTCCGACAAAGAGATTGAGAGATGGGAAGCAGTTAGACTACAAGAAGAAAGGGGTGGTGAAATCCTTTGCAATTACTTCAGCAGATGTTAGGCCATCAAATGAAGTTGTATTAGGTACTTTGTTTGTTTTTTAAGATTATTCCAGTGTGTTGTTTGATTCGGGGTCCACTCATTCTTTCATCTCTAAAACCTTTTATAGTAAAATGGGAATACCATCTCAAGAAATGACTCCTGAAATTTTGGTAAAAACACCCGGGGGAAATGTTGAGGAAAAAAGAATTTATAAGAATCTTCCTATCCTTATCTGTGGAAAGAACCTACTTGCAAACCTTATTTCTCTACCTCTAGTAGAGTTTGATGTTATCCTGGGTATGGATTGGCTCTCTATTTACCATGCTAATATTGACTGTAGAGCTAAAGAAGTTTCTTTTCAGAAATACATTCAGTTTTTTTACAAGAATGAACCCTTACAGTTGATAACTTATCAAGAGGCCAAGAAACATGTAAAATATGGAAATTAATGTTACCTTGCACACATTGTTGAAAACAAGGGAACTGTTCAGAATAATGATGTGCCAGTGGTAAATGAGTATCCTGATGTTTTTCCTGATGAGTTTCCTGGAATAATACCAGATCGGGAAGTTGAGTTTACTATTGACTTAGTTCCTGATGCTAAGCCAATTTCAAAACCCCCTTATCGAATGGCTCAAATTGAACTTTTAGAGTTTAAGGAGAAATTGGAAGATTTATTAGAGAAAGGTTTCATTCGACCTAGCACATCACCATGGGGTGCTCCTGTTTTATTTGTTAAAAAGAAAGATGGTTCAATGAGACATTGCATTGATTATAGAGCCTTGAATAACATCACTGTTAAGAAAATATATCCTTTTCCTCATATCGATGATTTGTTTGATCAGCTCCAGGTAGCTCAGTATTTTTCAAAGATTGACTTGAGATCGGGGTACCATCAGCTGAAGGTAAAGGAAGCAGATGTTCCGAAGACCGTGTTCCGTACAAGATATGGCCATTATGAATTTTTAGTAATGCCTTTTGGGCTAACCAATGCACCTGCTGTATTCATGGACTTAATGAATATAATTTTCCATGATTTCTTGGATAAGTTTGTGGTGGTTTTCATTGATGATATTTTGGTGTTTTCAAAAAGTAAAGAGGAGCATGAAAGACATTTAAGGGTTATCTTGAAAACCTTAAAAGAAAAGAAACTGTATGGAAAATTCAGCAAGTGTGAGTTTTGGTTGCAAAAAATTTCTTTCCTTCCTCACATTGTTTCTAAAGATGGGATAACTGTTGATCCTGCAAAAACAAAAGTTGTGGAAGACTGGCCAAGACCCAGAAATGTAACTAAGATTCGTAGCTTCTTTGGTTTGTAAAGCTATTACCGAAGGTTTGTTAGAAATTTTTCACGGTTATCTAGTCCAATTACTAAGCTAACTCGGAAGGGTGTTATGTTTATCTGGACAAAAGAATGTGATGATTGTTTTTAGGAATTGAAAATAAGATTGGTGAATGCTCCAGTTTTGGCACTACCTTCCTGGAATGGTGAGTTTGTTATCTACAGTGATGCTTCATTGAAAGGACTTGGTTGCGTCCTAATGAAAAATGATCAGGTAATTGCGTATGCTTCATGACAGTTGAAAACTCATGAGGTAAATTACCCTACACATGATTTGGAATTAGCTGCTGTTGTTTTTGCTTTAAAAATATGGAGGCATCATTTGTATGGAGTAAATTGTGAAATATATACTGATCACAAAAGTTTAAAGTATATATTCATTCAGAAAGAGTTAAACATGAGACATAGGAGATGGCTGGAATTAATCAAGGATTATGATTGTACAATTCATTACCATCCAGGAAAAGCAAATAAAGTGGCTGATGCTTTGAGTCAAAAAAGTAATGCTTCATTAGAAATGTTGCATTTGGAACGTGATCCTTTGGTTAAGGATTTGATGAACTGTGGCATAGAAGTTGTTGGTGAAGGATGTTCTTCTGTTTTGTTTCAGGTATCAGTGAAATCTTCTCTATCAGACAGAATCAAGCAAACACATAAGCAAGACAGTGAGTTGCAGAAAAAGGTAGAGGTGGTTCAGAAAGGTAAGTTGCCTGAATTAAACATTGATAATGATTGTGTTTTGATATTTGGGAAGAGATTGTGTGTGCCTTGTGATTCACAGTTGAAGAGAGAGTTGTTATGTGAAGCTCATAGTTCTCCATTTTCAGCTCATCCTGGCAGTACTAAGATGTACAGAGATCTGTAAGAGTATTACTGGTGGGATGGAATGAAAAGAGATATTGCTGATTTTACTGTGAAGTGTTTGACTTGTCAGCAGGTTAAAGCAGAGCAGCAGTTACCAAAAGGGATGCTTCAGCCTTTACCAGTGCCAGAGTGGAAATGGGAGAATATATCCATGGACTTCGTTGTGGGATTGCCGAAGACCCCTCGAGGTAATAATGCAATCTGGGTTATTGTTGATCGTTTGACTAAATCTACTCATTTCCTTGCTATACGAGATAATTTTTCCCTAGATCATCTTTCCCGTTTGTATCTTAAAGTGATAGTCAGATTACATGGAGTTCCTCTCTCCATTGTATTTGACTGTGATCCCAGGTTCACTTCTATCTTTCGGAAAGGCCTTCAGAAGTCGTTGGGTACTGAATTAAATTTTAGTACAGCTTTTCATCCTCAATCAGATGGGCAGTCAGAATGAACAATTCAGACCTTGGAGGATACGCTACGAGCTTGTTTGATGGATTATCAGGGAAGTTGGGACCAACATAATTATTTGGTTGAATTTTCATATAACAACAATTTTCATTCCAGTATGCAGATGGCACTATTTGAGGCGTTATATGGGAAGCGGTGTCGAACTCCATATTTTTGGGATGAAGTGGGTGAAAGAAAGCTGATGGGACCAGAATTGGTAGAAGAGTTGGCAGAAAAAGTTCAGCTGATACAGAAACACATGAGAACACCTCAGAGCAGGCAGAAGAGTTATGCGGACAACAGGAGGAAGGATCTATCTTTTGAGGTAGGTGATCATGTTTTTCTCAAAGTCTCACCATGGAAAAGTGTGATGTGATTTAGTAAGAAAGGAAAGCTGAGTCCAAGGTTCATTGGACCATATGAAATTCTGGAGAGAGTTGGATCAGTTGCATATCGGGTGGCTTTACCTCCGAGTTTATCTCAGGTACACAATGTTTTTCATGTTTCGATGCTGAGAAAGTACATGCCAGATCCATCTCATGTTTTGAGTCCAGAGGTAGTTCAGCTGGAAGAGAATCTATCTTTTGAGGAACAACCGGTCCAGATTCTAGACCACAGGGAGCAAGTGTTATGGAATAAGGTGATTAATCAGGTAAATGTTTTGTGAAAAAACTACATGATTGAAGAGGCAACATGGGAATCTCAAAATGCAACGAGGGATAAGTACCCCCATTTATTCGATAAGTAAATAAATTACGGGGATGCAATTTTCTAAAGGGGGGAAGGATGTAACATCCCAAGTAAGTAATGAATAATATATATTTTTATCTATGTCTATTAGTGAATTAGATAGTGTTTTAGAGGCTTAAAATGAGAATAAATCCAATCTTAAGCATGGAATACACTAATATTTTTAAAAGATTGTTTTAATGCCTTTTAATGGCAAACCATTTTTAAATCCATCTTTTGACAATTTTATAAGAAATTTTTTTCAAAATAAACTTATTCTTTATTATTGGGACATCAAAATTTACTTTGTGTGAATTTTTGGTATTTTTCCGATAAAGTTCAATTTTTTAATAAATAGTGAAAAATGTTGTATTTTAATTCAAAACCTCTTTTTAATCTAATTTATTTATATGATTAGATTATCTTTTGAATTGGATTTAAAGTTAAATTAGAATATATTTTTACAATTTAATCCAATAGTGGTCGTTGGAATCAATTTCACTTTGAAATTGGACATAAACTAGTGTCAATCTTTTGTTACTTACTGTTTCATAAAAACACGCTATTTGTCATAACAACGGGAATTAATTATTAAATTAATTAATGTGACTTATATGATTTGAATTTTTTAAAATAGACATCATTTTTGAATTCGGAATATCAAATATAGCTTAGGGTGAAGTTTTGGTATTTTTCTGAAAAACTTCAATTTTTGATGAATAGTGAAACCACTAAGTGGTAGTTAAAGAAACTGAAATTTTTGTTTAAATGAAACTTTGTCACTTCTGTGATTTTATTTTCAAAAATACGACATAAATGGTTGTCATTAAGAAGTAAAATGTGGTTTAATGAGATTAAAATAATTTTTTGGTGAATAGTAACTTTTAAGTTCTTAATCGTGATTAGAGGTAATTAGTGTAGTTTAAGGTAAAAATAATGTTTCAATAATATGAGATGAGCTTTAAACATGTCCTACCCTTATTGTATATGTCATGGCCGAACAAGAAAAGCCATGGGTCAACTTGGAGACCCCATGGAGCCACTTTGGTTGGGAAATGACATAAATAACTTTTTATTTAATGTTAAAGTAAAAATGACACAAACATGAGATGTTTTACTAACAAATTTTTTAAATGGGGATATAAAAGTCAGATTTTTGACTATAAATAATAATTAGAAAGATAAAAAGATTTCCTACATCATGATATATTTTTTATATTTTTTAGACATTAAATAAATTAAATTATTTATGACATCATGATGATGCATCGATTACCTCATTAATAATGGATTTAAATAAAATGAAAAGATAATGTAAAATCTATGACCTACACATGTAAAAAACCTATTTTATTGGTGTATTTAGAACCCTTATCACCTTACCCTAGAACTATATCAATGTGGGACCTTTTTAATCCGAAACGCATTTTAAAATAAAGTAACATTTCTTTACTTTCAAAGAGTGCCCCTCCTCTCCTCTTATAAAAGGCCCCCACCTCTACCTCCTTACCCACACTTACAAAGCCATTGGCTCGGCCAAACCCTGCCAATTTTGTCTGTCCACTTCCCTCTTTTACTCCTTGAAGCCTCACTTTGGGAATAAGTCTTCCCAAGGAAGCCTTTGAACTCAAACCAAAGGGAGTTACCCGATTTTAAGGTAATGTCTTCACTTGAGTCCTTTTGTTTTATTTTGCTTCTCCAACCCCATAAACTCTTTTTATTCATTTCTTTTGTAACAACTATAGTATCTTCAATATACTAGGATGTTTTTATAAGAAGTATTCATGCTGAACTTACACACACCTACATCTAATGGTTAAAGGACATAATGTTTCCGTGGATGGTGAATTTATACCTCCCGAAACGATGATTGTTCAACATTATTTTAACACCTTCAAAGGTGGCCATTAAGATGTCACTATATTTATATATGATATATAATATATTTATGTTTTCCTTAAGCTTCTGTATTTTTCATTTTGGGCATACCTTTATGGTTTCCATTATGGGTAAATGCGATATCTTCATTTAAGGAAGTGAGGACTACCGCCCCCTCAAAGTGATTTGATTCATTAAATACCATATGTGGGATGTATAAAGGGTGGAACTATGATATTATATATGATATTATACTTTAATTATAATACACCTTTATATAATTATGATTCCATTCTATAAAATACGAAATAGAAATGAAAGTAGCGTTCATGCGTATGTACGGCTTACCGTCTCCATGAACGGTGCATTTCATTTATTACCTCTAAATGATTATGTAATATTAAAAATGCATGTATATACTGGATATATATGATATATAAATCATTATTATAATTCTGGATATAATGTATACATGAACAACTTGTAATTATAAAGGGTTTATTTTTGACTCAAGTACCAATGATCGTTAAAACGACCGTTATTAACTTAAATAATTACATAGTGTTCATGACATGGAAATAAGTGATATAAAAGGAATAATGAACTTGAAAAAGGTTCTTAAGAAATTTTAAATTTACTCATGTTTATTATTCAGGACATTAAAGAACAATCGAGTCAAGTCGGACCTGAGGTATGGGACTTCGTCTCAATCTCCTTTCATTGAGGCATATTTTGTTTTATACACAACCTTCTTTTATACAGTGTATAAACCCCTTTGACTTTTTCATTTATTCAAAAGGAATATTTTTTATACATAGCGTTTTACTAAACGACAAAAGGGAATGTTTTTGTCGTACGTATGCTGCGACAACAACTTCTCCACCACCGTGACCGTTATTTGAGGGTCGACTTCCTCTACAAGCCATACCTTTTTTTTAAAAGAAAAATAAATACCATGTTTTAATTTTCTTTTATTTTGGTATTGAAAATGGTTTTCAAAATGTTTTTATATCAATGTGTTGTATTAATATCTTGTGATTGAAAGGTGGAAATGTTATGTTTCCTTTATGCATGTTTTATGTGATATGATTATGTGGAGGTTCTTGGGAATTATTATGAAGACGGGTGGTTCCGTGATAAACTAAGGGCGGGTGAGCCCGATATAGCTCTCCAATGCATTGGGTAACGCGAAGGAGTGAAACGTTAAGGTTTCTCCGAAGAGATTTAGGGAATATACTGTGATGGGTATTCCAAACGTAACCAAGAGGGTTACTCCCTACGTACGAATGTTATGAATGCCTCAAGTTACCTTTATGTATTATGATTTATATGATTTATTCATGATTTTATGAGGTATGTTAAAGTGCTTATGATTTATGGGTAATGTATGATTTCATTCTTATGTATATATGTACCCATGTTTCCTTTCAATATTTTTATATCCTTTATTGAGCTTTTTATTCTCATCCCAAGTTTTTGAAATGTTTTTCACAGGTCAAGGGAAAGTTACATGATATGATGATAGTGTCAAGGAAGTGTCAAGAAAGAATCCATGTTTTATTTTAAATATGATTCCATTGATGGAAAAAATGAATACTATCTTTTATGTAACTACTTTGTTTAAATGTGGAATGTAATGCTTTTTTTATGATCTAATTCTCTAAAACTCTAAACCTGAAAAGATCCTCAAGGTGTAATCTTGTAATAACTCAAGATTAAGTAATGTTTAAGGCTGAGGCCTTATAGTTATACTGGATATTTACCATTGAGATGATAATATTTATCCTAGATTCCCATTACCTCAAGAAACTATAGAATATATATTTTATATAAACTTATGCTCTTATCCTTAATTTGTATAAAAATAATACATAGAGAACAACTTATAAGGAATTTGGATTTCCTCCGTAGTACTATAAATACTAATCTCAATAATTTATATTCATCCATGGTCAATCACCTAATATTTATTGAGATTTAATTCATCATGGAATGACTTGATGGATCCGAGTGTAACACATATGTAAAATAAATAAGGGAATTCGATCTCAAATATCGAAGAGTATATTTGAATTCTACTTTGGTGTTCCTTAGATACCTATGAAAAGATGCCTTTTTCACCCATAGAATTATGTTATCAGCATTGGTGTCAAACCTATATCAGTTAGATATGTAAAACAAAAAAATTTATACATACAACAAACTATGGTGCAAAACTCTCCTTTAGAGTGTGTTCTATCTCAATAACATGAAACTTCACACTCACCAAAATAGGTGATATACTGTATTCATGTGGATTCTGATAATAACCCAACCCATTCACTAAAATTCATCATAAAAAGATCATGATGTAAAAATATATATATTGAAGTGAGACCTCTATATTCAACATCAATATGGAACACCCTTTTCATTCACATTGTTATCCTCTTACTCTGTTTACTTCCCAACATCCGGGTTCCTACAACTCATCCATAACAATCTTGTCAATAAAAACAATAAATAAACATAAAAAACTCATGAATTAATCACCTCATGAACTCCTGAATCTCAGTTTTTTGTTATCATTAAAATTTTTCTTCAATATATAGATTCCTATTTTTTAAAAACATGTAAATACATAGAGGAGAAATTATCCAATATTCAATCACCAACTCCATTAGACTCTTCCCCAACATGTGAATCTTATCTCATCCTCTAAACCTATATTATCACATTAAAAAAATGATTATTTTCTTTTTTAAAAATATATCTTCTCTTTCTATCCCATTTCACAAAATATAGAGGTATGAAAGTTGAAAAATAGATAATAAATATTATAAAGATTTTAGAAGAAATAAAATCCTAAAAACACTCTCATGTGCTATAAATAATCATTTTAGAGGGGTTTTATTAGGATATTAGTAATATTTTACTTGTTTGAAACATAATACGTTGAAATATCACAAATCTTCACCTTTATCTTGATGAAGTGGAAATTGATGTCCATATTCATTGAACATTAATATGGAAATACATATTTTTAAAAAATTTATTTTTCTTTGATAATCTACATAAATAAAAATGTATATGAAAAATAACCTTTGATTTCTTCATAGTGGTGAAATCATCCAATTAAGATGTTATATTTTTTGTTATACCACAAAACCCTCATACATCTTTGAATTAAAATTGAAAATATATTTCTTATTGGAATGAAAATAAAAAATCCTTCTTCCAATAATGTATTCATCTCAAGGAGGTGATGCAATATCCTACCCGATTTGCACATATATATATATACCCATGAAATAGAACATATATACCTCTTTCATACCTAAATACATAATTGGGGATCCCATTGATAGAAAATAATATCTATTTCACTGAATCATGATGCGAATTCTTAGGGTTTCATTGTAATCATCTATCAGCTCTAATCATGAATTTTATTTTCAGTATTATAATTGTAAAGAAAATTTTGGAATGATTTCGAAACTCTATTTAACCCATATTCCTTAATTTTAAAAATAAATCATAGTCCTAACATCTATACGTGTTTAGGTTTCTCCTGATTCTTCCATAAATTTTTTTTTTGTAACATACAAGAATAATTATCCTGGGAGATAAAAAAATATGTTACATTTTTTACATTGAAACAAAATAAAAAAATGAATCCTTTAGATCATTGAAATCTAAAAATTTTATTTATTTTAGTGGAAATAACCTCACAATCATCCTATTTATTTAAATAATGAATTATTTCATAGACAGATACAATCACAATCAGTTTGATTTCCATCTATTTTTCACTAAATATTTGAATTAAATTTACATATCATGAATTACATACACCATAAGATACAATAATAAATTAAATTCCATACTCAAGGAACGTTCTTTAGAATGTATAATTAGTTATTTATCTGTAATATACACAATAAACTCATAGAAAAGATAAAAACTTTTTTATAATCAATATATATGTGTTCCTCAAGTTCACCATTATGAAATTCAAACAATGTGTCTATTTAAAAAAACATTTTGTTTTCATTGAGAAAGAAATATATGGAAAAATTATGATCATTTCATTCCCAACAAATAAAGAGTAAGACCCATGAAAATGAATAACATTAACTTGAGAGTTCCCTTTATAGAAAATATGAGTTGTGTTATATGATACCTCTCATTTCTCATCGATCTTATTCCAAAAAACCCAATTCAACATTATATAGTTCACAACTTTATAATGAAATAATAACTAAAAAAATAATTCTTCTCAATTTTATTTTAATAATATTCCATTATTAATATCCAATTTTATTTTTATATGGTTTCTTAAATACACTTGGTTAAACATCTAAAATTAATCCAGAATGTCTGGAACTACTCAAACATATTTGGGTTTTTTGACCATTTAAACAATTTCCAAGAATTGTTTTTGACTCCACAAGTTTTCTATTTATTTGAAACTTATATTCTACTTCATCCACACATTTCTCATCACTGTAAATTTCTAAATAAATATAAAATATTGAAAAATCATTCTATACATCTAGAATTTTCTTATATTATCCCATTGTACCCAATAGATTTGTGTAGACTCATGGGGTTGAAAAATAATATGTAAACTAATTTTATTTTTTCTATTCCAAACTATACCTTTACCCCCATTATAATTGAACCCCTATTTTTATTCAACGAAATTGGTCCCATTAATGTTAAACCTTGATATCAATCAATGGTATCCATATAATTAAAGGATTAAGAAGCAAATAATATGTTTTATATGGTTTGGTACAATGGTATACTCCTTATCATGAATGGTTTTCCACCCTAATAAAAGATTATACTCGATAATAAATTGTCTATTACAATGGTAATGGTGTATACCACACCTATAATTTCAGAACCTCACTGGACATACAAATTTCAACATTATATAATACTTACAGAACCATATTAACACTAAATTAAAGGATTCATAGTGTTCTACCAAATCAAATAATGAGTCGCATAGGTTCAAAAACATCCCAAAATGTATATTAATGTTTCTTATTCAATGATACTCTATGAAAGTATATAAAAATGTCTCTTCAGTGGTGCCTATACATCCAAATATTAATATTAATTTATCAAATCATATTTCTCAACTTCCAATAGGTTCTTCAAAAAAATTACATGAAACACACTCTCTAAATGTTTCTTAGGTTTTTTATTCTCTATAAAACCTTCCAAGATGATTCTTATAGTTATTAATTTAAAATATATTTGAGACCCAAAATATCTACAACTTAAAAAATTTACTGGATTCATCTTCTTATTCTTAATAATTTGTGGCATATTCTCCTTTTATTCTTACCGAGAGGTTTTCTGATTTAACACACAAGTATAGCTCAAGTAATATCATAATATTTTCTCATGCTAGTTGTATTGGATACTCTTTTTGTTCTAATATTTTCTCGACTATCACACCTTCTTACATGTATGATCAACATCATTTAAGAGTATTACATTTTTTCTATCATAATTAGTTACCTTAAATGGAAAATAAATTATAATTTTAGGTTTCTAGTAGAAATAATAGTTATAAAATTTTCATTTATAGATTTAAATTATTATTCTATGTCGATTAATAAAGTATCCCAGGTGAAATTTATTTTCATGATACATTAACCCAGATAACTGAAATATCCATATGAAAAACATTTATGTGACATCTTCTTAATCTTGCACGAGATGAGAAATCACCAATAGAATTATATTCTAATATTTCTATAATAGATTTGGATATATCATTTTCTTATGATATCTCCATTGTAATGTTTCATAACAAATAATCATTGAATAATAAATATATCTTCAGTGTAAAACTCATTTTATGGTTAGTAAATTTACCATCCTTCTTTATTTTTTTCTCTCAAATACTTATACAGACATAAATTTAGATCATGGAAGTGAACATAAAAAATATTTTCTTATTTTATGGTTCTTTATCTGCATTATTCTTCAAAACTGGGAAAAATTATTTTCCACATTAAATTATATATGTTGTGATTTATCCGATTTTCACTTCTTAAATATATGGTCAGATCATGGCTTATCTAATTTTCCTAATATTCAAAACTCAATGGAACAAACAAAAAAAATATTATATAGTATTATCAAAATTATATAATTCAAAAAACTACATTTTTTTCATTTTTTATGATCTTATCTTTCAAATAATGAATATTGTCTTTTGTTTCTTTTCATAACTTGCCTCACTAATAATTTTATAGAATTTGTGGCTTTTCAAATCATGAATAAAAAATTCAAAAATTAATGACATGATTTTTTTTATTTTTAATATAAATTATACTAATCTCATGATTTTCATTTAGTATGTTTGAAAAATTATCTTACACAAAACCCAGTGTATAATTCTCATATTTGGATATTAGGTACGTGGGGATCTATTTATATTGTCTTGAATTATCTTAAAAAAATTCTAATTGTTATATGTGGATATATATATAACATTTTACTATGTCGATCCTAATTTATGTACATGTATCTTGAATTCATATAGAGAGTCTTACATGTCTATTTGATGTTTAGATATGCCTTGGAAATCCATTATGCGAGAAATTTAGCTACATCACTGGAATAATCAATATGAATATTTATTCCAATAAAAATTCACTAAATTTATATACTTAGTTGATTCTAAATACATAGATATTTTTATAAGGATAATTCAGCTATGTTGATTTAGATATGCTGAAAATTTCTTATTTTGGAAATCATGTACATCTTATCTAGACTCATCCAGTCTTCCATATTTATTCTTAATTAAAACTAGGGCTACTCTACTTCGAATCTAACAGATATCAACAAAAAAAATCCATTAAAATATATGGTAATATGTGAAACCTTCTTTAATAGTTAAAAATGTTATCAAGGAATTTTAATCATATGAAAATTCTCATCATTGAGTGATTCAATATCATATGATACATATCATATTTAAAAAAAATTGAATTTTTTTCATCCTTCATCCATGTGTGTTTACATGGTTTGTTGTATTTATATACAAAATATTACAATAATAGCCTACTCCCAACTCAAGGGTCTTCAAACTCAAATAATTAATCTATTTTACCACTGATGATAACAGATATTGTAGTTTTCCACTATAGCATTCACATTTCCTATTCCAAACTATTTTAACCAGTACTATAAATCCATGATGGGAAGACAACCATTGGTCACATGATCATATTTATTAAAGGATACTAATTCGTTTTTTATTGAGTATTGTTTAGAAATTGATCCCATAAATATTTTATTTATTCTTTTAATCATATAATATTTTTAGGGAATCCAATTCAGTCTTTTGTAAGCACTATAGAATTAATTTTTCACCTTCAATGCACAAATTATTCAATTCAAACTTTACACGATTTGATAATCCACTAATACTCTTTACAAATAGTGTTAAAACCATAATAATTCGATAATATCTCGGTTAAATTGGTTCTTTTTAAAATCACTCATATATTTCTTAAGATTTATTTACATTTTCAAATGGACTATTTTTTGATATCTATTTCCATAGTAGGATAATTTCTTCACTATATAATGGATCACATGGATTCATTTCTTTATTTAATTCATGGTATTATTTTTCATCTCATATTTTCTCTAGTTATCAACCATGGAAAATTTAAATTCATTCTTACCCTATAAGTGAACCTTGTGTGGTTATATCATTATATTTTTATTATATATGATATCTGGAAGGATTGAACCATAATTATACATAAAAAATACCACCAATATTACAAATTTAATAGACATTTATCAAACATTCAACATTGTTTCAAGTAGAAATATTCTTATTCATATATGATACCTCCCTTACATTAGAAGGTTCTTTCCTTTCTTTAGACATCCCACCTTGATATAGGGATTCAATGATATTCACATGATTAGAAATTGTTCTTGTAGTCAATATCCATACTCCCTAATTTATAGTAGTACTATGATCTTCTAATTAAATACACTCATTATTATTTAAGTGTTAGTAGTCTAGAATGACAATATTTCATGTTTTTACTATAAAATCAAATTTTTTGGATCCTTTCAGGATAATCTATTATAGGAATTACATATATCCATCATTGATCCACTAGGTTACCAATAATATTTACACATCCATGTATGTATAAATTTTTTTGTTATTCCTACAATATAAATAATTCATGATTTAGTGCAAGGCACCTAATTTAAATTTTGGTTTACTAATCTCTAAGAGCATGAGGTGAAGGATTATCTAAATAATTTCTAACCATTTAATGCATAATTTTTATTATTCACCAATATAAGACTCAAATATGATTTTTTGGTGGATGTACTATTTGTCAAAATATAATAGAATGCCATAAATTTATCTTATAGATTTTTTATTTAGATTTTAATCTTTGGGGATATGATGATTAGAGTATTCTGATCATATACAATTTATCTCATCAAGTCTTTATGATCATTATTACACTTTTTAATTTTAACACTCATTAAATTTCATTATCTCCACCAAGGAACTATCCTACTCATTCTCCCGCATATATTTGATTACTAGCAGGGAAGTCCTGATATCCATGAAGAGTTTGTGAAGATTCTCAAAATCATGGACTACATCCTTCATAATAGACTTAAAGATAATTATCTGACACTCATATCATTTTAATTGTTCTCTAAATAATTACACTCTTTTCTTGAAAATAGGATATACTTTTCATTGGCTTTTAATATATTAGTGAGAGTGCTGTGGGATCTCATCTTCAATCACAATGCTTCTTCCACTACAACTGACTCTTCTTGAACCATTGACTCATCATTCTAAATTTAATTTATAAATATGAATATATTTATCACTAAAAAAATTGCAATGTTATAAAAATTTTCCTTAACATTATGATAGAGGCCTTTCATAATTTTAATGCAGACATTCACTTAACATGGTCTACAATCACTAGAGGAATGAAAATCAATAAATGAAACAATAATACCCTTACCATCTTAATTATTTTTTGTTTATGATATTTCACCATGATTATCTGATCTCTTTATTTGCTTCTTGGCCTCTCTATTCTTCCAATTTTGGAGTGTCTTGGTCAAAACATCACATTCAAAACTGTTATGGATGAATATTATTTCATATATATGGGGTATTTTTTTCAAACATTTGAAGTATAGACATCATGAAACAAATGGAAATTTAGTGGTTATTAATGAAAGAACCAATCCGAGGTAAAAATCATTTGATTAATGTTATTTCACCCATTGTACTAGTTTTGGCACCCAATATGTGGGATGACTCTAGCATTGAGTAATTTTTTTAAATTCCATACAATCCACGTCACCCTATTAGAGTTTATGCTTTATTTCTAGGTAATGATATTAGATTTTTTGACATTCAACCTACATGTTAATCAACAATATTAATCCAAGTGATGATGTAAATTATAAAAAAATATTTCTAACAATGTTTGGTACAAAAACATATTAATTGTCATTATTGTTTATTTTCCCCAATTACAAATTCTCCACTATAATCAAGCTGTTTTTATAATTGGTCTGTTGTATCCCACAATAGAAATTTCATATTCACAATAGACATACAAATGATTACTTCACATAGGAATTACATGACCGTATTCACACTAAATTCAAGGATTTGCAACATGATATCCAAGAATAACTTGAGTCTCACTAGTACTTTAATGTACCACCATGTATATGAATGTTTTTTATCCAATTACCTCATTTGATTTAGATAAAAACATATTGTTAGTGATATCTATGGATCCAAATATTTATCTACTTCTATAAACATAGTTTCATGGGATTCCAACTATTTATTCAATAGATATATATGAAACTCGGTCTCTAAATGTTTCTATACTATCTAATTATCTAAAAAACATTCCTGTTGGAATCTTATACTTCTCCACTCCAAACATATTCAATACGAAAATCATATATAAATTCAAAACTCTATTAGGATTTCTTTCTTATTGGCTATAATTATTTGTTGATTCTTCTCTTCTTTTTCTTTATGACGACTTATGATTATAGGCACTGGAACAACTTTTACAATCTTGAAATGATCTCACTTAATACTTGGGGCGACTTCTCCTTCTTTTTATCTTCTTTACGTTGACCTGCATGGATTCTCCGATGAATTGGTGTATTGATTTAACAAAATTAAATAATTTCAATAAAAATTAGTCACCTCAAATCGAAATCCAATACATATTTTAGGTTTCTAGTATAAATCATGAGTATCAAATTCATATTTGTGGGTTTATATTATTTTTAATAGGTTTCCTAATAATGTATTTCATGTGAAATTATATTTCATGATATATTATCTCAAATGACCAAGATACCCTTATTAATACATTCATATCAATGACATCTTCACCATTCTTTGGATGGCACAAAACAGGAAAATATATATTGTATTATTTATATACTAAGATCTCCTATTTTATCCTTGGAGACATCCATTTATATTTTACACATTAAATATTGATAGAATTATAAATATATTTACATATGGGAACTCATTTCAAAATTAGGTTATTTCCCAAAATTCCTTCACTTTTATTCTAAAACACTCGAATAACCTTGGATCAAGAAAAAAAAGCAACACTAAAGAGATGCTTTAGATTTGATGGCTATTCATCGTAATTATTATTGAAAACTCAAGAAACATATTTTTTGTATCATAGAATATATGAAATGGATTTTCTCATTTGTTCTTCCTCAAAATATTCTTAGTTGAGGGTTTATTTAAGCTTCATGATATTCAAATATCAAAACCACAACACCAGAATCATATGATTTAGCCTCATCCGAAATATAGGATTTTGGAAACTCCATTTTTCATGTCACGTTGACCTTCTCATTCAATGGATGAATATAATATTATTTTTATTCATATAGAGTATATAACTCAAAAATCAAGCATTTTATGATGCAAGAATTCATGAATAATATCTTTAGTAATACTATAATTTATATTATTATTCAAAATATGAATTACAAAAATATGAATAATTTCACAAAGTACATATGAAAAATTACCATACATGAATCCTGATGTGGGTTTTGCTTTTGTGGATATTGGGTACATGGGGATCTAATTTGGTTGGATGAAATTGTATTATAGAGTTCATAGTTTTATACAAGGATTCGTCTATGAAACATTAAACTATATGGAACTACATTCGAGTGCATGGATCTTGAATTTGGATACATGTGAAAATTTGGCTATGTGATGATTAGATATACCCTACAAATCTATTATGTTAGGAATTTTCCTATGTCGCTACATTCCGTTACGTGGAGTTTCATTTATCTATATATTCATTGAATTTGGAAACACAACTGATTAAATATATTTAGATTTTCATACATGGGTTATTTGACTACATGGGTTAATCTATGTTGGAATTCACATGTTCTAGTATTCAGATATGTGGAATCTAGACTTAACCATTTTTTCATTTTTATTTACCATATGAGAAAGGTATCATCCACTTTAACTCAGTCTAATCTAATACATTCAAAAACATGTTAAAACCTTTGGGAATATATGAATCCCTCCAAAAAACCAAAAAACAATTCCCATATACTTTGCAGCTTATGAAAATAGACAATGTTGAGTTCATGAATATCACGATTTTAACTTCAAATTTCAAAAAATAGGAAAATGTATTTCATTCATCATCCATGTGTTTTGTAATGGTTTATAGATTTCATATACAAAACCACACAATGATGGACTACCACTACAAAAAATGGCTTATACCAATAGAAATTTATTGACAGATGATATATTTGTTGGTAAAAATGAGCAATTCCAACAGATTTTAAGTTCTATTAGTGTTAATTTTTAATACCAAAACTTCTTTTTACCAATATATATATCTGTTGATATTGATTATTCAATAACAACATATCATTTTCCAGTAGTTGAATCTATTGCTTTATCATACTAATACCAATATTTTTTTATTAACACGTGAATTTGTTATTAATAACGCTATTACCAAAAAATATTTTCTTGTAAATAAAAAATGTTACAAGAACCCATTGAACAAAAAAAATATATTTTATCAACAACTAATTAAGAGAAACAAAGTGAATATATAAATATTATTTTTATTATCAATGTAAAAGTTTATTTCATGGTGTTTTTTTAAAAACATCTCATAAATGATTTTAATTTTCAATATTCTTGAAATATTAAATGTTTATTTATTTTCAAATATTTGTTATTCAGTTTTCTAGAAATATTAACTATTTTTATATTTTTCAATATAATTTATTCAATAAAAACTTATATACCTTTTATAAAAAAATAAACACCACCAAAACCCTAATCTTCCTCATGTCCTGCCACCCAGCTCACGTCCCGTCGCCACGCCCCAAGTCCCACCGACCAGCTCCAGCCTACCGCCCGTCATCCCATATCGACTCGCATTGCCCCTGTCTCACCTTGAATCCTACTCTCTGTTTGTTTCCCTCTTCAATCATGTATGGTAACAAGTTCTTCTTCCTCCTTGTGATGCTATGAGGAGTCGGTCCCGTAGAGTGATTTCAGCACTGTTTAGGATTATTGTGGTGTTATCTCTTTAGTTTTTCTTCCACATAACTTTGGATCGAACCTCTAATAGATTTTATATTCACTTTATCTATTTGGATTTAGGTTATTTCGACGTACACTTCAACCAGTTTCAATTTCCATGTTTCATATACTGTTTCATTGGTAAGATCTCAAAGACTGTCATCATTAAGGGTAGATGAAGTTGTCATCTCTGGTGGCCTATCTCGGTCTTGAAGGTGATCCCCCCAGCACAGAGCAGGATTGGTGTATCTATATTGATCTGACGGGTACTTGAATCTTCTGCGTTCTCATTCTCCTTAGCAGCTAAGGGTGGTATGGTCAGTCCCTACTTTTGAGTAACTATTCTTATGTTTCGCACAATGATTTTAGAGGGGATATTTGATGGAGTTGGTGTTTGATTGAGGTTCAATTGTTTTTGTTTCAAATGGCCATTGAAGGAGAAGATTCGGACAGACTGTATGATGGTGTACATTTTCAAGATTTTCCTATTTTGGTTTCTATCCGTGTTAAATTTCAAGTTTTCATTACTTTGGTTGGAATGCATGATATTGTATGACTTGTATTGTGATAGTTATAATACCTCCAGCAAATGAAATCCCTCCTATACTATAGCCAAAGAAACATGGGAAGTCATCAATGGCATGTTCCACAAAAAAACTCACTAAATCATCTTCTAATACTGATAAAGAGTACTGTGATTTAGATGTTCTTGAGGAAATATTTCTAGAAGGATATTCCATGGTTTATGAAAGGTCTGTGTTTGCTGACTCTAAATGGATTTCAATAGTGTTTTAACCCAAAATGGTTGGATTTCAGGTTTGATATTAAGTAACCACTGTGCATTATGCTCAAGTTGTTCATCTGTGTTGTTTTTCATGTGGAGATCTACCATGGTGGTGGCACTGCAATGCACACTGACTCCAATAGCTCGGGGAAGGTCCATCCATCAGATGGTCCATTTATCTTCCCAAGATGACATGATAATAAGGGGTTCATGGATGGCTATAGGAGACCAGGTGGCCATACTTCACCCCCTCGCCGCTTCCCAATATTTTTTCTTCGGCAGCTCTTATGTTGTTTTTTCATACGGAACATCATGATAAGACTAATTAGGTTGGTTATTGATATAAATATGAATAATGTAAATATATATATTAATGTGGCTAGGTTGATATGTTTTTTATAAAATATTATATATTACTTATAATTGGTGAGATTCTAGTTGTTTTTAAATTATTCATTGTATGTTTATCTGAAATGATGAGAAGGTGACATGTAAAAATGATTCTTTTTCAGGGAACATTCGTGGTAATTACCTTGTTACACATTGATTCATAGCTTGTTTTTCTAGTCCATATATTAGTGGTATTATTTTTATAATACATTTGTAATATTATATATGTACGGTGTTGATGTTAATGCTTTAAACTGTTTTTTGTGTCAGAAAACAGTTACAAACCAGATTTGAAGAATGCAACACTTACTAGATTGAGTGCTCCTTCAAGATCTCACTCATGGGTGAGATATTATCTAAGGCATAGTGGGAAGCTTATTTGAAGTTGATTAGGTTAGAATGTGTGAGTCTTTTTCATGTTTTCTTTGACTAAATTTCTTATTTATTTAGTAAACTTTTCTGGGGTATATGATTATTTGTTTTTAATTCAATTTATTTATGTTTTATTTGGTTAAACCAGATAAATTACTTGTGCTTACTTCATCATTTTATTTTGTCATATGTTCTTTATCATATTTTTCATAATGATCTGCTTGTACAAAATATCAATTTTGATGTTGTATTTTTATTATTATTGAACTTTTGAAATAATTACACTCATTTTTAATAAATGCTTGGAAAAATAATAGGTAAAAAATAAGCTGGTTGAATGATGTTTCTGTTATTTTATTGTTATGTCCTTGTGATAATCAACTCATGTGGACGGAGTATTTTCAAATGTTTATCAAATGTATACTAAGAATTTAGATTAATAATGGAATAGATCATGTATAAGTTTCTTCTTCTTTACATTTTAGATTTGCAATTCTACTATGTGATTGTTATACTATGTGATTAGAAATACATGTGGTAAGGGGGAATGATTCATTGTCGCCTACATGAGCAGCCCTTATAGAATTCTTGAGTGTAATGCTAGAAGTTTCATCCTTTGTAATAAGTAGAGTCTTATAAATTGTATCATTTTATTCCTTTTCATGTCATGGAATCAAAGTGGATGTCCAATTGATATTCATTGTTACGACAGGTATGCACAAAATTGATAAAGTAGCTTGAAGGACTCATCTGGTCGTGATGATAATCCCAACTTTACAGTTTCACAGGTATTCCATAAATGTTTTTTCCAGATAAATGCTTTATTCCCATGTTATTTTTTTGTATGTGTACTCATATTTTTGGGTTAATTACTTTTGATTGCAGACTTATTTCTGCATCTATAGAGCATCTCTTCAAGATATGTTGGACCACATGAGTTGGTACTAGTATGAATTATTTTAAATAATTATTTAACTTAAGGTCAAGGTTGGGTCTTCTAAATTTTATTATGTTAATGAATACCTTCTGTTGCAAGATCAAACAAATTCTCAAGTTCATGATTGTTGAAGTTCAGGAAAAACATTTATGTAAAACCTCAGGTTAGTTTACTAATTTGAAATTCTTCTAGTTATCTTTTTACTCATCGACGTATCTTGATATTTTTAATGGTATTCATAATTCAAAATGATTGTGTAATCCTTTAATATTGTTTCAGGTAGAGTGGAAGCATGTTGATGGATAGAACACACAACCATTTCATTTTAACATTTCACATACTTCTTCCTTGATTGATTATGCTCTGATTAGAAATGCTCTGGCGAGGAATAATCCATTACTGGTCCAATGGAATGGATGGATGGGTGTATTGTGCACGCTGGCTCTTGGTGTGACATGTATGAGCTTCTCTTGGATGACTAGCATGGATGAGTTGTTGTCGGCTCGCTCGTCTTGTGGAATGGATGTTATGCTAGTGCTCACTGGTCCTTGGTGTGGCATGGATGGGCTACTGGCATGGGGGTGGGGTGGGATGTGTGTTGTTGTGGAATGAATTTTGTATTGATTAATTTTTTATTAAATTATATTATTAATATAATTAATTTTTTTCTAATTTTAAATATGTCTGAAAATATTCATCTCTTTAATAATTTAAAAATATTGTTATAAATGATAAATTAGTAAATATAATATGAAATTTTATTATGAATAAGAATTTATAATTTTTATTCAAATGTAATTTATAAACAGATATTATGTGTTGGTAATATTATTACCAACAGAAATAATTGTCATTAGTATATGTTGCTAAATATTTTAACCAACATATATATTATCTGTTGGTATTATTATAATTACAACAGAATGATTTTATCTGTTTCAAAAACATTTAGCGATAGAGTTTTTACCGACAGTTTAGTGACAGGGACATATATGTTGGTAAAGTGTTTTACCAACAGAAAATGCAGATACACCCTCGTTGGAAAAGGTGAAATATTTTGTAGTGTACAATAAAATCATGGGTCCGTAAACATCAATTTGATTTCCATATTACCACTTTTTATAATATCTCTTAGAGAAATTCACTATAGTAAGCAACTTTTTTATTTCAATATGTTGTATACAGTACCGAAACTCATATTATAGTACATGTCATGTTCTTAAATGGAGCCAATATATTTAATTGTATAATTAATAGTCGGCTATGAATTTTTATAACTATGTATCCCAGGTATCAAAACCATTCTTCTTTACACATAGTTCATAAGTAGAATATGTAATTAATTTATTGAGAATATATTTAATCCATCACCCAACACTTAAATTACTTTCATCGATTACATTTAAAACATAATTAAAAAATAAAACCAAAAACCTTTGGTATCATCTTGTACAATTTCTTCATTAAGAGGCTATTAAATGTTTTAATTGATGGAAATTTATTGTTGAGAAATATTTCTATATTCTAATATAATTTCATCGATCCCATTAACAACATTACTTAGGATTATGTTAAAAAATAGATAACTTATTTTACCTAGTATGTAACCAATAAATATACCATTGTGGACTCTCTCATAAAAAATTTACCAAATTATGAAAATTTATTTTGGAATAAAAAGGGTTATTGAATACATTCAAGATTATTACATTTGGGTTCATTCCAAATGATAACTCATATTGTGTGTTGACTAAATTCGGTCAAATTATTACCTAGTTTAGAACTTAGATGACCACTATGGTGGCTTGTCTCAAAATTTATTTTGAGGCATCGTACTATGATAGAATTTTTCAATCCATGTCCACCAAACTCGAGTTATTCCTCTTAATATCACTATCTATTTTTTTTCTATGTTGAAGTATAGTCATTATATATTTCATGCTTCTCACGATATGCATCAAAGTCCTCATTCACGCATTAATGATTATTTTTAGTCCCAAATATTATGATATCACATCTGAGTTGATTTCTATCAATTATGTAATATTGATTGAATTTTATAAGTGATTATGGAATTTTCAAAATAATTTTTTTATATATTTATGCAAAATCATCTGAACATTTAATTATGTACAAAAATATATAGGTTACCTTAATAGTCATTTAACAATACACAACTAAGTTGACCAACTCAAAAGTTTTATATATTTTTTCCTCCACCAGCTTATAGCTTCTGTTTACTATTTTATCTTAATGACATGTATGAGAGGGGTTAATATTATCATGATTCAACATCATTAAATTTATAACAACATCGTGTCTTTACAAACCATTAATGATCATTTTATACATATTGAAAATTATTATATTCCACAATTTATTTTCCTTCTTTTATGCTCAAAAAAAATCTTCTTAGCTATTTTTAAATTTTGAAATACATTTCTTCTTATTCACTATAATTTCATCAAGACTATTCTATATTTAATCCTCCTAATGAAACATCAATTATTTATGAAATTATATTCATTCCCATTATCATAAAATTTAAAAAAACTCTTGATATAGTGCCTAAAACTTGACATAAAAATAACATCACTACATTTTTATTTGTGAAACATCATATATCTCACTCCATTAAATTTATGTGAACTATATTTTTCAAAAGTAACAACACATCTATAATAACATTGTATATATAACTTTCTTCCTACGCTATTTAATATTTTCATTTCAAAGAAGGTTGCCATCATATTTTAGGTAGAATGTATTAAGATAGTTCACATCATTTAGAGAGTGTGTAATATGGATTTTCACAACTGGGACCACTTCAAAACCAAAGCTGTACACACTAATATATTGTTGTAAGCTTAGTAGGATAATTTAATACACTCTAATCACCATAGAAACTCAGTCATAAGTTTTTCAATGATGAGGAATCTAATGGTTCAGGGTCATTTTACTCCTCCTCTTAATATGATTAAATTCTATTAGATTCCCCTGTTTTCTTGGTAGATAAAGTGAATCACAGATGGGGACTTGATTGGGAATCCAGGGCCAACAAATTCTGGTTCTGTCTTCAGGTAATCATCTAGGGATTCCATTGGGTATAATTATGGATCTTTTGACACTAAAATAGCCTTGGAATCATATATTAATGGTTTGATAAATCATGTAAAAATTTTACTACAATGGGACATGAATAAAATTTGGTTCTAGTGAGACTTCACAATCATTGTATAAGCCGTCTAAACTATAAAAAAGCATCTCTTGTGAAAGGTGATAGTGAAATGGGATCATTGGATCGGTCATATTTCAACAATGAGTTACATTATCACAAATTCCTTCTGGGAATCCAACACACTTTTATATTCAATTTTAATGAAGGGAGTGCATGAGGAGGATTGCTATTCTTCCAATATTATGCCAAATGATATATTAAAATTGTAATATAGGGATAAATGAATGTATTATACATGTAGAATCTTGTAACTTTTCCTTTATTAACCTAATAGCCTTTATGCATTCATTTCTTAGAAAAATTGGCCTACTTATATAACTCTTTACCTGTAGATTTCTTATCCAATTCTCTTTTATTGGAAATGGAGTTTTTACATTATTTTTTGAATAAATGAATATTTTCTTCATTTTTTAATTGTTTCCACCATATTGGTTGAAATATTTTATGTATTAAAGAGATCATAATTGAAACATGGTATAATAAACATGTTTCATGGTAGCATTAGAAACTACATTCATTATTTTCTACCCTCCCAAATATCATTCATAGAATTTTGAAACACATGGTGAGTGCTCCTCAAGGAAATTTCAACCTGAACCAACAATTTTTCAAGAGATTTTACATCATCATTATTTGTGATTAGATTCTATATAGTAATATCAAGTGTCATATCCCATGCTTTATGTAGATAAATGAGATTATTAATCATTTTGGTGATCAATATCTATATATTAGAAATGTTTTCAGATTATGATTCATAATAAGATTTTTTTCATGATTCATTATCATAATTTAGTATTTTTATTTGATTTTAAGCCTCATATTTTTATTTTCACTCGTGATATTGTTAGGAATATTTTTTTTCCATCAAATTCACATTCCGTTAATTTTCTGGGTCATCTTTCTCACGTTCCCAAACCTCATTACCATATAAGAAATTGTAATTCAAGAATAAATTATTCCTTTTCAAATATTCATCCTTTCAGTTTCCTTTAAATAATTTTCTCCCAATTTCATATATTTATAACTTATTTGATCTTGAAATCATTAGATATTAGAAATCATATTCATCTTGTTGTTATTTCATAGATAAATTCGATGAAATGTGTATAATCATCCCACAATTCAACCACTTAAATTGAATCTTACTATTACATAAACAAATATATAATGACATTCATTTTAAATGTAAATATATATTTTTAGTGAAATATATGACATACTATTTCCTATTGGTTTCCTCCTCTTGATATTTCCTTCATTGAATACGTTCCTATCCTTTTCAATTTTTAAAAGCTATCTCATTATTGGATTTTATTCTCCACTTTAGGATGATCCTTTTCACATCATAGATAAAATACATAAATTTTTGTGTTTACCAATGGAAGAACCATCCACATCTTGATCCTATTTTGGTGAAATCTGAAAATGTAATTTATCTATAGGATTATCATCAAATTAATTACCATAATAATATCTTCCTTATTTTCTATGTAGATTTGAATAATGATCATTGTTTTATTTTTCTAAATGACAAATTACATCATAATTTCATCTTATAATATTTTTATATCTTATAAATTATCTAGAAATATTTATAACTGAGACACGTATACTTTATTTACCCCCCCCCCTCTTGAGTAAAATATAATTTCCTTCATATTCTATTTTTTATCCATGAATCATGTAAACTCATTATCTAATAAGGATTTATATAATGCATTCTTCATTCTTAAATTAAGGTTCAATATTGTTCCTCTAGAAAAAATTATATGTTTTGAAATCCTTTTATTGATGAACACAATTCTTGTCCATACCTAGAACACCATGAAATGTGATAGAAAATATGGAACCATCATTTCTATCCATAGATAAAATCTAAAGCTATATAACATTATGAATCATTTATTATTGTATTTATTCATATAATATATAAATATAATTGATCATAGAATTACTAATGATAATCTATGTTATATAAAAGGAAAAAACTAGAACTACAGTGATAGAAACAATAATATTTTTTTAATATACTAATATTGTAGTTAGATATGATACCATGTGAAAGGACATTATCTAACTTGGAACACCCCTAAACTGAGCACTAGAGCCAACCCATAGAATGTACAAAAGTCTTATCCTAATCCCAATTGGATATAAACTAGTTCATATGCATTATGAAACACTCCTTTGGAATTGTTTTCCCACAAATATCACTAAATGGTTCCAAACCAAGAACCTGATATAACCTTCCATATATTGTAAATACATTCATTCAATGGAATGAATTAGATCATGAACATGTCAATAAGTTATAAAAATAAATAAATATCTAGTAAATAAATAATCAACATGTCATAAAATCTAAATTAATATAAACTAAGAGTTAGAAAAATATAAAAGTACAAAATGAATTGGGTGAGAGGTCAATAAGTTGATACGATATATATATTTGAATAAAAAAAATATATAATAAATTTATCTTCTCATTTTATTGGGTTGTAAAGGATGAAAACCCCCCATAACAACACCTCTGACTCGGTATTTATAAAAAAAATACTCATTATGTATAAGTTACACATTTCCACTACATGAATCCTCCAAAACAAGGTCTACGTACAAAAAAAATGTATACATAGGTTGTGATCAATAATTTCCCTGTAGGATCCCATAATTTGATTAACAATAAACCTTTGATAAAAAAGTTCATGAATGAAAGTTTTATAACAACGTTAGTGAAAAATTAATTTTAACATTTTACAAAAAGGGAAAAAAATTTCTTTAATATTTTAAAGTCAATGAAAATTTCATGAAAATAAACATCGTTGAACAAGCACAATGGGAGAGGAATATATCATCTTATGTTCACAGGCACCCTAAAACCCTTTTAAAAAATTGGATCTAATGGTTAATATGATTTTTATGTTAAAATATAAGGATAACATGACTTGTCATTGCAGTATAGTGTCCTAATCCCATGGAATCACATCTAAAAAACTACTCTAGAATTTAGTCATTATCTTAATAAAGAAGTGATGCACTTCCATTAAACAATGACCTCTTATCCATGTCTAATTTGATCAATTGTCATAGATATTTCCATTTGGAAAAAAAATTCTAGTCTCTTCACGTATATAATGAGGGTTCCATGTTTTAATACTCTTTTATAAAATGTATCATTTCAATATAAAACTGATTTTCAATTCAGGGAGGATTATTAAAATTTCACAACAAAATCCTATAATTTTTACAAAAAACTATAATTTTAAAAAAAAATTCATTCTAATTGAAAAATAAAATATTAACAATGAATTTATATAATATATAATAGACTTTAAATATTGGAAACATTCATGTAAACAAAATTAAATTCACTTATAAAACAAGGAAGTACTCAAGGTTTACACTACAACGATTAATTGTGAAACCACCAACGTCATTATCATATAATAAATTATAACCATGTATAATGTATTATAAATAGAGATAAAAGCACTTAAATAGGTAAAGGTAAAGCCTTAACATAAAACCCAATATTATAAAATTCAACCAAGGAAAACCCTAAGCCTCTCTGGCTTTAGGGTAGAGAGAAAGAACATGGATATGGAAGAAGAGACTAAGCGGAATGAAAATGACCATTTCCCCAGCTAATTCCTTGATGATACTAGTGAAATCCATACTAAAATAGAAGTAAATATGAGGGAGGCATTAGAATAAATAAGGAAGTTAATATGGTAAAGGGGGTGAAAGTAGAGGGTTAAAGGGTTTTTTCAAGGAGGGGCACAATGGACTTTTCACATTTTTAAAATGATGTATGCGATACACAATTTTTGAAAGAGTTAACTAAATATTTGAGTGGAAATTCAATAACTTTGGTATTCTCATGGTTAATAAAATAATGCACTAATAACTCAACCAAACACTACTAAAAATGAATGATTTTTCATAATTTTCCTCATGGATAGTACTAACTATGAAATCTGTGCACTGCAAATTCTCCATATTTTCTTGAAATCGTAATGGATTACACCCATTAACATTTTAGAATAATATAATTAAGTAAGTAATATAAATTTTACATGAATAAAAAACCATGGCTATGAAACTTTTCCAAACCAAACCACTTCGTATCACAATAAATCCTCCCTGAATTCCCTTAGGAGTAAAACACTATATAAAATGTGTAATAAAAAAATTCACTCAATTATATTTATATAGATGTGTCTCTACCCACAATATTAATCACCATTTTATGCAAAAAATATCAACTGTGATATATTCATCACATCAAATGAAAATAATTAACCATTAATATCTATAAAAATAAAATATGTTGAAACCCATCAATAAAAAGCAATTAACTACATAAATCATCCCACGATAAAAAAATCACAAAATCCATCAATATGAATTTTCGAAATAAGAACAATATCACCAATATTGTAACCAAAATCAAAGAACCCCATCAAAATAAAATCCTTAATAGACCATCCCACATAAATGGTTATAAAAATTAATACAGTAATTAACATTCATCATTCTATTTAATGTAATAAAACTACGATTGTTTTCAATTTAATTTTAATTTAAAAACCATATAAAAATTATAAATTTAATGACTTCTTAAAAAAATTGCAACCAAGATGAATTAATTTTTTTTTTCTAAATTACTATTAAAAGGATTCCCTATTATATCCCAAAAAAATTAAATTGTAATTAATGATAAAATTAAAAATAATTAATTGAATAAATGGTGAAAAGTCATTTAGAAACATGTGTTGTAAATCAATTTCTATTAACCACAATTTTAATCAAACTATATATACTTATTAGACCATCCATAAAAGGTGGGGATCTCTCCACTATTTAGATCATTGATCAATCCAACAATAAAATATCATTAATTTGATTATTAAATAACATGATGATTTAATAACAAGATAATAATTATAAAATAATCAATTAAATATATTAAATCCACTTAAAACATAAATATAACAAAAAATTATTAACAAAGCATAAATCATTAAATATACTAAAGTATAATAAATAAAAATTAGGACTATGAAAACACAATAATT
This sequence comes from Viscum album, assembly GCA_963277665.1. NCBI lineage: Eukaryota > Viridiplantae > Streptophyta > Magnoliopsida > Santalales > Viscaceae > Viscum > Viscum album. Next base: position 283,693,914 of record OY728153.1, on the reverse strand, counting down.
AACCCATACACCATCATGAATTCCAAAAAAATCAATTATAAATAAGAATTTACTCATCTTGGAATCCTAATATGGAAAAACATATAAGGTTCCACCAGATCCCATGGAACCACACAATATCATGTCAAAACACACACACACACACACACACATATATATATATATTAAATGTGTAAATTAATCAAAATAAAACCTTATAAAATAACGATAAAAACATAAAAAAAATAAAATTAGTGACTAAAATTTAAAATGAATCGTGCCTATAGATTTCATATTAATATGAAACTTAAATTTGTGAGAAAAACAAAATAAATTGAGTTACTATTTCAAACCAAATAATTATTCCAAAAAATACATTGTAATATAATCACCCATGTCCTATATACTCATAAATTACTTCCTTCCATAAAAACATCCTAATTATATGAGACTGGGTTAAATCCTACCGCTAATAAAAAATTAATGCAAGGTAAAAGGGAATCGTTAAGATAAGATCATGTCAACATGTAGCATTCCAATCAAAACCAACATAATTAGTAATGACAAAAACAAAATCCCCAAACACACATTAAATCATTTAATTAGATTAATTGTTACACCCTTACACTAGTAACCTAGAGATGATGAAAATTTTACTATAATGGGAAAAAATAAAAGAGATCAAATTAAGAAGGATCAAATATATTAGTAGTCATGAGAGACTAGTCACATAATTGGTTCTCTAATTATATATTAAAATGTGTAATAAAATCTAAAAATTCAAGTGATATCATTATTATTTCTTCTTGTACATCCTTGATTTCATTCATATATCCCTTCATGTTATCCAATGTAATTGAAAAAATTATAAAGGTTGAGCTCAAATTCTTAATAAGGGAGCGCATAAAACATAAAAAATCATTGGATAAATAAATAACGAATAATCAAGAAGATATAAACAATAATATAATATTCTATATAATATGTATCATACAAAGGATACTAAATACATATATGACAAATAAATATAAATAATCACACAGATAAGAAAATCTAGTTACATAACGATAAAACGTATTTTATCAGACATCATAGTTTTACAATCAAAGCCACATCCCAAGAAAACATATGTAAATAGGTAAGGAATACGTTGAATACCCAAATGAGATTTAATCATGAGACTTACTAATGCATCGATAGGAAATAATGGGCCCCAAACCTCACATAATAAGTCCAATGTAATCATTATATTTATTTAATCAATAACATTTCAATATATACTCATCATAAACAATCATATTGAAAACAAATATGAAATGTTATTATTTTCCACAATCAATAAATAGATAAACATGATCATAATCTAACTAGAGTAATATAGAGATGGTTTCATTTAATTATATCCCTAGAAAATCCAAATATTCATCCAATTATGTTAATATAGATTAAAATACTTTTAGAAGATCACTATATCATTTTTAGGGGAAATACACTTCTCATATAGAAATTGCTTATTTAAAAACAAAAAAAATTCAAAAATATTATGATTTTTTTATTTGAAAACAAACATTAAAACAATTAAAATAAGATTCACATAAAAAATTATTCATGATTGAAGGAAAACTCATTTGTGTGGAATAAATTAAAACAAATATTCCACTCACACTTTGAGTAAAAAATACCTCATTTGGAAAATGAAAAGAATATTAATTTTTTTGGTTTTTATATAAATTCATTCATGGTTAGAAATGAATTTAATAAATCATTGTAGAACATAAAATTAATTATTGGGATCATTTTAATTATAATTCTAGAAAACTATAAAAATACTAATAATCAAATTGAAAGTTAATATCATTTTTTCTATAAAATAATCATTCAAAATTTTGAGTACATATAAAGAGTAAAATGAAAGAAAATATTATCATTCCTAGAAATATATATAGGATATTAAAATAATATTTTTTGATATAAATATCATATAATTCCCCAATTGAAACATAAACTGAAACAATCCCAAGTAAGGATGCCATTATAAAAGAAACTCATACCTCATATCTGACTTTCCTTGTATGTGATTATAACAACTTATAAAATCAATTAAAATTTATTATAATTGAATATTAGAAATATTTAAATACTTATAATATAATAAATTTTTCAGTTATGACATTTCAACACCCATTTAATATTCATTCAGTATAAAATCATGGTTTTTATGTGTCTACTTCTTCATTTTTCATGTATGTATCAGTTCATATTTATAGTAATTTAATCTATCTAAGGATTTAAAATTTATAATTTTAATCATGATATAGATATAATAAATATATATTATTTTCATATATATGTATTCATCCATGTAATTAATAAATGAAAATTAATCACAACGCTTCTTGGATTTGATAGTCCACATGTATGCACGCGTGATGTTGTAATTTTTTAACGGGTGGAAGTGTATTAAGAAAAATAATATATTATATTTAAAAAATAATAATTATTTAATATATATCATATATAGATATATATTCATAAGTTATATAATTTTAAACATCCATTTAAAGTGGTTTTTTAAAATGAATTACACTGTAACGTGAAGACTCTATGACTTACTAATACATGAGCGATGATTTCATTTTCCATTAGATTGAAAATATGATGAAAGTTTTTTATCAATATAAATAATAACTTATTGTTATATTTATTATTATTTTGGATATTATTTCAATGTATTTAGGGGATGCTGAAGAATAAATACACTTTGAATGAGTTAGTGCAAGCGATTACCCTTCTTTGAAGGACCTCTTTTGGCTTACACATTATGCTTTCATAATATGGAGTTAGGGGAAGAAAATAATCCTGATAACGAATTTATGGAATATTAGAATGTTTTGGGGATGCTTTTGTTCATCTTATAGGGATAAATGATTAAAAATAAGGGTGGATAATAGGGGCATTTTATATGTTAAAAGAGGAGAACACAAGAAATTACTTAATCAATTAAAATAATATAAGGTGACATTCTTGTTAATGTGGTTAAAAATGTAAATGAAATATATTTTTATATAATATAGGTTCTAAATATTTTCAAAAAATTAGATGTATACTTTTTTATGATTCATTTTAACCCATATCTCATTATTTAACTCCTCTAGTAAACTCGTCTTAACCCTAACCATGACAGCGATTTAATACTATTTTTACTATCCATTATTGGAAAAATTAATCTAAAAATATTAAATAATTTTAATTATCCTGATTAAAAATATTGAATATATTTTCAAATATTATGTTTTCAGTAGTGGAAAAAATTAATTTTAATATATTTTTAAAAATTCAATTGAAATTATTTTTCATAAAAATGTTTGCTTAAAGTATCAAATAGATTTTATAGAAAAAAAGAATAAAATTGATTCTAGTGGATATAATTGGATTATGTTATCTAAATGGATAATACTTTTAATTTAAAATACTCTAAAACATAAATAATAAATGTATAAACAATACTAAGAGAAAATAAATAAAAATATTCTTTCTTTTAACAAATAAATTACTTTGATTTCCAAAAATGTTAAACATTCATTTTTAAGTTCAAAACTATATTACTATATAAATAATATTACGTCAAAAATATTATTTTTAATATAAAACTGTTTAATAAAAATTTATGTTATTATTATATAATTATAATTTCATAAATGTGTTAGTTTTTTCCAAATCGATATGTTTCACAATTCACAAAAAATCAACTATTTTTTAAAAATCTCAAAAATTCAACCTATGATAACATTGAATATATTAATTCAAAAATGAAAATAATTTCATCAAATTAAATTTATAAATATTTTTAGATTCGGTTTTAATATCATTCATAATTAATGTTATATTCATTGGACATTTATTTCAATAGAAAGAAATTCATAATATAATTGAAGAATAGGTGTTAAATTTCTACCCTTAAAAACATTCATCATAAAAGTTTACAGAAGACCACCTCATGAATAGGTTTGGTTATGTAATGGCCCGGACCTCCCTGGTCCATTACTTTGTGAAAATATGGTGTTGGAGGTGTCCCAGGAGGACAAGGTGACTTATCCCCTAGCTGCTGATTACCGGTAGCTCGGTCTACCGGTAGCTGCTGCCTACCGGTAGCTCGGTCTACCGGTAGCTGCTGATTACCGGTAGCTCGGTCTACCGGTAGCTGCTGATTACCGGTAGCTCGGTCTACCGGTAGCTGCTGATTACCGGTAGCTCGGTTTACCGGTAGCTGCTGATTACCGGTAGCTGCATCCTACCGGTAGCTTGGTTTACCGGTAGCCACGGCATACTGATAGCTCGGTATACTTGTAGCCGCAGTCCAGTAGTAGCTCGGCTAACACTTTGCCAAATTTCTAGTTCTGTGAACAGTGTTTCTATCGGTGCGGTTCTATCGGTGGACTTCTATCGGTGAGGTTCAGTGAACAGTGTTTCTATCGGTGAGGTCCTATCGGTGGACTTCTATCGGTGAGGTTCAGTGAACAGTTTTTCTATCAGTGAGGTCCTATCGGTGAACTACTATCAGTGAGGATCTATCAGTGGACTTGTGTTTCTATCGGTAAGGCTCTATCGGTGAGCTTTTCTTTCCTTTTCCAATTTTTTTAGTTCTGTGAACAGTGTTTCCAGACTCCATAAGAGCTACCGATTCCATACTTTGCCAAATTTTGAGTATGTGAACAGTGTTTCCAGCTTCGCAAATTTGACGTTTTCTTTGACGTAGAATACTTTTAAAACCTTATTTCAAGGAATTTAAGGCCGATTCAAAGGCCATAAATCCTATATTAATTACTCCTAAGGCCGGGATGTTTTTACTTGGTCAAACCGCATGGGTTAATGCGATCCGTTTTTAATGGAGAATAAACCGGATCTTAAACTGTCGCCTACCTAATTTTTTTTAAAAGGAATGAGATATCATTCTTCGTTGTTCTTCCTCCTGGTTCTCATCTACGAGACGCTAGAACCTTGAAATCATTCTCGTAGGAATTTCACAATCAAACATTACTCAGATCAGTTCCGCTCTGTTGATGCAACCAAGTTGTGTCGATCGTTCTTCTATATAAGGTATGTTTTATCATCGTTCCTTCGGGGATCACCTTCTCTAGTTCTTCCTTCCATATTAGCATATAATATCCATGGTTCTAATAGGTTTTCTTGGGGTTGGTTAGTACTGTCGTACCATGGCATCCTCCGGTGGATGCAGCTGTCGTGAGGAGAAGAGGACTGTGACCCGTTGTGTGGATAAAGGACGTCAAGAACTCTTCGAAGTAGGGGATTCATGGCTTCTCTAATTGTATATGTGCAATCGTAGAATTAGCATGATTTATCTCTTTGGATCACAATGAAATTGACCTAATTAAATACTTGAACCGGATTAAAAGAATTGGTTGATCGTATGTTGTTACTTTGTACCGTGATAACGGTTTGCCTCATATTTTCCTAGATAGAGTGATATCTATGATTTTCTTTAATTTGTTGCTCGTTCATGATAGAAATTGATAAAGAATGTAAAGCCAGAATTATTTGTTAAATAATTGGCTAAAGATAAAGAGGCATGTTAATGAATCTGTTAATTCAACATGGATTAGAGAACAGATTATGTGGGAATTTCTAAAAGGGTTCTGAGTTACCCTCTTGTTTGTTAAAGGGCCGAGAGCCCACTTTGTGATGTTTGTTTGCCTGCTACTTGTGCTTTGATGTAAGCATGGATGGCTGTTGTGATATGTGGAGGCATGGAGACTTGTGGTTGTGGCAGCGGATGATGCCTAGTGTGGCGAGATGCATCGGTTTATTCATATGGGTGTCGGGGAGGACACCAAGGGTGATGGTATGAGATGAATGTGATGGTTTGATGTTGGTGGTTCGGTTTGGTTGCTTATCTGCTTTACTTTTCCCCACTGCTCAAGGCAGCTGGTCTTGCTTACCCTCTTTACGAAGGAGGCGAAGACACGCGGGGTATGCCACGTGCTTTCCGTGTTTAGCCTCTCGATGGAGGATGGTTCTATGCTCTTTCTATAGGCGGGAAAGACTCGATGGGTACTATATCTACTCACCGTGTTGATCCTCCTTTGTGTTTAGAAGCATAGGATGTTTTTCTAGAATGCTTGAGAATTTGGAAAAGTAATTCTATAATGAATGTTTGATTAAATGGTGATAATCCACGGGGATGGAGAAACTGGAATTTAATAGTAATGTGAATCCTAAAAAGGAGCAGTTTTGAATGTGATATGTGGTAAATTGTTCATGGTTAATTAATGTTTAAAGAATTAATTAACGTACAGTGGAATTGATAAAATGAGAATGGAGTAATCTAATAAAGCTCTTCAAATGGTTGTGTTCTTATAGGATACCTAGTCTTAGAAGTAGCAGCCTGGAGTTTGAGAGACGTTAGCTGCAGTTGTGCCTATGAATAGGTAATGCCCATAGTGTGGTTGTGAGTTATATATATTCTGTATTTTTGTGTTTCTATACGCTACTCCACCCTGTCAGTAAGGGCAACTGACACCCCTGGGATTCTGAGCCCTGGGGGGTGTTTTCCCCAACATTCTGATGGGAGGTTGAATGGATGACTACCCCCTTTGGCCCCGCTCTCTTCTCTTGGTAGATACTTGTGCCATGAGGCAAGCGGTTAGTTACCCCATATATGTGTGTAGAGGGCTGTAATGGATTGTGGTTATTCACACGCATATATTCTGGATATAGTTCCCTATGGACTACTATAGGTGTAACGTGTATAGGCTGTGTTGGCTTGAGGATCCTTACTCGGAGTATAGGCTGTAATGGCTTGAGGTATTATACCCGACGTATGATACACATTATGCGAGCTGTGGTGGATCCCAGAAATTACCTGGTTACCTTTGGTTGTGAGGACGGTGTGGTGCTTCGCCCAGGTGTCTGCGGGCAAGCCTATGTGGTGCACGAGGTGCATATTGTGGAGCTTAGCCCAGGTGTCTGCGGGCAAGCCTTTGGAGAGAGATGCACAGGACGTATGTCGTTGGGGAAAAGCGGCAAACCAGTGGGGAAGTAGTAGCGGGGTACCCTTGATATTCTTTACTATATGCTATATTCTTGTATGCGTTACGTGGTGAGAGTAGCCATGGTGAGGTTGGGAACATAGTATACCTGTTTAGGTGACGAGTTAGATTCACTTGTTGTTCACTGGGCTTTAGCATGCTTTCTTTACTTTTGCACTAGAGTCTTGGGGAGGATCCTACTGAGTATACTGTTATACTCACCCTATGTACATATAAACTGTTTTTCAGGTCACTTGGAGCAGGTTGGAGATCAAGATGGTTACTACTAGCTTGCGGTTGGAGGAGGAGCTGTTCGGGCTTGTGGTCACTGCCGTTTTTCTTTCTTTTGGGTACTTTTAGTTTTCCCTTTCATTTGTAGTACTTATTCATGACATTTCATATATGTACTTGGGTTTCTTTTATATTTTCAGTTATGAGTTGGAGTTGGTTGGAGTCTATTCTATCTCTCTCTTTTGCATGTGTTCTCTTAGAGGGTAATGCCTCCCATTAGTGTGTGTATTATACCCTCGGTGCTAGTCGCCAACCCGGGGCCTACTGGAGGCGGGACTCGGGGGTCATTATCTCCCTTCTCACATTGTCGGCCCTGGAGGGGTACACTTTGTGGGGAGGGGGTCGTGACAGAGTGGTATAAGAGGTCTGGTTGAGGGATAGGATGGAGTTTGGAGTTAGGCACAGGTGAGGATGCATGGGATGGTAGGGCAACGGTGTCATTCATGTTTAGCAAGTGGGGTAAACACTGGAGACCGGCAGAGACATAAGCGTTCAGGGCCCCCTATGATCCATTGCACGGACCTTTAAGTTTACGGTGGATACTAAAAAAAGTGATACTGGTTGCAGGGTAGAGACCTAGGAAAGGATCATGCATCATTATTCTTTGCGCCTGTGTTTGAATGGGTAGACCTTGGGATAGGTAACCAAAAATTAATAAAACAAAATAATTAATTAATTAATGTTGAGTCTTTTATATTCCAGGCTTAGGAGCTCTAACAGTTGTTATTTTACAGGTATGGCTCCAGGTCGACGTCCTCGTCAGGTTTGGGCCGAAGGTGCCCAGCAGGATGTTCCAGCAGATCGTCGCCGGGTAGAGGTTGACGACGATGACACTTGGAGGAAGACACTCCGAGAGTTTCTGCGCCAGAGTCTACAGAAGTACGAGGGCTCCGTTTCAGATGCAGTCACAGAAGACTGGTTGGAGGAGGTCGAGATAGGCTTCAGTTCGATTCGTGCTCGGAAGGAACACTGGGTGTCCTTGGTTGTGACGATGTTGTGTGGAGCAGCGAGACAGTGGTGGTTCTTGTTCCTCGGGGATCGTGAGGAGTCAGCGATCTTATGGGAGGAGTTTCGAGACAGGTTTAGAGTCTAGTTTCTTTCATCGACTGCGAAGGCATCTAGTCGCCAGGATCTTATTACCCTTCGACAGGTGAGATCCAGTGTTCGGGAGTTTGGAATCCGTTTCAGGAACCTTCTACGATATGCTTCAGACCTGTTACCAGATGATGAGGCCAGGGCGAGGCATTTCGAGGAGGCTTTGCGTCCAGAGATCCAGCGCCAGGTCACCCCATTTATGCTGAAGACATATCTTGAGGTGCTGGTGAGGGCAGAGGTTGTTGAGAGGACTTTGACCAGGACCGGATCGTCACGAGAGGGGAATCGTCACGATTCCTCACGAAGAAGAGCTATGGTCCGGGGTTCCTGGTTTTCAGGACAGAAGAGTTTCTGTTCACCTGGGGGTAGGTCCCAGCCCTTCCCATCTCGTTTCTCCGGAGGTAGCAACTCTCAGACCTATGCCAAGGGATCAGGCGCTTGTTTTTCTTGTGGTGGACGTGGTCATCAGCAGCGGGAGTGCCCAACTTTTCAGAGCAGTCATCGTGCACCAGGCGCTCCACTCCAGGTTCCTCCGTTGAGGCAGTTCCAGCCGAGGCAGCAGCAGCAGGTTGCACCAGCTTTAGATCACCAGAGGGTAGATGGAGCCGGCAGAGGATAGCCCCATGACGCTCCCCGTCCTCAGAGAGCAGAGTGCGGCCGTGGTGGTGGTCGTCATCAGGGTCAGAGAGGCCGTGGAGGTGGTCGTGGTCAGCTTCATGCTCTAGCGTTTCCATCTCCAGGCGAGCCAGACGTCGTCCGAGGTACCCTTTGCTTGTTTTCTACCTTGGTGTGTGCCTTGTTTGATTCAGGAGCGACACACTCCTTTATATCCCCTACCCTTGTCCATGCTTTGGGACTTGAGGTAGAGAGGCTTCCAGTGCCCTTGGCGTTGACTACGCCAGTTGGAGGTCGAGCTAGCTTGTTTGAAGTATCTAGAGACTGTGATCTAGTGTTGGGGCAGCACCGCTCTTGGGGAGATTTCCTATGTTTACGAATACAACCATATGATGTCATCCTCGGCATGGATTGGTTGTATTCGGTGCAGGCTATTGTGGATTGCTACAGGAAGAAGGTCGTTTTCTTTGATGAAGACGGAGAGGAAGTAGTGTTTGTTGGTGAGAGAGATCCTCGGATGAGTCATAGACGAGTTTCATCCTTATCATCCATGATGGCTGGGATGATGCTGAGTTCTTCAGAGGTTCAACAGTTGGTGTTTCCTAGGGTCGTAGAGGAGTACCCTGATGTCTTTCCAGAAGAGGTTGTATCCTTACCCCCTCGACGAGAGATCGAGTTTGGGATCGAGCTACAGCCAGGAGCGTCTCCTATCTCTATGTCTCCGTACAGGATGGCCCCTTCTGAGTTACGAGAGCTACGTATTCAGCTCGATGGTCTGTTGCAGTGTGGTTTTGTTCGGCCAAGTGTGTCACCGTGGGGTGCACCAGTTTTGTTTGTGAAAAAGGCTGATGGCAGTTTGCGGTTGTGCGTCGATTATCATTGCTTAAACAAAGTGACAATAAAGAACCGCTATCCTCTCCCGTGGATTGATGACCTATTCGATCAACTGAAGGGTGAAATTTGGTTTTCAAAGATCGACTTCCGGTCAGGATATCATCAGATGCATGTAAAGGATGAGGATATCCCAAAGACTGCTTTCCGCTGTCGTCATGGGCATTATGAGTTTGTTGTAATGCCATTCGGCGTGAAAAATGCTCCAGCTGTTTTCATGGGGTTGATGAATGCTGTGTTTCGTGAATTCCTGGACAAGTTTGTTGTGGTTTTCATCGACGACATCCTTGTATACTACACATCAAAAGAGGAGCATGCAGAGAACCTACGAGCCGTTTTGGGAGTTCTTCGCCAACATCGATTGTTTGGGAAGTTGTCCAAGTGTGAGTTCTGGTCTCAAGAAGTTCGTTTCTTGGGACATGTTGTGTCCCAACAGGGTGTTGCTGTGGATCCTTCGAAGATAGAAGCAGTGGTGTCTTGGCCAGCCCCCAAGACCGTGTCAGAAGTGTGAAGTTTCCTTGGTCTCGCAGGCTATTACAGGAGGTTTGTGGCTAATTTCTCCCGAGTTGCGACTCCTCTGACAGCTTTGACCAGGAAGGATCAAGCGTTCATATGGACTGATCAGTGTCAGACAGCTTTCGAGTATCTAAAGGAGAAGTTGGTAAGTGCTCCAGTCCTTTGTCTTCCAGCGGAGGGAGTCCAGTTTGATGTTTTCTGTGATGCTTCACATCTGGGGCTAGGCTGTGTTCTCATGTAGCAGAGGTCCGTTGTTTATTTTGGGTCTCGGCAGTTGCGTCCCCATGAACGCAACTATACCACCCATGATCTTGAGTTGGCAGCCGTGGTGTTTTCTCTAAAGTTGTGGAGACATTACCTCATTGGCGAGCGCTTTGTGGTTTTCACCGATCATAAGAGTTTGAGGTATGTTTTCTCTCAGCGGGACTTGAACTTGAGGCAGCGTCAGTGGATGGAGTTCTTGCAGGAATACGACTTTGAAATATCGTATACACCTAGAAAAGGGAACGTTGTAGCTGATGCACTAATCCGAAAGTCACGTAATGATGTTGTGCGTGAATCTGGTGATTCCTGGAGAGTGATGGAAGAGCTATCAGCTTTGCATCTAGATTTGGGAGAAGTTGGGGGTAGAGGTTGTCTTTTCCAGATGACGGTGCAGTCATCCCTCATGCAGAAGGTGGAAGAGTCTCAGTTGGGTGATCTAGAGGTGGAAGTTTGGAGAGAAAGAGTTGTATGTGGTGAGGCCCCTGATGGTTGGTCGGAGGATGAACAACACCGAGTGTTGTATCATGGCAGGCTTTTTGTTCCCTTGGTGATGTGCGAGACCGTTCTCGGAGAGTTCCATAGTTCACCCTTGGCGGTACATCCTGGTGTGACGAAGATGTACCGATCCTTGAGGAGTCAGTTTTGGTGGCCTGGGCTGAAGCGTTCAGTTGCAGAATATGTGTCTCGATGTTTAGTCTGCCAGAAGGTGAAGGCCGAACACCGTGTTCCTGGTGGTCTTCTCCAGCACTTAGAGATTCCTTAGTGGAAGTGGGAGGACATCTCAATGGACTTTGTTACAGGTTTACCTCGAGCTCCAGGAGGACATGATGCTATATGGGTGGTAGTGGATCGTTTAACTAAATTGGCCCACTTCATAGCAATCAAGGAGTCGAGCTCAGTGGAGGTTTTGTTGAGGCAGTATCTGGAGGAGGTGGTGAGGCTTCACGGAGTACCTAGGATGATCATTTCTGATCGAGATCCTCGTTTTACCTCTAGGGTGTGGAGAGGTCTCCAACATGCTTTTGGATCTCAACTATGCCTTAGCACTGCTTTTCATCCTCAAATGGATGGTCAGACAGAGCGAACCATCCAGACTCTTGAAGACATGTTGCGCTCTTGTGTTCTTGATTTTGGAGGTTCATGGGTGAAGCACTTACCATTGGTAGAATTCTCTTACAATAATAGTTTTCACTCTACCATCGGTATGGCGCAGTTTGAAGCCTTGTATGGCCGGCCATGCCGTTCTCCGTTGTGCTGGACTGGGGTCGGAGAGTCAGCAATCCTCGGACCAGAACTAGTGCAGAATACAACATAGATGGTTCAGGTGATTCGTGAGAGGATGAAGACAGCACAGGATCGTCAGAAATCATATGCTGATCAAAGAAGGAGACCGTTAGAGTTTAATGTTGGGGATCATGTGTTTCTAAAGGTGAATCCCCGTCGTGGGCAGCGAAGGTTTGGTCGTGGAAGTAAGCTTTCTCCCCGGTTTGTTGGGACTTTCGAGGTGTTAGCTCGTGTTGGATCTGTGGCGTATCGAGTAGCACTTCCCCCTCAGATGAGTCGGATACATGATGTTTTCCATGTATCACAGCTTCGTCGTTATCTTCATGATGAATCTAATGTTATCGATTGGGGAGAGATCGATATTGATGATGATGCAACCTTCGAGGAGCGACCTGTGGAGATCCAAGACCACAAGGAGAAGGTGTTGCATGGGCGTTCTATCCCCTTAGTTCGTGTCCTGTGGCGACACGGTGGCATGGAGGAGAGTACCTGGGAGCGTGAGTCACATATACATGCTCAGTACCCAGAGTTGTTTAATGTTTAACTATTTCCATGTAATGATGTTTCCTCTCTGGTTAGACCTTTCATGTTTTATTTATGTACCTTTGATGTGATGTTATGTTTGAATTGTTTTGTTATGGATTGTTTGTTCCCGGATGTCAGAGTTTTGTTCCAGCTTTCGAACAACTCATGGTGGTTTTCCCCTGAGAGGTATCTTATGGGGTGGTTGTTCGGACCCCTCTTTTCTTTTGGGTTGGTTTTTAATTCTCGAGGACGAGAATGTTTTGATAGGTATCTAATGTAATGGCACGGACCTCCCTGGTCCATTAATTTGTGAAAAGGTGGTGTTGGAGGTGTTCCGGGAGGACAAGGTGACTTATCCCCTAGCTGCTGATTACCGGTAGCTCGGTCTACCGGTAGCTGCTGCCTACCTGTAGCTCGGTATACCGGTAGCTGCTGATTACCGGTAGCTTGGTCTACCGGTAGCTGTTGATTACCGGTTGCTCGGTCTACTGGTAGCTGCTGCCTACCGGTAGCTCGGTCTACCGGTAGCTGCTGATTACAGGTAGCTCGGTCTACCGGTAGGTGCTGATTACCGGTAGCACGGTCTACCGGTAGCTGCTGATTACCGGTGGCTCGGTCTACCGGTAGCTGCTGATTACCGGTGGCTCGGTCTACCGGTAGCCGCTGATTACCGGTAGCTCGGTCTACCGGTAGCTGCTGATTACCAGTGGCTCGGTCTACCGGTAGTCGCATCCTACCGGTAGCTGGGTTTACCGGTAGCCACGGCATACTGATAGCTTGGTATACTTGTAGCCGCAGTCCAGCAGTAGCTCGGCTAACACTTTGCCAAATTTCTAGTTCTGTGAACAGTGTTTCTATCGGTGAGGTTCTATCGGTGGACTTCTATCGGTGAGGTTCAGTGAACAGTGTTTCTATCGGTGAGGTCCTATCGGTGGACTTCTATCGGTGAGGTTCAGTGAACAGTGTTTCTATCGGTGAGGTCCTATCGGTGAACTTCTATCAGTGAGGATCTATCAGTGGACTTGTGTTTCTATCGGTAAGGCTCTATCAGTGAGCTTTTCTTTCCTTTGCCAATTTTTTTAGTTCTGTGAACAGTGTTTCCAGACTCCATAAGAGCTACCGATTCCATACTTTGCCAAATTTTGAGTATGTGAACAGTGTTTCCAGCTTCGCAAATTTGATGTTTTATTTGACGTAAAATACTTTTAAAACCTTATTTTAAGGACTTTAAGGCCGATTCAAAGGCCATAAATCCTATATTAATTACTCCTAAGGTCGGGATGTTTTTACTTGGTCAAACCGCGTGGGTTAATGCGATCTGTTTTTAATGGAGAATAAACCGGATCTTAAACTGTCGCCTCTCTAATTTTTTTTAAAAGGAAAGAGATATCATTCTTTGTTGTTCTTCCTCCTGGTTCTCATCTATGAGACGCTAGAACCTTGCAATCATTCTCGTAGGAGTTTCACAATCAAACGTTACTCAGATCAGTTCCGCTCTGTTGATGCAACCAAGTTGTGTCGATCGTTCTTCCATATAAGGTATGTTTTATCATCGTTCCTTCGGGGATCACCTTCTCTTGTTCTTCCTTCCATATGAGCATGTAATCTCCATGGTTCTAATGGGTTTCCTTGGGGTTGGGTGGTACTGTCGTACCGTGGCATCCTCCGGTGGATGCAGTTGTCGTGAGGGGAAGAGGACTGTGACCCGTTGTGTGGATAAAGGACGTCAAGAACTCTTCGAAGTAGGGGATTCATGGCTTCTCTAATTTTATATGTGCAATCGTAGAATTAGCATGATTTATCTCTTTGGATCACAATGAAATTGACCTAATTAAATACTTGAACCGGATTAAAAGAATTGGTTGATCGTATGTTGTTACTTTGTACCGTGATAACGGTTTGCCTCATATTTTCCTAGATAGAGTGATATCTATGATTTTCTTTAATTTGTTGCTCGTTCATGATGGAAATTGATAAAGAATGTAAAGCCGGAATTATTTGTTAAATAATTGGCTAAAGATAAAGAGGCATGTTAATGAATCTGTTAATTCAACATGGATTAGAGAACAGATGATGTGGGAATTTCTAAAAGGGTTCTGAGTTACCCTCTTGTTTGTTAAAGGGCCGAGAGCCCACTTTGTGATGTTTGTTTTCCTGCTGCTTGTGCTTTGATGTAAGCCTGGATGGCTGTTGTGATATCTGGAGGCATGGAGACTTGTGGTTGTGGCAGCGGATGACGCCTAGTGTGGCGAGATGCATCGGTTTATGCATATGGGTGTCGGGGAGGACACCAAGGGTGATGGTCTGAGATGAATGTGATGGTTTGATGTTGGTGGTTCGGTTTGGTTGCTTATCTGCTTTACTTTTCCCCACTTCTCAAGGAAGATGGCCTTGATTACCCTCTTTCTGAAGGAGGCGAAGACACGCGGGGTATGCGACGTGCATTCCGTGTTTAGCCTCTCGATGGAGGATGTGTCTATACTCTTTCTATAGGCGGAAAAGACTCGACGGGTAGTATATATACTCACCGTGTTGAGCCTTCTTTGTGTTTAGAAGAATAGGATGTTTTTATAGAATGCCTGGGTATGTGGAAAAGTAATTCTGTAATGAATGTTTGATTAAATGGTGATAATCCACGGGGATGGAGAAGCTGGAATTTAATAGTAATGTGAATCCTAAAAAGGAGCAGTTTTGAATGTGATATGTGGTAAATTGTTCATGGTTAATTAATGTTTAAAGAATTAATTAACGTACAGTGGAATTGATAAAATGAGAATGGAGTAATCTAATAAAGCTCTTCAAATGGTTGTGTTCTTATAGGATACCTAGTCTTAGAAGTAGCAGCCTGGAGTTTGAGAGACGTTAGCTGCAGTTGTGCCTATGACTAGGTAATGCCCATAGTGTGGTTGTGAGTTATATATATTCTGTATTTTTGTGTTTCTATATGCTACTCCACCCTGTCGGTAAGGGCAACTGACACCCCTGTGATTCTGAGCCCTGGGGGGGGGGGTGTTTTCCCCAACATTCTGATGGGAGGTTGAATGGCTGACTTCCCCCTTTGGCCCCACTCTCTTCTCTTGGTTTATAATTGTGCCATGAGGCAAGCGGTTAGTTACCCCATATATGTGTGTAGAGGGATGTAATGGCTTGTGGTTATTCACACGCATATATTCTGGATATAGTGCCCTATGGACTACTATAGGTGTAACGCGTATAGGCTGTGATGGCTTGAGGATCCTTACTCAGAGTATGGGCTGTAATGGCTTGAGGTATTATACCCGACGTATGATACACGTTATGCGAGCAGTGGTGGCTCCCAGAAATTATCTGGTTACCTTTGGTTGTGAGGACGGTGTGGTGCTTCGCCCAGGTGTCTGCGGGCAAGCCTATGTGGTGCACGAGGTGCAGATTGTGGAGCTTAGCCCAGGTGTCTGCGGGCAAGCCTTTGGAGAGAGATGCACATGACGTATGTCGTTGGGGAAAAGCGGCAAACCAGTGGGGAAGTAGTAGCGTGGTACCCTTGATATTCTTTACTATATGCTATATTCTTGTATGCGTTACGTGGTTAGAGTAGCCATGGTGAGGTTGGGAACATAGTATTCCTGTTTAGGTGACGAGTTAGTTTCACTTGTTGTTCACTGGGCTTTAGCATGCTTTCTTTACTTTTGCACGAGAGTCTTGGGGAGGATCCTACTGAGTATACTGTTATACTCCCCCTATGTACATATAAACTGTTTTTCAGGTCACTTGGAGCAGGTTGGAGATCAAGCTGGTTACTACTAGCTTGCGGTTGGAGGAGGAGCTGTTCGGGCTTGTGGTCGCTGCCGTTTTTCTTTCTTTTGGGTACTTTTAGTTTTCCCTTTCAGTTGTAGTACTTTTGCATGATATTTCATATATGTACTTGGGTTTCTTTTATATTTTCAGTTATGAGTTGGAGTTGGTTGGAGTCTATTCTATCTCTCTCTTTTGCATGTGTCCTCTTAGAGGGTAATGCCTCCCATTAGTGTGTGTATTATACCCTCGGTGCTAGTCGCCAACCCGGGGCCTACTGGAGGCGGGACTCGGGGGTCATTATCTCCCTTCTCACATTGTCGGCCCTGGAGGGGTACACTTTGTGGGGAGGGGGTCGTGACAGGTTAGTTCTTTAAAACATCATCTTTAGGATCCTATATCACCTCACCTGTCTTCTGATTTCTCCAAATATCCTTTTTCAATTGAGTTATCCAATTACGCAAAAATATTTCTCAAGTGTCAAGAATTTAGATATAAACTTTGTGGCAAGATAAATATGGTTTCAATTATATTTTTTAAGATAATAATATTTTCTAGAAATGTATCAATCTCATTTATAGGTACTACTTTTTTTGTTTTTTATTAAACATTCGTTGATCCATGTCTTTATTGGTTTTTTTGTAAAATATAGAAGTTATTTAAGGGTTTTGGGTTGTTCACGGATTTCCAAAATTGTGTAAACTACCCTAGTAAATAGTGAAACCCCAAAAAGAGAGGGACTACATGGTTGGAACATGACTTGTTAAACTATTTTCCCTCTTATTTGTAACTATAAAACCCTATAGAAGAGGCATACAGTTAGGGTACACTATTTGGATGGCCGCAAGCCCCTTCCCATGAAACTGTCTATGAGAAATAAATTTCGCTATTTTTTTTTTAAATTAAAAAACCCCTACGCCTTAAAACTAATTCAATATAGATCGACCCTAACTCATTCCTATAATTTTTGGAGGCTCCGAAATAGATTACATGTATTTCCAAACTATATTCTTAATGAATCCAATAAAGGGTTTACAAATCTGCACCACTCCCAGATTTGGTTCTAGATCTAATTATTTATCATGTTCTTGGTCATTCCGCTTGAATTGGGGAATTATATTAGAGAACATCCATAAAAATTATTGTGGTAGGTGGTCCAAATTTCAAATTTCATATCCTTGATTTAATTATGTGTATGCAGTTGTAAAATTTCAATTTGCATGATGGGGAAAATTCATCGGATATTGAATTAATTTGAATTAAATTTCTATGTGATAAGGAATTGGGTTAAATTGGGGTAAATTAAAATTAATATAATTTGATAAATTAGTTGGTTAATTATTTAATGGAATATTTTGATTGTGGACTCGATAGTAAATTGGGATTGTGTAATTGGTCAGTTAATGTTATTGTGATGTAATTGAAAATGATAGTTATGATACGACAGGTTTAACTATAATGCGTTAATGGGATGAATGATTTAAATAATGAAAAATGGTTTGATAGTAAACTTATCATGTTATTCGATTTTAATAATGAATTGAAAGATTATTTTTTTTACAATTGAGAGGGTATCCATGATATAATGTGATAAAAATGTGTTTTGTTGGTCGGAGTGGATACTCAAGAGGGGGGGGGGTGAATTGAGTTCCAATTAAAATTTCTGTTAAAAACTTTTAGGATTAAAATCACCCAAATTAGAACATCCTAGTCAATTAATACAGTAGAGATATAAGTGAGTTATTGTTTAACAGGTTTCTCAAAGGTTGATTACTCCTCAGTTTAATCAGTATGAGAACTAATTTGACTTTTGAAACAGGTTTACTAAACCACTCAGATATACACACTAATCAGAACTAACTATCAGAGTGAATGTAAAAACCGATTTCTATGTTTGAAAATATAAGCACAACGGATAGATGTTAAACAAAGTAAATCAAAGATGAACACAACAAATTTAAACAAGAGGATCGGTCTTAATTCAAGACCTAATCCTCTCCACTTGGTGATCACCTGCCACCAAGAAATTATATTAAAAGTGATACACAGCCTGAATCGGGCTTTACAATAGCTTTCAAAAACTGTCCAGGTTTTTCAACCTCTACCACAGTTCTACATGGGTAAACAAATAAACTACCAAGCCACACTAGGCTTCTTCCATAGTTATACGTGGGAAACAAATGTAAGAATAGTTTGGTATGGGGATTTTTAGTATCCCTCAGTTCAATCACAAAAGTCAGTGTGTGTAACACATACACACTGCTCACAAATGTAAAGTATTTAAGCACAATAGATCTAAAGATAGTAGGGATTAGTTTGGAATGCTCTATTGAGTTGGAAGATCATCTCTATACTCGTTGGAATGAATGAAATGAAGCTTTGGTCCTTCTCTGTATGTTGCCTCCAAAATATAGTGTCGTAACTTCCAATTTGTGAATTCCAGATGTAGAGATGACCAACTTCCAGGATTCAAAAACTCTTTACAGCACACTACTACAGATTTTAGAAGGTTATTTTCAATAGATCTTTTTGAATCTCTTTTCTTTTTGGATTAGTGCTTGAGAGTTCCCTTCTTCTTTCCAGTATGTTCAGGGCCTCTTCTTTTTTGTGTCTCTCTTCTGTGTCTTTTATATAGTCTCTTGTTTTTGTGTTTTGTTGTCCAGTAGGGTCCGACAAGAGAAATGTTTCAACCATATGTGGTCTTCCTCGTACATCGTACTGTCTCTTGATATCCCTGCAAATAACATTAAATAATGTCAGGTGCATTAATTTTTCCATACATGACCGTTATAATAGTATTAATAAAATAGGTAAAGAAAAGAGTGGAATATCATTAGACTGGTAGCAAATGCATGTCACACGGTAGACTTCAATATCTATAAATGTGGACTTCATCGGTATACTTTTCAGCTAAGGGCTTCAACTGTGGTCTTTCCAAATGTGAACTGCAGTCTTTCCAATAGTGAATTGTAGTCTTTCCATCTATAGACTTAAACTGTAGTCTTTTAATGGTAGCTGTTTATTCTTTGTAACAGTGGATCCTCATCAGTAAACTTCATCGGTAGGCTCAATAGTAGACCTTTAATATGAAGCTTCTAATTGGTAGTTCTGTAACATCAGACTACTTCAACAGTAACCCTTCCAACTGCAAACTTGAACAGATAATTTCTCAACAGAAGACTTGAGAAAGAGTCTGACAGTTGACTTCTAGAAGAAACCTTATTATAACAGTGACCTTATGACAGTAACTCTTTGTCTGTGAGCTTTGATAAGTAGATCATCAGTAGGTTTGTGACAGTATCCGTGTACTAGTAGCTTGCAACAATGACTTTAAATATTCAACAGTGATCTTCTAGAAACAGTGACTTAAGGTGATAGTAAGCTATAACAGTGACTTTGAACAGAAGGCTCTTACCAGTAGCCTTTAACAGTGAGCTTATATTTTGATAAATATGGACTGTAAGTTGATGCAGCAAAGTCATGAGTCTTAACAATATACATTGTTGAGAATAAGATAATTGTATATGTAGATTAAAAGGATTAAAGACTGACTTAATATATTATGATCAATATTTAAACATGATTTGTGATTATTAAAACAGGTGAGTCCAACAATCTCCCCCTTTTTGATAATCACAAATTATGCCAGTATGTATTAAAATTTTTCAAGTATTAGAGATTAATAAGCATAGTATTTCGAGAGTTAGCACAATATTTTCATTTTAATTTCTCAATTAACACAGTAAGAATAGTAAGCATAGTATTTCTCCCCCTTTGTGGTTAGCAAAAAGAAATACAAATGAGAGAAAAACTGAGAAGGCTTATATTAATAACACAATACATTTCATGACCAAAAAGAATACAGAGTCCCTATCAAAAGACATAAATAAACTCAATCCTTAGCATCCGTAGGTAAGGGGTCTTTCCCTTTGTAAGAATAAGATAGAGAAGTAGCTGGTGGATCAGTAGGTTTAGGAATGGTTGTAGGAATGACTGGAGGGGCAGCAACAGAAGCGCATGTGGGTCTGTAGTGGGTAGATTGCTGAGGGATCAGTGGATTAAGGCTTTTGATAGCTTTAGTAGGAGACATGATGGAAGAAGAACCACTGGGTAGAGATGTAGGTAAGGTAGGAGGGATAATGATAGGGGTGCAATCCACATAGAGAAAGGGGAGAAGAAGATTTCTAAAATCCATAATAATGCTTCTTCCTCTTTCCATAGAAGATAAGAAATCATCTTTATTTTCCAAAAATTTATCCAAAGTAGGAGCCAATTCTCTCAGCTTGCTGACCTGCTCCCTGAATGCCTGAGTCACTGGAGGCAACTTCATATTCTCAATCAAGAGCTTGAAGTGGCTGGTCATTTGATGCTTGGTATAGACCTTCTCAATGTAGGCATCCACTTTATTCTAAATGGCCTCTTGAGAAGTAGTAGCTTCCCGTAGGTGATCACGAACAAAACTGCTAAATTCCCTAGTGGTAGCAAGTATCTGAGTATCAGAGGTGCCACAGGTACTGGCCTTAGCCAACTCTTCCTGGATCACAGTTCTGATCTGGTCAATGTTCACAGTGGAGTGGGATGAGGGAAGGGGTTTTACTGAGAAAGCTACTGTCTCTTTGAAAGACTGTGTCAAATTACTAACTACCTTCTGAACAAGTGCATCTTGACTGTTCAAATGTTCTTTGACTGATGTATTAAAAGCCTAAAATACTTTCACAAACTTCTTTACTACTTCTTTGATATATCTAATATCAGCATTCACTTTGGTATGAGAACTGTTCATGGCACTCAATGAATCAATTGATTGTCTTAGAGCAACCACAACTCCTGTCCAACTCTCCATTTGAGTATGGAATACTTTAAATTCATCCATCATTTCCTTCACTAGACTAGACACAACACATCCCATATATAGCTACAGTGATTGCTCCACACTCCTCATCTCTTCAACCGGGATTTTATTCAAATCTGCCACTGAATCTCTCAGTGCTTCTTTCATTTTAGCCTTTAAGGACTCAAGGTCCTCCTTGGTTGCTAAATTTTCAGCCACAATAGGTAGGATAACTGAATCCCTTTGGGGATGGTCTTCTTCATCAGAATCTCTATAATTGATTCCAAGTACCATATATCCTATATTTGATGACCAACCTTTGATGTAATACAACACAGAAATTGAACCAAGATGCTCCCCCTCACTTAGAGCATTCTCCGGAGGAATCTCCTCTAACTGTTCTGCTCGAGGTAACTCCACAACCTCCTCTACAACTTCAGCAGATGCAACAACCATTTTCTCTGATAGTTCAATAGTAGGGTTAGCCCTATCCTTTTCTGAGTCATCAATGAATCTCTCAGCAATGGTAGTAGATGCCACTCCTGCTTCTTGATCAGGCACTATAATGTCTGTATTATCAATTAGAGGGATCAAAATGAGCTCTTATTTTTCATTTTCCTCATCATCTGCTTCAGCAACAACCTCCTTTTCTTCATGATCAAAAAGATCTGACTCAGATGCCTCATCCTTTTTAGAGGTGTCCTCGAAAACATTCTGATATGATTCTTCTTCTTCTTCAGTGGTCTCAGTATCACTGTCCTTCAAAATAGTCTCTCTCCTTGGTAGTTCTTTTGGAGAGATAGCTTCTCCAAAAGCTACAGTCCTTACAGGACTCTGAGGTAAATCAGGATCACTCCCATCATCAATGGGGGTGTTCTCTCTTTGAGGGTCCACAACTCCATCAGCCTCCTCCTCATCAGAATAAACTGATTCTGGATCATTAGGCTTCAGGCCTAGATCTCATTTGTCTTTTGGCCTAGTTGGATGAGTATTAGGGTCAAAATTTTCATACACCTTTCCTTCATCATTCACCCATGTCCTCTTCCAGGGATTCCGGCTAATTTTCATGAACTTGAAAATTACCTTGGAGATACAGACATTGTTCTTGGCGTCTATCATTTCTTCTTGGCCTCCATCCACACCCTTTACCTTTAGCATAATTGAAATAATCTTGACATGGAATAAGGCATTGGACTTTGAGCTTGCCTTGGTCATATCTTCCAATTGTACCATCAGTAACCTACATAGGTTAATCTTCTTTCCATGATTCAGTAAGTACATCAGGAATATGTCCTGGTACTTCAGTACAGCAAAGTACCCTCTCCTCGGAGTAAGTACATGCTGAATGAATTTGAATAAGAGCATGTCTTCTCCATTCATATCAGCTGCAATGATCCTTCTTGATTTTCTATCTCCTGTCAGTTCTTCCAGAGCTTTTTCATACTCAAAAACAGCACTATCTGGAGGAGACACTCCAGAGTAGTAATCAAATATTCCTTCATGAGGGACTCTCAAACAGGCATCCCACTCAACAGACGAGAAACTAACTTCATTTCCATTGACTCTGGACATTAGCTTATGCAAATCCTCTTCCTCTTCGAATGTCAGATATTCATAGAATTCTTTCACAAGCTTCGGGTAGTAAGGTCCATTGTTGTTGGAAAATCATTCGGTCCATCCTTGGGCATCAAGTACTTTCAGTACTAATGAATTTCTTGATAGTATCCATTCTTCACTTAACTCCTTCTCAGCAAAGATTTGTCTCTTGATCAGATGTGGGTTTACAGGTCCCGACGGGGTGTTACTGGTGCCATTGTATTCGGCCCGAGTTCTCTTAAGCCGTGGCGCATCCTCATTGACATTCAGGGGTCGCTTGGTTCTGGCCATAGATATTGAGAGAGGTTCGAGGGCCCAGGTGAAGGGTTTGGGTTTAGGAATTTAGAGAGCAAGGTTCAAGATTGGGAGAGGAAGGTGGATTGACATGTCCTCGTTACCTTTGATTTTATCATTTAGGGATTAAAAAAAATAAAATAGTAAAAATAAAAAGAAATAAAAACGGTTCGAATTCCCGCAAAAATAAAAACAAACAGCTATGTATCCAACAGTGAGACGTATCAGTGAGGTACACTGGTGAGGTGAAACAGTGAGGTATAAGAGTAAGATCCAACAGTGAGGTCCAACTGTGAGGGTCAATTGTGAGGTCTAACAGTGAGGTTCGACTGTGAGGTCTAATAGTGAGGTTCGAATATGAGGTATAACAGTGTGGTTCGACTGTGAGGTCTAACAGTGAGGTCCCCTATGCTGAAATTAATCATACCTAATTCATGTTTGATGTAATTTAACCTCTCAAAATTCAACGGCTTTGTGAATATATCATCCAATTGTTGTTCGGTTCCAATGAATTCAAGAGTGATATCACCCTTTTGATAATGATCCCTCAAAAAGTGATGTATCACATCAATATGCTTTGTCCTAGCATGAGATACTGGATTTTTGGAAATGTTAATAGCACTTGTATTATAACACTTTATAGATACATGTTTGAATTGAAATCAATAGTCCAGTAAAGTATGTTTCATCCACAGAATTTGAGCACAACAACTACCAGTAGCTATGTACTTAGCTTCGACAGTAGATAATGCAAAAGAATTATGCTTCTAACTACACCAAGATACTAGTGACTTGCGTAAAATGTGACATGTCCTAGAGGTTCTTTTTCTATCTAACTTGCAACCGGAAAAATCAGCATCAGAATAGGTCATCAAATCAAAAGATTGTCCTTTTGGATAGAATAATCCAAAGTTGGGAGTATGTTTGAGATATTTAAAAATTATTTTCACAACAGTTAAATGAGACTTTTTTGGATTGGCTTGAAAGCGAGCACACATGCATACACTAAACATGGTGTCAAGTCTACTAGCTGTAAGATAGAGTAGACTCCCTATCATACCTCTATAGTTGGTTTGATCCACTGGTTCTCCAACTTCATCTGTATCCAACTTACAGGTGGTACTCATAGGTGTTTCACTACCTTTACAACCATCCAAAGAAAACCGTTTTAAACGATCCTTAATATATTTGCTCTAATTCAAAACAATGCCATTTTTATTTTGAAAGATCTGAAATCCAAGGAAAAATTTGAGTTCACCCATTAAACTCATTTCAAACTCATTTTCATCATTTTTGAAAAATCAACACATAATGAACTTTTAGAAGATCCAAAAATAATATCATCCACATAAATCTGTACTATCAAAACATCTTTAGAAATCCATTTAATGAAAAGAGTAGGATCAACTATCCCTTTGGTAAAACCTTTTGAAATAATAAAAGAGATGAGCCTATCATACCATGCTCTTGGAGCTTGTTTTAAGCCATATAAAGCTTTAGACAGTTTGAAAATATGATTGGAAAAATGGGGATTTGTAAAACCAGGGGTTGTTCAACAAAAACATCCTCAACTATGTATCCATTTAGAAAAGCACTTTTAACATCCATTTGATAAAGTTTGAAATTCAGATGAGCTGCATAGGCAAGTAGTATCCTAATGGCTTCTAGTCTAGCTACAGGTGCAAAGGTCTCCTCATAGTCTATTCCTTCTTTTTGGCTATATCCTTGTGCAAATAGCCTAGATTTATTTCTAACTATAATCCCAGACTCATATAATTTGTTTCTAAATACCCATTTAGTGAATATGGTTAAGGTGTCCTTGGGTCTTTCCACTAATTCTCAAACTTTGTTTCTTTCAAACTGATTCAGTTCTTCTTGCATAGCCATTACCAAAAATTCATCATTGATTGCATCATCAATATTTTTGGGTTCAAGCTGTGAAAGAAAAGATTGATGTTCAACCTGGTTTCTTAGAGAAGCTCAAGTTTGTGTTCCTCTATTTAAATCTCCAACAACAACATCTAGATGATGATTCTTGAGAGTCCTAATACCTTTAGGGAGGGTTGAACTAGATTCTTCATAGTTGTCTGTTGGTTCAAAATCAGCAAGTGCAGATTCTGGAATGTTTCCAGAACTGGATATTTTTACAGGGAATTCACTATTTTTATCATTAAGGTTCAAATATGAAAAATCTTCCTCATGATTTTCAAGAGAAGCTTTAGGCTCATGTGGATCAGTCTCATCGAATTTGATATGAACTGATTCTTCCAAACATTTGGTTTTCTTATTGAACACTCTATAGGCTTTACTTGAAATAGAATAACCCAGGAAAATTATATCATCACTTTTGGGAGCAAATTTGTCAAGATTATCTTTAGTATTAAGAATAAAGACTTTGCAACCAAAAACTCTAAAGTAATTAACCTTAGGCTTCCTGTTATTCCAAAGTTCATAAGAGGTCCTTTTTAGAATAGGTCTAATTAAGACTCTATTAATAATGTAACAAGCTGTATTTACAGCTTCAGCCCAAAAATAAATAGGTACGTCATACTCATTAAGCATAGTCCTTGCAATTTCTTTAAGGGTCCTATTTCTTCTTTCTACAACTCCATTTTGTTGGGGTGTCCTAGGGGAAGAAAAGTTGTAACTATAGCCATTATGCGAGCAGTAGGATTCAAACTCATGATTCTCAAACTAATGGCCATGATCACTTCTTAGGGTTTTAATCTTAAGTCCACTAAGGTTTTCTACAGACTTAGAATATTTTACAAAGTAGGAACAAGCTTCACTTTTGTGATCTAGAAAGTGTACCCAAGTATACCTAGAAAAGTCATCTACAAGAACATAAACATAGTGATTCCAATTTAAACTTGAAACTCTTGATGGTCCAAACAAATCCATGTGAACCATCTCAAGTGGTTAAGAAGTTGAGACTTCTTTCTTTGGTTTGAAAGAAACTTTGTGTTGTTTTACCATTTGACAGGGATTACACACTTTATCATTTGGGAATTCCAATTTTGGTAGGTCTCTAACTAAGCATTTATTAGATAGCTTCCTAAGTGAGTGCACATTATAGTGTCCTAGTCTTCTATGCCACAACCATGATTCTTTATGAAAATCATTTAAACAAGAAACATTTTGTTTAGCTAAGGAGTTTAAATCAACAGCATATACATTCTCATTTCTACGTGCAGTGAAAACTAAGTCATTCTTTGAATTAAAAACATTGCATGAATCATTCTCAAATTTAACATTAAGGCCATCATCACATAACTGTGATATGCGAAGTAAATTATATTTTAATCCATTAATAAAAAGTACTTTAGAAATTAATATTGTATCAGGGTTACTAATCTAGCCTAAGCCGATGATTTTTCCTCTTGCATTGTCACTGATGGTGACATGACCACCATCAACTTTAATTAGACTATTAAAGCACGAATAGTATCATGTCATATGTCTTGAACATCCACTTTCCAAATACCATAGAGTGTTACAGGAACTCTTGAAACAACTTCCCTACAAAACAGATTAAACATGGGATAATTTTGGTACCCAGATCTTCTTGGGTCCAGAAAGATTAACCATTAAAACTTTGGGAACCCATATTTTCATGATAGAATTTCTGAAATAAACAAACATATTTTGGGACATAAATACTTTGTTCAATCCTTTAGAAAATTGTTTCTCAAAAGATTGTCCAGAATTAGCAGTGAACTGTCCAGATTTTGGAACAAATTTGGTTTTGCTAATGTGTCTCTGTCCTGGCTGATATCCTAGATAAGTTGTATATTTTGGAGCAATATGTCTACCTAGAAACTGTGTCAAGGTATCCCTACCAGTAGTGAAATTCTCAAAATCCTTTATCAATTGTTCATTAGATAATTTGAGCTGAGTATTTTCTTTCAACAATTGAGAATTCTTTTCTTTTTCTACACTTAGATCTATTTTAATATTACTAGTCAATGCATGTTGTTTCTTCAAAGATTTGTATTTATCTTTTAGTTCGTTAGAGGTGTCTTCCAGTATATTTCAATATTCAAACAGTTCATCCTTATACATATTAGCATCATTATGTGAGTCACTGTTATCTTCAAAAAAATAATCATTTAGAATAGGGGAAACAGGTACCTCATATATGTTAGTTATGAAGTACATGTTGACATGATTCTTTTCAGAGTCAGTAGCTTCCGATTCACTTGTGCTGTCTTCTGAAGCAATTCAGGTTTCTTTCATGTCTTTCATGAACTTCTTGTCCTTATAATAATATTCCTTTTTGAATTTTAACTTCAGACAGTCATCCTTGATGTGTCCTTTCCTCTTGCATTCATAGCAGACTATATCATCTTCCTTATCAGATTTCTTCCAATCCTTCTTCCAATTACCTTGTTGATCATACTTACCCTTGTAGTTTGGATTTCTGAAAAACTTTTTCTTCCTATAGAACCTCTTAAATCTCCTGGATATTTGGCCCATTTATTCATCACTGTATGAATCTGAATCTTCACTAGTTGAACTTACAGTAGGTACATGTATTTTATCATTGTCTTTACTCTTAGAGGCAGTAGACTTAAATGCTACAGATTTTCTTTTGGGTTCATCATATTATTCTTTTTTCACCTTCAATTCTTCTTCATAAATCATTAGTTTACCTATAAATTACTTAACTGGTAGCTTTTTGATGTCACATGACTCTCAGATGGACACATAAGTGCCTCTCTATCTGTCAGGAAAACATCTCAATATTCTCATGATCTGCTCCTTTTCTGGAACAACTTTTCCCAGTGAACTCATGGTGTTGAAAATCTCATTGAACTTAAGATACATATCCGAAATGGATTCATCAGGTCTCATTTTAAAATTATCACATTTAATAGTATAAGTATTTAATCTCAATTCCTTCACATTGGTTGTTCCTTCATGAGAAATAACCAAGGTGTCCCAGATTTCATGAGCTGTTTTACATGCAGAAATATGGTTAAATTCCTCATCTCCTAAAGAGCAGTAAAGGGAATTCATAGATTTACAGTTATTATTATAGTCAGACTTTATAGCATCATCCCAGGTAGATCTAGCAGTTTTGGGAATTTCATATTATGATTCTATAGCAGACCAAATATCAAAACCAATACTTTCCAAATGAATTTTTATTTTTATTTTACATTGACCATAATTCACACCATTAAAGAAAGGTGTCATATTAGTAGAATCACCTTCTAGTCTATTATCCATAACCAGATTTTATAAAATATTTTAAAGAGAGAAAATTTAGAACTAACAGAAATTTAAGATCTTTAAGTAAAACTAAAATCACAGTTTGAAAATAGAGGGTTTGAAAACCTTTTATTTATAAATAAGAATGAAACCTCTGATACAAAATGTTGGTCAGAGTGGATACTCAAGAGGGGGGGTGAATTGAGTTCCAATTAAAATTTCTGTTAAAAAACTTTAGGATTAAAATCCCCCAAATTAGAACAGCCCAGTCAATTAAGGCAGTAGAGATATAAGTGAGTTATTGTTTAATAGGTTTCTCAAAGGTTGATTACTCCTCAGTTGAATAAGTATGAGTACTAATTCGACTTTTGAAATAGGTTTACTAAAAAACTCAAATATACACACTAACCAGAGCTAACTATCTGAGTGAATGTAAAAACCGATTTCTGTCTTTGAAAATATAAGCACAGCGGATAGATGTTAAACAGAGTAAATCAAAGATGAACACAACAAAACAAATTTAAACAAGAGGTTTAGTATTAAGTCAAGACCTAATCCTATCCACTTGGTGATCACCTGCCACCAAGAAATTATATTATAAGTGATACACATCCTGTATCGGGATTTACAACAGCATTCACAAACTGTCCAGGTTTTTCAACCTCTACCACAGTTCTACGTGGGTAAACAAATAAACTACCAAGACACACCAGGCTTCTTCCACAGTTTTACGTAGGAAACAAATGTAATAATAGTTTGGTATGGGTATTTTCAGTATCCCTCAGTTCAAGCACAAAATTTAGTGTGTGTAACACATACACATTGCTCACAAATGTAAAGTATTTAAACATAGTAGATCTAAAGATAGTAGGGATAATTTTGGAATGCTCTATTGTGTTGGAAGATCAGCTCTGGACTTGTTGGAATGAATGAAATGAAGCTTTGGTCCTTCTCTGGAAGTTGCCTCCAAAAAAGAGTGTCGCAACTTCCAGGATGTGACTTATAAATGTAGAGATGACCAGCTTGTAGGATTCAAAAACTCTTTACAGCACACTACTACATATTTTAGAAGGTTCTTTTCAATATATCTTCGTGAAGCTCTTGTTCTTTTTGGATTAGTTCTTGAGAGTTCCCTTCTTCTTTCTAGTATGTTCGGGGTCTCTTTTTTTGTGTCTCTCTTCTGTGTCTTTTATATACTCTCTTGTTTTTGTGTTTTGTTGTCTAGTAGGGGCCGACAAGAGAAATGTTTCAACCACGTGTGGCCTTCCTCGTACATCATACTATCTCCTGATATCCCTGCAAATAACATTAAATAATGTCAGGTGCATTAATTTGTCCAGACATGACCATTATAATAGTATTAATAAAATAGGTAAAGAAAAGAGTGGAATATCATTAGACTGGTAGCAGATGCATGTCACACAGTAGAATTAAATCTCTACAAATGTGGACTTCATTGGTAGACTGTTTAGATGAGGGCTTCAACTGTGGTCTTTCCAACTGTGAACTGCAGTCTTTCCAATTGTGAACCATAGTCTTTCCATCTGTAGACTTCAACTGTAGTCTTTTAACGGTAGCTTTTTATTCTTTGTAAGAGTGGATCCTCATTAGTGAACTCCATCGGTAGGCTCAAAAGTAGACCTTTAATAGTAGGCTTCTAATTGGTAGTTATGTAACATCAGACTACTTCAACAGTAACCTTTCCAACTGCAGACTTGAACAGAGAATTTCTCAACATAAGACTTGAGAAAGAGTCTGAAAGTGGACTTCTAGAAGAAACCTTGTTACAGTAGTGACCTTATGATAGTAACTCTTTGTCTGTGAGCATTGATAAGTAGATCATCAGTAGGTTTTTGACAGTAACCGTTTACCGGTAGCTTCCAATAGTGACTGTAAATCTTCAACAGTGATCTTCTAGCAACAGTGACTTAAGGTGATATTAATCTATAACGGTGACTTTGAACAGAAGGATCTTACCAGTAGCCTTTAACAATGAGCTTATATTTAGATAAATATGGACTATAAGTTGATGTAGCAAATTCATGAGTCTTAATAATATACATTATTGAGAATAAGATAATTGTATATGTAGATTAAAAGGATTAAAGACTGACTTAATATATTTTGATCAATATTTAAACATGATTTGTGATTATTAAAATAGGTGAGTCCAACAGGTTTAATGTTGATTAACATTGATCGATGTGATATATGTGATATATGTTTGAATGATTCATATACAAGTGTGAGACATAAAATGATGCTAAAAAAACCCAGATGTGATTTTCTGATATAAAAGTGTTGGGAACGGTGTGATTCTCCAAATACATATATGTAATTTACTGATAAATAGTGTGTGATATAGAAACTTCTTCTCCAAATACTCTTGGCGTACACGACATGGAATTCTTATCCTTAAATGTTGGAATTGGATTATAGTTCCATGTGGATGTGATTTTGAGTTGAAATGAAATTGATAAGGGAATCCTTGTATAAAATGAATTGTGATTATTTTTGGGATATGTTTCAATCTCTAGCATAAGACAATATAGGTATTGATTGGTTTGGTGTCCTCATGAAACCTGAGTTTATGTGGTTTTTATAATGAAAAATTGAAGATGTAATCCACATAACATATTGACTGTATTTTATTCATTATACAGTTGTATCTGATGTTATTTACTGGATACTATTTTTGATAATATTGTTAGTGGACATTTTATTTTTAATCACTCTCTACTCTAGATAGATGATTGGCACTTGAATAGACATAATGTTTTCATGACATTATAAGGGAAAGATCCCAATGTTAGAGGGATGAGTTGAGATAGATCATGGATGATGGAACTAGAAAATATGTGGGAACCCAATTGGATTTGTCAGTGTATTTATTTTATGGGTTATATTAGACACCTAAAAATTATTATACATGAATTATATGCTGCATTAGTTTTAGGAATTGTATTAATGTTTTAATTATCATGTAATACTGGTATTATTTAGATTATGGTTACTAAATTGGCTATTATTTATTTACTTACATTATTATACAGTTTTATAAATAGGGTATAGTCTCCCCATGACACATATTAGACCCTTGATAATAGTAGGCTACCTTTGTTGTATAAATAGGCATGCCCGAGGACATGTGTCCAACTGGCTCGGGACATCGGCATTTGGGACCCGGGTTGGGATGTCACAAAGTGGTATTAATGAAAGATTTATTTTCTCTTATTTTTTATTACTATTTAGGAATGGTGGATATAAGCAAAACATGAGTCATGTCTTGGTTAATAGATCGTTCATTAGAGTAACAAATCAATGTATGATGGTAATGGCCAAGTACTCATGGTAAGATTGTTTCTATTGATGATTTTTGTTATTTTTGGATACTATTTCTCTTTATGTGATGTACTTGTTGTGGGATGTGATTATTGTTTTTGAAATTTTATGATATTTGACTAGTTTCTTATTATGACATGTGTGTTGAGTATTAATGCATCATTATAGGCACTCATGATTTTTATGGGACATTAATCATTTTAGGCACGTACGAGAAAATAAGGTTTTGGTTAAGTTGTTAAATGATGTTGGTTTTATTTGCTTATGTAATTAAGTGAAAAAGGTACCTAATTTAGAATTGAAAATTTTAAGATAATTAAAATTTGGAAAATGATTGTGTAAAGATGATCGTGAATAATGAGAATGTGTTTACCCTTTTATCATATACCACGAGAGGGGTGGTTAAGGGTCGTTATAGTGCCATGGTTTTTACATTGAATAATGGTTTGTCGGATTACATGTTATGGATTCATGTGCAAATTATAAATGTGTTAATGATGTGTAATATGTCCTAAGATATGTGTTTGGATTTTTAGAGGTATTCCTCTATGTCGATTCTTGTTGATAAGATGGATAGTGGTTGTTGTTCGATATGATCCTCCAATAGTGGAACCCAAGGCACCGATAGTGCAGAGAGATGGATCTGGGTAGTTTTTATATGATAACATTACTAACATAATTCATTTTATAGAGAGAGAACATGAATGTTTTGTGAAGAGTATGTCTGACCTGAAAGAAGAGTTATAATTAAAACATCATTCGACATTCACAGAATAGGGGGGTCAGAGGTAGTTGAGTTCTGGATTGAGACTATCTAGAAGATCCTAGAACACTATGATAATCATGTTGAGAAGAGAGCCAAGATGGATTCTAATATGTCATTTTTTCGGTGAAGCATTGGTGGGAAATTTAATCATTGGATAGAAAACTAGAGAATATGTAGTGGGAAGACATTCTAGAGATTTTTATGAAGAACAGTTTCCCTGAGATGCTCAGGTCGGAGAGAGAAGATGAGTTTATGATGTTGACCCAATAGAGAATGTTTCTGATGGAAGATATTGGACACTTTTGAATTTCAACGCTTGGTTCCAGTGTTGTTGGGGTATGATGCTACATTGGAAGAGTGGTTTTAGGATGGGATTAAATGTGAAATTATGTCCCAACTTAACATATTCAGGATGAATATGTTTTCATACGTGGTAATTCAGGCTCTCATATCTAATGGGAACCTGAAGGAGTCTTCCTATGGGAGATAGGTGGATTCTTATGGATCACCAAGAGGTTCATTTTTTTAGAGTAAGATGAATCATTATGATAGTGTTGACCAGAAAATTTAAAAGAAGAGTGTTCAAATGGAAGGATCAGTTACTCATGATCTTACTCATGCAATCAATCACTAGTGTGGTCAGTCGGGTCCCCTTCTTGTATAGTACCCTGACTTCGTGTAGAGTGATGAGCCTACAATAGTATGTTACATATATATAGTTTTTGTAAGAGCCCATAATGGATGGGTAATAATGGAGGAGCTTGGAAGAATCAGAGTGCTATAAATAGGGTCATCAACCCCATATCAGTCATGTATTTGGAGTTCTACTAGCCATGGAGGTTGAGGCAATTGATGAGGTAATTCAGGGAAAGAGAACTCATATCAGTTCAGTGGTACATTATAGGGGACTCAAACATCATCATAGGGAATAATGGTTGGATAGATTCATGCAGTTTGTCCAACACAAGTGGATATCTAGGAGGGACCACCAACAATTAGAGGTACTATTCTTTTAGCATATATAATTTCTACTGAAATATTTTTTGTTGATGACTCCCATTGTTCTATATCTCCACGAGCAATGAATGGATTGAATTTTATAATGATGAACCTGTATCCTCTACCTTGTATGGTTGATCTTTTTGACTAGTTGAGGGTGAACATGTGTCTTTTCTTAGATTTACTAATGATCAGGGTATCATCAGTTGAGTGTTTAAACTTATGATATAGTGAGGAATAGTTTCAAAATTAGTCATAGACTTTATGAGTTTGTTTTGAATTATTTCATGATTAATAACACACAAGAATTATTTTTGGATTATATGAATAGAATCTTCCACCTATACTTAAATCATCCCGCCATTGTGTTTATTGATGAAATATTGGTCTACTCTATGACTCATGATGACCATGACCAATGTCTTTACGTAAAAATGGGTTCATTAAGAGAGAACTAGCTATACTCCATGCTATCTAGATTCCAATTTTTGATTGGTCAGGTACAGTTATTGGGTCACATCATCTCAGAGCAATGGGTCTCAATAGACCTATATAAATTTTAGGTAGTGGTTTCATGGGAGTATACTAATAATGATTTCAATATCCAAAGTTTTCGTGGTTTCGTAGGATATTATCATAGGATAATTTGGGAAATTTATTTATTTTTATGACATTTTTTGAGCATGGACAATAATAAAATAAATTTGGAATGGTTCGAAGCATGTTAGACTTCCTTCCAACTGCGGAAGAAGAGTTCCACTACTTAATCGATCAAGAACAAATATGATCTAGGTGAGATGTATACAATGTGTTGTGATGCTTCTGAGATCAGTAATGAGGTAGTGATAATGCATGGATATCAGGTTATTGTGTATGGGTCATGACAGGTGAGACAACATGAATGGAATTACCCTATGTTTGATCTCGAGTTTTTTGTGGTAGTATATTCTATGTTGTGTTGGTGGTATTATCCATTGTTTGAAAAGATTATGGATTACACTAATAAAAATGGATTAAATAATATCTTTTCATTGATAGATTTACATCTCTAATAGGAGAGGTGGTATTTTTATATGCATTCATTTGATATTGATCTAGAATATACGCCTAGGAAGGGTAATTGTGACGATGACACTTTGTGCTCGAAAACAATGAATTAGGAAGTTTAGAAGCCTATTTCTGAGTGGAAGATGATGAATTTACTAGATGAGATGCATGTTGTGTTTTAGGAGAGACATCAGAATATAACTCTCATATCAGTTTTAGTGGTGTAAACACATTGGATCAAGATTAGATAGGGTCAACATGTGGAACTAGTCTATATTTCCTTGAGAGAAATCTCTAATGATGAAGTGTCACATTCTGATTAGACCATAGATGAGTTTGATAATATCTATTTTTGGGTTCTTTTTGTTGTCCCTATGAGTATACAAGATGATATAGTTCATGAATTTCATTCCACAAAATGGTTGGTACATTCGGGTTTTACCCAAATGTACAGTGTCAAATGATGATAGTTTTGTGTGTCGGACATGAAAAAGGTGATAATAGTGTTCGTGAAATATGTTATACCTATCAATATGTGAATGATAAGAATAAATGATCTACTGGTTTAAATATACCATTATCCATTTCATAATAGATGTGAGATGATTCTACAAAGGACTTCATGGTGGTTCTTATGAGGATGCCTCAGATGAATACCACTATTTGGGCGGTTGTGGAATGACTAAAGAAGGTTGCACAATTGTAACCTGTAAGGGAGACTATATTAGGGGATTAGTTGAGGGACTTGTATGTTCAGTAGATATTCCATTTGCAAGGGGTTCCATTGAGTATTGTTTTAGTCCATTTATCTCCCTTTACTTAATGCTGCTGTCAGGTCTTATTGAAGGATATTGGTACACTAGTTTTATTAAGTTTCGATTTCCACCCATATATAGATAGAAAATAGGAGCATACTATACAGAATCTTGGGAATATTCTTCAAGTGCGTGTCATAGAATTTCGTGGGTATGGGAAAGAACCTATAATTGTTGGAGTTTTCTATTAAAAGTAATTATTAGAAGACTATTATAATGGAACCATATGAGGCTCTTTATGGTAGTCCATGAACATCATATCTATTTCGGATGGATACCTGTGTGTCAAACTTGTTGGGACTAAGTCTCATAAAGGAGAAGTTAGAGCCATCTCAGATGATTAAAAACCCTATG
This sequence comes from Viscum album, assembly GCA_963277665.1. NCBI lineage: Eukaryota > Viridiplantae > Streptophyta > Magnoliopsida > Santalales > Viscaceae > Viscum > Viscum album. Next base: position 283,658,379 of record OY728153.1, on the reverse strand, counting down.
TATAACACTCATTTTAAGAATAATTAATATACTGATAGACGTTGATAACCCCTATATTTTATAGAGAGTAGTCATATATTACTTCAAGTGTTGCCTAGAATGCGTCAACATAAGATAACAAGACCGGGGAAGTTAGAACCTAGGTTTATTAGACTGTTTGAGGCTTTGGAGGAAATCAAGCAAGTGGTGTACATATTGAATCTCCCATAGAGGTTTAATTCTATGCATGATGTCTTTTATGTGTCACAAATTCCACATTATTACCCCAAACCATCTCATGCAATCGATGTGGATGATGTTGGACTTGTGATCGATATGTCATTTGATGAGAATATGATATGTGTGTTGGATCATAGTGATAAAGGGTTGCAGGTAAAATCCATGCTGATGTTTTTTGTGTTTTTGTAATATTGGAATTTTTAGAATGTAACATGGGAGATATATGTGGAAATGTTGTATAGGTGGCTTAATATTTTTACCTCTTAATCATAGAGTTTCTTGAGATTGCTACATGAGGGGGAGCTGTTATAAGATAGGTAGATTATAAGATCCCAATCATTTCTAGATATTTATTGAGCTAATTTATAGGTACCTTTTCCCCTTATTTTGTTTAGACTTTTGTTGAAGAAATTTTTGGGTGTTTTTGGGTGAAATTTTGATATTTTTGGAGGGTTTTTGGGAAGTTTATTTTAGCTGCACAGTTTTCCCAAAAGGTGGGTCCTGGCCTTGAAAACCCTATATCCTTGATGGAGAGGTATTTCATTGTTGGTTCTAGAAATTTCAAAATATACACTCTTTAATTAGTAATCATGAACCCTCTAAGATGAATTAAGATGACCATTTCCCCAGCTAATTCCTTGATGATTATAAGAGAAATCTGCACTAAAATTAAAGTAAAGATTAGGGGAGGCATTAAAATAAATAAGGATGTTATTATGGTCAAAGGGGGTGAAAGTGCAGGGTTAAAGGGTTTATTTCATGGAGGGGCACAATGGTCTTTTCACGTTTTTAAAATCCTTTATGCGATACACAGTTTTTCATCGAGTTAACTAAACATTTGAGTGGAAATTGAATAACTTTGGTAGTCTCCTGGTTAATAAAATAATGTACTAATAACTCTACCAGACATTATTAAAATTGCATGATTCATCATGATTTTCCTTATAGAAAGTAATAACTATGAAATCTATGCAATGAAAAGTCTCTATATTTTCTTTAAATCATAATGGATTACACCCATTAACATTTTAGAATAATATAATTAAGTAAATATTATAAATTTTACATGAATAAAAAACTATGGGTGTGAAGCTTCTCCAAACCAAACCACTTCTTATCCCAATAAATCCTCCCAGAATTCCCTTAGGAGTAAAACACTATAAAAATGTGTAATAAACAAAGTCACACAATTATAATTATATAGATGTGTCTCTACCCACAATCTTAATCACCATTTTATGAAAAAAATCTCAACTATGATATATTCATCACATCAAATGAGAACAATTAACCATAAAATTATATAGAAATAAAATAAGTAGAAACCCATCAATAAAAAAAAATTAACTACATAAATCATCCCACGATAAACAAATCACAAAAACCATCAATACGAATTTTCTAAATAAGAACAATATCACCAATATTATAACCAAAATCAACGAAACACATCAAATTAAAATCCTCAATAGACCATCCCACATAAATGCTTATAAAAATTAATACAGTAATTAACATTCATCATTCTATTTAATATAATAAAACTATGATTGTTTTCAATTTAATATTAATTGAAAACCCATATAAAAATTATAAATTGAATGACTTCTTAAAAAAGTAGCAACCAAGATGAATTAAAAGGAATTTCTAAATTACTATTAAAAGAATTCCCTATTATATCCCAAAAATTTTAAATTGGAATTAATGATAAAAATAAAAATAATAAAAGTAATAAATGGTGAAAAGTCATTTAGAAACATGTGATGTAAATCTATATCTATTAACACAAATTTTAATCAAAAAATATATACTTATTAGACCATCCTACAAAGGTGGGGTTCTCCCCACTATTCAGATCATTGATCAATTTAACAACAAAATATCATTAATATGATTATTAAATAACATGAATATTTAATAACAAGATAATAATTATAAAATAATCAATTAAATAAATTAAATCCACTTAAAACATAAATATAACAAAAAATTATTAACAAAGCATAAATCATTCATTAGAATAAAGTATAATAAATAAAAATTATGAGTATGAAAACAAAAAAATTAACCCATACACCTTCATGAATTCCAAAAAAAATCAATTATAAATAAGAATTTACTCATCTTGGAATCCTAATATTGAAAAACATATAAGGTCCCAACAGATCCCTTGGAACCACACAATATCATCTCAAAACACAAACACGCACACACACACAGACATATATATATACTAAATTTGAAAATTAATCAAAATAAAACCATATAAAATAAAGAAAAAAATAAAATAATTAATAGTGACTAAAATTTAAAATGAATCATTCCTATAGATTTCATATTAATATAAAACTAAAATTTGTCAGAAAATATAAATAAATTGAGATACTATTTCAAACCAAATAACTATTCCAAAACTACATTATAATATAATCATCGTTGTCCTAAATACTCATAAATTACTTCATTCCATAAAAACATCCAAATTATATGAAACTTGGTTAAATCCTACCGCTAATAAAAAAATTAATGCAAGGGAAAAGGCAATCGTTAAGATAAGAGCATTTCAACATGTAGCATTCTAATCAAAACCAACATAATTAGTAATGACAAAAACAAAATCCCCTAACACCCATTAAATCATTTAATTAGATTAATTGTAACACCCTGACACTAGTAACTTAGAGATGATGTAAATTTTACTATAATGGGATAAAATACAAGAGGTCAAATTATGAAGGATCAAGTATATTAGTAGTCATGAGAGACTAGTCACATAACTGATTCTCTAATTATATATGAAAATATGTAAAAAAATCTAAAAATTCAAGTGAGAACATTATTATTTCTTCTTGTACTTCCTTTATTTCATTCATAGATCCCTTCTTGTTATCCAATGTAATTGAAAAAATTATAAAGGTTGATCTCAGATGCTTAATAGGGGAGAGAATAAAACATAAGAAATCATAGGATAAATATATAATGAATAATCGGGAAGATAAAAACAATAATATAATATTCTACATAATATATATCATAGAAAGGAGACTAAATTCATATATGACATATAAATATAAATAATCACACCGATAAGAAAATCTAGTTACATAATGATAAAATGTATTTTTTCAGAATTCATAATTTTACCATCAAAGCCACATCCGAAGACAACATACGTAAATAGTTAAGGCATACATTGAATACCCAAATGATATTTAATCATGAGACTTACTAATGCATCGAAGAGAAATAATGGGCCCCAACCCTCACATAATAAGTCTAATGTAATCATTATATTTATTTAGTCAATATCATTTCAATATATTCTCATCATAAACATTCATATTGAAAACAAGTATGTAATGTTATTATTTTCCAAAATCAATAAATTGAAAAACATTATCATAATACAACTAGAGTAATATAGATGATTGTTGCATTTAATTATATCCCTATAAAATCATATTATTCATCCAATGATGTTAATATAGATTAAAATACTTTTACAAGATCACTATAACATTTTTAGGGGAAATACACTTTTCATATTGAAATTGCTTATTTAAAAAATAAAAAATAAAAAATATTATGAAATTTTTTTATTTGAAAATAAACATTAAAAAAATTAAAATAAGAATCATGTAAATAATGAGTCATGATTGAATGAAAACTCATTTGTGTGGAATGAATTAAAACAAATATTCCATTCACACTTTGAGTAAAAAGTACCTCATTTGGAAAATGAAAAGATGACTAATTTTATGATTTTTTATATAAATTCATGCATGGATAGAAATGAATTTAATAAATCATTATAGAACATAAAAGTAATTATTGGGATCATTTTAATGATAATATTAGCAAAAAAAAATATTAACAATCAAATTGAAAATTAATGTCGTTTTTTCCATTAAATAATCTTTCAAAAAGTTTGAGGACATAGAAATAGTAAAATGAAAGAAAATATTATCATTCATAGAAATATATATATAGTATTAAAATAATTTTTTTAATATAAATATCATATAATTTCCCAATTGAAACATAAACTGAAACAATCTAGAGTTAGGATGACATTATAAAAGAAACTCATACGTCAAATCTGACATTCCTTGTATGTGATTTTAACCTCTTATATAATCAACTAAAATTATTTATAATTAAATAGTAGAAATATTTAAATACTTATAATATAATATATTTTACAGTTATGACATTTGAACACCCATTTAAATTTTCATTCAGTATAAAATCATGGTTTTTATGTGTCTACTTCTTTATTTTTCATGTATGTTTCGGTTCATATTTATAGTAATTTCATCTATCTATGGGTTTATAATATATAATTTTAATCATGATATAGATATAATAAATATATATTGTGTACATATATATATGTATTCATCCATGTAATTAATAAATGAAAATTAATCACAACGCTTCTTGGATTTGATAGTCCACATGTATGCACGAGTGATGGTGTCATTTTTTAACGGGTGGAAGGGTATTTAGATAAATCATATATTATATTTATAAAATAATAATTATTTAATATATATCATATATATTTATATATTCATTAGTTATATAATTTTAAACATCCATGTAATGTGGTTTTTTAAAATGAATTACACCGTAACATGAAGACACTATGACTTAATAATGGATGCACGATGATTTAATTTTCCATTAGATTGAAATGATTATGAAAGTTATTGATCAATATAAATAATAACCTATTTTTATATTTATTAAATTGTTTTTTTATTTTTTTATTATTTCAATTGATTTAGGGGACATTGAAGAAGAAATAAACTTTGAAAGAGTTAGTGCAAGCGATTACCCTTATTTGAAGGACCTCCTTTGGCTTACACATTATGCCTTCATAATATGGTGTTAGGGGAAGAGAATAAGCCTAATAACGAATTTATGGAATATTAGAATGTTTTTGGGAATCTTTTTTTCATCTTATAGGGATAAATAATTAGGAATAAGTGTGGATATTAGGGGCATTTTATAAGTTAAAAGAGGAGAAGACAAGAAATTACTTAATCGATTTAAATAATATAAGGTCAATTTCATGTGAATGTGGTTAAAAATGTAAATTAAATTTATTTTTATATAATATATGTTCTAAATATATTCAAAAAATTATATTTATACTTATTTATGATTCATTTTAACTCATATCTCTTTATTTAACTGCTCTAGAATACCCTTCATAACCCTAATCATGACAATGATTTTATACTATTTTTACTATCCATTAATGGAAAAATTAATCTAAAAATATTAAATAATATTAATTATCCTGATTAAAAATATTTAATATATTTTCAATTATTTAATTTTCTGTAGTAAAATAATTAATTTTAATATATTTTAAAAAAAGCAATTGAAATTATTTTTCAAAAAAAATGTTTACTTAAAGTATTAAATATATTTTATAGAAAAAAAGAATAATATTGATTATAGTAGATATAATTAGATTATGTTATAGAAATGGATACTATAAAACATAAATAATCATTGTATAAACCATACTAAGAAAAAATAAATAAAAATATTCTTTGTTTTGACAAATTAATTACTTTGATTTCCAAAATGTTAAACATACATTTTTATGTTCAAAACTATATTTCTATATTAATTATATTACGTCGAAAATATTATTTTTTATATAAAAAGGTTTAATAAAAATTTAGGTTGTTATTATATCATTATAATTTCATAAATGTGTTAGTTTATTTAAAATCTATATGTTTCACTATACAAAAAAAATGAACTATTTTTAAAAAATCTCAAAAATTCAACCTATGATAACATAGAATATATTAATTCAAAAATGTAAATAATTTCATCAAATTAAATTTCTAAATATTTTTAGTTTGGGTTTTAATATCATTCATAATTAATTTTATATTAAATGGACAATTATTTCAATATAAAGAAAAGCATAATATAATTGAAGCATAGGTGGTTAATTTCCACCCTTAAAAACATTCATCATAAAAGTTAACCGAATACAACCTCATGAATAGGTTTGGGTAGTTCTTTAAAACATCATCTTTAGGATACCATATCATCTCATCTGTATTCTGATTTCTCTGAATAATCTTTTTCAACAGAGTTATCCAATTACTCAAAAATATTTATCAATTGTCATGAATTCAGATATAAACATCATGGTAAGATAAATATGGTTTCAATTATATTGTTTAAGATACTAAAATTTTCTAGAAATGTATCGAACTCATTTATAGGTAATATTTTTACTTTTTTTATTAAACATTCGTTGATCCATGTCTTTCATGGATTTTTTTTATAAAATATAGAAGTTCTTTATTGGTTTTAGGCTGTTCACATTTTTCCAAAATTGTGTGACCTACCCTATTAAATAGTGAAACCTAGAAAAGAGAAGGACCACATGGTTGGCACATGACTTGTTAAACTTTTTTACCTCTTATTTGTAACTATAAAACCCTATAGAAGAGGCATGCAGTTAGGGCACACGATTTAGATGACCGAAATCCCCTTCCCATAAAACTGTCTATGAGAAATTAATTTCGCTAAAAAATTATTTTGAAATTAAAAAACCCATAGGTCTTCAAACTAATTCAATATAGATCAACCCTAACTCATTAGTCCAATTTTGGGAGGCTCCCAAATATATTACATGTATTTCCAAACTATATTCTTAATGAATCTAAGAAAAGATATAAAATTTTTCACCTCTCCCAGATTTGGTTCTAGATCTAATTATTCATCGGGTTCTTGGTTATTCTACTTCAATTGAAGAATTCCATTAGCGAAAAATCATAAAAAATATTATGGCAGGTTGTCTAAAATTCAAATCTCATACCCTTGATTTAATTATGTGTATGAAATTGTGAAATTTCAGTTTGCATAACGGGGAAAATTCATCAGATATTGAATTAATTTGAATTAAATATCCATGTGATAAGGAATTGGGTTAAATTGGGGTAAATTAAAATTAGTAGAATTTTATAAATTTGTTGGTTAATTATTTAATGGGATATTGTGATTGTGGACACAGAAATAAATTTTGATTGTGTAATTCGTCAGTTAATGTGATTGTGATGTAATTGAAAATGATAGTTTTGAGATGGTTGGTTTAACCATAATGGGTTAATGGATTTTATGATTTAAATAATGAAAAATTGTTTAATAGTCAGCTTATCATGTAATTCAATTTTTTTAATGCATTAAAACATGATTTCTTTTACAATTGAGATGGTATCCATGATGTAATGTGATAAAAAGTATTTAATGTTTATTATCATTGATCGATTTGATATATGTGATATATGTTTGAATGATTCATATACATGTGTGAGTCATAGAATGATGCTACAAAAACCCAGATGCGATTTCCTGATATAAAAGTGTTGGGAATGGTGTGATGCACCAAATAACTATATATAATTTACTGATAAACAGAGTGTGAGATAGGGACTGCTACTCCAAATACTCTTGGGGTACACGACATAGCATTCTAGGCCCCCAATGTAGACATTGGATTATAGTTCCATGTGGACGTGATTTTATGTTAAAATGAAATTGATAAAGGAATCCTTGTATAAAATTAATTGTGATTATTTTTGGGATATGGTTCAATCTCTGGCATAAGACAATATAGGTATTGATTTGTTTGGTGTCCTCATGAAACCTAAGTTTATGTGGTTTATATAATGAAAAATTGAAGATGTAATCCACATACATTATTGAATGTATTTTATTCATTATACAGTTGTATCTTCGGTTATTTACTGGATACTATTTTAGACAATATTGTTAGTGGCCTTTTTATTTTTTACTCACTCCCTACTCTAGATAGATGATTGGAACCCGAATAGACATATTGTTTTCATGACATGATCTGGGAAAGATCCAAATGTTATATGGATGTGTTGGAAATGATCATGGATGAGGGAACTAGACAAGATATGAGAACCCAATTGGATTTTTCAGTATATTTATTTTATGGGTTATATTAGACACCTAAAACATATTATACATGAATTATATACTGCATCGGTTTTAGGAATTTTATTAATGTTTTGATTATCATGTAATACTGGTATTATTCAGATTATGGTTACTAAATTGGATATTTTTTATTTAAATACATTGTTATGAAAATTGATAAATAGAGTATAGTCTCCCCATGATCCATATTAGACCCTCGCTGATAGTAGGCTACCTCTGTTGTATAAATAGGCATGCCTGAGGTCATGTATCCAACTGGCTCGGGACATTGGAATTTGGGACTCGGGTTGGGATGTTACAAACTGGTATTAAAGAAAGATTTATTTTCATTTACTTTGGCTTACTATTTAGGAAAGATGAATATAAGTATAAGATGAGTCAACTCTTGGTTAAGAGATCATTCATTAGAGTAACAAATCAATTTAGGATGATAATGGCCAAGTACTCATGGTAATATTTTTTTTATTGATGATTTTTGTTATAGTTGGATACTATTTCTCTTCATGTGATGTACTTGTTGTGAGATGTGATTATTGTTTTTGAAATTTTATGAAATTTGACTAGTTTCTTGGTATAAAATATGAGTTGCATATTAATTCATCATTATAGGTACTCATGATATTTATGGGACATGCATCATTGTAGGCACGTACGAGAAAAGAGGGTTTTAGTTAAGTTGTTAAATGATGATGATTGTATTTGCTAATGAAATTAACTGAAAAAGGTACCTAATTTAGAATTGAAAATTTCAAGATAATGAAAATTTGGAAAATGAGTGTCTAAAGAGGATCATGAATAATTAGAATTTGTTTACCCTTTTATCATATACCTAGAGAGGGGTGGTTAAGCGTAGTTATAGTGCCATGGGTTTTACATTGAAGAATGGTTTGAGAAATTACATGTTATGGATTCATGTGAAAATTATAAATGTGTTAATGTTGTGTAATATGTCATAATATATGTGTTTAGAGTTGTAGAGCTATTCCACTATGTCGATTATTGTTGATAGGATGTAAAGTGGTTATTGTTTAATATGATCCTCCAATAGTGGAACCCAAGGCACTAATTGTGTGGAGGGATGGATCTGGGTAGTTTTTCCATGATAACATTTGCTCACATAATTCAGTTTATAGAGAGAGAACATGAATGGGTTGTGAAGAGTATGTCTGACCTGAAATATGATTTTGAACTAAAACATCATTCAACATTTACTAAATTGGGGGGGGGGGGGGTTAGAGGTAGTTGAGTTATGGATTTAGAGTATCTAGAAGATCCTATACCACCATGAGAATCATGTTGATAATAAATCCAAGATGAATTCTAATATGTCATTTGGTTAGGTGATTCATTGGTGGGAAATGTAATCATAGGATGGAAGACTAGAGAATATGTAGTGGGAAGACATTCTAGGGAAGATTAGGAAGAACGGATTCCCTGAGATTCTTAGCTAGGAGAGTGAAGATGAGTTTATGATGTTGACCCAAGAGAGAATATTTGTGATGGAAAAAATTAGACACTTTTGAATTTCAATGCTTTGATCCAGTGTTGTTAGTGTATGATGATACATTGGAAGAGTGGTTTTAGGATGGGATTAAATGTGAAATTATGTCCCAACTTAACATCTTCATGATGAAAATGTTTTTAGAAGTGGTAAGTTAGTCTCTCATATCTAATGGGAACCTGAAGGAGTATTCCTATGGGGGATAGGTGGCTTCTTCTGGATGAACAAGAGGTTCATTTTTTGAGAGTAGGATGCATAATTTTGATAGTGTTGACCAGATAATTTAAAATAAGAGTGTTCAAATGGAAGGATCAGTTACTCAAGATCTTACTCAAGCAATCTGTCACTAGTGTGGTCGGTCGGGTCACTTTCTTGTATAGTACCCTAACAACGTGTAGAGTGATGAGACTACAATAGTATGTTACATCTATATAGTTTTTGTAGGAGCCCAAAATGGATGAGTAATGATGGAGGATCTAGGAAGAATCAGAGTGCTATAAATAGGGCCACCAACCCCATATCAGTCAGGTATTTGGAGTTTTACTATCCATGGTGGTTGGGGAAATGGATGAGGTAAATCAGGGAAAGAGATCTCATATCAGTAGAGCGGCACATCATAGGGGACTCAAACATCATGATAGGGAATAGTGGTTGGATAGTTTTATACAGTTTGTCCTACACAAGTGGATAGCTATGATAGACCACCAACAATTAGAGGTACTATTCTTATAGCATATATAGTTGCTACTGACATATTTGATGTTGATGAATCTCATTATTTTATATCTCCATGGCCTATTAATGGGTTGAGTTTAATAATGAAGAACCAATATCCTCTTACATGTATTTATTATCTTTTTTACCAGTTTCAGGGGAACATGTTTCTTTTCCTAGATTTACATATGATCAGGGTATCATCAGTTGAGTGTTTGAACTTATGATATAGTGAGGACTAGTTTCAAAATTAGGCACAGACTTTATAAGTTTGTTGTGATTTCTTTAATGATGAATAATACAGAAGAACTATTTTTGGGTTATTTGAATAGAATCTTCCACTTATAATTAGATCATCTTGCCATTGTGTTCATTGATGAAATGTTGGTGTACTCTATGACTCATGATGACCACGAATAATGTCTTTACATAAAACTGGGTGCATTAATAGAGCACTAGATATACTCCATGCTATCTAGATGCCAATTTTGGATTGGTGAGGTACACTTATTGGGTCCCATCATCTCAGAGCAATGGGTCTCAATAGACCTACAAAAAGTTTAGGTAGTGGTTTCATGGGAGTATACTAATAATGATTTCAATATCCAAAGTTTTCTGGTTTCATAGGAAATTATCATAGGTAAATTTGGGAAATTTATTTCTTTGTATGACATTTTTTTAGTATGGCCAATAAGGGAATAAATATTGAATGGTTCGAAGCATGTTATAATTATTTCCAACTGCGGAAGAAGCATTCCACTACTTCACCGATCATGATCCTATATGATCTAGGTGAGATGTATACAATGTGTTGTGATGCTTTTGTGATCAGTAATGGGGTAGTGAGAATTTATGGAGATCATTTTATGGTGTATGGGTCATGATAGTTGAGACAACATGAATGCAATTACCCTATGCTTGATCTCGAGTTCGCTGTGGTAGTATATTCCATGTTGTGTTGGTGGTATTATCTATTGGTTGAAAAGATTATGGATTACACTAACCCAAATGGATTAAATAATATCTTTTCACATATATATTTACATCTCTAACATCATAGGTGGTATTTTCATATGCATTCATTTGATATTGATCTAGAATATACACCTAGGAAGGGAAATTGTGACGATGACACTTTGAGCAACAAAACATAGACTTAGGAAGTTTAGAAGCCTATTTATGAGTGGAAGATGATGAATTTTCAAGATGAGATGTATGTTGGGTTTTTGGAGAGCTGACAAAATATAACCCTCATATCAGTTTTAGTGGTGTCTACACATTGGATCAAGATTAGATAGAGTTAACATGTGGAACTAGGCTACATATCCTTGAGAGAAATCTCTAATGACGAAGTGTCACATTCTGATTAGACCATATATGAGTTTGAGAATATCTATTTTTGGGATCTTGTTGTTGCCCCTATGATTATACAAGATGATATAGTCCATTAATTTCATGCCTCAAAATGGTTGGTACATTTGGGTTTTACCCAAATGTACAATGTCAAATGATGATAGTTTTGTGTGTCAGACATGAAAAATGTGATAACTGGGTTCGTGAAATATGTTATATCTATCAATATGTGAAGGATAAGAATCAATGATCTACTGGTTTAATTCTACCTTTATCCATTACATAATGGATGTGAAATAATTATATAAAGGACCTCAGGATGGTTCTTCTGAGGATGCCTCAGATGAATGCCACTATTTTGGGTGGTTGTAGACCGACTAAAGAAGGAACCACAATTGTAACCTATAAGGGAGACTATATTAAGGGATTAGTAGGGGGACTAGTATATTCAATAGATATATCATTTTCATGGGGTTCCATTGAGTATTGTTTTAGTCCATTTCTCGCCCTTTACTTCAAGCTTCTGTCAGGTCTTATTGAAGATTCTTAGAAAAATGGTTTTATTAAGTTTGGATTTCCACCCATATATAGATGGATAGTAGGATAATACTATATAGGTGCTTGTGGATATGCTTCAGTTGTTTGTCTAAGACTTTTGTGGGTATGGGAATGAACCTAGAATTGTTGGAGTTTTCCTATAACATTAATTATCAGAAGAATATTATGATGGAACCATATGAGGATTTTATGGTAATACATTAACATCACATCTATGTTGGATGGATACATCTGTGTCAATTTTTTTGGAAATAAGTCTCATATAGGAGACGTCGGAGCTAGTTCAGATGATTCAAAACCATATTTATAAGACTCATTTTAGGAATAATTCATATATTGATAGACGTCAATAACCCCTAGATTTTATAGAGAGTAGTCATGTATTCCTTAAGGTGTTTCCTAGAATTTGTGAACATAGAATAACAAGACTGGGGATGTTATAAGCTATGTTTATTAGACTATTTGAGGCTTTGGAGGAAATCGAGCTATTAGTGTGCTAAATGTATCTTCCATAGAGGTGTTATTCTATGCATGGTGTCTTTTATGTGTGACAAATTCAACATTATAACCCCACACCATCTCATGTAATCGATGTGGATGATGTTGGACTTGTGATAGATATGTCATTTGAGGAGAATCTGATATGTGTGTTGGATTATAGTGAGAAAGGTTTGCATGTTAAGGCCATGCCGATGTATTTTGTGTTGTTGTAATATTGATGTTTTAAGAAGGAAACATGGGAGAGATATGTGGAAATGTGGTATAGGTGGCCTAATATTTTTACCTCTGAATCTTAGAGTTTCTTGAGATTACAACATGACGGGGAGTTATTATAATATAGGTAGATTATAAGATCCCAATCATTTATTGATATGTATTGAGCTCTTTTATAGGTACCTTTTTCCCTTATTTTGTTTAGACTTTAGTTGAAGAAACTCTTGGTTGGTTTTGGGTAAAATTTTGATATCTTTGGAGGGTTTTTGGAAGTTCATTGTAGGCGCACAGTTTTTCCAAAAGGTGGGTCCTGGATTTGAAAATCATGTATCCCCAATGGAGATGTATTTCGTTGTTGGTTCCAGAAATGTCAATATATACACTGTCTAAGTTGTAACCATGAACCCCCATAAGAGAGCTGCATAGATTGGGTGCATAGTTTGGAAAACTTTGAGCCCCTAATCAGGAAACCATGGGTGGATAATTAATATCTTTAAACAATTGTTTTAAAACTCAAAAAATCCCCCATCCATCACCCTAATTTCACCTGACTCAACCCTAACTCATTACTCTAATTTTAGATATGCATAGATTGATTAAAAAATCTTTTGAACTCTGTTTTTGAAGAATATAAGTCCAAATTGATGAATCTGAACCTCCACCCTACATGGATCAAGAACTTATTCTTCATCATGTTCATGATTTTTCTACTTCAATTAATGATTTCTATGGGTGAAAACTCATCAAAAATCTTGGGGTAGGTTGTCTAAATTGAAAATACCATAGTCTATATTTAATTACAATTATGTAATGGTAAAAATATTATTTCCAAGATTCGGATATTGAATTAGTGATTGAATTGAATTAAATTTAATTTCATTATGATAATGAATTATGTTTCATTTTGGGTAATTGGAGTTGGTGGAATTGGATTAATTAATCTGTTAATTATTCAATGGAATATTGTGACTGTGAAATTGATGGGAAATTGTTTTTATGAAATTGGTCAAGTAATCTGATTATGAATTAATTGAAAATAAAAATAAAGAGATGGTTGGATTATCCATAAAGTGATAAGGAGTTATATGTTTTAAACAATGAAAATGGTTAATGGTGAATTCCTCATCAAATTCCATGTGATTTTATTGTTGAACTGCAATTTCATTGATCATTGATGTTGCATCCATGATGAAAATTGTTAAAAATGATTTATTGTTGATTAAACTTGATTGATATGATATATGTGATATATATGTGATTGATTGATATATGACTATGTGACATATCATGATCCTCAAAATAACCATATGTGATTGCCTGGTATACATGCGTGGCACTAAGATTTATGATCAAAATACCAATATGTGATTGAATGTTAAATAGGGTGTGAGATAGGTACTAATGCTTCAAATACAAACTGGGTGCTAGACGTGGCATTCTAGGAAAAAAAAGTTGGCATTAGACCTTAGTTACATGTGATTGTGATTTGATGTTTAAATGAAATGGATAATAAAATCCCCTAATATAATGAATTACAATTCATTATGTAATATGGGTTAAAATTCAGCACAAGCTGGAGAAGATATTGATTTGTTGGGTGTCCTCATGAACAAAATGTTTATGGTGTTAACTAAATAATAATTGAATATGTAAATTTTTCATCTAGTTTCTTATATTTTATTCATTATAGAACTACATACACTGTTATTGAAAAGATATTTATTTAGATGATGGAGGTGGTGGTCTAATGAGTTGTAGTCACACCCTACAATAGCTTCATAATAATTCCTTGAATATACTTCATGTTTTCATGATAGGATAAATGAAAATGGACCTCTTTAAATGGAAATGTTGGTATGGGGAATGGATGAGGGAACCCAACATGTAGTCAGAATCCACTAGGAGTTTTCAATTTCTTTATTTATATATTTCCATTAGACACTATAAACATATTATGGAATGACATTGCTACAGATTTAGTTTTGTATATTTCATTCACATATTGATTATCATGTTTTACTAGTATTATTTTGACTATAGTTATTCATTTTTCTATTGTTTGTTTACATCCACTGTTCTGATGTTTTTATAAAGAGGGTATACTCTCCCCGTGATAGATATTAGAACCTTGCTGCTAATTGGTGGCCTTCAGTGTATGGGGAGGTGTGCCTATGGTCATGTGGCCAACTAGATCAGATAACTGACATGTTTTACCAATGATGGGACATCAAATATTTCATTAGAGTTTATAAAATGAATTTGGAATAACATGTACTTACTTAATAAAAAAATATAGAACACATCATGATCTTTAAAGAGTAGAGGTGTAATTTCTAAAATACAATTCATTACTCTAATTATTTCTAGATTTTCCAAATGAATGATGTACCTTGGGCATAGTTTTCCTTTCTTTTTGATCCTTATAACACCCTTCTATGATGATAACATCATGATAACAAATTATCTCCCATGAAATTATAAATCCATCACTCAATTACTAGAATATTTTTTTATATACTTTGATATGAATTTATATGATTTGGAATATCATTCACTTGCATTGATGTCATCTCCTTATGATCTGGACCTATAAGCATATATTCCCCAACATTGTATAAACAAGAAGGTGAATCAAACTGATCTATATACAATGCCTGATATAATTCCATTTAAATGATTGAATGGAAGATATTATTATAAAAAATTACCCTAAAGGTAAATATTTATCCCATATAACATTAAATTCAATCATGCATGAACAAACCATATAGTAAAATATCTAAATATTCTTATTAGATACACATCAATTTGAGGATGACAATTGGTGCTAAAATTTTGATCAGTGTCAAGAGCATTATGAAAAATCTTCTAGAATTTTTATTTTTTACATTAGATCACAAGAATATACAATTAAAATAGGTACACCATTAAGTATTATAATTTCATTAATATATATTTTTGAGTGGTCCTCCTAATTTAGATCTTTTCTTATAGCTAAGAAATGTGATGACTTGGTAAGGAGACCAAAAATAACCCATATAGAAACATTATTTGTTTGATACATTCTCAATACAATGAAAAATTCAATAGTAAAATCATCATATTTATACATAATAATAAGTAGATCTTCTATGATTCCATTAGAGTAATTTCATTTTGTAATTACCAATTGAGAAAACAAGTATCTTGATATATAGTAATTAATTTATCATTTTATATTATCCCATAAAAATAATATTTCAAATCAGAATACATTTTTGGTATACCATGGTATATATAGAAATTTTATATATGGGAATCATCTAAAAATTCTATTTTTAGCTTTGACATGGATGGAATGCATAACCTATTTCCAAATTTCATTATATTATCTCCATAGATTATGCATAAAAACATCCCATCATCAATGAAATTGATTTTATTCTCAATATTCTTATCATATAGCTATGAATTTTTTATTTTATCTAATAGGGGTCGTTTGGAAATCATTTCTAGTAGATGTGAAATTTCTCAGTCCTTAATGATTTCTATATCAATCGTCACTAAATCTATGATTATTGAATATTTAAAAATTTTCATTAAAGTAAAAACTCCACGAACATTAATAATCAATGCACAAACCATTTTATTTTCCTTCTCAGCGAGGTTGTGTATTGAGAAATCATACTCATTGAGTAGTAATATCCATCACCATTGGATCATGTTGATCACTTTCTATGAGAATATGTATTTAAAATTCATGTGATATGTATATATTTTATTTATTTTACCATTAATATAATTCCTATATAAATTAAATGACAATATTATGGCTACTTACATAAGATCATGGGATAGATAATTTTGTTCCTAAATTATTATCTTCATTTATGAATAAGCAACAAATCAATTATTATATAGATGATTAAATCTATGTCCTTTCATTAATGAATAAAATTATATCACAAATACATCCCTTATATTTGGTGAAGTCAATATAAACGAATTAAAAAATATTATCATTAATTTAATAAAACATTTATTACATTCTTTTGACAAAATAAACATTACCCATAGGTCAACTTGTTTAACAGGGAAGCTAGTGGAAGAAACCGTTTTAAAAAGTCATCGATCGTAACTTGTTAATCCAAGAAAACTATGTACGTTGATTATGTTAATTACTATATTTTATCCCATCAATGAATTTTTATTTTAACGATCAACTAATATTTAATCCATAAAGATAATTTTCCGATGATAGAAATAACGTTTTTCCCAAATTTTAATTTTCTAAATTTCCCATATAACATATTTTTTTTGAAGAAAGTTAACGATGATTCAGAAATGAATATTATTATTATCATAGATTTTTTTGTATCTAAATATATATTCCATAAATATAATAATGAAATTATTTAGACAATCCTTGAATACTCTATTCATTAAATCAATAAAAACAAATGGTGCATTAGTTAATCCAAAGGGAATTATTATAAATTCATAATGTTCCTACCCCTTATAAATGGTCATAATTATAATATCTTCTATATTTACTTGTATTTGATGATAAAAAAAAGATAATCATGCATTATAAAATAATGGTCACCATTTTGTTGATAAAATAAGCCATTAATGTGGTGAGGATATTCCTTGTTATTTATTGAAATTGCATTAATTTCCCTATAATCGATGCAAAACCTCATAGAACAAACATTATTTGTATAAAAATGAATAGAGGATTCCCATTGTGATAAAATAGGGTGTATAAATCCATTATCACACAAATAATATAGTTATTTCATTAGTTCCACTAATTACACTATGTCTATCCCATATGGAGACTAAGGTGAAGGTTATTTATCAGATATAAGAAAAATGGAAAAGTAAGGTTTATGATCACGTTGTTTTCTATGTAGTTTTTTAAGTAACAAATAAATATATTCATACAAAATAGTTATATTTAATATTTCAATGATGCCTTTTTCATTCATAAATTGGGTCCACTCTTCTTCACAATTAATTTAATTCAGAAGAGATACAGGGGGTGGATTCAAATATGAACAATTTGATATACTCTACCCTATTAAGATATTAGATTCCATATCTCCATAAAAATTCATATTCGACTTATACCTAAAATAAATAATCACATTATAATTTGAAATATAATTCATTTAAATGATTATATTATAGTAGAACATAGTTATAATAATTAATTTTTTAAATAGAGTATGTGTGAAAGTCATAATGGGAACTGAGTAACATATTTAATGATATTTCAATTGGGATTATTGATTTAAAATTAAATTATTAATATATTAGTGAATATATATTTTTTAAAGAAAACCAAGAAGATATAAAAGTGAATGAATATACAAAATCCAATAAATACATATCTAAATTTGAGGCTACAATCCATGCCAATGAAACTACAAATATTGGAACATAAAACTCCGTTTTAGTGATCTCATGAACTTGGACAATCTCTACGGTACTTTTATAATGAAATTTTCTTTGACACTTGGATCGTTCAACAGAATAGTTACACATATTCTTACAGTCGAAGAATTCATCATTGTAAGCTTCTATCATTACCTTTCAATCAAGATCTCAATGGTCTTTCTCTTTATACTTGAAGAAAAATCCAATTATCATCAAGTATGTTCTATGATGTTTCTTTTCAAAATTATTAAAATTTGGAAATTCCAAATTCCCCTTATTCCTTTTTGACGTAATTCATTTTCCATAGAGCACAACCACACAGTTCATTTCTTATTCTCCTTTGTAATCAAAAGACTTGGATAATTTTTTCTCTATGTTGATAGAAATTAATAATATATCCTCACATATAGAAACATTATATGAGAATAACACCCATTTAAAGGATATTCTTTCATTCATAAATGAAATGATCAATATTAATTCTTGTGTTTCAAAAATAATTTGTAGAATTAGTTTCTATCATTTTAATAAATTCTTCATATTCAATAAATTTTTATCCATTATTTTTCACGTGGTTGAGGAATTAACTCTACTTATTTATCTTTGTTCAGAAAGAAAGTAATTTTTGAAGAACATATGCTTTAGTTTATTCCACATCGTACTATTTATTTGTTCCAACTCCTTAGTGATATGTATCAATGAAAAAAATTGACTGAAATCTCTTTTAAATTATTAAACTATCATGATAAAATTATCTCTTTTTATACTTCTTGAAGTGAGAAATATCTTCTTCAGTGACTTGATCCATTTCTCAACTACAAATGGTTTAGTATCCCTATTAAAATATGGAGGTTGTTATAGCATGAATAGGTCTCAAATTGTTTCACCATATTGAAGTTTAGAAGGATATTAAGGAAGGTTATTAGTCATAACCAAAGTCATATTCCCCAATATAGTTATAAATTTTTTAGCTCCGTATATATTTCGAGTTTTCCATTCATTGTATTTCTTAGGAGGTGAATTCCTAAAAAAAATTTGGGTATTGATATGATTTCCTTTCATTACACTATGTTAAATTTATAAAAAATGTAATATAATTAATAATCAAATAACATTATGACTTTTAAATCCTAGTATATGATTCTAAATCTGTTGTATCGCTTAACAAAAAGTAAAATTTTCTCCATATATATTTTCAAAATCATACAATTTTTATCTTTGGGAATATATTCTACTTAAAAAAATATTTTGAAATATTTCATAATGGTTTGTAAATAGAATATAAATAAAATAATCATATTCTTCTAATGTGTGTTTCTAGGTATGTAGTCTTAGGCCCACTCATTATGGAAAAATGATGACTAAGTTAATAACTATTTTACACATTTAAGAGTTTTTTTGCTGAGGTTTATTTATTCTATATCGATATCTCAATTCTAGTACCTATATTGGTGTTTATTTTATAGGAAAATGACAAAATATATATATAAACAAAAAATTATGACATTATCCTACACATAGAATTATTCTTGAGTCTTTCATAGTGTTATGTTCTAAAATATATGTTTTCCTAAATCTTATGCCCAAGTATTTTTCTAAAAATCCAATTATACAAAATGTTTCACTCAAACTCTTGTAACCTGAAGATGGATATATTGTCAGAAACTACAAGGGATCATATCTGAATGGATTGAATAGTTTAGTAGTTTTGGAAACTAGTTACATTAATTATTCTCCCATTAAAAATGAAAACATGAAATAAAACCAAAAAATTAGAGTTGTAACATTTTTATTTCATCTAGTAAATCAATGATATCATTCATAGTTCTAGTCATGGAATCTTGTTTAATGGAAAAAAATATTTCATTAGCGTAGATTCTTAGTAAGGGAAGGTGTATAGTATAAGATATCATATGATAAATAAATGATGAAAAATATTCCAATGATAAATAATAATAATGTATTTCAAAAAATATATATCATAAAAGATAAAAACCATGGGTAACATAATAATATAAATAATCAAATGGATAAGAAAAAATATATAATGATAGAATTCTTAATTGGTCATCATAATGTTACCATCAAGGCATCACACCAATACATCACACATAAATAAGTAAGGAATTTGCTAAAAACACATGCTTGTATATCTCATGAGTCCTAATGATGTATCAAGGATATATAAAAGGCCCTGATTGTCACATAATAATTCTTATAAAGTATTAATATGATTTAAATTAATAAAAATTGAATATACATTAAACATAAGTATTTTTTTAAAAAAATAACATAAAAATGTAAATATTTTAAACAATACAAAAATATATCAACATGAATATTATATATCAACAGTAATATTTTGAATGATATAATTATAATATATCACTAAAAAATAATAATATTTATCAAATTATATTAACGTAGTCGAGAATAATCTTAAGATATCACTATAATATTTCTTGAGAAAAATACCATTTTCATTTGGAAATTAATTATTTAAAATCCAAAAATTTCCCAAACATTAAGAAAAACCTTTTCTTTAAAATAATTCATGGAAACATATAAATTAAGTTTCATTGAAATTAATATCAATGATGGTGGTAATATCATTTTGTTTGATAAGTGTTAATACCAGTATTTTGTTCACACTATCAGTAAATAACACCTCATTCAGAAAATAAAAAGAAGCTTCCATTTAAGAATTTTTTTAAAAAATTAATATATGGGTAAAATTGAATTTAATCAACATTTGGATTATATAAAAATCATTCATGAAATTTTATTATAAAAAATATGGATATGGAAGTATTGGATTATCGACAGAATAAAAAATAATATTTTTTCTTAAAAATGATCTTTCAGAATTTTTTGCACTTAAAAAGAGTAAAATGAATGTAAAACATGTAATTAATATAAATTAAAGGATTATAGTTGAATAAATGTAATTTAATATTTAAATATCATATAATTCATCTAATTTAAATAAAAACATAAATAACCATAAATTTTTATGAAATTGTGAAATAAACACTTACCTTAGGTCCATATTGCTTCATAACATCTTTTAACTTATATTATAATAAATTTAAATTTATTATTATTCTATAATAGAACCATTTACTTACTTATAATATCATATATGATCCACCTGTCACATTTCAACATTTTTTTATCAATAATTCATTATTGAAATCATCGTATCTGAGTGTTGAATTTTTCATTTTTCATATAGGTTGTTATCTTTTAGTTTTAATCCTTGTTTTTTATATGGTTAAATCATCAAAAAATGTTAATAATAATATAAATATATTATATATTACTTACATATACATATATATTTAAATCAAATATGAATTTAATCATTTAAAAACGAATCACATTACTTTGTGGATGTGCTTGTCCACACATATGCTTGAGCACCAGTATCATTTTTAATGTATAGAAGGATAAAACGATAAATAATATATTATATTTATAGAATCATAATTATCTTATTAATATCATATGTATTAATTATTTCAAAATTAATTACAATCCATGTATATTGTCGATGTAAGGTGAATTACATCGTTACTTGGAGTTGATAGGTTGTATGTATGTACGAGATATGTTTTCATTTTCCATTGGATTGAAATGAGGTGGAAATGGTTTCACAATAATCATAATTACATATTAGTATTTTTATGATAATAAATTCAATATTTTAGGTTGTATAATATATATGAAATGGATGTAAAATAAGAAATAAACATTGAATGTGTCAATAAAGACAATTACCTCTTATTTGAGACACCTTCATTAGCTTTCACATTATGCCTTATTAGAATGGTCTTAGGAGAAGAAAAAAATATCAAGATTGAATGGAAGGAATATAATACGGTTTTTGGTTTGGGTTTTTCTAAACATGAGGGATTAATATTGTTGTGTATGGGTAGAGAAGAGGTTCTCTTTTATATGTTAGTGGAGGGACACAAAAAGAATTATTTCAAAGATTTAAATAACGTAAGGTCACTTTAATGTTAATGTGGATCCGAATGGACATGATTCAATGGATAGATAATATAAGGTCTAAATATCTTCAAAAAAAAATATTTATACACATTTATGTGTAATTTTATCACTTATCTCTTAGTGTCACCCCTATGGTAAACCAATTATAACCCTAACCGGGGTAACAATTATCAAATATTTTGACTATACATTTTGATAAACAATTAATTTGTCATTTTTGAAAAATATTAATTATAATTATTCCAAATATTTATTCAATTTACAAAATAATTTTTATGAGTTCTATAAATTACTTTTTATATATGTTCACAAAATGCAATAAAAAATTTTTAGATAATGATTTATTTTAAAGGGAAATATATTTTTAAATAAAGATTATTAAAATTTAATTAATTGGTTTATTTTAATATTTAAGATTATTATTTCAATATTAAAGGAAAAAACGACTCATACAAACCTTGAATATACGTTACTAAGAGAGAACGACTAAAATAATACTTATTTGAATTAAAAATTACTTATATTTACGAAATAATAAGAATATATTTTTAATGATAGTATTATTTTTTTATTTTCATTATATTTTTTTAAAAAATATTTAAAATTTAAAAAGGAATTAATAAACATTAAACTTAATTTTATATTCTTATAATTTCATAAAATTGACAGTCTTTGTAATGCTGAAATTTTTTAGTAATCACTAATTTTTTTAAAATAATCCAAAAAATCCACCCTAAGCTAATTTGGCATTATGAATTCAAAAATAAAATAAATTTTACAAAATTCAATATTTAAAGATTTTGGTATTAGGTTTTAATAACATTATTGAATTAACATATGTCCATTGTACTATGGTTTAGATAGAAAGAAACTATTTTTTAAATTAAATCACTAGTGTAACATTAGTCCTATTTAAAATTCGAAATAAAATAACAAACATATATATATATATATATATACATATATATAGATCTATGAATCAATGATAAATTTTCATTTTTAACATCAAGTATTTATAATTATAAATTTCATTACACTTTTTAAAATCACACACTACCACCAAGGTTTTATTAAAAATGAAATCATCATTAAAAAATATAAAAATCCACATACTATAATTAGATAAAAAATTTCCCATAAGGTATAAAATTTAGAATTTAAAAAGAATTTTTCCAGACAATGTACAGTTCAAGGTATATAGTTATTTAGAATGAGTTAAATTTTAATATCATCCACAATTCAGAAAAATAAATGTAGTGTTTTCCCAAAACCCAACAACTCTATTTAAAATCAAACCCCAAGGTTGATATCATTCAATTAAAACTACAAGTAATTTTAGAAATTACATCACCAATGATGATAGTATAAACATTATATATGTTGAATGAATTGTATTCCATATAGTTATGTAAAGTGTAAATAAATTCTCAAACAACACCATTTGAATGGAAACATCACAATTCTGAGAACAAGTAAAACAATTAAAACATGTACATTCATTATCTCTTAGGAAAAAACGATTCAAAAAAATAATAAACACACTTAAATAAAACATGAATAAACATTAAACATTCAATATTCATTATAAAATCACAATAATTAATAAATAAACTAGTATCCCCATTATAATTAAGTTTCCATTGAAAAAATTTATTCATTACAACTATAAAACATATTTAGAGGTGGTTAAAATGACTGGATTCCACATCATATTCTGGCCTCCAAATATTAATTTTAAAATCTAATATGAGAATCATAGATTATAAATTACATATTCTCTAGTTCCCCACAAATAATAATTTATATACTAAAAAGATGTCAATTAAATAAATGAATATAAATAAATTATTTCCATATTGTTCTAAATGATTTAAATCATTTGGAATGTCTTCCTATGAAACCCTCATAGTCATCATGGTTATAAAATACCCATTTAAAAATACCATAATTACTTTAAAAACCTCATAAATGTCAATCAAAGTAAGAAAACATCATTAATTATTTTCAAATCAATTTTTAATGAAATTGTAAACCATTCTTATAATCATTTGAAATAATTATAGAGGGAAAAAATTAACCTTATAAATTACCCAAAATGTATAATTTCATGAGGGAAAAAATATATATTACTCTAATTTAAAGAAAAATTAATTATAAAATAAAATAACCATCACAATTATAATACAAGGATTCATTACTTGTATATAGTTTTATAAAAATAGACAATGTGTTGTAAAACATTTGGATAAAAATCAATGGGCCTATACATATAAAACATTCTTTCATATAGTTACTGAAAAAAATAATCATAACTATTTCAAACGAAAATAACATTATAATAGAGATTATAACAACATATATTCTAATTATTAAATTCAATGTTTTATAGTGAAGTAATCAGTAAAAGTCAAATAACACAAACTGAGGTGAGACATAATTGAATGGCTGTAAAAAATTAATCAAATAATAATGACATTTAAATGAAATTATCTTAATATAAACCATCTTCTGAAATACATTAAGTTTATTCATATTTATATCCCATATAAATAATTAATTTCAATCATTTTCAATATATAAAATTAGAAGTAATAATCTTAATGTACGTAAAAAGAAAAGAAAATGGAACCAAACCATATCCGTCCTAGATGATTATGCTAAGTTCACAATTTCCATCTCATACACCATAGTGATTCAATTACTAGTTCCCTTTAAAACTTTCTTGAAAGATGGATGTTCTCCCATAATGGAAGGATGAATCAATTCAAATCATAAAATTTCATATTCCTGATTTCCACTTGTAACTCATATTTTATTACCAAATATGATGGAAAAACACTAATTATAATATACCTCTTAAACATTGATGATCTAATATCATGTCTAATATGTCTCTAAAAATATCAAAAACCAAAATTCAGTCTTTCATACCATCTTTTCACAAATCAAATTGGGCCACCCTTAAATTTCTAGCATGAGTTGTCATATGTAAAGGATCAATGGAAATTTCTTATCCCCATTGGCTAACAATTAGTTCCACAGAATCTAGGAATGCACCTTGGGATGGATTTCCCCCAAAATAACCAACAATTCCCAAACTAAGAACCCAAAATTTTATAACCATATCATGGAAAGTCATGATATCATTGGAATTATCTAGATTATGAAAATTTGGGCACATGATAGTAATAAATAAATCTCAAAATAATATAAAAACCACATGTATTCACATATTCATGATCCAAAAATAAGTATAAAAAACATACAAGTTCAAAAGGTATAGTATTTGAGAGTGATAAGGTTACACAATATACAATATTAAAAAAAATAAACAAAATAATCTAACCATTTCTTTGTGACATGTATCTCTACTCCCCTCTATTTCATCATCAAGAAATCTAGAAATGCTAATAATAATACCAGCAACCTAAATGTTGTATATATAACTTAAATTAATCTAAAAAACAATGTATATATTCACACATGGGTGATCCCTAAGTCAAAATAAGGTCAGTGTAACCTTATAAAACTTGTTAAAACATGTGATCTAATGGTTAATACAATTTCACATGTCAACCACTGAGGTAAAAATGACATGGTCTATGGGAAGGTTGTCATCCATCCCACCACACCATATCTGACCAACCTCTATGGATTTCATGCCTCAGTGTATGTGTATTATTATTTCATTCCATGAAACTACAATTCCATATCCTATTATATTTTTTTCAATTATTGTGTTGTTTTATAAAGTAATACTTTCTTATAATCTTCCCCATATATACCAAAGTTCCCATGTGATGATATCACTTTTTAAAATAATAGGTTTCATTGTCCATTTTTTAAATCAAATGGAATATCTATTAGAACACAAAAACTATACAAAATTTCTATAATTAAATAATTATTTCATTAATTTCTTATTTCTAATTATAAAATATAATATTAAACAATAATTTATATCAAGTATAATATCCTCTATATGTTGTAAAAATCATGAAATAACTATAAATGATCATATAAAAATGAAATAACATAAATTTTATATTCAAAATACAACTTATAAAACATCCTAAAAAATAACACATTATTAATTTCAATAATGTGTATTCCACTAGAACATTAATGAAAAACACATGTGTTGGAGAAGAAAAAAACCTTAACATAAAACCCTATATTATTAAATTGGGAGAAGACAAACCCAAGGCCTCCATGGATATAGAGAAAAGAAAAATCATAAGAAAAGTATGAATGGACTATGATAATTGACTAAGATTACATATATTGGTGATTAATTGTTGTTAATAGGTGATATCACCATGAAAATATATTTATGGAATCCATGAATCATGTTCATGTGTGTTGGAGGTTTTGGGGATTGAATAGGGATAAAAGATTATGGTTAGAGTGTTTCTTTTGAGTAGGTTAATATAATTTTATTCTTATATTAAAAAACCTATATTGGCCATATAGTTTGGATGTATTGTCTTCCAAACCATGATGAAACTATGCAGGTGAAACTGGAATCTCTTGGGTAGTCTCATATATCAGTGGCATGCCTAGGGAAACCATGTGCCATGTATTAATGTAAACACGACTAATAATTTTAAATTTTTCAACTATTTTCCACATGGATAGTAAAAAAGAAAATACAAACTATATGTTAATACTATGACAAAATTTTAATTAGATTCTAAAATCCTAACACCTAAAAATTAATTTAAAAAAAAAATTAAGAAATATTAGACTTTGTACCTAAATGTAACATTATAGGAGTGACATGAAATTCCCAAGTTATAGTAGAAGACTACTGGATGGGGATAAATCAATGGTTATTGGAAACCCCAACTAAAATATTTATTTCCAAATCAATTTAGATAAAATATTATCTTAGTGAGGACAGAATGATTATGATATAAATTTTTAGAAATAATATAAAATACAGATGGGTGAAATACAAGATTCACTAGCATCAAATAGTTATTTCTCAGTGAGAAATATTTGATATCCTGATAATCATGAATATAATTTATTATCAAATAGGAAATATAAAAGAGTATTACTGTGGAAATTATATCCATGCAATTGAAAAAAAATGATATACAACATGTCATATTATCCTTACATCCCTTTTCCTCAAGTTCATCCAAAATTTTTATTTTTCTGGCACCCTTGTTATTCTCTTTGGTAAGTGAAAAATATTCTTAAAATACACATTATAATAGATAATTATTTTCAATAAAGATTAATAAAAATATATCTTTATATCCAAAATTCATTCTAGTAATATTACCTTGTATGTATAAATAATTCATTTATCATTACTTTATTCGATGATTATGATGTAAACCACCAATTTGTGATTTTTGGAAATAAAATCTCAATGATCTAAAAGGATAATTGACAACTATTATGGAATAACATTCATGCATGGGGCATGATAGAGTTTTGTTCCTATGGTGTGGTTCTCTCATATTTTCCATAGATTATAGATATGATATATATATATATATTAAATCCCTTTGATTTTGGTGGTCACTTCAAGTCACCTTATGACATAATATGATATATTAGTACATGTTTGTTGCACCCACTATGCTCTTGTACTACACTTAATATCCTTAGATATGTAACTACTACATGAGCCACTCATTTAAATGGTGATAATAATATTTGTACAATGATACTCCTCCTCCTATAAATCTTGTGAAGAATAAAATTACTACAGATTTTGAAAATAATGTAACATGTTCCCCATGATTCATAAGGAAAATGTTTACATAATAAAAATATATATTGTATTGTCAGATTTCAACATTAAACATCATCATGGCATGAAATTCTATTTAACATCATTGTAATATTTTGATATTTTTGTTTGAATTTCTATTTAAATAATACAATTTTTAATACCTTGTTTCAAACGCATCACAAAAACAAAATGAACCATGATTCACTCTTTTGAGATAAAACAGAACACTTGAATATTAATACTAATAAATTATATAAATACAAAATGAGATATCCTTAAGAAATGTAAAAGTGTAATAAATTCAAAAAGTAAATAAAAATACAACTATCATAATATCATTAACCTCATTGTTTTACATGAAGATCATAATCCTAATTAAAACGATAGAAATATGGAAAACATTATAAATATAAGAGAAATTTTTAGAGATAAGTAAATGATATGAATGATTTTAGTTATATTTTTAAGTATATATATATATATGAAATATAGTGGTAAATTAAATTTTCATGGGATATATGGTCATAAGAAACATGGTTAATGGATATATAGTATTATGTATGAATGTATCGAATAAATAAAAAAAAAATTTCAATTTTTATCAATAAATTATAAATAACGTAATTCAAAAATGATAAATAATAAACCAAAAATGATAAAATTTATTTTGAATATTTTGTTAAAAAAATAAAATATTATGTTTTATTTATTATTTTAATACTTAAATAATGATTTGATGCATTCAAAAAATCAATAGAGTGATTTATAATTTCAATATTTTTTTTAAAATCAAAATGTACTAAAATAAATTTTCTTATTGGATGGGGCCAAAATCATTTAATGTTTGGAAGGGATAATTTTCTATGATAAGTGATTTATGATTTATATATTTTTATCTTAATAAATTAAATGGGTCAATTCTAAATGATGAATATAATGTAATGTTTAAATATTTAAATAATATTTTAAGACTCATTTAATAATTAATTCTTATTAAATATTATTAACAACACCGAATATACAAAAAAGAAATTTTTATATAAAAATAGTATTTTTATATATTACGTTTTTATTTAAAAAATTACATCACCATATATAGAAATGGATTTATTTTATGTAGAGTCCATATTTTAATAATTAAATTAAAATTAATTAATGTAATCAATTTCATTTTTAGGCATAAAACCCATCATTCAAGGTAAATATTTAGTTATAGAGATAAAGGTAAAATGAGGTAAAAATACGTAGAATATGTTGTAAATAAATAAAATATCACAACAAACTATCTATAATCAGGTTTATGAAGAATTTATTGTATATTAATTATTAAAACTCAATTATATTTCTACTTTCTATCTAATTTACTTTTAAAATCATAACATTATACATTAATGAATGAGAAAATTTTGAAACGAGACTCCAAAATCACCTCTGAAAGGACCCCTTATTATGAGTCCTATAAACATAAAAAAATATTTTCTCTTTAATGATTTCCCATTTTTCCTATATTAGGGACTGATTAAGGGTTTGGTATTTTATAGTTCTAATAAGAAGTCCTAAATCCTTAATTTAGAAGGAATTTATACTAAGATGGGTCAATTTTTTCGAAGTATGTATCTTGTTATACACAATATTTTCAATTGAATTCTCATATGAATTATTTATAAATAAAATTCAAAACTATAATGATGATATATTAAAATTATTATTATTATGATAAAATGATATTAATTCTATATTACTCTATGATCATAGTTCATTAGTAGTATAACATGTTCTTATTTATTCTGATTCAACCACTTACAAGAAATATGAAATACAAACATCAATATTAGGAAAATTTTATCTATACATTATTACTAGTTATATATGATATCAAAAAGATATTTATTACATGCATCTTGTTCTATATGGATGACTCATAAATTAAATATCATTATAAAGTAATCCATTATTTTTTTTCAAATTACCCAAAACAGGATCACCATAGATTTCGTTATGAAAAACTAGAAAAATAAATTCCATAAAATGAATATTATATTGAATAAATTATGGAAAAATAGATTAATACTACTTTAGTATTCTTGAAAAAATATATTTTTATCAATTTTTATGACTTGACATCAATATTGTGAAGGTCATATGGAACATTCAAAATTAGAAACAACCAATGGTGAAAATAAGAAATAACTAACATATAAATGTGAAATAAATGAATATTTTTGAATATTATTTGAGGTAACAGATATGAATTTGGTTCTAAAATAATTATTAATTAATTTATATTTATTTTATATGAGGTTAAAACTATTTAATGCAAGCCATAAATGAGTTTATGTTGTTCCTCATATAAATTTTCTCCCATCATGACATGTTTCGTATCCCCCAAATTCATTTATTATAATGTGTATATAATAAATAATCAATTTATTTTAACATATTTATCATGTAATTAATTGTATTTAAAAATCCACATCACATTATTTCATTGAATGGATTTTTATTTAAAAGTTTTGAAAGACATAATGGTTTCTTTTCAAATCTCACAATCAAGTCATGATTGCTTATGTCAAAACTCATATTTTTGGGAAAGTATATGATATTTATCTCTATAAACACATCTATATTATTATCTTACACTTATTTATAGATTTTAAAATTATTAATACTATGTAAAATCACCTTATTTCACAATATATCCAAAAATAATATTACAAGGTCGATCTGACCTTATTTATTATTTTGGTATCAAATATTTTTCCTCAATTTCAATATTATTTATATAGTTTTATAAAAGTATATATATATACTTATATGATTGATTAAGGTATTTGTTAATGGACTTAACTTTTTTTCCAAAATGATTCGTCTTTTACTATTTTTTTAAATTCATTTTCATCGAACTTCGTCCTTCTTTATAAAATTGGGAATGTTATTTTATAACGTTTTCTATATGAATTCCATTTACAACACTCCTTTTTAATTTGATTATCAATATTCCTATTCTTGTTTTCAAATTTTCAAAATGTAATTTATAATAATGTTCGTTAATATTTTTATTTGATATTAATGTTTTCAAAAGTAAATGTTATTTCTTCTAATCATTCAAATTAATTATTATAATCCTCTAATTGAAGAGTTTTAAAATATTTCAATATCTATAATTTTTCTTACGATTCACTATGGATATTGTATTATGACATCATAATCATTACTTCTCTGAATAGTTATTTATATTATCTTGTGTATGTTTCCTTGAATACAATTTATTTTTCAATGGTTAATTAAACTATGATAGAATAATTAATTTTCTGAAGTTTATATGGCCCACATATGTATAGTTTTACATTATGAGACTAATTATTCTACTATATAACTCCAATTAATTGTGTAATTAATTTTATCTAATCAGAACCGAATATTAAATGAGTGGATATACCAAGTCACAGATAGTTATGGGACATATGTGGTTAGCCCAAGAACATAAGAGATATCAAAAATTTGTTATTAGGACAAATATAAAAAAGGTCATCGGCCATGGGTGGTTATACAAAGTATATTATATCATAAGTAGGTATTTATCATGGTATTTAATGACATGAATGTCTTTAAAGTTATCCTTAACACATTTTATGATTATTTTTTAAATTCAAAATTCTTATACATATAGTATGTTTTCATAGAGCATGATCATCAACTCATGTCATCAAACAATTATAACTCATTTATTGTATTTTGAAAAATCCTTTTACAATGTATCAATATTTACGATGTATATTTTATTGGGTATTATTTTATTAGTTAGAAACATGCACTTGGAATTTTTCTCATTCCTACATAATCATATTATACTCATTTATGTTATTCAATTATTATCTATTATTTTTACCCGTACAGAGCATCTTATGTCAACCCTTTTTATATTTAAATTCCCAAGGATATGATGAAGATTATTATTTATAATGTATATAGAAGAGTATAATCAAAGAATAATATTTTTACAAAATTTTGAAGACTTTTAGCAATATAAAAAGATCAATTTTCTAATCTCTAATTACACTAAAACATTAGGTTGTTACAAGTTTTTGAGTTTTGAGAAGAAATGATTAAATTTTGAAAATAATGTGAAATATGTGAATTTCATGATAATTTTGTCTCACTTGTTATCAAATATTATGAATAAATATTATATTTCATTAAATGGATTTGGGATTCAAGGTATAAATCATTATAGTTGCATCGAAGTGATTTTTAGTTATTTATGGTGACTAGGATATAAATAATAAGAGGATAGAACCTAAAATAACTTATGATTAACCATAATTTATATTCCAAAAACATAAAATCTAGTTGTTTGAGATGAATATTTCAAAATTGAATTTCTATATGTTAAGAATGCTTGATATGATTATTATTCCTTGGTACTAGCAAAAATATTTTTAGTTAATGGATTTAATTAGGAGGAATGAAGATAGTAATGAGTGTGATAGGAAATGTAGTAATATTTAAAATGACTACCAAATTGGATGGGTGATTGAGTGAAAAACATTAATAAAATTATATATAGGGATATAAATAATTTCATTATTGTTGTTAAGATCTTGAAAATATAAAATTTGCACCATTATACTATTGAGTGCTTTATGAATCAAATGCCACTAACCATT
The DNA here is from genome assembly GCA_963277665.1 of Viscum album. Lineage (NCBI taxonomy): Eukaryota > Viridiplantae > Streptophyta > Magnoliopsida > Santalales > Viscaceae > Viscum > Viscum album. Next base: position 283,625,459 of record OY728153.1, on the reverse strand, counting down.
AGTGGGTATTGCGATCCACTAATTTCTAGGAAATGGATTAAAATGGTAGAAAATGTAATTGATTTTATTCAATTCATAGACTAAGAAAAAAAACTGGACTTTTACTTATTGGTAGGTAATGATTTTTTTTAAAATTTTATGTATAACCCAAGGTAAAATAAAAAAATCAATTCCATGAAATGGAAGGTGTTTAACATGGTACTTTTCAATAAATATTTTCCATGAACTATTTACATTGATATTGAGGGAAATTTTATGGTGTTAATATAGTAGGATGATGAATCCATTTGTATATGTGAAGGAAAAAACATAATTTAAGAAAGGTATTTAGGTTTTTTATCAATAACCATGAAATAAAAATCAACTATTTTTAGTATAATAAAACCTATTATCTAGTGTAACACCTGCACTATAGTAACACAATGTTGATGTTTACATTATTACATTTTTATATGATATAATGGATCACACCATACTACATTGATCTATTTAGAATTCATGGATAATTATATACATACATGATTCTGATATTATATTGTAAATATATAAACATATTATAAAAAAAATTCTATCGTCACTGAAATCATTTAAAATATGATTATTTATAAAATGGTAAAAGGAAAAAAATAAGGTGCTTAGATGATCAGTCAAAGATGCATACAATGGAAGCTATCATGAGTAAATAAGGAATTTTAAATATATAAGAGTGGATAATCTTATCACATGACATTAAATAAACTAATTTAGTCCATTAAATGTACATGTTTAAAATCAACATTGTTGATACATGGATAACAGAAATATAATTATCAAAAAAGTTAATAAATAATTTCAGATATTAATGATCTTTCCATCAAGGCCTTGACCATGTTATAATTAATATTAATAGCTAGAGCTTGGAAAAGAAATCATTCATAATACGTGGGTTTGTGTTAAATATCTACCCATTTAAAATTTCATGCCTTATATTTTGTCTCATTCGACTTGTTAAGGGGTTGAGGGGATGTCTAAAATCTACCTTCACCCATAAATTCCAAATCCAATTATTTTCACATATATATATATATTGACCATTAATATTCATTATGAAAATTCATTATCAATATAATATTATGTATACTAAATATGTTTGATGGATTATTTCCCCATTCAAGGAATAATTTTCTTAATAAACTTCCTGAATATTATATATAGGAATTGAATATAGTTGATATATCATAAAACTATTGTAAATGATATAAAAAATATTTTAATTAAGGATAAAAGTAATTTTCATTGAATAATAGAGTTTTATAGTGAAAATAATCACAAAACATTGCATGATGTCACAATAAGGAATTATCCATTATCTTTAAGGGATGATAGAAGACAATAGATTCTTAATACATGAAGTGATTTTTTAAAAAAAAATCCTTTTAAAATGTAAATATTACGAATAAATTAAAACTAACATCATTTTATCTTTATTAAATAACATAGTTATTAATCACTTTTTAAAATTATTTTCATTCCATTAAGATAATAATTTTCTTTTTGATTGTATATAATTTTAAATAAAATTTCTAAAATATCAAGAAAAATATTTTATAAGAAAATAAAATTAGAATAAATATATATAATCCTTATAATTTAAAATGGATATGGTTGTGCGAAAGGTTTTTCAAGCTATATACTTTAAAACAACAACTTTTGTACTTTTTAAAAATTAAAAAATAACCCATAAATAAAAAATTTAAAATTTTAATTTCAATCCTATATAAAAAATGTAAAATTAGTTTAGAAGGATATTTATAAACCATGTAAGCTTAAATAACAAAATTATTGAATCATTTATAAGATCCTTTGATGTGAAGTATAATATTTTGATGGAAAACATTTAAAGCTTGAAATTTTAAATGAATGTACCATACTTTTTACATACTAGTTGATTCTTGATCCAATAAAAGATTAATTATAAAATATAAATATAAAACACAATAATAACTAGAGGAGAATAAAATAAATGTATTTATAGATATTTGGATCATAAAATATTTCAATTGAAATCTAAACATTAAAAATAGTGAATTAAATTGAGATTGTAGCTAAAATCCCATATCGAGGGTCACATCTTAGTCATACATGATTTATCCTAATATATTTTGATAAAAATTTATTAAATAATTTAGTAAGAAAATATTTAGTCTATATTTTATATTTTTATTTTATTTTTAAAATAATTTAAAATTCATTCATTGAATAGTTCTTTCTTAAATTAACAGTATATTATCCACTGATTATATTCTCTATAATTACTTTGGTATATTGTCTGTGGTTCAACGAGTTGAGTAATAGTCCATTAATTTCCAAAATATTAATATTGTCACAAATATATATTTTTTCATTTTATAAAATTCTATAATCATCCATTAATGGAGGTAATTTAATAACGATTCATATCACATCAATGATGTGGTAGTCCACACATACACACAAGTGACACTGTCATTTTCTAACTAGTATAAGAGTAAGAATGTAGATGATATCTCATATTTATATTATCAAAATTATATAACAAATATCATATATTTTTTTAATTAAATGTTTATTACCATCTATGTAAAATGGTGATGAAAAATCAATTACACCGCTACATGGAAATGATAGATCATATGTATGCATAATTAATGTTTTCATTATCTATAGAATGTATAGGTAGTGTAATTTTTTTTATTCATAATAATTACATATAATTACATTGGTCTTATGTGATTCATTATATTATTATGTATACAACATATTTGTAGATGTATAATAAAAAAAGTGAAAGAATCGAGTATGATGATTACTTCTACATTGAGAGAATTCCCTTATTTTAAATCTTAAGAATTCTTAGGATGGTATTAAGGAAATACCATGATATTAAGAACAATGGTAATAAATATTGGATTGTTTTTTGTGTAGGTATTTTAGGATCTATAGGCCTCAATGTTTGTGAATAATGGACGATAATAAGTGCCTTTTAATAGTGAGGGGAGGGAAACATGTAGTGATTTAAATAAAATAAAATTATTTTAAACGGATTTTGGAACCAAATAATTATAGATTCGAATATGAGAATGTTATAATAAAAATAAATTAATCCAATCATGTTTATCATAGTGGGTTTTCTAATCATGACGCCTTATCCCTATATTTTATCCCTTTTAATCCATTTTAACCTTGACCTAAGAGATAAATATTAATCTTCTTCATTATTCATTATCAAAAAAAAGTCATGGTTAATTTATTACCAAATAATTATTTTAAATATTTCTAATATGGAATAAATATTAAACATTTCATAACTTATAAGAGGAATGTGATTTATTTTTATATAATTTAGAAAAGTACAATGTTAACAATTTTTTAAAAAATTAATTTTTTATGCATTAATGTTTTGAAGAAATATAGTATAAATATTATTCTAATATAATTAATTAAATTATGTAAAATAAAATTGGAGATATTTTAAATTTAAAGATACTAATATAAACCTTGTAAATACTTGACTAATATAGAAGTACAAAAATGATTTTTTTTTGAAAAAAACGTTACCTAGATTTCCAAAATGTTAACAATATATTTCTAAGATCATCATTATATATATTTTTGAATTATATTACTGGTTAAATATATATTATAATATATTAAATAGGTTTAACAAACATTCATTTTTTTATATCATTACAATGATATAAAATTTAATTTTTTTAAATCTATAATTTTTACAATTCTTCTAAAAATAAAATATTTCTGAAAAATATCAAAAAATTCACTGTAAGATAGTTTTTAAATGATGATTTAAAAAAATTGATTATTTTCATTAGATTATATTTAATATGTTTTGGAATTAATATTTTAACCACATTATAGAATAAATCAATGTGCATTATGTTATTGTTTATTTAGAATGAAATGCATTATTACTGTATTTTACATATGGGAGTTAAATTCTTGCCTACTAAAAATATTCCACCATCATAATTTATAGATTTTTATCTCAATAATAATTATTTTCCCAAATTTCAAATTCTTGTTTATTATTTCTTTGATGTACATTCGACAATCATGTTATCCAATTCAATAACACATGTTCTCCAGTGTTAGGAATCTGTATAGGATATTTATACTATGATACATCTAGTTCCCATTATATTTTTTCATAGATGAGTACATATACTGGGTTTGGTATATACATCCTCAATAATTATATATAGATAACATAATAAAAATTAGAGAGTCCGAGTAACATTTCAAAATAATAACTCATAGGTGAAATTATATCCAATATTTCTAAAGGTGAAATGTACCTTTGTCTTAGTTTCCCTTTCTTTACAAAACTTATAACACCCATTAATATTGAAACATTTTATATAATTTGATCCTATAATTGAAATTCTAAATAATTCCTTTTTGTTATCTATATAACTCTTTTCTCCTTCTTTGAGATTCCTTGATATGAATATGAATAGTCTTTACTTACACCATTGTCTCCATAATATGTTAGTTTAATAAAAGATTCCTTTCAAATAATTGATATATAAAAGTTTGTATATATTTAATTTACAACAAAATTATTCCTACAGTACCATTTGAATTATATAATGCAAGTATGAATATAATTAAATTACACCAAAGGTAAATACTAATCCAACATACCTTGAAATTCAAGTAAGAATTTCCTTAAAATACCTTATAATGTTTAAATAGTTATTTTCAACTATCCATCTTCCTAAAAATGATATGTAGTTCTCACATACAGCTATATTTCACGTTCTTTTTTTATAATATTCTAAAATATTAATGTAAAACATAGATCATGATCAGATATAAAAGAAAAAGATACTCCACTATGTCTCACAACATTATTAATATTGAGCAGCATGAGGCACTCAAGAATTCGATCACACATTATAGTGAGGAAATGAGCTGACATGTTAAGGTGAGGAGAATAACCCATATAGAATAAATAATTCTAGATGTATTTGGGAATCCATTAACAATTTCAGTAGTAATATGATCCCATTTCAACATAGGCATAGGTCTATGTTTCATGATTCCTTTAGAACGTTGTCTCATAGTCATTATCTTTTGAAAATCCATTCAACATGAAACATAATATTCAATTTCCCATTTCATATTATATAACTATAAATGTTCATCTAAATGCTGATACATTTTGGGGATACTACAGTGTATAGAGATATTTGAGCTGTGGGATTCATCTTTTAATTATAGTTTTAGCATATACATATATAGAAATCGTAACCACTTTCTAAATTTCAATATACCATCTATATAGAATAATTACCCCAACATAACCTCACTAATATCTTTGATTATATTTTTAATACTGTCATCATGAATTTGAGAACATTTTATTTTCTCCAAAAAATATTGTTTGAAAATAATTTGGAGTAGATGTTATGTTTCCCATTAATTTTTACAATCTCTATCATTATTTAATACATGAATATAAGATCCTTTTCAGTATTCATTTTCATCAAAACATCATGATCTTTCATACTCAATGCATCAATCACCTTATTTTTCTTTCCAAATAGGTAGTGTACTGATAAATAAGAATAATTGATCTATTCTATCCATTAACATTTCCTAATTTTGAGATACATCTATCAAAATATATATTTAAAATATTTATGATCCGTATAAATTTATATCTTTTAGTATAAAGGTAATTCGATAATATCTTCAATGAAAATATTACAACTACCCACTCAAGTTCATGGATTGGATAATTTAGTTCAAAGTTCATTAACTTTTGTGATTCATATGTAATAAAACTACAATTCCTTAAAAGAAAACATCCATATACCTTTTATAATGCATCATTATATTTCAAAAATCCATCACTTATAGATTGTAAAGTCAATATCAGTGCATCAACCAATCAAATCTTTAATACTTCAAAAATTTCCATGAATTATTCAGACCATATAAACATAACCCATTTACTTGTAAATGTTATTAATAACTTAGAAAAATGTTTTTTTAAATAAATTCTAATTAGTAACCTAAAAATAAAAAGAAATTATGAACCTCATTTATATTAATTGGTTTCTTCTATTCATATACTACCATTTTCATTAATATATCAACTATTAATAAACTATTATAAATAACTTGTCTATGAATGTAGTATTCCTAAATCTATATTTTTCATTGTCTAAATATTCCACAAAATTACATTTCTCTATGAGTGTTTAGGATAATTTTCAAATGAAAATTATATTCATCACATATTTTTGAGTATATCATGATATCATAAAAAAAATACCACAAAAAAATAATCAATATAATCCTTGAATATTGTGTTCATCATATCTATAAAATTGGGTGCATTAGTAAATCCAAAGGGATTTGCTGTTTATATATATATACAGTACCCCTTATGAAATTATATCTTTAATATATCATCTTTATTTACTTGTAGTTGATGGTACCTGGAATGATGATCAATCTTATGAAAATATTATGCTCCTGAAACAAATATAAAAGGTCATTATTGTGTGGATGAGGATATGTTTTCTTACAGCATTATATTTTTTTCTCTAATTTAGCTTCTAAGACCCAATTCACTAATAGGTAACAAAACCCAGTTGGACACATAACCTCGAAGAACCTCTACATATGTATGTTTTGTTGATTAACAATTAGGGTCAATGATGGTATTGAGGCGAGACTATATCCTCATGATCAGAGTGTGGCATAACAAAACACAATAATAGTAAGAAGTAGAAATATTACAATAAATAAAGTGTATAAGTATAATTCATCAAGATATAATAATGAATCTGAAGAAGAATCACTATCATATACAAAATGATGTCATGAATGTATATCATATTAATAAATAATACATATATTTAGTGAAATAAGAATATACAACATCATATAAAAAATGAAAAAAGGCCAAATCATATCTCCACTATCATAACAAAAATAAGTATATTCCTCTACTCACATACTCCATACTAGTGTATACAAACACGTATCCATAGGTGGACACTTTCCTAGGACCCTACCTACAACCACTAAGTCTGTTTGGTTACAAATTGGTAGCCTGAATATGGTGGGTCATATACTCCGTAGGCCACCAACAGTGACGTCTAGTTTAATCGAGTCATTTCATAAAAAATTCCAGTTTGAAGATATAATGTTGAAATATAGAAAGGTAAATGTTAAATGAATAATCTCTAGTTCCTAAAGAACACCATGATAACACTACCTTCTTCATCATAGGTCGGGATACCACTAAACATTTCACACACACACATGTATATATATAATTATAGTACATGTATGTGTGTGTGTGTGTGTTTAGAAACACGTGTACATATATAAACAATATAGTTATTGCATATATATATATATATTAATACTATCCAGGCATAACAAAATCATACATGCATAGTTTTAAGGGCCTCACGTCGTAAATAAGGAATTAAACGAATCATTAGACCAATGATGCATATGTCATTACACCCATCAACCCAATGAGTGAAGTGAAGTTTCATGCCCATAATCCTCCATAAGAATGTAACAGATCATTCACTCCCTTCACTAAACAATGTGATACATAATTTTCAACATCACACGTCCAGGGAGCATGAATCATCATGTCCAAAACCTACCATAACTTTATCTCAACATCCAGTATACATGGTTCAGTAACAACAACAACAACAACAACAACAACAATAATAATAACTATAATGTATTTTATACATTAAAATATTCCAAATATGGTTTTTACGAATTTAACATTCCATTTAATTAATGTAATTTAATAATAACACCAAGATGAGGTGGCACATATCGAGCTAGGAGACCCCTAATAAAAATGAAGGGTCTACAAGATGTTTTGAGTAGAAATAAAAAGTTTAATATGGTAAAAAAATATTTCTATATAAAAAATATAAAGTATAGAGTTTCAACTCCCTAAACCACTCTATATAAAAATCCCTAGGGATAAATATTGAACCATCGAACATAAAAAGAAGATAAAACCCTTCTTAATATCTTCATTATATTAAAAAAATAATGGAAGAAATTGGGAAAATAGAAAACTTGGAAATAGGGAAAATAATCTCCCCTATAAATTGTACTTATAACATATAGATAAATGTTGAAAATAAGAAGAAGTAATGAAGAGATCACTACTAGTTATCCTATATAAATGATGGTAGAAAAATAGAGTCTAGAAGAGGAACCTAACTCCAAGCCTAGGTGAAGTGGTAGGAGGACCTCGAGAGGCCATATGTGGTGCTCTATAATATTGAAGAGGAAAAAAGTGGAAGGAAAATTAAACATTATCAAATGAAAAATTAGTTTCACACACTTATAAGAGGTGTATGGATTGGTTGTATGGTTTTAAAAACCATGCATGTAAACTAGGTGAAACTAAATGTTCGGACTATGAGTAAGGTTCTGGAAAACTATAAAGAGCATGTGAAGACAATCTATAGTTTTATGTAGCTTCATCACATAGTTTTGAAACCCCCATTTTATTGTATTAAAAAACCATGAATGACCCTTCAGTGCTACAACGATTGATTCACCCAATTAGAATTAGAATTGCATTAACCATTTATCCTAGTATACCTTTCCAAAATTTAGAGTTCCATGCTAGGATTAAGCACCAAATGTTCATGAACCACACATTTTCCCCCGAAATAAATTTCAATTATAACACAACAGTTTCTGAATAGAAATTAAATTTATACATACATCATGGAAAAGATAAGACATCATAACATCATTTCCATAAAACAACTCTTCCCCATGTTTCCATTCCACGGATATTAAATCATAATCAATGAAAAACTGTATCCACTAGGAATGTACATAGGCATCTCCCTCCTAGGTATTTTCTTATACTTGACCATGCTACAATAACACCGGAATTAGATGAAATGACCTACCCCAAAGAACATTCATTCTATGATTGATGATATGAAATGGTTTTTCCTCAAATGATGTGTCACATTTCAACTTAATATACATAGGATCAAATGAATGGGATATGTCAGAGTAATAATGGTTAGTCTATGATATGTGGAATGTGTTGAGAATTCCTAGATACCTCTAAGGTATAGTCAACCGATAAGCATCCAGTGATGGTCGGTATAAAACTTCTTCCTATATTGACTTAAAATCATACATTTCATGATATGTTATACCAACATCAATGTATCATAAATTACATGATGTATTAGTGCTACTGCCTCATCTTACTATAATCATCAAAGAGGTGAACGAAAATACCTACCATATTGGTTCTTAAAAGGATCATTTGGAATAGTTCCTAAGAGAAGTAATTATTTGAAAAGTTAGCAACAGGTAGGTTTTTATCCCATGGACCTCTAAAATCAAAGATGAATTCTTTGAGAATTTTCTCCATGTATTTTATAGTATGCTTTGGCTAACCATCGGTATGAGGGTGTTTTTTACTCATATATACCTAAAAAACTAATTCCTTCTATAAAACCTAATTGATCCGTGACATAAATCAATCTTCCTTGTCTAATTTTATAGAATGGGCAACACTATGAATAATTATAATCTCTTGAATGTAAATACTCTTATTATTATCCAGTAAATGGTTCTCTCTGATAGGTAAAAAGTGACCGTCATTGGCCAAACTATCTATGATCAATCATATCACATTACTACCTCAAGGTGATCTTAGTAATCCAATCATAAAATACATAGGTAATTCAACCCATTTCCATTTAAAAATAAAAAATTGATGAAAAATCATAGTAGGCAATTGGTGCTCTATGTTCACACACTAATAGGTGGAACACCATTTGATGAAACCTGTAATCCACCTCTTCAAACCTAGGCACCAATACTAGAGCTTTACAGCATTGTAAATCATGGTATTCCCATGATGTAATACCCAAATAGATTAATGAGACTCACACATCAACACTTCTCAAATGTTTTAAGGTGCCCAGTCACATATAATAATGTTTATAATATAATACTCTTCCATAACCCAACTGGGAAGTGTTTCTTACAATAAAATAGTCTCCCTTAGGACTAAGAAATCAGGATTAGAAATCAAACCCATTATTATCCAATATAGAATAAAATATGTCACAAATAATTATGTGTGTGACGGTTTCCATTGACGGTCCTACACATCCAATTGAGTATCAAAAAACGTGTCCATAAACATCCATACATTTCTAGAATCATGAAATTCTTGTGTATGAGTCTTCAAACATAGAGCGTCAATGATAACAATTCTTTTTCTAGGTGTACTTGAAATTTCAAATTTTATGGACTATAGATGTTCAACCCATATTCACTTATTGTGATTTAATTAAAGATGTTTAAATATGTACTTGAGGATTTTGAGGTCTAAATAAATGATAAACCATTATCTCAATAAATAGTTCCTATAATTGTGTTATACATGAACCAAAACTTCTAACTCAATATTATACATTGGGTTGTCGCACTCATGAGGTCTCAACTACTAAGAACTATATTCAATGATTCAATCTCCCTCCACCAAAATGGATCCCAACCAGACACATGATGAATCATATTAAACTGTATATATTTTTCCTTGATCTTGTAGAATTATGATTAGTTTTGATGTCAATAATCTTTTAATCTCTTAATAGGACCCCTTGTATGATACATAAAATGTAAAATTGACTCCATTTTTTTTCAATCCTGTAAGAGGAACTAGTTTACATGAAATTTACATAATAAATTCGTGTAATAGAAATCCCTCCACATGATTTTTTTTACGTAAACTATATTCATGGGATAAATCGAGTTAACTACTATTGTCACATTCTATTGGTCAATAGGTAATCTTTCCTCTATGATGATGTGACCTAGGAAGTGAAAATTATCAATCCAAAAGTGGCCTTTGGAAAACATATCATAAAACTAGTGAAATTTTATTGTATTCATCGTGATCTCATGCTTGTTGGCATGATCAGGTTGAGTATGTGAATAGAACATTATGCAACCAATGAATACCACCCAAAATGAATCCAAATAAGGGTGGGAAACCTGTTTAATTAGAGCCATAATGTCTTTGGGAATATTTATAAGACCGAACAACATTAACTAATAATTATAAAGTACATATCTACTATGGAAATAAGTACCTAATATATCAAATGCCACGAATCCCACATGATGATAACCTGCCTATATATCAACCTTTAGAAACACCCTTTCTCCCCAAATCTGGTCATAGAGATTGTTTATATGGGGTAGAGGATATTAGTTATTTACTATAAGCAGATTTAACATCTGGTAATCCACATAGAGCTAGGGGTTTCCATCCACCTTCATTGAAAAAAGGATAAGTGAACACCATGGAGAGGTTATGGGTCATATGAAACCTATAAATTATAATTCTTATCCCTCTTTCTTGAGTTTTTGAATCTTAGTAGGCCCTATCATGTAAGAAGGAATGGATACTGACGCTGCTTTAGGAACTATCTCAGTCAGAAACTCTACCTCTCTCATAGCTTGAAACCGAAAATCATCTATAGGGAATATTTTGAATAAATGATCCACTAGGGGAGGTTAATATACACATAACATACACTGATCACCCATAATAATACTAGAAAGCTGGGTTTTCACTCCACTTATCCTACAATGATTAGATATATGATGACTTTCTTGAACATCTCATTCACCCTTCTAAATATATGTTCCACCCTTGTGTGATATGAAAGGAACCCTATGAGTATAGTATTAATCTTTATCAAGATATTGTATCAACTAATCGTATCTGATTATGAATTATAAAGCATTAATTTCTATGAAAATGATGTTCCATCTGAAAAAATATACCAACCATGAAGGGACATTCCATAAAATAGAGTATACTATTTTATTACATTACCAATTTAGTATCCAAATTAATTATTCAAAAAATGTACACAATTTGAAGGTCCAAACAATCCATAATCACAACATAAGAAAATAATGTTATGTACCTTTGGAAAATTATGAAGTTACTAATGTAGAGGCTAATAGAATAGTACCACTTATTATAGATGATTTGGTGCTCTCCACCTATGAAAAAGGTTATACCACATGTATCTAACCAATAACACGACCCGAATTCATTACCTAGACATCAGGTGTAGGCCCACAATGATGGATGTACATCTCATAAGACAATATCATATGGATATTTCTCCCACCATAGCCATATTGGTCGGTAATATCCCCGCTTTCTATCTACCATGAAGATGATAGTACCACTACCAAATGTGGAGTCATTAAAAACACATTATCACTCTTGAATTTGGATTAGGTTCTCCAAAAAAAAATTAGATATACCATTGTTTTAAAAGATTATAATTCAATTGGAGATATATTTCATTAGGGATTCATATGACTGGGAATTTTATACTGGCGACACATCATGTAAATGTGGGTATATAGCGTCTGACTAGAAATACCCCCATGAGTAGACTCAAATCACTATTAATATCTAGAAAATGAACCAATACCCTATCTTTGTGCTTAAATTACATGTCACATACCATCATCTTCCATCATGTTCCACTCAATAATGATATCTTAATTAACTATTTCATAAAAAGTAATTGACATGATGATATACAACTTAGATTGGATGGTCCACACAAGCCCATCCCCAACCACCACATTTTCATATACTGATCCTTAAAAAAGGTTGGTGTAAAATGAAGGAGCTCTATGAAACATGAAGAATAATCTTTCATGGACATAGAACCCTAGGTAAGGTAGGTAAATTACCTAGCTTTTTTAATTCGTATTATCTGAGGGAATAATTAATAATAGATGGCCATCTAGAAATCTCTTCAGACTATATGTCTATATTGAAAATATTAGGGAATAATGTATGAATGTCACTTAGAGGAATCATATAGAATGTATATTGTGAGTGTGAACTACTATTCTAGATTCCATTCTAAGTGATCAAATATATAATGCATATCATTCGACCCTGACTCAGTAACATGAGGGCTACCATCCCCCCAGAATGTTAGTTGATACTGTTACTGGAAACCCATGTCAATTCTTCCATAGGAAAGTTAGATATTGGAGATCCCTACATTGACTACATAAACTATATGAAACTATCTATTAATTTAACATCAATTCCATTTTAAAGTACAACTGAAGTGCTGTATGTGGAACTGAAAGAGGTAGTACTAGTAGATCAGGGCCCACCACTTTAAGAGCATGGTCATTACCACACTCCTAGCATGTGACATAAGGATTTCATGGTGGAATATTTCTACAAATTTTATAATGCACAACTCAGAATATAATTCATAATCAAAGAGATGACAAATATAGAAATATGATAGGTACAACTCTTCAATATACAAGTTTCAAAAACCATTTTCCATATCCTAAATCCAATACTAGATCATTTTTTAAGATAATTTAATGAATAATATACACTCATTACTATCCAATACGGAGATTATTTTAGGTTCAAGGTCTCAAATCATATAACTAAGGTCTTGGAATATGGATTATTAACTAAATTGTATAGAGTAAAACACCATTTTCATTGAAATTGGAATCCGTATTTAGTGATAATGATTATTTAATTGTTTCATTTATTCCTATAGATTTTCACATATTCATATTATATATATAAATATATTTATTTATACTAATGTAGTTATATGTGACATCTATTCCAAATTATAAAGACCTACGCATTATATGTTTTAATTTGAAACCACATTTAACTACTCATATCCTCTATAAATGTTTAATTATTTAAATCTCCATTATAAATATATAGAGGCCCATAATATCTATAAATTATAATTGGTATCCATTTAAATATATCCACCATAATTTTAGCCAATGTTACTTATAATCCATGGCTTAGACATACTATAACTAGTTATTAGAGTTCCACCATCAAGATATATGGGAAAAAACATTTTGGTTGATGAAAACACATTAAATAACCAATTACTTATGTCTCTTAAAAAAATAGTTTAGTTTAAATAAAAATATCAAGGAAAATTCCAAAAAAAATATTCAATCCAATAAATATAAGGAATGAGATACACCTAAATGGAATTGAACAATTTATGTCATGTGCGTACATACATTCCTATGATGATGCATGAATAGTAATTCCTTATAATAATAGGACACTAGTAAATTAAAAATATTTATATATATCATTGTAAAATTAGTGAATCAACTAATGGTGAAATCAGTATAACTGTAAATATTGAAATACAAACCAATAAGTACCATCATAAAAAATTTACATTTTCTCATTATGTGGATTAGATACTCCTATGAAAAGGATTATTACCAAATTCTATGAAATAAAAATCTCAGGTTTAACCATTCCTAAATAGTCAGAAAAATTGAAAAATTATTTGATACCACAATGTGGTGTCCTGGATCAGGTTTACTCCTTTGTAACCAATCTCAGTTATGTAAATGAACTCAAGCACACCTCCCAATACATCAGAGGATTTTGACTAGTATTGCGGGTCTATGATGGTATAGAAGAGAGACTATATCATTATGAAATAAGTGTTCCATAGTGGAATAAAATAACAATAAGAAGTATAAATATTATAATAAATTAACTTCAGAATTATAAGTTATACATATAAAATAAACAAGATTAATAAATATTAATATCATATAAAAAATCATGGCATGCTTTTAGTCTATACAAAAAGGGATTACATGAATTTAATGAATCAGTCAAATTCAACATGGTATAAAATCTAAAAAACAATAAATAATTTCTCCACTAGAAATAAGAGAATAAGTAATGTCATATGCTCATGTACTCCAACCTAGTATAAAAAATTAGGTATCCAAAGTCAGACCATTCTTCCATGTCCATACCTATAACTATGAAGTCTATTAATATATCAATCAGTGGCCTGACCATGGTGTAAAATATACTCAATATGTCCCCACCAATAGGGTGTATCCTAATCCAACTATTGTATAAAAAACATAGATGTGAAGATATAATAATGTAAAAACTAATGTTAACGTGAAATGAGTAATAAATGGTAACCAAAGAATAGCAGGATGACACTACCTACATTAGCATAGGTCGGGATACCTCTGAACATGCCACACACATGCATATATAATTATATATATATAAATATTTATTTATTTATATGTATATATGTATATAGATATTTATGCATATATATATGAACAATATATGTAGTGACATATATTTCCATATATATTGATACTAATACTATCCAAGGCTCGATATGTAAGTAAATCATCCATTAATAGTCATACGAGCCTCATGTTGTAAATATGGTACAAACCCTAGAATTTGGTTAGGGATAAGGATTTCATCATACCAATCAACCAAATAAGTGATGTGGAACATCATGTAACACCACCTATAGAAGAATGTGACACATTTTGATCATATTAATTAGAAATTGTGAGACATCATGACCAATGTCACACATTGAGGGATAGTGAAGCATCATGTCCAACACCAATTATAACCATGTCTCAATGTCCATTATACATCGGTGAGTAATAATAATAATAAACATCATTTATTAAATTTTTTAACATAAGAAAAAGTTTTTCCCACCCATTTATCATTAAATTTAATCAATTGAATTTAATAATGACACACTTATGATACATCAAATATTGAGGTTGGTGACCCCAATAATAATTAAGGGTCCATGAGAAATTTTAATCATGAATAACAATTTATATTGAAGTAAAATTATAGTTCTTAGAAAACACATAATATTTATAGTTTATAGAACAATCTGACATGAATTATTGAAATAAAACCATAGGGATAAATATTATACTACCTACCTAATAGTGGTAGATGACACCTCATCTGATATCAAGCTCGGGTTCGACGATGAGTGGAAGAAATCAGAGAAATAGAAAATTTTCATAGAAATATTGAATATTAGTTTTTCTAGAAAAAAAATTAGGAGGGTAATTTAAACTAGTAAAATAAGGAATGGGAATGAATAGGATAACACTACCAATCAAATCAAATATATTGTAGAAGAATCAAAGTCTATGTGAATATCATATCTTAATGAAAAGGTGACTGGGAATGAGGAGCTCAAATAGTTGCAGGATGTTCTCTACATAAAATAGTATGAAAATTAGAACAGAAATATAAAAGGTATGATTGGGAAAAGGGGATTTCATACCCTTTTAAAAGGGTCAGGGTTATCTATCACATGCACTTAAACTATGTGACACCACTAGTTTAGTATAACTACCCATTCGGTCTAGGTGCATGTTTTTGGAAAACTGTGCAAAGCTTGTGCAGACCCTCTATAGTTTTATACAGATACCTCATAGGGTAAGATGGACCGATTTCATGGTCTGAACAAACCATGAATTACCCTTCAGTGGCCTCATGGTTGAGTCATACAGTTAACATTGACTATACATTAACCATGAAACCCAATATGGATTTCCGAAATCTGGAGAATAGTGCTCCGAGTGAGCACAAAATGTTCACAAACCATTCTTTTCCCTATTAATCACATTTTTAGTATAAAAAGTTGTTTGGAATGAAAATGAAAATTATATTTACCTCTTGGAAAATCTAAGAGGTTATGCCTATAATGGACACAAATCCCCATACACCCATCTATCATAACCCAAATAATAGGGGTAACCCATAATGTAACTCTGGGGTGAATAAATCCCATTATAACTCAACTAATTTAGTTTTTTATTGAGTTCCACTAATTCTAATACGGTCAACATATTGGGAGTATTAAATATTGATTCTACATTAGGGGAGAAATCAATAAAAAATTTAAATTCATTCTCATGGGGATATCTTGGTAGTTCATCTAATAACACATCATTGTATTTTCACAAAATAGGTAAATCCTTTATTATAAGGATAAACTTATCATTCATATGTTGGTTCAGCTCTTCTTCTCTTAGAATATGAATAATGAGTGATAATAGATGATGATACATACATTTTTTGATGTTTTAGTATCCCTTTTAAGGATAATTCATTACACATATCCATCATATATAATAATCTATTTCTATTGTAAATAATTTTTTCTTCGTTATAATTTGAAGGAAATTTCATATGATGGATTATAAAAATGATAAAAATATTTTTAAAATAATATTTTCAATTATGTTTAGTCTCTGTTTCATAAGTGTAAGTTACAACAACATCATTATTTCAAAAAGATTTCTTTTAAGAGTCTTGATTGATTTCTCCCTTCTTAAGGTGGTATGGAAATATAAAATTTTATTTGCAAAAATGGATCATATAAAAGATTGTAAAGATATAGAAAGAAAAAATAATTAATTTAATTTGATGTTATAATAAATGTACAATAAACCATAACATTAATAAAGTTCACCTCAACTATTCTTATCATAAAAATATTAGGCTTTATCCATTTCCCTTTTTGGAGAAAAATTATTTTTCTTATTATGATTTTTTTTAATAATGCCCCATATCATTACCTCTAATTCACTATATAACAATGGATTCTTTATTTCCATTGAATTCATTAGAATTATCAACCCATTCCAGGAACATTAAATATAATCTACTTCCAATGAAGAATACACCTATATTTTTAATCCATATTTATCAAATGTTAAAAATATCATCCCTTATTTATTAATCTATAACATATTTCATTTTTATTGGTGTTCATGAAAATTCATCTTTTATTTGTTTCCATTGCATATATAAGAACTATAATTTTTTCTATATTTATAGTACATGATATTATATCATCATATAATTAAAATGATTGAGAAAACAATTCCACTCAGGGAATCGTCTTAATACCATATTGGGGGAATATTTCTTCACGGATTAAGTATATTATTGTAAAAATGGTTGGATAGACCTCGAATGTTATCCTCATACTCTGTAAAACATTCTTTTTTCATGTTATTTAATTTACAAAAATTCCTCTCAATTTTAACTTATTTCTCCTAAGGAAATTATTTCTCAGAGAATATCAATTTAAAAGATCTCCAATCCAAACATTCTATTTCATCAACCTCTTTAATTTTCATTATTAATTTCCACATTATATTAGTATAACCCTTCTGATAATAAGAATAAAGAATAATATTTTCTCTTTCATTACATCCCAAATCAAGAAATTTATTTTTATGGGACTAAATATTTAGTTCAATTTTCAATGATTTAGTAGTTATATTAAACAATTAAGACTTTTATTGCGTGAAGTGATCCATCATAGGTGATTTATGTTTTGGAAGAACTTATAGTCTTATGTAAAAGGATATCTCCCATAACCTGAGATAACTACTAGAATATTTCCATTATCTACTATGTTAGAACAATATCTAAATTTCTTTTTTCAATAGGTAAATCCCTGTATTTATTATGGGTGATGATACCCTTTATTAAATTTTGAATCCTCAATAAATAATGGCACAAGTTATGTTATATCATAATCATCATGAATACTGAGAAATAATATAAAAATACATGTAACAGAAAAAGATACCAAATATTATAAGGGATATACATATTTCATTGGTTAACTATGTTCATTTAACATGTAGATTCCAGGGTTCCAATTAAACAAGATATGATTCCAACTATAACAATCGGATGCCAGTAACTCATAACTATTGTTTACATTGTTACATTGGTACATGATTCAAGGGATACCACAACACAAGATGGATTTTTTTAGTTGTCTTCGAAAATTAGATACATCCAATGTTCCAATATTATATTGAAATATTATAAATTTTCTTAATAAACAATATTGTATACATAATGTCATTCAAATATCCTTATCTAATCCCCAAGGGAAGGAAGAAAAGGGTGATCTCATTTTCTCATTGAGGCCTATATATATTAAAATTTATTATTAGTAGTTAATGAATTATCAATATGGAAGATTGTATAATCAAAACACTTTTCATTTAATCAACAACTCTAGTTTAATGAAAATATATGGTTAATATGAACATATAAGTTACAAGGAATGTAGTACCCCCAGTTTCTGGTATGTAACCCTTACCTGATACTTTTCTTAGTTTTAAATGTTTTGGGTGACATATGGGAGAATCGGTAGATCCTGGAGTGTGTTTGAAGCAAAGGGTAAGGCACACGGGTGGCGCACGATTTGTCAAACCGTGTGGCCAAACTGTGCGTGTCTGGATGAGGAGGAAGTGGCTTCTATATGGTCAGCGCACAGTTAAGGGAAACCATGCGATGAGTTCATGCGTGAAGGTTGGACGAGGTAGAAGCTAACGCACGGTTAGCACACAGTTTGTCAAACCGTGCAGAATAACCATGCAGTCACTTAAATTTAGATCCTAAAATTGTGGATCTAACTCGTTTTGCCTTTGATTTACTTGTTTAAACCACCTAAGTGGCCCTAAATCGTGATTACTCTCCCTTTAAGGTTGGAGGACTTCTCCCAGGCCTTTCAGAGGTGATTTGAAGGGTTCTCTTGGCGAATCGAAGCCGGATTCTTAAGGTATGTGATCGTTCTTGATAGGTTTCTTAGATATACTTAGATCTACTTCTCCTATTATCTTTTTTTTTCATAGATCTATGCCCGTTATGGGTAGATATAAAGGTGTGGATGGCAAATATGAAAATATTTGGTCCTGTTTGTGTTAGGAGAAGAGATCTAAGGAGTATTTTTAGAGTTTGACCCAGTGTTCTTGAGTGTTGTTCGCTCGTGGCTTGGTTTCACCCTTTTTGTTGAGGTAGGTGGATTCACTCTTGATTACTATTTCATAGAACATAAAGGCTTAGTTCAAATTGATTTACATTTATTGGTTTTTATTTTGAAATTTTGGTGCAAAGAATGTTATAAATATTCTTTAGTGTTTATTTATGGGTTTTGATGAAATTGTGGAAATTGAATGAACAGTTTGTAAAAAGTGTTTTGGTTTCTTGATTTTAAAATGGTGATTTTATAATATGGATTGGATGGATTTGGAATATGGGTTGGGGAAAAAGGTTTTTAATAAAAAGGGTTTGTTTTATTGAAATGGTTTTGGCATGGTTGAAATGGTGTGTTTTTTGGGCATACTTGGTGTGTGTGTTCATATTACATTTACGAGGCTTGGTTGAAATATTAACTTGTGATCGGTGCCAAAAGTGCAATGAAACATGGGGAATAATTACCTTGTGACGACTTGGTAGATCGACGAGAGACCTCTCATGAGTATGGAACTGTCATAACGATGCATGCATAGTTGATTTCACGGGTTGTGAAATGGTTGGTTGTGTGGATTTGTGAAATGAAATGGTTATGCAAAAAATGGAAATGTGAATTTGATTGGAAACCTTACTTGTTTTATTTTCTTGGAAAAGATAGTTTTTGTTTGGAATAATGGTTTTTTTTTGGAAAAATCATTTTTGATGTGAAACTTGTTATTTTATGAACTATTTTGGAACTGATTTAAATAAATTGTTTCATGGAAATGTGCTAACATGTTTTATCCTAGAGGCATGGGTTGGGAAGTCATCGGGGAAAACCTACTGAGTTTCATTACTCACCCCCTAATTTGGCATGATGGTTCTTTTTCATATTTCATTTACTGGGATGTTGGCAAGGGAATGGTGGCCCACGTGTTTAGAACTACTTCGTGATTCATGAGCTGTTTGGTAGAGTTGGAGCATGGAGCTTGTGGAGCCTTGGAGTCATTGTTGTCTTTGAGTCTTGTCGATTGCATTTTCGCTGTTTAATTTGATTTAGTGTTGGTTTCCACTGCTTCACTTTGGTTGGATTAATATGGAATAAATGGATTAACTATCTTGGTTTTAAATCATTCATCATATAGTGGTTTCTTGGAGATGTTTATCTTGTTTTTGTTGTTGTTGTTTGTTTCCATTTTAAGGGTAAATCGTCCCCCATGTGTTTGAAACCCTTCGGCATTTATTACCAGCCTTTAGCGCCTTGGGGGTGTCTCTTAAGGCCAAGAAATGACTCGTTGAGATCTCAATCCAATGAGAATCGGCAGGTCATTACAAATGGTATCAGTCTGGTCCTTCCTTTGAGGTACAAATGGTACCATCTTGTTAGGTCCTTTCTTAACAAGTGGTCATTTATGTTATTGGTCTTTGATTTGAAATTCATTCTTGTCTATTCCTTGTGTTGGAATCTTAGAAAGGAGTAGGATTGTCAGAACTTGAAAGGTATAACCTAAAAGGACATATCTAACCCCTTTATGATGAACTTCAAGTTACTAGGGAGTTGGGTACATAAGTGTTTTGAGAAACTTCTAGAATGTTGAAAATCTCATTGTCATGGGTTTAACCAATGAGATGAGCATGGCATGAATTGTAGAGGAATGAATTCCCACTAGTACTGCATAAATCATTTTGAGAAATGGATGATGGTTTGATGCAAAAGTGTGTTTTCTAAAAATGTTAATCATATTTTAAAATGAATGATTTTGAAATGATAATGGATTATGTATTTTGAAAATATATTGATTTTCAAAATAAAGAAAAGACTTTTTTAGAAATTGTTGGAAATCAATGTTGTGATAGTGGTGTAATAGAGATTGAAATGCCCAGCCTTTAGTTGATAGGAAGTGAGACTAATGGTGTGCATTCTTTGTATAGAAAATGGCACATGTTAGACGTCGTAGAAACCAAACGGAAGAATCTTTGGAGAATGTGGTTGCACCTGAGCCACAGGTGAACTAGCAGCTGGTCCAATGTATCGTTCAAGCGTTTTAGGCTATAGACACCAGGAATCAGAGGGATGAGTCAAGGAATGTAGACCATTCCTTCCAATTTTAGAAGCAGAATCCACCCATTGTTCTGGGTGATTATGAACTAGAAAAGGCGGAGGTGTGGCTAAGAAGAATGAATCGTATATTCGATTTCATCGACACACTAGTAGAGATGAATGTAAAGATGGAAACGTATATGCTGGAGGATCTTTCATGACAGTGGTGGGAGTTGGTGGTGCAGGCTAAGGTGGATCAAGGCCTGAGCTGGGAAGAATTTGAGGAATTGTTTAATAAAAAATTCTATCCTCAAAAATTTACGATCCAGAGGACAACTGACTTTTTAAGACTGAAGCAGTAAAATCTATCTATCATTGAGTATGTGGCTAAATTCATTAATTTAGTGCGCTTTGCACCAAAAGTTGCTGCAAGTGCGTCGCTGAAGGCACATATCTTTGAATCAGGGTTGCGACAGGAGATTCGCTTGAAGATAGCAGTGCTCTGTATTATGGATTATACGGAAATGGTAAACAGATCAACTTTAGCAGAAAGAGACATCTCAGGAGTTATGGGAGGAGGATGTATGATGATACCCACGGGAACAGGTGGGAACTCTAATGCTGGTAACAAGCGGAAGAGGGACACCTATTTCCATGGTGGGAGTGCAAATCAAAATCAGATGGTTGGATCGGTAAATATTCCTCCCCGATCCATGATGAAAGCCAGGTGCTTTCATTGTGGCACAATTGATCACATGAAATGAGAATGTACAGCACCACCGAAAGCATTTCACAATTGCAACAAGATGGGGCATCTTCAGCGATATTGTCACAGTGCTCCGAGGTCGAGTGCACGTGACACTACCCAGGTGTCGCAAGCATCCTATGCTTCGACAGGGCGAGGACAACACAATTAGTCTCACCAACAAAATAGATCTAGTTAGGGTGATTCCAAGAATACCGTGACACCTCTGGCAGGGAAATCTCAACAAGGAAATAAGAAGAAAAGTGCAGCAACAAAGCAATTGTATGGAGAAGAACAGGTGATTGTGAATGACCAGTCTGCACCGTCTACGGTGAGAGGTACGATTATTTCGAATTCTACCCTCATGCAAGAAATATTCGATATTGGTGCCTCACATTATTTTCTTACTTATCATATTTATAATTTTTTAAACGTAAATGTTGAAATGATGCCTTCTATGATAAAACTTGAAACACCTTTCGGTGAAAGAGAATGTAGAGCCTTCGTGTGTAGATCAAGTTTTATAACTATTGATGGAGTTGATCTGAAATGGGATTTCTCTATGCTATATATGGATGTCTATGATATAATCCAAGGTATGGAGTGGTTGAAAGAGTTTAGGGCTCACATCGACTGTTATAGCAGAATAGTCAGTTTCGCGACTGAGGATGGTGTCAAACATCGCTTTAGAGAAGAAAGAGTGGTGAAGAAAGGTGCAACAGGCTTGTTGGTACCAACAGTGGCAACGATCTCTTACCAGATGGCTGCGTTAAACTTGGAATCTATAGACAAGATCGCGAATAATAGTTTTCCAGTAGTCGTGGATCAATTTCCTGATGTTTTTTCTGAAAACTTCTCGAGTTTACCACATGTAAGAGAAATGGAGTTTACGATTGATCTCCTTACAGGGACCAGTTCGATCTCACTTCCATCTTATAGGATGGCACCAACGAAGTTAAAGAAATTGAAACTGCAGTTAGGGGAGCTAGAAAGCAAAGGATTTATTCGGCCAAGCGTGTCTCCATGGGCATCACTAGTTTTGTTTGTAAAGAAAGCATATGGAACTTTAAGGCTATGTGTGGATTATCGTAAACATAACCAAGTTATAATAAATAATAGATACTATATGGCCCTAGCCTTAAACCTTACTTAATCTTTATTTATTACAAGATTACACGTTGAGGATCTTTTCAGTTTTAGAGTTTTAGAGAATTAGATCATAAAACTTGCATTACATTCCACATATAAACAAAGTGGTTACATAAAGATATTATTCTTCTTTCCCATAAATGGAAACATATTTAAAATAAAACATGGATTATTTCTTGACACTTCCTTGACACTATCATCATATCATGTACCTTTCCCTTGACCTATGAAAAACATTTCAAAAAAAAACATGGGATGATCATAAAAAGCTCAGTAAGGGATATAAAAATACGGAAAGGAAACATGGGTACATATATACATAAGAATGAAATCATACTTTACCCATAAAACATAAGAACTTTAACATACCTCATAAAATCATGAATAAATCATAGAAATCATAAGACATAAAGGTAACTTTAAACATTCATAACATTCTTACGTAGGGAGTAACCCTCTTGGTTACGTTTGGAATACCCATCACAGTATATTCCCTAAATCTCTTCGGGGAAACCTTAACGTTTCACTCCTTCGCGTTACCCAATTCATTGGAGAGCTATATCGGGCTCACCCTCCCTTAGTCTATCACGGAACCACCCGTATTCATAATAATTCCCAAGAACCTCAACATAATTGTATCACATAAAACATGTATAAAGGAAACCAAACATTTCCACCTTTAAATCACAAGATATCAATACAACACAATGATATAAAAACATTATGAAAACAATTTTAAATACCAAAATAAACGAAAAGTAAAACATGGTATTTATTTTTCTTTTTTTTAAAAAAAGGTATGGCTTGTAGAGGAAGCTGAAACTCAAATAATGGTCACGACGGCGGAGAAGTCATTGTCGCCGCATACGTACGACAAAAACATTCCCTTCTGTCGTTTAGTAAATTCTTCGTATAAAAAAGATTCCTTTTGAATAAACGTAAAAGTCAAAGGGGTTTATACACCGTATAAAAGAAGGTTGTGTATAAAACAAAATATTCCTCAATGAAAGGAGATTGAGACGAAGTCCCATACCTCGGGTCCGACTTGACTCGGTCATTCTTTAATCTCCTGAATAATAAACTTGAGTTAATTTATACTTGTTTAAGAACATTTTTCATGTTCATTATCCCTTTTATATCACTTATTTCCATGTCATGAATACTATGTAATTATTTAAGTTAATAACGGTCGTTTTAACAATCATTGGTACTTGAGTAAAAAATAAGCCCTTTATAATTACAAGTTGTTCATGTATCCATTATATCTAGAATGGTATTAATGATGTAGATATCATATATGTCATATATATCCAGTTCATGCATGCATTTATAATATTACATAATCATTTAGAGGTAAGAAATGAAATGCACCGTTCATGGAGATGGCAAGCTGTACGTACGCATGAACGCTACTTTCATTTCTATTTAATATTTTATAGAATGGAATAATAATGATATAAAGGTATATTATAATTCCAGTATAATATCAAATATAATATCATAGTTCCATCCTTTATACGTCCCACATATGGTATTTAACGAATCAAATCTCTTTGAGGGGGCGGTAGTCTGCACTTCCTTAAATGAAGATATCGCGTTTACCCATAATGGAAACCATAAAGGTATGCCCAAAATGAAAAATACAGAATATTAAGGAAAACATAGACATATTAAATATCATATATAAATATAGTGACATCTTAATGGCCACCTTTGAAGGTGTTAAAAGAATTTTGAACAATCATCGTTTCGGGAGGCATAAATTCACCATCCACGGAAACAGTATGTCCTTTAACCATTAGATGTAGGTGTCTGTAAGTGTACCTCGAATACATCTTATAAAAACATACTAGTATATTTAATATACTGGAGTTTTTACAAAAGAAATGAATAAAAAGAGTTTAGGGGGTTGGAGAATCAAAATAAAACAAAAGGACTCAAGTGAAGACATTACCTTAAAATCGGGTAACTCCCTTTGGTTTGAGATCAAAGGCTTCCTTGAGAAGACATCTGACCAAAGTGAGGCTTCAAGGAGTAAGAGAGTTATGTGGAGAGACAAAATGGGCCGGGGTTGGCTGAGCCAAAGGATTTGGGAGTGTGGGTAAGGAGGTAGAGGTGGGGACCTTTTATAAGAGGAGAGGAGGGGCAATCTTGGAAAGTAAAGAAATGTTACTTTATTTTAAAATGTGTTTTGGATTCAAAAGGTCCCACATTGATATAATTCGAGGGTAAGGTGATAAGTGTTCGAAATACACCCATCAAATAGGTTTTGGACATGTGTAGTTCATAGATTTTACATTATCATTTCATTTTATTTAAATCCTTTATTAATGAGGTAATCGCTGCATCATCATGATGTCATAAATAATTTAATTTATTTAAAGTCTAAAAATTATAAAAAAATACTATGATGTAGAAATCTTTTTAAATTTCAAATTACTATTTATAATCCAAAATCTGACTTGTATAACCCCATGTAATAATTGTTTTAGTAAAACATCTCTTGTTTGTGTCATTTTTACTTTAACATTAAATAAAATGTTATTTATGTCATTTCCCAACCAAAGTGGCTCCATGGGGTCCCAAATTTGACCCATGGATTGTCTTGGTCGGCCATGACACATACTATGAGGGTAGTACATGCGTAAAGCTCATCTAATATTATTAAAACATTATTTTTTACCTTAAACTACACTAATTACCACTAATCGCGATTAAGAACTAAAAAGTTACTATTCACCAAAAAATTATTTTAATCTCATTGAACCACATTTTACTTCTTAATGAAAACCATGTATGTCAGATTTTTGAAAATAAAATCACAGAAGTGGCAAAGTTTCATTTAAATGAAAATCAGTTTTTTTAACTACCACTAAGTGGTTTCACTATTCATCAAAAATTGATGTTTTTCAGAAAGATACCAAAACTTCACCCTAAGATATATTTGATATTCCGAATTCAAAAATGATGTCTATTTTACAAAATTCAAAACATGTAAGTTGCATTAATTAATTTAATAAATAACTCCCACTGTCATGAAAAATAGCGTGTTTTTATGAAACAATAAGTATCAAAAGATTGACACTAGTTTAAGTTCAATTTCAAAGTGAAATTGATTCCAATGACCACCATTGGATAAAATGGTAAAAATATATTCTAATTTCATTTCAAAAAAATTCAAAAGATAATCTAATCATATAAATAAATTAGATTAAAAAGAGGGTTTGAATTAAAATACAACACTTTTCACTATTCATTAAAAAATGAACTTTATCGGAAAAATACCAAAAATTCACACAAAGTAAATTTTGATGTCCCAATAATAAATAATAATTTTATTTTGAAAAAAATAGCTTATAAAATTGTCAAAAGATAGATTTAAAAAGGGTTTTCCATCAAAAGGCAGTAAAATGATCTTTTAAGAATATTAGTGTATTCCATGCATAAGATTGTATTTATTTTCATTTTAAGCCTCTAAAACACTGTCTTAATAATTAATAGACATAGATAAAAATATCTATTATTTATTAATTACTTGGGATGTTACATCCTTCCCCCCTTTAGAAAATTTTGTCCCCGCAATTTATTTACTTATTGAATAAATGGGGGTACTAATCCCTCTTTGCATTTTCAGATTCCCATGTTGCCTCTTCCATCATGTGGGTTTTCCACAAAACATTTACCTGATTAATCACCTTATTCCGTAACACTTGCTCCCTGTGGTCAAGAATCTGGACTGACTGTTTCTCATAATACAGGTTCTCTTCCAGCTGAACTACCTCTGGACTCAAAACATGAGATGGATCTGGCAAATACTTTCTCAGCATCGAAACATGAAAACATTGTGTACCTGAGATAAACTCGGAGGTGAAGCCACTCGGTAAGAAACAGATCCAACACTCTCCATAATTTCATATGGTCCAATGAACCTTGGACTCAACTTTCCTTTCTTACCAAATCGCATCACACTTTTCCATGGTGATACTTTGAGAAAAACATGATCACCTACCTCAAAAGAGAGATCCTTCCTCCTGTTGTCTGCATAACTATTCTGCCTACTCTGAGCTGTTCTCATGTGTTTCTTTATCAGCTGAACTTTTTCTGCCAACTATTCTACCAATTCTGGTCCCATCAACTTCTTTTCACCAACTTCATCCCAGAAAGCTGGAGTTCGAAACCGCTTCCCATATAATTCCTGAAATGGTGCCATCTGTATACTAGAATGAAAACTGTTATTATATGAAAATTCAACCAAAGAAAGATGTTGGTCCCAACTTCCCTGATAATCCATCGAACAAGCTCGTAGCATATCCTCCAAGGTCTGAATTGTTCGTTCTGACTGCCCATCTGATTGAGGATGAAAAGCTGTACTAAAATTTAATTCAGTACCCAACGACTTTTGAAGGACTTTCCAAAAGTTAGAAGTAAACCAGGGATCACGATCGGACACAATAGAGAGAGGAACTCCATGTAACCTGACTATCCCTTTAAGATACAAACGGTAAAGTTGATCTAGTGAAATTGTATCTCGTATTGAAAGGAAATGAGAAGATTTAGTTAAGCGATCAACAATAACCCAGATTGCATTATTACCTCGAGATGTCTTCGATAATCCCACAACAAAGTCCATGGATATATTCTCCCATTTCCACTCTGGCACTGGTAAAGGATGAAGCACCCCTTTCGGTAACTGCTGCTCTACTTTAACCTGTTGACATGTCAAACACATCATAGTAAAATTAGTAATATCTCTTTTCATTCCATCCCACCAGTAATACTCCCACAGATCTTTGTACATCATAGTACTGCCAAGATGAACTGAAAACAGAGAACTATGAGCTTCACATAACAACTCTCTCTTCAACTGTGAATCGCAAGGAACACACAATCTCTTCCCAAATCTCAAAACACAATCATTATCAATGTTGAATTCAGGCAACTTACCTTTCTGAACCAGCTCTACCTTTTTTTGCAACTCACTTTCTTGCTTCCCTGCTTTCTTGATTCTCTCTGATAGAGATGATCTCACTGATACCTGAAACAAAATAGAAGAACATCCTGTGCCAAAAACTTCTATTCCAAAGTTCATCAAGTCCTTAACCTAAAGATCATGTTCCAAACGCAACATTGTTAATGAAGCATTACTTTTTTGACTCAAAGCATCAACCACTTTATTTGCTTTTCCCGGATGGTAATGAATTGTACCATCATAATCCTTGATTAATTCCAGCCATCTTCTCTGTCTCATTTTTAACTCTTTCTGAGTGAATATATACTTTAAACTTTTGTGACCAGTATATATTTCACACTTTACTCCATACAAATGATGTCTCCAAATTTTTAAAGCAAAAAAAATAGCAGCTAATTCCAAATCATGTGTAGGGTAATTTACCTCATGAGTTTTCAACTGTCGTGAAGCATAAGAAATTACCTAATCATTCTGCATTGGGACACAACCAAGTCCTTTCAATGAAGCATCACTATAGATAACAAACTCACCATTCCTGGAAGGTAGTTCCAAAACTGAAGCTTTCACCAATCTTCTTTTCAATTCCTGAAAACAATCATCACATTCTTTTGTCCAGATAAACTTAACACCCTTCCGAGTTAGCTTAGTCATTGGACTAGATAACCGTGAAAAATTTCTAACAAACCTTCGGTAATAGCCTTCCAAACCAAGGAATCTATGAATCTCAGTTACATTTGTGGGTCTTGGCCAGTCTTCCACAACTTTTGTTTTTACAGGATCAACAGTTATCCCATCTTTAGAAACAATGTGACCAAGGAAAGAAATTTGTTGAAACCAAAACTCACACTTGCTGAATTTCCGATACAATTTCTTTTCTTTTACGGTTTGAAAGATAACCCTCAAATGTCTTTCATGCTCCTCTTTACTTTTATAAAACACCAAAATATCATGAATGTAAACCACCAAAAACTTATCCAAGAACTCATGGAATATTATATTCATTAAGTCCATGAATATAGCAGGTGCATTGGTTAGCCCAAAAGGCATTAATACAAATTCATAATGGCCATATCTTGTATGAAACGCAGTCTTCGGAATGTCTTCTTCCTTTACCTTCAGCTGATGGTACCCCGATCTCAAGTCAATCTTTGAAAAATACTGAGCTCCCTGGAGCTGATCAAACAAATCATCGATATGAGGCAAAGGATATTTGTTCTTAACAGTGATGTTATTCAAGGCTCTATAATCAATGAAAAGTCTCATTGAACCATCTTTTTTTTAAAAATAAAATAGGAGCACCCCATGGTGATGTGCTAGTTCGAATGAAACCTTTCTCTAATAAATCTTGAAATTTCTCCTTCAACTCTAAAAGTTCAATTTGAGCCATTCGATAAGGGGGTTTTGAAATTGGCTTAGCATCAGGAACTATGTCAACAGTAAACTCAACTTCCCGATATGGTATTATTCCAGGAACCTCATTATAAAAAACATCAGGATACTCATTTACCACTGGCACATCATTAATATGAACAGTTCCTTTATTTTCAACGATGTGTGCAAGGTAACATTCATTTCCATCTTTTACAAGTTTCTCGGCCTCTTGATAAGTTATCAACAGTAAGGGTTCATTCTTGTACACAAACTGAAAGTCTTTCTGAAAAGAAACTTCTTTAGCTCTACAGTCAATCTTAGCATGGTAAATAGAGAGCCAATCCATACCCAGGATAACATCAAACTCTACTAGAGGTAGAACAATAAGGTTTTCAAGTAGGTTCTTTCCATAGATAAGGATAGGAAGATTCTTATAAATTCTTTTTGCCTCAACATTTCCCCCAGGTGTTTTTACCAAAAGTTCAGGAGTCATTTATTGAGATGGTATTCCCATTTTACTAGAAATGTTTTTAGAGATGAAAGAATGTGTAGACCCCGAATCAAACAACACACTGGCATAATCTAAAAAAAAGTACTTGATACAACTTCATTTGATGGCCCGACATCTGCTGAAGTAGTTGCAAAGGATTTCACCACCCCTTTCTGCTTGTAGTCTAACTGCTTCCCATCACTCAAGCTCTTTGTTGGACACTCGTTTTCATAGTGACCCATCTCATTGCACTTATAACATTTCACTAACTGTAAATCAAATTTGGTCTTACCTTCACCTTGATCTTTTTCAGTGCAATCACGAGCCTTATGTCCCATCTTACCACATTGGTAACACTTTCCAGAATTCAAAAGACATTCCCCAGCATGCCATTTACCACATTTATCACAAACTGGAAACTTAGATTTCTTACCATCAGACTTTTTTGAATAATTCTTCCCTTTCTCCTACCACCTCGGTCTCTTCTTCTGTTGGTTGTTATAGAACACTTGATCATCGGCAAACTCCATTTCCACCTTCTCAGCACATCGAACAAGCTTTTGATAACTTTTAAACTCACGAGAAGCTAATTCCCTTCGATATTTTGGCTTTAATCCTGAATAAAAATGATTGATTTTACTATCAAGGTGTCGGATAAAATTTGGAGCATACCTTTCCAATCGAGTGAACATTTCTTCATAGGTAGCCACTGAGTCTTCCTCTTGCCTCAATTCCAAGAATTGATTTTCCATCCTAAGTCGAACAACCTTAGGAAAATACTTCTCAAGAAACATACCTTTGAATTCATCCCAGTCAAGAGCATCAATCTCATCGGCGTCCCTGATATTTTTAACCATAGACCACCACTGATCTGCCTCACCCTACAAATGGTAAATAGCAAGACTAACCTTTTGATTGTCTGAACACCCCATGACATCGAAATCTTCTCCAGTGCTTTAATCCACCCTTCAGCTAACACAGGGTCAGATGATCCTCTGAATGATGGGGGATGTTTCCTCATGAAATGTTCTACCACTGACATGTTCCTCTGCAGTTGATCTGGCTGATCTCATGCATGGACACCACCACCATTTATCGCTTGAGTCAACTACTCCATTACTGCAACAAACTATTCAGTTCCAATTCCTACCATCTCTAGATGCTGATTCGGAAGCTTATTTCCTTCTGTATGCCTTCCTAGCACTGCTTCCCTGTTTCCTCTGTGGAAAACCATTCTGAACAAACATGTCTTAGATAAAGAAACATGGTAATCTTCAAATACTATATCACTTCAATTTTACAAAAAAAAAATATTTTTGGATAATCATTTAATAGAATTTTAACTCCTAAAGTTATCTAAACCGACCTTTGATACCAACTATAAGGCCCCAGCCTTAAACCTTACTTAATCTTGAGTTATTACAAGATTACACATTGAGGATATTTTCGGGTTTAGAGTTTTAGTGAATTAGATCATAAAACATGCATTACATTCCACATATAAACAAAGTGGTTACATAAAGATAGTATTCTTCTTTCCCATCAATGGAAACATATTTAAAATAAAACATGGATTCTTTCTTGACACTTCCTTGACACTATCATCATATCATGTACCTTTCCCTTGACATGTGAAAAAAATTTCAAAAAAAACATGGGATGAGCATAAAAAGCTCAGTAAGGGATATAAAAATACGGAAAGGAAACATGGGTACATATATACATAAGAATGAAATCATACTTTACCCATAAAACATAATCACTTTAACATACCTCATCAAATCATGAATAAATCATAGAAATCATAAGATATAAAGGTAACTTGAGGCATTCGTAACATTATTACGTAGGGAGTAACCCTCTTGGTTACGTTTGGAATACCCATCATAGTATATTCCCTAAATCTTTTCGGAGAAACCTTAACGTTTCACTCCTTCGTGTTACCCAATGCATTGGAGAGCTATATCGGGCTCACTC
Organism: Viscum album; assembly: GCA_963277665.1. Lineage (NCBI taxonomy): Eukaryota > Viridiplantae > Streptophyta > Magnoliopsida > Santalales > Viscaceae > Viscum > Viscum album. Next base: position 283,592,985 of record OY728153.1, on the reverse strand, counting down.
GCCCTTAGTCTATCACGGAACCACCAGTCTTCATAATAATTCCCAAGAACATCAACATAATCGTATCACATAAAACATGCATAAAGGAAACATAAAATTTCCACCTTTCAATCATAAGATATCAATACAACACAATGATATAATAACATTATGAAAACAATTTTCAATACCAAAATAAAAGAAAAGTAAAACATGGTATTTATTTTTCTTTTTTTAAAAAAAGGTATGGCTTGTAGAGGAAGCCGAAACTCAAATAATGGTCATCGCGGAGGAGAAGTCGTTGTCGCCGCATACATACGACAAAAACATTCCCTTTTATCATTTAGTAAACGCTTCATATAAAAAATATTCCTTTTGAATAAACATAAAATTCAAAGGGTTTTATACACCGTATAAAAGAAGGTTGGGTATAAAGCAAAATATTCCTCAATAAAAGGAGATTGAGACGAAGTCCCATACCTCGGGTCCGACTTGACTCGGTCATTATTTAATCTCATGAATAATAAACTTGAGTTAATTTCTACTTGTTTAAGAACCGTTTTCAAGTTCATTATCCCTTTTATATCACTTATTGCCATGTCATGAACACTATGTAATTATTTAAGTTAATAACGGTCGTTTTAACGATCATTGGTACTTGAGTCAAAAATAAGCCCTTTATAATTACAAGTTTTTCATGTATCCATCATATCCAGAATGGTATTCATGATGTATATATCATATATGTCATATATATTCAGTTCATGCATGCATTTATAATATTACATAATCATTTAGAGGTAAGAAATGGAATGCACCCTTCATGAAGATGGTAAGCCGTACGTACGCATGAACGCTACTTTCCTTTCTATTTCATATTTTATAGAATGGAATCATAATGAAATATAGGTATATTATAATTCAAGTATAATATCATATATAATATCATAGTTCCATCCTTTATACGTCCCACATATGGTATTTAACGAATCAAATCACTTTGAGGGGGCGGTAGTCCGCACTTCCTTAAATGAAGATATCACGTTTACCCATAATGGAAACCATAAAGGTATACCCAAAATGAAAAATACAAAAGCTTAAGGAAAACATAAACATATTATATATCATATATAAATATAGTGACATCTTAATGGCCACCTTTGAAGGTGTTAAAAGAATGTTGAACAATCATCATTTCGGGAGGCATAAATTCACCATCCACAGAAACAGTATGTCCTTTAACCATTAGATGTAGGTGTGTGTAAGTGTAGCTAGAATCCTACTTATAACAACATCATAGTATATTGAAGATAATGGAGTTGTTACAAAAGAAATGAATAAAAAGAGTTTAGGGGGTTGGAGAAGAAAAATAAAACAAAAGGACTCAAGTGAATACATTACCTTAAAATCGGGTAACTCCCTTGGGTTTGAGCTCAAAGGCTTCCTTGTAAAGACTTCTGCCCAAAGTGAGGCTTCAAGGAGTAATAGAGGGATGTGGATAGACAAAATGGGCAGGGGTTTGCCGATCCAAAGGCTTTGGGAGTGTGGGTAAGGAGGTAGAGGTGGGGGCCTTTTATAAGAGGAGAGGAGGGGCACTCTTGGAATGTAAAGAAATGTTACATTATTTTAAAATGAGTTTCGGATTAAAAAGGGCACACATTGATATAATTAGAGGGTATGGTGATAAGGGTTCGAAATACAACTTTCAAATAGGTTTTGGACATGTGTAGTTCATAGATTTTACATTAGCATTTCATTTTATTTAAATCCTTTATTAATGAGGTAATCGCTGCATCATCATGATGTCATAAAGAATTTAAATTATTTAAAGTCTAAAAATTATAAAAAAATACTATGATGTAGGAAATATTTTTATATTTCCAATGAATATTTATAATCAAAAATATGACTTGTATAACCCCATGTAAAAATTGTTTTAGTAAAACATCTCTTGTTTGTGTCATTTTTACTTTAACATTAAATAAAAAGTTATTTTTGTCATTTCCCAACCAAAGTGGCTCCATGGGGTCCCCAAGTTGACCCATGGATTGTCTTGGTCGGCCATGATACATCCAATGAGGGTAGGACATGTTTAATTCTCATCTCATATTATTAAAATATTATTTTTTACCTTAAACTACACTAATTACCACTAATCACGATTAAGAACTTAAAAGTTACTATTCACCAAAAAATTATTTTAATCACATTGAACCACATTTTACTTCTTAGTGACAACCATGTATGTCGGATTTTTGAAAATCAAATCACAGAAGTGGCAAAGTTTCATTTAAATGATAAATCGGTTTCTTTAACTACCACTTAGTGGTTCACTATTCATAAAAAATTGATGTTTTTCAGACAGATACCAAAACTTCACCCTAAGCTATATTTGATATTCCGAATTAAAAAATGATGAATATTTTAAAAAATTCAAAACATGTAAGTTGAATTAAATAATTTAATAACTAATTCCCGCTGTCATGAAAAATAGCGTGTTTTTATGAAACAATAAGTGACAAAAGATTGACACTAGTTGAAGTCCAATTTCAAAGTGAAACTAATTGAAATGACCACCATTGGATAAAATGGTAAAAATATATTCTAATTTATCTTCAAAACCAATTCAAAAGATAATCTAATCATATAAATAAATTAGATTAAAAAGATGTTTTGAATTAAAATACAACATTTTTCACTATTCATTAAAAAATGAACTTTATCGGAAAAATACCAAAAAATCACACAAAGTAAATTTTGATGTCCCAATCAAAAATAATAAGTTTATTTTGACAAACATAGATTATAAAATTGTCAAAAGATAGATTTAAAAATGGTTTTCCATCAAAAGGCAGTAAAACAATCTTTTAAGAATATTAGTGTATTCCATGCATAAGATTATATTTATTTTCATTTTAAGAGTCTAAAACACTATCTTAATCATTAATAGACATAGATAAAAATATCTATTATTCATTACTTACTTGGGATGTTACAGATATCCACTCCCATGGATTGATGACCTGTTTGATCAATTGAGGGGAGCTCAGTGGTTCTCCAAAACTGACTTACGGTCAGGATATCACCAGTTGCGAGTTCAGAAGGAGGATATTATGAAGATGGAATTCAAAAGAAGATATGGCCACTACTAATATGTAGTCAGGCCTTTTGGTCTTACGAATGCACCAGCGGTTTTCATGGCTTTGATGAATTGGATATTTTAGCCATATATGGATCCTTTTCTTGTGGTCTTTGTGGATGACATATTGGTCTATTCAAGAACAAGGGTTGAGCATGAAAAATACTTGGAAACAGTTTTGGAAATCTTGAGAGACCATCAGTTGTATGCCAAATTATCAAAGTGTGATTTTTGGATACAAGAGGTATGCTTTCTAGGCCATGTTGTTTCTAAGAAAGGTGTTTCAGTGGATCCAGAAAAGATAGAAGCTATTATTTCTTGGAAACCGCTGAAGAATGTCCTTAAAATACGATGTTTTCTTAGTCTAGCAAGTTATTACCGATGCCTTATGCGTGAATTCTCATGACTAGCATCACCAATGGCAGCTTTGACAAAGAAAAACAGTGAATTTCAATGGACTGATGATTGTCAGGAATATTTTCAAGAGTTTAAACTTCGCCTTACATCGACACCCATCTTGATCTTGCCTGAATCAGGACAGGGGTATTTGTTGTATTGTGATGCTTTAGGATCAGGTTTGGGATGTGTTCTCATGCATGTGGACTATGTTGTTGCTTATGGTTGAAGGCAGTTGATGGTGCATGAGAAGAATTACCCAACACATGACTTGGAATTGGCTGCAGTCATCCATGTCTTGAAAACATGGAGACACTATCTCTTTGGTGAGAAAATTACTGTGTTTACAGATCACAAAAGCTTGAAACACATTTTCTCACAATGAGATTTAAATCTGAGGCAGAGGATATGGATGGAGTATCTTCAAATGTTCGACTTTGACTTAATGTATACACTGGTTAAGGGGATTTTGGTGGCCGATACATTAAGTAAGAAGTCGTATGCTCAGTTGGAAAAGGAAGCTTCAGATGAATGGAAGTTGATGTCAGTCTTAGCCGACATGCATGTGGAATGTGAAGACCGAGGTGATGTTGATGTTTTCATTTCAACTACACTTGTTCCTGATTTGGTATAGATAGTAAAGGAGGCACATGCATCCGATGTTGACTGTGTTGCAATGAGTTCAAAACTCAATGGTGGGGAGACCATTGAGGGATGGAAGCTGAATGGGAGTTCAGTCTTCTGTTTCAGAAATCAGATGGTTGTACCCATGGTTTTTTAAAAACAACTCCTTCATTCTTACCACCATTCAATATGGGTTGTACATCCGGGTACACAAAATATGTATAAGGCGTTGAAGGCATAATTTTGGTGGAGCGACATGAAAGAGAAGGTCACTGAATTTGTTTCAAGGTGGTTAACTTGTCAGTAAGTTAAAATAGAGCATTAGAGACCAGTAGGTATATTGTCGTCTCTACCAATTCCAGTGTGGAAATGGAATCAGATAGCAATGAATTTTGTTATAGGTCCTCCATGAACGGTCTGGAAACACGATTCCATTTGGGTGATAGTGGATCGTCTGAACAAGTCGGCCTATCTCATCCCTATTCCTGAAACTCATACAATGGAAGGTATTTAAAAAATCTATATCTGAGAAGTGGTAAAGAGACATGGCATACCATTTTTAATCATGAAAGACAGAGATCTGAGGTTTACATCTCGTTTCTGGATATCCTTAAAGAAAGCCCTTGGAACTCAGTTGAATATGAGTACGACGTATTATCCTCAGATGGATGGACAATCCTAAAGGAAGATACAGACATTGGAAGACATGTTTCAGGCTTGTGTAATGGATTTTGGTGGCTCATGGGAAGAGCATGTACCCTTAGTGGAGTTATCATACAATAACAGTTATCAAGAATTGATACACATAGCTCACTTTGAAGCATTGTATGGGCGTCTGTGTTGTTCTCCACTATGTTGGGGGGAAATGGGTGAAACTTCACTAGTTGGACTGAGCCTTGTCCAATAAACAACGGAGAAGATTAAGTTGATTAGAAAGAGGATGGAGATGGCTCAGAGTCGTTAGAAATCTTATGCAGATCACCGCCGAAGGCCGTTGTCGTTTGTGGTGAGTGATCATGTCTTTCTGAGAATCTCTCAAAGGCTTGGCCGTCATCATTTTAGGAAGTAGGGAAAATTATATCCTTGATATATTGGACCTTTTGAGACACTAGAATAGGTTGGCGAGGTGGCGTATCGGTTGGCATTACCACCACGGTTCAGTGCAGTGCATAATGTGTTCCATTTATCTCAGTTGAAGAAGTATCAACCCGATACTGACCATTTGATCAGATGGGATCATGTTAACCTAGAGCTGGATGCTTCATTGTTACATATCCCGGTGCAGATTTTGGATAGGCTAGATAAAGTCTTTCATGGAAAAAGAAACGGTCTAGTGTGGGGTTTTTTGGCACCATAGTCAGATTCAGGAAGAGACTTGGGAATGCGAGAAAGAAATGAAAGAGCAGTGGCCAGAACTCTTTTAGGCAAGCAATGGTTTTCTACATTCCAGGGATGGAAAGGCCAATGGTTGGGAGAATGTAGTACCCCGGTTTTTGGTATGTAACCCTTACTTGATACTTTTCTTGGTTTTAAATGTTTTGGGTGACATATGTGAGAATCGGGAGATCCTGGAGTGTGTTAGAAGCAAAGGGGAAGGAACACGGGTGGCACACGGTTTATCAAACTGTGCAGCCAAACTATGCGTGTCTGGATGAGGAGGCAGTGGCTTCCGCACGGTCGACACACGGTTAAGGGAAACCGTGCGATGAGGCTATGTGTGAAGGTTGGCCGAGGTAGAATCTAACGCACGGTTAGCACACGGTTTGTCAAACCGTGCGGACTAACCACGCGGTCACTTAAAGTTAGATCCTAAAATTGTGGATCTAACTCGGTTTTCATTTAATTTACTTTTTTAAACCACCTAGGTGGCCCTAAATCTGGATTACTCTCCCTTGAAGGTTGGAGGACTTCTCCCAGTCATTCTGGTGGAGATTTAAAGGGTTCTCTTGGCGAATCGAAGCCGAATTCTTAAGGTATGTGATCGTTCTTGATCAGTTTCTTAGATCTACTTAGATCTACTTCTCCTATTCTCTCATTTTCGTAGATATACACCCGTTATGGGTAGATCTAAGGGTGTGGATTTCAAATATGACACTATTTGGTTTGGTTGTGTTAACAGAAGATATTTAAGGAGGATTTTTGGAGTTTTACCCGGTGTTCTTGAGTGTTCTTCGTCCGTGGCTTGGTTTCACACTTTTTGTTGAGGTAGGTGGATTCAATCTCGATTACTATTTCTTAGAACTTGAAGTCTTAGTTCAAATTTATTTAAATTTCTTGGTTTTGATTGTGAAATTGTGGTGAAAATCATGTTGTAAATCTTCTTTGGCGTTGATTTATGGGTTTTGATGAAATTGTGGAAAATGAATGAATGGTTTGTACAAAGTGTTTTGGTTTCTTGATTTTAAAATGGTGATTTTAAAATATGGATTATCTCTATTTGGAAAATGGGTTGGGGAAAAAGCTTTTCAATAAAAAGGGTTGTTTTATTGAAATGGTTTTGGCATGGTTGAAATGGTGTGGTTTTTGGGCATACATAGTGTGTGTGTTCATATTGCATTTATGAGGCTTGGTTGAAATATGACATTATTCTCGGTGCCAAAAGTGTAATAGCACATGGGAAATAATTACCTTGTGACGACATGGTGGATTGAATAGAGACCGCTCATGAGTACGAAACTCTCATAATGATGCATGTATAGTTGATTTCACGAGTTGTGAAATGGTTGGTTGTGTGGATTTTTGAAATGAAATGGTTATTCCAAAAATGGAAATGTGAATTTGATTGGAAACCTTACTTGTTTGCTTTTCTTGGAAAAGATGGTTTTTGGTTGGAAGAATGGTTTTGTTGGAAAAATAGTTTTGGATGTGAAACTTGTTATTTTATGAAATCTTTTGGAACTATTTTATATAAATTATTTCATGGAAATGTGCTAATATGTTTTATCCTAAAGGAATGGGTTGGGAATTCATCGAGGAAAACCTACTGAGTTTCATTAATCACCACCTTCTTTGGCATGATGGTGCTTTTGCAGATGTCATTTACTGGGATGTTGGAAAGGGAAAGGTGGCACACATGTTTAGCACTACTTCGTGATTCTTGAGCTGTTTGGTAGAGTTGGAGCATGGAGCTTGTAGAGCCTTGGAGTCTTTGTTGTCTTTGAGTCTAGCCGATTGACTTTCCATTGTTTACTATGATTTAGTGTTGGTTTCCGCTGTTGCACTTTGGTTGGTTTAATATGGAATAAATGGATAAACTATCTTGGTTTTAAATCATTCATCATATTGTTGTTTCTTGGAGATGTTTATATAGTTTTTGTTATTGTTGGTTGTTTCCGTTTTAAGGGTAAATTGTCACCCCATGTGTTTGAAACCCTTCAATATTTATTGCCAGTCTTTGGCGCCTTGGGGATGTCTCTTAAGGCCAAGTAATGACTCGTTGATCTCTCAAGCCAATGAGAATTGGCGGGTCATTACAAGGAATGTGAAAACTGAATTCTCAATAAAAGAGATGTATAAATATAGTTATTCAGGAACTTTAAATCAAGTTATTGTACATTTTATCATAAATATAACTATAATAGCCTTGTATATGACATCATTTTCAAAATTTTGTTGGTTTAAACCAAATACCTCTATAACATGGCATGCATGTTATTTTTCTTATGAGACCTATCGATTAATCATGGTGCTATCTATAACTAGGCCCCACCCATTAATTTCACAGCTAATGAATTAAAAATATAAATTAAATTATTGAAACAATTTCTTTTAAATATTCCATATAAACCAATAATTATCCATAATTAATCAATAATACATAATATTTCAATAGTCAATGAAATAAATTTCTCATTAGAAATCCTTCATAAGTTACCATATATAAAAAATTTATATTTTTAAGACATTATAAATTTAATAAAAATGATACCAAATTCATCCATGATAGGATATAAGTAATTCCAAATGAATAAAGGATAATGATATAAAATATAGTCAAAGGAAAGAGAATAATCTAAAAAATAATGTATACACATTTATGAGTAAAGGATAATCAAAGACTAAATATTCATTAGAAATGATGGGTTTTTTAATTAGACCAATCCATATGGAAATAATATAGAAGGAATACATGAAAACTAAAATCTCTATAACTTTTTGTGTAAAAGTAGTTATAAATAAATTTTTTATTTTTTTTCCATACAGTAAGAAAATAATTCCTTTTTTCTTTTGATATCATTTTAAATTAAAATTTCCAATTAATGATGAAATTTTTTATTTGAAAATAACAATGGAAACATTTAATGTATTATTTAAACTGTATAACTGTTATAACTTTAGTAAATGATTGTTAAACACTAAATGTTAAAAAACATTCATTTTACACTTTTTTAAAAAAGTCGATAATAACCCATACATAATATGATTAAAATAATATATCTTATTACGTTATAAATAATGTTAAAAATAGTTCAAAATTGTATTTATCAATATTTTAATAATAATCAATAAAATTATTGAAATATTTAAAAGAACCATTCTATAGAATAAATCGAGTAGTAATGAAAACTTTTAAAACATTAATTTTTAAAAGATAGTTCCTTACATGTAAATTACTTTTTTATTATTGATCTAAAAAGAGATTAAATGAATAAAAAATATATAATCTAAAAATAACAAAAGGCAATGAAGTAATATGGGTTTTATGAGATTATGATCACATAATGTTCCCTATAAAATATGAATATAAACCAACTCTACTTAAAAGGGGATTGTAATATAAATTCCATACCATTGGTGTTTTCTTAGTTAAATCTATTTGATCATGTTTTATAATTTATATTAATTTATTAAATACATTATTAAGAAAAAATATCATCTATATTCCATTATTTAGCACTATTTTATAAAAAAGTTAAATCTATTTATTGAATAGTTATTTCTTACATTGACACTGTATGGTTTTCAAATAATTTCTTCAAAATTACATTAGAAGTTTATCCATGGTTAGAGGACATATGTTAGGGTTTAATGATTTTTTAAATTTTAGAAATTTCTCGAATATATGTTCTACTCATTATATAATATTTTATAATTATCCATATATTTGGTAATATATAAATGAATGAAACTACTTTTTGGATTTAGTATTCTACATGTAAGAATGTGTGACATTATCTTGTTTAACTGATGAATAGATAAGAAGTTAAAAGATATATTATATTTCTATAATAAAAAATTCATCAATATCATATAAATTCATTAATTCCACCTTTATAACAATCGATGTAAATTGGTTATAAAAAATGAATTACATAGTTATGTTGATATAGTTGTTCATACATTCCCAAGAGTGATGATTTCATTTTCCATTGGATGGATATGAGGTCAGAATGTTTTCCCCATAATCATAATAATGTATAAATTTATTTTTTATAATTTATTAATTACTGTTTTGTAGATAAAATTTATTTGGGGGAATTATAAAAAAATATTCCTTGAAAAAGATAGGTGAGATAATTATATCTTTATGGAGAGACCACCTTTGTCTTATACCTTATGTCTATAAATCACGATATTAGGGTAAAAACAATATCTCAAAAAATAAGGGAAGAAATTTATAAATTCTATTCTTATGTTATTTTCTATGATATATTGATTAGTGATTTTTAATAATATAGGAGAAGAGGATTCTCTTTTATAAGAGAGGGGAGGGGAAAATTGAATTACCTAAAATATTGAAATAATATAAAGTAATTTTTAGGTTAATGTGCCAAATAAATATAATATATTATAATATTACAAAAATAAGGTAAAATTAAAACAAATAATTTAGGTTTATGCTAGTATTTTTTTTAATGTTTAATCCTTATCCCATTGTTTTATCCCATTTAACTAATTTTACCCTTAAATGTGGTGATAAAATTTATCATAGTTACTATTCATAATGAAAAATATTATGTTTAACTTATTACATAATATTAATTATTTTGATACAAATATTGAATCCATTTTACATTATTTAACAAAATGAATTTTTAAAAATTACAATGAATATAACTTTGTAAAATGCAATAAAAATCATTCTAGAAAATTTATTATTTTTAAGTATAAAAATTATTTCTATGAAAAATAATTTGTAATGTTTATTGAAATAGAATTAATTAGACATTGTTAAATAAAACTAGAATTATTTTAAAAAAAACAAAATGATCCTTGTAAATAATTTATTAAGAGATAATAACTAAAGAATTTATTTGAAAAAAACCATTACATAGATTTCCACAATATTATAAATAAATTATTAAGATCCAAATATTTATTTTTATATGAATTATATTACATATTAAATTTAATTTTATATATATAATATTTTTCATGAACATTAATTTTATTTTGATAGCATTACAATGTTATGATAGATATAGTTTTTTGTTTAATCAGTATTTTTCACTATTCATCCTTCTATCAATTTTTTTTGAAAAATCTCAAAAATTAAATAAAATATAATCTTGATAGAATTAAATAAAATTGAAAATATATTTCATTAAATTAAATTTATATTATTTTAAATGTTTTGTTTCAATCACATTATCGAATAAATAATAGAGTATTATGTTATTATTTCTTTAGAAACAAACATTTTCTTACTATAATTGAAGGTTGAGAATTACAATTTTTTATAGGGAAATATTGTATCTATGAAGAATTTTTTTTTGTTATATCACGTTTGATATTGATATTAAAGACCCTCATTATTATCCCTATTTTGGAGAGAATATGAGGGAAAAAAGTTGCAGTGAAACAAAAATAATAAAACCCATTGAGTAAATAAAATTAATATTACTATATATTGAAGATGTATGATGAATAATGAGGGAAGATATCCTCAATGAAACATTTATATTCATAAATTTTAGAATAAAAGATCATGAATAAAATGTATTTCAAAGAAATATAATGAATAAAAATAATGATCAATGTAATACACTATTCATACACCTTTAATTGTATGGTATATTGAAATTATACCAAAAAGTGCCCCATTGAAAGGGTTTATGATGAAAATTGGTTCAATAAATCATATAATCCTAGGGAAAATGTAAAATCCTATGTAATAACAATAATTTAAGTGGTTAAATAGTCAATGAGGGGTACGTTACATTAATCATTAACTATATAACTGATTATGTATTGTTTGATCACAGATCCACAAATATCTTCAAATATGGAATGTTTTCATAACGAATAAAATCACAAGAGCAATGATTAAATATTTAATATATCATTAAATTTCTTATTGGTACTATGATTATATCCCAAGTCTAAATTCTTTAACAATTGTTGTTTTTGGGAATGATATTCTTTTAAATTTAGTTACACTTTGTTTAGTCAAATTTGATGTGATTTTGAGCATGGATTGAATCTCTCCACATTAGAAACTTATAAATTTTACGAATAAGTAAATAAGACTTCATTTCTTATATCAAACAAAATCATTTATCGATTCATGTTTGTCAATGAAGTTTATATGAGAATTATATAGATTATATGAGTATTCATACCAAATCATGAGGGGTATTTAGCTGAATTTATGGGGATAAAAACAATTTTTTTAATATGATTATTATGCTGAAAAATATGTGTTTTAATTTCTTATCTATTATACTGGGGTTTATACCTCACTAGAAATTGTATCTTGAATCTTTTCTATCTTTTTGATACCAATATATATTTTTATTTTTCAGATATAACTTAAATTTATAATATATAATTTATTTAAAGGGGAAGAATGTAACAACCTATGATTTAATTATAAATTTTTATTTTAATAGGAATTTTTTTGGGTATGTTATTTAAAATGGAAAACCATACTAAATTTGACCATAATAGATTATATTTAGGTAAATAATAATAATGATTTATATGAATTCATACAGTGTGTGTATATTATATGAAGTATCATTAGTAAAAGTAAAAATGCAATAAATAACAATCTAAATTAAAAAACAATAATGATAATATCAATTTACTCATGGTTTTTGATGATGATCATAACCTCTATTACATCTATAGAAATATGGAAAAATATATAATCATAATAGAACTATTGATAGAGAAGTAAATAGGTTGAATGAATTTATTAACATTTTCAAGTATATATATAAATGAATTATTGTTATTATATATATGGTTGTCAGATATATGGTCATTGGAATTATTGTTGTTAAAAATATAGTCATAATATAGATTTGTTATGGAATAATATGATAGTTATATTAATGTTATGAAATTTTTAGTAAAAAGATTAAAATAATATAATATAGAGATGATAAAAAAGGAAAAGAAGATAAAAATGTGATTAGAATATTTTATTAAAAAAATATTTATATGAATTATTATTTATTATTATTATTATTATATTTTGATTTTATTTATTTATAAAATTCAATAAAATGTGTTAATATATATTATTTAGAACATTATATCATATAAATATAAATAAATAATTTCTATGGGATATGGTAACAATCATTTAATTTTTAAAAGGGATTATTTTCAAACTTTTTTTTTGAATTATTTTGTATATTTACCATATTAAATTATATTGATCACTTTTAAATGATTAAAAAATTTAATTTACAATTTTAAATGAATATACTAACACTAAATCAATATGTAATTGATATGATATAGGATTAATAAGACTAAGAGTCTAAAATTTTATTTTCTTTAAAAAAAATTAATATGGGTTATGTCTTCATTTAAAATAAAAATATATCATATTTATTAATTTAATTAGATTAAGTGGAGTTTAAATTATAATTTAGTATATCAAAATTAGGCATGGGGTTCAATTTTATTTTTTAGTCCTATAAATAAGTTACTGAGGTAAAAATTCACTTATAATGGTAATGGTAAAATGGGGTAAAATGTGATTAAATGTGTTATATTTTGTTAAATAGAGATGAAATATCAGTAAACCCAATAAAAAAATTATTTGATGATATAATTATTAGAAAATAATTTTCCCATATATATTATATGTCAACATTTTATGCACATTCATTTTAAAAAGAAAAACATATATAATTGGAAATGATAATTTGTGGAAAATCCACTCAAAAACAGACCTATAAAAATAGCCACTCCTAAAAAAAATAAACCGTTCATTTATCACTTGAATAACTATAAATATTATCTCTCCTAAATATTTCTTGGGAATTTTAAACTTTATGGTTTTAATGAGGAATCATTAATATAGAAAACCATGTTAAATATATCATTATTTTACAATAATACTATAAGATAAACATTACAACTCAAAAATTATCTAACAATGCAATGAATGGAAAGTTTACGGACATTTAGGAATAGTTACTCAGGGATGTGATTTCATTATATTTGGGAAAATTTCTATATAATCACACTTTTCTGAACACCCTTATTGAATTCTCATTAATTATAATCATCATCATAACCAAGGGAAGGGAAAAAAGTTTGATATCAAATGCTCAGTAAGAGTAATCTAATAATCGATTCATAAAAGGCTAAATTATAAGAATATGACTAAAAATGATAAAAGGATAATTATATTGTTAAAATAAAATTTAACAACAAGATTTTTCAACAAGACATGAAATAAGGACATGTCATATAAAATAAATAATCATATACCATGAAAAAAAGTGAAGATACATGATATAATATACATGATCCGCGAAGAATAACAATACTATATAACATAGAATTAAGGAAGAGTAATTAGAATATAAAAAATAACATTACAAATATGGCTTACCACATCGACTTCATGCTCAATATTTTGAATGTATCTAATAATCATTTTGTCCACATTTAATATTGGGATGTAGCTAATTTGAATCATGTTGTTATTAATTCTTGTGAACCCTTCTATTATGAATCATTTTCGTACTAATTCTTGGGAATATATCAAATCTTCATTAGGTTCAAAATCAATGTTATGATCATAGATTATATGATTCATTCCCACACTCAATGTTGTGAACCTTGATAATATGAATCATGTTCGTACTAATTTTTTGGAATATTTCTAATCTATATTGTGCTCTTGATAAATCATATTAACGTAGTTAGTCCACATTATGTTCTCACTAAATATGTTTAGATCACAAGGTGTAAATAATTAACCAATTAATTGGAGGGAAATATAATATACCAACCATAAATAATAATAATCCTTACATTTTTGTTCCAAGAGAATATTAAAACATTCATAGCTCAAACATCAGTGACTTTACCCATGAATTAATGTTGAGTTTCGTGAATAAAATTCCACGAAAATTCCATAATCTATACAGTGAAATAATAAAAATAATGTGTAAAAAAATCCCTAAAATAATATATTGAATATCAAATGATACTTATATAGTAGAAAAAAACCAATTGAGGTTTTGGAAAACTCACGTAAAAAAATATGAAGAAATGTCCCTTTTTTAAATTTGTGAACACTTTTGATAATATTTTATTTAAATCCAAATTCATTAAGAAGGATAAATAATTTAAATATTATCGTTTAAAACTAAAAATGATTTTCAAGTGATGAATTTTATAAAATTATGGTTCATTCAAAAACATTAGATAACTATTTCATTAAAACACATGCCTTTAAAATGCCTTTTAAAATCATGAAATCTATTATAAATCATTCTTTTTCTTCTAAAAATATAATAATAATTCAATTCCATTTAAAAATCATAAAGGATTGAAAAAAATTAAAAAAACATTATAAAAAATGTAAGGGAATATCAAAAAGTAATAATACTCATATGATGATATAAATTAGAAAATTGTTTTTAGAAAATTATTAATAATTACTATAAAATAATTATTTATTGTTACATTGAGAAGAAAATTTCGAAAATATAGATTGAAAACATTGGAAATATTCACATAAAAATATATTTTTCAATAAAATATCATTGAAAATACATAGTGGATTTATAAAGAGGATGTAGTGTGTAAGATAAAAAATATGATTATAAAAGGATGATTTTTATTTGGAATATTTTGAAAAATCATTATTGAAACTGAACATCATAATAAGAGGTAGTAAAATTTCCCTTTTAAAAGTAGTAATGAAATAATATAGTAAAATTACCTGGTATTAAAGATTACATAATCTCACGTTTTAAGTCAATAATTCATTCTCATACAATTAAGGATATTATAAGGTGTATAGTTTTAGAGAATTTGTTCATAACACATAGATAATAAATCTAATATATTTAAAAGTGGAATCTTCAAATAAATATCTATTTATTATGTAATATAATATATTTACAATAATTTGTTTTCATGAAAAATCATTAAGACTTTCAAGTTGAATTCATCCTTTCATTTACCTATCCTTAAACTGTTTGGAATTTTTTTTAAAAACATATTATGAGAATAAAAATATTATTATGGGATATAAAAAATAAAAAATCTACTATTCCTATGAAAAAAATTATAACACATGAACAACCATTTCTTCAAAACCTACTATTTTACCCATAAAGGCAATCAACATTTTTTAATAGGTCGTTAATCTTACCATCTAAAAAATGATTTCAACGAAAACTCATTAGAAATAATAAAAATGTAATGTAGGTTCCTAGGTAAATCATATTCATAGAAACCATAATTAACCCTTACAACTCCATTAAAAATCAGAATAACCATATAGTCTATTATCAAAGTATTTATCTCAAGAAAATAAAAATTACATAAAGCATTAGAGCATAATCTGGTCCCCACCATTGTATAAGCTATATCAGGATCACCCTGATGGGCTTAATCCTAACATATAATTTTTTTCAAACTATATCCTAAATAAAAAAAATTATGATTTCAAAATTTCATTACAAAATGATTAAAATAACATTTTTTGAACCAATAATAAAAAATCATTCAGATATCAAAATACCCTTTTTTAAAATCCCATTTTGAAAACCAATATCCCCCAAAAAAGTGAAATTGGTTTTTTTATTTTAATAAAACCTTAAATAATGTAAGGTATGTTCATATTTGAATAATATTTATGGAAATGGGAAAATTCATTTTCTCCATATACATTTAAATAATACATTAATTTTGTCTTTTGTAAAGCAATTCAGACATTTCAAAAAAAAATTATATTCCTTTATGAAAATCATTGGAATTAAGTAAAAAAGAAAAATAAAATATCCTTTATAAATATTTTATTTCACTATAAAAATAGTTCATAAAATAAAAATCAAAATATTGTCATGGTGGAAATAGAGGTAAAAAATAATATTCAAAAAAAATATTTTTTTAAGGATATATTGTAAATTGAGTTTGACTTGTCATATGTGTTCATTATATTCCCCAATGATAAAATTATATTAATTATTTAAATTATTTATAACCTTATTCATGTTTATAATTCCGTTTATTTCCCTTATTAACATATTATATATAAAAAATTATTTAATTATGTTTATGTTGGACGTTTTGACGATATTCAGTGAATATGTCAAAATGACTTCAGTAGGTTGACTATAATAAAAAATTTCTTTATTAAATTATAAATATAATGAGTGTAATTTTATATTTATCATCATTATAGATCAATTATTCATTTAAAACCAATCCAGAATTATGGTTACTGAAAATGAACGATGTTACAATCATGGTGACAGTATGTCGTACAAACATATGTGTAGCATTTCCATTATTCAATTATCATGATAAAAATAAGGTAAGTATTTGTTATATATCCATAATGATCGTAATATCACAAATAATAAATGTTTATTTAAATACTAATATATGTATCATACATGAAATGTGCTGATTAAAAATGAATCACATCACTACATGGAGGTCATAGTCCATACTAATTCATGAATGACGTCATCATTTTTTGTTGAGTGTAATTTTTAGATATAAAATGATATATTATGATTTTATAATTATAAATATATAATTATTATCATATATAAAGATTAATACTATCATTATTAATAT
Organism: Viscum album; assembly: GCA_963277665.1. Lineage (NCBI taxonomy): Eukaryota > Viridiplantae > Streptophyta > Magnoliopsida > Santalales > Viscaceae > Viscum > Viscum album. The sequence goes on along the minus strand of OY728153.1, from coordinate 283,575,836 downwards.
CAATTAGTGGAGATGAAGGATAATGAATTACCGTAGTTTGCCAGGCGGTAGTCCTCCAAACACACAAATGATGGATCTGTTTCCCATTTGATGGAAGAGGAGATAGATATAGTTTATTAAATAAATGTAATAAAATTTAAATATATTTTATAGAATTGTTTTATTATATCATTATGGTTTAAGATTAATTTATTGATGTTTAAGAAGAAACAAAACAAAAATGATGGGTGAAGAACTATATATCTTCTTTGGACCCCCTCAATAGGATTTTCCCTAAACCCCAAAAATAATATATATATATATATAATAAATATATGTCCTATATAAAATTTAAATGTAAATATGTAAGGTATTCATGTATGGATTTTCTAAAAAAAATTGTATGGTGTGAGGAGGAGAGGAGAGGGGTGGCCTTTTTAAAGTGTGGAAGAGGACATTTTTGGAATTATTGAAAAAAATTACCCAAGTTTTATACATGTAATAGGATTTAAAATGAACTATTATAATTAAATATATTCTATATGTTAGAAATATTTCATTGAAATATAATTTATATAATTGTTTAGGTCATTTTTACCTTCTCTTTATAGTTTAACCACTGAGAAAACACGTTTTAAACGTAACTTTTGTAAAATATATTTTTTGTTCCATGATTCATTATAAAAAACTATCCAAATTATTATATAATATAAATTATTTGGGTTCCAAATATCTGATCCAATTTACCATATTCTTTTTATATAGGTGAGAAAATTTAATTTCAAATTAATCTTGCACACATGATAAAAAAAGTGGTCTTCTAAGAAATGTCCTTCTCAAGTATAAGATTATTTTCTTTTAACAATATGACTAGTAATAAAAATTATATTAATTTAAAATATTATTTACATATGTATCATCTATTTATTTATTTTAAATAATTTTTTATTAGTGGTTTTTTAAATTAAATAAAATGGAGAAGCAATATGAACATTAAAACTATTTTTAGAAAAATGCAGTATTAACCCCAAAAATTACCTTATAATAAATTCATATACAATGAAAATAAAGATATAATTAATTTTATTAAATATAACTAAAAACAATTTATGAATCTCTAAATCATTGTCAAATAATAATGGTAATTCTAAATAACTAATGTTTTCAAAACAAAAGGAGGTTTACAAAAACCGTTTTTTTCACTATTAACTAAAAATCAATATTTTTTGAAAAATAACAAAACTTCACCCTATATTAATTTCAATATGATGATTCCAAAAATGAAATTAATTTTTTAAAATCAAAATTATATAATTTAAATGTAAAACATAAAAACCCTTATAATAAAAGAGTTTAATTGAAACTATTTCATTTTTTATTTAAAAATTAATTAATATATTTATATTGAATATAACTATCCAATTAAAAAATATAATAATAATGAAAATGATTTATTATATAATTAAATGTATTTTTAAATTTAACACCACTTTTTTGAATTATTTCATCGTAACATTATTATCTTATTAAACAAGTGAGGATATATCTACCGCATGTCATTTTAAGTTTCCCATGTTGCGTTATAGACCATATGGTTTTCCATAAAACCTTAACCTATTGAATCACCTATCTACGCAACACATTATATCTATGTTCAATAATCTAAAATGGGTTTTCCTCATAAGAAATATTCTATTCCAACTATAATATGTTGTGGATAAAAAAATGAGATAAATTTTAAATATATTTTTTTAAAAATAAAAAATGAAATATGTTTTGTACATTGGATAAACTCGTAGGTAAGGTCACATGGTAGGAAATTGATCCGACCTACTCTAATATTTCATATTTTTTAATGAATCATGGACATAAATTCAATTTTTTACCACAAATCTAATCATTTTTCTATATAAATACTTTGATAAAGACATGATCTCCTATGTCAAAAGAATGATCTTTCCTTGAGTTATCCATATATATTTTATACCTTCTTATAATCATCATCATATAGTACAAAATCAACTTCACCTTTTCTTCCATTTAGTCTAAAAACTATAATACCATCAACATTAGTTCTCATACCTCATCCAAAAAATCTAGTTTCATGAACCATATTCCATGGAATGCATCAAATGGTGCCATATGTACACTATAGTTTAAACTATTATTAAATGATGATTCTACCAAAGAAATATGTTGACATAAACATCCTTTTTAATATATTTAATATGAGTGAATCATATATTACATGGTATGAATAATCTACTCAAACTGTCCATTAGATTTTGGATGAAAAGATATACTAAAATTTTATTGAGTACCCAGATATTTTTGAAGTATTTTCCAAAAAATTAATGTTAGCCTAGGATCTAGATTTTATATAATAGAGAGTGGAAATCAATATAACCCATTATCTTGTTTATATAGATCCAATTAAATTGGTCTAAATATATACAATCTCAATTGGGAAGAAAAAAGAGGATGTAGTTAATCATTAAACCATAACCAAAATATCATTGTTACCTTGTGATGTCCTAGAAATTCCTTCCATGAAATCTGTGGATGTATTTTCCCATTTCAACTAAGATGTTATAAAATTTTGTTACACCCCCTTTGGTAAATTTTTCTCAAATTTAACAAATTGAAAAGTCAAATATTTTATTGTCATGTTATATATTTCTATTTTGATTCCATCCCAAACATACTACTCATCATGGAATATGAACACTAGATTAATTCTTGGATGAATAGAAAATAGGTACCAATGATCATCAATCAATAATTCTATCTTTTACTAGGAATCAAAAGGCTCCAAAAATCTCATTCCAAATATCAAAACACAATCTTTTTAAACATTAAATTTATTATACTTACCATACTTAACCAATTCACCATTTTCCTATAAAACATGATCCTTATTATGAGGTTACCCAATGATTTCTATCATAGATGATTGAACTGACACCTGAAAAAGAGAGAGGAGGCTACTGAACACACAATTTATAGGCTAAAATTTATCAAATAATTAACCATAGGTTTATATTGTAAATGTAACACATTTAATGTATATTATATTTCTATCTCAAGGAATGGACTATATTGTTTGGATTTTCTTGGATGACAATGAATCGAGTAATTATAATTATTTAACAGTTCCACCTTTCTTCTCTTCCTTATATCTAAATTATTTTGAGTTAATATATACTTCAAAATTTTGGGATTATTATATACTTCACTTCTAACTCTATATAAATTATACATCTAAATGTTTAATGAAAAAAACTATAGTATCCAATATTAAATAATGTATATTATAATTTAACAAATGAAGTTTCGGTTAATGTGAATCAAAAAAAATAAAATGGTCTATCCGAAATAAGACCCAACATATTTATTTTATTGAATAATCTCTTAAGATTAAATCTTTTCCGTTTCTAGAGGGTAGGGGAAAATCTATAGAATTCACTAATATTCTTTTCAGTTCCCAAAAAAATCAAAATCATTCATATGAATTTAACTCCTTTTTTAGTAATCATAGTGGGATAAATAAATGATTTTTTTCATTAAACTTTTTTTAATAATATACTAATCCATGAAAACTATAAATCCTTATGATATTTGGGGGTCATATCCATTCTTCAAAAACTTCTTTTATGTTAAATAGTCCTTAAATCTCTAAAAACAATTTGTCCATGAAAAAAATTTGTAACCAAAACTCACACTTAATAAATTTTCATATTGTTTTTTACATCAATGTTTACCAAATAATACTTAGGTGTATTTAATATTCAACATTAATGTTACTATAAAACAATATTTCACCAATAAACACAACCAAAAACATGTCTAAATAGCCATGAAAACCACTATTAATAATATCATTAAATAAAGCATGTGCATTGGATATGATAAATAGTATAACTAATAATTCATAATTCCCATATCTATTTTAAAATACCATATTTATAATATCATTATACTTTACATCCAAATGATGGTACCCCGGCCGGAGACCAATATTCATTAAATATTATACTCCCATGAGCTGATAAAAAATTCATTGATATGAGGAAATAGATACAAGTTCTTAATAGTTATGTTTTTCATGTCTCGATAATCAATGAAAAGTCTCATCGAACCAACTATATTTTTAAATAACCAAACTAAAACACCTAGAAGATATGTTAGAGGTTGAATAAAACCTTTATCTATAAACTAAGATAAAATCTTTTTCAATTAAAAATGTTCCACTTGATATATTTGATAAGTGAGTTTTGAAAGAGGCTTAAAATATGACACTAATTCAATAGTAAATAAAACTCTTAATTAGTAATAAAACAAGGAAAATAATAAAGAATAAAATCCATCTATTCATTCAAAACTAGAATTTAACTAATTTTAACAATTTATTTATTTTCATCAACAGGTTCTATGTAACTTTCAATAGAATATGTAATCCATTTATTAGCATTATTGTAGGTTATTAAAGGTATGGAGTCATTAAATAAACCATTCATCAATAGAAAATCTATCTTACAATGATAAACTAAAATCCAATCCATACCCAAAATAATATTAATCCTCACTATGGGAAGTTCAAAAATATTTATAGGAAACACCATCCCACTAATAATAATAGGATGATTCCTATAAATCTAGGTTACTTAAATATTTTCCCTTAGAGTGTTAACAAAAATTTATACCATCTTCTCATTTTTTTATATTCCCACTTCACTTTTAAATTTCCTAAAAATGAAAGAATGAAAATACTTAGACTCAATAAATTTAATTGTATAATTCTAATAAACAAGTTTCATACCTTTCAACACTTCATTAGTTGGTCAAAAATAAATTATTATAGTTACAAATTATTTGGCCACAATTTTTTTCTTATCGTAATGATTTTTATCCTATAAAACTATCCTTTGACAAGAATTATCATATTATCATATCTCAGTCAGGATTTAATAATCTTATCATTGAATTTTCATTATTCATCTACTAATTTTCCTTATAGTCATGATCCATATGTCTAAACATTATATATTGGTAACCTATATAATGTTTTATAAGATATTTTCCAGGATAATTTTCAGCATAATTATCACAATATGGAATCATTAATTTCATACCTCCATAGTTAATACATGGTTGCTTCCACATTTTCTGACAACTAGTCCTTTTTTTACTCTTTTAATATAAATAAATATAAGAGTCAAAAAAATAAATCTCACCATTCTCCACACACACACAAAATTCTCATAGCTTTTAAATTCTCATGTGGCCAATGTTTATTATAAACATAGTTCTTATCCTGAGATAAATCAATTATTTTTTCTATCAATGTACCAAATAAAATAAGATATTCTCTTATAAAACCTTATAAAATTTTATTTATACACAGCTATAGAATTTTCATCATTTTTCCTCAATTATTGGAATTGTTTCTCCATTATTACTTCTATAATCTGATTAAAATATTTCCCCAATAAATTTTCATGAATATATCTCATTATATTTCATCAAAATTATTTCATTCTATATTGTACTTAACCAAATACAACAATCCATAAAATTAACCTTCAAAATGATAAATGTATATAGTTGTCGTGAAATGTTCTAAATGTGTTTAGATTCAAATATATTTTATAAAAAAAATTTACACCCATTTTATACCACTAGGCCAGAATATCCATTGAATGCATGGGTATTATCACAAAAAACATGGTAAGGGACATAGAAAGATGAAATCTTTTAGTTTAGTGAATAGCATAAAAAATTGTGAAAAATATTTTCTTCCAAACATACATTTTTACTCGAAAAGTGAATCATCTTTATTTTTTTAAAAGATATTTATTTAAAGAAAAATTATAATGAATATAAAACTAATGTACATACATTGGTACATAATCATCATAAAACCATTTCAAAACCCATAAAAATTATAATTACTACACAATGGACTTCCAATGAAAATCTCTAGATAACCTGATCATTTCCCAATGCATTATAGCACAATATGGGCACACCGAACATATAATATATATCAAGATCACTTATGAGATATAATGGGGATAAAACTATTTTATAAAAATTTTTAATAGACTATATTAAGAGATAAACATTTTTTTATTTCTATACTTTATCTTAAAAATCTTTAAAAACACTTTTGAAACTATATACAAAACACTTTTGGATATTAAAATACCATTTTTTTAAAACCCGATTCTCTATAAGAAATACATATAAAAATAGAAAATGGTTTTTTCTTTTAATAATAAAATAAAATATTTTGAAGAAATCCATATATAAAATAATATTTTTTATGGAGAGAAACATCATTTTCATCGAATATAATAAAATAGAACATTCCTTTTTTCTTTTGTAAAGAATGTCATACATTCCAAAAAATGATTCCAAGATAGTCTTTTAAATAAATGAAAACAAGATATAAATTGTGATTTATAATTACAATATTTCCATAAAAAAACATTTATATATTTTTTAAATATATGAAAATGGTGGAAAATATTTTAAAAATTAATGTTCAAAAAAATATTTTTAAAAAGAAAGTACATTACCTAGACTGTAATTTTGATGTGTGTTATTTAACATCGTGAATAATAAAAATATGTTAATTATTCACTTTCATGATGAAAATATTCAAATTTATTTTTCCTATTATTTCTATTATAATAATGTTATATACAATTATTTAATTAATTATGTTTATGTCGTTGTTTTGAGGATATTTGGCTCATATGACCAAAATGACTTCAGTAGGTCAACTATGGTTAATGTGGTCTTTGTTAAATAATATATAGAAAAATAATCATGAAATATTTATCATATTTTGAAATAAATTATTATTTTGAACCCAATAATGAATGACTATTATTAAAAATAAACTATCTTACAATCATTGGGATGGTAGGTCATACGTATCCATGTGTAACATTTCTGTTTTACTAAGATCATTATAGAACAAAGATAAGTATTATTTTATCATTATAGAATTATAATAATTTCATTAATAACATATATTTTATATAAATATACATATATATTGTCATGGTCCGCCTCCACCAAGATGAGGGAAGGGACAATAGATTGCCACACCCTTATTTCTTCAAGTTGATGGAGAGATAATGACCCCAAGACTCGCCTTCAATTAGTCACGGAGTGGCGACTAGCGCCAAGGGTATATAATCACACACAAGATGGAGGGAATTAACCTTTTTATTTAATAGGATCAGGAGATAAGATAGTAAATCCCAACTACAACAAAACTGGGGGGTAAAAGTAAAGTCAGAATAAAAACATTCCCATATGAATGTTACAAAAGTAAATACCGAAAAGTACAAGGATACTACAAAGGTAAAGTACCAAAGAAAGGAAAAAATATCAACTGCAACTGTCCCAACGTCTGAGCTAGTACGGCCCCGCACAATCCCTAAATTCCTCCTAGAAACCTAAAAGCAGTTTTATATATGTAGGGTGAGTATACAAGTATACTCATTAGGGAAAACCAAAGACTCTTGTGCACAAGTAGGGAGGCCTTATAATGCCCCGTGAGAAAAGAAATAATCAAAGAACCTATCAAGGAAAACTATCCACCCAATCCTCACCAATGAAGACTCCCCAAATAACTTAAGTCAAGTAATGTATAGTAATATCACATTGATGTCTGGGTACCCCATGCCACTTTCCCACTGGTTATTGAAGACATCCTATGCATCGAACCAATCCTGCCATTCTCACCACAGTCCCACTGCCACACCCACTCGCACACACATGGACCACAACCACACATACCACCCGAAAAAACCTAGACCATAACCACCAACCCACCCGCAAACACCTCGGCCACATATACCATGCGTAACCACGCCCGCAAACACCATGGCCAGAACAACTTCTGCCACGCCCGAATACACCTGGGCCTCATCCCGAAGATTCTAGGGAAACAACCTACACACACACACCTAGGCCAACCAGTACAACTACTATGCCTGAGGAATCTTGGTCAATAATGGACCTCAGTCCGTCACAACCTACCCGATGAGTCTTGGGATATTCGGGAAAGGGATTAGAAAAGGAGATAATAACCAGCCACTCATAGAAGTTTTGGGAAAAACACAATCTTCCATGAAAAGGTAGTGTTCGGAACTAAGTTTTCAACTTTGGTGGGGCGCGAATAAGAAACATAAAAACTATATATAAGTATAAGTAACATTCACTCATCCCAACCTATGGTTTCCAAATCCAACCTAAGCACAACACCCATGTTACTATTCATTCAATAAAGAAGGCGTAACACTCACGCCAAGTCACAACTCATTCCCAAAACCAGTTCCCCAATTTAACCCTTCTTGTTTTCATTTTCAAGTGATCCCATTTAGGTGAATTCTACACTACTGGGAAACTAATAGGCATAACCACAAGCCAGGGAAAGAGAAACATCCAAACAACAAATTATGCATTCACACCAGGTTCTCTTGTAAATTCATAACAACAAAGGGATTAGTGAGATCCCTCATAGTACTGGAACCAAACCATGCCTCAAGATATAGCCCCATTGTGATTCAGATTCACAACCAACAACCGTTCCACAATAGAGGATCCCATCCTCACCCACATCACCCCAAAAGCATCCAACAGTACAACACACCTACTACCACAACACAGTAGGGAAACTTCTAGGTTAAAACACATCATTCACTAAGTTTTCTTCTTTCTGTTTGATTAACTGAGGTGATCACAAAAGGTTTGTTGTTCACTGGTCATTCAATTAATCAGACGAGTTTATGTGATTAACCAAATTTTCACGTTGGAGCTATTCAATTATCACAGAAGAAAAGGGTTCATTAGTGCGCAAGGAAAGACCACCAACGACCATGATTTTCTATGAGCATACCCATACAATTCACAACGTATAGAAATTATAAAAAGTACAGAAGAATTGTAAAACTCACCCCATAATTCATTAATATTATTTTTATTATCTTTTTTAAGTTTTTTTTTCATTAATTCCCACAAAAATAGTAGTGTAACCACCCCGAATGATACACAGTAAGGAGAGACGAAGGAAAAATACCTACTTGGATGATCAAGGATCGATGTTCTTCTCCACCCACCAAGAACGGGGAATGAGCGACTTGCCGGGGAGGAACGTCGGGGACTCCAAGGATGAGAAGAAAAGCTTCGGCACAGGGGCACCACTTGCCTTAGGAAGGGGAACTCCAAACACACCAGAAAGAACAAAGAGTAAAAGAGGAGGAAGAAGAAGAAATTACTGTGCGATATAAGGATGAGATCCCGTTGTTACGGGATATGGGAATTTGAACAGCTTTAAAGTCGGATCTTGGTTCTCTGCGCGGTTGGGCTGTTTCACACAATGGAATTAATTGTTATTTAATTATTCCCATCAGAAAAGGTGGTATCATCTTTGACTTTGAAGGATTTTATATAAACATAGGGGAAACGTTATGCGGACACACAGCTGGGTCTGTTGAGGGTCGCCCCACTCTTAAGAATTTAAATATTTATTATGGGGATAAAAAGAGTCTTGAACCACTTCCCAAAAGGTAAAAAAGGATTAAAAGTGGAGTTACGGGAAAAGCTACAGAAGAAAAACTCGACAAGGCTGTGTGACACCGATCAGTCGCACCGATCAGCGACACACAGATCGGTCGCACCGGTCGGCGACACACCAATCGGTCGAACCGATCGGCGACACACCGATCGGTCGCACCGATCGGTGACACAACGATCGCTCGCACCGATCCGCGACACACCGATCGCTCGCACCGATCAGTGACACACCGATCGACCGCATCGATCGGTGACACACCCGTCGGTTGCACCTATGGGCAACACACCTATTGGTCGCACGGATGGGCGACACACCCATCGGTCGCACCAATCGACGACACACCGATCGGTCACATCGATCGACGACACACCGACATGACTCCCTACCACCAAGGCACCACCATTATGATCTAGAATTTGGCAAAGGGATGGTCATGAGTGTCTGGGACATTACATCAGATACCTCTCAAACTATTCTCGCCCTCAAGAATCAAAATGAGACCCGAAGGAATGAGGGGGTCTGAACAAACACCCCGAAAGATACCTCTCAGGAGTGAACCTCTCCGACATATAGGAACACCTCCCCCTTAAGAAACCATGCAACATTAAAGGGTCATGTTTTCCATTCATATGGGTTAGGGAGTTTCTTCCTCCACGAAATGATTCTATCCACTTTGGGCGGCAATGAATCACCTGCACAGGTTTAATCACATCCACCTTAATGCGTCTTGATTATGGATCGGGTCCTCCCCTCCCCGCAGTCAAGACTATTCACATGAATCTAGAGAAAAAGGAAAACAATTCATTCCGTAGTTAACAAGGTAAAGTGTTCCATCACAAACAAGTATAACAGAAAAAAACTTAAAACAGATCTGGGTATTTGGCGCGCATATGTGCCTCCCATTCCCATGTACTCTCTTAGAGCCTGACATGCCTCTATAACACACGAACCAAAGAAATGGCTTATCCATGGAGAAAAATCTTCTCGTGATCCTCAATCCTCACTAGTCTTTCATCAAAAGTCACGTCATCCTCGATATCCATCTTACCCCAGTCGATGGCGTGTGAATTGTCGTGTAGATACTGTCGGAGTTGAGATACATGGAAGACGTCATGTATTCTCAGTAGCACCGGTCGTAGTGCTAGCTGATAAGCCACTTCTCCGACCCATCACAACACTTCGAAGGGTCTGATGAACCTTGGAGAAATCTTACTCCCCATGCCGAACCTCCATTGTCCATGCCGAGGGGAGACCTTCAAGAATACGTGGTCCCTGACCTCGAACTCCAATGGTCTCCTCCAATTATCGACATATGAATTATGCCGGTCTTGAGCTGCCTTCATCCTCTCCCATATACATTGAATCTTCTCCGTCATGATCCGCACCACCTCCGGGCCAAGAACACCTATTTCCCCAACCTCGGTCCAGCACACGGGTGTGTGACATGGCCTTCCGTATAAGGCTTCGAACGAATCCTTGCCAATGGTAGTGTGATAGCTTTTATTGTAGAAATAATCTAGCAGAGGCATGTGTTGCACCCACGATCCCCCAAAATCCGGAATACATGCCCGTAGCATGTCATCCATTGTCTGGATGGTGCGTTCTATCTGTCCATTTGTCTGGGGATAGAAAGAAGTGGTAAGATGTAGCTGGGTGCCAAAGGCATGCTACAATCCTCTCCAGATTCATGAGGTAAACCATGCATTCCTATCCAAGACTATGGACCTCATAACTCCATGAAACCGCACCACCTCATCCATGTACCTCCATGCTATGTCATCCACTGCTCCTAACTCCTTGATCGTTAGAAATTGAGTCGATTTCGTCAACCGGTCTACCACTACATAGATAGAGTCGCAACCTCCTTGCACATGGGGTAACCCTATGACGAAATCCATTGAGATTTCATCCCACTTCCACTCGGGAAAGTCTAAAGGCTGCAAACACTTGCCTGGAACACGGTGTTCAGTCTTCACCTACTGACACACTAGGCACCTGACCACAAACTCTACCACTGCCCGCTTTACCCCGGGCCACCAAAACTAATTCCTCAGACCCTTGTAAATCTTGGAAACTCTTGGGTGCACAGCTTGGGGTGAGTTTTGGAACTCACTAAGAATTCTTATGTGCATCGCCTCTGGAAAAAACAACTTCCCTTGGAAAAGCATCTGATTCTGACCATCCTCCAACCAACCTTCATGAGTGTCGCCTTGGTTAACCCGGACACACATAACTTCACTTTCTAAGTATCCACATTGAGACTCCTCTACCTGCCGCAACAGAGAAGACTGTACTGTCATCTGATACATGCATCCTCTACCACCATCCATCCTCGCATCCAAGTGCAGGGTAGCCAACTCCTCCATCGCCTTCCAAGCATCTGCCGACTCTCGAACCGTATCCTTCTACAACTTCCTTATCAAGGCATCATCCACCAAATTACCTTTTCCTGAGGTATAGGAAATCTCGAAGTCATAGTTCTGAAGGAACCCATCCACATTCTCTTTCGTAAGTTCAGGTCCCGTTGGGAGAATATATACTTCATGATTTTTTGATCTGTGATGAACACGAAGCACTCACCGATGAGGTAATACCGCCACAACTTTAGTGCAAAAATGACCACTTCGAGCTCCAGGTCATGGGTGGAATAATTATACTAATAAGGACGTAACTATCTAGACCCATAAGAGATCACCCCTTATCATTGCATTAGCACACACCTGAGGCCTTGTCCTGAAGCATCACTGAATACTTCAAACGTCGCCCCTTCTTATAGAAACCTCACCACTGTGGCACTTACCAACTTCTCCTTCATATAGCTAAAGGCTGCCTTGCATTGCCCATTCCACATGAAAGACTGGTCCTTCTTGGTCAAGGCTATCAAAGGTGTTGCAACTTGGGAGAATTTGGGCACGACCCTCCAATAGTAGCCTGCTAGTCCAAGGAAACTACGAACTGCTACAATACTCTTGGGCGCTGCCCAAGAAACAACCACCTCGAACTTCGATGGGTCCACCGCTATTCCATGTTCGGACACCAAGTGCCCAAGGAAGTGCACTTCTCTCATCTAGAACATTCACTTGGACAACTTCCCATAGAGTTAGTGCTGTCGGAGGACCTCTAAAACCGTTATTGGGTGCTCAACGTGATCCTCCTCTGATCTCGAGTAGATCAGGATGTCGTCAATAAAACCGACTACGAACCGATCCAGGTATTTCCGGAAGACGGAGTTCCTGAGCCCCATGAACACATCTGAAAAGTTCGTAACACTGAATGACATGACCAGAAACTCAAAGTTCCCATATCTGTATCTGAAGTCAGTCTTCGAGATGTCACCCTCCTTCACCCTCAGCTGGTGATATCTCGACTTCAGGTCAATCTTAGAGAACCACCCTGCCCCTTTTAACTGGTCAAAAAGGTCGTCTATCCTCGGGAGAGGGTAACGATTCTTGACCATTACCTGATTCAGTCTCCAGTAGTCTATGCATAGCCTGAGACCACCATCTAACTTCATTGTGAATAAGACTGGAGCACCCCATGGTGACACACTTGGTCGAGAAAAACCTTTCTTCATCAGATCATCAATCTGAATCTTCAAATACCACAACTCAGAAGGTGCCATCATGTAGGGAGCCATCGAAATAAGACAGGCACCAGGTTTCAAGTCTATACCGAACTCAACATCATTTCGAGGGGGTAGAGTCGACACCTCCACAGGGAAGATGTCCATAAACCCACTGAAAATCCCTGGGACTTCCACCATTTTTGCATCCACTGACTCCACTGATAGTTCAACTAAAAGGGAATGGAGGGGCTCTTCTCAGCTACTGCTTTTCTGAAAACTCCGCTCACAGGTGAAAGTTACACATTGGCCGCCCAAATCTGAAAACACGACCCTTCTTCGGAAGCAGTCAATGACGGCACATGTGGAAAACAGCAATTCAATGCCTAGGATGATATCTTATGGATGTATCTAAAATAGTAGAAGATACCTGATAGAATTATGTGGCCTTATCATCAGTTTACACCCTCAGAAAACATAAGAGAAGTCGGTCTGACCTCCGACTGGTGTGCTCAGCACCCGGGGCACTGAAAGTCTCTCAGCATCTAAACCCAGAGCACGGGCCAGACTTGGTGCAACCAAGGAGTGAGAGGCTCATGTATCAAATAAGGCACAGTCAAGAGTACTAAACAAGCTGATCGTACCTCGAACGACTTTTGGCCCTGCTAGAAATGCTGCCTCTGCGGCGTGCAACTGTCCATGGCCAGCTCCCCTGCCTCTCAGCTGTCAGCCACCTCCCCGACCACACCCTAGTCGTGGTCCCTGAGGAGAATCCTGAGGTCGGCCTCCTCCTACAATGCTTGACCTTGGAGGAATGAGAGCTTGCTGCGCCTGCTGCTGCTGCTGAAAGGGCCTAGCAGGAAACTGCTATTGTTGATATGGACATTGAACCTGCACACCCTATTTTTATTGTACTCTGTACTATCACTGATTACGAAGGTGCCCATTACTTCTACAGATGAAGAATATCGTCCCTAGGCCTGAAAAGAATGGGCGAGGGCCTGGAGATCAGAATTGGAACTGCTGAGGCCTTCTCCCTACTGGTCGAAACCTATAGGGACCTGATGCTGGAGGCATGCTGCTGAGGGCCTTCCCCTTTTATGAGCCCCACTGGATTCCCTCTCGCGATCCACCTCCCAGCTTGTGCATCCTTTACACAACTTCATCCTTCTTCTGGAACTCCAATTATGCCGGTAGAGTGAAGGGAGTAACAACATACTGGAGAGAAGGTCGAAGTGCCTCCTCCAAACGTCTCGCCCGAGACTCCTCATCCGGAATGAGGTTGGGATCAAAGCGAAGGATATCCTTGAACTTGATCCCCAACTCCCTAATTGACATACTCCCCTACTGGAGGGATAGTAGTTCTTTCCTCTTCTTATCCTTCATCATGGAAGAGAGGAATTCCGCCCGGAACTCATTCTTGAAGTAAGCCCACATAACCTCAGCCTCCCTCTTCTCCCCAAGATATAGTGTCCACCACTGACCCGCTGCTCCATGCATCTGGCTTATAGAAAGTGGAAACCAGTACTATATCGAAGCCCGGATCAAGCTAAAAGATTTTAACAGCTCCTCTAGCCAGCTCTCTTTCTCCATATCTGAGATACTACCCTCATACTTCTCGAGGGTCTTCCACTTAAAGGCATGAAGCGTCCTCTACCACTGACCATCCTTCTCCTCTCAGTCAGCCCTCTGTTGATCAGCCAAGTCAACCTCTTGGGCTTCGATCACCTGCACCACTCATGGTCATCTCTCAGGTTCCATAGCAGTAAGGTAAATAAGCAATGCCTAAGCCTGAGTAGTGTAGAATATAGTTATTAAATTTTTTTTATACTTCTTGTTAATATTAAATTCCCAAAGAACCCATGAAACACAAGTACACAAGTCATTATGATGCATATACCTTCCCTAGGGTTTCTACCCTGCAATCAGTGCATCCTCACTTGGTCGATTTGTAGGCCCAGAGTCCTTGCATCGGATCACGATGGGCCCTAAAATCCTGTGTCCTAGCCGGTTTTCCCTAACCTAATTCACACACCAAGATCACCCAACATTGTAACCCTACCATCCCACACAATCCTCACTATGC
This sequence comes from Viscum album, assembly GCA_963277665.1. Classification (NCBI taxonomy): domain Eukaryota; kingdom Viridiplantae; phylum Streptophyta; class Magnoliopsida; order Santalales; family Viscaceae; genus Viscum; species Viscum album. The sequence continues at coordinate 283,560,614 of OY728153.1, read as the reverse complement.
CTAATTCTAGACCCCATCCTATCTCTCATCCTCGGTAATCTGATACCATTCTATCACGACCCGCCATCCCCAAGATGAGGGAAGGGACATCATATTTCCAGAACCTTCATTTATCAAGTTGAAGTAGAGATAATGACCCCCAAGACCCACCTTCAATAGGTCCCGGGGTGGCGACTAGCACCAAGGGTATATAATAACACACAAGATGGAAGGCATTACCCGTTTTCTTTAATAGGATAGAGAGAATATAGTAAATCCCAACAACACCAAAACTGGGGGTAAAAGTAAAGCCAAAAGAAAACCATTCCCATATGCATGTTACAAAATTAAATACCGAAAACTATAGGGAGAATACAAAGGTAATGTACCAAAGAAAGGAAAAAACAACAACTACAACTGTCCCAACGTCTGAGCTAGTATGGCCCCGCATGATCCCTGAAGTCCTCCTGGAATCCTGAAAGTAGTTTTATATACGTAGGGTGAGCATACAAGTATACTCAGTAGGTAAAACCAAAGACTCTAGTGCACAAGTGGGGAGACATTCTAATGCCCTGTGAGAAAATAAATAACCAAAGAACCTAGCAAGGAAAACTATCCACCCAGCTCTCACCAAGGCACACTCCCCAAATAAAGCAATTCAAGTAATGTATAGTAATAGCACATCGATTTCTGGGTACCCCACGCGACATTCCCACTGGTTATTGAAGACATCCTACACTTCGAACCAATCCCGCCATTCTCACCGTAGTCCCACTGCCACACCCTCCCGCACACACCAGGGCCACAACCACACATCCCACCCGCAAAAACATGGGCCACAACCACCATCCCGCCCACAAACACCTAGTCCATAACCACCATGCCTAACCATGCCCACAAAAACCTGGTCGAGAACAACTTCTGCCATGCACGAAGAAACCTGGGCCTCATCCCAATGATTCTTGGGAAACAACCTGCCTGCACACACCTGGAAAAACCACCACAACTACGATTCCCAAGGAATCTGGGGATATAATGGACCTCAGGCCATCACAGCCTACCCAAAGAGTCTTGGGCTATTCGGGAAAGGGAGCAGAAAAGGAGCAAATAACCAGCCACTCATAGGAGTGTTGGGAAAAACACCCTCCCCCATGAAATGGGGGTGTTCAGCACTAAGTGATCAACTTGGGTGTGGAATGAATAAGAAACATAAAAATTATATATATATTTATAGGTAACAAGCACTCATCCCAACCTAGGGTTTCTAAATCCAACCTAAAAACAACACCCTTGTTACTATTCATTCATAAAAGAAGGCACACCACTCACTCTAAGTCAAAAATCATTCCCAAAACCAGTTCTCCATTTTAACCATTCTTGTTTTCATGTTCAATTGATCCCATTTAGGTAAATTCTACAAAACTGAGAAACTAACAGTCATAACCACAAGCAAGGGAAAGCGAAACAACCAAAAAAATATTTAAGCATTCACACCTAGTTCTCTTGTAAAGTGACAACAACAAAGGGATCAGTGAGATCCCTCAAAGTACTAGAACCAAACCAAGCCTCGAGATATAGCCCCACACCGCTTCAGATTCATAGCCAACAACCATGCCACAATATAGGATCCCATCCTCAGCCACATCACCCCAAAAGCATCCAACAGTACAACACACCTACTACCAAAACACAGTAGGGAAACTTCCAGGTTCAAACACATCATTCACTAAGATTTCTTCATTTTGTTTGGTTAACCGAGGTGATCACACAAGGTTTGTTGTGCACTGGTCATTCATTTAATCGTCCGAGTTTACATGATTAACCGAATTCCCATGTTGGAGCCATTCAATTATCACAGAAGACAAGGGTTCATTAGTGCACATGAAAGGACCACCAACTGCCATGATTTTCAGTTAGCATAGCCCATACAATTCTCAACATATAGAAATTATAAAAAGTACATAAGAATTGTCAAACTCAACCCATCATTCATTAACAGTATGTTTATTATCTTTGTTATGTTTTGGTTTCATACATTCCCACAGAAACAGTAGTGTACCCACCCTACATGATACACAGTAAGGAGAGACGAAGGAAAAATACCTACATAGATGATCAACGATCGAAGTTCTTCTCCACACGCCAAGAATGAGGAATGCATGACTTGCAGGGGAGGAATATCGGGGATAACCAGCGTGAGAAAAAAAGCTTCGGCACAGGCACACCACTTGGCTCAAGAAGGGGAACTCCAAACAAACCAGGAAGAAAGTAGAGGAAAACAGGAAGAAGAAGAAGAGATTCCCGTGCGATATAAGGATGAGATGCCATTATTATGAGATATGGAAATTGGAACAACTTTAAAGTCTGATCATGGTTCTCCACACGGTTGGGCAGTTTCACACGATGGAATTAATTGTTATTTTATGATTCCCATCAGAAAAGGTGGTAACAGTTGGGACATTGAAGTATTTTATATAAACATAGGAGAAACATTACGCGTACACATAGATGGGTCCGTTGAGGGTTTCCCCACTCTTAGGAATTCAAATATTGATTATGGGGCTAAGAATGACCTTGAACCACATCCCAAGAGGTAAATAAGGCATAAAAGTGGAGTTATGGGAAAAGCTACAGAAGAAAAACTCGACAAGGCTGTGTGACCCTGATCCGTTGCACCAATCAGCGAGACACTGATCGGTCGCACCGATTGACGATACACCGATCGGTCCCATTGATCGGCGACACACCGATCGGTCGCACCGATCAGCGACACATAGAAATGACGCCCTACCACCGAGGCACCACCATTAGGATCCAGAATTTGGAAAAGGGATGTTCATGTGGGTCTGGGACATTACATATATAGCATTAATAAAATTCGGTGATGAAAAATGTTACACATCACATTGTGGAAGTGGTAGTTCACACGTACACACGAACACTGTTATGATTTATCAGTGAGTGGAATGATATATGATAAAATGTTATATCATTTTTTTATAATGATACATATTTAATGATTATCATATATAAACATTTATTCTTTCATTATTTACAACCTTGATAGGAAATTATATAATGATAATTACATATGTTTGTGAGGCCAGTAGACTTTTGTAGACAATAATGATCGTTTTATTTACTATTTAATTGAACTGGGGATGGGTTTATGTTATTTCAGTACCATAATAAAATCCCAATAAATTGAATACACAAGTGTTTTTATATCATGATGGATTAAGAATATTTTAAATAGTTGGAAGAAAATAAAGTGACCAGTTAAGGATGATACCTCTTATTCGAACCACAACTTTAAGATTATACATAATTCATTCGTACATTGAATTTATGGACAAACCCTGTCTTTTAGGAATTGGGAGGGAGTTAATTAATATATTTTGGATGTTTGTTTCCACAAAAAATAGTGCTTGATGGTGTGTGGAGACTATGATAGTGGGGCCCTTTTATATGTGGGGGAGAGGACACATGTAATAATAGGGAAAAATTTATACATGTGTTTTCCACATGAAACACTGCTAAAAAATTGACCATTATGAAGAATTAAATGATATCATTCCAATATATGGCTATATAATAGTATTTACACAATTTTTAAGGTCATTTTGCACTTATATTTTTAGTTTAACCGTTTATAAACCCAATTTAGCCCTAACCACCCTGAAATATTTTTATTGTATGTACTATTCATTATATCCAAAAACTATTTTGACGATATAATATAATATAAATTAATATTTTTCCAAATATTTACTCCATTTAACCATATAAAATTAAAAAAATTTAGAATATAATTTAATATAAAACTTATAGATGAATCAAAAAATCTATTTTCTAGTAAATATATTTTTCAAGAATAAGAGGATTTTATATTAAATCCTTGACTAGTAGTCATCATTTTTCGAATTTAAAATAATATATAAAGATATTAAATCTATATATTCTATTTAAATAATTCCTTATTAAGGTTATTATAATTAATTAAAATGGAGAGACATTATGCACTTTATAACTATTTTTATAAAATGGATTTTTAATTCCAAAAAAAACTTACTCTAAAATCCAGTATAAATATTATTTAAATTTAATTAATTTGATTAAATATTACCAAATAAAAATTATGTAACGTTAAATACTATTCAAATCATAATGTTACTTTTAATTACATAATAGGTTTAAAATAAATGTCATTTTAAATTAATAGTATTTTCACTATTATTTGATATATAAGTATATTCAAAAAATCCAAAAATTTCAACTTATGTTTCTTTTTATATGATGATTTAAAAAAGTAATTTTTTTTAAATTTAAATTTTATAATTTATAAATTAAATATTTAATTTGAAATCTTATATGAAAATATTTTAATTAGAAGTATTTCTCTTTAGATTTTAAAATAACATAAAATTTATATAATGAATATAACTATCTAATTTTTAATTATTAATAATCCTAAAAATTAATTATTCTTTTATTACATGGGTGGTTACATTATTTCACATTAATAAACACATATTTGTATTTATAAATAATAAATAAATTCAGTACTGTGAATAAGGATCATAAAGATGGATGAAAGCTCTCTTTTGATGAAGATGATATTTTTTTTTCAAAAAAATCACTTTTATAAGAAATCAATTCATTAAAAAAATTCGTAGAGTTAACAACATCATTTTCAAAAAATATAAAAGATGAAATATATTATGAAATAATTAATATAATAAATTATAAAACATTGAAGAATGATCTTCAGGGTATCAAATTTTAACTCAATGAATAGAAATTTTAGATAAACAAATCCCTTAGAGATGTCATAATTCATGAATGAAGATACATTTAAAAATGGTTTTATAAGGTATAAATTAAATCCATAGAAAAAAAAGCTATAATTACATAGAATAAAAAAAATAGAATAATGTTCCCCAATTATATGGAATAATGTTAGGAAAGGTAATAATAACTTAAGGTAGGATAATTATGTTTCCAAAAACACTAATATTAAAGGTAATGGAAGAATAAAATGGTTAAAATGAAATGTACATTAAAATATCATGAAATGAAAATAAATTATTATAAATGAGGATAATATGATGTATTTTTACCATATAAAATATATTATGATACAAAATATCAGAAATGTCTCCTTGAATCGATAATAGAGAAATAATCCATACATTATATTCCCACATAATCAAACAAGCCCTAACATCATTGATAACATGATATTTTTCAAGGAAACATCCTTGTAAATATATGCCTTATGCAAAATAATTGATCATATATTATTATAATGTTGAGATTAGATTTAATGAGTGGAAAATGGAAAAGTTTCAAGAATAAATTTGATGGAATTGGGTTGGCATGATGGGGTAAGAGTGTCAACCTTTTATAACTGAAGAGAAGTGAAATTTTGGGGTACCACGTACTTTTCAATAATGGAATGTGAGAACTAAATGTATAAATGTTCATAAAGATTAAAATATGAATTATATATAGTTATTTGGATGATTCTTCTCTCCAACAGTCATTCTAGTGAAAACATAGTGTAATTTAAGGAATCTTTTTACCATTTTAACTTATAAATTAATTTAAATTTACCTTGGTAATTAATTTTATTTAAAAAAATTACAAATGAAATTATTACATAATTTGGAAAATATAATTTAAAACATTAAAATAATTATATCAAATAAGATTTCGATTATTGATAAATTATAATTTTATAATAAACACACATTAATTGGTAAAATATTTTTTTTGAAAAAGTGTGTTTTTATGCTTCAAATTTTTATGTTGGATAAAATTATCAATGTTGTTAATGTGCATGAAAAAAATTATTTTATTATAAATTTAATAATTTTTGGATTATAAATTAATATGAAACAAATTATTTTAATAAAAAAATTAATGAAATTAAAATATGAAAACCTGTTTTTAAAATGGACTAAAATGTTACTTATGTTATAAATACTAAAAATTGGGTTATAAGTTTAAAAAAATATTTTAAAAAAAATATTTTTAATCTATAACAAATTATCGATAAATTTAATGATTTTATAAAGTTCTAGGATTTTTTAAAATACCAATAAAGTCATAACAATTTCTATTATTGTTAATATTTTATTTTTTACTATTTTCATAAAAATTAATCATTTTTAAAAACATCAAAAAAAACATAGGTTATCATTTTTTTGTAGAATTAGAAAAATATGTTCATTTTTTAAATTTAAAATAAAAAAAAATTTATGGATTTTTTAAATGATAAATCGTTATATGTAAAGAAATGTGTTTTATTGAAAAATTCCATTAAAATTTTATTTTTCTTAATCATATTTTCTATTAATTTTATAATTGATTAAAATATTTAATATTTATTAGAGGCTTCATTATTATTGAGGTTTTTAATGAAAAATACTTAATGGATTCTTTTAGTTCAATGTTGCGTTTGGAGAAAGCTATCAAAAAAATTATTAATGTAGTGAATATTTTTTATAGAACCATAGACAGTTACACTAATTCCGTTATTTTGACAGATCCCATGGGAATAATTAGATAACTCATCTAATTAAGTATTTATTTCTTAAAAATATTTTTTAAATAACCTGATCAAATACATTTTTAAGAATATTATTATCTACGATAATTTTGTCATATCACCAAATTTATTATTTTAAGGAAATATTATTACTTTTATATAACTCAATACTTTTTCTCAATCATTTGTATTGTGTGTTCTTGTTTTGGTAGGTTAAACAGGCATTGTGGACGATGTTGTACCAACATCATTATAATTAATAATTATCAAGACATTATAAAAAATCTTAAATGATATTAATGATAAATTTATGTAATAAATACGATTATGATGGATGACACAAAAATGAATTTGTATCATAATGTAATTAATTATTATCAAAAAATTAACTATAAAAGTCATCATAGATTTCATTATCAAACACTACACCCATATCTTCTATCAAATGAACATAGGAATAAATATATAATATAAACATACTTATTCTTCTACCTTTATTAATCTACAAATAATTATATCTAAATCCAACAATAGGTACTGACATCTCGATTGTGAAGCCTGTACAGAACAATAATAATTATAAACATCTAATGATGAAAAGAAGAAATAATTAACTTATATATGTGGGATGAATGAAAACACATAATGGTTATAAATTAGGATTTAAAATAATTTATTTTTATGTTTATTTTGATTATATATGATTTTAAATCACATTCATAGAATTCCTGATAAAGGTACATGTTTTCCAATCTCAAATTTCTATCACTGAAAATAACATATATCCATAAACTTCATTTGATATGTGGTTTAAATACTACCCAATGGATTTATTTTACTATATTTTTAATGTACTTCATGATATTTACAAATCCTTATCATTTTACATTTTTAAGGAATTTTATTCAAATGTTACCAATGTTGTGAGGATTTCATTTCCAGTTTCACATTATAATTGAGAATGTATATGTTTGAACTCAATTTTTTGAAAATTTACTTTCATTCTATCTTAATATCCAATTATTTTCTTCCACTCTAATAATTTATAGGGATTACATATCTTCTTTCCATTTGACATCCCATTGGTTCACAATCCAATCGACAAAAATATTTTTTAGTGGATCCAACCTTATGTTTTGTTTATATTATGAATCCTTCTCCCAAATTTACATTTTATTTATATTATTTTTTTAAATTAATATATCTCAAATTAATTGTTTGATTTGTTTTAATTCATTGGTTATAATATTTTAAAGAAATATTATAAATTTAATATTTTTAGTTTTTAATTTTCTTCCATGTTTGACCATATTTACACCGGAATGAAAAAAATATTTTTAATTATATCTGTAAAAATTCATTTTTCTCTCACCATATTTTGTTTTCTTTATGAATATTACTCTCTATATTTTTATAGTTTTATAAATTAATTTATTTTCCCATTTTTAATATATTCTTTAAATTTAATGTTAATTAAAGTAAAGGATATATCTTCTTTTCATTCAATGAAATTTTTCCAAGTTAATTATAAAATTGTTTTTCATCTATTACCAAATTCGTTAATTTTTATTTTGGTTCATTTATTACATTATATAATAATAAAATCTTCTTTAATTTTCTAGATATATAATGATAATATATTATTGAAATTATAATGAATCCAATTTATATCACATGGGTAAATTAAGATATGTTGAATGTCTGAGTGTTTTGATGTTCTTATGGCACACATATTATGGTCTATCATTATATGATGGGTGGTTTCATTATATCCCTTTAGTGTATTGGTTATTGTTTTTATCTCTTCATATTATCTTGGGACATGATAAGTTATCACATATCCAAAATGGTTATGGGACATGGGTGGGTTTTCTATTTATAAAATTTATATGACTCATGGGTAGCTATCCTATGTATATAATGGTAATGGTACATGGGTGGATAAATCAAGTATACTGTGTTCTGTGAAAGTGGTTAGCCTAGTCCATTATGACATAAATATCATGGTGGTTATCCTTGACATATGTAATTTTTCTAATATTTATGACACATTCTTATATCAATGATATGTTTTCATATATTGTGACAATTGACATATGTTTTTACACTCTCGCCACTCTTCTCTATTGTCATATGAAAGCATTATTCTATGACTCAAGAGTTCAGATTAGTATTTTTTTTGAATGATTATCTTATGTGATGAACATGCACCATGATTTTGTTCTGATACCCACATTCTCATATTATCCACACTTATTATCTTTAACTGTTATCTCTTATGTTTCCCCTTTCTAAGCATTTGGTTTCACACCTTTCTAATGTTCCCATTGCCTAGTTTATGTAGATGTTTAATATGTATTATATCTTTAAAATGGTTTCTTCAGAGAATGTTATAATTGGAAGATGTTGAATACTTATTGTAAAATAAATCTATAATGTAATTATTTATGAAATAAACTAATCCCTTAGGTATTTGGATTGTGAGAATTTTGGAGAATTTTTTTTAAATTTTGGAGATGATGTAAAATATATGTGTTTCATGCTGGGTTCATATAACTTGGTAAAAATAGAATTTTTTAATGTTTCAATTTCTATTACTAAATTTGATATTGTAGATTCATTTTTATATAGTCATGAATTATTTCCACTCATTTCTTCAAAAATTTGAAGACCCTCAAACTCATCATCTAGCATATAGTCAGATAATTAAAAAGTAAATAAATTTTAAAAAAATATTAAATCACCTGAACAACTCACATATTAACAATTTCCAATTCTCTTCATGAGGGTTCATCGATATCCAAGGCCTCTCAAACTATCCATTACCTTATACTTTTGATGATATTATCTTCTATGTTTTTTGTAGTCACATTTACATTGAAATATTTATGGGACACGATTCCTAATTTTGTTTTATTAATCTAGGATGTTATAACATTCAATGAATTATTAGTATTAAGACACATGGCCCACAAATATTACATATAGAATAGGACAAAGTGGTTATGCACTAGATTTTGATATTCCAAGATGTTATTCCATGTTTTATGTCGTGAGATATGATATATAATTGTTGTCAATTATGCAATTTATATAAATACTTTATCTATAAAAAATGCATGTCTGGCCTCTACCTGTTGGATTGTGTGGTACCCATTACCCTGAAATTTATTAATATTATTAGTGTTTATTATTCATTATTATCTTATCATACTATTCATTCAAATTATTATTTATGATTTTACTTGGGAAATTACAACATATTTCTTACCATGTTGTACTCACACCCTACTCAACAACATACTACTTCAGCATAGTTCACGATTCCAGACATAGGTATGGAAAAGTGCCCTACCACTAGAGATGGTTGATCAGTAGAGCATGACATTGAGAATGAATGTGAGAATAAGTGATTACGTTGGTTTATATTGTTAATGAATCCAATATTTTCCTTATTTAACCCTTAAATATATGATCATCCCATCAATTGTCCTAGTTATATAGGAATTAATAATATATCATTACCTGGGCTCATTTTTTTATATTGTTAGTCATTATTTTCATATGGCTGGACCATATATATGAATTATATATCTAATATATTATCCATTTTTTTATTATTGGTTTTTCTATGATATATAATAATCCATACCTATTTATAGTCAACACAAGACACCCTATAGAACCTCATCACAAGTCTCCAACCTCAGGTTTATAGGGAGGCATAGTAGTGGTTTTTTTCACCCAGTCTGATAATAATAGTGATAAAGTAGCACAAATACAATATAAATTTGTATGAAAGTTGTATTTATAATACCTTAATATTTTAGTTATGATAAAAGGGAGATTAGTAGTAGTAAAAAACTGATACAGACATTATACGTAGGTAAAACTGAAAAACATATCAGGGGAGACCATGTTACAAGGTATTGAATTATTATTCCCATATTTAATTAATATTTTTTCATATATTAATACTAAATATGATTAATTAGTTATTGATTTGGGTATTTTTGAATATCTCTTTAACCGAGGTAAAAAGATAGTGTGTATTCATGTATCATTTTTAGCACACAAGATTCACAAGAAATTAATGTCATGGATTTCGATTGATCACCTAGAATATAATACATGGATTAGTTATATAAAATTTTATCAACAACATATATAGATCTATCCTATATTACATAATGATAACATTAAATCTTACCAGTCTCATGTTTTATGAAATATTTTTTACTCTCTCTATATGGTTGATTATGTCATTCTATGTATATTTTTGTTTTCAATTTTTAACGTGGGAGGGTAGGGATAGAGAACAATCATATCTTATGGGGACCATTTTTCATATGGAATCTATATAGAATATAGAGATATCACATCTCATACTTATTATATTATCTATTATATTACGACCTTTGATAAATGTGTTTTTGATTCATGTTTTTAGATTAATACATGCATTCCACTCTGACGACCACCTATTGAGTGAAAAAATGATGGGGATGAGAATTCTCTATAAGGTTATGTGTGAGAGAAAATATTATGTTTATGCCTCCTATTAAGAAAAGGAACCATGGGAGTCTACACGTTGTGGTTTATTCTTTGAGATGGTGCACTATGAGAGGTGATATTACATTTAAAACTAGACTATAGAGATTTATCTAGAACATCAACCTTTATCATCCAAAGATAGTGTGATATAGTATGTATATATTTTTTTCGATGATGATAATATAGGTAATCCAATCATTCATCATTATTTTCATAGCTTATAAAATCATTCCTAAGGAGTTATAAGTTTTCTCACCCAATAGAGAGGTCAATCATACAAATTATCTTATTCTTGGTATAGATATAATATACATTCCTTATTATTGGATGGTTAAAAAAGATTATAAAGATCTAAATGATTCGCTAGATTGTGGAATCTCCCTTTTTAATACATAAAACATTCATTTTATGGTATAATATTTAATATAAATAGGATATTTTCAGGTTTAGTTATCATTGAAATTAGGAATTTAATACATGAATAACATAAAAAAAATTAATCCACTTCAATGGTTTCTTTATAGATTCATTCATGGATACATTCAATAAATCTCGTATATTGGGGACGTATATCAAAATAATTGGGTTAGAATAAATACCAGTAAGGGAATAAATAATGGAAATATTTTTCATGTGATCTTGAGGCATCAAAATAGGGTTGGACCATAGGAAAACAGGTTATATAACAATATATTGATCATGAATATTAACACAACATTTTTTATACAACATAAAAATGAGAAATTCATAATCATCTCACGATTGTTTGTATCCATGGTGTGATAAAACATAATTACCATGATTATTTACCTTTTTATTGTAAAACATATCATCTCCAGAGATTAATTCGTTACCAAATTCCTTAGATAACTATCATTGAACAAAATATATAAGCCTAAGATAATGTGTTCCAATAGATAAGAAGAAAAAATTTCATTAATAACAGATTGAAATTGATGAATGAGTTTCATGTAACAGTTTTTAAATTTATAAATTCATAAATACATGACCATGCCACCATTTTTAACTAACGAGAAAGGAATGTGGGTTTAACCTTGGGATGTCCCAAATCACCGAGTCCAGGTTATTTCATGGTGAATACCCCTGAATAGAGAAATGATTTTGGTATTCACAATATATGGATATTTCATAGAAATAAATCAAATTGTAGAAATGATTTTGGATTTATAATATGTATACAAAAAAATATTTTTAAATATAATTAATTAAGGGGTATGGAACTATCTTCTTATTAAAACATAATTTGTATAGTGTTGAAATCAGTTAATTGAATATAATCATAATAATTTTTAATGAAATTACTAGAATGGAATTACAATAATTTAATAGAGGAATGATGAAGAGGTTTTTCTTACCTTAGGATGTAACTTTTTAAATCATACAGGGGGAAACTGTATCAACATATAGACACCATAGATGGAATTTAGAAGTAGGAAATGTATATTATTCTACAATTAATGGATTTGGAGAGGGGAGTAATGGGGTGGGGTTATTTATATTAAAATTGGAGAAATTATATAAATATTTATAAATATAGGTCTAGGAATTATATGTTGAGGAAAATGAAAAACCACTAGCATACTCAGGGTATTTTCTTATAATTTTAGACATTTATGTCACGTTTTATCCTATTTTAATGCATTATAGCAGAAATCCTTTTTTGTAATATTTATTTGTATATTGAAAAATAAATTTTCATCTTATTTTAATTTCTAAAATAGTTATTTTAATTTTGGATTTTGGAAACACATTTTTTTGTATAGAAATTTATTAGAATATATTAAATTGATTAATATTAATAAACTAATTTACTTGTCATTGTGTATTAATTTTTATCAATTATTATATGACTATTAAAATCTAATGAATTCCAAAACCATACTAAAAACAAAAAACTAGTTTTTAAATATTCATTGAAAAATATTGTATTTCAGAAATTTATCAAAATATCACACTAGCCTAATTTCTACATTATATTTTCATATATAATGTTTGTTTTAGAAAAATAATTTCCCAGATATGATATTTTTAGGTTTTGAATAATGTTCCTTATTTATTTACAAATAACGATCCTTGAAACAAATTCAAATTTCTAACGCTTAAAAAAATTTCCCAAGACATTATAAAATTTTATTATCGTTTATATTAAAATAAAAAGATTTTTATATTTATATTTCATAAAAATAAATTTAATTTAAAATACCTAAATTTATTATAATAATGTATATGTTTTCTGAAAATATAATTTCTTTTTTATTTTTATGCTGGAATCTATATTTCGAATTCATCTTATATTCATATTAATTTTATTAAATAAAAACAATTAAGAAAATGGGATTTTACGAAATGAATATTTATTTTAAAGAAATGAAATTAAATTTTTATCATAGTAAGGACTAGAAACAGAACCTCTTATTACACCATAATATGTTGAAATATGTTGTTACCATATTTTAGGAAATTATAACCTATTATTTTGATCATCCATTTTTGGTTCTTGATTTGGGTTGTTTTTGGTGACTTTGGGAATTTTTTCGGATGTGTCTAGAAAAGGGAATAGTTGGAAATCAATTCAGTGAAATATTTCACCTCGTCATAAGAAAATGTGTTGCATATGTTTTATTTCTGGATGGGGGTATATGGTTAGTTCAAACAATACAGCCTCCCCCTCAAATTGCTTGACATGGGACTATAAAGATCACAAGTTGGTACAACGCTTTCAAACTATGCATCTATAATATTTACCATATTTACAATATCGCTAGTATTAGTTCACTTTTGGTGCATAGTTTATCAAATTGTGTGGACACATAGTGGGACTCTCTTGGGAAGCCATATAAGGGTTCCCAATTTTGTGAATTTTAGAACTAACAGTGCGGCCTAACCCATGAAACTCTATGAAGGTAATTAAATTTTGTGATGTTTATAATTAATGTTATGAAACCCTAATTATAAATTCTAAACTCATACTTACCGAACCTAATTTGACTCTCACGGGTTTTGAGGTTCTCTAGCGGTGATTTTGGAACCTCCTACATTGTTTCTTCTTGGATCGATGTTCCTAGTTGATATGATTGATCCCAATCTACTAAGGGTAACATCTTTAATTTGTAATTATCCATTATTCCTCTATCCCAAGAATTGAATATAGTGAATCCTCTTGTTTTTAATGTATTATAATATTTATTTGATTAAATGTAATATGTGGTATTCTAAAAGGATATTCCTCACCATCAGTTCTCAATGGATGGTTCTCATTTTGACCGATAGATTGGTAATGTGTAGAAATGAATGTTGTTTCCGTATTTCATTTACCTAAACATGATATTTTGATTGTTTTATTGATTCAACATTCATTATCAATTTATCACGAGTCATTTAATATAATATATTTTTGGTTTGATTTAAAAACTCATAGAATTGTGAAATAACATCCTTCTGAAAGAATTGAAAATATTTAGTGGATTTTTTGAAAAGATGGTTTCAAATGAAAAGTGGTATAATGAAAAGAATTGATATTGATTATTGAGAAAAATAAAATAAAATAAAAAATTATTTTTAAAGGAATGAACTTGATAAAAACTTTTGATTTTGTTTTGAAGATGAAATGGAATTTCAAAACACGAAATTTAGAATTGGAACAGTGAATGATGAATTGAATTGAAAGGATGATATTCATAAAATTTATTGATTGTTTAAAAAACATGTGAGCCTAAGTATTTAGTTAGTGACTAGGGAAATATTGATATTACTCTAAATCCATAATAATATATTGACAATGACAACACTAACTAAACCAAAATTGATTTGAATTTCTATGATTGTGTGTTGATTAATTCTATGATTGAAACAGATCCATTGTGATGTGAATACACATTGATATATGGACGATCGGTAGAGTAGTGTGGGGATCCATGATCCATGAAATAACATAACATAGGGAATATGAAAATAGTACATCGAATTGATTTTATTATTAAATTCAAGTGTATATTGATCTTAATTTATCCCACATTTTTGTTTTATATAAATTGTCATTTAATCCTTTTTTAATTTTCTTTATGTCAACCTAATTTGAAACCAATTTTTGACTAGAAATGTGAAAATATATTTCAATTCCTCTTATTTATTTCAATTGAAGCATAAATAATTTATTTCTTATGGAAGTTCTTATAGAAAATTTTATGATAACCTATATGGATATTTTTCTCATGCACTACCTTTACTTACATATTTTGATAGATTTATTTATTTCATGTCTAGGAAAAGGTAAAGTGTTTCATGTAGGCAGTTGGTGTTCATGAATAGTGGTACCATGGGTGATGGCAGTGACTAGTGGAGTTGTGATCCTATAGGTAAAAAGTGATTTTAAGACACATCCTTGATTGATATTATGTTTTTTTATCAGGTTATGTGTTAGGAAAAATTCCCTCAAGGTATCATTGAAGCATTTTTGAGGTGATTGTGTTTGTTGAAAAAGTGGACATTTGTGTTGTGATTGTTGACAAAAAAAACCATGACATAAAAATTTGTTGACAAAGGAAATTTCATGGTGGAATATCATGTTCAAGGGCTATGGTTAACAATCCATGTTTGATTCAATAATGTCGAAAAAGGAATGGATGATCTGGAGGTGGTACAAAAAGAGTAGATACAAGGTGGCACTGTTTTCCAGTGTTTGCCAAATTTTTGGGCCTAAAAATTGACAAATAGAGAAATGTGGTTTTTGGAAAAGGTACTTTCACGATGAGGTCATGGACGAAAAGAAAATTGCATGCCTAATTTTTATCAAGATCAAAACATCAAAATATGGCAATGGGATAAAGGGGCGCCCATGTTTTAGTGTTGGTCGAGCAAGTGACTTGTGCGGCAGAGACTTGCGCGCCGAAACTTGGGCATCGAGGGGAGACTTGTGCGCCGTTGTGCAGGGTGTCCAAAAGCCTATAAGTATAGGTCAACCCCTCCTCATTATTAATGAGGTCAAGACTTAGAGAAAATCAGATCTCCCATCGCGCAGGTTTGGTGGTCGCGCAAGTGGTGGTGGATCGCGCAAGTAGAAGTTGTGCGACAGTTGTTTGTTGCGTGCCTAAGATGGTTTGGGCGAGGAAGGAAATGAGTCACCCATGTTTTGAGTTGAAGAAGAAGGTGTCGCGCAAGTGGTTTGGTGACACTTGCATTCCAAATTTTTAAGAAGCGCGAAAGTTGTTGTTTGCACGCCAATATTGGTTTGGGAATAAAAGGGTGTGAGTCGCGCAAGTTTGGAGCTGCAGAAGCTTGTGTCGCCCAAGTGGTTGAGGTGGACTTGTGCGCTAGTTATTACTTGCATTCCGAAACATGTGTGCTGTCTTAGAGAAGGGATCCAGGTATGGTTGATTCACAGTAGTGATTCAGTGCTGCGTGGAAGATGGAAGACTGCCCGATACCTTTGGTGCAAAGTGAGATTCATCTACGGGTGAAAGTTGGACATCAACAGGGCATCAACATACAACGGAGGATACATTAATTAGTGATAATGAAGAGACCTACATGTCTATAAACTGTGAGTAGATCCTTTCCAGAGTAGTGAGCAAAGGAAGAGGAAGAAGGTGATCCTCTCCACCGGCAGTGAGCCAGAGAGAGAGAGAAATAGAGAGTGACCCTTGGGAAAACAGTGAGATGACCCTAAACCTTGTAAATGCAGTGAGCTTAGGAATAGAAGTTATCTATCCCAAACCTTGTAAACAACAGTGTTCTTTTAGTGGATTTGGTACATCGGCACATTTCCAGTGTATGCTCCTTGGACGTAGCCCAGTGAGGGTGAACCAAATAAAAATTGTGATGTCATGTTCATACTTTACTTTCTGTTTATATTGTGGACCTAACAATTTGTATTAGAGGGAAATGTTGATATTAGTTCTTCTCCCAATGGTGGTCACTAATTGTAAAAGGGATTCCGATCTTTGATGGAATTAATTTTTATATATGAAATAATTGAATGCAACACTATTTCCGATCTTTGGGAATATATGTGTTTTCAACAACTATGCATGGTATAGCGACTGACATCAATAGTGGAGCATTATCAGAAGCTCATTAAAGGGAGCTAGATGCTGACGCGAAGGGTATTAATGCTTTAGGTGGAGCCATTTAAAAAGATATCTATACAAAGGTCATGCCATGAAAAAAGTCACATGATATGTGGGAAATGATTTTGAATATATATGAAGGGGACACAAAAGTTAGAGAGGAAAATTTGAAAGTTCTGTAAAACAAGTGTGAACATCTTAGAATGAGCCCGAATGAATCTATTGATGCATTTTTCGACAGGGTAAATCTTGTTGTGGACGAAATGCGGGGTCTTGGAGAATTCATCAAAGATATAATGATCGTGAAGCATATCTTGAAGAAACTTCCACCTCGGTTTAATATGAAAGTATCAGTATTAAAAGATAAATAACCAAAAGAGATGATGTTGGATAACCTGCACAGTACCCTTGTTGCATATGAAATGAGGAATGATGAAAATGATGCTATGGAAAAGGGGAAATCCAAGGAGGTGGAATTTAAGGCCTTGAAGAATCACACCATTGAAGAATCTCAAGAGAACGAAGAGACGGATGAAGTGATATCATTCCTTTCCTCAAACCTTCAAAGAGGAAAATAAAAGTTTAAAGGGAAACATCTTCTTTCATGTGTTAGATGTGGAAAGGTAGGACATCTAGTAGTAAGATGAACAAATAATTCTCAATATGATGAAGAGGATGAAGTTGAAATTCCCAAAAGGATGTCTTCTGCCTATGTGAAAGGAAAGAAACATTTCAAGAGAAATTTCTTCAAGAAAAGGAATCTTTTGTCACAAGAATATGAATGTTCAGATGAGTCTGAAGTTAAAAAGGTTGAAGAGATAGAAAATTGCAAGGATCATGGGGAAAATGCCATGGCGGGGATCATTGGTAGTTCTCCGGAAAAAGAAGAAACTGACACTGGAGAAGAAGAGGAAGAAGTTGAAGGAACAGTTGATATGGAAGCTGAATTGGAAGAAGCTCTTGAGGAGAAAGACATTTGGAGAACCAAAACAAAGAAAGCCAATAAAGTGATTCGTGATGCCAAACTCTATATGCAAAAACATGATGAATAAAAGTTTGATCTATTAAAAGAAATTGAAAAACTAAAATCTTCAACACCAGATAACTCAGAAAATATTGTTGAGTATAGGCTTAAAAATGAAGAACAAAATAATGAAATAGATTGTTTGACTAACACTGGAAAGGAGTAGGTAAAACGGATCAATGAACTTGAAAAAGAATTTGTTGGTTAGCGAAAAAGGATTAAGGATCAAGAAAAACTTCTGACACCCAGTACAATGCCAAAAAAAAATTATTCAGAAGACTGAAAAGAAAGAAGTAGAGCATAGACCTCCAGTGGAAAAGAAGCAATAGTTGTGTTCCAAATATAAGACTGGTATGGGACATAAAAGAAAACAAAAAGCGGTCATGGAGGACGAAAAACTGTAAGAACCTACTATGAGAATGAAGATTGATTTGGTTATGAATTAGAATTAGAATATTTGCAGATCCCAAGGGAAAACCAGTAGTGTAGAAGTGACACACAAGAATGCTGTTTACATTAGGTGCTATTGCTGTGGAATGATCAGACATTCACAGAATGTGTGTTCTATATCCAAGAGATACCGAAGGGCACATAAACAACAGTGACAGCCAAACAAAGCTCAATAATTATAACATCCTTTGAAGGTTATTGTTTGTGTTGTGGAGGATTTGGTCACTTAGCAAGATATTGTACATCAAACATTCAAAGAAATGTTCCAAAACAAAACTCGAGCAGTCATAAGCATCATGTAGGGGAATCGACAAGTGAGCAGAAAACCAAAAATCGATTTACAGCTCTATAAGATAATGCTGATCCATCACACTCTAAGGAAGATCAACTTCTCCAAACCACACCGAGTGTGAAGTCGAATACATGGATCAAAAAGAAAAACGATGAGATGAATGTAGTTGTGGAAATTTCCCTTAAAGCTTCTGATCGTTCAGGAGTATAGATCCTTGATAGTGGTTTCACATCACATATGACAGGTAACAAGGATCTCATTACAGGCATTAAATATGACAAATAAGGTGTTTTCAAATATAAGAACGATGAAGTTCTTAAGATTATTGGTTCTGAAAAGGCTAAATTTGGGGGAAAAGAAATGATACATGCTTATATCTTGGTAGCAGAGGGCCTCAGTCAAAACTTTCTCAGTGACAGTCAACTATGTGACTCTAGGAACTCTATCCGATTTTCCAAGAAGATGTGTGTTGTGAAAGGAAAATATGGAGCAGTTGTTCTATTGGTAAAAAGGAAAAAGGTAAATATTTACCTTGTAAGTGGGGAATAAGATATGTGTCTCTTATCTAGAGAGGAAGAAAACAAGTTGTGGCATAAGCGACCTGGTCATCTATGTCAACCATCTATGGAAGATCTTGTAAAGTGTGATGATTCTAGAGACCTTCCCTAATTATCACATGATCTCACTCATATATGCGATGCTTTCCAAAAAGGGAAGATCTTTAGAAAGACATACAAGACAAAGGAACATAAATCAACCAGAGTGCTCGAATTGGTGCATGATGATGTTTGTGGACCTATCTCACCATGATCCAT
Organism: Viscum album; assembly: GCA_963277665.1. Lineage (NCBI taxonomy): Eukaryota > Viridiplantae > Streptophyta > Magnoliopsida > Santalales > Viscaceae > Viscum > Viscum album. Next base: position 283,540,861 of record OY728153.1, on the reverse strand, counting down.
AAATGGAAAAAGGTAATATGTCATTTTCATTGATGATTATAGAAGAATGGATTAGATATTTTTCATTATCCATAAGAAAGAATTGTTCAGTTGTATTAATACGTATAGGAGGGATTCAGAAAGGATGCTTGGGAAGAAATTTCTAAAGTTTCGTATTGATAACAGTACAGAATTGAAAAAGAGTCAAGTGGAAGACTATATCGAGAAAAACGGGATAAGTCATCAAGATTCATCAGTAAGAACTCACCAACAGAATAGAGTACTTGAAAGGAGAAATAGAATCATAAAATACATTGCTAAAATAAACATTATTGAAAAGGACCTACCAGAGAAATTTTGGAAGGAAGAAGTTTTGACATCGGTCTATATTTCGAACAAGGCTCTGTTGTGTCCAAATGAAAGAATTACTTCGAATGAAATGTGGTATGGAAAAAAGCAATCATTGTAATATTTTCGAATCTCTGGAAGTAAGTGATTAATTATCAACAAAGAAAATAACATGATGTTTGAGTCAAGAGGAGATGAGCATATATTCCTTGGATACCCAGGTAAAAGAAAAGCGTATAAATGCTTCAACAAAAGGCTGGGAAAAATTTTTGAGAGCAATGATGTCACTATAGTATAAGATGAACAGAATACTCAATGACCCATTGAACAATTTATGGATTAAAGTGATGAGCAGGTAAGAAATGTAGGAGGAGCAGAATTGGATGATACTAATTCAGAAGAAGACACTGATGACGAAAAAGAAAATTTCAAGTCGATGTTAGCAAGGCAGCCAAAGAGCTGAGATGAAATTGATAGAAATAATATCATTGGTGATCAGGTAGCTCTAGTTCAGACAAGAAGAATGAAGTCACTCAAGCAGACATCTTTCCTATCTCATGTAGAGCCGAAATTCTTTGTTGATGCAGATGAAGATGAAAACTGGGTTCATGCTATGAATTAAGAGCTTGATTAGATTGAGAAGAACCAAATGTGGGAGATTGTTTCGAGACCAGCCGATAAGAATGTCATCAGGATTAAATGAGTCTATCACAACTAGATGAATGAAGATGGTGTAGTGGTTCGAAACAAATCACGACTTGTGTGCAAAGGATACTCCCAGATAGATGGAATAGATGTTGATGAGACGTTTTCATCGGTTGCAAGGCTGGATACAATCAGATTATTCCTAGACATTGCAGTGAAACGGAAGTTCAAAGTGTTCTAGATGGATGTCAAATCTGCATTCATGAATGGGGTTCTGGAGGATGAAGAATATATTGAGAAACTAGATGTTTTTGTCATTCATGAGGATGAGAACAATGTTTTCATACTGAAAAAGGCGCTGTATGGGATGAAACAAGCACTAAGAGCACAGTACTCAAGGCTTGATCAATACTTGAAGAAGCTTGGATTCAACCGCGGGGGAGTTGACTACAATATTTATTTCAGCAATGATAGTAATCAAAGGATTGTGGTGTTGGTTTATGTCGATGAAATAATATTTGGAAAATCAGATGAAGCTCAGTGCAGACAGTTTTCCGATTTCATGAAAACTGAGTTTGAAATGTCAATGATTGGAGAGATAATATTTTTCTATGGATTACAGGTGACACAAGGAAGTAATGACACTTTTATTTCTCAATACAAATACCCAAATGAGGTTCTAATAATGTTTGGAATGGAAAATTAGAAGGAGATGATGACTCCAGTTTCTACCCAAATGAAACTGCCCAATGATGAGGATGACAAGGCAGTTAATATCATAGAATACAGGAAAATTATTGGAATCTTGTTATTCCTGACCGCAACAAGGCCTGATATTGTTTTCACCACATGACAAGTAGCATGTTACCAAATAAATCCAATAGAAATCCACATTCTAGAAGTTAAATGAATACTTCGGTATATCAATGGCATGGTGGATTTAGGCTTGACATATAATGAAAAATCTTAGACAGAGTTATTAGAATATACTGATGTAGACTGGGCTGGTTCAACAGATGATAGAAAATCAACGTTAGGTGGTTCATTCTATCATGGTGGATTGTGTATTTCTTGGCTAAACAAGAACCAATATTACATTTCATTGAGAACCTCGGAAGTTGAGTATATTTCGGCCACTCAAGCATGCACACTATTATTGTGGATGATGTAGCAGCTTGAATATATGGGAGTTGATGTGAAGCCTCCAATCGGAATCCAGTGTGATAACTCAAGTTCTATAAATCTCAGTAAAAATCTTGTACATCACTAAAGGTCAAATCACATTGAGATAAATTATCATTTTATCAAGGAGAAAGTTGAGCAGGGAATCGTGAAGTTGGAATATGTGCCTACAGAGCTACAGGTTGCAGATATCTTGACAAAGGCCTTACCCAAGGAAGCGTTTGAAAGGCATCGACTGGCTCTGGAAATTCAGTCGACTCCCCGCATTAAATGAGTGTGAATGTGGAGCCCCCATCTCCCCGAGGTATGATGTGTTTTTCCCTAATATGTTGATATGTGTTATCTACTCTGTCACAAACTGAAAAGGAGTGACCTTTGGGTTCATTGACAAAGGTGGAGAAAATAGTGATTGTTCAAGGGAGATACTGTGTGGTTATTTGACAAATCAAGAATGATATGGGGAGAAGCTGACAGGTCGAGCAGCAAGATAGGGGGAGAGAAATGTAAAAGGTGGAGCGTTCTAAATCTGGCGATGCTATAAGTGATCGATTAATGAATATATATCACGACAGCTGAGGATCGTGATAAAAGTAGAAGAGTGGTGTTGGAATGTGGTAAGAATATTTCCAAAAAAAAAATTTGTATCAGTTTGGTGTCAAAAGTGGTTGTCAATGTTGAAGTGCTTTATTGATAATATTTTCATTTACTCTTGTTTCACACTCCGAGAATTACTCATGTGGGCTTAGATTATGTGTTTAGTAAATCCTTGATTGATATCGGAATCGCAATAGGCGAATGGTGGCTGAAAAATTAAAGATGTACCTCTTTATGAAAGACATGTCAACAAACCCAAAGGGGGAGATTGTTGGGAAAAAATCCCTCAAAGAATCATTGAATCATTTTTGGGGTGATTGTGTTTGTTGACAAAGTGGACATATGTGTTGTGATTGTTGACAAAGAAAACCATGACATACAAATTTGTTGACAAAGGAGATTTCATGGTGGCATGTCGAGTTCAAGGGTTGTGGATAATGATCCATGTTTGATTCAAAAACTCCGACAAAGGGATGGATGAGACTTTTATGATAAAGACTTTCATGCCTAATGTTTTTCAAGATTAGAACATCAAAATATGGAAAAGGGTTTAAGGGGCACCCAAGTTTTAGGGTTGGACGTGCAAGTGAATTGTGCGACAGAGACTTGCGTGCCGAGGGGAGACTTGTACGCTGTTGTGAAGGGTGTCCAAATGCCTATAAATAAGGGTCAAACCCTCCTCATTCTACATGATTTCAAGACTTAGATAAAATCCGAGAACCCATCACGCAGGTGTAGTGGTCGCACAAGTGGTGGTTGTTCGCGCAAGTAGATGTTGTGCGATAGTTGTTTGTTGCACACCTAAGGTGGTTTGTACGAGGAAGGAAGTGAGTCGCCCAAGTTTTGAGTTGAAGAAGAAGGAGTCACGCAAGTGGTTTGGTGACACTTACGCGCTAGATTTTTAAGAATCATAAAAGTTGTTGGTTACATGCCAATATCGGTTAGGGCGTAAAAGGTTGTGAGTCGTGCATGTTTGGAGTTTCAGAAGCTTGTGTCGCGCAAGTGGTTGAGGTGGACTTGCGCACCAGTTATAACTTGCCCACCAATACTTGTGCACCAGATTAGAGAAGGGCGCCATGTATGGTTGATTCACAGCAGTGATTCAGTGCTGCATGGAAGCTGGAATATTTCCCGATACCTTCGGTGCAAAGTGAGATTCATCTATGGGTGAAAGTTAGACTTCAAAAAAGCATCTACATACAAAGAAGGATGATTTAATTAGTGATAATGAAGATACCTACATGTCTATAAACTGAGAGTGGATCCTTTCCAGAGTAGTGAGCAAAGGAAGAGGAAGAAGGCAATCCTCTCCACCGACAGTGATCCAGAGAGAGAAAAATAAGGGAGTGACAATCATGAAAGCAGTGAGCTGACCCTAAACCTTGCAAAGGCAGTGAACCTGGGAATAGAAGTGATATATTTCAAACCTTGTAAACAGTAGTGTGAATTTGGTGGATTCATTACATCGACACTTTTCCGGTGTATGCTCCTTGGACGTAGCCTAGTATGGGTGAACCAAGTAAAAATTTTTGTGTCCTGTGCATTCTTTACTTTCTGTTTATATTTTGAAACGGGAAATGGAGAGAAGAGTATTTTTCTTAACAAAAAAATAAGATCAGAATGGGCGTTAATTTTAAATTATTCATAACCAGATTCACCCCCCCTCTCAGGGAATTCATCCTTGTGGACCTATCATTATGTACAATTTTTATCTTTATATTCTTACCTATGTTGTTCTTATCCATGAGGATTTTTTGTCATATCGATTGTTCCTTGATTTATATTCTTCTATACTATATGGATTTATATTCGTTGTGGAGAAGTAATTACTTCTAACCCATTGTGGTGCCCACGAACTTGTCATCAACAAGTGGTGATATAGAATTCCCATCATGCCATGTTAGTGTTAGATAAGGTACTAGTGTAACCATGTATTTAGTTTTTTTTTATCAAAATATGGTATCTTGGTGAGGTTTTTTGTCTCCCATTAATGTTGTTATATAGAATGGGATGTACTAGTAGATATTATGTTAAATTTTCATGACTAAATGGGTAGTTTATGAACGATTGTTTAACCAACTCACATTATAGTGATCCTTAAGTCGCTAGGTTTTTTAGGGGAAACTCCATTAAAGAATTAATTTATTATATTATATACATTACCCAGAAATGATTTGATTATTCTAAATTCCTCCAAAATTGGTATCTTTATGAAGGAATTGACATTTCTTCACTTCCTGACCGGGTTGATTATCTAAGTATTGTTTCTGATGTTATTTTGCCTATTGATATTGTGAAGTACCATTCTCCCATGAATATAATTATATAGACCTCAAGATGGAGCTACTGATGAACCATAGAAAGGGAAACCACCTGTTGATTAGAACCTCAATGTGATAGTGGTTTATATAGTCTAATCTCTAGGACAACTATCCACATATATTCCCCTTCATTATCACGTTGTGGAACCTCCGAGGGATGAAAATAGAGATCATGCATAAGAGTTTCATCTAAAAAAACCACCGGTTTTACAAGGATCTAATGATACTAAAATGTTATAGGATTGTATGAAAATTATTAATGTGCATTTTGAGTTCATTAAAATTATATAGTTATTAATGGTGGAATTTTAGACCTTCAATATACAAGGGACTAACCTGATGTTGTGGTATTGGATGGTTACCATGAAAAAACATATACTCTTAGAGTATAAAGACTTCAGATCTCATTTTGTAGAGATGTAATATACATAACTGATAGTTTTTGTTAAGTCTATAAAATTTATCATCTTCAAATAACATGATAAATCTATGATTCATTGGGAAAACAACATTTTTGAACTTTTTTATTTTATATTGTGGTAGTATCGAATGAGAAGCTAAATGGATTATGATTCAAGATATAACTTAGATCTGATATCTTATCTAATGTTTTCATGTTGAATCATCACTCTTATATGATTTTGTTAGAAAGAGATTTAATAGTTTATATTTACTAGGTTGGTAAGTAAATTTCAGTGGGAGTTCCTTTTACTCCATATAGAAGTTCTTTTAGTTACACTAAAGTAAAGAGGATCCAGAATTATTCTTCTGCTGTATCATGATTGTATTCATCATCAAGATATTTGGTGGTGGATAGAAACTACGACTTTAGTATTATTCAATGTATCAAGATTTTGAATTTTAATAACATTTGTTAAAAGTAACCAAATATTTATTATTGATGGTTTCACTCATGCCACCTGAAGAAGTTTTGTCAAGACTTTTCAACCCTATATAGTAGAATGGGATATTCAGAACAAAAAAACATTTTGGTTTTTTCATATGATTCATTATCTAATGGGTTTTCCATAGGCTTTTAGAATGAAGATTCATCACATAGTATATTTGATACTATTGGAAGTTAAAGTAGTTCCAGTAATAGTGAGAGGTATCATCACTATGATTTTATATTTAGTGAATGTACTTTTTGATAGGGTGAATCTTAGTATTTCTTATAAAATAATATTTTGAATTTTTTTTAATCCTTCTAATTGAGATAATATATTATGTTATTGATATTGTTATTCCATGTCAAACAGATAGAGGGTTGGATCTCTACTGCACATCTCATACCTTCTCTTTATTGAATATATAGATAATTTTTGATTTTTTTGTTTTTGATATGAAACCATTGTATTTATTTTAGGATATGGATGAGATGATCACACATAAATAATGGAATGAATATTACCTTTAGTGGATCACCATTACTACCCATGATGGGGGTGTGACTTGTTTTCCTAAGAGAATGGGACTCGAGGTCAAGTAGATATTGGCCAAGTTTTCATGATTTTGGAAGGATGATATCAATATTTTCTTTTTAACCTAGAGTAGTATTCTTTGGGTAAGGATATTCCTTTATGGTCATTTGAGTTTCTTGACTTGTTTTCATATGACCTTTATGGCATGCCGTTAGTAAGAAAGGTAAACTTTTCTAATGAAATGGTTATAGGTATGTAGTCTATCCCCACTCCTTCTTACATTATGGAATCTATTGAATTTATGGAGTTAAATACATAGTTTGATGGTTTTTTGAATAAACACTTCAATTTATTTAGTGTGTCTCCTTGGTTTATGCCTATGTCTTTTTTGATGAACGTCTATGGAACCCATCACCTTTACATTTATTTCCAAAAATTCAATCAATTCATGGTAAAGAAAATTTATAAATTTCCTTAGATTAATTATTTTTCTGATCAGTTGAAATGGGATAAGTGGTTAAACAATATTTATATTCGTTCATGTTGTCACCAACTTAGAATCACAGAGTCGGATATATTGAAGAGTACCATCTATATTAGGTATGACCGTTACATTTAACAAGGGATTAATTTTAGTATGAAAAGATATTTGGTATTTTTTATACTACTGATGAACAGAATATTCTATGAGTTTCTTGATTTATTCAGGGTGGTATTTTTATAGGAAATCTTGGTATACTATAAAACCACAGATGATATTTTGTGTCATCATACTACAGTTTTAGAAATTTTGAGATATCACCGAATTTATTACCAGCTTCCAAAATGTAACATTTTTTGGGAGGTGAATTTATTAGGACACATTGTCTCAAAACATTTAAATTTAGTTGATCCTGAAAAGGCGATATTGTTTTGACATAGGAAAACCACCCATTTATTGATATTTGGATCTTCATGGGATTAGTGGAATATTACCACTAGTCTGATTAATATTTTTCAATGTTTGATTCTTAAATTACCTCTATCACTCATAAAAGAGTAATTTTCATATGTTCATCTAAATGTTAAAATTCTATTAATGAACAGAACTATTTTTTAATTATTCCTCAATTTTGACTCTTTTAAAGGATAACTGGGTCTATGATGTTATTTTTTATGTATCTAATTCATTTTTTTGTTGTGTTCTTTTTCATGGTCATCACATAGTGTCGTATAGTTCTATACGTATTTGGACACATGTGATGCACCATAAAACTCATGACATCAAAATCACCAATATGATAAATGATATGAAGGATTTATATCATTAAATATTCATTGAAATGTATACTATTTATTCTTATAACAAAAACATGAGTTATATAATCTCCCAAAAATATTTTAATCTCTATCAGAGGATATTGGTGGAGTACAGGAAGTCATTGGATGATGAACTTTCCAAAACCAATGGTTAAAAAAATGTTCATTCTGATTCTTCGAGATGAAAACTTCTGACTCATTCCCTAAATAAATCATTGAAACAATGGAATGTGATGGATCTCATGGCTCATTTTCAACTAGGATTTTTGGTGATTAGATCTAGACTATTCTTGAAATCCTATAGTTGATCTCCTCTCTTCTAGATATGATTCTTTAAAAGTAGTTCCTTGATGATGAGTTCAATGGAATTAAGAAATCTATTTTTTATGGGGATAACATCAAGGTGTTCATTATCTTATGAAGGTATCCTATATATTCAGTTTTGATATGTCATACATTTTCCTGTTATAATGTTCTGATGGGGGATTTCTATAGATCCTTATGGGAGGTAGACCATTCCAAAATGGAAATGTTCTATGATATACAATGATGATTTTGTTGGCCCGATATAATAAAATATATTGATTGTTTTTTCTTGTTGTTATACCAGTTAGAATCTCTTTTTTTATCACAAGAAACATTTTGGTTTGATTCATCCAATTCTTATTACAGCATGGAAGTGGGATTATATTTTGATAGATTTTATGGCTAGGTTTCCTTGTACACCATGATAGAATAATTAGATATGGGTAGTGATCGATCAGATGATCAAATGGGCTCACATTATTCCTATTCATGATGTAACCAAATTTGATGATTTAAGATGTCTGTATGTGAGGGAGATCATCAAATTTCACAGAGTTCCATAACCTATATTTTATAATAGGGATCTCAAATTCACCTTTCATATTAAGAGGGAGTCCAATAGGAAATGGGATCCTAGGTTAGATTCTGCAGGAAATATCATCCATTTATTCGTGACTACATGGAATGATCTATACAAATCCTTGAATGCATTCTTCTATTCATTAATTATTTTGGTGATTGGGATAACCACTTTGGACTGGATGAGTTTTACTATTAAAATAGTTACCATTCATCCATTAAGATTGAACCCTATATGGATTTTTATGGACGATAGTGTAAATATCAATTGTGAGTCATAGATATTGATAAATATTCCTTGAATGGGCTTAGTTTTTTGCAAGATATGATGAAATATATTGAGATGACTCATTAGAGAAATTTAATTACTAAAAATTAATATAAGTTCTATATTGTTCATAATTTACTCACTTTGAATTTTTCAATTGGTGACTTAATTTTTTGGGAGTTATACATTTATTAGGTCACTGGTAGCTTTAAAAATTTGAGTACCTTTCCTTAATATACAGGAAGCCATTTTAGGTGGTTGAGATGATTGGAATGGTGGATTACCATTTCGCATTGACAAATCATTTGAAATATATTCATAATGTGTTCCGTGTATCACATATCAAAATGTATCTCTCTAACTCATCTCAATCATAAGCTAGTAAGACCATGATATGGATCCTCATTTATGTATTAATGGGAATATAACACATAATTTATATTCTATGATGATAGTTTATTTTAGTGAAACCTGTAAAACTACTTTGAGTTCTTAGGAGTCATGATTTTCACTCATAAGTCACTTAGGATAATGAGACATTACAATGAGAATAGTGGAATCATAATTAAAATCCCTTGATTTTAAAATAACATTTATTTGTAGAAAAAATACATTCAACATCATTATTAAACAAGCATCAAAATATTTTTATATAAATTTAACTTTTATAACCAAGATGTTAAATTAGTGGGTATAAAAATTATAACAAACTAGGATTAACATATATTGATATCACATAATTTTATATGAATATTTAGAACATTAAAAAATATATTCCTGAGGACCATAGTAGTTTAATGTCTCTGGAAACGTGGGAAAAAAATCTTTTATATCAGTGAAAGATCTTCAATATCTCCCATAAATATCTCCACATTTAGTACTTCAACATAAAACCCTTCATCATAAAATATAGAAATGAATTATTAAGGGTAAAAGGGAGTGACATTTAATCATAAACTTGAAAATAAGGGAATGGTAAAATAACCCTAACATTAGGATTTCATACCTTGCATATCATAGATCATAAAAATGAGTTATGTGATAAATATTGGCAGTTCATAAGACATTAATCATATGTAAATAAACATCATGAGCCATGAAATCATAACTAAGGAATTAAATATAAAATTTTGGGAATACATATAAAAATAGACATTTTTATGTAAAGGATACCTACAAAGAACATTATAACATGTTAATATTGTGCTATGACCTGTGTACCTACATTAGGATTGTGATAAGAACTCGTGTACCCACATTGTTTAGGATTGGTCTACAATGCATGTACCTTTTTATTTTCATGCTTAGGTTGCACCTATATACACTATTTATTTTAATATATGGATACAACCCATGAACCTTATTTCATTTAGGCTTGGGATAAAAACCAAGATCCTTTTTTCTTTTAGTCTAGGTAAATATCCTATGAAAAATAATTCATTTAGGCTTGTGCTACAACCCATGAACCATATTTCATTTAGTCTTTGGCTAAAACCCACAATCCTTATTTCATTTAGGATTGGGATAAAACCAATATAACCATTGATGTAATATAAAACATATCATTACCCATTGAATTAGAAGGATATATTGGGCCCACCTATCACACAATGAAATCATATATGAATGTGCCATAAAAAATCATTATATCATGAACCATGAAAGGAGATGGGTTCTATAAACCTCAAATCAAAACCCAAAAATATAAATAAGAATCAATAACATTTCATCACATCATGACCTATGAAAAATAGATACTTTTTATAATCATCTCATTGAAGAAAACCCCATGAAAAGAAGTAGGATTAGAAAGCATATAACCCGTGAAAAAGAAACGGATTTATTAATGACCATGGCGTTAATAATAACCCAATTTTTTAAAGGATGTGAGTGAAACCATTAGATAATTAATTATAATGGATTTAGTAACATTAACAGATTTCATCATAGAGGGAAAATAATTTCGAAATATTTTTCAAAATGTTTTCTTGAAGAAAATATCCTTACTTCTTCAAGATATTATTTATAATACATAAATCAATTTAAATATAATTTTAAAAAAATACCTATAAAACATATAAATAAGACTAAAAATCATTTTGAAAACCATTTTCCTTAAAAATTAATTTTAAACACAATTTATTAAAGAAAAAATTTTAAAATTTCAATGTAATCATAAAAGGAATGTCAGTGGGTAAATCCATGCATGTCATATGAGGTCAAAAGAACATTTATTTTAATATTAAAAATGATAGAAGGAATTACTCATTAGGAAAGATACAAGATGATTCCCATGAAAATATTAGTAGAAGAATAAATTTACAAAAATGTATTTAATATCTTACAGGTCAATGGTATAATATTCTTCTATAACCTTTTTAGAATACATAGATTTCTGACTAAAGGGAGGTTAAGGTTTGGATTTCAAAAATAATACTTTCTTAACTAGATTTTGGATCTAATAGTAGAAAAATGGAACCAATGCATTATTATATCATGTATAAATTGAGGAGAATAAATTTCATGAACATAATAATGAGATGTATCATAATATTTCAAAAAATGAAGAATAAATATAATCATTCATGAAAATCGTTGAGATTTTCTCAATAAACAAATATCAATTTGTAACATGGGATTATACTCTCCATGTAAGAAATGAAATTACATGAATCTTCAAATATCATGAAAATATTGAAATTCATGATATAAAATGTAAAATGGAAGAATATAAAACTTGTATTAATATTTTCTGTTTATTATAAAATGAGTCTCAAATAAGATAAATTGAGACAAACCTTTTTTACTGATTTGGTAACTTTTGTAACTTACACCACATGAATGATGGATCACAATATTGAAATATGAATACCCATCAATTTATGAATAAGATACATAGAATAAAATCATAGTCCATACATATACCACATTAAAAGGATTTATTGGAGAACAAAACATATATCTCATAGAAATTAAAAGAGGGATGAAATGCCTTTACATTGTATCTTAACTCTCTCTGTAATCATAGAATATTCCTCTAAATTGGGTAACTCCTTTTAGTTTCTGCCAAAAGGATTACCTGAGAGGTTTTATGACCAATGGTATGATTCATGGTCTAAGAGTGGAATTTTTGAAGGTTGATCGAGTAGGGCTATGTTGGACATAAGATGTTTGAGAGGTTTGAGGAATGGGTAAAGGTATTTCACTTTTATAGTGGAGGAGGAGTGGAACTCTTGTAAATATATGAAGAGAGAATTCCACCCATGTTTTCATGTTTAAATTGGATCCAATAATGGACCAAGATCAATCTAATTGTTAATATCGTAGAAATATGGATATCCAATGGGTTTGGACAAGTGTCTAAGATGTTTTGGGTCTTAAATTAATGTATTAATCTTTTAATAACCTAATTTTTCTCTTAATTGATTTAATTAATCTTATTCCACTTCACTTATACCTTATGTCAAAAATTAATTTGACCTTATTAGACATTATAAATTATTATTATTTAAAATATAGAATATTTTTTTCCAAATTATACTGCTAGAAGTGGATGAAATTAATTTAAAATTAATCCTGCTTTCGGAATGATGATGTGGGATTTTATAGTAAAAAGTATAAAATGTTTTATTGGTATTTATGTACAATTTACAAGTAGAAATTTTTCAAATGAACAAAATTGGATAAATTGATAAAAATATGATCCAATTAATTTATAAATAAAATTAAAATATATTCTCAAATTATAGATAAATTAAAGGAAAAATCAATTGTGAATTAAAACCCAGTATTTTTAATTATTCCTTATAAGATGAAACCTTACATAAAAATACAAACATTTTTTACTAACCTAATTTTTTATGTCTATTTTAAAAATATGATGTTTATTTTGACTTACTAAATCTATAATAGTTCAATTAATTGGATTTTAAAGTGGTTTTCCATCGAAAGTTGGTAAAAATAACTTAATAAAAACATAGGGTTATACATAGAAAATTTGTATTGTTCTTATATTATGTATATAGTTTATATTCTATGAATATTAAAAACATTTTTTAGAATGTATAACATATTTATTACATTAATATCAGTTACCAATTGTAATTAAATTAATTTTCAAGGTTAAAATAAATTTGTGACTATAATAATATTTTTTCTTTATATTCAATTGGTTTTCATATTCATTAATTGGTAACCTATGAATTCATATTATATTTGTGAACACAATATATTTTCAAAATTTATTTTATAAAATTCATATCCATCATCTTAATGGCTAGGTTATATCTCACTATAATACTATTTTTAATAATATATTATAGTTAGGTAGCAGTCAGTCTTGGGTGTTACCCAATCCATTGAAGAAGGTTAATCATTCATGTACTATATGTTAACCTTTTTTATGTGTAACGTACAAAAAATTGGTTTCATGTCAAAGGAATTTTATACTATGTAAAAAAATTTATAGTTACATGAAGTTAGAATTGTTAAATAAATTCGAAAAAAGTTCACAAAATATGGAGTTGTTACATTCTACCCCCTTAAAATTAATTTTTCTCTCGAAATTGGTCTCAGTTTTCAATGGTTTAAAACATTAATGTTTCATTCATAAGAACCCACATCATTAAAATTAATACAAAAACATCCCTTAGAAATAGGAAGTAAGAACCATAATGGATACCCAAAGTAACTCATAACGAGATTCCTATAATAGAGAACATTAGTGGGATGTGAAAACAAGGATGCCGAAGAAAAAGAATACCATCAAGTTATGTTTGAGAGTGATAGAGAACAAATTTAGAATAATTATAACAACAATAAGGCCATAAATCTTCAATGACTTAATGGATAATCTAATTCATCGAAAACAAATGACAAAATTTTTTGTTTCAAAATCGTTTTCCTAATGTTAAATAATTTTCATTAAAATATATACTTGCAATATTTTTTGACAACATCACTCTTAATTGTTTGTTGATCCACCACACATCCTTCTCAAAAAATAAAGGAGGATTTTTCATTCCTAAAGTATTAAAAAATCATGATACCCATAACACTCAATCCAATATTAAGTTAGTTACCAATAATATAAGGTAGATTGAACAGGCTATGTAATATATATCTTTATATGGATAGATAACACTTTAATATTACTATTATCATATGATGTTTAACATAAAATTTCTATAAATGGTTAACCTTGTAATCATTCCAAAAGATAAAAATTCAATGCATTGGAAATAATTTCATGAAATCATCTTAAAATTGATCCCACATATATCACAAAATATTTCTTGGTAGTCACTTTATGAACATGTGATTACACTAATCATATCTTGTTTCGAAACATGGTAACAACCCGAATTTCCATAAATCCTTTTTGAAAACATGAATGCTTCCTTATTCCAAAGTTTTTTGGTTCCATTACTCAAATAAAAAAATGTTGCAAACTTCATCCGTCAAATCAAAAACTACTAATCAACAAGACCCTACTTAGTTTCAAGGTAATTTGTGCTGTCCAATTTACTTATTCATATCCCACACATCTATATTCATAAAAAATTGTCGTAACATAAAGAAAAAATTAATCGTTAGCTTCCCTTAGTCAAAATATCACCTTGCAAGTGTTCACCTTGTTAGTCCATTGGGAACATTCACCATATTCCTGTAAATACATTAAAAAAATATAAACTAAAAAATCTAAACATAATTAACCATTATTAATTATAGAATTCAAATACATAAATACACAAATCAATAAACAATAATATTTGGTATGGAAGAAGTCCTTAATTGGTTTATAAGTAAATTATTAGATCAGGGCATTGAGTTGGGAAATTCCCATGTTCTCTACAGTTATGATATTAAACTCCATGAAACTTTGTCACTCTATGACCCTTTTTCCTACACAAATAATATCATCCCCTCTATTTAATATATTCCCCAAGATTATTCATCATTTGTTATCAACATGCAGGAAACCTTATTTTCTTTCCTAAATGTTCCTTAACCTAAAAGTACATATTTCCATTATTCAACCTATTAGGAATGTCACCACAACTAACATTATTAATCATAAACTGTGATATTTGATTTTGTATAATTGTGATATCATTTTCTCCACTGATCATTAGATTTGTGTACTCATCAGAAAATCATTAATCACATTCATCATTAATCATGTTCCTTTCGGCACTCATAATTGACTATAACTAGAAGCGTAGTACGAGCATTACATAGACTAGAAGAAAACCACTTAGTTAAGAAAATAATAACATATAGGGTATATAAATCATGTCACCTTACTTAATCAATTGCACCATATTTTTAACATAGGTTATTAATAGACTAGTTATATTTAAATCCTCATAATGGTTCTAGAAGCGTTTTTGGATTACTAAATCATATCCCCTGGGAGTGTCAGACTAGGTAGGAAGTAAGGCCCATTGTTGTGTTCCAGATTACCCTGAGCCAAGACTGAAACATCTTGTCAGAGTTATTAACCCTTGGTATATCTTTGCTGAAGCCACATCTACTTGTAGTATCCAGACTTATATTTATTTCCAAGAAACCACTCACCCAATCCTTTAACAATATTCAATGAAATTTTCCTAAATGTTAACCCATCCTTAAACATATCATTAGAGGATTCTCTAGACATATACATGGAAATATACCCAAGGATCTCGCTACAGTTTTGTCATCCTATATAATATAGGCTGACTAAACAATTCCTTTGATACCAACTATAGTGACCCGATCTATAACATACATGGATATTACATCATTTTATGTCAATATTTATTACATGACAAAATACATACCCAATGACCATAGTAGTTCAATTTCATTTGAAACATGGAAATAGAATAATATATCTCGATGAAAGATATTAAAAATAAACCATAAATATATCCACCATTAGTAATTATAATTAAATCCTTTCCTCATGACCTGTATAAATGAATAATATGAAACAAGTGAACACAATTTCTTTGTAATTGTAAACAAGGGAGACATATAAGAATAAACATGAACATAAGGGTATGACAATGAGATTGTAACATTTGAAGATCATAAACATCATATCAAAGATAATAAACATGAGTTATATGATAAATATTGGATGTTAATAAGACACAAATGATTATTAAAAAAAATTATGAGCCAGGAAATCGTAACTACGTAATAAGACATAAGATTTGTGGAATAAATATAAAGATAAAAACTTTTATATCAATAATACTTAACAAGTCCATTATTACATGTTATTATTGGGATACGACCAGTGTACATAATTCAGGTTTGTGCTAGAAACCCGTGTACCCACTTTTAATTAGGATTTGGCTACAACCCATGTACCTTCTAATTTTAAGTCTTATGCTACATCCCATGTACCAAATTTATTTTTGGCTTAGAAAACAACCCATGTAACTTCTTTCTTTTAGTCTTGGGATAATACCCAAGAATATTTTTCTTTTAGGATTGGTCTAAAACCCACAAACCTTCATTATTTTACGCATATGGTACAACCCATGAAACTTCTTTCTTTTAGACTTGGGCTACAACCCCTGAACCATATTTCTTTTAGTCTTGGGATAAATTCCATGAAACATTATTATTTTACGGTTGGGATACAACCCATATAACCTATAATATCATATAAAATATATCATTACCAAATTAATTAGATGGAGATATAGGTCACACATGTCACCAAATTAAATCATACATGAATATTCCATAAAACATTCATCATATCATGTCTCATGAAAGGAGATGGGTTTTATAAACATCAAATGATAACCCAAAAAATGAAGTAGGAATCACTATAATTTCAACATATAATAACCTATATAAAAGAGATGGGTTTCATAATCATCCCATTGAATCGTAACCTGTCAAAATAAGTGGGTTTTGAAAGCATATAACCTATGGTAATGAAATACATTTCATAATGAACATGAAACTAAGAATAAAACATTCATTGAAAGGATTTAAATAGAACATTAGATAATTTCTTATAATGGGATGAGTAACATCAATAGATGTCATATTATATAGAAAAAAATAATATCTTTCAAAAATGGTTCTTTATGAAAATATCTTTACTTCATCGAAAATTTCATTTTAATACTGGTAATTATTTAAAAATAATTTCCTGCAAAATACCCAGAAATTGATTAAAGAATACTTGAAATAATTTTGAAAACCTTTTTCCTTGAATTATTCTTTTAAAATAAATTTCATAAGGAATAATCATTTAAATTTGGAAAGTAATATTCCAAGTAATGGAAGTAGAAAAATTCATACATGTCATTCGGGGTAAAAAGATCATTTATTTTTCATTGTAAAAAGGAAACAATGAATGCCTTGTTCGAAAAGTGATAAGATTATTCCCTTAAAGAGATTGGTAAAAGAGAAAAAGGTTAAAAATTTATTTTCAAGTATAAAAGATAGTGGTATAATATTTTTGGAAAAAAAATTAGGAAACATATATTTTTGGCCGAATGATGGGTAAAGTCTAGATTTCATAAAAAAAATTCTTTACTATTGTTTGGATTAAAGAGTTGAAAAATTGTACCAATAAACGAGTATATCCTGAATAACAATGGGAGAATAAATTTCATGGAATTACATGAGATTTGGATCTTACAATTTCATCAAATTAATTTTAAACCTAAACAATCACAAAAAATCATAAGATTGTATCAGTAAGCTCTTATAACATTGTATCATTTGATCATACTCTCTATATAAGAAATAAAATTTCATGAAGATAAAAATATCATGGAATGATTTATATTCATGATATGACATGTAAAATGGAATATATACACCTCAACTAAATATTTTAGGTGTGTGACATTATATTAGTCACAATGAAATAAAATTGAGACCAAACTTTTTAATAGATTTGGTAATTTTTTAATCTTAAACCCCATGAAAGAAGGATCATAAAATGGAAATGTGAATACCCATGAATATAAGTATCAGATACATATAATAAAATAATGGGCAGCACATATACCACAAAAAAAGGAATGAGTTTCGAACATACCATTAATCCCTTGGAAATTAAAATTGAGTTGAAATCCCCATACCTTGTTTTTTGACTATCTCTATACTCGTACAAGATTTATCTAAATTGGGTAACTCCTTTTAGTTTATTCAAAAAGGATTCATTGACAACATTTATTCTAAATATGATGCCTCATGGTCCAAGGGAGGTTTTTTGGAAGTGTATTGGTTAGGGCTTGGGAGAACATAAGTGGTTTGAGAGTCGTGAGGAATGGGCAGATGGGGTGTCCTTTTATAGTGGAGGAGGAGTGGAACGCTTGTAAATATTTGAAGAGATAATTATACCCATGTCTTTCATGATTAAAGTGGACCCATTAATTGACCAAGGTATATCAAGTTCATTATATGTTTTAAATATGGTCAGCCAATAGGTGTTGGATATGTGACTAGTTCTTTTGGTCTTAATTTAATGGTTTATTAGATTATTTAGATAATTTTTCTATTAATCGATGTAACTAATTTTAATCACCTTCACTAGTCATTTATGTTAAAATAATGTGTCCTTATTAGAAATTATAAACTATTTTTATTCAAAATATGGTATCCATTTTTCCATATTCTAATCACATACGTGGCATAAATTAATTTAAAATTAATCTCGATGTTGGGATGACACAGTGAGTTTTTATAGTATAACTGATGAAACATTTGATAAATATTTATATACTATTTAAATGTGGAAATAATTCCAATTACCAAATTGCATGAATTGATAAAAAATTTATTTAATGAATCTTTGATATAAAATTTAAATATATTTTATCCTTCTAAATAAATTAGATGAAAAACAGTTTTGAATTAAACAATAGTAATTTGAAATATTCATTATAAGATGAAAACTTACATAAAAATACACAAAAACATTCATAACCTAATTATTATGTATATATTAAAATTATGAAGTTTATGTTTACATATTAAATCATTAAATGTTATAGAATTGGAGTTAGAAATGTTTCTACATCGAAAGGCGGTAAAAATTCCATAAAAAATATTGGGTTTTATGCAGAAAATTGGGTTTTTTCTTTTCTTTTGTTTATATAATATATTTGATGAATATAATAAATATTTTAATGAATATATAAAATATTAATTACATTAGTATCACTTACCAATTGTAATTAATTTAATTTACTATGTTAGAATTGCTTTGTCACAATAATAATACTTTCTTTTATATTCAATCGATGTTCATATTAATTAATTAGTAACCTGTAAATTTATATTCTATTAGTGTACATATATTATTTTAATAATTTAGTATATACTATTAAAATCCTTAAACTTAACATCTAGGATATATCTCATTATAATAGTATTTTTTATAATATAATATAGTTAGGTATCACTCATCCTTGTGTGTTACGCAAGCCATTGAGGAAGGTCAATCTTGTGTATAATGTGTGATAACCTTATTGTATTGTATTATATATTAAAATATGGTTCTGTGTGAAATAAATCTTTGAATTAGTAAAAAACTATTTTCAATGTTGTGTGAAGTGAAAAAAGATAAATTAATTAAAAAACAATCACAAAATCTAAGGGTGTTACAAATGGGATTAACTGCACTAAATTATATATATATATATATATATATATATATATATCTATATGTGTGTGTTCTTGTGTGTGTAATTTTTCTAATCTATAAAATTTCTTTATTAATGGTTATTAAATGAGCGATATTTTTTTTTATTAAAGTCATTTTATTCCTATAGAATGCAGTTTTTTCAAAACAGTTTGTTATTGATTTTATAAAAAAAATTAATTAATTACATGAAATTGTAGAAATTTTATTTTATTAAAAGGATATCAATTTTGACATCATCATATCAAAATTATATTAGGAGGATATTTTATAATTTTTTTAAAAGGATTATTTTTTAGTGAATAGTGAAAAATACTGATGTTTTTAAAACTATGATTTATTTTCATTGAAAAGTTCCATTATTATTTGAATTTGGTATTAAATTAAAATAATATTATATTTCATATATTTTATCTAATTAATTATATAATAACCAAATTTATACATGATTTTTGTATATGTATATTTTTATTCAAAAAAAGAATTTGTCAAAAAAAAATCATTGTATTGTATGCATATATAATAAAAGTAAATTCTATAAATTATTGGAAACAAAATTAATGAAATGATTTATATTTTTGGAATCAGGAATATAAATTTATCCTTGAATTAATTTTTTCTTTTTTATGAAAAATTTAAATACTCTCTAAATATAAAAAATAACAATTTTTATGAAATATGATATGTTTTTTGATATCTATGAGATATAAATATGAAATAAAATATTATTAAAATTATGTAAAAAATGTTTTATTATAATATAATTTAAATATAATTCAAAAAATAAAAAAATTTAAATTAGTGTTTTTTATGTAAATATGAAAAATATTTTCAGTGTCGACAAAATTCTTACACAACACTAAAAAAAGTAATTTTGATGTCTAAAAATTGATATTTGAGAAGTATTATTTAGTTTATCTAAATTGTTGATAAATATTAATTGTTATTGATATTATAAATTGATATATATGAATTTTGGAGTCATATAAAAAATTAATTATCCAAATGAAAGAGTTATTCATATGTAAGGCTATAAAATTTGAAATAACATATTAAATATTCTTTCAGGAAATATATTATAGAAAATATACATATTTAAAAACTATAAATTTTATCAAGAAATTCAATAAATTTTTTTTCTGTATCATTTTTATTTTAATTTTTAGATATGATATTAATACATTAAATTCTTACACAATGCTGACATAATGCATGGGAAAGTAATAAAAAAACATTGTAAATGATTTCAAAAACTATAACGGAAAAATTTTATCTGTGAGTTTTAGTGTGCCACAAATTTTAAAGATATATAGAATAATATAAATGATTCAAGGGTTTAGATTCAAATTCAATTATCATCTAGATGAAATTAATTTCATCATATATTAATAGTTAAAAATGAAATTAATCATATTTTATAAAAAAAATATTAAATTAAAATTTTTCAAATTCATAAAAATCATATATTCAGCCAACTAAATGATATATGGTTTAAAATATCAACCATGGTCCTTTTATGTGTCAATTTTCATTTTATATTACCTTTATTGATCCATAAATAGTAAAAAAAATATTATTATGGTAATCATCAAAATATCTAATAGGGTTAAACTACTGTGATAAGGGTGAAAACATCACATAAACATGTAAAAATGTTATTATAAGAGATTATTTTTACTCATAATCATCTTATACTTAAATCATATCAATTTATATCCTCTAGTATTTTACAATATTTTTTTTAATTATTACTTTATGAAATTCCATGACTGTCCCTCCCCTCACATACAAAAAGTAACATTCTCTACTCTCTTATACACACATTTTGTGCACTTTTGGACTAGTAATACCGGAAAACTGCATTAAAAACCCCTCCCTATATTCTACATGTATTTATTTAGTAATAATACCATCCATAGTGGGATTATGGTATAACGAAATGAAGGTTTCCCAGAGGAGAGGTAAAGCTTTTAGCCATTGTTTTTGTTAAATTTCTTATTCTCACTCTTTAAATATTTTTCAACTATAAAAAAAATTTAAAATCATTTCATTAATTTTAATGATATTTTAATAATATTTACATGACATATATCTATATTCACTTATATCAAATGGAAAACTAAACCATCGTTCATGAGTACGATGAACTTTTGCCTCATGAACTGATTTAATTTTATTTCCATCATTGCCTCTTGAGGGTGGTTATAATAATGAATGAAATGTATATATATGTTATTCCTTAAATACATATCATATTTGAATGAAAATATATCATTTATCTTATTACCTTTCCATACATTAAAATTTGATAATGTTGCCCGTCCGTATGTGTCGATTACCACCACCACTAAACGACCTAATTAATTTTCATCAATCCATCATATGGATCAAATATATAATTATATTTAGATAAATTATAATATATTTATGATAAATTAATATTTATATGAAAATAAAATAACACTCACCTTATTTCCCTCGTGTTCATTTAAAAATGAGAATGTTATTAATGTGTTTGTACGACCTACCATCTTTATGATTATAACATAATTATTTTTTTATTAACTATATATCATGGTTTGTTTTTGAAGTATAATAAATTTAAAAAAATGATTTTTATTAAATTAATATTATTTTTGATCATGTAAGACTACATTTAGGCACCAGTAAGCCATTGAATGGGCCGTTTGGTATAAGAGGGGTTGTGGAGGTAAACAGATTTGCTCTTATGGATTCGCGTTTACTTTATGGGGTTGGATAAGATCTGAGGGGATCAGTTTCGGAAAAGTCATCATGACCAGCTCAGAATCAGGATTCTAAGGAGGATTAGAGTTTGTATTTTCCCCTAATAGAAGGTAACCTCACCGAAGTCCAAGATTTTCTAGAGTCTATAATGAAGGTAGTACAACCAGAGAATGAATTGATTTGTAGTAAGGGGTCACTAGTGGTAGATGTTGTGATTAATCATCATGATCCCACTCATGCAGGTGTGTCTCATGCGGTTAGGGTAGGAGATCAAACAATTTGAAAGCTGGTACATGCTTTAGGGGTTAGAGATAAGGAAGTAGTCAGGTCAATTTTTGTAATTTATATGGTTTTTATCATTCTTGGTAATCATTTTAAATGGTTTCTTGAGGAAGGGATGGTTTAAGAGCAGAAACCATCATGAACATTCCAATCCACTGTTGGTCTAGATGGTGAATTCTAGACTTGGGATTATGTGGATATTATAGAACACATGGGAATTCAAATGCCCTTACCTGATAAGTACCCTTCAGGTGACCATGTTTTATATGAATATGATTATGATAATGTTATTTCTTAAAAAATATCAATCATTACTATCTAGGGTAGTGTTAGAGTTCTTCATAGCTTAAGGAAGAAGAAGGGGTGTAAGGGTCACCACAATGATGGGGGGGTTGTGTTACAGTTAAAGGGAAGACATATAATGGTAGGAAAGACTAACCCCAGCTATCTAAGATGATGCGAACAAGATCAATTAGTAGTTCCATGTAATTATAATGTTAACCACGACCTCATAACCAATAAAGTAAGAAGGGTTCATATTATATAAGTGGAAAGATAAAGGAAATGTGTTGAGACATTACCCGAAAAGGGCTGGGTTATACGGAGGGAGAAGAAAATGGAGATAATCATACCTTCCATGAGTTACTTATCTATTCTAATAAAGATATATAAAAAAGGATGATCAGAATGAATTTCCCAAGGAAATATATAGATATAAAATCAGAACATGAGGTTTGAAAGTATGTTTGAAACGCTCAATGGGTCTTTATCGATCAAATATATATGATTTTGGATAGTGGATTTAATGAATTAATGATAAATTTAGAGGATTACTTCCTGACATGGGACAAAGTGGCCACTCATTTTGAAGACTTACTCAATAGAAACCTGAGTAAAAATGTTAAATCCTTTCCATAGGGACAATACTGGGTAAGAAATTTTAATTCTCTAAGCCCTATTTCTAATGATTATGTAAAGTCATTAATTTTTTGGTTGATTGTTGGAATAGGAATAGCATGGTTTTAAAAAAATTTCCTCTAAAAGTTCTTTCAATAGAAATTTAATTCTCAATCAGTAAATATTACGTTTTTTGACTAGATCATAGAGTAAAGATTCAGGGTTTTTATAGTTTCTTTATGAGTAAGGTTATATAAGATTTTTATATTAGTATGTTTTCATGAGAGGTAAAAATAATAGTTATGGATACCATCATGGGTTTATAAATTTAAGGTTCATCATAAGTTCAAATGCATAGACATCCTGGTTGATGTTTTATGTAATCCGATTTTGAGGGGATTTAAAATTTTAAATGGGTTAACATGTATAATATATTTATGCTTAAATAGAACTTTGGGTTAGAATATGATTTTAAATTAAGTTAATTATTTTCAATTGGATAGCGGGTCATAGATATTCTTAAGGGTTGAATAGTGATTCATTGAAAATATAAAACTTTTAGAGATATTTATTGTTAATATTAGGATTAACATTCGAGATAGTGTCTAAATTTTTTTCATGATAATTTTCTTGATTTAAATACATTTTTAGAATATATAGTCACATATCAAAGAAATTAATGTTATTTTGGTATTTTTTTAGGATGATTTATCATAACCCTTAGGTTTTACATTATTTATTTCTTATGAAGAATACTATTACATTTTTTGTGATATAAGATGAAAGGTTTGAGATAACATTTAAAGTTAAAGTTTCATTAATTTTTAGGTTATAAAAGAAATTTGGGTAACATTTTAATATATTTATGGAATGACCTATGTTGAATTTTTTTAATTTATTGTTAAATTATTAGAGATTAATGTATTATTTCTTCATCTAATAGTTTAATCATTTTTGGTATTATCAAATATTATTATAACCAATTTGGTTTTAGTGAACATAGTTAGATTATATTTTGTATCCTTTAAATACATAATGGTAAAAAATAATTTTATTATAGCTCTTTAGTAATTAGATATTTATACTCATCATTTGGATTAAAGGATGAGATAATGATAGAAGGTATTTGAAACACACAACCATGTGAAGAAATTTTATTCATGGATTTGAGAAAATTCAAGTGAGTGTGATTTCTTATGTTATTAGCATGGATAGTAAATGAATTATTTAACTGTAGGAAAGTTATATTGAGAAATATTATTCTATTAACATCACATATTATGAATTGATGACCTTTTTTATAACTCATTGGACTATGGTTTTGTGCTCATTGACATTCTTATGATCATTTACATTCTTTTGATTAATGTTCTCGATAATTCTCCATGATTATTTATATTTTATTTTCTTCCTCTATGTAAATATCTTTATATCCCACTAACTCTCTGATATTTGGAAACCTAGTTAATTTTCATTCTAGATGACAACCAGATTTCCCCTTACCATTTATCAAGATAATGTTTTATCAACCCAATTAGTGATGTGAATTTTCAATAAAGGTATTTTCAAATGTTAAACCCATAATTACTGATATGAAGTTAAAATTTTGAGGATAAAATATAATAAGGGGGGTATGTAATATCATGTTCTTTAAAATTAATTTTATATTTAACAAGGTACAAGAAATGCATCATCATGCTTAAATAAACCCCAAAATAATATTATTTAAATTTTACAGTTATAATATAAACATTAAATTTTGTGGTATAAATACGATGCACGACATTATGATAAATATAAATATAAATATAAATATATATATATATAATATGATCCTAATCAATAAAAACATTATTTATTAATTACTAGGAAATAACTACTTCATTTCGAATAATGAGATTTCAGGCTACAAAAATAGGTTTTCCCCAAAAATATTTTTATTGGTTTCTTTGAGAGAATATTATAATTATTTTTAGAACATATATAAAAATTATTTTATTAAAATTTTATGATTTGTTAAATTATAATATTAAAATTATCTTGGATGATATTTTGTTATTTTTCTCAAAAGATTGTACTTTAGTCAATAGAGAAAAATATCGATTAATGTAAAACTCTCATTTATTTTCATTGAAAGGTCCAATTAAAATATAAAATTTGAAATTAAATTTAAATAAATATAATTTAGATATAAATAATCTATTAAATTACATTGAAATATGTTTAATACTTTTTTTTCTGTAAAATCATTTTTGTGCTTAAAACCACATTTTTATAGATTATTTCTCATTGAATTTTATGCATATATATTAAAAATATTGTCTAATAATCACATGAATTAAATTTTATGAAATTTATTTTCTTGTAAAAGTAATAATTTATTATTTAATATAGGATATAATTTTTATATTTTTCTAAAAAAAATAAAATTTAGGTGTATAGTAAAAGAATACAGTTTTTACGAAATACGAATTATTTTACGATATCTCCAGGATATAAATATGATATAAAATTATTAAAATTATGTAGTTAATAAATAATAATAATATAATTAAAATATTATATAAAAATAATTCAAAAAATATAAATCATAATTTACTTCCTGGTGAATATAAAAATCAATTTCAGTGTCATTGTAGAGTCAACAAAACACTTAAAAAGTAAAATATGTTGCACTATAAATAATATTTCATAATTAAGAAGTATTTGATAATTTTTTTATAAATATGAATTATTATTTTTTATTTTGATGTATATATATTATGTTTGGAGTTATATAACAAGTTACATATCAACATTCTTGTGCAATGCTTGGGCATGGTTATAAAAGTCAAAATAACATATTTAATAATATTCGATGATATATATGTGAGTAAATACACATATTTAATGAATATAAAATTTAAAATTGAATATAATTAATTTATTTTTATAATTTAAATTTATTTTTAATTTTTACTAAGGATATTTTTACTATAAATTCTTATGAAATGCTAACATAATGTTTTTGCGAGAAGTAGAAATATCATATAAATGAATTTAAAAACATCCAAAAGTAATATTATTTGGGTTAGTTATAGTTTCCCAATAATTTTATAGATAGATATAAAATATTACTGTCATGCTAATGGTATATATTCTAATTCCATTGTTATATTTATTTCAATTCAGAAAAATTGATTTAAATATCCAAAGAGGACTTCAGTGATGTTTTATAATAAACTATTTTTTAGGAAATTATGTAAAATTCAAAAAATTCCAACAACATTCCAATTGAATAGGATTTGGTATTAAATATATACCACATTCTATTAATTACTAAATTTTATTTTCAATGTAAATTTCTTTACCACTTAAGTCAAACATTCTTTTTATCATTGTAATTATCAAAAGGGTTAACAGTGGGTTAAACATTATAATGGAGAAAAAATAACATAAAAGTTATAAAGTTTATATTATGAGATGATATATACATATCCTCACACTAAATTCATATTATTTAATTTTTTTCAAAATTTCCCATTATAATTTATTTATATTGTTTTAATACATTAAGTATTTCAAAAGGTACTTTTCACCTCACTTATTAAATGACACCTCTTCTCCTCTAAACCACGAAAATTTTGTGCATATTAGTTCATCCATGATATACCAAAATTCCATACCAATATTTCATAACTTGTTTTATATGTATTATTTTCTGATTAATTCAATCCCTTGACTGATTAATGTGTCGAAAATGAGGTTTTCTAAAGAAGTGGTATAGTATTTGACTAAATGTTTTAGTTCAATTTTGTATAATACCTTCTTGAATTTTTTTTAACTATGTTGAAGTAATTAAATTAGTATCTTACATGTAATTAAATGTTACAGAGTTTACATAACCTATATCAATCTCATACTCCATTAAATGGGAAATGAAACTGTCGTTCGTGTGAATGGGAAACTACCTCCTTTTGAACTGATGTAATTAATTTTCTATCACCACCTTTCATGACATGTTTTAAAGATGGATTTAATGTATTATATATGACATTAATTAATATATATTAATCATATGAAGATAATAAATTAACAACCTCATTAATATTCCATTAATTGAAAATTGATAATGTCGTTCATGTGTACATGTGGATTACCACCTCCATGAATTGATGTTATTAATTTTTCATTAACACATCACATGGATAATATATATAATTGTATTTAAAGTTTTAATTTGATATTTATGTTATGACATTATATATAAAAGAAATATATAATAGTTACCTTCTTTTTATTATGTTCACTGAAAAATGGAAAAGTTTTACAAGCGCTCGTACGACCTACCCATTCAAAACATTTAACATAACACAATTTCCTATAAATATTTCATCATATTTTTTAAAAGTATATTTAATTTATAAAATAATAATTAGATCCTAATTATTATTCTAGATAGGATTTGATAATATAATATTTGACCACGTTCATCTTATCAATATTTTTTTTGGATGATGAACTAAATGTCCACAAAACATTCACCATAAACATAAATGATGAAGTAATAATATTAAACATTGTTATAAATGATATAAAATGGTTAATAAAAATGAGATGAACTTGGAAATGGGTCTTAATAAATTAAATAATTATCATAATTTTGTAATTCAGGTTGATAAATAACATATGTGATTATTAACAATTGATGTAATGAACACATTAACATAAAACATTATTTTCAATGTTTTAATGGTTAATTTTATAAAACAAAATTCATGTCCATATTATTAAAAATATTTTATATATTTCTTATATGAATATAAATGAATTATAAAAGAAAATTTATATATATTTTGTGTTTCATACAATTTTATTCAAAAGAAATATTTTTACTTGTTGACAGTATTTACTGAAGGAAAAAAAGAATGTTTCGTTTTAACATATATTGTGATAGTAGATTTTCCTATCAATGTAAATTTTATTTTATGTTTATATTACTTTATAAGATTAAATGTTTTATTATAATAAACCCCCTTATTCCATTTTTTCATGGTATTAATGTATTAAAAATAGGTTTGTAAAAGGAAATGGTAGTTTGATATCTGAATGCATTTTTATGGATTTAAAAGTGTTCATAAGGGTTTATGATGAAAATGTGTAAGAATAAAATGATTTATTAATTATTTGGTAATTGAAAATTATATATTTTTACTAGTGAACTAGATATAAAAAATACTATCGTTGAGAATAATAATAATTATATTACGTGTGAGTCCATTAAAAATTATATGATGGGTGATCTCCATACAACTTATATGACTAGGGAGAATGATATAGATCTCCAATTCACTAGTTCATGTACCTTGTGTTCAAGGGAAATAAGGATTGAGTTAACCAAGGTAGTTTCTCCAATGAATTTAATTGGAACCCTTTATTTTAAATATGAGTTGTGAATATATTTATTTAACATTCAAAAAATTGTTTTCAATTTTCTTTTTATATTTTTTAAACGTTTTCTTTTAGAAAAACATATTCTCATGTTGATATGATTTACTTATATAGTCAAATATTTAAAGTAAACATGTAAATATATAATGGGTTTTCATGTTTATAACTATAATAACATATTTTATACTTATTTATACCTTACTGAGATTTTTTTCTAATCTTTCTTTTCCAAATGATTTTTCATAACGATTAATGATGGTTAAATGAGTTAATAATGTCTGAGTTCTAGAAATGGATGTTTAAAATAATTAAGTAAGAATGTATTTATGAAGAGAATATTTTATGGAAATAATAGATATTATGTTGATGTTTCAACATTAAAATATTTTTCACTAATTCTATAAATATCTAAACCTAAATGTTGCTGGTGTATGTAAGTGACAAAATATTTCAGTTTCTTTTTGTATATTTTGAATGGAAAAAATACCGTTATGGTTATCAGTATTAAATCTAGAAATGTAAATATAATATTTTTATCACTACATCCGAGTCTGTGTGTTATATGGTATTATATATTCTCTTTGATATGAAACCTTATTGATTGGATTTCTGGGTAGAATGATTTTTTTGGGATGAATGTAACATCCTATTACTAGATTTTGGGAACTTCGAACCTTTTTTTGGTTAATTTTTGAACCTTGATTCTTTTTATTCTTTGTGGATATTGAAATTTTTTATATTTTATTGGGAGAGTGTAGGATTTATGAATGGATAAGAAAAACTATGTGGATTATTCCTAGAATCCATGTTCCATTCGTTAAACTTCTCAATGTGGTGTACAGTAAGATTAAATAGTGTTTTGTACCTCTGAAACCATGTTGCATGGGACAGTAGGGAACCCATGGTTAGTGCATGGTTTTCAAACCATGTGGCCAAAATGTGATCCCTTTTTTGAGTAACTTAGTTTGAAGTTCATGGTTGGGAACTAGTTAGTTGAATAATATGGCCACACAAAAAGAATATCTCCATAATCCTTATAAGGGTTCACAATTAGGAAAACTATTACTAATATTTGTGTGGAATAAGTTAGGAAATCATGTTATAGGAATTTAATACATTAAATTTTTTAATTAAATTCCCAAAATCCTAATTATAAATTCACAACTCCTTTTAACTGAAAATCTTTTTAGCCTATATAGTTTAGAGGCTATCTATTAGTGATTTGGGATCCTAAAATTACTTTTATTCTTATATTGGAGTTCCATTGGATGAAATTTATCCCTCTATGGTATCTTTAACCTATTTGATTGGTAAGTCACATTTCTTCCTATACCTCTTTATTTAATTGTGTTGAATAATCTTGTTTTGATGAATTGGTTCATTGATTTGATAATATATAATCCAATGGATTATTAATTGATCTTCCTCACATGTATCTCTATATTAGTAGTTCCTATATCATGTGGTTGATTTATTTTAAGAAAAAAACATAGAATAATCTATAAATATTTTCCATACACTTGAAACCGTGATTAATTTATTGATTTATAATTAAGATTCAATTTATTTATACATTATTAATCGATGTTATTTTATATATTATTTTTAAAATTCATGGAATTATGAAATAAAACCATTTCCAAAGGAAGTAAAATATTCTATCGATTTTTGAGAATGATTGAAATGAAAAGTCCTTTGATAAAATGATTTGATGTAGATTATTGAGAAAAATGGATTTAAATGAAATGTGATTTTGAAATGAATGATATTTCTAATAGCTTATTGATTGAATTTGAAAATGAATTTGCATGTTGAAACATAAAATTGGTAATTTGAACTATGAATGATGATTTAAATTGAGAAAAATGAGTTTCCCATAAATGACTAATTGATTCATTAACTATATTCTTACGTGAGCATGGGTAGTTAGTGTTTGACTAGGCTAAGCTCTCTAGTAATCTGAGAACTACAAATGTATTGATGGTGAAAAATATAACTATAAAATCATTATGTGTTTCCCCAATGAGTTTTTGAATGGTTTTATCTCGATGTATGAGCATAAGATATGTGTACACACATTAATCTGTGATTTATGAACTAATTGGTTATCAGAGTATTTATCCAGAAACAAAAAACATCATGGAATATGACCATGGTAATTTTTTTATTTGATTATTCCATAGCAGTGTTTGTTGAAATTATATATTTAGGCGCTTTTGTTTTCTGTAAATGTTTATTTAAGATAGTTTTGTATTTACTTTCTATCTAGCTCATTTGAATGATTTCTTGACTGGAAATGTTATAATGTTTTTCTATAACTTCCCGTTATTTAAATTTTAAATAAATTGTTTATGTTTATTTTATTTTATTTTTGAACATTTGGTTATATCCAATAATGATATTTTTCTTACACCCTAAATTATCCTTCAAAAATTTTAAGATTATGTTTTTCCCACATTTGGGAAATGGGAAGATTCCACTTGGAGTTGGAAAGTGTTATTGACTATCAGGACCATAAGTGACGGTAGTGACTAATGGAGCTCTAGACCAGTCATTACAAAGATATTTTAGGACATTAACTTGATGGATGTTATGTTGTTTTTCGGATGATGTACTGTTTTGATATTTTTATTGTACTCTTGTAGTTTTTCCCCTTGATAGGTTTATAGAATTATGACTATTCATTTATTTATCTTTATATTTTTTAAATTTTTTGATTAGTCATATGTAATATTTTTTCCCCTTTAAACATTTATTGATTTCCAAGAACTATATTCTATCTTGTGGGGATATGGAAAACCCTTTGGGCTATGTTAGAGTTGGATTCAGTATTAGGGAAATAGGGTAGTCCTATTGGGTCATGAAATAATTCCAAAGGGTAAGGTGTCCAATCATTTTAGTATCACATGGTTTCATAGGTAACATTGATCATGTCGTGATCTCCACTAACATAAACTTCTCTTGTAGTCTATTTTGTTCAATCCACACTTATTGATTCACTATTTGAGATTAAACATGGGATAACCCCATTGATTCTACATACTTACCAAGTTCTAATAAAAAGGATTATGTATTCTACTATTGAGACAATTATTCCTCCCTTATGAATTAATTACCTTTTTGAATTTTCATTGATAAATAATTATTTAACTACAACATTATTACAAGCATTCATAATACCCAATAGACATATTTACCAATCGTAATACTAATAAATATTCATGTAATCGTAATTTAATTGTAAACTAAAGAAAATAAAATTTCATATTACATCATATAATTATACCACAAAACATAAACATTTTCTAATTCATTCCCAAATGGTTTTTTCAATTCCATTAATATTTTTTATTATTTTAGTAACCTTTCTTTTTCTTTTAACAATATTCATGGTGGGTGTAATATTCCAGGATGAGATTGATCATATGGAGTATACCATTATGTGGTCACAATTATATAGTTTTTATTTACCTATACTTTTCATAGCTATATCAATTGGTATTATTACATAACATGTAATTTTTTGTAATATAATGTATATGTACTTCCATTGTAAAATCAAAATATATATTTATTAAGAAAGTGTAATTTTATTAATAATAGATTTAATTTTCATGTTCTTTCGTAATGGATATTGATGTGAAGGGATATATTATCCCTATATTACCCATTTATGTTTTCTCATGTTATTATCCAAGAATATGAATGGTTTTTTTAGATTATTTTAAGGATAACTAGAGTTTAAACTAAATGATAATCAACAACTGGTGTCATATACCTTCTATAGATGACCTGTTTCAAAATTCTAGGGGAATTAAGTGGTTCCCCATGAATGATTTCAAGTATGGTAATTTTCATTTGTGGGTGATTTCTTTTTATATTTGTTATAGTACATTCAAAAATACGTACGTATTACATGAGTGTTCTTTGATTTTTTTTGAATAAAAAATGCACAAATTTCGTTTATAGTCATAATAAATTAAATTTTCAATCCATATCAATATTCCATTATGGTAGTATTTATTAATGATATTATTTTTATTCATAGTCATGTATTTACCATTATTGACATCTACATATTATATTGAACACACTAAGAGGGAATCCAATTTATGTCAAGATCTGAATGTTTCAATTGGCGATTAGAGAGGTGAGATTCAATAGAAAGTTGATATCAGAGGCATCTGTATTAGGGAATTATGGGATGCTTTTAGATATGATATCTTGGGTGTGTTCGAAAAATTTCATTGAGATTTTTAGTTACGCAGGGTTGGAATATATCTTTAAGGGGTATATTTTATTAAAACTTTTTGAGAGGAAATTTGAATGATTTTCTTGATCATGACTTCTAGGATTTATGAGTGGTTTGATTATTATGAGATTAAATTTAAAAAATAATAGAGAAGGTGTAAATCTATTTTTATCCTTAACTTAATAGAGTTATCTAGAGAGTACACCTAGTATTGCGATCCATCCTCTGATTTTTTTGGAGAAATTTTGAAATACCATATTCATGAAGTTTATTTTTGATCCAAAAAACTAAGTCCATATGAGTGGAATTATGAGAAATAAGATCATTATCTGAGAACATTATTTCATTAATTGAGGTGTTAAATTTAGTAACTTCTATGGGAGATTTTTTTTGATGATACATGCCCCAAGATCCTAAGGTATATATTATCACAGTATGACCCAAACCTTCAGTATTGTAGGTGGGTTGAGTAAATCCTATCCATTAATTTCAAGATATAATATACCCATAGGAAGGGAAATATTATAAATAATATGATGAGTATGAAGTCTCCAACTCATATAGTGATGGAGGTTAGTAGAGAATGATAGTTGATGAGCCTCTTCACTACGATGAATTATGATTCTTAGGAACGTATGGGCCAAAAACCCCTTTGTATTTAGATATTACCTCCTCACACATTGAGTGTTTAAAATATACTCATTTTTCTAAAATATGCTATAATGTTATAAGGGATGGTATTTGTTCTGGTGATCCACCACCTAATTATTCCACGGATTGTGACATGATTATTTATATTAGTGGTTGTGTGGTATTTACCTTGAGTATGTGTGGGGAAATGATATTATAATTACATTCCTTGAGATGAATGATTTATCTTGGGCATACCATGATATAATATGATGTGTGTTGAAAAAGAAAATATACCACGATGAAGATATATATTACCAAATATATTGATTGATACACTATTTTTCAGTGATTAGTGAATGATTATTTCTTGTCATTTATTATTCTTCATTCATTCATTATATTTTATTTGAAATGGGATGAAAAAATAATGGATTTCATGATTTGGTAATCAAATTCAACTTGTGGGTATGATGTTGTGTGGGTAATTATGGATAATTTAATCAAATATTCACATTTTATCTCAAAAAGGGGGACCCAATATGATGATAAACATGGCCTATTATATGTCTAGGAGATAATAAAACTCTAGGGTGTATGGTAGAGAATCATATTTAATCAGGATGAATATTTTACATGAGCATTTACGAATGGTTTTTAGATGGAACGCGATATGATGGGGAATTTAATCAATACCTACCATCTCTTTACAAAAAGAATATTTTGAGTGTACTTTTCATGTATAAAAGGTAATGACTTGATCATGTGTTTTTGATTTATTTTATTTGTGGAAGAACCATATTGTTCGTATAGATTCTATCTATAATTACAATGATCAAGTGTTTATTTAGATGGAACCTTTTAAATAATTGTAAAGAAGGACGTGTCAAAAACATATATGATAGTTTGAACATGGGATCTTATAAATTATTTTTTGATGTCTCAAATTGGATACATTGAAAAGTGGTAAGAAATTGATCAGGTCTAGAAGTTATCATATTTCAACTGGTGATGTCACCATAAAGATGTTAAGGTGGTTAAACTATTATTTTTTAAAATATCACCTAATTGGGAGATATGTAGATATAGATATAAGGGATGTTATATTCTTTGAATGTGGGGAAAATCAAGGATGTTGAAAAAATTATTAAGGCAGCTAACTCATTACAACATTCACTGTGATAAAGTGATATAAACATTATTATCTATATATCATAGCTTAGGAGATACCAACCTAACCCTATGAATAAAATTTATGATGTTTATATGGGTTTCAAAGAATAATTTGTGGAATAACTATTTCATATTGTAAATTAATGTTTAAGATCCTATGAGGAAAGTGGTCTATTTAGTCCATGAGTGCTTATAACAAAGGAATATTTGGTAACTGCCATTGGTTTGGGAGTCTAATATATACTCTTGCTGGGTAGATATATTCATTAAAGAGTCTCTAGGACTCACAGTGGTGCATCTTGAGGGTGATATGAAAAATGGTGGCGAAGTTGTAACACCATATGTATTTTTTGAGGTATGAATTTTATTAAAATGTCACTAAACCCCCTATATTTTGGTTTTTAATGGATATTAAAAGTTTTAGGGGAGGAATAAGAGTAGTTTTGGGATGTTGTACTAGGTTTGTAAGTTTATATATTTGAGATAATATCCACCAGTTATCTAGTAGTCTTGTACAGAATTCATATTAGGCCCCTAGCTATAGGTTGATGTTATGTGAAGGAACTCAGATAGATAAGGCCATTATAATGAGTACTTAGTGGGAACCGAGAATGTCATGTGAGTACTATATGAGATCCCTATTGGTTATTAATTATTAAATAATTTTAATTACAAGATAAAATTTATTATAACCTCCAAACCACATTTTTATTCATCACATTCACACATGCCTCTTTATTCTTCAACATCATTCTACCTCTCTTTAATGTAGATATCCTCAATAAATGCATGATTAAATGTTTTCTATAAAATGAGAGTATTGTGACAATTTATAACAATACTCATATCTCTAATACATTATTCTCTCATTATAATCATGTTTTAGATTGGTTATATCCTATGTTATGAGTCGAATGGATTTCCTAGGATAATAGTGGGCTTTCAAGTGTTTTGAATCCCAATACCATAGTTATTGAGGACCGTGTGAATATACTTAGTTAGTAGAAATTGAAATGGGGACTCGTAGTGTTCTCATTGAATATGATATAATATTACTATCTATAAATAAATTCTCATATCCTTCTAATTGTTGGGATATATGTTATTAGGAGTGGTGACAATGAGTCTTGACTCATTTGGATCTTTTGAGTTTCCTCAAATTCATTTTTGTTTTTTGAGTGATATAAGGGGTGAGTATTACTCCACCATAATATTATATGTAAAAAAATGTAATCATTTTTTGGGGAATGTTTTTAGTAATTGGCGATGGAGGAACAAAATAGTTATAAATGAATATATATTAGATGTCTTCCACTCATTTTATTGAATTATTTATGATATTTTTTTATTATTGGTATACCACATTATTATTGAGACTATATGATGTCTTGCCTATATTTTCAAGGTAACGTAAAAATTTGGAATATGATTCCACAATATTATGTATCGCATGAAATATGATAATACTTTCCAACTACTTATGTATTTACTATGGAATATGATTACTTTCCCACCGACACCAATAATGTCTATTTCACAGATAGGCCTAAAAATTATGGTAATATAATGTATGTTAAGGGATATATTTACTATTTAAATATAAATGTTATGATGAAGGATGTTATTCCCATAACTATAAATGCCAATGGATTAGGATGTTATATATGTTATATTTATATGAAATTCACAATCTACCATGGAAAATGATACCCACATTGCTTGTATTTATATTGGGAATATGATATACAACCAATGGAATTATCATATAGATTATATGGTATGATATTTATTTACTAATATACTTGAAATTGACATGTATATGGGATTAAATTCCCACAAATGTGTAATTTATCATGGATATTATGAAAATCTATGGATTATTACCATTGGGACATTATTCCCACTGATATAGATTTATTTATGAGACATGATACCAATATATTGAATTAATCTATCATGGGTTGTCACCTCCATATTTTTATGAAATGGGATGTGATTCCCAATAATTATTACATGTGATTTGTTTAGTGAAACTTCATCATTGTCCAATGTAGTTAATATATATCTCTTTATAATCTTATACTATCCATCTTCATGACATTTAATTTGAAGTCTCATTGATTCAACCATCTATTAATTACATGGAATAAAGAAAGTATTTCCTTACAATACATTCCAGTGATCTTTTAGGTTCAATGTTTTATAATATTCTGAACAAATCATTAACTAAAAAAATCCTTTTTCCTTTTTAACTAATAGATATTTTCCTTATATATAAGTAATAATATAATCCATACCACGTCTTAAAAATATATTACAAATTCTCTACATAATAAACACTTCACAACACAGAACACATATTGCTTTTCTTCACAACATTGGTAAATAACAAAATGGGTGAGATCAGATGCTCAATAAGGGTATTAATATGAGATAACAATCAAAGATCATAAATGGACATAACATAGGAATATGGTTCTAATCAAGATCGAAATTATATTTATACAAAACAAATCATACTCCACAAATAATGGCATAAAGAATAACAAAACTTATGATAATTTCAAGGAATTTACACATATCAAAAAGAAAAATCAAAAATATCTTTTTTAGAAATATGAAACAATAATCTCAAATCATGAAAGAAAACAAAAGTGGAAAATATCATAGAAAATTGTCATAAATATGGAATTAAACATAGTATGTAATGATAAGAAACCTCTAAATGTGGAATAATAAGAAGAATAGGTAATCATTTGAGAAAAACCATTATGCCAATGATTTTTGTTACAAGCTAATTATGCCAATGCATTTGTGTCGAAACTCATTCTATACAATAATTACAATCTCATGATAAATAAAAATTGACCAATATTATTAAGGGAAATATAAGACCCAACCATAATTTATCTATACATCAGTTAACTACATTAAATCAATCATCATCATTTTATAGGGACACATGAAAATAGAATGGGTTTAATATCCTATTAAAATGGAATTATATAAGGAAAATATTCATAATTTCATCGTTAAAAATGAAATACCAATAAATGATAAATTGTTATCCTATGATACTAAATTAAATTTTATGTAGATGTCATTCAATGATGTAAATAGTTTTTAAAACATATAGATAAATGGTTTATGATTTAGTTAAAAATTTATCCATAATATAAATATATAGAATCTAGGTGAACACCCATAAATAAAAGGGATGAAATATAGTCTTCTCAAATAGGAACTGTATTTGAAGAAGAACCATGTTTATGCATGGTGGATGATTATGCAGAAAAAAAGGAGAAAAAAATTTCCATGTGTTTTTCCTCATATAATAGTAAAAGTTAATATTGAGAGTTATTTATGAATAATGTTACTGAATTATATAAACCCCATTTTTGATAAAGTTTAAAATGTAATTGAAACTATAAAATAGTTTTTATGAAATATCTTTAATATTTTCCTAAATTATAAAGTTAGATGACACTTTCAAAAGACATTTTTTTAAATGTGATTTTATAAATCTAGAAAACATTTACCTATTAAAATAAACCTTAGTAATGGAGTTATAAAATAGAAATAAATTATATCCCATAAAATTTTTGGAGTGGAATATTAATCAAATGATCCTATAAGTAAAACTATTTTAATAATTTAAAATTCATACATTGAATCCCACATTTTAAAATGGGATCAAAAAACATAATTTTGAACATGGGAAATGGGAAATGTGGTATTTTCTTGAGAATAATATAATTTGGTTTCCACATAAAAAAAA
Source organism: Viscum album (assembly GCA_963277665.1). Taxonomy (NCBI): domain Eukaryota; kingdom Viridiplantae; phylum Streptophyta; class Magnoliopsida; order Santalales; family Viscaceae; genus Viscum; species Viscum album. The sequence continues at coordinate 283,502,063 of OY728153.1, read as the reverse complement.
TTCATTTTATAGTATGAAAAATAAAAATAATTAGGGGAATCATTCCTTAAGGACAATGATATTTACTCTTAAAAATGATTAATCTTTTTGAAAAAGAATTTCATAAAGGTAAACCCCTTAAATAAAAAAATATCTTTCATAATAATTGATGAGAATTTACTATTATATAAATTATTTTTTTTTGAATAAACAAATATTGCAATCAATACATTTAAAAATAAATGTTTTAACTTAAGAAAGGGAGTTATGTTAGTAAAAACAATTACAACTTTGTTATCTTTACAATCAAAACCCATTTGAATTTAAAAAATACATGTCACTTAAAAACCAATGAATTAAATGAATATAGTAAAAGGTAATAATTTTGTTTTTATCACACCATAATTAATATATAGTTGACATAATAAAAATATATATCTCAAGAAATTAAAATTATGATAAAAAAACTATTACCTTAAATACTTATTCACTGTTGTCTTCTAACCTACTATAAAATAAAAATTAATATCATAATTACAAATTTATTAAACTTATTAATATATTTTTCCTTATGTATACATAATTTATAATTCTATTTCACAAATATGTTACACTATTATAGATTAATTTCATCATCAGATGCTACGATTTTTTAGTTGTTTGTTTCAGATAAGTATCGCGATGAAGGTTTCAATTACCTATTATTTAGTTAATATTTAATCATTTAAATACTATTCAAGATGTAATAATACATTTTTAATTGTTTCTTTTGTATGATTTAATTTGGATAAATACATAGATAAGGATCATGAAATTGGAAATTGGAATGGACTAGCTTCTTCACGTTTAACAATCAAAATGTGTATATTGATAAATATATTAAATATGAATATAACTATTAAAGAATAATTAAAACACCCTATATAATTTTTTATTACATGTTACTTACATTATATAACATTTCGTAATCATTTATTATATAAAAAAATAACACCGTTTATGAAGTTTTTAAAATCGACCCAACTGAGTGCGGGTTATAATGTTTCAATGTGTAGGAAAATATTTTCATATAATTATAACATAAAATTTAAATAATCATAATTATTCAGTAAATATATTTTAAATTAATTAAATTAATTATTTTAAATTTTAATGTATGATGATGAGGATAAATTAAATTCATCCTTTGAAGAGGTGTTAGTCTACACGTGTGCACGATTAATGATTTTATTTCCCAATGAATGAGGTTGAATTATGGTGTATGATAAATTAAAATTTATGAATTATAATTGGTAAATATTATAAATTTAATTCCATAATACAATACATTTTACCGAAAATTAATTTCATGGATGAAGATTAAACCACATCGTTTCATTGAGGGGTAGTTTGCACGTATGCAAAATCTATATTGTTTTGTTTTTCATAGTGGATGGAAATGAATGAATAATGGTTTCTAAATTAATAAAATAAAAATTTAGTATAATAATAATACTGATTTAATTATATTGTGCTTCATATAAAATATTTGAATGATGAAGATTAACTAGAAGAGGTTATGAGTAAGAAATACCCACTTTGAAAATGTGATATTTCTCTTAGATGTATTCGTGGAATTGAAGGCCTTAGGTTTACTAATTGAGAACAAATGATTATGAAAATGATATAAGATTATAGGTGGAGAAAAATTTTACAGTTTCAAGTGAAATTATAAGGGATATGTGTATCATTATGTGGTGGAATCGTTGCCCTTTGATAAGTGAAATGGCATGTTATTTTGAAAGTACCCATTACTTTTCAATAATTTTTTGTCACTGTTCAAGTTTCAAAGGCTCGAAATGTTTTAAATAATGGAAGTAATGAGTGTATATCATGGTAAATCTTATCCAAATTCGTATATGGAATGTTTTTTTTAAAAAAAGTATTTCTTTTACACATAATAAAACTTTTTTTTACTATTTTAACTTCTACCTCAGTTACTACTGCTTTTAACATATGAAAATATTTTTTTTATGAAAATTAAAATTATAAGGCCCCAGCCTTAAACCTTACTTAATATTTAGTTATTACAAGATTACACGTTGAAGATCTTTTCAGGTTTAGAGTTTTAGAGAATTAGATCATAAAACTTGGATTACATTGCACGTTTAAATAAAGTGGTTACATAAAATACAGGATTCATTATTCCCATCAACGAAAACATATTTAAAATAAAACATGGATTCTTTCTTGAAACTTCCTTGACACTATCATCATATCATGTACCTTTCCCTTGAACTGTGAAAAACATTTCAAAAACTTGGGATGAGCATAAAAATCTCAGTAAGGGATATAAAAATATGTAAAGGAAACATGGGTACATATATACATAAGAATGAAATCGTACTTTACCCATAAAACATAAGCACTTTAACATACCTCATCAAATCATGAATAAATCATAGAAATCATAAGACATAAAGGTAACTTGAGGCATTCATAACATTCTTACGTAGGGAGTAACCCTCTTGGTTACATTTGGAATACCCATCACAGTATATTCCCTAAATATCTTCGGAGAAACCTTAACGTTTCACTCCTTCGCGTTACCCAATGCATTGGAGAGCTATATTGGGCTCACCCGCCCTTAGTTTATCACGGAACCACCCATTTTCATAACAATGCCCAAGAACCATAACATAAATGTATCACATAAAACATGCATAAAGAAAACATTACATTTCCACATTTCAATCACAATATAACATTTTAGTATATGGAAATAATGAATCCATTCAAAAAGAAACCATTTCCAAAACCATTTAAAACATTTAATAAAGAGATTTTTGAATCAAAGTGTCCCATACCACCTTGAAGAATAAAATTTTAAACCATTAATATCCATATAATTAAATATTTAAAACCATTTTGAAAACATGGATATTAATAAGAACAAATAATTAAAACATTTAAAACGATATTTTGGTTAAAAGGGGTTTTACCAAAATTAGAGACACTTGAATACAATAATTGAGGAATAACATTTAGTCATAACTTTATAATATCATGAGAATAAATGGATTCATGATATAATACTCCAAAGGACACTATATACACCATAGAAGAGTGAATTGGTGCATAACAACAATGAACCCTCAATAGAAATGTCAAATGTGATGAAATCCCTTATAAAGAAGGTATCCTTAAATTAAGGACAAATCAATCTCAAAAATATGTGTGACAAATATAAATACACCCAATTTAAGTGGATATTAAGTGTAAAACAATAAATGGTCATTCACTCATATTCAATGGATGACATATTCAATGACTACATGTTGAACCCAAAGAAATCGAAATTGGGTTAAAAAGTTCCCTTGACAGCCTAACAGCATCACATAAAAATGAGTTGATGAGAGATAAAAAGTGTATCTCATCAGTTGGACATAAAATTTAAATCAATAAGGATATATGAGAACATATCCTAACATAAAAATATGTAAATTAAAAGACCCAACAAAAGAAGTCTTTTAAAAAAGAGGAGGGTGAAAGGTTCCCTTACCGACTTGGGTATCTTTCAAAACATACACCCCATGAAAGAAGGACAAAAGATCATTGATGTAAATACTCATAAACGAAATTATATTACACAAATAGTAGAATAATGGGCAGTACATACACAACTCAATGTAATTTGTGGCAAATGTAGCATAAATCTCACGGGAATAAAAGTGAGTTGAAAAATCCCTTACGAAAACTCGGCAGCCTAACGGCGCCACATAAAACTTCCGAATATGGATTGATGAGATAAAATAGGGTATCTCATCACATTAAAATAAAATGTACATAAAGAGGAATATAAAAGAACATCCCCCAACATTACAAATAGGAGCTTAAAAGAAGTTACATAAAAGAGAGTACTTAAAAAGAAAGAGAGAGGTTAGATCTCTTACGAAAGTTCGGCAGCCTGACGACGCCACTCAAAACTTCCAAAATAGATTGATGAGAGATAATAGGGTCTCTCATCACATTAACATAAAAATTACAGTATGTGTAATATAAAATATCATCCCAATAATAAGAAAGATGAGCTTTAAAAGGAATGACATAAAAGTTTGTACTTAAAAAGAAAGAGAGGAGTAGGATCCCTTACCTCGGGTCCGACTTGACTCGATCGTTCTTTAATCTCCTGAATAATAAACTTGAGTTAATTTATACTTGATTAAGAACCTTTTTAAAGCTTATTATTACTTTTATATCACTTATTTCCGTGTTATAAACACTATGTAATCATTATGTTAATATTGATTGTTTTGTCGATATTTGGTTCTTAAGTCGAAAGTGGACTTCTTACAATTACATGTTGTTCGTGTGGTCAAATGTTATTTATATCCAAAATGACATTCCTGATTTGGATATCATATATATATATCATATATATCCTATATATACATGAATTTATAATATCACATAATCATTTAGAGGAAATAAATGAAATGCACCGTTCATTGAGACGGTAAGCCGTACGTACGCATGAACACTACTTTCATTTCTACGTCGAATTAATGGAATTAAAACTATATGAGAGGTATGTATATTTTAATTCCATAATTATATTAATCATTTAGATGTATCATTCATTATATATATCCATTATATACATGTACATTTAATAGTACATTACATTTGGGGATAGGAAATGAAATACATCGTTCATGGAGACGGTAAGCCGTACGTACGCATGAACGCTACTTTCATTTCTATCTCATAATTTAATGGAAATAAATAATAATTATATAGAGGTATATTATAATTCCAGTATAACATCATATATAATAACATTAAATCCATCCTTTATACGTCCCACGTATGGCATTAACGAATCACATCACTTTGAGGGGGAGGTAGTCCGCACTTCCTAAAATGAAGATATCGCGTATACCCATAATGGAAGCCATAAAGGTAAGACACAAATGAATAACACAGAAGCATAAGTAAAACATAAGCATATTATATATCATATATTAATATAGTGACATCTTAATGGCCACCTTTGAAGGTGTTAAGAGAATGTTGAACAATCATCGTTTCGGGAGGCGGAAATTCGCCATCCACGGAAACCGTATGTTCTTTAACCATTTGATGTAGTTGTGTGAGAGTGTAGCTCCAATAAATCTTATAACAAAATCCTATTATATTGAAGATACTGTTGTTGTTAAAAAAGAAATAAATAAAAAGAGTTTAGGGGGTTGGATATGTAAAATAAAACAAATGAACATGAGAGAATGAATTACCTTTAAAAGTGTAAATAATTTTGATTTGAGCCTAAAGACATCCTTTGAAAGGATTCTGCCCAAAGGGAATCCTCTAGGATGAGGAGAGGGATGTGTAGAGAGTAAATGGGCAGGGGTTGGCCGAGCCAAAGGCTTGAGGAGTGTGTGAAATGAGGTAGAGGTGGGGGCCTTTTATAAGAGGAGAGGAGGGGCACTTTTGGAAAGTAAGAAATATTACTTTATTTGAAAATGTGTTTCAGTTTTAAAAGGTCCCACATTGATATAATTCGTGGATAAGGTGATAAGGGTTAGAAATCCACCCATACAATAAGTTTTGGACATGTTTAGGTCATCGAGTTTATATTATCTTTCCATTTTATTTAAATCGTTAAATAATGAGGTCATCGCTGCATCATCATGATGCCATAAATAATTTAATTTATTTAATGTCTAAAAATTATAAAAAAATACTATAATGTAAGAAATCGTTTTATCTTTCCAATGACTATTTATAATCAAATATCTGATCTTTATAACCCCATGTACAAATTGTTTTTGTAAAACATATTATGTTTGTGTCATTTTTACTTTTACATTAAATAAAAAGTTATTTATGTCATTTCCCAACCAATGTGGATCCATGGGGTCCCCAAGATGACCCATGGCTTGTCTTGGTCGGCCATGACACAACCAATGATTGTAGTACATGTGTCAAGCTCGTCTCATTTTATTAAAGCATTATTTTTACCTTAAACTACACTAATTACCACTAATCACGATTAAAAACTTAATAAGTTACTATTCACCAAAAAATTATTTTTATCCCATTGAACCACGTTTTACTTCTTAATGACAACCATGTATGTAGGATTTTTGAAATTCAAAACACAAAGATGGAAAAATTTCATTTAAATGGAAAAATCAGTTTTTATAAGTACCACATAGTGGTTTCACTATTCATCAAAAATTGCTGTTTTTCAGAAAATTCCCAAAACTTCACCCTAATATATATTTGATATTCTGAATTCAAAAATGAAGTCTATTTTACAAAATTCAAAACATATAAGTCACATTAATTAATTTAATAATTAATTCCCAATGTCAAAGCAAATAGCGTGTTTTTATGAAACAATAAGTATCAAAAGATTGACAATAGTTTAAGCCTGATTTCAAAGTGAAATTAATTCCAACAACCACTATTGGATTTAATGGTAAAAATATATTCTAATTTCACTTTAAAACCAATTCAAAAGATAATATAATCATATAAATAAATTAGATTAAAAAGAGGTTTTGAATTAAAATACAACATTTTACACTATTCATTAAAAAAATGAACTTTATCGGAAAGATACCAAAAATTTACAAAAAGTAAATTTTGATGTCCCGATTCTAAAGAAGAGTTTTATTTGGTCAATAGAATTTATAAGAGTGAACAAAAATATATTTAATGATGGTTCTCCATCAAAAGGTGATAAGTGAACCTTTATTGAAAACTAGGGCATATACGCCTAGAATAGAATTCTTTCCGTATTTTAAGCCATTATCTTTTATTGGATAAATGTAAAAACATTTAAAAACATATATAATAATGTTTTAGTTATTTATATCCATTCTCTCCAATACAACGACTACATGTTAACTACCATTTAAAATAATATTATTTTATTATTATAGTGCAACGTAAGATTCCCAAGAAACTCGTTGTTGCGTGTTGGGTACACCATCGAGCATAGCGTCCCCTTTTAAAGTCATATTAATATTTTATTCACAAATTTGGATAAATAAGAAAATTTCATATTCTTTATTTACTTGGGGTTTTACATCCTTCTCCCCTTTTGGGAATTGCGTCCTCGCAATTTTTAAAATTGAGCTCGGAAACATCCTTGAAAGTCCCACATCGGAACAAGAGTTGGTAAAACAATCACTTTAAAATAATGAAAGATAAGTACAAAGGTCACCCGAGTTAACCCATACTAGGATTCCAAGTATGAAAATATGGACATGGAGGAAAAAAAAGGGCCATGTTCTGATGGAGAGTGATAGAAAACATGTTTAGGATAAAGTTAACCACGAGAAAATCACAAACTTGTGATGGGTTAAATGGTATTCGAATCCCCAATAGGTAAAGTTAATAGAAAAAATTTTTGTTTTAAGATACTTTTTATTGGGGAATTTATTCATAAGGAAACATAATCACTTATCATATTGACTTTCAACTTTTACTATATTCCTTACACAAACTCATATTTTCTCCAAAAGACGAGTATTTAGGAAGACTTGTTCACATTAAGAGTACTATAATCAACTTCTAGAGAATTGCCTAATCCACAAAAGAGAACTATATGCTTCCCATGTCTTTAGGCTTTAACCAAAACCAAAACCGGAAAGGTTAGTACAAGGTCAGATAATCCAGAAAAGGATAACCCTTTATAAAAAGAAAATCTATTCTTAATCTCCAAAATTTGTCCAACAAAACCCAAAGTTCAACGAGGACCATTTGTCCATAAAATTCTTCAAATTAAACCAAAATAAGATTGAAACCCAAATATTTTAAGGATTTAGTCACATAGTCTACCAAGTTAAATCGTAACATTTATCTCCAAACAATATCAGTTGCTCCTAAAGTCTCGTATTGAAAAGTAATTAACCTAATCACATATCCTCCATGATAGGTTAATCATTTTCATAAATAACCCAAAATCAACTGAATCTTAATTCACAAAATCATCTAACTAAAAAGAATCGGTCAAACTAACCAGGGACTTCACGTAGTCCAGTGGTAGGCGATAAATACCAGTCGCACTTTGGTTGTGGGTTCGATTCCCGCAGCTTTGTCCGACGCGACGGGTTGTCACATGGTCTGTGTGTTGTCCTTTTTCCAAAACTATATAATTCTTAAAACATTCCCCAAAATGAGATAAAATCTTCAAAAATAATCATAAAATATTTTAACCACAAGTTTATCTCATTCCTTTCATTTTCCATCATATCATAGAGTAACCCATAATTACCTAAAAATTAAGGATCATATAAACCCTAATGGTTACCTTTTTAATTATTACCTGAACTTCCACATCAATTGGTCATATCGTACATGATGCATTATAGAATATACCAAGGTTCACGTGGTTGATCATGACTCCTTGATAGTTGGTTTAGAACAACCACGAGTTTCCTCATTGAGTACCCCATTTTATCGAGTCTCTTAATTAGAGAACCACCACAGTTTCCTTCAAACGAATTGTCACTTTGGTGCCTGCGATATCCAGCCATTCACTAAAACAGAAATGTCAGTGTGAGTATGTCAACAAAACCATCATGTACTAATGAGGAAGGTAAACACTAAGATAAACTTACTCATTCACTAAAACTAGGACTCTTTCTAAAATCCTAACCATTATGGTAATGTCACTTATGCTTAGATAATACTGTAACCTCTAAAGTTATCTAAACCGACCTTTGATACCAACTATAAAGCCCCAGCCTTAAACCTTACTTAATCTTGTGTTATTACAAGATTACACATTGAGGATCTTTTCAGGTTTAGTGTTTTAGAGAATTAGATCATAAAACATGGATTACAATCCACGTTTAAATAAAGTGGTTACATAAAATACAGGATTCATTCTTCCCATCAACGGAAACATATTTAAAATAAAACATGGATTATTTCTTGACACTTCCTTGACATTATCATCATATCATGTACCTTTCCCTTGACCTGTGAAAAACATTTCAAAAACATAGGATGAGCATAAAAAGCTCAGTAAGGGATATAAAAATAAGGAAAGGAAACATGGGTACATATATAAATAAGAATGAAATCATACTTTACCCATAAAACATAAGCACTTTAACATACCTCATCAAATCATGAATAAATCATAGAAATCATAAGACATAAAGGTAACTTGAGGAATTCATAACATTCTTACGTAGGGAGTAACCCTCTTGGTTACGTTTGGAATACCCATCACAGTATATTCCCTAAATCTCTTCGGAGAAACCTTAACATTTCACTCCTTCGCGTTACCCAATGCATTGGAGAGATATATCGGGCTCACACGCCCTTAGATTATCACAGAACCACCCATTTTCATAACAATGCCCAAGAACCATAACATAAATGTATCACATAAAACATGAATAAAGGAAACATAACATTTCCACATTTCAATCACAATATAACATTTTAGTATATTGAAATAATGAATCCATTCAAAAAGAAACCATTTCCAAAACCATTTAAAACATTTAATAAAGAGATTTTTGAATCAAAGTGTACCATACCACCTTGATGATTAAAATTTTAAACCACTAATATCCATATAAATAAATCCTTAAAACCATTTTGAAAACATGGATATTAATAAGAACAAATAATTAAAACATTTAAAACGATATTTTGTTTAAAAGGGGTTTTACCAAAATTAGAGACACTTGAATACAATAATTGAGGAATAACATTTAGTCAGAACTTTATAATATCATGAGAATAAATGGATTCATGATATAATACTCCAAAGGACAGTATATACACCATAGAAGAGTGAATTGGTTCATAACAACAATGAACCCTCAATAGAAATGTCAAATGTGATGAAATCCCTTATAAAGAAGGTATCCTTAAATTAAGGACAAATCAATCTAAAAAATATGTGTGACAAATATAAATACACCCAATATAAGTGGATATTAAGTTTAAAACAATAAAAGGTCATTCACTCATATTCAATGGATGACATATTCAATGACTACATGTTGAACCCAAAGAAATCGAAATTGGGTTAAAAAGTTCCCTTGACATCCTAATAGCATCACATCAAAATGAGTTGATGAGAGATAAAAAGTGTATCTCATCAATTGGACATAAAATTTACATCAATAAGGATATATGAGAACATATCCCAACATAACAATATGTAAATTAAAAGACCCAACAAAAGAAGTCTTTTAAAAAAGAGGAGGGTGAAAGGTTCCCTTACTGACTTGGGTATCTTTCAAAATATACACCCCATGAAAGAAGGAAAAAAGATCATTGATGTAAATACTCATAAACTAAAGTATATGACACAAAGAGTAGAATAATGGGAAGTACATACACCACTAAATGGAATTTGTGGCAAATGTAGCATAAATCTCACGAGAATAAAAGTGAGATGAAAAATCCCTTTCGAAAACTCGGCAGCCTAACGGCGCCACATAAATCTTCTGAATATGGATTGATGAGATCAAATAGGGTATCTCATCACATTAAAATAAAATGTACAGAAAGAGGAATATAAAATAACATCCCCCAACATTACAAAGAGGAGCTTAAAAGAAGTGACATAAAGGAGAGTACTTAAAAAGAAAGAGAGAGGTTAGATCTCTTACGAAAGTTCGGCAGCCTAACGACGCCACTCAAAACTTACAAAATGGATTGATGAGAGAGAATAGGGTCTCTCATCACATGAACATAAAAATTACAGTAAGTGTAATATAAAATATCATCCCAATAACAAGAAATATGAGCTTTAAAAGTAATGACATAAAAGTGTGTACTTAAAAAGAAAGAGAGGAGTAGGATCCCTTACCTCGGGTCCAACTTGACTCGATCGTTCTTTAATCTCCTGAATAATAAACTTGAGTTAATTTCTACTTGATTAAGAACATTTTTCAAGCTTATTATTCCTTTTATATCACTTATTTCCATGTTATAAACACTATTTAATCATTAAGTTAATAATGATTGTTTTGTCGATATTTGGTTCTTAAGTCGAAAGTTGACTTCTTATAATTACATGTTGTTCATGTGGTCAAAGGTTATTTATATCCAAAATGACATTCTTGATTTAGATATCATATATATATCATATATATCCTGCATATACATGTATTTATAATATCACATAATCATTTAGAGGAAAGAAATGAAATGCACCGTTCATGGAGACGGTAAGCCGTACGTACGCATGAACACTACTTTAATTTCTACGTCGTATTAATGGAATTAAAACTCTATGAGAGGTATGTATATTTTAAATGCAGAATTATATTAATAATTTATATGTATCCTTCACTATATATATCCATTATATTCATGTACTTTTAATAGTACATTACATTTGGGGATAAGAAATGAAATGCACCGTTCATGGAGATGGTAAGCCGTACGTACGCATGAACGCTAATTTAATTTCTATCTAATACTTTAATAGATATAAATAATAATGATATATAGGTATATTATAATTCCAGTATAACATCATATATAATAACATTAAATCCATCCTTTATACGTCCCACGTATGGCATTAACGAATCACATCACTTTGAGGGGGCTGTAGTCCGCACTTCCTAAAATGAAGATATCGCGTATACCCATAATGGAAGCCATAAAGGTGAGACACAAATGAAAAATACATAAGAATAAGTAAAACATAAACATATTATATATCATATATGAATATAGTGACATCTAAATGGCCACCTTTGAAGGTGTTAAGATAATGTTGAACAATCATCGTTTCGGGAGGCAGAAATTCACCATCCACGGAAACCGTATGTTCTTTAACCATTTGATGTAGTTGTGTGAGAATGTAGCTCGAATAAATCTTATAACAACATCCTAGTTTATTGAAGATACTGGTGTTGTTACAAAAGAAAAAAATAAAAAGAGTTTAGGGGGTTGGAGAAGCAAAATAAAACAAATGAACATGAGAGAATGAATTACCTTTAAAAGTGTAACTCCTTTTGATTTGAGCCTAAAGGCTTCCTTTGAAAGAATTATACCCAAATGGAATCCTCTAGTATGAGGAGAGGTATGTGGAGAGAGTAAATGGGCAGGGGTTGGTCGAGCCAAAGGCTTGAGGAGTGTGTGAAATGAGGTAGAGGTGGGGGCCTTTTATAAGAGGAGAGGAGGGGCACTTTTGGAAAGTAAGAAATATTACTTTATTTGAAAATGTGTTTCATTTTTAAAATGTCCCACATTGATATAATTCGTGGATAAGGCGATAAGGGTTCGAAATCCACCCATACAATAAGTTTTGGACATGTGTAGGTCATAGAGTTTACCTTATCTTTCCATTTTATTTAAATCGTTAAATAATGAGGTCATTGCTGCATCAACATGATGCCATAAATAATTTAATTTATTTAAAGTCTAAAAATTATAAAAAAACTACTATGATGTAGGAAATCGTTTTATCTTTCCAATGACTATTTAGAATCAAAAATCTGATCTTTATAACCCCATGTACAAATTGTTTTCGTAAAACATATTATGTTTGTGTCATTTTTACTTTTACATTAAATAAAAAGTTATTTATGTCATTTCCCAACCAAAGTGGATCCATGGGGTACCCAAGTTGACCCATGGCATGTATTGGTCGTCCATGACACAACAAATGAGGGTAGGACATGTGTCAAGCTCATCTCATTTTATTAAAGCATTATTTTTACCTTAAACTACACTAATTACCACTAATCGCGATTAAAAACTTAATAAGTTACTATTCACCCAAAAATTATTTTTATCCCATTGAACCACATTTTACTTCTTAATGGCAACCATGTATGTCGGATTTTTGAAATTCAAAACACAGAGATGGAAAATTTTTATTTAAATGGAAAAATCAGTTTTTATAAGTACCACTTAGTGGTTTCACTATTCATCAAAAATTGAAGTTTTTCAGAAAATTCCCAAAAATTCACCCTAAGCTATATTTGATATTCTGAATTCAAAAATGAAGTCTATTTTACAAAATTCAAAACATATAAGTCACATTAATTAATTTAATAATTAATTCCCGCTGTCAAAGCAAATAGCGTGTTTTTATGAAACAATAAGTATCAAAAGATTGACACTAGTTTAAGTCTGATTTCAAAGTGAAAATAATTCCAACCACCACTATTGGATTTAATGGTAAAAATATATTATAATTTCACTTTAAAACCAATTCAAAATATAATCTAATCATATAAATAAATTAGATTAAAAAGTGGTTTTGAATTTAAATACAACATTTTACACTATTCATTAAAAAAATGAACTTTATCGGAAAGATACCAAAAATTTACACAAAGTAAATTTTGATGTCCCGATTCTAAAGAAGAGTTTTATTTGGTCCAATAGAATTTATAAGAGTGAACAAAACAATATTTAATTATGGTTCTCCCTCAAAAGGTGATAAGTGAACCTTTAGTGAAAACTAGGGCATATACGCCTAGAATTGAATTCTTTCCATATTTTAAGTCATTATCTTTTATTGGATAAATGTAAAAACATTTAAAAACATATATAATCATATTTTAGTTATTTCTATCCATTCCCGCCAATACAACAGCTACATGTTAACTACCATTTAAAATAATATTATTTTATTATTAGAGTGGAACGTAAGATTCCCAAGAAACCTATTGTTGTGTGTTGGGTACACCATCAAGCATAGCGTCCCATTTTAAAGTCATATTAATATTTTATTCACAAATTTGGATAAATAAGAAAATTTCATAATCTTTATTTACCTGGGGTGTTACAAAAATTAATAAATTAAATAATTTGAATATAATGATTTGAAAATTTAAATCATTTTATCAAATAATATTTATAACGTGTGAAGAATTTGTCTTTAATATTAATACAAATTACTCATAAAAAACAATTTTTTATTGAAAAATGTTTTTTGAGCTTAAAATCTATGTGTATTATAAACACTTATAATTAATTGAATTTAATAATATGAATTATATTATTATAAAACAAATAAATTCTAATTTTATTCTAAAACAATCCAAAATTTAATATCTCCCATAAAATGTTTAATTAAAATAAATAACTACAAATCATTTTTAAAATTGAATGAAATGTTACTTATTGATCTAAAATATTGAAAATTGATTTTTCAAGATTAATATATTATTTTAAAAATATATTTTTTTAATCTTAAAAAATATTTTTTTATTTAAATTTTTTAATAAACTTATTGATATTGATTTTATAATAATACATTCATAAAATGTATAGTGATGGTAAAAACTGTATATTCAACTATTCCTAAAAAAATTAATTATAATATAAAAATAAAAAAAAATTACCAATAAAATAATTTTATTATCAATTTAAAAATGTTTTAAAAAAAAAATTAGAATTCTAAAAAAATGTCATTTTTCATTAAATTAGTAATATAGCGTAAACTATCTTAGTGGAACAATAAAATTTTAAAATATTAAATGTTCTTATTTATATTTCCTATAAATTACTAATTATATTTCTGAAAATAAATTATACATATAAAAAATTTATGTTTTCTAATATATATTTATTTTCATTAAATAAATAACATGAAATTAAAATTACATAAGAAAAATTTTTTAAGTGTAAAACGGTCGTTTAATTTTTATCAATTCATTTTTAAATAAATAGAATTTTTATTTATCCTTATAAATATGAAATTGATAAAATACAAGTGATAAATAAATTATTACGACAATTATAAGATGTTAATATCATTATAATCTAAGGTTACATGACCCATTAGGATCTCCATAAAATATTTATTTATTAGTTAACCTATGGTGACTACAAATGGTGGTGATTCTACTAGCATGGATCTTGTGGAAATTTTCTGGAACATTAATTTATCAACCGTTAATGTTCATATATTTATATTATATATTAGTATATATATTTTCATTTCATTTTATAGTAACATTCCTTTGTTTAATGAACCCAAATTTTTATATAATATTTGTTTCATATAAAATTTTGATAATTTATTTTCCACAAGAAAACTGTAACTCTTTAATAATCACGTAGTATTTATAGAGTATAATGTGAAATGTGAGCATCGGGATTCGACCGTTATACGATATTTGGTAAAATATGACTACTATTAAAAATGACCATTGGAAAAAATACAATTGGTAATGATATTAAAACTAAAATTAGGGTTTATATGTTGAAATTACAAAGGATAATTAATTCAAAAAAGAGAAATGGTGGAATTGACCAATAAAGTCTTTCCATATGAATCCCATTTTCTTGAAACTATGATAAAGGTAGAGTCACTAGGGTTTTCCCTTGAACAAGTCCAATCTGAGCTTCAACAATGGAATCATGAATGAAATTTCCTATGGGAGAAGTTTATATTTTTGGAAATTACCAATCAGTTGATGTTAGGCACCCTGACCCATGAATCTGTCATTATCACACAACTTAATGATAAGTTGCACTCTTTTTTATAATTGGTAATGTGTCGAGGAGTTAGTAACTTAAATTGTAATTCCTTTATATAAATTAAATTTTATATTTCATAAATTATGTTCTATGAATTGTTTTTCTTATTAAAAATATATGTTTCAATGAGATGGAATTGGATAAATTTATTTTCTGAACATAACTTGTATAATTCAGAAATGATAAAAATATTTTATAATATAATATTGTATTATAAATAATATTTATTTTAATGAAATTGTATGATAAAAACTCTTATTCGACTAGAAATGATAGAATATTTTTATTATGTCCTTGAAAAATTTAATGTGTCATATACTTTACTATGTATTTCAACCCACTATTATATAATAAATATGTATTTTTATAGTTAAATGTTAAAATTATAATAATTAGACAATTATTCTAGAAAATAAACATGATTTTTGAAATCATCTCATTATAATTAGGTTAGGGTGAATCTATGAAATTGTTCCAAAATATATTATATATCAATAAATAATAAAAATTCATTTGTGTTCATTGGTATTTTTAGTGACTTCATCGTTATGATAAAATGTTGTAATAATTAATTAAAAATAATATAAAACCCAAAAGATGTTTTTAATTATATCATGTACTTTAATGGATTTTAATCAATTTCATAACCTAAATTTTACATTCCACAGTCAAAAAATAAAACATTTACTTTAAAAACATGATTTTATGGAAAATTTACATTTACAAGACAAAATAATTAATATATTATTAATCTTAGTTATTTGGGTTAAAATATGACCCAAATGTCCAAAACCATATGAATACCCATAAACAAGGAAATGGTTTTTAATTTTCCACAACCAAGATATCTAAAACCTATATTGGAAAATTATTAAAAAAATCCTCTACTTTTCCTATATATACACCCCCATTTCTCCATTTATTGTCACTTACAATATATAATCCATGAATTTCTAGTGTTTTAACCTCCCATGGAGTCCTCATATGGTGTCCTCTATCCCACAAGGATCATTTCCTCGAGATCTAAGAGAAACTCATCATTGTAAGGGAATTATGCTCCCTTTATCTTCAAGTCAAGAACATATTTTTGTATATGTCCTCACAATATTATGCTTAATCTCTTCAATTAGACATTTTTTCTTATCTTTTTTGAGTCACATGTTTATTTTTGAAATTTCAATTCATTTTTTTATGAATATCAAAAACACTTTCCTAAATGCCAAATTAACTCATTCATTGATTTCTAAATTATATTAATTGTTTTTTGAAGAAACAATATGTGTTTTATGGTTCTTAGGATTAGTTTTAAGTTATTAATAAATAAAATCCCACCTTATTCAATACAATTATCATAATGATTATGAATCTGATAAAGAACGGATTCACCAATATCACATCGGATTAAAGTACATTATATCTTTTCTTCATACTAACTAATGTTTGACAATCTAACTTAACATCAGATCTGATAACATCAAAATAATACTCATAAAGAAAATATAAATTACATTATGAAAGAATATCCCTCGAATTTATCAATGTTTAAAAACATAATATAGGAAACCATATTATATTTTATTGGAATACATTTTATGATGAAAATAGTGTACACCAAAATGATGCCACACATTTTGTTATAATATTACCGTTGAAGTACCAGGTGTCCATGTCATTGTGAAAAATATGGAGAAGTATGACTTTTAGAGGATCAAAATTACCATTAGAGGTGTTCTTATAAATACCTTTCCATTCTATGAGTTCGGTTTGATGTGCTAATCATTTTTTATTTGAAAAAAATCTCATTGTATGAGGGATATAAAGCTTACAAGAGTCAACAACTTGTTCTTTGTACCTGTAACCTTCATGTTTTCATTTTTTTATTTCTTTGTTGGAATTATTTTGAATATGATTAAGGTATTTTGAGTATAATAAGATATATATTTTATCTACTTGATCGAGGGCTTTTGATGAATGAAATATTGAAATTGATCATCATATCAAGGGCTCACGAGGATAGTGAGATAGAGAATCTAATCATCGTATATAAGTGTTATAGGGATAGCGATACAGACCGATCATCATATTGAGGGATATCCATAGTAAAGGAAATAAATACCTTTTTATAATTATAAAACAATGGAAATTTATCCTAGGTTATGGGATACCCTTCCCTTTATGTTAAAATAATTGTATTCATTTGTATTGCATGTTTTATTACAATTATTTTATTTCAACTTCAATTTCAATAATAATTGAATCATTTTATATTAATTTTTCTAATTTTTTTTATCATAATATATTTTAATATTATAAAAAATTACTTGGATTAAAATTATATATATTATCATTACTTTTGTAGAACTCTAATTTATCGTAACCACTGGTTTTATGATAATTTTTTAAATACTCTTGTAAATCATTTTCATCTATGAATACGATTAAGTTGTGTGTATGTTTACCACTAACTAATAAATATAATTCTATACAAACATTTTGATACATTCATTTTATCATTTTGAGGAGTGGAATACATATCAGACTCTACATGATTACAATACATTATTCATCAGATCTATTGGCTAGGTCTGATTATCATTTAAATACTTATGAGATATTGTGAAAGTTATTTGTTTAACCATGTTAAAATAGGATTAATTTCTGGTTAAAAATGAATGTTTTTTGACTTAAAATTTACCCACACTTTTATTTAGCCATCTATGTATACATTTCCATCCATTAATTCATATCATAACCAAGGATTTGTTATACAGATACATACTTTTGGTATCAAATGAGGATTCCACTCATCATACATGCTTACCTTTTTAGATTATTTCCTTTTAAAATTCCATATAAATTGTATTATAATTTTTTATTTATAAATACCTACTACAATAATGTGAATTTTGGAATATAAGTTTTCTATTTGTTTTAAAGATGGCCAGACTTGATGTTGGTTTAATAGAAAACCTCTATAGTAATATACCCACTGTTATTGATGGAGATGATTATGGAAATTAGAGAGATAGAATGAGGAAATTTATTATAAAAACTATATTTGATAATTTTTTCATGTTAACTAGAAGTTAAAATATCCCCGACAAGTAAGTGACAACATTTACAAACCAAAAAAAGAAAGAGTATGAATTAAATTATACAGTTAGAAACACTCTATTATGTTCTAAGACTAGAAGAATTTTTAGTTAGATTTCATCATGTTAATATGAAAATATTATTTGAAGGAAGTTAGATATTACACATTTTGGAACCACAATTGTGGTTGAAAGTATATGATAAATACTTAGAGATGATTATATATCTTTTGAATTTCCTCTAGGTGAACATATTTCAATGTTACAACAACGGGTTTGAAAATACTCAATAGACTACCTATTATGGGAAAAAATGAATTGAATATGAAATATTTATTTAATATATAATTGATATCATTCAAAATGAGTGGGGATATAAGAGGAAAGCTAATAATGAATCAAGGAAAACTATAAATCTCACTTTTGATAATTTATTTAGAACTATTTTTCAATATATGTGTAGGTTGAAAATATTTCGAGAGAATGTAATGAAAAATAACGGTGGATATTATTTTACTAAAACATCATATATGATGATTGATTAGACTTTTGATAAAGATATTACGTATACAAAAGAAAATAAATTTATGGTCGAATCAAATTTATGGGATTTTGAATATTTGAGAATGAATTATCTATTCATTCTCTAAGGATGATCAAGACTACTATTAATAAGATTTATAGTATCTTTATAAGAAATTTAATAAGGATATGAAAAGAAATACAATGAAGTTACTTGTTTTGAGTGAATATTATTTTGATATGTTCGAATGGACTATCCCAAGTTGAAGAGAAAATACAAAAGGATAGAAATTATGATATGAATCAGAATATATTTTATAACTAAAATAATCAAAAAAATTAAATTTTTGACTCAGAGAGTTCCAATGGAGCTGATTGTTTAGAACTTTCCTCTGAAAATTAATGTATATAATATATTAATATTAGTGTTATTGTTAGAGCACTTATCAAAAATCAATTCTTCATGGATAGGGCACACACAAATAATTCTTTAATTAATATGCATATAAATGAAAATTATAGCGATGTGAAGAAATATATATCTTTATATGAAGAATATTATTTCATCCATTTTTTATAATACATTACCTTCTTATGAAGAATTTTCTCTCTTTTCAAAACTTTTGGAAAATGATAATTGTAATGTATGTAAAAAATGTGATACGACTAATGAACAACATCCATAATTTAATTCAATAATATATATTTTGAAAAATAAAATATTAGAACAGTCAAAATATTATGAGAAATACAATTATAAAAAAGATATTGTTTCTAAATGTTAAGAAAAAGAAATTTTGGAAAAGGATAGTTGGAAAACTAGTTTTGAGAAACTCAATTCCATAAGTAATACATAGATGGATAAGAATTTAGTCGTAAAAATAAATTCTAAAATTTATTCACTAACATTACATTTATAAAAATTAATTATTGGTATAGAATGTATTGATAAAACGTATATAAAAATTCTTCCACAAGGTACTGGATTGGGAATGTGTTATTCTCAAAGAAAACATATTTTAGTAAAAACATATTTGTTTCTAAAAATTACTCCATTTTTAATAAGTAAAAATGTTTAAGTCATTGGAAATAGAATGATTACATAAAAAATTAAATATTTAGGGTTCAAAAAATCCTTTTTTTTTACAAATTGTGAATCATAGTTTTTTTACATTTCGGAACCCAAGAAGGTTTGATTTTCTGAACATCTAATTGTTATTTTTTCATGAAAATAAATAAAGTACCAACAAAAAGAATACCAGGTAGATGGATTTTGGGTGTCACAATCATATTAATGGACCAAAATATTTCCCAGAAATGATTATCATGATGAATGGTCAAAGAGTTACATTCAGAGATAATGCTCACAGAGAGATTATCGGTATATGTAATATAGTTCGTCATGGTAAAGTTATGGTTTAAATTGTTTTATTTGTTAAAGGTCTTAAGATAAACCTTGTAAGAAAAAGCTATCTATATGATGAAAATTTTCTTATGAATTTTAGGATTGATATATTAATAGTACACAATTCCAAAGATTTAATCATTCTATCTTCCCATTGGAATGAGAATATTTATATAGTGAACATAGAAGATCAAATGAGAAGAGACTTACCTTGACTTAGTACAATGGATGATCTATCTATTTTATTGTGTAGATGGTTAGGAAAATGCGACCATAGAAACATATATAAGTTGGATTAGATTATTATTTTAAGGATATACCAGAGCATATATTTGATTCTTTAAATGTTTATGACCCTTGTAAATATGTTATGAAACATATGTTAACATTTAAATCTATTATTGAAGTCTCAACTTCTAATGCTTTACATTTAGTGCACATAGATTTATATGGTCATACATTAATTGGATGAATTGGATTCAAGTACTATGTATTTATTTAGGTTGATTATTACACTAGATATACATGGGTCTAGTTTCTAGCAAAAAAAATTTATTCCTTCTATTATTTCAAAACTTTAATAGCCAATGTTAACAACGAAAATACCTTCCCTTTATAAATATTCCAAAAATTAATGATGCAGAATTTGTAAATAATTATTTTGAAACATTTTCTAGTAAAAAATGTATTTCACATATTTTTCATCCACACGAACTCCTACAAAAAATGCGATTTTTGAATGATGAAATTTTATTATTCAAGAAATAACAACAACCATGTTGAGTGAATACCCATTTTCTAAACAGTTTTGGGATGAAGTGGTTAGTAATGTTTTTATACTATATATATAGTTTTAATTATTCCTTTTATTAATAAATCACCTTATGATTTGTGGATTGTCTGAATAGAAAATGTTTATTAATTCAGATTATTTGGTTGCAATGTATTAATTTTGAATATTTAATAAAACATTGAAAAATTCATATCCAAATTGATGAAGGTATATTCTTAAGTTATTCCACTACATCTAATGCATATATTATTTTAATAAAAATTATTATACTATTGAGTAAATAGTAAATGCCAAAATAAATGAAAACTACCCATTTATTTTTAAACAAACCCAACTAACATCATCAGATGTGTTTTCCAAAACTGATCCTCAACCATTGTTGGGAGATTATTCTAATAAGGGAAAAAATTAATAAATTGTTTCTAAATTATTTACTCAGAATGAATTTATTACTTATGTTGAGGAACATGTTTTAGAAAAATCCGGATCAATTGTTTCTTTGTAATCATCATAGTGATAATATCATTATTGATGTAAATCAACCAGTAAGTTCTAGAAGTTCGTTAAGAAATAAATAAAAACATCATAATTTTATTTATCAATTTAAACCAAAAAATAAAGATAACACTATTGGTGATGTGTATTGGATTAATTCAACACAATATGCACTAAATTAATTTATATAGAATAATGTATGGACTTTGGTTTAAATACCTAATGAAACATCTATAGATGGAGTGAAATGTATTTTCTAAAACAAATGTGATGAAAATAACATACTCATTAGAAATAATGAAAGAAATTTTTCTAAAAGTAAAAAATCAATAATATGTAAGTTATTATGAGGAAACCTATTTCCAATACCTATACTTGGATCAGTTCATTTTCTATTAGCTTTTTTAGAATTCATCAATTTCAATCATTTCAAATAGATGTGAAATGTGATTTCCTTAATTGATATCTACAAGAAGAAGTTTTTTAAACTAACTCTTGGTTTTTAATATTCAAAACATCCAAAATTCATTTATTAACTTACCACTTCTTTATATAGACATAATCAAGCCCCTAGAGCATGGTGTGATAGATTAAAATTATTCTTGTTACCACTAAATTATGTTATCGGAACCAAAAATCCATCTATTTATACAGTTAATGTAAAAAAACACTATATAGTTAAAATATATGTCTATGAAGTTATATTCATATCCACTCAACAATCTTTAATAGATTACTTTGTGAATCATATGAAATATGAGTTTGAAATTAGTATTATGGGTGAGATGATATTTTTTTCTTGGTTTCTAAATATCATATAAACTAAAAGGTATATATATATATTTATATATATCAACAAAAGTATATAAAATATCTTACTAAAAATATTTGATAAAATAATTCTAAAAGTATTAATACTCTAATTGGTACTTCAAATAAACTTTATATTGATGAAACTGTGTAACAAGTTGTTCAAACAATCTTTAGAGGTATGATAGGAATTATTCCATACATAACTACTAGTCCACAAGAATTAATGTATTATATATAATAATGTTCAAGGTATCATGAAAATACAAAATAATTCCATTTAAAAAAAAGATAAATTAATTTTTCATTATCTAATGGAAACTATCAATTTATGAATTTTTCATTCTTCTATAAATAATTTTGAATTAATTTTTTTTTCAGATACTGAATTTTGATGTTGTATAATGGATAGAAACGAACATCTAGAACATGTCATTTAGTGTGTGATTCATTAGTTTCATGGTATTTTATGGAACAACACTCATTATTTAATTAAACTACTGATGATGAATGTGTGATAGTTTGATGTTTTTGTGGTGAATTACTGTGGATACAACACATACTCACTGATTATGGTATTAATTTTACTAAAACTAAAACACTACATGGTAACACTACCATATTTTCATTATGTTAAAACCCTGGACATCACACTCATAAAAAACACATTCATATTATACAACACTTAATTATGTATCCCACACTTAAATGAGATATCATTTTACAATTCATCAGAATGAATTTTTTTTTTTGATATTTATATAAAACAATTACCTTATGTTATATTTGAATACAATAAACATAAGTATGGAATGATCATTGTAAATTGATCATTAATATATCATTTATGTTTAACAATCTCCATAAATTTGTTATTTCTTTTTATAAGGGGAGTACATATGATAATTATTTATTCCAAATTATCAATCATTAGTTTTCCAAAAAAATATAATGCTTTCTAAACATTTTCTTAACAATAATCCCATTGTAATATTTTTTTGAAAAAAAATATTCAAAATCAAGATTTAAAAATACATTGTGAACTCATGTAATATATTAATAATTTTAGACTTTAGTTTTTTTGAAATTAGAATTGAAAATTTTATCATATTCTATTTTTCTTTTAATTTTTTTCATATACATGTTTCAATATAAATTTATCATATTATAGTTTTCATTTAAAAAATTATCATATTTTATTTTTTATAAGTTTTTTTATTCATGTTTTTATTTTAAAAATAATAGTATCGAATTTTTCTTTTTAGAAATTGTCCTATTCATGTTTTCATTTAGAATATTTTCATATTTTTGTTTTCTTTTAAAACTATAATACTTTTTTATATTTCATAATCTATTATGAAATAAGAGAAGATAAAAAATAATACTGGAGATTCCACTCCAAAATGTATTATTCATTCCTTCTATACTTTAAGACTATTTTATTATGATTAGTTTTATCCATTTTTTCATTATTTTTATTTACATGTACTGTTTCAATTTTTTTTATTCACCCAATATGATAAAAAAATTATAAAACATGAAGAATTTATTTGATTTAAAAAAAATTATTCTTTCATACATTTTATCAATCAATATATTTGTCAGATTAATTCTCACTTGTGAATTGTTTTTGGTATACCAACTATGAAAGGACTCGTGTTTCTTTGAACCATTTTTTTGAGCTAAAATTTTAATTTTTACGTTCACATGATTATAAAGGGATAAAATGGTCTTTTCACCTAGAATATGATCTCAGATAATTTTTCTGAACACTTTGTTGGTCCAGGAATATGGTGTTTACCCTAGGATAAGAGATTGGTGGAAAATGAGCTATTCAATTTTTAGGGGAATAATTAATATTTAAAATTATTAAAATAAATATTAATTTATTCGTCTAGGTTTGTTCAGCTATAAAATTTAAACATATAATTGGATTGAAATTTCAGCACAACCATTGAGTCTGTAATGAGGATTTTATTCTAGGAAAGGCCTAAACTCGAGTCGGGAGTTAGGGCTGGCCCATGCCCCTTTTTTCTTCCTTTTTAATTCCCATTTATCTTCCTCCTTCATGAACATACATCCTATGAGGCTCCTCCTTCACCATGAAATAAGGTAGAATATGGAATTAGAGAAAAGTAAGGGGATGGAAGGATAGTTTGGTACCATTAGGAAGCCCTCAATACGCTGAGTTAGTGTATGGCATCCGTGGACGACGAAATCAAAAGAATCCTTGGAGGTTTATGTCTGATGTTACGTCCATTTAATTTTTTTCCATATATTTAATTTAAACTTGTTTTTTAAGTTCTTAAATCCTATTTATGTTTTATTGATGCTTTTTAAGGATATATGTGTTGTTTCGGGGGAGAAAATAGGAATTTCAAGTGATCTTACTGTTTTCCCATTGGGAAACCATGGTTACACAACATGTGTTCTAATGGAAGACTCCATGTGATATTATAGTTCAAGGATGATGGGGTTTTTGTATGTACATATCATGTACAATGAGTACGCATCATGTACTCTTAGTACATGCTATGTTGTGGTACATGGAAATGTAAAAAAGAAAACGAGTTTTTGGTTATTAGACAATACACATCTTATACATTGAAGTAAATTACATGTAATTTTACCCAAGAAGACACCATGTTGTTCGGGCCATGTATAAGTACACAGCTAGGGGGAGGGATATGATTACACACCGTGTACTCTAAAATAAATGCCATGTACTTTTCCAGCATAGATTTTCGGGGTATTATGTTCCCTGGATGTTAGAATTGTGTGTGTGAGTAGTCCATTATGAGTGTTTTCTCATATAGATCGTAATGGTAAAATAATCATTACATTTAGAGGTCAAATAAATGGTTTTTTGGTGGGGTTTCTATCAAAATGGGTATGTTCTTCCACCATTTATCAGGATCAGTTTCCACCTGATAGTGAATCATGGCATGAATGATAGTTTGGGTGTTCTGACCATCCTAGTTGAGACATTTTATGTGAGATAAGTTGTGAGCTATTTACCATGACAAATTTTTTTTAGGATGTTTCCCTTCTGATATTTTCTGTTCTGGCCTTCAAGGTCGTGAGACTTGATGCATCCAAGGATCCACTAAGGGATGCCTTTTATTATATACTGACCTAGGGAGTCCCTTGTAGTATCTCTCTCATAGTTTCCATTGAGAGGATCCTTGTTTTTGGACACCTCTTTAGTTCTTCATTCAAGGATCCCATATAGGATTCCTCCAATTCTTTTTTTAAAGATCCCATTTAAGATGCCTTCACTCGTGTTTACCTAGAAGATCTTGAGTAGGATTCCTTTTTTTGTTTGAATTGAAGAATCTAGTGGGTATCCGTGGTTTGATTGACCCGGATTTGTACTTCAGGTTTGGGTAGAGATGGTGTTGGGGTGTCACTTAGAACCTGTGTTGAACATGTAATCCCATTGGGCTATGACTTTATTGTTGGGTTGGGTGTTCGGGCCACCAGCCTTTTTTGTTATGTTTCACATGATTATTGTTGATGCAGTGATGTTCACCCGAGGTTCTTAATGATTGGTGTTTGTTGATCTGGAAGTGAGTCATCTTATTTTATTTTGGGATTCCAAGTTATTATTCTTGGGATCCACTTTTATTATTGGGATTCTTATACTTTCTTACTTGAGATTTGGATTTTGAGCCATGTTATTTCTGATATTTTACTGGTACCCAGACGTATTAGATGGGATATGGATGTTGAGCATGTATATATATATATATATTGGAGAAACCAGATGTGCTTACTGGTATCAAGATTTTTAGCCTCATTTGATGCAATTAATTACAAAAATTATTTTCCCACATGAATTGATTATGTAACCATGCACTAGTGTAATTTACATGTGTTTTATTTTTATGCCGAAATGATGATATACCAAGCTCGACCCTGATTGAATGTTATTCCAATGCATGAGGATTGGGTTATGACTGCTGGTGAGGATTTTGTTTTGCATGTGGTAGAGGATTTTCTTATTCATGTGGGCAATGATTTTTCTATGCTTGCAGGTGAGGTTATGATATGCTTGTGAGTGAGGTTGTTCTATTCATAGGGTGAGGTTTCTCTTTGCATGTGGGTGAGGTTTTTCTTTGTTTGAGGGAGAGTATGTAAATATGACAATTATGAGAGGTTTTTCGAGTCTCAGTTGGTATCATGGATTGTTGCACTATGTCTACTGATGAGTGAACTTTTACAGGATTGACCACTGGTAAATTATTTCCTTCATTCCAGGATCGACCTCTTGTATACAGTGTCCAAGTTAATGATTGGAGTCATGTAGAGATTATTCCAAGTGTATCAAGAGCATCCCCATGTGGTGACATAGGTTGCTCAGAGATATAATACTGGTGTTATCCAAAGAAGGTATATGTTGAAGGGATTACATAACACGAGATCAACTTAATAATAAAGGGCATGAGTGTCACGATGTGTATCTTATTTCCCTCACATATGATGCCCAGACGGTCAGGATTATTGACCCATGGATCGACTGCTAATGTAGTTTTGTGTTGTTTGAAACCCATACTATTGAATATTAATATCTATTTATATATATAGGTATGGGAATATACATGTGCACATATATAGTTATAGACATCCAGGGAGGCACTTTACCAGTTGACCACGATTACAATCCCAAGGATTAACTATGGTTTCACGTTGGTTTTTCCTTCTATTTAATAGTGCTTCTACTAGGCTAAGAATGTTGTTGATGCATACAATATATGATCACTTGTATTTGTTTCTTTTCGGGGTAGCCTACTGAGATTATTTCTCACCATTTCACTTATACCTCAGTATACGTGTAGACCTTATGTATGCTTTTCTATTTGAGCACAAGTAGCATGGTGAATAGTGCTGAAGCCAAGTGTTGCATGATTGAGCAGGGATGCTCAAGTGCTTCTAAAAATTAGGATGTTGCAGTTCGACAGTGTCTAGAGATCGAGTACGTGGGGGTGGATCAGAGTTAGTAGTAGATAAATTTAATTTTACTTTTAGTTTCTTTTATATTATTGTATCAGCATGGTTTTCCCAGTGGGTGATCAATGTTTTTTTGTATTGCATGGTTGTTTAAGATTTTAGACATTTTTACTATTACAACATGTTCTATTTTAGTTTTTCATTTCATTCATAGTCTATTCACATTCCATTATGTATGATACTTAACTATTTATGTTGTTCTTGTACTCATATATAAGAGAATAGTTTCATCATGATCGATTCCTAGGACCTCACTACTTGTTAGTATCCTCTAGCATAAGGGGAGGCATGATTGAGGCCTTGTGGAGAACCGGCTCAATGCAACATTTTATTGGC
Organism: Viscum album; assembly: GCA_963277665.1. NCBI lineage: Eukaryota > Viridiplantae > Streptophyta > Magnoliopsida > Santalales > Viscaceae > Viscum > Viscum album. Next base: position 283,474,147 of record OY728153.1, on the reverse strand, counting down.
TTTATGGTTGGGATGATATAAACTGGTATCAGAACAGTTTCTTTTCCTAGTATTTTCTATTTGGGATATGGTATTTGGGAGTATTAGTAATGTGTTGGAACCGGTGATTGATATCTGGCTAGTGCATCGATGAAACGTGTTCAGGTAGGATTTCTTGGTTTTTAGGGTTTTGGATTGTTGTTCATATTTTTCAAGGTTACATTTGTATATTATTTTTTCCTTGATCATCACACATGTTGTGTGTGGATTTTATGATGTTTTGAGGTTCTCTGGTTCTTTATAATTGGTAAGTGGTCAGAGACTACTTTTTGATTCTTTGCCAATAATGGCTGGAGGTGTCTAATGCATCATGCTGGTCACGTAGGATTCACATCATATAAGACAAATAGTATGTTACTTTACTAACGAATGGAGACATCAGGTCTGCATACACACACTCTTTACTTTTATGGCATGTTATGTGGGTCTATATAGATTCATTTTTTATTGAGAGGATAACGATTTAGTTCTCATGCACCTCTTTTGCTGCAACTTATTAGGTCGATTGGGCATGTGATGCCCTTTTGATGTCAACCATTTTGGGCATTCTTTCTCTGCCCTCTTGTTATCTATACAAATAATTGTGTACGATACCGACAGGAACTGGGATTTTTCTTATAAACTAAAATTTAAGGGGTGATTCTATATACAGATACTGAATGAATGTTAGTTTAGATTCTCTTCATCTTGGGTTGTGATTTCTAGGGAGTGGTTCATTATAAGGACTCTCAGAGAGGATCAGGTCCCTTGTATATTGGTTTTTCGGTTTTGACCTTCATGGGTTGTTTTTATCAATACCTTCATTGAGTGGTTGGATATTTTGCGCTAGGTGGGAGATCTAGAGATCATTTATTTATACATGAACCCTTGTAGATCGATGGCTGTTTTATCATCGTGAAACATGCATGAGAGGTTGGCATGTGTTTTCCGATGCAGTTTTGCTGGTGATCATTGTTTAAACTCATTTCATGATTGAGGCAGAGTAGGTGCTCATGTTTTTTGTTATAGGCTTGTTTATGCCTTCCTCTTTTGATCAAGACACCTATGGTGCTCGAATTTTTAGACTACCTTCGATTGGAAGAATAGTTTGGGTGTCTGTCTTGGTCGACCATTGTTTCTGCTATTTTTAATATAGTCAGACTATGGGTAGAAGCTTGTGGATCGAAATGAACCATGTGTATGTGTTATGTGGAAAAGATACACACCGGTTGCGCATGGTATCGTTTGAATATAAATCATTGTGTGGCTTGGTGCGAGCTGGTGAATGATGGTTTTCAATACTTGATGAGGGTTTAGACCCTTGAAGATGTGTTGGGATGTACCTGTATAGTAGAGGCGACATCATGGAATGAATTAGGTATAATGAGATGGTGAATCATGGTGAAATCTTGTTCAGGTTGATATGATATTAGTGAGGATTTGAGAGAGCTATGTACATAGTTTTTTTGTACAATCATTGAGAACTTTTATGTAGATATGATCTTTCAAAATTTCGATTCATCTTGAGTATATTGAGAGCTCTTCTGCCGTTCGATGAGCTCATTTATTTTTTTTCTTTTTAATGTCTTCCTTGGCGAGGAAGAGGGAACCTTGTTAAGGATGCTCTTCAAGAGCGGTGCAAGGTATGAAATATCGTGGGGAGTGCACCTTTATCCATTTGATGGTGGTGAACCTTTTTTTTCTATTGAACTTAGGAGTTTCCAATGGGATTTTGTGCTCACAATTTTCTTTTGTGATGATGATAAATGTATTTCTATGGTGGGGACTACAAGATCGTTAACATTTAAATGTCTTTTATGTTGAAGGAAGTTGATAACTCTATAAGGCTGGTAGATTGACAGTCAAGATTGATTGGTTGTGCAGATGCTCGGGGTGAGATCTTGGCTGATTTTCTTTTGACGAGGCTTCTCGGGGATGAGAACGTTTATATTGGGGAGTTTGTGAAGACTCATGTTTATCCACACCATAGTTTTGAATAGAAATTTTAATTTCTAATGTCACATTCTTTTAAAGGTGTATAATGGTCATTTTACTCTATCATAAACTCGAATAATTTTTATGACCACTCTGTTGGACCTAGAATAGGGTTTATACTCTAGGACAGAAGTGTGGTGGAAATATGAGCTATTCAAATTTTATCAGAATGATTAATATTTTATATTATTAAAATAAAAATTTATTTATTCATGTAGGTTCATTTAGCCTAAAATTTTGAACAGAGCATCAGATTCAGATTCCTTCCCCACTGTTAAGTCCTTAATGGGGAGTTTGGAATAGGAAATGACTTAAATCGAGTCGGGCATTAGGGTCATCTTCGGCCCCTTTTTCCATCCTTTTATTTTTTTCATTCATTTTTTTATCGTATGTCATCCACTTTCTAGGGATTTTCCCCTGTGATTCAACTCATTCAATATGACCTAAGGTAGAAGAGGGAAAGGTATACAAATACTTATAGAGAACGAAAGTTTGGTACTATTGCGAATCTCTCGATGTGCTGAGTTGGATTATGACATCCGTGGATGGTGAAATAAAAGGTTGCTTCAGTGGGTTTTGCCCGCAGGTAGGCCTATATATGATTAATCCATATATCCCCTTTAAATGTGTTGTTTTAATTTCTTAAATTGTACATATTCTTTCTTGTGGAATTTTATGTCCATATCAATTATTTCGGGTGCAAAAATGGGGTTTCCAGTGATCTGAGGGTCTTCCCTCTAGGAATCCTAGGTTACACTGCTTGTGTTCCTGGGGAATGTGAAGTGTGTTCTTAATATTTGGGTAATTAGAAGTTTTTTTATGTACATATTGTGTACTCTGAGTACATATTGTGTGGTGGTATAGGGTCGTGTGTCCGGTTGGGTGAAAAATAACAATGGATTTTGGATTTTAGACAGTGCAATTCGTGTGCTTTGAAGTAAAAATTGTATACATTTACATAGGCCTATGCCATGTTTTTTTGGTCAAGAATAATTTCACAACCATGAGGATGGAAAAGAGAACACACAGTGTACTCAAATGTACATTTAATGTACATTTCCAGCTTTCAGTTTTTAGACATTTTGTGCCTTTGATGTCAGATTCGGGCTTGTGAGTAGTTCATTTCGACCATTTTGTCGCATAGATAAAAATTTTGGAATCATATTGATATTAATAGGTCATATAAATGGTTTATTTTTGGTTTTTATCTTAATTGAGAGTTTTTTATTTTTTTTATCATGTTCAATTTTCACATAAAAGTGAGACATGGCGTGGATGATTGGTTGCGGGTTCGGACCAACCAAGTTGAGACCATTGATATGAAATGAGCTTTGAGTTATCTCCCTTGAACTATTATTTTGAGGACATTATAGTTGTGGGATATTCCATTCTATCCTAAGAAGTCGTGAGACCAGACGCTTCAAGGATCAGCTGAGGGATGGCTTTGCTTATGTGAGGACATAGGGAGACCCTTGTATGATCTCTCTCTTATTTTCTATTGAGAGGATCCCTGTTGTAGGATTCCTCTATTATTCTTCTCTCATGGATACCTTGAAGGATCTCTCCCTTGATTTTTTATAAGGATCTCATGTAGTATTCCTTCACTCATGTTTACATAGAGGATCCCTAGTAGAAAGCCACTTAGAGTTTTAATTGAGACACCCAGAGCGTGCCTGTAGATAAACTGACATTGATTCTTATGTAAGGTATGGGTAGAGATGGTGTTAAGGTGTCATGTAGAACCCATGCCAAACTAGTAATCCCAAGGGGCTGTGATTTTAGTATTTTCTTGGGTGTTTGGTCCACCCTCGCTCTTTGTTATGTTTCGCATGTTTATTACCAATGTAGTGATGTTCACCAGAGGTGCTGCCTAGTTGGTGGATATTGAGCATTATTCAAGGCATCTTCTTTTCTATTGGGATGCCCAATTGTTCTTCATAGGATCCAATTCTCTGATTGGGATGCTCATACTTTCTTACCTTAGAACTAGCTTCTGATACATGTTATTTCTGATATTTTAATGGTACCCAAAGGTATTACCTGGGAGTTGGCTACTGAGCCTATATATATATATATTTAATATTGTTTGGGTGACCAGAGATGTTTCTTGATATAAAACCGATGAGCCTTTCCTGATGCAATTGGTTACATAAATGTTTTACACATATGAGTTGATTATGTAACCATATAATAGTGTAATTTATATGTGTTATATTTTATGCTAAAATGATTATATACCAGGCCAGACCCTAATTGAGTGTTATTCCTATGAGAGTGGATTTTTTTATGCCTGTGGGTGAGAATTTTGTTATGCAAGCGGGTGAGGATTTTACTATTCCTGTGGGAGGGGTTCTTACTTGCGTGTGGGTGAGGTTGTGCTATTTTGAGGGTGTGTTTTTCTATTCTTGTGGTTGAGGTTTTTTATTCCGGTAGGCGAGACTAATAAATGTGACAACTTGTAGAGGTTTTATGAGTCTCAGTTGGATTCATGGAATGGTTCTCCATATCTTCCGACCAGTGACCTTTTACAGGGTTGATATTTATTTAATGGTATCATTATTTTATAGGGTTGATTGTCAGTATACGTTGTCATAGTCAGTGATTGGAGGTGAGTATGAATGATCAAAGGTTTAGGATGAACACCCAATTGTGGTGACATATCATTCTTATAGATATAATTTCAGGATTGGATAAAGTAGGTACGTGTCGATGGGATTATGGACCCAGAGATAGACTTAATGATACATGTCTTAAGTCACACTATGTCTACCAAAATTCCCTTACAAATGATGTCATAAAGATCAGGATAATGGAACCTAGAATTGGATGCTAATGTGTTTTCATGTTGTTTGATACACATACCAATGAATATTCATATCTATGTATATAGGTATAGGTATGGGACTATACATGTGTACATATATAGTTATTTACATCCCTGGTGGAGCATTCTTTATTGATGGGTATTATGGACCAGGGATTCAACTATGGGTTCACGTTGGTTTTACATTCTGTTTAGTTGTGCTTCATCTTGGATGGGCATGTCAGTGTTGCATACACTATAATATCACTTTTATTCATTTCTTGTTGGTGTGGCCTACTGAGATTCATTCTCTCCCAAACATGTTCACCTCAGTTTATGTTCAGGCCTTTTTTTTCATTTCAGGTTGAACATAAGTTTCATGGTGGATAGGGCTGAAGCCCAGTTTTGCGTGATTGAGCAGAGATTCTCAAGTGGTTCTACAGATTAGGCAGCTACAGTTTTACAGTGTCTAGATATCGGGTATGTGGGTTGGGTCGGAGTAACTTGAAGAGCCCTATTATTTTAAATTTAGTTTCTTTTAAATTATTTTATCTGTATTATTGGCTATGTTGGTGACCAGTGATGTATTGTATTTCATGGTTGTTCAGGGATTTGACACTTTTTTATTATAGATTATTCTATTTCATTTGTTTCTTTCTTCCACATTCTTTTTACTTTATGTTTTTTATGATACATAGATATTTCTGTTTATCTATTAAAATGATATGGGGGAATAGTCTCCCTAAAATCACCACCTAGGCCATCACTGGTAGTCGGAAGCAGCTGGCATACATGGAGGAGCACATGAGGCCTTATGGTGAACCAGCTCATAGCACTGTATTAGTGACATTCAGGTCGGGACGTTACAAACTATTGCTTCAAACACCTATATAATGGGGACCCCCTGTGTGTCTCACAACAAATATTTCATGTTTTCTACCTTGATGTGACACCTCATTTAAGTCCCCTATTCTAAATACTTTTCTTCATGTTCTGAAATTTTATATCATGTCCAAATATGATAGGGCCCACAATGGATTAAAACAATTGGTTTTTTATAGGAATGGTTAGTAGAAATACCTTATATAAAATTTATGATTCATCTATTATAATTTTAATATATTTCCAAGGATAACAGAAGTTATGTGTTGAATAATTAGATTTTGATTAAAAAATTTCTCTGTGGATTTTGATAGAGATTTTTTTGATTATATAATGTTCTAAAACATAAATGTAAAGTAAATTTTTTCATTCTAATTCTATGTGAATAGTTATAAGTGAAACCTAGGGAATCTTCTATTTTCTTAGTTAATTAAGATGATGGATATTCATTTTTTCCATCTCAAAAACAACTTAATTTAAAGGGGAAGTTTGTTAAAGAAAGAGATGAAAAATATTTGTTTAATAATGTATCATATGATTAGCCAAGTAATTTTACCCATATCATTGTAGACTATATATTTTTAGAACTTTTGGTTTCAGGATTTATAATTACAATAAAGGGAGATAGTGATAAATTGAATATATCTAATATCATTATTTTTTAATTTCTGGTAAACATGATGAAAATCAATTGTTAAGGTTTTATTATTTTAACAATCAAAATTATCAAATACGGATCAATATTGTCCATTATATTAATGTTTATATCATTTATCAGTAAGATGATTGAATCAATTATGAAACACGTTAACATTGCAGCCATGTATGAACCTATTAAAGAAAATATAACACTTATAAGTGATAACACAATAAAAATAATGAAGACTGTATTTGATTACGAATCAAATATGATTTAAATTAATTCCTAGGATTATGCATAGGATGTTGAAATCTATTATTAAGAAAATAATGTTGAGAAGACTTATAAGAAGATAGAGGGTCGGTATCTTTATCCAAAATAAAATAAGCAAAATAAATACTCCAAATAAGTAGTTAATGGGTGGAGAAGGAATCAAGATAAAATAAAATAAGGTGATCCTATGTTTGGACTCAACCTAGAAGAATTATTATCCTTAAAAAACATGAATCCAAATTCAAGTGAATGAAATCATAGAAAAGAAATAGAAGAAGAAACACTATGGTTATAATGTAATTTATTCATTAATAAAGAGGTTTAGGTAGCTTCTATAAATCATTTTTTACCAAATCCTAATGATGGAATATATTTTTAGGAAATATAGTTTTTCCATGATGATGTTCCCTCTATTTTTGACAAGGGAAGTGTTGTTGTGGTGGATAATGAATCTGTTTTAGTTGGAAAATGTTTTTTATATCAACAGAACAAATCCTTGATGAAATTTAAAATGAATTATACGGAGATATATAAATTGACACTCTCAAAAAATTCAAGTTAAGATATTAAAGAATATAGAGATAATGAAATCTGAAAATATGATGAAGTAGAAAAAGTAGAAAAAGGAGTAGATGAAGAAATAGAAGAGGAAGAAAATTGAACTGTTGATAAAGAAGATTTCACATCTGATAATCCTCTATCGAGGAACTCACTAGCTTACCCAAAAAAATTATATTCATTGGGAAATCAAAAGGAGAAATTTGTTACTCAAGATAAAAAAAATATTCTATCATTTAATGAATATGAATCATCATTTAAGATGGATGAATAAGTCAGAACAAAAAATATAAAGGTAATAAAATAATAATTTTTGATAAAGTTGATATTTATGAACAAAATAATGCAAAAAAATGGATTAGAAAATCACATTCAATGAAAAAATGGAAATAGAACAAGAAGAAATCATAAACAGCCATATTATACCATAAAGAAACAATCAATCTGAGTCAGAATCAATGAATATGATCATAGCTAAGGGACACAACTATATCTTCCATACCATAAAAAACTTGTAGAATATGATTCCTAAAATTCCCTAGATTTAAAACCATAATTTATTTTCTTGCTGATAATCAATATAAAAAATGGATTTAGTCACTTATTTAAAAAAAATTATGATATATTTGGAGGTAGAATTCATGATCCTTAATAAAATTGTTGAGGATAAAAATATAATATGCAACAAGATGGTCAAATGGTATCATGATGTTGATAACGATATCAACCCTCATGGTGATAATTTTAAAAAGCTTAATATGTATTTGAATGAAATCAATGGTGATTTCAGCATTCCAGATAATGACATGGCCAATAGAGTAATGTATCCCAACCAGTTCAGATGTACAAAAAAAATCAAACTAAAGATATCATAGAATTACAAGGAAACATAAAGATTCTGCACAAAGATATTTCAAGATTCAAGGTATATTAATATGAAATTTTTGCGTTGAATAACCAGAATGATGTCTTTTTAAAAATAATTAATCCTCAGGATGAAACTGATAACATCCACAAAGAAATGATTCATATGAAAGACGAAAATATTAAAATTGAATAGGAAATGATACTAGATATAGAAAATAAAAAAACATTTTTAAGAATAATGTCTTAAAAATATTGAAGAAGATATGAAAGAATTCAAGAAATTTAAGACTACAGTCTGATACTTGATTATGCAGAAATATTAATTTCTTTTCATAAACTATTTTTTAATTATTTTGATCCAACATTTAGTGAAATAATTTTTCATTTATATACAATCTATTTGAATGTATTACTATTCTTAATTTGTTTTGTGTTATTTCATTCATCATATATGAGTATGTAATTTATTTTCTTGTAAAAATGTTTCTCTAAACCTCTTTTGGCATTACATGACTTTTCCCTATTCATTTATTAAAATCACAAAGGGGTGAAATTTATAAATAGTCGGAGAATCATAGAGATAGTGGGTGATGTTTAAATAAATTGAATAGGAATTATTTTAATGAGGAGAATATGATCCTTTGGGGAATTTCATATCCTATATAGGATTTTGTCATATAAATCACTTTATTCGGATGAGTTTTAAATTAATGGGAGATATGAATCACTATATAAATTATGAATTTGATGTAACTAAAAGATAATAAACGTATGTTTTTCAATGATATTTTTTATTCAAGTCATGTGTCTTGTGCATTCCAAAAAGGGGTTGTTTATAGTCAACTGTTTAATAATTAAATTTTCATTCTTTTTTTTTGAAATCACAAACTGTTTCATAAATACCAAATTAACTAATTAATTCATGTAAAATGTTTTTTAATTGTTTTTTGAAAAAACAATAATTTTTTCCGTTATTATATTTAGTTTAAATTATTCAAAAATATAAAACTAACTTATTCATTAAAATTATCATAATGAGTCTGGATCTAATAATAATCAGATTCACCTTTATCAAATAAAAATTAAAGACTTTATATCATGTATTCATACTGAAATTTTATTTATAATCGGACTTAACATCAAAATCGATAACATCAGAATCATACTCATAAATAAAATTGTAATGAAATTATCTAAGGAAATCCATTGGATTTATCGACTTTTAAATTATTAATATAAAAAAACATAATTCTATTGTATTGGAATACATTTTACACCACAAATGGTGTACATAAATACGACATTAGAAATTATGTTATAGTATGACTGTTAAAGTTCTAGGTGTGAAAGTAATCACGAAAACCCTAGATAAATATTATCGTTTGTGTATCAAGATAACAATTGGATGCATGCCAAAAAATACCTGACCATTCAAATATTTGGATGTGATGTGCTGATATTTTTTTAATTGCAACAATATTAGTGTGTGAGTGATATAAAGCATACAAGAGTGAACAACTTGTTCTTTATACCTGTAACATTCTTGAGTTTGTTTTTATATTTTCATTTTTCATCTGATTGTGAATACGAATGAGGGATTAATATTATTGGACAAAAGATATAAGAAATTCTTGATTGAGGGAATATGGGGATAACAAGAGAGAATATAATAATCATATCAAGGTCTCATGGGTATAGAAAGATAGAGAAGTCAATCATCGTATCGAGGTCACATGGGGATAGCGAGACATACATATATCCATATTGTGGGTTTTCCCTGGTAAGGGAAACACAAAATCACTTGTATGTATAAAAAAAGGTCTTTTATCCTTGTTTATTGGATACCCTTATCTTTGGGATAAATAAAATTATATTCATTTGTATTACTTTCCTCATTCCAATTCTTTTATTTCTGATACAATTATGACAAAAAGTTAATTCATTTATATTTATCTATCTATTTTTATATTATTTATCATAACAGCTTTTATTATGATAAAACATTTTTACTATGATTATTATTTTATAGAGAATCATTACTTTTTTACTAATTTTATTTATCCACACTATTGTGATTAAAATACTTTTTTGAATAAACTAATAAATCATCTATATCTATGAATACGATTATGTTGTGATTACATTTACCACTTATTGATTAATAGAATTCTATATGATATTTATATTGAATCAAATTTATCATTATGACATGTACAATACATATCGGAATCTACGTGATTATTATTCTATTTTCATCGGACCCATGGGCTATGTAGGGTTATCATCTAAATACTTAATCAGCGTTTTGAATATGATTTGTTTAAACTTATTAAACAATGTATCTTTTAAGTTTAACAATCAATATTTTTAAACATACAGTTCACCCAAATCATGTATTTATCTATCTACCAATACATTTATATCAAACAATTGTTACATTAAAATAAGTTTTTACCAATGGGAGACCTGTGTCAACTCATTTTTTCCCTTTACTAAACAATGTTTTATACTCGTTATGCTATTGAATTCAATTTTCAAAATTTATCTCTTCTCCTTAAAAAAATATCTTCTATTTTTTTGGAATACCCATGCCCAGTTCATTTATAGGGTTATTAACATATATATAAATATTATTATTTTTGTTTGTGGAGTTACATTTAACAAATCCACACACCATTTTCATGGGAAAAAATGACCTACAGATCATGCATTTAAACACATTTGAAATGGCATGGATTTGATAAGAAATTTGTTCTTTATTCTCTAAGGTTTATTGATTATATGATTGATCATGATCTATTCAAATCACATAAATTAAGTCATATGAAATTTTTCTAGGATTGCACTCTAATGCTTTGGGTAAATAGTTTAATCCCTATAGATGACAAGCTTTATGATTCCTTGGTGAGTAACATTGGATATTTTCATTTACGAAACCTTAGTGATTAACCATGGTAATAATTTTATTAATTTCTAAATTGAATGTTTTAGCCACATGTGAACTTTATGATAAATTTTATTTTTATTGTGATATGTGTTATTTTTCTTTTCTCCTTCTTTAATGAAATTCATCATGATCACATTAAACTATTTTTCCTTTATGGGATTCATGATCACATTATTTCTTTGATGTATTTACCCAGGATATGAGATGTATAAAATGTACTTAGGATAAGACCATTAGGATTTTATTAGTGTACATAAAATAATATTTTATGTTTTCATGTATTATATAAATTATTTTAAATAAACTAATCATTAAAATATCCTTTATATGTACCTTGTGATGGAAAATTATGTAAAAAAGCTAAGATTATATAGTTTGTATCAATGGTTGTTTTAGTTATTTGTAGTAATTAGGAATATAAATCCTTACTATGAACCCTAGAAAAAAGTATAAATATTGGAAATTAACTATATATTTTCGTAAAGTATTAAGTAAGTGGTTTTGAAAGAAATAAATCAATGTCTATATATGAACAAATGTATGTGGCTCTTAAATAGATGTATCTAGGGGTGACACTCAGATAATCCATATTATTCTAGACTCGATGGGGAACAAGGGAATGATAATATGCCTTATTAAACTAGTGGTTTGACACTCTTAGGGTGATATGTTCCATTTATCATAAACTTATAATGAACTATGACGGGGTATATATAAAAAAATTAATTTCTATTAATGAATAACATAATTATGAATGATTTTTTAAAACATAAAATTCTTTTAAAATTATATGAATCTCAAAACAAACATGATTCTCATTAAGGTTTTATTCATTTAGTAAATGATGGGATATAGGATGAACTGCATAAATGATGAGTGCAATGGATGATGTGCTAATGGACCTCCAATAAATGTTAGTATAGATTTTTTTTTGAGAATGATGAATCAACTATCTTGTCTTGTGAATAATTAGTTGTATCAAGTCCTGATACTAGATTCAACTCAAAGGTAACCACACTTCATTGAGTCCTTCATGTGATAATAAACACCTTTTTTAGTGGGTCTAACAACCCATTAATTTTTGAACTATATAGAAGGTCTATTGAATATATCTTTGAAGTACTCCATTGTTGAGAGCAAGAGAAAGTCACCCTAGAAGTATAAATCTTAGAAGGAGAAGCTGATTAGTGGTGGAAAATTATTAAAAAACCGATCCAAGAATGGATATTGACGTACATAGTATGAGGAATTCAAGTAAATCATTTTAAAAAAAAAATTCATTATATGGGAATGAAAATAGACAAGGAATTCAAAGAACTGAGGCATAAATATAATTAATTAGTGGGAATATATGAGATAAACCTTGCAATAAATTCTCAATACATATATAACTTTATTATGGATCCTATGATAAATGTTTATAGATTCATTGATTGACTGAGACCCCATATATAGAGGAATATATTTAATCAATACTATGAAAGCTATGAGGAGATTGTGTGTAGTGAAATAATGTTTGAACTAGAGTTCAGAGAGATGGAGTGACCACATATACAAAATTAAAAGAAGATATCAAGGGGTTCAAAATTAGGGAGGAACATTGAACACAAAAGCGGAGGAACGAATGGAAAACATCCCACATTCAATCTATGTAGGGAGAAACATATGGGGATCTACGTTCTTAAGAGTGAAAAATGTTACAGGTTTAAAATTCATGTCCATATATATTGTAAATATCCTTGTGAGTTGAATCCTAAACTTATCAACACTAACAACAAAGGGAATATTGTGGATGTCGAGACTGAATTCCAATGATTCATGATTAGATATATTAAGAAGTTTCACAATCACTATTTAAATCAAAATATAATGGATAAAAGTTACCATAAACCTCATCATAGTCATAGAGAGATAGGTCAATAATTTTCAATCAGAACTACTAAATTAGAAGCTCCAAATGATGTGGTGTAATATACTCTCTTTATTCTCTCAAAATTAGCTAGTACATTGTTTGATTTTGGTTCTATGCATCCCTTTATTTCATCCAAGTTTTCAAAGAATATATAATCAATCCTTGAACTTCTATAAGAAGTGTTATTATTCAACACTCGTATAGGGATTATCCAAAATCAATAGCATATAGATACTCCAGTGTTCTTTTTGGAAATCCCAATCTCTTAAAAAATTTAGTTTTCATTCCCATGTCTGAATTCTACAATATACTAGGGATGGAATAGATATCAATGTATAATGTCACAATCAATTGTAGAAAGAAGGAAATATCAATAGTCATTAATAGAGAACCTATAGTTATATTCATTGGAGATATATCTCAACCGGATCATGGTCTAAAGCACCTCTAATAGCCTTATGTAGGGATTTGATTGATGAAAGGGAAAAAGTAAATGAATTTATAAGAATAGAAAATTTCCACATTATTTTGGAATACATTGAAAAATTTCTTGATGTATTACATATGCATCCCCCACAATGATATGTAGTGTACGCCATTAAACTCATTCCTAGATCCAAAATGATATTAAAGACACTATAGAGAATGGAAAATGTTGAGCAACATGAAATAAATAAACAACAACATGATTTTTATGATAAGGAATTTATTCTGTCAAGTGTGTCTCCTTGGGTAGAATATGTTCTGTTTGTGAAGATGAAGGATAGATCAATGCAGTTTTTCATTGATTATAGAGAACATAATGGAATCACAGTGAAGAACAAGTATACTATCCTATGGATTGATGATTTTGTTGACTATATTCAGGGGGATCAATTCTTCTCAAAGATTGATATTTGATCTAGTTATCATAAATTTAGGATATGTAAAAAATATATTTCAAAACTTTCTTTTGATCATCATATTAGAATTATGAGTTTGTTATTATTCCCTTCGCCTTGACTAATACTCCTACTATATTTATGAATTTGATAAATATATTCTTTATGGTCTACCTTGATAATGTTTTGGTAGATTTTATTGATGATATTATGTTATATTCAAAAAATCACAAGGAGAATGAGGATCATAAAGGGTTATATTGAAAACTCTAAGTAAAGAGTGGCTATGTAGAAAATTAATAAAATGATTTTTTTTACAACATGTTTCATTCAATGGGACCATTTTAACCAATGAAGGAATGTCAATTGAACCTTCCCAAGAATATGGTTATAGAGGAGTGGAATCATCCAAGAATTGTTACTATGATTCTTAGTATTGTTTGTTTATTAAGTTATTATAGGATTTTTCTGAAAGAAAAAGCATGACACAAACTATGCTAACTCAAAAATAGTCTAGGTTCATTTAGAAAAAAGAGTGTGAAGAATGATTCCACGAATTGAAGAAGATATTAGTGACCACACATTTTTTATCTTTAATCCCTATCATTGAAGGATTTCTTATTTTTATAGATTCATCTCTAAAAGGGATTGGATGCATCCTTATGAAAAATCATAAGGCAATTCCTTATGCATCTTGACAGTTAAATCCTCATGAGTAGAACTATTCTAGGAATAAACAATAGCTAGATGTAGTTATTTTTCTCTAAAAATATTGAGGAACTATATTTATCTGGATAAATATGATATATACACATACCAATAAATAATTAATTATATATTAATGAAAAATTAATTAAACACAAATAGAGGAGACAGTTCCATCATTATTAAGACTATGTCTGCTAAATTCATTATCACCTTAAAAGATAAAACAATGACATTAATAAATTTTATCGGAAAGACCCTATTGTCCTATTAATGAAGAGGATTAAAGGATATCGGTTGACTAAAGACCTAGTATGGTTGGACAAGTGACTCATGAGAGAAGGGATATCATCAATCCTATCCCCAATGATTTATCAACTATAATTAATATAGATGATCAATAATGATCAGAGAGAAGATCCTTTGTTAATATTGAAGATAGAGGATATGAAGAATGGAAAGTATCATGAGTCCAATATTGATCAATAAGGTGTTCTAAAATTTTATAAAAGGCTATGTGTTCCATTGATTCTAGTGATAATGAATAAATCAATGGATGAAGCTCATAGATCTACATTCTCTATAAATAATGGAAGAATTAAAATGTATAGGGAATTTCATGATCATTATTTGTTGTATAATATGTAATGGGTTATTTCTGAAAACACTGCAAGGTGCTTGGTATTCTAGTAGGTGAAGGTGAAGTGAAAACTTCTTAAATGGGTATTGTAACCACTACCCATACAAACATGTAAGTTAAACAATATCACTATATAATTTTTCACTAATCATACAAGGCCATCCAACAGAAACAATGTGATATGGATTATAGTGGATTGACTCCTTAAAACTTCCTAGTTCATAATTATTTTGGATGATTTATATCATGTCTAACTTTCCAAGATATATGAAAATGATGTGGTGAGGTTACATGGGGATCCAATTTCTACACTTTATGATTGTGATCTATGTTCCAAATCTAACTTCTAGATAAGTCTTCAACTTCCTCTTAATATTGAATTGAATTTCAGAATAGCCTATCATCACCAAACTAATAAAAAATATGAAAGGTATATACAAACACATTAGGACATGATAAAACAGGCTCAATATATTTTAAAGGTGGATGGGATTAAAACAACCCATTATTTGAGTTCTCATACAATAATCAATTCCACTCAAGTATTAAAAGAGAACCTTGTGAATCTCTATATGAGAAGAGATTTAGAAATCCTACCTATTGAGAAGAAGTTGGGGAGAGAAAGATGTTTGGGCCTGATCTTGTGTAATAGATGGCAGAAATGGATTAAGTCATCTAACAATACATAAAAGTTGCTCATTCTGGGTAGAAGAACTATACTGACAACTGTCAATGGGACTTGGAGTTGGTTTTTGGTTATAGTGTTTTCATTGAATATCACTATAGAAGAGAGTCATTCATTTTTGGAAGATGAAAAAATTTATCCCTCTGTATATTGGACCCTATGAAATCCTTGATTTCTTAGGAGTAGTGGGCTATCGACAATCACTTCTACCCATTTGAGACCAATTTCATAAGGAATTCCATGTATCACTCTCAAGGAAGTACATACCGGACCCTTCACATAAACTGAATTTTGCAATAGAACAAGTAGAACGTGAAGTATCTAATATGGACTAGTCGGTATAGATCTTCGACTGTAGAGGCAATTTTCTATGGAACAAGACTACCCACCTCATCAATTTTATGTAGAGGAACCATAATTATGAAGAAGATACATGGTAAGTAGAGGAGTAAGTGAGATAGAAGTACCTACACCTTTTCTCAACTAAGAGAACATGTTGAAAATTTGAGGATAAAATTTCTTATGGGGGGGAATGTAACAACCCAAAATTTGTAAATAATATTTTCTTCCAGAAAATGTGTGTAATTTTATTCTACACAATAATACTTTGTCGAATAAATAATAATGTATTTTCTATAGAGTATGAAGTGAAATGTGACACTCTAAATTCGACCATTATATAACCTTTCGTCAAATATGAAAGCTGGTTAATATTACCATTGGAATATATACTTTTAGTAATAATTTTTATGTTATAATTATTGTTTATAAGTAGAAATTGAAAAGAATAGTTAATTCAAAAAAGGAGAAATAGTGGCCTCAACCCATAGAGTCATTCCGTATGAATCCCAATTGATATAAAACATAGGATAGAGGTAGTGTCACTAGGGTTCTTCTATGACCAATCCCAATATGAGCTTCGACAAGTGAACCTTGAATTAAATCACCTATAATAGAAGTTCATGTTGGTGGAAATTACCACTAGGTAAATGTAATCTGATCTGTCCCACAAATCTATCACTATCATACACATTACCCTAAGGTCATACAAGGGTTTTATAAAGAGATATGTTTCATGACGTTATTTAGGTAAATAGTAATTTCTTTGTATAAATAAAATTTTTATTCCATCAATTATATTTTAATAAATAAGGATTTTTATAGTTAAAATTTAGAATTATAAAATTTTGATAATTATTTTGATAAATGAACATATTTTTTTTAAATCATCATGTTTAATTATTTTTGGGTGAATTTTAGAGAATTTATTAAAATGAGTTATTTTTTCAGTAATAGTAAAAAGACAGTTTGAGTTTTTTTGGTATTTTTAATGACTTCATAATTAGGTCATAATGATATTATAACAAATTAACAAAAATATAAAACCTAAAACATTTTTATTTTATTAATTGAAATTATTTTAATTGATTTAAATCAATTTCAAAACCTATAATTTACTTTTCAAACTCTAAAAATGGAAAATTTGACAGTAAAAACATTTTTTTGTGGAAACTTGACTTTTCCATGCCAAAAAAATCAATATACCTTTTTGATCGATTATTTTGGGTTCAAATAGCAAAAAATATTACCCAAATATCCAAAACCATGGGAAAAACCATGGGAAATCCAATGGTTTTTCATCTTCTATAGCATAGATTTTCAAGACCTATATATGGAAATTATTAAAAAAAATCATCCATTTTTGCAATGATTACCCACATATTTCTCCATTTATATTCACTCACAATCCATCCTACATAACATTTTTCAATTTTTACCTCCCAACTGGTACCCCCAAGGTGACCTCAAGCCCACAATGTTCCTCTCATCAAGATCTAGCAGTAACTCTTCAAGTTAAGGGAATTATCTTAGGTTTCTATTCAATTCAAGAACATATTTTCTTATAAATATATTAATGATATCTTTACTCTTCTGAATTACCCTATTTCAAGAACCCTAACATAAAAAATATGTTTTATAATACTTATACCATTTCCTCCCATTTTACCTTTTTCTAAAACCACATTTTACACTTGTTCTACGTCTGAATGTACTTCTCAAAATTTATCTTTTCTGCATAAGAAATTCTTTTTTATTTTCATTATATGAGTGAAAAGATCCCATTATTTTCTTGGGATATTAAACTCGATTTGAATATTATTTCTTTATATTTTTTTATTTAAACATAATATTCCCAAACTCCATTTTTATATTGTAAAAATGAAATTATGATCATGTAATTATGCCCTTATGAAACACCGTGATTTTGATTAAAAACCCATTAATAATTCTACATGGGTTATTAATGAAATGATTGATTATTATCTTATTTGATCACATAAAATGGGAAATATGAATGGAGTTTCTTGATAGCACTCAAATTCATTGGGTAACTAATTTAATAAATAAGGATGACTTTGTTTATGATACCTTGGTTAATAACCATGGTAATTTTCAATTACAAAGCCTTGGTGATTAACTGTGGGGATATTATTATGAATGTCTAAGTTAAATTTTGTATCCACCTTTTGATTTTATGATTCATGTTATTTTTAATATAATATGCTTTATATTCCTTTTCTCATGTCTTAATTACATTCCTCATGTTTTTATTTATATTCCACATGATCACATGTAAACTGTTGTCCCCTACTGGGTCTCATACTCACCCATTTCATTTTATTTATATCCTAATGATTTGATATAATGTAAATGATATTAGGATGAACCCATGCCAATTTAATAAGTTAATTTTAATAATATTTTTTATGATTTCTCATTTTATGTACCATATTTACAAGAAACAAAACATTAAAATATCCTTTGAATACATTCTATATTGAAATGTTATGTAATAAAAAGTTGGGATTCCATATAGAGTATCATAAAGGCATAGTGTCTTTGGAAACATGGATACATAAGTAACAGGTTCATATATGAACTACATGATTTGCAAGTATTTTTTTTTGTAAATTTAACCCTTCTAATACATTTTTTTCGTAATTCATATCTTCCTAGAAGAGGTGAAGGAAACATAAGAATGGGTGAGATTAGATGCTGAGTAAGGGAAAACAAGGGAGATATCAATATAATAAGAGAATAAGTATATGAGAACATGATAATAAAATTCTAAAACCATACATTGAATATCTTAGATCATAAAAATTAGGTATGGAATAAATCCTAGCAGTTCATAAGACATGAAACATTAGGTAATTTAATTGCATGAGACTTGAAAGCATACCATTTGTGTCGAACATGAAATTCAATTTTCCATTAAAGTCACAGACCATTAACAAAACTACAATAGTTTAATGAGTATACTACATAAACCGTCTTAGTAGGAATGGTTCAATCCCAATACTATTATAGTGGTTAAATTCTCTTACTGAACTGAGTTCACTCCCCATTATAGACCTGTTTATCTCATAAGATATTAATATCTACCCATTTCATAGGAGAGACATATAGTAATCACATATATCATAATTAAAATCATACACATGTGTTCCAAATTATTATGAAACAATCATCATATCATAACCCATTGAAATAAAATGGATTTCATAAACATTTCATCACAAAATAACATGTGGAAGAGGAACGAGATTAATATTCATTTCATCATTTAAACATAGAATAACCCTAGTAAAAGTAATGGGTTTCATATATATCTTGTAATAATAATCATAAACCACAAATGGAATTTTTAATGATTGTATCATTGGATCATATCCATAGTAATCAATTTGAAAATTTCAATGGATTTAATTATAAATGGAAAATGATTCTAAAAATAACACTCAGAACATTTCATGAGATAAATATCCATTATTGTTTGAAATAACTTATTAAAAATATAAAAAAACTATAAAATATGATAGAAAAAAATTTCATTCAAAGTAACCAGAAATAATTATAAGGGAATATTTAAATCCTTGAGTGGTTGTGATGGTGGTAAATTTTATTCATTTCTTACATGTTAAAATAAATATGATATTCCCCTTTTTTAAAAAATGTCAATAGTGCCTTATATAAAAAAGGGAAATATGGTTTCACTAAACACACTTTATAAAAAATTTAACAATTGGAATAATGTCCTTAGAAAATCATTGTATAATAGTGAAAACTTTATTCAGTTTTTTTAGAAAACATGGACATAGAATAAAACATATTTTTGACCAATGAGATAAATAATGTTAGTTTTTCTTACATGCATTATTTTGGGTTATATAGTTCATAACGAGATTAAAATTAGAAGAAGAAAAATTTATTTTCCATAAATATAAATAGAAGAATAAAATTAATAAGTTTCTTGAGATATATAATTTATGATTTCATCATCAGATCGTAATCTTTAATAATCCCAATAAAACATTGTTATTGTATTACAAAATCCTTACAAAATTAGTTAATTTTGAATTATATGACCTAAGTAATAAATAAATTTATATGGATAGGTATATAAAATAATTCTAATGTGACTAATAGTAAAATTTATTCATGGGATGTATATAAACTACAAAAAAAGTGGTGAATATGACATGAGTCCCCTAGAAATAAATGTGATACGAAAATTCCTTACCTTAAGTCTCAAAATCCATCGTAATTGATCAAACCTCATGTATAATAAATATAGTATTATTATAAAAAAATTAAAGGATTATAATGATAAATATCCTACCATATATTATTTACTTATTCACTTTTATTACCATTTTATTAACAATTCCATGTAAAAATCACATTTTAGGTATTAACTATGTCATTATTTTAATTTATCTTTATTTTGTTATTATTAAAATATTTACTTTGATTATGATTCCACAATCACATGAATTTTATCTAACATATACATATCATATATAATCAATACAAATGTATTGAATATAATCCATTAATGATATAGATAGAAAATTAATTACATCGTTCATGGAGGCGGTAGGTCATATATATCCATGAATGTTAATTCAATTTTATTGATGGATGAAAGGAAACAGAGGTAAATAATATGTAACATTAGTGAATCATTATTATTTTATATATATTTTATATATTCTATAAATCTATATTTATAAACATCTATGTAAAAATAAAACGAATAATGAATAATATTTGTTTTTGGAGGTTGTTGCCTTCACCTACACACCATCAATGTTATCCTTTTCCAACAGGTTGGAAGGTAAGAAGATATATGTTATATTATAATTATAGAATAATAATTATGTTCTAAATATCTTTAAAATATCATAAATACACAATTATATCCCTATGTGATAGGTGGTTATGGAAAACTAATTACATCGGTTAACGAGGCAGTAGCCCATTATACACACGATTAACGATTTTCTTTCCAATTTGATGGAAGAGGAGATGAATGTAGGTAACTACACTAACATAACAAAATATCATTATATTAGAGATAATTATGTTATTAGATAAATATTATAGAATAATATTTTAATTATTTGGGATATTATATGAAATAAAAAAACATTGTTAAGAATGATACCTCTTCTTCAGAAGACCTCATCAGGTTAGCACCAAAAGCCTTATTTAGAGGTTTTAATAATACAAATAAGGACTCTTATACATTATGTTTGTATTTAGGAATCTATTTGTGTAGGTATTTTCAAGCCAATGGTATTTGTGAGTTGGTAGAGGATAAGAGAGGAGAGGGGATGTTCTTTTATTTGTGGGGAAAATTACCCACATGGAAACTAATTGGAAATATCCCAAAATTATCCCAAAATAATCCCAAAATATAGACATTTACCAACCATATTCATTCATAAGACAACATATTCTAATTTTGGGTTTTATACATATTATTTAAGTCTAAAAATTAGTATTTTGATATTTTTTTATCATTAAACTTACCCAGATTTGTTGGCCAAACACCCTGGTAGACTAGTTTTAACATTAACCGTGGTAATTTATTTATTTATTGTTTTTTCTTATTCATTATAACTAAATCAATTTATTCACCATATTATATATTATAAATTATTATCAATTAAAATATGGAATCCATTTTATTAAATTAAATTAATTTAAAGGGTATTATTTAATTTAAAATAAAACTCACAAACACGATGAAAAAGTGGTTTTCCAATGAAAATGTTTTCATAAGTGTAAAATGTTTTAATATAAATACAAAAGATAAAATTAATTAATTTGATCCAAATTGTATTAATTATAGTATAATTGAAAAATAAATTAAATGATAATAATTTTAATTTTAATTTGGATTTGTAAATTCCATAAATTGAAAGGTAGTTTTAAATAAAAAACAGTATTTTTCAATATTTTTCAAAAAATATTTTTTTAGAAAATTATTAAAAATTCCATCAACGATAATATTTTGATGATGTTTTAAAAAATTATTCTCATTCAATATAATATTTTTTTATAATTTGTATAAATTAATTATATTTTTTGTTCAAAATACGTAGGAAAACCATTTTTGTTGGAAAAATGCATTTCTGAAACATATTATGACTTTTCTAGAAAATATATTTTATTTATAAAAAAAACCATTTAAATTTTATTAAAATTTATTTTTCATATATATACCAGAAAATTTAATTTCATTGTTATAATAATAATGTATAAATAATAATAATAATAATATTTGTATATTACAGCTTGTTAAAAGTTATTGTTGTGTGTAACATAAGCTATCAAATAAATTAAATTTATTTGAAAAAATAAATATTTAAAAAAATATCAAGGTATTACATTATACGACTATAAAATAAATTTCCCAAAAAAAATATTTGACGTTGATATAAAAAAATAGTGATACTTCTTCCTCAAAACATCCTTAGGTTCCCAAGTTGCTTCTTCGAATTTCAGATTCCTCTTGATTACATTAACCATACGAGCTTTCTTTTTCCGTAACGCTTTATATCTATGATCACATATTCAAACCAGTTGTTATTCATAGTAAATATCATTATTTAGTTATACAATCTTTATGTTCAGTATATTTGATGGAATAGGAATGTATTTCTTCAAGATAGATATATGGGAAACATCATGAACCCGAGAGAGGTTTGGTAGAATCACTAAGTGATAAGCTACAATATCTACTCAATAAAAAATTTCAAAATGTCTAATATACCTAGGTGTAACCATTATATTATTCCTTAATATTTTATCTCCATTCTATGGGAAAATTTATAGATACACTTTATCATAAACTTTATATTCTAGATCATATCAATGATTATCAACATAACATTTATGTTGAATTTTTATTTCTAATATATGTTTCATAATGTATATAACCATCCCTATCATTTCATCATCTAGTTCTGGTCCCAATCTATTTCATTCACTAACATCATCCCAACACATTTGAGTTCAACACGTTTTTCCATTGATGGTTTTATAAGGATCAATCTAAATTCTTGAGTGAATTTTATTGGTGTAAGAACACCTGACTAGAGGATGATATTGATGTCATCCACCTTTGATGTCCATAGGACTGGATATCAACATATCCTTATGTTATTGAATTATTATATAATAAGGAATACTTTTATATGGATTATATGTAGTTAATACACATAAATCTATGCAAGTATAATGTTGAAAACATCACAAGAACATTGTGGTGATCCTCAGATCCTGGCCATATACAATAAAATTTATTAATCTATGAAACTATAAATATTCATTAATGTATATCTTAAAAAGATAATCATGAGGTAAATATTATCTAATCATAAATAAGTGTTTTGACAACCTAAGGTGATCGATTATAACCCATATAGAATTGTGCCCTATAATTGTTTTGGGGAGTCCAATAACAAAATTCATATTGATGTTTTGTATATTCTATTTATATACAGGTAATGGTTATCACATCACCTAATAATTTTTTCTTCCCAACCATAACTTATTGACATACCATGAACCAATATACAAACTCCATAATATCTCTCTTCATGCTATAACAATCTAAATACACTTTCAAATCATTATACATCTTTCTACTTCAAATGTTAATAGAGAATGATGAACTATGTTCTTCCTCCAATATCACCTTCATCAAATCATGTATTTGTGTCACCCATACGTGATTCCTAAATCATACCATTCCATCATAATGAAGTATAAAATTAGGAACATTTATAACAATCTTCTATATGCCTATATCGTTTTTTGTACCACTTTAATCTTTAAATGGAAATATGGTTGAACACTCATTTGAGAAAGATAATATTTATCCCCTTTTTTTAATATTTCTAGATCAATCCATTGAAAATACATAAATTTTGGGTCTTTTTCTATCTTCATCATAGATAATCTGGAAGAATCCTTTTGACTCAAAGCATGACCCGACTTTTTCACATTTATATGGAATAAATGTATTGAGTAGTCATAATATTTAATCAATTCCAACCTTATTTTGTAGTTTATATTCAACTACTTCTACATGAATATATACTTTAAACATTTAGAATTAGTATATATATCATCACTATCTCTGTAAATATAATTCCTATATATCATTAATTAAAAAATTACTACAGCTATCTCCTAATTATGAGTTGGGTAATTTTTTTCAGGAACTTTCAATTATTACAAGGAATAATCTATAACCAATCAATTTTAAATTATAATGATATTAATACCTTCTTTAATGAATCACTATAGATTAAAAACCCATCTCCGCTAGAAGGTAATGTAATAATAGGTGCACTCTCTAACCATCTCTTTAGTTCTATGAAATATTCCTCACATTCATCCATTCATAGGAACATGGCTCCCTTCCTAGTTAATAATGTGTATGGATTGGAAATACTTTTGAAAGTTTCCACAATGTGTTGATAATATCTATACAATCCAATAAGACTACAGATGTTATTCAACTTGTATGGTATGTTCCAATGTTTAATAGAACCTGTCTTTAATGGATCCACTAATATACCCTCACTTGAGATTTTGTGACCCAAAAATAACTCCTTTTGTATTTAAAATTAACACTATGTAATAATTTCATAAATTTGATCCATATATAGGGTATTCAGTAAAATTTTCAAGGGATCTTCAAGAACTTCTTTCTCTTTTGGAAAATATTGATTTCTCAGTGAAAAGTAAAAAATACTGATTACAAACATTATTTTCATTTTATCAAAATATTTAATATAAGAGTCCCAATATGTTTTTCATATGATTTCATTTAATATAAAAATTATTTAATTATATTTAATCAACGTAATTATTTTTTAATAAACTTTATATTGGGTTTTAATATAAGTTTTTTTTGGGTTTAAATATGGGTTTTCCTAAGTCATGTTTTAAAATGCATTATGTTTAACCTTTTAAATTAATTAAAATAATCCCAAAGGGGGATTTTTTTAAATAAAATTTTAATTATATATCAGTAAATACTGTTTTAGTTTGATATATATTAATTATTATACATGTATTTGATATAAAATAATATTTTTCTAAAAAAATATCTTCTTAAAAACTAATCGTCTTGATGAGCCTGTGTGATTAATATTAAATTAAATTTTGACACCAAGGTGAACTAAATTTGTAAAAAGGGATTTCATATTTGGGATAATTTTAATTTTAATTTAAATTAATTTCAATTTATTTTGTGACATAAGATATTAGTTATATAAATCAAAATAAATTACAATGATTAAAGTAAACATGAGTTCACTTTGTGGTTAAATTTTTAACATATGTTGCCAAATATCCAACAAACATGTCCAAAAACCATTGGATGACCATATTTTGAAATAATTTATTATATTATTTATAATGTAAAATTATTAGGGCAATATTAGATGACAAAAACTTTGGTTAGCTTTACTCGTTAAAAAATTTACAAGTATTCCACTCACCCCACATATAAAAGGCATCCCCCTCTCATCCTTTCTTCACACATGTTAATTCGTTTGGATCAAAAAATCCGTAAAACTAACTTCTAAACTTCCCTCATATAATTAGATAATCCTATATTTGGGAAGAAATCTAACTAGGTATGGCCTTTGGTACAAATCAAAAGGAGTTACCCGAAGAAGAGAAAGATAAAGACACGTGTTATGAATCAGATTCAAGGTTGGTGACTTCATCTCTGTATCATTTTATAGATTCATATCTTGATATCATACACATATATTATTTTAAAAGGTTTATATAAATCTCCTTGAACATGATCATGAATTCATTTATTCTCAAGGAATTTAATTTATTGTTTAATGTTATTCATTCATGGGGCTAATGACTCTAATATTTCCAAATAATAAGAGAATTATCCTTAAAAATCATATTTTAATGTTTTTTCTTCAATATATATTTCTATTCCATGACCATGTTTTAAAAAAATATTTTAATAATGTTTTCATATTGACTTCCAATTATTTATAAAGTAATTTTATATGATATTTTTAATGGTTTTAATAAAAATTATTTTTACATGTTTTATATAAACATTTTAAAAATGATAAAAAAACACTTAACATAGAAGTTGAAAAAAAATTTTCCACCACCATAACCATTATGTAATCTTAAGATTAAATTTCAATATATTATTATTTATTGTATTAAAAATCTTTTTCCATTAATTTTGAGTTATTTTGGTATTGAAAAGAGGTTTTCAAAAGAAAAAAATATTTTTATATCAAAATGGTTTTTTAAAAGAAAAGGATTTGTTGATATCAAAAATTGACTTTTTTGAGTTTAAGTTGTTTTTTAAAATGTTTTATGATTGTGAATTGAAGAAACAAATTAATCAAGATTCTATATTGAATATTTTATGTTGGGTGGCACATATACCACTGAGTGAGCTGATTACAACTATATTGTAGGGTGAACTAGATAGCATCGGGTGATAAAATTAATGATTATATGATGGGGTTTCGTAGAAAGTACTGGGATAGCCTATTATAGCTTAAATGATTGGTGTAACAAGATTGTGCTCTAATGTATTGGGTAATGTCTATAGTATTAAAAATAAATAAGATAGAAGTTACCCAAGGATTCCTCCTTAATATTTAACTGGGATCTAGTTACTTTGGAAACGAGTTTAAAATGAGTTAGAAATGTTTTTCTCTATGTTATAGAAATGGGTTTTTAATTTCTTGATTTGGGGTTTTATTATTTTATTTCAGTAAAAATGGGAATTTGTTTCACGTGAAAATGTTTTATATCATATACTCATTGAAATTTATAGATAAAGGAATATGTTATGTAATCTTTAATGTTTTTAGTGGATTAACAGTTTCCTTTATTTTATATCCCTTATAGAGATTTTTTTGCACATACAACATTTTTAAATGTTTTTGACATGTATGAGAAGGGTATGAATGAGTTAATTTTCAAATTAATGAAGGGATATCATTAAATAAATAATGTTTTGTTTTAAAAAGTTTCATATGGTTGAAAAAATAGATATTTAATGGAACTTTCAACTTCTTATTTACATGTTTTTTTAATGTATAAGTTATCTCTTAATTCCACAAAACCCTAAACCTAAAAGGATCCTAAAAGTGAATGAATGTAAATTCATGAATAAGACTAATGATTATATAATGTTTAATTTTGGGTCCTTATATTTGGTATCATATGGAAGATTTAAATAAATTTAGAGGTTATGATAATGATAATAGCATTAACTTGAAATATTTAAGCTTATGGTCAAATTAAAATGTTATTGTATTTGAAGATCACCATGTTTATTTTCCTAAAATATTTATATTCAAAATGGTTTTACTTATATGAAATAATAATGTTGTAGTGGGAAAGAACTACAGGGAAATCATTCTTTAAAATAAAAATATAGTGATGTTTGGAATAAAAAAAACATTTTCTACAGCGATGGATGAGTTGAATCAAGATATAATTGGAAGTTTTTTCCATTTCAAAGAGGAACCTAATCATACAAAACTAATATTATCTATTATGGATCATTTCATAAGGCAACATCCCCTATATTTTAGTTCATAATCTAATCCCATTATTTCAAAATAATTGATCAATTATCTTGAAAATATATTTGAAAGCATGGGATATTTGGAATGAAAAATTTAACACTTGTTCTTTATCATTTTGAAGGTGAAACATATCTATGGTGGTATTTGGTTATGAATACCATAGAAAAAAAATCATAATTCCACGGAATGGGAAACATTGAAGGGTATTTTTCTTTATGAATATTTCTCTATGGTTTCTTTGCATTGAATAGAAAAATATTTTCCTGAATTGAGGCCCACTGATAATGATTTTGTTGCTATAAAAGAAGAAAAATTCAGAATATTGGAAATTTATCTGCTAGATTTTATTCAGGACACTGATCATAAAATTAATAGATTTCACTCAGGGTTTAGACCATGTTTATGATGAAAATTTACACACAAGAATCTAAAAGTTATGAGATATTATCTCATTGTGCTGAGAAAGTTGAGAAAGTGTTTATTGACACATATAATCCTCGACATGAAAATAATCTGAAAAGGTCAAGGTGATGGGAAATATAGAATGAACCTTTTAATTAGTATGGATTTATGCATCTATAATGTTTGAATTGTGGAAAAAAAAATAATTCAAGGAATGATTGATTGGATCTAGGAACCATTTATTATGTAGTCCATTTGGTGTCATGGATTATTACTATAAAGAAAACAGTACTAAACAACCAATTAATTGTATATCTAGTTGTGATATAATTAGGAGGTGTTTTAGTTACAGTGAGTAGTGTCAATATTCTAATACATTTATGAAGTTCGTTTCATAGGATGGAAATCAATATGGTCGGAAATAGAAATATCTAGAGATTACATTTGATACAACTATAGATTATGTTAGGCCATCAAATAATGTATTGATATGTATTCTACTTGTGTATTAAATTTATTCAAATACGTTGTTCATCTCTAGATATTCTCATTCATTTCTTTCATATATATTTTCTTATTAATTAGGAATACCACCTATTGAAATTTAGATAGATCTTTTTGTGAACACTTTGGGTGGAAGAATTAAATAAACCAAGAATTTTTAAAATATTCTTATTGTTATTAGTTGGAATATATTTATTAAAAAACAAATTTAAAAAGACATATTAGTGTTTTATATAATTGTTGGTATATATTGGTTTTTATTTTATCTTTCTAATATAGATTTTAGTGATAATAATGTTGAGTTCAATGATTTCATGTCTTTGATTACATACCAAAAATATGAGAATTTGATTAGGGGTGGAAGTGAAAGGTACCTATCTCACATTGTTAAAATGAATTTTATTGTTCAAATTACAGATGTTCCATTTTTAAATGATCACATGGATGTATTTACTATTGACTTACATGTGTTTTTCTTGATCATGAGGTTGAGTTTACTATTTACTTAATACATGATGTTATACCTATTTCTAAAGACCCTTATATAATGGATCAAGTGATACTTTTAAAATTGAAAAATAAATTTTAAGAGTTATTAAATAACAGTTCCATTAATCTTAGAACATTAAAATGTGGTGATCCTATCTTGTTTGTAAAAAATAAAGATTGTTAAATGAGGCTCTTCATTTATTATATATTATTAAATGACATCATTGTTATGAATAAGTACCCTTTTACTCATATGGATTATTTGTTTGATCAATTCAAGGGAGCTTAGTATTTTTTATAGTATTATGTGAGGTTATGGTACCATCAGTTGAAAGTAAAGGAAGAAGACATTCATGTTATTCTGTTTCATACTAGATATGTTCAGTAATATTTTTTTATTTTATTTGTATTATCTATTGTGACTAAATTATTTATGGATCTTATAAATATATTTCTTATGATTTATTGAGAAATTTTATGGTTATTTTATTGATGAAATTTTGGTATATTATAAAATTCAAGAGGAATATTGAAGAAATATAAGTGATCTTTTCAAAAATTAGAGGGGAAATGTGTGGGAAATTTAGAAAATGTGAATTTTAATTATAAAAAATTTATTTTCATAGACATATTTTATCTAAATATGGAAAAACATTTCCCCTACAAAAAACTATTTTATAATTTCAATATCTCACAAATACCATAAAGATTCATAGTTTTTTAGATTACTGGGTTACTAATCATTTTATTTTTAAAATGTTTCTCAGTTGTCTAGACCCTAAATAAGTACGCTAAAAAAGTAGATATTTTTTTCTTGAAATACAAATTTGATTACTATTCTCATGAATTTAAAAGAATATTAGTGATTGATAGAAGTTTTGGAACTACGTTCTAGAAAGGAATAATTCATCATCTACTGTGATGCTTCATTGAAAGAACTCGGTTATGTAATAATACAGAATTAACACGTAATTTCCTATAATTTTCTTTAGATTAAAACTTATGAGTTAAATAACTATACACATGATTCATAATTATATGATGTTTTATTTTTTTAAAAATTTTAGATATATTATTTTTATGGAGTAATGTGTGGGATATATACTAATTAAAAATGTTTGAAGTATATATTCACTCATAAATAATTGAAAATTTGATAGATAATATAGATTAACTAATCAAAGATAATGATATCATGAATTATTATCATCGTAGAAAAGAAAACAATGTTTTTGATGGTTTGAGTCAAAACAATTGTTCTATATTAATCATTTTATGTTTGGAATTAGACCCTTTTTAATGATTTGATACATTTTCTCCAATAAGTTTTGGATGAAGGGTAATTCTATATTTTTTATGTTTTAAGTGATGATGGAATTGTAAAATATATTTAATATAGATCCTAAGGTGGATTAATTATTATTGGAAAATGTATAATCTATTAAGATGAGCTGGTTTCATGATTCTAATATTCCTGAATAAGGTCTTTTACATTTTTTAAAATTATTATGTATTTTTTTTATTCCTAGTCAAGGAAATATTTTCTAACAAAAGCTCATATTTCTCTATTTTCCATTCATCTGTGAATCCCTAATATATACAGAGACCATCTGGAGTATTGCTAGTGGGATATAATGAAAATAGATATTGTTAACTTCACCATGACGTTTTTAAAATGAAATCAAGTAATATTATAATGATAGTTACTAAATGGGGTAATTTAACCATTAAGAGTGTCATAGTGGAAATGAGAAAATATAGTTATATTTTTCTTAGTGGAATTTCCATGGACATTAGGAAGTAACATGCGATTTGGGATATTATTGATCGGTTAACTATATCTGTACATTTCATTCACATTTTAGAGACAATGAATTTATATTATATTTCTTGAGTGTATCTAAAATATTTGGTACAGATATATATAGTTCATATTACCATTATATCAAACTATGACCCGAGGTTCACATCAACTTTTTAGAAAGGTCTTCTGATGTAGTTGGGTACTAAATTAAATTTTATTACAACATTTCATCATTAATTCAATGGAATGTCTATATGGATGATTCAAACAATGGAAGATATAATTCGTTATTGTTAATTTTATTACAAATGATGTTGTTATAACTATAATTCCATAGATGAGTTTTCTTAAAATAATATTTTTCATTCAATTATAAAGAGAACACAATTTGATTTAATTTATTCAATACGATGAAAAAAAAATTTGATGAAGTGTGATAAAGAAATCATATGGGAACATAGATGTTAGAGGAAATGGAAAATAATTTGTAATTTATTTAGTGACACATGAGGAAAATTCATATTATATAGAAACTTTATTCAAATAAAAAGAAGAAATATCATTCTTTTGAAGTAGCTCATCATGTCTTTCTCAAAGGTTCTCCATTTAAAAGTGTTATATGTTTTGGTAAAAAGGGAAATCATAGTCCATATAACATTATAACATATGAAGTTTCATAAAAATTCTTATTATTTTCTTACTGAGTGGATTTTCTCCCTTGTTTATCTCAAGTATACAATGTATTTCATATTTCAAAATTAGTGAAATATGTGCCAGATTCAACTCATTTTATGAGCCCTATAGTATTTTGGTTGAAATGGAATCATTCATATTAGGAATATAATGTATATGTTATTAACCTAAGGGATAAATTGTTTCATAATACTTTGATCCACTAGTTTAATATTTTTTGAAAAAACTATATGGCGGAAGAGGCAACATGGGAATCAGAACAATCTATGAGGGAATGATTTTTAAACTGGTTTAATTAGTGAATAATGTTATGATGATAGAATTTATAAAAGGGTTTATGGATTTAACAACCCATTTAATGATATAATAAATAATTTTAGTTATTATTATGAATTATATAGTTACATTAGTTCTAAAAATATTATGTAATTTCTAAATCAAAAAGTAAATAGTTTAACAAAATTATTTTCTTGTAAGGTATTCTAAATGATTAATTTATAATTTTTATAACTTAAATAAAATAAATTTAATATTATTTTTGAAATCTTCATATCAAAATTTACATTGGGTGAAATGTTTTTACTTTTTGGAAAATTTTGACTATTATATGAATAGTTAAATTTACTGATTTTTTAAAAAGAATTTTCTTTTTAATAAATTAATTTATTTAAGAGTCCCAATAATTTTTTAATTTTATTTAAATTAATCAAAATTTTATTTTTTTATTTAATAAACTTAATTTCTTTTGAATCAAATATATATCGGTTTTTAATATAAGTTTCTATTTCAGTTTAATGGTGAGTTTTTCAAAAATCTGTTTTAAAATGTTCAATGGTTCTCCATTTAAGTTAATTTAAACAATACCAAAAAGGGAATGTTTAAAATTTAATATATAGGCTATATATCTCAAAATATTTATTTATTATCATGTAATTATAATTATTATTCATTTAATTACAACATAGTTTTGTTTTTCTAAGAAAACATTATTTCAAAAAACTCGTTGTCTCATCCTATCTATGGGATTAATATTAAATTAAAATTTCCCACATATATGATTTGAATTGGAAAAAATAAATAATATTTGTAATCAGCATAATTTAAAATTTATAGTTAGTTTAGGAATTTTTTTTCCAAATATATTAGTGAAACAATTAAAAGAAATTACAACGATAAAGGTTAAATTGAGTTAACTTAGTGGTTAAACTTTAAAAATACGGGAATAATGACCATGGAACATGTACAACACCCATTAGATGGACATGATTTAACATTATACCATATATAATTGATACATTACTAGTATTTGAGTATGTTGACTAGAAAAAACGTGGGTGTAATCCACATTTTTAAAAAAATAACAAGTTTTATACTCATACGACTTATAAAACTCACCCCCTATCCTCATCTTGTCATACCTATCAAGACATTTGGATTTGAAATTAAATACCCAAATAACTTTACCACTTACCTCCTCTCAACCTATAACCACTAATTTAGAGTAAAATCAATCTATATGAGGCCTTTGGTGAAAAAAAAAATGATTTACCCGAATAAGAGGAAGATAAAGACAAACGTGATGAATCAGACTCAAGGTAAATGACATCATTTCAATATCCGTCTGTTGAGGAATGTATTGATTTTACTAACTAATTTTATTTTATTTCTGGTATATACACACCCTTATACATGATCATGAATTCCTATATTCTCATGTTATTTAATGTTATGTTTATCTTTATTCTTTCATGGGGCTAATGATTCATATTTTTTCAAGTGATAATTGAATTTTCCTTTTCAAAAATACTCATTTAATTTTTTATTTAAATCTCATTTTCCCGTCAAATTCAATGATTTTTTTAAAATTATTTTAAGAATATTTTTATATGGACATAAAATATTTAAAAAGTAAATATTATTCATTATATTCAATCGTTTTTTAAGGGAATATTTTTACGTTCTTTATATGGGATGTTTTGAAATAGGATAAAATAAATTCATAATCAACATGACAACAACAAATTTGATACCACCATAACCATGATGTGATTTCTATATTCCATTGAAATATTACATGTTTCATTCTATAATAATCTATTTTACTTTCTTTTTTCATTATTTATGTATTAAATAAATTTATAAGAAAATGATATTTTAATATTGAAAATGAGTTTTTTAAAATAATATGGTATTTTGAAATTGAAGAGTTGATTGATTATGAGTATAAAGGAATTCATCATAGATTTAATGTTGGAAAATTAAAAGCATAATTTTTTTATTCAATATATTGTACTTGATCATTATATGATTCGATAGCTTAGATAGAGATGGGATAACCCATTACAACATATACAATCGAATGACCCAGGTAGCACCGAGTGAGCTTGTTACAACTTCTATGATGGGGAGGCCCATATAGTACTGTGTGAGACCACAATTGATTAAATTATGGGTGAACCTAGATATAACTTCAACTCATTGGGTTATATTCCCTATAATAAAAGGAAAGATGAATGGAGTTACGAGAGGGGATATCTAGTGGATTTAAATAGGACCCCATTACTTCTAACATCGGTTTAAAAAGAGTTATGGATGTTATGATCAAAGACATTGAGAATGGTTTTTTATTTATTCCTATGGGTTTTAATGATTTACATTGAGATAAAATATTTTTGTGTTTTTCATGTTAAAATGTTTTCTTTCATATTGTCATATAACATTGAAGATAATGGTATATGTTATATGAGTTTAAATGTTTTCACAAGACTAACATTTTCCGTTTTTTACATCCCTTACTGAGAATTTTATTCCCATACCATATTTTAAAATATTTTTCACAATATGGGTTAGGTAATCGATGAAGTCATGATAAATTTCATGAAGATCTATGAAGAATTAGATAATGTGATTTTAAAATAGTATCATATGGTAGATAAAATATACAATAATCAGAAGATTCCACTTTCTATTATATGGTTTTGTAATGTATGAGTTATGTCTAATTATGTAATACTATAAACCCAAAAAGATATTAATAGATAAAGAAATAAAATTCATGTCTAAAAATCAAGATTATATAATGTTTAATGTTGTGTCATTATAGTTGGTATTCGGGTGAAGGTTTAGATAAAATTAGAAGTTGTTATAATGAAAATAACATGACCTCGAGGGGAGATGGAGTAGGTGGTGGTCAGCCAAACGGAGTTCCGCAAGGATCCCAATAGGAACGTAGTCAAGGAAGTGGATGTCAACAGAGGGGCAGAGGAGCTGGGCACGGATAGTTGCATGTAGTAGAGGCAGAATCTCTAGAAGGACCAGGGATCGATAGAGATGTGTTTGGGTTTTCTTGAATGCTATCATTTATGTTTTGCTTGGGAGCATTAAACTCCATTGTTGGAACTCTTTTTTTCTCATTCTTTGGGCATAGACCTTGTTTTTGTGAGTTTTTAATGCTATGTTGTTTCCCTCTTTTCTTTAAATGTACATGAATATCCCTATCATGTGGGGAGCATAAGACCTAATCCCTAATCAAGATGCATTAATGTGGATGCGATTAAACCCGTGCGGACGAGTCAGTGCCGCCTAAAGCGGATAATATCTCGACATGGGAGGAATAATTCCCCATTCCATGTGTTCGGGCGACGTGTTTTTTTTCATTTATGCAGTGTTGGGGGTAGCGTAAGTTTGAAAAATCCAAATATATGGAAGTGGGAAGACCTAATTCTTAATTGGGATGCATTAATGTGGATGCGATTAAACCTGTGTAGGTGAGTCAGTGCTGCCTAAAGTGGATAATATATTGACATAGGAGAAGGAATTCATAACTCATATGATTAGGGTTGTTGGTTGGTTTCCTGTTATTGCGAGAGCCCTGAGAGGTATCTTGTAGGGTGGTTGTTCGGATCCATTCTTTCTTCTGGGTTGGTTTTTTTTAATTCTCTAGGACGAGAATGTTTTGATAAGTATCTGATGTAATGGCCCGGACCCCTTCGGTCCATTCCTTTGTCGAAATCTATGTGGTCAACACGACTTGCGTTATAATGATAATTTTTAATACTGGTGATAACATAAAAATATGTTAAATAATAATGATTATGACATAAATTGTGTGATTAATTAAACTCAAAAGAGAATAATCATGATAAAATGATTTAATGGATGTTATTATTATTAATGATGTGAAGTGGGAAGGTGTGTGACCCATTAGACATTGATAAATGAAACATGCGGTTTATTATTAATTGACTAATTGTTGAAATTAAATTTGAATAATAAAAAAATGGGTGTTGTGTTATTAATATTATTCATAATATTAATAATAATGAGAAATTAATGAAATGAGTCATGGTATTTATTGTAAAAAAATAAATGAAAATGCACAGAGGAAGCGAGGTGGTGCATTAATAATATTAAATGTGAGTTATTATTATGTAAGATAATAATAATAATTATGGTGTAAATATATATATATATAAATATATATATGTATAAATATCGGGATAATTAAATTAAATGGTTTTAATTTAAAAAAGGAAACCGTTTTTAAATTAATTGGAATTAAATGAGGGCACACAAATCTTGCAGCATGATTGTGTTATCGTAAAAATCTCTTTCCACCCCTATATTGTGGTGATATTAATTATATGTTTTATATAATGATTAATAAAATTTCTATAATAAATGATATGTTATGGGAATATGGATGAGGTGCATGGCCCCAAGTATTTTTACATAATTTATATACTAATTAATATATTATAATAATGATAAATGAAAAGAAATAAAATGAATTCCAATGAAATGCATGGGGAGGGGAGGCGTTAATTCCCCATTCCCCTTTTATAATTATACATTTTTTATATTATTTTTTTAATAGTTTAACAAATAATAATACATGAAAAATAATGAGGCGCCACCTTTCTTTGGTGTATGATGAAATTTGTAGAAGAAAGGATATTGGAGAGAGAAATAAAAAAAAGAATAAGATAAATAAGATTAAATGAGATAATGAATGAAAATAAATAAATGGAAAAAATAAAGGGGGGTGTGATGTGTGTGTAAAGGAGGCATAAGGAGTTCTTTTCTTCCCTTTAATGAATAATATTCATATAATAATATTATTATCATAATTTAATGAAAATAAGGGTGATTGATGGGTAGTGGTGAGATTTGGGTGTGAAAGCAAGTGGGAGGCAGCTTTTGAGCGTATAAAGCTTCAAGGAAAACAAATAAATAATAATAATATAAAATGTTATTATTATTTTGGGTTATATAATCTTAATTCGACCGTAACTTCTTCATATGGTGTCGGAATGAAGAACCATCAGCGGTAGTGTAATCCTGAAATTAAGATGGTCATTTTAAGACCAATGATGAATACCTTTTCATGACTCATGACTCGGGTCAACGAAACACAAAATATTAATAGATTTATCATTATCCACTATATTTACTAAACCTGGGTATAACCAAGCTTAGGTGTCACTCAACCAAACTTCCACGTCACCCAATCCCAATATCGAATTACCATTATACCATCCATCTTCCGGCAGAAATCCTCTCGTATCCTATATGATATCGCGGTGCCCGATGCCCCCCGATTAGGTTTCCTCCACTGAACAGGTTGCTCACGCGGGTCCTCCATTAGGGTTTCGACCTCCCTGTTTCTTCCTCCCGTGGATCCCCGATTACGGTTTCCATCTCTGAGGTTCTTCGTCCAGCAACGCGCCTACGACCGTTCTCCCAGCTTCTTCCTACCGCGTCTCCCCGATTAAGGTTTCCATCTATGAGCTTCTTCCTCCCGCGACTCCCCCAATTAAGGTTTCCATCTCCGACCTCCTCCCTGAATACCTACTCTACCTTTGGATCCTCCCCCTCCGCATGATCCCTATCCGACTCCTACACCATAGGATGCTCCTTATCAGGATCATCCATCTCCAGCTGCTCCGGCTCTGCCTGGTCCGCCTCCAGATCCCCAACCACTGCATCCAATGGTTCCTGGTAATATTCCTCCTCTCCGAGCTCTACCACCCACAATGTCTTTGATTATTTCTTCATCTATCATCCTATTTTTTTACGCAGATCTAGTCAGCGGGTTGGTATTTTCTCATCTGTAGCCTATCTATATCATATTACTCATATTTTAGGATTCTAATTTCAGTCAATTTAAATGAAATTTGCAGGCTATAATGCAATATAGTGACTCTCAACAGGTTTTTTCTCAAAAATTTGGGGAATTATTTTCAGTTATCTCTAATAGTCAGTACTTCCAGTTTCATATGAATATATTTTAGTTCTCCCCTATTATAATTCACCAATTAATGATTATCCTTCTACTGTGCATCCAAATATTTCTCTATTAATTCATTTAAACTAACTTGAAAAACCTTTTTTACTACCAATTGTTTTTCACAGGTTTTCTTCAATTTAGTTTCATTCGAAAGCTTTTCACCAGTAGTAATTATTTTGAACATAAAATAGCAAAAAAAAAATCATTTTCCTGTAATATTTTGTTCCATTATAACATTTCAATGTCATTGGCTTTGAATACTTATAAATTTTTAAATAATGATGGCTCTCCTTTACAAATTTTTAGGAGTGTTTGTAAACTTTGAGGGTCTCAATTTGTTCAAGGTACCCTGGTTGAACAGATTTTTATGAATCAGGCTTTTAATTTTACCAAACACATATACCTTTCACCCAATTATCATTTTTTGTTTTTATCATTTGTTTATTTCAACTTTAATTTTAATCATCTTATAAAATGGATCATAACACCAATCCTTCCTTTCCAGTAGGTGAATATTGAATTATACAACGTTTAATTTGTTTTCCTTTTGGTGTTTTTCTTGGGTATATAACTCTGTGTTCATGGAAATGTTTTTAGCTCATTTCTGAATGGAGACTTGAATGTGATTGGTTTCACGACATAATGGTGTTATTTTCAGTTGGGTTGTAGGTTTGGGATTCTAGAGATCTTTTCTTCCCTAAAGGTATGTTTTGCTAACTCTATATTTGTTTCCCCACTTTCACATACATGTTCTATAGGGTGTTTTGGGTGCTTCTTATAATTTTGATAAATTAATATGGCTCTGCTTTACAAATTTGCAGGATTGGATGTAAACTTGGACGGTCTCAATGTGTTCAATATACCCTGGTTGAAAAAATTTGTACGAATACGGTTTTTAATTTTACAAAATTGAAATACTTTTATCCCTATTATCATTTTGTGTTTTAATCATTTGCAGATTTAAACTTTGGTTTAATAAATATATGAAATGCTTCATAACAAAAATCCTGCCTTTCAGAGAAGGTGAATATGAAATTATACAACATTTATTTTATTTTCCTTTTGGGGTTCTTCCTAGAAATATAACTCCGTGGTCATGGAAATTATTTGAGCTCATAGTAGGTGAATATGGAATTATACAACGTTGAATTTGGATTCCTTTTGGTGCAACATCAATAATGACTAACTATTATGGCTAAAGGATTTGATGTCTTCTCAAATGTATGGTTGAATCCTTCTAAGACTTGTGATTGGTAAGAATTAATTATGTTCTTGGCTACTAGAGGACCACGATTTTTTTGGTTCTATCTTTTGTGTACAAATTATATAATAATCATATTTAATGTATCACTCTACTCAACAACTTTGTGGTTATCCGTTATTTAAGGTGATAGTATAATTGAATTAATGCATCACACTGCTCAACTCAGATGGTTTTTTGATATATTATAGTCATTTTTAATGTGTTCTTGAATATCATTTCAATAATTCTCTATGCTCCATTGGATGATTCTTTCCATCTTTACCTGTTTATATTTTATCATTATATTATAATGGACATGTTGGTCTGTTTACTTATCTTTATCTTCAGTTATATCATTTTATGCTTGTAATTTAATGTTTTTATCCAGTTCTACTTCATTTTTTCTTATTTCAATCTTTCATAGCATGGTAGAATTTCTTATCTGCAGATAAGTGACTACTTCCTATAGAGGTAAAGTTTATTGAAATTAATCAAATTCATAAGTGTCAGATATTGTTTTGACGTATTCCAGCATGTTTTTTAATGTCTTTGCAACTTCTAGGATGTCAACCCTCCCTCCCAGAAATCACTAAAGTTTTAGGTGTACTTATAGGGACTTTTTTTGACAACAAAGGTCTCTTCTGTATGTAAGATTTCATTACTGGATAAGAGTGTTGTTTTTCTCTCATGTGGCATAAATCACAATGGATTATCAAGCTTATGGGATGTGAGTCAATGGAAATGAAATGTCTACTTGTGCTAGCAGGTCCCTAGGGGCTTTACAGTTTTTTCTATGAACTCGATTTATTCCTGTCTTTCAAGACTTCTGGAGTATTACCTCCATGATGATGTGTTAAATGAATTCATTATTTTTTATGGTTTGCTAGATATCTTAGCTTGCTTGCGATGGATAATGGCTTTTTCACCCTACTCACTGATCTGCTTTGAGAACTTGATGATATCCTAGACCTGCAGCCCTATTTGTTTGATGGTAAGTATTTTTTTTCCTCTTTCCTGGGCTGCTTTCACCACTGGAATTCCCTCTATTTTCTGATTACCAATTTAACAGCTTTCTGGCAGTCCATCGATGTCTTCTTGATGTTTCAGTTTTGAACAAAGTGTAAGCTTGGGATGGTCGACCAGCTCATGTACAACACCCCATGCACCTGTTGAAGAATGGGTAGGCTTCGCATGTAATTCCCTGTATTTTTCTTCAGTTTTTTGGGTAGGAAAAAATCTGGATAGCAACCCAAAAACCTATTGATATTCAATTCCTACTATTCTTGGAAGCATAAACAAACATCTTGGTTTGTATTTTTTCAAATTAAGTTCTCATGATGCACTACCGTTTTCAAAATCACATGATGCACTACTTTGTTTTCAAGTAAAAAACCATGCACTACTTTCTCATTGAAATATTCACTACTTTCTCAAATATGAAAACATGCACTACTTACTCAAGTGGGAAAACATGACCTACTTTTTCAAAACATGCAATACTATCTCATTCAAAACAAAGTACAACATCCAGGATCGTATGTTTTGAAATGTATTGCAGCATGTTTTTAATAACATTTTCCACTTTTGTCAATGTTTTTTATGTTTTCCACTTTTTTATGGCCAAATTCCTCCCTGTCATTTAATTCACATGATGCACTACTATTTTTTTATGTTCTCTAGGTCGATTACTTCTCATGATTCAGTACTATTTTTTTTCATTGACAAATGATGATGATCCTATTGGTGGGATAAATGGGATATGTAAAATCAACCAGCCTTCAATCTTACCAGCCATCACAGGTTTTTGATTACCTATATTTTCACATGCTGAACATATTAGTCGAAAAATGAGATACATTGAACATGTTGATTTCTTATTTGTTTCCATCATTCATTGCACAGGTTGTGTTGAATGAAACATGTCAAATTTTTTGAGAACATATGTCATATGTATAATGAAGACGGTTACAAATAGAAGGTACATTTATGTTTACCCCTTATACATGCATGCATGACAACAAAATATGCCGTTTTTTAGTATACTTTTTTTAATGTTGTTGATTTTTCCAAATATATGCATTCCGTTTACATCCCTATTAACATCACCTATTCCAACTTATGTTGTATGGAATTCTTGAAATATATCATTTTTTCTAATAAATAACTCCTTGAAAAACTACTAAAGCATGTATTACTTTCTGTTTGATTATCTAATTTTTCAATTCCAACCATTACCCATCCATGGTACATGAATGAGGTCCAATTATACTGTGTGAATTTTATATTATATTCCTTTTGTATATGTGTTCGAATCCATTTTCATTTTTTATTTATGATCCATTTTCCAGTCTTGGCGATTTGAAATCACAATTATTGAAACATTATTAACATAATCTTCTATTGACTATTATGTGTTTGTATTCACTTTCATTACATTGAACCAGTTAATGGTGGCTTTGTGAATTATATATCAACCCAATTATGTGGGAATACAATGTATATGTGTTTTAACTATATATATGTTTTAACTGTTATTGACATAAAACTACATTTTATCTCTTGAGAATGTTAGCAAGGCCCATAGTGGAACATTTATGGATCTCTATGCCTTTGAAACCCCATATGGTGTAACATGGGATTCCTATTTCCTATGTCAGGTGCGTACTCACGAGATTGATTGGGAAAAAAGAGCAGATCTTGAATATTTGGGTTTTCATTTTTTTTTCAAATACTTCAATCTTCTGATTTTTTAGAAGTCTATTTCTTAAGGTCCCATTCTATCTGGAAGCAGGTGAAACCAAGGGGGGTCTCAATATTTTTCATAGAATAAGGGATGCTGGGAACTATTACTGTATTGTCGAATGTCCACCTTTATTTTAAAATACTATATGGGGAGAGGATGCAAATATTGGATTCCTTGAGTGGGTGATATATATGACACTCTCCCTACACTACATTGAATTTATGTAAAAAACCATGCACTAAATTCTCATTGAAACATTCACTGCTTTCTTAATTAGGAAAACATGCACTACTTACTCAAGTGGGAAAACATGCACTACTTTTTCAAACATGCAATACTATCTCATCAAAAACAAAGTACAACATGCAGGATCATATGTTTTGAAATGTATTGCAACATGTTTTTAATAACAGTTTCCACTATTGTCAATGTTTTTTATGTTTTCCACTTTTTTATGGCCAGATTATATCCCTGTCATTTAATTCACATGATGCAGTACTGTTTTTTTTATGTTCTCCAGGTTGATTACTTCTCATGATGCATTACGTTTTTTTCATTGACAAATGATGTTGATCCTATTGGTGGATTAAATGGGATATGTAAAATCAACCAGCCTTTGATCTTACCAGCCATCACAGGTAGTGTATTACCTATATTTTCACATGTTGATCAAATCAGTCGAAAAATGAGATACATTGAACATGTTGATTTCTCATATATTTTCCATCATTCATTGCACAGGTTGTGTTGAACAAAACATGGAAATTTTTTGAGAAGATATGTTATATGTACAATGAAGAAGACATCGAGTGGAAGATACATGTATGTATACTCCTTATACATGCTTTCAGGACAACAAAATATGCCCTTTTTTTAGTATACTATTTTAAATGTTGTTGATTTCTCTGAATTTATGCAGTCTGTTTACATCCCAAATAACGTCACCTATTCCAACTATTTTTGTATGGAATTCTTGAAATATATCATTTTTTCTAATAAATAACTCCTTGAACAACTTCTAAATCATGTATTACTTTCTCTTTTATTGTCTATTTTTTTCAATAACAACCATTACCCATCTATGGAATATGAAAAAGGTCTAATTAGAATGTTAGATGCAGGAACTATGAAATGAGTAATATATTTTTCCAATTCATAATAACTTGGAACTACCAATGCTGTCGAACCTGGGGAATCAGTAGTAGGGTTTCACAGGTCAACATAACTAGGAACAATCATTACTGCAGGAATAAATAAGCCAAAATCAAAACTCTCATAATCAAAAACATTAGCAAGCAAAAAACATGGTACTGCTTGGGAACCTGAAATATAACATTATCCCCATTTCCTGAATTGAATACATCTACAATGTATAGTGACAAAAAATCTGTCACCCTATCCATGTCCTAATATCCAAAATGACAAACAGGCTGTATACAAATAGGCTCCATCCTCATGATTTATGAGCGACTAATGGAATATTTGACCAGGTTTTAGTTCATAAATCCACATTAGACATAGTAGAATTGGTTCCCTATACAGTATAAATTATCTGAGAAAAATACATAACAAAATATAATATACTTGAATAATGATGTCTCATCAGATAAATGA
This sequence comes from Viscum album, assembly GCA_963277665.1. Classification (NCBI taxonomy): domain Eukaryota; kingdom Viridiplantae; phylum Streptophyta; class Magnoliopsida; order Santalales; family Viscaceae; genus Viscum; species Viscum album. The sequence goes on along the minus strand of OY728153.1, from coordinate 283,430,600 downwards.
TCATATCATTAATGGGTTTTGAAATATAAGACACCAGATCCTGGGATTTCTTTAACCCAAGACATGAATTTTTAGATAAATCAAATTACTCAGATCCTGTGATTATTTTTCTGTATAATATCCAAAGAACATATACTGAAATATCTTAATTCTTCATATATAGTTCATTTATATTATTAATATGATCCGTTAATATTATATAACAATGTTTGGTTTTTTTAGGTTCATTGGAAGGATTATGAGGAACTCGAATAGGCATCCAGTGCCTGATTTTCAAGGGTGGTTTATTAACCTTTCTAGCATTCATGGAGAAGACATTCTTGTGTTGTTTTTAGTGTTTAATTAACCATTGTGGAATTTTCATTCTACCTTCTTCCACAAATCTCCACAGAATGTGCGATGTATTATCTTCTCATTTATCTTCATTTGGTTATTCATTTTAAAAATCCATTAGTATATGAAAATTTCTAATCTATATAGTATGTTTTTGTTATTTCTATTCTGTATACTATATATTTTCACATGAATATTTCATATCTTGCACATGCATATTATAGTCATCTATGAAAATATACCCCTTTTAACTTTTTTCAATATCCTAATTAAAACAGAATGTTATTTGATACAGTTTATTTACATAAAATGTATTCTAGCACTCTCAATCCTTCAACGCATTGTTTTGGATTGGTTCTACTCATTGAAAACATTTTCTATTGGAGTGTTCAAGGCAAGGTTTCTTCTTTTGACAACAAAATTTAGACAGTTATACTTTTCGAATCTCCCATGGTAAGTATAGTGAATAAATTTTACACATTTGATGGACTGTCACATTTGTTTTGTTGTTTATTTTTTTGATAAACATGGCATATGTTCATCCTATTGATGAATATGGGTAGAGAGAAATTATTTTTTATAGATTTTTTATAAATTTACTCTTCCACTATATCAATTTCTTATTCTATTGCTATGAAATGTATTTATCCCATTCATCTTGTGTGCTTTATCAAATGAAGTATCATCCGTCTTCTTTTTAAATGAATTTCTCATTGTTGTTTTGAAATATGTGTTTGATATATCCGAAAACTGATTTCATTCAATTGGTTCATGCCTTTTTCTTGGTAGATTCAACTTATAAATCATATTTTTTGAATAAATAGATTCCTCGATAATGTTACTTCACTAAAATCTAGATTCTCTGATGTAGATTTCTGTTTTTATCATTTATTTAAATGATTTTCTTTTAGAGGTGTGCATGAAGATGGGTGATGGGTCATGGTTTCTGGATTGTCGGGAGTGGGAAATTGCAAGCAGCTGCCACAATTTTGTGATTTCTATATATTTGACTTTACAGCTGCCGAGGCCGTTGGAGGTTTTTGTTAGGCCTGCGATGCCGATAGGGAAGAGCGGGGGAGAGTGGTATGAGTACAGGAACTGACAGATCTGATTTCTATGTATTTAGAATTCTTGTTTATTATTAATATTTAAATATTGTATTGTCTTTTTAAAATTATGCATTGAACCATTTTTTTCGAATAGATAACAGGAGAATTGTGTTGTATCTAGGTTAAACAGTAGCTATATTTTCTTGAATTGTCTTTAATTTTATCTTGAATATTAATATATCCATATGTCACGCATGGTTATACGGCACATAAACACATAAAAATGAAATAATTAACAATTCCCCTGGTTCATCGCTGATTCTGTTCAGATCTACTTGATACGTCAAGATAATCGAGAACACCTCTATACTGTTTTTGGTCGAAAGAAGTTACTCTTTCATTTTCACATCCGCAATTGTTAAGGTCTTGTTACTTATTTCGTACCCCAAAGGAGGATACAATGGCCGTATTGATACCCTGACCAACATCTATATGATGGTGACGGTGTACTCTCATGTAATTGAACATGTTGGATTTTTTTACAGTCATTTGTCAAGGCTATATTTTCACCAGCAGGTCTAATTTGTATAAAGTATTGCTTATCTATATACTCATCTTTACTTCCATGTGAGTTATCATGCAATTTTATTCATTATTTGGATTACTGTTTTCAATATTTTCATCCAGTTATATGTATTCTATTTTACTATAACATAATATGTCTTTCAATCTAATTAATTGTTCCATGTTTTGTTTTTTACATTACAATGAACTCAATTACACCATTTTTTATCATAATTAACATAATTACAAATGTCAATTTCAATATTATTTTAATTCATTTAAATTAAATCTCCATGCAGAATATACTTTATAATTTCTTATAGATTCTTCTTCACCTTTTAAAATGTATCCAAATGTTATTCTACATTCATAACGAATTTATCATATTTTTTTCAATTGTATTCTATTAATAAGAATCATAATATTGTGATTTCAAACAATTCAATATTCATGTTCATTAGTAACATTGAAATGTAGTATTTTTCTTAAAAAAAAGCATTGAACCATGTCACCGTGCGAACGCATAACCAATAAATTTTATTATATCACCGTGCAAATGCACGGGCGAGTACTAGTTATTAAAACTCGTGGAAACTGCGTGAAGTGTCATGTGTTGACCAGTCAAAACGCATAATGGGTGTATGGTCACAATGTGTATTCATTAATACACGCTGCATACCATTTTATCTATTCTTTTCCTATATAAGAAAGGGTCATGGATTATTTCCAGACCGATCGCTTCTTCTTTGCATGACGACACTCTTGGATGATCGAGAAGTCTTCCTCCTCTAACTTCATCATCTGGACTCCGATCGTCGATCCGTCAGTGGCTGCGGGATCGTGTTATTGAGGAGAACACCGTAGACCCTATTCTGTTTTCTCTCATCTGACTTCCCTTCTGTTGTTTCCAACCGAGGAGACTGCTGATAATTGACGGGAATGACGGTCTTTGACGAATGACTCTAAAAAGGTATGTTTAACCTCTGTTCTTGTATTCTCTTTCCGATCCTACTTCTTCCGTTTTCTTTCCATGCTATATCGTGTGATCTCTGTGTTGGGGGAGTTTTTTTTGTTATTGATTCGGTGGTGCTGCGACGTCCTTGGTGGGTGCAGTCGTTCTGGGAGAAGCCTTGTGATCATGGTGGTCGTGTTTGTAGAAGGACGTCAGAACCTGTTGAGGTAGGGATCTCACCTTCGTCTCTCTAAATTGTGCATCATGCGGGGTGGGTGTCCTCTTATTTTCGAGGGATATAGTTGAACCAGTAAATAAAGATAATAAATGCTTAAAGAACGGGGATGGGGAAGATTTTGTGTGTTGTAATTCTATCTTTTTTATTATGTGATTATGTTGTAAATTGAACAGGCTTATATCTAATGAAAATCACGGTCGTTGGGGGCCTTTTCTTGCGAAATTAAATGTTTCCCTCTCCTTCTGAATTTTTTTGGGTGTGGAATTTTCTCCATAATATGGAATTGGATAGCCACGTAAATCTGGTTGATTAAATGAAAACTCGGAACCCTTGTGTGATCACCCCAGTTAAAAAAAACGGAATAATGAACATGTTGGTGTTGGGTTGGTTTTGTTATGGGATGTGTGAAGTGGTAATTTCTGGGTTGTTGTGGTTATGGTGGTCGGCAGCGGGGCTATAGGGATGGGATTGAATGTGAACGAACTATGGGTTGTAAATAATAAATAAAAGTGTAAGAGTTAATGAATGGTGGGGCATGGTAATGAAATGGGATTAATAATCAATGGGGTTGGTTGGTTAATAAGAAGGACTTGGTTGTGTTGCTTGTGTTTTCCTAACTTGATTTATGGATGGAAGGGATATGTTTTACGAACGATCGATGTGGTTGGTTGTGGATAATTGCCCAGTAGTTAAGGAACTAAATAAACTAATTCTGCTGAAATGTGAAAACCTAAATGGGGTTGGGGTTGTTTGTTGTATGCATGATTCGTGGTAGCAGTGTCGAGGCACATGCTCAGTTTCTTTGTTTAGAAGACATAGGTTGGGCTGAGTGTTTGGTGTATATATATATATATACCTGTATCATTATGTTTTGATGCACCCCACCCAAGTTGAGAACTTAGTTCCGAACACTCCCATTTCATGGTAGAGGGTGTTTTCCCATAGTTACTAGCTCCTTCCTGCTCCTTCGTCCCTAGGTTGTGATGGCTTGAGGCGACCTTACACCTAAGACCCTTCAGGTAGGTTTCGATTGGGGTGGTTTTAGCCCAAGACTCTTCGGGCAGGTTTTACTATTTCCCAAGAATCTTTGGGATGAGGCCCAGGTGTGTGCGGGCGGGATACGTGGTTGTGAGGCCCAGGTGTGTGCGGGCGGGATACGTGGTTGTGAGGCCTTGGTGTGTGCGGGCGGGATGTGTGGTTTGTGAGGCCCAGGTGTGTGCGGGTGGGGAGAGTATGGCAGCGTCAGGACGTTCGCTGTTAGGAAGAGCAGCTAACTAATGGGAAATGGTGCGGGGTACCCAATACTCTTGTTCTTATATACTACTACTACCTGTTGTGATTATGTTTTGGTGAGTGTGGCTAGTGAGGTTGGGTGGATAGATTTCCCTACTAGGTTTCTTCTATTGTTCTCACGGGACATTAGGATATCTACCCACCTGTGCACGAGAGCTTTAGGCTTCCCTACTGAGTATACTTGTATGCTCACCCTACGTTTACTTTCAGGTTTCCTGCAGGACTACCAGGGTCGTGCGGGACCCTACTAGTCAGGACAGTTGGAGTTGTTGTAGTTGTTGTACTCTTTTTTATTTTGGTATTGTACTTTTGAGCTTTCTTTTACTTGTACCTTGTTTCAGAACTATTTAAACATGCATGTGGGAATGGTTTGGGTTTATTTCTATACACTTTTTATTTTCCTTTTTGGTGGTTGACTTGTCCTATTTCCCGATCTTAAATAATAAAAAGAGTAATGCCTCCCATATTTGGGAAAACTCATACCCTTGCTGATAGTCTCCACCACAGGGCCTTCTGGAGGCGGGACTCGGGGGGTCATTATCTCCCTTTCACCATCGCCAGCTCAGGAGGGGCATCTTTGATGGGAGGGGGTCATGACAGAATGTCACGACCCGCCTTCACCAAAAGGATGGAAGGGTTAGCAGGTTTCCAAGCCCTTCCTTCATTAAGTTGAAGGAGAGATAATGACCCCTGAAACCCGCCTTCTATAGGTCCCAGAGTAGCGACTAACACCAAGGGTAGGGAAATTTCACACAAATGGAAGGCATCACCCTTTTTGTTTTATAGGATCGAGAGATAAGATGATGAAACCCAACAACACCAAAGTAAAAGAAAAGTAAATCCAAAAGTAAACCATTCCCACATTCATGTTCCAAAAGTAAAAGCCACAAAGTAAAAAAGTGACTACAAGGGTAAGTACCAAAGAAATAAAACAGCAACTGCGACTGCCCTAAGGATCTGAGCTAGTATAGTCCTGCGCGATCCTCGAAGTCCTCCTGGAAACCTGAAAAAAGTTTTATATATGTAGGGTGAGCATACAAGTACACTCAGTAGGGAAAACCAATGACTCTCGTGCACAAGTGGGGGAACGTACTAAAGTACCGTGAGAATCAGACAACCATTGCTATGAAGGAGTTCACCCATCCCACTTACCGGCTACACTCACCAAGTAACAAAAATCAAGTAATATATATAATAAGAGCACATCGATGTTTGGGTACCTCGCGCCACTTTCCCACTGGTTATTGAGACATCGTACACATTGAACCAATCCCACCATTCTCACCGAAGTCCCACTGCAACACCCTCCCCCACACACCTGGGCCACAACCGCACGTAGTCCCACTGTCGAATCCCGCCCGCTAACACCTGGGTTACAACTGTCAAACGTAACCACGCCTGAAAACACCGAGGCCAGAACAACCGCCACCACGCTCGAAGACACCTGGTCCTCATCCCGAAGATACTTCGGAAACTACCTGCCCACACACACCTAGGCCATAACCACCACACTTCCCCGCCCGAAGGTTCTTGGGCTAATAATGCACCTTAGTCCATCACAGCCTGCCTAAAGATACTTGGGCTTTCTGGGAAAGGTAGCAGAAAACGAGCTAATAACTATCCACTAAAAATTGTGTTGGGAAAAACACCTTCCCCCATGAAATGGGATTGTTCGGCACTAAGTTCTCAACTTGGGTGGGGCGCGAATAAGAAACAAAAAACTACAAGCATAAATACATAGGTAACAAGCACTCACCCAAAGTTATGGTTTTTCTTCAGACATCCTACAGATCAAAACATCACTCAAGTCTGAGTCACGACTCTTTCCAACAAAACCCATTTGTCCCATTCTTGTTTTCACGTTCAGTAATAATGTTTAAATAAGTTCATGCACTACTGGGAAACTAATATAATAAGCGCAAACTAAAGGATAAGAGAGATCCCTCGAAGTACTAGAACCAAAGACAACCCCGAGACACTGCCCCGTGTCCCCCCCCCCCCCAAAATATTTCTCATCAACAGAGGATCCCACCCCAGTTCATGATATAAACAAGGTAACCACCCATTATTTAAGACTCGCAACCTTTGAATCCATAACAACAGGGGATCCCATCCCCAATTTTACAACCACCGAGAGTATAAAAACAGGGAATCCCATCCCCTCCCACATCTCCAGCAATCGTCCCGTAAAATAAAACAACCAAACCACTACCACCAACACATAGCAGGGCCATGCCGGTATTTTCATATTTAAAAGATTTTACACACTCCATGATTCAAATTTCGTGTGTTTTAACCGATGGTTATCACATAAGGGTTGATCATGGTGCTTCCAATTTACTTAGCTGAATATAAGTAATTAGCCAATTTACTTTCACGGCAGGAGTTTACAGCCACAAACAATATTTAATTCACAGAGAAAGACCACCAATGGCCATGATTTTTAGTGGGTGTAAGCCCGAACAATTCAGAAAGATGATCACAACATAAAATAGCATCAACGATCACACCCCCCCCCCTTTAGGATTCGTTCATTATCTTTATTTAGGTCTGCTTTATCCAATTATACAAAAACAAAATCACACCCACCCCGCATGAGACACAAAAAGGGAGAGACGAAGGAGAATTCCCTACTTGTTGATCAACGATCGACGCTTAGGCTGGGCGTAGAACTTTATGCATAACGATGTGGCTCAACCGATGGTTGACTTGTCCTATTTCCCGATCATAAATAATAAAAAGGGTAATGCCTCCCATATTTGTAAAAACTCATACCATTGGTGCTCGTCGCCACCCTAGGGCCCGCTGGAGGCGGGACTCAGAGGTCATTATCTCTCTTTCACCATTTCCATCTCAGGAGGGGCATCTTTGGTGGGAGGGGGTCGTGAAAAAATGGTATCCAAATATGGGTACCCAGCACCACCTTCCCACTGGATACGGCTCAAGACCTCACGCCTAACGCTCTGATGCTTCCCCCACTTCCTAGGCTAGTGCCGCAACTTGGCCATACGAAGCTCGAGCTACTGCCGCAACCTGGCCATACGAAGCTCATAGTATCCCGCCGGCACACAATCCTCGGCCATCACCACATCTCATCTTGAAAACACCTGGGAACCACATCAAATCTCATCCCGAATATTCTTAGGAAACATTTTTTGTAACCTGCCCGAAGGATCTTGGGCTATAGAACCTGGAAGAGGGTGCATAGGGAAGAACATTAACTATCCATCCACAATTTCCTTTGGATGTTGGGAATAACACCCCCCATCCCACGGGTGTTCGGTAGGTAGTTCTCAACGCGGGTGGGGTGCGTAAAGAAACATAGAAAGATACATATTTATATAATTATATCAACCACTCAGCCCATCCTACGTATTCTACACAAAAGATATGAGAGCATGCCTTAGCACTGCTTCCTTGAGAGTATGCACATAACAAGAAATCCCCAAACCCCATTTGTGTGAAATTTCCATACCCATGGTGCTAGTCTCCACTTCGGGACCTATAGAAGGCGGGTTTCGGGGTTCATTATCTCTCCTTCAACTTAAAGAAGAAAGGTCTTGGAAACCTGCTGACCCTTCGCTCCTTTTGGTGAAGGCGGGTCGTGATAGAATATTTCCGTCACGACCCCCTCCCACCAAAGATGCCCCTCCTGAGATGGCAATGGTGAAAGAGAGATAATTACCCTTGAGTCCTGCCTCCAGTAGGCCCCGGGGTGGCGACTAGCACCAAGGGTATTAGTTTTCACAAATATGGGAGGCATTACCCTTGTTATTATTTAAGATCGGGAAATAGGACAAGTCAACCACCAAAATGAAAAAGAACAAGTGTATAGAAATAAACCCAAACCAATCCCACAAGCATGTTTAAATAGTTATGAAACAAGGTGCAAGTACAAGAAAGCTCAAAAAGTACAATACCAAAAGAAACAAGAGTACAACAAGCTACAACAAATCCAACTGTCCCGACTAGTAGGGTCCCGCACGACCCTGGTAGTCCTCATGGAAACCTAAAAGTAAACGTAGGGTGAGCATACATGTATACTCAGTAGGGAAACCTAAATCTCTCGTGCACAAGTGGGGATATATCCTATTTCCCTGTGAGAAAACAGAAGAACCAAAATGTAACACCTGAGACTTTTATGAGAAATATTTTGTTTTTATGTTATATAAATCATCAAAGGAATCTTTCACTGCACACAACACTAGCTTGACTTGCTTTATACGCAATCGCGACCTTCCTCGATAGCTTGCATCGTAAGCAATACCGAGTTTCACTAAACAACAATATGCTATTAAAATATTATTAAAACTAGCCGTTATGAATAGTAATACCCACTTTTTGAAATTTTATAAATTTTATCTTTTAAAATGGACTTCATTTTTGAATTCGGAATATCGAAATTAGCCTAGGGTAAAATTTTGGTATTTTTCTAAAAACTTTCAATTTTTGATGAATAGTGAAAACACTAGGTTACTATTTAAAAACCGACTTTTTATTTAAATAATTATTTATTTTAATTAAATTTATTTTAGGTAAAAATTGATACATAATACCTATATAAGTTCAATTCAATTCATTGGAGTCATTTTATAATAATTTTAGATATATAATAATTTTATTGAACTTTTTACCGTCTTTTACCCACCTCCTAAGAGAATTTGCAAATTTACATAAAAGGTAATTTTACCGCTTATGTGAGTGGAATTTCGAAAATCCGAGAGACACGGTTAATATCAAGTACTAAAATGTGGTTCAATGAGATGAAAATAATTTTTGGTGAATAGTAACTTTTTACTTTTTTTACCACGGTTAAAAGTAAATAGGGTAATTAAGGGTAAAAATGATATTATTATTACCCTAACACATGTCCAAATTCAATTGGATAAGTTTAATTCGACCAAAAACAACATTAGGAATAAAATATGACCATTTAGACCCACTTGGATTAGATTAGGACATTTAATATTAATTTATTTAAAGATGGGTTAAAATAGTTAAAATCAAAGTTTAATAAGTAAACCATTTTTAATATAGGGTTATACATAAGATAAATTTGACTATAAATATTAATTAGAAATCTAAGAACATTTTCTACATAATGGTATTTTATTTGTAATTATTAGACTTTAATAATGTAATTTATTTATGACACAATGATGATGCAGTAATTATATTATTAATGAAATATTGACATAATTGATGTTATAAATACCCAAATAAATGTAATTTTAGACTTTTTATGAATTACAATAATTTTCTATGTTAATATGACATGTTATTATTGATTTAATTAATTTTGTTCGAACTATTATTTTTGTTATAAGTTTCACAAATATCAATTACCAAATAGTATCAAAATTGACATAAAATAGTTTTTAAAACAAATATTATATTATTAATTGTTATTTTATTCTTAAAAATCAAAGGTTAGGCCAAATGACTTATATAAGGTTATATATACTGATAATAAACAACTTGGGGTTCTTTTGGCTTGTTATGGTAAGTTTATTAACCTTATAGTGTAAGAAAATAAGAAGACACGGTAAAAGTGAAATTAATTAACTTAAAGTTAAATCTAAATTATAAGGTTAAAATAGAAACCTAAACTTTTCTAAATTCTATTTGATGAGATTATTTCGACCCATCCCAACCTTATTTTTGAAATAAATCAATTTGGAGCTATTAAAAACCAAATATGACTTTATAATAAAATAATATTTTTAGTTTTTCCAAAGGTGTCCCTCTCCTCCCTTATAAAAGGACACCTCCTCCCTCTCTTCCTCACACAACTTTGAGCCTTCAATATCGCCAAAACCATGAAAAAATCTCCTCTGCACTTCCCTAGAAACATCATAGTGGTCCTGGTCTTATTCAAAGACCAATTTTAGGGCCCTAAGAGGAGGTCTCAAAGAGGCGCTTCAAAGAAGAGGTAATGTCCGTTACTGATTCTTTCAACTTTATTTCTTCTTCCACTTATTCTTATTTAGTTGTTTTATTATGAAGTAATAACATCAGTATCACTCATATACTGATATGTTATTATAAGTATGAAACAACCCTATTTCACCATCTATCCATCCTACGGAAAACGAAATCACCGCGCGTGCGTACGTACGGAATACCGTCTCTACGCCGCGGTGTAATCTATTTTCCACCACCACCTTACATGGATGGGTATAATGGTGTAAAGAATAACTATATACGATTATTTTAAAGTGATATTGATTCTGAAATAGTATTCATACACTCCAATACAATTCCACGATTATGGGAACGATATCATCGCTCGTGCGTACGTACGGAATATCGTCTCCACGATGTGATGCGACTCATTCTACACGATCTTCATTGCATAATGATTATATAAATGAATTGAATGAATCAATATGATATATGTTATACTAATACCATTCTGGAAATGAGGTATCTATAACCTAAAAATAATAATAAGAATTTATTCGACAAAACACGCATAAGAACAAAAAGTAATAAACACCCGAATAACAAGTAGTAATGAAATATTACTAATAAGAAGCTAAGAATATAACCATATATGATATCATAAAAATGAGTTTGATTCTTTAATAAGTCAATGAAATTATTTAAATCATTATACAAGAGTTTCAGAAACTTACAAAGCAAATCAGACCTAAGGTAAGGGAAAATATCACAATCTCATTTTTATCCGAGATTGTTTATACTTCATAATTTACTGGGGAATATTTACATCCACATCCATTTTTCCTCAATATGTAATATTATTTCTATGCAATGACAATTGTTTAAATCCAATTTTACCCTTCGGTGAGTTTTTAGTAAAATATATGAAAGGAATCTTTTGTCGTTTTTCGTACGAGGTACTTTTTGAATTTTTCGACAAAAGTATGAGAAGAATGTTTTTTATACTTATATGGCATGAATGAATTTTTAAAACACTATTTCAAAGAAGATTCCTTTACAAGTTTTCAAGTTTATTTTTAATCAACTTCATTTAGTTTAAAATTGAATGACGTGTTAAGAAAGGAAAAATGTTTTTGAAGTAGAACGGATATTTTCCTCAAGAATGGAGTTCAAGTGTTGTATCAAAATTATTTTCCATCTAAGATAATATAGGGTTCTATTTCTATACCTATTATTACATTGATTTGATTATTTTATGATGGAATTATTTTTATGAATTCTTTTGTCTTATATTAATTGTTTTATGATGTCACGATGTTTAAGAAACCCATTTTTATTACATGGGTTATGCAATGATGTATGATTTATGATTTTGTGGCACACATAAGAATGGTATCATTATGAGATGTGTGGGACCTATATCTACCTCTATTGCATTGGGTAGAGATTTATATCTAATGAGAAAGACATGGCTGGAATGGCAGGTTAAACCGATTCAGTGAAACATGACTGAAACGAGGAGTGAACTCGGTTCAGAAATGGACATTGTCCACTAAGATAGTCTTGGTAATGAGTCTTGACTAATTATAAATGATTATCTATGATTATGTGTGTATGACACAAATTTTCATGTTTTAAGTTATGATTATTGGGATTACATTTCACTACTATGATTTATCCCATGTTATGAAATTATGATCACTTTTGCAGGTTAAGATTTCCAAAATGTTAAGTTCTGATGAATATGATGTGATTGATATTTCTTTTGTTTACCCTTACTGAGCATTTAATCTCACCCTTTTGTATGTTTTCTTTCCCCAGGTCAGGAAGAAGGTTATTAAGTAGGATATTCCAAAAAGGGACTCTAGATATGGTGAAATAAATGGGATACAACATAGATGATTTATGAACAAGTTGTTTATGTTTCCCAGTTTCTAAAGACATTATACCTATATAGTCCTTTCATGGTTTTTTATATGTTGTAATAAGTATAGTTCAATTTTGGAGTATTAAAAATGTATGTAAAGTATGATTCATTATACAAAACCTAGCAAGGAATCTATCCACCCAGCCTCACCAGTCACACTCACCAAGTAACACAAGTCAATAGAGTATAGTAGTAATGTTATCAGAATATGGGTACCCAGCACCACCTTCCCACTAGATACTGTTCAAGCCCTCATGGCTAATTCTCTGATGCTTCCCCCTCTTCCTGAGCTAGTGCCGCAACTTGGCCATACGAAGCTCGAGCTAGTGTCGCAACATGGCCATACGAAGCTCATAGTATCCCACCGGCACACAATCCTCGGCCATCACCACATCTCATCCCGAAAACACCTGGGAACCACATCACATCTCATCCCGAAGATTCTTGGGAAACATTTGTCGTAACCTGCCCGAAGGATCTTGGGATATAGAACCTGGAAGAGGGAGCATAGGGAAGAATAGTAACCAGCCATCCACAATGTCCTTTGGATGTTGGAAATAACACCCCCATCCCACGGGTGTTCGACACGTAGTTCTCAACGCGGGTGGGGTGCATAAAGAAACATAGAAAGATACAGATTTTTATAATTATATCAACCACTCATCCCATCCTAAGGCTTCTACACAAAAGATAGGAGCACATTCTTTAGCACTGCTACCTCGAGAGTATGCACACAACAAGCAATCCCCAAACCCCATTTATGTTTTCATGTTCAATAGCTTTAGTTTTTAATTCTTTTAACTATTGGGAAACTATAAACAACCAAACCAAATCGAGTGTTCATAAAACATATCCCTTCCAACAACAACACAAGTTAGGGAAAACACAAGAAATCACATACCAACTCCGTTAACAATTTGATTATCATATCCATCTTTAATTCACTTCTATCACAAAACACCACCGTTCATTTATTCCCAAGTTCCACATATAAATTCATTTTCCACATTCCACATTTTCATTACTTTCCCCCCGTATATAGTCCACTACTAACTACTTTAATAATATTCACCACCCATCATTGCAGCCCCGCTGCCAAACATCATATCACACAACAAACCAGAAATTACCACTTCACATATCCCATAACAAAACCAACCCAACACCAACATGTTCATTATTCCATTTTGTTGAACTGGGGTGATCCCAATCTTTAGTGTCAAAAAGATGTGAAAATCACTAGGTTTTGAGAAATGTTCAATGTATTTCCTTTCAGATAAGGAAGCCGAATTAAGAAATCATGCCATAAATGGCTTTGAAGAGTGTCTTGAAGACTGAATCTTGAATAGGAGAGATGGAACGACATAATAGAGGTTAAATGGGCAAGAAAGGCACCCAAAAAGGTAGGGGCGTGCAAGTCCTGGCAGGCGCGCAAGTACTGCGTGGGCACGCATGTCCTGGTCGCGCAGGTATACCTGCGCGACACATGGGTACTTGCGCGTTTGTAAACCATCATGGTAATACTTGGGAGATCCTTGACCAATGCCTTTAGAATTATCTTAAGGTACTTCCAGAAGAGAGGCGCACAAGTTTTGGTGAGGAAGTAGGGTGGAGCGCAAGTATGTTTATTTCCCTTAAGGGTAAAACACCTTATGTGTGCAAGTGTTAGTGAATTATAACACATAGACCTTAATCCTCTTTTTTAGAACTTCCATTATAGGTAAAGAATTACCTTAGAAGTGTTTGGAAGACCTGAAGAATATACCTGGGCGTTCCGAGGGTTGGTTTTAAAGGGTCCTCAGTCTGGCAAGCTGGGGTGGCTCTTGACATGCTATGTCTGAGACATTCTTAAAATTTCTCCTGATCTTGCGGACCTTGGTCCAAAAATTAGCTGGATGCATCAATCGACATCCACTTTTATCACCCAGTTCAAAAGACCGTTGGATGATTTCTGACACTTCTGTCAATTGGTGATGTGCTTTCTCCAAATGAGAGGCATGTTCAATATTCTCATTTGCTTGATGCAGGAGTAATTCAACAACTTGTTCTCTATATTCTTGATTTTGAGAGGAACTAGTTGATGCCTGTTCTTGGGAAAACTTTTGATTAAAAACAAAGCCAGGTATACGTGGATGACCATGGGCAATAACATTGCATGAGACCATTTTCAGCGGGCTTTGCTGACTGGAGAGCACCGTGAAATGCAGTGCTCCATGAACACCCCATCCTCTAACATGAATACCAGATGGGGCATTGGCAATTAACTGGTGCAACTTTCTTAGTGCACCAAGGCATGCACGCTGAAGGGCTCTCTTCTTCTTTTCAGCCTTCGGATATCGAGAGACTGATAGAGATTCCAAGTCAATTTGGCATTGTAACCCTTCTATTATCATAACACGATTTTCATATTCATCATAAGATAATACTTTCTTTTTCAATTGACAAAGAGTTTTCAATATGTTGAGATGAATATCATGAATTCCATCTTCCATCAATATTTCTGGAATGTCATACTGAGAGTCATCCAGAGGCCAAAACATGACTGGCACGTCACCTTTCGCCAGTTGTTTTCTCATGTTCAGCATTTCCTCTTTATCATTTGATGAATATTCTTCTATCTTTTTTGACCAGAGCTGGTGCTTACTTGTTTCTTCATTGAATTAAACAAGATTGGTAGAGAAATAACTGATTAAACTAGAATATTCATGACTTAGGGGTGGTTAGGAGAATGACCTACACTCTGGGATATCTTGCGATTGAGAAAGTATTTCACCTGTCTGCGATGAAACATCAGACATGACTGGTTTCTCATTTGCAAGTGCCTCAAGATAAGAGGGCTTTCTCGGCACTACATTGTCCACTAGAGCATTTTTTAGGCAATGTGCATCATTACTACGGAGATGACTTTCACATTGAAATTCATCATCATAGGAAGGAACTCCATGGTGGGTTACAGCAAAATATGAAATCTCTTGCTCCTTGGTCTTATGACCACACAGAGGGTTCATGTGGCTTGAATCCGAAGAAGAAACTTCGAGAACGACCGAATTTTCATGAAGAAAGCCTTTATGAGGAAGTGTCTGTTGAAGACCTTCAGAATTAATGTTCCCACTATTGGGAAATGAGGGAGTAGAATCTTGAATTCCAATAGATAACTGTCTGAGGGCTTCAAGAACTCCAGCATCGAGAAAGGCCTTGTTACAGATTGGATCTTGATTTCTTGACTGTTCTGGGCAGGTCTTCTTCATAGACACATTACTCAATTTAGCAGGTGTGTGTGCCTGCTTAGGAGAAATGATCAGGTTGGGCTGATTATCTATGCTCAAACCAGGTGTATGTTCCTGACTTGGTTGTCCGTATGATATGGGGGAGTACGCCCCACAACCCTCTTGGACTGGAACAGATGTGTGTGTCTGTTTCGGAGTGAACTGTTGATGTGTCACTCCACTGGTAGGGAAAGATTTATGTGTCTTTCCCTAATATGCCGCTGAAGCTGTTATAATATCCTGACAGGCATCCAGGATATGAGCAGGAATTTGCTTCTTCTCTTTCACCATTGATCGAATATGCTTGGTGACTTCAGCTGCCGGAACAGAGATATATGTCCATTCCGTGCTTGGAGTAGGTGTATGTGCTTGATCCTGTCCTCCTTTTTGTATTAGTGAATCCTGAAAGTACTCAAGTGTAGGGGCAGAGAGTTGAGTCTGCCTCCTGTTTGTCACCGGAGCTTTCCGACTGACTTCTCAGCATGCTACCAAGCAAGACTGTTGGTAGGATTGATCAATACTAGTAGGTGTATGTGCCTGCTGATTGCACTTCGCCGAACGTGGTTGACGAGATCCATCATATATAGTCAAACGAGCCTACTAACTAGATGTTGATGTATAAATATTTGTATGTTCCTGCCTATATTAGTCTGCCGGAATTGCCTGGCGGGATTGGCGTGATGCTGCAAGATGAGTCTGCTGGACAACAGAATTAAAATGGGCAGGTGTGTGTTCCTACATGTTTGTTGCCACCAAGTTAGGTTTGTGGACTTCTACGGAGATGTCAGAGATGAGAACCTTCTCACTGTTAACCAGATTTCGCCTATGGCGATTCGTCATTCCTGCCCGGGTTCGAGGAACCTGAGCCGAACGCTTGGAGTCGGTACCCTCATCATGTTGAGGGCGCACTGCCGCACGAGTCTGGCGGCGATTTTTGGTGGGAGCCCTCGGGAAGAACCCTTATCTGCTTTAATTAAGGCCTTGAGGGACCTGCTCATTCACCTCCCTAGAATAAGGGAGTGAATGGTGATTGCATTCCGGGGATAACGACCCGAAACGGTTGGAGAGGGTGGTTAGAACCGCCTACTTCTTGATCACTGGTCGTCGCTGTCCAGACGACCAGGGTGAGTTATTCACTTGGAGGGCTTGTCGGGTAGCCTCCAGAGTTGGAATGGTACCGTGTTGAGAGTCTTCTTTTTGTCCAACATTACATTAAACTGTGTTTTCCCCATCGTCCTAACTACATGACGCTAAACTGTACAGAAAGCCCTTTAATATTTCCTACATGACTTTTAACTATACTTTGTCCCCGCTACATGACATTAAACTGTGTAGAACCAATAGTCCTAATTGCAAGACTTTAAACTGCATAGTCCCTTCATATGTCCTACATGACATTAAACTATGCATCGTTAGGGTTGTTGCTACCTCTTGTTTCTCACA
Organism: Viscum album; assembly: GCA_963277665.1. Lineage (NCBI taxonomy): Eukaryota > Viridiplantae > Streptophyta > Magnoliopsida > Santalales > Viscaceae > Viscum > Viscum album. The sequence continues at coordinate 283,413,631 of OY728153.1, read as the reverse complement.
TCGAGTATGACTCATGTGAGCTTAGAGAAAACTTCAACCATAACACTCTCTCTGGGATACTAACCATGTGTAAGTCCCAACACCATCATTTTTTAGGTTTTTTTCCCCAAGAACAACTTGATCATTAATTCATTCTTTAAATTGAACTACGCGGACTTTGATCTTTGCCTTCTAGGCTGGGTACGTAGGAAACCTCCCAAGGTTCAAGCCCCAAACAAATCTTTTCACATCGGTTCACCTCTATCTTATACGATGTTGATTCGTAAAACTGTCCCCAGAATCGATATCTTTACATTGGTTCACATTCATCCTTGCTATATGATGTTACACTATACAACACTTTTGTCCAGTCTGACAATAAACAACAATATTCTTTGATACCCTCACCTGAGAGGGAACCATTATTTACATTGATTTTTCAATCATGTTTCATTTCAATGATTACGTGCATACATGGCAATGCCCAAATCATTTATCTTGGGTTAAACCATCATTTCACTAAATCCCCCTTTCACCCTTCACATGTATGAACCAAATTTGTACAGAGGGTATTTCTAGAACTATGTGGGCTTGATTCCCATCCTTATGGGATACAAAGGAACATTCGAGTGTCCCTCAAATCCAGCCCCAAGTCTTTGGGCCTAACCCCAAATTCCACTTTTAGTCCCTTGGCTGAAAAGTCCACATGAAAACACACACTGTGTATTTATTATAATGGTCCAAGCTCTATGACCTTAAACTAAGATCTCTAATCCTTTTGTCCCACACGACGTTAAAGTGTAGTTCAAGAACTACGTATGGCTTGATTCCCATCCTTATGGGATACGTAGTGAAGTCCAACATTTCCATTCAGGACCCAGCCACAACATGATTATGGTTATCATTGATCTGTGTATCTCTGTATACATTGGACAATACACATATTTATGTGTCATAATCCTAACCTTAAATATTTTTAGATCTTAATAAACCATTTCTTGACTTCTAGTCACAAAAATGTAAAACTTCTGAGAGTTCTTTTTCCTGACTATGCAGTACGTGCCCTTAGGCAGCCTTGCATAAACAGTCTCCATAACAGATTTTCAGCCAAAAGATACTATTATTTGACTATGCAGCCAATTCCTTTAGGTGGACCTGCATAATTCGACCCCCTAACGAGTTTGTTAAATACTAGTAACTTTATTTATGGGAAGAAAGCCTCTTTTGTCCTTGTTGGTCTTAAATGAAAGTATGTAGGGATCCGCAAAAGTAGACATCCTTAACATATTTGTCACATATCCTTTTTCATGATCTGAAAGTATTCAAGTCTATGGTTTAAATTCTCCTTCCCTACGTTTGGGTCAGACCTACATAAGAGTGATATCCATCCAGTTCTTCAATAATCATGTTTGGAAATATCTCCTCCATATTCAAGTACCTCTTTCCATACAAAAAACTCTATACTTTGGAAAATTTGAATCTCCATAAACATTCACTCGCTTTTAGCACTGGGAAAGTAAATTTCTGAGAGTTCTTTTTCCTGACTATGCAGCACGTTCCGTTAGGCGGCCTTGCATAAACAGTCTACATAACAGACTTGTTATCCAAAAGATACTATTTATTTGACTATGCATCCAATTCCCTTAGGTGGCCCTGCATAATTCAACCCCCTAACAGGTTTTTTTAATAATGGTAACTTCATTCTTGGGAACTACTTCTTCTAATGCCTTTTAGCTCTTTTTCATATCATTCCTCAGATCCAAATATTCTTAAGTCATAGTTTACATATTTGTCCTCATACTTGAGTATGGTAATATGTTTTCAGATAAATTGTCAAATAATTGAGTCAATATTAATCTATTTCAGTCAAAGCTATTTTGACCTTAAACATTATCCTTTTTATGTCCGACATGAATGACTTTAAACTGCCCACAAAAGACAAAGGAACTCTGAATAAAAGTCAAGTTCCAGCTCACTAAACATACATTTTGTATGATTTAGGTAATATTGAGCAATTAAAAGGTTCAAAGTTTGTAGGATTATTTACATTCATCCTAGTAAAAATCAAACTATACTTACTAGGCCCATTTGATTCGGTAAAATTTAAAGTAGGTAGTAGGAAAATACGTGCACAAGTGATTGAAGATGAAAGAATTCTTTCCATTTAATGAACAAAAATTAGAGGGACATCCACAGATTGGAGCCTCTTCTCTTTTTCAGGAAATTACAAAAGACTGTCAACATTAGTCTTCAATTGACGAACCGCATCCCGAGATTCATCAGCAACTACTTGAAGCTCATGCACTCGACCAACTTCACTCTTTTCAGCCTGATGGAGTTATTTCTTAGCATCCGCAATGGTATTCATACTATTCGTTTGAACTCCCTCCAGGGAATTATTATGTTGGTCAAGTTCCCTAGTAACAACATCTAACTGTTGCTGAAGGTGCATCTTCTGGATGACTTTTTCATTGATCTTATGCTTTAGCTCCTTCATCCTGGCAGCATAGTCAGCCTCATCTTGGGATATCATAGCCTCAAATTCACCGATTTTGACTGACAGTTTCACCCTGGTAAGATCTTCATGACACTTTTTCTCCTGCTACCTTCTGAAGATGGCTTGTTTCACTGCGGTATGGATCTCTTGGTATCCAAAACCGCCAAGTCCTAGCATGATAAACTGGTACGACAATCGAGGGATATTCTATGATATCTCTTCTAAAGGTACCTCATATATGATTATCCATATGTTGTTCCATGCCTTGCATCGTGAGAATCTGAGCGCCTTAAGCACCTCTGGGTCTGATTCAATATCATCATCACAGGGGGGCATGCAATCTGGGATTAATGAACTTAAGGAAGTGCCCTATTATACTCCTTCCCCCCTGACCCGTGTTTCTTCGCTTTTAATTCCTATTGGGGAAGAGGCTGGGGCCTCACCTCTAGATCTTTCCACTGCAGTAGATATCCCTGCATAATTAATTGAAATATTTGGTTAGTTTCAAAGGATACAAAGAACCGATTGTCTTTCAAATTAAGTACAATCACAAATATTGTTATCCCTTACCCAACAGTAGATCAGCAAACTGAGAAGACTCCTCCCCATCTTTCCCAGTCTCAACAGGATCTTCAAGATGGGTCTCAAGAGGGTTTACTGGGTTTAGATCTACTTGAGCTAATGTTTCTGCAATAGTAGGGTTGACATCAATGTTCACACCCTCTTCAAAAATTGGTAGTTCAACAGCTTCTATGGATGGAACTGCATATTATTTTCAGTCAGTATTATAAGTGTAAATTATAATAAAATTTATTGGGTGAAGGATAACACTCACGCCCAAGGTCTTCTATGTCACATGATAACCTAGCATGATCATAAAATTCTTCGAAAGACATGCCACGATTCATCATTTCATCCAATGATATTTTAGAATCCTGGCTAGTCTCACCAGTAGGAGCATTGGATGCATCTTCTTGGAGACTTACGTCCTGCGGACCCTGACCCTAGACAACATCTTCAGATAAAATCACGACATCAGTTGCAACAGCCGCAAGAATCTCTAATGCAGGAGTTGAACCTGAAGTATCACAGAATGGAAGTCAGTCGATGTTTCATTCAACATTTTTTATGAAGCATTGTTAACTTACCAGAAACAAGTTCTTCTCTTCTTGAAACAGTAGTAGGAGGGATACTGGGAACAAATACTGGCTCTTCTCCGGGAGCAGCCAAGTCAGATTGAATTTTCGATTGTTCCATAGCACCCTATGTGGTCCTTGAAGGAGGATCAGTCCTTTCCCTTAGGGGGGAAATTGAAGAAGCCCCTGAAATCCCCAGAAATATGAGCAACCTTTTCATGGGTATAGACTCATGATTATAAGAAGGACTTACCGCTGCTAATGAAGCATTTAGCTATGGACTTCCTCCTTCGTTGCCTTTTCTTATTTGGTTTTTTGGGAGTATCAGCAGTCTCCCTTATTGGAACCTGGATTGGAGAATGAAAATTCATTGCCAGGTCCTCATTCATGGCCTTCTGGCCTGGAGATATCTCTCCTGGTTCGCAAGGAGAATCAATAGCAGCCCTAATGGAAGTATCACCAGGGCTATACTATGGCAAAGGAACCTCAGTTCCTTTCTTTGCAAGAAGCAAGATGAAGAAAATAACTTCCTTAAGTAACAAATCTTCGACTGGAATCAAGTTGAAAAGCAAATAAGGAAAGAAAACTTACATATTTAGGAGCCACATAATCATGCCAATCCTCATATCCAGAACCACCAGCCCCCTCAGTAAAGCCACGATCAATCATTTCCTTCACCTTCCTAGTGACAGGAACAAACTCATCAGTGGCATATATGAGCATTTCCGTCTCTCTGATGTAAGCCCACACTTCATTGGGGTTATCCTCATATTGGATATTTGTAGAAGCCAGAAGATTCCCTATTCCAGGAAGTTGTAGCCCCTCACACAAATCCATCTAGGCGTTCATAGTACCACAGTATAAACCTTACCATAACTGGACAGCCTCTGGTATTAGATATGAAGGCTTCGAGGAAGGTCCTACAATCTTTGACTTCAATTTATTCCCAGATCCTGCAAATACAGATTGAGAATAAAAAAATAAGACTTATTTCTTTTTAAAGTAGTAGTGATTACATTGCGACAATGAAGTAACTCACCAGGAGTTGATGGAGTGGGTATTTTAATTCTGACTGGAGGCTTATATCAGGCATGAAACCGATTTGACACTGGTTGTGCCTCATCACCCCCATCATGGGAATCCGGTGAATCAGTTCTAGAGGAGGAGTCTGGCGAATCAGCTTCAGGTGGGAAAGCATCACTTTAATGAGGGAGGGTTTCTTTATTTACAGTCCTCTTCCTTTTCCCCACCTAATAAACTGGGTGATTCAGTACCCCTTTTGGGTATGATTCTCTCCAGTGCTTAGCATAATATGTAGTCAGGTTATGTGCCTCTTTTTCGACTGGTAGATAAAATACCGCCCCAGTCTTCTCCATTGGCATCAGCAGCCACAGTTTCCGACCAACCATCAGATGTTCCTCTAACCTGACATGTACTAGGGGAGATACATCAATCTTTTGCAGACACTTAAATTTAAGCGCAAATCTATATGTAGCATCGGCCTTTAAAATAATTTCTCCGTCAATCCTGGAAACTAGTACACCATCTCTACAGGCTAGCATGTATTCCCTCAACTTCAAATGGGTTGTTCCATCATCAACAAACTAACCAGTTGGTGGATTTCCATAAGGAAAGAAGTTGAATTCCTTAAACATGATCAACCTCACTTTCATGTCATAGGCATTAACATCTAATGGAGCAACTCTAGAGAATTCTTGCACTGACGGCCTGAAAGAACTTCCAGGAATTTGTAATCCATTCTGTACATTGTAAGTCCTAAAGTGAGTGGTGATCCATCCCCATAAAACTTGGAATTGTACCACTATTCTTAAAAGATATTTACCCATGAATAGATGAAGTAAACTCCTATGAATCTTTTCTAAAATGGGGGTAGCCAACCCAAACATTTTTCCCTCAGCCAACTTTTCTGCAATGACGAAGGTCCCTAGCCTGACGCCTCCCTTCGAATCCTTGACTGGTAAGAGATAAACGTTGAGCCACATTGCCAAGAAGCACGCCAGACGAGTCTTCTTTGGGGTCATTTGATTCACCTCATATCCCCACATATCGAACTCTCATACTTCTAGAGTTGGACAGAATGTGCCAAGAGAACCCCTCTTCTCAGGTTTTGGGCAGGTGGTAGGACGTTTGGGCCTCTTATCCTTGGATTTATTTTTCTTGTATCCTTTGTCTTTAGGCTCCTTCTCCTTTGGCTCCTTCTGTTTATTCTCAATAAGAAATATATTCATCCACTCCTCCAGATGAATATCGTTTCTAGAATGAGTTAATGAGGTCTCTGAACTCTTGAGCCTGTGGAAGATTTTAAATAATTCCCGAGATAAAGCAGGAGTCTTCTCTGAATCATTCCAAGTCACCTTGGGAGGAATGAATTCATCATACATGTCGCCCAAAATTGGATCCCCTAAGATCTTATGGACATCACACATACTGATGCCTATATCTCCATGAGTCATATGGAAAGAATTAGTTTCTGGACTCCAGTGGCTGAGTATCTCCGGTATGAAGTTATCATGTCTGTAAACTTATGTTTTCCCAACCCAAACAACTTCGTATATTTACACTCCTTTCAGATCCTTGAAAAACTTTGCACAGGTTCGTCGCACCCAGTATTCCCACATCCAAGTTGGATTCACACCTCCCCCAGGATGGATGTCCCAACTTTTCTTCCAGCCTTTGGATTGATCCATTTGGGTATTTCGTAAGATTGAAGGATGAGAATGTGGTTGTAGATCAGGCGTATGAGGTTTCAGATCTGGCGTACAAGGGCTATGATGAATCATGTGGGTCATAATGTTGCCAATCCCTTCCATCTTTATGTTGAAGGAGATATAATTACCCCCGAAACCTGCCTTCTATAGGTCCCAGAGTGGCGACTAGCACCAAGGGTATGGAAATTTCACACAAATGGGAGGCATTACCCTTTTTGTTTTATAGGATCGGGAGATAAGATGATGAAACCCAACAACACCAAAGTAAAAGAAAAGTAAATCCAAAAGTAAACCATTCCCACATGCATGTTCCAAAAGTAAAATACACAAAGTACAAAAGTGACTACAAGGGTAAGTACCAAAGAAATAAAACAGCAACTACGACTGCCCCAAGGATCCGAGCTAGTATGGTCCTGCGCGATCCCTGATTTCCTCCTAGAAACTTGAAATAAATTTTATATACGTAGGGTGAGCATACAAGTACACTCAGTAGGGAAAACCAAAGACTCTCGTGAACAAGTGGGGGAACGTACTAATGTCCCGTGAGAAGCAGACAACCATTACTATGAAGGAGTTCACACATCCCACTCACCGGATACACTCACCAGGTAACACAAATCAAGTAATATATATAATAAGAGCACATCGATGTTTGGGTACCCCACGCCACTTTCACAATGGTTATTGAGACATCCTACACATCGAACCAATCCCTCCATTCTCACCGCAGTCCCACTACCACACTCGCCCGCACACACCTGGGCCACAACTGCACGCAGTCCCACTGCCGAATCATGCCCGCAAACACCTGGTACAAAACTGTCACATGTAACCACACCTGCAAACACCTAGGCCAAAACAACCACCACCACGCCCAAAGACAACTGGGCTAGAAGATCCACTGCCACGCCCGAAGACACCTGTGCCTCATCCCAAAGATACTTGGGAAACTACATGCCCGCACACACCTGGTCCATAACAACCACACTACCCCTTCCGAAGGTTCTTGGGATAATAATGGTCCTCAGGCCATCACAGCCTGCCCAAAGATACTTGGGATATCTGGGAAAGGGAGCAACAAAGGAGCTAATAACCAGCCACTAAGAATAGTGTTGGGAAAAACACCCTCCCCCATGAAATGGGGGTGTTCGGCACTAAGGGCTCAACTTAGGTGGGGTGCGAATAAGAAACACAAAACTACAAGAATATATACATAGGTAACACGAACTCACCCAAAGTTAAGGTTTTTCTTCAGACAGCCTACAGATCAAAATAGCACTCATGTTCGAGTCACAACTCTTGCCAACAAAACCCATTTGTCCCATTCTTGTTTTCACGTTCAGTAATAATGTTTAAATAAGTTCTTGCACTACTGGTAAACTAATACCATAATCATAAACAAAGTGATAAGAGAGATCCCTCGAAGTACTGTAACCAAAGAAAACCCCAAGAAACTGCCCCATGTTCCCCCCAAAAGGTTTCTCATCAACAGAGGATCCCACCCCAATTCATGATATAAACAAGGTAACCACCCGGTCTTTAGGACTCACAACCTCTGAATCCATGACAACTGGGGATCCCATCCCCAATTTTACAACCACTGAGAGTATAAAAACAGGGAATCCCATCTCCTCCCACATTTCCAGTAATCAGCCCATAAATGAAAACAACCAAACCACTACCACAGAGGGTGCTGTGGAACAATCACAAATTTAAGATGACTTGGATGCTCCCGAAGAAGAGCCAGTATCTGTTCCATGTATCCCTTCTGCTGCTGTTGCAAGAAGAGAAGAACCTGTTTCTGGTAAGTTAACAATGCTTCATAAAAAATGTTGAACGAAAAATCGACTGACTTCCATTCTGTGATACTTCAGGTTCAAATCCTGCATTAGAGCTTCTGGCGGCTGTTGCAACTGATGCCATGATTTTATCTGAAGATGTTGTCCAGGGTTAGGGGCCGCATGACGTGTTAGGGATGATTTTAAAAAGGGATGATATAGTTTAGCGTCATATTGGACGAAAGTAAAAATATTTTAAGGTCATATGTATGGACCATGGATGATGCAGTTTAACGTCATTCTGGACGTAAGAGACTTCTGTACAGTTTAGCGTCATGTAGCTAGGATGTCACAGTTTAACATCGTGTGGGACGAAAGGATACAAATAGTTTAAGGTCATATGTATGGACCGTGGGTGGTGCAGTTTATGGTCATACTGGACCGTGGTGTAGTTTAAGGTCATACTGGACCATGGTGCAGTTTAAGGCCATGCCAGTATTTTCATATTTAAAAGATTTTACACACTCCATGATTCCAATTCTGTGTGTTTTAACCAGGGGTTATCACATAAGGTTTGATCTTGGTGCTTCCAATTTACTTAGAAGAATATACGTAATTAGCCAATTTTCTTTCAGGGCAGGAGTTTACAACCACAAACAATCATTAATACACAGATAATACCACCAACGACCATTATTTTCACTGGGCGTAAGCCCGCACAATTCAGAAAGACGATAACAACATAAAATAGAATCAACGATCACAACCCCCCTTAGGATTCTTTCATTATCTTTATTTAGGCCTGGTTTATCCTTGTTCATTATATTTATTTAGGCCGAAAGATATAACTAGCTCCTCTAGCCAGCCTTCCTTCTTCATGTCAGAGGTGTTTCCCTCATACTTCTTGAGGGTCTATCGCTGGAAGGCCCGAAGTGTCTTCTGCCACTGGTCGTCCTCCTCCTCTCGATCAACTCTCTGTCAATCGGCCAAAGTAGTCTCTAGGGCCTCGATCACATGTACCACATGTGGTCTCCTTCCAGGTTTGACAGCTGCAAGGTAATCAAGGATTTCCTAACCCCAAGTAGTGCAGAATATTGTTCTTAAAACATTATAATCATTTTCATTTATTCTTAATTCCCAAGACATCCTAGAAACATGAGAACACAATTCAGTATTATGCATGCACCTTTCCTAGGGTCTCTACCCTGCAATCAGCGTGGCCTCACTTGGTCGTTCGGTAGGTCCAAGGTCACCCAACACTGTTTCCCTACCATACAATGCAATCCTCGCTGTGCCTAACTCCAGACTCCATCCTATCTCTGAACCTTCCTTTGATACCATTCTGGCACAACCCGCCTTCACCAAAAGGAGGGAAGGGTCAGAAGGTTGCCAAGAACTTCCTTATTTATGTTGATGGAGAGGTAATGACCCCTGAAACCCACCTTCTATAGGTCCCGAAGTGGATACTAGCACCAAGGGTATGGAAATTTCACACAAATGGGAGGAATTACCCTTTTGTTTTATAGGATCGGGAGATAAGATAATGAAACCCAACAACACAAAAGTAAAAGAAAAGTAAAGCCAAAATTAAACCATTCCCACATGCATGTTCCAAAAGTTAAATCTACAATGTACAAAAGTGACTACAAGGGTATGTACCAAAGAAATAAAATAGCAACTGCCCCTGCCCCAAGGATCTGAGCTAGTATGGTCCTACGTGATCCCCGAAGTCCTCCTGGAAACCTGAAAGAAGTTTTATATACGTAGGGTGAGCATACAAGTACACTCAGTAGGGAAAACCAAAGACTCTCGTGCACAAGTGGGGGAACGTACAAAAGTCCGTGAGAAGCAGATAACCATTACTATGAAGGAGTTCACCCATCCCACTCACCAGCTACATTCACCAAGTAACGTAAATCAAGTAATATATATAATAAGAAAATATCGATGTTTGGGTACCTTGTTCCACTTTCCCACTGAATATTGAGACATCCTACGCATCAAACCAATCCCACCATTCTCACCGCAGTCCCAATACCACACCCACCCACACACACCTGGGCCACAACCGCATGCAGTCCCACTGCCGAATCTCGCCCGAAAACACCTGGGCCACAACTGTCACACATAACCATGCCTTCAAACACCTAGTCTAGAACAACCACACCACGCCCGAAGACAAATGGGCTAGAAGATCCACTACCACGCCCGAAGAAACCTGGGCCTCATCCCGAAGATACTTGGGATACTACCTGCCCGCACAAACCTGGGCCATAACCATCACACTACCCCGCCCGAAGGTTCTTGGGCTAATAATAGACCTCAAGCCATCACATCTTCCCCAAAGATACTGGGGCTATCCAGGAAAGGGAGCAGAAAAGGAGCTAATAACCATCCACTAAGAATAGTGTTGGGAAAAACACCATCCCCCAAGAAATGGGGGTGTTCGGTACTAAGTGCTCAACTTGGGTGGGGCCCGAATAAGAAACACAAAACTAAAAGCATATATACATAGACAACAAGCACTCACCCAAAGTTAATGTTTTTCTTCAGACAGCCTACAGATCAAAACAACACTCAAGTATGATTCATGAATGTTGCCAACAAAACCCATTTGTCCTATTCTTGTTTTCACGTTCAGTGATAATGTTTAAATATGTTCATGCACTACTGGTCAACTAGTACCATAAGCACAAACAAATGGATAAGAGAGATCCCTCAAAGTACTGGAACCAAAGACAACCTCGAGACACTGCCCCGTGTCCCCCCCAAAAGGTTTCTCATCAACAGAGGATCCCACCCCAATTCGTGATATAAACAAGGTAACCACCCGGTCTTTAAGACTCGCAACCTCTGAATCCATAACAACAGGGGATCCCATCCCCAATTTTACAACCACCGAGAGTATAAAAACAGGGAATCCCATCCCCTCCCACATCTCCAGCAATCGTCCTGTAAAAGAAAACAACCAAACCACTACCACCAAAAAAAAGCAGGGCCATGTCGATATATTCATATTTAAAAGATTTTACACACTCCATGATTCCAATTCCTTGTGTTTTAACCGGGGGTTATCACATAAGGGTTGATCCTGGTGCTTCCAATTTACTTAGCCGAATATACGTAATTAGCTAATTTACTTTCACGGTAGGAGTTTACACCCACAAACAATCATTAATGCACAGAGAAAAACCACCAACGGCCATGATTTTCAGTGGCCGTAAGCCCGCACAATTCATAATGTTGATCACAACATAAAATAGCACCAATTATCATAGCCCCCCCCCCTTAGGATTCATTCATTATCTTTATTTAGGCCTGGTTTATCAAATTCTAAAGAAAAAAAGCACGCCCACCCCGCATGATACACAAAAAGGGAGAGACGAAGGAGAATTCCCTACTTGTCGATCAACGATCGACGCTTAGGCTGGGCATAGAACTTTACGCATAACGATGCGCCTCACCTAATGCATGAAATCATCTCATCTGGATGAAAGTACTCTTTACAGAGGGTGATCGAGAAAAGAAGAAACCCACGGCGAACCCTTTAGTTATAAGGGCCACAGATGGTTGAGATAAGAACGCCAAACCGCGTAAGGAGCGGGAGTTTTGGGTTGACCAGGCGGCCCCACACGTTATTAAAGGTGTTGGGTGGTTTAAACCACCACACACACTAGGTTAATTCATTAAATATTTAATTAAAACATTTATGGGCGTTACCGGGCTTTAAAACACGCACAAGAGTCAAAATAGGTTTAAAAACAAAAACCCTAATTACGCAAGGAGCGCCACTGGAAGGAACCCGTGGGGGTTGGCCAGAGCCACCAGTAGCTAAAAGCTACCAGCGGGTGACAGCTACTGGTAGCCGAGAGCTACTGGTATCCAACAGCTACTGGTAGACCGAGCTACCAGTAGATAGAGGTACCGGTAGGTTGCGACTACTGGTAGACCGAGCTACCGGTAGTCAGAGCTACCGGTAGGCTAAGTCTACTTGTAGACCAAGCTACCGGTAGGCCTCCTACTGGGAGGCTAAGTCTACCTGTAGGCCTACCATTGGCCAAACTTCACTAAGATTCCTAGATTAGAAAACCCAACATGATATTTTTACAAAGTAATGGACCCCAAAAAAACCTGGGCCATTACATCAGATACCTCTTAAACGATTCTCGTCCTTGAGAGTAAAAAAAACACAGAAAGAGGGAGAGGGTCCGAACAACCACATCGAAAGATACCTCTTAAGAGTGGACCTTATTGTTACTGTCACGAACCAAGCAACATATCATGTCAAACTACCCGGGCATGTGGGGGTTGGGGAGTCTCCTTTCCCATGTCAAGATATTATCCGCTTTGGGCGGCACTGACTCGCCCACACGGGTTTAATCTCATCCACCTTAATGCGTCTTGATTAGGGGTCGGGTTCTCTCCTCCCCCATAGCCAAGACTTTTCACACAGATTCATAGGAAAGAAAACTAGTATTCATAGCCAACAAGGTAAAACGTTCTACCCCAACAGGTATAACAAACAGAACATTACAACTCAAAACTCAAACAACTCTGGGTACTGGGCACGCATCTGTGATTCCCTCTCCCACGTACTCTCCTCAAGCCTACCATGTCTCCATGACACACGAACCAAGGGAATGGTTCACCCACGAAGCACATTTTCTTTGCGATCCTCGATCATCAATGGTCTCTCCACAAAAGTTGCGTCGTCCTCGATGTCCAGCTCTCCCCAGCCGAGGACGTGTGAATCGTCGTGCAGATACAGAAAGAGTTGGGAAACATGGAATACATCATGTATCCTTAGTAGAGGCGATGGTAAAAGTATCTAATAAGCCACTTTTCCGACCCACCACAACACTTCGAAGGGCCCGATGAACCTGGGAGAAAGCTTACTCCCCTTGTTGAACCTCTGTTGTCCACGCCGAGGGGAGACCTTCAAGAACACATGGTCTCCAACCTCAAACATCAAGGGCCTCCTCCTGGTATCAGCATACGACTTCTGTCGGTCTTGGGAAGCCTTCATCCTTTCCCGTATGAGCTGAACCTTCTCTGTCATGCTCTGCACCACCTCCGGGCCAAGGATGCCCACCTCTCCGACTTCGGTCCAACACACTGGTGAGCAAAATGGCCACCTGTACAAGGCTTAAAACGGTGCCATACCAATGGTAGAGTGATAGATGATATTGTAGGAAAACACTACCAGAGGCAGGTATCACACCCATGATCCTCCTGAGTCCAGAACACATGCCCACAACATATCCTTGAGGGTCTTGATGGTGCGCTTTGTCTGTCCATCTTTCTGGGGATGGAAAGCAGTGCTAAGACACCGATGGGTGCCAAAAGCATGCTGCAATCCTCTCTAGACTCGTGAGGTAAACCATGCATCCCTATCCGAGACTATAGACCCCATAACTCCATGCAACAACACTACCTCGTCCACGTACTTTCGCGCCAAATCATACACTACACTCGACTCCCTTATCGCCAACAAGTGATCCAATTTCATCAACCGGTCCACTACTGTAACATCCCAAGGTTTTCTAAAAATAAAGTGAAAATGCTTAAAATTTTGTTAAGGTATATATTTATAGGTATCCTTTAAACATAATTTTATTTCTTCTATGTTTTGAATTTCAAGAAACTGTCATCTACAATTGTGTTCAGTATGTTATTTAGAGTTTGATGAAACAAACTTGTTTTTTTGGTGAATAGTAACATGCCCTTATGAATAGTAATATGAATAGTAATGTGACCTCATGAATAGTAAATAATAATATTATTTTATTTTCCCATGGAAATAGGATAATGGGATCTTAATTAATTTTCCAATGTCACATAAAACTAATTGCACTTCAATATTGTTATTTTTCGAATTAACTGTGACCATATTTAAAAATTAAATTAATAATATTTAGAAAATTATTTTTGTAAAATGGAGTTCATTTTCGAATTCTACACATCAAAAAATGGTTGGGGTAAATTTTTGGTATTTTTCTGAAACTCATGAATTTTCGGTGAATAGTGAAATACGATAAAATACCGTATAATCAATTTATCAATAACAATGCACTATTTATGACATAATAAGTGATGAACGGCCACTTTCTTCGAATTCACTTGATATTTTCACTAATTAAGGCCACTTTATTTGAGATTATTCATAGTCTTGATAAAAATATTATAATAATAATTAAAATAATCTAAAATACCTCCCCTCCTCAACTATAAATATCACCCTCACTCCCCTCTTCCTCCCACACCTATCAAGCCTTGAGAATTGTCTAATATCTTACAAATTCCCTCCCCAATCTTCTTCCCCACGTTCTAGAGCTGCTGGTCTCACCAAAAGACCAAAATCAAAGCCCTTAAGAAGGATCTCAAGGAGAATAGATCAAGAGGTAAACATCCTCTTTCATTTTCATTCTTTTCTTCCATTTTATGTTATTCTCTTCCTTTCCCTTTGTCTTTTTTGGGATATTTCATTAAATATTTCCCCTTACTGTCCAAATTTTGTATGAATGATGAGATATTCCATTCCTCTCATAAATCTTGTTTTTATGAAATTTTAAGAGACGTCGTTAGGCTGCCGAATTTTCGTAAGAAATTTCTCATGTTTCTTTATTTCATGATTCCTTTCACTTGTTTCTTCACCCTCTCTTATCCAAGAGGCAAGAAATCTCCAGAATCATGTATATTCTGGATGTAGTCATGTTTATGGAAAATTAAAAATCATTATTCCTCTCCTCTCTCACTTATTTAAGGAATAAGAACATTGTCCGTGATGTGTCGAATTATCGACATCGTGGACGATGTAATTTCACTCTCCATTAATTCATTCAAGTCTGGTCATGAAACCATTTATATGGTTGAACCAGGTTATAATATATGTTTTATAACTCACATATTGTTATGTAATTCTTTTTTTACCCATGGTTCAAATTTATAAGACTAAATGAGGTTGTAATTATCAAATAACCACTTAAATGATCTAAACAAACATAATTAATGTTTTAACTTATAAATCATCATCATATAAAGAATCAAAGTGATAAATGGTATAATTTATGGTACTGGAAATATGTAAATACTACTCCATTCCAATTCTGGAGTTTCACTTCCAATCAACAAGAACGATTCATCATGAACCGATCGTGAAAATCACAAAAGAACTCACCCAAAATAATGCAAGGAACAAAATACTAACAATTAAGGGGTGAAATGAGGTTATGAAATGACCATATAAGATGTTATAAACATGAATATGTTTCTGTAAAATACTAATAACACTCTTTTAACCATTATACAAGTGGTTTAAACAATTTTTAAGTAAGACAAGCCTAACGTAAGATAATTCTTAACCCAATTTCCATTCTTTGGGTTAACCTTCTACTTTATAATTTATGTGCTATTTAAATTGTTTGTGTGATGGTTTCTGTTTATATTATGTTTCATTATGTTTATTTACGTAGTATATACATATTCCATCCACTCTATTATGTCTCACTTCAAGTATATGATTTTTATAAGGGACTTTTCTTCTAAAATCCTCTTTTAAAATTCTGTTTTTCAATATTCAAAAGCAATGTTTTATGCTATTATTTATGTTGTTTGATTATTTTTTGGTTATTGGGCATTATTTATGATGAATGGTGGGACCTATATTTCCCTCAAATTAATTGGGTATGAGAATGTTGGAGGTCGGCCGTATGGTTACTCCAAGTGTAACTGTGATGGTTACACAAAGTAAGGTAGCCGTGAGGGTTACAAATTTTAAGGTAGCCAAGATGGTTACACGATTATGTATGTAATGCCCCAAGATACCTCTATGATTATATTTATGTTTGTGTGGATCTTGTGTAAATATCATGTTACACAAAGTAATTATTTATGGGTGGAAAGAATGTCCTCTGAAAATGTTTTCACACGTCATGCGTATTCATGGACTAATGTGATTTTTCCTTCTTTTTCATACCTTACTGAGCTTTTGTGCTCATCCCAAGTTTTTAAATGATTTTTCACAGGTTAATGGATGTGTAATACAAGGAAGGAATACATGTTTAATGTTGACGAATTGTCAAGGATTCTTGTTTTATGTTTTAATGTTTTAAATTCTGAGGAAAATGGAAACTGATTTTATGGTATCCACTATGTAACAATGTGTAATGTTATGAATGTTTTGTCTTAATTCTCTAAAGATATAAACTTGAAAAGATACTCAATGTAAAAGGAAGTGTTTTCTTGAATAAATTCAAGATTATGTATGAAATAAGTGTGGGTCTTTATAGTTGGTATCAGAGGATGGTTTGGATAACTTTAGGGGTTAAGGTGATGCTAATAGATTACCATAAATAATTTTCACTCTATGTTTAATTTGTTATAGAATTTAAATATTACCATGTTGCTTCATCTAAGAAATGTTTGTTTAGAATGGTTGTCTGTAGAAGAAACATGGATTCTGAAGAGGAGAGGCACTGACAGAATGACATCCTTCCTGATCTATAGCCCGGAATGGTAGGGATTGGAACCGAGCAGTTTGTGAAAGTAATGGCTCAGTTAACGCAGGCTATAAATGGTGGTGGAATCCATGCAAGAGAACCAATAATGGTACCCCAACAGAACATGACAGTGGTGGAACATTTTATGCGACAACATCCTCCTGCATTTAATGGATCTTCCGACCCAGTGGTAGCAGAAGGATGGATTAAAGCCCTTGAAAAGATATTTGATGTTATGGGATGATTGGACAATCAAAAGGTAAGTCTTTCCATTTATCGTTTTGAAGGGGAAGTGATCAGTGGCGGTCAATGGTAAGTAATATTAGGGGTAGAGAGGATTTTGATGCCTTAGTGTGGGATGAATTTAAAAGTCATTTTCTTGAAAAATATTTTCCTAAGGTGGTGCGACATAGAATGGAGAAACAATTACTTGAATTGAAACAAAAGGAGGAAGATTCAGTGGCTATGTATGAGGCGAACTTCACCCGACTAGCGAGGTATGCTCCAATTCTTATTCTGGATCTCGATAGCAAAATCAACCGCTTTTACTCAGGATTGAAGCCAAGGTATCGAAGCGCGTTGGCCTCCCGTGAATTCAAAAGTTACGAGAAGCTTGTCTGATGTGCTGAGAGGGTAGAGATGTAGTTTGATGAAGATCACATTCAATTTGGAAACAAAGAGAAGAAGATGTCCAATTGGAAAGCAATGGGTAAGAATCAACCAAAGAAATCTGATGGTAAGAAAATCCAGTTTTCAGTTTGTGAAATGTGTGGAAAGAAGCACCCTGGGGAATGTCTTATCATAACTGGGAAGAGTTTTAAATGTGGTAAGTATGGACATATGGCCCGAGATTGTAATGAAAATGATCCAAAGACTAATCCTGATAAGCAAACTGTAAAGTGTTTTAAATGTGGTGAGATGGGTCACTATGCAAATGTCTGTCCAAAGAGGGATCCAAATGATGCAAAGAATCCAGACTACAAGAAAAAAGGTCTAGTGAGATCCTTTGCGACTACGTCGGTAGTTGTTGGGCCATCCAATGAAGTTGCATTAGGTACTTTGTTTGTTCACTCGGATTTTTCTAAAGTTTTGTTTGATAAGGGGTATACACATCCCTTCTTCTCTAAGAAATTTTCTAGTAAATTGGAAATATCCCCTCAATAAATGTGACCCGAAATTGTTGTTAAAACACCAGGGGGAAATGTTATAGCAAAGAGGAATTATAAGAATATTTCTATTGTGGTATGTGGAAAGACTTTACCTGCAAACCTTGTTGTTTTACCCTTAGTCGAGTTTGATGTTATTCTGGGGATGGACTGGCTTTCTGACTATCATGCTAAGATTGAATGTAGAGCTAAAGAAGTTATTTTTCAGAAAGAGTTTCAGTTTGTATACAAGAATGAACCCATACAATTGATAACAAATCAAGAAGCTGAGGAACCACTGAAAGATGGAAATGAAAGTTATCTGGCTCATATTGTTGAAAAAAAGGGAACTATTCAAATTAATGATGTGCTAGTGGTAAATGAATACCTTGATGTTTTTCTTGAAGAGTTACCCAGTGTCATACCTGAACGAGAAGTCGAATTCAAAATTGACATAGTTCCTGATGCTAAGACAATTTCACAACCCCCATATCGTATGGCTCCAATAGAACTTCTTGAATTGAAAAATCAGTTGGAGGATTTGCTTGTCAAAGGCTTCATTCTTCCTTGTACTTCACCATGGGGAGCCCCTATTTTGTTTGTTAAAAATAAAGAAGGTTCTATGAGACTTTTCATTGATTATAGAGATTTAAATAACATCACTGTTAAAAACAAGTATCCTTTGCCTCATATTGATGACTTATTTGATCACCTCCTGGGAGCTTAGTACTTTTCCAAGATTGACTTGAGATCCGGATACCATCAGCTGAAGGTGAAGGAGGATGACATCCCAAAAACAGCCTTTCATACTAGATATGGGTATTATGAATTTGTTGTTATGCCATTTGGTTTCACTAATGCACCTGATGTATTCATGAATCTTATGAATAGAGTATTTCATGAGTTCTTGGATAAGTTTGTGGTTGTATTTATTGATGACATTCAGGTTTCTTCTAAAAATAAAGGGGAGCATGAAAAACATCTAATGGTTGTTTTGAAAACTTTAAAAGAAAAGAAACTATATGGAAAATTTAGCAAGTGTGATTTTTGGTTGCAACAGATTTCTTTTCTTGGGCACATTATAAATAAGGATGGAATAACAGTTGATCCTGCAAAAACAAATGTAGTTGATGAATGGTCAAGACCCACAAATGTTACAGAGATTCATAGTTTTCTGGGCTTAGCAAGTTATTACTGACAATTTGTTAAGAACTTTGCATGGTTATCTATCCCAATAACTAAGTTAAAACAGAAAGGGGTTAAATTTGTTTGGACAGAGGAATGTGATGTTTGTTTTCAGGAACTAAAGAAGAGATTGGTGAATACTCTAGTTTTGTCCTCACCTTCCCGGAATGGTGAGTTTGTCATCTACAGTGATGCTTCTTTGAAGGGACTTGGTTGTGTTTTGATGCATAATGATCAGGTAATTGCCTATGCTTCGAGACAACTTAAACCTCATGAGCTGAATTATCCCACACATGATTTGGAATTGGCAGCTGTGGTTTTTGCTTTGAAAATATGGAGGCATCATCTATACGGAACCAAATTCCAAATATATACTGACCATAAAAGTCTTAAGTATATATTCACTCAGAAGGAATTAAACATTAGGCAGAGAAGATGGCTAGAACTGATAAAGGATTATGACTGCACAATTAATTACCATCCTGGAAAATCAAACAAAGTAGCAGATGCCTTAAGTCGGAAAAATCATGCATCATTAACCATGATACATTTGGAACATGATCCCTTGATTAATGATTTGATGAATTTTGGCTTAGAATTTGTTGGTGCAGGGAATATATCTGTTTTGTTTCAGGTTTCAGTGCAGTCTTCGTTGTCAGACAGAATTATGAAAGCGCAGAGGGAAGACCGTGAGCTACAGAAAAAGGTAGAATTGGTTAAAATGGGTAAGTTTCCAGGATTTAATCTTGATAAAGATTGTGTTTTAAGATTTGTAAAAAGGTTGTGTGTGCCTTGTGATTCCCATCTGAACATAGAATTGTTGTGTGAAGCTCATAGTTCTCCATTTTTTGTTCATCCTGGAAGTACTAAGATGTACAGAGACCTTCGAGAGTATTACTGGTGGAATGGGATGAAAAGAGATATTGCTGATTTTACAATGAAATGTTTGACATGTCAGCAGGTTAAAGAAGAGCGGTAATTACCGAAGGGGATGTTTCAGCCTTTGCCAGTGCCAGAATGGAAATGGGAGAATATATGCATTGATTTTGTGGTTGGACTACCAAAGACCTCTCGAGGTAACAATGCGATATGGGTTATTGTTGATCGGCTAACAAAGTCTGCTCATTTTCTTTCTATTAGAGATACAATGACATTAGATCAGCTTTCTCGATTGTACCTCAAAGAGATTGTCAGGTTACATGGAGTTCCTCTTTCCATTGTGTCTGACCGAGATCCCAGGTTCACTTCTAAATTTTGGAAGGGACTTCAGAAGTCTTTGGGCACAGAGTTGAATTTCATTAAAACTTTTTATCCTCAATCAGATGGGATGTCAGAACGAACAATTCAAACTTTGGAGGATATGCTTCAAGCTTGTTCAATGGACTATCAGGGAATTTGGGATCAACATCTTTCATTAGTTGAGTTTTCTTATAATAACAGTTTCCATTCCAGTATTCAGATGGCACCTTTTGAGGTATTGTATGGAAAGCGGTGTCGGACTCCTGCATTTTGGGATGAAGTCGGTGAAAGAAAGTTGATGGGGCCAGAATTAGTAGAAGAAGTGGCAGAGAAAGTGAGGATGATCCAGTAACACATGAGGACAGCTCAGAGCAGGCAGAAAAGTTATGTAGATAACAGAAGGAAAGACTTCTCTTTCGAGGTAGGTGACCATGTTTTCCTTAAAATCTCTCCTTGGAAAAGTGTGATGCGTTTCGGTAAGAAAGGTAAACTAATTCCACGGTTCATCGGTCCTTTTGAAATCTTGGATAAAGTCGGAACAGTTTCATACCACGTAGCTTTTCCTCTGAGCTTATTTCAGGCACACAATGTTTTTCATGTTTCGATGTTGAGAAAGTATGTTCCAGATTCATCACATGTCTTGAGGCCAGAAGCAGTTCAGCTGGCAGAGAACCTTTCTTATGATGAAAAACCGGTTCAGATTCTTGATCGAAGAGAATAGGTATTTCAGAATAAGGTAATCCACCAGGTAAAGATTTTGTGGAGAAACCACATGGTTGAAGAAGCAACATGGGAGTCTGAAAATTCTATGAGGGAAAAATATCCTCAGTTGTTTAATAAGTAAATAAAATTGCGAGGATGCAATTTCAAGAAGGTGGGGATAATGTAACATCCCAAGGTTTTCTAAAAATAAATTGAAAATGCTTGAAATTTTGTTAAGGTATATATTTATAGGTATCCTTTAAACATAATTTTATTTCTTCTATGTTTTGAATTTCAAGAAACTGTCATCTACAATTGTGTTCAGTATGTTATTTAGAGTCTGATGAAACAAACTTGTTTTTTTGGTGAATAGTAACATGCCCTTATGAATAGTAATATGAATAGTAATATGAATAGTAATGTGACCTCATGAAAAGTAAATAATAATATTATTTTATTTTCCCATGGCAATAGGATAATGGGATCATAATTAATTTTCCAATTTCACATAAAACTAATTGCACTTCAATATTGTTATTTTTCGAATTAATTGTGAACTTATTTAAAAATTAAATTAATAATATTTAGAAAATTATTTTTGAAAAATGGAGTTCATTTTTGAATTCTACACATCAAAAAATGGTTGGGGTAAATTTTCGGTATTTTTCTGAAACTCATGAATTTTCGGTGAATTGTGAAATACGATAAAATACCGTATAATCAATTTATCAGTAAAAATGCACTATTTATGACATCATTAGGGATGCAAGGCCACTTGATTCAAACTCACTTGATATTTTCACTAATTAAGGCCACTTGATTTGAGATTATTCATAGTCTTGATAAAAATATTATAATAATAATTAAAATAATCTAAAATACCTCCCCTCCTCCACTATAAATATCACCCTCACTCCCCTCTTCCTCCCACACCTATCAAGCCTTTATCATTGACTACTTTCTTCCAAATTCCCTCCCCAATCTTCTTCCCCACGTCCTAGAGCTTCTGGTCTCACCAAAAGACCAAAATCAAAGCCCTTAAGAAGGATCTCAAGGAGAAGAGATCAAGAGGTAAACATCCTCTTTCATTTTCATTCTTTTCTTCCATTTTATGTTATTCTCTTCCTTTACCTTTGTATTTTGTTGGGATATTTCATTAAATATTTCCCATTACTGTCCAAATTTTGTATGAATGATGAGATATTCAATTCCTCTCATCAATCATGTTTTTATGAAATTTTAAGAGACGCCGTTAGGCTGTCGAATTTTCGTAAGAAATTTCTCATGTTTCTTTATTTCATGATTCCTTTCACTTATTTCGTCACCCTCTCTTATACAAGAGGCAAGAAATCTCCAGAATCATGTATATTCTGGATATTTTCATGCTTATGGAAAATTAAAAATCATTATTCCTCTACTCTCTCACTTATTTAAGGAATAAGAACATTGTCCGTGATGTGTCGAATTACCGACATCAAGGACGATGTAATTTCACTTTCCATTAATTCTTTCAAGTCTGGTCATGAAACCATTTATATGGTTGAACTAGGTTATAATATATGTTTTATAACTCATATATGGTTCTATAATTCTTTTTTTACCCATGGTTCAAATTTATAAGACTAAATGAGGTTGTAATTATCAAAGAACCGCTTAAATGATCTAAACGAACATAATTAATGTTTTAACTTATAAATCATCATCATATAAAGAATCAAAGTGATAAATGGTATAATTTATGGTACTGGAAATATGTAAATACTACTACATTCCAATTCTGGAGTTTCACTTCCAATCAACAAGAACGATTCATCATGAACCGATCGTGAAAATCACAAAAGAACTCACCCAAAATAATGCAAGGAACAAAATACTAACAATTAAGGGGTGAAATGAGGTTATGAAATGACCATATAAGATGTTATAAACATGAACATGTTTCTGTAAAATACAAATAACACACTTTTAACCATTATATATGAGGTTTAAACAATTTTGATGTAAGACAAGCCTAAGGTAAGGGAATTCTTAACCCGATTTCCATTCTTTGGGTTAACCTTCTACTTTATAATTTATGTGCTGTTTAAATTGTTTGTGTGATGGGTTCTTTTTATATTATGCTTAATTATGTTTATTTACAGAGTATATAAATATTCCATCCACTCTATTAAGTCTCACTTCAAGTATATTATGTTTATAAGGGACTTTTCTTCTATAATCCTCTTTTAAAATTCTGTTTTGCAATATTCAAAAGCAATGTTTTATGCTATTATTTATGTTGTATGATTATGTTTTGGTTATTGGGCATTGTTTATGATGAAGGGTGGGACCTATATTTCCCTCAAATGCATTGGGAATGAGTATGTTGGAGGTCGTCCGTATGGTTACTCCAAGTGTAACTGTGATGGTTACACAAAGTAAGGTAGCCGTGAGGGTTAAAAATTTTAAGGTAGCCAAGATGGTTACAAGATTATGTAAGTAATTCCCCAAGATACCTCTAGGATTATATTTATGTTTGTGTGGATCTTGTGTAAATATCATGTTACATAAATTAAGTATTTATGGGTGGAAAGCATGTGCTCTGAAAATGTTTTCATATGTGATGCGTATTTATGGACTAATGTGATTTTTCATTCTTTTTCATACCTTACTGAGCTTTTGTGCTCATCCCAAGTTTTTAAATGATTTTTCACGGGTTAATGGATGAGTAATACAAGGAAAGAATACATGTTTAATGTTGAAGAATTGTCAAGGATTCTTGTTTTATTTTTTAATGTTTTATATTATGAGGAAAATGGAAACTGATTTTATGGTATCCACTATGTAACAATGTGTAATGTTATGAATGTTTTGTCTTAATTCTATAAAGCTCTAAACTTGAAAAGATCCTCAATATAAACGGAAGTTTTTTCTTGAATAAATTCAAGATTATGTATGAAATAAGTGTGGGTCTTTATAACTACCACCCAGATGGCGTCGTATCCCCCTTGGACCTTGGGTAGTCCCGTTATGAAATACATAAAGATGTTGTCCCACTTCCACTCGGGGACATCTAGAGACTGCAGTAGGCTACCTGGAACTCGGTGTTCAGCCTTCACTTGCTGACACACTAAGCACTTGGCCACAAACTCTGACACCACTCGCTTAACTCCTGGACACCAAAACTGTCTCTTCAGTACCTGGTACGTCTTGGACACTCCAGGGTGTACTGCTAGGGGTGAGCTGTGAAACTCACTAAGAACCTTGTCGTGCATCACTTCTGGAACAAACAACATTCCCTGGAAAAGCATATGGTTCTGACCATCCTCCGTTCGTCTTTCCGAAGCATTGCCCTAGTCAACTCAGTCATGCATCACTTCTCACTGTGGGTCTCCCCACTGAGACTCCTCCACTTGCTGGAACAGAGACGACCGCACTGCCATCTGATATAGGCAGCCTCTACCGCCATCCATCTTCGCATCCAGGTGTAAGGCAACCAACTCCTCCATCGCCTTCCAGGCGTCTGCCGACTCTCGGACCGCATCCTTCTACGTCCTCCTGCTCAAGGCATTGGACACTAAATTTCCCTTTCCCTCAGTATAAGAGATCGTGAAGTCGTAATCCTGGAGGAACTCCACCCATCTCTATTGTCGCAAGTTTAGGTCCCGCTGAAAGAATATATACCTCAAGCTTTTTTGATCTTTGAAGACCATAAAGAGTTCTCCGATGAGGTATTGCCGCCATAAATTAAGTGCAAAAAACAACCACTGCAATATCTAGGTCGTGGGTGGCATAATTAAGCTTGTGAGGGCGTAGCTGCCTAGACCCATAAGAGATCACCCCTTGTCACTGCATCAACACACATCCCAGGCCCTGTCCTGAAGCATCAGAGAATACCTCATACACCGCCCTTCTTCTGGTAATCTCATCACTAGGGCACTAACCAACATATCTTTCAGATAGCTGAAGGTCGACTCGCACTGCTCACTCTATACGAAAACCTGGTCCTTCTTGGTCAGGGCTGTCAAAGGGGTTGCTACTCAAGAGAAGTTGGGTACGAACCTCTGATAGTAACCTGCTAGCCCAAGGAAACTAAGGACCTCTGCCACATTCTTGGGTGTTTCCCAAGAAACAACTGCCTCAACCTTTGATGGGTCCACCGCTACCCCCTGCTCGGACACCACGTGCCCGAGGAAGTGCACTTCTCGTGTCCAGAATTTGCATTTCGACAACTTCCCATAGAGATGATGATATCGGAGGACCTCTAAAACTGTCCTCAGGTGCTCTGCATAGTCCTCCTCTGACCTTGAATAGATCAGGATATCGTCAATGAACACAACCACGAACCGTTCCAAGTACTCCCGGAAGATGGAGTTCATAAGCCCCATGAACACAGTTGGGGAATTTGAAACACTGAAAGGCCTGACTAAGAATTTGAAGTGTCCATATCTGCACCTGAACGCCATATTATGGATGTCGCTCTCCTTCACTCTCAGCTGGTTGTACCCAGACCGTAGGTCGATCTTCGAGAACCATCCTACCCCTTTAAGCTGGTCGAAAAGATTGTCTATCCTCGGAAGAGGGTAGTGATTCTTGATCGTCACCTGATTCAGCCTCCTGTAGTCTATGTACAACATGAGACCACCATCTGCCTTCGTTGCAAACAAGACTGGAGCACCCCACGGTGACACACTTGGCTGAACATAACCCCTCTTCATTAGATCATCAATCTAGATCCGAAAATCCCGTAGCTCTAAAGGTGCCATCCGGTTAGGAGCCATCGAGATTGGACGAGTGTCGGGCTGCAGGTCTATCCCGAAATCGATATCCCGTCGAGGGGGTAGAGTCGTTACCTTCTCAAGAAAGACGTCCATAAACTCACGGACAACCTCTGGCACCTCCACCATCTCAGCATCTACTGACTCCACTGAAATCTTGACCAATAAGGAGAGGATGAGTTCCTCTCACCTGGTACCATTCTGACTACTCTGCTCGCCGGTGAAGGTAACACCCCGGCCGCCCAAGTCTGAGAACACAACCCTTCCTCGGAAATAGTCGATGATAGAACACATAGAGAATATCCAATCGATGCCCCGAATGACATCGTATGGCTGGATCTATAGTAGAAGAAGATCCATAACTGACTGATGTGGCCCTATCATCAGTCTACATCCCCGACAAACAAACAACAAGTTGGTCTGACCTCCGACTGGTGTACTCAACACCAGTGGCACTGGAAGTCTCTTGGCATCTAGACCCAAGGCACGGGCTAGACTAGGCGCAACAATGGAGTGCGAAGCTCCGGTATCGAACAAGTCATAAACAAGGGTACTAAACAAACTGATCGTACCTCGAACAACCTCCGGCCCTACTGGAACTGCTGCCTCCGCGGAGTGTAACTGTCCATGCCCATCTCCTCTGCCCCTCGGCTGTCGGCCACCTCCCCAACCACGCCCCGGTCAAGGTCCCTGAGGAGCGCCCTGAGGTCGGCCTCCTCCTCCTATGTCTGCCCTCGGAGGAGTGGGAGCTCGTTGTCCCTGCTGCTGCTGCTGGAAAGGCCTGGCTTGGAGATATTGTTGGGTCGGGTGGTGGGGTTGTCCGCCACCACCGTACTGTACCCGGTCCGGGAACTGACTCTGGAGATGTACAGGGTTTCCACAGACGAAGCACCGCGGCCCTGGGCCCAAAGAAAAAGGGCGAGGACTAGGGGATCGAAACTGAAACTACTGCGGCCTGATCCCTACTAGTCGGAACCTTGAGGGTCCTGACGCTGGAGGCTTGGTGCTGACGGCCTTCCCCTTCGATGGTCCCATATGGATCCCCTCTCATGACACTCCTCCTAGATTGTGCATCCTCTCCACTACTTCGGCCTTCTTCTGGACCTCCAAGCATGTCGGCATGGTAAATAGGGTAACAACATACTGGAGGGAGGGTCGGAGCACCTCCTCTAAACATCTTTCCCGAGACTCCTCGTCGGGAAAGAGGTCCGGAGAAAAATGTAAGAGGTCCTTGAACACGATTCCTAGATCCCTCACTAACATACTCCCCTGCTGAAGGGAGAGTAGCTCTAGTCACTTTTCCTCCTTCATCGTCGAAGAGAGTAATTCCGCCCGGAACTCCCCCACGAAATCATCCCATGCACCTCAGCCTCTCTCCTCTCCCCAAGGTAAAGCGTCCACCACTGACGTGCCGCTCCCCGCATCTGGATGATGGCCAGAGGAACCCAGTACTTGTTCGGGGCCTGAATCAGGCCAAAAGCTATCACTAACTCCTCTAGCCATCCTTCCATCTTCATGTCAGAGGTGCTTCCCTCATACTTCTTAAGGGTCTGTCGCTGGAAGTCTCGAAGAGTCTTCTACCACCGGCCATCCTCCTCCTCTCGATCAGCTCTCTGTCGATCTGCCAAAGTAGTCTCCTGGGCCTCGATCACCTATACCACATGTGGTCGCCTTCCATGTGCTATAGCTGCAAGGTAAAAAAGGAATGCCTAAGCCCAAGTAGTGCATAATATTGTTCTTAAAACTTCTTAAACCTTTTCATTTATTCTTAATTCCCAAGACATCCCAGAAACACGAGAACACAAGTCATTATGATGCATGTACCTTTCATAGGGTCTCTACCCTACAATCAGTGTGGCCTCACTTGGTCGTTCGGTAGGTCCAGAGTCCTTGCATGGGATCACGGGGGGCCCTAAAATCCCGTGTCCTAGCCGGTATTCCATGGCTTAATTCACACACCAAGGTCACCCAACACTATTTCCCTACGATCCCATGCAATCCTCACTGTGCCTAACTCCAGACTCCATCCTATCTCTCAACCTTCCTCTGATACCATTTTGTCATGACCCACCTTCACCAAAAAGAGGGAAGGGTCCGCAGGTTTCCAAGCCCTTCCTTCTTTAAGTTAAAGGAGAGATAATGACCCCCGAAACCCACCTTCTATAGGTCCTGAAGTGGGGACTAGCACCAAGGGTATGGAAATTTCACAAAAATGGGAGGCATTACCCTTTTTGTTTTATAGGATCAGGAGTTAAGATGATGAAACCCAACAATACCAAAGTAAAAGAAAAGCAAATCCAGAAGTAAACCATTCCCACATGCATGTTCCAAAAGTAAAATCCACAAAGTACAAAAGTGACTACAAGGGTAAGTACCAAGGAAATAAAACAGCAACTGCGACTGCCCAAAGGATCCGAGCTAGTATAGTCCTGCACGATCCCCAAAGTCCTCCTAGAAACCTGAAAGTAGTTTTCTATACATAGGGTGAGCATACAAGTACACTCAGTAGGGAAAACCAAAGACTCTCATGCACAAGTGGGGGAATGTACTAAAGTCCCGGGAGAAGCAGACAACCATTACTATGAAGGAGTTCACCCATCCCACTCACCAGATACACTCACCAAGTAACAAAAATCAAGTAATATATATAATAAGAGCACATCGATGTTTGGGTACCCTGTGCCACTTTCCCACTAGTTATTGAGACATCCTACGCATCGAACCAATCCCACCGTTCTCACCGCAGTCCCACTGCCACACCCGCCCGCACACAACTGGGCCACAACCGCATGCAGTCCCACTGCCAAATCCCGCCCCCAAACACCTGGGCCACAACTGTCACACATAACCACGCCTGCAAAAACCTAGGCCAGAACAACAACCACCACGCCAGAAGACACCTGGGCTAGAAGATCCACTGCCACACCTAAAGACACCTGGACCTCATCCCAAAGATACTTGGGAAACTACCTTCCTGCACACACATGGGCCATAAGCACCACACTACCCCACCCGAAGGTTCTTGGGCTAATAATGGACCTCATGCCATCACATCCTTCCCGAAGATACTTGGTCTATCCGAGAAAGGGAGCCTAAAAGGATCTAATAACCAGCCACTAAGAATAGTGTTGGAAAAAACACCCCCCCCATGAAATGGGGGTGTTCGGCACTAATTGCTCAACTTGGGTGGGGCGCGAATAAGAAACACAAAAATACAAGCATATATACATAGGTAACAAGAACTCACCCAAAGTTAAGGTTTTTCTTCAGATAGCCTATAGATCAAAACAACACGCAAGTCCGAGTTATGACTCTTGCCAACAAAACTCATTTGTCCCATTCTTGTTTTCACGTTCAGTAATATTGTTTAAATAAGTTCATGCACTACTGGAAAAATAATACCATAAGTGAAAACAAAGGGATAAGAGAGATCCCTCTAAGTACTAGAACCAATGACAACCCCGAGACACTGCCCCGTGTCCCCCTTCCCCCAAAAAAGGTTTCTCATCAACAGAGGATCCCACCCCAATTCGTGATATAAATAAGGTAACCAACCATTATTTAAGACTCGAAACCTCTAAATCCATAACATCAGGGGATCCCATCCCCAATTTTACAACCACCGAGAGTATAAAAATAGGGAATCTCATCCCCTTCATGAGGAAACATCCCCTATCTTTTAATGGACCATCAGACCCTGTGATGGTCAAAGGATTGATCCATTATTGGAAATGGTATTTGATGTCAAGGGATGTTTGCAACGCCAAAAGGTTACACATTTCATTTAAACTTTTGAAGGAAATGCATATTGATGGAGGAATTTATTTAATAATCCATATAAAATTATGATCTTGTTTCCATGTTATGGGAATCATTCAAGGATATATTTTTGAGATATATTTCACTAAGGGTTTTCAACTCTAAAAAGAAAAATAATTACACGAATTGACGATGAATGAAGAATACTATATAGATGCGTATAAAGAAAATGTTAAATTATTATCCAGGTATGTTATGAATATTATTCAATACATTGATAGAAACATTAAAATATTTTACTCAGGGATGAATCATGTTAGAAAATAGTGTTTTCCGGACAAGAATAAAAAGGTTATGCGAAATTGGATCGATGTTCTGACAGAGTTGAGACGGATTTTTCAAACACATGTGTTCTTTGAGATGAAAATTGTATGAGAATATCAAAGTGACAATAAACAAAGAACAAACCAGATAAGATGTGAATATGTAATCCTAAAAACATTATGAACTATGGAAAATTACATTTCAATGAATTTTTGATAGGTTCTAGGACATGTTTCTTATGTGTTTGGTTTTGTCACTGGTCTTGTAATAATATATAAAAGAGTCATAACGAAACAAATAATGTGGTAAGAGATATCCATCAAATATTGAGTTGTATTATTTAAAATTAATTGATTTATTATGATAATCAATGTTTTATGTTAGATTCATAGGATTCAAATCATAAATATCTTATAGAAATGTGTAGCAAAGTCATTTTCTTCTACTAAAGTTGATGTTGGGACATTAAATTAAGTGATGAAGTGTATGATATAAGTGTATTAATGTCATGATGATACATTATTTGACCTTCGATTATAAAATTATTTTATTTATGAAAACTTTTCTAGTAAATTTTGTATATCACCTTATTAATGCAATATACAATGTTTGGTGAAAAATCAATATGGAAGTATTAAAGAAACCACGATTTATAAAAATCATCATGTTGTTGTCAATGAGTTGGTATTTCTTAAAATTCACATTAAACTAAACATACTATAATTTCATTTCAATCATTTTATGTATTGGATTTTAGTTAATCCTTATAAGATAGAATATTGTTCAACAAAAGTTTATTTTATAGGTTCTATTCCTTTTATAGCATACCAAGAAACTACTAATTTTTTTAGAGGTGGTAGTTAATGTTACCTAGATAATTTTTTTGAAAATAATGTGACATTTTAAATTAGTGATGTGCTAGTAGTAAATGAGTACATGGATGTATTTCTTGATGATTTATCTGGTGTTATTTCTGGTCAGGAGGTTTAGATTACTATTATCATAATATATGATGTTAAAACTATTTCTAAACCCCCTTATTTAATGACTCAAGTAAAACTTTTTGAATTGAAAAAGAAATTATATGAGTTTTTAGATAATGGTTTCATTCAATATTGTACTTCACCATTGGGTGATCATATCTTGTTATTAAAAAATAATTATGGTTTAATGAGACTTTTCATTGATCATAAATCCTTGAATAACAAAACTATTATGAAAAAGTATCCTTTTCCTCATATCAATGATTTTATTCCTTGAATATATTGTTTCTAAATATAGAATAAATTTTGACTCTTCTAAGGCATGATTTTAAAGAAGCCCCAATTACCAAGAATATCAC
Organism: Viscum album; assembly: GCA_963277665.1. Lineage (NCBI taxonomy): Eukaryota > Viridiplantae > Streptophyta > Magnoliopsida > Santalales > Viscaceae > Viscum > Viscum album. The sequence goes on along the minus strand of OY728153.1, from coordinate 283,382,561 downwards.
CTAGATTCAAAGATTTCACGAATATTTGGGTTACTACTGGTGGTTTTTTAAAAACATTTATAAATTTTCTAGACCACTAACTAATTTAACATGAAAATGAGTTAATATCATCTAGAAAAAATTATGTGATGATTATGTTCATGAATAGAAAAAAAAATATTCGTGAATTCTTTATATTTATACCTACCTTCAAAAATTGAAAAATTCATCATCTCAAGATATTTTTCATGGAATGTACTTGGTTGCGTACTAATATAGAATGATTAAATAATTTCTTATGATTATTGTTATTTGAACCCTTAGGAGTTAATTTACCCAACCAATGATTTGGAATTAGAATCTATTATTTTTTGATTAAAATATTTAGATGCATCATTTGTATGGAATAAATTTTGAAATATATAATTATCCCAAAATATTTAAGTATATATTCATTATGAAATAACTGAATATGAGATAAATAAGATAGATTAAATTGATCACGGATTATGACTGAATTATTTATTATCACCCTTGAAAAAAAAAATGTGGTTGATTCATTGAGATGGAAAAATTATAATTCATTAACCATGTCATGTTTGAGAGACGATCCTTTGGGTAAATATTTGAGAAATGTTTACCGAGAAGTTATAGATGTAAAGATATCCTCAATTTTGTTTCATGTTTCAGTGTAGTCAATTTTTTCAAATATAATTAAGCTTGTTCAGAATGAGGATCAATCATTGAAAGAAATAGTAGAATCTGTCCAGAATGGTGAGTTGCCTAATTTTAATATTTTTGAATTATTTGATTTAAGATATGTGAAAATATTATGGGTGCCATGTGATTCCCATTTAAGGAAAGAGTCATTAAATAAATCTCATAGTTTCCCATTTTCCATTTAGTCCGGCAATAAGATGTACAATGTCCATCAATAGTATTACGGGTGGGATGGAATGAAAAGATATAATACTAAAATCACAATGATGTGTTTGACTTGTCAGTATCTTAAAGAATAATGGATGTTACTGAAGGTGATTCTTCAAAATTTTCCACTACTAGAGTGGAAATTGGAATTATATATCCATGTATATTTTTGGATGGATTTCCCTGGACATTAGGATGTAAAATTTAAATTTGGGATATTGTTTACCAATTAATTAAATATACACATTTTCTTCCCTTTCTAGACTGAATGTATTTATATCACCTCCATTAACTATATATAATGTATATAGTAACATTAAATGGAGAGCCTCTCTCCATTGTGTCAAACCATGGCACTAGCCTCACATCTAATTTTTGTAATGGACATTTGAAGTCTTTAGGTACTGAATTAAATTTAAGTACAACTTTTCATCCTCTATTTAAGGGATGGTCTGAGAAGACAATCCATAAAATGGATGATATTCTTCGTTAATGTTAAATGGGATACTAGGGATGTTGGTATTGACACATTTCCTTCATTGAGATTTCATATAATAACAGTTTTTATTTCTCTATACAGATGGAACCATTTGAGTCAATATATGGAAAGCAGTGTTGGAGTCTATCTTTTTGGGATGAAATAGGAGAATGAATGTTTATGAGACCTAGGTTAATTGATAAAATGGTAATGAAGCTTCAATTTATTTAGTGAAATAAGAGGATAGATCCAAGCAAAATGAAAAGTTATGTAGATAACTGGAGGAATGGTGTTTCTTTCAAGGTAGGTGATAATATCTTTCTCCAAGTTTCCCTAGGGAAAATAGATCTGTGGTTTGGTATAAATGGGAAAATATTTCGATGGTTCATTAGACCCGATGAAATCATATATAATGTTGGATCAATTTCCTAATAATTGTATTTTCCCTAAAGTGTGTCTTCTATACACAATATATTTCATATTTCATTATTAAAGAAATATGTGGCATATTAATCTCATATTATGATCCCTGATTTAGTTAAGATGGAAGAGAATATTTCACATGTGGAAGAAATAGTTAATATTATTGACTATATAGAGATATTTTTTTAGGAATATGGTGATTCAACACATTGCTGTTTTTTGAAAAAACATTAAGGTTGAAGAAGCAATATGGGAATCTGAAAATGCTTTATGAGAAAGATATCCCCACTTGTTTAGTAAGAGAAAAAAATTGTGAGGATTATATTTATAAAATGGGTATGGATATAATAATCCATGAAATGATAAAATCAATCATTTTCATATTTATAGTACGCATTAGATAGTTATATTGGTTACAAAAACATTAATTAATTTAAAAATAAAAATAGAAATAGTTTAAATAAACTCTTTTCATTTAAGGTTTTATTTAAAAGAATAATATATATATATTAGAATTTTAAATCGATAAAATTAATATAATTTTTAAAATGATAATATAAAATTTACTTTTGGTGAAATTTAGAGATTTTTCAGAGTATTCTGACATTTCAGTGAATATTGAAAAATACCGATTTTTATAAAAAGTATATTATTTTTAATAAATTATGTAATTTGAGAGTCTTAATATTTTTTTAACGTGATTCAAAGAAACCTAATTATTATTCAATAATATTTAATTAATTTATGTACATATTAAATATATTTAATTTTTTTAATATAGGATTGTTTTTGGGTTTAAAGATGGGGTTTTCTATGAACAATTTTAAATTGAATAATGTTTCTCATTTTATATTAATTAAAATATTTCTTAATAGTGAATATTTAAAATGAAATGTATATATTTTATATATTATATATAAATTGAGTATCATGTAATTATTAGTATTATTCTTGGAGTTAAAATAGAATCATTATTTTAAAAAAGTCATTTTAAAAACCTGGTGTTTCACTGCATCTGTAGGATTACTATTATGTTATTTTTTTGAACTTATATGAATTGAATTTTTAAAAATAGATTAACTATTTGAAATAAAAATAATTTATAATGTCTAGTATGGTTATAATAATTCTTTACTAATGATATTAGTGAAATCCATCAAAATTAATTACAACAATTAACATAAAATTGATTTTACATAATCGTTAAGCTTTAATCATATGAGGAAAATGACCAAAAATCTTATCTAAAGAATTTTAGCTAGATTTGTTTATACTTTATACCTTATATGATTAATAATATACCATTATTGGGGACTTATAACATAAAAAACATGGGTAGTATTCAGTCATTCAAAAATTTATGTGTTTTCTGCTCACCCCACCTAACCCTCCCCCCCCACTTCATCCTCTCTTCACACCTCAAAAGAACATTGGATCAGAATATACCTACCCAAATAAAATATAAAATTACCTTCTATCATCTTATATGGATTATTTTTTTCATAAATCCATCCAAGGAAGACCATTGGTAAAAACTAAAAGGAGTTACTTGAGGAATTGGAAGATAAACACACACATGATGAATCAGACTCAAGGTAAGGGACTTCATCTCAATAACCTTTTTGAGGCATGTATGGATTTTTAAACATATATTATTTTAATAGGTGTACATAATTCCCCTTGGTCATGATCATGAATTCCTATTTTATTATGGTTTTTAATGTTTTATTTAATTTTATTCTTTCATAGGGCTAGTGATTTAAATATTTGCATGTGATAAGGGACTTTTCCAAATTTAAAAAAATCTTTTAGTGTTTTCCCATAAAGATATATTTTTATTTAAAGAATTGTTTTTAAAATAATTTTATGAATGTTTTAATTTGGACCTAAAATATTTGAAATGGTACATTTTATAGATTATTGTAAAATGTTTTCATAAAGAATATGATTATGTGTTTTAAACTAAATATTTTTAAAAATGTCAAAAGGAATTATTAACATACACATTGCAAACAAATTTCCACCACCATGAATATAATGTGATTTTTGGATTCCTTTAACTCATTTTATGTTTCATTCATGGACAAAACAAATTCCATTTTGTGGTATTTCTTATAGAAGATGGTTTTTCAAAAGATAAGGGTATTTTTGTTTTCAAAATATGATTTTTAAATGATATTTGTATTTTGATATCTCGAAGTGATTTTTTTATTATTTTAATGGTTTTTATATATTTATTATGTTAGAAAAGTGAAAGTATTAAAATATTTTATTCTGGATATGCTAATTGATCATTATATGATGGGGCATCTCAAAGAGCATCAGGTAAACCTATAATATATTATTCAATGGTTATCTCTAAAAGAACCAGGTGAGCCTGTTATATTTTATATAATGGGGCAGCCCAGATTCTTTCGAGAGAGCTTGTTATAGATTAAAAATTCGGAGCACCCAGGTAGTAATATCATTCAATATTTATTGTTCCTTTTTTTTTGAAAAGGAAACAATGATGATGTTACCCAAGTCTTTCTCCTATAGATTAAACTGTGATACAATTACTTCTATCATGGACATAAAATATGTTATGGATGTTAGGCTCTAGGATATCGAGAATGGTTTTTAATTTGTTAATATGGATTTTAATTATTTTAATTAATAATAATGATGTGCGTATTGTTCATGTTAATATTCTTTATTTCAAAAGATCAAAGAACATTGAAGATAATGTTAAATATTATATGAGTATCAAACATTTCAGTAGACTAGTGGTTTTCATTCATTTATATCCATTAATATGATTTTTTTCTCATCCGGTGATTTTAAGTCTTTTTAATGGGATGAGTAAAGGAATGGATGATTTCGTGTTTTATGTTGTGAAAAAATTTCATGAAATAAATAATTCCTTGTTTTAAATAGTTTCATATAGTGGAAAACTTGACACTTTTTGGTAGTTTCGACATTGTATTATATGGTTTTGTAATTTATGAGTTATGGTTTAATTCTCAAAAACTCAAAACTAGAAAAACCCTTAAATAAAAACAAATTATATTGTTAACTAAAAATCAATATTATATAATGTATAAGGTCAAATCCATGTGTCATTTGTAAGACTAAATATAATCCTTGTAAATTAATAGTGTGTATACCCTATACAGAATACTATCTTGGGTATATCCTTATTCTTAACTCTAAATTGATGATATCTTGAATAAATGACAATATTAAAAAATTATTGACCTTCACATAGCTGATTAAATAATTAATAAATATGGGTTATCATGATAATTTATCATGATTGTGATATTTTTCAATTATTAATTATCAATATATAGTCAAAAATATCTATATTTCATATTAATAAAATGACCATTGAACCCTAAGGTGACACATATGGTTGAATAATTCCATTTTCATGATTCTAATGGAGTTTCTTCTTCAATTCATGAAACTCATTCTGGGCCATTATATATGGAGTCATTGACATAGGTGAAGCCCTAGGTTTGAGTTATATTGATAACTCAACTTCATGGTTCAGTGTAAGACTAAGAATTTTTTTAAATGACATCAACAAACTCCCATGAAAGAAGCATATCTTAGTTGTTGAGTTCTCCCCAACCATCTATGATAAACTACACTTTCTAATTGTAATCAAGAATTATACAATGGATTTGATTCCAATCATAACATGGAATTCTTCATCACAATGATTGATTATCATTGGTTAGTTTATAATATAAATACTCACTTCCCTTCCTAGGAAATTGATGTGAGATTTTTGTAGATAATTACAATCTATTCCAATGATAATATAAAATAAAACCAGAGGAATATAACAGGATTTTCTAGAATCCAATTAGCACAAACTTCAACTAAGGAAGATTTATATAATTGAGTTGTTTTAATTTTAACATTATATATTTTCGCTACTAATTAAAAATCTAATAATTTTGTTGGAATCATAATACCATTATGAAATTATTTAAATATAAAATAATTGGAAGATCCATGGTCAATAAGACATTACCTTTTATAGGGTGGATATTAAGTGTACCTTTCACCATATCATTATTGTACCCCATATTAAAAATAATAATCACATGTTTTTTAAATTTTTATCTCACCTAAATAGATTGCTAACATCAATAATCTTCATTAATATTATAATTTGTGCAATAGATAGCATAATGAAAAGACTCATTACATTTGAATCATTGGATTGTATGTAGTTAATTTTTGAGAGATTTTTATTTATTCACATCTTTAGTTAACTTATACCCATCATTTCGACATTCACTTTCCTGATGAAATTCTTTTATACACATAAAAAAGTTAATAGTTCACTTTATATAATTTCCTTCTTGTTTCCTTCATCACTTTAACCATGAATGAATGATCATCTTCTTTTCTCCATTGTTTGTAGAGTTTCCCTTGAAATCCATCATTGTTTCATTATCTAACCCATGTGATATAGGTAAATCCAATCTTCATTTTCACAATTAAAGAACATAAAATGATTTCTACAAAACAATTGAGGCCCCTTATCACTAACACCATTCATAGACTTTGTTTTAAGCCACTAATGAGTCAATCATACTTTATTTCATGTAAGATAATAATATCATACACATACATCTCATGTCTTGTAAAATTGGCCTCATAGATACCAATAGACTTATTATCCTTTTGATTTAACTAAAGGAATTAATTTTTCATTTTAATATATAAATTATAGTGGAAGTATTTATTGAAAAAATATTATCTTAAACTCAGTATAAATTATGTAATAAATTTCACCTTATTTCCGATATTCTTAATAAGATACAACTAGTCATATTCATTTACATCCAAATTATAGACAACTACAGAGACTTTTTCATGATTTGAACATTAGAGAATGAAAATTATATTTTTAATGGTACTAATCCCATTCATGGAAACTATTGGATCAGTGGAACCACTGAATTAAGGAAAACATTTCCTCATGAAGGACTGAACAAAACAAAATTCCCACATTTTCTCATTTTGATGTTCACTATGATTCATGGATTTCGAATTTTCAGTAAGAATAGAAATGATATTTTTAATCCATATCCTATTGAATTTATATTCTCAAAAAGAAAATCATTTCATTTTTAATCATATTTAGTATTAATAAGGTTCCATAGGTATCTAACCAGTTATTATAATAAAAATCATACTATACAAGAAAATAATTATAATAGGAATGTATATAATAATGAAACAACATTATAGGATGTCTAAATCATGAAAAAACTATTTTTAATCTATGTAACATTATTATTATCCCATGTCATTCATTTTCATCATATATTAAAATCAACACGACGGTTTGAAAAGAGTTTCTGAATTTCTAAAGCCTAACCCCCATGAGTATTAAACTAGGTGCATAACATTGTGTATAGTCACACACCATGTAATGATCGAGTCAAACTATAATTCACCCATTTTAGAGTTATTTATCCTAGGTTCAAATCTTACAAATCCACATCCACTTATTGTATCCCTAAAAAGATATAAATACATTGGAAACAATAAACCATTCATTAGCCAAAATTCCAGGACGTTTTCCTTTAATTTAACATACCCATAGACTTATCCCTATGGTTTATATATTGGCACCCATTTTACTTCTTAAACCATTTATTAAATGGTATAGAAATAATAATATAGTTGATATTTTGAGGTTTGGTATCATAGAAATAAGGAATATAATATAGATAAAACAAAAACATTCTTCTAATCAACTTGAAAGACTTGTTCATGGGTTTCCTTAAGTTACTTTTACTACATCTCATATCCTGCAAACATGCATCAAATAATGTAGTAAGAAAGAATCCTATTAAATGAATTAAAAAAGGATGTATTTATCTTGTGGGAAAGAGGAATACCAATAAAGAATTATCATATTAACATTAGGCATATCATAAGAGAAATAATATGAATCCTAACATAGAAATGTGAATAAATTCTTAAATTGATACATTTATAGGCATATCACCAAACCAAGGTTATACACCAAGGTATCAAAAAATGTCATATTTGAGATTATTTCTTTACCAATTGAAATAGATTCCTATTAGGTATAACTATTTATATTTATTAATTATTGTGATCCATATTGATCGTAATAAATCATTTTACCAATAAACTAAGGATAATGCATAATGGGTTTCATATATTATCATTGAGTGAAAAAGTGTTTAAAAACATGAACAATACTTTTTTAAACCATGAAGAGAGAATACGGGCTTAAAAAATATAAATAAACATTCAATAAGGTATATCTACATCAAGTCGAATACCCACTAAAGAAGAATTTGTTTGGGGTTTTCACAATATTTGAATATTTAATGAGAAAGTGGAAATTCATGAAATGATTTCGGAAGCCTGATTGTACAAAGAATTTATTAAGGAAACGTAATAATGGAAATTAATAGAGGTATTCCATTGATAAAAAAATTTGGGAAGTAATGTTAATAACTAAAATCACCATGAATGATAGATGATTTGACATTAAAAAGTCTCACAAAAAAGAGGTACTTGAATGAAAATAAAAAAAAGGATAATTCCATTACCTCAAATATTTTCGTCCTAAAACATGAGGATTTATCCTTGAGAACTTAAGGTAACCATGGAAGGACTTTATGGGAGAAAAATGACCATAAATTCGTGCTTCTGTTATTTGGAGTGGAGATTTGAAGTGGGAAGGGGGTATTTATACTTGAAGATGGGTGGTTTTATGTGATTGAATAAGTATAATTTTGTATTTAAGGATAACCACTATTGGTATCCATTAATTCCAAAAATTTTGGTTTAAATTAATTTTGAAATGTATGATAATGGTTTTATAATATGTAACACACCCATTAAATGATTTATTTTATAGTTATTTTATTCTTTTTCCATTTAACATTAAGTAGCAATACAATTTTACAAACACCGCAGTGGCTCTTTTTTACTTTGATAATATTTCTATATCTAAATAAATAATAATATTTCTTAATTTTTAACTTATAATTCAAATTATTAAACAAATTTTAATTGATTTATTTAATAAAAATGATAATAATTAATTCTAAAAGTATACATGTATAACTTATCAAATGATATTTTTTAAAATGAGAACATCATTGATTTTAGAATAATATAAATGTGTTTCAAAATATAACATAATGTGTATTATGTTGTTCTATAAATATTCATTTTTAATAATAATTATTAATAAATTTTAAATTTTGATCATATCGCAATTATATCATATGTGTCATATTATTTCATTAAAAATGGTATTTTCACTTTTTAACCCGATTTTTTTTAAATATTTCAATAAATTCAACCTAAGATAATTCATACGTACTAGATCGAGAATAATATATTAATTTTATGAAACTAATTCTATAAATATTATGATATTAACATTTTAATGAAATTATTATTTACTATAAATTAATAGTCATATGATTTAGAAAAGTTTCCGTTCATTATAAAAATTATTTCAGAATTTGTTGATTTCTATAATCATATAAAAGTGTTTTATACGATATTTTAATTACAATAACTTTTTTAAACTCTAAAATATATTATAATATATACATTTAATGAAATTAAAATATTTTATCATGTTTTCGAAAACATATTTATAAAATCATTCCATCTGTCACTTGATTATTACAACCACAACAATAATGGCTAAACATCAAATTCAGTATTTTTATTTTCAAAAAATATAACTTTTATGGGTTTAATGATTACCATCACAACATCACCAAACCTGAAATCACTATACTAATATTCAAAATAGAGTTGAAAACATTCTAAATAAAATAACAGTAATCTAACATTCCTCACGTAGAATGGGTTTATTTCCCTATAAATAAATCATTATTATTATAATACATTGTGAACATTGATTCTATCAAAGGTAAATATCATTTCTAGAGTAAATATTATATATCTAAATCTTTATTCCTCTATTATAGAGATGTTCATGAGAGTGATGATTCTTGGGGATCTAGGTGAAGAAATTATTTATATTTTACTTTATTTGTCCCTATTTGATTCCCCATTTTAATATTTTTTTATATTGGGAATTTTTTAGATTTAATGTAACATTAATTAATAATGAAATATAGTGTTTCTAGATTCAAGAAATTTTTTCTATCACAGTAAAATTCTTACTGTTACTAGTTTATATAAACACATCATGTGTAATGTTATTGAAAAATTTAAATGTCTACAACTAGAAAGTTTCTATCTCTACCATCCAGCATGTGGTTCAATAGGCTAACACCTTACTTGATGAATGTTGTGATAACTCAATCGGTGACTTTTCTGTCTTGGGAATGCTTCTCTTATGAAGAAATTCCCTTAAATCCCTTGGCACCATTGATGTCTTATGGTTACCCCCATTTGTAGGCCAGATAAAACTCAATACTGATGGAGCCTGAAGGGAAAAACTAGGACCCATTGTCTACTGTATTACTTTCAGATATCACAATGGTGATTTTTTAAAGGGTGATCATGGTACATGTTCCCATACCACATAAATTGAAGTAAAAATGATGGGACTCATTAAAGTAGTAAAAATTGCTCAATAAAGAAACACGAACATTGTCTAGTTTGAAAGGGATTCAACTAAAATTGATCGAGAAATTAGAATGGGTCAGATTTATCTTTCTTGGAAGATCATAAACAACTAGAACAAATTCTTGGGAACTCCTTTAATGAACTACATCATCATACACACCTATCATGAATCAAATCAACATGCTGAATGTCCTTAAAACAAAGGGGTATCTGAAAGAACATGATCTCATTATTCCAGCATACACTGTGAGTTGATCCCTATACATCAATGTGATAGATGTAAACTTTTTTTCTTCTGACTCTTGTACCACTATTTATAATAATATTATGACTCAATTATTTATTTATTTTTTAAAAAAATCGTTCCTTTATTAAAAGAAGAACTATTTTTTGGTCATTATATTCATCCCCCCGTAAAGAAATTATATTCTCATAATTCTGTCTTATTTATTGATACCATTTATTCAAATAAACAATGAATTATTTAACATTTCTAATAACCAATTAATTCTTTCAAATTAAATCTTTAAATCCATTATAGAAATGGTTAAGTCATTGGTGGTGTTTATTTTATTAAAAGAGATGATATAATTGAGATTTTAAAATCATCTCACAAAGACACCATTATAAATTAAAATTATATAGAAATGAAATGGTTTTGTATAAATCAAATAGTTTATTATCAGGGATTTTAATATTTGAAAAACATTAAAAATCATTCAAACTAGTCATTGTAATGATTAAATCACCTATACGATATAATAATGGTGTATGTTATTTTCTTATTTTCTTATTATAAATTGTATTTTTTTTCTTTTAAAATATAAACGTTAAAACATGGAATTAATTAACTATAAATAAATTATAACACATTTAATTGGATCCTATATCCATCTATTAGTTAAAAATAAAAACATAAATAATAATAAGGGTACTTTTAAAAATAATTACCATAATAAATTTCCATGGTGTGTTTAATCCTAATGATTATCTAACATAGGGCCTTTAAGATCATACACTTTAATCTTATCTTTCTTTTAAGATAAAAAGTAATACTTTCTATAAATCCTTTTATGTTGGTTCATAAATAGATTATTATAACCAAATAATATCCCATGAGAGTGTAAATATTGGTTTACCAAGAGGCCCATTTCAAACACTCAGTGATAATCAATTCTCACTCAACATATCTTTTTCAGTATTAATACACCTTAGTATAACTATATTCATGATGTATCCATATGTAATATCCCGATAGGGATGTATTCTCTTAGAAACCATGTAGTTTATACATTAGAAATATACCAAGATAATTTCTTATATTTAGACTTATCCCGAGAGTTTTTAATATTTTTTTTAATCCTAATTTCCATAAATAACTAATCTATCCTTTGACACCAATTATAGTGTTTTAACTTTTTATTTCATAAACAGTTCATTACAGGGTACAAAATTTAAAAATATAGAGGGTATTTAGTTGTTTTATGTCTATGAAATTTGTAATATAATACATGTAAAATATTGAAATTATTCTAATCAACATTAATTTTTTTTATGGATTAATAATAATTTTATTTTTCTACATCTCATATCCATGGTGAATACATTAAAAAAGGGGTGAGCATATAACCTACTAATAAAAAAAAGGTGATACTTAACATGTCCCAACATGAATACCAATATGAAATGATCATTTCAACATAACTAATATCATAATAGAAATAACATGAATCATAATATAGAAATGTGGCTAGAATTTAAAATTGGTACATTTATAATCATATCACTATGTTTTACCATAGTAGTGTTGTAAATCATAATTATTAATGCAATTGACCATGTTATTGTAAATAATTTCATATTTAGAGATTAATACTTTACCCAATGAATTGGATTTATATCACAGTTCACTATTAATATGTATTAATTCATGATATCAACATTTATTATAACAACTCATTTTACCCATAACATGAGGATAATAAAGAATGTGTTTATATAAAATAATTAAGTGAATAATTGATTAAAAACATGAAAATTGATTCATTTTTAAACAATTATAGGGTAATGTGGGTTTCCTGTAAATCCCCAATCAATATGTTAAATTTTCATCTAGGTTAACACACACTAAAAGGGAATTTTTTGGGAATATACAATATTGGAATATTTTATGAGAAATAAGAAATTTCATGAAATGATTTCAGTAGCATGAAGGTATGAAACATATAATAAGTAAATGGATTAATGAGATATAATTAATGTCTCCCATTAATAGCTTTTTTCGCATAATAGGAAGATAAATATTTCATATGAAGAAATAATCTTTGACATTAAAAAGACTCAAAAAAGAGGAGAATTCCCTTAACTTGAAGACTTTCTTCCTAATAATTAAGGATGACACCTTAGAACCATGAGGGAACATTGGAGAGACTATATAGTAGGTACAATGACCATAAAATATTTATTAAGTTATTTATAGTGCAGAGTGGGGTGAGAATGGGGTATTTATACATGAGGAGGGGTGATCTTAAGTGATTAAATATTATTATTTTGTATTTAAGGCTAACAACTATTGGTTGGAATTAATTATAATGGTTTTGGTTGAAAATTAATGTTGTTAAGGCTGGTTAAATACATCCAGTACGTAAATAAGTATTAAAATATTTAATTTTTTTATTATTTTTAAACCTTTTTTCATTTAATTATAACAAGCTACATTAAATTACATGTACGACAGTGATGATTTTTTATGTCGGCGATTATTTATGTATATACAAATTAACCTTGTTACCTAATCTAGAACATCTAATAAAAAATATTTTATCAATTTTATTTTATTCAATTTTTAATTATGATAAAAATGAATTTTGTCATGATATCCATATAACTCAAAAAAAGAGTATTTTTGAAAGGATAAAATCCAAGTTTCAAAATGCTAACCATGTGTTTATAAATGTAAAACATTATTTACTATGTTGATACATAACTAATTTATTATTAATAATAAGTATAATTAAATTTTAAATATTTATAATATAATAATTATATCATAATATTTATCCTATTTCATAAAAAAATAGTTTTTTATCTTTTAAACCCAAAAAGTGGACTCTTTCATAAAATTACCCTAAATTCACCATAAGATAATTTTGTTGTACTATATTCACGGATGATATTAATTTTTAAAAAATTAATTATCTATACATATGAATGTTAACATTATATAAAAACTTATTTATTGTGAATTGTTAGTTTTTATGATTTAGTAAATTGTCTAGCCATTATAAAAATTACATAGGACATTTTTAATTTGTATTATCATAGAAAACTATTTTATACGATAATTTTATGAAAATGTTTTTCTAAAACATCATATTTTATCATAAAAAAATAATTTTAATGGAAATTAAAATATTTAAATTATTTCCAAATAAATTAATTATAAAATAATCATAATATTCACGTTAATACCCCAAAAAAATAGTAATGACCAACTGTCTTATTGATTAATGTTCATAATTTCCATTAACCATATTTTTTAATTTTCCTCATGAAAAACATTAATATTTCCCAATAAATAAACCAGCATTATTACACTTCATTATTCAATTTGATTCTATAAAGGTTTAATATCTTTTCTTGTATGAAGATTATATTACAAACTCTTAATTCTTAAATTATTGTGACGTTCCTAGGTGTGATGATTCAAGGGATCTTGGTGACCCAATTTTTTATATTTCCTATTATTTATCCTCTTTTTTTCTTACCATTTAAATATTTAGTAATATATATAGTATTTGTTAAAACTGAATGTAACTTTCTTAAATAATGAAATAAAGTGTTGTTATTTTATAATATGAATTTTTATCCCATTATTATCTGTAGTTTTTCTAGTTAGTATCGATAGATTATGTGTAAAGTTCTTGTGAAATTTAAAATTTCTTTATGTGATTCTATTCTAAAAAAATGGAGGAAAGAATTCCATTTTAACATAATAATATTTTGGAGGCATTAAATTTATCACAAATTTTTTATCATAATAGTTTCAATAGATATCTAATCACATTATACGATACCAATTATCGTGAAAATTTCTTTTAATTTATATATATTACTTTTTAATAGATGAATATTCTGTTATACTACAAAAATATTCTAGAGGACCATAATGTTTTACTATATTTGGAAACATGGATACATTAAAAACTTGTTCCTATGTGAACTACATCATCTTCCACTAATTACAACATAACTAGAACCCTTATTGTAAATTTCATACATAACACTTTTATTTATAACCTAGGGAAATGAAACATATGAAATGACGAGCTCAGATGATTAGTAAGGGAAAATAAGGTAGATATCAACATAAAAATGGAATAATAATATGGGAAAACTATAATAAAATTTCAAAACCATACTCTACATATAATAAATCAGAAACACGATTCATGGATTGAATGATGGCAGTTCATAAGATATGAATCATAATGGAATCATGAATATGATCCATTAAATAGAAACATTTTAATAAGACATGGAATGATAGTATACTCATAAGATTTTAAAATCATTTCCATAGTAGTCAAAAACATTTACCAAAGCTATTATAGTAGAATGAGTTCACGCTCCAAACAATCAATGTAGTCAAGGTTCACAAATAATATTACCATAGTGGATAGATTTCTTTACTAAACAAGGATCAATCCCCATTCCACTCTAGTTTATCTCTTGAGGTATCAATATTTACCCAATGCATTTGAGGGAGATATAGGTCCCACCGATCTCATAATTAAAATAATATTGATGTGTGAAAGAAGATTATAAAACATCCATTATATTATAACATGTGACAATGAACTGGTTTTATAAACATTTGAAATAAGGACCCGGCATTAAACATTTCATAATCTGGAATTATGTCAAAAATTCACATTGAGGATCTTTTTAGGAATAGAGTTTTAGAAAATTAGGCCATAACTATTACATAACACCTTGATTGTTACAAGTAGACACTACTACCACGTATCCATTTTCATAAAATATAAATTCTTAAATACAAACATGTCATGTTTCATGTTATAGACATCATGACTTTTCTTTGATCACATACTTGTCCCTATTCCACATCATATCCTGTGAAAAACATTTAAAAGACGTGGGATGGGAAAAAAGCTCAGTATGGGATACATGAAGAAGGAAAACTATTAGTTTTTCAAAACAATATTTAAATCATGAATACTTTATCATAAGTAATCCTTTTCATCTTTATAAGTAGTAAATACTCTTCACTAGATAAAAGATCATTGCATACCATTTTGTGACAAAAAGATTACCATAAACCCTATTTAAAGAACACATAACACAAAAAGGTAACATTTTACATAAACATACTTAAATGGAAAAACCATATTGTTGACTTCCCCAAATATCATTAAATAAAATAGCTATACGGCAGAATTCCATACCCAATGCATTGGAGGTTAAAACGTAACCACATGTCCTGGTTTATCACGGCACCACCCGTCATTAGTTTTATCACGTAACCACCCATCGAATTTCAAAGTACCATTATAAAATCATAACACATAAAATATTTCAAATATATACAGTTCACTAATAAATTCTCATTTTAAATCACAATAAATCATTTCAATATATTGAAAAAAATTAATGTTTTATCAAACCATTTTCAAAACCATTTAAAAAATTTAATAATGAGATTTTTTAATCAAAGTGTCCCATACCACTTGGAAGATTTTAAAGGAATTATAATTTTGAAACATTAATTTTCATATAAATAAATACAAAAAACATTTTAAAAACATGGACATTAATGAGATATATTTATAATAATAAATCATTAAAACAATATTTTAGTTAAAGAGATTTCTTAACCAAAAGAGATATGCTTGAATACAAATAATTGTGGAATAAAATTCAATAAAAACATTATAATATCATGAGAATAAAGGTATTCATCATATAATATGGAAAAAGATAGTATACACACCATATAAATGTGAATTGGCGCATAACAATAATGAAGTCTCAATGGAATGTAATTTGAGATGAAATCCCTTATAAAGATTGTATCCTTAGATTAAGGATAAATAAATTACATAATTACGTGTGAAAAATATAAATACACTAAATATGATTAGATATTCAGTGTAAATCGATCGGAGGATATTCAATCATGTTCTATTTAAATCAAAACCAATGACTTGGATGTTAAACTCAATGAATGGAAATTGAGTTAAAATTACTCTTATCTAGTTCATATTGATGGCTTGAGAATTTATCAATGGAGTTATTATGTGTATCAAAAGTATAACCACACAAAGGAGAGTGGAAATTGTAACATAAATAAATTTACATTGATTCCACACATAATCATAGCATGATATAATTATGAATTAGAAGATTAACCCAAGGAATGAAATTTGGGTTAAAAAGTTCCCTTACTGATTTGGTAACTTATGAAATATACAACACATTAAAGAATAAACATTAAATGAATATGTAAATAACCATTAATTATATTATATTACACAAATACTACAAATCATGGTCAGTACATACACCACACAAAGGAAATAGTGACAAATATAGCATGAATCTCACGAGAATAAAAGTGAGATAATAAATGCCTTACCACGTTGTAATCAATAGAGTAGTATGACCAAAAGTTAGTAACACCAAATAAATAACATAATACAATGAATAGATAGAGAATAATTATAATATATATCAAATTTCAGTACATAATACACCACATTAAATAAATAAGTGGCGAACAATGGAAATCTCACAAAATTAAAAGTGAGATAAGAAACCCCTTATATCGCGTCCGACTTGAATTGTTTATTCCTTGTTATTCCTTTATAATAAACCTAAGATAATTTATACTTGATTAAGAAAATTTTCCAGGTTTATTATTCCTTTTATATCACATATTACCATGTTATAAACATTATGTCATCAATTATGTTAATGATGGTCATTTTGTTGATATTTGGTATTTGAGTAAAAAATGGACTACTTATAATTAAAAGTTGTTCATGTGGTCAAAAGATAATTATATATAGAATTAAATTAATGATTTATATATCATATATATAATATATTTCCAATATAAACATATATTTATAATAGGATATAGCATTTGGAGATAAAAAATGAAATGCAATGTTCATGGAGACGGTAAGTCGTACGTACGTATGAACGCTACTTCATTTTCTATTTAGTATTGTAATGGAATAGAAACTCAATGATAAATAATTATATTATAATTACAATGTAATATCATATATAATTTTATTAAATCTACCCTTTATATGTTCCACATAAGGCATGAATGAGTGATATCACATTGATGGGGCAGTAGTCCGGACTTCCTCAAATGAGATTATTGTATTTAATGACTATGGAAACCATAAACATATTATATAAATGGAAAATATAGAAAAAAATATAAATATAATATATATAATATATAAATACAGTTTTATCAAAATGGCCACCATGAAAGGTGGTTGAAGATATTTGAACAATCAGCATTTCATGAGGCGGTAGATCTCTATCCACAGAAGAAGTATGTTCTTTACCCATGAGACAGAGTTGTGTATAAGTATAGTTAAAATACATATCATAACAACAACCTAGTATATTTAGTATACTGGTGTTGTTATAAAATAAATGAATAATAATATTTTAGGGGGTTGGATAAGTAAAATGAAACAAAATATAACAACAGAATTTAAGAGAAATTGTTACCTTTAATTTGGGTAAC
The DNA here is from genome assembly GCA_963277665.1 of Viscum album. Taxonomy (NCBI): domain Eukaryota; kingdom Viridiplantae; phylum Streptophyta; class Magnoliopsida; order Santalales; family Viscaceae; genus Viscum; species Viscum album. The sequence continues at coordinate 283,364,352 of OY728153.1, read as the reverse complement.
TCTCTTTGGATTGAACCAAAAGGACTTATTGAAGTGTCATCTGACAAAGGTAAGGCTTATAGGTGGAAGGGATAGATCTTGAGATCTTATTTGGGCAGGATTTGGATGAGCCAAGGTGATTAAGAGATGTGAGGAATGTGTTAGAGGTTAGGGGTTTTTATAAGGGGGGGGGATGGGTTCTTTAAGAAAGTGTGAAAATATTATTTTATTATATAATGATTTTCGGTTTATAAAGGTCCAAAACACATTATGGTTGAAGATACGATGACTTCTGGTTGAAATAAATTAATCCCATTAAAATTGGACTGGGTTTGGATGTTATTTTAATATTTATTATTTTATTTATTTAAATGATTTATTAATGAGGTAAATACAATTTCATTATTGTGTCATAGTTAATTTAATTTATTTGATGTCTAAAAATTATAATGAAACTACCATGCTTTAGGAAATATTTTTATCTTTCCAATGAATATTTATAGTCGAATATATATCTTTTATAACATTATGTAATTATTAATTTACTAAATGATATTTATTTGTGTCATTTTTGTCTTTACTTTAATTTAATTAATCTAAAGTGTCATTATCACTTCCAAGTGGCTCCATGGGATACCAAAATCAACCCAATGATAACCCTGATCTGAAATGACTCATCCAATAAGGATAGAACAAGTGATAATGTAATTTTTTTGTTATAATTTATATTACCTTTAATTACCTTATTTACCTATAACAGCGGTAAATAAAAGTCAAAATTTACTATTAACAAAAAAATTATTTTCATCTTATTTAACCAAATTTTATATAACAATAACAAACATTTTTTTCATATTTTAAAAATTCAATTCGTATAAGTGGTAAAATTTCATTTAAATGAAAAAGTAAGTTTTTTGACTACTACTTAGTGGTTTCACTATTTATCAAAAATTGATGTTTTTAGAAAAATACCAAAAATTCAGCCAAATCTATATTTGATATTCAGAATTAAAAAATGATTTCTATTTTAAACAATTCAAAACATATAAGTGTAATTAATTAATTTAAAATTAATTTCCATTCTAAAATCAAATAACGTGTTTTGAAGAAACAATATCTATCAAAAGATATGCACTAGTTTATGTCCAATTTTAAACTGAAATTAGTTACAATGACCACAATTAGATTAAATGGTGAAAATATAATATATTTACACATTAAAACCAATTAAATAGAGAATCTATCCATATTAATAAATATGATTAAAAAGCAGTTTTGAATTTAAATACCGTATTTTTAACTATTCGTCAGAAAAATGATTTTTATCAGAAAAAGACCCAAGTTTTACCCAAAGTGAATGTTGATGTCCCTATTTTATATAAGAATTTTATTTTGTCAAATAAAACATATAAAAGGGACCGAAACTTTATTTAAATAGGGTTCTCCATCAAAATGTGGTAAATCAACCTTTTAAAGTAAATTATTCTTAAAATTAGATTTATTAACATTTTAAGCCTCTAAATTTTATTGGATAAATGTAAAAATATTTAGCAAACATGTATAATCATATTGTAGTTAGTTCTATTAATTCCCACTATTATAAAAGCTAGGCATTAACTACTATTTAAAATAATAATATTATATTATTAATTTTCAGAATGACCCAACGTTGTTTGCAACGTAAGATTTCAACGAAACTTGTTGTTGTGTATCAGGTATTCCATCGAACATAGAATCCCCTTTAAATTAAAGTTAATAATTAATTTAAAAATATTAATAAATATGAAAATGTCATATTCCTTATTTACCTGGGATGTTACATCCTTCCCCCCTTTTGGGAATTGCATCCTCTCAATTTTAAAATTGGTCTTGGAAACATAATTGAAAGTCCAACATCATAAAAGAGTAAAAAAACAATCACTTTAAAATAAATAAAGATATATACAAAGGTCACTCGAGACAACAGATATTAGGAATCCATGAAAAGATGGATATAAAAGAGAAACTAACTCTCTTTGATTGATATAGAGTGATAGATAACTTGATCATGGAATGTTAACCACCACACTTCCATAAATTTGTGGTTGGGTAAAAGTCTAAGGGTAAAATGGAGCTTATAAATTTTTTATATCAACATAATTTTCATATAGTTGATGAATTTTATTGATAACTATACTATGATCATTTGGAAACACACTTTTCATGTAGAGTGTTATCCATTAATAAAATTATTCCACAAACTCATCTTTTCTCCCAACGATAAGTATTCAAGATGACTTGGTCACACCTAAAATGCTAGAATAATCTTCTAGAGTATCTCATCATCTACAAAAGTTGAACTATATATTTACCCTATCTTTAGACATCAACCCAAACCAAAATTGGTTTTTACAAGATCAGATAATCCCCAAAAAGGATAATCATTTATAAAATGAAAAACTACTCTTCATCTCCAAAATTTTTCTTACAATAACCAATGTTCAACAAAGACCATTCAATAAATTGTCCATAAAATTCTCCAAAGTAATCAAAACTAAGATTGAAACCCATATCTCGTAAGTATTTAATCACATAATCTTCCATGATAAATATTAACATTTATCACCAAATAACATCATTTACTCTTAAATACTCATATTAAAATGTACTTAAACTAATCACATATTCTATATTATAGGTTAATCATTTAAATAGATAACCCAAAATCAACTTATTATTGATTTATAAAATCATCTTACTAAAAATATTTAGTCATACTAACCAGGGACTTCACGTTGTTCAGTGGTAAGCGATAAATCCTAGTCGCACTTTGGTTGTTGGTTTGATTCCCACATCTTTTTCCGACGGGACGAGTTGCCACAGAATCTATGTGTTGTGATTTTTTAAAAACAATATAATTTTATAGCATTCCCAAAAAGAGATAAATTTATCAAAAATAATCATATCATATTTTAACTGAAAAGGTTATTTAATAACATTCATTTTGCATCCCAAAATTTATTAACCTGTAATTGCCTAAAATTCTAGGATCATATAAACCCAAATGGTTCTTTATAACTATATCCACAAAAGAATATATAATTATTCCATGAATGAAATTTTCATATATCAAACTTCAGGGTTACACATACTATAAAAAGTCTTCTAATGTAATCCCATCATCAAAAGATCCTCAATACTTTTAAGCATTTCACCATCTTAAAATCTACCATCACTCTTTAATCCCTTATATGTTGACTTATTACTCATTCAATGTTATTCACGATCCATTAACAATTTCTTCCCAACTTATTCTTAAATAATTCCTTTCCACAAACAAAAATCATGAATCATATCCTAAGACTCAATAATATTAAAACATATGTTAAGAAATAATCCATACCGTTCATTGGTCATTATCAGTTTCTTCATCCTCAATTGGAAAAGCATTAATTATTGATAAACAAAAATTTATACGATCATGGTGATCCCATTTTTTGAAACTTCTTCGTAGGAAATCTTTTTGTATAATGACCATGCACACCACGTATAAAACATTCAATTGATCCCTCAGAATGAACTTCTTTCCATTTCCTAGAGTCAATTGGATTCTTCCTTTTTCTATGATAGGTTCTTTCTTTCTGACCTTCACTTCCACATCTATAGCATCATCCCATCCATTTGAATCATTTTTTAGCTGTTTCTTTTCACATTCCAGATACATATGTTTGTTAATATACATACCTTTATAATTATTACCCGATCTTCCATGGGGATTTTTTTTATCACATATGCAATTCCTTATAAAATTCACCTAGGTTTAGGTGGTAAATCATGACTCTAGGTAGTTGGTTGAGAATAACAACAACAGTTTACATTGTAGCTCCTATTTCATTCAATTGATCATTCAAAAACTATCACAGTTTTCTTCACATCCATTGCTAATTTGATTCCTTCTAGATCCATCCATTTACTAAAACAAAAAATTTCAATGTGATTATATCAGTAAAATCATCATATATTGTCTTATGAGAATGGTATACACTGAAACATAATTTTTCATGTTTTCTTAAACTCATTTGATTTATCTAAAAAAATTATGACTCATTCTAATATGAAAAACATTATGGTTATGTTACCTATGAATAAATAATACCCTAACCCTTAAAGTTACCTAAACTGACCTTTGATACCAACTATAAGGACTCATCCTCAAACATTACATAATCTTGATTTATGTACAAAATTCAAATTGAGGATCCTTTCAGGTTTAGTGTTTTAAGGAATTAGGCTATAACTAATAAATAACAACTTGAATACTACAAGTAGACACTACTACCTAAGATCCATTTTTCATAAAATATAAACTCTTAAAAAGAAACATTTCCAGTTCCATGTTTTAGACATCAAGACTTTTCCTTGATCACCTCATTGTCCCTATTCCAATTCATGTCTTGTTAAAAGCATTTCAATAACACGGGATGTGAAAAAATCTCAGTAAGGGATTCACAAAGAAGTAAAACTGTTAGTTTTTCAAAACAACACGTAAACCATGAATACATTATCAAAAGTAATACTTTTCACCTTTATTTTGTAGTAAATACTATTCACTGAATAAAATATCATTGCTTACACTTTTGTAACCAAATGATTACCATAAATCACATATAAATAACACATAACATATAAAGGTTACTTCAGACATAAACATACTTGAATCAAATAACCATACGGTTGACTTCTACACATATCACAAAATGGAATATCCATATGGCCTACTTCCATACCCAATGCATTGAAGGTTATAACGTAACCACCCGTCCTGGTTAATCATGACACCACCCATAATTGGGTTTATCATGTATCCACCTGTCAAATGTCCATGTACCATTATAAAATCATAACACATAAAATATTTAAAATATAAACTTTTCACTAACAACATTTCATTTGCAATCACTAGAAATCATTTCAATATATTGACATAATTAATGCTTTATCAAACCATTTTCAACACCATTTAAAACATTTAATAATGAGATTTTTGAATAAAGGTGTCCCATGCAACTTTGAAGATTTTAAAGGAATTAAAATTTTAAGACATTAATGTCCATATAAATAAATACTAAGAACAATTTGGAAAACATGGACATTAATGAGAAATATTTTGAAGAAGAGATCTTTAAAACAATATTCTAGTTAATGTGTTATTAACCAAAAGAGATATACATGAATAGAAATAATTTACAAATAAAATTCCATGAAAAAATTATAATATCAGTAGAATAAAGGGATTAATATTATAATATGCCAAAGGTAGTATAAACACCATATAAAAGGGAATTGGTGCATTACAATAATAAAGTCTCAATGGAATGTAATTTGAGACAAAATCCCTTATAATGATGGTATCCTTAGATTAATGATAAATCAATTACATTATGTGTGAAAAATATAAATACACTCAAAATGATTGGATATTCAGTGTAAATTGATTAGAGAACATTCACACATGTTATTTTTAAGACAAAACCAATAACTTGGATGTTTAACTCAATGAATGGAAATTGAGTTAAAATTACTCTTCTAAAGTTCATATCGATGACTTGAGATTTTATAAATGGAGTGATTATTTCTATCAAATGTATATCCACACAGTGGGGAGTGGAAATTACAACATGAAAAAAGAAATAGTGATTCCACACAAAATCATAGAATGACATAATTATGAATTAGATGATTAACCGAAGGAATGAAATATGGGTTAAAAAGTTCCCTTACCGATTCGGTAACATACGAAACATAAACCATGTGAAAGAGGAATCATTAAATGAAGATGTAAATAACCATAAATTAAAGTACATTACCCATAGGGTAAAAATCATGGGCAGTACATACACCACACAAATGAAATAGAGACCAATATAGCTTTAATCTCACGGGAATAAAATTGAGATTAGAAATCCCTTACCACATTGTAATCATTAGAGTCATATGACTAGAAGATAATAACCAAAATATTAATAAAATAATACCATTAATATATATTAAATCATGATAATATTTATCAAATGTCAGTACAATATACACCACATGCAATAAATATTTTGGCGAACAATGGAAATCTCATGGAATTAAAAGTGAGATAAGAATCCTCGTACCTCGTGTCCAACTTGACATGTTTATTCCTTGTTATTCCTAAATAATAATCTTAAGTTAATTTAAACATGATTAAAAACCATTTTCATGTTTATTATTCCTATTATATTACTTATTACCATGTTATAAACACTATATAATCATTTATGTTTATAATGGTTGTTTTGTCGATATTTGGTTTTTGAGTCAAAAATGGACTTCTTATAATTACAAGTAGTTCATGTGGTAAAAAATTCATTATATCTAGAATTATATTGATGACTCCAATATCATATATATAATATATATCCACTATAAACATGTATTTATAATATAATATAATATTTGGAGATAAGAAATGAAATGCCCCATTTATGGTGATGGTAAGCCGTACGTACACATGAACACTACTTTCATTTCTATTTCTTATTTTAAAGGAATGGAAAAATAATGATAAATAATAATTTTATAATTACAGTATAATATGAGATATAATTTCATTAAATCTCCCCTTTATTCTTTCCACATATGGCATGAACAAGTCATGTCACTTTCAGAGGGTGATGGTCCACACTTCCACAAATGAGATTACCATATTTACCCATTATATAAACCATAAAGGTATTATATAAATGAAAAATACAGAAGAATAGAAACAATATAAATATAATATATATCATATATAAATATAGTTCCATCATAATGGACACCAAGAGAGGAGGTTGGGGATATTTGAACAATCATCATTTCGTGAGGCATGAGTTTTCCATCCACAGAAACATAATGTTCATTACCCATTAGACGGAGCTGTGTGTAAGTGTAGTTCAAATACATCTCATAAAAACAAACTTTTATATTGAGGATACATGTGTTGTTATAAAATAAATGAATAAAATGTGTTTATGGGGTCAGAAAGTAAAATAAAACAAAATGAATCAAATGAATTTAAGAGAAGCTGTTACATTAAATTCGGGAAAATCATTTTGGATTGATCCAAAAGGACTTCTAGAAGTGACTTCTGCCAAAGGTAATTCTTATAGGTGGAGTTTACGTATCTTGAGAGATTATTTGGGCTATGTTTGGATGATAAAAGGGTCTTTAGAGTTGTTAGGAATGGGATATAGGTGATGGATTTTTATAAGGGGGAAGAGGGGTTCCTTAAGAAAGTGTGAAAATATTATTTTATTATATAACGATTTTCGGTTTATAAAGGTCCAAAACCCATTAAGGTTAAAGATAATATGACTAATGGAAGAAATAAATACATCATATAAGATTTTGACAGGTTGGGGATGGTTTATAAATATTAATAATCTTATTTATTTAAATGATTTATTAATGACGTAAACACTGCATAATTATTGTGTCATAAATAATTTAATTTATTTGATGTCTAAAAATTTTAAAAAAAATTCACTGATGTAGGAAAACATTTTATCTTTCCAATGAATATTTATATTTGAATAGATAACATAAATAACCATATGTAAAAATTAATTTACTAAAAGATATTTGTTTTTGTCAATTTTGACTTTACTTTAAATTAACTAATCTAAAGTGTCATTATCACTATCATGTGCCTCCATGTGGTCCCAGAATCGACTAAAAGATGATCATGGTCTGCCATGACTCATCCAATAAAGATATGGCAACTGTTAAGGTATTTTTGTATTATTTTAATATTCTTTTTTCCTTCAATTACCATATTTAACTTTAAACACATAAAATAAAAGTTAAATGTTACTATTCACAAAAAAATTATTTTCATCTTATTGAAGCACATATTACTTACTAAAAACCACCATGTATTTCGTATTTTTGAAATTAATTTCACATAAGTGGTAATGATTCATTTAAATCAAAGAGCCAGCTTTTTAACTACTACTTAGTGGTTTCACTATTCATCAAAAATTGATGTTTTTCAGAAAAATACAAAAAATTCAGCCAAATAAATATTTGATATTCTGAATTAAAAAATGATTTCAATATTAAAAAATTATAAACATATATGTTTCATTAATTAATTTAAAATTAATTCCTGTTTTCAAAACAAATAGCGTGTTTTTAAGAAACAATATCCATGAAAATATTGACACTTGTTTATGTCCAATTTCAAAGTGAAATTAATTACAATTACCACCATTGGAATAGTAAAACTATAATCTAATTAAAATTTAAAACCAATTAATAATATAATCTAACCATATAAATAAATTAGATTAAAAATCTGATTATAATTAAAATATAGCATTTTTCACTATTCATCAAAAAAATGAATTTTATCAGAAAAATACCAAAATTTTACCCGATATCAATTTTGATGTCCCAATTATAATGAAGAATTTTATTTTTTCAAATATAACATATAAAAGTTACAAAGACATTAATTAAATAGTGTTAACCATCAAAAGGCGGTAAATCCACCTTTTAAAGTAAATTATGCTTAAAATTAGATTTAATCACATTTTAAGCCTCTAAATTTTATTGGATAAATGAAAAATTATTTAACAAACATGGATAATAATATTTTAGTCAGTTCTATTCTTTCCCTACAATACAATGGCTAGGAATTAACTACCATTTAAAATAATAATATTATATTATTAGTTTTTAGTATAACACAACATTGTGTGCAACATAAGATTTCTATGAAACCTGTTTTTGTGTATCTGGTATGCCATTGAACATAACATCCCCTTTAAAGTAATGTTAATAGTTAATTTAAAAATATTAAGAAATATAAAAATGTATTATTCTTTATTTACCTGGAATGTTACATTTCATCAGAGCATAACCCACAGAAAAGAAACAGGTATTATAATCATGTCATAATTTCATTATAGAATAACCCATGGGAATGGAATGAGTATCATAAATTCTTGTCATAATAATGATAAAGAATATAGATTAATAAAAAGGATGGTATCATTGGATCATATGTCCACTACAAAATTATCATTTGTCAAAGGATTTTAATTTATATGGAAAATGATTTTAAATGATCACTTAGAACATATTTTGAGGAAAATATCATTTCCTCATTGAAATCACTTATTTAATATCCCAAAATTTATCTAATATTAATTAAAATATTTTCTTTGAAAAAAATCATTAAATCTTGTAAGTAGTTTGTTGTATAATTGAGTGGTTCTGATTGTTATAAATTGCATTCATTCATTACATGTTAAAATAATGATTCCATTCACATTTTTGTTAAAATTTCAAAAGTGCCTCATTTATAAAACAAAAAGACGATTCCATTCTAATAATATTGTAAAATGTTAAATTTTTTTAAAAAAACATTATTCAATCATTGTATAATATTAAAAACATTCTTTAAAACATTTTTAGAGAAAATTGATGAAGATGAAAAAATGATTTTCGACTGAATAGAAAAATAATGTCAATAATTCTAAAAAATATATTTTGGACTATTTATTTATTAAAGAGATGAAAATGAAATGAAATCATTTAATAACTAGAAATAAATATATTATAAGAAAATTCATTTTTTATTGGGATATAGATCATAATATTTTATCATCATAGTATAATCATAAACAATTATGATAAACCATGAGTTTATATCACTATACCTGTACCTTATTGGTAACTTTTAAAAAGATTTTATAATATGGAATGAGTACCGCAAAAATAAAATTGAGTATAAAATCACTCATGTTATGTTTTGAGTTCCTTCATAAACTTTAAATCCTCCAGTATAATATATATATTATTATTATACATATATTCCACAACAATAAATATCTTTATATATCATATATGATTTAATTATTACCTTTTATTATCATTTTCTTAACAACTCCTTGTTAAAATTACATTCAGGTAATAAGTGGTTCATTTTTATCATGTATGTTTTTGTTTGGATTTTTCAGTACTATTACATTGATCATAGTTAAATAATATCTATAATGTTAAATATGATATAAATATCATATATATTCATTATATATTTATTTATAGTAATCCATGAAATCTTGATAAAGAAAATGAATTACACCGTTCTAGGAGATGGTATGTTATATATATACATGAATATTGTTTCCATTTTATTAGTGGATGGAATAAATAAAATTTAAATAATATTTCACCTTTACAGAATCATTTTTATTTCATATATATCATATATATTTACTAAATATATCCTAATTACCTTTTATTCCAAAATAAAATGAAACCCATATCAAATCTCTTTGTGGAGGAAATAGTCTAAACATACGCCCAAGCGACATTATCATTTTACAAAAAAATGGAAGGTAAGATTGTATATGTTATATTAAAATTACAGAAGTATAATGATGTCATAAATATCATATGAATATGTAAAATCCATAAATATATCTTTCCATGAAGTTCAGTGAGGAAAATGAATTATATTGGTTTGTGCGGTAGTAGTCTGTCGTGCACGTGATCGACATTTTCATTTCCCATTTGAAGGATGTGGTGATGGATATAGGCTAGAAAAATAAAATAACAAAATCTCATTTTATGGGAGATAATTAAATTTTTATATCAATATATTTTATAAATATTTTAATGGGGGTGGAGGATGATATAAAGTAAAAAATTGTTTGTTAAGATCAATACCTCTTCTTCAGATAACTTCGAAATGATAACACCAAAATACTTCTTATGAGTTTTACCTAATTGAACTATTGGCAAGAAAAAACATAAGGGATTTAAGGAAATTATTTGCATATGACTTTGAGGATAAAAATGATTTGGGAGTTTGAATGGGATAGGATAGGTGATGTCCTTTTATTAGTAGGGAAAAAGAACCCACATGGAAACTACATGGAAATATCACAAGGGGATTTAAAATGACGGCCATATTTAAGATAAATGATTCCATATGACCATATATAAGTAGTTTGGAAATTAAAAGGTTGAAATATATCTAGATAAATGGATATATACATGTTTTATTAGAAAAAATACCATTATTCCTTGTTTAACCCCCATGTAATCCCATTTTACCCTTAACCACGTTCATTAATATTTTATAGTTTTTAATATTAATTATAAAAAAATTAAGTTTAACAAATTTTATAATTTAAATAATGATGATTAAAAAATGGAATCCATTTTATCAAATTAAATTCATATATTTGGTATAATTGAATTTAAAATAAAACTGGTAGATACGATAAAAAACAGTTTTTCAAAGAAAATGTTTTCAGAAGTATAATAAGTTAATATATAAAATTGAACATAAAATTAATTAAAATAATATAAATTGGATTATTTATAATAAAATATAAATAATTTTATTTTGAAATCCATTTTAAAATATAATTAATTTTTTAGATAATATAAATGTAAATATAGATTTCAAAAAAAAAATTCACTACTTGTAAAAAAATAAAATTTTAAGAAAATTCTTGAAAATATTCTCTAATATAATTTTTAATTTGTTATTTAATTATTTTTATTTTTTAAAACAATTTTTTAAATAATTATTATAATATAATCTGCTAAAATGACATAAAACAATTTTTCAGAAAAAAAATGTAATTTCAAAATAAGTAAAGACATTACTAGATAATATATTTTCTTTATCAAAAAACTTTATTCAAATTTTTAAAATTATATTTTCATACTCAAAGCATAAAATTAATTATCTAGGTTATAATGGTCACATTTAATTAAAAATATTATTATTGTATTTTGGTTCATTAAAAAAAAGATGTTGCATGTGAAGATTACTATCAAAGAAATTAAATTGCTTTTCTAAAAATTATTTCCTAATATGATACTGTTTTACATTGAAATTATATTTCATATTATGTTCTCATTCCATAAGTTTTGGAGTTATTTTTGGCATTATTATAGGGAAAACCCTAGTGAAGAGACATCCTTTCTAGGCTTGGAGAAATGTGCTTCATATGGGAGAATTCTACTTCCATATGCCATTTCATTATTTTTTTCAATGGTTTCATAATATGGTTATATAAAATTATAACAACTCAATAATAAACAATATTATATTAATAAAAATTTATTTTAACGCATCACTAATTCTTTTTTGATTTGTTTTCTATAGAGAACAACCTAATGACAAAAAAATTAATTAAGGGAAACACATAGTCAAATTTATGGTTGTTACATGGTTCCCCCTAAATAAATTATGTCCTCAAAATTTTAATTATTTTTATACTATGAAATATTTATGCGTTTCTATAGGATATAAATTACACTATATATAATTTCTAATGATGTTTGATCCTCAATATCATTGGTACGACTAGGGAACTCACATATTCCATCATAAAAAATATCACAAATGTTGGTTATTTTCTATTAACCATTTGGGCTAAATATTTAAATATATTTGGATTAATATTTTATAGGGATTTTATAGTAATCCTTTTATTTAAAGGTGATAAAGGGTTTCTTTTAGAAGTGATTTCCTATCCTATCCATTATTATTATCATAAGAGTTAATCAATACCTAATATCACATCAAATTTAATTAGAGGAAGGATAATACAATCTTATTTCATGAAAAATACTATAAATATTATTCGTAGAAGAGTTATATATTTATTATATAATAATCACACTACTATTGTTTTTTATTAATAATTCAACATATATTCTTTGGGGTGGAAATATTATATTTTATGTAAACATTATAGTAAATGGGGAGTGGGTTTAACATGATATTTGTAATGGGACAAACCATATGAAGTATTACTTTGTATGAAATTATTTTAATGAGGTGTTTTGGGAATTTAAAATAGTGTTCCGCAGAGGAAGAGATAAGTTTTGTGTGGTTTTGGAGTAAAAAACGGTGTTTTAGATGATGGTAGTAGAACCTGGCGGTAGATCTCTTGAGTTTGATCTATATCAGTAGATATCTACTAGTTGATCTCTTATGGTAGATCTATTATGGTATATCTATATATGAATATCTATTGTGGTAGATTTTTGTTCGTAGAACTCTGGTAGTAGAGCTCCTGTTGTTGATCTCTGTTGGTAGATCACTAGTAGTAGGTCTCTATCGGTAGATCAATGGTGGTAATTCTTGACTGATTGATAATTGGAAGAATATCAATGGTATTATATCATTGGTTGTAGATTTATAAAATTATATCCCAATGGTATATAATCCTAATGGTAGATCAAAATTATAGATCATCCTGGCAGTAGATGCCAACGATAGATCATCCTGGGGGTAGATATATAGTGAATCCATTTTTTACCAACATTCCCCTATTTTTTTAAATGGTTATAATAACATTAATATGTATTTAAAATCCATTTTAAATTATGATAATTATATCCTTTATTTATAACAAATTATTAATCCCAAATAAGTGTCGTATAGCCTGGATTTAATGAGATTATCCTTAAATTGTCAATTAAAACACTATAAAATCTTACTGGTTTCAGAAATTTGAGATAGACATTTACCCATTACGTCATGATTGCATTCTCCTGAGACATGATATTCCTAATCCTTCTTCCCTTAGATTGGTGTAACCATATTAGAGTAGTTGAATTGAGTTCCCTATAGGTGGTTTCCACCTATACACACATCCCTTATTTCTAGTGCGTCATGTTGGTGTAAATATCATTTATTACAAGTTGTGTATTCCTTCATTTATCATTTTTTGTAACATGTTTTTGGGGTTCATGTGTATGATACCTTTTGGGAAGAATTTTTACACAATATTGTGTATATAAGAATAATTTTTATTAAATTGAAGTTGATGGAGAATGTTTCACATGATTTTATAGCTTTTTGATATTTCAATATTAGATATACCAATGTTTTTTGAATCATAAAAATTCATGGTATTTTATATCCCTTGTTTTTATTTTTTTATATATGGGTTTATGCAGATTTTTTTTTATTATTGTGACACCACCATAAATTATTGGTTAACCACTTGAACTCGCCTAATGAATTTTTTTCACTTGGACATACGCCATAGGTGTGAATACCCATAAAAGTAAAGTAGAAAATGACAAATACCTTTAATAAATCTCGAATCCTATTATGTATTTTATGTGAATAAGTTATTTGGAATGTATGAATGTGTAATGTGTGGTTGTGTTGTGTGTGGATAAATGGTTGTGTATCCATGCGATGGTACAGTTGTGAGGAGGCAACTGTTAGGAGAAATGGTTGTGGTTATTGAAGTGGTGATGTCGAAAGTAGTGGTGATATGTTGGTTATTGTGTTGTGTGGTTGGGAATTTTCCAGTGGTTTTGTATGGGATTGTTGAAATTTTATTTTTGAGGATCGTGTTTTTTAAATTTTGGTGTGTTCTATTTTTTATTTGTTGTCATAGTTATATGAGTAGTATTGGAATTAAAAATTTTTAGCTAATGGGATTGAAATAATAAAACAAATTAGAATAAACTATTAAAGGTTGTGTGATTAAATGGTGGGTTGTTATATATGACTTAATGAGTTATAAATTTTTTATATAAATTACAATATTAGTTGAAATGGGCTGACTTCTAATGTGAATATTAAAAGTCGCATAAGCTTTGAATCTTGTGGTGTTGTGTGGTGCATTTAAAGGAAACAGTAAAGCAAGGGAATGTCGTGAGTTTTTTAAAATCATCATTATATGCCCATTGGTTGGGATCATTTATTATGATAATATATTTTTTTTATATTATTGTGATTTTATATGTGTGACCCATCCATTTTGAGAACCTAGTTCTGGTAGAAAATTTTTTTGGGGGTGTTTTTCCAAACCTCTTGGTTATGAGGAAATCAAAAGTTATAATATTGTGATTTGATGAGATGTGATGAACCTGAAGTATTTAGGAGACATGTGATGAGATATCATAAGGTTTGGGTCATGCATGGTAGGGGTTAGGAATGAGTTTGTTGTCCTTCATGTTCATGATACCCTAATACACTGATTATGAGATGTTACATTATGTTATGGAATAGGTGACTTCAAGTGAGTTATTGTGTGATGTTATGTCCCAGGTGTATGTGGGAGGGATGTTATGTGATGTTATACAAAAGTGGTGGGAGAACTATGATGTTTATTGTTGTGGGGTGAGAGTAGCTAATTTGTGTGAAAGTAGTGTGGGGCCCCATTAATCACATTCTTGTTATTATTTTATTATAGTTGGATGTTTTATTTGTTTGGTGATCCATGGTGAGGATGTGTTTGGTTATTATACCTACATAGCTTCTTTTTTGTTATGTTGTTTTCTCACGGGTGCTTTAGTGTGATATTTCCACATGTTCAAGAGTGTTTGGTATTCCTATTGAGTATACAAGTATTCTCACCCTATGTATGTAAACAGATTTTCATGATTCGAGGAGGACTACATGGACCATGTGAGACAATACTTGCTTAGATAATTGGATTGTTATTGTGTTGTTTCATTTTCTTTACTTTTGGGTATTTACATTGTATATTATTATTTATATCATTTTTATATATATATGTATTGTTAGATTGTTTTTGGATTTATTTTTTTTTATCATGTCCTGGATTTTGTTGTCATTGATTGAACCTAACTCCCAAACATGTTTATATTATATATGGTAATTCCTCTTATACATGAGATTTTGTTATGCTCTGTGCCCGTCACTAACTTGAGGCCTACTAGAGCATCGATTTGGTGGGTCATTATCTCCCCCTCATTGTAGTATATTTTGAGGGAGGGGACGTCACATTGTGGTATCAGAGGTTATGGTTGAGAGGTAAGAAGGATTTTCAAGTTACAAACAGTGAATATCACATGGTTTGGTATGGAAATAGTGTCAGTTGACCGTGGTGTGTGACATAGTCCAGGGAGACTAGCTAGTACGTCATATTTTGGGGCCCTCAGTGTTACTGTTCATAGAATATGAGCATGTTTAATGGCCAATTCAGGTGGTACCTCTTGTAAGGTAGAGACATATGAGAGGTACATGCATCATGATGACTTATATTCTTATTTAAATTTGGTGGGTCTGGTTCTTGGGAAGCTGAAATAAGATATAATGAATTAAATAAAACATAATAAAATTCCATACTACCTAGGTGATGATTTTTTTTTTACATTTTAACTATAACTCTTAGTTTTAATCTATAGGTGGACATACTAGTGGAGGTTATGTAGGCTTATGTAGAATATTGGTAGAGGGTTTATTTGGTTGAGGATGATGATCTATGGAAGATGATGTTATGATATTATCAGTAGTAGGGTTTGGATAAGTATGAGGGTACCATTTTTGATGTAGAGACATAGAGCTATGTAGACGAGATGGATATTTATTTTAGTTTGATATAGGCCTTGATAGTGTATTATCTCTCCTTGGAAGTTAGTTTGATGTGATTATTTGTGTGTTAGGGGTGCATTTTTATCTAGGTGAGAGGAAGGAGGAATATTTTTCTATGGGATAAATTTCATTAAGAGATCGAAGATGATTTCCTTTCATTGACCATGAATGTAGTAAAGGGGTAGGAGAATATTTTTCTTCACTAGAAGAGTATGTCAGTGTGAGAGTTTGGAATAAAGATCAAAGACCTTTTGTAATTTTCAACTGATATTTTTACAAATGAGGAGTATCGTGCCAAATATCTTAAGGAGACACTTTCCTTCTATCCACAATGTACTTACTTTTTTTCATAGCCAATATATCTGGAGGTTCAGAAGAAGGTGTAGGTGATCAAGAAAATGAACTCGCAAGGTGGTTTTCTAGTATAGGGGAACTAGAAGGGTTCCTCATGGAGTATACTTTTCATTGGATGTTCTCAAGAGCTACAGCCTTTGAGGGTTAAAAGAGTATGTATTTGACCTCAGTAGCTTCAATTTTTATCTTCTAGGCCTAATGGTGTATGTTCCCTTCTAGGGAACATTAAAACAATGGGTTTTGTTTTTGGGATTCATTGACATCCTCAGGATTATTTCTCGGTGGCTACTCGAGCTTAGTATAGAATGAGTTGAGAGTTTCATTGTTAGCCTGAGTATAAGTTACCCGTGAGGACGTTCTTGAATCAGGTGTAATTGGCATATTCATCTCTAAAAGAATATGTGGTGTAGAGAGAGAAATGTAAGGATTTGCCTCTCCCTCAGGGTTCTCTACCTGAGCATGTTTATATATGTGGCCATCCACAAAGAGGTGAAAGAAATGGGTGTAGTGTTTTGTCATCATTAGATGCAGAAACACCAGAGGGTCCATATATCATTTAAGGGAAAAAAAATTTATCATGTATCATTGTTCATGCCTTGTTGTATTTGATAACTTCTCGCTCCTTTGCTTCACCTTCTCTACTTCGTTCTTTGGGACTTCATATAGTGAGGCTTCCTATTCCACTGATGTTGACAATATGAGTTAGAGGCCAACCCATGTTTCATGATGTGTGTTGGGGGGTATATATTAGTTTTGGGGAGACATCTATCATGTGGGGATATTTTATTTCTATAGATGTATCCATATGATGTTATACTCGACATTGAATAATTATATTCTATGTGTGTGGTTATCAACTGATTTTGAAGGAGAGTAATTTTCTTTGATGTGGATAGGTAACATGTGGTTTTCCTTTGAGAGCATGGTTTTCAAGTAGATTGTCGGAAAGTGGATCCAATTATATCCTTTATGGTCGAGTTACTAATGGATTCTAGGATATTGAAGGAACCCATTATCATTGGGGAGTTTTCATATTTTTTCTTGACGAGGATTTCATACTACCCCCTCAATGTGATTTTGACATCGGGATAGACGTGAAACAAAGAATATATATTATTTTTACAGCTCCTTATCGAAATGCACCTTCTGAATTTTGATATGTGAGTATTCAAATAGATGATCTGATGAGTAAGGGATTTATTTTTCTTAGTGTGTCATAATTGATTTATCTAGTGTCATTTTCCAAGAATAATGATGATAGTATAAGGTTGTTTATAGACTTCTAATGTTTGAATCAGGTAAAAATCAATATCTTTTGGCCTCTTATGATGATATATGGTCTTTTTGACTATTTAATAAGTGTTATTTGGTTTTCTATGATCGATCTATTGTATAGATTTCACTAATTTATGGTAAAGGATGTAAATGGTCACAACCCATCCCTCAAGGCCCATTTCATGACATACCCCAACCCTGCCTCCCAAAGACCATTGGTTGGGGACTATCATCGATGTTATCAACCTGAAAATGGGAGGCATTTTACTGATTATCTTTATGCATGAACACTCAACAATGTCCCAAATATGGAAAAGAAAACATGCATGCCTATAAAAAATTCTAAGTAAAAGTACAAATTATGGGTAAAATGGTCCAACATACATACCCAAAAATGGAAAAACCGAAAACAGGAAAAAACTAGGTAACTCTAAAAGTCATCCACTAGAAACCCCACCTGATGGGTCAGTACAAAGTTGTTGTCAGAAGCTGTAGAAGTATTTCCTGCCTACCTGGTCTCGCTGGGCACTGCTTAGTCCTGGGCCACCATGTCATCCTCTAAGTCTTTGGTCGTATTCACTAGACACACCTTGTGCGGGCGAAGCCTGTGTAGTGGTGAGTTTCAAAATACACATTTGGGACCCCAGAAAAAGATGAAAAAACCACCAAGAAATCCACAGGTAAAACAACAAAGTGAGACTTCTCGCCCATGGTATAATCTATAGAAAGAATGTTGGACTATTATTCATATCATAAAACACCTTGGGAAGCTAGAGAACCCCTCCTCATTGAGTACAGTGGACCTTTATGGTCACACAAATGTCGGTTCCGACTGACCATGAACTATTGTGGTATTCATCCCTGATTATTTCTGTGGTTATACTAGGACACACAGAATCCTCTCCCTACCATGGGCATGCTAGGTCACACAGAAGTTACTTCCAAACATGTCCATACTGAGGTACTCCTTCTTTCATGTACCGTGGGTATATCGGGTCACATAGAAGCTACTCCCCATACCAGGTCACACAGAGCTGCTTCCCATTGGGCCATCTTAACTGATCTATATAGGGATTCCTGTCAGCATTCATTAGGTCTCATCCAACCACAAGGTTTCCGCACATAGTGAGCTTGATTTCTTACTGAGTTGGGATAGTAGACTAAGCCACCCCAGTTTCCTAGCTAATTTTTCAAGCCGGTCAACTTTAGAGGACTGGGCTGATAGAATAAAGATGGGTTGCGTGGCGGCACGATCTTGGAAAAGAGACCAGTCTGCAATTGCGGGTCCGACTAGATAAATTTGGGTCACTTGGAGTCCAATTGTACTAGACCCACAACCAACCTCGCAAGTGTCGAGTGAGGCCCAATAAGATAGGGCAATTGTCTAGACAGATAAGATCATGTCACTTGGGACCCCGTGTTGGGTAGGTCAGGTCGGTCTGAACTAGTCTGACAAGGCCAGGATGCTACTATCCCCTACGTAACAAAAGGGATGTATCTCCAAGACTGTGGGTCTGATTTAAGCACCGCCTACGACGTTGGTACCCATGTGATGGGCCGGTGTTCAATAAAATATCCAGGTAAGATTTCATGGAAGTTGACTTAGAATGACTTTGTGACTCTGCTACCCATCGAGATTTTGTGACTCATCTATCAGCGAGACATCATGACGTAGCTACCCAGCGAGACCCCATGATTCTTCCATTAGTGATACTTCCTGAATCAGTTACTCATCATGACTCTATGACTCAGATATTAGCGAGATGTTGTGACTTAGCGACCCAGTGGGACTTCATGACTTAGAAATCAGTGAGACATTGTGACTCAGCTGCCCAATGAGGCTTCATGACTCCGCTATCAGTGAGCCTTCATGAATCAAGTACTAAATAGGTCTAGGAAACCTAGCTAGCCTGATGGAATAATTAGGGATGAGTTCCAATGTAGTAATTGATTGTTAGTGTTTACAATTTTTTTTTCAACACTTATTGTTACACATTGGATGAACTGACTCTAGTGACTATAATATTTTTGCATTCTTTGTTGATTTCCTTTGTGGGTTTCTATAAGACCCATGATGGTTTCAGGGACCCCACTGAGTATTGTTATGCTCACCCCTATATGGGATTTTCCTGCTCCTTTTTTTTCTTATTAAGATGATAGACATATTTGACTAGGATCATGGATATCTAGGTCCAGGTGGTGCTCGGACAGTGAACTACACATACCCTTCATGTTGGATCCTTGGTGAACAACCTCAAGAGATTGTAATTCACATTACTATAATTTCCTTTTTATTTTGGATTTTATTCTATCCCCTTTTCCCTCTCATTTTCACCTTTAGATGTGTGGTTGCTTCCTTGTGTGACTTACTTGTGGTTGGTATCCTAATTTCAGCATTACACTCCATAGAATGGACTATGTGTGTGTGTGTATAGGATTATTGGAAGTTACTTACCTTTTTTAGGATATGAATTTTTGTGCTAGTTGCCAACACAAAGCATGTAGAAAGTGGGATGTGGGTAGTCACTACATGCGCCCTAGGGGATGGGTCGTGATAGAGATATCCTAACGAATACCTTTAGATGCAGGTATGTGATCTTTTAGTTCATAGTCATGTGGTGTAGTGTCAAAAATATGTTTTCTATGTTCATGGTACTCATGAAATCTGTGTTCCATGAATTCATGTAACAGTTCGTATTCATTTACATCAATGATATATTGATCTCATTGAAGTTAGAAGATGAGAATTCTAATCATATCATAGTTTTCTAATAGGTTATTCAATGTATCCATCTCTAAGTAAGATTTTCCATGTGTTTGTTTTGGACATAATAGGTTTATTTTTCTGAGCATGTGGTGTCTCAGCAGGGTGATTCATTAGAACCATCTATGGTTGAGGTAGTTGTTTCTTGGGTAGCACATAAGAATGTTGCAGAGGTTTGTAGCTTCATGGGTATTATATGTTACTGTTGGTGGTTTCTACCCAATTTCTCATGAGTTGAGTCCTTATTAATAGCATTAGATATAATGGAATATGTTTTTTTGTGGATTTATCACTCTTAGAAAAAAACAGTTACATAATGGGAAGTTATTCAGTGTAGCAGTGCTTCAGTATCTTGGGGGTGGTGTGATGTTTGAGGTGTTTTGTCACACCTCCCATCTAGGATTAGGGTGTGTTTTTATGTAGAAGAGGGATGTGATCTTCTATGGGTATAGTAAGTTGGAAACCCATAGGAATAACTATGCCACAAATGATTTGGAACCAGAAATTGTTTTTCTTGAACTAATGGTTTGGTGGAATTACCAGATTTGTGAGCACATTATGGTCTTCATGGACCACAATATATTGGGGTGTATCATCTCTCAGTATGATCAGAATTTTTGGTGGTGGTGGTGGATGGAGTTTCTTTAGGTTAATTACTGTTAGTTCTCAAACACCTCATGAAAAGGGACTTTTGTGGATAATTCTTTGAGTAGGAATTTTTTGATGGATGTTGTTTGGTAGTCTTTGTAAATTTTGAGGAAATGGAGGAGTTGACAACATTGAACTTAGATTTAAGGGAGGATGATTATAGAGGATATATTTTCAGATGATGGTTCAGTATTTTGTGATACAGCAGGTGGAATATTCTTAGTTGGGAGACTGATAGGTTGAGTTAATGAATGATTATGTTGGTTATAGTGATATTCTCGATGTATGGTTAAAGTATGGATATAAGAAAATGAAATGTTAGGGGTGGCCATTTAACCTGGTGTAAATGTATGAAGGGGTCCTCCGAAAGATTCATATATCACCTTTATAGGTACACTTATGAGTATCTAAGATGTATCGTGATCAAATGTCACCATTTTTTCCCAAGTTATAATGGTTGATGGATGAGTTTGTGGCTCGATGTATAGATTTTCATATAGTAAAGTCCAAGAAACATGTTCTTATTATTTTTCAACATGCCATGGAAGTTTAAAAGTGTAAATTGGGTTAAATCAATATGGAATTTATCATAGGTTTACCCTAATCGTAGGGAGGTTTTGATTTCATATTTTCAATCATTGACCACTTGATTAAATCAAATAACTTCTTAGAAATCATGGAGTCAAGAGCAATGCATGCTTTGGAAAGGTGGTATGTGAATGAGGTGGTGTGGCTGCATGGATTCTAAGGATCAATAGCCTCATATGGGAAATCATGTTTTAAATCATGAGTCTAGAGGTGATTTTTTCAATGTTTTGAAACCCAATTACCCCATAAAACTACTTTACACCCTCATACATATAGGTAGAAAGAGTGTTTTATTCCGACATTGGAAGACTTATTGCGTCCTTTTTCATGGACATCATTGGATATTGGGTACGACACCTTCCCATATATGAGTTAACTTATAATAACTACAATCTCTCATCCAATATAATTTCTCCATTTTATGATTTATATGGGTGGACATTCCATTCTCCATTATGTTGGGATGAGGATGGGGAGTTATCTTTTCTAAGTCTCGGTGTGGTTCAAAGCACAACAATGAATATTTAGTTTTCTTGAGTGGGGATGAATGTAGTGCTGGAACAGAAAAATATTATGTTGATCAAATAAGGAGACACATGGAGTTTGAGGATAAAGACTGTGTATTTTTGAAGGATTCTTCCTGATGTGGGCAGTAGAGGATTAGAAATGGTTGTAAGCTATCTCCCTTTTTTGTTTTTCCATTTAAGGTGTTGGGGAACATTGGAAATGTGTCTTACCATTTAGAACTTCTACCTGAATTGGAAATAATCAATGATGTATTCCAAAACACTTTTCTTCATTTATATCTTCTAGATGAATCCCATGTTAGTGAATGTGGAGAGTTGGATATTTAGGATGATGCAAAATTTATTGATTATTTATTTGTGATCCATTAACATCAAGAGATGATGTTGTGCAGATGGAAATTTCCATCTGTTTATGTGTTGTAGAGACACTATGAGCTAGAGAAAAGTACTTCGGAGCATGAGATGTAGATGTGTTCTCCCACACACATTTTTTAAGTATTTTAATGATTTATCATTCATTTTTTGTTAATTAATGAGATGCTTATAAATTTTTATTTTATATGGTATATAATTATTCATTGTTGATATAATTAGAGATTAAATCATTAGTGAATACAAATAAATAAAAAAACATTATCCCTAATCATGATGTGTTATTCCTTGATGATATTGAAAAGGTTCATTAGATTCAATATTTCTATAAGTGGATAATGACTTGTCATTAGAGATGAAATTCATTTATTTTTTTGTACATGGGGATCTTATGTTTGTCTGTTTTTGAATTATCTTGATAGGTTGAATGGTTGGTAATAGGGTTGTTTATGAAATTATGTCCTTGAGATATATCTCAAGTGATGGATTTTCATACCTTTTATCTATTTTCTTCTGGGTTGGTTTTGGATTCTCAAATGCGAGAATAGTTTGAGAACTATCTAATGAAATGACCCGGAACTTCTAGCTTTTTATTTTTTTGGGAAACATGGTCATTCAGTTGTTTGAGGTAATTATAAATGTGTTTTGTGGAGGATGGGATATGTTGTGTTGTTTGGTCTGAAAATGGGGTGTTTTAGAGGATGGAAGTAGATACTAGTGGTAGATCACTAGTTATAGATCATTGGTGGTAGATCACTTGAGATAGATCTATAGTGGAAGATCTCGGGTTTTAGAACAATAGTGGTAGATCTCCAGTGTAGATATCTAGAAGTATATCTATAGTGATATATCCCTATCTATTTATCTTTACAAGTATATCTCTCATGGTTGGTGGTAAATCACTAGGGGTGGATCATTGGCTGTAGTTCACTAGAAGAAAATATGTAGTAGTAGATCCAAATTGTAGATAATCCTAGAAGCATATCCCATTGTTAGAACATCTTGGGAGTAGATCCCAATGGTATATTATCCTTGCAATATATCTACAGTGAATCTACGTATTACAAAATTCCAATTTTTCCTTTTTTTATGAAAATTATTTTAATGCCTTATTTATTAGATATTTAATCCATTTTAAAAGAAGATAAAAATATCCTATAATTAAAAAAAAAATTATCCCTTTTAATGTTCATACCATGTAGATTTTATAGATCCTCCTTAAATTTTCAATTACAAATATATCAAATCATGTTGGTTGTGGACATGTTCAGTCTAAAGAGAAGACCAACAATCTATTCCATCATGATTTATTTCTTATGAGATGGGAGGTTCCAAATCCTTATTACCTTAATGTCATGACAACTTTTTGCTGTAATTGGTCTAATTTCCTTGTAGGTGGGTTTGTAAATTAATTCAAGTACTCATGAGATACTAATGCTCAGCTTTCCAACTACACAAAATCAGTTATGTTTTTTAAATCCGAGCTTGATCTTGTTCTACTCGTGTACTAACTCGAGTTGAGATAGAGTGTTACAATAATATAATTGATCATATCCTGAGCCAAATAAAGTATATACCATTTGAATATATTTTTTTATTCAATATATATGTATTTAATTTTGAGCTAGTTATTTTGTCCTCGAGTACATATCCATGTTCGAGCTCCAATTCAATATATTTTTTGTTATAAAATTATAACAAAGTATCCTAATCCGACTGAGTCATGCATAATCGAGTGCTCGATCGAGCCTGGGTGAAGCTCGAGCTCAAGCTAAAGCGTGGTAATCAATACTTAGTTATGCACTAAGCTGAGCTTCAGTACCGAGTTTATGTACCAAGCTCATGCTCGAGTACTGAGATACTCAGTTTGAATCAACTGATTACACCCTTACCTATAGGTGGTTTCTTCCAATTTGTGAAACCCCTATTTCTAGTGTTGAAAATTGAAGTAAATATCCATTCTTCTACGTATATGATTCCTTTACTTCTTATCAGTTGTAAAATTAATGAAGGGTTTATAATTCTATTAACTTTTGGGAGGATATTATACACCATATTAATGAATATAATAAATTGGTTTAATTGAATCAAAGGGTATGGAGACTATTTCATATTCTTTTGCAGCTTCTTGATATTTCTATATTGTGTATACCTATATTTTTATATCACTAAAAAACATGGTTGTTGGTAACCCTAATTTTTTTATCTATGTTTTGATGACCATGTTTTGTGATTATCGTGAAACCACTCTAAATAAATGGATAACCACATTACATTTCTTATGAATTGGTTGCACCAAAATATATGGATTCTACATGAATACACATAAATATAATGTAGAATATGATAAAGCCCCTTGAATAACTATGGACACATGGTATGTACTTTAGGTGAATATTTGTTGTGGCATGTGTGAATGTGAGATGTGTGTTTATAGTGTGTGGTTATGATGGGATATTTAAAATTGAAATTGGGTAGTTGTGATGAGGAATTTGCAACAAGATGTGGTTGTGGATACATATGTGATGATATAGAAAGTGGTGGAGATGTGGTGGATGTTGTGTTATGGGGTTGGTAATTTGGAGAAGGTATTGTGTGGGATTGTTGGAATATGTTTTATGATTATAATGTTATTTTAATTTTGGTGTATTATTATTTTTATGTGTTTCAATAGTAACTACAGTAATATTGGAATTCACATGGTTCAGATAATGTGGTTGAAATAATAAAATGAATTGGAATACACTGTAATAGTTTGTTTTTAAAAATGGTTGGTTGGAAAATATGAGTTAATTGGATGGAAATTATATAATTAAAATTATGATTTAATTGGAATGGTTTGGATTACAATGGTAATATTAAAAGTGGCTTGTTCTTTTTAACTTTTAGTGTTGTGTAGTGTATTATGATAAAGCAAAAAAGTGAGGGAATGGCGTGGTTTTTTTGATACACTTATTGTAAACCCATAGGTTGGTAAAATGTGTTATGATATAATAATTAAGTTATATTATTGTGATTTTCTATACACACAACACCCATTTTTAGAATCTTGTTCTAATAAACAAATGTGGTGGGGGGGGGGGGGGGTTACCATCATCTTAACAGTGAGGATGGACGGATGTACACTCTACCTTCCCAGCTACCTATTCTAGGGAATAATGACATGTAGTGGTTGTGATGGAAATAAGTCAAAATTTCCATCTTAATGATGTGATGTGATGATATGTGGTGGACCAAGAGTCTTTGGGAAAGATGTGATGATATGGAATATAGTGTGAGAATTAATGGTAGGAGGAGGGCATGTGATTTATGTTCTTTATTTTTATGATACCCTGCTACAATGTTTATGAGAGGGGGTGTGATTTGAGAGCCCAAGTGTTTTGGGTGAGATGCATTGTGATGTTATGACCCATTTTCGGTGACTAGGATGTGATGTGACAACAACTATTTAGTAGGAAAGTTGTTTGGGGTAACCTTTAACGATATGATTCTTATTATGTTATTATACATGGATGCATTATTTGGTGAGTGATACATAGTGAGGATGATTTTGGTTAGTATACCAATATAGATTCTATTTGGATATATTGTTTTATCATGGGTGCATTATTATGATCTTTTCACTTGTACATGAGACACGATGGGTTTCCTACTATGTACAACTATTTTTTCAGGTTTCCAAGTGGGCTATGTGGACCTCTCTAGACATTACTAGCTCATATATTTGTATAGTTGAGGTGTTGTGGATATAGCATTACATTTGATTATTTTAATTGGACACTTTTATCTCTGTCAATTTTGTATATACATTAATTGTGGGATAGTTTTTTGGATATTTTTTATATTATGTGATGGATTTTCTTGTTGTTGATTCACCTTCTCTCCTAGTATTATTTATATTATATGGGGAAATTCCTCCAATATAAGATATTTTTATATTATCTATGTTAGTCGCCAACCCAGGGCCTATTGGTGGTGGGAATCGAGGGGACAACATCTCTCTCCCTCATTTGTGGTATCTTTGGAGAGAGGGGTCATGAAAACATGAATAATGTACTCAATGTTCTTGAATAAGTGATCATGGTTCATCATTCCATACCATATTCAGAATGAACTTCTATAGTTATGGTTTCATAGACTTTTCCTTAGTTTGGATTTTGTTAGTGTCAATAATCTTTGTTAGCCCATCTATTAGCTAATTGACGTTGCTAATGTTTAGGTTCCCAATATTTATATCATTGAAACATTAGTCATACCATTAGATGAACACTGTTTCCCACCCCTGTTTCCACGGAGTTTTTTTTTAAAAAATATTGTTTCTATTCCCTCTTTTACACCCATAAAAAATTTCTTATATCTTTTATAAAATCCCCCAGGGTGATCCTTAACAAATTTTAAAATAGTGGAAATTGAATCTTCATTCCTTAGTGATCTTTATCACTTGAAAATCAATTAGAAAACATACTTCATGATATGTTTTGAAGCTCAACTATGTTCAAAATTCTTAATCATAATTCATGATATTTGTTATTTAATAAATGTATGATTTTATCACTCCATCTCTTGTCCCATTTGGTTTCTCATTGGGTAAATATCCTGACTTTCCTTTGAATCAATTGTTAACTTGATTACTTTAGGAGAAAACCATTAATTATTCCAAAATTATTTAAAATGGGTGATGATCACCATAAGAAAATTATTGTAATTTAATTCCAAGGAAAATTCAACCACTAAATGTCTTACTCATCGAAATTATTAAATTAGCCTCTAGTTCAACAAATGTCACTATTTTTTTTCAATATATGATTCTTTAAGATGGGATATCTTATATTCCAAATCACAATTCCATATAATAATAAATCCTTCATAACTGATTTTAAATATAATATTATTAACCAACATACATCCTCCATGTTTTCTATCAAGGTGTGCATCTATGGTCCCCTCATTGTGAACTAGAGTGAAGATTTAGTCAACACTCAATGAACCATTTTCAATGTGACTAACCATAACAGAATCTATGACTCAGATACATAAAACTTCATTTATCAATATAGGTATGTAATTTCTTGGATAACCAAACAATAATTACTTTACCGGAACATCAAGGTGTTATCCGATACAAATACTTATATCATAGACTTATATATATGGGTTTAACTAATGTTTTCTTATCCAAATCCCTAAAATATTCATCATTACCTAAAATAAACTAACATCTTATTTTTATCATTGAAATTATGATCAACCTTAACTTATCAACCCTTTATGAAATTTAAATCCCCAGTAGATAACATCCTAAAATCAAATGTTATCAAATCTCTACTTTGATGCTGACAATGATAGACCTCATATGTTATTGTCTCACAATTTCATGATTTAAAGAATTTTATTTATTAAAATAAATTCCTATGATTATTTAGGTTTATAGTTTTTCAGAATTTAGAAAGAAACATTAACTAAAAATACCAATGTAACAAACAAAAAATATATAAGTAACTAATTAATCCATAATATGTATTCAATATCTCCCACCAATTCTCCACAAATGATAATATTCTAAACACATTATATGTAATATATTTCATCACAACATAGGGGGAAATTCATAATCAATATGGGATATATGATACTCAGTACGGGTAGTCACAAGTGATAACAATAAAAGATCGTAAGTGTGCATAAGATGAGCATATAGGTAAAATCATGATATATAAGGGAGTCATACCCAACTAATCCTAGATAATAAATTAGGGTATAATGAATGAAATATTATAATATCATGTTAAGAAATTTACACATAATAAAGAGTCATAATAATAATATCCCCACATGTAAGTATGAATCATTAATATTTAACCATATGAGAGTAACAAAAAAGTAAGGAATATCGTAGAAAATAACCATAAACATTGAATGTAACATATCATAAATATAAAAGAAACATAGAAATGCGCCTCGAGCCTTCGAGAGGTGGCACTTCAATCTATCTAGATGGTCTATGGAGGCACATCGGGGGAGGGGGGACTCTTGGGCGGCAGTGTGGGTAAGCTTTTCTGGTCTACCACTCCCATTTGAGAACCTCTCTTTTCTCAAGGTAATTGGAGATGGGCTGGGAGGCTTTCTATGTGCGGACGCGCGTACCCGCAAAGGAGTGGAGTTGATGGTTCCCCACATCTGCGTCATTCCGGATCTGTCCCTACTTCTCTAGAAGAGTTTTTCCTTGAATGTGTATGGAAAAGTTTATTGGCTTAATGTCATTGGTTACCCAGTGTTCCCTCAGTTCTGTGCGGCTTGTCCGTTACAGGGGCATTCAGAGCGGCGCTGTAGCAAGCAGCATCCCGGGGCATGGCCTTTTGATGCCTATGGTCTCAAACCTGGGGGTACATATCTCTTTGCGGATGTGGTGCGCAGGACTGAGCCTGCGGGGTTGGATTTTATTGTTGCGAGTGGCTCCTCTGGTGTTTGCATTACCCCCTCGGTGGTTTGTGCAGGCGATGGGATGGCTCCTCCTTCTGTTGAGAGCTCCCCAGAGTTGGGTCATGTTCTATCTGTTCCGCACGACGCCGGTGAGGCTCACCTGGCCTCACCGCCCTGGCCTAGTCCTTTCTCCCAGGTGCTCGTGTCTGGTGAAGGGTTGATCTCTATGATGAAGGCTGTCCCAGAGTTGCATTGGTTTTTACCTCGGGGCCCATCTCTTATTCAGTTTGGTGCATACCCGGGTGGATCTAAGCAGTCCTTGGCGTGCTCGGTCAGATGGTTGGTTTGCAGGGGAGGGTTGTTTCTTACGGGTCCAGGGTGCAGGTCTCCTACAGAGGGTACAACATTGTAGTATTTCCTTGGGTAGTTGAGGACCCCCCGGAGGGAAGGTTTTTTTTGCAGTGTTGGTGGTTCCCTTTCTCCATGTGGTAAGGCTCCTCGGTAGGAGGTATCTAATACCAGTTTGCCCAGTCGGTGGTGCATGGGATGGTGTCCAAGTGTTCTTCTAATCTACCCTCCTCTCATTCCATTCATGCGGAAAAAGGTTCAGGTGTTATCACACCATCTTCTTTGAGGAAGCTGCATTCTAGAGATTGTGTTGTTTCCCTCTCAAAAGTGACCATGTTTCCTGGGGTCAAATACAGTCAGCCTTAGTTTCCATGAATCCTTTCCTTATCTAGAATTTTTGAGGTGTTGGGGCGGGGGTCAATTCAGATTTCATTATCTCAGATGTTAGAAAACATAAGGTCAAAGTGGTTGCGATAATATTGCACAAGTAGAATTCTTCTAAGATCAATGAATTTTCTCGCAAGGTAAAGATGCCTACTTCATGGCAGGTGGAGCCGGTCAATAGGTATATATGGATCTTATGGAACAGAGAGGTTTTAGTGGATTTTATTCAATCTAGGGATCAACATATCATGACGAGGGTGTCCTATGACAGATCCTCCCTTTTGGTCTCTTTCATTTATGGAAGCTTTAATGCACAGAGGAGGGAGTCCCATTGGAATGAACTGAATGGGTATGATCCAGAGGATCAACCATGGATTTTTGGCGGCGACATTAATGTTTTAGCAGATCAAGTGGAGAGGAAGGGGATATGGGACTTCCCAAAGAGGGCTAGTAGGGTCTTCAGGCAATTTATTGTAGGGAAAGGACTGTTGGACTGGGGGTATTCAGGGGATCCTTTCACCTGGTGCAACAATTGAAGGGGCAACGACCATTGTAGGAGAAGGCTTGACTGATGTTTGGTTAATGTTCATGCAGTGTCTATGTTCCCGGAGGCGTTGGTTGTTCACTTGACTCGTAGCCTCTCTGACCACTCCCCCCTCTTGTTGACCCTGAAAATGGGTGGGGCACCGCAGTTGGGTTTCCGATATATAAGGCACTGGTCCGGTGTTCCGGGTTATCACAAATTGGTGAGATAATGATGAGAGGCTCCGATATAGGGGTATTTTTGTGTAGCTCTACATGGGAAGTTAAGGAGGATAAAATAGGCTTTGCATTCTTGGGCCAGGGGTATCCCGTCCTTGGACCATGAGCTGGATGAGATCATAAAGGAAGTTGACCATCTAGAGTCTAGCATTAAGGAGTTTTGGGATGATGATGTCTTGGGAAAGATTTTGGAAAATAAGAAATCTCTAGAGGATTTTTTACTCTCACAGAAGAGTAGTTCCAGAGAATGCTAGAGGATTAAATGGCTAATGATGGGCGATAAGAATACGACTCTTTTCCAAGAGTGCGTTTGGGAGAGGTGGCGTACAGTTAAACTGAATCTTTCCCTAGAGGATGGTTACTTCATTGTTGATAGAGATGTGGATGGGGGCATGGAATTCTCGTATTTCAAGTACCTTCTTGAGGGTCCTAATACAAACATGCCTCAAGGGTATCCCGTGGGGTATGATGATTTCTGGGATAGGATACCACATCTTGTTTCTCCTCAAGATAATGAGTTTTTGGAGGGAGTCCCAGAGGAGGAGGAGATCAATCCAGCAATGAAAAACCTTAATCATGAGAGCACTATAGGTCCTGATGGCCTTGACAGATCTTTCTACAGTCATTAATGGGAGGTGGTGAAGGGGGATATCATCAACGTCATTCATGACTTCTTCATAGATGGAAATCTCCTAAGGATTGCCTCAACCACGACCCTAGTCCTGTTTCTAAAGACAAAGGACCCATCATTCCTTCTTCATTACCGGCCTATGAGTATGTGTAATTTTACTTACAAAATTATGGAAAATATTATTAACATGAGGTTTGCTGGGAATCTGGATCATTGGACATCCATGGAAAAACATAGTTTTGTGAGAGATCTCTCCATTCAGGGTGCCATAGTGATGGCTCAGGAGATGTTAAGAGACCTCTCCTTCAAATCCTGGGGTTCCAATTTGGTCATCATGCTTGATATGAAGATGACATATGATAGGATCTAATGGGGCTTCATCAACTGGGTCTTACAGAAGAAGGGCTTCTCCAGTTGGTCTTGTGATATCATGTTCAGGTGTTTCAGCTCGGTTTGGATGGCAGTGTCCTTTCTGGGTCATACCCATGGTTTCTTCAAAACGGTTAGAGGTCTCAGGCAAGGTGATCTGTTATTTCCAGCCTCCCTAAGCCTTGGTGTTCCTTGTATTGTATTGTATTCATGTTCCTCTGAATAGAAATGGTAACGTTGATGATGATGAATTGGAGAATGATGTAGGACCCCACCCATCATTCATCCATACATATGTGTTCCAAATAAAATTAGTCATCATAATATTATAAAGAAACCATGGAAATAAAATGGGGTTCATATCCATTTAAAATGGAATCATAATTGTAAAACATTCATAATTCCATAATTAAACATAACAAACCCATAAAATATAAATGGATTTCCAATGATACTAATTAATGATATATTGAGACACAATTAAATGAAGTATAAGTTATTTATAGTGTATACAAAATGGTATAATGATTAATTAATAATTTACCAAATCATTCAATGTATGACGTATTGGTGGGAACCTTTCCATATATAAGAGTAAATATAGAGTGTCAATAGAGAAATTAAAATTCAATAATAACCATGTTTATATATTATGGATGATTTGGAAAGAAAAAATAAGAAATGTATTTCCATGAGTTTTAATCCCACGAAGTAGTAAAAGATAATTTAGAGTGTACATTAAGAATAATAATTAAAAAATAAGTAAAAATCATTATGTGATAAAGAGGAAAATATAATAAAAACCATAACATAGTTTTTAGGAATTTTTTTTATCATTTTCCTAATATATGAAGTTATGAGTCCTTTTCAAAACACATATTTTCAAAAATTAATTTGAAAAAATTTACTTCTTAAAATAAACAAAAATAATTTTGTTTTCAACAAGACATAATGGTTTTCCTGATAAAACATAGATTGGGGTATACATCATTTCATCATTGAAGGAAATCCATTTTTAAAATTACAAAACAACTTTTTTTGAAACCCTCATCAAAAGAGGGATAAGAAAACATCCTTTTGAAAATATTAAAAGGGGAATGTAAATGTAATGTGAGATAAAATATAATTGGGTTTCCACATATAAAGGATAAAATTTTCCATAAATTAAATATATAAAATTAAAATAAATCAATATTAATAAGGATGATATTTATTCTCAATAATGATATACGTTTTTGAGGAATAATTTCATCAAGGATAGTTCTTTGAATCAAAAATTTATTCTAACCAACAATGGAAGAGAATTTACACTGAAAAAAATTATTATTTTGTAAGAAACCCATAATAGATGAATTTTTGTTAAAATAAGAATATAAACTCAATGAATCGAGTTGAGTTGCGAAAACAGATAAAACATTGGTATTATTTGAATCAAAATATTTATAATAAAGAACATGATATGGATATTCAAACCCCATAAATTACATGAATATGTTCAAATAAATCTATTATGTAGTAATCACACAATTTTAATGATATCATGGTGCACAATAATTATTATGACTCAAGAAAAAAAATTTATGATACAGATCCCCTTAATTTAAATCCTGCGAAGTCGATATCTGTCTGGTCTAATTTAAAATTAACATAACTATGATAATAAATATTTTTTCACTTATTAAAATATTTTCCCTTTTACACAATTCATTTAAAACTATCTATCATAAATATTTCATTCGTTTAAAATTTATTTTTATTATTTGATTATAGGATATTTTTAGTTTTTTTGTTCAATATATGTTTCATAGTGATGGGGTAAATTCCCACAAATTATTTCAAAGATCATAATTATAAGATTATTCAAAAGTTAATAATAATTGTTTTTTAATTATTCTGGTTTATCTTTTCATTAGAAGAATTATATGGATATAGATTATGAAAAAAATAAAATCATGATGAACATGTTTAGGCATGATTAACAATCAAAATGTGGTATATTGATAAATATATTAAATATTAGTAACACATATAAAAATAATTATACAATATTAAATTCATTATTATTACATGATATTTCTATTATATGAAATTCATTAATCATTCATGATATAAAAAATATAACACAATTCATGTATGATGTAATACCGACCGAAAAGAGAGTGTGAAATATTGATTCAATGTGTAATGTCATGTTTTCATATAAAGTTGATATACATTTTACAGAAGAAAAAAATCATAAATTTTATTGAAATTCATTAAATTATTTTCTAAAACCATCGATATAGTTTGGTGATGGTAAATTAAATTTGTCATTAATGGAGGTGGTAGTCAGCACGTATGCATGATTGATGATTCTATTTCTCAAGAAATGGTATAGGGTGAAGGTGTATGAAAAAATAACATTATAATTATATTTCTAAAATATTAAACCTAATAATTAATTAAATCTATATTTTTACCAACTACGAAATCTAGTCATGAAAAAAACCACATCACATTATAGTGGCAGCAGTCTATATATACGCATGATCAGTGATGTTTTGTTTTTAATAGTTGATCGAAATGATTGATTAATAGTTTATACATTATTATAATATGATTTATGTTTATTTATAATACATATTTCATTATAATTGGTTTAAAATTAATTTTTTAATTGGAAGATTAAGAATCAGAGGCTAAGGAGTAAGAAATGCTTCCATTGGGAACATCAGATTTCTCAAAAAAATATCCCTGGAAACAGAAGAATTAGGATATCTAATTATGAAAATATTCTTATTTCATTGATAAATGATTTCTGGCTGATAAAATATTTTGAGTTTTAGGAAGAAATTAAAAGGAATCAGTGTTTCTTGATATGGATGAATTGATCTTCATTTATAAGTGATGAGAAATGGAAATTTCTGATGCACCCATTGCATTTTCATAATGGTAAGTCACTAATCAATGGTAAAAGGATAAAATAGTTCCAAATAATATAGGGGGATTATGAGACACATCTCATAAAAAGTATTTTAGTTAGTTTAAAAAAATAGATCGTTTACCCATAGTATAACGTTTTTCCCATGATTACATTTAACATTATAACTAATGTGTTTATCATCAGTAATTAATTCTAACAACCAAAATAAAAATTGAACTTATTTTCTAATTTTAAATTTTTGATTTAAAATATTAAAATATTTTTATCCAATAGAATTTCTAAAAGAAGGTGAATTTAATTTTAATATTAGTGAACACTATTTATAAAATTAACTTATATAAAATAGAACGTTTTTATGTAGAAATTTTATTTTTATCATAAATTTCTCCATTTAAATTAATTTTTTTATAGTAATTTTTGTATAAAAAAATAAAATTTATATGGTTTCCAATGAATTAAAAAAATGATGATCATTATTAAAATACATTATTAAAATAAAAAAACAAAATAGCTCTAATAATATAATGAAATGTTACTTATGTTCTAAAAATTTGGACATTGATTTTGAAGGAATAACATGTCATTTTAAAATATATAATTTTTATACTTAATGAATTAATTAATCAATTGAAGTGTTTTTACAAAATTCTAAATCATACTTATATTAAAATAAAATAGTAAATGACATCATTTTGGGGAAGGCTGCATTTTTCAATATTCAATTAAAAATTCATTATTTCATAAAATTCCTAAAAAATAATACTAATATATTATTATTATTCTAAATCCAAAAAATGTGGTATTTTTGGTAAATTTATAATTCTAAAATTTTAGAATTTATTATTTAAATTTAAATTAAATGAAAAAATATTTCATATAAAAATAACTTTTTAAAAATCAAACAACATTTATTATTGTTTCATAACAATTATTAATTAAATTGGTGATAAAAATTTATTCCTTACAAAAAATATACACTATATATTATACTATTAGTTTCTTATAATAATGCACTAAATAATCCAATTATGGAAACATAGTTTTTTACCATCTATAAAAATATCTTTGAAAATTTATCATTGAGTTAATAAATAATGATTAATTTTCTTTAAATCTCTAATTGTGAAAAATATAAAATATTTCAGATAAATATATTATTATCATAAAAATTACATGTTAATATCAATATAATTTCAAGTTATTTATCCCCTCAGGGTCTTTAAATAATATATATGAATAATTTATGCTTTAGTGGTAGTAATGTGTGTTGATTCCAATAGCAATGATATTGTGAATATTTTTACAAGAGTAAATATTTCTTGAATAGGATCATTCTAATTCCATAACTTGTTAAGGATGGCTCGTTTTTAGACATGGGAAAACAATTATTAAGCTACATAATTTCCATTACTATAATAATGAGATTAATAAAGGGTTTTGTTTATTACAAGACCCATTTAATATATTTTTATCTAAAGGATTCATAATATGTTTGATTCATTTTATACCTCAAAACTGAAAATTATATGATATTGTTAAAATTGTTTTTTAAGAAATCATTTTTTCATTTTACTTTTTATTGTGTGGGTAGAAAAATATATTAATATTTTATATATTGAAAATGAATACATAGAGACATTTTAGAGCATTACATTTAATGATATTATATTTATTATTATTATTACTTATAAGCATATCACACCATGCATGTTCTTGTATATTTCAGATTTATTAAATACTCTATTGGTGATATCCTATTCAAGTTTAAAAACACCATTATGAGGAGCTATGATTCCCTAACAGGCAAGTTCATCCATCACCCAGATAAGGGAAAGGTTATTGTTGTGGGAGATGGTAAAACTAGAGATTATGGGATGGAGATTGGGGTTAGACAAATTGATGAATCAGATCTATTTATTTAATTTTTTGTGATCTGTAGTTATTTATTAACCATCTATATAGTGCCACCAATGGGTATCCATAATTATTTATATAATCCATTTCTAACCTTCTAGTAGTTATTTATAACACCATTGCCTAAATCACTGATTATAAGTAGAAATGTGACATGACTTTATGCATGTCTCCCCATATGAAAGGGATAGATGACTAACAGTGAGGTTCTAAAGGTAGCATGGGGTAACTATTCCATTGGTAATAAAATCCATTCAACAAAAAATTAAATTAAATATGTAACCTATTAAAATCCTAGTGGATGAACACATAATCATTATACTGTAATATAGTTCATTTAATCTCAAACAAAAATAATCAAATAGACCACCACTGTGTAAGGATTAAAAGTACGAGTGTATGACTAAAAACAATTAAATAAAATATGATTTTAAAAACATATAGAGTCTATCTGGGTACCAAATCCATCCCTAACACTAATATCCTTGGAATCAAGCCACTGGTCCCTTTCCCTTCTCGAGATCCCTTATCATGATGTTTGCATGCACACTGAGATGCCCAAGCATGGTGTGATTTTAAACCCAGTAAGGCCCCACCAATGTGTTTATAACATAATTTACCACATATATAGATATTTATGTCATTTTATAAATGTAAAATCAAATAAATTCATAACAAATGATATATCAATTGATTTTGTTCTAACTAAGATTTCATGAACTCTGAACAAATCTTCTTCAGAGCCATGCGTGAAGAAAATTAAAATTTGTTATAGCATGACATAGATAATTATTTGTTACTCCTTCCTGATTTATGGAAAATACGTGTTCTTCCATTAATTAATAACTCTATTCCCATGACACATGTTTATCCAATGATGGTCCACATTCATATAATTCTTGAATAATAGTACTCTACACATATACATGTATGTTCCCCCATTGACAAATCAAATAAGACAATTGATCCTTTTCTGAATTAGTACAGAGTTCAGATCCCATGGGAAATTCCAAACCAATATGTGGATCCACCCAACCTCTCTCTATAGCCACAAACAATGAGTTAATTCATCCATTATACCCCTTTAATGAGTCAGATAAGTTCATCATGGACATATATCAACCTGAACAATGAGACAAGGTTCTACTGTCTATTCATGAATCCATTGGTAAATCATGACATATAATGGAACATCGTATCATAATAAATATTCTAAATACTTTGAATACTAAATAAGTAAGATAATACATAACAATAAACATTCATGACATATAAAACATTCCATGGGCTATGAAATAATCACATATAAGGATCAAAATAACAAGAAAATAAACAATCCATACAATTATAATATATCATAGGGTATCCAATAACACCTAACATACATAACAATAACGACGTATCAAAACTAGGAATATACAAACAAGACAAACATGTATCAAAATTCCATAAAAGGTCTAAGATTGTATGGACTTCCTACCATTGAAATGTTTAGGTAAAAAATAAATGACCAACTGAGGGACGATATGTTGATCTCTCCCATGAACCATGGTTACCTAGAATAATACCTAATATGTCATTATAGAGTCCCTATAATTAGAGTTTTAGTATGAAATGAAGCTACAATATTATATTCACATGAACTTACCAATGTAGGTCATTCTTTATGGATGGGTGTGGATCCACTTTAGGAAATAATTCCAATTATCAAGATCAAGAATCTATCAAGAAAAAACCAAGAACAATCCATTATATTACCATATAATACTTATATGTATGCAACATATATGGATCTATAATTATCCTTTAAAGATAAAGATGAAATCTATGATATAATTCAATAACAGAGGAGGATGAAACCTATTTTCTTCAATCCACATGCATCAATGCCTTATATCCTTAATATTTCGAATACGAATAGAGAGGAAACACCAATAATCAACACTAGAGTTACTTGGTTTGAGAGAACAAGGTGTATAAGAATGAATTAGGGGTTTTAATTGATATCAGTTTTGAAATCCACTTTTTATAATAATTATAAACCAACACATGGTTAGGTAGCATAGTTTTCTAAACCGTACATCATCCAAGTGGGGATTTTGTCATCTTTTGAGGCCTTCATGTCTTAGCCACACAATTTGGTAAACCATGCACCAAACCTGATATTCTCCATTGTCAGGATCCACCTTGTTTTCCAATGATTAAACAATGGTTATATTTAGAATTCCACCAATCTAGTTCTACCCAATATCCTTCTCAAAAAAAGTCATGTTTTTTCTAGGGGAGAACCAGATAGTCTAACCTAATAATGGACCCCATTTAAGGCCTTTGAACCCCTCCAAAACCAACTATATGCTACTGAGACAAAAAAAACAAATTATAACCCATGGAAACACAACCAAATGTTGAAATTATGGTGTAATGTATATTATATAGTTAGTTTTGTTTTAGTATTCCCCTATACGGTATTCTCATCCTAGAGTTGTGTATTTAGTGTTCCTACTCAAACAACCCCATCAATTGAGCATATATTATATTCATGCTCCCATGTATCTTCATGGATACCTCCATTAAACTATATTTCTCTAAAATGTGGCATTGTATTTCCTCAAAAAAATTTCAATCTGGTCAATGACCCATATTGGGAACTCCAAAAATGATGCATTATGATCCAACTCAATGTCCTTGTTGTTAATCAAATGAATAGTAACATGCAAGTACATCCCAAGTTGAGATATGTGGATAACATCATGAAAACCTTGACATAGTGGAGTATGATCCATATGGATAGAAACAATAAATGCATAATTGTTATTTTTGAATAATCCAAAAAAAATCATTGTGTTGGCTTCCATTTCTTCAATAGATGTCAATGTCATCATTGAGGAGTCACATGTAAGAAAATTTAGTCACCCATAATGATCACAAATGTTCACATCCTCATATAGTAATTTATTTATAATATAATCTAAGAAATTAATGTCCACATTAATATCAAATTCACCCTCTTAGAGGTCACTTTTTCCAAACTAAATCCCACAACTGCTGCCCCACTATCTCTGTGCCAACATAGCAGTTCATGACATGATAGACCATAAAGATCATTAAAATGTGACATATGAATTGAATCCTATACAATATTGTTACATAAAAACTAAACCATGTCTATGTGGTCATCCCAACATCCAGTATAGTCTATAATTCATTCAAAAAATAAAATAATCTAAAATAAATATAATCATATTTGGTTATCCATCAGTGTGTAGAGGATACATTGTGCTCAGTTTTAACTCGGTACCCAAATCCTTACATAAGCCCTACCAAAACTGAAATGTAAAATATGTGTCTCTATGTTATATTACTTTCATTAGGATCTCTATGGTTGATTATAATCTCATATATATACATATTTCATAAATCATCCACTGAAAGGGTCTCTTTAATTGAAATGAAATCAGCTACATTCATCAACGAAACAAATATTACCTAAAAAAATCACAAATACTAATGGTTCTAGGTAAATCCATCCTAAAGTCCATTGTCACACACACCCACATCCACATAGGATCTATAATTGGTTAAATCAAACACTAGGACACTGATGCTCAACCTTTACCATATAAATGGTGAAGCATCATGGAACTAAACTATAGATGAATCCCTTCACACCTAGACCCGAAAAATGATGCTGGATGTCATGTTACATCTTTGTAAACCCTAGTTATAGTGACCATTTTAAGGAATAGGATTCCCTCATCATATCCCCCCTCATAGAAGATCAATATAATACCCTCCTATGAACACAGATCATCTCTTTAACATTTAAAGACCACCCTTGAGCATAATAATCCCTCACTGAGAACTACTACATCACAACATACGTTGGATCCAACTCATGGATGACCTTTACTCAATCCACTATAAAATATGTAAAAACTAAAGGCACACATGTGATTACTCTAGGATCCTTCGATGAATCTTCAAGCCATTTTGAAATAAAATTCATCATGAAACATTCCTCTTACAATGGTCGCTCTATAAGTTCCCATGTATCTTGTATTATACTATTATGAGTGTCTAGAATGATAGTGCCTTTCCCTGAGGAATATGATAACTCAATGTCTAATGTTTTCATATATTTTACCTAATGAATTTAAATCTGATTGAGTTCCCACTAAGGGATGATTTATTTTAATCTCTTATGGTCCTTGTAGATGATAAATATCTAAATAAAGAGATGGTCCAACCTATAGTTTAAAGCATAGACCACACTTTCTAGCTCTCTATCATTCATTAGGTTGATCTCTAATGGGGTTATAGATTTTGTGACTCATAGTTGAGTACATGTTCCCTCTACATCAATATATCCCTCAAACAAACACATGAGTTATCATAGAACACTATGTATTGAATTTTAGGATCTTGTTGGATCAGACACAGTGTTTTCCTTAATCTCCTCTTCATCTATAGGAAGGAAACGTTACATTTGTCATTCCTCTATAAAATTATATTCTTTTTTCTATGATATACCAGCAGAGATTCCAAACTAGAGATGACCTTGATAAGATGCCTATAGTACCTGAAAATACTAGGGAATCTTTTAATCTCAAACAAGGTCATGGGGTGTTCCCATTCCATTATAACATCAACCTTCTCATGGACCAGTTAAATTCCCTCCTCAAAAATTACAAGGATAATTAATCACAACTACTAAATCTAGATGTGTTTATTTTAAAATATGGAATAAAAATATATACTCAAAGTGTACTCAATACTATCTCAGGGTATATATCATGCATATATAATTTATTAGAATACATCATGATATCGATTAGATATATAATAATGAATGATTCAAGATATAGGTGTAAAACTGTAATCATGAGATCCATAAAATATATTGTTGAAATATTTAACCCAGAATGAATGAAAAGATACTCATATAGTAGAAATATACTCCTAAAAATGTTTTCTTAATATTGTCCCCTCAGACCTATAGTTGATGGTATCCTGAATAAAGATAAATAATAGAAAAACCTAGGCCTCATAGTAACTAATAAACCAACTCTCTAATCATTTGTAAAGGGCACGTATCATTAACATTTACTAGATTAATC
Organism: Viscum album; assembly: GCA_963277665.1. NCBI lineage: Eukaryota > Viridiplantae > Streptophyta > Magnoliopsida > Santalales > Viscaceae > Viscum > Viscum album. Next base: position 283,322,593 of record OY728153.1, on the reverse strand, counting down.
ATCCTATAGTCCACAAATAGATATATATTATTATCTTCCTTTTTATAAAACAACAATGAATCACCCAATGGATGTATGATTGTTCTGATATACACCTTCCCCACCAATTCCTATAACTGAATGTCTAACTCTCTTTTCTCAAATAATTTCATATGTTAATGAGAATTTGATATTTTTTTGGACCCAAGTTTTATGCAAATATAAATCTACATTCCATTATATTTAATAAGGAATGAGATGTCATCTGGGAAGGTATCATAATAATGATTCCCCTATATAGGGATGACGAAGGGGATACTATTGACTCTAAAGAATGATCCATGCGTGCATCTTATTACTTCATATCTTCATTGGTATAGGTCTATTCCCATTATTCCTAATCTATGATCCCACTAAAAATTGTATAGAACCTCCCTTCTATAGGTTTTTTTAGATATAAACATCTATAATAGAAGTTTATATGTACTCAATATATGGTCAACCAATCCATTTTAAATATTGCATTAAAACTAGTCAATTCTAGGATCAACAAGTTTCATATATGTCCCTAAACAACAAAAACTACGGGGCACTCAGGAAATTGATAGGGGCAATCTACATTTCTGCCATAGGGAGTGTCAAGGGAGATCAAAATAGAAGATAACATGACCATTAAATCTAGGATAGTAATGACATGAGTAGATTTAAAATAATGGTAAGCTTTTACATTATAGAAGTACTATAAAATGTATATATAATAATAAAACATATGTATAATTATGGAATCTCTATATCCATTGATGGAATGAACCTATTCCATCAAATAAATACTCCCTACCTCCAGAGCATAACATTTCCTATCTGGTGAAAGAATCAACTAACTCACTCGAGTTTATCATGCATTGGCCTACTGTTATGGACTACTACATAAAACTAGATCTGGAATACTTGAATCAAGACATTAGAGTTTATAAAAAATTATCTATAGATGACCCATCTTTCAATATCACTGAAATTCCATGGGGGGATTCACACACGGTGTACAAAAATGTCATCTTTGTCTACCATTATAGAACATGGAAGAACAACCTCCCATAGAGGGAGTAGAATAGGACCTAGTTTTCTACACTTATATACAAACCTACTATAACAACATAGTCTTCCTCTTCTATTTATCGAAATAGGAAGTACATTCAATACTGATAATTCCATCTATAATATAAATAAATGCTAGATCAAAACTGGAAATATTGTACTAATCCATCCATTTTTCAAATGTTAGGGCCTTAAGAAGCACCTCTTAAAATTTCTATAGGTTAAATACCCTAATAATATGTTTAATAATTGGAAGAATGATAAATATCAAACATACTAGCCTTGTATTACTCACTCCCATCCAATAGAGATTCAAATCATAGTAACAAAATAAAATTATATGATTATGTATAATCATACATCATCCCCTACTAAAGCTCCATATACTCATATGCTAAACATGTATTCAACATGTGAGGAAATAAATCATGAAATAATAACTCATTTTTGGAATACCATGTAATACCATCATGCATTCATACAAGACCCATAATACCCCACAAACACCTGATGTGTCCCTAGGGCCTAAAGGTATCCATATTCATCCTTATATAGTCATAATTATTTTCTAGATTGAAGATGTCCATGATTTTTTCAATCATGTTCTTAGTATCTTGAGGACCACCAGTGATTAGTAATTCTAGAGTATTATGGACATGGATGTCCCATGAATAGTAAATAATCACCTTTTAGACCCTTCCTCTTGGAGCACGAGCTAGATGGGATATTTAGGGATACAAAAGTTTTCTTCATTAACAACTAAATAAGATGTATAAAAATTATTAGGTGTATCCACCTACATAGCTTATGGTGGAATACACATTTTTTCCCAAGTAGAAACATTCTGGATTCCACTTCAAAGTTTTCCCAACAAAATTATCCATGGTTGAATTTTCTAAAATTCCCAATGGACATTTAGAACACATATAATAACTTTCATAAAAGAAAAAATTAATTTTTAATAATGAAAACATTTGTGGTTTATAAAGATAGTTCTACCCTATGTTATACACACATAAATGATATAACAATTTTAGCTCTACAAAAGACTAATATCTAGTTATCCATTAATGTATGTTAGTAAAAATCATATATATATCCCAACTACTTCTAGAAGTTAAGATAACTAATTCCATCACAAATGTATCACAAGATAATATCAGAAAGTTATTTCACTAAATATAAAACACAAAATAATGAATAAAATTAATCCAATAAAATGAAAAAAATATTTGGAATATACATGACATATATCCCTGTGTATTTACTCATGATCAATAAATCACTAAAATCCCATAAAATATTACTGTAACATCATCACTAGTAACTTGGATATCTATTATAATGAATAACGTATATAACATGGAATCTCTCTTACCCAGGTTCCATGTAATATATCCCTTTTCTACCAAACCCCAAAATAAAATAATGGAAACCATAGGCCTATAATACAATTTTGTAACACCCCAACCAGAATCACGTGGTCAAGTCCAATGTGTGACAAAACCAAATTAATTATTTCCCTTATGTAAGAGGCTGCGATAAGTGGTGAGGGTATAAAGGTAGAATGAGTATACTATACCCCCAATAATCATAGCCATTCAATAGAAAAATAATAAAAATACCTAACTAACAATAATAATGAATGAAAACTCAATCATGATTCTAAATCATATGTCATGTTATGTGACATGAAAATTATCTAATGGAACCCTATTATAGTAGCCTTACATGTATGAGTAGTATGAAAGGAAATGTATAAAAATGATGAAGGGAAAATTGTCAAGATTCTTCTCTAATACCACATCTATCCGTGACATTAAGATCCTTATCAACCTACTAATGGACCATTCCCTTCTCTATATATGTTATAATGAAGTTATCATGCACACTAATATTCTTATGCATGACATGAGTATATAACCATTAGAAAACCACCAACCTATCATTAACACAAGTGGACAAGTGTATAGAGGTGTGTGATATGATGTAAAGTTAAATGTTTACACATGAATAAAACCAATCTTATATTGAGCATTCATGATCTAACCAAACTACCAAAAACCCCAGTAATACCATCTATGACACCATAGAGGTGAATATCATAGGTTTTAATCACATGATATAGATCATGTAATGAAGCTCTATCCAAATTTAAATAATATACACATTATATCAATAAGAAATAATTCCATTATTATGACCCATGGTAATCCACTAATTGTATCTACTGTTGGCATGCCTAAACTTTGAAACTCTACACATTCAGAAGGATATATCTCATTAGCACATCATACCTATCTATAGACCATCTTCCAAAGCTGTGTTGTGTTCTCCTCCCGTGGGATTATAAAATTTTATACTCTTGAGGTACACAACCTATATTTAGAGCCACAACCAATGAGTAATGTCATCTCGGATACACCTCTATAGAGCTGACTAAGTCCATCATGTCTGTCATAGAACCTGAACATTAAAACAAGGTGCCACTAGCGATTCAGAAATCCACATGTAAAGCATTACATATCACGTAACATCATATTCCAATAAATTTTTCATAGATAATTAATAACATAAATTAATGTATGACATAGAAAGGGAAAATAATGTCAAATTAAATTTTTCATAGGCAATAGATATAACCACATATAAGGAGTGACGTAACAAGGAACACAAAATACATACCAAGATGAGGTATCAAGTGATACCAATTCACACCAAACATTACTCTCATGAAAGGGGTTTATGCAGTTTGTATACACAAAAAACCAATTATTAAAAACACATTTATACAGTGGATCATGTTAGTAATAGATTCCTACATTTAACACATTGATGTCAAACTTCAAGACATACATAGGAATGTACCCAAATCCCACACATTAAGCAACATTAATTAAAAAAAAGATATCATTATAAATTGTTATGAATTGTAATTATGGGATGATATCAATCTAGGAGATTAGATACCCATAAAATTACCCTAGGAGATCCACTATCAATAGTAAATACAGATCTTCTCATTGAAATGATGAAAACTCTCATGAATGATCATGAATCCAATAAAAATGTTAAATCCATTCTATCATGATGTAATCCAGATGTGTAGTGATCATTTATTGGATATATGACTCATATACAATGATAAATAGTATATCTATGATATACATAAAGAATGATGTTGGAAACAACTTCTTTCACTGTATCAACATGAGTTAACTTCTTAGATCCTTAATATTTGGAGTATAGTTAGAGAGAAACCAGCATGAATCACCATGTGAGTCCCTAGGATTGATATTACTTGGCATTGGGTAATTAATTAGGGGTTTTGAAGTTATTTCATGTTTAAAATCAAACATTTGGATCAATTAAAACCTCATGTGTGATTTAGTAGCACAATTTTATAAATATTACACGAAACATACTATATTATCTTCCTCTTATGGTAAGCAACATAGTTTTCTAACACAAAAAAATTTTAGTTTAAAATACTACTATTCTTGATATATTTATTAACATGCATCATATAGATTTAAAAAAACTATGTTATAATATAAAAATAATATTTATATCTGATAGTTATAACCCAACCGTTAAATTAGCGGTATGGATATGAATAAAAACATCATGAACAATATGTATAAATTTTTTTAAAATTTAAAATATATTAATTAATTCATAATAAATATGTACTCAATTTTTAGTAAATTATTTTTGTTACGACATTGTAGAGGATTACACAATGAGGGGGTGGGGTGAATCAGGGTATTGATGTTTTAAAAAAAACTATTACTTTAATGATGATCTTGTTCTCTCAACTAGATGAACATATTAATTTCTCTCTACCAATTCTATAGTTGAGTAATGAAATTATTAAATTAAATGAGGGATTTTTTATGGATATTCCACTAGGAGATACATCAAAGGAGAATGCACAATAATGTGTTTTTGTACAAAATTCACTAAAATCCAATTGCTTTACAAGTACAATTAAGAGTGGTCTCACTAAACCTCCTTGTTTACTACCACTAGAAATTAGATAAATCACATCCCTAATTCAATAAATAACTAACTACTCAATTTATTTAAACATTTATTCTCCATACGAAGATGATGCATACAAAAACTGACAATGTAATTTATCTTTAATATATAAACTATTAGCATTTTGTGAGAATGGAACTCCTTAAAATAAGATTCTTAAACATTAAAACTTTTATATTATATTTGGTATAATAAATGGTTATTATTCACTTCATAATAATGAAAATAATATAAAAATTTATTAAATTTATTAAAACATTAATTGAAACTATTGACTAAGTGGCTGTTAGAACTACTTAAAATTCAAAGAGTCAACATTAATATAATTTTTGATATTTAAATTGGATCACTAAAACAATATATATGTAGAAACCCCAACTCCTATAACCCAAATAAAATTTATACTTTAATAAATTATTAAATTATATAATTGAAATCATTCTAAGGGTATGATCATTTCACTAGTCATGGAGTACCAGATATAGACATGATTTCCCAATTATAATGGAAATTTAAAATAAACAACATAAGAAAAACTTTGGCATCCTTAATATTAATCATAATTTCTTTCTTCATGTCATGGTAAAAGAAAAAAATAAGGGGAGATCTTAGATTCCTTTTAAGAGTAAAAAATAACATAATTTATTCATAGTAAATAAGGAATAATCAATATGGGAAGGTTAATAACTACAAACACATAAATTTTAATCAATAACACGTGCATTAAGGGTAACCATGGATATTTTTAAGGAGTAATATCATGGATAATAATAAATGAATTCTCAATGAAAGAAATACATAATGTTATACGTCATTATCTAATACATCATGATATGTTTTCCAGTAAAGCATTTTTCCATGATAGTTTCATTTATGGGTAGGTATATACCCAAAACCCATTTAAATATGGTTATCCAACTCATTTTCTCCTGAGATATGTTGATGCATTTAGGGGGGGATATAATTTTGTACCCACTAATCACATCATGTCCATTTACATCCTCACATATTTCATGATCAGTTTAATTCATAAAAATATTATTTATGAACAAATATCACTATAAGTAAGGAAAAATTATATGAATATTTCCCTAGTCAATAAAATAGTATTCATGGTAAAATATCACATAAAAATAGGTATGTGGTTTAGCAAATAATTATATACATGATTCAATGAGTATGGATATTTAATATAAATGTATTTTCTAATTAAAATAAATCATAATAAAGTGATTTTTAAGATAAATTTCATGACCACATAATTAATAAGTGATAAGAGATGACATTAAATTCCTAAAAAATATATATTTTGTAATAAAATAATTTCTTTTGGAGATTAAACAAAATATAATAAAAAATAATAAAAATATTTCATTAAATATGTTTCTTTCTAAAAACATTTAAATCATGTAGAAGAAGCTAAGAGATCATAAAACAGTGTTGGAGGGGATAATCAATTAACATAGTATTTGTTAAAAAACATTCTAGTTGACTTTTTTTTATGAAAGTAAAGAATGATTCTTTTTTTAAACATTAGAATGATTCCTTCCAATAATTTTAAATATTAATTGATTACATAAATTATCCTTAAATATTCATTTTATTAAATAAAAAATATTTTTGAAAGGTAATTTTAAAAATTATGGACATTGATGAATAATATAATTGAACAAAAAAACTAGATAATAATTTATTCTAAACATTTATTTTCATGATTTAAGTAACAGAGAGGGGAAATGATGGATTAAAATAGTGAAAATCCTTAAAAATGTAGAGGATAAGAAAATATATGCATTTTATGAAGGATATACTATATGATTCATTAAATGAAAATAACACTAATCCCAAAAAATGAAATTTTAAAATAAATTCTTACCACTTTGGTACCATTAAAATTGTGAATCCCTGAATTAATAAAAATTAATTGAAAATTTGATAAGCATAAATTAATATGTACTAATTTTCAGAATAATTTTTGTTAGTAAATACACGACATAAATGTAAATAGTTTCATAATACCAAATATGTATCAACGGAGTGGATATTAAGATGAAATCCCTTATGATGATTAGATCCTTCAAGTGAGAATTAATCATTGAAATGATTTTCTGTAAAAAATTTAAATTTTCAAAAAACATTTTTAAATAAAATATAATAAAATAATATTTCACATTACACATACTCATGTCCTAACATTGTCAGTGGTGTAAAATTATAACATACTAAATGATAATTCAGTTAAGAAACCCCTCACTTCAAGTACGATTAACCTCTTAAGTGAATTTGACCTCAATTATAATAAATTTATATTTTCTATACATAACTAAAAAACAAGACACACACACAAACACACACACACACATATATATTCATATATGATCCATTTAGGACATACTAGCACTCATTTATTAACAATCATTTATTATTATCATTGTTTTAGTTGTTAACAGCTTCATCATTCATGTTTGATTTGATTCAGTGGGTCTGATAATTTTATATTGATTTTGGTTCCACAATCTCCAAAATTTTAATCAAGATATATATATAAATATAATCTAATTTATTTTTATTTGGATCCATAAAAATTATTTGTAAACAAATTAATTACACTATTCATGGAGATGGTCGGTCTTACTACACATGAACATTTTTTCATATTATGATGAATGGAATGAAGTAAAGGTAAATAATAATTCTCATATGAAAACCCATTATTATATCTTATATATAATATAATTTAATTCAATATATATTTATTACCATCAACTTTAAACAAAAAGGAAAAAATGTATCATATCACTTAGTGGAGGGGGTAGTTTACACGTACACATGTGTGATGTTGTCGATTTTTAACATATTGGAAGGTAAGAAGGTATATATGATATATTAATTATATAAGGATTATTATATCACTAATATAATATATATTCATTAGTTCCATCTTTTTTAAAATCCATGGGTGGTAGTAATGGAAAACAAATTGCATTAGTTTATGAGGCAATACTCCTCCATACACACAAAGAATGTTTTTGTTTCTCATTTGATGGAGAATGATATGGATAAATATTATTCCATAAAAAAAATCCATATATGGATTAAAATTTTGTTAATATATTTTAATATTTTGGACAATAATTTATGGTCATAAAAGAAGAATAAAAATAAAATTCCTCAGTGAAGTTGATTATCATATCCTTGAAAGATCTCATTTGGATCACCTCTTAAGGGGCCAATGATTGGTTTTTTGGATGAACAACACCTCCATAACATTTATAAAGATTTTTATAATGTTATTAGACTATTTTTTTGTGAGATATTTTTCTAAATTGGGTCTAAAAAAATAGTTCATGGGATTCCTTTTATATGTGAATGGATGGGTACTTTGGAAAATCATGCACTATTATAATAAAATATGGGTCTACCCTTGTGAAATGGTTCTAAGATGGAATATAGTAGAAAATAATGAAAATATAGTATTAATATAATCATTGAATATAGTTTTAACTTGTATATATTTCATTTTAAATCTTATCATTTGGATTAACCTATTAGTTAACCAGTTATAACCATAATCATTGTAAAGACTTTTTAAATAATAAAGGGTTATATTTTTACTTTATAAGGTAAAAATATTATCATAAATAGAATATGGGTGAAATTTTCAACCATATATTATTCCCATTTAACAATTAAATAATTTTATAATTTTAAAATAATTTAATAAATTATCATGTTCCTAAATTATCGTTAATATCAATTTTTAAAATATTCAATTATTTTAACTTTAAATACATAAAAACATATATATAATTAAAATATAATTAATTAAAACTTCCCTAATAATCCATATATATATATAAAATTCAAGTAAAAAAATAATTCATCCATATTTTGTAACATTAAATATTTGTAAAATAATTTATTTAATATATATATTAATTGAATTAATATTGTGTTGATGTTGCGTAATCATTTAATGTAATTATTAAATAAATAAATCATAAAAATAAATTCTCATGTTAAAAAAACTATTATTCATTCATATTAACAGATATATCCCAATATTACCTCCTTTTATCCTTATTTAATACCAATAGAGATATCAAATTCAAGAGTATGATGTTTTGTTACTATTCGTATCTTAAAATGTCATAAAGGTAAATATCTAATAAAAATGGCAATATATGTCCATATTTTCAAGAAATTGATTATTGGTTTCTAAAAAACTAATAATATTAGTGAATGGTAAGTTCTAGATAAATTTTTAACACTTAACACATTGGTTTTTAATCTTAATTTCCGTATTTACTCATTACCAAGGTGACAAATGTTACCACTATTATTATTCATAATAACCAAAAATAAAAGGGGACTATTAAAAAATTCAATTATCATGATTTTAAATATGGAATTAATTTTATCAAATTCAATTCACATAGCATACATTAATTAATTTATTATTAAAATATAAAACACAATGAAAAATACTTTTTTAGGAAAATGTGTTCGAATGCCAAAAAATGAACATATACATTAATAATTTATAACTTGGGTTGAAATTTAATTAATTAGATAAATTATAACTAAAGGAAAACTGTATTAATTATATATTAAATAAAAACCATGATGAATATTATTTAATATAAATAAATAATAGTTATAGAAAAAATGGTAGTTTTCACTTTTCAATGATAAATCAATCTTTTAAAATGAAATTAAAAAATTTATCCTTAAGATAATATTAACATTATGAATTATAAAATTATATAATTGTCACAAAATAATATTTTAAAAGGTGTGTTCATTTAAACATAGTGTTTCATTCAAATAATGATAGCAAATAAATTTATTTAATTAGATATATATGATAAAATCTCGGGTTGTTACATTTTACCCCTTATAAGAATTTCTCCCAAGAAATAATTTCACTATAACACAAAAAACCCATGATACCTATTCCTCATCACACCCTCAGGTACAAAAATAGTTTCCCCAATTTAATGTTTCTACACAATATTTTTTTAAGAAGGGTGGTCTTATTTCATAACACTTTCTCGCTATGATCAAGAATTTCCACCAATTGTTCCACATAAGATGGGTCCTCCTCTGGAATTAAAAACTTTGAGTTTGGTACATGTGAAGGATCAGATATGCACATTTGCATGAGAGATACATGGAACACATCCTAAAATTGAGACATATTGGGTTAAAGCACCATGATAAATGTTACCATTTACCAAACTAGAATTTTAGAATATATTTCTCTTTAAACAAATTATTTTTTGGATAACATTCATTACACACAACATCGAATTTTAATAGACTATAATTTATGTAAAATTAGTATTATTTAAAAATTATTATTATTAATATGTTTGTTAATTTTTTAATTTTTTGGTAGGAATAACCATATTATGAAATATATAGAAAGGTCCTACCTAATAAAAATTTCATTAATATTTATTAGAAAATAATTATTTTGTATTTAGTAACCTCATATCTTATTTTAAAAATACATTAAATTAAAAAAAATATTGATTTTTGAAAGAAAATATTATATTTTTTTCCACTTTTATAAAAATTATGTGAAATAATGTATATCATTTTTTAAACTAAATTTTCAATATTATCTTATAATTATTATTTATGAATTTAATTAAAAGGTTCATTTCTTGATGAGTAGTGAATATTTTTTTTGAAAAAAGTACTTTCATGTATAGAATTTACAATGTGTTATTTTTTAAAGGTTTTAAATGTAAAATTAATTTAGTTATATTATTATGAATCTCATTTATGTTATTTGGATAAGTTTTATGATTACTGTTTATATAAAAACATTTTACACATATAAAACCTGGGGGGTCTACTTTTTATACCCCTGGCAATATTATTATAAAATGTATTTCTAATACCTATAAAGATCTAATCAATTAAAATGGATTACATATTTATAATCCTAATATTTGGTATTAATTAATAAGTTCAACTTAATTTTTGGTCATAATGAATAGTAAAAACAATATAAATTTGTCACCATGGAAAATGGTTAAATCGAAATAACCAAGGATAAAAATAATTGATAAATACTCAATTTTTCGTCTTAATTATTTTTTGGTGAAGGGATTTATAACCATATCACCTTATTATATAAGATTAATTTATAGGGGAAACTTGTCAATGGAAACGACTTATATAATATTTCGAGTAATGAAAATTAAAAACTGTCACTCTCTATCTTTGAAACATATATTATGTTTTCACATTGGGACAAAAAATGTTATAATTGAGTCTAAATCATTATTTCCATAAAAATGAAATTATTTTAATCATTTTAATTTTTTTTATAAATTTTATTGATTATATAAATACCTTAATTTCTTGTGCAATGCGAACACGACATTTATTATATTCAGGGAAAAAATTAAATGATTTTAAAAATCTTAAAATTAATATAATTTGAAAGAATTATTCTATTCCAATAATTATTTAGATAAATATATTAATATATTGTTGTGTTAAATGATTAGATTAAAATTAATTTTCTTCAATTTTGTTTTCAATGTCATATTAAATTAGATGTTTCAAAAATGACATTGATGGTATTTTATAATAATCAAATATTTTATTAAATAATTTTCATTTTATAAAAAACATATCTAAAGATATGTTATTGAGATATGGTTGAAACTATCAACCATTTTCAAATTTTTATGATATTTTTCTTTTATATTATATATCTTGACCTCTAAAGTGTAAAAAAATGCTATCATGATTAATGTCAAGAAGGTTAAGACATGTTAGAAAAAAGATATAAGGGGGGAAACCCTAATATAAAAATATAAAAATATTATTCTATGATATGATATTGACCCATAATCATCTTATCATCAAGTTATTTCATTTTTGATATTTTTACAATGAAAATGTATTTATATTAATTTAATATTTTAAGAAATTATAAAAATATCCCTCCCCTCTCTTATAAAAGTGATCCACCTCTCCTTTGTTCATCACACATAATATGCAATATGGTTTATCCAATAAATACCAGAATAATAAACTTAATTACATTCATATTTCATAAATACCTTTTTTTAAACCGCCCTAGTAAGGATTTTTTTTGTAAACCTAAAAAGGTCGACTGATGAATAGGTATTGTTCTTAGCCAAGATTTTTTTTATTTATTCATCCACCGAAATTAAAGAATATTAAACCATAATTCAATAAAAACACCATTATATACTATATAAATATATGTGATTATTTGAATTAAATAACCTATATCTATATCATCATCCATCAAATAGGAAATGAAATTGTAGATTGTGTGTACAACATACTACCACCTTGCGAACTAATGTAATTTGTTTTCTATAACTGGATATCAAAACCTGATTTAATAAAGTATTTAAATTATATATATATACATATGATATTTATAAATTAATTCTACTTCTATAATTATAATATCACATCTACCATCTTACCTTTCAATCTTTTCGAAAATGATTACATCGCTCGTGTGTACTTGTGTACTACCGCCTGGACGAAATGATTTGATTTATTTAATTTTATTATTTACGTAAAATAATGATATATTTAAAGAATATATATTATATATATCATATAATAATTATTCTATAATGGTGAATAAATATTTAATTTATTTTTTTCCATCCTCCAAAAAGTGAAAACAGCTTTCTTGCGTACGTACGACATACCATCTCTAGAAATAGTGTAATTAATTTTTCCTTCACTATCCTTCATGGATGAAGTTATATATATATATAATGATTATATATTATATTTATATAATTATTAACTTTATGTAGATGATGGAACAATGATTAAATTACATGAACAAGAACCATCGAACCGAAACACTCTGGAAAAATGAAACAGTTAACACCCAATAATGATGCATTTAATAAAAAATTATTAATAGATGAATGATAAAAAATTATAAGTGGATTATTAATTATATTAAATTTATATAAATTATTCTGGTGTATAATTATTATAAATTTAATTTTTTTATAAATTAGGTCACATTACATTCGAAGAAATTGGAACTCGTGGTAAGGGATTTTCAACTCACATTTATTTCAATAAGACACATGTAATATTCAACAATTATTTATTTGTATTGAATATATACAACCTATGAATGTATATTTTGATGATTCAAATTAAAATTATTTTCATTTAAATATTTTCATATATTAATTTCTTTTGTGGGTATTATGATTCAAAAGTACCCAAATAGTATGTGATTTAGGTTTTAATCCTATTTTATTGAGGATTATTTATTCTTGAATTTATATATAGAAAATTACAAAATTATTATCTAATAAAACCCTTTAATTTTATTACCCTCTATTAAATGCTATAGTATAAATGTTTTTCTTTCATTTTTATCACTTTAAGTGCTCATGATATGGAAATAATGTTTTTATGGAAAACTTATTATCTTTCATAATTCGGTTGAAAATATAATTTTTCCTTTTACATGTTTTCATAAAAGGGTTTTCATGTTTTATTAAGATTTTATTATGATTTATAGAATTAATTTTTCCCATTACTACCTTTCAAAAAATGGTTTTAAATGACTCTTATTATCATTTTTTCTAAAATACGTAATTTTTACTAAAAATGGATAAGGAATAATTTATTTATAATGTCTATGGAATGAACAGAATTTACATCCAACATGAACGCTAAACATTATTAATCATTCATTAAAATATTTTCATCATTAATTTCAATGAATATATTTTCCATATTATATATGGATTTTTTATATTTTAAATATGAGTTTTCAAAATTAAACAGGATTATTGCACAAGAGAGAGTAAAGTGATTATTTCAATGTAATTTTCACCCACCATATCAAACAATGATGTTATTTATGTTTTAATGGGGGTATAATCCCATGATACATTCTATGTTATTTATATATATGGTTTATCATTATAATGACTAAACATTTATGAAACCCATTTATTTTTTATAGATTATTCTATGATGGTATTATGAAATGTTTATGAAACACATTATATTTTCATTGGCTAGGATATAATTTTATGATGAATGTTTTATTATCTTACGTAACATGTATATAATATTTTATTTATAATATAGATCGGTAAAAAAAATTATCCCTCTAATGCATTGGATAAGGTTTTATATATCATGAGATAATTTTGATATGAAATGTTACGTGTTTGATCCTCTATGAGAAACAAGTCAATGCACTAGATCCATTATGAGAAACAACTCGATATAATAGATCAAATATGGGAAAAAATTTAATGTGATTTATCTATTATGAGATTTAGGTAGAGATGTATGATCCATTATAACATGGATAGTATGTAAGATTCCAAATCCAATATTATTTTATGGTCTTACTTATTATCCATAACATATGAAATAGTTTCAAATATTTGTAGGTGCCACACTATTATAAAATGTAATTATGGTTCATGATTTATTTATGATGATATATCACTTTTATGATACATTTATATTTAAAATATAATCTTTTATCCCATGAATTATGTTCATGATCCATGGTATATTGCGTATGATCATTTTATCTTATATTCATGAAATCATATACATATTCCTATCTTATACTTCCATATGATAATTGATTATTTTCTCACATATTTACCCTTACTGGTAATCTAAGCTCCCCCTTTCTTATATTTACTTTATTTAGGTTATGAAGATAGGTTTATTTTCGGTATTTCTATGAATAATTGAAAATGTGAAAAAATTTATGGGAGATGTCGAAGATCATTCCTTAAATAAGACGATTATGTATCTAGTCCCCAAATGAGCTAAAACCTTATATTCCCCCATGAATGTATTTGTGAAATGTGTTGATTATTCAACTAATAACATGTAATTATTAAATATGAATATCCAGGTTCACTATTTTTAGTATCAATGGTGGGGTTTAGTCAATATTTAGGGATTAGGGTTAGAAAACATTAGTGAAAAAACTAGGGATATGTTTAAATAGGTTATAAAATCATAATATTGTAGAAAGAAAGAGATTATCTATAATTTTTATAAATACATCCCTTCTTCTATAGCACATGTGGATGTGGTCTTGACATAGTATCATCTCAGTGGTTACAACCCTGAAAATAGTTATTTGATTAAATATCAACCATCATTCATGTGCATGATCAATATTCTCTTACTACACACCTAGCTTGACACTATTATGGGTTATTCATATGATAATTGACATTTTATTTATCAAACATCAGGATGAAATTTAATATATAATTATCATGAATTACCACTGTAAAACATATGGTTTTATATATTGAAAAGAAGTTTTCAAGATTTAGAAAATTCTATAAATGATTTTTCATGATTATATGGTTTTTGACTATAATTTTATTACTCACATTATGGGAATTGGTTTTTTAAAATGGATATAACTATGAGGATTAATTGTATTAGTATATGTGATGAAAAAAAGGTATATTTTCCACATGAGAAAATAAATGAAATAAAAATAGGAATGTAAAACATTGTGATTATTCCTAATATTCTGTCGTTATATATGATTAACAACATATACTTTAGTGGTATTCATAACATGTAAAATTAAGTAAAGTTGAATTTTTATAAAATTTCATTTCATAATAAATATATTTAAAAGAAATTACAATTTACTTCCAGCCAAGAATGAGGGAAATGGCGCCTAAAATAATGCTTCAAATTAAGGGGAATTTTTTTATATGGTGAAATGATGGTCATAGAGATATGAATTTCTAATTAATTCAATGTCATATGTGACAGGAACATATAAATTAATTTATTCAATAAACAAATCCATGACTTAAATCCCTAGCCAAGGAAGGTCCTTTGATATTCCAATAGATGAAGTAAAATAGTTGATATATTAATGTATTGGGAGTTGAGAATTATTAAATAGAAGTGTCATATCAAGTATATTATTGTTATAAGAATAATAAAGCACATAATGATTATTCTGAAAATAATCATTATAGATTTTTATGAATATGTTGAATGGTATTAATAACCTAAAAATGGGATTTCATGTATTGTGACATTTTATGGAAAAAACTTGATCAAGGTAATGATATCTCTTAATATAATTCTAATTTAAATGTACTAATATATTGTTGAGATAAATAGATGATTGATATAGATAAAATAAATGGGATATTATTGGTAAACATGAAATAGATCCTTAATTTGATGATAAATTGATTTTTTATGAATATTAATTATTAATTTTATATTTATTGAAGGTATTGGATAATTTTTATTTCATTTGAGTAATAAGGATAAAGCTATTTTTACCATATAAATATTCATTTAGGTTTTATGGTGATTATGATTATTTTTATAATGTATTACCATGTTTTAATAGAATATATAATCATGAAATTCACATTTTGTGTATGTTACATAATGACAAATGATATATATGTTAGGTATAATTGATAAAGCTGATCCTGGATATATATATTACCAACTAATTCTTATTTGATTTTTTTTTGAATTTGGTCAGACATATTTTAGAGTATTCTAAGGGATAATTGCTTATAGAATGTTCTAAGTGTAATTTTTAGTGTTATTATTTAGGATTTATAGATTAGTGTATTATATTCATCCGGATTGGATAATATGTGCTAACTATCCTAGTTTTGTTGATAACCTGATATTAATGGTCTAAATTATCAATATTTTAGGTATCTTATGACCATTAAAATTTAATTTTATTTCCTCAGGAATGAAAACATTTATCACGAATAATCATTTTATGAAGTAGGAGATGAAATGTAAATTGACCAAAGTTGAACCAAATGATGAAATTAGTCTTTTGATATGGAATGAGATTGTATGTTCATGGAGTTTTGTATTAGGTATAGATCTTTTTAGTTTAATATCTTTTTATGGGAAAATGTATGTGCCTAATGCAATTGGAGGTGTTTTGGGGGTTTCTGAGGCTTGTTCGGAGCCTGAAACCTAATTCATGGTGAAAATATAGAGGCTACACAGTCAAGTGAAACCATATAACCAGAACCACATGGTTTGATGATACCATGTAGGGATAGATCGAGTGCATCAGAAGCCCACTGGGTTTTAGGAAACCTTGTGGATGGAGGCACAAACCCGTATGAGGCACCTACATGTTTTTGTAGATTTAAAATGCATGGGCTGGGCATGGTTAGTGAAACCATTTGGAGTGACCATGTGGTTACCCCCTTAGCATAGAATATGTCACATGATTGGAACATGTTTTTTCCAACCATGCGGCCAAACCATGTAGCTATGATATTTTGGGTAAAGTATTTTTTTTGAACATCATGAGTTTTAAAACTTAAGGAAATTATTCATTACCTCCTTTAGATAGAAGATCATTCATATGAAATCTCATTTAATCCATTCCATAGGAGTTGATATTTTTTCTCCGTATGAACTCAGAATCAAGAGTCATTCATCTCGTTGGATTCGTGATGGTGAGTTCTCCTTTCCTTTTATGTCGTTATTCATTTGAATTTGTATTCGAGAAGTTATTTAGGTGAAAGATAATATTCCATATTTCTAGGTTTTTCATTTTTTATTCATTTAATTCTGATCTAGTTCAAATAAAAATTTTATACTATACGAGAACTCCACTACGAACCTATGGTAGGTGGTCTATGATTTTCCCTTATGGTTTTGTGATTTATAGAGATAGTTTCTATTGATTTGCCCTGTAGAATTTCTTAGAGTGCCACTAAAATTAATTGAATAATTAAATTGAATAAATTAGAAAATTTTAGTGATCCCCTTATGTTCCTTGGGATTGTTGTAGGTTTTTCCCCAACCAATCGCACCCATGGGGTGTTTCTTGTGATAATCATAAATTTTTACGCTTATTCTATCACCCATGGGGTGCGTGTGTGATTTCCTAGTTAGAGGAACCACTTAATAAATTGAATAGAACATAGTTGAGATAGTATAAGATTGATTGCCTCTATTTCTATATAAGGCATGATGTTAATATT
This sequence comes from Viscum album, assembly GCA_963277665.1. Classification (NCBI taxonomy): domain Eukaryota; kingdom Viridiplantae; phylum Streptophyta; class Magnoliopsida; order Santalales; family Viscaceae; genus Viscum; species Viscum album. Next base: position 283,304,429 of record OY728153.1, on the reverse strand, counting down.
ATTAAATGGTTACATATGAATTGTTATATTAGTGAGTAAACTCATGGAATTGAATTCTTTTGAGTATATGAATGAATCTAATAATGATTGATTTCATAGGACACCATGGGTGTGCTACACCATGGGTCATGATAGTGATAGATAATGAATTTTACATGTAATCTCCTTGGATTATGATTTCATGGGATGGCTTTGATCGTGATACCCCTTGGATATGGTTTGTTTGGGATCAAAATGGGTATAGTATGGTGACACGCTCCTTGGAACCCAATTCAAGACTGGATGCGTTTCCATCAACGTTCTCTTAGGACTCGGCAGGTATTTCTTAGTTTGATATTCCTTGAATCCATGCCATTGGGGTCTAACACTTGTGATTATACGACTCATCCATGGTAAATGAGACACTTTTGGTTATATGAATTTACTATGGTAAATGTTACATATTTTGTTATACTACTCTATAGTGGATATTATGAGATATAGGTTATAGTATGTTTCAATGGTTGACATGATATACTATGTATATGATGTGGCCATGGCGATTTCTTATATTTACATTATGGATGCCTTCTTATAGGAGCTTGACCCTTGTTTTGCAAGGATCAATGTTTGGAGATACCTTTCACAGTACTAGTATTTCATATATCTTGGACACTATTTTCATTCCTAATATTCTTAGATATACATCTTAGACTTTTTAGGTTGTATTTAACGACTTGGAATTATTCTAAACCCTGTTGGTGGTCTCATACTAGGATGTTTTCTCACACCACATCTCCAGCCCTTGTTGGGTACACATATAGATTATATGGATGAATATAGGGACCATGGGATGTTCCCACAGTTCGATGTTTTATTTTTTATTGTGCTAAGGATCAAGGGATAACTTGACAAGTCTATGAATCCTGATTATATCTGGGGATAGTGATTTGTAATCTTTTTGATATTTGGATACTTGTATTGTACTACACATTGTATATCTGTTTTGGAAGATTTATAGACACATGACATGAAATTTAATCTTTTATATGATATTAGTTCTATATTTATTATATATATTGGACTTTGATATTTACCACTTTTTTAGATATTATTGGGCTTTTACTACGGCAGGTTACAGGTCTAGTTTATAGTGTATTTTACTACTGCTTATACATTGTTATACTACATCCTCTATTGATCTGAATAATTTTTACCTCTATTTTACACTTAGATAATATTTCATAGTCCCCACACATGCACACCCTTGGCCATCAATTCATGCTGGAAGCCTTATCCCTTTGGGGAGATGCGCTTGATACCATGTGACTTATTGTCTCAGGGTACCATTTTGTTGCATTTAGGTCTTAACGATGCAAAGTGTTATCAGATTGATTTTTCTTTTCAATTAATTATTTCATAGATCCATGAAACATGTGTTGTATTTTTATGAATCACAACTTCCATGAGGTTTCCATTGGATTTATTCATTGAACCGAAAAGATCCAACAGTTCGTTATCCAATCGGGGCCTATTTTCCAAAGGAAGACATTTGTTATGTTTTAACTTTAAGATAAATGTGAACACACATTGGTTGAGAGTATGGGAGGTTGGACTCATCACACCCATTTTGGGGGAATTATTTTCTACTCTGGGATTGTCATTATAAATCAAACATATTTTCATGAATCCTTATTAATTCACCAAGTATAACATAAGTTTCCCTTGGAATATGCAATAAATTTTTTACATGTGTAAATATTAAAATCATCCATATGTATACGAGTTTCTTCATTATTGGAGATATCTATATGTATTCAATATTCCCCATCAATGATTTCCTCTCATATACTATTTAGAGTTTCTTTTGATCATCATTATTATGGTACTAGTTCTTAATCCACTCATCAGGGAACTTTAGAATTATTTTCATCTAGGGATATGAAGGTTTGTTTTGATATTGGGATTGTACACATGAAATGGGTAAAATACATATCATTGTGAAAGGAATCAGAACCCTCACAGTTTGGTTCCACTTAACGGAACACATCATACCTTTTAATATCATGTGATAAGGACCTATCCATACAGTTTATTTCCATGTGGTGGGGATATCAAAGTGAAAAGATCTTAGTCAGAGTTTGGTGTGGGACTTATGCCAAAACATCCCAATGAATTGGGAACAAATATGGGTTTCCACTTTATATTAGACCTTGTTGGGAATATGGACGTTGGGGAACATGGTTGATTTTAAATGTTGGGTTTGAACCTCAAGGTGGCTTCATATGTATCCCATGTGGATTGGAATCAAATCCCATGTAGTATCATGCATCTCAAATTATAATGTAGTCCATTCAGAGAAATGAGTTTGGGCTTACATCCAGAAAAGGATTCCTAAATGATTTTGGGGTTTAATTTGGGGCATCATCGTAAGGATGATTCCCATGTTAAGAGAATTATGGTTGGATTTCTGAAGAGGATATCCTATGTGTTCGGGCCCTGGAAAGGCTTCTAACGTATCCTATACTGAGCATGAATCAGATTTGTCATAGTTAATTCTCTTTGGGTGTTTGTCATCACGTTTTAATAATCAAAAATCTCTAAGACCATGTGATTCAAGATCATTTTGAGAAATAAGTGGTTGTGAAACATTCAAAAATAACATGTAAACTTTTCCTCCACTATTGGTGGAGGATAGAGAGCCTTCGACTACTAGGATGGATGAGGGCGAGGTGACGAGCCTCCCCTCTATTCTCTTTACATTGGACAAGGGTCCAATGAAAGGAAGAAGGGATGAATGTTGTGGGCTAAAACTAGGATGGATGCCCTAATAATGATTCTAGTATGGGAGGGAGACTTCTATTTTCCTTTTATGGAAAATCATGTGTGAACGGTACCTTCCCAACTATAGACCAGAGGTTACATGTCTTGTAGATGAAAATTGGACGACAGATCCCAAACTGTAATCCTAGAAACTAGGAACTTCCAAAAACTATTTATGGGAGAATGGTCTATGTGACTATAGATATAAAAACCCACAGACACTCTATTAATCCTAACCCTATTGTGAAACAATTATGTGAAACCACTGACTGTGGAAATACAAACCCAAATAAAATACATGCTGACGTGCCTATACCAAGGGTTTGATATGTTAGGTTGTTTTAGTGGAGTATTCAACTTACTCTCTTTTAGGTAAGGGAACCAAGTAAGGAGATACCTAGCCATGAATTTCTTTAAAAAGAGTACTTAGGTTTGTATTTAGTCTTTATACCATGATCTTCCACGTCGGTACATTGTGCAAGTGTGTCGCGTAGGTACCCCTCATGGTTTTACCGCGCAGTTGTACCATGTAGGTGGGCCACGCAGAATTGTATAATGGATGAAGAATATTTTTCACATAGGGGAACCAAAAATATGTAAAAAATTATTAATGACTTTAAAAACATGAATATACCATTTAATTATCTCTTCTCTCTTGTTTTAGATAGTTACCTGAGACAATTTGAGGGATCTGTGCAAAAGACCTACGCAATGAGAGCTTCAAGGAGTCTTTCAACTTTTTTAGTCCATTAAATGGGATGCCCAATGGTCCTATTTATAGGCATGGATAGGTCCTGGTTGAAGGGACACTGTCCTCATAGATCCTCCATGAAGCTAATCCGCACTGGTCTGTCACGTAGGTCTACAGAAATTATTCTTCCACATTGGTTTGTGGTGCAGCTCTGTCGCAATGTTCTACCACACTGGTATGTCAAGAATTTCTATGGAGGGTTTGGCGTTAATTTGAATTATTTAAACCTCACTTTTGTGATATTGAATTATCTAGGTTTATCATCATAGACTTTTTGTATTCTTAAATAATATCAAAATAATCCACCCATAGGATTTGTGCTGATTAGAAAGAGGTTCGAGTCCGGAGGTAAAATTAATGGAAAAAATACTATGGGTTGATTGCTGGATAGTGAAGGTTTTCCAAGTAGCTACTCCGTGTACATATTCCATGTAGTGTCTTCGCACAAGATTATGGCTTGCTATAAATATATTCAATCCTTTGCGGTTTTCTTTATTTGTGCCACCAAATTTTCCAGATCTCATTGCGTATCTCTTCCTTCAAGACACAATGTGTTGGGATCTCTTATAGTCTCTATAAAATTTTCTTAAGGTTAAACTACATTATCGATGGAGCTACATGGGATGACTTTGAGGAAATAGTTGTGCTTGGATCCTTGTCGAAGGACCTATGTGACAGACCTCACCGAAGAACCTACACGAACAGTTTCCTTTCCCAATTCATTGATTTCCTTTTCCATTTAGTTGAAATTTATGTCAAAATTCCAACCTAATAGGGGATGTTTGGTAATTATTTTGATGAAAACGGATCATTTGATAACCTCCTCTAATGAAGCTAAGTCTTTTAAAAATTAAATGATGAATATCGTCAAACCAAACTATTATGACATTGTTGAAAGTACTCAACCTGGATTATGGAAGGGATTAATTTTGTATCAACATGCATATCAGCAAATTACTTACCTACCCCTATACGAACACGATCCATTACAATATTTTCATGTTCCATATGTTACGAAGAACATCCAAATGAATTGGATTATTTCCAATAGTTACAACATGAATATTAGTGAAAGGGGGTTCCTATACATGAAGGAAAAATCCCTATTGGTTGCATAAAAAATCACTATGGTTGTACTCTTGATATAGAATATCATTTTGTAGAGCCATGACCACATTTCTATGATTCAAATTTTCGTGCTTCCCAGAAAGATCTTCCTAATGGCTAGAAGGAAAACTGGGATCTTCATTCTGGATGAGATGTGAAACTTGAATGGATGTGGGCATTTTGGGTGTCCCAGACTTGTGCTGAATTCTGGAAAGAGTAATAATATGTTTATATTTATTAATCAATCTAGATGGGATAAATATATTTTTATAAAAACTATTTCACCTATAAAATGTTGAGCTGATGGAGTCCACAAAAAAATTATTTCCATTTGACGCATGTTGAAGTTGGCATTAGTTTATGGGATATCTACCAAATAGTTGAGGTTCACATTCTCAGGGAAATGTATGACGCCTTTATTAATACAGCTATAACATGGGGTGATGTTACTAGAACAATTCCTTTGTCTCATGAACTATTCATAATATCAATGAAATTAACCAAATACAAGAAAGATATTTAAGCCATTGAGTGTATGAAATCCTTTTTAAAACCATAAATATAGAAAGTCCAACCTTTAGACATTCTAATGTTTTTCCTTCTGTATATAAAAAAGGTATCTCAAGCACATATTGGCCTACATTATATAGATGTGACTGTAAGAACTGGTGATAAATAGTCAAATATAATATTGATGAAATCATAAGTTTAGATGCATACCTTTCCATGTGGTTAAGCATTTAATTACTTCGAGTTTGTGAGTCCGGGGTAGTGTAAAACATGGGAATTTATTTATCATAGCTAAATTAGTAGAGGGTATGTATATTGGGGTAGAAACTTCTGTATTGGAAAAAAATTACTATTCCATTCAACATTAATACAATGGAAAGTCTCCATTTATACTTTCAGGGCCATTTCATATGTTGTGGGGATGGATTACATCACACTTTTCTTAATACTCATTATTGAATTTAGTTTGAGTCCCCGGTGGTCAATTCACCCCATTTTTATAGAATGTTTCTGGTATTCTACGTCAAAATTTTAGACATTATGTAGTTCTAAAGGCATTGAATGTCTCAGGAGAATTCATCTTCCTTAATTCAGCTAACCCACCATCGATAAAATTTATTGATGATGGTAATGAAAATAATTATAAGTTGAGGTCTTATATGATGGAATTCTGGGATGGGGCGTTATCATCCCGAATTGATGGTGAAATTATCTGTGAGGCTTAAATCTATTATAGGTTTGATCGTTAGTTCATATATCTTCTACAATTGAACACTTTTCCTCCCACGTATGTTAGACATGAGAAAAACCCTATGGTAGAATGACAATAAGGGATTCTAATGTCTTTATAGGAATCCAAATTTTTGATTACGTTACCTCCACAATATGCATCAATCAGATCGGAAGCTGGATATGAAAAATCGTGGGATTCTTCATATCCTCAAGGGGCCTTGACAAAAGGAATATATTGAGTGACAAATAAATGACTATTGTGCAGGGAAATCATGGTAAAAAAATAAAATGCTATAGATTATGTAGAATATTCATAGCTATCAGAGCCTTCAAAAAAATCCTCGCAGGAGGTATACCAAGAATACTTGGTCTAGAGAAGCAATACAATTGAATCCAAGGGAATCTATTCACCACCATCAAAAAGATATTTTTATTCCATCATTTGATATTTCTGGAGAAGAATGGTGGCCTAAAGAGGATCACCAATCAGAAGGTGTTGAATCTCCTCCATAATCAACCATACCGAGATTGAATTATGTGTGATCTTCAGCCATTCACCATTGGGAGAGTGTGACACATGATCTTAGAGATTCATGGGAATTCCTCCTACATGGAATTCAAAAACCAGATGTTGGTGACATTAAGGCACCTTTTGATTGCAATCTAGATAATTACCTGGATGATGTACACAATTATATTATAGATATGGAAACTTTTATATAAGAAATGTATGAGCAAATAAAATCCTCTAAATGAGTATCTCATATGATGGACATAGAAGTACATAAAGACATAATTACCGACCCTAAGGAGGAGTTGGATATTTATGTTAATATAGAGAATTATTTTCCTTTTCTTTTGTCTCATCTCTTCTTTACCATTCATAATAATTATTCTTGATGAAAATGAATTTGTGAAGCTTGAAGGTACGGAATGAAACTCTGGACTAATTCCTGAATCGCCAATGTATGGCCGAGTAGGATCTCATATCAACACATAAAATGATCCTCCAAAGTCTCCAGAAATTTCTCCAGGATCGAGAATCATGACTGGGATAATGGAGACAAATAATCCTCAGCCATTACCATAGGTTTCCCCTTCCAAGAGGTGTGTTTCGATTTCTCCCCAGGCATATGAAAAGTAACACAAGAGAGCAATGAGATAGGTTCAAAGTGTTCACTGAAGGAGGAAGTATTTTTATTGTCCTAAGGGAATTATAAGTTTCTCAATAAACTCATGTAATCATATTTATCATCTTACAGGATCTGTGTCTCTCTCTTCTCCCAAGGGACTAAGAGATATTTTTTCAAGATGAGTTAAGGAATCCCCTGGAAAAACCCATGTTCATGCTGATGAATCATTTATCATAGCAGATAAGTCATCAAAATATTTATCTATACCAGCTGCTGGTTCAATAGAGAGGGAGAAATCAATGGTAATATCATATTCATTTCGCATGACTATTAAAAATCAGTTCTAATATTATTTTTTTCAATATATTTCATATATGATTCCTTTTCCAATGGATCCTGCAATAAAAAATGATGATATTCATATTGCTCCAGAAGAAAGTAATGAAAACCTAGGGCAATCTGAAATAAATATTGATGTTGGTCCAAACCTAGAAAGATTTGTTAATGTTGTACCAATTTAAGAATAAACAAAACCTAATTTCAGTAGTGAAAATTTTGGAATTAACCAACATTTTTGGATACCTTAAATGGTGAGGATGCGGTAACATTCCATCCCACATTCACTGAAATGACGGAATCCCTTAATATAAATATGGATATGCTAGGTTCCATCTAGAAGTTTGGGGATTATCATGAGGAATTTTAAGAACATACGTCCTTATTCTTGAATTCTCCATACACAATGGTTCTTTATTACAAGATTCTTTACACAAAAGTTCACTTTATGCAGCTTTATCTGGAGAAAATGTTGCAATGTCTCTTCAATAATGGGGTATTCCACTCAATCCTCATTCAATTGAAGTTGTTAGAATACCTACAACAGACCCCCTATTAAGAGATGTTACATGGCCTTTAATTATGATAGTTGGAAAAACATAAGAGAGTACCACTTTTCATGAAACATATACTCAAAATGAAGATGCTAAAAATACTGGGGATGAATCTAATAATGTGTCCAGCTTATTATTGGGAAAACTTCATCTGCTATCTGGATCATATATAGTTTCTTCCATTTTGGTGACACTGGAAATGACCTTGATTTATTATTAAGAGTTATCATCTCCCACAGTTAGATCTGATGGTGAAACATCCATGTTAGCTCCTGCATCGGTAGAAGGTGAATCTTTTATAGTTTTCAGATAACCTGAATAATGCATCTCATTAATTAATATGTTCATAGAGTACATTTCAGCACAAGGTAGTGACTCAGTTTCATTCTTGGAGATGAAATTTCCTTTTGGCATGGAACATAAAAAGACATTGTGACATATATAGAGCATAATTGTTGAGAATTGTTTTGATGAGCTAATATCCAATTATTTCAAACTCCCAGCATTATTATGAATATTGGGATTTAGTGGATTTAATTATTGACTAGTTTACGATGCAATGAATTAAACTATTCACCACCGATAGCATGAGAAGAAGCTGCGGAATGATATTAAAAATGATTAACAATATATGTATGTTCAGCAATTTCAAGCTGTAGTAGCTAAAGCAGAGGCTGATCATAACAAGATGTCGATCGGAATCATCCAAAAAATTAAAGAATCCACGAAATAGACATTATATCATCAAAAGAAACTAGATGTTGTTCATAAAAAACTTGAAATTAAACTAGTCATTGGGAGAAACCCAATTAGAGGGGGTAACTGGTATTTCAATTGCTTTGAAAGCACTTCATTGGGCCGGGGAGGCTGGAGTTGCTCAGCTATCTCAACATCTGCTGACGGATGAAATGTCTCATGAGGCTGTTCAACAAATTTGAAGTCATATTGAGAGTTTATTTTAAAATTTGTAAGACAAGCTTCATCTTGAGGAAGTCGAACAAATTTCAAATGAATGAATGAAATTTTTTATTAAATCATATATTTTCTCATTCATTCCTTTTGTTTTATTGCAATATTAGAGGTAATGATGAAAATTTCTTTTTTTAAAACATCAAACATTAATGTCAAATGATCATGATTATAATGGAAAGAAATCATGTGCTCAGAATTTTCATATTATGCTCATGGGCCTAAAGAGGATAATTTGATTTTTTTTCTAGGGTTATATGGAAAATCCCACCAAATTCGTATCTTTTGACTTTATATATCTCAGTAATACCTAATTCATTCAAAATGTAATTTTCGTTGGCATGGACTTGACTTTTTTTATAGTTCCATTTGTGGATTCATAGTCTAGTGAGTATCACCACATTTTTTTGGTAGTTTAGAGTCATGTATATTGGGCTATAAAGAGATAATGTTTATGGTCAAATATCATTGGGCATAATTTTTTAAAATTAAATCCCAAAAAAAAAACATAGTTACTATAAATTTCTCTAATATTAAATAAATATTTCCATGGGGAATCATGAGTCATTATTTTTATGGTTACCAAATTTAGAACTGGTATCAACATTATAGGAGTTTCTTATAAGAATGAAGTTACCGTTATTTGAAAAACCTGTTATGGGTGTTGTATTATGCAGGGCCTATTGGGGAAGATAATGCATAGAGAAATAGTGGTATCTTTTAACTGACATGCTCATTGTGTATACAACTTACGCATGGTCACCTAAGGGCACGTACATGTTAGTCTGGCCATCAATCTCTTAGAAATTTAACATTTAACTATTGATGTGAATGTGAAAAATAATATTTTGGTGACCCAATACTATAGTGGGTGTTTTTTACCTGGAATGGAATTTCAATAATAAAAGGATATCCATTCTGAATATACAATTAATTGTAAAACCATTCCAACACAAATTTTATGAATGAGAAATATTCAAAATTTATTATAAATAGGAATTCATGATATCATACTGTGCATTTTTTATTCATGTATTGATGAAATTATACAATGCATTTTTAAGGAATGTAGTGAAGACATTGTACTGTGCCGTTTTAACTCATGCAGGGATGACATTATATGGAATTAATTTAAATTCGTTCATTTTGGACCAAAGATATGAGACTCTCCCAATTTTTTGATAATTTTTTTTGGAAATATAATACCATATTCTGATATGGAAGTGAAAATTATAAACTATTATTAGGGAATTTATGGATCTGAGGAATCATTTGGGAAAAGTAATAAAAGATTTAGAGGATGTCTTTTCCATGAACAATGTTACCATTTTTTGAAAAACCCATTTTGGGGGTTGTGTTATTTATAACAAACTAGGCCATATACTGTGTAGCCAAATAGTGGAATCTTTTGACTAACATGCCCATTATGTAGGCAAATTAGGCAAGGTAATCGAAGGGTGTGTGTTGCATATTCAGACAAAAGAGCTCTTTGAAGTTTGACATTCTATTACTAAAATATGAATAATTGTTATGAAGCATCATATTTTCTGAAGCATAGAGTTTAGATTATGGATACATGTACCTGAATATGGAGAGGGAATTTCCAACCAAGATATCCATAGAATCAAAATAATGAGACTTCTACAAAGGTCTGACCCAAATGTAGGAGGTATGGTGTCAGTAGTTTTAGGTCATACAACTTTGACAAGAAATTTGAACTGTATATGATCTATGGCCAAGTGATTCCAAGGTTATTTCATATTGCAATAAACACATGGAGAGAAAATTATGTGAACCATATTATTGATGATTTTTATATTGAGAGAAAGATAATGGGACAAATATACCAGAATGATTGTTTTAAAATATAGATTTTTATATATTGTCATCAATGTGTGAAGAGGAAAAATTACTATAACCTTGAATGAAAATACTATCATTTTACAAACCCGTTATTGGGGTTGTATTATATAGTTCCAACTGTGGAATATACTGCATAGCCAAATAATGGTATCATTTTACTGAAAAAACGATATATAAGCAACATATGCATGGAAACCTAAAGGCACATGTTGCAGAGTCAAGACAAAAGAGTTATCAGGCATTAGAAAAACTATCACCAGAATCCTTATAATGATTATGATGATATGAAAATATTCAAGATAAATAGTGTGACATATGGAAAGGGTTAATGCTCATTGCACATGAGAAATATTTGAACAAATATTGGATATGAGTTATATTTCCTTTACATAGACTTGAATCAAATTTAAAATGGATACTTTCATTATTTCCTTTGAATTAATATTGTAATGTGCAGTTTAATTTCCTGTTGTGATGACATTATAACGTTCAGTTTTAAGTAATGTAGTGATGAAATTTTACTTGGCATTTTTATGCCCTGAAGTGAGGACATTGATAGCCTCATAAGAAATTGAGAAACATTATTTATATAAAGACGACCATTATGAAATTCCTAAGCCCATGTGATCTATGCTCATTGTCAGAAACAAGGAGAATCAATTTTTTCTTCAATAACAAAATGGTGACATATGTAATGAATAAGGGTGTTAGATTTCCATGATGTTTAAAGTCGTGTAGTATGGATGAAGATGATCTGATATGAAAAGAGTGACATATAATTGCTGGATTAAGGAATAAAACCTAAGTATCATTATGTTTATTACTAGGGGAAATAATCAAGCCACACGTAGTTCTATAAACATTCCATAAGCTGGAATGATTTATATATAAGGAATAAAGGGGTTTTATTATTTTATCAGGGCTATGCCCACTATTGATGATCTAGGAATCTCTGTGTATCTCATATAGATGGGAATGTAATCGTATGTAGTTATTTAAACAATCATTTCCCACACCCATCAATTTTGATGTGGGAGTTGGTGAGGACTTCAACTCATTAAAGAAGAATTATAAAATTTAAGACACAAGATGGTAAGAAAATAAAATCACGTATCTTAAAATTGTACTCAGTATAGATGTAGTTCATACATAGGAGAAGAAAATGGGAAATAAGAATTTTCTAATTGCAGCTGGTCCCAACATTAGAGATCCAGGTGTCTCTATGTATCTCATATAGATGAGAATATTTTCTTACGTAGTTCATTAAACATGGTCACTATAATGATCAGACTCAGATATTGGGAAGAGAGGAAATCATGTTCCACTAAGGAGTAGCAATGATGTCCATGATTCTTGCTTATTGAAGCTACTAACATCAAGTAGAGAAGATGTTAACCATACAGTTCAATGTCTCGTAACGAGGACAAGTGGTTTCATACAGTTTAATGTCATATGACAAGGAAAAATATGATACACATTTTAATGTCATTCAACATGGACGCTTATGCTTTTTATGATGTTTAATTTCTTGGAACTAGGACTTTATACTGTGTAGTTTAAAGTCTTTCAGTAAGGATTTGGGGGATTCGTAGTTTTCAGTCTTCTAGTAATGACAACTGTGCTTTTAGACAAAGCATTTCTTCAAGAATATTGCATTGGTTTAATTTTTAGTAAGTTCTCCATCCATTGAGATTAAGGCATAAGCTTCATTTGGGTAGAACTTATGTATGGAATCAAGTCCTATCCACTATCACTCATGCTTTGGAGGTTTCTGTCCTGATATCATTAGAGTCCAGAGGATGAATACCAATTCTCCAGGAAGAAATGAACGTAGGTGAACATTCTTTTTAAAATCTCATGATATTCTATTATAATATACTTCTAAATTATGCAAAGTATACAATCATTTTTCATCAATTAGTTACAGATCATTACACGGTTTCTAAGACCTTCCATATATAGACAATTGATAACATATTTCCACTCTCAATGAAAGAAATTGAATTTAAATTGGAAAAAATTATTCTATTTAGTATACCCATGAATAATGGGTTTCCATGGTGGCAGTATGGGTAGTAGTCTAATAATCCCATAAATCAGGAAGAAATTTATCAAGACATGATTTATTATCATTATCTCTAATATTATGGATTACATTTGATTGCATCTTATTTTAATCCTTTATCTATCCATTGGACACTGCATGATAGCAGGATGAATGGTTATATTTAATATTGTGCTCCTAATATATCTTTTTTACCTCAATAGAATAGAAATTGGTGCCATTATCCATTAATATTTTATATGGGATACCATATATAGTGATGATGTTTGTTTTGAAAAAACTAATAATTCATTTGGAACCGACATCTTTGAGAAGAAATTATTCAACCCATTTGGAGAAGAAATCAGTAGCAGTAAAGATATACATGAACTTCATAGCTATAGCTAGAGGATAAGGTAATACTACATCCATTCCCCTATAAAAAATGTCCACGAGTATTTAGTTTTAGGTAGAAACTCTGTGTGTTGATGAATGAACATGGTATGCACTTGGACGAGATAACATTTCATAATGAAATCTGTACAATCCAACATCATTGAAGGCTAGAAATTTCCACGCCTTTGGATTTCATCGAAAAGCCTATTCACAGGCTGGTGAGCGCCATAAGATCCTGAATGAACTTATTCTATGATAGTAGAAGTTTCATATCCATCAAAAAATCTGAAGAGGAATCCATCAATGCCTTATTTGTAGAGGATTGTCTGGTGATTGGGACTATAATAAAGAGTAAAATTGGCCTCTAATCATTAGATATATTCTTTTTCAGCCTTATCTGGTGGAAGTACTCCATTTTGATGATATTCCATAATGGGTGTAATCCATACCATGGTATTACCATACAAATCAAAAATATGTCTAATTAAATTAATTTCATTCATTCTGGTTTGAACAAAAGGTGAGACGATACGATGATGAGCTCTTCTTTTGACTGTCTCATCCAGATTTGGATCTTCCAAGGCTGTATATACATTATCCAATGCATCATCTTGATAATTTTGTGGTCACGGGACATAAGACAATGTCATCTCTTAGGGAAATTCATCCATTAAACGTATGATTTAATCACATAGTGAAATTAACACTTCTATTTTGATAGAATATTACCCATTAATCTATTTGATTACCAATTATGAATCACCTTTCACTTTCTAGTGATTCACCTGTACCTGAAGTTCTAATTCGAATCCTATAATAAGTGTTTGATATTCTGAATCATTGTTGGTACCACCATTGGATAATTGGAAGGATTAAGGTAATACTACCATTTGTGGTGAAATAGGGAATATTATTAACCCTACATTGTTGAATTTAGGGTTTTCCATTCTCTTTCCTTATGGACTTATGGAGGCACCATCAAAGTACATTTCCCATGGTTGTGGATTGCCTTGAATAGATAATACCTCTTCATCAGAATGTTAAGTATTCAATGATAATTCTTCTATAGATGGATGTTCATCATGAAGTCGACTAGAGCATGGCCTTTTATTGCCTTCTGAAGAAATAACTGGATATCAAACAATTGCACAATATCTACCCACCATGCCAGATTCCCTTTAAGCATTTTATGACTAAGGATAAATTTGATCGGGTTTTTAGAAGATATGAATTGGACCTCATGATGTTGCTGGTATTGTCTCAATTTAGGAACACCATTGATCAATGACATGAAGCAGTTTTCAATATTCCAATATCGAGTTTCTGCATCACGCTTAGTTTGAATGAGATAGTAAAGGATGTTTTCATTCCCAGTATCATTATTTTGGGCAAGGGGGGCACCCAGTGATTGATCTAAAGCTATCAGATAGAGAATAAGTGGTCCTCCTTCAACATGTGGCATTAATACTAGTAGAATCAAGAGATATTTTTTGAGGGTATAAAGTTCTTATTAGAATTCACTAGTCCATGGATTGGTGATGCCCATCTTCACTAATCTGGTGAGGGGAAACACATGCCTTCCAAATTAGAGATAAAGCTTTCAATATAGGAAAAGTGTTCTTGGAGTCCCCTTTAATTATTTCAAATTTCTATGAGCTGAAATTCCACGTATTTATTTTGTTTCATCGGGATAAACATCGATACCATGATTGCATACAATGAATCCAAGGAACATTCTAGAGGTTACCTTGGAAGAACATTTCAAGGGGTCCATCATCAAATTATGTTGTAGATGTTTATTCAATGTTGTCTTGAGATCATCCAATTGGAATGTTTTTTGGATTTGACCACAAAATCATCCACATAAAAGTAATTTTTTTTCCCTAATATGGGTTTGAAGTTATGGTGAATGGCATGTTGATACATTTCACATGCATTCTTTAAACCAAAGGGCATTACCTGATAGAAAAACACAGCATGAGGAGATCTGATGGCTGTATATTATTTATCCTATAGGCCATATAGATTTTATTATACCCATTGTATCCATCCATGAAGGAATGTGCTTCAAAGATATCTGTTTCATCAATTAGAAGCTCTGTGATCGGAACTGGAGTGTCATCTTTAAGACAATTCCAGTTAAGATCTATGAAATCAATGAAAACTCTGATTTCCTCATTATTTTTTATTCACTAGGACATTATTGGCCAACAATTTAAGATATTGAACCTCTATAACAAATATAGCCTTTATAAGCTTATCAACTTCAGCATAAATTTTAGAGGCATGAGTTGGATGTGTTCTTCTTGCTACCTACTTAACTCCTCGATGTTTTTATAGAAAACCCAAATGATGTGTGGCTACTTCGGGATTAAGTCATGTCATTTATATTTCATTCCAAAAAATATATATCTCAATGTTGCATTATAAATGAATTATAAACCTCTTTCTCTTCAGAAGTCTTGGCCGCACTAATTAAATTGTTGCGGGGATCTTTTTATTTACCCATATTTATTTATATGATCTCATCCATAGTGGTAGAGACACCTTCCAAAAATGATGGAGTAGCATCCCTGAGATCTCATTGTTCTTATTTATTACATTTTTTTTCTACTTTCATAGTAGATGATGAAAAAAAAAATCAGAGTTAGATGAAGAGTTAGTATTTGAACATCCTAAATAAGAGGCCACCAGTTCATACCATACTGAACGAAGGGTCTTTCTGGGGGAAATAAAGAGGAGATGGTGGATTGGAAATAAATATCTTGGTCATCATCTAACATTAATAAAACATCACATATTCTGATTGATGATGTATAGACTTGATATAGTTTAGTAGATAAAATAAAGACACCTCTATTTAAGGATCTGTCACTACTTGGTAAATCAGAAATTTCTCCCATGCTGTCAGGCACAATTGTCGTGATTGACATTATGGATGTTTCTGGGAGAAGTCTTGGATTTGAATTTATCTTTTCAATTTGATTAATAGGTAACACATAATCTGTACTAGAATTTATGACTCGGTTTACTGGGAACATTTCTAGTCTATTTGGAGCATTAACTCTAGTTATCTCTTTTTTCATGGACCTTGTTCCCTTTGTGTGATAAAACATTTCCTCAACGTATTGAGATTTAAAAGTATTAAACAAATCCTTCTCAAGATATAATTTCCTGATTTTACCATTGATATAATACTTAAGACATTGGTGGTACGAAGAAGGTATGGTCGCATGTTGATGTAGCCATGGCTTTCCAAGAGGAATGTTGAAGGCTGTGCCCTGACGAAGAACCATCCAATCTTAATTAGACACAAGATATGAAAATTGAGTTCTGAGTGTAATATAGCCCAGAGTTTCTTACGCACTCTTGTAATATCCGTTCAACATTAGAGTAGAAAGAGATAATTCAGATTCATTATGGCCCAATCGATGAAGTGTACGAATGTGAATGAGGTTTAGTTTGGAGCCATTATCAATGAAGGCTCGCCGGATGTCCATATCATTGACCATTACAGATAGATACAGGGCCTAATATGTCCATGTACAACATCAAGTTAATCTTCATTCATTAAATATATGACTGCATGACATTCTATAGGATCATTCTCTATACATTAAACCTCAGTAGTATCAACATCAGTTTTAGACTCTTGTGGACTTAACAAAGCCTTAATAAGTGCTTCTAGAAGATCTTTTGACAAACAAAAGGCATCCAAAATTGAAAAATTTTCTAGTAAATGGGCCAGTTTTTAAAATACATCATACTTTTGGTCCTATGGTCTGTGTGTCCCTATATGAAAATGTGGTTTTACCCGTGCCTTAGAAGTTGGTGTTTCTAATGTACATGTACCCTGTGTCAGAGCTAAAATTGGAAATACTCCAAGATTTGGATAATTAGACTGATTTTGTCTATTTTAATTCTGAGAGGAAAATGGTGTTACTTCTAATCAGTCCTCCAAAATAATCATGTTACGAAATAACTTTTCCTATGTGGGAGAATATCCTTTTTTTGTTGTGCCTGTTGAAGGGATCTTCCACGATTTATCTTCCATATACATGGTTCAAGCATGGGTAGATTTAGAATAGTGGCTTCTTGAATTCCAAAAACATCCCCAATATCCTCGACCTTGTCCTCTTCCTATGGATCCCCAATTAGGTATAAGGAACTCCAACTCATTATAATCCAAATCACCATTGGCATAAGGATCCATTAAGTGGATGATGTTGATGGAACCAATGATCAATTATTCATATGATGAATATCTTGCCTGAAAGGTTAGTTCTATTTGTATTGTTTGGCAGGACAATGACTGTGCCAGTGTTTTTGAAGAAAACGGCATGAAATCTGCCACGGTCAAGAAAAACAGTGGCCTTAACATGAGTTCAAATTATTCTGATAGCTCTTTGTCCTTTTGATCATCTTTTTTATTTGTAGATTGACCTTTTTATAAAGGTGGTTATACAATGTAATTAGTGGAAGAAGATGAAATTTTCTGTTTCAACTGTGTTCATATAATTTCAAGAGTTCGGTTGATCATTTTCATGATCATCCAATCATCATATTTTGTAACATTTTTTCTTTTGACTTTCTGTCAATCTCCTTCTTCCTTTCGATTAGTAGAAATATCACATACTTCTTGAGATTATGAAATTTTCAATTTCACTTGTCCAGAGTCTACCATTTTTTATAAGATGTTATTAAAAAAACACTCGTGAATGGGATGCCCCAACATCTGATAAAAGAGACAATAATATAGATGATCTTAATCTCCTTATTTGTTTGGTTTATTCGACCTTGGAAACCGAACAAAATTGTTCTCTAGAACTGAGATGAATTAACTGGTAACATATTCATTTCAAAAGGAATAAACACTGGTCTTTAATTCCTCAAACTTTTTCATCCATTGATATCATTGATCATCATGATCATGCAGTCATTTCTACTAACGATCTGGAGGTGGGGCCCTTTGATATGATGATGGATTTCAAGTGAAAGTAGGTACATGTGATTTCTTTAGTGTAATGATTGCAGCCTCACCTTTTCCTGCTCTCCTTACCAGAGCTGATGGAATTACACAATTTTTATCCTTAGTTTATATAATATAATGTACTATCTAAAGAGAAATTGAAGTAAGGACTCAAAACCCTCCAATGTATTTTACAGGGATCAGTGGTGTGCGTAACTCATCACACATATTTGCCACACAAATTGGAAGCAAATATTTTTGAGGGGGTTCTAGATATAAGGAGAACGTTAATCATTTCCATCTAGCAGTGAAATATGAAACTCTTTAATTCTCCCTTTGTTTTAAATTTATAAGATCAAAAACTATTGTATTCAGTAACGTTGAGAAGAATTGAAGAAGTAATTTCTGACAGAGATCTTTCCATCAAATAATTTATTGATATTTCAAACTTGTATACCATACAAAAGCTAGTCCTTTTAATTACTGCAAAAAATATCTACGCATTATTACTTATTTTTGTTAAAGAGATCCAATAATGGGATCACAACAAGAAACGAAATGTGTTATGTTTTGTTCTCGATCTCCTGAACCAATAAATATTGGAAATGTATTATTCGAAAAATTTTGTGGGGGAGGAATCAGGTACACCCATTCGGGGAAAGCGTCCTTTTCCTGCTGAACTAGTACACATTATTCCTCCATAGCTTCCAATAGAGTTGTTAATGCCTCAATTGTGTTAATAATCATTTGGGGAATATCTGGATGAACTGAATCCTATGCAGGTACAATAACTAGAGCTTTATCTTTTACAATGGTGTGAATAACCACTAGTGATTGTCCTGGTATGTTCCATGGATAACCCATGGGAACATGCTTATCAGGATGTGTTTGATCCTACCTCAGATGCATACCCAATGAAGGTAATTCATTATCTACATCAATAGTTTCCATAAATCCTCTTTGCCATGGATATCCATTAGGATGTGCAAGTTGAGGATCTTCCCGAAATGTATGTCTAACAGAAATGCTGCTTCAAAGTAACTCTTTATTGAGTCTTTTCAACTTTTTATTCTCCTCTTATTTTAATGAGAATATCTCTTCAAGATAAAGATATTGACCTTCTCCAGTGAAAATTTTATATTCAATCTTACTTTTACCTTTTCCCTAATTAGATGCCTTTTGGAGGAGTTGGAGTTGGTTATTTGAAGGCATAACTAGATTCTTGGAAAGCTATTAATTTCAAGTAAATACACCTTCTTCATTTGCTTCAATGTGTACAATATTATGGAACAAAACTTCATATTATTATTCCCTTGAAATAGAATCATTTTCCGGAAGATCTTCAGTATTGGTGTTAATGACATTTACTAACACACAATTCATTTATGGCATTATGTCAGTATCTTTGTATGATATTCTCCCTATGTATCTTGAATGAGATACTGCTCTCTTATATGATGTATTTTCAAGAGCTGTTTGATATACAGTAACCAGAAGGGAATCCTTAGATAGTTTAGTTTTGTGCTATCTTTATGGATTCTTCCCAAATTGGGAGAAAACTGCATTCTATTGAGGAGGGTGTTGTAGATGTGAAAAAGACCCCAACCCCTATAGGATGGGGATGTTCTTGTTATTCTTCATCAAACCTATAATATTTTTTACTATATTTGAAGGATTAATTAAACGATCCCTGGCCTTGAAAGATGGGGTGGCTCTTGAACTCCTATGGTTGAAATTCATGCAGTTTCACTTCTAATTTTGTTAATTTTGGTTTATACAATAGTGGGATGCATTATACAACAATACCTCAAAACACCTATTTCTGAGGATTGATGTGCTATTTAAAAAAAAATTGTTATATGAGGGATTACATTATCTAGGTGGGAGGCCTACTAAAGATTATCATATTCTTTATGTATTATTATATCAACAACTTGTTTTCATTGGGTATGACTCTGTTGAGAGTTTGTTGAGACCTATTCTAGAGCATACATTTGATTAAATTTTTTTTGGGATTTTATCCAGCCATATGAAATAACATTGCTGAAACCAATTTTGGTGGGATTTGTTGATTCTGGAGTGCAATGAAATGTAATTATTCAAGTCCACCCCATCCTTTGATATGAACACCAGATAGGGAATCAGAAATTAACTAGAATACCCTCTTTAGAGCATTGAGGCATGAATACTAAAGTGTTATCTACTACTTTTCAACGTTCAAATGTTGGGAAACTGAGAGATATTCCATGTCAATTTGGCATTGAAACCCTTGTATTACTTATACATGATTTTGATATTCATCATATGGTAATAATTTTGATTTCAAATGATGAAGATTCTTCTATAAGTTGAGGCGTATATCATGATTTCAATCTTCTTCCATGAATTCTAGAACCGTATATTAACAATTTCCCAAAGTCTAGAACATGACTAGTATTTCTCCATTAATCAATTATTTTCTCAACTTTATAATATCTACATCATCTTTTAGTAGATATTTCTCCACTTGGTTTGACCAAAGTGGACACTCTGTATTAAAAGATAAATGATTCAAGGGAGAGTTAGAGAATAAGAATTCACATAAGATGACTTCTGGTTGAGAAATTGTTTCACCTATTAATAACAAGGCATCAGGCATGACTGGTATTTTTTTTACAAGGGCCTCGATATATGAGGGATTTATCATAACTATAATTTCCATTATATAATTATCTTGATAATGTGAAATACTACTGTGGAGAGGACTTTCATAGAAAATGTGATCATGGGGAGGACCATGATGGTATATTATATTAAGGGATGAATCCTCTTGCTCCTTAGTCTTCTAGCCACACAGAAGGTTTTCATGGCTATCCTCTAATGATAGGATCTCTGGATTGACTGAATTTTCAGGAATCATGCCTTCATAATGAAGTGTCTGATGGGGAATTGCAGAATTACTGCTATTACTCCCATAATTTGGTAATGAGAGAGTAGGATCTTGTGCTGCAATAGATAAATTTCTAAGGTATTCAAGAACTCCCACATTAAAAGGAGAAAATATTCATCTTTCATATTTATTTTCAAACAATGTTTGATGAGGCTTCTTATTGGAATTTCTCTAACACTTAGTTGGGACCATTTCTCGGAGATTTGGTAATCATGGGTTTGTGTTTGTGATTACATTGGATTGGTTACCAGAACAGACCAATTACCTCTAATTGGAAAGGGTGTATGTTCCGGATCTTGTTGTCTGTTTCATATGAGGGAGTATGACCCATAAAACTCTTGGAAGGGAACAATGGTTTGTATCCACTATGGAATGGCATTGCGATCTATCATCCCATGTGTGGGGACAGATTTATGTGTCTTTTCCCCTAGTACAGATGATGTAGTTGTTATAATATCCTAGCATGCTTCCAAAATATTGATAGGGATTTGCATCTTCCCTTTCACTATTGATAAGATATATATGGTTACTTCAACAGTCGGAATGAGAAATTACATCCATTCCATATCTGGTGTAGGTGTATGTGCCTACTACTGTCCTATTTTTCTTGGCGATGGGTATTGACAGTACCCATGCATGGGGGCAGAGAGTTGGATATGCACCAAGTTTTTCATCAGAGCTTTCCGACTAACTTTTCCAGGTGTTTCCGAACATGATAGTTGGTAGGATTGATGATTGCTGGTAGGTGTATGTGTCTGCTAGATACTTCCCATAATGAATGGTTGACGAACATATTTTAATACTGGGAGATGAGACTGCTGGTAGAATTGGTGATTGTAAGAAGGTGTATGTTCTTGTATACCAGTTTCCACCACATAGAATTGGCTAGATTCTATAATACAGTTAGACGAACCTACTGACAGGTTTATAACTTGTAAGAGGTTGTATGTTCCTTTTCATAGTACCCCACCATATTTACCTGGTGGGATTGGTGGGTTTATACCAACCGACTCTTCTAGATAACAAAATTAGGACAGATGGGTGTATGTTCTCGCTCGTTGTTTGCCATCATGTAAGGATGATGGACTTATTTAGAGGGGGAATAGGTATGAACATGCTTCCTATTGAACATAAGTTGTCCCCGGTTGTCTGTGTTGTGTGTCCGGGTCTGAGAGACATGGGCTGAACACCCAGAGAAAACTCCCCCATCACGTTGAGGGTTAATTGGCGCATAATTCTCCAGGCTACGATTATTGGTGGGAGTCCTTAGGAAGGACCCCTACATCCTTTAATTGAGGCCCTGAGTTACCTCTCGATCTAACTCCTTGTAGTACAGGAGGTACAGGTTGTTGAGTTCTAGGGATAAGGACCCAAAACAGTATAAAGCAGTGGTCGGTACCATTTTCTTCTTGATCATCATTTGTTGATGGTCGGATGATCAAGGATTGTTGTTGACCTATAGGTCATGTCGGGAGGCCTATAAATTTGGGATTGTACCAGTCTATTGATACCTTTTTACCGAAAAATTGGAGACCTATTATTGAGGATACTGGGTGGGTGATAACATCTTTCCCATGGATGAAGATCCAGCCTGAGCAGCGGTTGGGAAGTTCATAGATTTCATCTTGAAGAAATCAATTTTTGGACTGAATGGAGTTCTGAGGAAAACTGAGAACAACAATAAACTATGGTAAAGTGACATCATTTAGATGGATACATGCATGATTTATTCCTTTGTATGGCTTTCCATTATCAATTGATAGTGCCCTGACAGTTGGGTAACATTATTAACTTGGTTTTGGATTCACGTTGGGTTCATCATTTTTTATTTTTAGTTCCATGAAACATGTGTTCTAGTTTTACGAATCACCACTTCTAGGAGGTTTTAATTGGAATTATTAATTCTAATGGAAATGTCTTGAAATTATTTATCCAAAGGGTTTCTACTTTCCAAAGGCAGTCGATCGTTATGTTTGAACTTTTCGAGTCTTGGGAACGTGCTTTAGTCGATAGGATGGGAGGTTAGACACATCATTCCCTTTTGATGGGAATTATTCTCTACTTCAGGACTCAGTATATAAATCTATGATATTTTCATGAATCCTTATTAATTCACCATGTATAACATATGTTTCCCTTGAATTTTTCTACCACTTATTAATAAGTGTAACGATTTGAATCATCCATATTTATTTAATGTTCTTCGTTGAAGGATATATCCACCTTTTTTCAAGATTCTCCATCAATGATATCCTCTCATATAATATTTATATATTCTTCTAGTAATATATATAATGGTATTGGTTTTAAGCCACTCAGCCGGGCACTTTGGAATTTATTGTCATTCAGGGAGACAAAGGTTTGTTTTGATATTGGGATCGTACCCATAAAATGGGTTGCCTACGTATCCTTATGAACGGAATTATAACCCTCGTAGATTGGTTCCACTTAATAAGACACATCATAACTTTTACGTTCATGTGACAAGGACTTATCCGTATTGTTTTTTTTTTCATGTGCTATGGACATCTAAGCGAAAGGTTCTTAGTCATAGTTTGATGTGGGAATTATGATAAAACAACCCAATGAACATCGAAAGGGTTTGGGATTCCATGTTATATTAGACCCTGTTGGGAATATGGACCAATGGGAACTGGGTTGATTTGAAATTTTGGGTTTGAATCTCAAGGAGGCTTCCTATGTATCCCATGTGGATGAGAATCAAATCCCACTTAGTTCAATTTGTCTCAAAGGATAAAGTAGTCCTTTGAGAGAAATGAGTTTGGGATTACATCCTGTAAAGTATACCTTGATTCTTTGGGTGATTAATTTAGGGATTATTCCAAATGAGGATTCCCATATTAAGGGGATTATGGTTGAATTCCATAAGTGGATATCCAATGAGCTCATGCCCTGGAAAGTCTTCCAACGTATCTTGTTTTGAACATGCATTAGAGTTCTTGTAGATCATTATTTATGAGTGTTTGTTCACATGATGTAATCATTATGAATCTCTAATCCTAAGTGAGTCATCCCTAGTGTGAGAAACAAGAGGATGTGAAATATTCAATAAAAACATGTTCACTTTTCCTCCTATGTAGGTGGAGGATGGAAAGCCTAAAGCAGCTAGGATGGATGAGGGCGAGGCGAAGATCCTTCCCTTTATTCTTTTTATATTTAACAAGGGTCCAATGAAAGGATGAAGGGATGAAGTTTATAGGATTAATCTAGGATGGATTCCCTAAAATTTATCCCATTAGGGGAGGGAGACATCTCAATTTCTTATTTTGAGAAGAATGTTTGAAATGTACCTTCCCTACCAGAGACCTGAGGTTTCGTGTCTCATAGAAGAAAATGAGAGGACAGACCCCAAACCCTAATCCGAAATAATAGGAACTTCCCAACACTGTTTCTGGGAGAAAGTTACATGTGACTGTGGATATAAAAACCCAAATACATTCCATGAATCCTAACCCCATTATGTAGAAAATGTGGGAAACCTCGAACTGCCGAAATAAAAACCAAAATTGGAGACATGCTGATGTGCCTTTCTCAAGGGTTTGATAAGTCAAGAGGATGTTGTGGAGGCTTATAAATAGTCCCTTTGATGTAAGGTTACCATGGAAGGAGATACCCAATGATTAATGGATTTAATGATGGTACTTATATTGTAATGTTGGAGTTATACAAAGGTCTTCCACGTAGGTACTTCCGGCAAATGTGTCATGTAGGTACCCCACGTTGTTGCGCCGCACAACATTACCGTGTAGGTGTGCTGCTAAGGTTTGTAGGATGGATTGAGAATATTTTTCACATTAGGGAACCCAACCTATGTTAAAAATTGTAAATGACATTCAAAACATGCTTATCCCATTTAATTATCTCTTCTCTCATTTTTTAGAGAGGTATGTTAGACAATTTGAGGGATATGGGTGAAAGAACTACACATTGGGATCATCATAGAGTCTTTCAACTTTTCTAATCCATCAAATGTGGAGCCCAAGGGTCCTATTTATAGGCTTGGATGGGTCATGGTCGAAGGGACATTGTCCATGAAGATCCTCCATGCAGTTACCCTACATAGGTCTACCGTGTAGGTGTATATAAATTATTTTTCTACGTAGGTTTTCCTCATAGCTCTATCACCCAATTCTGTCATGCAGGTCGGTCGAGCAGTTTTTTTGTGGTTTTGCAATTCCTTTGAATTATTCTAACCTCTCTTTAGGATTTTGAATTATCCAAGGCTGTCTTCATTTTATTTTGGTATTATTATGTAATTTCAACATAGTTCCATACAATTTATTTTAAATAGAAGGGGTTTATGAAGGATTTTGAATATGTTAATGAGTTTTGTCTAGGAGTCGCTTAACCATGTATGGGGAAAAGGAAAATTAAATTGAATATAAATGTCTATTTTTTTATATTTTTCCTATTATATTTTATTTTATTCTATCATAGGGTGATGAACATGAATTGTAAAGTTATAGTTTATATGGTTTTGGGTTTTATTTTCTTAAACCCTATGAAATAATGGTATTTCTCACCGTGAATCATTTTTGGAACCTTCTAGAATTCAAATACCATGCATTATTCCATGCCACGTAGCAAACATTTATTAATTTTATTACTTTATGAAATATTTTTGGTGTGATATACAACTATTCTGGTAGCTTATAAGTTTATATATTTGATAATCAGGGTTGGTACATATAGTTCCTATAGTCTACTAAATAGATCTTTCCTGATTAGGTTAAAACAGTCACCCTATGCATCCAATTATGGCGCATTAAGTCTTTGTCCATAATTCACATGGACTGTAATGTGTTTTCTTGTAGATTAACTAGATGAGATATATTAGTTTATGAGGAGTATGAGACCTTGTCGATTATAACCATTTAAATGGGAAATTTAAATGAATATGAAATTAAATTATAATTAAAAGTGTGGAAAATAATGAATATGACCAGGATTAATAGTTTGTGTGGGAAAGAGGCAGTGTCTCTAGAGGCTTCAATTACTATTTCTCTTTAACTAGTCCTAGTTTTAGGAGAAGGATTTGTGGAATGGACTATTTATAAAAAGGATTTGACCATTTCTATTTCTCTAGTTGAGATCATTTCTTATCTATATTCATTAAAGAGATTGTTTGGAATTGTTGAGATATGTGACTATGATGAATTACAACCATACACAAGGAAGGTA
Source organism: Viscum album (assembly GCA_963277665.1). NCBI lineage: Eukaryota > Viridiplantae > Streptophyta > Magnoliopsida > Santalales > Viscaceae > Viscum > Viscum album. The sequence goes on along the minus strand of OY728153.1, from coordinate 283,278,132 downwards.
GCGAAGAGCATGCTCCAAAGGTAGTGGTCCATGACATACTGAAAGATCCTACAATAGTTCCATCTGAGGAACTAATTTTTTTTATTGAAATTGGTGTTGGGACACATTCCTGTGAGGGTTTTCTTTGAAATATAAAGAGTTTTCCTAGAGCATCATTTCCTATCTTATTTATGAATGATATGACACATGTGTTCTAGTAGCAGCATCCTCCCATGTTTTCAATGGATATACCACCACAGGCTTGTGATCTCTGTCTTGTGGCTACTGTTGAATCGATATTTAAATGTATATCTATATTAGATGGAATAATACAAGAGTGGGGGGTGAATTTTAGGTTTAAAAACATTGTGATTAAACACTTACGAAATTAGTTTAAAAGATCTTAAACTAATACAATTCACAAAAAATATAATTAACCACAATTGTCTTGGAAATAAAGGTACGATATGATGCAATACTATAAGAAAAGTAAATCAACTGTATTCAAAATGAATACAATAATCCGAGTAATACAATAGTGAAAGATTCTACCATAAATCATATAGAATCTATCAATACAATATGAAACAGTATACTTGTAATTAAAACAATTAAAAATGAATATGAAATAAAGGGAACAATATAATTCCCTTTCTAAAATAAACAGTAGCGGATATGTAAAAGTATTACAATTATTTGATCCCAAAGAGAAGGGTATCCTTTCAACTAGGATAAGAGGTCAGTCTTACCACCACCTTGGGAAACCCTCGATACAAAGAACAGTATGTCTGCATTATTATCCCCATAAGCCCTCAATATGATGATTGGAACGTCTATCTTGCTATATCATCAAGCCCTCGATTCTACAGGTAATCTGAACCTCTGTCTTTCAAACACTTGAAAGACCTCGATACGATGATCGGTAGCACCGTCTGCCTATCCTAAGCATCCCTCGATTGTTATCACCTAATCGGTTGAACAAAGAAAATCAAAGAACATAATAAAATAAAAAACTAAGAACGAGTTGTTCACATTTTGTAATCTCAAGGATTTCACACAAAGCAAGAGAAAAGTCACAACGTCTCTCTCTAGAACATGATAGAAGCACATAATGATCAAAGACTCTCAGTTGTTCTTATCAGCTTCAAATGAGCTCTTATTTATAGGCCTCAGTTTCCAACGTTCACATTTCCTCAAACATTCATATTTCTCCAGAAAACTCGAAGGGACTTGGAAACCTGACATTATAACGGTCATATTGAAATAGAAAACATGACATTATTTTGAATTAGTCTATAACTAACTCCATGACATCGTTTTGGTTTAAAAATGATATAAGAAGATGACAAACATGAGTATGATTGAAGTGTGTTGATAAAGGATAAAAACAATCATGTGATAAAAATATGATTACAATAAGTATTACTTAGTTTAATGTATTTATATGATACAAAAGTGAGTATGATTCAAAAAAGTTAGCACGATTGATAGAGTCAGTATAATTGATAGATTCTGTACTATTGACAGAGTCAGTACGATTGACAGAGTCAGTACGATTGACAGTGTCAGTAAGATTGACAGAGTTAGTATGATTGACAGAGTCACTATGATTGACAGAGTCACTATGATTGACAGATTGAGTGTGACTGACAGAGTTAGTACGATTGACATAGTCAGTATGATAAACATAGTCAGTACGATAAACATATATGAATATATTAATGATTTCCAAAACAAGACATAAAAGTCAAAAGATGATTATTTACTCAAAAATCTCCCTCTTTTTGGAAAGAAATAAACATAAAGTAAAATAAAAAAGAAATACTGATCTCCCCCTAAGTTATTGGAAAATATTCTAAATAAGAAATTGAAAACAACTAAATCCCCCTTAGGTATGTACTTTCCTAATAATTGTATTAGTAAACATTCCTTGATTTAGAAGTATTTCATTAAAACATTCTCCCCTTATAAAACATTCTACCCCTTTGTGATTTACAAAAACAATGGGGTAATTTTGAGTTCCCTGAAAAATTTACAAAAAATAAATGCAAGGAAATGGGAAAGATAACATACATCTCATTGAGATAACAAAAGTCTATAGAATTATAGAAATGAAGAAAGAAAGATCCAACAACACTCGTTTGTTTTCACTTTCCTTTTCTTTCTTGATCAGCTCATGAAGAACAGATTTCATCTTTCCGATTTTTTTCTTGTCTTTAGAGATATAATCAATTTGTGATTTGAGAAGATCTTGTTGATCGGCAAAAATCTGATCATGATTCTTGTTAGTCTCCTCTTGGACTTTGATTACTTCTTCAAGATTGTCGATTCTATCTTGAAAATTCATATTGTCTTTAGATAACATAAAATTTTGCATCTTCAACAAAACTAATTCATCATTGAAAGATGAAACCTTCGAAAACTCTGTATGAAAAGCATTCATTCTCTCTTGAAAGTATTTTATTGAAGGAAAATCGGCTCACTGAGTTGTCGACATCTGATTCAACCTTTCAATTGTTTCTTTGTCAAGATTATTGAAAGAAATAACGAGATCATTTGAAAGAATCCATAAGTATTCAATTGATATTTCATGATCATTCACTGAGATTTCTTTTTTGTATGGGGTCTTAGTCATTCTATTGCAAGCCATCTTATGAGCATCCATACTTTAAGATAGTACTTTTAAATCGGCTTCAATTGAAATAAATCTTTTTCTCAATTCTCCTAACCAACCAAACTTCTTCCTTTGATTGTTAGTGATGAAATCAATTTTTCCTACAAGTATAGGAAAATATGTAATGGTATTATCAATCATTATAAAAACATGAATAGTGTAATCACTCTTCTTGAGAGAAATTGTGTGTTCTGAATCAGTATCCTCATCATACGAATCCAGTTTATTTGATCAGCTTGAGTCTACAACTGGCTGTTTTTCTTTTGCTTTTTATTTTTCCTTTAATTCTTCTTCTACTATTCCACTGATAACGATCACTTTTTCAGTATGAGAAGATTGATCACCTCACATTACTTGAGAAGAAATTCTATATGGAGTTTCAAGCGATTCAGTTGGAGCTTTATCAGTATAAGGAACCAGTTGAATATCTTAACTTTGCTTTTAAAACGATTCTTCTCTACTCTTTTTTGAACTCTGAAGAAATTCTAAAAGAAAATATTTTTACTCTTCTTCAACTTCTTCAAATTCCTATACTTCATTCAAAATTTGTTTCCCTTTCTCTTTCTCTGGAAGACTCTATATGATAGGTTCTTGATTCACTTCTTCAATTAGTTCAGAACTAGCTTCTTCAACCACATTCATAAGGTTAAAAACATCAAAATCCTGAGTAGTCATTTTCAAAAGAGTCTTATTCTTATTTTCAGTCTGAATAGTATCTTCTAACCATATCCTATCAGCAAAAGAATTAGCCGGATCAAGACTGAACTTAGGATCACCTTATTTTCTTTGTTCTCTATCTTTCTTCCACTTGTCCACAACTTCCTTGTTGTATTTAGGTTTTTTATTTACCTTAGAACTTGTTTGAATATTGGAATTTTGAGGAAAAACAACAGTTGGATTGACTTTGATCGTCATAGGTGTTGATTGATTAGGTGACAATTGATTTTGTGTTGATTCAGCTTCTACATCTTTAACAAAAAGCTTTGTGTTTTCATCAAAAAAAACATACAACTTCTTCAACGTATTCTGACTTATCCAGGAAGCCTTCATCTCATTCAATGTCCCTTTCAAAGGAATATTATAAAACATCATGCTCTCAAGAATGAACATTATAAGAATAGAGGGATACATAATCAAATGGGACTTGATTGCTCCTGACTGGACATTATTGATTGTTTCGAAGATATATACCATGAGATTTTCCTTTTTCATGTTTACAATATAGTCTAGCATAAAAATATCAGATAATTTAAGAGTTTCTTTTTCACCTTTACTGGGCATAAGAAAACCTTGAATCCAAAGATCCACAATCCTATTATCTGGAGATAAATGAACTACCATTATCTTCACTTCATTTATCAGAAGTAACGACTTTTCAACACTTTCTTTATTAAACGTACCAACTCCCTCTGGTAGTTTATGAGATGGACAAAAATAATCACCTTCTATTGAGACATTTAGAAAGTGGGATTCTTGTTTCACAAACATTGAGATTTTTCTATCATACACAACAATGTTGATTGTCATATTTTTTTTTCAAAAGATACGATTTTGTAGAATTGACTATCTTCTTCAATAATAATCAGATCTTGAGATATATAATTTTCAATACAAATATGTTCCCAGCCTTGAAACAAAATAATCCTTCTGATAGTCGAATCATATGTGTAAAAGAAGTCCCAAGAAACTAACCTTTCTATGAAAAAGAATCTCTCTAAAAACGTTTTTCAATACATTTAAGTTGGAGTATCAGAAAAAATACTGAGACATATAGATTCAGTAAAGGGAACATCGTACAGAGTCTTAAATCAAAGGGGAAGAGCTTCGCCATGAGGTCTGAAAAACCGGTGTGGGTTTGGGGAGGGGGGATATTTATAGGCGAAAAAAGGATGACCGTTGATCTTCTATGGTTGAGATTAAAAGGAAAAAAACTGATATGATTTAAAGGGTTTTTTTTAAAAGAAAACAAGGCAGAATAAAAAGAACCAAACAAAGAAAGAAAGAAAGTACATACCAGAGATTCTTAGGAAATTGTTGGTTTAATAGTATTAACATAGTATAATACAATAGAAAAAAGAAAATACATGAGTTAGAGGAAAAGAATATGTTTGGTTGTGAGACTAATGGAAAACAATGTCATTACCATAGGTTGTTATGCCGATGGAATACAAAGTCATTACCATAGGTTTTCAAGCTGATGGAAAACAATGTCATTACCATAGGTTGTCAAGCCAATAGAAAACAATGTCATTACCATATTTTGTCAAGATGATGGAAAACACAGTCATTACCATAGGTTGTCAATCAGATGAAAAAAAAAGTCATTACCATATTTTCTCAAACCTATGGAAAACAAAGTCAATACCATTGGTTTTTAAGCAGATGGAAAAGAAAGTCATCACCATAGGTTGTCAAGCAGATGGAAAAAAATGTTGTAACCATTGGTTGACATGCCGATGGAAAAAAAAGTTGTTACCATAGGTTCACGTGCTGATGGAAAAAAATGTTATCACTATAGGTTGTCAAGCCGATGGAAAATGAAGTTGTTACCATAGGTTGACGTGCCCATGGAAAACAAGGTTATTTCCATAGGTTGATGTGACAATGGAAAACAAAGTGGTTACCATGGGTTGACGTGTTGATGGAAAACAATGTTGCTTCCAACGGTTGATGTGCTGATGGAAAAAAAGTTTGTTTCTAGAGGATGACATTCTGATGGAAAAAAAGATGTTCCCATGTGTTGACGTGCCGATAGAAAACAATGTTGTTACCATGGGTTGATGTGCTACTGAAAATCAAAGTTGTTACCATAGGTTGATGTGCTGGTGGAAAACAAATTTTTTACCATAGGTTGATATGCCGATGGACAGAGAATCAATATGGTAACCAAGAAAACAAGAAGGGAAACTGAAGGTAAAAACTATAAATAAATATTCAAGATGATAAACAGAAGGACGGAATAAAAAACCAGAATAATAAATATATAAGGATCATAAAATAACATCAAGTAAAATGTTCTCCTCCTTTTTAAGTGGTGTTTTTTAATGTAAGGAGAAGTGTTAAACATGAAGTAGATAGGAATGATTATTTTAATTTAATAATTCATAGATTCTTTTTTATAAACTCAAATCTATCAAAAGGTAAAGGTTTTGTAAAAATTTTATCATGTTATTCTTGCATTCAGATTAATTGTAAAATAATATCTCTCTTTTTTGAGTGATCCCTAAGAATGTGATGCCTAAGATCTATGTGTTTTTCACAAGAGTGATGTGTTGTGTTATTACTAAGAGATATGGAACTAGTATTATCACATAGAATTTGAGTTTCGGAAAAACACAATCCATTTTCAGTGAGTGTATTTTGCATCCACAATACTTGAGCACAACAACTTCCAGCAGCTACATATTCAGCTTCAGTAGTGGAAAGTGCTACTGAGTGTTGTTTCTTGCATGACCAAAAATATAAAAAATATCCTAAGAAATGACATGTTTCAGATGTACTCTTTCTATCCATTCTACAACCACCAATGTTAGCATCTAAGAAACTTTTTAAAACACAATCATTTCCAGAAAAATAGAAAAGACCTAGATTTAGAGTCCCTTTTAAATACTGAAATATTCTTTTCATTTCTTTTAAATGAGACTGTTATGGATGAGATTAGTATCTTTCACATTAGCATACGGAAAAAATTAATTTTGGTTGACTAGCTGTCAAGTATAACAAACTTCATATCACACATATAAAAGTTGTTTGATCTACTGGATTCCTAGTTTCATCATGATCAAGTGTATTTAAGGCACCAATTGGAGTGTTAATACTTTTTTGTATTTTTGTATCCATACTTTTTGAGTAAATATTAATATATTTATGTTGAGATATATATGTCCCTTCTAGTTTTTGTGAAATTTGAAAACCTAAAAAGAATGTTAACTCACCCTTCATACTCATTTCAAACTCAGATATCATTAAATTCGAAAAAGAACCAGTTAAAGACTACTGAGTTGATCCAAATATGATTTCATCAACATAAATATGAACAATCAAAACATTTTTCTTTTCCATTTTTATAATAATTGTTGGATCCTCTTTACCTTTTTCATAATTGTTTTGTAAAAGAAATCATATAAGCCTATCATTACATGCTCTAGGGGATTGTTTAAGGCCATATAATTATTTGGTTAGATTAGAAACATGATTAGGAAATTTTGAATCTATAAAACCAGGAGGTTGTTCAACAAAAGCTTCTTGAAAAAAACCATTTAAAAAAGTACATTTATCATCCATTTGAAATAATTTGAAATTAAAGTATGCTGAAAAGGATAATTGAATATGAATTTATTCACGTCTAGCTACCGGATAATATATTTCTTTATAGTCTATTCCCTCTTCTTGATTATAGCCCTTATCAAGAAGTCTTCCTTTATTTGTTACAATGATTCCATTTTCATCACATTTATTTCTGAAAACCCATTTTTCAGAAAATACAGTTGTTTCTTTAGGTATATCAACTAATAAACAGACATGATTCATTTAAAATTCATTTAGATCATCATGCATTGCTTTAATCCAATCTTCATCACCTAAGGCCTCACTTGGACTTTTAGGTTCAAATTGGGAAAGAAAGGAAAGATGTTTTATTTCATTTCTCAAGGAATTTCTGGTCCTTATAGGTTGATTTACATCACCAATGATGATATCACTGGGATAATTCCTAAGAAGCAATTGATTTGGGTTTTGTAAAACCTGTTCATCAACATATGGTATAAAATATTTTGGGGTAAAATTTTCAGAAATAATTTCATGAACAATTTCCTTATCAGAAGGATCTTCTAATAAAGGTTGATGATTTGTTTTTGAAAACAAATCCAAAGATGTAGGTTTCGGTTGTTTGAAAACAAAAGGATTAGTTTTGTCAAATTTAACATGAACTTTTTCTTCAACATTACAAGTATTTTTATTGAAAACTCTATAAGCCTTAGAAGTTTTAGAATATCCTAGAAATATTACATCATCATATTTTGGTGTGAATTTGAGTAGATTCTCTTTATTATTAAAAATGAATACTTTACACCCAAAAACTATGAAGTATGAATCATTAGGTTTTCAGCCAGTCCACAATTCATAATGTGTTTTATTAAGAAAAAGGTCTAGTTAAAACATTATTTATAGTATAACAGGTAGTACTTACGGCTTCATCCCAAAAGTTCTTAGTAATTGAGTATTCAGTCAATATGGTTCTTGTAATTTCTTGAAGAATACGATTTCATCTCTCAACAACACCATTTTGCTGAGGTGTTCTTGGTGCTGAAAAATTGTGAGTAATACCTTTCATTCTACAAAATGATTCAAAATATGAATTTCAAAATTCACCACCATGATCACTATGAATAATTATCAATGGTAGGTTTTTCTCATTTCTAACATGGGATCTAATAGTTTTGAAATAGGAAAATGCTTCAGATTTCTTTGTAAGAAAATAGACCAATGTAAATCAAGTAATATCATCAACTAAAACAAATACATAGCATTTTACTACAGTGCTTCCAGTTTGTGAAGGACCAAAAAGATCCATGTGCACAAGCTGTAATGCATTAGAAGATTAAACTTCATTAATTGATTTAAAGCTAGTTTTATAGTACTTTCCAATTTGACAAGGATCACAGACCTTTGATATATCATATATAATATTCGGTAGACCTTTTAAAAATCTTTTCATTTAATTTTTACAAAGGCTTCTTTGGTTGTGTTGTCCTATTCTTCTATGACATATCCATGATTGGTCTTCAATTGCACTTAAGCAGGGTAAATTTTGGCTACTACGGTCTTCTAATTTAATAGTGTATACATTCTCTTGCCTATCGGTAGATAGAATGAATTCATCATTGGAATTGTGGCCTAAGAATTTATCATTTCTTAAATTCACAATGTATACTTCATTACATAATTGACTTATGCTGATAAGATTGGGCTTAATACCTTTAAGAAACAAAAAATTTGAAATAAGAACTTTTCCAAGCAAAACAATATTACCTATTCCAACAATATTTCCTTGAGCATTATCTCAGAAGGTAACATTTCCACCTTTTTTGAAAATATTTTCAACGAAATATTTGTTTCCGGTCATGTGTCGAGAACAACCACTATCTATGTACCAAATATTCTTGTTGGTACACTTATTATTTTCCTGAAAAGGAAACAATTAGTTTTTCGGAATCCAAACTTTTTTGGATCCAGAAAGGATAGATAAAATAATTTTAGGAATCCACATTTGTTTAGAAAAATGAGCTTTATGAAATCCTAAATATTGAGTTCTATTAAGAGAACAGTCACTTTTCTAGTGTCCACCATATTGACAGTTAGTACAAAAATGGGTACTTTGAGGAACAAAATAGTTATTACTAAAAATCGATTTAATATGAATATAACCAATACCAGAATGATTTCTCAAAGGTCGAATTTGAGAATATATTTTATCAATGTTTTACTTGTCATAAGTAAAGTTTTACAAACATTTCTTTAAGGAAAAAATTTCTATCTTTAGTTTTAAAACTATGTTTTTATCTTCCAAAACATTTTATTTCATACTAGAGTTAGGCTCGATATCATTTTTCTTAGAAATTACATTTTTAAGATCCATAGAAAGTTTATCCTTATCAAATTTTACTTTCTCAAGGGTTATTAATATACTTTCAAAATCAAAAGTTTTCATATCAAGATCATTAGAAAGATCAGATACTTATTGAGTTAAAATTTAAATTCTAGAATTTTCTTTATCAAGTTTCTTCTTGAGTTTAGAATTTTTATTCTCAGGTAGTTTAGCAAACCTGGACACTTCATCATAAGATTAAAATGTATTATCTTCAGATGATGAAGACTCATCATTTGAAGATTCATAATATTTATTATCAGTGTAATTTCTATTCAAGGAAACATTTGTAATGGCCTCAGCATTGTGTAACTTATCTATGAAATAATGATATTCAATTGGTAATCTAGCTATACGTCTAAAATTCTATTGTCCCGAGGATTCATATTCTGAAGGATCATTTGATGAATCTCTACAACTTGCACTCCAAGTATCATTTTCCTTCAAGACGTTCTTTGTCACTGTCTTGTAATACTTCTACTTGTTTCTTTCAGAATGTTTCTCGTTTCTATCTTTTCTCTTCAGTAAAGGACAATCAAGCCTTATATGACCTACTTTCTTACATTCATAACAAGTTACCTCTGAATCTTTCTTATCCTTTCTATATTTCTTTTTAAATATGCATTAGAAGTCATTTTTTCCCAAAATCTTGTTCATCTTTCGAGTAAGATAAGCTAACTCATTATCTGAATGATCACAATCACTTGATTCTGATAAAACAACATTCTTTGTTTTTTGATATTGTTATCCTTTCAGGTGTTTTAGCTTTAGATGTAGTAGTAAAATCTACACTTCCATTTCCATTTTTATTCTTATTGAAATCAGCATCTCTCTTCATTCTTGTCTCATGTTGTAGAAGAGTTCCAAAAAGCTCATAAAGAGTAATCTGGGAATCTTTTCTATTTTCATCAATAACTTTCCTTTTTGACTCCCATTCGTTTGTAATTATATCAATAATTTTGTCAACAAGAGCTTCATTATCAAGACCTTTTTCTCCCAAAGATTGTAAACTGTTGAAAATTGTCATAAATATTTGTTTCACATTACATAATTGCTCTCCATAAGAAAAAAACCATGATACTCTGCTCGAAGCATTGATCTACTTATTTCTATAACATTGGATGAACCAAAATGCATGACTTCAAATTTCTTCCAAATACAGGTGGCTGCTTCACAAGAAGATATCTAGCTGTATATGTTCCTGGTCATAGACCATAGAAAAGTATTATGTACCATGTAATTCAAATGATATTCTTGCTTTTCTTGATTGGTCAAAGTACTGACTTCTTTGTCAGGATTTTTGTAACATCCAGTAAGCATAATAAAATTTTCAACACCATTGTTGATGAAAAATATCTTCATTCAATCACTCCAGTACTCATAATCATTCCCATAAAATATAGGTGGTCTAGTTAGATTTAGAATGTCAATTGATCCAATATCCATTCCTTTCATATAATAAGACAAAAAAATTTCTACTCCACATATTAGTGCAGTTAGTAGTTGAAAGAGAAATTTGAAAGAAAGAAATGGAGCTAGTAATACAAATCAGTGGAAACATCCTCTGATACCAATTGTTGGATTGATATAAAGATGTATATGTATATTAGATGGAATAATACAAGAGTGGGGGTGAATTTTAGGTTTAAAAAAATTGTGTTTAATAACTTAAGAAATTAGTTTAAAATATCTTAAACTAATACAATTCACAACATATACAATTAACCACAATTTTCATGGAAAAAAAGATATGATATGATGTAATACTATAAGAAAAGTAAATCAATTGTATTAAAAATGAATACAAGAATCAGAGTAATACAATAGTGAATGATTCTTCCATAAAGTGTATATAATCTATCAATACAATATAAAATAGTATACTTGTAATTGAAACAATTACAAATGAATATGAAATAAAGGAAACAATACAATTCCCTTTCTAAAACAAATAGCAGCAAAAATCTAAAAGTATTTCAATTCTTTTATCCCAAATAGAAGTGTATCCTTTTTCCTAGGATAAGAGGTTAGTCTTACCCCCACCTTGGTAAGCCCTCGATACGATGATTGGTATGTATATCTTGATATACCTACAAGACCTCGATACGATGATCGGAACGCCTTTCTTTCTATCCCCGCAAGCCCTCGATTTTGCATGTAATTGGCACCTTTGTATTTCAAACACTTGAAATCCCTCGATACGATGATCGGTAGCACCGTCTGCCTATCCTCAGCATCCCTCAATCGTTATAACCTGATCGGTCAGAAAAAGAAAATCAAATCACTTAATGAAATACAAAAACTAAGAACTAGACGTTCACGTTTTGTAATGTCATGGATTTCGCACGAAGCAAGAGAGAAGTCATAGTGTCTCTCTACAGAACTTGATAGAAGCACAGAATGATCAAAGTATCTCAGTTGTTCTTCTCAGTCTTAAAAGACCTCTTATTTAAAGGCCTTAGGTTCCAATGATCACATTTCCTCCAACGGTCATATTTCCCTGAAAAACTATGAGGGACATGGACACTTGGCATTATAACGGTCATATTGAAACATTAAACATGAAATTGTTTTGAATTTGTTTATAACTAACTCCATGACAAAGTTTTGGTTAAAACAAAAGATATAAGAAGATGATAAACATGAGTATGATTGACATGTGTTGATAAAGGATAAAAACAAGCAAGTGATAAAAATATGATTATAATAAGTATTACATAGTGTAATATATTGATATGATACAAAAGTTAGTATGATTCACAAAAGTCAGTACGATTGATAGAGTCAGTACAATTTATAGAGTTAGTATGATTGACAGTGTCGGTACGATTGAAAAAGTCAGTATGATTGACAGAGTCTGTACAATTGACAGAGTCATTACGATTGACAAAGTTAGTAAGATTGACAGAGTCAGTATGATTGATAGAGTCATTACGATTGAAAGAATCAGTACGATTGACAGAGTCAGTATGGTTCACATAGTCAGTACGATAAACAAACTCAGTTCGATAAACATATATGAATACATTTGTGATTTCCAAAACAAGACATAAAAGTCAAAAGAGGAATTTTGACTCAACGACTACATTTTCAATATTCCATAATCTATAGATACCTCCTGAGAGGAGATCAAACATCATGAAATTTATGTGTTAGAGATCAACATCACACTTTTGAGATTTTTTGAACCAGGATAATTGGCTGTAAGATATAGTTTGGGATGATTTCTAAACCAGATTATATGACTAATTTTACCCTAATAATCGAAGGGCAGAGTAGGTTAGTGAGTTCATGAGTCTAGAGAAAGGTCCTAGGTTATTTATGGATTATTCAACATGGTTTATAGAGCTACATCATTCTGCACCGTCATACTTTACTAATGATATATTAACGATCATATTCTTTGTGGAAGGTCTCTATCATTCCATTAAATATGATGTCAATGTCTTTAGGTTGTTAATGATTACCGATATCATTAATTAGGAACTAATTTCAAAGAATAATCTGAGGGGAGAATGTGAAAAATACTAATATAATATAGACTCTTGACACAATATTTCATCTTCCAGTAGTTGGAAGCAATGTTTTATGTCTTCACATGAGATGAGTATTGGGTAGGCTATATGGACTGGTAGCTTGATGTTCTTTCATTACTGATGAATATGGGACACATGATGAATCAGTGTGATTGAGGCCCAGTCGAGTGTCAAGTTTGTGGAAGGATATGCCACATGTATCATTTTTTACTTGACCTTCCATTAAGTGGTTAATGGATTGGGGTTATCATCGACTATGAGTTTGGGATCATGTTTCAAAATTACACATTAGGTAGGGATCCATATTAGAAAAATTAGATCTAGTTGAGGTGGTGTTATTGATGGCTAGAAAGCCAGAGACCAGTTGTACCAAGACAATAGAGTGGTCCTACATCGGGTAGTGAGGTTGTGTCACTGGGAAGCGGTTCAAGCCAAACATATTCTGTATTGCTTACCCACAAAAAGGATAGATCTAGGATATGTACACTGAATGGTGTGATCTTTGTATCATATACTATTTTATCTTCTATTTTTAACATAGTTGTATCATAATGTTATATATATGTACATGTGGTGGAATGAATTGGTCTTGTTATATATTATTTTATGGTGAGATAAAGCTTGAAACTCTATTTGGGATAAAAATAGAAGATTTAAGTCAATTAAGGGAGTTCCTCGCAGAGACGGGTTAGTGTCACATCATATGGAATTTTTTTTTTCATCCCGGTAATTGTTTTTTAGATTATACATGATATGGACTGGTGAGTTTCTTATCGAGCCAATGTTGATTTCTGTCACTGGAGGGTGACATTCAAATCAGAAAAGGGTAGATATTATGTTCACCATGGGGAATGGGATGTCCAGGAAATATAAGTAGGACCAGAGCAGTTTGGGATGGGGGGGAATGACTGACTAGATTTCTAGATTATACCAGGATGATTAGAGAGAATTTCATGCATATTTCCCACCAGTGGGTGATCATTTCAGGGACATTTTCCTTGATAAAAATTTTAGTATAACACAAGAGAGATATGTATTTTTCTCTATATACCTAGTTCCATGAGAATCACTAGTTTTAATTCTACCATACATGATTGACATGATGGAGTTTAAAGAACAAAAGAGGTAGCTAATGTACTTAGATGAAAAGGGTATTATATGAACCAGAACAGATTCGGTACATTTTTGAAAAGGTAGAAGGTACCCTTATGCTATATGTGGATTATCATAAATGTAACCACTTGACGGTTAAGAAATTTTAAACTATTCCACAGATAGATGACATTTTCGATCTTCTTCAATGAGATTAGTTGTTATCCAAAATTGATATGAGATTTGGATAACAACTGGTGCATGTTGGACCTATAAACATACCTCCTATAACATTTTATAAGAGTAATGGACTATAAAACTATCTTGTTATGTCGTTTGATGTCATGAGAATTACAAATGATTTAATGGGGATAATGAATTGAGTTTTCCATCCTTATTTATATTCATTTGTAGTTGTTTTTTATGGAACATATCATGGTGTATTCTCACAATCGACTTAGGCATGAAAAAAAATATTGAGATCGTTTTAGATAAACTGAGGGAGTATTAGTTATATGTTAATCTCACAATTTTTCACTTCTATATCTATATTATTCACTACCAATGTCATATTATCTCAGAGACATGAGTATATATTGACCTAGAGAAGGTGATAACAGTAGATTCCTAAGATTATCCCATAAACATCTTTGATATATAGTATTTCTTAAGGATAACTGGATATTAAATGTGTTTCATTTAGGTATTATCATGCTTAAAGACTCAATTTATGTCCTTGAATAAGAATGTTATGAAGTATTTATTGTTTGGTACCTTTGAGACAACCCTTCTGAAGTTGAAAGGGAGAGTGACTTCAGTACCAATACTGATTTTACCAGATTTGGGAAGGATCATTACAGAATATTGTGACACATCAGGTATTGGGATAGGAGAATCTCTAATGTGGGGAGATATAGTCATGGAATACATGTTTTGAAAGTTGAGAGCCCATGTGAAGAACAACATGATGCACTATCTCGAGTTATCTATAGTTGATTATGTTTTGCGCTCTCATAGACATTATTGGGATGGACTTTTTTGTACACAAGGACAAAAAAATGCCTTATGTATATATTTTAAAAGCGTTATATGAATTTGGGGCAGTAAAGGTTGGTTGATCATCTAATTTAGTTGAAAATAGAATTAGATTATACACCTATAAAGGGTAATGTATTGTATATTTCACTAAGTAAGTTGACTCAAATACATGAAATTTAGCAGGTTAGTAACTAGTGATAGTTAATGGATTTATTCTTATCGATTCCTTGAGGGTGCATGACCTTAAGGGGATGTATTAAATTTCATCCTTATATATAACTTTTACCCTTATGGATAGAGTAACAATGAGGAATCTATCAGATTTATAGGGAAGAGTATTATAGGAGACTGTGGCAGGAGGGGACTCACCTCCTAGTTGGGTTGTAGGTGAGGATGATATCTTGTGTATCTATGGTCAAATTTGGGATCGAATGGACATACACAAGAAGATAATGTAAGAGTTTCATGGCTAAATTTGGGTAGTACATATGGGTGTTACCAAGATATATAATGTTCTACATCTCCAGTATTTGTTGTTTTGTATGAAACACGTGGTAGCTGGTTTATTACGAGGTATTACACCTATCATAAAGTGAAGGTGGAACAGTAGTGACCATCTAGACCTTTATAGTAGTTATACATTCTAGAGTAAAAATGGACATATATCCCAATATATTTACCGATCTATTTTCCAAGGTCTCTAAGAGGTAGTGAATTTTGGGGGTTGTTTTTGAAATACATATAATGATTTCACATTTCTTATTAATCAGGGAGTCCTTTCAGGTTGATTAGTTTGGGCGGGTTTATTTTCATGATATATTAAGATATAATTGGATCAATCATACTATCATTTCATATTGGTATAGTCTTCTTATATCTCGTTTCTAGTAGAGTTTGCATAGGGTGTTGGGTTCATAGGTGATTCTGAGCACAAAATACCATGCTTAGACTGCGGGCCAATGAGATCAAACGATACGTGTTGTAAAGGATATGTTGAGAACATGTGTCCTAGATTGTGGTGGTTCTTGGGAGAGTCATATACCTCGTGTTAAGGTTTTATAAAATAATAATATTTATGAAACTATACATATGGAATCCTCTGAGGCCTTTTATCATAGGTAATTTTGATCACACCTTTTCTAGATATAGGTAGGTGAGGTTTATTTAATTGGGAAATCACAGGTACATGATACTTTTGAACACCTCTAATTGATCCCAAAGAGGAAGAAAATTTTATATTCCTGATAGAATTATTATGATGGTCATCATTGATATCCTCTTTAGTTTGTGCTTGGGGATCAGGTATTTTATATGTCTCACTATGATTGGGACATAGAAAGTAGACATGGTTAGAATTCACTAAAAACACGTCAAAATGTTTGAGATTTTCAGGAGAGTCAGGCTAGTCACCTATCATTTATAGTTACCTCAATGGTACTAATCCATACACTTTGTCTTCCATGTATCTCAACTAAACCATTATCATTTGGACTCATCTCATGCTTCTCATCCTGAGGAGGTTTAGTTATATGTAGATGTATCCTTTAAAGAGCATCTAATTCATATCCTTGAAAATATCATGAATGCTATTTATGGCAAGTATGATCAAATTATTAGGTTGATATTAATGAAAAACAGTATACATGAATAGACTAGGGATTTGGAGGCCCATGTACATTCATAGTGGATGGAGTTATTATGTGACGATTCTTGACCACCATTGAGAGGGAAATTCAAGGACTCATTGATATAAGTGAGATGGTTATAAGATTATAGGTTTTTTAATGAGATAAATATTGATTTTTTCAGTTTAATTTCTTTTTTTTGAATTAATCTTAGTGATCAAAATAATCATGAGAGTTTTAGAGGGTGTTTGTGGAAGTTTCAAACAAAAAAACCCGACTCTTAGACCAATATAGTGGTGTTGCATGAATAGAAGAAACTATGAAACCCAAGAAAAATGGTTTCATAAAAACTTGGGGGTGGATAGAGGGCTTAATGGGCCTATTTTATTTGATAAAAACATTAAGATTGAATCACCAACCCCCTATGGGGAACCTGATACTTTTTTAGGGCCAAAATGCATGGTCTTTTAATGTTCATCCAACTTGTGTATAATGAACATGCAAGTGACCCCTTAGAATGGATGATGGATACAATTGGTGCATGGTTTGGCCAACCGTGTGGAAAAACCATGTGGCCAAAATATTTTCTGTAAAATTACCTTTCCCCCTTAATGAGTTTGAAAACATAAAGTTATTATTTGTTTCAATCATTGGACATCATCTCATGCGTTGCAGCTACCCTTGACGCCATTTCATATCCTTCGATATTGTTTCTCCATCTAAGCTTAGAATCAAGATGTGATCATCTCATAGGATTCATTACTATGAAATATCCTTTCATTTTGTGTCATTCATAATTTGAGTTTTAATTAGATGAGTTGTTCATCTTCTAGATAATATTCCCTATTTCTATATTCTTTATTCCTTCTTAACTTTTCATTTGATCTAAATCAGATCAAATATGATATATGAAGATCATTCTACTATAGACCAATAGTTTATGGTCTGTATATTTACCTTGCTATTTAGATCTTTATAGATATAGTTTTCATTGTTCAACATGTCCTTTTTTTTGGAGGTTCCTTAAATTTAACTTAATAAGTAAATTCAATAAATTGGAACATGTTAGGGATTACCTTTAGTTCCTTGTGATTGTTAGAGTTTTTTCCCAATCCAGGACACCCATGGGTTGTGCCTTATGATAGTCATTGATTTCAAACCTTGTTATACAACCAATGGGGTGCAAGTCTGGTTTCCTAGTTAGAGGAATACCATTATAAATTGGGCTGAACAACATTGAGATAGAAGGATATGTCATGACTCTCATTCCATGTGATACATGTTGTGAATCAAATTATTTTGTTAATTGAAAATTTTTATATGCATGGGTAAACTCATGAAAATTGAATGATTATTAGTAGATGAATGAATTGAATGATGAATTATTTCATAGGATGACATGGGTGTGTTACAACATGGGTCACGATAGTGGTAGAGAATGCCTTGGAATTGTTTGGTCCATGTATTCCAATTCCATGGGATGCCTTGGTCCATGCTCTATCTTGGATGTAGTTTGTTTGAAATCACAATGATATAGTCTGTTAACAAGATCCTAGGTCCCCAATTTAAGCCAAACTGATATTCCATTGAGATTCTCCTAAGACACGATGAGGATGCCCAGGTTTACTATACCTTATATCTGGTTCCGTAGGGTTTGAAATTTGGGATTATATGGCTCATCTATGGTAAATGTGGCACTTCAGATTATATGGCTCGATCATGGTAAATGTGACATTCTAGATTATATGGGTATTCCATGGATGTAATTAGATATATGTTATATGGCATGACCATGGTTGACATGATATAATGTGTGTATTGCATGGACATAGTGATTAAATTTGTTTACATTAATTCTATATTTTTATAAGAGATTGAACACTATTTTTCAGGGAGCCTTGTTTGGATAGACCTTTCACTTTAATTATTTTTCATAAGTCATAGGGACTTTTTGTTTTATGATAATATTATTATATACATTTATCTTTTCTTAGCGTGTATCTCACATCCTAGATTTTCTATAGTCACCATTGGTGGTGGCCTATTGGGATATTATCTGACACCCTATCTCGGGCTACTGTTGGGAACCCTAATAGAATATATGGATGCATATAAAGACTATAGAAATAAACCATATTTATATTTTTGAATTTTGGCTATCTTTAGGAGCATGGAAGCATAAGAGTATGCCGAGGCTCGTGATGAAATCTAATGATAGTTCTTTTCATATTTTAGGTATTTTGATACATGTATTGTATTGAAGCTTTTATACCCACATTGCCTTATTTATATAAAAATGAAATGAAATATCATCTTGTATATGATATTAATTAATTAATTGATATTTATATGTAAAAATTTGACTCAGATGTTTTTCTCCTATTCATTTATTATTGTGCTTCCTCAGTGATGGGTTATTGGTCTACTCTATAATGCCTTTTACTATGGATTACACATTGTTATATTAACTTTAATATTTATTTGAATGATTTATACCCAATATCACACTCTGAAAATAGGGAATATTCCCCCCATCGACACACCCTAGGCCCTCGCAGGTAGTCAGCATCCTGTAACATTTGGGGAGATTCTCTTGAGGTATTGTGACCTACTGACTTCGGGCACTGGTCAATGGAGTCTGGGTCGAGAAATTAAAGAAATAATTTATGTAAGTATTTATGTTAACTATCTTCATAGTAGTATTATAACTAAATTTTAGGGAAAGGATCCTGAAATAAAATGTTTTAATTTTAACTTTATTTCTTTTGAATCAATGGTCTTTTCGCGCATCACATTTATATGGTTTTTTGGTCGTTAAAATTATCTTAACTATATTCTATATCACAATATTTATACCCTTTGGTGTTATTTTTTCTTCTCTATGTTCATATTTTCATTTCACATTAATGTTATTCTATTTGGAAATCATGATCATCAATGACCTTCATACTTCCAATTCCATATTTTTAAGAAGATGTTTTATTAATCCGTTTTACATTTTGGTTTTTCCAAAAAATAATTTTACAATGTAAAATAATTGAAAATTGAGAACAAGTTAAAATTATGTGGATAAAATTTATTAATGGAAGGGAATTTAAAACCCTCATATTTTAGAATATATTTTTCTTCAAAAAAAATGATTTCATTGATAGCATGCATTACACGCCACACTAATTTTTAACGAACTACAATATACTATTAAAATATTATTGTTCAAACATGACCATAATAATTTAGATATTAAATTTAACTATATAAATTGGAATCATAATAATATGAAATATATATATAAAAAATAATATATTTAAATTTATTGAAAATTGAATCAAAATAAACCTTCAATTTTTATTAAAGTCGTATTATGTTTCCAAAAATATGTTTTATTAAAAAATAATTCTTATTAAATATTGTAAGATATTATTATATTTATTTTTGAAACACATGGATAATATATTCAAAAAATGAACTTAATTTTTGAAACCAACATGTATGTGATTTTTAATAATTTCTAAAAATATTATTCTTTCGAAGAATAGTAAAAAATATAGATATTTATTAAAAACTGATTTATAATATAAATTATTTACAACCATAATTAAATTATATTTGTATTTATTAAATATATTTCATTTAAATCAATTTTGTTTAAAATTTTGAAATAAAAAAAACTTTATACCTATGAATTTTTTTGGGAATCATTGGTTTTCATCATGATTTGTTGGATTACAATAAAATTTTATTTGAGAAATTATGGGGATTTAAATTGTTAAAATGGATTCCATATCTATAATAATCATAATTTATGTTATTTAATAATTTTTTACTTAATTTTTTATTATAATCAATTTTAAAAAAAGTAAGAAACTACCACCATGGTAAATGGGTAAATCAGGTTAACCTAGGTAGAAATATGTAATAAGTTCATGATTCATATCTTAAATTCAATTGAAGGAATTTATTTTTATATATATAATATATTAGTTATGTTTGAGTGGATTATATTTTAATTCTATTACATTCATGTTGTTTTCCAACTCAAACTAAATGAATAGTTTCACAAATTAGATTAATGACATTTTATAAAAATTAATTTTTTAGTTATTGATTTAAAATAACGAAAATAATATATTTCGTAAGTGATTCAGATATAGTTTAAATATTCAACCATGGAACATTTTTTTGAAAATATTCCTTTAATAATTAACATGTTTCCCTTTTACGAGTAAAAACATTTTTATCATAAAAAATTAAAAAAAGGTTAAATGTGGGTTAAAACAAATATGTAAGGGTGAAAATATATTATAAATTTCACTAAATTTTATTTAGTGATAAGATTTAGACCCATCCTAATATTTAATTATAATTATATTTTATTATATCTCTTTTATCTATAAAAATTAATTTATATTAATAAAATACTATATTATATTCCAAAAGTGCCCCATGCCTCAATTATAAACCGAAACCTCTCATCCTATCTACTTTACACAACAAAATAATTTTGTTTTTTAAAATCCCTAACTAATTCCATTAATTCTTAAATTACATTAAAATGTAATATATGCCTTTTTTATTTAAAAAACCCCCCATCGATGGTTTTTAGTGTAATCATAAAGAGGTTGTTCGAAGAAGAGGTATCCTTCTTAATCTATATTAGTTTGTTTTATTTTATTCACCCAAATAATTCATATAATATGAAAAAATGATGAAATAATAAAATTAGTATCTCTAATATACTACGATAACAATTATTTTACAATGTAACTTAAATTTATTTAATATTCCATCAAATGAAAAATGAAATGTTCAATCATGTGTACAATGAACTACAACCTTTTAACCCAATTTAATTATTTTTTCCATAAATTCCTCTCACGATAGGATATAATGATGTATTTTAAGTATATATACAATATTAAAGAAATAATTATACTTATTTATATATAATATCACATATACCTTATTTCCTTCGAATCTGTTACAAAATAATAATGTCGGTTGTGAGTACATATGGACTACCACCTCTAGGAAGATATTTGATTTTATTTTTATTTCCTCATTAAATGGATTTATATAAAGAATGAAAGAATGAAATATATTTTATTATATATATAACATTTATTCCTAAATTTTTTATTAAAATTTATCTTTCTCTCAATCCATCTAACAAAAAGTGAGAAAAAACATTCATTTGTATGTACAACTTAATGTATCAATAAAAGAAATGATTCCATTTTTTATATATTCTATATGTAATATTTATATCATATTTATCATTCTATAGATGATGGTATTGTGATATATTTAGAAGGGCCAGTACGACCGAACTAAAACTCTCATGAAAAATAAAACCGTAAACACTAGGGAAAAAATTTAAATCTCGAATAAATAATAAATAGATATTGAAATATTATAAGTGGGTAATTTTTTATATTAATTTAAATTAAATTATAATATAATAAATTTATAATAACTGTAAATTTATTATACATGAGATTAGTGTACTTTCGAAGCCATCAGAACACAATGTTAGAGATTTCCTTCTCAATTTTATTTCAATGAGACACATGCCATATTTACAACTTTTTTCTTTGATATAGATTATATAATACCCATGAATATATATAATGATAATTTTTATGAAAATTAATTGGATTTACATATCTATGTATGTTTTTTTCTTTCATGTGTCTTATTATTCGAATGTTTCAAAAATATTAAGGTATTTATGATTCATCCAAATTTTAATTTGGATTATTTATTCTTGAATTTACATTGAGAAAATTATTTGATACTTATCTGAGAAAACCATTTAATTTTATTTTCCCTTTTTTATTTATATATAATACATGGTTTACATTAATTTTTCAAATTTTTAGTTCCCAAAATATAAAAAAAAAGATTATGGAAAACTAATTATCTTTTATTATTTTGTTGAAAATAATTTTCTTCCATGTCAATGTTTTCTCAAAAATATATTATTTCTTAATATTTTCCTATTATTTTTAAAGTCATTTTTAGCCATGATTTAATTTTTTAAGAAAATATTTTTAATGTATTCTTCTTTTTATTTTTATAAAATATGCACTTTTACATTTTTCTCAAAATGTGAATGGAATCATTACTTTAATGTATACAGCATGAATTGAATTTTCCTCTACCATGACCTCTAAATAATTTGAATATTACATGACATGTTTCCCTGGCCCATATCAAATAAAATGTTTTCGATAATATCTTGTCAATTATATGTGTTTAAATAAGTGACATTAATATGAAACAGGTGTTTTCCTCAAGAAATATACTAGAGATTATTTTAAATTAGTTTTCATCTATGATAACATATTGTGATGTTAATTATGTTTTACTGGTGATATTATACTATGACACCAACCTTATTAATTATCTATATGGTATATTAATATTATGATGAAATTTAATTGAAATAAATCTACTTTCAATGGGTTATACTATGATAAAATTATGAAATGTTTATAAAACCCATTTTATTTTAATATGTTATGATATCTTGTTGTGATTAATGTGTTGTTATCTTATGTCATATGTATTTATGTTTTTCATTATTAGATATGTAATCCAATAATTATATATACCTCTAATTAATTGGGTGATATTTTTTAATTCATGAT
This sequence comes from Viscum album, assembly GCA_963277665.1. Taxonomy (NCBI): domain Eukaryota; kingdom Viridiplantae; phylum Streptophyta; class Magnoliopsida; order Santalales; family Viscaceae; genus Viscum; species Viscum album. The sequence continues at coordinate 283,254,892 of OY728153.1, read as the reverse complement.
TAAATTATAAGAAATACTTTGATGTGCTCGATAAGCTCTGAGAAACAAGTAAATGTGCTTGATGTGTTTGGGAAATATGTTGATATGCCTGATCCACTATAGGAAATAAGTATATATGATTAAACCATTATGGGATGAATGTTTTGATTCATGACCCATTATCATATGGGAAATAGGTATGGATTATTGACACACTATGATTTGATCGTTTTGGTAGTTAAAATGACATATGAAATTGTTTCTATAACTATGATAGAATAATAATTTTACAACATGAACATATGGTTCAGGATTTATTTGTGATGATTTATCACTCTTATGATATAAGTCTTCCAAAATTATAAAGTTTTTATTCCATGATATATATTTATGATCCACATGTGATTGTGTATTATCAATGTAATTTATATTAATGACCTCATACCCTTGTGATTTTCTTATGATTTCAAATAAGCATTTCTATTTATACCACATGATTACCACTACAGAGAATCTTATATCCCGATTTCATATGTTTTCTTTTCCTAGGTTATGATGAAATGTCTAGGTATGGTATATCTATTAATAGTATTCATTGAGAATAAATTTTTGAGAGATGTTGAAGATCTATCATAAAATGCTTGGATCATGTATAGAAATATTCTACAACCCAAATATCATTGTTCCCTTTAGCTATTTTATATATTTATATGATGAAATCCAAGGAAATGTATTCCCATTTATATTTATGTTTACATAATATTAGTAACATTCCATTGTATTTATATCTCCCATCCTAAACATGATAAAACACTAGGCAATGGGATACATACTCCATCCATCCCCATCAAATTGGGATACATACTTAGCAATATCAAATAAAACATTATAATTTTATAAAATAGGATAATGATCTAAAAAATCATGTGGATATAACATAATGTAACCTAAGATAATCATTCCTTAGAAGATAAAAATGTCGGGGGGAATTATGTTCTAGTAAAAGAAGTGAATGCATGTTCCTACAGGGTCCATGATGCTAAGATGTATGAATTGTTATTCCCCTTGTTCCATGTGTATAGTAATTCCATTCAATTTTCAATAAGGATATTACATCTCCTCATGCGATAAAAAATAGAACAATGGGAGATGAAATTATCTTCACAATAGTTGGTATTGATATAAGACAATGTTTAAACTGAGACCAACTCAATACCATAATATTGAGAAAGTTAAATTCCATAAATCCATGAACAAGATTCATTATGTAGTGAGTTTCCACATCCATAGATTAAACAAATTCAATAACAGCTGAACCCAGGGTTTTATGGATGATACCTATCCCCCAAGTGAGACCAATATTTAATCACAAATAAATGTTGAGTTAAAGTCCAATATTAGCATGGTTTCATAAAAACATATGGCCTTGATATGGTGGTTCTAAATATATGTGAATTATCGCCTTTCAAAAATTATCTTTCTCAAAGAGGGTGTGGAATCCAATTATTTCAATATATTTGGAAGGTTATACATTAATATTCAGACTTAGACACCAACTAGATCCTAATGTTTTGGGGATCCCTCATGTCGGGCCCTATTCCTATTATTAAAGATGCACCAACAACCTACTACTCGGAGAATCTCCCTATCCATTTAACTGACAATGGAGGAAGGAATTTCTTATAAACATTAGTAAGGAATGCCCCATGAACTAAACCAAGGATATACATACTATATTTTCCCACTCTCATTCAAATAATAGGTTCTAATGTATTCCATCATAAGGTTTCTAAGAACATAGATACATAAATTAATGTTTTATCCCCTTATCAATGATCTCATCATCCATTGAGATTTCATGGTTCTATATGTTTCAAATAAGGAAGTTTACATTTGAAGGTATGACCTTTAACTTGAGCGATCCACACTATTTTTCCATTTCCACATTTTCCAGCATCACTAAGTGGTTCGTCTTAGCCAAAAATATCACCGATGAGGAGCCCGTGGGGATGAATTTTTCCTATACGTCTTGAATATTTATATTATTAATGTTATCATATTGTTGTTTTTATAATATATAATGGATAAATATGAAGTTATTTCTCACAATATTTTATGTTATATATAGAGTCGGGAACCCTAAAAACCCAATAATTACTCCGACATAGTAAGGATTCCTGAAGATGAAATCTCCATGGTCGATTATCTATTGTGAGTGATATTGATGGTCTGGGATGTAACCTTGTAGTATATTTTATAAATAGGATACATTCCAATTTTTCAGGTTCAAGTTACACTTATACATACTCAAAATGACTTTTTACTAGAGGGACTTGAATTCCCTAACCTCCAACCCAATATTATCTTGAATATTGTGCATGTCACCATATATGCTTCTCAAGATAACCCTTGCCTCATAAACAATAATATCCATCCTATCCTATAAGGCCAAAAGGTATCTCACATTGGAATGAGCATCCTAAATTAATGAATACATCATATTTTCAATATTATTTAGGAATTTATTTAAAAAATTAAAAATAAATATATTATGCATATGGATATGTGGGATAATATAGTAATCAAGAGTGATTATGCCACTAAAAGAGAGTAAAAAATTATTCTATTTATTAATGTGATTTTAGATCTAATCAAATACCCTATCAAAATTATATATACATAATATTAGATAATTGATTGAATCTACCAGGTAGTATATGGGGAAGTACATCTTGTGTACTACCATGTTGATCTCTATCATCTTAGCAAGACTCTCTAGGCATAATTTTCAAATGAAAACATAGATTGTCTCTTGATTAATGAGTTTACCACTCTATTTGAAATATTATTCTATAAAACTATTGAACACACATATGGATAGGATACTATCATTTATAAATAACATCATATCATCCCTGAATAAGAGGTGGGATTCTCCATTGAAGTGTTTTTTTCATAAGAGTGTTATTATTCTACGATTATGCATGCATCCATTACTTTTCCAGGGGAGGGCATTCTAGAAAATAATAAATACACTGGGATTCAATTGGTATCCTTTACTCAACCCCTAGCCAAACATAATGTAACATCCCAAGTAAATAAAGAATATAAAATTTTTATATTTATTAATATTTGTGAATTAAATATTAATTTCACTTTAAAGGGGACGCTAGGTTAGATGGCGTACCCGATATGCGACAAAAGGATTCTTTGAAATCATAGGTTGCACACAATGTTGAGTTTACTAAAAATATTATATTATTATTATTATTTCATATGGTAGTTAACGTGTATCCGTTATAATAGAAAGAATGAATAGAACATACTACAAAATAATTATAAATGTTTGTTAAATTTTTTTAGATTTATCCAATAAATTTTAGAGGGCTAAAATAATAAATAAACCGATTTTAAGCATAAATACTTTAATATTCTTTAAAAGGTCGAATTACCACCATTTGAAGGTGAACCCTCTTTGAATCTAGTTTTGGTCACATTTTTTTGTTATATTTGAAAAAATATAATTATTCTTTAGAATTGGGATATCAAAATTTACTTTGGGAAAATTTTTGGTATTTTTCCGATAAAATTCATTTTTTAATGAATAGTGAAAAATACGGTATTTCAATTCAAAACTGCCTTTTAATATAACTTATTTAGATGGATAGATTAACTTTTTAAATGTTTTTAATTTTTAATTAGATTATATTTTTACCATTTAATCCAATGATGGTCACTGGAAGAAATTTAAGTTTGAAATTTGGCAAAAATAATTCTCAATATTTTGGTAGTTATTATTTCATAAAAACTTGCTTTCTGTTTTGAGAATAGAAATTGATTTTAAATTAATTAATGCAACTTCTATGTTTGGAATTTGGTAAAATAGACATCAATTTTTATTCATAATATCAAATAAATCTTAGGCCTATTTTTTGGTATTTTTCTGAAAACCAATAATTTTTTAGGAATAGTGAAAACACTGAGTGGTAGTTAAAAACCAGAATTTTTCATTTAAATTAATTTTGACCACTTCAGTAATTGAATTTAAAAAATCTGACATACTTAGTTGTTATTAGTAAGTAAAATTTCATTCAATAATATTAAAATAATTTTGTGTTAATAGTAACTTTTGACTTTTTTAACCGTGATTAAAGGTAAATAGGGTAATTAATGGTAAAAAGAATATTATAATAATTCACAATTACCATAAAACTTTTTCTATCCTTACTGGATGGGTAATGGCCGACCATGGGAATCCTTGGGTTGATTTTGTGACCCTATGGGGGAAATTAAGAGTTTCAATGACAAATTATTTTAATTAACATAAAGTAATGGAAAAAATGACATAATCAAATATCTTTTAGTAAGTCAATTTTTACATGGGGTTATGTAAGTTATCATTTGGAATATAAATATATTTTTGAAATATATAAATATTTTTTACATCATGTTATTTTTTATAATTTTTATACATCAAATAAATTAAATTATTTATGACACAATAATGATGTAGTGTTTACCTCATTAATAAATGATTTAAATAAATAAATAATAAAGACTAAAATAATATACAAAACCTATCCAATTCTTATTGGATGATTTTATTTTGACCATGAGTCATCGTATCTTTATCCTTATTGTGTTGTGGGACTTTGGAAACCAAAAATCATAATATAATAAAATTATACTTTCACCCTTTCAAAAAGAGCCCCTTCTCCACCTTATTAAAAGTTCTCTTTTCTTTCCCATTCCTTATACTTCGCAAGCCCCTTGGATCATCCAATATCTTCCCAATTAATCTCCCTACATCTCACTCTTACACCTAGAAGCCTTACCTTAGTCAGAAGGAACTTTGACAAATTATTTTGGGGGTGTTGGGGCCACTTTATGTATGAAGATTGTATTTGTTGTAAACAGTTGTCAATGTCGGTGAAAATGAAGTAGGATATGAAGAAGGACTCCAATTTTAATGGAGATCGGCTAAAGTGAGTATTCTTGGAGAGTTTTTATGAAATCATATCATTGAATTTCATTCTTGGGCAATTCTCTATGAAGAAGATTTAGACGATTGTTGAGCTAATCCTAAGATCCAAGCACATGTATCATTGGTGATACATTGTCTACAACAATGAAGAATGGTTATTAAACAAGACCAAGATTTTATGATATGTATTTAAAAAATATTATAAGATATAAGAAATATTGATTCAAGACTTATGAAGGATAAGGGGGAAATGATTATGCCAGTCATATACAATTTTGATTGGAAGAAATGATGCAGCATGGAGATAAATAAGTTTTAGTACTTTCCATTGTAATTATGATGATGCTAAATCAGGTCTATCAAAAGATATATATTGCAATAATGGATGTCATGATAAATGTTTAATAATGGTTATGGGATGCAGTGAAGATAGAAATGTCAAAGTAATGGACAATCGGGAGGCGACACAAAAGAATTGTTTAAGGGGGATCCATTTTCTAGTGTTTTCCAAATTTTAGGGCCTCAAAATTGGTAGATGAAGAAATGTGTTTTTGGAAATGGATGTTTTGTGCAAGATTGAAGATCATTTATATTTTTTTTTGCAAGGAATGATTCAATATCAGAACATCGAAAAATGGAAAAGTCATGCAGTGCGCAAAAAATTGGAAAGAGTGCGCAAAATAATAAAATTTGCTTAAAATATTAGTGGGATGCACGAAATATCTGTAGGGTTCAAGAAAAATAAAGGTTGCGGTAAATATTAGCATGGTAAGTGAAAAATAAAGCGGTGTGCGAAATATTATCTTCGTGCATGAAATAGAGAAATGAAGTTTTTCAAGCAAGACGTGTTTTGAGATCAGAAGCTCGAAAAATGGCTATGGCATGAGGTGTATGAAAAATTGGATCATTACACGAAATATCATGTCGTGCGAATGTTTTTTCACGCGCATGAAGAGGGTCTTATATGCGTATTACTATTTTTCACATGGAGTTAAAATGGCATATAAATACGAGGTGACCCCTCTCATGTTGTGTGGCTCGCCACTTAGAGAAATCCAGAGCTCTGAAGTGCGTAAAATTATATGCAAAGTGATTTGCAAAAAAAGAAAAAGTGGTTGCGTGAAATAGGGGTCTTGAGAGAAATATGGAATGTAGTTTATAATTTTTTACGCAATTGGAGTTCCATGTCTGACATTGGAAAATATGGAAAATGTATGGATTGCACGAAAACTTGGTCTGAGTGCACGAAAAAGAGGTTGCACGAAATATTGGTTTTGCGTGAAAATGAAAAGTGTTGTGGAATTTTTCATGCAATTGCTGCATTGTGATTAGAATGTCGAAGAATGTCAAAGGGAAGAGGTGTGTGAAATATTTGAGATGTTCGCAAAATGTGCGCAGAACATCCAACTCGTGCGTGTAAAAAGTAGTAGTGCACGGAATTTGGGATTCATGTTTTGTGCGCGAGAGTGGATACATGTTTCGAATGAGGAAAAATAGAAATGTCATGAGGTGTGAGAAAAATCCATGAAGGTGTAGGTAATATAAAAAGTGAGAGACAGTTTTATGCATAGGAAGGGGTTTTACACATAGGGTCAAAATGCCTATAAAAATGAGGTGAACCCCTCTCATTTGTTAAGGCTCAACACGTAGACTAATCCTAAGATATGATTCATGGAAAAATTGAAGTATTTAGTAGTTCATGAAAATAAAAAGTGATGCGCGAAAAATCATGTGTTGCGCGAAAAAGCATGTGTCATTTGAAAATGAGAGTGTTCTGTGAAAAAGTGAAGTGTTGTGTGAAAACCCAGTGCTGCGTGAAAAAGAAGAGTTGTGAGAAATATTTTTCACGCCAAAATGTGTTTTTTTCATTGAAGGTTTGAATTTTACATGAAAGATACCTAGATAGCTGCATGAAAAATTTGGGGTCTTTGCACATATTCAGTTTTACATATGGGAGCTCATACCAGCTTCTATGTAAGAATGTGAAAAGTGCATGAAAATCCTTTTTCTCTCCAAAAGGTGTTTTTACAGTCAAGGTTCAAATTTTATGCACAAGACACCTAATAGAGTGTATGAAAAATTTGAGGATAACATAAGACTTTAACAAGTGCTATGCACTATTGAAGTTTCTTGTGAATAAAGAAGTACTTTGAACCATTCGTCATCACAAAGTGAAGTTGAACCGCACTGACATGACTGGTTTTTAACACTCTCTTTGTGCTTTGTGAAGTAAAGAAGAACTAGATGTGCAACTGAGGTCATATATTCACAAAATAAGAAGGTAGTATACCAATACACTCTTGTGTTGGTATTGATAATTGAAGAATGAACTTATGAAATTGCAGTATTATTCTATATTATACGCTGTCAAAGAGAAAGAAGAAAAGAAGAAGAAGAACATAGTATATCTTATTGAAGGCTAACAGTTATTTTGTGCTGTTTAATTAAGATGATTCTATGTGAGAAGATCCTCATTGTTTGAATAGTCACATTGGTTCATGTGAACTAGCTAGAGAAATAAGAATATTAATGTAGTCAGTTGCTACACTAAGAAGAAGAAATAAGAAGAACTAGTGCAGTTGGTTTTTTCACTAAGAAATAATAGAAAAAAGGAATTAATTTCTTTCCTAATGCTTTGCAAGAAATCAAGTGAAGAGCACTGAAATAGATCAAGAGAATAACCTACCTTTTGAAAAAGGAAGAATACCGTCACTATAGGTAGTATAAAGTACCAGCTAGAGGCTACAAGTTGGACTAAGCTATCACCAGTCCAGGGAAGAGGATAGTTTCTCACCCCCATCCAATGTCCAGGGACTCACACTAGCTAGAGGATTGTTTTTCAAGACACTCTATTGTAAAATAATATCACATTATAGTGGAGAATCCATGCACGGGTCATACCAATGCATGGAAAGGATGTAGCTACTCTTATTGAGTGGTGAAGATTGGAAAAATATCGTCTGCATATTTTTACTGTATTATATTATTGCTTTCAATATGGAAAAGAGAATATGAGAATCAATATCCTAACAGGTCAAGAGGTGTAGGGAAAAAACATGGAATTGGTTTCAAAATTCCCCAACACTGATTCAACCCCCTCTCAGTGTTAGGTTTATCCCAAGCTGGTCCTCTTAGGTTCAAACCAAAGGGAGTTACACTATTTTAAGGTAACAGTATCTATTAAATTCTTTTATTTTATTTTACTTCTCAAACCCCAAAAATCTTTTTATTATGTTCTATTATAACAACACCAGTATCTTAAATATACTAGGATTTTTTTATGAGGATTATTCAATCTACTTTTACACACACACCTCCATCTAATGGTTAAAGAACATACTGTTTTTGTGGATGGAAAACTAACACCTCACAAAATGATGATTGTTCAATTTTCTCATAACCCATATCATGGTAACCCTTATGATGGAAATTTATTTAAATATGATATATATTATGTTTATGTTTTCTTTATTTTTTTGTATTTTTAATTTATAGCATACATTTATGGCTTCCATTATGAGTAAACGTGATAATTTCATTTGAGAATGTGCGGACTACCACCCCCTCAATGAGATATGACTCATTCATACCATATGATTGACATATAAAGATAAATTTATTGAAATTATATTTGATATTATACTGTAGTTATAATATAACTATGTATCATTTAGTTTTTATTCAATTAAAATATGAAATATAAATGAATGCAACATTCATGCGTACGTATGACTTACCGTCTCCATGAATGGTGCATTTCATTTCTAATGTCCAAATGTTATGTAATGTTATAAATAAATATATATACTGGTAATATATGACATATATGATATCTAAATCATTAATATAATTATGAATTTATGGGACTCTTGACCACATGGACAACTTCTAATTATAACGTGTTCACTTTTTACTCAAGTACCATATATCGAAAAAACCACCATAATTAACATAAATGATTACTTAATGTTTATAAAATGGTAACAATTGATATAAAGGTAGTAATAAACTTTAAAAGGGGTTCTCAATCATGTATGAATTAACTAATGTTTATTATTCAGGATGAACAAGGAATAAACATGTTAAGTCATAGATGAGGTAAGGGGTTTCTTATCTCGCTTTTAATTCTGCGAGATTTCCATTTCTCGCCTCTTATTTATTGCATGTGGTGTATTTTGTACTGCCATTTGATATATTTTATCATGATTGCTTATATATTCATGTTATTATGTGATTCATTTGGTTTTTATTAACTTTTTTCATACGACTTGATTGATTATGATGTGCTACGTTTTTTTCATCTCATTTTTTATTCCCATGAGATTCATGATATATTTACTAGTATTTCCTTTTGAGTAGTGTATGTACTGAACATGAGTGTATTAATTAGGTAATATACTTCAATTTATGGGTATTTTTATTTTCATTTTATAATACTTCTTTCATAGGTTTAGGTTTCATAAGTTACCAAATCAGTAAGGGAACCTTTCACCCTCTTCTATTTAAAAGACTTCTTTTCTGGTATGTCTTTTAATATAAATATTCTTACATTGGGATATATTCTACTATATCTTTATTACTATAACCTTTTTTTCTATGTGATGAGATATCATTTTCTCTCTCATCAATCTATTTCGTGGATTTTTATGTGGCATTGTTAGGCTATCAAATTTCTGTAAGAGAACTTCTTAACCCAATTTCAATTCTTGGGGTTAAACTTCTACTTGTTAGTAATGTTGTTATATAAATATGTGTGAATGACATATGCTTATTTTACAATAAATAACCATTAATATTTATAATATTTATATTTTTCACACCTAATTATGTTATTGATTTATCCTTAATCTATGGATACCATATTTATAAGTTATTTCTTCACAATTTACATTATATTGAGACTTCATTGTTGTTATGCACCAATTCAGTTTTATATGGTGAATAAAATGTCCTCTAGAATATTATATCATGAATAGATTTATTCTCACGATATTATAATGTTTTTGTTAAATGTTATTCCTGAATTATTTGAATGCAGGTGTCTCTCACTTAGGTGTGAACTCATTAACTAAAATATTGTTTTAAATATTTATTCTTCTAAATAATTCTCATTAATTTCCATGTTTTCAAAATATTTTTTAGGATTTATTTATATGGACATTAATATTTTAAAATGTTAATTCCTATAAAATCATGAAAGTGGTTTGGGACACTTTGATTCAAAAATATCTTTATTAAATGTTTTAAATTGTTTTGAAAATGGTTTTGACAAAGCATTGACTATGTCAATATCTTGAAATGATATATTGTGATTGGAATGTGGAAATGTTATCATTATTTTAATCTTTTGTTATGTGTTATGAATATTTTATGGTTATTGGGCATTTTTTACATATACGGGTTGTTACATGATAAACCTAGGGCGGGTGAGCCAGAGATAGCTCTCCAATGAATTGGGTAACGTGATAGAAGTAAATGTTAATTTTTCTCCAAAGTGATTTTTGTAATATATTATGATGGCTATTCCAAATGTGATTACCTATATAGTTGTGAATTTATAATGTATGTATGTTATGAATTACATAAGTTAGCTTTATAATTTATGATTTCTGTGTGTTATTCATAAATCACATGATTTCATAAGGTATGTTATAATTGAAAAGTATTTGTTTCATTTATTTGTATTTATTGAGGGGATAATGTTTTCTTTATTTATTTTATAACCCATAATTAGATTTTCTGCTCATCCCATGTTTTTAAATGTTTTCCACTAGAAATAAAGATGAATAGAGTCAAGGATGGGATCTGGGAAAGTCATGTTTCCTAAAACATGGAACTAGACATGTTTATTTTTAAGAGTTTTTATTATGTAAAAATATTGGAAACTGAGTGGAAGTGTCTACTTGGTAAATTTTTAAATATTAATGTAATATTTATGGCCTAATTCTCTAAAAACCTAATCCTGAAAAGATCCTCAATAAAAATTATTCATTTAATTCAAGATTATATAATATTTAATGTCTCTTCCTTATACATAAAGAATCCACATTTCATACACATGAAAGAAATGGAGTCCCAAGGTGAGCTATAATATTGTCACGACCCGTCCTCAGGGCCTGTGCCATGACTACCCCAAGCAGGCCTTCCATAGGCTAGGGGCTGGGGACTAACACCAAAGGAGTAAATCTTGGTGTCTTGGAAGGTATTGCCTTTATAAAACATAAAATCATCCAACCAGAGTACAAGCAGACGTAATCCACTAAGTACAAAAGAAAGTGCTAAAAAATAAATGGGCCAGAATACAAACCCAACTGAGAAGTACAGTTACAACTGAATGAAGTACAACAGAAAAGACAAACAACTGGAAGATAGAAGTAGCTCCTGGGGTGTCCACCTCAAATCCTCCCTAAAGGGTAGGTACCGATAGCCTCCCCAATTCTCTCACCCTCCAACCTCCTCCGAGTACCGTCTCGTTGTGATGTCCACCTCTGGGTACTGAATCGTAGTGAGGTCTAACTCTGGGTACTGTCCAGTCCTCGTACAATCGATCTCAGTCAGCTTTATCTATCATCTGCATCCAACACAATGAGGTGAGGGCATATCCTGTGAAGGGGTGAGTATACGATACCCAGTAGGGACCCTGAGACCCTCAAGGTCTCACTAAATCCAACAAGGATAATCACAAAGAAAGTTCTCAACAGATAACCCTTACTTAGGTATAAGCCCATACTTATACCTAAGTTATCATGTAACCCACCTCATCCACGAGGTATCACACATATACAAAGTTGACGGATAACCACTAATTAGGTATATGCCTATACATATACGTAAGTTATCAAGTAACCCATCTCAATAATGAGGAAAACACAAAGGTCAATGACTCAGCTCAAACCAGGATTTTCATTATTGAAACCACAACTAATGGAGAACTCCTCCTCTATCAAGTATAGTAGCCCAGTCATGAATCCAAGGTGATACTCACTAACCATAGACTGCTAAGGTACTTTTCATGTTGAGTACCACGGGTCCGAACCCAAACAGAGTAGTGCTCCCCACCAGGGGTCTGCCCCCAAAACACAGTAGCGGTTCCCCTAATAGCCTACAGAGGTACTCCTCCTGCCGAGTACCGCGGGTCTGCTTCCAACTACCAGGTGCTCCATCCGCCATGTTTCTGCCGCCAAATACCAGGCGCTCCATCCACTGGGCTAATCGAATCACTCCAAGTCAAATCGGCCAAGCAGTCGTCAAGTCCACAGCTACTAGGTCTCCGCACTCCGCACACTAGTCTCCAAGAGGATCCGCTCCATGAGCTACTGGCCGATACTACAAGTATCACAAAGTCCCATAAGGAAGTATCACAAGGGACCACCTCGTCACTGGGGTCTCAACGCAACAGACGGTGCGTCGATCGGACACCTGGTCTATGAATTATTAGCCTTTTCGTCCCAGTGGCCTGGTTGGTTTCGTGTATGAACCAACCCGACCGTATCTCAAATGTACCCTGAACATTCATATGGTATACTAAAAGGGACTGTTTCTCAACGTGATTACGAACACCGCTGACGGTTCGCAAAATGGTCGTCTGGTCTGAATGTTATCGGCTTTTCAGTTCCATGGGCCTGATTGGATTTCGGATACCATCCAACCTGGCCATATTCCAACTGTGTCCAAACCTCAGGTGAAGTATACCAAAAGAGTCTTCTCATAAAGAGTAATCCAACAAAGTTGACGGCACATCAATCAGACGTCCAGAACTCAAGTAATAACTGTTTCTACTCCGAGGGCCCGGTTAGATTCGGGTTCGAACTAACCCGGCCATACCCAATATTTACCAAAGGATTGAGTGTAACATACCTAAATGGTCATCTCCATCCAAGGATCCCAACGCAACTTATGGTACATCGATCGGAGGTCTTTATCCCATGATATGGGTGTTTTAAGAAACCTTTTCCGAAAATAGGGGGTCTGGGCCCGACCCAATACCCCTTGGGTCAGCCCGAACCGGGTCTGGACCAGTTGGGAGTGGCCCGGCCCGGCGCTGGTGGCCCAGCCCGATGCTAGCGGCCCGGCCCAGCGCGGCCTGCAGCCCGAATCGGATGCCGGCCGCGGCTTCGCTCGAGGCCGAGCGGGGTGTGAAGGGGGGGGGGGGGGGGGTGCCGCCCCCTTGTCTCCGAAACGGCAGCCCTGGTGGGGTCCTCCCTTGGGTTCGGTCGGGGGGGGGGGGGGGGTTACACCCCCCCAGATTTCTGAAATGACCGGCCATAATGGCCGAACACGGGTGTAACCACGGGACCACCGCGGGTCCCGCCTTCAGGTGGCACTGACGACCGTTTGTCCGACCACCCCTTTGAAGACCGCCGTGGCCCTAGGCTGCATCTCCTGTCCGATCGGCGCCGCGCCCCTCCTCCGCGGCCCGCCCCGGCTGCGAGCCGCCCCGGTCGCGGCCCCTTGGGTACTCTGGCGCGGCGTGACGGCCCCGCAAACCTCCACCGCGGCCCGCTCCGGTCGCGGTTTCCTTCGTTCCCACGCAGTGCAACGACACCACACTGCCATCGCCACAAATTTCAACGATGATCGACAAATAATAGGGGAGGAAGATCGGTCGTGTTTGTATGGTCTGATATTCTCCCGTTATGTCGATAACAAGCATCCATTTTAATTAACGAAGAACGTTAAATTAATCATTAACGTAAATAACCCCTACCTCGTGTCGTTCATCTTTTGTTGACGATATCGCGAAAGGGAGTGGGAGTCGGTTCATTGGCATCGGAAGGTGACGTCGCCAATTACGAATTACCCGTGGCGGTGTCTCCTCCTTTGATGGAAAACTGTGGAGTGTTCTTGGTCGAGAAGGATAGTCGTTCTTCGACAATGTAGATAAAACGTCCTTGGTCGGAGGAAAAAAATGAAGGATTGGAGAAAACGTAGAGCGTTCTTCGCCGAGTCGGAAGGCCATTCTTCATTGGAGAGTCGGTATTCTTCCCCAAAAAACTCAAGAGCTCCCACCCAAAAAGCTTTCCCCCAAATAAAAATATAAGCTACCATATTATTTTATTTAATACAAGCCACTTCAAATTGAAACAATCAAACCACCTTATTAATTAGAATGTGTGGGCATGTATTTAAGAGGGGAGGATCTGAAGAGTCACATTTATTTAAGGGAAAGTTGTCACATTATAACCAAGGGCGTTTAACGGGAGATGGTTAAGGGGTCTAGAGGGAGGTGGAATTTTGGGGCTCATGTGGGCCCCAACATTCAATTATCCACACATGGGAAGTTGGTTGGTCGTGGGCCCCACCAACAACTTCCCATGGGAGAGAATAACGCCTAATGATATAAAATAAAATTTTTCAAACAATTTTATTTATTTTAAACTAAATCCACAAATAAAATAAAACTCAACTCGCTTAAAACGCAACTGCGTTAAAGGTCCCCTTAAGCAATTACTGGTTCTGCGAGTTCTTTAGTGCCCTCAGATATCAATTCCGAGCAACAGTTTAAAATATTGAAAAACCCGCTCGTTATTTTACTGAACTTACCCGAGCTAAACTTTAGAAATTGATTCTGGGCACACCGGGCCTCGGAATCAGGTGCCTTATGAGGCCACATACTCGAAAAATTCTAAAGAATCATGAAAAACAATTTCATTTAAATTTCCAGGTCTTTACATTACTCCCACCTTAGGGATTTTTGTCCCCTTAAATCTACAACATATACTAGGGAATATAAAGGAGGTACCGAGCACACATATGAGCCTCCCGCTCCATGTGATCTCCTGGAGGTTCTTGTGCTTCCAACGAAATCGCACAAAAGGAATCGACCGTCCTCGTAGGAACCTCTCCTGTCGATCCCAAACCTCTACTGGAACCCCGTGAATGTCACTCCGTCATCGATGTCCAACTCTCTGTGGTCGATGATGTGTGAAGGGTCGTGAAAATATCTCCTCAACTAAGATACGTGGATGACATCATGCATCTAGTGAAAATGAGGTGAAAAGGTCAAGCAGTAAACCACCTCACATACCCTGCTGAGGACCTCGAACGGTCCATTGAACCTCGAAGATAACTTGCCACCTCTGCCACATCTCCGTAAGCTTTGTTGAGGTGATACCTGTAAAAGACGTGGTCACTATCTTTGATCTTCATTAGTCTCCGTATCCTATCAGCATAGGACTTCTATCTGCGCTTTGTAGTCTCAGTTTCCATGAACCATCTCTGGTTCTACACGTGTTGACTCCTTCACTATCCACAAAGGATACCTAAAACATGGCCAACTACTGTGTCACCACTCCTAACAGCCAAACATCAGTCCTCCTGCTGGGAGTTTCGGCGACAATGTTCCCCTTCCCAGGAGTATTGACTATCTTGTAGTCATAGTATGGGAGGAACTGAAAACTGAACACTCTTGCTGTGACAAGGGTAAGGCCGGCCGACTCAAGAGTGATTGACCGCTCCCTCTTAAGAAAGAGTTTATCCTGTGCTGCCTGGGTTTCCCTTTTCACCGACAAAGGAAAAACCCCATCCCAACGTTGTAGATAAACCACAACCTTTTTTCCTAATACTGTAAATTTTTGTATGAACTATGGTTGCCCAGTCCATACTCAATCTAACATCGTAAGGCCTCGACGCTTCCTCGAAGAGGTTCCAACCTGAAATATCTCCTCAAGGGTCAGATCACACTATCGGCGTAAGTGTGATTATCGAGTCTCCTCCAAAAGGTCTCTACAGACGTGAGGGTCAAGTAAAAGGCTTAATAGGAAACTCTAGGCCTGGGAAAAGATTCGTGGAAGGAAGAGATGATTCGTATAATTGTCTGTTGTTACAGCAGCTTGTAGAAGACATAGTCCGTACTTCGAATCATCCCTAGAGACTTTTGGTCTCACTCCCTGACCGCATGCAGCTACTCTATTCCCCTGCCCTCCAGCTCCTTAAGCCTAGCAGGAATTACAATGGAGGGTGGTTGGAACATATCAAAATGATCACCACCCCATGCTACTCTCCTAGCCATGCTTCCACGTCTGTTTCCCTACATATTCATCTGTCCTTTTCACTTCCACTTCTTGAAACAGTTTACATGCCCAAGTCTCGGAGACTGGTGCTAGTTTTATGCATTCCCACTGCTAACCTTCACTGGCTGTATCCATTCAGCCAAAGAATTATCAACCAAAAAGGTTCTCTCTAGAACCCTAGTATAAATAGGAATGCATAGAGAAAGAAGTGTTGGCTCAGATGTCCTTTAGACACACTTCACTCAGAAGTCCGAGCCCAAAATCAATGATCTCATTATATTCATCGAGTACCAGGAATGTTTTGGTACGCCCTGATGAATTCTCAGCTACTGTCATGTAGTCCTTTCAAGGCTGTATAAGCTCTAGAAAACTCTCTTCTACCTACTTAAGCCTGTCCTCAGCCGCCTTTGAGTCGGGCTCACCTCGGAACTTGAGGGATATATGGTGCTGAAACATAAGTAAGGCACTAAGACTTCAAGTATCCTCTACTGGTACCACCGGTAGTGTCTGATGACCAACATGTAGTGATATAGATGGAACACTACTCGATGGTACTATCTCAGGTATAGGTCAACATGCCGAAGCCCCATCACTATACGGACCAACCTCATGGTCTCTCACTGGAAAACACAAGTTGCTAAGTCCACAATCTTCTCTACTAGTGTCTAAACTAGGTGTAAAACTCTAGCATTCACCCCCATCCAGTCCTCTGATGCCTGGGAATATGTCTCACCTCGTAACCTCAGAGGCCTTTGCTGCTGGAACTCGTGAAACGCGCTCTACCAGTATGCACCGTCCACTAGTATGGATGGTGGTATCTGCTGCCTAACTAGTGGTGGTGCTGCTGGTACACCACCCGAAGGTTCCAACATAGAAAGAGGGCCCTGCACCGGAGTCTCGTCGCTCAGCGAGTTATCATCGAGTACTCTCTTAGAACTCCAAATGAATGTCTACGTTGAGACATCCTGAATAGATGTGACATGGTCAACGATTTATACCTGGTGACCTGACCTGGTTTGAGCTGTGTTAAGGTGAAACCGTTGAAAACACACACGCAATTACTGTTTTCGTCCACTGGGTCGGAAATCAGAAGTCAGGGTCCTGGTGTATGGATATGTCGACTGCCCGCACCGACACTAGACTCCCTGAAATGAAAACCACACTCAGTTCCCTTTAAAAATATTTCTTCATAGAAAAGAAATATCAGAGTTATATGTTATGCGGTAGAACCGACGCCTCTGATACCAATTTTTCATGACCCATCCTTGGGGCCCGTGCCGTGACTACCCCAAGCCCACCTTCCATAGTCCAGGGGCTAGCGACTAGCATCAAAGGCATAAATCTCTGTATCTGTGAAGGCATTACTTTTATAAAATATAAACACATCAAACCAGAGTACAAGCGGAATTAATACACTATGTAAAAAAGAATGTTCTAAAAAGTAAATGAGCCAGAATACAAACCCAACTGATAAGTACAACTAAAACTGAACGAATTACAATAGAAAAGACAAACTGCTGGAAGAAAGAAGCAACTCCTGGGGAGTCCACCTCGGATCCTACCTGAAGGGTAGGTACAGATATCCTCCCCAATGCTCTCACCCTCCAACCTCCTCCGAGTACCGTCTCGTCGTGAAGTCCACCTCCGGGTACTGACTCGTCATGAGGTCCACCTTCGGGTATCGTCCAGTCCTCGTACACTTGATCTCAGTCAGAGCTGTCTGTCATCTACATCCAAAACAATGTGGTGCAGGCATAGCCTGTGCAGGGGTGAGTATACGATACTCACTAGAGACCCCGAGACCCTTAAGGTCTCACTAAATCCAACAAGGATAATCACAAAGAAAGTTCTCAACAGATAACCCTTACATAGGTATAACCCCATACTTATACGTAAGATATCATGTAACCCACCTCATCCACGGGGTATCAAACATATATGAAGTCGACGGATAACCACTAATTTCGTATATTCCCATGCATATACATATTTTATCAAGTAACCCATCTGAATTATGAGGAAAACACAAAGGTCCATGACTCAGCTCAAACCAGGATTTTCATTATGAAAACCACAACTGCTGGAGAACTCCTCCTCTGTCGAGTACAGAATCCATGTCACGACTCCGAGGCGCTACTCACTAACATTAGACTATTGAGGTACTCCTCCTATTGAGTACCGCGGGGCCGCACCCAAACACAGTAGTGCTCCCCGCCAGGGGTTTGCAGCCCAAACACAGTAGCGGTTACCCTGATAGCCTACAAAGGTAATCCTCCTACCCATTACCGCGGGTCTACTACCAAATACCAGGCACTTCATTCACCGTGGGTCTCCCACCAAATACCAGGCGCTCCATCCAGTGGGCTATTCGACTCACTCCAAGTCAAATCGGTCAAGCAGTCATCAATTCCAAAGCTACTAGGTCTCCGCACTCTGCACGCTTGTCTCCGGGAGGATCCACTCAATGAGATACTGTTCTATACTAAAAGTATCACAAAGCCCAACAAGGAAGTCTCAAAAGGTACCGCCTCGTCACATGGGTATCAACGGAATAAACGACGCATCGATCAGACACCCGGTCTGTGAGTTATTAGCCTTTTCGTCTCGGGGGCCTGATTGTTTTCATGTATGAACCAAACCGACTGTATCTCAACTATACCCCGAACTCTCATAGGGTATACTCAAAGGGACCATTTCTCAATGTGATTACCAACGCTGCTGACGGTTCGCCGAACAATTGTCCGGTCTGAAGGTTATCGGATTTTCCGTTCGAGGGGCTCGGTTGGATTTCAGGTACAATCCAACCCATACATATTCCAACTGCATCCAAATATTAGGTGAAGTATACCAAAAGAACCGTCTCATCAATAGGAATCTAACAAAGTCGATGTCACATCAATCGGACGTCTAGAACTCAAGTAATAATAGTTTCCGCTCCAAAGTCCAGGTTTGTTTTGGGTTCGAACCAACCTGGATGTACCCAAACATCACCGAAAGCTTGAGTGTAATATAAAGAAATGACCGTCTCGATCCAAAGATACTAACACAACTAACGGCGAATCTATCAGAGGTCTGTAGCCCAAGATATGGGCGTTTGAACAAACATGGTCTGAAAAGAGGGGGTCTGGGCTCGGTCCGACCCGGGCCAATACCCCATGGGTAGGCCCGAACCGGGTCAACCAGACCCGGGTCAGGGTCCGGCCTGGTTGGGCGTGGCCCAGCCCGGTTGGCACGGCCCAACCCGACATTGGCGGCCCGGCCCAGCGCGGCCTGCGGCCTGACTCGGAAGCTCTCCGCGGCTCGGATCGCGGCCGAGCGGGGTGCGAGGGTTGGGGGGGGGGGCTGCCCCCTTGTCTCCGAAATGGAAGACCCAGTGGGGTCCGCCCTATGGTTATGTTGGGGGGGGGGGGGGTTACACCCCCCCTGGATTTCTGAAACGGCTGGCCGTAATGGTCACCCTTTGGTGGAACCACGGGACCCCCGCGGGTCCTGCCTTCAGGTGGCGCCGGTGGACGGTTGTCCGACCGGCCCTTTGATGATCACTGCGGCCCTAGGCTGCGGCTCCTGTCTGATCGGCGCGGCGTGACGGCGCCGCGCCCCTCCACCGCGGCCCGTCGCGGCCGCGACCCCTTGGGTTCTCCAGTGCGCCGCGACAGCGCTGAGCACCTCTACCGCGGCCCGCTCCGGCAGCAGTTTCCTTCTTTCCCTCGCGGTGCAACGACACCACGCCTCCTTCTCCACAATTCTCAATGAGGATCAACAAATAAAAGGGGAGAAATATCGGTCGTGTTTGTGCGGTTTGATCTCCTCCCGTTATGTTGATAACAAGTAGCCAATTTAATTAATGAAGAACGTTAAATTAATCATGAACGTAAATAAACCCTACCTTATGTCATTCGTCATTTGTTGACGATATCGCGAAAGGGAGAAGGCGTCGGTTCGTTGACTTCAGAAGGTGACGTCTTCGTTTGATAATTCCCTATGGCGGTGTCTCCTCCCTTGATGGAAAACTAGGGAGTGTTCTTCTTCAAGAAGGATAGTCATTCTTCGACGAAGTTGATGAACCATCCTTCATCAGAGGAAGAAAATAAGGATTGGAGAAAATTTATAGCATTCTTTGCCGAGTCGGAAGGCCGTTCTACGTTGGAGAGTCGGTATTCTTCCCTAAAAAATTCAAGATCTTCCACCCAAAAAGCTTTCCCCCAAATAAAATAATAATCTACCTTATTATTTTATTTAATACAAGCCACTTCAAATTTAAACAATCAAACCACCTTATTAATTATAATGTGTTGGCATGCATTTAAGAGGGGAGGATGTGAAGAGTCACATTTAATTAAGGGAATGCTGTCACATTAAAACCACGGGAGTTTAATGGGAGAAGGTTAAAGGGTTTAGAGGGAGGTGGAAGGTCGGGGATCGTGTGGGCCCCACCATTCAATTATCCACACATGGGAAGTTGGTTGGTCATGGGCCCCACCAACAACTTCCCATGGTATAGAATAACTCCCAACGTTATAAAATAAAATTGTTCACACAATTTTATTTATTTTAAACTAAATCCCCAAATAAAATAAAACACAAACCGCTTAAAACGCAACTACGGTAAAGGTCCCCTTAAGCAATTACCGGCGCTGTGAGTTCATCAGTGCCCTCAGATTTCAATTCCAAGAACCTGTTCAAAATATTGAAAAACCCGCTTGTTCGTTCACTGAACGTACTCAAGATAAACTTCGGAAATTGATTCTGGGTAGACCGGTCCTCGGAATTAGGTGCCGTCAGAAGCCAAAGACTCGTAAAATTTGAAATAATCAAGAAAAAAATTTCATTGAAATTTCTGGGTCGTTTAAAATATCTAAATAATTGGTTAATCATATAGGTAGAGAAACCCATGCATCTTTACACCTTGAAAAAAACACTATAATAACATACAATTTATCCATGTTAACCATTAATGAAATGATGGAACTAAATGTTTTGATATTGGTATTGTTAATCATGTCTCGAGATATTCATTTATAACATTGGGTGGATAATAATTTGATGAAGCCATGTTTATCATCAGAAATATGGTTTTGGAGATTCTTAGAGTGCCTCTTATTAATGACACTAGAATATAATTTATAAGGACATTTTCACTTGTTGACGGGTTTTTATTTCATTAGTCAAGATAGATATTTCACCATTGGAATGGGGATTATGGGGATATAACTAGCCACTAGATGGATTTCACATCCATAGAGATAGTATTGGATCATGTCTTTGATCTCCCCATTAAAGAGGTCATATGAGGCCACATAGATAAATCTTTGAAATATTTTAGGTCTATGAAATAAATCAATGTTGAGAGAGTGGAAAATTTCCCATATTTTCCTTGATTATGTAATGATTCCAAAATAATATATGATTTGATAAATCACCATCGAAGGAATTAAATCAATGATGTTTTCATGGTCCCTCAAGATACTATCCTACATGTAAGGGTTATATCCAAAAAATAATTATTTGAAATGAGCCTATGTCTTAAAACTCACCACCTTAGGATTATTGGTGAATGAGTTTTCCTCCGTGGGAATGATTGTGATTTTGTATTGCTTCCAATACTAAATTAATATTGGCAATAAGTGGTATTCATGTGTTGTTGTTTGAGACATGTATCCCTTGAAAAATCCATGAACTTGTTTTATGGTTCATTAAAAATATCAAAAAGGTAACATTTTTAGAAAATTGAAATGACGATATCATCATCCCACCCTTCTTCTTATCTAGCCCTGATTTATTTGATGTCACTTTCAATATAGACCATCATGTGGAAACATGAGGGATGATTTGTGCTCTAGGACTGTAGACCACCTTTCAAATTCCTTATTTTTTTGTGATATCCCAACCATAATCATTTCTTATTTGGTTTATATGAGGATATTCACACCACTTGTAGGTATTTTGGATGAGATGACCACTTTTATAACAGAAAAAGTCATGAATACCATCTCTTCTAGGCACTAAGTTGATGAGAACTGGGGAGTGAGCAGAGAGGGACCAAATAAGGTGGTGGATACTTGTATTCATGTAGGTGGATATGGATTGATGGTTTGGGAAATAGTTTTCCAAATGGAACTAGGAATGGTTACACCCCATCTAGATATTTCACTAGGTAAATTTATCACCTGATAAAAACATGTCCCTTAGACCATTACATGATTCGAAGGAGGAAAAATATTGATGGACCATAATGGGATAAATTGTTACAAACCTAACCCAAATACCCTCTCAAAGCAGTAACTAACCATTAATGTGACAAACCTAAAGGGATTTCCCAATCCCCACATGTTGGGGACTAGCATTGAAGCATCACAAAAACTATAAGATGTAATTTCACCTGACTCGTAGAATAATAATGAGACATATAAAAAATACACAATGAGATAAAATAGTGGATGAGTAAAAATAAATATATATCATATCAAAAAAGGAAACAAATGATGTCCTATAAATCAAAATCATCCAAATAATTTCCAAGATACAAGTTCAAAAAAATTAAAACCATATCCAGCATAGCTTATCCATGTGATAGTGTTTGAAAATTATCTTCATCTCACCACTATCTACCTATTAACATTTTAAAGAAACCACACAACCTAATTGTAAAACCTTTCCATCCCCTATATCAAAATACATAACAAGGTCTACACACCACCAAAGGGGTATGTAAGGTGTGAGATAAATTGGCTCAGTAAGATCCCTCCCAGGTGTTCTATATCAAGTATCTATACAAAAATCCTTACATTACTCAAATATAATGAATACAAGGCATGATAATCAGTTAAATATTTTTAATATAAAAATCATGGTAAATTTTCCCCATTTTCCACATTTCCAAATAAAATTTGTAAAATAATTTCAAATCATTTATGATATATTAAACCATTTAATGAAAATAATGTATCTCATATTATATCGTATATATATAATTACAATCCAAATAATATGTAAAATCACACTAAAGATCACATTAGGTCATGCTAGCTAGGACACCCATGCCAAAACACAAACTGTCATGTTTATCGAGTCTCTATAAAAAAGTGTCGAATATAGAGAGTAAATGAACACCACCAAAAATGAATCCCCCAAAAGGTCTAACAAGTCAGTAGAACAATGGCACTAGGGAGCATAGGAACACCCCATGAGTAAACCCCCCTATAATGTCAACGGATCTTGCCTTTTACTAAACCATCCACCTTAGTACGTAAGTATTTCTATGGGATAAATTTTCCAAAATCATTTCATTAAAACAAATTCATTGAAAACAAATTCTTAAATACATTTACAAATACATTGAAAATTCATTTTCTTTTACCAAAAAAATAGGGAAGCTATCTCTTCTAAAAAACACATTTCTACACAAACAATTCAATAATTCCAATTCATTTATAAACTATTTATAAAACCATATAAATATAGTTCATCCAACATCTGATAGAGATGAAACCAACTGCCAAAAAATTTGGTTTCACATTCCCAAAATAGGATCCACTAACACAGAAAAATTGAAATACTATAATAGA
The DNA here is from genome assembly GCA_963277665.1 of Viscum album. NCBI lineage: Eukaryota > Viridiplantae > Streptophyta > Magnoliopsida > Santalales > Viscaceae > Viscum > Viscum album. The sequence continues at coordinate 283,231,352 of OY728153.1, read as the reverse complement.
GGCCCTACAATCAATCCATCCTTTTCAGAATCATCTCAACAAGAAAAATATTTCGTGGAGAAGATAACCCAACAAATACCGTAAGAAAATCACACCCTACACCAAAACCCAAACCAAGGCCTTCATTCGGAAGAAGATCACACTATAAATCTATAAAGTATCAAGAAAATCTATAACATGACACCAAAAAATATAAAAAAAATAATGAAACAATACTGTTAAGACTAAAGGAAATGAAGTATAGAATGATCCCTTACCCAGAGAGATTCTATGTGTGAAAAAAATATCGATCATAGAATGAAATGGTCTGGTAGGACAGAATATACCAAAAATCACATGGGAGAGATCGTTGGTCATAAGAGAGATGTTTATTAAAGAATAAAACTAAAATAAAGTTTGTAGCATAAGAAAACCCATTGGCCACAAGCATTTCACGATGTAAATACCGTGTTCATGACGTTAAATATTTGAATGATATATACACCCAAAAAATCGAATCATCCAAGTTAAAAAACACCGATTGAAATTTTCACAAAGTGAACCATTCATAGGATGTGTAAAAATTTCAAGATCTGAAGCAGTTCATGGGATATAGAAAAAAATATAATCATGTCTTTTAAAACATTCATTATGTGAAACGATGAAAAATATTACTTCTATAGAAATAATTTTAAAAATCACCCCACTCATCCATGACCCCAAATTAAATCCTCTTATTCATTGATAATGTTTATACCTAGACTACATTAATTCAAAAAAATACATCCCCGAACGTTTGTTTATTTTCACTAACAAAGACACTCTATCCATGGAATCCTCATAACGCACCCCCACAAAGAGGTAAATTAAAAGATATATGATAAATACCTAAATGTAGGAAACATGATGCTAAAATCTCCCCACCATAATGATTTATATTCCCCGGATGTAATATGGAAGGATTGTGTCTAGAAAGATGTGAGTCCACTACTCCCTCGTCAACAATTAATGCTCCTGAGGATCGTGAGTATCTATTCAATGAGGACATAATACTCTACCCAATGAAATTGGATTCTTATGAAATAACTTTACCCTAGAGTATATGATCTCTAATGGTTACTCTATATAATAATTTTTTGGCACCAACTCAATCTATTCCCATCTCAGTACATTAGAGTGATCATGATGGTATCTCCTAAGATAAGATATGTACAAAACATCTTGAATTACATTCAACTAAACCTAAAATTCCAACCAATAATCAACCTACCCAAGTCATCAATGGCCTATAATCGTAAAACATAAACCATATCTAACTTCTCATGTTTTTCGATCTAGTGGTGACCCAACCAAGGAGAAACATTCAATAAAACTTTATCAACAGCGATAAAATAAAAAATAAGAAATCTAAGGTTATGTAAAATATATCGTCTAATTTTAATCTATAACTATATGCTAATTTATATCTTAAATCCTAAGTAATGTATTCTGAATGTGACTAGGTCCTAGAAGAGAGGCCTGACTAAGCTCTTCCCAAAAAATATGTTACAGGAAAAGGTGATTATATGAAGCCTAAAAAGGAGAAATTATGATTGAAAAAAAAATATATATTATTATAATTATTCTCAATTGGTCCCAGATGGATTCCACAAAATACACTAAAATTAAAGACACAGTCATAGATTATATACTCTAGGATCTGAATAGAACACTCCATCTGGCCACTTGTTTTTCGATGGTTTGTTTTTCTCAACCTATCATGAGCCCACATCCCCTCTTAGAGACTCGTCCATAACCATGAGGTAAACTTAGGATGCATATCTAAAATAATTAAATAGGGAACCCCGTGTAACCACACAACCAAGTTCACATATATATTAAATAGTTCATTAACTTTATTTGTGTCCCTGAATAAAGTGGTTTGACTTTTTCAGCCAATAAATCCCTCGCAAATAGAATTTCACCATCATGTAGTTGATGGAAATCCAATAAAAATGTCCATGGAATCATAATACCATTTCTAAACTTGCATTGGAATAGGTTGAAGCAATCCAACAGATTTCTGATTCCATGCATTTATCTGTTGGAATGTGTAATAGTGCGATGCATAATCTACAATGTCACACTCAATACCTAACCACTAGAATCATCATCTGTAGTCAAAATTTTACTTTATATACCCCATATGAATAAATCCTAATTAACTATGAAAATAAAAAAAATTAACCTCTCCATATATGCTGGAATGATACACTGATCCTAAAAATAAATAATTACATTTGGAGGGATAGAACAACCATAAATTGTCTTCCTATCATATTGGGTCTCTTAAATTCCCAATAATTCATTATCCTACTAATGAATCTAAAAACATAGTCAAAGAGAGATTATGATAACTATAAACTTTTCATAATCAAAACCAAAATATCATATTAATCACCTATGTAAAACTAAGAAAAGAGTCTCATAATTTTTCACTTCTCAATCAATTATAGAATAGCCTATGATGTTACTTTCTAATTAAGATCATCTACATTGACATTACACATTATCACAATGTAGGTGAAGTCAAATTCAAATGTTTGAAGGTATTCCACCCACTTACACTATTTGAGATTCATGTATATTTGGGAAAAGTTATTGCACATCCTTATTTGGTTAGAAAAAACTATGAACCTCTACAGAAAATAATATTTTTCTCCTCATTTAATAACATGAATAAATGTGGAATTATCTAAATCATGAGTGGGGTAATTATTCTCAAGTGATCAAAGATAGAGAGAGAAATAAGCCACCATTGATCATCCAACGTAAGAAAACAACCAAAACTAGCAAAAGAAGCATCACGGAAAACCACATACCTGTTACAATGATCAAGAAAAAAAATAATATGAGATGGTGTTAGAAATAATTTCAAATCATCAAAATAAGATTGACACTTTTCATCTCATATTAATTTTACCACTTTCCTAGTTAGAGAAGTCAAAGTTGAAGATAATTGTGAGAAATCCTTGACAATGCATCAATAGTATCCATCAAGAACATGAATTCTTTTAATGTGAAATATGATTTCTAGATCTTCCCAAGACAAGAAAACAATTATTTTCTTAGTATCAAATGATAATACATGCTCAAAAATCACATTCCCTCAGAGATTTACATTTTGGATCTAGAAATTCAATTTTTAAATCTTCTCATAGAAATGTTGAATCCTCACTATTTCCACAACCAAAATAAAATTTCCCTTGTCCTTATGATCATATCTAAAATTAACAAAAATATCATCCATGAACACTACCATTATAGTTTTGAGATACTCATAGAATATTTAACTCATTAAATCCATGAAAACTAAAGGAATGTATGTTATAAAAGGGAATCAAAATTTTTTAGTAATGGTAATACCTACTCATAAAAGATATTTTAGGTATTATAGACTCACATACTCTGTGATGATAGAAACTTAATTGAATATCGAACATAAAAATACACTTTCCCCTTTAAATAGTAAAAAAGATCATCCATAAATGGAAAAGGATTCTTATTATTAACTTTTTCCTAGTTCATCTTCTGATAGTAAACATACAGTTGAATTGAATTATCTACTTTATTGGAAAAGAGAATAGGGGTATCCTAAGGAGAAAAGCTAAGGTGAAAAGAGCCATTTTCTAATAGATAACCCAACTGAATCATGATCTATTTAAAATTTTCTAGTTCATAGGACAAGAGTGTATTAATATTGGATTCATTCCTAGAACCAAATAAATCATAAACCCAACCTCCCAATCTAGAGGAATACTAGAAAATTTAATATAGAAAACATCATGAAAATACCATAAATAGTGCAAAGAACAATAATTGAAGAAATTTCATTGGGATTAACAACTAAAGTTGTCATCAAACATGTATGCTGTGAGAAGGAAGGTCATGAATAACCTCACCTCAGATGCCACTCTCCCTAAAACACATGAGAGCTTCCATAAGCCACATGAAATGAGACACACTTCTGAAAACAATCAACCTCACTATGATGATTGATTAGACAATATATCTCAATGATGATGTCAAAAAGATTCATATGGAGAATGAATTAATCACTGACGAACTATTAATATGATATCAATTGAGAACAATGACACTGAAATCCCCATGCTTATATATTTCTAATAGTTGATTATAAATCCATAATAATGGACATAATTTACATTGGAAGTTCAATCATATCCAAAAAAATTGTGTACATATAAACATGTATAATAAATTTGAATATCAAATAGATATGTTTTTGGTAAATATAAAATAAATAAGGTACCTATAGCTATCACTAAACCCAAATCTACCTCCATAAAAAACTCATCCACTTTATAAAGGTGTTTCACACCCACTACCAGTGGATGGTGCCCCATTGTCTTTGATGCATCTAAATATACTGCAGTGGCCTTTCGATCCAACGATACATGACCATAATATTGTGTATACATATCCTAATAGAAATTTTATAAATTACTAGATCATCCAAAATTGTCACACATCATCATAGGTGACCACAAAGAATAATGGGTGTGGAAAACATTTCCCCACTAATATATGTCAGGGGAAGAATACATGCTACAACTAAATGTTTATATGAGGCACATGACTAAGAACCACCAAAACACTCATGTGGTGATAATTAAACTTCCTCTTCCTCCACTACATTCTACTAAATCTACCACTAGGTGGAATTGAATTTTAATAACAAACCACCTTTCCTAATACATCATATCTACCACAATTTTTATGTCTATTGTATCTTTATTGGTCAAAAGCATCATCATAAATACCCAATATCTAATTTTTTGTCACAAAATCTATAGGTACATATGAGCCTTCATTTTTTCATGTTTTACTACCACTCGATAAAAACAAACTAGCTATGTGAACAGATTAGTGAATGACGACACTGAAAACTGTCTCATTTTAAAAAGAGTAAATCAAAATAATTCACTATCATTAGTGACTCTGAAAAAAATATAATTGAATTAGGTCTGGAAATCATTCTAGTTCCATATTAACTGTCTATCCATCTACACCTTGGAATACCACCATTAATTACTAATATCCTCAAGAATAAACGTTGTGAACATCATCTTGATATTCATTGGAGTATCTAAGAATTCAAAGATATTATCAATCATGTCCATCTAGTACCCCTTCATCATGAGATCCATTAGTACCTTAATGAATGGGGGATTCTCACATAATAAATCCACGATCAATCCCTCTCCCCACCATCTCTATGATGTACCTCAACAACCAAATTATATAATTATGATACAATTTTTTTATAGAACTAACTACTTACATGATAACCTCGAGAAGATTTTATTCTAGAGGCATATTTCTTTGAAGGGAATCTGATGAACCCTCATGAGAAAGCTGTGGAAGAAATCTTAAAGGAAAAATACTAATCACTGAAATAAAAGGAATGATAAAAAAATAATATATTCTCATTTTAAAATAGAAAAACATATGAAAAAATGACATTATGAACAAGAATCCAAAATAGGAGACACAGATCCCAACATCCAATGGTAACATGAGTCACATCACGACATGTTCTAGAAACACACTCACAGTAACCTGACTTTCATGTCCCGACAATACTATCCCTTTTCTACCAACATACAAAACCGAGCAAACCCTCTATCTGATACTAAACTATGAAAAACCCAACCTAGATATCCTCTCAGACCGGTACTCAAACGGAATTATCACATACCCCAAGGGTTCCTCATCCCCATGGATGGGTGACTGGCACTTGGCCATCGACAACATCTAGAAGGAATAATTTCTCCCAACATAAATGTGACAACCCAAACTTTTTTCAAATGAATTTGACATCATATTTTTATAAAACACTTACATCACACAGAGAGAAAAATAAAAAATAATTCCCATAAATAAAGAATGTAATAATAAATATTAATAGATATTAATGATCCTATAATGATAAAATATTAACGAAACCCTTGTAATAGTAACATGGAAATTGAGGATAGTATCTCGATGTATACAATAGTATACTCTACTATGAAAGAATAAATAAAATATATGCATGATATTAATGAAAATATGAAATATTTATATCAAGGTATAAGTAAATTAATGTTATACAAATGATAAATTATGTGTTGGTATTCTTGGAAAACATGAATTCTTATTAAAAATTTTATAATTAATAGGTTTATAAATTAATATTTTGTTTTATTATAATTATTAGATAATTTTACAAGGCATTAATTAATTTTTAAAATTTTCATAAAATCAATTATAGTTTTAAAATTGGAAATTTTATAATAAATGATGATTTTAATTAAAAATTAAATTTCCAATATTTATAAAATTAATTTTATAAAATCGAGCCTATTTTTTATTGTTCATAGAGAAAAATGTTTAGGGTGAATTTTTTGGATTTTTCAGAAATAGTTTAATATTTGGTGAATAGTGAAATTTGGTAATTTACAGTATTTATCATTATAAGTTAATTACATGAATTTTTGAGTAATCATTGATGTATGGATGATTAAAACACCATTATATTGACCTAATCTGGTCTCTTTAATGTATTTAGTTTTGGGAATCATCACTATTGATTGTCTTTATCCTTTATAATAAACTAATGAATAAAATAATCAAAAAACACCTCTCTCTTAAACTATAAATACCACCTATCACAGATTCCATTCCTTGGATGTTGTCTAAATTCAACTCAATTATACTCTTAAGTCTCTGTCCCATGTTTTTTATCTTCTGGTATCAACAAAGGACCAAATCCAAGTTGGTTAAGGATATTCTCAAAGAGACAACATCTAAGAGGTAAAATCCTTAATCCTTCTATTTTAAGTTCATTCCTTTTCTTATACACACTTATACTACCCTTATACAAAGACCCATAATAACTCCAATATCATATATATATACTAGAATTTTATTTTTTTTAATAGAATATACGATATGAAATCTCTTCCTTCATCCTGTTCTTCTAAAAATGAAAACATCATCTGTGATGTGTTGATTCACCACCTTCATGGACGATGTGTTTTCATTTTCCATTATATCCATCAAGGATGGTCATGAAACCATTATTATTGTTAAATCAGATTTTAATATACATATTATAAGTTATATCATGTTCTCGTACAAATTAATTATCATAATAGTAAATAAAATGATACATGTTCATGATGGTAGTAAAAATAACCAAAATAAATTAAAACATTTTCATTAATGTTTTATTTATTGAATCATCCTCGTAAAATATAAAAAAAATTATATATGAGAGAATTTAGGTTCTATTAGTTCATTAATAATAAATAATTTCATGTCTATAGAATTTATTCCAATTTTAATAGAATAGTTATATTTATATACAAGTAGACTGACCAGGAAACCATGAAAACAAACAGTACCAGAGTGAAAAAATTAACCTATTTAACTCATCAAAATGGCCTTAAAATACATAATAAAATTTTAAAAAATAAAATAAATAAAAAAAATGTTTTTTCTTATGTAATTAATTAATCTAATTTTATTGTCTTATAAATTAATTACATGTTCATAAGGCATTCATACATAAGGTAAAGGGATCCACATACCCAACTCCTTTTTTTGGGTTATTCTTCTTTCATAACACATTTCAGTGTGGATATACTTTTTATATTATTTAACTTTAATTTCATTATTATTACCATTTATTTTATAGTATATTTATGTCTCCAATCTGATTTTATCAAGAATAAAATTATTTTCCATAAAAACTCTTTTTTCCAAAACACAATTTCACTCACCCTGAGTTGTTTCTTCTTATATTAGGAAAGATTAATCTTATAAAAAATATGTTTTTACCTTTTCAATTGGTAACGCCATGTTTATTCATTATTGTCTAAATATTTATAAAAATTCCTTCATTTAAATGGTTTACACCATGACTTTCATTGATAAATTTTTTATTCTAAATTCATGATTATGTAAATGTTATGATGTGATGGGTGCTCCAGAAATTATATATCACTTAAACGCATTGGGTAATGTAATTTATCTAATGAGATGACTTATATTATGCATGAACATGATGATATATTTTCTCAAAATGATGATGTTAAGACTATACTAAATTATTTTTGTGAACATGTTATTATCTTGGTTCACCACTATGTGTGGAATTTGACCACTAATACATGATGTTTTATTTTTATGGATGGCCACATTCCATGACATTGTTACACATCTTCTGTCATTATTCCGGTGATTATATTATTATAATACTATGTTGAAGATGATTATTATCATCCATTTTATGTTGATTCGTTTATTTATATATCATGTTACCGAGATTTTAGCTCAACCATTTAATTGATGTATATCCACTGGAGATTACTTGTACTATGGAGAATGCGTTGGTCATTAAGAATATAGAGAAGAAGGAATTAAATAATTTTTATGTTTTAATATGTTAATGTTATAAATGTTTATAATTTCTCCAAGACACTAAACCTTTTGATCAATGTTTTGTAATGAAATAATGTTCTTTATCTTTAAAATGAGATAACAATTAGGTAACAAAAGTAGGGCTACTATAGCTGGTATCAGAGGATGGTTTAGTTAATTTTGGAAGTATTATTAGAGAATGTTTGTGAAACCCCGTAGGATTAGACTATGTATATGAATATTTATTTAGAAATGTACATAACATAAGAATCCCACAAGATATGTATTTAGTGATAATTGTGTAAAATGATAAATTATTCATGAATTTTTTGATTAATTTTTTTTCAAACATTTTCTATGATAGAAAATGGTTGGAACCATAGAATTAAGTGAATTAGAAGTACACTCACCTATTTTAACCTTAGTTTTTAAAATGAAATTTAAAGGGAGAAATTTCAAAAGGGGGGAATGAATGTAATGATTCAAACTTTTATCAATGGAATTTACCTTTTTGTATTTATAAACCACATACATCACATTGAGAGACCAAAAAAATATCATTCTCATAAATGATGAATTAAATGAGTAGTATTTATAGAAATTAAAGAACCTATGTCTGTATAATAGTAACATGACCATTGGAATAGTTACATGACTATTTAGAATAGTAACCTGGCCAGTAGAATAGTAACCTCGTCTATGAAAATATTATTAAAATTTATGTATCTTATAACTGAAAATATGATATATTTATTTAATGGTAAAAGAAAATAGTAGTTTTAAAAGTGATAAAATAATTGTTGTTATTTTTATAAAACATAACTGTTTATTTATAATTTTAAAAATAATATAATGATATAAAATGAATTTTATTTTTATAAAACTGATTCAAAAATTGATATTCTGATTAGTTATAATTATATGATAATTATATGAGTCCTTAGTTATTTTTTCAATGTTTCGTAATATCTGTTATGATATTAAAATTTGTATTTTTTCATGTAAATGAATATTTTAATGAATAATTAAATTTACCATGAGGGATTTTTTTTCAATGAAATGGAGTCCATATTTTAATGAATCACATAGATGAATGGTTAGAAAGATTTTTTGGGGTTTTTATAAAATAGTTGAATTTTTTTTCAATAGTGAAATATTGCAATTTACACTATTTTGCATTATAAGTTAAATTCATGAACATTTAATTCATTGTTGATGTATGAATTATGTGAGAAACATTATAATGAACTATAATTCCCTCATTACCATATTTATTCTTAGGAATAGACACTATTCATAGTCTTGAGAAAAAATAATAATCTAATTAATTACATAATAAAAAAACTAATCTCATCCACTATAAATACAACCCTCACAACCTCTTTTACTAACACCTTCCAAAAGTTGAATATTTTCTAAATTATACCCAATTATCTTCCCAAGAATCTTCCCCATGTCTAAAATATATTTCTCTCTACAAGATTCGAAATTCAAGTGCCTTATGGATGTTCTCAAGGATACAACATCGAAGAGGTAAACACCTCAATCTTTCTCTTTTAATTTCCTTATTTTAGTAATCTTATAATAAATTACCATTATCCAAAGATGAATGAACACTCAACTATCATATATATATGATTATATTATTATTTTAATGTAAAATATATAATGAAATCTATTCTCACCTATTTTTATTCTGAAAATGAAAACATCATATGTGACATGTCGATTCACTACCTTCATGGATGAAAAGTTCCCAATTTCCATTATCACCATGAAATCTGATCATAAAACCTATAATATGATCAAATTATATATTTTTTTCATTTTATAAGTTATATTATATTTTGTAACCTATTTACTTACATATTATTCAATAAAATGATACATGTTCTCGATGGTTGTAATAATCACCAAAATAAATACAAGCATTTTCATCAATGTTTTATCTGATAAATTCTAATCACAAAACATAAAAAATTAAATATGAGACAATTTTACTTCTTAATGTAAATTAGTACTTAATATTTACACTTCTAAATAATTTATTACATTCTTAATAGAACTCCAATATTTATAAACATTTAAATTGACCATGAAAGCATAAAAATGAACACTCCCAGAATGACAGAATAGAACACTATAACTCATCAAAATTGGATTAAAAACATAATAAAATTATAAAAAATAAAATAAATATATAATTTGTTCTTTGTTATGTAATTAATAAATTTAAATTTATTAACCATGATATTATGTACATGTCCAGAAGTCATTCTGACATATGGTAAGGGGATTACTAAACCTAATTCCTTTTCCTTCAGTTATTCCCCAACCATACAAATTTTCAGTGTCAATATTATTTTAATATTCCTTAGATATTATTTCATTTAACATACCTTAAATTTTCAGATATATAAATTTATTCAAACAAATGTTATGAAAAATACTATGATTTTCCAAAATAACTCTTATTTCCAAAATAAAATTTTACTCCTCTTGAGTTGTTTCTTCTTCTCTAAAGAAAGATGAATTTTCTACCAAATATTTTTTCCAGTTTAGTTTGGTAACCCCTTTTTTATAAAATATTGATTAAATACATAAAAACCCCATTCCATTACATGGGTTACTTCATGAATTTTATTAATATATGATTTATATGTCATGTATTATTATGTAAATGTTATGATGGGATGGGTGTGCCTCGAATTATATAACACTCTAACGTTTTAGTTAATTTGATATATCTTTTGAGATGATGTGTATTATGTATGGACATGATTCTATATTTCATCACAATAAAGATGTTATGATTATTCATATTTGATATGCGTGAACATGATTCTAGATTTTTTCACTACTATGTGTTGTATTTGGACACTAAAACATTATGCTTTATTTTTAAGAATTTCCTAATTGCAGGACTTTATCACATGTTTTATCACATTCTTGTGATGTTGATACTATTCTTATGGAATAATGATTATGATTATTCTAATTAATGATATATTAATTCATTTCATCATATATCCTCTTATTGGCCTTTTATCTCACCTCTATCATTGATGTATATCCTTATGTGATTACTAGTACTAAGGAGAATGTTAAGGCTACTAAGAAGATAGAGAAAAGGTAATAAAATAATGTATATGTTTTAATATGTAAAATTTAATTTTGTGCCTCATTTTCAAAATAAAATAATCCTTTCAATCCTGGGTTTGAAATTAAATTATGTTGTTTATAATTAAAATAAATTAATAGTTATATTTGAAATGTAGGGTCCTTGTACTGAAGAAGAAAAAATGAAATATATATATACATATAGGATGGGAATAAAAAATTGAATAGAAAAAATAAAATATATAACATATAAAATAGGACATGTGTGAAGAGATACAACTAAAAATAAAGAAAACAATTTCCTACCTATAAGTATAATAGTAAAGAAAAACTAGAACTGAAATAGATACTTAATGTGATAGGGTGAGAAAACACCCACCATCCCACAACTAGCTACCCTGACATAGATGATAAAAACCTCAGAGTCTTCCTAAAATACCCTGAATTTCCCCACATTAAAAGACATAATAATATCTATGCACTACTGAAGGGGTGCATATGGTTTGAGATAAACATTAATAGTAGGAACCCACCCAGGTGTTCCATAACAAGTCTTTACAAAAAAATCCAAAAATATAGTCAAATTTAAATAAAACAGGGCATGATAATATTTTATATTGTTATTATATCAAAACCATGATAAACCATTTCAAATTTTTCAACATTTACAAAATATTTATGTTAAAAAAATATATAATAATTGACTTGTAGAAATATAAATTTAGTGTCTTAGTATATATTTTTCTATAAAAATGAGTAATACCAACAAATGGTATGTTTTTTTGGTATTATTTTTAGGCACTAACATTTCTTTATTAAAATATATATATGTTATTATAAACCATTATATTATAAAAAATCAATTAAAAATAGTAAAACATTTAATTTTAACATATTATTTCCATCATGTTTTTTTAAAAATAGATCAATATATTATTATTAATTATTATTACCAATAAATATATTTCTATTAGAAAAATTTGGTTCAATAAATTTTCTTATAAAATTAGATAGTTTACCAATTATTGAATAATTATTTGTTAATTATTAATATTTTTTAAAAAATAGTTTTTTTAAAATACCTATTTATACAATTCATTATACTATTAATAATGTAATAATGTTTCATAAATCAAATATACATTATATAAAATTATAGATTAATAATTTAAAAGTATATCAATTCTAAATTTTAAAATTAAAATTACAAAGCACATGAATTATAACCATTTTTTAGAAATAAATATTTTTATATTATATATAATTATTTTTTATGTTTATTAATTACAACCAAGGTAAAACAACAACACAACATTAATTGTATTTTTTGTGCAAAGATTCCCCCAATAATATAACCTAAAACCCAAAATGAATCAACTGAAATCAAGTTTTCGTTCATGTTCTCCATTCATCTCCTCTATTTTCCAGCATTAAATTCAATATCATTCCATTAATTATTGTTGAGGTTTGGTTTGGTTTCATCAAATCTCCATTCATAATCACCTATTCATATCTAGTAAATCAATGACATTTCATCACTGGTTTCATTTTATCAACCACTCTTTTGTTTTCTCTCTATCATCCATTCACGAATTATTTATGTGTGTTTTTTAGAGTCCATTTTCTAGTTTTTCTTTCCCTATTTGAATCATTTTATGTCACAAATCATGTATATGTATCTTTAAGTGAGTGTGAATGAATTTTGGTGAATCACAAGTAATATTTTGATAGAGATTCCATCATCACCCTTTTTTACTAAAATATAGAAAAAAATATATTTTCAATTTTCCTTATCAACGAGGGTCAAAATTGAATGTATAAACCTACATTATGAATAGGTGGTTACATTATTTTGATTATTGGTCTTTTCATTTTAATTGTGTTCCCCACGTTACTACTGCTTAATATTTTCAATTTTCAAGTTAATGCTACTCTTTTTTTTCAAAAGTATAAAAGATAGTGACATGTTCATTTGATGTCCCTCCATTCGAATTCCACTAAACATAAGTCAGTCTATAGCGGTATGTATCTTATGATGTTATATTATTTTATTTCTTGGAAAATCATATATATTTTTTTGAATTTTCATTCTTTCTGGTATATAAAAATTTTCATGAAATATTATTCAAAATGTAATTGATGAGATACTTGACTTTTTGTTCTTCTGAATACATGGGAAGGTATTAGAATATTTTCACTTTGATAACTATTGAATATTTTAACTAATTAGTTCATATAATCAGTCAATTAAATAATTAATACAACAAAAAGGGATTTGTACAAATGAAAACTCGGTGAATGATAATGAATCTTTTAGTAAAATAGAGAAGTTTCAACACATATTTTTTTCATTATTTATTATTATTTTTTGAAATAGTTACATACATTTGTGATGTAGTATTATATTATATTCTCATAGTAGAAAAAGATCTGAACTTCATCCCATAATCATGTAATTGTAATCCTTATATATCTAAAATGGTTTATTTTTAATATTTTGGTGTATGATCAATATGATTGTAGCTGAGGATATTCACAATTGATGAAGACTGAAAAATATTTTAAATGTCATATCTAAACCCAATAACTATGTATTCAGTAACAAAATAAATTAATTTCTAAATTATTATTTATATTTTTATCATTAAAATTTTTATTTCTATAATTCATGTCAACATATATTTGATTTACCATTTTTTAAAATATGTTTTTCTGATGAAGAAGATGTTTTTCTAATTATGAAGGTTGAATTATCCTTAGATCACCCATTGAGATTTTAGATTCTTCTAAAACATCACCAATTGAGCTTGAGATTATATCAGATTGGGAATATGTGAAAAATAATTAATCCCTTGTAGTATTATGTACTAATCCTTTATGAATTTTTAAAAGGATACACATTATTTATAAGTTCCTCATATAACATAATTTGTCCTTTATGTATGTGGATAAATTATCATTTACCTTCTTTACTATTTTATTATTTTTTCTATTTAGTGTATTATATTTTTATCAAATTTTATCATATTTATCACATTTGGGAAAATTTTTATGCATTAAAAATCATGAGCCATTAAATTAGATGGTTTTGTGGTATTTTCATGTTTAATGATTTCGATACAATATCAGTACTTTATTCTAGAAAAATATGGTATCACTACATGTTTTCTTGGTTCTAGGAAATCATAGTTATTGAAATATGTGATTCCTTTTAGTGTTATCATGAAACTATAACATGGTGTGAATATAAAATATGTCTATAATTGTTTCTATTTTATTGTGAGTACTTTTGAAGAAATATTTTTTTTATGTGGACTTGTAAATCTACATCAATTTCATACCATGAAATTTGGGATTTCTATAATTGATGTTGATAAAGTGCACTTCATATCAAATCATGATAATTATTTTTTAATAAATATTGGGTTTTTTATCCACCATTAATTATGTTTATAAAAAATATCGCATGGGGAGTATTATTAATTACATTTATAAAAACTTCCACGGTAGGATGATTTATCAATGTAACATGTAGTCTATAATGTAATTGAGTGTTAAATTGAACATTAAAATCATTATATAATCCTATATTATGCACACATATTTTCCAAATTTCAATCTAAAATATTTAAAAAATGTTAGTGTAATGTGGTTTACTAAATTATTGAGTAAACATTTTTTTGTTATTATTTTAAAAATCAATTAATTATATGATTATTTAATGAGAATCATCCATAAATTATGTTTTAAAAATAAACATTCTTATCTAATATGTTTTCTAATACCATGACCTACTAATTTTCATAAATATAATTTTTGTTTATTCATTTTATAAAATGATATAAAATTGTGACATTATGCATGAATTTTTTATATAAAGGGATATAAAATATAATTTTCAATTTTTTATAAATGAAAATACTATAGGAATTTTATATTATCAACTACAAAACAATTAACAACCTTACATTAAATTGCATGAAATTATTTGAAATTATATTAATATGAATTATATGTTATATATATTTTTAAAATAATTCATGGTACCCTATTCGTGTTTTTATCATTTTAATAATAAAGACATCAATAATGATTTATTGGGTGTTCACCAGCTTAAGTCCTACGTATGATTGTCTTGCGAGATATTTTTTTCATAAATCATTTTATATAATTATGGTCATTTTTTAAAATATCAAAGTTAAATATGATTCATAAAATTTTTATTGTTATTGTAACACCCCAAGAATCCACGATACGTTTCAATTTGAATAATTCAATAGCTAGTTATGTACACAACATCGAGTTCCATCACACCAATACCAATCAATATAGTCATTATAAATTGTAATAGATAAATTTTAAAATTTTATTATTTTTATTTTTTAAAATGGACATCATTTTTGGATTCGAAATATCAAAATTATCTTAGGGTGAATTTTTGGTAATTTTTTGAAATCATTCAATTTTTGATAAATAGTGAAAAACACTCCATTATTGTTTAAAACCAAATTTTTATTTAAATAATTATTTATTTTATTTAAATTTATATTTGGTCAAAATAGATACATAATACCTAAAAATGTTCAATGTAATTAATTAGAGTCATTTTATAATAAGATTAGATATATAAATTTTTATTGAACTTTTAATGCCTTTTACCCACCATCTAGGCACATTTTCAAATTTTCATAAAACATAATTTTACCACTTCTATGAATTGAATTTCCAAGATCTTAGGGATACAATTGATATCAATAAGTGAAATGTGTTTCAGTAGGATGAAAATAATTCTCCGTAAATAGTAACTTTTAAATTTTATTTACCACAGTTTAAAGTAAATAGGGTAAATAATGGTAAAAATGAAATTATTATTATATAAAAATTGTTCTAATTCTATTGGATAATTGTATTGAAACTAAAATAAACCATTGGAATAAAATATGATCCTTTTTGATCCACTTTTATGAGATTAAAACATTTATTATATTTTATTATATGAAGAGTTAAAAATGTCGAATTGAAATTTTAATAAATAAAACATTAATAATATAGTGTTATTCATAAGATAAATTCGACTATAAATATTCATTAGAAATATATAATTATTTCCAAAATAATGGTATTTTATTTATAATTTTTTACATTAAATAATAAAATTTATTTATGACACAATGACGATGCCTAAATTTCATTATTATTGAATGATTAAAATAAATGATATTATAAATATTAATATAATTGTAAATTGAGACGTTTGATGTATTATAAAACTTTTAGATGTTAATAAGTCATTTTAGGGTTGATTAAATAAATTTTTATTAATGTGATAAAGTTGTTATGACTTTCACAAAAAACAAATACTAAGTAGTTTAAAAATTGACACAAATGAATTTTTTAAGAAAATACTATATTACTAAATGATATAATATTTCTAAAATTATATGTTTCATCCAAAGGTTTAATATTAGTTTATATATATATAAAATGAACCAATTGGGGTTATCTTGGATTTTTATAGTATGTTTATTAACCATTTATTATAATGATATAAGAATACATAGTAAAAGATATACAATATAACTAAAAATTTAATCTAAAAGATAAGGTTAATATTGTGACCTAAACCTTTATAAAACATTATAATTGAGTGTTTTTTGACTCACACCCACTATATACTATAAATAAATTCATTTTATGCCTTTACAGACAAAAAATTATTTTATAAGAAAATAATATTTCAATCTTATACTAATGTGACTCTCAACTCTATTATAAAAGGGTATTTCCCCTTATCTATATTTCACACCTCTAAATCAATTTGGAAAGAACAAAACATGCTAAAAAATTCTCTGAAATACCTTCACATAGACCTAGAGGCATTACTTTGATCATAAATCCAAACAATGTTACCCTTTTGATCAAATCAAAAGGATGCTCCTGAAGAAGATGTAAATATTCAGTCACATATTTCAAAGATCTTTTCTTCTTACACTTACTCTTTATTTGTTTATTCCATACCAAAATAATAAATCTAGTACCTTCAACAACTGTTTTTTATTATAAATATTTTATAACCATATTCATTATTATATCCATCATATGAATGACATAGTCACTATACGTAAGTAAATACAGCTTACCATATCCACGTCGTGGTGTAGTTTTTTATTTACACTTCATTATTTGGATAGGTATAATAACGAGTATAATTGATGTAAATAATAAATATAACATGATTATGATTCTTTATATATGATATACCATCCAATTAAATATGGTTTCACCATCAATAGAATGGTAATATCGCTTGTGCGTACGTACGGATTACTGTCCCCACGAACAAGATACGATTAATTCCCCATTGTATCCATTCATGAATAATATTCATTTTATGATTAAAAATAATGTTTGAGATCATAATATCATTCTGGGTATGAACATAGTACATCATATCCAAAACAAACATGACTGATGTAACCAATCATATAAAGGAAAATGAATCCGCCAACACCCGAAACAATGATACTTAGAAAATATTATTACAAAGTAATATTAGAAGATCATATATGATGTCATATTAATGTATGTGATTGTTTTATAAATTAAAAAAATTAAATAACTATTATACAAGTGGATGGAATACCATTGAACATGGAAATGTACAAGGTAATGGTTAATTTTACAACCTCTTTACTATCTGAGGTTATTAATATGTATGTATATACTGAGACCTATTTATCATCCACATCCATGTTTCATAGAAATGTATTTAAAAAAATTTACTTTTTACTATACTATTATTTAAAGTAATTTATACCCTTGTTTTACTTTTTTTAAATTGATTTAAAGGAAACTTTCAGTCATTTTCCAAACAAGGTACATTATGACATTTTCGAAAAATTAATGTATGAATGTTTTTTTATCTTATATGGTGGGAGGGGATATTTTCCACCGTTATAACACATTTTAAGATTACATTAAAATATTATAATAAAATATTATAAATAAATGTTATATTTTATAACTACATGACTTTTAAATGAATTCCAACTAAAAAGAGATATTTCTCTCCAATAGTTTCGATTTCATCTATGTCAACATCCATTGATGGATTTTACACTTGTTTGTAGTTGATTTATTAATATACAAACATCCATATTGTATTGATGGTTCTGTGATATGTATTACATTGAATGTTTTATTTTTATACCAATCATGGTTTATGGTAAATGTAATAACATTTTTATGCTATTTTTAATATTAATTTTTATGTTAAGTTTCAACCTTTTAATATGAGGAATGAATTAGACTTTGTATGGGATGTGCAGAGCCTGATATTACTCCTAGATGCATCAGTTGTTATAATGAAACAAACAATTGTATTTGCGCAAGGCCATGAAAAAATATTATTTAGAGTATTGGCAAGAGGCCTAGACTATGTAGTTATTATGTCCGACATTATGCATTCCATCATTACTAAATTGGCTTTGATATTTCATTTGATTATATGGCTTGTAGAATATCCATGTGAATATATAAATAGAATTATTTGATTTATCTTTTCCATATTATACTGATGTATTAGTGTAAAATTATTTTGTTTTAGTCATATACATTTCCATAAATGTTTATGATTATTTATAAATGTTTCTTCTATATTGTTATCCTTACTGAGAGTTTGAGCTTACCCGTTTCTTATGTTTTATTTTTTCTAGGAAGTGAAGAAGTACATAATGAATGACCTATAGGGATATGCTATAGGATATGAGTGTGTTATATAGAGACACAATGTTTCTTATTCATAATGAAATGTAAAACTTTTGTATGTATCTAGTACATATGAGGCTACTAAACTGATCAGCCTTTTGGGACATGATTTCTTGTATCATGCCAATGTTATGTAATAATTCACCAACTCTAGGAAACTTGGGTCTGGTTATTACAGTTGGTATTAGAGGATGTTTAGTACGATCCTTGTAAATGATATTTATAATATACTCTGATTATTGAACATTACCCTAATATTAACTTTTGAGGATTAGTATAGGGTAAATTCATAGAATTTTGGTAATGTAAAGATTCTGTGATTTTTCCATGAAATACATCCTTGTCTGGATATGAGAAGGTTTAGGTGACTCTAGAACAGATATACCTAGGTGTGAAAACTCTGAAAAGGAGTTTTGGGAATGATCCAGGATATCCTGGTACATGACAACATGCCTTGCTAAACTTTTGGTTAGGACACTCCTGAGGGATATTCTTAGAATAATTCAAATTTTCATTACAACCAATCATGAAGTATTTATGTGTAAATACATCCTCAAAGAAAACATTTTCATGATTATGGGTTATATCTATAAATTGTTCAATTTATGATAAGTGTTTTACTTGTTTGGAATTATGTATTGTTGTTCATAAACTAATCTAGTGTATTCCATTGTTTAGAAATAGACCCTAGTAGAAGGAATGAAAACAGTATCAATGCACATAATCCATGTATGAATTTTCTCTTACGCATGATGATTATAGTGGAGTTGGCGATGAAACCAGTGATGAACATATTATAACCATACTGGGAAAAATCACTTCAGATATAAATAAAAACCATACCCATATAGTTCACCCAGATCCACAATACGGAGGATTAATGTTAGACTGTTTCATGATGCAAAAACCACCAAAATTCAATTAGAATACAAATCAATATTTAGCTTAGAAATTGATAAGTTACTTAGAGAAAATATTCCGTTCGTTGTGGAGTAGTGAAAATGAAAAAAATTTCATGGTAGTTTATCGCCCCACGGGAGATGAGGATCCATGGTGGTCATTAATTCAAAACACAAAGGAGGATGGAGATGTTTTAAATATGGAATGAAGGGAGTTTAAAAGCTTTTATTAGAAACATACTTTCCTTGTGGCCATCGAGCAGATATGGAAAGAAAACTTTTGAGTCTGAGAAAAAAGTATGATTAGAATGTCACAAAGTACGATGCTAACATTATAAGGTTAGAAAGGTATGTAGCAGATTATATACGTAATTGAAGGAGTAATATTGATTGGTTATTTAATGGGGTAAAACCATTTCTCAATTGAGAATTAGTCTCACAATCCTTATCATTATAAGAAGATGTTGTCCCATGTGCTATCAAGATATAAATTGAAATCTCTAAGTCTTACAAATTTTAAGAAAAGAAAGAGAAGAATAAATCTACCAAACACTCTAGAAATGGAAATAAGGGGAAGAAAGGAAAATTTGAATTTCCATCAAGCAGTAAATATTTGAATAAACACCTCGGTACTTTCCTGAATGAAATGGTAATCTATTACAAGTGTGGTGAAAGAGGTGACCAATATCGTGATTGCAAGGAAAATAAATAGGCTATAAATGTTTAGTGTTACCATTTTAGAGAAATAGGGCATTATGAAAGTAAATATCCTACGTGCCAGGGAAACATACCACAAAAAAGTCTGAGGGAGCAAGGCCAAGCTTATGTGATCACTATTGTTTTGGTTGAATCTTTGAATGATGTGTTGGCCAGTAATTTAATGGTTCCCTCAAATTTTTCCCATGCATTATTTGATTTTGGATCATTGCATTATTTTATATCTTTCTAGTTTTCTATGAAAATTTGATTTTTTAAATTTGACATAACAAGGGAGTTTTCAGTTAAAACTCCTAAGGGAAGAATCATTACAAGAAATTTTTGTAAATCAGTTACCATTATGTCATATACACGTGCTTCATATACTAATATTATTGTCATAACCATGATTGAATTTGATGTAATCTTTTATATGGATTGGATTTCTGACCATGATGCAAAAATTTATTTTTAGAAGAAGGAGGTTAAAATTTATAATGATGATAAATAATACCTTATCTTTTGACCAGAAATGACACCATCTGCATATTATCTAGATCCACCCCCAGTAGCTCTACTAAATTATATTATTGGGGAGGAAGGGACTGAAATAACTACGGGTGTGGAAAGAATGTTTAAATAGAGGATGTACCTATTGTGCAATAATATGTTTATTTGTATCCAGAGAATTTAGCTGGACATCCTCCAGAACAAGAAATTTAATTTTCCATTGATTTAATTACTATTTCAAGGCCCATATCTAAGGCCTCGTATAAAATTGACATTGTAAAATTTGTGTAACTAAAGAAACAACTAGAGGAATGTAGTAATAAGGTATTTATTCTCCCAAGTGTTTCTCCATGGAGAGTCCATATTCATGTTGTTGTGAAAAAGATGTATCTACGAGGTTCTGCATTGACTAAAGGTAGATCAATGCTATAACAATAATGTATAAGTATCCCATTCTACATATTGATGATTTATTTGATAAAATTCATGGATATCAATATTCTTCAAATATTGAACATTGATATGGATACCATCAGTTGTGTGTGAAAAAGGAATTCATTTCAAAGAAATCATTTCAAACCAGGTATGGGCAATACAAGTTTACATTAATTCCTTTTCGACTGACTAATGCATCCTCTATTTTCATGTACCTAATAAATAGAGTTTTGAAGGAATATCTTGATGACATTTTAGTTGTATTTATTGATGATATCTGTGTTTACTCCAAATTCCATGGTGATCATGAAAATCACTTTCTCACTATTCTAAATACACTTTGAAGATACGAATTATATGGGAAGGTTAGTAAGTGGGAATTCTGGATTTAGAAGATTTATTTTCTTGTACATATTGTCTCTAAGGATGGAATGTATGTTGACACTTCTATGAGAAGAGAAATAGTATAACGGCCAGCACCGACGAGTATAATTGAGGTTGGAAGTTTTATTGGTTTAGTAGGTTATTATCAGCATTCTGCACAAAATAATACCGGATTTGATAAACCATTATCCAAGTCCACACGTAAAGGGGATAAATTAGTTTGGAAATTTTTTTGTGAAAAATGTTTTGAGGAAATAAATATGATATTAGTCAATGATACTATGTGGACATTACCATCGTGTAATGATGGGTTTTTTTTATAATGATGATTCAATGAATATACTGGGTTGTTTCTTTATGCAGAATGATATTGTTATTGACTATGCATCATGGCTGTAAAAAAGGCATTAATCAAAACTATCCTACTCAGGATATTGAGTTATCAACTATAATATATGTCTGAGGATATAGATACACTATCTCTATAATGATAAAATTTGAGATATATATTGATCATAAGAGATTGATGTAAATTTTCTCATAGAAAGAACTCAACATGAGGAAAATGAGATGGCTTGAACTACTCAAGGATTATGATTAAACTATACATTACCACCCTGAGAAGGAAAATGAGGTTGCAGAATCTTTGTGTATAAAGGATCATGGAGTTCTGAACAAGATGAGAGTTGAATGGGATCCTATGTTCATGGATCTAGTAAAGATGGATATGGGAATAATCAAGGAAGGTGAAACATCGATACTCTTTCATATGTTTGAAAATCCATCTTTACATAAAAGGATAAGATGTTCTCAGACTGATGATGAGGAGTTTGAAAAAAAAATTAAGACTTTGAATGATGGGATATTGATTGACTTCATATATGAAGAGGAAATTTTTTAAATTGGGAAGAGACTTTGTGTTCCTGACATACCTGATCTAAAAAGAGAATTGTTGGATGATGCTCATAGCTCCAATTTCACTATACACCCAGGTAGCACTAATATGTATAAAGATATGAAGGAACATTTTTGGTGGGACAACATGAAGTGAGAGATTTCTGATTATGTGTTAAGATGTATGGTTTTCAATAGGTGAAGGCTGGAAGACAACATCTTAGAGGAGTCATGCAAACACTTCCATACCTGATTGGAAATGGGATGATATTACGATTGAATTTTTCATGGGGCTACCAAAGACACCTAGAAGGAATAAAGAAATATGGGACATTGGTAATCATTGTACCCTATTAGTACATTTTCTTGCTATGAGAGAAGAGTTTCCACTTTAATGTTTAAGACGACTATATATAAATGAATTTGTAAGGATTCATGGAGTACCCCTATCTATTTTTTCTAATATTGATCCCCGTTATACATGAAGATTCTAGAAACGTCCTAAAAAATCCCTAGATATTAAACATTGTTTGATCACTACCTACCACCCTCAAACTGATGGAAAATCAGAATAGACTATTCAATCATTAGAAGACATGTTGAGATCTTTCTCACATGACTTTCAGGGTATGTGGGATCAGTATTTACCTCAGGTATAATTTTCCGATAACAATAGCTTCCATTCAAGTATTCTGATGGCCCCATATGAAGCTTTATATGGAAAGAGATGTCGCACACCAAATTGTTGGGATGATTCTGGTGAAAGAAAACTTGTTGTCCAAGAACATATTGACGAAACAATGGAAAAAGTTGATGATCATCCAATCCAACAATAAAGAAGCTCAAAGTAGGGAAAATAGATATGGTGACAACCGAAGGATGGATTTAAAATTTAAACTAGGTGATCACGTTTTCATGAAGGTATCTACATAGGAGGCTGTTATACGATTCGATAAGAAGGGAAAATTAAGTTCCATGTACATGGACCTTATGATATTATAGAGTGAATTGGAGTTGTAGCTTACGGTTTGGAAATGAATCAAAGTTTCTCAAATGATCATGATGTGTTCCATATATCACTATTGAGAAAATACTTTCCTGACCCAGTGCACGTACTCACATATGAATAAATAGATCCAAAACATGATCTGCCTTATTTTGAAGATCCTGTAAGGATTCTAGAAACTAGAGAACAAGTGTTGAGAAACCAAAATACTCGTCTGGTAAACGTAATTTTGAGAAACCAGAAGATTGAAGAAGCAACGTGGGAACCCATGGAACTTATGATGAAGAACCAATAAAATATTTTTATTTAGTATTATTCTAGAAATTTCGAGAAGAAATTATTTTAAGGACGGAATAATGTTACACCCCAATCTTCCACGGTATGTTTTCTTCGAATAATGAAATCAGTTGCGCTGTCTGCAACTTCGAGTTCCAGCACACAATAAACAATCAAACTAGCCATTATGAATAGTAGTACCAATTTTTTATATTTTATATTTTTTTTTCAAAATGAAATTTATTTTTTGGATTCATAATATAAAATTAGCTTAGGGTGAATTTTTTGATTTTCTCTGAAAATATTCAATTTTTGATGAATAGAGAAAAACACAACATTATGGTTTGAAACTGAATTTTTATTTAAATAATTAGTTATTTTATTAAAATTTATTATATATGAAAATAGAAACATAATACCTATATATGTACAATATAATTCATTAGAGACATTTTATAATAAGATTATATATATATTTTTTGTTGAACTTTTTACTTCTTTTTCCCACCTTCTTGGTATATTTCAAAAATTACATAAAATGTAATTTTACAACTTCAATAAATTGAATTTAAAAAATCTAAGAGACATGGTTGACATATGTAAGTAAAATTTTGTTCAATATTATCAAAAAATTGTTGGGAGAATAGTTACTTTTGGAATTTATTTACCACAATTTAAAGTAAATAGTGTAATTAAAAGTAAAAATGATATTATAATTACCCTAACACATGTCCTAATTATATTTTATAGCTGTATTTAGACCAAAATAAACCTTATAAAAATAATATGATACTTTTTGATTCACTTGAATTTGAATAGGAAATTTATTATATTTTATTTAAATAATAGTTAAAAGTGTTAAATTCAATTTTTAATAACTAAATAATTTCTAATATAGGTTTATACATAAGATAAATTAGACTATAATTATTAATTAGATGTACAAAAATATTTCATACATTATATTATTTTATTTATAATTTTTAGAAATTAAATAATTAGATTCATTTATGACACAATTATGATATAGTAATTACCTTATTTTAGAATGATAAAACTAATTTATATTATAAATATTAATATAATTGTAAATTGAGACATTTGATGTATTACATGAATTTTCTAGGTCAATATTAAATTTTAGGGTTGATTATATAATTTTGTTTGAGGTGATAATGATTTTATGACTTAAAAAAACCAATTACAAAATTGATTCAAAATTGACAAAAATGTTTTTTTAAATAAAATACTATATTATTAATTGATATAATATTCCTAAATATATAAGGATCAGACAAAGGGAATATATATATATATATATATATATATCAATAATTAACCACTTGGGGATCCCGTGGTTTTTTATAGTAAGTTTATTAACTATTTATTATAATAATACAAGAATACATGGTAAAAGTTAAACTACATAACTAAGAATTAAATCTAATAGATAAGGTTAATATGGTGACATAAACCTATATAAAACCTATTGTTTTCATGTTTTTAGACCCATAACCACCTTATCCTCAAAATAAACTCATTTGAAACCGAAAATGATTTTATAAAAAAATAATATTTCATTTTTTTTTCAAATGTGACTGTGAGCTCTCTTATAAAAGGGTATGTCCCCTTCTCCTAATTTCACACCTCCAATTACATTTGGCTCAGATAACCCCTATTAAAATAGCCTCCCAAATACCCTCAAATCGACCAAGAGTCATTAAATTGATCATAAATCCAACCTAAGATCTCATTTGATCATATCAAAAAGAAGAACCAGAAAAAGAGGTAATTATTTCATCACATCTTTCAATGTTCTTTTATGCTTCCACTTCCTCTATTATTTTTGTTTCCATACCAAAATAACAACTCCAGTACCTTATACATAATATGATGTTATTATAAATATGGTACTAGTATATTCATTATAATATCCATCCTATAAATGACAATTTCACCATATGTGTGTACGTATGACTTACCGTCTCCACCTTGTGGGGTATTTTTTTATTCAACACTTCATCGTTTGGATGGGTATAATAAGGAGTATAATTGTATAATGAAATAAATATAACATGTTAAGGATTATTTATGTAATGACCCGCGTTTTGAACCGGATTAACAAGCAAATGAATTTGAACTTTTCCAATTACTAAACCGGTCGAATTTAAGATCGGGCATCAGAATGAGTTTTCGAAGGTTTGGGTCCTTCTTTTTAATATTTTTGGATATGGGGGTATTCCTGTTAAGCTTCTCGGGTGGCCTGGGGTGTTTTGGAAGTTCCATAACCTTGTTTTTAAAGTGCTGAAGAGGGCGCACGGTTGGCGCACGGTTTGGAAAACCGTGCGGCCCAAACCGTGCGACCTTATTAAAGGAGGCAGTGGCATGTGCCCGAGCTGCACACAGATTCCCCAAACTGTGCGCCTTGGCCATTCGAGAGATCTTTTGGAGGCAGAAGACTTCATACGGTTTGCACACGGTTTGGAAAACCATGAGGTTCAAATCTTGAGCTCGGGTGTGTTTTAGGTATTTGATTAAAAATAAAATAAAAAGAAAATTAAATAAATTAAAAACCAAAAACATAAAATATTCTCCCTCCCCTTATCTCAGTAGACCCGCGACACCCCTATGGAGGGCTCTCCCCTGCCGCGACGCATGAAGCCACGAACCTCCCTCTTCCCTTCATTTTCTTCACCGATTTCTTGAGGTTTCTTCTCCGAATCGGTGCGGTAAGTCATATCCTGTCCTCTCCTCTCATTCTAGGACAATTTTAGGCCTCCTCTATTCCCTATGTTACACCCCAAGATTCCATGGTACGCTTCTCGCAGAATAATACATTAGTGTGTGTTGTACGCAACTTCAAGTTCTAACACGCACCACAACTAATAAAACTAGCCATTATGAATAGTAATACCCACTTTTTGAAATTTTATACATTTTATTTTTCAAAATGGACTTCATTTTTGGATTTGGATTATTGAATTTAGCTTAGGGTGAAATTTTGTTACTTTTCGAATAACTTTTATATTTTTCTGAATAGTGAAAATTACTAAATTTTAATTAAAAACAACTTTTTTAATAAAAATAATTAATATTGATAAAATTTGAATTTTAGTGGTTTTAAAGTATACTTAGAATATAGTTTTACCATTTAATACAATTTTGGTCATTGGACATAATTTCACAATTAAACCGGACATAAAAAAGTATCAATCTTTTTATAGTTATTATATCTTAAAAACACATTTTTTGTTTTGACAGCGTGAATTAATTTTAAATTAATATCTGCCACTTCTGTGTTTTGAATTTGGAATAATGGATTCCATATTTGGAATCAGGATTTCCAAATTTCGTAAATAGGTAACTTTTATTTTTAAACATTTTGAATAATTACATTGGTAAATATTTTATTTACCGTGGTTGAAGGTAAATCTGGTAAATTGGGGTTAAAAAATAATATTATAATAATAATAAATTACCCTAAAACGTGCTATAACCTTATTGGTAGATACATTTCCAACCATGGTCATATTTGGGTATATTTGGGGACCCCATAGAGCCACTTTTAGGTTATAGGGACACTTTATATTAATTATGTTAAAGTAAATACAAAAATGACAGAAGCTTATATCTTTTAGAAACAAATTTTTTACATAGGGTTATATATGTTGGATTTTAGATTACAAATATTCATTAGAAATTTAAAACTAATTATTACATAATATTATTTTATTTATAATTTTTAGACTTTTAAAAAGTAAAAATACATATGCCACAATAATGATGCAATATTTTCTTTATTAATGAAAGAATCAAATAATTGATATTATAAATGTTAAAATAAATATTATTTCAATGTTTTGATGACATAAAAGAAATTTATTGTTCAATATGACATGTTAGGATTTCTTAAATGAATTGTTTTCAAATTAAAAAAGTTCTTAAGACTTTAACAAAAATCAATTATTAAGTAGTGTCAAAATTGACATAAATGAGTTTTTAAAACAAATATTATATTATTAATTTATATTCTATTCCTAAAAATCTAAGGATCAGCCAGAGGACTTATATCATTATTGGTGTATCATTAATGGACCACTTTTGAGTCTCTTCGATGTATATAGTGAGTTTATTAACTATATAATATAAAAACACAAAGTTACATGGTAAGTGTCAAACTAATTAACTAAGAGTTAAAACTAAAAGATAAGCTTAATATAATGAACCAATCCTCTCTAAATTCTATTGGTTGAGTGGTTATCGACCGCTACTCACCTTAAACTTTTAATGATACGCTTTGGAGCCATTATAAACTGAATATAAATTTATTATAAAATAATACTTTATTTTTTTCCTATGGTGCCCCTCCCCCCCTTATAAAAGGACACCACTTCTAACCAATTCTTAATACCTTAAAAGGCTTTTGGCTTGGCCAAAATCTGCCCACATATACTACCAACTTCCCTAACATTATCCTAGAGGCCTTATTTTGATCATAAATCCTTCCTATAGAGCCCTTTTGATCAAATAAAAACGAAGAACCCGAAGAAGAGGTAATGTTTTCAAGACCCTTTTTCAAGTTCCTTTCTTATTCAACTTCTTATTCTTTGTTATTACATTTAAAAAATAATAAATCCAGTATCTTCTATATACTGTTATGTTATTATAAATATAGAACATCCAAATTCATTATTCTATCCATCCCTTGAATGAAATGTCACAATACGTGGGTACGTACGGCCTACCATCTCCACGTCGTTGTGTAAATTTTATTCAATATATTATTATTTAGAAGGGTATAATAATGAAGTAAAATTTATGTAAATAATAAATATAACATGATAATGATTCTGTATATATGATATACCATCCAATTATATGTTATTTTTATATCAAAAGAATGAAATTTTCACTCGTGCGTACGTACGAACTACCGTCTCCAAAAACGCGATGAGATTCATTCCCCATCTTATCCATTCAAGACTAAATTTTATTTGATGAATAAAAATAATTTTTAGAGACATGATATCATTCTGGATATGAATAATATACATCCCATCGATAACAAATACGGCTCTCATAACAAATAATATAAAGGAAAACGAATCCGTTAACACACGAAACGACGATAATACTAAGATATTATAAACAAATAAATGTTAAAAGATCATATATGATATAATATTAATGTAAATTATTCTTGTGTAATTAAATAAAAATTATTTCACCATTATACCGGAGGTTAACCTACCGTATACCAAGGAAAATGTACAATATAAGGGGTATCTTATCTAACTTTTAATTTCGTGAGATTTCTATTGTTCACCACTTATTTATTGCATGGGGTGTGTGTACTACTCGTGATTGAATTCATTGTGTAATAAACATTAATTTATGGATATTTAAATCATCATCGTATTATCCTTCTTTCATGGGTGTATGTTTCGTAAGTTACCAAATTGATAAGGGAATTTGAAATTTCAATTTCCATTCATTCGGCTTTACGCATACATCATTGATTATTTTAATCCAAGATTATGTGTGGAATCAATATTAATTTTATTATGTCATAATTTCCACTCCCATTTCTGTGGATATACTTTTTATACAGATAATAACTCCATTGGTAAATTCTCAAGTCATCGGTATGAACTTAATAACAGTAATTTTTACTCAATCTCGATTTGTAGAGTTAAACATCCAATTTATTGGTGTTGTTCTTACAAGAATAAGTGTAAATGTACATTGATAGTTTTACACTAAATATCCAATCATATTGAGTGTATTTATATTTTTCACACATAATTATGTCATCTATTTATCCTTAACCTAATCATACGACCTTTATGAGAGATTTCATCTCAATTCACATTCTAATGAGACACCTTTGTTGTTATACACCAAATTACTTTTATATCGTGTATATAATGTACTTTGACATAGTATATCATGAATACCTTTATTCTCATTATATTACAATGTTTTTATTACCTCAATTATTTTTATTCAATTGTCTCTATTTTGGTTAGGAATTCTAACTAAAATACAATTTTAAAATGTTTTAAAGATTTATTATTCTAAATATTTCTCATTAATGTCCATGTTATAAAAATGGTTTTAAGGATTTTTTATATGGACATTAAAGTTTTAAAATGAAAATTTCTTTTAAAAGTTTCAAATTGGTATGGGACACTTTGATTCAAAAATCTATTTTAAATGGCTTCTTTACAGATAATGTGACTTTTAAATGTCTTCAAGAAAAAGGGTGATATTTCTCTCAATAGTTTAATTATTATTTTAAACTATGTCAACATCCTTCATTAATATCGATTGAGGTTAATCTGATAAAATAAAATCTTCCATATTGTATTTAATGAGTTATGTTTGACTCTCGATGTGCTATTTGTATACCATTCATGGTTTTTGGTTAAAGTATTGACATTTCATATGCTAGTTTTAATATGAATGTTTATGTTATGTTTCAAATATTTCATACGAGGAATGTGTTGGACTTAGTATGTGATGGGTGGAGCCCGCTATAGCTCCTCGATGCATCAATAGGTCTCATGAGACAAACTAGTGTCTTGGCACGAGGCCTTGACAAAATTTTATTTATAGTCTTGGCACGAGGCCTTTTCTACGTGGTGATGATAGTATGGAATTATGCATTCCGTAATTATGAATGTGGTTATTGATATTGCATGTGATTATTCGACTAATATAATATCCATGTTAATAAGTAAAAGGCATTATTTCATTTTATCTTTTCCATATTTTACTGAAGTTCAAGTTTAAAAGGTTTCTATTTTAGTTATACATTGCCTTAAGTGTTTATAATTATCTATGAAAGCTTATGCTATATTGTTATCCTTACTTAGCATCTGAGCTCACCCCTTTGAATATTTTATTTTTCCCAGGATGTGAAGAAGTAATTTATGAATGACTTGTAGGGATAGTATGAGGGGATATGATGACAAGATGTTTTTGTAGTTTTTTTACCTTATTATTTAATGTAAGACTTATGAATATATCCAGTGTTTCCAAGACTACTAAACTAATAGGTCTTTCGATACATGATCCTTTTTTATCATACCAATGTTATGTAATAATGCATTGACTCTGGGTAACTGGGGTCGGGGGGTTACAGTTGGTATCAGAGGAAGTTTAGTACAAATCATGGGAGATATATTTAGTTAAACTCTGATTAGAGCACATAGCCTTAATATAGACTTTGAGGATTAAAAGAGAAGAACTTCCTAGAATTTTGGTATTGTAGAGATTTTGTGAGTTTTCCAAGCAATACATCCCTGTCTGGATACAAGCAGGTAGAGGCGGCTCTAGCATAGATGTACCTAGGGGTAAAACCTGAAAACACCGCTTTGAGCTAGACTTGAATGGGAACTGGTGCACGACAACGGGCCTTGCTCCACTCTTGGCTACGACACTCCCGGGGAATATGCTTAGGATAATTTACATTTTATTTAAAAACTGATTTGAAATATTATATATAAGATGAGAGTAAATGACCTTGGTTAATCCTAATGTGTTTCAAATTAAGAATATGATGACATGATATTCTCTAAATGATATTATGAGTACTATTACACACACAATGATTTCTGGTTTTAGATAATGGCTGGATTCCAAGGAAGTCATAGTGACTTTAAGAATGATTTACTAGGTGGGAACAGTTGTGGAAATGAGAAGCAAAATGGAATGTTGATAGGAGTAAAAGAAATCGTCTTCATTACAAATCAAATTTTCAAAAATATGATCAACAATATATATATTAACCAATTCCCGGACTCAAAAAAGAAGAGAAATGTGATTAATGATAAGAGATCCAGCAGTGGAGGCTATGGTGAAAGGAATCCTCAATTTCCATCATGCAGGAAATGTGGAAGGAGACACCTGAAAAGGTGCCTCAATGGAACAATGAAATGCATTAAATGCAGGAAGGAAGGACATAAAGTGAAGAATTCCCGAATAAAAAGGAAGGGTATTATAGAAGAAGATAAAAATGGTCCCAAGAATCCATTCATAGTCAGTTTCCATAAATGTAGGGGACCTGGCCATTACCCGAGTGAATTCCCTATTCTATAGGATATGTTCTTGGTCAAAGAAGATTCTATGTGGAAATAAATTGTTGGAGAAATGTTTAAAAAGTATTAGTGCTCCTAGTTGATGGGTTTACTTAGGAATAATTTTCTCTTGTATTTGTAACCCTACAGTTTTCCATGTGAGAATGACATTTGAGGAAGAATTATCGTTTCTCTTGTGGATATAGTTATAAATATCCATTTGGTTTTATATGATCATTTGGTTTGAGGCAGTTACAAGTTATTATAATTTGGGATGAAAATGAAAGGTATGAGATAACATTTGTGGTTAAATTATGTTATGGCTATTTTGAGGAATTTATCTCATTTTGGTAATGCTATAAAATATAGTTTTTGAAAAGGAAAATACGTAGACCGTGTGAGAACCCATCGCGTCAGCCAAAGTTGTGGGAATCAAACCCACAACCAAAGTGTGATTGGGATTTATCTCCTACCACTAGACTATGTGAATTCCCTGGTTAGTGGGACTATTATTTTTAGTTAAATGATTTTATTGATCAATAATAATTTTATTTGTAATCTTATGTCTTATCAAATGAATACCTTTAGTATAGGAAAATGATTTGTTGATTAAGTGATAAATGTTATTTTGGAAGATGTTCTCTTTTTTTGAACACTATATGCCCAAGGAAAATAGAATAGTATGGGATTTCATTTGAGGAGTAATGGTGGATTTTTATCTATGTTTTTATTGTCGATTTATAGTGATTTGGGTTATTTATGGAAATGATTAACCTATAAAAGAGAATATGTGATTAGGTTAATTACTTTTAAGTATGTGACTTTAATAGTAATTGATGTCATTTGGAGATACCATTTAACATGGAAGGCTACATAACCAAATTCTTCTATGTTTTGAGTTTCAATATTATTTTGGATTTTATTAAAGGATTTTAAGGACAATTCTTTATTAAATCCTATTTATTTAACTTTGGGGTATTGTTGGTTTAATTTTTGAAATTAAGATTACTTTTTCTTTATCTAATGAAATAACCTTTTGGGGGATCTTCAGATCATATACTAACCATTTTGGTTTTTATTAATCTCTAAAGATAAGTTAAATATATAGTTTATTCTTCGTGGATCATGTGATTCTATAAGAATTTTATTTTAGATCTTCTAGAGTGACCAAGTCTTCTGGAATACTCATCGTTTAAAAATGAGTTAGTAGTAGAAATTTATTAAAGAACGAAACATTCAAAAAAATTAATTATATCTCTTTATGTTCTTAGTCAATCTCAGAAATGAATTCCTCATCTTTATGTAATGTAACTTTAAAAAATAAAAATAAAAATGTTCTTCGTTTAATTTTCCTACTGGGAAACTAATGACCATTTGTCCCATCAAAAGTTTGTGGTTTTATTATTGTTTACTTTCTACTAATCATGTTTTCTATCCCTCTCCATTAGAACAAGACACTTATTTTATCATCCATATCCATGTTTTTCTACATGGAATCCTAGAATAGGTTATCTTGGGTGACCTTTGTACTTGTCTTTCTTTCTTTTAAAGTGATAGTTTTATTGAATATTTTTTCCGATGTGGGACTTTCCATTATATTCCCAAGCCCAATTTTAAAAATTGTGAGGACTCAATTTATTGAATGAGGGGATAATTTAACACCCCAAGCTCCCATGGTACGCTTCTTGCTGAATAATATAGTAGCATGTTTTGTACACAACATCAAGTTCTAACACACTCCACAACTAATAAAACATACCGTTATGAATATTAATAACCACTTTTTGAAATTTTATACATTTTATTTTTCAAAATGGAATTCACTTTTGGATTTGGAATATTGAATTTTTCTTAGGGTGAAATTTTGGTACTCTTCAGATAACTTTTATATTTTGATGAATAGTGAAAATTACTAAATTTTAATTAAAAACATATTTTTTAATAAAAATAATGAATAGTGATAAAATATAAATTTTAGTAGTTTAAGTATATTTATAATATATTTTTACCATTTATTACAATGTTGGTATTTGGACATAATTACACAAATAAACCGGACATAAACAAATATCAATCTTTTGATAGTTATTATATCTTAAAAACACGCTTTTTGTTTTGACAGCGGGAATTAATTTTAAATTAATTTCTGCCACTTATGTGTTTTGAATTTGAAATAATGGATTCCATATTTTTAATCAGGATGTCTAAATTGTGTAAATAGGTAACTTTTATTTTTAGACATTTTGAATAATTACTTCGGTAAATATTTTATTTACCATGGTTAAAGGGTAAATCCGGTAAATAGGGGTTAAAAAATAATATTATAATAAAAATAAATTACCCTAAAACGAGGCCTAACCTTATTTGTGGATAATGTTCCGTCCATGGGCATCTTTGGGTCGATTTTGGGACCTCATGGAGCCACTTGTAGGTGATAGGGACACTTTATATTAATTAAGTTAAAGTAAATACAAAAATGACATAAGCTTATATCATTTAGAAAAAAAACTTTATATAGGGTTATATATGTTGGATTTTAGATTATAAATATTCATTATAAAGATAAAAATATTTCTTACCTAATGGTATTTTATTTATAATTTTTATACATTTAAAAAGTAAAAATACATATGACACAATAATGATGCAGTACTTTCTTTATTAATGAAAGAATCAAATAATTGATATTATAAATGCTAAAATAAATATTATTTGAAAGTTTAGATGACATAAAAGAATTTTATTGGTTAATATGACATGTTATTATTTCCTAAATGAATTTTTTTAGAATTAATAAAGTTTTTACGACTTTAAAAAAATCAATTATTGAGTAGTGTCAAAATTGACATAAATGAGTTTTTTTAAAAGAAATATTATATTATAAATTTATATTCTATTCATAAAATTATAAGGTTCGGACAGAGGAATTATATCATTATTTTTGTATCATTAGTGGACCACTTTGGGGTCTCTTTGTTGTATATAGTGAGTTTATTAACTATATAATATAAAAATACAAAGAGACGTGGTAAGTGTCCAACTAATTAATTAAGAGTTAAAACTAAAAGATAAGTTTAATATAATGACCCAATACTGTCTAAATTCTCTTGGTTTAGTGGTTTTCTACCCATACCCACCTTAACCTTTGAATAATACACTTTGGAGCCATTAGAAACCAAATATGAATTTATTATAAAATAATACTTTAATTTTTTCCTAAGGTGCCTCTCCTCCCCCTTAAAAAAGGACACCACTTCTAAACAATTATTCACACCTTCTAAGCCTTTTGTATCAGCAAAAATCTACCCAAATATCCTCGAAAATTACCTAACTTAATCCTAGAGGACATATTTTGATCAGAAAGCTATCCTAAGAAGCCCTTTTGATCAAATCAAAAGGAATAACCTAAAGAAGAGGTAATGTTTTCACCACCCTTTTTCAAGTTCATTTCTTCTTAAACTTCTTCTTCTTTGTTATTTCCTTTATAAAATAATAACTCTAGTATCTTATATATACTGTGATGTTATTATAAATATCGAACAACCAAATTCATTATTCTATTTATCCCTTGAATGACATGTCACCATACGTGCGTACGTAAGGCCTAATGTCTCCACGTCGTGGTGTATATTTTATTCAAAATATTATTATATAGATGGGTATAATAATGATGTATAATTCATGAAAATAATAAATATAACATGATAATGATTCTGTCTATATGATATAACATCCAATTATATATTATTTTAATATCAAAAGAATGAAATTTTCGCTCGTGCGTACGTACGGACTACCGTCTCCACGAACGCGATGAGATTCATTCCCCATCGTATCCATTCAAGACTAAATTTACTTTGATGAATAAAAATAATTTTTAGAGAGATTATATCAATCTGAATATTAATAAGATACATCCCATCGATAAAAAATACGGCTCACATAACAAATAATATAAAGGAAAACGAATCTGTTAACACCCAATGCGACGATAATAATAAGATATTTTAACAAATCATTGTTAAAAGATCATATATGATATCATATTAATGTAAATTATTCTTCTGTAATTCAATAACAATTATGTAACCATTATACATATGGTTAACCTACCTCCGACCAAGGAAAAAGTACAAAGTAAGGGGTTTCTTATCTCACTTTTAATTTCATGAGATTTCCATTGTTCACCACGTATTTATTGCATGTGGTGTCTGTACTGCCCGTGATTGTATTCATTGTATAATAAACTTTAATTTATGGATATTTACATCATCATTGTATTATCCTTATTTCATGGGTGTATGTTTTGTAAGTTACCAAATAGATATGAGAATTTGAAATTTCAATTTCCATTCATTCGGCTTCACGCATACTTCATTGATTATTTTCATCCATGATTATGTATAGAATAAATATTCATTTGATTATGTCATAATTTCCACTCCCCTTTCTATGGATATACTTTTGATACACATAATCACTCCATTGATAAATTCTCAAGTCATCGGTATGAACTTGATAAGATTAATTTTTACTGAATCTCGATTTGTTGAGTTAAACATCCAATTCATTGGTGTTGTTTTTACAAGAATAAGTGTGAATGTACTTTGATTTTTTTAAACTGAATATCCAATCATATTGGGTGTATTTATATTTTTCACACATAATTATGTTGTTGATTTATCCTTAACCTAATGATACGGCCTTTATGAGAGATTTCATCTCAATTTACATTCCATTGAGACTCCTTTGTTGTTATACACAAAAAAACTTTTATATGGTGTATATAATGTACTTTGACATAGTATATCATCAATTCCTTTATTCACTTGACATTACAAAGTTTTTATTACTCAATTATTTTTATTCAATTTTCTCTCTTTTGGTTAGGAATTCTAAATAAAATATCATTTTAAAATGTTTTAAAGATTTATTATTCTAAATATTTGTCATTAATGTCCATGTTATAAAAATGGTTTTAAGGATTTATTTATATGGACATTAATGTTTTAAAATCAAAATTTATTTTAAAAGTTTCAAAGTGGTACGAGACACTTTGATTAAAAAATCTATTTTAAATGGCTTCTTGATAAATAATGTGACTTTTAAATGTTTTCAAGAAAAAGGGGGATATTTCTCTCAATATTTTAATGATTATTTTAATATATGTCAATATCCTTCATTATTCTTGATTGAGGTTAATATGATACAATAAAATCTTCCATATTATATCGAATGTGTTATGTTTGACTCTGGATGTGCTATTTTTATACCATTCATGGTTTGTGGTTAAAGTATTGACATTTCGTATGCTAGTTTTAATAAGAATGTTTATGTTATATTTCAAACTTTTCATATGAGGAATGAATTGGACTTATTAGGTGAAAGGTGGAGCCCGCTATAGCTCCTCGATTCATCGGTAGGTCTCTTGAGACAAACTAGTGTCTTGGCATGAGGCCTTGACAAAATCTTTTTTGTAGTCTTGGCACGGGGCCTTGGCTATGTGGTGATGATAGTCTGGTATTATGCATTCTGTCATTATGAAAGTGGTTATTGATATTTCATGTGCTTATTCGACCAGTAGAATATCCATGTGAATAAGTAAATGGCATTATTTCATTTTATCTTTTCCATATTATGCTGAAGTTCAAGTTTAAAATCCTTTTCTTTTAGTTAAACATGTCCTTAAGTGTTTATAATTCTCTATGAAAGCTTCTACTATATTGTTATCCTTACTGAGCATATGAGCTCACCCCTTTCAATGTTTTATTTTAACCAGGATGTGCAAAAGTAATTTATGAATGACCCGCAGGGATATTATGAGGGGATATGATGACAATATGTTGTTGTAGTTTTTTACCTTATGATGTAATGTAAGAATTATGAATATATATAGTGTTTCCAAGACTACTAAACTAATCGGTCTTTCGAGACCTGATCAATTGTGATCATGCCAATGTTATGGAATAATGCACCAACTCTGGGTAACTGGGGTCAGGGCGTTACACCCTAATCTAATTCGGCCGAACCCCCCATGGTTATGGTTTTGTTTAATTCATTTTGTTCTTTCTTCCATTTGTTCTAGGGTTATGCGGAAAGACTCTCAGGACCTCGTGGGTGCGCGTCTGATGTCTGCCGCCAAAGGTGAGGTGGGTTGCAGTGATTTGGATCTACCAGTTTGATTCCAAGGTAAGGGTTTTACCCATTCATGGTGTTCGTAGCTTCTAAATTATTACGTTAGTTGTTCTAAAGGGTCCTGGTATTTTTTTCTTAGTGCACTGGACCTTTGGAGTTGGTTTTGTTTCGCCGGAGCTTAGGCGGCTCACCTGCATGGGCATAGGTTTGTATTTATATGTATGTGGGTTCCCCCGATATGTGTATATTCGTCCATGGAAGCGAATATACACGTACGAGGCTAGTTTTCCCCATTTCATATATAAAAGTGCCTGCGCAGGTGAGCGAAGACAGGTGTATGTGTATAAGAATATGTGTAAGGATCCTCTTGGGCACGTTCATGGCCATGCGGGGCATCTGCATAGAGGATATGTTTCCTTATACGTATGTGAAATCACATATGCCCCGTGGGGGAGCAGCAATGGTATCTTTAGTTAGAAAGTGACAAGAGCCAGAGTGGGCATGTGGATCCACCATGAGGTAGGGTCACTCACCTTGCCCTTTTATTTAAATTAAAGTAATAAAGAGTTATTTATACAAGCTAGTCTTGAATAAGTGCTTCTGTGAAAATAGTGTGAATTGCAGGAATAATATAAAATGGTTGTTTACTCACTAAAAAACGATTTAATAATAAAACCCCTTGATAATAGGTGCACTATCTTCAAGATAAAAGTAGGAAGTAGAATCCTATGCTTTCCTGCTAAATTATTGTTATGCTTTGTTGAAACTTGAATGAAATGGATTAGGATGGTAAGACCATGCCTTAGGATAATGGAATAAGCACAACCTATGTTTTTGGAATGGGTCTAGTGAGTGGGACTTACCTAGGAGTATTCCCTAGCACCTCTTAATGCCTTTTAAATACATATATGTATTTGGAATGATAATGAATGAAATAATAATGAAATGGGGGTTAGCCAATACCGTATATGAGCAGGTTGTCTCATGTACCTTATATCAATGGGAAGAATGTGATAAATGATGTGATTATGTGTTATTGTTAGAGGGAAATGCCATGTTTTATTGATATGAACAATATAAGAAGTGTATGGATTATAAACCATGCTAATTAAATGATTATGCTTCGGGCTAGGGGTAGACCGTGAGAGCTACCCTTTGACACAACTTCGGGCTAGAGGAAGACCGTGAGAGCAACCCTAATTAAATGATACAGCTTCAGTCCAGGGGTAGACCATGAGAGCTCCCCTTTGACACGACTTCGGGCTAGGGGAATACCGTTAGATCTCCCCTAATTAAATGATATAACTTTGGGCTAGGGGTTGATTATGAGAGCTCCCCTTTGACATAGCTTCGGGCCAGGGATAGACTGTGAGAGCTTCCCCAAGGTTGGGCCCGGATTAGGATCGACCGTGCTGCTCCTGGGTTAAGGATGTTTGTGAGTTATGTCCAGGTCCTACCCAACGTATTATATATATATATGGTGACATGACCAGGTTACTTTACCGGCAATGATCCGAAGCTGGTATAGCCTTCAGGTTTCCTTCGGGGAAACCGGGACGGGTGTTGTTGTTCTTTATTGTTCTGTTTATCGAATCTTGATATACCTGCTTACTGTTTAAATCACTACTACAATATCTGGATTGTGTGAGACACTGGTGGTGCTGACCTACTGAGATTTATATATCACACCCTACTCAGGTCTCCATTGCACTGGGGTACCCAAGTAGACCTTTCTTATTTGCAGAACCTAGGTTGGCTGCTATGTTGTTTGTACCTGGGGAGTTAGGAGCAAAGGACAAAGAGGGATATTGGGATGCTCAGGAGATCGCCCGTTGGGCTTTGCTGTCTTTTATTCATTTCTTTTATATTAAATTGAAAGCATGATGTATTGTTTACTGCTTTCCATATCTGTATCATCATCCCTGTATTGTGACAAGTGGTGTTTGCCACCTTTTATATAAGTGATCACTATCTGTCTTCCGCTGCTGTGTGTTAACTGTTTATCTATTACTTCTTATGCTAATTTAATGTTTCACTTTGATAATACCACTGTGAAACTCTGATAAGAGGGTATAGTTTGCAAACTATCACCTCCCAACACCCTCACTTCTATTCAGTAGACTCTAGCGTACGGGGAGACGCGCTTGAGGCCATGTGGTGACCGGTCCTGCCATCGGTTTGATGGTGCGCTGGGATGGGATGTTACAAACTGGTATCAGAGGAGTTTTTTCTTCTGATTTGTTTTACTGTTTGGTGACATTAGATAGGGATAGGAAGGAATTGGAATTTGGTAATGAGCTGGGTTTGGGATTGGCCACCCCATGCATAGGGAAAATCCAAATTACCTCGAATGGAATTATTATTTTAAGAATTTTGATTATTACAGTTGATTTGATTTTACCGTTGGGTGACACACATGTTTTCTATTGATACTGTTGATGCAATTTTGCATTCTATTTCTGTTGCAACCCGATGATATGAGGGTAAGATACCTCATGCATCATATAGGCACACTGTTAGAAATAACATGCCATGCCATCTAGGATTCATTATTAATGTCTGTTGTTGTGATAGGTGACGTGGTAGTTATTCCATGATTCTGTGATATAGCATGTTCTGTGTTACTGCTTATGATACCATACTGTTTTTGGTTAAGATAAAATTGGTTTCTTTTGCTAAATTAAGTGATTGCAATTATGATAGGATCCAATTTTCAGTCATAAAGTGAATGGGCACCTTATGGCTGGGAAAGGGTAGCCTGCATAATTGAATTACCATTAAAATAGATTCAAAATTTTAAATTGTAAAATGAATTGAAATTGGTTTTGATTAATGGGAGCCAAATGCCAAACTATAAAGTTTATGGGCGCTTTACAGATTGGTAGGTGGCCACCCGTATGACTGGATGATTGCTTTTTAGAATGTTTAATTCTAGGATGTAATTTCTTTCGTGTAACAGGAGCCAAATTT
Source organism: Viscum album (assembly GCA_963277665.1). Lineage (NCBI taxonomy): Eukaryota > Viridiplantae > Streptophyta > Magnoliopsida > Santalales > Viscaceae > Viscum > Viscum album. The sequence goes on along the minus strand of OY728153.1, from coordinate 283,189,731 downwards.
CAACCCATGGAGTGTATGGGCACTTCATGAGTTGTAAAATGGAAACCCATGATGAATATATGACCAGATTATTTGTGAAAGGTTTACTTACAGTAAAAGTTGTTTGGGTTTTATTTCACGTGAATGGTTTTGTTAGGACCCTCGTAGGTCGACTATTTTGTTAAAAGGAATTTATTATGATAAATTTACGGAATAAGACGGGATGTCTGATAAATTTTTAATTGTTAAAAGGGAGTTTGATGAGACTGGACTGCTTTGCCTTGAGTTGTTTTTTAATTATCAAGTTCCTAGTGACTTTTGGGTTTCGAAAGGTTACTTGAAGTTTTGAATTTAATCTTTTAATGTGATTCAAAGAATGAACGTGAATAAATATAAAGGGCTTGGAAAAGGAACCTATAGCGGTGTCCTCTGTTGAAACCTCGTGTGAGGGTAAGTAAAGTATTTCTTGAGAGTGCCTTGGAATGGAACCTTACACGTTTTCCGTAGGCTATTTTCTATTAATAATGACGTTAAATGTTAGGCTTTGAGCCTGATGACTTTTTTTGGGCATGACCAAGTGCTTGGGTCGATTTTGTTTTTCGTGAGGGGCTAGCCCATGGTAGGTAGCGCCCTGAGAGCTTATTTTCTTGTCTTGTTCGGTGAACATTCTGAAGTTTGGTACTTTTCGGGTACTATTTTCCCATGTAGGACTTCTAGTTCTAATGACTCCCTTGTTTAGATGGGTGGTCATACTTCTTTTGACCTTGTTAAGGGATTGATCATCAGGTAATGCTCTGTACCAGTTGGTTGGACATGCCTCGGGCATGGTCGGTCGCCTTGTTGGTTGTTTGAACCTTTCTTTTTGCGTAGTAATGGATGAATTGACATGTCATCACCCTAGTCAATGGTCGTATAGGGTGATAAGACTTTCGATTAAATCTCTTGTGCTACTGTGTACGGTCTCGGGTCATCTCCATGGTAGAGTGACCTGAGAGTTTAAGAATCAAGTTGTCCCAATTCATGGGATGTTTTTCGGAAGACTCGGGTGGTTGACACACTGGTCTTGTTGCTTTGGTTTTCTTGTACGTTGGACGTGGTGATCGTGGCTCAGATGAGCGATGCACGTCCATTCAGTTAATTACGAACAAGTCTTCTTATGAGCATCTTGTCTTTCTATTTTCGATGAATCCGACCCTTCTGAGGTGGGAAGTGTCATGCCAGTTGAGTAAAGAGTGTCCTTTCGTGTAGAAGGAACACATCAGGAATGACCATTTCCGAATGGTCGAGTTTGTTTGAATACCTTTGAGGCATTCTAGTGTCGTTGTGTGTCGATGCTTGCTGGGTAGCAAGACTTTGATCTAGTTGGCAGTGTATGCAACCCATTTTGAGAAACACCGTCAACTGTGGAGGAATCTGGTGCTAAATTGTGAACGATCATGGAATGACTTGTGTGGAAAAAAGGGCATTTTGATCTATTTATAAATCTTGAGGTGTCGGTAGAAGAAGTCAGGTCTGATCTTTAAAGTCGACCAGTGGTGGTTTTTCTATTCTCCTTTCCAGTTTTTGGGTATAAATAACTTGAATCCATTTTCAATCCTCTTAGTGTACTCTTCTACGTGACGATCTTGTCCCCTATCTTGCTTTCGTCCTGGATGCGCAAAGAGAGCGTCAGTCTTATGCGGCACAAATGATTTCAATGGCTATTGAACTCTTTTTGTTGTTCCCTTTTGGCATTTCATAGAGAATGAGTGGTTTCTCTTCGTGGTTTCATCTAAGATACGTCATCGGGAGTCGGGTATGAGCTTCAGTGAACGTTCTCGTGATAAGTGTGAAATTCCTTGGGAGAAGGCATCGTTGTTCATCTTATAAATCAACGGCCATATAAGCCGTGCAACTTCTTAAATAGTCAATTGGAGTGTCTTGAATCTTTTCGACATGGGTTTAGAGGTCGATGGGGAAATATAGCATTTGATCATTTAAAAACCATTCTAGGTTCATCATTGGAATGCTTAGAGCGTGCTTTTGAAACATAGTTCAAAAGGTGGTGGAGCTATCGTTTGAGTTTTGACTGCTTAACGTTAAAATTCTAAGGTGGGATGTACCTTTGATTGGTTGATTAATGAGACGACGATGTGATCATGTCTCATTTAAAATGGGCTTGGGTAAGAGCTTTCATGTTGGTTCGTTTGGAGAATGAGCGTTGACTCGGGGTTTGACGGCTTAAGTGTTGCGTGCTTAAGTGGATGATCCTGGAGCGTTGAACGTTTGGAAATGTAACGCGATCGTTTGAATAGAGATTCACGACCCTTATTGGTTGAGTGAGGTGTGTGTTGTTACCAATGGCTTCTCGGGGATGAGAAGTTCTAAGGTGGGAAGGTTGTAATGACCCGCGTTTTGAAACGGGTTAAAAAGCGAAGGAATTTGAACTTTTCCAATTACTGAACTGGTCGAATTTATGATCGGGCTTCAGAATGAGTTTCTGAAGGTTTGAGTCCTTCTTTTACATGTTTTTGGATATGGGAGAATTCCCATTAAGTTTATCTTATGGCCCAAGGGGTTTCGGAAGAGCTGGACCCTTGTTTTTAAAGTGCTGTAGAGGGTGCACAATTGGCGCACAGTTGGCGCACGGTTTGGAAAACCGTGTGGCCCAAACCATGCGGCCTTATTAAAGGAGGCAGTGGCATGCGCACGGTCTGTGCACGGTTTCCCCAAACTGTTCCCCTAGCCCGTGCGAGAGATCTTGTGGAGGTAGAAGACTCCGCACGGTTTGCGCATGGTTTGGCAAACCGTTCGGGTCAAACCGTGCACTCGGGTGTGTTTTAGGTTTTCTATAAAAATTAAAATAAAAAAAAAATTAAATAAAGTAAAAACCTAAAACCTAAAATACTCTCCCTCCCCTTCTCTCGGCAGACCCGCAAAACCCCCAAGGAGGGCTCTCCCCTGCCGCGTTGCACGGAGCCACAAACCTCTCTCTTCCCTTCATTTTTCTTCTTAGATTTCATGAGGTTTCTTCTCCGAATCTTCAGGGTAAGTCCTCTCCTATCCTCTCCTCTCGTTCTTTGCCGATTTTCGGCCTCCCCATTGCCGTAATCAAATTCGGTTGAACCCCCCATGGGTAGGTTATTGTTTAATTCGTTTTGTTGTTGCTTCCGTTTGATCTAGGGTTATGCGGAAGGACTCTCAGGACCTCATGGGTGCACGTATGATGTCTGCCGTCGAAGGCGAGGTGTGTTGCGGTGATTTCGATAAACCAGTTTGATTCCTAGGTAAGGGTTTTACCCATTCTTGGTGTTCGTAGCTTCTAAATTATTAACTTAATAGTTATAAAGGGTCCCGGTATGTGTTGCTTAGTGCGTTGGACCTTTGGAGTTGGTTTCGTTTCACTGGAGCTTAGGCGTCTCACCTTCATGGGCATAGGTATGTATTTATATGTACGTGGGTTCCCCCTGTATGCATATATTCGTCCATGGCAGCGAATATTAAAGTACGGGGAATATTTTCCCCATTGTATATTTAAAAGTGCCTACGTAGGTGAGCACATATAGGTATATGTGTATAAGAATATGTGTAAGGATCCTCTTGTGCATGCTCATGGTGATGCAGGGCGTGTTCATAGAGGCTAGGTGTCCTTATTTGAATGTGAAATCAGATATGCCTCGTGGGGGAGCTGCAATGACAACTTTAGTTAGAAAGCACCAAGATCTGGAGTGTACGGGTGGATCCACCTTGAGGTAGGGTCCCTCTCCTTGGCCTTTTATTTAAAGAAATGTAATAAAGAGTTATTTCTACAAGTTAGTCTTGAATAAGTGCTTCTGTGAAAATAGTGTGAATTGTAGGAATATGATAAAATGGTTGTTTGGTCACTATACTAACGATTTAATAATAAAACCCCTCAATCTAAGGTGCGCAATATTCAAGATAAAAGTAGGAAGTAGACTCTTATTCTTGCCTGGTAAACTCTTGTATGATTTGGCGAAACATTAATGAAATGGATTAGGATGGTAAGACCATGCCTTAGTATAATGTAATAAGCATGACCTATGTTTTTGGAATGGGTCTAGTTAGTGGGACTTACCTAGGAGTTGTCGTTAGCACCTCATAATCCTTTTTAAATCCTTATATGTCTTTGAAATGAAAATGAATGGAATAAGAATGAATTGGGGGTAATCCAATACCTTACATGAGCGGGTTGCCTCATGTAACTTATATCAATGTGATGAATATGATAAATGATGTGATTATGTGTTATTGTGGGATGGAAATGCCATGTTTTATTGATATGAACGTTATAGGAAGTGTATTCCTTATAAACCATGCTAATTAAATGATTAATCATCAGGCCAGGGGTAGACTGTGAGAGCTCGCCTTTGACATGGCTTCGGGATAGGGACAGACCGTGAGAGATACCCTAATTAAATTATACAGCTTCGGTCCAGGGGTAGACCATGAGACCTCCCCTTTGACACGCCTTCGGGCTAGGGGAAGACTGTGAGAGCTCCCCTAATTAAATGATACAGCTTCGGGATAGGGCTAGACCGTGAGATCTCCCCTTTTAAACGGATTCGGGATAGGGGAAGACCATGAGAGATCCACTAATTAAATGATACAGCTTCGGGCCAGGGGTAGACCGTGAGAGCTCCCATTTGACATGGCTTCGTGCCGGTGATAGACTGTGATAGATTCCGCAAGGTTGGGCCAGGAGTAGGATCGAGAGCGCTACTCCTGGGTTAAGGATATCCGTGAGTTCCGTCCCGGTCCTACCCAACGTATTATATATATAAATATATATGGTGACATGATTAGGTTACTTTACCAGCAATGAGCAGAAGCTGGTATAGCTGTCAGGTTTCCTCTGGGGAAAACGGGACGGGTATTGTTGTTCTTTATTGTTCAGTTTCTCGAATATTGCTATACCTGCATACTACTTAAATTACAAATACACTTTATAGATTGGGTTAGACACTAGTGGTGCCGGCCTACTGAGATTTATATCTCACACCTTACTCGGGCCACCATTGCACTAGGGTACACAAGTAGAACATTATTGTTTTTAGGACCTAGGTTGGTTGCTGTGCTGTTTGTACCTGGGGAGTTATGAGCGAAGGACCAAGCGGGAGCTTGGGGTGCCCAGGAGATCGCCTTTCAGGATTTGCAGTCTTTTCTTCATTTCATTTGTATTGTATTGAAAGCATTCTATATTGTTTACTGCTTTCCATATCAGTATCATCATCCCTGTATTGTGACAAGTGGCATTTTCCACCGTTTATATGAGTGATCACTATCTATCTTCCACTGCTGTGTGTTCATTGTTTTTCTATTACTTCTTCCACTACTTTTGTGTTTCACTCGGAGAATACCGCTGTGAAACTCTGTTAAGAGGGTATAGTCTCCCAACTACCACCTCCCGAGACCATCGCTGCTATTCGGCAGCCTCTGGCGTAAGGGAAGTCGCGCTTGAGGCCATGTGGCGATCGGTCCGGCCACTGGTTTGATGGTGCTCTGGGCCTGGACATTACAAATTATATATGATTACATATTATTTGACTATCAATAGAATGGTATTTTCTCTTGTGCATACGTACAGATTACCGTCTCCACAAACACTAGAAGATTCGTTCACTATTGTAACCATTAAAGAACAACATTCATTTTATGACTATAAATAATCTTATGAACTTAATATGTTTCTAAATATGAATAATATACATCTTATCCCTAACAAGCACATATGACGTAACAAAACATACGAAGGAAAATGAATCATTTATCACCTGAAACAGTAATACTACTAAAATATTATTAACAAAAAAATATTAGAAGATCATATATGATATCTTATTTATGTATGTTGATATTATATAATTTAAAAACAATTATTTAACTATTATACATGAGGTTAACATATTTTCCACCAAGGAAAAATATTAGGTAAGGGTTAATTTTACAATCTCTTTATTATTTGAGGGTTTTATTAAGTAAATATCTACTGGGACCTCTTTATCATACACATATATGTTTATTCATAACATTTTTACTATTTACTATACTATAGGTTTAAGTCATTTATACACTTGTTTGAAATTTTATAAAATGTTTTTAATGGAATCTTACCGTCGTTTTCCAAACAAGGTTTTTATGACCTTTTCTACAAATTATGGTGAGAATTGTTTTTAACTTATATGGTAGGTGTGGCTATTTTTTTCTGTTGTAACACCTTCGAAGCATCCATTACAAGATTATAAAAATATTTTAAAAAAAAACGTGTTCTTTTATAATAATGTGACCTTTAAATGATTTCAAAATAGAAATATATATTTCTCTCAAATAGTTTTGATTTCATCAATGTCAACATACTTTAATATATTTTACACTTGTTTGAAGATTATTTATTATGATACAACATTCCATGTTGTATTGAAGGTTTTGAAATATGTTTGACTATGGATGAGTTAATGTTATTCCATTCATGGTGTATGTTAAATGAATTAAAATTTCATATTCATATTTTAATATGATTTTTTTGTTACATTTCAACATTTTCATATGATGAATGAATTGGAATTAATAAGTGACAGGTAGAGATCGCTATAGCTTGTTGATGCATCAGTAGGTCTCATGAGACAAACTAGTGTCTTGGAATAAGGCCGTTAAAAAATTATATTTATTGTCTCTGCCTGAGGCCTTGACTATGTGGTTATGATGTCTGGCATTATGCATTCCATAATTATGAAATTGGCTATTGATATTGCATGTGATTATTCATCTAGTAGAATATCCATGGGAATAAGTAAATGGAATTATTTGCTTTATATATTCTATATTTTGATAAATATTAAGTTTAAATGTCTTGTGAATTAGTCTTATACATTGCCTTGTATTTTTTTCTTATTTAGGAAATTTTCATTTATATTGTTATTCTTACTGATCATCTGAGCTCACCCCATTCTTATGATTTATTTTTTCTAGGATGTGAAGAAGTAAATTATGACATGCCTTTAAGGATAAGCTAAGGGATATTAGTGGGATCTATGGAGACTCAATGTTTTTTATTCATAATGTAAAGTAAAATATATGTATGTCTCTAATACTTCTAAGGATACTGCACTGATTGGTCTTTCGGGACATGGTTCTGGGTATCATGGAAATGTTACATAATAATGCACTGAATCTGGGTAAATGGGGTCAAGGCATTACATTTATTATAATAAATATAATATAAATATATATATTTATTGTAAATCTAGATTATAAATTGGATTCTTTTCAAATTTGGAAAAATAAAATTGTTCTAACTATGCCATAAATAAGGTTTGGAATGTTATAAAAAACTGATCATTTTTATTATAAAATCTCATTCACATATTATTAATTGGCCATATCATGTCTTTTTATTCCTAGATTACTGGAAAATTGTGTACCTACTACAAATTTACATCTCAACCATTAAATGACATGAATTGCAAGGAATTGTATGTAATTTTATTAAAAAAATTATAACATGTTGTCGAAAATATAAATATTGGGTGTAAAATGAATATATTTTTAAAGACGATGCTCATTAAAACATAACGAACAATAAAATGGATAATTTTTTTTTCATTAATTATTTTCATAACTCAAGCATGTTTTTTTCGGCGATAATAATTCTAATTATGAACTATTGAGAACTTATTTGAAGACTTACTGAAAATCAAATAAGGTCCAAATGGGTGTTTAAATTATGATTCAAATAATTTTTATATTTATTATGTATCCCATATTTATACTATTAGTCAAATTATAATTCCATTTATTTTTATATAATTTGATAAAGATTTTACATTTTCATTTTCTCGAACGTTATAAACAATGCTTTTGTTCATGTTCTAGGATAGTGTTTTCATGGTTAATGATATACCTTATGTTTTAGTCCAGCCCTCTCATGGGGTTGTAATTTCACTAGTGACTGTTAAATTTAGGGGTCTATAGATTCATTCAATGGTTCTTATATGGGAAATCATTGATGCATTTGTTTCCTCCATTGCTCATAGCTAACCATATTTAGAATTTCATAATATAAGTGCATTTAGGATCAGTGAATGAGACCCTTCTGGACTTTTACATAAAAAAACATATTTTGGTTGGGGAATCTCTCTTTAAAAGGATGAATATTCAGAACCTCAATTTCCAAAAGAACAAAACAATGTTCCAAGACCATAAAAACATGATCTAAAGGGATTATTATATTGTTACATTATTGTTTTTTAATTACATTATCAATAGTTTCTTTGTTATTAGTATTACGTTATAGAATATTATTTATATTTAGATGTACACATTAACATATAAAATCCATTGATCTGGATGTTTTGGAATATGCTGTAGGTCACATGACAAAAAAATTAAATAATAGAGGATCTCCATTAAATTATGCGATCCAATAACCACTTTATTAAGATCAATGGATATAGTATTAAATTTATTTAGTCCATGAATTCTTCTAAAGGTAAAACTAAAAAGATAATTCTTTTTGTCTATATCTTGTATAAATCTATGATTTACATGAGAATAAGTTCTATAATATTATATAATTAAATCTACGTAAAACACTTATCATTTATGATAAGTATTTATGATGTTCAAATAGTATTTTATGTGGATAGTGGTTTTTTAAATGTTTAAAAAATATATGTTTGGAATTGTGATTAATAATGGAAATGAAATTATGTATGTTTATTTATATTAATACTAGAAAAAGAAAACACTTCATTAAAATGATCAATATTGTTTACTCCATTGGTAGGGTGAAGTTGATTGGATTATAAACAAAATTATTTCAAATTATATAATTCGTCTTGATCACTCATGTATTGGTGTGTAATATGACATTAAATTTGTCAATTGTTTATATCATTGTATATAAAAAAATTCAAAGTATTTATCTTTTGGATGGTATTATATATCATTATATTTAGGTAAATACTTTATTCCTTGTCTCTATTGTATTTTATGTGAACTAATATTCGGGTTCACTTGTTTTGATGAAATTTTATATTATTTTTTTAACTTTTATAGCACCTATCATGAGTGAAATTTTGTTTTATTTCTCTCCCTTTTAGTTTTTAATTGGTTGTTAACACATATATATTAGGGAATGTATTTTTTATTTAATGTTCAATTTATTTTTTTTGTTCTATATGATAGTATTATTGATTAAGCAACAAATAATTATTTCTAAACATGTTAGAGGTTGGATACTACTGACAGGTGGCCTTGTGCTGCTACCAGAAGCCCCAGTTTTTGTCTTCTACATATTTATGGTCCACACGAGGCTATTATATACTATGTCAAATAATTATGAGTTAAATTTGTTATTGGATGTGAGTTGATTCTTTCCTAGTATAATATTATTTTAACATTTAGTGATTTTCAGCATTTTGTGCTCAGTTCAATGGATATGTTTTATTATAGTCCTTATATTCTTGTCTCATATCATGACAAATTATTCTACATTGAATGATTTGAAAAAATAATTCATAGTTTACAATACATTTTATGCTCTTGTTGTTAGTGGTTTTGTTTCAGCTGTTTCTCCAAATTTTGGTGTTGATCTGGCCTATGACTAGATCAGGATTATAACATTCCACTTATGCTTTATATTCTATTACTGCTACTTGATTTTTGGATTCCTACTTTTTTCTAGTGTTTATGAGGTAGGAGAAATGATTTTATGGATTTTAGATTAGATATTCTTGGAAGAGGTCAATTTCTTCGTGTTAGGTGAGGGATCTACAACAACAATCTCTGTCATATGGGTGGATTATTCTAATGCCATCTACCTCGATTTCAATATATTGTATCCTTGGGATTATTTATACTTGTGATACTATCAATAAATTTTATTAGGATATTGAATATTTTGTGGGGCTGGGTTGTTTGTGATGATGGTACTATGGATTTGTTAGCTGGGGAAGATGTAGTGATGTTGGGTCTATTGATTGGTCTTACTAGGGAACATGTTTTGGCGTTGTATTTGTTGTGATAGTTTGTTAATAGTTCATTTTTTAGGCTAGTCCTTCAAATTTTTTAATAATTTCATTTTTTAAAATCATTTGTTTTCCTATTTTCCTTATTTTGAGCTTCCTGAGGTGACTCCAGTTTCTTGAATTCTTTTGATATTCTGTTTTTTAATCCTACGTGAACATGTTTTTCCAAATAATCAAGTAATTTTTTTGAGTTTCATAAAAGTAAATTTATTAATTATTATATAGTAAATATCATGTCAATAATTAGATTAAAATTATATTGAAAATTAAGTGATAACTATTATTACTGAAAGAAGTATAAATGTTGATAATAGTATTATCAACATATAAATTTTTATTATGAATATCTGGGTAATAATTTTGACAAACATATATATTAATTTTTCATATTATTATAAATTCAAATGAACTATTAAATCTATCTCAATAACATTTAGAGAACGTGTTTTTACAAAAAATTTAGTGAAAATGGTTTTTATGTTGTTAAAATGATTTAATAACATAAAATATAATTTTAAAATAGATATTCCCCTATTATAAAAAACAAAATATTTATAGTGATTGTTTAAGAGAATTTAACATATATTAAATTAGTCATAGAAATGTATGTTTCACATATCTTATCATATCATATCTAAATCCATAAAAATGAATGAATATGAATCATCATTCCAAGGATCATAATAGGTTAGGCTACATAGGAATATTTTACCAAAGAATAGACAATATCACACATCATGCCTCTAGATAAATGCCAAAAAATTAAAGAGAATAGGAACACACCCACATGTGATACTCAAATAGAATTAACATGTCCCTAGAATAATGGGCATAAGGAGTAGTGGAAACCCCCATGAGTGAACCCCTCTATAGAATCAACGGATGATTCCTCTTACTACACCATACACCTATGTTCTAAATCCTTCCCATGTTCTATAGTTTTCAAACAATTTCCACAAAACCATTATTTGAAAACAATTTATTCAATACATTTCATAATGGTTGTAAAATTCAATCTCTTTTACCAAAAAGGGGGAAATTATCTTTTCTCAAAAACCTATTTATTCACACATCATTAAATCATTGCAATTCATTTATAAAAAAATTTATAAAACAAGATAAATTGAATTTACCCAACATAGGAATGAGACAGATCCACCTACCTCAAACGTTGGCCACACATTCCCATAGAGTTATCAACCAACATGTTAGAAAATAAACACTATAGAAAAGTACATATAAACAATCCTTGTATCTTGGAATCAATTCGATATGAAAAATGTATGTTGGGGGATATAAAAAACATGTACCTCAAGAAACTCACATGATGAACCACAACCAATACAAATGTCAACCTACTGTGGAAGATTGCATAATTGATCACAAAATTATCAAGAAAATCAACAAAAAAGACCAACAGATCTAAAAATATATCATAATGGTGCATTTATGACCAACAACAATAATGTATTAGAATAATCACATGCTCAGATAGATTCAAACCAACCACAATGAATATCAATTGCAGAATGAAACAATCTGGAAGGATAAAAGATCCCCAAAGTATCCTTAGTGTTCTCCTAGGTCTCAATAGGGAAGGTTTTAGTCAATTGAAAATAAAATACAACATGTAGTGAATAAAAATATATTGGACATGTAAATTAAAAGATGTGAATCTCGCGTTCAAAATGTGAAATGACTAACATACATATACATCACAAAAGGCACCACCTCTATTAAAAAAATTGATAAATATTTTCATGATGTGAAATATTCTCATGATTTTTAAAAAATTCAGACAGTAAACTAGTTCATGGCATAATAATTGTCATATATTATCATTTTTAAACCCTATAATGACCTGGTATCATTCAATATATCGATCATGTGGACACATAAAAAAAATCCACCCAATCAACACATAACCCAATGAACTCTCGCCAAATTAATTTTTACATTTATACCTAGACTCCATTAAATTTAAAAATCATAAATCACTGAAGTTTATTTCAATATTTCCAATAAATGACATCAATCATTGAAAATCCAAAAATACACCCAAAAAAAGAGTTAAATGAAAAGAGAGATGAAAAATACCAATAACTGGGTAACATGATGTTATATAGGACCCTCTAACTTTCTTCTCTAATGAATCTATGATATCATTGAATTCACTTCAAATGATCCAATTAAAGTTACCTAGATTAATGAATCATAGTTTATACCACAATAAATATATATTCACCACATGAAAATTTTATTAACTGAATTTTATGTGAAATTATTGAGATCTGGAACAAACCCTCATAGTGATTTATTAGTTTAGGACTACAATGTTCTCTACTAAGACTTTTTTATTCTAAAAAAATACAAATATGATAATTAGATGGAACACCATTCATCCCATATCATAAAAACATTCTATTATAAATTTATAAAATTTTAAATGGTTGTTTTTTTTGGATCCATCCTCACCATAATGGAGACTATATTGTACCTAAATTAATTAGAGAGAAAATATTTCACCACCTGTGCCCCTAGACCATTGGAATTCCAAAGGATGAGAGAGGTCATTATGGTAGGCCTAACTTATTATTTGTACCCAGTGTCTATGATTTCTTGGTCGGGTATAATGATAGCTCATCCTCTCACTTGGAGCGAAATCTTGTAAGAACTCCATTGAGAATAATACAAAGATCATCGATCTATTTAACTGAAGTGACCATTTCTAAATAAGATGAAATGTGTTATGATAACACAAGAAAACCATTTTAAATTTTAATATGAAATTATTTAGAAGGGCTTGTGTATATGAGACCAGGTCTAGAAGGTGGAACCATGGAGTGAACTATGGTCTTATAGTGATAAGAGTAATTTCCTAGCTTTATTAAGGGATACAAATATTTATTGTCTACATATCCATCCACAATCCTTGTTATATAGAGAAAAATTTTGTGTTATGGTCTCCCTTATAATAGGATAGGGACTAAGGAGGTTGTGCCACATTTAAAGGATGATGGGAAACCTTTGGGTGGGGACAGGGGGAAAGACACCATCACAATAATAGGAGTAGCCGGATGAGCATAGGAACAATGATAAAAATTTATTAGCATCTATATGGATTAACCTAGATCGAGACTAGACATTAAGTGGAGATATAATGACCCAATCATTCATTAATGGAAATTCTTCTTGATCCAATTAAATTTTTATTATTGTTATATAAAATCTGAACTTCATTGGTTATATGATTCCAGATTTTAAAACACTTTAACGAATTTTGATTGTTGCTAATTTGTCATTGAATAGTGATCACTTAATTAGTATAAATATAAGGCTTTAACAAATCAAATTTACTCAGTAAAAGGAAGCGATGGCCTCATCTAGTAGAATTTCCCCATACGAAGCCCATTTTTCAGAGCTCGGAAAGGATTTGGCATCGTTGGGCTTCGCTCTTGACCAATCCCAAGATGAACATGAACACATTAATCTTGAGCGGAACCAACTATAGGAGAAGTAAATGTTAGTAGAGATTACCACCCGAGCGATGTTATCCGAGCCACCCCATGAATCTATCACCATCGCACACCATACCCTTCTATCTTATGCAGATGTTATAAGGGGTTATATAAAAAGACCCTAGCACTATGATTATGTTCATTATATTTGTGTAAATAATGTGCATCAATTTTATTGTTGTTACTTTGTAAACCGTTCATTAAGCTTAAATAGTATTTTTATTTAATATTCAACTATCAAATCTATTTTGATGAATTAATGAATTTTTTGATTTAAATAATATTTTAATAAAATATTATAATTAAATCAATTTTTATTAAATATAAATGATAATATAATTTTATGAATGAAATTGTAATATTTATTAAGGATTGAATGTTGTTTTGGTCAAAAAGCATGAATTTTCGATAAATGTCGGTTTTTATTTTAAAAGTAAAAATTCACATATTAATAAAAATATTTAGATAAAATTAATATTATTTATTGAATCAGTATTTCGAATTTATCCAACGGTGAATTTTTAAATAATTTTCTGATACAGTCGAATTTTTGGTTAAACATTAAATACCGTTTAAATATATAATGTGTTTATGACATTATAATGACCTAATAGTGATATAATAAAATATTATAAACATATGATCATCAAATATATGTTTTACCAATAAAATAATGTGATTTTGGATTTTTTTTTGATATATTTTACAATGCTTTAGTGGACACTCCAAGACTTATAAAACATTTTGTCTTTTTAAATTGTTTTCCTTGAGAGTGTGACTCACCTCCACATAAGAAACCCCATTATTTTACGAATTTCGGAGATTGTCCTTATAAAATATTGTTTTCAAATCCCCTTTGGAAAAAACCATGGAACAAACCATGGTATGGTTTGTAGTATTGATTAGTTTAATGTGTGGTGACCCAATCCAAAAAAATATTGAATTCCCTCTCCTTTCCTATATATACCCACCCATGATATCACTTCCTCATCACTCAAATACGTTGAAGTTTGACCAACCCCTGACATCCTCTCTCTAAAATCCTCTCAAGGTTCCCCAATATTTCAAGATTCCGCTCTCAAAACATTCCAAGCCCTTGGGATCACATTTCCAAGTATGGAATTTCTTCCTTTCTAATTTTTTTCAACTTTTCATTAATTTGTTATATTGTTTTGTTTTCAATTAAAAAATATGGGGTACTATTTTGAACCTCTCCCATACTTCCCTATTTATGTTTTGATGATGGGATATCACTTTATATCTCATTAATTCCTCGCATGTACACCTGTTACAGTGCCTGAATTCTGAGTGGGATTTCTCTCTCCTCTTTTACATCCAAGTAATTATTTTGTATTATGCATCTAAATTCCATTACATTTGTTGGGACATGTATCTATATGTCCACATACTGTCCATTTGATTTATATATTATGAGACACTCTTTTCTATCTCATCAACCATTTTTATGAATCCATATGTCACGCTGTTATGCTGCCGAAATTGCACCGTGCTTTTCCAAGACAAGATCATTGTGTAGTGAATACCATACCCATGTCTCTGTCAAGGGTATTAAAATTTATGCACATATACATATTGAAGGGTAAATTCATGTATTTATTACATATTACTTAATCATTTAATAACTTATGATGTGATTGATTCAATGTTATATGATCCATGTGGCACACTTATGGAGGATATGAAATGATTAAGAAGGATGTGCCCTGATAGTGCTCCAACGCATTGGGTAATGTATAGTATCCTGATAATTCATGTGAAATGGGTGTTGAGTCATTATAATTCAAGTTCAATGAGTTTTTACTCATGATTAAGTTTCAATTAGGGTTTAATCATGCTTCAAGTGTAATGATCCTTGGTTGATGCTAATTCCATGTTAAGTATTGTTGCCACATTTCCATGTCATGATTATCATGCTTTATCATGGCTTTATGATCATGTTTCTCTTATGATCCATTGATATTACTATTTTATAAAATTTATTGTATTCCTCTTGTTATTCCGTGTTTTTTCCTTACTGGTCTTTATAGCTCACCCTTTTCTTAAGCACATCCTCAGGTTATCCCATGCAATGCTTAGTATGAGGGAATGTCGTGGTCATGTAAAGGATGTTTTCAATGGAGATATTTTTTGTTTTATGTTGTAAGATGTTATGTTGTGTTATAATCCCCTAATACACTAGACCTCTTGATCTTCTAAATTGTATCAGGTGATGATTTTATATAATAAATCAGGATTGATTGGGTAATAAAATGCTAAGTTGTTATAGTTGGTATTAGATGATAGGTTTAGTTATTTTTGGGACTAGGATTAAAAAACACTATTGAATACCTAGAGTCAAGAATAAGTATAATGATAAAATACCTAATTATTGGTAAGTATTGATTATGTGGATTATCAACCGAATACAAACATTTCTGAATACGAGCATGTAGAGGCGGCTCTGTCACAAATGTATCATAGGGGTAAAACCTGAAAACACTGCTTTGAGCTAGACTCGAACGAGAACTAGTGCCAGAAAATTGTCCTTGCTACACTATCGGTTAAAAAACTCCTGGGGGATCTACTTTGGTAAATTAATAAGCTTTTTATGAACCCTTATTAAGGGAATTAAAAACTTTTCCCCTCAAAATATGTGTTAGAAAGTAGATCATGAATAACACAGATTGAAGCCTATGGATTCATATGTTTTGAAAATAAATGTTATTTATAAGTCATCTATTTTTCCTTGGATTACACTTTATGTGTTACCCCTAAATTCCCTTTTATTCAAGCCAATGGCCAATAATGGGATGACTCGGGCTACAAACCGATTTTTAGATCAATATGATTACTATGCAAAGAGATGCCCAATCCGATGGGGGTGGTAATCACAAACATTATCATGCTTCCCTCACAGTTAAATAAATCTTTGAATATAATCATGGGTGAAGAGTAACATTCAACCCCCCCTAAGAATGAAAAAGTCGCTATCGAGAGCATCAGGAGACAAAGGCATCCTACTTTTAATTGATCATATGATAACTCAATCGTCGAACAATGGATCGACTCCATTGAAAAGATCTCCTCGATCATTAAATGTTTTTAACAATAGAACGTTTTGTTGGATTCTTATCATATGGAGGGTGAAGTTCATCCATTGTGGACATTGATCAAAAATATGAAGCCCGAGGAAAATATCAAGGTGTTCGAATGGAAGGATTTTCAGATGATTTTTTTGATAAATATTTTCCGCGCACCATCCAGCATAAGATGGAAGGGGACTTTCTTACACTCAAGAAAAAAGATGATGAATATGTCTGAGCTTATGAGGAAAACTTTATAAGGATTTCATGATACACCTCTATCATTGTCGTTACCCTCGAATGCGAGGTTGACCGCATTTTTAGTGGACTGAAACCTGGCCTATGGAATGTGTTGTGATCCGTGACTTTGACAGCAATGAGGAAATAGTTTGATGTGCCCTCTATGGTGAAATGGAGATCTGATAATCTCAGGGGTATCATGGGGATAAGAAGCATAAGGTGGAATTCAATGCTGGCTGCCTGATGGATAAATCCAATAGTTCAATGAAGATCCATTACCCCACTTTCAAAAGGTACGGAAAGAAGCACCCTGGAAATTTCCTAAAGGGGGCGAGGAAATGCATTAGGTGTGGAAGAGAAGGGAACATAGCTATTAACTGTAGACAAGAAAAAAACCACTACTGCAACAGAAGATAGGAACACCCTATTTGAACCACAATGAGTTGTTCATTTCCACCACTATAATGGACTAATTCATCATGAAAATCAGTGCCCTATGCTAAGGGTTTTCAATGGCAACCAACAACCTCCACGGTAGCAAGGCAGAGCTTTTTCCATCACTACTACTGATGTGAACCCCGAAAACCATGTGCTGACAGGTACGCAAGTAATTTATTCATGAATAGAAAACATACTTTTTGATTCAATTTTTACGCATTCTTTTATATCCCAATATTTTAGTCGAACAATCGCAGCACCACTACAAATCATGGATGTAATGATATTGGTGAGTACCAAAAATGGGGAAATCATTACATCCCATGAATTTAACTCCTACCCTGTCATAATCTGTGGATTGAATTTCCCCAGAGAACCTCATCATACACCCTCTGGTGTAATTTGATGCAATTCCTGGAATGGATTGGATTTCCTTATATAGATCCAATATAAATTTCTGTGTGAGGGAAATCACTCTACATGTGTAGAATCGACCCCCAATTCTATACAAGTGCAATGTGGAAGATGAATCTTCTTTAGCTCCATCATCTCAAGTGTGGGTATTACTGCCCTATGAGCACACATATTTGTCTCAAATGATTGAGTATAAGGATGCAACCATCCTTGAAGACATGCTTATTGTGATAGAATTATCTGAAGTGTTTCCCAAGGAATTGTTTGGCCTTCCTCCTAGAAAAGATGTTGAATTCACAATTGACCTTATACCTGGGGTGTTGCCAATATCTAGGACTCCATATATAATGGCTACTATGGAGCTTTAGGAGCTGAAGAATCCACTACAAGAGAATCTGGATAAAGGGTTTATACGTCCAAGTGCTTCAACATGGGGTGCACCGGTCCTCTTCGTCAAGAAGAAAGATGGGTCAATGTGCATTTGCATCGATTACTGTGAGTATAAAAAATCATGATAAAGAAAAAGTATCCTCTCCCACGAATCGATGACTTGTTCGATCAGCTGTGTGGAGCACAATACTTTTCTATGGTGGATTTGAGGACGGGATATTATCATGTAAGTGTGAAGAATGATCATATCTCCAAGACTGCTTTCATACAAGATATGGGCACTATTAATTCATAGTAATTACTTTAGGACTCACTAATGCTACATAAATATTCATGGACTTGATGAATAGAGTATTTAGAGATTACCTTGACAAATGTTTTGTAGTCGTTATAGATGATATTCTGATATACTCCAAAACCAAGGAGGAACATGAGAGCATCTAGAAACTATTCTAGAGACCCCGTGGAAGGAGAAGATCTATGCAAAGTAAAACAAGTGTGAGTTCATGTTGAATGAGGTATCATTTATTGGCCATATCATCACAAGTAATGGGATATCTGTGGATCCCTCCAAAACATAATCTATTGAGGGATAATTGAGGCCAACATCGGTAAAAGATATCTGTAGCTTCTTGGGGTTAGCTAGATATTATCTATAATTTGTGATAAATTTATCAATCATGTCGAACCCTATTACCAAGCTAACATGGAAGGGATTAGTGCTTTCTTGGAGTATTGAATGCGAAGAAAGCTTCAAGGAGTTAAAAAAGAGCATTATCACTGCGCCCGTGCTCACATTACCCATAGGTGGAGAACTTTGGATGGTATTAAGTAATGCTTCGTAGAAGGGCCTAGGTTGTGTGTTGTATAAAAATGAAAAAGTCATTTCCTATAAATCAAATCAATTGAATTTTCATGAGGAGAATTATCCAACACATGATTTGGAGTTGGCTGCATTGATCTTCGATTTAAATTTTTTGTGGCATTATCACCTTGGAGAGAAGTGTGAAATATATACGGACCACATAAGCCTCAAGTATATATTCACATAGAAAGAGTTCAACATGCGCAAACAAATATGGTTAGAGATAATCAAAGGCTATGACTGCTCAATCCATTACCACCATTGGAAAGTGAACAAGGTTGAAAATGCTCTATGTTGAAAGGACACAATTATTCTATCATTGATGAGAATTGAGAAGGATCCAATATTCTTAGGCTTGATGAAGATGGACATGTGAATCATAAAGATGGGAAAATCATAAATCCTTTAACAAATGATTTCCCAACCGTATCTTTTGGAAAGGTTAAAGGATTCTCAAAAGGATGATGTGGGAGTTCAGAAGAAATTCGAAGCTATTAGTAATGGGAAATCTTTCATGTTCAATGTTAACGAAGAAGGACTTGTGAGGTTTGGAAAATGACTATGTGTTACATCAGGTTCAGATATGAAGAAGGAACTTTTGTAAGATGCACATAGTTCAAATTTCTCTATTCACCCAGGAAACACAAAGAGCGTATCGAGATCTCTGAGAGAATTTTTGGTGGGATAATAATATGAATGAGATAGCTGAGTATAAATCAATGTTCCTGGTGTGTCAGCACGTGAAGGTATAGATGAATAAGTCTAAGGGGATGATGAAACCATTGCCCATACCTGCATGGAAATGGGAGAAAATCACCATGGACTTTGTCACCAGACTTCTAAATACATCCAAAGGAAAAAATTTAATATGAGTTGTTGTGGATCATCTTTCAAAGACTACACACTTTGTTGAAATTTTGGAATATTTTCCATTGGATAAACTGGCATGAATATATATCAGTGATGTATTATGGATACATGGAGTACCACTATCTGTTGTATCCAATGGAGATCCAAGATTCACATCTATGTTTTGGAAGAGTCTCCAACATGCTATTGATACTGAACTAATCTTCTATATGGCCTATCATCCTTAAACTGAAGGCCTATCTAAGTGAACTATTCAGACACTAGAGGATATGTTAATATGATGTTCTATTGACTTCAAAAAAGGGAGGGACCAACATCATCCATAGGTTGAATTATCCAACAATAACAATTTCCACTCGAGCATCCGATTGGCACCTTATCACGCCCTATAAGGGAAGAGGTGCACAACACCAACATGATGGGATGATGTCAGTGAACATAACCTTCTAGGACCAGATGTGGTCGAAGAACTGGTAGAGAAGGTGAAAACCATTCAACAACATATCAAGGCAGCCAAGAGTTGACAGAAGTGTTATGTAGATAACCATCGATGGGACCTTGAGAATAAAGTTGGAGACATGGTATTTCTACACATATCACTATGGAAGAAGGTCATGAGGTTTGGAAATAAAGGGATGTTATGTCCTAGGTACATAATCCCCTTCTAAATTCTTGGTCATGTTGGGTTGTTACCTATCGACTAGCACTTCCACCTACCATGGAAAAGGAATATGATGTATTTCAGGTATCCCTCTTAAGGAATTACATACCAGACCCTTCACATGTACTCTCTTTAGAGGTAGTACAGTTAGACGATGATCTTTCTTCCTAGGACCAACTAGTGAAGATCTTTGATCGTAGAGAAAAAAGTTCTATGAAATAAGACATTTCCCCTCATCAATGTGTTGTGGTGAAACCAAAAGTTTGATTAAGTGATGTGGGAATCAGAGGAAGCGATGAAAAAGATTTACCCACATTTGTTTTATAGTGGGAAAAGGAAATTTTGACGGAATAATTTCATTATAGGGGAAGACTGTAACAAAAAAACATTAATTATTGGAAATTCCTCAAAATATAATTAAATATTGATTATTGTTATATAAAATGTGAGATTCATTGATTTTACATTTCTAGATTATAAAATACCATTATGAATTGTTACTGTTACTAATAAATCTGTTGAACAATGATCACATGATTAGTATAAATATAGGGATTTAGTAAATCCAATTTACATAGATAAAGGATATGATGGCCTCATCTAGTAGAATTTCCCCATATGAATCCCATCCATTAGAGCTCGGAAAAAAGGTGGCATAATTGGGCTTCGCTTTTGACCAATCCCATTCTGAGCATGAACACTTTGAGCTTGAGCAGGAACGTCTACGGGAGAAGTTAAAGTTAATAGAGATTACCACCCGAGCGATGTTATTCGAGATACCCCAACAGTTTGTCACCATCGCACACCTTACTCTTCGGTCTTATTCTGGTGTTATAAGGGGTTATGTAACAAGACCCAAGCACTATGACGATGTATATTATTTTTGTATAAGGAATTTTATTTGATTTTATTATTGTTACATTTTAATCAATTTTTAAATCACAAATAGTATTTTTAGTTAATATTCAACTAAGAAATATTTTTTATTGAATTAATTTATTTTTCAATTAAATAATATTTTAATGAAATATTATAATTAAATTAATTTTTTATATATTTGAATGATCATATAATTTTATGAATGCAATTGAAATTTTTATTAAGGTTTAAAAGTTGTTTTTGTCAAAAACCATTATTTTTTGATAAATGTTGGTTTTTATTTTAAAAGTAAAAGTTAACATATTTATAAAATTATTTAAAGAAAATGAATATTATTTTTGGAATCAGGATGTTGAAATTATCCAATGGTCAATTTTTCATAATTTTCAGAGACAGTCAAAATTTTGGGTAAAAATTAAACACCGTTTAAATATAAAATGTGTTAAAGACATCATAATGACACAATAGTGATGTAGTAAAATAATATAAAAATTATTTTCGGAGAATATATATTTTTCCATTAAAATAATGTGATTTTGGGTTTGTTTTATTAATTTTAAAATGCATTAGTGGACCCTCCAAGACTTAT
This sequence comes from Viscum album, assembly GCA_963277665.1. NCBI lineage: Eukaryota > Viridiplantae > Streptophyta > Magnoliopsida > Santalales > Viscaceae > Viscum > Viscum album. The sequence continues at coordinate 283,167,780 of OY728153.1, read as the reverse complement.
AAAACATTTTGTCTTTTTAAATTGTTTTCCTTGAGAGGGTGACTCACCTCAACATAAGCAACCCTATTATTTTAGGATGTTCGGAGATTGTCCTTATAAAATATTTTTTTTGCACTATCATTTGGATATAAAATGGTAAAAAACCGTGGGATGGTATGTGGTATTGATTTGTTTATTGTGTGGTGACCCAAACCTAAATAAAAAAGAATTCCTTCTCATTTCCTATTTAATACCACCAAAGATCCTACTTCTTCTTAACTCAAATCCTTTTGAGTTAAACAAACCCCTGAAATCCTATATATAAATCCCTCCCAAGGTGTCCCAATCTCCCAAGAAGTCCCTCTCAAGCCTCTACCAAGCCTTTGGGATCACATTTCCAAGTAAGGGATTTCTTCTTTTCTCATTTTTGTGAAAATTTTTTTAAGTTGAAAGGGCCTTTTTTCAATTAGAAATGTTGGGGTATGATTTCACACCACCCCTAGAGATTCGTATTTATGTTTTTATGATGTCATACCCATTTCTTTCTAATTAATTCCTTCTATTACAATGATGAAATTCCTAGAGGGATTTCTCTCTCGTCTTTTACTTCCAAGTAATTATTTTGTATTATGCATCTAAATTCCATTACGTTTTTTGGTACATGTTTATATATGAACCATTACTGTAAATTTCATGGAAATACGATGAGAAACCCTTTTCTTTCTCATAAACTATTTTTACGAATCCTTATCTGACAACATTATGCTGCCGAAATTACACCACGTTTTTCCGAGCCAATATCATTGTGTAGTGGATACCATACCTATGTCTCTATCAATGGTATTCACCATTATTCACATATAAATATTGAATGGTACATTAATTTATTTATTCCACATTACTTAATTATGGAATAACTTATGATGTTGATTTATTCCATGTTATATGATCCTTGTTGCAGACTTATGCATGAAATGAAATGTTCAAAAAGGGTGAGCCCTGATAGCTCTCCAATGCATTTGGTAAAGTATTGTATCATGATACGTCATGTGAAATGGGTGTTGAATCTTGTTGATTCATGTGAAATGAGGTTTTAATAATTTTTAATGTGCGTTGAGGGTTTTCTCATGATTCATGTGCAATGATCCTTCGCTCATACTAATTCCATGTTAAGTGTTGTTGCCACATTTCAATGTTATGATTATCATGCTTTATCACAACTTTATGATCATGTTTCCCTTTTAATAGATTGATATTCCTATTTTATATCATGTATGTTATTATTCATGTTATTTCATTTATGTTCCCTTACTGGTCTTTATAGCTCACCCTTTTCTTATGAATGTTCTCATGTTATCCCATGTAGTGATAAGTATGAGGGAATGTAGTGGTCATGTAAAGGAAGTTTTCAATAAATATGTTGTGTGTTTTATATTCTAAACTGTTATGTAATGTTCCTAAGCCCAAAATACACTAGGCCCCCTGATATTATATGTTTAATCATGTGAATAGTTTATGTAATAAATCAGGTATAAATGTCTAATAAAAAGTTGATTTGTTTTAGGGGATCGATGAAAGTGAATAAATTCATCCTGAAAAATAACAGGGAGTGAACATGAACACATAATTATAAATAAAACTTAGTTGGACAATTATAATAAATGTTCTAGCACTAAAATATGGCCTATCCATCTTAGAGAAGGATTCACACTAGAATAGGTTTGGATATATCAAATTAAACACACAACTGGTCCATAGAGGTAACATGCAGAAAAAGTGTCTGATCATGCACACAAAGGACCCAATCACATCACTAACACCCCATAAAATCAAGAGGTTATGGAAGGTCAGATGCAGACCCACGTGATTGATTCCCACTACCATGCGGGGAGATTCATGGCTTGAATAATCCTTAATCAAGCATATGAAGAGGTTGAACCACCATTTACCTAATGATATACATCTTTGAGGCCATGCTTTCTGAATTCCCTCATGGGAGGAAATAACCATATAGAAGGCATTATTATTAATAAAAAAACCCTCAATAGAGAGGATATCTCCTATAAACCTATTTAGTTCAGGAAATGTTGGTAAAAAATAATTTTCCATGCTGAATCATGCCACCATTGTCCATATGTGAAAAGCCAACTCTTGTAACAACCCATAGTTTATATATGATATATATTTCTTCAAATATATTAATATTATATTATATGATATTTTATTATATAGATACAAAACAAATATAATCTAAAAAATTAATTATTTAATAAATATTGTTATAATAATCACCAACAACACACATGAAAATTCCATATATTACAATGGGACAAAAAATATAAATTTAGAAAAGTAATATGAGAAAATTTGGATACTTCAAATTTGCTATAATCATCACTCCCATGAACAGCACTATAGATATGATAGAAAATATTATTATACAAATTGAAATAATATAAAATTAAAATATATAACATTTTCAATAATTTTAGTTAATTTTTAATGAAAGAAAAGGTAGTATTTATAATAGGCAATGTGATCATTTGAATAGTAACATAGCAATTTAAGATAGTAGCCTGACTACTGGGAAACATAACTTGACTGTTAGAATAGTAATTCAACCTAAAATTAATAAAATTTAATATAAATAACATTTATAATGATTAATTTAAGTAAATATAAATATTATAAATCTCTAAAATAATAATCATGATTAAAAACACAACACAAATATTTGTACATTTTTAATGAACTATAGTATTTTATATTTCATAAAAATCATAATTTTTATATTAAAAATTAAAATATCATATATCAGTGTTTATTTATAAACTTTATGTCCCTTTTTAAATCAATATTTCAAAATTATATAAGCGTTATTTTTTTGGAATCTTCTGTAATGCATAAATTTTTATGTAAATTCTAAAAATAAATTTTTTTGTAACAACTATATTTTATATCACATAATACATGATGTAAAAATGATATTATAAATTTTAATAAGTTTTTATCAATAAAATATATTAAATTTGATTAAGGATTGATTTTAATATAATAAACATTTTTTCCAAACATAACATGTATTTTTCAATGTATAAATTCTAATGTATTCCATTAAAATAACATTGATTAATATTTTCCATATTTTGTTTTAATAAACTGTTGAAGTTGAATCCTAAATGAATTTAAATTCCAAAACCCTTTATATTATATTGATATATTTTAAATAATGTCCTTAATATCACTATTAATATGCTTACCATGGATATATTAAATTATTTTATATAATATTCTAAAAATTTCCCTATTCTTATGTATAAAAAACCCCTCTACCTCGACGTGGAAAAAAATCATCCCCCCACATACCAAAAAAACCTCTACCAAATTCCTCGCAATCAAGCCCATTGTAATCTATAAGGATGTTCAAAAAAACCAACTCAATTGATCAAGGGAGTTTAGTTCCCTAAAAGAGAAGCAACACTAAGAAAAGGGTATGTTTTTGTTATATTTAATTTGTGTTTTCCACTTCTCTACCAATTTATTGATATCCCATTCAAAATAAAATAGTCAAAATTTAATTTATTTGTATGTAATAGTTATAATAAATGATTTAAACCTTCATAAAAAATCATATATACTATAAAATTTTATTTCATGATTCCCATACTTCCTGTTAGGACAATGTCCCATTAACGGTTAGTTAACCACACATAAGGGTATTATCATTTATATTATTATTTCCAAACTTATGGTTAGTTATAACAAATTATTAATTATAAGGACCCAGCCTTAAACATTACATAATATTGAATTATGTTAAGAATTCACATTGAGGATTTTTTCCAGTGTTAGAGTTTTAGAAAATTAGGTCATAACTATTACATAACAAGTTGAATATTACATGTTGACAGTACTACACAATATCCATTTTTTAGAAAATAAAAACTCTTAAAAAGAAAAATGTCTACTTCCATGTTTTAGACAACATTAATTTTCCTCAATCCCATCCTTGAACATATTCATATTTATTCCCGTGGAAATCATTTCCAAAACATGGTATGAGCATAAAAATCTCAGAAGGGGTTATATAATAAGGAAGGAATACATAAGCCCAACAATAAATATAAATTAATAAAAACCATATATTTCAATTATAACATACCTTAAAAAATCATAAGATTTATGAATAACTCACCGAAATCATAAATCATCAAGGTAACTTATGGAATTCATAACATACATACATTTTAGCTATCACAACTACATAGGGAGTCACATTTGGAATAACCATCACAGTATATTCCAAAAATCTCTTAGGAGAAACATTAACATTTACCTCTGTCATGTCACTCAATGCATTGAAGAGCTATCTCGGGCTCACTCACCATAAGTTTATCACAGAACCACCCGTATATATAAAAAAATCCCTATAATCATAACATAATCATATCACATAAATCTGGAATAAAGGAAACATAAATTTTTCACATTGGAATCGCAACATATCATTTCATGATATAGACATATTCAATGGTTTATCAAAACATTTTATAAACCATTTAAAAAATTTAATAAAGAGATTTCTGAATCAAAGTGTCCCATACAACTTTGAAGATTTTAAAGGAATTAAAATTTTAAAACATTAATGCCCATATAAATAAATATTTAATACCATTTTTAAAGCATGGACATTATTTAGAAATATTTATAAGAATAAATCTATAAAACAATATTTTAGTTATGAAGTTCTTAACCAAATGAGAGATGCTTGAATACAAATAATTGTGGAATTACATTTAATCCAAAAAGAATAATATCATGAAATTAATGTTATTCATGATATAATATACCAAATAATAGAATATACACCATATTAAAGTGAATTGGCGCATAACAACAATGAAGTCTCAATGGAAAGTAAATTGCGTCAAAATCCCTTATAAAAATTGTATCCTTAGATTAAAGAGAAATCAATTACATAATAATATGTGAAAAATATTAATTAACTCAATATTATTGAATATTCAGTGTAAATCAATCCAGGAACATTCAAACATATTCTTTTTAATACAAAACCAATTACTTGGATGTTTAACTCAGTGATTAGAAATTGACTTAAAATTACTCTTATCATGTTCATATCGATGCCTTCAGAATTTATCAATGGAGTGATTATGTGTATGAAAAGTATATCCACTCCAAGGGGAGTGTAAATTACTACATAAATAAATAAATATAGATTCCCCACATAATCATATCATGACATAATTAAGAATTAGAATATTAACCCATGGAATGAAAATTGTGTTAAAAGGTTCCCTTACCGATTTGGTAACATACAAAACATAAAAACCATGAAATAAGGGTCATAATATGAAGATTTAAAGACCCATAAATTGAATTATATTACACAATAAATAAAATTGTGGGCAATACATACACAACACGAAAGGAAATAGTGGAAAATATAGCATGAACCTCATGAGAAGAAAAAGTGAGATGAAAATACCTTACCACGTTGTAATCAATATAGTCATATGAACAAAAGTTAATAACCAAAAAATGAATCAAAAAATAAAATGAATATAAAAAGTTTCATGATAATATTTATCTAATTTTAGTAAACAATACACCACATGCAACAAATTAGTGGCAAACTATAGAAATATCAGAGAAGTAAAAGTGAAATAAGAAACCCCTTACCACGTGTCCAACTTGACACGTTTGTTCCTTGTTCTTCCTGAATATTTTTTTTATATTTATAATTGATTAAGAACCTTTTTAAATTTTACCATTCCTTTTATGTCACTTATTACCTTGCTATAACAATTATTTGATTATTTGAGTTCATATTGGAGATTTTTTCTATGTTCGAAACTTGAGTAAAAAATGAACTTGTTATAATTACGAGTTGTTCATGTGGTAAAAATTTCATTATCTATGAAATGATATTGATGATATATATATCATATATATCATATACATACAGTATATTTATGTATTTATAATATTTCATAACATTTTGAGATAGGGAATGAAATGCACCGTTCATGGAGACGGTAAGTCGTACTTATGCATGAATTCTATTTCATATTTAGTGGAATGAAAACATAATGATACATATGTATATTATAATCATTGTATAATATAATATGATATATATGTTATATAATTTTATTAATTACCTCTTTTATGTGTTCCATGTATTCCATGAATGAATCATATCACCTTGAGGGGGCAGCAGTCCGATCTCCCTCAAATGATATTATTGTGTTTACACATATTGGAAAGCATAAAGGTATGATTGTATGATAAAAAATAATATAATAATAGATATAAAATAAACATAATATATATCATATATAAATACAGTTCCATCATTATGGACACCATAAGAGGTGGTAGGAGATAATTGAACAATCATCGTTTCGTGAGATGTTAGTTTGTCATCCATAGAAACAGTATGTTCTTTACCCAATAAGTGGAGGTGTGTGTAAGTTTAGTTTGAATAATTTTCATAAAACAAATTAGTATATTTATGATACATTTTTTGTTATAAAATTAAGGAATAAAAATAGTTTAGGGGTTTGTAATGTAAAATAAAACAAAAGAACATAAGAGAAGACATCACCTTTAAATAGGGTAACTCCCTTTAATTTGAACCAAATGGGTATCATGAAGTGGGTTATGACAAAGGTAAGGCTTCTAGGATGATTAGAAGGAAGTGTTGATTTTATTTATAAATATTTTGGATGAGACAAGGGGCTTGATAGGTGTAAGGAATGAGTTAGAAGTGGTTTCCTTTTATAAGGGGGAGGAGGGGCTCTTTAGGAATGTTTGAAAACATTATTTTATTATAAACTCATCATAAGATTCAAAAGGACCAAAAGTCCGTAGAGTCTTAGATAATATGACTCGTGTCTGAAATAAAATCTTTCAATAATAATTATATAGGTTTTAGATATTGTTTTAGTATTTATAATCTTATTTATTTAAATGAATCATTAATGAGGTAAACCCTGCATCATTATTTTGTCATAAATAATATGATTTATGTGATGTATAAAATTTATAAAAAACTATAATGATATATGAAATATTTTGGTATTTAAAATTAATATTTATAGTCAAAGATAAAATTTATATAACCCCCTGTACAAATTTATTTACTATAAAATATTGGTTTATTCCATATTGGTCTTACTTTAAATTAGTTAATATGAAGTGTCATTATCACTCTTATGTGGCTCAATGGGGTCCCCAAATCGACCCAAAGATTCCCATGGTATAAAAATTATAAACCAATATGATTAGAACACTTATTAGGCTAATTTTATATTAATATAATAATATTTGTTTACCCTTATTTACCATATTTACCCTTTAACCATAATAAATAAAAATATTTACTAAAGTAAATATTCATAATGTATAAAAATAATAGTTAACTATATACACAATATGGAACTCCTGATTCCAATTATGGAATCCATTTTTTTAACTTCAAAACACATAAGTGACAAGAATTTAAATTAAAATTAATTCTCATGGTCAAAACAAAAAAGTGTGTTTTTAAGATTTAATAACTATCAATAGATTGACACTTGTTTATGTCCAATTTCAAAGTGAAATTACTTATAATGACCAAAATTTGATTAAATTGAAAAAATATATTCTATATAAACGTTGAAACCAATTAAAAATATAATCTAACTATATAAATTATTTATATTAAAAGGCAGTTTTGAATTAAAATTCAGTATTTTTCACTACTCATTAAAAATTGAAATGTATCAGAAAAATACCAAATATTTACGAAAATAAATTTTTGATGTCATTATTCTAAATAAAAATTTTATTTTTTCAAATATAACATATATAAGTTACCAAAACTAGATTTAATGGGGGTTCTACATTAAAAGGTGGTAAATCGACCTTTTAAAAAATATTTGAGTATTTGTGCTTAAAATTTGATTAATTCTCATTTTAAGCCTATAAAATTTGTTGGATAAATGTAAAAACATTTAACAAAAATATATAATAACACTTTAGTTAGTTCTATTCATTACCGCTAATAAAATTTCTAGTTGTTAACTACCATTTATAATAATAATATGTTATTATTTTTTAGTACGACTCAACATTCTTTGCAAAATAAGACTTCAGAGAAACCCATTATTGTCTATCATGTTCACCCTTTAATATAATGTCCACTTAAAAATTAATATTTAATTCCAAAATATTAATTAATATGAAAATGTAATATTATTTATTTTCCCGGGATGTTAGATCCTTCCCCCTTTTGGAAATTGCGTCCTCGCAATTTTAAAATTAGGCATCGAAACTTCATTAAAGTCCCACATCAGAAAAAGATTAAATAAAACTATCACTATAAAAGAAAGAAGGATATGAAAAATGGTCACTTGAGATAACCCATACTAGGATTCCATGAAAACATGGATATAGAAGAGAAAATAAGTTTCATGTTCTGATGCATATTGATAGAAAACATGATTAGGAGAAAGATAACCACAAGAAAACCAAAAAATTTGTTATGGGTTTAATGGAAATTTCTTTACCAGTACAAAAAGTAAATAGGAAATGTTTTTGTTTTATGTTACTTTTCATAATGTTGAGGAATTTATTTATGAGCATGTCATAGAACATAAGGACACAAACTTACTTTTCATGTATACCTTCATCCTTTACTAAATATCTACCATAAACAATTTTTTTCTCAAAACGATGAGTATTCAAGTTGAATTGGACACATAAAAAGTGCTAAAATCATCTTCTAGAGAATAAAATGATCTAGAAAATATTATAAATATATTTCCTCTATCATAATACATTAACCAAAACCAAAATTGGTTAGTTCCAGTTCCGATAATCTATAAAAGGATAATCCTTTATAAAAAGAAATACTACTATTAATTGACCAAATCCAACAAAATGAACCCAATGTTCGAGAAATACTATTCAATATAAAATTTACCTTAAAATTATACAATAATAATCAAAAATAACATTGAATCCCAATACTCAAAAGGATTTAAATCACATATTCTTCCACAGTAAATATTAATATTTATCTCCAAAAACCTAGACTACTCTTAAAGTCTCATACTAAAGAATAATTAACATAATCACACATTCTATATGATAGGATAATAATTTCAATAGATAACCCAAAACTAACTTATTCTTGATTCTTAAAATCATCTAACTAAAAAGAATATGTAATACTAACTAGGGACATCACGTAGTCCAGTGGTAGGTGTTAAATCCCAATCGCACTTTGGTTGTGGGTTTGATTCTCACAGCTTTGTCTGACGTGATAGGTTGTCACGCGTTTTGCATTTTGTCCTTTTTCCAAAACTATATAATTTTATTATTTTCCAAAAAAGAGATAAATTCTTCAAAAATAACCGTAACATATTTTAAGTACAATGGTTATCTGATAACATTCATTTTTCATCCCAAAATGTATAAACCTGTAATTGCCTCAAATTCAAAGATCATATAAACCCAAATGGTTCTTTGTAACTATATCCACAAAAGAAAATTTCATTATTCCTTGAATAAAATATTCATCTTTAAAACATTAGGGTTACAAACACTATAAAATGTCTTCTAAAGTAATAACATCCTCAAAAGAGCCTTAATTCCTTTATGAATTTCATAATATTAAAATCTACCATAAATCATGAATCCCTTATATGTCCAATTATTTCTCATTCAATGTTCTTCATGATCCACTAACCATTCTTTACCAAGTTAATTTGAAATACTTCTTTCGTACATACAATGTCGTGAGACATATCCTAAGATTCAATAATATCAAAACATATGTTAAGAAATAATCCATACCTTTTATTGGTCATTGTCAATTTCTCCATGCTCAATCTAAATGGAATTATGTATTGGTAAACATATATTAGCACGATCCTGGTGACCCCATTCCCAAAACTACTTCGCAGGACATCTGTTTGTATAATGATAATGCACACCATATTTAAAACATTCAATTACTCCATAAGAAAGAACATATTTTGCTTTTCTAGAGTCAACTAGATTCTTCCTTTTTCCATGGTAGGTTCTTGCTTTATGAACTTTACTTCCACATCTATAGTATCTTCCCGTCCATTTGAAAAATTTTCCTATGTGTTTCTTTCTACTTCCCTGACAATAGATTTTTTAATATACTTACCATTATTATTATAAACTGAACATCTAAGGGGATTTTGGTCTTGCATATATAATTCATTATAAATATCACATAGGATCCTATGTTCAATCATGACTCCAGATAGTTAGATGAGATTAACCACAATATCTTTCATTTCATCTCTTATTTCATCACGTTTCCCATTCATAAAAGATTTACAGTTTTCTTCAAATCCACTGTTACTTTGGTGCCTGCTAGATCCATCCATATACTTAAACCAAAATGGTAATTGTGATTATATCTATAAAATCAACATATAATATCTTATGAGGAGGGTATATACTAAGATACACTTATTCATGTTATCGTAAATTCATTAAATTTATCTAAAATAACTATGACTCATTCAAAAATCCTAACCATTATGTTTATGTCACTTACGCTTAAAGAACACCCTATCCTCTAAAGTTATCTAAACTGACCTCTAATACGAACCATATGGACCCAAACATAAACATTACAAATTCTTAAATTATGTCAAGAATTCACATTGATGATCTTTTTTAGGTTTAGTGTTTTAGAGAATTAGGCCATAACCATTACATAACAACTTGATTATTATATGTAGAAACTATTACTCAACAACCATTTTTCATAAAATAAAAAACTCTTAAAAATAAAAAATTCTAGTTCCATGTTTTAGACTGCATGACTATTCCATGATCCCATATTTAACCCTATTCATATTTATGTCCTGTGGAAATCATTTCAAAAACATTGGATGAGCATAAAACGCTCAATATGGATTACAAAATAAGGAATTAAAACATTAGACCATCAATAAATACATGCAATTAAACAAATCTTTTCAATCATAACATAACATACAAAATCATAAGATTTATGAATAACACATAGAAATCATAAATCACAATTGTAACTTATGGAATTCATAATATACCTACATTGTAGCTATCACACCTATATAGAGAGACAAATATGGAATTCGAATTACAATATGTTCCCTAAATCTCGTAAGAGAGAAATTAAAGTTTACCTCTGTCACGTTACCCAATGCATTGAAGAGCTATCTCAGGCTCACCATCCCTAGGTTTCTCATGGAACCACCCATATACGTAAATAATCCCTAACAATCATAACATATTCAAAACACATAAATCAATAATAAATGAAATATAAAATTTCTACATTGAAATCAAAACATATCATTCCATGATATATACACAATCCATGCTTTATCAATCAATTTTCCAGTCCATTTAGAACATTTAATAAAGAGATTTTTGAATCAAAGTTCTCCATACCACATTGAAGATTTTAAAGGAATTAACATTTCAAAACATTAATTTCCAGATAAATAAATCCATAAAACCATTATTAAAACATGTAAATTAATGAAATATATTTAAAGAATAAATCCTTAAAACAATATTTTAGTTAAGGAGTTCTAAACCGAATTAAGGATGATTAAATAAAAATAATTGAAGAATAACATTTAATCAATACATTATAATATTATTAGAATAATGTTATTCATGATATAACATTCCAAAGGATAGTATATACTCCATATAAAAGTGAATTCGTGTATAACAATAATGAAGTCTTAATGGAATGTAAATTGAGGCGAAATCCCTTATAAAAACAGTATCCTTAGATTAAAGATAAATAAGTTATATAATAATGTGTGTCAAATATAAATAAAATAAATATGATTAGATATTCAGTTTAAATAAATCAGAGAACATTCACATATATTATTTTTATGAAAAAACAGATGACTTGGATGTTTAACTCAATGAATGGAAATTGAGTTAAAATTACTATTATCAAGTTAATATCCATGACTTGAGAATTTATAAATGGAGGGATTATGTGTATAAAAAGTATATCCACACAAAAGGGAGTGGAAATTAAAAAATAAATAAATTAATAGTGGTTCCCCACATAATCATAGCATGATATAATTAAGAGTTAGAATATTAACCCAAGGAATGGAAATTGGGTAAGAAGGTTCCTTTACAGATTTGGTTACTTACGAAACATACAACCCATGAAATAAAGTTCATAAAATGACAATTTAAATACCAATAAATTGATTTATATTAAACAGTAATTTCAATCATGGGTAGTACATACACCACACAAATGGAAATAGTGGAAAATATAGCATGAATCTCAAAGGAATAAAAAGTGAGATGAATACCCTTTACCACGTTGTAATCAATCGACTCATATGACCAATAGATAATAACCACCAAATAAATCACAAAATAACATTAATATAAATAGAATAATTATAATATATATCAAATTTTAGTACACAATACACCACATTCAATAAATTAGTGGCGAACAATGGAAATATCAAGGAATTAAAAGTGAAATAAGAAACCCCTAACCTCGTGTCCGACGTGACTCATCTGTTCCTTTTTATTCCTAAATAATAAACTTACTTTATCTCTACTTGATTAAGAGAATTTTTCATGTTTTTTAATCCTTTTATATCACTTATTATCTAGTTATAAAAATTAGTTAATTATTTGAGTCATATTGAACATTTTGTCGATGTTCGGAACATGATTCAAAAATGAACTTGTTATAATTAATAGTTCTCATGTGGTCAAAAGTTCATTTTCTCCGAAATGATATTCATGATTTATATATAAGTTATATAATTTATCTCATGTATATTAATGTATTTATAATATTACATAACATTTGGAGATAAGAAATGAAATGCACCATTCATGGAGACGGTAAGCAGTACGTATGGATGAACGCTACTTTCATTTCTATTTCATATTTAATGGAATGAAAAAGTAATGATACATAGGTATATTATAATGAACATATAATGTAATATTACATATATGTTATATAATTTCTTTAATTCCATCATTTATACGTTCCATGTAGGTCATGAACGAATCAGATCACCTTGAGGGGGCCGGTAGTCTGCACTACCTCAAATGAAATTATCCTGTTTAAACATATTAAAATGAATAAAGGGATGTTTGTAAATTAAAAAAATCATAGAAGAACATAGAAAACATAAAAATAATATATATCATATATAAATACAGTGCCATCTTAATGGCCACTATAAGAGGTGGTATGAGATTATTGAACAATCATCGTTTCGTGAGGCATTTGTTTTCCATCCACATAATCATTATGTTCTTTACCCATTAAATGGAAGTGTGTTTAAGTGTAGTTTGAATAATTCTCATAAAAAAACCTAGTATATTGAGGATACTGGTGTTGTTATAATACAACGGAATAAAAATATTTTGGGGGGGTTGGAGAACTATAATAAACAAGAGAACTTAAGAGAATACGGTACCTTTCAATCTGGTAACTCCCTTTGATTTGAACCGAAAGGGTTTCTTGAAGTGCCTTCTGCCTAAGGTAAGGATTTTAAGAGGATGAGAGGAATATGGTGTGATTATTGAGGAAGATTTAGGATGAGCTAAGGGGCTTGAGAGGCATAATGAATGGGATAGAAGTGGTGTCCTTTTATAAGGGGGAGGGGCTCTCTAAGAATGTTAAAAATAATTATTTTATTATATTGTTATCTTCAGCTTATAAAGGACCCAAAATCTTTAAATCCAAAGATACGATGAATCATGTTTGATATAAAATCATTCAATAATAATTAGACATGTTTTAGATTTTTTAGTATTTATAATCTTATTTATTTAAATCATTCAATAATGAGGTAAACACTGCGTCATTATTGTGTCATAAATAATATTATTTATTTGTTTCTAAAAATTATAAAAAAACCACGATGTATGAAATTTTTTTAGATTTTAAATGAATATTTATAGTCTAAGATAATACTTATATAATTTCATGTAAGAATCGATTTACTGAAAGATATTTGTTTGTGTCATTTTTTCCTTTACTTTACATTAATTAATATAAAGTGTCATTATAACTTTTAAGTGGCTCCAAGAGATCCCAAAATCTACCCAAAGATACCCATGGTCGGAAATTTATTAAAAAATAGGATTGTGACACTTTTTAGGGTAATTTAATATTATTATAATAATATTTGTTTACCCTTATTTACCAAATATATCCTTTAACTGAGGTAAATAAAATATTATTGAAGTAAATATTAATAATGTCTAAAAATTAAAGTTACCTATTAACACAATTTTGAACTCATGACTAAAAATATGAATTCCATTTTTTAAATTAGAAAAATTGAAGTGGTAGAAATTAATTTAAAATTAATTCCCTTTGTCAAAACAGAATGCATGTTTTTAAAAAATATTAACTATCAAAAGATTGACACCTGTTTATGTCTAATTTCAAAGTGAAATAACATAAAATGAACAAAATTGGATTAAATGGTAAACATATATTCTAATTACACTATAAAACCATATAAAAATTTAATCTAACTATATAATCAAATTAGATTAAAAGGCAAATTTGAATTAAAATACATTATTTTTCACTAGTCATTAAAAAATGAACTTTATTTGAAAAATACCAAAAATTAACCAATGTAAATTTTGATGTCCCGATCCTCAAGAAAAATTTTATTTTGTCAAATAAAATATATAAAAGTGAAAACTAATAGTTTTAAAGAGGGTTTCCATTAAAAGACAGTAAATCGACCTTTTAATGAATATTAGAGTATTTGTGCTTAAAATTGTATTTATTCACATTTTAAGCCTCCAAATTTTATTGGATAAATGTAAAAAAAATTAACAAACCTGTATAAAAATATTTTAGTTTGTTATATTCATTATTTATAATAAAACTGCTAGGCGTTAACTACCATTTGAAATAATAATATAATATTATTTTTCAGTATTATGGAACATTGTGTGAAACATAAGACTTCAGAGAAATGCATTGCTTTGTGTCAAGAATTCCATTGAATATAACAACACATTTAAAATTAATATTTAATTAAAAAATATAAATAAATATGAAAATTTCATATTTTTTATTTTCCCGGGTTGTTACATTAATGAAATAAAAAATTACAAATATATTTATTTTAATATTATTGAATTAATTATACTAATTTTTAATAGACCTTGAACAAAATTCTCAAATCGAAAAAAACAAGAAATTTTTAAGAATAAACTAAAATCAATGGGGTTCTCCTTTAACGATGGGAATTAAGAAATATAATCCAAAAAATATAATTTTTATATAACTAATAAAATTAAAATAATTCAATTATGGATCAATTTTTTGATAAAGTGATGTTTATTATTACAGGGGTGAAAAAATGATGAAGTAAAATTGGATTTATGGTCATGTGATTCTGAAACTCAAAATATTTATTTTGAGTAACCATCTAGTTTACATTTTTTATCACCATGAATGTTTATCTAATATTTATAATATGTAATTCAAATATTTGTTATATTTTATTTCAATTATATACATTTTTATACTATTCTAAAAAATGATTTCTAATCCATTTACCATTCATTTTCAAAACAACGTCAATTAATAAAACAACTGTAGAATTTTCTTGATTTGATTCTCTATTTGAAGAATGAAATAGTCTATTATGAAAATTTTTAACCACAATTATTATTTTGGAAATCCGAATGTTCATTTAATGATGTATGATATGTTAAATGTTTTAATAAATCTATTCATTTATAGTGGTTATTATAAAACTATGGTTGTCATCAGTCCATATAGCATACATGATTATGATAATTTTATAAAGTGATGGATGGGACCATAATTATATATTCCTCCAATGCATTGTGTAATGTGATATATCTCATAAGATTATGTGTATTATGTGTTAACATGATGTTATATTTGTTCATAATAATGATGTTATGATTTATGCACATATGTTATTTCTGAACATGATGCTAGATTTTTTCACAACAATGTGTTGTATTTGACCACCATGTTATCATGTTTAATTATTATGAATATTCACCATTATATTCATTTACCAAATTTTTCCATCAAGATTATTATGATGATTCTACAATTATGATATGATGATGTTACTTATAATCACTCATGTAATATTGATTCATGTCCAGTTTTACTTATCTTATTTAGATTTTAGATCTCCCATTTCATTGAACTATATCATTAGGTGAATAATTGTACTAAGGATATTTTTACAGATTAAGAATGATAAATAAAAATAACTTAAACCATGTTCATGTTTTATCATGTAAAATTGATATATGAGCCTACTTTTTTCAAGAAACTAAACATTTGGATCCGATAATTTATAAGTGTTATGTTCTCTATCTTAAAAATGTTGTGATAGTCATGATAAAAAAATTCAGGTCACTATATTTGGTATTAGAGTTTGATTTAGTTAATTTGGAATTTGGATTTGAAGAAACTAGTGAAAACCATAAGTATATTGTTATATTTCGGAAAACATACTAGAAGAATCAATCTCGAAAAAGTTTTAATATAGTGATCCCATAAGATATTTCTTTAGATTTAATTTTCCCATAAGATTAAAATATTAATTCACGCCTTTCTAACATAGATTTTGATTAACCTTTTCAAATTTTGAAAATTATGAGAACAAGGAGAAAATAGGCCAATGACCTATGTTGGGGTTAATGAAATGACTATCCAAATGACATCCCCAATGTTATAGAATGTGGATTTCAAATATTTATGGATATTATTACCCAGTTTTCTTAGCCTATGAGTAATAATATAAACAATGTGTAATATCAACCTTCTCCAACTAAGGGGAAACTAGATATCGTGTCTTTTATAAGTCAACAACTACCATCAAGAATTGGGTCTTCTGATCCACTTTTCATTGAACAGTGTGTCAACTCAATGGATATGATTTTATCTATGGTAAAATATTCTAATAAAGAAAAGGATACTTTTAGGTATATCATTTAGATGTATAAGTTGATAAATGGTGAGAATTGATAAAGAAACCCATGATAGAGGATGAAACGGAGGAAATAAAGTTGAAATTATTTAATGGAATAGTTATTAATTAGTATTTCTGTAGAACTCATTGAAAAAATATCGATAAATAATTATTCTAGTTAAAGATAAAAAAGAAGTTGAATCTGTCATGACTTGTAATGAATAATTCACAAGGGTTGAAAGTTACACCCCGAGATTTGTTATCAATAATGATAGAAAAATATATAGATTCATTTATAATTCAAAACCAAACCCTTTATTGAGTCTAGATATATAATTCTTTGGGAGTTATTGTAGAGACCCGAAGCTTATCGTACATGGACATTACATTACTTTTGCGGAATACTTAGTACATAACAAAAACACACACTAAAGGATCGTAATAGTTTAGTGTCTTTGGAAACTCGGAACGTAATCTTCTAATCTTGGTGAAAGATCTTCAATATCTCCCATAAAGATCTTCCCTTTTTTTTTACCTAAAACCATTATTTATATCCTGGGGAAAAGAAAACATAAAAGGGTGAGCTCAAATGCTCAGTAAGGGTATACAAAAGAAATAAAAATCATATCATATCTTTTTGAAAATCATAACCTGCAAAAGAGATCATAATATCTTAACATGGAACAAATCATAGAAGTGAAAATGAGATCACCATAATCATAACATGAAACTTGAAACTTTGTGGCATGCACACATAATCATGGAAAATCATTTCTTGTTAGTCATGACTCATTGCCAAGACTGTCTTAGTGGACAATGTCCCTTTCTGAACCGAGTTCACTCCTCGTTTCAGTCCTGTATCACTGAACCGAAATAACCTTCCGTTCCAGCCATGTCTATCTCATGAGATATAAAATCTTTACCCAATGCATTGGAGGGAGATATAGGTCCCACCCATCTTATAATGAATCCTTTCTTATGTGTTCCACATAATCATAAAACATACATCATCGCTTAACACATGTAACAAAAATAGGATTCTTGAAACATCATGACATCATAAATCAATTCATATAAGATAAAGAAATTCATAAAAATAATTCCATCACAACATGAACAAATCAATTTAATAATAGGGATAAAAACAGAACCCTTTATTATCTTAGATGGAAAATAATTTTGATAAAACACTTGAACTCCATTCTTGAGGAAAATATCCTTTCTTCTTCAAAAACATTTTTCCTTTCATAACATGTCATACAACTTTAAAATAAAAGAAGATGATTAAAAATAAACTTGAAAACTTGTAAAGGAAGCTTCTTGGAAACAATGTTTTAAAAATCCATTCATGCCGTATAAGTTAAAAAAACATTCTTCGTACTTTTGTCGGAAAAGTCAAAAAGTACCTCGTACGACAAAAAGATTCCTTTCATACATATTACTAAAAACTCAACGAAGGGTAAAAATGGATTTAAACAATTGTAGGTGGATGGAAATAATATTACATATTGATGAAACATGGATTTGGATGATAAAATACACCCAGTGAATACTTACGAATAAACAATCTCGGATAAAAATTAGATTGTGATATTTCCCTTACCTTAGGTCCAATTTGCTTCGTATGTGTCCGAACCTCCTGTATAATGATTTAAATAATGTCATTGACTTATTACAGAATCATATTCATTGTTATGATATCATATATGGTTCACTTATGACATTATATTACCTGTTCTTTTGTAAATTCAATGTTAAAGAAGCGTTTTGGGTAAAATCGTTTCATTTATCGTAGGTGTTTTGACTTGTTGTTCTTGACATCATTATTACATATATCATGATTTACTTACTTCCAGAATATAAAATATGATTTATATATCATATATATTCAGTATATATATATATATAAAAGATAGATAAATAAAATGAAAAACACCGTTCATGGAGACGGTAGTCCATACGTACGCATGAACGTTGTTTTTCTTTCCTTATTGTCTTGAAATGGAAGTAAGTAGATGACATACATATGTATATATATACATAAATCCAGTAGCTTTATAATGTCATATATTTCATTATTATTTCTTATATATACATTATAATCATTCTTAAATGGTTAACATGGAGAATGAATCTCATCGCGTCGTGGAGACGGTAGTCCGTACGTACGCACGAGCGATGATATCATTTCTATAAATATTGAATTGAATTGGAGTGGATTATACAATATATCAGAATCAATATGATGTTGTAATAACTATGTATAGTTATTCTTTACACCATTATACCCATCCATGTAAGGTGGTGGTGGAAAATAGATTACACCACGGCGTGGAGACGGTATTCCGTACGTACGCACGCGCGGTGATTTCTTTTTCCGTAGGATGGATAGATGGTGAAATAGGGTTGTTTCATACTTATAATAACATATCAGTATATGAGTGATACTGATTTTATTACTTTATAATGAAACAACCTAATAAGAAGAAGTGGAAGAAGAAATAAAGATGAAAGAATTGGTAACGGTAATTACCTCTTCTTTGAAGTGCCTCTTTGAGACCTCCTCTTAGGGTACTAGAATTGGTCTTTGAGGAAGACCAGAACCTCTAGGATGTTGCTAGGGAAGTGGAGAGGAGAAAATGGCAGGGTTTGGCCGAGCTTGAGTGCTCAAATTTGTGTGAGGAGGAGGGGGAGGAGGTGTCCTTTTATAGGGGAGGAGAGGGCCAACTTAGGAATGTCTCAAAATATTATTTTATATTAAAGTCAAAATCGGTTTATAATGGTTCCAAAGGGTCTTATTTCGAATCTAAAGTGGGTATGGGTCAACATCCTATCAACCAATAGGATTTAGACAAGTTTAGGTTCTTCTTTTAACCTTATCAATTAGATTTAACTCTAAGTTAAATAATTTAACTTTTACAGTGTCTTTTTGTTTTCTTTCACTATATGGTTAATACACTTACTATAACATGCCAAAAGAACCCCAAATTGTTTATTATTAATATATATATCCTTATCTAAGTCATTTGGCCGAACCTTAGATTTTTAGGAATAAAATAACAATTAATAATATAATATTTGATTTAAAAACTATTTTGTGTCAATTTTGACACTATTTGATATATGATTTTTTTGAAAGTCATAACAGAATTATATGTTCGAACCAAGTTGATTAAATCAACAATAATATATCATAGTAACCTATAAAATTAGTGTAATTCATATAAAATCTCAAATTACATTTATTTTGGTGTTTATAACATCAATTATGTCAATATTTCATTAATAAGATAATTACTGCATCATCGTTGTGTCATAAATAAATTAAATTATTTGATGTCTAAAAATTACAAATAAAATACCATCATGTAGGAAATCTTTTTATCTTTCTAATGAATATTTACAATCGAATATATATTATGTATAACCCCATATTAAAAATTATTTACTTATTAAACATTGATTTTAACTATTTTAACCTTTCTTTAAATAAATTAATAATAAATGTCCTAATCTAATCCAAGTGGGCCTAAATGGTCATATTTTATTCCTAAGTTTGTTTTTGGTCGAATTACACTTGTCCAATAGAATTAGGACATGTGTTAGGGTAATAGTAATATCATATTTACCCTTAGTTACCCTAATTACTATTAACTGCGGTAAATAAAAGTAAAAAGTTACTATTCACCAAAAATTATTTTCATCTCATTGAACCACATTTTACTTACTGACATCAACCGTGTCTCTCGGATTTTTGAAATTCCATTCACAGAAGCGGTAAAATTATGTTTTATGAAAAATTCAGTTTTTTTTTAACTACCACTTAGTAGTTTCACTATTCATCAAAAAATGAAGGTTTTCAGAAAAATGCCAAAATTTCATCCTAAGCTATATTTCATATTCCGAATTCAAAAATGAAGTCTATTTTACCAAATTCATAACATAGAAGTTGCATTAATTAATTTTATAATTAAATCCCGCTGTTAAAACAAATAGCGTGTTTTTAAGAAACAATATCTATCAAAAGATTGACACTTGTTTATGTCTGGTTTAAATGTGCAATTACATCCAATGACCAACATTGTATTAAATTGTAAAAATATATTCTAAATATACTTTAAAACTACTTCAATTAATAATTTATCACTATTAATTATTTCGATTAAAAAGTTGTTTTTTTAATTATAATTTAGTAATTTTCACTATTCATCAGAATATGAAAGTTATCCGAAATGTACCAAAATTTCACGTTAGGCTAAATTCGATACTCCGAATCCAAAAATGAAGTTCATTTTGAAAAATAAGATTTACAGAATTTTAAAAAGTGGTTATTACTATTCATACCGGCTAGTTTTAATAATATTTTAATAGCATATCGTTGTTTAGTGAAACTCGGTATTGCGTATTACACACGCTATCGAGGAAGGTCGCGATTGCGTGTAATGCAAGGCAAGTCAAGGATGTGTGTTGTGCAAGCACCTTTTGGTGTAGCGTACAACACAAGATATTAATAAAATTAAAAAGAATATTTTTTATAAAATCTTGGGCTGTTACATTCTACCCCCCTTAAAATGAATTTCGCCCTCGAAATTCGTCGGGGTTATAAATGGTTTACTATTTGAAAGTTTCTTTAATAGAAACCCACATTGTAAAAAGGAATATCAAAACCAATCTTTAAAAACAAAAGTATGAAACGTAACGGTTACCCAAATAAACTAATCATTGGGTTTCCACATAGGTGAAAATATGGATATGGAAGAGAAATCTAACCATCATGTTCTGATGGAGAGTGGTAGAGAACATGGCTATGGAAAAGCCAGTAATCACAAATCCATAGATTTGTGATGATATAAGGTACCATCTGATTCATCAGGTATAAGATCACTAGGACAACATTTTTGGTTTTCAAGATCATTTCCCCTAAAGTTGAAAATTTGAATTAGAATAAATACTTACTTTATTTTGGTACAATCTCACTGTTGTTCGTGCCTTGAACAATTTCCACTTCATCTCTTAAATAAATGAAGTTGAATTTGTTATTCGTGAAGTGTTAGCAGATCATGTGATAGAATGACGGGTCATTCCATCTGTCTCAAACAAAAGGTTAGCAAAAATTATATGCATAAATCGATCTATAGTGAGATTAATCATATATGGTTCCTAAAATGGACTTATACTTCATATATCATACTGCTTAATATAATAAAACTAGTTTCTACTAAACAGGGACTTCCTGTAGGTCAGTGGTTGGCGATAAAGGCCAGTCGCACTTCGGATGTGGGTTCGATTCCTACAGCCTTGTCTGAAGCGATGGGCTGTCGCCCGTCCTGCAGGTTGTCCCTTTTTCTAAAATTACGTTACTATAACATCCCATCAATAATATCGAAAATCTTCTATCCTTAAACAATACTAACTTATGTCCAACATAATCCAGTCTAATCTTTAGGCTTATACATAATACTGCAGTCCACTCTCATAATATAGTGACATCGATTACCAGAGATTTAATACTGTCGTTGATCCCCACATATCATAAGATATGTCTTGTTGGTCACATTACAAACATTCAAAGTCCTTAATCGTGTATTCTCTTGAATACCTTAGTGAAAACATGAGTGCAGTTAAAAGTTAACACTTTCCACATACCAAAATCCTCAAAATTCTATATACTCAAACCATGATATCACTTAGTCCTTATATCAATCATGAGCTCATGAATACTATCAAACATTTAATTTTCTTCTTATCCCTTCATTATGCGCATATCATCTACATTCCAAAAATATCTGAATAACCTTTCATGGATACTGGTAACATTAATCATACACTTTCAAAACACAAGGAAAGGCAACAGTGTAACAATCCATAGATGTCTCTTTATTCCAAAATTACACATGATAAACATGTAATCATTCCACTACATTCTAAAACCATTGACCGAGCTTCAAAAATTCTTTCATCTCACATATCATTTGTAGTCTCTTCATCATCATCCACATAAATACTACCCATATGACCATACTGATTCTCTTCATGAGTCTTTCCCTTAGGGCATTTGTTTGCATAATGCCCATACATTCCACATTTAAAACACTTAACCATTTTTGATGTCGTAGCATTACCATTATCCTCATCCATGGTGTTAACCGACCCTTTTCCTTTGCACATACTTGCTTTGTGTCCTTCTTTTCCACACCCAAAGCATCTTCCAGTTCCCTTGAAACATTCTCCTTGATGCCTCTTCCCACATGATTTACATAGGGGAAATTGAACTTTCTTTCCTCTATGATCGTCATGGAACTCCATCTTTCTCTTATTAGTCGAGTCAGGAAACATACCGAATTTTACTTTATTGATCATATTGTGAGATTGCTGATTTGGCATAATAATGATGTTTGGACATCCAAATCCCATTTCATTTGGTTTCTCATGAAGAATATCATTCCATTGTCCATCATATCCTCCATTATTGTGAATCATCTTGTTTCCAGCCATTTTCTAAAACCAAAACAGAATAGTGTTAGATGCAAAAATCATAATAAAGGGGGAGTAACTTAAATATCTATCATCTTTGGTTTAATCTAATATCGTTACCATAGTTCTAGGACTATATCCTATACGTATACTTATCCTTAGGGGCATCCCAAGACATACCTTAGAAATATCTCTAGGGATCTCACTAACGTTTTCGCATCCTAGTTTCCAAAGGTTGACTAAACCTTTCCTCTGATACCAACTGTAGAGACCCGAAGCTTATCGTACATGGACATTACATTACTTTTGCGGAATACTTAGTACATAACAAAAACACACACTAAAGGATCGTAATAGTTTAGTGTCTTTGGAAACTCGGAACGTAATCTTCTAATCTTGGTGAAAGATCTTCAATATCTCCCATAAAGATCTTCCCTTTTTTTTTACCTAAAACCATTATTTATATCCTGGGGAAAAGAAAACATAAAAGGGTGAGCTCAAATGCTCAGTAAGGGTATACAAAAGAAATAAAAATCATATCATATCTTTTTGAAAATCATAACCTGCAAAAGAGATCATAATATCTTAACATGGAACAAATCATAGAAGTGAAAATGAGATCACCATAATCATAACATGAAACTTGAAACTTTGTGGCATGCACACATAATCATGGAAAATCATTTCTTGTTAGTCATGACTCATTGCCAAGACTGTCTTAGTGGACAATGTCCCTTTCTGAACCGAGTTCACTCCTCGTTTCAGTCCTGTATCACTGAACCGAAATAACCTTCCGTTCCAGCCATGTCTATCTCATGAGATATAAAATCTTTACCCAATGCATTGGAGGGAGATATAGGTCCCACCCATCTTATAATGAATCCTTTCTTATGTGTGCCACATAATCATAAAACATACATCATCGCTTAACACATGTAACAAAAATGGGATTCTTGAAACATCATGACATCATAAATCAATTCATATAAGATAAAGAAATTCATAAAAATAATTCCATCACAACATGAACAAATCAATTTAATAATAGGGATAAAAACAGAACCCTTTATTATCTTAGATGGAAAATAATTTTGATAAAACACTTGAACTCCATTCTTGAGGAAAATATCCTTTCTTCTTCAAAAACATTTTTCCTTTCATAACATGTCATACAACTTTAAAATAAAAGAAGATGATTAAAAATAAACTTGAAAACTTGTAATGGAAGCTTCTTGGAAACAATGTTTTAAAAATCCATTCATGCCGTATAAGTTAAAAAAACATTCTTCGTACTTTTGTCGGAAAAGTCAAAAAGTACCTCGTACGACAAAAAGATTCCTTTCATACATATTACTAAAAACTCAACGAAGGGTAAAAATGGATTTAAACAATTGTAGGTGGATGGAAATAATATTACATATTGATGAAACATGGATTTGGATGATAAAATACACCCAGTGAATACTTACGAATAAACAATCTCGGATAAAAATGAGATTGTGATATTTCCCTTACCTTAGGTCCAATTTGCTTCGTATGTGTCCGAACCTCCTGTATAATGATTTAAATAATGTCATTGACTTATTACAGAATCATATTCATTGTTATTATATCATATATGGTTCACTTATGACATTATATTACCTGTTCTTTTGTAAATTCAATGTTAAAGAAGCGTTTTGGGTAAAATCGTTTCATTTATCGTAGGTGTTTTGACTTGTTGTTCTTGACATCATTATTACATATATCATGATTTACTTACTTCCAGAATATAAAATATGATTTATATATCATATATATTCAGTATATATATATATATAAAAGATAGATAAATAAAATGAAAAACACCGTTCATGGAGACGGTAGTCCATACGTACGCATGAACGTTGTTTTTCTTTCCTTATTGTCTTGAAATGGAAGTAAGTAGATGACATACATATGTATATATATACATAAATCCAGTAGCTTTATAATGTCATATATTTCATTATTATTTCTTATATATACATTATAATCATTCTTAAATGGTTAACATGGAGAATGAATCTCATCGCGTCGTGGAGACGGTAGTCCGTACGTACGCACGAGCGATGATATCATTTCTATAAATATTGAATTGAATTGGAGTGGATTATACAATATATCAGAATCAATATGATGTTGTAATAACTATGTATAGTTATTCATTACACCATTATACCCATCCATGTAAGGTGGTGGTGGAAAATAGATTACACCACGGCGTGGAGACGGTATTCCGTACGTACGCACGCGCGGTGATTTCTTTTTCCGTAGGATGGATAGATGGTGAAATAGGGTTGTTTCATACTTATAATAACATATCAGTATATGAGTGATACTGATTTTATTACTTTATAATGAAACAACCTAATAAGAAGAAGTGGAAGAAGAAATAAAGATGAAAGAATTGGTAACGGTAATTACCTCTTCTTTGAAGTGCCTCTTTGAGACCTCCTCTTAGGGTACTAGAATTGGTCTTTGAGGAAGACCAGAACCTCTAGGATGTTTCTAGGGAAGTGGAGAGGAGAAAATGGCAGGGTTTGGCAGAGCTTGAGTGCTCAAATTTGTGTGAGGAGGAGGGGGAGGAGGTGTCCTTTTATAGGGGAGGAGAGGGCCAACTTAGGAATATCTCAAAATATTATTTTATATTAAAGTCAAAATCGGTTTATAATGGTTCCAAAGGGTCTTATTTCGAATCTAAAGTGGGTATGGGTCAACATCCTATCAACCAATAGGATTTAGACAAGTTTAGGTTCTTATTTTAACCTTATCAATTAGATTTAACTCTAAGTTAAATAATTTAACTTTTACAGTGTCTTTTTGTTTTCTTTCACTATATGGTTAATACACTTACTATAACATGCCAAAAGAACCCCAAATTGTTTATTATTAATATATATATCCTTATTTAAGTCATTTGGCCGAACCTTAGATTTTTAGGAATAAAATAACAATTAATAATATAATATTTGATTTAAAAACTATTTTGTGTCAATTTTGACACTATTTGATATATGATTTTTTTGAAAGTCATAACAGAATTATATGTTCGAACCAAGTTGATTAAATCAACAATAATATATCATAGTAACCTATAAAATTAGTGTAATTCATATAAAATCTCAAATTACATTTATTTTGGTGTTTATAACATCAATTATGTCAATATTTCATTAATAAGATAATTACTGCATCATCGTTGTGTCATAAATAAATTAAATTATTTGATGTCTAAAAATTACAAATAAAATACCATCATGTAGGAAATCTTTTTATCTTTCTAATGAATATTTACAATCGAATATATATTATGTATAACCCCATATTAAAAATTATTTACTTATTAAACATTGATTTTAACTATTTTAACCTTTCTTTAAATAAATTAATAATAAATGTCCTAATCTAATCCAAGTGGGCCTAAATGGTCATATTTTATTCCTAAGTTTGTTTTTGGTCGAATTACACTTGTCCAATAGAATTAGGACATGTGTTAGGGTAATAGTAATATCATATTTACCCTTAGTTACCCTAATTACTATTAACTGCGGTAAATAAAAGTAAAAAGTTACTATTCACCAAAAATTATTTTCATCTCATTGAACCACATTTTACTTACTGACATCAACCGTGTCTCTCGGATTTTTGAAATTCCATTCACAGAAGCGGTAAAATTATGTTTTATGAAAAATTTAGTTTTTTTTAACTACCACTTAGTAGTTTCACTATTCATCAAAAAATGAAGGTTTTCAGAAAAATGCCAAAATTTCATCCTAAGCTATATTTCATATTCCGAATTCAAAAATGAAGTCTATTTTACCAAATTCATAACATAGAAGTTGCATTAATTAATTTTATAATTAAATCCCGCTGTTAAAACAAATAGCGTGTTTTTAAGAAACAATATCTATCAAAAGATTGACACTTGTTTATGTCTGGTTTAAATGTGCAATTACATCCAATGACCAACATTGTATTAAATTGTAAAAATATATTCTAAATATACTTTAAAACTACTCCAATTAATAATTTATCACTATTAATTATTTCGATTAAAAAGTTGTTTTTTTAATTATAATTTAGTAATTTTCACTATTCATCAGAATATGAAAGTTATCCGAAATGTACCAAAATTTCACGTTAGGCTAAATTCGATACTCCGAATCCAAAAATGAAGTTCATTTTGAAAAATAAGATTTACAGAATTTTAAAAAGTGGTTATTACTATTCATACCGGCTAGTTTTAATAATATTTTAATAGCATATCGTTGTTTAGTGAAACTCGGTATTGCGTATTACACACGCTATCGAGGAAGGTCGAGATTGCGTGTAATGCAAGGCAAGTCAAGGATGTGTGTTGTGCAAGCACCTTTTGGTGTAGCGTACAACACAAGATATTAATAAAATTAAAAAGAATATTTTTTATAAAATCTTGGGCTGTTACAGTTATGAATAATATTTTCAATTTTTTAGGAAAATAGATATGGATTTTGGGAAATTTTCTCATTATTAGGTACATAAGAAGCCAAGAATGGTGTTCTACACAAGTGAGAAAAATTGAAAAGTAGTAAAGTTGATCTAACCATCCACATGTCAAAAATGTTGGTAGAAGAATCATGGGAATTTCTACCAAAGGATGGGTAAATTCTACAAGTGTGGGAGAAAAAGAAAACATATATCATTAATGTCAAAGAGACATGAAGAATCCATGAAAATGGTAGTGGAAAGGGGAGAACCTCTAAATGTACCACCCATGGTTTAATGCTTCAAATGTAGAGAGAAAGGTCGCTATACAAGCGAGTTAAATAAACCATGGGACCTTGGGTGTAATTAACATCAACAACAACCAATGGTGAAGGATTAAGCGAAATATTTTCACATCACTACTAATTAAGTGGAGTGTGAAAATGATGGCATATAAGGTTCACTTCCTATTCACTCAAAAATTGTAAATTCATTATTTGAGTATTGTTTTACACATTCATTTATATCCAATATTTTTTCTAGAGTGGGTGAATCAAAACATTGATATCTTGAATTAGAGATATCAATAAAAGTACCTAGTGGTGAAATCATTACATCTTATGTGTTGGACTATTCTCCAATTAGCATATGTGGGAATATTCTTCTATCAAATACTGTAATACTTTCCCTGGGGGAATTTTATTTTTAATAGGCATAGATTGGATCTCATTATATATAGAGCTTGTAAACTATCTATAAAAGGAAATATATTTTCATATTCAGAGCCATCATATACATATATATAATTTCAAGGAAGATTATGCATCTCCTTTAGATAATCCCTTAATATTTGAGGTGATGATTCCCTATGAAGACACATACCTTTCCAAAAAATGTTGAATCATATGATAGTATAAAAGAGGATGAAATCCCCATAGTAATTGAATATACAAATGTATTTAGCAAAGAGTTTCCCAACCAAGCACCAGAATGTGACATATTGTTCTCAATAGAGCTTATTCATGGATACACGCTTATCTTCCAATTTTCTTTATAGGATCGTACCTATCTAACTAGAGGAGTTAGAGAAGTAGATGAAAGGGAATTTATATAATGGGTTTATGATCCCAATTGCATCACCATGGGGTATTCTAGTGCTCTTTTTAATGAAAAAATTATCGATCAATGCATTTATGTATACAGTTTTGAGATCTCATTACGATCATTATAATTAAATGTATTCCCTACTAAGGATGGGTGACATTTTAGATCAACTATGTATAGCTTAGTACATCTGAAAGTGGATCATTATTCTAGATACCTATATATGAAGGTAAATACGAATGATATTTAGAAAAAACATTCTATAAAATGTGTGGGAACTATGAATTCATATTGATGACCTTAGGAATTACAAATTCTATTTAAATAATTATAGATATGATGAATATTTTCTATAAATATTACCTTGAAATATTTGTAGTCTTTATCGATGATATTATCGTTTACTCCAAGATAAAGGAGACACATGAAGAGAGTTAACAGATTGGGTTGATAGAAATATTAATGGAGTAAATGTACGCAATGTTTAGCAAGAATAACTTTTGGATATAGAAAGTCATATTATTGGTTAATATCATCACAGGTGACAGAATTTATATTGACCATTCAAAGACAAATTAAATTGAATAATGGACTAGACCAAATTGTTTCATGGAAATCCATAGTTTTATTGATATTGTTCGGTACTGGAAATTTTGTTTGAGAAGTGTTTTATTTCCATATATCCTACTAAATAAGTTATCATAGAATTCATTAAAGTATATTTGCATTAGATAATGTGATGAATTATTTATAGATATCTAGTAGAGGCTAAACACTATTCTTGTACTCACATTACTATTAAATAGATATGTTTTTTTGATATATAGTGAAGCTTCAACGAAAGGCTTGGGTTGTGTACTCATGTAAAATGGAAAATTTATATCCTATTCTTTATGAAAACTGAAGATACATGAGAAGAACTACTTGATGCATGGTCTAGAGATAGAAACTATGATGTTTAATCTAAATATTTGTTGGAAATACCTCTCTAGTGAAAAGTGTGACATAATTACTAATAATAAGAGTCTATATTTTATATTCAAACATAAGAAGATATATATAAGATAGAAAAGAGTGTTATTGAGGATCAAGGACTTCAATTACACAATTAACTTCCATTTAGGAAAGGTAAACAATATAGATGATGGTCTTGGTAGAAAATGACCTACTATTCTATCCATGATACATTTTGATAAAGAACCTATCTTAAAGGTTATATAATGGATGAAATAAAAAATAATAATTATGGGGAATATGTCACACCATTCACAAATTATTTACCAAAAAAATATCCAAGATAATATTAAGGTAGAACAAAGGGATGATTTAGATATTGAAAATAGGATGAAATATGTAATGTAAGGGAAACTTTATGAGTTCCACATTGATGATGATAGTTTCATTCATTTTTTAGATTGTGTTTGGGAACCATCATCAATGAAGATAATGATGGAGTTATTGGATTATGCACATGGATAATAATTCTATATCCATGCTAGAATTACCAATATGTTATTTGATATTTAAGAGAACTTCTAGTGGAATAACATGAAGATGGAGATCATTGAATAAACCTCAATGTTCTTTGTATGTTATCAAGTTAAAGTTGATTAAAATATATTCAAGGGAATTATAGAACTGCTACCCATTCCCTTGTGGGGGTGGGAGAAAATAAATGTGTAATTTTCCACTGGTCTTTTAAAGACATCAAACATATGCAATGTGATATGGGATGTTGTGGATCAACACACCAATAATAACTACTTAATCACTATTTGGGAAGAGTTATCACTAGAATAACTTGACAAGATATATGTAATGGAAGTTGTGAGGCTATGTGGGAACCAATTTTTATCTTCTATGATTATTATCAATGGTTCACGTCTAAATTATATATATTTCTCTAAAAATCTATGAATAATTAATTGAATTACAGAATGACCTATCACCCATAAATTGATGGACAATATAGAATGACTATTTAAAAACGTAAGGACATACTGAGAGACTTTTCAATGGAATATAAAGGATAATGAGATAAATATCTCCCATTATATGGGTTCTCATAAAAAAATATCTTCCACTCGATTATTCAAATGGATCCATATGAATATATATATAGAAATGAATATTGAACTCCTAGTTATTGGGTTGAAATTTGAATATTAAATCTACAAGGAACAAATTATTATACAATTAATGATAGAAAAGATTTAATACATTAAATTTTATATAATATATTATCAGATTTAGAAGAAGATATATTCGAAAAAACATCAAATAGACATGGATTTTGATGTTGGAGACTAACTATTCATTTAAATATCACCACAGAAAAGAGTCATGATGTTTTGTAAGAACAAGAGTCTTATCCCAAGGTATATCGACCCTACTGAGATCCTTGATATCATAGGAGAGGTGGCCTATTAACTTTCACATCCATAAAATATGACTCATGTTAACGATTTATTCCATGTATCTCCCCTCAGGAAGTATATACCTGATCCCTCATATATACTGAATTCAGAGTTGATAAAACTGGAGAATGACCTCTCAAATGAGGATAAACTATTAAAGATCTTTGAACAAAGAGACAAATTTCTATACAATAGGATAACTCACCTTAAAAATGTGTTTTGGATGAACCTTAAATATGAAGAGTAAATGTTGGTTCAAAATGAAAAAATTAAATAGATTTACCCTAAAAAATTCTTTATTGAGAATATTAATTTAAATTTGAGGGATGAAATTTAATATTTGGAAAAGAATTTAACATCCTAGAGTTTGTAAATGATATTTTTTTCTCTAAATAATTTTATATTATATTATATAATATAGTATTATACATATAAAAGACATAAATAAAAAATAAAAAAATTAGTTTAATTAATAAATATCCTTAGATTAATCAACAACTAAACCCATGAATGCTTCAAACAATACAATGGGACAAAAATATAAATTATGAAAAGTAGAATGGGATGTACATATCCATTCAACATGCGTAAATCATCGCACCCATGACCAAAACTATAGAAGTGAAAAAAAATATTTGTAAAACAATTAATATATTAGAAAATGAAAATATAAAACCTTTGGAGTAATTGTAGTAAATTTAGAATGAAAGAATGAATTTTTGTTTATAGAAGGAATTTTGACTATTGGAATAGTAACTTGGTCATTGATAAGAGTTACTCGACCATTGGGAATATTGACCTCACTAATGGAATAATAATATTACCATATCATAATAAAATGTAATATAATTAATATTATTATGATTAATTTTAGAAATTATAAATATTATAATTCCATAAAATAAATATAATTATAAAAAACTCACAGAGATATAAACACATTTTAAATAAACTATATGCTATGGTATTTACAAAAATATTCTTATTAAAATTAAAAATAATATAAGTTAGAAAATTATTTTGATAAATTGAATAGAATTTTTTAAATCATCACTTAAAAATTTTCATATGTTATTTTTGGTAATTTCCTAAAATATTTCAACTTTTATTTAAATCATAAAAATTCAATTTTTCGAAATTGGTATATACTAAATTACGTAATATATTAATTAATAATATCAAAATAAATTCTAGAAACTTTTGAACAACCAAAAAAAATTATATTTTATTAATTTTTAATATAAATACAATAATAATGTTTTCTGATACTAAAACGTACTTTCCAAAGTCTAGAGCTTATAGTATTCCATTAAAATAACAATTTTTCATTTTTTTCAAACATTCTTTTATAGTAAGCCATTTAATTAATATTATTACGTGGTTAAATGTCCTAAAACATATATATTTTATTGATATATGATCCCTAATATTATTAATATCACTATTACAAGGTTTACCATAGATATAGTTTTTAATTAAATATTTTATTCTAAAAAATACCTCATCTCCTCAAGTATACATATCCCATCTCCCGTCCCATTGAATAAAAATCCAACAACACATAAATAAAAGTAAATTATTCCAAAATCATTTCCCTAACTACCCTTATAATCCATAGGGATGTTATATAGTAAAAAACTCCAAAAATCAATAGAGTTTAGTAATATAAAAGAGAAACAACACTAAGAGGAGGGTATACTTTCATCAACTCGTCTTTTTTGTTTTCCTCATCTCATATTCTATTTATCTATCCCTTCCATAATCATATATTATTATATTAGTTAAATACTATTTTAAAATTATACTATTCATTTACACCAAATTATGTATTTATTTCAAATATATTAGTATTTTTCATCATTCCCGTACTTTCTCTTCAGAAAATGTTCAGCTAATGGTTGGTTAACCACAAATGAGGAAGTTTCCAATTTCATTATTATCACCACACATAAGGTTGGTAAAAAAATTATTTATTATATATGAATTTATAAATATTTTTTTATGATTCATTAATTAAATATAGTAATGTATAAATGACCTTGAACAAAATAGTGAAATCCAAAAAAGTGGGAATTTTTAAGGATAACATGATATTAGAATATATTATTTTTTAATAATGGAAATAAATAAATATATTCCAATGATTATAATTGATAAATAGTGACATGAATTAAAAAAATTAATTTATTTTCAAAGTCATATTTTTATTATTTAAGAGGTGGAACATGTAGAACTAAAAAGGGATTTAAGGTAAGGGGATTCTAAAACTGACACAATTACTTTTTGGGTTATCTGATCTTTCATATTGGTTTTAGTATTAATGTTCCTCTATTATAAAAAATATTTCCTTTCAATATAAATTATATATTCATTTAAGGAAATAAAATTTTATACCCTTAAAAATGTTTTATATTCTATTTTCATTTCCTTTTTATGAAAATTTCAATTCCTAAATAAAATATCTTGAATCCCCTTGAGTTGATTCCTCATTAAAATAAATAAATAAAATTTTACGACAAAGTAAGCTCTTCACTATTAATGGGGGAATCCAAAATTTAATTTAATGTTGTATGATTTATTAAATATTATGTGAAGCAAATTCCTTTCGATATGATATTTCAGGACTATGATTGTTATCCTTCAATGTGGCATTCATGATTATGAGAATTTTGTGATGTGACATGTGGAATAAGAATTATATTTCTTTATAATGTAGTGGTTAATGTGATATATCTCATGAGATTATGTTTATTACATATGAACATGATTCTATCCTTTTTCTAAATAATGATGTTTTAATTTATGCACACATGTTATGTGTGATCATGATTCTTTCATTGATCACAATTATGTTTTGATGTATCATTATAATTTACGTGGAACATTCCATTACTATAGAAAATTGTTTATTTTATAATTATGAAACTAATACCATGATAATGATATTTTGATGTTGATTATTCTTACAAATGTATTATTTTTTCATGTTCCATATTCCTCTAAATTTTGGGATTTTGATCTCCACATTATTTGATTTATATCCTCAAGTTACAACACATAATAGGGATATCAGGATACGTATAAAAGGATTAAGAAGAATAATTTTATTAATGTTGATGTTTTATTTTTTATAATTGATGAGTGAGATTATTTATCTAATGAATCTATGCATTTAGATCATATATTGTATCACTACTATGATTTTTATCATAAAATAATATGATAACCATTTTAGAAAAATATGGTTTTCTATAATTATACCTTGAAAGATTCTTCCTAAAAAAAATGGGCAACCCTCCACTGAATCAAATTATAAACCTTCAATTATATTCTTATTCAACTCTCGTATTAAAGGGACACATTTTCGGTTCTGGAACATCATCGTAACAATATGATAATGGATGACCTCAGTAACATTTATCACCATCTTCTATAATTACAAATATTAGATCTATGTATTCTTATTCATATCATTGAAGGATGGTTGAAAATTCATCTCATAATGATAAATTATATACTTTTTCCTTAATATTTCAATATATAACTTTTTAAATCCACAAGCATTAGATCTCTTTAAATTCTTGTTATAGAAAAACTAGAATCATATTTCCTACTTATAGAATCATAGACCTTTTTCACTATCCTAGGGTTGTAATATATTAAGAATCCATAATAATTAATCATCTCCATTCATAATCATTTGTAAAAATGCAATTATTTCTATGTAAATATATACATCACACTTTTAGGATCAGTATATTTATATCAAACCTTTTACTATATAGATCATTCTTCTATAAGTTCAATGAAATCATTTCCTCTTCTTATTCCAAATCTTGATTCAGATAATTTTTTTCATTAATTTTTAATTGGTGATAGTCATAAGATATCACTATATCATTTAGAATGAGGTTACATCTCAACCCCATTTTTGATGCATCACTATATATCCCAAACTCTTCTCCAATGTAGGGTAATATAAGTATAGGCACAATGGACAACCTATTTTTTAGTAATTTTAAGATTCTACACACATTTATATTTCTATAATAACTTAACACAATTCTGAGTCAACATATTTATAGTATTACATAGTAGTGATAAATATCTAAAAATGTGTATGTAGTATCCATCCATCCTTAGAAAAGTAGATATCCTAGTTACCACGGTTTGTCTAGTCCATTTCTCAATCACTAATAACATAGAAGGATCCATTGATATAATCTCAATTGAAATTATATTGCCCATGAATGGTACATTTATTATTAAATATTCACACTTGGTAAATTTAAAATATAAATTTTCATTCCTCAAGGTATTAAGCACATTTCTAAATAGTCATTAATGCTCTTAACTTACATATGAATATATAAAAATTTCATTTATAAATTTCAAAACAAATTAATCAAGGAAATCATTAATGAATCTATTTAATAAATAGATGATGATATCGGGAGAATTAGTAATCCCAAATATAATTACTATAAATTCCTAATTTTCATACTTTGTTTAGAAGGTTATATTGGGTATATTTTTCTTGACCCTTAGCTGACAATATATTGATTGAAGATCAATCTAGGAAAAATAATGAACTCCTTCTAATTAATCAAACATATCATCGATATAGGGGGAATGATACTTTTTTGTAATAGTTATTATTTATGTTTTTAATAATCAATGAAGATTCACATTGACGTATCATACTTCTTAACAAAAATAACATGAGCACTTCTAGGATATAAACTATGTGGAATGAATCCCATATCTATATTCTATTATTGTTTTTTTTAATTTCCTATAACATAATAAGGGATACTCTAAATGTATTCTTTGAAATAGGTGTACTGCCAGGTACGAGATCCATTGAAAACCTATCTCCGTGATTCGAGAGAAGTCTTGGAAACTCTTTTAGGAATTCGTTATCAAACTCTTATTTAATAGGGTTTTTTTTCAATGTTGAGTGTCTCTCCAATATATAAGATAAATATCCATATTGGGTACTTAATAATATCCATATGATGTATGTAATCTCCATTGGGAGTTCATGTACATTCTTTCACCGATAATCTATCATAGGAAGATCTGTAGTGTCTAATGTGATATCACAAAAACAATAATATCTTTAAAGTAAATTAATCCAATTCTCATCTATCAATTTATTCTTAATTATATAAAATTATTGTTCCTTCTATCATATAAATTGATCCAGCATAGGTGAATCACACTACGGAATAACCGATTTCTCTTAAACAGGAAAGGTTATCCATCACAACCTAAGTCAACCTCCCTAATATTTCCTTGATCTTTTCAATACCAATTACAATTTTGATAGTTTCTTAGTAAGTTGGTCCTTATATTTTCTAATCTTATTGATTCTCTTTCTTATATTATAAATCATCCCGAAATAATGGAACAACCTGAGTTACATCCTAATCATCAAGAATATTTAAACTTATAAGAAAAAACATTATAATGAAAAATGTTTTCAAATACTGTAGGGGATTATTTTATTTATCACATAATCCATTTTTATTTAAAATAAATTTACTAAAATTACAACTAAAATTATTCTGATTCTAACTATAGAAACCCCAATTAAAATAACCTAGAATTGGTTTCTATGTTGTTAAATTTGTATAAGATACAAGGTATATCATCTCGAATGACCGATTAGTTTAGTTATTTTGAAGAACTAGATAAATACATGATTCCCATATTATAATGATAATATAATATAAATTTTTTAACAAACACAATTTCTCCCTTAATAATATTTGTAGTATCCTTATCAATACCATGGGGAATGGAAAATAAATCATGAAAAATCTTAGATGCTTAGTAATAGTTACATATAGTAGAAGCTACCATTAGAAAATAAGGGATAATAAATATAGTAAGGTAAATAACTGAAAAATCATTCTATTTTAATGAAAATGTTTAGAATTAAATGTGTCTATGGATAATGTAAATTATATAATATCTTGTATAATTAAAACTAAATTATAAATGAATGAAATTTTTAATATTAGACATCATGACTTTATACATCATTATATAATACCATCAAATATTTGTGCCAAGATAGTTTAATCACTGGGAGAGTATATTCCAAAACACCAATTAAATAATGTTAGCTAACTAGATCTTCTCATATGTCATGTCGATTCATCAAGGGGATATATAATTTTGGTCCCCACACATCACTACCTTACCCATACATTCAAAATATATTCAATGGTCAATTGAATTCATAAAAAATACTCTTTATCAATAAATGTCTATATTGAGTAAATAATACAAAATATTTAGATTTACACAGTCAATCAAACATCATTCAAAGTAAAAAACCATGTGTAAAAATGTTATAAGATTTAGTCAACCAAAATATCCATGATGCAAAAAATAATGATATTTAAGGGAAATTTAATATCAAATTAGTAATGATCACAATTAATTGAATGATTCAATTGATATTTAATGACTAAAAAATTAATAGATGATTAAAAAATACCTTAAATTCTTAAAAAATATTGACTTAGTAATATATTCATGTACTTTTAAGAATAAGAATATTGGAATTATCAATTTAGAAAAATACATCGTTAAATAGTTTTTTTAATCCATTGGAATATTTTTGAAGAAGATAAAAGTGTATAAATCTATTTTGGCAGCAATAAATGTTGTTAATGATGAATATGTTAAAAAAAATTCTTTTTTAATTTTTTGCGAAGAAATTCCAAACTAAACCATTTTAAAAACATTAAAAACATTACTTTAATAACCATTAATATATAAAGGATATATTAAAATATTCATCATAAATTTTTTTGGTGAATAAAAAAAATACATTTATAGAACAATATTAAAATATATGGTCATGGAAGAAAAGTATACTGAAAAAATAGGGAAATAATATTGGATATTATATTAATTACTTCTATGCTCAAATAAAGTGCCATAGAGAATATAATTTATTAAAAAATATGGAAACTCATTTAAATTATAGGGGATATAAAAATATAAGAAATTTATGACAGATATATTATAATATTCCTTTAATAAAAATTACTACAATCCAAAAAACGAGATACAAAAATAAATTATTACCACTTTGTTAAATATATAATTTGGATCCCTTGAAATAATAAACATGAATTGAAATATTAATCATTATTAATAAATATATATTCATCTTAGATACATAAAATAGGCAGTATACACACCTTATAAATGAAAATAGGTTCATACTTCAAAATATGTATCAATGGATTGGAGATTGAGGTGAACTCCATTATAATGACCATATTATTAAAGTGAGAATTAATCAAGGAAGTTATTATTTCAAACAAATTTAAATAAAAAAAATAATGTTTAAGTGAAACAGAATGAAAAAAATATTCCATTTTACACATAATCTATGCATAACATAGTCAATGAAGTATAAGTATAACTGAATGATTTGAAATAGAGTTAAAAACCCCTTACTATAAGTTTCAATGACATCTTTAGTGTTGTTATCATACTGTATAACAAATTTATATTTATTATAATTTAATAAAAAATTCATATACATATATATAATAACATATATGATACATTTATAACATATTATAACATATTTGTAAAAAATATTTTATTATTATCATTGTTTTGGGGTTTAACTATTTCGTTTTTCATGTTTGTTTTGATTTAGTAGTTTTGTTCCTTGTACATTTTTTATAGTTCTTTCATATAAATAATATTGATAATTATATAAATATAATATTAATTATATATATATATTTATATATTTATCCATAAAAAATAGCGATATAAAAATGAATGACACTATTCATGGAGATGGTAGGTCGTACGCACGCGTGAATGTTGTTTTCAATTTTATGATGATTGAATGAAATAAAGTAAAAAAATAATTATAATTGAAATAATAATAATTATTTATATATAATATATGTATTCATTAAATATATCCCCATTACCATCCTTTAAAATTGGAAACAAAAAACAAATCACATCGCTTTGTGGATGTGATACCCACACGTAAAAACAATGACATTATCGTTTTCCAATGGATTAGAAGGTAAGAAGGTATATATGATAAAATAATTAAGGAATAATAATATATTAATTAATATATCATATATATATTACTATCATATTTATAAAAATCATTGTGAGGTTATAACGAAAATTAAATTATACCGGTTCATGAGGCAGCCATCTATTGTACACATGAGTGATGGTTTTGTCTCTAATTTATTTGAGAAGGGAATAGAGAAATATTATGAAATAAAATAATAACATCTCAATACATGGTATATATGGTATTATTATATTTTTGTGGTTAGGAAATAATTTAGAGTGATTAAAGAAGAGCAAAATTGATTGTGTTTAGTGAAGATGATAACCTCTTCTTTGAACGAGCTCCATTAAATATCCTCTTAAGAAACCTATGTGTGATATTTTTGGATGTAAAGAACAAATAAAACATATATAAGTATGTTAATAAGTGTATTGGATAGTTTTTTTGGAATTATTTATCGCACAAAGTGGTGTAATGAAAATAGGCAAGGGGTATCATTTTATAAGTGAGGGGAGATGCACTTTTGAAAATTTATGAAATATTGTAATATAATATGTGTCTAAAATTGGTAAAATGGATCCAAAATGGAATATATTATAATATATATTATTTAGTCTTAATATTTTTATCCAAAATAAAATAAATACGTTTAGATATCATTTTAAAATTTATCATCTAGATTTTCCCATTGGTTAACATATTTTTAAAAATAAATGTGGTAATGACTTCTTAAATATTAAATGGTTAAAATTTTAATGATATTTTGAAAATTGAATTATAAATGGATAATTGAGGAAATATTATACAATATCTTATCCAATGTAAAATTTACACAATTTTTATTATTTTCAAATAATATAATAAAATATTAGTTTTTAAAAATGTCATTAATGTATTTTTTGATTGTATTCATTTAATATGACTTTAAATACAACGTGGAAAATTGGAAGTTATAATATCATAATTTGACACTTACCTTCCAATTATTATGTTTCTATAATATTATTTGACCATAAAAATTCAACCAAATCATTGTTCTTTTAATATTTATAAAACCATTAATTTTATTTTTCTAATAACTGAATAAATAATGTGCTGGTGCCTTTTAAGATCTGAAGGTAATTATTCAAGAAATAAAAATATAATAAATTAAAATAAAAAAAAATAAATCGAATATAAAATTAAAATTTATAATAGAACATAATTTTTTTAACCTTATTGAAAATATTAAAAATTTGAAAGACATGAGTGTGACATTTTTTTAATTTATTTAATTAATTGTTGTCAATGTCAATGTCAAATAAAAATAGCATAGAGTTGACATATTTTAGATAATTTTATTAGAATGGTATAGATAAAAGCGTCCAATAATACAAAGTATAGTGTGAGTTGAAATTTAAAGCCTCTTTACATTAGAATTTAACCCTAATACCAAATATACCCTTTACCATGGTGATAAATTATACCACTGGAACTATTCATAAAAACAAAAAACAAAAGGGTCATATTTTCAAAATTGGAACCACATGATTAAAAATACGTAATCTATTTTTCTAAAATTTAAACCACATAAGTGGTAGTAATTAATTTATGAAAAATATATATAATCAAAATAAAACTACTTATTAATGTGTTTTTTTGTAAAAAAAGAAGCTTATTCACAAATACTGTATAATAATTATTCCAATAGAAAAATTTCTATTATTTCAAACTAAATAAATATTAGAGAAATGTGGTATTATATTTAAAACATTCCATGGAATTTTTAATTCAATATAATAATATATTTAAAAAAATGGAACTTTTCACCATTCACTAAAAAAGTAATATTTTCCTAAAAAACACTAAATTTCATGCTATGTAAATATTAATGATAATAAATAATAACATGATATATTTTGAACCTAATAATATTTTAATTATTTTTTATGACACATGTTTCATGAAATCCACACCATCAAATTAATTTATTTAGTGAGAAATATGTTATTAAATCACAACCAGTTACAATGCACCATGCCATTTTTAAAACAATCTGACCATATTTCCTGGAAAACCACCACCACAACCATAGTCTCTAATTTCAATACATTTCACATTGATATAATAAATTCAATGCGTAGAATCATAAATTTTTATAGAGTGAATTCTCATGGTACACATGGTGAACCACTCTCCAATATAATACGTGAAATGATTTGGTATCACCAATGTCAACCTCCTTCAACTATAGTCCGTCACCATAACTACCTCTCCTTGTTTTGTAGATAATATATGATATTTTTTCACTTCTTGTATCCATTTTGACTATTTTCACCTCCCAAATTATCCTGGTAACTTCAAATCCCGTTTTGGACCTAAACACTGACATTTAGTCACAGGGACCACCAATGGCATGGTCCATCATTCTTTTCCCATTTTTGGAAAGTTCTTTCAATATATTCCCATGTATATGGGAATAGACCTCTTTAGAAATACTATACCTTTACAACATCCACTGACCATGGAATCATCCTTGCCGTAGTGATTCATTTCTATAAAAAACAAGGGAACCTCATTTATTGAACTTCCTAAATAGAATCCTCCACAAATCATGGTAACAAACACAACACAATCATTAATTTTATCCTATTAATTAATATTTGATAAAACCACTTTCATGAT
This sequence comes from Viscum album, assembly GCA_963277665.1. NCBI lineage: Eukaryota > Viridiplantae > Streptophyta > Magnoliopsida > Santalales > Viscaceae > Viscum > Viscum album. The sequence goes on along the minus strand of OY728153.1, from coordinate 283,125,523 downwards.
GTCTATTAATGTGCCACTAATCACTAAATAAAATCCCATGTGAGCCATACTACATTTTATAACGAATAAGTGAGTGATTTGTTTTCTTGAAACACTTTTATTCCACTAAAAAACCATATCTCTCCACGGATTTTTAATTTAAATAATCTCCCAAAAATATTCAAAATCCATTCTCCCCCATTCAACCACACTTTTTCATTTCTATTCTCCCACTTTCAAGAACACCTAAATATTTGTACCCTTATAAAAGGGAACCCAACAAGGTTACATCTTTGAAATGTTTATAACAAGTTCCTAGAAATCCAATAAATTGAGGTGAGAATACAGAAATTTCTCATTAGAGAGACGATGGGGATTGGGGGTTTCATCTTACAGTTAATTAATTTAGTTGATATTGATTGAAACCAAGATCCAATTAATTCTTCTCAAATATCAATTTGGGTAGTTGTATTATCATGAAATCATCTTTATGATCTTACGTTATAACATTCTTCAAAACAACATTTCCATACACCACCGTAGCCTTTATGAAAGAGTATTTGATCACAATTTTATTTTTCCATTAAAGATGAATGAGATTTTTTATGAATGGTCTTTCATTAATTATCAAACATGATGGGAATATATAAAATCACTTAAACGCCTTCATCTTCATTTTTTCTATTTCATCCATTTCATTATGTCACATGAGTTACTAGTTGAAATATACTATGCCTTTTTGGTGCTCAAATAAATGAATTCTATTTTGTGATCTTCCATGATATTCTTGACCTCATAAGACAAAAATGACCACCTTATGTTAATTTTCAGCCACCTATCGAACCATCACAATGTGTTTTGGTGAATCAAAAAAATATTATATTAATTGTAGTGATAGAATAACCTAGTGTCCGTCATATTATAGATTTATCGATGAATTATTTTCATATAATTCATGTTTATTTCCCGGGGATCACTTTGAATGAGAGTAGATTGAATAGCATTAAATAAAATATATGGTCGAGGGGAAGTCAAAGAGATTAAATTCCTAATGAATTTTCTATAAGCAGTCACACCAAACTTGTTTTCGAACTCATATTTAGAAATTTTTTGTCATGTGTATTCTATAGATTCCGTGGCCCTCGAATCCTCCATATGAAATATTAATAAATCTTCCTTGGAATATATATTCTATGAGATAAATATCCTATGGAATCATCGAACAATCTCCAAGCCAATGAAAAATGACATTTCAGAAATTATATACATATTGAATTATCACCTCATGATAACTAAAATGGATTACATTGATTTTAATCTGATCCTTAACCAATTGTAATATCAATGTAAATTTTTACATTAAATCACTACACAATCTCATTTTTTATATAGAGGTCATGATCAAATCATCATATTAAAAAATATAGCCTATATATATATTGATCTAACCTTGAATACCATGATCTTGGTTATTGTTTAAGGTAATTCATTGACATCTTCCTCAAACACACTTTTATTTTTAAATTCATAAATGATAAACAAATTTAGTATTTCAAAAAATTCCTACTAATCATGGAAACCATTCATAAGGGAATATTTGACATCATTTTATATAGTTTTAAACAATTTTGAATAGTCATTTCTATGAATAACCAAATATTTTCGAGTTTGGCTACGTGAACACATGTCTCGTCAACATAAATTCCATTAATTTTGAAATACCCCTTTGATAATAGTTTTTATTTATTATAAATCAGCATCCCATATTCATGAATTTTATTTCAAAACATGCTCATGGTTCCAAATAATTTACTTGAACTTTTCCTTGGAACACCTCCCCCCCATGTCCTAAATTTCCCAATTTGGTCATTCTGTTTTTTTATATCCTTGATAAAACTGACAAAATTTGTGGCTCCTTGAAAATATTTTTCATTATAAAATGATAATAATGATACGTGATGCTAGGCCATCACATATCTAGTTTGATCTGAGAATCTGTAATCTTAAAAAATATTTATTTTATTTATTTATTCTTTCTCAATTTTTATTCGTGAATGTTTTATAATTCCTATTCATTATTCACAATATGAATCTTTATCAATTTTCACTTAATTCTTTGTAACTCTCATTTAACACTATAATACTTCATCATTTTCCCATTAAATATTTTTTTTGTTTTTATGTGACATTTTCTCATGTGCAACAATTATTTTAAATCAATCAACTAACAAAATTTCATTTCTCTCAATCATTCATCCAGTTATCATATTTTAACACATATTAGCAATAATCATTGATTAGTATCTATGAAATATTCCTTCATCACCCCATTATTTAAATTTTTACTCTATTCATTCATGAGAATAAAATAATTACTTCTAAATTTTGGAAATTTCTTGATTGTAGGATTAATTAAATAACAAGTTTCATATGCAATTCTTCCTTAATTTTCACATAGCAAATTCTTAATTGAGATATAAACCTTAGCATGATCATACTCCTTCCTATATTTTTATTGAATAGGTTTCCCTATAATAATTAATCATCTAGTGTTATTAAATATTAAATTTCTTCTTTCCACTAATCAATTTTGTTGGGGTGTTCTAATATCCGTTACCCGATTTTAAAATTTATTGTTTCTCCAAATATTCCATAACTTTATGATTTATAAATTCAATCCCATTATCTAGATTGAACATATGGATTTTCACAAAAATATTATTTTCATATCACCATTGATATAGTCTGATTCATTTAAAGTCCTCAATCTCTTATGTGATAGACATAATCCATTCCATCAATCTGAAATCATCCTCAAACAACACATAATAACATTTTCCATTAATATTGTTATGTGATATTGGACCATAAAAATCAACAAGAACAAGATAATGAAACATTTATGCCCTCATATTTTTATCTACAAATAATTACATATAAAAATACAAGTTTTTCATGAATCAAATATGTGGGTGTGATCTTATAATAGATAAAGAATATCACATTCACTATTACACTTTTCTAACATTTATATATATGTTTTCCTCAAGTGGATAATCCAAATATTCCACAACCCATTATATTTCTATTTGGGTGGAATACATATTTTTTACTCTCAAATGTTATAAATATTTCTTTGGGTTCTTCTTCTCTATAGAATAATTTAACCGTCTTGAAATTTGGTAGTGCAAACCTTTTCATTAAACTCCACCACATGTCTGCAGTCACAAAATTTGTTGACAAAGAGAATATTATGAATTATCCCATCAATAAATAGAATATAAAATATCATTATATATCCTTGGAATTTACATAATTAAAATTAAATATGACCCTAATCATTACCAAAATGAATGAAATCAACATTGTTGTTCTTTAAATTCACAATGAGTTTTTTATTTTTGATCACGTGTGATCTGAATCCACAAACCAATATCCAAAATATCAACCTCCATTTTTTTCATTGAAATAATAGTAATACTATACCTCCATAATATGTCATAGGTGAATGTTCCTCCTCAATATATGGCTCCATGAACCAATATATTTCTTTCAAAACTGATTTTGTTTTGAGTTTTTATAATTTTCTCAAAAAAATCATGATTCTTACTTCTTTCAGCTTGAGGAATTATTGTTGAATTTTTTTGAATCCTTTATGTAAAATTGATTACCTTATTCCTAAATCCATCATAAAAAATAGTGTTCTTTGAAAGAAAATAAATTATTATAAATTCTATTTTCTTGATTGGATTAGAATTTTACCCAAAAGGACCTCTTGAAAATAATGAAGACAAAATATGTGTGTCCTAAAATTCCATTGAAAAAAATACCTTCTTTAAAAATTTTAATTTTCTATGGACACATGATTTTATTGACTTATGGGGTCATGAATATCTACCTTTTTAAGGGATTCAGTGTTGTAGTCTTGAAACAATCACAAATATCTTCTTCTCTTCAACGTGAATCAGTACCAATATTCATTTATCCTTGAACCAATAAACATGTGAAATATGAATATTATTATCATCCTAAATTATATTTAAATAAAAATATTATGATTATTTTTAACTCTCTAACATTATACTCAGTGTCAAAAACAATTCTTAATCTTCAAACATTTGATTCAAATATATGAATTCACATTCCATCTCCTTAGTTCTATTGACTCTATCATTAAAATATTTATATGAACAATCAATGATTAAGGTTTTATTAATATCATATTTTTTTATCTCAACATAATTTATTGAATTTACTAAAATTAAATTTTTGAAAATTTCAATCTCAGAAATTAGATTTTACATTTCTTTTTGATTTTGTTATATGCATATCATGGAATCATACACCACTACATTGTAATTATTAGTATTTTATTTCCAAAAATCAATTTAATCAAGGGATTCATCATGTTATTCAAATATAAAAAACCTTGATACAATTTATTCATTCATAACTTTACAATTACCATATCCTAGATTATTTCCAATAGCCATAAATATTCTTCTGTCTTTACAATTTTCAACATCATCGACTTCATCTTCTCTAAAACTAACTAATTATTTAGAGAAAAAATATTTTTGAATGACATCCAATAAAACAGAAATTTAAATTATTTTGTTATATTGTATTGTTTTTTAAAAATCTTATTTTTTAGTTTTTGGGGAATTTAGATAGAATAGGTCCCACCTTTCCACATTCCAAAAAGTAAGAGGATGCTTACATTTAAACCTTCATTTCGTCTCTTAGGATTATAGGAAAAGAATTAAATAACCCCATAAACTTCATCAAATTCCATATTATCTTTGATTGAGAGCTTCTTAATGTAATTTAGGGCCACCATCTAAGTAATTTTCTTTATTCTTGACTCAATTTGTTCATTTATTATCTCTTAATACATAAAATTACTTTTCGAACTATCGAGAGAAATAATTTTCATATATTTTATTTCTATAACAGGCGCATTCACATTAAAATGAGGTGGTAGTATTCTCATGATATTACATATTGTTTTTTCTTATTTTTTTATATTGAAAATGGACTCACATAAATTAAAAAAGACCATTATGATGATTAAAAAATACATTAAACGTCTGATATGAATTCAACATCAAATATCTATCTTTTTTCCATATAACATATAACTTTTCCACTTAAACCGTAAATTATTTCTCATAAATATATAATATATTTTCCCCTATAACAGGAGATTTTTTTCATGTGATTAACTTCGGGAAAATGGGATTCACTTATAAACATCCCAAGGAATTTATGTCATACACATCAAATTCCAAATGATATCTCTCTATCAACTCTCTACATTAAATATATATTGTGACACAATAACTATACTTTGTATAAATATCCATGAACAAATAAATAAATAATGTTTCATATATATTTTTCATAAAATTATATTTCATCATTCATATGTGTTAAAACATTTGTGAATTAAATTCATTTTAATTATTCTTAGAGAGAAAAATAATAAACACCCTTTTGATACCACTTGTTAGATCCTTTTGATTACACTATGAGAGGGGGTGAACTAGGGTATATAAGTTTAAAAAAATTATTAATTGAATTAAGATCTTATTCTATCACCATGATTAACACATCAATTTCTCTCAGTAATTTTACTATATGTGATATGAAATCAATAAATGAAATTATTGATTTTAATTGGTTCACCCACATTGGTCTACATCCATGAAAAATTAATTCCAATGTATCTATGAACCATGTTCACTAAAATTTCACTAATTTATATGAGCAATTGAGTGAAATTTAACTGAACATCCAGGTTCACTACCAAAAAAATTAAAGAACTCATTTCCCTCCTTCAAAAAAGGAAATCTCTCCTATGTTTGATGAAACTTTTCTTCTCTACATGGAGATGAGGCAAAAAATCCTATAATGGTGATTTTATTTAGATTATATAATGTATACTTACCATGAGAATAGTAGGCCTAAAGAAAGTATTTGTTAATATTAAAACATTCAGATAAGATTTGGAATAATCCCAAATTATTCTCCCCTTTAGAAACATAAAAATCATTAATCAATTTCCCCCCTACACACTTCCTACAATTTTCATGTCCTTCACATGATGTGGATATCCTTTATCCCATGAATTAATATACTAATTTACATTAAAATTCAACTAAAAACAATCCACTTAGAAGTAGTTACAACAACCATTATATATAAGATTAAATAGAAATGTGTTATTTAGATATGAAAATTCAATAAATAAATAGCCTATAAAATGCCTTGGTAAAAATAATCAAGTCGTTTCACCTTTACACTGTCACCTCTATAATTTTATCCATCTATTGGAATTTGTTTGACATATGTTGACATTATCTTAGATGTGACCTCAAAAATATTCATACTATGTCTTACCATGGAATATAGGAATACCTAGTCCCCACCATACCATGTGAAATGATATGGTCTCACCCATGTCTCTATCCATCAATTGTAGGCCTCGACTACAACAACCTCACCTCGGACTAGTTCTGATATACTATTAATTTTATCAATGTATGTATTTCTATCGACCATGTTCCCATTAAAAATATTATTCATCACTTAATATCATATCACGGATATGAAAAATGAAATTACAACATATGAATATTCTTTTATTATTTTACTATTTTGGTAAAATCCCTTCACAACAAACCCAAGGTTATGACCGTGGTCTTCTTAATAAATCCTTTAACTTCCCCCTAAAAATGGACCTGGACAAGGTCATATCCCTGGTGAAACCCGAATTTCATAAACAAGGGTAAAAAATCATTTCACATAAAAATAGTACCCTTAATAAAACTTTTTAACTTATACTTACTATAAACCGTTTCGAGCGATTTATAATAACAATTTTTATGAATCAAAACTATGTTTTCTTCAAAAAATGTGTTCTTACATTTTGTGTGAGAGAATTATAATGAATTTATAAAGTTTTGGAAATTTTATTTGAGATATTTAATTTCATTTTTGTATTAATTATGTCAATATTTTCATTGATTTAATTTTGGTAATTTTTTCTGAAAATATTTACTATTTAGTGAATACTGAGAAAATTTTTTTTTTTGTAAAAATGAGATTTATTTTCATTAAATAAATTATTTTATAATTTATATAATGTATTTAATTTCATATAAAATTAAATTAATATTTAATTAATTATAAATAATAAAATTATTTACAAAATAATCAACATTAAAAGTTATTTTTTTATAAGTTCATTTTTGGGCATAAAAATGCCATTTTTTAAAGACTTCTTTTTATGTGTAACATGGTTTTCTGTTAATAAATTAAATTAATAACTATTTATCGATAGAATTAATTGAATCATAAAAGTATATAATATATAATAAAAATTAATATTCATATAATAATTTTTACAAGGGAATGAATGGAAATAAAATAAGTTTTTCGCTAAAAATGCATTTCTCTAAAATCAGTTTCGATTGCAATTTATGCAATTAATTTAACATGAATTTATGAAAATTATATAAAGTGAATATTTAAAATGTATTAGATACTTTTAATCAAGATAATTTATATAATTTATTAGGTTCAACATATTTGTTTTGGCAATGACTATTAAAATAAATAAAATTTGGTTACCATGGTTAAATGTAAAATGGTTTTACTTGGGGTTAAACATAGATATAAGGGTAAAAATATCACATAAACATGTATAAAAATAATTTCATAGTTTTATTTTGAAAATAATCTTTTAAAATATTATCATAGTTTAACTTATTACCACTTGTCTTTAGAAAGACATTGACATATTTTAATATTTTAAATATTCAAAGTGTGTCCTACTCCCAATAAAAGGACACAATCAATCATCTATTTATCACACTAAACGAGAATTATATATTATAAAATAAATTACCAAATCTATTCTTATTATCCCTTTCAATTATTTTTATTTCCTTATTTATTCAAAATAGTATCCCTAGAAGGCTTAGTGTGTAAGCTAAATATTGTTGACCAATGAAGAGGTATGTATCTTATCTGATTAATTATGATTTGTTTATCGTTATACATAAGTAAATTATATGATATACATGGGTAGAATATAACATAATTATCTCCTATAAACTAATATTTGATTATGTTTATGGTGAATCATATTTCATCACCTTCTTAATCAAATAGGAAAAAAAATCATCATTCCTACGAACATGTAAATGACCACCATGTGAACTGATGTATTTTTTTCATTACCACCATTCATGGGTGGTTATTATGATGTAAATAATGATTATATATGATAGTTACAAAATAATTATTATTCTAGAAAAAATATTTGTCATTTTAATTATATAAACACAATCCTTTATTCATATATTATTACTTGGATTTTAATATTACTACCAATTAAATAAAAACATTGATCAAAAGGCCTTGTGTCTTTAGAAGACTAGAAACATAACACCTAATTTTTGTTAAAAAATAATATTTTTTAAATCTCCATAATGTGATCCTAAATCCATTTTTTTGCTTTAAAAATATATGGGATAACCTGACATATTCATAGACAACATTGGTGATCTAAAAATCACTGTTAGGGAATAAAACTTATAAGGAAGCATAACATTTGAGTAAAAGAAATAAAATGATATCATAAAATGGAAAGGATCACGAGTAATAACATTTGGGAATGAAATAAATAATATTGTATATTTATATAATGGATTCATAAGAAATCTGGAAGCAATAGGAAACAAGACATAAGCATAAGTGAAGGCTATCTTCCAAGACAACATCCCCTGGTTAATAAAGTCCCATTATAGATTAATTTTACTCTCTTATCACAAACATAACATATCATAAGGAAAACCTATACCCAATGTAGTATAGTGAAATATGGTTTCCCCAATCATCATATGTTAACGATCAAGTGTTCGAAAAAATAAAATCAACCATAAAGCATAATAATAATAATTACCCATGGAATGAAATGGGTACTATAACCACGCCTAATATCATAATAATGGGAATTAATAAATAATTAAAATATAAGTATGAAGTAGATATTTTGGATATTAATATATGATTGAATAATAATGTTCTAAAAAATATCATGTTCATTTTTGAATAAAAACATTAAATCAGTGTTATTTAAAAGGATTAATTAATAGAAAAGTTTCCCTTGATCTGGTTTGTTTTAAAGAATCAATTTCAGAAATTAATTTATGGAATGTATTAACCAATAAAATAAATGTATAATTAGATATTTATATATTAAATATATATATAAAGACAATTTAGATTCAATCCATATAAAATAATGTAGATAGAAAGTGATTTGTAGAGATAATTGTCATAACCTGATGAAAAACGTTGGTTTAGAGAGATATCATAACTTAACATTCATTTTCATTAATTGAATTAGAAACATATTTATATTAAATCTATATTTTTTATAAATTTATTATATTACCATAAAAATGTATATATATATATATATAATACAATATATTATAATCTTATAACATATTACCACTCGTTTATTAACAATTATGTAATAAAATCATTGTTTCGAGTGATAACTGCTTCATTTCTCATGATTGTTCTGGTTAGGATGTATCAATATATATACATTTATCATGTTTAAATCATATAAATAAATATAAACATGATAATAATATCATATAAATTAAATATATATATATTTATATTCATCATATAAACGGTAGAGGTAAAAACTTAATTATATTGTTTTTGGAGACGGTAGGTCAGAAGTACACATGGACATTATTTCTATTTTAGTTGATTAGATAAAATTAATGGGGAATAATAATTCAACTTTTTAAAATAAAAATAATAAAATAAATAAATTATATATATATATTAAATCCATCATTATAATCATCTATGATAAGAGATATTGGAAAATGAATTATATCAAGTCATGACATGGTAGTATGTTGTGCCCATGAAAGACAATTTCATTTCCAATAAGATGTAAGAGGATATATATGTAAGTGATGAAATTAACATAATATTCTCTAGTTATATCGAATATATTATATTTATTATTTCATAATTATTTAAATTATTTTAATGAGGTAGAAGAAGAAATAAAACTAAAATATTTTTTTAAATACAATACTTCTTATTCAAAAAACATCCTTTTCATTACACCTTAAACACATTAAGGTTGAAATTATTCACAAAAAAAGTCTTTTATAATTTGTTTAGAGATGTTATGGGGTATTTGGTTGTTCTTAGTTTAAATAAAATGATTTTTATGTTTAGAGGAAATATGGATATGAGGATCAGATTTATAAGTGAGGGGAGGGGGTACTCTTTGAAATACATAAAATATTAAATTAATATAAAATTATCTACATGAAAAAGGCTCAAAACTAATTTAATTAAAATATTTGATGAGTATGGGTCTAAATTAAATCACATAGTAATTTTTTTATCAGTCTATATATTTTTTACCTTCGTATTTTTGGTTTAACCAGTGTAAAAACTTTTTTATAATTATCATAACAACAAGGTTTTTATTCATTATGGTTCATCCTTGTTACTATAAAGGGAAAAATAGTTCATAATTGGATATTATTTTATATTTTAATGAAATTTATAATAATTTTTATGATGGTAATATTTTTAGTAATTTTAATCTTCTTTATAAAATATCATTTTTTATAAAATAACATTTATTTCATATTTATAACAATTTATTTAATTTGACTTTTAATACATCTTGAAAATAATAAAATTTGAATAAAAGTCATTCATATATATATATAATATGTTATTTTTATCAACAAAATTCACGGTACGCATTAATTAATGCCAATTTTACTACATTAACCATTGATATAATCATTTATTTTATTTTTCAATTAATTTAATAAATATTGTGTTAGTGTTGCATTAGAATTTAAGATAATGACATCATCCTTATATATTTAAAATAAAATGTCATAAAAAATTTAATTTATCTTTAAATAATTATTTAGAATCGAACATAATATATCATTATTCTTATTGAAAATTTTTATAGAAATTAAAATCATGAAAGAGACATTTTGGACTTTAGCTTTTACATAAATATTATAAATTTCAATGTCAAAGACATATTGTAATATACTGAGTCTGGATGCCACCTAATAGTACTCCAGCCCTGTTGGCCACATGCCCTAAAGTGAATCTACCCAAAATCTAGAGGCCATTGACTAGTAGTGAGGGCCTATGTGTGATAGTTGAGATATTATTCCATCATTAGAATAGTGTAACCTAATGGAAAAAGAAACAGATAGTAGAAACAATAATACCATACAACAGATGTAAGTAGTGGAAGGGTGATAATATAATATTCAAATGTCATTTCTCACACAAAATGATGCATGTCACATGTTTATAAGAAGAACATCCAAAAAATTCACAAAGCTATCGTGTACACTGCAAGATCAAAATGGTGAAATAGAATAAAATTATCATAGAAGCATCGCAAGCATAGGCGTGGTCCCACACTCTCCAACTCCTAAGCAGCATATCATTTACAAGTAAGAGGGTGTTTGAATTTATCCACACCTATAACCATATAATTTGTTTGGTCCAATATCATGACCATACAGGGTGTGAGACTAAATCTACATTGGAAACCACCAAAGGTCTGTTCCAATCTGTCAGTGAGTATATATAACAGGCAGTGTGAAAAAGTAAAGCAGTAAGCTAATAAGTACTTAAGTTTAGAAAATCCAACATGAATTGGTTTCCATTTATATTCCATTTCCATTAAATAAAAATTTCAATTACATTGTTCCTATAAGTATTGAGATCCTGCATAATCTTGATGATTCAATGTATAGTAGAAAGCACCAAAGATCCATCAGAAGACCATCAAGGAAAGTATTGAAAATAACCAAAAGAAAGATGATCCTTAGTCTTGGAAGAATCATCATAACACATTCCATATCCAATTAACCTTGAGAATGTCCTTGACATTTCTAATGTGGAATTAAGGTATCACTCCATGTGCCAATCTACCAACACTATACGGGTCCGTCCTTAGAGACCCACATAATGGAACCCGGTATAACTCTTGGTTTTGTCTATCTTGTGTCACTGAGCCTATCCTTGGTGGTCCTATAGGGAGCCCAAGTATGACCCATGAAATAATCCATGCCTGTTGTGCCCATCCATGGAATCATATAAGGATCCATGATCACTCAGCATTTATGTTTCCTCTTTGAGCCCGTCTATAGAATCTATGGTTCACTCACAGCATAATGATAATTAACAAACTCAATGATCCAATAGAAGTACAAAAAATGAATCCAATATTCACCAAATTATATATATCATTTAACCATAACAGGTCCATTTATTAATTTCATTAGACATGCCAGGGTGAACCCCAAAAGCCTCTTATATTCATTCTCCATTAAGCGTCTTTCAACTAGGACAAACCTCAAAGGATAGGTCTATAATTAATCACATGGGAACAAATCATATAATAAAAAACAAATGTAAATTAATTTATTAAATTTCTTTAACATTTATTAACTCATATGGGAACATTCACAGTTAGAGAAAAACAGTCCAAACATTCTTTATAAAGAAATGGAATAAAATGGGTCAAAGGGGAAACTCATCGATCCCGCACCCTAGATAGTCAAAATAACTTAAAATAATATGGAAAAAACATTTAGTTAAGAAATTAAAATTTAATTAACTCTCAAAATAGATTCAAGGGAGACCACTTTGGTACCCTAGACCAAATGTCCACAAAGTGGTCAAAATAGGCACTCACCCATGGGGTGGTCCTTAATCTAGCTTTTAAACCTAAAACATTCTTTAAATAATCATATTAAATACCTAAAAATTATAGGAAACCACATGAATGTTTTATAATTCAGCGATACACCCCATGAATGGGAGCGTTATGCTCCGACATTTATAATCAACTCGACAATAAATGAAAAGCAAGAGGCCACCTATCTTTGACGCATGATAGACAGCTCATACAATATGAAAATTTGATACATGCTGGTATTGGAAAAATATTAAGAAAATATTAAGAAAGGGATATTATGGAAAATGATCCTAGATCCAAATAGTACAATTTATATCCAGAAGAATCCAATACAGACAAAAAGGAACTGAGGCATTATCGTTGTAGATCCAGGGAGACTAACTGTGGTCGAAACATGCAATGGATGAAGAGTAGGTCTAAAAAGGTATAATTTGCTTCAAAATTCGATCTACCTTATTCCCCTATTTTGAATCTTGAGGTTGGAGGGTTATTTTTAGGTTTTAACACATTTAATGGAAAAATGTTGTATTTACCCAAAATATTTGGGTCACACACTTTCTGCACATGGTTTTCCTAACTATGTAGAAACAGTGCTAATCCCACTGGAAGTATGGGGAACATCACATGGTCACCCCAAATGGGTTGACTTATAATGCGGTAACCATACATATGCCTCTATAAAGTTTGGTAAAACAACATACATGTCTTCATGACTATGTGCCCCAATTCGAATGGTTTGAACTAACCATGCTGCCTCATCTTTTCACCCAAAACTTTTGTTATAGGCTATGGACCAACACCAAACACCTCATATCCCTCAATTACCCCAATGGAATCCACATTAGGCCATATCTAAGCAATTAATGTAGGAATATATAGAAAAATCATCATCCATGCCTAAATGAAGAACAAGGTTCTTAAACATATGTAACCATGTTTCAATATTTTCCATTCTAGAAAGGATATGAATTAACTAAAACCATCCAAAATAATAAATTCAAGGTGTATTGGAATATTTTATTTTTTATAATATTATTTTTAACCTTCATTAATATATTTACTCATATTGTGGTGATAATTATTTACTAAGGATAATATTTGTAATGATAAAAAATATTAGAGACCTATTTATCAAATTTTGAACTCTTGATACAAAATATAGAATAAAGTTATGAAGATTCAATTTTTATATTAATTTATTATAAATACATGAAACAAAATGAAAAAATTATTCTCATAAAAATGTATTTGATGTATAAAAATTTCTTTATAGAAAATGAAATTATAAAATTATGATAAAAAACCATAATTGGATTATTTTTAATTTAAAATATCTAATTATATTTTAAAACTAATCCAATAATATAATTTGGTCGTTTAAATACATTAAAATAAAACCAATATGCCAATAAAAAAATATTTTTAATATCCATTGAAAAATCAATATTTTTAGAAAAATTCCAAAAATTCAATAAAATCTAATTTTTATATTCTATTTTCAAAAATGAATTTCAGTTTATCAAATATATATATAAATGTTTCTGAAATTTACTGTAATATTTTCTCACAAAAAGTAATGATATCATGTTTAAAGAAAACATATTTTTTTATTAATAAATTGGGTTTACAAAAAGTTGAGTTCTTATTTCCTAATAAATAGTCAAAAAAATTATTTACCATTAAAAATATATATATATTTAATAATGTTTTAAATCCTATTCACACTCTAATATATAAAAAAGATATGTTATAATTTTATTATCTTTCATTTTTCATTTAATCTTTGTGTTGTGTGTTAAATACACTATCAAACATGATGTGTTTTAATAATATAAAAGTGTTATATTTTTCCACCCTTACTTTAGGTTCCCAGGATTCATCTGCGAATTTCTGGATTCACAATAATACATTTAATAGGGGAGTTTTATTTTTGGGTTGAAAATTGTATATATAGTCCAGGATCTTCATCAGATTCTCCTAATAAGAGATATCATTTTCGGACTATAACTCCTCTAAATTTAATACAAGCGAGGGATATGATACTTAATTCCTCAAGAGGGATATGTGGAATACACCATGTTCTTTAGATAGGTTTGGATGGAGTGCTAGTTGATAGGACACAACTGAAATTGAATCAAGAATATCAAAAGAGTGATATATATATGACTTAGATTACCATTATTCCTAAATATCATGACACTATTCCAAAGAGATATGTGGAGAAACACATTATCTCCAATCTCAAACTCTATTTTATCATCGATGAATTTCAGTGTAAATCTTATATCGTCTCTGAGTTACCCAGATATATTGTTGAATGTCCTTGAAACTTTATACCATTTCATAAACTATTTCAGGTCCCAAAAATACTATTTAACCAACATTATCACAAAATTCAGGTTTTATACATATAATGGCATACAAGGATTAATAATAGGTCATTTATTTGATTTAGTGAAATTTATTATTGTATGAGAATTGACGCATTGGAATATTTTGATCTCCTCCTCCTTCGATGTCCATCAAGCATGCTCTCAACTTGTCTTCTAGGGACGAGTTACTTTTCTCATGTTTCCATCACTTTTTGGGGTGAGAATCCATACTAATGTTCTTCCAGGTATTAAGATCATGTTGGATATTCCTCTAGGACATTATGGTAAATCTCATATATCAATGAGATACAATTTATAGTGGTGTTCTGTGTATCCACTTCGTCAATTTTATGTATATCCATTCATATTAATCATGTGATAAGTCTTATAAAATGTCAATGAAGTGATTAGTCTTTATAATAAAATACAACACAACTCATATTTCATTATTTCCCCAATGATAAATTCCATTCTGATGTTTTTTCATTTCCATGTAGGTATGGGTAATGTTTCAATCAACCCCTTAGAATTTTGGCTTTTATCTTTCACTGGTTGAAAGACCACAAAATTTCATGCATACTCTATGATCTCCATCTTCATATGGTCTCACCAATATTTCTCTCAAATGTCTCAATACATCTTCTTACTTCATGGGTTGATAGAGAAGGTCATGCAACGGGCATCATTAAACATCTCTTTTATATAATGATATGGTGTTACACATAGTTATGAAAAAAGACATCTAACACATTCATTATTAATTTTTAAATCTGCGGATTTCCATTTTTGTATATCTTTCCATCTTTTTCTGAATCATTATATCATCTCCTTTAGTATCCTTTATCTCTTTAATAATGGATGGTTGAGAAATAATTTGAGAAAAGAATGATGATGTTTTCTCCTTAATGATTACCATGTCCACTTTCCTCATGTCTATGATGATTAGAGCATTCTTAATTCTCATAATTTGATAAATTTGAAGGACCATTTCTACTTATAGAATCTTCAACTTTGATTTCATTCCCCAGATTATGATGGATTAATTAATCTTATTCACTAACCATATCTAACAATATTCACTAGAATATATTATTTTTATTCTTTTTTAATACATATTTGAATCTTTTACATTATGTATATATTTCTAACCTATCCCCATAGAGATAACTCCATTATATTTTCATTGATAAAATAACTATCACCAACTTCAAATCATTTATTGGATAGTTCTACTCATGAAAGATCAACTGAATTGAGGAATAGGGTATCACCTTTTTATTTTACTTTTGATCATAACCCAAACCATTCATTGAAGCATAACAATATACGAGGTAAATCTCCACACATAGGGGATTCGTGATGACTAGTGTGGTGATACACCTCTTTTATAATTCATTAATTTTATCTTTACATTCATTATTCCAGAAAAACCTTTATCACATTTGAGAGAGCATTGTGAATAGGTTTGAAAATCATGAGATGTTTCTATAAAAATTGTTAAAACCTATATAGTCCAAGTAAATAATGTATCTCATTTAAATATGTTGGGATACTCTATTACTAAATTGAATTTATCTTATAATGGTCCATTGATATTCCTTTGTTTGAGATAGCATGACCCAATAATGATATTACATTAATTAAGAACACAAATTTTATGAAATTTTAATATATCCTCCGATTTCAATAAATAACTAGCACAATATTAAAATGATTCTCAGGCTCCTCCTTGATTATGTAGTATATTATAATACAAAATTTACAGACTACCATTAATTTAATTAGTTAATCTATAAACAATGTATTCTGTGATTCTATAAATATTACAAGATCATTAGTGAATCTGAATGAAATCACTATAAAATCATATTGTCCATACCCTAATCAAATGGTTTTCTTATGAATATTGACCTTATTCACTTTTAATTAGTGATATCTTGACTGATGGTATAATATAGAAATATATTTGGCCTGATGTTATTGAACAATGAAATTCATATGTCAATGATAGGGGATAGGTTTTATTTATTGTGATTTTTATGAGTTCATGATAATAAATATAGAGGTGCATTTACCCAATCATATTCTTGATGAAGAAGACAAGAGCACCCTGCAATGAAGCACTCTGAACTAAAAACCTTTTTATAGATTTTCTGGTAACTAATTTATCAATTCTTATAACAGAACCATTTTCATTATATTAAGAGTATTGGATATCAGAAGAGATCCAGGTATGAGTTCAATTTATAACTCCACCATTTAGTTAGAATTAAGACTAGAAAACCCTATGAGGAATACACCAATATAACCCCTAATAAAAATAATTCTTATGAAATCCTTCCTTTTATTACATAACATTTCATTTCAAGCTATACATATTTCATTTTATAATTATTAGATTCTAGGAAATAAGGTACATAATACATGAGTAATTAAAACATTCTTCTAAATCCACATGAAATACATCATCATGGGTTCCCTCTTTGTTAATCTCACTACATATCATCTCATATGGGAATTCATTAAAGTAAGGGGGTGCAAATAATGATCATAAAGGGCATAAGAAAGAGAGACATATAGAATGTTCTCTTGAGACATATTAAAAAGAACATGAGGCATAACAATATGGAATGAGAAAAATGCATATCATAATAATACGAACATTAATCATAACATGGAAATGTGGCTAAATGTTTTAAATGATACATTCTTAAGAATATTGTAACACTGTGGGATTTTATAGAACATTATCTCATTAAATTAATATCTTCTGATTCACGCAACACCGAGTTTGAGTGCACCACAACTTACCAAACTAGCCATTGAAAAAGATGTTATGAATAGTATTAATAGTATTTTTAATTTTACATAATCCATATAATTTTAACATCTATATTATGTGTTTCTTTAGACATATTATATGAACAAATTCAAATATTTAGATAAAGGAAGTATTTTAAAAAAATGCAAATTTACCACCTTTTAATGGAGAAATTTTTTTATATCCAATATATGACACATTTATACAGAAAATTTGAGAAAATAAACTAATTCTTTAAAATCATGATATAAAAATTTATTTTTGATATATTTGTGGTGTTTTTCTGATAACTTTCATATTTTGATGAATACTAAAGAAATACATATTTTTAATTGAAAACAACTTTTATAATTTAAATACTTTTTTGTGTAAAATTGTTAATTTGATTTGTTTTAAAGTATAAGTAGATTAAATTTTTATCATTTAATATAATGTAAGTCATGATTAGAAATTTAAAATTTAAATTTTATAAAAACAAATGTCAATATTTTGATGGTTTTATCTTTTTAAAAACCCCACTTTTTGGTTATGACAACGAAAATTAATTTTAAATAAATAAATGCAACTTATATGTTTGGAATTTTGTCAAATAGACTTAATTTTTTGATTTAGAATATCAAAATTATCTTAGGGTTAATTTTTGGTCTTTTAATGAAAACTTTCAATTTTGGACGAATAGTGAAAAACAATGCATTATTGTTTAAAACTGACATTTTCATAAATATTTATAATTTTTATTTACATTTATTTTAAAGATAAAATAGAAACATATTACCTATATGAGTCCAATGTAATTTATTAGAGTGATTTTATAATAATATTGGATATATAAAATTGTATTGATCCTTTAATCATCTTTACCTACCATCTAGGCACATTTGCAAATTTGCATAAAATGTAATTTTACCACTTCTGTGAATTGAATTTAAAAAATCCAAGATACAAGGTTGAAATTATTATGTAAAATTTGGTTCAATAGGATGAAAATAATTTTTTGTGAATAGTATTTTTAGAATTTTATTTACCACGGTATAAATAAATAGGGTAATTATAGGTAAAAATGATATTATAATAACACTAACGCATGTCCAAATCTATTGGATAAGTGTAATTAGACCAAAATAAATCTTAGGAATAAAATATGATCCTCTTTGATCCACATGAATATGATTTGAACAACTATTGTTATTTTAATTAAAGAATAGTTAAAAGTGTTAAATTCAAACTTTAATAACTAAAATATTTTTAATATATGGATGTACATAAGTTAATTTCAACAATAAATATTATTTATAAATATAAAAAGATTTCCAATATCATATAATTATATATATAATTTTTAGACATTAAATAATTAAATTTATTTACAATACAATGATGATGGAGTAGTTACCATATTAATGAAAAAATTAAAATAATTGATATTGAAAATATCAAAAAAAATGTAAATTGAGGCTTTTGATGCATTAAAATAATTTTATAGGTTAATATGACATGTTATGATTTATTTAATTTATTTGGTTCTATCTAATCAAATTTTTTTGACCTTCACACAAACGAAAGACTAAATAGTGTCAAAATTGACAAAAATGAGTTTTTCAAACAAATACTATATTATTAAATGATATAATATTCATAAAAATATAAGGGTCAGAAAAATGATTTATATAATGATAAATATTTCATTAATTAACCACTTTGGGTTTGATAGTCATTTTATAGTATATTTATCAACCATGTAATGTAATAACACAAGAAGATATTGTAAAAGTTAACTATTTAACTAAGAGTTAAATCTAAAAGACGAGGTTAATATGGTAACTTAAACTTGCCTAAAACCTATGTTTTGAGAGGATTTAGAACCATACAAACCATAACCTCAAACTAAATCCATTTTGGTGCCATTAGAAAGAAAAAAATAATTTTATAATCTATATATACTAATCCTAGGTTTTCCCAACTGCCATCTGTCAATCTATCATGCCTCCACATCATTTTTTCATTACATTTCCTTTATCCATTATTCCACGTCGCCCTGTAGAAAAGTTAATCAAACGTTATCCTCCTCTCTCTTTCCACTACCCCTTCCGTGATAAAAAAGTTTATCCTCGCGTACTGTACCCGCTTTGCCCCCGCTCACATTTTCTCTCCACTCACAAGTTCCCTCTCAACTCCCTGCACCACAACGGCTCTTCCGCCATTGACAACTTGTAACACCCGAGACTTTTATGTTATATAAATTATCAAAGGAATCTTTTTCTACACAACACTTGCTTGTCTTGCTTTACACACAATCGCGACCTTCCTCGATAAGCTTGCGTCGTACGCAATACCGAGTTTCACTAAACAACAATATGCTATTAAAACTAGCCGTTATGAATAGTGATAACCACTTTTTGAAATTTTATAAATTTTATTTTTCAAAATGGACTTCATTTTTGGACTCAGAATATCGAAATTAGCCTAGGGTGAAATTTTGGTATTTTTCTGAAAACATTCAATTTTTGATGAATAGTGAAACCACTAAGTTGTAGGTTAAAAAACTGAATTTTGCATAAAACTTAATTTTACCGCTTCTGTGAATGAAATTTCGAAAATCCGAGAGACACGGTTAATATCAAGGACTAAAATGTGGTTCAATGAGACGAAAATAATTTTTGGTGAATAGTAACTTTTTACTTTTTTTACCGCGGTTAATAGTAAATAGGGTAACTAAGGGTAGATATGATATTACTATTACCCTAACACGTGTCCTAATCCTATTGGACAAGTGTATTTCGACCAAAAACAAACTTAGGAATAAAATATGAGCATTTAGGCCCACTTGGGTTAGATTAGGACATTTATTATTAATTTATTTAAAGAAGGGTTAAAAGAGTTAAAATCAAAGTTTATTTACTAAAACATTTTTTATATGGGGTTATACATAAGATAAATTCGATTGTAAATATTCATTAGAAAGCTAAAAAGATTTCCTACATGATGGTATTTTATTTGTAATTTTTAGACATCAAATAATTTAATTTATTTATGACACAAAGATGATGCAGTAATTATCTTGTTAACGAAATATTGACATAATTGATGTTATAAACACCAAAATAAATGTAATTTGAGATTTTTTATGAATTCCACTAATTTTATAGGTTACTATGATATATTAATGTTGATTTAATCAACTTGGTTCGAACAATTAATTCTGTTATGACTTTCACAAAAATCATATATCAAATAGTGTCAAAATTGCCACAAAATAGTTTTTAAATCAAATATTATATTATTAATTGTTATTTTATTCCTAAAAATCTAAGGTTCGGCCAAATGACTTAGATAAGGATATATATTTTAATAATAAACAATTTTGGGTTTGTTTGGCATGTTATAGTAAGTGTATTAACCATATAGTTAAAGAAAACAAGAAGACATGGTAAAAGTTAAATTATTTAACTTAGAGTTAAATCTAATTGATAAGGTTAAAATAATATCCTAAACTTGTCTAAATTCTATTGGTTGATGGGATTTCGACCCTTCCCCACTTTATCTTCGAAATAAGACCCTTTGGAACCATTATAAACCGATTTTGACTTTAATATAAAATAATATTTTGAGATATTCCTAAGGTGCCCCTCTCCTCCCTTATAAAAGGGCACCTCCTCCCCCTCCTCCTCACACCAAATTGAGCACTCAATCTCGGCCAACCCCTGCCATTTTCTCCTCTCCACTTCCCTAGAATAGTCCTAGAGGTCCTGGTCTTCTCCAAAGACCACTCTTAGTTCCTTAAGTGGAGGATTCAAAGAGGCGTTCCAAAGAAGAGGTAATATCCATTACCGATCTTTTCAATTTCTTTCTTCTTCAACTTCTTCTTCTTTAGTTGTTTCATGATAAAGTAATAACATCAGTATTACTTACATACTGATATGTTATTATAAATATGAAACAACCCTAATTCACCTTCTATCCATCCTACGGAAAAATGAAATCACCGCGCGTGCGTACGTACGGAATACCGTCTCCACGCCGTGGTGTAATCTATTTTTCCACCATCACCTTACAAGGATGGTTATAATGGTGTAATAAGTAACTATATATGATTATTATGAAGTAATATTGATACTGAAATAATATATATACTCCAATACAATTCCACGATCATAGGAACGATATCATCACTCGTGCGTATGTACGGAATACCGTCTCCACGATGTGATGCGACTCGTTCTACATGATCTTCATTTCATAATGATTATATAAATGAATTGAATGAATGAATATGGTATATACTACACTAATACCATTCTGTAAATGAATTATCTATAACCTAAAGATAAGAATAAGAATTTATTCGACAAAACACGCATAAGAACAAGAAGTTATAAAGACCCGAGTAACAAGTAACAATGAAATATTACTAACAAGAAGCTAATAATATGACCATATATGATATCATATAAACATGTATGATTCTGGAATAAGTCAATAACATTATTTAAACCATTATACAGGAGCTTCGGACACGTACAAAGCAAATCGGACCTAAGGTAAGGGAAATATCACAATCTCATTTTTATCCGAGATTGTTTATTCGTAAGTATTTACTGGGGTGTATTTTATCATCCACATCCATGTTCCCTCAATATGTAATATTGTTTCCATCCACTTGAAATAGTTTAAATCCAATTTTACCCTTAGGTGAGTTTTTAGTAAAGAATATGAAAGGAATCTTTTGTCGTTTTTCCGTACGAGGTACTTTTTTGACTTTTCCGACAAAAGTACGAAGAATGTTTTTTTTAACTTATACGGCATGAATGGATTTTTAAAACATTACTTCAAAGAAGCTTCCTTTACAAGTTTTCAGGTTTATTTTTAATCAACTTCTTTTATTTTAAAGTTGTATGACATGTTATGAAAGGAAAAATATTTTTGAAGAAGAAAGGATATTTTCCTCAAGAATTCAATTCAAGTGTTTTATCAAAATTATTTTCCATCTAAGATAATAAAGGGTTCTGTTTCTATCCATATTTTTACATTGGTTTGACTATGTTGTGATGGAATTATGTTTATGAATTCCTTTATCATTTATGAATTGATTTATGATGTCATGATGTTTCAAGAATCCCATTTTTGTTATATGTGTTATGCGATGATGTATGTTTTATGATTATGAGGCACACATAAGAAAGGATTCATTATAAGATGGGTGGGACCTATATCTCCCTCCAATGCATTGGGTAAAGATTATATATCTCATGAGATAGACATGGCTGGAACGGAAGGTTATTTCGGTTCAGTGATACAGGACTGAAACGAGGAGTGAACTCGGTTCAGAAAGGGACTTTGTCCACTAAGATAGTCTTGGCAAAGAGTCATGACTAACAAGAAATGATTTTCCATGATTATGTGTGCATGCCACAAAGATTCAAGTTTTATGTTATGATTATGGGGATCTCATTTTCACTTCTATGATTTATTCCATGTTAAGATATTATGATCTCTTTTGCAGGTTTTGATTTTCAAAAAGATATGATATGATTTTTATTTCCTTTATTTGCCCTTGCTGAGCATTTGAGCTCACCCTTTTATGTTTTCTTTTCCCCAGGTCAGGAGGATGGATATTAAGTAGAATATGCTAAAAGGGACCCTAGATATGATGAAATAAATGGGAGACACTGTAGAAGATTTATGAACCAGTTGTTTATGTTTCCCAGTTTCTAAAGACACTATACCTATACGGTCCTTTGCGGTTTTATCATATGTTGTAATAAGTGTGCTTCAATTTTGAAGTAGTAACAATGTATGTAAAGTACGGGTCGTTATAATTGGTATCAGAGGAAAGGTATAGTCAACCTTTGGAAACTAGGATGTGAAAGCCTTAGTAAGAACCCTAAGGATAAGTCTAAGCATAGAACACAATCTTAGTGTTTTAGAAATGGCCTTGAATAACCTAGGATAAGACCATAAGCATGAAAATTTTATTCTTGAATTATGTGGTTTCCTATTATAATTAGTGTTGCTCACACTATTCTTCTTGGTTTTAGTCAATGGCTGGAACCCGAAGGAACCGTGTTAATGCGGAATGCGATGGGCAATGCAATGATTGTCCCCCTGAGCAACCAAACAATATGGGAGATGGAATGCAAAATCTTGTAGCCATGCTCACACAACTTTCTCAAGCTATGAATCATGCAGAATTTCCAAACGAGCAAAGGAGGGAGCAACATTCTGTTGAATCCTTCATGAGGCAGCGTCCACCTTCTTTCAGTGGGTCTACTGATCCATTAGTTGCTGAACAATGGATTAGTACTACTGAAAAGATATTTTCAGTTCTTCAATGTTCTGAACATGATAAGGTCATCCTAGCAGTGTATCGTTTAGAAGGAGATGCTGATCAATGGTGGAATCTTGTTAAGAATACGAGGCAAAGGGACGAAATTGAGTCTATGGAATGGGACGAGTTCAAGAACTTATTTTTCAATAAGTACTTCCCTCGTATTCTCCGAACAAAGATGGAGAAAGAATTTCTTGAACTGAAGCAAAGGGATGACGAATCTGTTAGTACCTATGAAGCAAATTTTACAAGACTTGCAAGGAACGCTTCTGGTATTATTATCCAACCTGAGAGTAAGATCGATCGATTCTTTAGTGGCTTAAAACCAAGTCTTCGAAGGGCGTTAGCCATAAGGGACTTCAATAGCTACGAGGAAATCGTTCGATGTGCTCTCAAAGTCGAGATGGAGATTGGAGTAACCCATCAGTCACATGGGTTTGATAAGAAGAGGAAGATGGAATTCAAAGGAAACTCTAAAGAGAACACTGAAAAGAAGATGAACTTTCCCTTATGCTCAAAGTGTGGAAAGAAACATGGAGGGAGTTGTCTTAAAGGGACAAGTAAATGTTTTAAATGTGGAAAAGAAGGTCATCGGGCATTTGAATGCCGTGATAATGGGAAGAAGATGTCTAATGATGCAAACAAAGGAAGGGATACACAGAATGATCCTACTACACTTCAATGTTTCAAGTGCAAGGAGATGGGGCATTATGCCAATCAATGCCCAAATCCAAGGGTTGATGATGATGGTCGACGTCAACAAACTCTTAAGGCTAAAGACAAAGGAAAGTCACATGCAATTTCTATCAGCGATGTGGAGTACGATAACGATGTGGTGAAAGGTACACTTACCATCCACTCTAAAGTAGCAAATGTTTTATTTGATTCTGGATCCACCCACTCTTTTATTTCTGAAGACTTTTCTAAGGGTATCACCGTATTACCTCAACAATTAGATGTTGAGTTAGCTGTGACAACACCTAATGGCACATCAATCGCATCAAAAGTTTATAATTCTTCTCCGATCGAAGTTTGTGGGAAAGTGCTTCCTGCAAATCTTGTGATCCTTCCTATAGTGGAATTTGATGTGATTCTTGGCATGGATTGGCTTTCTTTATACGGAGCTCATATCAATTGCCAAAGAAGGGAAGTCACATTTCATATTCCAGATCAATCTATGATCGTTTATCAATGCAAGGATGAACATAACCTTCCAGTGGAAATTCCTTCCATCTTATGGGTCATGATTCCACTAAATGAAGGTTATTTATCTCAAATGGTTGGAGAGAAACTTACGATTAAGAATATGCCCATTGTACGGGAGTTTGATGATGTCTTTCCGGAGGAATTACCGGGTCTTCCACCAAATCGTGAAGTTGAGTTTTCAATAGAACTCGTACCGGGTGCTTTGCCTATTTCAAAGACACCTTATAGAATGGCCCCAATTGAGTTGCAGGAATTGAAGAAGCAACTCCAAGAGAATCTTGATAAGGGATTCATACGCCCTAGTGCGTCACCTTGGGGAGCACCTGTTCTATTTGTTAAGAAGAAAGATGGATCAATGAGACTCTGCATTGATTATCGAGAACTTAACAAGATTACTATCAAGAACAAATATCCTCTCCCACGCATTGATGACTTATTTGACCAACTACGCGGAACTCAATACTTTTCCAAGATTGATCTTCGTTCAGGGTATCATCAATTAAGGGTCAAAAGGGAGGATATACCAAAGATGGCTTTCCGTACAAGGTATGGACACTATGAATTTATAGTGATGCCATTTGGTCTTACTAATGCCCCTGCTATCTTCATGGATCTAATGAATAGAGTCTTTAGAGACTATCTTGATCAATTTGTGGTAGTCTTTATAGACGATATTCTTGTCTATTCAAAGAGCAAGGAAGAGCATGAAGATCACTTGAGAATTATATTGAAGACCCTGAGAAAGGAGAAGCTTTATGCCAAATTTACTAAGTGTGAATTTTGGCTTCAAAAAGTTGCATTTTTGGGTCACATAATCTCAAAAGAGGGGATATCTGTGGATCCAGCAAAAACAGAGGTTATCGAAAGATGGTCGAGACCAACAACAGTAACTGAGATCCGAAGTTTTCTTGGTTTGGCTGGATATTATCGACGTTTTGTAAAAGATTTTTCACGATTATCTAATCCACTCACCAAGTTGACTCGGAAAGGAGTTAAGTTTGTTTGGACAGAGGAATGTGAAGAGAATTTCAAGGAGTTGAAAAGAAGGTTATCCAGTGCACCTGTGCTCACACTGCCTTGTAGTGGAGAAAGGTTTGTGATCTACAGTGATGCATCCAAGAAGGGATTGGGGTGTGTTCTTATGCAAAATGATATGGTGATAGCTTAGGCCTCACGACAGTTGAAAATCCATGAGCAAAATTACCCAACACATGATTTGGAGTTGGCTGCGGTAATCTTTGCATTAAAGATTTGGAGGCATTACCTTTATGGTGAAAGGTGTGATATTTATACTGATCATAAAAGTTTAAAGTATATTTTCACACAAAAGGAGCTGAATATGCGCCAAAGAAGATGGTTGGAGCTGATTAAGGATTACGACTGCTCAATCCATTACCACCCTGGGAAAGCAAACAAGGTGGCAGATGCATTAAGTCGACAAGACCATGCTAGTTTATCCATGATGAGGATCACAAAAGATCCAATATTTATGGATTTACAAAGGATGGATCTTGGAATTATAATGGAAGGGGAAAAATCTTATCTTTCTCAAATGAATGTTCAACCATCTATACATGTGAAGATTAAAGAGGCACAGAAAGAAGATGTCGAGTTACAAAAGAAGGTGAGAAATGTTCCTGAATACAACCTTGATTGTGATGGGATAATAAAGTTCAGGAATCGGGTTTGTGTTCCTCCCATCCCCGAATTAAAGAAGGAGCTGCTGGATGAGGCTCATAGTTCATCATTCTCTATTCATCCTGGAAGTACGAAGATGTATAGGGACCTGAAAGAGTACTTCTGGTGGGATGGCATGAAAAGAGATGTTGCTGAATATGTATCTCGATGCTTGGTTTGTCAACAAGTTAAAGCTGAGAGACAGAAGTCTAAAGGGATGTTACAACCATTACCCATACCCGAATGGAAATGGGAAAACATCACTATGGACTTTGTCACAGGACTTCCTAAAACATCCAAAGGCAATAATGCTATCTGGGTCATAGTTGATCGTCTTACAAAGTCTGCACACTTCATTCCTATTAGAGAGGATTTCTCTCTAGATCAGCTTGCCAGGATATATGTAAAGGAAGTGGTAAGATTACATGGAGTACCACTTTCTATTATATCTGATCGGGATCCAAGATTTACCTCGAAGTTCTGGCGAAGTCTTCAGCATACTCTGGATACAGAGTTGAGTTTCAGCACTGCTTATCATCCCCAGACAGACGGTCAGTCTGAGAGAACAATTCAAACCCTAGAAGATATGTTGAGAGCTTGCTCTATGGATTTCAAAGGAGGTTGGGATCAACACCTACCTTTGGTGGAATTTTCTTATAATAATAGCTTTCACTCCAGTATTCAGATGGCTCCTTATGAAGCTCTCTATGGAAAGAAATGCAGGACTCCAACTTGCTGGGATGAAGTTGGGGAAAGAAAGCTATTAGGACCTGATCTCGTTGATGAAATGGCAGAAAAGGTTAGATCTATTCAACAACACATAAGAGCAGCTCAGAGTCGACAGAAAAGTTATGCCGACAACCGAAGAAAAGACCTAGAGTTTGAAGTGGGTGATAAAGTGTTCTTACGAATATCTCCCTGGAAGAGGGTTATGAGATTTGGAAAGAAGGGGAAGTTGAGCCCTATATATATCGGTCCTTTCGAAATACTGGATCGTGTTGGGAAGGTAGCTTACCGATTGGCGCTTCCACCGAATCTCTCTCAAGTGCACGATGTGTTCCATGTATCTCTCCTGAGAAAGTACATACCAGATCCTTCACATGTACTCAGCTTAGAAGTTGTACCGCTGGAGCAAGATCTTTCTTATGAAGAACAACCGATAGAGATTCTGGATCGTAGCGAAAAAGTCCTACGAAACAAGACCACTCGCTTGGTGAAAGTTTTATGGAGGAACCACCAACTTGAAGAAGCTACTTGGGAGCTTGAGGATATGATGAGGGAGAAGTATCCTCATCTGTTTGTTACAAAGTGACGAATTTCGAGGGCGAAATTCTTTTAAGGGGGGTAGAATGTAACACCCGAGACTTTTATGTTATATAAATTATCAAAGGAATCTTTTTCTACACAACACTTGCTTGTCTTGCTTTACACGCAATCGCGACCTTCCTCGATAAGCTTGCGTCGTACGCAATACCGAGTTTCACTAAACAACAATATGCTATTAAAACTAGCCGTTATGAATAGTGATAACCACTTTTTGAAATTTTATAAATTTTATTTTTCAAAATGGACTTCATTTTTGGACTCAGAATATCGAAATTAGCCTAGGGTGAAATTTTGGTATTTTTCTGAAAACATTCAATTTTTGATGAATAGTGAAACCACTAAGTGGTAGGTTAAAAAACTGAATTTTGCATAAAACTTAATTTTACCGCTTCTGTGAATGGAATTTCGAAAATCCGAGAGACACGGTTAATATCAAGGACTAAAATGTGGTTCAATGAGACGAAAATAATTTTTGGTGAATAGTAACTTTTTACTTTTTTTACCGCGGTTAATAGTAAATAGGGTAACTAAGGGTAGATATGATATTACTATTACCCTAACACGTGTCCTAATCCTATTGGACAAGTGTATTTCGACCAAAAACATACTTAGGAATAAAATATGAGCATTTAGGCCCACTTGGGTTAGATTAGGACATTTATTATTAATTTATTTAAAGAAGGGTTAAAAGAGTTAAAATCAAAGTTTATTTACTAAAACATTTTTTATATGGGGTTATACATAAGATAAATTCGATTGTAAATATTCATTAGAAAGCTAAAAAGATTTCCTACATGATGGTATTTTATTTGTAATTTTTAGACATCAAATAATTTAATTTATTTATGACACAAAGATGATGCAGTAATTATCTTGTTAACGAAATATTGACATAATTGATGTTATAAACACCAAAATAAATGTAATTTGAGATTTTTTATGAATTCCACTAATTTTATAGGTTACTATGATATATTAATGTTGATTTAATCAACTTGGTTCGAACAATTAATTCTGTTATGACTTTCACAAAAATCATATATCAAATAGTGTCAAAATTGACACAAAATAGTTTTTAAATCAAATATTATATTATTAATTGTTATTTTATTCCTAAAAATCTAAGGTTCGGCCAAATGACTTAGATAAGGATATATATTTTAATAATAAACAATTTGGGGTTCGTTTGGCATGTTATAGTAAGTGTATTAACCATATAGTTAAAGAAAACAAGAAGACATGGTAAAAGTTAAATTATTTAACTTAGAGTTAAATCTAATTGATAAGGTTAAAATAATATCCTAAACTTGTCTAAATTCTATTGGTTGATGGGATTTCGACCCTTCCCCACTGTATCTTCGAAATAAGACCCTTTGGAACCATTATAAACCGATTTTGACTTTAATATAAAATAATATTTTGAGATATTCCTAAGGTGCCCCTCTCCTCCCTTATAAAAGGGCACCTCCTCCCCCTCCTCCTCACACCAAATTGAGCACTCAATCTCGGCCAACCCCTGCCATTTTCTCCTCTCCACTTCCCTAGAATAGTCCTAGAGGTCCTGGTCTTCTCCAAAGACCACTCTTAGTTCCTTAAGTGGAGGATTCAAAGAGGCGTTCCAAAGAAGAGGTAATATCCATTACCGATCTTTTCAATTTCTTTCTTCTTCAACTTCTTCTTCTTTAGTTGTTTCATGATAAAGTAATAACATCAGTATTACTTACATACTGATATGTTATTATAAATATGAAACAACCCTAATTCACCTTCTATCCATCCTACGGAAAAATGAAATCACCGCGCGTGCGTACGTACGGAATACCGTCTCCACGCCGTGGTGTAATCTATTTTTCCACCATCACCTTACAAGGATGGTTATAATGGTGTAATAAGTAACTATATATGATTATTATGAAGTAATATTGATACTGAAATAATATATATACTCCAATACAATTCCACGATCATAGGAACGATATCATCACTCGTGCGTATGTACGGAATACCGTCTCCACGATGTGATGCGACTCGTTCTACATGATCTTCATTTCATAATGATTATATAAATGAATTGAATGAATGAATATGGTATATACTACACTAATACCATTCTGTAAATGAATTATCTATAACCTAAAGATAAGAATAAGAATTTATTCGACAAAACACGCATAAGAACAAGAAGTTATAAAGACCCGAGTAACAAGTAACAATGAAATATTACTAACAAGAAGCTAATAATATGACCATATATGATATCATATAAACATGTATGATTCTGGAATAAGTCAATAACATTATTTAAACCATTATACAGGAGCTTCGGACACGTACAAAGCAAATCGGACCTAAGGTAAGGGAAATATCACAATCTCATTTTTATCCGAGATTGTTTATTCGTAAGTATTTACTGGGGTGTATTTTATCATCCACATCCATGTTCCCTCAATATGTAATATTGTTTCCATCCACTTGAAATAGTTTAAATCCAATTTTACCCTTAGGTGAGTTTTTAGTAAAGAATATGAAAGGAATCTTTTGTCGTTTTTCCGTACGAGGTACTTTTTTGACTTTTCCGACAAAAGTACGAAGAATGTTTTTTTTAACTTATACGGCATGAATGGATTTTTAAAACATTACTTCAAAGAAGATTCCTTTACAAGTTTTCAGGTTTATTTTTAATCAACTTATTTTATTTTAAAGTTGTATGACATGTTATGAAAGGAAAAATATTTTTGAAGAAGAAAGGATATTTTCCTCAAGAATTCAATTCAAGTGTTTTATCAAAATTATTTTCCATCTAAGATAATAAAGGGTTCTGTTTCTATCCATATTTTTACATTGGTTTGACTATGTTGTGATGGAATTATGTTTATGAATTCCTTTATCATTTATGAATTGATTTATGATGTCATGATGTTTCAAGAATCCCATTTTTGTTATATGTGTTATGCGATGATGTATGTTTTATGATTATGAGGCACACATAAGAAAGGATTCATTATAAGATGGGTGGGACCTATATCTCCCTCCAATGCATTGGGTAAAGATTATATATCTCATGAGATAGACATGGCTGGAACGGAAGGTTATTTCGGTTCAGTGATACAGGACTGAAACGAGGAGTGAACTCGGTTCAGAAAGGGACTTTGTCCACTAAGATAGTCTTGGCAAAGAGTCATGACTAACAAGAAATGATTTTCCATGATTATGTGTGCATGCCACAAAGATTCAAGTTTTATGTTATGATTATGGGGATCTCATTTTCACTTCTATGATTTATTCCATGTTAAGATATTATGATCTCTTTTGCAGGTTTTGATTTTCAAAAAGATATGATATGATTTTTATTTCCTTTATTTGCCCTTGCTGAGCATTTGAGCTCACCCTTTTATGTTTTCTTTTCCCCAGGTCAGGAGGATGGATATTAAGTAGAATATGCTAAAAGGGACCCTAGATATGATGAAATAAATGGGAGACACTGTAGAAGATTTATGAACCAGTTGTTTATGTTTCCCAGTTTCTAAAGACACTATACCTATACGGTCCTTTGCGGTTTTATCATATGTTGTAATAAGTGTGCTTCAATTTTGAAGTAGTAACAATGTATGTAAAGTAAGGGTCGTTATACAACTCCTCATCGGTCTTCTACGCATCCATTGTTTCCTCCACCAAGTTCTTTGATAGTACATATTCTGCCTTCGAATTCTCCTTCTACACCTACTTCAGGTAAGGCTGGTCTACCTTCTCCAAATGTGGCTGCGGCTGCTCCGACTCCACCAAGTCCGCCTCTTGCTGGTACATATATGGCTATGTTACCCCCTATGCCTGCATCATAGTATCTCAATTCCTCATACATCCTCATCTCTCCATTTTCCATATCTACAATGTTATTCGTCGATTCACACAAGGGTTTCAGAGAAATTCTCTTGGTAAACCTAAAAATGTGACCTTGGACCAGATCCTTGTTCTGGGGGACCTTCATCGGTGTATCATCTTCATCGATTTGGTTTATTGTTTATTGAATTAGATCTAGTTCAATAACAAATAATTTTTTGGATCAAAGTTATTAGGTTTCAATTTCAAATCATGCTTTGACATCAGTTTCTGTTGGTGCTTCGAATGACGGCGAATCATTTTCACAATGTACGCTCACATCGATTTTCCATTTGTGTCTATGAAGCATATTCATTTATTTCATAATGTGATTTGATTCAATAAATAATTTTTTTAGTTTCAATCATGCAGAAATAGACAAGGTTTCGAAATTTACCATAAGTTCGGATCCATCTAGCTCTCAACGCATCAACAATATGGTATTTTCTCCACTATAGTTTGTCTGTATCAATTTTATCTGCTTTATAGTTTCACTTTTCACTATGTTCATACTAATTTAGCAGGCTTTAATACAATAAAGTGCTTCAAAATTGGTGGGTTCTCTTAATTATCTTTAAAAGTATTATGTTTTATCCAAGAATTGTTTTTCTAACTATATATGTAATATTCAATCATCAATACAATACATCTCATGTTTTGATTCATCAATCATTGTTTGTGCTTCTTTTTCTCGGTCAATATTTTTGCATCTAAAATTTTATCCATGGTTGATATAGATTTCCTTCATAACATCAAAGTGGTCTCTATTCAGTTATCTTCATCATCATATCCAATTTTTTAAATGAAATGGTTACAACTATTCAAGGTAATTGTTACCCACTATTGTTTCATTTTACATTATCATAACGATTCATTAAATATTGATGTCATCATCAATATTTATTTTTTATTTTATTAATAATAACTATTATTTTTTATCATTAATTCCTTAATATTTTCTATCAACATCCTTTACTTTAAT
Organism: Viscum album; assembly: GCA_963277665.1. Lineage (NCBI taxonomy): Eukaryota > Viridiplantae > Streptophyta > Magnoliopsida > Santalales > Viscaceae > Viscum > Viscum album. The sequence continues at coordinate 283,092,157 of OY728153.1, read as the reverse complement.
TTTCATTAGTATTTCTTCTTAGAAACTACCTCTAAATAATTTTTATTGTAAATATTTTTGTGTCAAATTTTTCTGTCATAACTAAAAATTATTTTAAAAAAAATATTTTTTGTCAGATATTTGTTATGTTAAATTTCATAGCAACTATTACTTTATTGGATTTCTTACAAAAATATTTTCCATTTTCTCAAACATAATGTTTTTACATGTTTCTTATATATGGCTATTTACAGATTACTTATGAAAACCTCTTTCCATATTTCTTATGGTATCCAACGTAGGTTGATATAGACAAATTCACATCCAGAATTAGAATGTTTTGAATGAATCCATGTATGATATGAAGTATGATTAGTTAATTTGGTCAAGATAGTCTTCAAAAACCATCAATCTAAATATTGTTTGAGACGATGTTCGATTATGTTTTTATTATTATGTTTATGTGGTGCATCATGTATTTAGGTGTTTCTAATTTATCATTCTATTTATGGTAGAATTACTATTTTAGTAATAGTAGAACTTATGGGAATCATTGGGGATGTCAATGAAATTCTACTGGGAATTTCGATTAATTTCCAATAAAAAATCATTGGTGGAAGAATGTATTTTAGGGAAACCTTCTGTCTTGGATATTGCAACGTTCCCACTAAGATCCCTCTATAGTTCTACCTACCATATCATTGTGTTACTTGGATATATCAATTAGGTGCACTTGCATTCAGATGGCGATGAAATTTACATAATTTCATGCACATTGTGAAAAACTAAGTGTTTCAAAAAAATTTATATGTAACTGTTTCTATATTAGTTATACATAGATATTTATGGATTTATTAATCAATTGTTTCCCAACTTCTCACACATAATTATTTTACACACTTTATATGCATATCCTTTTCAATGTTTTTTATGTGAAAGTGTATCGAGATTTCTAATGATCACCATTTTAGGTTGGTATGGATAGTTTGATATTCAACATTAGTATGTAATGAATGAATCTCGATAGTCTATGAGGTTTGACTACATTAAAATGTACAAGGTAATCTGAAAAAACCATGAGTTTTAATATGGGAGTAGATGAGTTTAGATTATGTATTTCTTGTGAACAAGTGTTTCCTTATTTCTTATGGAAAACTACTTCATAATTTCATGTGATCATCATAAGAGGTCTATATGGTTAGTTTGATATGCGGTATTAGTATGTACTCAATTAATCCTTATAGTATTTGTGGTTTGACTACATAATACTTCCAAGGAAAACTTCATAGGTATGTCTTCTTATTTTTAAACATTATTGTATTTGTAAGTAAACTTATTGGATGATTTTGTAGATACTCAAACTCCTGGATCATTACATCTTATTCCAAAACTATAACTCAGAAATAAAAAACCAGGTAAAACAACATATTTATTTTCTGGAAATTTTTTAAGATTGGTCATGAAGAATTTAACATCCAAATGTAACACATTATAAAACTATATTTAAAGTCATAAGTAGAAATCTAGTGAACCATTACACCATGGTGATGTAGTGTTTTGATCCTGCATACTAGGTAACATGATGGACTAATATTAGACTATACTTATCATTGAGTCCTACACATGAATGATCTTGACAATGAAGATCACCAATCAAACACAAGCTGTGATGATTTCATTCATATTGTAAGGAAATTTTTGGATTTTTGATATATGAATGCACTTCTTTGACTTTTCATATTCTATATGCAAATATTATTTATATAGCCTCAAAGCTAAATAGAATGGTGATATTGATTCTCATGCAACACCAAGATTCAATCTATCTTCATATATATATTTTAATTCAATTTAATGTTGTATGGTATTCTAAAGTGGTTGACATCTCTCTTATCAAGCTTGTGGTCATGAGTGAATATCTGTAATCAGTTAAAAGAATTTTGGAAACCCCTATACTTACCCATTACTTGTCTCTATTCAGGAATTCTTTAAAACCAACAACACTACACTCTTGAGCTCCTTTGAAAGCTCCGTTCAAGGAGGAGTGAAAGCTGAATGTTCAACCAATTGATGTAACTAACAATAAGAAGTTTATAAGTTTTCACATTTCAATTTATTACGTTTATTGATCTATTTTTAGAATGGAACAAAAAACCTCTATAAACTGGTATGTATTCTACAAAAATTGAAAATATGTTAACTAAATTAAGGGGTTTTTAAACTCTGAAGTTACATTTTTTCCACTACTTAAAACTGATTTTCATTGAAAAATGATTTCTTGATTAGTGTTATTTAGTCGCAATGCCTATGAATCATGTAAGGTAACATAATAACTTTTTAATGTTAATAAAACCGTGTTTCTTTATGTTCTATAATAGGTTTTTTCTGCACTATGTACATATTCAACTTATATGGAAAGAGAACATAGCAATGAATATTGAAAACATTTACTGAATTTTTTAGCTGTAATTGAAAGGTAATACTACAGATTGAACATTTAATATTTTTTTATATTTGATTTCTGCATTATTTTTTATTATTCAAAATTTTATTAGACTGATATTTACTTTAGGTTGAATGTAATATGTTTACCATATTCTCTAAATTAGCCTCTTCCATGGATGCTTCATAACATATGTTCCATGTTTATATGTTTTCTATGATCCATATAATGTTTAAAACATCCATTTCATGTTGTTATTTCACATATTAGTTGAACATGTTTCTGTTCCATATCATTTGAACATGTTACTATTCCAATAGAATTTTATTTTCCAATATTTATTACATATCCACAGCGCATATACTGGTTTAACCATTTATTTACACCAATGTATCTATACATTAAACATAACATCTTTAACAATATGTAAGTTCATTTGAATTAATAACATTTTATAGGATGTTTATAGACATTCATTGCTTGAAAAATCACACACACATATGAATTTATTTTACAGATTAGTGAAAACATACACATACTATTGTAACATACATTACCTATTAACATAAGATTACCAAATCTCTTTTTCTGATCACAGTATGTAGACTACACCAGGATTATTTTTACATTCATATTCTGGATTCTACATTTTCAGTAGGCATTAATACATATTCTTATTTTTAAATTTCTTTTACTATACAGAAAAGTTTGTTAGATGTTTTTTAAGTTGAAGATTTATACAATGTGACATGATAATTTGGTTAGCATCTAATACTTCAAGTCTCTATTGATGAGTGATACAGTTATACAGATACAAAGATGAATATTTCTGCTGTATAATTTGACATACTTTTTGTCAATTTGTTTTCCATCTTATATTTTCATATATTTCCTTTATTATTTTTAAAATCTTTTCCATAAATTATTGTTATCATTATTTATATTTCATAATAAAAAGCCATGTCTTTGTCAATGTGACTTAAAAATATATAGTTGTGGTATTTATTTCAAATAATTTTTATTTTTTTAAATTTATTTTCACTTATTAGTTTTATTTACGTCGATTTTAGTTGACTTGCCTTGTATTAAATCTTATTTGGTCAATATTTTGGTGATAATATTTTCTCAATATTTTGTGCAAGTTATATATAATCTATTATTAATATAATATATTATGTTTTTAAATATAATCTGTTATTGTCCTTATATTATGATTGGGATGTTTCCCGGTGATTTTAGAGGAAAATATGGGTTGCTGGAATCGACTCTATCACTGGTACTAAAAAACTAGGTACACCAACTTATTTGATTTCTAGAAATGTTTTCTAATGAGACATAAAGCATTTAACATCCAAAATATAATAGTTACAGTTACTTTTACTAAATATGAATTGTCATGTTTTAAAGAAGTAAATATTTTTACACAACATAGAGTCTTCTAATTTCGTTGATTAGTGGATCATGTAATTTAATTCAGTAATAGATAACTTTTTGGAGAAGTGTAAGAAGTTTGAGCATGTAAAGGATTCATTTATTTGATACTGGATCATGTTATTTGTTCATGCAGTGGATCATGTGCTTCATTAGATCAATGAATCATTTTAATAGCAAAACATCATGACATTTAGAGCAGTTTCTGTTTTATATAACCAACAGATAGTTCTATTTGCAAAAAATATTTAAGTCTCAAGATAAATTGAATATCCAATCCTTCCATGAATATTCTTTTTAGTCACACTAATATATTAACTGTATGTATTTTATTCCCTTATTGTAGTAGTAAAAAAATATTATGTCTCACAAAATTTATTCAATATATTATTAGAACAACATAATCCATGCCATTACCTTGGACTGAACATTACAAAATTTCATACGTGTTGAAGCCTAAAAGATTCGAGATTATTTATATATGTGTGTATCCATATTAGTTATAAATTGATATTTATGGATTTCTTATTGAACAATATCCTTATTGCAAAAAAGGTGTTTTTACAGATATGTTATACATATTTGAAAATTTCTAATTAAAGTTCTCCTTTTTTGTTACACATAGTATGTTTTAATAAGCATTAATGTTTGTGCAGGTAAATATATTGGATGAATACGTACGTACTCTATGCTGTAAACTCGCACTGAACATGTGGTTTTCTCTAACTTGGAACCTTGCACTAAATCATGTGAAGGTGATGTTTCAAAAACATATTGATCATACCATTTACTGGTTTTCATTTCTAAAAGGTGGTTTCAGTGTATTAATGAATTTACCATATTGCATTTTATCCGTTCATTTTACAATTAAAATTGTATAACAGCATGAAGGATGAAGCTAAAGATGATAGAGAATAAATGTTGTGCATGAATTTTCTTCCTTTAAGTCCTAGATTTGAGGAATCCCTATGTATAGTACATGTATTTTTTGAGAACCTAGATTAGTTGATAGCAGGTTGTTTTCTTCAATTTTTTCTTCTTGATATTTTTTTGGCTTTTCCTAGATGTGTTTTATGGATTGTAATCCTCTCGAACCCTGCCAGTGTAAATTCATTGCACCTCTCATGTTTTTACCACTACATTTGTTTTTTTAATAAAGTCCTTTCAGGCATGAATTGGGTGACCAATTAATGTCAACACTTTTATATTGGATGTCAATATATCGATGATACAATTTCAATATTCATCTTATTTTATCTTATTTGAATTTATATATAACTCATGTCTTCTATTTTTCCATGGTCAAAATGAATTATCATTCCTTCACATTAATCATTAATGTTTTCTACTATTATAATAATGTCTATGTTCTCTAACTGTTTCAATATAACCTACCACTAAATTCAAGAAAAGAAATATTTTTTATTGTTAATTTTAAATTTTATAATATTAACCCCTTTTGAAAAAAATTGATTTATAGTGTCGTGTGAATGCATGGGCGGAGTACTAGTAAATTTATATTTCATTCTTTTCCTAAAGTGAACATCACCCCTATTTTAAAAGTGTACTTCCCCTTCTCTGAAAATCACACCTCTAAAGCCATTTGTCTTGGACAACCCTAGATCAAATATTCTTCAAACTACACTCACATCAACCTAGTGACCATAAATTGATCTAAATTCCATCATAAAAATTCCATTTGATCAAATCAAAAGAAATCACACTAAGAGATGCAATTATTTCATCACCACATTGTATGTTCGTTTCTTCGTACACTTCCCCTTTATTTTTTGATTCCATAATAAAATAATAACTCAACTAACTTATAGATACAATTATTTTATTATAAATATGTTACAACCATATTTATTATTCAATCCATACTATTAATGAAAAAGTCACGATATGTTTCTATGTATGGCTTATCGTCTCCACTTCTTGGTGTAGTTTGTTATTCAACACATTATTATTTTGATGGGTATAATAGTGAGTATAATTGGTGTTAATAATAAATATATCATTTTAATGATTATTTATATATAATATATAATCCAATTAAAAATTATTTCAACCTAAATAGAATGATTTCATCGCTCATTCTTACATACAGCTTACCGTCTCCACGATGTGATGAAATTCATTTCCACGTTCACCATTCAATGGTGATTATATATATATATATATATATATATATAATAACTATGTAATATATGATATAATAATGCTATTGGAAATATATATAGATTAATATATATATATGTATTTACATATATTTCCTTTACTTACTTCTGTTCAATACGATACGATAACGGAAACGACGTTTATGTGTATGTACAAACTTCTATCTCCATAAACAGTGTTTCCATTTCAAAAATATATCTATTATAAATATTTATATTCTGAATATATATGATATATAATTTTTTTTTATATTCTGTATGTATGAAAATTATGATCAATGTGATATAATCAAGAATTACAAGTTAAAACACGTACGATAAAGAAAGCGATTATTACCTGAAATATTACATTAACAAGGAAATTATTTTTAAATTGGTCATATAAAGTCATAAATGAATCATATGTGATATCATAAATATTAATATGTTTCTGGTATAATTTAGTAACATACTATGGTCATTATATAAGAGGCTAAACATACCCTCAACTAAAGGAACGTACGAGATAATGGTTAATTATTAAATATCTTTATTATCTAAGATTGATTATGTTTAAGTTTTCACTGTTACATAATTATTATCCAAGTCCATATTTCCTAAATGTGTTTTAAAAGAATTTTTTTAATTGAGTATTTTAAAAAAATATTGTTTTAAATTGTTTAAATATTTATTCTTCTAAATCGTTCTTATTAATGTTCAGGATTTCAAAATGGTTTTAAGGATTTATTTATATGGACAAGAATGTTTTAAAATTACAATTCCTTTCAAATGTTTCAATGTGGTATGGGAAATATTGATTAAAAAATATCTTTTTAAATTTATTCCTTTCAAAATTGTGCGACTTTTAAATGATTTAATGAAAAGTGGATATTTCTCCCAAAGAGTTTTACGGGTCATTTTCAACTATGTTAACATAATTTACTAGATATTATTCTTGATTTAGGATGATTTATTATAATACAATATTCCATTTCGTGTTGAATGTGTTATGCTAGGTTTTATTTTTGATATACTATTTTTATACCATTTGTGGTTTATGGTTAAAGTATTGACCTTTCATATGATACTTTTTAAATGAATGTTTATGTTATGTTTCAACATCTTCATATGAGGTATGCATTGGAAATACTAATTATGGGTGGATCCCACTATAGCTCCTTGATGAATCAATATTTATAATTGGAAAACTATTGTCTTGGTAGATGGCCTTGGAAAAAACTTTTATTTGTAGTCTTGGAATGACGCCTTGACTATGTGGTTATGATGACTTGCATTATGCATTCCTCATTATGAAATTAGTTATTACATGTGATTATTCGACTAGTAGAATATCCATTTCATGTTTATATGGTAATGTTTGATTTATTTCTTCTATATTATGTTCATGGTTAGGTTTAAAAGGCTATTTTTTATTACACATCTTGACATAAACGTTTATAGCTTCCACTAGATTATTTATCCTTACTGAGCATCTTAGCTCAACCATTTCTTATGTGTTATTTTACCAGGATCCCAAGTACTGTTTTATGATTGATATGCAGGGCTAAGCAAAGGGAACAATGGAATTATCAAAGGATTATTTATGTTGTGTTGTATGATAGAAACTGTAATGTAACATTCATGTATGTAATCTATTTTGAAAGACTGCTAAAATGTTTTTCACTTCAAGAATTTATTCTTTGTAATCAATCCAAGGTATTAAAATAATTAACCGACTCCAGGTAACTGGCTTCAAGGCGTTGCTATTGGCATCAGAGGAAGTTTAGTAAAAACCATGAAAACTAGATTTATAAAAACATAAATTTGATAACATTACCCTAACATAATCATTGATGATTAGTATAGAAGAGCTTCCTAGAATTTTGATAATGTAGATATTTTTTGTGTTTCCAAGACATACATCCTAATCTGGATATATGCAGGTAGAGGTGGATCTAACACATACATACCTAGGAGTGAAAACTACGACAAGGTGTTTCGAGCTTGACCCGGGGTATCCTGGTACACGACAGTGGGCCTTTATTCACTCTTTGTTACAACACTCTCAGGGGATATGCTTAGGATAATTCACATTTTCATTAAATACCATTATGAATGATTTATGATTTAATATATCAATAGTGACACCATTTTTTGATTATTAGACTAGATGTGTGAAAATATTCAATTAATGTAGAGGATTTTTCTAGTTTTTGGATTATAAATTATGATATGATATATCCTAGTATATTTCGACATTCAGAAATGGAACCCAGTAGAATGAACGAGAACTCCATCAATATGCATGATCCAAAGTGTAAGAAGGATCTTATCTTTCATTGTCATAAGGTAACATTTAGAAAAGAAATATTCTCCAACATATTTTTTAATTTCCGGACCTGAACTGCAACCCGAACAATGCTAAATGGGTCGGGTGTTACAACCTTAGGTAGACCTCCTCGAATGCCAAAGGACGCCGACTTGCAGTGATAGACTTTTTAGGTATAGTGGTGAGGATATACCCTCTCATAGGATAATAATGGTAGTAGTCCGAGTATAATATTAATGATGCAGTGGAATATCAACTCAGTAGACTCGAACCAGACCTCCAGAGTGGAAGCAAAATCAATATCAATAAACATCTGAAGGAAAAAATATAAACAGTAGTAGTGGAAAGTAAACACAATAGTATATTAAACACTTATAACTACCACTAAATAGAAAAACATGAATCCAAAGCAGATCATACATATCCATATATAAAAAAGGTACCAATGGATAAACAATTGAAGCTACAAAACAATTAAGCATGCTGATACAGGAAATACAGAAAAATGAGGTAAACTCCATCTGGGAAAGACCTCAAGGTCCCAAGAATCCCCATACTATAGCTAATGCAGTCCAACTACTAAAGATGGTCTATTTCCTACACGTAAATTCAAAAAGTAGGCACGTGTCTAGAAGGTCACATGGTGGGTGTGAGATGAATCTCAGCAGGATACCACACAACGGTGCCTACCGAATATAAGTGTTTAAATAGGCATGCAATTATAAGGAAAACAGGAAAGAATATGATGCAAAAATGAACACAAACTCCACTAGTGCTCACCAGCCAGCATGGAGTGTCACCTACTTCGGCCAACGCTAGAATCTCTGTCATGTAACCCGGCACCATCTGCCCTTTGACACTGCATGTCTCAAGTACCAGTGTCCCAAAGGAATTCCCATGAGACAGTAACTCTGAGAAACAATGATACCAATCCACAAATAAGTAACCGATTGGACAACGATGTCTACCCTCAAAATGAAGTAACTGGTGGGAAAACAATGACTTCCCTCAAAATAATGTAGTCGAAGGGACAGTGATGTCTTCCCCAAAATATCAGTGATCCTCTTTCCCAACCTGATAGACTCAACTCTATCCCCTGAAGGCTCCTCACCTACCACATGGCTTCCTACAACAAGAATCCCCAAACTAATTGTACCTAAACCGAAACTAACAGCGGCCTCTACCCACACGAGTGGTCAAAACAACCTCATCATAGAGTCTCTCTGTGTGCACACTACTCATAGTTCCGGGTGAGCGGTAATTACCAAAATAGTACCCAAGACACAACACATCTGACACCTCGTGTCCATGTGACCATGCCGCTCACGTCTGATGGTTTTTCCATCCTAGTAACCCAGTCATGCCCAACCTCCCAGTCATCCTACCTCAAACTGACACACATGCTTCCCAATCCCTTGGTTAGAACCAACCAATGTAACCTAGCCCAATCCCAACCTATGATCCGCATCACTCAAGAATATTCGGGCCATGCCCAACACAACCAAAAGGATCCAACATATGAAATTTAGCAATTACATAGATATCATATTTAAAAATAACACATAAATAAAAAAACAATCTAAATAGTAGAATTTCACTAAACATGTGTTTACCTATACCAACATGGAGGTATTTACGGCCTCCAACATTTCATATCATGGTTTAATAAACAATATGCAACACTTTAAAACAATACAATTCGATTATATCTATTTTGGCATCCCCGACCAAAATGCCCCGTTGAACCCCAACCACTCGCTCGACCATGCTCAAGTAAAACAGGTAACATGGCATACCCAACGATATCACATATGTCAAAAAAAACATTTAAACAATTAATATCTGGTAAATTAGGTTCTTCCTCAAAATACCAGAAAATGTGTCATAGGCCATTCCACCAAATATTCTGCGAAATCACAGAAATAGTTATGCACCAACTACATGATACTCGTAGATATAGGCACGCCCAATATCAATCTCCATTTCAAATCCGATATTCATAGATCTATGTTTCCATAAAATCCTGACATTACCACTTAGAAAGAAACTACGAATCATGAGGAAATGGATCAAGAACTGAACATGGCACGTGGGTTTAGCATCGCTGTTGCGATCCCACATCCACACACGGATTGAATGATGGATGTCGGATGAAGAATCTAGGGAAGGAAATGTTTTTGGCCTCCTAGAGCTCCATTGTTTGAAAAAGGGGATGAAAAATGGTTTTCTTGAAAAGAGACGTGACACTCTTTCATTTAAGAAAATAAAATAAAGTACAAGGCATATATATAAGAACTACATGTCGTGTAGTGTTCTTTTCCATAATCCAATATAAGTAGATATAGCCACACGGCATGGGAGCTCCCCACTGGTTGACACATGGCTTAAACCTAGCTAGTATAGAGAAATGCAATAAATGACGCGTCGAATAACCCTACATGCATTGTAATAGAAAATTCCGGTACGGTTATCACATGGAATGAACTCATCGAGCACACGGTCGGTACTTTCCCAACCCATACATGCCGTGTCCTTTAGTGTACATGGCTTGTAGTTCTAGAAATTTATAGAACATCCCAGATTTTACCAGTCTTCTCAGGAACGAGCCAAAAATTCAAATAGGGTCATGATTTTGACTAATTCTAAAATCCTGAGTTCTTAAAATCTCCCCACCTTAACATAGCTCGTCCCTATGATATCAAATAAAAATGAAGATGGAACCAAATATACCACTTTGATAAAGTAACCAGCACATTTCCAGTTTCAAAGGTTCTAACTAAATAACTCTAGGGGATCCCCACCTTATGAATTGACTAGATCACTCTCATCCAAAGAAAACTCAAAAATATCAAAGGTCCATTAACTTGTTTTCCAGACACATGGTTCTATCATGAATCATCGTCACCCCTTTCCCTCATTGGTGCTCTCGTGTTATTCCTGACACCCAACGTATCCTGCACCTCATCGGTGTCTGCCACCATGAGGACTTGCATCCCATGGATGCTAAAATAAAACCTGATGCAATGCACCTCAAATAACCCACATCCTCGATGCCTCGATGCCCATGACACCTCAAGTCACCCGCATCCTCGATGCCCCAATGCCCAAGGCACCTCATGTAAACCACATCCTCGATTCCCATAATGTTGCACATCTCACACATATATAAATATATATCATGTGCCCGATATGGCGCCAATCCTACTAACCATTATCTAGTCAGTCCACATATATCATGTGCATCACATGCACTCAAAACTGACATGCCTCTATAGGTCATGAAAAAAAGAAAAAACATGGAAATCATGGTCACACCCATGGTGTAACTCTAACCATTGTTGGATCACCCACATGATCAGCCTCTGGTAACTCCACGTCATGCTCCTGGCCTAATGTATGGCTGCCTGATGCATGAACTCCATGTTGTGCTGCTCTGGCCACAGGCCACTGACCCCTCCGCTGGGTCCCGCTATCTCTCTCACGTCCACCACGTGCATCTAAACCACAGCTACCCACTCCTGTTACCGAACCTGAACCAAATCCAGATGCCACCATCTGTCCTGGTCCCGACCTACTGGCATTCTGAGATGGCTGCCTATAGAACCTCCGAATATGTCCGTCCAGTCCACATGCCCGAAACTCCTTTGGAGGCATATCACACTGAGTATGAACAAGGACTGGATGTCCACATTAAATGAAAACCACTAAAGAATTGCTACGAGGTAGTCTAGTGGAGTCGTTGGCCTGGCTGCCCTTCTAGAACTCATCCCATACTCGCTTCCAACTGTCTGATCCATCACCTGAAGCTGTCGTCCAACCAACCTAGGGCTTATCCCTCTGGTTTCCCTCTACTATAAGATCCTGACTCACCGCCTCTGAGAATGAATCCCACCTGAAGATATTCACCAAGATCCGAATGGCATGCCGTAAGCCATCCTCAAAGTGCCTGACCCATACCACATCATTTCTTACCATACGAGGTGCAAAATGAGACAAATTAGTAAAAGTAGCTGCGTAATCCATGACAGACATGTCTCCCTACGAATGGCTCAAGAACTCCTGAGATCTCTCTTATGTTATTTGTCTCTGGGTAGAAGTGATCGAAAGATATATCCTCGAAGCTTTTCTATGATAGTCCCTTGTGCCTTCTAGCCTGAACCTGCACATCCCACTAGCTCTTTGCCGTTCCACGTAGCATGTACATCTCCTATTTGACCATCCGCTCTGGAGGCATCTTGAGTTGCATGAAGCTCATCTTCATGTTATCTATCAAGTTCTCAGCTACCTATGGACTTACCTCACCCTGAAAAAGAGGCGGGTGCTCTAACTGGAACTCATGCATCAAATATGCCATAGATGGCTCTGTACCATATGCACCACTGTCGTTCCCCTACAAGACACGTAGCAGACTAGCTCGGAGTTGCTCGTCGTGCCATGGTCTGAACGCATCCAAACCTGGCAATTTTCCTTCCAGAACTAGATCCAAAACCTAATCATGTCTCTGAGCATGTACCTATGGCTCTAGCTTTTCCTACACCAGATATGGAACCTTATCCTGCTCTTGTGAGACTTTACTATCTTCCGTATGATGCTCCATCTGAGTTTCCCAAAAAGGATCCCACTGAATACCATAATGGTCAAACAACCCACATATATAACAATTTATACATATATAATGCAGATAATGAAAGAAGTAAAAGGACAGTGCATAACTACTACCCATACTCTCCCCCATCGCCACCATGCGTCATGACATACTGGCCTCGTGGCCTCCATACCGGCCCTTAATAGATCCAAGTATCAAAATTACCTCAGGCCATGCCCATACTAAGAACAAACGTTGCCTCAAACCGATGACCAAGTCACCCAATCCTGGTGATCAAAATCCCCTCTATCATAGTACCTGCCTTCTCCCATAAGAGCTAGACCCAAATACCCTACCACATATAATTGTACACATATACACATAATGACATAACACATTTCAATAAATAAGAAATTTTATCAATAATTTCACCTATTCACATTCCAAAGCATACAAATAATGACATTTGAAATTATTCAAATTGTATTATCACATCCCAATGCATACATGAAGTTATGAAATTTAAATACCCTAAAATGTGCCTATAAAAATTCAAGCAAACAAGCCTTTCCATACCAGGCCACGGTCCAATTCTCCCCTACCGTGCCGGGTCAAGGGTTACCCATTAAAATCAATAACATCACACCCCAAGTGATCCACCAAGGTGGAAATCATATAAACTGTAATATGAGAAAAATCAAACAGAAATTCCCACCCATGGAAACATGGTTCATCCCTCATACATGGGGGTACAAGAACCAAATCACAAGCTATAAACCCAGTTCCAATAACACACTATCTCTAGTCTACCATATCTCATATAGTAAAACCATTAGAAAATAAAAGAGAAGTCTCAATATCATAAGTAGATAGTGAAACACTGCTACTAGATCCTTATCAAGAACTTCTCTGATACGACATTATAACTACCCAGTCCCGAACAACCACCTGAACATTGCTAAATTGGTCGATAGTTACTACCTTAGGGGCACATCCCCGAATTCCAAAGGCTGCCAACTAGCAGCGAGGGACTTTATAGGTATAGTGGGGGGGGGGGGGCTATACCCTCTCGGAGGATAATAATGGTATTGGTCCGAGTATAATAATAATTCTGCAGTAGAATATGGAATCATCAAACTCAAAATGGACCCGCAGAGGAGAAGCACAATCAATATCAATAAACAGAGGAAGAAAAAAAATTATAAACAATAGTAGTGGAAAGTAAACAACACAGCATGTTAAAAAAATGTAACTACCACAGAACAAAAAAACAAGAATCCAAAGAAGATCATATATATCCATATATAAAAAGGGCGTCAATGGATAACCAACTATAACTACAAAAAAATTAAGAATGCTGATATAGGAAATAAATCAAAACAAGGTAAACATCATCTTGGCAAGACATCAAGGTCCCAACCATCCCCATGTGATAGCTAATGAAGTCCATCTCCATAAGCTAGTCTATTTCCTGCATGTAAATTCATAAAGTATGCACACATCCTGAAGTGCCGATAGAGGGTGTGAGATAATTATCAATAGGATACCACCCAATGGCGCGTACCTAATATAAGTGTTGAAACGAGCATGCAATTATAGAAAAACAAAAAATAATAGGATGCACAAATGAAGAAAAACGACACCAGTGCTTAGAAGCCACCATGGAGTGTCACCTAAATCGGCCATCACCAGAATCTCTGTCATGTAACTTGAAAGCTTGTTACCCATGACACCGCGTGTCTCAAGTACCAACCTCTCAATGGAACGCCGAGGAGATAGTTACCCGTAGGAACAACGATATTGGTCCTTAAATAATTACCAGGAGGGACAACGATGTATACCCTCAAAAAAAGTAACCGGAGGGACATAGATGTCTTCCCTAAAAATAAAGTTACCAGAGGGACAACGATTCATTCCATCAAAATAATGGTGATCCTCTTCCCCTAACCCGATGGCATCAATGCTATCCCCTGAAGGCTCCTCACCTCCCGCGCGACTTCTTACGGAAAACACCCCCAAAACAATTGTACCTTAACCACAACTAATGGGGGACTCTACACACATGATTGGTCAAAACAACCTCATCACAGAGTCTCTTTATGTTCATACAACACATTGTTCTGGGTGATCAGCATACACCAAAATAGTACCCATGCCACAACACATCTGACACCTCTTGTCCCTATGACCTTGCCCGCTCAAGTATGATGGTCTCACCATCGCAGTAACTCAGACATGCCCAACCTGAGAGTCATCCTAACTCAAACTGGTTCTTATGACATCCAATACCATGGTCAAAACCACCCAATGTAATTTGGGCCAAGCCCAGCCTGCGATCATCATCGTTCAAGAATATCCGGGTCAATCCCAACACAACCCAAAGGTATCCGCATATGCAATTTAGCAATTACATAAATATCCTATTTAAACAGAACACATAAATATGAAAAAAATATATATAGTTGAATTGCACTAAACAAATGTTGTCCCATACCAGCATGTAAGTCTTCAAGGCCTCTAACATTTCATATCAAGGTTTAATAAACTACACTCACCAGTTTAAAATAATACCATTCGATTATATCCATTTTTGGATCCTCGACAAAAATGCCCCGATGAGCCACAACCACTCACCCTTCCCCACTCAAGAGAAAAAGGTAATAGGGCATACCTAAAGGCATCCCATAGGTCAAATAAACAGTTAAGCAGAAAATAGCAGGTAAATTAGGGTCTCTCTCAAAATACCCAAAAACGCGCCATAGGCCACACCACCCAAAATATGTGAAAAAAAGAGTTATGCACCACCTACATAAGGCTCAAGGAATTAGTCATGTTCGATATAGAGCTCCAATTAGATGCTGATCTTCATATATCTACATTTCCGTCATATCCTTGAAATTCTACTCGGATGGAAATTGTGCTGCGTGAGGCAAGGGATCAAGAACAGAGCAGGATGCGTGTGTTTAGCCTCACTATTGCGATCCCATAGCGACCAAGGGATTGAAGAATGGATGAAAGATGAAGAATCTAGGGAAGGAAAAGATTTAAGCCTCACAGAGTGACACAATCCAAAAAAAGGCAAAAGATGTATTTTCTAGAAATGAGACGAGACGCTCTTTCAATTAAGTGAATAAAAAAATTATATGGCATGTATTTAAGGACATCACTCCGTGTAGTGGCCTTTTTTGTACCTTGTCTTCAGTGGAGATATCCAGATGACATGGGGGCTCCTCATGTGTTGTAACACAACATGAAGCCAGCTGGTACCCCTAAAGGGAATACACGGTGTGTTGAATAACAGTACACGCTGTTTAGTAGGAAATTCCTACAAGGTTATCACACAACATTTACTTGGTGAGCACATGGCTGGAATTCACCCAACCCATACATAGTGTGTACTTTAGTGTACATGATGTGTAGTTTTGAAAATTTCCAGAACATCCTAGATTTTCCCAGTCTTCTCAGGAATAAGTAAAAAAATTCAAATAGGGTCGGGATTTTGAACCATTCTAAAAACTCGAGTTCTTACAAATTCTTATCATATGAGCTAACGACCCCGTACCCGAGTGGTAAGGGCTCCTTCTTGAAATCCAAGAGACCCGGTTTGAAAACCAGGTGGAAGAGAATTTCTGGGTTACTGTAGCAGTATTGTAGCAGGAACTGTAGTAGTACTTTAGCAGTTACTGTTCAGTACTATAGCAGCTAGAACAATTCACCTGATTTGGGCCTTCGGGCCACCTGTTTGTCCCTACAGGTCTCCAGGGCCTTCGGGTCATCAGAGGACTTCGGGCCACATGGCCTTTGGGTCACGTAAGACCACGGAGTAGCCCAGTTCACATAGAACAGGCCCCAGAAGAGGATCAGAGCAACATGAGTATCAACCACTAGATGTAGAGCTAACAGGATTGGAAGAATGAGAGGGTGTGGCAGCCGCCATCGAGACCAGGCACCGTGCAACTTTGTACGGGGCAATGCAAGCCAATCAGCAATGCAAGGTGGGGAGATAAGGAGATCAATGATGCAAGACGCTGTTGAGGGACAGTTCTAGTGGGCTGGGCCTACGGGTCATGTAATGGACATGGTATGCCTCTAGGCATTCGGGTAATGTATTGCAAGTCATGTAGGGCCTTGTGCATTTGGCCTACGGGTTATCTACGGGTTCCCCTTCAACCATAAAAATGGGATTATCTATAATAAAATAAAAAAGATGGCCTTCGGTCCATTTGGGCTCATCATATGATGAAATAATATCACGTGTTAATAAGATTAGTAAATAATTCTATGATTCCTATAGATTTGAAGGAATTGGAGAAAATAAAACGATGGAAGATAGAATGATTGATAATGGGAAGAAGGTATAGAAGGATTTTCCTATTTTTGATAACTGTGGAAAGAATCAACGTGGTAAATTCATGAAGGAATGATAGTTTGTTATAAGTGTATAGAAAAAGGACACCAAGTACATGATTTAAAGGGTAATGTAAATGTTTCAAATGTACAATGATTCATCTGCAAGGAGTTGGGACACTATGCGAACAAATATCCGAATCATCAGAGTATACCACAAATGATGCTATTGTATAATAAGAAATATTTGATACTAATGCTAATAAAGAAGATTAATTACTGTTCTTATATTTTTATTTTTGAAAAATGTCATTTGAGTGTTGTATCAATGATGTAATATTTATATTAATTATGGAAATAAATAAGGATTTTTTTGAAATACTATTTCATTTAGGAATTGATATTATATGGTACTAAGAAAAGTAACTCAACAACATGTTAAAATTTTTGGGAAATACATGGTTTGAGGAAATATAAACCTTAATGTGGTCTTGATACTGAGGTAGTGATTTTAGAATAAGATATGGTTGATTTGGATAAATTATATTGGATATTATTGACTACATTGGAACTTAATAATGATTTCTTTATTCCATCATTGTTATTGTATTAAAAAATATTGGATATAGAGAATATATAAACTAATCTATAAGGAATTATGGATAATTATTGTAATAAATAATGTTTTTTGGTATTTCAGGGTGTTACCATATATGATCACGGTTCTCAAATGTTATTATGTGTAAAAAAGAGATATTCGTTATGTTATGTTAACCATCCTTATAAATTTTGGACTTTGAGTTTGGACAGAAGAATTTTGGATAAGTCTAAAGGTGGAATGGATCAAGTTGGACATTGGAAACTATTTTATAAGGTTAAAACAGTTCATAAAATTATTTTTGGATTGTTTTAAAAAGGACAAACTAGAGTTCATGAGACAACCTGTCATGTCCATCAAGGGCACAATACTTGAACCCACAAGTAAAGGGAGACAAGGGTGCATCACCTACTACTTTCTTACATGATTTCCTGGTTTGTATAATGTAGTTTTTTTAAATAGTATGAAAAATGAACTATTAATTTATTATTTTTGGAAACCTATTTGATTAGGATAAATTTAATATTTTTTAATTCTATTGTCTTTTTTAGTGAAAGACTAGTTTGTGGTGAAAATTCGTTGAATAATGGAACTCTACATGTCATGTTTTTTTTCGCCTTTTCTATGAAGAAATTGATTCATAATCTTTAGGGAAGGGATCTTAAAACCAAAAATGTGTTATTCGAATACCTTGTGTTTTTATGAACAGATGATATTTTAAAACATCATAAATTGATGTCTTTGAGGCCCTCAATTTTACACTAGTTCGTGATTTATTTCATCAGTCACTCCCTGTAAATATTTTCATTTTTTCTCTAAATTATGTTTCTATAATTTCAACCAATGTTCTCCTATTCTAATCCCTAATTTGGTGGTGATTTTTCATTTTCCATTCTCTATTATTAAGAATAATTTTATTAAAACTATTTTCTGATGTGCATTTTCCACAATGGTATTTTCTATTGTCAACGTTTTATTTTCGAAGAACAACTTCAAATTGTAATGATGCAATTTATTGAAGTAGGGGAGAATGTAACACCTTAGGTTTTCATAGTACGTTATCTCATTAAAGTAATAGCTTGTGCTACAGGTAACATTGAGTTCGAGTGCACTACGACTTATGAAACTAGTCATTCCAAAAGTGGTTTTGAATAGTATTGACTGCATTTTGAATTTTATATACTCCATAAAATTTTAGCATATAGAATATATTTTTCTTAGAAATAATATAAGAAAAAATTAAAATTTTTAGATAAAGGATGTATTTTAAAAAAAAAATGCAATTTTACCAGCTTTTAATGCCGTGCGCTTTTTAAATCCAATATTTAACACTTTAATATATTTAATTTGACAAACTAAACACATCCATTAAACTCAGGACATAAAAATTTATTTTGGAAATTTATTTGGTATTTTTATGATAACTTTCATAATTTGATGAATATTGAAAATAATAAATTTTAATTGAAAACAACTTTTTTAATTGAAATAAATTTTAGTGTTAAATAATTAATTTGAGTTGTTTTAAAGGATAATTAGATTATATTTTTATCACTTAATATAATTTAGTTCATTATATGTGATTTCAAATTTAAATTGTACACAAACATATGCAAGTCTATAGATGGTTTTTACTTTTTTTAAAAACCCGTTTTTTGGTATTGACAACGAGAATTAATTTATAATTAATTAATGAAACATAAATGTTTTGAATTTGGTAAAATGAAATTTATTTTTGGATTCTGAATATAAAAATAAGCATAGGTTGAAAACTTGCTATTTTTTTGAAAACATTCAATTTTTGATAAATATTGAAAATAATGCTTTATTGTTTAAAATCAAATATTATTTAAAAATTAATTTTTTATAATTAAATTTATTTTTAAGTCAAAATAGATAAATAATACCTATATTAGTACAAGGTAATTTATTGGTGTCATTCTATAATAATATTAGATATATTAAATTTTATTGATCATTTTAATGTCTTTTACCCACATTCTTGGCATATTTTTCAAGTTTTCATTAGAAGTAATTTTAAAACTTCTATAATTTAATTTTAATAATCCAAGAGACATGGTTGATATCAGTACGTAAAATTTTATTCAATAGGATGAAAATATTTTTTGGTGAATAGTATCTTTGGAATTTTATTTACCATAGTTACAAGTAAATAGGGTTATTAAAGGAAACAAATGACATTATAATTACCCTAACACATGTCTTAATTCTATTTTATTAGTGTATTTCGACCAAAATAAACCTTATGAATAAAATATGATATTTTTTGATCAACTTGGATTAGATCTAGACATTTATTATTATTTTATTTAAGGAAGAGTTAAAAGTGTAAATTTCATATTTTAATAACTAAAACATTTTAAATATAGGGATAGACTTAAGATAATTTCAACTATAAATATTAATTAAAAATATAAAAATAATTCATATTTCATGGTATTATATTTATAATTTTTAGACTTTAAATAATTAAATTAATTTGTGACACAATGATGATGGAGTAATTACCTTATTAAAGGAAGATTAAAATAATTGATATTATAAATATACATATAAATGTAAATTGCAGATTTTGATGCATTCCACTAATTTTCATGGTTAATATTACATTTCCAGATTGATTAAATTTAATTTTTTTTGAAGTAATATGGTTTTTTTATTTTCACAAAATCCAAATATTAAATAGTATCAAAATTGTCAAAAATGAGTTTTTAAAACCAATACTACACTATTAAATGATAAAATATTTTATAAAAGTACAAGGTTCATCCAAAAGACTTATATAATGATAAATATTTTATTAATAAACCACTTTCGGTTTGACTGTAATTTTATATTAATTTTATTAGTCATGTAATATAAAAAACACCTGAAGATATTATAAAAGTTAAACTATTTATCTAAGAGTTAAATCTAAAAGATATAGGTAACATGGTGACCTAAATATGTATAAAACATATTTTATGAGAGGATTTAGACCCATCCCAACCATATCCACAAAATAAATCTATTTTGGAGCCATTATAAATAGAAAATTATTTTATAAAAAAATAATATTTCAAATTTCCTTAATGTGATCCTCACCTCTCTTATAAAATGGTACTTCCCCTTCCCACAAAATCTCATCTCCAATTCCATTTTTCTCATCCAAACCTTGCTCAAATATCCTCCCAAATACAATAAAATAATCATTGTGGCCTTAATTTTATCAGAAAGGCAACCTAAGGAGCCATTTCGATCAAATCAAAAGGAAACACCCAGAGAAGAGGTAATTATTTCATCACATCTTCGAAAGTTCTATTCATCATTCACTTCCACTTTCTTTGTCTCATCCATAGAAAAATAATAACTCAAGTACCTTCTAAATTATATTATGTTTTTATAAATATGGTACATCCATATTTAATATTTTATCTATCCTATGAATGAAAAAGTCACCATACGTGCGTATGTATGGCTTACCGTCTCCACGTTGTGGTTTAGTTAGTTATTCAGCACCTCATTATTAGTATGGGTATAATAGTGATTATAATTTATTTGAATAAAAAATATAACATTTTATTGATTCTGTATATATAATATATCATCCAATTAAATATGATTTCACCGTAAATAGAATGATTACATCTATCGTGTGTGCGTTTGGTTTACTGTCTCCACGACGTGATGTGATTCTTTTCCATGTTCACCATTCAACGATTATATATATATATTTAATAAGTATGTTATATATTAAATAATAATGATACTATAAATATATACATATATTTGTATTTAAATATATCTCATTCACTTACTTCTATTAAATACGATATGAAAACGGAAAAGACATTTATGTGTACGTACAACCTACCATCTCAACAAACAATGTTACCATTTCATAAATCTATCTATTATAAATAATTATATTTGGAATATAAATGATATATAAACCATTTTTTATACAATTTAAGAATTAAAATCATGATCTAAGTGATACTATAAAGAATAACAAGTTAAAACATGTACGATAATGAAAGTGATTCTTACACGAAATGTTACTTTAACAAAGAAATTATTATTAAATGGGTAGTAAACAGTCATTAATGAATAATATATGATATCATAAATAATAATATGATTCTAGAATAATTTAGTAACATAATATGGTCATTATACAGGAGGGTAAACATTACTTCGACTTATGGAAAGTACAAGGTAAGTGTTAATTCCTCAATCTCGTTATTATCCAAGATTGTTTATGTGTAATTTTTTAATGGGACATAATTATTTTCTATGTCCATGTTTCATTAAAGTGTTTTCAATAGTATTATTTATATGGGTCTCTTTACCTTAAACATCATTTTAAATGTTTTAAATATTTATTCTTCTAAATTATTCTCATTGTTGTCCGCGATTTCAAAATGGTTTTAAGGATTTATTTACATGGGCATGAATGTTTTAAAATTTTAATTCCTTTAAAACTTTTCAAAGTGGTATGTGACAATTTGATTCAAAAATTTATTCTAAATTTCTTCCTTTATAAATGATGTGACTTTTAAATTATATAATGAAAAATGGACATATCTCTCAAAGAGTTTTACTGATCATTTTCAACTATGTCAACATCCTTTACTGGATATTATTCATGATTAAGGTTGATTTTTTATAATATAATCCTCCATATTGTATTGAATGAGTTATGATATGTTTGATTATGGATATACTATTTTTATACCATTAGGGTTTATGGTTAAAGTATTGAAATTTCATATTCTACTTTGAATATGAATGTTTCTATTATTTTTCAACATTTTTCATATGAGGATTGCATTGGACTTAGTAAGTGATGGGTCGAACCTGCTGTAGCTCCTCGATGAATCATAAGGTCAGATTAGACAAACTAGTGTCTTGGCATAAGGCCTTAGTGAAAAAAATTATTTGTAGTATTAGGAAGAGGCCTTGAAGATGTGGTTATGATGTACAACATTATATATTCCCTCATTATAAAATTAGTTATTACATTTGATTATTCGACTAGTAGAATATCCATGTGCATGTTTATATATTAATTTTGATTTATTTCTTCCATATTATATTCATGTTTATTTTTAAAATGATATTTATTTTATTACACATCATGCCTAAAACATTTATAGCTTCCGCTATATTATTTACCCTTAACGAGCATATGAGTTCACCCCAATCTTATGTTTTATTTTCCCCGGCCCCCAGTAAGTGTTTTATGTTTGATATGCAGGGTTATGAAAAATGGATAAATTGTGTCCTCAATGTATTGTTTATGTTGTGTTGTATGATATAAAGCATAATATAGCATTCATGTCTGTAATCTATTTTCCAATACTGATAAACCAATCGGTCCTTCGAGACATGATTCCTTGTAATCAAGCCAATGAATTAAAATAATGCACCGACTCTAGGTAACTAGAGTTGGGGTGTTACACATATCACAAATGTTTATCAACATGTTTTATCGGAATGGTTTCATAAATGATTATTACAATGGTCTTTCAAAACATGGAATCATTTAAGAATAGATTATTTACCCATTTAATTGTAGTAAAATCAGAGAGCACCATTCGCATGTACTATTTTTTAGATCCAAAGAAATCATAATAAAACATTTCATTAATAATTCATGTATATGAATTAATGAGTTTCTTATCAAAATCCTTTCATATAAAAGAGCTTAAGGACATGGTCATTACTTCGTTTTTATCTCATGAAGGGAAAGAGGGGTTTTATATATATAAATACACATAAAAAATTCATTTTTAAATCGAGTTTAGTATTTATTGAAAAGAAAAAAGAATGGGCATTTAAATAAAAAAGAAAATATAATTTATCATGTAAAAATAGATATTTGAGAATTAAATTGGGCAACATAACTAGTATAAAAATGGGTTTATAAAATGATGAAATTAGAAGGGAAAAGTGTTTCCCCTTCATAAATGATTATTCATACTGTAATGAGATAGGAAAATTTAGAAAAAATGACTTATTTTGGTAATTACAATGCATACGACATTAAAATGGAACTTGGATGGAAAAGAGAAGTAGATATTTCCTATACCTTGAAGAGTTATTCCTGAATCATGAGCATAAATCCTTGGGGATTAAGGAAACCTTTGGGGGCTCTATAAGAAACAAATAACTATAACATCATGGAGGATGGATTAGGAGTGTATGTGAATGGATAAAGGGGGTATATTAATAGAAAATGTGGGCGGAGTGTTTAATAATTTACAAATATAGGTATTGGAAATCTAGGTTGTGAAAATTGAAAAAATATAAGCATACCCATGGTTTTAGTTCATTTTTATACATATTTGGGTGAAATTTTAGGATATTTTAATAAACTAAATTGGAACCCATTTTTAGTACATATTTTGGCACATAATTGTAAATAATCCACTATGTAATGTTTTTATAATTTAAAATTTCCTTTTTTAAATTTGGAAATTAATTAATAATTTTATAAATTGATTAAAATATACTAAAATAATTAAAAGTCAAAAAAAATCTCATTTTGGGTCAAGTATTGTGTTTAATTAAATATTAAATCATTATGATATAATAATTAATCTATAAAATATACTGAAAACCTAAAAAAATATTTTTTACAATTCATACAAAAATATTTTATTTTTAAAAAATTCATAAATGGTCTCTAAACTAATATAGATGTATTGATTTAAAATATGATGTTAATTATTATATAATAATTCTATCAATATTTAAATCTGAACTTTTAAATATAAAAAACTCTATTTATTTAAATATAACAGTTTATAAGGAACTTTCAAATTCCTGACACATAAATAATTTATTAGGCCACCATAAAATTATTTTATAATTTATATTTGGTTGATAGTGTTTTATAAAACTATATAATTAAATAAAATATTATTCAGAATAATTTATTTTATTATAAATTGTATATATTTTCTAGAAAAATAAAGTTATTTAATTTTCATCCAAAAATCAATTTTTCAAATTTTTCTCAATTAAACATATATTTTATTTAGAAAATATATTCATAAAATATAATTTATGGAATAAAAATTTAATTTATAAAATGATAATTAAACTTCATGTAACTAATTATTTGAGGCTTAACCGATTATTACTCCCACATATTCCCTATGTGTAAGGTGCACAATGGTTGTAGTTCATGGGGTTGCTCGACTAACATCGATCAAGTGGTGATTTCCACAAACCTAAACTTATCCCATAATAAATATTCTTCATGCTTCACTTGATGAGTTAGGTATTGGGCTTGGTCATAGGAGAACACTAGTTATGCTACCTGTCTCCCATGTTTTGCTAAATGGGCTTCCAATGAAATTACTCAATTGGTTCAGGCCATCAATTGTACTATTTATATAAATTAGGCCTTTTCATTAATACTTATAAATGACTATTATAATTGTAAAATTATCAAATAAGGCTATAGTTTTACATGATCATATTTACCAACAATCATATTTGACTAACATTCATATGATAGATAAATCCAAATGGACACATTTCTAGTTATAACCTTTAAAAACAACATCACTCTTTCATTTGAAATTTTCTACAATTTCTCCCTATGTCTATATTTTAATTTCCTAATATGTTGATTGGTATAATAATATATTCTTTTTTTCTATATCATTTTCAGTGGGGTGATGATTTTAGTAGATTGGGTCTATCCTTATTTTACAATTTTAGCTTTTCAATTTTATTTTTTATATACAATTTTAATGATTGAAATTTTAACTACTTTCATAGCTGACTAATATAATGATCATTGTTATTGAGACAATGTTTTTTCAGTTTCTCTTTATTTTGTACTTGTATAATACCATATAATATAAAAAACAACTATTTTGGAAATAAATATCATTTAAAATGTATGTGTCGTTACATTTTTCCACCCTTATGAAATTTAATCTCCAAAATTTTAACTTATTCCCTCTGTTGAGAAAGGGGGAAGATACTTTTGTCTCATTATATCCTCTAGTACCAATGTCCCTTCTTTACATGTTTCATTCCTCTATAATAATTTGACAAGGTGAGTTTTCTAGTTTCATAAAAACTTATCTCTACATTCCATGATCTCCACTATCTACTCATCATAAGCGAGGAAATGTTCTAGTTATACCACCTTTGGATTTAATACATGTGAGGGATTAATTATGTACTTTCCATAAAATATAAACAAGAAATACATTTTCAACCTGATCCAAATTTGGTGGAAGTGCTAGTTGATAGGCCAATTCTACTATGAAATAAATGATTTTCAAGGGGCCAAAGTTCCTAGGGAAAGGTTTCACATTCTTCACATATCAAACGACTCTCTTAATTGGGGATATCCAAATTAAATTTCATTCCCATCATTAAACTCTATGTCCCATCAATGGTTTTTAGCATATCTCTTCTACTGACTCTGAGTAGCCTTTATGAGTTGTTGGATGACATGAAACTTTTCTCGCATCTCTTATACAAGTTCAGTCCCATGAATCTTCCTCTAACGAACATCGTCTCACCATTTTGGTGTTCTATATCACTTCACATATAAAGATTTATATGGTTCAAATTGAATATGTGAGTAAAAGGTGTTGTTGTATGAGAACTCAACTAACGAGAGTTGTTGATCCCATACATCTATAAAATACATTAATCATGTTCTCACCATATCATCAAGTGTCTGAATATTCCATTAATATTAGACATTAGTTTGGGGGTGCTAGGGTATAATAAAATTCATTTTAGTATAATGTTTGTGTTACATACATATATGTAATTTAGTTGTGAAACTTAGATCATGAACAGAAATGATATTAAGTGGTACCCCATGAAACCTCATTAATATCATTTATAGTTGGTGAGGATAGGATCTTCCCAAATAGAAATGAAATGGGATCTATTGTTGATTATATCCACTATAATTCATATCACATTTTTTCCTAATAGACCATTCTAGAGACCTATATATAAGTCCATAGTGATATTATCACACTTCCATGTTAGAATGAGTAGTAATTACAACACCCCTTTAATAATTTGTCTCTCTACCTTCACATGATAACATGCCCTAAACATTGTAGGGTAGTTGGAAATCTTCATGTTACATGGATCAAATAACAACTCATAATGGGGGTGGGGGGTTGAATCAATTGTTCAATTTTTATAAGTTTTAAAACATATAAAAGCATAACCCCTACATTGTTATTTTGATTTAAATCCTTATCAACAATTAATAAATAATTATGCATAAAAATTTACTAAAGAAATAAATGAAAATTTATATTTATAAGGTTGAAACTCAATGTTAGAACCAACGTCCTTTCCATAGTCACCAATGTGTGTCAATAGAAATCAACTATTATGATGAATTGAATAAAACATGTGCCAACCCCTAGGAGACACTTTTTGTCTCTTGATAAGAAATATTATACTGACTCCCACAAGTTTAAACTGTTAACATATTAAAAAATGGATCCAAACAAAATAATAAAATCATTGTTAAATATAATCCAAAAAATTTGCATTCAAAATCCTTGTTCTGATTTGGATGAGTTCAATCTTCTTAAAATGGTAATGATGGTTTTGATTTTCATTATGCTCAAAAACTCATTACAAATCATGTTCAATTTTTTGGGTACTTTTCACATTGAATTATAGAGTGATACACCTATTTTTCATATGTAAAATTTGCAGATGAAGAAAATGATCTAATATATTACTTATAGAAAACATAAAAATAAATACTGAGAAACATGAAATCTTTCCTATTTCATTAAATCTAAAAATATGAACAAATATCAAACATTTATTGTTCAGTCATTGAAATCTTTAAACATTGTTAAATTTCTCTAAGATTTATGAAAAATTTAAATTTATGTTTGAATTATTCAAAATTTAATATCATTCTCATAATAATAATGCTATAACATGGTTCCGACTTTCACATAATATTTGTTCCGATTTTTGTTCAATATTAATTTTGATTTATACAGAATGTTGGTTCTGATTTCTGTATAATATTGGCTCCAATTTAAAATGATTTTTGGATCTAGTTTCAATAGAACCCTGGTTCCATTTTCTCATAGAAAATGTGTTCTAATTTTCTTAAAATTATGGTTTTGATTTTTATAGAAACTTGGTTACATTTTTGTTTACAAATCTAGTTTGATTTTCTCACATACATGGTTATGTTTTTCCTCAAAAAACTAGTTATTATTTTCTCAAAGATGCAGTTCATATTTCTATAAAATATTGGCTCCATTAATTCTCAGAAATATTGGTTCTAATTTTCTCAGAATCATGTTTTCGTTTTTGTTCTGAAAACTATTCCTGATTTTCATTGGAAATTGGTTCTGATTTTTCTCAGAAAACTGGATCTGATTTGATTAGAAACGTGTTTGATATTTCTACCAAATATAGGTTACGTTTTATATATGAATACATGTTCTAATATTTCCAAAGTCTTGGATCTATTGTTTCCCCAAAAAACCATTTCTGATTTTCTCAAAAAAAAAACTGGTTCTGGTTAGCTCAGAAAAGTGGTTTTGATTTTCATAGAAACATGGTTCTGATTTTTCGTAGTAAATTTGTTTTGATTTGTGCAGAAGTCTGATTCCAATTTTTTTTCATAATATTAGTTCGGATTTTAACAGAATCTTGGTTCTAATTTTTATATAATGTTCGTTCTAATTTAAAATGAAAATTGATGGATATAATTTTTTCTTCTTTTTAGTGATTCTGATTTCTTCTAACATCTCCAACATTTCATCAAAATAATTTATCATGAATGTTTTCAGGATTTGAAATAAATTTTTGATCAGAAAAGAATCATATGATTTTTTTAGAAAGTTTGAAAACATGTCTAATTTTATTCTTCTTCAATCATCATAAAAATCTTATTTTAAAACTCTTCTGCAATAAAAAAAGTCTTATTTATTCATAAATTTCTATCTTGAAAAACTTATTTCTTTCTATAATAGAAAATTTATTCTACTTAGATAACAAAAACATATTTTAGAAAAGGAAGTATTTTTGTCCAAAAATAAAAAACCTTATTAAAGAAATTTATCACAATGGCACTTTAATATCCCCCATTGAATTTTTTGACAACCATCGTTAAATTTTTTTCGAACTCTCATATTATTTCACAAATCATCTTTTACAAGAAACTCACTTTTTTTTTCTTTTATAAAAATATATCATTTCTAAAAATATTGTTTCCTAACACCACACGACAAGATAAAGTAATGTTTATGATGGAATTCCATCCCTCAGAGGCAAGAAAATTTTACATCCATGTAATGATAAGTCCCCCTTACATTTCCTCTTCAATAAATGATTTCTCTCATATCTTTTCTTTTTATCTCCACAATTATATGACAACCACAACTTTAGATTAAAAAAATGAATGTGAGGTAAAATTTATAAAAAGTAGAAAGTTATTAATCTTTCTCCCCCTTTTTCAACATAATTCAATGAATTGTTGGGGGGTTCTTTATGAGGTTTAATAAGGCATTGGAGGTGGAAAAACATGAAGTTTTGTCCTCAATTCATAAACCATTCCTTCAATGTTTTTTTAAATATATTAGTAATATGATAAATTTTTAAAATGGATTCTAGAAAAACATATCTAGTAGAAACATTTTATTTTATAATTTGAAACATTATGTAAATGTGTTTTGATATTGAATGTTGGATAAGATTCATAGATAAATAAATTTTACAATGATTATCACAATGTATCTACAATGGTATAGAAACATTTACATTTAATTATTCCAATTTAACATTCATCCAAATCATTTTAGTATAAGTTTGAGTAGCTGCAACATATTCAAATTCATTTTTACTCAAAGATACTGAACTTTGTTTCTTACTTTTCCAACTCACACAACCTTAACCCAAAAAAATTATCCTCATGAGGTTTACTTTCTATCATTACAATATCCAACCAAATCAACATCAGCATAACCAAGAAACCTCATCTCGTTTATTTGTTTTAATAAGGCCCCTTGTGAAGTTGTTTCAAAAAAAATCTCAATATCCTCATTGCAGCAAACATTTGTTATTCATTCAGATTACTTTTATTCATGAACCATAAATTTATAGTATAAACAATATCAGACCTTGGAGCTCTAAGGTAATTAAGACTTCCAATCAGTTTTAGAATGTCTTCTTGATTCACACTTATTCCAGATTAATCATTAGTAAAAAATTTTCTCACTGAAATAATATTTCAAAAATCATTGGATTCCAGCATCCAAAATTTCATTAACTATTCTCTAGCCTTATATTCTTGAGATATGAAAATATATTTTACCTTTGGATGAAATTTTAATCCATAGTATAATGCGCATTCTCCTAATAATGAAATATCAAAATTGTTCTTCATTTTTTCAGAAAAAGTGTGAAAAAACATTTATTCTCCCCATTGAAAACTATATCATCCATATAAATAGTAAGAATTAATGGTCAAGAGTCAAAATATTTCTCCTAAATGTTTCTGTCTACATTCCTTTTAGAAAAGTTAATTTTTAATAAACAATATCCAAGATTCGAATACTAATCACGTGGAGCTTATTTCAGCCACTACAAATCATTCTTCAATATACCAACATTGTTTTCATACTAATAAACTGGAATACCACAAGGATTCTCATTGTAAGCTTCTTTATCAATCTCACCATTTCTGATAGATGACTTCACATCCATTTGATAAACCTTGTAATTATTATGAGCATCCACTACAAGTGACATTCGAATCATTTCTAGTCTTGCAATGGGGGAGAAGGTTTCATCAAAATACACACCTTCAACCAATGAATATTCTTTAAAAATAAGTCTTAAATAGTTTCTTAAAACTTCTACATGCTCATTCAATTTGTTTCTATAAACCCATATGGTTATGATAACATTATTATATGTGGTCCTTGGAATGAGTTCCCATGTTTCGTTGTTCTCAATCTGATCATACTATTCCTTTATAGCATACACCCATTATTTATGTTGAGTAGCCTCTCTAACTGATTCTAGTTCAATATTGAAGATAAGTGAAGATTGATTTTCTAATCGCAACATCCTTCTGGTATAAACTAGAGCATTATTATTCACAATAATGTATTCATATTCAAAATATTTTTATAAGCAATGAAATTTTAATGTTTTTTTCTCAGCTAGAATTTCCACATCACATTATTCTTCTGAATCCTGACAAGAATGTTTAGAATTTCATTCACTATTATTGGAAGTATAAAATTTTTCCTCCTCACTATTCTCAATAATATTTTTTAAGAAGCATTGATTCTAAATTACCATCATATTATAGGATTCCAACAACTTTTTTGAATGTTTCTTCAACATTTATATCTTCTCTCATTTGGTGAATATCCCATGAAAGTTCCTTCAAAGGTGTTCACATCATACTCTCCCAAATCCAGTTTTCTGAGCATGAGAAAAAAGGGACTTCCAAAAACATTGAAGTGTTTCAGTGATAGTTTTTATACCTCATTTTAAAAGGATTCATGTTAGATTCTAGTCTCAATAATAATCTATTTTTAACATGTACAACTGTACTAACATCTTCTCTCCAAAATATTTTTGAATAATGGAATTCTGCTAACATACATCATTTCACTTTCATGAAGATTTTATTCTTTATTTATACTAATCCATTTTTTGTGGATTATAGGGAGCACTATACTAATGTTTGATACCATTATTTCTCAGATAATCTTCAAAATCATTGATTGTTAATTTGGTACCATTATCTATTCTCATGTTCTTGATAGAAACAACCAATTATTTCTCGAAATATTTTATGAACAATTTGAACATTTAAATATCCTCTAACATGTGCATAATGAACCAATGTATTTAATTCCAGTTAAATCATCTATAAAAGTGATAAAGTATAAGTATCCTTTTGTTGATTTATTTCTCATCGGTCCAGATATATCAGAATGAATAGGCTCATGTCATCTGGTAGATTGAATATCAACTCTTTTATGACTTCGGTTTGCCACATTTCCTTTTTGGAAAGTAATATAAACCAATTCATATCTTCTTTTAAATTATGTAATTTTTTTTAAAAGAATCAAAATTAGGATATTTATTCATATTTTTATACCCAAGGTGGCCAAGTCTTTTATGCAACAATATGTTTTCATCTTTATCACTCATGTAACATGTGTTACTTAATTATCTTATTTGAATGTTATTCATACTCATTCATTCTCCTTTTAAATGAATTTTAAATATTTTATACATTTTTTATATAAGAAACCATTCTAAAGATTACTTATTTTGCATCATCACAATGTTTACATACATAAGGTATGTAATGTTTTATGCAATCAACAAATTAATATCCTTGGATTTCAAATTCACTATTATAATACATGTTGTTATGATTTCTATGATTTTTATAGAACTATCATTACAAAAAGTAACTTCTCATCCATAATCAATTTCAACATGTTTCTTGATTTTTACATCTCCTTTCATATGTGATTAACAACCACTATCAATTGTCCAGGGTTTGTTCCTCTTAACTTCTTTCAATGTTGTATCAACATAAAAATATATTTCCTCAACCTTCTTCCATCCAGATTTTGTTTCTTTTATATCATAAGAAACCTATTATGGAAGGTGTTTCAAACATATTTTAGCTTGATTAAAATACTGATCACATCATCCATGAACTTCTCCCAGAAATTCCAATTGATTCTTTGTTGGAAGGTTTCTAACATCCTGAGAAATCACATTATTTTCTTCATGTATGTTACGAAAGATACTCATTCTACTTTTTTTATTTCTTCCATTTTTCTCAAACCTTTATCTAGTAAAGGATAATTTTTTTTGAACAAATGTATGATCTATTCACATATATTCCACAGCACCATAAATAGCAATAAAATCTTGATTTAATATTTTATAATGATCTTTCTCTATAGAAATTTTTTTGAGGTTGGTAACTTCTTTCTACTCTAACATTCTTGGGATGTGGACCATGATTTCTTTTGAGTATGTTTTATACTTATTTAGAATTGATAGTTTTCTCAAAATACTTTCTCCACCAATGAATTACCAAAAATTCTTCCAAAACTAGAAATGTAAAATGAAAAAGATGAAGTATTATTTTTTGTAAGAGATGATTTCACCTGATTCTCATATTGATCCTTCTCAGTAAAATTAAATGTATTTGATTTCACTTATAAATATTTAATGATGTTTTCATTCATCGTTTTCAAGGTACTCCTAGACTCAATATGTTTTGATTGAAATTTTTTAACCTATTCATCTTTAGCTTCTATCTTTTTACTGTAATGCTTAATTATCTTTCCCGATTCATAATTTATATGGTTATAACCTAGAATCTCTTGATTTTATTCATCCTCTTGATTGATGAAATCTCTCCTTCCATCCATAACTTGATCATGACCTTTTCTCATTACTCTAATTTATTTTATGATAGTTTTTTTTTCTCAAGAATGAAACATGTTCAGTTCTGAGGTAAAACTCTCTATATTATTCATCACATCATTCAACACTATATAAGGAATCATTTGTTTTCTTAAATTTTTCAAAGAGGGTTCTAAATTTGTTTAACATTCATCTTTAGATAAATCTTTGTCATTTAAGTATAAATCATCTTTCTTACTCAAAAAATTTCTATCATTTACAGTAAAATTATTCTTATAACTACTGGAATACTTTTATTCTTTATCATTTTTATACCACTTATTCAATATATATTTTTAATCATAATCATCTCATTATTCTCCCAATTTCATCGTAGTGAAATTCAGATCAAAGTGTCTGATTTCACCAAACTTAAAACATTTGACAGGATGTTCACATCCATAATTTACTATTCCTATGTTATAGTTTATAGATATATGTGAAGTGATTTTTTATCACTCAACTCATCACCCCCTTTATCTTTAGACTCACAGGTATCAACACCTTTAGTATCTTGTATTTTCATCTTTCTCATAGCTTCAAAATCTATTTGATATTTCATCTTCATTTTTAAACAATGATAATTTCCTAATTTCTTATGAAATAATAAATTTATGCAATTAATGAATAGGTAAATAATCCTTATCGTCCATAGAAGAAAATTTAGAATCAAACCTATATAGATAGTTTCTCATAATTTTCTTTGCAATTGTTGAATCTTTTTGGACATCAATAAATCCTCTAATGTTGGAAACAAATTCATTTACTTTTGTGAAATATTCATCAATTGTTTCTTCATCCTTCTTTCTGATATCTTTATATTTATTATGCCTGGTTTGTAGCTTTTCTTATTTCACATTAGTATTCCCTTCAAAAAAACTTTTCAGGTTGTCCCATATTTCTTTTGAATATTTGATACCTGTATCATCAAGATAAAAACCTAGATAATACATTTAGACACATTTGATCAACTTATATATTTCTCTTATCTACAAATTTCATAGGGTCATCTTTCTCAATAGGTGGAAAACCAATATTAGCATCATCAAAAACTTCTAGGCCAAGAGATAGAGGATTTGGAATTATCCTAATTTTCTATATATAATAAATTTTTCCATCGAATGAAGGAATTACTCTACTGTTAATAGAATTGCTTTTATCCATGATAAGGAATCAACAAGATAACCTTGCCTCTAATACCATTTGAAGTTCGAAGGATCTAATAACAACTAAGCATGAGAGGTTGATTCAAATTTTCACTTTTTATTAGTATCAAAACATAATGAAAATTAATCCTTACAACCTATTAATATTTATAAACATTTAAAACATTAGCAAATACTTCTTTACAAAATGGCCTGAAGGAATGAAAAGAACACAATATTTATAAGGTTCAACCCCAATGTGAGAACCTACATCCATTCAATTTCCACTCTCGTAGGTCTATTGAAATATACTATTATGATGAAGTGAATACAAATTGTTACAACTTCTGTTAGATAACTTCAATATCCAGCTAGAAAATATTATACTAACTACCGTCAGTTTACAATTTTTTTTATTAAATAGTTGATCTAAAATAAATAATAAATACATTGTTAAATTTTCTCCAGAAAAAGACAATTTTGAATCCCCAGTTTGTTTTGGCTGAGTCCGATCAACCCAAAATGGAAATTTTGGCTCTGATTTTCCCTCTTCTTAAAAACTCAATACAAATATTTTTTAATTCGGTGGGATCTTTCACCTTGTATTACTCAGCGCTCCAATTTTTTTTGTTTATGTAAAATATTCAGCTGAACAAATAATCTAAGAAAGTATTTAATTTCAACTTGAAAATCCCTGGTGGGATACGTGATATCATTCCCACATCTTTAAATCATAAAAATTACAAAAATATCTCTCATTTAATGTTCAATCATTTAATTCATCAAACTTCAATGGATTTCTCTAAGATGTATGAAAATTTTAATTTCAAGTTTGACTTCTTCAACATTTCATATTCTCTTATAATGATAATACAAGATCGTGGGTCTTATTTTTAGAGAGTGTTGTTTAAGATTTCTATAAAATGTTTGTTGTGATTTCAAAAAAAAATGTGGGTTTTTTTTTCATATAATGGTGGTTCTAATTTTCACTAAAATGTTGGTTACAATTTCTATAGAATCATGGTTATTTTCATTATTATAAAACCAAGTTCATATTTTCTTAGAAAAATAGTTTTTATTTCTACAGAATCATGGTTACACATTTTTTTGGAAAACTGGTTCTGATTATCTTAGAATCATGGTTACGTTTTTACATAGAAAGCTAGTTCTAATTTTCATAGAAACATGGTTCTGAATTATAAAATAACATTTTACCATTTATTATTAGAAAACCAGTTCTATATTTATCACAATATGGGTTTCGTTATTTCTCTGAAAATTCATTCTTATTTTCTTAGAAATTTGGTACCAATATTTTTCAGAAATTAGGTTCTGGTTTTCTAAAAAACATGGTTTTTATTTATATAGAATCAAGGATTAGTTTTTTCTCAAAAAACTGATTCCGATTTTCATAGAATATTGGTCTCATTTTTTATTAGTAAATAGTTTCTGATTTTCTCAGAAACTGGGTTCTCATTTTAATATAATTATGGTTCAAATTTGTAAAAATTATTTGTTCAATTTATTAAATTAATTTTGGTTTTGATTTGTGCATAATTTTGGTTCTGTTTTGTGCAGAATGGAGGTTCTGATTTTTTGAAGAATGTTGGTTCAAATTTTCATATAAAAATTATGGATCCGATTTTTTTGTTATTTTTAGTGATTCTGATTTCGTCAAACATATCTAACATTTTTTCAAAAGACTTTGTCCTAAATTTTTTTATAATTTTATAGAACTTCATTTTTTTAATGAATCGTCTTATTTTTTTAGATAGTTGAAATAACACTAAAAATTCGGACTTCTAAATCTTTATCAACATCCTCTTTTAAAACTATTCACCAAAAAGATACTTCTTCATTTATATTATTCTATCTTGAGAAACATCATTCTCTACAACTCAATAAATTCATTTTTCAAGTATAACAAAAACATTCTTATTCAAAATAAAGGTTATTTATAAATAATTCAAAAAATATGTTAAAAAAATTATCACAAAGTTACTTCAAATATCATTTTATATACTATCCCACTAATAATGATCATGAAGGTAACTGTATATTTTAGTGGTTCCATGATTTTTAGCGAGTGTAGATATATGAGCATCATCCATCAAATCATTCTGTATCATTAGGATAGATGGCACACATATCCTTATACAAAATATTAGTACACCTTCTTGATCAATATTGAACATAGAAAACTTATTTTTATTCACAGCATATATCTTATTTGGTATCAAAGTGTCTTCTCTTTATGCTCTCTTGAACTTTTGGAGTAATAATAGTTGATAAATAATTTGGTATATGGGTGATTAAGTGCCTTCCATTGTGATTCCCATGTCCAACATTACCAAGTCCTTGATAAATGGATCTCTTTTAATCATCATCATTTCTAACAAAACAAGGTCTTTACAACATAATACATTAGCAACTATTTTCTCTTATATCCTGATATAAATGTTTCACTCATAGTCTTTAAGAAGTTCGAAAAATATTCTTTGTATGATGTTGAATTACTTTTGTGTGAAATTTTACTTCAATCAATGGTGGTATGTGTATATATAAAATTTCTCCCCATAAAGTCAGTGCCACCATATTTTCAATGTAAAAAATAACAAATGCTAATTACAGGTCACGAATAAAATAATTTTTCCCATTATGAATTAACTGTCGAGATGAATAAGCTATAGCCATGTCATTTTTTATGAATATTCAACTAATATATTTTAAAGTTTCATTTCTATAAATAATTATTCCTTATCAAAATGAGGTTAGAATTTACATAGTTTTAGTAAAAAATATATTCTTCAGTTGTTGGAAACATATTTTACACTCCATTGTATGGATGAACTTATCACCTTCTTGATCTAATAAGGTTTTTGGATTACAATTCCATGAAATGATTTTCACAAACCTAGAACAATATCCATATAAACCTAGGTAACATTGAATCTCAATTATGGTTATAGGATGTGGCCACTCCACTAAAAAAAATTTATTCATTAGGTCAATTGATATCCCTTTATTGGTAATAATGTGCCCCATCCATTCAATTTTTTCACTAGAATTCAAATTTTCTAAATTTTCCAAACTGTTTCTCCTTCAATAGAGTTCCAAATACAACCCTAATATGATCCTCATATTCCTCATAATTTTTTAATATATCATAATATCATCAATAATCATATCATTAATTTATCAAGGTCTTTCATAAATAATCTATTCATCAAATCCATAAATATAGTGGAAGAATAAGTCAATAAGAAGGGTATAACAACAAACTCATATTAACTATATATTGTCTGGAAATAAGGATTTGGAATGTCTTCTTTCTTTACCCTCAATTTATGATACCTAGATCTGATGTCAATCATGGAGAAGAATTAATCCCCACAAATATAATTAAATAAATCATCAATCATAGGGAGAAGGTACTTGTTATTATCTATGATTCTAATATGTTCCCTATAATCAATACATAACCACATTAATCCCTAATTCATATTCACAAATTGAAATGTTTCTCCCCAAGGAACACACTTGTTTAAAAAAACCTCCAAAATATCTGGAAGATGTTTTTTTAATTCCTCTAACTTAATATTTTCCATTCTATATAGCGTCTTTCATGTAATTTTGGATCCAGGTATTATTTGAATAAATATATCAACCTATATTTCTATAGAAGTATAGGTAACTCTTCCAGAAATATGTCAATGTATCACTGAATGATGGAAACATTTTCTATGGTTGTACTTTTATTATCCTCTCCCTCTTCACCTATCCTCTAAATAAATAAGGCTATGGGAGGTTCTTTTAGATAATGCTCAAGCCATGATATTTGTGCTTTTAAAATGAAAGTTGGTTTTCCATTCAAGGCTTCTAAAATTTAATTACTTCATGAATTGATCTTAGGATCATGCTTTGAATCTCAGTATATCAATAGTTTAATTTTTAATTATTTTGTACTCACAAAAGTTAATTCAATATTTCTATACAGTATTGATTATAATATAATCTCTATTGGTGTCTTGACTGGTAACTGTTATATGAGAAGTTCAGGTATTGATTCTATATTCCTTCTTAACATGGTTGAAATAATGGAATGTGATGAAATTGAATAAAAAAATGTACTTACTAAATTTTATATCATGAAAATTATACCTACAACCGCATCATTTGGAGCCTTTACTTCAATTGTTCAAATAGAAAATGCTAGACTATTCTTCCTTAGAATATACAAAGGTTTACTTGGATTCTGATCCATTATATAATATTTTGGATATTGAATAGAAATGTTCCAATTATTTCCACAATGTATGTATTGAAATTTGTGATTGGCATGAACCATCTTCACTTTTGGTGTTAGTGTTGAGAAGTTGTTGCTTTACCTCACCATGACAGTTTTGAAAAATATGTCCATATATTCCCCAATTTTAGCACTTTCCACTAAAAAGAAAGTGGTTTTCCAAATGATTCATCCCACATTTATTTCACTTGGGAAGTTTCACTTTATTTCCTCCACTTCCTTGATCAAAATTCTTCCCACAGTTTGGCTATATTTCTCTTTTATTTTAATTCGATCTATATGACCACAACGATACTACAAAATATGATTCAGCCTTCATATCAGTCCTCATTATCTCCTCATAGCATTCATAGTATCTATTATATATATTCCTCTATAGACGGGGTCTTAGTCTACCTAATTATATGTCAAATATTTCCCTTAGGATCAATAACATTTATATAGGTGTGTTGAGCAAGTCGGATGAAGATCATTTCATAAACTCGCATGGATTAAATTTCCTTCTTCTCCAGATATACTAACTCCTCCATTTTTTTTCTCATTTAGTTTTCATAATATTTATTGAAAAATATTAACATAAACTCCCCCTACTCCATAGAATCAATTTCTGTTCTTGGATTTCTGTTTTCAATCAGTGTTCACCACTGATCAACTTCTCTTTCAAAGAAATATACTTCCAGGGAGACTTACACGTATTGTAAACAAAAGTGTACAGATAAGATCTTTTCTATAGAGCATATCCTTTGTTCATCAATCAATGGCTTCGTAGATCCACTAAAAGAAGGTTGTCGTGATATATAAATGCATCAATGGAATGTTTTTACCTTCATGGTGAATTTGGTCTCTTAACTTCATTCATGTTATTCTTAATAACTAGAGTCAGATGATTCATCACCCTCATGAAGTTTTCCATTCCAACTTCTTATAAAACTTCATTGGTGCATAATCACTTGCACTCATAATTTACACAGTTCGACCTATTACCCATAATGTTTCTAAAAGAATAAAATATTATTGACTAACATGTTACTTATTTTTATCTTATAATTCTAAATGGATTTTAAGACAGAAAACTTCCTTCTTAAATAAGTTTTTAATATCCTCTTATAAATATTAAATTTTCTATATATGTTTCATAATGGTTCATAAAATGTTTATGATAAACCAAAAACATCCCCCATGAATGTCAAAACATTAGTTCATCCAAGCCCATTGTCATGCACAACTTCCCATTTGAGTATTGATCAAAGCTATTTTTCTGATGTTACCTCTAGATACATGTGTTCCAGAGCCACATACAATTGCAGTATAAATACATGGATGCATTTTTTTGTAAATCACTAACATAATACTTACGAAAATGATTGGATAATTTATGATATTCATATTTGTCCCTGGGGTTCTTCCTAGAGTTATCAAGTCATTATTTTCCAAAATAACTAAATATTTTTTTGATACCAACTACGACATCATTCCTTTTTTTTACATAATTTTTTATTACATTGTACAAAAAATAGAAAAATTAATGATTAGTTTATTTGAAATAAGGTATGTAACATATGAATAAAAAACAGTCTTCTAAATCCACTTGAAATAAATATTCATGGGTTCACTCTATATTACATTTATTGCATCTCATATCCTAGGGAAATTCATTAAAGGAAGGTGGTGAGAATAAATACTAGTATGGTAATAAGATAGAGAGGAATGTAACATGTGGTCTTGAGACATATCAATAAGATCATGAGGAATAAAAACAAAGAATGAGAAGGAGACATATATTTATAATAATAACAAGATTCATAAAATGGAAATGTGGTTAAAACATTTAAATTATTCATTCATAAGCATATCACTATGGTTTAACACCACAGATTCATAAATAAAAATCTAGCAGAGTAATTCACCATGGTATCGTAAAGCATGTCATCTCTAGATATTAAATTTTTTACCCATTGAATTGGAGAAATATCAGGGAACACCCTTCATATTTCATAATTTTCATGTGATCCACAATGCTCATATTAGATAGTTTCATTAATATCCCATGGGGAATATATAATGGGTTTACTATCTAAATCATGTCATACAAAAGAGTTTAAAGACTTCATCCTCACATATTTTCTTACCCATGAAAGGAAATGTAGGTTTCATATATGTAAATCCATGAATCAAAAATTTATTTTAAAGTCTATTTTAATTCCCATTGAATACTAAAGAATTTTGGGTATTCAAATAAAATGGAAAACATAACTTCTCATGTAAAAGTGGGAAATTTGACAAGTAAATTTGACAAGTAAATTTGACAGCATGATGGGTATAAAACATGGTTTTTGAAAAGGGTAAAATGAGAGGGTAAAATTATCTCTCCTTCATAAAATATTATTATTATAGTAATGAGATAATATAAATTGGAAAAAGTAACATATATTGAAAATTATAATAGATACCATATAAAAAAGGGAACATGAATGGAAAATAGAAGTGTTGAATTTCCCTACCTTCATATGTGGTTTAGAAAACATGATGATGGAACTGTGGGAGATTTATGACCTCTCGAGGGAATCCTTGGGAGTGTAAATCAACATAACCACATGGAGGAGGGATTTTATGTGAAGGGGAATGGTGAAATGTATGGGTATTTATAGAAAAATTGGAGGTATTGATTAGTAATTTCCAAATATAGGTCTTAGAATTATAGGTTGTGGAAAATTCAAAACTATTGTATTACCCATGTATGTTTGCTCATTGTTTTGTAAATTTGGGTCACATTTTATATTATTTTAATCTTATTGAAAGGAAACCTTTTTTAATACTTATTTAGGCATGGAAGAGTAATGATTGTATAGAGAATTGTTTTTAAAAATCAAATTTCCATTCTTAATTTTCTATACACACTTATAGTTTATAAAATGGATTAAAATGGATTAAAATAATTAATATAAATTACATAACATGTTTGATTTCATGGATTATATTTAATTTACTATTACAACATTATTACATAATTATGAAGTCATTAAATAAATTTAAATCCCAAAACATTATTTTTTTACTATTGATGGAAAAGGTATTTATTAAAATTTTCTTAAATTAACTCAAACCTAATTCTCACAAGATGATTCTAAATATAATATTTAATTTGAAATAATAAATTATCTATGTATAAAAATTTGAACTTTTAAATATATAAATTCTTTATTTCTTAAAAAATACAAATTTTTATGGTAATATAAAATTTTTAACATGTATAAAAAATTTCTTATCCTGTTAAAAAATTATTTTATTATTTATATCTAGGTGGGAGTTTGTTAAAATACTATTTTATTAAACAAATATTATTCAAAATACTTTAGTTTGTTATAAAATTTTATATATGTTATATAAAATTATAATTTTGTATCATTTTCATTGATAAATAAATTTATGAACATCATCTCGATTAAGAATATATTTTATTAAGATTTTTTTTTAAAATGGAATTAATGGAATACAAGTTTTATTTATTCAAATGAAATTACTCTGTATGTAAATTAGTCATGGTCACATAACCCTATATTACACCTGGATATGCTCTATGAGTAAGGTGTGTGATTGTGTCATTTTAATGGTGTGGCTCATT
This sequence comes from Viscum album, assembly GCA_963277665.1. Classification (NCBI taxonomy): domain Eukaryota; kingdom Viridiplantae; phylum Streptophyta; class Magnoliopsida; order Santalales; family Viscaceae; genus Viscum; species Viscum album. The sequence continues at coordinate 283,049,718 of OY728153.1, read as the reverse complement.
AAGCATTGATCGAGTAGTAATTCCCACTGACTTGAACTTATCACATAGGATATTTAGTTCAACATTCACATGATTAATATCCTCTTTGTATTGGTCAATGTTTAACCTTAGTGATGCTATCTCCATCCCATTTTATGAAAAATGGGCTTTACATGGCACAAATCAATAGGTTGAGGTCATCAATTTTCATTTATGTATTAATTATACTTAGAAATTTATATAGATAAATGACCTGCATGTTTTGATAATCACAAAATCATGATTCTGATGATAATAATGTGTTTCATACATTCTATAAATAATTTATAATCTAATATATGTGATAAGATATCTTAAGTATGATTCACAGTTGAAGTTGAGACATCACTGAGGATGAGTTGCAGTCATGATTGAATCACCACTGAGCTGACACGCCACAAGACACATCACACCATCAACATGAAAAAATAGAGAATTCATGAAATATGTGATCATTACATATGACATTGATGTAGATAATTCACCACCAATGATGAATTTTTATAAATTATGAGACACCACTAGTCATACTACAATTAGAGGAGTCACCGCTAGAAGGATGACTCACCAATAACAGATACACCTATAGATTTGTGTCACTGTTACAAGGACACATCGAATGACTCTAAGACACCATTAGATCGAGTCAATTCTATATTGACACTGCCAATGAAACACAACCATACTATGGAATCACAAAAATATATATCTTATTTATTTTGAATAAAATTATTATAATGGATATAATATAATTTTAATTTCAAAATATATTTTAATTATTGTCTATTAAATAATAGACATAGTTCATTGAAGATTGTGTTTGATGTGCTGCATGAGGAAGGAGGGTATCCAGATACACATGGATATTCTTCCTACTGCTATAGATAAATGATAGAAAGACTGCCTGTTGCTCTGAAACAATTATAAATAAAAAATTAGATGAAATAGATGCACTAAAATGATTTACCCTTGATATAGATGATCATGATTTCATGATCAATAAGATAATACCTACTACATTCAGTTTACTCAAATGATAAAGATAAACAACAATACATATATATCACCTTCCTAGAATCAAGAAATAAATCTTCACAAAATTCAATTTTACTAAAAATTCAAGATCCATACATGATTAACCCTAGTACTAAAATTCAAGAGTCATGAGATGCACTTCAAAACAAACTGATCATGTTTGTCCCATCATGCATTTAGATTAATTATTTTTTTATTTGTTTTTAAATTTAATGGAGTATTTGTATACTCTATTTTTATTCATGAACATTAGCTTTTTTTATAATTAGAAGATACATAGATATATTCATAACATATTTTGAATCTTTTTCCCATGAAAACTATTGTAGAATTCATGTATGACCTGTTTCTTTTATACTCCCATGTATAGTTGTTTATGAGGTCATGTGTCACATAGATAGTTTTAAACTATTGTAATACCTGATACAGGTTAAGGATTAAATTGTTTATTTATATAGAATTCTTGGTGGTAGGTGATCACCATGTAGAGAGGGTTAATTCTTTGCCTAATTATCATCTTATATTATTAAACATTATGTTGTTTGAATGATTTTATTTAACATTAAAATTATTCTTTTAAAATGAAAATAATTTTAAAACTCAAAACAAAATATATTCCTTGGTAATTAATTTAATGATTTTTTTATAATATTTTCATTAAGTAAGTTTAATTTAAAAGGGTTAGGAAATATTGAATATTATATACATGAGGCTTAACAAATCAAATAAGAAATCATTTGAAAGATAATAATTTATAATGATCTCTTGTGTTGGTTATGTTTTGTATTTATATAATAATTGAGGGAATAAATTTTTAATACATTTTGAATATATATTATTATTGGTTACTGAATTTACCCCCACCATATTGAGATACCCAATTCGACCGACATTTGGCATCATATGTTTACACATTGTTATTAATGTTTTCAATTTTTTTTATATGTACATTATGTTATTTATGAATTTAGTTCTTTAAATAGATTCTAGACATGAAGTTTCATCTACTAATAGACCTCCCATTTTCAATGGTAACTATTATGACCAGTGGAAAATCCAGATGAAAATGAATATATAGAGAATGTGATTTTAATCATGGACTGCCATAGAATATAAATTTGAACTATCTGATACTGCTTGAAATGATTAGGATGCCGTTATAATAGTATATTTCAATAATAATTATAAGGAAATAGATTACCATTATTATGCTTTATGAGATGGAGAATTTAATTAAATATATTCCTTCAAAACTAAATATAATATTCGGGATACATTATTAGTTTCGATTGAAGGAATAACTAATATTAATGAAGAGAGACTTCACCCATATAATATTAAGTATGATGACATTAACATGAATCATGATGATCTTATTAATGACAGGTTCTTCAATTTCAATGTGATTTTGAACACAGTTTTCTCACATGTGAATGTAGTATCAAACAAGGACCAGATCATGAAACTGTTATGTTTTTGACCTGAAGGATAGAAAGACAGAGGTGTGTCAATTTGAGAATCAGGTGATATCAGCAAGTTACTTTTCAAATAGTTTATTGGGAAACTGATTATGTATGAAGATGAAATAAATTTCAACCTATAATTTGATGAATAAGTAAAAAAAATATTTATCCTTCATGATAGAAACATATTAAATATGTAATATAGACTGTTCAACATTCATGTTCAATTTATAGTGAGTCACCTTCAGATAGTGATTCAGATATTTCTCATCTGTCTAGATGGATTAAGAAAATTTCTAGGATGACATTTTTTTAAAAAAATATCAATTATTATGGGAAAAATGATTCCAAGTGACCCTATAGGAAATACTATAAGAATTATGAAAATTAGATTGTCTTCAATGAATGTAATATGAAATGACAGGTAAAGGCTGACTTCCTAATGTTAATGTACAAAAATAAATTTGATGATTGGGACTGAAGTTATAAGAATGCAGTGAAAACAAAATGGATTGATTCAAATGATAACTCTTGTGATTCAGAAACATCAACTAAGGATAAATAGGCTTGAGAAAATATGTGGTTTTTGACAAACATTTCTAACATACCTATTGTATCTATTTTAACTACTTTCTCTAATGCCTCACTTGTGCAAAAGTTGATATTTATGATGTTTCTGAAAATGAACATATTTTTATGATGACATGTTTAATGAATAATTATTTGGATTCTATAATATGTTATAGGATACCTTCAATGAACTAAAAGATAAATTTTATGTGGTAAAAAGACAACATGATCTATCTTTCATTTTTAAATCTAATAGGTCTACTGAAAAAGAGAAAAAATATCATCTATTGAAAGAATATTCAACAATAAAACGTAAAAATTATAATATAAAGCAATATTTAGAAATTTTCACTAATGGTAGAGAAAAATATAATTAGTATTTATTAATGAAAGATTAACCTTAGTATGTTACTTGAATATAATATCAACCTTGAAATAAAAAAGGTCGTGAAGAATAATTTTTTCAAATATCAAAACTTGAATGTTCTACTCCCAATTAGTTTTATAAGGGGCCCAATAATGAATTAATTTATTAAATTCGTTTTTGTGTTTATTAGAAACCCATCATGTAATTTTGGGTTTCCAAATCATTAATTACTAACATTTATAGTTCATAACATGTTTGGGTACCAAATTCATTTCATGTATAAATTATATTTTTAATGAATATTGGTTGTAGACCTCTTGTATGAGTTTATATTAATTGTAAAATGGTATTTTAAGAAATATTATAGTAAATTATTTGTGTTTCAAGCAACTTATTAAGGTTGATGGTGGTCATGTCACATTTGGTGAAAATGAAAATGGAAAAATCATCATCCTTGGAGAAATCGGTAATAAAAATCAATTTTTAATTTCTAAAGTATTGTTTGTTGATGGTATAATATATAATATGTTTAGTATTTCACAATTATTTGATGATAGTTTCTATGTTAAATTTGGAAATTATGCATGCAATGTTTATGATTATAATAGTCCTTAAATTATTATTTCCATAAAGAATGATGATGTTTATGTTATTTATATGAACTCTTTAGTTTATCAAAATTTTTCTTTTATAAGGGCCATTCACAAGGAATTATAGATTTTACATAGGATACTATGTCTTTTCTGGATACCCTCACTTAGTAATCTTACTAGTAAAGGGTTGTAAAAGGATCTACCTAAGCTAGAGTTCTCAAAAGATAATTTCCTTAACCACTATAAAAAAGGAAGTTGGACAAAGTTTCATTTAAATCATTGAAAGGAGTGTTAACTTCTCAACATCTAATGTTGATTTATATGGATTTATCTGGACTATATAGAGTTTATTATTCAAATGAGATGCACTACATCTATGTTCTAGTATATTATTTCTCTATGTATACTTTGATATTTTTTTTACATTATAAAATAGAAACTTTCCATTTTTTAACAAAGTATATTGGATATTTATAAAATATTAGTAGACATAAAATTAACACCATATTAAGTGACCATGACAGTGAGTTAGAAAATCAATATTTTGAAAAATATTTCCCCCAAAATGGGCACATTGATAAATTCTCTACTCCATGGACCCCTCAGAAGAATAGAGCAGTTTAAAGGGGAAATATAACTTTATATTATATAGCCTACAACATGTTAAATGATTATGACCTACCTATTTATTTTTTTCGAACCATTCAATACTACCTTCTATATCAAAAATAAGGATTTGATCATGCCAATATTGAAGAAGACCCTTTATCAACATTAGACCTATATTAATACTAAGGTTAATTTCTTTATGTTTATTGGTTTTAATGTCTTTATTAATAATAGTAATGATACTTGGGAAATATTTTCCATGAAATGTGATTAAGGAATTTTCCAATGTTATTCAATTTATAGTAAATAATATAGTGTTTTCAATAAAAATATTAAAATTGTTGAAGAATATGTCCATGAATTTTTTTTGAGACTTATACAAATGATTGTAAGACCTCCCTAGAAAACATTAAGGGTAATTTCTCATCAATGAACTTAAACTAAAAACGATTGGATGTTGATGTCACATAGTTGGAAAAATCGTCTAGTTCTAAGGAATTTCTAGAACATCAAGGACCAAAACTAGTAGAACTATAAGTGAATATCCCCCTCTCTAAATATCCATTAGAGTATTTAATTTCCGTCATATATATGTTGTTTTTGGTGATCTAGATAGATGTACATATACTATATCATCTCTTAGAAATTAGGTTGAACATTAAGCTTTCTTGTCTATTTAAGAACCTAAGATCATCGGTGAAAAAATTAATGATGAATAAGGGGTCATTACAATTCAATAAGAATTAAATTAGTTTGAAAGAAAAAATGTGTGGGAAACTTTAGGTTGACCAAAGGACACCATTATTGTAATTCCCCAACCACAGTTACCCGGAGTTGGTGCATTATTACATAACATAGGCATCATCACAAAACATCATGTCTTGAAAGACCGATTAGTTTTGTAGCCATGGAAGTACTAGATACATTCATTAGGATTACATTACATCATAAAATTAAAAACTAAAACAAAATTGTTTCAATAGACCGCACTCATATCCCCTCAGACTATCCCTACAGGTCAGTCATAAAATACTTCTTCATATCCTAGGAAAAATAAAAAATAGAAAGGGATGAGCTCAGATGCTCAATAAAAATAACAATATAGCAGAAACATTCATAAATAATCATAATAATTTAAATAAATGTATAAGACTATAAAAAGCCTTTTAAACTTGAACTTTAGCAAAATATGGAAAAGATAAAATCAAATAATTTCATTTACCTACTCACACGGATATTCTACTAGTCTAATAATAACATGCAATATCAATAACCACTTTCATAATGATGGAATGTATAATGCCATAATTTCATAACCACATAGTCAAGGCCTTGTGCCAAGACGACAAATAAAATTTTGTCAAAGACTTGTCCCAAGACACTAGTTTGTCACATGAGACCTACCAATGCATCGAGTAGCGATAGCAGGCTCCACCCATTACATACTAAGTCCAATAAATTCCTCATATAAAAATGTTTAAACATAACACAAACATTATTATTAAAACTAGAATATGAAATTTCAATACTTTATCCATAAACCGTTAATGGTATTAAAATAACACATCCATAGTCAAACATATCCCAAAATATTCAATACAATATGGATTTTGCGTCTCATAATAAATCAACTTCAAATAAACATCAAATCCATCAAAGGATGTTGACATTGATGAAATCAAAACCTTTTTAAATAAATATCTCTTTCTATTTTGAAATAATTTAAAATTCATATATTTATAAAAGAAAATAGATATTTTTGGAATTATTTTTATGAGCTTGTAAGGTAACCTCTGATGATGTTATAATGGTGGAAAATAGTCGCACCCACCGTATGAGTTATAAAAGTCATTCTTATCTTAATTTTGAAGAAAATGTTATAAAGGACCTTGTTTGGAAAAAAATGGAATGATTCCCTTATAAAAATCCTATAAAAAGACAATCAAGGGTATAAATGAATTTAACCCATAGTCTATAAAACAATAAGGATGTTTTGAAATATATTTTTAAGAGACATGGATGTGGATGATAAAGAGGTCCCAGTAGATACTTACGTAAAAATAACCTTGGATAATAAAGAGGTTGTGAAATTAACCCTTACCTTGTAATTTTACTTTCTCAAGAGTAGGATAAAATCTTGTATAATGGTGAAATAATTTTTATTAAATTATAAAAGAATCATATACATTAATATGATATCACATATGATCTTTTAACATTGATTTGTTGATAATATCTTAGTATTATCGTCGTTTCAGGTGTTAACTGATTCGTTTTCCTTTATATGATTTGTTATGTAAGTAATTTTTGTTATGGATAGGTTGTATATTATTCATATTCATAATTATATTATTTATTTAAACATTATATTTAATCATATAATGAAAATTATTCTTGAAAGGATACGATGGGGAATGAATCTCATCGCGTTCGTGGTGACGGTAATCCGTATGTACACACGAGCGAAAATATCATTCTTTTGCTATAAAAATAATATATAATTTGTTGTTATATCATATATACAAGATAATTATCATGTTATATTTATTATTTACATCAATTACGTATCATTATTTCTCCCATTCAAATAATAATGTATTGAATAATTATTACATCACGATGTGGAGAAGGTAAGCCGTACGTACGCACGTATGGTGACATGTCATTGAAAGGATGGATTGGATAATGAGTTTTTTTGTACCATACTTATAATAACATCACAATATATTGAAGATACTGGATTTATTATTTTATAATGGAAACAACAATGAAAAAGAAAGTGTATGAAGAAAGGAACATGAAAGTGGTGATGAAAGTTTTACATCTTCTTCAGGTTCCTCCTTTTGATTTGATCAAAAGGGCTTCATAGGTTGGTTTTTTGAATAAATGAAGGCCTCTAGGATGAATATAGGATATTTGACATGGTATTTGGGAAGACGTTTGCTGAGACAAATGGATTTGAAGGTGTGAATTAGAGAGAAGGGGGAGTGCCCTTTTATAAGAGGGGTGAGGGAACCTTAAGAAAAGCTAGAAATATTATTTTATAATAAAATACTTTTCGGTTTCTAATAGCTCAAAAATGAATTATTTAAAGGATAAGGTGGGTATGGGTCGAACACAACTCAACCATTATGTTTTAGATAGGTTTTGGTCATTATATTTACTTTATCTTTTAGATTTAACTCTTAGTTAAATAGTTTGACATTTACCATGTCTCTTTGTATTTTTTTATTATATGGTTAATAAACTTATTATATACATTCAAGAGAAACCAAAGTGGTTCATTAATGATACAAATATCATTATATAATTCTTTTGGATGAACATTATATTTCTTGAAATATAATATCAATTAATAATATAATATTTGTTTTAAAAACTATTTTATGTCAATTTTGAAACTTTGGTATTTTGTATTTTCTAAATTCATAATAGAAATATTAATTCAAAAACAAAATTCATCTAACCAACCCTAATATGTTATATTATCCTAGAAAATTAGTGTAATTCATAAAAAGTCTTAAATTACATTTATTTGGATAATAATATTATCAATTATTATAATATTTCATTAATAAGGTAATTACTATATCATCATTTTGTTGTTAATAAATTAAATTATAGAATCTATAAACAATAAAAATAAAATACAAATATTTAATATAATTTTTTATATTTCTAATTAATATTTATAGTAGAATTTATCTTATGTGTAACCATATATTAAAAATAGTTTAGTTATTAAACATTGAATTTTTCACTTTTAACTCTTCTTTGAATTAAATAATAATAAATGTCCTAATCGAATCCATGTGGACCTAAATGATCATATTTTATTACAAAGGTTGTTATTGGTCGAATTAAACTTATCCAAAAGAATTAAGACATGTTTTAGGGTAATAATAATATCATTTTTACCATTAATTACTCTATTTAGTTTGAACCGTGGTAAATAAAAGTCAAAAGTTACTATTCACCAAAAATTATTTTTATCTTATTGAACCACATTTTAATTAATGTTATCAACCGTGTCTCTCAGATTTTTGAAATTCAATTCACAGAAGTGGTAAAATTTAGTTTTATACAAATTTGCAAATGCTCCTAGGAGGTGGGTAAAAGACGGTAAAATTTCAATAAAATTATTATATATCTAAAATTATTATAAACTAACTTCAATTAAATAAATTGAAATTATATAGGTATTATATATCTATTTTGACCTAAAATAAATTTAAATGAATAAATAATTATTTAAATAAAAATTCGGTTTAAAACTATAACTCAGTGGTTTTCACTATTCTTCAAAAATTGAATGTTTTCAGAAAAATACCAAATATTCACCCTAATATAATTTCGATATTCCAAACCCAAAAATGAATTCCATTTTGAACGATAAAATTTATAAAATTTCAAAATTTGGTTATTACATTTCATGAAGGCCAGTTTGATTGGTTGTGGTGTGTTAGAATTAGAAGGCGCATACAACACGTGCTACTGTATTATTCAAAGAGAAGGGTGTCATGGAAGCGGCGACACTGTAGAGGCGGAGGAACTATATCAGTTACTGTAGCGGCGGCTGTACTGTAGTGGGCATTATAGCAACGCGGTTAATGTAGCAGTACTATTCACTGAGGGGTCCTTTGGGCTAAAAAATGGGCTTTTAAGCCTTGCATTCAGGCCACATGGCCTTGGGCCTTCAGGCTATGTAATGGGTCACCCTCTACCCAGTCTAAAGAGGTCTCTTATTTAAAGAATAAATTGAGTCTTCGGCCCCAACCTTTTAAAAATAAAATTAACTAATGGTATAGTTTCCAATGGCCCTATTGACCATTGGTCATATTGACACAGATCATATTTGACTAATAGTAATATAAAAAAACCCAATGGTCACATTTCCATTTATACCCTATAAATTCCACTTCACTATTTAATTAAAAATTCTCTAAAAATTCTCCCTAAGGTTATATTTTCATTTATAAACATATTTTTGGGTTTAGTAATATTTTATTTATTTCTTTAGCATTTGCAATCGGGGATGTGATTCTAGTAGATTGGGGTGATATTTGTGTTTTTATTTTAGATTTTTTATATTATACTTTATATCCAGATGTAATGTATTTCATTTTAATTAGTTTTATAGATGGTAATGTAGTGATAATTATTATTGAGATAATATATTTTTATTTTACCTTTATTTTGTACATGCATAATATTATATAATATGTAAAAAACATATATTTTTGAAAAATGTAATTTAAAAAGTCTGTGTCATTAAAATTTATTCAATAACGATTCATTAAATTGTCTCAGTCATTTATGATACATGTTTTCTTTTAATAAGGAAATAATATCCACACTTGAGTAGAAGATTCCAAGGGATTTTTCCTCTTCATTACACTTGTACATTATCACAGGATGACTTGGGAATAGAAGACTAATCTCCAACACAAAATAGATGATGTTGTATTTAAATAAGGACAGTCAATCCTTACAATATATTGTATCATGCCACACAAAAAAAGTAATATGATATTTTCTGGGATATTCAATCATTAAATAATAACTCCAGTGGAGTTATATACATGGGATATAAACATTTCTCAATTTCTTCCTCACAAATAGATCAATATATATATTTTAATGTGTTGTTTTAATAGTTATACTAACAATCACTATATGAATGAATTCATAAAAATAGAATCAACTAGAATGTTCAAAATTCATGAATGAAAAACGAGCATACCTATCACTTTATCACTGACAGGATCCACCTTATTAGTAGTGATAACATATTACATTCCTTTACCTCATGTAAATTGATGTTGTCTGTATTAATTGTACTTTAAAACCCATGGCTTACGGAATTGGATTACATAATGCAGGTATCCCTTATAGTTGATACACTATAACATAGAATAAGTGTTGATCTGATCTTTATTTTACAATATTTCATTAGTGAGTTTCTCCATCTCTCTTCATTATTTATTTTCCAAATGCCCTTCCATTCCACAAAATAAGAATCTCATGGTTCTATTTATATGTTTTTCAGGATTATTTCTCCCATAATTTTTATACATGAGGCATTGGGGTTTCATTCCTCCATGATATTTATTTTCTGATCCACCTAATGAAAACATCATTTTTTTCACTTTAACTCTAGTTGCATGAGATCACTAAGAGTATCCAACCTTTATATAGAATATGAGGGAGTAAATAAAAATATATTAATATATGTAAATGTATTTAATATTCAAATCATTTATTCGAATTGTATTTAATATAATAATGAGTTCCTCAACCCTATAATTGGGGTTGATGATATATAGGGAGTTGTATCATTCAAGCATTATGAAGTTTTACTGATATGTCCTGATAGACTCAACTTCATTTTTATTTAGTATAGGGAACTCCATATAGATTTTAAAATATAGTGTTTATGGAAAATATTTATAGAAAAACATTTTCATGAATTCTTCCCATTCAATGGAATAAATTTCATCTTTGGACACCATGTTCTTGATTAGCGCCCACCACTGATCGACTCCCCCTTTATGCGATAAATGACTATCATAACATTCTCTTATTTTGAGAATTTTATGACAAGGAATAACTTCAAAAAGGACTTAATTCATTATTCCATGTTGAATTCACCATATATTCCCATAAAGGTAGGAGGAATTTTCTTATAAATTACACTATCACATCATTCTTTTTCATGGGGGAAGGAGAGTGTTCCATCTGATTCATGTTACTATTAATATCAGTATTCAGATGAGATAATTATGCCCTTATTTTTTGATAACCCACTCCCATATGGTTAGTAAAATTATTAGTTAAATCAACTAATTTTATATCGTGTGGGTTGTTGGTAAAATTTCTCATATTTTCTACAATTAAATAATAAATATATAAAAGTATGATAATACATTAACTAATAAACGTACAAAAGAAACAATTATGAACATACAAAGAATAACATATAAATGATAATTATTTCTAATATGATGAGTCTACAAGTCTCAATAATGATTTTCTATAGAAATTTTCGAGTTATTTTCTAAAACATAATAATCTATTCATGTAAATCATAATGGATTTTATATAATTTTTAAATTTATCATAGAATATCCTAAAAGAGTGTCAAAATAATTGTGGAATATGACCTATTTTTCAGGAACCATTTGATGATTAATTTAATACTAATTGTACACATTTCAGAGTTAATACCTCTAGGTATAAATTTTCTTGGTCCGCATCCACTTGTAGAATCCTTAAAGGGATGTAATTTCTTGGAAAGCACTTTCTCTATACATTACAAAAAATCCAAGATATTTTCCTATACATAAACATTTCCCAAGGGTTCTAAAAAAATTATTCAACTCATAATCACCAAAAATAACTGAAAATTACTCTAATTCAAAATATAATGATTTAATACTATTTCAAAATTTTATAATATTATTTTTAACATAAATATCTATTCAATAGAAAATAATGATCGAGTAACCTACTATATTTTTTTGAATAGGTATATAAAAAATAAAAATTAGAATAATATGTGTTTATTTAATTATCTAAAATGAAATAATAAATCCATATGATCTCCAAAAACAACATGTCATAACCTATGTAATATATATGGAGAAAATGGGTGAGATAAAAATCACATTAAGGGAATTAACATAATATGGAATCTTGACATGTGAGTAAAATGATTAATATGATATCGTGAATGATAAGGCTCATGAGTAATCACATTGGATAAAAAATGGATAATATGTACCATACTTTTATGGAAACATAATAAATATGTAAGAAAAATACATTAAAATATAATAAGTCATGTCTAAATACTAAGACAATATCACATAGTGGACAGAGTCCCATCATGGATTGGGATTACACCATAATACCACATATAATGTATCAAGGGAAAATAAATTTACACAATATATTGGTGCACTATTTGGGAACACCCATAATTAAATTATCAGGATAATGTGTTCTACAAATTTAAATCACTCATATAACTTAATCATAATAATTACCCATGAAAATAAATCGGTTTCAAAATATATCCTCAAATCATAATCAATGAAATTTCGTTAGTAATCCAATGAAAATAAGGAATTAAATATTATGGATGTTTATATCCTTGAATTTAATAATGGGTATCAAGATTATTTGTTAATTTTTGAATAATAACATTAAATTCATGTGACATAATATGATTAAATAACAGAAAATTTCCCATTAATCATGTTTTGTTTTATAGAAGGAATTTGATCAATGAATTAATGTAATGTATTAACCTAAGAAAGAAAGGTATAATTTTCTAGGTATAAATGTAAGAGACATATGTGTAAAATTTATAAGAAATATATAAAATAATATGTATAGATAAATTTAGTTAGAGAGATAATGGTCATAACTCAATGAAAACATGTGATTTCGAGAGATCTCTTACCATACATCATATCCTTCTTTATACATGTTAAAAAAAATTTAAAAAAATATATATTTATTATAAATGTTTTCCAAAACCATAATAATATATATATTATTCTATATATTTTTAATATAACATCTTATAACCCATTTATGAACAATTATTTTTTAAAACCACTATTTTAGGTGATAATTGCTTTTTTTCCAAGCATGTTTTGTTTTGGAAGTGTCCGTTTTTATATATTGATCCTGATTCCATGTTATCCATAATTTTAAACAAGATATTAATTTCATATATATCTACTATATATATATATATAATTATAATCATCTATAAAAGATAGAGTGAAAAAAATGAATCACAACGCTTATGGGGACGGTATGTTGTGTGTATACTTGAATGATGATTCCAATATTGATGGATGATTCAAAATAATGGTTAATAATAATTTAACTTTATTGAATCATAATAATATCATAAATAATATTCAATCATAGAGGTATATATATATATTAATCCCTCATTATAATCATTTCTGAGAGCAGGTAATGGAAAATAAATTACATCAGTTCGTGAGGCAGTATTCTCCCGTACACGTACATGATGACTTTTTTCCCATTTTACAAAAGGCAAGATGAATGTAAGTTATTACATTATCATAATAAAATATTTTTATATGTAATATTCTGGTGTTATTATTTCAGTATTTTTGAAGAACATTTTATTTATGTACTATAAGAAATAAAAATAAAACATTCAATTAAAGACCATACCTCTTCTTCAGACATCTTCCATTGGATACACCATAAACCATCTCTGGTTTTGTATAATTATAAAACCAAACACCTATAGAATGTGAGTGGTATATTTTAAGGTATTTTGGTAGTTATTGGATGATAAATGTGGCACAATTTGTTTGATGATAAGAGGAGAATATGTGCCCTTTTATAAGTAAGGGGAGGGGAATCCTAGGAATAAAATAAAATGTTTAATTATTATAAATTATTTTTTATGGAAAAACTATAAATATACTATAATTACTATATATTATGATAATTTGTCAAAATACTATAATAGAATAATTTTTTACAATATTTAGAATAGGGTTTTACACTTATCTCATTTTTTAACTCGCGTGAACCTTTTTTGATAGTTTTTGTGACAATGAAGTTTTTACTATTTAAGAATATAGTTACTATAAAAGGAAAATTGGCCCATAAATGGATAATAGTTTATATTGTTAGACATATATCAATAACTACTCTGATTATTTTATTATTGTAAATTTTAAATCATTAAATAAAATATTATTTATTAAGATATAACAATAATTTCATTTTGGGAAAATTTCATTTAATTGAAATATTTAATCAACATTATAAAAATGTAGCTGTCGTATGATCCATTAAAACCTATATAATATGTTATTTTTATCAAAATAATTAATGGTATAGAAAAATTCATTTAATTTTAATAAATTTAAAAATATCCAAATTCATTTCTTTAATTTTTCATTTACTTGGATAAATGTTATATTAGTGTTTCATATGAATTTTAAATAATTACTTCTAACATGAAATGCAAAAATAAATTAAATTGAAAAATATAATTTATATTTCAAATATGTATTTATAATTTAACATAATTTGACTTTATCTCTGTTATAAAACATTAAAGAATTTAAAAGGCAATAAAGTGACATTTTTTACTTTATCCTTTAGTTAAATACTATAATGATTAAAATCAAAGACATAAGGCACCAAGTTCCTTTATTTTATAATATTTTATGGAATTATACAATATAAATTTATATAGTTGAATAAAAAAATGTTTTTTAGACCGTATCATTTTATTTTTAACCTTAATTTGGATATTTTCCTTTAATGTGGTGACAATTATTTACAATGAATATTTTTCATAATGAATAAAAATAAAAGAACATTTCACCAAATTTGGATATACTGATAGAAAATATGGAATCCATTTTTCATTATTCAATTTATTTAATTAGTTGCAACTAATTTCCAATAAAAACATAAAATATAAAAAAAATCTTTTTAGAAAAATGTATTTTATAAAAAAAACATTTTTATTCCAAATTCGAGTATAAAATTCCGTACAAATACCATTATTAGATTGTTTTAAAAAAAATTAAATTGTACAAAAAATAAGAAAAATAAAGTTACTATGTAAATACTTAGAAATTATATACATTTTCTACTAAAAATCACTATTTTCAATATTCATTGAAAAAAAATCTTTTAGAAAAAATACAAAAAATTCACCCAAATATTAATTTTATATACTGATTTAAAAAATTATATTCATTTATCAAATATAGTTTATAAAAAATATATAAATTAATTAGAGTATTTGATCATAGAAATTAATAAAATCATTTTTAAAGATGAAGAATTTTTGAAGATTGAAATAAATATACATAAAATTATGATCTTATTTCCTAATAATTAATCAATAAAGTTTTATTGAGTAGGTCCTTTATATATATATATTTCTCAATTTATTTAGCCCTATTCATACCACCAAATTTAATGGTTAAATTATACTATAATAATATTTCATGGTTTGTTTAGGATTTTTGGTGTTTATTCTATATTCTATATAATGTAGTGTTATTTTAATAATCCCAGAGTGTTACTTACCTTCTTAACCATCCACCCATTAACTAATGATAGTGTCCCTCATTTATTAGTGTTCACTACCACCTCCATGAAGTGATGTGATTTATTTATCATTTCTCTATTTCAAGAATGATTTATAATGTGTCTATAATTAATATATGTGACATTTATATCATTATAAAAATTCTGTTTGTGACAAACCCATGAAAATATTCAAGGACCAAAACTACCAATTCAAAAATATCATTAAGAATTAAATAGTTTACATTCGAAAAATTGATTTTGTTAAATTATTATTAATAAATAAGTGTCAAAATATTATAAGTGGGTCATATATGATTTTATAAATATCTATATGGTTCTATTATAGAATTATAATAAAAATAAATTCATTATTAATGATGATAAAATCACTTATAATGAATGTCAAACCAAAGGTATGGGTTCTTCAACCCAATTTTGTATAATTGAGACGTGGTTGATATTATTCTCATATTTACGTTTATGAGGTGTATATATTGACCCTTTAAAATATACCATCCTTTATACATCATAATTATTGATATTTAATTATCAAATTAAATTATTCATCCTAGTGGATTTTATTCAAAAGGTATGAAATTGGTAAAGGTTTACCACATCAAACTATCATCTTTATGACATCTGTTATGCTATACACAAATATTATTTTATGCGATGTATATACTACCCCACTTATATTTTCTGTAATGGATATCAGTATTTTCAATATATATAATTTCTTAGTTGATTTTATTTATTTTATATGGCATACTACTAAACATTTACCAAAGTATAATGGTTTTTATGTAGTAATATCACTTTTTATTGGAATTGATTATGAATAAATCTATGATGGTGGAATTATATGATATTTATATCAAAATTCCTATATATTTTCTTCTCCTTAATTTATTGATATAAATTACATGTCTTTCATTAATTTTCCATTCACTAAGTACACAATATCCTTAAAGAATATTTTAAGTATACTCAAATTTGTTTTTCTATTTGGCCAGGAATCATTTTCCTTAATATTTATATTTCATTAAAATATTTTCAATAATGCCATTAATATTATCCAATGATTGGGTAAAAACATTTTTCTGCATTTTTTTCTGTAAATAAAATTATTTAAAAGAAATAATTTTATTTTTAAAAATGAGGAACATTTTACATAGGTTGTGAACAAAAACATTGTTTTATCATATACCATAAGAATTAATTTTACCTTGATGATGAACATAATTATCAATGATCATTATTTTATATGTTCCCATTGTTCAATCCAATGAAAATATTTTACTAAATTTCTTGAATTTTTTAGAATTTAAATAATTGATTTCAAAATGAAAATGGTATTTTCCTCAATAAATGTTCCAATGGTCTTTTTGTAAAACCCCGAGATTCCACGATACGCCTCTCTTTCAATAATGCAATAGCTTGCATTGTACGCAAGTTCGAGTTCTAAAACACCGCGACTAATCAAAGTAGCCGTTATGAATAGTAATAACCACTTTTTAAAATTATAGAAATTTTATATTTCAAAATGGACTTCATTTTTTTATTCGTAATATCGAAATTAGCCTATGTTGAATTTTTGGTATTTTTCTGAGAACTTCTAATTTTTTATGAATAGTGAAAATTACTTAAAAACAACTTTTTTAATCAAAATAATTTATATTGATTAATTATACTATTTATTGGTTTTAAAGTATAATTAGAAAATATTTTTACCATTTTATCCAATGGTGGTCATTAGAATTAATTTAACATTGAAACTGGACATAAACAATTGCCAATCTTTTGATATAAATTGTTTCTTAAAAACACGCTATTTGTTGTAACAACGGGAATTAATTATAAAATTAATTAATGCAACTTATATGTTTGGAATTTTGTAAAATAGACATCATTTTTGAATTTGGAATATCAATTATAGCTTATGGTGAAATTTTGACATTGTTCAGAAAAACTTCAATTTTTGATGAATAGTGAAACCACTAAGTGATAGTTAAATAACTGATTTTTCGTTTAAATGAAATATTACCACTTCTGTGATTTTATTTTCAAAAATCCTACATACATGGTTGTCATTAAGAAGTAAAATGTGGTTCAATGAGATTAAAATAATTTTTGGTGAATAGTAACTTTCAAGTTCTTAATCGCGATTAGAGGTAATTAGTGTAGTTTAAGGTACAAATAATGTTTTAATAATATGAGATGAGCATGAAACTTGTCCTACTCCTATTGGATAAGTAATGGCCGACCAAGAAAACCCATGGGTCAACTTGGGGACCCCATGGAGCCACTTTAGTTGGAAAATGACATTAATATATATTTATTTAATGTTAAAATTAAATTGACACAAACATGAGTTATTTTACTAAAATAGTTTTTAAGTGGGGTTACACAAGTCCAAATTTTGACTATAAATATTCATTATAAGGCTAAAAAGATTTCATACATCATAGTATTTTTTTTATAATTTTTAGACATTATATAAATTAAATTATTTATGACATCATTATGATGCAGTGATGACCTCATTATTTAACGATTTAAATAAAATGAGAAGATGATGCAATATCCAAGGCTTACACTTGTCCAAAGCATATTGGATGAGGAGATTTAGAAACCTTATCACCTTAGCCTCTAATCATATAAGTGTGGGTCCTTTAGAATCCGAAAAGCATTGTGAAATAATATAACATTTCAATCTTTCCAAAAGTGCCCCTCCTCTCCACTTATAAAAGGCCCCCACCTCTCCCACCTCATTTACACTTTCAAGCCATTTGGGTCGGCCAAACTCTGCCCAAATACTCTCCCAACTTCCCCCTCTTACTCCTAGAAGCCTTACTTTGGGCAGAACTCCTACCAAGGAAGCCTTTGGCTCAAATCAAAAAGAGTTACCCGATTTTGAGGTAATGTCTTATCTAATGTTGTTTTGTTTTATTTTTCTTCTCAAACCCCCTAAACTCTTTTTATTCATTTCTTTTGTAACAACACCAGTATCCTCAATATACTAGGATTTTGTTATAAGAAGTATTCGAGCTACACTTACACACACCTACATCTAATGGTTAAAGAACATACGGTTTTTGTGGATGGCGAATTTCTGCCTCACGAAACGATGATTGTTCAAAACTCATATAACACGTTCAAAGGTGGCCATTAAAATGTCACTATTTTTATATATGATATATAATATGTTTATGTGTTACTTATGATTCTGTATTTCTCATTTATGGCATACTTTATGATTTCCATTATGGGTAAAACGCGACAATTTCATTTTAGGAAGTGCGGACTACCGCCCCCTCAAAGTGATTTGAATCGTTAATGCCATATGTGGGATGTATAAAGGATGGAGTAAATGGTATTATAAACTATATTATAGTGTAATTATATTATACATTTATATCATTATGATTTAGTTCCATTAAATATGAAATTGAAATGAAAGTAGCGTTCATGCGTACGTACGGCTTACCGTCTCCATGAACGGTGCATTTCATTTCTTACCTCTAAATGTTACGTAATATTATAAATGAATGTATATACTTGATATATAAGATATATATGAAATCTAAATCATGAATATAATTCTGGATATAATGGATATTCTACCACATGAACAACTTGTAATTATAAGAAGTTTATTGTTGACTCAAGTTACCAAAGATCGACAAAACGATCGTTATTGACTTGAATAATTACATAATATTAATAACATTGTAATAAGTGATATAAAAAGGATAATTAAATTGAAAATGGTTCTTAATAAGGTAGATATTAACTCTAGTTTATTATTCAGGAGGTTAAAGAACGGTTGAGTCAAGTTGGACACAAGGTAAGGGAACTTCTTAACCCAACTTCCATTCTTTGGGTTAATCTCCTACTTTCAAATTATGTCATGATATTATTATGTCTTATTTTGTATTCTTTATGTGTACCTATAGTGAATACACATAATATATCTATTTTATTTTAAAAATTATCTTTGTAAGGACTTCGTCTCAATCTCCTTTCATTGAGGCATATTTGGTTTTATACATAAATTTCTTTTATACGGTGTATAAACCACTTTGACTTTTACATTTATTCAAAAGGAATCTTTTTTATACGAAGCGTTTACTAAACGACAAAATGGAATGTTTTTGTCGTACGTATGCGGCGACAATGACTTCTCCACCGTCGTGACCACTATTTGTGTTTCGGCTTCCTCTACAAGCCATACCCTTTTTTTGAAGAATAAATACCATGTTATACTTTTCTTTTATTTTGGTATTGAAAATGGTTTTGAATGCATTTTTATTATATTAATGTGTTGTATTGATATCTTGTGATTAGAATGTGGAAATTTTATGTTTCCTTTATGCATGTTTTATGTGATACAATTATTTTATGGTTTATGATATGTTTAAACCTATTCATATGAGGAATGTATTGGACTTAATAAGTGACGGGTGGAGCCCACTATAGCTCCTCGATGCATCGGTAGGTCTCATGAGACAACTAGATGTGGAATTGGCCGAGGCCCTTTCCCAATTTGATTTATGGTTTTGGCCGAGGCCTTAATCATTTTAGACGTATTGGCCGAGGCCTTGACAAAATGTTTCAGAATGTCCGGCATTATACATTCCCTCATTATGAAAGTGGTTATTGATATTTCATGTGATTATTCGTCTAGTAGAATATCCATGAGATTAAGTAATCGCAACATTTTATTTTACTTTTTCCATATTATGCTGAAGTTCAAGTTCAATAAGGCTTTTGTTTTAGTTATACATTGCCTTAAATGCTTATTTTTCTTATAAAAGCTTCTGCAATATTGTTATCCTTACTGAGCATCTGAGCTCACCCCTTTCAATGTTTTAATATTTTCCCGGATGTGAAGAAGTATTTTATGAATGAACTGCAGGGATTGTCAGAAGAGGATATGAGTGTGGTCTATGGAGACTTTGTTATTGTAATTTTTCACTTTATAATGTAATGTAAGACTTATGAATGTATCTAGTGTTTCCAAGGCTACTAAACTAATCGGTCATTCGGGACTTGATCTTTTGTGATCATCCCAATGTTACGAAGTAATGCACCGACTCTGGGTAGCTGGGGTCGGGGCATTACAGTTGGTATCAGAGGCAGTTTACTACTAACCTTGGAAGCTAGATTTAGATAAACTCTGATTAGAGCACATAGCCCAAAGATAGACTTTGAGGATTAGTATAGAAGAACTTCCTAGAATTTTGTTATTGTAGAGATTTTGTGAGTTTTACGAGCAATAAATCCCTATCTGGATACGAGAAAGTAGAGGCGGCTCTGGCATAGATGTACCTAGGGGTAAAACCCGAAAACACCACTTTGAGCTAGACTCGAACGGGAACTAGTGCACGACAACGGGCCTTGCTGCACTCTTGGTTACGACACTCCCGGGGGATATGCTTAGGATAATTCTCATTTTCGATACAAACCACTATGAAGGGTTATGAGTATATACTTCCTCAAAGGAAACATTTCTTTTTATGATTATGGATTATATCCATAAATAGGTCAATTTATGTAAAGTATTTTACAAATATGGAATTATGTATTTTATTTCATAAACTAATCTAGTTTATGCAATTGTTTAGAAATGGCACCTAGTGGAAGAAATGGAAACCGTATCAATGCACGCACTCCATGTAGGGATTGCCCTCCTGCTCAAGATAATTATAGTGGTGCTGGTGATGCAACTGGTGCCGATCAGCTAATCACCATACTGGGACAACTTACTCAGGTTATGAATAATAACCTTACTCATATGGAGTACCCTGATCTGCAACGTGGAGGATCTATTCTAGACCGTTTCATGAGGCAAAAACCACCAACCTTCAATGGGGGTACAAATCCGTTAGTAGCTGAGCAATGGATAAACTCCTTATAGAAAATATTCCATGCCTTGGGGAGTAGCGAAAGGGAGAAGGTTGTCATGGCAGTTTACCGCCTCACTGGAGATGTCGATCAGTGGTGGTCGCTGATTCAAAACACAAAGGAAGATGATGACGTATCGAATATGGAATGGAGGGAGTTCAAAGATCTGTTTTTAGAAAAATATTTTCCTCATGACCATCGAGCAGATATGGAAAGGTAATTTCTGAGTTTGAGGCAGAAGGAGGATGAGAATGTCGCAAAGTATGAGGCTAACTTTACAAGGTTAGCGAGGCATGCTGCCAATTATATACGTAACCCAAGGAGTAAGATTGATCGTTTCTTTGATGGGTTAAAACGATTTCTCCGTCGAGCTTTAGTATCACAATCCTTCTCATCATACGAAGATATTGTCTCGTGTGCTATCAAGACAGAAAAGGAATTCTCTAAGTCTTATGACAACAAAGTAAAGCAAGAGAAGAAGAGAACGGTGGAACAAGAGACAGATAAATGGAAAAAGGGAAAGAAGGATTTTCCATTATGTGATAATTGTGGGAAGAATCACCCAGGTACTTGCCTAAAAGGAATGGGAGTTTGTTATAAATGTGGAGAAAAGGGTCACCAGGCTCGTGATTGTAAGGGAAAGAAAGTAGTTGTCAAAGTTGAATGCTACAATTGTAGGGAAATGGGGAATTGTGCAAATGAATGTCCTAAGCTTCAAGGAAACTTACCTCATAAAAGGCCAAGGGATAAAGGCCAATCTTATGCTGTGACTACAGTTGAAGAAGAATAATTAATGTATTGGTGCTTTTGGACTCAAGGATTATATTCTGGTTATAAGAATAACGTGATATATATAAGGATTGTACTGCAGTACTTGTTGATTTCAGTAAGGTTTTTATATTTTTAGTATGTGACAATAATAGAAACTTTACTTTGTTTGGGGAATCTGATAAATTGATTTTGGAATTAAGAGAACTTTTAGAGAATGTCTGGACAGAGGTATTTTGGATAACTATAAAGGTTGGAGTGGATTAAGTTGATCTTTGGATAGTATTGTTTAAGGTTAAAAATTTATGAAGATTATTTTTTAATATTATAATACTATAGTTTTAGGAAAAGGACAACCTGTAGGGAGGGGCATAACCCATCGTGTCGGACAAAGCTGCAGGAATCGAACCCACAATCATAGTGCGACAGGCCTTTATTTCCTACCACTAGCCTACAGGAAGTCCCTGGTTAATACAAAATAATTTTACTAATCTAAATGGTATGTGTTAACATTTGGAACCTTATACAATTAGTTTAAGTATAATATTTTTGAGTTCTATTATCTTTTTGAGTGAAAGATGAATTGATGGTTGAAACTCTAACTGTCAGGCATAAATATATATATACATATCTCTTATTCAATGAATAAATTAATTCTTAAACTTTAGTAAAGGGATATTAAAACAAAAAATGTGTTATCCTAATACCTTATGTCTTGTTGAACTGATAATATTTTAAATCAACATAGATTGAAGGCTTTGAGGCCCTCAATTTGACAGTTGATTGTGATTGATGACCTCAATCACTCCCTACAAATATTTACGTTTTTCCTCCAATTATATGTCGTTAATTGCCACCAATGTTCTCCTAATCGAGATCATAATTGGGTGGTGACTTTTTCATTTTCCCTTCACTCTTATTAAGGCTAAATTTATTAACCTTATTTCCGATGTGGGTTTTCCTCAAAGGTATTTTCTCTTTTCAACCTTTTATTTTCAAAGAAAAATTTCAAATTGCGAGGACGCAATTTATTGAAGGAGGGGAGAATGTAACACCCCGAGATTCCACGATACGCCTCTCTTTCAATAATGCAATAGCTTGCATTGTACGCAAGTTCGAGTTCTAAAACACCGCGACTAATCAAAGTAGCCGTTATGAATAGTAATAACCACTTTTTAAAATTATAGAAATTTTATATTTCAAAATGGACTTCATTTTTGTATTCGTAATATCGAAATTAGCCTATGTTGAATTTTTGGTATTTTTCTGAGAACTTCTAATTTTTTATGAATAGTGAAAATTACTTAAAAACAACTTTTTTAATCAAAATAATTTATATTGATAAATTATACTATTTAGTGATTTAAAAGTATAATTAGAATATATTTTTACCATTTTATCCAATGGTGGTCATTAGAATTAATTTAACATTGAAACTGGACATAAACAATTGCCAATCTTTTGATATAAATTGTTTCTTAAAAACACGCTATTTGTTGTAACAACGGGAATTAATTATAAAATTAATTAATGCAACTTATATGTTTGAAATTTTGTAAAATAGACATCATTTTTGAATTCGGAATATCAATTATATCTTTGGGTGAAATTTTGGCATTGTTCTGAAAAACATCAATTTTTGATGAATAGTGAAACCACTAAGTGATAGTTAAATAACTGATTTTTCGTTTAAATGAAATATTACCTCTTCTGTGATTTGATTTTCAAAAATCCTACATACATGGTTGTCATTAAGAAGTAAAATTTGGTTCAATGAGATTAAAATAATTTTTGGTGAATAGTAACTTTCAAGTTCTTAATCGCGATTAGAGGTAATTAGTGTAGTTTATGGTACAAATAATGTTTTAATAATATGAGATGAGCATGAAACTTGTCCTAATCCTATTGGATGAGTAATGGCCGACCAAGACAACCCATGGGTCAACTTGGGGACCCCATGGAGCCACTTTAGTTGGAAAATGACATTAATATATATTTATTTAATGCTAAAATTAAATTGACACAAACATGAGGTAGTTTACTAAAATACTTTTTAAGTGGGGTTACACAAGTCCAAATTTTGACTATAAATATTCATTAGAAAGATAAAAAGATTTACTACATCATAGTATTTTTTTATATTTTGTAGACATTAAATAGATTAAATTATTTATGATTCATTATGATGCAGCGATGACCTCATTATTTAACGATTTATATAAAATGAGAAGATGAAGCAAAATCCAAGGCTTACACTTGTCCAAAGCCAATTGGATGAGGATATTTCGAAACCTTATCACCTTAACCTCGAATTATATAAGTGTGGGACCTTTATAATCCGAAAAGCATTGTGAAATAATATAACATTTCAATCTTTCCAAAGGTGCCCCTCCTCTCCACTTATAAAAGGCCCCCACCTCTCCCACCTCATTTACACTTTCAAGCCATTTTGCTCGGACAAACTCTGCCCAAATACTCTCCCAACTTCCCCTCTTACTCCTAGAAGCCTTACTTTGGTCATAACTCTTCCAAATGAAGCCTTTGGATCAAATCAAAAAGAGATACCCGATTTTGAGGTAATGTCTTCTCTAATGTTGTTTTGTTTTATTTTTCTTCTCCAACCCCCTAAACTCTTTTTATTCATTTCTTTTGTAACAACACCAGTATCCTCAATATACTAGGATGTTTTTATAAGAATTATTCTAGCTACACTTACACACACCTACATCTAATGGTTAACAAACATACGGTTTCTGTGGATGGCGAATTTCTGCCTCACGAAACGATGATTGTTCAACACTCATATAACACCTTCAAAGGTGGCTATTAAGATGTCACTATTTTTATATATGATATATAATATGTTTATGTTTTACTTATGCTTCTGTATTTCTCATTTATGGCATACTTTATGATTTCCATTATGGGTAAAACGCTATAATTTCATTTTAGGAAGTGCGGACTACCGCTCCCTCAAAGTGATTTGAATCGTTAATGCCATATGTGGGATGTATAAAGGATGGAGTAAATGGTTTTATACACTATATTATACTGGAATTATATTATACATTTATATCATTATTATTTAGTTCCATTAAATATGAAATTGAAATGAAAGTAGCATTCATGCGTACGTACGGCTTACCGTCTCCATGAATGGTGCATTTCATTTCTTACCTCTAAATGTTACGTAATATTATAAATGAATGTATATACTGGATATATAAGATATATATGAAATATAAATCATGAATATAATTCTGTATATAATGGATATTCTACCACATGAACAACTTGTAATTATAAGAAGTTTATTGTTGAATCAAGTTACCAAAGATCGACAAAACGATCGTTATTAACTTGAATAATTACATAATATTCATAAAATTGTAATAAGTGATATAAAAAGGATAAATAAATTGAAAATGGTTCTTAATAAGGTAGATATTAACTCTAGTTTATTATTCAGGAGGTTAAAGAATGGTTGAGTCAAGTCGGACACAAGGTAAGGGAACTTCTTAACCCAACTTCCATTCTTTGGGTTAATCTCCTACTTTCAAATTATGTCATGATATTATTATGTCTTATTTTGTATTCTTTATGTGTACCTATAGTGAATACACGTAATATATCTATTTTATTTTAAAAATTTTCTTTGTAAGGACTTCATCTCAATCTCCTTTCATTGAGGCATATTTGGTTTTATACATAAATTTCTTTTATACGGTGTATAAACCACTTTGACTTTTACATTTATTCAAAAGGAATCTTTTTTATACGAAGCGTTTACTAAACGAAAAAAGGGGATGTTTTTGTCGTACGTATGCGGCGACAATGACTTCTCTGCCGCCGTGACCACTATTTGAGTTTCGGCTTCCTCTACAAGCCATACCCTTTTTTTTTAAGAATAAATACCATGTTATACTTTTCTTTTATTTTGGTATTGAAAATGGTTTTGAAAGCATTTTTATTATATCAATGTGTTTTATTGATATCTTGTGATTGGAATGTGGAAATTTTATGTTTCCTTTATGCATGTTTTATGTGATACGATTATGTTATGGTTTATGATATGTTTAAACCTATTCATATGAGGAATGTATTGGACTTAATAAGTGACGGGTGGAGCCCGCTATTGCTCCTCGATGCATCGGTAGGTCTCATGAGACAACTAGACGTGGAATTGGCCGAGGCCCTTTCCCAATTTGATTTATGGTTTTGGCCGAGGCCTTAATCATTTTAGACGTATTGGCCGAGGCCTTGACAAAATGTTTCAGAATGTCCGGCATTATACATTCCCTCATTATGAAAGTGGTTATTGATATTTCATGTGATAATTCGTCTAGTAGAATATCCATGAGATTAAGTAATGGCGTTATTTTATTTTACTTTTGCCATATTATGCTGAAGTTCAAGTTCAATAAGGCTTTTGTTTTAGTTATACATTGCCTTAAATGCTTATGTTTTCTTATAAAAGCTTCCGCAATATTGTTATCCTTACTGAGAATCTGAGCTCACCCCTTTAAATGTTTTAATATTTTCAAGGATGTGAAGAAGTATTTTATGAATGACCTGCTGGGATTGTCAGAAGAGGATTTGAGTGTGGTCTATGGAGACTTTGTTATTGTAGTTTTTCACTTTATAATGTAATGTAAGTCTTATGAATGTATCTAGTGTTTCCAAGGCTACTAAACTAATCGGTCATTCGAGACTTGATCTTTTGTGATCATGCCAATGTTACGAAGCAATGCACCGACTCTGGGTAGCTGGGGTCGGGGCGTTACACTTTTACATTTATTTTATTCTCCTACCACATAATTTTATTAATATTATAATTTACAGAGGATAACCTATAATGATAACACCTACGATATTTCTCCAAATGTATTATGATTATTTTTGTTGGGGAATATTTTGAAAATTTCTATTCGTGTTCTTCCAACAT
Source organism: Viscum album (assembly GCA_963277665.1). Taxonomy (NCBI): domain Eukaryota; kingdom Viridiplantae; phylum Streptophyta; class Magnoliopsida; order Santalales; family Viscaceae; genus Viscum; species Viscum album. Next base: position 283,022,328 of record OY728153.1, on the reverse strand, counting down.
AGATATTTATTGATTTATGGTGCATTGTGATTAAGATAAAATATTTATTCATGTTATAAATTCATTAGAGTTAATAAGTGACTGATGGATGATAGTAATGATCCCTCTGATTCATCGATCAATCTCATGAGACCAAATACTTATTATATTTAGAATGTCACTTACAAATTTATATATAATTACATCCTGATCAACATTGATTGAATGTTTATGATGTCTTAGAACATTTCCTTGAATGTATTATTATGATGTTCGACATTATGCATTCAATAATTTTGAAAATAGTTATGTTTATACATATAATTATTTATATTTCTATGTTATCCATGGATATATTCCCCCTTTAAGAAATTAGTTATATGTAATATTTAATTATTATTTATATCTTCTATATTTTCCATGCTTTATTTCTCATATTATTTCTTATTTTTCATGCATTCCCTTAATGATGATATTATCTCACCCTTTGTTATCTTTTTTTTCACAGGATACAAAGAATGGATATATTAATGATTTTAGGGATATTCTAGAAGAAATAATATACCCCTAACTAGAAATTTAATATTGTATTTGATGTCTCCAAATATAATGTGATAATCAGGTATGAATTTAATATCCAAATACTAATAAAATATTCAATCCTTTAGGATTTTATCCCTTGAATTTTCTTCCAATGTAGAAATATATCCACAAGATCTTGGTAACTAGAGTTGGGGTGTTACAGTTTTTATCAAAGGAAATTTTTTAAAACCATGGGGAACAAGATTTAGGAAAACATATATTACATAACATAATCCGATGAATAATCTAAGGATATGTCTATGTATATGATAATATCATTATGTCTTGGTAAGGTTAATAATGTGAATATTCTTATAAAGTACATACATGTTTAGATACTACCATCATGATGTGTATATGGCACAAATTCATATAGAGGTATCAAATCTGAAAGGGTGGATTGTTTATTAGTTTGAGCAACATCGATACATGATGAGTAAGAATAAGATACACACATGATAAGAAACTCATGCGAGATTTATTTTTTTGATTCATTTTATCTATAAAATCCAATTTGAAATAATTTAAAATATTTTATTGATTTGATGTTATACTTAATGATATAAATCTTGTGATTCTAAGATTACTTAGGCATATTTTTTCAATTTATGCTATGCGTTTCACAAGTTTTGGAATAATAATATCTTTTTCATAATGTTATATACTAATATACTACATATATATTTATTTTTAAATTTATATATATAGAAGGAATAGAAAACATGTCACCACCAATTATAAATATATACATTTTACTCATGAGTAAGTAAACATAACATATTTTGGAGGTGAGAAGTTTGTGAATATATTTAAAAAATTAACTCAGGTTATGAACATTACACTTTCCCATATGGAAAAGCATATTTAACTATAACAAGATTTAACGATATTATACCACACTATGTGGTAGTAACCTCCTTTCTCTATATAAAACCCAAATATATTAATAAATAAATAGTCAATCAAGCTCCATGAAAAATTGTTTATGGATTTGGGAAATAATGAATGAGATAAGGTTATTATGGTAGTGTATTGTAATACGAATATGTTGATAAATGTTTATTATTGATTCAAACATCATTACAGGTAGATGATATTAAGAGAATGGAATGAACAAATTTTAAAGAGATATTTTTAAAAAATACTTTCCTCATGTTCAATTAACAGATATATAATGGAAATTCGTCAATTTACTCTAATATGAAGGAAAGTGTAGTTGAATATAAGGAAAAAATTACAAGATTAGAATGGCATGATATGTACTACATGTGTAATATGAAATGTAAGATTTACAATTTATGTGATGGGGTTAATATAATCCTCAAAATGGAATTAGTATCATAAAAAATTTATTCATATGATAATACAGTATCAAACATCATTAGGATGAAGAAGGAATAATCCATTTCATATATTTTAAATATAAAGGATGATAATAATAGGATGACTATGAACTGAAAAAAAATAAATGATATGAGGAAAAATAATGAATGTATGGAACATCCCACAATAAATAATTATTAGAAAAAACACCCTACTACCCTATTAAAGGGTATGGGAGTTTACTTCAAATGTGGAGAGAATAACACTAGATATGTGAATGTAGTTCCAATAAAGGATCCTCTAATGACCAAAGTATCAAATGTGTGGGGATAGGTAACTAAAAAATGAACTCCCTGACCATCTAGTAAATTTACCCAAGATAAGAATAAGGTATCATTGTTAATATTATTTAATTACTACAATTTTAGTTTAAATACCATAAGTTGTGATAATAACTTCTTTTATCAAAAAATAATTCATTATTTGATTTTATATAGCCAAAATATATTTTTTATTTTCATAGATATCAAATAATATATTGTTTCTTTAAGGAAATAATTTTCATTCAAGAAACCATGTTGGAATTTTCTTATAATATATCTAGTTGTTTCTATTATGATATTTTTTTACTACCTAGGGGAAAACCTAGTTTTTAAACTTATGATATTCTTTAAAAAAATTACTTATTTTTTGGGATTAATTAGATTTTTTAATTTGGGAATTAATAGATCAAGAATAAATTAATCAATATTTAACTAGTGTCGTTATAATTTAAATTCTAAATTATGGTATTATTTAGATGAGTTTCGTTATTGACATTATATTAATTAATTTATTACATCTTCAAAGGAAGGATTATTCGTATTGAGTATAACCTTAACTATTTCTAATATTTTTTTATAAATATGAAATAACATGTCATTCTTTTTTAGATATTATTATCGATTAAAAGTGTGTTTTAGTTCTCTAATCATGAAAAATTCATATTGTTCAATTATAATTGGAATATGGGATGAAAAAAGGAGGAAACTAATTGAAACATTCAAACCCATGATGAATTTTTATTTGTGTATTTGAATATATCATGTGAGTATATTTTACTATATTGCTTGATAAAAGAATTTCTCAAATATAGTAATAGGATCTTGATAATGAAAACATTATTATCTTTATAATATTTTCTGATGAAGTGACGAAATTTTCAACCTTAATTGATTTATGGGTTCTGGCCATTGTCATTTTCATATTGGTGTTCTATACCCTTATATATTATTATGTATACATTATCCTTTATCTATATTAATCTATTTTTACATTCCATTCATCCTCTCCATATTCTGGAAGCAGATTGTTTTTTATTTTTGGTAACATTTACATTTCCCACACCACCTTTTCAAAGGTTGTTTTATTATCCCTTTGTATAATGTGAGTTTTCAATAAATGTATTTGAAAATATTGATCTCTTTATTACAGAGATAAAAACTGCAACGATACAATTTTTTTTATGTGTGGGGGTCAGTTTAATTTCACAAAAAAGAGACTAAAACTATACTATAATTTATATAATCCCTAATACACATCACTAAACAGTAAGAAAATTTCTATATACTATAAAAATATTCTCAAATGTGGCCATTATTACCTACAAGATAAACTGATGGTATGACTTGGAATAACTAAATTATGTAAAATATGTATAAATATTTTCAATAATTTAAATTTAATTATAAATTCATAATAAATATTAACTCAATGTTCTGTTAAAATATTTTATGCTTCAAATAAAATTTCTCCAAAAAATGGGTTTGTTATTTTTTTTCATGGGAAATAGAATAAATATAAAATATTAATTATAAATTTTTTGGGTAAATAAATATAAATTTTTAAAATCAAAATTTCTATATTTTTAAAGAAGAAATATATGGTATTCTTCTAAAAATATTTATGTTTTGTAAATAGAGAAAAAATACCATTTTTTGTATTTTTTCATTTATTTTTCATAAATCAACTACATTAAAAGAACAATTATATTTTTAATTTAATATAGAACATATAAATCTTTTAGTTATAAATATTATAATTAAATATATAGTAATCCACATTATACATAATTCTTGAATAGGTTCATTTTTAGGATTAAAAATCGGTTTTTCAAAAAACAATTAATATATGTCAAATGTGATTTTATCATAGTAAATTAAATAAAATAAAATTAATTTATAATTTTATATATATATACATTACATAATAATTAAAATATTTTAATAACCATTTAATATTTTTTAAAACGAAAGTAATAAAAGTAAATTCAATTTTAGGCATAAGATGATTTTTTCTAAAAACAACATACATTATGTTTTGGATTCTTAATTTAATGAGAATTTATTCCAATTATTGATGTAAAAAATATTCAAATAGATTTAATATTAATAAAAATAATAATAAAGATATTTTAATTTTATCTACATAATTTTAGTTCATAATAAATTTTAAAAATGTAAAAAAAATTACCACGGTTAAGGTTAAAATTGGTTTATTAAGGGGTAATGTATGATATTAGGGTAAAATGACACATAAAACAATTAAATAAATTTTTTTGGTTTTATTTATTCTTTAATATTATAACCTTCAGAAAAATCTATTTTGGATCCACATGGATTTTCCAATACAATAATATAATTTAATATATTGAAAAATTCTATTACTGTCCTAATCCTCCCTTATTATAGGACACCACCTATCATATCTTACATACACTTCATGATCCATTTTTATATTCCATTATATACCCAAATATCATCTTAAAATAGCTATAAATTGTATAGAGTTTTTGGTTTGTGAAAAATACCAATCTTAGACGGCTAAAGTTGTAAGCCAAATGATGTTTTCTAAATAAGAGGAATAACTCATAAGTGATTCCTCCATTTAATTTCTTATTACAACTCCTTACATTATTTTATAACTATAATGATATATTAAATTAGTTATATATAATATTAGTATATTTTCTTATGTTTATAGTTTAACTTTTATAATCTCATTCACTTTCAAATGAGAAATGAAAACATCATTCGTGTATATGTGTAGACTAACGCCTCGTGAAGCGATGTATTTTGTTTTCCATTAACATAATTCATATAAAATTATTATGATGGATATAATAGTAATACCTAATATTTATAATATAATTATGAGTATGGAAATAAAATATTAAATTTACATTCTTAACCTTCAACATGTTAAAGAGTGATAATGTTGCTTGAACATGTGTATTGAATACCACCTAAAATAATTGATGATATATCGTTATCATGGCAACCAATAAATAATAATTCTAATTAGGAATATAATTAACATATATGATATATATATCTTGAATTCAATTATATCGAATATGAAACCATGATAAATGTACAAGGACTAAAACTACCAAACTGAATCTTACATGAGAGGCAAAACACTTCAAACTTGGGAACACTGAACTTAATAAGGAATTGATAATAAATAGGTGATGATTTTTAGGTAGATCATATACTTTATGAATATTTGATATATAATTAATGAAATTTAAATTTACTATGTAGGAAGATAAAATAACATACAAAGCATTTCAAACCTGAGGTAATAAATATTCATCTTAATTTTCTTCTTCTTTGAAACATGTTTTCTGTCATGAGCCTATTTATGTTTATGAGTTATATATAGTAATTTTTGAAATTTTATATCTTGTATCTATATTAATTCATGGGATATAACATATCAAATAAATTTTTTTCATCCATGATGATTACATTTGATTGTTACTAAAGTTGAAAGTATTTACTCTCTAAAATTGTCCTATTTGGGAAATATGTATTTTTAAACACCTATCTTATTTGATAAAGTTGATCTACTAAAAAATTGATATGTTTTGTAAAGAATAACAATATGATAATGTTATTTAATTAATCATTTGGTTTTATTACATTCAGGGGACTTTTTACTGAAAAAACACTAAATTATTAATGTTTTTTATTTAAAAAATCAATTTTTTACTGGGATTGTTTATAATTAAATAAATGATGATGAAATTATATGATATTAAAATCAAAAAATTAATATAAGTTATTCATCAATTGTTTTTTTCTAAAAATTACAGGTTCTCCTATCTTTTTCCTCTATCTAGGTACTGAAATGTTGGAATTATTGTTTTTAAAGAAAACTAACATAGTTTTTCGATTCAGTCATGAATCATTTTATTCCATGTCTATATTTTCATTAAATTTTTTTTAATAATGTTTTTACTATTCAATAATAATCCATAAAAGTTATATTTATCCAGGATTTAATTTATATAAAAATATATAAAATAAATAGGGATGTCATTTTATGAATGGGATACTATTTACAAAAGGTATGAATGTAATCATTCTTTTAATGTACATTTCATGAATTTATATTACAATCATCATTAATAATCATTTATTTCATGATTACATTATAATTATCCCTGTGTATTTAAAAATAAAATTATTCACCTATTTTTTTTTAAATTTTTATATTTTAAATTAATTATTTCAAAATGAGAAGGTTATTTTCTTCATGATTTTTTTTGATCTTTTAAATGTATTTCCATCTATTCAAAAAATAATTTGATGACTATTAATTTTATTGAGGTTATAATCTAATGAAACTATCAACCACATTTATCTATATAGATTATGATCTTTTTTTTATTGAACAAATTATTAACAATAGGTATGATAATTCTTTAAATATTGAAAGGTGACGGTCATTAAAGCATATTGATATTGTTTCATTGATAATTTTAATGAATAATGAATTAGAACAACTAAGTGGCGGATTGGATCCAAAATCACATAGCACCTTGAGTAATTATAAGGTCTCGTGATATAAAAAGGGTGGTTATTTTTCATATGTCATACCCATTTCTGAATGATGTCTTGGCATGAGTCCTTGAATATCTATTTGTAATGTCTCAATGTAATGATTTGACATGACGAATATAATGTTCAACATTATAAATTACATAATTATAAATGATGTTATAATTATTCATGTGATTATTTATATTCATATTTTAACCATGGATATATTCCCCTTTTATGATATTTTTTATATGACATATTTGGATATAGTTTACCACTAGCATATTTTTCATTGTTTATTTATTTTTTGATTACTTATATTGTATGCATTCCGTAACTGAGAATATAAATTCACCTTTTTTCCATTCCCTCGGATACCAATAATGGATATATGAATTTTTCAATGGATATATTAATGAAATACTGATATTCCCACTAAAATTTTAATGTTAGGTTTTATGTATTCAAATATAATGTGAACATAATGTATGCATCTTGTATCCCATGAATACTCTACTATTCACTTCTTTTGGATGTAGTTTTTTTATTTTATTCTAATATATTAAAATAAAAGTTGACTTCAAGTAAAAATAGTCCATGTGTTATACGTTTAGCTGTATATTTTGGTAAACTATTCACTTACTATTATTTTCACCATTTTCTAGAGCCTCAAAGTTTTTTCGGGAAACATCACATGATTAGAACTAAACATTCACTAACTATACACCAACCATCATCCTTCACAAAATAAGATTTGTACTTTTTTAGGTAGAAAGTAATTGTATCCCTTAACCATGTGCCCACTGAGAAACACCTATATTTCCATTAAAACCCTATATGAATAACCAAATTCTACCAGATACGTCACCCAAGAAATTTATAATTTAAATTCACATAAATAAGGGTGGGATGTACGTTTTATGGTACCTGAAAAACTCTACCATTAAATTACTATTTTTATAGGATGTTGGGTGTTATTATTTTTGGATTGATCGCCACTGTGATTTGTATCTTTGTCTTTATTACTGTATCAGCAGTTGTTATTGTTACCTCTATTATGATTATTTATTTTTCAACAATGATTATAGCCTCCCCAAGATCACTAATATGAACCATCCATTTATGAACATGATATAGAAGATATGGAGGTTCATTTCTAGTTTATATAAATCATTATGGTCAGACATGGTAAGAACTAAGAAGGGGATGGTACCACTTATTATTTTTAAATCACCTCAATCATAAATTTTCATTATGATTCTTAATTTCATAATTTGGTATTTTATGTAATATATTTGATTTTAAATACAAATATCCTTCAATTTTACTATATTACCTCACCCATTTATTTCGAATAAAAATATCATCATGTAAAATATACTTCTTTTTATTTTTTATAATAATTCTTTTTTTTGTCATAAAGAGTCAAAATCGTTGTTTTTTTCTGTTTCTATGGTTTATATTCATGTGATCTCTCATAAGGATATTTTTATTTTCTTTATATATGTTAAAATTTATTTATTAAATATCTTGAAACTATTAAATAAACTCTTCCCCTATTAAATTTAATTTCATTAACATAAGGAAAGCACTACAAAAATTCATTCTATAATTTTTGATAAATTTTTATTTTATTATAAGTTATTTTCCATCTATATAATTAGTAGTTAATGTTCCACAATTTTAATATCCATTTTATAAATTTTTAAATTTTATAATGGATTAAAATTCTTGGTATCTTCTACTTTATATCTTTATATTTTTTATAACATTAAAATAAATTATTATATAACCCAATATTTATTCATATGTTAATAATGATGTGGGTTTGATGTATCTATGATCATTTATATGTTAATTTAAATTACATGTATATGGATTTATTTTTATATGACCTATAATCATTGAATTATATGGCCCTCTTATTTATTTTCAATTGATTTACATCAGACAATTTTATTTTGTATTTAATATTGGTAGTTAGCTTGGTCCATTATGGTATATGACCTATATAATTTTAATAGTCTACTATGTTATGGGACAAGTGTGGTTAAACAAATATTTTATTTTATTTTTTATGGTTTTACATCTCATATATTTATGATATCCTATCACTATTTTTGTGTCATATTTTTTTGGTTATATGATATGTTTATTTTTTCAACGTTTATAATCATCTCGATAAAATTTCATTATTGTTTTGTTGTATACTTTGATATTGTATACTAATCGATATGTCCTTTCATGATCACTATTTTATGGTTATATTATTGATCACCCATGTTAATGTTATTTATATCATATTTTCATTTATTGGTTTATTATATCACCTTTTCCATTATTTATGATACCCTATATGAATTATTATTCTATGATATGTATAAGATGAAATTATACGTTCATAATTTTATAGGTGAAATATGTGATATACCACATATTTTGATAGATTTATAGAAAATATCCAATTATAATAATTCTTTATATCTTTTTTGAGTGTTTTTTAATCAAGAGTGTTTTTTGTGTAATTGAGTTAAATTATTTAATATCCACATACATGTCTTTTGGGTTGTCATGACATTCACGAGGAAATATATGAAAACACATTTAATGTGAAAGAGTCTCTATTATGGGTCTTATAAAAGAATCTAATTAATTATATGTATGATTTTCAATTTATAAAATTACTACAAAAGTGTTGATCTTCAAACTTAAAACTATAGTGGAAATAAATTTACCAAATTAAACATTTCACTTTACACATGAAACTGTTATGGTTTATGATAACTATTCGATTAGAGCCAAAAATATTAATAATTGATAATTAACATATTTGAAGTGTTCTTTAAAAGTATATATAAAATATAATGGGGGTATTGTGAGTCTTATATAGGGAATTCATTATAAATAAAATAATAGAGAAACTAGAGAGAAAGTGATGATCTGAGAAAAATGTAAAGGAGATGTCTTTGATGGGAATGATATGAAGATAAATGAAAACCATGATGATTATGACGTGATATTTAATATATACCATTATGTATTTTACTAATATTTTGTTTCCCTTATAATTATTTATCATGTTTGATTTCTTTATATATTCACACTTATACTGAATAATTGAACGTGGTGTTATGATTTACCTTGGAAGATTAAAATTGATTAGTCAATGTTACTTATTTGTGTAAGATACATTGATCTCAAATTAATGTTTAATAATTATGATTCTAATTAAATTATTGTAGGACATGGATGAGAATATAATAAGTGAGATTTTAAATATTCACTAGGAACATGAATAAAATCACCCATGATTTGACTATTACAATTAAATGTAATGGTGACATTTAAATCATTGATTAAAAATTTAAAAACTCCATACTAAGAATAACATGAATCTTTTTTGTTATAAATATTTATATTATAAATATACTAAATGAACAGATTTGTTATTTGAAATAATGAATGATCATTACATTCAGTCACTACACAACTAATTTATAGGTTTAGTGTTAGTCTGTGGGATTTTAATTTCTACCTTCTGGAATTATCACATGGCCCTAATAAGCCTCTGTCATAGGATGTGTTTTCTAGAAAGTCATAATCCCCAAATTAGGGTATGGGGATGATCACATTCACCAAATAATATGTTTACGATCTTATTCCTTTCATGAGGCCTTTTCTATATGGGTGGGATTCCTATGAGAAACAAATTTGATTATGTGAGATCCCGAGAGTAGAAAATATCATTGATGAATATATTGGATGTAATATAAGCTCTATTTAACTATTATTTGAATTATGTTTTGGTATTATTCACATAGATTAATGATTAGGGGGAGATTATGAGGCCGAGGATTATATAAGGCTTCCCTCAGGAGTTGCATCTTAGCTTTAACGTGACTTTTACATGGGATGGATATTCTTGAATGATTGAAGATAAACATTAAGGAATTGGGATGATTAATTATAACTAATAATAAAGGTTTTTTCCTCCCATTTTAATGAAAAAATTTCTAAATAGTGGGATTCACATGAAAAAAATTGTGTGGGTGGGATTCACATAGCAGAAAATATCATGGCAGCCACAATAGTGGGTAGACTCGTATTAAAGTTCCCATATAAATGTTAAGGATGGTAATTTTTATTCAAATATATTGAAATAATTATTGGAATCTATTGGGTCCTTTAGTGAAGTAATTTGATAATTTTTATGTGATTTTGAAAATATTTGAGAGGTGTTGAGATTAATTTGAAATGGTATTATGCTTATTTTATAAAGAAATTATTTATTGTGTTAAAATATAAAAAATGGTTGGGTATGTTTTTTATGAATTAATTTTAATTTGTATGACTTCATAGGTGTTTATTATTTATTTTTATATATTTCATATTTCCAGGTATATTTTTATAAAATATATGTCGATTATTATGAATATAGAAAAAAATTTATGATTTTCAAGGAATTCTATATAAATTCATGATTATTATAGGACTTCATCGGTCTTATGAAATTCTAGGTTTTGGAAAAATTATCCAACTAATGAAAACTGTAATACATAAAATGATTTATGAAATCTTTTCTACTAGATAACCAATATATAAACACTTATTTAAATTTTAGAAAAGTTTACACTAAAAATATGATATTCCAAAATTATCTTGTGAAGAAGAAATAAAATAAGGTCATGCAAGATAAGTTATTTAATTAAAAAATTGTTGAAACAAATATTCTATACATGTAACATTACCAATTTTTTATCATTAAGTCCAAAATATTCAAATGGTAGTTCTGAATGAGGTAGATCACAGTGAATCCAAAATGGGTTTTCTCTTTTTTCAAGAATAGTAAAAAAAATTGTTGGGATAATGATTTGTGGAACAAAATGGACATAACCACGTGAAAAGATTTTAATTATTCATGATGAGAAACATTTAATTTAATTAATAATATTGAATCATGATATGTTTCAGAATTTGAATAGCACAAGTACAAATTTACTAGGTCCTGTAAATTCATAAAATATAAAATGTTGAATCTTGTGAAGAGTAAATGAGTTTACAAAGTTTGATGCATCTTTTATTCGAATAATATGAGTGATAAGGTTGTTTTATAATATTTCATATCAAAATACCACCCATGTGTAGGATTTGATGTCAAATCTGGGAAAAAATCAATGTGAATAAAAATGATATTCTTATAATTGTACGTTCTAGATAGTTGATTAAATGTCTTCTCATTATTTGATTTCATAATGATGAAAATTAATTGAGAAGATAAATTTTATTTTTATAATATAAATTTTTTTTAAGGATTCTAAAATTTTAGAGATAGAAAAAAATAAAATAGTTAATATTTTGTTGTACAGACATGAAGTGAGAATGAATGAGTTAATGAAATATAATTAATAACGAATGAATAAGAGGTTGTGCATTCCATGTAAATCATGTATACCTGAGTTTTCATAGGTGATAAGAATATAAGAAAATAAGAAATCATATATTTTTGTTAATAGTCATCAAAAAATATAATTTTTCAAAGAGTACAGTTCTTATTTTGGGATATCATGAAGAAGAAGATCTGCAAACAGTTTGTCATTTTGTGAAATGATCATTGTAAGATTTATAGTTCTTATTCATTATGTTAATTAAAAAGTGGTTATTCGTGATGAATATTGAGATATTATTATTGGATAATAAAATTTGTACTTGAACAATAGAATCACACACATATTTTTAAGGAAACATGCACTGAAATGAAGACCACTATTATCTAGTGGTGTGTTATTTAATTATTACTATCAGTAGATAGTGAATCCTATGGGAGATACTGTATATGATGTTTAGCATGGGGCCAAGATAATAACTAACCCAACCACTTGTATTGATAATAATATATCATTATAAATACTATATCACATGATAACAACTGGTTGCAGGAACTAGTAAAGTCACATATTGTGGTCAAACCATGTAATTTTTTTTTCTATGCTCTTATTTACTTTAATATCATTATTAAAAATATTATTTTAATATAATTTATGGGGATATATCCTAACTGAAAATACAGGTTTATTTCAATGAATGTGATTTAAATAAAGAGTCATATTGATTGACCCTTCCACTGTCAATAAATATATCCATTAAATAATGAATATAATGTTGTTTTAGAGTGAAAGGTTCTCTACGATAGACATATCTTTGAGAAGAATAAATAAAATAAACTATATGAATAATTGAGGTGTGCTATAATTTTATGAAATTAATTAATGATTTTTAAAAAACCAAAGGCATCCATTTTTTTATTTCTGGGATGCCATGTTATCTATTGCAGCATAATGATATTTAAACCAATTTAAATGGGGTGAGAAATTTACAGTCATTTTTAAATATAACCTAGAAGGGAAAATAAAATAATTCCAAGTGTTTATATGGGATTTTTTTTCCAAATTCATAGGGTTTTATAATCATAATGATATTTGGGATAATAATTAAATTATTTTTTAAGGAAATTTCCCATAATCTAAGATGAAAATGTTAAAAATAAAATATTATGATATAAAGATAATTTAGGAAGAATCCATTACTAACTACTTCACCTGAATTAATGAGAATGTGTGAAACATAAGATGATTTTGAGAACATATAGATGATTTTATTATTGAAAAGAAATCATGATGAAATTCATTATCAAATTTTATCCCAATATTTATTCTCCTATAAGTACATAGGATATCTCATTATAGGATCTTCAAAACAAATTGATTTCCTTTAAAAGGATAAATACCCAAGAAATATAGATTAAATTTAAAAAATAGATTGATTTTGAAGCAATGAAAATGTTGAATTGAAATGAAGAAATACCTGAATCATTTGGGGAGTATGATGATAATGAATGACAAGTAAAATGGAAAAAATAGAATAATGTCTCTTATCTTCAAAAATATTAGAAATTTCAAGGGAAAATAAAAGAAGGAACTACACATGAAATTCTTAAAATGTTGAGGTATTTTATATTTTTTTGTAAACTATCCAAATAATTAATTTTATGAGTTTCACAATGAGTACCATGATGTAAACCAACAATATAATAAAAATGGGAAAATTTTATGAAATCTGTGGAAATCGAAGTTGACACCAAGAAAATATTTTTAAAATGAAATATAAGAATTTTATTAATAATGATGATGAGGAATACACATCCTCGAGCATCAAATATGAATATGATTCACCTAAAACGATTAAAAACCTAATGGTTCATGTGGGGGACCAGGAAAACTTTTTAATCCATGATGAAGAAGGATACGTAGATAATTTTCTGGATCATATGCTGAAATTTGAATTTGATGCTTGTCTTAAGAAAAATTCTATTCTTTAGGATGTTAAAAACATGAAAAAATAGGATGGTTTTAATTTTTAATTAGATGATTAATCTCTCAAAATATTTAATGATATCATTAAAAAACTCTTGATATTCATGTTGATAGTTATAGATCATGAACATAACGAGAAGGATTATAAAGAGAAACACATGTTTAACAAGTAATTAATAGAAAGATTCAATAAAAACATCATAGTACACAAGATGTTTTAGAAAGGGATAAAGTAGTCATCAAAAATTATATTTATGACAAAGATAAATCATTTAAATCAGCTAATATTTCCAGTACATAAATCATGTTAAACATTTTCCTAAATCTACTCAAAAAAATTAATTTTTTTCTGAAATATGTATGTCCTTTTAAAAAATCTATATATGTATTATTCAAAAACATTGATGGGAAACTATCTTCCACATCAGATGATAAAGAAATAAAGAATGATAAATCATCCAATTAGAAAAAAAGGATGATATCGATAATAATGTCAAAATTCTATAAAAGAATTATATAAATTTATGGGTTTAAAAGAAGATTTTGATTCAATGGTTTTTGTTGAAGCTATTGTATTTTCGACCAAAAGTCATACTCGTGATTGGAAAAATTTACATCAGTAGAAGAAATCAGGGATCAAGGGGGGATTATATCTAAATTGAAAAGTAATATACCTCTAAAGAAGACTATTGTGTGAAAAATTTCAAAATATATGTCTACCCAAAACATGTTGAAAAATTTAAAGGTATTATATATATGACTTGAGAAGCTAGGCTGTTATGTTGAAATCATCATAAAAAACTACCCTGGAAGGTTCTCCAATAATTAAAAAGTAAATGAGTATATAATATGAATTATTATGTGATTTCATTCATCATAGAACTATCTTTGAAATCAAGTAAATCCACATTGATTATTGATAGTTGGTTTTCTTTATATGTGATTAGAGTCGAAAAAATTTTGAATGATTTCGAAGATCATGAAAAATGGATAATTGAAATTTTTTAATGATAGATATTTAACAATCAATGGTGTTTGAAATATTGAGATTGAGTACAAAGAACAAAATTACAAAAAAAATTATTTGATAAAGGAATAAAACACAATTTTATTAGTGCTTTTAAATTTTATGATGAAGGAAATGAGGTTAATTATTCAGTATACATCATGAATTATATATAGTTTCATAGAAGTATGATTAATCATAATTGGTGAAAGAACATGTGAGGACATATTTGAATTTTTTGACTGAAAAAATTCAAGAAATATGAGTGCCATAGATGAGAATCATTGATTGTAATGAATACTTGGTCATCTAATTTTTTAAAAATCATGGCCAATTATTCAAAACAATATTTGGTTATAGAACCTCACAAGCTAAAAAATTATGAAGAATCAATTTATTCGAAATTGTAAAATGGGAAGATGATGTATGGGACATTCATGAAAGTGGATATTCAATCTATTATACCATTGGAACTTATATATTCATATGTGTGTGGTCCCATGTCGAACAATTAAAAAAATTATCATTATTTCATTGCATTAATTGATGATTAAACCCAAAGGGAAAATGTACTCTTCATGAAGAACAAATCATAGGATCTTCATTTGAAAAAAAATTTCAAAAGAAATTTTGAGAATGAGTTTGGTGTCTATTTCAATAGGTTGTGTTCCGATAATAGAAATGAGGACACCTGTTATGATTTTGAGATCTATCTATAATGTTAGTGTGATAATAATTCAATGTAATTTTAACATGAATTACAATCATGTTAGGGGTTTTTTTTTAAAATGGAATCATATTATATAAAAACAATTTTTTATATTATTACACTAATATTTTATAATCATTTGAATTTAGTGGGAATCCATGTTTTTTGGATCATGTTTTATCTATATGAATTTTTTTAATATCTTGTGAAAATTATCTTTGCATAGATGAAAATTTATTTTTACATTGATCATTATCACATTGATTTTGGAAAACATATTGGAATTACAATTTCAATTATTTTTAATGCCTTGGTTATCATTATTATTCATTAAAATATGAATTGAATTATTGATGCAATATAAAGTTACAATAAGGTTGTTTAAATGATTGAGAAAATATATTCTCTAATTTGGTTGTTGATAGAATCAATAATTAATTTGGAAAATATTATTGGAATTGAAAATGTTCGAATAGTTAAATATTTTTAATTAGATTAATTTTTTAAAATGTTTAAATTTGTGTTCATTTAAATAGGGTTTTTATATTTCAAATCAATCACTTTTAAGTGGATTATTGTATTAAAATTATTGGGTTTGTTTTTTTTAAAAATCTATTGATTTTTGGACCGACACATGTTTTTATTAGTCTCCCAAATAATTTTTAAAATGTAAAAGGGTATTTATTGAAGGAAAAATTCGATCAATGAATTTCTTCTAAAGCTACCATTTATTTCTAAACACATTAGTCACTAAAATAAGAAATTCCAATGGTATAGTTTCACTACCAGATAGTACATGCAAAATTAAGTCGACCAGATCTAGAATTGAAATAGAAAATGAGACTTCAAGGTTCATGATTATGGTGGTGTCATTTGTTGGAGCTTAGGTTGATCAATTATTGAGTGGAAATCTAATGAGATCCACTTATTCAAGGGCATCTATACTCAGTTCTCTTATTTGATATTACTATAACATGGAAATATACTTTTAGTCTAATATTATGTGTTTTCTATTGAATATTTGTAGCATGTATGGAGATTTTTTATAGCTCAATAAATAGAAATGGGAAATGGTAGAACAAATATAGGTTTGTGAGATGCAGATTTTTTAGGGAATGGTTACTATTTTCTAGGTATATTTGGTTGATGCAACTAGAATGTTGTATTTTTAGTTAATGTTTATTTAATTGGTTTGATCTAGTATTTTGAGGACTCTCTCTTGTAGGTGTCGAGGGAAATGAAAATATGGGAATGAAAAAACTCTGCAACATGAGTTTAGATTATAGCTTGATGGTAATTTTGAAATATAGATGTTGTAGGTTAGGTTACATATTATAATAACTTGGCATGTGTATGGAAATAATTTTTTGAATGGAAAAGGTTTATTCCAGCTAGGTTACGTCGTTGGGTGTCATGGCCAAGTCCTGTACAAGGATATGGTGTATTTCCTTGCAGTCATATAAAGTATGTAATGTGGTCATTTTATGTTAATACATTGGCTGATTAAAAAGGAGGAATGTAGTATGGTAATCTAGTTTGAAAATTATTTAATAGGGTATTATGGAACCAATGGTTGTAACACTCGTCTAGGCTGTTAACTGAGGAGATCATGTTCTAACATTAATGGGGATTTCGAGAAGGTTTAAGGTATCTAAAGCTACTCTTTAATGACGTTTTTATATAATTATTTAAATGAATTCTTTATTATATATATTCTAGAATAAACATTTTTGATGTGAATTTATTATTATTTTTAATTCCAAAATTATCTACAATTAACTTTATCCATGGGTATTTAGGTTTGAACACAAGTTATCTCTCCAGAATTAGTCATATTTTTTGAGTGATGAAATTATTTTTATAATTTAATATGTAATTGATTTAGATATATTTTGAGGCTAACATAGAAATAAAAAGAATGTTTTGGTTTTTATAGTTTATCAATTTAAGTGAAATATTATTGAAAACATTGATCTAATTATTTATACAATTCTATATTCGTTATTATATTCTGGAATTATTTTTAATCATTTTTGGTGAATTAAATTTGATAGACCCGCAATGTTTTATTTCAATGATATTTTTCAATGAAAAAAACACCATACATTTAAATCTTTATATTTTAGTAATCACATATTACACAGGATAGTTTAATTCTGCTTCAATGGGGAGAAATCGACATTGTTTAATATTAATTATTGTTTTTGGTTTTGTTCAATACAATAAAATTTTTATATAATATAGTACGTCATTAATATACTACATCATAATTTTTTCCATAATATAATTAAATTTACACATCATTATTATCCAATCCCACAGTGGTGTATTTTCAACATTTTTTACATTTAATTTTAATTCATATCAATAACACATCAATCATCATCCTTTACACTCTTTCTATTTAAAAACATATATAAATATCTTGAACAATCATTATCCTTCTCTCAGGTTCAATCCTTCACTATGATGATAGTGTAGAAGTTTAAATGGAATTTTTACTATAATGATGACAACAGACCGTGTAAAAATTTAGTTGTTATTGGGGATGATACACATTTAGTGTATTTCCATTATAAGAATAAATAAAAAATAAAAAATAAAAAAGAAATATTTTTATTTTTTTTCTAGAGGATGAATTTTCATAAACATCTTATCCTTAGTTTTTCTGAAAAATTATTTCCATCAATAATAAAATTTATTATAAACATTTTTTAATATAATTTTATTTACATGTGTTCTTTAAATATTCTCCTTTTCACTTCTATATAGATTGCTTTTATTGAACAACGTTTTTTTGTTGATTTGAGATATCAACAAATGGATCAACTCTAGGACATAAAGGATAATATCTAGAGTTCTATGATTGTTATTAAATACATGGGAACAGTACTTGGTCATGGGCCTATAATTAGCCTCTACATCAATATCAATTTCCAAAAACCCAATGATATTAAGAAACAAATCTTAACCATTAATCATTATTGATAAAAAATTCACATTGCATGGTAAAATTAACTAATTAGAAGCATTATTTATTACTAAAAAAATAAAATACTAGAACATAAGACTTCTAAAAAAATATTCAATTATGAAAAATTTTAATTCAGAGATGTTTAAATTGGATTAGTGGAATTATATGAGAAATTAGTGGATATTGAGGATGAAATTAAATAAAAAATCACCATATTGGATGAATTTCAACATGAAATAGTACAAGTTGTAACATTAATAAAATCCATAAATATTGTAATCATAACCCATGGTTTTTAAGATAACCTAAGAGAGGGTAGGGTAATAGATTTTATAAATCTACATGAACTATAATAGGAAAATCCCATTAGTTTATTAATATTTAAACATATGAAATGTTTTTCTATTGAAAATTTTAAGGAAATATTTATCTGGTTGATGAAAAACATTGTAAAAAGGATTTTAATTTTTCAAACCCTTAAAATTTTTTTTTGATGTGATGTGTAATGAAATATAATTATATTTATTTATAGGAAGAAAAAATTGTACTGGAGAATTTTAATTTATTAAAATTTAAACCTAATTTGAAAATTGATCATCTATGTTTTGATAGTGTGAACCTAAAAGCATTCTGTTTGATTAATGTGAATATATTTAGGGGTGAAATTTGATGAAATGATAATTTTAATAAATGTTTATATCAATACTCACAAAAATTATTTTTCAATGGTTGTAGAAAAATTGAGGGGAATCCATGATGAAATGTTTTGCAAAAACTGCATTAATATTGAATTTCTTTATTTAAATATTGTTAAAACTAATGCAGACATATTATAAATTAAACATGACATAAAAATTTTAAATAAACTATCTCATTATTTTGATAATGATAATTTTCAATTTGAACTTGTAAAAGTGGTTGTTCATATATGTTTTGGCCCAGGAAAATATAATTTAAAAGATATTAATTCTACCTCGATTTTAACAATAATAGAATCCATTAATTTAATATTATGACTCGTAGATAATTTTTTAAGGACATTGAATGAAATTAATTGCTTAATAGTTTTGGAAATAGTATGAGAAAATTCTATGTCAAATGTTCTATATATTTAAATTTCATATTTTCAACATAATTTAATCCATACAATATTAACTATGAATTCATAATTTTTTTTAATAATATTATGGGATGATGATATTAAAACTGTAGGTGATAGAAATTATTTTAAAGCTAATAAAATTTATGTGCTTCACATAAAGATAGATAAATTTATGTTCTAACCTTACTTGGAAAATTCTATTTCTATTTTTTAATCTCTCAACTACATTAAACAATTCATATGATAATTTTGAATTCCAAATTGTTGATGTGTACAATGTAAACAGTTGTACACCTTTAAGGGTATATTATCAAATTTTCCCACTTCAGGGAAGGTTGATTTGTGTAATTTTAAGAAAAATTACAGAAGTGGAAAATAAGATTTTCATAACTCTTAAAGGGTTTATTAAATCAAATTTATTAGTAGTGATGGTATTTTGGTGTTTATCTAGTTGTTTTGTGGCCAATATATCTCATAATTTATAGATACCTTTACTTATCATACATATATATCAAATATTTTGGATGAATATTTTGTTTCATAACATAAAGATCGCCACCATAATTGTATATTTCTAGTTCTTTTGGAAACATGGACACATAAAAAACTGGTCTATAAAATATATATATCATATCCCACTAGGTTCTTCATAACTTGCACCCTTATTAGATAGAAAATACCTAGAACCTTTATAACATGGGGAATGAAATTATAAGAAAGTGTGAGATAAGATTCTCAATAAGGTTAAACTATGGATATATCAATGATCATATAAAAATAACATGATCATAAGGGTATGAAAACTTGAAATTAACATTTTAATATCATAAAATTCATATCATAGAACATAATTGTGATTCATGACCTAAAGATTTGTAATTCATAATATATGATTCCCAATTTAGTTATATACACCATTATATGATAGAATGACATTGGCATTAGACATGGAATTTTTGCATACACATTAGCATAGAAAATCATTTCCTTATCACTCCCAACTCACTTTCAAGACAATCATAGTGGACTGTGTTCACTCTCCAACCCATCATAGTATTCAAGGTTTACTACTAGAACAACCATAGGGGAGAGATTTCTTATTCTAAATGCGTTCACTCCCCATTCCAGTCTTATTTATCTTAAAAAATTTCAATCTTTTCCTAATGCATTGGAGGGAGATATAGGTCACACTCATCACATAATTAAAATAATACAAATGATTTCAATAATATTATAAAAAATAATTTGTATTATATCCCATCAAAACAAATTGGTTTTATAAAAATTTCATCATTTCATTAACTATGGAAAGAAAACATGTTTCATAAATATTTTTTCAATTCATTATGAAATAACCCACAAAAAATGAATGATTTTCATAAAAATATTATAATAATTACAATAAACCATCTAGATAAAGTATAATGATAGTATCCTTGGATCATATCCATAGAAATTCATTAATAAAATTATTTTTTGATGTTATTGTAAAATATAAATAACATTAAGAGATATTTAATGCCTTCAATATATTTATAAAAATTCCACATTAAAAATAAATTTCAGAAATTCCAATAACATTTTAAAAATTAAGGAAATATTTTTTCCTTGAAGCGAACCTCGTAAACTTTTAAAGAATGATTTAAATCGCTGAGGATTCATGAAAATAGGATATTCAATTCATGCCGTTTTAGTTAAAAGGAAACATTCCTTCAATAATGTTGTAAAAAAAAGATCCCTATTTGAAAAATGACATGAATAATCCTTTCTAATAATTTAGAAAAAAATCCAAACCTGTGTAAAAAAATACTTTAAAATCATATGGAATATAGTAAAATTTTCTTTAATATATTTTCACAATACATGGACATGGAAGAGTAATGATATTTTACTATATACTGTTATAAAATCAGTTTTCAAAAAATAAAATTGTACTCTTTAGTAAATTAAGATAATAAAATTAAAAGAAAACATCTATAGAAAAGAAATAACTATATTAGAATAAATTAATAATGATATTGGGAGAATTATGATAATTTTTCATCATTATAAAATTCATCATAAAAATTCCTAATAAGCAATTAGATTGAATTATAAAACACTTACCTTGAATACCCCTTCTCTTGAAAGAACTATAACATCCTGTATAATCATTTTATGATTATTTAAAATATATAGAAGAATCATATACATACGTATAATATCATATATGATCCTTTTATAATAATTCAACATCATGTTTTATCAATAAATACATAAAAATATCATTTCCATCTGCTATTCATGATATAAATATCATATATAATAATTATATTCAAATTTTGTGTCATCCATAAAAGGTAGAGATTGAAAAATGAACTAAACCATTCACGAAGATGGTATGATATGAATATGCATGAACAAAGGTTTCCCTTTTTGATAGATGAGAAAAATAAAGGTAAATAATAATTCAGCTTCCCTAAATCTTTATCATCTTATAAATAACATAACTATTCATTAAATCAATCTTTACAGAGATCTAAGAAAAATGGTAATGAAAAATGAATCACATCACATTATAGAGGTGGTAGTCCAAACATACACAAAAGTGACATTATTGTTTTCCAACAGATTGGATGGTATATAGTTTTCCTAATGAACCCATCCCTACTAGCCCATATCCAATGTTTGGTTTATTATATTGGAATAAAGATAAAGGAATCACAACCCAAATGACTGAATAGTTTAGTATTATTGGTAAACTATATGCATAAATGAATCCACTATTAAATTTGAATAAAAAACTTACAACATAGATTTTTGGGAATATCATTATTCCCTATAGTATAACATTTAATATCATTCATAGTACACTCTTTAGATTCCCAGAAAAAGAAAAACAATATGGGTGAGATTAAATACTTGGTAATGGTATAATACCACAAAAGATATCATTAATCAATAAGCATATTCAACATGGGAAAGTATATACAAGAACACACATTCCATTTAATTAATTTGAATATCATGATTATATAAAGAATAATCAATAGTGAAATATGAATAATTAAAAATTAATAACATTAAAACAATAACTTGACCATCATGATTAGATAATGCATAATCAATGTGACAAGGTGGACAACTAAAAATGCATTCCATTTAATTAATAATATCATAATAAAATGACTCCAAAGATAATATCATTATCAATATATCATGGATAATATTAACTAAATTATTAATTAAGTAAATTCTTAATTATTGGATATCATGATTTCAGGAATCATGGTTCATAAACTATCAATAGCTTTCACAAGACAGTTTACAACTGATGGGTATGTATACACTAGAAACACACTTAACTATATCTTTCCAAATATTTAATCTAATGAGAGTACCGATGTGTCGAGGGGATATCTATAATTGGGAGCCACCCAAATATTCATGTCCAAAACATTCCATATATATCGAATGATCAATATAATTTAGGAACAATATTTTTTACCAACAAAATTTTGTATCAAGAAAGGAATATAGATTGAGAGTAATTTCTCCAGTCAATAATATAACATTAAATGTAAAATACTGTAGGTATAAATGATATATGGTTTTTAAATAGGTATATCCAAGATATATAATATGGATATTTATGGTATATATAGTTTCTAATGATAAAAAGTAAGATAACATTTTCAAGGGAAAGCTAATTATTACAAAAATTATTCAAGAAATTGAATTTCAATACTTTCTATGGACAAAATAATCATATAAAATCATGAGAAATTATATTCCTGATATAAATACAACATTTCCATAGTGTATTATAAGTTTAATAATGTCTTTATGTCATTGATTTATATAAATGGTATTAAAATTTTATTATATTTTTAAAATATACCCTTTTCACTTTGAAGATAATTTCCCTAACTAAAAGTTAAAAAATAAGTTGAAAATAATTTTCACTAAAAATAATCTATGGAAAATATAATGTAATATTAATAAAATTGAGTTCCCATGAATGTGGAAAATTTTGTGCATACCGTTAAAAAACATTCCTTTCAAACTATTGTAAAAAGTTTAAAAACAGACATTTAGGGAAGATGAAAAAATGATTCCTCTCAAAACATTTGGTAAAAATTCCAACATGGATAAAAATTTCGTTCATAAATTATTTTGAGAATGTCAAAAAATTTGACATTATTTATAATAAATATTGATTTCATTGAAGGATTTTCAAACAAATAGATAAATAAAGTTGGATTTTATTCAAATTGTTTTCCAAATAATTTCAAGTATCAAATAGTGAAAGATAGAACTATTACATGAATCATTAATTAATAAGTATAATAGAATAAAATGAAATGGGTTTTCTATAAAATTACTGAATAATATCCTTTAATAATAATTCTGGTATAATCCTGATTAAAATGATATTGAAATATAAATCTCTTTCCACTATGGTAAATTTTGAATCGTAAACCCCGTGAGAGGAATAACATCAAATAAAACCGTCAATACCATGAATATAAAAGTAATTTTAATATAAAATACAAATGTAGAAGTAGATACACCTTATAAAAGAATATATATTTATAACTTGATAAATGTACCAAAATATATAGATTTAGATGGTTGAGGGAAAATGAAATAAAATATGAAACTATCTTTTAAGAACATCACCTCTTCCTTGGACAACCTCTTTAGGTTTCCCCAAAATCCTTATTAGGATGGAAGTACGATAAAAAAATGTATAAATGATGTTTTAAACGGTATTAAGTAAGTGATTTGGGCAGGTAATGGATGAACCAAATCAATTTCAGTGTGAGAAGAGTGGAGGGGTGGGGTGGACTTTTATATGTGGGGGAGAATACACAAATACTTTTTCATAAAAGAATAATTTATTTCCACCTTCTTTTAATGTATAGAGCATCCAAAATGGGTTATTTGAAACCTTTATAGGTGATATGGTCGAAATATGTACATCCAATGCGGTTTTAAAATTTGGTAGGTCACATTAACCCTCATCATTTTAGTCTGACCACCCAGTAAATAAGTTCTTACCTTAACAAAAATAATTAATATTTAATGCATTACCTATTCGTAATGTTCAAAAATTACATTTACTTATTTGATAATATAATTTATTCTTATTCCAAATATTTAATCCATTTTACAAAATACAATTAACAAAATTGGAACATTTCAATATAATATTATACCTGTAGTCATGTCGTAAAAGTGGGTTTCCAAAGACTAAATTACCATCAGTCTAGAATGTTTGAATATCAAAATTCAATATTCAAACCATTACATTGAACTAAATTTTATTTATTATAATATATATAAACTAATTTTACTTTAAATTTATTTTATAATATAATTTGTCTTTGTATATAATTTAAACCAAAAAGCAATTTTCAATAAAAATCCGTAATTTTAACTATTAATCAAAAAACAAAATATTTTATAAAAATACAGTCAATTCACCATATGATAATTTAGATTTAAATTTTTAAAAATTATGATCATTTATAAAAATTAAACTTAAAAATGTTGTAAAAACTGATATTATAACACTACTACAAATTAGACTAATAGTGACCTCCATTAGCAGTCACTTTTGGTATATAGACACCACCTTGAGACTGCTAATTGTGGTCACATTAGTCCCATATCTATAGGGGTAGAATGAAAACCAATGTCAGTCTCTATAGGTGACCTATTGCATGGCTGAATAGTGGTCACTATTTGGTGGAGCTGTAGTAACTGTCAATCAAAGTCACATCTAAACAAATCATATGTATGTTGGAAAAATTTATTCAGTTAGTATATATATATATAATAAGAAATGATTGTTTGGAAATTAGGGCATTTGGGAATTCGGCCAATTGATCAGTCTCCATTTAGCCAATTGGAAATTAGGCCATTTGTTCATTATTCCAATAGGATAATACAATATTTGGAAAAAATCATGACAGTTCATTAGGCTAATAGGACATTAGTTAATTAGGACAGTAGTACATTTGGTCAATTTTCCTTTAGGTCATGGGGTTTTTGGGTCATTGGGCTGTTGGGCTACTGTAGGCCATTGGGACCTTGTTAGGTCTATGGGCTATTGTAATGTTATTGGGTCTTTTATAGGATGTTGTTAGGCCGTTGTTAGGTCGTTGGGTCATTGTTAGGCCGTTGGGACGTCTGGTTGTTTAGCCGTTAGGGGCGTTAGGTCATTAAGGATTTAGGGCGTTAAAAAGTTTGGGCATTTGTCCATTCGAGAATTAGGTAATTTGGGTACATTTCCATTTGGGAATATGTGAATTTGGCCAATTGGACAAGTCTCCATTTAACCAACTGGACATTAGGCCAATAGTATAATATTTCATTTGGATATTTTTTCATTAGGCCAGTAGGATAAATTCCATTAGGCCAATATGAAATTAGGTAATTGGTACATTAGGTAATTTGTACAGTTGCCCAGTTGCCCAATTTTCCATTCAATAGTTAGGCAGTTAGGGTGTTGAGGTGTTAGAGAATTATGGAAGTAGGGTGTTAGGACATTAAGGCATTGAGCCATTTGGGCATTTGGCCAATTGGCCAAGTCTACATTTATTCAATTGATCGTTAGGCCAACATTTTCATTTGTCCATTAGAATCACTACTATACTCTAGTAGGAACCTACTGTGTGGATCATACACGATGAGGTTGTTTGAATAGAGGTTTGGACAACCATTTAGCTGTGTTCACTCGACAATGAACAATATAGAGTAATGTTCAGTACTGAATACCCCCCGAAACCCTGGATAGCTCCCACCCAACCCTTGTAGGCCCCACACTACCCTACATAACCCCCCACTAAATCTCCCCTAGGACACAGCCCAAAGAGCCCCCACTCCAACCCCCCTGGACAACCCCCCCCCCCTCCCCCCCCATCCATACTGTGAACAACCCCCCCCCACCCCCCCCCCCCACACCCCACTCACCCCGGATATCCCCCCAACCCCGGACATCACCCACTCCCCCTGGATAGCCCCTACCCATCCTAGACTCTCCACCCACGAACTTCCCCCACACAAACCGCCATCATCGGATAGCCCCCCCACTCAACCCAGATATCCCCCAAGCCCCTAACCCCCAGACAACCATCCTCCTACTCACCCTGAAAATCCCCCACCCCCAGACAACCCCCACTCCCTCCCCCTTTAAAGACCACCCCCAAACCCCCACTGGACCACCCCCACCTCCAGATATCCCCCAATCCCCCACCCACAGACATCCCACAATCTCCCCCCCACTCAGACTCCCCGCCACACAGAACTCCCCCCACCTCCCCCCCCCCACAGACACACTCACCCCGGACATCCCCCCCCCACCCCTAGAAAACCCCAATCAAAACCCCCTAGACAACCCCCCCCCCCCCCCCCCCCCCCCCCCGCGAAGTCTACTAGGACATCCCCCTCCTACTGGACAATCCCTACTCTCCACCTTCAAACAACCCCCCCCCCCAGACAGTCCCCCCCACTCACCGCAGACAACACCCCCTAACCCTAGAGTGCCCCCCCCTAAAAAACCATTGGGGAAACCCCCCACATCTGGACATCCCCAACCCCCTTGGATAGCCCACACCCCCTAGACAGCCCCCCCAGATATCTCCCCCCCAAAATCCCCCTTTACAACCACCCCCACCCTCGGATGACTGATATTAAATTTTCTGAAATTTCATTTTATTATTTTATTATTTTATTATTTTAATGTTTATGATTCATATAATTTTAAGTATAATATAACATGGGGTTTAGTTGTGTGTGGTGAAAGGAAGAGAATAAAAATACATGTAGTTGAATCTAACATATATTTAAAATAATGGATATATCCATGGTTAAATCACCCATTTCATTATAAGATGTTTGAAAAACAATCATTGAGAGGGATTCCTTTTGAGAATCATGATTCATATCTGAATTCTCAGGATTTTAACATCCTGGGGGGGGGGGGTATTTTGGATATGTATAGAGGAATAGAAGGTGTTATGGGTACTTATGTAGAAAATAGAGTAGGTTTGGGAGGTCCTACAGTTAAAAATGTAGGATCTAGAACCAACCTAACCGGACATCCCCCCACCCACAGCCCTTCCCCCTCCACCTAGAAACCCCCAAAAACAATTTCATTTTCAATTACACATGTTCAATTTTTCAATATTATTATTATTAAATTTTAACCAACAAAAGATTCTGTAAATAGGACTCTTAATAGACCAATAGGCTAACATCGATCATTATGCAATTAGGTCATTTTTTCATTTGAGAAAAAGTCCATTTTGTCATTTGATCATTAGGAACATATTCTAATATTCCATTATGCCAATATTAGATTATGGAATTTGGACATTATTCTATTATTTGAATTATTCTATTGAGTCGTTAAGTTGTTCAGTCATAGGGGTGTTTAGTAATTGGGGCGTTAGGTCATTGGGGCATTTGGTCATTTGGTCCTTCAGCCAATGGTCCATTGGGGTGTCCGGTCATTTAGGTATAAGGTCATTGGGGAATTTGGAAATTGGGTAATTGGGCCATTGGCCCATTGGAGTGTTGGGGCATTAGGTCATTTCGGCGTTAGTCCATTTAATCCATTGGGGTGTTAGGCCATTTGGGCTGTTGGACCATTTAGAAATTCGGTCATTAGGCCAATAGGCCAGTAATTGATTTACCCCTTACAACAATAGTCTGTTAGTTCATTGAGCCATAAGGCCATTGTTCCATTAGGCCATTAGGCAACCTAGAATAATTCCTATCCTCCAATGGGGATTCTAATAAACTTTCTATCACAATAAAGATCCAACTATTGATCATACTCTTAAAATTAAAAAACATTGGATTTATTAAATACATAAATTATTCTAATCTCAAAAAATACTATATTTAATGTCAATAAAAATATATAAAATTTATTAAATAATAAATATAAAAGAAACAATTCTCATGAATAGGTTGTGTCATGCGTGGTCATGGCTGCTACCTTCATCCGGTGTGCGGCCTACCAAAAATAAAAATAATAAATATTTTAAAAAAATTAATAGAATGTAAATAAATAAATTTATTGTAAACCTATTTGTTATGATCCCCTACACCATCACCCGGACCGAAAAATTCCTGCAGTGTTCTAGCCCCGACGATCAATTGCACATTTACTTCCTCTGAAGCGTGCAATAATGCCTAAAAATCTGACAGCTGCTATGTCATCAAATAAACAAAATGATTGACAACCTCATCATGTGATAACAAAAAAAGAGGAATCCTAGTTGCATAGGTCAAACTATATACATTCCTGTCACGACCAATAATTCTATAGAATATTTCATCTCTTCGCATGGGAATATGTCACTGGACGTTTTGAAGATGTTCTAACTCAACTTCAAATTGATCCTATGAAATATTAAAATATATATACATATATATATATATATATGTTTATATACAGATTCATGTATGTATTGGTAATGTGTACAATCACTTACTATAAGAGCTGTGGCCTTTGGATCATTTCGATCATGAGTTCTCATCCACACTGACATTTTATCAATCGGTGCACCTTGCTCCTATAACTATATACCAATAAAATATATAAATATAAAAAAACTATTTTAAATAATAAATTTAAAAATTAACAATAAATACATCATTTCAAATCCGAGACATCTGACGATTCATGAGCCTTGAGGTTATCCCTGCAACGATCGATTGTCAGAATGGTGTGATGACACCTCATAAATTCAATTCACAAAAATGTCAAACAAATATAATGACACAAATTCTTGAAAATATATATACAAAAGTAAATATACTAACCTCAATGGCCTCAATAGAACAATATGAAACTATGTTGTGTTGCTAAGATAGTAGAACACATCTCGGGACTTTTCCCTGAATTTCTGGGGCACCCACATTTGGTACCTAGTACTCCCTCTTAATATTTCCTTTAAAATATTTCCACATCATAGGAAATTTTCCCATACACACCAGTGGATACTCATTGAGGAAAACATTCATATTATTCTATTAAGTTAAAAAAATTCACAAATGTTAGTATTTTTTAAATGTTGGAATGAAACTAAAATGGTCTTTTTACCTGAACTTCACGTTTAAGTCGATCTAATGTATCCTGAGGGATAGAAGCCCGGTCACATGTTTTCAATGAAAATTGATGTGTTTCACGTATGATATGACCCAACCGATGGGTAAATGTTGGGTTATTCAGTTACACAGGATGAAATCTCTCATAAAATGAAACATCATAGGCCGTGTCAAAATTCCAAGATTAAATTCCACGACCTAGGCCTCTCCTACGAAAGGAAGAAACGGTCCAGTCTGATCTTATATAAAAACATTTTATAAATAATATAACAGTTTTTCATATATATATATATATATATATTAATGGAATAAAAAATTAAACATAGTTACATTCAAACATTCCTCGACCTTGAGACATAGATGGCTCGGATGGATGATGTGGATGTGCTGC
This sequence comes from Viscum album, assembly GCA_963277665.1. NCBI lineage: Eukaryota > Viridiplantae > Streptophyta > Magnoliopsida > Santalales > Viscaceae > Viscum > Viscum album. The sequence goes on along the minus strand of OY728153.1, from coordinate 282,991,917 downwards.
TTGTTCCCCTGACATGCCCGCAGTTATAAAAAACAATAGTAAGGGGAGAATCCAAATTGTCGAAAAGATAAATTTGATTGTATTTAAAAAAAATTAAAACTTGTACAGTTGTTAATAAAACAAAAAGTGATATAATAATTAGTTGTAATTGGATATTAAAAAATCAGAAACATAACAGAAAAAGAAATAAAATTATGTAAAAAAATGGTTTGTATTTAGAGGGTTATTATAATGAGAATTGATTTACTATAGTAGACTATTTTACCTAGTTATTAAAAATTCATATAATAAAATAATTCATATCCTCTCCAGTAGAAATATATTTCTAATTTTATAGTAAGAATTTAAAAATTATGTTATCATGGGTAGGTGTGGGGTTGTCCGGGGGGATTTTGAGGGATGGTATATCAAGGGAGTGTTTTTTATGTGGCGGGTTGTCCAATGGGGGGATGGGAGTGTGAGGGGGTGGGGTGGGGCTGCCCAAGGGATGGGTGTTGTTCAGGGGGAGTTTTGGGTGGTGGGTTGTTCAGGAGGAGGGGGGTTGTCCAAGGGGGTTGGGAGTGGGGTGGGGGATGTCTTGGTGGAGGGGATATGCAGGAGGGGGTGTGGGGATGGGGGTTGTCCTGGGGTGTGTATGTGGGGGGGGATTGTCCAATGGGGGTTGTTAGTGGGAGGGGCTGGGGGTGGGTGGGGGTATCTAGGGGTAGGGGTGGGTGTGGGGGCTTTTTAGAGGGGAGTTTAGGGGGGTGGGATGTCTGGGAGGGGGAGGAGACTGTCCAAGGAGGGTGGGGGAAGTCCAATGTGGGGTGGGGGCTATCTAGGTGGATGGGTTTTGCAGGTTAGGGTGGGGGTTGTCCAGGTGGAGGGTGAGGGGCTGTGTAGATGGGGGTGGGGGTGGGGGGCTGTCTGGGGGGTCAGATATCCGGAGGGGGGGAGTTTCTAGGTGGAAGTGACGAGGGTGGGGGGAGGGGGTTGTCCAGGGACTGAGGGTTGGGAGTGGGTGTGGGGGATTTCTGAGGGTGGGGTGGGGGTGTATAGGTGGAGGGGGAGGGGCTGGGGGTGGGAGTGGTTGTCCAGGGGATGGGAAGGGATATACAAGTGTAATGGTTGATATTGGCTAATAAAAAATAAAAATTCTTATGTACCAAATTATTTTTGGGTTCTTTTAATCAATTTTTAAAAAATTCATTACACTAAAGCGCGATGAAACAATTATAACTTTTATTAAACAAGCTAATAGACCATTTACCCTTCAATGACCACTCTAACACTGTAAGTATCTTCATCACGTTGAACTATTGTATGTTTGTCATGCTTTTGGGAAACAAATGGAATAGTATTTGGTTCCTATTATTATAATAAAAACACTACTCACTGGGAAATTTTCACATCAACTTCCCAACTAGGATTCGAAGGCAATGTAATGAAGAATACATGTTCTGATTGTGATATCAAAATGAAACAATTGTTATCAACTCAATCATTTCTGTAAAACATATAGTTAAAATTCACCAATATAAACTGTTATTGATCAACTTTACTTCCATGTACAGGATTATCCCAATTAAAATTTAACAATATGTACTTCATGTTGAGATGGTATGTCTGAGTATGATATACTCTATAGTACCAAATGTAGTATCAAATATATAAGTATGAGATGCTCAAATACAAGAGGAGGTGTATTTTACTTTTTAAAAATTACTAAGTAAATTTTTCATTACAAAAATTCACAACACCTCTAAGTTCTAAAAACAAGCTTGATTCCGGAAAAGTGATTCCGGAAATGAAACTTAACAGAAGTTCACACCCAGTAAGATTCTATCTTAAATCTTAATGAATCTAACTAAATCAGAGTACAAGTAATGGCATATAAGAAAGTTATACTTTCCTTAACAACAAAAAATGCACCATGGAAAATATGGTAGTAAAACTACAAGTAAAAAGTATGAACTCTTTTAACCCAAAAAGAAGGGTATCCAAAAACGCTGGATAAGAGGTCCCATGATTTATACATTCAAGAAAGTATATCTTACCCACACTAGAGTAATCCCTCAATATGATGATTGAAGTCTGCCTTGCTATCCCTGAAAGCCCTCAACTATCAGGTAGTCAGCACCTCTGTCCTCCTATCCCTGGAAGCCCTCGATTGTTCGCAGCAACAATCAGAGTCTCACAAAGCAAATCTGCACAAGGAAAAGTTTTATCAAGTTGTTCAAACATTTTGCATGAAGCGTTGATAGTTTATAAGAGCCTCTCTCACTAGAAATGAATTTTATTTAAGTTATCCTTGTGACATCTTCTTGGTTTGAAAAATCCTTGAACCCGCAACTATAGAATCCGATTGTTGGTAGATATTTGGGCAATATTTACGACCATGACATCTTTATGTCCAAGTAATTCCATAGCTTTCACTTCGCTGAAACATCCTTGCACATCTGGTAGCTTATGGTTGAAAAATTCGGCTGCTCCATCATATGAGAGCCCCACCAGCTCTCAGCATTGGTGTAAGAAAGCTTGTAAGTCTTTCCATAGCTATTAAAGGAGAATTTTTCTCTGCCATCATCATAATAGAAGGAAACAGACTCATAAAATCTTAGATGAAAATCTATATAATCAACATCCTGATCCACTGGCTTTGATATGTAGATATCTTCCCATCCATTGAGCTTGATATTCTTAGAAATAAGAGAATCATACTTACTGAAAAAGTTCAGATCGACCAACCTTTCTCTATAGACTAACCAACTTGATATTGGCTTCATAGTAGACATTTCATGAGAAGTGGCTTTTATTAACATTCAGAATAAAGAAACACTGAATGATTCAGAACGCTCTTAAGAAGGAAAGAACGAACTTCAACAAACGAGGGCTTGAATTCAATGTAGAACAACCATTAGGGACCCCTTTATATAGGAAAAGGAGGTCACCTTTCATCTTCTAAAATGCATCTAATAGTTGTGAAACATTCTGATCAGATCTAACGGTTGAAATACTAGTCACAAGGAAATCATGAATACGCTCTTTTGAGGTTTTTAGAAAAACATTCAGATTTTATGGGAAAACGAATTTGAATAACACAAAAGAAAATACCATCATGAAAAATATGATTACGAAAAACTTAAGTAAGAATATCATACCTTTCAGATTCCCAGGATGATTATTCATAATAGGTGATATTCTTCTTGAAGAAAATTTGACTACAAAAATCGTAAAATGAAAAACTCACTAGAAAAAACATAAAGGAAAAAAGTTTATTACAAAAACATTGAGTGAAAAAACTCCATTATGAAAATTATGAGTATGCAAATTCTATTATGAAAAGCATCATTATGAAAATTTCCAGTACGAAAATTTCATTACAAAAATTTTCAATACGTAAATTTTAAAAACAAACACATTACAATTTTTTTTGAAAAGCTCATTATGAATATTTTTTAAAATCACATTACGAATTTTTTTGAAAAGATCATTACAAAAATATTTGAAATGCTCATTATGAAAAAGTTTGAAGAGCTCACAAAAAAATGTACTCCCCCTATGAAAAGGTGTTTATTACTGTAAGAAGATTGGTTTAATAGAGAGTTGATCAAGAAAAACTACCTTATGGTAATCATTCCTAACTTCTGTTTAATATATTCAAATATATCAGAAGGTAAAGATTTTGTGAAAATATCATCAAGTTGATCTTAGGATCCGATTAACTAAAGAATAATATATTTTTTTAGTGTGTAGTCCATAAGAAAGTAATGCCTAATGTATATGTGTTTTGCATGAGTGTGGTGTGAAGGGTTTTTACTAAGGGAAATGGAACTTGTGTTATCACACAAAATTTGAGTCTTAGTAAAACTCAAGCCATAGTCTGTGAGTGTGTGTTGCATCCACAACACTTGAGCACAATAACTTCCAGCTGCTACATATTCAGCTTCAGCAGTGGAAAGTGCTACTAAGTTTTTCTTCTTGCATGACTATGAAACTAATGAATCTCATAAGAAATGACATGTTTCTGATGTACTCTTTCTATCCATTCTACACCAACCAAAGTCAACATCTGAAAAAAAAAATTTAAGAGAAAATCATTTCCAGAAGTATAAAATAGTCCTAGATCCATGGTTCCCTTTAAGTAGCGAAAAATTATTTTCACTGCCTTTAAATGAGATTCCTTGGGATTGGATTGATATCTTGCACATAATCATACTGAAAACATTAATTCTGAATGACTAGTTGTCATGTAATGTAGACTTCCTATCATACCTCTAAAAGATTTTTGATCTACTGGTTTCCCAGCATCATCAAGATCAAGTGTGTTTGAGGTACTGATGGGAGAACATAAAGTCTTAGTGTTGTCATATCCATACTTATTATGAAGATATCTAATATACTTATGTTGGGATATATATATTTTTTCTGGTTTATTGTGAAATTTGAAAACCAAGGAAAAAAGTTATCTCACTAATCATACACATTTCAAACTCAAATTTTAGTATATCTAAAAAGGAATTAGTTAAAGATTGATGAGTTGAACCAGATATAATGTCATAAACATAAATTTGAACAATAAAAACATTTTTCTTATCTCTCTTTATAAAAAGTTTTGGATCTACATTTACCTTAACATAGTTATCTTGAATCAAAACTCTAGTAAGTCTATTATAACAGGCTCGAGGGGCTTGATTAATGCCATACAAATATTTGGTATGTCTAAAAACATGATCAGGATTTTTTGGCTGTTCAACGATAGGAGGTTTTTTAGATAAAACTTCCTCTTGAACATAACCATTAATGAAAGCACATTTCACATCCATTTGAAAATTTTTGAAATTTAAGAATGCATCAAATGAAAGTAAAATATGAATAGATTCAAGTCTAGCTACTGGAGCATAGGTTTCTTCATAGTCTATTCCTTCTTGTTGATTATATCCTTTGGAAACCAATCTATCTTTATTCCTGACTATGACTACATTTTCATCAAACATTTTTCCGAAGACCCATTTTACTCCAATTACAGAAGTTTCCTTAGGTATTTTAACCAAGGTCCAGACATTATTCCTTTAGAATTCATTTATTTCATATTGTATGGATTTTATCCAATCATCATCACCTAAAGCTTCATAAGTTCTTTTTGGTTCCAATTGGGAAATGAATGATAGATGTTCTTTTTCATTTCATAAGGAACTTATAGTCCTTACTGGTTGATTCACATCACCAATGATACTGTCACTAGGATGGTTCTTTAGAAACAACTGATTTAGGTTTTGTAAAACTTGTTCATCAACATAGGGTATAAAATCTTCAGGGGTAAATGTTTCAGAAGTATCTGCATGAACATTTTCCTTATTAGAAGGATTTTCTAACAAAGTTTGATAATCAGTTTTTGAAAACACATCCGAAGATTTAGGTGGGGGTTGTTTGAAAACAAACAGATTAGTTTTATCAAATTTGACATGTACTGTCTCTTCAATAGTGCAAGTGTTTTTGTTAAAAAAACTATAAGCCTTAGAAGTTGTGGAGTATCCTAAGAAAATCCCTTCACTATATGTTGGTGCGAATTGGTGTAATTTATCTGTAGTATTCAGAAATAATACCTTGAAACCAAAAACCTTAATGTAGGAATGTCTAGGTTTTCTACCATTCCATAACTCAGAAAGAGTTTTATTAAGTAAAGGTCTAATTCAAACTCGATTTATAGTATAACAAGCAGAAATTATAGCTTTATCCCAAAACTGTTTGGCTACAGAGTAGTCACTAACATGGTTCTAGTTATCTCTTGAAGAATTCTATTTCTTCTTTCAACAACAACATTCGGGTGAGGTGTTCTGGGTTCTGAGAAGTTGCGAGTAATACCTTTTATACTACAAAAGTTTCAAAATCAGTGTTTTGATATTCTCCTCTATGATCACTATGAATAGTTTTCAATGGAATCATTTTCTCATTTTTGACTTGAGCTCTAAAACTTTAGAAATAAGAAAAATATTCAGACTTATTTTCTATAAAATAGACCCATTTAAATCTAGTGTCATGACGAACCAAAAAAATACATAATATTGTCCCCCAATGCTTCCAGTTTGTGTAAGACCAAACAAATCGACATGCACTAGCTGTAATGAATCAGTGGTTGAGACTTCACTGACTAATTTGAAACATGATTTATGCTTCTTTCCATATTCACAAGGGTCATAAACTTTTGAAGAATCAAATAAAAGCTCTGGTAGATCCTTAACTAAACCTTTATTAGATGTTTACATAATTTACTAAGGTTACAGTGTCCTAACCTTATATTCGACAACCAAAAATGATTATCCATTGCACTAAGGCAAGGTATGTCTTGGCTCTTATGGTCCTCTAATTTTAGTGTGTAATCATTCTCTTGCCTATCGGCAAAAAGAATAAATTCTTCTTTGGAATTTTGTACTAAGATCTTATCATTCCTAAAATTCACAAGGTAGCCAAATCACATAATTGGCTTATGCTAATGAGGTTGTTCTTATGAACCTTAACGAATAAAACATTTGGAATCAAAGTTTTTCCAATAAGAATGATGTTACATATACCAATAATTTCTCCCTGAGTATTATCTCTGAAACTTACTCCTCCTCCTTTCGTCTTGATAATCTTTTAAAAATAGTTTTTATTACCATTCATAGGCCGGGAACACCCACTATTCATGTAACATGTATTTTTGTTGGTACATTCCCTATTTTCTTGAAAATAAGAAAAAAATAGATTTTTGGAATCCAGACTTCTTGGATCCGGATGTTTTAGAAAGAAAATTTTTGGGTACCCACATCTTTATAGAAAAATAAGCCTTATGAAATCATAAAGATTGGGTTTTTTTTATGGAATAATTATTTTCCCAATTACCACCACAATGAAATTTAATACATAATGGGGAACTTTGAGGAACAAAGTAGTTGTTGCTAAAAATTGGTTTAGAACTTGTGTAACCAAAACTGGAATTATTCCTTCAAGGTCAGATTTTTGAATACATTTTATCAAAGTTTTCCTAAACTAGGGTAAATTTGACAAACACTTCATCAAGGAAGATATTTCAGATTTGAGTTTTATAACTAAGTTCTTGTCTTTAAAAACATTTTAACTAGAGCTAGGGTCGAAACCATTTTTCTTAGAAATTACATTTTCTAGATCTTTAGAAAGTTTATTCTTCTCAGAACATAGTTCCTCAAGATTTTTTGAAATACTTAAAAAAATCATCAATTTTCTTATCAAGAGCTATAGAATGATTTGATATTTCCCTAGTAAGAATAATATTACAAGAATTTTCCTTATCATGTTATTTTATGAGTTCTTAATTCTCATTTTCAAGATGTTTGGAAATCCTAGAAACTTCATCCTGGGTAGGTAAATTATTACCGTCATCAGAAGAAGACTCTTCATCTGAAGAGTTATAATATTTACTATCATTATAATTCAAGGAAACATTGGTCATTGATTCAGAAATGTGTACCTTAGAATCAAGAAATTGTTATCAATAGGTAGCTTGAATAGAAGAACAAGATTCTTCTATCTAGAAGATTCATAATCTGAAGATTCATCTGAAGAGTCTCCACCACTGGCACAAAATGTGTCATTGGATTTCAACACTTTCTTATCATTGGACTTGTAATAAATCTTTATGTTTTTCTCATAATTCCTTTCCTTTCTTTCTTTTCTCTTGATCCTAGGGCATTCAGGTCTTCTGTGTCCAGCTCTCTTGCATTCATAGCATGAAACTTCCGAGTATTTCTTGTCTTGTCTTTCCTTCGTCTTGTATTTAGATTGAATGTTCCTCTATCCATCGTTCTTGTTCATCCGTCTAGCAAGATTTTATAATTCATTTTCTGAGGATTCACTCACACTAGATTTAGAATGGATAACAACTTTCTTAGATTTGGATCCAGTAACTGTCTCAGGAGTCATGGATTTCATATGATTGGAAGTAGTAGTAAAAGATACACTGCCATTTCCATTCTTCTTCTTCAAAATATCTACATTACTCTTCATTCTAGTCTCATGATGATGAAGTGTTCCAAACAGTTCATAAAGGGTAATCTGAGTGACCTTTCTATTCTCATCAATTGCAGTCCTTTTTGATTCCCACTCATTTGGCGTGATGTCGACAATCATATCAACAAGAGTTTCATCATCCAATCCTTTTTCACCCATTGATTGTAAACTATTCACGATAGGTATGAAACACTAACGCACCTTGCATATGGGTTCACCATAAGGAAAAGTAGAACCACGATATTCAGCTCTAAGCATGGCTCTTCTTGTCTCAATTACATTGGAAGTCCCAAAGTGAGTAGCTTCAAGTTTATTCCATATAGAATTTTCTTCTTCACAAGATGAAATTTGGCTATATATTTTTCTATTCATTGAAAAATGAAAGTATTGTGTACCTTATAGTTCAATTGATATTCATGATTTTCTTGATTTGTAAAGGAACTTACTTCTTTATCAGTAATTTTGTATCCACCGATAAGCATAACAATATTTTCAACACCACTGTTGATAAAGAAAGTCTTTATACGATCTATCCAATATTTGTAATCATTACCATCAAAGATAGGTGGTCTGGTTAGATTATGATTGTCTATGGAACTAACCTTAATTCCTACCATCTTTAATAAAAGTCATTCCACAAAAAATGTTAGTAGAAAAAGTTTGTAAACAATGAAAATATACTACGAAAGAAAATATAGAGGAAAAGTATCTCTAAGAAAAACTGAATCTGAACTATGATTCTGAAAAACAGATTACAAAAAATATGAATCCGGAAAAAGTGATTCGGGAAAAAGTGATTTCGAGAATTCTTTTCTAAATCTAATCGTGATATTATTTCAGATTGAACCAAATGCTCTGATACCAATTTTTGAGATGGTATGTGAGAATGATAAACTCTATAATACCAAATATAGGATCGAATATATAAGTTTGATATTCTCAAATAAAAGTGGGGGGTTGAATTGTATACTTAAAAAATAAATAATGAAATTTTGTATAACCAAAATTCACAGAACCTATAAGTTCTAATAACTTGCTTGATTCTAGAAAACTGATTAAAGAAATGAAACATAACAAAAGTTTACACAAACTATGATTCTACATTAAATTGAATAGAATCTAACTGAATCAGAGTACAAGTATGGAAGCATAAGAAAGTTATAATTTCCTTAAAAATACAAAATTCAGCGGAAAAAGTAATTAGTAAAACTAAAAGTAACAATTATGACCTTTTTAACTGATAGAAGAAGTTATCCAACAACCCTGGATAAGAGGTACCTTGATTTATACTTTCAAGAAAGTCTGTCTTACCCACACCAGGTTAATCCTTCGATATGAAGATCGGAGTTTGTCTTTCTATCCCCACAGGCCTTCAATTATCATGTAGTCGGCACATCGGTCTTCCTATCCCCAGAAGCCATCGATTTTACAAAGAAACAATCAGGGTTGAATGAAGCAGTTCTGTACGAAGCAAAGTTTGAGCAAGCCGCTCAAAACTTTTTGCATGAAGCATGAGAGTTTATAATAGCATCTCTCTCTAGAAATCACTTCAACAACATGTAAGCACAGATGTTAAAGATATTTTCCAAGTATCTTATCTTTTCAAATGAGCTCTTATTTATAGGCTTAGCTCCAATGGTCGGCTCCCTCCTCCAACAGTCATATTCTTCCTTGAATTTTAGAGGGACCTGTACATGTGTTACTCAAACAACGGTTAGTCTATAACTGAAGGCACGACATCATTTTATAATAGAACAAGTGAAAGCATAACTAAAACTAATATTCAGAATGGACAAAATAAATGTTCTGAATGCAAGAAAATAAATGTTCGGAGTCTAACCAAGAATAAATTCAGAGTCTATAATATAAATATATTCGGATTCTGTTTATCAGAAGAATTTAGAGTCGAAATTCATAGAAGTGTGTATCCATAATTAGTTATCATAATTCACAATCAGAATTCGTAATGACAAGTCGTAATCATAATTTGTCCTCAGAATTCGTAATCAGAATTAGTCCTCAGAATTCATAATGAGAATTCCTAATCAGAATTCATCATCATAATTTGTAATGAGAATTTGTAATCCGAATTCGTAATGAGAATTCATAATCAGAATTCATCGTTAGAATTCCTAATGAGAATTCCAAATTGGAATTCATCATCAGAATTCATAATTAGAATTCATAATCAGACTTCTTCATCAGAATTCATAATGAGAATTTGTAATCAGAATTCATCATCGAAATTTGTAATGAGAATTTGTAAACAGAATTCGTCATCAGGATTCATAGTTATAACTTTATATAAGCTCGTAATCAGAAGTAAGAGTTGAACTTCATAAAAGTTCGTAACAGGGAATTCAGAGTAGAACTTCATAAATTTTCATAAAAAGAATTCAGATAATTAAAAAGAATGCTTCATATCTAAGTATTATACGATTACGAGGTTTTAGGTATGAATCCGAGTTTTATAAATAGAAAATTTATTGTATTAATAATGAAAATAAGGTAGGGGTAAATTTCTTTTGGGAAAGGAATTTTCTTTATGGATGTAAAATAGGGGTAAAATGAAATTTCATTAAGGATAAGGTTCTTGTGATTTTCAAAAGAAGAAGGAATGAAAAAGTTATAAGGAAAACCTTATTGACACAAAACTTCAACCCTTTTGGGTATATAACTTCATTATTGTATGTCAAGTAACCATTGAAATAACTAGAATTAGTTATTGGAAAACAGATTCCATTATTTGATGTTGCACATTTTTCATCAACATATTTATTTCAAAATTCTAAAGACTTTAACATGTATAGTTTTATTACAACGAGATGTTATAGATGGAACCTGACATAGTTGGATAAATTCTTCGGTTAGCGTGGGGTCACATAACTTCCTATGTTTATGAACATACATAATTTATAGAATTCAATAATGATTTATAAATAAAGAAATCATTATAATAATTAAATCATAATTAAAATCAATTTATATGTACAAAATCCTTGAACCAGTCATCAAATGATGCATAATGATATTGTCAAATTTGATACTCAGTCGCAAAAGGCATCTCTAATTTTATCTCATTAAGGTGTTTCTTGCAAATTATAAAACTATGTTTAAATGATCTACTTATGCAAACAAATCATGTACATGTTAAACTATAAAAGTGATAAGACACTTACTGTATTAATGGTGAAACTGATAGAGTATTGAACAAGATATATTGATGTGCTTGTATCCAATCGATGTTGTCCATATAAAATATGGTTCCTTCACCTACTAGACCATCATGAATCCAAAATGTCTTATCTAATTTTTTTTTTCAACATTCATAAGATATTATGTAGAAAACGTAGTACACTCTTACATCAAAAAACCATTTGTTATTGATTCCTTTGGATGAGTTCTGTTGAGTACAAATTGTTTCAATGTATTCAAATACTGCTCAATAGGATACATCCTCATTAATGGAACTGGACTAGCATCCATTTCATCTTCAGTTATGTGACCTTTCATGTGAACTGTAACCTTAAAAAATTTAGGGGGAAATAGTTTCTCAAAGTGAAAAAGTTTAAGCACCATTCAGCCATGAATATTATTTAAATCACTAATTCATTGATTTCTTAAAGAAAGTTTTCTAAAAAATTACTCATCTCAATCAATGGTTGAACAAAATTTGGGGATAAAAAATCACAAATTGAGATTTGAATCAGCAGCTATAGTAGTATGTGATTGCCATGACTTTTAAACCCTTGCAATGTCCTTCTCGTCAGATTCACACACTTTGAAATATTGGAAGAGTAACCATCAGTCCCCTTGAGCATCATTAAAATAGAAAGAAGTGTCTCTATCTTTGTTGTAGTCATGTAATACGATGCAGTACACATATATGCCTTGTTTCCCTCAACTAACTATAAATAAAACTGATTCCTTAATCCCATTTCTTCCAAATCATGAAGTGAATTAACATGGTCGTTTGATTTTTTACTAACTCCTAAAATGGACCACAATATATTATCATATGCATTTTTTCAATGTTCATGACATTCAAATTATTCCTTAGCCTGTTAGTATTCAAATAGGGGATATTGTAAAAAGAATGTTTCTTTTCCAATTGTGACATCACTATCTACCAACACCAAGAATATTATGTAATGGATGAGCCACCAAACCCAGAAATACATATACCATGTAGTTGTTTTCTTGATCAATCTGTGATAAAATTTCGACTCCTGTCTTGATCTTTCTTTTTGGGATGAACTCTCTAGAACCATAAATTGTCACTCTGTACTTTTTGAACCTATGATGACAGGGGAGGAAACATATGAGTCCCTTTTATGACCATTTTTTGGAATGTTTAAGCCACAATGATTTTTTACTTTTATTTAAATAAGGGAAAACCAATTCCCCTTTCGTACTCAATCCTGATAAATTTACAAAAGCCAGGAAGTCATTGATTGTCCAAATTAAAGAAGACTACAGTTTGAACATTCCATTCATTTCACAGTCATAAGTCATCATACCATCACCCCAAAATTCATTCAAATCATCGATAAATGGATGATTTTAAACATCAATCTTATACCCTAAAATTTTATATCCATAAATAAGAGTGGAATGTAATATAAATTGTTTCTTCAAAGAATTCCATAGAGAAAGATTATACAGAATCAACACCATGGTCCATGTGCTATCAGTTTCACCAACCATAGACCTGAATGGATTGAAAACATCTACTGCCAACCCCAATATAATGTTACGAACATCCTTAACAAAGTTGGGGTGTCTCTTATGAAAATCCTTCCATACTTGAGAGTCTTTCGGGTGGGTTAACATATCACATTCGCGATTTATTTCCACATGAAATCACATTAAATTAGAGACTTTAGATGACATAAAAATTAATTTTCAAACTTGCCTTTTGGGGAATGTAATACATTTTCTTTATGAAAATCATTTTTCCCTATTTCGAAGTATGACATTGATGAGTCTGATTTCCCCTGTTCTATTTCCACTTAGAAGAACTAGAGACCATACAAATGACCAAATAGGCAGTTTCTTTTCTAAACAACACACATCTATTTGGACATACATATATGGTCTCATATATATATCTTATGTTATTTGTCAACTTATGAGAAAGGTAATATGACTCAAGAATCATAGCGTCAATAGGAAGAACCGTTTTCTATAACACCAAAATCATGTCAAAAGATGTTTCTGACCACTTATTCAATGAACTCAAATTCAACAACTCCGCGATAAATGAAAATTTATTATAAGCAGTACAAACATGATATAATAATGTTTTTGCATCATCATGTTCTCCATAAAACCTCCTCAAATCACAATCTTCAATAGAGCACAAGTTTATCTCACTGGTCTCAACATTCTAGATGTCAATGCCTTTTACATACAACCTACATACCATTTTATTAATCATTTCTTGCATTGGATAATTATTCCATGCATAAACATCCATATGAACTGCATCTATATTTTGAAAAAGAATATATTCTTCCCCATGATGAGTCTAACTCTTATAATTTTTCCGAAATCCATTATAGAATAGTATCTCCTTCATGGTATCTTGTGTGAATTGATATCTGTTTGCACATTTTCTACATGGAAAACTAATATAGTCATTTCAAAATCCTCCATTGAACTCAATAAATTGAATAATGCACTTGAAATATCATCTAGAGGTTCGATTTATAAGATCAATCCGACTCATATCCATAATAATATCTGTATAAGAATCATTTACACAAGACTTCGTATTTCATGCATTTTTCATATCAAATATATTTAAAAAATATATTGGCCAATTGCATGTGGACCATTGATAAAATAAATATTTTATATAATTGAATAATAAAAAATATTATAGATAATGAAATAGAAGGTAAATACCCTGTCATCTCCACCATGTTGGTATGATAAATATAATGATGATTCTATATTCAAGAAGCTATATTGAGAATGAATTTGGTCTATAATTCCATAGAGTAAACATTTTTCATGAAACAAATCTTATAACCTGAATGCATATGTAGTACATGGAAAAATTAATCCAATACTAATCATAAACTATCAATCCTAGCGACTAAGTTAATGCCTACCAATATATAAACAAATATAATTTGTGAGGAAAGTAACCAAAATCAATTAGTGATGATCAATCTTCTCAATCATTAAGAAACTATATCTTTTTACAAATAATTTTTCACTCCCTCTTGGATTCACACTACCTTGGTGGAAAAATCGGTAGTAAAGATTAAACATCGATGATATCAATCAGTTTCTAATTTATGAAAAAAAAACTAATTTATATCAAGGATAACGTCAAATATATACAATTCCACATCAAATTAATACCAATCTATCTAGAATGAAGTTATCAATAGAGAATTTGTGGTCCATTGAATGTGATGCCATGTGCTGAGTCATAGGGTCCAAGACAGTGTTCCTCCTAGCCTCAAGCATGTATCCTTATATAAAAGATGTTTGTTACTAGCAGTAAGGGTCTGAATTTCATCAGTACCAAAAATATACCCATGGTAACAATAAAAAAATGGATAAACAATAACTTTATATAGTATATAATCAATGAAAAATCATAATCCATTATAGGTATCATAAGTAATATAGTACAATCCCAAATATCCACATTATGTTAGGTCAATAAAAGTGTAGTAAATAACAATAACGTGAAAAATATATTGATACATAACTCTAAATTCCATCCCAATTCTACCTTTAGAAAACATTATCTGTATCCTAGACCATTTCATCTGGCCTTTCCTTTGTATCCCAGACTATGAAGACTTTATAGGAATCGAGATTCCCATGCATTGTGGGAATATGAATGTAGTAGGAACCAACCAATTTGTTCTTAACACATGTGCAATGGTACACGAGTTTTGGTTTTTATAATGAATAAAAGTTCATGACCTAAAACACAAAACTGTGATTGGAGTGGTCATGTGCTAAACATACTTGGCAGCATGATGGAGATGTAGTTATAACAAAATTCATGGACTTAGTCAACCATAATATCATGTCATGTATTCCAAAACATAAAATGGTAAGAGTATCAAGAAAAACCATATATGTACATAAAATCCCATCTCTCTAATAGTTAATCCATAAGGCGAACACATTTGTACACTCCCTTAGGCCTTTGTATCCTAAAACAACGTCTCAAGTCTTGTCCTTGAATACCATCCTGCCCCATTGTAACACCAAGGTTCAGATTACATAATTCTACTATAACCCTATGTGAGGCTAAAAAAATACAATATACCCCATAATCTAACTCAACCCAATCATCATGGAGAATACAACATCTTATCAGGGTCCCCCTTAAGGGCTACTGATCCATCATGAGTACATCAGTAACATAGTTACGATGCATAGAACAACAAAATATAAAATATAAAATTTACATCACAATGGAACATGGAATATCATATAGATGAACGTCATATAATATTAATAATAAAAAATAGTATAAAAACACATGTGATCAAGCTCAATCATGGGTCTCATGGGCTGTAAAATCACCCACATGTGGTCAACCTTCAAACATTTTCTTATGGGACACACACACACACAGAGAAGGAGAAATGTGATAAAATCATGAATTATATAAATGTAATTACAAAAAACTTTAATATCAATCCAATAAACATACACATGGAATCTGCATTGTATGTTACATCCAACTTCATGTAAGGTGTGAAGTCTTCTCTTACACACACTCTAAACAGACATTATTTCATAATTATCCAGGCACACAAACCTATTTACACATTAAATTCCATTTAAAAATTTTTTATTCACACACAATATTCGTATAATCTTCATGCATGCCAAATTAGTGTTGTAAATTTCCCAAAATTAAAACCTTAAAACAAAAATTCTGGCATACCTGGTAGCGTGAAAAATTTGGAACTGAGGGAAGCTAGAGGTGGTGTTGCGAGGGGGAGGAGGGGTAGTAGAGGAGAGCTCGAGTCCAATTGTGTGTGGCGACGGAGGGGATAGGCAGTGACAATAGTGTGGAGTCATAGGAGGATGTGGTTAGGTGGTGGTGGTGGAATGAGGGAGGGGATCGGTGGTATGGCGGAGAGAGGGGACATGGGATGGCTTCGGTGGTGAGTCGGAAGAGTAGGAGGTGCAGCGTCATTGGTACGACGTCGCTGGTGTAGCTAGGGTGGGGAGGTGGTGCGGGGGAGCCGTAGGCGGAGGGTCTGCGAGAGGAAGGGGATGGGTGGTTGTGGGGTTGGGATAGGGATCATGGGAAGGGGCCCCAAAGTGTTTTTTTGAGAAGCCTTATGACTGCTAATGGCAGTCGCCCATCTAAGGGGCCTCCAAAACACCCTTTTCGAATAGTGAAATATTGATTGAAAACATAATGAAACTTTTTTTAGAGAAATATAGTTTTTTAATACATTTATTTATCTTTCAAATGATTTTTATTATCTTTATAATAAACTAGTAAACATTGAATTTAATTATACATGTTTCAAAGATATAATGTTAATAATTTATTCAGTAATTCTCCTACCCACCAATTTAATTCATAGTTTATAACATTCATGTTTAAATAATTATATTTTAATAATGTATTGTGTATCATTTAAACCCAATGTTACATACATTCAAATATATCAAAATGATTAAATTTATATATATATATATATACATTAATATCTTGGGGGTTATATTTTCTTCTAATATTTGTTTTTATTGTTATATACTCTATAGAACATGATGTTACTATTTTAAAATCTTGAGCGGTTACATTATCCCCACCATCAATAAATTACATCCTTGGAATTTTTACAAACACATGGATGTAAATGTGTCTATATTTGAAAATTCATTTTTGAAAACCTCATATTATAAAAAATGTTACCAAAAACTATTCCTAAAATAGGTATAGTGAAATGTGAAAGGTTATTCAAAATAAAGGATAACAATACTTTTAGGTAGGATAACATAGGTCGAAATTGAGATATGGAAATGTAAGAAATGTTTTATACCCAAATAATGATGGAATATGATATAAGTCTTTCATCACAAGATTATTAATGATCAATAGAAAGACCCCAAAAACAAAACCTTTAATATGTGATAATTCAAATGACCATTGATTCATCGGGTGTGAAGATAGTAATATAAAATTTCTATTTCTCGATTATTTTCCTAATGTTGAGAAATTATTTTACTATATAACAATATAAGGAAATATTCCTAGTTGATATATTTATATTTCATAAGCACATTTTCATCCTTTTTTTTCCTCAATATATGTCCACTTCTTCTTATACTCTAGTAAATGGATATCCAAAAATGACTTTTTTAACTTGAAGCACTAGAATTAATGTTTAACTAACAACAAGATCTGTAAAACATTGACAAGCCATTCCACCTAGTTCATAATATTTTCGAAAACCAATATTGTAATCATAATTTGTTAATATATGAACCTCAATAATAACACTACTTGTTTATAATTAATATTTATTCTTCTGGTTTTTTAAGTAAAAATAATGATATATTAACTAGAGCGTCGCATATTCTAGTGGTAGGGATTATACAATTATCATTCACTATTTGTCTGTTTAAGCCTTAAGAACATTCCCAAATGCAATGAGGTGTCACCTTGTAAGTGGTTTTTTCAGTTTCTAAAATCATATTAATATAATTACTATATCATTCCCAAATTATTATGACCCATAATTAATATAACCTCAATGATACGATAAACCATAAAGGTTACCAATACCATTAATATTAAGTATAAAAAATGTAAGGGAATTATTTCTCAAATAATTTTTTCACATACTAACCAATGTGTTGTATTCTAATAAATGTATTCAAAAAATATCCTTAATCATGTTATCCTCCCACAATAAATGTTTTAAAAAGGTGTATTTAAGACATTTACATATTGTAACCATTAAACTCATAAACCCATGATGGTATCCAGAACACTTTTGATAATAAATAAATATATTCATAAAATTTAACACAATACATACATGTTCCATCATTCTTATGAATAAAATTACACTAGTAAAAACACTTCTAAAATTTAATTATTGAATCAAAATAAATAAATACTTAAACCATTTTACTTCAATATATTCCATTTCTTATTATAAATGTTATCATTTAGATAATGTAATTGACTTGAATATTTCCCATATTCCCCATAGTATAAACAAAGATCTATAAATGGATCCAAATGATGAAATTTATTTCCTTCTATTATACTATTTATTTTTTCTTTTGTAATACATTTCTATATTACCTTATTTTATACACATAAAGCATTTTACATTCCATTTAAACACTTTCTTGGTTTTCTATTTCCATATCTACGATTGGAGAGAAATCGAGCATTCATTCCTCCATGGTTACAACCACTCTAACTCTTAGATAAATTCATACTAACATTCTTTGTTGTTTCTGAGAGTTCATTATGGATTAGGTTATTAATCATATTTTGGGATATTTGGTAAGGAATAATCTTGATACATTTAACTCCTATCATAATCCCATCTTCTTTATCATAGTTGCCACATTTTTCATCATTTTCAATGTGAACATGATTTCATCATTTTCCATCCACTAAATAAAAATGAAAACATATTGTGAGAAACAATATTTATAGTGTGAAATAAAATGATCATGAAAAATAATTTATAGGTTATCGAAATAGTGAAACTTCATTTCAAATATAAGACAAAAAAGGCTTCACCTTGGTCATCCGTTGTCATTATGTACTAAAATCCTAAAAAAATTATTTGTAATGAAAATTTTAATTATACAAAGCATTCCTCTATAGTGTTTTAAAACATGTTCGTAGTAATGACTGTTGTCTTATACCAAGGAACACTCAGGTCATGCCCAACCCAACATTTTTGAGTAATTACTACTAGGTATATTTTTTCCAGACACACATTTACTTATAGTATATAGACTAGGATGCATTACTAGCAAAGACCATATAATCTCTACCTTTCCAAAACTTTTGGATTTTCTTACATATCCGTTAATATTGTCATATGATTATATTCCATAATCTATATTTTACTAAATCATGTTCCCAAAGATTCTACAAAAATTATAATGATACCAAAAATAACAACAATAATCCAGGTAGCCTTGGCTGATATCTTCTTTATTACATTGGTATATGTCAAAAAGAATCACATCCCAAAGAAAAAAAAATATTTTAATAGTATTTGAAAACAAGAAATATATACATTTATTATATTATATTGAAGTGAAAAAAATTACACAACAATTTTTTTCAAGAATATATTTATTAGCTATTGCAAATCCTTACATATCATTCCTAGTACACTTCTTGGATTACAGGGAAAATAAATCAAATAAGGCTGAGCTCAAATTCTCAGTTAGGGATAATTACAAGATGAGTTATCATGAATCCCTTTGATTATTAAACATGTAAATATAAATAATATAATAGACATCACATTTAAATAATTTTTCTACCATAATTAGATAATTCATAATTAATATTTTATGTAAAATAGATGAAATCAACTTCCACTTAATCAAAAACTTTACGATCATGATTATATAGGAGATAACCAATATATAATGGTAAATAATAGAAAACACATGACATTTAATCAATAAATTGAGAAGGAAATAAATCCATAAATAATATATTTACAAAAATACCATAAATAATGACAACTACATTTATAATGAAGGAAATTACTTACAATTGGATGTCATGATCTCATGCATCATGATACCTATACTGTCAAGACCATTCACAAGAATGTTTAAAATTGATGGGTAGGTTTACCCAAAAATCACATTTTATTATGTTTATCCAACTTATTCATCACATTAGACTACTGATGCATCAATAGGCTATCTATAACTAGGTCCATCCCATATCAATATAAACAACACATTCCTCAAACATCGAATGATAGATTTAATTTTCAAACAACGTGCCTTGACCAGAAATTTCTATATGATGTATAGAATACATATTAACAATAATTTTCATATTCAATCATATAAATTTCAATGTATAATGCCATATATATAAATTATATATGATTTATTAAATAAATATATCCATGATAAATAATATGTATATTTATGGCCAATCTAATGTCTAATGGTAATAAGAAAGTGAATATTTCATGGTAAATTTAATCATTATAAAAATTAATCAAGAATACAATGTTAATAATTTCCCTAGTAAAACTGATCTGAATCAATATAGATAAATAATAAGTATTATTTTAATACCATATATCCCAATTTGATCATAAGAACTATAAACCATTGGTGACATTGATGAATAAAAATACCCTAAAAATGTCACTAAAAACATTCTTAAGGAAAATATATATTTCACTACCCTAAAGTTCAAAAAATATGTTGAAAATTGTATTCATTGATAATATACTTTGAATCTAATAAAAAAATTTCAAAATATTTAGTTTTCATGATAAAGAGAAATTCCATAAATGTTGTTAGAAAAACATTCCTTTCACACTATCATAAAAAAAGGATAAAGAGAGCCTTGTTCGGAAAATGAAATGAATATTAATTTCATGATGTTTTGAAAAAATTCATCCATTGGTCAAGATTTATTTAATAAATAATTTTTATACTGTAAAAAAATTGTTTTTTAAATATTTGATGTTGATGAATTTTGTTTTTCAACCGAATATAGAAATAAAGTCATATTTCTTAAAAAATATTTTCACAATAATTTTAAGTATGAATGTTTAGAAAATGGAAATACTATATAAATATTTTATGAATTACTATATGAGAATAAAATTATTTTTTAAGACATTTTTAAAATTATTTTATTCAATAGAAATTCAATTATAATTTTGATTTAAATACGATTGAAACATAAATCTATTACAAATGGTGTATTTTAAATAACAACCCCAATGAATGGAATAATATAAAATGATACATTAAATATAATCAATATAAAAATATTCATTGTATAACATATCATGGAGGCAGTAGATACACCTTATAAAAGAGTATATGTTTATAACCTGACATATATCCCAAAGAAGACAATTTGAGATGATCAACCCTTACAATGATCAAAACATTAAAGTGAGAATTAATCATTCAATAAATTATGTTCTTTAAAAATAATATATTGATAATTAATTATATAGATAATATAATAATATCAAATATAGTGAAGAAGTAGTATAACCCAATGAACAAAATTTGAGTTATGAAATTTTTTTGCTATGTAATTTTTAATAAAAATATATTTAGATAAATCAATTAAAATTTAAACATCTAATAAAGTGAATTATATATGATTTGTGATATTAATGGTAAATTATGTTTCATATACACCATAAAAATGAAATTTTTTACATAACATTACAATATGTCTCAATAAATAGAAATTGGGATTAAGTCCCTTACCTCACACTTCCTTTTAATAGAATATTCATTGAACTAATTTATAATGGTTTGAATAATGTATTTGAATTATTATAGAATAATATTAACATTTCTAATATATTAAATTATCCCATTAAAACATTTTACCTCCCATTTGATAATAACATTTCATTATTTTCATTATTTCAAGGGTTAATTGACATGTTTTCTCATATGTGTTTTGACATGAATTTTTAAAATATTGAACATATTATATAGTTACATAATATAAATAATTATATTAATATTATAATGTTATTTACATATATTTTTATAATCATCATTGAAATTTGAACTTGGAGAATGTTTCACATCGCTTCATGGAGATGGTAGGTCGTACATACACACGAGTGATGATATAATTTTCATAATAGTTAAAAGGGTAAAAAAGTCAGATATATGTTATTTTTGAGAAATAAATATAATGTTATATATTTCACATATATTTAATAAATGATTCATTATTACCTTCCATGTAATGTGTAATTGAAAAACGAAGCACATCACTTCATGGGGAGGTAGTCTGTCGTACACAAACGAGACATTATCATATTTTAAATGGAAGGAAATGTAGTAAGGTATATATGATATTAAAATTTAAGAATCATAATAATATCATAAATATCATATACATGATTTAAATAAATTATTATATCCATCCTTGAAAGGTGGTAATGAAAAATGATTTATGTCGATTTATGAGGTGGTAGTCCCCCTATACACGATCTACGATTTGATTTCCCATTAGATAAATGATGAGATGGATATAAATTGTGATATTAACATAAGAAAATATAATATTATGATATATACTATTTTTATTATAATATAATGGATGAATATTATTTATATGATATTGAAGAAGAAATAAAATAAAAATGATTTTTAAGAACATTGCCTCTTCTACAAACAACCCCTTTAGCATTGCACTAAAATCCTCACTAGGGTGGATTTATGATAAAAAAATTTATATGATGTTGGTTTGGGAGTATTAATTTATAATGGAGAGTTATTATACAAAACAAATGGATTTTGATGTTTGAAGAATGGAGAATAGGGGATGGATCTTTATAAGTGGGGGAGAGGACAAAAATTATGTTTTTTTAATGAAATCAGTCACACCCACGTTTGTTTCATTAAAAATAATAATACATTGATCATTAAATATAAATAGAGTTGATAAGGTCTATATATGGTCATATAATGAGTATTTTATAAGTATTTAGATCATTTTAGCCCTTATCATTTTAGTTTAACAACTCAGTAAAATAGTTGTTCACTTAACCATGGTGATTAAATTTTACTGATTTCAAAACACGTAATGGTCAAAAATTAATCTGGAATTGTTAGATAGTACAAAATATTTTTATTAATAAAAAATTAATCCTTTTTACAAATTCAATTAAAAATTTTGGTGGAATATATTTTAAAATTATACTCGCAGACATGTGGAAAAAGTGGGTTTCTTAAGTGAACATTATCAAAAGTGTAGAAAGTTTTCATATACCATTTCTATAATATATTTATTATATTGACCTAATTTTTTTGTTATAATATTTTCAAACAAATTATACTATGTAAAAAATTTATATTAATGTTTATATTTGAAAATAAATAAAATGAAAATGTAGTTTTCTATAAAAATCAGTTTTTTCAATATTCATCAAAAAATAAAACATTTCAGAAAAATCCAAAAAATTAACCCTAAGATAATTATTATATTATTTTTAAAAAAATGATGATTATTTGATAAAATAATATTCATAAAATAATTAAAAATTTATTTTAAAATAGTTGAGTAAAATTCCATGAAATAGCTTTTTAGGAAAATATAGTTTTTTAGGCAAATATATTTTTAATTCAAATTATTATTTTATTCCTAATAAATATATAACCAATTAATCAATTTCATTCATTGGTAAACCATATAATTTTAATAATTTAGTTATTTTTATTCACACTACCTAATTTAATGGATTTGTTATAATGTTTACTTTTTAAATAATAAAATTTGATAAGAGTATTGTGTTTATTTATAATCCATTTTTTGTGCACTGCAAGATGTAAATGAGATTGAATTTATTTTAAAATTAAATATATCAAAAGGTCTCTAGGTGTTACATCCTATTCAATTTTTTTTGTTTTGTGTGATACATGTAATCTAATATAATGTTTCATTTTTAAAATATCACGGTGTTACATTTTAGATGTGATATTATAATTCTAGATGTATAAGAATATATATTAATTATTATATATAAACACTGAACCAATCATAATAGTAAACAATAAATGTTTTTTATGAATAATTAATGGTATCGTTATGTGGAGACGATATGTTGTATGTACACACATGCAATAATTTCAATTGCTAATTGATTGCAATGAGGGTGAATAATGGTTATTTCATAATAAAAATAACATTTCAGTATGATGAGGATATTTATGTTTTTATTTTATGATACCATATATTTATATTAATTGGAGAATAAGTGTAAAATAAATTGATCATTTAAGTATATTACATATTATTTGAAAGAAAATATTTAAACCTCCTCCTAAGTGCCCTAGAATTTGTCTTTTCATGTAGTATAAGTATATATGAAAATTATAGAACACCTAAAATTTATAAATAATTTACCACCATGAATAAAATTTCATCATGATCAAAATTACTATTAATATTAATTCATAACTAGTTTTTTGACTATGTGAAAACATAATGGACTTTTCAGAACAAGAGAATAACATTTTGTATCATTATTTGATTTATATAATATATAAGTAATTTTCATAGAAAAGTGTCTATTAAAAAACTCAATTTCTAGCCTAGTGTGATAACAGTATAATTACCTTCTTCAAATAATAATTAATATGACAAAATTATGGCCTTATCATTTAGTTTAAACCTAGATTAACCAGATTTTCCATTTATCGAGGCTATACATTTTACCACGGTTACAATTCATATTTAAAAAAAAATAAAAGTGGTATTTAACTAATTTTAACCACATAACTCCAAAATGGATTCCTTGTTATAAAAATAAATACTTATAATTATTAAAAATTAATTTTCAACTATGTACAAAATATTTAATGAAAAATGTTTTTTAGAAAAATACATTTTAAGCATTAAAATTGGATTATTCTTATACTATTATTAGACATGATATTAAATTAATTTTATATTTTTTTATTGAATATATAATATTTTATTTTCATTTAAAATAATTTACCAAAAGTGATAAATATAATTAATTAATATAAAATTAAAATTCACTCACAACATTATTTTTTCAAAAAAAAATTCGTTTTTATTCAATGTGATTTCTATTTTCATTTATAACAAACTGAAAACCAATGATATAATTTAATTATTATGTAACCCAATTTTTTTCATAATTTAGTTATTCATATTCATACCTTCCAATCCCAGAGCTATGTGAAAAATTGTCACTTTAAATAATAATATTTTAACAGTATCCCACAGTTTATTTAAACTTGGTGTCACTTATAACTCTAGCTATCATTGTAATTAAAATAATTTAAAAAATAATATTCCATAAAAAGTCATGGTGTTAAATATTTCCACAAAAAATTTCAAATAACATGTGATGTATTATTGAAAAAAAATGGAACCCTCCTACTAAATTTAGATGGATTCTCTATGGTAGTTTGGCTAGGAACATTAAAACTATCACTTCATTAGAGGTAACCAATGATTTTATTACTTTAAATAAAATAATTTATATTATTTTAATAATTTGTTTAATCTCAAATAAATCTACAATAACCAATTTTTGATTCATTGGAAGTATGTTTTTATTCATATGGAATCAAGAAGTGACATCCAACTTTCCAATATT
Source organism: Viscum album (assembly GCA_963277665.1). Classification (NCBI taxonomy): domain Eukaryota; kingdom Viridiplantae; phylum Streptophyta; class Magnoliopsida; order Santalales; family Viscaceae; genus Viscum; species Viscum album. The sequence continues at coordinate 282,966,556 of OY728153.1, read as the reverse complement.
TCACTAAAATAAGTATCACATATTGGAGATTCATTAACTCTTCTTTATCAACATATAATTGGTACATGAATGTGAGAAATTTTGTTCAGTGATATTTAAATATTCGAGTATTATGGATTATTCAATGAGAGGAAAAAACACAATATCCATCAAAGGATTTTTTCTATTCATTTTATTATTTTTTCTTTTATAATATTTCATTAAAAAATACATTTTCTCATAAATATTTTTTGTGGTTTGAGTTTTTTGTGGGAAATACAAGTTTTTTCAAATTTATGATATAATACAATGTATACTTAGATCTCTACACTATGAATATACATTTTTTAAATTGAGAATATTAGTTTCTATTTGGAATAAATATAGAGTGTTAAGATCATTACAATGTTGTGATACTATGACATGCATATTGTATGATTTAATTACATAAAACAATTGGTGATATTTTTATTTTTTTTAAACCTACTAGTAGTTGAATTTAAAATGAAAACTAATATCATTGTGAAACATTTATGAATTTTCCTATCTACTAGAAATATTACTGATCATTATAGTGATACACATGTTTATCCCCATATCACTCGAATAACATATTAAAATAATATTTTCATAATTAATTGTGATTATTATAAATAATATTTAGCATTATTGTTGAATTGTAACTCTTTACAACCCAATAAAATGATCATCCATGTATTCTATTGTGCTAAATTTGTTGATGGCATGATTAATTTCACAAGAAAATATGAATACAATTATATGGGTCATTGGTTTGAGGAGTTTACAAACCTTACTAATTCATATCCATGAATGTAATAATATTGTTTTCAATATTTTTGTTATCTTCTTCAAAATGTTGGATGTGAATAATTCTCTAAGTATGGAGGAACTTTTTAAAAACTATTTAAGTGGTGTTTCATTTGTGTATCATCTTAAAACCCATTCTTTTATCTACTTTCCTTTACAAGAACATGTGATATCAACCTGAAATATTAGAAATTATGAAATTTATGGACCTATCACAGGTAATTAGTTAGTGTCCCCATATTTTTCTACTAATAATTAATAGTAAAATTTCAGAAGGAAATACTATTCCATTTAGTGTAGTGTCTGTTTAAAATGTTACATTTAGTTTATAAATATTATTCTAATATAAATTATTGACACTAACTCCATGAAAGTATTTTTATCTAGTTCCTAAAGAATTATGTATTCAATAGTGATCATGTTCATGTTGATTTATGGTTATTTTTAAATATTATTCTCATATTATTATTTTAAATCTACATTATCAAACTCAGTTGATTTTTTATATGCAATTATTGCCTTGAAAAAAATAAAATTACCCTTTTTTATTCTTAATTTAATAGTATTTGAAAAATTATTTCTAAGAATATTTATACTATTTGAGTTTGTGAATTTCAATTTTTGGGTGACTTATTTTATATATTGATTGATATTCCCCTAAATGATTATATAAGTACTTTTTTTTCTAATTATCCATGTTTAAATGAAATTTAATGTCAACATTTAATGTAAACTTCCACAAACACTTTCTAATGAAATATATTGTATTATTTTACTATGTATAATGGTTATAAATTTTGGTGTTCATTCCCCAATTTTTGAAATTCCAATTGTCCATTGAAGATTATTTTGAACAACAAAATTGAAAATTCAATTTTAACTCAAATATTTTAAAATTTTCCCCCACGTTGAGATTTAACATAAAGAACAATGTTATGTTTTGATTGTTGGGGATGGGTATATTTTTATGTTATGTTATATTTCATTGTAAACATGTTATTGTTCCATTAAAAGTTTTCAGTAATTGTTGTTATTAAGTATTAATTGAGAATTTTATGTGGATTTTAATTTTTCATAATCATGAGTACTGTTTCAGCATAATGAGGAGGTTTATTTTTGAATTGTTCTATTATGGTAGGTAAAATTATATATTTATCATACCAATTTAAAACTAATAAATCAGTGAAAAATGATTAAACCCAAATGGAAGGTGTGAACGTAAGCAATAAAAGAAAACGAAACATATGTAAAACTAATTCAACAAATGGGTTTTGGAAAAAAAATATTATATGATCCAGTAAAAGGAAACATAGAAAATAATTATAGATGGGTGGGTGAAATTTTATTTGAATTGGTGATTTCAAAACTATAATATCATGATGTGTGATGTGGTTTTTCATTTTGATTTTTGATAAAATCCTCCTAAAATGGTTGATAAAAGATTTACCATGTATAGGAAAGGTCACGTGAGTGTTTTGGGGTTTTAAGGAGTAGTAAAGAAGGAGGATATTCCAATCTTAGTTGAGATAATAGTTTATGCATTGTTAGTATTAACTATATTCCAAATTCATTTGGCATATAGAATGGGGTAAAATGAAGGGAAACTCTAAAGGGTGACCCAGTAGTTCGTGTGAATTGAGATCCCCATGGATATTGGCGATCCCCTGACCACATCATAGTTTTTCAAACTATGCAGGTGGGAAGGAAATCCTTGCGGCTTATTTTCCTCTTGGACATAGTGAACCATGCCATTAGTGCATAGTTAATCCAACCATGCGGCCAAATCCACATTCCTATTAATAATGGGGAAATTCAAATTTTTCCCATTATGTATTAGAGGTTTTTTAACTGATGTTTCATCCCTTTGGACCCCCAGCATCATAGATGATGAACCAACAACGTCCTCCTCCCCCTTTAGTGTTTCTTATTTTATTCTTAGGTGTTTGGAACAATGTTAGTTGTGAATTGAAGCTATGGGTTAGTCATGAACAATTTTCCACCAATTTTTTAAATGAGCCTTGGTATATTGTTTCTTCTCCTCCTGAATCTACAATCCCTTTTCGTCCAAGGTTTAATTTTCCAGTGAGATTTAATGAGTTTTAGTTCGAATCAAGGGTTGTGTTTGGGTGACTAGTTCCTTATAATCATGGGGTAGGTAGTGTACATGATTTTTCTCATGGTCATATTGTTTTATATGTGTATTTTGTGATTCAAAGCTACAGTCTTTATCTATTTTTTATTCTTGATTTATGAAGGAAATTTGGTCCTTAATTGAGGTGTGAGACACTTTACGAACCCTATTGGGTCCGTTGATGACTTGATAACGGACTGAGGTCTACCCATGGGGTACCTCAACCATCATAAATTGTTAAATATTTTGTTAAACATTGAGATAGGTTAATTATTAATTTTAATTGGATGTGAATTTTAATCTAATATGTGGGTATGGTTAATGGGGTAATTGAGTTGTTTACATGTTAGGTTTTTTAAAATGCCCAAGAGGCTTTCAAAATAGATTAAAAGAATAATTTTGGATTATATTATAGAAATTTTTTTCAATGAAGGAAACTTATATTTTGAATGTTTTTAATTTTTTTAATGGTTTTCTTGAACTCAAGTTTACATGAAATAGATTTTTCAATTGGGTTTCAAAATTTGATTCTATTCGGAGGGTGGTGGCGGCTTTTGTGAAATAATTTTTTAACCCTTTTATGTTTTTGATTGAAAAGGTTGGTCATAAGACTTGTTTGGTTTTTATAATAGGAAGACCCATGTTCTTACGTGTGTCTTACATGGGTTTTATAATGATGTTTAGTTTTGGTATTTCAGGACTTGTGTAATGGGTCAGGATTTGATGAGAAATTTGATAATAAATGATCTTTTGGGACCATGAGAAATGTTTTTTTAAAATAAAGAAATTTAAATGGTTAAAGGTGTATAATTATTCATTAAATGGTTTGAAAATTTTTAGTTTTTTCATTAAATGTATAATAGCATAAAATGGGTAAATTTGAAAATATATTTGAGAAGAATTCCACCATTATGAAGTGTATGAGTGGGTTATTGGACTGAGGATCTGCTCCCACATTCTATCTAGACTAATTCTCTATGCGCCACCTATGAATTTCATGATTAGGGTATTAGATAAGGCTCCTTATCATTAGGTTTTGAAAAATAGATGCTCTGTACCGCGTCGATGTTTTGTATGACTATAGTATTATATTGAGGATAATTATCTTTGTATCAGGAAAGAATGATTGTCTATACCCGCACATACATTTTTTTTTAAATTTAGGATGTTGGACTCAGGCTCTATGCTCCCACGGTATGTGCATGATATGGTCACCTAGACTGTTTTTCCAAGGTATGTGTTAAACATTATTTGATTCGTGAACACCCCTTTATGAATAAATGTGTCTTAAACCGTTAAAATATGTCTTAAGAACCCATCATGGGTGGATATGGTTAGTTAGTTTGGAATAAATAATAAATCATAAAATAATAAATTGGTTATTTAATAATATATTAAATGGGAAATATATTTCCTCTTTAACATGATTATTTACTACATGATTTTCTGAATACACTATTATACACGTGGGTAATTACTATTGACACGAATGGTTGTGGCCTACTGAGTTGTACTCATACCCTGCACAGGTAACCAAGGCACATGGGTACCCAGGAAGATGATACATTTTTCCAGTCACAAATTCAAGATAGGAACCCAATGGTCAGTTTATGTATGGGATGATGGGTGGAAGCATTAGCTTTCAGGACTGGGCTAAGACTTAGGACCATGTTTGGGATCTTTTTATTGTTTTTTTATTAGGGTTTTTATTTGTATGACTACTTGTCATGTAGTGTAGACATCTCATGGTAACATTATGTTTCACCGATGAAGTTTTTTTATTTATTCTTTGGTTGTACTATTTTACTATTTCATTTTGTTGATACAGTTATTGATATTATTTCGAATATGGTTTTACTCTAATAAGATGGTATAGTATCCCCATTGTCCTCAATTACCTACACTACTAGTCAATAACCTAGTGAATATGCGGAGTCATTGACTAGGTTATTTAATGACCCTACTATAATTTATATTATAGTTTGACTCTAAAAAGTCAGTATAGTATCCAAAATGGCCAATATAGTCTTCTACTACTATTCAGAATTCTTGGTCATGTGAGGAGGATCACATATGGTCATGTGGTGACCCATCTTGGGGAATTGGTTATAGTGACTACTAGGTTGGGGTTTTATAAAGTGTTATCATATCTACTATCTTTTTTCTATCTATTTTGAAAATCTAAATGGGATATTAGAATCATGCCAAATCTTTGTAATGACCTTGTTCATGGGTGCCATCAGCACCATGCATGGGGAAAATTCCAAGCTACTAGGGGTGAGAATTAATGGTCTTGTTTTTGGTCTCACCATTTTTTAATATTAACAACTTGAGTGGCACACCTAGATGTGATGTTTTTTATTTATGAGGTTTTATTTTGTTTCTTATTATGAAAATATAGGGTATGTGTGTTAATGAATCATGATAGGCACATATGATTTATAGGTCTTATTATATACATTTAGATTGATATTTTATTGATATGTGTATTTTGTTTGTTTAATTATGTTTTATGGTTTCTGACTTCTGATCTCTCTTTGAAATACTGGTAGATGAAAGAAAATTAATATGAATTTGATTAATGGTGTTATTTTTTAAATATTGGGTAAATAGATGGTTTTGAATGTGAATTGTCATATTTTGAAATTTTAATGTTACTTAGTGATGGATTTGTAATGATGTAAATTTTAGGGACATAAGTATTGAGTATCCCAGGGGTTTTTTTGACCCTTTTATGGGTGATTAGGTAGAAATAGTTCCTTAGTTTTTAGACACTGGGTTATAGGCTGTGAGAAATTGGTTGGGGTCATCAGGCTTGATGGGAATATTGTATGGTTTCAATTATGTGTTAATTGTACCTTCAGTTATGTTGTTACCATGGATTGTGAGATTATGTCTAGTAATGTGGATGTAGTGCCCATTGTGCGTTGAAACCATTCGAGTTATATTATTGAACATTGAGTGGTTTTTTAGATTGTTTTGTCAGTGTATGTGGGAATGTATCCTTGGTAAGGGGCCTATATTAAATGGATTCATGGGTTGTTATTCAGTGTATCATTGGGAAAGGGGGTAGGAGTGCCACACTTGAGAAGCTAGTAGATTGAGGTTTGAAGGGAAAAAATTTGTGGTTGTGCTAGTGGGCTTCCTAGACATGAATCAAATTTAGGGAGTTATGTCATTTGAACCATGAGGCTGACCCATGATTGATGTTTTCAACGATGATAGTGATTTTGGGTGTGTATGGTATGGGTGGATTTTTTGTATTCCAATAGGGGAGAATAGAGATAGTTTTCTAGAGTGGGTTTGGTATAGTGGGAAAAGTGTGAAAGTTAATGTTTTTGGAGATCTGACTTTAGTTGTGTTCATGCTTGGTGGTTTTTTGTAATCGACGGTAACATAGATTGAGTTCAGTATATTGTTGTATGGGCCATAAAATTTGAATCATGAGCGCGTTCTTCAATGGTGGAATCCGTGAATGGTGGATGCCTTTTAATTTGGGTAGTGTTAATGGTTATGCCTTGGTTTCCTTTTTTAGGGAAGCACTTGAGTGCTTTTGGTTTGTTATGTGATCAATTACAGAGGAAACATGAGAATTCAGGTTTCTAGCCCATCTTTTTTATGAAATTTAATAAATAACATGATGTTGAGTTTGGGCTAACAAAACAAGGGTGACAAAAGAGTTGATGGTCATTTTTTGTGTGGAAGTGACACATGGTGTGAAGGGTGGTCATGTAGTTGATCTTATTTGTGAAATTGTTTTCGAATATGGATAGTGAGAATACATTTAGTTTGATGAGACTGGGGGACCAAGAGGCATGGTTATTTGTTTATGTGGGTTTTTGGATCTAGCATCGATGATGTACAACCCCTGTGATCTATAGACATTTTTAATGGGTTTCCATTAGTATGTTTTTGACCTTGAGGGTTCTGATGTGGTCCAGGTGTGGGAATATGTTGGGGAGGCATGATGACATTTTATACATGGGAATAGGTGTCTCAAGATAATAACTTTTCCTTTCATGGATATCAATGAGAGAATCATTGGTTGTGAGATATACCATTAATTTTTCATCTGTCTGGTGGATTATTGTGTTTCCATTGTGAATATACAATGTTCTGATAAAATAAATTCATGGGTGTGGAAATGGTGTTGTCAAATAAAATTTTGAGGCACACCTTCTTGGTAGGGTTCATAAAACCATGGTGAGTTTTGGTTGGGAACCCCACCTAATTATGATGGGGGTACTAATGAGACATTTCTGGTCAAGGATGAGTTAGGATTTATAGTGGTTCAATGTGTCCCAATCATGAGAGGTGACATTGGTAATGAATCAGTTGTGTTGGCTTTGGTGGATGACAAATAAGTATATATCCAAACATGATATGATCATTCCCAATAACATCACATCATCCTGGGTACACTAAAGGAGTATTGGAAACAAGTGGAGTTTCTTAAGGGTTTTTTTGGTAGGGTGGAGTACCTATTGGAGAATGTGTTCATGGTGTATTGTAAGTGAATACATCGGGTCGGGGGTGAACCACTAACCATATCTAAATGTGATTTTTATGGTCTTTACATGGTTTTGAAAGAATTATGTTCAATTATTGGGAGTCAGGGATAGGATATGGTAAATGTTTTGTTTTTTCCCTTGTGAGGGATGGATTTCCATGTCCACTTCTTCAGTTTTTTAGTGTTATTATGTGATCATTTTCGGTTGTAATTTTTTAAGGAATTTCATTAAAATGACACTCCTAATATAGAGAGCGTTATTTCACTCTTAGATATGTAGAGTAGATATTTTGTTGTACATGGTTCCATCATGATGCTAAATAGAAACCTATGAGGTACATATTCAGATTCCTTGATAAGGCCATGTGGGTCATGTTTCTGTGGGTTTTGTAGAGCACAACAATAGTTTAGGGGGTAGTGGATACCCTGATAGTGGTGTTTTAAATTTTTTTGGGATAATCTATGGTAGGTGCATCAGATGGTGGTGGTATGCTTTAATTTATAAGTTGATATGGGTTGGTGAAGTGTTAATGGGCCAATAGTTGGATTTGGGATTTTGGAGACGAGTTGGTCGGGATGGTCTGACACAACATAAGAAAGAGAATGAAAGTGGTGTGTTATTAACCACCTTCTATCAATTTATTGAATTTATAAGTGTGAATTTTTAATTGAAATGGATTTTTAGGAAGAAAATTATTATCTTTAGTTAGTATATAGATTAAGGATTCCCATCCCATATGGGTGGTTTCAATATTAGGAATGGAGGACAATATTAGTTAACACAACTATGGCTGTTTGGGTGCGGTGATTTGGGATACACATGGGGTGAATCATGGAGGATTGGGTTTGAGTATTTTGTGGCCTTATACCTTAGTACAGGTTACAAGAACTATAATATCATGATTATAAGACCGTGATAATAGTTAGGAGAACCATAGTGGGCATGTTCTAGGATGATGATGTGACCAATGTTTCGTGTTGGATAGTGTTCTGTATAATCTATATTGGTAATTGATTTTAGGAAATGATAAATGGATTAGTATTTGAGAGGTTAAATACTTGAGAGGATTGTAGTTCAATGGTTAGATTTAGTTGTTTGGATATAAAGTGAGGTTATTGGGACATTAGTTTTGGACTAACATAGGTCTATGGATGTGTTGAAAAAATATTCTCTTCTTTCGGTTGACCCCAGGTGTGTTGGCCCATTTGAAACATTTGGGGAGAATCAGGTTGAGGGTGTACAAATTTATTCTCCAAGGGTCGTCTAGTTCAATATTGATGTTTTATTATGCCATTGTTTCAATTTTATTTCCATTTATCTATCACAAACTTTTTTGTGGTTAGTGTTGTTGATGCTGAATTAATGTTGATGCATCATTTGAGGACCTTCGGGTTCTTTTTCTGGATTGAAATGAGAAAATTATTTGGTGTAGGACTATTTATATGGCTAAAGATTTATGATGGGATTGCCACGTTATGGAGAAATCATTTAAGATGGATGTTTCTAAGTAGTCACTATGTCCTAATCTTTTATCCTAGAGGCATGGTGACTCATGGGAATTTATGTTGAGGATGAGTTGTTAAAGGCTGGTGAGAATGTGATATCCTGTTGTTTGATTGGGTTTTTCATTTAATATTTGGTTTAACTACACTTAAATGGTTTAATAAAAGGTTTCACGTGGGTAGAAAATGTCTCAAGTGTGTTCTTGGGTTTGGGGAATATTAATGGAGGAAGGAACCCCAATTAAAAGTAATAGAATGATTGGAATGCAATTAGTAGTGTAGGGGTGACATAACTATGCATTCTGCGGGAGATGGTGAAGTGTTAGGAAAACCAATTAGGATGGACTAGGAAGTCATATCGATTTATATACTATTGGATAGTGGTTACCACATGGTTTTTGAAAACCACAAAAGTGGCTTGGTGAACTGTGTAGCTCTGTTTCCTCTTGGATAGAGAGAACCGCACGATTGGTGCACAGTTGGGTGCATGAGGTCAAACCATGCAACTTATAAATATAGGGAAATTCTCATTTTCCTTATCAAGAATAAATGGTTCTTTCCAAAAACAAATTTTAAAAAATAACCCCCAATAGCTAGGGTGAATAACCACCAACTTCCTCCTCCTCAATGGGTGTTTTTATTTCGATTCATAGGATTTTAGAGCATTATCAGTTAGTAATTAACTATATGGGTATGTCTTCCACTCTATTTACCCCCTTTTTCTTGAAAATTATTTGTATGTTTTTTAAAAACCTTCAAAATATGAAAACAAATATTTTTCTTGGTAGTACTTATACAATGTGTTTGAGTTCATTTTAGTTCGAATAATAGTTTTGTGTTGATGAGTGGTTTACTACAAGCATGAGGTTGGTGGTATATAAGATTTTTCCCGTAGAAATATTGTTTTATAATTGTATGTGGTAGTTTAAATTAACACAATTGTTTAATTTTTTTAATATGGAATGTAAATTAGGCCTAATTGTGAGGGGAAATACCCTTTATAGACCCCTCTGGGTCTGTTAATGACATGATACTGGACTGAGGACTTCCCTCAGAGTATGCTGAACCTCAAAAATAGTGATATAGTTATTTAAACATTAATGTAGTTTAATTAATAAATTGGATGGGTTGTGAATTTTAATTGGGTATTTGGGTATTGTTAATGTAATATTTTAGTTGATTATATGTTAGCTTTTTTAAAATAAACAAGAAGCTTTAGAAATGGTTTAAAAGAAGTGTTTTGGATTTTGATCAGGATATGGTTTTCACTTATTGAAAATGATGTTGTGAATGTGGATAATGATTCAAAAGGAGGTATTGACTTCAAAGAGACTTAAAATGGATTTTCTAATTTAAAAAAAAAAATTATTTGAATGGGTGTGTGTTGAATTTTTTTTTAAACGGTTCGATAACCCTTTTGTGGGTTTGATAGAAAATGAGGTTCATGGCCCATGTTTGATTTTCATAGAGGACGGCCAATGTCATTAAGGGTATATTCAATGGGTTTGATTATGATGGGTTTTTATATTTCAATTCATATGGAAGGTTTCATGATTTTTTTAGACATGAAATAATTAAATGTTTTGTTGTAACCATGATAAATTTTGTTATAAAATAAGAGAATAGAGATGGTTAATGGGGTATATTTATTAAATAAATAGTTTTTCAGAACTTTTTATTACAGTCTTAAATGTGTTATGGAATAATGGGGTTCAATTTGATAAATTATTTAAGAATAATGTCAATGTGGTAAATGGTATGATTGTGGTGTCGGAATAAGGCTATACTCATATAGGTCAGGCTATACAAATGTTATTGCCCCCACCAATGTATTTTATGATTATGGTATGGGATTGAGGATACATATATTTGGGTCCTAATAGACTGATTTTCTTGGACATGTAGATGTATTTTATGAATATAATATGTCACTAATGCTCCATATCGTTGGGCCAGGCTATAATAATGCTCTAGGCCCTATAAATATTTTTCCTGGTTTCGGATGCCGGACTGAGGATCTATACTCCTAAATATAGAATGGTTTTGGATATTGGACTAAGGTTCTATGCTCCCAATTTGAAGACCTGATATGGTTACCTATTCAAATTCTCTATGGTACATGGTTAAATTGATTTTATTAGTGAATTTATCTTTGTGACTAAAAACAAGTTACCCCTTTATGATATGTCTTAGGCTCCCATCATGGAAATAATGAGTTAGGTTGGTTAGATTTCATAATAAAACATAAATGGATAAAATTGTAAATTAATAATTTCTTAAATGGGAATCATGTTTTCTTGTTGATGTGTTTATTTAATGCACCTTGATTATATGTATACAATGTTTTAAGGAATGGTTATGGGTTTTGACACCATTGGTGGTGGCCTGCTGAGTGGTACTCACACCCTTCTTGGATTTCCAGGACACCTGGGTACCTGAGTAGATGTAACATGTTTTTAGGAACATGATTAGGCTAATAACCAAGTAATTGGTTTATGGATGGGATGGTAGGTCTAATTATTGTATGTTTGGACCAAGTATGGACATGGGACCATGCAATGGATATTTTAATGATTTCAGCATTCGATTTTTTTATCTGTATGACTGGATGACATGTAATGTATACATATCATGGGTACATTATGATTCACATGGAAATATCAGGGATTTTGTCTCTGGTTTTACTATTGTACTACTTTATTTCCTTCATGTAGGTTTTTATTATTATTTAGGTTGTGGTTTTACTCTGATGAATAAGTATAGTCTCCCCATTTTCCTTTAGAGACCTATTCTTCTCGTCAGCAGCCTCTTGAAAATGAGGAGGTGAATTTAAGGTCATGTGGTGGCCCGGTATGGGGAACCAGTTATATTGGCTACCGAGCCTTGTCATTATTAAAATAATATATGTAGTAGAAACTTATAATAAAACTATAGGGTAAAAAATGATTCATTAGACATACAATGTTTAAATTCATTTATAAAAATGAGTCTAAAACATACAATTATTTTAACACCACCTCTTAGTGGAATTAATTTGTAATTGATTGTTTTTTTATATTTTTTATTGAATAAGAAAAAAAATTCTGAAAATAAGGGGATGAATTTTAAACTGAGGAAGCTATCATTAAACTCAATCAAGAATATTTACTAATTAAAAAAAATCATGTAGTTTAAGAATGAATCATGCTAAAAATATCGATTATTTTCAGTTAAGAGAAATTATAGATGAGATTATATATATTTAAAAAAATTATTTTTATTACAAAAATATAAAATTGTACCCACTAAAATGATAAAAAACTAAGGAGAAATAATTTATGAACAGTTTAGTTTCCCCAATAAAATTATCCACAAACCATGAATGTGATAATATTATTGATCTCGATTTTCATTGAATTAAATTAAACATGGATAAAAAGGATAAAAGATAGATGAAACAAATAAGCCTCATTGAGTCTGACATATGTCCCTTGTGTTATTTAAATCAATTCATGCATATTCTCTTCTATTAATCATCTGAACATAATGCCTTATATATCTCTCCTAAAATATTCTACCTTTCCATTTTATAAAGTTCATCACCATTTTAAATTCAAACTCTCCATCACCACCACTCATGTGAAGTGTTACTAGGATCTATTCACTAGTCTCTATATGGAATCAGTCATTATTCATCTCTTCATTCATTTTTATTAAGAAAATATTATTGAAAATTTCATGGCATTATAGTGGGTATTTCATCTATATGTATCAAATTTTGTTAACCATTATTGCAATTGTCACAAAAATTGTCATTATAGAAAAGATTACACTAAAAATATGATCTAAACTACTATAAATTATATTTTTTCCCTGTTAACGTAGTTTTTTAGATGCATCTAGATGGGTACTTTCTAGGCCATGGTTTGTAGTGAATATTCTTATAGAAATTTCATTAAATACATTTCTTGAGCAACAATAGATCTAATACCCCCTTTCACTACTAATCAGATGGATTGGTATTATATAATAAAAATTACCAACAGAAATGAAATTGGGAGGCTATTAAAATACAATGCTACAATTTTTTTTAAAATATCAATTCCAATAGAACACAATTAAATGAAAAATATATATAAAAATTCACTAAAAATATTTATGAATCCTACCATAAGTCGAAAAATTTATTTCAATTTAATGGTTTTGTAAAACTAATCAGATATTACAAAAGTGATGCATCATTGATTAATTTCTTAATTATAATTCATTTATTTTGATAAATTTGTCACTAGAAATCTATAATTTATAAACAGGTAATATATTGAACCAAATGACCCCATTTCTTACAGAAATCCAATGATTATCAATCTCTAGTGTAATAATATAAAATAGAAATAATTATACAATGTGATCCCATTTAGAATCAAGAATAAACCTATAATAAAAATAAAATACATGTCAAAACTATATCAATTAATCAGAACATCAAATTTCCACAAACATAAAAAATTTATTTTTAACAAGATTTTCAATTTTTTGTTTCAGAGATGAAATATAAATCTCATGAATGAAAAACTAAACTTCCAATAATAGGTTTATTTTCAAATGGATTTTCCCCAGGGACTCTCTCATGTAGTAAATTAAATTTCAATATTTAAATAAAATAGTTTTTTTATAAAATTGAACTCTTGTTTTTCTATTTTTTTGAAACTAATAATTTTAATTAGAATTTTATAAAAAAAATTCATTTAATTTTAATTCTAAACATTCGTTTTTATACAAGTGAATAGATCTATATATTTAACATAGAATAAATAGACTCAACCAGTGGATGTGTGTTATTAATGACTACAATGATAGATAGTTAATGTAACCACCTATTTAAACTTTTATAAATAAAAATTCATCAAGGATTCATAGTTCATTTCAGCTCCCATTTATATAAAAATCTTATGAGATTAACAATAATAAAAAGATAATGCTTAATGGAAATTATATGTATTTATCTTATTATTTTACCAAAAGAAAAATATATTGAAGATGGGAACAAATATATGTACCTACCTAAATCCATGGGTATATAGAAAATATATTATCGTTTCAATAGTTTCAAATTTTCACATGAAGTTACAAAAAACTCATACCCGCTAAAAATGCTAAATGAATCCAGAAAATTGATGAATTTTAATATCTTTTAATAAAATAATGATATTTTCTTCATGAAATATAGCTTAGCATAGAAATAGCCTCTGTCATACACATAGAAGTCAACATCATCCTAAATATTTAATCTCAAAGTGGTAGAATTTTATTACCTATTTAGTTAATATATATTTTTCAATTCAATATTTCAAAATAATGTTTAAGGGTCACAAGGAATGTCAAAAAAAATTTATAAATTCCCAAATTTTACATTCATTTACCATGATATAAATATATATAATATTTTTCAGTAATGAGTTTATATGTATTGATCCTTTCAAATGAATTATATTCTTTGATAGCTCATATCATCTTTCCTAGAAACAAATTCATATAGAGAGAGAGCATTTTTAGTTTTATGATGAACGTCATAATTAATAATAACTACATAAGAAACATTGAAATATAATTATAATATAAAAAACAGTTAGTAAATAAACATCGAAAATAAAAAAGAAGTTATTCTTAAAATTTAAATTTAGAATAAGGTTTATAAAATAAAAGAATCCATTGAAAGATATGTCCCCCTGATGAATACAGTTTTGTACACATAGTTGTCTCAACAAAATAATACACCATAATATTGAATGATTCAAATTGGTTATATAATTTAATGAACATATATTCTATGTTTTCATGACTATAATGTGGAATATATGGATTTAAACATGAGATGCATCATTATAGTTTAAATGTAGATAAAACATGATAAAAATTATAAGGAGTGGTAATTAGAAAATATAAAATGATCCCCAAGATGATAATTATCCCCATCCTAAGTGAAAATGAAATAGTGAAAAGGTGGGTGGCCACATCACTCTAATTTATAAAAAAACCAATACAAAATAGTTTTCTGCACTTTTGAATATATCTTTCTAATTTTAATAACTAAATTCTTCTAGATTCACAAAATGGAAAGCATGATTTTACTAGATTAATCCACCCCAGTATATCATTTCTATTTTCCAATGAAATAAAATTATTAAATGTAGAACATTTTTGAATCCATTCTTATAGATTTTAAAATTTTTGTTCCAACCTGTCCCAACACTCCATGGTAATAAATTTCCCAGAATGATTACCAATACTACTTTGAATCTCATACACATGTTCACTAAAATACAATAATGACTTTAGTTTACTCTCGAGTACATGGTCAATGGAATCACATAGTACTAATGTTAGACCATAATCTATATTAATAATGGAAATTGAAGTAGATTTTTATCAAGAACACTAGAAGTAAGATGGACTATCAGAATCATCACTGAATTTTCATATTCAGCTTCATCCCTACAAATTATTTATTAATGAAAAATAAAGAACATGTTCAACATAAATTGATACTCCAAGAGTGACTCGAATACATTTATCATAAAAAAGAGTGGATGTAAATAGTTGATATAAATAGTTACTGAATTATGGAAATCATAACTCATATGCATTATGAAAATTAGGATTTTAGTGCATTGTTCTAAGTATATTCTCATATTTTACTCAACAGATATCACTAAACACATGTAAAATAATCTTCTATAAATATAATTACTGATTCAATTAAATAAAAAGAAGATGAACACAAGATATTTAGTCCTCCCATGTTTTCACTACCCATTACATAGGACCCTCCTCGCCCGTCTATACGAAATCCGATGATGATTCCCACTCCCCATCAAGAAATTGGCCAGCCATCCAGGTCATCTTCTTTTACATCTGCTTTGTTCTCCATGGAATTTTATATTATTTATTCTTAAAATCCTACTCCACTACAGTATGTCCCTGTGAAGAATCCATTGGGACTCACTCCATCTGTATGGGGTGTTCCTTCAGTTTCTGCAGATCGAGCAGTGCCCATTGATTAGACTACCAAAGGTATACTTATACTACCCTAACAAATTGTTACACCTTTATTTACTTTCATTATAACATGTATTGATAAAATACTTTTTTCTCTTTCATAACAGATAAATATACTAATATGAGGTAGGGGCGGGGGACGTACACATATGTGTGTGGTGTGGAATTATCGTGCATAGTTGATGGTGGACTACAATAAAGATAGTCACATGATTGAAAAATTAGGGCAGTAGTGTCGGAGTTTTTTGGTGACGCTTTCCAAATAATTTGACATCATTCTTGTCGACCTGCTCTCATTGAGAAAGATTCCAAATGAAGTCAAGGATAAGGCTTGGCCAGAGATATGGGAACAATAATCTGTTTATTTAATGAAATATATTAATATATGTAATTGTAAGAATTAATATTTCGGTGTCAATTGCTGTTTAATTTCCACGATGGTGAGGGTTCACGACCAACACATCTAAAGGATTTAGGCGAGATTCGGAGAGCTTATAAGCATGAGTTTTACATTGGCTGTCATGTGATAGTGGGAACAGAGCTAGAGGTGGTCCCTGTCGTGGATGATTACCTGTTAGAACAGTACCGACATGTGATTACTCATTGGACGACTAGCCAATTTACGGTATTAATCTAATTATAGGTATTTATATGAAAATTTTCATGATTTTTGTTAATACTATTTATTGAATTTTATTTAGGATGAATTTGGATTAAATAGAAAAAGATTTATGCTAAGATATATGTCCACACACTGGTATGTAGTACGATTTTAGATCATGATTGATTACATCTATGACAGTATATAATTTTTCTTTTTGACATGCACTTTTTATTGCTTCTTCCATAATATATTTTATTGGTAAAGTTGTTATATAATTTACTTATGCAATTAATCTGCTTTGGTATCCTATTTTTATTTATGGTTTCCTATATTCATTTTCATTGTAGAGGAATAAATTGAAAATAGAAGGACGTATACCTTGATCAAAACTGCTTTGCTCAAGTAGAATGATGAAAGATAGATGTGCGGTTAATGAACCGACACAACAGGAAATTGTAAGTTTTACTTCATAGAATTAATATTTTAATCTCTATTTTGTAACATAATAATATATTTATATTTGTAACAGGCTACTTTAGATGCCCTTGATTCCCAGGAACCGAACAATATTGGGCCAAACAATCACTTACATCAGGTGCTGGGAGACGAGAACCCTGGTAGAGTACGCAGTCAACCTGGGAAGAGTATAGTTATGATGATGTATTGGCCCTACTCAGGTACGAGTTTTAGTGCCACTGAGTCTTAGCAAGTTTAGGCACAGGAAGAACACGCTACTAAAAGGGCCGTAGAGATGGCAGAGTAGTTTGCTGGGGAAAACAAAATATTTATGAAACTGAAGGATGTTTTACGTCCAACACTTCAACCAGATTCCAACACTGCTTGTCATGAATATATTTCATCGATGAGTTCTAAATATGGTGCTACAAGTGGCAGTTCTAGTGGTGGTTGAGATGATGGAGAGGAGAAGGTTGATGCAGAGGAGGAGGAGGGTGAGTAGGAGGCCAAGGAGGATGGAGAGGAGGAGGCCAAGGCAAAGGAGGAGGGCGATGAGGAGGCCGAGGCTAAGTACAATGGTGATGTGGAGGGTGGGGATGATTATTAGGATGACGATGAGGATGAGGGTGAGGGTGAAGATTATGGTTATGATAGTGATGGTGATGAGGGACAAATTGATCTGTTACATTTTTTATTTATATTACTGACCTGTGATGTTTATTTATTTATTGTGTCGGAATATATGTTTGATTAGGTAGGTCACATTATCTTTATTTTTTATCTATAAATAATAAAAACTGACTTGATTATTTCCTATGAAATCCCCCAATTTTAATGAAATTTTAAATTTTTAGTGGAATTCAGAAAATTGGTGGTCGGATGAGAAGTTTATATAATGAAATTATTATTTTAACCATGAATGAATTTTCTTAGAAAATATGTATATACCATCCCATGAACCTGGGACAGCCCCCCGTACAGCCACACAGACATCCCCCCACCGACCTCCCTAGACCATTGGCAACCCCCTGGATAGCCCTCCCACCCTCCTCCCTAGACCCCGGAGAACCCCCCCCCCCCCCCCCCAGGATAGCCCCCCAGAAAGACTTCCCACCTTCCTTCCTGGACCCCAGACAACCCCCGAACAGCCCCCGGACAGCCCCTCCCCTCCCTGCCACCCTCCACCTTATACCCTGGGGAGCCCCCAGATAGCCTCCCCACCCTCCTTCCTAGACCCCAGATAGACTCCCCACCCTCCTTCCTAGTCCCCAAACAGCCCCCCGAACACCCCCTAGACATCCCCCAGATTGCCCCCGAATAGTCCCCCACCTTCCTCCATGGACCCAAGACAGCCCCCTCGGATAGCCCACAAGATCTCCCCACACCCAAACCTCATCTCTGGACCCCATACATCACCCCAGACATCCCCCCACCCTCCTCCGTAGACCCCGGATAGCACCCCCCTCCTTCCTGGACCTAGGACAGCCCCCACCATCCTTTCTCAACCACAGACAGCCCACCACCCTCCTCCCTGGACCCTAGACTACCCCCACCCTCCCTCCAGGACCCCAGACAACCCCCGACCCAATATCCCAACATTGGGAAAGCAGATATTCAGCATATATAAAACATCACGACAATTCATGAAAGGATAAAGACCACCTACCTTTATTCCAGAGACAATCACGCTCTTAATTCAGCGTCTCAGATCCCAATCTATGCTCTCTTCATGATTCACCATAATTCCAAATGGAAATAGGGTTTTAGATCATTGGAAGAAGATGAGAGATGATTGAATGTAACACCCTGAGATTTTATAAAAAAATTTCTTTTTAATTTCATTAATGTCTTGTGTTTTATGTATGACAACCCCGCTATTTATTACAACTTAATCATGCTTTATTACATAAAACTTCACTTGATACAACAAAAAAGATCGAGAGGTTTAGTGTCTTTGGGGCTTAGGATCATTACATAAAGACATTAATCATGAAAAAAACAACATCCTTATTGAAAACTTCCTTTACATGACCACTACATTCCTTCGTACTTAGCATTGCATGGGATAACCCGAGGACATGCCTAAAAAAAGGGTGAGCTATAAAGCCCAGTAAGGGAGTACACAATAAATAACATAAGGATTACAATACATGTTAGGCAATAGGAACATCAATAAAGCATTAGAGTAACATGAACATAAAGTCATGATAAATCATGATAACCATAACATGGAAATGTGGCAACAACACTTAACATTGAATTAGCATGAGCCAAGGCTCACTGCACGTGGAGCATTAGTAAACCCTCATTGCACTTGAAGCACGAGTAAACCCTCGTTGCACTTGAATTAGCATGATTCAACACTCATTGCACATGACGTATCATGATACTATACATTACCCAATGCATTGGAGCGCTATAAGGGTGCACCCTTCTTAAACATTTCATTTCATGCATAAGTGTGCCACATGGATCATAAAACAAGGATTCATAAAACATAATCATTTATTCCACGATAACAGAATGTGGAATTAATATATGATACTTTACAATCAACAAGTAAATGTGCATAAAGGTGAATATCCTTGATGTAGAAATGGGCATGGTATTCACTACACAATGACATTGGCTTAGAAAATCGGTGTGATTTCGGCAGCGTAACGACATGACATAAGAATTCATAAAAAAGGTTGATGAGAGAGAAAGGGGTTCCTCATCATATTTACATGTAATGTACAGTAATGAGGTCATATAGATACATGTCCCAACAATTGAAAAGTAATTTATATTCATGATGCAAAAGTATTGCTTGAATGTAAAAGAAGAGAGAGAAGTTCCTTTCGGAATTTCGGCATAGTAACTGGTGTATATGGGAGGCATTTAATGAGAGAGAAAGGGTTCTCCCATCATTCAAACAATAAGAGGGAAGTATGGGGGAGGTGAGAAACCATACCCCAACATTCATAATTGAAATTAAAAGGGCAATACAACTTAAAGAAAATTGACAAAAATGAGAAAGGAAGAAAAAAACCCTTACTTGGAAGTGTGCTTCCAAAGGCTAGAGAGAGGCTTGTGAGAGGCTTATTGGGAGCTTGCGGCACCTTGGGAGGATTATATAGAGAGTAGGTCAGAGGTTGTATGAACTCAAAAGGATTTTAGTGAGGAGTAAGTGGGAGCTTGGGTGGGTTTATATAGGAAAGGTGAGAGAATTCTTTATTATTTAGGTTTGGGACCCCATATATTAAAATAATCCAAACCACAAACCATCCCATGCTATTTGACCATGGTTTCTGGATAAGGATAAAGGAAAAAAATATTTTACAAGGCCAAGGTCCGAAATTATTAAAAAATTATGGTTTCTTATGTAGAGGTGAGTCACACTCCCATGGAAATTAATTTAAAAAGGCAAAGTGTTGAATAAGTCTTGATGGCTCCATTAATGCTTTGAAAAGTAAGTAAAACAAACCCAAAACCTCATTATATTAATGATAAAACACATATTGGCAGAATATAAGGATTATGTTATTTTATTTCATCACCATTGGGTCATTATGATGTCATAAAACACATTATATATTTAAATGGTATTTAATTTTTACCCAAAAATTTGACTGCCTCAGAAAATTATGAAAAATTCACCGTTGGATAATTTCGACATCCTGATTCCAAAAATAATATTTATTTTATCCAAATAATTTTCTAAATATGTGAATTTTCACTTTTAAAATAAGAACCAATATTTATAAAAAAATTCCTGGGTTTTGACAGAAATGGCTTTCAAACCTTAATAAAAATTTTAATAGCATTCATAAAATTATAAGATCATTTATACTTAATAAAAAATTCATTTAATATTAATAATAATATTTTATTAAAATATTATTTAATTCAAATATCCTTTAATTTAATAAAATATAATTCTTAATTAAATAATAACTAAAAACACCATTTGTACTTTAAAAACTGATTACAATGTATCAAAAATGACTAGAAATTATATTCATTATTATATAAAAAAAATAATGTACATGAACATGGTGCTACTTATTTGTTACATAACCCCTTAAAATAGCTGCATAAGACCTAAGGGTAAGGTGTTCGATGGTGACAGACTCTTGGGGTGGCTCGGATAACATCGCTCGAGTGGTAATTTCAATCAACTTCCACTTTTCCCGTAGACGATCACGTTCGTACTTGACTTGATGAAGCTCATCTTGGGCTTGGTCAAGGGCAAAGCCCAAAGACGCCACCTCTTTTCTGAGCTCTAACAAATGGGCTTCGTAAGGGTTAATTCTACTGGATGAGGCCATCTCTTCCTTTGTCTGAGTATAAATGGGTTTGTTAAAGCCTTATATTTATACTACTCAGATGATCACTATTCAACAGCTATAAAAGTAACGGTCACAAATCATAATGTAAAACTAAAGAAGATGACATCTTATAAAAACATTTTTCATAAAGAAACATTTAACTTGATAAAAAGGGATTTTCTATTTATGAAACTTGGGGTCGTTACATTACGCTACACCAAAAGGAGCTTGCAAAACACGCATCCTTGACTTTCCTTGCATTACACGCAATCGCGACCTTCCTCGATAGCGTGTGTAGTACGCAATACCGAGTTTCACTAAACAACGATATACTACTAAAATATTATTAAAACTAGCCGTTATGAATAGTAATATTAACCTTTTAAAATTTTAGAAATTTTATCTCTCAATGTGGACTTCATTTTATGATTAGGAGTATCAAATTTAGCCTAAGGTGAAATTTTGGTACTTTTCGGATAACTTTCATATTCTGATGAATAGAGAAAATTACTAAATTTTAATTAAAAATTACTTTTTTAATCGAAATAATTAATAGTGATAAATTATTAATTTGAGTAGTTTTAAAGTATATTTAGAATATATTTTTACAATTTAATACAATTTTTTTCATTGTATGTAATTTCACATTTAAACCAGACATAAACAAGTGTTAATCTTTTGATAGTTATTTTCTTTTAAAAACACGCTATTTGTTTTCACGACGGGAATTAATTTTTAAGTTAATTAATTCAACTGATATGTTTTGAATTTGATAAAATAGATATCAATTTTGAGGTCAAAATATCAAATATAGCTTAGGACTAATTTTTGGTATTTTTCTGGAAACTTTCATTTTTTGATGAATAGTGAAACCACTAAGTGGCCGTTTAAAAAAATGAATTTTTCAAAACATAATTTTACCGCTTCTGTGAGTGGAATTTCAAAAATCCGAGAGACACGATTGATGTCAGTAAGTAAAATGTTGTTCAATGAGATGAAAATAATTTTTGGTGAATAGTAACTTTTTACTTTTTTTTCCACGGTTAAAAGTAAATAGGGTAATTGCGGGTAAAATGATATTATTATTACCCTAACACATGTCCTAATTCTATTGGATATGTGTAATTAGACCAAAAACAACCTTAGGAATAAAATATGACCATTTAGGTCCACATGGATCAGATTAGGACATTTATTATTATTTAATTCAAAGAAGAGTTAAAAGAGTTAAAATCAATATTTATTTACTAAAACATTTTTAATATAGGGTTATACATAAGATAAATTCGATTGTAAATATTTATTAGAAAGATAATAACATTTACTACATAATTATAGTTTATTTATAATTTTTAGACATTAAATAATTTAATTTATTTATGACACAATGATGATGCAGTAATTACCATAATAGTGAAAAATTAGAATAATTGATATTATAAATACCCAAATAAATATAATTTGAGACTTTTTATAAATTAAACTAATTTTATAGTTTAATGTGACATGTTAGTAATGATGTAATTAACTTTTTTAGAACTAATCATTCTGTTATGATTTTCAAAAAAATCAATTACTAAATAGTGTCAAAATTGAGATAAAATAGTTTTAAAAAAATATTATATTATTAATTGTTATTTTAGTCCTAAAAATCTAAGGCTCGGCCAAATGACTTAGATAAGGTTATATATATTACTAATAAACAACTTGGGGTTTGTTTGCCTTGTTATTGTATGTTTATTAACCTTATAGTGTAAGAACACAAGAAGAGACGGTAAAAGTAAAATTATCTAACTTAAAGTTAAATATAAATGATAAGGTTAAAATAGGAACCTAAACTTGTCTAAATTCTATTAGATGAGAGGATTTAGACCCATCCCCAACTTAGCTTCGAAATAAATCAATTTGGAGCTATTTAAAACCGAATTTGGCTTTATAATAAAATAATTTTTTTAGTTATTCCAAAGTTACCCCTCTCCTCCCTTATAAAAGGGAACCCCCTCCCTCTCCTCACACCAATTTGAGCCTTCAATATCAGACAACCCCTGCAAAAGTATCTTCTCCACTTCCCTAGAAACATCCTAGAGGTTCTGGTCTACTTTAAAGACCAATCTTAGTTCCCTAAGAGGAGGTTTCAAAGAGGCGTATCAAAGAAGAGGAGGTTCAGATACATACGAAGCATATTGGTCATAAGGATTAAAAGAAAGATTTTAGGTAAGGCAACAAAAGTAGGAAGAACTTTATGGGAGATGTTGAAGATCTTTCACCACAATTAGAAGATTACGTTCCGAGTTTCAAAAGACACTAAACTATTATGATCCTTGTGTGTCTGTTATTGTTATGTATTAAGTATTTCGCTAAAGTAATGTAATATCCATGTACGTCAAGATTCGAGTCTCTACAGTTGGTATCAGAGGAAAATTTTAGTCAACCTTTGGAAAATAGGATGCGAAAATGTTAGTGAGATCCCTAGTGATATTTCTTAGGTATGTCTTGGGATGTCCCTAAGGATAAGTATACGTATAGGATATAGTCCTAGAATTATGATAACGATATTAGATTAAACCAAAGATGTTAGATATTGAAGTTATTGACCCTTTATTATGATTTTTTCCTCTCAAACTATTCTTTTCGGGTTTTAGGAAATGGATGGAAACAAGATGATTCACGATAATGGAGGATATTATGGAAAATGGAATGATATTCTTCATGAGAAACCAAATAAAATGGGATTTGGAAGTCCAAACATCATTATTATGCTGAATCAGTAATCTCATAATATGATCAATAAAGTAAAATTTGGTAAGTTTCCTGACTCGGAAAATAAGAGAAAGATGGAGTTTCATGATGATCATAG
The DNA here is from genome assembly GCA_963277665.1 of Viscum album. Classification (NCBI taxonomy): domain Eukaryota; kingdom Viridiplantae; phylum Streptophyta; class Magnoliopsida; order Santalales; family Viscaceae; genus Viscum; species Viscum album. The sequence goes on along the minus strand of OY728153.1, from coordinate 282,942,340 downwards.
AGTAAGGATAGTTCAATTTCCCCTATGTAAATCATGTGGGAAGAGGCATCAAGGAGAATGTTTCAAAGGAACTGGAAGATGCTTTGGGTGTGGAAAAGAAGGACACAAAACTAGTAAGTGCAAAAGAAAAGGTTCGGTTAACACCAGGGATGTGGATAATGGTATTTCTACGACATCAACAATGGTTAAATTTTTTAAATGTGGAATGTACGGGCATTATGCAAACCAATGCCCTAAGGAAAAGTCTCATGAAGAGAATCAGTATGGTCGTATGGGTAGTATTTATGTTGATGATGATGAAGAGACTACAAATGATATGTGAGATGAAAGAATTGTTGAAGCTCGGTCAATGGTTTAAGAATGTAGTGGAATGATTACATGTTTATCATGTGTAATGTTGTATAAGTAATCTCATGGTACTATGGAATAAAGAGACATCTAAAGATTTTTACACTATTTTCTTTCCTTGAGTTTTGAAAGTGTATGATTAATGGTACCAGTATCCATGAAAGGTTATTCAGATATTTTTGGAATGTAGATGATATGCTCATAATGAAGGGATAAGGAGAAAATTAAATTTCTGATAGTATTCATGAGCTCATGACTGATATAAGGAAATAGTTATATCATGGTTTGAGTATATATAATTTTGGGTTGTTGGTATGTGGAATGAGTTAACTTTTGACAGCAATCATGTTTTTACTAAGATTTAATGTGTATTCATATTTCCAGAGAATACATGATTAAGGCCTTAGAATATTTGTAATGTGACCAAAAAGACATATCTTATGATATATAGGGATCAACGATGGTATTAACAAGCTTGTTATATGAAATCTCTGGTAATCGTTTTCACTATATTATGAGAGTGGACTGCAGTATTTTGGATAAGCCTAAAGATTGGAATGGATTATGTTGGACATATGTTAGTATTGTTTAAGGATAGAACATTTGTCGATATTATTTATGGGATGTTATAGTAATGTAGTTTTAGAAAAAGGACGACATGTAGGACGGGCGACAGCCCATCGCGTCGGACAAGGCTGTGGGAATCGAACCCACAACCGAAGTGCGACTGTCCTTTATCGCCTACCACTGGCCTATAGGAAGTCCATGTTTAGTAAAAACTAGTTTTATTATATTAATCAGTATGATATATGAAGTATAAGTCCATTTTAGGAACCATATATGATTAATCTCACTATAGATGAACTTATGTGTTTTTGATGATTTTTATAACCTTTTTTTGACAGATGGAATGACCCATCATTCTATAACATGATCTCCTAACACATCACGAATGACAAATTCAACTTCATTTCTTTAAAAGATGAAGTGGAATTTGTCCAATGAATGACCAACGATGATACTGTACCAAAATCACGAAAGTATTTCATCTAATTCTAATTTCATCAACTTTAGGGAAATGATCATGAAAACTAAAAATGTTGTACTAGTGCCCTTATATCGGATAAATCAGATGGTACCTTAGATCATAACAAATCTCTGGCTTTGTGATCGATGGCTTTTTCATAGCCATGTTCTCTACCACTCTCCATCGTAACTTGATGGTTAGATTTTTCTTCCATATCCATATTTTCACCTATGTTCTCCTATGTGGAAACCCAGTGATGAGTTACATTGGGTAATCGTTACATTTCATACTTTAGTTTTTAAAATTAAGTTTCAGTATTCCTTTTTACGATGTGGGTTTCTATGAATAGTAAACTATTTATAACCCCGACGAATTTCGAGGGTGAAATTCATTTTAAGGGGGGTAGAATGTAACACCCTGAGATTTTATAAAAAATATTATTTTTTATTTCATTAATTTCTTGTGTTTTATGCTACACCAAAAGGATATTTCACAACACTCATCCTTGAATTTCCTTGCATTACACGCAATCACGACCTTCCTCGATAGCCTGTGTAGTACGCAATACCGAGTTTCACTAAACAACGATATGCTATTAAAATATTATTAAAACTAGCCATTTTGAATAGTAATAATAACCTTTTAAAATTTTAGAAAATTTATCTCTCAAAATGGACTTCATTTTTTGATTCGGAGTATCAAATTTATCCTAAGGTGAAATTTTATTACTTTTCGGATAACTTTCATATTCTGATGAATAGTGAAAATTACTAAATTTTAATTAAAAAAAACTTTTTTAATCGAAATAATTAATAGTGGTAAATTATTAATTTTAGTGGTTTTAAAGTATATTTAGAATATATTTTTATAATTTAATACAATTTTTTTCATTGGATGTAATTTCACATTTAAACGAGTCATAAACAAGTGTCAATCTTTTGATAGTTATTATCTTTTAAAAACACACTATTTGTTTTGACGACGGGAATTAATTTTTAAATTAACTAATGCAACTGATATGTTTTGAATTTGCTAAAATAGACATCATTTCCGAGTTCATAATATCAAATATAGCTTAGGCCTAATTTTTGGTATTTTTCTGGAAACATTCATTTTTTGATAAATAGTGAAACCACTAAGTGGTAGTTTAAAAATATGAATTTTTCAAAACATAATTTTACCGCTTCTGTGAGTGGAATATCAAAAATCGGAGAGACACAGTTGATGTCAGTAAGTAAAATGTGGTTCAATGAGATGAAAATAATTTTTGGTGAATAGTAACTTTTTACTTTTTTTTACCACGGTTAAAAGTGAATAGGGTAATTAAGGGTAAAAATGATATTATTATTTCCCTAAAACATGTCCTAATTCTATTAGATAAGTGTAATTCGACCAAAAACAACCTTAGGAATAAAATACGACCATTTAGGTCCACTTGGATTAGATTAGAACATTTATTATTATTTAATTCAAAGAAGAGTTAAAAGAGTTAAAATCAATATTTATTTACTAAAACATTTTTAATATATGGTTATACATAAGATAAATTAGATTGTAAATATTAATTAGAAAGATAATAAGTATTCATACATAATGATTGTTTATTTATAATTTTTAGACATTAAATAATTTAAGTTATTTATGACACAATGATGATGCAGTAATTACCATAATAGTGAAAAATTATAATAATTGATATTATAAATACCAAAATAAATATAATTTTAGACTTTTTATAAATTGAACTAATTTTATATGTTAATGTGACATGTTAGTATTGATTTAATTAACTTTTTTTGTAATAATCATTCTGTTATGATTTTCACAAATATCAATTACTAAATAGTGTCAAAATTGACATAAAATAGTTTTTAAAAAATTTATTATATTATTAATTGTTATTTTATTCCAAAAAATATAAGGATAGGCCAAATGACTTAGATAATGTTATATATATTAATAATAAACAACTTGGGGTTCGTTTTCCTTGTTATAGTAAGTTTATTAACCTTATATTGTAAGAACACAAGAAGACATGGTAAAAGTAAAATTATCTAACTTAAAGTTAAATATAAATGATAAGGTCAAAATAGGAACCTAAACTTGTCTAAATTCTATTGGATGAGAGGATTTCGACCCATCACCAACATAGCTTCTAAATAAATCAATTTGGAGCTATTTAAAACCGAATTTGGCTTTATAATAAAATAATATTTTTAGTTATTCCAAAGGTGCCCCTCTCCTCCCTTATAAAAGAGCACCCCCTCCCTCTCCTCCTCACACCAATTTGGACCTTCAAGCTCGGCCAAACCCTAAAAAATTATCTTCTCCACTTCCCTAGAAACATCATAGTGGTTCTGGTCTACTTTAAAGACCAATCTTAGTTCCCTAAGAGGAGGTTTCAAAGAGGCGTATCAAAGAAGAGGAGGTTCGGATACATACGAAGCATATTGGACATAAGGATTAAAAGAAAGATTTTAGGTAAGGAAAAAGTAGGAAGACCTTTATGGGAGATGTTGAAGATCTTTCACAATTATTAGAAGATTACGTTCCGAGTTTCCAAAGACACTAAACTATTACGATCCTTGTGTGTCTGTTATTGTTATGTATTAAGTATTCTGCTAAAGTAATGTAATATCCATGTATGTCAAGCTTCAGGTCTCTACATTGAAAACCCTAATCAAAAAGAGGAAGAAAATAGAATATTATACTCCCCTTCATCTTCAATCTGCACTTAACAACACTCAAAACACCCAAGGATCGAAGGAGATCTGCCCATAAGAGCTCTTAAGAGCTTTGGATTGGGTTGATACTTTAGAAAAAGGAACCATGCATCATTTTTGACAGGTAGAAGTCAACCCCACCTCAATCTATGGCATGGTGTGGCAGGTACCACTCAAAGTGTCTCAATTTTATTTGAAATGGACAAAAGTTTAAGTGAAAACAACAACTGGAATATGGAAAACCAACCAAATGCATTCGGATTCTATTGATACATTAGGAGAACGATCCATGGTTCATTTTTGAAGTGTACAAGTCATCTATGCCTCAATACGAGGCATGGTGTGGCCTGTACCACTCAAACTGTCGCATTTTTATTTGAAATGGACATGATTATATGTGAAAAAACAACTTGAATATAGAATACTGACCAAATGATTTTTTATTGTATTGTTACTTTTGGAAAACTCTTCATGGGTTATTTCTGATGTGTACGAGTCAATCCATTTCAATCTGAGGCACGATGTGGCTGGTATCACTCAAAGTGTCTCTCTTTTGTTTAAAAGGGACATTATTTTAAGTAAAAACAATAGACATAAGAAAAACATACCAAATGTATTATGATTGTGTGGATACATTAGAATAATGATCCATAGGTCATTTTTGACTTGTACGAGTCAATCCTGCCTCAATCTGAGGCACGGTGTGGCTGGTACCCCCCAAAGTGTCTCGCTATTATATTAAATGGACAACATATTATGTAAAAACAACAACTAGAATACGAAAATCCAACATAACAAATATTTATTGTGTTGATTCTTTGGGAAAAATATCCATGGGTCATATGTGATGTATACGAGTGAACCACGCCTCAATATGGGGCACAGTGTGGTCGGTATCACTCGATGTGTCTTTATTTTTGGTTAAAATGGACACCCTTTTATGTAAAAATAACTGGAATACAGAAAACAGACCAAATGTATTAGGATTGTGTTGATACATTAGAACAAGGATCCATGGTTCATTTTTGATGTGTATAAGTCAACACCGCCTCAATCTAAAGAACAGTGTGGACGGTACCACTAAAATTGTATCACTTTTAGTTGAAATGGACAAAATTTTAAATGAAAACAACAACTGGCATATGGGAAACTGACCAAACACATTCATATTTTGTTGATACTTTAGGGAAATAATACATGGTTCATATGTGACGTGCATGAGTCAACCACCACTCAATCCGAGTCACGACGTGGCCGGTATCACTCGAAGTGTCTTTCTTTTTTTGTGAAATGAACAACATTTTATGTAAAAAGAACAACTGGTAAATAGAAAAATGACCTAACGCATTTGGATTGTGTTGATACATTATGACGACGATCTATGGTTCATATGTGACGTGAACAAGTCATCCCCACCTAAATCGAAGGCACGGTGTGGCCGGTATCCCCTGAAGTGTCTTTCTTTTGATTAAAATGGAAACACTATTAATTAAAAACAACAACTGGCTTACAGGAAACCGACCAAACACATTTTTATTCCATTGATACTTTTGAACAAGGATCTATGGTTTATTTTGGATGTGTATGATTCAAACCCACCTCAATATGAGGCACGGTGTGGCAGGTACAACTCAAAGTGCCTAACATTTATTTGAAATTGACATCATTTTAAGTGAAAACAAAAACTAGCATACATAAAACTGACCAAACGCATTCAAATTTTGTTTATTAATTAGGGAAATGATCCATGGGACATATGTGGGGTGTAAAAGTAAATCCCACCCCAATATGAGGCATGTTATGGCCAGCATCACTCGTAGTGTCTTTCTTTTGTTTAAAATAGACACCCTTTAATGTAAAAACAACTGGCCTACAGAAAACCAGAAAAACGTATTCATATTGGGTTGATACTTGATAACTAGGTTGCATTGGTCATTTTTTGATGTGTATGAGTCAACCCCGCCTTAATCTAAGGCACGGTGTGGTCGGTACAACTCCAAGTGTCTCACTTTTATTTGAAATGAGCAACATTTTATGTGAAAACAACAACTAGCATACAGAAAACCAAACAAACACATTCATATTCTGTTGATACATTATGATAATAATCCATGGGTCATATGTGACATATACGAGTCAAACCCACTTCAATCATATGCATGGTGTTGTCGGTATCATTATAAGTGTCTTTCTTTTGTTTAAAATGGACACCATTTTATGTAAAAAACTGTCATACTAATAACTGACCAAACGTATTCGGATAGTCTTGATAGTTTATAACAATGATCCATGATTCATTTTTGATATATACAAGTCAACCCCGTCTTAATTTGAGGCACAGTGTGGCTGGGACAACTAAATGTGTCTAAATTTTATCTAAAATGGAAAACATTTTAAGTGAAAACAAAAACTGGAATACAGAAAACTGACCAAATACATTTGGATTCTATTTATACTTTAGGAAAATGATACATGGGTCATATTTGACGTGTACCGGTCAACCCCGCCTTAGTAAGTGTCATGATGTTGCTGGTATTACTCGAAGAGTCTTTTTTTTTAAATGGACACCCTTTTAATTAAAAACAAATGGTATACGGAAAACCAACCAAACATATTCAGATTGTGTTGATACTTTAGAAAAAGGATAAATGGGACATTATTGATGTGTACGAGTAAATACCTACTCAATCCAAGGAATAGTGTTGCTGGTACCAATCAAAGTATCTCACTTTTATTTGAAATGGACATCATTTTAAATGGAAACAAAAACTAGAATACAAAAAACTGACCAAATGCTTTTTGAGTGTATTTAAACTTCATGAAAACAATTCATGGGTAATTTGTGATGTGTCCAAGTCAAAACTCCTCAATCCAGGGCACAAGGTAGCTGGTAAAACTCAAAGTGTCTCTCGTTTGTTTAAAATGGACACTATTTAAAGTAAAAACTATAGACATAGGGAAAACTAACCAAACATATTCTTATTGTGTTGATACTTTAGAACTATGATCCATGGGTCATTTTTGATGCGTACGAGTCAACCCCGCCTCAATCAGAGGCATGATCTGGTCGGTACCAATCATAGTATCTCACCTTTATTTGAAATGGGAAACATTTTAAGTAAAAACAACAACATCCATATGGTAAACCAACATAACACATATAGATTATGTTGATACTTTAGTACAACAATCCATGGGTCATATGTGACGTGTACGAGTCAACCCCTCTATAATCCAAGGCATGGTGTGGCTGGTATCACTTGTAGTGCTTTTCTTTTGAATAAAATTGACACCCTTTTAAGTTGAAACAACTGTCATATGGAAAAATGGACAAACATATTTGGATTGTTCTTATACATTAGCACAAGGATCCATGGTTCATTTTTGATGTGTAAGAGTCAACCCTACATCAATTTGAGGCATTGTGTGTCTGGTACCACTAATAGTGTCTCACTTTTATTTGAAATGGATATCATTTTATGTGAAAGCAACAACTGGCATATAGAAAACCAACCAAAGACTTTCTGATAATATTGATAAATCATGAAAATAATCCATGGGTCATATGTGATGTGTACGAGTCAACCCCGACTCAATCCGAGGAATGGTGTGGCCGTTATCACTCGAAGTGTCTTTCTTTGATACAAAATGTTCAACATTTTAAGTAAAAAAACAATTAGCATATGGAAAACCAACCTAATGCATTCAGATTGTGTTGATCATTTAGGACAGTGATCCATGGGTCATATTTGATCTGTACGAGTCAACCAAGACTCAATCCAAGGCATGGTGTGGATGGTATCACTTGAAGTGTATTTATTTTGTTTAAAATGGACATCCTTTTAAGTAAAAACAACAACTGACATATGGAATACCAACCAAATATATTCATATTCTATTGATACTTTTGAAAAAGGACCCATGTTTAATTTTTGAGGTGTACGACTCAACCCCGCCTCAATTTGAGGCACGGTGTGGCCAGTACCACTCAATATCTCTCACATTTATTTGAAATGGGCAACATTTTAAGTGGAAACAACAACTAGCATACAGAAAACCAATCAAATGAATTTGGATTCTGTAAATAATTTAGGAAAATGATCAATGTGTCATATGTGATGTGTACGAGTCAACCCCACCCAAATATGAGGAACGGTGTGGCCGGTAACCCTTGTAGTGTCTTTCATTTGTTTAAAATGGACACCCATTTAAGTAAAAACAATTGGCATATGGAAAACAAACTAAACATATATGTATTGTTTTGATACTTTAGAACAAGATTCCAAGGGTCATTTTTTGACATGTACGTGTCAACCCCGCCTCAATCTGAGGGACGGTGTGGCCGGTGCCACTCAAAGTGTCTCACTTTTACTTTAAATGGACAACATTTTAAGTGAAAACAACAACTAGAATAAGAAAACCGACCAAACACATTCAGATTCTATTGAAACATTAAAAAAACAATCCATGGATCATTTGGAATGTTTATGAGTCAAACCCACTGCAATCTGAGGCACAATGTGGCCGGTATCACTTGAAGTGTCATTCGTTTGTTTAAAATGGACACTCTTTTATGTAATAACAATTGGCATACGGAAAACCAACAAAAAGTATTTGGACTGTGTTGATACTTCAGAACGACAATCCATGGTCCATTTGTAATGTGTACGAGTAAACCCTACCTCAATCTAAGGCATTGTGTGGCTAATACCACTCAATGTGTCTCACTTTTATATGTAATAGACAACCTTTTGAGTGAAAACAACAACTGGCATATGGAAAACCAACCAAATGCATTCATATTGTCTTGATACGTTAGGATAACGATCCATGGGATAAATGTGACATGTATGAGTCAACCCCTCCACAATCCAAGGCATGTTGTGGCCAGTATCACTCGATGTTTCTGTATTTTGTTTAAAAAGGACATCATTTTATGTAAAACAAATTTACATACGGAAAACCGGCTAAATGTTTTCAGATTTTGTTGATAATTTAACACAAGGATCCATGGTCTAGCCTCACACAATCCACTTATCATGTGAGGAACTCCTACCCCTATTCTAAAACACATTACATTTAATATGACAAGGACAACTACATTCCCTAAGTCACACAAACTCATTGATACACACCCATTATCATCATCCTGCAAATCATTTTTTCCATTTTTAGAAGCCGATTTAAGGGTACCGGTAACCCAAACCGGTTTTCAGAAAATTGGAAACCTCACAACACTTCCTGAGATTTCATCGCCATTAAAAATTCAAATTTAAAACCAAACTAATTCAGCACACACCAAGTGTCCATCATCATGCGGGCCCATCATCACGCGTCCAGTCTCAAGCTGCGCAGCCACCGATCAACGTCGCCATCATGCCACCAGAAATCCACGCGCAACCACCTCGAAACACAAAAACCTCCTCTCCGCCAAACAAGCCACCGGTGAGGTTCTCTAGACTGGCCAAGAACCCAGCGCATCAGCCATATCCACATCACCGGATCACCAGTGAGCGTCGCTGGTGTCCGTCGTCATATTGTCACCCCAACACACTACCGAGGAATCAACAAAACATCATTCATGGAGATTCCTATGCGTTCCCACCATTCATTCCCATCCTCAGATCTCCGGTGAGCTACACCAACGTCCGCCATCATCATCTTCTCCACAGAGGATTCAATACAACGTCGAACGAAAATCTCAAAACAATAGAAAAAAACCCAAGGAGATGCGTCCAGATTCAACGCTCCATCTCAAAAGCATGTTCACCGAATGATTCACTATGACACAATGGAAGAAAAACCAAAAAGAAGACCAGAAAATCCCTCTGCAACCAGACAGAACAACCGCATCAGACCCACCGAAACCCTAACATGCTCACCTGAGGAGATGTAGAACCCACAACCACCAGGTCATGATCACAACCCCCAACCGCGAAGAAACACACCATAGGACAAAAAGGAGCTGCAAGATCAAAACCACGAGCGCTCCGAAGAGTGTGCCGTCAACAACCGGTTTTCAATTATAAATTGAATTCCGAATTGCACATGTTATTTTCATCTCAATTCTGAATTGAATTCTAAATCAATTATGTATTTTTATAATTACCTTATGAATTATGTTTTAATTATATATGTGTATAGTTTTAGGGTGAATTATGTGTCAAATCAATATGAAATAATTGTGTATATGTATGTTTCTTAGTTTTTTATTGCATGTAATTGGAGATGGAAAGCTGGAAATGAAGAAAGGGCAGCCTGCAGCAGGCTGCTACCTAAATTGCATAGAAATGCCTATACCAATGGTTGTAATCCGTTGGCATATGGATGTGAATGTGTTTTAGACAAACACATCTAAGAGAACCATTGGTAAAAACACCTTCCCAATAGTTTACAATCGGTTGGGATATATTGAAATGTCTAGCCTTTACCGACATTTTATACAAACTAGTTGTAAAAATCTATACAAAAATATATTTTAACAGTTTTAAATCATTGGAATAATATTTTTACTATGGTTTCAACCCTTTGGTGAAAAGTTATACCAACGGTTTGACATAACTGTTGGTATAATGTTGATTTCCTAACATATACCAACAATTTTCTAGAAACTGTTGGCATATTTTTTTCTTGATGGCTTACTTCCCTACGTTTTGTATAACCATTGGTATATATTATACCACTGGTTATCCAGCCATAACCAATGGTTTGGAACCGTTGGTAAAGGTTTCATGTCCTGTAGTATTTTTTTTGAAAAGTTGAATTACTATTAAATGGAGACTCAGATGAAAAATACATGTCTACCGTTGAGTTCAAATCATGGTTTTTATCCAATGTACAAAATAACCTTTTACCGCTTTCCACATTTGGGTTTAGTGTAGTCTCTAGTATATTAACAACTAAATAAAATAAATTTTTTTGTTTATTAAAATGATTGTCATGATGTAATATTTTTTTAAAATGTTACTATAGGAAAATAAGTTTGTGAGCCATATAACCCATGATATTTGAGAGAGATCACTAGAGGATAATTATTTGATGAAAAAAATCATATCATGGATTTTCAAATGGTGTAAAATAGAATTTAGTGATCATGCCAACAACGATGATGCATATTGAATTTTTTTCATTGATTGACCAAAATTGAGTTAGGTTGTTTGTTTTATGTTTATTATTCCTTTTTAAATTTTCTTAGGATTAACATGATTCAATAAAATTGAAAATCTATTTTTGAATTGAGTGTATTTCAGAGATAAGTCAGATTTAACGGGGATTGGATATTTTTATTGATGATTATATATATCTCTTAACTCATCATTCAAATGGATATGAATCAAGGAAAATAAGAACATTGGCCAAGTCCCCTTCCTCTTGTTTTTGTTTTGTGTGTTTCTTATTAAAGTATTCACACATTTATCTCGGTAAAATTCCTTTGGCCCATGGTTCAGTGAATAACCGATGTTTGATTATTACAAGTCCATTATTCAGTGAAAAAAATAAATACACCATGTACGGATGTGATCAAATCTATGATTTCGAATCACGATGATGAAAAATGATTGATTGGTTTTAATTTTGGGATACCTATTGTTTGTTTTGACATGTGAAAGTAGCGTATCGTGACAAAAGTTCCTCTTGATTGAGTTGGTTGACTGGATTTTTACATGCAGACAACACTGATGTTCAATTAGGCTAGATCTCCCAACCCTAGTGATTTTGGAAGAGAGAATCATAGAAGGTGGTAATAATATAGGAAACATAATGATGATATGTGGGTTTTCCAAAATTCCAAAACACATGATTTTTAGTCTATGAATAAACATTATGTGGGGCCCTGGATATGTAATTAGGGTTTCCACAGAAAGGGTAATAATCACAAAGTGTTTGGAATAAGTCACACCGGATGTTACTTGGCCTAGAGGAATTTTATTTACTCTATGAGTACGCATCTAGACACATATATAGGACTATAGGTAGTAACATGGATAGGCACACAGCCAGGTTCACGGCCATGCAATAGTACATGTGAAGCTCAGTGTACATGGACATAGCCATGTACACGGGCATGCCTAAGTGGACATGGACATAGGCATGTACACTGGAATGCTCAAGTGGTCATGGACATAGACACGTGCACGATCCACTATACATGGGTTGACTCATTTGTGATGAAACACATTTTGTACATGTAGTACAAGCCACCCACATTTTCAAAAATTTCATGGATCACTAGTTCCCTTAATATTGTAGAAATTTTATTAGGGTATATTCTATTGATCATTTCTCTAATGGTTTAGTATGCAATTGCATCCTGTGTATATGATGGTGATATCCTATGAGTAACTCTAGTCTCAAATAGAGTTTTTGGAATTCTTATATGAGGTATGATGTGAGATCCTCAATCATGATCATTTTACCTATGTGTGGTTCTCAGAATTTTCATGACTCACACTACATGGGAATCAAACCTCTACTTAGTGGGTTAAACCAGATTGGGGTTTTGGTATGCCTCTAGGACATGGGTGTGATCCAAATCTATGTGTTGATCTCTTCAGACTTCTCAAACATACATATTATGGTGGGGCACAATGAGCATGACATCTTGGTTGGATTCCATTATTTATATCTGACTCATGGACCGGTTCTCCCCAATGAGTGATATTTGGATCCTTTTATTATGAATCATAGGCTAAAAAAAGGTTTGTGACCTTACCCAGTGATTTTGTGTATACTGTGAGCATATTTATATGTTCTTATAAATTATGTTGTTAACATATCCTAACGATCAGCTGACAGAATTTTGGATTCCATATGATTAGTGACTTCATGGATTTCTACTGGGTATTGATATACCCACCCATGTATCGGATCGTCCCATATGTGTCATGTCTTATGTATATGACTAACCATTAAATGGTCCTACTTGTGTACTAAGATCATGTAAAGAGTAGATTTTTTCTAGATATATCATGGTTCATACAATGAGTCACATTTTATTGTAGTTTTCTTTTTATATCAGGTTTTACTTGTTACAAGTTCTGGTTGGATTGTATTTATCCCTTATCATTTTCAATTGTTTTAACACCAATTATGGTATTTAGATGTTTTATTGCATTATGATTAAGTTATATTTTACATTTATACATTGAATAGGCTTTCATATAAATATATATGTGTGTGTGTGTTTGTGTCTCTATTTGTGTGTGTGTGCGTATGAACCTTATTCTAAGGCCTCCCATCTGATTGATATGCCTACCCCACACTTATCTCCATCCCCTGTCTTATAAAAGGTTGTATTGAGGTAGTTAAACTAGAATTATCATTAGAAATAATGGCCTTCATGGGTTGGGTCATGTCATAGTGGTATCATAGGGGTCTGTTTCATATTAGGAATAGAGTTTTGGATTTTGTTTCTATTAGTGATATGGATTTGGGTTTTATTGAAATATGGTTAAGTGTTTTAAGTTCTCCTCTCAATCTAGGTAATCCAATGATTGTGTAGAGGCTGGAGTATATAATTACAAAGACTATGACCCCCTTATTATTGACTCATTTCATATTGGTACTAGTTTCATGGTAAATATTTTGAAGCATCATATTGGAGTGTGTTGTGTGTAACAGCCTATGATTTTTGTAAATATTTTTTTTTGGAATTAATTTATTATTTTTGATGATTATCATTTCACACAATAGAAAATATAGTTTTTTATAATAAATCACTATGTTTGGATTTTTTTCAATACAAATAAGACATGGATTATATTTAAATACATGAAAAAATTGGCTTCTATAACACACAATGCTGAGTTCCCTGGATAACTTTCACAACATGCAAGGTCGGGTTTTTACCATACTAAAATATACTCTTAATATTATTATTAAAATAGTATTTTAGTTACCACCTATAAATTTGAAGGTATGTCTAGAATATGATTAAATATATTTTAAAAATAGGATATAAAAATGTATTTTTATCAATTAGTAGAAGTAAATGTAAGAACTATTTTAAAATAATCACATTACTTTTGTAAGAAAACTAGTTTCAATGTAAACACATAATTTTATATCAATAAATTATACAAAACACTATTTATTAATGTTTTTAAAAAAAATTATATATAATATATTCAATAAATATTTTTTATACATATCCCATATACTTTATTGGAATAAGATAAAAAATAATCCAATTTTACGAGTTAAAATATATGTTCGTAAAAAAAGTAATTTTACATCCATTTAATAGAGAACAATTTTTTTTTGAAATTTTATTGATTTTCTATGTCAATATTAAATTTATCTTTTAAATTAGAAAATAATTATTAACATTGGGTAAATTTTTGGTATTTTTGTGTGAATTTTCATTTTTTGATGAATCTTCAAAAATACTAAATTTTAATTCCGAACTACATTTTCCAAAAATGTAATTTTTAGGATAAATTATTATTTTTTATTTTAATGTTCAATTAGGTCAAATATAAATAAATTAATCCAATTTATTTAATCATGATCAATTTAACATTGAAATTGTGCATAAAAACAAAATAAACTTTTCAATATTTTTTCTTTAAATCCTCATTTTGTCATCCCATTTGCATGATTAAATTTTGATTAATTTCTTCCACATTTCAGATTGTAATTTTCAAAATTGATTCCATATTTGAAATTTAATAATTTTTAATTTATAATAAGGTCGAATTAGTTTTTTATTAGAATGATTAGTGAAATTAATTAAAATTAATTATAATGATTATGAGGAAAATTGGCTTAATAAAGTCTTAAACCTTAAATAGAAGAGCCAAAATGATCGATACACCAATCCAAAATACATTACCATGACATATTTTGAAACTATCCTCAAACTTATTATCTTTATACAATTATTGGATCTTCTTTTCATGTTAAAAATTTGTGTGGAATTCCCTTTCTAAAAATTATTATGAGTTCCACTCCTCCTCCAATATAAAAAGGTTGTCACCCCTATAACATACTCACAAATCTCAAGACATTTTGGCTTGACCAATATATATTTAAATAGTTCCCAAAAATACCTCCAATCAACCATGAACACTCACCTTTGGGAGAAATCCATCCTAGGATGCCCTTTGGTGCAAACCAAATAGGGTTACCCAAATTAGAGTTAACATCCTTCTTCAAGATCTTTAGTTTTATTTTCAACCTCCTACCCTAAATTATTCCTATTTCATGTTTATACAATAAAAATATTATAATAAATATACTTATATGTTTTAATTATAAGGACTCTACCTGAAAATTCGCACACATCCATCTAACGTGAAACAATCATACCATTCTTGTGTACGAGAGACTACAACATCACGAATCGATATTATTAATTTTTTCCATTACCACATCTCATGGTTTTGAATTATGATGTAAATTATATTATTTTATGTTATATATTAGGTTTAATATTTATTTATTATTTTTTAATTATTATATAACACAAGCCTTCATGCTTTTTATTTTTTGTAAGTACAATAATTTTGTTTGGGGATGTGTGGATTACCATCTTCTCAAAGCGATGAGATTCATTCACATCTTAAATGGAATGTATTAAGGATAAATTTAGATAAATTATATGATATATATGAAATAATAATTATAATATAATTATTATATATATATACAATTTAATTTCTTTCTTTCAAAATGATATTAAAATAGAAATATTGTTCTGATGTATTTAATCCCTACCATCTCCATGAACGATGTATGTCACTTCATACATCTATCATATATAGATTATTGTAAATACTTATATAATGAATAAATATGATATTTATTCTGTGTTTTAAATTATATAAGTAATTAAATCTTGATCTATGTAAGATGATTAAGAATACAAGTCAAAACATATATAAAAAAATATAGTGAATATTACCCAAAACATAACATTAACATGAAGTTGTTAATAAAAGGGTAATATATAGTCATAAAAAATTAATATATGGTATTAAATATTCTAATATTGTTATTTAATATAATAATAATAATCTTATTTTCATTGTACATGAGGTCAGAATGTTTATGAATAAATTCATGACATGATGTAAGAGAATTTCATCTCATGTTTTATTTCCGTGAGGTATCTGAAATATTAATTACTCAATTATTTTGTGTGGTGTATATAATTACCATGAATTTGTTATATGATTACAATAATTAAATTTATTTGTATATAAATATCCATTTTATGATCTATCCTCCATTTTTATGGACCAAATGTTGCCAAATCGGTAATATAATTTTCTCTGAATTTTCCTTCTTCAATCACATGTCATGTTATGAACTTATATTTTTCTATTTGGTGTATATAATTTATTTTGACATGTTATATCATTTATATAATTGTTTTCAAGATACTTTAGTCTTCAGGTAATGTTATTCCTTCCATTATGATTTAATGTTACCAAAGTGGTAATAGTTTATATCTTCATCCTTATCATTTTTTAGATTGGTTATGATTATTTGTCCATAGATGAAATATTATGATCCATATGTCATGAAATATCCTGAATTTTATAACCCTATGGATATTAAATTTATATCCATTTAATGCTAACTTTTTTCCAATCTTTGGTACTTTAGATCATTAGAAAAACATTTTTTTTGAAAAGTTGACATTATTTCTCTTTTCGGTCAGATATCTATTTTCATTGAAATCAATGTTTTATAAAAATGTTAAATAAAAACTTTTTATATTTAAAAAGTATTTATATTTTTTGTATCCTTTTTATTAAATTTTGAATTAAAATGTTTTTCGAAATTGTTTCATGTTTTCATTATATATTTCAAAAAGTTTATTTTCTAAGAAAATTATTTCAAGTATTTCAACATTTATTTATATGTTATCAAATATATTTTCTAGAAAAGGGTTTCCAAAGTGAATTGAATAATTATTTTAATGTTTTCAATGAATTTAAATTGTAAAAAATTTTAAAAAAACCATTCTTTCCTTATGATCTTTTATGGTATTATCAATGAAAGAGTTTTTAAAAATATTTTCAGTCATGGTTTATAGGTTTTCAAAAACAATTATTCAAAAAATATTTTTCAAATGATTTATTTTTTAATATAATTTGTTAAAGAGGAGAAAATAATAATGTTCTAAATGAAATTTTAAAGCCTTGTTTAAGATAAAACTATTTTTAAATGGTTTTGTTAAAAGGATTTTTGAAGAATGGATATTTTCTTTAAGAAATGTTACAAGTGGTCATTAAAAAAAATTCCACATTTAAGATGACATCATTTGATGTAGTTTAAAATTATTGTGGATATGATCCATGAATACCATTGATAATTTTTTGAATGTTTTAGTTTTAATGGAATGATGTTTATGACAACTATTTCCCTTACATGGATTATATTCTTATGAAACTCATTACTTTTAATAGGTTATGATTTGATGAAATTTTTATGAATCCAACCCCTTTTTGTATAGGTTATGATGTGATGAAATGGTAATGATACCCATTTCATTTTATGGTTCATGATATGATGAATTATTTTTTTTATCATGTGGAACATGCACATATAATGGGATGAGTGGACCCTATATCTCCCTTTAACACATTTGGTTTTTATGGATGACTAATGTGTAAATTTGTTATCTGTGAACTTTGTAACATGTTCACAAAATTTATGCCCAAACATAATTATATGTTCACAATTTTATGCATATATTTTATTTCAGGTCTATAAGTTTTGAAATGAACCTAATTACACATTCACTATGTTATTAGGGAACCTTATTACATGTTCATCATGTTATGAGTTAAATTTATCATGTGTTAATAATATTATTAATTAAAATTATTACATGTTAAAAAATATTATGCATGGACCAGGTTGCTTGTTCATATGTATATGCACAAACCTGATAACATGTTAATAATGTAATATGTAAAATAGATTTTATTTTTATAATACGATGCATGGACCTGGTTTCATGTACATAAGTTAATGCGAGGGATGTATTTCATGTCCTTAAATTAATCAGTAAACCAGTTTCTACTTAGACAGGTCCCGAATTTTATATGTTTATGTGTATGAAACAATTCTATATATTATTCATATTCTATCCTTTTATGGATTATATTCCAAATTCTCTTATGAATCATGTCTTATGAACAACTAATATTAATTCAAAAATTCATTTTTTATCTTTGATTAATAGGGTATGATATTCTAGTTATATGATCATGTTATCATTACCTTATACTCATATTATGCTTACATATCACTTTTGTTAACACTTTCTGTGCATCTGATCTCACCCCTTTTATGTTTCTTTCTACCTTTTTATGAAGATATATTATATGAATGATGATTCTATGAATGTTTCTAGTAATGAATAATCTTGTGTGAGATAATTTCTCTCACTTACGTACCATAATATATGTTTCTATATTTATAAAGGCACTAAACTAATATGGTCATTCAATATTAGTTTGTGAAATTAACTATGTATTCTGAAAAAATGACTCATCTTCCATATAATTTTAGATTTAGTTGTCATAGTTGGTTCTATACTGAGGGTTTTTTAACCTTTGGAAAATATGATTATAAACCATTAGTGATATCCCTAAAGAAATTTCTAAGGATATGTCTACTGATGTAACTAAGGATAATTCTATGGATAAGGAAAAGTATTATAATGTGTTCAAAAATTTTGGTAACTGATAGAGCAAGTGGTTTCCTTGAAAAACATCAACGTCCGGATAATATAAGTGTATTTGGTTTTGGAATTTATGTAACTTAGAGTAAAAACTCTGAAACGTTTTGTCGAACCTGAATCAAGCATATCATAGTACATGAAAATGAGTCTTACTATGCACCTTATTTGTCACTCTCATGGGACATGCATTGAGTATCCACAATATATTCATAAACCATCCTGAAGGATTTAAAATATTTTTCTTTTTAAAAATATATGTTAAACCTTGGGTGACATAGATTATGGAAGGATTCATAATTTAGACATCATGAAAATGGTTTTTCATGATTTTGTGGTCCTTCACTATGAAAATTGTTTCTTACTAAGTGATTTTTGGTTATATTCGATGGATGTAATGCAAAATGACCATATTGGTTGTCACTTATATGGGAAATGCAATCATTTTTCTTCTGAGAATATTAAATCTATGGGATATAGAATAATAAACCTTGTTTCTATGCTCATATAGCTTCTTTATAGTATGAATCATGATGAGCATCCACACATGAAAAAGGGAGAAACATTCTGCTGATTCCATGATAAGGGAACGTCCACCCTCATATAATGGGTTATATAATCCAATTATTTCTAAACACTTGATCAGTTCCCTTGAAAATATATCCTCTATTATCAAGTGTTATCATCATGAGTGATTCATTCTGGTTGTTTATCGGTTGAATTTTTATGAAGACCAATGGTGGACTCTATTCAAGAATACAAGGATTCAAGATAAAATTGAATCCATGGATTGGGAATAATTTAAGAAAATTTTCATTAATAATTACTTTTTTCATGTTATTCATATAAATAATAAAAAAGTATTTCTTTCAGTTGAAGAAAGATCATGATGAATTTTTCAGTACCTACAAGGATAATTTCAAAATACTTGTGAGGTACAACTATGGTATTTTCATCCAAAAAAATTAAATTTTATTGGTTCGTCAGTGTCATAAAGACAAGTATTAAAAAGGAATTAACCATAATAGTCTTTTGTAGCTATGAAGATATTGTGTGTTGTGACATAGAATTTGAAATGGAGAATGGAGTTATTTACTAATCTCATGGTTTTATCATGAAAATTAAGATGGAGTTCAGTGGAATATCTGAAAAACATGGAGAGAGTAAAAATTTTAAAACTCTTACTAACTAATATTACGGGAAAGAGTGCGTATGAGAGTTCCTAAAAAGATTAAGAATGAGTACCCAGTATAATATGATTATCAACTGAGGAAAATAAAGTAGAAGTTATGTGGAGAGGAAATTAAATAAAACTAATAGAGACAATGCTCAACATAATGAACAACCCACACTCTACTATTTGAAGTACATGGAGAATGAGAATTATGTAAATAAATGCACAAATCTAGGGGCTAATATAGATGATAAGACATAGGAGACTCTGAGGAAAAAGGATAAAGGTAAATCTTAATCATTAACAATAGATGATGTGAATAATATAAATTAGGGAAAAACATATCCTTTACCCCCTTAATTGTGAATTTCATGTTTGATTTTGTATGAATAATCCTATTGAAATATCATTCTTCATCATTTACAGAAGTATAATGTGATTATATCCATCAATGTGGATTTTAGAATAATAAAATCACATTTAATGTTATATTTGTGCATGGATGAACCCATGTATCCAATAAAAATGTTTCTTATAATATAATATTGTATTTAAGGAATAAAGGGTGAATTATATTTTTGATGCAATCTATGATGAATCATTTATGGAATTGTATATGTAAAAATATTGATTCAGTTTTGGAGATTTTTTATATTATCCCTCCATGTGAGGATTTATTCATATTGGATGAAATGTGATAACCTTATGGTTTTGATAAAGATAAATAGAATGACCTATCATTCTATTTATGGATCTCATGATCTGTTATATATTTAGTAATGACATATTAATCTTCATTCCCTTTAGTAATTGATGAAGTGCGAATTGATCAAGACACAACCAAATGATGAGATTGTTCATATAGAATATAATGAAATCAAGTAAGTATAGCTTCTTGTGAATGTTATTCAACTTTAAGAAAAAGGATCCTGAATCCAAAAATGTTATCTTAGTACTTTTGTTTTTGATGAGTCAAATGGTTCGATTGATCATTACCGGTTTATAGATTTTTTATTTTTAAATTTATCCTAACTATGTTATCTAATACTCTCCATTATATTTTGATAGTTAGATTTCTCCTATATGTCTATGTTTTTATTTACCACCTATGTTCTCTGATGTGGAAACCTGGTAAGGTGTTACTTTTGGTATCTGTTATGGTTCTAAATTTCCATTCAAAATGATGTTTTTGTGTTAATTATTATGATGTGGGATTATATGAATAGAAACATCATGTACTGAACCTTTCAGAAGATATAAAAAAAATTTGGTCAAAATTAATTTTAACAGGGTTAGAATGTAACAGATCAATATTTTGTGAGTTATTATTTTCTGAATTAATTTAATCATGTTGATATTTTACATTTCATAAAACAACAAAAATATTTTTTATATTAAAGAAATATGATAAAATTTTTATGGACACACACAAGACATAGATTAGCTTGAATTACATGAAACAATATTTTTGGATTTTGTTATAATCAATTTTGTGCTCCTCCGATAGCTTCTCTAACAGACCAGTAAAAGTTTTTACCAAAATGAAATATACTATTAATATTATTAATAAAATATTATTATAGCTACCTCATATAAATTTGATGGGAAGATGTGAATACTATTAACTAAATTGTGAAAATATGATGTAAACAATAATATAAAATTAAACCCTTAGTAATCAATTAGTGTCAGTTGTTGTATGAAATAATTGAAAGTCACGAAATTACTTTTCATAGAAATGTATTTTTCTTCATAAAAACATAATTTTA
Organism: Viscum album; assembly: GCA_963277665.1. Taxonomy (NCBI): domain Eukaryota; kingdom Viridiplantae; phylum Streptophyta; class Magnoliopsida; order Santalales; family Viscaceae; genus Viscum; species Viscum album. The sequence continues at coordinate 282,920,601 of OY728153.1, read as the reverse complement.
TCTCAAAAAATTAAATAGACTACTTTTTATTGATTTTATCTATAAAATTTATATATAATATATTCAGTCAATATTTTTGATCCATATCTAATAGAAGTATAGTTATAAGATAAAATTAAAACACATTTTATGAATACAAATATTTATTCTTCTAAAAAGTAATTTTAGTGCCTTTTTATGGTGAACTAATTTTAAATCCAATTTTGGTAAATCATATTGATTTTATATGTCACAATAAACAAAATATTGTAAATAGGTATATAAAAAACTGCTATGGGAGATCTTTTGGTATTTTTCTATAAAGATTCATTTTTTGATGAATAGTGAAAATACTATATTTTAATTCAATATTTCCTTTTGATATACTTTATTTATAAGTATAAATTATGTTTATATTTGTTTTATAGTTAAATTAGATAAAATATACATAAGGTTATCCAATTTAGTTAATTGGAATAAATTTCACATTGAATTTGGAAATAAATACCTACTAAACTATTGAGCAATTTTACATTACAAACCCAACATGTCGTCTCGTCTATGGGATTACATTTAAATTAATTTCTACCTCCTATATTATTTAAATTTATAAAAAGGGATTCCAAATTTTTAATTAGAATAATTTATAGTTTATAATATAGTAAACATACTTTTCGAAAAAAAAATGAGTGAAAGTAATTAAAATTAAGTACAATGATTAAGTGAAAAATGATCTTGATAGAATACTAAACCATAAATGTAAGATCCAAAATGACTTATAATAATGTCCAATAACCTTTTTATGGAAATATGTGGACTCTATCATCTCATTGATCAACATTATACTATTATTGGAGCCACTTTTCATAGTAAAAAATGTGGGTTGAAGTCACATTCCAGAAATATATAAGAATTCCACTCCTCCTCCACTATTAAAAGACACTCACACTTACCACTTCTTCACACATCTATATACACATTTTATTAACCAATATCTGACCAAATAAATCCTAAAAATACCACCCTTCATCCTATAATTCTTAATATGGGTATAAATCCGTCCAAGAAAGCCCTTTGGTGCAATCAAAAAGGAATTGCCCGAATAAGAGGTAACATCCTTCTTCAATCTATTTAGTTTTAATTTCATAATCCACCACATAAATTAATATTATTTTATAAATATATAAAAAAACATTAAACTAAATATACATGTTTTTGTTTGTGTTTTTCACCAGAAATTAGACAGAGATCTCTAAAATAGGTAGCAAACTTTCCGTTTTTTAGGTACGGAGAACTACAGGATCATGAAACAATGTTGTTAATCTTTTATTTACAACATATCATGGTTAATCATTTTAATGTAAAATATATTTTTAAATGGTATATATGATTTTTATGATTTATTTATGATTCTATAATTAATATATATTACACACCTTCATGATTTCCATTTTGTTTTTGTGTGGTAATTTTTTATGGGGAAGTGTGGACTACCTCCTCCCCAAAGAGATGTGATTCATTTAAATCTTTCATGGAATTAATTTAGGACGGGTTTAGTGAAATTATATGATATATATGAAATAATAATTATTAATATATTAATATATATATATATATTTCATTATATCTTTCAATACAACAATAAAATGGAAATAAAGTCCATGCATATGCACGGCCTACCGTCTCGATGAATGGTGTATTCCATTACATACTTATATCCTATGTAGATTATTATAAAAACATATATAATGATTATATACAATATCTAATCCATTGTTTATAATAATTCATTTTTTAAATATTGGTATATGTAATAGGATCAATAATAACAAGTGAAAACTTATACAAAAAATAAAGTGGGTGTTAGTCAAAATGTAACAATAACATGGAGTTGTTAATAAACAGGTAATATAGGGTCATAATGAAATAATATATAGTATTAGTTATAATAATAGGTTTTTAATAGATATATAATAAAATTATATGTATTAAATAATAGTTTTGAATGTGTTTGAAGAAATTCAAGACTTAATGTAATGAAATTTTCAATCACTTTTTATTTCTGTGTCATACATGCCATAAGACCCTCTCATTTGTTTTGTGTGGTGAATAAACTACGTAAGAATGTATTCAATGATTATAATACATAAATATTTGTATATATATATATATATCAATTTTATGATCATTCTTTCATGGTTTTATGGTTCAAATTTTACCAAATCGTTAAAGAAATTTTATCTAAATTTTCCATTCTTGAGACACATACCATACTAAGGACTTATTTTTTCAATGAGTTGTATATAATACCTTTTTACATGTTATTTAATTATTCTACTTTTATTCATCATTTTTTATTATTAATTTAATGTTATTATTTACATTATTATTTAATATTCCCTGAGTGGTAATGGTTAATAGATTCAATCTCATCATCTATAAATACTGTTTATGATTATGCTTTTATTGAATAAATATTATGAAACATATCTCAAGAACCCTCACATATTTTTTTACACAATATATATGCTTGTAATATCCATCTATTGGATTCACTGTTACACTCTTTGATAATTATGATAATTAATGAAATGTTTTTCTAAAAATATCATGTTATTTATCCATTTTTTCGGAAATCTATGTTCCTACAAAACCATGTATTCTAAATTTTTTTAAGAAATTAATTATTTTTTCAAAGTGTTTTATGTTTTTTCAAGATTATTTTATACGTTTTTGAAGAAAATGTTCAAAAAATATATTCAATCATTTTTATAAGTTTTCAAAATGTTACATTCAAATAAACTTATTTCAATGATTTCAAGGTTTCATTATAAGTAATCATATAAATTTTATAGAAAAGGGATTGGAAAATGATTTCAATCCTTATTTTTATATTTTAAATTTATTTCCATGGTAATAGGTCTTAAAAAATTATTCATTCATTATGATCATTCAAGGTGTTTTAAAAAAAATAAGTCTTCAAAATATTTTCAAACATGATTTATATATTTTAAAAATTACCTTAAAATAAAAAGGATATCAAAATATTTTATGTTTTAAAAAAATCAAATATTAAATGATATTTTCTTAAATAATAGTTTTAAATAAAATTATAAATCTTTATCTATAAGAAAATTATTTTCAAATTGTTTTATGGAAACTATTTTTGAAGAAATGATATATTAATTAATAAATTTTACAAGTGATATTTCAAAAACAAATCCACTTTTAAGATGGAATAAATCAATATAATTTACAATTATTAAGCAAATGATCCATGAATACCATTCATATTATTGTTTTGAATGGTTTATGTTTTGATTTCATGTTGTTTTTTATATTATTTTCTCTTCTATATTATATTTTCTTCTGAATCCCACTTCTTTTAAAGGGTTCTGATTTTTTGAAATGATAATGAAACCTATCCCATATTAATAGGTTATGATGTCATGAAATGTTAATGATGCCTATTTCATTTCATGGGTTGTGATATGATGAATCCATTTTTTACCATGTGGGAGATTCTGGTATGATGTGATGGGTGGGACCTATATCTCCCTCCGATGCATTGGGTAATAATGGATGACTCATGAGTATATGTTTTATGTATGACCCATATTACATGATCAAAAATTTATGCATGATCATGAATACATTATCATAATTTTGTGCATAGACCTAGTCGAATGTCCAAAAGTTTATGCATGAACCTTATTAAATGTTCAAATTGTAATGAGTAAACCTTATTACATGTTCTTAATGTTATGAGTGAAATTTATTACATGATAATAATGTTATTTTTGAACCTAATTACACGTTTATAATGTTATAAATAGACCTAGTTTCAAGTCCATAAGATTGTGCATGAACCTGATTACATGTACACAATGATATTCATGAACCTGATGTAATTTTCACAACATGATTCATTGACCTGGTTTCATGTCGATAAATCTATTTAAGGGTTATATTTCAAGACCTTAAGTCAATGATTGAACCTATTTCTACTCGTACATGTTCACAATTTTATAATTTTATACGTATTGTATAATTACATGTCATATACTTTTTTTATTCTTTCATGGATTATGTTTTATATTATATTATAATTCATTCATTTTTAACTGCTATTATTTATTCCCTAATCTATCTTTATGAACATGGATATGTAGGGTATGATCTTATAATGAGACAACCATGTTCTCGTGCCCTTATTCTCATGTAATGCCAACATATCTCCCTTGTTTACCCTTACTATGCATTTGATATCACCTTTTTTCTATTTTCTTCCCACCATGTTATGAAGATATTTTTTTTGTGTGATGTGTTTAAAAATGATTCTAGTCATGATGAATCTATTGGGAGATTTTGTACCTTACTTGAGTAACAGTGTTTATGTGTTCATGTATCCAAATGAACTAAACTAATATGTTATTTGGGTGTTTTCTTGAGTAAATTAATAAGTATTCCACAAAAATGATGTACGTTCTATGTACAATAATATTTTTTTTGTTATATTGTGGTTTACATGTACTTATAAAGTTATATATTAAGATATAATCATTGATCATGGTACATCTATTCAATTTCAAGATGTTTCCTTGATGTTTTCCAACTATGATTCAGTAATATGATGATGGGGATGATCCCCTGAGTGAAGAGGATATGATACAGGGAGCTTTTTAGGAATTTTTGTCACAAACCGAATATGGATACCATCAAACCGGCACTAAACCTGGCTCATGGAAAGACCCGAAGGGCATTCCCAATCCACACGGGCTGGCACAAGTGCCCGGGTATCATAAAAATTCATTTGGGAACGATTTACCCGAGTTTGGGTTCATAAAATAACCAAAAACAGCCAACAAACCAATTCTGAAAAAATTATGCCAAGCAAGACTTAATAAAAATTCCGAACTGATTATATGGGTTTAAACAAGACACAATAGGTCCAACGGTACATAAAATCAGCAGCAAACAGCCCATGAGACTCCACACGACATGGGGTCATCACCCTCAATCTGTCTCCACAACACCGCACCATCGAGAGAAACTAGCAACCTGAACCGCCATCGCCCAAGGCCTTTCCATTGCCTGTGTCAAACATGATCAATTCTACTTACACCCAAAGGTGTAAGTAGGGTGTGAGACTAAGCCCAATTGGATATCACCCACGGATTTCAAGTGATAGGCATTATAAAAAAAAGGCTTGCAAGAGTTATAAATAGATAAGGGTAGCATTTATTTCTAAAAGTGAAACTTTGAAGTGAAACTAACTTTCAATGGGTATAACATTAAATAATGAGTGAATTTGAATAAAACATTCAAGCTACTGGTTTTCATATTAAAAAATACCATAAATAAAGTATAAATTCCAAGAAGGCCATGAGCACCAAGCATAGAAACACCCCTAGGTACTAGTTTGTTTTGAGCCCCAAGTACCTCGTACCTCGGTGAAAGTAACCATGATGAAATTCGTTCTCGTGCATGAGCCACTAGTAGGTAGAAAACTCATAACCTAGTGGTCTCCAATCATCTCCATTATAGTTTTGTTAGTGTAATCCATGTCAGACTTGCTATGTGAACCATGGTCAAAACCCCTCCGTTCACTAGCGTACTAGCACAAGTTAGCCCACCTAGATACCCGGGTTTCCCGTATTCTTCTCAAATAGTAACCACATGAAACCAAAATGGATTTTTACATATAAATATCAGTTCTGGTCACACACATTCAAAACAGTAGCTACACCTTCTTTGCACCTTTCGTATAACTCAATAAACCAATTATAATTTCCATAAAACAATTTCATGAAAATTAATCAAATTTTTCACATTAAATTCATCTAAAATCCCACATTTAAAACCAAATAGAGACCAATATTATACCAAAATAGAAATTTCAGCATTAAAAATTTTTATAAATCTAATCCCTGAATTATAAAACAACACCAAGAGGCACAACATGGGTTGCACATGTAAAACACCCATTTTCACACAAAATTGGCTCTTAAAAACCAACCGCTTTTAAAATGATACCCTAATAAATTTTCGAAATCAAAATACTGAATTAGGAACATAATAGAAACATAAATACAGAAATACAACTCATTCTACAATACCTACATATGAAATCACCTACCAAAAGAGTCAAAACCCCCAAATCCTTGTGCGTCACTTCAACCGCACCTCTGCCGCACCACAAAGGAGTAAGATTGAACCTAAAACCAAATGATTGGACCACAAAACTCAAAACTAAAACCCTAGGTACGAAACCCCTTCTTCTTGAAATTTTGGGATTCAATAAAAAAGGATGAAACCCTAACAAAAAGGGAGGAATAAGGAAGAGAACCAACTTACTTGAGAAATCTGGATGTTTTTTGGAGATTCACCAGTTCGGCCCAACATCGCGATTAATCTGAGCTCCAAAGATGTAAAAACGAATATGAGGGGTGCGTATGGATTCATTGGGAACGTGTGAGATGTGGAATCACCGAAAAATGATGAAAAATAAATATTTTATGAAAGAATTACAAAACAATTTTAAAACTGGAAAGGGGCTTTCAGGTTGTCCCAATACCTAATTTGATCACCCAAATCCAATATGCAAATGACTTTTTAAGGGGTCCAAATTTTTTTTTGGATTTAATATTTAAATTAAGGTCATTTTGGAAGTTGAATGGGTGAAAAATGCTGAAAAACTAAGGAGTTATTAAAGAAACAAAATTTACTTTCAAAACTAGAAACATGCTCTCAGGTTGGCCCAAATTTTGGAAACCCACTATTACCATAAAAAATGCATGACAAACCACCAACACCAAGCAAGGATGTAAATTAAATGAAAAATACCTTTAAAATATGTCATTTATGTGACAATTATCCCCCCCCCCCCCATGAAGGACTTTCCGCCCAGAAAAGTCAACAAGAGGTTTGATTGGAAAACAAGAACGAGTACTCTTCCTCGACCCACGACTTTCACTCCCATGTCTCATGTGTCTAATTTCCATGCTTCCATAGAAACTGGACTAATGGAATAGACTTCCCTTGTAGTATCTTCTCTTGTGAGTCCACTATTTTCGCTGGCCTCTCAACAATAGACATGTCAGGCTCTATCTCCAGTTCTTCCCAACCCAACACATGGGACGGATCCGGGTAGTATTTCTTCATCTAGGAAACATGGAAGACATCATGGATGGACGTCAACTGAGAAGGTAAGGCCAACCTATATTCCACCTTTCAAATACGCTCAATGATCTCAAATGGCCCGACATACCACAGAGTTAGTTTACCTTGCTTCCCGAATCGACAATGGCCTAGACGTGGGTCTACCTTCAAGAATACTCTATCACCCACAGAAAACTCTAGGTCTCAATGCCTTCAGTCAGCATATGATTTATGACATCTCTGAGCTGTCAATAAACCTTGCCTGATTAATTTTACCTTCTTAGATGTCTCCTGCACCATACTCGGCCCCAGTTGTGAGGTCTCATCTACCTCAGCCCAACACAGGGGGGACCGACAAGGCCGACCATAGAGCGCCTCAAAAAGTGCCATTCGAATCGAGGATTGGTAACTGTTATTATAATAAAACTCAACAAATCCCAAATTGGTATCCCAAGAACCTCCAATGTCTAGGACACATGCACGAAGCTTTTCCTCCAAAATCTGATTCGCCCGCTCTGTCTGACCATCCGTCTGCGGATGGTATGTTGTGATCATCTTAATCTGGGACCCCAAGGCCTTCTAAAGGCCTTCCCAGAATCGAGATGTGAAACGAGGGTCTCAATCTGATACAACTGCTGATGGAACACCATGGAGTCTCACCACCTCTTGAAGATAGAAACGACCCAACTCATCTACTTTAGATGTATCTCTGATCGGAATGAAGTGGGCTGATTTGGTTAGACGATCAATAACCACCCAAATAGAATTCTTACCTCAAGGTGTACGAGGTAATCCAACAATGATGTCCATGGAAACCTCGTCCCACTTCCCGGTAGGAATAGATAGTGGTTGGAGAAAACCGGAGGGCCTTTGGTGCTCTGCTTTCACCTGGTGGCATGTGTAGCATCTCGACACAAAGTCTGCTATGTCCCGTCTCATACCAGGCCACCAAAACTGCCGACGGACATCATAATACATCTTAGTGGCACCTGGATGGACAGCCCACTGAGACTGGTGGCTATCCTATATCACCACCTTCCGTAGAGATAACGGCACTACTGAACTGCCCTTGAAGCACAAGATGCCCTCAGGAGATGATGACCAATCATAGGATGTCTCCCCACCATAAAGAAACTTCTTCAACCACTGACAAAGCTCGTCACTGGGTTGTTCCCACTGAATCAACTCCAACAGAGAAGGAGTCAACTGGACGCTCACCAAGAATGCCCCTCCACGGTGTTCCTTGGTCTCCACATGCATCTGAGAAAAGATCCCCATCAATGTCCACTCATCACTGGACTTCCTCAAAGCCTGCACTGGAACCCTCCTGCTGAAGGCATCGGCCACTACATTACCCTTACCTGGGGTATAGACACTGTCAATGTCAGACCCCTACACATACTCGATCCAGCGACACTGCCTCAAGTTGAGGTCCTTCTGTGAGAATATATAAGCCATGATTTTGTGATCAGAATAGACCACAATATTCTCCCCAAAGAGGTATTGACGCCACGTCTTCAAAGCATGCATCACTGCTGCCAACTCCAATTCATGGGTTGGGTAGTTCTTTTCGTGTGGCCGGAGTTGGTGAGAGCCATACGCCACCACGTGATCATCCTTCATAAGCACGCACCCAAGACCCATACCTGAAGCATCACAATAGACCACATATCCCTTTCCAGACTCTGGAAAAATTAGCATGGCGGCGGTAGTTAGCCGCCTATTCAGCTCCTCAAATGACGCCTGACATTCTGGAACCCATACAAACTTCACCCCTTTCCAGGTGAGGGAAGTCATCGGGGAAGCAAGCCGAGAGAAATCCCGAACGAATCGCCTGTAATAACTAGCCAAGCCAAGAAAACTCCTGATCTCGAACACATTCTTCGGTTTCTCCCACGACATGACTGCACTAATTTTCTCAGGGTCCACTAAAACTCCATGCTCTTAGATCACATGCCCCAGAAATCTCACCTCTCTGATCTAGAAAGTTCACTTTGACAACTTTGCATAGAGGCAGTGATCTCGTAATGTACCCAAAACGATCCTCAAGTAATGTTCATGTTCCTACTCAGAGCAAGAGTATACCAAAATGTCATCCACGAACACCACAACAATGGAATCGAGATACTGATGGAACACCCAATTCATAAGTTCCATAAATACCACTTAAGCATTGGTCAATCCGAAGGGCATGACAAAATACTCAAAGTGGCCACACCTGCTTCAGAAGGCTGTCTTAGGGATATCCGACTCCTTCACCCTGAGTTCATGATACCCTGAACGTAGGTATATCTTTGAGAACCACATCCCCCTTCAACTGATCAAACAAATCCTCTATTCTGGGAAAAGTGTATTTGTTTTTAAATGTTACCTTATTCAGCTTCTGGTAGTCAATGCACAACCGGAGGGATCCATCAGCCTTTTTTGCAAACAACACAGGAGCGGCCCAAGGAGAGACGCTCGGGAGAATGAATCCTTTGGATTCTATGTCTTCCACCTGTATCTTCAATTCCCTCAACTCGGTGGGGTCCATGCGATAAGATGGAAGAGATATCGGCTGTGTTCCCGATGCTAGATCAATTGAAAAATCCACATCCCGCTCTGTGGGCAAGCCTGAAAAATCATCAGGGAATACCTCCAGAAACTCATTCACTACATGAGGTAGTGAAACTTCAGGGGAAAGACCATCCTCTAGCATGAGAGAAGATAACTGGAAGATAACACTTCCCAACTCTGGGAGTGGAGGCCCTGCGCGACCTGACCGAGGATCCCATTCTCCATGAAAAACCTGATGACTCCCATCAGGTGTCATGAAACTGGCACGTCGTCTATAGCAATTGATGTGTGCCTGGAAGTGTACTAGACAATACTTCCCAAGTATGACAATAAAAAAGGTTAATATCTAAGACTAAGAGGTCCCACTCCATCTCGACCCCTGACACAGAAAGCGCACATGATGGGATCCCGAGACCCTACTCCATTTACTTTCCCAGCGGTGTCACCAACTCCATTGATAATGACATCAAATTAGTTGGTAAATTCAGAATGTCCACAAAACGGGCAGAAATGAATGAAACAGAGGCACCCGTATCAAAAATAGCAGCAACTATAGAAGATGAAATCAAAACGGTACCTCGAACAGTCGACAGTCCCGCCTCTGATCCTGCTGGTGCCTAATCCACCGCATGGAGATGTCCAGTATCTATATGAAGATGACTGATAGTCTGTGGCTGTGCCCCAAACTGGCTCTGACTAGAAGATGACCCAGCCCTACCACCGAGGCTGCCAGATCAGGATCCCCCAGTCCTCAACGGATCAGACTGTACCGGCACTCCTCTGGGAGCCATGGATCCTACCCCACTTTGATGTGGACGCGCTATCCTGCCAAAGCGTTGCATGTGTCCCATACCTCCACACTATAAACATGTATTCGAAGGATGAGGGAATGCTGGATAGATGTGACTAGTCTTCCCACACTGGTGGCACATGACCGATCTCGCATCAAAAACCGCTGATGAAAACTGCTTGGAAGTGTTCCGTGAACTGCCTCCTCCTTTCTTCACATGATCCTCCTGCTTCCTTTTCGATTCTGAGGAGATTCCACTTTCCACTGCTGATACAGAACCATAGAAACCAGCCCTTCATTTTCAATCAACCTCAACCATGCACACCTGATCAACGACCTCAACATAGGATCTCATCTTAAACAAGAACACCTGGGAGTATATCTCTGGTCTCATGCCTTTCTCAAACCTCTGGGCCATCGATTACTCATTAGAGACAATTTCTAGAGCATACCGAACCAACTCAGAAAAACGGTTGGCATACCCCATCACAAATATATTTCCCTGAACAAGTTCCATTAACTCTCTAGACCTGGAATAAGCCAACACTTCAGGGTAGTACTGTTCACTGAAGATAGCCTTGAAATCTCCCCAGTGCATCTGCTCCTTCTTCCCGTCCTGAAACACTGACTCCCACCATTTACAGCTGGGACCCTCCAACAGAAAAGAGTCACACATCACCCTGAGCTCCTCAGGTGTTTCCAGGAACTGAAACATACGCTCGATCTTCTCGAGCCATTCCTATGCTTCTTGAGGTTTTGAGCTGCCTCGGAAGGTTGGAGGCTTATTTTTCAAGAACTCCTGGGCCTTTTACTTTCTAGGACCAGTCTCATCCTCTCTAACAGGACCTGGAATTGGAGCTGGTTCATATCCTAGAGCCTGGATAACCCGGACCACAACCTCAACTAGCCTCCTATCAATTGGTGTGGGAGAACTCTCTCTGGCTTCCTCTCGAGGGTGCGTGAGAGCTTTCTGGGGAGGCATGTTGCTACAAAATGTAACAGTCAGAAAACAATAATCAATACCACAATTCTGAAAATTTTAATCAAATACATCAAATATAAATATTCTAAACACATTTCAGTAATAAAATAAACAACTACAACACATCCACATGATGTCCACATGTGGTCTGTAGCCCACACGTCTCACCTGGAAGTGAACTCAATCTTTAAATTCCAACATCCCCTGGTGACTTAGGGACTGCCATTAAAGGTGGGGGCTAGACACCCTACTCACAACCGAATCCCCGATCCCCGACAGTCCTAGCTCCTGTCTATCCCGACTCATCCCAAAATAACAATATAACCCAAAAAATTTAACCTGTCTCTGATACCATTTTGTCATGAACCAAATATGGCTTCAATCAAACCGGCATCAAACCTATCTCATGGAAAGAACCGAAAGGAGTTCCCTATCCCCACGAGCTGGCACAAGTGCCCGGGTATCATAAAAATTCATTTGGGAATGATTTACCCGAGTTTGGGTTCATAAAATAACCAAAAACAGCCAACAAACCAAATCTGAAAAAATTATTCGAAGAAAGACTTAATTAAAATTCAGAACTGATTATATGGGTTTAAACAAGACACAAGAGGTCCAATGGTACATAAAATTATCAGCAAATAGCCCATGAGACTCCACACAACAAGGGGTCATCACCCACAAGCCGTCTCCACAACATCGCACCATCGAGAGAAACTAGCAACCCGAACCACCATCGCCCAAGGCCTTGCCTTTGCCTGTGTCAAACATGATCAAGTCTACTTACACCCAAATGTGTAAGTAGGGTGTGAGACTATTCCCAATAGGATATCACCCAAGGATTTCAAGTGATAGGAATTATAAAATAAAAGGCATTCAAGAGTTATAAATAGATAAGGGCAGCATTTATTTCTAAAAGTGAAACTTTGAAAAGAAAATACCTTTCAATGGGGATAATGTTAAAGAATGATTGAATTTGAATAAAACATTCAAGCTGCTGGTTTTTACATTAAAAAATAAAATAAAGAATGTATAAATTTCAAAAAGGCCACGAGCACCAAGCATAGGAACACCCCTAGTACTAGTTTTTTGTGAGCCCCAAGTACCTCGTACCTCGGTGAAAGTAACCATGATGAAATACGTTCTCGTTCCTGAGCCACTAGTAGAGAGCATACCCACAACCTAGTGTTATCCAATCATCTCCATTATAGTTTTCTTAGTTTTATACATGTAAGACTTGCTAAGTGAACCATGGTCAAAACCCCTCCGTTCACTAGCGTACTAGTACACGTTAGCCCACCTAGATACCCGAGTTTCCCGTATTGTGCTCAAATAGTCACCACATGCTACCAAAATCAAATTTTACATATAAATATCAATTATGGTGACACAAATTCAAATGAGTAGCTACACCTTCTTTTCACCTTTTGTATAACTCAATAAACCACTTATAATTTCCATAAAACAATTTCAAGAAAAGTAATCAAACTTTGCACATTAAATTCATCTAAAATCCCACATTTTAAACCAAATGGAGACCAATATTATACCAAAACAGAACTTTCAGCATCAAAACATTTTTATAAATCCAATCCCTGAATTATAAAACAACACCAAGAGGCACAACATGGGTTGCACATGTAAAACACCCATTTTCACACAAAATTGGCACTTAAAAATCAACCTCTTTTAAAATGCTCCCCATATAAATTTTTTCAATCAAAATACTTAATGAGGAACATAATAGAAACAGAAACACAGAATGAAAACTCATTATACAATACCTACATATGAAATCACCTACCGAAAGAGTAAAAACCCCCAAATCCTTGTGCGTCACTTCAACCGCACCTCCGCCGCACCACAAAGGAGTTAGATTGAACCTAAAACCAGAGGATTGGACCGAGAAACTCAAAAATATAAATCCTATGTACGAAACCCCATCTTCTGGACATTTGGGGATTTAATAAAAAAGGAATAAACCCTAACAAGAAGGGAGGAATAAGGAAGAGAACCAACTTACTTGAGAAATCTAGACGTTTTTTTGGAGATTCAGAAGTTTGGCCGTAAATCGCAATGAATATGAGCTCCAAAGAGGAAACAAAATATGGGGGTGCGTTTGGGTTCCGTGGGAACGTGTGAGAGGTAGAATCACCGAAAAAGGATAACAAATAAATATTTTATGACAGCATTAAAAACCATTTTAAAACTGGAAATGGTCTTTCAGGTATGCCCAATACCTAATTTGATCACCCAAATCCAAGATGATAATGACATTTGAAGGGGCCCAAAATTCTTTTGTGGTTTTAATATTTAAATTACGGTCATTTTGGAAGTTGAATGGGTGAAAAATCTTGAAAAACGAAGGAGTTATTAAAGAAACAAAATTTACTTTAAAAAACTGGAAACGAGCTCTCAGGTTGGCCCAAATTTTGGAAACCCACTATTTCCTACAAAAAATGCATGAAAAACCACCAAAACCAAGAAAGGATGTAAATTAAATGAGAAATACCTTTAAAATATGTCATGTATGTGACAATTGTTACCTCCAGTTTTTTCACTAATATTATGCCCACCGGTTGGGATTTAGATGGTATCAACAATACAAGCAGATGAGGTGTGGAGGATAAAGCCGCTCAAGAGTTATAGTGGAAACAAACCCTTGGGTTCCAAGGCGATCCAGACCCCCACCTAGATGAGGACTGTCCTGGGAACTGGTTTTATTATTTCTTCTCTTTAGGATGCTGGTAAATAAAATGGTGGTCCTGGTAGCGACCATTCTTTATGGATTTGTAGAACAATTATTGGGATTAATGAATTGATCTTTGAAGATGCAAATCATCCATTTTTTTGTTTGAGAACATTTATATAAAGGATTTTTCTATATCTATTTTGGGGGTAGTGAAAATCCAAGATATTATACATATTCAAAAACATGGTACAAATGTGGCAAATTATTCATCAAGAATCACAAACTTTTATTCGTGTTAGATGGATATGATTGGTGCTCAGTTATTTCAGTCCTAGAACATTGAGAATGGTATATGTAGAGACATCTTAGAGAGCGTGATACATCTATGAATTCCTACCAATATTGTGGTGCTTGAGTATGATATGGTGTTTGATATATTATTGGATGAGAAGACACACCCTGTTGGGTTTTGTAGTGGTAAAACGAGAGCTAAGAAATCAGAAATAAGGAGCCGATTAAAAAATTCAATGACCTGGTTGGGAGATAAATTTTAGTGATGATCCCATGATCGATGGTCTACAATTCAATGATTTCATGATGGATCTAGCCCGCATAGAGATATGTGGTGCTACTGTAATGATGGTTAGGGAAATATATATTGTGATTTTCTCAACCAATATAAGGTAGATAGAGAGGTAATGGATTACCCACAACATAAGAAGAAGTAATAACAGAAGGTATGGCCATAGAGTGGATGACATGTAATAGGGTATGGGGGAGAAGATAGAGGTGGAACATGGTTGATAATGTTATGAACACCACTCTTAAGTGGTTTGTGTTTGGCTCATAAAGCATGGGAAAAACGGCTAGGACAACTTATAGTTGTTGAGGCTTATTAAACAGAGGCTCTACAGTTGATTGGAGGTATGGTCTATGTCTCCTAAAATTTATATATAGTTTCTATTAAAATTGGATTGATCCACACCTTTACTTACACAACTTTGATTATATATTTATATATTTTATTTGAGCACCTGGAACAACCCTTGTTCTTGGAGACTCCTATTATAGTCAAACCATCCATCAAAATGTTCTTATAATGGTGTGACATTACACTTAAAAGTAATAAATTATTTTGGTATCTATTTTTTGTAGTTATGAGGCCTTGAAAATTCATCTTAGTTATGGATTGGTTATTTATAATTCATTCTTAGATAGATTGATTCAGGTGGAAGATGTAGTTTGTCTTCAATAATGGGATTTGATTTTATTTTTTGGGTGAAAAGGAAACCCATGTGGATATGAATGGATTTATACATAGGAGGGATCATCAAATTACTAACCAGTTGGATAGATTAACATTTGGTATATTTTATGTTATAAACATATAGTTTCATGTAATGGAGGTGGAGTATGAGAATATCATTATGAGGGATTATTCAGGATTGCCTCCCTACTGAGAGATATAATTATGCATTGATTTACCCCTCAATATGGTCCTGATATGAATTCCATCATGTTACATGTATATCATAGAGATTTTAGTGTTTAGGGAGCAGTTGGAGGAATTGTAGTGGATGGTCTTTGTCAGGCCTCATATTTAACCCAAGGAAACACCAGTGTTATTTGCAAAGAAGACATACAAGATCTTGAGGTTTTGTGTAGACTACCATTCCCTAAATCAAGTGACAATTATGTACAATTATTAGATCAAAATGATCAAAGACCTCTTCAATTATCTAAATAGGGGATTATGGTTCTCTAATATTGACCTCATATCAATATATCCCCAACTGTGAGTATGGGATGAGGATATACAGAAGAGATATTTATAATGTTGTTATTGCAACTATGACCACTTGGTGTTTCAGTTTAGCATGGTGAAATACCTAGAATAGTTTTTTCGGAATCATGAAATAGATATTTCATCCTTTCTTAGACTGATTTTTGGTAGTCCTCATTGACGATATCCTAGTTCACTCAATGTCTTTGCAGGAGCATGCGAGACACTTGAGGATGGTCCTACATGTAGTCTGAGAGAAACAGATTTAATGGAATCATTTGTAGTGGTAGTTCTAGATTCAGTATATATAATTTCGAGGACATGTTATATCATTAGATGGTGTAATATGATACCCATCAACGGTTGAGGCATTGTAAGCTTGGGAGACACCCAAGATCATGATGCAAGTGCAGAGCTTCCATGGGATATCAGGATACTATTAGATATTTTGTACCAGATTTATCTATGATATATCTCTAGAGATTGCTTTCACTCGAATTGGGAATCCATTCATGTGGATATAGTGGTTCCAAAATTATTTGTAAGAGTTGGGGTAGAGATTAGTGAGGACTCCCATCATGAGATTACTGGAGGAGGGTGTTGAGTACATAGTTTTTGGTGATACTTCAAGGACCATACATAGTTGTGTTCTAATTCATATGTCAGAAGTGTTTTATTATGGTTAATATATGTTGAGCACACATAATAAGAACTATAAAACCCAGAGTCTTGATCTATTAGTGACAGTATTCTCACTAATATTTTTGGGATGGTACCTTATGGATTAATTATTTAACATATATTCTGAATAGATGAGTCTAATTTATATCTTCAATCGGAAGGATATTAACATGAGATAGAGTTAATGGATGCAGTTCTTATAGAATTATGACATCACAATTATGTACACTCTAGTAAAGGTGAATATGTTAGTATATTCTCTTAGTAAGAGATACTATTTCCATTTTCTGTGAAAAGTGACAGAGTAGTTGGCCGCGTTATAGTTTTTTTGATGGAAGAACATGGTGAATCTTACCTCCAGTCTATAGTTGTTTCCTAACCAATTCTGATGTATGTTAGGGAGGTTTATCATCGAGATACCAGATCTGAAACTCTATGTTCTCAGATATCTATTGGACATGTTCCTAATGGATCATTTATGGTGGAGAGAACACCATTTTTTTAAAATATAGTATGATGGTACCAGTGACATTATGGGATGAGGTTCTAAGGAATTTTTAGAAATATGGTTTGGTGTAACATCCAGGTGTGCTAAAGATGTACTAGGATATATGACATTAATTTTGGCAGCCATGGATTAAGAAGGTAGTTTCAGAGTAAGTCTATAGAGTCCTTACATTCCATCAAGTAAAGGATGAGAGCTATTTTCTAGTTGGTTTAGATAACACCATTGAGGGTAAATAGTTAAAATAGAATGGGATATCTATAGAATTCATGATTTGATTACAATAAATGTCATGATTATATGATTTCATCTGGTTGATTATAGGACACATTACCATGTTAGACCAATTCTTAATTTTCAAAGGATAGATTTAAGTATTGATCTTGAGGTTTCTTTACATGTAGGATATATTACATACACATGTAGTTCCCTTAATTAATGTTTCTGAAACAAATTGTCACTTAATATATTAGTTAGGAATGAGATTGTATGAATCCTTTGAGACTGACTTCCATTAGATCCCAAATGTTAACCCCCATACTGATGACCGGACTATGCAGACCATTTATATCATGCAAGGAATGTTATGGGCTTAAATAGTTGACCTTGTCCATACTTGGGAGGGTCACCTACCATTGGTGGATTTTTCACAGAACAATAGCATCTATTCCACCAATAGTAAGGCACAATTTAGGGCATCATATAAAAAACTCTATATATCACCACTATGCTAGACCGATCTAAGAGTGTTATATCTTATGGGACCAAAGTTAGTACGATAAATGATAGAGATATTTTACATAATAATGGAGTAGATGAAGACTACACCTGTCTATCATAAGTCTTATGTTGACTGTTGAAAAGGCCATTCGAGTTCTAGGAGGGAGACCAAGTGTTCCTATGTGACTCACCTCGACATGGGTTATTGATATTTGGCTATCATGGAAATCTATCATTGAGATTCATAGTCTCTTTTTAGATGCCATATAGAGTTATAAATGTAGTATACCACTTGCCTCTGCCCCTACAGTTGGACTAGGAACAGTATTTCATCTACATGTCTCATCTATGGAGGTATGTGCCTAACCCATCACATAGCTGAAGATCAAGGATGTAGCTACTTATACTGAATACTCGATAGAGATTTAGGATTGGATGGAGAAGATCCTCCATGGATGAGTGATTCCTTTAGTGAATGTTCAGTGGATGTATAATAATCATTAGAAGTGTACCATGGAGTAGGAGACCCAGATGAATGATCAGTATCCACATCACTTAGTGTAGTTTTTTTCTTTCTATGTTGTAAATATCAAATGAGTATAGAATGTTACATCTCTGTTTTTTGAATTAAATGACTTTGAATATATCTTAAAATATTTGTGAGACCAGGTGTAGAGATCGTACATGATTCTACGGCCTGTAGAACCCAAAAAGTATTGTAAAAATATTCTAAAAATATTAATTCCACATGCACATAGTTTCCTTAAAAAGATGAAATAACTCATGAACGTGTAATCAGATAGGAAATCATAGTCTTCAACTCAGTTTAGAGCTTTTGTTTTACACTATATATGATACAACCTTTGTGTGCATCAGATGTTTAGGCGGAGCACAGTTGCAGGCAGATTAATTAATCAATAAAACAATATATTTAATTTATTGAAATAATTTTTGCAAACTAGTCCTTGTTTATAAATGCGATTCTATCAAAAAATACTAGAGTAATCCACATAATACTAGATATTTGAGAGAGAACATTGAAGGATCACTCTCGAATGAACAAAAACTAGATACTGGATCTTCAATTGATAAGCCACCAAATACGAGGATCACACAAAAGGAAATAAAGAAAATTCATCATTCACCAATGATTGATCCAAATAGAGGTAGGATGTTTTTTTTCAATGGATTTATCACATTTTTATTTTTCATATGATGAAATCAAATCAATCAACTAATGAATTCATTCATAGACCTATCCTATTTTATGTATGAGTCAAATTTATTCAGGATTTGGGATTTAAATTGTTGATTATTTATTATCCTTATTTTTTATTATATTTTAAACGAATTAAGTCCAACACAAACAGTGGATGAGGTCCATTCCAAATTTTTGGGTTTATTTATTTTATATCTTAATCATTGTACTCTCATAGCATGAAATTCCGTTGTCACCACGGTTTGATGAATATCAGGTATTTGATTTTTGTATGACTTTTCTTTGATGAATCAAATAAATATTGTGGGTATGAATGAAATTGAGGCTATTATTGTGGGGCTTGATGATGTTTTATGACTCATTAGTTATGATTTGCAGATACCCATTATTGGTTATTAGCATGTGGATGTGGTATTTCATGGAGGCTATAGTTCTCCATCATGCTTGGTAACCTAATTAGGCGAGCAGTTGATGGTGAGGTCTGGATGGGCCAGATCCACTAATTTCGGCTTGTTTAGAAGAGGATGTATTGGGTGTTGGTGATAGGGGAAAACACATCAATATCCATAGGGTCTATAAAATATTGATGCACATGACGTGTAATCCGAGAATACATGCCATGTGGGGCCCTTTCCTATAGTGTAAATATTTCTAGAGAATATATATGTATCAAATGGAATATGACATGTGTGACATGGTGTGTTACCCATGTTGGAGACTCAGTATGTACTATGGGAGTAAAAATCCATGAATGTAAATAGGAAAAAAGCCTGGAACATGCCCAGGATAGGAGTACATCGGCAGATCCATGTAAATGGACATAACCAATTACATGGGCATGGGCATGTGTACATTGACAAATTCACATGAACAAACCATGATATATGGTTATACCATGTTCCAAAGATACAAGACATGTAAATATATTTCATTTCATGTACTTTTTCAATGATGAATCAATGCCCCTGATCCTTTCATATTGGGAATGCGTTTTTAGGCTGTTTTCCATGGATCCTTTCCCTGAGTGCTTAGTAATGAATCACATCATGTGCATAAGATGTTAATTCCCTCTGAGAAACATCAAACTCTGATAGAGTAGTTTGAATCCCTTTATGATGTCTATATTGAGATCCCTTATCATCATTATTTTCCACTGGAAGGATTCTCTAAATTATTGTTACTAACACTACATGGGCGTCGATCCCCCAACATCCAAGTAAAATTGTACTGTGTTTTTTGTATACCCAATGGTCCTGGGAGTGATCAACATTTCTATATTGTTCTCTTCAAACATTATCACATACATTTTATGGAGAGTGTAACACAAGAATATTTTTTAATTTTTTCTTCAAAATAATTGACATTTTTTGATATCATTAATTACACACAAAAATTAGTTTCTTCGCTATGGGGCATGACATGTGACACCGAGCATTAGTGAACCATGAAATATTATTATTTTAAATATATTTATTATATCGAAGTCGTTAAATAGATGTGTATGAATAGTATTAAATACTTTATAAAATGTAAATGTAAATTTCTAACTGAATAAAAATTTATTTATAAATTCTTATTAAATAAATGATTAGTTTTTACTAAAGTTATTATATTCATAAAATATATGTTTATTTGAAAATTTATTTTTTCTATTTTGATGAAAAAATATAATAGCAAATTTATAATTATTTTTGAAATTTCATTTTAAAATGTGAATTTATTTTCGAAACCATCATATCTAAATTAACTTATAGCAAAATATTGGTAATTTATAAAAAGCATTGATTTTTAAATGAATTGTAACAAATACTAATACTTATAAAACAAAAAATTATTTTTATAAAATTATGTAATATAAATAATAAATTATTTTTTAATGTAAAAAAATAATGATTTATTGATGTTTAATCCACTTAATTATATTTTATTAAACATTATATTGGATTTTAGAATATATATTTTTTAAATGGTTTTTTTCTTAAACTATTTTAAAGTGAATATTGTTTCTCAGTATTAATTAATTAATATAATACCTAATGGGAAAAGTTGTAAATAATATTTATCTATTATATATAATAAAATATTACGTGATATTCAAATAATGATTATTATTAGACATTGAGTTAATATGAAATCATTTTTTCTTGAAAAAACATACTTCTCAGAAAATGTAACACCTGAGACTTTTATGTTATATAAATCATCAAAGGAATCTTTTTCTACACACAACACTTTCTTGGCTTGCTTTACCCGAAAACGCGACCTTCCTCGATATCTTGAATCGTACGCAATAACGAGTTTCACTAAACAACGATATTCTATTAAAATATTATTAAAACTAGTCATTATGAATAGTAATAACCACTTTTTGAAATTATATAAATTTTATTTTTCAAAATGGACTTCATTTTTGGATTCTGAATATCGAAATTAGCCTAGGGTGAAATTTTGGTATTTTTCTGAAAACTTTCAATTTTTGATGAATAGTGAAACCACTAAGTGGTAGTTAAAAAACTGAATTTTTCATAGAACATAATTTTACCGCTTCTGTGAGTGGGATTTCAAAAACCCGACAGACACGGTTGATGTCATTAAGTAAAATTTGGTTCAATGGGATGAAAATAATTTTTGGTGAATAGTAACTTTTTACTTTTATTTACCACGGTTAAAAGTAAATAGGGTAATTAAGGGTAAAAATGTTATTATTATTACCCTAACACATGTCCTAATTCTATTGGATAAGTTTAATTCGACCAAAAACAACCATAGGAAAAAAATATGACCATTTAGGCCCACTTGGATTACATTAGGACATTTATTATTAATTTATTTAAAGTAGGGTTACAATAGTTAAAATGAATGTTTAATAAGAACATCTTTTTTAATATAGGTTTTTACATAAGATAAATTAGACTATAAATATTCATTAGAAAGATAAAAAGATTTTCTAAAAAATGATATTTTATTTGTAATTTTTATACTTTAAATATGTTAATTTATTTATGACACAAAGATGATGCAGTAATTATCTTATTAATGAAATATTGACATAATTGATGTTATAAATAACCAAATAAATGTAATTTCAAAATTTTTATGAATTACAATAATTTTATAGTTTAATATGACATGTTATTATTGATTTAATTAACTTTTTTATAACTAATCATTCTGTTATGAGTTTCACAAAAATCAATTACTAAATAGTGTCAAAATTGACATGAAATAGATTTTAAAACAAATATTATATTATTAATTGTTATATTATTCCTAAAAATATAAGGATCATCCAAATGACTTTGACAAGGTTATATATATTAATAATAAACAACTTGGAGTTCGTTTGGCTTGTTATAGTAAGGTTATTAACCTTATATTATAAGAACACAAGAAGACACTGTAAAAGTAAAATTATTTAACTTAATGATAAATCTAAATGATAAGGTTAAAATAGGAACCTAAACTTGTCTAAATTATATTGGATTAGAGTATTGCGACCTATCCCCACCTTAGCTTCGAAATAAATCAATTTGGAGCTATTTAAAACCGAACTTGACTTTATAATAAAATAATATTTTTAGTTTTTTCAAAGGAGCCTCTCTCCTCCCTTATAAAAGGGCACCTCCTCCCCCTCTTCCTCACACCACATTGAGCCTTCAAGATCTGCCTAACCCTGACAATTTCTCCTCTAAACTTCCATAGAGACATCCTAGTGGTCTTTGTCTTCTTCAATGACCAATTTTATTGCCCTAAAAGAGGGTCTCAAAGAGGCGTTTCAAGGAAGAGGTAATGTCTGTTACCAATTCTTTCAACTTTATTTCTTCTTCCACTTATTCTTATTTAGTTGTTTCATTATGAAGTAATAACATCAGTATCAATCATATACTTATATGTTATTATAATTATGAAACAACCCTATTTCACCATCTATCCATCCTACGGAATACAAAATCACCGCGCGTGCGTACGTACGGAATACTGTCTCCACGCCGTGGTGTAATCTATTTTCCACCACCACCTTACTTGGATGGGTATAATGGTGTAAATAATGAATATATATGACTATTGTAAAGTGATATTGATTCTTAAATAGTATACATACACTCCAATACAATTACATGATCATGGGAATGGTATCATCGCTCGTGCGTACATACAGAATATCGTCTCCACGATGTGATGCGACTCGTTCTACATGATCTTCATTGCATAATGATTATATAAATGAATTTAATGAATGAATATGATATATATTACACTAATACCATTATGTAAATGAGGTATATATATCCTAAAAATAAGGATAATAATTTATTCGACAAAACACGCATAAGAACAAAAAGTAATAAACACCCGAATAAACAAGTAGTAATGAAATATTACTAATAAGAAACTAAGAATATGAACATATATGATATCATAAAAATAATTATGATTATGGAATACGTCAATAACATTATTTAAATCATTATGTTCGGACACGTACAAAGCATATCGGACCTAAGGTAAGGGAAATATCACAATCTCATTTTTATCCGAGATTGTTTATAATTCGGTATTTACTGGGGTGTATTTTATCATCCACATCCATGTTTCCTCAATATGTAATATTATTTCCATCCACCTACAATTTTTTAAATCCAATTTTACCCTTCGGTGAGTTTTTATTAAAAGATATGAAAGGAATCTTTTGTCATTTTTCGTATGAGGTACTTTTTGACTTTTTCGACAAAAGTACGAGAAGAATGTTTTTTTAACTTATACGGCATGAATGGATTTTTAAAACAAAATATCAAAGAATCTTCCTTTACAAGTTTTCAAGTTTATTTTAATCAACTTCTTTTAGTTGAAAATTGTATGACATGTTAAGAAAAGAAAAATGTTTTTGAAGTAGAAAGGATATTTTCCTCAAGAATGGAGTTCAAGTGTTTTATCAAAATTATTTTCCATATAAGATAATAAAGGGTTCTATTTATATCCCTATTATTACATTTATTTGATTATGTTGTGATGGAAATATTTTTTTTGAATTCTTTTATCTTATATGAATGTTTTTATGATGTCACGATGTTTATAGATTTCCATTTTTATTACATGGGTTATTCTATGATGTATGGTTTATGATTTTGTGGCACACATAAGAATGGTATCATTATGATATGGGTAGGAACTATATCTCCCTCCAATGCATTGGGTAAATATTTTATATCTCATGAGATAGACATGGCTGGAACGGAAGGTTAAATCGGTTCAGTGAAACAGTACTGAAACGAGGAGTGAACTCGGTTTAGAAGTGGACTTTTTCCACTAAGATAGTCTTGGAAATGAGTCTTGACTAATAATAAATGATTCCATATTATTATGTGTGTATGACACAATGTTCCATGTTTTATGTTATGATTATTGGGATTAAATTTCACTTCTATGATTTATCACATGGTATGAAATTATGATTTCTTTTGCAGGTTAAGATTTCCAATGTGTTATGTTCATGATGTGATTGATTTTTCTTTTGTTTACCCTTACTGAGCATTTGAGCTCACCCTTTTGTATATTTTATTTCCCCAGGTCTGGAAGAAGGTTATTAGGTAGGATATTCCAAAAAGAGACTCTAGATATGATGGAATAAGTGGGAGGAAAAGTAGATGCTTTATGAACCAGTTGTTTATGTTTCCCAGTTTCTGAAGACTCTATACCTATACGGTCCTTTCCTGGTTTTGTTATATGTTGTAATACGTGTGCATCAATTCTGATGTAATAACAATGTATGTAAAGTATGTGTCGTTATAGTTGGTATCAGAGGAAAGGTATAGTCAACCATTGGAAACTAGGATGTGAAAGCCTTCGTAAGAATCCTAAGGATAAGTCTAAGCATAGAACACAATCTTAGTGTTTTAGAAATGGCCATGTATAACCTAGGATAAGACCTTAAGTGTGAAATTTTATTCTTGATTATGTGGGTTTCCTATTATAATTAGTGTTGCTCACACTATTCTTCTTGGTTTTAGTCCATGGTTGGAACCTGAAGGAACCGTGTTAATGAGGAATGCGACGGGCAATGCAATGATTGTCCCCCTGAGAAACCAAACGTTATGGGAGATGGAATGAAAAATCTTGTAGCCATGATCACACAACTTTCTCAAGCTATGAATCATGCAATACTTCCAAACGAACAAAGGAAGGAGCAACATTCTGTTGAATCCTTCATGTGGCAGCATCCACATTCATTCAGCGGGTCTACTGATCCATTAGTTGCTGAACAATGGATTAGAACTACTGAAAAGATATTTTTAGTTCTTCAATGTTCTGAACATGATAAAGTCATCTTAGCAGTGTATCGTTTAAAAGGTGATACTGATCAATGGTGGAATCTTATCAAGAATACGAGGTAAAGAGATGAAATTGAGTCCATGGAATGAGACGAGTTCAAGAACTTATTTTTCAATAAGTACTTCCCTCGTATTCTCCGAACAAATATGGAGAAGGAGTTTCTTGAACTAAAGGAAAAGGAAGATGAATCTTCTGGTACCTATGAAGCAAATTTTACAAGACATTCAAGGTACGCTTTTGGTATTATTATCCAACCTGAGAGTAAGATAGAGTGATTCCTTAGTGGCTTAAAACCAAGTCTTCGAATGGCGTTATCCATAAGGGACTTCAATAGCTATGAGGAAATCGTTCGATGTGCTCTCAAAGTTGAGATGGAGATTGGAGTAACCTATCAGTCATATGGGTTTGATAAGAAGAGGAAAATGTAATTCAAAGGAAAATCTAAAGAACACACTGAAAAGAAGATGAGTTTTCCCTTATTCTCAAAGTGTGGAAAGAAACAGGGAGGGAGTTGTCTTAAAAGGACAAGTAAATGTTTCAAATGTGGAAAGGATGGTCATCGGGCATTTGAATGCCACAATGATGGGAAGAAGATGTATAATGATGAAAACAAAGGAAGGGATACTCATAATGAACCTACTACACTTCAATGTTTCAAGTGCAAGGAGATGAGGCATTATGCCAATCAATGCCCAATTCCAAGGGTTGATGATGATCGTTGATGTCAACAAACTCTTAAGGCTAAAGACAAAGGAATGTCACATGCAATTTCAATCATCGATGTGGAGTATGATAACGATGTGGTGAAAGGTATAATTACCATCCACTCTAAAGTATCATATGTTTTATTTGATTCTGGATCCACCCACTCCTTTATTTCTGAAGAAGTTTTTAAGGATATCACCATATTACCTCAACAATTTGACGTTGAGTAAGCTGTGACAATCCCTAATGGCACAACAGTCGCATCAAAAGTTTATAATTCTTCTCCGATTGAAGTTTTTGGGAAAGTGCTTCATACAAATCTTGTGATCCTTCCTATAGTGGAATTTGATGTGATTCTTGGTGTGGATTGGCTTTCTCTACATGGAGCTCATATCAATTGCCAAAGAAGGGAAGTCACATTTCATATTCCAGATCAATCTATGATCTTCTATCGATGCAAGGATGAACATAACCTTCTAGTGGAAATTTATTCCATTTTATGGGTATTAATTCCACTAAATGAAGGTTATTTATCTCAAATGGTTTGTTAGAAACTCACGATTAATAATATTCACATTGTATGGGAGTTTGATGATGTCTTTCCAGAGAAATTACCGGGTCTTCCACCAAATCGTGAAGTTGAGTTTTCAATAGAACTCGTACCAGGAGCTTTGCCTATTTCAAAGACACCTTATAAAATGGCCCCAAATGAGTTGTAGGAATTAAAGAAGCAACTCCATGTGAATCTTGATAAGGGGTTCATACGCCCTAGTGCATCACCTTGGAAAGCACTTATTCTGTTTTTTAAGAAGATAGATGGATCAATGAGACTCTACATTGATTATCGAGAACTTAATAAGATCACTATCAAGAACAAATATCCTCTCCCACACATTGATGACTTATTTGATCAACTACGTGGAGCTCAATACTTTTTCAAGATTTATCTTCGTTCAGGGTATCATCAATTAAGGGTCAAAAGGGTGGATATACCAAAGACGACATTCCGCACAAGGTATGGACACTAAGAATTTATAGTGATTCCATTTGGTCTTACTAATGTCCATGATATCTTCATGGATCTGATGAATAGAGTCTTTAGAGACTATCTTGATCAGTTTGTGGTAGTATTTATAGATGATATTCTTGTCTACTCAAATACCAAGGAAGAACATGAAGATCACTTGATAATTATGTTGAAGACCCTGAGAAAAGAGAAGCTTTATGCCAAATTTACCAAGTGTGAATTTTGGCTTCAAAAAGATTCATTTTTGGGTCACATAATCTCCAAAGAGGGGATATCTGTGGATCCAGCAAAAATAGAGGTTATCGAAAGATGGTCGAGACCAACAACAGTGACAGAGATCCAAAGATTTCTTGGTTTGGTTGGATATTATCGACGTTTTGTGAAAGATTTTTCACGATTATATAATACACTCACCAAGTTGACTTGGAAAGGAGTTAAGTTTGTTTGGACGGAGAAATGTGAATAGAATTTCAAGGAGTTGAAAAGAAGGTTATCCAGTGTACCTGTGCTCACACTGACTTGTAGTGGAGAAAGGTTTGTGATCTACAGTGATGCATCCAAGAAGGGTTTGGGGTGTGTTCTTATGCAAAATGATTTGGTGATAGCTTATGCCTCACAATAGTTGAAAATACATGAGCAAAATTACCCAACTCATGATTTGGAGTTAGCTGTAGTAATCTTTGCATTAAAGATTTGGAGGAATTATCTTTATGGAGAATGGTTTGACATTTATACTGATCATAAATGTTTAAAGTATATTTTCACACAAAAGGAGATGAATATGAGCCAAAGATGATGGTTGAAGCTGATTAAGGATTACGACTTCTCAATCCAATACCACCCTAGGAAAGCAAACAAGGTGGCAGATGCATTAAGTCAAGAAGACCATGCCAGTTTATCCATGATGAGGATCACAAAAGATCCAATATTTATGGATTTACAAAGGATGGATCTTGGAATTATAATGAAAGGGGAAAATCCTATCTTTCTCAAATGAATGTTCAACCATATATACATGTGAAGATTAAAGAGGCACAGAAAAGAATATGTAGAGTTACAAAAGAAGGTGAGAAATGTTCCTGAATTCAACCTTGATTGTGATGGGATAATAATGTTCCGGAATCGGGTTTGTGTTCCTACCATCCCTGAATTAAAGAAGGAGCTGCTGGATGAGGCTCATAGTTCTTCATTCTCTATTCATCCTGGAAGCACAAAGATGTATATGGACCTGAAAGAGTACTTCTGGCGGGATGGCATGAAAATATATGTTGTTGAATATGTCTCTCAATGCTTGTTTTTTTAGCAAGTTAAAGCTGAGAGACAGCAGCCTAAGGGGATGTTACAACCATTACCCATACCCGAATGGAAATGGGAAAACATCACTATGGACTTTGTCACTGGACATCCTAAAACATCCAAAGGCAATAATGCTATGTGGGTCATAGTTGATCGTCTTACAAAGTCTTCACACTTCATCACTATTAGAGAGGATTTCTCTTTGGATCAGCTTGCCAGGATATATGTAAAGGAAGTGGTAAGATTGCTTGGAGTACCACATTCTTTTATATCTGATCGATATCTGAGGTTTACCTCAATGTTCTGGTGAAGTCTTCAGCATTCTCTGGACACAGAGTTAAGTTTCAGCACTTCTTATCATCCTCAGACAGACGGTTAGTCTGAGAGAACAATTAAAAATCTAGAAGATATGTTGAGAGCTTGCTCTATGGATTTAAAAGGTGGTTTGGATCAACACCTACCGTTGGTGGAATTTTCTTATAATAATAGCTTTCACTCCAGTATTTAGATGGCTCCTTATGAAGCTCTCTATGGAACGAAATGCAGGACTCCAACTTGCTGGGATGAAGTTGGGGAAAGAAAGCTATTAGGACCTGATCTCGTTGATGAAATGGTAGAAAATGTTAGATCTATTCAACAACACATAAGAGAAGCTCAGAGTCGACATAAAAGTTATGCCAATAACTGAAGAAAAGACCTTGAGTTTGAAGTGGGTGATAAAGTGTTCTTACGAATATCTCCCTGGAAGAGGGTCATGAGATTTGGAATGAAATGGAAGTTGAGCACTAGATATATCGACCCTTTTGAAATATTGGATCGTGTTGGGAAGGTAGCTTACCGATTGGGACTTCCACCGAATCTCTCTCAAGTTCAGGATGTGTTCCATGTATCTCCCCTGAGAAAGTACATACCTGATCCTTCACATGTACTCAGCTCCAAAGTTGTACCGCTGGAGCAAGATCTTTCTTATGAAGAACAGCCGATAGAGATTCTAGATCGTAGTGAAAATGTCCTATGCAACAAGACCACTCGATTGGTGAAAGTTTTATGGAGGAACCACCAATTAGAAGAAGCTACATGGGATCTTGAGGATATGATGAGGGAGAGGTATCCTCATTTGTTTGTTTCAAAGTGACGAATTTTGAGGGCGAAATTCATTTTAAGGGGGGTCGAATGTAACACCCGAGACTTTTATGTTATCTAAATAATCAAAGGAATCTTTTTCTACACACAAAACGTGCTTGGCTTTCTTTACACAAAATTGCGACCTTCCTCGATAGCTTGCGTCGTACGCAGTACCGAGTTTCACTAAACAATGATATACTATTAAAATATTATTAAAACTAGCCATTATGAATAGTAATAACCACTTTTTGAAATTTTATAAATTTTATTTTTCAAAATGGACTTCATTTTTGGATTCATAATATCGAAATTAGCCTAGGGTGAAATTTTGGTATTTTTCAGAAAACTTTCAATTTTTGATGAATAGTGAAACCACTAAGTGGTAGTTAAAAAACTGAATTTTTCATAAAACTTAATTTTACCGCTTCTGTTAGAGGAATTTCAAAAATCTGAGTGACAGGGTTTATTTCAGTAAGTAAAATGTGGTTCAATGAGATGAAAATAATTTTTGGTGAATAGTAACTTTTTACTTTTATTTACCATGGTTGAAAGTAAATAGTGTAATTAAGGGTAAAAATGATATTATTATTACCCTAACACATGTCCTAATTCTATTGGATAAGTTTAACTCGACCAAAAACAACCTTAGAAATAAAATATGACCATTTAGGCCCACTTGGATTAGATTAGGACATTTATTATTAATTTATTTAATGAAGGGTTAAAATAGTTAAAATGAATGTTTAATAAAAAAATCATTATTAATATAGGTTTATACATAAGATAAATTCAACTATAAATATTTATTAGAAAGCTAAAACTATTTCCTACATAATTATATTTTATTCGTAATTTTAGACTTTAAATAAGTTAATTTATTTATGACACAATAATGATGTAGTAATTATCTTATTAATGAAATATTTACATAATTGATGTTATAAATACCCAAATAAATTAAATTTGAGACTTTTTATGAATTATAATAATTTTCTAGGTTAATATGACATGTTATTATTGATTTAATTAACTTTTTTGAACTAATCATTCTATTATGATTTTCACAAAAATCATTTACTAAATAGTGTGAAAATTGACATAAAATAGTTTTTAAAACAAAAATTATATTATTAATTGTTATTTTATTCCTAAAAATATAAGGTTCGGAAAAATGACTCAGATAAGGTTATATATATTAATAATAAACAACTTGGGGTTCGTTTTTCTTGTTATAGTGAGTTTATTAACCTTATAGTATAAGAACACAAGAAGACACGGTAAAAGTAAAATTATTTAACTTAATGATAAATCTAAATGATAAGGTTAAAATAGGATCCTAAACGTGTCTAAATTCTATTGGATGAGATTATTTCGACCCACCCCTACCTTAGGTTCTAAATAAATCAATTTGGAGCTATTTAAAACCTAATATGGCTTTATAATGAAATAATATTTTTAGTTTTTTCAAAGGAGCACCTCTCCTCCCTTATAAAAGGGCACCTCCTCCCCCTCTTCCTCACACCACATTGAGCCATCAAGCTCGGCCATCCCATGCCAATTTCTCCTCTCCACTTCCCTAGAGACATCCTAGAGGTCCTGGTGTTCTTCAAAGACCAATTTTAGTGCCCTAAAAGGAGGTCTCGAAGAGGCGTTTCAAAGAAGATGTAATGTCTGTTACCAATTCTTTCAACTTTATTTCTTCTTCCACTTCTTCTCCTTTAGTTGTTTCATTATGAAGTAATAACATCAGTATCACTCATATACTGATATGTTATTATAAGTATTAAATAACCCTATTTCACCATCTATCCGTCCTACAGAAAACGAAATCACCGCGCGTGCGTACGTACAAAATACTGTCTCCACGCCGTGGTGAAATATATTTTCCACCACCACCTTACTTGGATGGGTATAATGGTGTAAATAATGACTATAGATGACTATTGTAAAGTGATTTTGATTCTAAAATAGTATACATACACTCCAATACAATTACACGATCATGGGAACGATATCATCTCTCGTGCGTACGTACGGAATACCGTCTCCACGATGTGATGCGACTCGTTCTACATGATCTTCATTGCATAATGATTATATAAATGAATTGAATGAATAAATATGATATATAGTACACTAATAAAATTCTTGAAATGAGGTATCTATAACCTAAAAAGAAGGATAAGAATTTATTCGACATAACACGCATAAGAACAGAAAGTAATAAACACCCGAATAAACAAGTAGTAATGAAATATTACTGAGAAGAAGCTAAGAATATGACCATATATTATATCATAAAAATAGTTATGATTCTGGAATACGTCAATAACATTATTTAAATCATTATACAGGAGGTTCAGACATGTACAAAGCTTATCAGACCTAAGGTAAGGGAAATATCACAATCTCATTTTTATCCGAGATTGTTTGTACTTCGGTATTTACTGGGGTGTATTTTATCATCCACATCCATGTTTCCTCAATATGTAATATTATTTTCATCCACCTACAATTTTTTATATCCAATTATAACCTTCGATGAGTTTTTAGTAAAAGATATGAATGGAATCTTTTGTCATTTTTCGTACGAGGTACTTTTTGACTTTTCCAACAAAAGTACGAGAAGAATGTTTTTTTAACTTATACAGCATGAATGGATTTTTAAAACAAAATTTCGAAGAATATTCCTTTACAAGTTATCAAGTTTATTTTTAATCAACTTCTTTTAGTTTAAAATTTTATGACATGTTAATAAAGGAAAAATGTTTTTTAAGCAGAAAGGATATTTTCCTCAAGAATGGAGTTCAAGGGTATTATCAAAATTATTTTCCATCTAAGATAATAAAGGGTTCTGTTTCTATCCCTATTATTACATTGATTTGATTATGTTGTGATGGAAATATTTTTTTTTATGAATTCTTTTATCTTATAAGAATTGTTTTATGATATCACGATGTTTAAAGATTCCCATTTTTATTACATGGGTTATGCTATGATGTATGGTTTATGATTTGGTGGCACACATAATAATGGTATCATTATGATATGGGTGGGGCCTATATCTCCCTCCAATTCATTGGGTAAATATTTTATATCTCATGGGATAGACATGGCTGGAACGGCAGGTTAAACCTGTTCAGTGAAACGGGACTGAAACGAGGAGTGAACTCAGTTCAGAAATGGAATTTGTCCACTAAGATAGTCTTGGTAATGAGTCTTGAATAATAAGAAATGATTCTCTATGATTATTTGTGTATGACACAAAGTTCCATGTTTTATGTTATTATTATTGGGATTACATTTCACTTCTATGATTTATACCATGGTATGAAATTATGATTTCTTTTGCAGGTTAAAATTTCCAAAATGTTATGTTCATGATGTGATTGATTTTTCTTTTATGTACCCTTACTAAGAATTTGAGCTCACCCTTTTGTATTTTTTATTTCCTAAGGTCATGAAGAAGGTTATTAAGTAGGATATGCCAAAAAGGGACTCTAGATATGATGAAATAAGTGGGAGGAAAAGTAGAATCTTTATGAACTTGTTGTTTATGTTTCCCAGTTTCTAAAGACTCTATACCTATACGATCCTTTCCTGTTTTTGTTATATGTTTTAATAAGTGTCCTTCAATTCTGAAGTAATAACAATGTATGTAATGTATGGGTCGTTATAGAAACCCTATTTCTCATCACGTTTGTGGGTTTTGTTTTCTAATTTGATTTATTCGACATTTAGAAAATTTATTAAAATAAATACATTTTTGAAATTTTAATATCAAATTTATTTCCAGGTTAATTTTTTAGAATTTTTTGAAAAGGGTTTTTTATAAATAATGAAAATATTGAATTTTAATCTAAAACTACATTTTAATTTAAATTATTTAAATAGATAAAATATATTTTTAATTATTTTTTGAAAATATTATTAGTTTATTTATAAATATATTTATCTAATTTATGTCATTTTAGTCAATTTTATATTTTTTTTATATTAGGACTTTGAAAACTATTGAACATTTTATTTTGAAAACACTATTTTTTTATATCTGTGTCAATAATTTTAAATTATATTTTTCCAAATCTTTTAATATAATCTAAAAACACGTATTCCAAATTCTCAATCAGATTGTGTTACATGATCTTGTAAGGTAACCATAATTTTTCAACCAAATAAATCATAAAATTTGTAAAAATTATTAATCGTGGTTAGAGGGAAAATGAAATTATGAAGATTTGTTAAATTGAAATGAGGAGGGTTTGAAATAACAAAAAAAAAATACAAAATAATTTTAATGGACATATTTATATATCCGTTCTTTTATTTTCTATATTGGTAAATTATTAGATCATTTTTTCATGAAAACTACATTGGTGGTATTCTTTCATTCCAAAAATTACAAGTGTTTCATTCACCTAGCATATAAAAGGCCACCCTCTCTGTTATCCACTTCACAAATTAAACAAATTTTGTATTATAAAATTCCTACCCAAATAAATTAAATTCCATATTACTATCCTATATTACTTATTTTCTAATAAAAAAAATGGGAAGGATTCTGATGCAACCCTTTTGAGGATTCTTGAAGAAGATGTAACATTATTCAACAAGTGCTTTTATTTTATTTCATCCACCACCTCCTTCAATTATTATTAAAACGTGATTATATAATAACCCTAGTATCCTAAATATATTTATATGTTGTTTTATTATGTTCATGACCTAACAACATCTACGATTCCATCAAATGGGCTACAAAATCACCATTTATGAATATGACATACTACTACATCGTGAACTCATGTAATATGTTTTCCATTACCACCAACCAGGATTAGGTATATTGATAGATAAAAATTATATATATAATATTTAAAACATTATTATTTATATGGAGTAATTATATCATATATATACATTTTTTTACATTCCATTCCATAGGGGATATAATAATTGAGCTCGTGTGTACGACTTGTTATCGCCACGTGAAGCAATGTGACTCATCTTCAAGAATAATTTATATGGAAGATGATAATGACATATATATGTTATATAATTGAAATAATATAATAATTAATGATATATTTATAATTATTAAATGATAATTTATCATTCTATGTTTTACATTTTTTACTAACTGGAAGGATGTAATGTTGTTCATGTACATGTGTACTACCACCTCCACGAAGCGATATGACTCACTTTTCATCACCACTCTACATGGATGATATGTATAAGTATATTTAATTAAATATTATGGTATATATTATATTATTATAATTCTATGAAGATAATATATTACATAACTTATTTCCATAATGAGCATTGAAAAAATGGAAATGTTACCCGTGCGTACGTACAATGTACCATCTCTATTATTGTTACATACATCATTTATCAAAAAATAATTCATGATTGGTATTAAATGTATAAATATATTAAATATTTAATGATTTATATTACGGATAAAATAGAACATGATCATAGTAATAGTTAAAAAAAATAAAACATCCAAACATATATGAAAAACAAAGCTGATATTACCTAAAACGTGACTTTAATTGGGAATTGTTAATAAACAGGAATTAAAAGGTCATACAAAATGTAATATATGGTCTTATATATATAATAAGGTTTATTAATATATTATGATAGAATTTTTTTTATACAGGTGGTTCAAACGTGCTTGAATAACATTGAGACTTATAGTAATGGATTTCTTATCTTTGTTTTATTTCTGGGAGAAATTTGAAAATTCAGCACACATTTATTTTTTTAGAGTATATATTTCTCATGAATGAATTTTATTGTTAGTATCCAAAAAATATGGGAATTTTCAAATACATTTTATAGTCTCCCTTTCAGGGTATTTATGTTACCATAGTTACCAATTGGGTAAGGGAATTCGGATTCAATTTTATTTTTTGAGACATATGGTTATGTTATGCATGTATATTTTTTAAGAAGTGTATATATAGCTATATTGTCAAGTAATACCATGATATTTTTTATATTACTGATATTTTATGACTCTTTTAATGATATTACTTCATGCGGCTTATGTTTAAAAGTTATAAAAGTGGTAAAGATCTTATATTATAATCTCATAGTTTATCGAGGTAGTTTATGAATATGTTTCTAATAATCAAATATTATGATACATCTCTCAATAAAATGTTAAATTTAATTATCATATGGTTATATCATGAGAAGAAATGTTTTTTCTATTTATTTCGCTTTTTTTTACTGAATAGTTTGAAAATATTTTTTTAAGTAAAAACATATTTTCAACAGAACCCCTTTTTTCAGAAACCTTGTTTTTTTAAAACGATTCAAAAATGGTTTAAAATTATAAAAATTATTTATCAAAGAAATTTTTGACTATTTCTGAATTTAAAAAAAATATTGGAATCATCATTTCATTTCCAAAAAAATGCCTATTTGAAATTTACCTAAAATGTGAAATAAATATTTTTTTTTAACACGCACGACATGAATAGTTTTTATCAATATCATTACTTATCAATGATTTAAAAATTACCTAATATTTCTTTAATATTTGATTCAATGAAAATTTATTTCATAATATTATTAAATGTTTAGATTTTAAACAATATGATTACAAAATTATAATTATTTTGAAAATGTTTTCTCTTTTAAAAAATGTTTTTTCTATTATAGAATTGTTACTTTAATCAATAAATGTTTTAATAAATTTTTAAAGAATAATTTATATTTTTTTAATGTTTATTTTCCAACAAAATTACATCCAAAATATTTTATTAGGTTTGTTTTAAAAAGTTATTTTCAAATAAGGTTATTTTCATCTAGAAACGTTCTATGGGATTGTTTTTTAAAATCATTCTCCATCTAATATGAAATCCTTTGATTTAACTTATGAATTAATAAGGATATTATCCATGTGTTACTTTCTTATTGTTTCTATGAATAGTTTATTTTTATGATATAGTACTTATGAAACACGTTTATTTTTCCATGGATATACCATGATAGAATTATTATGAAACCTAACTTTTTATGATATAATAAAAGCTAAAAATGATTATAAAACCTTTTTAGTTTCCACAAGTTATGATATGAGGATTTTTTTGGAAAAATTCATTTCATGGGTTATGATAGTATTAATTTTGTATTATTTTATGGAACAAAAAAATATTACATTTAGTATATTATGGGTCTGAAATATATCTCACTCAAATGCATTGGGTAATCATTCATATATCTTGATATTGATCTGACTAGAATGGGGAGTGAACCCAGATTAGTAAGTGACTTATTCTATTGTGATTGTATTGGGATTGAACCATGACTTTTATTATGTTTTGGGGAGTGAACCTATTATAATATGCTAGACTTGTAAGTGAAGATTGACTACTTTGTAAATTATTTCTTGTAATTATATTAATGATACATATCTATATCTTATTTCAATATTATTCAAATAATGAATCATGTTCTTCAATTTTCTTATGATTCATGTTTTATGAACTCCCAATGATTATTCCATTACTCAATATTATAATGTTTAAAATAAATATTAAGGTTTCCATATGTTAGATTCATGTTCTCATACTCTTGGGATCATTTTTTCTTATGTATCTCTGCTATTTACCATTACTAAGAATCAATTCCCAAATTTTCATATCTTTCCTTTCCCACAGTTACGTAGAATGTTTTATATAGGATATGTTTTAGAAAAGTTAAAAAGGTAAATTTAATTTTTAGAGATATTAATGATATTTCTCCAAATTAAAATAATTGATTCCAAGATTCATAGTGCTCTAAAAATTATGGTCCTCAATATTGTGTTTGTGTAATTTATTTAATATTCATATAAAAATATGTAATATCTAGGTCTGATAATCCCAGATGTTTATAGTTGGAATCAGAGGAATCGATTAGTTATCCATTAAAAAATTTGATGAGAAATGTTTAGTGACATACCTATGAGTATTTATAAGGATATGTATATGGTTTTCTCTGTGGATAATTTTAATGATGAGTCAATGAATAGTAAAATGTCATGGAATTTTGAGGATCAAATAACGTGTATGTGGGTACAGGAAGACTTTTTGGAGCGTGGATGGAAGCTAGGGTTTGGAGATGGCCGCTGCCGTAGGCGGTGATGGCTGTCGAGCTGATCCCTCCTCCCCTGGCGGAGGAGGGATTTCCGCAGTCCTATGTTGATCAACGTTTTATCCCTTTCTCAAGGACTAATTTTTTCCCTCTTTCCCGAAAATCTCACTTTCCCCCAAAGTTCTTGAGTTTCAAAATGAAATCATGCAGCTCTCGGTCTAGGCCTGAGAGTTCACTGATGCCTCTTCCCTATTGAATATAACTTTGATAGCTTGCTTCAAGCAACGACGCCCGCCAGTGGATCGTTTTGACCGCTTCATCTTTGGATCGTGGAATCTGCAGGAATGTGCCACCATGGGTCTCGTGGATGTGAAGCACATAATGATACATTTTGAGTCAGAAGAAGATCTGATTTTTGCATGGTCCTCTACCCCTCGTACATGTGATGGCTCTCGTTTTTCTCTCTTCTGATGGTCCTATGACTATCATATGAAGCATGATTCATCGACCATGGAAATTTGGGTAAGGCTTCTGGAACTTCCAATTCCATTTCAGAATCCTTCTATCATTCACATGATAAGGAATTTAGTTGGTTGCTATTTGTTTTCGGACAGTAGAACTAGGGCAGTATGCCACCCAGTTTCGCCTAGAATCTGTGTTGAAGTTGATTTATCCAAACCGCCAATCAAGACGTTTTTCATTGCTGTGAGTGAGGAGTTTAGATATAAAAAGTTGTTTGTTTTTGAGTCTTGGTTTGACTACTTCTCTCAGTTCTTCAATGTTGGGCAATGGCTGGATGAATTCAGTGGTTGACGGGTGATTCCGCAGGCGGTTTTGGTTCCTCAGGCTGTGGCTATGGCAGATTTTAACTCTCAGCATAGGGAGCGAAATCTGGGTACTAGAGTGTAGAGGAGGCCTCATCCAGCAAATAACAGTTCAGTGAATGGCTCACGTTTGGGGGTAGTAAAGGAGTCTATGAATCCGGGTGTGGATACGGTGTTTGATAGGGTGCAGAGGGATCTTGGGGTGCCTCTTTCTGGAAGTCTAGAGAAGCAGAAATCTGATCTCGATGGGGTGGCCAGTGGGAATCAGGATGTGGCTCCTCTAGGGGGGAAGGAGGATTTTGATGGAAGTTTGCAGACAGGAGGAGCCTTATCTGAAATGGATTGTTGGGTGAGGGCCTCATCTGGGCTGAAGGTACTTCCTGCACAGCAAGGGGGGAGCATTGAGGTTAGCAATTGTTTTGAGGGTCTGGTAAATGAGGAACTTGAAGCGGGGCTGGATCATGTTGAGCCTAAATTGTGTCCTGGTCGGGGGTCTTCTGAAGCTGCAGCACTGAATGTTAGTGGGGGTGAAGGTCTGGCAATAATTTGTGGGAATAGTGGAAGCCTTTCTGAGAAGGTGTAAGGACAGGGCTCTTGCCATCACGAAAAATACTTGAATCATGGGGGAATCTCTTTTGATGAACAGGAAATACCAAGGAGTGTAGGTTCCAACATGCAAGTTGGTTTGTGTGTGCAGGAGGCTGCATCAGGTGGAGGTCCTATTTAGAAGGGGGCGCTTAAAGGCCCCGATCTTGTGGCACAACCTCAGTGTCTCGCGCTGTTTGATCCAAACAATCTTCTTGAGCTGGGGAATGGAGTGAATGACTGCTATCCGGTGATGAATATTCCTCAGAAATGGGGGGATATAACTGATAGTGATGAAGAAAATGCTGGTGGTTGAGCTCGAATCTCCTATAATTATGTTGTTTAGCGTGGAAGGAAGGAGGTGGTAGGGAAAGAGGGAGATATGACAGTACCACTGAGAAGAAGGAAGTAGAATGATTATTCCTCAACACTGAAGCCGATGCCTACAAGATCTTCTATCAGAAAAGAAAATGGGATGAACTATTCTGAGAAGTTTTTGTACATGGATAAGATGAATCTCAGACGTAAGTATGTGAAGGTCTTGAAGCAGTATGTTAGCTCGGAATGGGAATCATTTACTGTAGATGAAGCAATTGCTCCTGGATATAGCGACGACTGTGGTGACAAGTATGGATTTCATGAAATGTAGTTGTCTGTGTTGGTTTGTAATGCTTTTTCTTTGCACTTTTCCTTTATTTTAATAAATGGTCAGAGACTTTGTCTCTGGCTGAGCTTTCTTAGTCATGGAATTTTTATAAAGGATAAAGTATGTAGTTTCGAATAAATTTCACCCATGTCTATATTAGAGATGTTTATGTAGATTTGGAATGACGGTACCTTGGGGTAATAACTCTGAAAAGGGCGAATTGAGCTAGACAAAATCATTACCTTGTGCATGAAAACAGGTCTTTCTATACACCTGGTATGACATTAATGGGGGATATGCATTGGAAATTCAAAAAATATAAGTGAACCATTATGAATGATATAAATAGATTATGATCATATAAGACCTTGAAATTATAAATTGTTTCATATATAAAAGATAAAATGTAATTATTTATACATTCTATATGTTATATTTTCCTGATTATGTGGGATTACACTATGATTAGTGTCTCTCACACTATAATTTTTTGATTTTAGTCAATGTTGGGAATCAAAATGAACTGGGTTAATTTTGAATGTGAAGGATAATTTTCTAAAGATAATTTAAATTGGATGAGGACTTGAGTAAAGTATATTGTGATAATTCCTAACTAGTTATCATGATATTTCATTAACAATATACATCTTAAAAAACCCTCATACTCACCAAATATGAGAAGGATATAGTTTAATTAGTGTCATGTTAATGAAAACCATGGATAAAGTATGATTCAATTATTTATATGTCGAAAATATTGGAAAAATATTCGATGTGATTGTATCATATGAATTAAATGATGATTAGAGTGTGAGAAAGAAGGAAAAAAAGTAAATAATTATTGAGGAAAAAGGATAGGTGATGTTAACTCAATGGACGGGAAGTCTGGTATCCCTTATATATCATCATCATTTGAATGTTTAAATGTGGAAATTATGGCCATTATAAAAATTTAGGTACTAAGGATAAAGAAAATGAATAAAATCATCAAGGTGGTATTAGTAAAGGTTATACTGATGATGATGATGAGACTACAAATGAAATATGAATGATATATGATTTTATAATAGTATTTTTTTTATTAAACATGAGAAAAAAGATTAAATTGAGGTTTCTTAATGTCAATACATTATTCATATTTCATATTTTTGTAAATTTTTTTCAAATAATAAGGTGACAAAGCCTAGTTTAAGGTATAATAACTAAATGGAATGAATGAAATATTTATGTACTTAAATTCAAGAATTTTGTTATATGAATCAAAATATAGATATATATATATATATTATATGTTTTTTGTTAATGATTTTAAGAATTATTTTCCATACTGTTGATGACCATGAAAATTGATTCAACGGATATGTGATTTTGTGATCAAGGGAAGATAAATAATAATATTTTCGGGAAGTTGAGATAATATTGATGGAATAAATATTTTTCAATATGAATTAGTAAATTATATAGTGATGATTACCTTAATGTTTAGTTGACCATGTTTTTATGTTATCATTTAAGGAGTTTAAAAAATTTTAGTATTTAAGGAATATATCGAATAATATTTATATGTAATGATTATGTATTTTTGTTTTAAATAAGGGTTTAAGGTGATTCAGGTCATTATCATGTCTCTTGATTATTCACTATGAATGTATTAACATGTTTGGTATTTTAAAATAAAGAGATGCTTTGTGATATACATGGGATCAATTTGAAGTTTATTTTGATATATATAGTGACATTATTTATAAAATATTTTTTCTTAATCTTTTGGATGGGACATATGGATATAAATTTATGAAATGGTTTTCGTTTAACTATGTATGTGGCTTTAGATATTAATTTATTACATCACCACATATATATTTATCCATATTAAAAAACCTATGACAACCATTTTTTGATGATTACTAAATGTATATGGAATGACTTATCATTTTATTTATAGATGTAATGATTTTTAGTGATCCAGGAAAAAAATTAACATTATTTCATGGATTAAGGGATGATGTTGTAATTGTTCAAGGTCCAACCAATGGATAATATTATGCATATAATTTATAATAAAATCAATTAAGAATAACATCCCATGAAAATTATACAAAATTGGGAAAATAATATAGATATAAAATGTTATCGTGATATCCTAAATTTTTAGGATATAAATGTCTTCTATCACACCTCTATGATTTATGGATTTGTGGTCATTTGCTTTCCCCTGACCATGTTATATATCACTATAAATTAGTATTCGGGTATTAGTTTTCTCTTTTATATCTATATTTTTGTATCCCACCTATTTTCTCCTATTTGGAAACCTAGTATGTGTTATTCCACTCAAATTTCATACATTTATTTCTCTTTTTCAAGTGGATTTATTATTATCCATTTTTATTATTTGGGTTTCTATAAAGGTATTTTCAAATATTTACCCTTTGATGGTAGAGATGAATTTTTGGTGGGAAATAATTTTAATGGGTTAAAATGTAATAACCTAATAAATTTTTAATTTTTTTTAAATTAATTTAACTTTATAGATATTTTTCATTTCATGAAACAAACAGATTCTTCAAAAGTGTGCATGCCACATGACACAAAGCTTCAGTTAACCATGATATAATGTTATTTTAAATATTCATATTATAATATATCTGTAAAATATGAGGGTATAAAAGAATTATCTACTTTATAAAATATACATATGAATATCCTACTAAAAAAATTAATTTCTCAATTATTATTAAAAAATCAATGATTATTTAGTAAAATAATTATATTCATCAAAAATGAATTTTCATCAGAAATGATTTTTTTCCTTTTATGAGAATATATTATAATTAATTTTTAGACAGTAATGATTCTTTTTTTGATAAAATGAAAATATTTTTTAAAACCATGATATCCATGGTGAGTTATGTGGACATTTTAGAATTTTTTTGGAAAGCATTTATTTTTTTGGAATACTACACAATATGTTTTTTTATTAAAATATTATTTTTTAAATAAATTATTTATATTCATAATTATGATTTAATGTAACATATGTATTTTTTATTCATATTTAGTCCACTAAATTTATTTCATTTTTACTTTATATTATATTTTAGAATAAAATTATTTTTGGGTTTAAGAAGGGGTATTTTCTAAAAACTACTTTAAAGAGAATAATGTATGTAAATTTTAATTAATTAATATAATACCAAATGATGAATGATTTAAATTAAATTTATATATTATATATCAATAATTTTA
Source organism: Viscum album (assembly GCA_963277665.1). NCBI lineage: Eukaryota > Viridiplantae > Streptophyta > Magnoliopsida > Santalales > Viscaceae > Viscum > Viscum album. The sequence goes on along the minus strand of OY728153.1, from coordinate 282,877,646 downwards.
AATTTATATTCATTAAATGAATATTATTAAACATAAATGTAACGCCCCGACCCCAGTTACCCATAGTCGGTGCATTGTTACATAACATTGGCATGATCACAAGAAAGATCAAATCACGAAAGACCGATTGGTTTAGTAGCCTTGTTAGCACTAGATATATTCATAAAGTCTTACATTAAATCATAAAAATGAAAACTACAACAACATATTTTCTTCATAGTCCACACTCATATCCCCACATACTATCCCTGCAGGTCATTCATAAATTACTTCTTCACATCCTGGGAAAAATAAAAAACAGAAAATGGGTGAGCTCAAATTCCCAGTAAGGATAACAATATAGCAGAAACTTTCATTGTTAATAATAAACATTTAAGGCAATGTATAACTAAAACAAAAGACTTTTAAACATGAACTTCAACATAGCATGGAAAAAATAAAATGAAATAATGCCATTTAATTATTCACATGGATATTATACTAATCGAATAATCAAATGCAATATCAATAACCACATTCATAATGATGGAATGCATAATGCCAGACTATCATAACCACATAGCCAAGGCCTCGTGGCATGAATAAAAATAAGATTTTGTCAAGGCCTTGTGCCAAGACACTAGTTTGTCTCATGAGACCTACCTATGCATCAAGGATCTATAGCGGGCCCAACCCATCACATATTAAGTCCAATGCATTCCCATATGAAAAGGATTAATCATAACATAAACATTCATATTAAAACTAGCATACGAAATGTCAATACTTTCTCCATAAACCATGAATGGTATAAAAATAACACATCCACTTTCAAACATATCAAAAAACCTTCAATTCAATATGGGATTTTTGTACCATAATAAATCAACTTCATATAATCATAAAATCCATCAAAGGATGTTGACATAGATGAAATCAAAACTATTTGAGAGAAATATCTTTCTTTAAATCCTTTAAAAGTCACACATTTATAAAGGAAGTAATTAAAAAGAGATTTTTTAATCAAAGTGTCCCATACCACTTTGAAACAGTGGAAAAGGAATATCATTTCAAAAAATTCATGTCCATATAAATAAATCCTTAAAATCATTTTGAAAAAATGGACATTATTTAAAAATATTTATAAAGAGTAATCTTTAAAACATTTAAAATTCTGATTTTGATAAAGAGTACCATTCATAAATTCTTAAAATATTCATTTTCAAATCATTTAAAAGTTACATAATTATAAAATAAAACATTTACATTGAAAATATCCTTATAAGAATGTAATGTAAGCATTGAAAATTTTATATTGGCGGTAAATAGCCACACCCTCTGTATAAGTTAAAAAAACATTCTTACCTTAATTTTGTTGAAATGGTTGAAAAGCACCTTGTTTGGAAAATGACAGAAAGATTCCTTTATAAACCTCTTATAAAAAATTAAACAAGGGTATAAATGACTTTAACCCATATTCTAGTAAATAGTAAAATTTTTTGAAATTAATTTTTAAGAAACATGGATGTGGGTGATAAAGAGATCCCAGTAGATTGTTACATATAAACAACCTCGGATAATGAAGAGATTGCGAAATAAACCCTTACCTTGTACTTTTCCATGGTTGGGGTAGGTTAACATCCTGTATAATGGTGAAATAATTGTTATTAACTTATTCAATAATCATATACGTTAATATGATATCATATATGATCTTTTAACAATGCTTTGTTAATAATATCTTAGAATTATCGTCGTTTCGGGTGTTAACTTACTCGTTTTCTTTTATATGTTTTGTTACGTAAGACATGTTTGTAATGGATAGGTTGTATCTTTATGATATCCATAATGATATCAAGTCCTTAGATACTATTATTAATCATCAAATGAGAATTATACTTGAATGGATACGATGGGGAATAAATCTCATCGTATTTGTGGAGACGGTAGTCCGTACGTACGCACGAGCGATAATATCATTCTTTTGATATTAAAATAAAATATAATTGGATGGTATATCATATATACAGAATCATTATCATGTTATATTTATTATTTACATGAGTTACACATCATTATTATACCCATACAAATAATAATTTATTGAATAACAATTACACCACGACGTGGAGATGGTAAGTCGTACGTACGCACGTATGGTGACATGTTATTCAAAAGATGGATGGAATAGTTAATATGGTTGTACCATATTTATAATAACATCACAGTATATATATATGATACTGGAGTTATTATTTTAAAATGGTAACAACAAAGGAAGAAGAAGTGGAAGAAGAAAGGAACTTGAAAAAGGGTGGTGAAATCATTACCTCTTCTTCGGGTTCTTCCTTTTGATTTCATCAAAAGGGGTACATAGGTCGGCTTTATGATCAAACTAATTCCTCTAGGATGTATTGTGGGTAGTTGGGAGAGTATTTGGGCATATTTTGGCCGAACCAAAAGGCTTTTATGGTGTGATTAAATGAGAAGGAGGAGTGCCCTTTTATAAGAGGGGTGAGGGGCACCTTTGGAAAAGCTAGAAATATTAATTTATAATAAATTAATATTCGGTTTATAATGGTTCCAAAGTGGGTTATTTAAATTTTAAGGTGGGGATAGGTCGAAAACCATTCAACCAATAGAATTTAGATAGTTTTGGGTTAATATATTAACCTTATCTTTAAGTATTAACTCTTGGTTAATTAGTTTGACATTTACCATGTCACATTGAATTTTTATATTATATAGTTAATAAAATTAATATATACATACAAGAGACCCCCAAGTGGTACATTAATGATACACCTATCATTATATAAGTTTCTTTGTCGAAACTTAGATTTTTATGAATTTAATATCAATTAATAATATAATATTTGTTTTAAAAACTCTTTTATGTCAATTTTGACACTATTCAATAGTTGATTTTTTTGAAACTCATAACAGAATTATTATTTGGAAAAAGTTAATTAAATCACTTATAATATGTCATATTATCCTATAAAATTATTTTAATTCATTAAAAGTCTCAAATTATATTTATTTGGGAATTTATAATATAAATTATTTTAAATTTTCACTATTATAGTAATTACTGCATCATCATTGTGTCATAAATAAATTAAATTATTTAATGTTTAAAAATTATAAACAAAATAAAATTATGTAGAAAATCTTTTTATCTTTTCAATTAATATTTATAGTCTAAAATACAACATATATAACCCTATGTAAAAAAATGTTTTTCTAAAAGATATATGCTTGTTTCATTTTTGTATTAATTTTAACTTAATTAAAATAAAGTGTCCCTATCACCTACAAGTGGCTACATGGGGTCCCAAAATCGATCCAAATATGACTATGGTCGAACATGTATCAACCAATAAATCTAGGACATGTTTTGGGGAAATTTAATATTATTATAATATTATTTTTAACCCTTATTTACCGGATTTACCCTTAACCATGGTAAATAAAATATTTACAGAAGTAATTATTCAAAATGTCTAAAAGTAAAAGATACATATTTAAAAAATTTGAACATACGGATTCCAAATATGGAATCAATTTTTCCAAATTCAAAACACATAAGTGGCAGAAATTAATTTAAAAATAATTCCCGTTGTTAAAACAAAAAAGCGTGTTTTTAAGAGATAATAACTATCAAAAGATTGACACTTGTTTATGTACAGTTTAATTGTAAAATTATGTCCAATGACCAAAATCATATTAAATGGTAAAAATATATTCTAAATATACTTTAAAACCACTCAAATTCATAATTTATCACTATTAATTATTTTGATTAAAAAAGTTGTTTTTAATTAAAATTTTGTAATTTTCACTATTCATCAAAATATTAAAGTTATCTGAAAAGTACCAAAATTTCACCTAAAGCTAAATTCGATATTCTGAATCCAAAAATTAAGTCCATTTTGAAATATTAAATATATATAATTTTAAAAATTAGGTATTACTATTCATAACGGCTAGTTTTATCGGTTGTGGTGTGTGTTAGAACACGAAGTTGTGTACAACACACACTAATGTATTATTCAAAGAGAAGCGTATCGTGGAAGCTTGGGGTGTTAAATTGTAAATTATTTAATGTCCCCATTATAAAGAATAAATTTATTTAGTCAAATTGAATATAAAAAAGTTTAAAATATTGGATTTAAAAAGCGTTCACTATTAAAGTTGGTAAAAGTGCATTTTTGAAAAATACTTGTTTTATCTGAAAAAAAGAATTTGTTATTAAATTATGTCTAAGAAACTCATAATATGGGTTCTAAAATTATAAGTATTATATATGGTCCAAAATTTAGTTAATACTATTCATAACCTCTTTTGAACGACTTTTTTGGTAAGTCATGGTGCACTTGAAATCGGTGTTACGTGTAGTGAAAGTTATTGAATTGTTTTGAAGAAGTACACACTATGTAGTATTGGGGTGTTACATTCTGCCCTCCTTCAATAAATTGCGTCCTCACAATTTGAAATTGTTCTTTGAAAATAAAATGTTGAAAATAGTAAATATCTTTGTGGGAAAACCCACATCAGAAATTGGGTTACTAAAATTTAGTCTTAATATGAGGGAAAGAGAAAAGAAAGGGTCACCACCAAATTATGATCTCGATTAGAAGAACATTAGTGGAAATTAGAGACATATAATTGGAGGAAAAACATAAATATTTGTAGGTAGTGATTGAGGTCATCAATCACAAACAAGTGTAAAATTGAGGTCCTTAAATTCATCAATCTATGGTGATTTGAAATACCATCAGTTCAACAAAACATAGGGTATTAGGTTAACACATTTTTGGTTTTAGGATTCCTTAAATAAAGTATAAGAATTAATTTCTTCATAGAATAATATAAAACGAAAAATATATACTTGACAAGTAGAGTGTCATCCTTTAACTATGTTCTACCACAAACTCATCTTTCACTCTAAAAGATAATAAAACTCAAAAATAATATTATATTTATCCTATTCGTATAGGGTTCAAAAAAATGAATTTTATAATTAAACTAATATAACCATTAAAAAACAACATTATTCAATCCAGGAAATCACGTGGGTTAGTGGTATGTGATACACCCTTGTCGCCCTTCGGTTGTGGGTTCAAGTCTCACAGCCTTGCCGGACGTGATGGGTTGCCGCCCGACCTCCGGGTTGTCCATTTATGGCAATCCAAATTTAATCTCAAACTACAATTTATCAAAAATAATTCTATCCAAACTCACAGTCCAAAATTTATAAGGAAGGAAAACATAATGTTGATCCTTTTTACCCCGTAATAGCATATTAATACCTTCATCTTGTATTCTTTTAAAACACTGAAACATCCTGAATTAACATAATCCTTATTAATTACATTCATGCTCCCTTATTCCATATAGAATGTTTGATATACTTCATCAATCAAAAAATGTTTTAAACCCCAACAATGATGGAATATACAAATCATTAATCAGCTTCAAGTTAGTCAAGAATATCCAACATAATTTATCCAAATCAATCATGTATTATTCTAAAATCACTACCTTGGTATCAGAACCATATTATGGTTTATCTTTCTCTCAACCATATATTTTCCAAAAATTTAACCTGCTATTGAGTCACTTTTCTTTGTTCCACACAATCTCAAGTCCTTAATGAAATCGTACTACAGTACAATCACTATATGCTCTATAATTATTATAAGAAGTACATTGTTGATACAACACTCAAATGGCATAATAAACATAAGAACTCTAATAATTCCTCTTCATCTGTGGTAGTATCATAACTTGATTATTATCCAATAGCATCACTTGCGGCATAGTATGACGACTGGGACATAGGTTCGCGTAGTGTCCAAAATCCTTGCAAATGAAGCATTGTACATTTGAAACAATTTTCTTACCCTTGCAGTCATGTACTTTGTGCCCTTTTCCTCCACACTTATAACAAACTCCTATTCCTTTCAGGAAAGTTCCAGGGTGTTTCTTCCCACAGTTATCATATATGGAAAAATTATTCTTTTCCCTCTTCCCATTATCCATCTTTGTCTCTTCCCTCCTTTTCTTCTCTTTCTTCCCTTCAAATCCATAAGACTCAGTAAACTCTTTATTTATCTTATCAACATTCTTTATAAGATGATAATACATGGGGGAATATTTCTCTTATAAATATTGGCTTAAGGCCATGAAAGATATGATTCTTCTTTCTCTTTGGATCATGTACATTGCTGGAGTTCTCATTCCTTCCACTAGGCGCCATTTCTAAACAATAGCATAAACTAGGTTAGTTTATGAATTTCAATGAATAATTCCAAACTTGTAAAATACCTAACACAAATTGTAGAGTTTATGGATATAATCCATAATCATAAAAATGTCTCCTTTGAGGAATTATATACTCATAAACCCTTCATAATGTTTTGTATTTAAAATGAGAATTATCCTAAGCATAACCCCCGGGGGTGTCGTAACCAAGAGTGCAGCAACGCCCGTTTTCGTGCACCAGTTCCCGTTTGAGTCTAGCTCAAAGCGGTGTTTTCGGGTTTTACCCCTAGGTACATATGTGCTAGAGCCGCCTCTACCTGCACGTATCTAGACAGGGATGCATTGCTCAGAAAACTCACAAAATCTCTACAATACCAAGATTCTAGGATGTTCTTATATACAAACCCTCAAAATACATCTTCGGTCTATGTGCTCTAATCAGAGTTTATCTAACTCTAGCTTCCAAGGATTGTACTGAACTTCCTCTGATACCAACTGTAACGCCCTGACCCTAGTTACCCAGAGTCGGTGCATTATTACATAACATTTTCATGATCAAAAGAATGATCAAATCTCGAAAGGCCGATTAGTTTAGTAGCCTTGGTAGCACTAGATATATTCATAAAGTCTTACATTACATCATAAAAATGAAAACTACAACAACATATCTTCTTCATAGTCCACACTCATATCCCCACATACTATCCCTGTAGGTCATTCATAAATTACTTCTTCACATCCTGGGAAAAATGAAACATAGGAAAGGGGTGAGCTCAAATGCCCAGTAAGGATAAAAATATAGCGGAATCTTTCATAGTCAAGAATAAACATTTAAGGCAATGTATAACTAAAACAAAAGCCTTTTAAACATGAACTTCAACATAGCATAGAAAAAATAAAATGAAATAATACCATTTACTTATTCACATGGATATTCTACTAATAGAATAATCACATGCAATATCAATAACCACTTTCATAATGATGGAATTCATAATGCCAGACTATCATAACCACATAGCCAAGGCCTCGTGCCAGGACTACAAATAAGATTTTGTCAAGGCCTTGTGCCAAGACACTAGTTTGTCTCATGAGACCTACTGATGCATCGATGAGCTATAGAGGGCTCCACCCATCACATATTAAGTCCAATTCATTCCCATATGAAAAGGTTTAAAAATAACATAAACATTTATATTAAAACTAGCATAGGAAATGTCAATACTTTCTCCATAAACCATGAATGGTATAAAAATAACACATCCACAGTCAAACGTATCACAAAACCTTCAATACAATATGGATGTTTTGTATCATAATAAATCAACTTCATATAATCATAAAATCCATCAAAGGATGTTGACATCGATGAAATCAAAACTATTTGAGAGAAATATCTCTTTTTTTAAATCATTTATAAGTCACACATTTATAAAGGAAGTAATTAAAAAGAGATTTTTGAATCAAAGTGTCCCATACCACTATGAAACTTTTGAAAAGGAATATAATTTCAAAACATTCATGTCCATATAAATAAATCCTTAAAAGAATTTTGAAAACATGGACATTAATTCAAAAGTTTTACAAAGATTAATCTTTAACGCATTTAAAATTCTGATTTTGATAAAGAGTACCATTCATAAATTCTTAAAATATTCATTTTGAAATCATTTAAAAGTTACATAATTATAAAATAAAACATTTACTTTGAAAATATCCTTATAATATTGAAAGGTAAGCTTTGACAATTATATAACGGCAGTAAATAGCTACACCCGCCATATATGTTAAAAAAACAGTCTTACCTTAATTTTGTCGAAATGGTTAAAAAGCACCTTGTTTGGAAAAAAACGAAAAGATTTCTTTATAAAACTCTTATAAAAATTCAAACAAGGGTATAAATGACTTTAAACCATATTCTAGTAAATTGTAATTTTTTTTGAAATTCATTTTTAAGAAACATGGATGTGGATGATAAAGAGATCTCAGTAGATTATTACGTATAAACAACCACGGATAATGAAGAGATTGCGAAATAAACCCTTAACTAATAAAATTCCTGGGATGGGGTAGGTTAACCTCCTGTATAATTGTGAAATAATTTTTATTAAATTATTCAATAGTCATATACATTAATATGATATCATATATGATCTTTAAACATTTCTTTGTTAATAATATCTTATAATTATCGTAGTTTCGGGTGTTGACTTGCTCGTTTTCTTTTATATGTTTTGATATGTAAGCCATGTTTTTAATGGATAGGCTGTATCTTAATCATATCCAGATTGATATCAAGTCCTTAGATACTATTATTAATCATCAAATGAGAATTATACTTGAATGGATACAATGGATAATGAATCTCATCACGTTCGTGGAGACGGTAGTCCGTATGTACGCACGAGTGATAATATCATTCTTTTGATATTAAAATAAAATATAATTGGATGGTATATAATATATAAAGAATCATTATCATGTTATATTTATTATTTACATGAGTTACACATCATTATTATACCCATCCAAATAATAATTTATTGAATAACAATTACACCACGCCGTGGAGACGGTAAGCCGTACGTATGCACGTATGGTGACATGTTATTCAAAGGATGGATAGAATAGTGAATATGGTTGTACCATATTTATAATAAAATCACAGTATATATATGATACTGGGGTTATTATTTTAGAATGTTAACAACAAAGGAAGAATAAGTGGAAGAAGAAAGGAACTTGAAAAAGGGTGGTGAAATCATTACCTCTTCTTCGGGTTCTTCCTTTTAATTTGATCAAAAGGGCTCCATAGGTTGGCTTTCTGATCAAAATAATGCATATAGGTTGAATTTAGGGTATTTGGGAGAGTATTTGGGCAGGTTTTTGCCGATCCAAAAGGCTTTGAAGGTGTGATGAAATGAGAAGGAGGAGTGCCCTTTTATAAGAGGGGTGAGGGGCATCTTTTGAAAAGCTAGAAATATTAATTTATAATAAATTCATATTCGGTTTCTAATGGCTCCAAAGTGGATTAATTAAATGTTACGGTGTGTATAGGTCGAAACCCATTCAACCAATAGAATTTAGATAGGTTTGGGTTACTATATTAACCTTATCTTTAAGTATTAACTCTTAGTTAATTAGTTTGACATTTACCATGTCACTTTGTATTTTTATATTATATAGTTAATAAAATTACTATATACATCCAAGAGACCCCCAAGTGGTCCATTAATGATACACATATCATTATATAAGTCTCTTGGACATACCATATATTTTTAATAATTTAATAACAATTAATAATATAATATTTGTTTTAAAAACTCTTTTATGTCAATTTTGACACTATTCAATAGTTGTTTTTTGTGAAACTCATAACAGAATGATTACATCGAACAAAGTTAATTAAATCACTTATAATATGTCATATTATCCTAGAAAATGAATTTAATTCATTAAAAGCCTCAAATTATATTTTTTTGGGAATTTATAATATCAATTATTTTAAATTTTCACTATTATGGTAATTACTGCATCATCATTATGTCATAAATAAATTACATTATTTAATGTCTAAAAATGATAAATAAAATATCATTATGTAGGAAATCGATTTATATTTTTAATTAATATTTATAGTCGAAAACACAACATATATAACCCTATGTAAAAATTGGTTTTCTAAAAGATATATGCTTGTGTCATTTTTGTATTAATTTTAACTTAGATAAAATAAAGTGTCCCTATCACCTACAAGTGGCTACATGGGGTCCCAAAATAGACCCAAAGATGCCTATGGTCGAACATCTATCAAAAAATAAGGACAGTACGCCTTTTAGGGTAATTTAGTATTATTATAATATTATTTTTAACCCTTATTTACCGGATTTACCCTTAACCATGGTAAATAAAATATTTACCGAAGTAATTATTCAAAATGTATAAAAATAAAAGTTACCTATTTAAAAAATTTGAACATCCTGATTCAAAATATTGAATCCATTTTTCCAAATTCAAAACACAGAAGTGACAAAAATTAATTTAAAATTAATTCCCGTTGTAAAAGCAAAAAGCGTGTTTTTAAGAGATAATAACTATCAAAAGATTGACAGTTGTTTATGTCCGGTTTAATTGTAAAATTATGTCCAATGACCAACATTGTATTAAATGGAAAAAAAATATTCTAAATATACTTTAAAACCTCTCAAATTCATAATTTATCACTATTAATTATTTTGATTAAAAATGTTGTTTTTAATTAAAATTTAGTAATTTTCACTATTCATGAAAATATTAATGTTATCCGAAAAGTACCAAAATTTCACCTTAGGCTAAATTAAATATTATGAATCCAAAAATGAAGTCCATTTTGAATTATAAAATATATATAATTTCATAAATTAGGTATTAGTATTCATAACGACTAGTTTTATCGGTTGTGGTGTGTGTTAGAACTCGAAGTTGTGTAAAACACACACTAATGTATTATTCAAAGATAAGCGTACCATGGAAGCTTGGGGTGTTAAATTGTAAATTATATTATGTCCCCAATATAAAGAATATATTTATTTATTCAAATTGAATATATAAAAGTTCAAAATATTGGATTTAAAAAGGGTTCACTATTAAAGATGGTGAAAGTGCATTTTTGAAAAATACTTCTTTTATCTAAAAAAAAGAATTTGTTCTTACATTATGTCTAAGAAACTCATAATATGGATTATAAAATTATAAGTATTATATAAGGTTCAAAATTTAGTTAATACTATTCATAACCTCTTTTGAACGACTTTTTTGGTAAGTCATGGTGGCCTTGAAATCGGTGTCACGTGTAGTGAAAGTTATTGAATTGTTTTGAAGAATTACACACTATGAAGTATTGGGGTGTTACAATAAATTTCATATAAAATCATATTGTGCATGAATAAAATTACACTTCAAAAAAACACTCATTTTATTCACACTATTGGCTTTGTTTTAAAATTTATTTTTTATGCATTTAGAAAATTTATTTGAAAAAAATTTCTTCTTTGAAATTATAATGTAAAAAATTTATTATGTTTATTTTTTGAGAATTTTTTGACAAGATTAAGTTTTTTATTTAGAGTAAAAAAAGTTGACTTTTAATTGATAACTACAATTTTTTTTAAAATTTTATATAAATTTAAATCTTATTCTGATTTTTTTCATAAGTAATATTAGATCAATTATAAAAATATAAATCTATTTAACATATTTTGAATTAATTTATTATTTTTATTTGATTTGAAAGCACTACAAACTTTTAAACATTCTTTTTAAAAAAAACATACATTCTCATCGGGTATCTATGAGTAATTCAAAATTAAAATTTTCTACTTGAGAATGGAATTTAAAAAAAATGATTCCAAATTTGGACTAAGAATAAATTATATTGTCTAGTAATTTAAACATAATTTTTCACCTAAATTAATAGTACAAATAGTACAAATTATCTACCATATTTAAGGGGAAAATTGGTTTACCGAGGGGTTTGAACAAAAATGATAAGGGTTAAAAATAACCCGAAAAATATCCAAACACTTTTATTTTGACATTTTTAGAAATTATATTTTCTATACTCTATAATTGTATATTATTAGTTCCCTATGACATGAAAAAAAAAATTGGTATAATTATTTGATTCAAAAAATTACAAGTGTTCCACACAAGTAACTATTAGAAAGACACCACCTCTCTTATCCTCTTAACACATTCAAACCTATTTAGTTTAGAAAATAACTACCCAAATCACATACAAATATCCTCCTATAATCATAGAATCTTTATTTTGTTCTAAAAGAAAACCTATGGAGGCATTAGTGTAAACCTAAAGAGGCTTGTAAAAGAAGAGGCATTGTATAACAATGGGAACTTTTATTATATTTATAACTCCACCACATTAAATAATTATTAAACCATAATGATATAATAACATTAGTATATAACATATACATGTATGTTTTATGTAATTTTAATGACCTAAAACCATCTCCACTTCTATCAAATGTGTTACAAAATCATCATTGAAGTATGAAGCGGCCTACTACATTGGGAACCGATGTAAGTCATTTTTCTAGTACTGACTATTTAGGATGGGAATGATGAGGGAAATAAAGTTTTTATAGGATATTTTTACCATTATTATACCTGTGTAATAATTATATAAGATATACCTTTTTATATTACATTTCATTGGGGACAAGATAACATCACTCGTGTTTATGGTGGACTACCATCTCGTGAAGTGAGGTGATTCTTCTTCAATAACTCTTTATATGGTATATAATATTAAATAATATGAGGTATATACATCAAATAATTTTTATATTATTTTCATATTGTTTTCTGTGTGAATAGTACTACAAAATGGTTTATTTATTGTAGTTTCTTAAGGATTATTATTGTATATTACTCCAAAATTCATTATAAATCCAAACTAGATAAAGGATATATCCCATTTGGTGAAAATGTAAAAGGAAATATTTTGGATGACTTTGAAATCCTTGGTCGATTCTCTTCAACAATGTACTTTGTGTTGAAGGCTTGAATCTCAACCTGATAAGTATCTCTCAACTTTATAATGATGGACATTCTATTGCTTTATTATAACAATGTTTTCTTAGTTTATAAGGATAAGTGTCTCATGTTTAAATAACCATAAACAAAACTTTTTACACACTAAATCATATTTCATTGTTTTGACAGAATGTAAACGTTTAAAATTCTAAAATTGATGAATGTAGGATTTGGTGTAAAAGTCTTGAATATTACAATGTTTATTCCATGAGAAATTATTCTAAAGGAAATATGATTTTTCAATACCCAATATCAAATTGTATATAAATTATATATACGATGCATTCCAAAAGGAAATAAAAAACAATTCATCATTTAATCCAATTAATGATGTTTCTACATCTAGAACTCTTGATCTTATCCATGAGGATCTGTTCAGAATTACTAGAACATTATGTTTTTCTATAAAATCATTTGTTTATTTTTTAAATGATTATATATAATTATTTACATGGGTTTACTTTTTTGGTCTCAAATGTAAATTATGGTCTATTTTTATAAATTTTTGTAATCTTTTGACAAATGAATAGTATGTTAAGATCGAGTCTTTGAAAATTGATCATCGAGGGGAATTATGTAGTCATTAATTTAATTCATACATATCTAACTAATGAATAAAAAATAAATTCTCTTCCATATGACTCCACAAAAAATGGAGTTGTAGAAATTAGGAATATGACATTTCCAAAAAAAATTATGACTATATTATGTGAATATGAAAGGCCCAATCATTTGTGGGATGAATCAATCAAAAAAAATATTATAACATTAACATAGTACTAATAATACCAATTTTAATGAAAACACCCTATGATTTGTTGAATAATATAAAGGCTAATGTAGGATAATTCAATATATTTGTATTCAATATATATATATTGAATACAAAAGGTAATATTGTAGGGTTCAATCCAAATGTTTATGAAGGTATCTTCATACGTTACTCTAAAAATTCCAATGATTATTGAGTTTTCAATAAAAGGCAAAGGAATGTAGAATAGTTATATTATGTGAAGTTTTATTAAATAGATACTTTTTGTCACATAATGATTCAAATTAATGATCAAAATTATTTACAGAAAAATATGAAACTAGAAACACTCTTCAAAGACATCAAAGATGATGAATTAGATCATTATTAATTTAAACCAAATCCATTAAGGGCATGCACTACCGAACAAGAAATTTACTTTCTTGAAATACCTATAAACCTTAAAGACCATACTTTATAAAATTTAATAGGAAATCCTGATGAAGGAGTAAGAACTAGATGAAAATGAGGAATTCTAGTATAATTCTCCACTATTCTATCCCAAATAGATCGTAAATTTGTAGTGAAAGCCTTATAAAATAAAAGTTAGTTCAAAGAAATTAAAGAAGTGTTAAATAAATACAAAAGTAATAATTTGTGGGAATTAGTTTAAATACCCTCTAATTATTCTGAAATTGGACTAATAATCAATTTTTATAATGAGACAAAATGATCATGGTGTAATAACTATAAATAATTATATATTGTTTTCCGAATTATATAATCTGTAAGAATGAAGATATTTTAATGAAACATTTTCTATCGTAGGTATATTAGAATATATTATAATCTTTCATGAATATTCATCATATATTAATTTTAAATTCTATTAGATGTACATTACAATAACCATTTTAAATTGTTTTTAATAGCGGATGTTTACATAGAAAAACCCTAGTTTTGAAGATTTTCATTTAAAAAAATCTATCTTTTTTCATAATAAAGATCTATATGGATATAAACAATCTCCAAGTTTATGGTATGAATGATTAATTTTTTTTGAAATTGTATTACTGTAGGAATCACAGATCATATACAAGTGAAGAAAAATTATTTTTTGATATTTTATTTGTAAAAATATATGTATGTGATTTTATTTGTATATCAACTAGAAAAATATTGTTCAATGAATTTTTAAATGATAAAAAATATAATTCAAAATGATTATGATGGGTCAATGAAACCTTTTTCTTGGTTTTCATGTCTATCAAAAATAGTATTAAAATATTTTAAATAAAAGAACATATATATATGATTTGATTAAGATGTTTGGACATTATAATAGTAAGACCTACTCACCAACAATTAGTTATAATATCAACCATGATGCAGTTAAAACAAGAAAATGAATTGACATCAATTTATATAGAGGAATATTTGAACGTTTTATGTAACTTACTACAAGTAGACTAGATATTATTTTTTTGTATATATTTGAGTAGTATTTCAATTTAATCCAACCTAATATCATTTTAATGTTAAAAATATAATTTTATAATGTCTAAAAGGGACCATATCTATTTCTATTATTTTTCATAAAACATATAATTTTAATTAAATTTCATACTCAAATTCTTCTTTTTTAATATGTACATGAGATGAAAAAGGATCCTCAAAAACCTATCAAATTGTTGGTAAATCAATAGGTTAGAGGTAAAGTAAGAAGAAATAGTGTGTATCACTATCAACTATTGATGCCAAATATATTGTCATTGGATGTTGTTTTTTACATGTTTTTTGGTTGAAACACACCTTAATTGATTTCATGTTTAATTTTAATTATATTTCAATCAGATGTGATAACACGAGCGCTATCAACTTCTCAAAATCAATAATAAACATTTCAATAATGAAAAATATTGATCTAATACAATAATTTTAGAGAGATTGTGCATAGAAGAATGATATCTCATTAGAATTAATTTTCACAGAAAATCACGTAGCAGACATTTTAAAAGACATAACTTGTTAGTAGATTCAATTTCATTAAATCAGAATTAGGAATGTTTAATTTTACTAAATAATATTTTATAATAGATTTTTCATAATTAAATTTAATATTCTATTTCAGTTTTTAAGGTATTTTTATATACCTTCGTTTTGAGTACTGTTCATATCCATCAAGATATGTCTCCATGATTTAGTAATAATTATGTAGCACATCACTGTACATCTGATAGATTTCTATGAACGAAACTGATTGTGAATCAATGCTACATGCAAAATGTCAAGAAAAATTTCTGAACCAAATTTATTTTTGATGAAACCCTAAATACCCTACGTCTTTGACTCGTATTCCCATAAAAAGATCAATCTGTGGAGAAAATGGAAAGAATCGATGGCGCCTCATCTAGTTGAATGAGATGTCAATGTATTTCTATGAAATTTTCAAGTGGAAGAGCAATTTATTTTAAATGGTTAGTCAAAATAGATATTTTTTTCAATAAATTCATCAATAATCCCAGATGGAGTACATATTAATTGATATATGAACCATGTTTGTATTCATGGAGGAATTCTATGAGTTTTACAAGTCATAATGCTATCAATTTTTGGATAATGAATACTTGGTTGCATAGATGGTCAACCAAATTTGTTTCTGATAACCTCAGTTTATTCATACGAGGAACTGAAAATCCCTCACAAAGGCTACCTGACTTCAACACCTCCCTAGATACCATGTATGAATTTTCCCCTTTATAAATAATGATGTAGCTCTCTCCTATAATAGTCACTGAGTTGAAGCATGTAATGAATTTAAAACCTAAAATAAAAGTACTGAACAATTTCATTCTATATTTTATAAAATAATAAAATGGTGGCATTGATTTTTTTTTTCAATAAATCACTTTTCATTACCTTTTTAAGGGATATAAACCTATAAATATGAAATGTTATATTATATGTTATTTGTGCCATGTTCAAATCAGTCCTCTCAATTTCTATCCTTTTGGAAAAAAATACCCCTTTTTCATAACACATTAGCTATCTTAGATGATAGTAACAAAAATATTTTTCAAGGGTTGATGAATTTATGTTAATTTTTTATGGAAATAAAATTATTTTATGACTTTTCATGGACTAAATGGGTAATCATTACACAAATTGTGGAATCAGTATCTTAATCGAGTCTGGGTGAATTGTCTCATATACATGAGATAAAAGGGATGGTATTAAAATCATATCATAAAACTAATATCATAGATAGTCATGATGATAAATAAAATCTCTATTTATGTTAAAGATTAGTAAATATTTTAATTCAATTAGACCTACAAATGTTTTGTCAAGATATCACCCTCCTACCCATATTTCAATTCCAGTACAATTTCAAAAATAAAGTACCACCCAAACAATAAATCACATAAATTCAATTGGTCATGAAAATAACATTTGAGTAGGTTTGATAATTCCTCCTCTCATAATTTAGTATCATTCTCATGAATTTAAAACTAGCTAAAATAATATTTGGTGTAACTATGTCACAAGAATCACTTCATGTGGATGAAGTACCTAATGTTGAAAAAAATAGTTAGTTCAAGAAGAAAATATAGAATTCCACTGGAAAGACAGTCTGTTGTTAATATATAATATTTAAATGATGATGTGCTATAATTGGATAGATTTGTTTCTGATAGAGAATAATATTGCCACTTGAAGTTCTTTTCGGAAGTAGAATAAATCAATGATCAAGTCATTGAATCCCTTCAAGAAGTAGAAGATCGTTGTGATTAAATGTTATCAAATTATAATGTTCATGGAGTAGAATTATTTCTTCAGTATTTTATAGAAGTGTTGTTGAATGAATATAATACAGAAACAACAAACTATTTTGATCAAAGATAAATGCAAATGGAATTATATAAATCTATTGATAATATAACTATATTGATTGTGTCTTTAGATTGCAAAATCATATCAATGGAAATGTTTTATGACCTTAAGATAAATATTGTAGATTAAATTATAATGTTACCAGCTCTTCCAAAGTATTATGTTGAATACATTGATAAATCAATAATGTGATTGCTTATATATTGAAACACATGTTTCTTAAAAGCTCTAGAGAATTCAATTCATGTAAATAATAATTTCATCATAATCATCATAGAACTACAAAAGATGGATAGACATTATTATCCAAAATTTGTGATGTAGAAAAATAATTTTAAGAGTTTTATAATGTAGTTGTTAAAATTATAAATATTGATTTATTAGAATATGAATATGAACTAGAGGATGAAACATTTTTTTAATATTCTGAGTGAAATTTGTCTATAAAAGGAAAGGATGTTGCTTATGTCATTGGTATGATAGACAATCAGTTAAAAGTGTTGAAAAAGTTGATATAAATCTACATAATGAAGGGATAATTAAAAAAAATTGATGGTAATTTCTTGAAAAGTGTGTGTAATGGATTCACCACCCTTCTAGATTATTGTAAAAAATTCATGGAGAAATTAATTGATGCCTTCATTGATTCTAATTTTCAAATTTTTTTGTAAGGCTGCATGGACCAAAGATTGTTGATCGACATCTAGCAACTCTCAACTAATGATGTAAAAATTTGATTCTTCTATGGTTTATGAAAGGAAAATATAATATTTTATAATTAATTTTATTTATCTTTACTAGAACCATATTCTAAATTAACCTTTACACATTTATAAAACGTTAATTTATCAGGGGAAAGGAAAACGTCTCTTAACATCTTGAATACACTAGAATAATTTTCAAATTAAAATCATGCCAGTGATGGATTATCACTACAGAATATGGGTGATGTTTCTTGAAAGGATATTGATGCTCCTCTACCTTCATTCTCATTACCTCATAATCAATCCTTATTTTTATAGAATCCTCCTCCAAAAAATCATTTCATGAAAAACAGTTGATACACACTCTTTCGGTGCGTATAATGGGTTTCCCAGTGGATGTAAATTTTTTAAAAATATTTGAATCATGCCAACATTATGGAATTTTCATAAACAAATTAATCTCTTTATGTTGGCATTTTTTTGAATGATTTTAAATATTTAATTCCTTTAATGTTTTTTTATAATTTTTATGTTCATTATGCTCTTGTATTTTTAATAAATATTCTCCATTCTAAATTTAATAATTCCTCTTTTATTAATAATTTGATATTGTTTTAATGTTTCGTTATAAACTATATTTACTAATGAATAATTATATTTATCAATAGTTGCATTAATTATGTACTAACATTTGTTTAAAATATAACATCTATTCCTTATTCTACTTAATTTTTATATCCAAAAGGGTGATAAATAATGGAAAATAAAAAAAAATAGTTCATATTTTAAAAAATGGGAGAAGTAACGGAATATAATTTTTTTATAGTTTCTCAAAAATGAGAATAAAAAAAGAAAAATTCTTTATTTCTAAAAATTTAATGAATATTTTATAAATTGTTTTATTTTTCCATCTCATGGGTTTTGTGATGATTAAAGAGTGATAGATTGTTGGAATGAATGCAATATTCTAATATAACTGTTTGTTATGTATTTTGATGCCTCCTAAAATCCCTAATTTTTTTCTAAAATGTTTATCTTAATTGTTTTAGATTATTTTTATCTTACACTATGTGTCTATGTGATTATTTTACGTTATGAAATCATTTTATCTTACCAGAATTGAAGAAAATATTCAAGAATGGATGATTTAAATGTGTTAAAGTCATTTTTTCTACATAAGACTTTATTTAAAAAGAATGGCTGATTTTCTCATGATATATGCTTTAGGAAGAATGAAAATATAAAAGGACTATATATTCTGGAAATAATATTTTTATAATGAAGATGTTGAATGAGCTAATTTTTACATCATAGTAATATCTTACCGTACGATGGATAATTATATTACATGGTATTATAAGTAAATTTATCTTAAAAAGATGATTTTTATCTTATGAATATTAGCTTATGAGGAATAGTGATTCTAGTCCATATCTAATGAATATATAGTATCTCTTAATGTCCTGATAACTATCATAATCACTCAATAAATCACATTATTCCTTTATAATACATTATAATGATATTATCCATTTATGGAAATAACGGTCTTCACAATACATTACATGAATAAGATGATCCGATGAACTAGAAGGTTTCTGACAACATTGCTGAAAAATTAAATTTTCATATTTTGAATTTTTTTGATATATATCCCGAATAAACTATCTTATAAGGATCATCGCATTATCTTGCTGCACCGTTAGAATTATCTCGTGCTCTTGTTTCAACAATGTTGAAAAATATTATTTAGCCACCTCAAAAAAATAAGAGAAAAAAACATAGAAGAATAAAATAGTTGGTTTAATCATAAAAATATAGAAAAATTCCAGATACATATACGTAGTTTGATCTAATAATAGTTTATACTGCACTTATCTGTCATATCATTTACACTAATGTTCTTCACGATCTGTTACATGAAGTCTATCATTTTCTCAGGATGAACATCCATCAACTGTTAGTTGCTACTTGTAACTGTGTGCTTCATTTGTTTCTCCCAAAATTTATGTATATTATGTCATGTTTACACTCAGTGTAAGACTGTTGATGACACTGAGGATAGTTCTTTTAAATGGAGAGTCTGGTTGAAATCTCCTGGCCCTTTTTATTAAGTGACAGTTTCTTGTACTCATCTAGGATCCCTAGATAAAAGGATTGATAGAGTAAAATTCAACATACTCATAGAGTATAGTGTTAGTGGAGTGGAGTACAATATTTTAATTCCCTCAAACCACTATAAATATCATTTTTTAATTTCTTTTATATATGATTTTATATTACTTTTTGTGTATATTATTAAGGAAATAATTGAACTCATAATCCATAATGCGGGTGGTAAAATATTCATGTGAATTTTGAGAACATAATTGGACACATATTTAGTTATCTACTTAGTCATCATCTTGGATAATATTTAAATTATCATTATATTTATTAAATTTTCACTCTCAGAAAATGTGACAATATTGTTCTTGTATGTGTGGACTACATCCTTCATGATGCGATGTTACTCTCTTTTCATGACCACACCAAATAGAGGATATGTATAATTTTATTTAAATAAATAATATATTATTTATCATATTATGATCAATATATAAAGATAATAACTTACATAACCATTTTCCATAATGATCATTGAGAAATGGAAATGTTACTCATTTGTACGTACGACCTACTATCTCCATGATCATAATATTCCTCACCTATCAGAACCAAATTTCATGATTATTATTAAAAATATAATTTATATAAAAATATGATAATTATTTCATGAATTGTATTATATATAATATGGAACCATAATCCAAGTAAGAGGACCAAACATTTGGAATCAAAATAAATCCAAAAAACAAAGTCGTAATTACCCAAAATGAGACTTTAACATAGAATTGTTAATTAATTGGTAATAGAATGTCCTATGTAAATAATTTATTGTACTATATATATAAATTTTTTTCTATAATATTTTTTATAATAATAAAATATTTTTCTATATGTTGTTTAATCATGTATGATGTAAGTGCAGACTTACGGTAAGGGATTTCATGTCTGTCTTTTATTTCTGGGAGATATATGAAAATCCAACATATGTTTATTTAATTTAGCGTTTATACATCCCCTGAATTTATTTTATAATGGTTATATTTACAATAATAGGTATTTACATATCTTTTTTGAGATCATACTTTCATTGAGTTTATGGTTGAAAAGTTACCAAAGTGATAAGGAATTTATTTCTCAATTTTCCTTCTTAGAGACATATGTTTATATTATACACAAATAAGCATTTATGAGGTGTATATACATCCCATTTTAAAAATAATAACACAATAATTTTTTATACTCATGATTTTTTATTTTTATTTTAATGATAATTCGTCATGTAACTTATGTTTCAATGATTCCTAAATAGTAAATATTTTATTATACAATCTCATTACTTATCAAGATTACTTATGATGTTGTTCTAATTGATAAAATATTATCATCCTACTATTAACAAACAAATTTATTTTCCTCTCTTCTTGTTATTTCATGATAATAAATGTTTTCCCTTCATTTTCTTCTTTTTATGTACACAAGAGTCCAAAAAGAATGTTTGTATGAAAATTATCATTTCATTTGAAAACCGTTTTCTTCCAAAACCATTTTTTATAAAAATAAGTTTTAAAAACTATTTAAACATTTAAAAAATAATTTATTGAAGAAATTTTTACCCATGTTTTACTTTTTTCAAAAAAATTAATGGAATATTTATATCATTTAACAAACAATTCCCATTTGGATTTTACATTAAATGTGAAATGAATATTTTCTTTTAGAATTTTCAATATGAACAATATTTATCAATATCATGATAACTAAATAATTTAGATATTACATTAAAAGTTATAAAATTTATTTTAAAAGAATTGTTTTTAGAATGTTTGAAATGTATATATTTTAAATAAGTTACTTCAAAACGTAGGGGATTTTTATAAAAAATTATGTTATAAAAACAGTTTTTTTCAATGAGGAAATGTAATTTTCTTCAATAGATTTTTGAAATTATTTTTAAAGCTAATTTATAGGTTTTCAATGTTTATTTTCCAATAAAATATTAAACAAGATATTTTATAGTGTTTATTTTTAAAAAGTGATATTAAAAGAAAGGTTATTGTTATTAATATACATTATAAGTGATTATTCTTTCAAAATAATTCGTCATTTATAATGAAATAATTTGTGGTTACATATGATTTAATAAGAATACGATTAAAGGATAACAGTATTATTACTCCTATAAATGGTTGTTTTTATGATGGCATTTTGTTTATCAAACATGTTTCATTTTTCATGGCATATACCGTGATATAAATATTACAAAACCCCCCTATTAATGAGATGATGTAATCATAAAATGATTATAAAAACTATATCTTTTACACATGTTATGATATCATGAAATTTTTATGAAATCCATTTCATTATATGGGTTATTATATCATGAATGTTTTATGATCTTGGCACACAAATACATATTATATTAATTATGTGATTTGTGGTACCTTTATATCCCTCCAATGCACTAGGTAAAGACTTATATATTAAGTGATTGATAGGCCTGAAATAGGGAGTGAAACTAGTTCAATAAATTAATTCTTCTATTTTGATGGTCTGGATAGTAAACCATTACTTCTATGATGGTTTCGATAGTGAACAGATTCTACTATGATAACCTTGGCAGAGATCCTTGTCTACTATAGAAATGATCATATATTCTTATGTGTGTGTGATGAAAATTAATGTATTATGAAAATGTTATGATCACATGGCTCATGTTATATGATTTACTTATGATTTATGTCTTATTAACTATAAATATTTATTCCAAGACTCAATATTATAATATTTTATTTGTAGAGTATGGTTTTTATATTTTATGCTCATGTTCTCATACACTATTGTTCAAGCTATGATTTGATATCTCCCTAATTTAACACTATTTAGTATCTGAGTGCACCATTTTTTATATTAAATTTCCATATGTTATTATTAAAGGTTTATGTAGGGTTTGTATTTAAGAGTTACATGGGGAAATATTGTTGTGGGATACATCAAAGATCGTTCAAAAAATTAAGAATATTGTATTCCAAATTCCCAAAGGTATTAAACTATTATGGTCCTAAGGTGTGTGTTTGTGTAATGTATTGAATGTTCATCTAAATATATATAATATATTTGAATGAAAAGCATGGGTCACTATTGTGAGACATGGTGTGCATGAATTCTCATATGTATTCCATCAATGTAATATGACTCGTGGAATGTGTTATCTTAGATGAGTGTTATTTGGAACTATCAAGTAGCAATGCATGTATGAAAACGTGGTTGTGAAGATAACTTGATATTTTTTGTCTACAATAAGTATATCTGGATGTTCTAGTTATGTATACTCTTGACATATGTCTATTATGATTTGACTACTATTCTTTAATTCAAATAAAAATTGATTTCAGGGTTTCATACTAGGTATTTTTATAATCACCTATACATGTTCTCTTCCATCATGTGTCACTTTTCATGTATATGAGTAGTCATTCAAAAGTGTTCTCAGTGGAATGGGAGTATATAGAGCTTATTTGGGATTAACATACTGTGATTCATACTAAGAGACACATTTGGCTGTAGATCCATATTTCTATCATTTTGGACTTCTTAACACATTATGGTGGGCTTGTATTTGGACCTTATCACATTCCAATTAATTTTTATACTATAATTGTGGGATTTAGATATGTGCAAGAATTGGGTATCATTTTATATTTTATATTTCCGTATAGTATGGGCTTGGAGATGTGTGTACATATATAAAGATAACTTAAGTTAAGGAATACCACGTATTTTTTATGTATACTCGTCACTGGTACCAAAACCCTAGCATATTGTAGGTGGTATTTAGGTAGTCATACTCAACTTATCACTATCCAAGTGGGCTCTGGTGGGTTGATTCCTCACAACACTATCGAATGTAACACAATCTATTGAAGAAATAAAATTTATTTAAACGAAACATTTCATGAAATATCAAGGTTTTACAACCAATAGTTGACTCAACACATTCATAAACTCCCTCACCAAGCCCAAGAGATTTTGTTTTTATCATCACATCAACCCTTCGAGGATTAATGTGTAAACCCATGGAGGTATTAAAATGAAGATGTAAAACTCCAAACCGAGTACTTTCAAAAAAAATTTCTTCATATGCCTTCTCTAAACATTGTTTAACCATCATAGCATGAAAAATTCAATATCTTAAATATAATGATATTTTAGTATGATTATATCATAACAACTTTCTATATCCATTCTATCAAATTTGAAATGAAGGTATCACTCGTGCGTACGTGTGGACATCCACCTCCATGTTGAAATATGATTTTATTTCTATGAAAATAATTTATGGTTGGTTATTATGCTGGATTTATTTGTTTATACATTATATTTATGGAATAATTATCCTCTATTAATTATAATATATTATCTACTTTATTTCCATTTAATCAATTGTGAAACAATTTTCTTTAAGAAGTCGTGTTCTGGCCAAATACCAAAACACGAAATTTTTATTGAAATGAAAAGCAAGTGACACATGTATGAAATAAGGCATTTTTCTAACATCCCTGACATAGAGAGGGATTAACTCCAGAGGGAGAACACCACTAAAATGCATCTCATGAGTAACACCTATGTTGGCAAGACCATCGACGATCTTGTTAGCTTCACGATAGGTATGAGTGGCAACGAAGTTGATCCCTGAAAGAGATTCCAGACATTCAATCAAACGCGAGGTGAGTGTCCAGGACATGTGAATGGAACCATTCCAAATGGCCTAAATAATAGTAGAAGAGTCACTCTCTATCCAGATATATTTCCAATTATAAATCCTGGCAAAAGAAGTCACATGAATCACGCTCATCATCTCAGCTTCCAAGGATGAAGCAGTACCATAAGAGCCATAGAAGAATCCAAGCATTTGGTCGAGGTGATTTTTGAAGATGGCCCCATAACCCGCTAGGCCAGGGTTGCCTTTGGAGGCTCTATCCACATTGACTTTAATCCAGCCTGGAGGAGGGGGTCGCCAAAACACTTCAAGGGTATTCTTTGGACGAGGGTATTTCTCGTCCACCCCAATGCGTCTGAGAATCCCAAAGTCACGAACAAAGTTGTTTCAATGATATTTTTGAATTGAAGCCGCCTCACGCATGGCCATGAGGATTCTGGTTTTCCATGCATTAATCATTAATGAGATTTTATGAAAAATACAAGCGTTTCTACCATACCAGATTACATGTAAAAGTTCTGCAACCGCTGCGATGAAGAGATTTTTGATTTGCAGAGAATCTGCAACTTCCAAAAATCATTGTATCTACAAGCTAATGGAAATACTAAACGACCATATACACTCAAATATGTCAAATATATAATGCCAAAGTGTGTTTTTCGTATCATTGTGAAACAATAACATCACTTATGCGTACATGTAGAATACTACATCTATGAAGCACCATGATTCTTTTTTCATTTTTTTAACATGGATTTCAATATGGATATATGTAAAGGATATATATTATACTTATAATATAATATTTACTCTATAATGTTGAATTATTATTTACCTTTCATTCATTTTATCCATTGAAAAGTGGAAACATTGGTCATGTGTATGTACTGATTACCATCTATAAGAATTATCATAATTAAATTTTCATCCCCAGATTATATTAATAATTATAAATTTGTATATAATGATTAAATATGAAACCTATTAAATAATTAACATTCTCCAGATGATATAATCATTATCAATATTCAAGGACCACAACTACTATATCGAAATAGTTATAAGTTGGAATATAGGTTTTAATAAAGAATTGTTATTAAACAGGGGAAAATATGTTATATATAAATAATATATGGTAATATATGTATTAATATTATTCTATAATTTATTTTTAATAAATGTAAATTTCTTATAAAATTGGTTTTGAATGACTATGATGTAGGATGAGACTTTAGTTAAGCGTTTCTCATTTCACATCTACTTATGTGAGAGAAAGTTCATATTCACCAAACATGTATTTTTATGGTTTATATACTTCGAATGAATATATTTTATAAATATTATACAAAAAATTATGTATATTTAGAAATATATCCAAGTTTATCTATTTCATGAGGTTTTGATTCGAGGATTACCAAAGTAGTAAGGGTTTATGTTAAAATCTCATTTCATTTCAGGATTGTCTCTGCTAAATTTATCGTTAGGAAAGTTATATTGTTATTATCCATTAAATCCCATATATTTTATTACATTCTATTTATTTATTTTATTTTCATATAATAATAATAAATCTCTCTCATTGGTATTAAAAATGATCAATAATTTTTTTATGAAAAACTATAATTATTTTCTCTTTGGTCAAGAATCATTTTTTTACATGTCTATATTTTCATTAAATTTTTTTAAAAAATGTCTTTTATATTCTATAATAAATTATTAAAGTCAATTATACACATAATTTACATTCCATAAAAATTTTAAAAAGGTAAATATTCTCATTTTCCGAATAAGGAACTTTTTATCGATGTTTTTAAAAAATATTTCTGTTAATGTATTTTGGATTATTGATATATTCTGAAAAAAAAATATTTAGTGACAATTCGGTTAACAAATTACATGATTTTTTTCAATGAAATTATATTCCTTAATATTTTAGGATTTTTTAATTTATAAAATATATGACTTCAAAATTAAAACGGAATTTTTATTGAAACATATTCTACGAATATTTTAATGACATTTTATTTTATGATAAAATAATTTAATTATCGCAGATATCACTAGGGATATAAAAAAATGAAACCATCCGATTATTTTATATGTATGGTAATATACGATCATGTTTTACTGATGATTCTCTAAAATCCTTTACTGTATAGTCTGTTAAATAATTAATGATGAAATATGTATAAAAAATATTTATTTTCTATGTGTTATACTAAGATGAAGAAATTAATGTTTTTAAGATATTATGTAAAAAATAATAGTTTATGTTTATGTGATGGTTAGTTCCATTATACCCCTCTAATACATTGGTTAATGGTAGACAACTCATGAGATAACTATGATATGCATCGACCAGATTTTTCGGGTCTAAATAATATGTGTAGACATGGGTTCATGTAAATATGTTTATTTATAGATCTGAATTTATATCCATAATTTTATTTATAGAATTGACTTCATATTTATAGGTTTATCTGTAGACATGATTTCATGGTCATAAGTTTATGTAAGGATCTAATTTCAAGTACATAACTTAATGGTTGAACCTATAAATGTTTATACATGTTCATGGTGTTATAAAATTATATTGGTGAAATATTTCTAGGCTTATTATTTTATCTCGTGTATTATGTTTTAGTATTTATATTTCCACACACTTGTGAATTTGATATTTTTCATTGATAAATCCTTATACAACGAATCTTGATTTATGATCTATGAATTTGTTGCATGAGACTTTCTTATTATATGATCACGTTATCATAAAATTATACTTACTTATGATCATTGATTGATATCTACCTCATTTACCATTACTAGGAATAATATATCACCCTTTATTAAATTTCATTATCCCAAGGATATGTAGAATTTTTTTTATGTAATATATGTCTCAAAAGTGTTATAGTGGTGGAAAACTATATGGGAGATAATATAGATCATTATGAAAAGGTCGTTGACGTTTATGATATTCAAAATAAATGAAACCTTTAAAATTATCGAATGTAATGTAATTATATTTAATGAATATTCAATAAAATGATGCAATATTTATGTATATAATGTTTGGGTCACCATAGTTAGTATCAGCGAGAGGTTTAGTTATTATTGGAAACTATGATGAGGTAACATTGTTGAGTACACTTAGGATAAGTATAAGAATATGAGAACATCCTATGTTATGGTAATGAATGAAGTGTGGTTTTAATAGAAAATTTATCCTTGTCTGGTTACTGGAAAGTGGAGGTGGTTGTCGCAAAAATGCACCTATGGGTAACAAATTTTAATGGGGTGGATTGGGTATTAATGTTATCGTCACCAGTGCATGAGGAGTGGTCCTAAGGCTACACACATTTCCAGACACTCCAATGAAATTTTCTAAAGCTAATCCACATATTATTTAAAAATAATTAAAAAGGATTAAAATAGGTATTGACCACATTTTACCTAGGATAAATTTTTTTTCCTTTATTGTATATAATGTGTCATGATTTTGATATCCTATAAATAAGTTTTTTTGAATTTTTTGATTTTTAACTATAATTAATGTTGGGAACACTATTAATTTTTTAATTGATGGATAAACCCAGAAGGAATCAAGTTAATGTAAAATGAAACAGATAATGCAATGAATTTCATCATGAGAAACCAAATTAAAAGAGATATGAATGCGAAAGAATATGATTATGCCTAAGAATATAACTCAATATATGATTAATAACCTAAAAATAGGTTTGTTTCAAAATGAACCAAATAAGAGGAAAATTGAGTTTCATGAAGACCAATAAAGAATGAAGATTAAGATTCCTATATTTCAATAATGTAGGAATAATAATGTAAGAAAATGTCACAAAAGGAAGAGGAAGATGTTTTGGGGTTGGAAAATAAAGGTATAGGGAATAAAATTTTAGGTGGAAAATGAAGAGTTCAATAGAGGGATATAAAGTGCATTACAATGAACAATTTATAATTTAATGTCTTTTGTGTGGAGAAATTTTTCACTATATGAGAGAATTCTATAATAAAATGGTTCATTCCTAGACCAAGAAAATAAATATTATGTGGAAATCATTGATGTTGATTGATTGAAGTGTTTATATATTGGGATTTCTGAATTATGTTATTGAAAAATTCTATCAATGATATCCAATTATAGAAATCTTGTAACATATAAGGATTTATATATAGTAGTTTTTCATTAAGGATTGGAAAGAATTTACAGAATGATATTAAAAACCTATATAAGTGGATTCATGATAAGGTTAAATTTTTGGAAAACATGTTATTGATGGAAAAATAATAATTAATATGTTCCCAATGTCGCGATAATAATTTTTATTGGGATAAAGAGGTGATTGGTATTGATAAAGTGAACATGATAGTATTAATGAGATGTAAATTTATTATTGATTTGATGAAAATGTCACATATATTACATTTATGAATATTACTATATTTGTTTGTATGGAATATATATCATAACATGTAATTTTCTTTAATGAATAATAATATATTTAATTTTTAGAAGTTTTTATTTTAATATTTTTTTATGGTGATTCAAGATATTTTTGGAAACCATTTTATTAATTTAAGAGAATATTTGATCATCATATTCACATGGTTGTTCTTGGACATTATGAGATACATTATATTGTTTGGGTATTATGGTTAAGTTAATTTTTTAAATTTAGTAACCTTATTTATAAATTTTGGTGTTTTGAATATAGACCGACTTATTTTGGGGGAGTATTGAGGAAAACTATTTATTGAATGGTTATTTTATTATTTGGGTGTTATTTAAAAGGATTCATTGATAAATTTATTATTTCATCATATTATTAATTATCCACATTTGATAATATGTTATAAATATTTTTCTTTTGAAAATAGCAAGTGGTAAGAGGAATGAATTCTCATTCTTTTAAATATACTATGATAAAGTAAAATTAATTTTAGTTCTTAATGAATGAAAAATTCATACTGAATATTCAATTCATAGAGTAAGAGATGAAGTGGAAATTTATTATAGTAAAACCCAAGGATGGAAATTGTTTATGAAATGAAAATAAATCAATTCATCATATTTTCTTATTTTCTTGGTCCTTATAGTTAATGAATCCATAAACTATAGGAAAAGGATATTAAAATAAAAATTTTATTCTTTTAACATAAATTTTTAGGAAATAATGGTTTTCTTTATCCCCAGTTGGTTTATGGTGTTGTTGTTATTAACTTTCTTGTGATCATGTTCTCAATCACTCAATATTATTATTTGAACATTATGTTTCTCCTCCATGTCCATATTATCAAATCCAAGTAATGTTCTTTTTATATGGTAGCTCAATTATATGTTATTTAAGATGATATTTATCTTTGACACTTTCACTTTTCAATATATATTTTATTATCCAATGATATGAAATCAATTTTCAACAACGGTATTTTCAAATATTAAACCCTTTATTACCAAGATAAAAAAATTTAAGAACCAAATTATTATAAGTTGGAGAATTCAAAACCAAGATAATTTTTATTAGATGAATATTATGCATGATAGCTTTCTTAAAACTAGATATCAAAATTTATGAAATATGTCATATACTATAAAAACTAATATTTAAGTGTAACCATTATAAGCTATAAAGTAATTGGGAATCGATGAATAGTAATTACAAAATTTCTAATAATATACAAAAATATTTTAAACAATGAATATGTATTGATCGATTCATAATTAATAAGTACCCATTTTCACTAAGACATGTTATTCTTCAAAAATGTATTTTTTGGAAAATGATTTCTATTTTGTTTTGTGTGAGAACATTATAATTATTTTCTATTTTTTTGAAACATTATATGAGGGAATGATGTTAATTTTAAAATAATAAGAATTTTAATACTATCTTAGGGTGATTTATTGTTATTTTTTGAACAATATTTATTTTTAAAGGAGTAGTGAAAATACCAATTTTTGAAAAACTATCATTTATTTCCTTAAAAAATATTAACTTAAAAGTACCATTCTATTTCATATTTTTTTATATTATTATATGTACTATTTTATTTAAAAAAATAAAAAAAATAATAGGAATCAATATATGATTTTATTTTTTTTTATTTTTTTATATTTATGTTAACAAAAACTCATTTTTATATAAATGGATTTCTGTTGTGTTTTATGTATTGGTTTCAGATTTGTTTTTTACAGTTTTTAAATTTGATTCCTAAAAAATGGGTTCCATATTTGGAGTATGTATGTTCAAATTTGGTAAATATTTACCTTTTATTCTTTAGGTATTATGAATTGTTATCATGGTAAAAAATATCACCGTGATAAATTGTAAAATAAGATAAATATGGTTAAAATTATAGAAAATAATTCATGATGATCCATAAAATTGAATATAATTCACATGATGATTGAAAGATTACCATCCATTCAAATATTAATAAATATATCTATATAGTTCTTTTTTACTTTGATATAGTTATTTATATTTTTTCATGTAATGTAAAATTCTAATATTTAATTCTCTAGATTTCAATTCTATTATTTAATTCTCTAGCATTTTTTTATTCTCTATATTTTTTAGATTATTTAAAAAAAATGATATTTTTTATAATTATTATAGTTTAACATGAATTTAATTGCTAATATTAATGAATATTTTATGGTGAAATAGTTTATATACTAATTTCATTACTATATTATTGTCTTTTTGATCAGTTTTTAAAATATATTTAATGGTATTTTATGTGAAATAATATATTATTAATTGATTTTTAATTCATAATAATATAAAAATATGAAACGAGGGATGTTATATGGTAAAAAATTCATTAAAGGATCATTTTAATCCAATTTTTACATCATAAGTAGATTTTTAATACTTTAAGAATGAAATAATTGTTACCATGATTAAACATAATATTTTTCAATAATGGGTTTAAACCCAAATGTAATGATTAAAATTCCACTTAAACATATCCAAGTATTTATGGTTGAATTTATTTCATACATAACATGTCTTATATTATATGTATTATCCCAATGGATCCAATTTATAATTAAAAATAATTTATTATATTTAAATCTTTTATGTAATTCCAATTATGTCATTTCCTTCACTAGAAAAGCACAACCCAAATTGTCTCTTATAAAAAATTCAATAAAATATTATATCAGAAAATTCCCAGCCAAATAATTTTATAAAATACCTCCCATCATTCTATAGTTCATGTTTGGATCAAAATATAATTGTTTTAAGGGTTAGGGTTTATGGAAAATGATATTTCTCAACGAAGAGGTATAACTCTTATCTGAGTACCTTCAACATTATTCCATCATTCACCTTCACTAAAACTATGGTATTCTTTATAAAATGATGAATCTAGTATCATAATTATACTCTGATGTAATTATAATGATGTCACAAATTCTTTTTCCTATTTTCTATCAAATAATAAATGAATGTATTGCTTCTGTGTATATGTGGATGACCGCCTCCACCTTGCATTGGGATTCATTTTTCATCACCATATTTCCTCACTAGTTATCTTGATGGTTATAATTTTTATATATAATTTTTATAAAATAATTATCCCTATATAATAATATGATATAATTTATTTTTATACCATTCAATCCAACGTGAAACAATATTGTTTCCCATGCATACGTGAGGACTACCACATCCGTGAAGTGATGTGATTCATTTTGCATTTCAGATTTACATGTTTTGAAGACATGATACATTTAATGAATATATATTTGATATTAAATATATGAAAATTATTCTATAAATTTGAGTAACTATTTACCATTCTTTTATTCCATCAGTCAGAGAGTGGAAGCATCGCTTTTCTATTCATACGGATTACTGTCTCGACAAAGTGATGTAATTAAATTTTTATAACAACTTTATATGAATAGTTGTAAAAGTTTATTTATTTATTATATATGGTACTAATTTAATGATAGAAATATTTGATATGATGGAAACATGATCTATGTAAAAGGATCATAACTTATGAATAGAAATAGTTATCCTATAGAATAGTTATTTTTATAAATAATTGATAATAAATTGGTGATAATATGTCATATATAGATAATATATGGTATGATATGTATGAATATGGTTTTTGAACATAAATATGTTATATATATTAATTATATATATATTTTAAAGGAATAAAAAGAAGTAGTATACTTGTGGTAAGGGTTTCTCATTTCACTTTTATTTATGTGAGACATATGCCATGCTCCACACTTTTTTATTTATTGAGGTGTATATAATACCCATGAATGCATTTTTAATATTACTATGATGAAAATTTTTGGGATTAATAAATCTGTATACGGTTCCAAATTTAATGAGGTTTTGATTCATAAAATAAAAAATAGGTATGTGTTTATATAATAACCACATTTATTTTTATGATTTTTTAAGTTAAATTTAAATTAATAAAAATATATGGGTGGGATGATTTAAAACCAATATATTTTATTCTCCTAGGAGAATTCATATAATTTTAATCTAATATAACCAATTTTTTCTCTTTGAAAAAATGATTATAGAGAAAATGTATTTATGAAACAACGACAACACTTACACTTTGGTAGAGAATATTTTTATTCAATGATAATATTTTCATTAACTAGTTTTCAAAAATGTTTTAAATTTATGAAAAGAATATATAAATTATTTTTTAATGATATTTAATTTTTTTAAAGGAATCTTCTCTTATGTTTTCCAAACAAGGTACTTTTTACTAAAGGTGTGAAAATAATTTTTATTTTAAAATATACTGAAATAACATATTTTACCACCATTTAAAACAATCTTTTAATTGAAGATTACTTTAAAATATTCCATGGTTCTTTTCCAGTAATATATTATCCTTATTATTTTGGAAATCTTTATCTTCTAAATATGTTATTTAAAAATGAAAATATATTTTTCTCAATAATTATTCCAGTGATCCTTTAAATTAAAATTCACCTATGATAACATCCTTTGATGTTACATATAATACACTAGGGATATGATATAATGATACCATCCAGTTATTTTATCTAGATTTTTTATGATGATAAATTGTTAAGGGTTTTACTATGAAACCAATTATATTCATACTAGTGAATTAATTTATTATATCATTTTTACAAAACATGTTAATTTTACACTAGTTATATTATAATAAAACAATTAATTTTTTCATGATATTTATTGATATTTATTATTTATTGGTTTTTTATGGTTAGGATGGTTATATCCCTCTAATACATTGTTAAATTATGGAAAACTCATGAGATAACTATTTCATCAATGAACAGTATTTTATGTACACAGCATTATGTGTGGACCACATTTCCTGTCCAAAATTTTATCTATGGACCTCATTTAGTGTCTATAAGTTTATACATGGACCTGGTTTCATGTCTAAAATCATAATTTTAGACCTTGTTTCATGTCTATATTTTTAGGCAACAACATTACTTCATTTCTTTGACTTAATGAGTATATATTTAAATATCCATACATGTTCATAATGTTATAAGTTATTGTTTTTTCTATAGTGATGTGTTTTTGATAAACTCTTATAGATAAAGTTTGATTTTTTTTATTCTTCACTGTTATTTGATTTTTCATTTGTTATAATAAATCATAATTCAATGAATCATGATTTATGATATAGTAATTGATTCGATGTGACTTTCTTTGGTAATGATCATGTTCTCATACCATTATTTTTTTGTCATTGATTGATATATCCATTTTTATCCTTACAGAGCATCTAAACATACCATTAATTATGTTTATTTTTTCCTAGTATATGAGAATGTTTTATGTGTGATATGTTTAAAAAGGGTTCTGGTTGTGAATAATAAAGTGGAAGATGTTGTTGATCTTTTTGGACCAGTCCTTTATGTATCCATGTATAAAAACAAACTAAAACTTTATTGTTATAGAATAGAATTTAATGACATGTAATGAATATTCATATAAAATGATGTAATATTTATGTTTATAAAGACTGGGTCACCTCATAAACAATATAAACAAATAAATAGTAGAAGAAGGTACAGTTAAACATTATAGACTAAAATTCTGATGTTACATTGTTAAGTAAGAGAGAATGGAGAATAGAGACCAAGAAACTCCAACATCACCACAAGTGACCACCAATCAATCATGGAATCCCAATATATACCCATAGACAAACTCAGAAAAATAATAAGTGTTAACAGAACAAGGAACATGAAATATAAATATAATAGCTGTTTACAAACTCAAACACTGGACATATACAAGAAGGGAGATAAACATCCAAAGGAGGATCTTACCGATAAGTCTTTGTGAACCATCTCATAATATATTTCAGAAAGTTATAGTTTCAATATAAGATATAAAATAGGGGAATTCACATTCTTAGTAGAATAATTCCATCGATAATACACTTATATAATTTTTTAAAACATGAACTAACTTTATAATATAATTTATTGATAATTAAATATTTTAATTTTGAATTTTAAACCAAGGAAATAGGTCCTTCAGAACTATGGAAAAAAATCACAATTTACCACTCATCCAAATAATGTCTAGAAATCCATTCAATCATAAATGCCTGAAAAATTTCAATTTTTTATTAATTTTGTATAATCCCATTTTTCAAGTTAAGGGGTTTCCTTTTATATAGTCTATTAAACCAGAGGCACTAAGCCTAAAAAATACTATATTAGGCCCATTGACCAAACATCCAACTAAATTATATTCCCTAGATGATGAAAAGTTTTGCTCCACAGTGATGATCTGAATGTATTCTCAATAAAAAATCCCATTACATCAATGTATTTTCCTCGTACCATTGGAAAAGACATGCCATCACAAACAACCAAATTTTAGGGCTATGTCAGTGGTTTATCATTTCTCTCACCTCATCTGAAATTGAAACATGGCATCTTACCCATGTTTGTGTTGGAATTAAATACCCTATTGAAGACCGCACTGTCTCCTTCATTGTAGTGTAGTCCTAATGACACAAATCAGCATTCTAATGGTTTGTAACTGGCCCGCAAGCAACCTCATAACTTTGCCCAATGTCGAGAGCACACTACCACTTGTAGGGGAGCTCCTTCATCGCCTTCCTTCCACCACCAGGACCTCTCCAATTACTGATAATCTCCTGACACTACATCTCTTCATTTTCAGGTCCACCCTACCTGATGCAGGAGCTCTTGACCAGCCTTCATCCATCATTCACTGCCAATCGACTGCCCCACTGACCGCCATAGTTGAACCATCATCACTTCCACTAAAGTTCCATGTTTTCACATCATCATTTCCACCCCCCATGTTCACTGGTCATCATAACGAGCTATGCTGCATGCCAACTGAATCCAATAAGTCAATAAATTTGAGGCTTCCAATTACTGACCCTTGATGATGTTGGATTACAGGGTATTGTTAAACCTGGAAATACCACATTTTCATAAATAGAAACATTAAATTATATATATTAAAACTTGTTTAATTTATAAAAACCATTTCCTTTAAATTAATTCCAAATCATTTGGAACTATAGTTTGAATGAAAACAACAACACACACAAGGTGAAACAAAGATCACATATAGTCACCATGGTAATTGAAAAATAGAATCAATCAATAAAAAATAGGTATTGCTTCAATATAATATAGTAAACTAGGAGAATAAAACTTATTTATGAGAGGAACTCCATTATATTGCCTTAAAAAGGACCCAAAAATCATAGAAACACATTAAGACTCACATATATGGATCATATAATGAAAAAAGGATCCTAGATAATTCTACTAAACAAGACATTCCTTGTTCATATTAGAGAACCATATAGGATCAATTAGGATCAAGGGGAACAAAATAAATCACTACACATTTCTAATATGTATTTGGGTAATTTAAACATATTGTTAGCTCACTTGGTCTAACCAGTTCCTTACCCTATAAAACTCATTATATATACGTGATTTCCCCTATCAAGATCAATAACAGTCTCTCTAGACTCCAAAGAAATATCAATAATGTTGGTGATAATAAAATAAAACAAGAGATAATAACATAAATATAATTTATATAATTAGAAATTATTCCTCACCTCACCTCCCACTGCCTCATAAGAAACAACCCCTTTCACATAGATTCATAATAATTTCAGAATAAATACATGAATTTATTGAATACTCGTAATTTCTTACAAGACATAATAGGAATAATAATCACACATGGATCAATTATAGGTCTTATGCATCTGTATACATCAACTCTATGATTATAAAAAATTATATTTTTAAAAATATATTAGGAAGTCAAGTCATTTCTACACCATTTGAAATTCACACATCAAACTTCATTTCAGGACCATTTATCTTATCATTCATGAAAATACTTCTGGAAACCTAAAATTTTATATAAATCAATTTTAAAAATAATAAACCCATTTTCATAAGAAAAAATGGTGATAATAAATTTCTCTATAATACATTAACTTCCTTACGGTACAGGAAAAATAACAGTTCACGGTGGTTATTTTGGGTATGAAGTTGGTTTTAACCTCCACTATATGCTTTTGTGGCGGTTTATGAAAACTGCTGAAAAATTGTGTGTCGGGATAATATTGTAGGCGGTTAAAGCCATTTAGTGGTGGTTTATTGAAACTGCCATAGTTTGCGTAGTTCGCAGTGATATGATTTTTTTAGCGGTGGTTTTCCCGGGGCAGCGGCTCACTTTTTTTGCGGTGGTTAAAACCGCCGCGAAAAAATCATATCCTCCATGAACTTTGCATGGAATATTGGAATTTGGATCTATAGTTATAATTGCCACTAAATTTAAGACTGTAGAGGAGGTTATACCTCTGATAATAGAAAAATGATGACATTTTTCTGTGGTTAAAACTTTCGATAATTGAAAAATACCGACATTTAGAGGCATTTTTAACCGCCATGAATTATTCCGATTACGGTTAGTGGCAGTTAAAACCACCACTAAAAACAAATTTACAAAAAAACAACAGTTTCTACAGCATCTGTACCAGTTCCTTGAAAAAAACCATTCCAACAATACCAAAAGACCAAAAGAGTACATACTAGAGTCAATATGTAAAGGGATGATTTTCTAAGAACAACCAAGGGAATTTTGATTCATATTTATAAAAACATGACAATTGGTGTGAAAAATATTTGTTTATAAAATTTCATACTTCTTTTTGTGGCATATGAATCTCTTCAACATTATCCATGAGATAAAAATTACCCCTATAATGATTTTTATCATTTTTTCATATATGCATGTGCCTATGTATTGGAGACACAATCTTTTGGAGAGACTTCCATTATCGTTTTCTATCACAATAGTTTGAGCAATATATTTTCTTAGAAGTACATGAACCTCAGATAGAGGTGGTGGGTAGAGTACCTTTAGACATTCTAGAGAATCTTTCTCCCATATGACTTCCCAGAGACAAAAACATCATAAAGTGAGGAGAAATGTAACATCATGGTTACTATTTTTATATTTTTTAATATTTGAGAGTTGTTACTTCAATTTCAGGGAAATATTAAGGCAATCACAATGATTTTATAGGGAATGAACTACAGAGGAGATCATATTCACCTTAAATAGTGCCACTAAGGTGTGGGTAGGTTGGTAGTGGTGTGTGTGTGTGTGTGGGGTGCATAGAGAGTATTTTGGTGATACAACCATTTATTTCATGGCTACATTGTGGAGAAGGGTCACGACATAAACCATGGATTTCTATGGTGTGGATTGGTAGGCTACGACATTAGGGCTCAGGGGAGTGTTTGGGTTATTCTTCCATTTTGGTCATGGCTTAGAAATAATCCCCTTGGTTGTGTTATGGTGTCTGAGGGTGAGCTTTGTTTTGGGGGGTGGGGGTGGGGAGTTTTATCAAATTTTGGGTAGTGGAATCCTGGATTTGGGTTGTGTCATAAGACCCCCTTCCAAGTTGTGCTCCCCAAAATAGTTCTCTAGAATATATCATGGCCCCTTAAATTATTTTATAAGATCTTCATCAAAAATATAACTAAAATTATCATAGGATGCCTTGAACAACCTCATTATGGAAAAGGTCCTTTCCAATATTCCATCGACCCCTCCCTTTTCAGTAATTCTATGGAATTGTTTATGGGGTTGTACAAAGGTCTTATGTTTTCTAGACCACCTATATATTCAAAAATACACTTAATCCCCCACATTCTTACACCTTTTCTATCTGTTCTTAGATGACCCTAGTATATCACTATGAGTAGTTCTGGACCCTTTTCAATAGATTTTATCCTCGATCTTGGGAGACATACCCTTAACATTTTTAGGTGAGTTTCCCTCTTCCCATATCCTAATTTTTCCTTATTATTCACTATGGTAATATTGATGGAAAGATAATGGTTGGTTCAGTTAATGGTTTGGTAGGGGACTGATGTAGGCTGTAGTGTCCAAAATATGAAATGGGATTCATGATTCATCACAAAATCAATTCAACTTCAATTTCCATCATTGAGTTTTAAGAGAGTTGTGGTATGGAAGGTTGGTTACAATTCCTCTCATTATATATAAAAATTATACTAATATCCCTATAATTTATGAAATTCCTTTTATATATCAACATTATTTGACTGGAATCCCCATAACTAGCTTATAATGCTTTGAAGTGGGATGTTCACCCAGGGACAACAAACCTAATAAATTTAAGAAAAACAAATCATAAAAAATGAATCATCATAATAAAGAACCGACATATATGTTGCGTACCACACTCAAGAAATCACGACATAAAAGGAAACACCAAAAATAAATAAAATATAGAAAAGGAAAAATAAAAAATCAGGAAAATGTTAGGTCATGAAAATGTTTGCTGGAAACTATATTCCATACATGATACATATACAAACCGATGATGAAAAAATATTGTCACCCTCTCCACCTCTGCCTCCACTTCCTACTACCACATGTAAGAACATTATATTGAAAATTAAAAAGTGTTGCATATTTATATTTAGACATAAAACCAATTAAAGTTTTCATACTAAAAGATTTTGAATTTTTGTGATTTAACTACTCACCACCAGTCGATAAAGTACCACCGAGGTCATATCTTCTCATATGCTGACATATATTAGTCAATGATTTCTGTAAAGTGGATATCTGATCCCCCTGCTCGTGATCTGTGTTTTGTAGGGAAACAATATCTATTTGAGAATCTCCGAGTATCGAATAACTACAAACAATGGTAGATGTAGCTACAATCCCCAGTGGCCTGCCAAAAAACTCAGATGGTATGGGTCACAAGCCCATCTCGCACACTCTACCAGGATGCTCTTTCCAATGGACTTTAGCAACCGGGTAATCCTAGGAGAATGAGTAGGACTGCCCAGTATTGGCATCCCATAGTTCATTAATTTTTCAAATAAATCAAATATCATTATATATTAACATAGTAAAAACTGATAATTTGTTATTATAATGAAAAAAGGGTGCATACCCATACTTCTTTGGCATACTCATTAACAAAATATCTATCAGATTTTTTGTGCACATCCAACCACACATCAGTTCAGGATACTTCGTGCCCTAAAATATGTGAATGCATTAAACAATTATAAATAAAAAATTTAATATATTAAATAGATAATATTGTCTTATAAAAATTTAAACTATTGATTAGATTACCAGAGTTGATCGGCTTCTTGAAAATATTTTTGACTCTGTAGTGTGAGGGATGACTTGAATAGCCCGACATGATGCATTTTTTCTTGAGAGATCCTGAAATAACAAAAATGTAATTTAATAGAAAAGTATTCAATGCAATCTCTTCATCATATACATTTATAAATGTAAAATGAGGTTAATTTAATAATATATATCTAAATACTATATACTTCTCATCACGATGCCTGTCAACAAAAACATTCCACTATTCATTGTGTACCCCATTGGGTAGATTCTCATACATTTGTTGGAAAGTCAATGATGTATCATTTTCATCCCCCCACAATCTATAATTAAAGTATTTCCATTTCTTACCAAGATTTTTTAACTTCTACATTCATGCTATCACATCAGCAATAATAATGATGAAAAACTTCGTTATATCAAAATTCATTTTGAACTATTAATAACAAGACATTCAGTTACACCATAATTTTTTAAAATTAACTTTATTTGGGAATAAAAAAATTAAATTTTCTAACATAGAGGCATATGTCTCAAATCATTATCCGAAATTGGAAGGTAAATGGGCTCCACTGCCAGATGGCCTAGAATTTATCCACGTAATCTTTCTGCATCATCCGTAGGGGCCCTATATGAATCAAATGGAACAACTATCTTCTCTCCATTCATATTCCATACATCTGAAATTGTTATATTTTTCTCCACATTTGCATTTTTTCATCTTTAACGAACAAATAGTTAGTATAAAAAAAGTAGAATAAATTTATTTATATTAAAATCTGTACCTATAATAGTGACCCTCCAGTATGACCGTGATGAACTCTAAGTGGTGCACCGTCGCCCAACTGATGAGGCTACTAAAGGGGGAGTCGATGACTCACCTTCTAAAGGGACGCTCACAAAGGGTGTGAGAGATGGTGTAGGGGGAGATGGAGCTGGGGGTAGGCAGCTGGTGGCTCAGATGTCGTAGGGAGGGATACAAATGGATCGTCATCAGTTGCAGTAGTGGATGAAACAGTTTATCACTACCTCCTTGAAATTAATATCATTTAATCAAATAAAATTAATTTCACTAAATATATTTCTATGAAATTATTTTGAAAAAAAATTAAAAATTATAATAGATGGTCATTAATAACAATCAAAATATACATAAAAAAGATAATGAATGACTGCACAAATGGAATAAGTGCTTGCTGAATGAATAAATAACTATACATATAATCATGTTCCCCTTAAATCATGTTGATTTCCTATTCCATTACTTCATCCACTTCATACTTACTAGAATAATATTTTAAATATCATGATGGAAAAATAATTTATCTTCTGGTTGTTGATGAGATTCAATTTTAGAGATCAAATCTTCCACTTTATCACCAATATCATACAAATCTCCTTTTATTATGTGAGAAAGTACCCTCCACCCTTCATCCACAACATCATTAACATAATATTCCATTTTATCTTGTGATGATAAGATATATGGATCATGCAGTTCATGATCACCAATAACCATCAAGCGAGAGAAGTTCACCGAATTAAATTTCAAGGAATCTCTTTTAACACCTCTGATAATATCGACCGAATTGCATTTGAATAAAAAACTGAAAAATGTCTGTGGTAGTTTAATTAATTAATATCAGTCATTTTTTCATAGTATTATACTTCATAAAATGTAAATATTCCACTATTTTGTGTTTTTAAACCCTCTTCTCGATCATCTGTACGAAATCTAAATTCTTTTATGTTGTAAGCATTGAACTTTCTAACTTTTTTTAGAGGTCCTTGAGCAAGAAAATTCAAATCATTGGACACCTTTGCTCTAGTATCACTATTCACGATTTTAAAAAATAAATATACTTTATTAGATTTAAAAAATATATGTGTCAAACTAATATTTGTATTTATTGAAATATTTATGAACTTCCACGTCGTGCAAACCAATCTATAAGATCTCTATTAACAGCTTTCATTATATCTTTCTCATTCCGTGTTTGGACTCTCTCTCATCTCATTATTTGTCTACTCAAATCTTCAAAAAATGGATCTACAATTTCACTATTTAGCAGCACATATCTATATGCCTGTAATAATTCCAATTCTATCAGTGTCACATTTGAGGTCCTCCCAACTGATCGGCCAATAACAAGAAATATTTTTGATTTCTGATTTATTTGAGATTGAGTCGATGTGTCGTTAACACATAAAATTTGATTAAATATTATTTCAACATCATCCAAGTATATATAACAAAATTCAAGTCACTCCTCATCCAAATATCCTTCATCAATAGAGCCTTCTTGTTGAGCATTATTTCTCAAGTATGATTTCAAATGCCCAAGATATCTGTGAAATAAAATAAAAAAAATTATGCATTTAATTATATGATAAAAATTGTTTACATAACTTAAAAACATATAAATAATGTAACTATCAATTGGATACATCCATCGATAATGAATGGGGCCTCTTAATTTAGGTTTCTCAACCAAATGCACAGTTAAATGCATCATTACAGTAAAAACCACGGAGTAAAGATCATCTCCATTGCACAAAGGGACAATACAAACCACTCCTGGAGGTTGTCAAGCTAAAATGGATGTAGATATTTCTCACATATATGTCAATAAAATGTGCATAATTGGAGTATAACAACAGTAATTTTTTCAGGTAATAATGTACGCAATGCCAATGGTACTAACTGTTGTAACAAAATATGTGAATCATGACTTTTCAATCCTTGTAACAGTCGAATCATCAAGTCAACACACCTTGAGATGTTACTTGAATACCCATCTTATTCCTTAACATTTATTAAAATTTTAAGGAATTTATCTTTATCCCTATTTTTCATTGAAAAAATTGCAGGAGGATACTTTTCTTTCTCATCTGGCCAGAGATCACGAATTTTTTTCATTACATGT
Organism: Viscum album; assembly: GCA_963277665.1. NCBI lineage: Eukaryota > Viridiplantae > Streptophyta > Magnoliopsida > Santalales > Viscaceae > Viscum > Viscum album. The sequence goes on along the minus strand of OY728153.1, from coordinate 282,833,952 downwards.
AAGTCTTTGTGAGCATTGAGGTGATCCTTCAACTTTCCATGCTCATTAAAAATGTGAAAATAAATTTTTCATAGAAATTCTTCACAATATTCATCACATAAAGATCATGCTGCAACAATTTAAATTCCCAATACGGATGTCTGAAGAATATAATTTTTTTCTTCCATTGTTGTGTTCCGATTTTTCTTGACATTGCACTTCGAACCCGTTTCACACTATCATTCAAATATTGAACCTTCCCAAATTCAGTTTCCACATTTCCAAGTTGATTCAATATTTTATAATCAGTTAACAACTTTTGTGATGGTCTAAGATCAATGAAACCATTAAATTTTGATCTGTTTAGCCGAAATCTATTAGATGCATCGAGAAATCTGTGATGGCATAAGAAGCACCATTTTCTAATAGAAGGTAGTCATTTGGGATCAAAATCAATGTTACAAATAGGAAAATCCAAACCCATGTAAGTGTTACAACTAGATAAATTCCCAAGCCTAGGAAAGTCACTAATTGTCCACATTAAAGTAGCCTGAATTTTGAACATTGTTTTAGAAGAAGCATCAAATGTGTCAACACTGTTGCTCTACAACTCCTGTAATTGTCCAATTAAAGGCTACATGTATACATCAATATCATTTCCATGAATTTTTTTCTATTAATAATCATTTAAATGATAAAAGACATTTGTTTCATACACATCCATGGAGGCAGATTGTAGGGGATCAAAACAATTGGGCAAATGCTATAACTGGTACTCAAAGTCCCAAATGGGTTGAATCCATCAGTGGACAATCCCAATATAACATTTATAAGATCGTCTAAGAAATATTGATGTACTGAATAAAATTTCCTCCATGATTGTGAATCTTTTGGATGTCTCATTAACACATCATTGTTATCATCTATAGAATTCCACTTCCTGTGTTTGGCGGTTTTCGATGATAGGAATAGTCATTTCAATCAAGTATTTAAAGGAAAGTAACAAAAAACCTTTGCAGGTGTGTTCCTTTTCTTCTTCTACATGAATTTTTATTGATTCGGACTTCCATCATCACCTATTGACTACCATCTAGAAGAAGAACATTTTTTATAATCCTGTGTACTTGAATCCTCTCACCAGTAAATCATACAATCATTAGGACACACGTGTTTTTTATATAATTCTGTACAAGCCTATTAACTACTTGTTTCGTATCATAAAATGACTTAGGGATGTTTGGTTCACGAAATTCATCACACAACAATTCTAATATCATGGAAATTTCCTTATTTTTAATTACACATAGACATTTGATATGGTATAACTGCAGCAAAAAAATGATTTGAATATTTCAAATAACCACACTAAACTCTTCATTTCCATCATAAACTTCCTCAGTGAAGTTTTCTCTTACATTAGTCCCCAAAGAATCAAGAGGATAATCCCATGATATGTTACAATCTTGATATGGATGACCTACTTTCTCAAAAACATCACTTGTCTCATTGGTATTTGTAGCACCCTCATCTTGTTGTTCTAATATGTTTTGATGTTGATGGTGGTCTCTTGCAGTGCCTAATGCATCATTTATAAGGTTATGTATTTCATTTTCCATTTTTGAAGAAGTTCGGAGGACAATCTATTTATTGGCATTAGCTCTCAACCTTTTAGTAACGTTCGATTCTCTGTGCCAAATCGAACGCAAATATTGACCACATAATTTCTTCAATAATAAATGTTTATCAAACTCATCTCTCTTCAACTATATTTTAAATTTACAGTTAGGTCATGGAAATCTTATTTCCCTTCAACAGATCGATTGGAAATTAAAAAAATCTAAAAACTCATTCAAACCCTTAATATATTGAGGTTTGTTCCTAGGAAATGTGAACTAGCTTTTATACATTTATATCACAATTTTCCAACACAATATTAAAAAAATTAAAACACATAACTATTACTAAATATTGAATGAGGTTCATATATACAAGTAGAAAAAATATATACATATGTTACGTAAGTTTATCCTATATAAATACATATGGTAAATCACCCACTAGAAAACCATAGTACATATGTGCATTCATGTGTATGCTTATACACATGTGATTACAAAATCACTTCAAGAATCCAGAATATAATTAGTATTTTATTAGGAAATATACATTTTAACAAGGTTTTTCTATGACTAGTGATGGTTCAAAATATTGAATCTTATTTACTCAATACATTAATTCACATCCACAATTTGGGTCTTGTTATTTTGAATCCCCACTATACATGATATTAAATTGGGACCCCCTATATTGAATATGTATGGCCGAAATTTTCATAACTCCTACACAAGAAATGTACCCCTATGAAAATTTAGAAATAATTGATGGTTTCTATATATTTATGACAATCAAATGTAAATGAAAATGTCTCTCCTTATCATTGATGATGTACATAGAGGGAATTTGAGTACTAGTTATAACATTGTATTATGAAACTTAATAAAAATTAAATGCAAATATGAATCTAAACCCAATGAAAAATAAAATTTAAACTAAAGGAGCATTAAATTTGGCGGATGAAAAAATGGTGGAATCTATCTCACCTATGAAATAGAGGGGAATTAATTTATTGGATTCACCCTATATTAAAATTTAAAAGGTGTTCTTGATATAATTTAAGGAATGATTGTAAGAAAAATTCTTAAGTGGTCTGATTTAAAATACTACAAAGAATAAGAATAAGACTGGTGGAATTATCCTTAATAGAAAAATAATCATAACAAAGAGTTTATGGATGGTGCATAGTTCATAAATGGAGGAAATATAAAAAATTAGGATTACTCACACAACTGAGTTGATGTCCAATGACTAGGACATAGAATATTTTAAATTTTACATTTGGTGAATAAATTTTTACTGGTGGTGTCATCTAATGTAGTACCACCATAACGGATTAGAATTAAATTAAGATATTACGGTGAGTGAAAAAATTCCATCCACATTACTCAAATTAATAATTTTGTAGGTTCCCCTCTCCCATTAAATTAAATAATTCAAACCATTGTTTGAAGTGTCCCAATATTTAGGGGGAGATATGATCCATGGTGTGGATGTGCTAACAATGTACAAGTTATTCATCTAATGTAAGATCTGATTAAATCCAAACAATGAATTAAATAAGTGATGTAATAATTATTTCAATTCACATTTGATATAAAAAATGATCAAAACGTGTCATGGCTGATCCTGACATACCAAGTGATGTAAAGAATCCTCTTTTTTTCTTCAAAACAAGATCTATAATTTTAATGCTAAAGTAAAGTCACTTATTGAATCTATAATTACATAAAAAAAGGATTATTCTAGAATAAAAAGAGGTTTCCAAGCCTTAACTAAGAGAATCAATGATTGTATTGGTTCTTTTCTCATGGGCACTCTATGTTTTAGTAAAAGGGATCATATAATAAGCATGATTGTATATGATGTAGATGGTGCATATTGGTATAGAGGTACAAGTATTTGATGGATATCGTGCCTATTCCTTTTGCAACTTGAGTTGCATTGGTTCTTTTCTAGAGGTGGTTCTTTAATTACATTCATAAATTTGGAAATTCATATTTGTTATTAATTTTATAATGTATTGTGGGGTAAAACATTACAGTTGAATGAATTGTTATTTTTTAGAACCTAGATATTCATTAAAATTGTTTTAGAGTTTATCTTAAAAGAGTTTGGGATGTACATTCACAAGGTATTATATATAATGTGATATAAATGGAATTTAATGGTATATTTATAAAAGTGTTTTAGAAGATATCCAAAATTATTTTCGGATATGGTTTCACATATTATTATACACTATACAATATAAGGGGAAATGGAACTATGTCTATGAGGATTTAGGTAAAGTAAGAGATTGAAGGAGATATTCCATTAATCCATACACATATGATGAGTTCATGGTTATATTATATTGTTTGGTATAATAAAAACAAGGAATATTATATTCCTTATTAGGGTCTAGTCGTAAAGCATGTTTTTGCATATATATTTCTACCACCACATAAGATATCAATAAATAGAGGAATATTTAATTTTTTTTATATGATAAATTTCCATACACATTCGATCAATGGATTGCAAACCAATGTAACAATATGTTATTTAATCATGTTTTATGTAACACATGAGTAAATGTGTGGGGCTTGGGGAACATATCTAACAGATTATATAAAGTTAGAGGGTCAAAAAAACTTTTTTTATGATTCTTTTGTAAGATCATGGATGAATATCTCATATGCTTCGGTGCTCTGCTTCATCATTTATCCTAAAACTCAAGAGATACTTGCATATATTGGATGGATGGAGAGTACCATTGGAATGTTAGGTGACTTTTTTCAACCCATGGATACACTATGTAGAGGGGAATCTTATGGATACCCTGGAGTGATATTAATCCCACATAATGAATAATGATAAAGGTTGAAACTCATCAGTGTCAGGTATATAATAGTTTCTTCATTTTATTTATTTTTTGTATTTGGGATTCGTGCATGGTGATCATGGGTTTTTATGTTTGTTATTTACTACCACTACTTAGTTTAACTGTTAAACAGCCCTAGAAATCATTCATTACCCCCATAATCTATGCAATATAGAACAAACCACCAATCAAATTGAAAAGATATAAAATAAAACCCAATCCATAATTCATGTAATTTCTATGCCTAACAAAATCAGGAAAAATAAATATCAAAAGTAAACTCCTATGAAAATTAATCTAAAAGAAACTACAAGCCTCACACTAGGAATGTGTACGTCAACCACCAAATCACCCTTAGAAACCATTAAAACATATTAATATATGTGGGAGTGATTATATAAGTATACTCGATAGGATAATCCCCAAAACCTCTCATGAAAATGTGAAATGATAAATTTAATGACTAAATGAATAAACATAAGAACTAACTCGCACCTAAATTAGTTTAATTATCTCCCTCCCACACAATGTTCCACTCATCCAATTTCAAATTCAGACATCTGTGAACAAAAATAGCCAATTTTTGTAATAGTGAAAGAACCAAAAAGAGTATAACACATTATAATTAATCATAAAAACTCATAAACCAAACCATCACATAATCCATATATAAAATGAAAAACAATATCCCATATTCATGATAAATCAAAAATAATATCCTAGATGAAAATTCTAATACAAAAACATCCAGTAAATAAAAATACATGAAAAACCATACCTACCACTATGAAAACCACTGGTAGTAGGGGAGGGGAGCCGACCTAGAGTAGGAACTCAATGGGGTCAGGGGGAGAAGGCAACATCACGGTTGTCGGGGGGAGAAGTGGGCTCAGCAGTGACAGTCGACGAGGTCACCAGTGGTAAGGGAGTGGAGCAGACCTAGGGGTGGAGCTCGACGAGGTCGGGGGGGATAAGTCACATCAGGGGGTGGGAGAAGGGGGTCATCTCAGTTCCGGGGGAGGGGGGAGTGTCGCAGCTATTAAAAAATAAATGGGTTTGGCGGATGTTTTTAATAAACCGCAATGAAAACAATTCAAAAAGAAGTTTCTTGACAGTTTTGTAATCCGCCTCTAAAATACAGCCGGTAAATGCGATTTATGTTGTAGTGTTAGTAAAATATTTCAATCCATCAAAAGACCCAATGGTCTCAAAACTATTCTAAAATAATTAACGTAAAATCTCTTTGATTAAAAAAATTCTTTTACTACATCACGCTCTTTCTTCAAAAAAAATCTAGTTTCATGGACCCATTTAAAACAATTAATTTCTTTTGAAAATCCACATAAATATTTTTACGAACAATTTTCATGGTAACTAAATCTAAATAATGTTTCTAAACCATTATGAAGACATATAATACCCAAATAGGAATATCATAGTCTTAAATATTCATTTTAAGGAAAATAAAAGAATCCAGAAATTTTAAAACATTTATTATAATTTGGTTTTAAAGAAATACACACCACCATTGTGTGGAATAAAAATTGAAACTCATTTTCTTTGATGATGAATGAACAATGGTTCCACCCAACACCCATGTCAACACTAGAAATCCCATATATCCATTGTTAGTATGTTGATGATAACTAATCATAATTCAATATGTAATTAGGATTCATGGGAGTGATGAAAACAATGATAAAGGGGGTTTGAAGAATAAATGAGAAGAATTGAAGAAGAAATTATGGACTTACCATATAAAATTTTGAATAATAATACATAAAAATATATGAATGTTGAGGGGAAGAACACTCTATGCAGTCCACATGGTATTCATATCCAATTATGTGGAATGGGATGACAAAACTCTATAAATATTAGGGGTTAAAAGGGGGATTTTACCACATTAATGAATTTTGGGTAGGACATTCAGTTTAGCCACAGAGTATACCAAAATTCAACTATGTCGCTATTAGTAGCAAAGAGAAAAACTCATGTTCTAGGAATAATGGTTTAGGAAACCTTTTCCAACTATTCAAAACTACTTTATTAAAACGGTAGAACTAGGTGCACACTTTTCACAATGTTTCCCCTAACAACTTGTAAATTTGTGCGCTAGTACCCATATGAATCAATGTTCCTACATTTTTGACACTTATTTTTTCTTGTATTGGACCAAACCATACAATATCCATGCAGAACAATCATATTCAATAAAAATGAACAAAAAATATCTTATGCAACAGTTATTTCATGATTTCTAATAAATTGTGAACGCAAAACCATAAAATGTTGGGAATGATCCTGAAACATTATAATTTAAACCAAAATCTTATAAAAATAAATTAAACAATGAATAAGATAAATCAATATAAAATATAAGATAATAGTTAAAAGTGAGTGTCACAAGATTAGTGTATTATCTGATAATTTTTCATTTTCATTTTGGTGGTAAGATTTCTATATCAGTTGGACATATTTCATATTGATGTGTTTTTTGTGTTGTTTTGGATTATTCATCATGTGGTTTACAAATCTAGTGTATCTTTTAAACTATGATAGTTTTTGGTTCCTCATTATGTATTTTATTTTTTTATATTTTTAATGGTAAATTTATTTTTTGATTTTATTGATTTGGTGTGTAATATAATAGTAGGTGATAGGTGATGGTCTCAGGTGCTCAGGGGTCATGATTGCATGGTTGTGGGTGGAATGATGATCAAGTTTCAATTCATGCAATAGTATGTTTATTTAGGTAATGTCAAGAAATAATAATTCATAGGATCACAACATAAGAAAATAAATTTTATCCCTTCTAACTAGCCTTCCATGATTTCTGACTAACACTTCATTTTATTTTTGATACATTGGTTTTTTATGTTGTTATACTAGATAGTTGGATTGAATTGTTGGATGATTTTGTTATGTGGGTTCTCAATTAGACCATTAAATGTGGGTTTTTTTTGAATTTTAAAAAATAATTATGTTTTTCAATTAAGAGTAGAATTGGGTATGAGTTAATGGGGTTTGTAAAATTTATCATATAATAGTTATAATTTGGTAATTGTTATGTGAATTATTTGTCATATTCAATTCAGTGAAATGTTATTTATAGGTTTGATTCATTAATTTCTTACTTATAATGTTTATTTTGATTGGATTTTCATTTATTATTATAAGACCTATTATTCCGATTATAAAAATGATTTATTGCCTTATTTGTACACTTATTATTGTGCCCAATTGTGTTATAAATTACATAATCTTGTGACCTACAAGGAATTAAATTGAATATATTTTCATATATAAATAAATTTATAAGTGGTTATTTATTTAATGGTTTTTTGGAGGTTATATGATGGGTTATATGATATACTATATAGATTTTATGTGTTTATATGTTGATTACTTGTTTCCTCACCTTTGTCTTGTTTATATCATATTAATGTTAGGTAACTAATTAGTAGATAATAGATTGATAATACACTAATTTATTATATGAACTAGATAGTGTCCCTTATAATTTTTCATTCCTCGGTAAGGTGTGTTCCCCCTATAAAGATATTTTATATTAAGTCAAGATGAAATTATCTAGGAACTTTTCATAAACTTGAAGTTAGTTCAACCTGAGTATGCTTCGGGTCATCTCATTAATATCAAGTGAGTTTCCCATTATTCATGTTAATCTTTTATATATTCTTATTTTACTATCATATATTATTTCTCCCTTTATCATTAACAATTTACATATTGGTTTCATAATTTTACTTATATATTCTGGAATGTGATTATAAATTGATACAATTTCCAATTATTTTATCCATTATTTCCATTTTTAAATAAAATATTAAATTGTTCTCTTATAATATTTCTTATGAGTTATTTTTCATGGTCTTTAAAAATTGATTCCATTTATTTATGTTTAGTTATCAATTCAATTATCTTTATAAATGCATTTGAAAGAATAGAATGGGGTGACCTTTATTTTATCACAAAAAATAGAAAACATCTATTCTTAGGATTTCAAATAATTTTTATTTTTTAAAAATAATATTAATTTTTTTTATAAAAATGGTTACAATCTTATTTAAAGGATAGTGGAACACTAATTTTTTCACTTCCCATCCCCTCATGATTTTTTTAATCGCTGTTTAAAATAAAATTTATTAAATTTATTATAAATTGAATTTCATAAAATCATTTGTGAAATGCTATTGGGAATGTTTTTCTCATAACCTATAAACACACATTGGTTTGTATGTAGTTCTTATGTCATTATCAACGTAATTAGGGTGTGTTACGATATTTATAGAATGGATTGATACTCTCGATGAAGGATTATCTTGGGATGTGGAGGTGACCACATGACACATGGGGATAATCATATGGTGTCTTTGATTTTATGGTTTGTTTTAGGATGTTCATACATTTATAATTATGACAATAAAATTATTTTTAATATTTTTACATCAATAGTTTTTAGCTATACCACATGGGAGATTTTAAATTGTAATATTGGGAAAGTTGTTTCTAAATATTATTCTTTTTTAGTTTTCCTTTAAATTTTATATTTATTTTTTGATTAACAGGGATGCCCCATATCTAGACATACTATATCAGATTCCTGATAATATTCATGATTTATTTACAAATTTTAGATGATTATATTATTCCTAAAGTATATTATCATATGTACTTGTTTATTTTAGAAAACCTATTATGATCTTGAACATTATTTGAGCCTTATAGAGAGTTGGACTGGGTGATGTAGTGGGTTTTCCTGGGATGGTTTCCTATAGATATCTCAATATATTACCTCATTTAGATGGAAAATCCCAAATAAGTTTATTCGTTATTTTAAAATAAAATAATATTCCATCTATATAAATATTGGGTTCAATGATCCTCCTAAAAGGAATTTATTATCTCAAACATATAAAATGGAATCAAGAACAAGAAAATTCAAAACAAAATGAATGCACAGTAACAATGTATCTATAATATAGAATGTAAAACCCACATATGGCTTTGTAGTATAGTGTAAAAAAACAAACTAGACAATAAAATCAATAACACAATTATTTAATGAAAAAAAATAAGAAATAACAAAATTGGTATTTATGTGGTTTAGACTATGTCTTACTCTAAGAGGGAACACTAAAAAATATATTATAAAGAAACATAAGATGTTCACAATGTCAAATAATCATTTAAAATGTATCCACTATACAAAATATAGTAAACCATAGTCAAGGAATCCATTTCATCTTATTATAATACTTGAAAAGAGTATTCCCACTTAGATCTATTCCCCCTAGAAATGTCATCACATGTAAAAATATATATACTACCTTAACTCCTCATTATGACGAACAGTTTTGCATTTAGAAACTATAGGAATTTGGAATTACATAAAAATTTTAAGGACCATTGTATTCCCCAAAATAATGTGGAGAAACATAATGTAGCATCATAATTTACCCCTATATATCAATATATTTGACACAACTACTAATTTTTTTATATATTAATTTATTCCTTTAGAGCTCCTTAATGAATAACATCTAATTTTATTTCTTCTAGTTTTATTACTTCATGAAATCCATAAATAGCTTCTTTAACTCCACCATTTACATTAGGTTTTATAAATTTGTCTTCATAAATCACTACTTTTTAAAATTATGATAATATTTTAAAAATTATATTCACATGGTTTAACCTAATAATACACATTGAAGATAATTGAATTTATTTCATCTGTATTTACATAGAGATTAAAATCATAATTTCCTTCCTAGTATTACATGCTTTATATGCCACTATTTAGATTTGAATCACATGCTCAAGGTAGTAGTTTGAGCCCATATATAGCTATATTTAGATCAAAAACTCATGAAACATCACCCCTAAAAAAACATTCCATTTTTTGAATATAATCCTCTTCCTCGTGTCCTCTATTCAGTAATGAAGACCTGGCATTGATTTATAATACTGCTAAATTCCATTAAATATATCCCATTTGATTTTCAAATTCCTCCAACTGTTCTTAAATCTCTTAAGACCTAGTTATTTATTCTACAAGAATTTATTTTATAAATATTAATGAAATATTCTTTAAAATTCATTAATTACCTATCTATATTTATTATCTTCATTATTATTAGTTCACATACCTTTGAGTTTATAAACATAATATATTTCCTTATCATTATCTTCATCAGTTTGTGACACCTAATCACTTGTTATCTATTGTTACATGTATCAAATTTTTTGATATGTTTGTGATTTAGTTTTAGTAGATTACATAACACATTTTACATGATTAACATATTTAATTTAATTTTTTCCTAAATAGATAAGTATTCTATGGAACAAGATATTTTACTTCTTCAAACTCATGTTGTATACATTGTTAATATTGTAAATTTAAAATAGATTATCACCTTTTTCTTGTCCCATGAACCAGATATTTATATTTGATAATTTATTAGTGACATGTCCATCCTTTTAAAAGATCACTTCATTGCCATTTTTTAAATTTGATAAATACGCAGGAGATTTTATTTCAATCTGATGATAAAGAGAATATTTCTGGATTTCTTCTTACCAATATTAGTGAGTCCAACACCTTCAAAATTTAGTAATAAAACAATTATAAAATTAATATATCTACTATTATATATTTGGATTTGTTAAATATATTATTATTTCTGTTTTTCTATGACAATAAACCATTATTGAGTATCCAATACTCCTCTCCTTCTCTATATTTATAGGAAATATAAAACAATATTTTTTCTCATGATTAATCCCCTTATTGATATATTTATAAATCGTTTTTTTCATTAATTCTCCAATAATTTTGTGAGACACTTCATAATAGTGGTTTTTTTAATCATACATCCCATAATTTTCCTCATGAGTATCAAAAGAGTTATTCTATTTTGTATTTTCTTTTAGATATTGTCTTTGTTTCCCCCTTGGAATATTAGGTTGACTCACCCTTGATTCAAAAACTCACGTTAATTGGGTAAAAAAAAATTCTAAGGTAAAACATATGCTTTGTATCCATATACTTCATAACATCTATACGTTCTTTATAAATTGAATTTCTTTAAGTAACCGATAGATTCATCAAAAAAATTTATTATAATTTCATTATTTTTAAATTTAAATATTTTTTTTCAAACCTATTTTTCTTATAAGATTTATCCATTAACTTGATGTTGCCGAAAGTCATAGCCTTGGTATTCTTATTTATCTATACTATATTACACAATGAATTTTAATAACCAGTACTAGATTTATAATGAGTTTGTTCAACCTCTTGAATCATGGACTAGCATTTTTTTCACTCCATAAACAACATAAATTACATTCATGGATATTTAAGATTATAGTTCATAGAACAATGGAAAAATAAAATAGTTTCTTGGTAGTATTAGAAAAAAATAAAAAATATTTATTTTCATTAATTTCAATGAAAATATTTTAGATCCCTGAGAAAGTATTTCACATGTAATTTTTAGCATCAACCAATTTCACCTTAACTAAAAATACTTATTTATTCCTGAAAAATGAGATTAATTATACTGTTCTCAAACATATCATCCTAATCTACATGTATTTTATTGATATATCAAATCACTCTTGGGAACTCATTTTTTAGCTGGATAATTTATTTGGATTGTAATTCATCAATATGTTTTTTCAAAAAAACATTTTCATATTTCAGTGGTTTATTTTAATTATCAAAATTTCTATTTAACTTTTAGAATTACAAAATCATTATCATTAATTTGAACTATTTTGTTGTTTCAACTTCAAGGATTTCCTTCTTTTTAAATATTAGTACATATTATTCTATATAACTAATGGTGTCTTTGGGATGATTTGATTTATACATGAAATCCATTTTTCCTTCACCATATGAGTCCTCTTTCTCATGATATTGAAAATTATGTGTATAACAATAATCCAATGGAATAGATTTTAAATAAAATTTAGTATAGGTTATCGTTATACAAAATGTTTTAAAAAATTATTCATACCAGGGTAAACATATAATGGTTAGTTTGTATTGTGTGAGGGTCATGGTGTGGGGATATGTATATTCAAATGGGATTATAAAAGAGTTAATGGGATTTAAACAATGGTTTTATAAAAAAAAAATTTATAATTCCTCATTAACCTTATGTATTTATCCCATTAAAACAAATATATCCTCCTCAACCCTTATGTATTACAACCATTAATAATTTGAATTAACCCCTATATTAATTGTTTTATAAAATAATTGGTATTATTTATCCTTATATCAACAGTATTTTAAAAATATTAGTACAAGAATCATCTTATACCTACCACATGATACCACATACCCAGCCTGATTTTCACTTCCGTTGTGACTTTTTCTAATAACCCATTTGATTTTCATTGGTCTTCATCTATTACTGATAAAATTTTATTGATATTTTGGTAGAAGCAATAAGTCATGTTGTTTTATATAACCTTTTTTCTTCCTTAAATCTATTCAATTATCATATTCATCGTTGTGAAAGAAATAGTGTACTAGGACTTCATGTTACATGAATTTCATTGGTTTTCTAAGAGTTTATAATCATCAAAAAATGAAATTAATATATTTTTATAATAATGGAATAACTCTATGTGTCATTAGATTTATCATTTATAGAAATTGGTTCTACATGACTCCTTTAGTTTCTATAACCATGATTTCATACACTAATTTAATTATATTTTTCATATACATTAAAATCTTCATTTTATTTATGATTAAATATAAATCATAATATCTTTAATTTTATTTTTTTTAATATAATAAATTATGTTTTTCTTTAAAATTTCATTATGTTGGTTTTAAAATTAATATTCTACATACGGTCCTTGATGAAATTTATTTTTCTTATGAAATATTTTTTATTGTTTCTGGAAATAATCTATAGGGTCATACAGACAATGTTTTTTATTTTTTGATAATTTTTTTAGAAATAAAATTTTGTATCTTTTTTTGTGTTTTTTAATATCAATAATTTTTATGGGTATTTTATTAATATATTTTCTATAAGAGATATAAATAAATTTTTTAGTTAACAATAGTTTAATAGATAGTTTATATATGTATCAAATTATTTAAGGGGTGTTATAAACATTGAATTGTTTTCAATTAATATCAATGATTTTCTCATTAATAATAATAATTTTTTTTACTGTTTTATTATTTTTACTTTAATTTTGAATTATTTTACATGAACTTTTAAAGAGAATTCCAACAATTATGATTATGGACATACGATCGAAGATGGTAATTTCCATGAATTATACAAAATTATACATTATCAATAAAATTTAATAATGAAAAAAATAATATTTAGGAAGTGGTCATTAAAGATATATTATGGTAGGTGGTATTAAAACTTTGAGTTCAATTTTCCTATTTTTACTGATGATATACATGAATCTTTTATCCTTAAATGCCACATAAAACCTCAATTTAATCATCTTTTTTCATTGATTTCCTTCAATCATAATTTTGTTATGTCAGGTAGGGTAATGACTGATGGTCTAGAGGAGTGAATAGACAATATTTAATTTTTTAAACAGATAAATTGATTAATTAAATTGATTATTAATGTTAATTATTATTGTTAATTAGATGTGAAAAAAGTAAATAACAAGGGGTTATTTTTTATAGTATTTCAGTCCAATGGCAGTCTACTCTAATCTTATACCACTTTACTCAGTTACATATTTGTGTTCACTAATATGATTTTTCTAGGGGAATCATAACCCAATTAAAGAATCATTTTCTAGTGGATGGATATCCATGACCCTGATGTTTTTAAAGGATGTCACAGCCCAATTGCAACCCAACCATAGATTCTATAAGTCACAACCTTAGTGGCCATGTGTTTATATCTAGGGATTCACAACCCTGAGATATTAACTACATAATTTGGGAGTCAGAACCTGATGAAAAAGAGGAATAAATGATTTGTATGTAAAAGAATAAATAGAAAAATAGCTCGTGTGTGTACAAGATGGTAAATAATATTATATACTCATAAACCAAATAAATGAGAAGATAAATAACTAAACCATGGGAACTAGTTTGAGGGGATTATATCAGCTCCCCTCATCATGGCAGTAGATGTTAGAGTGGAATTAATTTATGCAATGAATGATCAACCAATTTTTGAAATAGAGTATCATAAAGAACATGTTTGGTATAGAAGGCTAACTTTTTACAGCGTTGTTCTTGAGAAAAAATAAAGCATCTTTGATTTTTCCTCATGTCTTCCTTAAAGTGTCATAGAACCTTTATGTAGGATCTAAAAAAAACAAATCTCCAAATTATGAAAGGAAAATTAAAATATGATTCAATTATTTGAGATATATATATATATATATAATTATTGTGAATAATAATTTCATCAAACAGATGATTGAATTTAAATACAAAATATTGATTCAAAAAGATGTTAAATAACTAATAAATAATAATAACAAGTCAAATTTAATCCCATAAAATCATAAGTCTTTTTAAAACAAATATAAAATTTATTATAATTCAATATAGTGTGTAATTAAAAAAAAATTTACTAACTTAAATACCATTAAATGTTTTTGAATATAATCAATATAATTAAATAATAATAAATAAAAGATTTATTTAAATAAAATAAATCAAAATATTAAAACATACATATTTCAAAATATATGCTGCTAAAGTCATGTCACAATAATAAATAAATATAATAACATATTACTACTCATTAAAATATTATAATAACACTTCAATAATATTTAATTTAAAATATTTTAGTTTTAAAAATTAATAAAAATATAAAATAATTAAAATATGTAGTCATTTCATCAAAATATAAAAAGTGAAAAAAAGATAGCATAAATAAATCTTCACCAGTGATATAAAAATGCATGGATGTCCCGTGTATCTTTTAAAAAAATAATAAATGAGTTACTGATAGATTATAAATGAGTCTTCATTAGATTAAATATGAGTCTTCACTATAAATTTTAAAAATATTCATTATTGGGAAAAAATAATTGAGTCATAATTGGATTTTAAAATGAGCCATAGTTTTATTTTTAAAAATGACTCACCATTTGTAATATTTACCCACTATTAAAATTTATAAATTACTCATTGTTAGTTATATTTACCCGCCATTGTAAATAAATAATGATTCAACCTTAGTTATACTTATACAAATTTGAGTTAAATAATTAATCAACAATATTTATAATTACCCACTGTTGGAATTAAATAATGACTCTTCATTAGGTTTTGATAGGAGTCAAAATTGGGTTTTAATAGGAGAAAATGTTGGGTGTTCATATGGGTCAATGTTTCTATAAATGACGAAAATTACTCACTATTGCAGGTATAAAACAATCTACAATTGTAGTAAAACTCAACACATAGTTTGACTGTAACTCAACGTAGAAGGATGCTACAAATCACCATTGTTGTTGTAGAAAAGTGTCATTAATGAAGAAATAGGGAATCCTCTGTTAGAATGAAAATGAATCCATCAGACTAAAAAACTGATCGGAAATCATTATGAATAATGGATAAGATGTTTAAGGGATGAAAAGATGCTCTTCATGAAGATGAAAATGCTTGAGAAGAATCCATGGAGGGAAGAGACATGAGAACGATCATGATGAATAGTATTTCATCATTTTATGTTCAATCATTGACATAAAAATTACAAAAAACATTTAATACATATAAATGAAATAAATTTTAGTATTTCTAGAATAATTATTTGAATATAATTTTATGATATTTCCAACGAATCAATAATTTCTTACATATAAATAGTATTGAATGAGATGTGGTCAAAAATTGAGAAAAGATGTTTTCAATACTATAGAATGTATTATAGCACTTCATCGAATTGTTAAGGTATGTAAATGAAATTTTTAGACTATAATATTGTTTAATGAAATGAATATATGATTTTTATATTTATAAACAAATAAATACTAAGGGATTTTGGTTACAAAATGAGATATCAAAGAAATAAAAAAAATTCAATTTTGGAAGATCCATAATTTCATATCATTTTCCTTATATTCTGACACCCAATACACCCCATAAATAATATATTAATACCCTAATTTATTCTAATGAAAATCAAATAAATGAGTATTATTTATAATAGAATATGCATCAAAATAATCCAATCAGAATAGCACAAGTTATAAATAAAATATAGAAGAAAACTATAAAGTAGTTTATACTAAAAATATTACATACGAATAAAAACATATATCATGTTATATCTCTAATTAATAAATCAGTGAGAAATAAATAGACTATATTATAGTTTTTTAAAATTTATATCAAAATTCTATCTTTCAAAAGAAACATTAATTAAATTTATTTATCAATACAACTTATGTTATTCATGAAACAAAGAAAGGTTTTAATTTTTTTTACATAAAATGGTAAAAGGCTATGAAGAATTTAAAAACATAAAATAATATATACTTAAAAATAGAAATACATGAATTCAAATGCATAAACATTATCCCCAATTTTTTTTATTATTAAACCTAAACATTCAAAACAACTTTTCTCCGCCTTTTTATAAAAAAACAGAATTAAAACTCCCCCTAAACAAAAAAAATAATTAAATAATTAAATTTATTAAATTCCATGTTCAAAAATATATTTTTTTCAAAAATAGAAGAGTATATAAGATTATTAAAGATGTATTTTATTTGATTTTTAGTAGGAATATATTCAAAAAACAATATCACTCTTGTTCACATGTTCTCTAACAAAATGAAATCAAAGATTGATATGCATTATTCTAGAATGATGTATGGGAATTTTAGAAATATATATTTTTGATTTATTATCACAATAAATACGTATTTTGTCAAGATAAATACCAAAATCACATAATATATTCCAAAGCTATAATCTTTGAGCACAACTATTAGAAGCAGAGATATGCTCGCCTTCCCGATTATTTAGATCAATATATATATTCTTCTTAGAGTACGAAGATATTAAAATTTTTCTAAAAGAATGACACATGCTTGATGTGATATTTGGTCTATTTTACAACCTCCAAATTCAGATTTAGAATTTGATACTAAATAAAAATAGTTATAATTTAGATAAAATAAAACAGAATCAACGGGTTTGTTGACATATCTTATTATTCTTTTTATATGCTTAATATCCCATTCTTTAAGTTCCCACTAAAATATAAAAAAACAAAAAAAACTAAACATAATATTTGGCCTAAAATTAGTTATATATATATATTTAACAATCATTCCTCTATAAAAATTAATATTCACATATTATTCAGATGAATAAAAATCTAGTTTAGAATTAGTACCCATAGGTATTTTCATTGATTTAGAGGAATCGAGAAAAACCCCTTTAATAAATTATTTATAATACATAGATTGATTAAGAAAAATTCTACTTTTCCTTTGAGAAATTTTAATTCTAAGAAACAACAATAATTATACCATTAAAATAAACTTAAACCCATATGAAATCAAAGTCAAAAAATAAATACAAACCATTTCACTAGATGAACCAAAAAATATATTGTCAATATATATTTGTAAAACCAAAAAATCATTGGAAATTATTTTATTAAAATTTATGGGAATAAAATTATTTTTATTAAAAATATTATATAATGAAAACAAATAATTCCATTCATACCAAGCATGAGGTTTTTTTAGACCTTAAAAATCATTAGATAATTTAAAAACATGGTCAAGTAAATTCCCATTTTCAAAACCTGGGGTTATGAAACCAAAACATAAGTAGTTATAAAACCATTTATGAAATCAATTTTTACATCCATTTGATATAATTTAAAACCTTGAAAATAAGAAAATTCAATATTATTGTAATATCATCTAACCGGGATTTTTTTTAATATTATTCTTCAAAATCTATATCTTTTTCATGACAGTATCCTTGAGCGACAAGTCTGTATTTATTTTTGAAAAACCATCCAGATTCATCTAGCTCGTATCTAATTATACACTTGGTTCTAATTACCTTCTTATCCTTAGGAAATTATACTAATGACCAAAAATTATTTCTAAAAAACTAATTAATCTCATCTTACTTAACAAAAAAAAAGTTAGAATCATTTTAAGAATAATTAATATTATTAGGAACAAAATCAAAAATAAAAGTAGAAATAGAAAAAACAAATTAAAACACAATTTCTTATTTTGACACCAGAATAAACATTTTATATAATATTTTCAAAATGAAGATCTTTATGAATCTTCCATGTTCTTGGATCCGGTAGAGAATTATTATAATCCCACTTAATTGATTCATCCTTTTCCTGAGTTTATTCTTTAGCAAAATTAAAGTCACAAAACTCATCTTCATAAAAATTAGAATCGGAATTTAATTTGACATTATTATTATCACACCTAGAATTGACATATTCTTAAATAAACATATGTATAATATTGTAAAATCTATATGTTTTATTAAATTTATAATTTCCTAGAAAAATACCTTTACCACTTTTAGAATTAATTTTGTTTAAATTATTCATTGAATATAAAATAAAAACATTACACCCGAAAATTATTATGTAACCAGCTTTATGTGTGTTATTTTTAAATAATTAAAAATTATTTTTCTTTAAAAATGTCTAATAAGAATTATATTTTAAATATAACATAAAAAATTTCACACAACCAAAATATATCTTGGTATTTTAAATTCAATTAAAATTATTCAAGTTATTTTAATAAAAGTTATATGATTCTATTCATCAACACCATTTTTCCTTAGTATTTGTGGAAGAGATAAATTATTAAAATAACTATTATTTTATCATGTTTTTTCAAAATATAAAATATTAATTTCACCTCACTTATCACTACAAATAGAAATAATCAGACATTATTTTTCATTTTGAACTAAATAAAAAAAGAAGTATGTCACGAAATAGTACCATTTTTTTGAGATAGAAAGTATACCCATATTAATATACTATAATCATAAAAAATAACAAATGTATGTTTAATCACACCAAGGATATAAATTTGAGTAGAACCATATAAATCAAGATGTACTAATAGAAAATGAATATTACTATTTATCAGGTTAATATGTATAAAATAAATCTGACATTGTTTCCCCTTCATGTACGTGTCACAAACATAGATTTATTCTATCTTCAAGGAATGAAATTATAACAAATTTTCATGTTTTGAGAGCTTATATAAAATTCTGAAAATAAAATTAAATAAATTATAATGATAAATTATTCTTTCAATCAATATAATATTCGAACACATATAATTTTAAACATTCACTTCAGAAAAATAAATATAATAAATATTTTCTTTTTTATTTTCATAAAATAATAATGAATCATCATTAAAAACAAAACACGTATAATTTTGAAATTTAAAATTTATTATATCATTAAATAATTGATATATACTAACTAAATTATGTTTTAAACATTCACCATATAAAACATTAGATATAAAAGTATAATTAGAAATTTCAACTTTACTGAAACCATTATTTTCTATAGAATTATCTCCAATAGTAATAGTACTCTGTAACAAGTGTTTTAAGTGGTAAAATTTGATGATCCTCCATTAAAATTCCTCGACCATTCAATTTAAATGTACCATGTGTCTTTTTTGAGGCATCAAAGATATTTTTCCTACAAAAATCATTTACTTGACAATTTTGCTACCCATGCTACTTTTGGGTCCAATAGGAATATAATTAAAAACATAGGTACAGATAACAAAATTTAGACAACTATTATATGGTACACTATATAACAAGTATTTATAAATATTATGTTTTGTAAATGTAAAAGATTTTTTGAATATAAAAGAACAATCATTTAAATAGTGACCATTCGTACAACATTTAAAACATGTAATAGTAGAAGTATAACCATCTTTACTTTTAACAAAATAATTTTTATTTATTTGAGGTTATTTTCTAACATAACCAAAACCATCATTATTTTTTATTTTTATTTAAAGACATGTTCTTATTATATTTCTCATGACCCAGAACAAAAATTAGATAATTATTGTTTAATATTATCAACATTATTTTTTAATTTTAAATTTACATTATAAGTTGATTTTAATTTTTCATGAACTGTACAATGAGAAGTAAAATTTGCGTTTCTTGATTTATCATTTTCTTATAAAATTATTTTATTTTCATAAAATATTTTATCATTATTTTTGTTATGTTTAATATATAAATTCTATTCTTTGACAAAACCATTCCATAATCAATAAATTTGTTCTTTTAATTTAAAAACATTAATGGTTTCAGAATCATAGTAAGAATCAGAACACCTAGAATCAAATCAAGAATAACTATACTTATCTAATGATGTCATGAAGCAGAAGTTATCGGTTTCATTTTCATTTATATATTTTTCACTATAATTTGATTATTCTTTTCAACTCCAAATGGGATTTAATTATTTTTCATCATTATTTTTATTTTTTTCATTATCCATTTGTTCAGGATAATCTAGAATGATATAACCATTCTACTTGCAATCATAACAAGTTACAATTAAATTATTGTAATTCATACCACCTTTCTAATCTACCTTGTGTTTTTCTATTAGAGTATGTATTCTAAAACTTTTCATGAATACTTTATTTTTAATTACTTTTTAAACCACAATCCCAATCATGTCAATATATTTTTTTTTCATTATACTATAGATCAAAATCATAAGAGTTAGTAGAAACATCAATCATAGATTTTGAAGTTATACCTTTCCTTTTTGTTTCTCCTCGTCAGTTTTTTTGTTCTAGTTCACATAAAATACTTTATTCAATCAATTCATCTAGGGTGTAATCTTTGAAGTTCATTCTTTCATCAATGTAAACCTTCATTTAATTCCATATATCCAGTAATTCTCATAGGACCTGTTCAATAATTTCTATTTTTATATAGACTCACTAAGAGAGTTCATTCAACCCACAATTCTTGTGAATCGATGGAACATTTGTTTTATAGTATCATAGAAACCCATAATGAATCCTTGGTACTCATTGTGAATAATTATATATTTGGTTACAATTTATTTTTTGTCACACCCCGTCCCTTGGGGCCCGAGCCATGACTACCCCAAACCCGCCTTCCGTAGGCCAGGGGCTGGCGACTAGAACCAAAGGCTTAATTCCCTAAATCTGGAAAGGAATTGCCTTTATAACTGTAAACACACAAAACAGAGCGCACAAATAGATAAAAAAAACTATGTAAAACTATATAGCAGGATAGTGCTGAAAAATAAAGGTTCTGGAAATAAAGACCAACAGTAAAGTATATGTACAACTAAAAAGGGAAAAATAGCTGAAAGGTGAAAAGAAGCTCCTAGATTGTCCACCACGGATCATGCCCGAAGGGTAGGTACATATAGCCTCCACAACACTCCACATACGTCCGTCTCCTCCGTGTACCATCACACTATGTGGTCCAACTCCTTGTATTTTTCAGTCCTGGTACACTCAGCCTCAGTCAGCGTTGTCCATCGTCTACAAGAAACACAATGAGGTGCGTGCATATCCCGTGCAGGGGTGAGTATAACAATACTCAGTAGGGACCCCGACAACCTCAAGGTCTCACAAAATACAAAAAGATAAACCAAAAAGTATGAAATCAATAAAAAAACCTACTTATGTATATGATCATTCATATACCTAAGTTATCAAGTAATCTATCTCAATCATGAGGTAAACACAAAAGTTACTAACTCAGCTCAACCAGGATTTTTCTTCACATTATTGAAACCATGGATGATGGAGAACTCCTCCTCTATTGAGTACAGTGGGTCTTCCGTGACACCAAGGTGTATAGAACTAACCTTGGACTGTTGAGGTACTTCTCCTGTCATGTACCATGGGTCTACTACGTCACCAAGGTGCTCCCCACCCTAGGTCTGCTGCGTCAACTAGGAACTCCCCCTCGTAGCTTGCTGAGGTACTCCTCCTGTCGAGTACCGTGGGTCTGCTGTGACACCAAGGTGCTCCCCACTCTGGGTCTTCCAGAACACCTAGGCAAAACTCAATGGGCCAGTTTAGTCACTCGGAGTCGAAACGGTTAGCAGTCGTTAGGTCTCAGCCAACTATTAGGTCTCTGCACTCTACTCGATCGTCTCCAGGAGGATTCGCTACACGAGCTACTGGTTGATACTTAAACTATCATGAAGTCCCATGTAGAATTATCTCAAAGGTCTGCCATGTCATTGGGGTATCAAATCAATAGATGGCACGTCAATCAGACACTCGGTCTATGAGTTATTATCCTTTTAGTCCCGCTGCCCGGTTGGATTCATGCACGATTCATCCTAACTGTAACTCTACTATACCCTAGACTCTAGTGGGGTATACATAAAGGTAGTTTCATGATCCATGATTACCAGTGCCGCTGACGGTTCGTTAAATGGACGTCCGGGGAAAAGGATATGGCCAAAAGAAATTAAAGTGGTGTTAGTGGGCCCGATTCTGGTCAGACCTGTTGGGTCAGGCCCGAACCATTGGGCGGGCCAGCCTGTTAGGTTCGGCACGACCCGCTGGGCCAAGTCCAGCGCGCCGCATGGGCGGTTCGGCCCGAGATCGGGGTCGGTTCGGTCCGGAGTGCCGCGAGGGTGCGGTCCGGCACGGCTCGGCCAGGGGGGTGCAGTCGGGCCGGTTCGGCTAGGTGCTCGAGTGGCACAGGGCGTGCAGGGTAGTTCAGTTCGGCCGGGCAGGGCGCAGCTAGGCGGGCCAGTGGGGGCTGGGCTGGGTGAGACCGGGCTGGTGGGCGGCGAGGCAGGGCACCAGGCGGGCGGCCGGGTAGGGCACGGCCAGGCCGGCCGGTGTCCGGGCCAGGCGTCGAACAGGCCAGCGGGCAGTTGGGCAGGGCACCAGGATGGCCGGTCAGTGGCCGGGCAGGGCGCCGGGCGGGCCGGTGATCGGACGGTGGTAGTGCGTGTCGCCTAAGGGGTGATGCGGATCACGGAGGTCGTGGGTAGAAGGGCCTCTGTCTTCATTGCCTTCGTCAACTTGTTACTTCGTTGACATGTCACAGATCATCACAAAAGAGATCAACATATGGATTGGCGCCATGTTAGTTTGGCATGCACCCTCTGCGATTAGGGTGATATCGATTGTTTCATCAAGGTCAGAGAACTGTGAAAAAAAAACTCACCCATCAAAGGAAACATATCCTCATTCTTAGTTTTGATTGAAAAGAAGAACATGACACATAAAAGAAAACAACCCCTAGCTTTGTTTGTTAATCGTCAATGAAGTCGTAGGAAGAAGAGGAAGGTGATCACCGTTCTTCAGGTCTGCTACACACTTCCAACCCTGAGCTCGTGCATTGGTTCGTTAACGATGATGAGGAGGGATGTCGATCATCAGCGACATCCCATATCAGTAGAAGCTCCGAGGAAGGAGTCAAAGAAGGTTGGTGTTCTTCGTAGTCGAAGGTGTTATTTTTTGGGATCTTTATCCCAATAATATTCCTCTCAATGCTACCACCAAAATGAACAATTCCAACCAAAATAATTATAGATTGTGGTAATCTATTATCTGAATTGTTGGAAAAAAAATCAAAATGATGAATTAATTAACATGGCTCCCCCTTAATTAATTTTTAGGATTTTGCAACATTAAATTAGGGGAGTTTACACCAATAAAAGAGTAGGTTGTGGAGAGAATCTCCCTCATTAATGAGGGGAGTTGAGAGGTTCTCCTCTCCCACCATTAATAGGGGGTTTAGTCCCGTGTGGTTCCCACATCGTAACCTCTTACGGGAGGTTAGGTTCGGGTGGGCCTCACCACCATAAGCTCTCATTGGAGGTTAAGGTTTGGTGGTCCCACCTCCAACTTCCATGAGTAGGTTTTAACCAACAATTAAAAATTAAACCACAAACTTTGTTTTTTCTTAATTTATTCTCTAAAAACCCAAAAAATTAACTTTTATCCTCGACCCACTATCATCGAGGTGATAGTCATATTCTGAAAATATCAGTGCTATGAGTTCAACGATGTACTCTGATTTAAATTCCGAGCACCGGTTCAAAATTTATAAAATCTCACTCATACGTTTACTGAACCTACACGAAGAAAACATCAGAAATAGATTTCGAGCACACCGAGACTTGGAATCTTGCGCCGTCAATTTTCCCAGAATCATAAAATTACCATGTATTTAAAAAAAACAATAAAATTTTCGGGAATTTACATTCTCCCCACCTCAGGGCTTTACATCCCAAAATGAAACAACTCGAACTAAGGGAACAAGTGGGGGTACTACACACGCATCTGAGCCTCTCACTCCCAAGTTCTCTCCTGGTGGTTCTCGTGCTGCCAGCGAATGTACACCATAGGTATTGACCATCCACGTAGGACCCAGTCCTGTCGATCCTCAATCTCCACTAGAACCTCTATGAAAGTCGCCCCATCTTCGACGTCCAGCTCTCCATGGGTGATGATGAGAGAAGGGTCGTGAAAGTATTTCCTCAACTGAGATACGTGGAAGACGTCGTGCATCCGGTTCAACTAAGGTGGAAGAGCTAAGTGGTAACCCACCTCACAAACTCTATTGAGGACCTGAAATGGTCCGATGAATCTCGGAGATAACTTGTCATCTCAGCCAAATCAACATAGACCTCATCGAGGTGAAACCCGTAGAAAGACATGGTCTCCATACTCTAATTCTAGAGGTCTCCATCTCCTGTCAGCATAATACTTATGTCTGCTCTGTGCAGTCTTCATCTACTCCTAGATGAATTGCATCATCTCTGTGGTACGTCGTACCATCTATGGTCCCACTAGTTCTTACTCCCCAGGGTCAGTCCTGCACAAGGGTAATATGCAAGGTCGCCCATATAACTCCTAAAAATGTGCCATCCCTATGCTGGGGTGATATCTGTTGTTGTATTAAAACTCCACCGAAGGTAAGTGATCCTCCCAGCTATGACCGAAGTCAAGGACACAAGCACGCAACATGTCCTCGAGGTTCTGAATGGTCCGCTCAGTCTGGACATCCGTTTGAGGATGGAAGGTGGCGCTTAAATGAAGCTACATCCCGAAATACTCTTACATCCCCTTCCATATCTATGAAGTAAACCATGTGTCATGATCAGAGACATTAGATGAAGGTAATCCATGTATCCGCGCAATCTCTGACACATAGAGGCGTCGCAGGCCCTCTACAGAACCCTGTTATCTGGTCGGTAGGAAGTGGGCCAACAAGATGAGTCAATCAACGATCACACAAATCAAGCCATGACCCCTGGATGTATGTGGATGTACTGTCACAAAGTCCATGGATATCCCATCCCACTTTCACTCTGGGACCTCTAAAGGCTAAACAAAGCCTCTTGGTACCCGGTGCTTTTTTTTCACTTGCTGACAAGTGAGGCATCGAGAGACAAACTCCACTACTGCCTTCTTCATTCCTGGCCAACAGTGTTGTCATTGAAGGTCATGGAACGTCTTTGCCACTCCTGGATGTACCGTTCATGGGGAAGTGTGGAACTCCATCAACACTTCCTTTATAAGTGACACTGGTAACTTAGTAAGTCCTCTAAATAGGATTATGTGCTCTCCAACATCATAAAATCCATCAGGTGACTACCCTATAGATATTTGAGCACGTCATGTCTCGCAGTACGTGACCCCACTTTGCGCCTCCCAGAATCACTAAAGGAGTGGGAGTGTGACTGTGAGAGACTGTCATAAAGCTTCTCCATCTCTATCAACAAAGGATATCAAAAAAGCGGCTAGCTTCTCTGTCGCTTCGCCTAACAACTGTATACCAGATCTCTTACTGAGTGCATCTTCAACAACATTCTCCTTCCTAGGAGTATAGTCTATCTCAAAGTCATAGTATTGGAGGAACTCAAGCCAACATCATTGTCTCAGGTTCAGGTTCTTCTGGGAGAAGATATACCTTAGACTCTTGTGATCAGAGTATTTGGTAAAATGCTCCCCCATCAGATAGTGTCGCAAAATCTTCAAGGAGAAGACCACTACTGCAAACTCCAAGTCATGGGGAGTGTAACTCTGCTCGTTCTGTCTCAGCTACTGAGAACCATATGCGATCACTGCTCGCTCCTGCATCAGGACACACCCAAGTCCAGTCCCTTATGTTTTGCAGTAGAATACGTACCCTACACCTTCCTATTGATGCCCCAAGATGGGGGGCACTAGTCAGCCTCTGCCTCATCTCCTGAATGCTCTACTGGCATCTCTCTAACCACACGAAGGGTTTCCCCTTCTTCATCAAGGCTGATAGTGGTGCTGCAACTATAGTGAAGTTTGCAATGAATCTCTAGTAGTATCCAGCCAAACCAAGGAAACTCCGTACCTCTGTCACACTAATGGGTGTCTCCTAAGAAAGTACTACCTCAATCTTCACTAGATCCACCATGACTCCATCCTCCGAGATAACGTGTCCCAAGAATTGAACCTCTCAGATACAGAACTACCACTTCAAGAGCTAACCATAAATCTAGTGCTCATGAATTGTGTCTAGTACTACCCACAAATGGTAGGCATGCTCTTCCCCAGTAGTTGAGTAGATCAGAATGTCATCAATGAAGACTACGAAATTTTTTTTGATGTATGGCTTGAAAATCCAGTTCATGAGTCTCATGAAAACTTCTAGAGAATTGGTTATACCGAAATACATAACCAAGAACTCATAGGGTCCGTACCGACATCATAAAGCCATCTTCTCCACATCTTCATCTTGAACTCTGAGCTAGTGATAACCTGATTTTAGGTCTATCTTCGAGATCCACCGTGCTCCCTTCAGCTGATCAAAGAGGTCGTCAATCCTCGGGAGTAGGTAAATGTTCTTCATGGTCACCTGCTTTAGGCGAAGGTATTTGACACAAATCTTCAAGCTCCAATCCACCTTCCTAGCGAACAAAATCGGGGCTGCCCAGGGAGAAACACTGGGCTGGATGATTTCCTTCCCCTACAATTCTTCTAGCTGTACCCGCAGCTCGCGAAGCTCCGCGAGAGCTGTCCCATACGCTGGTGTAGATATTAGTTTCGTCCTGGGGTATAGGTAAGTGTATAATTTCACCTCTCTTCGACGTGGTAGTCCTGGAACATCATCAGGGAAAACATCCATGTACTGGTCCACCACAACAAGATTTCTTAGACTCTCCACATCAACTGCTCTGAGGGTAAGGCAGGCCAACTGATTAGTGATCAGCTGCACCCTCCTCCAAGTATGAATGTTCTGTGGTGCAAAGGCTCCCTTCTCACCAGTGAAGGTAACCTTAGTCCCATCCAGTGCAGACACAGTTCACTTTGCACCTAATACAGTCGATCTGAGCATGGACTGTACATAACCAGTCCATAACCAAGATGGAATCATAAAGCCTCGATGCCACTACAAGGATATTTCATCCAATGTTCTCGCCACCTAGAGTAATCTCACACTGCTGGAACCAGTGTGTAATCATCAAGTCTTCTCTCGTAGGAGTCTCTAGCCATAAGGATCGACCCAACGGCTTTGTCAGAATCATCAAGATCCAAATGAGGGCAGTGGCAATGAAAGAGTGACTAGAACCTATGTATATAAGAACTGCAGTAAGGGTGGAGTAGACACAGACCGTACAATGAATCATCTCCAAAGCGCCGTGATTGTAAGCCTCACCTGCCTAGAGCTGAGCACTCACCTGTCCACCAGCTCTCTATGGTCTGGGTGGACCTCCTAGTGGTGGTGGTGGTGACACCTCGAAACGTCGTCCACCTCTAGCTGCATGATCATCTCCTCCCATGCGTCTCCCTGCTCCCTAAGGACTGCCTTGATCGAATCTCTTCTTCTTCCTAAGTGGTACTTCGACCATCTTTTGGTCATCCGAATGGCGAGTTGAATAGTCATGATCCATGTGACCCTGCATACGGCATGAGTAACACTTCCCTCTCCTAGCATGTCTGGCTCTATCTCTTTTTCCCTGCACAATCAATCCTGGGTCATGCGGTCATCCACCGAATGGCCTGGTCCACTTGGAGATTTGTGACATCTTTCTACTGCCAAATGCAGAATGCTCTGCTACATGTGGACTAGTGGTGGGTCTTTCTACTAGAGATTGCTCAGAAAGGAAACTCTCCACTAAGAGGGCTCTCTCCAACACCCATTCCTGTGTCAGGATGCTGAGGGAAATCATCGAAGACCGGATCTCTTGCCTGAGTCCCTGCTTGAAGGTCTGCACCCTGAAGAATGGGTATCGTACCATATATATGGAGTAGTGTGAGATATAGGTGAACCTCACTGAGTACTGAGATACAGTCATACTACCCTGCTACAGATGAAGTATCTCCTATAGGTGCTATGCGTGGAGAGTCACAAGAAAAAACTTTGCCTAAAACAGGCTCTCGATGTCTGCCCAGAGGAGCGGCATCTCATTATGAACCTTGAGCATCAAGCTACACCATCTGCCTACTACTACCTTTAGAAGGCTGGAAGCAAGAATCACCATGAGGTCATCTTGTGTCCCTATGACTTAGAAAACTCTCAAAACCGCCTCCAACCAATCCTCAGCTACATGTGGGTCTGTCTGTCCCCTGAACATGGGTGGCCTCTAACACTGGAACTCGTGCATGGTGATCAAGCAGTGTGCGGCATCTACTGCTGGGGATGGTGGAATTGGTGAACCAATGGAATGTGGTACCGCTATTGCCTTCACTAGAAGAGGGCCCTGTACTGATGCTTCGTCGCTCGGTGGGCTATCTGTGCATACAACTGTCGGGATACTAGTTGGTTTTCCGCGGGGAGGCATCCTGAAAGAGACAGATCTAACAATGTCCATGATTTTACGTAGTGATCTGACATGCCTGAGCTGACACAAAGAATACATTTGAAAACACACACACAATCAGTGTTTTCGTGTACTAATTCGAAAATCAGTAGTCAGGGTCCTGGTGTATGGATACGTCGGCCGCCACACCAACACTGGACTCCCTGAATTGAAAACCCACACTCAGTACCCTTAACACAACTGCTTCACCGAAAAGTTTGGAGTCCTATGTTCTATGGTAGAACTGATTCCTCTAATACCAATTTTTCAGGGCCTGTCCCCCAGGGCCCAAGCCGTGACTACCCCAACCCACCTTACACAGACCAAGGGATGACAACTAGCACCAAAGGCGTAATTCCCTAAATATAGGAAGGAATTTAATTTATAACTATAAACACACACAACAGAGAAAATAGCTGGATACAAAACACTATGTAAGACTTTATAACAAGAGAGTGTTGAAAAGTAAAGGGGGCAGAAATACAAGACCAACTATAAAGTACAAGTACAACTGAAAAGGGAAAAACAACTGAAAGGTGAAAAAAAGATCTTGGATCATCCACCATGGATCCTACATGGAGGGTAGGTACATATAGCCTCCACAACACTCCACATCCATCCATCTCTTCCATGTATCGTCACACTGTGTGGTCCACCTCTCGGTACCGTCCATTCCTGGTACACTCAGCCTCTGTCAGCGATGTCTGTCATCTGCAACCAACACAACAAGGTGTGGGCATATCCCGTGTAGGGGTAAGTATAATGATACTCAGTAGGGAGGCTGAGACCCTCAAGATCTCACTAAATCCAACAGGGATAAACCAAAAATTATTAAATGAACAGATAACCATACTTAGGTATATGCCCATACATATACCTAAGTTATCAATTAATCCATCTCAATTGTGTGGTAAACAAAAATTTACTGACTCAGCTCAACCAGGATTATTATTAACATTATTGAAACCACAGATCTTGAAGAACTACTCCTCTTTCTAGTACAGTGGGCGGGCCGCGATACCAATGCACTTCCCAATAACATTGGACTGCTGAAGAACTCCTCATGTTGAGTACCATGGGTCTATTGTGTCCCTAAGGCGCTCCCCACTATGGGTTTTCCATTTCACCAAGGCACTCCCCCTCATACCCTACTGAGGTACTCCTCTTGTTGAGTACTGTGGGTCTGCTGCCACACCAAGGTGCTCCCTATTGTGGGTCTTCCACGAAACCAAGTCGCTCCCCATTGAGCTATTTAAGTCACCACGAGAGGAAATGGTCAGCAGTCGTTAGGTCTCATCCAGCAACTAGTTCTCCGCACTCTACTCTCTCATCTCCGGGAGAATCTGATTCATGAGCTACTAGTGGATTATCCAACTTTCATGAAGTCCCACATAAAAGTTTCCCAAAGGTCTGACACGTCATTAGGGTCTCAATGCAACAGGCAGCATGCCAATCGGATGCCCAATCTATGAGTTATGAACCTTTTAGTTCTAGGGACCTGGTTGGATTCGTGCACAATCCAACCTGACCGTAACTCAACTATACCCCGAACTCTTGTGGGGTATACTCCAAGGTAGCATCACACTCCATGATTTCCAGCACCACTGATGGTTCATCAAACGGATGTCCAGGGCCAATGATATGGCCAAAATATAGTAAAGGGGTTGTAGTGGACTCGGGTCCGGTCCGACCCGGTCTGGGTCGACCCGGTCAAACCTGTTGGTTCTAGCCCATCCCATTGGGCCTGCTAGCTTGTTAGGTTCGGACTGGCCCCAGCCCAGCCAACCTCATGGGCGGTTTGGCCCGGGATCGGGCTCAGTTCGGCCCAGAGTGTCGCGAGGGTGCGGCCCAGTGTGGCTTGGCCCGAAGGGCACGGTCAGGCTGGTTCAACCAGGCACTCGGGCGGCATGGGATACGCTGGGCTCGCGGGACGTGCGAGGCCCATGGGAAAGCGCGGTTCAGCCGGGCAGGGTGTGACTTGGTGGGTCGACG
This sequence comes from Viscum album, assembly GCA_963277665.1. NCBI lineage: Eukaryota > Viridiplantae > Streptophyta > Magnoliopsida > Santalales > Viscaceae > Viscum > Viscum album. Next base: position 282,802,632 of record OY728153.1, on the reverse strand, counting down.
GGTGGCTAAGCAGGGCGTGGACGGGCAGGTCGGTGGCCAGTAGGTGGGTCGGCGGGTGGCAGTGCAGGGTGCAGGGCGGGCCGGTGGGCAGCCGGGCAGGGCACCAAGCGGGCCGGTGGGCGGCCGGGCAGCGCGCCAGGCGGGCCGGTGATTGGCCGAAAACGGTGTGGGTCTCTGCGAGGGAAGCACGGATCACAGAGGCCATGGGAAGCACAAACTTTGTCTTTTCCACCTTCGTCACCTCATTACATCTTCGCCATGCTCTAGATCATAACAAAAGATATCGATGGAGGGAGTCGGGCCATGTTAGTTTGGCCTGCACCCTCCGCAATTAGAATGATATAAATCCATTCATCATGGTAGTAGAACGATGAACAACAACTCACCTTTATATTGAAACATATCCTCTTTCATCATTTTGAAGGAAAATAAGAACATGAGACATAAAAGAAGACAAACCCTACCTTTCTTTGTTGATTGTTGATGAAGTCGTGAGAAGAATATGAAGGTGATCATTGTTCATCGCATCCGCCACACACTTCCACCCCCGAGCTCATGCGTTAGTTCATTAATTATGATGAGGAGGTATGTTAGTCATTGAAGACGTCCCATGTTGGTAGAAGCTCTAAGGAAGAAGTCAAAGAAGGTCGGCGTTCTTCGTTGAGAGCTTTCTCTCAATAATTATTCTCTCAAAGCTGCCACCAAAATGACCAATGCATACTAAAATATTAATAGATTGTGTTAATTTTTAATCTAATATTTTTGGTACAAAATTCAAAATGGTGAATTAATTAACATGGATCCCCCTTAATTAATGTGGAGGATTTGGCACCATTAAATTAGTGGAGTTGGCACCAATAAATGAGGGGGGTGTGGAGAGACTCTACCTCATTAATGAGGGGAGTTGAGAGGTTCTCCTCTCCCACCATTAATAGGGGGTTTAGTCCAGTGTGGTCCACACATCGTAGCCTCTTGCGGGAGGTTAGGTTTAGGTGGGATCCACCACTTAACATCTCATGGGAGGATATTGTGTGGTGGTCCCACCTCCAACATCCATGAGGAGGTTTAAACCGACCAATAAAAATTAAGCCACATACTTTATTTTTATTTAATTCATTATATAAAAATCCAAAAAACTATCTTCTAACCTCAACCCACTACCGTCGAGGTGATAGTAATCTTAAGAGAATACCTGCATTGTGAGTTCAACGGTGTCCTCATATTTCAATTCTGAGCACTGGTTCAAAATTTATAAAAACCCACTCATATGTTTGCTGAACGTACACGAACCAAACTTTTGAAAAATTATTCCGTGCACACCGGGCCTCAGAATCATGCGCCGTCAATTTTAATGGACTCCTAAAATTTCCATATAATAAAATAAAATAAATATAATTTCCAAGGAATTTATGGGTCATTACATTTTTTTATCCAAAGAGATTAACATAGAAACAACTTAAAAATTTCAAGAGTTTTCTTGAACGAAGGAACTTGAATAAAAACGCATGTTAATAGAACAATATAAAATATTAACAACTTTATAATTTTAATAATATCTTTAGTGTCATTCCTAGTAAGTGCATATAGGTTATCATCTAGTAGACTGTTCTTTTTTGACACGATAAACCAAAATTAAATTCTCAACTATTTGTAGAATGCCTCCATTTGAGATCTCCAATAGCCATAATCATTGTCATCAATGTGTAGTGGATATTAAGAAATACATGCATCATTTGGGATCATTATTTCAATTTTAAACATCTATTCCCTTAGAATATTAGGTCTAATAATAGTTTAGCAAAAATAAAATAAAATAATACTCTATATAGGGATTGACTTATTCCAAAAGAAACAACCTCTAAAGCCAATAGTTTGGTGTCATGAATGAGAAAGATAGTTCTAAAATATTCTTAAGTAGGTCATCCATTGAATCGAATTTTAGGTTGGATAATGTAATGGAATATGGATTAGCGGGGGGTTTGTATACTAGGCTACAATTATTAAAAAAATAAATTGATTATTAAAGACAATTTTTATAGTTAATTATTATTACAAAAATTAAATAACCCTAGGATGTTTTTAAAGTTTTTTGGTACCAAGTGGGCCTACTATACATTTAGACATCTCTAATCATAGAGAGATACATGTGCACTAATAAGACATTTTTGGGGGAATCATTACCCAATTTTAGTTAACTTTTCTAGTGGGGGAATAACCACGACAATGAATTTTCTATAGGGATTCAAAACCAAATTACAACCGGACCTTAGATACCAAGAGTCACAACCTAAATGGTCCTGAAATTAGATAAAGAGATTCATAAACCTTATATCCAGACATTATAATCTCAGAGTCACAACCAGAGGAAAGAAAATAAGAAATTATATTGTATGTAAAAGCATAAATAGAAAATGAAAGAGTACTTTGTGTGAGATATAAATTTGTGTTATATATTATGAACAATATGAATGAGAAGTTACATAATTAGAGAAAATGAAGTGGTTCTTGAAAAATAGATCATCTTTTCTTTCAAAAATTACAAGTCAATGCATAATAAATTCATCCCTTGAGAGACCGTCCATGTATTGACACTGAGTATTTCACAGAACATGGTTTGTACAATAGGGTAAAATCTCACAACAGTATTCTTGTGGGAAAAAATATTATTGAATATGTTAACATGTTTTTTTATAAAAGATTCATTAATCCTTTAAATAGGATATGTAAATCAAAACTAAAAATCAGTCTCCATTTAAAGAAATTCAAATTCAAAAATGCTTCATTTATTCTAGAGATAGATATAATTATTGTGTAGAATAATCACAATAAATAAATGTTTGAAATTAAAAAATAAATATTGATTAAACTTATTTTGAATATTCTAATAAATGATAATAATAAGTTAGATTTAATCACATAAAGATTGTATGACATTTTAAAAGAAATATTATATATTTTTTAATGTAATGCAATGTGTAAATAAAAAATAATTATACTTTTTAAAATACACTAAAAAGTGTTTTAATATATTAAATTTAATTTAACAATATTTAATAAAATCATTTTCAAAATAAGTTAACAAAAATATCAAAACATACATATTTTAGGATATATACTGAAAATGTATTATAACAATAACAAGTAAACATAATAACACATTAACACACATTAAAATATTATAATAAAACATAAAATGGCTTAAATATAATAAATATGAGATGTATAAATTTAGAAAACACTTAAGAGAATTATAATATGTATGACGTTCAACAAAATATAATAAGTTATAAAAAATGATCATGATGAATTCTTCACTGGTGGTATAATAAATAACTAGCAGTGGTTAGTATATTTGAAAAAAATTAGTCTCCATCATAATAAATATGAGTCACTGAATGAAATATGAAAAATATTACCAACTGGGAAAAAGATATTTAGTCACCATTTTTTTTAAATTGATCCACCATTTTATTTTAATGAACTAAATCACCATTATTTACATTTATCCACCATCGGAATTAATGATAGACTCAACCATAGTTATATTTACCCAATGTTGTAATTAAAAAATGAATTAAGCTTAGTTATATATACCCACCATTTAAATTAATGAATTAATCACCATTAATTATATTTATCCACCATTGGAATTAAGAAATTACTCACCGTTGGGTTTTGTGATGACACAACATTGGGTTTTGATAGGAGTCCCCATTGGTTGTTTATATGAGTTGCCATTAGATTTTGATAGGAGTTACAATTGGGTGTTTATATTTTTCACCATTTCTATATAAGGGGAAATGAAATCACCAATGAAGGAATTATACAACCTGCCTTTGGAGGAAAACTCAACCCACCATTTGACAATAACTCAATGTTGAAAGAAGTATCTAGTCACCATTAATGAAACCGAGAAACCTCTATTGGAAAGAACACACCTTCATTAGACAAGAAACATGATGGTAAATCTTGGTGAAGCTTGGATTATATGATTAAGGGAATCATGGATTCTATTAATTAAGATGAATAATCATTAAGGGCTTCCATGGAGTAAGGAGACATGAAGAAGATGTTGATGAATAGTATTTTATCATTTTATAATAAAACATTGTCAAATAAAATTAAATTAATTTTTTAAACAATATAAATTACTTAATTTTAGGTTTCTCCAGTATATTTATTTGAATAAAATTTTAATATATTTCAAAATAATCAATAATTGGTTAATTCTAATTATAATTTAATGATATATGAGAAAAAAATAGCAAGAACATGTTTTGAATTCTATAGAATGGATTGCAGTAATTAAGGAAATTATCAAGGTATATAATTAAAATTAGTTGAATGAAATAATGAATACCTGTTATGTTTCTAACTGAATAAACATTGAGTGATTCAAATTAGAAATGAATGAGGTGTCATAGAAACAAATGATACCTTCAATTATGAAAAATTGAGAATTCCAGATCTATTGCAAGATATTTGGACATATAAATCACCCATTAAACAAGAAATCAGTCTGTAATTTATTCTAATTAAATTAGTATATAGAGTTATATTTCAAACAAAATAAGTTTCAGAATAATCTGATTAGTATAGTAGATGTTATAAATAAAATACATAAGAAAAATATAATGTAGTTTATACTGAAAATATTACTTGAGGCCAAAAACATGTATCATGTTATGAATTAAATGAGAAAATTATAAAAAAATTATTAGACCTAATTTTTTATAATAACTTTTATATAAAATTTTTATCATTCAAAATAAAAAATAATTATAAAATTTATATCAATAAAAAATAAGTAACATTAAAATAAAAAGAGGTTTTAATACAGTTTTTTAAATAAAATGATAAAATGTTTTGACATATTAAAAAACAAAAAATAATATGTAATAAAAAAACAGAAAGAAATTCAGGAACATTTACAAATAGATATAATATCCAGTATATTTTTTTTTCTCTTTGGTCCATCAGTCCCTTAATATGGGAGTGACTCTATTACATAACATCGCAAACAAAATATACTCTTTATTACATACAATATATATATATTCATTTAGTAGTGAAATTATTATTATTATTTTTGAAATATATAGTCAAAAGATTCATTACAATCCGAAATAATTTTAAAATATTTTCCTATTTTTATATTAATAGAAAATATTTTTTTACATCAAAATGTATAAATATTGTATGCGTGATTCTAATCAAATATGAACTTAGATTCAAAATGAGTAGGAATTTTTTGAAATTGTCCATTTCATAATGATTTTTATGGAGTAATTATACACTATCAATATTATAATTATGTCTTATAATCTTTTTTATGTTTTTAATAAGTTATATACCATATTAAAAATACTATATTATCATACTAAATATTATACTTTTTGTCCTAATGGATTGAAAAATAAATCCCATATTGTTCATGATCTAAATGGAAGGACTGTAGTAGATAATTTTATATTTGATAAGTTTTACATTATTCCTTATCATGAGAAATTATTCCAATGAATGGTGAAAATGGTATAAGTAAAAATGTATTAACTAATGAAAATGTAAATATTGATAGATTAAAAAAAATGTGGATGATGCACAAACTTATTTATATTGGGAATGTGTTAAAATAAATTATCTAAAATTTATAATTTAACTGTATCATGAGAAAACCATGTATCGAATTTGTAATACTAGTATTAGTTACATCCTTAAATTTTTAGTTCTTACCAACTGATGAAGTAAATCATTTAGCAAATCATTATTTGGAATTTATGTTAACAAATTATCTTCAATATTCATGTAAATAAAATTATGATTTTATAAAATATTATTTCTTATTTTAGGAAAAAAATTGAGGGAATAAATTAATATAAATAATTTTCTACATCTTTATGAATGCAAAATTTTTATGTAACACAATATTTTGTGACAAGAAAAGTAATTTGAATCATTCCATTGATTCCTAGGTTCCAAAATATTTTCCTGTATAATGAAATTTCAATAGATATAAAATGGTATAATATTGATAGAAATAAATATAATGGTTAGATGGTTTATATTGATGGTGGATTAACATGTTATAAATTTGATTCATGATATCGTAGTTCTATAGGTGATGTGAATACCATTTGGTTGGGTATATCATGTGATAGTTTTATATTGATTGGTTATGTACATACTTTACACAACTCATGGATATTTTTTATTAATATTTATAACCTTCCACAATGGATTTATATGAACAAAATACTATCATTATTGTACTCATATTTTTACCTTATAATCAATAAAATTATATAAATATATATTTTAATCCTTTAGTAAATTTTTTAATTATGTCTGGAATGTGGGTGTGTGACTATATGAATCTTATTCAAAAGTAATATTTCATATGTTTGATGCATTTATGTGGATGAATATTGATTTTCATATATAAAAAATAATTTAAGGATTAAAATTGAAGAGTAAAATATCATGTTTAATTTTCATAAAGAATACATAATCATAAAATATTAAATTTCATCATAGTTTTACAGTCATGGTACATTGACGATTCTTTCCAATGGATAATTTTAACAAGAAAAATAATTGATCGTCTGACAATACCATTGAGTTTGATAGGCCTCCTGATGCATGAACGTTTATGGAATATACCAAATCAATTACTTACAAACGAGTATTATAATTGTTAACCATAGATAATATCCCGAAGTGGAGTACACACAAAAACTTATTTTCCACTTTTTAATTGTTTCAAAAATATTTATTTTAATTTGGTTTGATAAATTTAGGATTTTAAAATTAGATTTAATGATTGATTTTAAAATTTCAGATTGAATGAATAATTTGGTCAGTATTGGATAGGATTTATTGGAATTCAATCATGGTTTTCTGATTGATACCTATTCTTTTTTTACTAAACATGTAAGAGATATATTTATTGGCATATTTGTCTCTCTCATTTGAAATATTTTTATGGTGAGAAAATCCCTAACTAAATCATAAATTTGTTCTACCCTTATTTTTATTTGCATAATAATTATATTGGTTCCTATTGATTAATAAAGGAAATCCCAGACTGAATTTTTTTTCCATAATTTGATGTTGTTCTTTCTTTAATTCTTCACATGTTCCTGAGAACCTAAAGCACTCATCACCTACACCTACAATGTTCCAACTAATACATACCAGGATATGGTGGAGAGAGATTCTGGATCATTGTACAAGGAAATTGAAATTAATAGAATAAAAACCTAGCCTAATGTTATTATTAATTCGAAATAAAAACTAATAAAAAAATTATTACAAAAAATAAATGATTTAATAACTTTAATTATATAAACACATGAATTAAAAATTGGTCTACATTTCAATTTCCAAAACACTCAAAAGAACTACCCATTGATTTATTGTGGAATAAATTTTTTGTTAAAGGAATAAGTCACCATAAGAATGAAATAAAAGAATGAAAGGAAAATATGAAATTAGAATTCTAGCCAGGCCTCGTCTAGATATTCTCCTCTCAACCAATCAATAAATTTTCCAATCACAAGAGTTTTATATTTATGGGAATAAGTCACAAACCTAGGGTGTCATTATTTCATACCAAATCATTAAAAATATATCTTGATGACACAGTGATAATAAATGAGATTCATGGTATTAAATTCATCATGAAAAGTTGTTTATAGATCCTAGTGCTCACTTTTACATTGTAAAATGTTTTTGTTATTTTTTATGATTGTTGATCAATCACCTAGAAAGTCTTTATGGATTTAAATTATTGGCTATATGATTGTTGAGGGAGTGTCATGGCATGAAACATATGTGTCACACCATGAATCATGATGTCTTTTCCAAAATAGGTTTCCCTCTTTGTTAATTTTTTACATCTTTAATTCTTCATGTATTATTTCAAAAACACTTATTGACAATATAAAATGGTGTCTTAAATAGGTGTTTGCTTCATTTATGTAACACCCAGAGATTTTATGAGATATATTATTTTTTAATTTCATTAATTTCTTCTATTATACACTACACCAAGATTAGCTTGTACCATACGAAACAATGTATTAGCTTGCAGTATATGCAGCATTATTCTTGGCTCGTATTACACACAATTTCAAGTTCGTTTTGTGGAAATTATTCTATTCAACTCTAAGTATGATTTTGTTTAATGTATAAATGAAATAATTTTTTATTATGTTATACACAACACCAAATGGTGCTTTCACCACATGAATCCCTGAATTGTCTTGCATTACATGCAATCAAGACCTTCCTCGATAGCATGTGTAGTACGCAATACCGATTTTCACAAAACAAGATATTATTATAATATTATTATGAACTATCCGTTATGAATAGTAATACCAACTTTTTAAAATTTTATAAATTTTATATTTCAAAGTTGAATTTATTTTTGGATTCAGAATATCGAAAATAGCCTAGGGTGAATTTTTGGTATTTTTCTGAAAACATTGATTTTTTTATGAATAGTGAAAACACTGGGTTACTATTTAAAAACCGACTTTTTATTTAAATTATTATTTATTTATTTAAAATTATTTTAGTTCAAAATTTATACATAATACCTCTATATGTTCAATGTAATTCATTGCAGTCATTATATAATAATTTTAGATATATAAAATTTTTACTGAACGTTTTATCATCTTTTACCCACCTCTTAGGAGAATTTGAAAATTTACATAAAACATAATTTTACCGCTTTTGTGAGTGGAATTTTGAAAATATGAGACACACGGTTAATATCAAGGTGTAAAATGTGGTTCAATGTGATAAAAATAATTGTTGGTGAATAATAAATTTTTACTTTTATCTACCACGGTTCAAGGTAAATAGGGTAATTAAGGGTAAAAAAGATATTATTATTACCCTAACACATTTCCTAATTGTACCAGATAAGTATAATTTGACCAAAAAATACCTTTGGGATATAATAGTATCATTTAGGTCCACTTGGATTTGATTTGGACATTTATTATTATTTAATTCAAAGAAGAGTTAAAATAGTTAAAGTCATTGTTTAATAACTAAATAATTTTTAATATAGGGTCATACGTAAGATATATTCGACTATAAATATTAATTAGAAAGATAAAAATATTTCATACATAATTATATTTTATTTATAATTTTTATACATTATAAAATTGAATTTATTTATGACATAATGATGATGCAATAATTAATTATTAATGAAATATTAACATAATAGATGCTATAAATACCCAAATAAATGTAATTTGAGACTTTTTAAAAAATAAAATAATTTTTTAGGTTAATATGACATGTTAGTTTTGATTTAATTAACTTTTTCGAAGTAATCATGCTATTATGATTTTTCACTAAAATGAATTACCAAATAGTTTCAAAATTGACATAATATAGTTTTTAAAACAAATATTATATTATTAATCACTATTATATTCTAAAAAATATATGTTTCGTCCAAATGAGTTAGATAAGGTTAAATATTTTAATAATGAAGCACTTGGTGTTCTTTTGGCTTGTTATTGTAACTTTATTAACCATATAGTGTAAGAAAACAAGAAGACCCGGTAAAAGTTAAATTATTCAACTTAGAGTTAAATATAAATGATAAGGTTAAAATAGTAACCTAAACTTGTCTAAAACCTATTGGTTGAGAGTATTTCGACCCATCACCAGTTTAGCTTCGAAATAAATCAATTTATAGCTATTATAAACCAAATATGACTTTATTATAAAATAATATTTTATATTTTTCCTAATGTGTCCCTCTCCTACCTTATAAAAGGTCACCTCCTCCCTCTTCTCTTTACACAATTTTTATCCTTCACGATCTGCCAAACCCTGCCCATTTACCTTCTAAACATCCCTATAAACATTATAGAGGTTCTTGTATCCTCAAAAAACCAACTCTACTACCTTAAAAGGATGCTTAAAAGAGGTGTGTCGAAGAATAGGTAATCCTTTCTACCGATTCTTTCATGTTTCTTTTTTCTTCATCTTTTTCTTCTTTAGTTGTTTCATTATAAAGTAATAAAATCAGTATAACTAATATACTGATATGTTATTATAAATATGAAACACCCCTATTTCACCTTCTATATATCCTATGGAATATGAAATCACCGCGTGTGCGTACGTACGGAATACCGTCTCCACGACGTGGTGTAATCTGTTTTTCCAACACCACCTTACTTTGATGGGTATAATGGTGTAAATAATAACTATATATAGGTATTATAACATCATACTAATTATGAGATATTATATCGTCCACTCCAATTCAATTCAATAATTATGGGAACGATATCATCGCTCGTGCGTACGTACGGATTACCGTCTCCACGACGCGATGAGATTAATTCTCCATGTTAACCACCCAAGAATGATTATAAAGTATATATAATGAATAATAATAAAATATATGACATTATAAAGCTATTTTATTTATGTATATATATATATATATCATCTACTTACTTCCATTCAAGTCAATAAGGAATGGAAAACAACGTTCATGCGTACGTACGACCTACTGTCTCCATGAACGATGTATTTAAATTCATTTCTCAATCTTATATATATATATACTAAATATATATGACATATAAATAATGATTTATATTCTGGAAGTAATTAAATAATGATATAAGTAATAAAAATATCATCAACAACAATTCGAAACACGTACGATAAATAAAACGATTTTACCCAAAACACAGCTTTAACATGGAATTTACAAAAGAACGGGAAATATAATGTCATTAGTGAGCCATATATGATATCATAACAATGAATATGATTCTTTAATAATTCAATGACACTATTTAAATGATTATACAGGATGTTCAGATACGTACAAAGCATATCAGAACTAAGGTAAGGGATAACACTTACAATCTCGTTTTTATCTGAGATTGTTTATTCGTAAGTATTTACTAGGGTTATATTTATCATCCATATATATGTTTTTTAAAACTGATTTCATGTATGTTTAAATTCTTTTTTACCCATTTTTACTTTTACAACATGGTATGTAAGGAATATTTCTTTTGATTACGTTATGAGGTACTTATTTGACTTTTCCGGCAAATGTACGATAAGGATGTTTTTTTACTTATACGGCATGAAAGGATTTTTACGGTTTCATAACGCCTAATTTTCATGAATATTACTCTACATGATTTCATTACTATTTTCAAAAAAAATCCCTTTCTTTTAAAAGTTGATGGCATTTTGTGAAAGGAAAATTATTTTGATGAAGAAAGGATATTTTCTTCAAGAATTAATTTCATGTGTTTTATCAAATCCATTTTCCATATAAGATGAAATTATTTAATATGTTTACGTTTCACGTATAATGTCTCTATGATTTACATGGTTTCACTTTTCTTATGATGAAATGATTTCTATTTATTTTATATGGATTATTTTATGATTGGATGATGTTCATGAAACGCATTTTATTCTTTGGTTTATGATGAATTATTTATGTTTATGTTGTGGCACACGTAAGAATTATTTTATTATGAGATGGGTGGGACCTATATATCCCCCCAATTAATTGGTTAAAGATTTATATATCATGATATATTCATCGCTGGAATGGTAAGTTAATCTGGTTCAGTGTTACAGGACAGGAACGAGGAGTGAACTTGATTCATAAAGGGACTTTGTCCACTAAGATGGTCTTGGAAGAAATTCCTTGGCTACTATGGAAATAATATCATATGCTTAATGGTTTTCCACAATTACATGATTTATTATCATTATATTTTATCTTTATTGATGATCCTTTATGATATATGCCTTATGTACTTCCATGATTTATGTCTTTGCTCAAGATTTTGATGTTTAGATTTTAGGTTAATGTGTTTGCATTGAAATGTTTATGGATTGTTTTATATTCTCTATGTTCACCCTTACTAAGAATTCGTGCTCACCATTTTTATGCTTTCTTTTCCTCAAGTATAAAGAAAGGATTTAGGTATGAAAACAAAAGGCGAAGATCTTTATGGGAGATGATGATGATCTTTCACCGTGAGTAGAAGATTATTTTTTTTCGAGTTTCCAAATACACTAAACTATTATGGTCTTTGTCTGTTTGTTTTTTATGTATTAGGTATTCTGAAAAAGTAATGTAATTTCTATGTTTGTCAAGATTGGGTCTCTACATTTGGTATCAGAGGAAAGTTTTAGTTAATCTTTGGAAACTAGGATCCGAAAAACTATAGTGATATCACTAGAGATATTTCTAAGGTATGTCTAGGGATGTCCCTAAGGTTATGTATAAGTATAGGTTATAGTGTTAGAGTTATGGTAATGATATTATAATTAAATCTATGATGTTAGATATTGAAGGTACTCCCCCTTGATTATGATTTCTTCCACTCACACTATTCTTTTCGGGTTTTAGAAAATGGATGGAAATAGGACGATTCACGATAATAGAGGATATGACGGACAATGGAATGATATTCTTCATGAGTAACCAAATGAAATTGGATCTGGAAGTCCACATATCATTATTATGCCTAATAATAAATCTCATAATATGATCAATAATCTCAACTTTGGTAAGATTCCCAACGTATATAATAATAGAAAGATGGAGTTTCTTGATGATCATAGAGGAAAGAAAGTTCAATTTCCCTCATGTAATTCATGTGGGAAGAGGCATTAGTGAGAATGTTTCAAAGGAAGTGGAAGATGCTTTAAGTGTGGAAAAGAAGTACACAAATCTAGTAATTGTAAAGGAAAAGGTTCAGTTAACACCATGGACAAGGATAATGGTATTGCTTAGACATCAACAACGGTTAAATGTTTTAAATGTGGAATGTACAGGCATTATACAAACCAATGCCCTAAGGGAAAATCTCAGGAAGAGAATCATCATGGTCATATGGGTAGTATTTATGTGGATGATGATGAAAAGACTACAAATGATATATGATATGAATGAAATGATGAAGCTCAATTAGTGGGTTAAGAAGGTAGTTGAATGATTGTATGTTTATCAAGAATAATGCATGGTACTATGCAATAAAGAAAAATCTAAGGATTGTTACACTGCTGTCTTTCCTTGAGTTTTTGAAAGTATATGATTAATGGTACCGGTAACCATGAATGGTTATTCAAATAATTTTGTAAGGTAGTTGATATGTGTATAATGAAAGGATAAGGAGATTATGAGATTCTTGATAGTATTAATGAGATCATGACTGGTATAAGGAGAAAGTGATATCATGGTTTGAGTATATAGAATTTTTGGGATTTTGGTATGTGGAATTTGTTAACTATTAACTGCATTCATGTTTTCACTAAGGTTTAATGGGTATTCAATTTTCAACAGAATACAAGATTAAGGCATTCAAATGCTTGGATTGTGACCAACGAGACATATCTTATGATATATGGTGATAAATGACAGTATTTACCTGCTTGGTAGATGACCTCCCTATCAATATTTTTCCTTATACTGTGAGTTTGGGTAAGCCTTAAGATTGGAATAGATTAAGTTAGAAATAAGATAGTATTGTTTATAGCTAAAACTTTTTGATATTATTTTTGGAATGTTATCATAGTATAGTATTAGAAAAAGGACAACCCGTAGGATTGGAGACAACTCATCGCGTCGGACAAGGATGCCGGAATTGAACCCACAACCGAAGTTCGATAGGCCTTTATTGCATACCACTGGCCTACATGAAGTCCCTGGTTAGTATAAATTAGTTTCAATTTCTTATGTGCTATGATATAAGAATTATAAATCCATTTTAGGAACCATATACGATTAATCTCATCATAGATGGACTTATGTATATTTAAAAACTTTTTCTATCCTTTTATTTGAGACAGATAAAATAACCCACTGTTCTATCACATGATCTGATAACGCTTCACTAATGACAAATTCAACTTCATTTCATGAAGAGCTGTAGTGTAAATTGTTCATGAAATGAACAACGTTGATAATGTTCCAAAATCAAGTAAGTATTTCTTTTAATTCAACAATTCTTCAACATTAGGGAAATGATATTGAAAACAAAAAAAATGGTGTCCTATTGTCCTCATATCTGATGAATCAGATGGTACCTTAAATCATCACAAATTTATGGCTTTTTGATTATTGGATTTTTTATATCCATGTCCTCTACCACTCTCCATCAGAACTTGATGGTTACATTTTTCTTCCACATCCATATTTCCAACTATGTTCTCCTATGTGGAAACCCAATGATGAGTTAATCTGGGTAACCATGGAATTTCTTACTTTACTTTTTAAAAATATGTTTTAGTATTCCTTTCACGATGTGGGTTTCTACAAACAAAACTTTTAAGTAGTAAATGATTTATAACCCCGAAGGATTTTGAGGGTGAAATTCATTTTATGGGTGGTAGAATGTAACACCCCGAGATTTTATGAGATATATTATTTTTAATTTCATTGATGTCTTCTATTAAACCCTACACTAAGATTATATTGTACTATACGCAACACCTTATTAGCTTGTAGTATAATAAACACTATTCTTGGCTCGTATTACCCACAATTTCAAGTTCATTTTGTGGAAATTATTCTACGCAACATTAAGTATAGATTTTATTTAATGTATAAATTAAATAAGGTTTGATTATGTTATACGCAACACCAAATGGAACATTCACTACATGCAGCCCGAAATTGTCTTTAATTACCCAAAAATCAAGACCCTCCTCGATAGCGTGTGTAGTACGCAATACCAAGTTTCACTAAACGAGATATTTTTATAATATTATTATGAACTAGCCATTATGAATAGTAATACCAAATTTTTAAAATTTTACAAATTTTATCATTCAAAATGGACTTCATTTTTGGATTCATAATATCAAAATTATCCTAGGGTGAAGTTTTGGTTATTTTTATGAAAACTTTCATTTTCTGATGAATAGTGAAAACACTAGGTTACGATTTAAGAACCGAATTTTTATTTAAATAATTATTTATTTTATTTAAATTTATTTAAGGTCAAAATTGATACATAATACCTATATATGTTCAATTTAATTCATTGGAGTCATTTTATAGTAAATTTAGATATTTAAAAATTTTATTGAACATTTCACCATCTTTTACCCAACTCTTAGGAGAATTTGAAAATATACATAAAACATAATTTTACCACTTCTATGAGAGGAATTTTAAAAATCCGAGAGACACAGTTAATATCAAGGAATAAAATTTGGTTCAATGAGATAAAAATAATTTTTGGTGAATAGTAACTTTTTACATTTATTTACCACGGTTAAAAGTAAATAGGGTAATTAAGGCTAAAAATGATATTATTATTACCCTAACACAATTCCTAATTATATTGGATAAGTATAATTCGACCAAAATCCACCTTAGTTATTTAATATTATCATTTAGGTCCACTTGGATTAGATTTGGACATTTATTATTATTTAATTCAAAGAAATGTTAAAAGAGTTAAAATCAAATATTAATAACTAAAACAGTTCTAATATAGGGTTATACATAAGATAAATTTGACTATAAATATTAATTATAGAGATAAAAATATTTCCTACATAATGGTATTTTATTTATAATTTTTAGACATTAAATAATTTATTTTATTTTTGACACAATGATGATGCAGTAATTACATAATTAATGAAATATTAACATAATGAATGATATAAATACCCAAACAAATGTAATTTGGGACTTTTAATAAATTCCAATAATTTTTATATTAATATTACATATTAGTATTGATTTAATTAACTTTTTGGAACTAATCATGCTGTTATGATTTTCATGAAAATCAATTACCAAATTGTGTCAAAATTGTCATAAAATAGTTTTTAAAACAATAATTTTATTATTAATTGTTATTCTATTCATAAAAATCTAATGTTTGGTCAAATGACTTAGCTATGTTTATATATATTAATAATGAACCTCTTGGGGTTCGTTTGGCTTGTTATAGTAAATTTATTAACCATATATTGTAAGAAAACAAGAAGACACAGTAAAAGTAAAATTATTTAACTTAGAGTTAAATCTAAATGATACGGTTAAAATAGTAACATAAAATTGTCTAAAAAATATTAGTTGAGAGGATTTAGACCCATCCCCCATTTAGCTTCCATATAAATAAATTTGGGTCAATTATAAACCGAATATGGCTTTATTATAAAATAATATTTTAAGTTTTTCCAAAGGTGCCTCTCTCCTCCCTTATAAAAGGGAACCTCCTTCCTCTTCTCTTTACACAATTTTTATCGTTCATGCTCGGACAACCCCTGCCCATTTCCATTATCAACTTCCCTATAAAAATTATATAAGTTCTGGTCTCCTCAAAAGACCAATTGTAGTACATTAAGAGGAAGCTTAAAAGAGGTGCGTCGAAGAAGAGGTAATCCTTTATACCGATTCATTCAAGTTTCTTCTTCATCTTCTTATTATTTAGTTGTTTCATTATAAATTAATAACATAAGTATCGCTAATATACTGATATGTTATGAAAAATATGAAACAACCCAATTTCACCATCTATCCATCCTACAAAAAATGAAATCACCGCGCATGCGTACGTACGGAATACCGTCTCCATGCCGTGGTGTAATCTGTTTTTCCACCACCACCTTACTTGGATGGGTATAATGGTGTAAAGAATAACTATATATAGTTATTAGAACATCATACAGATTCTGAGATATTATATCATCCCCTAAAATTCAATTCAATAATTATGGGAATGATATCATCGCTCGTGCGTACGTACGGATTACCGTCTCCCTGACGTGATGAGATTCATTCTTCATGTTAACCACTTAAGAATGATTATTAAGTATATATAATGATTAATAATGAAATATATGACATTATAATGCTACTGGATTTATTGTATATATATATATATATGTCATCTATTTCCTTCCATTCAATTTAATAAGGAAAGGAAAACATCGTTCATGCGTACGTATGGACTACCGTCTCCATTAATGGTGTATTTAATTTAATTTATCTATATATTATATATATATATATACTAAATATATATGATATATAAATCATGATTTACATTCTAGAAGTAATTAAATCATGATATAAGTAATAATATTATCAAGAACAACAAGTCCAAACACGTACGATAAATAAAACGATTTTACCCAAAACATTGCGTTAACATGGAATTTACAAAAGAATGGGTAATATAAAGTCATAAGTGTACCATATATGATATCATAAAAATTAATATGATTCTGTAATAAGTCAAATAAATTATTTAAATCATTATACCAGAGGTCGGATACGTACGAAGCATATCGGACCTAAGGTAAGGGATAACTTTTACAATCTCATTTTTATCCGAGATTGTTTATTCGTAAGTATTTACTGAGGTTATATTTATCATCAATTTCCTTGTTTTATAAAAATGGTTTCATGTATTTCTAATGTCCATTTTACCCATTTTTGACTTTTACTACATGGTATGTAAGGAATTTTTCTTTTGTTTACGTTACGAGGTACTTTTTTTACTTTTCCGGCAAAAGTATGAGAAGAAGGTTTTTTTCTTATACGGCCTGAATGGATTTTTACAGTTTCATAACGACTAATTTTCATGAATATTACTCTACAATATTTCATGAATATTTCCAAAAAAATCCTTTTCTTTTAATATTTTATGGAATTTTGTGAAAAGAAAATGATTTTGTAAAAGAAAGGACATTTTCCACAAGAATTCATTTCAAGTATTTTATCAAAACCATTTTCCATATATGATGAAATTATTTAATATGATTATGTTTCACGTATAATGTCTCTATTATTTACATGGTTTAACTTTTCTTATGATGAAATGATATCCATTTGTTTTATATGGATTATGTTATGGTGGGATGATTTTTATGAAACCCATTTTATTCTTTGGGTTATGATGAATGATTTATGTTTATGTTGTGGCACACATAATAATGATTTTATTATGAGATGGTGTGACATATTTCTCCCTCAAATGCATTGGGTAAAAATTTATATCTCATGAGATACACATGGCTAGAACAGTATGTCAATCCGGTTTAGTGTTACTGTACTGGAATGAGGAGTGAACTCGATTCCGAAAGGGACTTTGTCCACAAAGATGGTCTTTGCATCAATGCCTTGGCTACTATGGATATAATATCATGTGATTAATGTTTTTCCACAATTACATGTTTTATTCCCATGATATTTAATCATTATTGATGTTCCTTTATGATATATTTCTTACGTACTTCCTTGATTTATGTCTTTGCACAAGATTTTGATGTTTAGATTTTATATTCATGTTTTTGCATTCAAATGTTTATGGATTGTTTTATGTTCTCTATGTTTACCCTTAATGAGAATTTGAGCTTGCCATTTTTGTGTTTTCTTTTCCCCACGATATAAAGAATGGTTTTAGTTTAGAAAAAATGGGAATATTCTTATGGGAGATTTTGATGATCTTTCCCCATGATTAGAATATTATTTTTTTCTGAGCTTCCAAAGACACTAAACTATTAATGTCCTTGTGTGTTTCTTTTTTTTATGTATTAAGTATTCCAAAAAAGTAATGTAGTTTCAATGTTTGTCAAGATTGGGTCTCTACAATTCAATCCCAATTCATTGCATTGAATCCTTGAACCTGATCCTTTGTCTATGAGTCTTCACAAGCCATATTATTCTTCTTGATACACCAAATTTATGATTGATTTTATTAAAGATCTTTTTTTCCTATCATGAAACACAGATATACATAATTTATATTTTATTAAATAATTAATCATAACAAACAATTCATTTTCTTTCAAAATTATAATGAAAATATGGTTCTGACTTTTCCACCACAATTATAACATGCTTATCCAAATGAATGCAATCTCACCATAAATTAAAGAAGATATGATGTTATCAACAATAAATTTCCAATGCAAATAAGTAAAATTATTATTAATAGTAGATCAACCTTCTCATTTTCATATAAAAAAATTAATTTAACTTCACACTAATTAAAGGGTCTAATCTGCCCAATTATTTTTCTCATTTATATTGATAAATGGTGGATCATCTCCTTATATTCATTAATATATCATAAATCATTTTTATTAAACATTAAAAGTTGTGATTTACCTCATAATGGATTTTTTTCTCATCCCTCATGTTAAAAAATTAATTATAGTAATGATATTATCATTAGTTCTTTCCCCTTTTCCAAAGTTCTGCAATGGATCTAAATAATTAACTTTTTAATGAAAGAATTCACATAAATAGATTAGTACATTGTAATAATGGTTCTAAAGAATCTGAGGCTAACAGTTGGTAGGGGTTAATGTTCCAAATTTAAGGCTAAAGATGATTTTTTATCTCTAAAGAATACAAAATGATATCTAAATCAAAGTGTACTAAACATCTACATTGTAATATAAAATATCGCCTTTCCCAAATCAATAAATAAGATCCTGATAATTGTAATAATAATGAAATTATGTCACAATTTTTATTTTTATATTTCCCTTTTTTAAAATTTTTCAAAAGTTAGTCTTGGAAAAAATCTCACATCCATTACATAGCCCCATTTGAATAAATAATTGTTCAAGTAATAGTGATTTTTGATTTTCGAAAATCAAAACCCAATCATTTATTTTTTATCTTTTTTTATTAATTGAAAACAATATTATTTTAATGAATACAACATTATCCTTTCTGAATAACCAAATTATCAATCCCACACATTTTACATACAATTTAACACATTCCAACAACCAGGATTTCCAACATCCCCACACTTAAACATTAGCATATCATGAAATATAAATTGTATAAGGTGGGAATATGTATAGATGGATTGTAATTTGGATCATTTCTAGAAATATAATTAAAAGATTCAATTCTATACATAAAGACTAATTTTGGGGTGGGTCCAAATATAAGGGCTCATCAATAAAAATTATCTCATTCATACTGAATGTGATTTTTCACAGTTATACATTTGACTTTTTCAAATACATGTTCTAAAAGGTATCATCACCCAATATCACTCAATAAATATTCTCAAGGAAATATAAAAATTATTTTTACTAGAAATCACTTTCGGTATAAGATATAATATTTTTCACATTCACTCATGGAATGAAATAATAATATATCAATCCACCAAAATTTCATAAATTTAAATAATTAAATGGTCATTAAATTTAATTTAACTAAATAAAATAATTATATTAACTATTTATTATCTAAAATTAAAATCCTAAATATACCTCAAATTAGTGAATACCACATTTTACTCATTCAATATCATTAACATAGAAATTTAAAACATGGCATTGTTAAATTAAAAAGGAATTCATGTCTTGAAGACTAGTTGAAAAAATATAAGAGGTTTACTATGGTCATGTAATGTTATTTTAAGTCTAAAAAAATTAAAAAAAGTAAATGGATTTAAAAAGATAATAATTGTAAAACAGAACTACCCTTATTAGTGATTATTCGTTAAGGTTTTGCTATTTATGTTCCATTAAGACTATTCTACAACATTTTTACTACATAACTACTCCATTTATAATGTAAACTATCCTTTTACAATGCAAGAAACATTTTTATCATTAATTATATAAAAATTATTCATGTTTACATGTCCAATTTCAATGTTCTTGAAAAATGAATATGAAAATTATTGTCTCTAATTGTTCAAATATACTAATATTTGACTCAGGGGAGGACTAGAATGTGGCTAAAAATGTGGGATACATCTAGGAGTGGCTTTTATATTGTAATGTGAACTCAAAAAAAAAATACAGTAAATCCTTAACGATAATGTTACCTCCCTCATACATAATTGATATACTGTCCACAATGAATTAAAATTGAATATTCAATTTAGTATATAGAAATTTGAATTACCACATTTAATCAAGTGTAATGGATTGGTATCACCTGGGGGTCTTCATTAAAAATCATGTTGATACTGAAATATCTTCTGCTACTTCTTATTGTAGGTTCTCATCGTTTTTCATCATTGTGTTCCTATTAACAGTGATTGGGGTTCCTTCAGTTTCCAAATCCATTTTCTTTCCACTGGGTTTAGAAAGT
This sequence comes from Viscum album, assembly GCA_963277665.1. Lineage (NCBI taxonomy): Eukaryota > Viridiplantae > Streptophyta > Magnoliopsida > Santalales > Viscaceae > Viscum > Viscum album. The sequence goes on along the minus strand of OY728153.1, from coordinate 282,781,502 downwards.
TCTTCAACAGTTTCCAATTATTTATCTAATTCAAATTTATGTGGCCAAACTACTAGGCACTATTTGTAGAAATTATTAGCATTCTATATCTTATAAAACTGCATTCCATTCATAATATAACAAACCTTTATTCCTATTTTTTTATGCATACCTCAACAAATCATCCCCTTTGTTCTATCTTATTTCCTAGTAAGGACATGTTAATCCAATATGAATATTATTTCAACATAATCTTCGAATAACACCATTAATACCCTTGATATATTATTCCTAAATATTTTTTCTTCATCACCCTAGATATTTTTTTTCTATATATTTGAAATCCAAACTTTTATTTTCTTAAGAAGTTGTTTCTAAAATAGAATATACTTCTATACCCTTTTTATAGAATAATGCACCATCATTTTCTTCACCCAAATTAACTCATTTCATGATTTCATATCTTCACTATATAATTAAAAAACTCTATATTGAAATTTAATTGGTATAGATTTAACAACATCATTTGATCCTTTCAACTCATAAGTTTAAGAAGTTCCTCTATATACCTCTACAATTTTAATTAAATTCCCTTCTGAACATATTCAATTAGAATAGTATAAAAAGGCATATATAATGTGTCTAATCTAGTTATTCCTCCTTTTCACCTAATTCCTACTAAATATCTATGATAATATTTCCATTTTCATATTCATTAGGTTTAAAATCCTTGATATCACCATATGATCCCAATTTTTATTACTTATCCTCTTGTATTAAACTATCAAAAAATTAATATATTATATATTAATCAATCATGATATAAAAACATTCAATTCTTTTGTCACTTTTTTGAGGAATATTTTCTGAGAAAATGGTCATTTTAGGATAATAATTTTTGAATCATACTAGATTATATAGTTGGTTTAATATTTTATTTATGGGATATTTAATTTGTTGAATAACCTCTCGGTAGAAGCTTGTTAGTGTAATGTATGTTTAAATAAACCCGACTATCTCCAAGCTCCATTAAAGGTGTTAATTTATGCATGTTGATGATGGTTTTATATATCTTTAAAATGGTCTACCTAAAATTATGGGTTTGAGTGATGATATCTTATCTTCTTCCATGTTCATTATGTATAATTAAATTGTAAACAATATCCCTTTAAAATTAATAATAATACCATTAAGAACTCTTAAAGGAATAACCATTGACCTATTTGTGATATGAACAACCACTCTTGTGGGATTCAATTTTAAAATCTAAAATGTTGTAAAAATATAATGAGGAGATATGTTTATCAAAGAACCCATATCGCATAAAACAATTGTAAACTTAAGTATCCCATATTACAAGGATTAGATAATATCCTTGGATCTTGATATTTTTGACTTATTGGTGGTGTGATTAGTACTAAGACACTTCTTCCTTGGTTGACATGAACATTTCTATTCAATCAAATTCTTTGGGTGCACAGTTCTTTTGGAAATTTTCCATACTATATGATTTTTTAAATTGATTCTATGAGTTGGATATTGATATCAAATATTTTAATGGTATATTGAATCTATTTATGAGAATGACATTCGTCGTACATTATCAAAGAAATTAACTGATATGGGAATGATGTTAGAATTTTATTCTTCTTTAGTTTTTATTTTTTCATGGGTGTTTAGAGACAACTTTTAATAAACCTAACTATTTATTATTCTAGATTATTGTTCTATTCTTTCTAATTTATTGAGTTCTACTCTAAATTGTTATCCTTACTTTGTTCAGGTGTTTAGATCTCTTTTCCACTGCATGTTGCAATCACACTTCAAATTTTTTTAGTATTGAGACTTTTTCTCACTAGTAGTTTACTAGGATTAATGTTTAAAAATTACATAAGTGTTCTAACTTGATTTCATTGCATATCCGTCTAATTTTTTTATCATAAATATTTAGACGTCAACTGATTATTTTCAGTTGATTATTCACTTGTTTAAGGCTTTTCGTCATCCCTTTACTAAAAATGAGGTGGTTGAAATATTTTTTCCAGGTAGGGTTACTTGTTTGGTAATTTATGTAGTGGTAGATTCTATTGTTATTATTGTATGAATTGAGGTTAATTCTTGTATTGATACTAAAAATGGGTACTAGTCTCATTTTGTAGTAATTTTCCTAGTTAGAATATGGTAACCCAACATTCCAACCCCTATAAATAAGTACACTAGCTAGTAAAATGATGGGGGGAAGAACGAAAACCATATACGTGGGGCATGTCATGATTTCTATTTACTTGATTTACAACTATTTTTCTAACAAACATTCCATATATTAAACTCTAGTTACATGTAAAGGTGAGGAATCAAAATTTCATTCCTCATGTATTCCTCTTATATCTAAATAATCTAGAAAATTATTTTAATATAACTGTATCAGCATAAGACTCAAACTAATGTCCCTAATGAATCAAAATATGCCATTTTCTCGTTTTAGAAAGGTTAGATGAAATCTATTTGGTGTAAATAATGTTTCCATAAAATCACCATATAATTATTGGAATAAAATTATCTTATTTTATTTTTATTTTGGAAAAAAATAGACCATTTTTATGATATAATTATCCTTAATAAAAATATGTCCTAAATATTTATTTCATTCATTATAAATTTCACGGGAATGACCAAGGATTACATATAATGTCGGCGTGACATGGTGGATTGTGGTATCAGAATAGAACTAATTCAATTTTTTTTCTATCAGAATAATTGTTAATTTCCCAATGCTTATTACGTGATGAAAACATTGAAATTAGTTTTTTCTATTAATAGAAACCATCAGGATTTCTAGGGATTATGAATGAAAGATTTCCGAATTGTTTAAAAAATGTTGAGAAATTTAAGACAATCAAAACTCATTACTATCACATCCTTCTTCATTAGTTGTTACATGTAGAAATTTTTATTTTATTATGCATTAATTTTAGGGTGTATGATTACCCAAACATATTTTCCCATGTTATTTTATAAATTTTTTTATTTTTTCCCTTATCCTAGGGTTTTGGGTCAAACTAATTTAGAATTTTTATGTTTTGGATCTTTTATCCATGGAACATGGTTATATGAAAAGTGTTTTGAAAACTGTGTATAGATCATGATAGTGGTTTTGAAATATTGATAAATCCATTTGGAATGTTAAACACTAATTTTTTAAATTAATGATTCTTACAAATGAAGTGGCCAATTATAGTCAATTGATTGGTTCATGGTTGGTGTACAGTTTGTTAAACTGTGCGAAATTTCTTAGAAAATTAAAAAAAAGGTTTTATAAAAATACTCTCTTGGGTTTAAGACAAAAATTAGTATGTTTACCACGCCATTAACAAGTGAAATTTGAGTGGTTCCCTCAGAAACTGCGTCCCTTCCTCTTCATTTAAATTTTTTGAGGATCCACTCTTTGAATCTAGTTGTATTCTTTAATTTATGGAATCTATTTCCTATCTTCTCCACCTTTCCGTTTATTTATCTCTCTATTTTCATAACTTCATGTTGGCCAAACCCTAGAATCTAGGGTCTTATTTCAGGTTGTCATTCCTATTGGTATAGTATGTGAAGATCATTATATCATTTTTCTACCGTATATTCAATTTTTCATTACATTTGAACATGGTTTGTGGAAGTTGGTTCTTTGATTTTTCTATTTTTCCAATAATATATAATTATGTATTAAAAAATTTGTTTCTCCTAAAATTATTGTGGGTATAGTGTTTTTTAATTTTTATAAAAAGAGATTAAAGAATATTAAAGTCTAATTAACTATTACCAAATCAATTATGTGTATGTCATATGTTTTAAATTATAACTAAATGGGTATTTAAGTGGAATTTTGTTATTTAAGGAATGTTTTTTATTTAAAATGCTTATGTAAGATTGAATTATGGGTTTGGAGTGTATTTTTTAATTATTTTTTGAATTATTATAGACCATTGGTAATTTACCTTAGTGAACCCCCATGGATTTGAAAAATGGAATGCATTGTGTTTTTTATTGTCTACATTGATTCTTCCAAGGAATAATGATATATATATTTATATATATTCAAGTGGATAAGAAACTATAAATTATTGTGTACATATACATATATATGTGTATGGATATATATTTATATAAGCTCATATGAGGCCTCCTGTAGAACTTGGGCCTCCTAAAATGAATATTTTCTTTTAAATGGGACTTAAAATGAATTTAATAATGTAATATCCTAAGATGGTACCCTTATACATTTTCAAATATTTAGAATACATTTTCATGTAGAATTTATTTCAAAATGGTCTTCCAAATTCGTTTTATAAATATCATATTGACATTAAAATTTATATATTGTAAGGACCACAAAGTAAACAGTTTTTTAATACTAATGGGTTTTTAATTTAATTTAAAGTAATGAGGGAATTACTTGAAATATATTGTCAATTTACATTCCCAAGGTCTACTTAGTACCTTGAAATTGGTCCCCTAAATGTGTTTACCCCGTAGAACCCTATAGTTTATATAGGTTTTTCACATGTAGGTTTATAGGGAGATGGGTTTAGCTTCTTTATTAGGGTTATGAGGATTCATGATAGATAAGATTTATGTGAAGGATAACCTATTTCCAACATTTATTTTCACAAAGGGATTCTTGGAATATTATAGATAGAATAGAGGTGGTTAATATCTACTCTCAAATATATTGACCAGATCCCCAATGGGATGGAAGCACATTGTTCAAGGGTGAGTGCGACTTTTGAGTCTTGTTGAAAGAAGCAGTTTGGTTATTGACTTAGGGATATATTGACATGCATGAATATGGCTCCAAACTTTGTATTTCTATGATCTTCTCATGGGATTCTCATTATTTTAGAATAATTATCTATAACTTCTTTATTATTTTTTATTATATTTGGATTCATCACTTGTAATGATATGATGTTTTTTATCATGAAAATTAATGTTGTCTTCAATATCATGTGTCACACGCAACACCACACAAATACAACACAAAAATAAAATGAATTGGGGAATATTAAAAATTCATGAATAATATAATCATTAGTATATAAAATGATATTAATCAATCGAAATAATTTTATATTATTTTTCATTTTTTAATAATTTAAATTGGATTCCTTTTGAAGAACTACATAAAAGGGTATAATACATTACATTACCAAATTAAATTGATCATATTCAAAACATTATCATAGTAGGTAGTATTTATATTTATATCATGGTATATTATTATATAATTATTTATAAATATAATGTAAATGAAATTTAAAACACTTGATGTTGAAAAGGTCTTTTTTTAGTAGCAATTGTTTTTCGTAATAAAAATTATTTCCATTAGATGATAATAAAAAAATAGAATATTAATTTGAAATAAATAATTTATTTTCTATTTTAAACATTTGAACATTATCATAGTATTATTTTTTTAATTCTATAAAAATCCTAATTTCCAGGTTAATAGTGACAAAATATCATATCATAAATAACAAGAAATTTTATTCCATTTTTAGTATATATGTTTGATTAAAAAATTTAAAAAACCCTTATCTAATTCAAATTTTAAATTTTATAAGTGATTTAGTAATTTAATTAAAGTTGTTTTAATTTATAAATCTATATTGTTCATTTTATAATTTTAGTTATCATTTTTTTAAAAATATTATTTAACGCATTATACATCTACTATTTTAATATTAATTATATCACATCAAAAAAATTGAATTAAAAAAATTATTTCAAATTTAGAATCATTAGGTCAAAATTATATAAATGTAAATTGTATTTTTGGTCATCATAGATAAATTACCTTGGTAAAAACTAGTAAATGTGGTGAGAATTAAAATGATAAAAATGATTTAGCTAAGAGGTAATGGGATTAACATAATTAAAACTTCTTTTAAAATTGAGTAGTGGAGGTTTGGGTCAACCTCATAAATTCAATAATCTATTATTTCTCAATTTTATAAAAACTTTCCCTGAGTGTGACTTCCCATTATAGAAATGTTTTTTTGGTATTAACAAAAATGCCACTCCTTTTCACTTATATAATTGGTTCTCCTACACTCACTTCCCCTAACAACAATACCACTTTAGTTCTACCAAATAACATCATAATATTATACCAAACCTCCCTATACACTTTATTTAGATTTTTTATTTTAAAAATATCATCTCTCAATTTTTTTATTTCATTTCATAGAGGATATAATCCAATAAGTTAGGTATAAGTTACAAACCAATTTTCCTTTTTTTCTATTTCACTATATGATTTTATTCTTTCTAAATTTTTTTCACCACCTCCAAATGTTAATCTCAATATAATTTCTATATAGTGATTTTATTATAATTTTTTTATAATTATCCACCCTCTCCTTTTCTATTAAGAAATGTTAACAATGATAATTCTGTGTTATGTGAACTACCATCTCTATGAAGAAACATGTTTTGTTTTCCGTCCCCACCATAAAAGGATAGTCATAATAGGGAATTTAAAATATAATTATGTTTATTATAAACTATTGTATATTCTTAAATAATAAAATGTGTTAATACTTTTCCAATTTCATTGAACACAAGATCATCATTCATGTATATTTGTTAGCAACATCCTCCATAAAAAGATCAATTTCCCCTCTTTCATTTCATTTCTGCCTTACATGGTTGGTGATGAGAATATTTGTAAAGGATATATATTAATATTATGATATAATTAAGGTTTTGAAATGATAAAATATAGATTATATTAATTATATGACAAAAAAATTATTATCATTATTCAATCCATCACCACAAGAGTTCATGGAGGAAAAACATTAATTATGATTATGTAATAATTTCATATTCATTCCTTCATCTTATAAATTATATATAATTTAGATATATTGAACTAATAAACACTAAACTATAACATTATTAATATGGTGTTATGTTATTTCAACTAAATCACCTCATAATCAACCATTAATCTTGGTATATTCTTTTTTGGATAAGTTTGAAAACCTACATGAATAATGAAATTAATTATATCATAGATGATTATGAAAAAATATTTAGTGGAATAAAATGATATAAATTTAAAAATATTGATTTTTTTTGTAAAAGGTAATATTACTGTTTAATTCATGAATTAATAAAACACCCTTTTTAAGTTGAAAATCACTAAAAAGTTATCGTTGTGAAATCATCCATTATAGTAAAATTAATTATATTGTATTAATTAAATTTTTTATTAGAGTGGATAAATACACTACTATTACAAAACCAGTCCAAAAAAATCATGATTACCCCAACCATACATCCAAAATAGGTAATTAATAACAAATATACATTTAGAGTGTGTTTGACTATGTGGGGAACAAGATATGGGTTTCATGGTCTCATTTTCAAATCCATGATACTTGTTTGATATAACATAACTTGATTTCATTTATATAGTGTATTAAATTCCCTATTACTTATGTGTATAATGAATATCTCACATTTCTTGATAATTTAATTCTAATTTGATGGCAACCCTCTAATTCATACATTACCATTCTCGTAAGCATTTTTGGAAACTCCACTTGCATTCATTTTGTTTTTTTATTGTACTTTGTGAACTTATTTCATATATTTTTGGTATATTTTTCTCTTTGACTGTATTATGTGGTAATTTTGCATTATTTTATATTAATTTAAATTTATACCACTGTACCTACAACACATGAGAAACAATTATAGAAATCATTTCTTTCTAGAGAAAAAATACCACCACACATAATGTTTTATTAAATAATCTCATTCAAACAAAAAGTATAAACTCTTATAAAATTTACATTTTAAATCATCATATAATTTCTATTTTATGGTTATATTGTTTGATTTTTTTTGAGATGATTGTTTTTAGTAAATAGTGGAAAATATTGATTTTGGTTCAAATGAAATTTCTTTTCATTTAAAAAGAACTATAATTTATTATATTTGGAAATAAATTTAATTATGTATAATTTAGTTTAAAATAATATATTAAATAAAATATAAATTATAATTATTCTTTATTTTTTATATAATCTATTGTTTTTCTTAAATTTTTTTTAAAAAAAAATGTTTTCATGGTATTTTATACACTTTTATTAAATTTAAATTCTCTTACATTCAAAAAAATAATATTTTTTAAATATATTAAATATTTTGAATCATGTAAATTTATGCCATTTAATATTTTTAACTTAATTTTTTGTCATTATTAATAGTAACCAAGATAAACATTTGTCAACTCGGTAAGGGAAAATCATGTAAAACAAGGTAAAAACTTGGGGGGAAATCATTAAAATCTCTCGCACACTTACCATGGTTGTATTTTATAAGTTTTGTTCAATAAAATAACAACATAGTGAGTTATATAATGTATTTTAAACATTATTTTTTATTTTTCACCCATTATTTACTCTTGAGAAGAAGAGTTGTATTTTATTCAAATTAGTAAGCCTTTTTTTGAGTGTCTTCAATAATAGAATTGTGTGAATATTTATTTTTGTTTTGGATTGATCCAAAAGTCTGATAAAATTAATTTTCTATTATTTAGCCATAAATATTCATGTAAATAAACATACTAATTGATTTCAATGTGTATTTATTTTTTACTCTGAAATGATTTATTTTCCTAAAAATTGTTTTCGTGTGTTTTGTGTTCTTGTATTAAATGTAATTTCATACACTAAATAAATTGAATATGATAAAATTTATTAAAATTTTGAATCCACATTTCCCAATTTTGTTTAAAATGTCCATTTATTTTTGGTCATATAATTAAGTTCTCATGATGAATATTTAAGTTATCATGGTTAATGATTAAATATGATAAAAGTGGTTTAACAATGAGATAAAAATTGAAATTTTTCAAAAACATATCAAAATTTGATTGGTGGAGTTTATTAAGACCCTAAAATATCATATCTTATAATTTTTTTTCCTTTTTATTCTTTAAAATATTATGATATATATATATATATATATATATACTTTTATGAAATTCCAAGTGTTTCAATTCCCTCACATATAAATAGACACCTCTTATTAATCATTATTCCTATTTTTGGTGCCCCATATATTGGAAAATACCAACCCTAATACAACCATATAATCCGTACACACTTTATATATATTATTTTCATTCCATGAGAACGCCATTAAATGTTTTAAGCTGTTATCCATAGGATCCTTCTCAATAAAGAGGTGTAATTTTTAACTCGGTTTATTCATTTTATTTCTCCTTCTACCAACAACTAATATTCTCTAAAAATGATCATATGGTAACAACATCTAAAATATACTATCTTTTTTACCCATGTTAAATTTTTTATAAAATGGTTTTAAAATAATCTTCTTTTTATTTTCTAAACATTGAGCTTTTTAACAAATATGGGAACAAAATATTTATTTTAATGTAAACTATATGAATTTATATTCCAACCATAATTAATAATTTTTAATTTGTAGATTAATTTATATGTTTATATTCTTTTATTTTACAATTTTTTTTTCAAAATATTAATGAAATTTTTAGGTTTTAATATATGCTATTTCAAAATAAATAGGGTTTTTTCTTCATGAAATATCATAGTAATATGTTTATGGTATTATAATAAACTTAAATACTATTTGGTGAAATTGATGCTTTCATGGATATATACACTATTCATACCATCCACTATATTACTCTAGATTGGTTATGATCAAGTTAAATATTTTAATTGGGAAAAATATTAAAATTCTATATGAGTGTCATAAAATAAAAATGTATATGTTAATTATGTATGGAATTGTTTTTCACCCCTTTCAAAAGATGAATGAATTAAAATTAATATGAAATGTGTTGGGAGCTATTATGGACATCAATACATTTATATATATCATATGAAAAAAGAGTTTACATATTTGGTGTATAGCATACCTATTTACATATGTTTTCTTGGAACAAGTCCTTTATGATAAGATTATAATGTCTCACATTATGAATTCTATCATTATGAAACTAGTTTTTTTTCTCCAAGTGATTGTTTATGTTTTTCTCTAAACCAAATATTTAGTCACATTTTAATTATATAAATTATATGAAATATTTTATTATTTTTTATTTATACCATATTATTAATGTATTATTTATTTTATAATAGCTTATTTTTTACATGTTTCCTTATTGAGCATCTGAGATCACACATCATTATGTTTTTCATTTCCCTTGGATGCTGATAAGGGATATACAAATGAATTTAGTTATATAACAATAGAAATCATAATTTTTTTAAAATAATTTTTATATTTTATTTGATGTTTTAGGTGAAGTTTGAGAATTATGCACGTATCATGTATCTAAAGACTAAAAAATTATTTCATCATCTACAATAGGATCCCTTTTATTTTATTATATCATAGTAAAATAAACATTGAATCTAGGCTACTATATTCATATTGTTTTAGTTGGAATCAATAGATGTTATTAGAATCCTTGAAAACTAGATTAAAGAGAATATAGATTAAAAAACCGAACCCTATTACAAAATATAAGGATATGTCAGCATGCACGTTAATATCATATAGTTTATTATAAGGTAGATATTATGTGGTTTCGATATAAATATATCCTTTTATGGATATTAAAATTGGATGGTGTATTGGTATTCATGCATCTAGGGATAATAACCTCAAAATGAGTTATTTGAGTACATATCAGCCATCATTCAGGTTCATGATGAATGTGCCCAAACATTTCACCTAGTCTGACAATTTGTGTGATATTCTTAGGTTCATTAAAATTTTAATTAAAATGTATTATCAAATATTATCAAATATTTTTATAATTTTATCATCTTCCTAATGATAAAATTATTATAATTATAAAATTATCTTTTGCATAAATTTACATGTTATGGTAGTAGTTCCACTAGTTTTATAATTATACTTAATTATTCATAATTTTAAAATTTAATATAGTGTATTATATTTCCTAGAAATAGAGCTTAGTGGATGAAATGTAAATCATATTAATTCATGTAATCTTTGTTGTGATTTCCCTCTATATAAAGAAAATGAAATATATTCTGGTTTAGAGTTGGAGGTGGAGTTTAACAAATTATTACTATATTAGGATACTAAATAAGGTAATAAAAAATAAACATGATCATATGGATCATCATGATGATCTACGACATGGTGAAATAATTTCGGAGCACATCATGTGTCAAAATCCTATATCATTCATCGAGACTATTAACAAATTTAAAACTAATAAATGAAGAGTTTCATTAAATATTGTATTTATCAATTTGAGAAGTAATGAATGAGAGAATATTTTAATGAATCATTTATCATTTCTTGGGGGATATAGATTCATGGTGGATAATGATATAAAAATATAAGAATTTGGAGTAAATAAAAAACATAGAGTAGAAGGATTTTATGTTGATTTTAATGGAAAAAAATTTATTCATCACATAAAATGTGTGAATATGAATTAAAATATCGTATTTCTAATAAAAAGGAAAGATGAAAATGTTACTATGTAAAATGAAAACATTACAATGTTAGAATTACATAGTGGGGACTATATATGTAATTCAGAGAGTATTATTCATATCTTTATTGATAAGCTAAAACCAATAATTTGAAGGGTACTCATCACTGAAACATTTATACCATACATGGATATTGTATCATGTGTAATTAATAAATAATGTTAATACTATAATTATTGTGGAATGAAATAATAGAACATGGAATCAAATAACACTAGAAATAGAAATACAAAAAAGGGAGAAGAGAAAGGTTTAATTTCTATTTTTAATAAATATTGAATTAAGAATAATAACAACCTGACCATACATTACAAGAATCATACATTATTTTTTTGGAATATATAATACATTACTCTAAAGGCACCCAAGTACTGTATTTGACTAGTTCTTTCAAAAACATAGAAACACAAATATTAGTACATAGGTTAGATACATTATCTCCCATGAGATTTGTCGTGACTAGAACTCACCTTATACACATCATATATAAAGCATATTTTAATAACCAAGGGGAAGGGAAAATGGGGTGAACTCATCTGATAAGTAAGGGTACTAATAAGAAATATGTAAGAATAATATGAGAATTAAGGGCATGAAAATATTATTTTATCATTATAAGGTCATACCCAACATATAAATGTTCATAAACATGAATCATGGAATAAAGATATGCAGTTAATAATAAATGATTCATAAGATAATTGGGAACACAATCTATGAAAGTATAACATATGAATAATACCAGGAATTGTGGCATACACATCAACATATAACTTTGTGAAAATGTACAAGTAGAAACATGTTTCCTCCTTAAGTTGAAGACATGAAATTTGGCCCTTTCATAAACTAATGGATGTGAAACCAGTCCCACACATCATGTTGTGATCATGCAATCAGGTTCACGCATAACATTGTGAACATGTAATCAGGTTCCCCCCTAAACTTTTGGACATGAAAATAGGTTCCTTCATGACATTGTGAACATGTAATTAGGTTCAAATATAACTTTATGAATGCATAATAAGGTTATCCCCAAAAATTTTGAACATGTTATAAGGTTCACTCATATTATTGAGAACATGTAACTATGTTCACGTATTATCTTTTTAACATAAAACAGGGTCCATGTATAACATTTTAGACATGTAATTAGGTTTATGCAAAACTTTATGAACATGTAATCAAGTTCACTCATAACAAATTTACTCATTATCCATCCATTGATACCCAATACATGGGAGAAATATATTGGTCCCACTTATAACATTATAGGTGCATGTGATACAAGATAAAAAATAATTCATCATATCAGGACCCATGAAATGAAATGGGTATCATTTACATTTCATCACATCATAACCTTTGTTAGATGTAAAGTTTTAATAATCAATTCATCATATCATAACCTATAAAAAGAATTCAGTTTCATAAGTATATAACATGTGGAAGAGAAATAGGTGTCGTAATCATCATTCCATCATTATATAAACCATTCAAAAAAATAATATTCATGCTTTTCATGGATAATATCCAGAATAAGAAAAAAATCGAAGGATTCCATCTTTTATTTGGAAGTATTTTGAATGTCCACTTATCACATTTCATGTGGAAAATATCCTTTATTTAAAAATATTGTCATAAAACCATTTCAAAATACATTTCTTATAAATTAGTCTTTACAATTTCATTTAAAATGTTTGATGAGGAAATTATCATTTCCCATTTGAAGAATTATTTTTAAAACATAAATCATTTGGAAAACAATTATATTTTAAAATCCATTGAAAAACATATAATGTAATATTGATAATATTTTAAAAAACAATTTATTTTAAAACACCATGAAGGATCATAAAGAAATAATTAAAAAATTGGAAAAAATTTACTATGGAAAAATATTTAAAATGTAAAAAAGTCTTAAAATGATTTTGGAAAACCTTTTTAGAAAATGGATTTGAAAACTTATATATTAATCTTGAAATCACTGAAATCATTGTCATTGAAAAATTACATTTTGAAAACATATAAAAAATACATGAAAATTTTTTTAAAATTTTTTTATATTAAAAATTATAAATTAATATTTAAAACATTTATAGAAATTTTTAAACATAGAATATTTTTTAAAACATTTTTAGAAAACCTAGATTTGGGAGATCACATATTTCTAACCAAAAAGATAAATAATCTCAGGTTTTCATAAAAACATTTTCTTAATTATCTTACGTACCAAATAGTGGATAATTAATACCATTACATGTATATGAAATCCACATATAGTTGTACGAAAATTCATGAGAATTCATTAGATATGGATTATAATATATCATCAGTAGAAGAATAATCATAAACAATCTCGACAAATAATGTGATCGTAGTTATGAATTGTTACCACTTTAGTAAATATAAATCATAACGGAAAGAATAAATTTAAATAAATGTAAAAGATTAATTAAAATAAGGATATTAATGATATAACATTTAAAAAGGTAGTATATACACCTCATAGAAAAATATAGGTGCATAACATGGCATATGTATCAAGATGGAAGATTGATCCAAAATTATTTTACCGATTTGGTAACTTTTAACCATAGACTACATGAAGGAAACAATATAAAATAAATATGTAGATACCCAAATAATTATTTATATTAATTATATAATACATTATTGAGAATTATATACCCCACAAAAAATAATTGAGTGGGGAATATGTCATATATCTCACTAAAATAAAAAGCTATATGAAATGTCCTTACATTAAGTCTTAAATTTCTTCGTGCATGTTCATTACTCATGTACAATAAATATATGTTTATTATAAAACTATTAAAACCATATTATTATATATTACACCATATATTATTTTTTAGGACTTTATATTATTCGGTTATTAACAACATAATGTTATTGTTACTTTTCAGGAAATATCTATATTATTTTTCATATATGTTTTGATTTTTATTCTTGATCCGCATTTTTAGATCATGATTTAGTTACATACAAAATGTGAAACATGTTTTAGAGATTATATATAAGGTATATATATTTATAATAATATATGTAGGATAGTAGTATGAAATGGAATACATTGTTCACATATAAGGTATGCCATACGTACACATGATCATTATTCAAATTTTATTATTGTATTAAAAGAAAAAATGAAAATGATATATATATATTAATATATTCTAATTAAAATAGAATTATTATTTCATATATATTATATAAATTTATTAATATTAATCCTTAATATATTCCATGTAATTTTTCAATGGATCACATTGCTTTGTGGAGGCCGTAGTCCCAACGACCCCAAACGAAATTATCATACTTTAAAAAAATGGAGATCATTATGGTATTTGTCATATAAAAATTAAATAACCCAAAATAAATCATATAAATAATATATAACTTATAAAAATATATTTAACATCATAATTCTCATCCATGTGTGGTGGTAAGGGAAAGAAGAATAACATTGTTTTGTGATGTGGTAGTTAGTTATACACAACAATATTAAGTTCATTGCCTATTAGATGGATGTGTGTATAATTCAAGGTATAAACCACAGAATAATGAAATAAAGTTTTAGATATGATATTTTTATTTTCATATAATCATTAAATACGAATAATTTAGGGGCATAGAATGAAAATAAAACTAAAAAAATGAGGAAGGAAGATACCTTTTATTCAGGAAACTCTTTTTTGTATCTAGCAAAGGGATTCCTTGGATGGTATTTGGCACAAAATAACTCTTATAGGTTTAGAGGATGGATTTTTAGGATTTTTTTGGGAATATATTGGTAGTTACCAAGTGTCTTCAGTGGTGTGAGGAAGTGGTAGGGGTGAGTGCATTTTTATAGTGGAGGAGGAGTGGAATTCATGGAAATTTTTGGAAAACTAATTATACTCACATTTTTCTTATGAAAAGTTTCTTAAATAATGGTCCAAAGTATAAAAAATAGAATATGGGGTAGAAATATATCTATAAAATTGATTTTGGACATGTTTATAGGTTATTTTTGGCTCTTATGTTTAAGATTTAGTCCTTTATTAAGCTAATTTTTCACTTAATCATAATTATTATTATTAGGTACATTCACTAATATTTTTGGTAAAAATTCATTCAAACAAATTAAACAGTATAAATTATTATGATTCAAAATATGGAATAATTTTCCCCAAATTACAATCATATAAGTGTCAAAAATATATATAAATTTAATCTTGTAAACAGGGCGACAAAGTGATTTTTTTAATGTAAAAGCTTTAAAAAAGTTGGTGAGTGTTTATATCAATTTCCAATAGGAAATTTATTAAAATAGAATAAATTGGATTAATTTATTTATATGTGATATATTTTAACTTTAAAAAAATAAAAATCATTATTTCTCCTTAAAAATAAATTATACGAAAAGCAATTTTGAATTAATGTCTAGTATATTTCATTATTCGTCAAAAAATGAAACTTCACTTAAAAATACAAAAAAATCACCCTATGATAATTTCTGTTTTAATATTTAAATTATTAAGTTTATTTGGTAATACAATAACAATAAATGGTCCAAAAAGTGAAATTAAAATTTGTTCTCCAACAAAATGAAGTAAAATTACTTTTTGACAAATATATCCTTTTCCTTATAAAACTCGAATTATTTTTATCTTATACCTATCAAATCTATAGAAAAGGTATCAAAAATATTGATTGAATATATTATATATAAATAATATTTAAGACATTAAGCAAATGTTGTTTGTTTTATTTATTGAGATAAAATAATGTTTGTACATAGAAAAAGAGTTATCTTAGAAATATAATTTCGTTATATTCAAATAGTTCCTACATTTAATTATACAAATTAATAATGAAATGATTCATTTTTATATTCATGTTAAAATAAAAATTCCAAATAAAAATGAATAATATTTTTATCATCTCTTCAAAAATCTAGGTAGTAGCTTTAATAATATTAATAGTTTGTTGTATTTCAGTAAGAACATTGAATTTCGTGTTATGGAAGCTAAATAATGAAATCTCTATAGTGTGTGACACAAGACAAGCATAGTGTTATATGTAATACAAGCCAATATAATTCTTGTGTGTAGTGAAAAAAATCTACATAAAATTTTTAATATATAGAAAACTATAAAATATGTTGTGTGAAATGACCAATATCAAAAAGATTAAAATTATTTGAAAAAACATATTTCAAAAAATATAGGGCTATTTTATTGTACCCCACATAAAATGAATTTCACCCTTAAAATTCATTTGAGTTATCAAAGGTTCAATACATAAATTTTTTATCCATAGAATCCCACGCCGTAAAATTGAACACTAAAACATCCTTTAAAAGGAATGTTGGTACCATAATTGTTATGAAAAGTAACATATTACTAAGTTTCCACATAGGTGAACATAGACAGTAAGTGATAAAATGAACATGGATGATAAATCTAACTATCATGTTATCACAGAGAGTGGTAGATAACGTGGTTTAGATAAATTTAACAACTGGAAAACCATAAATCGGTGATAATCTAAGGGACCAGATGATTCATTATAAATGACAGTACTAGGATAAAATTTCTAGTTTCAAGATCATTGTCCCTAAGGTTAAAAAACATTCATATGAAGATAAACTTACTTGATTTCATTTGACTCCATATACACAATTTTACACTTCTTTAGTGCCTTGATCAATTACCACTCCATCTCATTTGACTCCATATACACAATTTTACACTTCTTTAGTGCCTTGATCAATTACCACTCCATCTATTAATACATGGAATAGAGGTGAATCTTTCATTAATAAAGAACCAATGGATCATGAAAACCATAAATAGAATGATTTCTCATTCCATGTGTCTTTATCAAAGAAAAATGATAGAACATGTCCAATAATTTAAATAAATCCTCATACGGTGGGAAAATATATTAAATATCTAGAACCATATCCAAAGTTTCTCAAATACAATTCAAAAAATGATTATCCTTATAAAACATCCAAAATATAATTCACCCATTCTTCATTAAATAATACTCTATACTATACTAAAATATTTTTTGGACACTTGGGATCATCCATGAATTTATAGAACATTTAAAGTGATTTTATTATACCAAAATAAATATAGAGGGATATAATTACAAGAAAATTCACTAAATTATGAACAATAATATTCCATAGGGATTGTTCATGAAAAATAAAACATAAACATACCAAATAAGGGGGAAATGATAATTTCTTCCCTGATTTTCATTATTCAATTAACCAATGTTATTTCATTAGCATTCCCTTTTTAATTTTTCATTATAGGATATTTTGGCTTATAATCCGTATTATACTTTGGATTGGATTATTGAATTTCATAATTCCTAAATTCCATGAACTTGAATAACTAAAGAGTGGGTGGTTTATTCTGATGATATTTCTATCCATTAATTTAATTGAATATCTTCTTCACATAACTTATACATTCTTTTTCTTGATGACCATGTGTCCCACAGAAGATAAACATAACACTTCTGTTCAGAAAACTCTCATATGTTATCTTTTCAATAGTATTAGAAATTAAGAGTTATAGTTCTTTATTATATCATTTTTTTTATATTTTCCATTGAAATCCATTTTAATTTTCTTATTTAAACTATGATATTGATATATAACTCCAACCCCAATTTAAAATTTTATTTCACAGTGCATAATATTTTCTTTGCAACTAAAATATATTATGGACAATGACCATATGAGACTCAACATTAAGACACTAAAGAATCTATCAACATTAATTTTGGGTTGGATTATAATTCCATAAATGTGCCTCGTAAGTCATGTGAAATTATCCTTGTATGTACTGACTGATTTTTCATCATTTTACTTCATCTCAATGAACTAAATTTCCATATTAGTACCAAGAATTCATTGAAGGTATATATTAAAGAATATGTTCTTAATCACATCCCAATCCATGGATTAAATTTCATCTTGTTTCCCTAAATTCTTGATTATATTCTACCACTAGTCTTCTTCACCTTCAAAGTGATTAATAGCTAGAATGACGTTCTCATGATCATAACCCTAGATAATGGATAATATATTTACAATGGTGATAATATTTTTTTCAACAAAAAGTTTCTCAAAATCCCCACTAAATGAATGTTGAAGTTACCTTATAAAGGACTCAATAGAACATTACTCCCTCATTTTCTAGTTTGTAAGCTCAGCAAGATTCATTGATTAAGAAGGTTATGTGATAATAACAAAAACTATTTTCATTATATCTCCCTTATAATTAAAATTGTTTGCTAAAATATCATTTCATTGTTCTTTTTTTCACCATTAATGGGGTTACTTTGGGTTTCATCTATTGACTAAAACAAAAAATCATAGAGAAAGAAATAGTTATCGTGTTGAAGAACCACATAATCATTAAAACCTATATAAATGATGTTTAATTAGGTCACCTTCCATGATGTAAAAAACCCTTCATTTATCCTAGGTTATTCAAATCCAAATAATTTTTAAATTATTTATGGTTGTTCGTGTAGATTTTGTGAATTCCCAAATCATATCCCCTGGGAGTATCAAACATGGGTCACATTATTTTTTTTTTTCATATACCAGGTTATGATCTAGTTAGGAATGATTCACCTTGTTATAGTTCTTACTCCTAGGTTCATCTATGCCAGAACCACATCCACTTGTATTATCCATATATGGATGCATTTGGAGGAAACCACTCACTCTACCCTTTACCATGTTACAATACATTTTCCTATACATTTCATTATGCTTAGAATTATCCATCGAGACATCCCTAAATATATCCAAAGAAATATATCAAGGAATCTCACTAAGGTTTTATCATCCTAGATTCAAAAGGTTGATTAAACCTTCTCTGTAATTCCAATTATTACACCCCAATCGTTATGTATGTAGAGAAAACATCATTTTTTCAAAATATCTAGTACCTTACTCAAATAGATGTATAATGACCATATTAGTTTAGTGTTATTAGAATGATAGAAGCATAAAAATTGTTGCATAAGTGAGCTACATTATCTCCCACTAGATTATTCATGACTATAACCCTTCTCAAACACATCATACATAAATCATATTGTTATAACCTGGGGGAAGGATACATAAAAAGGGTTGAGCTTAAATGTTTAATAATGGTAAACAAGGGAGATATGTAAACATAAAATGATTCTAATGGAATGAGTGAATGATCGTATCATTAAAATATCATGAAATTCAGATCAATGATCAGAAACATTAATCATGGAATAAATATTAAATGATTATATGACACGAATCGTAAAATAATCAGGAACATAATTCATGAAAGGATAACAAATGAATAAGACATGGAATTTTTTAATACACCTTAATGTATACCATTGTGAATATATATGAGTAGAAATAGGTTAAATAATTATGATATGTATATGAAATTAAGCCCTCACATAAATTAGTAGACATGAAACTAGGTCCATGCATCATGTTGGAAACATGCAATCTAGTTTACACATGAAATTGTCAAGATTTTAACACATTAATGAAAAATATTATGGACATGAAAACAGGACCATGAATAACATTGTGAACATGTTATCAAGTTTAGTCATAACATTATGAACATGTAATAAGGTTCACTCATAATATTACGAACATGTAATATGGTTAATGGATAACATTGTGAACATGTATTCAGATTCATGCATAAACTTGTGGACATGAAAAAATGATGATGCATAACATTATGAACATATAATTAAGTTCATTTATAACTATATTCACATTTAATAAGTTTCATGTATAAAACATATACTCATGATTCATCCATCATTACAAAATACATTAAAGGGATATATAGGTGCCACGTGTCACATTATATGTTCATGATCTACAATATAAAACATCATTCATTATATCATGACCCATTAAATGAAATGGGTATCATTAATTTTGCATCACTTCATAACCTACTGAAACGGTATCGGTTTCATAATCATTTCTTCAAGAATAACCTATGAAAAGAGGTAGGTTTTACAAGTATATAATCCGTGTAAGAGAAACCGATGTTATAAACATCAAGCCACTAAAACATACATTATCCAAAAAACAAATATTAATGGTATCAAGGGATAATTTCCTCAATAATATTACACTATATCAAAGGATTCCATCTTATATGAGGAAGTATTTTGAATGATCACCTGGATCATTTCTTAAAGAAAATATCATTCATTTAAAAATTATTTTCAAAAAACCATTTTAAATTAATTTTATAATGAAGTATGATTTATAATATCATTTAAAAAATTTATTAATGAAAATATATTTTTGTCTTCTAAAAACACTTTTTTAAAACATAAATCTTTTTGAACACATATTTATATTAAAATAGATTTGAAAACATATAAAGGAAGAGTGATATTATTTGGAAAACCTTTTTCTTTAAAAACACCTTGAAATATAAAAAAAATCTTGTAAAAATTTTGAAATAATATTATATTAAAAATAAATTTTACATTTAAAAAATAAGTATTGAAATCAATTTAGTAACAGTTTTCTAGAATTTTATTTGAAATCGTAAAAAATTGTTGAAATCATTGAAATCATGTTCTTTTGAAAATAACTATTTGAAAAAATATAATGAATACATGAAATAGATTTGAATAAAAATTCCTTGAAAAAATATGATAGAATATATAAAACATATAATGCAGTTTTTATCCAAAAAACAATTTTCTGGACAATTTTATAAAACATTTTCTTAAAAGAAAACATATTTCTAACAGAAATAATAAATAAATTTGGATTTTCGTAAAAACATATTATTAATTATATTAAGTACAAAAGAGAATAAAAATTATACCATTATAAAGATTTAAAATTCATATCCATGTGATAATAAAATTCATGTGAGTTCATGAGATATAGATCCAAATATTTCATCAATGGAAGCATAATCATAAATAATCAAGATAAACTATGAAATTGAAGCAATAAACAGTTACCACATTGGATAATTTAGATCATAAAGGAATGAATAACATTAAATTAAGCATAAAATATAATTCAAATAATGATATTAATGATAAAAAATTTAATAATAAATTATATACACTTCATTGAAAAATATATGTTCATGACATTGATTTTGTCACATGATTGGATATTGAGACAAAAATACTTTACAGGTTGGGTAACATTTGAACCATAAAAAACATTAATGAAATATCATAAAATGGAACTATAGATACCCATAAACATATGTATAGAAAAAATATATTAAATTCATGATCAGTATTAAGAACATAAAAAATAATTGAGTGGTTAATATGGCATGTATCTCAATGAAATAAAATATGATATATGATTCCCATACCTTAGGTTTTGAATTGCATCGTATATATTAAAATCTATTCTATAATAAAGATAAGATTATTTTTAATCTATTTAATAACAACATTATTATATCTAATATCATATATTATTTCTTTTAAGGAAATTATATTACACGATTATTAACAACTCCATGTTACTTTTACTTTTCAGGTAATATCGACTTTATTTTTCGTATATATTTTGACTTTTTATTCTTGATAATATTACATAGATCATGATTCATTTAATTAAAAAATTTAAAACATGGTAAAATATCATATATATTAATTATATATATATTTAAAATAATATATATAGGTCATAAGTATGAAATACAATACACAATTATGGGAGACGACGGGTCGTACGTACATATGAGCGATGTTATTGTTTTATTTTCATATTAAAATAAATAAATTAAGTTACATATCTGGGGTTATATGTAGAGACCCAATCTTGACATACATGGACATTAAATTACTTTTTTCGAAATACTTAATACATGAAAAAAACAAACCCCCAATGACCGTATTAGTTTAGTGTCTTTGTAATCTCAGAAAGTAATCTTCTAATCATGGTGAAAGATCTTCAAATTATCCCATAAAGATCTTCACCTTTTTATTTCTTAGATAAAACCTTTATTTATATCCTGGGAAAAATAAAACATAAAAAGGGTGAGCTCAAATCCTCATTAATGGTAAACATGGAGAACACAAAACAATCCCTAAACATATGAACCTAAGAAAATGAACATAAAACATCCAAAATCATGAATAATGAAATAAATATTGGAAGTGAATAAAGAATAGATCATAAATGAACATTAACCATGATAAAATATCATGAGAATAAAACAAGTAATTGTGTCAACCATTAATAACATGTTCTGATTTCCATAGTATCCAAGACATCGCTGCAAAGACCATCATAGTGGACAATGTCCATTACTGAATCAAGTATACTTGCCATTCCAGACCTGTATTACTGAACTGAATTCACTTGTCATTCCATCCATGTATATATCATGAGATATAAATCATTACCCAATTCATTTGAGAGAGATATGGGTCCCACCCATCTCATATTGAAATCAGTCTTGAGTGTTCCACAAAGCAATCATAAATCATTCATCATAACATAAATAATAAAATGTGTTTCATAAACATCATCCCATTATAACGTAATGCATATAAAATAAATGCATATCATTTCATAATAAATAGAATCTGAACATGCAAATAATAGAGACATTATACATAAAACATAATTATACTAAATAATGTCATCGTAGATTGAAAATAGTTTTGACAAAACTCTTGAAATTAATTTTTGATGAAAATATCCATTCTTATTCAAATTCATTTTCATTTCAAAAATTCCATTCAATTTTAAAATAAATGGATTTCATTGAAAAAATAATCATGAAATCTTATAGAGTATTCTTCAAGAAAAAGGACGATATGAAACCGTAAAAATCTGTCCATGCCGTATAAGTTAAAAAACTTTCTCCTCGTACTTTTGCTGGAAAAGTAAAAAAGTACCACTTATGGTAAAAAAGAAAGATTATTTAAATAACACAAAGTAAAAGACAAAGAGGGGTAAATATGAATTTAAAAATACATGTAAGAATATTAAAAACTTTATAAAAAACATTTTTTTGGACATGGATGAAAAATATAACCCCCTTAAATACTTACGAATAAACAATCTCGGATAAGAACGAGATTAGAATAATTATCCATTACCTTAGGTCAAATTTCTTCCGTACATGTATGAAACTCCTGTATAGTGAGTTTAAAAATATTATTAACTTTTAACCGAACCGTAATAATATTTATGATATCATATATGATTCACTTACGACTTTATATTTCCTATTCATTTGTCAATTCCAGGTTAATGCATCATTTTGGGTAAAATCATTTCATTTGTCGTACGTGTTTTGACTTGAAATTATTCATATGATTACTTAGATTATGATTAATTACTTCTAGAATGAAAAACATGATTTATATATAATATATATTTATAATATAAATATATATAATAGATCGATAAATGGAACGAAATACACCGTTCATGGAGACGGTAGACCGTACGTATGCATTAATGCTGTTATGGTTTGATTATTAAATTGAATTGAATTAAATGAAATATATATGTACATAAACCAATTAGAATTATTATTTCATATTTTTCATGATTACTTATTATATATACTTTATAATCATTCTTGAAATGTTAATCTTGGAGAATGAATCTCATCGCGTCGTGGAGACGGTAATCCGTACGTATGCATTGCGATTATATCGTTCCCATAATTATTGAATGGTATTGTAGAGGATGATACAATATCTCATAATTATTATCACGTTATAATAATCATATATAGTTATTCTTGTCACCATTATACCCATTCATGTATGGTGGTGGTGGAAAACAGATTACACCACGGCGTGGAGACGGTATTCCGTACGTACGCACGCATGGTGATTTCATATTCTGTAGGATGGATAGAAGGTGAAATGGGTTTGTTTCATATTTATAATATCATATCAGTATATTAGTGATACATATTGTATTACTTTTTAATGAAACAACTAAATAAGAGGAAGTAGAAGAAGGAATGAATTTGAATGAATCGGTAAAAGATATTACTTCTTCCTCGACGCGCCTCTTCTAAACCTCCTCTTAGGGCACTAAAGTTGGTCTTTCAAGAAGACCAGGACATCTATTATGTTTCTATGGAAGTGTAGAAGTGAAATATTCTGGTTTTTTCTGAGCATGTAGGCTCAATGTGCTGTGATTAGAAGAGGGACGAGGTGCCCATTTATAAGAGAGGAGAGGGGCACTTTTGGAAACCCTTAAAATATTAATTTAAAATAAAATCAAACCCCACATAAAAAAATCCAAAATGACTCACATTCAAATATTAGATGAGATATGGTGGTAACCTCATCAACCAATACAATTTAGACATGTATGGAATTTATTTTAAACCTTATCAATTTGATTTATCCTTATTTAATATAAGTAAATCTATTTGTGGTTGTAAAATTCTAATTTTTAAATTCCTATAAATAATTAATTATGTCTTGTGAATTTTCCATAATTAGATAAATTGTTACATTTTAGACCATATAATTTTCAATTTTTAAATTTTATATATTTTTGTGATTTTTGAACAATTTAATAATATAAAATATCAATAGTGTCAATTTTGACACTATTCAATTATTTAAATAAAATCCAAAAAGAAGATATATTCGATAAAAAGTATTTAATAGATTACTAACATGTAATATTCATCTATAAAATTCACGGAGAACATTAAATAGTTCATATAATATTTATTTTTGTATTTTTAAAATCATTTATTTGATATTTCTATTAATAGAATAATTACTACAACATTTTTGTATAATTATTTAATATAATTATTTTTGCATAAAATTTAAAAATAAAATCCTATGATTAATATATATCTATTTCATTTAAAAATAATACTTCTATTCAAATTTATCATCATAAAATCACAACATTTAAATAGTTATATTTATTTAGTTATGAAGGTGACAACTTTGACATTATTAAAAATAAAATTATATAAATGTAAAAATCTCATTTAAACAGCTCCAAATGGTCCCAAGGTCGACCCTTGGATTCTTACGGTATATATATACTCGACAAATAGGTTTTTGTAAAGTTTTTGGGCCCTTTTATGGGTATTATTACTTTAATAAAAACTATATTATTGATTTTTCACCATGTAAATAATTTCTCTATCATTAATGTATAAGCTATTAAGGTAATTAAATATTTCATAAAAATTACACATAATTTATCATACCAATTAAAAATATTTTATCTTTCAAATGATTATTTATAATCTAATTTATATTTTGTATAACCTTATATTAAAAATACTTTAATTGTTAAAGTTTGAGTGAGACATTTTTCACTTTCTTTTAAATAAAATGAACTAAAGGTCTTAATCACATCCATGTTTGTTCCAATAGATTCTATTTCGACCCAATTATGTTTTAGGATAAAATATAATCATCCAATTATATTAAGACAAGTGTTAGTGTAATTTTATAAAATTATATTCTCCCATAATTAACTGATTTACCTTTAACGATGGTAAATAAAATTTACCGTAGTTATTATTCATAGTGCCCCAGAATAAAAAGTTGCCGATTAAAATAATTTGGACCTAATGATTCCAAATATTGAATCCATTTTTCCAAATTAAAATCACAGATGTTGCAGAAATTACTTTAAAATTAAACTCGTTGTTAAGAAAACGAGGTTTTAAAAGATAAAACACTATAAAAGATTGAAATTATTTTACCTATGAATTAAAAGTAAAATCAATGATAATGAAATATATTATATTAAATGGTAAAAATATATTCTATTTATACTTTAAAACCATTCAATATTATAATGTAACCATATAAATTATTATGATGAAAAAAGTTGTTTTTAACTAAAATATAGCATGTTTTAACAATTCATTAAAATTTGAAAGTTATCTATATAATATGAAAATTTTATCTAAAGTAAATATTTATATCCTTATTCCAAATAATAATTATATTTTTTCAAATTGAACTTATAAACATTTCAAAAACTATATTTAATGTTTTTTCCCCATTAAAAGGCGGCAAAACATCATTTTTCGAAAAATACTTATTTTCCCTGAAAAATTTATTTTGTTCTCATACCATGTTCCAGAAAATATGTAAGTTGAATAATAATGTTATGAAATTCAAAATGTAGTTAATACTATTCATAAAGTCTTGTTCATAATAATATTATAACCATATATCTTTGTTTATTGAAACCGGGTATTGCGTACAACACACGCTATCGATGTAGTTTGCGATTCCGTGTAATGAAATCCAAGTCAGGGTTTCATGTAGTGCAAGAATGCTTTATTGTTGCATATAATAGAATCCAACCATATTTCATTTATACATTGAATATATATATATACACTCAATGTTTCGTAGATTAACTACTATGAAACAAAATTAAAATTGTGTGTAACACGATCCAAGAATAGTGTTGTGTATATTAGCAAGCTAATACGTTGTTGCGTATAGTGCAAGATAATATTTGTTTATCATACATCATAAGATATGAAAGAAATTAAAAATAATATATCTCTTAAAATCTCAAGGTGTTACATTCTACCCCCCTTAAAATGTATTTCGCCCTTGAAATCCGTCGGGGTTATAAATGGTTTACTACTTGAGAGTTCCTTTAATAGATACCCACATCATAAAAAGGAATAATAAAACATAATTTTAAAAAGGAATGTTAGAAACAAAATGGATACCCAAAGTAACTCATCTCTTGGGTTCCCACATAGGAGAATGTAGGTGAAAATATGGATATGGAAGAGAAATCTATGCATCAATTTCTGATGGAGAGTGGTAAAGAATATGGATATGAAAAAGACAACAGTCACACAACCATAAATTTGTGATGATATAAGGTACCATCTAAGTCATCAGATATGAGGGTACTAGGACAAGATTTTTGGTTTTCAATATCATTTCCCTAATGTTGAAGAATTTTTGAATTAAAATAAATACTTACTTGATTTTTGTACAATCTCACTGTTGTTCGTTCCTTGAACAATTTCCACTTCATCTCATAATGAAATGAAGTTGAATTTGTCATTCATGAAGTGTGACCAGATCATACGATAAAATGATAGGTCATTCCATCTGTCTCAAACATAAGTTTAGAAAAAGTTATTAAATATACATAAGTCCATAGATGGTAAGATTAATCGTATATGGTTCCAAAAATGGACTTATAATTCATCTATCATACCGCTTAAAAATATAAAACTAATTTCTACTAACTAGGGACTTCCAGTAGGATAGTGGTAGGAGATAAAGGCCTTTCGCACTTCGGTTGTGGGTTCAATTATTAAAACCTCGTCGGATGCGACGGGTTGTCTCTCGTTTTGCATGATATCCCTTTTCTTAAAACTATAAAATTATAACATTCCAGAAATAAAATCGAAAAAAGTTCTAGCCATGAAAAATATTAACTTATGTCCAACATAATCCATTCTAATGTTTAGGCTTCTACAAAATAATTCTATCCAATATCACAGTAAAATGAAAATAATTACCAGAAAAGGTCATATAACAAGAAAGTGAATACCATAATTTATCCCCCATATATCATAAGATGTATCTTTTTGGTCACATTCAAAACATGTGAATACTATAATCATGAATTCTCTTGAAACCTGAATTACCATAGAACCTTAGTGAAAACATCAATGTTGTCAAAAGTTAACTCTTTCCACATACCAAAATCCCAACATTTCAATATACTTAATCCATGATATCACTTTGTCCTTATATTAGTCATGAGCTAAATAATAATATCAAACATATTATTTTCTTCTTATCCCTTCATTATGAACATATCATCTGCTTTCAAAAATATATTTCAATCACATTTCATGGTTATCAGTACCATTCATCCACTACTTTAAATCATTGTTTTCCCAACACTTATATACCAATGGTTCAAAAGAACTATTGTTATATGTGTTCTTTGACAACGTTTTGCATGAACCATTGGTAAATAAGGATTTTAGATGTGCTTTCCCTATGGTTTCATCAGACGGTTGGGAAAGCATTGTTCTTTACCAGCAGTCCATAAAAACCGTTGGTAAAGATGGGATTTAGATGAGTTTTCCCGATGGTTTTTAATAACCATTGGCAAATAAACCCCAATTTCGACTAAGGCAGGCGACCCCCCCCCCCCCCCCCCGATTATAGAAGCTTTGCAGAAGCAGATGGCGCAACACCATAAGCATTTCCCGGCTCCAAGAATCCCTTGAGAAGCCCCATCAATGGTGCACCTTTTCTATACGATCATCTTCTAGGTTAGACTTCTTCCACATATTCTCAAGGATGTCCTTCGACCACTTCTCAAGGATATCATTCTATTCTCAAGGATATCGTTATTCCGTATTTCTAGGGATTATGGAATATTTTATGATTCACTACTCCAAGAATTGTGTACTCGAATCAATACATCGGTGTACACATTATCCAATTAATCTTTTCATTACACATATACATTTATAAGGATAGGGTGTCTCATTCATTTGTTCTAATGTTAAATATTCATAGTTTTGTTAATCATAATGATTCAAATATTATAGCTTCATGTATATGAACTCATA
Organism: Viscum album; assembly: GCA_963277665.1. NCBI lineage: Eukaryota > Viridiplantae > Streptophyta > Magnoliopsida > Santalales > Viscaceae > Viscum > Viscum album. The sequence continues at coordinate 282,752,290 of OY728153.1, read as the reverse complement.
AGAAATTTTTTGTTATAATTATTCTTAGTATTTCATGAAAATCACTCCTTTCATTAAGATCGTGTCAAACATGAAGATCTTATTCATATTAATTTTTTTACACTATGTGTATTACATAACAAGTATGAATCATGTTTCTATCAAAATCTATATATATATATAAAATGACACACTGTTCACTAATCCTTTGAACAATAGAGAATATAGACTATCTTCTTGATCTTTGAAAAATAGTATGTGGCCCAAAATAAGTCTTCTGTTTCTTTATGTTTTTTATTCGAATGGTTTTTCTATATTTTGTTTTTTGGGTTACACATTAGTTATCTCTTTCTATTTACTTACAGTTTTTTCATTGTCGGAAATTACACCCATTGAAGAGAGGCGGTGGAAAAAGATGATAGAAAATAATTGTTGCATGACAGATATGGTCATTCTTCCAATCATCCCTGCTGTGAGTATTTTATTAAAAATATATATATTTCAATAACTTATAATAACATGTGTTTATTTTTGTGTTAAACTTTTTTTCAGGATCTACCACCTAGATGAGAGTTATCCAATGAGGAGCCTGATATTGCTCCTAGTAAAAAGGCTGGTGGTATGAGGGGGGTGTCAGAGTTAGACGATCATCTGGTGGTCCCGGTACTGAGGCCAGTGGTTCGAGGGCTCATGGTGCGAGAGTTAGACGATCCACTGGTTGTACATGATTAGACTATTCTCGTACCATAGACGTATATTCTACACCCCGTTTTGATTCAGGTGTGTATTTATGGAAACATGGGATATTTAGGCCTCCGAGGATTTACATTACCAGTTGGCCAGACGTTTGTTCCATCATCTTTTGCTTCTGGTTCATTATCTCCAAGCTATTACATTCCACCTTCTTCAAATCCTCCTCTGACACAGTATGTGGCTGAGGAGCATACACTGAGGGACACTCCACCTGTATAGGATATTCCTTCAGCTTCTGCACATCCAATGAGGCCCATTGATCCGACTACCACAAGTTTATTTATATAACTCTAACAAATTTTATACCAACATTTATTTTTATTATAACATGTACTAATATTTTTTTTCATTAATAACTGATTCATATACTGATAGGATTCGGGGGAGGGGGCGTACTCGCTTGAGTGTAGTATGGAACTGCCAGACATAGTTGATGGTTGAATACAATGATGATGAACCGATGATTGATAAATCTGCGCAGGAATGTCAGGGGTTTTTGGTGACGATATCCAAATACTCCGACATCATTCTGGTCAGCCCTGTCTCTTGAGAACATCTGCCACACGATGTCAAGGATAATGCGTGGGCACAAATATCGGTTAAAAACTATTGGATTTAATGTAATATTTTTTTTGTATTTATATTAATTAATCTATTGGGTGTCATCTTCGGTTTAAATTCACTGATGGCGAAGGTGCCCGACCAGCACGTTTAAAGGAGCTAGGAGAGCTTTAGAGAGATTATAAGCATGAGCTGTATGTTGGCTGGTTTGATAGAGTGGGTACAGAGTTGGAGTCATTACCTATCGTGGATGACTTCCCGATAGAGCAATAGTGGCAAATGATTACCCATTGGGCGACTACCAAATTTAAGGTACTAATACCATTTGTGGTATTTAAATGACAGATTTCATTTTTTTCATTAATATTATTTATTTATTATTAAACATTATTTATAAATATTCTGAAAAAAACAAAAAAACAATGATTCAATGCAATACCTCCACCCTATGGGGAGCACAACTATGTCTAATCATGAGAGGCAGCTGGTACGATATAGTTGTTTATAATTTTTCGTTAGGACTTCCCATTTTTTTGTTTCCTATATAAGTTATGTGATTTATTGAATATTGAATATATGATTATACTTGCACTTTATATTGTTTCAATGTCATTACATATGCACAAATTGAATATTGAGGGACGTATCCCTCGAGCAAAATTGTTTTCCTCGAGTAGAAGTAAAAAAAGGGAACTGCGGTTAATGAACCGACACAAGAAAAGATTGTATGTTTTAATTTTTTTATTTCAAATTTTAATATATGTATATATTGAAATTTAATAATCTATTAATATTTTTGACAGGATTCTTTAGAGGCCCTTGAAGCCTAGGAGTCTGACAATTTATAGACACACGATCATATATATCATGTTTTTGGAGATGAGCACTCTGGTCGAGTATGGTGCCGACCTGGTAAGAATATAGTCCTAACGAGGTATTGGTCCTCTCCAGGTATCCATTCTAGTACCACCGAGTTGGAACAGGTCAAGGAGTATACAAGACAGTCTGATTAAAGGGTCACAGAGTTGGAAGAACAGGTTCAAACAAAAACACACTCCGCGTATTGTAAATGGCCAAAACATGGGTTTTATGGTCAAATGCATGACGAACGACATCAGAATGATTTAAAATAACATGAAAACTAACTAATTATTATTCTTGAGGTGTACAAGGAGAATGCACGTCATTCGGATGCACGGTTTGTGCGGAACGGTAGAAAATGTAATTTTTAGGTGTTTGGCGTGATTGAAAAGCATGCGTGGGGTGGTCGAAACCAAACGAACGACCTAGGAATGCCATTAAATTGGATAAAAACAAAGGGTGGATGAATTATCAAATGGTCGACTAGACGGAATGTATATTGAAGGAGTCGTGTGACCGCACTGGCTGAAAACGCACTTTGCCTGTCGTAAATTTCCAAAACATGCATTTAACGGTCAAATGCATGCCGAACAACATTGGAATGACTTAAAATCACTTTAAAACTCCATAGTTGTTATTATTCAGGTGTACAAGGAGACGAAACATCATTCGGACCTATGGTTTGAATGGCACGGCTGAATATGTGTTTTTTTGGTGTGTGGCGTGCTTGAAAAGTGTGCGTGGGGTCTTCGAAACCAGCCGAATGACCTCACAATTCAATGAAATCTGACGAAAAAAGAGGGTGTGTGAATTTTGAAATGGTTTGCTGGACGGCACGTCAATTTGAGGTGTCGTGTGACCGTGCTGGCTGAAAACACACTCCACGTGTCGTAAATGGCAAAAACATGCGTTTAATGATCAACTGCATGCCGAACGATATTGGAAAGACTTGAAATCATACGAAAGCAACCTAATTATTATTCTTGAGGTGTATGAGGAGACGTCACATCGTTTCAGACACGCGGTTTGCATGGCACAGCTGAATATGTGTTTTTTAAGTGTTTGGCGCACTTAAAAATCGTGCGTGGGGTGGTCAAAACTGGCCAAATGACCTCGGAATGCCAATAAATCAGACGAAAATAAAGGGTGGGTGAATTGGGAAATGGTCGGCTAGACGACACTTCAATCAAAGGTGTTGTGTGACCGCGCTGGCTGAAAACGCACTCCGCGTGTCGTAAATGGCCAAAACATGGGTTTTACGGTCAAATGTATTCCAAACGACATCGTAATGACATGAAATCACACATAAACACCTTGATTTTTATTCGTGAGGTGTACGGGGAGACGAAATGTCATTCAGACGGGCAGTTTGAGCAGCACGGCTGAATATATGTTTTTAGGTGTTTGGTGTGCTTGTAAAGCGTGCGTGTTGTGGTCGAAACCAGACGAAAGACCATATAATTCCATGAAATAAGAAAAAAACAAAGGGTGGTTGAATTGTGAAATGGTTGGCCAGACTGCACGTCAATTGGAGGTGTCGTGTGACCGTGCTGGCCAAATATGCACTCCGCGTGTCATAAATGGTCAAAACATGCGTTTAACGATCAAATGCATATCGAACGACATCAAAATGACATGAAATCACATGAAAACAATCTAATTATTATCGTGAGGTGTACGAGGAGAAGAAACATCATTCAGACGCATAGTTTGCACGTCACGGCTGAATATGTTTTTTTGGTGTTTGGCGCGCTTGAAAAGCTAGCATGGGGTGGCCGAAAAAGGACGAACGACCTTACAATGCCATGAAATTGGACTAAAACAAAGGGTTGGTGAATTGTGAAATAGTCAGCCAGACGGCACGTCAATCAGATGTGTCGTGTGACCGCGCTGGCCGAAAATGCACCTCGCGTGTCATAATTGGCCAAAACATGCGTTTAATGGTCTAATGCATGCCGAACGATATCGGAATGACTTTAAATCACAAAAAACGCCCTAATTATTATTCAAGTGGTGTAAGAGGAGACGACGCATCATTCGGACCTACGGTTTGTGCGGCATGGCTGAATATGTGTTTTTTAGGTGTTTGGCGTGCCTGAAAAGCGTGCATGGGGTGGTCGAAACTGGTCTAACGACCTCCGAATTCAATGAAATCATACGACAACAAAGGGTGGTTGAATTATGAAATAGTCGGCCAGACGACATTGTTTCCGACGCTTTCTCCGGGGCGCGCGCATCCGTCTGCGGGGAGGACACGCTGCTTGTGGCCCCGCATTCCTGCTTTCCAAAGGCGGGTGACATCCGTTCCTTGTTCAGGGACATCTGATCCTTGATCGAAACCTGGATGATGGGATGTCGGTTCTTCCTTCCGTGGATTCCTCCTCGGAGCTCATCACCTAGTCCGGGTCTCCCTCGTAGATTTAAGACGTGCTCATGAATCTCATTCCTGGTGCCATATCATCATGGACGTCGGTTAATTACACTACCTCTGCGTGGACATTCCATGGGGTCCTGACATGGTAGTGACCTTCAGTCGGAGTAGGCGGCAACATCAGGCATGTCGAGGCATCTCTGGGTGCGTGGACATAGGGGAACCTGTATTCTTCTTCATAAGAGGGCGTCTCAAGGGTGCAGAACCCGAGGCATCCCGCGTCAGATGCAGGGAATCATACGCCATCTGAGGTTTCCCCAGCTTCCAATGTTTATCCTGGGGAATGCCGCGAGTTTAACATCTTTCGGAGACGGTTACGCCAAGGGCGTGCCTTCTGAGGTTTTCCTCAGGCTTCTCATGTTTAACACGAGGTAGGTCGCGAGTTTAACGTTTTGCGGAGACAGTTACACCGGGGGCGTGTCTTCTGGGGTTTTCCTCAGGCATCCCATGTTTAACACAAGGTAGGCCGCGAGTTTAACGTCTTGTGGAGACGGTTACACCGAGGGTGTTTCTTCTGAGGTTTTCCTCAGGCATCTCATGTTTAACACGAGGTATGCTGTGAGTTTAACGTCTTGCCGAGACGGAATGAGAGTGATCAGAACGTCCCATAGAGACGGATCATACTGTTATATCCCAAGGAGGGAACACCTGGGAGATGAATGGATCAGGATGCCCAATGAGGACGGATCCATGGTGGTGCGCCCCATGTAGGGGAGAATTCACACCATGGCTGATCTAAACACCACTGAGGGCGGATCAAGGAGAGTGCACCCTAAAATGGGAGACACCAGGGTTTACCATCCGATGGGATTGAGCCTCATGGAGGTTTTCTACGTACCCTGTGTAGAGGACAGAGATAAAAACCCGCGTAGTTCAAAGGGGTGATGGACCGGGGTGTACACAAAGGACAATGACCCGGAGACATGCTGGGGATTATGCATAGATATCTGCCAGGGTGCCGCAGGGGGGCAACGCTGGTGTATGAATGGCATGATCTCACCGGGATGTGGCGGCCCGGGTAAGAATCAGGACGGGTGGTGGATGGATTAATGAAATGGTGGGGCGATGAAATGGAAACATCATAAGGGCGACGGTGTAGTTGGTCTTGAGCCTCGAAGAGGCTTCCTACGTATCCCCATGGAAGGGAATCAAAGTCCACGTAGTTCGGGATGGATTGGGGCTTACGCAAGGGTGCTGCCCGGGTGCCGCTAGGGTGCGACAATGGTGAATGGGGCCTGTGCTCTGAGGCGGCCCACAATGGCAGTATGGGGCTTACGCTCTGAGGCAGCCCATTGTGGTATGGGGCTTACGCTCTGAGGCGACCCAAAGTGGATATGGGGTTTACACTCTGAGGCGGCCCACAATGGCGGTATGGGGCTTGCACTCTGAGGCAGCCCATTGTGGTATGGGGATTATGCTCTTAGGCGGCCCAAAGTGGATATGGGGCTTACACTCTGAGGCGGCCCACAATGGCGGTATGGGGCTTACGCTCTGAGGCGGCCCATTGTGGTATGGGGTTTACACTCTGAGGCAGCCCATGGTAAATAGTGAACTGAAGTGAAGAGGTCGGAACAACTGGATGGTGGGCTTGAACCTCGTGGAGGCTTCCTACAAATCCCCGTGGCAGGGAATCAAAGTCTGCGTAGTTCGGGATGGATTGGGGCTTATGCAAGGGTGCTGCCCGGGTGCCGCTAGGGAGCGGCAATGGTGAATGGGTCCTGCGCTCTGAGGTGGCCCACAATGGTGGTTTGGGGCTTACGCTCTGAGGGGGCCCAATGTGGTATGGTGCTTACGCTTTGAGGCGGCCCATGGTGGTATAGGGCTTACGCTCTGAAGCGGCCCAAAGTGGATAGCGAACCGACGTGAAGAGGTCGGGACAACTGGTTGGTGTGCTTGAACATCGTGGAGGCTTCCTACGTATCCCCGTGGTAGGGAATCAATGTCCACATAGTTTGCTGGGATGGGGCTTACGCTCTGGGGCAACCCATTGAGGATGTCATGGTCGATGCGCGTTCTAATCCCACGTGACTCATGCTCGGTGTGGGAAACAAGAGGCAGCTGGGACCAGACGATTACATCGCGGAGGGCGCGTCCGTGAGAAGCAGAGTGGGGCTTACACTTTGAGCTGTCCATGGTGTCTTCCTCATGTCTGTCCATGAGGGAATCCCAACTCACTAGCGGGTTGAGGTAATCACTAATGCGGTAGTGCACAAGCGAGATAATTCCAAGGGCATTGGAATCTATCCCATGAAAGGGAGATGAAAATTGTGAATCACATGCCCAATATTCAGAACTTCGTGAGATTGGCATGGTGGTGGAGGATAAATGTTGACCGTGGAAGAAATGCAACATCCATATCATGTTATCCAGAAATGATGAAAACAAATGAGGGCTGACCGCTGACCATGTCCGCAACACGGGGCCTAACTCAAATATCGTCGATCAGTCTTCCGGAACGTTGGCCCAGGACAGCAAGCGGACCATAGGTCGAGCATCCATACTGTTAGGGGGTCCCTCCAGACGTGATCAGTCTTCCGGGGCATTGGCCCAGGATAGCAGGCGGACCAAAGGTCGAGCATCCATACTGTTAGGGGTCCCTCCAGACTTCGAAGTGAGTGACGATTCGAACGAAGGACACGCAAAGCGTGAGGTGGAGTGATGGAATGTTTTAATGGATTCCAATGCTCTTGAAACTACGCCAATGTAATCATGGAATTAGGCATCTTATGCTTAGCGCACAAGGCATCTCTTATTTAAAACAAGAGGCATCCTATGTTTGGCACATAGTGATTAAAATAGTTTATATTCATGTAGATAGGACTACTGGCGTCTCATGATTGGAGCATAAGGAATCTCTCATATAGGGCAAGAGGCATCCTATCATTTGTTAGATATGGAGTAGTACAGTTTATAGTCATGTCGATAGGACTACTGGCGTCTCATGCTTGGAGCATAAGGCATCTCTCGTTAGAAGCGAGAGGCATCCTATGTTTGGCACATAGGGATTACTACAGTTCATAGTCATGTAGATAGGACTACTGGTGTCTCATGCTTGAAGCATAAGGCATCTCTCGTTAGAAGCGAGAGGCATCCTATGTTTGGAACATAGGGATTACTACAGTTTATAGTCATGTAGATAGGACTACTGGCGTCTCATGCATGGAGAATAAGGCATCTCTCGTTACAAGCGAGAGGCATCCTATGATGGGCACATAGGGATTACTATAGTTTATAGTCATGTAGACAGGACTACTGGCGTCTCATGCTTGGAGAATAAGGTATCTCTCGTTAGAAGTGAGAGGCATCCTATGTTTGGCACATAGGGATTACTACAGTTTATAGTCATGTTGATAGGACTACTGGCCTCTCATGCTAGGAGCATAAGGCATCTCTCATACAGGGCAAGAGGCATCCTATCATTTGTTAGATAGGGAGTACTACAGTTTATAGTCATGTAGATAGGACTACATCCATAAGGCTCCTAGAAAGACTGGTGTTGGGACTTACGCAAGGGAGGCCCATGGTGGTTCATCCTGACATGAGAGCCAGGGGATAGGGTTTGACAGAGCTGCCTGAGGAATGGTTCGACTCAAGGTACTAGGGGGAAATGATGATGAGAATCTCAACTCACGACATAAGAAATGAACCAAGAGGAATATGTCAACTCAAGGTGTTTGGAAGCGTGCCGAGGAGTATCTCAAATCATGGTATTCCCTAGGGGGAAGGTGGCTGCGCATAAGGGCGCAATGGAAAACCTCGACGTCCCGGCCTGAGATGTTCGCGGTGCGACTCTCCATTTTTCATGGGGGTCTGGGACGGTTGCGAAGGGACCAGCCCAGAGAGCCGAGACCGCAACCCAGCACTGACCCCGAGCGGGGGTGCGGGGGCGCAGGCCCCGCGGTATGGACCAACGGGTGTGGGCCTGAACACTATTGTGCAAGGCAGGAATGCACGCAATTGAGGCTGATGCGCGAGAAACACCGGGTCGGCGCGCAATAGGTGCGGCGGGCGCGCAATACCGGATGCGAGCGCGGGATAGGGTGCGGCACGCGCAATTGCAGTGGCAGACGTGCAATATGCGGCTGGGCGCGCAATAGCGGTGGTGGGAGTACAAAAGCGGCTGCGGGCACGCAATATGTGCCTACACTCGCAATAGCGGCGGTGCGCACAATAGCGGCTACGGGCGCGCAATATGCGGCGGCGCGCGCAATATGCGGTGGCACGCAGAATAGCGGCTGCGGGTGCGCAATATGCGGCGACACGCGTAATAGGACCGGTGCTGCACTGGCGTGGGAAATATCGGGCTCAGCGGAACTGTTGCATGCAAAAATTATGAGTTGCGCGGAAAACTGGGCAGGTTGGCCCTTTTTCGCGCAAAACTAATGTTCTGCGCCTCGGAGGGGAGTTTTCCACACGGGCGTGGAAACTGCGGACATACGGACATCAGAGCGGCGGCTGACCTCCGGGGCGTCGTCTCTCCAAGGGGGTGCCCTATTATTTATAAGTAGAACCTGGAAGCCAGTGCGCGGAAAATTCCGCGCGCGTGATGTGTTTTCCGCGCGCCGGGCACCGCGCGAAGAATTCCACGCGGGCAAAGGCGGTGTGTGGAAAATTGCACGCGGGCAAAGCGCTGCACCTAAAATTCTGCACGCGCAAATATGGGCGCATAATATTACGCGTGCACACATGCTTTTCCACACGGAACTCCTTTTTTACGCGCAAATCCATACCTCGCCCCGAAACCGTCATGGATGGCCATCCCCAACAGTCCATCTTCAAACATCCATAACTTCTGATCCGTAAATCAGTTTGGGCCCCACGACCAGTCAAATCAAAGCTTGCAGAACGAGATACGCTCTGGTATCATCTATGGGGACGTTTGGAAAATTTAGGATGCGTTTTCATGGGTCAACAGACATGTTAATCGGAGGTGTCGTGTGACCGTGCTGGCCGAAAATGCACTCCGCATGTCATAAATGGCCTAAAAATGCATTTCACTGTCAAATGCATGCCGAATGACATCAAAATGACTTGAAATCACACGAAAATAGCCTAATTATTACTCGTGAGATGTACGAAGAGACGAAACATAATTCGGACGTTCGGTTTGCACAGCACGGTGAATATGTGTTTTTAGGTGTTTGGTGCCTTTGAAAAGCATTAGTGGGGTGGTCGAAACTGGACAAACTACCTATGAATGTAATGAAATCAGACGAAAACAAAGGGTGGGAGAATTTTGAAATGGTGGGCTAGACGGCACGTCAATCAGAGGTGTCGTGTGATCGCACTGGCTGAAAACGCACCCCGCTTGTCCTAAATGGACAAAACATGCATTTGACGATCAAATGCAATCCGAATGACATCGGAATGACTTGAAATCACACGAAAACACCCTAATTATTAATTCTGAGGTGTATTAGAAAATCACACACCATTCAGACGTACGTCTTTTGCGACACGGCTGAATATGTGTTTTTAGGTGTTTGGTGTGCTTGGAAAACATGTGTGGGGTGGTCGAAACCGACCGAACGACCATAGAATGCCATGAAATCGGACGAAAAAAATGGTGTGTGAATAGTGAAATGGTCAGCCAGACAGAACATCAATCGGAGGTGTCGTGTGACTATGTTGGCCGAAAATGCACTCCGCATGTCGTAAATGGCCAAAACATGGGTTTTACTGTCAAATGCATTCTGAACGACATCTAAATGACTTGAAATAACACAAAAACACCCGAATTATTATTTTTGTGGTGTACAGGGAGAGGGAATGTCATTTGGATGCACAGTTTTAACAACACGACTGAATATTTTTTTAGGTGTTTGGCGTGCTTGAAAAGCGTGCGTGGGGGGGGGTCAAAACTGGACGAACGACCTCGGAATGTCATGAAATTAGACGTCAACAATGGGTGGGTGAATTGTGGAATGGTCATCCATAGGTCTTTATTCCAGTTTATTGGTATTTTGAGGTCGTTCGGCAAGTTTTTACCACCCCACACATGATTTTCAAGCCATGCAAACCACACAGCCAAACAACACGTCAATCGGAGGTGTCGTGTCACCGCGCTAGCCGAAAACGCACTCCGCATGTCGTAAATATTCAAAACATGCGTTTAACGGTAAAATGCATGTCAAACAACATCATAATGACTTGAAAGATCAAGAAAACTGCACGGTGTGCACGGGGAGATGAAATGTCATTCAGACGTGCAGTTTGCGCGGCACGAATGAATATGTGTTTTTAGGAGTTTGGCGAGCTTGAAACCCATGCATGGGGTGGTCAAAACCAGACCAACGACCTCATAATTCCATGAAATCAGGAAAGAAAAATGTGTGGGTGAATTGTTAAATGGTCGGCCAAACGACACGTCAATCGGAGGTGTCGTGTGACCGCGCTGGCCAAAAACGCACTTCGCATGTCGTAAATGGCCAAAATATTCATTTACCGATGAAATGCATGCCGAACGACATCAGAATGACTTAAAATCACACTGAAACACCTTAATAATTATTTGTGAGGTGTACGAGGAGACAGGATGCCCTTGGGACATGCGGTTTGCATGGCACAGTTGAATATGTGTTTTTTAGGTGTTTGACGCGCTTGAAAAGCATGTGTGGGGTGGTCGAAACTGGACGAACGACCTCAGAATGCCAAGAAATCATACGAAAATAAAGGGTGGGTGAATTGTGAAATGGTCGGCCAGACGACATGTCAATCGGATGTTTCATATGACCGCATTGGACAAAAACATACTCCATGTGTCGTAAATGGCCAAAACAGGCGTTTAACGGTCAAATGCATTCCAAACAACATCGGAATGACTCTAAATCACATGAAAACACCCTAATTATTATTTTTTTTGTGTAAGAAAAGGCAACACATCATTCGGACCCACGGTTTGTGTGGCATGGCAGAATATGTGTTTTTTAAGTGTTTAGCACGGTTGAAAAGCAAGAGTGGGGTGGTCGAAACTGGCCGAATGACCTCAGAATGCCATGAAATCAGCAACAACAAAGGGTGGGTAAATTTTGAAATGGTCTTCCAAAAGGCACGTCAATTGGAGGTGTCGTGTGATCATGTTAGCTGAAAATGATCTCCGTGTGTTGTAAATGGACAAAACATGCATTTAACGGTCAAATGCATGTCGAACGACATTGAAATGACTTGAAATCACACCAAAACAACTTAATTATTATTTTTGAGGTGTAGAAGGAGATGAAACATCATTTGGACTCACGGTTTGCGTAGAATAGCTGAATATATATTTTTTAGTTGTTTGGCATGCTTGAAAAGCATACGTGGGGCGGTCGAAACCAGCCGAATGACCTCATAATTCCATTAAATCAGACGACAAAAAAGGGTTGGGTGAATTGTGAAATGGTTAGATAGACAACACGTCGATCGGAGGTGTCGTGTGAACGCACTGGCTGGAAACTAACTCTGCATGTCGTAAATGGCCAAAACATGGGTTTTATGGTCAAATGCCTATCAAACAACATCAGAATGAATTGAAATCACACGAACACACCCTAATTATTATTCATGAGGTTTCCAGGGACATGAAAAGTCATTAGGATGTGCAGTTTGCACGGTACGACTGAATATGTGTTTTTTTGGTGTTTGGCGCGCTTGAAAAGCGTCCGTGGGTGGTCAAAACTGGCCGAACGACATTAGAATTCCATGAAATCAGAAGACAGAAAAGGGTGGGTGAATATTGAAATGGTTGGCTAGAAGACACGTTTATCAGAGGACTTGTGTGACTGCGGTGGCCGAAAAAGTACTCTACGTTTCGTAAATGGCCACAACATGTGTTTTACGGTCAAATGCATACCGAACGACATTAGAATATCTTTTAATCACCCTAAAATACCCTAATTATATTTCTGAGGCATATGAATAGACGACACGTCATTCAAACCCATGGTTTGCGCGGGACAAATGAATATGTGTTTTTAGGTGTTTGGCGTGCTTGAAAAACGTGTGTTGTCACGACCCGTCCTCGGGGCCCGTGCCGTGACTACCCCAAGCCCGCCTTCCATAGGCCAGGGGCTGGCGACTAGCACCAAGGCGTAAAATCCCAGTAAACAGGGAAGGCATTGCCTTTATAAGTAACAACCACACAGAGTCAGCAAGCGGAAAGTAAAGTGCAGAAAAGTAAAGGGGCCGGAAATACAAGCCCAACTGTAAAGTACAACTGAAAAGTAAAGTACAGCAACTGAAGAAAAGACGGCGGCCTCGTGTCGTCCACTGGCAATCCCACCTGAAGGGTGGGTACAGATAGCCTCCAGGCTCCTCGGGTCCCACGTCCGCTCCGAGCACGTCCCGCCCAGTGGTCCACCTCCAGGTACCGTCCTGCTCCACGCCCCAACCGTGATCAGCGCTGTCCGTCGTCTGCAACCAACACAACAAGGTGCGGGCATAGCCCGTGCAGGGGTGAGTACAAGCTACTCAGTAAGGACCCCGAGACCCCCGAAGGTCTCCCGAAATCCACAAAGGATTTAGCACAAAAAGAAAGATGCAATCACGAAGTAACATCTGACTCGACTTAGGTATATGCCCATACATATACCTAAGTCCCCAATTCTAGCTCTGCTCACGAGCTCAAGAACAACTCAATCCACAAAGGAAAGCAAGACTCAAATCCACAAGGAGAGTAAACAGTAAAATCCACATAGGATAGTTCAACACAATCCACAAAGGAGAGTAACATACGATTCAGCTCAACCAGGTATACTTTTTCAGATGACGTCAAAGATGATCACTGATCCATCTAAGTCGTCGGACCCACAAAGGATCGATAGGTACTAACCCCCGCAGAAGACCCACACAGGATCGGGCTCACACAGAACCTGTAGGCAGTGGCTCACACAGAACCGTTAGTAAGGACCCACATAGGATCGGGCTCACACAGAACCTGTAGCACTGATCCACGTAGGATCGCTGAGTGCAGTAGTCGACGCAGTCCACTGAGGATCTCTGCACAGTCGTCGCCGCAGTCCACGAAGGATCTCTGCTCTGCCGTCGTCGCAGTCCACGAAGGATCTCTGCTCTGTCGTCGAAGTCACAGCCAGCGCTAGGGTTCCCGCACAAAGCGAGCTCGTTTAGGAGGGTCCGCTCCACGAGCTGAGAGGCTGATACATCAACTGACACGTAGTCCGAAGTTGATGTATCCAAAAGTTCCGTATCGACAACAGGATCTCAACGCAACAGACGGCGCGTCAATCGGACGCCCGGTCTGAGAGTTATTGGCATTTTCGTCCCAGGGGCCCGGTTGGTTTTTAGGGCAAAACCAACCCGACCGTACTCCGCCTGTATCTGATCCTCGGGCGGAGTATGCCAAAAGTTCCGTCTCACTTAGAGGAAACTACCACAGCTGACGGTACATCGTTCGGACGTCCGTAGCTCAAGTTATGAGCGTTTCCGCTCCGAGGGCCCGGTTGGTTTCGTGTACGAACCAACCCGACCGAACCCAAAGTCTTCCGAAACCTTGAGTATAATATACCGAAACGACCGTCTCGATCCAAGGATCGCGTAGCCGCTGACGGTTCGTCAATCGGAGGTCCCAGGCCCAAGATATGGGCAAAAGACCGAAGAGGGCCCGAAACGGGGGTTCTGGGCCCGGGGCGACCCGGCCCGAACCCCCCCTGGGGTCGGCCGAACCGGGTCGGCCCGACCCGGCCTGGGCGCGGCCCGGCCGACCGGACCGGCCGGCTCGGCCGGCGCGGCTTGGCCAGCCGCGCGGGTGGAAGGCCGCGGGCGCAGCCCGCGGTCGAGGGAGCCGCGGCCCGCACGCGGGCCGCGCGGGTGGTCAGCGGACGCGGCGCATTGCCGCGTCCCGACCGGGGGGACCGGACCCACGGACCGCGGGTCCGCTGGTTCGCCGCCGCCGCGGCCGAGCCGCGGCGGATTCCTCCGGCGGCGCGCCGGGCGCCGCCGCCCCCGGTCGCCGGCGCCGCCGCCTCCTTCCGCGGGCCGCCGGAGATGCTCCGGTGGCCCGATTTGCCTCTCGTCTGCGCCGATGACCCTCCCGGATGCCGACCTTCACTGCGGAAACAACGGATCGCCCCTGCCGCACGGTTTGTCGTTGTCCGCCATATCCGCACAACAAAAGAGATCGACGGAGAGTTGCCGGGTCTTGTTCGTTAGACCCGCACCCTCCGCGTTAGCCATAATCAACGGGAGAAAAGAAAACGATGATCAACACATGATCCAACAATTTTATTTAAAGATAAAATTGTTCTTTTGAAACCGGCTTTTTAAATTTTCAAGAACGTTCAAGAGAAAATTTAAAAGGGGTAACTTTTCCAAAATAAATCCCTACCTCGCAGCTGTTGTTGCCGAACGGGGGATCGTCGCGGGATTGCTCGTCGCGGAAGAAGGAGATCGTCGCGTCGTCGCGGTATCCGGCGTCGCGTCGCCAATCTCCGGATCAAGAACAAACGGATTTAATTAATTAAATCCGTTGTTATTGAAATTAAGAAGGGAGAAATTTAGAAGTTTCGATTCTCACCTTTAACCGCCGATCGCAGGTTCGCTGCGGAAGAAGAGGCACCGAAGAAGAAGAAGAAGAAGGTCGCGGAAAAGCTGTTGACGTCGCGGATCGTGCGTCGTCGGATTCCGGTTCCGGCGTTCTTCGCGTTCTTCGCGTTCTTCGCGTTCTTCGCGGAGAGGGTGGAGGCTCAGAGGAATTGCACAACGATAGCAATCCTCCAAAATGGACAAGTTTGTCTATTTTATTATTTTGCCAACAAACGTAAAACGCATAAGTAACGACCCAATTAATTCACGAAGAAACAGTCCATTTAATTCACGAAATAAACCGCCCAATTAAATGGTCTGTTAAGAATTAAAGAAAACGCGTCGGTTGACTTTTCAGTTACTTTGACGGGTTTTCGCGGGTGCGTTACTTAGCGAAAGAAACGGCGGGGCTCGTGCGGGCCCTGCCTCACAAATATCCTACCAAGAGGGTAGGATATTTCTGGATAGCATCCTATCCAGTTCAACTTAGTTCAAGTCGTCTTTAAGTGACTTTAAGTGGCTTCCAAGCAGTTTAAGTGAAATAAAATAAAGTTGTCGCACAAACTTTATTTTATTTCTGACTTAAAGCCGCAAAATTTAAAAACCACGTCTGAGCAAACGCAACTCCGGAAGAGGCGTTTCTAAGCAAATACCGGCGCTGCGATTTCATCGGTGCCCTCAGAATTTGATTCCGGGCACCGGTTCAAAATATAGAAAAACCCGCTCGTCCGTTCACTGAACGTACCCGAGCCAAACTTCGGAAATTGATTCCGGGCACACCGGGCCTCGGAATCAGGTGCCGTCTGAAGCTGCGCTTTTGTAAAATTCCAAAGAAAATTAAGAAAAAAATTTCCTTGAAATTTGCGGGTCTTTACATTACTCCCACCTCAGGGCTTTACGTCCCCGTAAAGATACATCAAAACTAGGGGAACAAATGGGGGTACTGAGCACGCATCTGAGCCTCCCGCTCCCAAGTGCTCTCCTGGAGGTTCTCGTGCTGCCATCTGACGCGCACAAGAGGAATCGACCGCCCACGTAGGACCCGCTCCTGTCGATCCTCGATCTCCACTGGGACCTCCGCAAAAGTCGCCCCATCGTCCACGTCCAGCTCCCCAAAGTCGATGATGTGCGTCGGGTCGTGCACGTATCTCCTCAGCTGAGACACGTGAAAGACGTCGTGCACCCGGTGCAACTGAGGTGGTAGAGACAGGCGATAAGCCACCTCTCCTATCCTGCTGAGGACCTGGAAAGGCCCGATGAAGCGTGGAGACAACTTGCCGCCTCGGCCAAATCTCCGTAAACCACGTCGAGGTGAGACACGCAAAAAGACGTGGTCGCCATCCTCGAACTCTAGTGGCCTCCGCCTCCTGTCAGCATATGACTTCTGCCGGCTCTGAGCTGTCCTCATCCTCTCCTGGATGATCTGGACCTTCTCTGTCGTGGCTCGGACCATCTCTGGTCCCACGAGTGCTGACTCCCCAGGGTCTGTCCAGCACAACGGTGATCTGCAGGGTCTGCCGTACAACGCCTCGTATGGTGCCATCCCGATGGTGGAGTGGTAGCTGTTGTTGTACGCAAACTCCACCAAGGGTAGGTGGTCCTCCCAGCTGCGACCAAAGTCGACAACACATGCACGGAGCATGTCCTCGAGTGTCTGTATGGTCCTCTCCGTCTGACCATCCGTCTGAGGGTGGAAGGCTGTGCTCAGATGGAGCCGCGTCCCGAACGCCTCCTGCAACCCCTTCCAGAGCCGGGAAGTGAAACGAGCAACTCGATCGGAGACGATAGATGATGGCACACCGTGAAGCCGTACGATCTCCTGGACGTAAAGACGTCCCAAGCTCTCCACTGAGCCCTGCTCTCTGATGGGTAAGAAGTGTGCCGACTTGGTGAGTCGGTCGACAATCACCCAAATGGAGTCGTGACCTCTGGAAGTACGTGGAAGTCCAGTCACGAAGTCCATAGATATGCCATCCCGCTTCCACTCCGGGACCTCCAAGGGCTGTACCAAACCTGCTGGTACCTGATGCTCTGCCTTCACCTGCTGGCAGGTGAGGCATCGTGAAACGAACTCTGCCACAGCTTTCTTCATGCCCGGCCACCAGTGCTGTCGTCTGAGATCCTGGTACATCTTCGCCACTCCGGGATGTACCGCCAAGGGAGAAGTGTGAAACTCTCTCAGCAAATCCTCTCGTAAAGCAACTGGTACGAAGGTACGCCCCCTGAAAAGGATGTCGTGCTCTACTCCAAGGGAGAAACCATCAGGCGCCTGACCTGAGGATATCAGTGCACGCCGGGTCTCACAGTCAGCGTCCCCACGCTGAGCCTCTCTGACCCGCTGTAGAAGTGGAGGAGAGACTGTGAGAGACTGAAGAAAGGCTGCTCCGTCTCTATCCACGAAGGATATCTGCAAGGAGGCTAGCTGCTCTGTCGCCTCCTCAAGCAGCTGAATGCCCGTCCTCCTGCTGAGGGCATCGGCTACCACGTTCCCCTTCCCAGGAGTATAGACTATCTCAAAGTCATAGTCCTGGAGGAACTCAAGACATCTCCGCTGTCTCAGGTTCAGGTCCTTCTGAGAGAAGATATACCTGAGACTCTGGTGGTCAGAAAAGACTGTGAAGCGCTCGCCCATCAGATAGTGCCGCCATGTCTTCAGAGCGAAGACCACTGCTGCTAACTCCAGGTCATGAGTGGCGTAGTTCTGCTCATGCGGCCTCAACTGACGTGATCCGTAGGCGATCACGGCCCGCTCCTGCATCAGGACGCACCCGAGTCCAGTCCCTGACGCATCGCAGTAAACTACGTATCCAACTCCCTCCTCAGGCAACCTCAAGATAGGTGCGCTGGTCAACCTCTGCCTCAGCTCCTGGAAGCTCTGCTGACATCTGTCTGACCACACGAAGGGTTTCCCCTTCTTCGTCAACGCTGAGAGTGGTGCCGCAACTCTGGAGAAGTCTGGCACGAATCTCCGATAGTATCCGGCTAGGCCCAAGAAGCTCCGCACCTCTGTCACGCTCTTGGGTGGCTCCCAAGCTAGCACTGCCTCGATCTTCGCGGGATCCACTGCAACTCCCGCCTCATAGATGACGTGTCCCAAGAAATGGACCTCACGTAACCAGAACTGGCATTTTGAGAGCTTGCCATAAAGCTGGTGCTCTCGGAGCGTGTCTAGCACAACTCGCAGGTGGTAGGCATGCTCCTCCTCAGTCGTCGAGTATACCAAAATGTCGTCAATGAAGACCACGACAAAACGGTCGAGGTATGGCTGGAAGATCCTGTTCATGAGGCTCATGAACACTGCTGGAGCATTGGTTACGCCGAACGGCATAACCAAGAACTCATAATGGCCATACCGACACCTGAAGGCCGTCTTCTGCACGTCCTCGTCTCGAACTCTGAGCTGATGATAGCCTGACCGGAGGTCTATCTTTGAGAACCACCGCGCTCCCTTGAGCTGATCGAAGAGGTCATCAATCCGTGGCAGCGGATACTTGTTCCTCACTGTCACCTGGTTCAGGCGACGATAGTCGACACACAGTCGCAAGCTCCCGTCCGCCTTCTTGGCGAACAAAATCGGGGAAGCCCAGGGTGAAACACTGGGTCGGATAAACCCCTTGCTCTGCAAGTCCTCCAACTGTACCCGCAGCTCCCGAAACTCGGCGGGGGCCATCCGATATGCTGGAGTAGATATCGGGGCTGTCCCGGGGTACAAGTCGATGTAAAAGTCTACCTCTCTACGAGGAGGTAGCCCTGGAACGTCGTCGGGAAAGATGTCTACGTACTGGTCCACCACTGCAGGAAAAGCTGGACTCCGCACGTCCACTGCTCCTAGGATGAGGCTAGCCAACTGATGAGAGATGGGCTGCACTCTCCTCCGCGGAAGCCCATCCTGTGCTGCAAAGGTTCCCTTCTCGCCGGTGAAGGTAAACCTGCTCCCGTCGGTGCGAACACATCGCACCTTGCGCCTAAAACAGTCGATCTGGGCATGAACCGTGGATAGCCAATCCATGCCCAAGATGACGTCGTAAGGCCTCGACGCCGCTACAAGGAGATCCCAGCCGAAGCTCTCGCCTCCTAGAGTAAGCTCACACTGCCGGCACCAGTGCGTAATCGTCGAGTCTGCTCCCGTAGGAGTCTCTAGCCGTAAGGATCGAGCCAACGGCTCAGTCGGAATCTCCGAGCTCCGAACAAGGGCAGAGGCTATGAAAGAGTGACTCGCTCCTGTGTCTATAAGTACTGCAGCAAGGGTGGAATAGACACAGATCGTACCTCGAATCATCTCTGGCATGTCGGGGTCGTAGGCCTCCACTGCCTGGAGCTGGGCCTGTCCTTGCCCGCCAGCTCCCTGTGGTCGAGGTGGCCCTCCTGGTGGTGGTGGGGGTAGAGCCTGGAAGCGTCGCCCACCACCTGCTGCTCGGCCAGCTCCTCTGCCTCGTCCGCCTCCTCCCTGCGGACCGCCACGGTCGACCCTCTGCCTCTGCCTGGGTGGCCCCTCCACCGTCTGCTGCTCCTCTGATCGGCGAGTCGGGCAGTCACGAGCCATGTGACCCTGCCCGCCGCAAGAGTAGCACAACCTGCCTCTCGAAAGGCTGGCACTCCGCTGTGTGCCTCGTACTGCTGAGCCGGTGTCCTGAGGCCGTCTGCGTGGGGGTCTGGTCTGCCTGGACCCGTGAGTCATCCGTCGGCTACCTGCTGCCGAAGACTCAGCTACCTGCCGCCCTACGCTAGGTCTCGCCGCTGAAGAAGGCTCTGCCAGGAAGCTCTCGATCAGGAGGGCTCGCTCCAGCACTCCCGCCTGGGTCGGAATGCTGAGGGAGATCAGCGACGCCCGAATCTCCTGTCGCAAGCCCTACTCGAAGGTCCGGGCCCGGAAGAAGGGGTCCAGTACCATGTCGGTCGAGTAGCGAGATAGGTCCGTGAACCTCGCTGCGTACTGAGCGACCGTCATGCTGCCCTGGCGCAGCTGGAGAAGCTCCTGGATGCGCACCGCTCGGAGGGTGGCCGGGACGAAATCAGAGCGGAAGAGGCTCTCGAAGTCCGTCCAGAGCAGGGATGCCTCATCGTGAACCTGGAGCATCAGGCTCCACCATCGTCCTGCCGCCGCCTGCAGGAGGCTTGCTGCGAGAACCACCATGAGATCCGCTGGTGTCCTCACTAGCCGAAAGATCCGTACCACCGCCTCTAGCCAGTCCTCGGCGGCCTGGGGGACCGCCTCACCGCGAAACCTGGGCGGTCGCTGGCTCTGAAACTCATGCAGTGCCCTGAGGCGACGTGCATCGTCAGCGTCTGGTACTGGTAGCATCGGTGGCTCGGCGGGTAAAGCTACCGCCGGTGCCACTGCTGGCAGGGGGCCCTGCACCGAGGCCTCGTCGCTCGGTGGGCTGCCGTCGCGCCCTACACTCGGAACCCTAGCTGGCTGTCGTCGCGGGGCCATCCTGAAAAGGAGAACAAGAGCACCACAGTCAGAACAGTATACCTGGTGAGCTGGCACAAGTAATCACAAGGAAAACTTGAGACTTTCATAAAGCAGATCAGTATACCCGGTGAGCTGACACAAGTAATCACAAAGAAAACTCGAGACACACACGCAATCAATGTTTTCATGCATTAAGTCGGAAATCAGGAGTCAGGGTCCTGGTGTACGGATACGTCGGCCGCCGCACCAACACTGGGCTCCCTGAACTGATAACCACACTCAATACACTAAACACTATTGCTTCACATAGAAAAAAGGACGATCAGAGTCTGCGGTAGAACCGACCACCTCTGATACCAATTTGTCACGACCCGTCCTCGGGGCCCGTGCCGTGACTACCCCAAGCCCGCCTTCCATAGGCCAGGGGCTGGCGACTAGCACCAAGGGGTAAAATCCCAGTAAACAGGGAAGGCATTTCCTTTATAAGTAACAACCACACAGAGTCAGCAAGCGGAAAGTAAAGTGCAGAAAAGTAAAGGGGCCGGAAATACAAGCACAACTGTAAAGTACAACTGAAAAGTAAAGTACAGAAACTGAAGAAAAGACGGCGGCCTCGTGTCGTCCACTGGCAATCCCACCTGAAGGGTGGGTACAGATAGCCTCCAGGCTCCTCGGGTCCCACGTCCGCTCCGAGCACGTCCCGCCCAGTGGTCCACCTCCAGGTACCGTCCTGCTCCACGCCCCAACCGTGATCAGCGCTGTCCGTCGTCTGCAACCAACACAACAAGGTGCGGGCATGGCCCGTGCAGGGGTGAGTACAAGCTACTCAGTAAGGACCCCGAGACCCCCGAAGGTCTCCCGAAATCCACAAAGGATTTAGCACAAAAAGAAAGATGCAATCACGAAGTAACATATGACTCGACTTAGGTATATGCCCATACATATACCTAAGTCCCCAATTCTAGCTCTGCTCACGAGCTCAAGAACAACTCAATCCACAAAGGAAAGCAAGACTCAAATCCACAAGGAGAGTAAACAGTAAAATCCACATAGGATAGTTCAACACAATCCACAAAGGAGAGTAACATACGATTCAGCTCAACCAGGTATACTTTTTCAGATGACGTCAAAGATGATCACTGATCCATCTAAGTCGTCGGACCCACAAAGGATCGATAGGTACTAACCCTCGCAGAAGACCCACACAGGATCGGGCTCACACAGAACCTGTAGGCAGTGGCTCACACAGAACCGTTAGTAAGGACCCACATAGGATCGGGCTCACACAGAACCTGTAACACTGATCCACGTAGGATCGCTGAGTGCAGTAGTCGACGCAGTCCACTGAGGATCTCTGCACAGTCGTCGCCGCAGTCCACGAAGGATCTCTGCTCTGCCGTCGTCGCAGTCCACGAAGGATCTCTGCTCTGTCGTCGAAGTCACAGCCAGCGCTAGGGTTCCCGCACAAAGCGAGCTCGTTTAGGAGGGTCCACTCCACGAGCCGAGAGGCTGATACATCAACTGACACGTAGTCCGAAGTTGATGTATCCAAAAGTTCCGTATCGACAACAGGATCTCAACGCAACAGACGGCGCGTCAATCGGACGCCCGTTCTGAGAGTTATTGGCATTTTCGTCCCAGGGGCCCGGTTGGTTTTTAGGGCAAAACCAACCCGACCGTACTCCGCCTGTATCCGATCCTCGGGCGGAGTGTGCCAAAAGTTCCGTCTCACTTAGAGGAAACTACCACAGCTGACGGTACGTCGTTCGGACGTCCGTAGCTCAAGTTATGAGCGTTTCCGCTCCGAGGGCCCGGTTGGTTTCGTGTACGAACCAACCCGACCGAACCCAAAGTCTTCCGAAACCTTGAGTATAATATACCGAAACGACCGTGTCGATCCAAGGATCGCGTAGCCGCTGACGGTTCGTCAATCGGAGGTCCCAGGCCCAAGATATGGGCAAAAGACCGAAGAGGGCCCGAAACGGGGGTTCTGGGCCCGGGGCGACCCGGCCCGAACCCCCCCTGGGGTCGGCCGAACCGGGTCGGC
Organism: Viscum album; assembly: GCA_963277665.1. NCBI lineage: Eukaryota > Viridiplantae > Streptophyta > Magnoliopsida > Santalales > Viscaceae > Viscum > Viscum album. The sequence goes on along the minus strand of OY728153.1, from coordinate 282,729,724 downwards.
CCGACCCGGCCCGGCCCGGCTAGGCCGGGTCCGGTCCGGCCTGGGCGCGGCCCGCCCGACCGGACCGGCCGGCTCGGCCGGCGCGGCTTGGCCAGCCGCGCGGGTGGAAGGCCGCGGGCGCAGCCCGCGGTCGAGGGAGTCGCGGCCCGCACGCGGGCCGCGCGGGTGGTCAGCGGACGCGGCGCATTGCCGCGTCCCGACCTGGTGGACCGGACCCGCGGACCGCGGGTCCGCAGGTTCGCCACCGCCGCGGCCGAGCCGCGGCGGATTCCTCCGGTGGCGCGCCGGGCGCCGCCGCCCCCGGTCGCCGGCGCCGCCGCGCCGGCGACCCGCGCCGCCGCCTCCTTCCGCGGGCCGCCGGAGATGCTCCGGTGGCCCGATTTGCCTCCCGTCTGCGCCGATGCCCCTCCCGGATGCCGACCTTCACTGCGGAAACAACGGATCGCCCCTGCCGCGCGGTTTGTCGTTGTCCGCCATATCCGCACAACAAAAGAGATCGGCGGAGAGTTGTCGGGTCTTGTTCGTTAGACCCGCACCCTCCGCGTTAGCCATAATCAACGGGAGAAAAGAAAACGATGATCAACACATGATCCAACAATTTTATTTAAAGATAAAATTGTTCGTTTGAAACCGGCTTTTTAAATTTTCAAGAACGTTCACGAGAAAATTTAAAAGGGGTAACTTTTCCAAAATAAATCCCTACCTCGCAGCTGTTGTTGCCGAACGGGGGATCGTCGCGGGATTGCTCGTCGCGGAAGAAGGAGATTGTCGCGTCGTCGCGGTATCCGGCGTCGCGTCGCCAATCTCCGGATCAAGAACAAACGGATTTAATTAATTAAATCCGTTGTTATTGAAATTAAGGAGGGAGAAATTTAGAAGTTTCGATTCTCACCTTTAACCGCCGATCGCAGGTTCGCTGCGGAAGAAGAGGCACCGAAGAAGAAGAAGAAGAAGGTCGCGGAAAAGCTGTTGACGTCGCGGATCGTGCGTCGTCGGATTCCGGTTCCGGCGTTCTTCGCGTTCTTCGCGTTCTTCGCGTTCTTCGCGGAGAGGGTGGAGGCTCAGAGGAATTGCACAACGATAGCAATCCTCCAAAATGGACAAGTTTGTCTATTTTATTATTTTGCCAACAAACGTAAAACGCATAAGTAACGACCCAATTAATTCACGAAGAAACAGTCCATTTAATTCACGAAATAAACCGCCCAATTAAATGGTCTGTTAAGAATTAAAGAAAACGCGTCGGTTGACTTTTCAGTTACTTTGACGGGTTTTCGCGGGTGCGTTACTTAGCGAAAGAAACGGCGGGGCTCGTGCGGGCCCTGCCTCACAAATATCCTACCAAGAGGGTAGGATATTTCTGGATAGCATCCTATCCAGTTCAACTTAGTTCAAGTCGTCTTTATGTGACTTTAAGTGGCTTCCAAGCAGTTTAAGTGAAATAAAATAAAGTTGTCGCACAAACTTTATTTTATTTCTGACTTAAAGCCGCAAAATTTAAAAACCACGTCTGAGCAAACGCAACTCCGGAAGAGGCGTTTCTAAGAAAATACCGGCGCTGCGATTTCATCGGTGCCCTTAGAATTTGATTCCGGGCACCGGTTCAAAAGATAGAAAAACCCGCTCGTCCGTTCACTGAACGTACCCGAGCCAAACATCGGAAATTGATTCCGGGCACACCGGGCCTCGGAATCAGGTGCCGTCTGAAGCTGCGCTCTTGTAAAATTCCAAAGAAAATTAAGAAAAAAATTTCCTTGAAATTTGCGGGTCTTTACATGTGTGGGGTAGTTAAAACCAGCCGAAAGACCTCAGAATGCCATGAAATCAGATGACAACAATGGGTGGGTGAATATTGAAATGGTCGGCCAAACGACACGTCAATCGATGGTGTCGTGTGACTGCACTGGCCGAAAACGCACTTTGGACAGCCCCCTCACCCCAAGATTGCCCCCCTCACCCCCCGAACAGCTCCCACCCCGGAAAGCCCCCCCCCCCCCCCCCGGATAACCCCCCACCCCGGACATCCCACCACCCAATTATCCATGGATCAATTGTGATGGGTACGAGTCAAACCCACCTCAATCCGAGGCCCAGTGTGACTGGTATCACTCAAAGTGTCTCACTTTTGTTTGAAAGGATATTTTAAGTGAAAGCAACAAATGACATACAAAAAAGTTTCATAATGATGCACAATGATTCTTGAAATTAAGGGATAAAAAATAAAATATGGTCTATTTTTCATGCATTATTAAAAGAAAATATTCACAAGGAATAGATTGAAATACAATGGGTCATAGTATATATAGAAAAACATGTATTTTATTAGGAATGAGTCTCGACATCCCATCATGAACAAGCACTAGCACTCATGTTCTAATTCTCAATCACAGGTCGTTCATTCTATACCATTACATTCAACAAATAAATACCATATAGTGATTTTATATGAATCCTTTGACCACTCAAGCATACCATATAACAAATTTTTCAACAAGGCTACACATAGATTCTTGAAAAATAATTTTCAAAGTCTCATAATAATACCCCAATGGTGCGGAATACTGATGGTTACACCATAGCCCCATGGACCACCTCAATCCCATCTTCAAATAGTGGGTTCTAGGACTAAACCAATGTCCATTTGGGAACCCAATACCAAATACTTAATTGAATATTCATACCCACTACCCATGATGTGGATTCATCTCACATCACACCCAGGAGAGAAAATTACAATTAGCCACATACCCCCTTATTCTAATTGAAAAGTCTATAAAATCATTTAGGCTATTCTGGTAACCCATCTCATATGTCTTGATTGGACAATGTTTCCCACTACCACATCAGAAACCATTCATACATGGATACATAATCATTAGACGAATATAAACTTCCCATGTGCTTCCTATAACTCATCCTAGGTCTAAGAACATGTACACTACCATTTTCTATCTTATGGGTATCATGATCCTTGCCACTCTACCGATGTTTTTCTGTTGGTTTTAAGATACTCAACCCAATACCCTGACTAAACATCCCATGTGCCTCCTATAACATGTAGGTATTTTCTCTTATGTGTATTGGTGTTGTGGTTTGAGTGAGGAATGAATTCTAAATTTTCAATACTCTTATGTGTGTCAGTGTTTTGGATTGAGTTTGGAATACTCTTATGGGTGTTATTTCATTTCTTATAACATGTAGGTGTTTTCTCTTATGGGTGTTATTGCCTTTGAATTTCTAAATTTCTAAATTCTGTAATGAATTGTAAATTTTGAATATTTGGATGGGGATTTTGTATTGGTGTTGTTGCAGGTCTGGAGAGGGGTTGTTGGGTTGTTGCAGGTCTAGAGAAGGGATAGGGGCCTGCTGCTGTAGAGCTGAGAAATTGGATACCAACGGTTGCAGAACCGTTGGTATAGATACTATTATATAACTATACCAACGGTTTGTTATAACCGTTGGTATAGGATTATACCAATGGTTATAAAAAATCCATTGGTATAGCCTTATGGCTTGGAATATGCCCTCTATACCAATGGTTTATAACCATGGGTATAATCGTAACACACATATACCATCAGTTTTAAAAACAATTGGTATATGTTATATTTGACACACATATACCAACGGTTTGTAGCAAACCATTGGTATACCTTCTATTTTGAAACCTATACCAACACATTTCACAAAACTATTGGTATAGGCCCATTTTTACGCCTTACTTGTCCATGGATGAGGGAACCATTGGTACACTATATACCAATGGTTTCCAGGCCTTTACCAATAGTTTTGAACCATTGGTAAAGTGTAAAATTCAAGTAGTGATCATATACGTTCCAATACTCAAGGAAAGAAAACAGTGTAACAATCCTTATATTTTTCTTTATTCCATAATACCATACATTATTATTGAAAACATGCAATCATTCCACTATATTTTCAAACCATTGACCGAGCTTCATCATTTCATTCTTCAACACTTATTTCATCTCATATATCATTTTTAGTGTCTTTATCATTATCAACATAAATACTACCCATGCGACCATGCTGATTATGTTCATGAGATTTTCCCTTAGGGAATTGGTTTTCATAATTCCCAAATATTCCACATTTAAAACATTTAACTATTGTTGATGTCTTAGAAAGACCATTATCCTTGTCAATTGTGTTAAATGTACCTTTTCCCCTGTAATTACTAGATTTTTGTCCTTCTTTTCCACACCCAAATCATCTTCTAGTTCCGTTTAAACATTATCCATGATGCCTCTTCCCAAATGACTTACATGTGGGAAATTGAACTTTCTTTCCTCTATAATGATCATGAAAATTCATCTTTCATTTATTAGTTGGGCCATGAATCTTACCAATGATGAGATTATTGATCATATTTGGAGATTGCTGATTTGGAATAATAATGATGTTTCACCTTCCAAATATCGTTTCATTTGGTATCTCATGAATAATATCATTCCATTGACCATCATATTCTCCATTAACATGAATCTTCATGTTTCTATCCATTTTCTAAAACCCAAAATGAATAGTGTGAGTGGGAAAAATCATACTAGGAAAACAACATAATAATGGGGGTGTACATTAAGATATTAGGTTTAATTCTATGATCGTTACCATAATTATAGGACTATAACCTATACAAATACTTAACCTTAGGGACATCCCTAGACATACCCTAGAAATATATCTAAGGATATCACTAAAGTTTTCGCATCTTAGTTTCCAATGGTTGACTAAACCTTCGCTCTGATACTAACTCTAGAGACCCAATATTGACGTACATGGACATTACATTAATTTTGTGGAATAATTAATACATGATAAAAAAAATGCCAAATGACCGTATTAGTTTAGTGTCTTTGGAAATTCGGAACGTAATCATTTAGTCATGGTGAAAGATATTCAACGTCTCACATAAAGATATTCACCTTTTTTCATACCTAAAATCTTTCTTTATATCTTGAGAAAAAGAAAACCTAAAAAAGGTGAGCTCAAATACTCAATAAAGGTAAACATGGAGAACAGAAAACAATCCCTAAACATTTGAACGTATGCACATGAACATAAAACATCCAAAATCATGAGTAATGACATTAATCTTTGCAGTTCATAAGGCATAGATCATAAAGGAACATTAACCATGACTAAATAGCATGGGAATAAAACATGTAATTATGGAAACCATTAAGCACATGTTATGATTTCCATAATAGCCAAGGCATTGCTTCCAAGACCATCATAGTGTACAATGTCCATTACTGAAACAGGTTTAATTGTCGTTCCAGCCCTGTATTACTGATCAGATTCATTTTCCATTCCATCCATGTCTATCTCATGAGATATAAATAAATAACCAATAATTTGGACAAAGATATAGGTTCCACCCATCACATATTGAAATCATTCTTACGTGTGCCACAAAACAATCATAAATCACTCATCATAATCTAAAGAATAAAATGGGTTTCATAAACATCATCCCATCATAACGCAATCCATATAATACAAATGGATATTATTTCATCATAAGAATATTGAAACCATGTAAATAATAGAGGAATTATACTTGAAACATAATCATACTAAATAATTTCATCTTACATGGAAAATTGTTTTGACAAAACATTTGAAATGAATTCTTGAGGAAAATATTATTTTTTCTTCAAAATCATTTTATTTTCACAAAATGCCATTCAATTTTAAAATAATAGGGTTTTGCTGAAAATAATCATAAAATATTGTAGATTATTCTTCATGAAAAAAAAGGAGATAAGAAACAGTAAAAATTTATTCATGCTGTATAAGTTAAAAAAACATTCTCCTCGTACTTTTGCTGGAAAAGTCAAAAAATACCACGTATGGTAAACAAAAGAAATATTCCTTCCATAACACAAAGTAAAAGTAAAATAGGGGTAAATATTACTTTAAAAATTCATGGAATAATATTAAACACTTTATAAAAAGCATTTTTATGGACATGGATGAATAATATAACCCCAGTAAATACTTAAAAATAAACAATCTCGGATAAGACTGAGATTGGAATAATTATCCCTTACCTTAGGTCCAATTTCTTCTATACTTGTACAAAACTCCTATATAGTGAGTTTAAATATATTATTAACTTGTAACATAACCATAATAATATTAATGATATCATATATGATTCACTTATGACATTATATTACCCGTTCATTTGTCAATTCCATTTTAATGCATCATTTTGGGTAAAATCATTTCATTTATCGTACGTGTTTTGACTTGTAATTATTCATATGATTACTTAGATCCGGATTACTTACTTACAGAATGTAAAACATTATTTATATATAATATATATTCAAAATATAAAAATATACAATAGATCAATAAATGGAACGAAATACACCATTCATGGAGACGGTAGACCGTACGTACGCATGAACGCTATTTTCGTTTCCATATTAAATTGAATGGAATTAAATGAAATATATATATAAATAAATCCATTAGAAATATTATGTCATATGTTTAATGATTACTTATTATATATACTTTATAATCACTCTCGAATGGTTAATCATGGAGAATGAATCTCATCGCGTCGTGGAGACGGTAATCCTTACGTACGCATGAGCGATGATATCGTTCTTATAATTATTGAATGGTATTGGAGAGTATGATAGAATATCTCAGAATTAGTATCATGTTATAATAATAATATATATTTATTCTTTATACCGTTATACCCATTCATGTATGGTGGTGGTAAAAAATAGATTACACCACGGCGTGGAGACGATATTCCGTACATACGCACCCATGGTGATTTCATTTTCCGTAGGAGGGATAGAAGGTGAAATCGGGTTGTTTAATATATATTATATCATACTAGTATATTATTGACACTTATTTTTTACTTTATAAGGAAACAAATAAATAATAATAAGTATAAGAAGAAATTAATTTGAAAGATTCGGTAAAGGATATTACCTCTTCTTTGACGCGCAACTTCTAAACCTCCCCTTAGGGCACTAAAGTTGAGCTTTGAATAAGACCAGGACCTCTAGAATGTTTCTAGGTAAGTGGATAAGTGAAATGGGTAGTGTTTGTCCGATCTTGAAGGCTCAATGTGGTGTGATGAGTAGAGGGAGGAGGTTCCCATTTATAAGTGAGGAGAGGGGTACTTTTGGAAAACTATAAAATATTAATTTATAATGAACTCAAACCCCACATAAAAACATTAAAAATGACATAAATTAGAAGATGAGATGATATAGGGTTCTAATCTCATCAACCCATAAAATTTAGACATGTTTGGAATTTATTTTAAACTATATCAATTTGATTTATCCTCAATTAATCTATTAAAATTTATTTGTGGTAATAAAATTCTAATTTTGAAATTTTTATAAATATTTACTTATGTGTTGTGAATTTTCCATAATTAGATAAATTATTACATTTTAGACTATATAATTTTCAATTTATAAATTTTAAATATTTTTGTGATTTTTAAAAAATTTAATATTATAAAATATCAATAGTGTCAATTTTGACACTATTCCATTATTTAAATAAAATCCACAGAGAAGATGTATTCAATCAAAAATATTTAATAGATTCCAAAAATGTCATATTAATCTAGAAAATTCTATGATCACATTAAATAGTTCATATAATATTTATTTTAATATTTTTAAAACCATTTATTTGATATTTCTCTTAATAGAATAATTACTACAACATTTTTGTATAATTATTTAATATACACATTTGTTGCATCAAAATTTAAAATAAAATCATATGATGAAGATAAATCTATTGCCTTTCATAATAATACATTTTCTAAAATTTATCAGGTTAAAATCTCAACATTTAAATTGATATATTTATTAAGTTATGAAGGTGACAACATTGAAATATTTAAAAATAAAATAATATAAATGTCATAATCTCTTTTATACGGCTCTAAATTGTCCCAAGGTAGACCTTTGGATGCTTATGTAATATATATACTCTACCAATAGGGTTTTGTCATGTTTTTTGGTCCTTTTTATGGGTATTATTACTTTAATTAAAACTATATTATTGATTTTTCAGTAAGTAAATAATTTATCCGTCATTAATGTATAAGCTATTAAGGTAATTAAATATTTCTTCAAAATTAAAAATAAATTACCATAATAAAGAAAAAAAGTTATCTTTCAAATGAGTATTTATAATTGAATTTAAATTCTGTATAAAATTATATTAAAAATACTTTAATTATTAATGTTTGAGTGAGACATATTTCACTTTCTTTTAAATAAAATAAATTAATGGTCTTAATCACTTAAAAGTGGGTTCCAATAGATTCTATTTCGACCCAAATATGTTTTAGGACGAAATAAACTCATCCAATTATATTAAGAAAAGCGTTATGTAATTGTATAATATTATATTTACCCTTAATTAATTAATTTACCTTTAACTACGGTAAATAAAATTTACAGTAGTTACTATTTATAGTGCCCAAAAATAAAAAGTATCCTATTAACATAATTTGGACCCAATTATTCCAAATATGGAATCAAGTTTTCCAAATTCAAATAACATATTTTTTAGAAATTAATTTAAAATTAATCCCACTGTTAAGAAAACAATTTTTTAAAAGTTAAAACATTGCGAAAGATTGAAATGATTTTACCTATGAATTCAATGTAAAATAAATGATCATAGCATACATTATATTAAATGGTAAAAATATATTTTATATATAATTTAAAAACATTAAATATTATAATTTAACCATATAAATTATAAAGATGAAAAAAGTTGTTTGTAAATAAAATATTGCGTGTTTTTACTACTCATTAAAATATTAATGTTATCAGAATAATATGAATATTTTATACAAAGTAAATTTTTAAATCATTATTCCAAAGAAAAATTTTATTTTGTAAAATTGAACTTATAACCATGTCAAAAACTAGATTTAATGTGGGTGCACATATAAAGGCAGCAAAACTGCATTTTTCAAAGAATAATGATTTTACCCAAAAATATTTATTGTGTTATCATACCATGTTCTAGAAAATGTGTAAGATGAATAATAATGTTATAAAATTAAAAATTTAGTTAATACTATTCATAAAGAGTATTTCATAATAATATTATAACCATATATCATTGTTTAGTGAAATTAGGTATTCCATACAACACACACTATCAAGGAAAGCCACGATTGCGTGTAATGCAAGCCAAGTCTGGGTTGTGTGTAGTGAAAGACTCCTTTGTTGTCGAGTATAACAGAATCCAACCATATTTCATTTATAAATTGAATATATATATATATATATACACTCAATGATGCGTAGAATAACTACTATAAAACGAACTTGAAATTGTGTGTAACACGATCCATGAATAGTGTTGCATATACTACAAGCTAATATGGTGTTGCGTATAGCGCAAGATAAGCTTTTTGTAGCATAAAAAAAAGATATGAAAGAAATGAAAAAGAATATATCTCATAAAATTTTGGGGTGTTAAATTATATATAAATATATATTTATTCCCTTAGAATTATTATTTCTTATATATCATATAATTTCACTAAATTCATCCTTAATACATGCCATGTATGTTGTGAATGAATCACATTGCTTGGAGGAGGCGGTAGTCCACACCTCCCAAAGAGAATTTATTAAACATAAAGAGAATGGGAAGCATGAAGGTATGTGTTATATAATAATTCTAGAAGAATAAATACCTCATTAAAATTATATATAACAAGTAAAAATATAGTTTCCATTATAATTAACAACCATGATAGGTGGTAAAGGAAAAAAGAACAACATCGTTTCGTGAGGCGATAGTTTTCCATACAAATGAATGGTATGTTTGTCACACATTATATGAATTTCTGTATAGGTTAATGTATAACCCTTAAAATAATAACAAATCATTATATTACGGACAATTTTTTGTTATATAATCATGAAATAAGAATAATTTTTTTGGTGGAGAATTAAAATAAAACTAATTAGCATGAGGAATGATATTATATCTTATTTTGGTAACTCTATTTGGTATGCACCAAATGGATTACATAGATGTATTTTTGTGAAATTTGAGGCATCTAGGTTTATGTGAGATATTGTTTTTGAGATATTTTTGAATTATTTTTCAATAAAAAGATTCTTGAGAGTTGTGAGGTAGTGGGAGGGGTGAGTAACTTTTTATAGTGGTGGAGGAGTGTCATTATTTTTAATTTTTTAAAAGTAAATACACACACGTTTTCACTATGAAAATTTACTCCATTAATGGTAAAATTTAGATAAAATAGTGGTTAAGGTCAAAATATATGAATTTATGGATTTTTTACAATTTTATAGTACATTTTGTCTCATAAGTTTATGTCTTCATCCATTATTAAGCTAAATTTCCTCCAAATAATTGTAATTAATTTTAATAACTTTCACATATATTTTTTGTACAAAACAAATATCAAATTATTAGAAATTATAAATTATTCAATTCGAAATATGGAATCCATTATTCCAAATTACAATCATATAATTACAAATAATTAATTTAAATTTAATCCCACATATGGGATAACAAAATGGGCTTATAATGAAAAAATGTGCAATATATTGATACGTTTTTATTTCCAATTTCAATGTAAAATTGATTAAAATAACCTAAATTGATATTATCTTTGTATATTTTACCTAATTTATATTTAAAAACTAATAAAACATAATTTATCCCTATAAATTTATTAGATGAATAAATCATTTTTGAATTAAATCAATTATTTATCTATATTGATCAAAAAATGAAACTTCACAGAAAAAATTTAAAAAAGTTACCCTATGTTAATTATTTGAATCCCAATTGAAATAAAAAAGATTACATTGACATAAAAAATTAATTAAATTTCCAAAAAAATAGATTTAAAATGGTTTCTCCATTAAAATGAGATAAAATTAATTTTTAATAGAATATATATATTTTTTCATAAAATTAGATTTATTATTATCTTTTACCAATAAAATCTATTGGATATGTACGGAAATATTGATTGAATATATTATATATTAATTTCATTGAAAAATTAATGAAATGTTTTTTTAATTTATTGATATAAATTTGGGTTATAACATAGAAAAAGTGTTTTCTTAGAAAATTAATTTCTTTGTTTTCATATAGTTCTTAAATTTACATATACTAATAGATAACGAAATTATTAATTTTATATACATGTTTAAATAATATTTTCACAATTTATTAATTCATTTTCAATACTTCCCTTCCAATGGCTAGGTATTAGCTATAATAATATTTTAATAATAATAATAATATATTGTACTTTGTTAAAAAAATCAGCCTTGGATTTTACACAAGACATAGAAGAACCTAAATATTGTGTGTAACACAAGACTAATATTTTGTTTCATAAATTTCCAGATAATCTATTTCATTATTATAGAGTAAATACGCCATATTTATTGCATTAATATAAAATAACCATATTCTATGTTGCGTGGAATTAAAAATATCAAAATAAAAATTAATTTAATTTGAAAACAAATATTTCACAATATATCAGGGTGTTATAAATGTCATGTACCATTCTTGTTTGGAATGGAAGTTAAATTCAAGTGTAGAGGGGTGGTCCATCCAGATCATTATTGTAAATAAAATAATGAATCTTATAATGTTCAATGATTTAACAAAAAGGGGATGGGGTATGATGGGAGAGAATTTCAATGTCATCAAGTGTATTTTCTAAAGAAAAATTCAAGGGTGAAAGGCTACGATTATGTGATCACTATAGATGAAGTTAAAGTTACAAAATTTTTTTGTAGTAGGTACATTAAACACGGCCTAAAATTTAGGTAAATCTTTATTTAATTCCAGATATTTGACCTATTTAATATCTTTGATTTTTTATTTTAAAACTAGATATTTACTTACTAAAAAAAGGGGTAATGTTTTTCAGGAATCCCAGTGGAAATATCACAAAAATAAGGATATGTTAGTCATTTCCCATTATCAGTTATTGAATTACCATATTTAAAAAAAAATATCATTATAAATTTGATTTAATTTGACATAATCTGCTGTTTGGATTGGATTTCATAATATAATGTGTAAATTTATTTCCATGAGAATGAGACAATAATTTTTGACTGAGATGTGAAATCCCTCATCTTCATAATTGAGGCTAAATCATAAGAATCATATCTAAATCAACTTCCAATATCTCCCCTTAGTGAAATTATTGTATAATATGAGTATATAAAACCTATGGAAGGGAATAATGACCCTAGTATAGTTATTTTCATCATTATGAAAGAATATAATGATGTAATTTATGAATAAATACATATAGATCCTCTTGAATGAAAAGTTGGGATTTACGTTGAACTCACCCCTAATGAAAAACTTATTTCTAAGACTCCCTATAGGATGGATATAATAGAGTAAATGGGGTTAAAGAAACTACTACATAAGTTGTGTGATAAGGGATTCATACAACCATGTGTTTCTCCTTGGGGATCTCCTATTATGTTTGTACAAAAAAAGAAGAGATTATGATGTTATCCCTTGATTATAGGGAAATAAATTACATTAATATAATGAAAAATTATCCTCTTCCTCATATTGATGGAATGTTTATTAAAACTAATGGATTATACTATGTTTTAAATATTGATCATCATTATGTGTATTATTAATTTCATGTATGTAAAGAAGATGTTCCAAAATATCATTTTGTATGAGGTATGGACATTATGAGTTTATAATAATTCTTGATAGATTATCTAATCAACCATATAATTTTATGGATATAATGAACATATTTTTGAAGGTATACATTGATAATTTCAATGTGGTATTTATTTATAATATATTAATATAATCTAAAAGTTGATAATATTATAAGAGTCATTTTAAAAAAATTGAAGACCTCTGAAGAGAAATTTAGTTAAATGTGAAATTAATCATATTTGATTTTTGGCATCAATATGGTTGTTTTATATATTATATTGTCTCTAGGGATGGAATATAAATTTATCCATAAATGAAAAATGCAGTGAAAATATTCTCAATACCGGTAAAAATAAATGAGGTACATAGTTTCTCTTGTTTGGCTAGTTAATGTAAGGGATTTGTTCAAATAAAAATCCAGATTGTAAAACTCTTTAAACAAGTAGAAATGTAAATTGGTTCATTTTATACAGCAATGTAATATAGTTGAAATCAATAATTAATAAATATTTTTATCAAGGATATAGATTTGACACTACTATCAAGAGGGTATAAATGTTTTATATATAGTCAGACATAAAATAATGAGCATGGATGTATCTTTTTGTATAATAATAATGTTCCTTCCTTTGAATCAAGGTAGTTACTATTACATGAAAAAAACAATCAAACTAAATATTTATAGTTGTCAAAAATAATTTTTTACCTTAAATTATGGTGGAAATGTCTTTATAGATAAAAATATAAGATATATAGGGATCCCAGGAGATTGAAATACATGTTCTCACGAAAGAGCTCAACATGATGAAAAGAATATGTCTCTAGATGCTCATGGATAATTATATCCTAATAAACTAGAACCATAGAATGGATAATATGGTAGATGATTTATTGAGTATGAATAATCATATAGTTCATAATAAGATGAGGATTTAAAGGATTCTCTATTATAGGATCTAGTTAAGTTACTTAAGAGAATTAATTGGGAAGGATGAACGTCATTAATTTTTTAAATGATTTCCAAACTATATTTAATGGAAAACGTAAAACGTTATGAGCTAGATAATGAGATTCCTAAATCATAAAATTAATGTCATAAATGATGGGATGTTGGAATAATTCATTTATAAAGAAGGCATTCTGAAATTTGGAAAGAGTTTATGTGTTCCATTCATACCTGAGCTAAAGAAAGCATCATGAGATAATTCCCTTACAACATATTGATCCATACACCGTAGAAGTAATAAAAATGTATCTGTATTTGAAGGAAAATTTTTGGTAGGATAATATGAAATAGGAAATTTAAAACTCTATATCAAGATACATGGTTTTTCAATAGGTAAAGGTTGTGAGACAACATCACAAAGAAATTACAAAGCCTCTACCTGTTCTTCTATGGAAATGGGATGATATTGACATTTTCTTTATTTTTTGGAATAATATTATTACGAATGAATCAATATATGTTATTATTGATTATTATACCAAGTCTTAAAATTTCATTTATATAATGGAGGACTTATCTCTTAATAATTTTTACGGATCTATAATAATGAAGTAGTAATACATAAGGGTATTCCTATATTAATTGTGTTTGATCATGATGCCATATTACCATAACTGTTTTGATAATGTCTATAAAAGGATCTTGATATCAAGAAATAGTCTTGAAGCTCCTATAATCCTCAAACATATGGAAAATTCAAAAGGAGAATTAAAATAATAGAATACATGTTTATGTCATGCTCACATAAATTTCATGGTATTTTGGATCAATATTTTCCATAAGTAGAGTTTTCCTAGAATAATAGCATCTATTAAATTATTCCAAGAAGACCATATGAAAACATATTTTGAGAAAGGTGTAATAATATAAATTTTTGGATGAAGTTGGTGAAAATATTGTTCTAGGACCAAAACATATAGGGAAAATAATTATAAAGGTAAATACTTTCATACCCAAATTGAAGCTATAAAAAGCATTAAAAATAGTAATTATAATAAATGAAATAATTTTTTTGAATTTTAAGTGGGTGATCATGTTTTATTCAAATTATTTATATGGAAGGTTGTTCTATGTTATTATATAGAAATAAAATAGTGCCCTTGGGATTTTAGACCTTTTGAAATTCTAGAATGAATTGGAGTTATGTCTTACCATTTGGAAATTTCACCCAACCTCTATAGTGTTAATGATGTGTTCGATGTATCATTTTTAAGGAAGTAAATTCTTGAAAAATGAATATTATCACCACTTAGTAAATACAATAGGATCTTGATCTATCATACTATAAAGATCCAATATTGATTCTCAACACAAGAGAACAAGTGTTGCAGAATTGGACGAATCGACTAATAAGGGTACAATATAGAAATCATAAGATAGAAGAGGTTGTGTCTGATATGAAATATGTTGGAATGATTAAATAAAAAAAATATGTTTAAGTGGTGACATTATATAAATTTAGAGGAAGAATTTTTTTAAGGAGGGAATATTGTAACACCCGAGCTTCAATTATAGTAACCATTACTTTCTATAGATGAAATTGCACAATATACATAGTTTCATTTGAGAACGTGATTAAAAACTAAATCTACATTCCATTTAATTTTAATTTTATTAAATTAATTTTGTTTTTTTTATTATGAGTATAAAAATTATCATAGGGTGATATTTTTTGATTTTTTGAAAATGTTGATTGTTTAGATTATAGTAAAAAATAACGATATTGTAAAATTATAATTTCAATTCATTAAAATTTCCCTATAAATTTTGGAATTTTATAATAAATTAATGTAAATATCCATTAATTAAAAATAATATAATTTATTATATAGTAATCATTATTATAATTTATTATTTTATAAGCTCTTTTTAAATCTTAAAACCCATTTTTTCTAAAAAACTATTTTTCATTGTGTTTTATATAGTTATATTAAATATATTTCCTCCACTAATAAAAAATGAATCTTGATAAATTGATAAAATATTTATAATCAAAATAATTAATGTTATTAAATAATAGTAACATAATTTTTGGTCATTATGAATAGTAATCGTGGTAAATTGTTATCACCAAGGAAATGGTGGATAAGATAAAATTAGGTTAAAACTATGGGATAAGTATTGAAAATATATCATAAACCAGAAATTATCCAATTTTATGAGTTTTTTCTACTGAAAATAAATTTTTATTTTTAAATAATGTATTTTAAATCATTATTTTTAATTTGGGAACCCAATCATGATATTTGAGAAGATAAGTCATATTTTATTTAAATTAAAAACTATTTTGGGTCATCATATTTAATGGCATGGTTCGAAGAAAAAATTAAGAATAATATGAATAAAAAGTATAAACATGTCAACTTTTTATATTTTTAGTCCAAAAAATTCATTGAAACCAACTTATTTCATGATTTTAAGGTGAAATGATTTTTACTCTTATCTAATGTATTTTAATAAAAAATATTTTTCATGTATTCTATATTCTAATATAAAAAGTGATTTATCACACCTATATAAATTTATTTAAATAATATGATTTAAAATATTATATTCATCATGTATATATTTGGTTATATTTCCACTTTTATATTTTCATATAAATAAGTTATCATGGATGAAATTTTTGTAATCACGGTTAATGTTAAACTGTGTTTATTTTGGTTTAACTAGGATATAAGGATTAAAATATATCGGAAAATATTCCAAATATGATTTTTTAGATTATTTATACCCTATAACATATTATAATATAATTATTAATTCCATGGTTCCAGTTAACATGATTATGATATATATATATATAGATTATTTAATCTTTTATGTAATTTCAATTGTGTCTTTTCCCTCACATATAAAAGTTAACTTCCTATTATTTATTATTTTCAAGGGGGTTTTTATATATCGTAGCCAAAAACTATCCTAATTTCACACTATTATCCTTACCCACTTCTTATATATTATTTTCCCAAAATAACATCCTTTCTAGGTTTATGTTATAAGACAAATGAGTTTTCTAAACGAAGAGGTTTAACTATTAATATAGTGTTTTAATTTTATTTCCTATACTACCTCCTTAAAATATTTTATAAAAAGATTAAATGATAACTTAAATATAAAAAATATACTAAAATTATATTATTCTAGCATAACAACCCATATTTATCCCCTTCCAATCAAAATTATAATGAAAACATTACTCATGTGTATGTATAATTTATGTATCAATGTAGTGGTGTAATGAATTTTTCATCATAATGCTACATAGATATATATATATAAATATAATTAATATATTTTTTTTTCAAAAATAATTTTTATTTTTGAAATATTACAAATAATTTACCTTTATTCCCTTCCACTCGTAAAAAATTATAATGTTTCTCGTGAATTTGTATGTATTAATATCTCAATGAAGCATTGTGATTAATTTATAGTGTGCACCATTCAAGGATGATTATAAACATGTATATAATGAATAATATTATTTTCATATAATTATTAATCTAAAAAGGATTATGGATCCATGATATGTTTTATGGGACTGAAATTACCAAACCAAAACATACCCGAAAAATGGAAAAACAAACACTCAGAATGGATGAATTTAATAATGAATTATTAATAAGTGTTGAAATTTTATAATTGTATCATATATTATATAATAAATATGTATTTGGGGTGGGTATATAGGTATAATAAACTTTAATTTTTTATGAATTAGTATAATTGAACACTTCCAAATAAATTCAAAATTGAAGTAAGAGTTTATTTCATAATCTTATATTTATTTGGGATTATTTATTTTTTAGTTTCATTTAGAATAATTATATTATATTTTTTATGTTAAACATGATAAATTTTATTATAATATATTTATATATAGTTTTTTTATATTTTAGTTCAATTTATACATTCTTGGGAACTGAGAAAGACCAAATTAGTCTTTTTAAGGAAAATTGACTTATTTTATATTTAGTCGAGAATATTATTATTCCATATTGATATTTTCATTGAAATATTTTCATGAATGATTTTACCATTATTTAATTATTTATTAAATAAATATTTACCTGTGTTTAATTTCGAAAAAAAATTAAAAGGAATATTTCTTCTCATTTTCATAATGTGGTAGTTTTTAATGATGGTATAATTGTAATAATTATTTTAACATATACCACATAAAAAGGTTTTCTAACCTTCATACATGCTCATTATTTCAAAAATTACTTTACATTATTCTATATTAATTTTCCTGAAAATAAATTTTCATAATACTGTAATTTTTTTAGATTTTGTTATATGTGTTTTAAAAATTATGTGTTATTCTCCTCATGAAATAATCTAGTGGTATTATTAATATATTTTCATAAATATATACACTCTTTGGATAATATTATGCATTTATAATGATATATAGATTTGATATCATCCACCATATTACTCTATATGGCATATGATCATGTTGTATGTAATTATTGGGGAAAATATTGACTTTTCATATGATGGATTTTCAACAAAAATGTTTATGTTAATTATGTAGTAAATTATTATTCCCCCCATTCATATGATATAAGAATTGGACATGTTATGTGACTAGTGGGGCCTCTTATATTCCCTTGATGAATTTAATGGAGTCGTGAGCTAAAATGGTTTGTGTATTATCACATATCTTACTTGTTTGTGTATGTTGTCTTGGAAAGAGTCCGTAACGATAAGATTAGGATTCCTTGAATAATATATTTAATATAAATGAAACTAATTTTTATTATACATGGTATTATTCATGTTTTTATGTCATACAATGATTTATTCCCATTTTTATTGTATTATTTATATGTATTATTTTATTTTTTATTAATCACTTACATATTATTACTATTTTATTTATTTTATGGCAGATAACAATGTATGTTTTGCATTATTTAGATTATGAGAAAATCATTTATTATGTTTTTTATTCCCTATGATACTAACAAGGAATTTATGATTGAATTTGGGGATTTACTAAAATAAATAATAATGTTCTCACAAAAAAAATGGATTGTAATTCATGTATTTTGATATATTGTGAGTATCATGTTGGTTTTTTAGTCTCCCAATTCTACAAAATTAATTGATCCATTGGGATAATATCTCTTGTATTAGGTCTAATATATTAAAATATAAATTAGTTTTGTGCTACTAGATTCATGGTGTTACAATACCCTTATCAAAATGTCCCTTTTTTCGTGAATTATGATTTCAATAAGGGATTGGGTTAAATACAAGTTCATTTATTTGAGTTAAAATTTTCATCCTTGAGTGTCATTATCTTATGTTTAAAAAATTCTAATTTTTCTTATATTATAAGTCATTCCTTCTTCTCTATCTGTGTAATAAGATGTTCTTAACTAAATGATTAATTATTAATGAATTTCTATATCACATTAGAGAATGATTCTATGAAAAAAAAATTCTCCTTTAAATATTTCCCCCCACTTCTATTCGATTATTCATAAAAAATTCATTCATAATATGTGTTTACCCATGTGATCTCTATATTACCCATATCCTCTTTTAAAATAAATTTATTACTACCTATTTAATAACATAGGGTTTCAACATATAAATTTAAATATAATCAAATGGTTTTTCTATCATTTCAAAATAAAATTTCTTATGTTCCACCCCATATACCTTTTTCATAACCTTTATTTATTTTCAATGATCTATTATTTAAGATTGATTTTTCATGAACAAATTTTCAATGTGTTTTCACATCATCTTTTTGAAACCATTATATCATTTTCATGGATCTATTTTTAAAAGATCATTTTAAAATTATATTTTTATGAAAATTATAAACATTACCGTCTCAAAAAAACTAATGTTCTGTTAACATCATATTTTATAAAAGTGATTAAATTGGCTCTATGAAAGTCTATTTATTTTCACATATATTTTTTCATACTAATATTATCCCTCATAAAGAGATGTATTTATCATAATCTGAATTTTATTATGATATGAATAAAGATTCAAAATGTTATTTTTTATATCGTATTTCCATTATACTTGTGTTGTGTTATGTTTTCTTAAATGTTGTTGAAACCCAATCTTTTTCAATGTATTCAATAATATACATTTAAGATTAATTTTATGTGACACATATATTTATGGATCATGATGGTTGTGGTAATATGTATTCCAAAAATGCATTAATTTAAATTTATATCTCATGAGATATCCTAGCATCGGTATAATGAGTTTATTCATATATGCATGGGCATAATGGGATTGCCCATTTTTTCATTCATGGACATAAATAGTTTGTTCTTATAGCCCTGGGAATAATGGATTTTCTCAAAAAGGTTATCCTATGCTTTTTGTTTTTCAATACATCCTTGTTTTTTTCAATTTTATGTTACAAATTTATTCTTATACTTATTCATATTTTATACTCTCTTGGATCATGTTTATAAAATAATGTTTCAATATTCATTGATTCATGAATTATTTTTTCCAAAAAATATTACAAGATTTATGATCAATGATTTATTTGTTATATGTTTCTTATGTATCTTTAATATACCCATATTCTCATCATATACTCACTTATAATCATTCATTAATATATCATATTTTTACCTATAATGATCATTTGGTCACAAACATTTATTAGTTTTCCATCTCTTTAGGTAATATAGAAATGTAATATGTAATATTTTTCAAGAATTGTATCTTTTGAAAATCATTTTTGGAAGATCTTTAATAATTTTCATGGATTAATTAATTGTTTAAATTGTGGGAAAATTTAAAAGAGTATTGTTAGTGAAAGTTTACTTTTAATTATATAAAACTACAAGATTAAAAGGTCATGGGATTATAATTTAAGGATATTAATTATTTAATTCATTAATTTAATAGATGATTATGTATAGTTCTTCAATTTTGGTATCAGAGCCTTGTTTAAATGACTTTAGAGATTAAGATATTATTGATTTATGATAATTTTGGAGTTCTAATTTTCATCATTGTTTGATAAGTTATAGTTTATCATATTTTCAAATATGAAAATAAACATTTAGGATAGTCGATGTTATATTAAATATTTTTGGGATTTGAATTAGTGAAAATTAGATAAAACCCTAGGGAAGAGTCTAAGAGATATATCAATGTATACAAGAACATTGAATATTTTGTTATGGTAGAGGTTATGGGGTTTTCCTAGAATATGAATCTCTATATGGTTTCTGGAAAGTTGATATTGGATACATCAATGTTTTAACTATGCGTAATAAACCCAAAGAGGAAATATTGGGTATTAAATTGACCATGGTATGGTGAAATTAAAAGAGTCCTAATTACAAACATGGATAGACACTCCTAAGTGATATGATTTTTTTGGATCAAATGATCTTCATGAACCTCTATAATAGATTGATTTCCAAGTTAATTTACAGGATTAGGTTATGAATAATGAGAAGAAACAACATAATGTAACCTAGGTATAAAAAATTTAGTTATAGGATTAACCAACTATGACATAGTAGAAATGAAATTATAATAGGTCGAAATTAAGGTTTTATTAGAGAAGTCATATTATGATTGAACATTCATATACATATACTCTAATTCATTTGGAGATTATCATAAAATTATTTTATATTATTTGTTATAAATAGGATCATTAAGATGAATCTTTGAATGTTATGTATCGAAAAACAACAATATATTATAACTGTATAAGGGATAATACTTAAATGTTGGAAAATCATATTATATTTAAGGATTTTTCTTCAGTGGTTCTCCTTTAATGATTTCTAAATATATATTAATTGGGATTAATTACCATTAATTTTTTTATGACATGGTTATATTTTTTATTGTATACTATTGAAGAAAACATGGTTTAGGTATGGATAAGTCATAGGATTATTATAAGATTTATGTTGAGGTAATAATGGGTTTATTTGTTTTGAGAAAAAAGGTTATTGGAATTGAGTTATTGATTTTTGGGAAAGTTATCCATTATATTTATTGATTATATTTATCATATTATTTGGATTATGATATATATTGAAATGTTCGTGACCTCATGATATAGTGAATAACATATTTCAGTATTACCAATAGTGTTAAACTTTAGAAGAAAATATAATCTCATTGTTGTTTAATGACACAGATATTCAAGTTGTTTTAGGATAGAAATACTAAGAAGTGTATTTGATTAATTTATATACATATCTGGGTACACGTGTTTATGAATGATAAATATTGTTTAAGGAAATGAATGTAACTTGGTAAAGTCTCAAATAATAATATAGATATTACATTGGAATTATATCTAAAATAATTAGTATGTTAAGAATAGCCTCTCCTACATTCATCCAAAGGTAATAATTAAAATTTCAAGGATACAATTTATTTATTATGGTAGAAGGTAAAAACCCAATATCTTGGATCATTTAAATGAATACTATATTCAATATATTACGTCAATTAACATTGAACTACAACAATACCCAACTAAAACTTCCAATGAAATATCAAAATACAAGAATAATATTACTACTGGTAGATAAATAAATAATAATCATTTAAATTAATAATATATTATTATTCTATTTCATTATAATAATAACGACCCATACTTTACATACATTTTTATTACATCAAAATTAAAGCACACTTATTACAACATATAACAAAACCATGAATGGACCGTATAGGTATAGTGTCTTTAAAAACTGAGAAACATAAACAACTTGTTCATAAATCATCTACGTTGTCTCCCATTTATTTCATCATATCTAGAGTCCCTTTTGTAATATACTACTTAATATCCTTATTCCTGACCTGGGGAAAGAAAACATACAAAAGGGTGAGATCAAATGCTCAGTATGGGTAAATAAAGGAAATATCATATTCATAAGAACATAGCATTTTGAAAATCATAACCTGCAAAAAAGATCATAATATCATATCATGGGATAAATCATAGTAGTGAAATGAAATCCCAATAATCACAAAACATGATACATTGTGGCATACACACATAATCATAGAGAATCATCTCTTAGTAGTCAAGACTCATTGCCAAGAATATCTTAGCGAACAAAGTCTATTTCTGAACTGAGTTCACTCCTCATTGCCGTCCTATTTCATTGAACCAGATTAACCTGCCATTCCATCCATGTCTATCTCATGAGATATAAATCATTACCCAATGTATTGGAGGGAGATATAGGTCTCACCCATCTCATAATGAAACCATTCTTATGTTTTCCACAAAATCATAAATCATACATCATAGAATAACCCATGTAATAAAAATGGGATTCTTAAACATCATGCCATCATAACATAATCCATATAAGATAATAGGATTTCATAAAAATAATTCCATAATAACATAATCAAATCAATGTAAAAATAGGGATAAAAACAGATTCCTATATTATCTTAGATGGAAAATAATTTTGATAAAATGCTTGAACTCCATTCTTGAGGAAAATATCCATTCTATTTGAAAAACATTTTCCTTTCCTAAAATGTCATATAATATTAAACTAAAAGAAGTTGATTAAAAATAAACATGAAAACATGTAAAGTAAGATTCACGAAAATAATGTTCTAAAAACCCATTCATGCATTATAAGTTAAAAAAACATTCTTCTCATACTTTGGTTGGAAAAGTCAAAAAGCACCTCATACAAAAAACGACAAAAGATTCCTTTCATATAATTTACTAAAAACTCAATGAAGGGTAAAATTGGATTTAAAAAATTGTATGAGGATATAAAAAATATTATATATTTAGAAAAAATGGATGTGGATGATAAATATTCCCCAATAAACAATCTCGGATAAAAATGAGATTGCGAGATTTTCTCTTACCTTAGGTTCGATTTGCTTCGTACGTGTCCGAACCTCCTGTATAATGATTTAAATAATGATATTGACTTATTCCAGAATCGTACTCATTGTTATGATATCATAAATGGTCATATTCTCAGCTTCTTATTAGTAATATTTCATTGTTACTTGTTATTTGAGTGTTTATTGCATTTTGTTCTTATACGTGTTTTTCCGAATAAATTCTTATTATTCTTTTTAGGTTATAGATACCTAATTTCCAGAATGGTATTAGTTTAATATATATCATATTTATTAATTCAATTCATTTATATAATCATTATGCAATGAAGACCATGTAGAACGTGTCGCATCACAACATGGAGACGGTAGGCCGTACGTATGCACGAGCGATGATATCGTTCCCATGATCGTGGAATTGTATTGAAGTGTATGTATACTATTTCAGAATCAACATCACTTTAAAATAATCATATATAGTTATTATTACACCATTATACCCATCCATGTAAGGTGGTGGTGGAAAACAGATTACATCATGTTGTGGAGACGGTATTCCGTACATACGCACACGCGGTGATTTCGTTTTCCATAGGATGGATAAAAGGTGAAATAGGGTTTTTTCATATTTATAATAAAATATCAGTATATTAGTGATACTGATGTTATTACTTCATAATTAAACAACCAAAGAAGAATAAGTAGAAGAATAAATAAATTTGAAAGAATCGGTAACGGACATTACCTCTTCTTTGAAGCGCCTCTTCTTAACATCCCCTTCGGGCACTAAAGATGGTCATTGAATAAGACTAGGACCTCTAGGTTGTTTATAGGGAAGTGGAGAAGAGAAATTTGTAGGGGTTGGACGAGCTTGAAGGTTTAAACTGTTGTGAGGAGGAGAGGGAGGAGGTTCCCTTTTATAAGGGAGGATAGGGCCACCTTAGGAAAACTTAAAATAATATTTTATAATAAAGTCATATTCGGTTTTTAATAGCACCAAATTGATTTATTTCTAAGCTAAGGTGGGGATGGGTCTGAATCATCTCAACCAATAGGTTTTAGACGAGTTTATTTTACTATTTTATCCTTGTCATTTAGATTTAACTCTATGTTAAATAATTTAACTTTTACCGTTTCTTTTTGTGTTCTTACACTCTATGGTTAATAAACTTACTATAACAAGCCAATGATACCCAAATACGTTCATTATTAATATATATATCCTTATCTAAGTCATTTGGCTGATCCATAGATTTTAGGAATAAAATAACAATTAATAATATAATATTTTGTTAAGAATTATTTTATGTCAATTTTTACACTATTTGGTATTGATTTTTTTGAAAATCATAACAGCTTGATTAGTGCGAAAAAAGTTAATTAAATCAATACTAACAAGTCATATTAACCTATAAAATTAGTTTAAATACATAAAAAGTCTAAAATTACAATTATTTGGGTATTTATAACATCGATTATGTTAATATTTCCTTAATAATGTAATTACTACAACATCGTTGTGTCATAATTAAATTATTTAAAGTATAAAAATTATAAATAAAATACCATTATGTAGGAAATATTATTAGATTTCTAATGAATATTTATAGCCTAATTTATCTTATTTATATCCCTATATTAAAAATCGTTTTGTTATTAAACATTGATTATAACTATTTTAACTCTTCTTTAAATAAAATAATATTAAATGTCTTAATCTAATCCAAGTGACCTAAAGGGTAATATTTTCTTCCTAAGATTGTTTTTGGTCGAATTAAAGTTATCCAATAGAATTATGACATGTGTTAGAGTAATAACAATATCATTTTTACCCTTAATAGCCCTATTTACTTTTAACTGTTGTAAAAAATAGTAAAAAGATACTATTCACCAAAAATTATTTTTATCTTATTGACCTAAATTTTAATCATTGATATTAACCATGTCTCTCGAATTTTCGAAATTCCACTCACAGAATAAGTAAAAAAAATTTTATGTAAATTTGCAAATTCTCTTAGGAGTTGGGTAAAAGACGGTGAAAAGTTCAATAAAATTTTTATATATCTAAAATTATTATAAAATGACTCCAATGAATTACATTGAACATATATTGGTATTATGTATCAATTCTGACCTAAAATAAATATAAATAAAATAAATAATTATTTAAATAAAAAGTCGGTTTTTAAATAGTAACCTAGTGTTTTCACTATTCATCAAAAAATGCAAGTTTTCAGAAAAATACAAAAATTTCACTCTAGGCTAATTTCGATATTCTGAATCCAAAAATGAAGTCCATTGTGAAAGATAAAATTTATAAAATTTCAAAAAGTGGGTATTACTATTCATAACGGCTAGTTTTAATAATATTTTAATAGCATATCGTTGTTTAGTGAAACATGGTATTGCGTACAGCACAAGCTATCGAGGAAGATCATGATTGCATGTAAAGTAAGCCAAGATATTGTTGTGTTTAGTTAAATATTCCTTTTATGATGTATATAACATAAAAACACAATATTTCTAATAAAAATCTCGGGTGTTAAATTCTACCCCCCTTAAAATGAATTTAGCCCTTGAAATTCGTCACTTTGTAACAAACAGATGAGGATACCTCTCCCTCATCATATCCTCAAGCTCCCATGTAGCTTCTTCTAATTGGTGGTTCCTCTATAAAACTTTCACCAAGCGAGTGGTCTTGTTCCGTAGAACTTTTTCTCTACGATCCAGAATCTCTATCGGTTGTTCATCACAAGAAAGATCTTGCTCCAGCAGACAAATTCTGAGCTTAGTACATGTGAAGGATCAAGTAAGTAATTTCTCCGAAGAGATACATGAAAAACATCGTGAACTTCAGAGAGATTCGATGGAAGCACCAATCGATAAGCTACCTTCCCATCACGATCCAGTATTTCGAAAGGATCGATATCCCTAGAGCTCAGCTTTCCCTTCCTTCCAAATCACATTACTCTCTTCCAAGGAGATATTTGTAAGAACACTTTATCACCCACATAAAACTCTAGTACTTATCTTCGGTTGTTGGAATAACTTTTTGTTGACTCTGTGCTGATCTTATGTGTTGTTAAATAGATCAGACATTTTCTTTGATCTCATCAACAATATTAGGTCCTAATAGCTTTATTTCCCCTAACTTCATTCCAGAAAGTTGGAGTCCTGCATTTCTTTCCAAAGAGATCTTTATAAGGTTTCATCAGAATTCTGGAGTGAAAGATATTATTATAAGAAAATTCCACCAAAGGTATGTGTTGATCCCAACCAAATTTAAAATCCATAGAGCAATCTCTCAACATGTCTTCAAGAGTGTGAATTGTCCTCTCAAACTGACCGTCTTTCTAAGGATGATAAGAAGTGGTGAAACTCAACTCTGTATCCCGAGTATGCTAAAGACTTCGCCAAAACATTGAAGTAAACCTCGGATCTTGATCAGAAATAATGGAATGTGGTACTCCATTCAATCTTAACACTTCCTTTACATATATCATAGAATGCTGATCCAGAAAGAAATCTTCTCTAATAGCAATAAAGTGTGCCGACTTCATAAGACGATCAACTATGACCCTAATATTATTATTTCCATTGGATTTTTTAGGAAGTTCGGTGGAAAAGTCCATAATGCTGTTTTACAATTTCCATTTGGGTATGGGTAATTGTTGTAACATCACCTTAGACTTCTGTCTCTTAGATTTAACTTTCTGAAAAAACAAGCATAGAGAGACATATTCAGAAACCTCTATTTTCATTCCATCCCACCAGAAGTACTCTTTCAGGTCCCTATAAATCTTCATACTTCCAGGATGAATAGAGAATGATAAACTGTGAGCCTCATCCAGTAGCTTCTTCTTTAATTCTGGGATGGGAGGAACACAAACCCGATTCGTGAACCTTATTATCCCATCACAATCACGGTTGAATTCAGGAACATTTCTCACCTTCTTTTGTAACTCTACATCTTCTTTCTGTGCCTCTTTAACCTTCACATGTATAGATGGTTGAACATTAATTTGAGAAAGATATGATTATTCCCTTCCATTATAATCCAATGATTCATCCTTTTTAAATCCGTAAATATTGGATCTTTTGTGATCCTCATCATGGATAAGCTAGCATGGTCTTGTCGACGTAATGCATCTTCCACCTTGTTTTCCTTCCCAGGGTGATAATGAATTGAGCATTCGTAATCCTTAATCATCTTCAACTATCTTCTTTGGTGCATATTCAGCTCCTTTTGTGTGAAAATATACTTTAAACTTTTATGATCAGTATAAATATCATACCTTTCACCATAAAGATAATGCCTCCATATTTTTAGTGCAATGATTACAGTAGATAACTCCAAATCAAGAGTTGGGTAATTTTGCTAATGGATTTTCATCTGTCGTGAGGGATAAGCAATCCCCATATCGTTTTGCATGGGAACACACCCCAATCCTTTCTTGGATTCATAACTATAGATCACAAACCTTTCTACACTACAAGGAAGTGTGAGCACAAGTGAACTTGATAACCTTCTTTTTAACTCATTGAAATAATCTTCACAGCCCTTTGTCCAATAGAACATAACTCCTTTTCAAGTCAACCTGTTGTGTGGATTAGATAATCGTTAAAAATCTTTCACAAAATGTCGATAATATCTAGTCAAACCACGAAAACTTCGGATCTCAGTTACTATTTTTGGTCTCCACCATCTTTTGATAACATCTATTTTTGCTGGATCCATAGATATCCCCTCTTTTGATATTATGTCACCCAAAAATGAAACTTTTTGAAACCAAAATTCACACATGGTAAATTTTTCTAAAAGCTTCTCCTTTCATAGGGGCTTCAATACAATTCTCAACTGATCTTCATGTTCTTCCTTTCTATTTGAATAGTCAAGAATATCATCTATAAAGACTACCACAAACTGATTAAGATAGTCTCTAAAGACTCTATTCATTAGATCCATGAAGATAACAGTAGAATTAGTTAGACCAAATGGCATCATAATAAATTCATAGTGTCCATACCTTATTTGGAAAGCTGTATTTGGTATATCCTCCCTTTTGACCCTTAATTAATGATACCCTGAATGAAGATAAATCTTGGTAAAGTATTGAGCTCCACGTAGTTGTTCAAATAAGTCATCAATGCATGGAAGAGTATATTTGTTCTTGATAGTGATCTTGTTATGTTCACGATAATCAATGCAGAGTCTCATTGATCCATCTTTATTCATAACAAACAGAACATGTGCTCCGCAAGGTGACACACTAGGGCATATGAATCCCTTATCAAGATTCTCTTGATGTTGCCTCTTCAATTCCTGCAACTCAATTGGGGACATTCTATAAGGTGTCATTGAAATAGGCAAAGCACTCGGTACGAGTTCTATTGAAAACTCAACGTCACGATTTGGTGGAAGACCTTTCAATTACTCCTAAAAGACCTTATAAAACTCCCGTACAATGGGAATATTCTTAATCATGAGTTTATCTCCAATCATTTGAGATAAATAACCTTCATTTAGAGGAATAAAGACCCATAGGGTGGATGAAATTTCCACTAGAAGGTTATGTTCATCCTTGCATTGATAGAAGATCGTAGATTGATTGGGAATATGAAATGTGTCTTCCCTTCTTTGGAAATTGATATGAGCTCTATATAAAGAAAGCCAATAGATGCCAAGAATCACATCATATTTCACTATCGGAATGATTATAAGATTTTCATAAAGCACATTCCCACAAACTTCAATCGGAGAAGAATTGTAATCTTTTGATGAGACTGTTGTGCCATTAGGGGTTGTCACAGCTAACCCAAAATCTAATTGTTGAGGTAATATGGATATACCCTTAGAAAATTCTTCTGAAATAAAAGAGTGGGTGGATCCAAAATCAAATAAATCATTTTCTACTTTAGATTGGATGATAAGTGTACCTTTCACTACTTCATTATCATAATCCACATCACAGATAGAAATTGCATGAGACATTCATTTGCCTTCTGCCTTAAGAGTTTGTTGACGTCGATCATCGTCAACAACCCTTGGATTAGGGCATTGATTAGCATGATTACCCATTTCCTTGCACTTGTAACATTTAAGTGTAGGAGGTGCACTCTATGTAGCCTTTTCTTTGTTCTCATAACTAGACATCTTCTTCCCATCATTGTGGAATTCAAATGCCCGATGACCTTCCATTCCATATTTGAAACATTTACTTGTCCCTTTAAGACAACTCCCTCCATATTTTTCTACACTTTCAGCATAAAGAAAACTCATCTTGTTTTCTGTGTGCTCTTTAGATTTTCTATTGAATTCCATTTTCCTCTTCTTATCAAATGCATATGACTAATGGGTTACTTAAATCTCCATATCAACCTTAAGAGAACATCGAACGATTTCCTCATAGCTATTGAAGTCTCTTATGGCTAACTCCCTTAGAAGACTTCGTTTTAAGCCACTAAAGAATCGATCGATCTTACTCTCAGGTTGGATAACAATACAAGAAGCATACCTTGCAAGTATTCTAAAATTTTCTTCGTAGGTACCAAGAGATTCATCATCCTTTTGCTTTAGTTCAAGATACTCATTCTCCATCTTTGTTCTAAGAATTATAGGGAAGTACTTATTGAAAAATAAGTTATTGAACTCATCCCATTCCATGGACTCAATTTCATCTCTTGGCCTCATATTGTCGATAAGAGTCCACCATTGATCAGCTTCACCTTCGAAAAGATAAACTGATAAGATGAATTTATCATGATTAGAACATTGAAGAACTGAAAATATCTTTTCAGTGGTATTGATCCATTGTTCCGCCACTAATGGATCAGTAGGCCCGCTGGATGAGGGTGGACCCTGAATCATGAAGGATTCAACAGAATGTTTCTCCTTCATTTTCTCGTTTGGATGTCCTGCATAATTCATATCTTGAGAATGTTGTGTGAGAATGGCTACATGATTTTTCATTCAAGCTCCCATAATTTTTGGTTGCTTAGGGGGACAATCATTGCATTTCCCATCGCATTCCGCATTAACATAGTTCCTTCGGGTTCCATCCATTGACTAAAACCAAGAAGAATAGTGTGATCAACACTAATTATAATAGGAAAACAACATAATCAAGAATAAAATTTCATACTTAAGGTCTTATCATAGGTTGTTAATGGCCATTTCTAAAACACTAAGATTGTGTTCTTTTCTTAGACTTAACCTTATGGTTCTTCCCAAGGCTTTCACATCCTAGTTTCCAAAGGTTGACTATAACCTCCCTCTGATACCAACTATATTGACCAATACTTTACATACATTGTTATTACTTCAAAATTGAAGCACACTTATTTCAACATATAACAAAACCATAAAAGGACCGTATAGGTATAGTGTCATTAGAAACTGGGAAACATAGACAACTGGTTCATAAATCATCTACATTGTCTCCCATTTATTTCATCATATCAAGAGTCCCTTTTGGAATATCCTACTTAATAACCTTCTTCCTGGCCTGGGTAAAGAAAACATACAAAAGGGTGAACTCAAATGCTCAGTAAGGGAAAATAAAGGAAATATCATAGTCATAAGAACACAGCATTGCGAAAATCATAACCTGCAAAAGAGATCATAATATCATATCATGGGATAAATCATAGTAGTGAAATGTAATCTCAATAATCGAAAAACATGAAACTTTGTGTCATACACACATAATAATAGAGAATCATTTCATAGTAGTCAAGATTCATTACCAAGACTATCTTAGCGGACAATGTCCATTTCTGAACCGAGTTCACTCCTCGTTTTAGTCCTGTTTCACCGAACTGGATTAACTTTCCGTTACCGCCATGTGTATCTCATGAGATATAAATCATTACCCAATGAATTAGAGGGAGATATAGGTCCCACCCATCTCATAATTAAACCATTCTTATGTGTTCCACAAAATCAAAAATCATATATCATAGCATAACCCATGTAATAAAAATGGGATTCTTAAACATCATGCCATAATAACATAATCCATATAAGATAAAAGGACTTAATAAAAATAATCTATCATAACATAATCAAATAAATTTAAAAATAGGGATATAAACATAACCCTATATTATCTTAGATGGAAAATAATTTTGATAAAACGGTTGAACTCAATTCTTGAGGAAAATATCCTTTCTACTTTAAAAACATTCTCCTTTCTTAAAATGTCATATAATATTAAACTAAAAGAATTTGATTAAAAAACATGAACACATGTAAAGGAAGCTTCACGGAAATAATTTTCTAAAAATCCAGTCATGCCGTATAAGTTAAAAAAACATTCTCTCATACTTTGGTCAGAAAAGTCAAAAAGCACCTCGTACGAAAAATGAGAAAAGATTCATTTCATATCTTTTCTAAAAAACTCACCGAAGAGTAAAATAGGATTTAAAAATTTGTCGGAGGATATAATTAATATTACACATTAAGGAAACATGGATGTGGATGATAAATATTCCATATTAAATTCTGATGTATAAACATTCTTGGATAAAAATGAGATTGCAAGATTTTCCCTTACCATAGGTCCGATTTGCTTCGTACGTGTCCAAACCTCCTGTATAATGATTTAAATAATGTTATTGACTTATTCTAGAATCGTACTCATTGTTATGATATAATATATGGTCATATTCATAGCTTCTTATTAGTAATATTTCATTGTTACTTGTTATTTGGGTGTTTATTGCTTTTTGTTCTTAAGTGTGTTTTACCGAATAAATTATTCTTCTTCTTTTTAGGTTATAGATACCACATTTCTATAATGGTATTAGTGTAATATATATCATATTTATTCATTAAATTCATTTATATAATCATTATGCAATGATGATCATGTAGAACGAGTCGCATCACATCATGGAGATGGTAGGCCGTACGTACGTACGAGCGATGATACTATTCTCATGATCGTGGAATTGTATTGAAGCATATGTATACTATTTCAGAATCAATATAACTTTAAAATAATCATATATAGTTATTCGTTACACCATTATACCCATCCAAGTAGGGTGGTGGTGGAAAATAGATTACACCACGGCGTGGAGACGGTATTCTACACGTATGCACATGCTGTGGTTTTGTTTTCAGTAGGATGGATAAAAGGTGAAATAGGGTTGTTTCATATTTATAAAAACATATAATTATATGAGTGATACTGTTTCTATTACTTCATAATTAAACAACTAAAGAAGAAGAAGTAGAAGAATAAATAAAGTTGAAAGAATCGGTAACGGACATTACCTCTTCATTAAAACACCTCTTCTTAACATCCTCTTGGGGCACTAAAGATGGTCTTTGAAGAAGACCAGGACCCCTAGGATGTTTCTAGGGAAGTGGAGAAGCGAAATTGGTAGGGGTTTTCCGAGATTTAAGTCTCAATGTGGTTTCAGGAGAAGAGGGAGGAGGTGCCCTTTTATAAGGGAGGAGAGGGGCACCTTAGAAAAACTTATGGTATTATTTTATAATAAAGTCATATTCGGTTTTTAATATCTCCAAATTTATTTATTTCGATTCTAAGGTGGGGATGGGTCGAAATCCTCTCATCCAATAGGTTTTATACAAAATTTAGGCTACTATTTTATCCTTATCATTTAGATTTAACTCTATGTTAAATAATTTATCGTTTACCGTGTCTTTTAGTTTTCTTACACTATATGGTAAATAAAATTACTATAACAAGACAAATGAACCCCAAGTGGTTCATTATTAACATATATATCTTCATCAATGTCATTTGGCCGAACCATAGATTTTTAGGAATAAAATGACAATTAATAATATAATAATTGTTTTAAAAACTATTTTATGTCAATTATGACTCTATTTGGTACATGATTTTTGTAAAAATCATAACGGCATGATTAGTTAAAAATAATTTAATTAAATCAATACTAACATGTCATATTAATCTAGAAAATTAGTTTAATTCATAAAAAGTCTAAAATTACATTTATTTGGGTATTTATAACATCAATTATGTTAATATTTCCTTAATGAGGTAATTACTGCATCATCGTTGTGTCAGAATTAAATTATTTTAAGTCTAAAAATTATAAATAAAATGCCATTATGTATTAAATATTTTTATATTTCTAATTAATATTTATAGTCTAATTTATCTTATTTATAACCCTATATTAAAAATGTTTTTGTTATTATACTTTGATTTTATCTTTTTTAACTCTTCTTTAAATAAAATAATATTAACCGTCCTAATCTAATCCATGTGGACCTAAATTGTAATATTTTTTCCTAAGGTTGTTTTTGGTTGAATTAAACTTATCTAATAGAATTAGGACATGTTTTAGTGTAATAATAATACCATTTTTACCCTTAATTAACCTATTTACTTTTAACCGTGGTAAAAAATGTAAAAAGTTACTATTCATCAAAAAATTATTTTTATCATATTGAACCATATTATACTCCTTGATATTAACCGTGTCTCTTGGATTTTCTAAATTCTACTCACAGAAGTGGTAAAATTATGTTTTATGTAAATTTACATATTCTCCTAGGAGGTGGGTAAAAGACGGTGAAAAGTTCAATAAACTTTTCATATATCTAAAATTATTATAACATTACTCCAATGAATTACATTGAACATATATATGTATTATGTATCAATTTTGACCTAAAATAAATTTATATAAAATAAATAATTATTTAAATAAAATGTCGGGTTTTAAATAGTAACCCAGTGTTTTAACTATTCATAAAAAATTGAATGTTTTCATAAAAAGACCAGAATTTCACCGTAGGATAATTTCGATATTCTGAATCCAAAAATGAAGTCCATTTTGAAAGATAAAATTTATAAAATTTCCAAAATTGTGTATTACTATTCATAACGGTTAATTTTAATAATATTTTAATAGCATTTCATTGTTTAGTGAAACTCGGTATTGCGTACAACACAAGCTATCGGGGAAGGTCGCGATTGCTTGTAATGAAATTCAGGCTAGTATTTTTTGTAGTGAAATATTCTTGTGATGATGTATATAACATAAAAACAAAATATTTCTCATAAAAATCTCGGGTGTTACAATAATTTCATAAATGATCTCTTTTGATGAACCATTTAGAAAATGTTATAGTATATTACCTTAACAAATTAAACTGAACAAATTTATTATCATAGTGTTTAATACATATATTTGTAAATTGATATATCATTATTAAATTAATTAGAAATATATTTGAAATAAGATAAAAAAATTCTAGAAAGGTATTTTTAG
Organism: Viscum album; assembly: GCA_963277665.1. NCBI lineage: Eukaryota > Viridiplantae > Streptophyta > Magnoliopsida > Santalales > Viscaceae > Viscum > Viscum album. The sequence continues at coordinate 282,694,818 of OY728153.1, read as the reverse complement.
TAAAATATGTTTTTCTCAATATATATTATTCGAAAATCAATGATAATTTATAAATATTAGAAGTTTAATTTTACTATAATAACATCAATTTTGGTTTAAAATTTTAAATATTTTCTAAAGATGATATTTTTAAAAAATAAAAATATTTATATTTAGGTGAGTGGTGAAAAAAACCATATTTAAGAATTAGATAACCTTTAAGACATTATTAGAAAGTATGTATGAATTTTAACTTTATTATAGCCTATTATAATAAATATATATTTATTTCATAATTAAATCTATAATTTAAATTGTTTTAATTTATAAAAATTGTTTAGACATTTTATACTTTAAATAATAGTTTTCAAACAACTATTTTTATTACATTATACATTTAGTATTTTAAATTTAATTTCAATCATATTTAAAAATTGAATAAAAATTGATTAAATTTTTAGAATCCTTAGTTCCAATTTATATAACAAGGACAATTTTTATGGAATAAAAGATAAATTTCGTACATAAATAACTTGTTACTATAGTGAAAACAAAAAATTATATATATGAGTAACCTTGATGATAAAAGATGTAACATATTTAAAAAGTTATTTTTAATTGAGGGATGAAGGTATAAATTGATATTATATATTAGTCACCCAAAAATTTCTCAAAATTTTATCCACTTTCAATTATATTTAATTTTCTTTTTATATAATTTTTGGTTATTTGAAAAAAAATCCACTTGTTATCAAATATAAAAGGACACCCCGTATCCTTACTTTCCATCACATGAAAAATCCATTATTTCAACTCAAAATATTTTCAAAACTCTCTTATAAATTACTATATTATTTTAGGAGTATTTGTTATTCTCAATAATATTTTCCCTGAAAGGTTTAATTCCCTTCACAAATAAGATAATCTAAGAATTATGGTATATGGTCATAACCTCTCTTCATTCTTTTCTATATATATTTACATTCTTTTATTCTTCAAAAAATTTTATTTAAACATTTTAAAATGATAAAATAATTATAATTTTTATACTGGTATGTTATTGTAATAATGGTATGAAAATTATTTACCCTCCCCTTTTTTATTTAGAAAAAAAGTTAATCGTACATTATATAGACTACCAGCTCCACGACGCAACGTGTTTTTTTATTCACCACATTAAATTTATTATTGAAATGGGAAATATAATATATTATTATTATATTCATGAAAAATTTTATATTATAAAATGATAAACCATTTTTTCATTTTCTTGTTCCATATAAAATAGAATCATCATCCCTATAGATGAGGACTACTAGCTCCAAGGAATGATTATTTTTTATTTTTTATTAAATATCCTCTTTACATTAAGGTTTATTATAATTGTTTTAAAATATAAATATCATGTATATGATATAATTAAGGTCATTTTATAAAAACAAATTTGACCCTATTTAGGATATGATCGAAATTGTATTTTTCTTAGTTCATCAATTTTAAAATAAGCATACTAAGTGGTAAAAACACTAATTCAAAGTATATAAGATATTCATTGACATTACATATTACTATTATTCCTTTATAGTTAAAATATATCAAAATAATAAAAACTACAGTATATGAATATTATATTTGTGTAATGTGGTAGAAACTAATTCATCTCATAACCAACCATTAATCATGTTATGATCATGTTTGCGTCGGTTTGACCACCTACTTGAATTATGATTTGAAATCATATCATGTGAGATTAGGAAAACCTATTTAATGGTAAAATTAAATATAAATATGTAAATGTTTTTTATTATTTGTATAAGATAAATATATATTTACCTAAATGATTAGAAAATAACCATTCATTGGATGCAAATAAATTAAAAATGATTGTCATCAATTTCATCTTCTTGGATAAGGACTAAGGTACTCTTGAAAGGAAATTGAAAAATCATATGTAATTATAATAGGTATATATGATTATAATTAAAAAATAATAATGATAAACTATGGTAGAATAATGAATAACAACAATTCTCATTTGAAACTACTTAAAATTGATCATGATTACCCACAATTGACATCGAAATTATGTAATAACTAGCTTATATAAATATAGGGAATTATTATAAATGAGGTTTTTAAATTTATATTTATTTTAAAAATATTATAAAATAGGTTATTGAGATATTTATATTTTCTATATAGGATCTTAGAGTTCATTTTACTCATTGGCGAAATATGGCGAGGGTTTCGTTTTCAAATTTTCTAATCCATGGTGCATGTTTTATATTACACATTAAATTTTTTTATATGTTGTATTCACATACCAATACACCATAAATTTTAATGAATATATCATAATCTAGGATACCTTAATTTCAATTTCATGGTAACCCTCTTATTCTTATATTACCATTACTAGAATTGTTTTTTGAAACACAATTTTAACTCACAGAGTAAAGATTGTCCTTCTTGAAAATATTTCATATATATTGGGTATACTTATCCCTTTTATTATATTTTAGGTTAATTTATCTCAATTTATATAGATTTAAATTTCTAACACATAACTAATTTCTAAATTTCCATTGCATTATAAATTAAGACATATGTGATGGATTTAGTAACTAAAACTTCTTTTCATCATGTTACAATATAATTCCTTAACTATCACTCTCATATGTTTGTTAAATTAATCTATTTAATATTTCATAATACATTCATTTTTTTATATCAATTTAATATTATGATCTTAATTATATTATTTTTTATCAATGAATATTTATATCATAAAGTTGAATCATTGTAGATATTAATAGGATATCATTCTAAAAATGTTTTTCGTCTATTTCAATGTTCATTATTCCCATAAAAAATATTTTTATATTTAGATACCCAATGATATTCTTGGTCATGTGATTTCCAAATTTATATTCTTCTCTTTTTAAATATATGTTTTGATGTCCATTTTTCGATGATCACTTTCCATAGAATGATATAAAAATACTCAAACAGTTTATCTATCAATTCAAAATCACTTATAAAATGTTCCAAGCCATGTTACATTTTGATAAAAATTGATTCTTATCAAAGATTCATTATTTTAGATTCTTTTATTAAAAAAATTCAATTTTTCACTTCCCCTTTTTGAAGCCATTAAATATTTTTCATGTCTCCACTATTGAATGTTCCTTTTAGAAGTATATTGTTTTCTAAAATTGTTCTATTTCATTTATAAAAACTATTTTTTGAATGTAATTTTAACTTTATATTTTATAGTGATGATTAGAAGTGTTTTTAGAAAACATTTTTATTTTCACGTATATTTCTCCTCTATGCTTTATTTATTAGGAAGCAAATTTTTTATGAATCATTATATTTTATTATTATAAGAATATATTTTTAAAAGGATTTTTTAAAATCCAATTATATTTTATATTAATTTTTTGTGATACTTTTTTGATATTTTAAGAGATCAAATATTTTTTCCGGTTCCCATTAAGATATTTTTATGATTAATTTTAAAAGGAACATAAATGTATCTATAATGATTTTTGGAATCTTATATCACACTCTAATTTATTGGATTATTTTTTATCTCATGTTATATTTAAAAATGTAAATGTCGAGTTTATTCACCTAGGAATTGGATTTATTGGTTTATCCACGTTTTCATGTAATGGTATATTAGGATTGTTGGCCTAGGCATGGGGATAATGGGTTTTGGAACAATGTATTTTAAATTATTTTTGTCGTTCCATATTTATAGGATTTTTTGATTATATTCTATAAATTTAGGCCTATACATATTTCTATATTATTCTCTCATGGATAATGTTTATTGGCTTGTGTTTCAGAAATCATTTGTTAATGAATTATGTTATTCCATCCTTATTCCAGGATTTATTATCTATTATCTATTTTTTATAAGTTTATTAGGTCCCTTGATTATAACCATATTCTCTTCATTTTATCACTTATGAGATTTTGTGGTTAAATCCTATGTATAACCTTATTGAGAAACTAAGATCACCCAATTATTATGTATACATTTCCTCAGTTTATAATGAAAAGTAACACATAATAAGTTTATAGAAGCGTATATTAAGAGAATAATTTTTGGGAGATGATGAAAGCATTTAATGGATTAGTTAATTGTTTACATAGTGGTAAAATGTATATTAGTTTTTTAGTAATGTTCTATATGAATTATAAAAAACATTAAACATAAAATGTCTTCGGATTGTGTTATAATGAAATATTTCTTTGTTTTATGTAATTACATGAAAATTAGGTATAGTTCATCATGTCACTGATTTCCTATTTTATACTTATTCCATGACTTATTCCCTTATTAAAACAATTATATTACATTCCTGCTTCTATTATTTAGTTTCAATGATTTTATTTCTTTACTTTGAGTTAGGTGGTTCTATAAAATAGCAATTATAAAGATTATTTCAAAAGAGATGGTTCTCAAAAGGATTTATAGGTTTCTTTATAAAATATATTAGTTTTAGGATGGTTTTTTGGGAAATCTGTTGATTATTTTTTCTTATAATAAAAAAAAACTTATTTTCCCTTTTTTATTTCAAACTAGTATTGATGGTTTGTTTTATAAAATGAAATTCATGGACTCTTTGAAAATTTCCTACTCAGCTTGATTAATCTTACACAATACTCATGCATCTAGATGTAGATAGGCCTGATTTCTTTTTTGGTTCAGGTATTACATTCAGATAACTCTTAAGGAAATTTACATTACATATGAATGGTGACATAGAGGTAACATATATTCTTTTCTGGGAATCTAAATTCATTTTAGTTTTCATTTTTCATTATAGATATATCGACCTAGTGGGCCGCTATTTTTTTAACATGTATTTATGTCCATAAAATTAATTATTTTTGTTTGGTTTAGTAGGTTGGATGGATTAACAATGATTCTATTTCATTATATTTTATAACTATTTATATTACATGTAATAGGTTATACATTGAATTCTTGTATACGTTATTCATGAATTTATTGTGTGATTTTACTGTTGTTAAATCATTTTAATTAGGAAAAATCATCCCATTCAATTTCTTCTCATGACTTTGATATTTTTCAAATTATTTAAGGGATTATGGATACCCCTAAAGTTTGAAAGGTCTTGAACTGGCATCCAGTGTATGGGTATATTGGTTTGGTTTGAGAAAAAATTCTATTAGAGCATGGGTTCATTAGTTGACCTAGATTCTAGAATACCCATAAGTACAGATATTGTTCAAAAAACTCTAGAGGAATGCATGGTAAGAGTTACATAACCTCTTACTCATCCTGAGCATCAATTTAGCATGATATTCTAGGTGTTAAGTCTCTATTTTTTCTCTCTAATTATTGTTTTATGGTGTATTTTTTTCTTAGGTTGGTGGTATTTTAGGTTATATCAAATTTTTATGAGTGTTTTCATAGTTATCTAATATTTGAAGGGTGGAGGAAATAATCAAAGGTTAATAGTTTCCCCCAAATTCTAAAAAACTTTTAGCATACCTTGTATATTGATTTTTTTTTCTCTAGTAGATGTTTCATAGTTGGAGGATATTTCTCCCAACCAGGAGTCAAAACCGTTGACAAAATCTAACTAACCTTTAAATTTTTGAATTTAAGTCCTTTTAATATTATTTATTATTTAGTTAGGTGTGGGATTTATTAGGGTTATTTAAAAAGAAATTTCATGAAAATTTAATAAAAATTGGTTTGGTTTTGATGGAATTTTGAAATTTAACATACTTTTTTTGGAGGGGATGTTTCATTTTAGAAAGAGTTAAGGGGTTTTTATTAAAATTGAATGAAAAATATTTAAGGATAATGGGTTGGACATGTTTTAAATAAATAAATTGTATATTTATGATAATTACATATGTGTAAAACTACAACATTTAATTGAATTGCGTAATTTAACATGGTTTTCATGTGAAATTTTAAATTTTGAGATTCGAAATATAATGATTTCAAATTGTTTAAAAATAAAATTTTCAAGTGATGATTTTAAATTTTTATTGATTCATACATATTATTATTTTGAGTTAAGGGTTTCTCAAACTTCGATATGTTTTTAATTAGAGTTCTTATTTATTTTGGACTTCTAATTATTTTGTTATTTATATTATGCCTCCTAGAAGAGTTTTGAAGGTTTATAGGGAATCATGGGTTTCACAGTTTGTTGATAAAATCTCCATTACTCATTATAGAGTGGTGTGTTTGGATTAATATAATATCTTACCTATAATTTTAGGTTGTAATGGTTTATTTTATGTTTTGGAGTGTCCTATGGGAATTTAATATGTTTTTCATTTTTTGGGAACTCTTAATTATATGAGAGTGGGTGTTATTCTATGATTCTTTGAAGTATGTAGTATATATCTATGGAATATAATACTTAAATCACAATCTTAAATTGGAATGATGTGGAATTTAGTTATGAATTCATTTTCCAATCACACTTTTCCAGGGAATTAAAAATTGGTATAGTGAAGGATCATATGAGTCTATAAAAGGGTCAATGGATAGTGATAGAGTATATCAATCTATTTAATGAGAACGTAACCTTTTATATTGAGATTATTTTGAGTTATTACTTGAATTATTATCTATTCTTGAATGTTTTCATTCAGATATAATTTATAGGATTATTTTATGGTGAATGATCAAAACCAAGGAGTTGGTGGATGAGAATTATTTGGTAGAATTTTATTTTATATAATAACCCATAATGGGTTGTAACCCTACCTATTTTATTTATATTAAGGTTACCCAAAATGTATGGATAATATATTGAATGATCCTATTTGGAAAAATTCCTATTATTTTCCTGTCTCATTCTAAATATTGATCCACAAACCCTTGTGCTTTGAGTATAGTTGTTTTGGGAATTCTAAGACCTCTTGCTGAAATATTCCAAAAAACTACCAGTAAATTATTCATTTAGGACACCTATATATGTGTTACAAGTGAAATAATTTCCCAAGGAATAAATTTTAACTAAATTATAATTTTTATAGTGACATGGAATTATTTTGATGTATATCTCATTTTTCCTTCTCATAATCTGGTCTATCCATTTAGATAATTGTGGTCCTTGGATAATATTTTTTATTGTTGGTTTATTTGTGATCATATGAAGTGTGAGTAGTTGTACACGAAAAATTTATGAATTTATATTTTAATATTTGTGTTTTTTTAATTTATTTTTTTATAACCTTGAGTGATTCCTCTAAATGTTTTTTCATCCACCAGGTTAGTGAGTTTCAAAAGCATAACCCACTTTGGGTCACTATCTCTTAAATTATTGGTTAGTTTGGTAGTGTGTTAGATTTTTTTTAATGTTTTTTATGTATTTATATATATCTAATGGTTTTTAGAGTCTTGGTTAGAGGATCCATTCTATTTTTGTTAGTCCCATTTTTTATCTCTTCATTTTTAAGAACAAAGTGGATTTCTGTGGGGAAGAAAGTGTTATGTTTGGGAGTGTTATCACAACACTACCCCCTTTTCCTTATTATTTTATCTATAAATTGATACATGGACTTATCCTAAAGTTTATATATTAAATTATTTAATTTTTATCTATTTTAGGTATTTTCAATTGGGCGCGTGTTTATCATGCATAGTTAGTGAAGATCGGGTGTGAACTATGTGAGTGTGTTGAAAATCATAAAAAAACCAATTAGAATGGTTTGTATGTGATTTTTCGAACCATTTTTACCAACCATTAAATTTCATCTTACACACTAATGAGGGTCACATTTTTCACACATGGTTTGGTAAACTATACAACTAGACCATATGTATTATTCAAAGCATTAAAAATTTGGGTTTTCCTAAAATGTGCATTTGGTTTTAAGATCCCAAATAAATATATTTACTCCCCATCTTCTTTTCATGTGAGATTAGAGATTTAAATCCCACATCCCTTAATACGATTTACTTTTTTGAGGAACATATTTTAATTCTAGGTGTCACCTTTAATATGTGGACTCAATTCCTCCTCTCTTTCCTTATTAAAATTTTTCCCGTTGCTATTAATGTATCTTTAAGTTAGCAAAAACCTATAAGAATTGTATTGAAGTAATATTATTATTCTTGTTGGTTTTGAGTGAGGAGATCATTCCATTGGTCCTCCATAACTCTTATTTGATGTTATGTCGCATCCTCACATGGTTTATGTTTTGTGGTTCCATGCCTTCTCATTTTTATTACAAACCATATATTACTGAGTATTCAAAAAAATCTCCAATTTTTTTTATTCATTTTAAATGATTTTTAGACTTATCTATAAATATAAATCTTTTTTGTTATTTTAAGTTAAATGAAGTGTATTAAATAAGTTTTAGAAAAATATAAAATTGTTTTTAATATGAATTTAATTATTTAATTGATGTTTTGGATTTTTAATACTACTATAAGATTTTATTATGATTATGATGTGTTGTTTTGACATGGTTTCCTAATTTAAATTGATTTTTTTAATTTTTTTATTAAACCCAATTAGATTTGATAAATGGTTTTATTTAAGCTTCTCATTTTCTACCTTAGTTCAGTCTATTAAAATAGATATATATAAATATGCATGTGGTTATTAACCTATTTATTTATGTGTTTTCATACATATTTAGGTGTCTGTATATCTATATTGAAGTTCGTAGGAGGCATTCCCCTAAATGTTTACCGTCTAAAATTTATTTTTTCTCTCATATAGAAAACAAAATTGATTTTAAAATAATTATTACTTAAATCATACCCTCATTACCATTTTTTCACTTTACAAATATTTTAAAATTTTCATTTAATTCAAAATGGTTTTCTAAATGGATTTTTAAAATTGAAATATTACATCAAAATATAAGGCCCAAATTTACATGGATTACATGGTTTAACAATACATTAGGGTTTTAAAATGGATTCAAATGAAGAAATGATTTTCTCTATAATAAATTATCAATTTTAAATTATTATGTACTGGTTGGTACATTAAAATGATTTCTCTAAATGTGTGCATCACTATGGAATCCTCTACCTTATTGACGAATTTCACATGAATGTTTTTAGGGGCATGGGTTGATCATTAAGTTTGTATTGTGTGGATTTTTATGGATATTCTAGATGTTAAAGCTAAAAAATCCACCAAAATTATTATATTTATTATTTCATAGGTTTCATATTAAGGGATATGATTCTATTAATATATGTTCTCTATTATAAATTGTATATTCCATGTTAGGATAGAAATACAAAGGCAGAAAGGTAGTTCCCCTCATAAGATATTCGAGAGAATTATATTAGTTATTAAATTCAATGTACATTGATTGGATTAAAGATGGATTAGACTGGAGTAAATTTTGGATGCCCCTATAAACTAAACCCCTTGTCATCGTTGGTCCCATGGCTTGATATCCCTTTTCTTGTCAATATGGTAAAAATATGACTTGAGCTTTGACTCTGGTGAATCAAGATCCATATTTTGGGAATTTATTTCCCAACTCATTAATCCAAAATCTTTTTTTCCTATTTTTGTGGCTCTTCGGAATCATGAATCAATTGAAGAATCTCCCTTGGTCCAAGATCAATTTGACTATCATACGACATTATCCAATGGTGTTGTGATGTGTCTACACTGGTGTCAAAGATCTAGGTATTTTTTGTCATGTTTTGATTTGATTGATAATAATTATTTTGTTTATGGGAATTTGGGGCCTCTAAAAGGATCATTAAATGGGGTAATTTGGCCCTCTTCTATGTGCATAAATATCTTCTTATTGTTTGGTTTATGACTTGTGAATCATATCTGATTGTGAGTTAGGTTATGTTATTGGGACAACGTACATGGAAGATCATCGACCGAGTTTGCAAGATCTCTACTAAATGGAGTTTTCATGATTTGAAGTGCATCTTAGTTTGGAGGGGCTATTTCCATATCATTTTCCCATCAAATTTTTTGAAGCATAAGGATTGGGGTCTCAGATGATTTTTCCTCAAGACAGGTATTGTGTATTTTTAAAATTTGCATCCAAGATTTAATCCTATTGCACATCATGGAATATGAAACCATGATTGGGGTTCAAATTAATATATTGATCATGGTCGGTTGGAATCCTAAAATACTCCATTATATGGGGTCTTCTATTGGGAATCCAATTTGATTAGATCGCATGACATACGAATAAAATTATAGTTTTTATGCTTTTTTGGTTGAAATTGATATCACTTCAATCCTGGATGACACTGTTATTCTTTACACTATTAATTATAACTTTTATATTATGATTAAATATGATAAATTTTCCCCATTTTTCAGAAATTTTAAATCGTTTTTCCACTACAAGGATAGATACAGGCTGGTGGTAGGATGGGAGTCCGCAATAAATGGGATCATGTTTCATGAGATAGGTATCGCCACCCCCTCTATCTTAATGGGAATGAATCTATTTCTAATGGTACGAGAACTTATGTTCGTAGAAACATTGACATAGGGGAATTATTCTTTGGTCCGTATTATTAGTTGAATAAAAAATACGATCTGAAATTATCACGAAATCCTCTGTATACGATGAGGAGATTGCTCTTCCTGAAGGATATGGGAAGTTGGATACATTCATTGGTAGGAGTGTACCTTCTTATAAATACATTTTCACTGCATCTATGGGGTCCCCATCCAAATATTATTAAGTTAACTGAGCCTCTACTGATGACCCTTCTCACCTGAGAATGTAACATTATATTTGGATGTTATTCTGGTTGAAGACTCAATTGGTGATAGATCTCATGATTCAGCTTGCATTCATGAATCTACTAATCAAAAGATTATGGATTCGAAAATTATTGTTTCTAGAGACCATAACGGTAAAATAAAACTGAATACAACATCTCTAGGGAAGGTTAATAATGTGAGTTCTTGTTATTACTCATATGATGCTACTCACGATCATATTCAAGTGTAGGGATGCTTGGTGGTCGTGGGTATCTAATGGTCCCAATTCAAATGCATAATGGAGGTATTGGTTTTGGATTCCACTCATAAGGAATTAATGGAAGAAGGGGTGAATTTTAAAGGTATTTCTATATTCGATGTGCAGGAAGCCTGAATTAAGAATTGGATACTCGTGTCAGATAGGGAAGAGCTGGGAGGGTCATGGAAACAAGGCAAGACATGGGATCGTGGTCAGCATCCAAAAAACCATGGTCGAGGATGTGGTCATGATGATTGGGCTTGTGCATGAGGGTGTGGCTATAATTTTTCTTATTGTTCTCCCAAAAGTTTCACCATAGAGAAGAAAAAGATTAAGGGGAAGTATGTTGTTCTCTTCAGTTAAAAAACCTCACAGTCAAAGTGGGAAACTACTGATGACGATTATGATGATGATGACTCTAATTATTATTATGGGAATGATCGTATTATGGAGTTGTAGCTTTACTTTTTGGATGAGGATACTCTTTGTTTTTCCCCGTCCTCCATCATTCCTTTGTCACCTTTATCTTTTTAATAAAATTTTTAGAAGTAGGATCGCCTATCTCCATAACCTTTTGAGTATGTTTCTAACATGAATTATTCCACTGGTTCCACTTTTATATTATGTTTTTTACTTCTATTATCCTATTTCATTTATTTTCCATATGTAGTGTGAGTTGGGTTGTTATTTCAATGGTTGATAAGGCTACAATAAATGAGATGGTTTTGGGAAGGTTTTAATTTTTTTAAACATGTTTTTAATTAAAAGGATATTTTTTTGGAAAACATTTGGAGTATTTCTTATGAAAAGAAAAAAGATATTGTTCAAATGTATATTAAACTAGCATTAATGTTCTGTTCTATTAATGTAAATGCACTATATCTCTAATGATTTCGTACTGGGGTCTATTAATCTCAAACCCAACATATGAAACTAAGGATTATTATACCTGATTTTGGTTTGTAGTTTTAGGTTTTGTTTTTCGATTAATCATAGGATGAGTGGTATTATGGATGGGTGTTCACCAAGAGGTGACATGAATATCATCATGGTTCGGTCTTTTCATTTTAGTTTTTAATTTTTTATAATAAATATATTAGCTTAGTCTCCCTTGATGAAATTGAAAATGAAACATGTAAATTTCTATATCATTTATCACCGACATACTTCTTGTCTGATGTATTAGTATATTTATATTGACATATTTATGTACTCTAGAATTATTATATATTCCTTATTTTATATTTTTATCTATTTTCAATGCTTTTATTGACATGGAAATCCTAAATCTAAGTATTTAATGCTAGAATTTCATAATATATTTCGCTATTGTAAAATAAATTTAACACTTTATATTATCAATAAAAGATCAAAGATTCCCCTTAGGTCTAGCATGATCTATCTCTGTAATCCGGTGAATGTATAGATTAGGTTTGTTTTTAAATGGATTTAAAAGATTATATTATTACACTGTTTAGATATATTTATGATTGAAAGAATTCTAAGTTATTAATGATTAAACATAGGAGACAGATACATTAATTATGAGGGAGTTATTTAATTTTTTTCCTCTAAATTTATTTTCACTTGCATTACACATCTAATTTTACATCTTCCAACGAGAATAATTATTCTTTGGCCTGTTCATTTTCATTGGATTTATCCAGATGAAATAAATACATAAAAAATGAAGCCTTTTGTTAGGATTAATAATCATCAAAAAGGTTCTATTTGGAAATGTTACATAGCATAAGAATTTATTCATTTCTATTCTATGTATTTAGATAATGTAAGAATGATATCTAAGAGGGTATTGAAGACTAAAGAGGTGATGTATGTAAAAATTGATCATGTTTTTTCATGACTTCCGCAGACATGGATAATTTTTGGATCATACAAATTTGGTATCTGATCCTATAAAATGATGGAGATGTCAGATTTCATGGTTTCTTTATAGAGATTATTTTTCTGACCTCATAAAATATTTTATTTTCACATATATTTTATCTTATCATACATACCTATAAATACACCATAAAAATTTATTACAGTTATAGAGGGAACATAAAAAATTGTAACTAGAATCCATTACTACGACCTGTCCCCCAGGGCCCGTGTTGTAACATATCAAAATCCCTCCTCTAGAAGGCCATGGGTTTGAGACTAGAACTAAAGGTGTCAACATGAAAATGTGAGGCATTTTCCTAAGAACCATTACCAATATATAGACAACCAAACACCTAATATGAAAAAATAATCACGCATTCCACTAAACAACCACTAAGTAAATGTACAAACTATAGGTCAAATGGGGCTGAATACAGACCAGCAAAGGATGAACTAAAAATAGGAAAAATACTATGAAAGTTGGATAATAGTCTTTTGGAAACCCCACATGATGGGTAATCATACTCTAGTTTCTGGAATCCAAGGAAGCACTTACTGCCTACCTGACCTCACAAGGCACAACCTGGTCCTGGGCCACCAAGTCCTCCTCTAATCCATTGTTCGTCTCCACAAGACACAACAGGTGCGGGCAAAGCCCATGCAGGGGTGATTAACAAAATACTATATAAGGACTGAAATACCAACTCATGTCTCATAGAAATACACTAAGAAAATCACAATGGAATGAAAAAAGATTAAAGTCACTAAAGTCATCTCAACATATGAATATCATAATGTTTTGATAGAAAACCCAATAGTTTCAAACAGTTAACTTCAATTACTATAATGGAACTAGTACTAATGATTTTTTCAAGCTATATAGGTCACCTAGACCTATTCATTATCAATTTCATGAAGTCTCGCTGAAAGGTGAGTCAATAATTCTCACTGGTAGCTGAGTCATAGAGTCTTGCTGGGTAGCTGAGTAACGAAGTCTCGCCGATAGTTGTGTCATGGAGTCCTGTTGGGTATATGAGTCATGAAGTCTGGATGCTAGATGAGTCACAGAGTCTCGCTAGGTAGTTGATTCATGCATTCTTGCAGATATCCAAGTCAAAGAGTCTCACTGGGTACCTGATTCTAGAAGTCTCACTGATAGCTGAGTCACAGAGTCTTGTTGGGTAGCTTAGCTATGAAGTCTTGCTGATAGCTGATCCACGAAGTCTTACTGGGTAGCTAATTCACGATGTCTCACTGATAGAATAATTATGTAATCTCACTGTGTAGCTGAGTCATTAAGTCTCACAAATAGCTAAGTCACAGATTCTCATTGGTTTTTTCAGGAACGAAGCCTTGCTGGATCAACTTCCATGAAATATTACATAAAGGATTCCATAAAGACAGCCCCATCATGTGGGTCCCAATGTCACAGATAGCTCGTCAATTAAATGCATGATCTGTGAGATACATCCATTATTCTAAACAGGGATTGATTGCATCCAGGCCCAGTCTTAGTAGTTCGGATCTAGATGACCATCCCAACACAGGGTCCGGCATGACCTTACCCTTTCCATCTGGCCCATTGGCCAGGCTCATTGGGCCTCACTAGACCCAACCAAGGTTTTCCATGGATCGAATCTGCTTGGTTAACTAATGACCCTTATTTATTGGGCATGTCCTGTATTGGAGGACTGATATCCTTTCATAGCTCAAGCAACCACGTGGCCTAGATTTATCCAGTCATCCTAGTACACTAAAGCAAAACAGCTCGAAATTTTTTTGGGCCTATCGGTTGGCCCGATCAAGTAGGGCATGCACGGTTGATGAGCCGATTTCCCCCATAGATAGCGCGCAACACCAGGTGGGATTCACGTCTATCTAGCAGCCACAGTATATTATCCATGGCCTCTCTTTTATCTATGGTGTGGACCATGCACGCTGACTCTTCTAGTGAACCCGAAAAGAGCATGCCGCTTATCCCGCATACACCACCCAAGGTGGTTTCGCCTTCTGCATGTGGCTGCTATTGATGGACGCCACCATTGGTAATCGAAAAAAACTTTCATATTCCATAGGGTTCGCTTCGGTGGTCATATCTCAAATACTTATATGCCCTCATGCATCTCAGGTCATCGCCATCCCTGCGCTGTAATTGGATCCCCCTTATATCCATTTCAAGGATGCGACAACGAAGAACGCTCAAGCGGAGGGGCTCAGTCCTTTTTCATGAAAGCCCACACCCTCCATGTTAGATGTCTAAAAACATAAAGTATTCATGGGATCATAGTCCCATCGACAAAAACTAAATCCTAGATAGAAAACCCAAGAACGAAACCCACTCAGAAAATCCCAAGATGTTCGGATCAACCTTTTCGTGTGTTTCTCAACATTTGTTGTTTTAGAATACGAACAGGAAAAACATAAAAATATTAAACCACTACCTAGGTCTGATCCTTCATTGGAGATGAACGATGTCATTGAATTGTCATTATGTGATACTATATTTACGAACATTGGTCGATCGCCGTTGGTGATTATCTATTCGAAGGGGTATTGGGGTTCATCTTCATCACTCAACAGAGCTTCGGAGAAGAACTAGGATTGTGCCAACAGTCCTGGATTTTCTTCTTATTCATTCCAAGATGAAACATAAATTTGTTTTTTTATTACGTTTCTATTACAGAGTTGTTACCAAGTTTTATTTAATGAAATATTGTATTCTTTTTCACATGGTTATAAAATAGTTCTACTGCAATAATTTAAAAACTCAGAAAAATAAAATAATCCTAGTTTATTTTATTTTTATCTTTTTCTTTAAAAACTCCAAAAAATACCATTTTCCCTTGACCCATGTCGGTCGAGGTTATAACCATTCTAGGAAAATCCCAATGTTCTCATTTCAATAGTGCCATCAGATTTTTTATCCAAACATCGGTTTAATTGTTAAAATAAACATGGTCACATGTATATTTAAATGAACCATAAAAAATAGTTCCAAAATTAACATTCACGCTTGACTCGTTAAAATCGAGGTTAACCTCCACCTAAGGGGAACACACCCTCATGAGCTCAACAGTACTCTTCGATTTCATATCTTAGTAACTATTTAGGAGTTATAAGGATTTGACAATAAAATAATTGTTATTAATTATTTTACTTACGACCAAAAACCAACTTCCATTGTTGGCCCACACTGGCCAATCTTATGATCTTCCTAAGGAAATAATACCCTCATGATTTCAATAGTGGTATCATATTTTAAATCTGAGTCACCATTCATGAGTTATAAACATTTGAAAAATAAAATAATTTTATTTAATAATTTTATTTATGTTTATTCAATTTTCATGTTTTGTCATGGGAATCACGATCTGATCAAAATTAAGCATCTCATAGAGTAAAACCCCCATCCTAAATGCTACAATTATTATAGAATTATGATTAGTGCTCTCATTTCTAAGTTGTTCCACTTTTTCATGAAAACCACTCACCCATGTTGTTTAAAGCTTAATATTTTTCGACATATTATTTTGGGAACTCTGGGTCGTAGAATCCCTCTCCATCTTAGTACCTGGTATCAAAATAATTCTATATAATTAAAAAAATACATGAAATTTATAGGGGATTACATTACTCCCCCCTTTTGGGATTAATGTCCTCATAAGCCAAAATATGGATAAACAAACAACTGGTGGTACCAAGAACAAATATCAGCCTCCCCCTCCCACGTTCTCTTCTAAAGATTCTCATGCTTCCTTCAAACGTGAACCACAAGAATATATTGGCCAAAAATGTATCTTCTCTTATCAATCTACAATCTCCACTGAGAATTCTACAAATGTCACCCCATATATAATGTCATGCTCACCCTGTCGATGTTGTGTGATAGATCTTTAACGTACCACTTTATATGTGACATGTGAAAATCATCATTTACATAGTGCATCTATGGGGGGAGCTAGGCGGTACGCCACTGCACCAACTCTACTCATAATCTAAAGAGGTCTGATGAACAACAGAGATAACCTGCAGCCCCATCCAAATCTCCACATCCCTCATTGGGGTGAGACAAAAAGATAAACATGGTCTACCTCCTAAAACTCCAAGGGCCTTCATATCTTATCCATATATGATTGTTGTATTCTCTTGTGTAGTCCTCATCCACTCCTAGATGACCAACACCTTCCCAATGGTAGCTCATACCAACACTGGAACCATGAGTGTTGACACCCCTGGGTCTGTCCAGCATAGTGGTGATCTGTAAGATTGCACATACAAAACCTTGAAAAATTCCATGCCAATGGTGGCATTATAGCTATTTTTTACGAAAACTACACTAGTGGCAGTTGGTCCTCACAACTATGACCAAAATCAAGGGTGAAAGCACTGAGCATGTCCTCTAACGTCTGTATGGTCTGCTTTGTCTAACTATCATTTTCAGGATGAATGGCTATGCTCAAGAATAACTGAGTTTCAAACACCTCCAAAAATTACTCCCACAGCTGATATTTAAGGCATGCATCACAATCCAATACTATCATAGATGGTAATCCATGGAGTCGAACTATCTCATGAACATAGAGGAATCCTAAGCCCTCTAATGAACTCTCTTATCAAGTTTGTAGGATGTGGGATGTCTTAGAATGTCATTCTATGATCATCTATATTGTTTCATGAAACAAACTCAGACACTACCTTTCCATCCCTAGCCACCAATAGTGACATCAGTGATCCTGGTACATCTTTGCTACTCCATGGTGTACTGCCAAGGGGGAGGTATGGAACTCCCTCAAAATCATATCTCGCAATGCCACTGATACAATTGTGTGCCCTATGAAGTGGATGATGTGCTCTCAACCTATAAAAAACCTATAAAGCACATGTCCTGAGGATAACTGAGCATGTCTAGCCTCACAGCTGGAATCTCTGTGTTGCACCACCATGAATCGATGTAAGAGTGGAGGGGCAACAACCATCAACTAAAGAAAATTTGTCCCCCCTCTATCTAAAATGGATATTTGATGAAAGTACACCTACTTTGAGGCATAATAAAATAGCTCTGATCTATGTCTTCTATTGATAGAATCCTCTACCACGTTTCATTGGCCATGAGTATAGACTAATTTGAAGTCATGTTCATGGAGAAACTTCAGCCATCGGCTCTTTCTGAACAGTTGAAAATCTTAGGGGAACCATTCAATCCATGTGAAAGGGTACTCCTTTCAATTGATTTATGTTACCATAGACCCTTTGGTAATGTGTAATCATTCTCCATGGCCACATGGTTAATGTGTCAGTAATCTATACCTAACCTTGAACACTAGATCTTATTAAGCCCTTAATCTACAAGTCCCCCAGCTATGCCTCCTCCTCATGCAGCTCTATGAAATCCCACTGATATACTAAGGATAATATTGGTGCCATGTTGGGTGTAGAATGATGCATAAGTCCCTCTCATTGTAGGAATGTATTCTGGGAAACATCTTTTGAAAGGATGTTCTTGGACTCAGCCACTGCTCATCAGAAATAAAAACTCAAAACAGCCACTACAACGAGTGTATGTCTGTCCAACTCCGAAGATATCGACAGCACCCTCTTATGCATGAGTTTATCTAATGCATCCAAAGTTTCCATTTTGTCCATCCAAAGAAAACCACATTCCAATGCTGCAGATATACTGTATCATTTTGCTTAAAATAGTCGATCTGAGCATGAACTGTGGATGACCAGAAAATTCCAAAACTAACATCGTAATGAATTGATGCTACCACCAAGTGGTTCCAATCTAAAATCTCTCCATAATGTTTAGATCACACCATATTCATAAGTGTGATTTTCGAGTATCCTCTCAAAGGTATCGCCAGACATAAGGATCCGACCAATGGTTTAACCAGAAACTCTAGGTTTTGAACAACATTTTTGACTAGAAGGAATGTTTAGCACCTATTTCTATTAATATGGAAGATAGTAGTTGACATAGACCATCCCTCGAATCAATTCAGGAGCCCTCAGGTCATACTCCTTGACTGAATATAGTTACTCCATTACCCTATCCTCCAGCTCGCTGAACCTAGTGCTAACCACAATGGGGTGGTGGTTGTAACATGTAGAAATGTATACCACTATCTATTGCTCTCATATATCCTTATCCGCATCTGCCATGATGTGGATTCATTAATTTCTATCACTTCCTCTACCTCGATGGACCATCCATCGTCTCACTATCCACATGACGGGTTAGAAAATCTCTAGAGAGATGTCCACTACCATATTTTGGAATTCAATACTTCTTCCTTGATTGATTAGACTCACCCTATGAGCCCGGATCTATAGATCCTCTACCTTAAGACCTCTTCCCATAACATCTCACATATCTATGTATCTAAGACTGATGTCAGCTACATGCTTTCCCACTGTTGACACCAACTTGTGGTATCTTCTCATCCAAAGGACTTCCTACAACAAAGGTTATCTCTATCTCCATAGCATTTGCAATAATTCAAAGAGGAATACCACACGATCCAATGTCCCTAAACAAACCTTGCATAGAGGTCCAATCCCTAAAGAAATGTTTAAATTGTTTTCATCGAGTAATTAGAAAAGTTATAATTCATCGATGAATACTGATCCACAGACATGTAGTATTTTAGATGCTATTGGGAACACATACCCCTTAGCATTTATGGAATGATCCCTTTCACTGTGAATGGTTATCAAGATCAATCCACATTAAAGTCACCCCATTATATGATAAGGTAATATAAACCCTTCCTCACTCTAATGAGCCATGTAGAAGGCTCACATCCAGGACCACCATCTGATCTAATGGATCCCTGTCTAGATAGAAAAATCTATCACCACCTCATGCCAATCCTTATCTTACTGTGAGTTGGGCCCTCCTTAGAACCTATGGGGTCTATATTGCTAAAACACATGTAAGGAATTGAGACTACATTTTTCCTCTATAGGTAGCACCGGTTGTAACTGTTGACAATTAGGTAGTGGTATCACTGGGAAACTTCCCAAAGGTACCATCTCAGGAAACAGGCCCTGTACCAAAACCTCATCACTGTGTAGACCATCCTTATGGTCACACACTAGAATCCTGGATGGATATCTGCGTGAAGTTATCTTGAATGTGAATCAAGATAAACAAAATTCAATTTGTAATACCTGGTGATCTGACCTTGAATCAAAATGATCATGGAAAAACACTCAAATACACATGAAACTAGTGTTTTCATGTATCGGGCCAGAAAACAAAATTCTGGGTCCTGGTGTATGGATATGTCAGCTGCCGCAGCAACACTGGAATCTCAGTCCTGAAAACAAAACTCGAAACACTTAACACATTACCCCATCGAAAATTATAGACTCTTAGTTCTTCTCGTAGAACCAACCACATCTGATAACACTTTTTCACAACCCATATCTCGGGGCCCATGTTGTTACATACCATATGGCCACCTCCCAATGGCGAAGGGTTGGCGACAAGTGCTGAAGGCATTAAACTTTAAATGAGAGGAATTTACCTACGTAAGTTTACACACTCACACATGACTGCACCACAAATTTGGAAAATTAATCCTGCATTCCACTAAACAACCACTGAGTAAAAGTAAAAATTGTGTGTCAAATGGGCCAGAATACAAACCTAACAAAAGACAAATTGAAAATAAGAAATATACTAATAATAATTGATAGTCTTCCTCTAAAAACTCCACCTGATCGGTTATTATACAGTAGATACCTAATGACATGGATGGAAATCCCAAATACATGTCCTCACTAGGTTCTTCCCAATATTCGACCACTAAGTCATCCACCAAGTCGTCGGTCATCTGCACCAGACACAACATGTGTGGGTGAAACACGTGCATGGGTGAGTAATGAAATATACAGTAAGGACCCCTAAAACAACTCGAGTCTCATTGTAATCCAAAATTTAAATCACAAAGAATACACAAAGATTAGAGTCACTAGAGTCAGCTTGACAAAGGTATACCATAAAGTGTTTATAACAAAACCAATGGTTGCAAACACTAAACATCAATTTCAGAAAAGCTACTCATCCTTGGTGATTAATTAAGGCTATCGAGGTCACCTAGACTTATTCTGTAGCTATGTCTAGAAGTCTCCAAGATAGTTTAGTTTTAAAGACTCACTGGTAGCTGAGTCACAGAGTCTCGCTGGGAAGCTGAGTCAAGAAGTCTCACCAGTAGCTGATTCACAAAGTATCAATAGGTAGCAGTGTCACGATGTCTCACTACTATTGGTAGAGTCACAGAGTCACGCTGGGTAGCTGACCCACAATGTCCTTCCTATAGCTGAGTCAAGAAGTCTCATAGGGTAGCAGAGTCATGAAGTCTCGCTCAAAGAAGAGTCACAGAGTCTCTCTGGGTAACTGAGTCACGAAGTCTCATTGATAACCGAGTCGTGGAGTCTCACTGGGTAGCTCAGTCATGAAGTCTCTCTGATATCCATGTCACAGAGTCTTGATTTGTTGATGAGTCATGAAGTCTCACTGATAGCTGAGCCACTAAGTCTCACTGGGTAGCTGAGTCACGAAGGCTCGCTAATAACTGAGTCACGATGCCTAGCTTGGTCAACATCAATGAAATCTTATATAGATGATTTAATAGGACTGCCCCATCACATGGGAACCAACACCATAGCCTACGTTTCAATCAGACAAATGGTCTGGAAGATACGTTCTATTTGTTAATAAGGGTCAGTTGCATCCGCTCTTGGTATGACTGGTTTAGACCAATCAAATCAACTAGACCCGGGGTCCTGTATGACCTGACCCTATCCGTCTGGCCTATTGGAATGGCCAATTGGGCCGTACTAGACCCAACTATTTATGGTAATGGGTCTTGCCCACTGGGTCACCTAGTGACCCGTATTTATCCAGCACACCCACACTGTTGGGCCAGTCTCTTTTCCTTACTCGGGCCGCTGTGTGGCCAATAATTATTCTTCCATCCAACTATAGTAATGAATATCAGCTCTAACATTTTTCGGGCCATTCAGGTGGCCCAGTCCGCAGTCCCGATCCGGTTGGGGCGTGCACGGCTAGTCAGTCGGTCGCCCCTCTTGAAAGGGTGGGGCCCGCTGGGAGCAGGCAGCTCTTCCTGGGTAAAGCCAAGATGGGGCCACATCCCCCCACCACCATACCCTCCTCCATAGACACAGCTCACAAAAAGCACATCACCTCTACCAGTGCGGTCGACAAGAGTTGGCATCTCATCCTGCGCACAGCGCCACCATGCCGAAGACACCTTCAGCGGGCCACAGGGTTTGCTTCAGTAGTCCAATCTGAAATATGCATGCTCCCTTGGGCCTCTCAGGTTGCGACCATCATTTACATGGCCTGAAATCTAACTTTTCACCATTTCAAGGATGCATTCCCAATGAATGCACTAGAAGAAAAGCTTGGGCATTTTTCGTGTCGGCCCGCTCCCTCCGCGTTACAATTTTAAAAACACAGTGGAGGCTAGTGATCATAGTTATATCTACTATAATTAAAACCCTGGGAGAAAAGCCAAGAACGACACCCTCCTATAAGAACACATGATCTGTAGATCAACATGTTTGTGGGTTGATCTATGTTTTGTGTTTTAGAATAAGAACAGTGAAAAAAACAATTATACCCCTACCTGGGTCGGATCGTTCGTTGGTGATATACAATGTCATTGCATTATTCATTCTGGGATCCTCTATTTACTTCAATTTGTCTATCATTGTGGGTGACTATCCATTTGTAGGGCCGTCGACATTCTCCATCGTCTCCCACCAGAGCTTCGATGTAGAACCAATATTGTGCCAACAATCTTGTGTTGTATATTTGGCCATTTAAGGACGAAATGAAAATATAAATTTCTATTATGTTGTTGTTACTAATTCATTTCATACATTCATTTAATGAAATAGTGTAGTTACTGTCTCGTAGTAGGAAAATTTTTGAGCTTCAATTATTCTGAAAATTCAGAAAAATAAAATAAAGAACGTTTATTTTATTCATAACTTTTTCGTTAAAATGTTCAAAAAATAACTTTTTTCCATGACCCATTCTGGTCGATGTTAGGTCCATTCTAGTTGAATCCCAACATGTTGAGTTCAATAGTACCCAAAAAAAATTTATATGAGCACTGGTTTAAAAGTTATAAAACCCTTCTCACTCGTTTATTTAAATGAATCTAAAAAAATAGTTCACAAATTGAATTTCACCCTCGACCTGCGCTGATCAAGGTTAGGTTCTTTCTAAGGGGAACACACCCACACAAGATCAATGGTACTCTCAAATTTCCTATAAGAGTTACCATTTATGTGTTATAAAGATTTTACTATAAAATGATTGTTAATTATTTTATTTAAGATCAAAAACTAACTTCCACTATTGGCATGCATCAGCCAATGTTAGGATATACCTAAAGAAAGAGTACCCTCACAAGCTCAATGATGGTCTCTTATTTTGTATCTGAGTCACCGTTTGTGAGTTAATGACATTAAAAAAATAAATTAATTTTATTTAATTATCTTATTTATGGTTATTCCATTTTCGAGTTTTTTCATTGGAGTCCTACGCTGACTAAACTTAAGCCACACTTAGGGTAACCCCAATATATTGAATGTAACGGTTCCATCATATTTATAACTCAAGAACCTGTTTATTATATTTTCCAATTTTTTTATGGAATACCGTTCACACACGCTATTTAACGTTTTAAATTTTTTGACGGATCATTCCGATAACTCCGGGCTTCTAAATTGCTCGTTTTGTCCACTCCAGGTATCAAAATAATTGCATATAATAAAAAATACATGGAATTTCTAAGACATTACATTCTAACTTCGTTACATTTTAGAGGAAGAGAGACTTTTCATACCAAATAGTATTGGTTGTGGATAAAATCATGGGTAGAAAAATTAATTTTATGATATAGATGATAAATATTCATTATTAATTTTAATATTCATATGTATTTTATGTATTTAGTTGTTCAGTTGATTTTTTATCTCAATAAAAAGAAGATTTGAAGTTTTTCCCCAATAACGTGGCTCATGAATGCAAATCAATGTCGATTAATTACTATGTATTTTTCAATAACTAGATGATTAGGGAACATGAAAACACAATACTATTTTTTATGTTAATTTTAATGAAATATTATTATGTTTTACATCCAAATTCTAGCCTCGATATGAAAATTAATCATATTTGGAGTGGTTGAAAAAATTATAAAATAGGACTATTAATCGCATAGTCAAACCTCATTGTGGGAATTGTAGTTGTTTGATTCAATGACATAACAATTAACATTTAATGATGACTTTGTATTAATAGTTATTAACATGAGTCATGTTTTTTCTATTGATAGGCCAAATATTTTATCAATAGTGGTGAAACATGTTTTTTGTGAAAGATCCTCTAAAACCTGAATATCGTGTCATTACTGAAGTGATCTCGAAAAATATTTTTGATAATATTAGGGATTATATTGACCCCATCAATTTCCACATTACTTTTCACCCATATTTCTCATGTGAAATCTCAAATTAAAAAATGATTAAGTTGATTATGAAGATTAAATAAGGGTGAATATGCTATAATTGAAATGGTATGTGGTATCAACCCTCAATTTTTAGACAATAATTTTATTCAAATAATATATTTCAAATTAATAATATCTTAATGGTTATTTATGATCCTAGATATTCGTTTCAAGTGTGTTTTTCCATTTCTTGTAGTTTTTGAGAAAAATTGGAAAATCTGGAAATTTTCAGAGTACATGTTGTGTACTTTATGAGTACATGTCTTGTACTTAGATGCCACAGGAAGCCATGTGTTGGTTGTGTTATGGCCACACACACGGCCATGTAAGGGTGACTTGTAGGCCGCCTAAAGAAGAGTACAGAAAAGGCAAGTATACACCATGTACTCCAGAAGTACATGTCGTGTACTTTCTTTTTTTCATTAAATGGGCTGGGGTCGCGTCTAATCCTTATTTCAATATTCTTCTTCTCCTATTACCATGTAGAGCATCCAAGGAGGCTGAATCTTCTACAAGATTCCAATCTGTCACCGGTTATTTGAATCGAACACTGTCGGTAGCAATAGAATCATAGTCGTGCATTCTTGGTTCGTCTTTGGCTATGTTTCATGTTTTTTTCTCTTATGAGAGTTATCGTAGGTTGAAAATTTTAATCATTTTAGCAGATCTACTCCTTTATAGGATGATTCATGGGTTTTGGTTCAATTTTATTGATCTCCTAGGATCGAGGTAGGTGGTTTGTTGCCTTACGTTGAATGTCTTTGAGTTTTTGTGCAAAAGTGTCGTATTCCCATGTTTTGGGTATTCTGGGTTAGGGATTTAGGTCCTATTGATTAATTAACTTAGATTTCTTGTTAGATTAAGCTTAATTGATAATAAAATATGCTTGTTTGAATGATTTTGGATCACCCCATGGGTTTTATCCCTGTTTTGATGTTTATCGTTCTTTGACACAATTTGCCTACAAGGTAACCCTTTTACAATTGCTAGTCTGCTTGTTATAACTGATTGCATATGTTTCCTGATGTTTTAATACTTCGGATGCATTGTATATTTTATCCAAGTAGTTTCTAAACTTACTTAGGGCTGGTGATAGTCAATTACACAAGACTGGACTACTGAGGGCTATGAGAACCTGGTGTGGGAGACCAAAGAGGAAATAAATGATTAAGTGCTTCCCTAGGGGGTCTGTTGGAATTGGTTTTATACACAGGACCTATGGGAATTGGACTTTGTCTTTTTTATGAGTGTCCCTAGTTTACGCAAGTATCAGGACCACATGAGGAATTTGACGTAAGAGCTTCCTCGGAGAGTCTGTAGCTATCATTGTAAGACCACAGGGGAATCGACGTGAGTGCTTCCTAGAGTGTATGTTCCTTTTTTTGTTTACATGACTATAAGGGTCTCATAGTTTAAGACACCTATATATTCAGTTTGAAAGTGGGTTATTTGGTTGGTTTAGATCATTCTACCAAGACAAAGCACAAGCTTGGATCTTTTGTCATGCTAGTTTGTTTAGGTAGTCTTTTGATGTCTACTGTGTTACCTGTTTATCTTGGAATAGAGAGCTTTTCTAGAGTACATGGTTGTTTAATTAAATGAATAAATAAATTGTTAAATGAATGTGAATGGTAATTTTTCGGATTGTTTAATTGTGTAATCCTAGTTAATTAATACATTTTATTTCATTACTTCTGTTATATTACTCACATATAGTATGGCATAGATCTTATGGTGGTTGCCTACTGGGACTACTCTCACATCCCGTTTGGGTCCAGCTTTTTGGCACAAATAGGTTATATGGTTTCAGGTGTGGATATGGATTGTAGCCCTTCTACTTTAGGTACATGATTTCTAGTTGGAGCTGGAGAGCATAAAACTGAGATTGAGCTTGCGATGCTACTGGAGTTACTCTTTACTTTTCATACTTTGTTTCTCAATTGTATTTTAGCATGTTGTTGTTTTGATACATACCTTAGATACTTGTACCTGCTGTATCATTATCATCATTACTATATATTCATTGCTTCCACTTTTTAGTTTCTGTTGTTTTATATTATTCACTGATTCCACTATTGACTGTTATTTCATTTACCTTGTATAATTTACCAAATGAGGGCATAGATTATCCAATGACTCACCATGGCCCTCGCTGATAGTTGGCATCATCTGGAGTTTAGGGAAATGCGCTTGAGGTCATGTGGCGAACCGGGTATGGGGCACCAGTGAGTGGCTCCAGATTCTGGTCGTTACAAAGTTGTATTAGAGGAGGTTTCTTTTCTTCTCTATTGACTTACTATTTAGTGACATTAGAAATGGATAGGAAGGAATTAGTAAATGGTAAATAGTCGATCCTGGGAGTTCTTGAACCTATGTATAGTGAAAAATCCAGGCTACCTCAAATATTAAATTTTTTGAGTTTTGCAAATGTTATAGTTTAATTGACTTCACCATTTAGTGGTGCACTTGTTTTGTGATGTTACTTTTTATATGATAGTGGTTCTATTTTGTTGCAACCCGATGAGATGAGGGTGTGCGATCTCATGCATCATATAGTAACTTGTTAGGAAAGCACATGTCCTGCATTATTCCATCCCATCTAAATTGCATTAGAAACTACAATCTGTTGTGATAGAATTTTTGATAGACTATGCATGTTGTTGTGATAGCTACTATGATAGAATACCTACTATGTTGATAGGGTAATGTTTTTTTAGATATTATTTTAAATGGATTCCAAACATTGGTCATAAAGGTTTATGGGCCCTTGAGAATCAGAATTTGGTGGATCATTTCTTGGTTTCCATGTTATAACTTGTATAAGATGCCCAACATTGATTTGTGGGGAGTACGGGACCTTACAGATCGAAATTTGGCACCTTAACTCATGTTTTCTATGTTTTTTGGGATTTGGAGTACTTTCTATGCTACTGTCCAGATAAACCCAGAATACACGGCATGTATTTTCTTATTACACGCCATGTAGTTTTTAAACCGTGTCACTGACTGTGTGATCAGAAACACGTGGTCCTGAAAAATCTTATAGAAACACGTTGTGTACTAGTTTAGCATGCCGTGTAGTACAAAATATGTACCCCGGCTGTGTCACGAACAACATGATTTGGTGTTAGCCTTCCTAGTACACACCGTGTCTGTCTGGAACATGCCATGTAGTGTTAGCCATGTGTCAGGTTGTGTCACTAACAACACTGTCCAGGTAAGGAATGTCTAGTACAGGGCGTGTCTTCCTTGAACACGCCGTATTGTTTTTTCTTAAAGGCTCCATGTGTCTTAACCGTGTATAATGACTCAAGAAGGGAAGATAATTCAAGTACACAACGTGTTTTATGAAAACACGTTGTGTATTTGGAGTGTTACATGACCTGTTTAGGTAGAAGTACATGCCCATGTGAATGACCTAAGGGAACATGCTGTGTAGGGAAATTACATGTCGTGTAGTAATGTTTTGCATAACATAAATGAATTCTTTTCCTTGTTCCTTCTTATTCCTTCAGTTTTTCTGTATTTTTTAATCCTAGATATGAGGTGTGATTTTGACCTTTCAATGTTATAGCACCGAGACGGCCTCTGGTTGTCTGTCAGTTGCAAGGTAGTGACCGTACGCCTGATACAGTAGATCAGAGACTACCAGTAGTTCCGCCTCTCATTCCGGAAATGACACATGCAGTAATTCTAGACACTGGTTCCGACGATCAGTTCCGATAGGGATTCATGAGATTCATGCATACCTTCCAGGGAGCTCATCATCTTTCCCTGTCTATGGTAGAGCTGACGCATGTATTTCAACAGCAGCATCCTCCCACATTCATAGGGGATGGAGGACCACATGTTGTAGAGTCATGGCTAGAAGCCATGTTATCCATCTTCGAGCACCTAGAGATTCCTCCGGAGAGGATAGTGATTCTCGTGGCTTATATGCTGCGAGATTCCTCCAAGGGAGTGTGGGATGTGGTTTCACAGGTAGGGCGCCAATAGGTTATTGCTTGGCCCGAGTTTCAGCGTACATTCTACGACTACTTTTACCCGGTGACACTGAGGGCTGAAAGAGCCTGAGAGTTCATGAACCTGTAGAAGGGTACTCTCGTAGTTATGGATTATTCCTCCCTATTCATAGAGTTACGAAGTTTTACTCCCGTTCTGGGGAATTACGCGCTGTTTTTAGCGAGGATATTTGAGGAAGGCCTCAGACCGGATATCAGATCACAGGTGAACGTCTTTCAGTTGACTTCTATTAATATGATAGTCAACCAGGCACTTATCACCGAGAGAAATATGAGGGAGACTAGAGCTGTGGACCAGGGCGGTTCAGCATCCAGGGCTGATTCATTTAAGATAGACTGTAGGAAGCGCCACCGAGTGTCTACATGAGGTATTCCTTCTGGTAGATGGGGTATTCCTTCTAGTAACCAAGTGGTGTGCTATCAGTGTGTAAACAGTGGGCATAAGAAGCCTCATTACCCAGGAGTCCCAGTAGAGTGTTGATCTAGCGGAAAGATGGGTCATCTGTAGCGGTTCTGCAAGTTTCTCCTTCCAGTGGCTATTGCAGGAGGACCAGTTTCGACTCCGCGTACCAGAGCTGGATTACCTGTTCCACAGAAAAATGGGGTTGGAGTTCTTCAGGTCATGCAGGACAGGAGTAGAGGCCCTAGATTCAGTGGTCAGGCTTTGGGAGGGTCAGCTCAGGGATCTCAGGTTGCTGCACAGGGCTGCGGTACATGCCAGACAATTGTAGTAGAGCAGATTCATCATGAGTAGGATCGTGGACCATCTACAGTTAGAGGTACAATTTTAGTAGCCTTAGTTTTATCCTATACACCTTTCGATACATGAGATTCTCATAGCTTTATTTCTTTGAATACTGTGGGAATCCATAGACTTACTATATATAATAATGAGGATATGATGACACTAGACACTCTATTGGGAATTAAAAATTCTAGCTTGCGTCAGTGCTTCGACTGCCCCCTTGAGGTTGGTGGGTGTCATTTTTCATGGAATCTCTATGTTATGGAGTTGAAATTCTATGATTTCTTTCTCAGGATGGACTGGGTAGTTCCCTTCCAGGCCTTTTTAGATTTTTATCATCGTAGGGTGAGTTTCACATCACCGGAAGGAAGATCTATTCATCACAAGGGTGAATGGGATGTCCAGGTGAGTAGAGCTGGACCAGAGCATCATGGGTTGGGCGGTGTTATTGCCCAAATTTCTAGCTTATATCTAGATGATCAAGGGACTTCTCAGATAGATTTTCCTCCAGTGGTTGATCACAATCCAGATGTATTTCCAGAAGACTTTTCAGGTTTTCCTCTGGAGAGAGAGGTAGACTTCTCTATTGAGCTTGTTCTAGGAGAGGCACCGGTATCCATACCTCCTTATAGGATGACTGCACCAGAGTTACAGGAGCTCCTGAAGAATTTGGAGGTGTACTGGAAAAGGGTTTTATCCGATCTAGTACTTCTCCTTGGGGTTCGACCGTTTTGTTTTTAAAAAAGTCAGATGGTACTTTACGACATTGTGTATATTATCGTAAGCTAAACAAGTTGACGGTCAAGAACTGACATCCGCATCCAACGATATATGATCACTTTGATCATCTTTGAGGATCCAAAGTGTTCCCGAAGATTGACTTGAGATCTGGATATCATCAGGTGCATGTCAAACCATCCGATATACCTCTTACATCATTCTGAAGAAGGTATGGTCTGTATGAGTATTTGGTTATGTCGTTCGGTCTCAGGAACGCACCAGGAGTTTTCATAGCGCTGATGAACATAATTTTTCATCCATTATTGGATTATTTCATGGCGGTTTTCGTGGACTATAGAGACCCAAGCTTGATGTACATGGACATTACATTACTTTTACAGAATACTTAATACATAACAAAAAACAGACTCCCAAGGACTATAATAGTTTAGTGTCTTTGGAACATGGAACATAATCTTCTAATCATGGTGAAATATCTTCAACATCTCCCATAATTATCTTCCCTTTATTTCATACCTAAAAGAACTATTTTTATCCTGGGGAAAAGAAAACATAAAAAGGGTGAGCTTAAATTCTCAGTAATGGTACAGATGGAGAACATAAAAACAATCCGTACACATTCAAATGTAAATACATGAACATAAAACATCAAAATCATGAGTAATGACATAAATCATGGCAGTACACAAGGTATAGATCATTAAGGAACATTAATCATGATAAAATAACATCGGAATAAACATTTAATTGTGCCATCCATTAATCACATGTTATGATTTCCATAGTAGTGAAGGCATTACTGCCAAGACCATCATAGTGGACAAAGTCCATTACTGAACCAATTTTAATTGCCGTTGCAGCCCTGTATTACTAAACCAGATTTACATTCCATTCTAACCATGTCTATCTCATTAGATATAAATCATTACCCAATGCATTAAAGATGGATATATGTCCCACCATTCTTGTAATGAAATCATTCTTACTTGTGACACAAAATAAACATAAATCATTCATTATAACTCATAGAATAAAATGGGTTTCATAACCACCATCCCATCCAAACATAATCCATATAAAATGAATGGATATCATTTCATCATAAGAATAATCAAACCATTTAAATAATAAAGACATTATACATGATACATTATCCAACTAAATAATGTCATCTTAGATGGAAAATAGTATTGACAAAACACTTGAAATGAATTCTTTAGGAAAATATCCTTTCTTCTTCAAAATCATTTTCTTTTCACAAAATGCCATAAAATTTCAAAAGAAAAGGAATTTTTTGAAAATGGACATGAAATCTCGTAGATCAAGAATCATGAAAATAAGGAGTTATGAAACCATAAAAATCCGTTCATGTCGTATAAGTTAAAAAAACATTTTTCTCGTACTTTTTCTAGAAAAGTCAAAAAGTGCCACGTATGGTAAACAAAAGAAAGATTTCTTCCATAACACAAAGTAAAAGTCATAGAGGGGTAAAAATGAATTTAAAAATACATGGAAGAATATTAAACACTTTATGAGAAACATTTTATGGACATGGATGAAAAATATAACCCCATTAAATACTTATGTATAAGCAATCTCGGATAAAAATGAGATTGCAAAATTATCTATTACCTTAGGTCTGATATGCTTCATACGTATCCAAAACTCCTGTATAATAATTTAAATAATGTCATTGACACATTATAGAATCATATTCATTATTATGATATCATATATGGTTAACTTATGACTTTATATTACCCGTTCTTTTGTAAATTTCATGTTAAAGTAGTGTTTTAGGTAAAATCGTTTCATTTATCATACGTGTTTCGACTTGTTGTTATTGATTTTATTACATATATCATGATTTTGTTAATTTAATAATGTAAAAAATTATTTAAATTTAATATATAATCATCATATAAATATATATTATTGATTGATAAATGGAATGAAATGCACCGTTCATGGAGACGGTATGTCGTACGAACGCATAAACGCTATTTTCATTTCCTTATTGAATTGAATAGAATTCTGTAAATGAAACATATATGTACATAAGTCCAGTATCATTATTATGTAATATATTTCATTATAATTTGTTATATATACTTTATAATCATACTTGAATGGTTAAGCATTGAAAATGAATCTCATTGCATTCGTGGAGATGGTAGTCCATACGCACACACGAGCGATGATATCATTTTTTTATATTTTAATCTGGTATAATAGGTTCGTATATCATATATAAATAATCCTAAAAATGGTATATTTATCATTTATACCATTTATACGCATTATTATACCCATCCAAATGATGAAATGTTTGAATAACAAACTACACCACGTCGTGGAGACTGTAAGCCGTACGTACGCACGCGTGGTGAGTTTTTCATTCATAGGATGGATAAAGTAACTAATATGGTAGTACAATCTTTATAATAACATCACAATATGTATAATATATGGGAGTTATTATTTTAGAATGGAAACAACAAATAAGGAGGAAGTGGAAGAAGAAAGGATCATGAAATAGGTGGTGAGTTATTTAGCTCTTCCTCGGGTTCTTCCATTTGATTTGATCAAAAGGGCTCTATATGATGACTTTATGACTGAAATAAGGCTTCTTGGATAAAGGCATGATATTTTAGAGGGTATTTGGTCATGTTTTGGCAGATTCAAATGGCTTTGGAAGTGTCAATTAGAGGTAAGGCGGAGTGCCCTTTTATAAGAGGGGTGAGGGGCACCTTAGGGAAAACTAAATATATTATTTTATAATAAATTCATATTTAGTTTATAATGGCACCAAAGTAACATATTTATAAGATATGGTGGGGATGGGTCTAAATCCTCTCAACCAATAGGTTTTAGATTGGTTTATCTAACCATTTTAAAATTATCATTTTGATTTAACTCTAAGTTAAATAATTTAACTTTTACCATGTCTTCATGTATTCTTACACTATATGGTCAATAAACTTACTATAAATTACTAATAGAACCCAAATTGGTTCATTAATGGCATATATATTATAATATAAGTATTTTTTCCAAACCATAGATTTATTTGGACCATTATATCAATTAATAATAAAATATTTTTTAAATACATTTTTATGTCAATTTTGACACGATTTGGTATTTTGTTTTCTCTAAATTCATAACAACATTATTATTTCAAAACCAACCTTAATATATTATATTAACCTATATAATTATTTTAATTCATAAAAGGTCTCAAATTATAATTATTTGGGTATTTATAATACCAATTATGTTAATATTTCATTAATAAGGCAATTACTGTATCATCGTTGTGTCATAAATAAAATAAATTATTTAATGTCTAAAAAATATAAATAAAATACAATTATTTATGAAATATTTTTACCTTTCTAATTAATATTTATAGTCAAATTTATCTTATGTATAATTCTATATTAAAAATGATTTAGTTATTAATCTTTGATTTGAACAATTTTAATTCTTCATTAAACAAAATAACAATAAATGTCCTAATCTAATCCAAGTGAACCTAAAGGGAAATTTTTTATTACTAAGTTTGTTTTTGGTCGAATTATATTTATACAATAGAATTAATACATGTGTTAGGGTAATAATAATATCATTTTTAACCTTAATTACCCTGTTAACTTTTAACCATGGTAAATAAAAGTAAAAAGTTACTTTTCACCAAAACTTATTTTTATCTTACTGAACTATATTTTACTCCTTGATATTAACCGTTTATCTAGGATTTTTTAAATTCCACTCACAGATGCGGTAAAATTATGTTTTATGTGAATTTTCAAATTTTCCTAGGAGGTGGGTAAAAGACGGTGAAAAGTTCTATAAAATTTTTATATATCTAAAATTATTATAAAGTGACTCCAATGAATTTCATTGAACATATATAGGTATTATGTGTCTATTTTTACATAAAATAAATTTAAATAAAATAAATAACTATTTAAATAAAAATTATGTTTTAAACTATAACTCAATGTTTTTTACTATTCATTAATAATTGAATGTTTTTAGAAAAATACAAAAATTCACCCTAGGATAATTTCGATATTCCGAATAAAAAATTGAAGTCCATTTTGAATGATAAAACTTATAAAATTTCAAAATGTGGGTATTAATATTCATAATGACTAGTTTATATAATATTTTAATAACATATCGTTGTTTAGTGAAACTATGTATTGCGAAAAATGCAAGCTGTCAATGAAGGTTGCTCTTGAGTGTAATGCTAGCCAAGAATAGTGTTGCGTATACTAAAAGCTAATATGGTGTTGAGTATATCCCAAGATAATCTTAGTGTAGCGTACAAAAAAAGACATCAAAGAAATTAAAAAGAATAATTCTCATAAAATCTCAGGGTGTTGCATTCTACCCCCCTTAAAATGAATTTCCACCTCGAAATTAGTCGGGGTTATAAATGGTTTTCTACATGAAATTTTCTATCATAGAAACCCACATCATAAAAAGGAATACTAAAACATCATTTTAAAAAGGAACGTTAGAAACATGATAGATACCCAAAGTAACTCATCACTGGGTTTCCACATAGAATAATATAGTGAAACTGTGTATATGGAAGAGAAATCTATCCATAAAGTTCTGATAGAGAGTTTTAGAGAACATGGCTATGAAAAAGCCAACAATCACAAAGCCATAAATTTGTGATGATCTAAGGTACCATCTGATTAATCAGATATGAGGGCACTAGGACGACATTTTTGTTTTCAAGATTATTGCCCTAATGTTGAAAAATCATTGAATTAAAAGAAATACTTAATTGATTTTGGTAAAATCTCACTGTTGTTTGTGCCTTGAAAAATTTCCACTTCATCTCTTAAAGAAATGAAGTTGAATTTTTCTTCCGTGAAGTGTTAGCATATCATGCGATAGAATGATAGGTAATTCCATCTGTCTAAAACATGTGGTTAGAAATAGTTATATACATAAGTATATCTTATGGTGAGATTAATCATATATGGTTCCAAAAATGGACTTATACTTCATCTATCATACCGCTTAATAAAATAATACTAGTTTCTACAAACCAGGGACTTCCTGTAAGCCAGAGGTAAGAGATAAAGGCATGTTGCACTTCAGTTGTGGGTTCGATTCATGCATCCTTGTCCGACGCGATGGGTTGTCACCCATCCAATGGGTTGTCCTTTTTCTAAAACAATACTATTATAACATTTCAAAAATAAAATCAAAAAGTTATATCCTTAAGAAATATATATAATGTCTAAATTAATTCATTCCAACCTTTAGGCTTATTGAAAATACTTCTGTCCGATTACTAGAAATGTCATCTACCGAGCATCTGAATTCCTTCATTTGTCCCCCATATATCATAAGATATATCTTTTTTTTGGTCAGTTTCCTATCATGTGAATACCTTAACCTTGTATTCTCTTGAGAAAATTAATACCCATTGAACTTTAGTGAGAACACCAATGATGTCAAAAGTTAACTCTTTCCACATACCAACAATTTGAAAAATTCTATATACTCAAACCATGATATCAGTATTGAGCTCATTAATACTAAAAGACATATTATTTTCTCCTTATCCCTTCATTATGAAAATATCATCTCCTTTCCAAAAATATTTCAATCACTTTTCAGGGTTACCGGTACCATACAATTATTGAAAACTAATTCATAGATATTCCAAAATTCCACGATACTATAATTGAGATTCCATGATTCTATTTTGAAATCCAATTACATAAACACTTAATCATTACACAACATCATTTTCATACTCAACATCACAAATAGTGATCGCATGTGACTTCCCTTGGTCCTTTGCCTTAAGGGATTGCTCACGCCGATCATCATTAACCCTTGGATTAGGGCATTGATCAGCATAATGGCCCATTTCCTTGCACTTGAAGCATTGAAGTGTTGGTGGAGCGTTCTCTGTAGTATTTTCTATATTCACGTCATTAGGAACCTTTTTATCATTAATTTGGCACTCAGTTGCTCGATGACTTTCTTTTCCACACTTGAAACATTTTCTAGTTCCTTTTAGAAAATCTCCACCATGCTTCTTTCCACACATTTAGCATAAAGAAACATTCACATTCTTTTCACCGTTGTCCTTATAGTTGTCCTTGAACTCCATGTTTTGTTTCATGTCAAAAACATGAGATGGATATGTAACACCAACTTCTAGTTCTACCTTGATAGAACAACATAGAATTTCTTCATACCTACTGAAGTCTCTTATTGATAATTCCCTTCAATGACTTGGTTTTAAACCACTAAAGAATCGATCAACATTACTTTCAGGCTGGATGATAATGCCAGATGCATACCTATAAAGCCTTGTAAAATTAACCTCATATATACCAACATATTCATCATTCTTTTTCTTAATCTCAAGTAACTCCTTTTCCATCTTTCTTTGAAGAATACGAGGAATGTACTTATTGAAAAATATGTTATTGAACTCATCCCATTCCATGGATTCAATTTCATCTTAGGGCCTTGTATTTTTAATTAGAGTCCACCACTGGTCTGCTTCACCTTATAAACAGTAAATACACAGAATGAATTTTTCATGTTCCGAATAGTGATGTATGGAAAATATCTCTTCAATGGTATTGATCCATTGTTCATCAAAAAGTGAATCAGAAGACCCACTAAAAGAAGGTGGATGTTTCCTCATAAAGGACGCAATAGAATATTGTTCCCTTCTCTGATCATTCGAACTTCCAAAATGATTCATAGCTTGTGTATGTATAGAAAATAAAATCTTTAACTCCATCTCCCATAACATTGCTTTGTTCAGGAGGAAAATCATTGCATTTCCCATTACATTGATCAACATGGTTCTTTCAAGTTCCATCCATCATCTAAAACCCGAAAAGAATAGTGTAAGAGGCAAAAATCATGCTAGGAAAAAAACTTAATAAAGGGGGAATACCTTCAATATATAACATCATAGGTTTAATTCTTATATTGTTACAGTAATTCTAGAACTATTACCTATACTTATACTTAACCTTAGACACATCCCTAGACATGCCTTAGAAATATATCTAGGGATCTCACTAATGTTTTCACATCCTAGTTTCAAAAGGTTGACTAAACCTTCCCTTTAATACCAAAAGTAGAGGCCCAAGCATGTCGTACATGTAAATTACATTACTTTTGAAGAATACTTAATACAGAACAAAAATAGACACCCAAAGACCGTAATAGTTTATATTCTTTGGGAACTCGGAACAAAATCTTCTAATCATGGTGAAAGATCTTCAACATCTCCCATAAATATCTTCCTATTTTTTCTTACCTAAAAACATTCTTTATATCCTGGGGAAAAGAAAAAATTAAAAGGTTGAGCTCAAATGCTCAGTAAGGGTAAGAATGGAGAACATAAAAACAATCCATAAACATTCGAATGTAAAAACAGAAACATAAAACATCAAAATCTTGAGCAATGACATAAATCTTGGCAATACATAAGGAATAGATCATAAATTAGCATTTATCATGATAAAATAGCATGGGAATAAAACATGTAATTATGGAATCCATTAATCACATGTTATGATTTCCATAGTAGCCTAGGAATTTCTGTGAAGACCATCATAGTGGACAAAGTCCATTATAGAACTGGGTTTACTTTTTGTTCCAACCCTGTATTACTGAAACAAATTCACTTTCCATTCTAGCCTTTCCTATCTCATGAGATATAAATATTTACCCAATTAATTGGAGGGAGATATAGGTCCCACCCATCTCATAATTAAATCATTATTACTTGTGCCACAATATAAACATAAATCATTCATCATAACCCAAAGAATAAAATTGGTTTCATAAACAACATCCCATCATAACATAATCCATATAAAAATGGATATAATTTCATCATAAGAAGAGTAAAACAATGTAAATAATATATAAATTATACATGAAACATAATCATACTAAATAATGTCCTCTTAGATGGAAAATAGTTTTGACAAAACACTTGAAATGAATTATGGAGGAAAATATCCTTTCTTCTTAAAAATAATTTTATTTTCACAAAATGTCATGATATTTAAAAAGAAAAGGATTTTTTTGAAAATAGGAATAACATATTTTAGATTAAGCTTCATGAAAATAAGTATTTATGAAACCATAAAAGTCCATTCATGCCGAATAAGTTAAAAAAACATTTTTCTCACACTTTTTTCAGAAAAGTCTAAAAGCACCACGTATGGTAAACCAAAGAAAGATTTATTCCATAAAAAAAAGTAAAATTCAAAGAGGGGTAAAAATGTATTTAAAAATACATGGAATAATATTAAA
This sequence comes from Viscum album, assembly GCA_963277665.1. Lineage (NCBI taxonomy): Eukaryota > Viridiplantae > Streptophyta > Magnoliopsida > Santalales > Viscaceae > Viscum > Viscum album. Next base: position 282,656,566 of record OY728153.1, on the reverse strand, counting down.
CACTTTAAGAAAAACATTTTATGGACATGGTTGAAAAATAAAACACCAGTAAATACTTATATGTAAGCAATCTCGGAAAAAAAATGAGATTGCAAAATTATCCTTTACCTTATGTATGATATGATTCTTACATATACAAAAATCCTGTATAATGATATATATAATGTCATTGACTTATTACATAATCATATTCATTGTTATAATATCATATATGGTTCACTTATGACTTTATATTTCCCATTCTTTTATAAATTCAATGTTAAATCCGCGTTTTGGGTAAAATCGTTTCATTTATCGTACGTGTTTCGACATGTTGTTCGTGATATTATTACTTATATCCTGATTTACATAATTATAGAATGTAAAACATTATTTATATATAATATATATTCAGCATGTAAATATATATCATAGATCTATAATTTGAATGAAATACACCGTTCATGGAGACGGTAGGCCGTACGTACGCATGAAAACTGTTTTCATTTCCTTCTTGAATTGAATGGAATTATGTAAATGAAACATATATGTAAAAAAATACAGTATAATTATTATGTAATATATTTAATTAATATTTATTATATATACTTTAAAATCATACTTGAATGGTTAATCATGGAAAATAAATCTCATCGCGTTTGTGGAAACGGTGGTCCATACGTACACAAGAGCGATGATATTATTCATTTTATTTTAAAATAATGTATAATTGGTTGGTATATCATATATAAATAATCATTATAATGTTATATTTACCATTTATATTATTTATACTCATTATTATACCCATCAAAATGATGAAATGTTTGAATAACAAACTATACCACGACGTGGAGACGGTAAGCCGTACGTACGCACGTGTGGTGAGTTTTTCATTCATAGGATATATAAAATAACTAACATGGATGTAAAATATTTATATAAACATCACCATATATATAAGATACTGGATTTATTATTTTAGAATGGAAACAACAAAGAAGCAGGAAGTGGAAGAAGAAAGGATCTTGAAATAGGTGGTGAGATATTTACCTTTTCCTCGGGTTCTTCCTTTTGATTAGATCAAAGGGGCTCCATTGGTTGGCTTTTTGACTAAAGGAAGACCTTGAGGATGAAGGTAGGATAGTTGAAAGGGTATTTGGGTAGGTTTTGGAAGAGACAAATGGATTTGGAAGTGTGAATTAGAGATAAGGGGGAGTGCCCTTTTATAAGAGGGGTGAGGGGCACCTTAGGAAAACCTTTAAATATAATTTTATAATAAATTCATATTCAGTTTATAATGGCTAAAAAGTTACTTCTTTCGAGGATAGGGTGGTTAGGGGTCAAAATACTCTCAACCAATAGGTTTTAGACAAGTTTAGGATAACACTTGGACCTTATCATTTTGATTTAACTTTTACCGTGTATTCTTGTATTCTTACACTATATGGTCAATAAACATACTATAAACTGCCAATATAACCCCAATTGGTTAATTATTATCATATTTATTATTATATAAGTCCTTTTTCCTAACCTTATATTTTAAGGACCATTATAGCAATTAATAATATAATATTTGTTTTAGAAAAAATTTTAAGTAAATTTTGACACTGTATAGTATTTTGTTTTCTCTAATTCCTAAAAGAATTATTATTTCAATAAAAATTCATATAACAAACCATAATATGTTATATTAACCTAGAAAATTATTTAAATTCCTATAAATTCTCAAATTAAAATTATTTGGGTATTTATAATACCAATTATGTTAATATTTAATTAATAAGGTAATTACTGCATCATCATTGTGTCATAAATAAATTACATTATTTCATATTTAAAATTTATAAAAAAAATACCATTATGTAGTAATTATTTTTATCTTTCTAATGAATATTTATAGTCGAATTTATCTTATGAATAATCCTATATTAAAAATGTTTTAGTTATTAAACATTGATTTTAAAAATTTTAACTCTTCTTTAAATAAAATAATAATAAATGTCCTAAACTAATCCAAGTGGACCTAAAGGGTAATATTATATTCCTAAGTTTTTTTTGGTCGAATTATACTTATCCAATAGAATTAGGACATGTGTTAGGGTAATAATATTATCATTTTTACCCTTAATTAACCTATTTACTTTTTACCATGTTAAATAAAAGTAAAAAAGTTACTATTCCCAAAAAATTATGTTTATCTTGTTGAACCAAATTTTACTCCATAATATTAAATATGTCTCTCAGAATTTTGAAATTACAATCACAGAAGTGGTAATATTAGGTTTTATTCGAAATTGAAAATTCGCCTAGGTAATGGGTAAAAGATGGTGAAAAGTTCTATAAAAATTATATATATATAAAATTATTATAAATTGAATCCAATGAATTAAATTGAAATTATATAGGTATTATGTGTTTATTTTGACCTAAAATAAATTTAAATAAAATAAATAATTATTTAAATTAAAATTCTGTTTTAAACTACAACTCAATGTTTTTCACTATTCATTAAAAATTGAATGTTTTTAGAAAAATACCAAAAATTCACCGTAGGATAATTTTGATATTCCGAATCCAAAAATTAAGTCTATTTTGAATGAAGAAGTTATAAAATTTCAAAAATTGATCGTTACTATTCATAACGGCTAGTTTATATAATATTTTAATAACATATCGTTGTTTAGCAAAACTCGGTATTTTGTACAACGCAGGCTATCGAGGAAGGATGATCATACGTGTAATGCAAGACATGAATAGTGTTGTGTATACTATAAGATAATACGATGTTGCTTATAGCACAATATAATCTTGGTGTAGCGTACAACAAAAGACATCAATGAAATTAAAAGGAACAATTCTTATAAAATATCAGGGTGTTACATGGACGATATCTTGGTGTACTATCACACTCGACACAACCATGCTACCAATCTTGAGATTGTTTTGAGTAAAGTGAGGGAGCATCAGTAATATGCTAAGCTCTCAAAGTGACACTTTTGGATGGATAAGATTCACTTCCTTGGTAATTTCATCTCAGAGACAGGAGTTTCAGTAGACCTAGAGAAGGTGAGAGCAGTCGTTACCTGGAGCAGCTGGAAAATGACTTCATGGTATGATGTTTCTTAGGGATGGCTGGTTACTATAGGCAGTTTATACAAGACTTCGCATGCTTAGAAGCGCCATTTATGGGCTTGACTAATAAGGGGTAAAGTATGTTTGGTCCGAAGCCTCCGATTTATCCTTTCAAGAGATAAAGGGGAGATTTACTTCAGCACCAATTCTAATTTTTATGGAGATAGGAAAGAGTTATTCAGTTTTCTATGATGCATCTGGAATCAGGCTTGGAGCAGTGCTTATGCAGAAGGATCGTGTTGTTGTATATGGATCTTGGCAGTTGAGGCCACATGAGAGGAACTACCCTACGCACTACCAAGAGTTGGCTGCAGTTTTTCATGCTTTGCGTTGTTGGAGACGTTAACTTCTAGGAGAGAATTTTGTGGTATATACTGACCACAGAAGCCTCAAGTATATCTTCACCCATCATGACTTGAATCTAAGACAGCGGAGGTGGGTTGAGTACCTACAGTCTTTCGATATCAAGTTTGCTTATATTCCTGGGAAAGGAAACACTGTGGTAGACGCACTGAGCAGGAGGACAGAGATACAGGCAGTTCAGGAGGCCAGCAGCAAGTGGTAGCTTATGGATCTGTTCTCTGAAATGCAATTGGAGGTTCATGACAGATAGTTTCAGAATTTTCTTTCTTCTGTAGTTGTTACCTCTACCCTTCTTTATCAAGTTCGAATGAGGCAGCTATCAGATTATGAAGGCCTAGTCCTACGGGAAAGTGTTTTAGGAGAGGACCCTCATCCTGGATGGACCGTAGGCGAGGGTGAGATATTGCATTTCTAGGGATGCGTATGGGTGCCAGCAGATATACGCGAGGAGATGATGTGATACTTTCATTCCTCATATTGGTCAGTTCATCATCGCATCACCAAGATGTATCGTGATCTACAGCAACAATATTGGTGGCCAGGTATGAAGACAGATGTTGCTGGTTTTGTCATGAGGTGTTCCACCTGTCAGCCAGTGAAGGCGGAGCACCAGTGACCAGTAGGGCTTTTACATAAGCTACCCATTTTCGAGTGGATGTGGAATGATGTTGCGATGGACTTGGGGATAGGGTTATCGAGATCACCTCGAGAGAATACCCGGTTTGGGTTTTCATTGACAGGCTCACGAATGTTTCCTACTTCTTGCCTATTTAGGAGACCATCAGTGTTGATGAGCTTGGACGGTTGTACATCCACGAGATTGTAAACTTGCATGGGGTTCTGAGTAAAATCATTTCAGATAGGGACGCCCTCTTTACGTCTCATTTCTGGAAAGGGCTACAGATGGATTTTCGTACACAGGTACTTTTGAATACAAATTACCATCCCCAGACATATGGCCAATCAGAGCGCACAATTCAGTTCTTAGAGGACATGCTACAAGCACGCGTCCTTGATTTTGGAGGTTCTTGGGAGATACATATACCTCTAGTAGAGTTTTCCTAAAATAAAAGTTTTCAAGCAACTATTCAGATGGCACCTTACAAGGCTTTGTATGGTAGGCCATGTCGATCACCCTTGTGTTGGCTGAAGGCAGAAGAGGCAGCTATGCTGGGACATCGTCTTGTTTAGGAGACCACATAACAGGTGGAGTTGATTCAAAAAAGGATGTCTATTGTATAGTCTCATCATAAATCTTATGCTGATCAGTGGAGACGACCGTTGGAGTTCAAGGTCAGAGATCAGGTTTTCATACGTGTTACCTCGAGGTTGGGACACAAGAGGATCAGGAGATAGGGTAAGCTATCACAGAGATACATTGGTCTTTTTGATGTTTTGGAGAGAGGCAGGTTGGTTGCTTATAGTTTGCAGTTACCTCATATATACCAGGCTATGCACGATACCTTCCATGATTCTTAGCTTCTACGCTATTTCTCAGACCCGTCTCTTGTTTTTCAACCTGAGGAGGTTGACCTGGAGCATGATGCTGAATTTGAGGAGGATCCTATCAATATTATTGATCGTAGTGAAAAGGTACTCCGTGGCAGGTTTTTAACTCTGGTACAGGTGCTATGGTAGCATAGTTTTATATAGGACGACACTTGGGAGAGGGGGGCCGATATGCAATCATAGTGGCTAGAGTTTGTTGAGGTTTCCTCTTCACCACCTTGTTAGGGAAATTCGGAGACAAAATTCATTAAAGGGGGATGTTTGTACGACCCCTGATCTTCTTTTCAGTTATGTTTTTCCTTTTCTTGTAGTTTTTTAGAAAAAGGTGAAAATTTGGAAATATTCTGAGTACACGACATGTACATTAAGAGTACACGCAGTGTACTTTAAGAGTACACACCATGTACTTCAATGCCACATGAATCTGTGTGCTAGCCGTGTTATTTCCACACACACGGCTGTGTAAGGGTGACTTGCGGGCCGCCTAAACTGTAGTACAGAAAAGGAAAGTACACATCGTTTACTCCAGAAGTACAGGTCATGTACTTTATTATTTTCGTTAAATGAACCGGGGTCACATCAAATCCTTATTTTCATCTTCTTCTTCACCTATTTCCATCCAGAGCATCCAAGGAGGCCAAATCTTCTCTGAGATGCTGATCCGTCACCGGTTATCCAAATCGAACACCGTCGGTTACAATAGAATCACAGTGGTGAGTTCTTGGTTCTACGTTGGCCAAGTTTCCAATTTCTTTCTCTTATGGGAGATATCATAGGTTGATCGTTTTATACATTTTTGCAGATCTACTCCGTTCTAAGACAATTCACAGGCCGATTTTCAAGTATATTAATCTCTTAGGATTGAGGTAGCTGGTTTGTTGCCTTACGTTGAATGTCATTGAGTTTTTCTGCAAAATTGCCAGATTCCCATGTTTTGGGCATTTTGAGATAGGTATTTTTTCATATTGTTTAACTTCCGTTTATTTACTGTTAGCATAAGGTTAATTGATAATAAAATATGATAGTTTTAATGATTGAGGATCACCCCATTTGTGTTATCCCCATTTGGTTGTTTATCACCGTTTGCCACAGTTTTCCTGCAAGGAAACCCTATTGCAATTTCTAGTTTTCTTGTTCGAATGGATTTCATGTGTTTCTTGCTATTTTAATGCTTTTTATGTGTTTTAGATTTTATCCAAGTAGTTGCTAAACATACTTAGGGCTACTGACAGTCGATTACGCATGATTGGACTGCACAAGACTATGAGAAACTAGTGCGGGAGACCGAAGATAGAATAGATGATTAAGTGCTTCCATAGGGTGTCTGTTGGAATTAGTTTTGTACGTAGGACCTATGGGAATTTGACATTGTTCTTCCTAAGAGTTTCCCTAGTTTACGCACATATCTAGGACACATGAGGAATTTGATGTAAGATCATCCTCAGGGAGTCTATAGCTATCATTGAAAGACCACAGGGGAATCGACGTGAGTGCTTCCAAGAGTGTCTGTGCCTTTGTTTGTTTACATGACTATAGGGGTATTCTAGTTTGAGCCACCCAGAGATTCAGTTTGATAGTGGATTGTTTGGTTGGTTTAGATGATTCTACCAAGCTAAAGCACAAGCTTGGATCTTTTGGCCTGCTTGTTTATTTAGGTTTTCTTTTGATGCATGTTGTGTTACCTGTTTACCTTGTAATAGAGTGATTTTCTTGTTTCCTTGGTTATTTAATTAAATGAATAAATAAATTATTAAATTAATGTGAATGGTAATCAGTAGGATTGTTTACCTGTGTACTCCTAATTCATTACTACACTTACATTCATTACATATGCTATATTACTCACAGACAGTAGGGAACAGATCTTATGGTGGTTGCCTACTGGGACTAGTCTCACACAATGTTTGGATCCTTATTTTCATCCAAAATAGGTTATATGGTTGCAGGCGTGGATAGGGATTGTGAAACTTCTACTTCAGGTACATGATTGTTGGTTGGAGCAAGAGAGCATAGGACTGAGCTTAGGCTTGCGATGCTGCTGGAGTTACTGTTTTCTTTTTCATACATTGTTTCTTAGTTGTATTTCAAAACATTTTTGTGTATTCGGCGTCCTATAGATACTTGTACCTGCTACATCATTATCATCATTACTATATATTCATTACTTTAGATGTTTAGTTTTAGTTATTGTGTGTTGTTCACTGCTTCTACTATTGACTGTTATTTCCTTTCCCTTGTATACTTTACCAAATGAGGGAATAGTTTCCCCAATGACTCACCAAGGCCCTCGCTGCTAGTCGTCAGCCTCTAGCGTTTGGGGAAATGCACTTTAGGTCATGTGGTGAACCTAGTATGGGGACACCACATTCTTGGTATAATGCTTATGCTGATCAGTGGAGAAGACTTTTGGGGTTCATGGAAGGAGATCAGGTTTTCTATCATGTTACCTCGAGGTTGGGACACCGGAGGATCAGGAGACATGGTATGCCTTCACCAAGATACGTCGGGCCGTTTGAGGTTCTAGAGAGAGTTGGGCGGGTTGCTTATAGGTTGCAGTTACCTCAGAGGTACAGGCTATGGATGATGTCTTTTATGTTTCTCAACATCGATGCTATTACTCAGACTCGTCTCCTGTATTTGAACCCAAGGAGGTTGAGATGGAGTAGGATGCATCATTCGAGGAGCATCATATCCGGATTTTTTATCGTAGTGCAAAGGTACTCTATGGTCGGTCTGTTCCTCTGGTAGGGGTGCTATGGTTGCCCGACCGTTTACAGGACGAGACATGGGAGAAGGAGGCTGATATGCGATCACATTGGCCAGAGTCATTCGAGTTTTCATCTTTACCACCTTGTTAGGGAAATTTGGGGATGAATTTCTTTAAGGGGGGAAGTTTGTAAGAACCTGGATCATCATTTCAGGTATGTTTTTCCTTTTCTCGATGTTTTTGAGAAAAAATGGAAAATCTTGAAATTTTCAGAGTACACACCGTGTACATTATGAATACACGCTGTGTACTTCGATGCCATAGGAATCCATGTGTTGGCCGTGTGATGGCCACACACACGGCCATGTAAGGGTGACTTGGAGGCCGCCTAAATCAGAGTATGGAAAAGGAAAGTGGACGTCGTGTACTCTAGAAGTACACACCATGTACTTTATTTTTTCGTTAAATGGACCGGGGTTGCGTCTAATCCTTATTACCATCTTCTTCTTCTCCTGTTTCCATCCAGAGCATCCGAGGTGTCCAAATCAGTTCCGGGCCGCCAATACGTCACCAGTTATCCGAATTGAACACTGTCGGTTGCAATGGAATCACATCAGTGAGTTCTTGGTTCTTCTTTGGCCATGTTTCCAATTTTTTTCTCTTATGAGATTTATCGTTGGTTGAATGTTTTAGATGTTTTTGAAGATATAATTTGTTCTAGGACGATTCACGGGCCGAGGATCAAGTATATCGATCTACTAGGATTTTGGTAGGTGGTTTGTTTCCTGATGTTCAATGTCTTTTAGTTTTTGTGCAAATGTGTTGGATTCCCATGTTTCTGGTGTTCTAGGTTAAGTTTTTTGGCCATATTGTTTAATTTCGTAAGATTTCTATTTATCTTAAGGTTAATTGATAATAAAATATGATTTTTTCATGATTGAGGATGACCACGTGGGTGTTATCTGTTGGGTCTGAGAAAAACGGGAAGGATGGCAAGAGGCGGGATGAATTGCCTTTTAAAAAAAGATTAACAAATTAAAATCAAAGTTGAAAGTGCATCGGAAATAAAGAGGCAAGACACAAGAATTGATAACGGAGTTCGGCCAAAAACCTGACCTACGTATCCGCTCCCAACTAAACCATTGAGAGATTCTACCGCTTGCTTTTCAATGGTTTTAGCAAGAAACCCACTAGGCTTTGAGGTAGCACTAGGACCTATTACATCTTGCTTTTGATGGTTGAGCAAGAACCCACTTGCTTTTAATGGTTTAGCAAGAACCCACTATCCTTCTTACTGGTGAAGGATAGCTCACCTATGTCTCAAGCTATTTAAAGGAAAGCTTGACAACCTCTTCACACCTTAATGGTGATGTGAAACCCAAAAGAAATAGGGGATGAGAAATAGAGTGGTTTGTAGACCAAAACCCAAATTAAGCTCAAAATAGATAAACAAGGAAAACCGTATTTGAGGAAGTCTTGGGCGCCTTTGATTGATTGGAGATGTTGAAGGCCGCTTCCAAGCTTCTTTGATGGAGCTCCATGGATGTGGAAGTTGTTGGAGCAAAGAGGGTTCCTTTGAGGAAGTCCGCCGGAGGTATGCCAAAGGTGGAAAATGTGTACGGTGGCTTTGTATATGATCCGGTAGGTGTCCGGGGCTTCCTTGGCCTTTATTTATAGGCATGGAACCCTTGGGGAGTCTTCGGAGCCGTTAGAGAGGCTTAAAAAGCCGTTGGGAGCCAAGTGGGAGTTGACTGGTCAAACCCAACGACTAGTTTGACTGGGCTACCGGCTGGCCGGTACAGCTCCACCGGCTGGCCGGTGCCTTGGCAGAGGAGAAGAAATTGGTCTAGGCTCCACCGGCTGATCGGTGGAGGAGCCACCGGCTGGCCGGTAGGGAGACAGTAGCTCACACTATTCATCTGGGTGCCACCGGCTGGCCGGTGACAGAGCCACCGGCTGACCGGTGGAACCTGGCAGTGGGAAATGCCTCTGCCAGGTCCACCGGCTGGCCGGTTCTATCACACCGGTTGGCCGGTGGACTGAATTTCAGTCCACTTCTTGTCCATTCTTGGGCCAATCCTTTTGCAATCTTTTGCCTATCATCCACAACACTTAAAAACAAGGTTAGACAAATAATAAGGTGATTGTGATCATGAAAATCAAACAACGAGGGGTAAAACAATCTCCCCCTATTTTGATGATCACAATCACCAAAACAATTAAAGTAAAAACACATAAAAGAAAGACATGCTTAAAGGATAAGGAAAGTAAATGCTAAGCATGATCAAAAGGATTCTCCCCCAATCAATCAAGAATTTCTCCCCCTTTGTGATTATCAAAATAGCTTGGGGCATAAAAATTTGATTGAGGGAAAGGAGATTTGAAAAAAAAGTTTTGAGATTTGAAAATCAATTGAAATTTTGGAATTGAAATGAAAATTTGAATAACTATTTGAATTGAAAGTTTTGAATTAAAAACCAATTGAATTTTGAAAATTGAAACCAAATGAAATTTTTGAAATTAAAAGATTGAATAATAGTTTGAATTGAAAGTTTGAAAACAAATAAAGAAATTTTCTCCCCCTAAATAAAACAAAAAATCATCGGGGAAACGAAACTATTTTTGGCCCGGAGAGACTCGCCAAAAGGGATTTTTCAATCCAAATTTGTTTCATGGCGGGTCTTCTCCTATAAAATTCGTCCGAATAAAAAATAGATTTGGGTTGACCGTACCGGGCATTTTTGCAATCACACTCATAAATGAGGTGCCCGGGTTTTTTACAATAATTGCAAAATTTATAACTAGAGCTCCCCCTTACAAAAACAGTGGGTGCATGGGAGGAGGAGGCTTGGTTGGTGTAGCCAAGTCCATTGGTGGTTCTAGATACTCGTTGAGAACCTATGAGTTTGGACAAATTTTTTTCACCTTGGGTGAACTTGGCTAAGGATTCCCTTAGGTCTTTAATGGTTGATTCCAAATAATCAACATCGGGAAAATTCTGGATTTTGAGGGACATCTCCTCCTTCTCTTTGAGAAGTTGTTCTTTTTCGGAGGAAAGCTTTTTGAAATTCTTTTTCAAAGCAACGAATTTAGAAGAATGTTCATGAAAACCATTTTCTAATTGGTCTCTAGAATGTTGGAGTTCTTCATATGATAAATGATTGAAAGAATTTGAAGAACTAGAGGATGAAGAAGAGGAAGAGGATGATGATACCTCATTTTTTGCCATTAGGCATTTTTTACCTTGGTCGCTCGAGGAGAAGGAGGAGAAGGAGGAGCTATCACTCCATGTTTCCTTTGAAGCTTTCTTCTTCTTGGCCCGTTTCTTGTGGAGTGGGCAAGCGGGTTTGAATTTTTCGTCATGTTCTTGCTTGTTGTTGGGTTCTTGCTTTTGAGCCTTCTTAGTGCATTCATGGGTAAGTTCTAAACATTTCCAAATATCATGTGAAGTAGAGAAAGAAGAAATATGATCACAAACATTACGATCTAACCCACAATGTAGAGCATTCATGGCTTTGCCATCAAGCTCGAAATTTGCAATGTCTACGGGGGTCCATTGAGATTCATCTTTACTAGAGAGAGTATAACCATGCATGAAAATTTTAAAAATAGGATATCCAATACATTTAAGAAATGTGGTCATGCGGGTTTTCCAAAAACTATAATCGGCTCCATCAAAGACTGGAGCATGATCCAGAGAATGTCCTTCGGGGGATTTAGAGGAAGAAGCGGTAGAAGCCATCAAAAAATAGGATCTTTAATTTGAAACTGGTAAGGGAATTATTCAATCCCTCTGATACCAATTGATGGGCGGAGAAAAACGGGAAGGATGGCAAGAGGGGGGGTGAATTGCCTTTTAAAAAAAGATTAACAAATTAAAATCAAAGTTGAAAGTGCAGCGGAAATAAAGAGGCAAGACACAAGAATTGATAACAGAGTTCGGCCAAAAACCCGGCCTACGTCTCTGCTCCCAACTAAACCATTGAGAGATTATACCGCTTGCTTTTCAATGGTTTTAGCAAGAAACCCACTAGGATTTGAGGTAGCACTAGGACCTATTACAGCTTGCTTTTGATGGTTGAGCAAGAACCCACTTGCTTTTAATGGTTTAGCAAGAACCCACTATCCTTCTTACAGGTGAAGGATAGCTCACCTATGTCTCAAGCTATTTAAAGGAAAGCTTGACAACCTCTTCACACCATAATGGTGATGTGAAACCAAAAAGAAATAGGGGATGAGAAATATAGTGGTTTGTAGACACAAACCCAAATTAAGATCAAAATAGATAAACAAGAAAAACCGTATTTGAGGAAGTCTTGGGCGCCTTTGATTGATTGGAGATGTTGAAGGCCGCTTCCAAGCTTCTTTGATGGAGCTCCTTGGATGTGGAAGTTGTTGGAGCAAAGAGGGTTCCTTTGAGGAAGTCCGCCGGAGGTATGCCAAAGGTGGAAAATGTGTACGGTGGCATTGTATATGATCTGGTAGGTGTCTGGGGCTTCCTTGGCCTTTATTTATAGGCATGGAACCCTTGGGGAGTCTTCGGAGCAGTTGGAGAGGCTTAAAGAGCCGTTGGGAGCCAAGTGGGAGTTGACTGGTCAAACCCAACGGCTAGTTTGACTGGGCTACCGGCTGGCCGGTACGGCTCCACCGGCTGGCCGGTGCCTTGGCAGAGGAGAAGAAATTCGTCCAGGCACCACCGGCCGACCGGTGGAGGAGCCACCGGCTGGCCGGTGGGGAGACAGTAGCTCACACTATTCATCTGGGTGCCACCGGCTGGCCGGTGACAGAGCCACCGGCTGCCCGGTTGAACCTGGCAGTGGGAAATGCCTCTGCCAGGTCCACCGGCTGGCCGGTGCTATCACACCGGTTGGCTGGTGGACTGAATTTCAGTCCACTTCTTGTCCATTCTTGGGCCAATCCTTTGGCAATCTTTTGCCTATCATCCACAACACTTAAAAACAAGGTTAGACAAATAATAAGGTGATTGTGATCATGAAAATCAAACAACGAGGGGTACAACATTATCCATGTTTGGATGTTTTTCGCTGTTTGGCATAGTTTTCCTGCAAGGAAACTCAATTGAAATTGCCAGTTTTCTTGTCATAACTGCTTTCATGTTGTGCCTACTGTTTTAATTCTTTTGATTCATTATAGATTTTAGACAAGTAGTTTCTAAACATACTTAGGGCTTCTAATAGTCAATTACACATGCCTATACTGCTAAGGGGTGTGAGAACCTAGTTCGGGAGACTAAAGTGGGAATAGATGATTAAGTTCTTCCCAAGGGGGTTTGTTGGAATTAGTTTCATATGCGGGACCTACTAGAATTGGACATTGTGCTTTTTAAGAGTGTCCCTAGTTTAATCATGTATCGAGACCACATGAGGAATTAGACGTAAGAGCTTACACAGAGATTCTGTAGCTATCGTTGAAAGACCACATGGGAATTGACATGAGTGGTTCCTAGAGTGTCTGTGCCTTTGTATGTTTATATGACTATAGGGGTCTGCTAGTTTTTTCCACCCAGAGATTCAGTGTGAAAGTGGATTGTTTGGTTGGTTTGGAAGAGTCTACAAAGCCAAAGAACAAGCTTGGACCATTTGGCCTGGTTGTTTGTTTAGGTGGTCTTTTGATGCCTGATGTGTTACCAGTTTACCTTTTAATTGAGAGCTTTGCTAGATTCCTTTGTTGTTTAATTAAATAAATAAATAAATTGATAAATGAATGTGAATGGTAATTAGTAGGATTGTTTACTTGTGTACTCCTAGTTCATTACTATATTTACATTCATTACTTCTGCTATATCACTCACAGACAGTGGGGAACAGATCATGTGGTGGTTTCCTACTTGGACTAGTGTCACACACTTTTTGGGTCTTGCTTTTTGTCCCAAACAAGTTATATGGTTTTAGGTGTTGATAGGGATTGTGAACCATCAACATTTGGTACATGATTTCTGGTTAGAGCTGGAGATCATATGACCGATCATAGGCTTGCGATGCTGCTGGAGTTATTGTTTACTTTTCGTACTTTGTTTCTCAGTAGTATTTAAGCACATTGTTCTGTTTGCTGCTTCCTTTAGGTACTTGTATCTGCTACATAATTATCATCCTTACTATATTTCTATTTCTTACACTGTTTAGTTTCAGTTATTGTATGATGTTCACTGCTTCTACTATTAAATATCATTTCCTTTCCCTTGTATACTTTACCAAATGAGGGTATAGTTTCCCCAATGACTCACCAAGGCCCTCGCTGCTAGTCGGAAGCCTCTGGAGTTTGGGTAAATGTGCTTGAGGTCAAGTGGCGAACCGGGTATAGGGCACCAGTTGAGTGGCTCCAGATTTAAGTCGTTACAATTTTAAACATGTTTGGTTGTTTTTAATGATTTTTTGATTTTTTAGACTTATAATGGTGTTTTAATCCCTCAATTCTGAAAGTTTCTATAGTTTATATCATCAATATGATAATGTAAATGAATCATGGAAAACACAATTTCGACAAAATATATGTAGTGGGTGGAACCAGGATTGAGTGTAGTTAAATCATTTTTATATGTTTTTAATATATTAACAATTTGATATCAATCAATAAATATAAGAATATTTTACTACATATAAAATATGAAACCTGAAGTATAACATAAATGAAAAAATAGAATTGTAAACCAATATATGTAGTGAGTTTTCAATTTATTTTCTATGGATTTCTTAGTCTGATAGATCTAATCAAACACCTTGTTACTCCGATTATATTTCTCAATCCAATAAATTTTTCTTGTTTTTTCAACTACTTTCTTCAATTAACCAATCAATCGTCATAGTAATTAGACTGAATATGAGGGAGTTCATTGTATGATAACATATTTATGTTGCTATTTGTCTGATGGATCATTATCATAATCTCATCTGATGTAATTTTGTCAAGTCTTTTCAAATGAATCTAGTCTCAATATAAAACGGATAATTACTTATGTTCATAACCAACTGAAAATAAACCAACTTTGAGACCACACTCTGATGCTTTGATGAAAATGGTTGGCCATATTGTTGTACATCATCTAATTAATTTATCTCTATAACCCTTCCTATTCATTGATAACAATAACTTTTTTTCATTGTATCACTCAATAACTCAACTCTCCCCTTGATGATATTCTTCATTCGATGTTGTATCAGTTTCATCATTCATATGAAGGATCGATGAAACACCTTGTTTGATGGATCAGTAACTGAAAAAATTTATTTCTTTATGAAACTCTACAACTAATGGATTAATCAATGAAATAGTTCATCTAATGGATCATTAAGTTTGATAGATCTGTCTACCATCACTTCAGAAAACCCTCTAACTTTAGTACATTAAAATTCACATACACATAACAATTTGTACATCTGAAAAACTTTTGAATCCTATGAATAGAGACTGGAAAACCAGAGACTCCCATTTCTCATTTCTTCTAGACACTTTTTTCTTATATCATTACCTCTTCATGATGTTTGGAACATTAATAATAACATTGTAGTGTTTGTCTTGGAATGTATATAAATTTTACTCCCCTTTATTTCACAAATCATGGATCACATGTTTTGGGAATTTGTATGTTATTGGGAACATTTTTTCACAACAACACATCATCAAATTTTATATCAAATAACTTGAATGATATTATGTTTTGCATACAACTTCTCACTCAAATTGAAAATTCATTATAAGAATAATGTGAGTATGAAACACAACTGACACAGAGAACCATATCATGGAAGAAAACTAGATTTCATAAACATTCTAAAGAATCATTTGTATGCTATTCTGAAACTAAATCTCCATGTTCTATCACAAATGCAATCAACGTGATGTAACATCTAGTAATGGAAACAAAAGACAAAACCGAGAACAACCACATCCTCCAGCATCTGAAAAACAGAACTAGACAACTTATTCTCAATAATATCTACCTTTTAATTTTTTTCATCCTATATTTATAAATCACTAATACATTGTTACTCTAGAAATGGATCACTAAAAATAATTCTAAAACTGCATGAGTCAAAACATTATATTGAATAGGAATCATTAACAAAAAAACCATGATGAAAATATATAGTGACCTAAAAACAATTTCATGACCATAAATCATTAAACCTTTACAATTTCATTCAGATTACATTCAAAATAGTGTTCCTATAATCATTTCAACAAACTATTAGAAAATATAACATAATTACATGCAGAGTTTATAACATTCACTTAACTCCCCCAAAATAAAGGCTTCCATAAAATGTTTAGCACATACAAATGTATAAAGTTATAAAACATCAATTTTATCACCCTTGACAATAATATCCAAAGAATGGATGAGAGAGGGTATCAAAACACATACCTCACCCTTTTGGAAAAATTGGTTGGATTCCCATGTCTAAAAATTATATGAAAAATGCATCCTTTGGTAATGGTTTTCTGAAACTATCAGAAACATGTTCCATTGTATGAATATACATTACATTGAGTTCATTATTCTCCACATTCTCTTTAAAAAAGTGATATTTGATATCAATATGGTTTGAACATAAATGTTTCTCTAGTTTTCTTATCATGTTTATAGAACTCTAATTATAACAACTTTAGAGAAGGAGTAACTTCACTTCAATAAAGAAATCCTAAAAATATGTCCTCATCCATATAAGTTTTGATGTATCTTGAGTAGAAGAAAAATATTCCTAATCTACCATGATAATAGTTACTAAATTATAACTCATATTATGCCAACATAAAAAACATTCCCATGGAATAAAAACTCCATCGGATGTGGATCTTCTTTCATCCACCCATCCTACCCAATCAACATTTTCATATCCAAACAAATAAACTCTTTATGAGCTTTGATATTTGATTATAAATTCTATTATTCCTCTAGTGTATCTAATAATTAGTTTTTTATCAATATATGAGATTCCTTTTAAGAACATTGAAATCATACACATATGGTAACAGAATAAACAATATCAATTCTTAAAGTAGATAAATATAAAAAACTTCAATCTATTTCCAAAATTCTTTACAATAAAATTCCATTCCTTCTCCATATATAGAAAACTTGGTTCCCACTAAAATTGGTGTGGAAATAGGTCTTGAATTTTCCTTTCCAAATATCTTATGACGTTACTTAGCATACATCTCGTGAGGTAGAAAAATGTATTTCTTATTTTGTGATATTTGTATACTAGGGAAATATTTCATTTCAATGAGCATAATAATTTAAAACAACTTATTCATCTCATTATATAACCATTCCCAAGCTATTTCTTAATTCCCAACCAAGATAATATCATCAACATATACAATAATAATGAGGTAAATCTCATGACTTTTTTTACATTGATATTATTATCAAATATTCATTTCATAAAGTTTAACTTCCTTACGTAGTTATCCAACTTGGAATATTAATCCCTCTGAGAATTCATTAACCCATAATATTATTTCATAACATTCAGGCATACATTTTATCCTTTCTAAAAATAAATTCACATGATATTTCAACATAAAACTCTTTATGAAGTTAACCATTTAGAAATACAGATCTTAAAATAATTTGAAAAAAATTTAAACATTGTTGTGGAATAATAGACAAAACATATTTTGATTGTTTCGAACCTTGTAACTAGAGAAAAAATCACATAAATATAAATACCATCAATTTTTGAGTAACTATTATATTCTAATATTTCTTCTTTTCTGATCACTTCACCATATTTATTCAATGTTTTTCAGATCGCCCATGTTATACCAATAATATTTATTTTAGGTGTTTTTTGTACATGTTCCCAAGTATAATTATTCAAAACCAGTTCTATCTCTTCATTCATAGCATGAATCCACTGCTAATTTTCCAAAGATTAATTAACATATTTTGATTAAACTTCTGAATACATATATGAATGTTCAATAACTTTTGATGTTCTTATTTTTTGATATTTTTTAATCTCCAATAATGTTTTGAACTACCAACTCTTTCCTTATCCAATGATGATAAGTACTGTAACGTCCCATGTTTTGAACCGAACAAAATATGACAGCAATTAAAATTTTCTGTTAGCTGGTTTGACCGATTTTAAAACTGAGCGTCAGAAAAATATATTATCGATAGATGATACTATGATGTATCTTTTAAATAAATATTATTATATTAAATAGATTAAAATTAAAATTAAAATAAATTATATGAGGGATACAAACATTTTTTAGCACTTTGAAATATTCTAATAAATATTTTTATTGTTAAATATTGAGTCAACGCCAGATTTCGAGACACATAGAACCACAATGTTGAGAGAATAAAAATATGAAATTTATTTTATTCATACGTGTGCATGTTTTTTTCAGAATATGATATAACCCTCAAACGATGTATCTAATGAGAAATATGAGACCACTGTTACATCCAAAATGTTGGGTTTACCCTAGGCATGGTAAAACTTTATTGTGTATCAGGTGTTTGACAACCTCGAATGTGATAATACTTTTTTTATTTATTTAATTAATTGTTTTGATTTTTTTTAATAATAAATAATTAATATCTCTCATATAGTGTGTTGTATCTGAAATATAAATCCATTGTTAGGTCCGGGACGTGGGTTTTACCCAAGGGAGAGTATAACTTTCGTGATCATTGGATGTTTTGTTAGATCGCACTAGAAGATAATTTAATTGGGTTATAAATATTTATGTTGTGCAGTTAGAAATAAAAAATAATTTTATTATTAATATTATTATTTTCATTGAAGAAAACTAATTAAAATGTACTTCAAAATTAATAAATTGTATCGTGATGTAAATAAAAAATAGGAAATGTAATAAATGTGATACTATTAATTCTTACCAATAAATACAAATACACTGTAAATATTAATTTTATAATCGATAACCTTTTTTTAATAGTTATTGTTTTTAAATTATTAATGGTTTCATTAATGGATTGTACTAAATAATAATAAATTTAATTATAGTTAATATTATTATTCTAGGACAAAAACATTTATGTATATATATATATGAGGCACATCTATATTTATGAGGATTGCATATGTATATAGTTATATATACATGAGTTAGTGTATATATATGAATATAAAAATGCATATATATATATATAACACGTTTATATTGGGTTAGATAATATATTATTAATTACATACATAAATGTATTTAATGTATCTACTAAAATCAAGGTGCGGACTATTTATGTTTTTAGTCCAATTCATTACAGCAACTCAGGGTGCATGCCTACGCACCGTGATGCATGTATCAGGTAGCTATTAAAATATTTTAAATAATTGTATAGGAATTGTGTAAAAATTTTACATCAAAATCTGGCATTATGTTCTGGATAAAAATTAATTAAATGGGTTAAAAAGGAAAAATAATAATTTAATTAAAATTAATGGAATTTTGATAGGGATTGAAGTAAAAAATAAAATAGAATCGGTTGAAAATAAATTTAAAATAATTAAGATTGGGTAAACCCATTTTAATTAATTGTTTTATTTATTTCACAATTTTATTTTTTCATATTTATTTCTTTATTTAATTTTTTCTCCATTATTTTTCATTATTTATTTTATTTTATTTTTTCCACTCCTCCTCTCCTCTATATCATTGTGCATCACCCATGTGTCCCCCCTTGGTGGTGCGCCTGCTCTTCTACTCACCTTCAAAAGCCTGTTGTAACTCTTCTTCTCATCTATTTTCGATGAAGTCTGGTGTGTTGTAAATATCTCGGTAAGGCTAACCTCGCGAACCATGAATCGGGTGATCTTGTTCTCAATCCATCACGTGATTTTACATGGAATGATTTTACTTGATATTGGTGTTTTTCTAAAATCATATGGTATCTTCCATTTTAAGTCAAATCAACAATCTCCGTTGTGAATGGGTTCCACTTAGAGTATAAGGTAGGTCATCTACTTTCTATTTTTTCCTTTTGTTGTGTCATTTAAATCACATGTTGTGACGCCTGTTGGTTCCTACCAACAAGGCCTAATTTTTATTATTTTTAAATTAAATAAACTGCTTTACTGAACCATTTCACCCATGTGTGATAACTTTTTTCCTATTTAAATAATTTCAACATCGGTGGATACCCGTTTGGGCGTGTCAAAGTTCTTCACATATTTTCTGTTAGCCCCAAATTAATTAAATTAATTAATTACACGTGTTGTGCAATCTTTGTTGTTGAGTTTTAATTAAATTAACTATTTTGTCTAATTGTGCACAATTATCTTTGGTTATGTTTGTCAATTATTGGCTAATTTATTTATTCATTGTCCAATTATTATCTTTTTGTGCCTTTATAAATAAATATGTTCATTATTACTAATTTTGATGATAACATGCATTGGCTATAGATTCTCAATTTAAATGAGAATTGGTGTGGTAGAATTACCGATACTGTTTAGTTGAAATAATAAATGAAACCTTTTGATGCATGCTATGTGAAATTTTAATTAAATTTAGGGATATGAGATAATTTGGAATCTTTATTAAGTGCCACACATCGTCTCCACATTCCAGACTGATTACCCCTACCTACCGGGAGGTAGTGTATTATGTATTTCCAGACCGAGACTTCCCTGGACTTTTTAAATATGTATGAGATATCCCAGTATTAAAAGGGCCCATCGAGGGCAGATCTTTTGGAAATGTGGCTACACTAAGCCTCAAATTATATTGAACCCCTTTTTTTGTGAGATCGAGATATAATCATGGTAAAGACATGCCCAGATCGATACATGGTCTTTCGATAGATTCCATTGGACGGGCTCAGTGGTATTGGCTAACTTGAAGGATGTACCATAGAAATACCTTCGGGATGGGATTAGACTCCAACTATCAACTTGAATATATTAATAATGATTCCCTTAAAGTGTATGTTAATTCCACGTAAGTCCTAGGAATGTTGTGATCATTTCTAGTATGTTGAAGCACATTTGGTTGAAACATAATTTAGACCCCATGTTAAAGAAAAAGATTGGTGGTATGCCTCTTCCATTTTTACCTTGATTTTCCAAGATTATATATATACATATTTCCATCATGTTCATTATAGGTACTTCTTTCAAACTCATGGATTACATTGAAGCAATGATTAGGGACTAGTGTCATTGGGAACCCTGATCGAGTTATTGTATTTTTATTGTGCTTAATTTATTGTCTGCATTTGTTATATAATGACAAAATACATTTAATTAATTCATTTAATGGAAAGGAATAGGTAATGTGGGTTTCTACCTATTGGGATTTTATCTCAAACCCTGCTCAGCTTTCGTTGAAACATGGGTATATGATATGCTTCTAGGTACTGACAAAGGGAAGCATACTGTTTCCGATACTTGAATGTTTCTCAATGCTTAGGATGGAGACTATGGCAGAAGACTGAGCCTTTCGTTTGATACAATTTTTTCACTTTGTGTCTTTTCTTTTCAGTTGATAGTATGTTTGGGTTTCTATTTTCTGTGCTTTCAGTTTAGACCGACATCGTAACATGACATTATTTTTTGAGCTTCCACACTTTTTTATGTATTTATTTGGAATTTTTTATTTTCTTCTACTATGGTTTTTCTTATTAATATGATTCCTATATTTGTTATAATTTTTTATTTCTTACTCTTTGCATTACCTTCACCTGTGATGGAATAGTCTCCCCCACAGACATGATAAAAAGCACTCGTTGCTAGTCGGTAGCCTATGTCATTCTGGGAGATGCATTTGAGGTTATGTAACCCACTAGTACGACTACTTTCCTAGAGGTGAGCTGGGTCAGGATGTAACATGTATGAAATTATTCATCATCACTAGAAATAGTTGTGTTGAAATATAACATCTTCATGGAATCATAATATTGAGAATCATTCCCATGATTTATAACAAAAATTCTTTTGAATTATTCATCTTCCTTTTTTACATGCATTTGTGAAACGTCTTCCATTGTTATTTCTATAACCTTTAGATTAATATAATCAACTATTCTTCCTATTTTGTTTAGAAAAAAATTTATTACCTCCACCATCTGAAAAAAGCCATGAAATATTCCATATTCACCTATTTGATCAAACATTCTAGGATTTCTACCTTTATTCATTGTGATACAGGGAATCAAAAAAATCATTACTGTTTCAAAAACTTAGTTTCATTATATATGTTTCAAAAGAATTTATATAATAACATGGCTAGTATAAAAACCGATTCTACATATAAGAATATGTAATTGTTACCCGCCTCTAGAAGTAGTGAGAAAGACCATGTTCAATTAGCATTGTATGCCCCATCTCTATAAGACATCTATTCTTCCTTTTAGTAACTCTATTTTATTGTGTTATATTTAGTTCATTAAACTCATGCTCAATTACATATTTTTGATATACATACAATACGATTATTTTTTATATTCACCACCTTGATATGTTTGAAGCATGTTTATAGAATACCACCATTCCTTTTTATCTATTCTTGTTAGGTCCACTGGGCTGAATACCCTGAGAGTGGGGGTGAATCAGGGTATGACTAATTACAAATTAACACCCGTTCTGATCTTTTTTCGTTGTTAAGAAAAACACTCTTCTCTCTCTCTCCTGCTGCACAATATAAACAGAAAGTAAAGAAAGCACATGACACAGAAATTTTACATGGTTCACTGCTAAGGGATACGTCCAAGAAGAATACACCGACAAGTTTCCAGTTCGTACCAAATTCCACTAGACTTCACTAGCTGTGGATTACAATGTTCAGGCTAGATCAATTCTATGCCCAGGATCACTGCCTATACAAAGTTTAGGGTCAGATCACTGCTTTCCAAAGTGTCACTCCCTGTTTTTCTCTCTCTGGCTCACTGCCGTTGGAGAGGATCACCTTCTTCCTCTTATTAAGCTCACTACTCTTGGAAGGAATCCACTCACAGTTTATAGACCTATAGGTCTCTTAATTTTCATGAATGAATGCACATTTCTCTGTATGTAGATGCTCTGTTGAAGTACAACTTTCACCCGTAGATGAATATATCTTTGCACCGAAGGTATCGGGCAACGTACCAGCTTCCACGCAGTCCGAGAATCACTACTGGAACAAAACCGTACTTGGCGCGCAAGTCAATCTCGGCGCGCAAGTATCGGCACGCAAGTCACAACGGGCGCGCAAGTTCACCTCAAACACTTGCACGATACAATCTTCCCCAACTCCAAACTTGCGCGAATCTATTATTTTTACGCCCAATCCAATATTGGGATGCAATTACCAACCGGCGCCCAACTTCTAACACCAGCGCACAACTTCAACTACTGGCGCGCAAATTCACCTGCGCGACCCACATTCACCACTTGCGCGACCACCACACCTGTGCGACGGGAGCTCTGATTTCTCAAAGTGCTGAACTTCGTTGAAGAATGAGGAGGGGTGGTAAAGTATTTATAGGCAAATTGACCACCCTGCGCGATGGCGCGCAAGTCACCTGCGTGACCTAGTCTCGGCGCGCAAGTCTTCTCTCCTTTTAGACACTTACGCGACCAACTCCCAAACTTGCGCGAACCTATTTCCTTAGCCATATTGTGATATTCTGATCTTGAAAAACATATGGCGCGCAAGTTTCCTATACTCCAAGTCCTCAACGCACAAGTCCTTTTGCCAAAAACACATTTCTTCATTTGTCGATTTTCAGGCCCAAAAATTTGTCAAACACTGGAAAACGGCGCCACCTTGTATCTGTTCTTTTGTACCGCCTCCAGATCATCCATTCCTTTTATAGATGTTCTTGAAACAAACATGGATCGTTGAACACAGCTCTTGAACTCGACATTCAACCATGGAATCCTCTTTGTCAACAATCACAACTCAGATGTCCACTTTGTCAACAAACACAATCACCTCAAAAATGCTTCAATGATACCTTGAGGGATTTTTCCCCACACTTCCCCTGAAACTCTGAAACATTTTAGAGAATCTAATTTATATTTAAAATATATAATACATATAATGAAGGTAAAATCATCAATGAAATAAATGAATATCTTATCCTATCAATTTTATTTTTTTCTAATTAGCCGAGAAATATTAGAATGAATTAGTTCCAAGGGACATGCTGGATGAATTTAAACATTATGAATTGAATTTGAAATATTATTTTTTTCTGAAAAACTAAAAAAACTAATCTATTATTAAGGAAATATTAGGAATATCCTGGAGACTAACTCAAATTGATCACATTATCATATTTCTCTACCACATATGTACCATCATTTTATTCCAAAAATGATTTTCTATGATCATACTTAGGTAACATGAATTACGTAATTATCAGACTTGAAACAAGTTCCACATTGTATGTTGACCTCTTGTCGCAACTTTTTCATCTTAAAACCTTTTCAAAATAAACTATATTTACTAAAAAAATTGTTACCTTCCTTAAAAAGTTGTGAAACACTGATCATGTTATTTTTTAACCCATAAAAAAACAAGGCCATCTTGGATTCTATCTTTTCTTTTCTAATAATAGCATATCCAACACTTTTATTATGAGAGATACAATATTTAAAAACATAATTGTTCCCTTTTTGAAATATATACCATTATTAAATAATTTCAACTCTCTATTCATATGGATAGAACACCCACTATCGAAAATCTATGGTCATTCATCTTATGTATCATTGATATCATTTTCTAAAATAGGAGTTATTAATTTCCCATTATCATTATTCACTTCCAGTAATTGAGAATTATTATAAATATTATGTTATAACGGAAACTAAAAAAAGACACACTTATTCAATATTTATTTGTTATAGAAATCTTTTACAAATATTTTCCAAATGTAAGAATATTTTTTCAAATTTCAAAATATCATTATCATGATTTATTAATTGAGAGGATTTACTCCCCTAAAATTTTTATACCTATTACTCATGAGATAATTGTATTATTGCTATTTAAACTGACACATATTTTATATATTACTAAACCAGCCACAATACCCTCAGTATCCATAGAAATAATATTTGCTTCCTTATCTTCCATACTACCTGGATTTGTAGACTTAATTTTCCACATCATTGTTACGTTCCTCCCTGAAACTTTTTTGAGCCCAAAAATTCCTTATATTATTCATAATATTTCTCTTCAAATATGTTTTCATCCTAGATTTATTCGAATCATAATCAGTAATAAACATTTTACATATTTATAAACATTGGAAGTTTTTTAATTATCATCATTGTCTTGATTGGAAATATACACGAACATCCTAGACTTCTTCTTCTTTGGAACATATTAAAAATTAATTTCAACCCTTTAATATAACTTTTTTTATCATTTATAGGTTCTCACATTCCAAAACTTTTTAAAACATTATATATTGAGTTTTTAAACTTGTAACTCCCTACTAATATTTTTAATTTTTTTGAACAACATTCATGTCTTATTCATTTTCCATTATATTTACTTCAATATTTTCATTCTGATTCATTAAATTTTCAAGATATTTCTTCTATAAATCAATCACATCAAGAAAATTGTCATTCTATTTAAGAAAATATTCTTGATTCTATTCTATAAAACATTCCTTATTTAATTTTTTTTATCTTTCATGTATTACAATTTTTTAGAGACATGACTTCAAATATATTTACATATGAAATTCTAACGGGTACTCTTCTTCTTCGCCATGACTACTAATTATAATATAATCCTCACTAAATATTATAGTAAACATATCTTATCAAGAAACTTAAAAAAATATTTCATCTTAGAATTCACTATTTTCATCTCATTAATCCTAGAAAAAACATCTCCTTTTATATTTGGAGAAATTTTCACCTTTTCCCTTGGAATAATTTTTTGGTTTTTTTGTTTGTTTCTTCCATGATATTATTGACCTTATATTATCTTATTCAATTTAATATTAATTATTTCAATCTAAAACATTTTCAGAAAAGTTCCCAATTTCTCCACATTCAACAATATTTATTTTTATCATTACATTGTACTTTCTAATACATCATTTCACATTCTTAGATAAAAATTAAAAAAGTTCACGAAGATTGTTACTAACCTCATTTTCATATTTAGATTAACCAACTTATCTATCATAAAGATTCTAGATAGAAATTTCATTCAAAGTAGAATTGAAGGACATTTCTTAGTCAACCATTTCTTTTATTTTCATAACATTCTCACTTATTATTTCATATGTAATAATAATAATATGAAGGTTATCCAAAGATAGAGTTTCAAAATATTTATCTTCTATATATTAAACATTGGAATCAAAATTTTCTTTAATAATTTGTACTATTGTATAGAAAATAGTCGAATCATAAAAATTATCTCTAATGAATCTTTTGGTGCTAACAATATCATTCCGCATTGTATTTTAGTAACAAATATTTTCATACTCACCCATGTTGAGATCTTCATACATCAACCTCCAAATTTATAACATTTTCATCTTCACATTAATATTTTCAGCTTTTCAATGACACATTTCATAATTCCAACTCGCATCACTCTAAGGAATTAACTTTTATACCTTGATGATAATAAATAATTCTCAGTGCACACATAATCCTTTTCATTCTTTTTATCCACGTTTATAAAGGGGAATTTTCACCAAGTGGATGAAATAATTCAATAACAGCTTCCAATACACCATACCCAAGAGAAATAAGATAAATAAGCATCATATCTTTCTAGATATGATAGTTCATTCCATAAACATTTGGTATCCATTTAATTTTCACACAATTAAAATTATCCTCAATAAATTCTCTTCATAAAAATATATAAGGATTATACAAAGGGATCCTTCACTTTGATAGTAATTGAAAATGACCAATTAGGATCAATGTAATCATTAATAGAGGAGGGGGAGAATAAGTGATATATTTTCCTTCTATGTTATCTTTCTTTTTGACAACATTATCCTATTATTAAATATTTATGAATTTTCTGGGAACAAAACATTCATACATACAAAGTATTACAATTGTTTACAAGGTTCACTACTCAATTATAATAGTTAATACTTGTAAAGGTTTAAAAAGAATCCAATACCACACTATCCACTAAAAAATACTTTCTTTGTGGATACAAAATGTTAGAAATAACCTTAAACTTGTGTATCACTATGATAAATACAACAATGCATTTTCCTCTTCTAAAATAAATGATGAAAATACGTTTTTTTATGAGTTTAGAAGCCTTCGCCAGTTTGTTCATAAAATTTCATTATGTTTCTAAATCAAATTCCACTTTTCAAATTATTCATAAAATAGTTCTTCACATTCTTACCCAAATGTAGGTAGGAACAACTCTTCTGAACATTGTAAAAAAAACCCAAGCATATTTATCTCTTTGATTACTTAGTCCAATTCATCAGTATGTAAACAAATCTATGTAATTAGTCCAAAAAACATTCTCATTAACATCTTTATTTCCCGAAACAGTTAATATGATTGTTTTGTCAAATCTGGAAACTCCGACTACTAATTATTCAGAGAACTTATATTTAGAAAAGTTTCATTACGAAATTATATATGAAAACTCTCTTCAACCAAAGAAAATATCTATACCCCTCACTCTCACCCACATATAAATAGTGTTATATTACATTGATTTTTTACCTCTATTTATAGGTTCTCTAGAAACTAAATTAGTTGGATCCCAAATTGGTTTTTCCTCTTAATGAAGTATCATATTTTTGAAATTCACTTTTATTTCGACTACATTTTATACCAATTAAATTCTTCTCATCTCTTATGGATTCTTCTTAAATATTATTAAAACATCTTACTACTTCATTATTCTTCATATTAATATAAAAATATTCATTCTGATAAAATTATTTATTATAGTAAAGTTTCTTATTATGATTTTAGTTATTTAGTGTAGAAAAGGAAAATGAAGTATTCTTATTCTTATTTTAGAAAACAACCAAAATTTTTATTCCATAAATATTGTTATAAATTCATTTTTATTTAGTTTTTGTACTCCATATTTCTCTCTCCTATAAATCTATTCGAACATTTTGGAACTTTGATAATATTTCTCAAGGTGACAAATTTGTTCTTATATTTTCTCAAAAACATCATTACAACATCTAAAGACTCAAAAAACCATAAATGAAATTCAAGTACCAAAGTTAACTTATTTCATCGTTTCATCTGATTTCTACATTTGACCAACAACTCCTTAGACTGATGAGACTACATATGATGAAGTCCAGTATCTAAAAACATATCAGTTCCAATATGAGTATGAATAATCAATCTCTATATCCCATATAATGTATCATTATCAATTCATTCATGATGAATATACACTCAATTTGTTATAAATCATGATGTTTATTCTTAAACAACTCAAAACAACAACTTTAAGACCATACTTTGATACTTTGATGAAAATGACATACTATATTGGTGTACATCATTAGATTTATCTATATCTAAAACCCTTCTAATTCATCGGTACTAATAACTAATCTGAATTGACACACTAAAAAATTATTCTCTACATAGGATGATATTTTTCAACCAATGCAGTTCAAGTGTACTCATTTGTCTGATGGATCATTGGAACACCTTCTCTGATAGACTAATATCTATAGAAACACCATTATTTTTTAAACTCAAAAACAAATTTTTCATTCAAGGAATCATTTCATCTAGTGAATAATAGAATCCAATGAATTTATCGAGCAGGACTTTAGAAAATGCAATAACTTATTCACATTCAAAATCACATACGCCAAAGAACATATACATTTAATAAACATATGGATCTAAGGATCTAAGACCCAAAATCCAGAAACTCCCATTTATATTTTCTTTTACATAATTATTCTTATATCTTGACTTATACATGCGGATTGGAATATTGATATTGGCATAGCATCGTCTAACATATATTGTCAAGCACCTTTTTCACACATTCATTCCTAATGCATGCATCATAATTGTTTAAAAAACATGTGATGTTGACGAATTTTTCCACATAAAATCATAATTATATTGATTATATAATATCTAAAAAACATTTTGGATCCGATATCACTCTTTAATATAATTGGAAAAATATTCCCAGACATAATGTGATTCTGAAACATAACGTAACCCAGGAAAAATTTTCAAAAGAGAAATCAAAATTTCCTAAACATTCTAAAAAACTTTTGTTTGATATTAAAAACCTAAAACCCATACATCTAATCACAAACACATACAAAGTGATATGATTTCTCATAATAAAAATAAAATAAAAAATAAACAGCAACCAATCGTTTCAGCATATGAAAAATAATTCCAACCAAATTGGTCCCAATAGTTACCTAAAGAACATCTTTATTTATAACATAACCACCATCCTTTATTATAACATTACCAATAACACATAATGAAAACAATAAATATTTATTCTGGAAGATAATAAAAAATAATCATATCAGAAACCATAAAAATAAATTGTTTTTATTTACAATTCATCATAAAATAATTTGTAGAAAATAAAATTATTTAATAAAATTTTCATCATTTCGTCATTGTATAACCCATATTAATGGAATGGGTAAAATATATATCATTAAATCATAAATATGAACAATCTAGAGAAATAATAATGATTTTATCCTTTGATCATATCAAAAATAAACCCTAATTGAAATCATGGGTAGTTTTATTTAATGAATAAAAATAAAAATACATCATTATTAAAAGGTTTTCAAAAAAGATAATGTTTCATTTTTAAACTTAATAATTTAAAATTTAATAAATTAAAATATATTTTAAAAAAATAATTATTTGAAAATATCCCTTAAATTTATAAGTGAGTCTTTAAAGCATTTATTGGTTATGATTTCAATAAATTATATTCCTACCAAGTAATTTATAATAAAACATTCATTTTGGACCTTTATGAATGAAATCATAAAGTACAACCGTCATAAAATAATAAGATGATTCATTTTGAAGAATTTTTTTAAAAGTAAAACATTATTAGAAATTAATTTAAACATTAATAATATAATAGTAAAAACCTTCTTTATAACATTTTTAGAAATAATGGATATGGAAAAAATGGTTTTTTGACCGAATAGAGAAATAAAGTAGATTTTCTTTAAAACATATTTTTCATCTTTTGAGTACATAAATTACATGAAATAAAATGAAAAAATTAATTTTATTCAAATTTCACTAAAAGAATAAATTTCATGTTTTTATAAAGAGATTGATTATAATATTTTACCATCATAACTTATCCATAAATAATCCAAATAAATAATGAGATTTTAACATAAAACTCTTACCAAATTGGTAACATTTGAATCATGACTCCAATGAAAGAAGTATTCTTAGAAAAAAATTTAAATCCCCATAAAATTTAAATTAAACATCATGATAAAATTTCATGGGTACTATAGACACAATATAAAATAACAAGTGGTGTAAAATACATGTGTCCCATAGAAATAAAACTGAGATAAAAATACCTTATCGTAGGTTTTAATTCTTTATTACAGGTTGAGACCTCCTATATAATAAATATTTATTTATTATGAACATATTATACAACCATAATAATATATATCCAACTATATATTATTTATTTATAACCATTTACCATCAATTTTTTTTAAAAATATTTATTAAAGTCACTGTCCCATGTAATATCCACTTTGTTTTTCTTGTATGTTATTGTTCTGTAGTTTTGGTCCTTGTATTTTGAACATGGTTACATCATCTCTAGAATTTTAATAATGATACAAATTTTGTATATAGTTATTATATAAATTTTTAGATACATTAATAAAATATATATATAGAATAATTAATTATTTTTTCTGATGCTTTCGTCGGGGCATGTGTCCATGTCATATTCGTAGGAGGACATATAGTTGTTTCCCCACATTCCCACATTCCAAATGCAGGTGACATCCACTGCTTATTTAGGTACATTTTCTCCGTGATCAAAATGGGATGACGGGATGTCAGTCCCTCCTTATGTGGATTCCTCCTTATAGCTTGTTACCTATTCTGGGTCTCCCTCGTAGACCTATGAAATTTTTCATTAAACTCTTCTGAATGCCTTATTTTTATGGACGCCGGTAAATTATGCTGCTTCTGTCAGGACATTCCAAGGTGTCCAACCTGGGCATCATCCTTTGGTCGAGGGAGTAGTAATGTTGGATATCGTTGGTCTGTCTTGATGCTGGAACACTAATGCATCCAGATTTATTCCACTTATTATAGGTCTTCTCGAGGGAACGGAAGGCCACGGAATCCCACTTAGAATGAAGAAAATTTTATGAAATAGGAATTTCTCGAAGGTTTTTTTTAGCTTTCCATGTTTATCAAAGGGTATGTGGCGAGTTTAACATCCAGAGAGGAGAGACCAGACTGATTATAACATTGATAATAGTGAAGAAGATGGGTGAAAACCATAGAGGGAACATAGATTCTAGGGGTAACACATTATTAGTATCCTAATTGCTGCTTGGAACAATGACACGATGGGTGACTTGATCTCATCAGGATGTGGTGGCTTGGGTATGAATCCGGAAGGTTATGGATTGTTCAGCATGGTTGGAGAATTATGTGGGATCGTTTTGAGGATGATAGTGATGTTGGGAAAGTGCCTTGAAAAGACATCCTATGTATCCATGTGGCAGGGAATCAATGTCTGTGTAGTTTAGTGGGGCGATGTGAGAGCTGAAGAGGCGACCCATGAGAATGGATGCAAGGATGGGTCCCAGAAGAAATAAAACCTTCGGGTAGAGGCATGATCTTCTCGGGACAAATAGGATTGTGGGACAGACCATAATGAGACATGAGTGATGAGCTGCAACCTTGGGGAGGCATCCTATGTATCCCTGTTTCATGGAATCAAAGTTTAAATAGTTCAGGATGGTTCTATAGGAATGAGGTGTACACAAAGTACAACATGATGGTATTTTGGGATTATGCGTGGTTAGCAACCTAGGTTGGTCTGATTCCACAAGGGTAGACCGGAGAGTTGGGTCCGAACCAATGGGACTACAATGGTTTACAATTGATTCAGGACTATAATGAATTACCACTGGTTGGGTGCAACGGCTTACCGCTGACTGGGTGCAATGGTTAACCGCTGATTGGGGTTCCATTGTCTTACTATTGATTGCGGATCACAATGGGTTACCATTGATTGGGGATCACTACGGATTACCGTTGACTGGGGAACACAATTAAATACAATCAATTGGTTTTGGACAATAGAGAGGCTTCATACGTACCTTTCCTAGGATCCAAGGATCAAATACCACATAGTTTGAATGGGTACAGTTTAACGTCATGTGGGACGAGGGTGGACCGGCATGATGGGGTCAGAACTAATGAAGGTGTTGGGCATGATCCTCATGGAGAATTCCTCTATATGTTACCTTGGGAAATATCCAAGTACATATAGGCCAAAATGTGATACAATTTAATGTAATGTGGGACAAAGGTGAACCGACGTGAAGGGGTCACGACAAGTAGCTATGGGGATTGAACCTCATAGAGGATTTCTAAATACCTTGCCTAGGAGACAATGATCAATTTCCATATATTTACTAATGGTGTTTTCTAAACTGACATGAATGGATCAAGACCCACATGTGTTATGGTGGAACCCCAAGGAGACTTCTTACATAACTTACCTAGTAGACATGGATCAAAATCCATGTAGTTCCGCATGGTGTTCTGATAACCGACGTGAATTGGTCTGGACCAGAATGTGTTGGGATTGAACCGAAATGAGGATTATTATGTACCTTGAATCGTAAAGGATCAAAGTCAATGTAGTTCAGGATGGTGTGGGGATTTTACTCTAGGATACCTAGAGAGGATGTCATGGTTGATGATTACTCTAAGCCTACGTGTGTCATGTTTGGTGTGAGAAACAAGAGGTAGCAAATACTTGGCGATCATGTTGAAAAAGGTGTTTCTGTCAAAAGGGATGTGGGGGTTACATGTGGTTAATATCCCAAAGAGGAAACATGGGATTATTTGTGGTTAGCAGCCCAGAGAGCTAGAGATTGGGACTTCCTCTAGGGTGGAGGTTCGGTGGCGACAAAGCTCAGTGGGAGGGGGATGGGATAATGAAGGTCCTTGTGCCCACTCCCCTCTTAGTCTTTCTCAAAGAATAAGAAAGAAATAGTAGGGGAAATATGCCCTGCAAGAAAGGCAAGGGGTTTACATCAAGGTTGGTTCCCTTCCTCACAGACAAGCGTCGCTCCAACAAAGAGAATCTCATTCCATATGAGGAAGACCTCACTCCCGTGGAGATGAGCAGGTGTAGATAATTTCTAAGATGGGGCACCCAGTGTAGGATGCATGCGGAGAGGCCATAGTTTAATGTCATGTGCTGGGGAAGACAGTGCTTTCCTGTTTAACGTCCTGCATCCCAGACGCGGCGAGTTCACTCTGCACCCCAAGGACTTACAAAACCGGCATGAGTTAGCCCTAGGTGAAGGGAAGGCACCGACAATGCCTCTGTGAGGGGGTGTTGTGGAGTGATAAAATAATAGGCCCACATTATCATGGCTATGAGAAGAATTAATAGCTGTTAGCGTGGTATTGAAAAAAATCATAAGGTTATGAAAAAAAGCATAAAGCACCACCCAAGGGTCCTTGAAATCACTACGTATAAACATGGAGGGTTGTATGGGAAATGGGTGTATGAAATAAGTGTTCTGTGTGTAAGAAGAGCCCGAATATGGTTCTTGGGAGAGCGACATCGAACACAAGTAAAAGGTAGTAGACCATAAGAATGGTTTTCATGAAATTAGCATGCAAAGAAGGGACTATTTATCACAAAAGTTCGAGTTGAGTGAAAAAGAAGGCGTGAACACAAAGGGGTAGAGGGTTTTGTGTGCAAGTAGAGGGGTTTTCATGCAAAGGAACAAACACTTATGGACTTTGGAGAGGGACAAGCCCTAGTAGTCCAACATGAATGCAGAACCCTAGTAGAATTTTCACAGAAAATCTTGTACCTAGAAGTCATATTTTTCATGTGGAAGAGGTGAATTTTGTACAGGGGAATAGTTCGCATTCTTCAACCGCTAGAGTTGGGAGCAGGGGTCACTTCTATTTATAGATGATTGGGGGCTGCAGGTGCGCGTGGTATTATGCCTATGTGGAAAACCTAGATCCATGGTCGGTGGTGCGCAAATTCTTGTGTTGGTGCACAAAAATCCCTTTATGTCGTGGACATTTTCCACAAGAGAAAAAGGATTTCTGGGCACCCCTGTGGTTTTCCACGGACACATTATTCTCTTCCCGAAATCGGTTTCTATGTTTAAATATGCCTCTATTTTATCCATGGATGTCTCCCTAAGTCCTTTTTCATATTTTGGCATCTTCAAATTCCCCCCTGCAGAATTGGATCTGCAAGGAGGCGCGATGGTCGGATTTTGAGGGAAACGCTAAGACATTTGGCCCCTTGGTGGTGGTGTGTGTAAAATCCCTTTAGGTTCATTTAATGTGTTTTCGCGCTATGCATAAAACCCACTCCACACCAATAAAAACCCATTAGGGGTCCCATGGTCCGTAATGAATTTGTCATGCGATAAGGTTGGAGCTCTCACGCCCAAAAACACTTTATCCATGAATAGAATTTGTCCTGTGTATCACAGAATTCCTAGATTTGGTCCTGATTTTCCATAAAAATGTCATTTCACACATAGTTTGTCTATTTATCTACCCATAATGTCTAATTTTCCACACAGTCATCCTCTTTTTCATGCACCCTCTTTATTTTTCATGCGCCTTTCAGATTATTCAAGACTTCGTAATGAAAAACGGTCACTAATCATTGTAATTACATGAGGGAAGCTATATATATAGTGAGAAGGGATAAGATGAGTGCATTCAAAAAGTATTATGGTTAAAAGAAAGTTGAATTCAGTAACCATATCCTCTTCAATATGATGACCTAATCCCAAATGTATTACCCTCTTTCTGACAATATATTGACGTGGGACTTCGGAATTTTTTAGGAGGTACCCATGCTGGAATTTGATGTTGACATGTCACAGTCATGGGTGACACATGAAGATGATCTTCCGTGATACTACATCATAATAAATGGCCATCACACTAGAGAAACTAGGAACATTCCCATCTACGTCTTGAACCAATAGACCAGATCTATCGCAAATGGCGAGCCGGTCAATGAGGATTCTCATGCACGTTATGTGAGTATATTCTGACAGAGCATTACTGACAACACAAAAGGTAGGATATATGATTGGGACTTGTGGTCAGGAAGAAATTTCACTAGTGAATGGGCTTGGACATACTGGGTATGCCAATCATGCGATCAGTTCGGAGAAAAACTGTGGCATATTGGGCTATCGAGGCGGTGTGGATGTTACAGTTCCAATTCTATCATCTGCAAGAACATGGGCCAGAGAATTTTATCCAGTGGTCCCCTGATACCCACACATTCCACATCCATCTTGGGTATGTTGTCATTAGTCTTGGGAAAGTCCACTATATCAGAGGTATCCTTTGGACGTGCTCCAATATGATGAGTTGCTTTTGATAATAAATATCTGGGTGGATAGGTTTTCGACCACCATTATAGCATGGCATCTGCTGGACCTATCCAATGAGAGATTGGGGGTCAAGTACATTCTGATGGACATTGCATATTCGATGTGGTTCAGCCTATTCCTACAGATGTACCCACATGTGAAGAGGTAATTTTGGGGAAATCGATGTCCGACCACGACACAAACGAGTAAGATAGGGACATATTATAGAATCATGGAGACATGGGACTACCAATCTTGGGGATTTCATTGGATTGAGATCCAAGACCCAAATGTCCAATATGCCAGATTTCTTGCCACCTTCTTGAGTGGATGGATGCTACAAGTAAGGGATACTGTGATGGGATTTCACCCGACTACATTGGAGATGGTTGGAAATATGGTATCCAATCAGAGATTCAACCTGGGGCCCCCTGTGCTAGCCTAATTATACACCATACTAGGATGCATTTAATGAGGGGGCTCACCAAGGAAGATATGTGTCCCATTATAAATCCTTCATGGATTTATCGTGGATCACAATGATAGATAAAACTTCCCAAATACTATTCTTTTTCAAGGTAGCGGTCTACGACCGTCCATGATAATCATTTTTGGGCCCATGTCATTGATGTTGAATAAAGAAAGGATAAAGATCAGGATCGGGAATCACACCAACTTCAACATTACCCCATTCCTTGCCCTTGATGGCCAGATAGTGGATGACAGTCAGGGCTCGCTAGAGCTACGAGAATACTTGAAAAGCCTCACAGGTGGAGTGCTTGTGTCCTGGGTCGACAAAAAGATCTTTTGCGAGCCTTATGGGTTGTCAAGGTTCAAGAGGCATTTCGGGTGCACCCAATAGATGCCAAAAAAGCTGTATATTGATTTTTAGAAAGTGGTAAATCCTTGAGTTCCCTGTCAAATATGGATGATGATCACTACTTATGGTTTTAGTGAGGCAATTACCATTCCCCACACTAGAGTTCAAGCTGGCCTCACAATGAAAAATGTCAAAACATGGGTGGCGGCATACTCTAAGGGATTATTCCATAAATGATTTCAGAAAATCTAGGTGGATAGTGTAGAATCTGTGTGGTGTGAATGTAGGAAGGGAACCACTGGGGATGATAGTCAAGGAACAAGTCATGTAGTCAGGTCAGCATTGATTGGGACCTCGACAGTAAGAACGTCACATGCTGTAGTTATGCCCTCATTGTCTGGTGAACGAGAAGCTCTTGAAGAATCTCACAGAGCGTCTAGGGAGCTTCTTGGGAAGTGGTTATCGTTTTTACATCAACATTATGAGGATAAAATCTTCCCTACACTATGGTTATCCTGGATGACCCATCGATAGTCAATGATCACTTATGCCCTATGAAAAAAGATGGTACGGGATGTGATGCATATTCAAAAAATTGGACTCATTAGGAATGATGACATAGTGAGATTTCATCATCATCACTCATATATAAGGTCCATGTATTTGTATGCACGCCAGTGGGGGCAACATGAGGAACCAACTCTCTTGGAAAAAGTGATGATCAACCAGGAGCATGATCTAGCACAAATACCATCTTAAGATGATGATGCCGATGAGGAGATAGAGGAAAGAGAATCAGAAGATAAAGAAGAAGAATGTGGAGAGGGGGATGAAATAAAGGGATTTGAAGAGATGCTTGGAGGCATAGGGTCTTAGGGGATGCCCTACCAAGGGAGTCTTTGGGAAAGAAGTGGAATTGCTAGCTCTAAGATGGCCATAGCTGAGAAACTCGATGCATGAATTAATTTTTATAGTAGAATTTTCACTTTCGATATTTTATAATCACCAACCAAACTTTTTCTCTATTCAGGCATATCTTGGTGTTAGTGGTTAATATGATCCATCCGAGGGGGGTGAAGGCGCATTAATAGAACATGGTGGGGAGCCAACACCAATCATTGAACTGACTAGCACATATGTATATCCCACAGTGATAGCTCCTACAATAAATGAAATGATGGAGGTTGATGTAATGAGATCATGTATGTTTCATTACTCAAACATCCATATACATCATCAGAGAGCTCTGTTGATAAGGGAATTCATTGTTTTTGTCGTAATCACGATATTACGGGCTCAAAAGGCCACTGGACACAGACCATATATAGGTGATTCAACTATTAACACACCGAACCACACATAACACACCTCTCATAATGATCCATCCCCAACACCAGGTGAGAAAATGCATGTGGAAATTAGAAATATAAATTCCAGGGTAGGGTCTGAAGTCGGTGGGGGTGAAATTGCTATGACTGCGAAAAGAGATTGAGGCCACCCAAAATATGAAGAGATTAAACCCTATGGAGGAACACCATAATGAGACCCTGTCATTGATATTTTGGTTGATTTACCTAACTATCAGCCTACAAACCCTAATGAAATAGATTACTTTGACTATGAAGTAGCCAATGAGCATCGTATGATGCAGCACAAGGAGTGGAAGTGTATCAAAAACTCCATCATTCGGCCAATAGAAGAAGGCCTAAACTGGATGTGTTCACTCCACATCTGGCTATGCTTTCTCTTCACTAGGGGGGGGGAGGTAGGTTCTCACCGTCACAATGTAAGGAACCATGATCACATGGCTAAGAAGATACATGGGAATATCCGA
The DNA here is from genome assembly GCA_963277665.1 of Viscum album. Classification (NCBI taxonomy): domain Eukaryota; kingdom Viridiplantae; phylum Streptophyta; class Magnoliopsida; order Santalales; family Viscaceae; genus Viscum; species Viscum album. The sequence goes on along the minus strand of OY728153.1, from coordinate 282,618,624 downwards.
TGTTCCTACATTTACCAGCACTGGAAAGAGTTAGATAATACCTCATAAGTCTTAAAGTCATAACTTTTGGTCCAACTCTTTGAAAAGAAAGCGAAAGATAGGAAGGATGTGCAATTGTTGCCTCACATTCCTATTTTCAAATGACGAGCAGAATCAGACACTTATTCAGGAAACATTTCTCCATGATTACAATGGGATGATGGAATGTTGGTCCCAATATCTATGGATTCCTCCTTAGAGCTCGTTACCTAGTCTGGTTCTTCCTTTGAGGCATAAGACATTGTTCTTGAAACTCTTCCCAATGCCATGTCTTCCTAGATTCCGGTTAATTATGCTACTTCTTCCAAGGAATTCCAAAGGGTCCCGCTAGGGCAGCAGCCCTTGGTCTGGGGAGAAGATACGTTGGACATCATTGGCATGCCTGGATGCTTGAACACTGAGGTTTCTTGGTTTATTTCCATTATTATATGGCTTATCAAGGGTGTGGAATCCCAAGGAATGCCACATAGAATGCAGATAATTTTAGGTTGTATGCATGTCTCCATGTTTTCCTCAGCTATCAATGTTTAATATAGGGTATGTCGTGAGATTGATGTCTAGCGGAGATGGATCAGACTAATCAGAACACTGATAACAATGGATCAGAATGGTGAAACCCATGGAGGGAATTCCGATAGCGAGGCTAACATATGGTTAGTAGCCTGATTGATTTTACTAGCAATGAGATAGTAGGATACATGATCTCATTGGGATGTGGTGACCTGGGTAAAAATCATGATGGATATGGATTGTTGATATTGGTCGGATAATGAGGTTGGACCATCGTGAGGACGACGAGGATGTTGGGATATATCCTTGAAGGGACTTCCTACGTACCTATATGGAAGGGAATCAAAGTCAATGTATTTTGGTGAGGTGGTGGGACAGCTGAATAGGTGACCCATTAGAAAGGATGCATGGATGGGTCACATAAGAAATAGAACCATCAATTTAGGGCATGATCTTCTCAGGACACATAAGCTTGAGGTATAGACTAGGATGAGACATGAGTGATTGGATTGAACCTCTGGGAGGCTTCCTACGTATCCCTGTTGCAGGGAATAAATGTTTAGGTAGTTAATGATGGGGGTATTGGATAATGGTGTACACAAAGGACAATGACCTGACGATATACTAGGGCTTATGTTTGGTTAGCATCATGGGATGGTCTGACGCAACAAGGGCGGACCAGAGAGGTCGGTCCCATAAAAGGGACTACAACGACTTACCATCGATTGTGAACTACAATGGCTTACTAGTAGTTGGGTGCAATAGCTTACCACTAACTAGGTGCAAAGACTTACGGCTCAATGAGGTTCCAATGGCTTACCATCAATTGTGGATCACAATGGTATTCCATTTATTGGGGGAAACATTGTTTTTCCATTGATTGGGGATCACAACGGCTTACCGTTTATTGGGGGACACAACAACTTACTGCCGATTGGGGTTAGGCCTCCAGGAGACTTTCTATATATTCTTCCAAAGAGGAAACGATCATAGCCCACATAGTTTGAACGGATTCAATTTAACATTGTGTGGGATGAGTGTGGACCGATGTGAAGGGGACAGAACCAATGAAGATGTTGGGATCGAACCTCAGGGAGGCTTCCTATGTACCTTTCCATGGTAAGGATCAAATTACTCGTAGTTTGGATTGGGATATAGTTTAATGTCACGAGGGATGAAGTTAAACAAACATGAAGCTGTTGGGAAAAGTAGGTGTTGGTATTGAACCTCCAAGAGGTTTCCCACATACCTTGCCTGGGAGACAAGGAACAAATTCCACGTAGTTTGGCATGGTTTTTGTTGAACTTGTGTGAATAGGATGAGACTAGAAGGTGTAGGGATTTAACCTCAATGAGGCTTCCTACATACCTTCCAATAGGAGACAAGTATCAATGTTCATGTAGTTCGGCATACTGTTTAGAGAACCTATGTGAATGGTTCGGGACCAGTAGGTGTTGGGATTGAACCTCAAGGAGGCTTCTTCCGTACCTTTCCTTGGTAGGGATTAATGTCTATATTGTTTGAGATGGTGTAGGGATTATAGTCTAGACTGTATAAAGATGATTTCATGGTCGATTCATACTCTAAGCCCACAAGATTCATGTTCAGGGTGAGAAACCAGAGGCAACAAAGACCTGACGATCACATCGTGAAAGATTCATCTAAGGAAAGTGAAGTTGAGATTACACATGGTTTGTAGCCCATAGAGGAAACATGGTCTTGTGCGTTGTTATCAACCCAAGGAGTTGGATATTGGGAATTACTCCATGGTGGTGGCCGGGTGGCGACAAAGCTCATATGGAGGGGGACAAGATAACGAAGGCCCATGTTCCCCTCTCACCTCTTAGTCTATGGCACCGAAGAAGAATGGAAGAAAATGGGTACTGCATCCTTCAAGAAAGGCTAGGGGATTACACCAGGGTTGATTCCCTTCCTTTCGGATAGGCTCTCCTCCAATAAAGTGTATATCATTCCATATGAGAAAGATATCCATCCCAAAGAGACGATCAGGCATAGGGAATGTCCGAGATGGGGTACCCTAAGTGTGATGCATGGGGTGGGGCCATAGTTTAACGTCATGTGTTGGGAGTGAGGGTTACTAGAAGTTTAATTTCATGCAGATAATATGTGGCAGGTTCACACCACACCCATAGGGATTTTCTTACTAGCACGCTTTATCCCTTGGTGAGGGGAAGGCACCGAGATTGATATGTGGAGTGGGTGATGTGTGTTGATCCATTGAGGGGCCCTTATTACATTGGCTATGTGAATAATAAATAACTATTACCATGCTTATAAGAAAAAGAATAAGGATAAGAAACTCAATGTGAATCACAAAACTAAGGACCTTGAAATCACTCCATATAAACCTTTAGGGTCGTACGTGAAAAGGATTTATGACATAGGTGTTTTTTGTAAGAAGTTCCCAAAGATGGTGCCCACGAGAGAACCATCGAACACATGCTAAAGGTACCAAACAAGGATAAGGGTTTGTGTGAAAAGGAAATGTTTTGGGCACAATAGGAATGAAAAGAGTGTACTATAGCATGAAAAAGGCTGTGTTGAGAAAAAAAGAAGAGGTGTACAGAAATGAAAGAGGATTGCACGCAAAGAGGGTAGTGGGTTTTGTGTGCAAGTTGAGGAGTTTGCACACAAAGTAACCAAAACATAAGAACATGGGAGAGGGTCATGACCTTGTGGTATCACAAGTTAGTGGACCCCTGTGAGACATGTCACGGATAATATCATACCTGGAAGTAATATTTTTCACGCGGAAGTGGTGAATTCCATGAAGTGGAGACTGTTCATATTCTTCAACAATTAGATGTTTGGGGGGGGGGTGAACTTCTATTTATTGGTGACTCAGGTCCGTGGGTGTGCATGGAGTTTTTCATGAATGACAAACATTGACCTGGGTTCAGTGGCGGGCATGTTCCCACATCAGTGCGTAAACATATCTTCAGGTCTTGACCGTTCTCCAAGCGAGACAGTGGTTTTCCACACACCACTTCGGTTTTCTATGCACCCATTCATCTCTTCCTATAATCAGTTTCTGAGTCGAAATATGCCTCTATTTTATCCATGGATTCCTTCCTGAGTCCTTATACAGATTTAGGCATCTATTATTACACAATTCATGAAGACGATAAGAAGGTAGTACGAATGTACGTTGTATAAATTTTATTAAAAAAATGAAAGGAAAATAATAAATCAACTTTATAGAATTTTTATAATATATATCATATATATTCATTAAATCTGACATTATTACCACAATATTGAGGATTTAACGAACAATTAATCACATCACTTAGTAGAGGTGGTATCACACATGTACGCATGATCGACACTATCATTTCTAAATTTGTTGTAAGGTAAGAAGGTAGTTAAGAAATTATCATTCCAAAATTATAATTATTTCATAATTATCATATATAAACATTAAATTCATCATAATATCAATCCATAAATTATGGTAGAAAGAAATGAATGGTATTGCTACGTGGAGATGGTAAGCACGAATGATATTTTCACTTCCCATTTGATGGAAAGAGGATGAATAATGGTTGTTTCATAATCATAAATGAATTTAATTATTTTTATGATAATGTATTTTTATATTATTATGAATATAATTGATTTATATGAGGTCAATGAATAATTTAAAATAGTTTAATTAGTTAAGGTGATTAACTCTCATTTGAAAAAACTCTTTTAGATCTCATATTAAGAGCTCCAAGGTTGGTCTTTTGGGAAGAAAAATGTATTCAGAATGTTGATATAGAAATTTAGAAGATATCATGTTATATTTTGGTAAATATAAAAGGCATAATGTTGTGTTAATAATAGAAATTAAGGGATTCCATTATAAATCAGGGGAGGGGCCCCTTTTGAATTTCATAAAACATTATATTACTATAAATTGATTTTGAAGTACAAATGGATCCAAATTGAAAACATTTGAATTAAATATGACTATGAGTTTAAATACTGTCATCCAATATAATTTCAACAAGATTAGATCAAATTTTTACCCTTATCATTTGGTTTTAACACTTTTTTAACCCTTTTGACAATTATAATAATATTAATGTTTTGAACCTTTTAAGGGATGATAATATTACTTTAAAATTTTAAACAACCCATAAATGGACCATGTATGGTGTTAAAAATATATAAATTCATTTTTTAGATATAATATTTTAATGAATTTTATATCATTTAATAATTTTTTTATTATAAAAAATCATTAATGCCATTTTAAACACTATTTATTTAATTTGAATTAAGATACATCCAGAAAAATATACAATTCAAACATAATGTTTCCAAACATCCCTTGTATTTAATATGGATATTAAAAATTCTTGTGACACATTAAATCATTAAAATTATATTACTTTTAATATTTTTAAATATTTTATTTTATCTTTTTATCCCTAACAGAATATTATATTAGTGTTTCATGTGAAATTAATTTCTTTATATTATAACTAAAATATAATAATAAATTTATTTATGAAAATAATTTCATTAATAAAATATTCGATACCTATATTAATTCGAATTTTTTTTCTTTCTATGTGGGCACATAATTGAAATTTAAAACTAATAGAGTGATATTTTCTAACTTTCATTGATTTAAATTTTATATAGGTCATTTGATGGAAAAATGGCAATTAATAGACAATATTTAAATACTATGGTTATAAGGATAAAATTAAATTAATCCAATAATAATTATGATGAATAATTCTTTTCCTTATCAGTTATTTTTAACTTAGATTAACTAAATTTTCCCTTTACCGGGGTGGGAATTATTAACTTGGTTACTATTCCTATTGATCAGAAATAAATGGCACCTATGTACCATATTTAATTCTCCTAAATTAAAATATAGAAGTGATTTTATCAAACTAAAAACCTATATGTGGAAAAAAATTAATTTAGTAAAAAGTGTTCAAAATGTGACGAACCCACATTAAAAAAAATAGTTTTTATGCATTAAACGATATGTATTCTTATCTAGTGTCTAGAAAAATATCTTATGAATGTTATAAATTTTTATTTATTATATAATATATAATTTAATTAAAATATTTCACCAATAATAAAAATTTAATTTATTATTAAAATAACACAATGCGCACATGAAAACAAATTTTTTCTTCAGAAAATGCCTTTTATGTATAAAATTTTTTTAATACCAAATTCAAAAATAAAATTGATTCCATAAAACTTAATTATATTATTTCAATTAAAATAGAACTTATTTTATGATTATTAAATTTTAAAATAAAATTTATCTTTTTATATTCTTGAATCTAAAATGTATTTTCCAATTAAAATTCGTTATTTTCAGTACTCATTATAAAATCAATATTTTAATAAAAAGACCAAAAAATTACCCTAACATAAAGTTTATATGATGATTTCATAAGTTCAATTATATTTATGAAATAAAATTTTTAAATGTATAAAAAATTTAATATAATATTCTCTCTCAATAATCAATAAAAATAATTTTGAATGGAAACTCTTGTTTATGATTAATATAATTATGCGAAAATATGTTTAATTATTTACTAAGAATAAAAAATATATTTATATTGAGTATGATATAATTATATAGATCATAAATTATTTTTTTCCTATTCATACACACTAATTTGATAGTTAATTTATAATTATTTCAAAATAATATTGCATTTTTTTAGTTAGTGTTGCGTATAACATAAGCTATCAAAGAAAATAAATATTTTTAAAACATAAAACCATAAAATCATGTGGTATTACATTATACCCCCATTATAATATTTCTTATCCATGAAATTAATCACTATGATACAAACGAGTTAAAATATATTTATTTCCTTACATCCTCATGTTCACATATAGCTTCTTCTAATTTATGATTTTCCTAGAGAATTTTCATAAGGTGAGTACTCTTGTTCTGTATAAATTTCTCTCTATGATCCAATATGTATACTGCTTCTTCCTCATAAAAAATATGATTTTTATTGGAATGTACACTATGTTGGTACATATAATTGATCTAGTATGTACTTCCTCAATAGAGATAAATGTAACATAAAAGAACATGAGATAGGTTCAGTGGAAGTTCCTAGAAATAAGTTATCATCCATAATAGATCATGAATCATGAATGGTCTAATATAACTAGGGTGAATATTTCCATTCCTTCTGAATCATATAAATTTTTAGCATGGAAATATTCTCCCAAAACCATCTCCCCAATTTCAAATTCCATGTTGCACTGAGCACTGTTATCTTGACATATATATCCATTATAAGCTACCATGATATAATGTTGAATAGATCTAACATTTTTTTTCATTTACTCAACGAGATCATATCACTATAATTTTATTTCTCCAATATCATCTTTTGGTTTCTATTTTACCAATTCCCACATTATATATTATTGTCTGAAATAATTATTTGAGATTATTTTTTTATTCTTGAAAGACTAAAATAAACTTCTTTCGAATCAAAATATCCATACTTCATTCTTACTCCATCTATATACTTATAGAAACTAAAATAGAAGGATAAAGATTCCAAATATCATCCATTGTTCATCTTAATCCATTCCAAAAATAGTTAACCCCAAGGCTCCTTTAAAATACTGATGACCATAATTGAATTACAAAAAATGGAATTATTTTATCTCATATCATTCTTTGATAAACTCAAAAATTAACATAAAATAATTTTTATTGCTCGTAATTTATCATACCAAAATGTATATACACTAATAATTTCCCAAAATAAATTCAAATTCTATTCCTAATGATAATTCATATTTTATTACATAAATAAACTTCTTTTCTTAACTAAAAAAATTTCCATTTGAATTCAAGGTTCATCCTATCACCAATAAGAGATCATAAATTGATTCAAAATATGAAATGTGGTTTATTTATTATGAAATGTATATATAAATAGATAATCAATTATTAAAATCTAATTAAATTTCACAAAAAGATGAATAATAGTATTATAATAGTATGAATGTATGTAAATTTCAACATTAAATCCCCATTCTAGGAGTGGAGGGTAAATATTCCCTAATTATTAGGATTCACATCAAATGTTTTAATAGAATAATATTTCCCTTAATCCTTTTACATGAGTGGTTTTTATTTTTTATTATACTCATTAAACCATGGATTAGGGAACTAATTAAAACTACTCACAAACTCAACATAATTATATCACTAGAGTGTGAGTGGTTTGTTATGTGGATATTTCCCTCTTATAAAATAATATCCTAAATTCCTCCCATAAAATTGCCATTTGATTATCTAATGAACATCCTTTTTAATCATGAATCATTTACCAGTTCTCTAAAGACAATTTTCACTATGTATTATTGCAAAATTTTATCTTAAAGTAAGTCTCATATTTTTTTCTCCACAATTTTCATAATTTTATTTGAATTTCATATTTCATTTATTTTTGATACCATGATATTGTAATGTAACTAAAATATCAATCTACACCTTGATAGCACATAAAATGATTACATCATGTCTGATACATTTCCTTATGGATATTTTCATAGAAAGACTTGGTTTTAATCAACTGAATAATGGTCTGACATTAATTTTAGTTTTCATGGAAAATCTAGAAGAATACCCCACAAGTATTTTATAATTTTATATATAGGTTCCCATGGATTCATCATCCTTTAGATTTACCTGAAGGTATTGTTAATAAATTTTTTTATGAATAATATGATGAAATTTCTCCATAAAAAATAATCCCACAAACTCATCCCACTACATAAATTCAATTTCTTCAATTTGCATTATATTATTGATAAGAGTTCACCATTGATATGTGCTTCATTATAAATGATAAATATATAGAATAAAATTCTCATTTATTAAATACTAAGGATAGAAAATATAATTTATATTTTATTGATCCATTTTTTTGAAGTAATTTGATCAACAAAACCACTAAAATATGTTGGATGTTTCCTTATAATGGACTTAATAAAAAGTTGTTTCGTAAATTTATCATTTGGAATTATCCCATGATTCATATATTATAAATACCTTTTGAGAAATAAAATGATATTTTCCATACCATCTCCTATAACATTTAGTTTCTCATGATGAAAATCATTTCATTTTCCGTCGCATTCATCATTAAGATGATTCCTTCGGTTTCTATCCATCAAATAAAACTAAAATTCATAGTGTGAGAAACCATAATAATATTGAGGCAATAATATAATCATGAAAAATCACTTATATGATGTCTAAATAATGACAATTTCTTTTATAACACCTTATGTTTAAACTAGATCATTCATGAACATTACCAAAACATTACTATTTTAACATATACATAGACTTATCCATAGGTTTCTCACTATTAAAATATTATAATAGTTTCTAAGTGTTAACTAAACATTTATTTAATATAAATTATTGACTCCCAAAGATCTAATATATAGATATCACAACTTAATAGATGAATATTCATTATATCACATAAAATGCCGGACATAATTGTATAGGTGTAGTGACTTATGAAAAATGGAAATATAAAAAGACGGCTCATATAATTTCTAAACAATCTCCCATGATGTTCAACATAAATATAAAACTTCTTAGAAATATCATACATAGAACCATTCATCTTAAATTGGGGAAATGAAACATATGAAAGGTTGATCTCAGATACTCTGTAAGGGAAAATAAGAGAGATATAAATTATCACATGAGCATAATATGAACATAAGTGTTCAGTAATTTGATATTAACATTTGAAAATCATACCTAGCATGTCATAAATCATAATCCTGAGTATTGGTATAAAACATGGAAATTCATAAGATGAGAATCATAATGTAATCAAGGAATATAATCCTTGAGATCATAAATTTACATCAGTCATATATTTGTGGAATTAACATAAGCATTGAAAATAATTTACCTATTTTTCATGTAACATTAATGAGACAATCAGAGTGGAGTGTATCTAATATCAAATACATCATAATATCAGGGATCATTTGAAAAATTATCATGGTTGAATGGGTTTACTACCTAAACCATCAAAATAGCCAAGATTCACTCCCTAGACTATCATAGTGTTTAGTGTCCCTTATCGAACTAGGGTTATTCCCCATTTCATTCTCGTTGATATCCTGATATATCAAACATTACCTAATTAATTTGAGGGATATATAGGTCACACCATTCCTTTGATAAAACGTGACCACGATCCTTATTTATAACATAACCACAATCCTTTGTTATAACATAACCACCATCTATAGTTATGATGTAACCACTATCACATAATAAAAACCAGACAAATTTGTGCCAAAAAATCATAAAACATTCATCATATCAAAAACCATTAATTGAATTGGGTTTCATAAACATTTTTCCATTGTATAAACTGTCGAAAATAAACAGTTTTCATAAATATTTCATAATTTCACCATATTTTAACAAAAAGAAATGGAACGTGTTTCATACACATCCTAATATAAAATATTGAAACCATCATAAAAAATAATAAGGATCGTATCCTTGGATCATATACCCAATAATTCATAAATTAAATAAATGGTTGTTGTCGTTGATGTTTAGAAATTCTATTAAAATATCATTAAAACATTCTTATGCAAAATAACTATTCCATTTTGAATTAACACCACTAAAAGATAAAATTTTAGAAAATATTTATTTTTAAATAAAAATGAATACTTATAAAACAATATTCAAATAATTGAGCATCCCTAATAGTAGGAAATTTTATTCTTGTCATGTATGAAAAAGGATTCCATTCCTTTTTCAATATTGTAAAAGAAATAAAAAAGTACCTCATTCAAAAAATGTAAAGAATATTCCTTTGGATCCTTTTTAAAAAAATTAAATATGAGTATAAAGTAATCTAAAAATAATAGGATAATAGTAAAACCCTTTTTAAAATTTTTAGAGAATATTTATATAAAAAAATGTTTCTCTACTGAAGAGAGAAATAACGCTGATTTTCATTAAAACTTATTTTATTCTATATTTAGTACATAAGGGGAGAAAAATGAAATGAAAACATTTGTTTTTAAGAAATAACCATTTTAGAATTAATTTTATGAGTTTTTTGTGATATTTATCATAATAATGCATCATCGTCACTACACCGGAAATAATCCCTATAAATAATGACATTATATCATAGAACACATATCGCTTTGGAAATGGTGGAATAATAATTACCATATAATAATGATTCATATAGAGTAATTTAAATACTCATTTAAACCATAATAATTATCAAAAAATACATTAATTAGTAGTATATACACCACATAAAATAACATGTTGTGTATGAGGCATGTGTCCCATAAAAATAAAAGTGTGACAAAAATACTTTACATTTGATGTAACATCCTTCATATCAATTGGAAAATCATGTATACTAAATATAGATTTATTAAAAATATATTGAAAACCAATTATATTATATATCATTCCATATATGGTTTACAAATAACCTTTTATCAACCATTTGTTTGTAATAATTTTAGAAAATCACTATTTTGGGTCATATCTTCTACATTTTTCATGAAGGATATGGTTTAGTAGTTTTGGTAATTTTATTTTTTTCGTGTTTAAAAAATATATAAAAATTTAATACTGACATTAAAATCTGATATTTTCATCATATATATGTTTATATTCATTCATAAATGATATATGTTGAAAAATGAATTATAACATTCATGGAGACGGTAAGTCCTATATACGCATGAAAACTGTTTTCATTTTTTCCATGAAGAAAGATTAATAATAGCTCCCTTAAAATAAAAATTATATTATCCTATAAATCATATATATTCCTTAAATCTATTATTGTCACAATCCATTAATTATTAAATGAAAAATGAATCACATCACATCTTAGAGAATGTAACGCCCCGACCCCAGTAACCTAGAGTCGGTGCATTATTTTAATACATTGGCATGATTACAAGGAATCAAGTCCTGAAGGACCGATCAGTTTAGCAGTATTGGAAAATATATTACATACATGAATGTTACATTTCACTTTAGGATATACAAAACAACATAAATAATCTTTATGAATGCCATTATTCTCCGGGATTAACCCTGCATATCAATCACAATACACTTCTTGGAATCCTAGGAATAATTAAACATTGAAAGGTGTAAGAACCCGGTTCTTGTTTTAGAGCTACGAGATTCTTCTTTTCCTTTTCCTTAAGTAATTTTGAGAAAATATGGAAAAATGGGGGAAAATCCTAAATTTTGAAACTACACGCCGTGTACTTTGCCCACACACCATGTACTTTTGGCCGTGTTGGGATAAATACACAGGGAGTGTAGCCTCGCCGGCCACAAAGGGTGTAGGAACCGACTACACGCCGTGTAGTGGTCCTTTACACGCCGTGTAGTTAGTCGTCAGGTTAAAAAGTAAGGTGGTGGAGTCGCCGCCAGCTGGGCGGCAGTACACGCCGTGTACTCGGGAGTAGATGTCGTGTACTCTTGTCGGCAGGTGAACAGTGCCAGTACCGCCAAATGAACAGTTAAATGAAGGAAGTACACACCGTGTACTCAGAAGTACACGTCGTGTACTTTGTTTTTTCAGCTTAAAATAGGCAGTAGCATCCTTATTTCGCAGAGGAGGCATTTAAAACCATTTTGGATCCAAAGGAGGAGGCAGACCTTTGAAGATCCGCTGGGAGTTCGTCTGGAATACGATTCGGCTTCAGAAGATCTCGTTGGAACCGCACGGGTAAGCCCTTCCTCCTCCTGGTACCGTTCTTTCCAATTCTTCTCCCAACATATGTTATTTACGTTTGAATGGGTTTTGTTCGTCGTCAAATCTACTCCGTTCTTGGGCGTTTCTGGAGCCGGCATTCGGGTATAGTGTTCGTTGGCACATAAGGTAGGTGGCTTGGTGTTTATTTTCCAACTGTCGTGCGTTTTTGTGCGTTTTTGTGCCACGAACCCATGTTGGGGTGTCATGTGGCTGAGGACGTTGCTATATTTAATGCCTAGAATTGCATAGGTGATTAAATGGTGATAATAAAATGATGTTTGGGATCATTGCTTTGATCCAAGACCATCCCGAGGGGTGTGTTCCTCTGTTTAGCTGTTTGGCCAGGATACCCGAGGGTATGCCTTAAATGTAGTAACTATAGAATTGACTTGAGAGGAATTTCTTGTTTACTGCATTTTGATATGTTGGGCATGGCACAGTTGCCAGTTTAGCCTGAGGGAATTGTTGTGATTAGCCTAAGGGCGTGACTGTTTTAGCCCGAGGGCTGTCGTTATTCCGCCTGAGGGAAACCTTTCGGGCCTAAGGGCTTGACTTCTGTACCTGAGGGAGACACTTCATAAGACTGAGGGTGAGAATTTCTATTACGCCTAAGGGAAACACCTGCGGGTTGGATTCTGTATGGCCTGAGGGCAAGCCTATGGGCGAGGTTACTATTTTAGCCTGAGGGCACGGTTCTGGTTAGCCTGATGGCTTGGTGATGATCACAAAAACGTTACTAAATTAAAGGAATTAAATGAATAATAAAATGGTAATTTAACTGTTAAGTAAGTTAATTTTGTGTACTACATAGTTATTGCATTTACTATTGAACACCTGTTGCATGTTTTACACACAGTTGAGCACGGGCCTTTGGTGGGTGCCTACTGAGATATATTTCTCACACCCTGTTTGGGTCACGCTTTTCAGCCCAAACATATTACGTTGATGCAGGTGTAGATAGGTTCAAGAGTCCCTATACAGGTACTTGACAGTTGCTGAGGAGTAGGAGGGCATGGGACCGAGCCTAGGCCCGCGATGCCGCTGCCAGCTGTTTACTTGTTTTTCTGTACTTTGCTTTGGGTTGTATCATAGTGATGTATAACATGTTCTTTCTTTTTTCTTAGAATTTGAACATGTAGAATCATCACTTTTATACTATTTTCTATATCCACTGCTGTAGTTATTTCAGTTGTGTATGTTTACTGCTTCCGTTGTTGTTGTATGTTTATTCTAGTATTCCACTGCGCTACACTTTTGACAAATGAGATCATAGTTTCCCCACTATCAAACCTGGGCCCTCACTGCTAGTCGGCAGCCTCTGGCTTTTGGGGAAATGCGCTTGAGGTCACGTGGCGCACCGGGCTCGGGGCACCCGTTGCGTGGCACCGAGGACCGGGACGTTACAAAGTGGTATCAGAGGGGTTTCTTTTCTTTGACTTACTATTTGGATCCTTAGTCAGAGTTAGGACAAACAGTAGTTGGTAATAAGCTGTACCCGGGCGTAGCTAACCCGTGTACAGGGAAAAGCCAGTCTACCTCGTACTTTGCATTCTTTGATATTTCAATTTTACAGTTGTTATGTTTTTACCGTTGGGTGACACACTTGGATTGTGCTGTTTATATTTTATCTTTGGGTTCTATTTAGTTGCAACCCGATGAGATGAGAGTATGCCGTCTCATGCATCATATAGGCACATACTAGATATCACATTCCATGCATAGTTACCATGCCGTGTAGGTGCATTAGAATTTTCATGTTGTTGTGATAGTTGTTGTGCTAGTAAATCATGCTGTTGTGATAGCTGCTTGATAAATACCTACCTTGTGATATGGTATTCTTGTTTGATCTTGTTTATAGAATGGACTCCAAACTTTGGTCTTTGGGGAGCATAGGCCCCCATTGACCGGAATTTGGTGGATCATTGACTGGTAATTAGTTATAAAACAAATAAGATTTCAAACATTGATTCGTGGGGTGTATGGGCCCCCACGGGTCGGAATTTGACACTTAGGTGTCGTTTTCAGTATTTTCTTGGGTTTCAGAGAAGTTTCTGAGGAATAATGTCTGGAAACCCAGTACACACGCCGTGTATTATTTTTATACACACCGTGTATGTTCTTCTGTTCAGGAAGAAATATGAACTTTTGAGTACACGCCGTGTACCCTGAGTACACATCGTGTAGTCTCTTCCCGTGTCACAAACCGTGTGGGCGGCGACACGGGGTAGGGAAAGAGGTTGGGTAAGACACGCCGTGTAGTTTTGTACACACCGTGTAGTGTTGACCCGGAGTCCAGTTGTGTAGCTAACAACACGGGTCAGTGAACTCCCAGACAGAACACAACGTGTCAATTATAGACATGTCGTGTAGTGTGACCTGGGGACTCGGCCGTGTAACTAACAACACGGGCCGGTGTCACCTCTTTTAGAACATGCCCTGTACCTTTGGGACACGCTGTGTAGTCTTGTCCGAGGACAGACCGTGTGGAGTTAGCCATGTGGCTGGGAAACGACGTGGTGTACATGTCGTGTACGGGTGTAACACGCTGTGTGTGGTAAAGCCGAGTAGTCGGCCATGTCACAGACGACACAAGCAGTTGGAGAATAACATTGTACACGCCGTGTAGATATTATACATGGCGTGTTGTTTTGTTGAACAGAAGCCGTGTGGCTTAGCCGTGTAGAAGGACCCGGGCAGGGGAGGGGAATTCAAGTACACGCTGTGTAGTCAGTGTACACGCCGTGTAGTCTTGTTTTGCAAACCTCCTTCTTCCTCTTGTTCCTTTGTGGTTCCTTCGTTTCAATCTTAATAATCTTGAATCTGAGGCATTCATTTAACCTTGTAGAGTCATGCCGCCTAGAAGACCGCGAGTTGTTCTCCAAGAGAGCGGCGTCGATTATACTCCAGAGATGGTGGGCCACGGGCTACCAGTTGATCCACCAACAGAGCCAGATGCAGCACCAGCTGTTATACCGGACATGGGCGCGGAGGCACAGTTCCGTGAAGGCTTATTGCGGTTCAAGCATGTTACACCCGAGACTTTTATGAGAAATATATTTTTTTATGTTATATAAATCATCAAAGGAATCTTTCGCTGCACGCAATCGCGACCTTCCTCGATAGCGTGTGTAGTACGCAATTCTGAGTTCCACTAAACAATGATATATTATTATAATATTATAAACTAGCAGTTATGAATAGTATTAACTGAATTTTAAATTTTACAACAATATTATTCATCTGACAAATTTTCTAGAACATGGTAAGAGACCAAAATAATTTTTTTTGGGTAAAATAAGTATTTGTAAAAAAATGCAGTTTTGCCACCTTTTGATGGCGCACCCACATGAAATCTAGTTTTTGAAATAGTTATAAGTTCAATTTGAAAAAATAAAATTCTTCTTTTGAATCAGGATATAAAAATGTACTTTGGATAAATTTTTGATATGTTTCTGATAAATTTCATATTTTGATGAATAGTAAAAATACGCTAATTTTTAATTAAAAACAACTTTTATTCATTGAGATAATTTATATGGTTAGATTATAATATTTAATGGTATTAAATTATATATAGATTATATTTTTACCATTTAATATAATGTATGTCATTAGCATTAATTTCACATTGAATTCATAGATAAAACATTTCAATCTTTGGCAATGTTTTAACTTCTAAAACCCTTTTTCTTAACAACGGAATTTATTTTAAATTAATTACTACAACTTATATGTTTTCAATTTTGAAAAATGGATTCCATATTCAGAATCAGTGGGTCCAAATTATGTTAATAGGCTACTATTTATTTTTGGGCATTATGAATAGTAACTACGGTAAATTTTATTTACCATAGTTGAAGGTAAATCTGGTAATTAAGGGTAAATATAAGATTATAAAATTACCCTAACAGATGAAAAAATCATATTGGATGACTAAAAGTTGACCCATATCATCTAAGGTTCTGATTAGATCATTTAATAGACTTTTTTCCATTAAAATAATTTAATTATTATTAAAACCAACGAATGTGACAACATGTCACTTTCTTAAATCTTATAAGTATAATAATTTTAATTTGGATATAAACATAATGAAACTTAGAACATGAATAGTTTCCAGAAATCTAATACAATTATCTACATCATAGGATTTTATTTAGAATTTTAGGGTATTAAATAAGTATCATTAATTATGACACAATAGTGATGTTGAAATTATTTTATTAATTAAAATATCAAATAAATGGATTTAAAATATTAAAATAATTATTATATGCACTATTCAATGTGCTCCAATAATTTTCTAGATACATATGACATTATATTAATATATTAAAGCTTTTAGTTTGAACATATCATCTGTATATAGTTTATTTAAATTCAAATAAATGAATAGTGTCAAAATTGACACTATTGTTATTTTATAAAAATAACATATTATAAAATTGTTTAAAAATCACAAAAATATTTAAAAATTAAAAATTAAACTTTATATGGTCTATAATGGAATAAAGTGTCAAATTTTGGAAAATTCACAACACATATGTAATTATTAATAATAATTTAAAATTTAGAATATTATTACCACAAATAAAATTAAATTGATAAATAAGGATAAATCATGTTGGTAATGTTTAAAATAAATTCATAACATGTATAAATTTTATTTTTTGATTATACTACATCCCTATCTCATATAATCTTCTAATATGAGTCATTTCGAAAGTTTTTAAGTGGGCTTGGGATTTAATATAAACTAATATTTCTTATATTTCCAAAGGTGCCCCTCTCCTCCCTTATAAAAGGGCACCTCCTCCCTCTCCTCATCACACCAATTTGAGCCTTCAATCTCTTCCAAACCATGCCCATTTCACTTACCCACTTCCCTAGAATCATTTTAGAGGTTCTGGTCTTCTTCAAAGACCAACCCTAGTGGCCTAAGAGGAGGTTAAGAAGAGGCGCACCAAAAAGAGGTAATATCCATTACCGATCTTTTCCAAATTCTTTCTTCTTCAACATCTTCTTCTTTAGTTGTTTCGTTATGAAGTAATAAAATCCGTATCACTCATATAATGATATGTTATTATAATTATTAAACAACCCTTTTTCAACATCTTTCCATCCTATGGAAAACAAAATCACCGTGAGTGCGTACGTACGGAATACGGTCTCCATGCCGTGGTGTAATCTATTTTCCCCCACCACCTTACTTGGATGGGTATAATGATATAAATAATTACTATATATGATTATTGTAAAGTTATATTGATTCTGAAATAGTATACATACACTCCAATACAATTCCACGATCATGGGAACGATATCATCGCTCGTGCGTACGTACGGAATACCGTCTCCACGATGTGATGCAATTCGTTCTACATGATATTAATTGAATAATGATTATATAAATGAATTGAATGAATAAATATGATATGTAGTACATTAATACCATTCTGGAAATGATGTATCTATAACCTAATGAGAAGATTAAGAATTTATTCGACAAAACACGCATAAGACAAAAAAGTTATAAACACTCGAATAACAAGTAGCAATGAAATATTACTACTAAGAAGCTAAGAATATGACCATATATGATGTCATAACACTAATTATGATTCTGGAATAAGTCAATAACATTATTTAAATCATTATACAGGAGGTGCGGACACTTACGAGGCAAATCGGACCTAAGGTAAGGGAAATATCAGAATCTCATTTTTATCCGAGATTGTTTATACTTTAGTATTTACTGGGGTGTATTTTATCATCCAAATCAATGTTTCCTAAATATTTAATATTATTTACGTCCACCTAAAATTATTTAAATCCAATTTTACCCTTCGGTGAGTTTTTAGTAAAGGATATGAAAGGAATCTTTTGTCGTTTTCCGTACGAGGTATTTTTGACTTTTCCGACAAAAGTATGAAGACTGTTTTTTTAACTTATACAGCATGAATGGATTTTTTAAACATTATTTCCAAGAATCTTCCTTTACAAGTTTTCAAGTTTATTTTTAATCAACTTCCTTAGTTTAGAATTGTACGACATGTTATTAAATGAAAAGTGTTTTTGAAGCAGAAAGGATATTTTCCTCAAGAATGGAGTTCAGGTGTTTTATCAAAATTATTTTCCATCTAAGATAATAAAGGGTTCTGTTTATATCCCTATTATTACATTAATTTGATTATGTTGTGATGGAATTATGTTTTTATGAATTCATTTATCTTATATGAATTGTTTTATGATGTCATGATGTTTAAGATTCCCATTTTTATTACATGGGTTATGCTATGATGTATGGTTTCTAAATTTGGGGCTCTAATAAGAATGGTATCATTATGAGATGGGTGGGACCTATATCTCCCTCCAATACATTGGGTAAAGATTTTATATCTCATGAGATAGACATGGCTGCAACAGCAGGTTAAACCAGTTCAGTGAAATAGGACTGAAACGAGGAGTGAACTCGGTTCAGAAATGGACTTTGTCCACTAAGATAGTCTTGGAAATGAGTCTTAACTAACAAGAAATGATTCTCTATGATTATGTGTGTATGCCACAAAGATTCATGTTTTAAGTTATGATTATTGGGATTACATTTCACTACTATGATTTATCCCATGTTATGAAATTATGATTTCTTTTGCAGGTTAAGATTTCCAAAAGTTTTGTTCTTATGTATATGATGTGATTGATATTTATTTTGTTTACCCTTACTGAGCATTTGAGCTCACCCTTTTGTATGTTTTATTTCCCCAGGTCAAGAAAAAGGTTATTAAGTAGGATATGCCAAAAAGGGACTTTAGATATGATTAAATAAATGGGAGGCAAAGTAGATGCTTTATGAACCAGTTGTTTATGTTTCCCAGTTTCTAAAGACTCTATTCCTATACGTTCCTTTCCTGGTTTTGTTATCTGTTGTAATAAGTGTGCTTAAATTCTGAAGCAATGACAATTTATGTAATGTATGGGTCGTTATAGTTGGTATCAGAGGAAAGGTATAGTCAACCTTTGGAAACTAGGATGTGAAAGCCTTAGTAAGAATCCTAAGGATAAGTCAAAGCATAGAACAAAATCTTAGTGTTTTAGAAATGGCCATGAATAACCTATGATAAGACCTTAAGTGTGAAATTTTATTCTTGATTATGTGGTATTCCTATTATAATTAGTGTTTCTCACACTATTCTTCTTGGTTTTAGTCAATGGCTGGAACCCGAAGGAACCATGTAAATGCGGAATGCGACGGGCAATGCAATGATTGTCCCCCTGAGAAACCAAACGTTATGGGAGCTGGAATGAAAAATCTTGTAGCCATGCTCACACAACTCTCTCAAGCTATGAATCATGTAGGACATCCAAACGAGCAAAGGAAGGAGAAAATTTTTGTTTAATCCTTCATGAGGCAGCGCCCACCTTCTTTCAGCGGGTCTACTGATCAATTAGTTGCTGAACAATGGATTAGTACTACTGAAAAGATATTTTCAGTTCTTCAATGTTCTGAACATGATAAAGTCATCCTAGTAGTGTATCGTTTGGAAGGAGATGCTGATCAATGGTGGAATCTTATTAAGAATACGAGGAAAAGGGATGAAATTGAGTCTATGGAATGGGACGAGTTCAAGAACTTATTTTGCAATAAGTACTTCCCTCGTATTCTCCGAACAAAGATGGAGAAAGAGTTTCTTGAACTGAAGAAAAAGGATGATGAATCTATTGGTACGTATGAGGAAAAATTTACAAGACTTGCAAGGTACGATTCTAGTATTATTATCCAACCTAAGAGTAAGATCGATCGATTCTTTAGTGGCTTAAAACCAAGTCTTCGAAGGGCGTTAGCCATAAGGGACTTCAATAGCTATGAGGAAATCGTTCGATGTGCTCTCAAAGTCGAGATGGATATTGGAGTAACCCATCAGTCATATGGGTTTGATAAGAAGAGGAAAATGGAATTCAAAGGAAAATCTAAAGAGCACACTGAAAAGAAGATGGTCTTTCCCTTATACTCAAAGTGTGGAAAAAAACATGGGGGAGTTGTCTTAAAGGGACAAGTAAATGTTTCAAATGTGGAAAGGAAGGTCATCGGGAATTTGAATTCTGCAATGATGGGAAGAAGATGTCTAATGATGCAAAGAAAGGAAGGGACACACAAAATGAACCTACTATACTTAAATGTTTCAAGTGCAAGGAGATGGGGCATTATGCCAATCAATGCCCAAATCCAAGGGTTGATGATGATGGTTGACATCAACAAACTCTTAAGGCTAAAGACAAAGGAAAGTCACATGCAATTTCTATCAGTGATGTGGAGTATGATAATGATGTGGTGAAAGGTACACTTACCATCCACTCTAAAGTATCAAATGTTTTATTTGATTCTAGATCCACCCACATTTTTATTTCTGAAGAATTTTCTAAGGATATCACTATATTACCTCAACAGTTAGATGCTGAGTTAGCTGTGACAACCCCTAATGGAACAACAGTCGCATCAAAAGTTTATAATTCTTCTCCGATTGAAGTTTATGGGAAAGTGCTTCCTGCAAATCTTGTGATCCTTCCTATAGTAGAATTTGATGCAATTCTTGGCTTGTATTGGATTTCTCTACATGGAGCTCATATCAATTGCCATTGAAGGGAAGTCACATTTCATATTCCAGATCAATCTATGATCGTCTATCGATGCAAGGATGAACATAACCTTCCAGTGGAAATTTCTTCCATTTAATGGGTATTGATTCCACTAAATGAAGGTTATTTATCTCAAATGGTTTGTGTGAAACTCATGATTAAGAATATGACCATTGTACGGGAGTTTGATGATGTCTTTACAGAGGAATTACCGGGTCTCCCACCAAATCTTGAAGTTGAGTTTTCAATAGAACTCGTACCAGATGATTTGCCTATTTCAAATACACCTTATAGAATGGCCCCAATTGAGTTGCAGGAATTGAAGAAACAACACCAAGAGAATCTTGATAAGGGGTTCATACGCCCTAGTGCGTCACCTTAGGGAGCATATGTTCTGTTTGTTAAGAAGAAATATGGATCAATGAGACTCTGCATTGATTATCGATAACTTAACAAGATCACTATCAAGAACAAATTTCATCTCCCACACATTGATGACTTTTTTGACCAACTACGAGGAGGTCAATACTTTTCCAAGATTGATCTTCCTTTAGGATATCACCAATTAAGGGTCAAAAGGGAGGATATACCAAAGACGACTTTCTATACAAGGTATGAACACTATGAATTTATAGTGATGCCATTTGGTCTTCCTAATGCCCCTGATATCTTCATGGATCTGATGAATAGAGTCTTTAGAGACTATCTTGATCAGTTTGTGGTAGTCTTTATAGATGATATTATTGTATATTTAAAGAGCAAGGATGAACATGAAGATCAATTGAGAATTATATTGAAGACCCTGAGAAAGGAGAAGCTTTATGCCAAATTTACCAAGTGTGAATTTTGGCTTCAAAGATTTTCATTTTCAGGTCACATAATCTCAAAAGAGGGGATATCTGTGGATGCAGCAAAAACAGAGGTTATCAAAAGATGGTCGAGACCAACAACAGTGACTGAGATCTGAAGTTTTCTTGGTTTGGCTGGATATTATGGACGTTTTGTGAAAGATTTTTCATGATTATCTAATCCACTCACCAAGTTGACTTGGAAAGGAGTTAAGTTTGTTTGGATGGAGGAATGTGAAGAGAATTTCAAGTAGTTGAAAAGAAGGTTATCCAGTGCACATGTTCTCACACTGCCTTGTAGTGGAGAAAGGTTTGTGATCTAAAGTGATGCATCCAAGAAGGGTTTGTGTTGTGTTATTATGCAAAATTATATGGTGATAGCTTATGCCTCACGACAGTTGAAAAAACATGAGAAAAATTACCCAACTCATGATTTGGAGTTAGCTGTGGTAATCTTTGCATTAAAGATTTGGAGGCATTACCTTTATGGTGAAAGGTGTGATATTTATACTAATCATGAAAGTTTAAAGTATATTTTCACACAAAAGGAGATGGATATGCGCCAAAGAATATGGTTGGAGCTGATTAAGGATTACGACTGCTCAATTCATTACACCCTGGGAAAGCAAACAAGGTGGAAGATGCATTAAGTCAACAAGACCATTCCAGTTTATCCATGATGAGGATCACAAAAGATCCAATATTTTTGGATTTACAAAGGGTAGATCTTCGAATTATAATGAATGGGGAAAATCGTATATTTCTCAAATGAATGTTCAACCATCTATACATGTGAAGATTAAAGAGGCACAGAAAGAAGATGTCGATTTACAAAAGAAGGTGAGAAATGTTCCTGAATTCATCCTTGATTGTGATGGGATAATAAAGTTCAGGAATCAGGTTTGTGTTCCTCCCATCCCCGAATTAAAGAAGGATCTGCTGGATGAGGGTCATAGTTCTTCATTCTCTATTCATCCTGGAAGCACGAAGATG
This sequence comes from Viscum album, assembly GCA_963277665.1. NCBI lineage: Eukaryota > Viridiplantae > Streptophyta > Magnoliopsida > Santalales > Viscaceae > Viscum > Viscum album. The sequence goes on along the minus strand of OY728153.1, from coordinate 282,595,769 downwards.
TATAGGGACCTGAATGAGTACTTCTGGTGGGATGGCATGAAAAGAGATGTTGCTGAATATGTCTCTTGATGCTTGGTTTTCCATCAAGTTAAAGCTGAGAGACAGAAGTCTAAGGGGTTGTTACAACCATTACCCATACCTGAACGGAAATGGGAAAACATCACTATGGACTTTTTCACAGGACTTTCTAAAACATCCAAAGGCAATAATGCTATCTGGGTCATAGTTGATCATCTTACAAAGTCTGCACACTTTATCTCTATTAGAGAGGATTTCTCTCTAGATCAGCTTGCCAGGATATATGTGAAGGAAGTGGTAAGATTGCATGGAGTACCACTTTCTATTATATCTGATCAGGATCCGAGGTTTACCTCAATGTTTTTGCGAAGTCTTTAGCATACTCTGGATACAGAGTTGAGTTTCAGCACTGCTTATCATCCTCAGACAGACGGTCAGTATGAGAGAACAATTCAAACTCTAAAAGATATGTTGAGAGCTTCCCTTATGGATTTCAAAGGTGGTTGGGATCAACACCTACCTTTGGTGGAATTTTCTTATAATAATAGCCTTCACTCCAGTATTCAAATGGCTCTTTATAAAGCTCTCTATGGAAAGAAATGCAGGACTCCAACATGATGGGATGAAGTTAGGGGAAAGAAAGCTATTAGGACTTGATATTGTGGAAGAGATGATAGAAAAGGTCTGATCTATTCAACAACACATAAGAGCAGCTCAGAGTCGACAGAAAATTTATTCCAACAACTGAAGAAAAGACCTAGAGTTTGATGTGGGCGATAAAGTGTTATTACGAATATCTCCCTGGAAGAGGGTCATGAGATTTGGAAAGAAGGGGAAGTTGAGCCCTAGATATATCGTTCCTTTAGAAATATTGGATCATGTTGGGAAGGTAGCTTACCGATTGGCACTTCCACTGAATCACTCTCAAGTTCAAGATGTGTTCCATGTATCTCTCTTGAGAAAGTACATACCTGATCCTTCACATGTACTCAGCTCAAAGGTTGTACCGCTGGAGCAAGATCTTTCTTATGAAGAACAACCAATAGAGATTCTGGATCGTAGTGAGAAATTCCTACGAAACAAGACCACTCTCATGGTAAATTTCTTATGGAGGAACCACCAATTAGAAGAATCTACATGTGAGATTGATGATATGATGAGGGAGAGGTATCCTCATCTGTTTGTTACAAAGTGACGAATTTCGAGGGTGAAATTTATTTTAAGGTGGTAGAATGTAACACCCGACACTTTTATGAGAAATATTTTTTTATGTAATATAAATCATCAAAGGAATCTTTCACTTCACGCAATCGCGACCTTCCTCGATAGCGTGTGTAGTACGCAATACCGAGTTCCACTAAACAATTATACATTATTATAATATTATAAACTAGTCGTTATGAATAGTGTTAACTTAATTTTAAATTTTACAACAATATTATTCATCTTACACATTTTCTTGAACCTTGTAAGAGAACAAAATAATTTTTTTTTGGTAAAATAGTTATTTATAAAAAAATGCAGTTTTGCCGCCTTTTGATGGCGCACCCACATTAAATATAGTTTTTGACACATTTATAAGTTAAATTTGAAAAAATAAGATTCTTATTTTGAATCAGGATATAAAAATTTACTTTCGATAAATTTTTGATATTTTTCTGATAACTTTCATATTTTGATGAATAGTAAAATTACTCTAATTTTTAATTAAAAACAACTTTTTTTCATTGAGATAATTTATATGGTTAAATTATAATATTGAATGGTTTTAAAGTATAGATAGAATATATTTTTTACCATTTAATATAATGTATTTCATTAGCATTAATTTCACATTGAATTCATAGGTAAAAACATTTCAATCTTTGACAATGTTTTAACTTCTAAAACCCGTTTTCTTAACAACTGGAATTTTTTTAAATTAATTACTGCGACTTATATGTTTTGAATTTTGAAAAATGGATTACATATTAAGAATCAGTGGGTCCAAATTATGTTAATAAGCTACTTTTTATTTTTGGGCATTATGAATAGTAACTATATACATTTTATTTACCATATTTGAAGGGAAGTCGGGTAATTAAGGGTAAATATAAGATTATAAAATTACCATAACAACTGTCAAAATCCTATTGGATGACTAAATGTCGACCAATATCACCTAAGGGTCGGATTATATTCATTTAATAGACTTTTCTCCATGAAAATAATTTAATTATTTTAAAACCAAAGAATGTGACAACATGTCACTTTCTTAAATCTTATAAATATAATAATTTTAATTTGGTGATAAACATAATGAAACTTTGAACATGAATAGTCTACGAAAATAAAATAAAATTATCTACATCATAGGAATTTATTTAGAATTTTTAGGGATTAAATAATTATCATTAATTATGACACAATAGTGATGTTGAAATTATTTTATTAATTAAAATATCAAATAAATGGTTTTAAAATATTAAAATAATGATTATATGCACTATTTAATCTTCTACACTAATTTTCTAGATACATATGACATTTCATTACTCTATTAAAGCTTTTAGTTTGAACATATCTTCTATATATATTTTATTTAGATTCTATAAATGAATAGTGTCAAAATTGACACTATTGTTATTTTATAAAAATAACATATTATAAAATTGTTTAAAAATCACAAAAATATTTAAAAATTATAAATTAAAATTTATATGGTCTAAAATGTCATAAAGTGTCAAATTATGAAAAATTCACAACACATATGTAATTATTATTAATAATTTCAAACTTAGAATATTATTACCACAAATAAAATTAAATTGATAAATAAGGATAAATCAAGTTGGTAATGTTTAAAATAAATTACTAACATGTCAAAATTTTATTGGTTGATTAGATTACAACCCTATCTCATCTAATCTTCAGATATGAGTCATTTCGGAAGTTTTTTAGTGTGGTTGGGATTTAATATAAACTAATATTTCTTATATTTCCAAAGGTGCCCCTCTCCTCCCTTATAAAAGGGAACCTCCTCCCTCTCCTCCTCACTCCAATTTGAGCCTCCAATCTCGGCCAAACCCTGACCATTTCACTTCCCCACTTCCCTAGAATCATCCTAGAGGTTCTTGCCTTCTTCAATGACCAACCCTAGTGCTCTAAGAGGAGGTTAAGAAGAGGCGCGTCAAAAAGAGGTAATATCCATTAACGATCCATTCCAAATTATTTCTTCTTCAACATCTTCTTCTTTAGTTGTTTCACAATGAAGTAATAACATCAGTATCACTCATATACTGATATTTTATTATATGTATGAAACAACTCTATTTGAACATCTATCCATCCTATGGAAAACAAAATCACCGCGCATGCGTACATACGGAATACCGTCTCCACGCCGTGGTGTAATCTATTTTCCCACACCACCTTACTTAGATTTGTATAATGATGTAAATAATTACTATAAATTATTATTGTAAAGTGATATTTATTCTTAAATAGTATACATACACTCCAATACAATTCCACTATCATGGGAACGATATCATCACTCGTGCATACGTACATAATACCGTCTCCACGATGTGATGCGATTCGTTCTACATGATCTTCATTGAATAATGATTATATAAATGAATTGAATGAATAAATATGATATATGGTACATTAATACCATTCTGGAAATGATTTATCTCTAACCAAATTAGAAGATTAAGAATTTATTCGACAAAACACGCATAAGAACAAAAAGTTATAAACACCCGAATAACAAGTAGCAATGAAATATTACTACTAAGAAGATAAGAATATGACCATATATGATGTCATAAAAATAATTATGATTCTGGAATAAGTCTATAACATTATTTAAATCATTATACACGAGGTTCGGACACTTACAAGGCAAATCCGACCTAAGGTAAGGGAAATATCACAATCTCATTTTTATCCGAGATTGTTTATACTTTAGTATTTACTGGGGTGTATTTTATCATCCACATCCACGTTTCCTCAATATGTAATATTATTTCCATCCACCTACAATTGTTTAAATCCAATTTTACCCTTCAGTGAGTTTTTAGTAAAGGATATGAAAGGAATATTTTGTCGTTTTTCGTACGAGGTACTTTTTGACTTTTCCGACAAAAGTACGAAGATTTTTTTTATAAAATATACGGCATGAATGGATTTTTGAAACATTATTTACAAGAATATTCCATTACAAGTTTTCAAGTTTATTTTTAATCAACTTCTTTTAGTTTAGAATTGTACGACATGTTAAGAAAGGAAAAGAGTTTTTGAAGCAGAAAGGATATTTTCCTCAAGAATGGAGTTAAAGTGTGTTATCAATATTATTTTCCATACAAGATAATAAATGGTTCTTCTTCTATCCCTATTATTAGATTTATTTGATAATGTTGTGATGGAATTATATTTTTATGAATTCATTATCTTATACGAATTGTTTTATGATGTCATGATGTTTAAGATTCCCATTTTTATTAAATGGGTTATGCTTTGATGTATGGTTTATGATTTGTGGCACACATAAGAATGGTATCATTATGAGATGGGGGGGACCTATATCTCCCTCCAATGCATTGGGTAAAGATTTTATATCTCATGAGATAGACATGGATGGAACGGCAGGTTAAACTGGTTCAATGAAACAGGACTGAAACGAGGAGTGAACTCGGTTCAGAAATGGACTTTGTCCACTAAGATAGTCTTGGAAATGAGTCTTGACTAACAAGAAATGAGTCTTGAATAACAAGAAATGATTCTCTATTATTATGTGTGTATGCCACAATGTTTCATGTTTTATGTTATGATTATTGGGATTATATTTCACTACTATGATTTATCCCATGTTATGAAATTATGATTTCTTTTGCAGGTTAAGATTTCCCAAAGTTATGTTCTTATGTATATGATGTGATTGATATTTCTTTTGTTTACCCTTACTGAGCATTTGAGCTCACCCTTTTGTATGTTTTATTTCCCCATGTTAGGAAGAAGGTTATTAAGTAGGATATGCCAAAAAGGGACCCAAGATATGATGAAATAAATCGGAGGCAATGTAGATGCTTTATGAACCAGTTGTTTATGTATCCCAGTTTCTAAATACTCTATACCTATACAGTATTTTCCTGGTTTTGTTATATGTTTTAATAAGTGTGATTAAATTCTGAAGTAATGACAATGTTTGTAAAGTATGGGTTGTTATAATGCAGACCTTTCAGGGAGCACCGCAAGCTGCCACATCTATGGCCGAGCTGACGCGTTTCTTCCAGCAGCAGCATCCGCCTATATTTTCAGGGGATGGCGGACCACAGGCTTTAGAGTCTTGGCTGGGATCAATGAAGACTATTTTCGAGAATCTTGAGACGCCTCAAGGGCGGAGGTTCAAGATCGCGAGTTACATGCTGCATGATTCTACCAAGAGGTGGTGGGATGTTACCACCCAGTCAGAACATCAAAGGGACATGGCGTGAGAGGATTTTCAGACATGCTTCTATGACTTCTTCTTTCCCGAGACACCGAGAGCAGATAGAGCATGAGAGTTCATGAATCTACTGCAGGGCACTATGTCGGTGATGGACTACTCTGCTCGTTTTACAGAGCTTCAGTGCTTTGCACCAGTGCTGGTGGGTGATGAGACACTCAGAGCCAGACGTTTTGAGGATGGTCTTTGGTATGAAATCCGAGCACTGGTGAAAGTTTTCAGGTTATCTACTGTACACGCGATTGTGAACGATGCGTTGATTACAGAGAGTAACCTACGATAATCCAGTGGTTTGGACCAGGGCGGTTCGGCACCAGTTACTGGTACTATTTCTGCTGGCAAGAGGAAGAGGCAGATGAACTTCTCTCAGGGCGGCAGTACCACCCATGAAGCTTCTTCAGGTGGCCCGATCAGGTGCTACCAGTGTGGCAGAGAGGGGCACAAGAGGCCGCAGTGTCCATGAGACCCAGTGGAGTGCCGAGCTTGCGCCAGGATGGGTCATCTGTAGCACTTTTGCAGGGCGTTTCTACTAGTGGCTAGTGAGAGGGGTTCTGTGCAGACTCCATGTGCGGGATCATGAGCAGTGGCTTCTTACCAGTCAGGGAACTGGAATACGTCAGGGCATGTAGGTAGAGATGGTGGTCATGGTCGTGGTAGCCAGACACCAGGATCTCAAAGGCAAATGGGCAGGATAGCTTAGGGTAGCCAGGCTGTGTCGCAGGGTCGCGGCACAGGTCAGGCATGTGCAATCCAAGAGACCCATCAGGAGCAGGATCCCAGACCTTCGACAGTCAGAGGTACTATTCTGGTAGCTTTTGTCTTGTCTTTAGTACTTGATACGGGTGCTACACATAGTTTTATATCAGTACCCGTTGTGGAGAGCCTTGGGCTCAGTGTTTCTACTTCTTCTTTTATCTTGACGCTAGACACTCTATTGTGGACTAGGACGGTTGGTGTGCGTCAGTGCAAGGAGTGCCCCCTTGAGGTTGGTGGGTGTCACTTCCTTTGGGACCTCTATGTCCTCGAGATGAAGAGCTATGACGTCATTATCGGGATGGACTGGCTGGTTCCCATTCAAGCCTTTGTAGACTGCAATCGTCGCAGGGTGCGTTTCACATCACCAGAGGGGGGGGGAGTTTCTATACAACGGTGAGTGGGATGTTTAGGCGAGTCAAGATGGACAACAGCATCATGGGAGAGGTGGAGTCACATCCCAGATTGCGAGTTTATATCTGGATGAAGAAGGGACTCGTCAGACGGTTTTCCCTCCAGTTGTCGATCGTTTCAGGGATGTCTTCCCAGATGACTTTCCAGGTCTACCTCCGATGCGTGAGGTGGATTTCTCTATCGATCATGTGCCAGGAGCAGCACCAGTGTCCATTCCTCCTTATAGGATGGCCACACCTAAGTTGCAGGTGCTCAAGAGGCAGTTAGAGGAGCTACATGCAAAGGGTTTTATCCGAACTAGTACTTCTCCTTGGGGTTCTCCGATCCTTTTTGCGAAGAAGGTGGATGGTACACTTAGGCTTTGTGTGGATTATCGGAAGCTGAAACAGTTGACGGTTAAGAACCGATATCCCTTTTCGAGGATAGATGATTTGTTTTATCAGCTTCGTGGAGAATGAGTGTTCTCGAAGATTGACTTGAGATCCGGATATCATCAGCTGCGTGTTAGACCATCTGATATACCTCTCACAGCTTTCAGGAGCAGGTATGGTCTATATGAGAATATGGTTATGCCATTCAGACTCACGAACGCGCCATCAGTTTTCATGGCTCTGATGAATCGTGTGTTCTATTCGTATCTTTATTCATTTGTGGTAGTATTCGTGGACGACATCTTGGTGTACTCTCAAACTCGACACGACCATGACACCCATCTTGATATCATATTGAGTACACTGAGAGAGCATCGCTTATATTCTAAGCTCTCGAAGTGCCACTTTTGGATGGACCAGATTGACTTTTTGGGTCATATCATCTCAGAGGCAGGAGTTGCAGAGGACCCAGAGAAGGTGAGAGCAGTAGTTTCCTGGGATCATCCCAAGAACGTGTTTGAGATATGAAGTTTATTAGGGTTGGATGGTTACTAAAGATGCTTCATATAGGACTTCTCCCGTTTAGGAGCACCGTTGAAAGGTCTAACTAAGAAGGGTGTGAAGTTCTTCTGGTTAGAATCTTGCGAGACAGCTTTTCAGGACCTGAAGGGAAGGCTGACATCAGCACCGATCCTGATACTCCCATAGCAGGGGAAGAACTATACAATTTACTGTGATTCGTCAGGGACTGGGATGGGAGCCGTTTTGATGTAGGTCTACCGAGTTGTGGCGTACGAGTCTCAGCAGTTGAGGCCACATGAGAGGAATTACCTGACGCACGATCTCGATTTGGCTGCAGTTCTGCATGCGTTACGCTGTTGGAGTCATTACCTGTTGAGAGAGCATTTTGCGGTTTTCACTGACCACAAAAGCCTCAAGTATATCATTACTAAGCGTGACCTAAATATGAGGCAGAGAAGGTGGGTCGAGTACCTACATTCCTTCGATTTTGAGCTTGCCTATTCACCTAGTAAAGGTAATGCTGTCGCTGATACACTGAGCAGGAAGACTCAGATACAGGTAGTGAAGGAGGCCAGTGGTGAATGACAGCTTATGGCTTTGTTCTTTGAGATGCATCTGGAGGTTCATGGAAGTCAGGGACAGACTTATCTTTCATCGTTAGCTTTGAATTCTACCCTCCTAGACAGATTGAGGATGAGGCAGCTTTACTGGGACCACAGCTCGTGCAGGAGACATCTGAGCAGGTCCAGTTTATTCGGAAGTGGATGGCTACCGAGGCTGGGACACAAATGGATCAGGAGACAGGGTAAGATTTCACTGTGTTATGTGGGGCCATTCGAGATTCTGGAGAGAGTCGGGCTGGTTTCCTATCGTTTTCAGTTACCGCAGGATTACCGAGCCATGCATGACGTCCTCCACGTGTCTCAGTTGTGTCACTACCATTCAGACCCATCTCACACCTTTCAGCCTGATGAGGTTGAGCTTCAGCATGATGCATCCTTTGAGGAGAACCTGATTCGTATCTTTGATAGGAGCACGAAGGTCCTCTGAGGCCGGTCAGTTCCTCTCGTACGGGTGTTATAGCAGCATGGCCGAGTGCAGGACGAGACCTGGGAGTGGGAGGCCGATGTACGTGCTCAGTGGCTAGAGCTGTTTTGAGCTTTCTCTTTTCCACCCTCGAAAGGGCAATTCGGGGACGAATTTCTATAAGGGGGGGGGAGTTTGTAAGAACTTGGTTCTTGTTTTAGAGGTACGGGATTCTTCTTTTCTTTTCCTTATGTGATTTTGAGAAAATATGGAAAAATGGGGAAAAATCCTAAATTTTGAAACTACACGCCGTGTACTTTTCCCACACGCCGTGTAATTTTGGCCATGTTGGGATAAGTACACAGGGCATGTAGCCTCGCCGGCCTCAAAGGGTGTAGGAACCGACTACACGCCGTGTAGTGGTCCTTTACACGCCGTGTAGTAAGTCAGAAGGTTAAAAAGTAAGGCGGTGGAGACGCCGCCAGCTGGGTGGCAGTACACGCCGTGTACTCGGGAGTACATGTTGTGTACTGTTGTCGGTAGGTGAACAGTGCCGGTGCCGCCAAATTAACAGTTAAATGAAAGAAGTATAAGCCATGTACTCAGAAGTACATGCCGTGTAATTTGTTTTTTTTGTCTCAAAATAGGCAGTAGCCTCCTCATTTGGCAGAGGAGGCATTTGATCCATTTTGGAGCCAAAGGAGGAGGTGGACCTTTAAAGATCCGTTGGGAGTTCATCTGGAATCCGATTCAGCTTCAGACGATCTCGTTCGAACCGCACGGGTAAGCCCTTCCTCCTCATGGTACCGTTCCTGCCAATTATTCTCCCAATGTAAGTTATTTACGTTTGGATGGGTTTTGTTCTTCGTCAGATCTACCCCATTCTTTGGCATTTCTGGAGCCGGCGCTCGGGTATAGTGTTTGTTGGCACATAAAGTATGTGGCTTGTTGTTTATTTTCCAACTGTCGTCCGTTTTTTTGCATTTTTGTACCATGAACCCATGTTGGGGTGTCGTGTGGTTGAGTTCGTTGCTATATTTAATACCTATAATTGCATAGGTGATTAAATGGTGATAATAAAATGATGTTTTGGGATCGTTTCTTGGATCCAGGACCATCCCGAGGGATGTGTTCCTCTGTTTAGCCATTTGTCCTGGATACCTGAGGGTATGCCTTAAATGTAGTAATTGTAGAATTTCCTTTAGAGAAATTTCTTGTTTAATACATTTTGATATGTTGGGCATGGCCCGGTTACCTGTTTATCCTGAGGGCGTTGTTGTTATTAGCCTAAGGGCGTGACTGTTTTAGCCTGAGGGCTGTCGTTATTCCGCCTGAGGGCAACCTTTCATGCCTGAGGGCTCGACTTCTGTGCCTGAGGGAAACACTTCATAAGCCTGAGGGTGAGAATTTCTATTATGCCTGAGGGAAATACCTGTGGGTTGGATTCTGTATGGCTTGAGGGCAAGCCTGAGTGTGTGGTTTCTATTTTAGCCTGAGGGCACGGTTCTGGTTAGCCTGAGGGCTTGGTGCTGAGCACAAAAACGTTACTAAATTAAAGGAATTAAATGAATAGTAAAATGGCAATTTAACTGTTATGTTAGTTACTTTTGTTTACTTCTTAGTTATTGCATTTACTATTGCACACATGTTGCATGTTTTACACACAGTTGAGCACGGGCCTTTGGTAGGCGCCTATTGAGATATATTTCTCACACCCTGTTTGGTTCACGCTTTTCTTCCCAAACAGATTATGTTGGTGCAGGTGTAGATAGGGGCAAGAGTCCCTATACAGGTACTTGATAGTTGATGAGGAGTAGGAGGGCATGGGACCGAGCCTAGGCACGCGATGCCACTGCCAGCTGTTTACTTGTTTTGCTGTACGTTGCATTTGGTTGTATCACAGTGATGTATAACATGTTCTGGCTGTTTTCTTAGAATTTGAACATGTAGCATCATCACTTTTATACTGTTGTCTATATCCACTGCTGTAGTTATTTCAGTTGTGTATGATTACTGCTTCTGTTGTTGTTGTATGTTTATTCTGGTATTCCACTACGCTACACATTGACAAATGAGGGAATAGTTTCCCCACTATCAGACCTGGGCCCTCACTACTAGTTGGCAGCCTCTGGCGTTTGGGAAAATGCGCTTGAGGTCACGTGGCGAACTGGGCTCGGGGAACCCGTTGCGTGGCACCAGGGGCCAGGACGTTACAAAAGGGGTGAGCTCAAACGCTTAGTAAGGGTAAGAAATACAGTGGAAACATTCATCAATAAGAATAAACATTTAAGGAAATGTATAACTAAAACAAAATCCTTTTAAACTTGAACTTCAGCATAATATGGAAAAAATAAAATTAAGTAATGCCATTATTTGTTCACATGGACATTCTACTAGTCAAATAATCACATAAAATTTCACTAAACACATTCATAATGATGTAATTAATAATGACGAACCTTAATTTCTATGTCAAGGCCTCATGCCAAGACCTAAGGGCTAACATTAACCAGAACCCAACCCGGAGAGCCTCTGTAACCTGAATCCATCCTGGAGAGCCTCTGTAGCTGGACTCCAACACGGAGTTCCTCTAATAACCGGACACCAACCCGGAGTGCCTCTAATAACCGAACACCAACCCGGAGGGTCTTCTGTAACCGGACCCCAACACTTACTTTTACTGGTCCCCAACCTGGAACATACTAGTCCCACACATTCATCTTAAGAAGAGTATAAAATAAAACATAAACATTCGTATTAAAACTAACATACAAAATGTCAAAATATTAATCATAAACCATTAATGGAATATAAATAACTCATCCATAGTCAAACATATCACAAAACCTTAAATACAATATGGATTATTTTTATCATAATAAATCAACTTTAAATAGGTGTAAAACTTATCAAAGTATGTTGACATAGATGAAATCAAAACTATTTGAGAGAAATATCTCTTTTTTTGAAATCATTTAAAAGACAAATAATTATAGAGAAAACCTTTATTTTGAAAATATATTTATAAGATTGTGAACGAAGCTTCAAAGGTGTAATAATGGTAGAGAATAACCGCACCTGCCGTATAAGTTAAAAAACGACATTCTTACCTTAATTTTGTTAAAAGGTTAAAAAGTAACTTGTTTCGAAAACGATGGAAAGATTGATTTCAAAACATATAAAGTAAAATAAGGGTATAAATGAATTTAACAAATTGTATATTAAATAGTAAAAATGTTTTGAAAGGCATTTTTAAGAAACATGGATGAGGATGATAAAGAGGTCCTAGTAGATAATTACGTATAAAAATCTTCAGATAATAAAGAGATTGAGAAATTAACCCTTACCAATTTGGTAACTTACAAAACATACACCCCATGAAAGATGTATTATATGATGAATATGTAAATACCCATACATTAATGTGTATTACACAATGAATAAAATTACGGGTAGTGCATACACCACCCAAAAGGTAATAGTGGCAATATGACATGAATCTCACGGGAATATGAAGTGAGATGATAACCCCGTACATTGTAATTTTCCATGGTTGGTGGTAGGATAACCTCATGTATAATGGTGAAATAATTGTTATTAAATTATTAAATAATCAAATATATTAATATGATATCATATATGATCTTTTAACATTGCTTTGTTAATATATTCTTAGTATTATCATCGTTTTGGGTGTTAACTTACTCGTTTTATTTTATATGTTTTGTGACATATGTCATGTTTATTATGGATAGGTTGTATCTTATTCATATAAAAGAATGATATCATGTCCTTACACATTATTTTAAATCATAAAATGAGAATTAGACTATAATGGATACGATGGGGAATGAATCCCATCGCCTTCGTGCAGACGGTAGTCTGTACGTACGCACGAGCGACAATATCATTCTTTTGATATTAAAATAACATATAATTGGATGTTATATCATATAGAAAGAATCATTATCATGTTATATTTATTATTTACATGAATTATACATCATTATTATAACCATATAAATAATAGTATATTGAATAACAATTACACCACGACGTGGCGACGGTAGGCCGTACGTACGCACGTATGGTGACATGTCGTTCAAGGGTTGGATAGAATAATGAATTTGTTTGTTCCATATTTATAATAACATCACATTATATAGTGTAAATTGGAGTTATTAATTTATAATGGAAATAATAAGGAAAGAAGAAGATGATGAAGAAAGCAACTTGAAATAGGGTGGTGAAAACATTACCTCTTTCTTCGGGTTCTTCCATTTGATTTGATTTAAATGGCTCATAGGCTGGCTTTATGATCAAACTAAGGTCTCTAGGTTGAATTTTGGGTATTTGGTAGAGTATTTGGGCAGGGGATGGCCGAACCAAAAGGCTTTGAAAGTGTGAATAATTTTTTATATGTTGGGTCCATTTATAAGGGAGAGGAGGGGCACTTTAAGAAAAACTTAAAGTATTAATTTATAATAATTTCATATTCAGTTTATAATGGCTCCAAAGTGGATTATAAATCATCGAAGGTGGGGATGGGTCGAAATACTTTCAACCAATAGATTTTACCTAGGTTTTGGTCATTACATTAACCTTATCTTTTAGTTTTAACTCTTAGATAATTAATTTGACACTTACCATGTCACTTTGTAATTTTATATTATATAGTTAATAATCATACTATATACATCCAAGAGACCCCCAAGTGGTCCATTAATGATACACCTAAAATGATACAATTCCTTTGGATGAACATTATATTTTTAAGAATTTAATATCAATTAATAATATAATATTTGTTTTAAAAACTATTTTATGTCAATATTGACACTATTTGGTATTTTATTTTTGTAAAAATTATAACAACATGATTACATAGAACAACAACAATTAAATAAATCCTAACATATCATAGTAACCTATATATTTCTTAGAATTCATTAAAAGTCTGAAATTATATTTATTTGGGTATTTATAATATCAATTATTTTAATATTTCACTAATAAGGTAATTACTGCATCATCATTGTGTCACAAATAAATTATATTATTTAATGTCTAAAAATATTAAATAAAATACCATTATGTAAGAAATAGTTTTAGATTTATAATGAATAATTATATTCGGATATATAATATATATAACCAAATGTAAATTTTTTTCTCTAAATGATATATGCTTATGTCATTTTTGTATTTACTTTAACTTAATTAATATAAAGAGTCATTATCACTTACAAGTAGATCCATGGGGTCCCAAAATCTACCCAAATATTCCCATGGATAGAACTGTATCCTCCAATAGGGTTAAGACACACTTTAGGGTAATTTATTATTATTATAATATTTTTTTACCCATATTTACCGGATTTATCCTTTATTCATGGTAAATAAAATATTTACCGAAGTAATTATTCAAAATGTCTAAAAATAATATTTACCTTTTTACCCAATTTGGAAATCCTGATTCTAAATATAGAGTCTATTTTTCCAAATTAAAAACACAGAAGTGGGATTAATTAATTTTAAATTAATTCCCACTGTCAAAACAAAAAGCGTATTTTTAAGAGATACAAACTATCAAAAGATTGACACTTGTTTATATCCGGTTTAAATGTGAAATTATGTCCAATGACCAACATTTTATTAAATGGTAAAAATATATTCTAAATATACTTTAAAACTACTCAAATTCATAATTTATAAAAATTAATTATTTTGATTAAAAAAGTTGTTTTCAATTAAAATTTAGTAATTTTCACTAGTCATCAAAATATAAAAGTTATCCGAAAAGTAAAAAAATTTTACCCTAGGAAAATTTCGTTATTCCGAATCCAAAAATGAAGTCCATTTTGAGTGATAAAATTTATAAAATTTTAAAAAGTGGGTATTACTATTCATAATGGCTACTTTGATTGGTTGTGGTGTGTTAGCATCTCGAAGTTGCGTACAATGCAAGCTATTGCATTAATCAAAGGGAAACGTACCATGGAAGCTTGGGGTGTTACATTCTACCCTCCTCCAATAAAATGTGTCCTGACAATTTGAAATTGTTTTTCGAAAATAAAACGATGAAGATAGAAAGTACCTTTGTGGAAAACCGATATCGAAAATAGGGTTAATACAATTTAGTTTTAATAAGAGGGAAAGGGAAATGAGAATGTCACCACAAAATTAGGGTTTTGAATAGGAAATTGGTGGCAATTATAGACATGTAATAAGTGGGAAAATGTAAATATTTATAGGGTGTGATTGAGGTCATCAATCACAAACAAGTGTAAAATTGAGGGCCTCAAAGCCATCAATCTATGATGATTAAAAATATCATCAGTTCATCAAAACATAAGTTATTAGGATAACGCATTTTTTGTTTTAATATACCATCACTAAAGTTTAAGAATTAATTTCATCATAGAATAAGTGAAATATATATATATACATGACAGGTAGAGTTTCATCCTTCAACTAATTTTTACCACAAACCCACCTTTCACTCCAAAAGATAACAGAACTCAAAAATACTATATTTATCCTAATCATATAAGGTTATAAATGTTAACACATACCATTATATTGATGAAAAATATTTTTTAATAACCATGGACTTCCTGTAGGTTAGTGGTAGGTAATAAAGGCCTGTCACAATATGGTTGTGGGTTCAATTCTTGCAGATTTGTCCGACGCGATAGGTTATCGACCGACCTACTGGTTGTCCTTTTCCTAAAACTATAGTATCATACTATTCCAAAAATAATCATAAGAAATTTTTTAACCTTAAACAATGATATCTAATGTTCAACATAATTCATTCCAAACATTATAGTTATCAATGTACCTTTATCCAGACTCTCTCTAAAAGGTATCTAAATTCCAAAATTAATTGTAACATCAGATTCCCCCAAAGTAATGTTTCTCTTATTGTCACATACTGAAAATATGATTACCTTAGTCATCTAAAAACCTTAATTACACAATAATTACTTTAGTACAATCCTTATATATATCACATTATTCTCACAACCAAAATATAATCCTTGAGTCCAAAAACACAAATACATTAATTATTCCTCTTTGACTGTAGTAATAGCATAAGCTTGGCCTTTTTACCTTGGAATTTTCTGAGGTAAGTTCCCTTGGTGCTTAGTGAATTCATTTGCATAATTCCCCATTCCTATACAATTGTAGCATTCAACAATGATAGCCTCATTCTTTTTCTTGCAATCATGAGTCTGGTGACCTTTTTCTCCACATCTGTAACAAACTCCCATTCTTTTTAGGTATGTACCATGGGGTTTCTTCTCAAAATTTTCACATAATGGAAAATCCTTCTTTCCCTTTTTCCCTTTATCTGTCTCTTTCTACATCATTCTATCATTCTCTTACATTACTTTATTGTCATAAGATTTAGAGAATTATTTTTCTGTCTTGATAGAACATGAGACTATATATTTGTACGTTGAGAAAGATTGTGAGACCATTTCTCGGCGAAGAAATGGTTTTATCCCATCAATGAAATGATCAATATTACTTCTTGGGTTATGAATATAATATGTAGCATGCACCACTAACCTGGTAAAGTTAGCCTCATACTTTGTGAAATTCTCATCCCCCTTTTGTCACAGACTCAAAAATTTCCTTTCCATATCTGGTCGATGGTCACGAGGAAAATACTTTTCTATGAAAAGATCATTGAACTCCCTCTATTCCATATTTGATACTTCATCACCTTCCTTCGTGTTTTGAATCAATGACCACCATTGATCAACATCTCCAGTGAGGTGGTAAATTTCAATGACAACTTTTTCCCTTTTTCTACTTCCCAAGTCGTGGAATATTTTCTATACGGAATTGATCGACTATTCAAATACTAAGAGATTTGTACTCCCATTTAATGTTGGTGGTTGTTGCCTCATAAAGAGATCTAACATTGATACTCCATGCTGCAGATTGGGGTGCTCCATACGGGAAAGGTTATTATTCATAACCTGAGTGAGATGTCCTAGTATGGTGATTAGCTGATCAGCACATGTTGCATCACCATCTCTGCTATAATTATCACGACCAGGAGGGAAATACCTACATGGAGTGCGTGCATTGATACAGTTTCCATTTCTTCCTCTAGGCGCCATTTCTAAACAATGTCATAAACTAGATCAACTTATGAATCAAAATACATAATCCCATACTTGGAGGACACTTAACTTAAATTGAACTATTTATGGATATAATCCATAATCAAAAAAATGTTTTCTTTGAGGTGGAATATACTCATAAACCTTTTATAGTGGTTTGTAAGGAAAACGAGAATTATCCTAAGCATATCCCCCGGGAGTGTCGTAACCATGAGTGCAGCAAGGCCCATTGTTGTGCTACAGTTCCCGTTCGAGTCTAGCACAAAGTAGTGTTTTCGAGTTTTACCCCTAGGTACATCTGTGCCAGAGCTTCCATTACCATCTTGTATCCAGACATGGATGTATTTCTCAGAAAACTCACGGAATCTCTACAATACCAAGATTTTAGGAAGTTCTTCTATACTAATCTTCGATGTCTATCTTAGGGCTATGTGCTCTAATCAGAGTTTATCTATATCTAGTTTCCAATGTTTCTACTAAACTTCCTCTGATACCAACTGTAACGCCCCGACCCCAGTTACCTAGAGTCGGTGCATTATTTTAATACATTGGCATGATTACAAGGAATCATGTCCTGAAGGACCGATCAGTTTAGCAGTCTTGGAAAATATATTACATACATGAATGTTACATTTCACATTAGGACATAAAAAACAACATAAATAATCTTTATGAATGCCATTATTACCTTTGATTAACCCTGCATATCAATCACAATACACTTCTTGGAATCCTGGGATTAATAAAACATAGAAAGGGGTGAGCTCAAACGCTCAGTAAGGGTAAGAAATATAGTGGAAACTTTCATAAATAAGCATAAACATTTAAGGCAATGTATAACTAAAAAACGCCTTTTAAACTTGAACATCATCATAATATGGAAAAAATAAAATAATGTAATGCCATTTACTTGTTCACATGGATATTATACTAGTTGAATAATCACAAAAAATTTCACTAACCACTTTCATAATGATGGAATGCATAATGTCGAACCTTAATTTCTGTATCAAGGCCTCGTGCCAAGACCTAAGGGCTAACTGTAACCGGAACCCAACCCGGAGAGCCTCTGTAACCGGACTCCATCCCGGAGAGCCTCTGTAATAGGACTCCAACCTGGAGTGACTCTCATAACTGGACACTAACATGGAGTGCCTATAATAACTGGACACCGTCCCGGAGGGTCTACTATAACTGGACCCCAACCCGGAGGGCTTACTTTTAATGGTCCCCAACTCGGAACATACTATTCCCACACATTCATCATAAGAAGAGGAAGAAATATAACATATACATTCGTATTAAAAATAACATTCGAAATGTCAAAACTATAATCATAAACAGTTAATGGCATAAAAATTACTCATCGATAGTCAAATATATCACAAAACTATAAATACAGTATGTATGATTTGTATCATAATAAATCAACTTTAAACAAGTGTAAAATTTATCAAAGGATGTTGACATAGATGAAATCAAAACTATTTGAGAGAAATATCTCTTTTTTTAAATCATTTAAAAGTCACATAATTATAGAGAAAACCTTTATTTTGAAAATATATTTATAAGAATGTGAAGGAAGCTTCAAAGGTGTAATAATGGCAGAGATTAAACGCACCTGCCGTATAATTTAAAAAAAGACATTCTTTCCTTAATTTTATCAAAAGGTTAAAAAGTAAGTTGTATTGAAAATGACGAAAAGATTCCTTTAAAAACATATAAAGTCAAAGAAGGGTATAAATGGATTTAACCCATTATCTAATAAATTTCAAAAATGTTTTGAAATTCATTTTTAAGAAACAATGATTTGGATGATATAGAGGTCCCAGTAGATAATTACGTATAAACAACCTCGGATAATAAAGAGATTGTGAAATTAACCCATTACAATTTGGTAACTTACGAAACATACACCCCATGAAAGAGGTATCGTACACTGAATATGTAAATAAACATAAACTAAAGTGTATTACACAAATAATACAATTATGGGCATTACATACACCAAACAAAAGGTAATAGTGGCAATATATCATGAATCTCATGGGAATAAAGAGTTTTATTAAAACCCCTTACCTTGTACTTTTCCTTGGTTGATGGTAGATTAATCTCCTGTATAATGGTTAATTAATTGTTATTAAATTATACAAGAATCATATATATTAATATGATATCATATATGATCTTTTATCATATCTTTGTTAATAAAATCTTTGTATTATCGTTGTTTTGGGTGTTAACTTACTCGTTTTATTTTATATGTTTTGTAACATAAGTCATGTTTATTATGTATAGTTTGTGTCTTATTCATATCAAGAATGATATCAAGTCCTTAAAAATTATTTTTAACCATCACACGAGAATTATACTAGAATGGATATGACGAGGAATGAATCTCATCGTGTTTATGGAGACGGTAGTCCGTACATACGCACGAGCGACAATATCATTATTTTGTTATTAAAATAACATATAATTGGATGGTATATAATATAGAAAGAATAATAATCATGTTATGTTTATTATTTACATGAATTATAAATCATTATTATACCCATATAAATAATAATATATTGAATAACAATTACACCACGATGTGGAGACGGTAGGCCGTACGTACGCACCTATGGTGACATGTCATTCAAGGGATGGATAGAATAATGAATTTGTTTGTTCCATATTTATAATAAAATCACATTATATATAGGATATGGGAGTTATTATTTTATAATTGAAGTAATAAAGAAATAAGAAGTTGAAGAAGAAAGGAACCTGAATGAGGGTGGTGAAAAAATTATCTTTTTCTTCGGGTTCTTACATTTGATTTGATCTTAAGGGCTCCATAGGATTGATTTCTGATCAAAATAAGGTATCTATGTTGAAGTGATGGAATTTGAGAGAGTATTTGGGCAGGGTTTGGCCGAACCAAATGGCTTTGAAAGTGTGAAGAATTGGTTAGAAGTTGGGTCCTTTTATAAGGGAGAGGAAAATCTCTTTAAGAAAAACATAATGTATTAATTTATAATAAATTCATATTCGGTTTATAATGGCTAAAAAGTGAATTATAAAAAGTCTAATGTGAGAATGGGTCGAAATAATTTCATCCAACAGATTTTAACAGGTTTGGGTCATTATATTAACCTTAACATTTAGTTTTAACTCTTAGTTAATTAATTTGACACTTACCATGTCACTTTGTATTTTTATATTATATAGTTAATAATATTACTATATACATCAAAGAGACCCCCAAGTGGTACATTAATGATACACCTTCCATGATACAAGTATTTTGGCCAAACATTATATTTTTAGGAATTTAATATCAATTAATAATATAATATTTGTTTTAAAAACACTTTTATGTCAATTTTGACACTATTTGGTATTTTATTTTTGTACAAATCATAACAGCTTGATTACTCTGGAAAAAGTTAATTAAATCAATCCAAACATGTCATAGTAAACTATAAAATTTTTGGAATTCATTAAAAGTCTCAAATTATATTTATTTGTGTATTTATAATACCAATTATTTTATTATTTCACTAATAAGGTAATTACTGCATCATCATTGTGTCATAAATAAATTAAATTATTTAATGTCTAAAATTTTTAAATAAAATACCATTATGTATTAAATCTTTTTATATTTATAATGAATATCTATAGTATAAAATATAACATATATAACCCTTTGTAATTTTTTTTTCTAAAATATATATGCTTATGTCATTTTTGTATTTACTTTAACTTATTTAATATAAATTATCATTATCACTGACAAGTGGATCCATGAGGTCCAAAAATCGTCCCAAAGATGGCCATCATCGGACATGTATCAAAAAATACGGTTGAGACACGTTTTAGGGTACGTTATTATTATTATAATATTATTTTTTACCCTTGATTTCTGGATTTACCCTTTAACCATGGTAAATAAAATATTTACCGAAGTAATTATTCAAAATGTCTAAAAATAAGAGTTACATATTTACACAATTTGGACATATAGATTCTAAATATGGAGTCCATTTTTCCAAATTCAAAACAAAGAAGTGGGAGAAATAAATTTAAAATTAAATCCCGCTGTCAAAACAAAAAGCGTGTTTTTATGAGATAATAACTATCAAAAGATTGACACTTGTTTATATTCGGTTTAAATGTGAAATTATGTCCAATGACCAAAATTTTATTAAATGGTAAAAATATATTCTAAATATACTTTAAAACTACTCAAATTTATAATTTATCACTATTAATTATTTGGATTGAAAAAGTTGTTTTTAATTAAAATTTAGTAATTATCAATATTCATCAAAATATAAATGTTATCCGAAAAGTACCAAAATTTTACCCTAGGATAATTTAGATATTCCAAAGCCAAAAATGATGTCCATTTTTAAAGATAAAATTTATAAAATTTCAAAAAGTGGTAATTACAATTAATAATGACTACTTTGATTTGTTGTGGTGTGTTAGCATCTCGAAGTTGCGTACAATGCAAACTATTGCATTAATCAAAGGGAAACGTACCGTGGAAGCTTGGGTTGTTACAGAGAAGGTAGTCCTCACATACCCATGATCGAAGTTATTGTTTTCCAATGATTTAGAATTTAATAATATTGAGATGATATTATCACTATATAAGTAAATTTATATGGTAATTAAAATATTATAAATATTTAATCCCTCATAATACACCTCCCTATAATATGGTGATTATAATTGAATGGTATTGATACGTGGAAATGGTATGACATGCATAAACACGAGCAATATTTTCACTTCTCAGTTGATGGTAAAATGGTGAATTAATGTGGTTTTGTAAAAATAATAAAATTTCAATTTATTTTTTATACTAAATTTATTATTTTATTAATAAAATAAAATATTTATATTAAGTAAAAGAATAATTAAAAATAAAATTTCGGGTTAAGGGAATTACCTCTTCTTATATATATTTTTTAGATATCCTATTAATGGTTGTAGTGTTTGTCCTTTTCGAATACTATAATAAATATAATGGTTATTTTTGTTTTTATAAGATAAATTTCAATATTTTGGTGGATATATAAGGATCAATGTAGTTTGAAGAAGAGAAAGGAGTGGAGGCCTTTTATAATTGAGGGGAGCGTCAATCTTTAATTTCATAAAATATTAAATTAATGTAAATTAATTTTAATTCCTAGTTGAATCCAAAATTGATAATATTAAAATCTATGATTATTATATGTTTTTATAATATTAATCAATTATATTTGTAAATTGTGGATTAAATTTTTACCTTTTTTTTCTCATTTTCTCCCATAGTTAACCCTTTTCTAAATAACCATAACATTAATGTTCTCTACACCTTAAAGGATAGAAATATTACTATAGAAGGAAAAATGATCCATAAATTGAACATTGATAATTTTTAGAATCATATAAATTAAATTTTCCAAATATAATATATTTTTGAATTTTATAATGTTTAACAAAATATTATTCTTTATAAATATCATTCATGTAATTTCCAACACTATCCATTTAATTTGAATTTAAATGCATCAAATAAAGAGTTAATTAGAATAAATTTCTATAAAAAAATCCTTTTATAAAATATAAATCTATAAAACTCGTGGGAAATATTAATTCATTAAAATTATGTAACTTTTAATATTTTTAAAAATATTTATTCTGTTTTTTGGCTAATTGAATAAATATTGTATTAGAGTTGCATAAGAATATTATGTCATTATACAATTAAAAAAATTAGAAATTAAATTATATAATTAACATAATTTCATTAATCTAATAATATACTATTGTATTACTTCTTAAGATTCTTTTGTCATTATATGGACACATAAAATATAGTCAAAAAAGAGAGTGACATTTCATAACTTTCTTTGATTTCAGTATTATATATATAATTTTAATGGAAAAATATCTATTAAAAACTAATTTTAAAGACTAAGGGGATAATGGTTTAATTTATTTCGTTAAATAATAATTTTTTTTGAAAATTGGTGGCCTTATCAGTTAATATTAACTTAGAATATACTAATTTACTCTTTACCAAGGTGATAAATTTTACCACGGTAACTATTAATATTGACTAAAAACAAAAGGTTCCCATTTTACAAATATTAAAATACTAATTCAAAATCTGGAATCAATATTATCAAATTAATTACTAATATGCAGAAGAAAATAATTTATAAATAATTGTTCAAAATGTGATAACAACCGCTTTTAGAAAAATACTGTTTTTAAGGATACAACAAGATTTATTATTATCCCGTGTTTAGAAAAATATTACATGATGTAAAAAAATTTTTTGGGTATATAATAAATTAATTTCATTAAAATACTTCCCCATTATTGATCAATTTAATTTATTAAAAATAAAATACCTTGCATGAATAATTATTTTTGGAAAATGCATTTTTACGTATAGAAATGATTTTATACTAAATTCAATCATAAAATTGATTCGAAGGAAATTAATTTGATTAATTAAAATAATATAGAACTAATATTAATTTGAATAAAATTTAAACAAACTTTTAAATTGTAAATTATGGAAATAAGAATTTTATTTCAATAAAAAGTTTGTATTCTTTACAATTCCACGGGAAATAAATCGTTTCAGAAAAATACGACAAATTCACACAAAGATAATTTTGATATAATGAATTTAAAAAATTATATAGTTTATTAAAAAAATATAATAATCCAATTTTAAATATAATCTTCTCTCATTAAAAATAAATAATTTTTTTTAAGAAAATCATTTTTTAAAGATAATATAACTTTGGTAAAAAATTAATTACTTATTTCTTAAGAATTAATAAATACATTTATATTAAGTAGGATATTTTTATATATATAATGAATTATTTAATCCAATTAATAAACTTTAAATTAATATATATGTTATAATGGACACATAATAAAATATTAATAATATATCACAGTTGTTTTAAACATGTAGTTCGATATAATTAATTCTACCAAAGAAATAATATTTATGGGAAAAATAATAATTACAATAATCTAATGGTTCTACATATATACAGTGGAATTGATATTATAATACCATGATTATAAAAAAATTAGTGATGTTTTATCTTAAATAGTTAGTATATACAAAACATAAATGAAATTAGGTTCATAATATTAAACATGTCTCAAAGAGTGGAATTTGAGATGAAAACCCTTACCACTTCTATAGAATTGAAATAACACACTTTAACCTTATTTAAAAAACCTTATATCATAATTAATCAATGATTAACCTCAATAATAACTCTTTCAACAATAAACTTCTTAAATAGTCATTATCATTATGAATTCTACTGATTTCCCACATTAGTTTTTTTTAATTTTGATCATTTGTACTTGTTTAATAAATGTGGTGCATCTGTTCATTTTAATTTAAGATTTAATAATTAATATATCATTAAATTAAATATTTTATATTAATTATAATGTTTTATAATGTTTCAAACCCTAATCATGAGTGGTTTATTCATCATCCTTAATGTCAAAATTTCTAACAAACTTGTTGTGGTGATTCCTGATAATTGAATGGTGTTTCCTTAATTAATTAACCAAATATTGATATAATGTCCCAAGAGTAAAAAAAAATATTTATATATTTATATTATATTATATTAATTATTTTTCCCCATTATCATTAATAGTTAAATTCACATTATTGTTCTAATAGGTGTTTAAACCCACACGCACAAGAATATAACATTATTTATTGAATTGTTACGTGTTTCTTCTACTGTAATATCATAAGGAAAAAATAAAAATGATTTCATTTTGAATATAATATTATTAAATGTCATAATTTAATGTAATTTTATGAGGATGCAATGGATATGAATATATTACACAATTTGAATATATGGTTATCCTCCTAGTATACTTAATTTAAATGACTAAATTAATAATGGTCATTTGTTGATCATATCAATAATAGGTTCTATAAATTATAATTTAAAACATCAATGATATCATAAAAATATTATTTATCCTTTAATACCATCTATATAACTATCATCATAAGGTGGTGATGGGAAATAAAACATGTTACAACATGGAGGTCGTAGTCTGTACAATGCAAAACTGACATTTTTTATTTTTTAATAGATGTGTTAGATGAACAAACAATGAAAGTACCCTTACGATACTATAATTAATTTATATAAATTATTCTGACACCATTATATTATTTTCTCTATAATTAATTGTAATGAATATAATCAAGATAAAAAGTAAATTATTCGATAATACTCATGTTATGTACATGAATAATTATTAGTAGTCTCCTAGTAAATGAAGGTCTTATGCTAATTAATAGTGACCATAAGATTTAAAAAATGTGATAGGGTTTTTAAAGGAGTAAAATGTGATTGTTTTAAAAAAATCAAGGATAGTTGAGTCGTGAATTTTTGGAGGGGTTACAATTTTATAAGTGAAGGGGAGGGTAGTTTTGAGAGAACACTTATAATTTTTTATAATTTGGATTTATTATTCCAAGGTAAATTGCTCCAAAATAAAAAAAGTAGATAATATAGTGATATAAGCTAGAACCAAACCTCAATCAATCATTTTTAAGACAAATTTAGATCACTGTGGCCTTTATTTTTTACATTTTTATTTTTACTAAAACATAATTTTTCCTTGGTAACTATTTTTTAACCATAGTAGTAAATTTAAATGGAAAAATGTAGATTTATAATTTTACCTAATTTTTTTTATTTATAATTACAAAATAAATTTATCAAATGAAAATTTTAATGCTATGAAAAGTAAATTATAAATCAATGACACTTAATCACATAAAAACTATTGTTAGACAATTTTTTTTAATCCATTAATATAAATATAAGATAAAATTATCAAGGATATTTATTTTAGTGGAATTAATCTATTTATTATAAATAATATATCTTCTATTATGATATTTCAAGAAATTATTGAAAAAATCACCCTTGAAAATACATGATTCAAAGAGAAGACCTAAAACTGGTTTTTATTTATTAAAGTAACATTTTAATTTGTAAAAAAATATTGGAAATATGATTTAAAATATAAATTTTTTAATGATTTATAATATGAATCCATATATTCATATTTCATCACATAATAGGATTTTTACACTTATATATCATCATTGAATAAGGACAATGCCAATAAAATTACATGTTTTGTGAAAAAATATTTTTCGACTAAAAACTGGCCCTTTTAAAAAAAACCTCAAAAAATCAAACTTTGTTTATATTTATATATGTAATTAAAAAAATATTTTTTTATTTAAAAGTTTATTTATTTATAAATTCAAATTTTTTTAAAAAAATCATAAAATATAATGGAAACACATTTTTATTGCAAAATCTAATTTTCATATATTAACTATTATTATTCTTTTTTCATATTATTTTGAAATTAATTAGTGTCAACCAATTGTTAATATGAAACATAATATATTATAATTATTCACATTTACCTTGAAATAGAAATTCATATCACATAAGGAGAAAAGTTTATAAAAAATACTTTTCAAAATAATAAATGAAATTATTAGACATTTTAGGTAATATCATTGAATATAATTCATATTTATACTATATTTTATTGGTATATATATTTCATAAATCAGTAACTCATAATCAATACTAATAATCATATGTCATGGTTTTAATGTTCATACATAAAATTTATGTTTTTATTCAAATATATCACAATTTTTATTGTCTTCAGGGATGCATATAGGGAATTTTATCAAACACATCAACTTATTTAAAGGTAATAATATATTTAAATATTTGGTTGTTATATTTTTCATTATTTTAAATACATATAATTTTTTTTAAAATAAACTAATCAATATTATGAAAATAAAATTCATAGGTATTTTTATGTACTATATCAATTTAATGCTTAAAAATACACTTATTGTTAAAAATAATCTTTATGTATTACATACACTTATTTTGAAATTTATTTTCTTATATATATAAATTTTATATAATAAAATTTATTTAATATTTCAAATTGTATATATTAAACTATTTAATAAGTTATATATTTTAATCATTAAATATAAATTATGATGGTAAAAGATAGTTACCACAGTGAAATAAAAAATGGTAATAGTGAAAATTCTAAAATCAAAGAACATAAAATCATTTTAAAAAACTGTGTTAAAATTAATGGTTGACATTTTATAACCTTATATCATCCCATGATAAATTATTTTCTATTTTCTAGGCAACATTACATGTTGGGCATGTTCCCACTTCTTATTAATTGGAAATATTTATAAAAATTTCCTTCGCACACCTTATAAAAAGGGAATCTCAATACTCTTTAAATACAACCCCAAAATTAGGTTTCTTATTGAAAATATTTCATTATAAATTTATATATAATCATATTTTACCATTATAATGATTGGTTCAAAATATATTAGCTTAATCCATACATTTCCAAGATGTTGTCAGAGGTAAATCACATGTCCTCAATGCGAGTACTAATTTTACATATTTTATTATATATATATATATTAATTTTTTAAATAAATTAATAAAATTTCAATATAATTTATTTATTAATTATTTATAATTAATTTTATTATTAAAATGGAATAACTATTAGCCTCCCTTTCCCTATTCCCTTAAGGAAAGATAAAATGGAATTTGTTTCAGTGTGTGTGGACTAGTGCCTCCATGATGCATCATGTTTTTTTTCCTTAACCACCCTACACAGATGATCCTAATTTAAAATTTAATAATTCATTATGATATTTGTAACATATTTTATATTATTATATGATAAATCATATTTCATATTTCATCTATTCTATGGAAAAGTAAATCATTAACCATGCGTATGTGTAGACTACCACCTCTATGGAATGATTTACTTCGATTTTTTCTTTTCATTTCTACATTTCATAACTAGTCATGGGAATGTGATTAATGAATAAATATGATATTTATAATATTAATATGTTTTTAATAAAAATATTTCAATATAATAATAGCATGATCAATAAATAGTTGTTATAAATTCAACAATCCAAATGTGTATTCTAAAATAAAAAATTATTTTGTCATACAATGTAAGAACACCATACTAAATATATTATTCAAATAATTATTTATAGTTACAATATATAAAGATAATAAAAATTAATACATCTGTTATTAATCTACGATAATGATATTACAACTAAATAATTTCATAATCATCTATTTATTATGATATGTTCTTGTTTAATACAATTTAAGCACTTACATCAATGATGCTATAAATTTATATAATGAATAAAAATGAGAATTTAAATTATAGTAACATATTTTATAAAGAAGAAAATAATGATGTTAATATTTATTTATTTGTTAAATTAATATTAAAATAATTAATTAAGACTCCTATGTTTGTTTGTTAAAAATCAGTAAAACATAATCATAATTGATTTTTCATTTATAGATCATAATCAAAACTCCAATAATGAAATTATAACATTATCAATAACTATAATTCATCCATTACAATAGCTTCTATGATCTAGGAACGTTGAACTTCTAGATAATAATGAATAATAATCTGAATTTTGAAAAACTAGTTTAAAAAGATCATGATTACTCACACGTGATATCAACAACTAAAAATAGCTTAATAGTAAAAATGTAGAGAATATTAATAAATCAAATGCATAAAAGTTGATATATATTAAAATTTATGAAAAATATGTTTTTAAGATAGCTTTTTTATTGATAAATGATATTCAAATTCTCTTACAAAGTCAGTAATTAAGGTAGGGGTTTCTTATTTCAATTTTGTATTCATTAAGTCATATTTCATTTTAAATACCATTATTATTTTTTATTGTGTATCTACCACCAAGTTAATATTTTTCACCCTGATCCTATCATTATTCATGGAATTTAATTTTTAATTTTAAAATATATCCATTATGTAGTTTTAACTTAAATGTTTCTATGTTTCTAAGGGACCTTTTATCTTAAATTCCATTTCATTTAAAATGTTTTTTTATTTTGCAATAAATTTCAATTATTTAGTGTAAATATTTAATATTTCATCTATTCTATCATGAATTTTATTTTTTCAATGTATTTTATTTTCAATTACAAGCCATATAATTTATAGGAGTTTTTATTGAGTTATTACCAATTCCTTCATAATACCCAAAAATTCAAATGTAATAATGTATAGTGTGTGTGGTTTTCTTGGAAATTACATCCCATTATAGACACTAAAATGTGGTTGAAATTGTGACATAGGTGAACCAAAGGTTAATAACCTTGAAAAATGATATATGATCATCAAAAAAATCATCACTCAATTCTTGGAGTGTGGACCTAAGACTACACACCTTGATAGACACTCTAATGAGATATGCTCTGGATAATTTTAATAGTCTTTATGAACATAAATGAAGGATTTTACGACTATTTGATTAGCCTCCTACCATTGTAGACTATGAAACTCAATTACTATCATATATTGGTAACCCAAACATTGAAATTAATATCTCTAACACCTTATCATTATTTATTTGATAAGGTTACATCCAATTAATTTTAGAATAACTCATAGTTTCTTTGTTGATTTCAATATATTCACCTAGATAGCAATGTTATTAGATTGAACGGGGAAATATTTATTTTAAATACTTCAAATATAACGATACACATTTTTTATTTATCTTAGATTATTTAATATCTATCTTATAGAACGTTATGAAATATATTTTTAAGGATTATATTTAATTCATTGGACATTATTTTGTGATCGGTGTGGGCCAGTATAAATAGCCCATCGACGCAAAAGAATGTATCATGAGAAAAACTAGATATGTTATTCGACTATGCCTAAAACATATTTGTACGATTCCTTAGATTTGGTCTTTCATAGTAAGTTTATGATATATAATAGGAGGCTTTCCATTTGTATGATATTATTAATTATTAGATATGTTTTTATTTATTTTAATAGATGTAATGTTCTCTTAGTTTCCATTAGTTATGTAATTATTCTGATATTTTTTATCATAATATTTTTTATATAATTATATAATGTATTTCATTATATAATTCTCATTACTGTTCATCATATATCACCATTGTTTGTTTCCTTTCCCTAGAAATCTATAATATAATTATGTACAGTTTTCAAAGATCTAAAAGAAGATATATTATTCTCCCCATACATCTGTTATGCTATATTTTATATTCACATGTTTAATGTGAAAAATATATAAGTATTTAATCTTCCAATACTACTCAGCTATTGTATTTTTTTGGTTAGGCTTGTATTCATTATAAATAATGTAATATAATTACTAAATCATTGTTTTTAGTGGCTAAGATATAGAATTAAATAATATTCAATGTATCCCCTTAAAATTTATTATTTAATATTTTAAATATTAAATATTATCAATACATAATTATTTGAATATTTATTTGTATCCTATATATAGAATAATTTATTAATAATAATAATAATACAGAACACAAAAAAATATATTTTTGCAATAAATTATTTTAAATATCTATTTATATTATTTAATAATATTTATTTTATATGAATTATTTTAGTTTAAATTTGTTTATTAATATTTTGTTGCTTCAATATACCCATTGGATACATGTATACCCAATTACTAAATATACAGTGAAAATATTTCCAAGAAACATATTTCTGACATCCTCATATCCAACCGTCATATTTTATTTCCATATTTATCCTTAATAACATATTGTAAATGATTCATCGAAGTTAATTTTATCACATATTGTATATTATATTTCTAATTTATTATATTATTTTAATTGTTAAAATAAATGTTATGATATTCCGGGAAAACAATGAGGAAAATGATTACTTATTTGAAGTATTCTTATTTTCTTATGGATCTGTTCTACAAAAAACATTTTTTTAAGGATAGTTGATATTTTGTTCGAATACCATTTTAATTTTTATCCATCATTTTAATATTTTATCCCAATATAATATAACATGGTAATCTTTAGATAGGTATTTGATGTGTAACAAATTATTCAATGAAATAATTTATTTAAAGAATAAATACAATGTAAAATCAAGGGGTGTTACATTCAACCCCCATAAAATTTTACACTCTAAATTTCATTACTCTGATGAAGAAAATGCTAGTACTTCTGAATCATTAAATATTTAGGTTCCCACATTTCTTTTAAAATCAAATGGTTACTCCTTAGAACATTAACTACTTCAGTGTTCTTGTTTCACAGTACATTTTCCCTAAGATCTATAATTTATTCTAGTTATTCCTCAAAATATATTCCATGTTATGGTTACACCACATTTGAGATGAGTACATGAGAAGGGTTAGTAATGTGCTTCATTAACAGTGATGCATGAAGAATATCATAGAATTGGGAGAGGTTTAGTGGAATTGACAGACAATAAACTATTGTCCATATGTGATCAAGGATTTTAAGAGGCCCAATGTATCTGGGACTCAACTCTCACTACTTTGTATGTCCCACAACCCTATTATATGATAATTTTTTGTGGAATAATTTGTATCCAATAGTTTTTACTAAATGGATTGAAAATTTATTATCTTTTCATTAGAAACAACTGTTATTATCTTTTTTTGATCTCCAATATTATCTGAATATTATTTAA
Organism: Viscum album; assembly: GCA_963277665.1. Taxonomy (NCBI): domain Eukaryota; kingdom Viridiplantae; phylum Streptophyta; class Magnoliopsida; order Santalales; family Viscaceae; genus Viscum; species Viscum album. The sequence continues at coordinate 282,564,321 of OY728153.1, read as the reverse complement.
TTACTCACTTATTCCTATACATAGCTTCATAGGGTTTCATTTGAACTATAGAACGGGAACTATTGTTATATTATAACTCTTCCAAGGGAAGGTGTTCACCACAATCCCCTTTAAATCCATTGAATTTGATCTTAGTATATCCTTAAATGTTTTTTTCTTTTAGATTGACTATCAACATAAAGATGATAAGAAGTGATGAAGCAAATATCTTTATACAATGATTATTGAATATATGAATATAAATTTTATGTAATCATTGGGTCTGAGTCAAATATAATTAAGAGTGGAAATCCATGCATCATTACCATATATTTTATGTATATCTGGTCAAGTATAATCTAGTGATAAATATTCTATAATCGTAATGAAATGCCTTTACTTTATATAGTTATCTTATACACCATGAATGGAATTATTTCCATTTAGAATTCTAGGAAATTCCTACATCAAATTCCATGGTGATGTTACGCCATTTGAAAATTGTTTTGGTTAATGGTTACAATATCGAAACATAATTTTTTCATTGTACATTAACTTGTTTTAATCTAAAGCAAGTTGAAACATGCTCTTGAACCCATTAATTAATGTTTTACACTAAAAAATATTCTTGATATCTTTACATATATATTTTCTTACATAATGGATGAATAATGTTTTATTATGTTCATCATCTAAAAACACCTTCTTCAATTTTGGTGTTAATGGATCTTTTATTCATTTATTGAATCTTTTAATTAGATAATTTCAAAATTTTAACTCTATAATACTTCATACCTTCTTCATTATCTTCCTTTTGTGCCTCCATGAACTTCATGTCTGCAAATTGTTATCATTCATATTATAAAGAACAGATTTATCCCCTTTCTCACATTATTTCATTGAATATACATTGAAGATCCAGGAATATTTTGTATCATTTAATCATAATCATGGATAAGGTAGAATGATATTTCAATATAAAAGTATCAGTAACCATGATATTTTCCCATGGTGGTAATGTATCAAGTATTCATAGTCATGGATCAACTATGAACATCCCCTTTAATGCATAATCAACACATATTGTGTGAATATATGTGTTTGTATATTGTAACTAGTATACAATTCAGACTTTTCAATATATTTATAATGCCTCTACATCATCGTAGAAAATTATATTTTCATTAGATAAAAAGCATTATTTTTTTTATCATGATTCTTTAATTTTTGCAAGGAATAGTATTCCCCCATGTAATTTAAAAAAAGTACATGTCTTAATACCTTATTTTATATATCAATATATTTAAAACCCCTTCTCCATTATAGGTTAGTGTGAGTATAGTTTTAGTGACCAACCATTTCTTGATCTCCTTGAAATTTTCTCTACTTTCATCTATCTATAGAAACACGACTCCCTTATGGGTTAACATGGTTATTATATTTGATATCCATGAGAAATTTAGAGTAAAGCATTGAATTCATATATCCAATCTAATAAAACCACCAACCATTGTTTTAGTAGTTCACTAATTCCAGTATTCAACCACCTCTATCATTTATGGGGATATAGATAAACTGTCATATATGATTACATGACCAAAGAATAATAATTTTTATAGCCAAAATTAACATCTTCTTAAATTTTGAATAAAATTTCCCCTTTCTAAATATTTATATGACATTATTTTTATGATATTAATTATCCAACATTATCGTGAAATATATGTGAATATTATCTATAAATAATACTACAAATTGATCAAGGTAATCTATAAAGACACTATTTATCAAATCCATGAATATAAAAAGGGGTGTTTTTAGCCTAAATGGAAACATAATGAAGTTATAGTTTTGATAAATTATATAAAAGGATTTATTACATATAATGTAGTGAATAAACCATTATAACAGAGGTGAATAAGTATAACCACTCAAATATATAGTTGATTCAATAATTTCAGATAATAACCATTATAATAGGGATATATAGTTTAATTGGTTCTCCTATTTATATCCCTTTTTAATTAAAGTGTTTGATGTCATATTCCACAATTAATCAATTCATTTTCCCCTTTAATTAAATTTCCTCTAATATTCATCTCACATTATTAACTTGTAAAAAAATTAATTTTCCTTTTTCAAGGGGTTTATTCTAAGAGTTTCAAAGAAGCCCCATTTTCCTATTCATATAATTGAAACCATGTGAATAATGGGAGTTTATGATTTCTATTTCAACCTTGATAACACATCTGAAAATATCTCCATATCTATAGAAGATCCTTTAGGATGTTTTTGTAACATATTTTGAAATATTTGTCAACATATATTGTGGTAAATTTTTTTCAAATATATTTAAACGAGTTACTGAAATAGATATCAAGGTTTACCTTATGAGGTTAGTTAATATTTCTATTGAGATACTATGTGAGGTGAAATAAGTTCCCTTGACAATGTTTGGAAACACTCCCAATGTCAGATGAACTTCATCAAATATCAAGTTTCTAACATCGTAAAGGTTTTCAAGATCAAATCTATTGTTCTAAAAAATTTTATATAGATATATGGACAGTTATTTCTCTAGAAAAAACAGAGCTAATCTCATGAAATTTCACAATTTCATCAGATTGACATTATTTTATGTTATCAAAAATGATATTTACAAAAACTTTAGATAGAGAGGTATTAAAAAGGTTTTGTATCGTTTTTTCATTAGTTTCATAATGGTACATTTAGTGTTTTAAGGGTTGTGTATTGGTTTATGTAATATAAGAACGTTTTTTTAAGTGTCAATCTCATCATTCCTTATATATGGGTAGTATTCCAAATATGTAATGTTAATTGAAGTCCATTGGCTCATGATACATTATGGACTATGGATAGTGTTATGAGACGAGGTTTTTTAAGAATATAATGATTATAAAGATTATAAACAGCTATAAAATGTGTAATAATTCCATAGTGGAAGAAGTATATTGATGTAAAAATATTGGTGTTTGTATGGTAGTATAATGTTAAAGTATAAATTTTGTCCAGAAAAATATGTTGATGAATGTTACCAGATGATGTAGAGACACTATAACTAGATAAAGAAGGATTTTATGGAATAATTATTTAAATGTGGAAATAATGTTGTCAAAATTCCAATGAATTGAGTGAACCAGATAGAGGTAGAAGTAGAATATCATTAAATCTATAAGGTCGAGTTTGGAATGTTATGTTTATAAGTCGTGTTCCATCATACAGATAAACATTACAAAAATATTAACAATCTCATCGGAGGTACATTTACATAGAGTAATATCGATATGAGTTTTTTAAATTCAATGAGTTTTTGATAATTAATTATGTACATGAAAAGATATTTCCATCAAATTAGATGAATTGAATTGAATAATGAGAATTCAAATAGAATAGTTCACTATTCAGATAAAACGTATATATTCATCATATATATAATTAGTGTACCAGACACATAATCTTTAGATAGATTATTTTTTAGAATCATTTAATAACATTTTAAATCCCATAAATAATGACTTTCTATTGAGAAATCTATGTTCATTTATCTAAAAATATATAAAAATATTTATTACCTTTCATAATATTGAGGATAGGAAAATTAAATGAAGTTTTTAGATGTGGAATTTTATATAAGATTCAATAGTACTCTGGACGGATAAAGAAGCTTCCAGTGAAATTAAGAGATGCTGGAAAATGATGTTGTGGTTTTCCTTTTCTACTACAAGTGCACCTATAAAAAGGGTAAATTTAAAGGGTAGTAGGTGAAAATTTATTGTGTGTTATTAATTTTGAGTCATAGAGAAAAATTTTCAGATCAATATATCGGATGAAGATCCAAAATCCAATGATTGAATAGTGAGTCTTTACAACATGTTTTTAATGTTGTTTATGTTAAAGAACATTGTGAAGAGGTGTAGTGAGAAGTGTTATTGGAAAAAATTTCCATTCAAATATATTTTACATAGTCATCTATTTCAATATACTAGGTAGAGATAGTATCAGATGAAACCTTTGAGTAGGTTGTATGGTATATTGGTTTTGTTCATCAGACAAAACACTGAACCAGAGGTGTAGGTAGTGAGTTTCACCGAACATGGTATACCAGATAATGGAAGTGTGATCCATGAAAATATTTTTTTCCATATTTTCTGTCATAGAATTTCATTATTGGGAGTATTTTGAATAAATTTTAAAAGTATAATAACTCCAACAAGTTATAATGGTTAATTTATAGGGAATTTAAATTTTAAAATATCACCATTGATTTAACCCCCTCTTCAGTGCAAGTCATGATCCTAAGGAGCATCAATTAGTATCAGAGTTATGATTTCCCTTTTTATCATTCTTGTTGAAAATATAAAATCATTTTTAATATAATTTGTATTACTAATTTAGATGGATATAATTATTATATTTGGAAAATAATATAATGATATCATATAAATAATCTAATATCATTGAGGTAATTGATGCAGCTGTTGTTGGGTTTCCTCCAATAAAGAAAAATGATACTATGATATTATCAGACAAAATCAATATTGATGTTGATGTGAATATTGAAAGTTTTATTGTAATTAATTTTTCATAAAATGTGTTATTTAACATGATGCATCTGAAAAGAGCTAAGAAAAATTTATAAAAAGACAAATCTATATTCAAAGTTAATATCAAAGTAAAGGAAGAAAAGCTACACATTTGGTGGAATAATTTTCATGACATCAGAATGAGAAATGATGAAACTATTGATTAGTATTTCACCTTAGTAAATGAATTTGTTTGCAGACTCAGATGATTCAAAGATTTCTTGTAATGTTCCACCATTTTTAAGAAACACTTGATAAATTTTCCAGATAGGATTTATTCAAGATTTAAAATTTCTAATCCAAAAAATATTTATCTTTTTATGAATTATAGTACAATCATATTATATATGAGATGAAGAAAGCTCCAACATTAAAAAAAGATCAATGATGAAATGAATTTTGAATCTATGTGATATCTTTAAATCCAATATGTCATTCATAATATTTTTTTTCAATAGTGATTTTGAATATTAGAAGAATGACGAAATGAATGAAAAATAATAACATCTCTAATCTCCAAAAATTACCAGAAAAGTATAGTAATGTATGGACATGAAATACCACTTTATTGCATCTAGGGAAGAAGAATTAGAAAATATTTTGTGAATATTTCTATGAATAAATTTATTTAATATGACAATGATTTTTAAGAAAAACGTTAGTCGATGAAATTGAAAAACAATTCTATAGAATATAATAAATCTATTAAGAGTAAGAAACATTACAACAGAATCAATATAAGAGGTATTTTGAGTAACAATTTTGAATATTATTTTATTAAATATTGTTCATCTTAATTTAAAGAAATATAGTTGGTTAAAACAATCTTTTTCAATGTGGTGAATAAAATAAGATTCCTAAAATAGGGTATAAATATAATGTGAAGAATCATGTTGAAATATCAGATGAGAAACAAAACATGTGGATTATCTTTAGAAAAACACCTAATATCATAAATAAATTATAATATTGAATAAATAAGATAATAAATAGAATTTATGAAATAAATATATTCATAAAAGGGTTATTTGTTCATGAATGAAATTAAAAACCTCAAACTGAATGTTGTAGAACAAGGAAATATAGTGGAATATCATGGAAAGAAACTTGCAACTAATGAATAATATGATTCTAAAAAAATTATACTTCTTTAGAAAAAATTTCCTTATTAAATATGAATGAATATTTCAAGAAGGCTGGATAGGTAAAGGATGTAAAATATCAAGTTGTTGTTAAAACTAATTCCCAGAATAATGTGAAATATACACCCACTAAATGTAAAGAATAATATGATCTTATAAACCATGAAGTCATTAGAAAAATTATTCAAAAAAATTTAATTGATATAAAATTTGATAATTATATTACATCTATATAATTTAGAAACAAACTATGAATATAAGGTTCCACATGCCTAAGGAAATCATGTGCTAAAAATAATGTTAATCCTTAATGACATTTCTATAGGGAAATATCATTCTTCCAAAGAAGAGTGAGATTTAATAGATATTATTTGTGAGGTGGTATATATTTCCACAAGACATATAATTTTTTAGAAAACATGTCTATTAATCGAAATATTTATGAAGGGGGGGGGGGATAAACAGTAGAAGACAATAGAGTAACATTCCTAAGATGTATAAAGAAATAAATGAAAAAATGTTCATATGCTAGGAATCCTCATTTTAAAAATTGGTTTGATTTCCTTGAAGAAGGATTTGGAATATGTGACCAACCATGTCACTTTATGGAAGAATGTATAAAAATACTTCCATGACAAGTTTCCACGTAATGAAAATAAAAAGATGTTGTAAAAAAAAGAAATTGTGAAAGTAGATTTTGTTTTTGATACAACAGCAATAGGTAGAAAAAATGATAGATTATTTGTTTTTTTTGTTAAATACACATGATAGGTGTTATGAGAAATATGAAATATTTTATTTATCTTAATGAGGGATCAGTTTCTTTTAGAAATAATAGTTACTTAAAAATTAAAATAATTTGAACAATTATAATTGAAGCTTAGAGACTAATGTTGACGGTAGTTTTATATGATAATCGGATGACATATAACATACTAAGTGTTAGCCAACATTGAATGTATGGTAAAGATGTTCTCATAATGAAATATTTATTTATCATCAAAATTTTAAAATATGAAAAATTCATTATTATGGGAGAAGAAAAAACATCAAAATTCATCAGATTTTAGATATTTATAACTAATTGTACATAATTGTTGAGGATTAAAATAATTTGTAGAATCTGAGACTCAAGTATCATGGTTGAAAAAACATGATCACAAATTCTATAGTAATTTATCTTAAAATTTACCACTGCTAAAAATTAAAGATGATGTCTTTTTAATTCATGACTGAATGTGAAGATAGTTAGTAGAAGACATAAGAAAGAATAAATTCAATCCTTGGACCCCTTGAGCTCATTCACTATTACCTTTAAGGAAAAATGAGAAATAAATCAACTAAATGATATTTTTAACATCATTACATTCATTATTTAATTCACATTCATGACCAACATAATGTTCTTAAAACATAAATAAGATATTTTTCAAACGATTATATATTTCATATGGGATGTTGAAATATATATGGTTTCATATATATTGAAAATGAGAACTAAAAAAGGAATAGATTATATAAGAATTTTTTTCAAAGTCTATTCTATGAAACATTGATACAAGAACAATTAAATTTCATTATAAATTCTATAGTAAAATAGAGTGGTGGAAATTTGAAATAAATGTTTAATGGGAATGGGAATAATTATGCTGGATGAATATAAATTTCTATGTTTTTCTATAGAGAAGGGGTTATTACTATTGTTCATATAAATATCATATTTTTTCCATAGTCAGAATCTATATTCAGTCCTACTATAATTTGGTTTTATAAAAAACCTTTCAATGAAATACTATAATTATTTGGGGATTACATACATAATTATGATAAATTCTTGTTCATGGAATGTTTGATAAAAAGTATTAGGATTGAATTTTTTTTGGTTCATCACCATATGAATGAAGATACAATTGTTGGATCAAAAATATTATAAAGAGGTTCATTCATATGATGTGAAGGTTCTTGATAATCAAAACTCATCAATAAAAGTCATTTAGGTTTTTAATGTAGATATATTGTTTCTTTCCAATTAAGATAACGTATTGGATTATGAGAACCAAGAATAATATGTATAAGATGAGTCAGATGAATCTTGTGCTGATATAAAATGAGACCGTCAAAAAATATCCATAATTTCATACCAAAAAAAATTAGATCAAGTTGGACAAAATCATTAGAAATTAGAAAGTTCATGTCTAGTCAAGAAGAAATCTGATATTTAATAAAGGGATGTCGCTAATCTATTAGGTGGAACCATAATTATTTTAAGAGTCATTTGAACATAAACTGTGAAAAAATTAGATGAATGAGAGTTATATATGGTTTTAAAAATTACTCCTATGAAATTTTTCCATGCCCAATAATAAATAATGTTATAGGAACAAAGTGGAAATTCAGAAAAAGAGTAAAAAACATATAGAAATATTATGAAACAAAGAATTACATGTTTTCAATGGTTACTAGTAGGTGAAAGGTATTGATTTTGAACAATTATCTTTCCATGTTGTGAGATTAAATATTATAAAAATGTTCATGGATGTTATTGTACATCATTAATACAAAGTGTCTCAGATGGATGCTAATTTATATATTTAAATCATGAAATTACAGATTATGTTTACACTGAGAAACCTAATTGTATATTATTTATAAATATGGAACAATGGTTTATAAATTGAAGAATGATTTATATAATTCATAATACTCCAGTATTTGTAATTTCCTAAAGTATTTTAAATTTTATAAAGTAAAAGATGATAGAAACTTATATATGAAGGATATGAACTAGGTTACATATGTTTTATTTATTTGTTTTTCTAAAAAAAGTACAAAAGATATGAAAAATTATTGTGAATTTTTTTAGAACAGCAGAACAAAAATTTTAAATGTCAATTCTTAGAGAATTAACATTATTTATTGTCTCATAAATTTAAAATATGGAAAGATATGTACTTAAATAATGGGAAAATATTTCCATGGGGTTTCTATAAAATTTAAGTATGGTGGCTTTTGAATAACGTTCTTCTATCATTAATATTATAATGATGTTGAGTGAAGAAGAAGCTGGGAAAATTTTGAATCAAAAAGACTTCGAGAAGATGATAGAAAGATCTCTCTACCACATAGTTTCATGGACCATGATTTTTTTACCATTAATATATGTGATTTATTTAAACAATATCCTAGGGATTCACACATGATTTCATCTAGAATAATACTCAGGAAAGTTTAAGGAACATCATCTAATGTCACGTTTTATAAAACAATTAGTGACATGAATATTATATGATACAATGATATTAATTATGATTCAAATTATAATGAGAGAAACTAAAAATTAAAAGGAACTTTTTTCTTGGTACAATATTGCATGATCTGTTACAGATAGAATTGTTTTTTAAAACCTTTAGTAAAATGGAAGAATACTCTGTTCCCACCACCAAAATCTTGTTTGAAAATGATATGGATAAATCTTCAGAAAAAATATTGGAGATAGAATATTATAAAATAATTTATATTTATTTTTGATAAATAAAGGTCCAATTAACATTCCATAAATCATTTACAACATTCAATGTAAAAAGATATTAATATTGTGTTTCATTTTATCTAACAAAAAGTTAGATGTAGAGATTTAATGATTGAGTATATTCCCACCATTTACCACCCTTGTGATTTTTTCACCAAATATACACCATTGGAATGATTTGAAGAAATGGTGTTGGAAATACATGTTCAACCTCTACCAATGACTTCATAAATTTATTCGGGAAATTCAAATATCATTTTGTGGATTATGTTTTCAATAAGAGATAGTAAGTAAAGTTTTTTATTAATGATTCCAACTTTTTTTATTATAAATAAAACAATTTTGTAATCATAAATAGATAGAGAGATAAAACTAAGGGGTTTATAATATCATGTCCATAAAATTACTAATCATAAAGGGATATAATTCTTTCAAAACCCATTCATTATTCAGTGGAGTTGATTGAGTAAATTTTCTATGATAAAGAATGTTCTTTGGTAAAAATCTGAGAATATATTTTTCAAAAATAATTGAAAATTTGTAGTCAATATTTTTAGAAAATTCAGGGATATATATTTAAGAATATTTGTAATGTTTTTTAACATGTTTTTTAACACAATGTTTTGTTAATGATTTTCTTAAACAAGTGAAAAAAGTATTTCTAGATATTTTAAAAAAAGTTTTGCCTAAGAAGGTTTGAAAATATTTATAACAAGTAGTAGAAATAAGAAAAGGATGTTTCCTTAATTATGATAGAAAATTACCCTAAAGTTAGACGATGCAAAGATGATCTCATGTACCAAAAATCATAATGTTCTTCATGATACATGAAGATGTTTTTCACTTTCATATAATGATATAAGTAAATCAATTTCATCGTAAAAAATAAAAATTATATTATTGAATTGAAAAATGTCATCAGATAGACAAGATAAAAAGATATCAAAAAATATATTTATAAGAATATTGTTTTGAGTGGGATTAAAAATGATTCATTCTGTTTCATCATCAGTTTTTAAGGGTAAAAATATAGTTTTGAAGCCATCTATAATGTATATGAAGCATATAAAAGTTCACATAATGGTAAATCTCATCATGTGTTGCATAATGGTACTATTACCAATGAATAAGGAAAACTATATTCTAGTGGATCAAGACACTGAATGGCACATGGATGTTGTTACCAAACAAAGAGTGGAAAAAATTTGATGATGACTGTGTTTGTACACAGTTATTCAAGTTGTAGGATGTCCAAAGGGATAATAAGTACAATAGTGTGAAAATATTGTTGTTTTTATAGAATTACTATGTTGAAATGAAAATTGTAATTAGAAAAACATATTTCACAATGTTACCAGACAAGGTAGGGATGTTGTAATATGAGAGGGATATCTTTTATGAAGGATTTATTTAAAAATTCTAAAAATGTTATCATAATTACCATGACATGATTTCACCAAATAGAGGTAGATAGTGAAAAATAATTGCTTCTGAAATAATGATTATTGAAATTTATATTAAAAAGTCATGTCCCATAATATAAATAAACCCTGAAAAATTGTTAAAAATGTCATTGGATAGACATTTTCATGATGTTACAATGGGATGAGTTTTGTAAATGTGTGGAGTTTTTGCTATGGAAGGGTCAACCATATGATATCATTCCAACACATTTTCTGATGAATATAAGATAGAGATAATGAAAAGATAATTTTTCACTAGTTAGATAAATAGAGGATATTCAATGAATAAAGAATTAGTGCACGAAACACACATTTACTAGAAATAGAATCGTTTTTTATGATTTTCATTACTTTTTAGTGCCTATCAATGATTATGTGATGATGGGAATCCAATAATCATTAATAAATAATGGTTTAGAAATATTGAATAAGTAATTTACCACTATGGTTATCGAAAATTGTAAAATTTTGTAGATATTAATTTTTCTATATGATTCAATAATAATCCATAATTCAACAGAGTCTTACAATGGAATTCATATGAGAAGGAAAATGAAATTTACTTCACTTATTTTCTAATATGAGTTCACCTATTAAAAAAGAGTTCAAGTATAGTATAGGGTGTCTATGATTCATGTGTGTCAGAAAATCGAAGAACTATAGAAATGGTATGAGGTAAAGATACCAGATGAAGATCCAATATTAAATGTTTGAATTGGTAATGCTTCTAAATAGGTTATGCATTAGATGAAGTTGAAGAACACTAGATAGTGGATTATTTAGATGTGTTACCAAATATATTTTATAATAATATATATTTTATCGAGTTTTCAGTAATATTACACTAGAAAGATATAGTATTGGGTATATTTTTCAAGTAGGATGTGAGGTGCAACAGTTTTGTTCATATTATATAATATTGAATCAGATGCATAGTTAGTGAGGTGCACTGAATGATGTATCCAAACAAAGGTAGAAAAAACCTCATTAATATTTCATTACTTGGTTTGTTTTATTATCATTTCATTCTTGTGAGTTTACTATATAATTTGGATAAGAATAATTATTATAAAAACATACTGGGATAATTTATTGAGAATTTAAATTATTGAAGAACACCACTTATTCAAGCCCCCCCCCCCCCATCTCAGTGGTTCTCATCATCCTAATGAACCTTTTATACAAATGTCAGATACAACAGACACTATTTGAAATAGTGATTTAAGATAACAAGAAAATTGATTTTACTTTCAACATCCATTATAAAACCAAAATCCTAGCTTAAAAGTATTTTTATGTTTTTCTCGTATTTTATGATGTATTCCTCATCCTTTTGATTAATCTAACTTAATTCCATCTCCAATTTAGTTAAAAGTGTTCCACAAAAGTATTTATTGAAAAAATAAAATTGAACTCTTAATTTTATATCATTTTTATTTCATTATACAAGTTTATATTCCAAATTAATATATGAAATTTATCAACCACACTGTCTTAATAAAAAATAAATAAAACAACTATTTCAACAACTATGTACTAGAGAATAAAAATATTTTTTATATTATATTGATCCATTTCTCAATCATAATTGGGTTCAATGTTTAACTAAATGAGGGTGTCAATTTCAACAATGTCTCGTGCAATGTGTTTTCCTTATTTGATGTGTTATAAGGATCAAGATTAATCATGTTATTATTTATATCATGGGATATTTTGGTGAGAATTGTCATGATATTTTTGACTTTTTCTTCTATCATGGTTTGTTTCCCATTTCAATAATCATTCCATTGTTGATCATAGTCATTGTTAATTTAATTACTCCTAATTTTATCCATTTAAAACACCAAAATGTTAGGATTATTATCAATAAATTAAGAAAATTAATGAAATCACGAGAGATATAAACTTATACATAATATGTTCTAAATTATATGACCTTAATTTAAACAAAATGCATTTTAATTTCATCTTATAAACATATTTTATATAGTCCAATAGTGGATTGGGTTCATTCCCATATCCCATAAATGTTATATCATGATTAATAAAACATTACTGAATGCATTGAATAGATGTATAACTGGGATCCAACACATCATATAAGGAAAACTATATATATGTTAACCACATGTGTTTGAAATAATTCATAATTCCATCTTAGTTAATGTAACCCATAATATGAAATGAATTTTATAAAAACATCTAAAAGAATTTTTTCATAAGGAATACAGTGAAGTAATGTGGATGATATCATTAGATAACATTTCACATGATGAATAATAGTCATCAAGTGATTTTTTTAGACAAAAGATACTTTTCGAGGAGCGTTAAAATTTACCTGAGAAAGAAGAGAAAAGACAATTTACATTATTATACCATTAATTTGAAAAAAATTATTTCTAAAAAAGTGAATATAATTTTATTTAGAAAAAACAAGAAAATAAAATAGTTATTTTATTTAATTAAACTGAAAAATCTGATAAGAAAATTTGTTCATACAGAAAATTTTGAAATAGGTTATTCTTTTTACACTTTTCTAAAGAATATCAAGTTCGGTAGGAAACAATCAAACTAAAATGTTAAAATAATATTCCATCTCTAAAGCTTTTGAATTCCATCCAAATATAACTTAATCAATCATGTAATAAGATAAATTTATGTATATAAAAAATATGAAAAATGTGGTTATCCAAGAGAAAGATTCCAGACCAAAGGGAGAAGATATGGTTGAATCATTTTAAAAACATATTTTTGGTTGATTCTTAAACCATATGGAAGTTAAATAGTATGAATATAGTTTATATTCAAGAATTAATGTATGATAATAAAATATATCAATTGTAGAGATAATAATGTATTATTTCTTTAGATGGAAGTTCAAACATAAACAATATAGATTTCAAAATAATATTGGTAATGAAACCCTTATATTCTTTCCGAAAATCAATGATCTTCATTTAACCTCATTTATAGTAAATATAAAAATATTAATCACTTATTTAGAACCATATTATTATCTATTACATTATATACTAATAAAATATAGTCACTCTATAAACACACATGTCAATTAGTTATTGTATATTTTTTATTATCTGATGTTATTGTTTATTATTGTTTCATATAGGTTTCAAAATGGGGATGTCGCATCTCATTTATATATACTAGTTTCATATTAAATGGATGGGTATGTTTCTTGATAATGGAATCTATGATGTGCATGTTTTTTGTTATTTACTAATAAAAATATGTTACTTTATAATGAGAATTTATTTTTTCACACATACATAACCACATTCATAACAAGATATAATATTTATTATTTGTATTACAATAATTAATTTCATGAAACTCATTTATTATGTAAATATTGAAGAATATACACGATCATTATTTTATGTGGTTGAACTAACACAAACAAGAACATGTGATGCTAATAAATGATTCATAATATAGTGTTATATAAAAGTATTATCATTTCCTTGGAATCTTAATTATATTAATATAATATCATTAAATTTAATATTTATATTTATGACTACATTTTTTGGGAATGTAATTGTAAAATATATTAAAAACCATGGTACTTAATTTGATGAATTCTCTCCATCTTTATATGATCACCTTCGAGAAAAAGGATTTAGGCTTCCTTCATGGTACCAGATGCTAATAAAAATCAATGAAGGATTTATGATAATGAAAAATCATAGATATTAGAGAAAAATCTAATGTATTGAGTGGTTTTGGAAGGGTATAGGATTGTTCCATTTACTGGTGACTTCTATGTTGAAATTCAATAATTTTTCATTCTTTAATATATATGGTTTTCATTAGGGAAATATAAAAATTTGATAATGATAATGATGGGTCTCACATCACCTCATTAAAAAAATATATAAACAATGTTTAACGATATTTTAATGATTTTAAACCTTTTTAAACCACACGAACCTTATTTTACAATAACATGGTAATTCAATTTTCACCTCAGTAACTTATTTTTATTCTTAAAAACATGTAATTTACATACTTAACTAATTTAGACACGATGCTAAAAAATTTAGTCTCCATTGAATATTATTAATTTTTTAAATATTATAAATTTTAATTTTTATGAACAATATTATATATATATAAAAAATTCAATTTATAAGAACAATAAGTGTTACTTATCTTATTTATAAACAATTAATAATTAAATAAGTGTGAATATATTTGTTATATATTAAATCATTAAATTAAATCATCATTTAAATGTGTTACAATTGTTTTATTAATGAAAAAATATAGAATATAAAACAAACAGTACATTGAAAAATATCATTTGTTTACGTTAAATAATTTTACCCTCAAACCCTAAAAATTAAATATTATTTTTAAACTTAAATTACTATTAATATATTGGTATTAAAAAAT
Organism: Viscum album; assembly: GCA_963277665.1. NCBI lineage: Eukaryota > Viridiplantae > Streptophyta > Magnoliopsida > Santalales > Viscaceae > Viscum > Viscum album. The sequence goes on along the minus strand of OY728153.1, from coordinate 282,549,188 downwards.
TCCTTGAATGTTATAGACAAATAAAATAGTTATTAATAATAATCATAATTATAATATGTAAATCAGAAAAATATATTTTTACAATAAAATATTCTAAATATATATTTATTTCATTATGTAATTATATATTATTTATGAGTTATATTATTTTAAATTAGATGCTAACTATTAAACACAACTTCATTATATATACTAAATATATAAATACACAATGAATATATATCAATTTTTTTCAAAGAACGATATTAAATGATTGTATATCTAATGACCCTATATGTAAAATTAATTATATATATATATATTAACTGGCATATCTAAAATCATTCATCCTATTTTCTTCCCTCTTAACATGTCTCTTATAATTCAATTTTTTCCATTTTTTCCATATATACCATCATGTTTATGATCTGTATGAAAAACCAAGAGGATGTTGATTCCATGTTTTTATTATTTTTATTTAATTTTAAATTTATTCTACATGTACTTTTATTAATGAGGTTTCGTATTGTACTCTCATGATGTATTAATGTTTATCATTCAATGTTATATTTAATCTCAATAAAATTTATGATGGTTCATTTTAGTTCATTGTTTCATGCGAAATAATATATTTAACACAATATTAATTTTATCGAAAAATACAACAAAAACATGAAGTGTTATAGATATTCTCAAATTCTTCCAAGATATAAGATAACCATGATTCCCTGAAATTAATTTCTTTTACATAGATAGTAAAAATTTCCCCTCTATTATATTAACTATATTTAATCTTATGACTCTTATCAAAACCTTTTCTAGTAGGGATTAAATAAACATGTTGTGAACTCTCCCATTGGATTTAATATTATTCTTGTCAAGAAGATTATTGGATGTCTCGTAATTTTAGGAGATGGATACTATTCATGGGGGTTTCAAGAATATCCAAGACATGTGATAACAGATATAAAACCATCCCCACATTCCATATATATAATCCTAATCCATTAAATATTTAAAATATGTTATTTTTTAAATTATCCTTTGAATATCTGTCAATCAATGATATAAATGAAAACCAACATAGATCATTAAGAATACTTGTAACATTTCAATCAATGATTGAAATAAAATTAATATTCATAAGAAAGATTATTTTACTACCACTACTAGGGTTGAGTCATTAGTGAATATAAAACACTAAATATAAATTACACATTACTCCATCATTCATTAGTATTATTGGGCCTCAATGGAAGTGATGATATTATGAGAGATATAGTGAGAAAGAACACACAAAATGAACGATTTAATACAATATGATTCAAATCATACTGTTAAGTGGACGATCTATAGTGTGAAATGGATTTAATCCCACATCCCTCATTACCATATTATTACTAATAAGAAAATGGAATAGAGTATGTATTTTTTATTGAACTCCCCAATAAGAAAATAATTAACATCACCAACAGATCAATCGATCATTTATTCCCTGAGCATACGTTGCTCAATAATTTAAGGCACTTATGAACCTTTGTTTTTCATTAAATTCAAAAATAAAATCTTTTTGGAATGAGTGGATGCTTATATGATACATTTCCCTCTTTGAACATCATAATCACTCACCTCTTGATGTAGTAATGTGATCCTTATATTAAATGATCATACATTTATTGTGGTATGGAAACTGGCCTTGTGGCACATTTCTTAGATACCATATATATTAAAAATACATCCAAGAATCCTTGAAAACTATTTTCAAATGGAACAATGAATTATGGTGTAGAATAAATGTTTTCTCCTATTATCCTCAATATATTGTGGTCATATTTTTTTATGGCTAGGTACATTTCATGTCAATGTACTTGATTTCATTAAACCTATTATAGCATTGGATTTTATTGGACTTTCCATTTATCAATAATCAATCCTTTATGGATATAAAAACATTATTACATCATGAACTGTTTTGGTTTCCAAATATTAAAATATTAATAACATTCTATTATGATCATCATGAAGAAAATATCTCACTACAATTCTTCTAGTATGGTATGCACGACCCAACCTCTTGTACTATGGTTTGACTCTATTACATATAAAAAAATCCTACCATTACTCATATCAATCAAATAAAAACCAAGACAATTAAAACATGAGGTATCTACATCAGATTATTACTCTTATTTTTGTAAACCCCTATATGTAAAACCCAATTTCATCACATTGTTATTTACTCCAACTCAGAAAAAATTCATTTCTTTGCATCATCACTCAAGTTCAAAGAGCCTCCAACTCATATACGATATTTTTTTATTAAATACTGTCGTGGTATATATTATATTAATTTGGAGATATCTATTTTTTAATAATATTGTAGTTTTAAATTTTAAATATCACTTTAATTGAGATATTGTTGAATATTTGATATGTTTTGGTGAGTGTTACAGCTCTATGAATTTCATAATGAAAATGTTTTTTTGTGATAAAACAGTCAATGTTATGAGATTTAATTTTTCTAATTATTTCTTGTACAAAATTTTCATATTAATTTAAATAAATAATTATTTTTAATGTGATTTTGATGATTTTTTTTAATTTCTTCAAAAAAATATTTTTTTAATTACCCAATTTTTAATATGTTTGAACATTATTTTTGTGGAATTTTTTGTACTTTTAATTTGGATGTTCTAATTTTCATCTTCAATTATTTATTTTCTCTATCATTAATTTTATTTATTTTATATCAATAATGGATAGATAGGACATTAAATAAAATGAACATGTGGTCACATCATTTACCCCAAGACGGAAGTTATCCAACTACAAGGAAGCCACCATGGTCGATTGATATACTCAGCATGAAAATTTTAAAAAATTACAGAACATACTTCAAAAGGAAATTCCAAGCTACCATGAACTTTGTCATGACCTGTACCAAGGGGCCCCTATCGTGACTACCCCAAGATGACCTTCTATAGTCTATATGCTCATGAATAGCACCGGAAAGGCATATCCCAGAAAGGGAAGGCATTTACTTTAAACGTGTACACACAATGGTAAGGAGAACTACACAAAGCTAACCACGAGGGAATGAAAGGTAATAAAACTACCACAAAGTACCACCAATAAGAGTAATGTGTGTAGACTAAATGTAAAGGGTCCATAATACAAGACCAACTGAATGGAAAGTACAACAATAGAAGTACATGTTCTAGAGGTAATCCACAGAGTAACCTACCTGAAGGGTAGGTACAACACTCCGCCGGATGTAACTATAGCACACTACATCTATCGATCCACCACTCAACACCGTCCAGTCCTAGATCCCCATAGTCCCTGTCAAGGTTGTTCATCTTCTGCAAAAGACACAAAAGGTGTCGGCGAAACCCGTACATGGGTGAGTATAACAATAATCAGTAGGGACCCAGAGACCCTCAAATGTCTCTCCGAAATCCACGTTGGAAAACAACACAAATGAAATACCACACATGTAATACCACGGAGAAAGATCTCAAACACATTTCAAAAAGTAAAATATATAGCTCACACAATGTATAACTTATGTAAAGAAATAAATATGATTAGTCCCAACGCTATATCATCTTATTCTATCGAGAGACTCGACTGCTGATCCATACAAGGTCTCTAGGTGCTCAACTACACAAGATCGCTAGGTGCTGACCCACATGGGATCACTTGGTACTGATCCACTAAGGATTACTAGGTTCTGACCCCCAATGGATCTCCACTTGCTGACCCACATAGGATCTCTAGGACCTGACCTTCACAGGATATCTATTCTTTCGTCACATCACAGTTTGGCACTAGAATCCCGCACTTTGCACGTTTGATTTTCAGGTGGATCCCCTCCGCAAGCCATTGGTTGTACCTAAAACCCCATGTATTTCCACATATAGTAACCCCAAAGCATTGTTTCATTATAAGGGTCCCAACATAATTGATGGCCTGTCGTTAGAATGAACAGTCTCTAAGCTATAGGTTTTTTAGTAAAAAGGTTCAGCTTGGATTCAAGTCCGATCTAACTAGGCCATATGACAACTTCTTTTGAATCTCACATAGAGTATCTCAAAAGGACCACCACATCCCAAGGGTCCCAACGCCCCTAATGGTGTATCAATCGAATGTGAGGTTTTCATGATATGAGAATTGTAGTATATAGGTGACCAGTTGTGTCTAGGTCTAGGGGTCCCACATACCATTTTTAAATTAGATGGACTCGACCTGACATGGTTTAGGTTAGTATTGGTCAGGAATGGCCTAGCTAGTGGGCTAGGCCCAATGGACCTCGTCGAACTCGGCCCTGTTCGGCTGACGGTCTAGCTCGTCGGGTCACATAGTGACCCAGTCTCGTCTAGGACAACCTGAATGGCGTGGGTCTGGCCTGCCGATTCATGTCTGACCCACTGGGTGAAGGTCTGGCCTATTGGCTCAGGGCACAGCCCGCCAGCTTGAGGCCCAAACACAAGGGTGCCGGTGGTGCGCTGTCCAGCTGGGACACGGTAGTCACACCGCGTTCAGCCCCCGCCAGCCATGCAGATGTAGGGCTTCCATCATCCGCGATTAAAAAACAACAGTTATCTAGCCATTGGACGGGGTTTTCCCTCCATCCGGTGCCCGACACTGTGTCTCCTCGTTGTCAGAGCCATCCAACCGTGGCTTCTTGCTACCTCTTTCCACCCGTGACCACCACCGCTAGCCACCGCCAGCCACATGTGGTGCCTTCGATGGGCCACCAGAGTCGCTTTGGTTGTCTATATTTTGTTTCATATGTGCCTACAGTCTTCGTAGGGTGCAAAAATCACTAAAAATCCGTCAGATTCGCCTTTCGAACAATTTTACCAGTCTACTTGGAAGACCACTCCAAGAATAACTATGATAGAGGGATCGAGCATTGTTCGGGTTGGCCCACACCCTATGCAGTATAGTTTAAGCATGGAGATAAACATGATAATAACCACACATCTTGAAAACCCCCAAATCAAACCCTGTACATGATCCACCCTCAATAATGCGGGGATTTCAGATCAACAAGTTAGTTGGTTGATTCACGTTCATCATTAATTTTTCAAGAACGAGGGTGAAATCATCAAATACATAGAATTCATAAACCCCTACCTTATTGAAGTTTGATGCTAAATAATTCACCCTTGAGGTTTCATGATGCTGACATCACTCCAAGATTTGTTCTTCGAGGAACATGAAATACGATGACATCTTGTCGGTGTTCATCGTTCATCGTTCTCCTCAGTTGTGAAATGTGGACAACATTATGGAACTGGTGCATCTGTGAGGGAAGATCTAGGTTGTACGCCACCTCACCAACTCCTCCCATGATCTGAAACGGTCTGATGAACCTCCGAGATAGCTTTCTGCCCCGACCAAATCTTTGCAATCCTCATCGGGGTGATACCCGAAGGAATACATTATCCCCCTTCTCAAACTCTCATGGTCTCTGTCTCTTTTCGGCATAAAACTTATTCCTACTCTATGTAGTCCTAATCTACTCCTGGATAATATTCACCTTCATGGTGGTAGTGAGTACCTACCCTGGATGCTTGAGTGTTGACTCCCCATGTCAATCTTGAATAGGGGTGATCTGCAGGGCTACTCATACATGGCTTGAAATGGTGCCATACCGATGGTGGAGTGATAGTTGTTTTTGTATGAAAACTCCACCAGTGGAAGGTAGTCCTCCCAACTATGAAAAAAATATAAGACACAAGAATGAAGCATGTTCTCTAAGATTTGTATGGTTCACTATGTCTGACCATCCACCTAGGGGCGAAAAGTTGTGATCAAGCGCAACTAAGTCCCAAATGTCTCCTACAACCACTTCCACAACCAGAATATGAAACATGTATCATTGTACGAGATGATCATAGAAGGAACCGTGTGAAGACTCACTATCTCTTGAACATATAGGTGTCCCAATCCCTTTACCAGTCCCTGCTTCCAGATGGGTTGGATGTGAGATGACTTGGTGAGTCGATCAATGATCACACATATTTAATCATGGTACGTTGATGTAAGTAGTAGCCCTATCACAAAGTCTATTGAGATACCATCCCATTTCTACTATGGTACCTTGAGTGGTTGGGCTAGGACTATGGGAACCTGATGCTTGGACTTCATTTACTAACATGTGTGGCATTGCAATACAAATTCAACCAATGCTTTATTCATCCATGGCCACCAGTACTGACGTAGGAGGTCCTGGTACATATTCTCCACTCTAGGATGTACCACCAAATGGGATTTGTGGAACTCCTTCATCAACTCCTACCGCAATATCATTGGTACTATGATGAGAACTCTAAAAAGGATGAAATGATCCCCACCTAACAAACAACCATCAGGAGCTCGTCTAGAGGATAACTAAGCAATTTAGGCCACGAAGTCATCATCTGCCTACTGTGCCTCCCTAACTCATTGTAAGAGTGGGGGATTAACAGTCATAGATTGGAGATAAGCTACTCCATCACCATTCATGAAGGATATCTGTATTACAGCAAGATGTTATGTCACCTCACTCAGTACCTGTAAACCAGACCTCTAGCTAAGTGTGTCTGCCACCATGTTCCCCTTCCAAAGATTATAAACTATCTCGAAGTCATTGTCTAGGAGGAACTCCAGTCGTCACCGCTATTTCAAGTTAGGTCCTTCTTTGATAATAGATACTTGAGACTATTTTGTTTGTATTTTAGGGTAAACCAATCACCCATCAAGTAGTTCCATCACATATTCAATGTAAATACTATTGCTGCTAACTCCAAGTCATGGGTCACATATTTCTTCTTGTTATTCCTCAACTATTGTGACTTAAAGGTGATAAATGCTCTCTCCTACATTATTACACATCCTAGTCCGGTCCTTGATGCATTTCAGCAGTCTACATACCCAACAACCTCTTCCGGTAGTCTCTATATGGGGTCAATTTTCAGTCTCCGCCATAACTCTTAGAAAATTGGATGGCATCTCTTCGTCCATATGAAGGGCTATACCTTCTTTATCCATGTTGAAAAGGGTGTTGCAGCTCTAGTAAAGTTGGGTACGAATCTCCTATAGTACCCAAAAAACCCTAGGAAACAATGCACCTCTGTCAGACTATGGGGTAGTTCCCAAGAAAGATCTTCCTCAATATTCACTAAATCCACTGCAACTCTAGCCTTTTAGATGACGTGTCCCAAAAAGTGGACCTCCCAAATCCACAACTCACATTATAATAGCTTATAATAAATCTAGTGCTCTGAGAATATTTCTAAGACTATCTGCAGGTGTGTAGCTTGCTCCTCCTCGGATACTACGTACACCAAGATTTCATCAATGATGATAACTATGAAATGATCAAGCTAAGGCTGGAATATATTTTTCATGAATCCAATGAAAACTATGGGGGGGAATTGATCACACAAAAAGGCATCAATAAAAACTCATAGGGGATATATCGACACCTAATGGTTGTCTTTGGTACATCCTCATCCTATTCCTGAAGCTGATGATATCATTATCTGAGATCTATCTCAGAGAACCACATATCTCCCTTCAACTGAATGTAGAAGTCATCAAGTCTCAGTAGTGGATACTTTTTCTTCATAGTCACCTGGTTTAGGCATCATATGTTCAAACAAAGCCTCACGCCCCAGTCTTCATTCAAGGGAAACAGCACCAGTACTACCCATGGGGAAACAATGCGACGTACAAACCCCTTCCTCTACATGTCCTCCAGTAATACCCTCAACTCAAGAGGCTTCATGTGATCCATCTGATATGCAGGTGTCGATATATATTTCATTCCTATGTACAATTCAATGTAGAATTATACATCTCTATGAGGATGTAGTATTTGGACATATTCAGGAATAAAATCCTCATACTCATCCACCACTATAGGGAAGCTCAAAATTCCCTCATCCACTACACCCAAGGATATTCCAGGAAACTACTGAGTGATCAGTTTCACCCTCCTATGAGATAGTATATCCTATTATAAAAAATATCCCTTCTTTTTAGTGAAGTAAAACCTTGTCCCATCCTTGCAGACACACCACACTTTGTACCTAAAATAGTTGATCTGGGCATGGAATGTGGATAACTATTACATACCCAATATTACAACTCAATGCCTCAACACTGCTACTATGATATTCCATAAAACTCTCACCTATTAATGTAAGCTTACACTACTATCACTACTGTGTAATTGTCGCATACCCTACCATAGGAGTCTCTAATCGTAAGGATCGAGCTAACAACATCACTGGAATCATTTACCCTCAAACGAGGTCTGCGGGAAATAAAGCGTGCCTGAACCTATGTATATAAGAACTATAGCTAAGGTAGTGTAGACAAAGATCATACCTCTAACAATATCTAGATTGTGTGGTAGTTGGCGTCCATCGCCTGAAAATGGCCCTGTCCTAGTCCACTGGCTCTTGAAGCTTGTTGTGGACCTCTTTGGGTTGATGGTGGTAGTATCTTGAACCATCATCCATCGCCCAATGCTTGTCCAGCTACCCTACCACGACCACCGCTCTGCGAACTTCCTCAATCAAAACTCTGTCGTTTTCTCGGCAGTCCCTCAACCACCTACAAGTTATCTTTCAAGGGAGTCAAACAGTCACTAGCCATGTGCTCCTGTCCTCGGTAAGAGTAATAAAATAAAGTCCCTAGAAGACCTCCTCTAAATTTTGATCCCTACACCTATGAACCTACATCCTGGAGTCATCCTTCCAATGTTATGCCCTATTTGGGCCTCTATGTCATTTGCCTACTGCCTGTTGGAGATGACATGACCACCTGTCATCTGGTAGTGGCTCACACCATCCGTTCTTGCTTGGATAAGAAGTTATCCACTAGTAGGGATCGCTCTTGATCCCCTACCTGCATTGGGATACTGAGAGAAATTAGTGATGCTCTAATATATCTTTGGAGCCCCTAATCAATGGTTTTATCCTTGATTAAAGGGTCTCATACCATGTTAGTGGAGTAACGGGAGAGTTCGGTAAAACATGTTGAGTACTGGCCCACTATCAGAATGACCTACTATAGGTGTAGTAACTCCTGAATATACACTATGCATAGTGTTGCTGGTATGGAATTTGTCCTGAAGAGGATCTCAAATAATGACTAGAAAAAGATCACATCCTCTTTCATCTAGAGCATCAACCTCCACCACATCCTTGTCATGCCCAAAAAAGGCTTGCAGCTAGAACTACCAACATGTTTGTTGGTATCTCTAATATGCAAAAAACCAATGTAACTACCTCCAGACAATCCTTAGAAGCCTGTGGATCTGTCTTGCCTCAATTCCTCAGAGTACTCTATCTATTGATCAAGTGCAACTTGCCTAGTCGGCGGGCATTTTCCGATAGTGGGGATGGTATCAACTGCTTCTCTTTGGGTGGTGATGCTACTGGAACACAACCTGACGTCACTATTTCTATAAGTGGTCCCTACATTGATGCCTCATCACTCGATGGACCATCTTTGAGATCTCTCACTGGAATCCTATATGGTTGTCTTCTAGGTGGATTCCTTTAGAGAAACGGATGTGCTACAGTCAATAAGTTATACCTGGTGATCTGACTCAAATGATATCATAAGTAAAACTTTTTCAAAACACATGCAACTAGATTTTTTGTGTACCGAGTCATATAAAAAAATTCAAGGTCCTGGTGTATGGATAAGTCGGCCTCCACACCATCACTGGATTCCATATACAGAACGATGGTCTCAAGACACTTAAAACTATTTCCACCATTGAAAACATGATCTTTTAGTTATTCTAGAAGAACCAACCATCCTCTGATTTCACTTTTCCTTTACCCATCACCTAGGACCCATGTCGTGACTACCCCAATCCTACCTTCCATAGGCCAGGTGATGGTGAGTAGCACCAGAAAGTCATATCCCATAATTGGAAGACATTGCCTTTAAAACTGTACACACACAGATAGGGAAAACACCAAAAAGTTAACCACGAGGGAAAAAATGTAATACAACACCCACCGAGTACCACCATAGAGAGTAAAGTGTATAGACTGAATGTAAAGGTTCTAGAATACATTCCCAATAGATAGTAAAGGTCAAAAAAAATATACAGGCTCCAGAGATCACCTACCAAGGATTATACCTAAAGGGTAGGTACAACTCTCTTTCAGATGTCACTACAGAACACCATGTCTTTTAATCCACCTTCATAGCACAATCCTGTCTTGGCTCCCCAATGTGCTGATCAAGACTGTATGTTGTTTTCACAAGATAGAATAGGAGCGGGAGAAGCCCATGCAGGGGTGAGTATTACAATACTTAATAGGGACCCTGAGACCCCCAAAGGCCTCTCAGTAATGCACAAAGTAAAACACCACAATGGAAATACCATAAAGGTAATACCAACATGAATGATCTAAAACACCTAGAACAATGTAAAAAACGCATCTCCCACCCGGTATAACATTAGTACATAAGTAAATATGATTATTCCTAAAACTAAATCATATTATTCTATTGAGAGGCTCTACTACTAATCCACAAAAGGTCACTAGGTGATGACCCACATAGGATCACTAAGTGTTGTCCCACATAGGATTCATAGCTATGAACCCACTCAATGTCACTAGGTTATATCCCACACAAGATCCCTATATTCTAACCCACAAGGATCGCTATGTGTTGATCCATGAAGGATTGATATTCGTTCTTCATGTCACAGCCGAACACTGGATTACTGCACTTAGCACGCCTGATTTCCTGGAATATCCACTAAAAATCCATGGGTCATACCTCATCCTCCACAATGTCCCACATAATGTAACCAAAAAGGATCATCTTGTATACGGATCTAAACAAAACAGATAGTGCGTCATTCAAACGCCTGATCTGTATGTTATAGGCCTCTTTGTAAATATGGTCCGGTTGGATTCAAGTCCAATACAACCCAGACATATGGAAACATGTATCAAAAAACATGAAGATTATCTCAAAAGGACTTCCATGTCTCAAAGGTCCCAATTCCCCTAATGGCGCGTCAATCGGACGTGTAGTTTGCCAGATATAGGTGTTTTAGTAATCAGAGTGTTGGGTGTGTATGGGTCTTGTCCGATGTTGATGGACCGACCCAAACTACTAGATTTGGGTGTCCCACATACCTTATATCAATTATATAGACTGGAACTGACATGGTTCATGTTGGGGTTGGTCTGGTCTGACCTGGACAATGGACCAGGCCCAATAGGCCTCACTAGACCTGACCTAGTTTACCTGGGGGTCCTTCCCACTGGGTCACCCAGACACCCGATCATATCTGGCCTAGATAGAAGGGAATGGGCCTTACATACAGATGTGGTTTTATCACACTTGGTACGAATTTGGCCCGCCAATGTAGGTCCGGCCCACTGGGCGTTGGATCAGCTTGCAAGGCCGTGGGTCCAGCCAGTTGGCTGGGTAGCGCAGCCTACCAGCTCAAGGACTGACTGCAAGGCTGGCCAGTTGTGTGCCACCCAACTAGGATGTGGTAGTCGCACCATGATTTCCCCCCACTATCCTCGTGGACGTGGGGTCTCCTCTAGCCGCGGTTGAGAGACCGCGATTCTCCAGCCACCGGATGACGAGAATGCATGTCGTCCCTCCCTAAAACACCTGGTAATGCATCTCCTCACCATTACGATGCACCGACGGGCATACTGCCTCCCACCTCACATGGATCCCGCTAATGGAAATGCCTTTGACGGGCCACCAATGTCACTCTGGTGGCCCATTTTTGGAGCCATATGTGCCAACAGTCTTCATAGGGCTCCGCCATCACTACGAAGCATTCAAATTCGCCTTGCTGACATGATGCCCAGTCGACATCGTAGAACACATCATGGAAAACTACGGAGGGGGTACTAGGACTGGTTTAGGTTGGACAACGCCCTCAAAGTGGGAGTTTAATAATGAGGGAAAACATGATGATAACCACACTGCTTGAAAACCCCCAAATTAAACCCCTACTTAATATCCACTTGTAAGAATGAGCGATTCACGGATCAACCCATTAGTCGGTGGATCCGCACTTGTCATTAATTTTTCATGAATTACGATGAAATCATCGAATTCAATGAATGCATTAAAACTTACCTCATTGATGTTTTATGTAGAAGCATTTGTCTTCAAGGTTTCATGAAGCTGACATCGCTTCCGTCTATGTTCTTTGAGGCACAGTGATGATGATGATGTCTCACCGGCATTAATCATTCTTCGTTCTTCAGTGGAGAGGGATTCCACCAATAGTTATTTAGAGATTTCACAATGTTTGTTAATTCCCAAACCCATCATTTTTTATTATTAAACGAATTAAAAAGTGCAGAAACATTGCACACATTAATGATTCTCTTTAAATGAGAAAATTTAAAGAGTCATTAATTTAACAGTGTTGCAGTTTCAAACGAGCCATTATTGACCATCCATTAAGGTGTCTCATCAATGCCTCTTCACTGTATCGTAGTGTCTCCATCTCTCACCCAAAGGTGAGAAATGAAATAAAATAATTTGTTTAAATTATTTTATTATTATTATCAAAATGTCCAAAAAATAAATTTCTGCTCTACCCTTGCTAGCTAAATTTAAGTCAGTTCTAGGTGAATCCCAGTGTTCTGAGTTTAACGGTGCTATCGAATTTTAAATCCAAGCACCAATTCAGAATTTATATATACATTCCCACATGTTTTCTGAACATACATTAAAAAAGTTAAAATATCTGTTCTGAGCATATTGGGCCTTGGAATCACATTATATTATAGCATGTGGTCCTAGAATATTTCCATATAGTTAAAAAAATACACAGAAATAATGGAAAATTACAGAATATTCCTCTACCCTAAAGTGAATCAATGTGACCAAATTTTGAAATTAATTGATCATAATGTCATATTCAAGTGACCATGAACATGGTTATAAAGGAAGTTATTATATGAAGAGGCACAACTGACCATAAAAATTCTAACTGACTTCATGCCACATAACTTACCACAATAATAATTGAGCATTTTGTAAACAAGTAAATCTAAAACAAGTTCACTGAACCTAAACAGGTGAAGGAGAACCTAACTCAGGAAAAAAAATCAATCAACTATGAGGCTAAAATTGATCAATCCTTCTTACCTACATCAAATTTATCTATTTATATCGACCATACAATACCCTAAACTACTATTATTGTAGACTGATGAAGAAAATGAATAACATAATCCACTACATGTTCCTTTCTGTGAGAGGAACGTCAGTTTCATATAAACAACAATGGAGAATAACTTGAGTTTTCCAAGACATTATAGTGATTTTGAATTCAATGTAGGAGGTGAATGGTACGTAGTCACCTTTTTGAATCATTAAATTCAATAAGTTCAGAGCTATTTGTGAAGCTTGTTCTCTGACATAAAATATTGATACACAATTAAGAAGATATATAACCTTATATTTTAGAATATTACTGAGTTTGAGGTGGGTTGATGTGGAGCTGAGATACAATGGTGCCTTGTGATACTTGATGTAAAGAATGAATTTCTTTCCATTGAGTGATAGATCGAAGGTTAGAGAGAGTGAGAGAGAGAGAAACCTAAGCATGAAGGTGTTGACTTTATATAATCCTACATGATAATATTCAATGTTTTGAAGAATACAATGTTCATGGTTTTTTAACATATGCATTTAGTGATGAGATTAATGATTTTATCAAACTCAAAATGATGAATTCACAAGATAAATTTCGAGTGAATTTATGAATGGAATAATTTTGTTTCAATTGTGTTTTTTCAAAGGTATAGATCAAAGAGACAATAGATATTGATCTACCAAATTCATTATTTCATGGTTTGTTGAAGGTATATCACATCCTTCTCAATGATATATCGATTAAGATAATCCAACACAAGTACTGATTCTATATCCAAAAATAATGTTTTATAATGATAAAATATTTTTGGCCAACAATTAATGTGATATTGATGGGTAGTTGAATAAGATGATTGAAGATCTAATATTGAAGATGAATAACTTGAAAATAAAAACATCATAATTTTCTATGCCCAGATTGAATGGGTATTGAGATGGACTAGCTAAAAACCTACTCAAAATTAGAACATCAAAATTCCATTATTTGGAGGGGAACTTTTAAAATTTTGATCCAAATATTAATTAGATTTAAATATAGAACTACACTAGTCTGCAATTTCCTAATATTAGTAACTGATATGAATCCAAAAATTCTATTAAACACCATGAATACCTTATATGACTTTGTTCTAAGATGATGCTTTAAATAAGAAATTAAATTCTAGGATTTTTCATTCAATGACGATGAAGATGATTCGACCAGTTTGGACTAATGGTTATACATGTCTAAATTTATAGGATGAGTTATGTAGAGGACATTGGGATAGTTGCTTCGTAGTCCATTACGGTTATCAGAATTCACTACTAGACTTATCATGGTTGGTAAGATCCTATTTGACAATCAAGAATAACAGTTCAAGGATGACTAATCTAATTTCTTCTATACAATGTAATTGAAATGTTAAATACATTTACTAAACATGTGTTTTTTATATCCAAAAAATCCCTAATATTATCAAATTAAAATTCAACACAAGTGAAAATCAAGCTAGATTATCCATTAGATTTATTGGAGTGTAATATTGAATTTAACTAAACTAGGGATCCACCCATGTAAATCATGTAGAGTGGAGAAGTACATTCTGGTATGAAGGTTCATTTACTAATACATATGAGTGAAATAGTCTATAATGAAAGTGCCACATAGAATCTATGTATATATCTTCATTATTGTGATTAATTTATACTGTTATGGATTATTCCATGAATTTTTATTAATAATAGAATCACCGGAGATAATAATTAGGGGGGGCATAGGAGAATACTGAAAAAAAATCAGATGAGGATCAATAAAAAGAGAAATATGAGATCTTGGGAAGAACTTAGAGTTTTTCAACTGAGAAAATTTATTTATCTCCCTACTTATTCATCTTACTATACAAATTCTTATAATATATTTGTTAATATATTCTTATCTTACACACATGTTTATTGACTATGTAATCTATGGATAATGAGATTGTGAGGTTAATAAATTTACATAGTCTATTCAATTCTATTGTTATATTTTACCATCCTCGTCAATATAAAGAATTTTAATTTTCAAAAACTCCCTAAAATAATGAAAATGTATCTCAAATGAATTTGTATTCAATATTTTAAACCATTTTATTTTCATAATTATAAATCATAAGATCATGAGAGTAATAGAATAAATTAAAATGAAAACTAGGGCATAGCCCAATATGATTTCATCATTGTGAAATTGAGTGAGTGAAAAGGTTGAACAATAATAAGATTTATTCAATCATAGTTTTTCTAGTCAAAAAACGTGTTAGCCTTTTTCAAGTAAGAATCAATGTACATAATTGAAATACATGAATAATGAAAAATATATAAAAGACTATCCAATAAAATTCACTTGTCTCATCTATGGATTATTCATGCTTATTTCTTGATCTTCATGATAGATCACCAAGTTTAATATTAACCATTCTCTCCTGAAAGTATCACTATGATAATTTCATCAGAAACATTATTGAATCACCATCATATTAAGTCTTTTCAGAAGTTTATTTTTTAGTATTCTTGGTTATAAAAATTTTCATTACTCCATCCTCATGTATTTGACCACTACATAAAAAATATACTAATTTTAAAAAGGATTTATAAATCTTTAATTTTACCAATCCTTGTTCAATTATATTAAAACTAGATTGAATTTGGTACCATTTCTAGTGAAGGATGTTCTGGACAACTGTTTAAAAAATGAAATAAAATACAAATTGGAATGTATATATAAAAAATAAAAAATATTATTATACAAAAAATCAAAATTAAATTCATCACACGAGTGTATTGGAATAAATTCATAGTAAATTGATAATGGATGCACCAACGATCTGGTGGAAAACACTTAGATCCTATTATACCAGAAATTGGAAAATATCTAAGTGATCCGAAATTCGAAAATAAACATGAAATATAATATTTTTTTTTTGGAAAATCATAATAACCAAGATGATAATATCAAAAAACATCCACCTAGAAACGAGGTAATAAATAAGAATAAGTTTATTGACTTTTAATTTCACATGGTTTTTAGAAACCAATCAAGCTTTAGGATTATAACATTATTCAGAAACTATGATGGAAAAAAACAATTTTTTCCATGCTGCTATCAATCAATTGAATGCCCAATTAAGACTTTCTTGACTTAATTGGACACTGTTATTGTGTGATTAAATAACTACCATGTAAATGGTTTAGTGAGTAAAATCATAAACTAATATTTCTCTCAATTTTTATGGAAGGTAATGCTAGAACTTTGTTCCAATATTTAGAGTAAGAGATGTTTGACACTTATGATTATTTATTACTAAATTTTATATGAAATTTTAAACTAAGAGAATGAAAACTATAATTAGACACAAAATAATTGGATATATTAAATATACTGTTGAACTATTTCAAAAATCTTGGAATAGATTCAAGGTATTACTTAGTAAGTGCCTGATCCACAAATGTAGATAGTAATTGCTCTTGGATACCTATTATAGTATTCACAGACTATAAAAATAAACACTTCTTGATTGATCAATTTGAGGAAATATTTATGAAAAAACAAATGAGGAATTAAGATTTATTTTCAACATACATTCTAAATGTTTATTGAAAAACTGATCAAGAAGAATAAACCTTGGTAGGAAGGGAAACAAATCTATTCAAAAATGAAATGTCCAATATTTTAGTTTTAATAATTAATATAATTGAAATTTACTTATGGATAAATAGATCTATTATTTTTACTCTTTTATTGAGTTTTATTTTTCGTTTTCTTGGTCAAAAATATTTTCATCAGTCCTTTCTAGTGAATTTGTTGTCTATTTACAAATAATACTAGTTTTAAATAAGATTTATAAATATTTTATTTCACCACTATGGTTTATTTGGAAAAAACAAAATAATTTTTCTCAAATGTCAATATGTTATACCAATCACTTAAAAATGATAATTTCACTAGGTATAGACCTATTATTCAAACTAAGGATGATCTATTTTCAAATCAATACAACCAGGTCTTATAAAAATATTTGAACCTTATATATTGGGATATTAGAGTTCATAGAGCTACTTCTCCAACTAGATTTCAAAAACATGATACATCTCAATATCAAAACCAAAATAAGTTCAAAACACGTGGTTACCGATAGGATTTATGGGGGATGTTCTAAAAATTTATAGGTAAGTTTGTTTAATAAAAAGACCAACATGATTCAAATAAATCATAAAAAATGTAGGTTGAAATACAATGATTTAAAAATGGGGAAATTGGATAGATATTATAAAGGTAGAGACAAGGGAAAATTTTCAATAACCAATGATGCAAATCATTGAAAAAATTTAATAACATTCATAACTAGGAGTGGTCTTCAAACTCAGTATGAAATTCAAATAGATCAAAAAACTACTCAAAATGAAAATATTATTAATCTTGGAAAAAACTACAACACCTAGACACATTAAATTCATATAGAAACATTAAAAATACATTAAAACATAAATTTATAACAAAAAAAGGAAAAAGGTTTTAAAAACAAATAAAATAAATTGAAGAAAAGGATAGAAGATGAAATTGATGGAATTCCATTCTTTATTACGAAATTATCCATAAATATTCCCTTTTATTAATGAATCAAAAAAAAAAACAAGCTACCAGAGCTATTAAATTTTAATAACCTTTTGAATAAACCATAAATCATTATAATTTATCTTGAGATCCTCCACAATGAACATTATATCTTAAATCACGAATGAACTTTTTTTCTAAAAAAACATAGAATAATTTTCCATATACAATCTCAAAGAAGATTAAAATGTTATATTTAAGAATATTATACCTCTAAAACATTAGGATTTATGAATTTTTTCATCCCTAACAAAATAGATGATTTTGGTGGAATGTTCAATTTTTTTCTGATCTTGGAGAATGGATAAATTTGAAACAGTTTTTTATTTTTCAACACTTTGGGTTAAGAGATCTCCAACCCAACCCAATTTTCTTATAGTTATAAATCTGATTCATTACTCACCGAATTCATAGTCTTTTTAGTAATAGTTTTAAAGATATATCTTCATCCTGGTTATATTATAGTAGGCATGGATTGTTCCAAGGAATATCCTATCAGCCTTTTGGACCCTTCCATACTATTGGTGGATCTTTTATTTCTGTATACAAGGGGAGAAATATTTTTAATATTGGGGAAAAATGGGTGGAATTTAATTCCATTAAAAGTACCATTTAACTAACCTATGAAAGGAAATTGTTTAATATTTATAATTATATAGTTTAAAGACTCAAATAGTCTTCTTTAAGTAGAATGTGATAACATTATTTGGTTATTGAAACCTAGTTAGAAGATGAATAGGTTAAATATGGGAATATATATTGTAATCCAATATTTTATGATGAAATTATTTCTACTATTACATGTAATTAGTAAGATTGATCGTCTCTCTCTAGTAATATGGAATTTTTGGATAGATTTTAGACCCCTTACATAGTACAAATGTGGTGCAATACATTTACAAAATAAAAGATATTTATTTAATCACTCAGAATATTTTTTAAGGAACCTATTCATAAATATTATTTAACCATAGGGATTAGATGGATTTAAAATTTAGATATCAATGAGGAAAGCCATAGTTCTATCCATGAAATTCAAAAAAAAGTACACTCACTTTATGAAAAACATCTAATACATTATTCAACCTCGACCAAATATTACTTATTTGAGTAAAAAAATAATCATTGAAGTGCTCAAATCTATCCCAACCCATATAAAATACTCATCTCAAAAATATTTTTCATCATTTCTTATTATTATTTTATATTGGTCAATAATAAGTCAAGAAGATAGTTTGTAGTTATTTGTGAAGAAATATTGTTTTTTATTGGTTGGTTCATAGATGATATCAAACAAAACAACACTTCATACTAATTGCATAAGATAACTATGGAACTAGATAAAAATAATTTTTTGAAAGTGAAAATAAGAATAAATTACAATATGAATGTTGTGGTTAGGGAAGAAATAATAATATTTTTTGAATATGTGAACATTTTCCTCATTTCATATATGCCCTGAATCATTCTTGTTTATGTTTTCCTTCAAATTGTTGGATCCATTGTTGTTAAAAATAAACATAATTAAAAAAGTTCACATTAGGATAGAAAACAAAGGGAGAGTCAATATTGATTATAGGAAGTTGAATTCTATATTTAAGAGACACCATTTACCAATTCTAATTCATTATGAAATTCTTGTGAGGTTGGTTAGAAATTAATTTTTATATTTTCCTATTTTTTATTCTTGTTAAAACCAAATTTCCATATCTATTTAACACCAGGGGAATATTATATTCATTTTTCCAGTTTAGACATTTACATATCAATGAGTTTCTTTTGGATTGTATAGTTATCTAAACACTTTTCATAGATGTATTATGGAAATTTTCACTAATATTATTTAGAGCATAATATAGGTATTGAAGGATGATATTTTAAATTTTTGAAGTGATTTTGGAAATATTATTAAAAATACAGAAGCTAATTTAGAGATATGTTAGCAAAAAAACATGGAAATAATCTAGGAAAATTGTTATTTCTGGTCATAGATGGAATTTTATTTGACCATTTAAACATTCTAATTAGAAAATCATATATTAGAGACTTATAATTTCTCTATATTGGTTTCTACCTTTTTCTATTATATGTGATGTATGTGTGGTGGTTGTTTGTTTAGATTTTAGGAAATAAAACGAGAATAAATGGTGTGTTATTTATTGTTATAGTGAGATATTGGATGAAAACCTAAAGAATAACACCACTACTAATATGTAGTTAAATTTTATTATGTTTTCCAAAAATATATTTATGAAATATATCATAGGATCCATGTTTATTTTTTTCCCAAACCAATTTTTTTGAATTATTTTTCTAGCAATGAAATATTCAAAACCAAGGCTTATGATATGAAAACTACAATTACATGAATTTGACATGAAATTATAGGACAAGAAAGATGATTAGAATATGGTTTATGACAACATTTTTATGTAACCCATAACCCAAATTGGTGAACTAAATGGGATAAAAATATAATTCCTCGATGAGAATAAAAAATCTACATTACTGAAGATATTTTCGTTGTATGGATACTTATATAGCTTCCTAGAAAAAGGTCACATGTCTAAGTACATTTACAATTACCACATAAAGATAATCAATTATAATTTTATATACTAATTTTGGGGTGATTAATTTATTTTTACAAGGTGTGTGGATGGAATTTTGAGGATATGTGTAGTTTATGAAGAGATTTTGTCGATTCATGAGATGTGTAACTCTAATCCTTGGGTGGATTTCATAGGCGTAAGAGTACTACCCAATAGGTCTTACCGAATAGTTTCTATTATATGAATATGTTTTAGTATTCTAGGAGTTTGGTTGTTGGCTATATTAAGTTACAATGTTTGGTAAATGTTTCTATAAAGTAAGTGATTCCAAAAATATAGAATCTTGAGGGAAACAATTATATGTGTGGGGATAGGAAATCTTTTTACAATATCCACATTTATATGGGAATGAATACATTCATATAGATATAGCATATGTTTCTATGTGGGATGATTTTTAATCCCTTCAAAAAAAACCTAATTGCATGTGTTGTAATATAAAACAACAAGAAATTTTGTTTTCTAGATTTGGAGTTCTAAAAGAATTCATCACAAATAATGGTAGTCATTTCAAAAACTAGATATGTTTTCGGTTTTATTGGTGAAATATGGGTCTCTAATAGAATTGGAAACACATATCACTCACATTCCTAAGGATAGAAATAAATTTGACATAAAAATTTTTAGAAGACAATTATTATCTATAGAAATTATTACTCATTTAAATTGGATGAAGATTTTAGGGCCTAAAAGATTGAAAACAATACACACTTATGGATGTCTCTAAATACACTTCTATTTGGTATATCATGATATTTTCTTATTGTTCCCCATCATAAATACTTTTTTATTGTGAAATATTTTAGTTTTTCATTAAAACCCACTAGTGAAATAAGGTTGGTGGAACTGCATGTGTTATATGACAATAGATGTTAATCCTATAAAATTTTTATAAGTTATAAAGAGAAAACAAAAACTTTTAAATACATTTTCATTTAGAATAAGGATTAATTGTTGATCATAGGGTATCATTGTTTAATTCTACGATTAAACTTTATCTTGGTAAACTCATGACCATGTGGTGTGGACACTTCACCATTTTTTGTGAGTACTGGTAAATAGTCCTATTGAGACACTTGTAATAGGGAATTAACCATTTATAGTCAATGTTTAGATAAGTGGACATTAATGTTCTCGGTATATGAAAGTACTGGATACCATTTCATTTCATGAAATCTATGAAATAACTTTGTCTATTTGGGGATTAAAACTTTAGTGTTTCATGCGAACTAACCCATGGTTTTTATCCTTGATTTCAATTTTTATATTTTTCATAAAAATAAAAATTCATTCAGCTATGATATTAGTTATATACTTGTTATATATAAAATTTTACTATTAATTCACTGATGTCATGGATTTACTATAATAATTTATCAATCATAATAAATTTTAAATTTTTGGAAAGTCACAATGTTGTTGAGAACATTAGATATATATAAAAAATTTACATAACCTAAAGATTTTATTTCTATTCAACTTTATATTTTATACTATTTCATATTAATGTTAATATATTTTAATTTTGTGTATACTTGAATAAATAAATATTAGGGACTTTTAAAGGATATAAGAGGGGATAAACATGGTTAAAATTTAATAATATAATCTCTATATTTATGGGATTCATGTTAAAATATTTTTATTTAATTATTTTTATTTGATGTTATTTAATATTATTCTTGGGGGATCCATTTTCTATTTGGTTTTTTTTCCAATGAATATGTTCTTCCAAGAATGGGTGTTTATATTACTGCTATCAAGAATCTATTCCATCAAATTTAATTAAAAATTCAAATCATGTAAGAAATATTAATGTTTATTTTTGATCCAACATGTTTAATTTTGAGTTATCATTGATCATATCAATAATTTGAGATGAATGTAAATGGTTTATTTTAATATATGAGGAATGATATTTTCTATAATGGATGATTCTATATTTTCTTGATTACTTGTCTGTGTATTTGGATTTACGTAGGTCATGGGTGAAACTTATTTAGCCCATCTAAAATTGATGTCCCTATATAAGTCAATTTTTTCGTGATATGTTATCATATTATTTTTGGTATATTATTATCAATTTAAAAATTATAATAATGTATTTTTTTATAAAAAATAAATAGACATGTTTAATATAATTTTATGTGGTCACATTTTTATCCATTTGGAAAATTTTATTTTTATAATAATACCTGATTTACATAATGTAAAAAGTAGTTTAATTAAGATATTATTAAATATATTATCATCAGTGATGAAATTTGAAGATAAAATAATTTCTTGATAAAAAATTATTATTTATGTAGAAAATGATCTATGTTGAATGATTTAATTACTTAAGAAAATTTAGAACAAAAATTTCTTGGTTTCTTCATCCTTTAATTTTGATTCAAGTGATTTTGATGATTTTTGGATTTCATGATATTAAATAAGTCATTATTTTCGTATTTTTTATTACAAACATCTATATTGAATACAATTTTTAAGGATGGAATTAATTGTAAATTATAATTTGGAATTGGAAATTACCATTATGAAATGATTATTTTCAGAAATATTAATTTTATTTATTTTTTGATTTAAAGGCTAGATAATTCATGAAATAAAATTAATGTGTGGTCACTTCATTTACATTACTAAAGAATTAATCCTCCCACAATAATGATTCCATTGTCCATTTAACTACCGTGCATGTACATTTTGTCAAAGGACTAAAGCTAACACAATAGAAAATGACAAGATTTAATACTTACTTCCTAAAACCTCAGGTGAATTCAAGTGACCACATTTTGATTTATAGTGATTGTAATGTCAGGTAACCGTGATTTTGATAATGTATATAATTGAATTTACTGAATAAAGTGGCATAACTGACCATTATAGTCACATCTGACTATATTCCACTTAGCCTAATGAATGAAGAAATGAACTATTGATTCCAAAGTGAAGCTTCCACAATTACACTACAAATGAACATGTGTAGGAAATCCTAACACATCAATAAAATATAATTGAATATGAATCCATAGTTAATTAATCTATTGTGGATCCTACACTATTAACTATTTAGACTAACCATGTATCATTTGTGTTTTTAAAGGATTGTAATTTTTAGCCTTGTGGTGGTTAAATATTGATTCAAAATGTTTTGGAGCTTATTATTGTCTGAAACGATTTTTTTGACCTTTACGGTACACCCCAAGTAGGACCTTGTAGTTGTGTAGACCATATTAACCATAGGAACCGCTAATGTGAAATGGGTGCGTTCAAACACCAAAAGAGGGTATGGTCTCGGTTGGGTAGTGTTGTGAGTCCCCTTATGAAGAATGTCCATATTAAAATCACTATTCCATGGGGGATGGAATTGTGTGTATAAAATTCACTTGTTTATAGCACCATGCACTAGTAGTGGATGTGTTAGGTTACTCAAGATGACCATACCCAAGGCCACCACAACCATGGTGGCCACCACCACACTATTGTAATGTCTATTTCATTTTTTTGAAATGGATGATTAGGATATTGATCTTTTAAAGGGAGTTAAATAATTTAATAAAACCATGTGTGACCTTCAATAAAGGCTCTCATGTTCCATTTGACTAGGTTTTTCTTATTTTAATCATTTCATCCTTCCACTTTGTGAGTTCCTCATTTCAAAACTTTTTTTGAGTAATCATAGGGTGAACATTGTAGAAAATATCGTCTCTAACCATTAACCTAGATTTATTCAATACATTAATGGAGTTTCTTTTAGATTTATTCTTTAGGGAATCTTAGGCTCATTCATTATACATAAATCCATGAGTGATGCCTTTTAATCTTTAACAAGATATAGATCCTCCACTCATAATGTTTTAATTAGGTATGTGATATGGTTCAAGCCTCTTGGATTGATACCTTTATTGATTCTATTTTTAGAACCCATTTATGGTGGATAAGAATCTATTCTCGAAAACCATGTCATGTGATTTCAGTTCGGTTAATGTGTGGGCATGTTTTTGGAATCAACTCAAGGAATAATATTAATAAATATATGTAAAATTTACCATATTATCCCATTATTTGAAATACTTTCTCATGAATAGTCTGTGTTTATTATTAGGGTTGTGACCCTTTATTGGTCAGTATGCTTAACATAAACAGGGTGTCCTATAAGACCCTATTTTGGAGGGATTCTATGTTTCTTTTTAAGCTTTGTATTGTTTTAGTAATATTGTATAGCTTGTGGAATGTTTTTTTCCATGTTGTTCCTTGCTATGTATTTTATTAATTTCATAATATTTCATATACTGTGGAATTTAATGTTATAATATATTTTAACCTTCTATGTTATAACTTATATGTGGTTTTTGGGAATATCCATTGGAATGTTTATGTTGGTTTTTGAGTTGACAGGTGTCCAAGAAGGATTTAGTCAACTCCTTACCAGGGGAGTTCATGTGACATGACTCGTTGGATGAGGATTTGTATATTATTTTTAGAATATTATATTAGAATGTTATCCAAATGGAACCCCATACTCCACTAGAATAGTATTGATATATGTCAGTATGATTTTGTAACGGAGGAACATCCTTTCTTATTAGAGAGATTCTATTATTTTAGCATGTCATGTGTATGTATCATCGGAGGAAAGTAGGCTGTAATTTGACATAAGAGATACCTTATTTTATAGGTATGAATGTATTTTTTTCATTAATTTTGGAATATGAATTTTTCTTTAAAGGTTTAAAAGTTACATGGAATGAGAAAAGTCATGAATTTGACTACATTTTATATTTTATCCAACATAGAATTAAAGAAGGTATAGTCGAGTTTCCTGGAAACATTATCAGCACATGATCAATGTATATTTTATTTACTATATTATTGGGTTATAATTTACTTTTCATTCTCATTACACATATCTTTGTACATGTGAACTTATTTTAAGGATGCATTGGTGGTGCCCTACTGGTTAATACAGACATCTTCTCGGGGAATCTCAATGAATGTGAAAACATCATGATCGAAAATACGATAAAGGGAAAGGGACTAGTGAGAGGGAGTTGAGGAGATGGAGCATGAGGTTCAGTGGTGATACTGGTATGGACTCTTGGGGGTTTCTACAGAGTCCTTATTTACTTATATATTGTTTCGTATACACTACTTCGACACGAATCACTAGGAGTCCTTAGTTTATTATTATCGTTGTTTTCAGAATCATACCATGTCACCTATTATAGGAAAACCAATTGTTTTTATTGTGTTATTCTATGTTATTGCTTCTTTATGTATATTGATACTAAGGGTATCTTCTCCCCACTACACCTCTCAGACCCTCACTATTATTCAATAACCTCTTGTATATGGGGATGTGCATATGCGGTCATATGGATCATTTGATCAGGCCTATAGATTCAGGTCGGGGTGTTACAAATTGGTATTGGACATTGAGGATTAATTTTTTCCCTTTTTGTGTTATGCAATAAAGGTGATATGATATGTGGAACATTAGAAAGAGAGTTTATATGCTCCATCCAGCTCATGTGTAATGGAACTCAATGTTAATGGTGATCTGATTTTTGTTTTAATTTTGTGGGACTTGGGTGAATTCATGCATCATGAGTAGGTACATTTGATTAAATAATATATATATATATCCATTGTGTGCTAAATAATAGGTATTTAATTTAATGCATTGGTATGTTCTAATTATTGGGTGATATATATGTACTCTCTTCTGTTTTGATATCTATGTTTGGTATTTGTTGGTAGAAAATGATCATGTATTTATATTATATATATATATATATGATTATGACTAACAAGTAGTTACAAATGACATGCACAGATACTTCAATAGAACAAGGAGGGTTAATTTGTTTTTGTTGATTTCTCATTATATAAGTCTTCTAGGAAAAATCCATTATGTGTGACTTGAAACTGCATAATTTATTCTGGTAAAAAAGTTGTTGTAGATGTTATAATAATTCATTATGAAATTCAAAAAAAAATACATCCTAGGAGATTCATGAATGATCCAATAATATAATACATGATATGTACACAACAGATCATATCAGAGGATTCACTTAGGAATTATCCCTCTAATTCTATAATTCGTTAGGTTGAAAACCCCACCCCATCCTGGAGTTTTATAGATTGCGTCTACTCAATATGGAAGCACAGATCTGATAATGGTTGGGTATGACCCAGACCATCAACTCGAACATCCACCAGCATTCTAGGGAACTTATTGTCCTCATGATACTATGGAATAGATTATCATTATCAAGAGTTTCTTTGATCTTGTAGAGACTCCAGAATATATAATGGTGTTAGCTCTATGTTATCTACTTCTATATTTGATACAAGAACTACCCATTCTTTTATATCGGTTCAATTAGTTATTCGACTGGATTTAATGGTTATGTTATTATAAAAATTACACTATCTAAACATGCTATAGGGAAAAAGGTAGTCTATCTACATTAATGTCGTAGTTGTATTGTAGTTTTTTGTTCTATAAATATTTATGGAACTCTATTTCCATAAAAATGAGTAGTTTCGATGTGATTTTCATGATGGAAATGTTAAATATTTACTGATACCATATCGACTAGTACCAGAGATGTGTTTCTTTAACTACACCTAGAAGAGATTCATTTGAGTTTACCATTGAGTACGCTGCTAGAGAAAGAATTATGGGATCGTACCCAAGCATGATTGGAGCTATCCTAGTGAATGTGGAAGGTTTGGATATTGTAGTAGAATAAATAGTAGATCTCAATATCTTCTTGATTGTGTGGGATCATAACCTGGGTGTTTTCCTAGATTACTTATCTTGTATTCATCCAGATAGAATAATTGAGTTTTATATTGATTTTATACCTAGAGGGAAACGAAGATCGATTTCCCTTATTAAAAGGAATCAGTAGTATTGAGAGGGATAAAGGGGTAGTTTGAGGATTTGACGGTGAAGGAATTTTTTAGACAGAGTACATCACCCTAGGGTGATTAAGTGTTGTTTTCTAAGATGAAATATAGTATTGTATGAATTTATTTAAAATATTGAAATATTAATCTATTAAAGGTATATAATAGGTACATTTTACTAAGGATTTACCATCAGTTGAACAAATCATGAGGATCCTATTGGTTCTCCAAGATATATCATCATTTAGGATACCATCTACAATAGGACGGAGAATAGTATATTAACAAGACAACATTTATATGTATGCATAGACTATATGAGTATCTTTTTATGCCTTTAGCATTAAAAAATATTCTAGGGATGTTTATGGATCTCATGAAAAATATTTTTAATCTGTATCATGGATCATTCATCAGTGTATTCATAGTATATATCCTAACATATTCCAACACATAATATTTTCATGCTTGGAAATACGTGATTGTATTGATTACACTTCTGGAAGATCATATTTATGCCAAAATATCAATCTTTGACTTCAAGATTTAAGTGGTTCATTTTCATGATCTTGATATTTCTAAGGTATGGATTTTAGTGGACCTAGGGAAGTTAGTACTTGTGATGTCTTAGAAAAATCCTTGAAATGTATTTGAGATCAGGAGTTTATTTATGATCATATAGAACTATCAACATTTTACAAAATACCTCTCACATTTAATATCACAGATGATAAAAATAACAAAAAAGGTGGTTAATTTTGAGTGATCTAATCAATATAAATATTCATTCTTTTAGATGAAGAGGATATTGATTGTAACTCCAGTTTTTATCCACACTGATCCTAGGTTTGGATACTCAATATTCATTGGTACCTTAGGTGTTGGTTTGAGAGTTGTGGTGATGTAGAGAGATCAGGGTGTTTTTTATGGTTCACATCTTCTATGAATGCATGAGAAACACTATACAAAATATAACATAGAGTACGAAACTAAAATCTATTCCCTAAAGTGTTGGTGACACTATCTCTTTTATAAGAGGTTATTTGTATACAAGGCCCTTAATTTCTTTTGATACACCTTCTCCTAGTGGGATGTCATTTTGAGGTAGAGTCATTGGGTGGTGTATTTTTATCCATTTTAATTCTAGATGGATTATTCTCTGGGGAAAGGTAATTTTACTGTAGATTCTCTTAGTAGTAAAACACTATAGATACATGAGTATATAGAACAACCTTTATAGGAGAAATTATGTCTAATTATTATAATGGCTGAGAGGTTATTAGATGCATCATACAATCATGGAGTTATGACATGTGAATCTTTAATGATAATTTCTTCTATGATTGACCGTGTGAAAGCAATACAATATTCATTTCCCGAGTTTTTTAGTTATATAGGAACACTTGGAAGGGGGTGATTTTATTCTAGGGTGGTCATTAGATTATTATATTGTGGTCTACATCGTTAGGGAGTAGGTGTTCCATTATTTTTGAGGGTGTATTTAATGAGAGAAACCCATTATTTGAAATGGTATGTAAATCTATGGTCAATGAAGTTTTACCATGATATTTGATGTTGGTTTTGGTGCCTAGGAATAAAGAGGGACATCACCATTTTTGTCTCATAATAACCTATCCATTTGAGGATAAAAGATGAACATATGTGTCTTAGTGGTTTGCCTCAACAAATTCCAATTCTTACATGGAAGTGGGACAATGTAATGATGGAATTCATAATGGGGTACGACATGGAACTAAGGAGTCATGATGTAATATAGATGATAGTCGATCATCTAAAAAAGTGGAACATTAATAATTTAGGAGACCCTTTTAGTAGATTAGTTCTGGGAATTGTATATACAAAAGATTGTACACTCGCATGGAGCTCCATTGGGAATCTTATCAGATAGATATATCGGTTTGACATCATAGTTTTGGTAGGGCTTATAGAATCCTTTTGGTACTTTAAAAAAAGTTCTATTGTATTATCCAATGCTACATGGTCAGTCAAAGGGGAAGATCCTAATTTTAGATAATATAATACATTCATGCATTCTACACATCATTTGATCTTGGGATGATCACATATCCATGTATGGGTGTTCTTATAACAAACAATTATAGGATTCAATTTAGATGGAACATTTTTTATGGTTTTCATGTCTGGTTTTGTTGGTCACAACTATGTACACATGATGTTGGTGAGGCCATGATTCTGGAGAGGGGTTTTCTACCAGATACCATCAAGGGAGTTAGTAATAACTAAAATTTGTTAGTTCCCACTCAAAGAGGGGATCGATCAAATGTAAACATGAGGAGATGAACCTTATAGTTCATGATGAGAGGCTATCTTTTTTTGGTTACTACTCTACTATAGAATAAATGATTATAGAAGATAATTAATCTAGAACTATGATCAATTATTCCATTCTATATTACCATGTATATTGGGATAAAGTCCTGCTATTTGGTTCTTTGACCATGTTATCATGATATGCATGATGTGTTCTACGAATATCAACATTATAGGTTTAAGACCGATCATTCACATGTTATTGAATATAAGGACATTGATATATATATATTAATTCTTCTTTTTGGAGTGCAGAGTGAAAATCATACACTAAATAATGAATGTTTTGTAATGGAATATGGTTCTGACTGTTAGAGTCCTATAGAAGCATGATCAGATTCAAGAGGATACTTGGTTGTGTGATTTTCATTTTGGAGCATATTGGCATGAGATCATTGATTGAGACCACTAGATATATATCTCAGGGATGAGAAGTCATTATAGGTGATCATTTGAAATATAATTATTTTAAAGGAATAAAATTTTGAGCCTCATAATGGTTTAATTTTAGTTCTAAAGGTGTTGTAGGTATTGGGTAGCTAAAATATTGTTTTCAGAATTCTAGGGAATACAACGGGTTGTACTTGATCATGGTGTATGAATTTTTATGTATGGGATCCTCTTGTATGAAACAGGCTAGCCAAAACACACATATAGGGAATGGTATCACATGTGTATCATTGCAAGTACTCATGGGGACCTTGATCGGTTTTTCCTCACCACTCTAGGTTGGAAGGCGTGTTGATTATAAAAAATCTATCATTACAAAACCACACTCTAGTGTGGGTCATGTCAGGTTTCCTGATCTGGGTATGTTCGAGTCCACCACAACTATATTGTGAATCACCACACAGTGTTAATGGCTATTTTAGTTTTTTGAAATGGTTGATTTGGCCAATGATCTCTCAAACAGAGTTACACATCGTAATGGATCTATGTAAGAACCTCTATAATGGATGTTTAATTACCTTTCACTCAATTTTTCCTATTTTAATAAATTTTTCATCATCTTTGTGAGTTACTCATATACTGACAGTTTTCAGAAAAAAAAATAATTGTGAAAATTTTATGTTCTTATTTATTTGACTGGTGACATAGGGTTATTCTATACATTATGGGGGTGTTCATGTTGATATTGGCTTCTTGAGATCTTATCCTCCTTCCCTAGTCACTATTCCTTGAGTGATATGTTCTCCTATTTGACTAGAACTATATCCTCTTTTGATGGTGGTATTATTTAGGTAAGTGATATGGTTTTCCCAGTTGGCTTGATTACTTTCTTAAGACTCTTTTTAGAATCCTTATTATGTCAGATTAGAATATGTTTAAGGAATGTTTGGAAAATGATTTTGATCATGTTGGGGCACAAGTGTGTTTTTTATGAATCAAGTATTGTCTTTATTACAATATTGGTATAGAATTTTTCCATATTAGAATATTATTTGGGATTTTTTCTATGTTTGGTTTATTTATAACTTGGGTAGAGACCCTTTATTATATTGTATTAATAAATTACATAGGGTGGACTATGAGACATTAGTTTGGATGGATTGTGTTTTTCTTTCTATGTTGTGTATTATTTGAGTAATGTTTCATATCCTGTGGATTTTTTTTCTCATATTGTTCCTTGATATGTTATTTGTTACTTACGTAATATTTTGTAGCCTATGGAATTTATTATTGGGATATATCTTACATATTATGTTATTCCGTATATGTTGTTTTTGTGTATATCTAGTAGAATCTTTGATTCAATGTTCAGGTTGACATGTGGCACTGAATGATTTAGCCAACTCCATAGAGGGGTGTTTCAAGTGAAAAGATTCCTTTTTTGTGGATCCTTATGGGATTTTTAGCACTATATATTGAAATATTAGCCCAAGGTAATGTCATATTCAATTGGAATAGTTTCTATATATTCATTTAAGATCTATCAATGGGGAAATACATGCATATGATAGATATAATGATAGCACATTATTCTAGTGTTCCATGAATACATACCATAGAAGGAAAGAAAACAACCATGTGACATTGGAGATACTTTCCCTTAATAGTGGAATATTATTTATTCAGTAAATTTTAAATGAGAATAGTCATTAAAGGCAGATGGAGTTTCATTGAATGATCTAATTCAAGAAATTGACTACATTTGATATTCAAATACAATATCAATGATATAGGTATGGTGTGGGTTTATGGTATATTTTTTAGTATATGGTCACATGATAAATTATTTATTGTATGGTTGGGTATATATTTATATTTCAGTCTTCTCATAAACTTCCATGTACATGTGAAATTATATTGTGAACAAATTGGTGGTGTTAAACTGGGTTTATACTCACACCTTGCATGGGAATCTCGAAATCTGTGAAAACATCATCATAAGACATATAAGAAATGGAAATGAACTAGTGATATGGAGATAAAGAGACAGATCATGGGGTCCATAGGTAGTACAGGGGTATAATTTAGAGTTTTGACAGGGTTTCCTTATTTACTTATATGTTTTTTCATGTAGTCTAGTTTATCCGGACACTTTGGGGTTTTCATTTATTAATTTGTAACTTTAATGATAACATAGATGCAATACATTATAACACATCTATTATATTTATACCTTGTTATTCTAGGTCATTGGTTGGGATTTTCTACTGATACATAGGAAATAGTCTCCCCGATGCACCATTCAGACCCTCACTACTAGTCAAACAACTCTTGTGTATGGAGAGGCGCACATGTGGTCATGTGGAACTCAATATGGAATCCCATTATTTGATATGAGGTGTTATAAATTGTTCCATTCCATGACCTACAATTATGGAATATTGATGTATATAAATATTAATCTAATATCAAGTTATATTAAACCTTAACCATACCATGAGAGGCACCCCATCCTTACATCGACATTGATTAAGAATTCCTTTAGTTTTTTAATCCCAAATAAACATTATGAATTAAAGTAGTAGGTGAATAATACAAATTCACTGCTGTAAATATTTAAAGATTCCAAGATAAAATTTATTTTTGAATCTTCTTTTTTGACCTGGACATCAAAGACTAAAGGATAACGAGATCGAACATTTTTATAAAGAAGATGATTAATTTGGAGATGGCTTGACGAGAAGACGAGTTGCAAACTATTTTAGTGGTACATGGGATGAAGTTAAAAGTTGGTTCCAATTGAGATCTAGAACAAATCGAATAAATAGAAAGATAGAGAGAGATCTAATTTGGATGGATTTGATTTTATATAATGTTCTATGATGATATTTGATGACCTAAAAATAAAATATGTGTAGTTTTTGGATTAAATCTTCGATGGATGATGTTAATGATTTTATCAAACCTAAATTGATGATTGTTTCTTATGATAGATGAATAAATATATGAATATAATAATTTTATTTCATTGGTGTTTTTTCTTATGAGTAAGTGCATATTAAAGGATTAAAAAAACCTACAAGCTCTCTAATTATCTAGTTGCAGCATCATCAAAGTTAACACCCAAACTTCTTGATGATATTCTGATTAAGGTGTTCCAACACAAGTTGTGATTTTACATCAAAGAATAGTTATTGTATGAAGGTTTATTTTGTGTTTTTTTATATTGACCTATGATTTATGGTAAGTTGATAATTATGATATCAATAACTAGTTTGAAGAAAAATTACTTGAATCTGAAAACAATCTATTTAAAAGAGGTAAAATTTAATGGGTACAATGATGAATAAGCATCAAACCAACTTTAAATTTGAAAATTCGGATTCCCTATTTTAAGTAACACTTTGGATATTTTTATTTAAGGGCTTCTAAGATTTAATAAACAATAAACACTAATTTATTATTTCCCACTGTCAAGACTACACGCCAAGAGTGTGTACCTTCTTACTGATAGGATAATCCTCTGATGTACCCTTGGGATTGCGATAAAACCTCCCATAAAAAACATTGTATTTTGAAAATTCCTCTTGTGTACCATTTTTCCTTGGTTAAATTCTTCTATATAACCTTTTAATTGAGAAAAATCATCATATGTACTATTTGGCATTTAATAAATCCCTGAATGTATTGTTTGGATAGGGATGAATCCCCTCGTATAACATTAAATTGGAAAAACTCATCCCATGTACCATTTATCTTGGGATAAATCCTCTTATGTACCCCATAGCATGAGATAAATCATCTCGTGTAACATTTTTCATGGGATAAATCCTCTTTTGGTATGATTTCACTTAAGATAAATCCACATGTGTAACATTATGGTTGGGATAAATCCTCTCATTTAACCTTTTATGCTAATGGGAACTAATATGAAAATTCATCATTGGGATTTATAAAATTCCACCCATTATCATCCTTATATTTTTCTACCCTATGAAATTAATCTTTAATCATAAATAACCCATCAAATGAATAATGTTTTAGAATCCATTTCAAATTGAAAATTAAGTAAATACTTAGGTAAATACCCATTAAATATATAACACATCATATTTACTCCATATTGATAAATAGTATATAGTTTATTCATCACCTGTCCCAATCATTCTATGTATAGGTAACATGGTGAACACATGAATATCAAATGAATCAAAAATAGGGTATTTATAGTGGGAATGAATTGGAATAAAATTATAGTTATACATTGATGATTAATCAGAAAGATAATGGTAGAAATGGATCTTTTCTCTTATATTATGATAAAATCGTTTTTATGGAAAAATATGTCAACTATAAATGGGTTGATGATAATACTTTGGGAAGAATTTTAATCATTTACATTGATAATAATAATGGAAATAAAACATTTCCCATGAAATCCCTCTTAAATTAAACTTGTATGAAAAAGGAAACATAATTTACTTTGAAAAACATTGGTCAATGTTCAAAAAGCATCCAAATAATTGGAAAAAATTCTTGTTAAAACGTTTTTAAAATAATTTTCTTTTATTATTTTTATAATTAAATTATACCAGACAATTTCATTGGTTTTATTTGAAAATAAATAATCAAAAATGTTTGATAGATTTTTTTTGAGATTTTTTAAATCATTAAAATTTAATAAATCTTCAATCATAGATTTTTGAAAAATAAATAAAGTTATTATATAGAAAACATGGTTTGTAAGAGAAAATTTTTTATTTCTAAAGGATGTGACCCCTTTTTCTTACTATTTTTAAATACATTCTTTAAAATATGACATCATATTAATTGTATTATATTTTCTCTCTAATAATAGATAAAACTAATTATGATTATCACATTAAATAATACATATTTGAGTTATAAAAAAGAATTTATATCCTTGTTAGGAAAAAATGGACATTTTGGAAATGATGCATTGCAAACAACGAGATTTATTCATTCATGCAGCATACATTTATTTCCAAATGTATTTCATATATAATTATTATAACAAATACTATTAGTAAATTACCCAAGTAAAAAAGTTAAAATATAATTGATAAAGTATATTTTAAGGATAACGGAGCTTATAATATCATAATCATATAGTGAAATTATACCTCAAAATATAATAATTGTAGTCGATAAAATTGGTATGACTTGAGTAACATTTAAATTTTAACCACCTCAATGAGAGAGAGTCTAAAATTGAGCATATAAAACCATGAATTAAATATATTTCAAGGGCTAATCTATGAAATGGTTAGAATATATACCATAAAAATTAGTCACATAAAACAATCAATTATGAGAGAAATGATTTTTAGATTGTAAACCCTTATCGTGGTCCCGATTCATTATGCGAACGTACCTAACTTCCTAATCAATAATATTATATTTATTATATACCTTTATATGAACATTATTTAAATAAATTAAATTTAATAATGTGAATTTTTTATCATATGATATTTATTTATTAAATAGTATGTTCTTGTGTTTGTATAAAAATTTAATCAACATTAGATTATATTGTAAATTTTAGTGATCAATGATTATATTTTTATACTTTGTCAAGTAAAAAATATAACCTCTAATGAAACATAAACGAATAATTATATACTTATAAAAATATAATAATGGTTGAATTTATGTACCCATGGTCATCCATGATATATTTTTAAAGCATTGTTCACGTAGGTTGTTAGACACACCCAAATATGAGTATACCCTAATTTGATGGGTGAGTATGGTTAATAAATTATTTAAGTTGACCAAATACCAATTTAAATAAATAAAATTGATATTTTATAAGTTTTTTAATTATTTATATATTATTTGATGAGATTTAGATAAATAATTATAATAATGATAAAAAATGATGAACCTTGGTTTGGGGAGGTGGTAGTCCACAAAAGGCATAATTAACATTTTCATTAACTATATAATGAGGCGAAATAGTAGTGGATTACCATTTTTCTCCTAAAATTAAAAATTATATTATATATTTTAAATTTATTTTATTAATTAAATCTTTATTACCAGTAAAGAGAGGTGGCGATGAAAAATTTAGACTTCACTTCATGGATGTAGTAGTCTTCATAAATACATAATCAGAGATATTTTATTTTTTTAAGTGGTTGGATAAAAATAAATAATTCATGTTTAATTAATTTAATAAAAAATCATAATTATAGTGATATTGGGGTCATTATATTACTATGGATAGGGTAGGTCTCGCAGAGAAATAATAAGAATAAAAGGGAAATGAATAAAAAATACTCATGATGGGACCTTAATCATTTTCTGGAAAATATCCTCAAGAATGTACAGATTATGATAAAAAACTGATACCAAAGGCATATTAATATGAGGAGTGTTTCTATGAGGATAAAAATGGAATCAAGTGGTGGAATTTTCCCCCTTTTATAAGTGAAAAATATTGCATTTTTGTGAACACCAAATATTTTTCAATAATTAAATGACATTATTCATGTGTAAATGCTTCAAAAAGCCAGAAATAATTTATTATAGGGTGAACAATTTTTGATAAATTCTACAAAAATTATTTTACCACATGTTGTAAACATTTTTCATGAATTTTAGTTCTATTTTTTAAAATATTAAAAGTTATATTTTTACCATAGCAACTAGTTTTTAAACTAGTAGTATATATTTTATAAAAACATAAGGTAAATTTTCTAAAAAAAAGTATTTTATAAACCTATATTTAGACACAATATAGTTTAATTAAAATTTTCAATACAAATAAATTTACTTTTGAATTAATAAATTTAATATACAGATAAAAAATTGAAGAATGATTTTTTCTTACCATTAAGTGTTCTTAATCTCATATTACATTATCTACCAATTAAATTAGTAATAATATATTTCTATATATATTTAAATATTATATAATATTAAATATATGAAATTGGAATATTAAATTTAATAGATAAAATTTCATGACATTAGTAAAAAATTATTTAAATAACATTTTCACCTTTATCATAGTCAATAAATTTAATATTTTAAATCACAATTTTTTCCCTAAAATTATATTAATCATATTAAATAATATCACCTTATTGAGAAAAACTATAAAATCCATTTTTAGATTTAGGTTCTACAACTAAGGTAAACTGTTTTTATATAAGTGAATAAAAATAATTTTAAGAGTAAAATATTACTTATGTTTCAAAAAGGATACATATGGGTATAATAAATTAGAGATAGTCTATTGAAACGATTTACAATAATTTGTGTGTATATATATATATAATATTTCAACAAATTATATGTTTTTTTAGTTTTATGATTATTTCAAAAAAAATTATTACTAGAAAATTGGTATTATTTTATTATTCAACTAACAATCAATTATTTTATACAAATCTAAAAAATTCCCCCTATGATAATTTAGATATGTGAAATTAATAAATGATGTTCATTTTTTAAAATAAAATGATAATTTTAATACATTTATCATATAAATGAAAATTAAATATATAAAGAAATTGTTCTTTTATTGAAAATTTACTTTTATAACATTAAGTCTTCTTAGTCATATTCTTTATGAGCATTATAATTCAAGGAAATAATTTATTGTCTACTATATGTTTTATTATCCTCATATATTATTTATAATAAATATTTCACAACTCATTTTAGTTCTTTACTTCATATTGAAAAATATATTTAATAAAATTATATATATATATATATATATATATTTTCCAAAAATCTCTAGGTGTTACATTATCCACTATTAAATATGTTTCATCCTCAAAATTATAATTAATAACTATTGATGAATGTATGTGGGAATATTCTTAATATATTTATCATTCAGGCTATAACATCTCATATAAAATCTACCATAATATCTTATAATACATAAAGTTACTTATCTTTCCCAAAATAATATTAATCAGTCATAATATCATATATATATAAGTATTTTTATAATGTAACAATAAATTCTCCATAATATATCTTTCTAAAAACCATGTGAATCTGTACAAAATAATTCATGGTGAAATTATAAAAAATATCAGAAACTAAAACATTATTTAACACTCAAAATTAATTAACAAGTTGTTCATAAGGTAACATACTGATCAATATACATCATAATAGAAAAAAATGAGATAAACCTTCCTAGAAATCTCATATATTACATTATAATTAAATCAATAATCAATGGAAATGTTATCAGTACTATCTAACTCACTTTTGTAAAATTCAAACATCCTTTTCTACTTGATGGTCATCCATCCCTCAATCATGTGTCCGTCAACAGTCTCCATGAAATATATAACCCTTACATGATGTCAATTTTAAATGTTATTGATATAATTTAATATATGATTCCAAACCCTTAAATAATAACTAATAAAAAAATAATAGATAGTTATTTCACATAATCCTCGTAAATGTTAGATTGTTTGATAATATCATCAATACATATTACTCATTAATGAAAATATATTAGAGTATCAAGAATATTTGTTATTAATATATCAACCTCACTACCTTAAGTATGTCTAGAAAACTATCCTTTTCCATTATAATAGTTATATAATTTGATTCTCATAAATTAATTTATGGTCCCTTCTATGGTTATAAGACATAATGGTTTTTAGATACATTCATTTCTCTAATTCATTTTTTTTGGTTTTTGAACCAGATACTAAATCCAAAATGGTTATGTTAATATAAAAAATATGAATATTAAAAGAAAATTTTGAATATGTCTTCCTATATGTGACTCCTTTTCTTTCAAAGCGGTGATACTTTTTGTTCAACTTATAAATATTGTGGTTTAATCATTGTTTTTCCATGTTCATTTTACTATTAGGATCTATAAAATAATTATTTATCATCATACATAAATACTTTATAAGGGTTCACTATAAGGAGTGTGAATTAACCATAGCACATCTCAAAAAAGTGTCAATCCAAGTGTGCAGTTATGCCTCTTTTACATGAATTAGGTGATGATTTAGTTAATAAGAAACTCACCCTTTAGGGTTATTACATGTAGGTACATCTCTTCCAGATCCTACATCATTATAAGGCCCCATCCTTAAACCTTACTTAATCTTGAGTTATTACAAGATTACACATTGAGGATCTTTTCAGGTTTAGATTTTTAGAGAATTAGATCATAAAACTTGCATTACATTCCAAATATAAACAATGTGGTTACATAAAGATAGTATTCTTCATTCCCATCAATGGAAACATATTTAAAATAAAACATGGATTCATTCTTGACACTTCCTTGACACTATCATCATATCATGTACCTTTCCCTTGACCTGTGAAAAACATTTCAAAAAAACTTGGGATGAGCATAAAAAGCATAGTAAGGGATATAAAAACATGGAAAGGAAACATGGGTACATATATACATAATAATGAAATCATAATTTACCCATAAAACATAACCACTTTAACATACCTCATCAAATCATGAATAAATCATAGAAATCATAAGACATAAAGGTAACTTGAGGCATTCATAACATTCTTACGTAGGGAGTAACCCTCTTGGTTACGTTTGGAATACACATCACAGTATATTCCCTAAAATCTATTCGGAGAAACCTTAATGTTTCACTACTTTGCGTTACCCAATGCATTGGAGAGCTATATCGGGCTCACCCGCCCTTAGTTTATCACGGAACCACCCATCTTCATAATAATGCCCAAGAACCATAACATAATCGTATCACATAAAACATGCATAAAGGAAACATAACAATTCCACATTTCAATCACAAGATATCAATACAACACAAAAAAAATTGTGAAAACCATTTTCAATACCAAAATAAAAGAAAAGTAAAACATGGTATTTATTTTTCTTTTAAAAAGAATGTATGGCTTGTAGAGGAAGCTGAAACTCAAATAATGGTCACGATAGCGGAAAAGTCGTTGTCGCCGCATACGTATGACAAAAACATTCCCTTTTGTTGTTTAGTAAATGCTTTATATAAAAAGATTCCTTTTGGATAAACGTAAAAGTGAAATGGGTTTATACACCGTAT
Organism: Viscum album; assembly: GCA_963277665.1. Taxonomy (NCBI): domain Eukaryota; kingdom Viridiplantae; phylum Streptophyta; class Magnoliopsida; order Santalales; family Viscaceae; genus Viscum; species Viscum album. The sequence goes on along the minus strand of OY728153.1, from coordinate 282,509,046 downwards.
AAAAAAAGGTTGTGTATAAAACAAAATATGGCTCAATGAAAGGAGATTGAGACGAAGTCCCATACCTCGTATCCGACTTGACCCGACCGTTATTTAATCTCCTGAATAATAAACTTGAGTTAATATCTACTTGCTTAAGAACCTTTTTCAAGTTCATTATTCCTTTTATACCATGTTATGAACATCATGTAATCATTTAAGTTAATAATGTTCATTTTGTCGGTATTTGGATCTTAAGTCAAAAATAGACTTCATACACTTACATGTTGTTAATTTGGTCAAAGTTTTGTTATATCCAGAATGATATTAATGATTTGGATAACATATATATCATATATATTCATCATATACATGTATTTATAATATTACATCACATTTAGAGGTATGAAATGAAATGCACCGTTCATGGAGACGGTAAGCCGTACGTACGCATGAACGCTACTTCCATTTCTATTTCGTATTTTATGGAATGGAATCATAATGATATAAGAGTATATTATAATTCCAGTATAATAACATATATAATATCATTAACTTTATCCTTTACACATCCCACATATGGTATTAACGAATCAAATCACTTTCAGGGGGCGGTAGTCCGCACTTCCTAAAATGAAGATATCGTGTTTACCCATAATGGAAACCATAATGGTATGCCAAAAATTAAAAAAAACAGAAGATTAAGGATAACATAAACATATTATATAACATATTTAAAAATAGTGACATCATAATGGCCACATTTGAAGGTGTTAAATGAGTAGTTAACAATCATCGTTTCGGGAGGTAGAATTTCGCCATCCACGGAAACAATATGTTCATTAAACATTTGATGTAGTTTTGTGAGAGTGCAGCTAAAATAAATCTTATAACAACATCCTAGTATATTTAAGATACTGGTGTTGTTACAAAAGAATTAAATAAAAAGAGTTTAGGGGGTTGGAGAAGAAAAATAAAACAAATGAACATGAGAGAATGAATTACCTTTAAAAGTGTAACTCCTTTTGATTTGATCCTAAAGGCTTCCTTTGAATGGATTCTGCCCAAAGGGAATCCTCTAGGATGAGGAGAGGGATGTGGAGAGAGTAAATGGTCAGGGGTTGGTCGAGCCAATGGCTTGAGGAGTGTGTGAAATGAGGTAGAGGTGGGGGCCTTTTATAAGAGGAGAGGGGGGCACTTTTGGGAAGTAAAGATAAGTTAATTTATTTTAAAAAGAGTTTCGGATTCAAAAGGTCCCACATTGCTATTATTCGAGGATAAGGTGATAAGGCTTCGAAATCCACTCATCCAATTGGTTTTTCCCATGTGTAGGTTTTAGATTTTTCATTATCTTTCCATTTTATTTAAATCATTAAATAATGATGTCATCGCTGCATCATTATTATGTCATAAATAATTTAATTTATTTAATGACTAAAAATTAAAACAAATACTATGATGTAGTAAATATTTTTATCTTTCCAATGACTATTTATAATAAAAAATCTAACTTGTATAACCCCATGTAAAAATTGTTTTGGTAAAACATCTCTTGTTTGTGTCATTTTTACTTTAACATTTAATAAAATGTTATTTATGTCATTTCCCAACCAAAGTGTCTCCATGGGGTCCCCAAGTTGAGCCATGGCTTTTCTTGGTCGGCCATGACACAACCAATAAGGTTGGGACATGTGTCTAGGTCATTTCATAATATTAAAGCATTATTTATTCCTTAAACTACCCTAATTACCACTAATCGCGATTAAAAACTTAATAAGTTACTATTCGCCAAAAAATTATTTTAATCCAATTGAACCACATTTTACTTTTTAATGACAACCATGTATGTCGGATTTTTGAAATTCAAAACACAATGATGGCAGAATTTCATTTAAATGGAAAATCAGTTTTTATAAGTACCACTTAGTGGTTTCACTATTCATAAAAAATTGAAGTTTTTCAGAAAATTTCCAAAAATTCACCCTAAGATATATTTGATATTCCGAATTCAAAAATGAAGTCTATTTTACAAAATTAGAAACATATATGTCACATTAATTAATTTAATAATTAATTCCCGCTGTCATAGCAAATAGCGTGTTTTTATAAAACAATAAGTATCAAAAGATTGACACAAGTTTAAGTCTAATTTCAAAGTGAAATTGATTCCAATGACCAACATTGGATAAAATGGTAAAAATATATTCTAATTTAACTTTAAAACTAATTCAAAAGATAATCTATTCATATAAATAAATTATATTAAAAAGCATTTTTGATGTAAAATGCAGTATTTTTCATATTCATTAAAAAATGAACATTGTCAGAAAAATACCAAAAATTCACACAAAGTAAATTTTGATGTCCCAATCATAAAGAATAACTTTATTTTCACAAACATAGCTTATAAAATTGTCAAAAGATAGATATAAAAATGGTTTTCCATAAAAAGGCAGTAAAATAATCTTTTAAGAATATTAGTGTATTCCATGCTTAAGATTCGATTTATTTTCATTTTAAGCCTCTAAAACACTATCATAATCATTAATAGAAATAGATAAAAATATCTATTATTCATTACTTACTTGGTATGTTACATCATTCCCCCCATTAGAAAATTGCTTCCCCACAATTTATTTACTTATCGAATAAATGGGGGCAATTATCCCTCATTGCATTTTCAGATTCCCATGTTGCCTCTTCAATCATGTGGTTTTTCCACAAAACCTTTACCTGGTGAATCACCTTATTCCGTAACACTTGCTCCATGTGGTCATGAATTTGGACCGGTTGTTCCTCATAAGATAGGTTCTCTTCCAGCTGAACTACCTCTGGACTCAAAACATGAGATGGATCTGGCATATACTTTCTCAACATCGAAACGTGAAAAACATTGTGTACCTGAGATAAACTCGGAGGTAAATACACTCGGTAAGCAACTGATCCCACTCTCTTAAGAATTTCATATGTTCCAATGAACCTTGGACTCATCTTTCCTTTCTTACCAAATCGCATCACACTTTTCCATTGTGATACTTTGAGAAAAACATGATCACCTACCTCAAAGGATAGATCCTTCCTCCGGTTATCCGTATAACTCCTCTGCCTTCTCTGAGCTGTTCTGATGTGTTTTTGAATCAGCTGAACTTTTTCTGCCATCTCTTCTACCAATTCTGGTCCCATAAACTTCCTTTCACCCACTTCATCCCAGAAAGCTGGAGCTCGACACTGCTTCCCATATAATGCCTGAAATGGTGCCATCTGTATACTGGAATGAAAACTATTATTATATGAAAATTCAACCAAAGAATGTTGTTGGTCCCAACTTCCCTGATAATCCATATAACAAGCTCGTAGCATATCATCCAATGTCTGAATTGTTCGTTCTGACTGCACATCTGATTGAGGATGAAAAGCTGTACTAAAATTTAATTCAGTACCCAACGACTTCTGAAGGCCTTTCCAAAAGTTAGAAGTAAACCTGGGATCACGATCCGATACAATGGAGAGAGGAACTCCATGTAACATGACTATCTCTTTAAGATACAAATGGGAAAGTTGATCAAGAGAGAAAGTATCTCGTATAGCTAGGAAATGAGCAGATTCGGTCAAGCGATCAACAATAACCCAGATTGCATTATTACCTCTATATGTCTTCGGTAATCCAACAACAAAGTCCATAGATATATTCTCCCATTTCCACTCTGGCACTGGTAAAGGCTGAAGCATCCCTTTCGGTAACTGTCGCTCTGCTTTAACCTGCTGACAAGTCAAACACTTCACAGTAAAATCATCAATATCTCTTTTCATTCCATCCCAACAGTAATACTCCCGCAGATCTCTATACATCTTAGTACTGTCTGGATGAACTGAAAACGGAGAACTATGAGCTTCACATAACAACTCTCTCTTCAACTGTGAATCACAAGGCACACACAATCTCTTCCCAAATCTCAAAATGCAATCATTATCAATGTATTCAGGAAACTTACCTTTCTGAACCAGCTCTACCTTTTTTCTGCAACTCACTGTCTTGCTTCTGTGCTTGCTTGATTATATCTGATAGAGAAGATCTCACTGATACCTGAAACAAAACAGAAGGACTTCCTGCACCAAAAACTTCTATGCCAAATTTCATCAAATCCTTAACCAAAGGATCACGTTCCAAACGCAAAATTGTTAATGAAGCATTACTTTTTCGACTCAAAGCATCAGCCACTTTATTTGCTTTTCCCGGATGGTAATGAATTGTACAATCATAATCCTTGATTAATTCTAGCCATCTCTTCTGTCTCATGTTTAACTCTCTATGAGTGAATATATACTTTAAACTTTTGTGATCGGTATATATTTCACACTTTACTCCATACAAATGATGCCTCCAAATTTTTAAAGCAATAACAACAGCAGCTAATTCCAAATCATGTGTAGGGTAATTTACCTCATGAGTTTTCAACTGCCGTGAAGCATAAACAATTACCTAATCATTCTGCATTAGGACGCAATCAAGTCCTTTCAATGAAGCATCACTGTATATAAAAAACTCACCATTCCAGGAAGGTATTACCAAAAATGGAGCATTCACCAATCTTCATTTCAATTCCTGAAAACAATCATCACATTATTTTGTCTAGATAAACTTAACACCCTTCCGAGTTAGCATAGTCATTGGACTAGATAACCGTGAAACATTTCTAACAAACATTCGGTAATAGCCCACCAAACCAAGGAAGCTACGAATCTCGGTTACATTTGTCGGTCTTGGCCACTCTTACACAACTTTTCTTTTTACATGATCAACAGTTATTCCATATTTAGAAACAATGTGACCAAGGAAAGAAATTTCTTGCAACCAAAACTCACACTTTCTGAATTTCCCATACAGTTTCTTTTCTTTTAAGGTTTGAAAGATAACACTTAAATGTCTTTCATGCTCCTCTTTACTTTTAGAAAACACCAAAATATCATCAATGAAAACCACCACAAACTTATCCAAGAACTCATGGAAAATTCTATTCATTAAGTCCATGAATACAGCAGGTGCAGTGGATAGCCCAAAAAGAATTACTACAAATTCATAATGGCCATATCTCGTACGGAACGCGGTCTTAGGAACATCTTCTTCTTTTACTTTCAATTGATGGTACCCCGATCTCAAGTCAATATTTGAAAAAAACTAAGCTCCCTGGAGCTGATACAACTTCATTTGATGGCCCGACGTCTGCCGAAGTAGTTGCAAAAGTTTTCACCACCCCTTTCTGCTTGTAGTCTAACTACTTCCCATCACTCAAGCTCTTTGTCGGACACTCGTTTGTGTAGTGACCCATATCATTGCACTTATAACATTTCACTAACTGTAAATCAAATTTGGTCTTACCATCACCCTGATCCTTTTCAGTGCAATCACGATCCTTATGTCCCATCTTACCACATCGGTAGCACTTTACAGAATTCAGAAGACATTCCCCAGCATGCGTTTTGCCACATTTGTCACAAACTGGAAACTTAGTTCTCTTACCATCAGACTTTTTTGAAGAATTATTACCTTTCTCCTGCCACCTCGGTCTCTTCTTCTGCTGGTTGTTATAGAACACTGGGTCATCGGCAAACTCCATTTCCACCTTCTCAGCACATCGAACAAGATTTTCATAACTTTTAAACTCACAAGAAGATAATTCCCTTCGATATTTTGGCTTTAATCCTGAGTAAAAAACGATTGATTTTACTATCAAGGTCTCGGATAAAACATGGAGCATACCATGCCAATCGAGTGAAACTTTCTTCATAGGCAGCCACTGAGTCTTCTTCTTGCCTCAATTCCAAGAATTGTTTTTCCATCCTATGTCGAACAGCCTTAGGAAAATACTTCTCAAGAAACATACCTTTGAATTCATCCCAGTCGAGAGCATCAATCTCATCGGCGTCCCTGATATTTTTAACCATAGACCACCACTGATCTGCTTCACCCTCCAAACGGTAAATAGAAAGACTAACCTTTTGATTGTCTGAACACCCCATGACATCAAAAATATTCTCCAGTTCTTTAATCCACCCTTCAGCTAGCACAGGGTCAGATGATCCTCTGAATGATGGGGGATGTTGTCTCATGAAATGTTCCACCACTGACATGTTCCTCTGTGGTTGATCTGACTGTTCTCGTGCATGGATACCACCACCATTTATAGCCTGAGTCAACTGTGCCATTACTGCAACAAACTGTTCAGTTCCAATTCCGACCATTTCTGGATGCTGATTCGGAAGGTTATTTCCTTCTGTACGCCTTCCTAACACTTCTTCCCTGTTTCCTCTGTGGAAAACCATTTTGAACAAACATGTCTTAGATGATGCAACATGGTAATCTTCAAATTCTATATCATTTCAAAAAACAATTTGGATAATCATTTAATAGAATTCTAATTCCTAAAGTTATCTAAACCTTCCTTTGATACCAACTATAAGGCCCCAACCTTAAACCTTACTTAATCATGAGTTATTACAAGATTACACATTGAGGATCTTTTTAGGTTTAGAATTTTAGAGAATTAGATCATAAAACTTGCATTACATTCCACATATAAACAAAGTGGTTACATAAAGATAGTATTCTTCATTCCCATCAATGGAAACATATTTAAAATAAAACATGGATTCATTCATGACACTTCATTGACACTATCATCATATCATGTACCTTTCCCTTGACCTGTGAAAAACATTTCAAAGAAACTTGGGATGAGCATAAAAAGCTCAGTAAGGGATATAAAAACATGGAAAGGAAACATGGGTACATATATACATAAGAATGAAATCATACTTTACCCATAAAACATAAGCACTTTAACATACCTCATCAAATCATGAATAAATCATAGAAATCATAAGACATAAAGGTAACTTGAGGCATTCATAACATTCTTACGTAGGGAGTAACCCTCTTGGTTACGTTTGGAATACCCATCACAGTATATTCCCTAAAATCTCTTCGGAGAAACCTTAACGTTTCACTCATTCGCGTTACCCAATGCATTGGAGAGCTATATCGGGCTCACCCACCCTTAGTTTATCACAGAACCACCCATCTTCATAATAATGCCCAAGAACCATAACATAATCTTATCACATAAAACATGCATAAAGGAAACATAACATTTCCACATTTCAATCACAAGATATCAATACAACTCAAAAAACATTTTGAAAACCATTTTCAATACCAAAATAAAAGAAAAGTAAAAAATGGTATTTATTTTTCTTTTAAAAAGAAGGTATGGCTTGTAGAGGAAGCCGAAACTCAAATAACGGTCACGACGGCGGAGAAGTCGTTGTCACCGTATATGTATGACAAAAACATTCCATTTTGTTGTTTAGTAAATGCTTCGTATAAAAATATTCCTTTTGGATAAACATAAAAGTCAAATGGGTTTATACACCGTATAAAAGAAAGGTTGTGTATAAAACAAAATATGCCTCAATGAAAGGAGATTGAGACGAACTCCCATACCTCGTATCCGACTTGGCCCGACCGTTCTTTAATCTCCTGAATAATAAACATGAGTTAATCTCTACTTTCTTAAGAACCTTTTTCAAGTTCATTATTCCTTTTATACCATGTTATGAACATCATGTAATCATTTAAGTTAATAATGTTCATTTTGTCGGTATTTGGTTCTTAAGTCAAAAATAGACTTCTTACACATACATGTTGTTAATTTGGTCAAAGGTCCGTTATATCCAGAATGATATTAATGATTTGGATAACATATATATAATATATATTCATCATATACATGTATTTATAATATTACATCACATTTAGAGGTAAGAAATGAAATGCACCGTTCATGGAGACGGTAAGCCGTACGTACGCATGAACGCTACTTCCATTTCTATTTCGTATTTTCTGGAATGGAATCATAATGATATAAGAGTATATTATAATTAAAGTATAATAACATATATAATATCATTAACTTTATCCTTTACACATCCCACATATGGTATTAACGAATCAAATCACTTTCAGGAGGCGGTAGTCCGCACTTCCTAAAATGAAGATATCGTGTTTACCCATAATGGAAACCATAAAGGTATGCCCAAAATGAAAAAAAACCGAAGCTTAAGGAAAATATAAACATATTATATATCATATATAAAAATAGTGACATCATAATGTCCACCTTTGAAGGTGTTAAATGAGTATTGAACAATCATCGTTTCGAGAGGCAGAATTTCGCCATCCACAGAAACCGTGTGTTCATTAACCATTTGATGTAGTTGTGTGAGAGTATAGCTCAAATAAATATTATAATAACATCCTAGTATATTGAAGATACTTGTGTTGTTACAAAATAAGTAAATAAAAAGAGTTTACGGGGTTGGTGTAGCAAAATAAAACAAATGAACATGAGAGAATGAATTACCTTTAAAAGTGTAACTCCTTTTGATTTGAGCCTAAAGGCTTCCTTTGAATGGATTCTGCCCAAAGGGAATCCTCTAGGATGAGTAGAGGGATGTGGAGAGAGTAAATGGGTAGGGGTTGGCCGAGCCAAAGGCTTGAGGAGTGTGTGAAATGAGGTAGAGGTGGGGGCCTTTTATAAGAGGAGAGGGGGGAACTTTTGGAAAGTAAAGATAAGTTACTTTATTTTAAAAAGAGGTTCAGATTTAAAAGGTCCCACATTTCTATAATTCTAGGATATGGTGATAAGGCTTAGAAATCCACTCATCAAATTGGTTTTGGCCATGTTTAGGTTTTAGATTTTTCATTATCATTCCATTTTATTTAAATCATTAAATAATGATGTCATCGCTGCATCATTATTATGTCATAAATAATAGAATTTATACAATGACTAAAAATTATATAAAAAATACAATGATGTAGGAAATCTTTTTAGAATTCCAATTACTATTTATAATCAAAAATCTGAAATGCATATACCCATGTAAAAATTGTTTTAGTAAAACATCTCTTGTTTGTGTCATTTTTACTTTAACATTTAATAAAAAGTTATTTCTGTCATTTCCCAACCGAAGTGTCTCCATGGGGTCCCCAAGTTCACCCATGGCTTTTCATGGTCGTCCATGACACAACCAATAAGGTTGGGACATGTGTCTAGGTCATTTCATATTATTAAAGCATTATTTATACCTTAAACTACCCTAATTACTACTAATCGCGATTAAAAACTTAATAAGTTACTATTCACCAAAAAATTATTTTAATCTCATTGAACCACATTTTACATTTTAATGACAACCATTTATGTCGGATTTTTGAAATTAAAAACACAATGATTGAAAAATTTCATTTAAATGGAAAATCAGTTTTTATAAGTACCACTTAGTGGTTTCACTATTCATAAAAAATTGCTGTTTTTCAGAAAATTACCAAAAATTCACCCTAAGCTATACTTGATATTCTGAATTCAAAAATGAAGTCTATTTTACAGAAATTCAGAACATATAAGTCACATTAATTAATTTAATAATTAATTCCCGCTGTCAAAGCAAATAGCATGTTTTTATAAAACAATAAGTATCAAAAGATTGACACCAATTTAAGTCTAATTTCAAGGTCAAATTGATTCCAATGACCACCATTGGATAAAATGGTAAAAAAATATTCTAATTTAACTTTAAAACTAATTCAAACGATAATCTAATCATATAAATAAATTATATTAAAAAGCATTTTTGATGTAAAATGCAGTATTTTTCACTATTCATTAAAAAATGAACATTGTCAGAAAAATACCAAAAGAGTGAATTGACTGATATTTTCATAATATAAGGCCCTGAGTTCGCAGTCGATTCGGTCACAGGAAAAGCAAATAATACCGTGAGTGACCCATAGCATTCGTAGATAGGCTACTATTCTATCACAATCGGACATTCCTCCCTTCTAGCTATTCTTCTTTCAGTACTCTTCTAATAGTGTCATTACTCTACTCTAATAGTGGGATCTTCCTAAACAGGATTGAACTAGATGATGTTCGAGGTAGTAGACCCTGCCCCCTGATCAACCCAGCTGCAATCTTTTCATTGGGATTCGTGAAAACAGCTGTTACTTATATATATTGATGGACTCCTCACTATTAGAGTAGAGTACTGACTATTAGAGTAGAGTACAGAGCAGCTTCTCTTCCCTTCCTTCTGAGCGATACGTGAGAAATAGCAAAACGAGGTCCTCCCTCCTCTTCCTATTGAGCCGGGTGTGGGTACGACCCTTATAAAAGGTCCTTATAACAGGCCCTTCTAAAATAAATACCTGTTATAAGGGACTGTTATAAGGGCATGTGTCCGAAACCCCGCGAAAGAGAAAGTCAGTACTCTACTCTAATATCTAATAGTTTTGATACCGCTCCTTACCCTTTAAAAAGGGTCAGGAAAGGTTCTTTCGTCAAATTCACCTCTCCCATGCCCAATCTTTACATCAGTGGATGGGAGCAGAGCAAGTCAAGTTAGCCCAGTTCTCTTTGCATAGACCTAGACCTATAACCTATAGGGAATCGAATGAGCTAGAAGAGAAGGCAAAAAGCCTATAAGTTGTTCATCCCTTGATTCATTCAGCCTTGCTTTACCGAAGGAGATAGAAGGCTCATCAATCAGTCATAGCCTAAACTGAGGCATTGGAGGGAAGTACGCATGATAATTTACAGTATGGAGAAGGTGCACATTCCAATTTGGTCAATCACATCTCTTTCTTCTCTGGTAAAATCCTAGAAGTGAAAAGGAAGTCAAGAGATTTTCTTTCCGGCATTCTGCTTTTGTTTGGATCGAACTCCAAGGGTTGCCATTCTACTCAGTAAGAAGAAATCGAACTCGCAGGAAAATCTAAGTAGCAAGGGGTACGGCATTCAGTCAGCTTGGTGAAAGACATTCTTTGTCTAATTCCACAGTGCTTTCAAGAGGAATAGTAAATAGGAATTACCTGGGATCAAACGAGAAGGAAGGTACGACATTGTCAAAATGATTGGAAATATTCCACGTTTTCCCTTCCTTAGTCGGTAATGATAGATCTATGTCTAAAAGGAAGGCATGTTGGCATGAAAGCATTCACCGAAGGTTCTAAACCCTTATAGATGAAGTAGACCTTAGGGTGAGGTTCTAAACCCTTGATATATCAGTAGCACCTTTCTAACCCTTAGATATCAAGTAGCCGAGAAATGAACATGTTTTTATTCCCGCTATAGCCAATTACTAACCCCCCTCAGCCCCTTTCCTTTGGGGAACTGATGAAACAAAACAGCACTCTGCCCCTGACACGTATGCCCCTTTAGGTTTATGAAGGAGAATTTCTTTACCTATATCAAGCAAGAGGCTAATGGAGGGTCGTAGATTACCAGTACTCTTTTTAGGAAGAAATGACCGACTTCGGAGCTCAGCTGGGATCGGGCTATTATATTCTAATAGTTGACGCTAGGAATGGGGAAGCTCAAAGTAGCACAGAAGAAATATGGCTATAGAATTGACACAGAATTGTCTTCACTGGTTATGACCCTGGTCGAATTCAATGATTGAAAAGTTGCCCAAGAAACTCAGTGAGAAGATGGATCAGCAGCCTCGGAGCAGATCGAAGGCTATCTATTTGATGGCCAGTTCAGTGTAACAACAGAGATCCTTGAAAGCATCTCACGTGAGGGACCCTAATTTTTCTCAAATCGACTAGCTAGAGGCTCAAGAATGGGGTCTAGGAAGACAGGTACTCTGTCTATATAGTAAAGTACACTATATAGAATAGTACCTGAGACTAGCCTGAGGTCGTGCTAACGAATTGAGCCAGCTACCTTGAGCTGATTGGAATGGTGGACTTCGACACCATATAGACAGAGTACCTGGTTTTTTCCATTCGATTGGCTAGTCCGGATTTCCCCCTTTCTCTTAGTTCGTGTGTTGACAACCCTTCGATTCCCCCAATTCGTAAGAGGGGCAGCCCACTAGATCAAGCAAGTGCGTGTATTGCCTTGGCTTCCCATGCCCCCAGTTCGTGGTTTGGGAGTCAATGAAGACTCAGACCGAGAAGATGGAACGAATATCCCCACTATTAGAAAAGAATAGTGTCATTTCATTTCTCTATATCAAAAGAGATTCTTTGGCGCACCGAACTCATCCCTCCATAGGGGTTCGATAAAAGGGCTGAAAACGGGTACAGTAACCACCTTCAATCCCCGGCGAATCCGGATGATCATCAGTGTTCTTCCACCCTTCGGCATCATTGCAAGACCACCCATTCATAGTGTTTGAGTCGGTATAATATAGGTAGTAGACGTTCATTGGCATTCGATCCTGACCCCCAACACAAATTACATTCTAGTGTCCAGCATCGACTCATTGGTGACTCGATTGGTATTGCAATGTAGCCAACAACCAGGTATTCTAGCATATAAAGTCCAGCCCATCCGCCAAAAAACCCCAACCCCACCAATTCAAAGTCGTACCTTCTCACCTTCCATTCTCATGTACTCTACTCTAATAGTCACCACCAACTCCATTCCAATAGAGCCATTGTTTCCACCACCCATTGATCCATCGATGTCGTAGTTGCCCCCCCCCCCCCGTACCGCTTGTTCGTTCGGCAGCGAGAAGTACTACTATTGATTTGATTGGTATTGGACCAGTACTCTACTCTATAGTATAGGATAGGCCACTCGACCCCAAGGATGAACTGAAGCCAGGCTCAACCCCCACTCGATGAGCTACCCCATTCGCTCTTCGGAAAAGGAAGGAATTGGCAGTCTTGTTTCCAGAACGAACAATAAAAAGGCAGCGCAGGAGGAAAGGGCAACATTCGACCAGATGGGACGGTTCATCGGTTCATGTATTGCTGTACCAGAGTGGCTCATGCTACCTGGTTGATGCGATGTATTCCACCAGTTGACGGAAGAAGTGAGTAATGGGAGATCGATCGTTCCAGCCAGTAGTGAGAAAGGGCCCGGTGCGACAGGTAGCTATTGAAGACGCAGTGAACCCAGGGCAATGAGGAACGAGAGCAAAACAGAGGTCATACGAGCATCCCAATTCCAATAGGAGCCATGCCATTTCAAAACCAACCCCCGAAACCAACCAGTAACTAGGAACAACCCCGTAGACCAAACAACCAATGCAGTACCAGACCGAGCTGATAGCAGAACCAAAGGATGTTTTGTAACCACCAATAAAAAAAGAAGAAGAGGCAGTCGCGCAATAGAACCCCAGGCTTATCCGAGCAGCGGGAACATGAACATACGGAAGACGAGCAAGTTCACCTTGTTGAAGATCGAGTGGTGCACCCAACAACCCAGTCATGAGACAGGCAGGAGTTCCGATGAGTACTAGAGCAAGCAATGCAGTGACGCTCGAGGCCGAAGGTGACATCACATAGGCAGGTCGGAACGATTAGTGGATGATCATTGGTAGCTAGAAAAAATGTACTGGGCTAGGAAGGTACGGGACTGATCGACTAGGTTTTGCGGTTCATTGGATATCACTATTAGAAGAGTACTGAAATCGCGACGTCTTTCAACCATTTCGATTGCCACCGGTCTACTTGACATCTTGGTCCCCAGGTTTTTGGAAGACCGACTACTCTTATGCATAGCTAGTTGAGTTCTGCGTTCCATTGTATACAATACGTTGACCGCCACCATGAATTTGAGTTGTTCCCACGTGCTATCCTAAATCAATCCGACTACGAAGTAATAGAGTATGGAGCAAGCTCGGTCCTCAAGTACGTATTGAAACAGATCTTATTCTGTCCATTTCGAATGCTAAAAGGGACTATACGAACTACGCCTAGAAAAAAGAGTCAGTCATGCCAGCAAGCGAGCGAGTGAGACTTACGCGGGTATACTGAAGACAAACCAATTCATTTCGTATAGAAATACTCATACTAGTTGACCTATATGCTACACACATGCAATTCCGGACTAGTTCGACTTAAGACATTCTGTATCCGCTCTACAAAGTTCAGAAAGATAAAGGTTCTAAACCCTTGATATAATATATCAGTAGCACCTTTCTCAACCTGAAGTAGCCGAGTTCAAAGATCTGACCCTTTAGAAAGGGTCAGATCTTTTAACTCGGCTACTGAACCCTATTCGGTTGAGAAAGGGTCAGATCTTTGAACCTCACCTAAGAACCCTACAACCGGTTACCATCACCCCTCAATATGCCCTTTTGAGAGAGGAATAGGGACAGACAGAATCAATTGAGTAGCAAGGAGGCTTAACATACTCGTACTACTCTAGAGATAGGGCTTATTAGAAGAGTGATTCATTCGACCACTATAGATATAGATGTGATTGGACTAGTTTCTTTCGTTTATAATGTCCTGACCCTTTAGAAACTTATATATAAATAAGTAGCAGACTTATATATATCCTTATATATAAATAAGTAGCAGAACCTTGGCTTTCTCTTTCTTTCCTTCTGTTTGAGTGGGAGAAAGCTTAGCTGCAGTGAAAGTGGTAAGCTAAGTCCTAAGGTCTTCCCAGCTTCCAGCGGTTTGAGATCCCTTTGCTGTCGGGCTTGTGGAAGTTTCCTTAGATGGGTTTTATACAGGCGGTCTAGGCCAGTTGACTTTGCTGGTGTTTTAGTTTCAGTTCCAGCAATTGGACTTTCTTTCGCGAACAAAAAGGGCTTTCATAACATAAGGGTTTTCCAGTCTCTGGGTAAGAAGTTTTCCACCGTAATAGTAGGATTTATTCTCCTATTGCCATTGAATCACTCCTAGGAGAAAGCTAAGGATCTTTGGGAAGCAAGCCCAATTGGAGTGCTTAATAAGGTCTTCACCTGGAGTTCCACTTTGGTAAGCCCTGTAAATGTAGGGCCAGTTTCCTGTAAGGCAATGGAAAATCTAGTACCTATTGCAGAAAAATACTTATTCCTGCCATCCCACAGGTACTCTTATATATAGTTTAAGTTCCAGACTATATAGACAGAGTACCCGTGGTCGGGAGTCCTAAGCCCTGGGAGCAGTCTTAGGGTAATCCCCATAAGTTGCAGCAAACAAGTCAAATGGCAAAGCAGGAAAGACGGCAAGCGGGTGTCCAAGAGTAAAAGTACTAGGGATTGAAGTTCAAAATAGTCTTACCGTGTCTAAGAGTCCTCCCAATAAAACCAGCCATGGTGGATATTTACAAATGAAATAGCTTACCTGATTGTCCAATTTATCGACTCCTGCTACCTTTGCTAGTGAATCCCCTGCAGTTGCAGCTCTTCTCTTATCCGGTCTTGGATTAGGAAGGGTTTAGAAAGCACTCTGAGTGAAGAACATGGCACTGTCGGCATGTCGGAATAACCACTCTTTTCTCTTTCGACTATTGATTACCCAGATCGAATGGAAGCTACTCTCTCTCAGGTGCGAACGAATAGGAAGAGAATTCATCACAAATTGACTAAGAGGCAGCATAGCCGATGCTGTCGGAATTCCTATTCAAGGGCCCTGCCATATTCAAGAACCAGAAAAGATCCGATCTACAAATATCCAATTCCAACTATGCTGTAATAGAGGATGGAGAAAAGCGGACTTCCTTCTCAATGCCCATCCAATGCTGACTTTTAGGCATAGCATTAGCCTATATTCCGCGAGTCAGAAACCCTGATCCGTGCGCTGATCCTTCTATAGTAGGAAGACAAGATCGCAAGGGAATAAATAGTTCCATGCATTCTACTTAGGCAACCCGAATCCGCGTATACCTACTCTAGCAAGAGAGAAAACTACCAACGAATCCTTCCACTTCTGTAACAGAGGCTAAAAGGTGCGAACGAAGAAAGCTTGTTTGGGATTTTAAAGGCTTCGCACCTACTTGTTGTGTCTCCCGTCATAAGACAGCCAACCGATACGAGGGATTTACTTAGGCGCAATAGCTTGTTTGAATAGAATCGTAAACGAACCCGCTCTATCGCTACACCTGATCTATTTACTTACTCTTACTTAGCTAACACTACCTTTGTCAAACAGGAAACTTCCGATGGTTGCTCACTTCCGCTTCCAAATCCCTAAGAAAGATGTCCCATACTGTCCTTTCCTGAACTAGAACAGATAACTCAGACTCAGGGGACACTTCTGACTTGTTAGCTGCAGGTACGAACGTAGAGAGTTTGTTAGGTCCCATCCGGTCTACAAAAAGAGAACTAGAACGCGAACTCGGCTTGACTTTTTAGCTATAGGGACAGTTTCACTGACCTAAGAGCCATGGTAGTCAGAAACTTCCCGTTGATTGAATGTCTATTTCATATTCCTGTCATGCAGGTAATAGATCCAGAACAGTCGTAAGGCCTCCGTTCGGTCGTTACACCGACAAGTAAGGAAGGAAATAGTCAAAACGCTATTCCCCAATGTTAGGACTTTAGTAGCAGCAGTAGAAATAGGATAAGGCACGCCTAGTAGGATGTGGGGCCTCTTTATTTTGTGGAACCGACGAGGTTTTGAAGGAAATAGAAGGAAAATCATTTCACTAAAACAAGGATAAGACCTTGGTTCCATTCTTATCTTAATGCCCCAAGATCGGTTATAACTAGCATATATAAGATCGATCTTCCTTCTCAGACACTTTCGAAAGGACTAGGCTTCTTCTCAAACAAGTATCCCCTTAGTGGTATAATCGAGTAACCCAAGTAAAGCCGCTGCTTGTCCAAAGTCGTTTTAGGGAGTCAAAATACAAGAAGGGCACACTATTAGATTAGAATAGTACTGATTATAGACTTACTGACTGAATCCTTATATTATAATAAATGAACTCTCCGAAACAAGTCAGTCAATCCCTCCGGTTGTCCCTCTTCCCGTTGGTTGAGATAGTACAGCAGGGGGAACCCAATACTCTCCTCAAAAGCTAACTGTAATTGAAACACTATTATTGTTTAAGGTCTTAGTGAATGTTTCAAGTATCTCTTTTCGTCTACCTCTATGATTGAAGACACAACTACCGATAAGCACACTTCTAACCCAGATACTGTGCAAGGGCGACATTGAAACCACAGTTATTCGATATTCGATTACAGTGACTGGCCAGGACCATGCGAAAACATATACCAGAATCCTAGCAACGAAAGTAGCTAGATCAAGAAAGTCAATCCCTTGTTCATCCCTGTGGAAGGATTGTATCGAATGATGTTAGTATCAAAGAAGCCACATCTATCTTTTCCAGGAAGAGAAGAAAGACATAACATATCTCTTTCCTGACCCTTTAGAAAGGGCTGCTACTTCATCTATAAGGGTTTAGAACTCGGCTACTGAACCCTATTCGGTCCCTAAAGGGATGCTACTTCATCTATAAGGGTTTAGAACTCGGCTACTGAACCCTATTCGGTAAGGTGTCAGATCTTTTAGAACCTTCGGAGCCCGTATTGTCATTGTGGAAGGGGGGTTCAGCATACCACAGCTGTAGGTGTTCTATGATTCAACTCCGAAGAACGATTGGAATCTGGTATTGAGTTGAGAGCGAATGGGCGGATGCGATTCATAAAGAGTCTATAATGGAGGTTGGGATGCGAGCAAGAAGTCAGTTGAGTTCCCGTATCCGTATTCAGAATCGTCGTTGGTGGGTGGATTCGTTGAACAAAGGTGTCATGGGGTTGGTTGTGATCGATAGTCATAGTAGTAGCAAAACGATAGAGTGTACTCGAGTGGCGGTGTTGAACTGCGAACGAACTGCCTATGAAGCAATACGGTGCTTCAGATCCGAAAGGTGGACTGCTGGATGGTCTGAAGGCAATATGCAGAGATGACCTGACCAATCGTAACCAACCGATCATGCGATGGACACCCCGAAACGTTTTGAGTAGCCTAGACCATTCAGCGATGGTGATAGAATAGTGGAAATGGGGGTGCTTCCCCACATTATCAATGAGTACCAAGCATATGCTTTCCGCTGCCAATTGAGTATAGATGGCTCTCCGGAAGGTCAATTCAACTCGAGCTAAACTAGAAATGATATCTCCTGGCCCAATGTGCTGAAATGGCTTATTGATTCGAAACCCATTCACCAATACGAGGTTTCTGACCTGCTGCCTTGCCTACGGAATGGAACCACAAAACAGGAAACGAACCATAAACACGTCCAATCTGGTTTCTTTCGTTCGATGCCATTGGATAGTCGTCGATGCACCTTTTCGCCGAAGGGGGGAATGGTGAAGGCATTTCAACTGGACCACCAATGCCACTCGATCAGTCAGGTGTGTTTGTCGCGTGTAGTAGTTGTGATCGTTGATGTCCCGTTTGTAGCTCGTTTGATATCTCGTTGTCCAGTTCGCTCTCTTCTTGTGCCGCAATCGTGATAGTAGTTGGTGTTGGAAGATGGTCAGTTCTCTGTTCTGAACATTCCCTGGCAGTTGACGACACCGTTTAAATCGTAGTGCAACCACCAATGAGTGCATTCAGTACTCTACTCTAATAGTCCTTCTCCCACACCTCGAATGGAGCGAGTCGACCTACGGAATTTCTCTTGAGTGGATGATCTTGAAGGCCCGTATGACACTATTAGAAGAGTATTTGTGATGGTCTGTTTATACTCGGTATAATATAGGTAGTAGGCCCAACACACAACTCTCGTCAGGGACCATTTGGGGACTGCCACTATACACAGGATGCCAAGCGACTTCCTATGGAAATGTCATGGGTCAAAGGCGCACCACCTGGCAGCAACTTGAACTTGAACCCTTCGGCATATTGGTGACACTGGAATCGTAGCATTGTTGGCAGTTCGCATTCCATCCACCATACACTCCGAACCGCATCACTCTCCCCTCTTTCACCTCCAGGCGGTTGGGGGACTCTTCGGCCATGGGGATCGTATCACCCCCGGCTCACGGATCGTTTCGGATCACGCTACCCTTTCAACCCACCTGCACCCGACCATCAAGACAACCACCAATGGAGTGGAAAGAGGTACCCAATCAATAAGAGTAGTAGGGGTTCCACAATCAGTACTCTACTCTAATAGTGAATAGTTCAGACCATCTCCTGACCCTTTTAGAAAGGGTCAGATCTTTGAACCTGATCCTATTCGGATCAGATCATTTAGAACCTCACCCTTTTAGAAAGGTGCTACTGATATATCAAGGGTTTAGAACCTCACCCTTTACTTTAGAACCCTTAGATATCAGTAGCAGATACTGATATCAAAATAACCTACCTTATCAGTCGAGTTACTTTATACCTTTGACTACTCCTGAGATATAGTGGAAACATTTTGTTATGGTGGAGAGTGGGGAGTGAAAAACCAATGCAGCAGAGCATGAATCAGAATCCACTTATATTAAGACAGACGACCTCCACGTTCTCAAAACGGTTGATCTTAGCGTGCTAGCCGCTGCTTCATTTCGTATAGTGATAACGCTTTCTCTTTCTTAGCGCTCCGCCCCCCCCCCCCCCTGTATAGTAAGGGGAACTCTGGTTGCGCGGCTTTCTCCGGTACTCTTATATATGGTGATAGAAGAGTACATGTTTCTCTGACTTGACTCAGCTTGACCTACTTGAATCAACGGTTAGAGTATCGCTTTCATACGGTGAGAGTCATTGGTTCAAATCCAATAGTAGGTAAAACCGGCCCTACTACCTATATTATACACTGATAAGGATAAAGAACGACCAGCATGACCGGAATCACAGACTGGCAGAGTCAACTGAATGACCAGGTTGCTTCCACTTGTGGCCTTCTCGCCTTGACACCTTAATATCAGGTCTCCTCTCTTCTTCTCTTCATGTATGTGGGGAAACCCGTCCCGAATAGACGAATAGGAACAAGCTGAAGAAAGGCACGAGAGAGAGTTGATACTCACCCCTCTTCCACAATTAGGTGAAGACCAGGTCCTCACTGAATGTCCCGACCTGGTAAGGCCTGAATGTTGTTCTGCCTGTTTGCCCAAGGGAGAGACTTGACAAACTGCCTATAGATCAGACTCACATGAAGAAAAACCTGCATGGCGATCACTATTAGAAGAGTACTGATGATGGCACTCGCAGAGAATCGCTCACCTTCAATCATATCATATCATATCATATCATATCATATCATATGATATCATATCATATCATATCATATAATATCATATCATATAAGTAGCAGTTCAGGGATATCACATCAGACTTTCACATGCTAATTGGTAGACCATGGATTCACTCAGCTCAGCAGGGGCTGTTCCCTCTGTCCGAAAGGAACTTATGAAATCATGACAATAGGACACGAAGGGGGTGCCGAAAACTATATAGGAAGAGTACCCGCGTTACCCACGTAGGTAAAGATGGCTAATAGATGACGGCACAGAAGAAAGAAAAGCGGGAAGGCTTAGATCAAAGACAAAGACTTGAAAGAGCTTGTTGGAGGAAGGAATTCCGGTAAGACTGATTGCCCCCAGGCTTAATGCCCGAGGAAGGGGGGGAAGGAAATTATTTTCCATTTCTAATTTCACTAGGAATGGTATCGTCATGTTATTGTGGCCTACTCGCCTGGAGGTAAACTACCCTTACCAGTTTATATCTGGCTTGGATTTACGGAGGGCTTCCTTCCGTCTCCCTCAAAGCCTATTCTGATTTACTTTTGTCCTCTGGATTCTTTTTGGCATCAAGCCTAACCTCACATGCAGGGGATTCGATAACCCGGTATTATTCCTCCTCATGGAAAAAATCGGATGCTTAAGCCAATAAGGTTGCACCTCTGTCTACCCTCATATTTTACTATGCATATGGATCCGGGGTAGTGATAACTAATCCTTCTTGTTCTAACTCTTCTCTTCCTCTCTGCTTTGACTATTGGCATACCATGCCCATTACGGGATACGATGTGTCAAAGAGCGGATGTTGTCCATCTTCGGAGGAATGATTTGCTGCTAAGACCGGATATGCCGAATCTGAGCTGAGAGATGCTAGGTCTCGTCTAAGCCCTTCTGCGGATTCTCAAGAAACAGCAAAGAGAACAGTGGATTTCCCACTAAGAGCCCATCATTTACCCGCGAGCGAAATTGGACAGTTGCTCTATCCGCTCTCGAATCGGATTCTGTTGAAATAGGCGAAATGGCCCTTCCCCTCTTCGAATCTGAGATGATAGTTACCTTTCTAACTGTTCATTCTTCTCACCCTTTACGAAATGCTTTCGCCAGAAACGTTAAGGCGATAGATGGCATTGCCTTAAATGTGATATCAATTAGAAGAGAAGGCACTTACTTAGCAGGCGGTTGGTATTAAGATCTCTATCTTTCCCGCCAGTTTGCGACTCTCCAATGCTAAAGGTCTCCCTCTCGGCATAAGGACTGCACCAACCCCTATCCCTGATGCTGCACACTCAATCAAAAGAATATACTTTTCTGGAAAAGTCAAAACCTATTCTGAAGTCATCACCTGTTTTAACTTATCAAATGCTTGCTGCCCCACTGAGATAAGGCCATGTAAAAGCCCCTTTGTGAGATCGGGCCAACAAACCTCTAATGAATCTTAAGTCCAGAAATAACTGCATAAGCCCATAAAATCCCAAAATAGTGTAAGGGGGTCCATGGAACGGGACACTGACGCATCGCCTTAATCTTGATCATCATAATCAAGACTGAACCATTAAACACTGGTCGACCAATATAAAGATTTTCGCTCATGCCAAACTCACACAACGATTTCTTAGCATAGACACTTTATTGTTGCAAGACCTCCAATACATACATTTCCAAGTGCTCTAAGTGCTCATCCCAAGTCCTACTATACACACACCAAAATGTCAAAAAGAATGAACGAACCGCGCTTAACGCCCACTGACTTAGAGACTCTTAGTAGTATCGTTATGAAAGGTCAACATTAGCATTAGACCGAGAAACTGAACTCATTGGGGTGTGTAGTGGGGTTCTTGCAGCGTGAGGTTAGCATGTTATAGCTTCTCTATTATCTTGTTGATCAACCATGCTAGATTCGTTATACAGTTGCTATCGGTTGCTATACAGAGTCTAGTTTATCTTCTCATTAGGAGGTGGATCTGGGGACACCAAGCACCGTGGTTTGGTCAGCTCATGCCCCATTTCGGTGGTTTTCAATTCGAAACCATTGCACCGAACGGAAAGGGAATGAATGCGGGAAGAGAAGGGATTGAGGGATTTCTAGAGCCACTTCCAGTACCTGCTCTAGTGCCTGGGGGTGGTACTGATATATATTGACCGCAATGAATTGGAACCTGAAATAGTTCCTGATCCACTTCCAGTACCTGCTCTAGTGCCTGGGGCTGATGTTTACAGTGATGTCGTCTACTTGTATACAAATGTACTATTGGGTATGGGAGGGAAGTGGGACTGGTACTGATATATATTGACGGTCAGCATGATAAGCGGTACGTGACGCCAGCGATCAGGCACCACCACCGATATATATCAGTACCAGCCCCCATACTGTCTGTGCACACCATGGGAAGGTCCTGGTACTGATATATATTGTACGAATCATCTGGTCAAGTAGAAGGTTGATGACGAATCACTTATGTCTAGACGAAATCTAGTGGTTGCTGAAACACTCTGAGAAGTTGAGGTACAGTGCAGTGCGGAAAGAGCGTGGGAAAGCTTTTTTTCAGGTCACTTTGCCATCACATTGACACTGCATAGGCGTAAGAGGTGGCTGGCATGATATGGATTGGCAGTCGTGCGGTACATTGGAAGGTCCACGGTGCCGTCAGCCCGAGTTGAAAGGGTTGGTACTTCAACCGGTGGCAGTGGGAAGCTAGTCGAGAACAGTATGGGGGCTGGTACTGATATATATTGCCGATGTGACTGAAACAAGTCTTTGAGCCAGGTTGTTCCAACTATATAGGAAGAGTACCCGAACTCTACTCTAATAGTGTGTCAAGAGCTTGAAAGGTGCAAACATGACCATAAGGTTTAAGTAACGATTGAGTAGTGGAGCACGATCTCAAAGCAAGCACAACCTAGACACACACCAGTCGGCACTGTAGAGTCAAGGCAACAGGTACTCTTCTATATAGAGGTACGTTTGGAATCTGTCCAAACGTTCAGTCCAGTTTCAAAAGGGAAGGTATGGGGTCGTGCCAATACAAACCAGTAGGCAGGGGGTAGCCACAGGTGAACAACAAGGGCAAAGTTCGGATCAGCAACAGTGGGATCGATCATGGAATTGGCCAACTATATAGAGTAGAGGTTCATCAATCGATATCTGAAAGTGTGGTATGGGGACCACTCAAGCACGGGTTCTCTATTGGAATTGTTATGGGGGGTTTGGCAGGTGTCATCAATAAAAAAGTGAAGAGTGCTGGGGTGTGTGAAATTGGTGTCCGAATGATCTGCATCATGATGAGAGCGTTTGAGAAACCGTTCATTATCAACCGAGTTGGGTTGGTGGGGCTATTCGACTCGAGCACCTTACCTGTACCGCTGGGACTGCCTGAAAAACGAGTCAGATATACACTGTTACGATCGCCTTTTATCGATAAGAGGTCCAGACAACATTAATTAATTTATGATTAATTCCCGCTGTCAAAGCAAATAGCGTGTTTTTATAAAACAATAAGTATCAAAAGATTGACACCAATTTATGTCTAATTTCAAGGTGAAATTGATTCCAATGACCACCATTGGATAAAATGGTAAAAAAATATTCTAATTTAACTTTAAAACTAATTCAAAAGATAATATAATCATATATAAATTATATTAAAAATCATTTTTGATGTAAAATGCAGTATTTTTCACTATTCATTAAAAAAATGAACATTGTCAGAAAAATACCAAAAAATCACACAGAGTAAATTTTGGTGTCCCAATCATAAAGAATAACTTTATTTTTACAAACATATCTTATAAAATTGTCAAAATATATATTTAAAAATGGTTTGCATATCATAAATTTGACTACAAGAAAGATTAACCATGATAAACTGACAAAAATTTCACAATGTTATTACATATCATAAAAGTATCATAGAAATTGAAGCCCCTTTTATTTTTATGTCTTTGAGAACCTGCTACAAATACAGTATATTTTTTTTAAGACAAGTGAACATTTTTCTATATTTTAACTCCTCTAGACTCAGTTTAATACTTCTAACATATCATGCTTAATCTTCATAACCTATGTAAATGAAACATAATAAAGGGGTTCTCTCAAACACATAGTAAGTGAAAACATATTAATATGTCATCAATGGTAATATTGTAATCATATATAGGAGACAAGAACATGGAAGGAATATTTCATTAAAATATCATGGAATAATAAGATTTGTCAATATGACATGAAAAAAATAAATGTTATATCAAATTAAAATCATTATTCCATGAAAAAATGTGTGTGGAATCATGAGACATTATACAAGGGTAGAAAAGAATAATCAAGAACATGATTATGAAATAAGAGTATAGCACAAACCTAATCATATAAATCATATGTCAATAACACCCACTAAGACATTAATCACATATTTTTCTTTGGGTAATCACCAGTATACCTTATTAGGCATGAGATAATCTTCACATGTACCCTTGAGGTTGGGATAAAACATCTTATATACTACATTTTTCAAAAATAAATCCTTTATGTACCCTTTTTCTTGGTTTAATTCCTCTAATTTACCTTTTTCTTGGGTTAAATCCTCTTGTGTACCCGCTAGGTTGGGATAAATCATTAGGATTAATATTTTTGTTTGGATAAATCCTTTTATATACTTCAAGGAATAAGATAAATCCTCACGTGTATCATCGTTATTATGATAAATCTTCTCATATAACTTTGGATTGGGATAAATCTGCCTATGTACAATTTTTCAGTAGATAAATCATCTTATATATCGTTAATCGTGGGGATAATCTTCTCATATATCATTTCGTTTGGGATAAATCCTTCAATGTACTATATATAGATCATAAGATATCAACTTTTTGTAGTGCATAGGATGGTGATATAAGACCCCATCCATCATCATATTTATATTTGTGTTCTAAATTAAATTAAAAAATTTATAATAATGACCCATGGAAAGAAAATGTGTTTTATAACTCCTTCAAATAGAATCATATAATTAAAATCATCACAATTTCATCAGTAAACATGATAAATATATGGATTATAAATGATTATCTAGTAAAATTATTTAACTCCCTAACATAAATACAGTTTAAATAATATAAAACATAGTTATTAAACTATATATAAATTGGGAATTTAGTTTATTGAACTCTTCCTTAATCATTTGATTAATGTGCAACTTCGTCAACATCCTTAAGTAAAAAATAAAAAAATATTCAAAAAGAAAAAATTAATTGGAGAAAAATTATTGTTATAAACCTAAGATTATTAGGAATTACCATGAAATGTTTTGATCATTTCTATCATAGTGTTTTAATATTGATCATTTGTGAAAGAATAGGTAAATAATCTATAGGTATCTTACCAATACTTATATAATAAAAGTATAATTTCACATTGAAAACTAGGATAAAAATGAAAATTTTTCCATGAAACATTTTTTAAATAAAACTCACAGAATAATAAAAGAATTATTTACACTATTAAACAATGATACACGATAATTTTTTTTCCAAATTATAGGATATTTATTCTCATTAAAATGATTTAAAAATATGTTTCATGTCATTTTTTATAAAGAAAATATAACCAACAAAGTCACCGATTTATTTTGAACATTTATTTTAAAAAAGGATGTAAAGAAATATTTTTTGGTATTTTAAAAAATTTATATATAATAAATATATAATAATGGATTTTTTATAAACATATAAAGGTTTTATTGATAAAACAATGTTTGGAATACAAAACATTTCATTTTTAAAAGATTGAAACACTTTTTTAATATTTTTATATACATTTATGGAAAAACCACATCATAAAAATATTATTATATTTTATTTTTCAAAATAGGTAAATATAATTAATAGAATCATATAAAATATGTCATATGAGATATTATAAAGAGAAAATAGCTTTGGTGAGAAGAAAAATATAGACATGGAAGAACAGACTATTTGAACGAAAGGGGTTATTCATTCCAAGGTCAAACATTTATATCAGAAAGAATTTCTTAAGGGTAGATTATATTGACGAAAATAGATAAACTAACTATAAAAAAAGATAAAATTCCATATATAAAATGAATTTTCATGATATAAGATCTTAGAAAATAATAATCTAGTATTGAATTTATGATATAAATAGAATGAATTTGAGTTGAGAAAACTATTACTAATTTTGTAACAATTCTACTGAAACCCCTTGAATGTTAGAGAGGTTACAATTAACCATATAATTTCATGAATGAAATATACATCATGTTTTAATGAATAAAATTATAATAATAAACACCATATAGACAAAACTATGTGCATAATACAAATGTATCAAAAATAATGGAATTGGAGATAAAAAACACTTACTGTGGTCATGATTTATTATGTGAAAATACCTAACTTCCTAAGTTATAAAATAAATTTTATTATAAACATTATTGGGATGATTACTTATATATATTTTATTCAATAATTATAACTTATAATCATATTCTATTTTTAATTATATTGTTTTTCCTATGTTTTTGTGAAAATGGGAATGGGTCAGGTAATTTTGGTAATTGAATTATAATGGATTTTATATTAATACTAAGATAAATAAATAATATAAAATTTAAAGAGCCATAAAATTATCATTTTTTTATTTTTAAATTATAATTACAATATTATTTATGTTCCTACAGTCATCCATGAATGAATTTTATACCATTGTTCAAGTAGGTGGTTGGACCCACCCAAATATGAACATTCTATAATTTGATGGTTGAATTTTCAGAGATATTTTTTATTTTGGACTAAGTATATTATAACATAATTATATATATTTTTTATATTATTTATATTATTTATTTTTTTGAATGATATTTTATGTGGTTTGAATAAATAATTAAAATCTATATGAAAAAATGATACTTTTGGGAGGGGTAGTCCACACAATGAATGGTTATCATTTTCGTTTCCCAAGTAAAGAGAGTAAATGAATTTGTATTATTATTTGTGATTTAAAAAATAATAATTATATTATATATATTACTTTTATTATTCAATCCCGTACTTGTATCTTGTGAAGAGTGGTGGTGGTGAAAAACATAAGACCTTACTTGTGGTGGGATTAGTCTGCCAAAAAACAGGATCAATGATCATTTGTTTTTATAAGTGGGTGAAAATGAAAAAATAATGCATGTTACATTAATATATTAAAACTTAGTAATACTAATGATACATAAAAAATTATATTATTATTTCTTTGGAATTTTTTGAATAGAATTATTATCAACAAAAAAATATGGATTAAGTAATACTTATATTGGGACCATAAAGATTCTCTAGAATGTGATGGGAATATGCTAAATAATTGATACCCGAGACTTATAAAAATGATATTTTATTATAGGAGGATAAAATGGAAAATATTCTGGGTGAAATTCTAATAAATAGTTGTGTCATGAAATAGTGTAAGCGAACCCCTTTTATATGTGAAGAAAATGTATCTTTTCTGGATTGTTGTTTTTTTCAATAATGGAATGAAACTATTCAAGGGGTAAAGGTTCCAAAAGTGATTAATAATGGATTCTGGAGTCATATAATGTAAAATAATCCTATAATAATCATTTTACAAAATTTTTAATTTGTTGCAAGGGATTTACTACTTGTTTTTTACTTTTTACCAATTCTTTCTTCACTATGGAAACTAGATCTTACCCATGTTGTCTATATTTAATAAAAATTAACATTTAGAACTTGTAATTATATTTTAAGGTCATAAAACTAAACATAGTCTCTAGATAGGATAATTAACATTCTAAATACGATTAAATATACATTTAATGTAAAACCATTACAATATGGAAAAACTGTTTTGAATGAAAACAATGTTCTTATCATTAAGTGTTCTTAATCTCATAGAAATTTTCTTATCAATTAAATGTGTAATAAAATTAATTTTTTTATATATATTATAAAATTTATAATAGTGATAAAAAAATTAACACATTACTCAAAAAAGTCTATGAAAATAGAACTTTCACCTTTATCATGGTCATTATCTTTAATTATATTAATCACACTTCTAGGACAAAAAAATAAAAATGATACTGTTACATAATAAGAAAACATTGTTCAAAAATATTTAATCCATTTTTTAGATTTAATTTCTCTAATTTATGATCTAACACCCAGAGATGTTTTGATATGTCTCCTTTTAAAATATTCTTCCTAGATTGTTTACAATACATAGAACCCCGAGCATAAAACTGATTAAAGAATATTATTGTGGTAGTTATCACCTAGATTTTGTAATTTATGTAATGAATGAAATTCTGTAAATTATGAAAAAAAAATTAAACCATGTTTATAAAATTTATTCTTGGGATATTAATTAATTATAAAAGAAAATAAAAATCAACAGAACATAAAATAAACGTATTAATAAAAAAACCTTTTTTATGAACACAATGGAAGTTTATGTTGATAAATTAAATTAATCACTACTAGTTAAAAATGTTCAAATAATTTATTTGTTACATATTCTATTTAATGTTTTTTAATTCAAATAATATTTCACATAGGCTTAATACAAGAATAAATCCAATGTTACACATAAAAGACTATATTTTTTCAAAAGATAGTTTTACCACCATTTATGGGTGAAATTTTTTATGACTGAATTCTGACACTTGGTATAAATTTTGTTGAAGAAAATAATCCTCATTTTTAAAATAGGTATGTTAAAATTTTCTTAGGGTGAAATTTTAGAATTTTCTGAAATATTTATTTTCTGATGAATAGTGAACAATCCTAATTTTTATAATAAATTTGTTTTCATGATATTATAATCCTATTTATGATTTGAAAAGTATCATTACCTATGAAAGTGTAAATAAAGTTAGGTTATATTATAAATTAAAATATGATGTATTTATATCAAAGAATAATAAGATAAATGTTTTCAAAATGATAAATTGTGTAATTTTATTTTTGAGAAACATAAATGTTTATTCATGATTTAATAAGTTAAATAATTATTTAGAAGAAAATTTCTTCCATGAAATAGATTCATAAATTTATATTTTTTTCTTATGATTATAAGAAAATTTTACATGACCCTAAATAATTTTTTAAAGTTTCATAAAATCGTTTATATTATTAAATTCGATATTTAAGAGTAAATGATGATATTATTTAATAATTAAAATTCATATTTTTTGAAATTTATTTTCAAAATATGGATTCTATTATTAAATTCTATACATCCAAAAAATTTTGTGGTGGATTTTTGGTATTTTTATAAAATAGTTGAATTTTTAGTGAATAGTGAAATATGACAATTTACGAGATTAGCCAAATACATCGATTATTGAGTCATGGCAGATGTATAGATTATTTAGGAACCATTATATAGAAATAACATGTAGTATTTAATTTATTTATTCACAATAATAAACTCTATTTCTTTCCTTGAGGAAAATTAATTAAAAAATGAATAAAATAAAAAACACCCCTCTCATCTACTATAAATACCACTCCTCACCACCTATTCGACTCACATAAGAAAAGACTTTAATTTTTTTAATTTCTACTCAATCATACTCCCAAGCCTCTCCACCACACTATATTAGTTCTAGTATCACCCAAAATTTAATTTCAATGTTCTTTAATGAGGTTTTCAAGATTTGGGATTCAAGATGTAAAATCCCCTTTCAATCATTTAATTTTCATTTATTTTTTTTATTTTCTTATCCTTTATTCACCTCACCTTACCCATATGGAGAGATAACTCCATTATCATATATATACTGAAATTTTATTATGTTAATGGAAGATCCATCATCAAACCTCTTCTACTCTCCCTTTTATTCTAAAAATGAAAACATCATTTGTGATATGTCGATTTATAATCATCGTAGACGATGCATGTTAATTTCCCATTACCACATTCATGGATAGTAATTAACCCATTTTTATGGTTAAAATATTCTATATTATGTATATTAAAACTTATTCAGTGTTATGGAACAAGTATATATACAAAATTATAATTAATATGAAAAAATTAGTTTGAGGTGATCAAAAAACCCCAAAGTAATCTAAATGGTTGTTATTAATGGTTTGTCAAATAAATCATCCTCATATCTAAAAAATAGTATATAATACCATGAAATCTACTTTATGTTCATCAATAACATTTAAATTCAATTCTAGATAATTATTCATGTTATACATGATCTTTTGTACATGTATACAAGTGAATTAATCAGGAAAACCAAGGAATCAAACACTATCGAATGATGGAATTGAATCTTTTAACTCATAAAAAAGTCATAAAAAATAACAAAATTATAATAATATTAATACTGGTTTATATGGTTCTGTATTAAATTATAAATTAATATTATTTCATTATACAAAATGTTATATTCAAATGGAGAACGCTTTAGGACATATGGTAAGGGTTTCTTCTCAATCCTCCAATTTTCATTCGGGGTACAATTTCCCTCTCTTTACAATAATGTAATTTTTAACAATTCTTATGTAATATTCTTGAATTATTTTTTTATGTTTCAAGGATGATTACTTATATAAATTATTCTTTCTTGGATGAGTAATTACATGTTTTGTACGGTTGATTTTTCAATTTCACCATATAATCCATCCTAATTAAGGGTATCTTCCAAATTTCATACCCATCATTGAGTACACTCCAAAATCTATTTTAATACACTAATATTTTTCAAAAATCCCTCTTATTATCATGAAAAATTATATTAACTCTTTTTTGGTATTATTTGTACAATTAATCCTTTGTGTCTTCTTTGAAGACTCTTTATATTTTACCATAAATAGTTTGAATGTGCCCCATTTCTAAAGTTTATTAAAAACAATTTTTACATGGTTCCACTTCATTTTGACATCAGTTAATCCAAAAACACTTTTTCATTATCATTTCCCTTCATTTAATAAGATATACATGTTTATAAAATGACTTTATGTGAAATACAAAAATGATTTTTCAAAAGTACTTTTTTTTAAAGAGTAAAACATTGTATTTCTATCAAGAATTCATCAATAATTTTATTAGTGTATTTTCAACTATTTTAAAATTATCTTATGGATTATTATTATTTATTGAAATTTATCTATTATGTTACCATATTAAAATTTTTACTAAATGGTTAATGATTATTATGACTTGGGATGCATTATCATAATATCATTCAACATATTATTTTGGATTGTTTATGATTATGTTTATTATTTCGGAAAAATTATTAAAATTTCATATTCTAATTTTAGTATGAATTTCTATGATGACTTTGTTTCACCCCTTTCATATTATTTATTAACATCACATATTAGGTGATGGGTGGGGACTGTTATAACATCTTGATGCATGATAGGTCTCATGAGACAAAGTAGTCTAGGTTTTTTCCCATTTCTATACAGTGTCTTGGATAATGACTTGATTGTATTTATATGATGTAAAACATTAAGAATTAACTAATTATGATATTAGTGATTTATAATCCATTTGATTATTATACAATTATATTATAAAATGTTAAGTTTCACTCTTATGTGATTATTTATATAACATTGTTTATTCATCTCTTATTCCTAACATATTATTCTAATGATTATGTTTTAATGGATTGTGTTTTTGTTTATTCAAAATGCCATATTTTTTATTTTATTTTAATATATATTCCACTATATTGATTAAACATTCAATGAATATGTGCTCACTCCTACTTATGTATTGTCTTCACCTATGATGCGAAGATGTTTATATTGAATGGCTTGGAGGGATAGTCAAAGAGAATGTTGGTGTTTCCAATGGACTTTCTTTGTTATATTTCCTTTTAGATTTTAATTTAAAACTTGTGTTTTTATATAGATTCCAAATATAATAAACTATCCAATACTTTTTGTTGTGAACTTTTTTTAATATTACCAATGTAATAAATTATGGAACAAGATCTATTATAATGGGGTCAGGGACATTATAGTTGTTGTCAATGGAAAGTTTAGTATAAAATATGGAAACATTATTTAGGAAAACATAGGATAGAGATTGAAACCGTATAATATTATTTTTAAATATTCCAAAAGAAATAAAACTTATATTTTGAGATTAACTAAATACAAATGTTCAATTTAGGATTCTCTTACTCACTAGTTATGAGGTTACTCATTAAGTTTTATAATGTAAATTTCCTAAGGTTATGATCTAATATTGTTTATTCTATAATTTTAAAATGTATACTAGTGGGGAAAATGAAATCCATATCAACACGCATATCCCATGCATGGATTTGCCTCCTATGTAGGATAATAATGTTGGAGATGGAGCTGAAACTGGAGTTGAACAAAATATAACTATATTAGGACAACTGACTCAGGTTATTATCAATAACCATACTTTCATGGAGCAGCCTGATCCATAATGTGGTGTGAAAATCTTATACCTATTAATGTGATGAAAACCTCCAACATTAAATGTGACTAAATGTAACATCCCAAGTAAGTAATTAATAATATATATTTTTATCTATGTCTATTAATGAATTAGATAGTGTTTTAGAGGCTTAAAATGAGAATAAATCCAATCTTAAGCGTGGAATACACTAATATTTTTAAAAGATTGTTTTACTGCCTTTTGATGGAAAACCATTTTTAAATCTACCTTTTGATAATTATATAAGCTATATTTGTCAAAATAAACTTATTATTTATTATTGGGTCATTTAAATTTACTTTGGATAAATTTCTGGTATTTTTCGGATAATGTTCTTTTTTTAATGAATAGTGAAAAATGTTGTATTTTAATTCAAAACATCTTTATAATATAATTTGTTTATATGATTATATTATCTTTTTAATTGGTTTTAAATTGAAATTATAATATATATTTACCATTTAATCCAATGGTGGTCATTATAATTAATTTCACTTTGAAAATGGACTTAAACTAGTGCCAATCTTTTGATACTTATTATTTCAGAAAAACACGCTATTTGCTCTGAAAATGGAAATTAATTATTAAATTAATTAATGTAACTTATATGTTTTGAATTTTGTAATGTATAAATTATTTTTGAATTCGGAATATCAACTATAGCTTAGGGTGAAGTTTTGGTATTTTTCTAAAAAACTTCAATTTTTGATGAATACTAAAACCACTAAGTGGTACTTAAAAAATGATTTTTCGTTTAAATGAAAATATACCACCTATGTTTTTTGAATTTAAAAAATTCGACATACATGGTTTTAATTCAGATGTAAAATGTGGTTCAATGGGATTAAAATAATTTTTTGTTGAATAGTAACTTTTATGTTTTTAATCGCGATTATATGTAATTAGTGTAATTTAAGGTAAGAATAATGTTTTAACAATATGAAATAAACTTTACACATGTAATAACATTATGGGATGTTCCCTGGATGACCATGAAAACACATGGGTCGATTTCTGGGACCCCATGGATCCACTTGGGTAAGATAAAGACATTAATGCCTTTTATTTAATGTTAAAGTAATAATGACACAAACATGTATTGTTTTATTAAAACAATTTTTACATGGGTTTATACAAGTCCTATTTTTAATTATAAATAGTAATTGGAAATCTAAAACTATTTTCAACATCATGATATTTTTTTTTAATTTTTAGACATTAAATAAATTAAATTATTTATGACACCATGATGACGCAACGGTGACTTCATTATTTAACGATTTAAATAAAATGAAAATATAATGTAAAATCTAAGACCTAAACTTGTCAAAAACCTATTGTATGGATGGATTTAGAACCCTTATCACCATATACTAGAAATTTATTATTGTTGGACCTCTTTTATCTGAAAATCATTTTATAACAAAGTATCTTTTCTTAACTTTCCAAGAGTGCCCCTCCTCTCCTCTTATAAAAGGCCCCCACCTCTACCACCTTACCCACACATCCAAAGCCTTTGGCTCAGCCAACCCCTGACCGTTTTGTCTTTCCAAATCCCTCTCTTACTCCATGAAGCCTCACTTTGGGCAGAAGTCTTTCCAAGGATTCCTTTGAGCTCAAATCAAAAAGAGTTACCCATTTTAAAGGTAGTGTTTCCTCTTGTGTTATTATGTATTATTTTGCTTCTCCAACCCTCTAAACTCTTTTTATTCCTTCATTTTGTAACAAAACTAGTATCTTAAATATCCTAGGATGTTTTTATAATAAGTATTCGATCTACACATTCACACACCTACATTCAATGGTTAAAGAGCATAATGTTTCCGTGGATGGCGAATTTCCGCCTCACGAAACGATGATTGTTCAATATTATTTTAAAACCTTCAAAGGTGGAAATTAAGATGACACTATAATTATATATGATATATAATATTTTTATGTTTTACTTATTCTTCTGTATTTTTCATTTATGGCATACCTTTATGGTTTCCATTATGGGTAAAATCGATATATTCATTTTAGGAAGTGCGGACTACCTCCCCCTCAAAGTGATTTGATTCATTAATGCCATATGTAGGACGTAAAAAGGATGTAATTACTGATATTATATATGATATCATAATGGAATTATAAGATAACTTTATATCATTATGATTACATTCCATAAAATATGAAATAGAAATGAAAGTAGCATTCATGCTTACGTACGGCTTACCGTCTCCATGAACGGTACATTTCATTTCTTACCTCTAAATGTTATGTAATATTATAAAGGCATGTATATACTGGATATATATGATATATATGATATTTAAATCTTGAATATAATTCTCTATACAATGGATATTCTACCACATAAATAACTTGTAATTATAAAGAGTTTATTTTGGACTCAAGTACCAATGATCGACAAAACGACCATTATTAACTTAAATAATTACATAGTGCTTATAACATGGTAATAAGTGATATAAAAGGAATAATGAACTTGAAAAAATGTTCTTAAGGAAGTTTAAATTAACTAAAATTTATTATTCGGACATTAAAGAACGATTAAGTCAAGTCGGACCCAAGGTATGGGACTTCGTCTCAATATCCTTTCATTGGGGCGTATTATGTTTTATACATAACTTTATTTTATACGATGTATAAACCCCTTTGACTTTTACGTTTAATCAAAAGTAATCTTTTTATACGAAGAGTTTACTAAACGACAAAAGGGAATGTTTTGTTTTTGTTGTACGTATGCAGTGACAATGACTTCTCTGCCGCCGTGACCATTATTTGAGTTTCGGCTTCCTCTACAAGCCATAGCTTTTTTTAAAACGAAAAATAAATACCATGATTTATTTTTCGTTTATTTTGGTATTTAAAATGGTTTTCATAATGTTTTTATATCAATGTGTTGTATTGATATCTTGTGATTCAAAAGTGGAAATGTTATGTTTCATTTATGCATGTTTTATGTGATACGATTATGTTATGGTTCTTGGGCATTATTATGAAGACGGGTGGTTCCGTGATAAACTAATGGAGGGTGAGCCCGATATAGCTCTCCAATGCATTGGGTAATTCTAAGGAGTTAAACGTTAAGGTTTATTCGAAGAGATATATGGAATATAATGTGATGGGAATTCCAAACGTAACCAAGAGGGTTACTCCCTACGTAAGAATGTTATGAATGCCTCAAGTTACCTTTATGTCTTATGATTTTTATGATTTGTTCATGATTTGATGAGGTATGTTAAAGTGCTTATGTTTTATGGGTAATGTATGATTTCATTCTTATCTATATATGTACTCATGTTTCTTTTCCATATTTTTATAACCCTTACTGAGCTTTTCATGCTCATCCCAAGTTTTTGAAATTTTTTTCACAGGTCAAGGTAAGGGTACATGATATGATGATAGTGTCAAGGACTTTTTAAGAAAGAATCCATGTTTTATTTTAAATATGTTTCCATTGATGGGAAAAATGAATACTGTATTTTATGTAACAACTTTGTTTAAATGTGGAATGTAATGAATGTTTTATGATCTAATTGTCTACAACTCTAAACCTGAAAAGATCCTAAATGTGTAATCTTGTAATAACTCAAGATTAAAAAATGTTTAAGGCTGGGGACTTATACTAAAACCCCACTAGTAGATGAGAAATGGATAGGTTACCTAGAGAAAAAGTTTCTCAATTTTGGAAGTAATAAAATGGAGAGGTTATCATGGAAGTTTTTCATATATTAGGGGATTTAGATCAGTGGTATTCATTGATTCAAATACAATGTTTTAATAGTAGATTGCAGACATGTAATGGAATGATTTTAAAGAACTTTTCATGGAAAAATAATTTCTAGGGAAAAATGAGGGGATATGGAGAGAAAATTCTTTATTCTGAGATAGCAATAGGATGAAAATTTTTATAAGTATAAATTCATCTTTACAATGTTATAATGGTATTTCATAGACTATATATGTAATCCAAAGAACATTATTGATCATTTTTTTATTGTATTAAAATAATCCTTTGAAGGGAACCAGTATCCCAAGCATTCTCATTATATGAGTATATATTATCATGTGCTATCAAATAAGAGAAATAATTCTTCATGTTTTATGGTTATGGAGGTAAAAGAGAGAAGAAGTCAATAAAAGATCAAAAAATGGATAAGGAGAATAAAACAAAGAAGGATTTTTTCACATGTGATAATTTGGTGAGGAAACACCTCAGTACATTCTTGAAGGGAATGATTGTTTGCTACAAACATGAAGAGAAAGGCCACTATGATCGTGATCTCATGGGAAGGAAATAATCTACATATTTTCACTATTTCAACTATATGTTCGTGAGGCACTATAAAATTGAATATCCCAAGAATCAAGGTAATATATATCGGACGAAGCAAGGGGATCAATGAGATACTTATACAATTACTATAATCGAAGTGAAATAATTATTGTATTCGTGTTTTTGGATTCAAGAATTATGTTATGTTGGTCATAATGATAATGAGATATATATTTATTGTTCAAAATTACTTCTTCTTTAAGGAATTGTAAGAATGTGATGTATAGCACTATTAATCATGGGAAGTGATTCTATTGTAATTTTATCTTTTTGAAAACACATGACATGGGAATGATAACACTAAATATGTGATTGATGTTGAGATAATAATAAATAGATATTTATGGTATAGTATTGGTGACTATAAAGGTGGTTAGTGATCTGACAGTTTTTGTTATACTGAAATTATTAGGTGTTTGGATTTAAGGAATATCTTTGACAAAATAATATTTCTGTTGGATGCATTCATATTTTCATTAGGGTTTAATGGTGATCAAGGTATTAAGATATTTGATATGTGATAATAAAAGATTCATTATGTTGTTTTAGGATATATCTTCTGTTAAGTAACCTTTCATCTAAATCTTTTGCCTTTGAGTTTGAATAGACATATTTTGGATGGTTCTTAAGGTTAACTACATATGGATTTAATTAAGTATATTATTGAATAAAATTGAAGACCGATTTATCATATTGGATAACTTGTGCTAATTTTTGGTTTTAGTAAACATTTAATGGCTAAAGAAATGAATTATAGATCATTTTATCAATGTTATTTAGATATAGAAATTTCATCTTGAATACTCATCTTTGGGTTTAATAAATGAAGCAGGGATAGATCAAAGCACAACCAAAGGTTGACATTATGACATGGAAATGATCAATATAATTTTATTTTCTCAATATCTTAGCTGGATAGTAAAATAAACCCTAATTTCCAAAAAGATGATTTTGTATAAAAAAACATTTAATCACTTTTCATTCTGAGAAATCAATGGTCTTTTGACCAATGATAATTTTACAATTTTGTGATCGTAGACATTATGATAACTGTTTTCTCTATCACTATCTATCATAAATTTATAGTTGGATTTCTCTCCTAATATCATATTTTCATTAACGTTATCCTATTTCAGAATCCTAGTTTTGTGATGACCTTTACATTTCTCTTTACCACTTTTTAAGAGGATGTTTTATAAACCCTTTTCATGATATGCGAGTTCAACAAATAAATTCTCAAATATGAAACATTATTTTTTGAATCGAAATTAAAAATTGTAATGATGAATTTTGTTAAAGGAGTGGATAATGTAACATCCCAATATTTTATGGTATATCTTTTTCTAAATTTATCGTCTTCGAAAGTGTATGGTACACAAAACACAGAGCTTAAATAAAAAATTAAATATTCATATTATGATAGTGATCAAATTTCCATTGGGATGGTGGGAATGAAAGAGATTATGTAAATTATGAAAATATAGATTATATATGTTTATATAAACATATTTTTTCTTACCAATTAATTTTAAATTAAAATTAAAATCAATTTAACATAAAAGCTGGGTTTTTATAAAAAAACTATTTGCATGACCACAATGGTTGTTTATATAAATAGATTGAATTAATCAATATTAGTGAAAGATATTAACGAATTTTATATGTTATGAATTCAATAATTTTTTTTAATTTCAACTAATATTTATTATT
Source organism: Viscum album (assembly GCA_963277665.1). Lineage (NCBI taxonomy): Eukaryota > Viridiplantae > Streptophyta > Magnoliopsida > Santalales > Viscaceae > Viscum > Viscum album. Next base: position 282,470,581 of record OY728153.1, on the reverse strand, counting down.
GGCTTAATGCAAGAATAACTCCAATATTATGCATAAAAGATTATATTTTTCTAGTGATAGTTTTGGCACCTTTTAATCACACAATTATTTTTAAACTAAAACTTTACAATTTTATAAATTCTATTGAACAAAATAATCCCCATATTTAAAATTTGAATGTTAAAATTATATTTGGGTGAAATGTTTGTGTTTTTATGAAATTTTTTATTGAATAGTGAAAATCCCGATTCTTTTAAATACAATCATTTTCGTTACATTATTAGTTTATTTATGATTTAAATATCAAAATAATCTATAAAAGTTTATATAAATTTTTTATATCTTATAAATAAAAATATTACATATTTATATCACATAATTAGTAACCAAATATTTTAAAAATGATAAATTAAGTATTTTTATTTTTGTAAAACATAAATGTTTATGCAAATTTTAAAAATTAAAATAATTATTAAAATGAAAATTTATTTTATGAAATTGATTAAAAAATTAATTTATTTTATCTTAGTGATTATAAGATAATTCTATGTGACCTGAATTAGTTCTTGAAAGTGTTATAAAATCTGTTATAATATTAAATTCTGTATTTTTCATGTAAATGATGATTTTATTTAAAAAATAAATTTTACATTTTTAGAAAATTATATTTATAAAATGGAGTAATTTTTCAATTCTAAATTTCATAAAATGGTTACGGTTAATTTTTGGTATTTGTTTAAAATAGTTGAATTTTTCGTGAATAGTTAAATACTGTAATTTATGATATTAGCTAAATACATGAATTATTGACTCACAGATGATGTATGGATGATTTAGGTTCAATTAGTTGGAACTAATATTCATTAGTTACTTTATTTAGTCACAATAATCAATGTTATTTTTTTCTTGGGATAAAATAATAAACAAATAAATAAAATAATCATAATACACTCACCTCCTCCACTGTAAATACCACCCCTCACCACCTCTTCTCCTCACACAGCCAAAGTTGTTAATATTTTATAATTTATACCAAATAACTCTATCAATCCTCTACCTTATGTTATATAATTTATTGTCTAACCCAAAATACCCTTTCAATGTTCCTTGGGAGGCTCTGAATGAGAGGAATTCAAGAGGTAAAATATACTTCTGTTCTTTTAATATTCATTTAATTTATTTTTTTCTTATCCACTCATCACCTACCCTTATAAAAGTTGCATGATAAATAATTTATCTAATATATAATATAATTTATCTATGTTAATATAAGACCAGTTATCAAAACTCTTATCCAATCCATTTTATTCTAAAAGTGAAAATATCATCTGGGATGTGCTGATTTACCGCCATCATGGACGATGTGTTTTTATTTACCATTACCAACCTTATGTCTAGTCATGATACAATTTTTATTACTAAAACAGATTATAATATGTATATATAAAACTTATATAATGTTATGGAACTATTATATATTCACAATATTAATTAATATGAAAAATTTAGTTCATGGTGATCAAAAAATGCCAAAATAATCTAAACTGTTATCATTAACACTTTATCTATTAATCAATGCTTGTATCTAAAAAATGATATTTAAGAGCTCTTAATCTCATTTATGTTAATTAATAACATATAACTTAAACTTGAGATAAATATTCACATTTTACATGATCTTTCATACATGCGTACAAGTGTATAAATCAACAAAACCAAGGAAACGAACACACCCAAACGATGGAATTTAGCCTCAGAACTCATCAAAAAGGCCATAAATGAAGACAATAAAATTATAAAAATGAAAAAAAAATTTATTAGGTAATGAATTAAACTATTTATTAATATAATTTCATTATTTAGGAAGTTAAGTACAAGTATAGAATGATTAAGGACATCAGGTTAGGGTTTCTTCACAAACCTTAATTTTTTCATCGAAAAACACTTTATCCCTCTTTAACACTACATAATTAATAATTTTTATTATTTACTCATCTAAAATTATTTATTTATGTTACAAATATATGTATTTTCTCTATTATTCTTTATGTTGTGGGGGGTTTCATATTTTTAAAAGGTTCCTTTTTCAATTACTGTAAATAAGCATGCCCAGATAAATTAAACATCCCAATTGATTACCCATTTCAAGGTACACTCAACAATATATTTTTATGAAGCCAATATATTTCTAAAATAACTCTTATTATCATTAAAAACTATATTACATATTTTTACTATTATTTAAACAACTATTCTATTTACTTATTTAAATACTCAATTATATTCCCTTAAACTGCTCTGAGGTGGCCATTTATAAAGTTTCTTAAAAAGACTTTTCACTTGATTTCACTTTAGTTGGACATAATTTAAGACTAAAAAATAATTTCATTATCCTTCCCTTTTATTTTCTAGGAAATAAATTTTTATAATATGATTTTATAACATATACAAAAATAATTTTCCTAAAAACCCATATCTTTATGAGTAAAAGAGAATTTCCCTCAAGAATTATTCCATAATTTTATTTGAGTATTTTTATCTATTTAAAACCCATCCATTGATCTTATTATTTATTTAAATTTATCTCTCATGTCACTATATAAATCATTTTATTAAATGGATTATGATTATCTTGAATGGGGATGTACAATCTTAATATCATTCACTATATTACTCTTGATGGTTTTTTATTATGTTTATTGTTTGGGGAATGTTATTACCATTTCATATACTAATATCAGTAAGAATGTATATGTTTATTTTATTTTACCACTTTCATATAAGTAATTAATTGGTCTTATTATGTGATGGCTGAGTCTCACAATAGCCCTTCGATCCATCGATAGGTCTCATGAGACAAACTAGAGCATGTTTTTCCCATTTATGTATGGTGTCTTTGATGAATCCATGATTGTATGTTTATGATGTCCAACATTATGCATTACCTCATTATTAAATTAGTGATTGATAATCAAGGTTATTATTTTACTAGAAAAATATATATGAAAAAGTATCATTCTCATGTGATAATTTTGGAATGAATTATTCATTCTGCTTTAATTACTTCTATATTATGCTCGATATTATGTATTAACGAAATTCATTATTAGTTATTCACTTTTCCTTATTGTTTATGTTTTTTAAATTATCTTCCACTTTATTTAATACATTTACGGAGCATCTAAGATAAAATCTTTATAATGTTTTATTTTTTCCATAGGATGAGATGATATTTATTATAAAGGACTTATAAGAATAATCTATGAGTTTGTGGGTGTCTCCACTAGAGTTCATATGATCTATTACCTTTCATTTTTTTAATTCAAAACAGTTTATTGTATATGGTTCGTTAAAGATACTAAATTCGGTCCATGGGGATGAGAATTCTTGTTCATAGTACCAATGTAATAATGTAATGCATCGTCTCTAGGATACCGTGGTCAGGTAATTTACATGTGAAAATTAATTTTCTTTAATAATATAAAAAAATCTGTTTTTAGTGTAAAATATTACTTCTGTTTCCAATACATTATATATGGTTTAATATGTAAAACATAATATTTTTATATTATTTCATTCACCATATAAATATATTTATATTTGTATAGAATGGTATTAAAAAATTTAATTCATTCTTCAATTATGGAAATGACCAAAAGTAGGGGTTTTAGAAATTTTTTTTATTCACATAAAAATCCTATATTTTTGAAAAATCTCCAAAGTATGCCAAATGCTAACATTAATAATTGAAATTCCAAAAGTAATTCTATTTTTAAAAATTAGAATTTATAAATTTATAAATTTTTTATTTAAAAGGGAATTAACTATATGTACAAAATTTTATTTTTTTGAAAAATTCCTGTTTGAAACATTAATTTTTCTTAGTTGTATTTTGTCATAATTACCAAATATATCATTGTCTGTATATTTTAATGATTGGTTTTATTATTCATAAATATTTAGAGTAATAAATATTTTGATCATTGTTTTTTTTTTGATGTTGTGTTTGGAGAAAACTATCTAATATATTATAAGTATTGATATGGATATATATATTCCAATATCTTATGATGTAAAAACTATTCCTTTGTATCACCATTGATACCTTCTTTGAGATCAATCAATCGTGAATTTAGAAATTGAGAAATGACGTTTCAAATTTTTCACTCACTGATGATGAAGCCAATTTAACATGTTTTACAGAATGGTTGTGTATATTCGAAATCAAAGGATGACCTTTGTAAAGGTGATATGGGATGTTAAATCAAGGGGATTTATGGATATCACAATTTAAAAAACTCCATATAATAGTTATTGATATTTTTCAAAAATGTTTTGAATTAGAATTCATGGATGAGGAATAAAAGTTATTGGGAACTAGGGAAATGAAATTTCAAATCCATTTGTTGATCACCTTATTTTATTTTAAATTAATCCCTAAAATTCATGTATTTAAAACAAAATAAATGGGAGATCATGATAGAAAAATCTATTTATTTCACAAAGTGATCGAGGGTATTTAACTAAACAATTTATTCAACCATGGAAATAACATAGAGAATATGAGTCCATTCTATGTTGAAGGGTCAACCACTTTCAACGATGATGATGGTCTATAGTGAATGATACAAATTGATTTAGGGGAGATATTCTATGATCTATTAATTTTATTTTAATACAAGGCTTGTAAAATTAATATTGATTAATTATAGAATCATCCTATAGATGAAATAGGAAAGATCCTAGGAGGCTATTAGAAATAATATGTCAGGGTGAATGTAATAGAGCATTGATAATGTAAGGGATGATCTTATAGATTTATTACAGAGAATATTTTTATCTCTACCAAGATCTTTATCTTACTATACTGATTCTTATAATGTATCTATTTATATATTCTGACTTTAAAAATATGTCCATCAACTATGTTTTTTTTGTGGAATAATATTTGGTAATTATTTAATTCAACTTATATTATACAATTATACATGTAGATATTACTCTCACCATTAACTATAAAAAATTTCATTCTCCTAAACTTTAGTAACTAGTAAAAATTAATCTTGAATGTATTCATCTTGAAATTGAATAACCATATAGGATTCTAATTGACATTTAAAAATCTCATGAGGGTAACACATTGAATTCAATCAATATCCTATACTTTGTGAAAACCAATTTCATCCCTATTTTTGTATGTTAGTGCAATGGTTAAATAAACACTGGACACATTCACTCACATGTTTTCTAGTAGAGAAAAATAGTTATCCATATTCAAGTAAGAAATAGTTTGTTTAATTGAAATTTAGTAATAAAAAATCATATATAGTAAACTATCCAACACATATCTCTTATATGATTAACATATTTTACATTATTCTATCTTTATTTTCATTACAGTTCAAATAATTTAATATTTTCCATTCTCCACAATCACTTTCACTCACATGATTTTATCACCATCATCATTATATCACCACACTTTTAACATATTTATTGAGTTTTATTTTTAGTCTTCTTAACCACTCAAATTATTATTTTTCATGCCTTGTATATTTGACCAATAATTACTTGCAATTATGGGTTTTAAGAGGATTTATAAATAATTAATTTGACCTAATTTTATCCAATGTTCTACGAAATTGTATAATATGATATGAAAACACTTTTTATCCAACAAATTAATTTCCTCATAAAACTAGTCATGACATTCCTCTAATGTGAATGTAATGCAAAGACCACACCATTGGATAGAATCATATTTGTGAGAATAATTCAACTCATTATGAAATGATAAGTTCCTTTTAAGGTTTGTAAAAAATTATTCTAGTTAGGTATCAACAAAAAACAAAACCAATTGAGATTTATTAGTTAAGGTTTTATAGATGAAAACCAATCCATTTGATACAGATTTAGTTCATATTAAATAATTTATGAACCATTAATTTATGGTATGGACATGTTTTGATTATGGATAAACCTTTTTTATTATAATAACATCATATATATGTAATAATGATATTTTATATTGATTGGTTTATAATTTGAATAGAATTTAGACATAATCATACATAATAATACATGACATAATCTGTGATATTCTATTAAAGTAAAACATTTTCCAACTAATAGTGATTGAAAATAAAATTTAAAAGAGTATTAGGGTTAGGGAAAAGTTTAAATGTATGATTTATTTAAAACATGAAAACTATGCTTTTTCATAAAAGCATAAGCGGTTTGGTTTACCATTTATAGTCTGTTTTTCTCTTAAATCAAAAAAGAAGCCACAGGTATCTGTTAAATAATCATAAAAAATTAAACCATAAGAACAAAATATATTTTTATACTATTTTATATTTCAATATATGGTTTGTTTTGGTTCGGGTGGGTTTTTTCCACCCATAATTCCTTACAGAACAAACCTCAATTGAAATCAACTCAGAACTACCTATTTTTAATTTACATTGTTTGGGTATCTTATAAACACATAATCTTCCCAAATCACTAGGGTCTATTCAATATCACTTTCAAATATACTGTATATATATAGGAATCCAATTATTTTGGGAGTTTTATTTGCATAGTTTGGTTATTATTTTAAAAAAATCATATTTTTAATATTTTTTAATTTTCATCATTTAGATTTTTTTGGAATAATTATCCACCTCTTTGATCAATTATTCCCCCAATTTTTTTATTAACCTTTAGTTTTTATGGATAATAAAAGTCCCACTCACATAACATTGGGTGTAGTTGAATATCTTAATGGGAGCAATTTTTACCTCAAAATTTCATTTCTCCATGCATCTAAAAATTATGAAATATTTTTTTGGATTCTTATTGACAAACACAAAACAAAGTATATATACGGGATATATATCAGGGGGAGCACATTTATGAATTTAATTTATATTTGATTAATGAGAAACAAATTTCATGATATTATCATATTATTTATTTTAAAATTCATATTTATATGAATTTAGATGAAAATATATGCAAGGATTATAAGGAAAATATGTACATTTGACTAAAAAAATATAACTTGGGTGTAATAGTTTGTTTTTATTGGAGAATTTTTTCCTAATTTCATTTCAAATTTCAAATTCATATGAGACTCACGTGGGATAGTTTGAGGGTATAATGAACTATCTTTGAAATTTCTAAAATATAAATTTTCATTGTGCTTTTATAAAATAATTTTTAATAAAAAGCTGAAAATTAGTGAAATTTGGTATAAATTAATTTAGAAATGGTAATTTTAGTATATTTTCAAATTGAGGTCTCATTAATTTTCCCTACTATATATTTGAAAATAATTACTTCTACCTTTTATCAGGGAAAAAAATGGGATAATAAAGGTCACCTTTACTATCTTAAAAAAGCACTCATAAATGATTCCCTTTTTCAATGATTATTTTATCATTGATAAAGGCACCCCTTAATTTGTGATTTCCACTTTATCAGTAATAAAAATATTTTTATTGGCACTGATAAATTTTATACATAATAATTATATTATACACTAAAAAATATCATTTTTTTAATATATAAATGATATAATATATTTGATTTAATAAGATTTATATAATAACAATTGTTAATTTACCCTTAATATATATTATATTTACTAAAAAAAAGCATACAAATTAAATATTAATATAAAATAATTTTTGATAAATTATTGTCTAATAATTGACATTTTATAAGATTTTAATGGTATAAAAAATTGGCCAACTAAATTATCTCTTATGATATGTTGAAAATATATCATAAAAGTAAAATGAGTATATATTTTGATGTAGGAATATGTTTGGGAACCATGAGATATCAAATCAAAACGTTTGAAAAGATCAATATTATTTAGTTTAAGAGGAACCTCAAGTTCTACTTTTCATTGTTAAAAAAGGTCAGGATGGATGCACAAACTAATTTTTATATGGGATATCATAATTTTCTAAAATTTAATGAAATTATAGTTCATTAAAGAGGGTCTTGTTTCATTTTTTCTCAATAAAGAATTTACTCTACAAGATTTAATTCATATGGCAATTATAACAATGAAATTTTATTGTTTTTTGTATTTTTTGTTATTTATATATTAAAATATTAATATATATAAATATTTTATAATGATTAAATATATAAAATTAGTTTCATAAATATATATTTAAACATATTTAACATTTTTTGCTAATTTTATTGAAAATAAATATTTATCCATTCTATTTACCTTATAATTTTTTTGAATATATGTATATATATATATATAATTTTTTATATAAATATATATGTTTCTGTATTAATAAAAAACATTATTAATATTTGTATTCTAATATATCTGAATATATATATATATAAGTATATAATAAAAAATATCTATGCATTTAAATAAATATATCTAAATATGAAAAGTAAAATATTTTAGGCCAGGGATAAGTTCAATTGTTGTGTGTTGTCACATATCTGCATGGTTCACTATGAATAGTAACACGGTCAAGGGAAATTGGACCTCGGCAAGCCTCCTTATATGCTATATGCTTCCAACTATCAACATAGTTCTAGGGTATTATTTTTTAGAGTCTATACAACATATCAGAGTGTGAAATAATAGATAAATAAGAAAAACATCATCCATAATAATGAACACTGATCAGAATACATATCATAAATAAACATGAACTAATACTAATAAATGTAATTTGAAAATTGGAAGGCATACATTCAATGATCAACGATTGACAGAATCATATGTTTAATGAAAAGAAAGACTAAAAATTTTAGAGGGTCTACTAAGATCCCTATGACTCACCTCAATCCTAGTCCTCACATCCCACTTGAGTTACTCAATCACAATCATGTAACATTGGGCCATATCCTAACCCAAACCTGCAAACACTAAGGTCCACTCAAGTATGCTTGTGGCAATGAATATGGATATGGGTATGAGTGTAACTCAGTAGGGAACCACCAATGTGGTCCCATACATTATATGTAAATGAAATGTACACATTATAAGTTCACATAATAAATAAATAAAACACTAATCATAGATAAATAAATCATTATCTGTTGTTGGGTTCCTCATTGACACTCAAGACCAATCATTCCTACTTTATCCTTTATCAGAGTATCATTGATCATGTATCGTAATGGTGTCAACAAAATTACCACATGCAAGTACCCGGTCCTACCCTAGAACTAGTATTATGTAACATACCTTCTTTGGAAACTGTCAGACTGCCCCCGAGCTCATCACATAATCATTTCAACTAATGTAGTCACTTGGGGGGATCAAACTCAGACTAGTATATATAATATAAACAATATTGGGATGACCTACTAGGTATACCAATGTAAATCACCTAGGTGATGGCCCACCTAATATAAAATACATTAACACATAGTGGTTGACACCATGGTATACATGAGACAAACATCTGGGGACTGACCCACATAATATTCAAAAGATAAATACCTAGGGGTTGACCAGCCCTGATTTACAGAAGATAAAAATCCATGAGATAATCCACCCAGTTTACAGGCTCAATGTCTATCATCCAATGAAGGATATCTATAGTACCCAAATAAATTCATTGGGTTGAATCCCCTACCCACATATCCAAGGATCTTGTCCAGGGCATCTATTGTTGTGTGAGGTGTGACATCACCAACCACCATATCCATCATACCTAATACCCAAATATAAATTTTTATTAAAAGGCCACTTTAAGGGGAAGTGCGAAACCAAGTTCACAAGGCAACACACTATGTGCTAAAAGAGCTCACAGAATTACAAAAAAAAGACTAAGATGGCTTGACTTATCCACTTTATATAATTCCCAGTGCAAGTTACCTGCCTGAGTTTCTGGATCCTGTCTGATAAGGACTTTGAGGTGGGACACCATCCTATCCATTGTCAGGATGAAATATTCCATGGTTATTATACCGCGGTTGAAACCCCGAGCAATAATCCGGTCTTGTTTGTCAATCCACTCATAAATATCATCAGAAATCTCCCCCCTGCACCTGTCTTTCATAAATTTTTAAAATATCCTCCTCTGAGGTGTTCGGTATAAGGACTTTTTCAAACATTTCTTCCTTAGATTGAATGATGAGTTTCAAACAGTCCCTTACCTCTTCCTCTATCACTCCTGTGTCTCAGCTTGAGACACCACTATCCCTGTCAACTGAGCTTTTATTCGCTTTACTTCTATCCTTCTTGGCCGACCTGGTTTCTATCGGTTTTGGAAAATGAGAGTAGTCTTTGCGTCCCTTAGGCTTTTTCCCCTGGACAACAATGCATTTCCCTACATCATGTTTACCTGTGTTCCCTTTCTTCCTTCTAGGGCTATGGGGGCCATTTCCATAGGCGAGGTCCAAGCTGTCCGAGAGGGGATGATTGTGACCATCATCGCTAGAGTCATCATCCACATGCTCCTCATCCTGCATTTTCAGACTATCAAAGCAATTTCTCAAAGTCACCCTTGATTCCTCTTTTGTCCTACTCGGAGCTTCTGAATTGCCTTTCTGGGAAGGTGAGGGAATGTTTTGATCAAATTCCATCATAAACTTACAGTGTTGTATCACCAACCATGAACCGTGAGCCTAAAGAAATACACACAACCAAGGGATTACCCTATCCCTATAACATCATTTAATAAATTTATCATCTTAGTTTAATCATGAACACTTCCCAAATGATAACCATGTTATTAAATTAACAGTCATTCCTATCATTTATAGCTTATGTCCCCAATACTACCACTCTCTATGGTCATAATTCTAATAGGGGAACCTATTGGGCCCCCTAGGCCATAAGTATATGGAAACCCCTCATGTTTTACTAATTCATAATATCATCACACTTCTAAAAACTCACTACATTGAGAGAATAGTGTCTCTTGACCTCAACATGACAATAATACCACCTCATTACCCTCTTAGGTCAAGCGTTATAAGAATTAAACTTAGGTGAGGTCACTTATACTATCTCATCACACAACATATCCTAGTTTGAACCTTATCACCAACATATACATTAATCCCTATGGGTTCAAGAAAATATTTAATTACAACACAATTGTTGATTAACACTCACCCCATGTTAATCTCAACTAGAACAAAGGCTTAATTGTGTATCATGGTTCTCATACTGCATGAAAAACTAAACAACTCAATCCAAGTGTCACCTATTAAAGGAGAAAAGAAAGGGGAACTAATACTAAGGTACTATACATTTCAATCATCACATTTATACCCCTCTAGGTCTTGTGATACATAATTCATATGTATATAATCAGACCTCAACCACTTATGGACGAGGGAATCTATTCGATGCCCAAAGTCCCTCGTGGCCTTGAAAACATGTCAATTTTTTTTCCAATCAATAAATATTTTGTTAAATATACCATTTAATTTTAATGGTCAACTTTCCATAGTGGTGAGACTACAAATAACATTCCAAGCACAAATAGAGTGCATAAATACTATAGGGTAGATGCATAAGTACGACCTTCCTCGATTTTCAATCATGATTCTATTCATTTCACCACATGAAAACTATGAATAGCCTTACCAAGCCTTATTAAAGCTCACCCATCCATCACCCAATGAAATGAGGCCATACTCCCAACTACAATACTTATGAATCAATTATAAATAACATATAATTAATTAATCAAGGGATCATAAATAATATAAAATATTTATTCAATTTTAAATTAAAAAAATAAATGTATATATTCTCATTAGATCATCCCACCTCTCTCAAACTACATCAACAATGTGAGACACACTTTATATGAATCTATAGGCCTGAGAAATTCAAAACCCACAATTAACATCAATCTTTTGATAAAGCAATTAGGTTATTTTTTTCAAAAAGAATCAAAAAGTCATAGAGGAATTATTCCACATTGAAACACTATGAAATTACATGTATATATAATAATGATATATCCTCTACAAAAGATAATAAAAAACCCATCACAACTAGATAATTCCACCATGCTTTGATGAAGTCATACATGAAACCTAACCAGGAGGGAACAAATACTAGAAAATTATAGATGAGAATATTGACTGGGGAAAAATGATGAATCTTATATTTAGTCATCTGAAATCACAAGAATAAACACCATAATATAAATGGGGTTTTAAGGAGGACAAAGGGGGAATGGGAATGGACTATACTCACAAAATAGGGATGAAGGGGGAATCCCCCTTTCAAAATCTCAAAGGGAATATTTGGTATTTCCCCCACATAAATAACCCCATCGGAAAGTCATTGAGTCTCACTAGATAGTTGGTGGCTCAACAGTTGGCCAGTGCTATCCAAAAGGCAATGCGATATTCCTTGATACCATAATGGGCTACTACACATCCCACCAATTTACTAGTGTCTTTTGTAGTCACTCGGCCACCCCAACCTCTACTATGGTGAAATTGTGAGTCTTTTTGTCACTTATTTCACCAGAATCCTCTTCCAAAATAAATATTTTATGATGTTTTAAACCAAAATATTCCATTCTGCACCACAATTTAAAATACAACCCCTCAACAGAACAAAATTCAAATGTCATTCAAAATTTTAACTCTTATATGAACATAAAATTTTAAAAACTTTTTACTATATCACTCATCATCTTTAAGAATCCTTGGTGGTCCTCCAACCATGAATCCTAACCTAAATTGGTCATTAGTTCATTGTTAACTCATTGTGTTCCAATATCAAAATCCAAACAAGCTCTATAGCAATGATCCAAGAACACATAACTCAACTAATTAGAAGTCAAGATACCACCTTCCATCATATATAAAATACGAATATGGTGTGAAACTAAAATGATCCATCTTGAGGTCACACAAAACACCCAAATAATCTATCATTATGTTCATGATTCTCCCCAACATTGAACTCAACTCATAGGGGTTATGTCTGACCAACAACAATCCCCACAGCCAGAATCACATATCAAAAATATTTTGGGTGTTCTACAAACATTCTTGATTTAGTTGCATATTACCCCACCCAATAACATATAAAAACACTAGACAAAAGTGAGTATCATTTATCGTCAAAATTCTAAATTAAATTAGACAAGACATTATTTTCCAAGAACATAGCCCAAATATACCAACCTTTCCTGTGAAAGTGATATCCAATAATTAAAACAAAGCATTCATAAAAAACATAAAATTTCTAATATAGATTCCAACCTACCACATCCATTCTACTAGAAAATCACTATTAGAACCCCCCCTCTATCATATCATTTCCATAAATTCTCGATCGAACCTTCTGATGCACTACCTCACTACCCTATCATGGTGCCTTACATCATTAGAGGCATCACCAGATCATTTATTTCACCCATGCGGAATCCCAATCCTAAATATCATAGTTTGATCAGCAACCAACCAAAACATTTTTTTACTCTCTATTAACTACTGCCATATTTCAGATCTAATACGCCCTTGAATCACTACAACCCTAGCCTAGGACCAATGAAAATTCTTTGACTCCATCTGAAATCACAACTGAGTCCAACTTTTTTATTTATCATTGGAATGGATAATTTGGATTCACCATTTCACTGACACCCCAAATTATACAATGAATATCCAACATCTGTTCACAACACACCAATGACACATCCAATACAAAGTTCATTCCTCCACGGACCATTCTTTATCTATCACGATACATAGAGATTATAGTTGACCATGCCACTCGTAGTTGACCTCCAACACAATAATAAAATATTTGTAACTATAAAATCACTGAAACACCATCCTATGTATTCACTAAATCTAAATTATAATGAGGATCACATCCACCAAAGCCCAATGTTGTACTCCTGACTATGAGGATCTCCTTATACTGCTCCTCAATCATAAACTCAGCTGGTTCTTGAGTCATACTCTTGTTACTCCACCAAAACCATAGCCACCTTCTATCATCCTCTGAACCTACACCTCCCTATTTAATTTATTCAAGTCCCATACTCGAGTTAACCATCCCATGACACCCAATATATTTCAAATTCACCTAATCTATGTGGTATCATTTCCCATTTTCATCCATGCATTGGTAAAGTATTCCCACAAGTATTAATAATTATTATATATACTTTTCTCACAAAAAACAACTCAATAATTTTAAAAGTAATAATATCACTCATATATATCACACAATACCTCAATAACATCCAAAATAAATGGGTGTATTCTTCTTTATAACTTGGTCACTTAACCTGACTCACAATCATGTGTTTCCTCTTATTAAATCTTTTCTCACCCAAATAATTCACTAACCATTATCCCACCACATGTTAGTTAAATCAAGTAATATAACCCTTGACACTCATTGAAAGGACCATTTAGGATATGTTTTATCACTAAGAGGGGGGGGGGTTAATCGGTGGTTAGGGTTGTTTATATTTTCTTATTTTAAAACATTGTTCCACATCTATTAGAGAGAAATGACTCTACTGAACATCATAATCAAGAACAGTCATACTAAGATAGTTATTTACAAGGTCTACTACAAAATAATAATATATAGTCCTAGGAATGATCCTTAAATCATCCAAGATCACACATTTTACAACAAAACAATCATAATTGTTTTGAAAATCATATGGTATATCCGTAAGTTTCATTTCAATAAAGTCATTTCATAGTGCATGGGATACTCACATAGATGATATATGAAAATATATTTTTCAACAATAGACATGATCTTCCCCACCATGATTAAACGCATCATCACTGTGTTTCTTAAATTATTCACACTCTGAACCATGTTAATAGGTTCTCTACTGAGCCATGTCATTCCCAAGAATGAAACCGTATAGAATGATAAATCATGCCAGATCCCCATTAAGTGGAATAAAAAATTATAGGGATATATTTAGTGACTAAAGTTTAGATATTCATCATCACCATTTTTAAATCTTCTTGAATGAGATTCATAATATGATATTTTTTTTGAACCATATTAAATCCATTTCTTCGTCTTCTTCTTCTTCTTCAATTTATTACATAATAGTGAGAAAGAACCTCTTATTTTTTTCTCTCTCTCTCTATTTATTCTTCTCACATCCATTCACACACCAAAATATGTTATCATAGAATAGAATATAATATTTAGAATAGATTAACTAGTTATTTATTTTTTATTCAATTATTTATGAAAACATGTAAATATTGATGAATTCAAATATCCAATATTATTAGATCTAGTCATCAAAATAAATAATAAAAGAAACTACTTCCACAATTGATTGAAATTTCTTATAAACCTATAGAAATATGTTTTCATCTTCATCTAACTTTAATCAAACATTTCTCCAACATTAAATACCATGAATTCAAATTCACAATTAAAACATCACATATACGATTGTGGAAACATCAATCATGAAATTATTCCAAACAAATTTCATCAAAACTATTTAAACCTAAACTTATCTATTTCTTAAAGGATTATGAAGAAGTCACATTTGTAGCCCAATATTATTTTAATGAAATAGGCTTAGTCAAAGGTTTATGTCCATGCCTTTATCAGTTTCAGTCCCCATAAAGCCATACACTCTTGAAGTATTTTGCTCAGTAATTCTTACACTCATTAGGTCTTACACTCTTTAAAACTTTTATAGATAAAGTCTTAGAGTCATGATATTTTATGACTGTAAATAAATATACTAATGAATTTTTTTTCTTGAAAGCTTGTGTTCATGAAGTCTTACAGTCATGAAGAATTAGCCTCATGTGGTCATGAACCAATGAAGACATACACTTCTACTCAGTAACTGAAATAACTTGATCTTTATCACATCATCATCATAAATTTGATTTTATTCAATATGAATCAATTTTTCATTAATAAAATATCTCGTATTAAAACCTCATTATGATGATTTAATCAATGAAGACTCTCACATAACCATTGCATGATTTTATAATGATTATCTCCTTCACCGTATGTTTGATCTTCATTGATGTTGATTACGTAGTCAATCATCCTACCATATGATCCTACAATTAGTCAACCAACCATGTGTGTCCATGGTAAGAAGACCTACAATGTGAGTCTACAGTCACATGATCTACTACGCATGAGAAAATAAATAATTTATGTGGTATGTTCATGTTTCATCATGTGGTATGTAAATTTTTTTAATGTGGTATGATCTATTTTAATAATACAACATGTTCATTTTTCATTATATTTTCTATAAAACCGTGGAATTTTATGATTTATTTCGTTATTTTTAATCTATTTGATAACATGTGAAACACACAATGTCAAGTTTAAAAGAACTGTAATATAGTATAGCATTATAACACATTTTCTAAATTGGTGGTATGAATACTAATAACCATATTTTAAATATATATATGTGGGTTTTAGAAAAAGAAAATATATATTTCAGTAATGTTTTTATATGTATCATAAATATATATTTTCCTTAAATTGTTTTTAATGTGTTTTATGAGAAAATAAAATAATTTATTCCACTTTTTCAAAAAATTAACATTTCAAAATTATCAAAGAGTGAATTATTTAGAATTTTCAGAAAAAATTAATTTGTAGTGGAATAGTACAAAATAAAGATTTTAGTTTAAAATTGCCTTTTTATTTGTTAATTTAAAAGTTTTTAATTTTTTCTAAAATAAATAAAAAGGAGAATTAGTCCAATACTATTATTATTAATCCAATTAATGTAATTTTAATAAATTTTATGTTGTATTTTCATGAAAAAAACTCTTTATACATGATTTTGTTTTAATTTGGATTAATTTTTTACGCTGCACTTTACGAGATACTTATAAAATGAATTTTATAAACTTATAAAGGTTGAATTTGGTAAAATGGATTATATATTTTTAATCATTATAATTGAAAATATTTAACAAGTTCAGCATAATTTTTTTATAATGAATTGTAAAAATTTTAAAATAATATCTACGGTAAAAGGGTAAATTTAGAAAACATAGGTTAAAACTATGTGATAATGCCACCATTTTCCATCTTAAATATTATTTGATAAAGGTATTTTAACCCTTATCACATTATTTTTTATTTTTTTAGTTTATTGAAAACTTTTTTTATGAAATAGTCTTCAATAATATTTTAAGTAAGAAAAAGACAAAATGTCACTCTCTTACTTTTAAAATTATCTTATGTGTTCAAAAATGAATTTTAATGGTTTGTTTGAAAATAATAAAATTATTTTAATGATGGAAATTTTTTTAATTATATAATTATTTTAAATTCTAAGGAAACACCAACACAATATTTATTTAATTCAAATAAGAACTAAATAAATGACATTAGATGTTTCATAAGTAATATAGTTTTGGTGAGGTATGGGTTTCAATTATTGTTTTATATACATATTACATATTTTAAATGTTTGATAAAAATAAATTATATTTCCATATTTTTATTGATGTCTCTGAAGAAAAATTAAATGAATAGTTCTAAAATTGATATTAACGATATTTTATATTAAATAATTTTTTATAAAATAATTTAAATTAAAATAAATATTATCATCTACCAAAGGAGTGGAATAATGTTTACCATGTAAACAATGGTCCATTTATGATTTATTTTCCAATTTATGGTAACATTATTAACCCTTTATGTTTGAAATATTTTTTTACCTTGGTTAAGGTTAAAATAGGTTAACTAAAGGGTTAAACCAAAAGATAAGTTTTGAAACACCACATAATCCTTTCTAAATTTTATTGGTTTTTTCTATTTCACCCCAATTATAAATTATCGTATAATATATTTCCCTTTGGATGTATTTTTCTAGATAATTTTATTTTTCATATTTTAATATTTTAAGAAATCCCAAAAGTTCCCTCCCCCCACTACAAAATATTTTACTTTTTGCAATAGTGTAATATCTATTTGTATAAATAAATTTTCTATTGGAAAATAATTTTACTAACAATTATTTCTTTGTCCCTAGACAATCGATGAAAATTATATCCCTAAATGATATATGAAGAGATTAAATAGTCCTATTAAAATTATAATAATACCAACAGATAATATATATATTGGTTAATATATTTTGTAACAGGTTCTAATGAAATAATTTTCTATTGTTAATTATATTTCCCACATATAATGTATGTTTATAAATTACATTTGAATAAAAATTATAAATATTTTATTCTAGTAAAATTTCATATCATATTTATTAATTAATTTATCATATATAATACATCTAAATATGATTTACACATAGTTTAATTCACAAAAAATAAATTATATTAATAATGATATTTAATACAACATGATACATCAATCTCCAACCACGCAAAGACGAGACCCCCCCCAAATGACCCATCTATGCTTGTACAATAGTATCCCCCAATGCCACTTGTCCAGCTCGCACACCAGTGACCAGCAAGTAGAGCCAATGACCCATCCATGCCATGCTAGCATAGAAACATATCATTTATTCTAGTGATCCCATTCTCATCAATTAAAATAAGATAACTCAAAAACACAAAAATCCATAGATCTAGCACCATCACATCCATTCCAGTGATCACCAATGACCCATACATTCCAATGACTTTGCTCCACTGGCCGCTCACCCATGTCAGTAAGCCAGCTCATGTGAACAAAAACCATCAGTGACCCATCCATCCTAGATATATTCCAATAACCCCTAAAAAGTTATCTACATTGTACCACTAATTCAGGGACTTGGGATCCAAAAAAATGTAAACAATTTAATCAATAGAATAGCTTCACATTTTACAACATATGAATTCAAGAAAAATAAAAAGTCTAAGAAATATCGATCTTTAATTATCTTGATTGATTGAAACCCATCAATCCAATACTTTATGAAAAATCAATAAGAACTAAGATAAATTTAATGTAGCTTCCTAGCTCATCGTTCAAAGCCATGTATTCTATTGTATTAAGTAATTCCCTAATTGATGTTCAGTGTTGTAGATTAATCATGGAGATCCAAATTGAAACTATAAGAGTTTTTTAGATACCATTCATTGGAAACTTATTTATAATAAATGGACCAACAAATATGGTTCACTTCATTTTTTATTTATAAAAAGGTAGAGGTGAACTTCTGTATGTCTTTCAACAAAGGTATTACCTACACAGTAGGGAAATAAAAATTTGAAGACAACCTTATATATATATAAAATATAGACATTACATTAGGTTTTGAAATAATAACATATAGAAGGTACCCATGATATCATAATATATAATACATAATTGAATAATTTTATCTCTTCACACATTTAATTCATGATCATTCTAGGATGTTTTTAGTATAACCCCTCAACATTATGGGTTTAGTAAATATTATAGGATTTGGAATAACTATGAATATTATTGATCAATAATGTATTGGGAATAAAATTAATGGTTTATTATAAAACGTACTTTAGTTTATTAATATACTGAATGAAATGTTATCACATTATGTGTTCTAAGTAGGAGGGAGTTACATATCTAAATACGCATGAAGGATCAAAATATTGAGATACATATAAACTTGGAAAGATAATGATTCATGTGTTATGGTCTAATAATATAAGGTTAATCTAATGTATTATTATATATTCTCCTCTAATTATGTCATGTTCCAATACGTTATGAAATTTCCCTCTTGGGAATGCATCATAAATTTAATGAAAAAGTTGTCTTCTTTATGATACTTTTTCTTATCTAATGTGACTTTTTAACCCATGTCAATATCAGATGCCAAACAATCCTGTATCCAATGGAAGTAAATATTATAGAAGGTATTATAAGTATAATGCATTTACACACTATTTACATAGACTTTATACTCATCCCAACATAGTACAATGATGACTCAAAAGATTATGCTGAATATTAAATATAATGTAAATTATGATACCTATAATTTTTATTAATTCAAATCATCTAGACCAAAGTATATTACTACCAATTAACATCATTACTCATAATCACCTCACAATTCTTATGAATCCATAACTTTTATGTCTTAATCATAGTCTACACAACTACCAATAGTATTTGTGCCATTATATTAACATTATGTTATTCCCAACAGAGTTGTAGGAATCCATAAACATATCCAAAATCTATAAAAAAAATTTCTATATGTGAATCTATATTTTATAGGCCTACTAATGAACTCTCATTACAAAATTACCATAAAAAAAATCTATACTCAATGTATACCATGTTAACTACCTAATGATGTCTATCCAGAATTCATTAAAGGAAATTCTTGGTGCTAGTAGAATGCTCAATCAATAGGAAGTGCATGTGGAAATCATATAATGGATACATGTAAAAGGTGAATAATAAATAAAAATTTATAATTCAATTAGGAAATTATGTAATGTACTAGGAAAGTTATGGATGATTTATAAGATATAGAAAACCATACAATTGATAGGAGTGAACCCTTTACCTAATAAATATATAGAGAATGATATAATCCATGTGTAAAATACTAATTTCATATCAAAAACCCACGGAATGACCTAGTATAGGTGAAATGAAATAAAAGGTATAAAATATCATCATTAATGGAGTATTTTTTTCCAATATTATGATTTTGTTTGGAAAATTTTTAGTTTATATGTCTTGATGTTTGTGATTTGTTTTCTTTCACATCAAGAGATTGAAAATTATTCTCTGATTAATCTTTTGTGGGAGATACGTTTTATACCTGATTTTCCGAAAACATCTTTTATTCACCCTTAATCGTCTTATATTACATTATAAATATTGATATGTTGTTGAATGAGATTGTGATAAATTTTCATTTCATTTTCATATTTAATACTTTAGTCATTAATTAATTTTATTCCTCCACTCAATCAATAATGAATATGATATTATATGAGTGAAATGGTAGTAATATTCATGGTTATTGGTGCAACATGTGTAGAAGAAAGAATATATTCTTAATATACTGCTGATCAATGTATTCTAATAACGATTTTCCTTCATAGTTAAGAATGAGATGTCTATTTAGAGATTGAATAATTATTCTCTATTATATTTATTTCAAATGTTAATGAGATTAACTGAAAATGTTATTCTAATGTTATAACTCCCCCAAACTAGCTACCCAATGTGTGAGTCTCTTGATAACGACCCTCATATTAATAACGAGATAGAGAAAGGGTTTATAATTTTAGTAATTTTTATTGAATAACATTTGAAATTTTATCACATAGATAATTCAGTGATATATCATCTAATATTTAACCATGTTTACTACATCATACATCTCTCAATTTTACTCAAAACTAATAAAACCCATTTTGATTGTTTAATTGATTAAAACTGTTAAATTTCTCCACTCCTTGCAGACAATATATAATCAGAATACATTTTATTTAAACTCATATTCAATTTTATATTCAACCACCTAATGATAAGGTGTTCCATTTTTGAATCCCCAACACCATTATAATGGTATATGGGAACAATTTTATAACATCTTTTAACTATCTTAGACATTCATGACTTATTATCATTATGGAAAATTGTTCACTATTAATATAGATATTGATAGAATCATTCTAACTAGATATAAAAAATTGAGATTCATTAACATTCATCACACTAAATTAGAGGTTATTTCATTAAATGAATAATTTAAAACCCAAAATAGTCATTGTGAATTCAATTTAGAATCTCACTGAATTAAACATTAGGAGACATATGTGTAGTGCATTTCTGAAATCAAAATAACTTGATTTTATATTCCACTTATAAAGCACAATTTAAATTGAAAATTTTAATAACATAGAATGTGGAAATTTTCAGCCTCCATATATTAGATGATCTAAAAAACACATCAATATGTTTTAAATTTTTTGTGTAACATTGAATCCATGAGGTTTCATAGTGGTTCAATATAAATAGATAGTATTCCCTGACCCTCTTAATGTATTATCAAAATATTGGTTCTACAACATCTATCTTGGACAAGACACCATGTGTAAATAGAGTTAGTGATATTTCATCAATTATTTTTCCTGATGTCTGGTCAAGATTTCCTAATGAATAATATTTAACAAAACCAATAATACCCATGATAAAAATTGTATTAATGCATAGAGTCATTCATGATGATTTAATCCATTAAAAATGAAATGAACAATAGATCTATTCATCAAGATTCATAGCTAGAAATTGGGATGTAGTTATAGAAATTATACTTTTTTCCTCCAATGAGTTATTCCAAACCTAATTCATTTACTTTTCACCCAAAATTATATTTATCATATTTTTCTTCATTATTTTGAGTATAGTCAATGAAAATGATCCTATAAATAAATGTTTCCTACAAAATGCAATGAAGTGCGCAAATGAAAAAGAAAGAATGACATTGGTGAACCGAAGGGTTGGCTATTGAAGGGAAATGTACATGGTAACGAGTGAAATTCCATTGAATAGGTGGTGACATAATGAATGGTGACGAACTGAAGGGTGATGAAAACTGACCTAATGAATCATTGGACATCAGTTAAACCTGACAAACAAGTACACAAGTTCTTCGATAGAAACATTTGGGGGATGGGGTCAAGGGTGTAGGGTTTTAAAATTTTTATTTGATATAAATTTAAATAAAAATATCATTATAATAATTATTAGAAATATAATTCTAGAAAAATAAAAAAAAATAACATGTTATAATAATAAATGTATTTGTTTGGGAAAAAAATGATGGTATAAGCATGGTAATGTAACAGATCAAGCTTTAATAAAATATTTGTTAGTTATATATAGTTAATATCAACAGATAATTTTTTTAGTAAAAACAACTTTTGGTAGTTAAATTAATATCAAACATAATTATATATATTTGATTTAATTGTTTTTACCAATATATGTTTTATCTGTCACTATTTTTATGTTGGTATAAGCCAGTATTTTTATAGTTCCTCTCTTAATAAAAAGGTACCTACTCTACTCTTTTATTCAAACATAAAAATAAATTTTGTTCATCATATTCTTACCTAAATTCCATTATTACATTCTTTCCTATTTCTATGATGAATTTTTTAATTATAAAACCACCCTAGGATGTATTTGGTTGAAACACTAAAGCGGCTGTCTGGAGAAGATGTATCATTCTTATCTAAGCATTTTAGTTTAATTTATTCTTAAACTGACTTAAAATATTATTCAAAAATGAAGACATAACAAAATAAGTATATCAAATATAATTATTTGTTATTATTTTAATTTAATAACTTATATCCATCTCCTATTCTATTAAAAGGGAGACGAAAATTTTGATCCTGTGTACAGTAGACTACATCCTCATAAAATGAGGTAATTATTTTTTACATCACCACCTCTAACATATGTATATAGTTTTGTATTTAATATATATATATATTATTATTTCTGAAATAATTAAACTTATTCAATTACAATATCAAATCTACACTCTTACCTTCTAATCAGTTAGAAAAAGTAAACGCCGTTCATGCGTATGTGTGAACTATAACCTCCCCCAAGAGATGTAGTATGTTTTTCATTTAATTTTATGAATGGTTAGTAATAAGGATGTAATTTAAGAATATATATGATTTATATTACATAATAATAATTGTTTAATTTTTTATTATTATTTTTTCCCTTCCGTCAAAAAATGGATGCATCATTCATGTGTACATACGACCAACCATCTCCGATAATGATGTAATTAATTTTTATATCTATAAAATATTTTTATGAATATAAATTTTTATTTTTTAATACATAAAATATTTATATCATGATTAGAATTTTAGATATTAGGGAACCATCATCTAAGTAAAAGGACCAAAACATACCTGAAAAACAAAGTAGTTATCACATGGAATAGTGATTTTAATAAATAATTTTTAATAAATATGTGATAGAATTTTATAATTAATTAATATGTGATATAATATATGTGATTTTGGTTATATAATATATTTATAATATATATATATATATTTATTATAGGAGTTTGAAACATGTGTGAAGTAAGTCAGACATGATGTAAGGGTTACTCCCCTCAGTTTTATTTCACTAAGACATATATCATACTCACCACTTGTTTATATTGTGTGATGTATATGATTCTCATGAATTTTTTTATGATGGTTTTTATGATATTATTTGTATTTAAAAAATATATTAAGTTCTCTCCTTTATGAGTTATTTATTTAGATATTACCCAAGTGGTATGGGTTTCTCATCTCAAATTTTCTTCTTTGAGACATATGTTATGTTATGAACATATTTTTGTTATGATTTTCCTTTATAGCCAATTTGAAATTTTTTATCATCTATCCTTAAATTTTAATGATATTTAAATTTTAATTTGAGGTTATTCATTCATAGGGTTTATGATTCAAAAGTGTCCAAAGAAGTACAATATTTATGTTTCAATCCTATTTTAATATGAATTTTTTATGATTGATTTTTTATGGAGGTAATTAGAAGATATATATCTTTAAAATACATTAATTTTATTATAATCTAGTTATTTATTGAGAATACATGTTCTCCTTTTATTTTCCTCCATTTAATAACTCAATATATTCCGATAATATTTTTAAGGAATTCAGACATTATATCTCTCTTCGGTAAAATATATTTTCTTTTCCATATCTATGCATTATAAAAAATTAAATATTTTATTCATTTTGTTTTATAATTTTTGAAATTCCTTTTTACCAATGTTTTAATACAAAAAATTTAATAGGAATTTTATTTATATTTTTTTGAGAAATTTAATTTTCTACTTTTTAATAAAAAGGTGAAATGAATCATTATTTTAATATACATGGAGTGAATAAAATTTCTCTAAATACAATTTATTAAATGACTTGAAAATTAATTTAAATGTTTCCAAGGTTAGTTTCAATGAAAA
Organism: Viscum album; assembly: GCA_963277665.1. NCBI lineage: Eukaryota > Viridiplantae > Streptophyta > Magnoliopsida > Santalales > Viscaceae > Viscum > Viscum album. The sequence goes on along the minus strand of OY728153.1, from coordinate 282,445,664 downwards.
TAATTTCATTAATATTTGGTAAATTTTGATATTTGGGATATGTGATTTAAAATTGAATAGTCTTTTTTCCTCTAGAAATATTCTAAGTAAACTTATAAGGATGATTTAATATAAGATGACATCATTTGATGTTACTTATGATTTATTGGGAATAAATTCAAAGGTGTCATCCTTGTTATTTTTATGAATATTTTATGATTATGATGGTCCATTTTTTATGGAACTCATTTCTATTCCATGGGTTATGTCATGATAAAATGTTTATGAAACACATTTATTTTCCACAGGTTATGATATCATAAATGTTTTATGATATCGTGGTGCATATATGTATGATTTCTGTTATGTGATGGGTGTGCCCAAAATTATATATCCATTTAATTTATTGGGTAATGATGGATATCTGATGAGATAAATAGAACCAAAATAGGGAGTGAACTCATTTTATTAAGGTACTATGTCCACTATGATAGTCTTGGGAGTAATCATTTACTACTAAGATAGTTTGGGGAGTGAACCCAATCCACTATCACAGTTTTTGAATTAATCCATGGGTACAAAAAAACTGATTTTCTATACTTATTTGTATGCCACAAACTCATGTATTATGCCAATGTTATGATCTTAGGACTCATGTTATTTGATTCCTTTAGGAATCATGTATTATAAACTTCCATTCTATATTCCATCGCTCAAGATTATGATCTATGTTTTGCAGGGTATGGTTTCCATATGTTATGATCATCATCTCAAGACCTTATGCTCATATTATATTTATTTTATCATTAAGATCTCCTTTTTTCACTTATTGAGCATATGGACTCACCCTTTCATATGTTTCCATTCCCTATTTTATTAGTAAAGGTATTAAGTATGATTTTCCAAATAACGAAGCTAATTATGAATAACATAGTTGTAAATTATATAGTTCACTTATGAAATACTTATTTATGCATCCATATTTTCAAAGATACTAGACAAATAATATTTTGGCAGGGATCGTTTGGTTATTTAATGAATATTCATCTAAAAATATGTAATATCATTTTATGAACATTTATGGGTCACTATAGTTGGTATCAAAGTTATCTTTCGAAAATATGATAAGAAAAGTTTAGTGAGAACCTTTAGGATAATCCTTTGTATAAGGGGAAATCCTATGTTTTGGTAAATAATGGAGTTTTTTTCCTATAAAAAATACTTGTATGAATACTGTATGTGGATTAGTTTTCTAACATATAAATGTAGGTGTAATAACCCCAAACTGTTAATCAATTATATCTCATCCATCATTCTGGTGCACAATGAGTGTTCCCTTACTGTATACCTATTTTTTTACTCTTGAGGGATATGTTCATATTAATTCACATTTAGTGATGAATCATTATAAAGGATTTCCATATAATATAACCATGAATGACCTAATTTAATCCTAAAGTGTCGTATATTTAAAATATGAAGTAATGATTTAGAAATAATATAGACCATTTTTCATGATTATGTGGTATCCCTCTCTAATTATAATTTCACACACTATTCTTTTTGTTTTTAATAAATGGATGGAACATGAAGGAATCATTTTAATGATGAATACAATGAACAATAAAATGATATTCTTCTTGAGAAACAAAATGTTATGGTAGATGGAATTCAAATTCTCATTATTATGCTTATGTAACATTCTCATGTTATGAATCATATTGATCTTCCAAATGAGAATAAGATGGAACAATGTTTTTTTCAGTCCTTCATGAGGAAATATCCTCCTTCTTTTAGTGGATCGACACATATCTTAATTATTGAATAACAAAGAATTACTATTGAATAGGTACTTTTTTTTCCGGTGTTCAGAGAAAGAGAATTTCATTTTTTCTATCTATTATTTGGAAGGTGAAGTAGACCAATGGTTTAATCTTATCAATTATACGAGGAAAAGGAGTAAATTAAATCAATTTATTGGTATGACTTTAAGAGATTATTTTTCAATAAATAATTTCCTCATACTCTTTACATGAAAAATATAGAATTAATTTTTTATGATAAAGTAGAACAATTATGTATTTGTTGTTAAGTATGAGAAAAACTTTACAACAATTTCAAGGTACACTTTGGGTATTATCACCCAACCTGAAATTAATATTGATCGATCCTTCAGTGGAATAAAACCATGTCACTGATATAATTATCTATAATTTAATTTAGTTGAAATGAATATTTTTTATAATGTGTTATAAAGAAGGAAATAGATAATTCAATTACACTTACATATCATGGTTTGGATAAGAGAAGATGGATGGGATTTAAAGAAAAATTTTAAAACCATGGAATGAATAAAAAGATCCTTAATTTATGCTTGAAGTGTGGAATTTTGTATGGATAAAATTAATATAAAAAGGCTGGTAAATGTTATTATCTATAAAGAAAAAGGTTTTAGGGGAATCAAATGTTTAGGTGGTGGTAAGAAGATAGAGATTGATGTGAATAGAGATAAATCTCTATAGAATGATCCTCCCACACTTTAGTGTTTAAAATTCATGGATTATGGGAAAAATGATAACCCGTGCTCAAATCCAAAGTTTAATGATGATGAATTACATCAACGACATATTAATACCATAGAGAAAGTGAAATATTATGTTATCACTATTTCTAATTAGAAATATGATAATGGAGTTTTGAAAGGTACACTAATCAACCTCACTATAACTACTAATGTCTTATTGTCTCTATATATATACATTCATTTATACCTAATAATTCACTTGAGGGTATCAAAATACCACCCCAACAATTACATGCTGACATACGAGTTAATTTTCCAAATGGTATGATGGATACATCTCTTGTCTATATTTCTTCTCTTGTATATTTTTTGGGAATATGATTCCTAAAAATCTTTTTATTATCCATCTATTTAAATATTTTTTCATCTTACAAATTCATTATATTTCTATACATAAATCTTATATCTATTGATGTGGATGGAATTTTATGTTTGACATTATAAAACATCCTATGCTCATATATAACTGTGAAGATAAATATGAACATCCAATACAAATTTTACCCATTGTTTGGGTCTTGATTCCAATTCAATATCAATCATGATCTTTGTAAGTTGGGGAGAAAATTGACAACATTGTTATTCCTATTGCATATGAGTTTTTGATGAATTTCTAGAATAGTTTATGAGTCTTCCCCTGAGTCAAGATGTTGATTAGTCAATTGAAATCATACATAGTTTCACACATATTTCAATGATTATATATAGAATTAAACTAATAGAGTTTTGGTAATTGGAGAAGAATCTCTATGAAAATATAAAAAATATATTTATCTATCCATGTGAATCTCATTGGGGTTATGCAATTATTTTTTTAAGAAAAATAATGGATCAATGAGACTCTTTATTGATTATCAATATCATAACAAGATCAATACCATAAACAAGTACCATCTACTCTATATTTTTGATTTTTTTTGATCAACTTCTTTACGATCAGTACCTTTTGAAGATTGATCTTAATTATAGATATCATCATTCAATGTTCGAGAAAAAGGATATACCAAATATAACTATATATGTAATATAAGGACAATATGAATATATAGATATTCCATTTTATCTTACTAATCCCCCACCATATTTATTTATCTAATGAATAGAGTCTTTAAAGATTACATTCTTCTATTTTCGGTTGTCTTTATAGGTGATATTATTATATATTCGATGAGATAGGGTGAGCATGATGATCACCATAGTATTTTAATGATGACGCTATGTAAAGATAATTTCTATGAAAAATTTACCATGTTTGAATTTTGGTTGAAGAATGTTTCATTTTTGGTTCATGTAATCTCACGGTAGGATATATCAGTGGATACATCTATTATAGAATCTATTAAAAATTAACCTAGACCAACCATGGTAACTAAGATACAATTTTTTCTAATTTTGGTAGGATATTATCTATAGTGTTTGCATAATTTCACACATATGTTCAATCCACTACGTTTACTCCAAAGGGAGAAAAATTCCTTTAATTAGATGAATGTGAATAAAACATCAAAAAACTAAAGATAAGTTTAGCTGTCACCCTTATTCATAAATTACCCTATAGTGTAAAATAGTTTTTAATGTATTTTGGTTCATTAATGAAGATATTGTGATGTGTTCTCAGGCATAATTATATGGTGATAGCGAATCCATGATAAAAATTAATGGTTCATGAGAAAAATAACCTAACTCGTGATTTGGAGTTAGCTGTAGTAATGTTTTTCATTAAAGGTATGAAATAATTTTATTTTTGGAGAAATATATGATATATATTATGGTCATAAAATATATATATATATTTCAAATCGAAATAGTTGAATATGTTCTACATAAGATAGCCAGAATTGATTAATTATTATGACTGCTTAATGCATTACCACCCTAGGAAAGCTGAAAAGGTGGAATTTTCTATGAATCAAAATTAAAATAATAGATTATCAATGATAATGATCATAAATGATCTAATATCTTTGGATGTGAATAGTTTATATATATAAATATTTATAGAATGAGAGAAATATTATATTCCTAAAATTAGTGTTCAACCATCTGTCTATCTAAGGTTTAAAGAGGTGTAGATGGAAGATGTGGTATTATAAGAGATGGTGGGAAATGTTATTGAGTTTAATGGTGATTTTAATTGAATGAAAAGGTTCAAGAACCATGTATATGTTCTTTATATACTATATTTCAAGAAGGAGCTATTTGAGGAAGCTTATAGTTATTCATTATTTATTCATCTATGAAGTAAAAAGACAAATAGATACCTAAAAGAGTATTTCTAGTGGTACAACATAATGAGAGTAATTGTATAGTTTATATCCCGATGATTGGTATTTCAAAATTTTAAGGAAGAGACACAAAATTCTAAATTGATGTTACAACAATTACCCATATCAATTTCAAAATTGGAAAACATATCCATGGATTTTTTCATCAGGCTCCCCAAAAATTATAATGTTAATAATGGCAATTACATTATAGCCAATCACCTTATGAAGTAATAATACATCATTAATATCAAATAATACTTCTCTGTTTATTAACATTCCATAATATACATTAAGGATAGTTCAATAGAATACCACATTCTATTTTATCATATCAGGATTCAAGGTTTACCTTGAAGTTTAGGTGAAGTCTTCAATAGGCTCTGGATATAGAGATTACTTTCAAAACCACGAATTATACTCAAATAGATGGTCATTCTATGAAAAACATTCAAATTCTCAAGGATATATTTATATCTTATTCTATGTTTTTCTAAGGTGGTTGGTATCAACACCATACCCTAGTTGTTTATTTAAAAATAATATTTTTCAATCAAGAATTGATATGTATCTTTATGAATCCATCTATGCAAAGTACATTAGAACTCTATTTTGAAGGGATAAATTTGGAGAAATAAATCTATTAAGAATTAAGCTGGATGAGTAAATTGTATATAAATTCATATCCATTTGAAAATACATCAAATTATCTCAAAGTGTATAGAATTATTATGTTGATAATCATCAGTGAGAAATAAATTTTGATTTTGGTGAGAAAGTGTTTCTATTTATTTCACTATGGATGATGTATATAAGATTTGGAATTAAAGGATGTTTGATCCCTGTGTATATCATCCCATTTGATATTCATGGTTCATTATAAATCGTGTCATAGTAGTTTTTTATTCCACTGAATCTCTCTCAAGATCATGTTGTGTTCCATGTACCTCTCCCAAGGAAGTAAATTTAGGATTCATCACATATACTGAACAAAACGGTCATACCACTAGAGAAATAACTTTATTATTAAGAACAACTAGTAGAAAAACTATATCCTAGAGATAATCTGCTATGGAACATAACTACCCTCCATGTTAATATTCTCTAGTGGAATTAGAAATTCGAAACATCTATTTGGAAACCTGATGATGTAATGAAATGGAGATGTCCTTATTTTTTGTATTGGAATTATCTAATTTACTGGGATATATTCATTTTACAGTGGTATAATATAATACTACAAGATTTTATGATATATTTCATTATATTTAGTCTCTTAAATAGATTGTGATACTTATAATGTTGAGTCTAAAAGAATTGCACTATTATATGCCATTATAAACTAGTAATTAATTTTGTATTGTTAATAGGAATTTCTACATTTTAAAAATATGTATAATGGTTATAGATAAAGAAAATATATTTTTAGTAAATACTCTATGTGTTTCAAAAATATATGTTTTCCAAAAAATATTTTTTATTGCTTTGGTGAGAAAATAATATAAATAATTTTTTCCCAGTTTTAGAAGAATTATTTTAAAAAATTAACTTCATTTTATAAATTAATATATCATTATTATTGACTTCATTTTTTATAATTTTCCAAAAAGACAAATTTTTCAATGAATAGTGAAAAATACTTATTTAAAGTAGAAATATATACTCATTTATAGAATATAAAAATCTAATTTTAAAAAAAATTATCTTTAAAAGTAAATTTAGATTAAATATATTATTATTAATCCAATTTCTGTAATTTAAGTCAATTTTATTTTGAATTTTTATATAAAAATGTTTTATTCTTAATAAACAAATTTCTTTGGGAAATTTGTTTTCATCATGCTTTGCGAAATACTCATAAAATAGATTTATGCCACCTATTGATATTGAATTTTTTAAAATTTATTATATATTTTTAATAGAAAAAATTAATATTATTTGTTAAGGAAACCCTAATTATTTATCATAATGAGTAGTGAATTGCATAAAACATTTTCCCCATTGTAAAAAAGTTAACTTGGTTGTCTTGGGTTAAAAAAAGTGATAAAGCCACTATTTTTCAAATTGAATATTATTGGATTAAAATATTTCAACCCTTAAAATATTATCCTTTATATTTACATATTTATTGGACACATCCATGAGAGTGAACCATATAATATTTTATGAAAAAAAATAAAACATGCCACAATATTAATTTTAAAAATATCTTTTGTGTTAACATGGGTAAAGAAGAAAGTTTTGAATTATTCTTGTTGATTATATTGAGAAACTTTAAATTATTTTCATGATGTAAATTAAAATCCATTTTTTATTAATTATATAATTACGTCAAATTCTCAAACTATGCTCACACGATATTTGTTCAATTAATAGAATAATATGATGATTTATTTTGAAAATATGAAATGTGATATAATTTTTATGAGATATAATTTTACAAATTAAATTAGATAAATATTCCATATTAGGGATGTGTGAATATAATATATAATAATTATTTAATTTTTATTGTTTCTCTAAATTCAAATTAAATTAATATCTTCAAAATTGACTCTAATGATATTTTATAATAAATATTATTTTAGTAAATGATTTAAAATTCAAAAAAAACATATCATAGACCATGTATATTTAATCCGGTTTAATATATCTACCTTGTTTCATTTATGAGTCATTTTTTCATTTATGCTAAAATTCTTTTCCCTTTAATATATAAACAATTTTTATCATATTTATGGTTTAAGTAGGTTAACAAAGATGTTAAACCAAAAGATAAGGTCTAAAACACCACTTAAACCTATAAAAATTTTATTATTTGAGTTTCTATTATTAAAATGATACCTTATCTTAATATTTATATATATATATCCATTTAGAAAAATTTTGATTCAGAATAACCTTTTTATATTTTAATCATTTTTGAAATCTCAAAAGTTCCCTTCCCCTCACTTATAATTGGGTACATCCTCTTCTATTTTTATCACAAATAAAATACACCTAGATCATCCAATTCCTTCCAATATTCCTCAATTCACTTCCCACAATCTAGAGGGATTTTTTATTATAAAACCCTCATATGAAGGTTTTTGGTGAAAACCTAAAGAGGTTGTTCGAGGATGAGGTGTCATTCTTAATTTAGAATTTTTTATTTAATTTATTCTTCCACCTCTATCAAATATTATTGAAAAATTATGAAATAATAACATTAATATATTCCATATAACTATATGTTATTATTTTTATATAAACTCTTATATCCATATTCTCTTCAATCAAATGGGAAATGAAACCATCAATCGTGTGTCTGGTGGACTACCGCCTTACGAACACATGTGATTCATTTTTTATCAACACCTATCACAGCTAGATATAATGTTGTATTCAAATTACATATATTATATATAATATATAATTAGAATTATGGATTTATAATATCACATTTAACCTCTTACCTTCCAATATGTTGGAAATAGTAATGCTGGTCATTCGTACGTGTGGACAACCACCACCATGAAGTGATAAGATTCAGTTTTTCATTTCCATTTTACGTGGATGATAAAAAGGATGAATTTTATGAATATATAATAAAGATATTATATAATAATAAATATTTTAAAATGAATAATTATTTACCATTATGTATATCTATTTTTTGGAAAATTGAATCTTATTTCATGCACACGTAAAACTGACCATCTCCATGAATGATGTAATTTGGTATTCTATATATAACTTTAATGGATTACTATAATTATTAAAATTTATAATCTTTATTTTATTTATAACATTACTAAAATTTTAAATATTATTTAACCATAATCAATTTATGAGGACCAAAACAATCGAAAAAAACATACATTGAAAATGAAACAGTTATCACCCAGAACATTGATTTTAAAAAATAATTGTTAATAAATTAGTGATAAAAGGTTATAAGAATGTCAATTATGATATTATATATATTATTATTATTCTGATATATATCTAAATTAAATATAGATTTGTTATATATCTTTTTTGGAAACATTCAAATGAAGTCGAAGCCGAGGTAAGGGTTTCTCAACTCACTTTTATTTTATGAGATATGTGTCGTATTCACTGCTTGTTTCTATTTTTTTGTGTGTATATATCCCATTAATATATGTAATGAATATTTTCAAGAAAATTTATGGATTTAAAAAAATATATTATGTTCTCTCTTTCATGATGTTTTTTCAGATATTACCCAAGGAGTATGGTTTATCATCTCAAATAATCTTACTTAAGACATATATTATGTTATGCACCTATCATATTATATGAGGTATATATATAACCTATTTTCTATGATATTTCATAAATACACCTATGTTTAATATAATTAATGTTTCATCCGAGGTTATTATATCATTGGGGTTACAATTCAAAAATTACCAAACTGGTTAAGGATTTATGTTTTAATCAAATTTTAATCGGGATTCTTTATTCTAAAATTTCTATTGAGGAAATTTTATTATCATTATCTAATAAATACTTTTCATTTTAGTATCATATAGTTATTTATTCTGAATATATGTTAGTTGTTATTTTTTCTCATTCAGAACTCAAGAGAAAAAAATAATATTTTTTATCGAAATCAGACATCATTTGATTCTTCTTTCCAAAATCCTTTTTCATCAATATTAATGTTTTCTAAAAAAATGACAGTTTTTAATATTATTCAATGACTGTTTAATGGAATTTTTACACATGATTTATTTTTTCAAAAAAATTAAAAGGAATCATATTCTCATTTTCTGAATGAGGTACTTTTCATCATTTTACTAAAAATGTGAAAGGAATCCTTGTTTTAACAAATATGAAATGAATATAATTTCTTACCATCATAAAAGTTCAATGATTGGAAGCTTCATTTATATTTCTTCAATGACATTTTCAAAGAAATTTTTTCCTTATTATTTGATAACATTTTAAATTTTAGATAATTAATTTCAAAATGAAAATTATACCTTCCTCAAGAAATATTTAAATTGATATTTTAAAGGAATTTTCATGTAATATGACATCCTTATATGTCTCTTATGCATTAATGCAAATATGATCCAATGATTTCATCATCTTTATTTTTCTGGATGATTTATGATTATGGCATAGACATTTTTATGAAACTTGTTTTTTTTTCATGGGTTATTTTATGATATAATGTTTATGAAACATATTTCTTTTTCACAGGTTATGATATGATGAATTTTTTATGATATTATGGAACAAATATATATGATATTAAATATGTTATGAGTGGGAACAAAATTAGATATCCCTCTAATGAATTGGGAAAATATGGATATCTCATTATATAAATTATACTGTAATGGGGAGTAACCTATTTCGGTAAGGGAGTCTTTTTAATATGACACTCATGGGTGTGAACCTTGACAACTGTGAATGTTTGGGAACTAAACCCGATCATCTATGATAATTAGTGTAGTTAGACTTAAATACAACATAATGTTTTTCTATTCTTATGTGAATTCCAAAAACACATGTCTTATTCCTGTTTTATGCTCTCATAGATCATGTTCATTGATTACATTATGATTCCTGTAATATAAACTATAATTATTGTTAATTAAATCCAGATAATGATATATGATATGAAAGGTATTTTTTTCAAATGTTATGTTCATATTCCTATACCTTTTTTCATGTTGTGTTTAAATTATCATTGATATCTCTATTTTTACCGTTATTGATCATCTAATCTCACATTTTCATATATTTCCATTTCCCCATGTTATGATGAATGTTATTAATAATGAAAAATAAATGAAAGGTTTTAGTTTTGAATAACTTAGTTAGAGATTATGTTGTTCTTATATGAACCTATTTTTATGTGTCCATGATTCAATGGATACTAGAGATGTATTATCCTATCATGGAAAATTATTTTATACAATGAATATTCATATAATAATATGTATTTTCTATGTATGAAAAGTGATGGGTTATTATACAGTTAGTTCACACAACTTCATGTTGTCATTTCGTATTCCTTCATGCAATCAGTTCTTATTCCATCATGTGGTAATTTCACATTATATAATGTGTTTAGTTCCCATTCCTTTATTTAGTAATTTCTCATTCTATCATGTAGTCAGTTTTATTTTGTTCATGTGGTCAATTCAACTTTTATCTTGTGGTCATTTTACAAAATATTACTTCAAACTCCATGCGGTTTCATTAGCCACTATATTAGAATATTCATTATTGTATATAATTTTCACTCTCAACTACTACAACATGTTATGAACATTTTGAATCAAAAAATACTGAAATTTAAAAATCCCCCAACATAATAAAATAATTAATGTATTATCAATAAAATACAACACCATGATTATTCGGACTTATTTTTCTCTAGATTCATCCTCAATATAAAAATAAGAACATGAAACCTCTTACTCTCAACACTCTTTAGAACTATAAACCTCACTAATTCCTAGCACTATTCTATGACCACCTATCACACAAGATTCATTATATAATATGTAATTTTTTATACACACTTTCACCATGCCATTTTATTACTCTAAAATTCATCCAAAATTAATAGGTCTAGGAATCACATTGATCCTTACCTAAAATTACAACCCTAATACCTAAGAACTATAACTCAAGGTTATCATAATTTAAAATCCCATGAAATCTCTATACCTTTACTACATACCTAGTAACTCCTCCCATGCATCGATATCAACCCAAAACATCTACCCATGATTCTATCTCAATGGGAACTCACATTCCTGAATAACCCCTCTATTAGGTTACCAACATATGTCACATCTCATATTGATCACCCAAATTCTTAATATCATGATCCAGATCTCAAACACTTGGATCTCCCATCCATCTCATAACTCACCTAGTTCATTGATCAGGGGATTACGAACATGCTTCTATCCTATTATCCCAAGGAAACTCAAATAGAAACACACCCATTTTGGGTTCTTATATCATCATAATCTGCATCACACACCAAAATCACCACATAATTTTTAGACACCCACCCACTCTAAGTATATGCATGTAAAATAAATCCCTAGATAATCAGGTATCATCCACATACATATATATAAAGGAATCTTCCTATGATGAACCATATTAAATACATGTATCCATATTGGCATGATTAAGTAGAATTCCACCAAGATCATCTATAGTAATACAACATATAGATTTTTATTAACACTTTACATAGCTGATCCCTTTTTCCTAAGCAGGTTCATCCTCATGACATCAAATACCTATACATACCAACTAGTTCCACCAAAAAACGCCTTACATTGAGAGACTACATAGCCATAATCACTATGAATCTTGTCATAGTTTCACATGACATTTCATCTAAATAATAAACTATATTGTGGTCTATCTACGTATAATTTCATTGAATGTTATATGAGGAATCACCATAAAAAATTATTAAAATTTAAAAAAATTGAACCCCCATCATCATAAATACCAATCACACAATCAGGTGAATTTCATGTGAATGCACCAAATATGATCCACGAACACTTACCTCTTGCCAACATAAAATGATAAAAAACACCAATAAATGGACTCTTTCTATCAGGAAATATCTAATAAAAATAATATAATAAAACAAAAAACACATGTACATCACTCTAGGTTAAATCACATACCGATAACATAAAAAATGAAGAACATTAATCCTAAGACTGTGGTTACATATACTTACTATCAATAAGGGAGTTCATGAAGCACCAGAAGGATATCCATCATAACCTCTAACAAATTTCTACATCACTTATCTATTATCTACCGAAATAATATGATAATGTAAAACTTTAAAACACATGGGATATCAGTCACACAAATCTCTAATAGTACTTTTTAATGTACCAACCCAGATCACTATGAAAAATAACCAGATATAGGGGAACTTGACCACATGTGTACATAACCATACACTAGAGGCTACCAAATAGAATATAAGGTATAAATTAGTACAACTGAGAGACTATACCACAATATTATAGTGTTTAATAATTGATAAATAAGCTAGACATAAACCCAAACAATGAACAGACATCAGTTTACATGAATGAAATTAAAATTAATCAATGTTAATAAATGAAATGTGAAAATAGGTAGATATACAGACAATGATCACCCATCGGATCGATCACATATACAAAGAAAATAACTAATAAAAATACAAGAGGATCTACTAAGATACCATAGCCTCACCTTAATCCCATTCCATACACCCCACTAAAGCTGATCAAGATCGATCAATAAAAAATGGATTCTTAGGGAATCATATTTAATAGATCCCACGCAGGGAGTGACTAAAGCTCATATAGGCCCCAAAAATGTGGACCTATAAATAACCAGTCAATTCAATTTTTATAGTAAATAAATAAACATTATAATATAAATAAATAAACCACTTTTCTCTCTTAATTTCTTTACTGACACCCAAGTCCTCACATTCATTTTTCAGTCAATGCTAGAGTGTCTCTGAGAACATAATGTATTGGAACCATATAGTGTACCATCATAAGGGGGGATTTCCTATTCTTGAACTAGTATAACTTCTATGACTCCACTACAATATATCTAAGTGTCTCTAAGCATGTCATTTAATTGGGATAATAAATGTCATCAACCAAGGGTTGTACTCAACATGGTATATAGAAGATAAATAATCATGGGATGTCCCACCAAATATATATGAGTTAAACACTCAAGGGATGATCTATTGGGTATACATGAGGTAAATACCCAGGGGTATACTAACGTGGTATACATGAGAAAAACACTCATGGGGTCACCTAGACAGTATATAAGTGATAAACACCCTAGGTATGACCCACCTAGGTATATAGAAGATGAACACCCAATGGATTACCCATACAATATAAAATTTCAATGAATAACTCACATTCATGATAGTATAAAGCACCCAAATCTATGCCATGGGGGTTAATCCCATACCAGTACATCCTAGAATCTTGTCCAATAAATACCAATATATTGGGGGGGGGGTCAAAATCCATACTCAAAGATTCATCATACACATAGGGGGTCACATCCCCAACCTGGAACCACATACACTAATAAATATGCAAACCCTTGGGAATCTCCAATCCTTAAAACATCATGCAATCTGTTTGTTATTTTGATTTAGTAACAAATACTTTTCATGGAATTTACCATTTTACTAATGTTAGGGTCCATTATAGTATTGATAGGCTAGCTCCCAAACACTACCACTCTCTAGGGTAAATAATATTATAGGGGAACCAATTATTCTCCCATGGGTCAAATATTCATAGACATGTCTCATGGTTTGATTTATCATGATCTCATCACACAGGTCGAAAACACTGACATACAGGGTGTATAATCCCTCAAACTCATTATAATAATAATATTAACTGATTAGACTCTTAGGTAAATCCTTAAATTCATCAAGCTAAGGAGAGGACACCCGGCCTATCTCAATACTCAATTCATCCAATGTCAAACCTCATACCCAAACTATGCATCATTCACTCAGGTTCTACCCTCCCAGTTATTCAAAACATTGTTGGAAAGAAACACCCTTCTCTTAATCATCTCAACTATTCTGAATGATTAATGGTATTTCATGATTCTAACATGTCCTACATGGGCCTAACATCTATTTCTATCTTTCAAATTTACATGGAGGCACCAATAGGGAACTTATATTAAGGGAATTTGTGGCTAAATCATCCCATTATACTCCTCTGGGGTCTGTATAAAACAAAAAATACATGTATATCAATGCCTAATCCATTTTTGGTTGATGTAATCAATATGGATCTCTAATTTCCTCTTGGAATAACCACATTTTCCAATATATTCACTATCATTAAATATTTAGTTAAATTGACCATTTTATTTAAATGTCAACCATCTTTAGTGGTGTGGATGTACATAACATTCCAAAAAATACAATGCATAAATAACATAATGTATATGTATAAGGACAGAATTACAATATTGAGAGTCATTATCCTATTTATTTCATTGGCCAAATACTATTCCCTAGCCCAGAATGCTTCACTAAGGTCTATGAAGCCATCACCTAAACAAAAAAGTCCATTCCCTAAACCGCAACACACAATAATAAATTACAACCAAATAAAAATAATTTATAAAGGAATCCTAAAAAAATTCAATTTTAATTGATTTCAAAATAATGTAACAAATAATAAAATTCTCATTGGTTCATATTGCAGCACTAAAACCTTATGTAATATGGTGTGGTGCAGCCTCTATTCTCCCTTGGGCCTATGAAATTCAAAATCCCCAATTATCATTTATGGGATGATAGAAAAGTCAATTTAATTTTTTCCTAAATTATTAAAAAAATAACCATAGTTGCATACCTGATAGAAAAACTCGGAATCAAAGTGAAGATATCATCATATGACATCCTCTATCCAAGAAAATAAAAATCCCCATCAAATGTGGATAATTCTGTCATTCTCCTATAGAGTCATACATGACCCCTAATCTGGAAACAAATGAGTCTAAAAGGAATGAAGGGGAATCGTGAGGGTGGGAATAGATGATTTATAGTGACCGTAGCCTTTTACAATGATTATTACATGATTTAAATAATAATTTACCATTAAATACAACAAAGGATAATAAATTATTGTGTTTTGAAATATTAGATACATAATTAAAATTCATTAAACCAAAATAAAAACTTCATTTATTAAATTTCAATAATGAGATCCTAACTTCCCTTGAACCCTTATATCGGTATATGATAACATAGGAAATACAACAAAAATGGGGTGATCTAAAAAGATCATTCGGGGAATAAGCATAAGAATAAAGCATTGCATATGTGTTAGAATTAATAACATGATGTCATAAAAAAGTATGGAACATAAAAAACATATTAAATCATAACATATAGAACATTGGATCATGTAATCATGGTAACATATAAATGTTGAAACAACATACAAAATGACATAAGCATGAGTTAAGTATAACCACCAAGACCATTTCACATGAAAGAGCTTAAGTTAAGGCTATCCACAAAGATCGTTTCACATGATTATCATGAATTAGGGATAACCACCAAGACCATTGCACATAATTATCATGAGTCAAGGATATTCCCAAAGACCATTTCACATGGAGTCTCATGAGTCTAAACATTACACAATGCATTGGAGAACTATCTGGGAAAAAACATTATAACATGTTCTGGAATATGTGTTCCACATGAAGAGTCATGTATAAAGAAATCAATCATAAATATAAGAGTTACCCATTGAAAGAATTGGGTATCATCATTTTAACGACCCATAATTCTATTAATGAATTTTACATCATTTTAATTATTTCATGTAATATAAACCACATAGAGAAAACAATACCAACATTATAAATGAATAATTAATGAAATAAAAGGATTTTTTTTTTAAAATTTAGTAACCTGTACTGATGGAATAGAAGCATGATATTTGGAATACTATTGCAACACTTATGAATAGTAAAACATTCATTAGAATAGTAAACTCTCTTATGAGAGTATAAATAATCATTATGAATCTTATATGGGAAAAGATGTTATATTTATATCATAGAATAACTAAATAAATGTTTTGAAAATGATAAATTACGTTTTGGTATTTTTCCACCACATAAAATTTTATTTACAATAATAATTAATATTAAAATTAAAATGAAAATTTAACTTCATAAAATAGATTCATAAATTAATATTTTGTTTTCATATCATTATAATATAATTTTATGAGGCCTTAATTATTTTTTCAATGTTTTATAAAGTCATTTATAATTTTTAAATTAGTATTTTTCAAATAAAAGATTATTTTAATTTAAAAAATAAATTTTCTGTATTTAAATATTTATTTTCATAAAACATTGTTCATTTTTCAATTATATATTCCAATATATGGTTGTAGTAATGTTTTGGGATTTTTTTGAAGTAGTTGAATATTTATGACTAGTGAATTACAGTAATTTATGTTTAATATACTTATTAAGTTAAATATATTATTCCATTAATAATTTATGAGGAAATCACCATAATATCAAGATTCCATTAATTATTATAATATATTTATTGATAATTCTAAATCTACTCATATTATTGACCCAAAATAATAAACTGGTGAATAATATATTCAAAAAACACTCCTCTCCTCCTCAATAAATACCACCCCTATCAACCTAGTCTCCTCACACCTCATATCCTTATATCTTGTTGAATTTCAACCCAATTACCTTCCCAAGCCACATTACCATGACCAATACATAATTTTATCTCCAAAAGGCCAAAACCGAGTGCCTTAAAAGGGTTCTCAATAAAGAGAATTCAAAAGGTAAAATCCTATGTCATTTTCTTTTATTTTACTTTTAATTTTTTTCTAATTATTTCTTCACCTCCATATAGCCATGTGGAATAAAAACTCTTGAATCTTATATATATTAATATTTTATAATGTTTATGAAAAAATTCTTCATTAAAATTCTTCTCCTCTCCCATTTAATATAAAAATAAAAACATCATCTGTGATGTGTTGATTTATCGACATAATGGATAATGTGTTTTCAATTTTTCATTATCAACATAATGGATAGTAATAAAACCATAATTATGGTTAAATAAGATTATAAAACACAAATTATATGTTATATAATGTTCTAGAACCAATATATAAAAATTTTATTAAATAAAATGATATAAGTTTATGAGGGTCACAAAACCACCAAAATTAACTAAATCGTTTTCATTAACATTTTATTGAATGAATAATCCTAAAATAATAAAACAAAATAAAATATGGTTTCATTTAATATTCTGGAAAGAAATTAACATAATTTCATTCAATATGATGAGTTTTTTCATTCTATAATAAAATCCATTATGAACCAACCATGGAAACCATGAGATAAATGCACCTAAAATAATGAAACTAACAAAATATTATTGATAAATGGGTGGAATGATGATATAAAAAGATCATATAGGGTAATATAAAGCTGAATTTTTTATTTAATATATTCATAACAGTCATTAAAAATTATATATGTGGTTTTAAAACATTTTAATTGAGAAAAACCTGATGTGAAGGACTTTTCATTAAAATCCCATTTTATATTTATATTCAATCAAAATTCCAAAATAATGTTATAATGGTTCATGTATTCAAGTATTATGAATATGTTATATATCGTTTAAATTTTTTTGGATGAAGGATTTAACCTATATCATCCTCTAATGCATTGGGTATGTTTAGGATAGAGGTCAGCTGTATGGTTACTCGAAGTGTTTCTATTATCGTTACATCACATGGTAGTTGTGAGAGTAACATTGTAAGGTAACCATGATGGTTAAAAATCATATGGTTTTCATGATTGTTAATTTCTTTTCATTCCATATGTAACCTTTATGGTTTTACATAGTTTTTTCTTTGTTTTATGGAAATATCATGTTTTTAGAAAGTTACTATATGATACTTAATGGGTGATATGTATGATTTTTCTGGAAATGATTTCATATGATTATAAGTATTTAGGGACTAATGGTATATCTACATATTTTTGTGTTCCTTACTGAGATTTTGTTTCTCATCCCATGTTTTTTTAAAAAAATTACATTGTTTAAGGATGGGTAAGAGAATAAAATAAGAAAACCTATATGTTGTGAATATTTTTTAGGAAAAGACAGCATCTTTTATTAAATACATTTTTATTATAAAAGAAATGGATATTTTTTTAGATGTGCCCAATTTATATTCTTTTCGGTTGATATATATATTTTACTTTATATTTCTATAAAACTCTAAACCAAAAATATCTTTGGGAATGTAATAACGTGAATTATAGTTGAATTAAATAGGTTATGTAATGATTAAAGTTGGGGACATGTTGTGGGTATCATAGCATGGTTACTATAGATTTTGGGGTTAGGATTATGTTAATATAAAGACATAAATTATTTTTACATTATGGATATATTAAAATGATATAAAATTCAATGATTATCATTTATCTTCACCTATGATATGTATTTTCATAATGGTTTTCCACAGAATAAATATGGAAAATGATGTAGGAAGGCACTAGAGGATATTATCTTCCTGAATCCACAACCATTAATATTGGGGATTCAAACCATGAAGATTGTTATAGTAATGGGTCTATTGATGTAGTTTGTAAATGGGTTTGGAATCCATCCATGAGAATAAATAGTGCTACCACTATGGAACATGATGGTAGGGGAATATTTTACGGGTAAACACCCTCCTTCATTCAGTGGATCTTCTAACACTATTTTGGATTAAGGGTGGTTAAAAGTCCATGAAAATATATTCTATTTCATGGGGTGTTTGAATAATCAAAATTTTGTTATTTCTATTTTTATTTTTCAATGTTATGATGAACAGTGGTGGTCAATGGTCAAGAATATCAGAGATAGTGATGAGATCGATTCCTTGGAATGGATGAATTTAAGAATTCTTTCCTTGAAAAATATTTTACCTAGGTTGTTTGACTTATGATGGAAAATCAATTACTTCAATTAAAACAAAGGGGAAGATTTAATATTTGTATATGTATAAAACTTCACCATATTGGAACGGTATGCTCCAAATTTTATTTGGGATCTGGATATTAACAAAAATTATTTTTAATTGGGATTGAAGCCATGAAACTGAAGGGATTTGGTCTCCTAAGAATTAAAAACTTATTAGAAACATGTATGATGTGCTGAGACGTTAGAAATTTAGTTTTTTAATGATCATCTATACTTCCAAAAAAATAATAAGAGATCTGGATGAAATTTAGGGGGTAGCAGTCAATCAATGAAATCTGATGGTATGGAAATTCAGTTTCTAGTTTGTGGGAAGTATTGTAAAAACTATCATGGTTAATGACATAAAAAAACTATTAAGTGTTTCCAATGTGGTAAATTTGGACATATATCCTAATATTACATTGAAAATTAACATGGTGACGGTGTGTTTAATTCTGATAAGAAAACAATAAAGTGTTTTAAATGTAATGATATGGGGAATTATGCAAATACCTACTTATAAAAAGATCTGAAAGATAAAAAGCAGCCAGATTATAAGCAGAAAGGTTTAGTAATATCGTTTTTGACTACGTTAGTATAATTTGGCCAATCCAATGATGTGGTATCTGGTACATTGTTTTTGTACATAGATATTACATATATTTATTTGATATGTGGATGAACATTCCTTTATTTATGAAAATATTTATGGAAAATTGGAAATTTCACCATAGGCAATGAAATTAGAACTTTGGTATAATAAACTGGGAGAATATTAATGAAAAAATAAATTATGAGAATATTCATATTGTCTATTTTGGAAATACATTCCCTAAAAACCATGTAACTCTTCCCTTATTGGAGTTTGATGTTATTCTTGGTATTGATTGGATTTCTATTTATCATTATATAATTTATTAAAGAGCTAAATAAGTTTCTTTAAAAAAAGAGTTTTGATTTAAATAAATGAATAAACCCATACAACTGATAACATATTCGGAAGTTGATAAACTATTAAAAGATGGAAATGAAATTTGTATTTCTCATATATTTGAGAATAAGGGAAATTTTTAGATTAATGATGTTTTAGTCGTAAATGAATACCTATATATTTTTACTTGTGATTTTATCAGTGTAATACATAATTAGGATGATGATTTTACTATTGACTTAGTTCATGATGTTAAGACAATATTGAAACCCCATTATCGAATGGATCAAGTAGAACATCCATAATTGAAAAATTGGTTGCAGGAAGTTCATGATATAGTTTTTATTCTTCCTAGAAGATCAATATAGAGATCTACATTTTTTTAATTAAAAATAATTATGGTTCCATGATAATTTTTATTGATTACAGAGTTTTGAATAAAATTACTATAAATAATAATTATCCATTTCCTCATATCAAAGACTTGTTGGATCAGATCTAGGGAGCTCAGTATTTTTCTTAGATTTACATGAGATTTCGTTACCATCAATTGAAGGTGAAGAATGATGACATGCCAAAAAACAGTGTTCCGAACTAGATATAGGCATTATGTGTTTTTTTATTCCCCTTCTATTGAAAAACACTCATATCGTATTTATGGATCTTGGTAATATAATCTTCCATGAATTTTTGGATATGTTTTTTTGCTATTTATATAGATGAAATTCTTGTGTTTTCATAAATTTATGAAGATCATGAAATACATTTATGTAGTGTCCTTCAAAATCTCAAAAAAAATAAGATATTTGGGAAATTTAAAAAATGTAATTTTTGGTTGCAACAAATTTCTTTCCATGATAACATTGTAAATAAGCATATTATAATAGTTGATCTCTCCCAAAAAAATGGTTTATCAATGCGAAAATCATTCAAATGTTAATAAGATTCATAGTTTAATTGTATTATAATGCTATTACCAGTGGTTTGTTAAAAATATTTATGGGTTATATATATCACAATAAAAGTTACCTTGGAAATGGGTTAAATTTATTTGGAAAAAATACTATGATGATTGTTTTCAGGAACAGAAAACACGATTGGTGAATTCTCTAATCTTTGCACAGTCTTCCAAAAATGTTGATTTTTTCATTAACAGCGATGCTTCATTAATGGGACTATGTAGTTTTCAGATACATTATGATCAGGTAATTTCTTATGCTTCAAAACAATTGAATCATCCTTAGTTAAATTATCCCACACATGATCTAGAATTAGTAGTTGATGATTTTTCATCGAAATTTTGAATTCATTATTTATATTATTCCAAATTTGAAAAATATACAGACCATAAATGTTTGAACAATATATTTACTCAAATGAAATTCAAATTGAGGTAGAGAATATGACTAGGACTGATAAAAGATAATGATTGCACAATAAGTTACCATCGAAGAAAATATAACAAAGTGGAGGATGATTTGGGTCAGAAACATCATTATATATTAACCATGTTATGTTTGTAATATGACCCCTTGGATAATGATTTTAGGAATTTTGTCTTGTACGTTGTTGGTGTAAGAAATTCTACAATTTTTTCAGGTGTAAGTGCATTTGTCTCTCTCAAAAAGAATTATGTATACATAGGAAGAATATTGTTAGTTATATAAATAAGTATAATTAGATAAGAAATGTAAATTTCATAAATTTTATGTTGATAATGATTGTGTATAGGATTTGGAATGATATTATGGGTGTCGTGTGATTCATAACTGAAGAAATATTTTTTATGTGAAGATCATAATTGAACATTTTCAATTCATCAAAGAACAAATAAGATGTACATAGACTTTTAAGTGTTTTATAGGTTGGATAGAATTAAAAGAGATATTGAGGATTTTATATGAAAATGTTTGACTTCTCAACAGGTGAAGGCAGAGTGATAACTAGCAAAGGCGATGATTCCACCTTTTCCAGTACCAGAGTTGAAAGAGGAAAATATATCCATAGACATCGTGGTGGGACTACCAATGAATAATTAAGGTAATAAGGCGGTTTGGGTAATTACTGATTGACTGAAAAAATTTGCACATTTCTTTCTTATTTGAGACACTATTTCTCTAGATCAATTTTTTTACTATACCTAAGATATATTGTCAGGTTTCCTAGAGTTCCTCTATACATTTTATTTGTAAGAACCCGGTTATTATTCTTGAGGTATGGGTTTCTTCGTTTCTCTTTTCCTTAAGTGATTTAGAGGAAATAAAGAAAATGGGAAAAATCCTAAATTTTGGGACTACATGTCATGTACTTTTCCACATTCCGTGTACTATGGTCGTGTGGGATGAGTACATAGGGTGTGTATCCATGTTGGCGACGAAGGGTGTAAAAACCGACTACATGACATTTACTGGGTATTTACAGGCTGTGTAGTCAGTCGGTAGGTGAATAGTAAGGCAGTGGAACCAGCCACCAGCTGTGCAGCAGTACACGTCGTGTACTTAGGATTCACACGTCGTGTACTCATGTCGACAGATGAACAATGTCATGGTGGCGAGAAGCAGCCAAAGGAACATTTAAAAAATGAAAATTACATGTCGTGTACTTGAGAAGTACACATCGTGTAGTTTGATTTTTCTCTTAAAATGGGAATTAGCCAACCCTGTTCACTAGATTGGCTTAAAACTGGAGGAAGGAGTTGGGATAGGAGGCCAGACATTCGACGATCTCCAGATCGAGCGTCGAGAATCCATTTTCGCCTCTGTTGATCTCGTTGGAACCGCACAGGTAAGCCCTCCACTATCCTTAAGCCATTTTTTCGAATTATTCCTCTATGGGAGGTTATTTGAGTTTGAGAAGGGATTTATTTCACCTCATATCTATGTAGATATTGGACTATTTGAGGATCATCATTCGAGTATACCAATCAGGGGCATTTAATGTAGGTGGTCTGGTGTTCAAATTCCAACTAATGTGCATTTTTGTGTACCATTGTCCTACGAACCCATGTTGGGGTGTCGTGTGGCTGAGGCCTTGGCTGTTTTAAATACTTATAATTTTATAGGTAATTAAACGTAAATGTAAACTGCTGTTTGGGATCGTTGCTTGGATCCATCACCATCCATGGGGTCTGTTCCACTTTTTAGCCATTTGTCCAGGATACCCGACGGTATACCGTAAATTTTAGCATGTATTAAATTTCCTTGATAGTAATTTTATATAAATTTCTTGTTCATATGTTTGGCATGGCCCAGTTACTTGTTTATCCTGAGAGCAGTGCTTTTATTAGCCTTTGGGAATTGCTCTGTTCAGCCTGAGGGCAACTTCATTCATGCCTGTGGGCAATAGATTCTGTGCCTGTGGGCGACACTGTGTAAGCCTATGGGAATTATTAGATATGTATGTGGGAAGATTCTTATGGTTTGGATTCTATTTACTTGAGGGTAAGGGTTTACGTGCCAGAGGACACTGGTTTTTTACTTAGAAATACACTTTGGTGTTTCCCTGCAATTGAATTATTAAATTAATATTAAAATGACAATATAGCCGGTAACGTTAGTTACTTTTTAGTACATCATAGTCTATTTCATTTACTACTGCACACTGCTGTTTCACATTCACACTGAAAGTTTGTCATAGATCTTTGGTGGGTGCCTACTGGGATTTATTTCTCACACCCTGTTTGGGTCATGTCTTCGGCCCAAAAAAATTACATTTCATGTAGGTGTTGATAAGGGAAAGGGTCCCTATACAGGTACTTGATTGCTGCTGAGGAAGAGGGGAGCATGGGATATGGCTTAGGCTTGCGATGCTACTGGCTGTTTTGTCTGTTTTGTTGTACTATGTATCTTACTGTACTGTATTGTTGTGTAACATGTTATGGATGTTTTATTAGAACATGATACATATTGGATCATTATCTATATAACTGTTGGTTATCTTTTACTTAAGTTGTTTATTTTAAATGTGTATAGTTTATTACTTCGGCTGTTGTTGTAGGTTTACTATTGTATTCCGCTGCGCTGGACCTTGACAAATGAGGGCACAGTTTCCCCACTCTCAGACCTGGGCCCTCACCTATAGTCGGCAGCCTCTGGCGTTTCGGAAAATGCCATTGAGGTCATGTGACCAACCAGGTTTGGGGCACCAGTTGAGTGGCACCCAGATCTGGGGCGTTACAAAGTGGTATCAGAGGACTTCTTTTCTTTGACTTACTATTTGGTGTCTAAGTTAGGGCTAGGACAGAAATGGTCGTCGGTAATAATTTGTTCCCGGGAGTAGGTAACCCGTGTACGGGGAAAAGCCAATTTACCTCGGATTGTTGTTTTATTTATTTTCCAATTTACAGTGGATTTGATTTTCATCATTGGGTGACGCACTTTTGATTGTGCTATTTATATTTTATCTATGGGTTCTATTTAGTTGAACCCCGATGAGATGATGGTATGACATCTCTTGCATCATTTAGGAACATTCTATAAAACACATGCCATGTATAGTTCCACGCTATGTAGGAGCATTAGAAAAATTTCATGTTGTTGTGATAGTTGTTGTGCTAGAAAAAGCATGTTGTTGTGAAGCTGCTTTGATAAAATACCTGCTATGTGATAGGTTATTTTTTTGTGTGATCTTGTAGATAGAATGGACTCCAAAATTTGGTTTTTGGGGAATATGGGCCCTCATTGACAAGAATTTTCTCGATCATTTACTGGTTATTTTTTATAACATAGATAAGATTTCAAACATTGATTCATGGAGAGTATGGGCCCTTAAAGATCAGAATTTGGCACATAGGTGTTGTTATCAGTATTTTATGGGTTCCAGAATAGTATATGAGCCTTACTATCTAAAAAACCCAGGATACACACCATGTATTCCCTTGGACACACACCATGTGATCTTCTGTTCGGGAAGAAAAGAAAACTTTTAAAGTACACTCCATGTACCCTCAATACACGCCGTGTAGTCTCTTCCCGTGTCATAGACCGTGTGGGCGGGGACATGGGGAAGGGAAATTCTAGGGGAAAACATTCCGTGTAAGGGATGTACAAGACGTGTTGGGTTGACCCATAGTCCGCCCTTGTAACTAATGACACGGAAGGAGGAGACCTTGAGGCATACATGTTGTGTTCACCATGGAACACGTCGTGTAGTCTGACCTGGGGACCCGACCGTCTAGATAACAAACACAAGTCGGTGTTACCTCTTCTCGAACACATCATGTACCTTTTGGACACACTGTGTAGTCCTTATTGGTGGGAGACCGTCTGGATTTGTCCGTGTCGCTGTGAAACGGGGTGTTCTTAACGCCGTGTGCTGGTGTAACACGTCGTGCAGTATCATGATGAGTAGTCGGCCATGTCATAAATGACAAGGGAAGTTGGAAAATTAAACCATACACGCTGTGTAAATTATATACACGCTGTGTATTTTTGTTCAATGGGAGCCGTGTGGCTAAGCCATATAGAAGGACCCGGGCAGGGGAAGAAAACTCAGGCACACGCCATGTAGTCATTATACACGCCGTGTAGTCTTGTGTTGCAAATATTGAAATGCCTTCTTCCTCATGTTCCCTTTTTGGTCTCTTCATTTTCAGTCTGTGGTAATTGTGATCTAAGGTGTGTGTTTGACATTGTAGAGTCATGCTGTAGAGATGACCAAGTGTTGTTCGCCAGGATAGCGGCAACGATTATACTCCAGAAATGGTGGGCTATGGGCTACTAGTGGATCCTCTAGAAGAGCATGATGTAGTGTCGGTCGTTATTATAAGGACCTGACCTTAAACCTCGCTTAATATTGAAGTAAATTAATAATTCACATTGAGGATCTTCTCAGGATTAGAGTTTTAGAGAATTTGATCATAACTATTAAATCTCAAAATATTACACAGTAGACACTTCTACAAAGTCACTTTTTTTTACAAAACATGAACCCTAAAAAAGAGTCATGTCTAGTTCCATGTTTTAAACAACATGAATTTTCCTCGATCCCATCTTTGACCCTATTCCACATTATTTATGGTGAAAAACATTTCAAAAAACATGGGGTGAGCATAAAAAGCTCAGTAAGGGATAC
This sequence comes from Viscum album, assembly GCA_963277665.1. Taxonomy (NCBI): domain Eukaryota; kingdom Viridiplantae; phylum Streptophyta; class Magnoliopsida; order Santalales; family Viscaceae; genus Viscum; species Viscum album. Next base: position 282,419,229 of record OY728153.1, on the reverse strand, counting down.
ACCAAGAAGGAAAACTGTTAGTATTTCGAAACATCAAGTAAACCATGAATACATTATCAAAGTAACACTTTTCACCTTTATGAAGTAATAAAAACTCTTCACTGAATAAAATATCATTACTTACCCTTTTTTAAACAAAATACTACCATAAATCCCATATAAAGAAGACATAACATATAATGGTAACTTGGTATATAAACATACTAAAATGGAATAACCATACGGTCGACTTCCACACATATCACTTAATGGAATAGCCATACGAACGAATTATATACCCAATGCATTGGAGGTTATAACGTAACCACGCGTCCTGGTATTCATAGCACCACCCTCAATAAGGTTTATCACGTAACCACCCCTCAAATGTACATGTACCATTATAAAATCATAAGACATAAAACAAATATAATTGAAAGAAAACATTTCAACATATCAATCACAATATATCACTTAAATATATTGACATAACAAATCCATTATAAAAACCATTTTCAATACCAAAATACATAAAAGATTATATGGTATTTATTTCAGTTTAAAAACATTACGGCTTGTTGAGGAAGCCAAAGACCAAATAATACTCACGGCGGCGGAAAACATCGTTGTCACCGTGTACATTAAAAGAAACATTCCTTTTTGTAATTTAGTAAAATTCTTAATAGGAAAATATTCATTTTAAATAAAATCAAAATTAAATGGGGTTTACACACAATATAAAAGAAAGTTGTGTATAAAACAAAATATGCCTCAATGAAGGGAGATTGAGACGATGTCCCTTACCTTTTGTCCGATGTGACTCGATTGCTCTTTAATCTACTAAATAAGAAACTAGAGTTAATTTATACTTGATTAAGAACTATTTTCATGTTTATTTTTATATAACTTATTTCATTTTTATAAACATTATGTAATCATTTAATTTTATAACGTTCGTTTTGTCGATATTTGGTACTTAAGTCAAAAATGGACTTCTTACAATTACATGTTGTTCATGTGGTCAAAGGTTCATTATATCCAGAATTATATTCATGATTTGGATATCATATATATCATATATATCAAGTATATACATTTATTTATAATAGTGCATAAAATTTAGAGGTATGAAATGAAATACATCCTTCATGGAGACAGTAAGCCGTACGTACACATGAACGCTACTTTCATTTATATTTCGTATTTAATGGTGTGAAATCAGAGTGATATAAAAGTATATTATAATTCCAGTATAATATCATATATAATATCATTAACTCCATCCTTTATACGTCCCACATATGGCATTAACGAATCAAATCACTTTGAGGGGGCGGTAGTCCGCACTTCTTAAAATGAAATTATCATGTTACCCATAATAGAAACCATAAAGATATGACATAAATGAAAAATACAGAAGCATAAGGAAAACATAAACATAATATATATCATATAAAAATATAGTGACATCTTAGTGGCCACCATGAAAGGTGTTAAAAGAATATTGACAAATCATCGCTTCGTGAGGTAGAAATTCGCCAACCATAGAAACAGTATGTTCTATAACCATTAGACGGAGGTGTGTGTAAGTGTAGCTCGAATCCTTCACAATAAAACATCCTAGTATATTTATTATACTGGTGTTATTACAAAGTAAAGGAATAAAAAGAGTTTAGAGGTTGGAGAAGCAAAATAAAACAAAAGAACACAAGTGACAACATTACCTTTAAATCGGGTAACTTCTCTTGGTTTGATCCAAAAGGGTTTCTTGAAGAGCTTTCTGCCAAAGGTAAGTCTTATAGGATAATGAGAGGGATTTGGAGATATAAAATGGGCTGATCTTGGTCTAGCGAATGTCTTGAGTGGTGTGGGTAAGGTGGTAGAGGTGGGGGCCTTTTATAAGAGGAGAGGAGGGGCACTCTTGGAAAGTTATAAAATGTTTCATTATTATATAATGGGTTTCAGTTTTTAAAGGTCCCAAAATTATATATTTGTAGGATAAGGTGAAAATAGTTCAAAATACACCCATCCAATAGGTTTTTTACAAGTTTAGGTCTTAGATTTTACATTATCTTTTCATTTTATTTAAATCGTTAAATAATGGGGTTATCACTGCATCATCATGGTGTCATAAATAATTTAATTTATTTAATGTAAAAAAATTATAAAAAATACTATGATGTATTAAATCTTTATACATTTACATTGAATTGTTATAGTAAAAATTATGACTTGTATGACCCCATATAAAAATTGTATTAGTAAAACAATACATGTTGTGACATTTTTATTTTAACTTTAAATAAAAAGTTATTAATGTCATTTTCTTACCGAAGGGGCTCCATGGAGTCCCCTAGTTGACCCATGGATTTTTTTTGGTCGTCCATGGGAAATCCAATAAGGGTAGGGCATTTTTTAAGGTAATTTCACATTATTATAACATTTCTTTTACCTTAAATTACACTAATTAACTCCAATCACGATTAATAAACATAAAAGTTAATATTCACCAAAAATATATTTTAATCCTATTGAACCACATTTTACATCCTAATGACAACCATGTATGTAAGAATTTTGAAAATCAAATCACAGAAGTGGTAAAGTTTCATTTAAACGAAAAATTAGTTTTTTAACTGCAACTTAGTGGTTTCACTATTCATAAAAAAATTTATGTTTTCCAGAAAAATAACAAAAATTAATTCTAAGCTATATTTGATATTTCGAATTCAAAAAAGATATCTATTTTAAAAAATTCAAAAAATATAATTTGTGTTAATTAATTTAATAATTAATTCTTGCTGTCCAAACAAATAGCGTGTTTTGAAGAAACAATATATATCAAAAGATTGACACTATTTAAGTCCAAACTCAAAGTGAAATTAATTCCAATGTCCACCATTGGATTAAATGGTAAAAATATATTCTAATTGCACTTTAAAACCAATTCATATGATAATATAATCATACAAACAAATTATATTAAAAAGTGGTTTTGAATTAAAATACAATATTTTCACTATTCATTAAAAAATGAACTTTATCGGAAAAATACGAAAATTTTACACAAAGTAAATTTTTATGTCCCAATTCTAAAGAAGATTTTTATTTGGTCCAATAGAATTTATAAGAGTGACCAAAACTATATTTATAGACAGTTTTCCATCAAAAGGCGATAAGTCGACCTTTAGTGAATATTAGAGTATCTTTGCCTAAAATTGAATACTTTTCTTATTTTAATCCTTAATATTTCATTGGATAAATGTAAAATCATTTAAAAAACATATATAATCATATTTTAGTTACTTTTATTCATTCCCGCCAATACAACGGTTATGTGTTAACTACCATTTAAAATAATATTAATATATTACTAGTGTGCAAAGCAAGATTTCAAAGAAACTCTTTGTTACGTATCGGGTATGCTATCGAACATAGAAACCCCTTTAAAGTAAAATTAATATTTAATTCTCAAATATTAATAAATTTGAAAAAAATTTATTCATTATTTACCTAGGGTGTTATAGTTATATCGGACACAGGCGCAGTGGCGTAGTTCCGTGAATGCTTTATGGGGTTCATGTAGACCTTTCAGGGAGCACCGCCGGTGACCACATCTATGGATGAGATGAATCGTATCTTCCAGTAGCAGCATCTGCTGATGTTTTTAGGGGATGGAGGGACACCGGCTGTGGAGTTTTGGCTGGGGTCTATACAGACTATTTTCAAGCAACTTGAGACGCCTCCAGGGTGGAGGGTCAAGCTCGCGACATATATGCTGCGTGATCCCCCCCAGAGGTGGTGGGATGTTACCACCCAGTAATAGAATCACAATGGCATGGCATGTGAATACATTCAGATAGATTTATATGACTTCATATTTCCATAGATGCTGAGGGAAGATAGAGCACGGGAGTTCATGAATCTGTAACAAGGCGCTATGTCGGTGATGGATTATTCTACTCATTTCACCAAGCTTCATCGTTTTTCACCTATTCTAGTGGGTGATGAGGTTTTGAGGGCTAGGCGCTTTGAGGATGGTCTTCGATATGACATCTGTTCACTGGTGAATGTTTTCATGTTTCCTAATTTACATGCTATTGTGAACCAGGACCTGATTACCGAGCAGAGTCTATGGGAAGATATTGTTGTGGGCCAGGGAAGTTCAGCACCAGTTTCTGGTACTATTTCTACTGGCAAGAGGAAGCTACATATGTACTTCTCTTAGGGAGGTAGTACAAGCAAAAAGAATGTTTCAGGTGGCCAGTTCATGTGCTACTAGTGTGGTAAGGTGGGGAACAAGAGACCTTAGTGTTCAAGTGACACAGTGGAATGCTAAGCTTGTAGCAGGATGTGGCATTTGCAACACTTTTTCAGGGCGTTTCCACCAGTGGCTAGTGAGAGGGGTTATGTGCAGACTCTGCGTGCAGGATCAGGACCAACAACTTCTTACCAGTCGAGAAATTGGAATACGTCAGGGTGTGCAGCTAGGGATGGTGGTCATGGTCATGGTTTCCAGACACCTGGATCTCAGAGGCAGCAGGGCGGGACAGCTTAGGTTAGTCAGTCTGTGTCTCAGGGCCATGGCACTAGACTGGCCTATGCAATGCAGCAAACCCAGCAAAAGCAGGATCCCAGACATTCTACTGTCAGAGGTACTATTCTAGTAGCTTCTGTTTTATCTTCAGTACTTTTCGATACGGGTTCTACACATAGTTTCATATTTGTGCACATTGTGGAGAGCCTTGGGATCTGTCTTTTTTCTTCCTTTATGTTGTTATGACGCTAGACACTCCATTGGGAACTAGAAATACATCTTTTCGTCAGTGTAAGGAGTGTCCCCTTGAGGTTGGTGGGTGTCACTTTCTATGGGACCTCTATGTATTAGAGATGATGAGCTAGGATTTCATTTTTGGGATAGACTGGTTGGTTCCCTTTCGAGCCTTTGTAGATTGATATCATCGCAGGGTGCGTTTCACATCACCATAGGGTGGATAATTTCTATTCAAAGGTGAATGGGATGTTCAGGCGAGTCGAGATGGACCAGAGCATTGTGTGCAAGGTGGTGTGACAAACCATATTGCGAGTATATATCTGGATGATCAGGGTACATGTCAGATGGATTTCCCCCCAGTGGTTGATTGTTTCAGGGATGTCTTGCTGGAAAAATTTTCAGGTCTGCCTCCAGAGCGTGAGGTGGACTTCTCTATTGAGCTTGTTCCAGGAGTAGCACCAGTGTCCATTCCTCCTTATAGGATGGCCACGCATGAGTTGCAGGAACTCAAGAAGAAGTTAGAGGAGTTATAGTCAAAGGGTTTCATCTGACCCAGTACTTCTCCTTGGGGTTCGTAGGTCCTCTTTGCGAAGAAGGTGGATGGTACCCTCAGACTATGTGTGGATTATCGGAAGTTGAAATAGTTTATGGTAAAAAAAAATATCCCTTTCTGAGGATTTATGATCTTTTTGATCAACTTCGTGGAGCATGAGTGTTCTCAAAGATTGACTTGAGATCTGGATATCACCAGCTGCGCGTGAGACCGACGGATATACTGCTTACAACTTTTCGGAGCAGATGTGGTCTGTATGAGTACATGGTTATACCGTTAGGACTCACGAACGTGCAAGTAATTTTTATGGCTCTGATGAATCGTGTGTTCCATCCATATTTGGATTCTTTTGTGGTAGTATTTCTGGATGACATCTTAGTGTACTCTCACACTCGACACGACCATGCCACCCATCTTTAGATCGTACTGAGTACACTGAGAGAGCATAAACTATATTCTAATCTCTCAAAGTGCCATTTTTGGATGGACTAGATCCACTTATTGGGTCATATCATCTCAGAGGTAGGAGTTGCAGTGGACCCAGAGAAGGTGAGAGTAGTAGTTTCCAATGAGCATCCAAAGAACGTGTTTGAGGTACAGAGTTTCTTGGGGCTGGATGGTTACTACAAATGCTTCATCCAGTACTTCTCTCAATTGGAAGCGCTGTTGATGGGTTTGAATAAGATGGGTGTGAAGTTCGTTTTGTCAGAAGTCTGTGAGACAGCCTTTCAAGACATGAAAGGAAGGTTGTCATCAGCACCAGTCCAGACACGTCAAGAACAAGGGAAGAGCAACACAGTTTACTATGATGCATTAGGCATTGGGCTAAGAGCAGTGTTGATGCAGGGGGACTGAGTCGTTGCGTACAGTTCTCGGCAGTTGATTCCAGATAAGAGGAATTACCCGACGCATGATCTCGAGTTGGAAGCAGTTGTTCATGCGTTACGCTGTTGGAGACATTATCTCTAGGGAGAGAATTTTGTTGTTTTCACCGACCACAAAACTCTCAAGTACATCTTTACACATCGTTACATTAATCTGAGATAGAGAAGGTGTGTTTAATACCTTCAGTCCTTCTATTTTGAGCTTTATTATACACCAAGTAAAGGTAACGCCATAGCTGATGCACTAAGTAGGAGGACCCAGATACAGGCTGCGCAGGAGGCCAGTGGTTAGTGGCAGCTCATGGCTTTGTTCTCTAATGTGTATTTGGAGGTGCACGATAGTCAATAGTAGACCTATATTTCATCTTTATCTATGACTTCTACCTTCATGGATAGAGTTAGGATGTGAAAGGTATCTGATTCGGAAGGCCTAGTTCTATGGGAGTCGGTGGCAAGTGAGAACCGTCCTCCTGGTTGGACGATAGGAGATGATGAAATTCTTCGATTCAATGGATGAGTGTGGGTTCCATAGGATATATGCGAGGAGTTTATGCGGGAGTTTAATGATTCATCTTTGGATGTTCATCCTGGGGTTACCAAGATGTTCATTGACTTCAGACGTCAGTACTTGTGGTCGGGTATGAAGTGATATGTAGCTGGTTTTGTTACGAGGTGTTCCACCTGTCTGTAGGAGATTTCGGAGCGTCAGAGGCCAGATGGACTGTTACAGCAGTTAACCATCCGATAGTGGAAATGGGATGATATCATGATGGATTTCGTGACTAGGTTGTTGAGGTCACCTCAAGGCAATGATGCCGTGTGGGTTGTCATGGACAGACTCATGATGGTAGCTCACTTTTTGATTATCAAGGAGACCTTTGGTGTTGATCATCTTGGGATGTTGTATATCCTAGAGTTCGTATGTCTTTATGGGGTCCCTCATTTTATCATTTTAGAAAGGGACGCCGGTTTTATGTAATGTTTCTGGTAGATTTTTCAAAGGGCAGTGGGCACACAGGTGCTTTTGAGCACAGCATACCACCCTCTGACCAATGGCCGGTCAGACCGTACGATACAGGTGCTAGAGTACATGCTAGGTGAATGCATCCTGGACTTTGGGGGCTCTTGGGAGAAGCACATACCCCAGGCCGAGTTTTCAAATAATAACAATTTTCTAGAAACTATTGAGATGGCACCTTACGACGCTTTATATGGTAGGATATTCCAATCACCTTTGTTCAGGTTAGAGGCACGTGAGGCAGCTTTACTAGGACCAAATCTCGTGCAAGAGACTTCTGAGCTGGTCCAGTTGACTCAGAAGCAGATGGCTACCACACAGTCTCATCAAAAATCTTATGCTGATTGTCGTAGAAGACCCATGGAATTTGTGGATGGGGATCAGGTTTTCTTGTGTGTTTCACTGAGGTTGGGACACCGATGGATCCGGAGACACGATAAACATTCACCGAGGTATGTGGGGCCATTTGAGATTCTAGGGAGAGTTGGGTCGGTTCCCTATCGGTTGCAGTTACTGCAGAGGTACTGGGCCATGCACAACGTCTTCCATGTGTCTCAGTTGTGCCGTTATCATTCAGACCCATCTCACGTTTTTTAGCCCGAGGAGGTTGAGCTTGAGTTAGATGCATCCTTTGAGGAGAATCTAATTTGTATCATTGGTAGGAGTACAAAGGTTCTCTGAGGCCGGTCAGTTCCGCTCGTACAGGTGTTATGGCAGCATGGAATAGTGCAGGATGAAACCTAGGAGTGGGAAACCGAAGTACATGCTCAGTGGCCAGAGTTGTTCTGATCTTTATCTTCACTACCCTTAGAAGGGAAATTCGAGGAAAAATTTCTTTAGGGGGGGGGGGAGTTTGTAAGAACATCATCCTTATTATTGAGGTACAAGTTTCTTCATTTCCCTTCTCCTTATGTGTTTTTGAGAAAATAAGGAAAATGGAAAAAATACTACATTTTGGGACTACATGCCATGTACTTTTCCACACGCTGTGTACTTTGACCATGTGGGATGAGTACATAGGGTGTATAACCATGTTGGCGACAAAGGGTCTAAAAACTGACTAAACGCCATGTAGTGGGTATTTAGACGCCGTGTAGTCAGTCGGAAGGTGAATAGTAAGGTGGTGGAAGCAGCCGCCAGTAGTGCGGCAGTACACACCGTTTACTCATGTCGATAGATGAACAGTGCCACGCTGGCGGGAAGTCGCCCAAGGAACATTTAAAAAATGAAATTTACATGCCATGTACTTGAGAAGTACATGCCATGTAGTTTGTTTTTTTTCCTCATAAAATGGGAAGTAGAAAACCATGTTCATAGGATTATATTAGAACTTGAGGAAGGAGTTAGGAGAGGAGGCCAGACCTTCGAGGATCTTCTGATCGAGCATCAGGAATCTATTTTCGCCTCTGACGATCTCGTTGGAACCGAATGACTAACCCCTCCACTCTCCTTAATTCGTTCTTGAAAATTCTTCCTCTAAGGGATTTTATTTGAGTTTGAGGTGGGATTTCTTTCACCTCATATCTACGTTTTTCTTGGACGATTCGAGGATTTTCGTTCACGTATACCGATCAGGGGTGTTTATCGCCTATAACCTGCACCCGCGTATATCACCTAGAACCCACACTCTCGTATATCCCCTGGAACCCACACTCGTCCATCTAAGAGCATAATTTTATCATCGCCTATCGTCCAACCAAGAGGAGGGTTATCACTTTCCACCAACTCCCATAGAACTAGGCCTTCTGAATCAGATAGTTGTCTTATCCTCACTCTATCTAGAAGGTTAGAAGTCAAAGATAAAGATGAAAGATAGGTCTGCCCCTGACTATCGTGCACCTCCAAATGCATCTCAGAGAACAAATCCATGAGCTGCCACTCACCACAGGCCTCCTGCATAGCTTTTATCTGGGTCCTCTTGCTCAGTGCATCAGTTACAACATTACATTTACCTGGTGTATAGGAAAGGTCAAAATCGAAGGACTGAAGGTATTCAATCCACCTTCTCTATCTCAGATTCATTTCAATCTGAGTAAAGATTTACTTGAGACTTTTTTGGTCGGTGAAAACCACAAAATTATATCCCAATAGATAATGTATCCAATAGAACAACACATGAACAACTACATCCAAATCGATATCATGTGTCGGGTACTTCCTCTCTTGTGGCCTCAACTTCCGAGACCCATACGCAATGACTTGGTCGCCCTACATCAACACTGCTCCAAGACCAATGCCCGATGCATCACAGTAAACTATGAATCTCTTCCCATGTTCTGGAAGTGTCTGGACTGGTGCTGATTTCAACCTTGCTTTCAGGTCCTGAAAGGATATCTCACAAGCTTCCGACCAAACAAAATTCACACCCTTTTTTTTCAAACCCATCAACGGTGCTGCTAAGCGGGAGAAGTCCTGGATGAAGCGTCTGTAGTAACCAGCCATCCCCATGAAACATCATATCTCAATCATTTTCTTAGGATGATCCCATGAAACTACTGCTCTCACCCTCTCTGGGTCTACTGCAACTCCTGCCTCTAAGATGATATGACCCAGGAAGTGGATCCGGTCCTTCCAAAAATGGCACTTTGAGAAGTAAAAATATAGATTATGCTCTCTTAGTGTACTCAGTACGATCTCAAGAAGGGTTTCATGGTCGTGTCGAGTGTGATAGTACACTAATATGCCTTCCATGAATAATACAACAAAAGAATCTAGATATAGATGGAAAACACGATTCATCAGAGCCATAAAAACTGCTGGCGCGTTCGTGAGTCTAAATGGAATAACAAAGTACTTGTACATAACATATCTGCTCTGAAAAGCTGTAAGAGGTATATCTGTTGGTCTCACGCGCAGTTGGTGATATCCCGATATCAATTAAATCACTGAGAACACTCATTCTCCATGAATATGGTCAAAAATATCCTCCATCCTCAGCAAGGGATATCTGTTTTTGACCATCAACTAGTTCAACTTCATATTATACACATAGAGTTTAAGGGTGCGGTTCGCCTTCTTCGCAAATAGCACCGGAGAACCCCTGGGAGAAGTACTAGGTCGGATGAAACCCTTTGAATATAACTCCTCTAACTGCCTCTTGAGCTCCTACAACTCAGTCATGGCTAACTAATACGGAGGAATGGACACCAGTGCTGCTCCGGGTACAAGATCAATAGATAAATCCACCTCACGCTCTAGAGGTAGACCTAAAAAGTCATCCGGGAAGACATCCCTGAAATGATCAACCACTAGAGGGAAATACGTCTGACAAGATATATACTCACAATCTGTGCTGTCAAACCACCTCGCCCCCGATGATCTGGTCCAACTCGACTCGCCTGAACAACCCATTCACCTTTGTATAGAAAATGGACGCCCTTTGGTGATGTGAAACGCACCCTGTGACGATAGCAATCTACAAAGAATCAATAGGTAACCCACCACTCTATCCCAATAATGACATCATATCTTGTCATCTCTAAGACATAGAGGTCCCATAGAAAGTGGCACCCACCATCCTCAAGGGGGCACTCCTTGAACAGACGCACACATGTTGTTCAAGTTCCCAATGGAGTGTCTAGTGTCATAACAGCAGCAGCAGAAGAAGAAACACAGAGCCAAAGGCTCTCCACAACAGGCACATATATGAAACTAGGTGCAACACCCGTATCAAAAAGTATGGAAGATAAAATAGAAGCTACTAGAATAGTACCTATGACAGTAGAAGTTCCAGGATTTGGCTCATGCTGGGTCTGCTGCACTGTATATGCCTGCCCAGTGTCCCGGCCCTACGACATAGCCTGGCTACCCTGAACTATCCCTCTTTCTACCTATATGATACTAGTGTCTTTTTACCACGGCAACGACCACCATATCATCCTGCATGCCTTGGCGTATTTCAGTTTCCTGACTGGTAAGAAGTTGTTGGTCCTACTTCCGCACGCTGAGTCTTCACAGAACCCCTCTCACTAGACACTAGTGAAAACACCGTGCAATATCAGTAAAAATTCCTCGTACTGTTGCAATATCTCCATTCCATAGGGTCACACGGATAGTGCAGTCTCTTTTTCCCCTCTTTACCACACTGGTAGCACATGACCTGGCCACCTGAAACATTCTTCTGGCTAGTACTGCCACCCAGAGAGAAGTCTATCTGTCTCTTCCTCTTACTAGTGTCCTCAGGAAAGTAAACACTTAGCCTCAGTTAAAGAGAATCCTATAAATATGAAATTTACCACATGAATATCAAGTAATGCCCACAGGATTACAAGGTATCGCCCACAGGCACAAAATATATTGACCACATGCAAGAAAGATTTTTCCCTCAGGCTGAACAGTGCACTGCCCACAGGCTAATGACAACACTGCCCTCAGGTTAAACAAGTATTCGGGCCATGCCCAACATATGAACAAGAAGTTTATATACAATTCATATCAAGTAAATTTATGACTTGCTAAAATTTACGGTATACCCTTGGGTAACCTGGCCAAACAACTAAACAGAGGAACACACCCCAGGGGTGGTCCAGGATCCAAGCAGCGATCCCAAACAGCAGTTTACAATTACGTTTATTTACATATACAATTATAGGTATTCAAAACAACCAACTATTTAGCCACACGACACCCCAACATGGGTTCTTAGCCCAATGGTACACAAAAACGGACAACAGTTGGAATTTTAACACCAGACCACATACCTTAAATGCCCCTGATCTGTATATGCGAAGGACAATCCTAGAATTTTCCAATAATGACATAGATCGAAGGTGAAAGAAATCCTTGATAAAACTCAAATAACATACCATAGAGGAAGAATTAGAAAGAATGGCTTAAGGAGAGTTGAGGGACTACCAGTGCGGTTCCAACGAGATCGTCAGAGGCAAAAACGGATTCCTGACACTCGATCTGGAGATCCTCGAAGGTTCGACCTCCTATTCCAACTCCTTCCTCTGGTTCTAAGTCAATACTATGAAAAGGGTTGGCTACTGCCCATTTTAAGCGAAAAAAACAAACTACATGGCATGTAATTCTCAAGTACATGACGTGTACGTTTCATTTTTTAACCGTTCCTTTGGAGTCTTCTCTCCAGTGTGGAATTATTCATTTGTCGACATAAGTACACGATGTTTGAAACCTGAGTACACGACATGTACTACCACACAGCTGGCGACTGCTTCCACCGCCTTACTATTCACCTGCTGACTGACTACACGGAGTTTAAACACCCACTACACGGCATGTAGTCAGTTTTTACCCCCTCCATCACCAACATGGATACACACTCTATGTACTCATACCACACGGCCAAAGTACACAGCATTTGGAAAAGTACAAGGCATGTAGTCCCAAATATTATGATTTTTCCCATTTTCCTTTTTTTCTCAAAAACACTTATGGAAAAGAGAACATAAGAAACTGATACCTCAAGAATAAGAACCGAGTTCTTAAAAACATCCCACAATAAGGAAATTCATCCCTGAATTGACCATCTAAGTGTATCGAAGATAAAACTGAGGAGAATAATGGCCACTAAGCACGCACGTTGGTTCCCGCTCCTAAGACTCGTCCAGCACTCGGCCAAGCTGCCATAGCATCCGTACGAGAGGAACTGACTGGCCTCAGAGAACCTTCGTGCTCCTATCAACGATACTAATCAGATGCTCCTCAAAGGACTCATCTAACTCAAGCTCAAACTCCTAGGGCTGAAAAAATGTGAGATAGGTCTGAATGATATCGGCGCAACCAGGACACATGGAAGACATCATGCATGGACCGTTACCTCTGCGGTAACTGCAACCGATAGTCAACCGGCCCGACTCTTCCCAGAATCTCAAATTTCCCCACATACCTTGTTAAATGTTTACCCTGTCTCCTGATCCGTCTGTATCCCAGCCTCGGCGAAACACGCAAGAAAACCTGATCCCCGACCATAAACACCAAGGGTCATATACGGTGATCAGTATAAGATTTATGATGAGACTTTGTGGTAGCCATCCGCTTCTGAATTAACTGGATCTACTGAGAAGTTTCCTTCATGATATGTGGTCCCAGTAAAGCTTCCTCACCTACCTCTAACTAGCACAAGGGTGATCCGCATGACCGACCATATAAAGCATCATAAGGCTCTAACATAATAGTTTCCTGAAAACTATTATTATAGGAAAACTCTACTCGAGGAATGTGCTTCTCCTAGGAGCCCCCAAAGTCTAGGATGCATGCACACAGCATGTCCTCTAGCACCTATATCGTACGCTCTGATTGGCCATCGGTCTAAGGGAGGTATGTTGTGCTCAAAGGCATCTGTGTACCAAGTGCCCTCTAATAAATCTACCTAATGTAAGACGTAAAACTGGAATCCCTATCTAAAATGATAGAACGAGGGACCCTATGAAGACATACGACCACTCAGATATACAACGTTCCGAGATCGTCAACACCGAAGGTCTCTTGATTAGAAAAAATTGAGCTACCTTCATGAGTCTATTCAAAACAACCCACACGACATCATTGCCTCAATGTGACCTCGACAACCCAGTCATGAAATCCATCATGAAATCATCCCATTTCAACTCCATGATGGGTAACTGATGTAATAGTCCGACAGGCCTAAAATGCTCCGCCATGACCTGCTGACAGGTGGAACACCTCATAAGAAAACGAGCTACATCTCTCTTCATACCCGGCCACCAGTACTGATGTCTCAAGTCATGGAACATCTTAGTAACACCGGGATGAACTACCCAAGATGAAGCATGAAACACTGGCATCAACTCCTCACTTATATCCCCTGGAACCCACACTCATCCATTGAAATACATAATTTCCTCATCACCTATCGTCCAACCAGGTGTGGGGTCCTCACTTTCCACCAACTCCCGTAGAACTAGTCCTTTTGAATCAGATAGTTGTCTCATCCTCACTCTATCCAGGAGGGTAGATGTAACAGCTCAAGTTCAAAGATAGGTCTTATCCTGACTATCGTGCACCTCCAAATTCATCTCAGAGAACAAATCCATGAGCTGCCACTCACCACTAGCCTCCTACACAGCCTGTATCTGGGTCCTCATGCTCAGTGCATCAGCTACTGCATTACCTTTACCATGTGTATAGGCAAGCTCAAAATCGAAGGACTGGAGGTATTCAACCAACCTTCACTATCTCAGATTCATGGCATGCTGAGTAAAGATATATTTGAGACTTTTTTGGTCGATGGAAACAAAAAAATGCTCTCCCAAGAGATAATGTCTCCAACAGTGCAACGCATGAACAACTGCAGCCAACTCGAGATCATGCATCGGGTAATTCCTCTCATATAGCCTCAACTACCAAGACCCGTATGCAACGACTCGGTCGACCTGCATCAACACTACTCCTTTCCCAATGCCTGATGCATCATAGTAAACTATGTAGCTCTTCCCTTATTCTGCAAGTGTCCGAACTTGTGTTGATGTCAACCTTCCTTTCAGGTCCTGAAAGGCTGTCTCACAAGCTTTCGCCAAAATGAACTCCACACCCTTCATAATCAAACCTATCAACGACGCTTCTATATGGGGGAAGTCCTTGATGAATCGTTTTTAGTAACCAACAATCCCCAAGAAACTCTGTATCTCAAACATGTTCTTTGGATGCTCCCAGGAAACTACTTCTCTCACCTTCTATGGGTCAACTGCAACTCCTACCTCGAAGATGATATGACCCAGGAAGTGGATCTGGTCCATCCAAAATTCGTCCTTTGAGAGCTTCACATATATATTATGCTCTCTCTGTGTAATTAGTATGATCTCAAGATGGGTGGCATGGTCGTGTCGAGTGTGAGAGTACACTAAGATGTTTTCCACAAATACTACCACAAAAGAATCCAGATATGGATGGAACACACGATTAATCAGAGCCATAAAAACTACTTGCACGTTCGTGAGTCCGAACGGCATAACCAAGTACTCATAAAAACCATATCTTCTCCGAAAACCTGTAAGCGGTATATTCGATGGTCTCACGCATATCTGGTGATATCCAGATCTCAAGTCATTCTTCGAGATCACTCGTGCTCCACGAAGTTGATCAAAAATATCATCAATCCTCGAAAAGGGATATTTGTTTTTGACCATAAACTAGTTCAAATTCCGATAATCCACACAGAGTCTGAGGGTACCTTCCGCCTTATTCACAAAGAGGACTGAAGAACCCCAAGGAGAAGTACTGGGTTTGATGGAACACTTTAACTGTATCTCCTCTAACAGCCTCTTGAGCTCCTAAAACTCAGGCGTGGCCATCTTATAAGGAGGAATGGACATCGGTGCTGCTACTGGAACAAGCAAAATAGAGAAATCCACCTCACGCTCTGGAGGAAGACCTGAAAAGTCGTCTGGGTAGACATCCTTAAAAAGATCAACCACTAGAGGGAAATACATCTTACAAGTCCCCTGATCATCAAGATATATACTCGTAATCTGGGCTATCACACAACCTCTCCCTCAATGCTTTGGTCCAACTCGATATGCCTGAACATCCCATTCACCTTTGTATAGAATTTCTCCTCCCTCTAGTGACGTGATATGCACCCTGAGACTATAGAAATCTATGATGGCTCGAAATGGAACCAACCATTCCATCCCTAGAATGACATCATAGCTCGTCATCCCTAAGACATAGAGTTCCCATAGAAAGTGACACCCACCAACCTCAATGGGGCACTCCTTGCACTGACGCACACATGTCGATCTAGTTCCCAATGGAGTGTCTATCATCATAATAGCAGAAGAAGAAGAAGAAGAAGAAACACAGAATGTAAGTCTATCCACAATGGTCATAGATATGAAACAATGTGAAGAACCCATATTGAAAAGTACTGAAGATAAAAAAGAAGCTACTAGAATAGTACCTCTGATAGTTGAAGGTCTGGGATCCAGCTCATGCTGGGTCTACTGCACTGAATATGCATGCCCAGTGTCGCGGCCATGCGACACAGCCTGGCTACCCTGAGCTATCCCACCCTACTGCCTCTGAGATCCTGGTGTTTGGAAACCATGGCCACGACCACCATCACTGCCTAAACGCCATGACGTATTCCAGTTTCCTGACTGGTAAGAATCTGCTGGTCCTGCTCCTGAATGTGTAGTCTGTACATAACCCCTCTCACTAGCCACTGGTGGAAATGCCATGTAAAATCGATGCCAATTCCCCATCCTGCTTAAAGCTCGGTATTCCACTGGGTCACGTGGACACTGCGGAATCTTGTTTCCCTCCTTACCACACTGGTAGCACATGACCTACCCACATCAAACATTTTTTTGGCTGGTACTGCCACCCTTAGAAAAGTCCATATGTCTCTTCCTCTTCCCAGTAGAAATAGTACCCCAAAATGGTGCTGAACCGCCCTGGCCCACACCAAAAGCTTCCCGCAGATTCTGCACGGTAATCAGTGCCTGGTTCACAATAGCATGTATAATAGGCAACCTGAAAACATTCACCAGTGCATGATTGTCATATCAAAGAGAATCCTCAATGTGCCTAGCCCTCAACACCTCATCACCCACCATAACAAGTTCAAAATGCTGAAGCTCGGTGAAACGAGCAGAATAATCTGTCACGGACATAACGCCCTATTGTAGAATCATAAACTCTCGTGCTCTATCTTCCCTCAGCATATCTAGGAAGAAAAATTCATAGAAATATGTCTGAAATTCATCCCACGCCAGGTCTCTGTGATGCTATGACTGGGTGGTAACATCCCACCACCTCTTGGCGGAATCACGAAGCATATAATTCGCGAGTGTGACCCTCCGCCCTGGAGGCATCTAAAGATACTTGAAAATAGTCTTCATAGACCCCAGCCAAGACTCTAGTTCATCTGGTTCTCCATCCCTTGAAAACATAGGTGGAAGCCGCTGCTGGAAGATATGAGTCAGCTCATCCATAGATGTTGCAGCCAGTGGTGCTCCTTGAAAGGTATACATGAAACACACAAAACCTTCATGGAACTACGCCTCCACGCTTGTGTTTGATATAATGGTCGGCGCCACATCTGGCCCTGTTAGAGGATCCACTGGTAGCCCATGTCCCACCATTTCTGGAGTATAATCGTGGCCACTCTCCTGGTGAACAACGCATGGTCGTCTTGGCTGCATGACTCTACAAGGTCAATTGCACACCTTGGATCACAATTATCACAGACTGAAAACGAAGGGACCAAAAAGGGAACATGATGAAGAAGGAATTTCAGGATTTGAAAAACAAGACTACATGCCATGTATAATGAATTCATGGCGTGTATAATGACTACACGGCGTGTACCTGAATTTTCTTCCCCTACCCAGGTCCTTCTACATGGCTAAGCCACACAGCTCCCATTAAACAAAAATACACGACGTGTATATAATTTACACGGCCTGTATGGTGTAATTTTCCAAGTGCTCATGTCTTTTGTGACATAATCAACTACTCGGATTAATACTACACGACGTGTTACACCAGCACACGACATTTACACCACCCCGTTTCCTAGCCACATGGCCAAATCCACACGGTCTCCCACTATTAAGGACTATAAGACGTGTCAAACAGGTACACGACATGTTCAAGAAGAGGTAACACTGACCCGTGTTTGTTAGCTCCACGGTCGGGTCCCCAGGATAGACTACACAGCGTGTTCCATAGTAGACATGGCATGTATGCATCAAGGTCTCCTCCATCCAAGTTGTTAGTTACTTGGGAGGAATCCGGGTCAACCCTACACGACATGTACATCCCGTATACAGCGTGTTTCCCCCAAGAATTTCTCTTCCCCGTATCCCCCCCCACACGGTCTATGACACGGGAAGAGACTACAGGCCGTGTACTGAGGGTACACAGCAGGTACTTTAAATGTTTTACATTCTTCCCAAATAGAAGATCACACGGTGTGTGTCTGAGAGACTAAACGACGTGTATCTTAGGATTTCCAGACACTAAGGCTCAGATACTATTTCGGAACCCAGAAAATACTTAAAACAACACCTAAGATCCAAATTTCAATCCGTGAGGGCCCATACTCCCCATGAATCAATGTTTGGAATCTTATATGTGTTATACAAAAATAACTAGCCAATGATCCACAAGATTCTGGTCAATGAGGGCCCATACCCCCAAAAAACCAATTTTTGACGCCCATTCTATCAATAGGCTCACAAAAAATACCCTATTATATAGCATGTATTTTATCAAAGCAACTATCATAACAGCATGCTTTTATAGCACAACAACTATCACAACAACATGCAATTTTTTCTAATGCGCCTACATTGCATGGAACTATGCATGGCATGTGATATTTAGCAAGTGACTAAATGATGCATGATATGGCATACCATCATCTCATCGGGTTGCAACTAAATAGAACTCATTGATAAAAGATAAACAGCACAATCACAAGTGTGTCACCCAACAGTGAAAATCAAATCAACTGTAAATTGCAAAATCAATAAAATTGCAATGAAAGGTAAATTGGATTTTTCCTCTACACGGGTTAGCTACATCTGGGCACAGCTTATTACAAAATACCATTTCCTTACTATCCCTGACTAAGGCCCCAAACAGTATGTAAAAGAAAATAACTCCATTGATACCACATTGTAAATCCCCAGATCCGGGTGCCACTCAACGGGTGCCCCGAACCCGGTTGGTCACATAACCTCAAGTGCATTCCCCCGAACTCAAGAGGTTACCGACTTGCAGTTAGGGACCAGGTCTGATAGTTGGGAAACTATGCCCTCAATTGTCAAAGTATAGCGCAGTGGAATACAATAGTAAACATACAACAACAGCTGAAGAAATAAACCATACTCATTTAAAATTAACAATTTTAGTAAAAGATAAAAAACAGTTATATATATAATGATGCAACATGTTTCATGTTCTAAGAAAATAGCTAGAACATGTTACACAACAATACAGTACAATACGATACAGAGTACAACAAAACAAACAAAACACCCAGTAGAATCACAAGCCAGAGTCGGGTCCCATTCTCCCCTACTCCTCATTAGCGATCATGTACCTGTATAGGGACCCTTTCCATTATCCACACCAGCAGAAATATAATCTATTTGTGCTGAAGACATGACCTGAAATGGGTGTGAGAAATAAATACTAGTAGGTACCCACAAAAGATCTGTCCCCAACTGTCAGTGTGAATGTGCAACAACAGTGTGCAGTAGTAAATGAAATAAACTAAGCAGTAATCAAACATAACTAACGTTTCCAGTTATATTGTCATTTTAATATTAATTTAATCATTCAATAGAAGGAAAACACCACAGTGTATTTCTAAGTAAACAACCAGTGTCCTTAGGCACATAAACCCATACCCTCATGTAAAGAGAATCCAACCCACAATAATCTGCCCACAAGCACATCGAATAATGCCCACGGGCTTACGAGGTGTCTCCCAGAGGCACAGAATCTTTTGCCCACCGGCATGAAAGAATATTCCCTCGGGCTAAATAGAGCACTGCCCACATTCTAATCACAACACTACCCTTAGTCTAAAAATGTAATCGGGCCATGCCCAACATATGAACAAGCAATTTATATACAATTCCTTTCATGGAAATTTATGACATGATAAAATTTACGGTATACCCACGGGAAACTCGGCCAAAGGGCTAAACAGAGGAATACACCCCAGGGGTGGTCCTGGATCCAAGAAGCGATCCCAAACAGCAGTTTACAATTACTTTTAATTACCTATAAAATTATAGGCATTTCAAACAACCAAGGCCTCAGCCACAGGACACCCCAACATGGGTTTGTAGCACAATTGTACACAAAAACGCAGAGTAGTTGGAATTTAAACACAAGACCACCTACCTTAAATGCCCCTGATCAGTATAAGCGAATGACAATCCTCAAATAGTCCAAGAACTATGTAGATATGAGGTGAAATAAATCCCCGATCAAACTCATATAACAACCCTTAGAGGATGAATTGGAAAGAACAACTTATGGAGAGTGGAGGGAATACCCGTGAGGTTCCAATGAGATCATCATCGGCAAAAACGGATTCCGGATGCTTGATCTGGAGATCCTCAGAGTTCCGACCTCCTCTCCCAAATCCTTCCACCCGTTCTATGCCAATCCTGTGAACAAGGTTGGCTATTCCCCATTTTACGAGAATAAAACAAACTACACGGTGTGTACTTTTCAAGTGCATGACGTGTACTTTCTATTTTTTAACTGTTCCTTCGAAGGATTATCACCAACGTGGCACTGTTCATCTATCAACATGAGTACACGACATGTGAAACCTGAGTACATGGCATGTACTGCCTCACTGCTAGCAGCCGCTTACACCACCTTACTATTCAAATGCTGATTGACTACACGACATGTAATTACCCACTACACGGCGTGTAGTCGATTTTTACAGCCTTCACTGCGAACATGGCAACAGACCCTGTGTACTCATCCCACATAGCCAAAGTACATGGCGTGTGGAAAAGTTCATGTTGTATAGTCCAAAAATTTAGGATTTTTTCTATTTTCCTTATTTTCTCAAAAACACATAAGGAAAATATAAAATAAGAGACCCGTACCTCATGAATGAGAACCGGGTTCTTAACCATTTTTGTATGAACCTGGTTCTTAATCTTAATGTACGGGTTTCTTATTTTCTCTTTTCCTTAAGTGTATTTGAGAAAATAAGGAAAATGGGAAAAATCATAAATTTTGGGACTACACGCCGTGTACTTTTCCACACTCCTAGTACTTTGGCCGTGTGGGATGATTACCCAGGGTGTGTTTTGAGGTTTGTGATGAAGGGTGTAAAAATAAACTACAAGTCATGTAGTGAGTATTAACATGCCGTGTAGTCAATCGGCAGGTGAATAGTAAGGCAGTGGAAGAAGCCTCCAGCTCTACGGCAGTACATGCCATGTACTCATGTTTCACACGTTCTGTACTCATGTTGACAGATGAACAGTGCCACACTGGCGAGAAGCTGCCGAAGGAATAGTTAAAAAATAAAATTACAGGCCGTGTACTTGAGAAGTACACACCGTGTAGTTTTTTTCGCTTAAAATGGGAAGTAGACAACCTTGTTCGGAGGATTGGATTAGAATCGGAGGAAGGAGTCAGGAGAGGAGGCCAGACCTTCGAGGATCTCCAGATCGATCATCAGGAATCTGTTTTCGCCTCTGACGATCTCGTTGGAACCGCACGGGTAAGCCCTCCACTCTCCTTAAGATGTTTTTCCCAGTTATTCCTCTATGGGACATTATTTGAATTTGATCGGGGAGTTCTATCACCTCATATCTACATCATTCTTGGACTATTTGAGGATCATCATTCGCTTATACCGATTAGGGGAATTCAAGGTAAGTGGTCTGGTGTTTAAATTCCAACTAATGTGCATTTTTGTGTACCATTGTACTACGAACCCATGTTGGGGTGTCGTGTGGAGGAGGCCTTGACTGTTTTATATACCTATAATTGTATAAGTAATTAAATGTAATTGTAAACTGCTGTTTGGGACTGTTTCTTGGATCTAGGACCATCCCTAGGGTGTGTTCTGCTTTTTAACCATTTGGCCAGGTGACATGAGCGTATACCGTAAATTTTAGCATGTCTTAAATTTCCTTGAGAGGAATTGTATTTAAATTGCTTGTACATATGTTGGACATGGCCTGATTACTTGTTTAGCCTGAGGGTAGTGTTTTTATTAGCCTGTCAGAAGTGCTCTGTTCAGCCTGAGGGAAACTTCTTTCGTGCCTGTGGGCAATAGATTCTGTGCCTGTGGGAGACACCTTGTAAGCCTATGGGCATTATTCGATATGCCTGTGGGAAGATTCCTATAGGTTGGATTATATTTATTTTACGGTAAGGGATTATGGTCCATATGACACTGTTTGTTTACTTAGAAATACACTATGGTGTTTCCCTGCTATGGAATGATTAAATGAATATTAAAATGACAATATAACTGGTAACATTAGTTAATTTTACGTACTTCTTAGTTTATTTCATTTACTACTGCACACTGCTGTTGCACATTCACCCTGACAGTTGGGCATGGATCTTTTGTGGGTGCTTACTGGGATTTATTTCTCAGACCCTATTTGGGTCATGTCCTCGGCCCAAACAGATTACATTTCCACAAGTGTGGATAAGATAAAGGGTCCCTATACAAGTACATGATTGTTGGTGAGGAGCATGGGAGCATGGGACCGGGCATAGGCTCGTGATGCTACTGGCTGTTTTGTTTGTTTTTCTGTACTATGTATCGTACTGTATTGTATTATTATATAGCATATTCTGGCTATTTTCGTAGAACTTGAGACATGTTGCATCATTATCTATTTAACTGTTGGTTATCTTTTACTGCAGTTGTTTATTTTAAATGTGTATGGTTTATTGCTTCCACTATTTTTGAATGCTTACTATTGTATTTCAATGGGCTGAACATTGAAAAATGAGGGCATAGTTTCCCCACTATCAGACCTACGCCCTCGCTGTTAGTGAGTAGGCTCTGGTGTTTGGGGAAATGTGCTTGAGATCGTGTGACCAACCGGGTTCAAAGCACCCGTTGAGTGGCACCTGGATCCGGGGAGCTACAATATCTGACTCTTATAATAGGTTCACATAAAAATATTGGAAATTCCATTATAATTCAATGATAACTGAATTAAATTTTCAGTACATCCTTTCAACCTCAAACATATGAATTATTCGAACGAACAATTTTGACTTTGTAGGACATGCTTCAAGTTACATCAATGGATTACCAGAGATTTTGTGTTTAATATATTTCTTAAATTCAGTTTCTTTATCATAACAATTTTCATTGTAGTTTATAGATGACACCATTTTAAGCATTATATGGAAAACAATGTCAAACTCAAATATTTTGGGATAATGTCGAGGAAAGGAAGTTGATGGGATCATAATTAGTATAGGAGGTGAAAGAGAAAGTAAAGATGATCTATAAATACAAAAGGATAGCTCAGAGTAGGAATAACGATTATATAGATAACTAGATAACAACATTTCATACGTGTTTGGTAATCATGTTATTCCTTAAAATATATCATTGGAAAAGTGTTGTCCACTTCACTATGAAATGAAAGTTAAATTCATGGTTCAATATACCATTTATAAATTTTGAGAAAGTTAGACCTGTTTTCTACTAAGTAGCTTTGCCTCCGATTTTATCTTAGTTAGCGAATGTTTTCCATATTTCAATGTTGAGAAAGTATGTGTTATCATTATCTCATGTTTTGAGTAAAGAAGTAGTCTAAATGGAAGAGAACATTTATTATAAAGATAAACCTATTTAGATTCTTGATCATAGGGAGAAATTATTTCGGAACAAGGTAATTCCTCAGGTAAATATTTTTTGTAAAAATCTTATGGATGAAGAAGAAACATAGAAAACAAAAAATTTTATTAGAGAAATATATCCTAACTTATTTAAAAAGTAATTATAAATTGTTAAGATGTAATTTATAGAAAGTGGGGAGAATGTAAGGACCCATAATTAGATCAATTATTTATCCCTACTTATAATTATTTTATATAGTATAAATTACATAAAATAAAATAGAACAAAGGATACAAACTTTATAAATTAGGATTTAATGAAATAAGAGGATTTTTCAGAAATTAAGGAACCTATACTAATGGAATAATAACTTGACCTTTAGAATAGAAATGTGACCCTTATGAATTGAAAACACATAATAGAATATTAACCTCACCTATGAGAGTATACATAATATTTATATATCTTATAAGTGAAAAATGATATATTTATATACTGAATGATGTAATCAAATGTTTTGAAAATGAAAAAATAAGTGTTGGTGTTTTTAGAAAACATAAAATTTTATATAAAATTTTATAATAAAAATAAATATATAAAATAAAACTTATCTTCATAACATAGATTCATAAATCAATATAATGTTCTCTTATGATTATAGGATAATTTTATGAGGCCATAATTAATTTCTTAAAGTGTTATAAATTCAGTTATAATTTTTAAAGTAGTATTTTCTGAATAAATGATAATTTTAATTAAAAATTAGATTTCTCATATTTAGAAAATTGTTTTTATAAAACATAGTTAATTTAATAATTCTGCACAAAAAAAAATTTTGGGATGAATTCTGTGGATTTTTCTGAAATAGTTAAAAAAAAATTGAATAATAAAATATGGTAATTTACGATATATATACATTATAAGTTAAATAAATTATCCATTCACTGATTTCGGATTAGATAACCATAATATCAATCGTACCATTATTATTTTAGTATATTTATTTCTAATTATTAGTCTAATAATAATCTTGATCCAAAATTATAAACTAAATAATAAAATATTCAAAAATCACTCCCCTCCTCCACTATAAACACCACATCTTATAATCACACCTAAAAGCCTTATATATTGTATAATTTCTACCCAATTCCCTTCCAAAGCCTAATCCCCATGTCTAATACCTTTTCATGTCACCAAAAGTCTAAAACCAAGTTCCTCAAAGAGGTTCTCATGAAGCAGAATTCAAGAGGTAAAATCCCCTTTCATTTTCTTTTATTTTCCTTTCAATTTCTTTTCCATTCTTATTCTATATCCACATATCCTTATTGGAGTAGATAGAAAACTAAATAATCATATATATACTATAATTTCATCATTTTTATGGAAAAACTCATCATAAAAGTTTTTTATCTTCTATTTTTTTCTAAAAATAAAAACATGATATGTGATGTGTCGATTTACCAACATTGTGGACGATGTGGTTTCATTTTTCATCATTGCCTTAGAGATTGGTCATAAAAATATTATTATTGTTAAATAATATTTTAATATACATATTATATGATATATAATGATCTTGGAACCAATATATAAACATTATATTGAATAAAATGATATAAGTTCTTGATTGTCGAAAAAACACCAAAATAAACGCAATCATTTTCATTAACATTTTATCTAATAAATCACCCACATATCTGAAAAAAAATGTTATGATTTAATATTCTTTAAACTAACTAATATAATTTAATTCCACTTTTTTTCTATGGAAACAAAATCCATTACAAACCAACCATCGAAACCATGAAATAAATACCCCTAACACAATGAAAATAGAAAATATTATTGATAAATTGGTGGGATTATGTTATAAAAATATCATATAAGTTACTATAAACATAAAAAATAGTTTTTCAATATACTAAAAACACTCTTTAGACCATTATACATGAGTTTTGGACATGATTTCGTTAAGGCGAACCCATTGTAAGGGAATTTTATTTAAAAATATTCTTTAGAATTTATATTCTATCAAAATTCTAAAAGATGTTTTTTATAAATCAAGTATTAATGGGTTTTTATTATTTTATAGGTATTTGTAATTATTTATTATTATGAATGTGACCTATATCTCCCTATAACTCACTAGGTATTATAATGTTGGAGTTCGATCGTATGGTTACACCAAGTGTAACTACAATGGTTAAATCATTATGTAGCCATGAGGGTCACATTAGAAGGTAGTCATGAGGGTTAAAAATCATATGGTATACATGAGGGTTAAAAAATTAATTAATTAATTTTCCAAGTTGATAAATCATGCCCTATATCGGTATTAGGGGATACTTTTTCATTATCATGATTTTATTGATATTACAATAATCAAAACATATGTGCATTGATCCATCCTTCTTTTTTAAAATGAGGACTGCTGCACCCCACGAAGAAGAACTAGGTTATATAAAACCCTTTTCTAGATTCTCATATAACTACATAATTAATTCTTACATCTCAATGGTGGCTATTCTATAAGGTATCATTGATATAAGAAGAGATCTAGTAATAAGTTCAATTGAGAACTCAACTTCTTGGTCTAGAAGAAGAATGTGGAACTCTTTAAGGAACAGATCAGTGTAGTCCCTTGCAATGGGAATGTCTTCAATCATGATCCTCTCCTTTCTCTCAATAATTTGAGAAAAATAATATTTCTCATAAATAAATAATATCCATAAGTTATACAATTATTCTGAAGGAGATTCATCCTCCCCATTACACTTGTAGAAAATTATAGGATGAATTGGGATGTGATGAGTGATCTAACTTTACTGATAGTTAATGTTGTCTTTATATAAGGATAGCCAATCCATGCCCATTATAACATAAAACTCCACTAAAGGAAGTAAGACAATATTTTCTAAGAGGATCAGTCCATAGACATTAACCTAGGAGAATTTATAACTATGATATTCACATTGTTTTTCTTTCAAATAACTCATCCTCTATATTGTGAGGTAGTTTTTGAATAGTTCTACTAAACATGAAAGATATGAATGAATGTGTAAAACCAGAATCCAATAGTACATTTTCTATTATTGGATGAATAACCAGCATAACTACAACAACATCATTATTAGGTTCTACCTCATTAGTAGTGATAGAACATGCCCTTCATTATTGCCTTGGAAGTTGTTTTGTTGATATCCTCCAAAAAACCCTTGGATTAGAGAAATGGTTTAAATAATGTCCAGATTTCATTCTGTTGAATCACTATAATACTGGATGATTGTGGATCTAAACATTCCTTTCATCTTCTACATTAGTAGGATTCTTTTTATCCCTTCATCAGTTATTAGTCAAATATCTAATTTACCCACATTTGACTCATTTCATTGTTCTCATGAGACAATTTCTAGGATGATTCTTCCAAAACAATTGACACATGGTATATTGGGTTTCCATTACATCATGGGATTTATCTATTTATCCTCACATATTATATTCAATATTCTTATTTTTATCTCTAGGCCCACAAGACCACTGGGAATCACCGATCTTTATTTCATCCTTCAAGGCATAATGGAAAATATCTTCATAACTATCAAATACATGAATTTACAATTATTTTTGTAGACTCATCTATAGTTCGATAAAGAATCGATCCACCTTAATTTTATTGTTCGTGAAAAAGACGGAGGTGTATCATGAACACCTGAGGAAGTTTTCTTTGTACACCATGATAGACTCATTTTATTTTTCATTAGTCTGGGGAACTCTATTTCTATTTTGAGATGGAGGGTTAAAGGATAATGTTTAATAATATATATTTCATAAAATTCCTCACAATTCATTGAATAAATTTCCACTTGCGGCTTCAAGTTCTTGATTAGTTTCCAACACTTGTTAACATCCCTATCAAGAAAATATAGTGCTATTACAACATTCTCTTCTTCGGAGCACTGGAGGGCTCAAAATATTGTCTCAATGGAGTTAATCCATTATTCAATGATGAGGGTATTAGAATATCCACTAAACATGAGAGGATTGTTCACATTAATTATTAGAGTAAATATTTCTCTTTCATAGAATATGGAGGGTGTTCTATGCGACTCATGTTATTATTCACAACTAGTTCTAGTTGATCAAGTACTATAATGTAGTTTTCAGACAACTTCCAATCATATTTTGAATTTCTCAAGGTCAATAATCACTTTTCATATCACATTGATTATTGGAATTAGTTCTCTAATTTCCATCCCTTAACACGAATAAAAATTACAATTGGGGGGGGGGCTTGATTACATTGCTAATATATAAATAAAAAATAAACGTTAGACATAAAAGGGTAAACATGTAAATGAAAAGTATATCCTAACATGTGATTCCCTCAGGACCTATATAGGATATAAGTGGTGATAGAATTATCCTTATAAATATTACTAAAATTTTCAAGTTATAATATCTAAAAATAACTAGATCTCCCCCTAATACCAATTATAGAGGCTGTATAATTTTATACATATTATTATGTGATTTTATGAATAATTAAAAATCAAACAAGGATGAGGATCATAATGTATCATGTAATGGGAAGATTATGTAGATAATTAAGAAGCAAGAAATGAAAATAAAAACATAATTTCTTTAATATCCATAAGAAGATCCTAAATTCTTTTGATTCCTAATATTTATATAGGATATTTATGGGAATACATGAAAAAAGGCTGAGCTAAAAATCCAATTAATATAATAACCAAAAAATAAATCATATCACATTGGTTAGAAGTAATAATAGGATGACATAAAAATTCATGGAACATAATTAAACATATGGAAGCATAACATATAGAATATGGGATCTTGTAATCATGGTATCATAAAAATGTGCCAACAACATACAACATAACATAATAATAATTCAAGACTAACCACAAAGGCCATTTCACTAAGAGTAAAATGATTCGATTATAACCACAAATAGCAGTTCACATGATGAGGATGAGGTATGGAAGACCACCAAGACCATTTCACAAGATTATCATGGGTTGAGGCCAACAAACAAGAAAACTATACATGGACTCTAAGGATGCTAAACATTAACCAATTAATTAGAGTGATATGTGGGTGAAACCATCATAAAATGTTCATAAATATGTGTTCCATTAGACAAATAATACACAAGTAATCAAACATAATCATAAGGGTTACCCATGGAAATAATTGTTTATCATAATCATGTCAAATGATATAACAAAAGGGAATATCATAACTGTGTCCATGAAAGAAATGATTCAAAAATGAAATGCAAATTAATAAGAGAAAATATGAATATATCATGATAATTTATTTCAAATTCATGTTAAAACAGGTAAAAATATTGTTTAAAAAACTTTAGAACTAAAACATTCAAGTATGGTTTAAGGAAAATATTAATGATTGTTTAAAATGGAAAAGTGGGTAATTGTTTGTATAAACCTAAAAATCAACCAAGATATATTTTCATGATTAATTTAATGATTATAAAAAAATAATGGTGGATTAAAATATATTATTGATATTACATGAAAATGGGTACAAAATCGAGATGTTCCCAATAATCAAGCGCGGTTATCGGTAAGAATTGAGAAGAGAACCATTATAAAACATGTATATCATCAAAAAAGAAGGATAAACTGATTTAGATACCTGATTATGGAGAATATAAATATAAATATTACAATTTGTTTCAAAATATAGAAGATCTACTTCTGGGTAAATAGAGATACATCATAACCCAAAGGGAAAAGGTGGTTTAAAAAGAATCTCATACATTATATCCAAAAGAGTTCTAAACATGTACTTGATGTCATGGGTATCAAAATTAAATCCATTAATTAATTAATAATGAAAATTTTATTCATGATTTAGATTTATTATAAATTTATTATGTTCATTTATTTCATTTTTTGCATCGTAAGATACAATTTCATCATTTTGGAGTGTTTGTTTCCTTGGTTTTGATGATCAGTTCACTTGTATTCATGTTTGGAGGATCATGTTGAATGAGGACAGTTTTTGGGAATTCAAATTATATTTTATTAGTGAAATTAAGGAATATTAAATGGTCTTATATACCTTTTTTCTAGATTTAAGGATGATTCATTAGATAAAATATTAATGATAACCATCTAGCTTATTATGGCACTTTTTAATCACCATGAACTAGTTTTGTTTTATTAATTAATATTATGTATATATATTGGTTCCAAAACATTAAATACATTTTAATGAATTATTATAATAATTTTTAACTATAAATTTTATTATGACTATCCTTGAAGGATGAATTTCAATAGAAAAAATATTGTCCATGATGGCGGAAAATTGTCTCCTCACGACTGGTGTTTCATTTGTAGAATAAATAATAGTGGAATATAAAGTATGATGGTTTTTTCCATTAACACAATAAAAATCCTATATATAAAAGATAATAGAGTTATCATGTATCATGAAAATTTGAATGTGAGAATAAAATAAGAAATGAAATTAGATTGAAATGAATATAATAGAAAAAGAAAGAGGGTTCTACCTCTTGAATTCCTATCATTGACAACCTCCTTAGGGGAATTCAGTTTGGAATTTTCTTGAGAAAAAGGATAATAAAATGGGTAGATTATTTAGAGTATTATAGGATATAATTTTTACATTATTCAAGGCTTTTTTAGGATTGATGAGAAGGGGTGGTGAGGTGTGGTATTTATAGTGGAGGAGATAGGTGTTTTTTGATTAGAATATACATTATTTTATTATGTTTCCTCAAGACTATTAATAGTTTAAAACTTATCACTGCATATATTTAAATAATGAATGATTTTTATAAATTATATTCTTAATTCATCAATATATCATTTATGACTCCATAATTCATGTATTTGTTAAATATCGTAAATTACCGTATTTTACTAATCCCCAAAATTTTAAATATTTTAGAAAATACCCAAAAATTTACTCAAATAATTTTTTGATGTATAGAATTCAAAAATGATCATAATTTTATGATTATTATTTTATAAATATGCTAAATTAAATTTTTATTTAAAATCACCATTTACTCTAAAAATACCAATTTTAAAATTAAAACTCATTTTTTGACACTTCGAAAAAATAATTAATGTCTCAAAAAATTATATTATAATCATAAGACTACAAAATATTTATTTATAAACACATTTTAGAAAAAAAAATTATTTTATATAATTATATTATCAATAAAATCGTAATTAAATATTTATAACTTATAAAAATAGCAACAATTAATTTATCATTTCTGAAACATTTATTTATTTCTTCAAGATATAAATATATCAAAATTTCATTTTTATGAAATCTAAATTTTATTTCTAGTTTGATAGGTGATTTTACTATTCTGTTGAATGGATTACAATTCATTAATATCACATTACTATTTTAATTCCCATGTTAGTATTCTATCGGTATAGGTCCCTTAATTGTTAGAAATACCACTTATTTCATTCATTACACTTTTATATTGTATATATTGTGTTATCGAGGTGATGATAATGGGATTTATACTATTTATATAATTATAAAAAGGTAATTCTCATTGATTGAATTATTTGTCATTACATGATGTGTCTTACCTTTAATCATCATAAATGTCCATAAAACAGCACAAAAAAAAGTTGTTTAAAGGATGAGAAATGGGGAAATGGATGGCCTATGAAAAAAAATCTGGGGAAAGGGCGGGTCCCTCTAGTAAAATAACAGGGGATATTTTGTAATTCTCCCCTTATATAAAACCAACTGGAAAGCTTCTGTGTCTCACCAGCATGTTTTTGTTATCCCAACAACTGGTCGGTGAG
Source organism: Viscum album (assembly GCA_963277665.1). Taxonomy (NCBI): domain Eukaryota; kingdom Viridiplantae; phylum Streptophyta; class Magnoliopsida; order Santalales; family Viscaceae; genus Viscum; species Viscum album. The sequence goes on along the minus strand of OY728153.1, from coordinate 282,387,862 downwards.
CCCATGTAGCCTACTGGGCTATTTATTAGGTCATTGTTTATCTTGTGGTAGGCCACCAGTTGGTCGGTGGCTACAACAAAGTCCGAAAACAGCTGCCTCTACTATAATGATTACTTGATTATTTGTGTCAATTCTTAATCCTAAATCCTTATCCAAAATACATCTTTTAATATTTTATGATCCTCGGTATTCCATTATGAACATCAATTTAAAATATGACTCCAAAATGGACCAAAATTCAAATTTCTTATGCGGCTTCCTCATCCATATAGACACAGGATTATAAACGTGTCACTATGTATGTATTCATTTATAGACATGCACACAAATAAATATCATTATAATCAATATGGTTTATATTAATACATTATAAAAATTTATTTAAAAATATACAAAATTAATATATATATATATATATACCTATTTTATAGAAATATTCATATAAATATATATATATACACCCACACATAAATTTATTTATAATGAATATATATTCTATAAATACTTTATAAAAAAATTATATGTAAATATACAGTTATACATAGATTTATAAATACATGTTTAAATGTATAAATAACTATATATTTGTATCTATAAACTTATTTAATAAATGAAACATCCTATTAGAATTCTTGAGTTTTATAAACCCCTATTTTAATCATTCTATGGTTGAGTTTCATTCAAGGGTGCATCCAGTGAAATTTTGGATGTTTTGAATGTTTCTGGGATGTACACTGTTGCCTCACGGTTTCCCCAAACCGCGCACCCTCTAAGTGGAAACTGTAAAAACCTAGATAGTGATTGTTTTCAAGGCCAATGCATGGTTTCAAAAACCATACACCCAGTTAGTAGAAACCAAGAACCATTGAAAAAATAGGCAGATAGTTAAGGTGCATGGTTTGTCCAACCATGTGTCTCTGCCTTGAAAATCTTGTGTATGAGATTTTGTAACATGATAAACAGTTTTTAATATGAAAATTATTCATTAAAATTCTGAAACCCTCTTTTTAAGTACCCAATGGTCCAGTACGATGCTATAGTGTTTTCTTATTCTTTTGAGGCTCCCATGTGGTGATTATGTCCCCTCTAATCCCTTCATATGAAAGTCAAGCTAGGATAACGAAGATCGATCTCTCCCATTAAATTTCTTCTTCATGTTATCTTTCTCCCATTCTCGTCACATTACACCCTCAGGTTTTTATAGATCAATGTGTTATTGCAAGATATAATCTCCACTTTTTCAAATCTTAAATCTTGGTATGAGTCTAGGATCCTTATTGCTGATGTTCATAATTGGAGTTTCACGATTAGGGTTTTGTGTTTCGAGATCATGTGATCTCAAGGTAAGTGGTTATGATACGATGAAAAATTTATATTAACCCTAAATGGGTTGATTTAAATTCAACTCTTTGATTTAAATTCAATTGTTTATTTCAATTGAATTTATTTCAATTGGCTAATTAAAAATCTATGTTTAGTGAATTTGGGGATTTGGATATTATTTTGCGTGAAATTGGGAAAAGCACCAAATTCTATTAAATTAGGAGTTTTTGCGAAATTGATGGAAAATTATTGAATTTAAATTATTGAATTTAGATTGAGAAATAGATTTGATGAAATTTATTTCAAATGGTATTTGAGAAAAATGGCTTAAATATGTTTTGACTGAAACCTATTGGTTTAATCTTTGAAAATGGAATTATATGATTAAAAACATATTTTCTGGTTTTTAAAAGTAAAATAGTATACTTGAATTAGAATAATAGGGTGAATTTTATTTTATATACTATTAAAATAAGTTGTTCATCATTTATTTTATTGAAGAACATGAAATCTAAGGTATTTACTGTGTTATTCAAGAAATCACTCTATTGATGATTCAAAACACTAACAATACATAGGAATAAGTTCACATCCCTAATGGGATGGTGATGGGTTTCTCCTTGGACACTATCGGGAGGATGTGTGTACAAATATTTCCATGATAACAATTTGAGTGTGAGTGAGTCCCATAACATGGTACTATTATACCTTTTTGAAGATGACCATGTTGGTCGTGGTTTATATTAGAAATATATTTAGTTGATTTTAAATTTTTGCACACATGCCCTCTAAATTTATATAATCTATTTTATTTAAAATGATTATTAAGAACGTTGTTTAAAGTACTTCCATCATTTGAAATGTAATGCATGATTTGTATTATATATGATTTTGAACTACCATGCTTGTTTGTTTAAAATTGGAAGTTGTATTTGTTTAATTAAATGTGTTCATTTTATTATAGAATCCATGGTGATACCATACTAAGATTTGATCTCACACCCTACCTATGACTACATTTTTTTATATTATGTTCTTCTATGTTCAATCAAGGGTAAGGCACCCGATGGATGTGGTAATAGCTATTGAATCTTGGTCTTGGAGAGTTGTGTCCATTAGGACATCGGATGTTATCCTTTTTTCTTGAATTATGGATACACTTTTTTATACCAATTTGACATCTACTTTAGTTCTTATTAAGGATTTTTTCTTGTATGTATACTGACTTGTTTATCAATTTTCCATTTTGTTTGTGGAAAATTCATTCACAATTTCATTTTGTAAGAGGTCAGGTGATAGTAGGTAACCCATGGGAATCAGAAATGCTCATTGGGATATGTCAAGACTGGCTTGGTTATCGGGTTACCGAGGTACCTAGGTTGGTTTGTGACAATGTGGTTTCAAATTTAAACGTTAAGCATTTTTTTTCTATGTCAGTATGAATATGCACAATATTTTCATGACTTACGAGGTCGTTTTTATTTAGTTTCTAGACATATATCACTGCAATGAAACTTAAGCCTCCAGGGGTGGATTGGGAAAGATGTATTGAGGATTATTTATAGTATTTTCCCTTATTTTTATTTGGACAGGATGAAATAATAATCTTTTGGTCCAATCGGTTGGGATTAATTCTACTTTTTCACTCTATTTGAGTATTAATTTCATATCTTCAATGTTGTTTTCTCATGATGTGTAGCGTCATGTAGCTTATAATAAGTGAGAATCAGATCCAAGAAGAAGCTATTGATATACCAAAGCGAGAAAATCCTCTCATGGAACTGAATCTGGTTGATGTGATTGTGCATACTGTCCATGTTCTTAGATAAGTACCACCACTGGTTCCCATTTAGGGTATAGTTTTGGAAACTTATAGGGATGTCTTTCAGAATTATTCTCATGAGTTCCATCACAAGAAAGCATAAACAGTCAATGGATTGAATGATCGTAAATAGGATGTTGAATGGTTGAGTAATATTGAAGATTTTTTTGAGTACTTTGAGACAACTGATGAAATCAAGGTGTAGTGTTACACCTTCATGCTGGAGGGAATGAGCAAGAGATGGTGGGACACGATGGTGATGGAGTCATAGAAAGAGGGATTAGAGTGTAAATACTTCATGGATCTTTTGACCGACCAGTTGTATCTAGATTTGTTGGTATTGTAATGGTCTATTGAGTTTATCTGACTTGGGTAGGATGACCGGACCATGATAGAATTTATAAATCATTTTGCTAAGATTGTGCAGTTTTCTCCTGAGATTGTGTTGAATAGAGCATTGATGGTCAAAATTGACATGTCTTTAAAGTTATGGTTGATAGGGGTTTCTTTTTCTCCCAGTGGAAGTATTAATTCTTCTAATAGAAATTGGAATCATGATGATTCTCATGGAGGGTCTTGAAAGAAGTGTTTTTGAGACCTCATATAGTTCCTAGAAGATTCCATTTGATTAGTTAATAGTGTTAAAAAAATGGGCACTCAAAGAAGGTTTTCACTGCACCAACAAAAGTATGAGGATCCTATGGATGCTTAGTTCATTTTTAGATGTTCATACACATCTATTCCATACTTCATAGCATAATGGAATCATCAGAACCATATAAAACTATAGTATAATCAAATTCATCATAGAAAAAAGGGTTCTATCCATAGGAATCTGGATTGATGCCTCTTCATGTAGTGAAAGATTCTCTATAGGAAGTAGATGCAGGCCAAGTGACAATGAGAGGTACCATCACTATAGTTTCATCATTAGTGACTACATTATTTGATACAAGTTCATCTCATTCATTTATTTCAAATCATGTTGTCAATATAATAAATCCTTCTAAAGATCTTTTATCTCATGCGGTGGACATTACTACAGCCCATGGAACAAAGAGAGTACATGGTCACTATAGACCCCATTATAATTTCTCTTTATCATATGTTGAGATTGCTTGGTATTTTTTGGTTCATCACATGAAACCAATTTATATAACATTTGTGATGGATTGGATCATTTTTAATAAGGACGAGATTGATTGTAATATTCAATAGGGATCCCTTACTACACCTAATGTGGTTTGTCATATCCTTCAAGGAGAATGTGACCTATGGTCGAGTAGATCTATTCCTTCTTATTTGAATTTGGGGAAATTAATTTTTATTGTTTTCTTTTGATATGGAGTGGGAATAATTGATCTGTAATCTACCTCTTGTTTTCGTCGAGTTTTCCAACGTTCTTCCTTCTGACAACTCTAAGATTACACTGATAATGGATGTATATTTTTCTTTCAATTTAGTTAACATTACTCAACCATTATCAATTATTTATTACCACAAGGATCCAACTAAAATGAAATAGTTTTAGTCTCAGTTGAATGATCTTCTTGAGAAAGGATTTATATAAAAGAGTGTGTTACCTTGAGTGGTTCTAGTACTCTTTTTTAAGGAAGCTGATGGTTCACTTTTACAATTTGTGGATTACTGAAAACTAAATTGAGTCACTATAAGAAACAACAACCATTATCATGGATTGGTAACCTATTTGATCTATTAAAATGGGTGAATTGGTTCTCAAGGATTGATCATCGACCTGGTTACCATCAGTTGAGAATAAAATAATCTAACATTTAAAAAACTACCTTTTAGAGTAGGTAAAACCATTATGAGTTCCTTGTTAGGAATTATTTTCTGTAAAATTTTCCAGCAACCATTATGGTCTTAATGGAAATTATTTTCCATTAGTATCATGATACATTCATGGTTGTATTTGTGGACGACATCTTAGTTTACTCTTTGTGTGATTAGGATGATGTACATCATCTGGGATCATATTTGGAATTGTTGAAAAATCACAAGTTGTATTCCATGACTTCAAAAAAAGATTTTTGTATTTATGAAGTCAATTTATTAAGACATTCGGTTTCAGAACATGGTATTTTTTTAACCATAAATGGTTAATGTTGTTATGAAATGGGAGAGACCAACTTTTTTTCAAGGTTTAGAGATTCTTGTGTTTATTATTGTATTTTTGATGGTTTGTTATGGATTTATCAAAGTTGGATTCTCTGATTACAACTCTAAATTGGAAGGGAGTATGGTTTTCATGGGATGAAAAATTACCTAATTCTTTTCTTGAGATAAAACATCTTTTGACTACTGCACTGTTGTTGACTCTTCCATATGTTTTCTTGGGATATATGGTCTTCTATGATTCATCAGGTCCATGTTTGGTATGAGTTATTATGTAGGATGATCATTTCAATGTTTAGCTATCTCATCATCTTAGTCCACATAAGAATAATTACCCGAACTATGGCCTTGAATTAGAAGGAATGATGCATGCACTTAAGATTTAGAAGAATTACCTTTATGAAGAAATGTTTACCATCTTTTCTAACCACAAAATAACGAGTTATATATTCTCTAAAAAAGATATAATTCTCTTATAGAGTAATTGGGTGGAATAAATTCAATATTTTTAATTTGACATCACTTATACCCTAGAGAAAGGGAATGTCTTTGTAGATTCCCTAATCAGTAGACTTCTATCCCAGGCCATGAAATAATCCTCAAAAGAGTAAACATAATGAATCTTTTTTCAGAGTTGCATATTAGTGTTTGGAAACCAAGGGTTGATGTTCCCTTATCCAGTTCCTAGTTTACCTCTTCTCTTATCAAGATGATTCATTAGAAAAAACATATTGATGTTGAGTTCCATGGTGTTAAAGAATCTCGTTATAGTGGCGAGACCAGGCCTGACTAATTATTCTCCACTGAGGTAGTTTTATTTTATCAGAATCACATTGATGAGCTTTTAATAGTAAGGAATGTCATAATGGGGTATTTCTATAATTCTGAATGTAATGTATACCCAGGAACCATAAAGACATTCTATGATATGCAACAATGATTTTGGAGGCCGCGTATAAGACATGAAATTTTTGTACTTTCCTCTCATTATTATACATTCCAATTAGTCAGTGTCAAGTAGTAGAAACCTTCACGTTTTCTTCATACACATCCATTTCTAACATGGAAGTGGGTTAAAATCCATATGGACTTTGTGGTCGGGTTTCCACATACCCAGAGAAAGGAGAATGTGATATGGATTGTGATTTATCAGCTAACGAAATCATCACATTTTATTCTCATTAATAATGCAACCAAACCTAAATAGTTTTAAAATATCTATGTAAAATATATTTTCCATTTTCATGGAGTTTCATCCACTATTTTATTTGTTATGGATCCCTGATTTACTTATCACAATTGTATAGGCCTTCAGGAGGCACTATGATCTCATGTCCGTTTGAGCACGACATACCATCTGCAGTAGGATGTCTAGATGGAAAATGCTATTATGATTATTGAGGTTATTCTATGCACCTATGTTCTTAACTTTGGGGGAGATTGGGTAGTCCATGCGGGGAAGGTTTACTCTCCTTATAACTATATATATGAGTCGAAAATTTGAATGGATCATTTTAAGGCCTCGAATGTATCACGAACCATGATGGGATGTCATCCAACCCAACACTCAGCTTGATCCACAAAATTGAATAAAGGGTGTTCCTGATCCCCACTAGTTGGAAACAAGTTCTTGAGTATCATCAATATTCATTGGAAATGATTTCACCCATTTATATAATCATAAAAGTCAAATATAAATAAACATCACAATAATAGATAACCAAATACAAATGAGACATAACTCCTTTCAGATTTAGAGTATACATTTTAATCAAAAACCTATGTGCTACAATAATAAGGTAATGAAAAACTATCCCAAAATCCTCCTTGCAATAAGAGAAGTGTCACCCTCATGTAACCACCACCAACTCCTTCAACATGTGTAACTCTATAAACTGGATCCAACATCACTCAAACATAACAAAGTCTACATATACCAAAAGATGTATGTAGGGTGTGATCAAAATCCTAGTTGGATTCCACCCAAAAGAGAAGATTATATGCTATAATACTAAAATGAATATCAACATTCAATTTTTTTTAAAATAATTGATTCATTTCTAAGAAAATATTTTTAAAGAAAAAATTATCAAGAAAACACATTTTAATGAAAATAAAAATTTCACAAATAATATTTTTTAAAATAAAAATGTACATAGGGTCTGCCATATACTGTAATCTAGCATCATATCATATAGCATAATGTCACCAGATATCCCCATAGGTAAATCCCTATAGGTAACTTGAACTACCTGAACTTAAGAAACCTCATACCTCGGTGATCAAAACCCTACACTAAACTTCCTAAAACGTCCCCATGCATGACTTATTATAGGGGAACATATCCAATGGTCTAATGGTATTCAAAAGAGTGTTTTAATATATGATCCACTAGAGGGGAACACATCTCCATGTAAAATGGTGTATGATCATGTCATCTGATTAGTTAGTGTTGTAATCATCAATCCTACTACCTAAATCCTATCATCTGACACTTCTTAATCATCTAGAGTACCAGTTCTAGTTCTCCCTCCTAGATATACATGATTTCGTTTATGCTCATGTTCAATTTCTCATATTAAATAAATGACCACATTCACATAACCAATTCATGAATCATAAGAACACAATCAAATCACCACTTTTTATAATGAAACCAATTATAAATTCCTTTCACACCACTTGCACGATTTATGAAATCCATTTTTTTTAAAAAATAAGATGGACACATGTGAAAGCCTATCATTTTCTATCAGATAATCCCCTTACAAGGACATATTCCTATGAAGACCATTTTTATAAGATGGTTCATAGTTTCAAGAAAAATATATAGTGCATAATATGCTCTCTAATATACAAAAAATCACTTTTCACACGAAAACCCCACTTTCAACACATTTTCACCTCTAAATATCTTTGAAAACAAAATTTGTGCCTTTTACACAAGGCATAGACGTATTCATAAAACACCACAATAATTATTATAAAGAAAAACCCAATTTCCTTTAGAAAGGCCATTTTCATCATATGTTCATTTCAATCCTTCTCAAAAACATGATTCTCACCTCATGAACATTCCATAGAATAAACATAAATAGCTAATCAAGAATATTTAAATCAACAAATAATGTAAAAGCATGGAACCACCTACCTCTCACTTGTAAACATCTAGATAATGATACGAAACCACAATCACTCCTCTATAAAACCCTATCAATGAAATATTGGACATAAATCATATATATTTTACTCAAAAACACAATATTAAACTCTCATTATGTTATACAACCCATAGGAAAATTGAAACCTAGGAAAGAGGGAAGAAGAACCCTAAAAAGATGGTTAAATAAAGTGGAAATAGACTTACATGATGTTTACATGAATAATTGGGGTCAAAACCACCTAGGTGTTGAGGATCCAAGGCTTCAATAAATCTTGTTGGAGGCTCCCATGGCTAAAATCCCAAATAGGGTATATGGAAGGTGTTTAGTGTTAAACATAAAAAATGTAAATGACGTTATTTGTTAATTTTTAATTTCCTAGGGAGGCCACATAGGTATCTTACATGGTTTCCTAACTATGTGGAAATTGTGTTCCCCTGTCTATCCAAGTGGGAAAAGCCTCACAATTATCCCGCATTGTTTTAAAATCTGTTCGCCAACTGTGTGGTGGTTACTTTCCAAAATGACATTCTGTCACATACATTCCCGGGAACGGGCGCACTATTTCCCCATGCCATGTACCAACCATGTTCCACTCTCTGTAAAGACCAATTTCTAAAATTTTCACAAATAATTCAATTTGAAACTATCGGATAAATGCAAGACCAAAATAAACACAAGAATTGCCTAAAAATGAAAAAATTGATGTGATATTTCTTCCCACCATGAAAACATTCTATCCCACGAAGTTGAACTCAAATCATTATCAGAGAAAAAATTGGATATTCAACCTCAACCAATGAATTTCCATCTCAAGTCTCATGAACAACATTTCCATGTTTCCTAATAAATTTGAAACATTGAATAGATTTACCACAAAGCACTTTTTTGTTAGAATCCATAGTCTGCACAAGTCAATCAAACACAAACAAATATGGCTCAAAATCAAACTCTTCTCAGTTCAACACATGGGATGGATCTGGATTTTTCTTTTTCAACTGGGAGACGTGGAACACGTCATGAATCGAAATCAACTGCGAAGAAAAGGATAACATGTATTCCACCCTACCATTCTGCTCAGTAATATTAAAAGTTCTAGTATACATATGTTTTATCATTCCTTTCTTATCTAGGTGATGATGACCCCTGCGTGGTAACACTTTCAGAAACACCTCGTTCCCTACAAGTAAACTACAATTCTTGGTTCCTCTAACTAGAATAAGATATATAAAAACTCTAAGTTATCAAAAATTGTTGTATGGTCTGATTGACTTTTTTAGAAGTCTCTTGCTCAAGGGTTGGTCCCAGCAACATTTTCTCACCCACCTCAGCCGAACATAAAGCCAGTTAACAAGTCTGACCATAAAGCACCTCAAAGGGGGGCATTCATATTGTGGATTGGTAGCTATTATTATATGAAAACTCAACCAATACCAAATGGATATCCAATGAACCTCCAAAGAAAAAACCACTTTCTTGAATCATGTATTCAATGATTTGATTTTACCACTCCATATGACCATCCATTTGAGGATGGTATGTTGTGCTAAACCGGACATATTCCTTCTGAAGGTCTTTCAAAAAAATTAAGGGAAAATAGGGGTCCTTATTAGATAAAATTAACAAAATCACACTATGTAGCCTCACAAATTGAAGAACATATGACCAAAACAACTCGTCCAATTTGGTTGAATCCCTAATTGGAATGATGTGATATTATTTGGTCAAATAGTCAATTTATATCCAAATGGAATGCCTCACCAAGGTAGTATGAGGTAATCCTACAATGATGTCTATGCCAATCTCGTCCCACTTAAAAATGAGAATGGATAGTGGATGAAGCAAAATGATGGGCCTTTGTCTCTCTTCATTAACCTGTTGACATGTATAACATAGATATATAAAGTTAGTTACATCCTTCCACACACATGGGAACCATAAATGTTGGTGCAATTCACAGTACATCATGGATGAATTTTGTTGAATGGCCCACTCAGAACGATGGAAATCCTGCATCACCAGCTTCCTGAATGACAATAATGCCATGAAGTGGCCCATAATGAAAAAAATACATTGGGGGACAATTGAAAATTGATTCACGCTTAAATATTCCCAAGAGATGAAGGTAGAATGGTCCTTATAGTCTAGCATGGGTTGTCGAATCCATTGAGACCTAAAAAGATACCTAAGATACACAACCAATGACATGGATTTTTGGCTATAAAGTGGAGAACATGGTTTTTATTTTAGATGGTTTTAATGAACACTAAGAAACCTAATTGAATTAAATTTAATGAAAATTGGTTGATCTTAGGATTATGCATGAGTGGATTGAATGAATTTCACTTCTTTAGACAATATTGGAATTGTTAATTTTTTTAATCCATTCTTCAAAATAGCACCACCTTCATAGTTTTCTGGTATGATGCTAAATAAACTGAATTAATAATCCCTTACACACTTATAGAACCAAATTAATGATCTCTTCAAGGTATATGGTCATTTTAGTACATTGATTCAGCTTCCTCAATCAAAGTGAAGATGAAGAGTGGAAATAACTAAAGAATTAACGTCTTAAATTAATAGGCCAATTAAAAAAATTCATTCATAAAATAACATTAAATCAATCCTCTGAATCTTTATATGATCAACCCATTAGAGCTTATTCCCTTCATTGATGGTATACTATCTATGGTGGGAAGAAAATGGATTATAAGAAATGGATTAAAGAAATTAAAACCACAGAAATAAAGATCACTCCACCGTGTGTGTGAACGAAATCCACACCAATGTGTGATCAAATTCACCACAACACAGAGATAACATTGTACTTTGTGATTATATAGTTTTAATGCATTAAATGGTAATAATTTAAGATAAATATATTGATTAAAACATATATATACTAAAACAACTTATATGTCAATTGAAAACATTATAGATAAACATTGTAATAATAACATTACATCAAAAAGAAAAGAGATATCCCTTCCCCCTCAGCACCATTGCCTTAAAAAATGGAATTGGAAATATTTAGTCCATTAATAAATCAATGCATGCTCAATTATTAAATTAATTTAGGCCTTATGGTGGGGGAATGTAGTGGAGAAATTGATTCCCTCCTTCACTATATATCCACCACGTATCCCCTAAAAATATCATCTTGTATGCGAAAGCATATCTCCAAATCTCAATGGACTATGGAAGAGTCCTTTATGTCCAAATATTTACTCTAGAAGTCTATAAATTTGGTCCTATTTGGTGTTATGGATCGAGAGTTATGGAAAATTTAGTAGGGATAACATTCTAGGCCGCATATTCTAGACTATATTTTCATATTCTATTTAGGACACCAAAATAACCACCATTGAAGCTGAATTAGAACTGGATTGTGGAAATTTATTTGTTCCTCTAGATGTCTTCTAGCATCCAACGAAATTTGGTATTCAATGGGCTTGTATTACGTGCCCCACAATCTCAACAGTGGGCTGGTGTCCAATCTATCTTCTCCAAAATTGTTTCTTTTCAACACAAAATATATACATCATCCTTTACGAATTCTCCATTGATCCCTAAATGAAAAATGTTCATATTGAAGTGTAGATATATTTTCCAAATCATTAAATTAATATATAGATAATTACATTCCTTAAAATCAGATGAATCATTAGTACTAAATTTGTTTACATTAGGCATAAAGTGCACAAATGAGGAGAATGGATGTTCAAAATTAAAATAGACTAACTCATGCACCATGTTAAAAAATAATCATTTAATACAACTAAAATTTAATTAAAATATGTGTTTTTATTGGATATTCAAACCCCCTATATGATATATTCTTTTCCCTAGAAAATAATTTTAAGATTATATTTAAATTCGTTTTTCAAACAAATTTTATCAAAAAACCCTCACAATGTAAACTACAAACAATTATATCATTATAACCTATCAAAATAACTTAAAACAAAATAAATTTAGAAGTATATCCCAATCCAAATCCCATTCCTTTGATAAAATCCATCATCATAATTCATCCAACTCAATTATGTGGAATGATTTGTTGTGAATCATAATAGATATGGGGGTTCATTGTCCTTCAAGGGGGAAATCATAGAATCACTGGGTGGAAGCACATATAATCCTAATATGAGTATTCATCATTATTATTTTTTGAAATGTTTTCAGAGTAATTTAGATTTTAGTTAATCAAATTAATCCATGTATCAAGACTTTGCCGATGACTCCCAGGCTCAAAGGCTATATGGAACCAAGTGAAACCCACATACTCAGGCATCCTATCGTGTTAACTTCATAAAAAACATTGTCATATAACCATAAATATTAAAATATTGAAAACATCAGGGATAGAAAACTCTAGAGTGACGATCCACATGTGTCGAAATCCTCTGATCTTATCAATCCATTTCCCTACTAGAAAATTTATATTTATATTTATATTTTATTTTATTTAATTTAATTTATTTGAATACTCAAATTATTCATAAAAATAAAACCAACCAATGTTATTTATTATGAGACACCAAAAATTCAAATCAGTACCCCACAGTCTTGAGGGTGTGCACTGTGGCATTTTTATTAAATAGATGAAAATAAAAATGATGAAAATTGTTATTGTACAACCAAACATCCAAAATAAATGCTTGTAAACATAATTGGGAATTAAATTAAGATTCAAAGAAATAAATATTATTTCATATGTAGTTTTAATGGGAGAAATGATGTTAGTATATTAATGATAAATAAATTTCACTTCTTTTGTTCATTGTTTTTTAACAAAAATTTTGTTTCCACCTGCCCAACATAAAATGAATCTTTTCCTAGTTTCATAAAATGAAAATAGAGGAGAAATAATGTAGGGGGAATGAGTTGAAAAGGGAATGGAACTTGTTCACACGGTGGCTTCATAATGATGATTTTGGGGCTCCTAACTCACTCATTATTCTCATGTGAGATATAGGCACATCCATGATTGAATCTTTGTCACCCATAATAGTCCCTAAACTATACAATCACGAATAGACCAAAAAAAACGAAAAACACAACAATTTATTTAATACCATGTCTCATCATTTTTATTGTTTTCTGTTTCTTATAGTTTTTATGAAATCAAGCTGATTATATGATGTATACTTTTTAATTTTTGGGTAAGGTAGTACTCAAGGATCACACCGCGTGACATGGATGAATATGGCGCTCCACATTCATACCCATCAATACTCAAAAGAGGAGAACGGTTTAACAGTCTGAGGTAGAATAAAGATATTTCAAAATGATCCATTAATCATATATAAAGTTGATTAAAAAACCAAATGATTGTAAATTTTAAAACCATGGGTTGCCTCTCATTTAGTTATTTGTTTACCGTCGTTTTCTTTACTTAGACAACTAATTGATTAATTTCTTTCAACATATAAGGTAGGTTCACACAATTATTCATCAACTTCATATTCTTGGAATGGTACTATGAATTGTTTGACTCTGTGACCATAAACTTCAAATGTTTGACCATTGGTAGCATCTTGAATTTCAACAGCCCCATGGGGGTACACCATATGACCCATGTATGGACCTGACCATCTAGACATCATTTTTCCCTTGTGTACTTAAAGTTTAGAATTATAAAAAAGAACAGGTTCTCTTGGTTCAATGTGTTTGGTTATAATATTTGTATATTGCTAGTCTTGTACTTTTTATTTATTGATCCTTTATTTTTCATAAGCCTCCTTCCTAAGTTCCTTATGTTCGTTGACATCTAATTTCGTTTTTGTTTCATCCAAGGAGAGGTCATAATTCATTTTCTTAATTTCCCAAAAGGCCTTATGTTCAATCTCCACTGGAAAATTGAATGCTTTACAATAAATCAACCTATATCAGGACATTCCAAATATTGTTTTATATGTGGTTCGCTAGGACCAAAGAGCATCTAAGAGTTTTCTTGACCAACCATTTCTATAGGGATTGAAATTTTTCTCAAGAATTGGATTGATCTCTTGATTGGATAACACATCTTGACCATTGGTCTATGGGGGTAATTAGTGGATACATTGTGAAAAATTCCATACTTTTTCAAGAGTGCTGAGAATGGACTATTGCAATAAAAGTTCCACAATCACTAATGATATTCCTAGGAATTAAAAATCTAGAAAATAATTTATTCCATGAGATATATAATCACAGTATGATGATCATTGTATTCTTAGGAATGTAATCAACCCATTTTGGTACCTAATAGACAGCTAAAAGTTTTACATATATCCCCTAGAGTTTGGGAAGGGGCATATGATATCGATTCCACAACAGTCAAACATTTAAATAACTAAGATAAGAGTGAGTGGGATTTGATTTCTTTTTTTTGATGGACCCTAATTGTTGACACCTAGGACAGATTTGACAAAATGTGTTGGAGTCCCTTGAGAGGGTGGTCCATAGGAGACCACATTGAAGAACCTTAGCAGAATTATTTGAAGTGGAAAAGTGACCTACGCACGCCTCACTATGACATAATTTGAAGCTGGAATCTTGTTCAGATTATGGGACACACCTCTTAATGACATGGTCAGGGCAGAACATATAGAAGTATGGATCATCAAACACATAGTGCCAAACATCATAAAGGAATTTACATCTAGCTTTAGTCCCTAAGAATTTTGCAATGATACATGTATCTAAGAAGTTGGCTATGATAACATCATACCAAGGGCAGTCACTCATAGAGTATACGTGTTTATTTGGGAATGAAGAAGACACAGAGAGGTGAGAAATATTGTCATTGAATTCTATGCTATAGAGTTATAAACAACAAAATTTTCAAAACCCTTTTTTTCCTTGATTGTGATGTCAAATTCTTGTAAAGTAATGACCCACCTAATTATTCTATCCTTAGCAACATGTTTTTGGAAGTGTTATTTCAGTGAAAAATGGCCAGTTAACACAGTGATGGGGGATTCTTAGAGGTAAGACCTAAACTAATCTATGGAAAACACAATAGAAAGTACCTCCTTTTTAGTGGTGGTGTAATTTATTTCAGCATCATTTAAGGATATTCTTGCATAAACAATGACATAAGGATTTTTTATCACAGTGTTGTCCAAACACAGATCATACGGAAAAGTCACTAGCATCAAACATAAGTTCAAAATGATGATTCAAATTTGGAGATTTCATAATGGGAGGAGAGGTGAGGGAGGGATTTTGGGTTGAGAATGAACCCTCATAGCTTTCTGTCCAAAAAAATGTATCGTCATTTACTATGAGATAACAAAGGGGGCGGGAGATTGAACTAATGTCCATGATTAAGCTTCTATAGAAACCAGAATTTTATTAGAATCACCTCACTTCCATAACAGTTCTAGGTGATGGAAGGTGATGAATGATGTCAACCGTTTCTTTATAAACTTCAATCCCCCTACACGGGAATATATGGCCAACGACTAGTCCCACTTTAACCACGAAATGGAATTTTTTCCAGTTTATGACCATATTATTTTCATCACATCTTTACCAAACTCTCTCCACATTCCTCAGACATCGCAAAAATGTATCCCCAAACACAAAGAAGTCATCCATGAAGACCTCTAGAAACTTTTGTTCCATGTCTGAGAAGATTCCCATCATGTATAGTTGGAAGGCTCCAGGGGCATTGCATAGACCTAAGGGATGTGTTTGAAAGAAATGGTGCCGAATAGACATGTGAATGTAGTATTCCCTTAAACCTCTAGGGATACCTCAATTTTATTATACCCCAAGTACCCATCTATGAAATAGTAGATAGAGTGACCTACGAATCTCTCAAGGACAAGGTCAATCAATGTTAAGGGGAAATGGTCATTCTTGGTAAATGAATTTATCTTCCTATTGTCTATGTAGACTCTCCAGCAACTACACACTGTTGTTGGAAGAATATCTCCATCTTTTTTTGTTATCACTGAGATTCCAACCTTATTTGGAACCACTAGGATTGGGCTGACCCACTCACTCTTAGATATGAGATATATTATACCAAATTTTAACAATTTTAGAAGTTCTTTTCTCACTACATACATTAGATTAGGATTCATTCGTCATTGAGGTTGACATCATGGCTTTGAATCAAATTTCATAATAATCTTATGTGTCCCAATATGTGGGAAAATCCCTGGAATATTAGACCGGGTCCAACCAATGGATTTATAATGTTTGCTAAGGAAATATAGAAGCATCCTCTCAGGATTGGCTTCAAGGGAAGAAGAAATGACAAAAGTATGTGTTTGATTGTCCCCGAAGAAGGAATACTTGAGTGTAGTGGGAAGTTCCTTCAATTAAAGATCAGGTTGGTTCAGAATTTCAGCAGAATATTGGGACATTGGATCAAGATCAATTTTGTTTTCTAAAGTTATAGATAGAATATAATCCCAATGTGTAAAAGTTTCGGCTACAATATTGGTTTTATTAGATTTAGGGAAGGATGTTTGATTGGTCTCTATGAAAGTGGTTTTATGAAAGGATTCACTGATTGTTGGGCCTATGACTTCATCATAAGAGCAATTTAAAAATTATTTGTTCTAAGGATACATACTTCCTTCATGTGAACAAAGAAAATCAATCTCACCTAGACTTTAACATCAATTAAATATTCCTTGATGTTCTATGGATTCATTATCAAAGCTTCTTATCATGTTTACATCATGAATATCCTCTTCATCCCCTATTTGTGATCCTTCATAATAGATGTTCAAGTCTAGACTATTGTTTCCAAAGGTGATGGTAATGATTCCATTTCGAACTAGGATAACAGAGTTGACTGTTTCAAGTAAATGATGACCAATGATGATTTGGGTATGTTTCTTATTTTTTATGTTTGGTTGGTTTTCAAGGACAATTATGTCAGAAGGGTAGATGATGTTTTTAACGCTCAACAGAACATCCTCAAAAATACCATTTGGAAAACTTATGCTAAGATCAACAAGTTGAAGCGTGATAGATGTGGGTTGGAGATCTTTTAGTCCTAACTGGAAGTACACAGCATAGGGGATGAGATTGACACTAGCACCTAGATTACACAAGGCCATGAAAACTTTTCTCTCTCTTAGTTCAATATTGATGTAAGGGAAAACCAGGTCTTTCAACATAGGAGGAAGGGTCCCTTGAATGGTGGTACTCACATTAGTATCCAAAAGGACATGGTTTTTATGTGATAATTTTATTTTTAAAGTGCACAAGTCCTTAAAGTACTTTGAGTAGGAAGGTATGGTTTGGATTGCATTGAGGAGTGTAATGTTTAACTTGACTTGTGAGAATATTTCCGTCAATGGTTCACTCAATTCAGGATTGGTTTTCCCTCTCATGCATTGAGGAAATTATGCAGGTTTTTGGGTTGTTTGTTGAAGGATTGTTACATTCACATTTTTATTAGTTACCTTATATTGATCGTGTGGTTTATTTGAATTTTCATTAGAGTTTTATTCTTCACATGGTTTCTGACTTAGTTTTTCATGTTTCACAATTGATTTTCCACTTCTTAAAACTGTAACAACCTTCAGTTGTTCATGAGTTGTTTGAGGGCAACCTAACTCTCCCCTTACTGTATTTTGTGGAATGGAATGTGTAGGCATGAGTGCCTTTCCAGCTATAATGGTTTTATGTTCATGTTTTAGGTAAGGGACATTCGAGTTCATCCTTTCCATTTGTTTACACAGTTGTTCTAGTTTTCATTGTGGAAATGTTTGGGTTGGTGCTTGAGAAGATTGGTTTATCCTAGGGGGTTATTTTGAAGGTGTGATTTTCAATTGAAAATGTAATGGTGGATGTTGGTATTGGATTGGTTGTGCTTGGAATTAGTTATGGGATTGGTAGTTCTGATGGGTGTAAAGATTTTTTCCATGTGGTTGGCTAGGTTGTTGGTTATCTTTCTATCAGAAGCCTGGGTGGTCATTACACCTTGGGTTGAAGATTTTTTGGTATTGAGGCTTTTGAATGTTCAATGCATTTACATCTCTTGGGGGTCCTCTTAAAAGAAAATCCTTGGTGGATGGAATGGTTGGGGAGTTGTCTGTCTTATGGTCAGGTTTTTCACAAATTGTGCAAATAGGGTCTATCATTAGGATTTCATGGACTTTCTTAAGGTCTATCTCTTCAAGATACATAGAGATTGCAATGATTTTAGACCTAAACATTTCCTCTTCTATAATTGAATTAATTCCAGTAGTTTTTTATGGATTTTCAGAATAAGGTGAAGCTCCCCATGTTTGGTTTCATTCAGCATGGCTTCTAGATACTCGTAAGCATCGTTAGTGGATTTGTTTTTAATGTTTTCATTACACATCCTATCAATGAATTGTTTAATTCCCATACCCAACCATTCCAAAAAATTCTCACATGTTCATGTATAGAAAAACCATAATGTGGAACCATGTTTAGGGTGTCTTTGAACCTCTTCCATGTTTCATAGATTGAATCCCTCTTTTTCAAAAGAGTTTTCAATTCACTTTTTAAGTGAATTTGTTTTGTGATGATTGAAGTATTTTTTGTAGAGTTATCCTTCCAATTGGTCCCATGGCTGGATTGATGCATGTCTCAAGTTTTTAGCCCATTTTTATCTCAATCCTTAAATTAAAAAGGAAAAATACTCATCTTAGATGATTCTAGTTGATGTGGGGGACACATGGTTTCTACAATGTCCTTGAACTCCTTAACATGATGGTAGGGCATCTCAGACTTCATCCCGTGAAAGGTGGAAGGTGGTTTAGGACATGGGGTATAAATATGTAATTGGTATCTCCTAGGTAATTGTGTCTAAATCATGAGAGGGTATTGGTCCAAGCTAGATTGAGGTAGTCATTCATGGTTTGATTGACTACATTCCATATGTTTGGAGCCTCTTGATTTTGGTTTCTCATTTGATTTATCCCATGAATTAAAATTTGATTTCGTAGAAGAACCTCCATCAGAATTTATTCTATTATTGATTTTAGAGTATCAAGATGATTAGGATCTATCAAAAACAATCCCCTAGGTTCACTGGACTCTCCTATCCTAGGACTTTCCTCCCTAACTAGTCTGTTTGAATTATCGCGGGTGTTGGCGGACATGCACCAAAAAGCAAATAAGTGGAAATGGGACAAGATAAGAGAACCTAGGTAAGAATTGTTGAATGTGGGTGAGGAAAAACTATTTTGGTCTAAGGTAATTACTTGGTCCCCAGAAAGAACACAAAAATTTGATACACCCTCAAATTTACCCATGAGATGAACACAGAATGGTCCATGTATTCTAGCTTGGGTTATCAAATCCACTGAGACCTATGAAGATACCTAAGATACACAACCTATGAGATAGATTTTCGGCTATGAAGTGGCCAACATGGTTTTGAATTTAGATGTTTTTAAAGAACACTAAGAAACCTAAGTGAATTTCATTTAATGAAAATTGTTTGATCTTAGGATTATTCTCATGGTGGATTGAATGAATTTTACTTGTTTAGAATATTTTTTTTATTAATTGTCAATGAATCCATTATTTAAAATAACACTACCTTCATCATTTTCTTGTTTGTTTCTAACTAAACTAAATTACTAATACCCTACACACTTTTATAACCAAATTCATGATCTCTACAAGGTATATGGTAATTTTAGTATTTGGATTTAGCATCTTCAAACACAATCAAGTTGAAGAGTTGAAATAACAAATGAATGCAATTCTTAAATTAATTAGAAAATTAAAAACAAATCATTTGTAAAATAACATTAAATCCATCCTTTTCACCTTCCTACAATCAACCAATTAAAGGGTTATCCCTACATTAATGGTATATTCTCAATATTTGGTGGAAGATTTTCTATATGAATTGGATTGAAGAAATTAAAACTGCAGAAATAATGAGCACTCCTCCGTGTGTCTGAAAGTAATTCACACCAATGTGTGAACTAATTCACCAAAACACATAGATATCATTGGGCTTTGTTATTATAAAGTTTTAATGAATTAAATGGAAAAAATATAAGAAAAATATGTTGATTATGAACATTGAAATACAGAAAAGAAACATACATGGAAATTGAAAACATTACAAAAGAACATTGGCATAATAACATTACATCAAAAAACAAGAGATATCCCTTCCCCCTCACCACCAATACATTAAATAGAAAATTTATATACCTTATGAAAATCATCAATAAATTTATTTCCCATTATTCAATTAATTTAGGACTTAAGGTGGTGGAAGGTAGTGGAGAAATTGATTTCCTCCTAAACTTTTTATCCTCCTTGTCTCCCCTGAAATGATCATCCTGTATGGGCAAGAATATCACCGAATATCAGAAGGACAAAAAAGCATCATTTTTATCCCTAGATGTCTTCTATATGTTGATAAAATGTGGGCCTATTTGGAGTTTCAGATCGGTGGTTTTGGTCGATTTAGTGGAATAACATTTCGAGCCGCAGATTATGGCCCAGATTTTGATATTCTATTTGGGGCACCTGAATAACCACCTTGGAAGCCTAATTAGCACTATATCCTGAAGAATTATTTGTTTTAAAACATTTTTTATATAATCCCTCTAATTTTTCGGTTCATTGGTCCAATATTGTGGTTCCCACACTCTCAACAGTTGGCTGGTGTCCAATATGCCTTCTCCAGAATTGATTCCTTTCATCACCAAATATGTCCATCACCCTTTATGAATCCTCCATTGATCCCTGAATAAGAAATGTTCATATTGAAGTGTAGATACATTTTCTAAAATATCAAATTAATATATGGATAATTAAATTCCTTAAAATCATATGAATCATTGAGCCTAAATTGGTGTACATTATGCATGAGGTGCACAAATGATGAGAATGGACGTTCAAAATTAAAAGCCACTAACTCAAGAAAATAAGATCAAAAATGAACATTTAATACCATTATAATGTAATTAACATATGTTTTTTGATTGGATAATCATGAATCACATGATACATTACCACCATTAAAAAATTTCATAGA
The DNA here is from genome assembly GCA_963277665.1 of Viscum album. Taxonomy (NCBI): domain Eukaryota; kingdom Viridiplantae; phylum Streptophyta; class Magnoliopsida; order Santalales; family Viscaceae; genus Viscum; species Viscum album. Next base: position 282,366,426 of record OY728153.1, on the reverse strand, counting down.
TTTCTATCACAACTCATCACCTGGATTCTCTGATTGAATGAACTCCCAAAGAGAATGTGTCAGCTGCATGATGTCAAGAATGAACCTCCATTATGCTCCTTGGTCTCTAGAAGCATCTGGGTAAAAAAGACTCATCAAATTCCACTCATCATTGGTCCTTTTCAAGGGTTTCACTGTCACTTTCCAGTTCAAATCATATAAAACAACATTCCACTTTTTTGGAGTATACACGATATCTGAATCGAACCTCTGAATGTACTCAGCCCAATGATGTTTCCACAAATATAAATCTTTTTGGGACAAAATTGAATGAAAACTATTATGATCCAAACAAACTGATAAATTATCCCCAAAATGACAATTAATCTACATCTTTAAGGCAGGCATCACCACTGATAACTCTAGGTCATGGGTTGGGTAATTCATTTTGTGTGGTCGAAGTTGGTGAGAACTATAAGCCACCATATGGCCATCCTACATCAACAAAAAACCAACATCCTTACATAAATCATCAAAAATGACCACATATCCCTCTCTTGATTCTAGAAATACTAAAATAGGTAATATAGTCACACACCAGTAAAACTCATCAAAGGATGCTCGACAATGTAGACCTCATTAGAACTTGACAAACTTTTCGGTGATAACTATCATGGATTAATCCATCCATGAGAAATCTTGAATGAACCACCTATAATAACCTACTAGCACAAAAATTTTACTGATTTCAAACAAAGTCATCCACTACAACCATGATATAACTACATTAATGTTCTCTAGGTCTACCGAAACCCCTTGTTCCAAGATCACATAGCCCAGAAAAATCACTTCCCTGATCCATATGGTGCACTAAGAATAATTATCATAATGATGATGATCCTGAAGAGTTCCAACATGATCCAAAAATTCCAATCATGATCCTCCATAGTAATAGGGTAGACCAAGATATCATCTATGAATTCCAAAATAAGATTCAAGATATGGATGGAATGCCATTTTCATAAGTTCTATGAAGATAACTATATCATTCATCAATCTGAATGGCATGATCAAGTACTCAAAATGGTTGTACATACATCAGAAGGCTGTTTTTGGAACATCTGTCTCTCTAACCTTAAACTAGTGATACCCAAAATGTAGATCAATCTTGTGGAACCATCTTGGCCATAATTGTTGATCAAAAAGGCCATCAATAAAAGGGAAGGGATAAATTTTCTTAATTTTCACTTTATTCTAATTTTCGTAATCAATGGACAATATGAGAGGTCCATCAGCCTTTTTGCATATAGAATTAGGGCGGCCCATGGTGAGATGCTAAATAAAATGAATTATTTGGAATCCAAATCATCTTGGTCTACCATTAATTCCCTAAACTTTATGGGACCTTATGGAATGAGGGAATATATTTAATCGATGTTACCATCGCCAAATCAATAGTGAACTCCACATCCCGCTCTAGAGGAAAACCTGAAAATATTCTAGAAAAACCTCCAGGAACTCATCCACCATAGGTGGTAATCTACTATCAGAAGCACAACTACTATCATATATCTTGAGTGATGAGATATGAAAAATGAGATTTCCCAACTCTGAATGTGGAGGTTTATCACTACCCGACTAAGGATTCACATGCCTTAAAAAATATTGTTACTATAACTAGGATCCACAAAACTCACTTGTTGCCAATAACAATTGATGTGAATCAAAAAAACACAATCCACTCCATAACAATGATTTCATCAAAGAGAAACATCTCTAATACCATAAGATCCCATTCTTATCCGACCCTTGACATGGTGAGTGCACAAAACGGACACCATAAACCCTGCTCTAACTTCTTACCAAGAAGCGTTACCAAAACCATCACATAAAACGTACGATCTATTTAAAACATTCACACAATAATAGGGAATTCTAAAATAAATTAAAATGATGAACCAGTATCAAAGAAATCAAAAACCAAATATGATGCAATAATAATGGTAACTAAAACTATCACAGTACATACATCTAATTCCACTAGTTCTCATTCCACTACATAAAGCTATCTAATCTTAGTCTGAGCCTAAGAATGACCACTATCCTACAGATCTACCCTAAACTGAATCTGCCCAGAATATGATCCATCCTTACCGCCACAACCTCCAAACTAATATTTTGTTGTCTTTGATGGTTCTGGATGATCTATCATCATCTTTGAAGCCAAAAATCAAACACCACTCTAATAGGGCCATTATACTTTGAAAAATCACAACAAGGTCCCCATATCTATATATTAGGAACATGGTCTGAGTGGAGATGAACATTTAGGTCACACATTCCCTATAACCCCACATTAATAGCACAAAACTAATCTAGAATCTGAATCTATGAATGACGACAACTGGGAAGGATGTCCTTAACTACCACCTCCCTTGTTCCCCTACTCATCCCACTTCTATTTCATCTCATATGAACCCCCACTTCCCACAGTTAAAACTGCACTAGAGAAACTGGATCTTCTTCCACGATCAAACACCTCAATATACATCATTATCTTGAACAAGAATACCTGACAATATATTTCCGGTTTCAACACCATATCAAACTTTTGAGCCTTCATCATCTCATTAGAAACGTTCTCCAATGACTACTGAACTAGCTCTGTAAAGTGGATGTCATATTCTATTATAGGATGATACCCTTGGATGAGCTCCAAAAACACATAGGATATAAAAAAGGAAAAGATCTCAAGATTTTAATTCTCATTGAAGACAACCTTGAATACTTGTCCGCTCATATGCTCATACATTCCATTTTCACCGCTGAGTCCCACCACTATTGACTTGGAACGTCCAATATAATTGAAGCATACATTACTCTAAACACCTTAATAGTATCACAAAAATCAAACAAACTCTTTATCATTAGGATCCACTCATATAATTCCTGAGGTTCTATGTTGCCTTGAAAATAAGGAGGTATTTTCTTGTGAAACCCCCGAAATTTATCCTCTTCAAGACGTAGGTCGTCTTCAATTAAATGAGAAGTGTTAGAGCCCACTAATTTTCCCAAAGCATGGATAGCCCAAACCATAGCTTCCAGTAACCTATGATCAATTGGTGATGGAGAACTCTCTCCAACCTCTTCCCTTTGCTGCACAAGGGGTATTTTGGGAGGTATCTCGATACATTAAGCAAAAAAGCAAGGAAACCACATTAATACACTATTCTAAAGAAAATCATCAATAACAAAAAATATCAAACAATTTAATAAATCATAACAAACAATATCAATCACACTAACAAGCCATCTGTACTACTCCACCCACATCCAATGTCCAAATAGAGTCTATAACAAGTAAGTATCACCTAGTGGAGAAGTAAAACCAAATACCAACATCCCATGGAAACTCGAGTCTGATTGTGAGGTGTACTTGTTAGTCACCCTACTCGCAACCCAATCCTCAAGTTCCAATAATCCTAACACCATTCTATAAAGAATGTTTCCCATCTAACTTGACCCAAAAAAAGTGTTACCTACTATGAAAACATTTTTTTCAAAAAAATTACGTCTTCCATCCAACATGATACCTAGTTCAGTCTGTGGAATAGAAAAAGAGAATTCATGATCCCCAAAGGCTAGTAATTATTTTCTGGGTATCATCAATATGCATTGGGAATGATTTCACCCATTTATAAAAGAGTAAAAAAATAGAAATAAACATCACAATAATAGATTACCAAATCAAAATGATGAATAATAATGATTAGATTCATTGTTTACAATTTTAATCAAACCCCAAAGAACTATAATAATATGGGAATGAAAAAGAATCCCAAAAACATCTATTAAACAAGAGTAGAATCACCCCAAAGTCAGCACCACCAACACCTATAGGATAGGGAACTCTATCTACTAGATCCACAATCACCACAATATATCTTACCTTTTCATGGGACGTACAATAAAAAAGTCTACATTAATCAAAATATGTATGTAGGTTGTGAGATAAATCCTAGTATGATCCCATCTAAAAGAAATGATTCCATGATATAACATCAAAATGAAATTCAACATGCCCATTTCCTTTAAAACATTTGAAACATTTCTAAGAACCCATTTTAAGGAATACATTCGTAATAAGAAATTTTTAAACGATGTCTATTTTAAAAAATAATAATATTTCTTAAAATATAAATGTACATAATGTCCACCATATTTCGATAGCTAATACTATACACATATGAATCATTCCACAAGAGAGATCCATGGATAAATTTCTATAGGTATCAATCACTAGTGGGACTCTAGAAACCTTAAACCTGTGTGATCAAAATTATCTACTAAACTACCAATAACATCATTGTGCATGAGTCATTATAGGGGAATGTATTCCAAGGTCTAGTAGTCTCCAAAAAAGTGTTCCCATGCACAATCCACTAGGGGGAATGCATCTCAACGTCCAGTGGTCTCTAATCATATAATATGTTTTTCTAGTGATGTAATCATTAATATTTCTAGAAGAATATGAGCCTCGACCACTTACTCATCTAGAATACTCCTTATAGTTCAACTATCTAGATAACCATAATTCCCTTTGTTCTCTAGTTCAATATCACATAATACAAAAATCACCACTTACACATAAATATTCAATAACTCAAAATTACACAATTAAATCAACAATTTCCATAACAAAATCATTTTTATATTCCCTTCACACTAAATAAAATTATTATGATATTCATTTTTGAAACACAACAAGGATGACTCATGTGAAATCATATTACATTAAATAGGTTAATCCCCTTTCAAGATCACATTCACATCAAAATCATTTTCAAAACATTCGTGACAATTTCAAGACACGTCAAATGTGCACAACATGTTATTGAATAAAAAAATCATTTCACTTGAATAACACACTATTAACACATTTAAATCTTTAAATATGTTTGAAATCACATTTTCACCTTTCAAACACTGCATAGAACATATTCAAGAAACCCCATAATAATTAATATGAGGAATAAAACTACTTTTATTTCAAAAATCTATTTCCAACACATGTGCATCTAATTACATTTCAAAAACATGTTTTTTACCCACAAATAATCCATTGAATACACATAAACACCCTTGAAAATATATCAAAATAATATATTAATTTTAAATAATAGAACCACCAATATTTCACTTGTAAAATTTTTAAAAAATTTGTGAAACCACAATGACACCTCCATAAGACCCTAATAAGGCAAAATTGAACATAAATAATCTATATTTCACCAACCAAATTAAGATCAAACACTCTTTAGTTTATAAACCATGATAGAAAATAAAAACCCTAAAATATGGAACAAGAACCCTAAAATGGGACAAATATATAGGAAATTGACTTAATGGATGTTTCCTTTAATAATAATTGTCAAACCCACCAAAGGACTCAGGTTACAAGGCATCAATAAAGCATTGAGGAGTCTCCCATGGTTGGAAATCATGAATAGTCCATATGAGAAGTATTTAGGGTTATAAATAATAAAAGGAAAGAAATAAATTTTATTATTTTTAATGACCGAAATAGGCTACATGGTTATCTCACACGGTATAAAAACTGGATGGTAATCATGCGCCCATCTCTATCCAAGTGGAAAAACTGCACAGTTAGCCTACATGGTTGGAAAAATGTGTTCCGACCGTGTAATATCCACTATCCAAAATGACATTCGTCCACACAGTATCCTAGACAAGGGAAAACAGTTTCCCCTAGTTGTATGCCAATCATACACCACCCTTAGTCAAACAATGTTTCTCTATTTTTACATAAATTTCAAGGGGAAATATGGGGAAAATGCAAGACCAAAATAAATAAAATAATTACCTCAAAACTAAAACATTTCTGTGAAATTATAGTCAGTATTTTCGATCTCTGTGGTGTTGGATGGATATCAATCAATGTTCCTTGGTTGGACTGATCTTGGTTCAAGAGCTGAAAAAAATATTATTTTATTCATTAGATAATATTGTTGGCCCGGAGTTGTCATAAGATTTACTAATAGTCGTTGTAGACCACTGGAATTTTCATTTAGTGGTGCAGTGTTCTTGAATGTTTCTCATTGTTTAGGTTATTAATGTCCAGATATTTAACAAAAAATTTCTCCTAATTTTGCGCCACCTTTTGAGGTTTTTTATTAGGTGGGGAAAGTGGATAATCGTTTATCACTACCTCCTCATCTGACATAAATAAAAAACATTTTCCAATTATTTCAACTATATATGTATATTTAGGATCCATCATATATTCTGTGTTGGAGTGATCATGAAACTGAGCCTAATTTATTTGTGACAGACCATCCGACCAGGAACATTGATTCAGATACAAAGGTACCTCATGGGAGCATAACGCCAATGTATTCAGTGCTATGGTAGCACGGTTTTGATTGTCATGAGAGATGGTAGAGGAAGACACTAATGAGGGAGTAGTGGTCTCATGTTTTTCATAATGAATCTTCATGATAGGATTTTTGGGGATAAAGTGTTTCTATTGGGGGGAGGTAATAAAATCATATTACTTGTTTTAGGTATTCATGCATCCCTCTTTTGATCATGTTTTTTTGGGTTTTGTTCATGGGTTCTTTGGGTGATATTTTAGAAATTATAAAATTTTCTAGGTAGTTCATGGTTGGTATAAGATTTTACCAATCCTTGTAACCTCCCAATGGAAATTGTGAAAACCTAAATATTTATGTTTTGCATGACTAGTGTATAGTTTGGAAAATTGTTCTCCCACCTAGTCAAAATTGTGCACCTAGGAAAAAAGGGATGCACGATTAGGGTGCACTATTTGTTTATCCATGAAAATCTAGTTAAGACACCATGCATACATGATTTTTTAATCTAAAAAATATTTTTGAAAATCCAAAAAAACTCAATATAAGTTTCTGATAGGCCTATATAACCCCAAATCATTTTCTTCTCCCTTGGAAGCTCTCAATATATGAATTTTGGACCCTCTACATCAATCTCTATGTAAATAGAATCTATGAGAATGATTTTTGATCTCCTCCTAGTATGTTTCTTTTTCTCATTCTCTTTCTAAAACTCCCTCCTCTTTCCTCCCAAGGGTATTTATATATCTCCATGTTGTTGGCGGATCTAATAAATTGTCATTAGGATCATGAATATAGGTTTGATTCTTTGATCCTTTTTGTCATCATTCTTCATTGGAGTTTCCCAATGATGGATATGTGTTTAGAGATCCCAAGTTCATGAAGTAGGTGGTTTGATTTTGATGGTAAATTTTTATAAACCCTATATTTATTAATTTTAATTGAATTAATTTATTTAAATTAAATTGTTTCATTTGAGTTTAAATTTCATTCGATTCCATAATTAAAAACCCAATTTTATTGAATTTTGGGATTTGGATTCAATTTTTCAAAAAATTCTTAAAAAAACCAATTCCATTGAATTTGGGTGTGTTTGGGAAATTGATGGAAAATTGTGGAAATTAAATTGTTGAATTTAGATTGAGAAATTTATTTGGAGAAATTGATATCAAATTGAATTTGAGGAAAATGGATTAAAATGTCTTTTTGGGAACCAAGTGGTTTTATTTTATAAAAAGTTATTATTTGATTAAAAATATATGTGTTGGTTATTTAATGGAAATTGGAATATTCGAAATGAAAAAATGGAATAAATTTTATTCTAAAATTTTTTAAAATAGTTTTATTATAATTGATTGTATTAGATCACATGAAAGCCTATGTAGTTAGTGAGTTCTTCAGGATATCAATCTATTGATGATTTAAAACACTAACAATGCATATGTTGTATGTCATATCACAAATAGAATGGTAACAGGTTCCCCTTTGGCCAGTGTCATGTGTACATGTGTACAAATATTTTCCTAATAACTATTTTACTGTGAGAGAGTCCCACTGCATATAACTATCATAGATTATTGAAGATAACCATTTTTCTCTTTGTTAATATGTGAAATGAATTCAATTTTGTTTTAATTATTTTACAAGTGCCTCTAGAATTTATATAAACTATTTTATAAAAATATTTATTAATTCATTATCTAATAGTAATTCCACCATTTTAATTGTAAATAACGAATTTTTTAAATATTGTTTTGAAATATCATGCCTATTTATTTAAAATTGAAATATTTATTTTGTAAATAAAATGTTGGCATCTTATTAAAGAATCCTTGGTGAGACCCTACTGGGATTTCAGCTCACACCCTACATGTGCCTTAGGATGATTAAAGATTATCTTATACTAGGTTCAAGAAAGGGTAATGTGTCACATAGAGGTGGTTTCATTTGTTGATCCTAGTGGTTGTCGAGTTATATCCATTGGGACTTGGGGTCTTATCCTGTTTTTCAGGTACATGTGGTTTAACTTTGGGTTTTTTTATACCTGATTGACTTATGTTATAGTTAACCCTATGGAGCTTTCCTTGTATGTATAATGACTATTTTATCTCACTTATATTGTGTTTTGGACTTATTTTTCCCCACTTTTACTTTTTTAAGATGTATGGTGACAGTATCTAACCCATGGGGAATGGGAATTCCCTTCAGTCTATGCCCGGACCGGCTTAGTTATCGATGTACTAGGGTACACAGGATGGGTTGTCATAATAAATGTATCATAAAATAAATAAATAATTTTATATAATTATATGAAAAAATATATCAATAATATATATATATATTTATTCATAAAATATCTTGTAAAATAATATGTAATAGTGGTGAGGTCGTTCATTATGTAGAAGGTGGGAAGCAGGTCAAATCTCACAGTCATGCTTGGTTGAGTAGTTTGTTGGAAATAAATATTATCACTCATAAATGGGTTCTATGTTATGTATCATGAATATATATATATGTCTGTGTGTGTAAACAAATTTATTTAAGAAAATCTTGATATTTTCTATAGGTTCTATTACACAGAACATCGAAAAAAATGAGTTATTAAACATATTAAGATAAAATTAAAAGTTATAAATATAACCATTATAGTGTAGCCTTTATGTTTGTGGGTATCAATTGGGATAGTATAATTATAAAATATATATTGAAATATAAAATGGTAATGAAATGATAAAATTCAAATAGAATATCTAAATTAATAATAAAACCATTTTATGAATATAAATATATTTTACTCAAAATTATTTCTTTTTTGTTATTCATTTGATTATATTATGAAATAATATTGATTTTAATTAAATTTATGGATAATATATGATATAAAATAATTTCAAATTCATTCAATAGTTTTTACTTGTCATGTAATATATTTATTTTATGCTTAAATGAAACATTTTCATAAAATTGATTTATGTATATAAATATTAAAATTGATTTTTATTACTTTTAAAAATGAATTAGATAAAGGTATTTTCATAATTGTATTCAAAATTATAAAATTGGTTAATGATTTCAATTTCATTTCTAAGGCTAAATTTAAATTACCAAGGTAAATATTAGTAAACATGGTAAAATGGTTATTTTTCAAAGGTTGATAATTTTCTAAATATTCCATGTTTTTAAATTAAATAAACTTTTAAGAAAAATATTTGATTCTTAACCATATATAAAAATAATATTAGACTATTTTAATTTGTTATTAATGTTAAAAATGTTTATGAACACTTAATAATTAAAATGACATGTTTCAATAATAAACAAATTTATCTACAAATTATACGTTTTAAATTAAAAAAAATTATAAAATTTTGAAATAAAAATATACTATATATAGTCTGAATTTGGATTCATCACAAGTAGATTTGGTTATATGAGTCATGTTATATTTTTATAAAAAAATATAATTACCATGGTCAATTTTTAATCAAGATTTATAAGTGTTAAATTTGGTAATATAATATATATCAAATTTTTAGAATTAAAACTAAAACATGGAACTTCTAGAATACATTTATTCAGTTATAAATCTAAATCTAATTTTTTTCCGAAATTCCCCCACCCAACTCGCCTAAACCTCCTGAAATTCCATTTGTACTAATTACTTAACATTATTTTTGTGGGATTTTTTAAACCTTTTCAGGTTTAAAAGGAGTTCTATTTGGCCCAAATCACGCCACATATCAAGTTATAAATTCTAAAAAACTTTTTCCCACTTCACATAGACTAGATTCACATTAAAACATTTCTACACCATAGTCTTATAAAAGTTTGTAAAGTCCTTCATTTCCAAAAAAATTATCAAGAGATTATCTAAACTCTCAACATGAGGATTATTTACAATTTACCAGCCTTTATTTATCCTTCTTGCCCACCATTATACAAACCATTTATAACCATATTTATATAATGAAATGAGTAGAAATAATATACAGTATTATTTTTATATTGATGGTATAACCATTATCAATTCCTCACATATGCATTTAATAAAAATTAAAATGTTTCCCATGAGAATGTGTGAACTACTATATCCGTGAACGATGTGCTTCATTTTTTATTACCACATTTTTAGGATGGATCTAGAAATGGTATTAGTGAATATATATGTTATAAATTAAATGATATATATATATATATATACTAATTTTTTTGAAATAATTTTATCTACAATAAATCATTGTAATACTAACCGCCTAAAATGAACAAACCATGATGAAGAACAATTAATTTTTTATAAGAGAATTACAATATTTTTGTTCACCTTATTCTTATAAATAGTATTAATTATGATTTCTAATATTAATAAAATCAATTTAATGTCATTAATTTTTTTTATTATGATAATATAACAAAATAATCTATTTTGTAGTTATACTTATGCCAAAATTATATCACGTTATTGGTTGGGTATATTTATCCACCTATATGAACAATGCTATAAATATCCATTAAGGATGGATATAAAATTTTAATTAATCATAATATTTGATATTAATATGAAAAATTTATTTCTTTAAATGGTAATATAAATATTTAACTCATTAATTAATACACCACCATTAGTTCAATTAAAAACATTGAAATAAGTTCATTAGTGACTTTTTTATTGAGAACCAATACTAAATATCTCATAAACTGGTATTAGAAATATATATACCATCATGGAATACATATTATAGTATAATAAATAAAATATTAAGGGTGAAATTTGTAAAAATAATGATGACATATCATTACAACTAAACTGGAATAAAATGATTGCAATAACTAACTATCTATATCAAAATTGAAAATAACTAACTTATATACATCTATATTATGATTTTAAATAATGTTTATAAATATTAAAACATGTAAATAAGGATATAAAATAATTTATTATTATTCTTTTATATTTTAGGTTCGGGTGTCTCCTATGAAATGGGAAATAAATGTATGGGTTTCTTAACATCAATTATGAATCTTTAAAACATGTTATATTTTATGTGCCATTTTTTCATTAATATGGTTCTATTTTAATTTAAATTATTTTAAATTTTTTACAATATCATTCTTGTAATCCTTTGAAAAAAATAATAAATTACTTCCTTTCTTCATTTAACTTTTGATTCAAGTGCTACCAAATCTATAAGGGTTTTTGTTAACTCCATTTTTGGTTCATTGAGTTATGATTATTCTCCTTAAAATTCATTCTTATATGTTTCTAATATCAGTACCATTTAAATATTACACATTGAACTTTATATTATACCTTTAGGAAAACATAATTTTTATTCAAACCAACTTCATTAATTTTTTCACTTTCATCACAAAAAAGATAACTATGTTAAAAATAATTACAATCCTTCCCATGTAAAAATTTTTCCTTCCTTGTCCATGTTTTATATTCCATAAAATTTTCTCATTTTTATTATGGATCTAAATTATTTTTTATCTCATTTGACATTAACATTTCACATATTTTTTCCAATTGATGTTTTATTAATCTTTTTAGGACGTGATTATTCAATAAAGGTATTTTAAAATATTAAACTGGTTTTACTTCCATGATTTTTTGTTTTATATTACACTTCACATTTACCTTGTATATTTTATATGTATTTTAAATTATTTATTGTTTATTTATTTTTAAATGTAAATTGATCATAAGTTTTAAATTCATGTTTGGTAATATAACTTCTAAAAGTTACTCATTACTTCATATTTTCATGATTTTGAAAAAAAAAATGTATTCTAAAATATATTTTAATGCTTTATCATGTGAACACAATCTTACACATTTACTAACATTATTTTCAATGATTATTATTTCCATATTTAATAAAATTCCATATAAACCAAATTAATAATGATTTCAAATTTAAAAGGGTTATTTCCTGTTATTTTTTAAATTTATTTACCTGTAGACACTGAAAGGTATTTTTTCAATCAATTTCAACATATATGTTTTATTTCAATGATATTATTAAATTATACAATACAACTTCCATATCTAGATGGATTATGGTCATTTTTTATATTATCATCTAACCTATTTCTTTCTTAGTTTAATTAATCTTTGATGGAATTATGATTGATTCTACTATGTGGGAATCAGAACATGTACATGTTATGAATATGATGGTTGCACCATGATTATAATAAAAAACTAATTACCTTACAATAAATTACATTATTTATGGGATATATTTCGTCACATACATCCCAAATACATTTTTAGTTATATAGTTTTTTTGAGTTTGAAAATATGTTACAATAAAAATTGGATATTTCCACACATTGTTCATTTTTTCAATAAAAGACATGTTCTTTATAATGACACATTCTTCATTCAAGGAAACTCCCCTAACTATAACACTGACCTTTTTACATTCTTACTCATACTTAGGACCTTTGATAAACATTTGAAAATTTGGACGATAAAAACAAATATCATTAAGATTCATAAAATAAAGTAATTTATTTTTCTATTTGTAAAAGTGAAAAATTTATAAGAATGGTTTCCATTTCCTAATAAACATTTGAGATCAATTTTTTTCTGTTTTCTTTGGAAAAAATTAATTTTTAATAAATTTTATTATTTATTTTGTATAAAATAATCAGTGATAAGAATGAACATAAGGTCTCTTGGAAAACATTAAAAAATATGAATAAATTTCATTGAATAACAATCCTTTCACACTTTTATAAAGGTAAAAACATTCCTTAAAAGAAAAATATCATTTATTACCTTTTGAAATTGAAATTATTTCATTAAAACCCATTGAACGAATATCTTGTATATACCTTTAGACCTTATCCTTACATTAACCGTTATAATTGAATCACATAATTAGAAAATTTCAACATCTCTTTGTTGTAACATATCATCGTTAAACTCCATCGGTGTACATAATGCATCGGAAAACATTAACAGGATCAAAAAATATTATATATATATATAAATGTCACCAATCATTTATATAAAACCTACAAAGTCATAGCATGAATAAAAAATATATTGATTTCAATTTAAAATATAAAACTAAATTGAATTTTAATTTAATACAAAAAGTAATTACACTTTCATAAATCTCATAAAAATGAGAAGAAATGTCTATTTCCATATAAAAACATTATAAAAATAAACATTTATAAAATATTGAGAAAAAATATTTATATGAAAAAAGGCATAGAAAATTTTAAATAGATCATAAAATAAAATAATTGTCATGATATTGGGAAAATCCATTCCTTAAATAATGTTTAAAGAAAATATTATGTTTACACTTTAGTAATGAAAATAACAAATGACATGTATGTAAAATATTGAAAAGGATAAGTTTTAATACGTTGTAAAGAAAGTAAAGAAAATATTTTAAAATTACCATTATAGTTATTTTAATAATAAATAATAAAATTATTTAAAATATTTTAAAATTACATTTAAATAAGGGGAAATATGTGGAAGGAAATCTTCAATACAATATGTTTAAAAGGTATTCACAAACTTCAGGTCCTGATTTATTTTACTAATATTTTCCATGTCTAGAGTAATAAAATTTTATTAGTTTGTAAAATAAATAATAAACATTTTATTTTTAATAAATTAAAAATAATAATTATATTTCATTTTTACCATGTTTTATGTAATTACAAAAATTGTTAAATTGATATTTTCTTTTTTGAGGATGTTTGGTTTATAAGTCCTAGATGACTTTGGTAGATTGAATATTGTAAAAGGGATCATAGTTCCATAATTTTAAGATATAAATCATGATATAACTATAATTTTTAAATATTAAATACAATTTTATCATCATCTATGAAATATGATAAAAAAAATTGAATCACATTACTTCATTGGGGTAGCTGTCTGTACTTATACCTGAGTAACATTATAATTTTACAATGGATATAAAATTAATATAGTAATTAATATAATATGATTAATAAATAAATAAAATATCATATATATCATATATATTCATTTATAAATCATTTTAACCATCCCTGTAATGTGTTTTAGAAAAAAAATAAATTCGTGGAGGTGGTAGTCCATACATAACCATAAGAAATTTTTTATTTCCCATAGGATTGTAAAGGAGATTAATAAGTGTTATTTAATAAACATAATAAAATAAAATTATATATATTATACCTATTATATTATATCATATGTTTTATATAATATTTATAGGATTTGAATGAATAAATAAACATGAAAACACTCAGTTAATAGTTATACCTCTTCATTGAGAAATCTCTGATGGATTAAACATTATGACTTAAAGGTTGGTATTTTTGTAACAAGATAACTTATAGAAAATGAGTAGGAATTTTGGGAATGTATATTTTTAGTAATTGGTTGAGATAAATGGCTCAATATGTGCGAGTAGGAGAGGATATTAGGTACCCTCATATAATTCAAGTGGGAGGTAATCTTATAAATAAATGGAATATTAATATATAATATTTTTCTAACTCACATAAAATGTCTCCAAAGTTCTATATATTTTAATATAGTGAGATTAATTTATAAATAAATTCAATAAAAAATTTACAAGTTGGAGTGTCATTTTATACCTAATTTGATAGTTTAACCTTCTCATAAACCGTATCTAACAATAACCGTTGTAATAAATTTTTCAATCACTAAGGGTCATGAAAGTAGTTTTGAAAACATAAAGTTGGAAATAAATGAACAATTAATTATATTATAGGAATTTTAAAATCATTTTTAGTTGATATATGATTGTTTTGATTTTATAATTATATTAAAAAAAATATTTCAACTTTAAACACTATTTTATTTATTTTTTGGAACAACTCACATAATTTGAATTTTAACATATCAAGTCAACAATTGAATATGAATTTAAAACATTTAAAAATAACTTATAAATTAGAATTTTCAAATAAATTCTTCGAACACAAAAATTAAACAAAAAATTTTTACTTTTAATTTTTCTTAAAATAATTTACATCCTTTTTCTACTATAAATACAAGTAATGTTTCTGTATTATGTAATATTTAATATTAGTAATATCATAACTAAAAATTAAATATAAACAAAAATAATAAACATAATTTATTAATTTTAATTTTTATAAAATATATTAATTCATATATCATTTTTATCAATAATAATGTTATGAAAACATAATAAGTGAGAGAGTGTGACATTTTGTGATTAATTTTATGTCAAATTATATAAAGTCGGTAATCAAAGTCATGCTGTATAGAAATTAAATATTTTATAATATATGATGATAATTATAGAAATAATATATTAAAATTATAATTTATATGAGATTTTTTACAATATCACAATGTTTGAACCTAAATTAATATTTTTTTTATTTTATTGAGGTAACAAATTTTCACTGTTGGTACTATTTATTATCCAACAAAATGAATAAAAATAATCCATATATTTGAAATACAAAATTATAAATTTTAAATCACTTTTTAAAAATTAAAATTTTTGAATTTTTAGAAAAGTAATTTTTGTTTAACTTCAACAAACACAATAGAAGACTGTTTTTAGAAAATGCCTATTTTATATAAAAAAAGATTTTATACTGAAATTATGTATAATGTTTATTACCGTAGGATTATTTAAATTATTAATAATAAAATGAAATTTATTTTAGTTTAAAACAAACAAAAAAATGTAAAATATAATTACCATTATTAAATGATAATAAATGAATTTTTTTAATAAATATTTGTTTTCACTCTTCACCCAAAAATCATCTTTTCAATAAAATACCATGGTATTATTTTATGGTTATTTTCAAATGATTATGTTGAATTTGTTGAAAATTATATATAATATAATTTCTAAAAGTTGTATAAAATAATCATTATATTCATATACAAAAAGAAGTAAAACCATTTTTAATGAAAATATATTTTATAAGTATAAAATAAATATTTACACATTCATTATCTAGTAACCACTAATATATAAATGGTAAATTATTTTATTAAATATTTTATTGATAAATTTTATTTAAAATTATTCATTTATTGTGATGAACTTAATATTTTTTGATAAATAATGCTTTACATATATAAAATAGTTTCAGGAAAATTTTCTTCTTTAATATTAGGTCATCTTTTTTAAATTGAGTTCTTATTTACTAAGAATCAATATTTAAATTTTTATTAATGAATATATATATATATATATTATAATGTTTTTACTCCTTTTCATACCTACCAAACCAATATCTATGTAATAATTTTCAAATTAAAATTTAAAAAAATATTGTATATCATAGTTTGTTTTATTCTTAATAGTGCATGTGGTTCTTGTAATCATACATAATATTCTTTTTAATATAAAATATTTTGGTGTCGCATTATCCCATACTTAATAAAATTTCATCCTCATAAATTTAATTATATTTCCTCAAAATGAATTTATCATAATATAGTAATAAAATAATATATATATTTTATCATGAACATAAATTTCTAGGCCAAGACTATTAAAATTATTATTTCATATAAAAATCTGCATCCATAAGACTAATACATAATGTTTAGTTTCTAAAATTGTGCAGTTATAGTCAAGTGTTACATTCTACATTATACTTGATATATTTATTATATTATTTAACAATTGAGATTATGATTTTACAGAAATATATATAATTGATTTCATTACACTTCATAAGGGGAATTTCATCCTTCGATTTTTTCTTTAATCCTTTTCTACTTCTATATTATCTATTATTCAAGGAAATGAATATTCAAGAAGAATTTTTCATGCCTTAAGACCTAGAGTTAACATTCAAATGATCTTAAGATCCATTTAATTATGGAATATTATTCTTCATATTTTTATCCATTAACCAAAAACTAAAATGGTTATCACATGTTAAGATAATATCAAATATTATTAAATACTACATTAATCTCCAAATAATAATCAATAACACCAAAAGATCAACATAAATAATTTCAAAAATAAATATCTTTAATACACTTTAAAATATGACAGAAATAAACTAAATACCAAATATTATAATGGTTTGATCACATATTCTTCATAAATAAACATAATATTTATCTCTAAAAACATTAATCAATCCTAAATTCATAAACCAGTAATGTATATTCTGTAATCATATAATATCAAAAATTATTTAATCATTTCTTTAAACATGTTGAATCACAATAATGATATAATGAAATCATATATACTTCCAAAAGATAAACCATTCTTTATTTCTCAAATAAAATCATTGATTATCGAATAATATTTATAATTAATTTAATCATATAATGATTCCAATATAGTGAACTTATTCAAAAATAACATTAATAACTTATTCACCTATTTAATTTTCAATGCATTTTTTATCTATATGATAAATTATATGTTCCCAAAATGTGGTATATAATTTATCCCAATTAACCATAATTACCTAAATATCAAATATCATCCTAACCATGAATTTTATAAATACCATTCAACTTAAGTAAAAAAAATATAAAATCATTCTTCCAAAATTAACCTTCTCACTATAATATAATTTAATATTAAGAGTTAGATATACCTTAAAACATATTAAAACTCAATAAATATCTTCCAAGGTACTTCAATTACATAAACACACAAAATGGGTGTCAATTCCTTTAAATATATGATCAAACATATATATTTTAACCCTGTATGGTTACTAAAACCCTTCAATTATTCATACATGATAACTTCTTAAACTCTAAAAATATATAATCTCTTTCATTGAAACCAACTACAATAACCCATACATAATCATTTAATAAAATACTTTATTTTTCTGTATATTTAATCTATTACATCCCAAATAAAATTTCTGGTTTAGGTTTTTTGATAATTAGGAAATATGTTATATTAAAATGATTATATTTTAATAATGTTTCTATTATTCTACAAAACATTTTCTTTAAATATACACACATGCTTCATTCAAGGTAACTCTCATAACAATAACTATACATTTATTGATGTTCCAAATCATCCTTACACCCAATGAAAAACATTTTAAAACATTGGATGACCAATACAAAAATTAATAGGGTTCGTTAAATAAAAGAAACTCGTTGGTCCAATTATAGACATGGAAAATCATTAAGAAATGTTGCATTTTCTTAATAAACATTTGAACTCAAATATGAGTTTTATTTTCAACGAAAAAACATAATTGATCCGTATATTTCAAAAAATGTTAATATAAAATCATACAGTAAAAATAAAAAAATAAGTGTTTCATGGAAAAAATGAAAACTCCTGAATATCATTCCATGAAAATAATTCATTTAACCATTTTTTAAGTCCATAAACATTCATTAAAAACATGATAACATTTTCAAAAATTTTGAAATTAAAAAAATCCATTAAAGTATTTTGTTATAATTTAATATAGTTATATTTTTACATTAACCTTACATTAAACCATATGATAAATTATACAATAGAATTACTTAACAAGGTAATTCTCATATCTCTTATGAGTAACCTATAACTTGAAAACTCTATCTCTTAACCAAATGCATTTGAGATATATAATGGTTAACATCTCTTTAAAGCTATATCAAGCTCACCCATTATTGATATAAAACTTACAAGCACTATAAGATGAATAAAACACATATTAATATAAAATTTAACTATAAAAAACATTTTAATTTTAATTGATTCCCATAATTAATAATACTTTTTGTTATCTTATAAAATGAGAAAAAATTTCCATTTCTTTATTATCATATTTCAAAATAATGATTTTTAGTATATGGAGAAAATAATTTTATTTAAAAATAATAATTTAAAATGTAAAAGGAATCTATAAATCAAATAATGATTATGATGATCGGAAAATCTGCTCATTATATTAACTTTAAAATAATGATTCATTTTACACTTTGGGAAACAAATCAAAAATGGATTCAATGAAAAAAATTGATAAGGTTCTTTTTAAATCCTTTGTAAGGAAAGTAAAAAATATTTTAAAATTACATTTATCAAAAAATTAATCATAAATAATAAAATTCTACAAAAAATTAGAAGAAATTTTACATGGAGGAAAAAGATTTAGTAAGAAAAATGTTATACAATTTTTTAAAATAATGTGCAATGCCTAAAGTCGAGACTCATTTTATTGGTATGTAAACCCTATTTAGTAGTAAAAATATATTATTTTCCAACTATATTATGAATTTTTTTCATTTCTTTAATATTATTCCTTTTATATCATTTTTACCATGTTTTATATATTCACTAAAATGGTTAACTTCGTAAGAGGTATTTTGAGTTCATTTAGTTTATAAGTCCAAAATGAATTTGGTATGTTGAATATAGTCAATGGGATCATGGTAAAATCATCACAATATTATTAATAATAATAGAATAATTATTTTTATGTGGTAAATATAATTTTAGAACCATAAATGAACTTCAGAAAAGAAAAATGAATCACCTCACATCGTGGAGGTGGTAGTCACCATGTAAGCATGAGTGATGTTATAATTTTCCAACAGATGGAAATGTAATAATTTAAGTACTATATTATTTTCATGAATCATAATTATTTCATAAATATATTATAGATTCATTTAATCCATCATTTTAACCATCAATATTTTTTATTTATGAAAAAAACTAAACATCAATTCATGGTGGTGGTGGTGGTCCACACGTAAGCATGAGTGAAGTTTTCATTTCCAATAGGATGAAAAATGAGATTAATAAAGGTTTTTTTGTAACATAAAAAATTTTAATTTATGAATTATTTCAAAATATAATGTATATTATAAATAGTAACTAATGAGTTGAGGAATGTAAGTGGTGTTTTGAGAAGGAACTGACTTAGAAGTTGAAAACTAGCTATATGATAAGGTTCACGTTGTGAATGAATATTCAATACTTGAATGGATTATCTAAATATGAAGGTATTTTCATTCCCATATTTAAATTCCATTCATGGAGTGATTTTGTTTGAATTTGTGAATATGATTTGTAGGATTTTAAGGTGATAAGGCTTTATTTTTATCATATCCTATATCTTGATAATTGATGATGTGATTTTATAATTCATTATATAAATAGAGACTCTCATGTTAGATTTAATGATTTTAGAACCCATTCCATTATCATTCACCTCCCTCTTTATTCCCCATACAATATCTATTTTTTATATGATTTTGGGTGATCTAACTCTCTTTAGAATCCATTTTCATTAGATCTTCATGCACTAAATCTAAAGAAGATGGTTCTCCTTCTTATTGGTCTAATAAAATTGATGTATGTGGATCATAATGGGAGTACTCAATATATTTTTAACCATTGATGTTGTTTTCCTCTTGGAACATGACTTTATTGTTCTTACATGATTTAAAGGGGACAGTTTTAGGGATATTTGATGTGAAACATGTCTTAAGAGAATAATACTAACATTGAAGAATCACTATGCTTGAGGATGGAGTTATTTATCATATATTTAATATATGAGTGGTGTTTCATTTATGTTTTGGTGTGTGTGTGTGTTTATAAACTTTAATTCATATTCAAGATGTGATTTTCATGCATTGTGTGTACCCCTTTTAGACCGATGCTTGATACGATTCCTAGATTGATATGTGTTGGATATATGATTCCTTCTTGAGCTGACATGATTATGGATTCTCTTATTATAAAATTTTGTGTTACATGTGTAGTTTATCTGTTTAAAAATTATATAAAACAATTTAAACGTATGGGATAGTTGATCCCTTATATGGGGAGTGTATTAGATGTGATGCCATTCACTAGATCTGTGAGATTAGGTATATGCATGGTGTTTTCTTTATCAAAAGCTTTGGATGTGGTTGACACGTGGTGTTTGACTTTCCTCATATCCCTGATAGGATCAATATGCGTATTTAAGTTAAATGAAATAGTAATTACCACTTCAATAGGGGTATTAAAAAATGATTGGTTGTTTGGGTATGTCAGGAAAAACTATGACACTTTCCTTGGCATCGAGTTGAAGATTGAAGATTATGTTCTTTAGGACCGGACATATATGTTTATATCTATTACTAATTGATTTTTATTTTTGTATTGATTGTTACCATGGTATAAAATTTTATATATTGTGAATTTATATAACAGACCAGTTTATTGTGATCGACTGGCCTTTATAATAATAATTTACATCGACATATTTGTGTGTGTGAAGGATTTATGATTAGGGATCCAATGAAGAGAAAGGGCCCTCTGGTGGATAGATGAGTAGAAGCATATGATAGTGAAATGTGATGCTAGTTAGACTCCAAGAAATTGATGTTTTCGACCTTGTTACTTAGTTATTTTTCCCTATTCATTACTTTCATCCACAATATGTGGGTATCCTTTTTTGGATTGGATTTCATGTTTGACATGTCATATTATTATTGTATATTTTCATTACCTTATTATTGTTGATTCATTCATTTTTTTTCTCCAATAGTTCTTTATTTTTTTTAGTGTATAATCTCCCCATGATACCTCTCAGACCCTCACCACTAGTTGGTACCCTCTTGGGTACATGGACGCACACTTGATGTCATGTGGAACTCCAGCCCAACCCCAATGATTCAGATCAACCTGTTACAAAATTTTATTATAGGAATCACATATTTCCTCACCTATTTCATTTATTTTCCCTTTATTTATAACATGGTATACATGAGATAGTATATTTGGGACTCAGGTAGCGGAATTATGTTATTTTCATTCCACAACTATATAGTGGACCTATGTGTGGTTCATAAAGTGGGAGTGGTGTTCTTTTTGTTCATTGTTTCTATTGATTTATTCACCTAGTGAGACACACATGATGTTTATTTTATAATTTATAGATTATTTGTGATTATTTTAATCATTATTAGTTGTGTTGATTTATGTATAACATTCTTATCACTTTTATTAGATATGGTATAGTTATGAAAATTCCAATTCCAATTTTCTATTTGTGTTCTAGTGATACATTATTACATTTGTTTAATTTCTTGAACCTAAGAAGACTATTCTTATTGTTTATAAATATGGTTGTCACTAACATGTAGTTATTATTTACCATTCTTAGCCTTTCATAGTTCTTATGGGGTTGTACATTTTGTTTGTGGGTATCCTCGTTGGATAAGTTTCCTATAAAAATCCCTTACGTACCAATAAATATCTTATGTTATTAATCAATGAGAGATGTTATGGGAATTATAAATGTCTGTTTGAAATCAAAGACAATTCTTCCTTATAGAAGATTTATATGACCTCCTGGAGGGGCAAACCAGAACACTACCACATGGGAGAACACCCCTAGAGCACAACCAGTTATATAGGAGGGTGTAGCTAGTAATTATCATGTAGTTGTCCAAGTATTTTAGGATATAGAGTTGGTCTTTCTCGGACTCTTGTAGAAGGTACATTCTCAATGTTGGGGATCTCAATGTTCAATTATATATGTGACTAGTAGCTCTAGTATCCTCTATAATTCTAAGGCACTTGAGGCCCCTAGGATACTAAAGACTATATATAATATTTGGATAATATATTCATCTTGGTGGAGACTTTGAATGATAGGAACGTGAAACTTGTTTATTCTATACTCTAGGGACTAGATAGAAAATAGTGTGGTGTTATTAATTAGAAAGTAATATTTTATGGGATGACATGGGGAACATTAAAGGATAGCTTATTTGTGAAATAATTCCTTGATATATTATAACCTGATCATATTCAAGAGTTTAGGGAACTTTATTTTGGAATGATGTTGGTATCTATTTATTCAACACTATTTACCGAGATAGATGATTTTGCACCTATGTTGTCTTGAAAAGAATCTCAAAAGACCAAGAAGTTTGAGATTGTCCCTAAAACTCAGTTGAAGTATCAGTTGAAGAATATTGACATGATGAATTATGCATTGGTGGTTCATAAATAGGTAACTATTTAGAAGGGGTTGGTGGAATATAAATTTTCATGTATTCTTTTACTTTCCAGTAAACTAAATTTTGGATTTTACATTTCTTCCTCAATATTCAATTTTTATGTGTTTAGAAGGTAATTAGATGAAATTTTATAAGGTATTGGATGATATTTAGTGCAATTCAAGGGTCATTCAGCTTCCCCTTTGTGAGAATCTTCAACCAAGTGTTAAAAATAAGGGATGAAAGGGTATTATCTAAAATACTATCTAGAACCTCCCAAAATATTTCACATGTGTAGAGAATGATTACATATAATTGTGTTCAATGCAATATGGATCCCATATGGGATCAGTAAGCATTTTACAAGATGTCGAATGTGAGTTTTAGCGGTAGGTGTAGACTTTGTCGAGGTATGTGAATCAGGTGTCCCTTGAGCCTTAGGGTAGAGGTCACATATCCAACATAAGTAGAGTCTATGCAGCTAACTAGGCTCCACCCAATTATGAATATGAACCTTTGGCAGTTCTAGGTTTGGTCCTAATAAAATTTTCACTCTATATTTCTCTGCCTGATACAAGAGACTGCCATTCATTTATGCCTTCTCATGTTATTACTGGGTTGGAATTTTTAGTTAAATATATTTCAATGTTTCTCTCTATTGATAAACTATTGTTAAATAATGTATATCATATATATTTACCTAGAGTGTCCTATACAAATATCTGGCTAAGAGAATTATTTGGATTTCATGATTCTTGAAATGATTGTTTTCGATATAATATTTTGTATTGACAAACTGACTAGTTACTGTGCACATATATATTATTATTATAGATAAGTATTCATTAAAATTCTTATGGGAGATAATTATTTATTGACTTGAGAGTGGGATGGTGAAATAAGATGAGTGAAATCCAAACCTAATCAAATTAAAAACATCCTAGAATATGTGTTGGTAATGATCCTTTTTATAGAAAAGAGCAGAACTCCCTCCTCTTTTCCTCCTATGGTAGTCCTTTACCAACATTTATTTCCTAAATATTTATTTGGGTTACTGCAGGAAAGGCATATTGAGTATAATATTGAATTTTTTTCTTGGGACACAACAAATATCTATTCCAATTTACTATATATAAATAGTTGATTTTAGATCATTAAATGTGTAGTTAAAGGATATTGAATTAAATTGACCGGTCAAACCTACACTTCCCTATAGGGTTCTCTAGTTTTGTTAAAAAATAAGGTGGGCCATAGTATCTGGATTGTGTAGACTTCAAGAATTTAATTCACCTAACTATGAAGAACATGAAATCAATTAATATTATTGATATCCTATTTGATTTATCATGATGTGAAGGTTCTCAAAGATTGATCTATGGTTACGCTCACATTAATTTTGATATAGTGAGGTATAAATATCGAAGACAATGTTTATGAGTATATACATGTTTTATGAGTACATTATTGTGACTTTTTTATGATTAATTCTCTAACTATGTTCATGAATATCATGAATAGGTGTTTTCATACCTGATATGACTCCTCTATTGTTGTGTTTTTTATGACATCCTAATGTACTCAGAGACCCATAAATAAAATTATAGACCCCATGATATTGTGTTGAGAACACCTTATGTTCATTGGATTTATTCCAATCTCTCAAAATGTTACTTTCTTATACATGAAGTGAATTTACAAAGTCATATGATTTCTGATGTGGAAATTTCTATTAATATAGGGAAAGAATATGGTATTATTTCTTTGGTATATCTTAAGAACATGTTCATGATTTGGATATTACGTTGACCGATTGGGCACTATAGGTAGTTTATTTTGTACTTATACCATTTCAAAGGGCCAATAAATGAACTTTCTCAGAAGGGGATCATGTTTCAATGGACATATTAGTGTGAATAAGCCTTCCCAATACTAAAGAGATGTTTCACATGACCTCTGATCTATATTTTTTTAAATTAATTATTGGGTAGAGTAATGACCCCATATTTTTATCAAATGAATTTCCCTTATGACTATATTATTTTTTCATATTTACTAATATAATATTATATATTTCACATGAACTACATGATTGAACCAACAATATTTTATTATATAGATTTTAACATTATATTTAGAGAATAAATATTTCCAAAATAATTGAAAATATTTAATTGAGATAAAAATTTGATAATAAGATAACTAAAATTTAAAAAATTGAATTTTATCAATCAATTAAAATAACTCCACTCACAAAAAAAACATTATTGAAATAAATCCTAATATTAGTAATTAATTATCCATCTTGAAAATGAAAATATCTATAAAATTGAGAGAAAATTGAATTAAATTAATAATAAATTAAATATATAGTATTTATAGATTATACGGAACACATATAACTATTAAAATTTTGACCGTTGAATAGTAATTTGATTGTTGTAATAGTAATATGACCATTGAAATAGTAATATTACCATTGAAAAAATATACGTAGCAATTAGAATATTATACACATTTATGTGAGGGTAAAATAATATTTTTATATCTTAAAAAATAAAATCCTTACATAATTATGTCATGATACTAGTAAATAAATGTTTTAATAACAATAAAATAGGTGTTTTTTTTGTAAAACATAAATGTTTTATTTAAATTTTATAAAAATTTAATTATTTAAAGGGAAATTAATTTATAAAAAGATTTTATAAATTTATATTATGTTTCAAAAATAAGGATTATAAAATATTTTATGACCATAATAAATTTTTCAAATGTTCAGAAATTTTTTCATAATATTAAATTTGGTATTTTTCATATAAATAAGAGTTTTATTTAAAAATAAATTTTATGATATTTTTTAATTTATTTTAATTTTTTTTCATTTTCTTGAATATATTAATTGAAAAATTGTAAGGTTTATTTTTTGGTATTTTTCTAAAATAGTCTATTTATTGAATACTAAAATACAACAATAAATATTAAATTGAATTTTAAGGTAAATACATGAATTTATTTTTCATTAATGTTGTAAGAACCCTTTTTATTAGTATGAAATGAACTAGTGACTATATATGGTTACAAAATTAAACACTATTTTTAGTTTTCATCCAAACTAATAAACTAATGAACATAATATTTTTAAACATTTTTATCCTCCCCAAATAAAAAGAACACATCAACAACCCTTCTCCTCACAACTTATAATAATTTCATCTTTCCAGTTTTATACCCATTTCTCCTTCCAATACAATCCCCCACTTCATATTTCTTTTGGTCTCACCAGATTCGATTTCAATTAGACATAAGGGGTATAATAAGAGGAGACAACTAAAGGAATATGTAAAACTCTAAACTAGATCTCTTTCAATTTATACTTATTCTAACACCCCAAAATGATCTAAATATAAAAAAAACATAGTAACATGGATTTTTTAAAATATATTTATATTTTATTATTATGGTTTAATATCCATAGTTTCCTCTATTATTAATTTATTCATAAAAGAAACCATTGTTTTAAATATTGTTGGTTCACCACCTCCAATAACAATGTACATCATTTTCTCCCACTTACTTCAAGAATGGTTATAAAATTATTATTGTTTTTTAATGTGATCATAATAATTTTAATATAAATTATTTCTAGTTTATTAATATTTTACTAATTATTTAATTAAATAAAATGAATCTTATTCATAAAGGTCGACAAAACAACCAAAATTAATTAACCATATAATGTTATCATTTTTATGAAATAAATCATCCCTATATTGGAACACATATGGGTATTTGATCCAATATTAATTTTTATTGGGAATTTAATATCATATCATTTAACCTCTATAGTTTTATTCTCATTTAAAAATTAAATCAATAATTAAACAAATGTGATACAACTTTCCAACCATAAAATAGAAACCATCATCTCATTGAAATGAAACATTAAATCTCACTGAAATGGTTGTAAATAAACTTAATATTATAATAATAAATAAAATATAGACATAAATAGATCTGAATTAATTAAGTAAATAATTTTTTAAAAATTCTATATGTTATGTGAAAGGTCATATTGATTCTGAAACCTAAGGTATGTGATCTCTCTAAACCACCATTATCATTTGGGTTATAACCTTTATCACTATAACTCAATTTCTCTCAAAAGTTTATTAAAAGTAATTATTATAAATTATTTATATATGTATCTTACATATATACATAACTAATTATACCTTCAATTTATGGGTTTATACATGCTTTAATGTTCATTTATAAAATTACATCATTAAAAAGAAAAAATTATTAACGGTATATTTTCTATCACATTATCATTTTAAATAATACTCTTTTAAATTATTTATTCCCATTAATTAGGTCACTAAATAATCTTATATTTTAGGATTAAAATTTATGTTTTACCTTGTGTTTTCAATGAAAACAGAATTTTCACTCTTCTTCAAAAATCATTAATTGATACTTTAAAACACCATTTTTAATGATCATTTCTATACCGAATTATCTAACCTTTATCATGATGTTTATATTAAATTAAATCAATATTTAGGACCAGTTCTTATTTATTCAATTGTATATGTCCAAAATATTTAATTCCTTTTTCTCTTTGTAATCACAATGAAATCTTATTTCATTATTATATGATGTATTATTATGAAACACCATTATTTCCATGGGTAATTAATATATTTCTATGTTATGTTTGATTTCATTTTGTGGCACACATAATCTTAAAAATATTATATTGGGTGTTCCTATATGGAACTTTAATTCGGTGGTTAATTTTTATGACTAATAAGATGATATGTGTTGTATTAAAGAGTAAAACCAATCCTTGGAGGGACTCTGTCCACCACGTGATATTATCTAGGAAGATAGCCTTGACTTATGCGTAT
Source organism: Viscum album (assembly GCA_963277665.1). NCBI lineage: Eukaryota > Viridiplantae > Streptophyta > Magnoliopsida > Santalales > Viscaceae > Viscum > Viscum album. The sequence goes on along the minus strand of OY728153.1, from coordinate 282,338,164 downwards.
GATATTTTTCATGTTGTTTCTACATTCCAATTTTTCCATAATATTATTAATCAATGTTTTTTATGTCATTCTTACATTTGATTATTTAGTGTTATTTCATATTTTTAACTTATCAATTCCCTTACTATGATTCCAAACTCCACACTTTTGTTTTTTATTTACCATGTTTATCCTATGATGTTTTAGAAGATCAAGGGGATATAAGAGCTCATTATATAGAATAAAATAATTATTATTCATTTTAGTTTCATTTTTATGTGTTATAGTCCATGTATTCCGGACACACAAGGTCTCTCGATCATTCGGTTGTATTTATTTAATATTTAGATTAAAAAACATGTAAAAATATGTATACAATTCTTGGGTCCCTATTGTTGGTATATAAGAAAAATCTAGTTATTTTTTGGGATGAAGACTAGAAAACATTAGTGAGAACCCTAGGAATAAATTTAAGTATAATGTCCCCAAAACTATACTCCCAGACACGGTGATAGAATTATAAAAATTATATTTCTCGTTTTGATACCGATAATGATGAACCAATTTTTGCCACCCAAAACAAACAACATCAAAAATAAATACCGGATCACTTACATAAACAAGGAAATTTTAGGTTTTTATTTTTATATAATTATGAAAAACTCTTATATAAAAAATACCCATGAAGTCAAGGGATTTCTTTCTCAATACCTATCTTTTCTTATTTCATATTTTCATCGTCATAATCTAAATGAGAACTTTCGAAGAATAATTAATTATACATAATTATTGATAACCAACAAAAAAGGAAACATAGTAAGGGTTATATCAAAATATTTGTAAGAGTAAACCAAAGAATTATAAATCAAATTTAATATGTTATCATAATAGGAGCATAAGGGTATGATAACATAATCAAATTGTATGAGAATAACAAAAGAATATTTATATCCTTTGATACCAAGGTCATCAAATATGAAAACAACGAATCATGCTTTAAAAAAGGTAGGATTCGTCAAATTAAATAATCATAAGACATTTTAAATCAATATTTATAAAAGGAAACGTTTATAACCCATATAAATCATAATGAAAACAATTTCAAATCTTGGAAAATCATCTTTATATCCCATTTTAATATCGTGTTAGAAATAACCACATGCTTGTAAAGAATCAGAAATTTCGAGGATATTTTTTTCTTAATTTATTTGGAAATTTACGGGTACGCAATTTATAACGGCACCTGATTCCAAGCCCCAGTGTGCCCAGAATAAATTTCCGAATTTCTGCTTTGGTACGTTCTAGGAACAAACGAGTGGGTTTTTTCTATCTTTTGAACCAGTGCTCGAAATTGAAATCTGAGGGCACTGATTAACTCGCAACACCGAGAATTGCTTAAGGGGACCTTTACCGCAGTTATGTTTTCATGGGAGGAGAAGTTAAAATTTTTGGTTTAAATAAGAAGTGAATAAAATTGAGGAACAATTTTATTCTATATCTAAGGTGGTTATATCCTACATGGGGGAGTTGGGGTGGGACCCACAAGCACCTAACTAACCATGTGAGGATATTTGTGAGGTGGGGCCCACACGATCCCCAACCATTCACATTCCCTAAACTTCTTAAACTCCCCCTCTTTAATTTTTCTAACTCCTCTTTAATTAAGCAAACTCTTCCTCTCCCTCTCTCACTCCATTAAATCTTTCCAATCTACCTCTTAATTAATTAAACAACTCTACATTTAATTAATTAAGGGATTTGATTTTTGAATTTTGAAATGAATGACAAGATTAATTAAAATAAGGGGTGGCCATAATTTAATTAGGGTGGCTTGTTGTGTGGGGATTGGGAGGGAAATCTTGTGAAGAGGAAGAGGATTCATCCTTTATTGAAGTTCAACATCATAAAATGATGAAGAAATCTTCTCCAATGAAGAACGTCGACCCTTCATCATAGAATGACTCGGCAACCACGGTTCTCCATTATCATCTTCCTCCACGATAAGGGATGAGAAAACGATGTGTGGAACTCGCCAATGATGATGCGCCTTATTTAATATTCTCTACGACAAGAGAGGGGACACTGCTTCCTCCTCGGTGTACTCCACTGACGACGGTAGCGACACCATCATCCACGATACTCGACTACCGTAGATATTTATCGAGGTAGGTGTTGTTGTGTTTATGTTTTAATACATTTTTATTCGTTCTTCAATTATTGAGTTCTGTTTGGAAACTTGATACCATCACGATGAGGAAGGGTTCGGACCGCAAGAACATGGTCCGACCCTTCCCCTACCAATTGTTGTTTGTGGATGATGGATGTGGACTGCGAAGAACTGGCCGACATCGGGCCGACCATGAGCGGATCATCATCGCTTGACTGTCGGGTCATCGAAAAGGCATGGCACCGTCGTGCCATGCGAAGTAGAGCCAGATTGCGGTCAGGGCGGGCCGTTGTAGAAGGGCGGGCCGACGTCGCGCCGCATTGGTGCTTCAAGGGGGCTGCTGCCACAGGGGGCTGCAGTGGTGGGGGGCGGCACCGGGACGCCGCGTTAGTCATGAAAATCCGCGGCCTAAGGCCGCGGCTGACCGGGAGGGGAAGTCGGCTGTGCCGGCCACCAGTTTCATAAAGAGGCGGGACCCAAGGGGGTCCCGCGGTTACCAAGGGTCGGCATTAATGGCTGGACATTTCCGAAGAACCAGAGGGTGTAACCCCCTGGTCGCCTAGCCACATGGCCAACCACGTGGGTAACGTGGAATGGACCACGTCGGCCTGGCCAAGCCATGCCATGCCATTTGGGCCGGATCCAGACCTGAGTTGGGTCGACCCAGTTCGGGCAGACCCAGGGGGATTTGGGCCGGGTCGGACCAGGTCCAAACCCCCTATTTCCGGACAATCATCAGTTAAACACCCTTAAGTTGAGTTGTGGACCTCCGACTGATGCACCGTCAGTTGCATAGGATTCCTTGGATCGAACCGGTCATTTTTCTTTATTACAATCAAGGTTTTGGCGAAGTATGTGTACATCCAGGTTGGTTCGAACTCGAAACCAACTAGGCCCTCGGAGCGGAAACACTTATAACTTGAGATTCAGACGTCTGATTGATGTGTCGTGGACATTGTTGGGTTCTTATTGATGAGACAGATCTTTTTTCATACTTCACCTGAGGTTTTGATGTAGATGGAGTACGGATTGGTTGGATTGTACCCGAAACCCAACCAGGCCCCTAGAACGGAAATACTAATAACTCTCAGACCGGACGCCCATTTGACGAACCGTCTACGGCGTTGGTAATCACGTTGAGGAATGATTCCTTTGATTTTACCCCATGGGAATTCAGGGTACAGTTGAGATACATCTGGGGTGGATCGTACACGAAACCAAAAGGGACCCCGAAACTAAAAGGAAAATAACTCACAGACCGGGCGTTCGATTGATGCGCCATCTGTTGCGTTGATACCCCTTTGACGAGGTGGTCCTTTGAGATACGTCTTCATGGGAAATTGTGATACTTGGAGTATCGACCAGTAGCTCATGGAGTGGATCCTCCCAGAGATGAGCATATAGAGTACAGAGACCTTGTAGCTAGCTGAGACTAGATGACTACTTGTCCGATTTGAGTCGGAGTGACTTGACTAGCCCACTGGGGAGCATTGCTGTGTTTGTGTAGAGGACCCACGATGGGGAGAACTACTGTGGTTGGGTGGAAGACCCACAGTAATTGGCATAATGAGTTCCTCTATAGGCTATTATTGGGAGTACTATTGTGTTCGGGAGGTAGACCCATGGCGAGGGACACAACTGTGTTTGGGTGTCAGACCCATGGTACTCGACAGGAGGAGTACCCCCGTAGTCTAAGGTTAGTGAGCAGACCCTTGGAGTAATTTCAGGATCACAGTACTTGTAACGCCCAGACCCCAGTTACCCAGAGTCGGTGCATTATTACATAACATTGGCATGATCACAAGAAAGATCAAATCTCGAAAGACCGATTGGTTTAGTAGCCTTGGAAACACTAGATATATTCATAAAGTTTTACATTACACCATAAAGTGAAAAAATACTAAATCAACATAGTCTCAACGTTTCACACACATATCCCCAAATAAAATCCCTGCAGGTCATTCATAACTTACTTCTTCACATCCTGGGAAAAATAAAAAACAGAAAATGGGTGAGCTCAATGCCCAGTAAGGATAACAATATAGAGGAAAATTTCAAAAATAAGCATAAACATTTAAGGCAATGTATAACTAAAACAAAAGCCTTTTAAACTTGAACTTCAACATAGTATGGAAAAAGTAAAATGAAATAATTCCATTTACTTAATCACATGGATATTATACTAATCTAATAATCACATGGAATATCAATAACAACATTCATAATGGTGTAATGCATAATGCCAGAATATCATAACCACATAGCCAAGGCCTCGTGCCAAGAATACAAATAAGATTTTGTCAAGGCCTTGTGACAAGACACTAGTTTGTCTCATGAGACCTACCGATGCATCGAGGAGATATAGGAGGCTCCACCTGTCACATATTAAGTCCAATGCATTCCCATATGAAAAGGTTTAAACAAAACATAAACATTCGTATTAAAACTAGCATAGGAAATGTCAATACTTTCACCATAAACCATGAATGGTATAAAAATAGCACATCCATAGCCAAATATATCACAAAACCTTTAATACAATATATAAGTTTTGTATCATAATAAATCAACTTAAAATAAGCATAAAATCCATCAAAGTATGTTGACATAGATGAAATCAAAACTATTTGAGAGAAATATCTCCTTTCTCGAAATCATTGAAAATTCACACATTTATAAAGGAAGTAATTTAAAAGAGATTTCTGAATCAAAGCGTCCAATACCACTTTTAAACATTTTAAAATAAATGTCATTTAAAAACCTTCATGTACATATAAATAATTCCTTAAAATCATTTTTAAAACATGGACATTAATTAAAAATATTTAAAACATTTAAAATTATGATCTTGATAAAGAGTACCTTTCAAAAATTCTTAAAATATTCATTTTGAATTCATTTAAAATTCACATAATTATAAAATAAAACATTTACTTTGAAAATATTTTTATAAGCTTGTAAGGGAAGCTTCGACAATTTTATAACGACAGAATATAACAGCACCCTCCATATAAGTTAAAAAAACATTCTTACCTTAATTCTGTCGAAAAGGTTAAAAAGAACCTTGTTTGGAAAATGACGGAAAGATTCCTTTATAAAACACATATAAAAATTCAAACAAGGGTATAAATGACCTTAACCCATATTCTTTTAAATAGTAAAAATGTTTTGAAATACATTTTTAAGAAACATGGATGTGGATGATAAAGAGACCCCAGCTGATTATTACGTATAAACAATCTCGGATAATGAAGAGATTGTGAAATAACCCTTACCTTGTACTTTTCCTTGGTCGGGGTAGGTTAACCTCCTGTATAATGGTGAAATAATATTCATTAAATTATTCAATAATCATATACATTAATATGATATCATATATGATCTTTTAACATTGTTTTGTTAATAATATATTTGAATTATCGTCGTCTCGGATGTTAACTTACTCGTTTTCTTTTATAGGTTTTGTTACATAATACATGTTTGTAATGGATAGGTTGTATATTATTCATATCTATAATGATATCAAGTCCTTAAAAATCATTTTTAAATCAGAAAATGATATTTATACTTTAATGGATACGATGGAGAATGAATCTCATCGCGTTCCTGAAGACGGTAGTCCGTACGTACGCATGAGCGACAATATCATTTTTTTGATATTAAAATAATATATAATTTGATATTATATCATATATATACATAATCATTATCATGGTATATTTATTATTTACATTAGTTAAACATCATTATTATACCCATCCAAATAATAATATATTGAATAACAATTACACCACGACGTGGAGGCGGTAAGCCGTATGTACGCACGTATGGTGACATGTTTTTAAAAGGGTGGATAGAATAATGAATATGGTTGTACCATATTTATAATAACATAAAATTATATATAATATACTGTAGTTAGTATTTTAAAATGGTAATAACAAAGAAAGAAGAAGTGTAAGAAGAAAGGAACATGGAAAAGGGTGGTGAAATCATTACCTCTTCTTCGGGTTCTTCCTTTTGATTTGATAAAAAGGGCTCCATAGGTTGGATTTATGATCTAACTAAGGCCTCTAGGTTGTAGTGAGGGATGTTGGGAGAGTATTTGGGCAGAGTTTGGCCGAACAAAAAGGCTTTGAAGGTGTGAAGAAATGAGAAGGATGAGTGCCCTTTTATAAGAGGGGTGAGGGGCACCTTTGGAAAAGTATAAATATTAATTTATAATAAATTCATATTCAGTTTCTAATGGCTCAAAAGTTGATTATTTAACTTTTAATGTGGGTATGGGTCGAAAACAACTCTACCAATAGAATTTTGACAGGTTTGGGTACTTATATTAACCTTATCTTTAAGTAATAACTCTAAGTTATTTAGTTTCACTTTTACAATGTCTCTTTGTATTTTTATATTATATGGTTAATAAAATTACTATATACAACCAAAAGTCCCCCAAGGGGTCCATTAATTATAAACCTATCATGATATAAGTATTTTTGCCGAACCTTATATTTTGTGGAATTTGATATCAATTAATATATAATATTTGTTTTAAAAACACTTTTATGTCAATTTTGACACTATTCAATAGTTGATTTTTGTGAAACTCATAACAGAATGATTACTTAGAAAAAATTTAATTAAGACATTCCTAACATGTCATAGTAACTTTTAAAATTAGTGTAATGCATAAAAAGTCTCAAATTATATTTATTTGTGTATTTATAATATCAATTATTTTAATTTTTCACTATTATGGTAATTAATGCATCATCATTGTGTCATAAATAAATTAAATTATTTAAAGTCTAAAAATTATAAATAAACTATAATTATGTAGGAAATCTCTTTATCTTTATAATTAATATTTATAGTCAAAAATCCAACATATATAACTCTATGTAAAAATTGTTTTTCTAAAAGATATAAGCTTATGTCATTTTTGTACTTATTTTAACTTAAATAAAATTAAGTGTCTCTATCACCTACAAGTGGCTCCATGGGGTCCCAAAATCGACCCAAAGATGACTATGGTCGAACATGTATCATCCAATGAGGATAGGTAACGTTTTAGGGTAATTTAGTATTATTATTATATTATTTGTTAACCCTTATTTACCGGATTTACCTTTAACCATGGTAAATAAAATATTTACCGCAACAATTATTCAAAATGTCTAAAAATAAAAGTTACCTATTTACACAATTTTAACATCCTGATTCCAAATATGAGATAAATTTTTCCAAATTCAAAACACATAAGTGGTAGAAATTAATTTAAAATTAATTCCCGTTGTTAAAACTAAAAGCGTGTTTTTAAGAGATAATAACTATCAAAAGATTGACACTTGTTTATGTCTGGTTTAATTGTAAAATTATGTCCAATGACCAAAATTGTATTAAATGGTAAAAATATATTATAAATATACTTTAAAACCACTAAAATTCATAATTTATCAATAGTAATTATTTTGATTAAAAAAGTAGTTTTTAATTAAAATTTATTAATTTTCACTATTCATCAAAATATTAAAGTTATCCGAAAAGTTCCAAAATTTCACCCTAGGGAAAATTCGATATTCCAAATCCAAAAATTAAGTCCATTTTTAAATATAATATATATATAATTTCAAAAATTATGTATTACTATTCATAACAGCTAGTTTGATTGGTTGTGGTGTGTGTTAGAACTCGAAGTTGCGTACAACACACGCTACTGTGTTATTCAAAGGAAAGCATACCGTGGAAACTTGGGATGTTTAATTATAAATTTTTTGATATCCCCATTTAGTCAAAAAGATTAAAATATTGTATTTAAAAAGGTTCACTATTAAAAGTTGATAAAAGTGCAATACTGAAAATGAATTTTTTCTTACATTATGTCTAAGAAACTCATAATATGGATTCTAAAATTATAAGGATTATATAAAGTTTACAATTTAGTTAATACTATTCATATCCTTTTTTGAACGGCTTGTTTGGTAAGTCATTGTGTGATAGAACTTGGTGTTGAGTGTAGTGAAAGTTATTGAATTATTTTGAAGAAATAACACAATATGAAATCTTGAGGTGTTACATTCTCCCCTCCTTCAATAAATTCCGTCCTCGCAATTTGAAATTGTTCTTCTAAAATAAAAGGTTGAAAATAGAAAATATCTTTGTGGGAAAACCCACATCAGAAACTAGGTTACTAACATTTAGTCTTAATATGAGGAAAATATAAATGAAAGGGTTACCAACAAATTATTATCTCTATTTGGAGAACATTGGTGGAACTTAGAAACATATAATTAGAGGAAAAATGTAAATATTTTTAGGTATTGATTGAGGTCATCAATCACAAACAAGTGTAAAATTGAGGTCCTTAAATTCATCAATCTATGATGATTTGAAATAACATCGGTTCAACAAATCATAGGGTATTAGGATAACACATTTTTGTTTTTAGGATTCCTTAAATAAAGTATAAGAATTAATTTCTTCATAGAATAATAGAAGAAGAAAAATATATTCTTGACATGTAGAGTTCCATACTTTAACTAATTTCTACCACAAACTCATCTTTTACTCTAAAAGATAATACAACGAAAAAAATATATTCTATTTATCCTATTCGTATAGGCTTCAAAAAAATGAATTTATAATTTATCTACCAGATCTTTTAAAAAAACTACATTATTTAATCATGGACATCACGTGGGTCAGTGGTAGGTGATACACCCATGTCGCCCTTCGGTTGTGGGTTCAAGTCTCGCGGCCTTGCCGGACGCGACGGGTTGCCGCCCGACCTCCGAGTTGTCCTTTTATGGCAATCCAAAATAATCCAAACTAGAACTATCCAAAATACTTCAGTCCAAAACTTTTAATGAAGGTAAAAACAATGAAGATCCTTTATTTTCTCTTCATAACATGTGATCACCTTCATCATATATTCTTTTAAAACACTGCAACATCCTAAATTATCATAAAACCTTATTCATTACATTCATGATACCTTATTCTTTATAATAGATATACACCTTCAATACAAAAATGTAGTAAACCCCAACAATGATGGAATATAAAAATCATTAATCAGCTTCAAGGTAGTCAAGAATATCCAATTTAATTTACCCAAAACAATCATGTATTATTCTAAAATAAATACCTCGGTATCAGAACCATATTATGGTTTATCTTTCTCTCAACCATATATTTTCTAAAAATTTAACCTGCTATTGAGTCACTTTTCTTTGTTCCACACAATCTCTAGTCCATAATGAAATAGTACTGCATTATAATCCTTATATAATCCATAATTATTATAACAAGTACATTTTTGATACAACCCTTAATTGAAATAATCAATATAAGAACTCTAATCATTCCCCTCCATCTGTGGTAGTATCATAACTTGATTATTATCCAATAACATCATTTGCGGCATAGTCTGATGATTGGGACATTGGCTTGCGTAGTGTCTAAACTCCTTGAAAATGATGCATTGTACATTTCAAACCATTTTCTTACCCTTACAGTCACGTACTTTGTGCCCTTTTCCTCCACACTTATAACAAACTCCCATTCCTTTCAGGCAAGTTCCAGGGTGTTTCTTCCCACAGTTATCACATATGGGAAAATTCTTCTTTTCCCTCTTCCCTTTATCCATATTTATCTCTTCCATCCTTTTCTTCTCTTTCTTCCCTTCAAAGACATAGGACTCAGTAAACTCTTTACTTATCTTATCAACACATGATATTATTTCTTCATATGATGATAATACATGGGAGACTATTTCTCTTATAAATTCTAGCTTAAGACCATGAAATATATGATCCTTCTTTCTCTTTTGATCATGTGCATTGCTGGAGTTCTCATTCATTCTATTGGGTACCATTTCTAAACAATGGAATACACTAGATTAGTTTATGAATTACAATACCTAATCCCAAACATGTAAAACACATAACATAAATTAAATAGCTTATGGATTTAATCCATAATCATAAAAATGTATCCTTTGAGGAAGTATATACTCATAAACCCTTCATAATGGATTGTAAAGAAAATGTGAATTATCCTAAGCATATCCCCCGGGAGTGTCGAAACCCAGAGTTCAGCAAGGCCCATTGTCGTGCACCAGTTCCTGTTCGAGTCTAGATCAAAGTGGTGTTTTCGGGTTTTACCCCTAGGTACATCTGTGCAAGAGCCGCCTCTACCTGCTCATATCTAGACATGGATGTATTGCTCGGAAAACTCACAAAATCTCTACAATACCAAAATTATAGGAAGTTCTTCTATACAAATCCTCAACGTTCATCTTTGGACTACGTGCTCTAATCAGAGTTTATCTAAATCTATCTTCCAAGGTTTGTACTAAACTTCCTCTGATACCGACTGTAACACCTCGACCCCAGTTATCCAGAGTCGGTGCATTATTACAAAACAATGGCATGATCACAAGAAAGATCAAATCTCGAAATACTGATTGTTTTAGTATCCTGGGAAACACTAGATATATTCATAAAATTTTACATTACACCATAAAGTGAAAAACTACTACAACAACATAGTATCCATGTTCCACACTCATATCCCCACATAAAATCTCAGAAGTTCATTCATAACTTACTTCTTCAAATCCTGGGAAAAATAAAACATGGAAAAGGGGTGAGCTCAATGCCCAACAAGGATAAAAATATAGCGGAAACATTCAAAAATAAGCATAAACATTTAAGGAAATGTATAACCAAAACAAAAGACTTTTAAACATTAACTTCAACATAGTATGACAAAATTAAAATGAAATAATTCCATTTACATATTCACACGGATATTCTACTAATCGAAAAATCACATGTAATATCAATAACCACATTCATAATGATGGAATGCATATTTCAAGACTATCATAGCCACATAGCCAAGGCCTCGTGCCAATACTACAAATAAGATTTTGTCAAGGCCTTTAGCCAAGACAATAGTTTGTCTCATGAGACCTACCGATGCATCGAGGAGCTATAGCGGGCTCCACCCATCACATATTATGTCCAATGCATTCCCATATGAAAAGGTTTAAACATAACATAAACATTCGTATTAAAACTAGCAAACGAAATGTCAATACTTTCACCATAATCCATGAATGGTATAAAAATAGCACATCCACAGTCAAACATATAACAAAACCTTCAATACAATATAGTTGTTTTGTATCATAATAAGTCAACTTCAAATAAGCTTAAAATCCATCAACAGATGTTGACATAGATGAAATCAAAACTATTTGAGAGAAATATCTCTTTTCTCGAAATCATTGAAAATTCACACATTTATTAAGGAAGTAATTTAAAAGAGATTTTTGAATCAATGTGTCCCATACCACTTTGAAACTTTTGAAAATAAATATCATTTCCGAACCTTCATGTCCATATAAATAATTCCTTAAAATCATTTTGAAAACATGGACATTAATTAAAAAACTTTAAAACATTTAAAATTATGATCTTGATAAAGAGTACCTTTCAAAAATTCTTAAAATATTCATTTTGAAATCAATTAAAAGTCACATAATTATAAAATAAAACATTTACTTTGAAAATATTCTTATAATCTTATATGGGAAGCTTCGACGATTTTATAAGGGCGGAAAATAACGGCACCCGCCGTATAAGTTAAAAAAACATTATTACCTTAATTCTGTTGAAAAGGTTAAAAAGAACCTTATTTGGAAAACGACGGAAATATTCCTTTATAAAACTCATATAAAAAGTCAAACAAGGGTATAAATGACCTTAACCCATATTATTTTAAATAGTAAAAATGTTTTGAAATACCTTTTTAATAAACATGGATGTGGATGATAAAGAGATCCCAGTAGATTATTACGTATAAACAACCTCGGATAATGAAGAGATTGTGAAATAACCCTTACCTTGTAATTTTCCTTGGTTGGGGTAGGTTAAACTCCTGTATAACTGTGAAATAATTGTTATTAAATTATTCAATAGTCATATACCTTAATATGATATCATATATGAACTTTTAACATTGCTTTGTTACTAATATCTTAGAATTATCGTCGTTTCGGGTGTTAACTTAATCATTTTCTTTTATATGTTTTGTTACGTAAGACATGTTTGTAATGGATAGGATGTATATTATTCATATACATAATTATATCAGGTCCTTAAAAATCATTTTTAAATCAGAAAATAATAATTATACTTGAATGGATACGATGGAGAATTAATCTCATCGCGTTCGTGGAGACGGTAGTCCGTACGTACGCACGAGCGACAATATCATTCTTTGAATATTAAAATAATATATAATTTGATATTATATAATATATACAGAATCATTATCATGTTATATTTATTATTTACATTAGTTACACATCATTATTATACCCATCCAAATAATAATATATTGAATAACAATTACACCACGACGTGGAGACGGTAAGCCGTACGTATGCACGTATGGTGAAATGTTATTAAAAGGGTGGATAGAATAATGAATATGGTTGTACCATATTTATAATAACATCACAGTATATATAAGATACTGGAGTTATTATTTTAGAATGGTAATAACAATGAATGAAGAATTGGAAGTAGAAAATAACATGGAAAAGGGTGGTGAAATCATTACCTCTTCTTCGGGTTCTTCTTTTTGATTTGATCAAAAGGGATCCTTTGGTTGGCTTTCTGATCAAATTAAGGAATCTAGGTTGTAGTGAGGGAAGTTGGGAGAGTATTTGGGCAGAGTTTGGACGAACCAAAAGGCTTTTATGGTGTGAAGAAATGAGAAGGAGGAGTTCCCATTTATAAGAGGGGTGAGGGGCACCTTTGGAAAAGCTAGAAATATTAATTTATAATAAATTCATATTCGGTTTCTAATGTCTACAAAGTTGATTATTTAGATTTTAAGGTGGGGATGGGTCACAAACAACTCAAAAAATATAATTTAGATAGGTGTGGGTACTTATATTTACCTTATCTTTATGTATTAACTCTAAGTTAATTAGTTTCACTTTTACAATGCATGTTTGTATTTTTATATTATATGGTTAATAAAATTACTATATATATCCAAGATACCCCCCAAGTGGTCAATTAATGATAAACATATCATTATATAAGTCTCTTGTCCGAACCTTATATTTTTAAGAATTTAATATCAATTAATAATATAATATTTGTTTAAAAAACTCTTTTATGTCAATTTTGACAATATTCAATAGTTGATTTTTGTGAAACTCATAAAAGAATGATTACTTCAAAAATATTTAATTAAATATTTCCTAACATGTCATATTAACTTAGAAAATTAGTGTAATGCATAAAATGTATCAAATTATATTTATTTGTGTATTTATAATATCTATTATTTTAATTTTTCACTATTATGGTAATTACTGCATCATCATTGTGTCATAAATAAATTATATTATTTAAAGTATAAAAATTATAAATAAAATATAATTATGTAGTAAATATTTTTATATTTATAATGAATATTTATAGTAGAAAATCCAACATATATAACCCTCTGTAAAAATTGTTTTTCTAAAAGATATATGCTTTTGTCATTTTTGAACTTATTTTAACTTAATTAAAATTAAGTGTCCCTATCACTAACAAGTGGCTCCATCTGGTCCCAAAATCGACCCAAAGATTCCTATGGTCGAACATGTATCAACCAATTAGGCTAGTACACGTTTTATGGTAATTTATCATTATTATAATATTATTTTTTAACCCTTATTTACCGGATTTACCCTTAAACATGGTAAATAAAATATTTACCGCAGTAATTATTCAAATTCACTAAAAATAAAAGTTACCTATTTTCACAATTTGAACATCCTTATTCCAAATATAGAATCCATTTTTCCAAATTGAAAGAATATAAGTGGCAGAAATTAATTTAAAATTAATTCCCATTGTTAAAACAAAAAGCATGTTTTTAAGAGATAATAATTATCAAACGATTAGCACTTGTTTATGTCTGGTTTAACTGTGAAATTATGTCCAATGACCAAAATTTTATTAAATGGTAAAAATATATTCTAAATATACTTTAAAAGCACTCAAATTCATAATTTATCAATATTAATTATTTTGATTAAAATGTTGTTTTTAATTAAAATTTATTAATTTTCACTATTCATCAAAATATTAAAGTTATCCGAAAAGTTCCAAAATTTCACCCTAGGCTAAATTCGATATTATGAATCCAAAAATTAAGTCCATTTTAAAATAAAAATTATATATAATTTCAAAATGTAGGTATTATTATTCATAACGGCTAGTTTGATTAGATGTGGTGTGTGTTAGAACTCGAAGTTGCGTACAACACACGCTACTGTATTATTCAAAGGAAAGCATACCGTGGAAGCTTGGGATGTTTCATTTTAAATTTTTGACATCCCCATTTAGTCAAAATGTTTAAAATATTGTATTTAAAAAGGGTTCACTATTATAAGTTGATAAAAGTGCAATACTGAAAATGAATTTTTTTTCTTACATTATGTCTAAGAAACTAATAATATGAATTCTAAAATAATAAGGATTATATAAATATTAAAATTTAGTTAATACTATTAATAACCTTTTTTGAACGGCTTGTTTGGTAAGTCATGGTGCGATTGAACTTGGTGTTGCATGTAGTACAAGTTATTGAATTGTTTTGAAGAAATAACACACTATGAAATCTTGGGGTGTTACAGTACTCGACAGAGGAGGAGATCTTCAGCAGTTGTGGTTTCTTTCTCTTTAATGAAAGTCCTGGTTTGAGCTGAGTCAATGACCTTTGTGTTTACCTCATGATTGAGATGGGATACATGATAACTTAGGTATATGTATGGGCATATGTCTAGAAAATTTTATCCATTGATATCCTTCTTTGTGGTTTATCCTTATTGGATTTAGTGATACCGTGTGGGTCTCGGGGTCCCTACTGAGTATCGTTGTACTCACCCCTTCACGTGCTATGCCTGCACCTCGTTGTGTTGGATGCAGACGATTGAAAACACTGATCGTGTTTGAGGATTGTAGAGTTGGACGGTACCTGGAGATGGACTTCACAACAAGATGGTAACCGAAGGTGGACTTCATGACGAGACGGTACATGGAGGTGGACTTCACGACAAGACGGTACCCAGAGGTGACAGACAGACGTGGAGAGATGAGGTGTCCATCTATAGCTACCCTTCAGGTAGGAACTCCAAAAGACGATCCAGGAGCAGCTCGACACCTTCCTGTTGTTTTTCCTTTTCCTTGTACTTTACTGTTGGGCTTGTATTCCGGCTCCTTTGTACTTCCAGTGCACTTGTTATACTGCTTACTTAGTGTTTGCTTCTACTTGTACTCTAGTTGTGTGTGTGTTTACATTTCATAAAGGCAATGCCTTCCCTTTTTATCTAGAATTACACCATTGGTGCTATTCGCCAGCCCCTAGCCTAAGGGAGGTGGGCATGGAGTAGTCACGGGACGGGCCCCAAGGATGGTTCATGAAAAATTGGTATCAGAGGAGTCAGTTCTACCGCAGAACTTAGAACTATGATATTTTCTTTCTGTGAAGAAATAGTGTTAAGGGTACTAAGTGTGCTTCTCAGTTCGGGGAGTCTAATATTAGTGCGGGAGGCCGACGTATCCATACACCAAGACCCTGACTTTTGATTTCCGACTCCGTGCACAAAAACATTGATTGCGTGTGTGTTTTCAAATATTTGTTTTAAGTTAGATCAAACCAGGTCGGCTCACCAGGTATAGTCTTTTGATTGTGTGACATATTTTTCTTTCAGGATTTCTTCACCAAGTCGGTCAGCATAGGTACCGAGTGGGGAGCGCGATGAAATCCCACTGAGCAGTAAGGCCCCAGTACAGGGAACTCCCCTAGTTGAGACACTAGCAGAGAGTGCATGCCGCCAGAGCACGTTGCACAAGTTCCAGCGACATGGTCCTCCGAGGTTTTGAGGCGAGTCGGATTTTCAGACGGCTGAGAACCGGTTATAGTTTGTAGCACAAGCTTTCCACAAATTTGGGACCCCCATTGACTTGATGGTGTACCTAGATGTTAGTCTCTTTCAGGGAGCATCTAAGAGGGGGTGGAGCCAGATGCTCCAGTTTTGCGACGATATGTCGTTCACCTAGGGAGACTTCAAGACTTTCTTTAGGGTGTAGTTTATACCAGCGACTCTACACTATGAGCGTGCTCAAGAGAGGCTGCCCTTGCAGCCATTTTTTCTGACTGTAGAAGAGTCTTTTGCAGCTGGAAGTAAAAATATGACACAGAAGTCCAAGAGGACTAGGCCAACAGGTGGTCGACCGCGCGACTCAGGATCAGTAGTGCGGGGCACCCGGGGTGGAGTTAAAGCTAGGTGTTCCAGAAACAGACAATGTTTCTCCTACTGAGGGATTGGTCACATGGCACGTTATTGTCCGACCCTCCATGAAGACGATCAGAAGATAGATTAAGGACCTCCCAGGAAAAGGCAGAGGTCCACCCCGATCGTAGGGAACTGGTGGATATGGGAGAGAACATCTTCAGGCAGCTGAATCATACGACAAAGGAGCTCCAAAAGTAGGTGGACAAGAGAGGGACTAGTTCCAGGCATGGAGGCCTTTATCATTGGTGCTTGTAGTTTCCATGTTGTCATTGTTGGATTTTATTTGTGTCTTTGTACTTCGAGATGTAGTAATAAAAGATACTTATCTTTGTAATGTTTACTTTCTTCTCCTTTTGTATGGTTGATACTGAGAGGTTCTGGTTAAAACTGTTGACTTGACCCTCAATTTCTAGATTCCTACTAGAGGAGACCCAATGACCACACACTGATGCTGATAGTGTGACTCGACCCTAGGTGGTGAGAGTGATGGTTGGATCTCTTGGTAGTAGTGTCAAGGCCTTACGATGTCACCCATGGAATGAAAATGTATTATTCATGTTAGGATTTATTGTATTAGGAAAAGAATGTGGTTGTTACAGGGGATGAGACCATATTTCTCTTATCGGTAAAAGAGAAATCATAGTAGATTTTGTGGGACATAAGCGAAGAAGGGTGTACCTGAGTTCATACAATTCTCCAGTCTCACCATTGTTCGTTGAGTGAACAATTTACAGTTTGCACTAAACTCAATAGACTCAGGTGCCTCTTCTCACAGAAGGACCTAAACCTGAGATAGCAGCGATGGCTTGAGTTCCTCCAGGACAATGACTTTGAGATAGATTATACTCCTGGGAAGGGGAAAGTTGTAGTAGATGCTCTTAGTAGGAGATCGAGCATTAAGCTGTTAAGAGAGGCGAGACAACAACTGGCCGTGTTTTAGATATCTTTTGTGGATAGTGATTGAGTCATCATGTATAGAACAAGATATGTTACGAGCTATGATGGTGAAGGTGTAGATCGTCCAGGAGCGGATGAAGACAGCACAGAGCAGGCATAAATCCTATGTTGATAGGATATGGGGCCACTGATGTTCGAGGATGTCAACCACATCTTTATACAGGTCTCACCTCGACGAGGTCTACGGTGATGTGGTCGAGGCGGCAACTAATATCTGAGGTTCAACAGAACTTTCCAGGTCCCTAGTAGAGTAGGCAATGGGGCTTACCGCCTGGCCTTTCCACCTTAGATGAAACAAGTGGACGACATCATCCACGTATCTTAGCTGAGGAGATGTGTGCATGACCTATCCGTCATCATCGACCACGAAGAGCTGGACATTGATGAAAAAGCGACTTTCACGGGGTTCCAGTAGAGGTTGATGATCGACAGGAGCGGGTCCTATGAGTACGATCGAATCCTCTTGTGCGCTTTCTCTTGCAGCACGAGAACCTCCAGGAGAGCACATGGGAGCGGAAGGCTCAGATGTGAGCTTCATATCTCCTTCAGTTTCCCTAGTTTATCTTGTAACTTTACGGGGACAAAAATAAATGAGGTGAGAGTAATGTAAAGACTCAGAAATTTGGAGGAAAATTTTTTCTCAATTTCTTTAGAAATTTACGAGTACGCAGTTTTTGACGACACCTGATTCTAAGGCCCAGTGTGCCCGGAATCAGTTTCTGAAGTTTAGCTCATGTGCATTCAATGAACGAATGAGTGGGTTTTTCAATCTTTTGAACCAGTGCTTGGAATTGAAATCTGAGGGCACCGAAGAACTTGCAACACCGGGAATTTCTTAAGAAGACCTTTAACGCAGTGGCGTTTTCACGGGAGGAGAAGTTAAAATTTGTGGTTTAAATAATAAGTGAATAAAATTGTGGAAAAATTTTATTCTATATCTAAGGTGGTTATATCCTACATGGGGGAGTTTGGGTGGGACCCACAAGCACCTAACTACCCATGTGAGGATATTTTTGAGGTGTGGCCCACACGAGCCCCAACCATTCACATTCCCGAAACTCCTTAAACTCCCCCTCTTTAATTTTTCTAACTCCTCTTTAATTTAGAAAAATCTTCCTCTCCCTCCCTCACTCCATTAAATCTTTCCAACCTACCTCTTACTTAATTAAACAAACCTGCATTTAATTAATTAAGGGATTTTATTTTTTAATTTTTAAATGCATGAAAAGATTAATTAAAATAAGTGGTGGCCTTATTTTAATTAGGATGGATTTTTTTGTGGGGATTGGAAGAGAACTCTTGTGAAAAAGAAGTGGATCCCACCTTTTTTGAAGTTCATCATCTTAAAATGAAGAATGGATCTTCTCCAATAAAGAACTTCGACCCTTCAACGTAGAACGACTTCGCGACCACAGTTCTCCATTATCTTCTTCATCTGCAACAAGGGAGGAGACACCAACATGGGGAACTCACCAATGATGATGCAACTTATTTTCTATTATCTGTGACAAGATAGAAGGCACCGCTTCCTCCTTGGTGTACTCCTACGATGACAGAAGTGACACCGTCATCCACGATGTTCGGCTACAGTGGATCTTTCTCGAGGTAGGGGTTGTTGTGTTTATGTGTTAATATCATATTTTTTGTTTTTTAATTCAAGAGTTCTATTTTGCCACTTGATACCATCAAGATGAGGAAGGGTTTGGACGGCATGAACACTGTCTGACCCTTCCCCTCCTGTTTGTTGTTTGTGGACGATGGAGGCGAACTGTGAAGAACCAGCCGACGTTGAGCCAAAAAAGAGAGGATCATGAGAACTTGATTTTCGGGACACCAAAAACATGTGGCACCATCGTACCGCGTGGATTAGAGTAGGACCATGGCCCAGGCAGGCCGCAGCGGTGGGTCGTGGCACTATTGCGCTGCGCCGGAGCTACAAGGGGGTTGCGGCCGCGGAGGGTCGCGACGCCGCCGCGCCGTGCTGGTCGAGCAAAGACACGGCAGAACGCGAAGGGAGACCTGATGTACTGGCCTCCGGTGCCATCAAGAGGTGGGACTCTAGGGGGTCCCGAGGTTACCAAGGGCCGACCTTATTGGCCGGCAGTTTCTGAAGCAACGGGGGGTGTAACCCCCCTGGTCGCCCAGCCACGCGGCCAACCACATGGGTAACGTGGACCGGAACACGTTGGCCGGGACAGACCACACCAGCCAGGCCGGGCTACACCGGCCGGGCCTGTCCGCGCCAGCCAGAATGGATCTAGACCCGAATTGGGTCGACCCGGTTCGGGCCGACCCAGGGGGTGTTGGGCCAGGTCGGACCGGGCCCAGACCCCCTATTTTCGGACCATCATAAGTTAAACACCCATAACATGAGTTTTGGACCTCTGATCAACGCACCGTCAGATGCATAGGATTCCTTGGATCCAGAAGGTAGATTGGGTAAATTTCACTCAAGGTTTTGGTGATGTTTGGGTACGACCATGTTGGTTTGAACTCGAAACCAACCGGGCCCTCGGAGCCGAAATGCTTATAACTTGAGCTCCAGACGTCCGATTGACATCCCGTCGACTTTGTTGGATTCATCTTAATGATAAAGTTCTTTTGGAATACTTCACATGAGGGTTGGATTCAGTTGGAGTATGGTCAGGTTGGATTTTACCTAAAATCCAACAGGGCCCCTAGAACGGAAATACTAATATCTCTCAGACCGAACGTTCGTTTGACGTTCTGTCAGCGGCATTGGTAATCACGTTGAGGAACAATTCCTTTGAGTTTACCCCATGGGAGTTCAGGTTACAATTGAGATATGGACGGGTTGGTTCGTACACGAAACCAACCTGGCCCCCAATACTAAAAGGTGAATAACTCACAGACCAGGAATTCGATTGACGCGTAGTCTATTGCGTTGAGACCCCATTGACTAGGCAATCATTTGAGATACTTCGTATGAAATTGTGATACATGGAGTATCAACCATTAGATCGTGGATAGGATCCTCCCGGAGATAAGCGTACGGAGTACATAGACCCTGTAGCTGGCTGAGACCTCATGACTGCTTGTCTGATTCGAGTCGGAGTGACTTGACTTGCCCAGTGGGGAGCACTACTATGTTTGGGTGCCCGAACCATGGCGGGAGGCACTACTGTGTTTGGGTGTCAGACCTGCGGTACTCGATAAATGATGTACCTCTGTAGGATATTAGGGGGAGCACCACTATGTTGGGGTGGCAGGCCAATGGCGGGGAGCACTACTGTGTTTGGGTGGCAGACCCGCAGTACTCTACAGGAGGAGTACCTCAATAGTCTAAGGTTAGTGAGCAGCGCCTCAGAGTCATGACATGATCACAGTACTCGACAGAGGAGGATCTCTTTAGCAGTTGTGGGTTTGTTACCTTTAATGAAAATCATGGTCTGATCTGATTCAATGACCTTTGTGTTTACCTGATGATTGAGATGGGATACTTAATAACTAAGGTATATGTATGAGCATATACCTGAGTAAAGGTTATCTGTTGAGATCTTTCTTTTTGGTTTATCCTTGTTGGTTTTAGTGAGACCTTGAGGGTCTCGGGGTCCCTACTGAGTATCGTTGTACTCATCCCTGCACAGGCTATGCCAGTACCTAGTTGTGTTGGATGCAGACGACGGACAACACTGATCGTGGTTGAGGCTTGTAGAGCTGGACAGTACCTGGAGATGGACTTCATGAAGAGACAGTACCCGGAGGTGGACTTCACGATGAGATGGTACCCAGAGGTGGACATCACAACGAGATGATACTAGAAAATGATAGACAGACGTGGAGAGCTGAGATGTCCATCTATACCTACCCTTCAGGTAGGAACTCTGGAGGAAGATCTAGGAGCAGCCCGACACCTACCTGCTATTTTTTCTTTTCCTTGTACTTTACTGTTGGGCTTTTATTCCTACCCCTTTGTACTTTCAGCACACTTGTTATACTGCTTACTTAGTGTTTGCTTCCAATTGTACTCATGTTCTCTGTGTGTTTATGTTTCATAAAGGCAATGCCTTCCGTTTTTATTGGGATTTATGCCTTTGGTTCTAGTTGCCAGCCCCTGGCCTAAGGAAGGCGGGATTTGGGTAGTCATGACACGGGCCCCGGGGACAGGTCGTGACAATGCTAGTTAATTCCATAGGATAATCACTAAACGTACTCCCTCATTCTTGACTATAGAGAAAATAAAAATTACCCAATGCATTGGATGCCTATCTTAGATCATCCATCATATAATAAACATTGGTCTCACCAAGCTCTATTTGGGTGAACCGATCATATAAGATATATCAGGCTCACCTGGTACAATCTATGAACACCCATCATATAAACTATATTGATCTCACAAATGATCATTAATAATGTCCAAGTACCATTCACGAATATAATATTAAGAATATTTATCTTTTCTATATAATAATAATCATGTTTCTTTCATATTTTGATTCATCCATGGAAAAGAAACAGGTTCCATGTTCATTTTATAATCCTTCCACAGAAATAATATGGATGGTATTAACACCATATATCCCTAGTGTATTGTAAGAAATATCAAGGGTAGTGTGCATTGATGAATGTAAATTACATTAAAATTTCATTAAAACCATTCTTGAGGAAAATACGTGTATCACTTTTGGTAACACAAAAGGATATAATCTTAGATAGAAAATTATTTTGAATGATCAATTGGAACATTTATTGAAGAAAATATACGTTCTATTCAGAATACAATTATTTAAAATCTAAAATTTTCTCAAACATTAATGAAACAATTTACTTTGAAAATACAATTTTAATATTAAAAAATAAACATCATTTAAAATAATGTTCCTGACAGCAGGAAAACCCATTAATGATGTCAATGTTAAAAAGAAACAATATTTCTAAATATTTTGTAAAGAGAGTCAAAAGTGACCCATTTGGTAAATGTTAAGAAATTTAATTTTTAATGATTTTAAAATAATTAAAAAATACATGTAAAATATATTTAGGACATAATTTCTTTCTAGAAAATTTAAATTTTAAAACATTTTAGAAAACATCGATATGGAAGAGAAAGATGGCCTATCAAAAAAAAATAAAAGATTAGTATCACTTACAAATGACTTTTTTGATGTCTCTTTAATAGGTAAGTTAAGAAAATAAAAATAGAATATTTTAACCATATTCCAAATAGTGTATAATAAATATTTTTAATTCAATAAAAGATGATTTTATTATTTACTATAAAGGAGCCTTTGACATAAAAAATCCTAAATGAAATAATATTTTATGATTTATCCTTTTTCGTGTTAGTAACTCTTCAATTTTCTTTAACATGAAATAATAACTTCAAATGATAATTTAAATATTATTTAAATAAGGATATTTATGATATAACATGTAAAAAGGTAATTATAAATATATCACATGTGAATGTGTTTTCATATCATAAACGTAAGTCTCAATGAAAGAGATTTTGAGACGAATAACCTTTATAAAATAAATTCCATTGAATTTAATAATCAATAATTTAATAGATTCTGAGTATGATATTTAAATCCATATAAAAAAGATAAATAAAAAAATAATATATTCAAAATTAATGATACATATTATCTTAGAATATAAAATCCACTAATGAAGTAATATGAATTAAGGAAAATAAATTGAGCTATGAAATTATTTACCACTTCGCTACATTACATTAAAATCCTCATCAACAAAATATTTCAATTTAAATCATATAACACGATGTAATATGAATTATTCATGAAATGACATAAAAATGTTTCAGTATATACACACCACATAAAAAATAGTTGAATAATAATAAAATGTGCCTCATTGAAGGAAAATTGAGAGGAAGTCCCATACTACTTTGGAAATCTCTAGATCAAAACCTCATGAAAGGGAGAGAAAAAAATAGATTTTAAGTCCAAATAATTTTCATTAAACTAATAATTAAATAAAATTATGGAAATTATACACACTATACAATAAAAATAATTGTTGAATATGGAATTTATCTCAAGAAAGTAAATGAGATATGAGAAATCCTTACCTCTCATCTGACTTCCCTCATATGTGTTTAAAACTAGTATATTATAAACATATATTAATAACATTATTTATTAAGATCAATTTACAGGTTAAATACCTTATAAATAAGTTATATATTTTATTTATTTTTAATTACATATTTAAATATGTAATTAGGTAAGTCTCTGTCGGGTGTTTTGAGGATGTTCAGCTCATAGTTTCAAAAAAACATCGTTGTGTTGAACATGCTTAAAGATATCATTATTTTGAAATATATAGAATTATAATAATGAAATAATTATCATTTTATGTCAATAATACTTTTAAAACAAATCATGACACATTTTAATGAAAAATGAGCTACATTACGATCAAGGAGATAGTAGGTCAAACATATGCAAGAGCAACATTTCCATTTTTCAGCGATCACTATGGAGAGAAGGGATGTAATATTTTATCTATATATATAGTTTATCATATCAAAAATACCATATTATTTATTAAAATATACTTATATATATCATCTATGTGATTTAGTGATGAAAAAATAGTCACATCTCTATATAAAGGTGATAGTCCACACGTATGCATGAACAACATTATCCTTTTTCAGTGTAAGAAAGAAAATGTTATATTTTAAAATATAACTTTAATTTCAATAATTCATATTTATTAGTTTTATTAATTAACTAAAATGGAGAAACATTATGTACATTAAAATATTTTTAAGAAAATACCGGTTTTCAACCCCAAATTAAAATTATACTAAATTCAAATATAATGTTTATTAAAAATAAATTAATTGATTATATATTATTTATTAATGGTTGTGTTAAATTAATTCATATGAAAAACATAATTTAACTTTTAAATTACTTATTTTTTTGAAAAAAATTAAATTTCTACAAAATAATTGTATTTTTCCCTATTAAATGAAAAGTTAATATTTTCTAAAAAATTCCAAAATTTTAAATATAATATAATTTATATATTCTTAATTAAAAAATGAATTCAATTTTTAAAAATAAATTTCTATTATTGGTAAAAAAACAATTTTAATTTATGTGTGCAATGTGTGACAAAACAACCTTTTAGAAAAAATAGATATTTTTCAAAAAAAACATTTATTTTTTTAATTGGTTCTTATTTTATTTTCTAATCAATAGATTACTAGTAAATATTTTATATACATGTGTATACCGTATAATACTCATAATTTAGTTGATCTTATTCATACCCAGCAATTGAACATCTATTTTATAATGGTATATTTAAATTAATATTATTTCATGGTTTGTTTAAGCTCAATGTTGTGTGTCTTATACACTATCGACCGTAAATTCTATTTTTAAAATATGAGGGTGTTATATATTCCCACACCCCCTTAATAAATTTAATATTGTAAATTTTAACTTTATCTTTATAATTAATAGATTGAAATTTTCAAATAAATTTTTTGAAAACCAACATCATAAAAAGGGTTAATAAAACTTCCACCTAATAAGCTAGACAAAAGTATAATGGTCATCAGAATAACACATAACTAGGATTCATCATAGGAAAAAATTAGTGGGAAGTGAAGATGTTGGAATGTAAAAAAATTTAATACCCAAGTAATGATATATATTGATAGATATCATTGATAATAAGAAAGTGATTTATCATGATAAAGTTAACAACCACAAAACCATAAATCCAGGAGGTTTGAAAAAGATCATTTATGTCATTAGAAATGATGGTATTAGGTAAAAGTTTATTTTAGGATCCATTTCTAATATTTAAGGATTTCATTTACATTTATTACTAAGTTAATAATCGAATATACTTTCATGATGAGTATAATTACATCTTTTAATCGGTTTCCACCACAATATCATTTTTTACTCAAAATGACGAGAATTCAAGATGAATTTTTTTAATGTCTAAAGCACTAAGAATTTAATTTTAAGGAATCTAACAACCATAGAATGGATAATAATATATTACATCTATGTTTATACATTAACTAAAACCAAGATGTTTATCATAAGGAAAAATAATTCCAAAATTGAGTAAGCCTTAAAATGATGAAATAATATATTAATATACAAAATTCAGTAGTAATACACATTGATCAAAATAAAACATTCATAGTTTTATTACCCTATACCCAAAAATCCTTATAATTTATGATTATTTTAACATACAATGTTTTTTCATTATTTTTATATTATATTCCAAAAAATAGAGAGCTTCCTTTGAAATAACGTTAATTGCTTAGTCACCAAATCAATTTTTAATCCCATTGGAATCTATACGATAAATCTTATGTTCCAATAATTGATTCAACATAATATATCATATAATCCCTAAAGGTTTTCATGACCTTAAATTTATTTCCCTAAAATGTAAATTTATAATCCATGTTAAAAAGAATATTTAAATAAATTTCATCCTAATAAAACAACTCCTGAAATTTCATTATTAACATTATGATCACGTCACTTATAACCTTAAAAGGGGTGACTAAGATGTTATAACATATTATCATCCTTAAGTATAATGGATTAGTATATTATCCATAAATCTCAAGATAATAAAAATGAAAACATCCTCATATGCAATGTTTTCTAAAATATTCTCTAATTGAAAATATAATAGCCATTATCCCACTCTCCCTGATCCGGTGTGGCAATCATAATCATTACATTAATGGATTTGTAACCATTTAAGGTGACCAAAATATGGTCACACAAGAAATAAAATATCAAAAGGAAGATTGGATAACCTTCATAACAAAGTACCTTTCTTTTAGAGTTTTAAGAAATTAAGAAACAATATTACATAAAAAATAACCATGCTGTCAAGGGAGTATCTTTCCACTATACCTCACTTTTCTTATTTCACATTAAGTCATAATCATCATCTATATAAAACCCTTATATAATGAATTTATTAAAAATCATTACTGATAACCTAGGGAAAATGAAATCTAATAAGAGTTATCTCATATTCTCAATAAGGTAAAGAATATGCATTAACAATTTAACTCCATATGTGACCATAAGAGGAACATAAGTGTATAATGACATAATCAATGTGGATGATCATAACATAAGAATAATCATACCCAAAAATACATATATCATCAAAAAAACATGGTATAAGGCTTTATCATTGTAAAGATTCATCAAATTAATTTATCATAATCCATCTGATATAAATATTGATCAATGGAAACATTTATAAAACACAGAAATCCTAATAAAAACTTTTAGGTTTCTTGGAACGTCATCCTCAGAACCAATTTTAAACTCATCTTTGAAATTAATGGAGCATAGTTAAATCTATATAAGAAACCCATAAGTAAATCCCCAATCTCACCTCTAAATAAGATGAACATTACTTAATTCATTGGAGATATATATAGGAACACACATCATATAAGCTATATCATGATCACCCAACGCTATCTAGTCTCAACCATCAAATGAGCTGTATTGGTCTCACCCAATGTTATTTGGGTGCACCCATCATATAAGTTGTATTGGGTTCACCTATGATTATCAATAATGTAAAGGTACTATTTAAGAATAAGAAATTTAGAATCATTTAATTTTATACATAAAATTAATCATGGTTCTTTTATTTCTTGATTCACCAATGGAAAAGAAATGGGTTCCATGTCAATCTGATAATCCATACTTAGACAAAATTAATATGGAATCAATATTTAATATCACCATTGGAGTATAAGTAACATCAAGGGTTTTTATCCATGATGAATGGAAATACAATTAAAATTTTACTAAAACCATTCTTGGGGAAAATGACCTTATCACATTTAGTAACTCCATAGGATGATATATTATATAGAAAATGATTTTCAAATATCTCTTGGAAAATTTTTTTGAGGATAATATAAATTCCATTTTGAAAAAAATAATAAAAATATAAACCATTATCAAAAATTAAATAGAATAATTTATTTTCATATTAACTTTGAAACCTAATAATAAAACTCCAAACAAAATAATGGTCTTAACAGAAGGAAAATCCAAACATGATGTGAATGATAAAATAAATCTTTGTTTCAAAATTTTTTTAAAGCAAGTCAAAAGTGACCTATTTAGAAAATGTTAAGAAATTTTTTTTAAAACCTTTTAAAAATTGATTAGATCATGTAAAATAAATTTTGGAAATAAATTATTTATAGAAAAGATAATTTTTAAAAAATTAAAAAAAGTGGATATAAAAGAGAATGATAGAAAATCAAAAAGAAAATATGAGATCAGTATCACTTACAAATGAATTTCTTGTTAATTCATTAATAAATAATATAAGAAATGAGAATCAAACATGTTAACCATATTCGTAAACAGTGGAGAATAAATATTTGTGATTTTTGAAATAATATCATATGATTTCCTTTAATGTAACCTTGAAAAAACAATCCTTAAAAAAATGAGATTAACATAATGCATTTTCCACTTTTGTAGCTATTCAATTGTAATCCCATGATATAATAAAATAAAATGATACATTAAATATCATCAAAATGAGTAGATTAATGATATAAAATGTCAAACATTAAAGTATAAAATCATCACAGATTAATATAGTTGCATATTATAAACATATGTTTCAATGAAAGATATTTTGACACAAATAACACTTAAAAAAATCATGCCATTGAATTTTAGAATTAATAAATGAATATATTTTTTAAATCAAATGAAATTCTATATAATTTTTTTAAATAAAAAATAATATAATTAAACATAATTTCCCACATAATATATAATATCAAACACAATGAGGAAGTAATATAACTCAATGAAAAGAAATTGAGTTATTATTTTTTTACACTTTGTAACATTCAATTCCAATCCTCTTGGGAGAAATATTTCTAGATGAATCTTATAATAAAATTAATTAGAAAGTATTAATGATTTAACATTAAAAATATAAATTATATCCAAAACACACAATTTAAATTATTTTCATAATAATAAAATACACCTCAATGAAGGAAAATTGAGACAAAAACCCTTACTACATTTGTAATCCATAGATAAAAAAACTCATGAAATGGAAAACATTATATGGATTTGTGAATCCAAAAAAATATCATAAAAAGAGTCATTAATTACATTAATTTTCATTACATACACCACATAATAAAAATAAGTGGTGAATGTCTCATATGTCTCATAAAAGTAAAAGTGAAATGATAAACCCTTACCTCTAGTCTGAATTCCTTCATATATGCTCAAACAACCTATATAAAAAACATATACTAATTATTTGATTCTTAAGTTTTGAGATACGATCAAGACCACTAGGGGTAAATTTGTGGTTTCTTTTTCTTTTTATAATAATATTTCTTATCTTCTTTACAAATATTTCTTAACCAATGAATGTTGTTAGATTTAAACTACACAAAATAATTAAAATAACTTCACCTTTTGTATGAATGAAATAAAAATATGGAGAAAACATGATACATACAAGGTTCAATACAAATAAATTCTACTTTTTGTGTTGGATAGTCCGAATAACCTGGATTCCATTAATATCTTATTTCCAAAATAAAAACGAACAAGTATCAAACAATTCTATAATAAAATAGTCATCATTTTTTATATAGTGGGTAATACCCCCCAACTATAATTTTCATATCCACTATCCCATAAATTGTAATAAACACTAGAAAATAAAATGTTTCATTAACTTGTAAGAACCTATAGCTTCAAGATTCATTCTTCTTCTGTTCTAATCCACTTTAGATTGTTATTCACATTCTCCACAAGTATGATAGATCAAAAATACCTATGTACAAACTTCAATAACATAAACAACTATATTATGAACTTGTTGGACTTTTAACATCTTCCATATCCTCAAAAAATATGAATATACTCAAAGAAAATCATTCTAAAAATTTTGTTCAAAAAAAATTCTTAGAAAAAGTCAGTCTGATTAGGTCTTCGTCTGGTAAAGTCATTCTCATCATCTCTGTTAGGTTTTCTTCCATCCAATTCTACTTTTTTCCTTCCAACTCACACTAATTAAAAACATAATTAGAAATTCACCACTTATTTTTCTAATAGAACTTTGTCCAGTTGGAATTCACCCTTATTGAACATACTCTAGTGGAAATCACTCTAGGGGCCTCGCTCTAATGGGAGTCTCTTTGATGTTCTCAAATTCAACCTGAAATAAAACTCATGCTGAGTTCCCAATGCCCATCTCAAAAAAACTCATATATTAATCTTTTGACACTTGTGAATAGTTTAAAGTATGAATATATTGTGCCATATATTTATAGGCATCCCAAAATAGAAAAAGTGAGAAAACCTATTCTTCTTCCTTTATAACCAAATATTCATATCTCAAAAATTAACATTCATTTTTTATTAATCATTGACTATTTCCACTATTCTCAACACTTATGGGTTACTCTTGAATATTCTTGAATATTCTTAGAAATTCAAACTTATTTTATCCAAACATTTTTCTGGTCTGGTTATGATGAGCCTTAACATTCAATGTTTGTTGACTCTGATTGTTTCTTCTATCTCAAAGTTGTTTAGATGGACTTTTTGAAGTTCCAAAGGATCAAACAACAAGTGATAGGGGAGTGGTTGAATCAGTTGTTAACTTTTTTTATGTTTTGAAACTTTTCGAAACATAACACATTTAACATAATAATATTTATTTCCTTATCATCTATTAGTAAATAATCATTCATTAAAAGGTATGGGAGAAGGTATAGAAAACTATATTTACATGGTTTGTACTCAGTGTGAGAACCTACCTCTTTATCATAGCCACTCATGTGGGTCTATGGAAATTCGCTATTATGAACTAGTGAATATAACTTATTCTAACTATCATTAGAAACAATATATCTCATGATAGGAAAGATTATACTAACTACTGTCAGTTTACAATGTTTTCTAATAAAACTATTGAGACAAGAAAATTAAGAAAGACTTTTTTGAAACTAATATACAATATCATTGTGTAAATTCTCATTCTGATTTGGCTGGATCAAATTTCTCAATACTATGAGTGAAGATTTTATTCTCTTAATATGATGATTCAAGATCTTATTCAATAAATATGATGAGTTTGGGGTCCAATTTTCACAATACTATGGACTCACTACAATGAACCCATTCTCAATCTTAAAAACTCATACTCTACTAATTGATCAAACTTGTAAAGAAAGCTTAATCTGCCTGATCCCCCTTCAGATATCTATAGATAGAAATTAATTTCACTTGATTTATTTAGCACTCTAACTTCTCTGCTTTTGTTAAAAGACACCAATGAACGAAGGAAATAAGAATGTATTTATAGGCGACAAGGAAAACAATTGAGGGAAACCTTGAAACTTTCCCCCTTCTATGAATTTCAATAACTCTGAAAAATAACCATATTTAAACATTATCTTTGTCTAATTCAAACCTCCTATGATTTCTCTTAGATTTATGATAAATTTACATTCAATATTGACCTCTTAAATTCTTCATAAAACATTTAGAATCGTCTTTTTTAGTCGTCTTCATAATCATCTCATTAGAATATGCATTTCTTTCTCAGTTTATTAAAAACTATTTTCTTCTCATCTCATTTTCAATATGTTTCCTTATCATTTTATTATGAATATGTTTCCTTATTGATTTATTATGATAGAATTCCCATTATTATGGAAATCCAATTATGATTATATTTTCATAATTGTGGAATGTATTCAATTATGAATTTCACTTAGAAAATAAGAACTTATTCAAACTTTGTGATCTTCAAACATTATGACTTTCAGATCCATTCTCCCCAAGAATTCTTCCTTCGATGGATATCATCATAATGATGGAATCCCCATTATTATGAAATTATCACTATGATATATTTTCCCATTATGATATAATTCATATAATTTTGAATTCATTCAAATGTCACCACCATTTATCCACAAGATTTTATCATTATGGTTTTCATGTTTTGTGATAATATCATGATTAGTAAAGTATCATATGACTTAGTTTAGAAAGTATAAAAAATTTCTAACCCCTATCTTTAAAATATTTCTTTTAAAACTCATTAAAATAATAATACTTATTAAAACATCAAATATAACTTTCTAAGAAACTCTTAGTCTGATGAATCTTCATAAAAATGGATATGGATCTTATTCTTGAATAACAAAAAAATTATTTTAAGAAGAGTTTAGTTGTCAAAAAATCAAAAAATTTGTTAAAATATTTTTTCACAGGGGTTCTTAAATCTTCTCATTTTTATTTTTTACAACCCATACTAAAAAAATTTCAAACTCATATAATTTTTATACAACTCAGATTTTGTAAACAACTCATGTTTTTTTAATTTTATCAAAACATATCCTTTCCCAAAAGTGTGTATGTTGACACCACACTACTAGATAAAGTAATGTTTTTGAAACAATTCCATAACTCAGTAACAATAAAATTTCATGTCCATGTAAAGATATCTCGCCTTCACTCTTCCTTTTCTCCCACTTTTCCTTTTATCTCCACCATTTTATGATAACCACAATTGAAAATTTATTTAAGAAATATAAGTAAAAAAATCTAAAAAATTAAAAGTTTTTTACTTTCACTCCCCCATTTTCAAAATAATCCAAATCATGGTGGGGTACCTTCTTTATAAGGTTTATAAAGCCGTGGTAGGAGGCTGAATTTTTTTTCATCCTCAGCTCCACAAACCTTTCATTCAACATTGCTTTTGTAAAGATATCAGCAATCTGATACTTTGTTGAAATGTATTCCAGAAAATCATCTACAGTGGAAAATACTTTTTTTATAATGTGAAACTTCATATCAATGCGTTTTGATCATGAATGTTGGACATGATTTTTAAATGGATCAAATTAAATATAATTTTCAAAATGTATCTTCAATGGTTTAGAAATATTTACATTCAAATATTCCAGTAGAACTTTCATCCATAAAATTTTATTACAAGAATGAGTAGCGAAAAATTTTCATATTCAGCTATTCTCAAAGTTAATAAACATTTTTTCTTAATATGTCATCTCACAAAACATTTACATAAGAAAACCATTCCTTTGAAGGTTTATTTTTTTCATTATATTATCTAGTCCAATTTTCATTAGTATAACCATGAAACCTCATATGACTATTTATTTTGTATAATAACCCATGTGAAGTTGTTATTGTGACATATATAATATTCCTCTTTTCAACAACTATATGTGACTTTCTTACATTACTTTGATACCTAGGAAAAAAAATTTCCACACAAACATTATCATGGCATGAGGATATAAGTTAATGTATACTTCTTATAAGCTTCTGAAAGTATTTCTAATTTATAATTTTTTAGGATTAATCATTAATATAGTTTGTGCTCACTAAAATAATATTTGAAACTAATTTGGATTCTACCATCCCAATCTTCATTAATAATTCCTTATCATACTATTCTTGAGATATGATTTTTTTAACATATAATCCAAGTAGCCAAGATAAATCTCTTAAGATAGGCATTTAAAAATTCTTTCTCATTTTCATATTAAATGCCATTCAAAATTATTCTATATCCTGATAAAAAATTATAAGATACACATAAACAATTATAATTAGAGTTTCTAAGCCAAATACATTCACATATAAGTTGTTATCAACCTATCCTTCAGAAATTTTCAACTTTCTCAAACAATTGACAAGCATAGAATACCAAAAACATGGAGCTTGTTTCAACTAATAAAAAGATTTATTCAATTTAAAATCAAATTTTCATCCTTATCTACAGGAAACTCACATAGTTGTTCTATGTAAACATATTCCCCAATATCATAATTTAAGAATGTTTAATTTACATCCATATGATATACGTGGTTATTCTGATTTACAGCCACTACATAAAACATTCAAATAGTTTCCAGCCTTTTAATGGGGGAGAAGGTTTCCTCAAAATCCACACCATCCACCCGTGCGTATCCTTAATAAAAAATATTTCTTTGTTTCTTAGAAATTCCTCATGCCAATTCATTTTTTTCTATAAACCAAATTTGTTCTGATAATATTTTTATTTTCTTTCTATGGTTAATATTCCCAATTTTCATTATTCTCAATCCAGTAAAACACATCATTAAGAGAACTGATCCATTATTTTTGTTGAATATCCTCTAAAACTGCTTCCAGTTAAAATTTTGAGATAAGTGATATCTGATTTTTTAAAATCATATTATTTCTAGACTAAACTACATCCTTTTGATTCCCATACAATTTTTTGATTCAACCTATTTTTTTAATGTAGTAAATTTCCATGTTTCCTTCCAACATTAAATTTCTTCATCACACTATTCTTCTGAATATTGATAAACATGTTTTAAATTACTTTCACCATTACTATAATCTTCTAGCTTATCTTCCTTATCATTCTCAACAACTTTTGTTAAGGAACATTTATTTTCAATTACCTTCACATCATATTATTCTACTAGCTTTTGTAAAATTTTCATCTAACATTTTTAACTTATTCCATTTAGTGAATAACCCATAAACTTTCCTTCCTTAGGATTCTCATCAATCAATCCCAAATCATGACATTATATTTTTGATAAAAATTAGACTTCCAATAACATTAAAGAAACTTAATTATGGTTTTGTATTATACCATATTAAATAAGGAGACATGTTAGTTTTAGGTCTCAACAAGAATCTATTTTTAATATATAAAGGAGTATTAATAGCTTCTCTCCAATATAATTTTGAAATTTTGTATTCTTCAAACATTCTTCAACTGATTTCCTGAAAAATTATATTTGTTTTTTCTACATCATTCTTTTGTGGAGTATATGGAGCACTATTATATTGTTTTATACCATTATTTGTTAGATGGGTTTAAAAACTATTGATTGTGACTTAAGTATCAATATCCTTTATGAACATCTTTAAAAAACATCCATTTCATTCTAAAAATATTTTTTAAAGAATATCAACATTTACATAGCCTATAACATGAGATTCACAAACATGATGTTTTTTATCTGAGTAAAATCATCAATAAAAGTAATAAATTATAAATACCGTTTTTTATTGATATCACATCAGTCTATATAAATCGAAATGAATATGCTCAAGCGGCCTGGTAGATTGAATGTCAACTCTTTTGTGACTATTGTAAGTCATCTTTCCTTTTTGAAAATTTAGACAAACATCTTCATATCTTATTTTGAATTATATAAATATTCTAATGGAACCAACATTAAAATGTTTTCTAATATTTTTGGTCCAAGGTTCCCATGTATTTGGTTCCATATAATTATTTCATCTTCCATAATCATGTAACATGAGTTGTTGAATTCTCTTAATTATATGATATTCCCACTAGTTCTTTCACATTTAGTAATATATTCTCCATCCTCCACACTTTTTGTGATACAAAAAACTTTTCTAAAAACAACTTAATTTCCATCATCACAAAATCTACTTACAAAAGTAAGTTATGTTTTATCCCATAAATAAATAAAACATCATTATATTTCAACTTTTCCACTTCAATATTACCCATTATAATTCATTTCATTTTTATTGATATATCATTACTAAATGTAACTAATCCTCTATTTTGACATTAAACATGTTTCATGTTTTTTATATCAACTTTCATATTTGAATAAAAACCATTGTCCTGTATACATGGGTTATTCCTTGTACTTTCATTCAAATACTTCTCTACAATAAAATTTATTTATACATCATTCTTCTATTAGGATTATTTTTCTTTTCTATAAGAAGAAAATTGTTCCAAAAGGAGTTCCCTACATCTTTTGGCATGATGATAATCCTGATCACATCTTCCACAAACATCTTCTAAAAATTCAAATTGGTTTTCTGTAGGAAGGTTTCTAACATCTTGGTAGTTCACCTTTTCAATTTTCCTTAAGTTAGTAAAGTTACTCATTTTAATTTAACTATTTATTCCTCTTTTATCAAACATTCTTCTAGGTAGAGATAAATTTTCCAATCAATTATAAGATTTGTTCACACAGATTCCACAACACTATAAATATCCAAAAAAATCATGATTTTATAATCGAGAATTATATTTCTCTATAGATACTTTTTTAGGATTTTTACATCATTTAGTTCTGACATACTCAGGACATGGACCATCGTTTCTTTTGAGTTAGTTTTATAATTTTGTAGATTTGATAGGTTTCTCAAATCCATTATCCACCCATGCTTTCTAACAACTTTTATAGTTCCTAAAATGTTAATAGAATCAGATAAAACATTATTTCCACCAAGTGAGTATTTCATCTAATTCTCGTATTCATCCTTCTAAGAAACATTAAAATTATCGCCATTTAATTCCATTTCTTTTTTGAAATTTTAATTCATATTATTCAATGTAATTTCTGACGTAATATGTTTTGACTAAAATTTTTTAAATTCTTCTTCCATGTCTTCCAAATTTTTATAGATACATTCAGTGATTTTTCCTCTTTTAGTATTTATAATTTTGTAATATAAGATATGCATAATGTATTTTTCCTCCTTCTTGATAATGTCTTTTCTTCTATTAGCAGCTTCTTCACAATACTAATTAACTACTCAAATTTATTTCTGATAGTTTTGTTTTTCTCAGGACATGTAACAAGTTCAGTTTTGAGAAGATATTCTCTATAAGATTCTTCACCACCGTATTCATTATCTGAGGAATCATTTTTTCTCAACCTTTGGAATGATAGTTCTAACTTTTTCTAAACATTCATCTTAAAAATAATTGTTTTTAATTGAGTCTTATTTAAATTTCATACTCAACATACTTATGTTTTCCAATAAACATATTATATTTTTTATTCATTTTTTTATTTATCATTTGTATTCCCCTTATTCCAACAATATTTTTCATCAAAATCAAATCTATATTATCCAATGTTCTTCTTCAATAAATTCATAGAAATGTTTTTTATTACACCACAATGAAGAAATTTGAGGGGGTGATTACCTCAATAATTTACTTTTCCTATTTTATAGTTTTTAGATATAAGAGACATAAAATTATCTTTCAATTCATCATCATTGTTATCTTCAGACTCACAGGGTTCAACTTCTTCAATATCATGTGTTTTCATCAATCTCATTGCATCAAAATCCATTTAATCTTTCATATTATTTTTAATAATTTAATATTTCTTCATTTCATAAGAAATAAGAATGTTATGCAATTCATCAAGAGAATAATCATTTTACCTTATAAAGAGAAAATTTTAGATTCAAACAAGACCGAAATGTTTCTCATAAATATCATCATAATTTTAGAATCTTCAAGGACATCTCTGAATCCAATAATATTGAAAATATGTTCATTTACTCTTGTGAAGTATTCATCAGTATTTTCTTCATCTTTCTTTTTTATTTCCTCGTTCTTACTATTCCAGTTTTGAAGCTTTGCATCCTACACTTTTGTAATCCCTTCAAAAATAATTTCAAGCTTGTCCCACATACTTTTTGAAGTATTGATACCCATCACCTTTTGATAAAAATTCTCTAATAAAGATATAAATATTGAATTTATATACTTTCCATCAAATTCTCTATTTATCTTATCAGCAAATATCATAGAATATTTTTTCCCAATAGGGGAAAACCCAATAGTAACTGCATCAACCACTTCTAAGACAAGTAATAAGAGAAAAGGAATAATTATATTTTTTTTATATGTTCATTTTCCCATAAAATATAGGAATACTTATAATGTATAATGAATTGATATTACACATGATAAGGATTAAACAAGGGTACCTATCTTCGATACCAATTGAAGTTCTAAATGATCAAATAACAACTGCGAGGGGGGGTTAAATCAGTTGTTCACTTATTATGAGTTTCAAAACATTTAGAAACATAATCAATGTAACCTGTTATGATTTATTTCCATGTAAAATTTTATTAAATACACTTGCATGAAAAAGTAGGAAAGAAACTAAAAAACAATATTTATAATGTTTGGCCTTTATGCGAGAACTTATATCCATTACATAACCAATCTTGTGGGTCTATGGAAATCCACTATTATGAAGAAGTGAATACAACTTTTTTCCCACTACAATTAGAAACCTTCTATCTACTGATAGAAAACATTATACTAAATTTTTTCAGTTTACAATGTTTTCTTATAATAAAATTGAGAAAAACAAAAATATAATGAACTTTTTGAAACTGCTTTATAATTGCATAGTCAGAATCCTCTATCTAATTTGGCTATATCCAAATTTCTAAATCTGTTAAGCCTAGATCTAATTATCTCAATATAATGAGTATTGATCTATTTCTCTCAATAATATTTAGTCTGGATCTGATTATCAAAATACAATAGAATCAATTTGATGAACCCATTCTCAATCAACAAAATGTAAACTCTACTCAAATGAAAAAACTCGTAAAATACATTTATCTATCTAATCCTCCTCATAAGATCTCTATTAGAAACTGACTTTCACTTCATTTATTCAGTGATCTTCCTTTTCTTCTTGCAAAAAAAGTCACTAATGAATGAATTATCTGAGCATGTATTTATAGGAGACTGTGAAAAAAAGTGGGATACCTGAAAATCTTACCTACTTCCTCAAATTTAAAAAACTATGAAAAACACACACATTTAAACATCAACTTTGACTTCATCAACCCACTTATGATTTGTCCAGGATTTATGCATAATTGAATGTCACGTTTGACTTCTTCAATTCTTCATAAAACTTCCAGAGTAATCTTTTTTAATCTTATTCATAATCAACTCATTACAATCTACCTTTATTTCTCATTTCATTATGATCTATTTTATTCTCATCTCTTTATGATTATGTTTCCTTCTCAGCATATTATAAATATTTTTCCTTTTAGATCATTACGATGGAATTCCCATTTTGATGGAAATTCCATTACATTTATTTTTTATTAGTAATGGAATGTATTAAAAAATTAACCCACTTAGAAACTTTGAACTTCTTAAATCTAAATCAGCTTCACAAATTCTTAATTCTGGATCCTTTCTCCTTAAACATTCTACCTATGATAGATTTCATCATAAATATGGAATCCCCATTATAATGAAATTCTCATTTTGATGGAATTTTCCATTATAATGTAATTATTAACTCTGGAATTTTTTATTTCTTCAAACAAATCCACCATTTCTCAAAAATATTTTATCATGAAAATTTTCATGATTTGTGAGAACATCATGATAATCAAAGAATCATCTGACTTATTTTAGAATGTATAAAAAAATTCCTACTCATGACTTCACAATATTCATTCAGAAATCTTCAATAACAATAAGCCTTAATCAAACAGAATCACTTGAATTTATAACAAAATTGGAGTATGATGAATCTTCATTACAATGGTTAAGGGTCGGAATCCTGAAGAAAAAGACTTTCTTTTACGAATTGGTTAGATTTGATCAAATAAAAAACATCGATAAAATAATTTATCACAAAGTTTATTTACATTCATACTGATACAACATCTAATTAACATTATCATATAATTCTCATATGATGTATCTGTACAAATCATATCATTGGAATATTCATCCCTTCCTCCTGACCCAATAATGAAACAATATTCAAAAAAATTCTATTGACCCCCTAAAGAATAAAAAAAATGATTGAATATTCTGAGGTTTCATGTAAATTGAAAACAGTTGGCTAAATTGTGGAAAAAACTTTAAAATTCATTCACCTAGACCTACTTTAATTGAAACACACTACTTATCAAATTTTAAATCACTTCCTCATTATGATAGAACTCTTCATACATTTTATCAGACTTATTGAATGATTTTTATTTTCAAGTTAAACTACACCTCTATCTTTGATTTATTAAAATAAATCAGTTTGATTAACTCAGTTATTGGATTTGTACTATTTCCTGATCTTATAGATCAGTTTTATGATCTCATTTGATTTATTGGTCTATGCAACATAACAACATTGGTCTACCTCTAATAGAACTCTACATCTAATAACTTAATGATACCACCAATTTTTAAAATGGATTATTATTTGAATCCTATCTGATGGATCAATAGAATACCATGTTCAATGGACCGGTGTCAACAAATCTATATCAGATAGATCATAATCAATTTCATACAAATTAATTGTTCTTTTGGTATCATCTCATTCATCTTAACTTCCTATATATTAGAATATATCTCACACTGATGGATCTTCCTGATTAGGATTTTTATGTCATATTTAGAGTATTTATGTTTCCTTATACTCATATCTTATAAAGTCATGTATTCTTCATTATTTTTTAAACATTGAGAGATCAGAAAATCATCGTCATATATTCTTTTACTAAAACCTATGTCTAATATTCTATTTCTAGAGATGTATTTTAAATCCATGTTTCCCTTGTGTTTCATATGTAATCTAAAACGCCTAATATAACTTACTAATCAGTCTGAAATGATTATTCTAAAAACAAAAACTACTCATTTTCATAACATTAAACATAATTCACATATTGACAATAAATACAACCAAAACAAAATTTGGGCCTAGCGTTATCCCCCTTTATGTGTGTTTTAAAAAACCATTTAAAAAAATACAAACTTAAAAGAAAAAACATCCAATTTTTTTATCTTACTCCCCCTATATTTATTCTATATTATCGTCTCCCCCTTATTGATAATAAAATTCAAATGGATCATTCATCATTCATGAATGTTCCTTTTGAAGAGAAAATATATCACCTGAATTTCTAAAAAATAGCCATTTATATAAACATATCTATGTATACATGGAAATATACTATGTAGGAAACAATAGTGTATAGTCATTTTGATGAATGTTATCTATAATACAACCTTTTATTTAATAAAATTCTTATTATCATTTTAGTATTCTCATATAGGGGTCCATTAGAGAGAATTTGTTAAGATTGAAATTACATGCATCCATCCCACCAAATATATCAGAAAGCTAATGTTTATAGTCATAACTTTTAAAAACTCATATTTCATAACCTCATTAAATTTTTTGAAAGTAGAGTAAGTGACTCACTTCTCTACTTCCTTACATAAACTCTTTTAATTCATTTAATGTTAGTACAAATATAAAATTATTTTGCGAATAAGGAGGTACTTCAATAGTTTCTTAAAATAAACATTTGAACTGAGATACTCCTCCAAGTGTTGAATTTTTCTTCTTCTTATTTTCATTTTCATTAGATGTGTTTTATTTCTTATATTTAACCTTATCTAATTTTTTAGCAAGTTACTTTTAAACATTTGTATATTTAGATAATGTTTTCAAATTCTATTTAAATTAAGTAACTTTGTTGTTATAATTTTTTTGTAAAAACTTCTTCGTGTTCTCATCATGGGTTGTTATGATATTGATAAAATTTTTTGTAACATGGCCTTCTTTCTAGAAAATCATATACATTTTATGAATCATTATGCTATACTATACTGATATCTTCTTATCAACTTTTTTATCATCTCCCGAAACATTTTATTTCCCCCTCTCTTGAGCTAAATTTTGTTCTTCCTTTAGAGTTATATTCCTAGAAACTTTTATCTCAAAATTACTAATCATTATTTCATTTTATAATCACCATGTTAATATTTCTTAAAGTAATCAACTTTCTTCAACATTTAATTTTTTTAGTTGGGTTTTAAACATTCTTCACCTCTTGATTTTTTTTTTATTTTATACAATTTCATAGAAATGCTTGGTCTTATTTTGTCACCATAGTTCCCCCTTGGTTCAAACCAATTTTTTATTAGTGAAATGTTGTACCAACATAAATAATATATATGTCTAAAAATTCCACAACACCAATAGTGACCTCTAAATCTTGATCTTTTGGACTGAGAGTGAAAACTCATAAAACTTTTTTTTATTCTTTCATCATAAATCATGGACCACTTTTACCAAGTAGATAACATAATGATGAATTGTTTTATTTAATAATTATATATTTAGAGGAAATAGATGTTCACTATGATTTTTGGGAAAAGAAAAAATCTATTTCTATGAACTTTTCTCTTCCCCATCTTTAGATGTTTCACCCTTTACCTCATCTTCTTTAGTAAAAACTTCTCTAATATTTCTTAACTCACCTTTTTTTATTGAAAGAATTGACTTGTTTCTGAAAAATCTTATTCTTTCTCATCCAAACAATCTTTTATAAAATTTACAATCTTTTTAAAACAAAGTTATCTTCCACTTGTCATTCTTAAATTCTTCAACAAGTGTAGATTATATCATATTGAGTTTCACATTTCAATAAAATATTTCTTCATATCATTTTTTTCTTCTAATCATACCAATCATAAATTTTGGGGATCAAATCAAATTTAGGATAGTTCCCTTTTTCTTTATCTAATCACCATTATTAAAACTTTTGCTTTTAAAATCATTCATTAACATCCTTTATTCTTTATTGACTTAAGTATTCTACTAAACTTCTTTTTTAAATTTTTTATTATCAATCTACTCAAATTTTGTAATTTTATCACCATCGTCATAACTTCTTAATGAGGTATTTCTTTTTATCAATTTTTAAATGAAGTTATCTTGATCATCTGATTCATCACAATGTGGTGAATAATTTTTATTTCTTATTCTAAGATAACATTTATTCTTATTTTCCTAAATTAGATTGTTCATATTCTTTTCCCCTTTTTTGTTTGATAATTTTTCTCTTCTTCTTCAGACTCATGCTCATTTAATTTACTTCTAGAAAAATTCTATGAATAATTTCATTTACCTTGAAAATTCTAGCATTTGAGAGAGATTTTACCATTTCCCTTCCAACTTCCATGATTTTATTTTTGGGAAAGGATGGAAATGATTTTGTTTAAATCTTGTTCCTATTTATTTACCATTGAGTTACATGATTCTTCATCAAATTCTTTATATTTGTTTCACCCTTTTTAAAAATATTTGAAGGGAATTTTTATGTTAGATATTTTCCTACAAATATTATATTTTCTCATTTAATTTCCACAAGAGTATTCTGATGTTCATCTAAAGATAATCCATCCTGATCTTATAAGAATGAAACATTGGATTCAAATCATTATAGAAATTTTCTCATAATTATAATAATCAATTTAGAATTCCCTAAATTCTCACTTAAACCTCTTTTGTTTCTCATAATCTCATTAACTCTTATAATTTAATCATCAATACTATCTTCATCAGCCAATTTTACATCATCAAATCTACTTCTACAGACTTGTAGCATAGATTTTTTAACATTTTAATTTCCTTCATAGATATTTCATAACTTATCCCACATTTTCGTAGCTGTTAGAAATACAAAAATCTTAGTATAAACATTATCAGGATGAGCCATCAACAAATAATTTTGAACTTTTCCATCAGCTTCTAAACAACTCTTATCGGAAGATATCTTAGTAAATTCATAAATGTGGGGAAATATAATTTTTTCTATACATCTAAATTCAAGACCATCTGATAGAAGATAAGGTAACACCCTATTTCTCCAACAATTATATTTTTTCCATCAAAAATAAAAACATTGTAATTGTTTACTGAATTGAAATTCTCCATTATCAAAGAGAGATCTTTTAGATGAAATCTACTCTAATTCAAAAATAATTTTACATATATGATCGAGACCACTAAGAGGAGGTGAATTGGTGGTTCATTTTTATTTTCACAAGAATGTTTCAGAACTTCGTTAGAAAACACTCTTCACCTCTAAAAAATTTTAGAGTTATGATCCACAAAAAATTATCTCAACCACTCATTTCATATACAAGAAATTTAAAGATGTATCAACACATGAAACTTATACTCATCGATATAAATACCTAATCCTTTCTATATTGGATAGTCCCACAAACAGAGATTACATTACTATATTATTTATTGAATACAAATCCACAAAAAGAAAATCATTCTATAACCCAATAGTTGAATTTTCTATTATAGTTTGTTATACCCCCAAACAATCATTTTTGTATCCACTTTCTCACATCTATTTATACACCCCAAAAAATATAATTTTCAGTAACTAGTAATAAACCATATCTATAAGATTCATTCTTTTTCTTTTTTCGATCCAGTTTACGAAGTTCATAACTTCCTCCTTAAGTTAGTCAGCTTGACAATACATGTGTACAACTTTCAAGAATGATAAAAATTATCTTAATAACTTATTCGTCTTTTATCTTCTTCTAGATATTAAAATATTGTGAATATACACAATGTCAATATTTACAGGAATTATATCCAAAAAACATACATAGAAAAAAAAAGTCTGATTAGGCATTTATCCAGTAAAATCAGTTTGATGGTATTTTTCCAGTGTTCCTCCATCTAATTCTACATCAACTGAATATAAACCCAATCAACAACTCACCACCTCAATGTCTGATGAAATGTTTTCTAAATAGAAATCACTATGATGGAACTCTATTTGGTGGACCTTTTGTTAGGGGAATCTCTCTGATGGGATTCAATATAATATTCTCAACTTCAACCTGAAACATAACTCTGGTTCTGATCACAATACATGGCACAAAAAAAGTCATTACTTCAAATGTTTTCACACATGAACAGTTACAAATTAAGAATGTATTTTACAATCTATTTATAGCCATCCTA
Organism: Viscum album; assembly: GCA_963277665.1. Classification (NCBI taxonomy): domain Eukaryota; kingdom Viridiplantae; phylum Streptophyta; class Magnoliopsida; order Santalales; family Viscaceae; genus Viscum; species Viscum album. The sequence continues at coordinate 282,293,992 of OY728153.1, read as the reverse complement.
GAATATAAATAATTGGAAAACCAATTCATATTCCTAATCAACCAAATTTTTATATCTCGTAATTTCATGTATATTTCAACTGATTCTTTAACTATTTTTACTCTTCTTAAAACCTCTTGTCAATTATTAAATATTTTTCAATCCTCTCAAAAATTAATACTTCTTTAATTTTAAAAAACTATCTCATGGCTGATTATATTGATTCCAATCATAATTTTTTTTTTGATTCTGATTCTTCTTCATTCCATAGAGACAGTCTGTTATACTTTTTTACTAAAACTGCATCCAATGAACATTATCATCTGATGGATCATAATATCTTCATAAATTTAATCTCTATATCCTTTCCTCTTGACCTAATAATGAAATAATACTAAAAATATTTCTCTTACCCCACTTAAAAATAAAAAATGATTTCATATTCTAATGCTTCAATCCAATTGAAAATGGTTGAATTTTTTTTAAACTTCTTTATAATTCATTATCCTGTAACTACTTCAGTAGAAACTCAATAATAATAAAACTTTCAAAAAATTACTCATTAAAATATAACCCTTGATACATTATCTCATATTTAGTGAATTTTTTTAATTACATAGGTAAACTCCCCCCTATATACATGCTTTCATAAAATGAAATAATGTTATCAAATTTATTATTGGATAGATACCAATTCCTGATCCAATGGATTTGTTTTACCAGCTAATTCCTTTCATAAGTCCTAATAATTGAAAAACATTGTTCTTCCTTAATAGAACTCTTCGTCTAGTTCCTTAATGATACTAATATTTTTTAAAATGATTCAATATTAGAATCACATCTGATGGATCTGTGGAATACGGTGTCTGATGGATTTGTGTCAGCAACTCTACATATGAAAAATCAAAATCTATATCATGCTGATTAAGATGTCATTGTGGCTCACCTCATTTTTCAGTCCTTTTAATGTATTAGAATCTATATCACACTGGTGGATCATCCAATAATGGACTTTTTCAATCATTTTCATTCAATTTAGGTTTCCTTCTACTCATTTCTGCTTGTATCACGACTTATTCTTCATTTTTGAAAATTTGAGTGATCAAAAAAGAATCAGTTGATACAATATGGTTTCCTTATAAAAATTCCATTCTTTCATATTTTTAAAATTAAAAATTCATTTTCTTAAGGAAAATTATATTTCTCTAAGAATTATATTCATATGGATAATTTTCTTCCATTTTTAAAATGTTTTATAAGATGAATTTTTTTAATAAATATTTTAAAACATAAATTTTTAATTCCTTAATAAAAATTTTCAGAATCCATGTTCTTCAGGATGAACCTTATCAATAAAAAAAATAATTTATACACAATCTGGAATGTATGTTTCCTTACATAAATCATTGTAATTGAATTTTTACTTCTTGGTATTTTTATCTTGCTTTAAGAAAAAATTTCATCGGATTCACTTTCCTTAAATCCAAATTTTCTCTTCCTTAAAACCTGAATAGATTGGAACCTTCAAAATTCATCTTCAGCAATGATATTAACTTTCAGATTCGATCAAGTATATTTCAACCAATAGATTAAATTGAAAATTTGAACTATCACCTTGAAGCCTATATAATGCCCCCCCCAAATCTGTGTCCCACCTAAACTTTTCAATAGATTTTGTGTCGAAGCTCTTCCTCTCTTAAAATTTGTCATTCAGTTCTCTTAGTTTCCTTACATTTTAGATGTCACTTGATGTTTCTATGCTGAATAAAATGTCTTCAAACAAGGAATTACAGGATTTCAAAATTTACAGAGAAATTTTGTTTAATCCAAATTTCGTTTCTATGTTTAATTATTTGATTATGAAGAACACCAAGATGAATGGATGAAAAAAATTTTGTGTAGCCAAGTTGAAGAATTAGGATGTGCAATATCTTGATCTTCTCGTATAATTTTATGATTCAGTAATTTTTTATGAAGAAGGAGGAAGAGAAAATTCTTTATTTAAGAGCTATAGGAAGACCTACTAATTATCCTTCCACAAGGCTACAATTCATGGTATTCCTTATCATGGTGAAGTAATCTTTTTCTCTCAGAAGATTCAATAAATTGAAGGATGTTTTGAGAGGTAAAATGAAATAGATTTCCTTGGACTCAAGGGAGTAAAAAGATCAATGATTTTTAACAAACATTTGGTTATTATATTTGTAGTTACATGGATTTCTTATTATGAGAATGTGAGATAATGAATCCCTTATGAAGAGTGGCATATTTATGATAGACTTTTTGAAAAATCATAGAATGGTAAACATGATCAAGTACATCCTTATGATCACATGAATTATAAATAATGAAAACCTCAAATCTCAAATAATCATGTATACAATGATCTTGTCATAGATCATCATTCTCTATTTAGAATAATTTAAAATACACTCAAATTCAAAACATTGAACCTTTAAGAATGTGTTGTTTGGTGATGACACTATGAGGAGGATGAAAGTTGAATAGTATCAAGTCAGAAATTTATTATGAGCTTTCTGAATGTGAGGTTCATGACATTAATATGAAAGTGGATACAGGGGAAACTTCTAAGAGAACCTAAAATAAAATAATGGAGAAGGAACCAGAATCCAAATAAATTGAAACCACTCTGAACCCCCCCCCAGCTCCACCCAATCCGAAAAAGAAAAGGTCTTTTTCTAATGAAGTGGTGGAAAATTAGAGAGGGCAGAATAATAAAAGGAAGGAGGAGGGTGATGCTAGCATTGGTTTATAAGCTACTGGGGAAAATTCTTTGATGATTCATGAACTATAATAACATGAAAGTCAAGAATAATAGAATAAGTTGAAAAAGAAAGTGTTAGAAGCTGAGATTATCTAAGCCCTTCTTAAATATATTGAGAATGAATTTGAATAGATCTAGGTACCAAAATCCTTCCATCAAAATCCAATTCTAGTAGAAACTCCTGGAAAGAAAATTTCAATTTTGTAACCTATTATGGGAGATGAGGAAGTCTAGTAAGAATAAGTAGAAGAAGAAAAAAAGGAAGAATATTAAAGAGAAGATGTGATTAAATAGGTGGAAGAATACCATGGGAAGGAAATTCTATTAAAAAATTTATCGATCAGAACATCCTAGATTGAATCAACAAAAATAATCTCACAAAGGAATGATGATTATGCATAGGATGATGTTGATAAAACTTTATATGATGCGAGTAGAAACCATGATTTTATTTATCCTGATGATGTTAAGGGAGATGCTGAGAATAAAGATGCTAATAAAGACAAGATAATATGAGTCTCAGATAGTGAACATAAAATTATGAATGTTGGGAACGAAATATATAGATCTAATAAAAAAGAATTTTCATCATAATTTTTCCAAGAAAGAGGAGATTCTGAAAGCTAAGAAAGATGTTAGTGGATTATCTAATAGGAAAGATGAAGAGCTTGAAAAAGTTTCCTCACCCAGAAAGGAATCACATTCCGAATATTCATCATTGAGGGGTCAGTATTTGATTATTCAGTAATAAAATATATTATTGAATACAATACCTTTGTTTCCATGTATCAATTTGAGATGTGAGTTGCTTCAGCATTATTTCAATCCAAATTCAGACTTGATAAGATTGCTCATAGAAATGTTTATCAAAATTGAAATGGAGTTCAATACTTTTCATATTGGTTATGATGCTCGTAGGATATCATGTATGGAAATACCAAAATGGTATATGAGAAAAAATGATGATAAAAATCATGGAATACATCCAAGAATTAGTAAAATAATTTTTTGATAAGTCAGATGACACAATCAAAAACCTTTCAACACGTTTTTTAGATAAGTAAAATCTCATGATGGTAGCACGAATTTAATAGGATAGAGATCTAAATGGAATGTATAATTTAGTTTCTATAAGTATAAAGAGTGAAAGGGATCTCTAGTAAGAGTTGGAAAAATTTTCAAAAATCAAGAAATGGTAGTAATGATCAATGCATAAATTCTAAAGTCCCACAAAGAAAAAATCAAGGCTCTCGAAAAGAAGAATTGTGATCCGGATAAGTTGCTAAAAAATATTGATGATGATCACAAAGAGATGAATAAATTAATGGAATTCTTTGAGATAGATAATGCCGAAGGAAACTAATGATTATTAATTTAATAAAAAATTCAATATTTTGTTGTATTTTTTCCTCTAACAATTTTTCCTATCATAATTAATTTTTTGGTTTCTTTTTTTTTCTTGTATATTTTTAACCCTTCAGGTACAATTTTTTTCATTCCCTTTATTCTTTTTTGAATAAAACAATGGGGAGAAAACAATGATCAAAATAATTTTCACTATAAATAAGATAATATCCTATGAAAGGGGGAGACTATGTGTGGGAGTCTACTTATAGAATATTTTCTTAAGTATGAAAAATTATCTTCTCTATAAAAAATTAGAATACAATCCTTTCGGAATTCAAAACCTATTGGGCAGTTTTTTGAATTCATTATAAGTCATATGTAAAGGGAGATATGTTTTCTTTTAATTTTCATAAAGAAAAAAACCCTATTCCTTATATTATTTTTCAAATGGTTGTTTGTGCATTACAAAAATGTGGGATATTGTTGAGTCAATATGGTTTTCTTATGACTTTTCCATTATTTTATGTTTTGAAAATCACAAACATGTTTTCCTAAGGAAAATTATATTTCTCTATGAATTATTTTATCACGGAAATTTTTCTCTCTCTAATAAATGTTTTAACATTACCTTTAGTTTTGATTGTCTTATGTATTTTCTCCACAAACAAAGCCTAATTTGATTCCCTAATCCAAGAATTAGAATCCTTATAGAAAAACCTTGGAATCTTACAAATCCTTAGATTCCAAGTCTATTTTTTAGACTCTAATTTCTCTAAAATTCAGAATCCAAATTGTATGAAATTCAGATTTTGAATTCTATGAAATTTAGACTCTGAATTATCTGAAATTTAGACTCTAAATTCCTCAAAAATCTAACTCCAATTTCCTTATATTTCATATACTAAATTCCTCAGAAATCGGAATCTGAATTCCTCTGAATTCCATAGAATTCCGAATCTGAATTCATTGAAATTTAGACAATGAAATCCCTAGAATTTAGCTTCAGAATCCCTCAGAATTCTAACTCTTAATTGCTCATAATTCAGATACTGAATTCAATAGAATTCAGAATCTGAATATATATTTTTCTTGAATCTGATTGATCATATATTTAGACATTGAAATCTATATATCTTAGAATTTACTTATTTATATATTTTACGCTACTTAAACTTTCCAAACATATTGTTTAAATTTTATCGAATCCATGTTTCTTAAATATTACATTATTTTTCATTACATATTAATGGTTCATATGAATGATAATGTTTCTTGTGTTTTTCTTACATAAAATGATGTTGTACAATTTGTTTCTAACTAACTATAGGTTGAGTAAAATGTGTACAGTTCCCTACAAAATTCAAGGAAAAATATGATTATTGGAGGTAGGAGGTGACCATTTTAATCTTTGCCTATAAATATTAGCTCATTTGAATGAGCTCATGATTGATTGATGATACATGATATCACATGTTGCGATGTGATTCCTAGAAAGATAAATACACTACTGCCTTTTTCAATTTTTGAACATCTTGATTACCCGTGAACAACTTGTTCATGCTTTGTTTGACTCCGATTGTTTTTATGTTCAATCTAGAACTTCCAAGGATATGAATATAGATGTGTCATTTACCTTAATTTTCAAGGACATCTAAGGATAGGATGATAGAGGCAATGACTTCATTAATGTTTGAGGGCTAGCAGGGATTGCAAGATAGTATCCGATATTCTTATTAAGGGCTTACCCTACTGTGGGTAAGATAACCCTCCTTTAATATATAAATCAGGGGACCTTTATACAAGGTTTTTGGATACCCTACTCTTTGGGTTGAATGATTTCCTACTTGTTTACTTGTTTTTTCTACAAGTTTTATTTCTATGGTATTTTTTTAAGAATGAAATTATATCTTTTTTATACTTTTTCGGTATTATACTTACTCTAATAAATAATGATTATATGTGTTTTAAGGTTTAATCATTCCCTTAGATAAACTTTCTTAATTTTTATTATGTTTAACTTGTTTAAGTTTAGGTTTCTCGAAATTGGACCTGGGTCCTTCTAATTAACCCTTTGATAAAGAACCAAAAAGGGTTTGTGAATTTAACATGTTTAACATTGTTAAAAATAGATTTCCTTAAGGTTAAAAATGATTGTATTTTATCTTACAATTCACCCCCCCATATGGTAATTGAGCATCTAAATGTTCTATTTAAATCCTATAGATTCATTAGATTTCGTTTGACTAAAACCTATTTCTGATCTTCTATGTCTATAGATCTATTATTGAGCTATTTTTCCTTTGTTTTTTCATCTGATCTGATGTGTATGATGAATCTTCCTAATCAGTCTAGTAGGATCTATCCAAAATCCAAAACTCCTCCTTTTCTCAACATCAATCACATATAATATTATGAAAACAAATACCAACCAAAAAAACATGGAACTTACATATTATTTAATAATCATCTCCAGGTTTAATTCCTTATACTTATATCATTTATTTGAATGACATGTTCAAATACATAATCATTTAAGTCTATGTTGGGTGTTTTGAGGCTGTTTGGTTCATTATTTAAAAACATCATCACATTGTTGAACGTTGTCAAAGAGGACATTATTTAAAAATATCTAGAATAATAATTATCATTATATATATATATTATACTTTTAAATAAAATCATGAAATATAGGTATTAAAAATTAACTACATTTTTATCATGGATACAGTAGTTATTATGTACACATGAGTTATGTTTCCATTTTTTCACGAATTATTATGGAAAGAAGGTAAGTAATATTTTATATCTCTATAAGTATAATCATATCATATATACGATATTACTTCTTAAAATATGCTTTTGTATATCATACATGTGATTTTTATTATTTTATAAGAGTCATATCACTTGATGGAGGTGTTAGTCTACACGTTATCATGAACGAAATTATCATTATTCAGTTTAAGAAAATGAAATATTATTTTTTTAATAATGATAACAATTTCATTAATATAATAATTATGTAATTTATATCATATATATTCATTAATTACATCCTTATTACCTTTCATGTAATGCTCTAGTGAAAAAATGTATTGCATCGCTGCACGAGCTGGTTATTCTCCATACAAACAAGAAATATTATATTATCCACCATAAAATGGAATGTAAGAAGGTAAATATGATATAATGTTGGGGAATAATCCCTCAAAGTATCAATGAATCATTTTTGAGGTGATTGTGTTTGTTGAAAAATTGGGCCTCTGGGTTGTTTTTGTTGAATAAGCAAACCATGACGAACACATTTATTGAAAAAGGGGATTTAATGATGAAATTTTTGGTTCAATTGATGTTGTTAATGATACATTATTGGTTAATGAACTTCAACAAAGAAATGGTTGATCTGGAGGCAGTTCAAAAAGAGCAGATACAAAGTGGCACCATTTTCCAATGTTTACCAAATTTTTGGACCCCAAATCGACAAATGGTAAAAAGTGTTTTTGGAAAATGGACTTGCACGCGAGAGTCTTGGAGTCTTGGAAACTTTTGAACCATATGTTTTTCAAGATCAGAACATCAAAATATGGAAAACAAAAAAGGGACACTCATGTTTTGGGTTTGGTCGTGTAAGTGACTAGTGTGACAGAGACTATGGCGGTTGGACTTGCGCGCCGAGAGGAGACTTGTGCACCGGCTCTCAGGCTGTAAAAATTCCTATAAATAGAGGGTGATCCCTACTTATTCATAAAAAAGTCCAACACAAAGAAAATTTCAGATATCCAATCACATAGGTGTTGTGGACGCGCAAGTGGTGGAGTGGTCGCGCAAGTATAAAGATATTCAGAAGTTCTGCGCCAGTTGATAGTTGTGTGAACAAAGTTGATTGGGCAAGAATGGTTGTGAGTCACCCAAGTTTATAATTGAAGATGGGGGTTTCGAATAGGTGGTTTGGTGAAACTTGCACGCCAAACATTGAATAAGTGCGACAGTTGAGAGTCGCACACCAAAATTGTTTTGGGCGTAGAAGGGTGTGAGTCGCGCAAGTTTGGATTTGAAGAAGCGAGTGTCGCACAAGTGGTTGAAGTAAACTTGCACACCAATTTTAACTTGCACTCCATAACATTCATACTGGCTTGATGAAGCACGCCAGGTAATGTAGATTCACAAATGTCATTTTAGGGCTGCGAGAAAGGTGGAAAATTTCCCGATACCTTTGGTGCAAAGTGATATTCATATACGGGTGAAAGTTGGACATCAAAAGAGAATCTAAATACAACAGAGTATGTATTTATTATTTATAATGAAGAGGCATATGGGTCTATAAATTGTGAGTGGATCCTTTCTAGAGCAGTGAGAAATGGAAGAGAAAGAATGCGATCCTTTCCACCGGTAGTGAGCCAGAGATAGAGAAACAGAGAGTGACCCTTTGGAAAGCAGTGAGCTGATCCCAAACATTGTTAACATAGTGAGCCTAGGTATATAAGTGATCTATCCCAAACATTGTAAATAGAAGTGTTGTTTTAGTGGATTTGGTACATCGGCACATAGTCGATGTATGGTCCTTGGACATTCCCCAATGAGGGTGAACCAAGTAAAAATCATTGTGTCCTATGAATGCTTTTGTTTTTGTTTATACATTGCTACAGGAAAGAGAGAAGACAGTCTTTCTTAACAGCGAGACAACATCAATAAGGGCAGTTGTTTTAATCTATCATATTGTGATTCATCCCCCACCCCCCTCAGGGTATCTAACCCAGTGGACCTAATATATAACAACTACAAAAATATTAATATCTTACACATATAAAATATATACATTAAATAATAAATTATAATAATCTATTAGAAGTTATGATGGAAAATAAATAACATCGATTCACGAGGTGGTAGTGCACCGTACACACAAATACTGGTTTTGTATCCAATTTGATGGTAGAGGAGACGAATTGTTATTATAAAATGTATATAATAAAATATTAGTATATTGGGGATACTATTTTTTATATGATAATTATTTTATAATATTTTAGAGTCGTGTAAGAAGAAATAAAATAAAAAATTTTGTTTACCATGATGCCTCTATTTCATAAAACCTCCTTTTTAAGCCCAAAAATACTTCGTATGATTGATTTATGACCTATATAATGGATTTATATCATGGTTATGAGATTTGGTAAAAACAATTTTATACATATTCTGATTCAAATGTATTTTAAATTTTTAAGGGGATATGAGGGGAGTGTCCTTTTTTAAGTGATGTGAGTGGCACACATATATGTTTTGAAATGAAATATGTGTAACCACAATTTTCACCATCCATAAGGATCAAAAATGGAAAATTATCATAAATTATACATTATAAGGGATAAATATGATTAGAAAATATATTTTATTCAATTTTATAGATCATTTTAAACCATATAAATTTATTTTAACCATTGGTAAATCTTTTTTTACCTTAACCATAATAATTATTTTTTGCTAGTTTTACTATTCATTTTTGTTAAAACACAAGTTGACATTATTAAATAAAATAAATTATTATTATTCCAAATATTAAATCAATTTTTCCAAATATAATTCATCTGAGATGAAAATTTTAATTTAAAATTAAACCCATAGATCCAACGAAAAATTAGGTTTTCATTAAGTGTATTTTTTAAGTAAAAGATGATTTTATATTCCCTATATGACTAATAATAATCATTATATAAATTAAAAATCATATTCATAGATATATAATCTATAAATTTAGTTATAATTATTTCTAATTAGGTATTGTTTAAATTAACTAAAACTGATAAACATTATGTACTATAATATAGTTTTTAGAAAAATCTCATTTTTAAACAAAAAAGATAACATATAGTAAAATACAATATAAATTTGGTAAAAAAATTAATTGATTAAATATAAATAAATAATATTTATTTTTCTATGAATAATATGAAAAAAATAACATTACTTTAAAATTACATAATTTAAAGAAAATTAATCACTTTTTTACAAACATTTTTATTTTTCACTATTCATTAAAAAGTCAATATTTTATGAAAAATCAATTTAAATTCACCCAAATATAATTTCAATATTTTTAATTAAAATATTATATTTAATTTTTTAAAATATATTTCCTTAAATTGTTAAAAAGTAATTCTAATTTATGTGCCCAAAACACGACGAAACCATCTTGAGAAAAATATAGATTTTTTGGAAAACATTTCATTTGAATTCAAATAATTCATATATTATTTTTTAATAATTAGATAACACTTGAATTTATTTTATACATGTTTTAAACATATAAGTTTAATAATTTATTTATTAATAATCATATAGAGCAATTTAACATCAATTTTTTAACAATATAATTAAAATAATATAATTTCATGGTTCATTTAAGATCAGTTTTGTGTGCCAAGTATGCTATCGAGCATAGATTATTTTTTACAAAAAATTATGGGTGTTACACTATGTAGAGAAAAAAATCATGAAAATCTAGTGAAGTATAGTGTGATATGATTCAATGAAAGTATATCCGAATCAAGATACAAAAAATGGATGTGGTTCTACAATTGTTGTACCTAGGGGTAATAAACCCACAAATGGTGGATTTGGTATTAACTTGATCATCATATAGTTCATGAAAAATTTCCATACTACACACCTGGTTTGACACTCTTGGTAGATATGATTTGAAAAAATCACAATTTGTTTACAAACAATTATAGAGGGAGTGAAAATATTTTTATGTTAAATAACATAATATGAAAATTATCATGGATAAACTAGATTGAAAACATGAGGCTCATATGTTTGGATATTCAAGTAATTTATATGTTATTAATTATATGTTCCTAGATTCCATGTTTGTATGATTATTATTTTAAGTATTCTCATTCCTAATTTTCCTTTTTAAAAAACTTATATCTTGATATATAAGGAACCGTTTCAATAACCAATGTGATAGAAACTGAGATGATTTACCTAATGATCTGACGAATGTGATAGTAGTGGTAGATGAGATCATCATTTCAGTACTAGATCAGATGACTCAATTTATGAATAATAAATTGAATCCTGTGGAATTCTCTCTTTATCATATGACATACAAAATTATAGTCGAGTCCTTTATGTGACAAATTCCACCAACCTTTAGTAGTTCTTAAGACCCCCATAGCATAGAAAAAATGGATTAACTACATTTTAATGATCTTCTATGTCCTCAAAAGCTATCAACAAAATAAATTTATACTAGATGTTTATCACATGGAGGGGGATCCGAATAGTGGTCAACACTGATCAAGAACATGAATCCCAATGATGAAATACATTCCATGGATTATGAATGATTCACGGATTTTTTGGATAATTATTTTCCCCAAACTCTCCATATTTAAATGAAGATAATGTTACTTGGATGGAAGATAAATAAATATGACTTGATCAAGGAATATGAAGAAAATATCACATGCCTTGAGCAATACACCTCCATCTTTTCCACCAACATGAAAACTAATTTATAATGATTCTTTTGTATATTAATACTGAATCTATGAGAATATTTGGGGATTCTAAAGTTTTAAAGACATTAATAGATTTTTAAATATTCCCTTTAATATCAATATAGAGATTAGTAACTCTCATTTTTCTTATGGGTCCAGTGATAAGCAACCTAAAATAGTGTTTAATATTTTAGGATCAGTGGATAATCCCCATAGATGAATTAAAAGCACACATCCCTTGTGTTAAATGTGGGGAAAGAATCATCCTAGAAACTATATATTGTTAACTAGGAGATTCCTCAAATGGAAAAATAAGGGAATTGGTATAATAAATTCTAATTGGTGATGAAAAATACCACTACTGTGAAATAAGAAAAGAAGATTCCAATCAACACTCATCCAATGGTCCTGTGTTTCAACTATAAAAAAATAGACATCATGTGAGCCAAATCTCTATGCCAAGGGTTGTTAGAGATACCCAGTAGTAACAACCTCCATGTCATAGAGAGAAAGTAAGGACATAAGTTATCACTACTACTGGGGGGGATCCTGACATCATTGTTGTGATAGGTATGCTAGTTATTAATTCCGGAAGTGTGAAAGTACTATTGGATTCAGGTTCTAGGCATTCTTTCATAACATGAATATTTAGTAAAACTATTAAAACACTACCTCAAAACATGGAGGGTGTGTTATCTAGGATAAAAAAATGGAGAAATTATTTCATCCCAAGTGTATATAAATCTACCCTAGTAAATGCTTTTCGACTAAATCTCCCAACGAATCATTCCATACATAATGTAGTGTAATTTGATGATGTATTAGTCTTGTATTGGTTATTTTTATAAAAATACAACATCAACAGTAGGGAGAGTGAGATTAATATTCACATCCAAATTCATCCACAAATTATTTACAAGTATAAAGAGGGTGATGAATTTCATTTGGAATAAATGTTTCGTGAATGGATATTATTTCTTTATGAGATAGCTTACATATCTCAATGAATTGAGATAAATGAGAGAATCATGCTTGATGAAATAACTATTATGAGGGAATATTCAATTGACTTTCCTTAAGAGTTTCATGTTCTTCCTCCTCTACAAAAGGTTGAGTTCTCAGATGAACAAATACCTATATCACTTCCCATAAACAAGAATCCCAATAGAATTTCCAATATTGAGTTCTAATAACTGATAATGTATCTATAAGAGAATTTGGAACAAGGTTTTATAAACTCAATTTCATCATCTTGGGTTCTGTTGGTCTTATTAATCATGATTAAGTATTGGTTAATTCATCTCTACATTAATTATTTTGAACTCAATAAAATAATGATAAATATTGATTATTCCTTTCCACAGATGGATGAATTGTTCAATCAACTATTTGGGCCATATATTTTATCAATGGTGTACCTATAACTGGTATATCATTAATTAGAGGTAATAAATTAAGATATTACCTAGAATGAATTTCAAATAAGGTATGGACACTATGAGTTCATAGTTATTACCTTTGGACTCACTAATTCTCCAACAATCATCATAGAAATAATGTATAAATTCTTTAGAGATTACCAAAAATATTATTGTAGTATTTATAGACGATATTATGATATACTTCAAAATAAAGAATAAGAATGAAGAGTATTTAAATAATTTACTAAAGACATTGATTAAGGAGATGTTATATATGAAGTATAGTAAATGTGAAATCTAGATATAAGATGTATAATTTTGGGGGAATTTTATCACCAATAATGGGATATCTATGGACCCTTATAATATAATGATATTTGAGGAGTGTCCCTGACCAATAATTGTAACAGAGGTCCATAGTATCATTAGACTATCATGGTATTATTGGTAATTTTTAAAAACATATAATGATTTGTATGCCTATTGAACAAGTTAACTCGAAAGGGGTAATGTTTTTTTGGACCAATTAATCTGAATAGCAGTTAAAGGAATTGAAAAAGAGGATTATCATTATAGCTTTACATTCACTAGAAAATAGTGGGGAACTGATCATGGAATAGATTAATGATTTAAATAATTTTTTTGTCTATGTACTAATATTGAATGATAAAGCGGTACACTATTCCTCAGGGTAGTTGAAATTTTATGAACATAATTATCCAAATAATGGTCTAGAATTAGATGTGGTAATCATTGAAATGAAAATTTGATAGCATTATCTATATTGTGATAAGGGATAAATATATACAGATCATATGAACCGAAAATATATATTCCAATATATGGGGATTAATATGCTTCATTGTAGATATTTTGATTTTATCAAGGTCTATGACATCTCAATCAATTACAATATTGTTAAAGAAAATAATGTGGTAGATGCTCTTGGTAGAAATGATCTTGTAATATTATCAATTATGAGAACTAAAAAGGATTAATTCTTTTTTGACCATCAAAGGATGCACATGGGAATCATAAATAAAGGAACATCATCACTCTTTTCTCAAATTATTGACCCAACATACCTTCTGGTGAAGATAAAGGATTCTCAAAGGGACAATGCCAAATAATAAAATAAGGATGAAGCTATAAGAAAAGGGGAATCCATGGAGTTCTAAATCAATGATGAAGGATTGGTAAGATTTGGGTCACAACTATGTTAACCAACAAATATTGAGATGAGAAAAAATCTTGAATGATGCACAAAGCTCGACCTCAACCATCAACCTAGGGATCATGAAGTTGTATCGAGATCTCCAACATAACTATTGGTGGGAAAATACGAATAATTAGATCAAAAATTATACTTAAACCTCCCTAGTATATCAGATAGGTAGGATGTAAAGGAAAAAATTCCAAGTGGATGATGCGAACATGACCCATACCTGCACAAAAATAGGAAAATATCACCATGTAATTTTTCACTAGTCATCCCAATACAACGAGTGAAAATAATGCTATATGGTATTTGGTGGATCATCTTACAAATACCAAAAATTTTCTAAAATTTAAAATCATTTCTCACTTGATAAACTTGTAAGGATATAAATTAGACAATTGTTGAGGCTTTATGGAACACCACTTTTCATTATGTCAAAAAGAGATTTAACGATTACCTCCATGTTCTAGAAGAGTCTCCAACATACTCCAAACACATATTTTAAATTTTGGGTAGATTATCACCCCCCAAACCAATAGTCAATCAGACAAAAATGTCATGAAATTTGAATAGATGTTTAGAGAATACTTGATATTCATCAAAAAGTTATGGGATCAACATCGTCCATTGGTTGAGTAGTTGTACAATAATAGTATCTAACTAATCATCAAAATTACATCATATGAAGCCCTTTATAAAAAGATATGTAAAGAAACTATCTATTACAATGAATATAGTGAACTCAAGTAGTTAATTCATGAAATGGTCAAAGAAATAGTTGGAAAGGTCAAGAATATTTAGTAGCACATTAGGTAATCTCAAAGTCAATAGAAGATCTATGCTAAAAATCATCATTGAGACCTAGAGTTTGAGGTTGGAGAAAATGTGTTCTTCCATACATATTTTTGGAAATGATTCATGGGATTTTGAGAGCAGGGAATGATAATCCATAGGTACATCATCCCATTAGAGATTATTTATTGTGTCGGAGTTATAGCTTATCCACTAGAACTCTAACTAACCCTTTATCAAATTCATGAAATGTTCTATGTATCCATATTTAATAATTAATACATGATACCTATTCTCACTCGCTGTAATGGGACCGATCTTGTCCCACTCATTAAGGGTGGGGAGGCCATTCCACTACTAAGAATTTTCATGGTAGGTAAATCCTGTAGTACATTTTTATGGGGGGTGAATAAGCAGGGATGTTGGGTGCAGTGGAAACCTCCGAGCAGTGGTATGAAGATCAATGTGGATGGGTCATGCGTGTCTGGTTTTATGAGAGGAGAGGGAGTGGTTCGTGACTCCCTAGGGTCGGTGTTACTATCTTTTAGTGATGATTTTGGAATGGGAGACTCTCTTTTGACATAGGTGTATGTAATGTTGAAAGGCATTGAGCTCTGTCATTCTCACAATCTTGTGCTTGAGTCAGTGGAGACTGACTCGACTATCCTTCACGGGTCGCTGCGTGGGACTCTTCTCATTCCATGGTCTATTGCATACATTGTTCGTAGATGCCAGCACCTTCTGGACTCTCAGGTGATCCTTAGTCACACTTGGCGCAAGGGGAACAAGGTGGCAGATTTTTTGGCCTCCGAGATTACCACTGGCGATCAAAGATTATTGTTTTCTACATTGGGATCTCTTCCACATGCATGTGGTAATTTTCTTAGCGCAGATGCTTTGGGACATCATTATTTTATGCCGCCTTAAACTTGTTTTTGTATGGGGAACTACCTAGTTCAAAATTTTAATAAAAAGTTAATGTTTGATGGAATACATGATCCCTCACATGTTCTAACATAAATGGTGGATCATTTGGAGAATGACCTATCTTGTGAGGAGTACCTCGTGAAGAACTTAGCCATATTGATAAAATTTTACACAACAGGACAACTCATATAGTGAAAGTACTATTGTGAAACCATAAGAATGAGGATGCAACATGGGAACCAGAGGATGTGATGAAGCAAATGTATCATCTCATTTTTTACCATAGTTTGAAAAATGAAATTTTATGAATGGATTTTCTTATTGGGGAAGAATTTAATGACTCGGAATTTTAATCAATGATATTTCCCAGCTGATTACATAATTATTTCATATTTCGTAATATAGTAGTATATTATGCATACACACCACATAATAGAATGAAAAAAATTATCAAAATTTTAACTTTATATTTAGAAAATAAATATTTCTCTAATAATTGAAAATATAACAATGGATAAGAAATAGAAAAAAAGATAACTAAAATATTAAAAATTTTATCTAATCGATCTAGCTAAATAGCTACACTCATAAAAAAATTATAAATGACGAAAAATATTAGTATTGAAATATTCATATTGAAAATAAAAATATATATGAACTTATGATAAATTTTACGTTAATTAAGAATGAATGAAATATTCATTACTTGTAGAATGTAGGGAACCCATATGACCATTTCAAATATCACTGTTAGAATTATAATTTGGTCGTTGGAATAGTAATCCAACACTTATTATAGTATACTCACCTATAAAAGTGTAAAATAAAATTTTTGTATCTTATTAAATTAAAATAAGTTTTATTTATATCATGATATATGTAAATAAATGTTTCAAAAATAATAAAATAATTGTTCTTTTTTTTGTAAAACATTACAGTTTTATTTGAAATTTTACTAAAAATATAATGATTGAATAAATTGTTTATTTTCATAAAATGGGATTTTAAATTAATATTTTGTTTTATTATAATGATAATGTAATTTTACAAGACCATAAGTAATATTTTAAAAGATCATAAAATTAATCATAATTTTAAAATTGGTGTTTTTCAAATATATAATGATTTTATTTCAAAATTAAATTTCACAAATATTGAAAGATATTTTCATGAAAAGGTTTTAATTTTTTGAATATATATTTAGAAAATTAATAAGGTGAATATTTTTATTTTTCCAAAATATTAGATTTTTTGTGAATAGTGAAAATGACAATATGATGTAAATTTCATTATATGTGAAATACAAGAATCTATGAGTCATGGGTGATATAATCACCCATTATATTCCAAACATATAAGCCATGAATATTGAAAAATTCCTATCCAATATTCCTCACTATACTCTCTACCAATTCCTAGTTATCCTATTTGCGCCAAAAACCATTTCATGGATCCTTAAGGGGTATCCAAAGAGTTGAAAACAAATAGAATAGGTAAAATGATTGGATAAATATTTTTCAATATTATTCCTCTCCAACCAAAACCTTATGTTATCCATCCACCTCAACATAGTAATATAATTTTTCTAAATATAGTTATATTTTATTATTATAGTGTAAGGTCCATCATATACCATCAACATAATTGATTCTTAAATGAAAACGGTGTTCATGATATGGTTGGTTCATTGACACTATCAATATTAAAATTACTTTTCTTCCACCACCTTTAAGGATAGATATAAAAAAATTATTATTGTTAAATATGATTCTAATAAGTATAATATGACTTATGTCATATACTTGATTGTTTTAATAATCATTTAATAAAATAAAATAAATCTAGTTTGTGTTGGTTGGTAAAAATGCCTAAATTAACTGACCATATAATGTTAATGTTTATACTAAATGAATCATCCCTATGTCAGAAAACATATCGGTAATTGATACCATTTAATGTTTTATAAGGTAGTTAATATAATTTCATTTAACTGTTGGATTTGAGTTCCCATTTTACATGGTCTTTAATAATTATAAACTAGTGATCTAACATTGGAACCATGAATCGAACACCCTTGGAATAATGGAATTAAACAATATACCGTAGTTTAATTCATATAAATTAAAATGATATGATTTTATGAAATAAAATATATATTTAAAAATATTTTAATTAATTATTAAATGAATAAATTTAATTATTTATGATGTTACGTGTAATAATAGAACGATTCTGGAGCATAAGTTAAGGGATCTCTATAAACCACCTTTTTTAGATTATGAATTTATCTTTATAACTCTGTTTATATATCACTTTTATGTTATGTAATGCTTCTAATTTCTGTATACGTGTCACTTATATACATATAAATATTATTCTCCATTATATTTATGGTGTTATACATGCCTTATGTTCATTTCTAAAATGCTATTTTTTAAAATGTAATTCTATTAAGGGAAACTTTTCTACTCTTTAATTCTTTTATTTAAAATTATTTTAAAGTATTCATTCATATTAATTATTTTAATAAATAATGAATTAGTTTTGTTGAATAAATTTTTTTTCCTTTGGTTTTCATATAAAACTCCAAGTTCACACTTCTTTAAAAGTTTTTTATTGTTTCCTTAATACACCATTTTAAAAGTTCATTTTTATACAATGTCTTCTAGACGTTATCATTTTTAATATTTTAGATAAACAAAAAAAAATTTCCCTATGCTTATCTATTTAGATATTATTTTTATTAATATTTTATTCCTTCTTCTCTATGGATTCATTATGAAATATTCAATGATTTTAATATAACTCATGATTATGAAACCTATTTTTGCATGTGTAATACTTATGTTTAAGAATTTTGTTTGATTTTCATTAGTGGAAGATATAATAATGTACATGTTTTGATGAGTAAACCCATATATATCTCCAATTTATTGAATAATTTTTATTATTCGTGACATGATATGTATGTGATTATGGAGTAAACTCAGTCCATGATTGAACTATGTACACCATGTGATGTTGTCTTGGTAGCTATCCTTGACTTATTCTTATGTCATTTTTATATTATTTTGAAATTCCTATGTATCCATGATATTATAAGTAAATGTTTTATATATTATTCTACCTTATTATAATTCAATAGCATTTTATTTTATGGTTTCATATTATGTTGTTTGACTCACATGTCATTCTCTATTATCATGTTTATTCCCACAAAACATCATAGGATCAAATCCAATTATTAGAGACCATGAAGGTTACACCAAATATTTATCATACCTATGTGGAAGTGGGATGATGTACTAATGGACATAATCATGTGTTTTACCATGACCATGATAGTATGTGATGTTTTGTGGGTTATAGTTGATCAACTAATCAATTTGTCACATTTTATGCTGATTTGAGAGACTCATTCAGTGGATGACCTAAAAACCTATTTGTTTAAAATATTTTTTTGTTTATGAGGTTCTATAAATAATAGTTTCTCATAGTTATTTTCATTTTAGTTTGTGATTTTGTAAAATATTATATATCTTTATGGGGATTCATTTGAAACAAAGTACGACATATCATCCATATACTGAAGGGCAGTTGGAGGGAACGATTCAAACCATGAAGGATATTCTTCATGTATTCATTTTAGACATTAGTGGATCCTAGTTTGATAATATAACCTTATTTGGATAACCTATAATAATATCATTCTATGTTTTTTTTATATGGTTGTATTATAGGCTCATTATATTTTCTAGTTTCATTCACCGATATGTTGTCATGGGGTAGGTGATTCTTCAGTTTTGGGGAAAAGTATATTTTGGGATACCTCAAAGTTAGTGAAGTTTATTAAAAAGTAGATATTTTATTATAAATGATTATAATAATAATATAATAACTAATGTAGATAAAAATTGGTGTTCACTATGAGCAATCGACTCTTCTTAATGGTGTCACCTTGGTTAGGACATTGACAATTGTGATGGTAGGGGAAATTTTCTCTATGGTTTGTAACATCATTCAAGATAATCAAATGTTTCAGAATGATGGAAAATTTGTTATAAATACACCCATGATATCATGGTATGAATAATATGTTCCATATTTTATAACTTCTGATGTATGATCTTAATCCTACACATGTGATCGACTATGAGGATGTTGTGTTGGAACCTGATGCACCATATGTGGAATGATCGATTTGGATTATTGAATAAATTGAAATTCTTGATGTGAGGGAATATAGATC
The DNA here is from genome assembly GCA_963277665.1 of Viscum album. Taxonomy (NCBI): domain Eukaryota; kingdom Viridiplantae; phylum Streptophyta; class Magnoliopsida; order Santalales; family Viscaceae; genus Viscum; species Viscum album. The sequence continues at coordinate 282,273,768 of OY728153.1, read as the reverse complement.
CACTTTTCATGTATTATATGAGTACAAGAGTATATATGAAGATCCTTTGGATATGGAATCATACATTTAGGCATAATGGCCTGAGTTTTTCAAATAGGCATCAATAGACACCTATTATGGATGAGAAATGATGAACCATTGTGACGTTTTATTTTTGACAAAGTTTTTTATTTGATGAAAATTAATATTTTTAAAATAACGATTTTTTGAAAAAAATTATCAATGTTCTTGATTTTTGGAAGCAAATAATAATGGTGGATTTTTGTTTTTGAGAAAGTTTTTTTGCAGATGCACATGATCAGATTGAGCAGAACCGAACATAGATTATCATATCAGACAAAACTAGTCACAAAATTTGTCAGAAACTTACATTTGTTGATCAGACAAATCATTGGTCTTATATCCTTTAGCATGAAGTTTAAAATCTATCATACCTGATGTTTTTTAGAAATAAGTTTTTGAGTAAGAAAATAAGTATTTTCCTGAAGTGGTTGAATAAAGACAGCGATGTTAGGAGTTAGAATGTTTTTTAAATTTCATAACATAAGCTAGCTGTTAATTTTTTGGTATGTAATTACAAAATATAATAAGTTTTTTGTAACACTTGTGATAAAACCTTTATTAACAAATGGGTTCAATTAGGTGAAACCAGTTATATTGTGTTCTGGTTGGAAAATAAGAAGGTGATTAATGTAAGGTAAGTCATAATACTTTTTAATGTAAGCTATATGATACGTTTACTATCTTGATGTTATTATAAATGATGATAAATCTGAAAATAAAATCTTTTTGAATAAATGGATGAATTATAAATATTTTATTAGTTCCATGAATCATGAAAAAATTGCACCAGATCCATAAGTATTAGGCATAGATGTTTTCAGAAGTCACAATCAGTTATAGCTGAAAAGTTTTGAATATTTTCATAACTGTTGAGTGGAGTTTCCATCATAATAAGAATTCTATCATAATGATAATTCCATAATTATAAGGATTCCATTACAATGAAACTAATGGGGAAATTTAATCAGACAATATTTGAAGAGGAAAGTCAATCAGACTAACTCTAAGGAGGAAGGTCAATTAGGAATGAGAAGAGGAATTTCCATCATAATGAGATAAGGAATTTCCACCATAATGGGTTGAGGAAGATCCAACATATTGAGCTGAGGAAGATTCATCGTAATGAGTAGAGGAAGTTCCATCATAATTTTCAAAGGCTATTCTATCACAATGATATGATAATGTTCCATTATAATGAGTTTAATAAGTTGCATCATACTGATTAAAATTTTAGAAGTCAAAAAATATGAATTATAGAGTTGAGGATGATGAGTTGAATGAAAAAATTGTGGTAGTTATATCAAATAACTATAGAAGAGGGTGAGGAATGTATGGAGGAAAAAATCATCTAAATTTTTGTTAATGTGGAGGAATCAGACACTTTTTAATGAATTTTCCCATGAAGAATATGGCTGAGTATCAAGATGATTCTGAGGAAACCCCTTTATAGAATAAACATATGAAAAGTTATAAAGAAATAAATTCATCCAAAAAACACAACATGAGGGTTACTGGAAAAAAAATAATTATGTTTAGTAAGGAATTTGAATTAGACTCAACTGACAGCAATTATTCAGAAGACGGAAGGTCCAAAAATTTCAAAATCACCATTAAAATAGTTGAAAAAAACAAATGATTCTTCATAAAGTAAATTTGGTGGTAAAGATTTATATATAGAGTATCAACTCACAAGAGAACTTGTTTCAAGTGTTGAGAAAAAAATAATACTCAAGAAATAAATCATAGTAATAAATAAATATTTTAATGAATTTTATGATGGAATAAAATATGTTATAATGTAGGAGGAAGAAAACATTTAGGAGATCTTATGATACAAATTACCAGTTTTCGAACAGGGAAATATGGCTGAAGATCTCAATAAGAAATTGGGATCTATGAATTATAAAATCAATATCTTTTAAAATAAACTACTTGAGTCTGAAATTACATTAATTAATAATAATGATAACTTCAAAAATGATTAAAAATTAAAAAATTGGACTTCTATTGTTGATGTGAAATATTATATCATGAATTAGGTGAATTCGTCACCCTCCAAAACTAATGTATCATATTATTTTTCTAACATTTTAGTTGATAAGAAATGTAATGTGAAATAATGGGTTGATAAGGGTTGTGAGAAACCTATCACATCTATAAATGTTGAAAATTCCTTATATAGGAATGATGTTCCATGCCTGGAAGATGTTAGAGTGGAAAGAATTATCCAACCTCAACAAAGTTTCTACATTGAAAGATATTACTTAAATAAAAAATATAGATTTTATGGTTATTATTGATTCTATTGAATTTATGGTCACAGGGATTATTATGATTTCCATAGATTTTTTCTTTTGGGATAATGGTTCGAACATAGTGCCAGAAATAGTTAAAGTAGAACGAGTAACATACTAACTTACAGAAAATTGAAAAATTGAAATTGAAAGATGTTAGAAATATTCCAATTAAAAATCAGTTTTATTTTCATAAAGTATTTTATGAAATATTTGATCAACTGCGTCATTTATATGAAAAATTTATGGCTACTCTTCCAGGACATGTTTTGTATGCATGAAAATAAAAGGAAGATAAAGAAGAATGTTTAAGAAGAAGTCATTATTGTTGATTCTTCCTTGAAAGAAAGTAAAAAAAGAAAAGACCATGGACACATTATAGTGTTTTTTCATCATACATAATATTTGATTTAAAAATATTGACACTTTTTGAATTTCATAATACTTGTTTTTTATATTTATTAATTGTAGTTCCTTAAAAATCATCAGAATCAGAACAACAGAGATTGAAGAAGAAAAGTTGATATCTAATTAATATTTATTTTTTGGTGGACTAAAAAAACATAATTATTGTAATTAATCATTTTTATAATGTAAAACTAGTTATTTTAAAAAAAGATTCATGTACAATAATAATTCGGAAATATGAAAAAGTTATTGAAAAAGGAGAATGAAATGGTGGAAAAATATTTCAAATTAGAGAACATAACAACTAATATTATATAATTTTTTAAGAGGCGAATAATTTGTATCTCCAAATACTTCACCTATATGTTTATAAAAACATGGTTTTTTTCTAAAATTTAGTTAGTGTGAAATTTACCAAAATTGAAAATGAGAGAGGAAGAAGTTTGTGTTAAAAATTGGAAAGGGAAGATGACTAATAAAAGTCCTAATGAAGTTGATATTCTGTCTACTACGCCTCTTGAACTTATTAATTAAAATTTATGTGGGATAATTAGAAATTAATCACCAAAATGAGATTTATAATTTATCACTTTTATTGATGATTTCTCTTAGATGAATAACCTAATGTTTGTGAAACACAAGCCAGAGGATTTAGAATCATTCTTGTTATTTCAAAAAAAAATGATAATGGAATGAGGGGTTTATATAAAGAACTTGATAATGGATAATGGTATCTAACATATAATTAATAATTTTAAATATATCTTAGAAATCATAGTATCAAAGAAGAGTATAGTTCTCCCAATACATCATAAAAAATGGAGTATTAAAAAGAAAGAATATAAGTTGGTGGAAATGGGAAGATGTATCTTAGATTAATAAAAATTTCAATGTTCTACAAGAGAGAAGCTATTAGTAATGTTGTACATATTAAGAATAGATTTTTGTTGGTACTGGAATCCAACCTGAATTATTATGTAATTATTTATAACAAAAAACCTTCCTTGACATACAAAATCATTTTTATTAGTCCATGTTTATATAATACTAAACAATTTATATTGATTGGTTTGATGAGAAAGATGTGGAAGGAACATTTAGGGGTTATTCACCCAATGGAAGAAGTTAAAAATGTTTTAACAAACATTTTGAAAATTTTCTAGACTCGTATTATGTTGAAGATATTGAGAATAAAACATATTCATCAAAAGTTATTGGGAATGTTTAGGATGAAAAATTTAATGCTTTTATTGAAAATATATGTGATAAAGTATTGTACCTAAAGATTATGATGAATAATTTGATGAAGAATGTGATTAAGGAATAAGACATTAGAAATTTACTACCTTACCAAATTATTTTGAGATTGAATGAACTTTTGGGAATCAGAAGGCTCCGATTTAAAACAAAAAGAAACTGAGTATCTAAAATAAAGAATCAATCACCTCAAAATTTAAACCTGAATTACTTTCAAAATCAATTCAACAGAAATAATGGTTTATTTCTATTAATGATGAGTTAGATCGAATTTAGAAAAATTAAACATGGGAACATCTTCCACGTGTGAAAGGGAAAACAAATTATCAAGAAAAATGGGTTTATAGAATCAATTTGAATAAACATGGAAAATATTCATATAACTAAAGTGGGTATATTAATGAAATATTTATATGGGATGAAATAGGATCTACATATATGATATTATATGCTTGAAAATTATTTGAGAATGTAGAGTTTTTCTAATGGAATAGTTGATAGAAACATATATGTTGATGATGTAGAGTATACAACTCAAATTGTAATTATTTATGTGAACGATATAATTTTTAATTTGGATAGATAATTTTTTATAACATTTTCTGAATAAATGAAGAGGAAATTTTAGATTTCGTTTTTAGGAGAATTAACATTTTTCCCTAGGTTATAAGTTCAAAAAAATGAGAAATATATTTTAATATCTCAACAAAAGTGTGTCGAGGAATTGCTAAAAATGATTGGAATGTAAGAATCCAAAGAATTTTCTACTCTGATCATAGTATTGATGAAGTTTAGTAAATATGAGTCTACATAAAATGTGAATCAGAATAAATTTTTGAAGAATATAGGAAGTCTAATTTACCTTATATCCTAAGGACCTGATATTGTTTATGCTGTAATATTTTTTCTAGGTATCAAAGTACTTTGAAAAAATCACATACATTGGAAGTAAAGAATATTCTATGATGTGTAAATGGAAAAACATCACATGGTTTTTTATACAAAAGAAAATTATAAAAGATGTTTCATGGTTATACTTATGTCGATTATGCCAAAGATTGTAATTATATAAAATTAACTTTAGGAGGAATATATTTATTTAGTCAATGTTGTGTATGTTGGCATAGTAAGAAAAAAAATTCAATAATATTGATCATAATAGAATCAGAATATATGGCACCTACTCAGGATTTAACATAGATGTTGTGGATAATAGTTCAGCTAGAATATTTTAATGTTAATTTTTATAAAGCATTGAATATACTTTCTGATAATCAGACTGCAATTAATATTTCAAAAAATTGTGTCTAATGTTTATGATCAGATAAAATTGATATAAAGTTTCACTTTATAAGATTTAATGTTTCTGATAAAGATGTTTTTTTGAAAAATAACTCAATAAACAATCAAATTGTGGATATCTTTGCAAATGAAATTATAAAATAAAGGTTTATTGACATGAGGGTACAACTTCATGTTCATCCTCCTCCAATGATTGCCTAACTCTAATAAGATTTTCCCCCACCATACATTATATTATATTAAAAATGGGGAAATAAATTAAAATCATCCGATATTGTTATAATTTTTTAATTATAATTATTTTATGAATTTAAAGATATCTTTATCAAATAATGGGGGAGACAAAAACAAGGGGCGGAGAGAAAAAAAGGTGAGAAAATATAAATGTAATGTGAGATTATCTTTATATGGTGGAAAGATTTTCTTATCACTAAGGGAATGAATTATATAGAAACACTACTTTTCAAAATAGTGTGGTGTCATGACACTCTCGTTTGAGAAAGGATATGTTTTGGTAAAATTCAAAAGACATGATTTGTTTACAAAATTTCAGTTGGGAATATTTTATCAGAGTTGAAAAGTCTATTAACTAGTATTGTCAAAAAATCCAAATGGAAAGATTTAAAAACCATTGTTATTTTTTTTAACAATTATTTGTAATTTTTTACAACTAAAATTTTTTAAAACAACAATTTTGAAACATTGGTGAAATTATTTGAATGTTCGAACCAATCATAAATGGGGAGAAAATTTATGATTTTTAAAAAGTTGTTTTCCAGACACAGAGGATCAAACTGAGAAACACCAAACTTGGAGTATCAAACCGAGAAGCACATATCATTGATGTGATATGAAAGCTATCATTGTTGATCTAACACATAATTTTTCTCAGATCCATTATAATGAAGTTTAAGATATATCAGACATTATGTTATCTTAAAATAAGTTGTTGTGTTATAATTTTAGCATGTTGCTGAAGAGGTTAAATTAATATAGTGATATCCAGAGTTAGAAATTTCATAAAGATTATCACTTTAATATACATTATTCATTACTAGTTTTTAATTATCAAATATCATATTTTATTTGTAACACTTGTTATGAAAGCCTTACGTAGAAAAGGGGGAGAATAGGTACTGTTAATAGTCTTGAGTTTTGCCTGGATAAAAAAGGTTCTAATGTTAGGGAAGTCATAATAATTTCTGATAAGGTTTCAATATTTTGGTAGTTACAAAGTGGAGTTTCCATCGTAATTAGAAATCAATCATTTTGAGGATTCCATCTAACTAACTCTAAGGAGGAAATTTTTTCAAAATTACTCATTAAAGTAAATTCAATTAGATAGACTATAAGGATTAATGGAAATCACACTGACTCTGAGGAGGATATTCAATCAAACTAACTCTAAAGAAGAAATTCAATTCATAATAATATGATGAAGTTCCGTCTTAATGAGCTGTGGAAAATCCATCATAATGAGATGAAGAAGTTCTATCATCCCGAGTTGAATAATTTCCATCATAATGAGGTGATGAAGTTTCGTCAAAATTTTCTGATGAAGTTCAATCATAATGAGTTGAGAAGTTCCTTGGTAATGAGATAAGGATATTACATTACAATTAGTTGAGGAATCCCCCTTATACTGAAGAAAATTCTGGATGTTTGATAAGAATGTGTACAGAGAAGACTCAAGAACATTACAAAATATTTGTGAAGAGTTGATGTAGAAAAGTATAAAATTCAAATATGCATAGATCTTATTGTTTTTGAATTTGAATAAGTGGTATAGGTTTTTTAGTTTCCTAAATTTTCAATTTTGGATTGACTATAAATAGAGTCACAGTACATTCATACTTTTCAACATTTCATGTAATATAAAAACACTATGTGCTATATAATTCATGATAATGTTTTCATTCTGAACTGAGTATTCATTAGAAGGACGTAAATCTGAATGTTTTGTTTACCAAACTGAGGATGATCTAACTATGTATTTGATCAATGTTTGAGTAATGCAGATTGATAATGGTTGTATCATACTATGTTCATTAGAATAAATTCATCAAACAAATTCCATCAAACCCAGCCACATTGGACTAAGAGAATTGGACCCGTCCACACCATCCTGAGGATAAAAAATAGAGCTTTTTGGAACAGCTTAATGAATAAATTATTATTTTTTATGGGTCATTTATTTGTAATAATACATAGCAAATTGATAAAAGTTAGTATAATATTTCCTATCAGGATATAAAAGGTTTCTAATGGGGTTGGAAAAAGTTGTATTCACTTCTTTATAATAGTGAATTTCTATATATTCATGGGTGTGGCTTTAACAAATAAGTATGCTCCCACTATATGGTCGAACCTTGTAAATATCATCTGATTTTCATGCTTTATTACTCTTTCATGCATGAGAATTTACTAAATAATGACAAGTATATAAAATATGACAGGTTTCATGGGTTTAGTTTTTTAAAAGTATTAAAACTTATAAAAGTGAACAACTGATTCAACCATCTACCCTCTTTCTCAATTGTTATTTGATCATTTGGATCTACAAGATGTTATTAGACTGGGATATTTATAACACCCTAAATTTTAAAGAATACCTTTTTATGTTTTTAATTATTCCTTAAATATTAATTAATGATTTAAGTCATTTTAAAGGTGTTTACTCATTGAGATGACTATGAATATGGAAAAATTCTGTATTAGCAAGTTTATGTTGTGAATGGATATTCATGATGTGAATAGATTTTTGTTTAAATACATGAATTTCCATTCAATAAATGAAATTCCATTGAATACATGAAATTATAATTACATTGTGAATAGGATTTGTTGGATTTAATGCTAATATGACTTGATTTTCCATGTATCAATTTAACTGATAGTTCATGACATAAAACCTCATTTAAAACTATGATTAGAGTATCTTAAAAAAATATTTAATGATTCTTGTAAAACTTAATTTATCATTCACCCCTTCATCTTATCATAACCCTAGTCCTTCTCGTGGTTATTTTAGTTTATCCAAATCCCTCTAAAGGTATTTCCATTGGATCTTCCAGCACCAAATATGGAGAATTGGTTTATTCTTCTCATTAAACATTAACCATTGATGGTATTTTCTCTTCTCAAGTATGTTTAATGTATTCATACCCTTTGGTAGGTAGTTTCTCTTATATGTTAATAATTTAGTTATTATATGATAGAATGTGTTTGGTTCTAAAGATTTTTTTTGTGGAAATATCTTGGGGGGTGATTTTTGGCATCAGGACATCATTATGCTTAAAGTTTGGAGTCTTAACCATATATTGAATGAGTGAATAGTGATTCCATAATTTTATGGTGTCTATGTGTTACCTGTGAGACCTATTATTGACATGATTCACATTTTCTGTCTATTTTTTCATATCCTTATGAGACTTATGCTTGATATGATTCACATGGGGATATGTGTTGGCTATATAATGTGTTCTTAACATAGCATGATTATAAACTTTCTTATTAAAGCATTTAGTTTTACATGTCTATTTTATTGGTAAATAAAATTGAATGGCTTGGTTTATCTATATGGAAAATTCACTCCCTTATAAGGGGATTATAGATGATGTGTGGGATTTCCCCAAAGCTATGAGATTCGGGCGATGTGTGGTGTTGGTTGGAACCAGAGCTTGATATTTCATTGACATGTGTTGTGTGGATTTCACCAGAGTCTTCAATTAGGTAAAAATGAGTATTTACCTTAATTGTGTGAATTTTTATCCATTACATGTTTACGTGAAAACATTATTAACTTGATGAGTACATTAGGCCAATGTTTGACAGTTTATCTGGCACGGAGCCAGAGTAGGTAGAGCTGGTATTCAACAACCTGAAAAATAGATGTATATGTAAAATTGATTGTCGTTTATTTCTTCATTGATTATTTTTAAGTCATGATCTTTATTATATTTTGACCTTATTTTAATAACCTAGTTGTGGTGTTATACTAGGGTTTATTCTCACGCTCTACAAGGGAATCTCAGTGAGAGAGAGAGAGAGAGTGAGTGAGTGAGTATAGACATAACAATGAAGGATCAAGTGAAGGGAAAGGGCCTTGTAGTATCTTATTGAGTAGGATATTTAGGATGTTGTAAGACTGTGTTTGGAGGAACTCTATCCTTAGATGTATTCCATAATTTACGTAATTGGTTTTCCCCAATATAGTACATTGTTCCACTTAATGTAGGGATCTTTTTATTGGTGTGGATTACATGGTTAGACTGTCATGTTGTAGTTAGATAATTTATTTTTAGTATTATTGTTCCTTATTCAATTATTTTCGCTTATGGTTTTCTATTACTGTGGTAATATTCACCCAATGATTCTTTTCGATGCCTCCACTCTTGTTAGAACCCTCTTGTGTATCGGGAGTCACCCATGATGTCATGTTGCACTCCGTCCTAGATCTAGTAATACAGGTCAGGTTGTAACATGTGTCCTTAACATAATAACATTTAAATATATATAAGATATTAATTTTATTGTATCATATAGTTTATAGATGACTTAGAGGAGGTGGAAGAAGCGATAGACATTAAACCACTCATTTAACAGTTATATTTATTTTGTAATCCTCATTTGGATTACTCGTTATTCTTATTATGTTGGTCATTTGGTGAGATAAAAAACCTCTATGACATGGGTAATATGGTTGGGGAGGTATTTGTGTAGGTATTGGTCATGCTAAATTATTCAAGAGGTATGATCATGACAGGAGATGAGATGGCCATTTATAGGTGTGGTGGGTGGAAATATTGTAAATACATAAAAAAATTTAATCTGTAATATATATCACACTCATGTAAAATGACTATAATGTTTCATAATAAAAAATATAAGTATTCTAGATGAGTATAAATGAAAAAAATAAAATTTCTCTAGATTACGTGAAATTTTAAACAATATATTTTTGTATAACTCATTCGTAAACTTTTTTTAAATATATTAGTTGTAACAAAATTTTTAATCTTTAAGGATGATAAAGGTATTTTTAAAAACTATATGTTTCATATACATGATTCATTCATTTTTAATAAAAAGTTTCAAACTTATTTTAGTTAAGAATTTTTTTTATTTTTTTTTATATTTTAATAATATTTGGTGAACAATTAATATCATTTAAAGAAATTTTCAGGACTATTCACAAAATTTGAATCAAATAACAACAACGAAAATTTGAATTATATAATTTCAGAACCTTCATTGAAAAAGTTGAAATGAAAATCCCTCGTATGGTGTAGAAGGTGATGAAGAATTATATACAGAGTATCAACTCAGAACAGTAGTTATTTCATGTCTCGAGAAAAATTTAACGCTCATGAAAGAAATTATAATTGAATAAGGATTTTGACGAAGTTGGTGAAGGAAGAAAATATGTCATAAATTAAGAGGAAGAATACGTTCATGAGATATTATTTTACAAAAAACGAGTCATTTAATAAAGAAACATGTTTGAACAACTCAATAAAGAAATTGAGTGCTAAGGAATATGAAGTCAATAAGTTTCAACATAAACATAATGAGTCTGAAATTATCATAAGTAATGTTAATGAAAACATTAAAAAATATTCGTTATTAAAATCTGATACTTCTAATGTTACTGAAACAACATAGATTAAGAATCAGGTGAATTCCTCACACTCCAATAACAATGTTTCATATGATTATTATAACAATTTTAGGGGATAAAAAAATTACTGGGAATTAATGGGTTAAGAAGGGGTGTGAGAAGCCTTTCACATCTATTAAATTTAAAAACTCCTTCTATTGGATAGATGGTCCATTCCCAGAGCATGTTATAGTAGATATAAGTAATCAACCTCAAAAAATTTTATATTTAAAAATATCATACTTCAATAAAAAATCCATATTTTATGGTTATTGTTGGTGTTGTAGAATTTATGGGAATGTGGATTATAATTATTGGAATAAATTATCACATCTTGGAAAAAGGTTATAACATAGTTTAAAAATAGTGAATATTGAATTATGAACATTCCTAACTTATAGAACTTTGAAGAAGTGAAATCTCAATATGTTAGAAACATTCCAATAAAAATCATTTTGATTTAATGAATGAATTATATAGAATATGTGATCAATCAGGTTATTTTTATGAAAAATTTATGACTACTCTTCTAAGATATGTTTTTATGCATGAAAAGAAAAGGTAGTAGAAAAGAAAAATGTTTAAAAAAATACTTTGTTCTTGAGTCTATCATGAATGAATGTGAATAAAACCATGAATACTTGATATTGGTTGTTCTTCACACAATATAGGTTATTTACAAATCATGGATCAATTTTGAAATGATAATTGAGGTGTTTTTACCTTCGAGAATGACCGTTCCTTTAATATCATAGGAATTAGAACAACATAGATTGATATAGAAATGTTAGAATCTAAGCACATTTTATTTTTTGATGGGATAAAAGATATCATACAAAGTATAATTAAGCATTGTGATGATGAAATAGATATTTTTTTCATAAAATGATTTATTCATTATCAGAAGTGTGAAATTTGGAAAAGTTATCACAAAATGAGACAGAACTGGTGGAAATATTTTTCATGTTGGTGAAAAAAACAACTCGTTTATCGTAGTACTAGATATGAGAATAATCTGTGGCACCAAATACATTACCTCCTTGAGTAGAAAAACATGATCAAAATTATCTAAAATTGATGTTCTGTGAAATTTTCCAAAATTCAAAACAAGATAAGATGATGTTTGTGTTACTTTCCAAAAATGGACGATGGGTAAAAATTGACCAAATAATGTGAAGATTAAATCTAACATGAATCTTGAAATTATTCGTTCCATTTTATTTGGTCCAATGAGACATCAATCAACAAAATGAGATTTATAATTTATCACTTTTTTATTAATTTATCTCATATGAATAACATAATGTTTATGAAACACTAGTTACAGGATATACAACTATTCTCGTATTTCTGAATAGAAGGTGAGAAATAAATGGTGGTTTATATAAATAGGATGATAATAGGTCAAGGTAATTAATTCAAAGTTATAATTTTGAAACATACCTACGAAATCATGGTATTAAACATTAGTATAATGCTCTGTACTATACACAAAAAATAGTTTAGAAAAAATAAATAAAATAAGTTGGTGGAAATGGGAATAAGTATGTTAGAATAAAAAAAATCAATGTTATACTGGAGATAATCTATTAAAAATGTTGTACATATTTATAATAGATTCTTTTTGGGACCATAATCCAACGCAACTTCTTATGAAATGTGTTATTACAAAAAATTCATTTATGTACATAAATGTTTTTATAAGTCCATATTTACATAAAATAAAAAATAGATCTGGGAAGTCTTGATGAGACAGATGAGAATGAATGTTATTGGAATTATTCACCAAATGGAATAAGTTAAAAATGTTGGAAAAAAACATTTACTAAATTTTCTAGGATGATATTATGTCAAAGTTCATTGGAATACAACATCTTTAACAATAAAATTTGGGAATGATGAGGGTGAAAAATTGAATGATTTCAATGAATATAAAATTTATAAAATTAATGTGCATAATGATTCATATAAATCATGTGATGAGGAAAGTGAAGAAGAATACGAACTCTGAAATTTACTTATTTAAAATACAAGTTGAGACAAAAAATATTTTTGGGAATCATAAGGCTCTAGTTGAGACAAAAATAAATTTGATATTACAAAATCAAACGTCAATCACTGCAAAATTTGAACCTCAATTAGTTTCAAAATAAATTCATAATAAAAAATGGTTGAATTATATAAATGAATAGTTGTATCCAAAAATGAAAAATGAAATATGATAACTTGTTCCACATCTTAAATTTAAAAATTTTATATGAAAAAACAGGTTTATAAAATAATTTTGAAAAAACATGGAGATTGTTTATAAAAATAATGTTAATATATTGAGGAAATATTTGTATAGGCTAAAATAATCTCCAAAATCATTGTATTCTAAGCTTGAATATAATTTTAGAATGTAGAATTTTTCTAAATGAAATGTTGATAGAAATTTGTATTTGAAAGATGATGACTCTAAAACTATAATTTATTTATTTAGATGAATGATATAATTTTTAATGGGGTTGGAGATGATTTTGATAACAATTTTTTAGGAAATTAATAGTAAATTTGAAATGTAATGTTAGGATAATTAGCAGTCTTCTCTGGCATACAATTTCAACAAGAAAAATAAATTTTCATATCTCAAGAAAAGTATGTCGTGGAATTATTACAAACATTTTTCATGGAATAATCCAAAGAAGTTTCTACTCATATCATAGTAGGGGTGAAGTTGAGTAAAGATGATTCTAGAAAAAATGTGAATCAGATAGACTTTCAAAAGTTGATACAAATCTTATTTTACCTTATAGCCTTAAGTCCTGATATTTTTTATGATTTGAATTTTAGTTCTAGGTTTCAAAGTAATAAAAAAGAATGAAATATGACGGAATCAAAGAGAATACTATGATATTTAACATGAACAACTTCACATGGGTTTTATACAAAATTTACTATTCAATGATGTTTTATGGTTATACTGATGCAAATTGGGCTGGATATTTTAATTATAAAAAACCAACCATTTGAGGATCATTTTTCATAGGTGAATGTTGTGTATGTTGTCATAGTAAGAAACAATGTTCAATATCCTTGAACACCATCTAATCAGAATATATTTTGATAACTCAGACTTGTATAAATATGTTGTTTATGAATTTTCAATTAGAATATTTGAATGTAAAAGTTTCTAAACAATTTAATAAATTTTTTGATAATCTTAGTGTGATTAATATTTCTAAAAATAATATCCATCATTAAAGATCAAAACAAATTCATGTAAATTTTCACTTTATATAACAGAATGTTTCTAAAATAGATATTTTTCTATAATATATCTCACCAAAGAATCAAATTTCTGATATCGTTGCAATAGCAATTCCAAAATAAAGGATTGTTGGGATAAGGATGAAACATCATGTTCATCCTCATCCAATGACTTCCTAAATCCCATAAGGATGTTCCCCACAATGCGTTTTATTATGGAGACCAAGGGGGATAGAAATTAAGAACTTTCTACTTTTTGAGAATTTTTTATTTATACTTCATTTATGAATCTATTGTTGTTGTTGTCAAATAATTTGGGAGATAAAAATAAATGGGGATAGAGAAAAAACAATGGTGAGAAAATATAAAACTGATGGGTGGTTTATCTTAACCTGGACATAAACTTTTCTTATCACTGAGGGATGAAATTTATATAAAAACATTACTATATCGAATTGTGTTGTATAATGACACTCTATTTGGAGAAAAACTCTATTTTATAAAAATTTAAAAAAAATGAGTTTTTACAACATTTTAATTTTGATTATTTAATGAGAGTTGAAAATTATGATAAGGAGTGTTGTCAAAATATCCAAAAAGGGAGATTGAATAAAATTTGTGATTTTTTTTTGATAATTTTTCTGTACAAATAATATTTTTTAAAAGAATTATTTTGAAAAATAGGTGAAATTTTATAACTGTCTGAACCAAACCCAAAGGGTAGATTTTTTTTGAGAATGTTGTTTTCCAGACACGGAGTATCAAACTAAGCCACACCAAACGCAAAGTATCGAACTGAGAAGCACTGGTCATAGATGTCATCATAATGTTAATTTTGTTGGCTGGACACATCATTTGTCTCATATCCATCAACATGAAGTTCAAGATCTATTAGTCATGATGTTTTCTTGAAAAAAATTCTGAGATATAAATTCAGAATGTCACTAAATAGGTTGAATGAAGACATTGATATCAGGAGTTAGAAAGTTCCAAAAACTTATAACATTAAGCTAGATGATTATTTTTTGGTTTGTAATTGTAAAATATCAAAAGTTATATGTAACACATTTTATGAATTCCTTGTAATGAAAATAGGAAGGATAGGAGTAGCTAATAGTCTTGATTTTTTGTTGGAATGAAAGAAGCTGCTAAAACTAAGGGTAGTCATAATACAATCTTATATAACATATGTGATGCTTTTCTATTCTTGTAGTTATAATATATCAATAAATATTTCATGATAAAATAATTTTTTAAAAATAGAGTAATTTAAAATATTTTATTGGTTCTATAAATCAAGGAAAAGTTTGTATCAGATCCCAAAGTATCAGGACATGAGTATTCAAAAGTCCGAATTAGTTATATCTGATAAGGTTTAAAGATATTCATAGTTGCAGAGTGGAGTTTCCATAAATATGAGAATTCCATCATTATGAGGATTACATCAGGCTATCTCTATGGAGGAATATTAATCTTAATATCTCATAAGAGTAAATTCAATTGTACAGACTCTATGGAGGAAAGTCAATCATATTGAATCTGAGAAGTAAATTCAATCAGACTTACTATGGAGAGGAATGTCAATATATAAAAATCTGAGGACATTCAATGATAATGAGATGAGGAAGTTCCAATGTAATGAGATGAAGAAGTTCCATTATAATAAGCTGCGTAATTTCCATCAAAATGTGGTGAGGTAGTTCCATCATAATGAGATGAGGAGGTTCAATCGTAATGAGTTGAAGTAGTAACTTTGTAATGAGCTACATAAGTTATATCTTAATGAATATAAAAAGTATCCTCATACCTATATAGATATTATAATTTTGAGAGGAGAGATTATAGAGAAGAACCAACAATATTCGAATATATTTTTGAGCAGTTGAATTATTAAATTTTTTAATTCAAATATGCATAGATATCAGAGTAAACCCACCGAACCTGGCCTCATCATATTGAGAGAATTGGACCCATTCACATCGTCCTCAGGATTCTATATAGAGCTTTTTTGGATAATTTTGAACAACACATTATTAGTTTTTGGATCAACAATTAATAATAAAACATGGTAAATTGACGGGATTTAGTATAATCATTCATATCAGTATATATAAGATGTTTAATTGGAGTTGGAACAAGTTGTATTCACTTTTTTATAATAGTGAATTTCAAAATATCCACATGAATGGCTATAGAAAGGATGTAGTTTCTCACGCTATGGATAAACCTTCTAAATAGCATATTAATTAAATGCTTTCATAATTTTCCAGGCATGATTATATACTAAAAAATGATTTGGATATAATATTTAATTGGATTAAGGTGTTATGTTTTTTTTTAAATTATTGAAACTTATAAGAGTAAACAACTGATACAACCCCCTACCCTCATTCTCAATTTTTAATTGATCTTTTTGAACTTCAAGAAGTCATTAGAGTGGGAGTTTTTTAACATATCTAATTTAATGTTATACCATTTTATATGTTTTGAATTAGGATTTAAATATTAATTACTGATTTGATGCATTTTAGAGGTGTTTAGTGATGGATGTGAATGAGTATATGGAAACATTCTACATGAGAAGGTTTATGTGTTGAATAGATATTCCTGACATTAAAGGATTTTAGATATAATCCATGAGTATTCAATTAGGACATGAAAAACCATTAAATACATGAAATTATTTTCACACCCTGAATATGATTTCTAGGATTTTTTGATATAATAAATTTATTTTCCATGTATCAATTTTCCAAAAGTTTTTTGAAATAAAACCATATTTTATTATGTAATTGGAGTCTCTTCCAAATGATTAAATTAATATATAATTACTTAATTTATCATTCACCTACATCCCTATAATCTTAACCCTAGGCCTTCTCTAGATTATTTTAGGTTATCCAACTCCGTCTGAAAGGTATATTCATTGGATCTTCCAGCACCAAATCTAGAGAATTGGTTTGTTCTTCTCATTGAACCTTGACCATTGATAGTAGTTTCTCTTCTTTAGTATGTTCAATGTATTAAAACCCTTTTTGTGGATATACAATTATATCTTTATAATATAGTTATTATATGATGGAATGTGTATAGTTCTATGAATCATTATTTTGATACTATCATGGGTGGTCATTCATGGCAACAGGAAATCATTATGCTTAAAGTAGGGAGTCCTAACCACATATGGAATGAGGGAAGCGTGTTCCCTTAATTCTATGGTGTCTATGTGTAACCTTTGAGACCATTTACTTATATGATTCACATTGTTTGTATTTCTTCCATATCTCCATGACACCAATGCTTGATATGATTCACATCAGGATTTGTGTTGTCCATATGATGTTTTCTCGACTTGACATGGTTAAGAACATATTTATTATAGCATTTTGTTTTACATGTTTATTTTATCTATCTATAAAATTGAATTACTAGATTGATCCAAATGGGAAATTGACTCTATTATAGGGGGAGTTTTGATTATTTCTTGGATTTCCCTAGTGCTAGGAGATCCGGGTGATGTGTGGTGTTCACTTGTACTAGAGCTTGAAATTGGGTTGACATGTGGTGTGTGGAATTCACTAGAGTCTTGAATTGGGAAAATTTTATTAATTTCTTTAATGGAGGGAATGATTATACCTTGAAATTTTATGTTGAAAAATTTATCAATTAGATGAATACATTATGAAAACATTTGATTGTTTCTATGGAATGGTGCCAAAGAAGGTAGAGTTGGAATTCAACGACCTGACATATGTGGGTATATGTAGAATTTCATGTTGTTTATTTGTGAATTGATTATTTTTAAAGAATGACCATGTCTATATTTTAAACTTATTTTAATAATCTGTTGGTGGCCATCTATCAGGTTTTATACCCACACCCTATAGTGGAATCTCGGTGTGTTTGTTTGTGTGTGTGTGTGAGTGAGTGTAGACTTATGATTAAGGATCCACTGAAGGGAAAGGAACTTGTGGTATCTGGAAGAATCTAATTCTTAGATGTCTATCATGGTTTACTTAATTGGTTTTTCCACGACACAGTAATTTTTACCACGTAATTTAGGTATCCTTTTTGTTGTGGATTACATGGTTTTATTGTCATGTTTTTGTTAGATTATTTCATTACCTTATTATTGTTATTTAATCCATTATTTTCTATTATGGTTTCTTATTGCTGAGTTTAAAGTCTCCCAATGATTACTCTTGTAGCCTCGCCTCCAGTTAGAAACCTCTTGTGTATGGGGAGGCACCCATGAGGTCATGTGGCACTCCTACCAAGATCCAATAATGTAAGATGAGGTATTATTTAACGACCCATATTTCCCGTGGAATTTTTTTTATATACATGGGAATCTTATGAGTCCGCAGTTTCTGACGGCCCTTGATTTCGAGACCCGGTGTGCTCGGAATCAATTTCTGATGTTTTGTTTAGGTACGTTCAGTAAACGTATGAGTGGGTTTTTATAACATTTGAACTAGTCCTCGGAATCGAATTATGCGGGAACTGTTGAACTCATAACATCGGTGATGGCTAAGTAACACCATCCCTTCAGTTACGGTTTATCGAGGGTGGAAGATAGTTTTGGGGGGTTTTAATTAAATTGAATAAAGTTAATGTTTTAACATCCTTTTGTTTTTGTGGTTGAAACCTCCAAGGGGAAGTTAGTGGTGGGGACCACCACACCATAACCTCCCATGAGAGGTTATGGTGGTGGGTCACACCAGCACATAACCTCTCAAGGGAGGATTATTAGGTGCGGCCCACATGAGCTTAAAACCACCTCTAAGACCCCAATTAAATTAGTGAAACTCTTCACCTTGCCACTTTATTTAATGAGCCAACTCATCCATTTTAATTCATTAAAGTAACATAATTAATTTGAAATCATTTTGAATTATTTGAATTCATTATGCCAAAATTATTATATGTGATGTAATATTATGGTGGGGGGCTAGCATAGTCCTTGTTGGTAGAATTAAGGAGAGGAAGAGCCTTTGGATGAATTGAGAGGACATCATCCTCTCAACGTAGAACACGAAGAACTCCTGTCACCCCCAAAAAAAGATGAGCACCGTCTTCCCCCTCTTTAACCGGAGTAAGTAGAGAAACACCACAACCCACGATGAAACCCGACGACGTCATCTCGACTCGTCTTCCCCAAATCCTGCCTCCTCGACTTCTTCAATATCAACAGAATGATGTCTGCATCCTGAGACTTTTTCAACAAGCGACAATAGAGATAGGGGTTATTTTATGATTAAATATTACCCTCAGTACCCATTCATATGTTTTGTGCTTTGAGAACCGAATGATATCACTGTAACGAGGAGGGTTCAGACAACACTAACATCGCCCGACCCTCCCATTTTGTTAGTTGTTGTTTTATGACGATGGAAGCGGTACACATGGTGATCGACAATGAGCTTGCCGCAATGAGAGCTGGCGGTGCATGGCTGCCGAGTCGCCACAAGGGCGCGACACTGCATTGACTTGTAGTGAACTGTGGCACGGCCAGGCGGGGCACGGTAGTGCCAAAGGGGCACGGTGTCATCGCACCGCGCCAGAAGAAATGGGCCACGGAAAAAAGAGTCGTGACGGTCGTGTGGGGGTGTGGTGTCGTCGCGCCGTGCAGAGTAGTAGGGAGTTGCGGCCAGGGCGGGACGCGGTGGAGGCGCGTGGCGCTGTCGCACAGTTCTGATGGTGTAGAACCGTGACTGTCAGGAGAGGGTGGCCGCCCGTGCACGCTAGAAGAGGGACCCTTCGAGTCACACAGTTACAAGGGGACGACACGTCGTGCCGGCCAATTCGGAAAAAGTGGGGGGGTGTGGAACCCCCCTCCAACGCGTGGCCATCCAGGCCATGCGGGCCGCTACCCTGCCAGGCCATGTGGGTTGCCATCCGGCCAGGCCACGCGGGCAACCACCTGGCCACGAGGACTACCTCCTGGCCAAAAGGGCCACCACCAGGCCATTCGGGCCACCGGTATAGCATCCCAGCCGTTTCTTACATTACTATTACATCATTTCAATGAAAAACAACCTAATATTATTACACATAGAGGATCCAAAGGTTTAGTGTCTTGGGAAAACTAGGACCAAACATAACAAATAGAACATCAAGCATAAACATTTATTTAATTTATTCTTCTCTAGATTCTTATTGGCACTTGTCCTCTCCATTGTACATGTAGCCACCTGAGGATATACATCCAAAGGGGTCAGCTAGAATCCCAGTAAGAGGATAGGTAAGAAAAATATAGCATGGGGTGAGCATAATCATAACATAGTAAAAAGATCATGAACATGAGAGGAGAATAAATCAAAGGCTTGAAATTTGGTAATGCATAAAATGAAGAATAATGTCTTAGTGGTTAACTACAACACATAATTTTGCACCAAGCTAGCATCTTGTTCACACATAATTTCACATTTACTCAGGAGATTCATCACTTTACCCAATTCATTGGAGCGCTATATAATTTCGGGCGCACCCGTCACATCATAACATTATCATTCATCATGCATGCCACAATGAACATAACTAACCCATGAAAAGGAATGTGTTTCATCTTATCATAACACATTCACATACTTTGGGTTCCCAAACGAAAGAGGGAACAAGATACTTGATACTAGAACCATCAACCTTGAATGAGAGGTAAAAGGTGAGTTCTTCAAAGAAGAGTTCTTTTGGAAAACATTTTGATTGACATAAACTTTAGTAGAAAACATGCATATCTCATAAAAGGAAATATAATTCTGAACAAATGATCTTTTAGGAGTAACCAAATCAAAAATGGAGTGAAAGAGGTAGAACACGAAGGATGAAAGTGGGGTTCGAGAATTTCCCCTTACCTTGTACCTGAATGCTTCCTTCTCTTTAATGTCTGGTATAATGACATTATATTCATTAATTAGAAATCCATAACCATATATAAATTAATAGGGTTCATTCTGGTTTCATTTTTTCATATTATGTTCCTTTGGATGACTTATAGAGTTTAATAACATTGTTCAGGGATGTTCGTTTTTATGGTTTTTCTTGGGTGGTTCACTTGTATTCTTAAATTGAAGTTTGGGTAGAACAAGAGAAAACATCCAGAACTGATATTACATGTTATTAATTATATTACAGTATATTTAATGATCTTATAATGAATCATATTATAACCATGTGGATGAATCATTAGAAAATAATTAAGTGATGATTATTTGGGTTAATTTGAGCGGTTTTTTGATCATAGTGAACTTGTTTTAACTTTTCACTTAGTAATATGGTCATAGGTTATTTACAAAACTTTAAATATAACATAATACATATAACATATTCTGGTTCAACCATAAAAATTCTTTCATGACCATATCTGAAGGTAGAAATGGAAAAAGAGAGCATGTCGTTTTTTAAGGTGATAAATTAACACCTCACGAACAATGTTCTCTATAATAAAATAAACGGAAGAGGGAAAGGGTGTGGGGTGATATAATATCCTATTAGAATCATAAAATTACAGTATATGTATAATAATGGAGTTACAAAACAATTTGGTTGAATATAGGTGGGGAGAGATAAAGAAAAGAACTTGAACTTTAAAGGAAATCAAAGGAGAAGAGGGAGGGAAATTACCTCTTAAATCTTCCTCTGGAGAACCACCTTAAGGGGAAAACCATGGTCTTTTGATGAGACCAGAATCTCATGGACGTGGGGGAGGGGCTAGGGAAGGTGTTTGGGCAGAGATTAGACAATTATTGAAGCTTGATAGGTGTGGTTTGGCAAGAGGAGGTGGAGGGCTTATTTATACATAGGAGGGAGGTGTTTTTGGTATAAAATATTAAATAAAATAATATATCAAAATTTAGACTTATAATAATAGATTTTTGAAATCCTAAATCATATATTAATATAATTATTTGTAGGCTTTAATTCTTCTTTATAATCTGAATTCATTAATTTATTAAAATGAATGTGAATGAAAGAGAAAAGGACACTTTAAGAAATCACCTTTTAACATTAGACTTTGGAAAGATCTTTTTAGGTTTGAGAATTGGATTCATTGTATTTTAAGGAAAAAATTATGATATTTAATATAATTTGGCCGTAACTAAAGTTCTAGAATGTTTATGTCATCATTACATCATTAAGGATGCAATTTAGTATACAACGATTATGCGAAAAACTGAATTTTTTAGTATTCATCCAAAAATTGAAGTATTTTAGAATAAACCAAAAAATTTACCTGTACCATTTTTTGACATGTAGAATCCAAAAATGATGTCCATTTTTCAAAAATAATTTTCTAAAAATTATTAATTTAATATTTAATTAAAATCATAATTTACTAAAAAACAGTTTTTAAGATTAAAACTGATTTATAGTGCTTTCAAAAATTATGTATGGTCTTATAAAATTATATAAAAACTATTAGACAATGATTAAATAATATATGAATAAATTTTATGGAAATAAAAATTCTTTTAAATTTATTAATAATTATAATTAATTATTTATGACTTACAAAATACCAAAACATTTACTAAGGTCAAATTGTCACTTTATAAGATGTCAAAATTTTATTTAATTAATCATAGGTAATGTTACTCTTATTTTGGATGATTACTATTCTTAAGGGTATGTTACTATTTATAAGGGTAGGTCACTATTCACCAAAAATTATTTTTGTTTCATTAGACTCCAAAAATTATCTTGAACACAACCGTGTATGTCGGGTTTCCAAAATTCAAAACATAGAAGTGACAATATTATGTTTAAAGTTCACTTTTCACTTAATAGTTCATTATATTGGGTTTTCATGTTATTTTATGGCATAAATATAAGAAGGGTATTTCCATTGAAAAACATTGGGTCATTACATTCTTCCCCCCTTAAGAAATTTCACCCTTGAAATTTCACTTTACACAAAAAGGTGGGTGTACTTCTCCTTCATTGCCTCTTATGGTTCTTAAGTTGCTTCCTCAAACTTGTGGTTCATCCACAACACATTGACAAAGTGGGTTGTCTTGTTGCGTAGAACCTTATCACTTCAGTCCAAAATCTTTAATGGCTGCTTCTCATAGGAGAGATCATTTTCCAACTGCACCACCTCTGAGTTTAGTACATGTGAGGGGTCTGGTATGTACTTCCTCAGTAGTGATACATGAAACACATCATGAACCTGATCCATATTCAGTGGAATTTCAAGATGATAGGCCACAGCTCCTATGCGGCCAAGGATTTCAAAGGGGCCAATATACCTTGGGCTTAGCTTACCTTTCTTCCTGAATCGCATGACTCTCTTCCATGGAGATATTCAAAGGAAGACATTATCTCCAACGTCGAAATACATGTACCTTCGACGGTTGTCAGCATAGCTCTTTTGCCGACTTTGAGAAGCTTTGATGTGTTTCTGGATGACATGAACCTTCTCTGTCATCTCCTGCACAAGATCGGGTCCAAGTAGCTTTCCTTCTCCAACTTCATCCCAACAGGTTGGAGTTCTACATCGCTTCCCATAAAGAGCTTCATACGGAGCCATATGAATACTCGAGTGGAATCTATTGTTGTATGAGAACTCAGCAAATGGGAGATGTTGATCCCATCCACCTTTGAATTCTAGAGAACATGATCTTAGCATATCTTCAAACATCTGAATAGTCTTTTCAGACTGGCCATCAGTTTGGTGGTGATAGGTCGTGCTGAATTTTAATTCAGTACTCAAAGCATGTTGAAGGCTCCTCCAGAACATAGATGTGAACCGTGGATCATGGTCAGAGACAATTGAGAGTGGAACATTGTGCATTCTCACCACTTCTTTCACATATATCCTTGACAGTTGATCAAGTGAGTGGTCTTCCCGAATAGCGATAAAATGGGTAGTCTTGGTGAGTCGATCAACCACATCCCATATCGAATTATTTCCCTTTGACGTCTTCGGGAGGCCTGTAACAAAGTCCATAGTAACATTTTCCCATTTCCACATGGGTATAAGCAATGGCTGCATCATACATTTAGACTTTTTTCACTCATCTTTAACTTGCTATCATACCAAGCACCTTGATATATATTCCGCAATCTTCTTCTTCATGTTATCCCCACAGAAGTTTTCTCAGAGATCACGGTACATCTTGGTACTCCCAGGATGGATAGAGAATGTTGATCTATGTGCATTATCCAATAGCTCCTTCTTTTTCCTGGGTGATGAAGGCACATAAAGCCGCGTTCCAAACTGAATCACACATTCATCGTCGATATGGAACTCTTGCAGCTTCCCTTCCATTACTGCATCCACCCTCTTTTGTATCTCCATATCATCCCTTTGTGCTTCCTTAATCGTCACATGGATGGATGGTTGCGCAATCATTTGGCAGAGTGAGGATGTATCCCCTGCCCTTATGATTTCCAAATACATCCTTTTCTTATCCAAAAAGATAGGGTCTTTCTCTATCTGCAACATGGATAGAGTAGCAAGTTATTTTCTTCTTAGAGCATCAGCTACCTTGATCGCCTTTCCAGGATGATAGTGAATAAAGAAATCGTAATCCTTGATTAGATCTAACCATCTCCCTTGATGCATGTTGAGCTCCTTTTGTGTGAATATACACTTCGGGCTCTTGTGGTCGGTGTATATGTCACACTTCTCGCCATAAAGTTAGTGTCGCCATATTTTCAAGTCAAAAATTACGGCTTCCAACTCTATATCATGCGTTGGGTATCTCTACTCATGGATCTTCAACTGTCGTGAGGCATAGGCTATCATATTGTCATTTTTCATGAATACACAACCCAAGCCTTTCTTTGAAGCATCATTGTATATCACAAAACATTCTCCACCGTTCGGTAGTGTGAGTACATGTGCAGTGATCAACCTTCTCTTTAGCTCCTTGAAGCTTCCCTCAAATTCTTCCATTCAGACACACTTTACCCCAATCCTAGTTAACTTAGTTAGAGGGCTTGACAATCGTGAGAAGTTTCTCAAAAAACGTCGGTAGTACCCATCTAATCCAAGAAAACTACGGATTTCTATGACACTAGAGGGCCTGGGCCATTCTTCAATCACCTTTGTCTTTGAAGGGTCCAAAAAAATTCCCTCACTTTTGATCACATGTCCCAAAAATGTGACTCTATTCATCCAAAAGTCACAATTTCTAATCTTGGCGTGCATGTTCTCCTTTCTTAATGTCACCAAAATATGTCTTATATGTTCTTCATGTTCCTCCTTTCTCTTGGTGTAGATGAGAATATCATCGATAAAAACTACCACAAATTTGTCAAGGTAATGTATAAACACTATTTTCATCAAATCCATGAAGATTGCAGGGGCATTAGTAAGTCCAAAGGGCATCACCAAAAACTCATAGTGTTCATACCTTGTACGGAAGGCAGTCTTCTGAATATATTCCTTCTTCACCTTTACATGATGATATCCATAATGAAGATCCACCTTTGAGATGTATTGAGGTCATCTTAATGGTTCGAACAAATCATAAATCCTTGGGAGAGGATACTTGTTCTTTATGGTGATCTTGTTGAGTTCCCGATATTCGATACACAGTCGCTCTGTTCCATCCTTCTTTTTCACAAAGAGCACTGGTGCACCCCAAGGTGATGCACTAGGGCGTATGGCCCCTTTGTCCAGATCCTCTTGCAGATACATCTTTAACTCCTCCAATTCGATAGGAGCCATCATATAGGGACAATTTGATATATGAGTATCTCTAGGTATGAGTTCAATGGAGAACTCTACCTCATGATCCAGGGGAATTCCAGGTAACTGTTCAAAAAATACATCGTCGTATTCCCTCGCAATGGGAATTTCTTCAAGGTTGGAACTTTCCTTCAACTCAACCATTTGGGTGAGGTATGATTCTTCATAGAGAATAAACACCCAAACCATTGAATGAATTTTCAAAGGAGATTCACGATTTTCCTAGAATTTGTAGTGGAGCATGGGATGGTTTGGAATATGAAAAGATATTTCCTTTTCCCGACAGTTGATATGTGCTATATATAATTAGAGCCAATCCATTCCCATTATAGCATCAAATTCCACCAAGGGATGTATTAAGAGATTTTCTAGAAGAATCTTCCCACATACGCCAACAGGAGAAGAGTCAAACAGTTGGGTTTCAATGATTGAACTACTTGGTGTTTTTACAGATATCTCTACTTCAAGGTTTCGGGGCTTCGATTCTATAGTTCTAGCAAACATGAAAGATATAAAGGAATGCGTAGAACCAGAATCAAATAAGACTTTTTCCATTCTTGAGTGAACAGTAAGTGTACCTTGTACGACTTCATTATCATGCTCCAACTCCGCAATAGTGATGGAATAATCCTTCCCTTGTTCCTTTGGCTATAGTGGCTGCTGACGCGGATTAACCTCGAGGTCTCGAGGTTTAGTGCACTGGTTTGCATAGTGCCCTAGCTCATTACAATTGTAGCATTGAACCATGGGTGGTTCTCTCCTTTTATCAGCTACATTCTCCTTCCTTTTCGTGTCTTATTGACACTCTTGGGAATTGTGTCCTTCTTTCCCACACCAGATGCATTTCCCTATCCCGTTGAGGCAGTTCCCATTGTGCAACTTCCCACATTTTTGGCATGTGGGTCGTTGATTTTTCTTCCCACCTTTATCATTACATCCACCAGCTTAAAACTCCATCTTTATTTTCTTATCACCATAGGAATGGGACCATTCTCCAAACTCCATCTCCACTTCGAGAGAAAACCGGAAAACTTCTTCATAACTCCCAATGTCTTGAATTTCAAGAACCTTTTGAAGGTCTTGTTTTATTCCACTAAAGAATCTATCAATTTTTCTATCATTGTTGATAACAAAACCCGAAGCGTACCTTGCAAGCCGTGTGAAATTTGCTTTGTAGGTTGTGACATATTATCCTTCTTTTTAACTGAGCTCTATGAATTCTCTCTCTATTTTTGTGCGAAGAGTTCTTGGGAAATACTTACTAAGAAACATTATCTTAAAGTCTTCCCATCCCATATCTTCAATTTCATCCCTTGGTTGGTGCTCTTAATCAATGCCCACCATTGATCAGCTTCTCCATCTAGACTATAAATGGCTAGAGTCACCTTCTCTGTTCTAGAACATTGAAGCACAGAAAAAATATTCTCCATGGAGTTGACCCACTGTTCTGCAACTAGTGGATCGGAAGATCCACAAAACGTCGGTGATCGTTGCCATAGAAAATATTCAATAGCCATTTGCTCCATATTTGGTGAAGGAGTACGTTCTTGATTATTATGGTTATTATTCATATCCTGAGATAATTGGGTAAGCATCACCATGATGTTTTGAACTCCCCCTCCCAAATCATTGGGGATGTCATTCGGGAAATCGTTTCATTGGCCCTCGCAATAGTTTTTGGCATGATTTCTCCTGGTTCCCACCATTCTCTAAAACAGAAAACGATAGAACAAAACATAAGTAAAAAAGTCTAGAATAAATTATTCATTTAAACAATAATACCAAAAACATAACATACGGTATCCCAAGGTAAATATTCTTCTTTACATATTTGTACTTAGTCTCATGATAGAGGTTTTCTCTAGGGTTTACTAATCCAAATTCCCAAATTAACTAAACCTTTCCCCTGATACCAACTATAGCATCTCATCCTTTTAATACATTACTATTACATCATTTCAAAGATAAACAACATAATATTATTACACATAGAGGATCCAAAGTTTTAGTGTCTTGGGAAAATTAGGACCACACATAACTAATACAACAACAAGAATAAACATTTATTTAATTTCCACTTCTCTAGCTTATTATTAGAACTTGTCCTCTCCTCAGTACATGTAGCCACCTGAGGATATACATCAAAAGGGGTGAGCTAGAATCCCAGTAAGAGGATAGGTAAGAATAATATAGCATGGGGGAGCATAACCATAACATAGGCAAAAGATCATGACCATGAGAGGAGCATTAATCAAAGATTTGAAATGTGGCAATGCATAAAATAAAACATCATGTATTAGTGGCTAACTACCACACATACTTGTGAACTAAGCTAGAATCGTGTTCACACGTCATTTCATATTTACTCTTGAGATTCATCACTTTACCCAATGCATTGGAGCTCTATATAATTTCGGGCGAACCTGTCACATTTGAACATTCATATTGCGCTATATAATTCCGGTTGCACCCGTCACATCATACCATTATCATTTATCATGAATTGCGCAATGAACATAACTAACCAATGAAGAGTAATGGGTTTCTTCTCATCATAACACATTCATAAAATTTGGGTTCCCAAAAGAAAGACGGGACAACATACTTGATATAAGAACCATTAACCTTGAAGGAGATGTAAAAGGTGAGTTCTTCAAAGAAGAGTTCTTTTGGAAAACATTTTGATTGACATAAACATTAGTATAAAACATTTATATCCCAGAAAAGATATGATAATGATGAAAAAATGATCTTTAAAGAGTAACCATATCAAAAATGGAGTGAAAGAGGGAGAACCTGAAGGATGAAAGTTGGGTTCGAGAATTTCCCATTACATTGTACCTGAATGCTTCCTTCTCTTTAATGTCCTGTATAATGACCATATATTCATTAATTAGAAATAAAGAACCATATGTAAATTAATAGGGTTAATTATGGTTTCATTTTTTCATATTATGTTCCTTTGGATGACTTATATAGTTTAAAAACATTGTCCGGGTTGTTCGTTTTTAAGGTTTTTCTTCGGTGGTTCACTTGTATTCTTAAATTGAAATTTGGGTAGAACATGAGTAAACGCCCAGAACTGATATTACATGTTATTAATGAGATTACAGAAGATTTAATGATCTTATAATGAATCAAATTATATCCATGTGGATGAATCCTTAGATAAGAATTAAGTGATGATTATTTGGGTTAATTTGAGCGGTTTTTGGATCACAACGAACTTGTTTTAACTTTTAACATAGTAATATGGTCATAGGTTATTTACAGAACTTTAAATATAACATAATACATATAAAATATTCTGTTTCAAAGACAAAAATGGTTTCATGACCAGATATGAAGGTAGAAATGGAAGAAGAGAGCATGTCGTTTTTGAAGGTGATAAATTAACACCTCATGAACAACGTTCTGTTTAATAAAATAAAAAAAAGAGGGAAAGTGTGTGGGGTGATAAAATATCCCATTATAATAATTCAATTAAATTATATTTATAATACTTGAGTTACAAAACAATTAGTATGAATATACATGGGGAGAGATCAAGAACAAAACTTGAACTTGAAAGGAAATCAAAGGAGAAGAGGGAGTGAAATTACATCTTAAATCTTCCTCTTGAGAACCTCCTCAAGGGCCAAATCATGATATTGTTATGAGACTAGCAGCTCTTGGACGGGGGGGGCTAGGGATGGTGTTTGGGCAGAGCTTAGACAATTATTGAAGCTTGATAGGTGTGGTTTGGCAAGAGGAAGGGGAGGGCTTATTTATACATGAGGAGGGAGGTGTTTTTGGTATAAAATATTAAATAAAATAATATATCAAAATTTAGACATGGAATAATAGTTTTTTGACATCCTAAATCATATATTAATTTAATATAATTCTTTTTAGGCTTTTATTCTTCTTTATAATCCGAATTCATTAATTTATTAAAAGGAATGTCAAAGAATGAGAAAAAGACACTTTATTAAATCACCTTTTGACTTTAGACTTTGGAAAGATCTTTTTTAGGTTTGAGAATTGGATTCATTGTATTTTAAGGAACAATTTATGAGATTTAATATAATTTGGCTGAAACTAATTTTCTAAAATGTTTATGTCATCATTACATCATTAATGATTCACTTTAGTATACACCGATTATGCGAAAAATTATATTTTTTACTATTCATCCGAAAATTGAAGTATTTCATAATAAACCCAAACATTTACCTCTACCATTTTTCGATGTGTAGAATCAAAAATTGATGTCCATTTTTCTAAAATAATTTTCTAAATAAAATTAATTTAATATTTAATTAAAATCACAATTTACTTAAAACAGTTTTTAAGATTAAAACTGATTTATATTGCTTTAAAAATTTATGTAGGGTCTTATAAAATTATCTAAAAACTATAAGACATTGGTTGAATAATTTATGAATAAATTTTATGGAAATATATATTCTTTTAAATTAATTAATTAATTATAATTAATTATTTATGACATACAAAATACCAAAATCTTTACTAAGATCAAATTTTCACTTTCTAAGATGTCTAAATATTATTTAATTAATCATGGATAATGTTACTCTTAGGTTGGATGATTTACTATTTATAAGGGTATGTTACTATTCATAAGGGTAGGTCATTATTCACCAAAAATTATTTTTGTTTCATTAGAATCCAAAAATTATCTTGAACACAACCGTGTATGTCGGATTTTCAAAATTCAAAACAT
The DNA here is from genome assembly GCA_963277665.1 of Viscum album. NCBI lineage: Eukaryota > Viridiplantae > Streptophyta > Magnoliopsida > Santalales > Viscaceae > Viscum > Viscum album. Next base: position 282,243,112 of record OY728153.1, on the reverse strand, counting down.
AGAAGTAAAAACCTTATGTTTAAAGGTCACTTTTTACTTAGTAGTTCCTTATTATGTGTTTTCATGTTATTTAATGACATAAATATAAGATGGGTTTTTCCATTGAAAAATTTTGGGTCGTTACAACCGGGTTGGGACGCATTCGGGCTGGGCCTCCCCCACGGGACGGGCCTTACCTTTGGGGCGGGTCGTACCTTCAGAACAGGCCTCCCCTTCGGGTCAGGTCCGACCTACGGACCGAGCCGAACCCTAGTCCGGACCTGGGTCGGGTCAGGTTAGGTCAGTCCCACTAGGTCGGACTAAACCCGAACCTGTCACACTCGATTACGCCTAATCGCCCATATCTCGGGATACCGACATCCGTTTGACAAACCATAAGCGGAACCATTATTCTTTGAGCAAAGCCATCCCTTTGAGAATACCCCATGGGAGTTCGGGGTATAGTGTAGATACATTCAGGTTGGTTCATACACAAAACAAACCGGGCCCCTGGGACTAAAAGCCTATAACTCACAGACCGGGTATCTGAATGACGCGTCTTTTATTGTGTTGAGACTCCAATGACATGGAGGAACTTTGAGATACTTCCACGTGAGACTTCATGACACTTGGAGTATTGACCAGTAGGTCGTGGAGCAGATCCTCCAAGAAATGATCAGGCAGAGTGCGATGACCTTTTATCTGACAAACCTATTGACTGCTTGACCGATTCGACCCAGATTGATTCGACTAGCCAAGTGGAGAGCACCCGATATTTGGCAGCAGAACCATGGATGATGAAGCGGCTGGTAGTTGGTAGAAGACCCACGATACTCGACATTGAGGAGTTCCCTTGTAGGCTATTTGGGTGAGCGCTCGGTATTTAGTGGTAGTCCTACATCAGACGGAGCACCTCGTAATTGGTAGAAAACCCACGGTAATCGACAGAAGAAGTACCTCATTAGTCCAAGGTTAGTGAGAAGCAGCTCGGTGTCCCCAGAGGCCCACTATTCTCGACAGAGGAGGAGTTCTCCAGCAGCCTTGGTTTTGTCAATGAAAATCCTATTTTGAGCTGGGGCAACAACCTATGTGTTTTCCTCATGATTGGGATGGGTTACCTGATAACATAGGTATATGTATGGGAATATACCTAAATAATGGTTATACATCGATTTCATACTTTTTGATTTATCCTTATTGAATTTTGTGTGACCTTGAGGGTCTCGGGGTCTCTACTGAGTATCGTTATACTCACCCCTACACGGGCTATGTCCACACCTCATTGTGTTGGATGCAGACAATGGACAATGCTGATAGAGGCCGGGAGCGCCAAGACTGGATGGTACCCAGAGGAGGACCTTACGACATATCAGTACACAGTGGAGTCTGATAGACATGGAGTGATGTGGATGCCATCAGTACCTACGCTTCGTGGAGGAACCCCGAAGGACGATCTAGGAGAAACATTCACCTTTCATCTATTTTTTCCTTTTCTATTGTACATGCTTTCAGTTGTATTTGTACTTTACAGTTGGGCTTGTATTTTGGCCCCCCATTACATTTATTACAATTTTTATACAAATTTTACTTATTTATTGCTTCTACTTGTACTCTGGTTTTGTGTGTTTATGATCTATAAATGCAATGCCTTCCCAACATTAGGGAATTACGCCTTTGGTGCTAGTCGCCAGCCCCTGGCCTATGGAAGGCGGGCTTGGGGTAGTCACGATAAGGGCCCCATGGGATGGGTTGTGAGAAATTGGTATCAGAGGACTCGGTTCTACTGCAGAACATTGGACTCCGATATTTCCTTTCTGTGAAGATTTTATGTTAAGGGTACCGAGTGTGGTTTTTAGTTTTGGGGTCCCGTGTTAGTGTGGTGGCCGACATATCCATACACCTGGACCCTGACTTCTGATTTCCAACTCAGTGCACAAAAACACTAATTGCATGTGTGTTTTCAAAAATTTTCTATAAGTCAGCTCTAACCAGTTCAGCACACCAGGTATAGTCTTTTGACTGTGTCAAATGTGTCCTTTCAAGATGCCTCCCTGCGGACGACTAGTTAGACCCCCCCGAGAGTTGTATGTACTGAAAACCCACCGATTGACGAGGCCTCAGTATAGGTCCCTCTTCCAGGTGAGGCACCGGTGGAGGAACCAGTGGTACTACTTCCCGTTGGGCCACCGATGCCACCAGCCCTAGTAGTAGATGATGCACGTCGCTTGAGCGCACTTCATGAGTTCAAGCACTAGAAGCCACCCAGGTTCTGGGGAGAGACAGTCCCGCAGGCGACTGAGGATTGGATGGAGGCTGTGGTGAGAGTCTTCAGATTGGTAGAGACACCAGCCGACTTTATGGTGATCCTTTCTTCCATCCTTTTTCAAGCAGTAGCAGGTAGACGGTGGAGCCTGATGCTCTAGTTACACGATGAGGCAACACATCTATGGACAGACATCGAGTGCCTATTTCGGGCAGAGTTTTTTCTAGCCACCCTTTGAGAAGTGCAGATACAAGAGCTACTTCATCTACTGCAGGGTAGCATGAGCGTAGCTCAGTACTCAGCAAGGTTCACCGACCTTTCTCGCAACTCCACTAATATGGAACGAGACCCATTCTTCATGGATTGGACCTTTTAGGAGGGACTCATGTGAGAGATCAAAGCTTCAGTTATCTCCCACAGCATCCCGACGCAGACGGGGGTGTTGGAGTGAGCCCTCCTAGTAGAGAGTTTCCTTGCTGAGCAGTCTCCAACAGCGAGACCCCCCACTAGTCGACATGTAGTGAAGTATTCTGTAGTTGGCAGTAGACAGATGACGTAGAGGTCCAAGAAGACCAGACCCACATGTGGTCGACTTCATGACTCAGGATCGGTTATCCGGGGCACCCGGATTGGAGACAGAGCCAGACATGCCAGTAGCAGGTAGTGTTACTCCTGCAGTGGGCTTCGTCACATGGCTCGTGACTGTCCAACCCTCCATACTGATGATCGGAAGACCATTGAGGGATCTCCCAAGGATATGCAGATGTTCGATCAAGGTGGTTCACAGGGCAGAGGCAGACATGGAAGAGGAGATGGACGTGCAGTAGGTAGTGGATGACGATACGAGGTGCTACAGCCACCACCACCAGGAGGTCCACCCCAACTGCAAGGAGCATGTGATCAGCGAGAGATCATAGCTTCATGCAACTAAAGAATATAACCATGGAACTATAGAGATGATTCGAGGTACTATCTATGTCTATTACGCCTTAGTTGTAGTTCTTATAGACACTGGTGTTAGTCACTCTTTCATATCCACTGCCCTCATTTGGAGATCGGTGATTCCAACAGAGCTGTTGGCTCGATTTATACAGCTAGACTCCTACGCGAGTAGGATCGATGATTACGCACTGGTGTTGGAAGTGTGAGATTACTCTAGTAGATGGGAGATTTGGCATGGATCTCCTCGTATCTGTGTCGAGGCTTTGCAATGTCATCTTGGGTATGGACTAGTCATCTAACGTCCATTCCCAGACCGACAATATTAGGCACAATGTGCGGTGTGTCTGCACTGATGAGACAAGGTTCACCTTCACCATTGAGAAGGGAACCTTTATAGCGCATGTATGACTTACTCAGTGGAGGGTACAACCGATCACTCACCAGTTATCTTGACTTGCACTCGGAGTAGTAGATGTGGAGTGTACAACTTATCCTGTAGTGGTAGAGCAGTATGTGGTTGTTATCCTGATGATGTTCCAGGACTACCTCCACGTAGAGAGGTGTACTTCTACATTGACCTATACCCGAGTATGGCACCGAAATCTACTCCAGCATATTGTATGGATCTCACGGATTTTCACGAGCTGTGGGTATAGCTAGAGGACTTGTAGGGGAAGGGATTCATCTGGCCCAGTGATTCTCCCTGGGCAGCCCTGATTCTGTTCACCAAGAAGGCGGATGGGAGCTTGAGGCTCTCTGTCGACTACCGTCACCTAAACCTGGTGACTGTAAAGCACAAGTAGCCACTCCCTAGGATTTATGATCACTTTGATCAGATCAAGGGAGCACGATGTTGCTCGAAGAGATAACTCAAGTCAAGTTATCAACATCTTAGAGTTTGAGATGAGAATGTGCAGAAGATGGCCTTCAGGTGTCGTTACGGCCACTACGAGTTCTTGGATATACCCTTTGGCATAATAAACGCTCCAGCAGTGTTCATGAGTCTCAGGATTAGGATCTTACAGCCTTACCTCGATCGATTTGTCGTGGTCTTCATTGATGAAATTTTGATCTACTCGACTACTATGGAGGAGCATGCCTACAATTTATAGGTTGTTCTGGACACACTCCGAGAGCACCATCTTTATGGAAAGCTCTCAAATTACCATTTCTGGATTCGAAAGGTTCAATTATTGGGACACGTCATCTCAAAGGCTGGAGTTGTAGTGGATCCAGTGAAGATTAAGGCAGTGCTTTCTTGGGAGCCACCCAAGAGTGTGACGGAGGTACGAAGTTTTTTGGGCTTGGATGGATACTATCAGAGATTTTTTTCAGACTTCTCTAGAGTTGCAGCGCCACTATCCACCTTGACGATTAAGGTGAAACCCTTTGTGTTGTCGGAGAGGTTCCAGTAGAGATTTCTGGAGTTGAGGGAGAGGCTGACTATTGCCCCCATATTGAGACTTCCTGAGGAAGGCTTAGGGTACATTGTTTACTGCGATTCATTAGGAAACAGACTCAGGTGTGTCCTGATGCAGGAGCGAGCAGTGACCGCATATGGTTCTAGGCAATTGAGACAGCATGAGCAGAACTACGCTACCCATGACCTAGATTTAGCAGCAGTGGTATTCTCCTTGAAGATGTGGAGGCACTATCTGATGGGCAAACATTTTACCATGTACTATGATAACAAGAGTCTCAGGTATATATTCTCTTAGATAGACCTGAACCTGAAAGAGTGGCGATGGCTTGAGTTCCTCCACGACTATGACTTAGAGATAGTCTATACTCTTTGTAAGGGGAACATTGTTTCATATGCGCTCAGCAGGAGGACTGGTACACTTCTTCTAGGAGAGAAGACATAGAAGCTAGATGCCTTACAAATATCCTTTGTGGATAGAGATGGAGAAAATGATCTACAGTCTCTTACAGTCACCCACCCCACTTCTTCAGCGAGTTAGGGAGGCGCAGCATGAGGATACTGACTATGAGACGTGATGTGATCAGATATTTACAGGGCAGGCACTTGATGGATTTTATGAAGATGGGGAGCACGTCATCCTCTTTAAAGGACGTACCATTGTACCGGGTGCACTTTAGGAGGAGGTGTTGAGGGAGTTCCACACCTGACCGCTAACAGTACATCTGGGAGTGGAGAAGATGTACCCAGACCTTCAATGACAACTTCGGTGGCCAGGTATGAAGATGGAAGTAGTAGAGTTTGTCTCATGGTCCCTCACTTGTTAGCAAATGAAGGTAGAGCACTAGGTACCAGAAGGCTTGGTATACCCATAGAGGTCCTAGAGTGGAAGTGGGATGGGATATCCATGGACTTCGTGGTTGTTCTTCCATGTACATCTTGGAGTCACGACTCGATATGGGTGATAATTTACCGACTCACCATGTCGGCCCACTATCTACCGATCAGAGAGCAGGGATAAGTTGAGTGCTTGGGACGCCTCTATGTGCAGATGATAGTGCGTTTACATGGAGTACCTTCTTCGATTGTCTCCGACCATGATGCAATATTTAATTCTCATCTATGTAAGGGGTTGCATAAAGCTTTTGTGACACAGCTTTGCTTGAGCACCGCCTTCCATCCTCAGATGGATGGTCAGACCGAGAGGAACATCCAGACCCTCGAGGATATGCTAAGTGCATGAGTTCTCGTCTTCGGTCACAGTTGGGAGGCCCACATAACTTTGTTTGAGTTTTCCTATAATAACATCTATCACTCTATAATAGGTATGGAACCTATTGAGGCCTTGTATGATCGGCCTTGCAGATTTCCACTATGCTGGACAGACCAAGGGGAGTCAGCACTAGTGGGACCATAGATGGTACGAGATGCCATGGAGAATGTGCAGATCCACCAAAACTTGATGAAGACTGCACAGAGCAGGCAGAAGTCATATGCTGACAGGAGACAGATACCATTGGAGTTTGTGGATGGCAACCATGTCTTCCTATGGGTCTCACCTCAATGAGGGCTATAGATATTTTTCTGAGGCAGCATGTTATCTCTGTGATTCATTGGACCATTCCAGGTCCTCAACAGAGTAGGCGAGGTGGCTTACCGCTTAGCTCTTCCACCTCAGTTGCACCGTTTACATGACATATTCCACGTATCTTAGCTGAGAAGATACATGCATGACCCCTCCAACATCATCGACCACGAGGAGCTGGACATCAATGATGTGGCGACTTTCGTGGAGGTCCTAGTGGAGATTGAGGATTGGAAGGAGTGGGTCCTACGTGGAGGGTGGATACCTCTGGTGTGTATTCGTTGGCAGCACGGGAACCTTCAGGAGAGAACATGGGAGCAGGAGGCTCAGATGCATGCTCAGTAACCCCATTTGTTCCCTTAGTTCAAATTTAAGCTTATGAGGACATAATGCCCTGATGTTGGGAGAATGTAAAGACCCATATTTCCCGTGGAAAATATTTTTATAGATGAAAATTTTATTAGTCTGTAGTTTCTAACAGTTCTTGATTTCGAGACCCAGTGTGCCTAGAATCAATTTCTGATGTTTTTTCGGGTATTTTAAGTCAACGTACGAGCGGGTTTTTATAAATTTTGAACTGGTGTTGGGAATCGAATTTTGAGGGCACCGTTGAACTCACAACATCGGTGATTTCTTAGTAACACCATCACCGCAGTTGCGTTTTATTGAGAGTGGAAGATTGTTTTGGGGGGTTTTTAATTTAATTGAATAATGATAAAGTTTTATCATTATTTTGTTTTGGTGGTTGAAACCTCCAAGGGGAGGTTAATGGTGGGGGCCACCACACAATAACCTCTTATGAGAGGTATTTGGTGGGTCCCACGTGCACATAACCTCCCATGGGAGGATGTTATAGTGGTGGGGGCCACCCGCACATATCCTCCCTTGGGAGAATTCTTAGTTGGGGCCCACATGAGCTTTGAAACTTCTCTAAACACCCAATTAAATTGGTGAAACTCTTCACCTTCCCCCTTCATTTAATGAGCCAACTCCTCCAATTTAATTAAGTAAAGTAAATTAATTATTTTTGAATCAATATATATTCTTTGAATTCATTTTGCCAACATTATAATATGTGATGTATTATTATGGTGGGGTTGGCATAATCCTTGTTGAGAGAATTAAGGATAGTAAGATCCTATGGGAGAATTGAGAGGACTTCATCCTCTCAACAAAGAACATGAAGAACGTCTGTCAACACCAAAGAACGACAAGCATCGTCTTCTCCCTTTTCAACTAGAGAAAGTAAAGGAAACACTGCCGCCCACGAAGAATGTCGACAACGTCATCTCAAACCATCTTCCCCGAATCCTCCTTCCTCGACTTCTTCATCTTCTACCCAACGTCAATGGAACGACATCCGCTTCCCGCTACTTCGTCAACGAGTGATAATCGAGGTAGGGGTTATTTTACAATTGAATATTACCCTTCATCCCCTGTCGTATGTTGTGTGCTTTGAGAACCAAATCATATAACCTTAACGAGGAGGGTTCATACTGCACAAACATGGACCAACCCTCCCCTTTTGTTGGTTCTTGTTTGATGACAATGGAGGGGGTACACACGATGTCCAACAACGAGCTAGACACGAAGAATGCTAGTGGCGCAAGGCCGCAGGGTCACCACAAGGGCGCGACACCACATTGCTACGTAGTGAACCAAGCCATGGCCAGGAGCGCTGTGGCGGTGTGGGAGGGGCACAGTGAAATCGTACCACTCCAGATGAAAAGGGCCATGACCAGGAGGGAAGTGGAAGTTGGACGGTGGTGTGGTGCCATCACGCCATGCGGGGCAGAAGGGAGTTGCGGCCTAGGCGGGCCACAACGGAGGGGCGCAACATCGTCACGCGATGCCGGTGGTGCAGGAGCACGACCTGAGGCCGAGATGGTCAGGAGAGGATGATCGGTTGAGCCGGTCGTCGGTGTGCGCTACAGGCAGGACCCTTTTGGTATCGTTGTTACCAGGGGTCGGCGTCTCGTGCCCACCGTTTCGGAAAAAGTGGGGCACGACACCCCCTCCCACACGTGGCTAGCCAGGAAACGTGGGCTGGCCACCCAGGCCATGTGGGCCGCTATCCAGGCAGACCACGCGGGCCGCCTCCTGGCCATGCGGGCCACCACCTGGCCAAGCATGCCACCACCAGGCCATATGGACCGCTGGGTTGGGCCGCCCCTTCGAGCCGGGCCACCCTTCTTGATGGGCCGCTTTCGGGTCAAGCCGCCCCCATGGGTCGGGTCGTATCTTTAGGTCTGGCCGTACCTTCGGTCCGTGTCACCCCTTTGGTTTGGGTCAGACCCACAGACAGGTTCGGACCCATGTCCGGACCCGGGTCGGTCGGTCCTACTTGGTCGGACCGGACCCGAACCTATCAGACCCGATTACACCTAATCGCCCATATCTCGGGCTAAGGGCGTCCATTTGATGAACAATCCGCAGCGACATTATTCTCGGAGCACAACCATCCCTTTGATAATACCCAATGGGTGTTCAGCATATTTTTGAGATACAGTCAGGTTGGTTCGTACACGAAACCAATCGGGCCCCTAGGACAATACGAATAGCAACTCATAGACTGGGTGTCTGATTGACGCGCTGTCTGTTGCGCTGAGATCCCTTTGACATGGAAGACCTTTAAGATACTTCCATGTGAGACTTCATGAAATGTAGAGTATTGACCAATAGCTCGTGGAGAGGATCCTCCTTGAAATGAGTAGGTAGAGTTAGAAGACCTAGTAGCTGACAGACCTGACGACTGCTTGACCGATTCAACTCGGAGTGATTCGACTAGCTTACAGGGGAGCACCCAGTATTTGGAGGCAGACACATGGAGGATAGAGTGCCTGGTAGTTGGTAGTAGAACTGTGGTACTCGACAGCAGGATTAAAACTAAAGGATATTTGGGGGAGATCCCGGTATTTGGTGGCAAACCCACAGCGAATGGAGCACCTGGTAGTTGGCAGCAGACCCGCGATACTCGACAGGGGGAGTACCTCAACAGTCCAATGTTAGTGAGAAGCACCTCAATGTCACAACATTCCTACTGTTCTAGATAGAGGAGGAGTTCTCCAGCATCCATGGTTTCGTTAATGAAAATCATGGACTAAGCTAAGTCAACGACCTTTGTGTTTTTCTCATGATTGAGATGGGTTACATGATAACATATGAATATGTATGGGCATATACCTATGTAATGGTTATCTGAAGATTTCATACATTTGGGTTTATAATTGTTAGATTCTTTGAGACCTTGAGGTTCTTGAGGCCCCTACTAGGTATTGTTATTCTCACCACCTTACGAGCTATACTTGCACCTCGTTTTTTAGATGCAGACAACGAAAAACGCTGATGGAGGCCAAGAGCGTCAGGATTGGACAGTACCTAGAGGAGGACATTACGATGTATCGGTACACAGTGTAGTCTAACGGATGTGTACTATTGTGGATGCTATCTATAACTACCCTTCATGTAGGACCCTGAGAGGATGATCGAGGAGCTGCTTTCACCTTTCAGTTGTTTGTCCCTTTTCAGTTGTACTTTCTTTCAGTTGTATTTTTACATTACAGTTGGTCTTGTATTCTAGCCACCCATTACTTTCAGTACACTTGTTATACAAATTTTACATAGTGTTTTCTTCCTCTTGTACTCTAGTTGTGTGTGTTTATGATTTATAAATTCAATGCCTTCCCAAATTTAGGGATTTATTCCTTTGGTGCTAGTCAGCATCCCATGTCCTATGGAAGGCGGGCTTGTGGTAGTCATGATACGGGCCCCGGGGGACGTGTCGTGACATGTTACATGCGTCTTTAAAAAAACAATATAGTATATGTATGAAAATAATTTTATTATATCAAAATGGTTATATAAGATTTAGAGTAGTTGGAATAAGAGATAGACATGATACCACTCAGTTAATAGTTATATAAAATTTTTTAAGCCTCTTTATATAATTCTCTATGCCTATTAGGTTGGTCTTTTGGTGAGATGAAAAGCCACTATTATATAGGTAAGATGGTTGGGGGTATTTGTGTGTGGATTGGTCATGCTAAATGATTCAAAAGGTATGATCATGATAGGAGATGAGATAACCATTTATAAGTGTGGTGGGTAGAAATCTTGTAAATACATGAAATATTTACATATAATATGTTTCAAAATCATGTAAAATAGATCTAATGTTCCATAATAAAAAATATAATGATTCTAGGGTGAAAATAAATTTAAAATATAAAATTTATAAAAGTTTAAGGGTAATTTTAAATCATATATTTTCATACATCCCCCTCGTTATCTTTGTTTAAACATAACATTTATAAAAAATTTCAATCTTTAAGGGTCGTGAAAATAATTTTAAAAATTCCACATCTCACGTAATTTATCCATTCACTTTTTTATCGAATATTTCCCACCCATTTTGATTAAGATGTGTTTTTTATTATTTTTAATATTTTAATTATATTTTGTGAAAATTTAATATCATTAAAATTTATTTTTGGTTCTATTCACAACATTTCAATTTAATTACAATAAGAAAATAAAATCAATTAGAATTTAAAATCATTCACAGTCATTTATTAATTATAAATATAAAAAAATTTATTTGTACACTTAAATTCATTCAAAAAATATGACCTTCGACTTGTCATAAAATAGATAACATTTTTCCACGGCTTGCATAAGAATTGTAATGACATTTTGAAAGTGTTCCCAGTAATTATTCAATAATTGAAAGTTAATAAGTAAATTAATATATTAAAAAAATTATTCATCGTAAATGTTATCATCTATATTCTATAATATATCGTTTTTATAAATATACATATTTTGTCAAAATAATAAGTGATAGAGAGGGGTATTTCTTAATTACTCTTAACATAAAATAGTATAAAAGATTCAATAAAAAAAATATGGCACTAAATTTCCATATTTGTTAATATAGTATTAAATGTAAAAAATAATATAATGTAATAAGAATTAAGATGATATTTTTTGACCTCATCACAGGGTTTTAACCTTAGTCAACCCATTTTACCATTTATAGATGTGGCATGTTTTTACTATAGTTAATATTCATTATGATCAATAATGAAATTAAAATAAATACTGAATTTGAACCTCATGATTAAAAATTTTATATCTATATTTCACAATCAAATGTTTATAAGTTTTATGAATTTATTTTACTAATAGTTCAAAAAGCGTAATGAAATAAAAATTTTAAAAAAATACATAATTTTTGTTATTTTGATTTTATTCCAAAATCATGTGTAATGATAATTAACATAGAATTAGTTCAATTGTATTTAATAAAATTAAACATTTGTGACAATCAAACAAATAAAAAAATATAATATTTGATTTAATTTGATTGAAATATAAAAAATGATAGTTTTTTAAAAAATCAGTACATTCAATATTCACCGAAAAATCAATATTTTCCAAAAATATAGCAATGAATTATGTTAAGATAGTTTTAATAGTGATTTCAAAAAGTAATTAAATTTTAAGAAATAAAATATATAAATATGGAATAAATTATTCATGATATCCATGCATAAAATTCAATAAAATCCATTTATTAATAAAATGTAATTTTGATGTATAAAATAAATTTAAGAAATTATATATTATTTAACAGCCATTAGATGAATGTTATTATATTTTATTAAAGATATATTTTATATATTTTATCAACATCATTCACATACAGTTATTTAATTAATTATATTCGATAAAAAAAGCTTTAAAGACATAAAATAGTATTCTTACAATAATCTCCTTTAATATTATATGAAAATTTATTTTAATATTGTGATCTTATTTCTAAGGAAATAATCATTAAATATATATTAAATAAGAATTCTTCCATGATCCCTCCCACCAATGGTACCCCTCGTAGGCCGGTAAAGAGAGAAGAGAGATAATCACACTCGAATCCTACATCCATTAGTCCATGGGTTAGTGAAAACCATTGAGAATATATAATCTCTCATATGGGTGGAATTACCCTTTAACGATTTTAGAAGTAAGATATAAGATGATAAAAAATACCAAAAAATCCATGATGATAGTAAAAATTAATATATAACCCATGTACATTCCATTAATGACATTCAATGTCAAAAAATAAATAATACGAGACTAAATCCTCGGTAGTGACCAAGAAGATCAAATAGCTCTAGAAAAACTCCTCAAACTATAAATGTATAACTTGATCACCAACCACCCCTTGTTTCCCTAAAAATTATTTTATATACATGAAGGGTGATAAAAATGTGTATACTTTGAATGATACTCCGTGTAACCTCTCATGAAAAATGTGAAAGAAGAATACTAAATTCCCAATGAGTAAACAAATTAAACCAACTCACATCTAAACAAGTTTTTTTATTACTTTTCAATCCTAACCATGTATCACATAAAAAGTATATCATTGTTGTAGTAATATAATATCCAACATAATCACAAATTATGGTATTCTAATAACAGTTCCCCACAAATTTTCCATTCTACACCAACAATACACGTCATGATCCATCACTCTCTAATATTCAGCCTGAAGATGCCTATGACAAGTAAGCTAAACCAAAAAAATGCATGTTATAATGTAACATATCATGAACCTAATGCATTCCATCATCTCTTGATCCCAAACCAGATATCTATATAGTATCCGAGTATTTTTTTGGGAGATGCCACATCATGTATGTAAAGTATCATACCTCAAGCCATTACATCCCATACACAACATACCTATAATGACCATTAAGTTATTATATCCATAGATGTGTGTGTGTGAAATAATCACAGTCCACTACAGTTATCTACAAAAATTTATGGATAAAGATAACCAGTATGCATACCATCACATAATACTATTAGGATAAGAGAGTGATGTCCTATGGGGTATTCATCCTTCTGCTCTTGACCAACCTTGATGTGGGGAAAAACAACCTCCAAAAGTATATTGGGTATTAGTCAAACTACTGAAACGAGTGGCATAGTGTTCGAAAAAAACTTACATGATATATATAAGGATTATAACCTCTCTATATGAAAATACCTACTCTTAGACTCATATTTTTATAACATCGCACATGACTCTCATCTTCCACTATTATGGAATATGTATCAAAATCATACAATCATCATTCTTTCCATTAATTAACTAATTATATATTTATTAAAATTAATCTATTTTCTTTTGAGGATTAACATTTTTATATTTTTATACATGTTTCAATTGCACTGTAAATTATTTTATTATATTCTCAAGTATGTAATCATCCTAAAGTATACATCAAGAACCAACTCCGGTTTTTCATAAATTTATTTATCAATAAATTTAATTCTAGGTACTCTAGGACTCAACCCAAGCTACCACATAAATTTTTCACTCATGTTGTATAGTATGAAACTTCTTCATATATTTAAAAACTGATTATATACAAAAACAGTCCATTAGACCATTAAAATGGAAGATTCATCATCAGGAAAGAATCCCAACTTCCAGCTAAAAAATGGAAAATCCCAACTTCAACACCTCCAGTCAGTCATGATTTCATCCTTAAAACCACATAAAATAATACCATATCTTAAATAAAATTCTAATATAATCGTCATCATAATAGAAACTATATGCCACAATGACAACCTTCAGTATCCCCGCACATATTGTCATTATAACTGGAACCATGTTCCACTATCATAGCCTTTTGAATCCCATCACATATCCTTATTATAACTGGCCCATCATGCCACCATCATATCCGCAAGAATATTAAATCATAATCCCAACAACACAATGTAAATATTCATTCATAAAATCAATGATCTTAATTGATAGATCGTGAATACATATTAAATTTATTATTACACACATAATTTCAAAGGCGACTATGGCCAAAAAACAAAGTATTTTATCCTCTATAAAAAAATTCTAGTTCACTCATCCCCAAATAAATGATTTAAGAAGTAATAAAATTCAAATTATTGTCTCTAACTAAAAATTTATAAATAATAAATCTCATTAGTACTAGCCTTATAAATTTCTAAGTCTAAATATTATTTCTTTAATTTGATGTTCTACCTTAAAATTCTTTTTCACATATATCATGAATCTCAATGATAATCATTTCAACTGGCCTTTTTTTATTAAAAATGAATTACCATATTTAAATATTCATTCAATTTCATAGCATTTAAACCATTCTTAACATGTATAAAAAATGATAAAACACAATCTATATAATCTTTGACGGAATAAAATATATATCATAGATCATATAATCACATATCCTAAATATTTAAAAGATGAAAATTAATATTTCCACTTGTGATAATATGTCAATGAATGAATAAATTTCCATGATTGAAATGATATTATTTATAAATAGATAGAATGAAAAACACAAGAAACAATCTCCTTTTAAATGATATAATATAAAAAATTAGAGAATAATTATCATTAATGTTATTTAAGAAGTTTAACACCATGGCATGCTATTATTTTTATTAAATAAAATTATAATTAGAAAGAGGCCTATGATTATATATTTATCCCTTCTAGTAAATGTCAATAAAAATTATAATTATTCTAAAATAATAAATTAGGTATATCCCTTTATTCCAATATTCTGAAAAATTTTCATTTTAACCCATAAAAAGATCTAACAATTATTTCATAATAAAACATTATCAATCCAAAACATGTGATGGTCATTTTAAAGGGATAATAATGTTTATAAAACATTATATAATTTTTTCAATATATTTTGTTATCTAAAAAATGATATATAAATTTATCTCACTTTAATATTTAATGATAATTTCAGTATGAGATAATTATCTCTTTTTATAAAAATTATATGATAATATGTAATCAATATATTAACAAATTAATTTAAACTTCATCCTTTGTAATTTCCATATTATCATAAAAACCTAATAATTTAATATTATCTATATTTTTAACTAATTATTGTTAATATAATCCACTTAAATACTAATGATAAAGCATGGTTAACTCATATTTTAACATAACATAATGTAAAAGTCATATATTCCCTATATGGTATTTATTTTTCAGTGTAAATCACTACAAAAATAAGGATATAAGAGATAGATAAACATAAAATTTATTATATTGTAAACATGGGCTTGGTACTCAATGGTGAATATTGAACCAAAAATAGATGGATTTTTAGGAATTTGGAAGAGGCTTTGAGATTATACATACTCAAGAAAAAATAAATAGTTGAACAAAAAATATCCAGTATTTTAAAGACACGGATAAATTCTCCTTGGAAATGTTTTATCAATATTTAATTTGTCCCTAAAAAATTCCTTTCACGGCCCATTCAAAATTCCTAAAATAATGAAGATTCAAAATATCACATTTAAAAATATTTACCAAAACAACAACTATCTAGTTTTCATAGTAATTTTCTTTATTTATAGTAAAAACTCTATACAATGTGTTATTTTATAGAAAACTATATTTTTAGGAAATTTTACACAACCCTTATGTGCAACATACCGACTACATAAGGGTAATACAACTTTATCCTTTCATGGATTACTACACATAGGTAAGTATTGAAAACACCCTCATACCTTTATGTGAGAATCAATGTTAACCTTTTGTAGGTATTGGAATCTCCCCAATTACTCTTACATGATAGTCATATAACCCTTACACAAGCTTAATAATGTTGATTATATACTAACACAGCTTAAGAGGTGACCCTTATGCATGGTACACATCACCCTTGAACAATAAGAGAAAATTCAGGCCAACACTTAGGTGACTCTACCCTCACTTGAATACCCTTATGCAACCTTAAGGATTTTGGTTATACCATTATGCATCTAGGTTTAACATTATAAAATGCATAGAAACATCTACTTACCCTTACTCTGGGGGTATAAACTTTCGTTTACAATTATTCAAGCCATTAAATGGCTCTCTTACCTTTACATAGGCATTAAAAACTCACCCATGCCCTTACACAACTCATAGAAAATTGGTATTATCCATATACAAAATCATGATCATGTGTATAGTTAAAAAAAAACGTAAAAATATTAAATTTTACTTTCCCAAAAACATATAAATAATCATGAAATGGCATTACCATCACTTCCAAAATCCCTAAAACACATAAAATCACATTAAAAAATTTACAATTAAATTCAAAATATACATTTAAAACATTTAAATTATATATATAGTTTGTAAAAAAAATTAAAACCGTTTTATATATTAAAATATAATTTTTAAAACAACTTATAAATTTATGATATTTCTCTTGAACCACCGCACACCCAAGAACAATAATGGAAGGACTCAAGAAAATACAAACCCTTACAGCCTCATTATATATATTTCATAATGTGATTACTCTTATTCATGACCTCGAGACCAGCGACTATGTTATTGTGGTAATATTCAAATAATAATACTTTAATATTTTATCATTTTTTTGAATCATGATATTATAGATGTTACATACAGTATTACATTGAGATATTTTTGAACTAAATTATTAAGGTGTTGCATTTATTGTTCTCTAATTCATTAGGTGCATAATTAATATCTAGATATGACAAAATTATAATACATGGGATACAAAACATAGTAATATTTTTATGATACCTTGGTGAACAACCCTGGTAATATGATTTTACGTCAAATTAGTGATGAACATTGGGAATATATATATATATAAATGAATGACTCATATTTTTCTAGTAGACACGCTTCAATATAGTGCCTCATGTTCTTACGATCATATTAAGCCTAAGGTTATAATGTTTTCATTAAAATATTATTCCTAGTGTATTACATATGATTCAATGATCCTTTGATATCTATTTCCTCATTGTAAAAGCCTCATTTGATAATTCTTAGCTCATGATTGTTTCTTTTATTGGGTGTGAATCATTTAAGATGTGTTTATATTAGTTTATTATATTCTAATGTGCATGTGTTCATCTTATTCTCACAAATTATCTTTGTGGTATATTGCTTATTCTTACCATTACTGAGTGTTTAAGATCACCCTTTTTTATGTTACCATTTACCAAGGTTATGATGAAAAGTAATGTGTAAGAATTGTCTAGAAATGTATTCTTCATAAAGTATATAAGGGAGATATTTAAAATTATTAAAGATTATGTTGATATTATTATAGTGGAAAATGTCCATTTATTGAGAAAGGAATGGGTTTTATTAGTTAATGATATGTCTAAACTCTCTAAAACTCTAAACCTAAATAGTTATAAGAATATATATATATATATATATATATATATTTCATTATATTCTATAAATCATGTAACCATTTGATGGTTATGTCTAGGTAATTATAGTTGTTATCAAAGTGGGATTAAGGTAACTCTAGAGTTCAATATGTTATCAATTGAGGATCATTTAAGAGTTATAAATTTCATGTATGGTTGATATGTTAATGTTGATCATAATTTATAAGGTACAGATAACCCATTAGATTAGTTGAGGTAATGTTGGATATTTTATTTTATTTTGGAATTAGGATTAGTGAATGTTACAAATAACGATAAAAATATATCTATGCTAAAATTTTGATAATGTATGCATTTTGTTTTTCCCATAGAAATTGTATCCCTATCTAGATACGGGTGAGTGGGTATGGATATGTAATAGTATAAACTTGGGTTAATCACCCTGAAAAAGGTTAGTTGAGTATCAAATTGATTTATACTCGGTTATTAATGAGTGGTACTATGACTACAAATAGGGATATAAAATCCAATGGGGTAAGCTTCATTTGAAAATATTTTCATTAGGAACTGTTATGAGGTTTTATATTATTTTTGGGATTAGGTTGAAAATTATTAGAGAATATAACAAAAATAAACCTAGGTTAATATAGGTTGAATATAAATAAGTATATCCTAATATAAGGGAGTTATAGAGTAGTAAATTTAAAGGATAGACCTTTAAATATATATATATAGTTTATCTCTCTGATGTAATTATTTATTAATCATGTTAACATTTTCAGTTTTAGTAATATCTAGATCTTGGAGGAATCACGTAAATTATTGGTGTGATATACTATGAAGTGTTTTTTTGAAAAATCTACCAAATACAATTAGAATAAGATTAATAAATCCTATGAATATTACTCACCAAATATCAAAAAATATGGTTGTTTCTGATGCTTTCACCGGGGCACCTACGTCCGCCTATTTGAGGACGACGCAAATTTTGCCCTGCATTCTTTCTTTCCAAAGGCAGGTGACATCCATCACTTATTCAGGGACATTTTCTACTTGATCGAAAGAAGATTATGGGATGTCGGTTCTTACTTCCGTGGATTCCGCCTTTATGCTCGTTGCCTAGTCCTGGTCTCCCTCAAAAACACAGGACAATGTTCATGAAACTTGTCCCAGTGCCAGGACTTCATGGACACCATTTAATTACACTTCTTCATTCAGGACATTCCCAGGGGTCTGGTCAGGGATGCAACCTTTGGTCAGGGGAGTAGTCACATGGGACATCATTGGCTTGTCTGGATGCTGGAACACTGGTGTGTCTCGATTTCTTCCCCTTATTATAGGGATTCTCGAGGGTGTGGAAGACTGAGGAATCCAACCTTGAATGCGGGGAATTGTGTGCCATAGGAATCTATCTTAGGTTTCCCCATAATCTATTATGTTACACACGGTATGCCTCAAGTTTAACATCTAGCGGAGACATATCGTGCTGATCAGAACACTGGAAAGAGTGGATCACAGGGGTGCATCCCCTGGAGGGGGCACTGATATAGAGGATAAAATGTGGTTAATTAGCTGATTGCTTCTAGGAGTTGTGAGAAAATGATATTATGTGATCCCACCAGGATGTGGTGGCCCACATGAGAATCATGATGGATAATGGATGGTTTTGTGAAGTAGGGGGGGAATGGGAAGGAACTGTCGTGAAAGTGATGGTAATGTTGGGATTGAGGCTCAGGAGGATTCCTACGTTTCCCAATGGTAGGGAATAAAAGTCCATGTTATTCAGTGGGGCGATGGGACACCTAAAGAGGCGATCCATATGAAGGGGACCTAGGGAAAGTGGAACCTTTGGGTTGGGGCATGACCTTCCCAAAACACATAGTCTCAAGGGAATGACCAAGATGACAGATGGGTGATGGGATTGATCCTAAAGGAGGCTTCCTATGTACCATGGCATTACAATGATCAAAGACCATGTAGATCAAAAATTGGGCATAGAATCTGGGTGTGGGCAGAGGACAATGACCCGATGATATATTGGGGCTTACGCGTGGTTAGCAGCCCAGGGTTGGTCTGACACTCGAGGGAAGACCAAAGATGTGGGTTCCAATAAAGGGGATTACAACAACTTATCACTGGGTTTGGGTTGACAATGGCTTGCCGCTGGTTGGGGATCCCAATGGCTTACCACTACATAGGATTGATAATGGTTTACAATTTATCAGGGCACACAATGACTTACTGTCAGTTGGAAAACACAAAGTCTTACCATTTCTTAGGGAATATAATGGATTAATGTCGATTGAGGTACACACCGACTTAACACTGGATGGGTTTGAACCTCATTGAGTTTTCCTATATACTCTGTCTAGAAGACGGGGATCAAAGCCCACATAGTTCGGATTACGCATGGTTTAAAGTCATGTGGGATAAAAGGGCACATGTTACTTAACATCATACTGTAAAAAGTTGAAACGATGTGAATGGGGATCAGAATAACATGGTGTTGGGATTGAACCTCGAGGAGGCTTCTTATGTACCCTACCTTTGCAAATATCAAAGTCCATGTAGTTCTAAAGGTGTGTGAGGCTTTCTATATAAGCTACCAAGAGAGGATGTCATGGTCGATGCATACTCTAATCCCACGTGAGTCATTATTGGTGTGAGAAAAAATAGGCAACAAAGGAAACATCATCACATCCAAAAAGGTGCATCCATAGGAAGTAGAGCGAGGCTTACACATGATTAGCATCCCAAAAAGTAAATAGGGGCTTATGTGTGTTTAGCGGCCCAGGGAGATGGAGACTAGGACTTACTCTTGGATGGATGCCAAAGTGGTGACAAATCTTAATGGGAGATGGATTTGTCATGGAAGTGAGAAGGGTTCTAGCATCCAACTCCCCCTCCCCCTCTAGTCTTTGGCCAGGAAGATGACAGGAGGAACAAGGATGTTGCTCATGCAAGAAAGTCAAGGGGATTACACCAAGGTAGTTTCCCTTTCCCCACAGACAGACGCCTCTCTAAGAAAGAGTATCTCAATCCATGAGTTAAAGACATCACTCCTGTGGAGACTAGCAGATGTGGAGAATGTCCGAGGTGGGGCACCCCACGTATGATTCCTGGGGAGATTCCACAATTTAACTTCTTGTGCTGAGGATGATAGTTCTTGGATGTTTAATGTCATGTAACTCGGACGATGTAGGTTTAATCCGCACCCCTAGGACTTACATAAATGACACCCACATGCCCTTGGTTGAGGGAAGGCATTATAAATGTCGTGGTGTTGGGGTGTAGTGTAGTGATCCACGTTATCATGTCCATGTGAAGAATAAATTACTGTTAGCATGCCTTTGTGAAGAAACATGAGGCGATGCAACGCAATGGGAAGAACTGCCCCTGGGACTTTGAAATTACTCTATGAAAACATAGAGGGTCGCACAGGGAAAAGGTGTGTGACACAGGTGTGTTGCGCATAAGAGGGGCTCAGACATGGTTTCTTTAGGTAAGCATAGAACATGGAGCTCATAAAGAGGACCACGTGCAAGAGGAGAAGTTGTGCGTAAAAAGGAAGGGATGCGTGCAAAGTGGAAGGATGCACACATAATGAGAGGTTGCACATGGGTCAGAATGGATGCACACAAAAGAGGTCTGATGTGGGGATAACATTGCGTGCAAGAGATATATTTTACATGCAAAGGACATGGGGAGAAAGGAAGTGTATGAGGATCACACCCAAGAGGCACACTCGAAGGAGGACCCTCAGGGGACCTTTTGTGAAAGATCCAATACCATGAAGCCATAGTTTTTTTCACACGGTCATGGAAGAGGTGTCTTTAATTTAGTAGAGCATCGCTTTTCCTTTTTTCCCCATCACCATAGGGTGGGGGAGTACACTTTTTTATAGCTGAAGACCCCGGAGGTGGTGGGAAAGGGGAGCCATGCGCAAACAACTGTTTAACATCGCATTGGGCGTCCAAGGGATTTTGCACTCCTATTTACCATCGCACTTGGGCCTTAACTGATTCATGAGAATGTCAGCGTTCAAGGTCCCCTTTGACGTTGCATTGGGTACACAAGTTTTTGCGCGCTAAGTGGAGTGTTGCGCATGACCACGCGCTCTTGTGCACCCGCGCCTTTGGAGGTTCCGGATAGATCACTGGAGAATCCTTCCATTAATGTCACATTGGGCGTGCATGGGTTTAATTTGACCAGGGTACCTTTACGATTAGGACGTATATGATTCTTGATCATTCCAGTGCACAAGGGCCCTTTTGATGTTCCATTGGGCATTCAAGATTTTTTGTGCTAAGAGGAGTGTTGTACGTGAACACGTGCTCTTGCGTGCCTGCGCCTTTGGCAGTTTCGGATGGTTCATCATGGAATCCTACCTTAGAGGTCACATTGGGTGTGCAATATTTTTTGCACCAAAGGGACACTTGCATTAATACTCTTAATCTTGTGTGCTCTGCCTCCCTGGTTGTGGAATCTTCTCCTTATCTTCGGAATACAAGGTGCTCGTTTAGTGCGCACAAGAACGTGATTTCCATGCACAATCCTCTTTTGCGAGTGTGAAAGGCGTGTTTGTGCATGTAAATTGGTTGAGGGTCCCCACATAGGCCCCTACTTTTACTTTTTATGCAATACATGTGCTTTGCTCTCATGTGGAAAAACTGTCTTGATCGGCATGTATGCTTTCACGACTGACTATGGGTTTTGCACGTTGTTTGACATTTTTCAAGCAGATCAAAACTCTTGTGTGCTGCCGAATATTTTTCACACACAATATTTCATCTTTCGGGCCCATCCCATGGAATTTCAGAAATGGGATCCCAACTGACTGATGCTGAGAGGGAGGCCACATTAGCTCTAAGAAGGACACAGATAATCACAAACCCTCAATTTTTTCAAGAGAGGGGGGTTGTGTATGATAACCAGATTATTTTTGGCATGCTTATGCAAGATAAAAATGATAATGTCCTGAGCGATAACCTACGGTGAACATCGGGCTTCTGGAGGGGGTGATGATGCCTGGTTTCGATATGGATACACTGCAGTCATGGGTGATGTGCAAGGATAGTCTCACACAGTTACATATTAGAAAAAACGGTAATCCACTATGGAAACAAAAAACAAAACCATCTTTGACGTAAATCTAAAGACCAGGACAGTTGTGGGAAGTGATCCGGTTCCCGTGGAATCTACCACTCATTATGAATAGACATTAATAAGCATTATTACTTATGAGAGGAATGGTTGGAAAGAATGGGATTTCAGATCCAGGGGAAACTTCACCAATGAATGTGCATGGGCTTACTGGGTATGCTAGACATGTGAGGAATTTTGGCCAGAGCTATGGTATATCATATTTTTTGAAGTTGTTTGGACGTCCCAATTCCACTTCTACTAACAGCAGGATCTGGTAGCATAGTTATTCAACCACATGTCCCTTGATACCAACACTATCCACCTTTACCATGGGGAGGTGGTCATCAGTCTATGAGACGTCCACTGTATTGGGAGAATCCCCTTGGAATGGTACCAGTATGATGAGTTCCTCCGAACAGGGAATGTCTGTGGGATAGAACATGCACCCCATTCCTATCATGGGACATACTGTAGCAGGCTAAAGAGGAGATAAAAATAAATTATATCTAAAAAGACATATCCTATTCAGGGTGGTTTCGTCTTTTCATGACCCAAGACATGGCTGTAAAAATTCCATGATGAGGGATGCAATGCAAGAATGTGTCTAATAGGGGAAAGGTAAGATCATACTAGACGGTCCTGAAGGTAGGAAAGTACAGATCGTGGGGCATTGGCATAAATTAGATTTGGGACCCAAATGTAATATATGTTGGGTTTCATATCGCATTTCTGAGCGAATGCCTACTACCAGTGAGGGACACAAGGATGGGGGTCCGCCTAGGGATGCTAGGGATGGTCGATATTATGGTGGTGAAGAACAAGGTCAAAATAGGGTGTCCGAGTGCATGAAAAGCTGTATAATATTCTGGGGAACATTTAAAGGGGAAGTACTCCCACATGGAAATGCAATATGTTCCAAATTATTTAAGGATGGGTCACACCCCATAGTGGTATGTATGAATTCCCAAATTCCATTAGCCCCCTAGTAATGGGATGCATCTATCCCTCTTGATCATTGTCAGAATCCACTCACTAATTCTTAGAGAAGAGGGGATCTGGCTCAAGATTGGAAGTCACACCCACTTCGACTTCCACCCATTCTGAACCCTATTTGTTCAAATGAAAGATGATGGGTAGGGGCCATTTGAGAAGAGGGAATACTTTCAAAGAATTTGGGTCAACGTACTAGTAGCCCGGATTGATAGTAAAATCTTTCTATGAACTATACATGTCGACCAAGTATTCTAGTCAGTTGGGTGCATACAACGAATGTCGAAGAATGTACATACATAGGCTCATGAAGAACAATATCATTGTATTCTCTGCCAACTGTGGATTATGTTCAAGACAATAGTCTTGGGAGAAATCATCACTCTTCCCCCCACATACATTTGTGCAGGCCTATCAATAGAGTATCTTGAACACTGGACAAAAACATATCCCAAGGTGATTCTTTGGAATCACATCTGACATATCCAGGTGGATAGTGCAGATCCTGAAGAGCAGGGAGGTAGAAGAGGTGCCACGGTATAGGTGAGGCAAATAATAGGTCGGGTGGATATCATGGAATAGTCTGGTAATTCATCGGCATGAGCATTACAAGCCGAGAACGTGACTCCACCTTCCGGGGAAGGGTGGTCCCGCTTGTAGCATCATGGGACAACTAATGAACATCCAGGAAAGCAACTCATGTACCTCTAGTAGCCAACTGTCGATTCCATCTTCACTTATATGTGGTCATATTTGAGAACACTATGACATTCTATGTATACTGAAGGATTTTAGTGGATGTTGGTATGCACCAGGATCGATTTTCCAGACATAGGTCGCATCCAGATGAATGATATGGTAAACTTTCATCACTATCTTGCATACCTGACATCTAAAGATATGTACTCATGCCAGCAGGGGCGGTATGAAGAACCACATCTCCTGGTGAAAGTGATGCCTGGCCAGGAACATGACCTAGAAAATCTACCATCTGAGGATGAAAATATAGAGGAAGAAGAAGAAGAATAAAAAGAGGAAGAAGAGGAAGAAGGGAAAGAAGGTGAAGAAGGTGAATAAGGTGGAGATGAAGATGAATAAGAGGACCATGTTGAAGGTCTTGGTGGTGAGTGGCTTTCAGAAGCTCCCTCTCATTGGCGAAGCACTAGGTAGAGCGGAGAAATCATAGGCTCTGATGCCGAACTGGCATAACAGCCTGATGTGAGTTTACATCTTATCTGAACTTGCCTTTATCTTTTTACAATCACAATTAGTCAACCGAACACCACTTTATTTAGTAACACATGGGCGATAGTGCCAAGGAAGCCCTCCCCATAGAGAACCAAGATTTTCATATGGAGGTTGGGGAGCATTCTTATGAGAATATCATCGGGACTGAGCATGGTGGTGTGCCAATTACGGTTGCAGTAATGGACAATGTGCCAGAAGGAAGAGATGAGATGGTGACCACTGAGTCCCCTACAATTCCCCCAATTCAAGAGTAGCTGACACTGATGATTGAGTTGAAAAGTGTTGAAGGCTCTCTTGTGACTGCGGCTCCTTCCATTACACATGCATTGGAAACTACCGTGCATGGAACGATATGTCTATTTTAGTTGGATCTCGCCTTTTTGGGGAATCCAACTAACTAGTATATTGATTACTGATGCAGTGATCACATGTTTGGAGGCTTGACAGACCATCCTGTCTGGAACGTCAGTAGGACCCTTTCCAGTGACCAAATATTCTCATATAGAAGCTTCCGTTCTATGTGGGCCTGCCCCAGTACACGATGAGCTTTGGGATGCGATAATCGGTGGAAATAATTAGAGGGTGGAGTTCTAGAATGATGAGGGTGAAGTCACTGATGAAGAATGAGTCCTCTAGGAATTCCCTACCACTAAACTCCTTACCGATTTCCCCTACTACAGGCCTGCGGACACCAAGGAAATAGATGATTCTGACTCGAATACTCTGAAGAGACCCATATGACACTATTCAAGGCATGGAAGTTCATCAAAGAATATCTCATCTAGCCACACACAAAATGGATAAGCCAGACGGGGTTTCTCCACACCAGGATATGCTTTCTCTGCGCTGGTGGGGTAGATTCTCTCCATCCTCACGTAATGATTGGTGATTAAATGGAGGAGATGATATTAGAGAATAGCTAATGTTTAGACTTTTCCCGGTTCTAGAAATTTTCAGAGAATACTCGGTCATTCCTACAGGTGGAGGATGAGGTTTGATGCCTTGAAGAACAAGAAAATTAAAGGGAGCAATTCATTAGCAACGAATCTGATCTCATCCAGCATTTAAGGGTCCAGCTAGTGGATGTTCATGAGTAGATATTGCATGAGAATCAACAGATTATGGTGCTCTGAACTAAACAATCATAGTCACATGCTATGGCTAATGAGTTAGGCCCCTCTGCTGCTTTCATAGAGGAGGATCTCAAGGGACGGGAAGCGATGCTGGAGGCCACAAGTTAGAAGGTGGAAGCATTGTAATAGTCTATCCAAAGCATTGATCCTTAAGGGACCTATATTGGACGAACCCTTAAAAATATTTTTCTATACTATAGCTTGTTATGAAAAGAATGAACGAATAGATTATTCACGTCTTTCCTTAGTTTCATGAATTCCAACCACAATCATGATATATTTAGGAATTAATCTTTAAGCCCTCATGGGTTGTGCCCGATGTGAGAAACAATGGATGGTCGTGTCGTCATTTCATTTGATTGTGGTAATTCCCACAAAATTTCAGGAATCCAGGGTATAAATGACCCCTACGGTCTTCCGAGAAGAAAGGGTAATGCCTGACCAATGAATGAAGCTCTCAGAAGAGTCGAATTATTATCTTCCCAATGAACTCTAATACACGAGCAAGGTAATGCCAGGGCCATTAGAACCAACCCAAATGCAGGGTAGTGGAATGTGTGAGTCACGATACCCAAAATCTGGAAGGTTATAGGGGTGGAGTGAAAATGAAGGATAATCGTTAGCTGTATTAAAAACATTGTGTCCATACTGTGTTATCCTGATATGAGGATAAAAAACGAGGACCGACTGTTGACCATGTTGGAAACACAGGTCCTGACTCCAAATGTCATCCTTTGGTTTTCCAGAACATCACCACAGGACTGTAGGCGATCCATAGGCCGAGAATCTGTACTGTTAGGGGGTTCTATTAAACATTAATGAATATGAGGATCCAAATAAAGGGTATGCAATGCATGGTGGGTGGAGTGATGGGTAATTTGAATGGAGTCCAACACTCTTGAAAATAAGCCATCGTAGTCAAGACACATTAGGTGGGAACACCAGTTTGATCATGGATTATACCTTCTTTCGAACATGGCCACTATTTTGATGACCAGGAACACCTTCCAATTTTAAATTATACCAAGGATGACGATGAACACGTATTTTGTAATTTTCACGGTTTATATGATGCACACAGTTTTAAGGTCACATTTCCCATACCAATATCAGGGCCTAGGGGCTTCAATGGTTAATGACCCTAAGGTTGGAATGAAGGAAAAATACCTGGGTATCACTACATATCTCATAAATATGATAATCAATCCAAACAAAGTTCTTGATAACTGCATGGTCAATGACCAATGCTGGTAGGGGGGAATCTTCTCTGGCAAGGAAACTGACACGTCACATAATTATTACGGAAATCCTGAACTTATTCACAGTAGAATTGTAGTTTAGTGTCATGTGTTGGGGATATGGCTACTTAGTAAGGAAATGTGTAGTGTGGTACATACCCCACCGAGAATGAGGACCATAAGAGTTCAAGCCACACCACGCACACTCAATAAAATCCATAGGTCAAGGGGATGAATGTGAAAACCATTTTGGGCCTGAGACAGGTTTAATGGGCATTCCTATGTATCCCATGAGAATGGGAATCAAGCCATAAATAGTTTTGAGTGTACAGTTTAACCTCATGCGGGGCGAAAAGTGATTTTGGCATGGCTATGCCAATACACATCCTACCAAAACTACTAAGCCCACGTGAGTCATGCTCGATGTGGGAAACAAGGAGTAGTAATGGGACTTTCCTATCATAGGGAGACATAGGATAGGGTAAATGGGATGCTAGGTGAATGTTGTCCCAATAATGCTGACCCGCCTACCTAACACACCAAGATGCACCAAATAGTAAAGATGAATATATTGGAATTCCACTTGAACATAAGGAAGTGAAAAAATGTGAATCGTAACGCTCGTGATCTCGACCACAATGATGGTGGTGTGGCAATAGAGGGTATCTGTTGAATGTGTTCTATACACAACATCTATATCACATTGTCCTGGAATGGGGACATACAAATGGGGGTCGATCGATGACCATGTTCAAAATACAGGATCTGTCACGAATGTCATCCATGTTCCTCAGGGGATTTAGCCAAGGATGGTAGGTAAGCCAATGTGGTATGAGACCAGACCATAGAGGGGGTACATTCAGATGTGGAAGAGGATTTAGGATCCAAATAACGGGTACACAAAGCTTGGACATGGAAAGAAGGAATGTCCTTGTGAAACTTACACACATTGATCTCTTTGTCACAATGCATCTATGAATGAAAATAAGACATATCAGATAGACGGAGTTAAGTCACTTTCGAATGACAAGGGTCCTGGGGTTATGCGGGGCGATGAAGTAGCCAAACCTGACACATAGTTCTCATAGGGAGATCTTAGTTTAGGGTTATAGAACTCAAACCAGATTGGGAAAAGGTAAGGGAGGCACATGGTGAAGTAGTTGAAAAACCTGACGTGAATGAGAACCCAAGAGGTACTTACCACACCACGTGTTCCCCAAAGAGTATGGACCAAGGGGATAAAGAGAGTGTTTAGGATTTTAGTTTCTTGGGGCTTGACCCGAAAACACAATTTCTGGGCGTTCCTATGATTCCCATGAGGATGGGAATCAAGCCATACATAGTTCAAGAAGATGTCATGCAGTTTAATGTCATGCAGCATGGATGCGGATTGGTATTAGTTTACGGTCATAGAGCTCGAACCGTAGATGGAATTAAAGGTGGGAGACAAGGAGTGAATTAATTACTAAACTTGACATGAATGAGGATAGTTGGAGTCTGTATCACCACAATGTACTCACAAGGAATCTTATGAGTCAGGTGACCAAAAGTGAAAGATAGGATGGGATCGAAGTAAAGTGCATGAGAATTCCTACATACCCCATGAATATGGGAATAAATCTATACGTAGATCTGACGGTGGCATGGTAAGATAACAGTACCATAGATAATAAGGCCATGAGGGACTGGCCCTTCCACCAAAAGAAACATCATTTGATAGATCTTGTTTGTCTTTCCGGATGAATGTCTGTTTTTTTGTGAAGTGGTGGACCATGGATAGAGAGTCCAAGTGTCACCACAAGAATCAAGCCACATAAAGGAATTAAAAACTGTTGTGGTTGGTGAATGATACCAAACATGATGTCCCTTCAAGTGAGGACATCACAATGCAGTGCCGTTTTTTGTCATGTGGTAAAGACAATAATGTCTCAGTTTAGGTTCATGTGATAGGACCAACCCCTGCAGTTTAACATCTCGCAGTATAGACACAAGAGTTTAAAGTCATGTGGGACTAGGCATATACTAGAGAAATGAGGTTCAAGAGGAGATGTGCACGGCGCGATAAAACATACTTAACGTAAATTAGGATGAGGTTCATATCACATCGTGTGTGATTCTAGGAAAGAAACCTCAAGTCGAGGGGCCAGAAAAGGCTAGGGAATATGGGGAAAGATATAATAGCTTTAAGAAGGGATGTACGTGGTGTAGCCCTTGTATGCCTTAATGATGTCATATGTCCACACATTCTAGATCATGTCATCCTATATGGGTCGGGGCCTAAAAGGCTGAGTAGAAATGATAATTCATGAAATTTGAGCTGGGCCAAAAGATGAAATTTTCAGGCATTTCTATATATCCCATATGGATGGGAATCAATAAAGAAATAATTTTAGGAGACTATGTATAAGGATATCTTAGTGTGAGGTCTTAGAGATTGGACCATGAAGAAGATACACTCTTCCAAGCAAGCTTAGACCTCAATCCGGTGTCTATGCCCACATGAGTCAAACTTGGTGTGGGAAACAAGGGCGGAAGAGGTCATTCCAACACATGGGATACACGTAATGGGATAGTTAATTCAGAGCCCTGAATGACGCCTTATTGTGGATTTGTCCTCCTAATGTGAAAATATGCACTGCGGGATAGTACAAAGTTTGTTGAAATCCCCCTTGGACATGATGGGGTGGGTTATTTTGTGAATCATGTAACCGGTATTTTAGGATTGGTGAGGTTGGTGTGACGATGGAGGATTACTGTTGATCGTGTTCGAAACACAACATCCATATCGTGGGACCTGAAACGGGAACATCTTATGAGCATCAACCACTGACAGTATTCACAATGCGGGACTTGTATCAATTTTTGGTTTGAAACCCTTGAGGATTTTGGCATGTAATGGTAGGAGAGCCCTTGGGCCAATCATCCAAGACATTTGGGGGTCCCTTAAGATGTGAATGATAATGTAATTTCAAATGAAATGGAACACGAAGCCTGATGAATTGGTGAAATCATGTCCAAGTAGAGTCTAACACTCCATTATATGATGTAGAGTACACCTGAGCACCTTGGAGAGTCACCAAAGAGAGTGGAGGGACCCAACTTAAGAGGAGATGTCTCGAAAAGATGAGTGCAGGGAAAGTGAGAAAAGGGCACTTAGGTGGTAGAGTTATGTGGAATGGTTGTTACAAACCTGATGTGAATGAGGACATGAGTCCATACCACACCGCATACTCCTCCCCTAGAAGCACATCAGCGAAGGGGCCCGAATGATAAGGAGGTTTCAAGTAGATGGGGCTAGACCTGAAGAATATATGTTCAGGCGGTCCTACTTATCTCATTTTATGGGAATCAAGCCATACATAGTTCTAGAAGATAGCATGTTGTGTTGTTTATCTTAATACAATAAGGACAACAGTTCTCATAGTTTATGGTTGTAGGGCTCGGACCATAGATGCCTAGTTGGACAACTGAGTAAAGAGGGAGAATCACTATTCCTGTGGATAATAAAAAATTTGTAACGATGATAAAGGATAATTGTTCACCATGGTCGCAACATAGTATCTGTATTTGTGTGCCTATGATTTGGGGGTAGACAATTGAGCATCGAATGTTGACCATATTCTAACCACATGACTTGTATCAATATTTAGTTGAAAATTCTCGAGTACGTTCACCAGCAATGGTAGGAGGTCTCTTGGGCTGAGTACCCAAGCCATTCGGTGGTATTTTTGGATATAGAAGATGATGGAATCACAAATTATGGGGCTCACAGAGAAAGGTTGGGCCTGTTCCCATAGAACCGATGACAAATAAAAGAGGTATGTCTCAAGGGGTTATGTGTGGCATGGAAAAATAGCCCGACATGAATTAGGACATGAGTCCATACAACATCACACAATCCTAATGGGAAATTGGTACAGGGGGGGAGAAAGGGTCAAGGGACCAGAGGTTGGGAATCCTGGATAACTATATCTATATGACCTCTCAGGCAGCCATTTTCATATCATAGCACCAAATCCCATGTGAGAAATGATAGGTGTGGGAAACAAGGAGTAGGACTAGGATCTCTTCATCATATAAGTGTTCGACAGTTGGAATCACTCTCTTGCTTGAGGCAGACTGAAGCTTGAAGAGTAAGTGGGGCAGAATGAACCACTACGCTTAAGTTTTGCGATATATGGTGGTGGTAACAACGACAGAGGATAGTTGTTAACCAGATTCAAAACACATCATCCATATCGTGGGACCTGAAATGGGAAAAAATGAGAATCAACTATGGAAAATATTTTCAATGAGGGACTTGTACCAATTTTCAGTTTGAAACCCTTGAGGACATTGTCCCATAATGGTAGGAGAGCCCTTGGGATGAGAATCCATTCCATTTGGGGTTCCCTTCGGATGCAAAAGATAACTGAGTCCCATGTATATGGAGTGTGGGAAGCATAAATTTTCCTATGCAATTAAAAATCTTGAAGGACGTCGAAAGAAGTGGTGATCACTATGGAAGGGAATACATGTTGCTGTTAGGATATATACATCATAAAAGAGAGCATAAGGTGGAACCACATCATGTTTTTCTACCTGAGGGGAGATTTTGAAGTTCGGGCTGGGCCCACAGACAAAATGTATGAGCATTTTTATGAAGATGGGAATCTATCCATACATAATTATTGAAGCCCGTTCATTTTAGCATCGTGTGGTGAGGATGGGGGAGGATAAAAGAATGAGGAGGGGCACATGGATGACCTTTGTAATCATGTGGCGTGTGGGAACAAAGAATCTTCGACTGTGCCACCAGCGATCTTCCAAGGGAACTACACCCAGGAGGGGTAGTAAAATGAGAAGAGTGTGTGGGATAGACTCATTACAGGGCATTGGTGTGTTTCTACATATCCCATGAGGATGGGAATAAATCCATACGTAGTTCCTACTATTTAGTTTAACGTCTTTCAGGATGAGACAATTAAAGGTTATGTATGACCCAAACTGTTTAATGTCATGTAGGACTTGATAGTTTTGGGTCATGTCGGACCACAATTCATTTTAGGGTCATGCAATACCATACAGTTTAAGGTCATGTGGGACTATAAAACTCTGGAAAATTATTTCTTGAGGAACATGGCATTGGTTGGAGGAGTTATTCACTCACCATCTATACTAACTAGGGAGTATGCTCCATTGGAGTAAAACATGTTAATGATGTAAGGTCCTTCCCATTTGCACTACAACATGGTTGGTTTCCTGTCAGGTATCCTTGATGTTATTAGGGAAAACAACATGTCACATTATAAGAAAGATCAGAGGTGAACCTTCTTATTTAAATCTCTAGATATCTTTTTTTGATGCATTTCTCGATTGTGCAAGGCACAAACCTTGTTCTCGTCGAGCGATTACAATTCTTCCAGACATATTTCAAATACTTTATCTAGTTACTGCTGATCATATATAGTTATATGAAATGAGGGAAATTGAATCTTGATGTGCAGGATGGTCTCCGTTCTATAAACCATGGTATATCGGGTCACCTAGTTAGAATTACGAGTCAACATTCGATAATCCTAGAGGGTGTTTGGGATCATATCCAGCCAACTCCTCTTGTTCTGACAAAAAGTTTTCAATAGAACGTTAGAGATGGTTTTGTTGAATGCCAAGATCTGTCCATTTTCTAGAGCATGATTACATGAGGTATGGTTAGAACAGATGTTGTACTTAGAATATAGTTTCTTCAGCTCATCTGCCCAGAATTTCATTTCATTATCGGTGAGGATGGTGTGAGAAACTCTAAATCGGTAAATGATGTTGGAGTTCGCAAAGTTGACAATGGAATGGGCCTTGACCTCCTTGAGTGGGACTACCTCTTCCCACTTGGACAAGAAATCCATAGTTTTCAGGATGAACCTTCACAACTGAGTTGTTGCCGTTGGATAGGGTCCCACAACATCACATCACCATATAACAATTAGACAAGAGTACTTCCTAGTATAGAGATGCTCTGTTGGTCGATGCATAACTTTATCTAGAATTTGTCACTCATTCCACCTTTTGGTGAACTCAATGCATTCATGGGTCATAAAGGGAAAAAAAATAATCCAGTCTCTAGATCTCGTGAGATCGTTTTGGCCAGGCTGATGAGCCCTGTACGAACTAGAATGAATCCCCTGCATAACTTGGGAAATCTCAAATCCTTGAATTCAACAATGG
Source organism: Viscum album (assembly GCA_963277665.1). Classification (NCBI taxonomy): domain Eukaryota; kingdom Viridiplantae; phylum Streptophyta; class Magnoliopsida; order Santalales; family Viscaceae; genus Viscum; species Viscum album. The sequence goes on along the minus strand of OY728153.1, from coordinate 282,209,706 downwards.
ATAACCCCATAAAACCCGTTCTTATAGAGGATCTGATCAATACTAGAACCACTCTAGAGGGTAAACTGTAGCTCGCGGTGTCGAATTTTCTCCTGCTCTACCCGATCTTCCAGGAGATTACAATTTTAAATATACTCGAAAAAGGAGGTTCTCCAGTCGGGGGTCACCTCAATCACTACATTAGGGGGCCTATATGTTCTGATGCAGAGGTATTGATGGTTAGGTGGCTCACCTACAGGTTGTCATCATCATCTTGATTTATGGGAGTAATGAATCTTAGGTGTGCCACATTGATAATCAAATCATCATATTCAGGCTCTGCAAGTGATACAGCTAGGCTGGACATGTCTTCAGCTCGACCGTTCTGGGATCGAGGGACTTGAGGGACTTCTGGCAGAGATGGGAATTTATCCATTAGCTAAAGATTGTGTTCTAAAAATGGTACATGATTTTGATTTCTAACAACATAGTCACCATTTATATACTTGATGACTATTTCAGAGTCCCCATTCACAAGCATGTGGGGAACCTCAATCTAAAGGGTCAGCTCGAGGCCAGTAATGAGAGCCTGATTCTCTACCACATTTTTTGTGCATATGTCTAAAAACATGAATGAATAATGTAGAATGGATTGTGATGGGGTAATGAAGATAGTACCTAGGCCTACTCGGTTGAGCCTGGGGTCATCAAGCCTTCTGTCAGTGGGGCTCTGGGAAGTACCATTAATGTTCAATTTCCAGCACGACATGGCTTGGTGTACTGAGAGAATTTTTTGATCAGGAAAATCAATTTCCAGAGACTGTTCCGTGGGATGCAGATATATGGTAAGAAATTCTAAAAAAATTTCCCATTAAAACGTTTCAATGGGAGAAACCTAATGTCGATCTACTAGAGGATCACTTCCCACCAAGGTAGACGGCCTGTCAGTATGGGGAGGTACATGATATACTTCAGCGGATCACTTCGGGATACCAGCTGTACCTCTAGATGTTGCATGTAATGCCACATTTTTTATGGAAGTTACCAGTGAAAGGTATCTCTTCATGATAGTAGAGTATTTGGTCTCCGTATCAAGGAGCATATGACCAACATAATAGAGATTGTTCTCTATCCCCTCGTTGTTATTTTTCCCGAGAAGCGCACCAAGAGATCATTCTAGGGTGGTCCGATAGAGGACTACTGGATTTATAGAGATGGGTGGAATTAAGAACAGAGGCTTGAGCAGATACTTCTTGATTTCGTCAAAAGTAGTCGGACCCACTTCATCTCACTCATAGATAGTGCCTTTCTTCATGAGCCTAGAAAAAGGATTAACCATGCCAGCCAAATTCGTTATGAATCAGTGTATGTAAGGTATGTGGACATGGAAACCTCGAAGCTCCCAAATGTTGCTCGGAGGAGACATCCGGCTAATGCCCTTGATATGCTTTGGGTCGATCTCAAGGCCCCTATACCTAGCAACAATGCAGAGAAACTTTCTGTTGGTGACCTCGAAGGAACACATCAATGGGCTCATCTATACGTGGAGAGAATGAAAGAAGCCAAAAACATTATCATGGTCTTTGAGATGGTCCTTGTACTGGCATGATTTGACCACCAGATCTTCCACATAACATTCCACCAATGTATCAAGGATCAGTTTTAATATGAAAAGCATGGAACATGGAAAGGTGGATCCTGTATTCATTTAGCCGAAGATCCTGACTTGGTAACTGAAAGTAAGATGTGGTTCCCAAATGGCTGTAGATTCCTCATCCTTAGGGGCCATTCAAATATAGTTGTACCCAGAAGACCCATCCATCAAAGAGAGGGCATGTAACCCAGCTATAACATCAATCTACAACTTCTTCACAGGAATGGGTAAATCATCCTTCGAACATTGATGGTTGAGATCTCAGAAGTAAATGCAGACTTTGAACTATTCATTCTTCTTCCTGACTGGAGAAATGTAAGCTAGTCATTTGGGGTACTAGAACTCCTTAATAAAAATTCTTCTGATGAGCTTATCAACATCTTCCTCAATAATGGCACCGTGACAAGGGTGCATCTTTCTTGGAGCCTCCTTAAACCCAGGTTGATTTACTGGGAGACCGAGGCAGTGGACATATACCTGAGGATCTAGTCTTGGAATCTCATCATAACATAAAAATAATAAATCCTGGTGTTTTTTGAGGAAGTACACATATTATTTTTGCTCCCTGAGGGGTACGGTGGCACTAATCAATGTGGGTTTCAGATATTCCTTTCTACAGAGGTTCACATGTACCAATTAATCAACTATGGTGGATGAAACCTCTTAAAAGGTGGGAGGAGAAACCTCTATATCCTCTTCATCGCTTATAGAGGGGAAATACTTGTTGGGAGGAGTTTCCTTTGAGTCAACAGACCTCGATGGGAGATGGGTACTAGCCTGAGCGATGGTGGAAACTGCATTGAGGGACTCATGCACTGCCAAAACCATAGAGATGAATTTTGTTGATCCGATCACATCTGGCCATCGGCCCCAAGGGTCCATATTTGATGTTATTGAAGAAATAGTTGTTTGTCATATTAATCCAGTTTATCCCAGCCCAAAAATATAAGCATGTATGACGTATTTTTGTCGCCATAGGGCAGATATCCTGATACATTATGGGAGTAGGAGGCTTTGGGATCACGAGATCCTGATTCATGTAGGAGTATGAGGTGATCATATGGTTTCACATAGACATGGGAATGTGCTCCCATTTATTCCAGAAATGGCGAAGCATTGTCCCATGTCTAGAGTTTTAGCCTCCAATTGGAGGATTGGAACAATGTAGTAATCATCTAGATCTGTACATAGGTCGGCTGCAGCTGTAGCATGCTCAACCTCATTAGCCTGAATCTACTTTTATTTTCTCTTGTAATAGTCTACATCTAGATAGAGGGATTTAAAATAGGAAAAGGGAGTCTCGACACCTTGGAGTACGACTACTCAACCATTATAAAAGTATTTATGGAACTGATGATATGATGAAGGGACCACCCCAAGAAGATAGATCCATGTCCTTCCCAGCAATGAAATATATGCATGGTCCTGGGAGACAACCATAAACTCGATGCTGGCTACCAAACATCCGAATTGGGTAATTAGGCAATTTTTTTACCATCATATGTTCTATCCTATCATAACCTTGTATTTTTTGGTCGGAGGGACTCAAATAATCTTCAGAAAACCCCGATTTTTGCAGTGTCTATGTTTGTATTTGATTGATCACAGAGCCTTTATCGACCAGATAGTGATAAAAATACACACAATTAAACATTCCAGTGATTTATAGTGGGAGAAAGTGAAGTTTTATGGGAGAGACTTTATCTTCTCCAGAGAACGAGATGATGGATGGGCACTCAGCATGCACGATCGCCTAAGCGTTGAAGGCTTTTGTGGCTGCTACCTCTGTCTGAAACATGATGGGGATTCTTAAAGCCTCGGTGAGGGCCTCACACATATCTATTGATAGGATAAGGGCTTCATGGATGGAGGTATTTTTTGTAATTATTGAAATATTTTCAAGGAAGTCGTACTTTCATTTCAGGCGTGAGCACTACATACATGAGTTCGCCCTCTAACATGAGGTATGGGAGGCCCTGCCAACTGGACCAGATACTGACTTGCACTGTGAATATCCATCTAATCACTAGTTTAAGAGTGTGGAGTGACCACAAAATGAGGGCTAGATGACTATGACCGGTCTGTAGTAGAGCACAGCTGATCCTGATATGGTAGAGGTGGCTCCACCTAATCATGCTGCACAAACGGTGGCGAAGGCAGATCTAATGATACCAGATGAAAAGGTTTCACATGCTAATATCAGCACTAGGAGTACTACCTAGTTTTTGTAGCATTCATATACTGACTAGAAATACTAACTAATGCACTCCAATGAAACATATTTTGGTGATTCTATTGACCCTGACGATGGCCGGGGTGTTGGGAGGATCCTCCTAGCACTCCTCATCGCCATGAATCATATAGGGGTATACCCACTCTACGGTATTAACTGAGGCATATCCTTGACTGTCACTCAATGATTCATTCACTACTGGATGGATTCTGTTAGGAATCGCAATCTATGGGGGCATAAATTCTCTGGGGGTATTGCATGAAGACAACATTAGTGTGGGAATTTGTTTTCCCTGGCACCACCAGTTTTTTCTCTTCTGGTAAGAGGATGGCTGAGCTCTGACACAGATGTACTAGTGGTGGATGGAGCGACGTATTCTGAAGGTTTTGATCGATTCAGGTGTGCACAAATAATTTCATGGGGGCGGTTTACTGTCTTACAAGTCATCCAATCATTATACTTATGGGAACGATGGTGAGAAACCTGATGCCACTCGCATTCTCTATCACTACTGCTATCTGAATTTATTAAGACACATTCCACCGGTGCTGGATATGGGCCTAACTAGCCTATGTTTTTATCCACCTGGTCTTGGAGATAATATTTAAACACATAGCATGGTGTGAGGATGTTCCCTAGGATCCGGTGATAGGGGAAAAAATTAGGGTGATCAGTGAGGTTCTCTTATTTTGGCATCCTGTATTAAGGAAAACGTACAATCCACTACTCCAAATCACATCAAAAATAACTGGGGACATGAACCTCATTAAATGAGTTGGTCGAGTTCCTCCTATCCCAGAAGGGGGCCCTGGGAGGCTAACCTTGATGTGAGGCTGGAGGATGTTGTTGTAGAGGTAGAACATGGTTGTCTCACATGGGTGGTGGCGATGCATTTCACGGGGGAGCCAACCTACTTGGGGTGAGGGATGTTGTGACGAAGGATGCACCTGAGTTGGAGGGACTCTGAGAGGCAATGGAGGTAGCTCCCCCAATAATAATAATAGTTATCTAGCAGCCTCTATTTGAGCCACTATGGCGGGCTCATCCTAGGTGGAATGCCTCACGATAATTGTAGGAGGCAATAGACACGTCGGGTTGTCATGTTCTATGGATTCATCTAGGTGATGGGAATTATTGGAGAATTATTGGAATACCCCAGGGTTGCTCTTTGTAATCAGAGAGGGGAACAGTTCCATCTTGACATTCCCCACACACATCATCAACAGTTTCAGAAAAGTCAGAGTCATGTCAAGGGTGTATGTGAGCCCTTTCCACTAGGAGGAAAAGAATGTGACGTGCCCATCATGCCACTATTTTCACTTGAAGAGGAATGTGATACACATCTTCTATGTGGTGGAACTAAATTGGTAAATAAATTTCCTATGAAGATATTCTCAACAGGATACTGATCTGATGGGTTGCTGGTTGTACTAGATAAACACAGGCCCTTCCAATTTCTGTATGATGCATCATATTTTGGTAGCCTCCTTCTAAATTAGAGTTCCCAACATGGGCCCACTCTTTGATATGAAGTGGGGAAAATGATGTAGTGGGTCCCCTATCCCATTGAATGGGGGAAAATGTGGTATTTTAGAAACCCAGGGGTGCTGCCATATCATCCACCCATGTTGGATATGGATTGCCATCCAGTGGGATTTCCACCTATCGATTCTCTAAAACTTCGAGGCAAGTGATGAGTGATAACATTGGATCATCTAGGAAAGGGTTCCTGTCATGAAGGGGATCCCTGAGCACCAATGTTCTGGAAGGTTCTTAAACATGATAAATAGGCCCAACGGCTCGTTGAGTAGCTAGTGGAATGACCTATGGAACAGCTAGGGAAAACTGATCTAGGTCATGAGGATTGTCACACCGTTTAAGAGGATTCGGCGACACATAGTGTGCCCTCTTTCTATAGGCTCTGGCTTCGTCCCTTTCTATAGGGGAAGGAATATCAGGTTCACTTGGAGGAAATTTCTCAGGGGGAAGCTGTGTCTCCCTTGATTCCCCGGTCGAGGGACACTGTAATCTGGTAGTTGCTCCGCAGCGCCCTTATCAAGGAGTTCATCAACCATCCTATAGTGTTATTTATGTTTTTGATGCAACATGACTTTTTACGGATCTTCTTCTACCTTTTGAACTGATCTGAATGGGTCCTAGGGTTTGACGGCTCTAATTTGCTCTTTGTCATTATTGGTATTCGGTTGACGACTGCTGCCTCATGGGGCACAAGAAGACACAACATATTTCTTTATTGGAGAGTGACCCATCCCAACAGATACAATAACTATAGCAATACCCGAGGGGTTAAGTTCCCATCACTGATCTCCAACTCATTCTCTCCCTCTGATAGGTCAGCCATATTAACCGTGACTCTACCTGGGGGCATATCCTCTATGTCACCAAACAAATTGGGCTATCACATGATAGAACTGAAATGATGGGGCTCGTACTACCCCCAATCTTGTATTTTCACATGGGGGGAATCCTCATTGATTATCTTGTGGACCACATTAAAGCTCTAGATACATCGTTGTTTGAGGGTACTGTGGTGGCCTAGTGACTCAGGGTGTTGGGCCACATGGAATGTAGCTAGATCAACCTAATGGAATAGTTGACCAATGTCATCGAAGGGAGCCTGACTCATGGGGTAGGACACTCGTAGATAACACAAATGGAAATGATTCACCAATATGGTTCGGCAAAAGCATCCAACCTCCTCGAGGTTGAGTGACTCCAGCGCATTGAAATTTGGTGCTGCAACAACCCAATAAATCTCTAAAAAATGGTCTTCTGTGAGAATTTCCCACAACCTCCTTGGTCCGAACATGGGTTCTGGGGTTTTATTTCAACAGTCATCAACATGAGGTAGCAGGTGAACCGGTTGCGGTACTGATGGAGACCACTGAGATGGAAGGCTGGCCGGTGGAGAATATGGCGAGGGGGCTGACAAACCACTGCATCTCGATCTATCCTCCAAACATCTTAGTGTTTTTCCACCACATAGCGATAATACGGGTTGTCGACTGCAGTTTATTGTTCAGGGACTTTGTCTATAGCTGGTGGACCATGATACTGCTCATCCTCCATTGGTCCCTAGAATAGCTCTATGTGAACCCTAGTCGAGGTAGAGAGTGATTCTGGTGATGATGGCGGTGATTGCATAGCCGGAACCTATGGAGCTACCCAAATGTTTTCTACCTAAATATACCTATGGAGGGAGGTAGGAATCCAATGGACCTCACATTTTGTATGTATGAGACTGATGGGACTTTTTTCTGCCCCGACACTTGACATGGAGGATCTAGGTGACAGTTCCATTGATGAGTCTTATTTCTCCTCATAATCTGAGAAGCACAATGGTATATACATGGTGTGAATCTTCTTGGTATTATGTTTATGGCTGTGACAACCCGCCCTCTTTCCCTGGGATGGCTCTTCGGAACAGGGTAGATTCTTGACGTGAGGAGGACCTTCGGCCGAATTGGTGATGGGACAAAGAGGCCTTTTTATTGAGTGAGCCGGGGTGCGGGGAGATTCTGGACAGATATCAATGGTAACATGGGTATGACCTCCTTTTCCACTAGCTGATATGTGTAGGGGATCTATGTTGGAAGTGATAGAGTGGGTAGGACCTCTGCTGGAGCTAGTAGGATCAAGCGTAGGACCTATATGCTTACTTCCCCTAGTAGTGTTAGTGTGAAGAGGGTCCTCATACTGGTCAAACTAAACATGGTTAGGAACTCCGTGAAGGGTGCCGAAGAAGCGATGTTGACCTTCACTCCAATGATTTCTGAGGTGAGGAGAACCATCACTGGATGCTGTAAGCACATGGGGTAGGCCCCCATGCTGAAGATTGACTAGATGTGTAACATCTCAGTGTCGACAACCTGTTGTAGGAGGAATGACCCCATACCCATTGTAATGAGCATGGGATAGGCTTCGGTACTAAGTGTCCTATTCGTGGGGAGGACCCTCATTTATATTGAAGGTGGCACGAGGTAGACCTCCATGATGAGGTTGGAAAAAGGGAGGACACACATTCTCAATCATGGCGGTACGGGGAGGACCTCTGTAATGTGTTTTGTTGCCAAGGGTCATTCAGTGGCAGGCACTACTTGCACCGGTAGCTAGGAGAGTCGACCGAGGCTGCCTGTGGGGAGGTTCGGCCTCGATCTGAGTTGGTTGGATGTGTTCCCCTGCTCATCATAGATAGGGGATGATGATATATATCAACAGTATCACCTTCCACTGTAGTTGTTGTGGTTGATGCCCCTCAGTTGGAATCCTCCTCGGCATGTACTCGACGCTCGTTTCGGGTTAACTAGACTAGGTATGGTGGTGTAGTCATATATTTTACCTATTCCTTGACTAGTGGGGCTTGGTGGTAGCATTGATGCAGCCATGTTGGAGCCCTCCTAGGGAGCCCCTAGAACGGGATCCCAGTTGGGATGCGCAGACATCCCCCACATCATCAGCGTAGCGGAGAGATTCATAGAAAAATTCCATGGAGAGGCTCTAAAAATGATTTATCATTGGAGTAGGGAGAAGTGGATCTCTGCGTGGCCCTTGGGGGGTAGTGGTGGTGAAAAGGTACATATGCCTCTAAATCCTGGTGGTCCATATCTTGAGGCGGGATAATCCTCACCCCATCATATCGGTGGACATGGTCATTTATCCCACTTCACTATATGAACTTATAAGTGGAGATGAGGTGTGGGTTCCTAGAATATATTGGTGTTGAAGCTATCGCAGAAGCAGTGGAGCCATGTGAGATTACCGCATTGGCACTGCCCCTACCCCTGTGTCGGTGGATGGGTGGTGATCTGTTTTCGGTTGTAGTGGCTTGGGTCCTTGAGGGAAGGGATATTAAACCATTATTTCCATAGCAAGGGAAATCAATGGCCAATTACCCAACACCATTAAGTCTATCATGGATAGTATGAAGGATCCACGCTGACTACGTCACAGACCAGGATTTACAAAGTTCAATGGCCCCAACTTCTGGTGAGTTTCAAGGTAGTCCAACAATTTTCATGCCTAGACATGGTGATGGATAACTGGATATGATGACAGGCTAGTCCACTAATGTGTTGAAAACTAATAATCTCCACATTGAGGAGAAGAACTTCACGTCGAGCTGACCATTTATGTTTCCGATTCATTCAAAGTGGCATAACAATATGTCTGCTAGAGGATGATGCAACATTTTCCCCGCATTCCCTCTTTCCAAAGGCGGGCAGAATCTGTTGCATATTCATGGAGGTTTTCTCCTTGGTCGAAACATGGTTATGAGATATTGGTTCCTCCTTCCATGTATTCCTCCATAGATATTGTTTCCAAGTCCAAGAATCCATCATAGAAATAATATATTGTTCATGAAACTCTTCCCAATGTCATGTCTTCATGGACATTGGTTAATTACACTATTTCTGACAAGACATTCTAAGGGGTCTGGTCAGGGCAGCAACCTTCAGTTGGGGGACTATTCATTTTGGACATCACTAGAATGTCTGGATGTTGGAGCACTTGCGCTTCTGGGATTCTTCCCCTTATGAAAGGGATTCTTGAGGGCACGGATTCCTGAGGCATCCCACAGTGAATTTGGGGAATCATATTCCATAGGCATGTCTCTGAGGTTTTCCTCAGCTTACCATGTATATCCCAGGGTATGCTGCAAGTTTAACATCTGGCGGAGGAGGAATGAACTGATAAGAAAACAAGAAAGAGTGGATTTGATTGGTGAAGTCCCTAGAGGTAGCAATGATGTTGGGGCCAATGTGTTGTTAGTTCCCCAATTGCTACTATGAGTAGAGAGGAAAAGAGATGGTGTGATCCCACCGGGATGTGGAACCCTGGGAATGAAGCAAGATGGATAATGGATGGTTAAGTGATGTTGGGGGGGGATTGTATGCAACCATTGTGAAAGTGATATTTGTGTTGGGATTGAAGCTTAGGAGGATACCTATGTATCCCCATGGTAGGGAATCAATGTACACATAGTTTAGCAAGGCAATGTGACACCAAAGGAGGCGACCAATGTGATGGGGACCTGGGGGAAGTGTAATCTCAAGGATGGGGAATGACATTCCCAAAGCACATAGGCTCGAGGGAAAGACCGAGATGAGTCATGGGTGATTGGATTGATCATAAGGTAGGCTTCCTATGTACCATACCTTGGGAAGCATCGAAGTCCACATTGTTAAAAATGGGGCATATAATCGTGGTGTGCGTAGAGGACAACAATCCAATGATATACTAGGGATTACACATGTTTAGAAGCCAGGGGTTGGTCTGATAATTGAGGGGGGACCAGAGATGTGGGTCACAAAAAAGGGGATTACAGTGACATACCACTGGGTTGGGGTTGACAATGTCTTGCTACTGAATGGGGATCACAATGTCATACCACTGCATGGGATGGATAAGGGCTTACTGTCGATCAGGGACCACAACATCTTACTGTCTTTTGGGAAATGCAACGGCTTACCGTCAATTGGGGAATACAATGTCATACCATGGATTGGGGTAAAAAAAGGCTTACTGCTAGTTAGGGTGGAAGATCATGGAGGATTATTATGTACCCTATCTAAGATACATGGATCAAATCCCATGTAGTTCAAATTAGGCACGATTTAATGTCATGCGGGATGAAAAGGGGACATGTAGTTTAACGTCATACTGGATGAAGGTGAACCGAGGTGATAGGGGGGTCAGAACAACTGTGTGTTGGGCTTGAACCTCAGGGAGGGTTCCTACGCACCCTACCTTGGCAAGGATCAATGTCTATATAGTTCTGAAGGTCTGTGGGTCTTACACACTACACTGCTCAGAGAGGATGTGATGGTCGATGCTTACTATAATCCAACACGAGTCATGCTCGATGTGAGAAACAAGAGGGAACAAAGACCAAACGATCATGTCGCAAAAGGTGCATCCTTATGTTGTTGAGTGGGACTTACACATGATTAGTGTCCCAAAGAGGAAATAGGGGCTTATGTGTGGTTAACGACCTATGGAGATGGAGACTGGGACATATGCCTGGATGGAAGCCCGAGTGACGACACAACCCAATAGAAGAATTATTTGGCACAAATGATAGGAGGGTTATGGCACCACCCCCCCTATAGTATGTGGGAATAAAAACGAAAGGAGGAGAATGGATTATGATTCCCACAAGAAATTATATGGGCTTACGCAAAGGTGGATGCCTTTTCCCCATAGACAGATGCCGCTACGGAAAAGTGGATCTTATTCCATGTGAGAAATATCTCACTATCGTGGAGACTATCAGACGTGGATAATGTCTGAGGCGAGGCACCCTGAATATTATGCATGAGGAAAGGCCACAGTCTAACATCATGTGGTGAGGATGACTGTGCTTGGAAGTTTAATGTCTTGTAGCACATATGAGGTGGTTTAACTCTACACCCCCGAGGACATACATAAATGATATCTTACATCCCTTGGGTGAGGGAAGGCATCAACAATGTTGTGGAGTTGCTGTGTTGTGGAGTGATCCATTCAGTGGTCCGCATTTTTGTGGCTTTGTGAAGGAGAAATAGTCGTTAGTGTGCCGATGTTAATAATTATGAGGTAAAGCAACGCAGTAGGAAGCACCTCCAATGTGACTTTGAAATTACTTTGTGCAAACCTGGAGGGTCACATGATTAAAGGGTCCACAACACGGGTGTGTTACGCGTAAGAGGGGTCGAACATGGTTTCTTAAGTTAAGGATAACAAATGTAGAACATAAGGAGGTCCACACAAAAGATTAGTGGTTGCATACAAAAAGGAATTGTTGCACGAAAACAGGAAGGATGTTCACAAAATGAGAGGTTAGGCGTAGGTCGGAACAGCTGCACACAAAATAAGACTGATGTAGGGAGAATCTTTCACAAAATATGGATCTTTTATGAGAAATGCACTTGGGGTAAAAGGAAATGGAAAAGGATCCCACCCAAGAGGGCCCACCCAATGGAGGACCCTTAGAAGACCTGTAACGCAAGATCCAATTCCGTGAAGCCGTAGTGTTTTTCACACAGTCGTAGAATAGGTGTCTTTCACGCAACAAAGCTTAACATCGTCTTATGTCCCCCATTCATTGTTGGGTAGGGGAGTATAGTTTTTTTATATCCAATGTTCCCAGAGGTGGTTTACAAGGGGATACGCATGAAAATGACCGTTTGATGTTGCATTGGTCATGCAAGGGATTTTTCAACCATGGGTACCTTGGCGCTCAGGCCTTAACTAATTCATGAGCACACCGGTGTGCAAGGGCCACCTTGATGTCGTATTGGGAACATAAGATTTTTCATGACAAGAAGAGTGTTTCAAACAAACATGCACTCTTGCGTGCCCACACCTTTTGTGGTTTTGGATGGGTCCCCATAGAAGCCTTCCATTGATGTCACATTGGTCACGCAAGGGTTTTAAATCCCCTGGGTACCTTCTTGCTTGGAACTTAACTGATTATTGAGCTCCTCGGTGTGCAAGGGACATTTTGATATCGCATTTGTTGTGAAATATTTTTCCTGCTAATAAGAGTGTTGCAAATGACCACACACTCTAGCGCGCCCATGCCTTTGGCAGTTTCAGATGGGTCGTCGCAGAAGCTTGCCTCTATCATCGCATTGGGTGCGCAAGAATTTTCCCACTAAAGGGACACTAGCGCACATCCTCAGAATCTTGTGCGCACTTCCTCCAGGGTCGCGGAATCTTCTCCTTCTCTCCCAAAAACATTCGTTGTTCTTTATCCTCCGGATTCCATCCTTATCAAAATTTCAATATCAACAATGATTATCAAATTGAACCTAGTTGAAGTTCCAAACAAATTAAAGAATAGGGGGTGTATTTTCTTGGAAGTATAAATTATCGAAGAAATATGGTTGAAAATCCAATGAAAAAAATATGGAAAGAAGAAAGGGGAACCTACCTTTAATAGATATAAAAACACTAAAAATGCGGTAACAAAATCCACCAAGCTCATAGATTTAAAGTAATGAGATAAGAAATAAAAATACATTATTTAAATTTCAATGGAATTGGTAATTATGAAAATAAATTACCTAATCTATAGACTAAAGAGATAAATGTGGTGTAACAACCATCTAGACCATGGGAACAAGGAAAATACTGTATAAAACTTTTATAGAAGTGGATAGTGAATTTCACTCTATAATTATATATATTATGTTGAGTATGTCTAGGACACCTCGACTAATAGATATTTATTTATATATAAAAATTCCTTGTGGTATGATTATTGTATCCAAAGTATATAAATATCCTTTATGATTTGGGGGAAGTTACTGCTTATAGATCTAGATATTTTACCCTTATGAGACATTAAAATGATATTAATCATGTATTATCCCACATTACAAAGGTATCAAATCAATTTTTTGATATTAAAATATCAACTCACATCCTCAATCATCCATATTCATGTGTATGGTTAATTATGAGCTCTCAATCAAAACTACTCTCATCATATGAGTTTTAAAATTTTTAAGATGGAATTTATTTAGGGGGAAGAAATTCCCTAATACTTTGATATATATATATATATACACAGATATATTATTTTAAATACGGTTGATATTTTCAATAGCCTATAATATACACAATATCGAATTTAAATGATTTTTGATACATTTTAAGATAAAATTGTAAGATGTAAATATAAATGTTATAATGTAGCCTTTATGTTGGTTAGTATAAATAGAGGTATCTACATTAAAAAAATATATTGAAATAAAAATTAAGTTAATTTATTGAAAACAATTAACAAGTATATCAAAATATATAATAATAATAAATTATGCATAAAAATATATTTTAAAAAATAATTACTCATTGTGCACTATGGATTTTTTTATAATATTAGTTGATAATTATTTTAATTAAAATTTTGGATAATACATATATTAATATAATCTAATATTTATAAAATAGTAATTACTAGTAGTTTAGTAAATTTATATCATTCTTAGAAGATACGTTTTTTCATAAAAATATTATTGGTGCCTATATTAAAAATAATTTTTACTAACATTATAAATTATATTAGATAAAATTATTTTCATATTTTTAATTTCATGGTAAAATTGGGTAACAAGGATATTCTTAATTTGAGTCATAAAATTAATTTATGAAGTTAAATATTAATGGTAATGGTAAACCAATTATATTTCAAAGCATTATACTTTCCTAAATATTTTGTATTTAAATTAAATTGACATATTAAGACTCTAACATGGGGTCTAAAGAAATATTAAAATGAATAAAAATTCATTTAATATGTAATTAATTTTAAATAATTTTAATGAAACATAATAATTAAAATAACCTGCTTTCAAGATTACAGTTTATTTATACAATATTTATTTTATTTTAAAATATTATTTTCCCTTATATAAAAACTAAAACAGATTAAGTGGTGTTAAAATTTGGAATCACCACGTTGAATTTTGGTAATAATGGTTATCTTATTATTTTATTTATTAATTAATTACCATGGTGAATTTTTGATTAGGAATATTATGTTTCAAAATAAAAAAATTATTTAATTTGACTTGAATATTGCTAAATTTACAAAAAAAACATAGATCATCTAGAATACACTTATTTGGTCATAAAGTCATACTAAAATGTCTCACTAAAATTTCCCCACCTAACTCACCTAAACCTCATGTAACTATATTCTTACCCCATACCTGAAATTCTATTCCAAGGATTTTTCCCTCTTTTCCACCTATAAAAGGATCTCACTTCAAAAAACCGAAAGTCACGTATCTACTTATAAATTATCATAGAAATAATATAATTTTAATTTTCATATATCCCATTTAAACGTTAGTTAGTATATGGTAATAAAAAATGACATTGTTTCCTCTATTTCTAAAAGATACTTTAAGGTAATTTCCAATATTTTAATGTGTGTATTACTCTCCATTTATATTACACTCTTTGTCATTGTCATCTACCCTCCTCAAAACCTATTCCAACCATAAGTATATAATAAAACACACACAGATATATATATATATATATAATATATATAGAAATTCTCTTATATAGATGATATAAAAATTATATATTCCTCTCTAATTCATTCAAAGAAATTAAAATATTGCTCATGCATACCTATAGACTGCCACCTCTAGGAACAATATGTTTTGTTATTTGTTACTTCCTTTAAGGACTAGTTCTAGAAATGAGTTTAGTGAATATATTTTGTATTCAATTCATGATTTTTATTTTTTAAATATAAATTTGGATATCTATAAAAATATTACCAATTAGATTTCAATGTAAATCTAACTACCAAGAATGAACTTGATAAGAGGAAAAACTATTTATATTTTTCATAAGTAACAACATCATTTTCATTTATCTTCTTCTTCAAAATATTTCCAATAATAATTCATCTTTTTAATAAAATATATGTTATGTTATTATTTATTTTAATAATGATATTATAATAAAACAATCTCTTCCATATATATATATATATATATATTCATATATAGATTGTAGCAAGTTCTTTTCTAGGTTTATTCAAATACCTGCATGATAAATGTTATTAATTTAACAAAGAAGGATATAGAAACTTAATTAACAAAAATATTGGATTAATAATTAAAAAATTATTTCTTTGTTCTTTGAAGGTTATATAAACAATTAACTCTATAACTAATATAAAACTATTCATTCGTTAAAAATCATTAAACAAGTTCATCGCTAATTTCATCTTCAAGACACAAAACAAAAAATATATTGAAATTGAATTATAAATTTAAATATCATAATTGAACATATATTATAGTACCATAAATTATCATGTATTGATGAACAATCTAACATGATCAATTATCAAAATATTTACTACAAAACTAGAACAAAATAAGTTTAGATTACTAACACCCGATGTGAAAATAGATAATAAATAATTAATATACATCTAGAAAATGAGTATAAATAACTGATATAATGGGTAATAGGTATAAATAAGGTTTTAAATTAAGTGATTAATATTTATTTATATTTTAGGTTCTGGTGATTCTAAGAAAAATAGAATCAAAGGTGAGGGTTTCATAGTCTCAATTTTGAATCTTTATGATATGTTATATTTTGTGCTCCATTCTCCCTTTCATATGGTGTAATTTCTTTAATTCACTTGAAATTATTTTAATATATTTTTCGTGTAATATATGGAATATAAAACTCCAAATTGAGTTCATTTCATCATTCATATTCTAATTCAAATGATACCCAAGCAATAAGTGTTTTAATTAACTAATTTTTTGATTCGTTTGGATATTACTATTATATGTGAGATTATTTATACTTGGCTTACTAAATGTTTTCAATTTATTTATTTTTTATAGAACTCTATAATTTCCATATGAGTAATCAATATTTTTATTCAAAAGTAAATCCATGATGTGATTTATTTTTTAACACAAATGTTACCATGTTGAGATTAATTCACATCCATACCATGTATGTTAGTTTCCATTCATATCCTTGTTTTCTATTCCCCACAAGATTATCATTTATATTTTGGTACCAAACATTGTGATATCTCATGTGTCCATCATATTTCCATTCTCTTATTTTCAAAAGGATGTTTTATTACTCTTTTTATAATGTGTGATTTTAATAAAAGTGTTTTAAAATATTAAATTAATTTTCCTTAAATAGTTATATATTTTATATTCCACTACACATTTTATTGGGATAGTCATTATTTCTATATCATGGATCCATTATTTTATGTTTTTTTTGAAAATTAAAATACTTCAAAAACATTCACATCATCTCTTTGAAGAGATCTTTTGAAAGTGACCCATTTATTCATTTTTCTGTGATATTGTTAAAAAGATGTTCTAAAATATATTTTTGTTTTTTTATGTGAATTCATTAACTAGTAGAAAATTTATTTTTATCATCGCATTAATAATTATGGTTCAATATAACAAGTGATATAATAGTAAACACTTTCTATTTCATCATCAGTTATTTTAATAACTGACAATGAAATATATTGTGTTCTATTTTTGGTGTCAGTTCAATGGAAAATCGACATCGAAATTGATGTATAATATGTTGGGCTTCGGTTTTATTATAAATAAATGCCATAAATTCTTGAAGAACATATTTTTCATGTCAGTGTTTAATAAAACGGACATGAAAATTAAAAAATAATTTATTTTGGGCATTAGTTTTATAAAAATATGATGTTGAAAATAAAAAAATTAAATTTTTTAAATGTCGGTTTTATTAAAAAATGATGCAATGAATGCTTGATGAACTTATTTTTATCATCGATTTTATTAAAACAAATTTGAAAAATAAAAAATTATTTTATTTAAGGCATCAGTTTTATGGAAAACTGTTGTTGAAAATAAAAATTTAAATTGTTTTAACTTCTGTTTTATTGAAAACTGGGGTTAAAATGCTTTTAAAAAACCCGATAATGGAACCATTATTTTGTATGTCGCTTGTTATTTCTTTCTCTCAATCTATGGTGATTAAGAATTCTACTATAACCCTTTTGATGAAGTTTTTTATTGTGTTTTCTCAATTGGAATTGTGTTTTTACAATTTCATATCATCAACCATTCATCATTTATGATTCAAGATTATATTTCTTCTCTGTGACCCTTAAACGGTCGATTGGTGCTATAATTATAGGTTTTCTCATTCTTTTTTATCGTTCATTGTTTTCCATTTTTTATGATTTATATTTTCAGTTTTTTCCTTCCAACATCAGAGAATATCTGTTACTGTTTATTTGCACCGCGATTAGAGGTTTTTGGTTGTTTTTTCTTGTTATTCATCAAAAATGTTTTAATCATTGGATGTAGTGTACTTCCAATCATTTAATTTAAGGGACATTATCTAAATTTAGGATCAATCTTCTTGTTTACAACAAAAAAACATTTATTGGTTTATATATAATTTTAGGATAAATTATTTATTTTTTAGTTATAATTTTAATTAACTCATTCGTTTGTTTGTATTCATTTTACATTTAATTATTAATTTTTGTTAATGTTTATTTAATTATATAATTTATTTATTTATTGGGATAATCAAATTGTTTTGTTCTAGGTTATAATTATTATGAATATTTATTTTTTTGTAACCAATCTAGGTAGAACACAACGGTCTTGTTTGATAGTTGTTTAAAAAAACAAATGTAAACATGACAAGAAATATCATTATTCTTTGCCATGGTCATCTATAATTATTTAGAATTATGTATTTAAATAAAATAAAAACCTAGAGTAATTTATTTTTGTTATTTTATTCCAAATAAACCTTTATCTCTTACGATATAAGAATTTTTTCCTTAATGTTTTCGTGTTTAAAATCTATCTATATATATATATATTTCAATGTTTCTATGTTTTATTTGTGTATGTATATATGTATATATTTATATATGTGTATATATATTTGTTGAAATTAGTTATATTTTTATTTTTTCATTCAAAAAAATAATTTACTTTTGGATGAGGGACACGTCACACAAAAAAAATACCTAGAGTAGATGAGTTATTATTTCATTTCTAATAATCATTAATATTTCATGTATGTGCACTAAAGATTTTTATTTTATGTTTTTATGATTAAAATTTATAAATATATATAAATATATTTAAATCTTTTATCTTATTATATATTCACTAGTTATATTATGATCTAAGGTATTCAATGGATCATAATTACATTAATTTATGAATAAAAAGTAATGAATATGAAAAATGAGTTGATGGACTCTTAAAACATTCTAAAAAATATTCAAAACCCTGATTTGAGATTATGTCAATGGATGAAGTGTTTGAATATGAGAAAGTTAAATTCTAGAAAATTCAAGGATAATCTAATTTGTAATGGTTTTAGACTTAATTATACACATAGGATCTAGCCTGGTGAAATTACTATAAATTCAATATCTAATGTTGATGGAAATATTCATGATGAGACAGAGCATCATAGTGAAAAATTAATTCATGATTTAGGTGTTGAAACCATTGAAAAAAACAACTGTTGATCTATTATATGGAGATTATGTAAAACCGTTATTCATAGTTTTTAAATATATTCTGTTATCAGTAGTTTTTAGATTGGTTAACTTGAATTAAAAAATGGCTTGAGTGATAAAAGTTTCCCATATTTACTTGACATTTTAAATGAGCTACCTCCAAAATGAAACAAGCTTCAAGATTTCAGTTATGAGGTGTAGAAAATATTATGAATAATGGGATTGGTGTATAAAAATATATATTACTTCCCTAATGATTGTGAGTTGTATAGGAAAGAATATAATTTTTATCAAATTTTAAAACATGTGGAACATTACGCTCTAATATAGATACAGAAGTTAATTTAGATTTATTCTTAGTTACTAACATCTAACCTCATGCTAAATCTAATAATTCCTTCCAATAATCCTTTCATATAATTCAGATAAAATAACTCTGATTCATTCTCTGGTACCGAAATCTATACACCTGCTAAAGAAATTAGGCACCTTCCCCAAATTTCTTAGTTGAAGCATCTATTTTTCAATTCAATTGATGAAAAAAGGTAAAGATGACATTCAAATGAATGCAACTTTGATGGTAAATTACGTCACCTTGGGGACTCA
This sequence comes from Viscum album, assembly GCA_963277665.1. NCBI lineage: Eukaryota > Viridiplantae > Streptophyta > Magnoliopsida > Santalales > Viscaceae > Viscum > Viscum album. Next base: position 282,190,176 of record OY728153.1, on the reverse strand, counting down.
TCACAATGTAAGAGATTTGATAAAAAATATCCAAATTTTGTAAGTGTAGTTAAAAATATTAGAATGGGAGTGTGTCTAGATTGAATGAATCTATATCAGAGCCTAAGTATCCAACATAGTTCATGGCCTATTATGTTGGTAGTTTACAACTTATCCCCTCAAATACATATGAATAAAAAATCTTTTTATGATGATATTGATGATTTATTGAAAAAAATAGCTTGGAAATGATACTTATGTGTATCTTTCACCATTGGTTGATGATTTGAAACTTCTATACGAGGCAGGTGTTATTGTTTTTTGATGAATAAAAGAAAGAGTATTTTTTTCATGATATGATAATGATCAGTATAAATGATGTTCCTTCATATTGAAATGTATCTGGATACTGTGTTAAGGGGCATAAAACATGTCCAATTTGTGAAAAAGAGACTTCATATTATCAATTGTAGAATGGAAGTAATACAATGTATATGGGACATCATAGATTTTTGTTAATTGGTCATCTTCATCATAGATTGAGAATAGTAATTAACTTTTTACAGGAACACAATATTCCCCCAAAACCATTTTCAATTAATGAATATTAAAAAATGTTGGAAAATAATGATTCAAAATTTTGGAAGAAAAGTAGTTCTGGTGTTCAAAAAAATATCTTGAAGAAAAACTATTTTTTTAAGAACCTTATTATAGATTTTTATAGATAAAACAAAACATTGATGTTATGTATGTGGAGAAAAATATATGTGAAATTTTGTTTGAAACTTTATTAGACATAAAAAGGAAATAAAAAATATGGATTGAATTCTATATTAGAGTTCATATAAATGAGAATAAGTTTTGAGTTATCTCCCATTATGAAAGGAAACTGAATATATTTACCTATGGCTTGTCACACATTAAGAAAAAGTGAGAGGTTGAATTTTTTTCATAGCCTATATAGTATAAAAGTACCCAGTGGATAGTATTCAAATATGAATAATTTTGTGTCAGTGAAGGATTGAAAAATAATAGGTAAGAAATCTCATGACTATCAAGTATTGATGCAGCAACAGATATCAGTCGCACTGTGTAGTATATTATCATCTGTTGTTAGAAAGACTATCATCAGGTTATGTAATTTTTATCAAATCCATTTTTATCTAATTTATTGATCGAAATTTGTCAGATTAGGTGGATAATTAAGCTACTCTTATACTTTTTTAACTACAAATGTATTTTTCACTGGTATTTTTTGATATAACAGTTCATCTAATGATTCTTATAGTGCATGAGATAAGAATATATGGGCCTATTTATTTACATTTAATGTATCATTTTTAAACGTTAATGAATATTTTAAACAGATATATTAAAAATAATTATTGACCATATGCCTCTATTGTTCAATAATGTATATCAGAAGAGGTGATTGAGTTCTATATTAATTATTTGTATGAAGTGGAGCATATTGGTCTCCCTATATTTGGATATTTAACAGTTGATAGCAAAGGTAGAGGTATTAAATGATTAAAGGTAATTTTTATTCCATATGATGAAGTGATGCAGGCTCATTTATATATTTTTAATAACATAGATGATGTTCATTCATATATATCATCACATATTGCTGAATTAAATAGACAATATAAAAAAATTAGTTGTTGATTGAGCATAAAAAGACATTTGTTTCATGGTTTAAATATAATGCGAGAACCTATATATCTGCATCAGAAACGTTGTAATGGTTGGTAGGGGACCTTCTATTAATGTGATAACATGGATTTCATTGGATATTAATTGATACACATTTTACAAGAAAAGTTGGAAGATAAGAGTACTATTCAAAATAGTGGTGTGATGGTTATCGCTGAAGTTGTTTATTTTTAATGTGAAAAATATAAAACCTAATTTCTAATTTATCGAAATATTTTGGAGTTCATGGGGATATATGAGAAATTGATCATACAAAATTTTGATTCATTATGTTTAAGTGTAATTGGGTTGATAGCAATAGTGGTTTGAAACATGATGATTGTGATTTTACACTTGTTGATTTGAAAAGATTTAATTTCAATGGGGAACCATTTATCCTAGAAACTCAAGAAAAGTAGCTATTTTTTTGAAATGATCCATCGAATGATCAGTGGTCTATCTCTTTTCAAGGAAAAAATATCATTTGGGTGATGAGAATGATGCTGATGATGTTATTTATTTGCATGAGTCTTATTCATCTATTAAGCAATTTCCAGAGAAATTTAATGACTACAAGGTAGTCATAGTGAATGAAATATGTAATGATCACGAAGAAGGAATATTTAAAAATACTTAATTAGTCTTCTAGATTTTCATGTAATTATTAATATTTTGTTACTTTTTTTTGAATCATACAAATGTGTGCTTCATTTTTTTCTTAGATTTGTCATTATTGATTCTAAATATTCCATTTTCAAATTACATGTAGGAACACAAAGTTTCATTAACCTTTCTTGTGTCAATGTCATATACATAGAGAAAGGAGTAGTTACTGAGGTATATATATTTTTTCATATTGTTAAATATTCAGTAATATAATTATTTTTTTAGAGAAAACATTTATTTTATATTTTTTGCAAGACTACTGATGCATCCTCTGCGATGTAGACTTCCCATGTTACTAAAAATAAATCAAGCTATCATGTTGGTAAACGTGGTATTACACATTTTCCAAAATTTTCACATGATCATGGAGATATGAGATTACATATTCATTTAGATTATAATAATAATGAAACTGGTCTAAATGCAGTTCAATTTTTTAGTTATATATCAATAGAGAGCCATTGCAGGATTACAATTTTATATCCTAATTGGAAGTCCATGGACAGGATGATGAAACAACATCTTTTGGGGGTCATGATGGTAGAATATCTCAGTTGATTTATTTTATCACGTTTTTTGTATAATAAATAATTTAAAAGGAATATTTTATTTATTCAATTACATGAGTCATTCAATTTTGAGGAAACAAAGGAAATTACGAAAAGTCATCTCTATTTAGTGGAAGGTTGATGGAGATATTTTTAAACCAAACTGACAAAAAATTATGTTTTTGGAAAGAAACGGCTTGAAAACTCGTGAATTAAGTATCAGTTTATAGATACAGATATGTGAAAGTAATTTGTTGACATTCATTTTGAATAAAAAATTAAGGTTTAATAATTATTTTATAGTACTCAATTTATTATATATTTATCTAATTACATGTTAGTTTATTTTTATATAACAGGCCTATATAAGATCTCATCACGTTGTCCAGTTGAAAATGTATACCCTTTTGCTTTATCATGTGGAGGGTATCCATTATTTAAGTATAAAATTATTGAAAAAAATTTTATTCATTAAGAGCTTGATCTAGTTTTGGTTTAGAAGAGGTCCAGTTTTCATTTCAGGATGAACATTAGGAGGAGGAGCCATAGGTCTCTTTTATTACTAAGAGTATGATGGACGTCCTAGCCACTTCAATAGGAATAAAAGAACACCTTGTCCATATTAGAGGATATCCAGGGGTATTAGTATTTGAATTTTTTTTTGTTTAGAGTAGTAAATAAATAGAAGATAAAATAGAATCCTTAAACGTTGAGCTGAATGATGTGAAATAGTAAATGGGTAATCAAATTCAAGAAGCCATACAGAAGGCTTTGTAATAACACTTAACAAGATGTTCACAGTCTATGTAGCCTTCCCAGTATGGTTTTCTAGTTGTAAAACCACTACAACCGTCCCAGCCTGACCACACTACACAACCTGCCTACTTTGATCATCTACATCCTCGCTTAGACCAAACTGTAAACAGTGAGTTTTTTCTAGAGATCCTCATTTACATATTGTTGTGTTATGACTAATGTTGTTTTTGGGGGATTATTTACATCACCAGACTATGAAGATGGGTCATCTTATAGTATCAGTACTTGATATTATTAATCCTAAAGCACTACTACCATTCGCTACTGAAGAGATTACAGTATTTGGGGATATATTGGGTCATTTGTTACTCAGGATAACTAGTCTTCTTCATTATATTTCATATGATGTATAAATATTTTTAACTATTAATTACATATGATTAAAAATCAATTATTATGGTTTATTACATTTAAATTATAAAAGGAATTTTATAAATCAATAGAAATTGCACAATTGAACCAAAATATTTAGGAACAATCTACTATAAGTAGTTTTTCTTTTTCTTATGGGATATAAAGGTTTTACAAGGCTTCATAATCCTTGGATAATATCTATGAGTTTAGGATGTTGTCATATATATACAGAAGATATTATCCATTGAGACTACTCAATGAATATATCATGCATCTTATTGATTTTGAAGAGCTTGACCTGAATTGGTTGTAATTGTTTTTCATATAAGTAAATTGATGTTCGACTTTTTATTTACTTAATAAAAGTTGGTTTAAATTGAATAACTATATTTGTTTTTTAAATTTTTTATCTACACACACATCTTGTATAAATGATCGTACAAGCATTTATGGTTTTATAGATCCAAAATATATTTCCACAAAAGTGCAGCATGTGAAGAATCCTGATAGTGTTGCATATATATGTGAGAAGTTATCACATATGGTGATTTGATGTTGGGGTTTTCCATTTCTTGATATGTAATAATAGAAACAAGATTATGAACATATTATTAATATAATGTCATTAATTAGGAATATTTTTCTATAGGGGGAATTGGTTCTTATGTGTATTTTTTCCAAGTGAATTCACCTTATATTGGTTTCTCACATTATTAAATAGTGTTCATAAAAGATTTTCCACCATATTAGGTAGGTAATTGTTTTTCATAAGCTCATTATGTTTACAACTCATTGTTTATACATGTATTATTTTTTAATATATATGAAAATTCAGTTCATTGAAAAATTTTAACATAGAATACATGTTGATAAAGAAACCAAATGAAATACAATATGTGGAAGTAAAGGTAATTATATATTAGGTATTATTCTGATTTTTGGAAATATATATATATTGACTTCTATTATCAATTTAATGTTTTAGAACCACAGTATCACCATCAATAAGAACATGTCGAATGTAGTTATTAGGTTTTATGATTCATGTACGTGATAATCACCACCGAGGTAACTACTAAATTTTACAAGGTTAGTTATATTAATTTTTTTATATTTTCTATTATATTATTTTATTTTTTATTCTCATATCATTCATTTTTATTATAGAAATCCAATGTTGATGAGTCTTAGGCACAAATTGATCTTACCCTTCATTAATATTTGTTTAAAAAATATTTTTTATGTCTGATTATGATTTGTGGTATGTATATTATAATTTTTATGAATAATAGTACATTTTACTAATAACATGTGTTCAAAAAACTTATTCTTTTGTTATCATAGGTGTTTTATCATAATGATATCAAATGAATGCTTCAAAAATAACAAAAATTAATCATGTGATAAATTTTATGTATATATATTTTAATTCTACTTTATAATAAAAATACTTATATAGTTTTTTAATTAACTAGAAAAAAGAATGTATGTTTTTATATATATTTAGTCAATGAAAAAATTGATATTTTACTATTGTATATTATGTTTTTATTAAAGCTATTATGATTATTTTAGAAGTATAATATTCTTAATTTTCTATCAAAAAATAAATTTCAACGTCTCTTTTCATAAAAACCAATTCCAATAATTTAAAAAAATACTTGGTGTTTTGGAGTCGGTTTTCATTAAAACTAATAGAGAAAAACAATCTATATGTGGTTTTCTCAATTGGTTTATAATAAAGTGATGCATAACACATGATTTCACTCTATTTTGGGCATTATTTTAGTTATGAACCGATGTCAAAAATCAGTTTTTAGTGTTGGTTTATTTGTAAAACTAATGTCAAATATCTTTTCTTATATTTCCTTTATAGACGTTGGTAAAAAACCGACATCGAAAATGAAAAAACAGACGTTAAATCCTGATTTTCCACAAGTGAATATTTTACTATTATATACATTCCACAAAATATTATTTTTTTATTTTCTATAAACCATTTTACAGTTGATTTGGAATGACCCAATTTCCAAATACCAATTTCAAAACACCACAAACAAATATGAAAGGTGATCCTTGAGCGAAATCCAATCCATTTGGTAAAGATTTAATATCTAGAGATGATATTTTCATTAAATCATTGTAGCATGATTTGGTAGTTTTTATGATACCTTAGTTAAAATCATGGAAATGTGCTTTTATGAAAACATAGTGTTGAAATATGGTGACATGATTATGAATGTATCAGCTTTATATTATATTCACACTTTTATATGATGACTTATGTTCTTATGGTAATATTAATCCTCATGTCCATACATTCATGTTAACTTATTATGCCACTTGTTTAAAGTATGATTCCATGATCCTAGGATATCTATTTCTTTATAGTCGAAGCTTAATTTGATGATTCATTGCTTACAACACCATGGTTTACTAGGTTTGAATCCTTTAGGATGTGTTCATGTTCCTTGATTATATTCTCAACCCATATGTTCATATTATGTTCACTTATGATATTATAGGCTTATTTGGTATGCTTTCCCATTATGAGGGTTTGATATCACCCCTTATTATGCTTCTATTCCCAAGGTTATAATGAAAAGTAAGATGTATGATATGTTCAGAAGAGTACCATAGATGGAGAATCTCTGGGATATACTGAATGCTTATTATAGATTAATTATATATTATTATACTTGTAAAAAAAATTATTAGTTGAGAAAGGAACGAGCTTTTTTAGTTAGTGATTTTTCATAACTCTCAAAAACTCTAAACCAAAAAGGTTGGGGGAATGTATGTAGTGAAATATTTATCATAAAAAATGTAATTATGGGATGGTTATGTCTGAGGTTATATAGTCAGGGCATTGATAAATGATGGGGGAGGGATATAATTCCCTAATGATTTATTATATAATTTTCATTTAAATAATAATAATAAAATCACTATTAAATTAAAATATTTATATCTATTTAAAATTGAAAAAAAAATAGAATTTAGAATAATAAACATTTTAAATGGGAATATTTCGGTAATAGAAGGATTCTGTTGTATACTGTATTTTCATTTAATATATAAATTTATATATTTAATATTTTAAATTTGACTAAATAAATTTCTTTTTCAAATAGAATAACAATATTTTATTAGGATATTTTTTTTTCTGAAATAATACATTTTTATCTAAATAGTAAAAAAGTATTGATTTGGATAAAACCAACATATTAATGAAAATATCATAATTCATTTATAGATTAAATTTTTTTCATACATTTTTCAATAATATATATATATATATATATTAAAATAAATAATTTAAAAATTAAATTTTGTATTTATAAAGCCAATGATTAACGTTTCAGAAAGTGAAGAAATATTTTACCCTGAAAATTATTTTTATTTTCTTAGATAAAAAAATTATTTTCATCACTCAGAGAAATTAATTATAAAAAAATGATTTTAAATTTTATTCAACCATGTTTGTATTATGTTATAATTTCAATTTCATTTTTACACATAAAAATAATATTACTAAGATTAAAGTTAAATAATGAAATAATAGTAAAACTGTAATTTTTAATGAATTGTTTTATCAATAATATATAATTTATCTCTATTAAAATGAATTAATATAATATGAAAATGTTTAAAATAAAATTTATATGTCTATATATAAGAATTTTAACACTTATTTATTTTATAAGCAATAACAAATTAGAATACGAACACTTAATTGTAAAAAAATCTTTTTCTACAAATGAGTTTTTCTATATATTAAATTTAATTATTTAAAAATAAGTATTACAATTTCTTGAAGATTAATTTAATGAAATAGAGTATAAATTTCAGTTCACCACACCCAAATTTGGTAATATAGGTGATATTATATATTTAGTAAAAATTTTACTTTTAAAGGAACCTGTAACAATGGTTAAAACCAAAATGTTAGTGTAAAAATAATATGGTAAGAAACTCAAAACATGTGTGAAAATGAATGTATTGGGTTTTTATGAATACCAAAAATATATCCACTAAATTATGGACCACTTTTAGAGTGATTTTCCCTTTAATAGTGTCTTTTGATCAATTAAAAGTAATAGGTACTTTCGAAAAATGGATTTCTCCTCCACTTAGGAAAGGGTCATCTCAGCTGACATTCAAGATCACACTTTGTTTCAATTTATATTTGAAAATATTCCCAATTTAACTTTCATTGTGTTCACTTGAAAATCTATAGGAACCTGGTCTCTAGATTTTATTTGAATCCCTTCATTTCTAATAAGACATTCAAGAGAATGTACAAGCTCTCCGTGTCAGTAATTCTTACTCCTTGGACTTTTTTTCTTAATCATTATCTACCCCATAAAATATTCTCTATCCATGAAAATATGATATAATACATACTATTAATATGCTTAATGTATTATAATATTGTAATATCACACTTATACAACCATATAAAACCATTTTAAGAATGAAGACATTATAATGAATTTGTGTGGACTACCGCCTCCATAAACAATTGATTCAAATTTTTATAAAAAATTTAAATATATGGTGAAAAAGAGTTAGTTAATGATACAATATTAAAATTATAACAAGATTATGATTTTAAAATGATAGATTATATTATTTTTAAAACCCCCTCTCACTCTATAGAAAATAAATATGTCTTCTATGTAGACGAGAACTACCACCTCTATAGAATGAAATATTTAATTTTATCATTATAGTATAACATGGATGAATTTTAAAACAAATATAATGTATAAATATGATATTTATGACACAATTAATATTCTAGAATGATGATATTTGACAATCTATAAATATGTTTATTAATAAATAGTTATAATAAATTTAATTGTAATAAATGAACATCTCCAGACACTATTCTTAATTGCAGACCATTTTGGAAACCTATTGAGGATGAGGTATTCTTTATTGACATAATTAACCACTTAATTCAGATATTTTTCACCTACATAATGAAATATAGCAACATACAGGGTTGTCCCCCAATGCGAATATATTTAATGACCTTCTTTGTTATGATTTTTTATGATTATTTACTAACTCTTCAATTGATAATGGAGATTTATAATATAGGAATTGAACTATATTAATTTTTTTACTGTGATGTTAGATAATAAAAATAGAAGAAAACAAGTTTTATTGATTGAAAAGTAAAGATAATTCAAAAATGTATTACTGAACATCCCATGTGAATCTACTCGATCATCCATTCATTATTGATTAAAAAGAATTCACTCCATAAATTCTCTCAACATGAAATTCATAATATATAAACCATCATTTTCATTAAGTTTGAAAAGTTAAATCCCATGAATGATATATTAGTAATATACCTCCTTTAGTCAATAACCAGTCAAGGTATTTAATGAATATCAAACAGCATGACATAATTGAACAATTATGCTCACAATTCATGACAAAAAATCAAAATTTTTCATCAATGAGAACAAACCATCAATCTCCAAACAAGACTAAAGAAAGAGTCCACATCCGATTGAACATCACACACCAAATAGTTATGTTCTCTTCAAATAATAAAATAGAATATAAAAATAAAAGATAAAAGATTCAATCATCAAACATCAATGTATTATCTAACAATTTTAAATATGGATAAAAATTATATATTGACAGAAAGGATAAAATGTTTGAACAAAATCATACTTGAAATCAAAAGGTACAATCTCTAGAATATTCATATGATCATATATATGAAACATGAATGGATTTTTATCTTCATCTCCTTGATTGACAACTGGTCTTATTGAAGCACATTAGAAGATCTATCAGTTCTGCTCTTCGTCTCTATGCTTAGGTTTTCATAAAGTATGCTTTTCTTATTTTCATCTTCTACATTGTGTCGTGTTGTTTCTGGAAATAACCTATAATAATACCAAAATCAATAGTTGCATTCATTTTTTTATCTTTGAATAACACCAAAAAAAATCAATGTCTAAATTTATGACAGTCCAACGAAAAAATTATTTTCTGACGTTCTGTCACTACTCATGACAGATTAATAAAACAAACCAAAGAATTCAGTCATCTGCCTACATATAATTAGTTTATACTAACCAAAAATAATTTTTTATTAGTTATTTTTTTCTTTTTTCTTTGCACCAACCTTTTTTCAACCTAATAAATAATTATATGGCCCTGTTGACAACCATATTCTAATATCTTTCACCTTCTTGACTTAAACATTCATCCTCGCCACTGGCATATATTTCCAACAAGAAAGAGATTCCATATATTCTATAACACGCAACTTTTTCCACTCTTTGAAAATAGAGTTCTTGGTGTAATTGTCTTCATATATTAATAAATGATTTCAAATTCATGATACCCTGATATCATGTTGTTTGAACACTAACTAGTCACTCAATGCCAAAAGTACTCCTCACCTTTTAAGTCAATTGGACAAAAACTCATCTATAACTCTTGGAGTATGTTTGGTCTTCTTCACTAGGGCATTGAATTGATCACCTCTTGGGCTCAGATCTTGATCTGACACCCTCAATAGTAGAAGATCATAAAAAAAATTATCTTTAATAGAGTGAACCTGATAACTAAAAACATCCTTAATCATCACAAACCAAAGCACAAAATCAAACATCTTCTTCAGTCTCTATATTCATCGATCCAAGATATGAAGGGTATGAGTTCAAACACGGTATTAATTTTTGGTTTTCCTAGATTTCAACCAAATATTCATCTTTTTCAAGGCCTCCACCTTGTCTTTGATGAAGAATCATGAATTTATTCTTTGACGCATCAGATTTTTGGTTGTTCTCTATATCATGAGGTGAGCAGTCATTAACCATAGTAGTGATTTCGGGATAAAAAGAAACAAGTTTCTACAAGATGCTTTGTCAGGGGCCTCCACATCAATTCACGGTGGTAGCTTCAAATTCAACGGCGATGGGGACGATTTGATTAGAAAAAATTGTTGGGTCGGAACAAACGGGGAAAAGATGGCAAGAGGGGGGTGAATTGCCTTTTAAAAAATTGATTAACAATTTAAAAATCAAAGAATAGTGCAGCGGAAATAAAGAGGCAATCACACAAGAAATTGATAACGGAGTTCGGCCAAAACCCGGCCTACGTCTCCGCTCCCAACTCAACCGTTGAGATATTCCTACCGCTTGCTTTTCAATGGTTTTAGCAAGAAACCCACTAGGCTTTGAGGTAGCACTAGGACCTATTACAGCTTGCTTTTTGTGGTTTAGAAAGAACCCACTTGCTTTCAATGGAATAGCAAGAACCCACTAGCCTTTTTAACGGGTGAAGGCTAGCTCACCGAAAACTCAAGCCTTTTAAAGGGAAAGGCTTGACTAACCTCTTCACACCTTAATGGTGGTGTGAGAACCCAAAGAAAGGGAGATGAAAAAGAGTTTGGGGTTTGTAGGCACAAACCCAATTTTAAGCTCAAAAAGAGATAAACAATAAAAACCGTATTGGAGGAAGACTTGGGCGCCAATTGGATGATGGAGTTGATGTAGCGTGCTCTCCCAAGCTTCTTGAGGTGCTCCTTGGATTGGAAGTTGGTTGGAGCACTTGGGGTTCCTTTGAGGAAGTCCGCCGGAGGATTGCCGAATGATGGAAAAAGTGTCCGTTGGCTTCACAATAGTTCCGGGTGGTGTCCGGGGATTCCTTGGCCTTTATTTATAGGCATGGAACCCTTGGGGAGTCTTCGGAGCCGTTGGGAAAGGCCTCGGAGCCGTTGGAGGCCAAAAGAAGGTTGACTGGTCAAAGCCAACGGCTAGTTTGACTGGGCTACCGGCTGGCCGGTACAGCTCCACCGGCTGGCCGGTGCCTTGGCAGAGGAGAGGAGATTTGGTCCAGGCTCTACCGGCTGACCGGTGGAGGAGCCACCGGCTGGCCGGTGGCAAGACAGTAGTAAATACTATTTGGGCTGGGTGCCACAGGTCGACCGGTGACAGAGCCATCGGCTGACCGGTGGCAAGACAGTAGCTTGCACTTGTGTCTGGGTGCCACCGGCTGGCCGGTGGTCAAGCCACCGGCTGACCGGTGGACTGAATTTCAGTCCACTTGATGTCCATTCTTGGGCCAACTTCTTGGCAACCTTGTGCCTATCATTCAAAAACACTTCAAACAATATTAGACAAAAATGAAAGTGATTGTGAGCATGAAAATCAAAGAGTGTGGGGTACAACAATCTCCCCCTATTTTGATGATCACAATCACTTATCTAAGCAATGTAAAAACCTAAATGAAAGGCATGCTTGAAATGATAAATTGAAAATAAATACTAAGCATGAGAGAAAAGATTCTCCCCCAATCAATCAAGAAATTTCTCCCCCTTTGTGATTATCAAAAAAGAATGGGGCATAAAACTTGATTGAGGGAAAGGGTTTGAAAAACTAGATATAAGAATTGAAAAATCAATTGAGATTTTTGAAATTGAAATGAAAATTTGAATAACAGTTTGAATTGAAAGTTTTGAATCAAAAACCAATTGAAACCAAGAGTTGAAAATGAAAGATTGAATCGAAAGTTTTGAATAAAAAATTTGAAATGAGAATTTTGAATGAAATTTTTTAATTCACAAAAAGGCTTAAAAGAACCTAACTCCCCCTAAATAAAAACATTCAATCACCGGGGAGAGGGAACTATCTTAGGCCCGGAGAGACTCGCTAGAAGGGATTTTTCAATCCATACTTGCCTTGTAGCGGGTCTTCTCCTATAAAATTCGTCGGAATAGAAAATAGACTTGGGTTGGCCGTACCGGGCGTTTTTACAATTGCATTCAAAAATGAGGTGCCCGGTTTTCTTGCAATAATTACAAAATTTAAATTCGGAGCTCCCCCTTACAAAAATAGTGGGTGCATGGGAGGAGGAAGCTCGGTTGGTGTATCCTAGCCCTTGGGTGGTTCTAGATATACGTTGGGAACCTAGGATATTGGACAAATTTTGTTCACCTTGGGTGAACTTGGCTAGGGTCTCTCTTAGATCTTTGATGGTTGATTCCATAGAATCAACATTTAGAAAATTTTGGATTTTGAGGGAGAGTTCCTCCTTCTCTTTGAGAAGTTGGTCTTTTTTGGAGGAAAGTTTTTTGAAATACTTTTTCAAAGAAACAAATTTTGACGATAAAGTATGAAAACCTTTTTCTAGTTGGTCTCTAGCGTGTGAGAGTTCTTCATAAGATAAATGATTTAAAGAATTGGAATTTGAAGAACATGAGGAGGAAGAGGAGGAAGAGGAGGAAGAAAATACCTCATGATTTGCCATTAGGCAATTATTACCATTGTCGCTTGAGGAGAAAGTAGAGAAGGAGGAGCTATCACTCCAAGTTTTCTTTAAAGCCTTCTTCTTCTTCTTCTTGGCCCTTTTCTTGTGAAGTGGGCAAGCGGGTACGGATTTTGCCTCGGGTTCTTGCTTTCGAGCGGGTTCTTGCTTTTGAGCCATGCTAGTACCTTCATGGGTTAGCTCTAAACATTTCCAAATATCATGTGAAGTAGAGCAAGAAGAAATACAATCAAAAACATTACGATCTAACCCACAATGTAGAGCATTCATGGCTTTGCCATCAAGCTCGAAATTTGCAATGTCTACGGGGGTCCATTGAGATTCATCTTTACAAGAGAGAGAATAACCATGCATGACAATTTTAAAAATAGGATAGCTAATGCTTTTAAGAAATGTGGTCATGCGGGTTTTCCAATAAGTATAATCGGCTCCATCAAAGAATGGAGCACGATCCAAAGAATGTCCTTCGGGGGATTGAGAGGAAGAAGCGGTAGAAGCCATAAAAAAAATAGGATCTTTAATTTGAAACCGGTTAGGGAATTATTCAAATACGTCCTCTGATACCAATTGTTGGGTCGGAACAAACGGGGAAAAGATGGCAAGAGGGGGGGTGAATTGCCTTTTAAAAAATTGATTAACAATTTAAAAATCAAAGTATAGTGCAGCGGAAATAAAGAGGAAATCACACAAGAAATTGATAACGGAGTTCGGCCAAAACCCGACCTACGTCTCCGCTCCCAACTCAACCGTTGAGAGATTCCTACCGCTTGCTTTTCAATGGTTTTAGCAAGAAACCCACTAGGCTTTGAGGTAGCACTAGGACCTATTACAGCTTGCTTTTTGTGGTTTAGCAAGAACCCACTTGCTTTCAATGGAATAGCAAGAACCCACTAGCCTTTTTAACGGGTGAAGGCTAGCTCACCGAAAACTCAAGCCTTTTAAAAGGAAAGGCTTGACTAACCTCTTCACACCTTAATGGTGGTGTGAGAACCCAAAGAAAGGGAGATGAAGAAAGAGTTTGGGGTTTGTAGGCACAAACCCAATTTTAAGCTCAAAAAGAGATAAACAATAAAAACCATATTGGAGGAAGACTTGGCCGCCAATTGGATGATGGAGTTGATGTAGCGTGCTCTCCCAAGCTTCTTGAGGTGCTCCTTGGATTGGAAGTTGGTTGGAGCACTTGGGGTTCCTTTGAGGAAGTTCGCCGGAGGATTGCCGAATGATGGAAAAAGTGTCCGTTGGCTTCACAATAGTTCCGGGTGGTGTCCGGGGCTTCCTTGGCCTTTATTTATAGGCATGGAACCCTTGGGGAGTCTTCGGAGCCGTTGGGAAAGGCCTCAGAGCCGTTGGAGGACAAAAGAAGGTTGACTGGTCAAAGCCAACGGCTAGTTTGACTGGGCTACCGGCTGGCCGGTACAGCTCCACCGGCTGGCCGGTGCCTTGGCAGAGGAGAGGAGATTTGGTCCAGGCTCTACCGGCTGACCGGTGGAGGAGCCACCGGCTGGCCGTTGGCAAGACAGTAGCAAATACTATTTGGGCTGGGTGCCACAGGTCGACCGGTGACAGAGCCACCGGCTGACTGGTGGCAAGACAGTAGCTTGCACTTGTGTCTGGGTGCCACCGACTGGCCGGTGGTCAAGCCACCGGCTGACCGGTGGACTGAATTTCAGTCCACTTGATGTCCATTCTTGGGCCAACTTCTTGGCAACCTTGTGCCTATCATTCAAAAACACTTCAAACAATATTAGACAAAAATGAAAGTTATTGTGATCATGAAAATCAAAGAGTGTGGGGTACAACAAAAATGATGTATCTCGATATCAAGTGGATCTATGGAGATGGGAAGGATCACTATAGTGGAAGAACTGGGTGTTACCCCCTTCGTTCAACTTCATCAAGATCAGATCATTCTTAGAGTTGGTTCAATTATCTGGTTATGTTAGATCTTCAGTATCTCAACAGAGGTGGCATCCTAGGGTCAGGATTTATCAAGGGAAGGATTCTCAAGAGACTCCTTCTAAATAAATATTGTATAAATAAATTGTAATAATTAATTAATTAAAAAAAATTAGAAAATTATTATATTTTTAATTAACGTTATAAATTATTAAATCATTTTTACCATTAAATTAAAATTAAATAAGAACTTCAATTGACTAAATAAATAAAAACAATACAAAGAAATTGATAATTAAATTAACAAACGATAAAAATAAACAACACTAAAATAGTTATTTTAAAAGAATCGTCAATATGAAATAATGAAACCTCAATGAATAAATATAAATTATAATGAAAACACAAAAGAAAAATTATTTAATTATAAAAACATTATTTTAAGAGCATTATTATTGTTACAACATAATAACAAAAATGTAAATTGTACACATAAAATATTATTTTAACAAAAAAATTTCAATTAAACTATAGAAGTTATGTGGAAAAAATGTGAAAAATATAGCGAAATAAATTTCCTCACATAAATATTTTACTTATCCTAAATAAAAAAAATGATACAAAATCAGTGGATTGAAATGAATCTAAAACATAAAATATTCAACGGGCAGAAAATTGGTTTTTAAAAAAAATTCCCCATGGGATTTGCATCAAGAAGTTAATGATTTTACCCCTAAGAATGTAAATATTATTATTGTAAAATTCATTCATGTTTTACAATGATGATTGATATTAAATATTTTAAAATCAATATAACACTTTTTAATTTTCATTCACCAAAAAATTGAAATTTCTCATTACCTTTTAGCAAATAGACCCACATATTTAGAAAACAAACAAATTAAATAAACAATTTGGAGAATAAAATATAATAAATTAAAAGGATAATAAATAACTCATCTATTAGCTTTAAAAACAAAAGAATTAGTTCAACTTGGATTAGTACTTTCATTTCATAAATCATTTGAATTCATAATTTATGATTATAAATCAAAATTAAAAAATCAAAGGTAATGATATTTTTATAACATTCACAAATCTTTTTTACAAAAATCAAATGTGTTTCTATAGGGAAATGAATTTTTTTTACCAAAACAATATAAGGGGTAATAGATAATTATCCTCTTTAAAGTGTATACATATCATTCAATATTTTATAAAAATTATAAACACTAAAAATAATTTTTTAAAACATGAGAAATAATCATAATAGAAAATTATAATGTGTATTAAAAGGGATCACATTATGGTACAACTTGGATCCTTGAAATTTCTTCTCCCAACACTGAAGATCAACATTTTCTTCAATACTGAATCCAATGGGAGAAAACATGTAAATATAATTTTAATGATCAATAAGTGTAGTCAATTTAGTAGACTAAAACATTTTCAAAGGTTTATAATAAATCTCAATGAATTGTTTCCATAAAAAACAAATAAAAAAAACTACATGCTCAAAAGTTCACCACCACTTTCCACTTGATCAATTTGGTTCTAGATAATGGTTTTTTTCATTGAATGTTCATGTAAAATTTATATTTTATATTTATCAAAGAAAGAAATATCCATCATGATAGGACACTAAAATACACTCCAAATTAATCCATTTAATTTTTGTAACTATCAGGGATTAACACAACTTTTAAGTATGCAAAATTACTTCCAGATTCATTTTAAAAAAAATTATGTTCTATTAGTTGTAAAAGAAAACCGATTTTAAAATCATGTAAAAGTGAGAAGAATTTTAAAATGAAATAATCCATGAATTTTATGATTCATTTTACATTATATAGACTCGAATTCAACTATATTTTATATAATGAATCTCCTCTAGTGATCATGAAAACAGTTAAATATGAAATCATATTGAAATTATATCATAGAAAAATGTAGCACAAGTAAAATAAAACCGCAGTGTAATATGTGAGCATTTTAATCAAATATTCTTCAACATTTATATTATTTTAATTATTTTATTTCAAAAATTATTTGCACTAACTAATGTGATGAGAGCTCTCAAGTGAATTCCATCGATGAAAAACAAATGAAGCTTTTTGACAACCTTTGAATGTTGTATAATTAGCTATTTCCCATTTTATTTCCTACAATAAAAACCACTAGAAATTATAATTTTATTAAAATTGAAAAACATTGCACTGAATTTAAAGAATATGTGAAGTAAAGAGAAAATAAATCATGCATTAAACCCCCATGAGGTGGTTCTTTTTTTCTTTTCTACAGACGGAAAACATGTTGTTCATACCTAATCTATATGTGGATGGGGATTATGTGGTAAAATCCAAAACATCCTTGCTTTTTCATAGATCTAAATCATCACTTATCTGTGGGGTTCCCCTTTGAAGGAATATGGAACATCCACCCCCTTGTATTGTGTTGCAATTTCTTAGATTTAGTGGAGAAATAAAACACCCCCCTACTTCCTCTAGTGGATAGGTGTCCCCATATACCTACATGGCATCTAGAGACATCCTAATAATATGTAAACAAGTTCCTTGTAAAAAAATGTATAGTATCTTCTTAAAAGTTTGGCTTCAATTACTCTCCCATATAAACCATCTCAAAATCCATCTCTAGAACCATTACCAACATGAATTGTTCATACTCTATTTATTCATCCACAAACGCATACAATTATTCATGGGCCGATAAATTTAATGTATAATCTAAAATTAAAAAATAAGGGGATTCAGTTAATATTTTGGATTTATAATGATAAAAAATGAATAGTAAAATATATCAAAATCCTCGTAAAACAAATCATTCGGCATTCCTTGTTCATCATCCATCACCATGTATAAATCAATCATGTTGGGAAGTGAATGTTCATAAATGTTGGCCTTAACCTCTGGGTTTTATTCATAACAATTTAGAAAGTAATAATATCATACATGGAACTTGGGGAAATGTGTACAAATTCATGAAGTTCTTCATCTAAGGCATCCAATACTTTAGGATTCATATATAATTTGAGGTAATCAATCAGTGTTTTAAATTCACTTTTATTCAATGTATTAAAATTTTACAGGTTTTTATAGGGAAAATATTTAACATATGTTTCTATGGTTGGGTCAAAATCCATTTTTAAATCTTGTTTTTTTATTTTTTTATTTTTTTATAGATAATAAATAATTTTTTAAAATCATTAAAAACCTCCCCAAAAATGGATCCAATTAAATATTAGGATTTTTGTGCAATCATTATATACCCCCTAATGCAAATATTTTTATCCAAAATACTGTAATATAGAAGTAAGTTGGGATGTATCCTAATGAGACTATATTTAAAAAGCATCTATATCATGATTTTCTTATTATTATTTACTAAATATTCTATTACTAATGTATATTTCTATGTTAGGAATTTAACTATACTAATTCTATAACTAAAATTTAAGGGAGAAGAAGAGGAATAAAACATTAATCAGTGAATTTAATGTGGAGAGAAGTCAAAAGTGGATCAGTGGCCTTCTCTAGAAATGATTCAAATTAAAGATGGGGTTTTGTGTGTTGTAATTTTTTACCACATGATTCAAATACTTTTCTCCTAACTACTATAACATAATAGAAACCAATGTTGTTTTTAAATGATAATGAATTTAAAGGGATTCTATGTCATTATTTTTTTTTGTATACTAACTCTTCTATTACTAATGGATATTTCTATGGATGGAATTAAACAATCATAATTTTTCAACAAGGTTGTTGGAGAGTAAAAATAGAATAAAAAATGCATCATTTATTGAAAAGTTAAGTTTATTCAAAATATATTAGTGGCCTTCTCAAGTGAATCTATTAGATGATCCATTCTTTAATACTTAAAATTAATTCACTCAATAAATTCCCTTAATAGGAAACTCAAAATGATTAAAATGTGAGTCTCATTATGAATGAATAGTCAAAGCCCATGACTGAGATATATGTTATAAATCTACTTTTTTCAAGAAAATTTAAAAGCATTCAAAAATCATAAAATACCAAAATAGAATTAACCCACTATTTCCATAGTTCTCATTCTAAAATTAAGAAGCATCAACAATGAGAATCGACCATAAAACTCCTAATGAGAAATCATTGATAGTGTATATCTGATGAATAACACACCCCTATTTACTATGTTCTAGTCAACGAATGGGAGAGAATGGAAAAAATGATAGAAAATGAAATCACCAAACAACAATTGAATATTTAAAAATTTTAAATATGAAGAAAAATTATATATTTATTGAAATGATAAAAGATCAGAATGAAATCACCAGTTGAAATCATGAAGTACATTCACTTAAATATTCAGTGAATCATGTGTGCAGAATGTGAATGAAATTCGATCTTTATATTACTGATAAGAATAAGATCATATTCAAGCTCACTAGAAGATGTCCCAGTTTTTTCTCCATCGCTGAAGTCTATTTGTCATAAAATATGTTCTTCTTACTACCTTCTTCAAATACATCTCATATTATATCTATTAATAATCCACAATAATGCCAAAATCATGAGTTCCATCACTTTTATTCTCCCTTAAAGTCACCAATTAAACCACCAGCCAAATTGATTATGGTCTAAAAAAATATTTCATTTCTAGACTTCTACCACTACTCATGACACTTTAACAAAAATCACTAACATATTCTATTATAAAACCACAAGTCATTAATTTTTACCATCCAACAATAATTGTTGTGAATATTTATTTCTTATTTTTAACATTTCTCCTTCCTCCAACTTATTTAACACCTATCAAAAAATTATGTGACTCTATCAATAAACAAATAACATTATTCCTCTACCACTCAACTTAAACATTAATATTCTTCACCAAAGGATTTATATGACATGGAAATTACTTTAACGTATTCTATGACACAAAAATGATTCCCCGATTCAACATTTGATATGTTACTAGATTCATCTTCATATCTTAAAACAAGATTTCAAAATCATGAAGCCTAAGATCCATCTTGCCTGAACAATGATTAGTCACTTAGTGGAAAAAGAACTCCTCACGCTTTATTCAGTTAGACAAAAACTTATCCATAAATCATGAAGCATGTTTGGCCGTCTTCACTGAGGCATTGCATCGAGTACCTCATATGTGCACATATCAATCTGACAAAGGAAATAATGGAAGATAAATATACCGATTAGCATAAAAATATTAAACCCAAAAACTCATAATATCCTCAATCCTCATATGCCAAATCATAAAACCAGACAAATTATTTAGTCACTTGGATTATTGGCCCAAGATCATATTATTATTATTTCATACAATGTCTTCAGTTTTATTTTCCTAGAATCAAGAAAACCAATCATCTATTGTTCAGTGCCTTGAACTTGTCGTCGAAAATGGATCAATAATGTCTTCTTTAATGCATCATATTTGCAGTTGTTCTCCAAACACATCGGCAATTGTTTATCAACTATGGTCGCAAGTTATGGGTAAAAAGAAATTATATTTTTCATGAAGCTTCATCACCGACCTTAGAATTGATTCATGGGGAAGGCTTTAGATTCAATTGATGTGGGGTTGATTTGATCAGACAACATTGTGTGGCTCAGCATCATGTGGATTCATGGTGATGGTTAATATCACTATAATGGAGGCATTGGGAGTCATTTCTATCATTTGACTTCAACATGCTCGGATCGATCTTGGTACAACATCGTAGATCTAGTTATATCGTATTTTTTAGATATCATAATCAATAATGGCATTGGTTCATGATTTATCAAAGGTGATCTTCACCAAAAATTCAGTTGACTCATATGTGGTGGTTTTCTTTCATAACAGTTGTGGATCTAGTGGTTCAGAATCATGGTGGTTGTGGAAACATTGTTCGAAATCCTAACATGCATTCTAGGTTCGGGTGTGTGAGATACCATATGTTTTCCAGATTTGTTGTAGTGAAAATGGGTATGTGGCTTCCATATACCCATTTGAATGGCTACATGAATCCTTAGAACAAAAACCCTCTGTAGTTATATTTCCAAACAGTTACATGGATGAACATTGAAATTTTGATAGGTGGTCCGGTTTGAAAAAAAATGGTTACGTGAACACTGCTAAAAAATCGAGTACAATAATGTTTGGAATTTACATAATATTAAGATAAAATTCAATAACTATTAAATTTAAACCAAATAAATACTTTAAAAATAAATTATAGTAATTTTTTAAATAATCGAATAAAAATAATTATAAAAATTTAAAAAATATTATAATGTTAACTAAAGTTATAAATTATTAAATCATTTATGTCATTGTATAAAAAAATTAAATTAAATACTTAATTTTCTAAATAATTAGATAACAAATAAATAGTAAATTAAATTAACAAAACATTAAATTAAACAATTCTAAAATATTTATTTTAAAAGAATCTTGATAATTAAAAAATAAATAATAAAATATTTATCCTAAATTATAATTAAAACATAATATAAAACGTTAATTAATCATAAAATAATTAATTTAAGAGTTTTAGTAATCTGACAACATACTAACACAAAGTATATTTTACAATTAAAACATTACTTTAACAAAACAATACAATTAAATCAATGAACTTATGTGGGAAAAAGTATCAAAATGTAGCCACATCACCAATTGAACATTTGAAATTTTATGTTAATGTATTAATAAAATAAATAAACCTCTATAATTATGGATAATCTGAAGCTATTTTACAAAACTCTTGATCATGATTACTATATCAGGGATGTTTCAAGAAAATTGTTCGAACCACATCGTGTTATTGATATAATAAAAAACTATTTAAAAAATGAAAACCAAATGATAATAGTTAAACCTTATATAATTATTTATACATATGTATATATATATGAAAAAAATTCTTAATAATTTTTTTATAAACATAATTTAACTTTTTATAATTTTAGGCACACACGCAGAACAATTTATTACCCAACATGAGAGTTTTTTGATATGAAATTTATTTCATTAAGATATAATTCATATTTCATAGTTATTTAATTTTATAGTGTATTTATTGGATATAGATTTATTTTTTAATAACTTTTATGAAATCTATAGTATTTAAAAATCCATCACATTTTCTAGATTATATATATTTTCCATTTGAAATATTACGACATATTGTGGGTTTTGTTTATCCCAAACTCCATTTCATTGAGTTATTATGTTTCAACATGAACTTATTACATTTATGATAGTTCTCTTCCACCTTGATATTTTATTTCATAGTTCATTATCTACCTCTCTATAGAAAATGAATTTCTAATTTCAAATAATTTACCTTGATGAATTTCAACCTAAAAAAGTATATCATTATGGAGAATAATTCAAATCCTCTTTAATGATCATTTCTCATTATTATCAATAATTTTACATCCCACCAATGTTTTCCTTTTGAATGGAAACATAATTTTTTGTTTTCTAATCTGAATATTAATTTTACCCTCTCCACTTTTCAAAGGAATATTATATTTTCTTTTTAACAAATATAGTTTCAAAAAAAGTATTTTAAAACATAAAACCAGTTCTTTTGAACTAAACTTGTAACATTTGAGTTACATGTTCCCGTTATCATTCTCTTTTTTATTCAACATTATATCAATGTATTTATATGTTATTCTTTTTAATTTTTTGTTATATATATATATATATATATTGTTTTATTTACCATTATTTTTAGGATATTATATGTTTTAATGTAACTTCACAATTCCCTTTTTATGTTTTATAATTTATAGGAACATCCATGTTTATTATTTCATGTTAGGTACCATGAAAATAACAAATTTAACCATAAATATTTTATGAAAACAGTCATTATTTTATGTAAAAACAACCTAGTTCAATTCTTATCTAAAGGAAAATAATAATCACTTTCACTCCTTAAAATATCCTTTGATCATTTCTAAATGCATCATCTATGTTGCTCATTTTCATTCATACATACCCTTGATCCTTATCATTAATTGTTAAATATTGGAACTCAATTTTCACGAAAAATATTTACATACCCAAATATGATAATAAATAATGATTTAATTCCTTTTTCTCTTATGAATCCTTACGATATATCCTTTGGTTATACTTTGATACAAGATTATGAAACCCAATTATTAATCATGGGGTTTATCAGGTTTATAATTTATCTATGGTTTATTTTTATCTTGGGAAAAATATATTCATGTACATGTGTTAAATATTTAGGGTGTTCCATGATAGTGCTCCATTTAATTAGATAATGTTTTGATCTCATGAGATACCATGTTTGGTGCATGGGTGGTTAGCTTGTGCACATTATGTTATGTCATCTTGGTTGTTATCCTTGACTATGGTGCATGGGAAATTATCCCATGAAAAATATGTTATGTTTTTATGGTAAATATCCTTTAATTATTCTTATAATATCATGTTTTATGTTTTCTCCACATATTTATGATTCCATGATCATTTTATATCATTTTCTTATGCTTTCTTTCCATTATTATCTCATAATATTATGTCATGGTTCATGTTTTTTCATTTTAGATTATTTATCTTTTCATCATGATTTGTAGAAAAATATTATTTTTCTATATTTATTTTAAGAACTCATTTGTCCTTGTAAATATTTTTTCATATTATTATGATTTAACACTTGATGACATGTTGTCAGGTTTTCCCTTATAGGGCATTTCAGAACACGTCTTTCTTATTTTTCCATCCCCCATTTTATAATGATATGTACAAATTATGGGAATTTTATAATGGGTTATAGAAGAGTTTTATTATGGAATAATGTTTAAATATTTTCTAAAATAATTTTCCTATATAAAAAGTCCTCAATTAAACTAAACCAAAAAGATTCATGAGTTTTTTAGATTATTGTGATATGTAATGTTTATCTTTCGATAATGATGTAAAATAAAGTTATGCGTATCTTGGGTTGTTGTAGTTGGTATCAAATATTGGTTTAGTTATTTTGTATTATTATTCTAGTTATTTTTTGGTATTATGATAAGATTACTTTAATGAAAACAAAAAGTATAAGTTTACATATAAAATGACATCCCAATGATTTGATAATGTAGTTATTGTGTAGTTCTCCAAGAAATTACATACCTTTCTGGATTCTATAAAGTGGATGTGGCTCTTGTGTAGATGTTCCTTGGGGTAGTCACCCAAAAAATGTTTTTTTGATTATTAAAATGATTTTAACTTAGTGCGTGATGATTGGACCTATGACTAAAAAACTAGCTGGATACTCATAATTGTTATGGTTTGGTTAATCACATTCTCTTTAGAGTTCATCATAAAATAATTTATTATGTAAAGAATTTAGGTCAATGAGTATTATAGAATCTATCCTATAGAGACATATATTGAATCGAGAGTGATTTAGGCTGAAGTGATATCTAATGGGATGGTTTTAAAGAGAAATACATTTTCCAGTTGAGTTTTTAAAGGGAGTTTTTACTAGAATTATCTTGTGTTTTTTATTATTCATTAATCAAATTATCCCATTTTGGTTTTAGTAATGGATGAAATCACAATGAATCAATTTAATAGTGGATTCAATGGATAATAATGAGACTATCCCAATAAGAAACCTAATGGGATAATAGATTGAGTGAGAAACCATGTGTTATTTAAAAGTATATATCATAATTTTTTGTTAACATCAGGGAATTAGTTGATTTTCCAAAAACTCCAAAGAAGATACTGATGTAATCTCGTATATTTTTAAGTGGTGAAGATGGTAAAGGAATGAAGATTTATTCTCCATTATTTAAAAAATGTGGGAAGAGAAACCTTGTGGTATATATTGAAGTAGTGGGATGATATATGATTTTTGAATAAGGAGGGAATCAGGAGACAAGATGTTGAGGATGAAAAAAAGAGTTCAGTTAACATGGTGGGAAAATATAATGTTATCTTTAGGGATCCACTAGTAATTAGATATTTTAGAGGGGATAAATTTTGTAATTTTAAGAACTTCTGCAATAATATAAGGTATTAACATGAAAATAAACACCAACAAACTTATAGACCATTGTAATAAATAAAATTCTTTGAAATAACTACTATTGAAGTTGATATTGATAATTAAGTGGGTTTAGGTACACATATTCTTCACTCTAGAATTGTGGATGTATTATATCGTGTATGTTTTCACTATCTATTAATCGTTTAAATAAAAACAAACTCAAGGGTGTTATAATTATATTTATTGTATACGAATCTCCTCTAAAGATTGTGTGATTATGATTCATGAAAATATTATTATCAATCCTTATGGAATGACTTATTATAAGTAGAAAATATATATTTTCAATGTCTAAAAGGTCGATATATCTCTAAAATTTATATCTTAATTCATATATATCTTTTATAATCCATCATATATGTTTCATAGTAGGTAATAATTAAAAAAATTAAGATTAATTATATTTAAGGAACGATATTTTAACACTGCATGATTTGACTAGATAATTTTTCATTAAATAAAAAAAAATTGAATTAGTTAATTCACAGATAACATCAAACAAAAACATGCCACAACAATATAGATTAGTATTATTAATAAAAATTAAGAAAAACAAAACCTATAGTAAATCATTTTTTAAATAAGTTATAACTGAATAAAAATAGGTTAATGATGTTTGAAAGCAACATTTTTCAATAAAAGCAGTTTTCCATTATATATTGTATTTTATATTATTATTTAAATTTATGAATATTAGAGTTTAAATTTTACCACATTAAATTAGTTTTGGAACACAGAATAATAATATTATATACAGATATGTTTTTAGATTTTTCTGTAATAATTTGTTTTATGGTTAATAATGAAAAATAAATATTTTTCTAAAATAGTCAATTTTATGACACTATAATTACAAAATAATAATAGAAATGTTCTTGAAAAATTAAAATAACACAATATATATAATTATAAATTAAAATAAATAATTTTATAAATAATTTTTTTTAATTATAAAACCCAAGTTTAACATTTGGGGAAACAAACTAATATTTTAACCAAAAAAATATTTTTATTCTGTAAGATAAAAAATAAGTATTCATCACTTGTATAAATTTTATCCAAAAAAGTTACTTCATATTTTATATCATCACATTCCTATTTTTTTAGAAATATTATTTCATTTTTTTCTAAAAAATAAGATTACAAGGATTTATGATTATTTCCACAATAACGAAAAAACTGTTATTTTCAATGAATTGTTTTGATAACATTATGTAATATATATCTTATAAAATTCAATAATATTTTATAAAAAGTGACTTAACATAATTTTTAAATGAATTAATATATATATTAACAGCCATTCATTTGGTAATCAATTGAAAATAATATTAACGACACTTAATCTTTAAAACTAAATTTTTTGTACAAAATAAATTATATATATATATTAAATGAATTAATTTTAAAGATAAAATTATCATTTTTTGATGTTAAATTTTATTAAATAGAGGCTATATTTAGTTTCATCATATCCAAATTTGATAATATGTGTTCTCTAATTTATTTTTGTAAAATATAATTTTCCTAATAAATAACTATTTACCACAGTAAAAATCAAAATGGTAAAGTGTAAAATTATAATAGCAATTTAATAAAAACATGTTTGTAACATGTTTTAAAATAAATTACATTGTATTTCCCAATCCCATTCCCATATAACACTCATTTATATACCAATTTAGGATCCATTGACCCTTGAATATTATCACGAAATCATTGAGATCTAATGAGTGTTTAGAAAATACAATTTCCCACATCTTATAGAAGTTACTTATCAACACAACATAAAGATAAATTTGTGTTTAAATTTCATCGTGAAAAATATTCTTTGTTGACCTATACTATAATTATATTATACATACATAATTCCTGAGTTTGTAGAGGTTATAAAAAGAACTTCATTTCTAAAAAGGCATTAAAGAGAATGTTTATTCTCTACATGGGAGTCTTATATATTCAATATTTATATACCCCATATAATATTATATAGCTATGATTATATTATAACATTTTTACTATTAATATTTTTAATTTTATTTTACTAATGGAATATCACTCTTTTACCACCATAAATATCAATTAAAAAATGAAGAGGATGCCATTCGTTTGTGTGAACTACCACCTCCAAGAATGAGAGATAATGTTAGTCGTAAAATTTTTAAATGGATTTTATATAACATTTATTTAATGAAAAAATAAATTAAATATAAAATTTTTTATATTCTAAAATTATAAAACATTTTATTTTTTATACCCCTCATAATCTTTAGAAAATGGAGGTGTCAATTGTGTTCGTATGAACTACCACCTCAATAGAAAAACATATTTTGTTTTACCATTACCTTCATACATGGATGAATTTGAAAATTTATATAATTTATTAAACTAATATTTGTATAATTATTAATATTCTATAATGGTAATATTTTTCAATCTATAATTAATATTTATAACAAACCTCTCTAGAAAATATAACATCTCAAGGAACCTTTCATAATTTGTGTCCATTTTAAAAACCAAAAGAGCATTATTAATTTTTTTGTCAAAGTATTTTTTAATTAATACACCTCTTAAAATATTTTTATATTATTCTATTTTACAAATCTTTTGACCATGGTCATTATATTGAGGATGTTTCAAAAAACATGATCAAACAACCTCAAGTAACCAATTCAAGTGAAAGCAAGATAATAAATGAATGCCAAATGATAATAAATAAAGGTATAAAAATTACATATATAAGAGAAAAATTATTATTAAATTTTTTAATACACTCAATTTAATTTTTTTGGTTGTTAAGTTCATGCACAAAATGAATTGGGACCCAATGTAATGGCTTAATTTCGAAATTTTGTTTCATTGAGCTACAATTCATAAGAACCACTTGTTTTTTATGGTGAATTTATTGTAAATAGATTCATTTTTACTCTAAATTTATTGAAATATACAATATTTAAAAAAAATTCTCATGTTCTTCCTTCCATGGATTTTCAATTTGAATGATTATGAATTGTAAGGGTTTTATTAAACTGAACCCCCATTTCCTTGAGTTATTAGGTTTCATCATGAGCTTATTTCATAAATGATTGGTTTCTTGAACCCTAAGTTTTTATTTCATTGTAATTTATATTCCACTCTTTGAACATAAGTTTTTAAATTCACATATTTTTCCGTTATTAATATATTCCTAAAAAATACATCATTGTGGATAATAATTCCTACCAACTTTAACTATGGATTAACTTCCATGTCAATAATTTTCCTTCCCACTAATTTTATCCTTTTAATTGAAAACATAATTATATTTTATCACATTTTAACATAATGTTTAAATTCTTATCACTCAAAAATAATTTTTAATTGTACTTATAACAATGTGGATTTCAATAAAGGTGTTTTAAAACCTAAATGGTGATACTTCGAACCACTATTTTTATTTTTTTAATAACATGTTCCCTTTATTTTTATACCTTTTATTAAATATTATTTTCATTTATTAATATCTTATTCTATATATATTTTCCTTTTATATGTACCTAGATTAATTTACCTTTATTTTCTGAATAATACACGTTTTATATTCCCTATACAACTCAATTTTAAAGTAACATGATTTATGGGAACTTCCTTATTTATTATTTCTTGTCTAATTCCACACCCACCAAATTTTTTATTCATGAATATTTATTTTAACCATCATTATTTTATGAAAAAACATCATAGTTTAATACTATTTTAATGGAAAATAAAAATCACGTTCCTTCCTTAAAGATCCAATTTTCAATTCAAAAGGCATCACCTGTGCGTTTCTTTGCTATTCTTTCTAATCCTTCACCCCTCCAATGAATGATTTAATATTAGAATTAAATGTTCAATACATGTGATTGATTATTATAATATGGCCATAAAAATCATTAAATTCATTGTTCTAATGGGAATGCATAAGATATATCCTTCCATTATTCTTTCAAACAAGATTATTAATCCCACTTCATTCTCCTTCATTTTATCCCGTTTATGATTAATGTATGGTTTCTTTTACTCTTTTGCAATAAATGTTCAGGAGCATGTTATAAATATAAATGGGGAACCTAATAAGTGATATAATTAATTTGCTAATGTTTCCATCTCATGTAATACAATGTTTGTGGGATTTTCATTTAGACTAAGCACACTATGTTATGTTGTCTTGGTGGTAAGCCTTGACCATTGTGAAGGGGAAATTAGCCTAAGAACACTATGTTATGTTGTCTTATTGATATGGAACCCCATTCGTTTGTTTTCTCAACTCCCTTCTACTCCTAGGGAATTCGTGGCCCTTCGGTTGCGATGGCTCTCCCCACTTTCCCCTTCTCTTCGACTTTAATTCTCTCAGGCCTTCTTCTTCTTTCTCATTTCATACTCCATTCTGGAAGATCTCCCTCTTATTTGATCTAGTGAAATATGCCATCGGATTTCCTCCTCGTTTATATTTGTTTTTTTGTTGTTTTTCATTTGTTAAGAAACTACTCATTTGGCCTCATCATGCTCTGATCTATGGTTCCCCTACACCTCTCTGTGTTGGATCTAGAGTGTTAGTTCAAAGAGATTTTGGGTTTTGTGTTATGATGGTTGATGAGTTTTCAGGAACATCAGGATTTAACTTTCTTCCACCATGATTTCTATGGTTTTTCATTGAATATAGTATCATTAAAAGATCTATCCCACTCAACCATAATCTTACCTCACATTACCTAGCACCTCCCCCAGTCTGATCTGGAGTGGTGGAATCTTTGAGGTTATGGGATGTGTGGTTCGGTGGTTACAGGTGCTCCCGACGCGTCATGTGGTAGTATTTTCATGTTTAGATGTTTATTTTCTTGTCAATTTTTAATTTATTTTCTTCCTTAATGAAATTGGTGATGATTTGTTGTTATTTTCAAAGTGAGATATTTATGTTTTATGATCACTCGGTGCTGAATTTGGATAGGGTTTTTGGTTTCGATGTTGTTTATTTCTGGGCAGTTCCAAATGTCAATGTTGACGATGAAAAAGAATTTGAAACGACGGTGAACAATGATGATTATTTCTAATGTGTTTTTTCATGTGAAGACGAGTCTGTCATTTTATGTTTATGAATTGATGGTTCACTTTCAAAGCTAATGATTTCTAGTGGGTCTCACCGGTGATGTTGATGTGACATGTGTTGACGGAAGTGATGTAGGTGGTGCATTGTTGATGATAGTAGTGACTGTATTATGGTGATTAGAATGGTGATGTGTTTATGGAGTTGGGGAGAGGTTCAGAGTGGTTTGGTCCTGTGAAGGTATGATGGTTTTCCTCCTTTTGAATATCAAATTTTGAATTATATTTTTTATAGCGACAATGTTGAACGGTTGACCATGTTTGGTTGGTGCACGTGATGGTGAACTCATATATTGATTTTGGTTGTTGATTGTGGTATGTTGTATTTAAATTTCATTATTAGAATGTTTTTAAGAAAATATGAAACAGTATTTAGGTCCCCAATTACCCATAAATTGGTTTTATAATAATACAAAAAATGTATTGTGTTGTCTGGGTGCTGAGACTTGACCATTACTTTTGAATTCATGTTTTATATTATTTATACATTTTTTATTTCATGATTTAATGATATCATTACCTTATATCATGTTTCCATTCTTATATAATACTTTTATATAATGTTACATGTTTGTTATTTTGAGAGTATATGTCCTTCCATTATGATTTATGTAAAGATATTAATTTTATATGTTATTTTTAATAATAAATTTCTCCCAAATCATGTTTTTTTATAATTTTATGATTTAACACTTAATGAAATGATAAATAATTTTCTAACATTGAGATTTTTTGAGTCAATAAGGTTTCCTTATGACTTTTCCATTCTTTCATGTTTTCAAAATCACAAAAACTCTATCATAAGGAAATTTTTTCTATTAGTTTTTTTTCTTCCCCAAGAAAATTTATCTTTACCATGTTTCTCATTGTTCATACATTTAGTCTCCTTCAATATAACTCTTTTTATTTCTATGTGAAAAATTTGGTTTCACAGTTAAAACCTCATAATTCTCTAAATAAATAATTATAGTGTATTCTGTTTTCAGGATTTGAATTCAGATTCTGAATTCTCTAAAATTATCACTCTGAATTCTCTGAAATTCAGACTCCAAATTCTCTAAAATTCAAACTCTGAATTATCTAAAATTTAGAATCTGAATACTATGAAATTCGGAATCCAAATTCTTTGAAATTCAGGTTCTGAATTGCTTAGAATTCATATTCTGAATTCCATAGAATTCAGGTTCTGAATTCTTTATAATTCAGACATCGAATTCCTTAGAATTCAGACTCTGAATTCCTCAGAATTCAGACTCTGAATTCCTTAGAATTCAGACACCAAATTCCATAGAATCCAGACTCCGAAATCTATAGAATTATGATTTCTAATTCCATAAATACAGAATCCGAATATGCTTCTAATATATACTCTGAAGGTTAACATTCATAGACTTCTAATTATATTTTTCCTTATACTCTGAAAAATTGAATTTGGTTGAGCAACCATATTTTACATACTCATGTTGGAGTTATAAAATGATATCATGCATTATGTTACAAAATAACTGTTGTTTGAGTGACACTTGTATAGGTCTCTCCAAAATTCAAGGAAAATATGAATGTTGGAGGGGGAAGATGACTGTTGAATATGTTCCTATAAATAAGAGCTCATTTTAATGATCTCAAAACATATTAAATATTCTACAACTCTAGAGATTACATGCCTAAGTGATTTCTAGAGAGACACTTTCATGCTTTGTCAGTACTGAACATCTTGTTCAGAATTTCATCATGTGACTCCAAATGTTGCTGAGTACATTCAAGGGCTTCCAGGGAAAAGAAGATAGAGCTGCCAACCACCTTGATGTTCGAGGGCTTTCAGGGATAGAAAGACAGACATCGATATTTGTATCAAGGTATTAACCTAGGGTGGGTAAGAAAGACATTCTTGAAAGTATAAATCAAGGGACCTTTATCCAAAGTTTTTGGATACCCTACTCTTTGGGTTAAAAGTTATACTTCTTTTTACAAGTATTGTTTCATGTTTTTTTCCCCTGCATTTTGATTGATACAGAATATATAACTATCTTATACATTATTTTACTTGTATTCTCTGATTAGTATGATTGTATACGGTTTATGGTATAATACTTTTACATGTAAACTTTTCTTAAAATTCATTTCTGGAACCATATTTCTGGAATCATGAAAGATTGTAGAACTATGTGGTCTTGTTAATTTACCTATTTTAACATTGTTAAAAATTACCATCTTTAAAAGTTCTAAAGTAATTTTTTAAATATACAATTCACCCCCACCCCTCTTGTATATTGAGCATCTACATCATTATTTCGATCCTACAATTTGTATCAGAGAAGGTCTCTGAAATATTTATATTCACATATAAGTTTTCTTGCTCAAGTTTTCCATCGTTCTATACTTTTCTTGATTTATTCATTTTTATTCTTGTTTACAAACTTTTATGACTAATAAGTTTGTGTGGAAATATTTTATTTGAGATGGTAGGAATGAATGTTGGTTCAATTGATAATCTTAATCATACTTGACCATCTATATTTGATGGGAATGATTATGAATATTGGAGAGATCGTATAATTACTTTTTTATTAACACGAGAGTGGAAAACTTTGTTATACTTACTAGACACTACAAGATTCTTGATAAGGAAGTCAAGACATATACTAATCAAGAAAAGTCATAATATCATCTAAACTTCAAGGTACACAATATATTGTTCTGCTCCATGAACAAGAATATATATATCCATATTTCTTCTTATGATGCTGAAAATTGGGTTTGGAAGAAGCTTGAAGTTACTCATTTTGGTACATCCAATGTTATTGAAACCAGTATAGCTATGGTTAGAGCTGAGTATCATAGTTTTTTCTTCCCTTATGGAGAACTAGTATGCAATTTAAAACAGAGATTCATAACTATTGTCAACAAATTACAATCTATGGGAGAAAAAGGTTTAGATAATGAGGAACTTGAGGAAAAGATTATAGACATCATGCCTAATGAGTGGCAATGAAAGAGAACTATTATTCATGAGAATAGGAAAATATCAAATATTACTCTTCATGAGCTTTTTGAAACTATTCTTTATCATGAGATTAGAATGAAATGAGATGGTGATAATGTTACGAAGAAGAATGGGAATGGGAAGTGTTTTCTTTTACAACTACCTCTAATCATATGAAATTGAAGAATCCTGAGAGAGTTACAAGATCTAAATCAAATAAGGCCACTATTTTATCTAAATTATGTGAAGTTTAACATTCTGAGATTGAAGTAGGAAATCTTTCTTGAAGGATGAATAAGATAGTTGGGAAGAAATAATTTCAGTATAGATATAAGAAAAAATAAATAAAGGACAAGAAAGACTATGATGTTACTTGTTATGGATGCAATAGAGTAGGGCATATAAAGCCAGATTGTCCTATTCTTAAGACAAAATATTGAAAGGAAAAGAATTATGAGAGTAATAGAAATAAGTAATTCAAAGATAAAGCTAACAATGTTTTGAAAGCCAATGACACATGGAGTGATAGTGGTGGAGAGGCTTCTGATGAATCCTCGGATTACGAATCTTATAGATAGAAGAATCTTGGTTTACATTCCAAGTTACCTATTTAAAATCATTATTTAATGGCCAAGCTACACAATACTGAATCCATCTCCAATGTATCATTGAATTCTAATTACAGTGATAGTATATATTATGAATCTTCAGATGAAGAATATTCTTCTGATGAAGATAATACTTTACCTACTTTTGAAGAAGTATATAGGTTTGTTATGATCCTTCAGAATGAAAATTCTAATGTCAAGAAAAATCTTAATAAGGAAAATTATAGGATTTATATTTATAATAAGGAAAAATCAAATCTTTCTAAAGATCTTGATAAGAAAATTTATGATTTTGAAAGTATTTCAAAAACACTTGAGGAAGTTAATTCTACGATGGATAAACTTTTTAAGGATTTAGAAAATATAATTTCTTTGAAAAATGTTATTGGTCCTAACTATAGTGGTAAAACTAATGTTTTGAAGATAATGACTTAGTAATTAGCCTAAAGTTAGATATATATTCCTTAAATAAGTGTTTGTCAAACTTTACATTAGGTAAGGAAAATTTTGATAAGATGTATTCCAAAATTTGACCTCTAAGGAATAGTTATGGTTTTAGTCATACTAGTTCAAAACTGATTTCTAGTAACAATTATTTTTTTCCTCAAAGTCCTCCATTCTGCATCAAGTGTCACTGTGGTGGGAATTTTGTGAAACAAATTCCTTAAACAAAACTCAGTCTTTACGATTTCATAAATCTTATTTTTCTAAGAAAATGTGGATTCCTAAAAATTTTCTTTCTGAAGTTTCTGGGTCCAAGAATGATTGGGGTATGGAAGTATAACTCTCTTTTTTTAGGAAAATAAAGATAGTACCAACAAAAATTCATGGCACATGGATAGTGGATGTTCCTGGCACATGAAAGGTAAAAAAATGCCTTTGAAAAGACTATCAAAACAAAAAGAGGAAATGTAACTTTTTGAGATAATGCTAAGGGAGAAATTATTGGTATAGGTAACATTGGACTTCATGGAAATAAATGGATTTTGATTGTTTTTTTTTCTTAAGGGACTTAAGAACAACCTCATTATCAAAATTCAATTATGTGATAAAGGTTACTTTCAGAATTTAAAAATGATATGTGCATAGTATAGAATTCCAAGGAAGAGTTTCTTCTTTCTCCTAACACGCAAGAGAATGTATACACACTAAACATAGAAGACCTTATGAGCCATGAATTGCCTTTCCTTGGTGCAATGGAAGATCATTCTTGGTTGTGGAATAGAAGGTTATGACACTATATCCTTAAGAACCTATGAAAACTCTCTAAGAAAAGTCTAGTTAAGGATATACCAGATCTTTGATTTGATTCTTCAAAATCTTGTGATCGTTGTCAATATGGAAAGAAACATAAATCATGTTTTAAATCAGTTGGTATGTCTTAACTACTAATGAATTACAATTGGTGCCTACAGATCTTTTTCTTCCAATAAAAACATGAATCATTGGAGGAAAATATTATGTATTTATCTTAGTTGATGATTACACTAGATTTACGTGGGTCTATTTTCTAGCAACGAAAACTGAAGTTTTTATCATATTTAAAAAGTTTTAGAGAACAAGTTAAAAATGAGGAAAACCATCCTCTGATAACTATCCATAGTGATCATGGTGGAGAATTTCAAAATTCTGATTTTGAAACCTTTTTTAGTAGAAAAGGCATTACTCATAACTTCTCAGCACCCAGAACACCTCAACAAAATTGTGTTATTGAAAGAAGAAATTGAATTCATCAAGAGATAACAAGAACCATGTTGAGTGAATATTTAGTAGCCAACGATTTTTGTTCTGAATCTATAAGTACTGCTTTCTATACTATAAATCGTGTTTTGATTAGACGTTTTCTTAATAAAACTCTCAATGGGTTATGAAATGGAAGAAAACCTAGACTTTCCTAATTCATGTTTTTTGGTTGTAAGGTATTCATTCTGAATAGTAAATATCATCTACACAAATTCACATCATAATCTGATTAATGAATTTTCTTAGGCTACTCCACAACTTCTATGGCTTATAGTGATTTCAATTAAAACACTTTTACTATTGAATAAATAGTACAAGTGGAATTTGATGAAACTGATCGTTCTGTTTTTAAACAACCTCAACCTATATCCTTCTATTTGTTTTCAAAAATTGATTATCAACCCTTGATAGTAGATACTTCTGATAAGGAAAATGTCCAAGAAAATGTTTCTGAATCATTTACCCTGGAATACTTCCTACCCTATGTTGATGAACATGTTTTACAAAACACAAATTAGTTGTTTATAAAGAATTATCCCAGTGATGATATCATTGGAGATGTAAATCAACCAGTAAGGACTATAGGTTCCTTGAGAAATGAAGTAAATCATCTGGAATTTTTTTCCCAATTAGAAACATAAAGCACTGATAAAGCTTTAAGTTATGATAATTGGATAAAATATATGCATGTTGAGCTTAATGAATTCAAAAGGAATAATGTCTTGACCTTGTATGAAAGACCTAAGGAGAATTCTGTTATTTTAGTAAAATGGGTCTTCATAAATAAATGTGATGAAAATGGAATCATTGTAAGAAATAAATCTAGATTGGTTTCCAAAGTCTATAATCAAGAAGAAGGAATATACTATGAAAATCCTTTGATCCAGTTTCTAGACTTGAATCTATTCGTATTCAACTTTCCATTGCAGCATTCTTTAATTTCATGCTTTTTCAAATGGATGTTAAATGTTCTTTTCTATAATGTGTCTGTTCAAGAGGATGTTTTTGTTGAAAAAATTCTTATTTTGAAGATAAAAAACATCCAGAAAATGTTTTCAAATATACCAAAGCTTTTTATGGACATAAATAATCCCCAAGAGCCTGGTGTGATAGAATTACAGGGTTTTTGTTTCAAAGCAATTATGTTAATGGAAATTCTGATCCAACCCTTTTTATAAAGAAATATAAGAAAAAAATTTAATTGTTCAAATTTATGTTGATGTAATTATATTTGGTTCAACTCACGGTCATTAACTGATTCCTTTTTGAATTTAATGAAATCTGAGTTCGAAATGAGAATAATGGGCGAGTTAACATTTTTCCTTGGTTTTCAAATTTCACAAAATCAAGAAGGAATATATATATATATTCCAACATAAGTATATGAAAGATCTTCTTAAAAATTATGGATATAAAAAATCTAAGAGTATAATTACTCCCATTAGTACCTCAAATTCACTTGATCTTGATGAAACCGAGAAACCAGTAGATCAAACATCATTTTGATGTATGATAGGAAGTCTACTTTACTTGACTACTTGTCATCCAGACTTAATGTTTTCTGTATTCTTATGTCCAAGATATCAATCCAAACCTATGGAATCTCATTTAAAGGTAGTGAAAATAATTTTTCGCTATATAAATGGAACCATGGTTCTAGGACTCTTTTATACCTTTGGAAATTATTTTGTTTTTAAATGTTTTTCTGATGCTGACTTTGGTGGATGTAGAATAGATAGGAAAAGTACATTCAGAACTTTTAATTTATTAGGAGATTCATTGGTTTCTTGGTCATGAAAAAAGAGACACTTAATAGCACTTTCCACTAAAGATGCTGAATATGTAGCAGTTGGAAGTTGTTGTGATCATGTTTTGTGGAACCAACACACACTCAGAGAATATAGTATGAGTTTTACACACAAAAAATATTTTTTGATAATACTAGTGCCATTTCCTTATGGGAAAACCATACACATCACTCTCATGCAAAACACATATATATTTGGCATCACTTTCATAAGGATCTCACACAAAAAGCATATATCATTCTTCAATTTATCAGAACGTACGATCAACATGCTGATATTTTCACAAAATCATTACCATCTAATAGATTGGAATACATAAAACAGAAGTTAGGAATGATAACCATAAGTTAATATTCTTTATTAACGTCTTGTTGAAACCTATATCCTTAAAGTAAAAATATTTTTTTAATAGGGGGAGTATATCTGCTTGTAAGTTAGAATGATAATTTTTCATAATGATAATTTTTTGTAATGAAATCATTTTTTCAGAATAGAAATTTTATATAATTAAAAATTTTCTTTATGGAAATCAATCATAGATTTAAATTTTCATAGTCTAAATTTTTTTTTGTCAATTTTTTTCGTAGTAAAAATTTTTCATATTCAAATTTTTGTTGATTAAATTTTTTTTTCTAAATATACGTCAAGAAGAATCTTCATCATTACAAATAATTTCTCTAAGAAATCCAAAAGGAATTATTTCATTCCCTATGTTTTCGTAATCATCCATTTTACTTTTTGGTATTTCATTATGTTTTAAGAAAAAAATTTCATATTCATTTTTTTAATCCAATTGTTTTTTCTAAAAACCTCAAGAGATCGGATATGACCAAATTTCCTTCTGCGATAAGCTTTTGAACCGTCATATCTTCTCATGTTTCTATCAACAGTTGGATCAATATGGGAAGCTGATATGTCACTTATATTGCCTATATAATGCACCCCTAATGGTTTTCCCACATAGAATTCATGCTTTTGCTTGCTGAAGCTCTGCCATTTCAACATAAGGATGTTTTGGATCTCCATGGTTTCCTTAGTTC
This sequence comes from Viscum album, assembly GCA_963277665.1. Lineage (NCBI taxonomy): Eukaryota > Viridiplantae > Streptophyta > Magnoliopsida > Santalales > Viscaceae > Viscum > Viscum album. The sequence goes on along the minus strand of OY728153.1, from coordinate 282,151,502 downwards.
CGGATGTCTGCTGAAGCCTCCTCTCAAAAGAAAATGCCATCCGTAATGGAAAAATTTGAATGGAAGATTTACAGAGAAAGGTTGGTTCATCCGAATTTATTTTCTAAGTATGATACCATTATCTCTATGCATTTCAAGTTAAATGGGTGTGGGAGTGTTTTCATATTGAAACCGAAAGCACATGATCTGGTGTATCTAGAGTTGCTAGTTTAATTCTACAAGACTGTAAGATTTTTCAATGAAGTAGGAAGAGATATGTTTTCTTTCAAGAGTTACAGGAAGAAATATTCTCTTTCTTATAGCAAGGAATCCAGCCTGATTGGTAATCCTAATAATGGTGAAACTGAGTTCTATACTCACAAACAACCCGATGTATCAAGTTCCTTTGATAAGGAAAAAAGAACTATCGTGTCATGGTCTTTCAGAGGTGATGAATCAGAAGATAGAACATCTATCTACAGATAGTTGGATTCTTGAGTTGTGGGTTCAAGGTTTTGTCATACCGAGAAAAGGAGATAAGGATACTCTAAATAAGGGTGATTTGTAAATATTGGATTTCATGGTGAACCTCAAAAGGATTAACCTTCTCAAGTATATCTTGGTTTCGATTGAAAATATCAAGAATGATAATTTGATGCCACATATTATCATATATCTATCCATTCTATCAATGATCATTGTTCTTTGTCTTTAGTCCAACAATATTTCATACATTTCCAATCCGAGTAACTCTACGGTGATGCTGATAAGTGATGATACTCTTAAGTGGATGAATATTGGCTTTAATAGTCAATCTGGAGAATTTTACGATCTTTCAAGAAAAGGAATTTGATGCCTTAACAATGAAACAAGAAGCAGCTGAGACATCTAAGATGGGTGTAAGGAATAGGAAAGACAAAGATCCAGAAGAGAATAAAAAACCCCGGTGCCTAAGGAAACTCAATCCACACCTCCAAATCCAAAGAAGAATAAAGTATATCTTGATGATGTAATGGCTAAGTGAAGAGAAGATAAGAAGAATAGGAAGGAAGGGGAGATTATGTTTGTCCTAGACCCTTCTGAGGAAAAGGAGTTGAAAGAAATGGTTTTTGAAGATCTTGAGAAGCAAAAAAAAGAGAAGAAGAAGAAGAAGAAGATGTTGGAAGCTGAGATAGTCGAATACCTTCTCAAGGAAACCGAGAATGCTTCTGAACTAGTTCAGGTATCAGAGTATTTTCTTCAATAATATCTTCCCAAGACTCTGGGAAACAAGTTTGTAATTCTAAAAAACATCAAGAATTAGTAGTTGAAGAATATGAAGTATAAGAAGAAGTAGACGAAGGTAGTAGTGATACTGATGATATGTTAAAGTAGGTAGAGGAATATCATGAGAAAAAAATCCCTTCTATGAAATTATCATTCCGAACCACTCAATCCAAATCGTACAAGCTTGTAACTCCTAGGAAGGATGAAAAGAATGGTGAAGATGATGTAAATAAACTATCTAGCAACGAAATCATCAATAAATATTTCATTCACTCAGAAGATGTAATGGTAGGAGCCAAGATGGAAGAAGTTGATGAAGACAAAATAGTTTAGCTATTAGATAGCGAACATGAATATCCTTATCAACAAGAAGTCATTCCGAAGGATGATAAGGGAAACAGGTGGTTGTGGATACACCTATCAAAGCTGTGGTAAAGAAGAAAGAAGTGGGTGGTTCATCGAAGAGAAAAGTCATTGAATTAGAAAAGGAATCCTCACCAACCAAAGTCTTTGATTCAGAATCGTCTTCTCTTGGTCATGACATTGTAGTTTAGTCTTGGAAAAAAAAATTGGGTCTATTAGAATATTTCCCAGTATAGACTTGAGATTCTAGATGCTTCAGAATTCATTATATCAAAAATCAGATTCAGTATCCACGGTGATGGATAAGTGTGTCAAACTCGAGGTAGACTTCATGAGTTTTCTCATTAGCTATGAGGCTCAAAAAATATCTTGTATGAACATGAAAAGTTGTTCAAGGAAGACAATAGATGATATGGGAGTCTTTTATGATTTTCAAGAAAGTGTCAAGGATTCTTTTGATACCTAATATGTGAAGATCAAGGATATCGATAATAGTATTGAGGAAAATATTATTCTAGAATAGAATTTTCAGAATAAATAATTGAAATATCTGAATGGGAAATTGAATTCTGTTTCTTGGAGTTGGAAGAGATGATGGGATCTCAGAATTGAGATAGAATAGAATCTTGTTATGATGGAAGTATTCTTGAAGGCTCAGACAGAATCTCTTAAGGCTTATGATGAGAAAATTAAATACTTAGAGAACAAAATAGAAGAATATGATCAGTTTCTCAAACATACAAAAGAGTATCACATGGATCTCATGAAGCCGAAGACTATTGTGAAAAAGATGATGCCAAAGGAGAAGGAAGGATATTCTTTTATAAATATGATCTTTTTTTGTATTTTCCTGTTGTAAAAATTATTTTCATCCTAATTAAATTATAATTTCTCTTCATATTTTTTGGTTCTTTAGTACTAATATATCAGGTACTATATTTTCTTTTCATTCCATGTATGTATTTTGGAAAATCTCAAAGGGGGAGAAAGAAAAGTCAAAAAAGAATACTTAGTAAAGAAGGAATTTCCTTATGTGAGGGGGAGTTCATCTATGGGGGATTTTTCATCATTATGTATTTCATATACAAGAAAATGGAAAATCTCATCTAGGAAATTCATAATATGATCCATAGTGTTTCCAAAGCCTAATGGGGAGTAAGTCATATTCACATTCGTAAATATGTAAAGGGTGGCATGTTTTTCTTTAAAATCCCAAAAAAATTATATGTTTTTATATTCTTTTTTATAAGGATGATCATGATGTCTAAAATGTGTAAGATTTTTGAGTCAATGAGGTTTCCTTATGACTTTTCCATTCCTTCATATTTTGAAAATCAAAAAAACTCTATCTTAAGGAATATTTCTTTTTCGATAATATTTATATTGATAAGGAAAATATTCCTTCCCCATGAAAAATTTATCCTTACCATGTTTTTCATTCTTCATATTTTTAGTCTCCCTAAAACTACATCTTTTTATTCCTAAGTTAAAAATTTGGTTTCACATATAAATACTCAAAATTGTATAATTACTAAGATATAGAGTATTCTCTTTTTAGGATTATAATTTAGAGTCTGAATTCTCTGAAATTCATACTCAGAATTCTCTGAAATTTCGAATCCAAATTCTCTGAAACTCAAGTTCCAAATTCCTTTGAACTCAGATTATGAATTCCTTAGATTTCCGTCTTCGAATTATTTATAATTATGTTTATGAATTCTATAGAATTTGGACATCGAATTCCTCAGAATTCATGCTCTAAATTCCTCAGAATTCAGGCTCTGAATTCCTCAGAATTCCGACTCTGAATTCCTCCGAATTTCGACTCTCAATTCCATAGAATTCAGACTCTGAATTTTTCAGAATTTAGACTCTGAATTACATAGAATTAAGACTCCAAAATCTATAGAATTAATATTCTGAATTGCTTGAAAACCGAATCCTAATATCCTTGTAATATAGACTTCAGTGGTTAACTTTCTTAAAATTTTAATTGTGTTTTTCCTTAGACTTTTAAAATTTTAATTTGGTTGAGAGACCATATTTTAATTACTCTTTATTGCATTATAAAAATCTCTCATGCTTTCTTTTACTAACTACCCATTGTTTTATTGACACGTTTATAGGTCCCTCCAAAATTCAAGGAAAAATATGATCATTGGTGGAGGAAGTAGACCGTTGAAGATGTGCCTATAAATAAGAGCTAATTTGGACAAGCTCACAATATGTTAACTTTTCTACACCTCTAGAGATTACATGCTGAAGTTATTTTTAGAGGGAGACATTAATGATTTGTGTGTACTAAACATCTTGATCTGAATTTCTTCGTGAGACTCTGAATGTTTCGGAGTACATTCGAGGACTTCTGGGAATAAGAAGACAGAGGTGATGATTACCAAGAAATTCAAGGGCTTATGGGGATAACAAGAAAGACTCTGATATTCGTATCGAGGGCTTACCCTAGTTTGTGTAAGACATAATTTCTTGAAATTATAAATCAAGGGACCTTTATCCATGGTATTTAGATACCCTAAACTTTGGGTTAAATGATTTACTACTTCTTACTTGTATTGTTTCAAGTGTGTTTTCTGCCGAATTTAGATTGATAATGAATGTATAACTATCTTATACTTTTTTTTACTTGTATACACTAATTAGTAATATCCTATACGCTTTGAGGTAGAATCTTTGTCCTTATAAACATTTCATAAGATTCATTTCAAGATCCATATTTCCGGAATCAAGCACGTTTGTAGAACTAAGAGCTCTTATGAATTTACTTTGTTTAACTTTGTTAAACAATACCATTTTTAGAAGTTCAAAAGAGATTTTTTAAAGTATTCAATTCACCCCCCTCTTGTATATTGAGCATCCACATCGTTATTTTGATCCTATAATATTTTTATCTGTCCCCTTTATTAGGTTTCACTTCCCTATGTTTTGAAAATATTTATAACATATAGGATGTCTATAAGGGGGTTTCTAAGAGTTATATACTTATAAATGATCATATTTTTACTAAAATATGTTCCCTATGTATCTGGTACTCAATGACAGTAGACTAAAATGTTCTCTAAGTATTGTGAGATTATTATGAGATATAATGACTAAATTAATGATACAAAATAAAGATATGTTTAACATCGGTAGTTATACATGATTCCAAGGTTTCCATGCAAGTTTATTGTTGAATTTTTTAAGATTTATCAGTGCTAGAAACTATAACTATTTAATTATGTGGTATTTAGTATAATTTTTCAAAAATATTTTTATATTTATCAATGCCAAAAAAAGTGAAGATATAAGTATCATTTATCAGTTCTTTTTAAGAGATGATAAAAAACTGGATTTTAATGGAACTTGAAACATAAATTATATTTTAGCACTAATAAAAATGATTTTCCGTGCTTTTAAAATAATAATCAATAGCAGCGTTTCTTAAGGGTTCAAGATGTTAAACTATTTAGTTATGATTAAATATATTTATTCTTTGGAATAACAAAATTAATCTTACATTATCTTTTGCGCCTTAACAAAGTGCACTCTAAAGGGGCCGTTAATTATGAGAACTGTAGGTTGTGATGGATTTATCCCCAAAACATGAAAATAAATGTACAGAAAAAATTTGTTAACAATGTGTACTAAAATTGTGAGTAAATAAATAGAATTATTGTGTGAGAATTTGTGTGACCATTTTTCTAGATAATGGAGGTTGATTGAGTTTTATTTTTATAATAATGAATTGTAATTATTAATATTAGTTAAATGTGCAATAATGAAATTTTGAAATAAATAATCATGTGATATGTTTAATCCCCTTTTGAAGGGTGGAAAATTAGTATAATTTCATTAATGTTTTCTTAACAATTCTGGAAATTTTTTTAATGTTCCAAGAAATATTATCCTTAATTATACATTGTGTGATGTCTCTTGTGATTAATTATAATGTTTTCTGTTTGATAACAATTTTTTTTGAGAATTAATGAATATAAAAATTATATGAGTATCACTGAATATGCAATTAAAATATTGAATTAATTCGTGAATTTGCTGACATTTTTTATTATTTATATTATTAAAAATTAAATTATATATATGAATTCATATTTTAATAATTAAATATATTTGTTAGTAAATAAATTATATATATATACATATTAGTTCATAGTTTTATTTGAATTAATTTTAATATTTTATTATATACAAATTTTTAATAAAAATAACAGTAAAATATATATTTTTATAATATATAAACATATATATTTTTTACATAGTATTTAAGATATATATTAAGTAATTTAATATTTATTTTGTTTTTTATTCATATATTGTTTCTCATTAAATTATTTTTCTAAAAAAATTATCTTTTCATGATTTTTTTTTCATTTACAAAAGTTTGTTGTATAGAGTGACATATCCTTCTATGATTCTTCCACGCATTAACTATAAAAATGTAGCATAGATTCCCAAAAGAGTGTGAGTGGATCAACCAGGGATTTCACAAGTAGATAGAGATCATCCATGAAGTGAAATGAGATCACCAATGCTAGGGTGATGAACTACCATGAGAATAATGCTTCCACATTATAGGTTGATCATTCCACTACTCTCATCAAACCATCTACATGTACATGTCATCCATATGCACCATCTTCCATGCCATACAACCCCTATTAGACAACCCTCCAATATTGAGGTAACCTGATAATTTTGTATATAAATATTACATCATTTTATATGAATCATAAATACATATCATAATTATACACACCCAAAAATTGTAAAGGTTTAGTTTATTTATATGTTATATACATTATCAACATTTTTCATTAATGATCATGAACATCTCCCACAATGTTATTATCACACATTACCCTTCATGGTCATATCATACCTACAAATTTCTTCATAACCTTTAGAGAAGGAAACATAAGAAAGTGTGAGATTATATTATTAGTCATCATAAAGGTAACACCCTAATATTTTATCATATATTTATCTTCAAATAAAATTAATCTCTTTGATATCTTGTGATACACACAAACTAAACCCGAAATGAACCGTAATATAGTATATTGTTATAAGCCAATTATTAAATTTGTGGAATGAATTGGAATCTACATATTTTTAAAATTATGTAAAATGGTTTTAGATAAATCAAATATTGTGATAAATAAGTAGACAATTTTTAGTACAGTTTTATATGCTTCAAAAATATATTTTCCCTCCAAATTGATGTTTATTTATTTATGGGAAAAAATAATGAAATTAAATTCTGAAACATTTAGAAAATTTATTTGAAATAATTAAATTCATTTTTGAAATCATTATGTGAGAATTATCTTAGATTGTTATTTTTATAATTTTCTAGAAAGGAAAATTTTCGATTAATAGTGAAAAATATGGATTTTTTTGTGAAAGTGTCTTTTTATAAATCATTTTAAGGGTAATATTTTTATTTAAAATATTAATGAATTTTTAATTATTTCAATTGTATTCCTAATATTCAAATTTAGGTCATTGGAATAAATTTTAAGAAGAATATTGATATAAAAATATTTTATACTTAAGGTAATATTTTTTGTAAAATAAATTTTAGTTACTTTTATAGGATTAATTTTTTTTAAAATTATACAACTTATATGAATTGAATTTGATAAAATAAATTCCATATTTTAAATAATTTTAATTAATTTTTTTTCCATTTTAACTGAATTTTGTTTTAAAATGAATAGTAAAAATATTAAAAATTTGGTATTGTAATTAGGGTGAAAACGGGTTTACCAGAGAGTTAAACCAGTATATAAGGGTATGTTTTCCAATTATACTTGAATAATACAAGTTTATTTAGGTATATATACCTTATCCTATATAAAATTTTAATATCTATCCATTTGGATGTATTTTAATTTAAGACGACTTTATTATATTTTAATTTTGTAAGAAATTCCATGTTTGTCAACTCCCCAACATATAAAAGGATGCCCCACATTTCAATTATTCACACTACATTGAGCCATATACCCAGAAAAAACCCTAAAATATTATATTTTAAACTTCTCTATCCATGAATTAAAGATTCTATTTTCTTAAAAGGATATTTCAAGGGTCCATAATAATGAATAAAAAACTGGCCTACAGAAGAAGAGGCAATCATGCTATCTGACCTCATTCAAATTATTTATTATTATAACTCCACCAATTATATGGTATTTACCAAAAATTTAAAATTATTTATCCTAAATATAATTAAATTTTATTATGATTATTTGACCACTAATATCCACCCTCTATTTAAACAAATGGGAAGTGATGTTTTGCTTGTGCGCCTCCATATAAATATACAATTTGGTTTCCACCACCAACATTCATGGATTGTTATTATTTTGGGAAGATAGTTTAATAATACATTTTTTATGTAATTATGATTATATTATTATAATGTCATATTTACTTTATTACCTTCTAATTCATTGGAAAATGATAACAGCACTCGTGCATTTGTGTGGACTACCGCCTCCACAAAACGATGTGATTAATTTTTCATTTACTATTTACATAGATAGTAATAAAGATATATTAAATGAATATATTTTAAATATATTATATAATAAGAATTTTTTATATGTGAATTATTATTTACCTTATTTTCATTCTGTATGTCGGAATGTGAAATCAACATTCATACATACGTACAGCCTACCATCTCCATGAACGGTGTAATTCATTTATATATATATAATTTTTATGGATGAATATAAATATAAATTGAATATATAAAATATTTATTTCATTATTGAAATTATTTACATAAAGAACCTTGATCAAAGTACATTAATTGTAACTACCGAACTGAGATTCTCATGAAAAATAATACAGTTAGTGCTCTGAAATGACGATTTCCATATGAAATTATTTATATATGGGTATTAAAATGTTATAAATTGATCACATATAAAATTATATTTATCTGAATTATTATTTTATATAATGAAAATACATTTAAATTTATTATACATATAGATAGAGCTCTATCAAAATAATTAGAACTCAAGGTAAGATATTTTCATCTCACGTATATTTTCTATGAGACACATGGCATATTCTCTACTCACATATTTTATATGGTGTATATACTTCCAATTAAATAATTTTATTATGATTCTCTTGAAATATTAATTGATTTACATAACCATATTATTTTATCTCTTCCACAAGGTTCTAATTCAAATGTTTCTAAAGTGATAAGAGATTTATGATACAATTTCACTGTTTATTGGGATTGTTTATAATCAAGTTTCTGATGATGAAATTTTATGATCTATCTCTAAATAATCACATAAATATTCTTTTAATATTGTTAATTTTTAATATTATATTTTTTCATTTCATTTTACTCTCTGTATGTAATTAAGATAATGAAATATTTTTTTAATGAAAACTGGATTTTTTTTTCTCTTCGGTCAAAATACATTTACTTTCATATCAATGATTTCTATAATGTTTTCAAGAATGTTTTACTAATATAAAAAGATAATTTAAATTGATTTTTTACCATATTTGGAATTTTGTTTAGAAAAATTAATCTTCTTTTCATTTTATGAATGAAACATTTTCGACTTTTTTATTGAAAATGTGAAAGAAATATTTTCTTATATGAACTAGATAAACATCAATTCCCACCATAATGATTGAACAATTCATAGATACTACCTTTTCATGTTTCCAGGGTTATTTTTAATAAAATTGTTTTCCATAATTTTTTGAAATTTTAAATATTTTAAACAACTGATCTCAAATAGAAAAGGGTATTTTCCTTATGAAATATTCCTAGAGATCCTTAAAATTATTTTCATTAATGATAAAATCCACTGATGTTTCTTATTCTTTACTGGATATATGATCCAATGAAACCATATTTATTATTTATCAAGTTGGTTTATTATTATGATAATTATATATTTATAAAACCCATTTATATTCCTTGGGTTATGCTATGAGGAATTTTTGAAATGACTATGAAATAAAATTATTTTTTACAGGTGATGATATATGATAAATGTTGTATGATCTTATAGAAAAATTTGAATGAATTAAGATTATGTGATGAGTGTAACTATAATTATATATTCCTCTAATTAATTGGCTAAAAATATATACCTCATGAGATAATAAGGACTAGAATGGATAGTGAGCCTAGTTCAGTGTGGGACCCTTTCCACTTTGATATTCATAGAAGTGAACTTTGAATAAGGACATTATTGAATGGGGAGTGAACCCAATACACACTAATAGTATTGGAAACTAGACTTTTCTATGATAATTATTTTCTATGATTATGTGTATACTAGAAATTTCTGTATTATTATAATTTTTTTATTTCATGGATCTTGTTATTTAATTCTATTTTGATTCATGTTTTATAAATTTCTAAGCTTAATTTAATGACTCGAGAATATGATATTTGAAATTCAGGGTATGGTTTTAAAATGTTAATTTCATGTTATCATTACCTTATAATAATTTTATGATTTAGTGATAATTGAAATCTCCCTTTAATACACTGAGTGTACATATGAGGTCACCCTTTCTTATGTTTCCTTTCCCCAGTTTATAAAGAAAGGTTTTAGGTATGATATGTCTAAGAATTAGTCTAATTATGAAGAAATTAGTGATATATGATATGGATATCTTAAGGAAAAGTTGTTTATGAATCCCTGGTTCAAAAGTTAGTAGACATATACAATTAATCATGGATTTTATTATTATGTATTGAATATTCATATAATAAGATGTGATATTTATATATGAAAAATTATGGGTCGCTATAGTTGGAATCAGAGAAGGTTTAGTTACATTTGGAAACTAAGATGATAAAAAATTACTGAGAAACCTTAGGATGATCCAATATAGTGGGAAACAACCAATATTATGATACAGAAATGACTGTGATTTTCTAAGAAAAATATACCTATTATGATTCTATAAGTAGACATAATATTTGGTATAGAATCCTCTATGGGTAATAACCATAAAAATATTTGGTTGAGTATATCCCATCAGTAATTTTGTTGAATGTGGATTATTTCCTAATTTTGCACCTATTTTGACACTGTTGTGGGATTTTATTAAGTTATTTATGATTTTATTTATAAACTATTATAAAGGATTTAAATAGATAATGACCATGTATGACATAGTTTAAAATTAAGTTCTAATATATTGAAAAGAACATGTCAATATTTTGAACTCCTGTTAATGTTTTTTCATGGTTATTCACTCTGATTAATGATGATTAATGGCCATACTAGCCATTTTTGTTTTAGTAATGGATTTAATATAGATTGATAGAGTTGATGGTGTTACAAGTATGATGAATTATTTAATTATCATATTTGTTTTAGTCATTTGAATTAGTTTATATCATGAAACATATCATGGGATATTCATTTATAACCACAAATATTTTATGTTAAATTAGCAGTGAAAACACCTAATTTAATGATTTTCACATCTAAAGTTTGAAATTGTTCTTATATTTATTATTATGGGAATTTTCTTCCAACATATCTTATTGTTCTCACCCTAGTTGAATTTGATGTTATTTTATATATGGATTGGATTTATTTAAATAAATATAATAGATTTTTTGACGAAGGGAAGTCACACCAGATATTCTAAACCTATCTATGATCATCTATAAATGAGGTAATAAATATAAACTTTTAATTAAAATCACATACATTATATTTTTCTTGATTTATATTAAAAAGGGTGTTTATATCATCAAGTGGGGAGAAAATCATCATAAAAATGAAAGCTTGGAGAATCTGAATCTGAGAAGGATGTATGAAAAGATTCTGAGTCATTATGAAAGCTTGGAGTGGGAATTGGCGACTACGGATGAAACTTTTCATCAGGAATATGGTGATGGGGATGATTTATATGATCTGTAGCTGTATGAGTTTTTGTGCTTTTCTTGCTTTATGTACTTTTTCTTTTCATTAATAAATGGTCAGAGTTTTACCTCTGGCTAAGCTTACCTGGTAAAAATGAATCAATGTGACTCCACATTGATTTTCAAGAACATAACAGGATCACTATCAGGAAAAAGTATCATCTAACCCATAATGATGTCCTGTTTGACCAAATGTGTGGATCATAATAATTTTATAATATTGAACTTTGTTTTTGATATCATTAATTAAGGTTCAATAAAGAGGATTTACCAAAGACAAAATTATAGGGAATGTATGGACATTATGAATTTATAACAATTCTATTTGGATTTAATAATAACCCCACTATTTTCATGGATTTATTGAATATAGTCTATATATATTACCTTGATATGTCTATTCTAATATTTATAAATGATATTTTTATATATTCAAAGAGAAAGGAAGCGCATCAAGGTCACTGGAGGATATTACTAAAGACCTTAAGGAATGATAATTTGTATGAAAATTTAACCAGGTGTGGATTTTGGTTATAAAAAGTTGCATTGTTGGGTCATATAATCTCAATGTAAGATATATGTATGGATCCATTAAAGATTGAATTTATTGAATGTGGGTCTAGAAAAACCATGGTGATTGAGATCCATAGGTTTCTTCATTCAACAGAATATTATCAAGAATTTGCGGAAAAATATCTCATTGATGTCCAATAAACTCACCAAGATAACCCATAAGGGATCCATGTTTCATTCAATAGATGAATGCAAGGAAAATCTCAAAGAACTAAAGAAAAGGTTATTCAGTGCACCAATTCTTATTCGACCCTACAATGGATATGAGTTTGTGACATATAGTGATGAATTGAAGAAGGGACCGAGATACATCCTCATATAGAATGATATGGTGGTAGCTAATGCCTCCTAATAATTGATGGTTCGTGTTCAAATTTACCCAACCCATGTTTCATATTTAGCTGTTGAAATTTTTGATTTAATCATATGGAGTAATTATATTTATTCATAAATGTGTGAAATTTGTAATGGATGTATAATTTTATGTTATATATTCACTAAGAAAGAGTTGAATATACACTGGGTAAGATGGTTATAGTTTATTAAAGATTATGAATTATCAATACATTTCCTCTCTGGGAATGATAAAATGGTATTTGATGCATTGAGTGGAAAGTATCGTCATATTATATCTATGATAAGGATTAAAAAATATAATATATCTAGATTTTAAAAGTATGGATTTTTAAATTGTTACGAAAGTGGAAAAATCTTATCTAGCTCAAATGAGTGTTAAATTATCTGTCCAGGTAATGATTAAAAAGGTGAAAAGGAAAATGTAGAACCATAAAAAGAAGTTCATAAATTATACTGAGATAAACCATGATTATGATAATATTATAAGGCTATGAATCATTATATGTTTCCCATCAATACTAGACTTGAAGAATGAGTTATTGGATGGAGCATATAGTTCATCATTCTCTATTCATCTAGGAAGTATGAAGATATATAGAGATCAAAAAGAGTATTTTTGAAGGGAAAATATAAAGATATATATTGTAGGGTATGAATCTTGGTGATTTTAATGTTACCACGTGATGTCTAAGATAATGAATTGTAAAATGAATTTACAACTATTACATATAACAGAATAGAAATGTGAAAACATCAGTAGGGTTTTTATCATCAGACTGCCCAAAACCTCTAATGTCTATAGTGCTATTTGGGTTGTATTAAATCTTAATAAAAATCCAAAACAATTAATTACTGTTAGATAATATTTATCCCTTCCTCATCTCACAAGAATATACATTAATTAAGTTATATAGTTTCACGGAGTTTCACATTCTATTACATATAATTGGGCTCTAAGGTTCACCTCAATTTTTTGATGAAGTCATTAGAAATATTTTCATTTAGAGTTTTGTTTCAGTACTTAGTATCATACAAAGATGGAGATTCTTTATAATAGAACCATTAAAACCCTATCAAATATGTTGAGGTGTTGTTCAATTTATGTTAAAGGCCTTTTTGATCAACACCATCCTCTAGCTGAGTTTTCATACAACAATAACATTAACTCAAGAATTTAAATGCCTCTATATGATGAAATCTATGAATGAAAGCATAGTACTCCAATGTTCTGGGATGAAATTGATGAAAAATCTATTGGTACCTAATCCAACTAAGGAAATGGCAGGGAAATTCAAATCTATTTAGAAACACATTAATGGGGATCTAAGAAAAAAGCTATGTTATACTAAAAATGATTGGTGAATATTGAATTCGAAGATAGTGAGAAGGTATTCCTAAAAATTTCAACATAGAAGAAGGTTATTATATTCCCAAAGAACTGAAATATGATTTTTATGTATATTATCCCCTTTGAGATTCATTATTGAGTAGATACAACATCATATTTCATGGCACATCCACCGAACCTCTCTAAAATTCACAATTTATTATAAGTATGTCTCATAATGAAGAAAATACTTGATACATTACATGTACTAAACAGAGAGGTCATACTGTTTGTAGAATTATCTTTCATATGAAGAGAAACTAGATGATATCTTGCATAATAGAGATAATGTTTTATGAAAAAACACCACTCACCAAGTTAATGTTCTCTAGAGGAATAAAAAATTTGACGAAACATCAATGGAACTCTATCATGTTATAAAACAAATATATATTAATTTTATTGTATCACAATTTTGGGATAAATTTATTTTAAGGGTAGTATATTGTAACACCCATAGATTTTATGATATATTTTCCTTAAAATAAATTTTATTTATTTGATAGCTTATGATACTTGAAGACCTGAATCTAAATTAATTGTAATATAGTCTATCACAAAAAAACTAACCATTAAATTTGTGGAATGAATATAAATGAAAAAAAATTTATAATTATGTATAACATTTTATATAAAGAATATTTATTGATACAGAAGTACTTTTTAGTAATTTCTTTATATGATTCAAGAATACTTTTAAAATTTTTTTTTTTGTATTTATATAAAAAATATATGTCACTAACAAAATATCTATGCAAAAATGAACTTAATTTTTAATATTACAATACCAAAATTATCTTAGATTAAATTTCGATAATTTTTTAAAAATATTCATCTTTTGATGAATGGTAAAAATAACATTTTTTATTGAAACGTTTATTTTTGTTTAAAACATTAAAAAAGTTTCAAGTTGTTTTAGAATTATTTTAACCGATTAATGAGTTTTATTATATTAATATTAGTCTAATTTGGTTCAATAGAATAAATTTTACATTTTTAACATCCCCCAATCATGGATTCTCTAACCTGGCTAAAAAGGGTTGGTTAGGAGACCTCAAACATGCTTCCCTATATGTTGGAGGCTACCGACTAGCAGTGGGAGTGTGAAATATATATTAGGGAGAAACTACCACCTAGTATGAAGTGTTATAAGAGTAGAAAAAATAATATAAACAAATTAAATCATTGAAAAGTCATATTAGAAGAAAACAAAAAAAACAACTGAATAATCTAATAAATAAATTAGGAATAATGTAACAACATACTCGAAAATAACTAATAGTCATCGTAGAAAAAATAAATGAAAAATACTAGAAAATTATAATAAATAATCAAAATTATGTAGTCTAAAACCCCATATTGGTCTTATATCTAAACTGTAGCCCATCAAGTAAGAAAAAAATCAATATTAAGTTATTTTTCCATTGTCCAAACCAACATCCACGTAATCTTCTTGGGTACCAAATAGTGGACCAAATAGGGTTTGATCGTAACTTAGTATGTTGACACCACCATGTATAAACAAATCAGTCTGATAAGAAGTGTATGAAAAAATTGATAAACAGATGAATTAATCAATTCAACAATTAATAAAATCCAACCACAATCTACTTTAGCTGCATTCTAGGATATCTATGAGCATGTATTTTGATCGGTTCAACCATAAGAATATAACCATGGTAAAATAACCTACTTCAGTGCCATACTGGAATATCATAGAGCTTCTCTTACAACAAATACAACCACCACCATATAACCATGGTATAGTCACAATAATATGGGTAAAATATTTATAAGAGTTACAACATCTGGGTGAAATCCCTATAATTATTACCTATTTGGACTGGGAAAAGTCAGCTCTCTATAAGCATTACATCAAGGCACTAGGTTGAGCTTGTTTAATATCTGCAATACACCATATAAGTGAGCATGTTCTAGTTATGATCCTTAGATATAAGTATATAAGCATGGAACACAAGTCCTTCCATAAAATATGTATATCACAATACCACATTATATATCTCAATTGTTATTTGTTGAAATTACAATTTATAATTCAAATATAACTTTTAATTTATATCAAAATTTATTCACAGTTATATCAATAAGAAATAACCCATGGATTCAGGATTCTATATCAAGCAATCACCTAAGGTCTCATATCATTATAAATACACTTTAATCCACTGTTCAATTCAATTATATTGTAATGTTTCCTTCCCCCAATTGGTAACCATAAACCACGTCAGAATCGAAGTGCAAACGTAATACTTCAACAAATAATCTCATTCATTATTTAATTGATGCAGGCGCAGACAACATTGTCACCATCACAATAATTTATAAACATAGAAATTATAAAACCAGAGGATTAATATTTAGACCTCCTATCTTTAACCAACGATCCAACAATTATTATGTTGAAACTATGTTCCATCACATGGATGAAAAAGTGACAAAGTTTAATGCCTTGAAAAAATGAGGATAAAATATATGGATAATTTAATGATTTTAAAAAGGATCAAATTTTAGTCCATCCAAGGTAGTCCAAAACACTATTGGTACACAAGCACCTGCACACCACTATCTTGAGCACCCCTTTTCACTTACTAGCCAAGTCACCATCACTCAGGGTAACATATTATCCTATAAATAGACCCTCAGGGCCTTCATTGGTACAAATGAATTTCCCTGAATCCCAATTGATTTTCTGCTCATCCTAGTTCTTTTCTCAAGTCCTCTAAAACCTCCAGGGTAGTTTCATAACAAGTAAAGTGAGGGAATTAAAGGGGGATAGTGATAATTAGGTTCTCCAAGTGTTAGAAAAATTAACAAAACTTGGGAAACTCATTCTCACAACCTCCCTAATTTAAGAACAATTTCACAAAAACCCTTCCTCATTTATGAATTTGTGTGCATCACTTATAGGAATACTTGTGAAGTATCTTAAAGGCATGATCCAAGTCTCGACCAAGCCATTTAATTTAGGTTGTTTGTCACTTAATGTAACACCCCAAGATTTCATAGTGTGTTATTTCTTCAAAATAATTCAATAACTTGCACTACACGCAACACCGAGTTCAAGCGCACCATGACTTACCAAACAAGACGTTCAAAAAAGGTTATGAATAGTATTAACTAAATTTTAAACTTTATATAATCCTTATAATTTTAGAATCCATATTATGAGTTTCTTAGACATAATGTAAGAACAAATTCATCTTCAGTATTGTAGTTTTACCAACTTTTAATAGTGAACCCTTTTTAAATAAAATATTTTAAACTTTTTGACTAAATGGGGACATCAAAAAATTTAAAATAAAACTTCCCAAGCTTCCATGGTATGCTTTCCTTTGAATAAAACAGTAGCGTGTGTTGTACGCAACTTCGAGTTTTAACACACACCACAACCGATCAAACTAGCCGTTATGAATAGTAATACTTAATTTTTTGAAATTATATATATTTTATATTTCAAAATGGACTTCATTTTTGGATTCGGAATATCAAATTTAGCCTAAGGTGAAATTTTGGTACTTTTCGGATAACTTTCATATTTTGATGAATAGTAAAAATTACTAAATTTTAATTAAAAACAACTTTTTTAATCAAAATAATTAATAGTGATAAATTATGAATTTGAGTGGTTTTAAAGTATATTTAGAATATATTTTTACCATTTAATATAATTTTGGTCATTGGACATAATTTTACAATTAAACCGAACATAAACAAATGTCAATCTTTTGATAGTTATTATCTCTTAAAAACACGCTTTTTGTTTTGACAGCGGGAATTAATTTTAAATTAATTTCGGCCACTTCTGTGTTTTGAATTTAGAAAAATGGATTCCATATTTGGAATCAGGATGTTCAAATTGTGTAAATAGGTAACTTTTATTTTTAGAAATTTTGAATAATTACTGCGGTAAATATTTTATTTACCATGGTTAAGGGTAAATCCGGTAAATAAGGGTTAAAAAATAATATTATAATAATACTAAATTACCCTAAAACGTGTCTTAACCCTATTGGTTGATACATGGTCGACCATGGGCATCTTTGGGTCAATTTTGGGACCCCATTGATCCACTTGTAAGTGATAATGACACTTTATTTTAATTAAGTTAAAATGAATACAAAAATGGCATAAGCTTACATCTTTTAAAAGAAAAATTTTTATATAGGGTTATACATGTTGGATTTTCGATTATAAATATTAAATATAAAGCTAAAAAGATTTCCTACATAATGATATTTTATTTATAATTTTTAGACATCAAATAATTTAAATTATTAATGGCACAATAATGATGCAATGTTTACATCTTTAATAAATCATTTAAATAAATAAGATTATAATGATTAAAATATTATCTAAAACCTGTCCAATTCTTATTGGTTGATGTTATTTAGAATATGAGTCATCGTATCTTCGACCTCAATGATTTTTGGACCATTATAAACCGAATATAATTATATTATAAAGTAATACTTTCACTCTTTCCTAAAGAGCCCCTCCTCTCCCTTATAAAAAGAGACCACTTCTACTCATTCCTCACACCTCTCAAGCCACTTGGCTCGTCCAATCTCTGCCCAACAAAGCTCCCCACATCCCTCTCCTCCTCCTTGAAGCTTCCCCTTAGGCAGAGAGCATTTCAAGAAGTCCTTTGGTTCCAACCAAAGTGAGTTACCTAAATTAAAGGTAACATTTTCTCTTAAATTATTTTCAATTATTTTGTTTCTCCAACCCCCAAACTCTTTTTATTTATTTTCTTTTGTAACAACACCAGTATCCACAATATACTAGGATGTTGTTATAATAAGGATTAAAACTACACATTCACACAACTCCATCTAATGGATGATGAACATAATGTTTCTGTGGATGACAAACTAACGCCTCACGAAACGATGATTGTTCAAATACATCTTACCGCCTCTCATGGTGGCCATTAGGATGACACTGTAATTAAATATGATATTAATGATATATATTTTATATATAAGCTTCTGTAATTCCATTTTATTGCATACAATTATTCGTTTCATGTTGTATATACATACGATAATTTCATTTGAGGAAGTGCCGACTACCGCCCCCTTAAAATTATATGACTCGTTCATACCACACATGGAACGTATAAAGGATGGTGTTAATGAACTTAAGTAACATATATAAAATATTATATTTTACTGGAATAGTAATATACCTATGTATCATTTGGATTCGATTCTTTTAAAATAAAAATTAAATGGAAGTAGCATTCGTGCGTACGTACGGACTACCGTCTCCATGAACGTGATGAGATTCATTCTCCATCGTATCCATTCAAGTATAATTATCATTTGATGATTTAAAAATGATGTTTAAGGACTTCATACCATTCTGGATATGAATAATATACATCCCATTAATAACGAATATGGCTCACATAACAAAGAATATAAAGTAAAATGAACCCGTTAACACCTGAAATGACGATAATTCTAAGATATTATTAACAAATCAATGTTAAAAGATCATATATGATATCATATTAAAGTAACTGATTCTTGTACTATTCAATAACAATTATTTCACCATTATACAGGAGGTAAACCTACCATCGACCAAGGAAAAAGTACAAAGTAAGGGATTCTCTTATCTCACTTTCAATTCCGTGAGATTTCCATTGTTCGCTACTAAATTATTGAAAGTGGTGTATTGTGTACTTACATTTGATATATATTATCATGATTCACTTTATATTCATGTTATTCTGTAAATCATTTGGTGGTTATTAACTTTTGGCCATGCGACTCAGTTGATTAACGTGGTAAGGGGTTTCTTGTCTCACTTTTAATTCCGTGAGAATTCCATTGATCACCACTTAATTATTGCATGTGGTGTATTTGTACTACCCATGATTGTATTCATTGTGTAATATACTTTATTTTATGGGTATTTACATCATCATGGTATGATCATTCTTTCATGGGTGTTTGTTTCTTAAGTTACCTAATCAATAAGGGAATTTGAGATTTCAATTTCCACTCATTTGGCTTTACTCATATTTCATTGATTATATTACCCCAAGATTATGTGTGGAATCACTATTCATTTGATTATGTCATAATTTCTACTCCCCTTCCTGTGGATATACTTTTGATACACATAATCACTCCATTGAAAATTCTCAAGTCATTGATATGAATTTGATAAGAGTAATTTTAACTCTTTCACCATTTGTTGAGTTAAACATCCAATTCGTTGGTGTTGTTTTTACAGGAATATGTGTGAATATACTTTGATTGTTTTACACTGAATATCCAATCATATTTAGTGTATTTATATTTTTCACACATAATTATGTTGTTGATTTATCCTTAACCTGAGGATATGGCCTTTATGAGAGATTTCATCTCAACTTACATTCCATTGAGACTTCTTTGTTGATATACACCAAATCACTTTTATGTGGTGTATATAATGTACTTTGACATAGTATATCATGAATTCCCTTTATTCTCATGATATTACAAAGTTTTGATTACCTCAATTATTTTCATTCAAGTGTCTCTCTTTTGGTTAGAATCTCTAACTAAAATACGATTTTTAAATGTTTTAAAGACTTATTCATCTAAATCTTTCTCATTAATGTCCATGTTTTAAAAATGGTTTTAAGGATTTATTTATATGGACATTAAAATTTAGAAATTAAAAATCCTTTTAAAAGGTTTCAAAGTGGTATGGGACACTTTGATTCAAAAATCTATTTTTAAATGGCTTCTTGACAAATAGTGTGACTTTTAAATGTTTTCAAGAAAAGGGGGATATTTCTCTCAAATAGTTTTGATGATTATTTTCATCTATGTCAACATCCTTCATTATTCATGATTGAGGTTAATGTGATACAATACAATATTCCATATTGTATCAAATGAGTTATATTTGACTGTGGATGTTCTATTTTTATACCATTCATGGTTTGTGGTTAAAGTATTGACATTTCGTATGCTAGTTTTAGTACGAATGTTTATTTTATGCTTAAAACTATTCATATGAGGAATGCATTGGACTTAATAAGTGACGGGCGGAGCCCGCTATAGCTCCTCGATGCATCGGTAGGTCTCATGAGACAAACTAGTGTCTTGGCACAAGGCCTTGGCAAAATTTTATTTGTAGTCTTGGCACGAGGCCTTGGCTATGTGGTTATGATAGTCTGGCATTATGCATTCCATCATTATGAAAGTGGTTATTGATATTGCATGTGATCATTCGACAAATAGAATATCCATGTGAGTAAGTAAATGGCATTATTTCATTTTACCTTTGCCATTTTATGCTGAAGTTCAAGTTTCAAAGGCTTTTGTTTTAGTTATAAATTGCCTTAAGTGTTTATGCTTATTTATGAAAGCTTCTGCTATAATGTTATCCTTACTGAGCATCCGAGCTCACCCCTTTCAATGTTTTTTTTCCAGGATTATGAAGAAGTAATTTATAAATGACCTGCAGGGATAGTATGAGGGGATATGAAGACAAGATGTTTTTTATGATGTAATGTAAAAATTTATGGATGTATCTAGTTATTCCAAGGCTACTAAACTATTCGGTCTTTCGAGACTTGATCTTTCTCATGATCATGCCAATGTTATGTAATAATGCACCAACTCTGGGTAATAAGGGTCGGGGCGTTACAGTTGGTATCAGAGGAAGTTTAGTACAAACCTTGGTAGCTAGATTTAGATAAACTCTGATTAGAGCACGTAGACCTAAGATGAACTTTGAGGATTAGTATAAATGAACTTCCTAGAATTTTGGTATTGTAAAGATTTTGTGAGTTTTCCGAGCAATACATCCTTGTCTGGATACGAGCAGGTAGAGGCGGCTCTGGCACAGATGTACCTAGGGGTAAAACCCGAAAACACCGCTTTGAGCTAGACTCGAACGGGAACTGGTGCACGACAACGGGCCTTGCTGCACTCTTGGTTACGACACTCCCTGGGGATATGCTTAGGATAATTTACATTTTCTTTACAAACAGATTTAAGTAATATATACATAAGATGAGAGTAAATGACCTTGGTTAATCCTAATATGTTTCAAATTGAGAATATGGTGACATTTTAATCTCTAAATGATTTTACAACTACTATTACTCACACAATGCTTTCTGGTTTTAGTCAATGGCTGGATTCCAAGGAAGTCATAGTGACTTTGAGAATGATGTACAAGGTGGGAACGGTGGTGGAAATGAGCAACAAAATGGAATGTTGATAGGCGTAAAAGATATCGTCTTTATGCCAAATCAGTTTTCCAAAAATATGATCAACAACATATATATTAACCAACTCCCAGACTCAACAAGGAAGAGAAAGGTGATAAATGATAAGATCTCCAGCAATGGAGACCATGGAGAAAAGAAACCTCAATTTTCATCATGCAGAAATTGTGGAAAGAGACACCTAGGAAAGTGTCTCAGTGGGACAACGAAATGTTTTACGTGCGGGAAGGAAGGACATAAAGTGAAGAATTGCCGAAGAAAAATGAAGAGTACTATGGAAGAAGATAAAAATGGTCCCAAGAGTCCATTTACAGTCATTTTCCGTAAATGTAGGGGACCTGGCCATTACCCGAGTGAATGTCCTATTTTATAGGATATTTTCTTGCTCAAAGAAGAAGCTATGTGGAAATAAATAGTTGGAGAAAAATTTAAAAAGTATTAGCACCCCTTGTTGATGGGTTTACTTTGGAATAATTTTCTCTTGTATTTGTAACCCCTCAGTTTGCCATGTGAGAATGATATTTGAGGAATAATTGTCTCTTCTCTTGTGGATATAGGTATAAATAACCATTTGGTTTTATATGATCATTGAGATTTGAGAAAATGATAAGTTATTATAATTTGGGATGAAAATGCAAAGTATGATATAACATTTGTGGTTAAATTATGTTATTTTGAAAAATTTATCTCATTTTGGTAATATTATAGAATATAGTTTTTGAAAAAGGACAACACGTAGACCGTGTGACAACCCGTCGTGTCGGACAAAGCTGTGGGAATCGAACCCATAACCAAAGTGCGATAGGGATTTATCGCCTACCACTGGACTACGTTAAGTCCCTAGTTAATATGACTATTTTTTTTGTTAAATGATTTTTTTGATCAATAATAAGATGATTTGGGTTCTTATGTCTTATCAAATGAATACCCTTGGTATAGGAAAATGATTTGGTGATTAAGTGATAAATGTTATTTTGGAAGATGTTCGTTTTGTTAGGAACACTATATGCCCAAGGAAAATAGAATACAATGAGGTTTCATTTGTAGAGTAATGGTGGATTTTTATCTACATTTTTATTGTTGATTTATAGTGATTTGGGTTATTTATGGAAATGATTAAACTATAACAGAGAATATGTGATGATGTTAATTACTTTTAAGTATGTGACTTTAAGAGTATTTGATGTCATTTGGAGATACAATGTAACATGGGAGACTACATAATCAAATTCTTCTATGTTTTGGGTTTCAATATTAGTTTGGATTATATTAAAGGATTTTAAGGAAAATTGGTTATTGAATGGTATCTATTTAACTTTGGGGTATTGTTGGTTTAATTTTAGAAATTAAGATTAGTGCATATTTATCTCAATGAATATCCTTTTGGGGGATCATTAGATCATTCACTAACCATTTTGGTTTTGATTAATCTTCAAAGACAATGTAAATATATGGTTTATCCTGTATGGATCATGTGATTCTATAGAAGTTTATTCTAGCTCTTCCAGTGTGGCCAAGTCTTCTTGAATACTCATCGTTTAAAAAAAATTGAGTTAGTGGTGGAAATTTATTAAAGAATGAAAATCTACTTAAAATTTAAGTATATCTCATAATGTTCTTAGTCAATATCATAAATGAATTCCTCTTCCTTATGTAATGTAACTTTAAAAAAAAATGTTGTCCTAGATGGTACCTTAAATCATCACTAATTTATGGCTTTGGGATTGTTGGCCTTTTCATAGCCATGTTCTCTACCACTCTCCATCAGATAATTGATGGTTAGATTTCACTTCCATATCCATATTTTCCTACATGGAACCCTAGTATGTGTTATTTTCGGTAATCTTCATACTTTCCACTCTTTATTTTAAATAGAGGCCTCATTAATTTATTTTTCGATGTGGGATTTCAACTAAGATATTTTGAAATGTCAAAAATGTGTGATCCCAATACCCTATATTTTGTTGAACCGATGGTACTTCAAATCATCATAGATTGATGAGTTTAAGGACCTCAATTTTATACTTGTTTGTGATTGATGACCTCAACCACTACCTATAAATATTTACGGTTTTCCTCCAATTATATGTCTCTAATTGCCACCAATGTTCTCCTAATCGAGATCATAATTTGGTGGTGACCCTTTCATTTCTCTTTTCCTTATATTAAGACTAAATTTTAGTAAACCAATTTCGGATGTGGGTTTTCCCACAAATATATTTTCTATTTTCAACCTTTTATTTTCGAAGAACAATTTCAAATTGCGAGGACGCAATTTATTGAAGGAGGGGAGAATGTAACACACCAAGATTTCATAGTGTGTTATTTCTTAAAAATAATTCAATAACTTGCACTACACGCAACACCTGGTTCAAGCGCACCATGACTAACCAAAAAAGCCGTTCAAAAAAGGTTATGAATAGTATTAACTAAATTTTAAACTTTATATAATCCTTATAATTTTAGAATCCATATTATGAGTTTCTTAGACATAATGTAAGAACAAATTCATCTTCAGTATTGTAGTTTTACCAACTTTTAATAGTGAACCCTTTATAAATAAAATATTTTAAACTTTTTGACTAAATGGGGACATTAAAAAATTTAAAATAAAACATCCCAAGCTTCCACGGCACGCTTTCCTTTGAATAAAACAGTAGCGTGTGTTGTACGCAACTTCGAGTTTTAACACACACCACAACCGATCAAACTAGCCGTTATGAATAGTAATACTTAATTTTTTGAAATTATATATATTTTATATTTTAAAATGGACTTCATTTTTGGATTCGGAATATCAAATTTAGCCTAAGGTGAAATTTTGGTACTTTTCGGACAACTTTCATATTTTGATGAATAGTAAAAATTACTAAATTTTAATTAAAAACAACTTTTTTAATCAAAATAATTAATAGTGATAAATTATGAATTTGAGTGGTTTTAAAGTATATTTAGAATATATTCTTACCATTTAATATAATTTTGGTCATTGGACATAATTTTACAATTAAACCGAACATAAACAAATGTCAATCTTTTGATAGTTATTATCTCTTAAAAACACGCTTTTTGTTTTGACAGCGGGAATTAATTTTAAATTAATTTCTGCCACTTCTATGTTTTGAATTTAGAAAAATGGATTCCATATTTGGAATCAGGATGCTCAAATTGTGTAAATAGGTAACTTTTATTTTTAGACATTTTGAATAATTACTGCGGTAAATATTTTATTTACCATGGTTAAGGGTAAATCCGGTAAATAAGGGTTAAAAAATAATATTATAATAATACTAAATTACCCTAAAACGTGTCTTAACACTATTGGTTGATACATGGTCGACCATGGGCATCTTTGGGTCAATTTCGGGACCCCATTGATCCACTTGTAAGTTATAATGACACTTTATTTTAATTATGTTAAAATGAATACAAAAATGGCATAAGCTTACATCTTTTAAAAGAACAATTTTTACATAAGGTTATACATGTTTGATTTTAGATTATAAATATTCATTAGAAAGCTAAAAATATTTCCTACATAATTATATTTTATTTATAATTTTTAGACATCAAATAATTTAAATTATTAATTACACAATAATGATGCAACGTTTACCTCATTAATAAATCATTTAAATAAATAAGATTATAATGATTAAAATATTATCTAAAACCTGTCCAATTATTATTGGTTGATGTTATTTAGAATATGAGTCATCTTATCTTCGACCTCAATGATTTTTGGACCATTATAAACCGAATATAATTATATTATAAAGTAATACTTTCACTCTTTCCTAAAGAGCCCCTCCTCTCCCTTATAAAAGGAGACCAGTTCTACTCATTCCTCACACCTCTCAAGCCACTTGGCTCGTCCAAACTCTGCCCAACTAATCTCCACACATCCCTCTACTCCTCCTTGAAGCTTCCCCTTAGGCAGAGAGCATTTAAAGAAGTCCTTTGGTTCCAACCAAAGTGAGTTACCTAAATTAAAGGTAACATTTTCTCTTAAATTATTTTCAATTATTTTGCTTCTCCAACCCCCAAACTCTTTTTATTTACTTTCTTTTGTAACAACACCAGTATCCACAATATACTAGGATGTTGTTATAAGAAGTATTCAAACTACACATTCACACAACTCCATCTAATGGATGATGAACATAATGTTTCTGTGGATGGCAAACTAACGCCTCACGAAACGATGATTGTTCAAATACATCTTACCGCCTCTCATGGTGTCCATTAAGAAGGAACTGTAATTAAATATGATATTAATGATATATATTTTATATATAAGCTTCTGTTATTCCATTTTATTTCATACAATTATTCGTTTCATGTTGTATATACATACGATAATTTCATTTGAGGAAGTGCGGACTACCGCCCCCTTAAAATGATATGACTCGTTCATACCACACATGGAACGTATAAAGGATGGTGTTAATGAACTTAAGTAACATATATAAAATATTATATTTTACTGGAATAGTAATATACCTATGTATCATTTGGATTCGATTCTTTTAAAATAAAAATTAAATGGAAGTAGCATTCATGCGTACGTACGGACTACCGTCTCCACGAACGCGATGAGATTCATTCTCCATCGTATCCATTCAAGTATAATTATCATTTGATGATTTAAAAATGATATTTAAGGACTTGATACTATTCTGGATATGAATAATATACATCCCATTAATAACGAATATGGCTCACATAACAATGAATATAAAGTAAAATGAACCCGTTAACACTTGAAATGACGATAATTCTAAGATATTATTAACAAATCAATGTTAAAAGATCATATATGATATCATATTAATGTAACTGATTCTTGTATTATTCAATAACAATTATTTCACCATTATACAGGAGGTAAACCTACCATCGACCAAGGAAAAAGTACAAAGTAAGGGATTCTCTTATCTCACTTTCAATTCCGTGAGATTTCCATTGTTCGCTACTAAATTATTGAAAGTGGTGTATTGTGTACTTCCATTTGATATATATTATCATGATTCACTTTATATTCTTGTTATTCTGTAAATCATTTGGTGGTTATTAACTTTTGTCCATGCGACTCAGTTGATTAACATGGTAAGGGGTTTCTTGTCTCACTTTTAATTCCGTGAGAATTCCATTGATCACCACTTAATTATTGCATGTGGTGTATGTGTACTACCCATGATTGTATTCATTGTGTAATATACTTTATTTTATGGGTATTTACATCATCATGGTATGATCTTTCTTTCATGGGTGTTTGTTTCTTAAGTTACATAATCAATAAGGGAATTTGAGATTTCAATTTCAACTCATTTGGCTTTACGCATATTTCATTGATTATATTACCCAAAGATTATGTGTGGAATCACTATTCATTTGATTATGTCATAATTTCCACTCCCCTTCCTGTGGATATACTTTTGATACACATAATCACTCCATTGAAAATTCTCAAGTCATTGATATGAACTTGATAAGAGTAATTTTAACTCTTTCACCATTTGTTGAGTTAAACATCCAATTCGTTGGTGTTGTTTTTACAGGAATATGTGTGAATATACTTTGATTGTTTTACACTGAATATCCAATAATATTTAGTGTTTTTATATTTTTCACACATAATTATGTTGTTGATTTATCCTTAACCTAAGGATATGGCCTTTATGAGACATTTCATCTCAACTTACATTCCATTGAGACTTCTTTGTTGATATACACCAAATCACTTTTATGTGGTGTATATAATGTACTTTGACATAGTATATCATGAATTCCCTTTATTCTCATGATATTACAAAGTTTTGATTACCTCAATTATTTTCATTCAAGTGTCTCTCTTTTGGTTAGAATCTCTAACTAAAATACCATTTTTAAATGTTTTAAAGACTTATTCATCTAAATCTTTATCATTAATGTCCATGTTTTAAAAATATTTTTAAGGATTTATTTATATGGACATTAAAGTTTAGAAATTAAAAATCCTTTTAAAAGGTTTCAAAGTGGTATGGGACACTTTGATTCAAAAATCTATTTTTAAATGGCTTCTTGACAAATAGTGTGACTTTTAAATGTTTTCAAGAAAAGGGGGATATTTCTCTCAAATAGTTTTGATGATTATTTTCATCTATGTCAATATCCTTCATTATTCATGATTGAGGTTAATGTGATACAATACAATCTTCCATATTGTATCAAATGAGTTATATTTGACTGTGGATGTTCTATTTTTATACCATTCATGGTTTGTGGTTAAAGTATTGACATTTCGTATGGTAGTTTTAATACAAATGTTTATTTTATGCTTAAACCTATTCATATGAGGAATTCATTGGACTTAATAAGTGACGGGTGGAGCCCGCTATAGCTCCTCGATGCATCGGTAGGTCTCATGAGACAAACTAGTGTCTTGGCACAAGGCCTTGGCAAAATCTTATTTGTAGTCTTGGCACGAGGCCTTGGCTATGTGGTTATGATAGTCTGGCATTATGCATTCCATCATTATGAAAGTGGTTATTGATAATGCATGTGATCATTCGACTAGTAGAATATCCATGTGAGTAAGTAAATGGCATTATTTCATTTTACCTTTGCCATTTTAGGCTGAAGTTCAAGTTTCAAAGGCTTTTGTTTTAGTTATAAATTGCCTTAAGTGTTTATGCTTATTTATGAAAGCTTCTGCTATAATGTTATCCTTACTGAGCATCCGAGCTCACCCATTTCAATGTTTTATTTTTTTTTCCAGGATTATGAAGAAGTAATTTATGAATGACCTGCAGGGATAGTATGAGGGGATATAAAGACAAGATGTTTTTTTATGATGTAATGTAAAAATTTATGGATGTATCTAGTTATTCCAAGGCTACTAAACTATTCGGTCTTTAGAGACTTGATCTTTCTCATGATCATGCCAATGTTATGTAATAATGCACCGACTCTGGGTAACTAGGGTCGGGGCGTTACACTTAAGGTACAAACAAATCTATTTAGCCTACTTGTGCACCACATACCTATATTAAACTTACTTGATCAGCTATTCTTGGTTCATGTCACCCCTTCAGCCTACTCAAGCAATTCATGAAGCCTCCTTCAAAGCCACTCATAGTAGGGCCTCTCGTTCATTGGCTCCATTTCATGAAAGGTATTATATTGATACCTCCACCAAGACCTCATGATTTACCAAATATTAGGGAAAGTAACATTTTATTGTCTCTTATTAGGATTTGGATATCTATGGTTAGGGAATTACCACACTTGTCCTACTAGAGGGTGAGGGTCATTGGGGTGTCTGTGGATTTGAATATTTATGGTCACATAGACCCTTATCCTAGAGACAATGTTTATGAGTTCCCATTCTTGGATTCTAGGGATGAAAATATGTCATCCCCTTATCATCCCTTAGACCTAGAGCCTTCGGTCTCTAGTAAGAAGGGTAAGAGTCACAATTCCTTTTACTTTTGAAAAAAGGTGAAATCTCCCCCCCCCCCACAATGGGACCCACTTTTTGGTATCCATCCTTCTGTAATACCACAATCATTCATGTAGGAGGTTGCAGTCTTTCGGCTCTCTACATTCTTCACCATCACTCCTTCCTTGCATTGGAACAAAGTTTAATTTAAATTAAAGATAGGGAAGCATCATATTCATGATCTCTTATGTCATATGCACATACTCTTCCACCAACAATGTACGATAAGTGTATGTGGTTTGTTGAATCATTCAAATCCTAATTTTCCCACACTGAGAATGACTTGAATGGGATTACAGGTTTGTAACACTCAGAATATCAAACTAAAAAATAAACTAACACAAATATTACTCCCACCATAACTGGGATATATAGGAATACTTCTCATGGCCCGAGATCCAAATCATCTCATCCACAAAATGGGAATTATTCCCCCCGTCAAATGGGCCAACTCCTATGTGTAATCCCCAAATGAAATTAATAATGAAAACTCGGATTAGAACCATAACAGGGATACATTAGAAGCCTTCACCTAGGGATTGAGCTCCCCGGACATTCTCCTTAGGGGTCCAACCATAATTCCCTTAATTTCGACATCCTTTTGAAGAGTGATCCCTATATTAAGCCCTCTTAAAACTCCAATAGATATGGAATCCATCATGAAACCTGTTGGAAGGTGGAATCCTCTTAAGGAGTAAGCCACATCCTATTTCTCTCAAAGGGTTGTACTCTCTTACGAGACCTACCAAACTACATGGGCTTTGATTCCCATCTAGATGGGCTAAATATGAAGCCTCCATGAGGAACAAAACCAACATTCCAAATAAACCCTTTTATCTTTGTACTATATCCCCAGAAGGGTCTAATTTAACTTGTAAGCTCATATTCCTTCCAACATCATTGGGCTTCTTAGGCACAAGTCCCACAACAAGTTTTTACTAGGCACATTCCACCTAGATGTACTTACCACGTGACCTTAAAAAATGTGGTTGGGTCTTTATCACACGACATTAAATAATATGTTGTATCCCATTATGTATAACTGAACTACATGGGTTCTGATTCCTTTCATAAGGATATGTAAGAAGACCACTTATGGGCTTAATCCCAACATCAAAAATAACTTCCATCCCTCTAGATGATAATAAAATCCAGAGTGACATTCGTCTACCAGGATGACCATAAATTCTAGAGTGCTCTACTTAGTGGTTTAAAAACTAGATTTTTCATAATGACCAATGAATTTCTATGTAGTATATAGGAGGATATCATTGATGGAGAACCACGAATTCATATAAATATCTCCATTGATGAAGAACCCCAAATACATATGGGTGATTTTGAATTCCTCTCATGCCAATAATTTATTAAAATTTTTAAAGGAAACCTATATTATATTTTGTAAATTAATAAGGATTCATGAACATATATTAAATCTATAAGAGAGTTTCAGAGTAGGAAATAACTCCCCCAAAAATGGTATGACGAGTGTGAACTCTCATCATCTCGACCAATGTTAGTTATTAAGTATCATAGGTCAATAAACATTAGAAATTCATGCCTTTCGAAAGTAAACACCTTTTTATATAGAACCATTCGGTGTTTCTGATTCCCTTAACAAATCCATTAGAAAATATTTGGAAATAGAGATTCCTATCTGAAACACACATTCTGTAGGAATGAAAAAAAGGGCGACCCAACAATAATCCTTAACCATGATGATAATGTTACTTACCTGGTACGCATCCATCAATTGATAAAAGAGGGAAAGACAAGTCAATACAACATGCATGTGTTCATCCAAAGGATTCTACTAAACCAGCGATCATTGTTTGTATTTTTCATATATAAAGGAACTTATATCCATGAACTCTCTTTATTCTAAATGGCTTCCATAATGTTTACACATATGAATGACCTAGTTTTTGGTCAAGTTGTATCTTCATATACTCTAAGGATTCCATCATTTACTTAGCATCCTCAACTCTATGTATCCAATGCTATATTTCAAGAGTACTATTATCATGTTACTATCCTTGCTATTGAGGCTAGCCGAAAGTCCCTCAAAATCAATAATAACCCTTGGTCATCTGTTCAACGACGAAAGGTGGTCCAAGAGAAGGTGAAGTCAAAAATATTATTTAACCATTTTTGGAGATTATCCCGAGAATTTAATATCCATTCACTCCGTTATTTTAGGGATGTGGATGAGGAGGCGATCCATGACCTCGTCTCAAAGTCACAGGGGTCATTCTTAAAGGATCCTTCCAAAAAACACCACTACCAACGTTGTGTGGTCGAAAACCCTCAACATGATGAGAGTGTTATCAATGGCTATCTGGACTAGGTCCCTTAGACTCGAGCATGCAAGACAAAATATTGGAAAAAACAACTGGCTACTAGGGAGTAGGTTCCTACCTTTTCCCCTTTTGGAGAAGTCTACAAACCCATTAGAATCGTCTTACAGCACCAAAACAATCCTACCATCCCAATCCAATGGAGTGACGTGAGAAGGCACATACACCTATTTAAAATATTTCAGTCATCTAGTAGACTCATATGGCTATAGTCAATGAAGCCTACCCACCATAAGTGGTGATATATTGTTAGTAGGGACATACACTTTGCTTCACTCACCAAGCCTACCAGAAGTCTCGTCTAGAAGAAATTAAATATATTTGTTGACTATTAACGAAAAAAACCACTAGTAGAGACATACACCTACCAGCATCCATTAGGCCTTCCAACTGTCTCGTTTGGTAGCACCCAATGAATTTAGTTGGAATTCTCCGACAAAAAACCTAGGGAAGACTCAACTCTTTAACCCCATACATGAATACTGTCAGCATCCACTGATTGGAAAGGGAGTAAAAATCATGTATATACACCTAATCCGAATAAATAATGGACATATATTCCAATTCTAGCCACTGTAGTCACCAATAACATTTTGGAAATGTTCAAAGGGAAGACACAAATTCCTTCACATATTCTAGATGCATTCTAGAATATCATAGTGGTAACTTCAGCAATACCAAAGGGCTGAACAAATAATTATGCCCCCATACCTGGGTTGACTCAACAAAATTCTATCCTATAGAAGATACAAACCTCTATTCTAGTCCGAGAGGGTTATGGGGGAATAATTCCCCTTATAATACGTAAAATTGGATCGAGAACATACACCTGATCCAATTAGAGATAATCAGTCTATTCTAATAGCCACAACAATGTAGGAACACACCTGTCCATGATAAAAATTTCTCCTAGGAAATGGCCTCAACTACTAATAAAAAGACATATAAGAATAACTCTCATCAAACACAGTTAAATAATCAAGAGCCCATCTACGATCTAGATACACTTAGTGTTTGAGTTCTTGAAGCGCTCAGACATTTAACTAATATAGCACAAGATCCTACCCTCACATTATAATATTACGGGAGTAGTAGTAGTAACTATGAAGTTACACATCATAAACTTCCTCTTGAAGGCTTTATTCATGATAATTTGGTCAATATCGAGATCTTATCTCTGGATAAGAGTCATAAAAACCCTTTATGTGTCCATAAGACCAAGGAGCAAGTGGATCTGTCTCGTGAGGTAATCCACCATGATTGTTCTACCCATGATGGTGTTCACTACGAATGTTTTCTCCATAGTAGTGATTCAAATTTTCAAGAGAATTATCTATCTAACAATGTTGTGATGAGAAAGACCTCTTATCTTGAGGCACGTTCAAATACAAGGACTTTCATGTCTGATGCCTTATTACTGGAAGGTGAAATACTATCTCAATTAGAGTATTTCCCAAGGTGATGGTCATTCTCTGATCCACCCTGGGGCCACTTCCCTTTTAGTACAACAGAGGAAATATAAACTAATCCCATTGTTTTGGGTAAAACAATTAAAAAGATTCTACTCTATTCAGACCATGTTGAGAAACCGATAATGAAATACAAAGACGATATGTTGAACTTCAGGAACGAATTGGCCATGGGTAAAATCCCATTCATGTTCTTCCCTTCGTCCAACTCTCAATACAAAATTCTAAACATGATTTTAGTCGATTCTGTTCATGATATCAAACTCATAATATGGAAGACTCTTTATCATCTAAAAGCCAAAGTATTACCATATGATGAATATCAAAGTCATGTCAATGTAATAGAAGGATTATAGTTCCAAATTGAGTTGGAATATCTCAAGGTTTCCCAACATCAAAATATCAATAAGCAACAAGATTCCCTTCAATTTGCGTGCCACAATACTTTAATTAGGTTGCAGTGAATCATCACAGATGCCCCATCTGGTGTTCGTATTAGAGGATGAGGTCCACGTAATGTATAGTACATCATTGCGCTCCAAAGACAGAAAATTCTGATAGAAGTGGTCTCATGCTATGTTATTTCCTTTGAATCTCTACAAAATGTAGATTTTGTTCATGACCAATGATATACTCAGTAAGAACTAGCCTTGATTGGCTTCCACCAAAGTAAGACCCAAAGGGAGAAAACAATTGAGATAATTTTTCATCAAGAATTTGAAAATATCAATAATGCCTACCTCTTAAAGGATGTTAGCCATCAGATTAGAAAAATGTTTGAAATAAAACAATGATCTTCTATAGTAAGTGATTTAAATGAGTGTCAGATAATAAGCCCAGCAAATGTTTGGAGTAGATTTTCTAAAATCAAAAGAGCAACTGCATTGATATCATCCATAGTATTTCAAGAGACACCCAACCCATGTGCCTATGTGATTTTGTTTCCTAATCATCATAGCCAAAAAATAGATCTCAAAGGGTTGAGAAACAAGAACAATAATAGCCCCATCCAACAATACTTTGAGATTTTTAAATTTCACAATACCCTCCCTGGTGGAAGTTAATGCTCTCTTGATTAGGGAAGAACCCAAAATGTGAACACACAATTGAACTATCTGAATATTCCATTCTCGTTTCTATCTATCAAAATGTTCATTGAGAACCACCAAATTGGAGAACAATGTCTCGTGGAGAGCATAGAAGAAGGCAATCTCACCAAGATACTAAAAAATTTACAACAATGCATTATTCATCAATGAATTTAATTAATTAAATCATGGAAGATCCTTCAAAAATGTGTCCATTTCAAGGGAGGCAAAGGATGAATTGTTTGTTCATAATACAGTTCACACTGAAGCAAATGATGGATGTATGTGTACCATAAACTAGAGGAACTCCCATAATTAAAGTATCTCCTAAAATAATCCACTTCCATTATTTTGAAAGGCGACATATAGGGAAAAAGGAAAAGGCTAGACTACGTCTCACATTTTACCTAAATATGGACAATCTTTTTTAAAAATAAATATTTTCAAAAAAAGAGGAGGATATGAAGGAGTTGAGAAGACACACTATAGAGTTACTTAGAGGTAGAACCCCTACCAGATATGCTCCCCAAGAACATCCTTTGCATGAAATTCTACTAGGATCACCTCAGCAAAGAGGGTTTATTGCAACTAATAATGCAGATCATGAATTCCCTCTTTTAGTTACATAGCTAGAATAGGGTAAATCACTTCCTTATAGTCCATTATCCTTCGGTTATCCATGTAAAATACCAAAAACACCACCACTAGTGGTCATAAAAGTTATTGCACCTATTCAGGATCTCGGTATTATACCTGTATAGGTCCCAACTCTACTAGATATTCCTCGAATTCTTATGAACAACATAGAGTCATTGAAGACTCAATTAGAACCTGTGGAAGGATGGTGAGCACCAATACAACTAAAAAAGAATGTATATCTTGAATGGATTGATCCAAACCCTACTCCTCTAGACTTTTTGAATCCAACATTTCAAATCTTCAATGGATCAAGAGATACAAAGTAGAACTTGATTTATTTTGTCTCTCATTGTGATCCAATGATTGGGAAGCCATAACAAAAAAATGTAGTGAAACTCATATGTTTTGTGCAATAATTCTAGGGGCCGAACATATTTTGGAATACAAGATTGTAGTCTCGATCGAATATTGGATGATAAGATCTCTATTATAAATTCATTTTCTATTTCATTTAAACGCTATAAAATACATGCGTATTTCATCTCGTAAATTTAAAATAATGGAAGAATGAAAGAGTTTCATATTTCATTACTCAGTGGAATGGATTAACATAATCCTTTAATATATGACTACCGTAAGAAGAATCTCTACCCATTTGTGATTAAAATATACATTATGAGTATTGCACACCATTAATCAATATGAAATACACATGAGGGTTTCAGGATCATGAATCGATTGGTCAACATGTAGAACACTCTATAAGAGAGACTTGAGATAAATTTCAAATAATCCAATCAACTTTAGGATGAATAATAGGAAAAGCATAGGCCACTATAGTCACACTTAAACAGACTCTTGTACCGATTCCTACATCAAAGCGGTCATCATACAATAGGGATCCACCTCCCAAGCATCAGCACCAATGACCACCTCATCAAGATGATCAAGAAGATCAAAGGTGAATATAGTTTGCAGATTTGAAAATCAAGTTCTATTCTTTTCTAAATGGCCAATTACCTAGCTAATTCATATCTTCTTTGGAAAATAAAATTTTCTAGTTTCCAAGGGCAAAGAAACCTAACAATGAAAAAGTCGAGGACCTACCAAATTGTTGTCCATTCCGTAAAATTTTTTTTCTCCCCATCCACGAGTCTTGTGTTTTTAATGACCTCCTACAAATTATGTTAGACTCCAATCCAGTAAAACTAAAAAATTCACTATCCCATGTAGCATGTTTTACTACTACTGATTCAGACGATTAAGGTGAGTTGATGGATGTAAAAATTATGAATGCACATAAATTTTATGATTGGATTGTTAGGAAAACAATCAACCGAACTCATGACATTATACTAACACGATTACAACAACCAAATATTTCTTCTACTGCTTCCGTTATAGCAATGTCGTCTTTATTAAAATCTCATTCCTCTGAATTCCAATCCTCGCAGAAATAGTTTGGCAAGAAGAAAAAGGACGAGGCATAAGAATAAGAGTTTGTGTCAAGTAAAATGTTGACCTTGATCTTAGTTTTTATCATCCCAATCATCTCAAATACAGGGGAACTCCCCCCCCCCCCAACAGAATAAAAATAATTGAACTATCCGGTAGAATCATCATCAGATGTGGATTTGTTCTTCATTTCTATTATTCTTTCTCACTTAATGAATCTCTATGCTAATAGTGATTCTCATTATGAACTTTAGTTCCATGGACTTGATTGGGGAACTAGGAGAAGAGGTTTTCAAGGTCGAGGATACAGAGGAAGAAGTTGGTATGCTATAAGCCACTACACCAACCACACCTCTCCTCGAACTATTTATACAGTAGAAACTCATGGGAGAGTCCTCTGACAGGACCAGCAAGAACAAGATAATTCTTCCACATGTGATAGATTCCTTTCTGACAAGATCATATTGGAAGATTTATTAGAGGATATAACACAACATTAATGGAGAATAGAAATACCTAGACATCCTATCCACCATGGGAAATGCATTTCTAGCTTCATCCCTAACAAATGGTCCATCCACCTCATGAGCATAAAATTCCAAGGCACCTAAAAAACAACATATCCATACTGGAAAATGAAAACCTTTGGATCAAAAGTATGATGTTTTGAAGCAACTGACTCATGTTTCGGCCAAGATATCAATCCTGGATGCTATGAATTGGTCAAAATATCCTTAAGAAATGCTTATTGTGGCATTGTAAAGCCCTTATGAGTTTGAAACTAAGGTTGTTTCCGCATGGGTTTATCACATAAAGAATGACCCAAGAGAACTCCATGAAGTCATATCTTTCATAGAAAAAGATGAGGATGAAATCATACAAGGACACATCAAACCCATGTATCTATCTAACATGATCAATGATATTGAAATCAAATGAGCCTTCATTGATAAAGGATTAGGGGTCAACATCATTCTCATTCTGAAAATTCACTTATTGGACCTCACTGAATCCCATTTGTATCCCTTTACATTGATGTTAAATGGTATGAAGTGAATGAGAAAGAATCTCTTGGTGATATTACACAAAAAAATCGATTTGGGGATCCTATATCTGAGTTATATTTCATGGTTGTCTTTTAGGATAGAGTTTTCAAAATTCTTTTGGGAAGGCCTTGGCTACTTCAGAATACAACTATTCCTTCATCATACAACTAATGTCTCAAATTATTTGTGAATGTTTAAATAGAAAAACTGATTGTGAATTGGCCCCATTAAAAACTTTTGAATCTCTTTAAATTAATGTGGAGTTCTTACAAACAAAGGTAAAAAAATCCATGGTGAATGATGTCAATAGAATCAATGCTATGAATGGTCTGGAAAAGATCAAAGTTAACTCATTCAAGCATCTCTGGGCAGACTTTTTGCTTCCATTTAATTAAATTGAAAGGGTTGGACAAAATCCAAGCACTCGTCCAGTGGCTTCAATAATTTCATTTGTGGCAACTGAGCCTGATAGTATAGGAGAATTCATTGATTCACCAAGCAGTGATGAAACCCTTGACAAAGATGTCTTCCTTCTGTCCACTGAACATCAGAAAGTCTCTACATCATCGGCTCATATAGAAATAGTTATTTCACTAATGGAAAAAGATAAGGATGTCGATTATCATCCTATCATCTTTCCTTCAGAACATAAAAAATACCCTTCATCGTCATTAAGACCAGATATAGTTTCCTCCTCATCAGGATATCCAAATAATAACTCTTCCCCTAGCTATAAAAGTCTTACTTAATCACCTACCCTTCAACCATATGAAAAAGAAGAAACACATGAATAGGAAAAAGAGTATGACCTCATGTATACCCCTAGAATATTTGAGGAAGGAATCTCAACCATTGTTGATGTTCTCAAAGAAATAAGAATAGGTACAAATGAAGATCTACACTGCACTCAGATTAGTGCATCCATGACTCATGAAGAGAAATAGATGTATATTTATTTTTTGAAGAAACTTTGGGATGTTTTTTCCTATAATTACACAGAGATACACGATCTTGATCCCAAAGTGTCCACCCATAATTTGGGATTTCCATAAGAGCATCAGGGATATAAGAAAGTAGTAAAGAGAACAAACCCAACTCATGCCTCCATAATTGTGGCTAAAGTTGACAATATTATGAAACTCAAAATCATCTAAGAGGTTCAATATCCAAATTGGGTAGCCAACATTGTCTTAGTAAAAAATAACAATAGGTAAATCAATCATTTCAATGATTTTAGAGATCTCAACATACATTGTCTCTAATATGAATTCCCAATTACAATCATAGAACTCTGTAATGATGAAACAACATAATATGAAGGTCCTTAATTTATGGATGGATAATCTAGGTATAAATAAATTTGGATAGCCCCATAATATGAGGAATATATATGCTTCAGATCCCCTTAAAGTTTATTTTTCTCTTAGGTAATTCCCTTTGGATTGAAGAATTCCGATGCGACATATCAACATGAAATTCACCCCATATTCAAACTCTTGTTTTGGAAATTTATTGAAATCAATGTTGATGATCTAGTGGTAAAATATATACAATATTATAATCACTTGACTATCTTGGAGACCATATTCAGAAATCATAGATAGCATAATAGGAATATAAACCCCTCCAAATGTGCTTTGGGGGTAACCTCAAGAATATTTTTCCTTTCATTGTATGCCATCATGGATTCAATGTCAATCCTGATAAGACAAAAGCTATTCTTGACATGTCACCTCTTCAAAACATGAAACATTTGAGAGGAATTCAAGGAAAGAAGACCTACATCTTATGCTTCATAAATAATATAGTATAAAAGTTTTTTCCCATCACCAAATTGATGAAGAAGGGGGTCACATATCAATGGACCAATGACTACCAAGAAGCATTTGATACCATCATGAACTACCTATTGGGTATACAGGTATTTATGCCACTTATTGAAGGAAATATTCTCATTCATTACATGACAACCATGGAGCAATCTATGGGAACATTCCCGGTGAAAAATAATGATTGTAGGAAGTAAAATAGCTTTTACAATCTCATTTGAAACATTATCAACGCAGAGACTTTATATTAAGATATTGAGAAGAGATACATAGCATTAATATTTTCAATTCAGAATCAATTCACTACCTAAAGCATCATAAGGTCCACTTGGTATCTCTTAATAACCCGCTCAAATTTACCCTTAGTTAACATATTTTGATAGAACATCTGGCATAGTTGGTTGTTATTTTGTAGTAGATTGATGTACAATGCATTCCTTAGAAAGTAGTTAAAGGCCATGCCTTGGAATAAATTCTTTATGAACACCCATATATAGAAGAGGAATAATTGAATACTGAATATCATGATAAATAAATATTCTCTATACGTTGTAGTCCCTAAACATGGAAAATGTACTTTGATGGTGCTTTCAAAAGTCAAATAGGAAGGAGAATGTAAGATACTAACCTCAAAAATGATTGGTTATGAGTTTTACTTATATTTCCCAAAAAGGTTGTGCTTACATGCTCCCTCATGTTATCAAAAGGTGGTACCAACCATGAGGTGGAATTTCAGGCTCTCATTGTAGGTTAGGAATTAGTTCTCCATGTATCAGTGGATCACTTGGATGTGATTGGTGATTTGGAAATGGTTATAAAATTTATAATTAGAGATTATTCCATCATAAATAAATAAATAATCCCTATGTGGTTTTGTTTGAGGGTTAATGGAATATTTTCCCTTGGAACCAACACTATCTTATGTCTCACAGTCACAAAACTTCCAAGATAATGCATTGGAACATGTAGAAATAACCTCTGAAGATCCAAACTGGGATGAAACAATCCTCAGAATTGTTCATCATCATGTGGTTTCACCATTTTCTTAAACTAGGATAGAGGAAATTAATAAGAATAATCTCATTACCAAACCATTTGGTCCTACCATGTGATGGATGACACCCATCTTGGAATATCTCCATGATTGAGTACTTCCACCAAATAGATTTAGAGAAGAGAAAGTCTAGCGATGATCAGTTAATTTCACTCTTTATGATGACCCAAATCACCAGAAGATCCTCTATAGACAAGGCATTGATGAAATTATACTCATATTCATTTATGGGGATGAAACCACGACTGTCATAAAATATGTACATGTAGGATCCTATGGTTCCCACCATTCTAGTTACAGAATTTTAATCAATTATGAAGGCTTGGATATTTTTGGCCTTCAATGACACATGATTGTACAAATTTCTCTATGAAGTGTCTTTCTTTCCATGTTCATTTCATCTTTATTCATCAACCCCCAGAGTTTCTTTATACAACTAAGTACTACTAGCCATTTTCTATATGGATATTAGAGTAGTATGACCTTATCCTCTTGCTACGACCAAGAAATTTGAATACATCCTTACTACAACCAATTTATTCTCAAAATGGGCTATGGTAATACCACTAAAATAATTCGTCACCAAATGTATTGTTAGCTTTTTCACATCTAATATATTTAAAATATTTGGTGTCCCTCATACCATATTGATGGATAATGGTACATATTTAGTTTTTGTTGAGGTAGGATTATACCAAGACTACAATATCGAATCCAACCATTCGTCCTACTATCATATAGAAACAAATGGATAGATATATGATTTCAACAAAAACTTATCCATCATACTCTAGAAAATGGTGGATAAAGATAAGAAATCTTGGCATGATAAACTCTTTCATTTCTTAGGGGATAAACAAACTTCTACCCACACAACCACACAGTCAACATCATACTCATTAGTATATGGAACAGAAGATGTCATTCCCACTGACTCTTAATTTCCTTCACAACTAGTTTCTATTTGTGATAAATTATCTATAGATGAACAGTCTCAAAATTGACGGGATTATCTGGAGTGATTGGATGAAAAGAGATATCATACCTTTTATCACTTGGAAGTATATCAAAACCGAATAGAATGATCTTTCAACAAGAAAGTTCATCATTGTTCATTCCTCCATGGATATTTGGTATTGGTCCTTGGGACTCCAATGATACCAAGAATGAATCTTCCAAATCATGACCCAAAGTAGGAAGGACCTTACGCTATACGTAAGGTCTACTATAAGGGATATTATACCATAATATCAATAAATAAGGAACTTACTAATACTCTAACCAATTTAAGGTTCCAAAATATGTACTTCATGTAATCACACAACGTTCATCCTAGTTGTATGATGATAAACTGCGTAACAACAAACATCCATGTTGGAAGACATTAAACAATGTAGCACAATATAAGTATGTGATGTATGATGTTAAACTATGTAGAATCTTCATCCATGTCGCACGAAGATAAACTTCATGGCACAAAGACCTAGTCACATGACCTGAAACTACAAAACATCATTTATCCTCACTAAACAACATAAAACTGCATGGTTAACATCACCTGCATTTGAGGTTAATAAATCTCCCAAGATACCAAAAATTGACATTATTTGTGGACCCTTTAAAGATGAGTATCTTTCATGTGTAAGCATTCATCAGATCATTGTCACTCCTGTGTGGCACATCATCCTCATTTTTCCTTATGTTTGAATCAGATCTATATAGGGAACCATTTTCAAGACCTATATATATCTTGATTCTAATTTCAATGACATACATTGTAACACCCATATCTCATATCTTGGGACGATCCAGAACCATACAATAAAAAGTTTCCCCTTTCCATTATATGATTTAATTATATACTAATAACCATTCTAGAAAATATTGCTTGATTCTTATAAAATATTATATTTCGGGCCCAGATATTATTTTGGAATGTATTAAAGCACAAATTTATAAAATAAACATTAAATTGGCATGGGGAACCATCCTTACTATGGGTGGATTGATCCCTTCCCCAAAAAGATACGTAGTGACACATGGTTCCAATCCCCTTGTCCGACTATAATATTTCAATGCTTTCACGTTGGTTTATCTTCATCCATACCACATGATGTTAAACTACATGGAACATTTCAAGAACTACATTTGGCTTTATTATTTCCCTTGGAATATGTGCAATGACACCAAGATCTCCTATCTGAAGTCCAACCAACATGTTGAAAAGTACCTTCACCCCTTGTGCGTATGAATAAATCTATCAGAGGGAGAACATTTAAAAACAACATGTGGCATGATTCTCACCCCTGTGAGATATGTATTGACGTCTGGATCTCCAATCCTAGCTCCACCAACAGTTATTCATTAATCCCCTTTACATCCAATGTATTAATCAGATATACATAGGCAACATGTCAAGAACTACGCGTTGCTTGATTCTATCTCCTAGCAAGATATTTAGTGATTCCTTTGTTTTATCCCCTAGCCCACCCACTATATTTATTTAATGCTAGTTCACCCATGTCTTATCACATGAAGATAAATTAAATTGAATGAACTACATATGTCTTGATTCTAATTTCAATTAGATATATAGAGATGTCCATATCACTAATCCCAGGCCCAGCCATGACTAAAAAACCCCTTCCTCACATCAAAATCTAGTTGTTGTGGGAAAAAATATTTAAGAACTACATATGGATTGAGACTCCTAATAATGACATATGTTGTGAAGCCCAAATCTCCTATCTTTGGTTCAATGAAATAAAATAAAAAAATTTCCTCCATTCCCTATGTGTATGAATCAATCCTACACAGGGAAACATTTTACGAACTATGTGTGGTTTAATTCTCATTCTGATGAGCTACGTAGTGCTGCATCAATCTCCATACTTTGGCCCAATTGTTATATTAGATGATAAAACCACCTTCCTTTTCCCCATGCTTGAGTCAGATCTACATAGGGATCTCCTCCATGACCTGTGAGTTGATTATTATTAAAATGAGATAAAAAGTGAATTCTAGACAACCTGCTTTAGGCCCAATCATCAGCCTATAAATTTTAAAAAATCAATCTTACCCACCTCAAAAATTGATCTATATGAGGAAAAAACATTCAGGAAGTACACATGGATTGATTCTTGCTCCAATAAGATACTTTGGGACACCTATGTCTGATGCCTTTTGGCTCAGCCACCATTTAATCATCATACCCCTATCCTTCACTTATGTTACCTTTGTATTGTAGAAGAAACCTTTCTCACTCCTTGTTTCTCACATCTAGCACAACTCACATATGCTAAGGAATTATATAAAGTTATTCTATACCTAAATAATTTGTTTCAATTCCTATTTGGATTATCAACGTTCTTGGTTTTAAGAATGTAAAATGAATACTCTATGTCCTCACCACACGATAATAAACTGCATGGACCTTCATTTAACAACTTCGTGTGGCTTGATTCAATCCACTGTGAGATACGTAGTGACGTATAGATTTTCAATCATGGACCCAGACATATCACAACATTAAAAGAACTCTACTCTTTTATGTATGATTCAAATCCACACAAGGAAGTACAATATGTGTTATCACATTACACATGAACATGTATGTATTAGAACTATGTGTGACTTGATTCAATCTATGAAAATATATACAGTGACACTTGTTCTTTATGCCCTAGTTCAGATGCATTTTCTTTTGACATTTCATTTCAAAACACCTGATTCCTTAGCACAAGATGTTAAACTGCAAGGTTAATGTCATTACCGCATGACATAAACTACATAGATCCATAAATCCCCTTCTTTTTTGCCTCAAGTAAATCATCATCTTCACTGCAAGATGTTAAATTTATTGGGTAAAGTCCTCACCGCATGATGTTAAAATG
Organism: Viscum album; assembly: GCA_963277665.1. NCBI lineage: Eukaryota > Viridiplantae > Streptophyta > Magnoliopsida > Santalales > Viscaceae > Viscum > Viscum album. The sequence goes on along the minus strand of OY728153.1, from coordinate 282,107,040 downwards.
CATGGTATTCAGAGAACTACATGTGGCATGATTCTAATCCAATTTGAGAAACGTAGTGAAAATTAGACCTTATATTCTAGTCCCAGCTATGGGATTTAGTGAAAACTCCCCCAATCATGCACATAATCAAAATATATATAGGATATTTTATTTTGGGCCCTCTCCTCAGAAAATCCCTCAAGGAAACAAGGTTCATCCCCTTTTATACATATGAGTCAGATCTATGTAAGGGACCCCAAATATTTTGCCAGCATCTATCCACAAAATTCTATTACGCATTGGAAAATACCCCTTCCACATGTCATACTACTAATCATGAAATACATTAAAATATTGATAATATTTTTTCAGATTTTGGTGGTAGAATATTGGATACCTGATAGCTCTTTTTTCCTGACTATACAGTATGTAACCATATTTGGTTGTACATAAAATTCACCCACACAACATTCCTGTCAACCTAATGATGCCACTGTTTTTCTATGTAGCACATGTACTCGATGGCCCTTTATAATATACCACCCATGATGGGGTTTTCAAAGAGTGATAACCTTGTTCCTGGGAGAAACCTCTTCCGCCTCTTTAATATTTTATGATAGTATGCAGGAACCTGTAATTTAAAGCGATTAGACTTGGTGTATTTTTCTCATTTCCTTTCTACCAACCTAAAAGTCTCCATGAATGTGGTCTACATTTTCAGTCTCTATATGTTCCAAGAATATTGTAATGACCTTGGGAAATTAAACCACATATCATCTATTATTTCCATAACATTGTGGTTTTAGTCATATAAGCTAAAACAAGAGGCACCATACTTTCTATGTGTTGGGTCATCCCTTTGTAGAGAGAATATTTCTAAGATTCGTTATTAATCACTACTAAAAAAACCACTTCTATATTCATGAAATTTTCTCCATAAATTATAATCAATTATTGGGAAGATTTGAATCTCCATAAACATTCATCGACTTTTAGAAAATAAAATTTCATAATTCACATGAGCTCTATTACCTTACTATTCAGTACATCCCCAAGTTGGACATACCTAAAATTTATCTACACAATGGGTATGTTAGCCTAAGGATGTCACTGTTTGTCTATGAAACACATTCCCTAGTTATCCCTGCATAATACAACCCTCATAATAGGTTTTTCCAATAGCATCAACTTCATTCTTGGATGAGACATCCTCTAAATTCCATTATCCATTTTCTCAGGTTATTCATCAAGACTCAGAAATCCCCAAGTAACGGCTTATAATTCTACCTTACCATACCTGATATGGTAGCACATTTCCCAACAAAATTATCAAGACTTGTAAAACCATCAAATCATAGGTCAAAGAAAACGACCCTAAATCAATGTCCCTAATGTCTTTTCTACACGACTTTAAACTAAACATCTTAATGTCCTTGCTACATGACTCTAAACTACACTTCCCCAAATGTCCTTATTGCATGACATTAAACAGCAAAGAATAATATAAAAATCCATTAATTTCTTTATTTCATGACTTGAAACCACACAATAGAATGTCATTGCTGCATGACATTAAATTTCATTTAAAAATACTAGAAACCTCTTTTATTAAAAAATACCCTTTTTCATGTACTAAATTCTCATAGGAGTGGTTCCTCATTCATGGCATATATCATCACTGATAGCCCCCTTTATTTTCAATCACATTTCCTTGGAAAAGCCACACACTATAGTCTTGAGGCATCCAAATATTAAACTCTTATGTCTATTAGTAATAGAATGTCAAAATTTCTTATAACTCATTTACCTAACTATGTAGTATATTCATCGCTTGGCCTTTCATAAGTCGCCAATGTAATGGGCCTGACAACCAAAGGATTCCACTATTTGGCTATACATCATATTCCCTATCTATCCCGGTATAATACATCCCCTATAATGGACTTGTAAAATAGAGGTAACTTTGTTCTTGTAATTGACATCCTCTATTATTATATTTAAAATTTTAGATTTGGTTTCAATAAAAATCATGACTCAAAATTCCACTTAGAATTATCTAAAATAAAGGATATGAGGGCATTCCTAACTATCATGTCTTGTCTGGATTCTAATTTAAAAATTCATGTTCAAAGATATATGACCTAAAAAATAGTATTATTAGTCCAATATTCATGAAATTATACTATCTACAAAAAAGATGTATAGTATGCACTATGCTAAAAACCCCTAAAGGGAATTCTAGATAAAAGGCGAGTCTCAATATGCTAGACCTTCACTCTGTAAAGTTTATGCAATATTGAGTGACAAAATGTAAAATGAAAAAACTTGTTTGGATGAAAACATAAAAAGGGAATCCTATGAAAAATACAATTTATCACCCAATAAGTACCCTCTATATTGGTCCTAGGAAAGAATTTGGATAATAACACAAAATAACCAATGTTCTTTGGGGTTTCCATATGACCCTAGAAATAGTTAAACTATTTTTACTAGGACCATTTCCTAAAAATTGGAGCACATTCCATCCTTTTCATTGTAAGTATGATTATCCATTCTGAAAATTTCTTGTAATGGAAATCTATTTCAACATTTCAATTTATAAATTGGAATGAAGACATAGATGATTAGAAAAAAATATTTTCATTTTTGAGAAAAAAAAAATAAGTCCTAGGTAGAACATCCAAAAAATGGAGTCTCTCTATTATAAATCATAAGATGCGGTCAATATAGCTTTTAATTTTTTTGAATGTCCTCCTTTGCCACAATCTTGCACAATAACCCAAAACATGCCTAAACTAGTTCCTTTTTTATCCCATTTTACCTCATCATTAGACCCTCTTTTTCATTCAGTTCCAATCCCGAGGGGGGATTTTGTCGAAACTATGTTCCATCGCATGCATGAAAAAGGGACAAATGTAAATTCCTTAAAAATGAGATGAAAATATATGGATAATTTAAAGATTATCAAATACACAAATTTTACTTTTACCATGGTAGTAAAAAACATTGTTGGTGGCCAAGAACTTATTTTCCATCTACTTATTACCCCCTCATCACTTGTGCACCATGTCCCCATTGCTCAAGTTACCATATTTATCTAAAAGTAGACCCTTGGGGCCTTCATTTGTACATATTAATTTCCATGAATCTTAGTTTTTTCTCTAGTCAACCTAGTGCTTCAACCAACCCCTATGAAACCGCCAATGTAGTTTCATAACACATAAAGTGATGTAATTAAAGGGGGTAGTGAGAATTAGGTTTTCCAATTGTTAAAAAAATAACAATACTTGTGTGACTTATTAACCCAACCCCACTAAGGATAGAACACTTGCACGACTGCCCTACCTCAAGTAAGAAGTTACAGGACTCACTTCTAGGAATACCAATGAAGACTCATGATGGATTGGTCCATGTATCTCCCAAGTCTAGTAATCTATGTTTTTCATCACTTAAGGGGAAACAAAATCACTTAAGCCTACTTGATCACCACAAAACTACATGCCGCTTATTTGAGCAACCTTTCTTGGTTCACCTCACACATTCGGCCTACTCAAGCCTTTCATGAAAACTCCTTCAAAGACACTCATGGAAGGGCCTCTCATTCATTGGATACCTTACCAGAAAAGAATTATGTTTAATCCTCCCCCACTACCACCTGATTTACTTAATATCAGGTAAAGGAACATTTTCAAGTCTCTAATATGGATTTGATTATCTATGGTCAGGGGTTTCCAACACATGTCCTACTAGAGGTTAAGGGTCCACTCGGTGTCTGTGGATTTAGATATTTATAGTCACATAGAACCATACACCAAAGAAAAAGTTGAGGAGTTCCTTGTCTTGGATTATAGGGATAGGAAATTGTCCACCCATTTTCATCTATAAGACCCAGAGCCTATTTTTCCTAGTAGGAAGGGTAAGAGTCACACATCCTTTGCATTTTGTAGAAAGGAGACGTCTCCCTCCCAACTATTGTACAACATTAGGGTATCCATCCTGGTTTAAGACCATATAATTTTATGTAGGAGGTTTCAGTCTTAATCCAACCTATGTATTTGACGTTCAATCCTTCCTTACATTGGACCCATGTTCAATGTAAATTAAAAGGAGCGAAACAACATAACCATGGCCTCTTCAATCGTAGGACCGACCTCTTCCACCAATGAATGAGGAATAGTTTTTGGTTTATTGGATCTTTCAGATCCCCTTGTTTCTCACACCGAGCATGAATCACATGGGCTTAGAGGTTTGTAATGATTAAAATATCCACCTACCAGAACAAACTACAAGAAATCTAATTCCCATTATAACTGGGATATATAAGAATCCTTCTTAAGGCTTGAGCCCCACACCATCTCATCCATGAAATAAGAAATAATGTCCCCATAAAATGTTCCCCCTCCAAGGTTTAATCCCCAATGGGAATGAACAACAGGAACTCTAATTCCAACCATAACTAAGATACAGATGAAGCATTCACCTAAGGCTCTAGCTCACTAGAAATCCTCCTAAGGAGTCCAACCCTATCTCCATTAATTCGGGAATCCTCCTTTGGATTAAGTCGAATATGAATCCCTCCTAGATCTCAATGAGTTATGATATCTCATGGAACTTTTACAAGGGAATCCTCTTTATAAGTAAGTCATAACCTAGTTCTCTCAAATGGTCATACTACCATGCAAGACTAACTGAACTATGTGGGCTTTGATTCACATCCAAACATGATATGTAGGAAGACTCCCATAGGTTCAAACCCAACATTTCAGATCAACAATTTTACCTTCAAATCATTCCCTCAATAGGTTCTAATTCAACTTGTAATCTCATATTCCGTCCAATTTACTTAGGGTACTTAGGCATAAGACCCACGCCAAGATTTGAATAGGCACCTTCCACCTATATGGCCATACCACAAAGCATTAAAATGTATGGTTGGTTCCTTATCAAACTACAATAAAAGGTATGATGTATCCCAATGAGTGGGGCCAAACTAGGTGGGTTCTGATTTAGTTCCCAATGATATGTAAGAAATACAGTTATGGGTTCTATCCCAACTTCAAAAAAAATTCAATCTCCCCGGATGACAATAAACTTCAGAGTGTCTTTCCTCGACCTAGATAACCATATATTCTAGAGTTCCCCATTGAGTTGCTTAAAAATCTACATTATCATAACAATGACCAATGAATATCTAAGTAGTATATGAGAGGAAACTATTGATAGAGAAACTCAAATAAATACATATATCTCCCTTGATGAAGAAACATGAATACATATAGATAATTCTGAATTCCACACAAGCTAATAATTGATTGAAAATTTTAGGATAAACCTACATTACTCTTTGTAATTGAATAAGTATTCATGAACATGTCTTAAATATATTAGAGAATATCGGAGTGGGAAATAATTACCCCCAAATGTGTGAAATGATCCCGACCTCATATCCTATTGACCAATTTGAGTTCTTAACTATCCTAGATCAACAAAACTATCAAATTCATGCCTTTATAAATCAGGTCCCATTTGATATTGAACCATTGGGTGTTTCCAGTTCCATAAATAAATATATTGGAAATCATTTGGAAATAGTGATTCCTAACTGAAACACGTGTTTTGATGGAAACAACTTCCAACAAAAAATTCTCACAATGTGAAGATGAAATCCTGGATAATCCTAATTAAAAACAAATCAAAAATAAATAACAAAAAAACACAAGGTCAATGTATTTAACTATAATGGTTTGAAGAAGATATTAGAGAAGGGAAAAAACTTAACAAAAAGGCTTATCAAGGATTTATCACATAAATAGGACATTTAAAAGGGAAGTTAGAACACCAAAATCACTTGGAGGGGTGTCTTAGATGAAATAGAAAAGATCATTAGTGAATTATAATGAAATTTATCCTCAAAACAGAAAATTAAAAGAAATTAATGAAATGACATGGTGTGTAATGTAGTTACACATTGTTTAACTTTTTTTAGTGTAATATTCTAAAATACCCATCCCCATAGATTATTTTTATTAAAAATCCAGAAATTACATGATGTGTAATCCATTTACATTGTGTGTAGATGTTCTGCATATGATTTTTCTTCACATTTTCCATTTAAACAGCCCAAATCCCCTTTAATTCTTCTTAACATACAAAGAACACATGAAAAAATAACCAATTTATGTCTGATATCCATTATTTTAATCATGAAAACCTCCCCAAATTTTGTTCATTGGCCACCTAAAAAGTCTCTCTATATCAGAACAAGAATCAACCACCAAGGCTAAATTGAAAAACATAAAGAGGGATATACCGAGAAAAATAATGGATCATACAACCTACCCATGATATAATAGCTAGTACCTGAGCTTCTACATACATCACTATGAGGTCTTGAAAAACAAGTCTAGCCACTATGTTCACATATTAGACTCCCTATCCCAATTCTCCTCTTAAACTCGGCTATACTGCCACTATAATTGAACCAATGTTATTGTCTAATACCAAACATATGTTTTGCTATAATGCACAACCAATATCAAATTCTATTCAAAGGGAACATCAACATAAAATCTTTACACCTTCAACGTTAATCACATGGGGAGGGACTGGTCGATATCATCATAGATGTGATATGTGGAACATTTTGTGAATGGAATTGTAGAACAGTGGAATGGATAAATGGTATGACATTGGACCGATACTTTCCACTATCTCAAACAACATGAAAAACCTGGGTGATTGCTTTCCTTATTTCCCATTTTGAAGATCCCCAACCTATATAACACCTAAATAAATCATTATGACCAAAAATCAATTACAGAGGTCATCTTTAATGGTCACCATATGATTTTTTCATGATCTGTGTTCTGACCAACTAATGTCTAGTCAACTAAACCTACTCATATGTATCCTGTATGAGATTAGAACCAATAAGTTCCAACTCTCATTCCTCAAGAAAACAGAGAGGTGAAATATATGACCTTATATACTAATGCTAAAAATGTGTTATTTGGATCGATGATAGAAAGCTATTATTATATAAAAACTGTACATGATATGTGTGTTGCTCTAATAAACTACCAAAATACAAAATAGAAGATTGTAACATATCCTCTAGGAGTTGAATAGTCTACTCAAATTAACCATTAGTCTATGGATGACAGGTTTTGCTAAAAAGAACCCCTTATCCCTGGTCCTTCTGAAGACCCTTCCAACAACATGATGTGAACAGATGATCTCTATCTGAAATGTCACAATTCATAAAATTGTATAAACAAACCACATCATTCACATAATGACTACAAAAATCATTAACTATGAAGTTTTACTTGATAGGTAAGAATTAGGCTACCTTATTCAGGTGATCCCCAACAACCTGAATAACATCATTCTTATGGGTATTTTTGGGTAATACTGTCACAAATTCAACTGGGAAATCATCCCATTTCCACTCAATAATAAGAAAATGCTTCAAAATCTCATCTTGCCTCTGATGCTCGTGTTTCACATACTGAAAAGTAAAGAATATAGCCATGAAGCTTACACCTCCTTCTTCATTCCTAGACACCTATACTATCTACGGATATCATGAAAAATATTTTAAAACTAGGATTTACCACCCATCTAGAAGCATGAAAATCCCCCACCATCTCCTCACATATGCTCATAGGAACCCATACACAAACATGGAAAATAGGAGAATTGCCACTTATGAGAGACCATCCAAATGGTTTCTACCCACAATATAACTTTTCTATTATAACTGAGACCTCTATAATAGATAACTACTTGGTCTTAATATTTTATAAACTAAAACAATAATAGATATCGAAATTAGAGACACCCATCTCTAAGACTTTTGAACAACTATATTCATGTCTGATAAAAGGTCCATTATTCGCCACTCATCAAAAGAATCTCGTACAGCATCAACCAATGTATTTTTTCTCAAGACATCAGCAATGATGTTTCCCTTGTATTAGTTATTAGAAAAATCGATGTTTAAAGTCTGTAGATACTCAACCCACCTCCTCTATTGAAGGTTTAGGTCTCACTAAAAATAAGATTTACCTATTGTTGTTGTGTTCATTCCATACAAAAAACCTCTCACCCATGAGATAGTGTCTCAAACACCATATTTAATGTACCATGACTACTAAATCTAGATCGTTATTAGGGTAATTCCTCTCACGCGGTCACATATTCCAAGATCCATAAAAACCACTAAATCCATATGTGTTAAAACTATTTAGAGGCCAACACTGGATTCCTCATGTTACATGGTATATTCTTTACCTGGAATATGAATGTTGAGGATAGGTGTTGAGGTTATCCTTCTTTCCATCTCCTAATAAATTCTCTTTCATGCATCAAACCAAAAAAACGTCTCCTCTTTTTTGTTCATCCTAGACATTGATGCTGTCAAATGATAGAAATCCTTGATAAAGTGACAATAATAACCTTTTAAACATAAAAAGATCTGAATCTCAAAGGTGTTATTATGAAGTTCCCAATATAAAATGGTTTTGAATTTCTAGGGGTCCACTAACACTCCTACCTATGAGATGAAATGGCCCAATAATTACACATTATTAATCTAGAAAATGAATTTTGTTAGCGTGGATTAATGTATATTCTCTCTCAATTGACTCCGGATGATGTTAAGATGTTTGGAAGTATTATCTACCGAATGGGAGTACCCAAAGTTACCATTGACAAAAACAATTACAACTGGTCCATAAAAGGATGAAATATCTTATTCATTAATTACATGAATACCTCTAATTTGTTGGTCAACCCAAATAACATCACTAAAAATTCATACAAGTAATAACTTCACCTAAAATCATTATAAGGTACTTTTTATGATCTCACCCTTAACTAGTGGTAACCTAATCTCAAATAAATCATATATAATATCTGAAAAACTCTCAACTAGTCGAAATGATCATCAATTCATGGAATCAGATATGAGTTCTTAACCATAATTTGGTTCGACCTATGATAATCCACATATAAGTTACAAGATCCATAATCTTTATTTGATAAGGGTAATAGAGAACCCAAAGGAGTTATACTTGGCTGTATAATATTTTTAGATTCTAGATCTTATAATTGAACTTTCAACTCTTGAGGCATTGATGGTGCTATTCTATTAGGTGGGATAGAAACTAGCTCTCTTCCCATCAACAAATCGATCATGAACTCGATCTCTCAGTCTGAATTTAATACGAAGAACACATCAATAAATGCATCTTGGAAATGATCTTCCATTTGAGGAAAATAATTAGGATACATTCTACCATTATCTAGAGTAAGACTAGCTATCAGATCCATGAGATAATCTAATCTGCAATGTATTGGTCCTGCATGATCGGCATATTGATCACAGTCACCTTGGTAAAAATAACTACCTTATACCAAAGATATAAAGGTTACTCTACTGCTATAATTGTTGATATGATCATTGTATATAAATAACCAATCCATTCCAAGAATCAAGTCGATGCCTTTCATGTATATCATGAATGGTTCCCAAAAGAAACAATAACCACTAATCTCTAGAGAACATGCTTGGGGATGTTTGATATTAGGTAATGTTACTCCCAACGGTGTGTCGATGGTTATTGAACTATCCAAAATTTCCATTTCCAAGGCCAAACTATTTTTAATAATATAATATGGAAAATAATGTGATTCTCTTGTATAAAAAATAATCTACAGTGTATGATACAAGAATCAGACCTCTGATGGAAGATGGTCAAGCATCCATGATAGCTAGAGTAGTCTGAATAACACGAAGTTGCCTTACCCCTCATCCTTGGGATCCAATCATACCACCCTATGCTATTTTCATCACCTCATTCTAATTTTCATATATTGGGGTTCCACATCCCCAACCAAAGCCTAAATAGAAAGTGGAACTCCATTTACCAGTCTGGTAAGGGGTAGTTGTGCCCCTTCCCGACCTAGGTTCCTATCCTGATACCCTGCCATTGTCATGCTGTATAAAGATCAAATATAACCTCTATAAATTACCCAATCTACCCCATATATGAAACTCAATTTTAGGGTATAGAAACTCAGGCGTTTGTGGAAAAACCTTCAACACTGATAACACTATAACAATATATGATCTTCAGATGATTTTCAACTACCTTAATTGCTCTTCCCATAACTGACTTGGTAGAAACTATCATTGAAGTGCTTATTTCCATTTGAAGAAGAACTGCCACATCACCCTTCTAAAATAGCCTATCCACTTATTAGGGCCTCTCTCAGATTCCATTCCCTGATTAGTGCCTAGTTCATCACGTCCTCAAAGATTCTCATGTGAAAAACATTTACATATGACTTGATCTCATAGTGAATACCATCCAAAAAACATCTCACACTTGAGATCTCGTCAACTTCCAAATATGGTTCAAATTGTTTTATAATGGTGAAAGAATTAGCATAGTCCAACACTGACATGCACTCCTACATAAGATTCATGAAATCATGAGATTTTTCATCCCTTAATATCTAGAGATAGAAATGTATTTGAAAATTTGATGAAAATTCCGTCCATGATAGCTCATCCTACAACCCATCTTTCTCTAGAATATCCCACAAATGCTTGGAAGGTCAATGAATCATAAATACAATAAGATTCACTCTCCTATCCACAGGTGACTCAAGATGCTTGGAGATTGTATCGAAAGACTCATTCTTGAACTCAGATGCTTGAGTTCCTCCTTCACGAGTAATCAATGGAGAATATTGTAGCTAAAACTCTCTTGTTAGCTCATACAACTAAGGAATGGTATGAACAGTCTCCCTTTCCATTAATCGTATGACACTCAAGAATTTGTCTTGATTCAGAAAACCCATATAATCATTAATAACTAAAATAATAATTGGTTTAGTTTCATTAGAAAATATTTGATTTCTACACTCCTAATTCTCAAGTCAAATATGATTAGGATCCATTTTCTCTTCAAGACAAACACACACCTAAGAGAACTATCTTGAAATAAATTCAACCTAAATTGTTAACTAAAACAAATAACGATTGAATAATTACATCTCTAAACATATCTAACAAGTGTTTTAACATAACACATTAATTCATTTCATTTATCCAGTGAAACAGATATCTCATATCATAGTTCAAGAGGAATGTATATATCGCATGCAAAAAAGGCCCCTATCATGAACAATGCATGTAAATATATCCCTATGATCCTATTATAATGCATGTATTCTCATATTATTCAATATTGTGCCATTATTAACATATCAAGATATAGTAACATCATAAAATAATAAGCTCATAAAACACGTGAATAACCCAAAGTGAAATGACATCATCTTTAAGAATCATGCAACATAAAAAAAGTCTTCTTCCTGGGCACTCATATTATCCATCATACAAGGGTTGGCTAATCCCTTGAACTATATCATAACTAAGTCATTAAAAATCATATAATACTTTATACATTTCACAAATAGTAATGAACAAGAAAATAAAACATTCTCTTATGATACCACTTTACAACATTCCCCAATCTGATACACTTACACGTGGCCATTAATGGATGGTTACAATACCTCAAGCGTTCCTCCTCATACACTAGAGGCTTCCGACTAGTAGTGGGGCTGTGAAATGTATGGTAATAAGACGATACCCTCATGTATAAAGTGTTATAACAATACAAAATAACCAACGTAAAAAATCCAATTTTAGACATATTGGAAGACAATAAAAAATAAAATTTAATGGTCAAATAAATAATCAATGAATAATGAAATGATGTGCTGGAATATATCTAAATGTAATTCATGAAATAATAAAAGTAAAATACTAGTTTCCTTAAATTTCCCTAGTCATAATCCCCACATCAGTCCCATATCCAAACTATTGTCTATCTAGAAAGAAAACAATCAATAATAAGTTCATTTTCCATTATCCAAACTTGCATCCACATAATCGATTTGGGTGTCAAATAGAGACCTGAATAGGGTTTGAGTATAACTCAGTCAGTTGATACCAACATTTCTAAACAAAATAGTCTAATAAGAATTATATGAAATAAATTTATAAAAATGTGCATTAATTAATTCAACAGAATATTAAATATAATAGAAACCTTCTTTAGCTCTGTGTCGTAATATCAAGGGCCATATATTATGAACATTCCAACAACAATGATATAATAATGGAAAAATAACATGCTTTGGAACAATGTTAAAATATCTTAGACCATTTCCAACGACCATGAAAAAAACCACCATATAAACATGGTATAGTCACAAAAATCTGATTCAAATCCCTTTAAGCATTATAGTATCTAATTCAAATCCCTATAAGCATTACAACTTGGTTCTGATAAACTCCTAACCTCTATAAGCATTACAGAATTAGACATGGCCGAGCCTTCTCAATATTAGCATTAAAACATATAAGTGTGCATATGACCCAGTCAATCCTGATATATAATCATTTCTACATGGAACACAAGTCTTGTCATTCAATATGGATATCATAATACCCCATAATATATCTCAATGGTTGATTATGAGAATTTTCATTTACCATTAAAATATATCTTTTAATTTAAATCAAAATTGATTAACAATTATATCAATAATAAATATGTAGAACTTATGGATTATATATCATGAAATAACCTACGATCCCATGTCACAATAAACACACTTTTTCCATCAGCTAATTCAATTATATTTTCATTGATCGCTCACCCAATGAGTAACCATAGACTAGGTCAACATCCAATTGAAAACAATGGGATTCAATTAATAATACTATTAATTATTTAATTTATTTCTATGCACACTATGTTGGAACAATAACAATATTCCATAATCAAGTAAATTATCCAATTTTAGGTTTATGATTTATACCCTCTAACCTTAACCAACAAAGAAGAAGGGGCAGCCTAAGGCTGAGAGAAAACTAGATAAAAAATAATCAATATCAATATGAAAAACACACAAAATCAATGGATTTCACAACAATAGTTGGAAGACTATGGGAGAGAAGGAAAAAACCTAACTGAAAAGGTTTGCCAGGTATTTCTAACACAAACGGGACATTTCAAAAGGGTAGTTGGCACTCCAAAATCGCCTAGAGGGTTTCTCTGTGTCGAGTGGATAAGATCTTCAGTGAATTAAAATTAAATAAAATCACACAAAATACATTAAAAATATCAGGTTGGGGAATTACATGTTGTGTAATGTTGTTACATGTCATGTAAATATTCTTAATGGAATATGCTGAAAAACCCTTCACCTTAGATTATTTTTATTAAACACATGAACATTACATGACATGTAATACATTTACATGGCATGTGAATGTTATGTGGATGTTTTTTCCATCAATTTTACATTTAAACAATATGAACCCCTTTTAACTTCTCTACTAACTAAGAACATGTGAAACCCTAAATCCATTTATAACTGAAGTCCATTAATTATAACATGCATGCATCCCTGAATGTTTGGTAATTTACCCCCAACAAAGTCTCGCCATATCTGAATGATACTTATACACCAAGCCTGAAAAAACTCAAATTTTGACATACACGAAAAGATATGGGGTCTTGCAATTTTTATCATTTATAAAAAACTACTTATACATAAGAAACGATTTTTTGGAATCTGCCTTTTCGTCATGTTTGTGGGTTTAATTTTACATTCATCCACTCATATGAATTGAATATTATAAAATGGATTACATAGTCTAAATCAACATTATTAATATTTCTTAATAAGTTCACCTTTATTTTTGTTCAGATTGAATAATAAAAAATGAAAAATTGTTATCATGGTTAAGGTTAAAATTGGTTTACGTGGGGTTAAACCAATAAATAAGTGTAAATATTCCAATAAAATTTATCTAAATACTATTTTATATACATATTTTAACCTCATACTATATCAATATCTAATATATGGCCATTTGAAAGTATTTTAAATTTATAAAACTTTATTATACATTAATCTTTTAAGAAATTCAATGTATGTCCTCTCCCCCACTAATAAAAGGATTCCCTTTCTATTATTCATATTATATTAAAGAATATATATCTACCTAAACCTTAATAGTACTCTTCTAAATTTCCATAGAAATTAATTATAGGTTTTTTTCTTAAAGTATGTTCCAATCATTCTTAATAAAGATTTTAATGGAGACCTATCGAAGAAGATGTAATCATCCTACCCGACATCTTTAAATTTCTTTCTTCTCATACATCCTAAAAATATATGCTATTTATCATAAAATAAAAAAATAAAAATACTAAATATAGTATAATTTTATTATAATTATAGGTCCACCAATATCCCTCGTTTATTCCATTAAAATGAAGTGAAAGTATCTGTTGTATGTACGTGTGGACTACTACCTCCACATAGTGATATAATTCAATTTCCATCAATATATTTCATGGATGGTTATTATTATGGGTTTAAAGTAAATATATTATATTTATTAAATTATTATTATTATATAATTATAATATCATATCTAACTTCTTAAAATCCTATCCATTGGAAAACAATAATTTTTCTTGTGTGCAAGTGTGGACTATCGCCTCCACAACGTGATGTGATTATATCTTAAATTTCACATTAATTTGTTTATAATATGGATATATTTATTAATAATATATTATATGTATGATATAATAATGATTATTTAAAGTTGGATTATTATTTACCTTTCTTTCATTCCATCCATCAAAAAGATAAAACAAAGTTCATTCAAACGTATGGCCTACTATCTCTAGTAATGGTTTAATTAATTTTTTTTGTATATACCATTTATTGATGAATATATATATATATATAATGAATATATATTGATTTATATCAATATTAACATTATAGTGTTTTTTAAACCATGATCATAGTACAAGGACTAGAACTACTATAACGAAATTCTCATGAAAAAAGAAACATTTAACACATGGAAACAATGATTTTAATAGTGAATTATTAATAAATGGGTGTTGAAATGTTATATGAAAGTCATATATGATATTATAATTATTTAAATTATTATTTTATATAATTATAATAACTATATATTTTTTATACATGAGATCACATTACTTTTAATGTAAGTTGAACTCGAGGTAAGGGATTTTCTTATCACATTTAATTTGTAAGAGGCATGTGTCATATTCACTACTTGTTTCTTTTATGTGGTGAATATATTGAAAATGAATATATCTTTTGATAATAATCATGACAATTAATGATTTTAAAATATCAATATAATATTCTCTCTTTCATGAGGTTCATAATCCAAATTTACCAAAGTTTTAATGTATTCATATTAAAATATCATTGTTTATTGTGATTTTTTATGATAAAGTTTATGATGATGAAATTTTATGACATATATCTCAACAATACCATGAATTTTATTATACAATATTAAAATATTGAGAATACATTATTTCTTTTCATTTTACTCTCTCTAAGAACATAATAGTCAGAATGAATTTTTTAATGAAAACTGACCTTATTTTTCTCATCTATTGAATTTACTTATTCTATATCCATGTTTTATGAAATGTTTTCAATAAATTTTGAACTATTATAAAATAAATTTTAATTTCATTATGAACCATTTTTTATTTTGTTAACAAAATTATACTGAATGTTCATTTCTCCTTGTAAATGAGGTACTTTTTATAAAAATGTGAAAGGAATCATTTTTTTAAATACGAGGAATGAACAAAATTTTATTCCATAATTATTAACCAATATTTGGAAGCTTACTAAATAAATTTTGAGTTTTATTTTCAAATAAAGTTTTCCATATTATTTTTCAAATTTATAGATTTTAAAGAAGTGATTCCAAAATGAAAAGGGTATTTTCCTTATGAGAAATTCCATGTGATGTTTTAATTTTTAATAACAGCCTTTGATGTTACATATTATTTACTGAGGATACAGTCAAAGGATTCCATCGAAATTATTTCTCTAGATGTTAAATGATTATAATGGCAATACTGTTATGAAACTCATTTATTTTTTATTGGTTATGCTATGATGAATTGTTGAAATGTTTATAAAACCTGATTATTTTTTACGTGCTGTGATATATGATGAATATTTTATGATATTTTAGCACACATATAAATGGATTATTATTATGTGATGGGTGATCCTAGAATTATATATCCATCTATTGAATTTGGTAATGATTTAGATCTCATGATTTGATAACGACAATAATGGAAATTGGGCCGAGTTCAGTACAGGACTCTTTCCACTATGATAGTCATGTGAGTGAACAATGAATAAGGATATAAAGGAATGGGTATCTTACCATATCAAATATGATATCATTAGAAACAATTATTGAAAAACGCAATGATTTTCTATGATTATATGTATTCCAGAAACTTATGTTTTATGCTCATTTTAAGGTCTTGATGATCATGTTCTTTGATTCCTTTATGAGTAATGTCTTATGAACAACCAAAAATTATTACATGACTCAATATTGTGATATTTAAAATGTAGGGTATGGTTTTCAAAATGTTATCTGATGTTCTTATACCCTTATTATCAATTTATGAACTAGTAATCATTGATATCTACCTTATTCTCCCTTACTGAGAATCTGAGCTCACCCTTTAATTTGATTACTTTCCTGAGGTTATGAAGAATGGTTTTAGAATAATATGTTTTATAAGGATTATATTTATGAAAAAAAAATTAGGAGATTATATAGATATATTATGAACTTGTTTTTTATGTATACTTGTTTTCAATGGTACTATACCTATACAATTCCATCATAGATCACAATGTCATGTCTTAAATATTTATCTAATATGATGTGATGTTTATGTATAAAAAGTGTGGATAACTATTATGAACATAAGATAAATCAATATAATATAATTATTGAGCATTATATTGGAATAATGGTTTGATATATTGATCCTAACATAAGATATTTGGACCAAATGAGTCATAGATCATAAATCATGGGTAATTACATAGAATATTTTCATAAAAAAACATGAGTCATAAGATTGTGGAATAATCAATAATAAATCATAATAAATGAGAGAATATCATAAAAATAAGAACCTGTCATAATATTTTAGCATAATAATAAAAATATAAAATCATTTCATTACTCAAGGATCACATCCAATACCATGATAACATAGTAGACATAGTCAAAGAGTGGATTGGGTTCACTTCTCATTCCTTTTTCATTCATGGTGGAAATAATCCCATATTGGAATGTGTTTACTCTATATTCTGGTTATGATTATCTTATGATATATCAGTAATTACAAAATAAATTGCAGGGATATAAAATTCTAGTACCACCTATAAAATAATAAATACCAAACATAATTATTCCAGAATATCAAAAACAATATCATAGAATATCCCATGGAAAAGAAATGTGTTTATAAATATTTATTCGTCATTTAATCATAATACATCCAAAGAAATTATATGAATTATATCATTATATAATAAACCAAATTTTGGGACATATTCTTTAAATGGTGTTAAAAGTAATGAAAAACGATTTTTTAAAATAATTTACAATATTGTTTGAAAAAATAAATGAATACATTGTATTTTTTTGAAAGCAATTTAAAAAAAACTAAAAAATATAAGAAAAATATATAGATGAATTTATTTTAAAACAACTATAACGTGTAATGGAATTTTTTAATGAGTAATGTTCATGAATGTTGGAAAATATTTTAATTGCCTAAATTTTTTAAAAATATTCTTTCTATACTTTTGTATAAAAAATAATATAACATTTATGAAAAGTAATGTAAAACGTTATTTTTTAAAATTTTCAATATAAAGTAAAATATGGTCGAAAATGAATTTAAATAATCATATTATAGTAGATAAGAACATTCTTGAATCATTTTAATGAATATGGATGTAGAAAAAAAGGATTCCAGGCCTAAGAGGACAAATAAGGTAAATTTTTCCTAAAAATATTCTTGTGGACTTTATTAGAACAATTGAGATGAAATATTAAAATAATAAATTAAAATATAAATATATATAGTGGGTAATAATATATATTATTTTTAATATATATAGGTAACATAAAATTTCCCCAATGGTGATTTAAACATTGAAAATCCTGATTTAAAATTAGATGGCAACATAAACCATTACCTTAAGTCTGGAATTTATCATGAACTATCTAACATAATGTATAATAAATAATAATTTTTTATAAATATATATCATAAACATTATCATAATTATCATACCATATTTGATTCATGACAAATTTCTAATCACACATTTATTGATAATTCACCTTTGTAATCAATATTTTGTTGTTAAATATTTTATTTTTCAACCATGTTTTAGTTTTGAGATTCACGTACCTTCGACTTTATTAGGGAATCATATTTTATAGAATATTAATCATGTAATAAATATATTATTCATTCATTATATATAATTTTATAAAATCAATGTATGGCATAGATGAAAAAATAATTACTTCACATCACAGGACCGGTAGTCTCCATGTACGCACGATTTATGATTTCCTTATTCAATTACAAAAAATAATTTAAGGTAAAAAAATTATATTTAAGTGATATTAATTATATATTTAATATACTAAATTTTCTATAGTTCCATGATTATAATTATTAATTTATATAGTGGTGAAAAATGAAACACATCACTTCATTGAGAAATCGGTTTGTTCTTACACATGAGCAACAAATTCATTTCTCATTGGATTAAAATGATATAGTAAATTGTTCCTCCATTAATAAAATAGGATTAAAATCATTTTTTTCTTCTTATAAGCCCATTTATTTGTTCCTGGTACCCCAACTTACAACCAAAAACAAGTCAGTCACCACATACCAAAAGGAAATAAACATCATAATAAAAAGATTTTTCTCTGGATCCCATGCACGAGTCTTCATCTCTAGTAGTTGATTCCCATTCTAGATGCATCCAAATACTTCCACTTTGAACCTGACTCCTAAGCTGATCAAGAACAGATTGGTCTGGATATTCCTTCGTGACCACACTCCCCTTTTTAAAGGCCAAAGTAACCTTGTTGTTCCACATTAATGAAGATCGAGTTCGCATCGGTCTCAGAAGAAATGAATAGTCCTTCCTTGTTCTTCTTCTTGGGGTAGCTGACAAAGGCCCTTCAACTTTAGCCAAAATCGGATTCCCACATTTAACAACATCACTGAATGAATGGCCGAATGGACCACTCACATTCTTTTTCCCACCCCCAGAATTCTCCCTTCAAATCTGGCTCGCTCCCTCAAAGCAGCATCAACAAACTCCGAGTTGTTCCCCAGTCTCTGGGCTGGAGTTTTACACTCCATCAAAGGGATGAGCCTATCCTCAGTAGTAGAACATTAAACAATTGATTAGACATTATTCCCCCATCATATCATCCATACTCTCCACCAAAGGGCCACAACTTGCCCCGTTGTGATTCTTTTCCACAATAATGCTACCCACTTTATGGGCCAAACATCCTGCCTTTTTATCCTTCCTGGCCTCCTCACCAACTGAAGCTGTGTCAACCACCCACCATTCAACCTGTTGTTCTTCCAAGGTCTCCTAACTATAAATAGATCCTACCACAACAACCTCCTCCAGAACCATAGCCAATAGGTCTACAGATATCCCTCCGAACCTGTTACTCAATGTAATAAAATGTTTCGCCTGAGGATACAAGTTTTTAGAAACCTTAGCACTGGACATGGTGATTTCCTCCACAGTACTGACTTATCTTCCTTACCCACTCTAATCTGAACCGAGACCAGCCATGAAAGCAGCAGGAACTTCTAAGTCCTACCTTAAACTTTTTAAAACCTCAAACACCAATGGATTATCCAGGTTCCCCTTAACACCGGAAGCATCAGTGACCCGGTTTTCCTCAAAAGACACTTTTACGAGACCACAGAGGATTGATATCCCTAGCAGCACCAGACCAACGAGGACCCCTTTCGTCGTCAACCGGTTCCATAGTTCTCGAATCTAGACCCACCATAACACCACTTCTTGCACCATCCACAGTGCTCACAAAAACAGAACACCCATTACAAAGAGCCTTGGACAAGCGTGAATGTCGTTCACGTCGGCAAACCTCGACCGAATGCCCCAATCTCTTGCAAGATCCACAAAACTCAGTCCAATTATCTAAACAACTCTCGGTTTGCATCGATAATCCTCGCTAATTGAGATCCAAATTAATTCCAAAGGGGTGTGAGATGCATCCATTTCAACACACACACAGGTGTTCACCAGATGGAAAACCACCTCAGGGCAACAATCAGAGCAAAGATATATACCAATCAGATTTACCAACATGCTGATAATGATAGGTTTTTGAAGTGGAAAAGGAAGGTAAGGGATTCTTACCCAAACCTAAATGGAAGACAAGTCGTGGTTCATATAAAGATCGAAAGACCATCACAAAAGAAGCAAATGAGATCCATTGAAGCTACGAGGAGCCCTCGACCATGCTCGGATGAGTTCTATCTCTGAATCGAACCTAATCGTGATTTTCTTGATGTCCAATAAACCAACCACCACTCTATCACAAAGATCCCATGATACAAAGATAAATCAGTTGAAATCATCAACCGAAGGCCTCTTGTGCATGAACCACGCCACCAGGGTGAGGTTCAATAAGGCCGAGGCTTCCGAAAACACAACAAAGGAAATTTTAAGGTTCAGCAATCCATCAATCAAATCCAGAAATTTAGGGTTTAAAGAGGATTTTGGAAAAAGGGGGAGAAACTCAAGGTTATATAAGGGTCAAAATGGCCTAGATCTCCCATGAGATGAAGATTCCCCCTCCCCCACAGAGGGGGTAGGAGCCGGCACAGAGGCTATTATCATCACCGGAAGGGAGAGTCCATCGCGGAGGAAACCCTCGAGCTGGAAATCAACTCATTCCATTAATAAAATAAAATTTAACTATATTAAAAGTAATTATTTCATTATATTATTAGTGTTATAAATTTTTTTGAGGATGTGGAATAAGAAAGAAATAATAAATAACTCTATTAGGATGATGACCTCTTTTTTTGAGTATTTTCCATTATATTAAACCTTAATCATCCATAGGATAGTCTTGTGGTGAGTCCAGAACCTCTAGAACATGGGGAGGAATGTTGGGATGATATTTTGATAGGTATTTTCCAATATACAGTTATCAATGTGTCTGAAAAATTAATAATATGAGGCTCACTTTTATAAGTAAGGGTAGTTTCACTGTTGAAAATATTCAATGATTTAAAATAATTTAAATTGATTTTAATCATAAAGTGGATAAATATGTAATAATATTAAAATATCATAAAATTATTGGTCAAAAACCACTCATATTATCATATTTAGGCATGTTTTGAGATATTTTAAGCTTTATCTCTTATTTTAAGCCGCCCCCCTCGTGCGAACCCTTACCATGGTGATTGGCTTTTACCGATGTATGTTTTCATTGTGATCTAAAATTAAGTTGATCATAATAACTAATATTGAATTTTATTATTCAAATTATTCAACCCATTTTTCATCATTTAATTATTGTTGGTGATTGAAATTAAATTTAATATCTAAAGAAAAAACATGTTATTACAATTTTAAGAAAAAATTCTTTTTAACCATAAAAAGGATTTCATTCTCATTTGATTCCATGTAAAAACAATTAGATGAATTTTTAATTGGTTTTAATGAATATATTATCTTAGAATTTAATTAAAATGATTCATCAGTACTGATTAATTAAATTTGTTTATATAAAAATACATTTCATGCATACAAATAGTTTTGGTAAAAATATATGTTTTTTCCATCATATGAATTTATCATCATTTATAACAATTTAATTATCCATGTATGAATGATTTATCATTATTATAAATTTTTAAAAAATACTCATCAATAATATTAATTCTTAAAATAAAAAAAACTTTGTCATTTCTCTATTATTTCATGAATGTAACCACATGATTTTTTACTAGAATTTTGTGAATTCCATTTAAATATATATTAATGGTTTCATTTTTTATAATTAATTATTCACAGAATTCGGAGTTTTCATTCATCAAATGTTGACAAACACATAAAATTTATTATAATGTTATATATTCTACAATCCTTGGGTGTTAAATTCTACCCCTAAAAGAATTTTACTCTCAAAATTCAATTATTTTTTTGGGAAAAGATGAAGATACTTATGTATCATTACATCCTTAGGTTCCCAAATTTCTTTTCCAAATTTATGGTTTCACCATTAAGCTTTGACCAGATATATGGTCTTGTTTGATAACACATTATCTATTCTATATAGAATCCCCATCAATTATTCCTCATTATAATGATCATTCTCTCGTAATGAAACCTCTGAGTTAAGTACAAGCGAATGATAAGGAATAGAAATCCAAAAAAGAGATAATTGGAACACATTGTGAACTTTGGATTGGTTTTGTGGAGGCACCAAATGACTATCTATCTTCTTTATATCATCATGAATCTTATTGGAATCGTTATATCGAGGGCTCAGATTCCCCTTATTTGCAAATCTAATAACCATATTCCAAGTAGATATACATATGAATACCTTCTATTCAATATCAAAATCTAGATAATGTTGGTGATTATCAACATAACTATTATTTTGACTCTATGCTTCCCATATGTGTTGTTGAATAGATCTAACTTTCTATACCATTTTCTTAGCTATATCTGGTCACCATATCTTTTGTTCTTTATTTTCTTCTTATCAGGTTGGAGTTCAAAACCAATTTTTGTATATGAATTTATAAGATCCCCCTGAATTATAAATTGAAATATATTATTTTATTAAAATTCAACTAATGAAAGGAGTTGATCCCAACCTCATTTTTACTCCATAAAGCATGATCTCAATATAACTTATAGTGTTTGAGTAGTTCAATAAAACCAAACATCTATTAGAGGCTGATATGTAGTTTTAAATATCCATTCTATATTCCACACTTTTTAAACATTTCTCTTGAACATTATGGTAAACCTCAAATATCGAGCAGATATGATTGAGAGTGGTTCTCCATGAAATCATACAACATTCTTAATGTAAACCTGGAAACTTGGTCAAGTTATAAATATTCTCTAATAACTATGAAATACAAGGAATGTTTTAGGAGATCAACTAAAAACCAAATGTATTTATAGCCTTTATATTTCTTCGGAGTCATATTGAAATATTTTTTTTGATTTATCCCATTTTCATACAAGTATCAGTAATGGGATTATTATCCTTTTGTACTATCAAAATTCATCCTTGACTATAGAACCCCTATTTTAGGTAGTTTATCATTTTTTATGTAATTTGAAATTATATAAGACTTGGGATAATTTTATAGAGTTCATGGGAGATTTTAGAGTGTTTTGGGAGTGATTTTGGAGGTCCACAGTTTGAACCTGGTTATTAGAAATCATGAAACATCTCTAGAAAAAAATGAAATTTTTTTGGTCGTCACATGGCTGGTCCACGATTTTTCCAAATCAAGTCAGTGCCCAGAGGAAACCATGTAAATTGAAGCCAATTGAAAATCACATTCAGTTCATGGTTTTCCTAACCGTGTGACCCAGCCGTGTGATGTGTGGCAATGAGATAGTAGAAAATCAGTGTTGGTGCATAGTTTTTTCTTGCAACGTAACCATGAAATAGAAATTAATTGATATAAAAAATATCTCAAACCTGGTGTAAGTCCCTAAAATAATTATTCTTCCCCTACTATTTTAGGGTATCAGTCACCCCAATCCCAAGTCTCCTTTGGTGATTCCCTTTGACAGGAAGTAATCTTTGTTTGATTCAAAGTATGTCAGAGATCTTGATTCACTAATCATCATTGTTTTTTTCTCTCTCTCTCCCACATTAGGTCCTCTCATTTTTTCTCACCTGTATAATGAGTTCTAGTCTTCCATATATAGATCTATATTCTTTTATAAATATCTTGATGATATATTTTTTGATATTTTGAAGGAAAGGTGTTGTAATCCCTGATCTAGAATGCTTTAGTTTCTTTCTATGTTTCCCAAATACTTGAGAGTTATGTAGATTCTCTCACATATCCACCATTCTAGAACATTAAGGTTTAGTTTTCTTAATATTTTTTATTGATTTAATTATTGGAATATTATTTGATTCTTGAAATAAATCCTTATGGATTCATGTATTAGAAATTTTTTAAAATTGGATAGCTTTTGAAAACCTCATTGGTTATAATTTTAAAAATATTGTTTCCAAATTATTGCATTGTTTTAATGAACTCATGTTGTTTGATGATATTTCTTCACAAAATAAATTTTTTTTATGTGAAATGGGTCGGTGTGGAATTTGAATTACTTGGTTGAAATGAGTTCATTTATTTTTACAGGATGCCAAGGAACGAGTGTGCGCTATCATGGTAGATGCATTACATTGATGTGACATTGGATAACATGCATGTTCCATTGGGGAACCTGAACTTTTTTCACCTTGTGAAGAATTGGGGAATCAATGAAAAACCGCTAAATAGTATAGAATGGTCACTTGGAATTCCTGTTCTTGTGTGTGTAGAAACATGAGAATGGGTATCCCAAATGATGAGAAACAATATTTAGACATTTTTTATTTATTTCCATGGATATAGTTTAATGTTTTGATATAAATTATTTTAATACATTTTAAACTGTTTACATAAAATGTTCTAACTAGATATTATCCTTGGGGAATGAGTTGGGATGTTTTTTGGGAAATCTTACAATGTTTATACTCACACCTACTTGGGAACTATGGTGTGTTTGCGGATGTCATCTACCCAGATACAGGAAAAGGGAATGTATAATATTTTTCCCATGATTTGTCTTGGTATAATGGAAATGGAATGTGGGTTTGAGATTGAAGATAGTTCATGATCGTCATTAGGTAATTCAACTTTGGTTTCTTGGGGTTGTGTTATGTTTTAGTTACTATTTTTTGGTATTTTGTTTCAATTAGTAGTCTGATATTTTTTTTTCTATTGGGTAGACCTTTGGTTATATTTTTTTTATTCATCATATATTATGAGTGTATTTTTATATTTAATTTTTTTGGTTGTATATCTATAAAAAGGGAAAATCCTTCCCCATCATTATTTAAAGCCCTTATAATATATTGACATACATTGGTGTATTGGGGATGACACCTAAGGATAATAAGACATCTGAATATTCTCATTAAAATGAGGAGGAATGATATGCTACAAATGGTATCAGTTTTATTTGTCCCATCTATTACTCAGGATGGTAGCAAGGAGATAGGATTTTTTAAAATTTAATTGTATAGTATAAAAGGTCATAAATAAACTTTTATGTTGAAATTAAAGTTACCATATTGGTTTGAGTATAAATGTGTTTTGTCACATCATCATTTTGGGTTTTTCTTATGAGTATTTCACATCATGCACGGATTGTAAGACTTCCCATTATGACTACATTATGAATTATGCGTTAAATGTTTTATAGAAAATTGAAAAATGACTTCAATGGTTGGATTTGGAATATAATTGTTGTGGTAATTATGGATATGATAAATAATAATTTGTAATCCATTAATTGATAGATAGTAATGTCTAACTGGTGTTTTTTATAGATAATTGAACTAGGTAATCATTGTATGAATGGGAAGAATAATTTTATAAAGATATTATTAAAATAGAGAAATAGGTGAAAAAATAATTGGTACAAAGAATCAATAACGATTTTCAACACATAGATATAGGTAATCATAATGATGAGCCTAAAAAATTATACTATTTGTTTTAGTTACAAAAGAAAAATCCACCCATCTTTTGGGGGGAATCTGATATAGAAAAGGGAGTAGTATAGTTGAATAGGACGAATTGAATTTTTGAATTAATAGGAATACTAGATGAAATTATGGATATGTTAGAAATGTATACATTATATGATATTTCATTCCAATTGTGGGATTTATATTTTTTGGATAAATTCAATCAAGGAATTTCATGGGAGTAATTTGATGAACTATTCAATAATCAATTCAATCCTCACACATCCAGAATTACAAGAACAATTGATTTATTTATCCTAATGTCATAGAATATCATGGTAAAATAGTATGAGACTAAATTTATTAATTTATTCTTATAATCCCTTGAAGTTTATGAAATTACATCTTTGATGGAATGAATTTGTTTCATGTGCAACCTTGAAGTCATGCATTTTTTAGTTTCTATTATGGCTGAAAACTTCCTCAGTGATTTTAAGTCTTTTCATTATAGAATACATAAATACAGTCAATAGAGTCACTATGATAGAAACAAATAATTTAGAAAATATAGTTTTATGGCATATGTTAAACCCCACAAGAATAAGTGTGGAATCTAATGTTGTGAATAATTAAAAAAAAGAAACATACTTCCAATGTGGTGGCATAAATCAAAATCAAACCACGAGATAATTCAACATACCACCTCAACCTAAAATAAAGAGGAGATATTTTAAATGTGGTTATCTTGAGAATATACATAAAAAATTTATAACAATACTTATATATTGTCACAACTATAACCATAAGTTATATCTACAGTGTTATTGTCTCAATTATCTAAATTTGGGTTTTAGAGACATATCTCATGGTTCTTAGATTTCTTATGCTTTGAATAGATGAGATTAGAATAACTATAGTCCTTGGAACCAAAATATCCAAGGTGATTCTAGGAACACCATGACAACTCAATTAACGAAATCATAATAAGGGAACAATGAAAAATGGTATTTGAGTAATAAATTATATGGTTTGGAGAAGATGATCATGAGTGATCAATCTGGTCCTTCTATAATACAAAGTAATCTTATTTTTAATTATAACCTTATGTAAGATTTGTTTGATATGGGGTTTCCCACTCTTTTATTACTTATCATGTTTTTATATATATTTGTTTTCATGTTTTGATGATTCCTTCAATATTGAAACTTCCAACTCCTCTTGGACAAAGTGAGTGTCAAGCAATTATGTGTATGTATTATTATATAAATATTGATGGGTTTTAATTTGTATATGATTTATTTATCCTTTATATTGAAATCTATGTCTAGATTTTCGGTATGGATTTGATGACATCCTTCAAAGGCCTCATTGACTATGACTCTTAAATGGTGAGTTTCACATCTCTGGATGGGGTTGGGTATTTCATTAGAGGATATTAAAATATTAATGAAAGTATATAATGACCTTTGGAACCATATCTTATCATTTGGTAGTGGTTACTTTGGAATATTTGGATGATGTCAGAAATATGAATTTTTCAAACATCATCGACCAATTTCCTAATGCTTTTGTGAAAAATTTTCAGGTTTTCCACTAAAAATAGAATTAGAGTTTACATTTGATATCCTATTGGGGATCATCCCAATTTTAATTTCATATTATATGTTAGAACTAACTAATTTAGGGAATTGAAATTCTTGTTGGAATAGCTGTAAAGTAAAGGGTTCATTCAACGAATCACATCCACTTGGGAAGCACCAGTTCTTTTAATAAAGATAGTTTATAGAAATATTAAGCATTTTGTTGAGTATTTTAAGCTTAACCAAGATAAGATAATGAGCCAATATACTATTACACTCATTGATGAATTTTTTGATTAATTAATGTTAGACCAATGGTTCTCTAAGATTTAATTACATTAATGGTATAACCAATTTTGATATTGGAAAGGGGGTATTCTAAATATTGCCTTCGGAAGAATATACCGACATTATGAGTATAAGTTTATTACCATTGTCACTAAGAATACACAAATTATTTTTATAGAACTGATGAATTAGAACATTCAATGGTATTTTATTACTTTATAGTGGTGTTCATTTATGATATTATAAAGTATTCTAGAGCTCAATCTGATCATAAACAACCCTTGGATTTAGTGTTTGGTATCTTTTAGGAGAATCACCATTTTGAATATAATTGGAAGTGTGATTTATGGATATTGGAGGTATGTTTCCTTATGTATGTAATATCTAAAAAAAGTTTTAGTAGATCATAAAAATATATAAGTTTTTATTTCTTGGAAACCACTAAATACTGTATTTGAGGTACACATTTTTTGTAGATTGGTAGGATACTATACATCCTTTGTTCATGAATTTTCATGCCTTTATTCGGTAATGATGTCCTTGAAATGAAACGTTATTCTTTTCTAATAGAATGATGAGTATAAAAATTATTTCCAAGAGATTAATGTATGGAATACATTGGAACTTATCGTTACATTTCCTAATTATGGATAATGATATGTAGTCTATTGTGATTCATTCGGATCTAGGTTGGGTTATGTTCTCATACATGGGGATCATGTGGTTTCTAATGCATTAAGGAAATTATAGGTTCGTGAGAAAAACTACCCCAACACATGATTTTTAATTCTCCATTGTAGTCCATGATTTGGTGTCACTAACTTTTGGGTGATAAATTTATAGTGTATATAGATGAAAAGAGTTTGAAACACATTTTCTCACAAAATTAATTTAATATAAGGAAATGAAGATGGATGGAATATTTAAAAATGTTATAATTTGACTTCATGTATACACTAGGTAAAGGGAACTCTCTAGAGAATACATTGGTTAGAAATTCATATAATCACTTGGTTTAGAAGATTCAGATTAGTGGTAGCTAATGTCATTCAAAGAGGATATACATCTAGAGTGTGTTAAGCTATGTGACATTACAATATTCTTTCTAATTTCAGTTGATCATGATTTTGTGAAGCATGTGAGAGAGGCTTAGATGTGAGATCATTAATGTGTTACCATAAGTTTGAAAAGCAATAGTAGTGATACAATTAAGGTATGTAAGATATATGGGACACCTATTCTATGTTTTAGAGATTGAAAAGTGGTTCCCCCAACCTCTCAAAAATAGTTTCATAATGCCTACGACCATTCAATATGGTTTGTTCACCAAAGAAAAAAAATTATAAAGCATTGATATCATATTTTTGTTGTGATGACATGAATATGAAAGTGGAAGTGTATGTTTCGAGATGCCCCACATGTTAGCAGGTCAAGACAGAGCACTAAGGAATAGCTAGTCTGTTGTAATTACAACCAATACCTCTACAATAATAAGAGAACATAGTCATCGATTTTGTGATAGTTATACCAAGAATGGTTTGAAAACAGAATTTTATATGGTTGATTGTGTATTGACTCACAAATTCTTCTAACTTCATCCCCATACATGGAAATAAATATGGAGGAAGAATGTTCAAAACACTACATTTATAAAATATCAGAGATGCAAGATATTCTTGTTTTGATTTTATTTGAACAAGACCCCAAATTTATGTACCGTTTCTATAAGTCCTTAGAGTAATATAATGGAACTCAGTTGACTATCATCACAACATATCATATTGAGATGGATGGACAATCATAAAGGATGATCAAAACATTATGGGAAATTCCAAGTTATTTTGTGATGGATTATGCAGAATAATTGGATGATCACATACTGGTAGTAGAGTTTTTATATAATTAAAATTTTCAGGGATCGATATATAGGACTCATTTAGAAGCATTGTATGGGAATCCTAGTCATTCTCTACATTTTTAGGTGGAAATAGGTTAGATATCACTTATAAGACCTGTCATAGTGTATGAGACAATGAAAATAATTTAGATAATCCGGAATAGAATGGATATAGATTAGAGTCTTCAGAAATTATATTCATATCATTATTATTTATAATTTTTAATTTAGGTAGTTGATCTTGTTTTCTTGAGAATCCCTACAAAGCCAGGGCATCACCATTTTGGTAAATTTGAAATGTTATCCCCGTAGTACATTCTCATTTTTAAGATAAATAAATGAACTAGTGGCATGATTTATTGGTTTTAAATATCAACAAATTTCATTTCATTGCATAATTTGTTTCATATATCTCAGTTTAAAAAGTAACAACTTCATAATGGCCATTTGATTTTATAGGAACATATTGATCTTGAAATAGATTCTATGTTGATACATGTTTCATTTCATTTTTTGGATAGGAAATAAAATCTCTTGCAAGGAAAAATAATTAGTTTAATGTTTGTTTTGTGGAAATATTGTTAAAATTAGGAATAAACGTGGGAGTTTGAAAAGTTAATGTTCTATTAGTGGCCCAAACTCTACTAGGAAAACACCAGTTTTCTACATTATTGGGTTGGAAGGACCAATGGTGCGGGGGAATTTTACACCAATGTTTTTAGGTTCATTTCCTTTATTTTATGTACATTGATCTTATATAATACTTGGGGTAGGTTTGTGGATTTTGTTTGTGGTTTTGGAGTGTTTTGGATGTTGTTGGAGGTCCAAATCATGAGCACGATTAGTAGAAATCATGATTTTTATCCTAGAAATCATGAAATATTTTTTGGGAGTCATTGGGTAGTATCATGGATGTAATACGTTTTTCAAAAGCCATTCAAGTTCTTAGGGGAAACCATGAAAGCTAAATAGATGTATAATTGTGGTTGGTGCATGGTTATTCTTACTATGCAATCCAATCATGTGAGGTTTCGAACTTAGACAGTAGCACCATGTTGTTGGTGTATGATTTTCTAAACAATTTTTCCTAACCACGCAATGGGAATTAATTAATTTGAAAAATATTTTATCCAGTTTTAAGAACATGAAACAATCATTCCTCTCTTATTCTTCTAGGTTGTCGAACTACCCTCACTCTCAATTCTCTTTTGTTGGTTCCCGTTTATTTGGAGTAATATTTTGACAAATCAGATTTTGTTGGATATATGGATTCATCAGTAATTCATGATTTCACCTTAACTCTTTAGCTCCTCTTATTCTCTGTCAACTAGATTATGGTATCTAGCATAACATGGATATATCTATATACCTTATTTAATATCATGATGAGATCTTGTTGGATCATGTGAAGGAAATATGTTGTGATCCTAGATTTAGAATATCATAGTGTTGTTTTTTATTTTTGTTAATCATTCAGTGGTGGGTGGATTCTATCTTATCTCTCCATTCTAAAATATAAAGTCTTAGTTTTGTTAAATTGTTCTTCTTTATTTTATTATTAAAACATTATGTGATTCATGAAATAAAACCATTATCCTTAATGATTTAGAAATTTAAGAAAATCTAAAATATTATAAATACTCTTTGGTTATAAATTTATAATTATAGTTTAAAATATTTTTTTTGGGAACAAAAGTTTTTGATTAAATGTATTCAAGAAAGAAATTTTTTTAGGTGATATAGGTTGGCATGGAATTTTTCATACTTGGTTGTTATGATTTCATTACTTTTGATGTGACCTTGAATAAGGGAATGTTTCATTGGGAAAAATTCATTTCTTGGATGTTTCTCTAGATATGGGGTGTATAAAATTAGGGGAACAAACATTGGTATCCTTGTGATGAATTGGTTAAATGATGAGAAACTACTCATGAGTGTGGAACTATAACATGGAATGCATGTGTGCATCTATACAGAAACATGGTAATGGTTATTCCAAATGATGAGAAATGGTTTTGAGGATTTGTTTTATTGATTTATATGGAAATAGTTAATGTTTTGAATATAATATTATTTGAATACATTTAAACTATTGTAAAATATATTATAACCAATATTTATCCATGTGGTCTGAGTTGGGAACTCTTTAGGGAAATCCTACTGAGTTTATACTCAATCCCATCTTGAGAATGGAGGTTTGTTCGAATATGTCATCTACTCAGATATGAGAAATTGGAAGGTATAATTGTTTTCCATAGATGTGTTTTAATACAATGGGCCTGGCATGTGGAGTTGGATCATAGAGATAATTTTGGTGTTTCCTTAGATGATTCCACTTTAGTGTCTTAGAGTTTTATTTTCTTTTAGATATTATTTGTTATTTCTTTTCTCATTCATTTATAATATTTTATTTTTTTAGTCCAACATATACCTTTGGATTTATTATATGTTAATGCATCATATAGGTGTATTGGATGATTATTGTTTATGTTATTCTGGTTGTTTGTCTTCAAAAAGGGGAAATCATATCCCTATGTTCTTTGAAGCCTTTAGAATTTATTTCTGCCCATTGGTGTCTTGGGGTTGTCACTTAAGGCTATTAAGACCTCTTCTTCTTCGAAAGAAAATGAGTTTTTGGGGGATATTACATCAAATTTCTAACATATTAGGTATTGAGATATATACATCAAAAAAATATCTATTCGCTCTGACCCACCATAATGTTTTATTGAGATATATATATATCATTTAACTCTTAATATTTATTGGGAATTTTAATATATGTTTTTCAACCAACATATATTTCTTAAATTCTGGTATTGATGATACACATACATTGTTCATGAACCTGATAATTCCATCACTATAACGTTTTAATTCAGAAACATTTCTTCCCTTTTATATAGCTTTACATCCTCCTTCTACACCTCATTAATTTCTAAACAAATGTATAGATAAACATTGATATGTAATGCAAAGGATTTAACCCCTTCTATCATAATTTAAAAATATATCCCCTATAAATACATAAATATTGGATCATTTTTTATTCTCATCATGGGAAAGAAAGCAAGGTACTTTTGACTCAAATCATCATCTACCCTTCTCACCTTCCTAGTGGTGTAATGTATTGAGTATCCATAATCTTTAATCAACTCCAATCATCTCATTCGAAAAAAATTTAAATCTTTATACCTTATTATTTCATTATCGGTAAATACAACACACGTTTAACTATAAATATAATACATCCATATATTCAAATTAAAATTTACTGTTTACATCTATAAATAATTAATTAGGAGATTTTTATATCAAAGCATTAATTGGAGTGAGGAATAGAATATCAATATCAATATATGAATGGAGAGACATCTCAATACCTTCATTTATTAATCAATATATATCACAAACCATTCTCCATAGTAGGGTATAGTGAAAAATTGTGCACTGACCAACCTTCTCATCAGTTCTAGAAAATTTTCTCTACATTAATATGTCAAAATAAACATGACTCTCTTCTATGAAATCATTATTAGTGGATTTGATATACGTGATAAATTTATTAGCATGAATTTATAGTACCCATCCAATCAAAAAAATGGATCTCATTCATTGTGGTTTCTATGGTTCAAAGTTTATTAAATTCTATATTTGAAGAATCCAATATATCACCCCGGAACCCGTGCTCTTAGATTTTGGGTTCAAAGCACATAACGTGAAACACTGGATTTGGTACACATGTTTTTTACAATATATTTCTCAAATTTTCAATATGATGAAAATTTGAATATATTTTTATAAAATACAGATAAATAATTAACTAATAAATCTCGATACTTCTCATCAAATGGATATTATATTTTCTACTCTACCAGTTGATAATAATTTAATAATGAGTCTTCAACATTGCTAATAAATCTTCATACAGGATACTCTTCTAAGATTAACATTATTAATACATTCATTCTTGAATAGGGGAAAGGGAAATATAATAATGGGTGATCTCAATGGCTCAATAAGGGTATACATAATTAAAAATCATAACATGAGAGACATGAGGAATAATATGGTATCCTAATGAGAACCATCACATGCATGTAATCATAAATAAAGAGATGATGAAATATGAACATGCATAAATAAAAATCAAAACATAAGAACGTTGAATCATTATAAATGTGGAAATTACATAAGCATGACATCATAAGAATAATTCAAGGCACCCTTCCCGATTAGCAAAATATATTTTTCCTGGTTATCTGTCTATGAACCATAGTTGTCTTGGTTCATACCCACATACAATGATATATAAATAGATGAAAACAATACCCATTCCATTAGAGGGATATATAATTCTAGGCACACCCATCACATATTTAAAAACATATATAGTTTTTCCACATGGTCTTAATAAATTTATCATAAAACCCCAAAGAAATATATTGGTATTTATATCATTTTCATTTGTTTCTCTAAGT
Organism: Viscum album; assembly: GCA_963277665.1. NCBI lineage: Eukaryota > Viridiplantae > Streptophyta > Magnoliopsida > Santalales > Viscaceae > Viscum > Viscum album. Next base: position 282,072,999 of record OY728153.1, on the reverse strand, counting down.
ATTAATTCATAATTATATCAGTATAAATCTCCTAATAGACCCATGTAAAATGAATTGGTATCCAAGGAATTTAATAATAGTTATTGGTAAATACCACTCAATAAATATGATTGAAAATATTTTAAATAAAACATATAGTAAAGGAATATATGCTTCATACAATAATTTCTCTAATGAATCAATGAATTGGAAATCTTGGTAAACACCCTTCAATCGTTTAATAGAACATAGGGAATTCATAGTAGACTTGCATTGGGAAAAAATCATTCTTTTGGAATTTTATTATTATTAAAGAAAAAATCATGATGAATTATCACATATTTTTAAAAGAAAATTTCATAAGTTATCTAAATAAATAAGGTAGATGGTATCATTTGAAGAATACCCTGGATCAAGCATACAACATAGACGTTGATCCATCTTATAAGAATTTTGAAATTTATTTAAAAATAATAATTTCTATAATATTATAACAAAATTTAAAGTGGAATATTTTATTAAAACATGAGAATTAGAATATCCACTTTTGAAAACCTTAAAGAAGATTGAGGAAGTCTCTTAAAAATGACAAAAAATTGGGGGGAAATATACCTTAGTATTGAAATATGTAATACAGAACCATTTTCGTCAAAAATTACCCATAAAAAAATATTTTAAATATTTACCTTTAAAAAAATTAAAATTAAATAAAGGATCTTGAAAATTTTCTTTGAGTTATTTTTAAAAGGTATTTTGGAACATTTAAAAATATTAATTTATAAGTAAACTTTTTTGAAAACTAATATTGCAAGAAAATATTGAGATAACATAAAAAACATTTGTGAAACCCACATCATAAATAGGATGGTAACAAAATTCATTGATAATAGGGAGAGATACGTATGAAGATCACTTGAATCATTATCGAAATTAATTTTAATTGGTAAAACCTGGATATAGAAGAAAAAATGTGGTGTGTGTATGTTATAGATAATTCCATTCAGTGGATCATTTTGAAAGACATTGTGATCCCCTAAGGAGAAAAAGTTCAATGAAAGGGATTTAATTTCTCAAATATAAATTAAGATAAATATATTAAAATTAAATTTTTTTGAGAAAATATCTTTGTAATATTAATGTTATGAAGTAAATTTATGTCTCAGGGAAATGAACATTAGTCTAGACTTAATTAACTTTTTAACCAAAACTATTAAAGCATAAAAAACATAAAAATGAACCTAAAATACCCAGAATAAATTATATTTCATTATAAAAAATCAATTGTGTAACACATACACCATAGGAAATTATATTTTGCACACAATGTGAAGTGTGTCTCAGTGAAGGGAGTTTGTCAAAAAAATATCTTTCCTTATTTACTCTCATAGTTTTTAAAACTATAAATTCTTATAAAAAAATCATAAATATATTAATATTCTATTTAATAACATTATTCCACTCTATAATACTTTTATATATTTATTTATAATTATTTATTATTCATATAGGGGTTCATTATAGCATATTTTTAACATTCGGTGTTTTCACTTTTAATTGTATTTCACATAATTTGTAATGTTAAAATTTATCATTTTTCATTGATAAAAAGTTAATAATTAATATATTAACAATAATTATATATTATATATCTAATTATTATTTATAATTACCACTATTATCCCATGAAGGTTTTTATTATGACTCATGATGATGATGTTGGAGAAATACTTTATCAACAGTTTTTATTGGACATATAGGATATATTGTTATCATGTTGAGATAAAACTATAATAAATCTAAGACCGTTAAAATATATATAATAAATTATTAATATATACCATTAATAGTATAAAAAAATTCTTAATCATTATATATATAAATATTACAATATTGCTCACGTAGGTCGTAATCTAACCAAAAATAAAGCATTCCATAATGATCAAATGAGTAAGAATGTTCTATTAAAATATGTTAATATATTATTTTAAAAAATTTAGATATATAATATATTTCATATATATACATGTAATAAATTCATAGAACCATTATTTATTGGTGGTGATGGAAAATGACATTCATTATTTGTTGAGGCGGTAGTCCATAGGTACGTATGATTAAATTCCCCAATTCTCAATTAATGGGCGGAGGGATAGTGTATGAAAATGTAACTTCTTTTCGTTCTAATAATGTTACGATCATCACATTATTTTATTAATTACACTTATAATTCCATACATGTTTTGTGGTTATCATAAATAATATGTGTCATTCATAGAGATGGTTTTCCTCACATAATCATGGTTAACAGTATCATTCCTTAATTAATGAATGAAATGAAGGAAAAAGTCAAAAGTTATCTTTTTAGAATTTATAAGTGAAATATAAAATATCCAAAAAGTCCCAATAATTAGTTGATTACCCATACTGCATCCTCAAAATTTATTAAATGAGAAATTATACTGTAAAATATCAAGGTACAATGACTTTTCACCAATTATTATTTTAATATTATATATTAGAACACATGGAATTATCACATAATTTAAAGCATAAACCAATATCAGTTGACCCAATGGATCCTTGTTGCTCTTCCAGATTTTAGAATCCTGATAATGTGTAATTCAACAAGTATCCAGATCATCAGAGAGTCTATCATAACTTGGTCAAGTGCAACACAAGAATATGGATGTTCTGTATCCCCATTCAATACCCTTCATTACATAACTACATCAAATAAGTATTATTATTAATAAAAGGGATAAGGATTCTATTTTTCATCAACCATCACCCAATTAATATCTTTTACTTTATAATGAGAGTAGAAATTAGTCCCATCATTTCAGGTAAACTACATCAACCTAGTTGTAATCCATATCTATAAATCCTTAAAATGATCTCTTATTGATGGAATAGGAAACTGGTGATAGTTAATTTCAAAAATAACCAAAAAATAATTAATCAAACTAAGAGTTACTGTCATCATCAATACCATTACATTATCATCTATGAGATTTAGGTTAATTTCCAACCAAGATTTATCAAACTATAACCACTGTAAATAGCTTATAAAACCCATAATTAATAGTAATGAGTATCATACCATAAGTTGTTTCTATAGTTTCACTGTCAGAATCCACTGATTATTTTAGATCCATTGTCAATAGCCTCATAAATCAATTGATGATCATGTCAGTGATCTGAAGAGAACACCTTCTAGCACTGAAAATTTTGAAATCATAAATATAAACATAATCAATCACCATCAAAAAATAATTTAAGATGGAATTTTGAAACTATGATTTAATAAAAATAACTATTTATCAAAAATATCCTTGATAACAACCCTAAGAGGCAGTGATTACAATTAGACCCCATCATGTCCTGGTGGCAGTAGTCTACAAAATATATGATCGATGCATATGTTTTTCTTTATGGATGTATAAGGATTGATAAATGTTGTTATAAAAATATAATAAAACATTAGTATATAAATGAAATTGAATCCCATAGATTATTGTAGATAACGAACATAATGATAATAAATGTTTTTAATGAAAAAATAAATACTAAGAAGAGGAACCACTCATGTTGGGAACTTAGATTTTCCTAAGAACTCTTCATGGAAATGAATGGATTATGATAAATAACAGTGAAAAAATGATATGGTTTATGGGAGAGTGTTATAAGATAAAAAATGTGTATATTGTTTCAAATTAATTTGAATGGAAGGTGAGGTATGGAAGGGGTGGAAGTGGACTCCTTCTATAAGTGATGAAAAAGTGACTTTCCATGGAAAAGAGTGGTAAGTAATGTGTAATAATGGGAAGAAATTAATTTATGATGTGTTAGTTGATAGAATTTTTGTAAGATATATTGGTGAGAATTTAAAAACTAATATTTTTTTCTATAAATTAATTTGGTCAATTAAACGATGAAAAATTCCAAACATATTATATTAACCACCTAAACACTAACTAGTCCTGATAAAAAAAAATCACAATAATATTTTTATTACTAATAATATAGGAGTAATATTCCAAAAAAATCAATATAATGAATCCAAATGTTCTGTATTTATAAAAATTCAATTTATAAATAAGAGAAAATTTACTTTCAAATTAAAACATATAATAAATCAAGAAAATATTTTTTATAACAATATACCCCTCATATCCAAATTTGTTAATCATGGGTTTGAATGTATGATATATTAAATATATATATAATTATATATAAATTTTTTTTATTAAAATTTAATTTATTCTTATGTTTTAATAATAACATATTTTGTGGAAAATTATCCAAACCCGGGTTTTTCACTATTAGAATAAAAATTAACTATTTCAAAAAAAAATCTCAAAAACTAAAACTAAGATAATTTTAGTATAACAAGATAAATAATAATGTTAATTTAATCTAAATATATTTTTAAAAATTATATATCTAACTTTTAATTAAAAATAAACAATATACATATACAATGATTTTATTGACCAAATATGTTTTTAATAATAAGTATTTTTAATAATATTTTGTAAAAAAAATTCAATTCAGTGAATTTTAATATATTAAATAAATTATTGTTACAGAATAATATTTTATAGGAGATGAAAATAATTTATCAACATATCATACTTTTCATTTTAATGTGTGTGAATAAGGTTGTTGAATTTAAAAGGAAAGATATATATAATAAAATCACATCTCATTACTTTCTCCCTACTAAATAAATTATATCCTCATAATTTTAACCAACCTAATAATTATGGATGTCAAAAGAAGTTATACATAACATAAAATTCAATATAAAATAAAATATATTAAGTAAACAGAGAAGAAAAATCATATTTCCCTTTCGAGCTAACTAAATGCTTAATTTTCCCTTTGTATCTAGATTCTGTATGTCCTCCTTTACCATATATAAAACATTTACTAGTTCAGTATAGTTATTACCCTAGGTATAGGATTGCAACTAAAGCTCACCAGCTAACCAATGGCCCTATACTAGGAATGAAGTAGCCTAGATAATGCCACCTACAATCTATAGGTGGATACTAGAAAGAATATGTGATTAAAAGGAGGAAATACTCTTTTTGATATAACATAAGAGGGGATAAGACTTTATTCCTTACCCTACCTTTCATAAATTATCTAGGGTTCAATCCCCAACCATACCACTCCCCCCCCCCCTATTCAAGGTGTTCTTCCTTTTTCATTTATTTGTTATCTGATTTAAGTCTCTCTCTCATTTGAATCTCATTCTTCCTCCCTTATATTATTCAAATTTTATTATTGATCTGAAAAGGGATTTGATTCTAATCCTCCCAAATTATGGTGTAATCAGGCAATCATGATGGGAATATTACTCTTCTCTTTTATTAGACATCCCGAGATAAGGTCTGAGTGTCTTCATTAGCTGACTTGGTGAAGGTATGTGTCACCATAAATTTTATATTATTTTTTATTAAAAATTTAATTAAATTAATTACTTTGTGGGGGGAATTTTTAGGGGTTTTTCTTGAGATACATCTGAGAGGATGAGATGGACCTTTTGGGATTCATTCGGTGTCACTTAAGCTTGATTAGGTTAACTGGTGATCTTATCAATGTGTATTCCAATTTAAATAAAATTATGAATTGAATTATAAATTGTTTTATTACATATAATTTGGTAATAATCAATTATTTTAGTTATTAAATGTTATTCAGGGTTGCAAGTGATTTGGAAGATGGTTGTGGGACTTGGAAAAGTTCATGATTTGTGTTTTCAGGCTATGTAATAATGGGTATTATGCTTTGGTAAAAGGTGGGTGACAAGAGTATTTTCCCCATGTTTTTATGATTTTGATTATGGTGAACGGGATATGTGGCCTCACAGCTAGGTATATTATTTTTTTGAAATAAACAGGTTTTTAATTAAAAATTTAATGAAAAATTTAATTTTAAATGAAATACCTTAAACAACGTAAAGTGAAAAAGGGCCACATAAGAACCTTCAGCACTATCTTGCTTGCCTCAGCTACAAATGTTTGGGGTCATGACTGTTATAGTGATTCCAATATTAATTTGATCCCCTTGAGGGCTCTGACTGTAGTGTTCCGGACATAGTGTCCTTGTGTAGGATCCCTTAGCCACCTCTATAGGGAGGTATAATACGACCTGTGAGAAGTTACCCGAATATTATAGGATAGGACCCTAGATACACCTTATATCCATTTATCTTATTGAGATGGGAAGGTGAATGGATTAACCTAGGATGACTATGGACATGGAGATGTGTTGTGTTCCATCACTATAGGCAATTTCCAAAATAAAGTACCCCTGAGTACTATGTGGTTGTATAATTTTTTTGACACTATTATTGAGATTTATGATGTCAATTAGATAATTTATAACCCACGTAACTCAGGATGGTATCAATGAATCTACTAGGGTGACTCTATATATTTTTATTGGCTTAAGGGACCCTATTGGGTGTCTTGGGGAGATATTAACATTAGTGAGAGTATGTACATGGGTAGGGATATTGATTAAGGGTTTAGGCATTTGTAAATACTTATTTCTTTTTGAATTTCTGTATGGTACTGGTGTAAACACTCATGGATGTTTCATTTGTGTATGGAAAATTCTCATAGGGGTGGTATTTTATTTTTTATGAGAAAACTCAGGTATGGAATGTCTGTGTTGCTACTGGATTAGAAACATCCTATATGGGAACATTTATGTTAATTATAAGCTTGTCCCCTAACTAAGAAAACTCTTATTGGGGAGGTCAGTTATACTTTTAGTGGGGTTTCCATGTTTTTAGAGCCAAGTTTGATCTAGTATATTGGGATGGGTCTTTTTAAGACCCTTCCCCAGGTTTGTGTTACTACTGGATGAGAAAACACACATATTGGAGTTTCTTGATAATTGTGGGATTATGTTATGGGTGAGTAAGCTTCTATAGGGTAGTTTTATGATACATGATATTTATACCATGTCGACTCATGTATGTTATATTTGGAGGCACGATCATCGAGACATGCTTAGAGAAACACTGACACTATGAAAAGTAGGTATGATAAATTGGGGTTATAAACCTAAGGATCGACAATGGTATATTACATGGTAGATAGATTAGAAAAATCCATAGTATGTTTTTGGATACATTACATCACCTGGAAAAAGATGGAATTTTTTGTGGTTTTATTTTCTTATTAATGTAGTTGTTTACTTTATTAATGCTTTTCACTTACACAAAAGACTACATTATCAGTTTTTTTGGGACTTCATTGGTGTCTACTTTATAGGTTTTATACTCTCTACCTATTCAATCCACCATTTCACTTGGGTAAAAGAGTGTCTCTACATTTTTACCTGGAATAGGTTGGGTTGATGAATAGAATTTTCATGATCGAGCTAGAGCATCATGGATGGGATTTAGAGTATGGGATGACGTGAGGCTTGGAGATTGTACTGTATTTTCCTATACTTTTATTTTATTATATTATTTTCCTTTTATGTGTAATTACTTATATGTTATTATCTTAGTGGGATATCGATCTTGTACAACTGTATGTATAAATCCACAACTTATATTATTATTATTTTATGCTTATTTATCTGTGTACTCTAATGGTTATTGTTTGGGCTTGATGTTAGTCAGTTTATTTGTTATTGTATGTTCTAATATAGAAGATATTGTCTCCTTACAATACCTCTCTAAACCCCCACTACTCATCAAACCCCACTATTGTATGTGGTGTCATTCTTGAGGTACAATAATGACCACTTGTCTGTGTACCAAATAGTTGTTTTTGGTGATGGGATATTATAAAGTGGTAATAGAGCTATATTTTATTTGATTCATTATTTCGGACTCAATAAACATGAGATATGGTAATGTGTTGGAGCATTTTATTGATAAAGGTATCATGTATCATGAGTACATATTCTGATAGAAATTCCTTCTTACATGGGCATTGGTATTTTTTTCTCAGTATGTGAAGTAATAATTGTCTAATTTCCCCCTAATCTGATACACATGATGTTAGGATTTATGATTTATTGTGTATTTTTTTCTCTGGTCTCACTTGTAAGAGATCAGTATTGTATTTTACTATTAGAACGTAGTGGCAATAGGTATCTCATGAATCATGATTATGCGTATAAGATCTACATGAAATGCATGCCTATTTTCATATTGTTTTTATCACATATGATAGGATCATCAATTTAAAGTGTCAGCAACATATCATACAACATTTCCCCACATATGATTTTGGTGGAACTATACTCAAATAAATTTTAATGTGTATTCTTTTCCCTTTAATGGTGGTACATGTTGATATATGGTTATTCGATCATGATAACAATGTCATGGTCCCTCAGTCTATGGTATGTGGGGTGACCCTAGTGGTTTGATAAAATAATGTGATTCCTTAGTGAAAAAAAACCAAAGGGGTAATTATTATCTAGGTCTTAATTATTCATAGTTTCAATAAGACCATGTTTGGTTTTTTCACTTAAAGATTAGAATGGTGTTCTACCAAATATGACATCATGGGTATGGTTCCTCTACCTGGATCATCTACAACAATGCCATTAATTGAGGTAGTGATAAAGTATTATATAATTATTCATGAGGGACTGGTCTTATGGTTTGATTTTTAGAGAGAATCAGTGCCTAGTGCACTAATGGTTTGGTAATATGAAGCATGTTATGTATATGATACCCTAGATTTAGAATCAAAATGAATGTTAATTTTGGTTTTGATAAAGATGCAGTGAGTATTGTCCTGTGGGTTATGACCTCTAAGTGAGAACTAGTTTATGGGATAGGTGTGACACCCTGGTGATTCATGAGATACGAATAGGGTTTAGTGAGATGGTACCTATTTGTTTTTAAATGTAACATGTATGAGTGTTTATCCTATATTAATGATTTCCATTGAGATAGAAGGAAGTGGTATGTGAAATCTTTTGATATTGATGCATGGGAGGTGGAGTTGAGTTTCTATGAAATGGATAATTATGCCTTGGGTTTTATAAGAATAGTACCTTAGTATGTTATGCACCTTGAGTGGCATGGTACTAATTCTAGGTTAAATGGTTAGGACCATTTTGGAGGATGACCCTTTTAGTTTTGGATGTACTTTTATGACATAATTAGAGCATGGGTAAATGGTGGACATTGTGAATGATGTTGATGGATGGGAGATCCTGATACAGAACATGGAATTGTTAAAGGTATTAGTTTTTTAAGGTTTTATAAGTGACATCCTAGTTAGATTATAATAACATGCCATGGATCATAGTTATCCTGGTCTTGGTGATGTGAAGCATTCAAAATGCTGACTTGGGTTATGTGACCTGGGGGTATGGTAACACACACCCATTATTTTTTATTAATATTGAGCCAGTAACTATGTGGGAGGTTTATGGTGTAGGTTGGAATACATATTTATATATAACAAGAGGGTATTTTGTTATTCATAAATGGTTCTAAGATAGTACATGTTTGTAACATGTGATTCATATTGAATTTTGAATTAGTGATGTCTGTGTTCTTGCTGAGGATCATGGTAAATTCAAAGATATTGTAATATGAATGGATATCTCTTATGTGGTATGAGAATTATTGGGGTCTCCCTCATGATTTATAAGGACAAAATGTATGTTGCCACTGGAAAATGCGTCCAAAACATATTCTAATTTCTTCCATAAATGATCCAAGAGCATAGTCCATTTTGCAAGACTAGATTTGACAGGTCATAGATCCCAACATGAGTTACTGATTAGGAGTTATGGACTTTTGAATTTGGTCTTGAAAACTGGTTTGTGGAGCCCATTCACGAAGCTCCCTCCATGATCGTGGACTAGATGAACATGAATGGAGCCTCCTCGAGCACCGTAAAGGTCGTGAAGGATGCCTCTGTGAGTTAGAGGAACTTGACCAGAGCCTCCATGAGTGTTGTGAAGGTAGTGACGGTACACTCTGTGACTATGAGAAACATGAGTGAACTCCCTCTAGTTGTAGATCATAACTTTCTTTGCAGCATCATTATCTATTTTGATTTAACATTTTTTCTTCACAGTGAGCTCTAACAACCTCCATCTTCTATAAATAGCCATCTCACCCCCTTCATAAGATGATTATACCATCAATTCAGTGGAAGATCTCCCATTTTGCAGTTCTCCTGAGAACCATGAAGTGATTCCCTTTGCGAAGGCCTCCTCCTTTTTCGAAAGAGGGAGCTACTTCGATTTTCTTGAGGCTCCACCATGCCACATGATCTTTGAGACCCAAAGCTCTAGGAAGATGCATGCTATCTGAGACCTAAAGCTCTGCGAGCCCCTTTTCTCCATAAGACCCAAAACTCTGCGATGTTCCCTTCATTACGAGACCCTAAGATCCACGATCCACATTAACTTGTGAATCTCTATCATTTTCGAAGCTCCTACCTTCGTGCCCACCTTATTATACAGGGGGGATACACCCCCACACCCCAGTTCGAGAACAATGTTGTGCTCTTGTCCCTTTGCTGCCATCACTGACCCCCCCTCAAAAATGCGGAGTCGCACTGTGAACTTTTCGGGTCGGGATGCCGACATATTCCATTACATCCTTATGAACATCCATAATCCACCTATTGAATACCATTATTTGAAATACTCTTCCGCACTCCATGAAACACCATGTGTCGACATATTTTACTTGGTTTGTTTCCCATGTCGTGAGTTGAGATTCTAATCATCAATTCGCTGAGAACCTTGAGTTAAACCATTACTCAAGTAACTCACCCAAACCCCATCACCTGACTCCTATGGCAGGATCCACTAGAAAGGGCCTCTCTTGCGTAAATCCATACACCAACCACTACTAGGCGCCTTATGCCTAATAATCCTCTCTACACGACTATAAAATTTAGTACTCCCTATGTGTTGAATATAGTATGCCTCTTGTTCCAATAATAGATTCTTTATTCCCCTAGCATAAGATTCCAATAGTCCTCTATACATGACTATAATCTAGAGTATTCTCTATCATTAAAACATAGGATCCCTATTGGTGAAAATAAAGGATTCCTTATGCATCAAGAATAAGATGCGAATAGTCCTCTCTACATGACTATAAATTATAGAAAACCCTATATGAAAATCAAAGGATGCCTCTTGCTCCAAACAATAGATGCATTATTCACTAGGAATAAGATTCAAATATTCCTCACTAAATGAATTTAACTGGTCGCATGCCCTATCATACAATAATAGGATTCCTGTTGTTCTAAAAAATAGAAGCCTTATGTGACAAGCATAGGATCCGGCATGCCATGATTATAGTGGCATAATTTCAAGGGTGTTGGAGTCTGATCAAACACTCCATCACTCCACCTCATGATTTTCATGTACTTCATTTCGATCGTCATACTCTTTAATGTATTAAGGGACCCCTAATGACCCGGTCCCATGCTGCATCGAATCACCTACCATTCCGGGCCAACGTTTCGGATGAAATTGGAGGAAACTTTGAGTCAGGTCCTATGTTTTAGCCATGGTCAGCAGTCAAGCCTCATTTGTTTGTTCCCATTTCAGTCTAACACGATATGGATGCTGTGTTTTGAACCTGTTCAATAGTTATTCTCCATCGTTACATCACCCTCACCGCATTTTGAATAACGAGCATATGATTCACACATTTAATCTATAACAATCGGGTCCCGGTGACAGCACATCCACCTCACCTTAACATGGTCGTCGGGTCCTAGCCCACAAGGTACCACCAGCTGCCCCGCAGACACGTGGGGACCACCCCATGGTCCACCCACATGCTTGAACGGGTCATCTAGCTAATGATAGTTTCCACAGGCCAACACATGTCCTTTCCAGTGTTCTTTTTCCTCACTCACACACACACTGGGAAACTTCCCAGAAGATCACTCCACCTCATGATTTTCATGTCCTTGATTTTGATCATCATCTTATTTCATGTATTATGGGACCCATAATGACCTGGTCCCATGATGCATTGGCTCACCTACCATTCTGGGCCAATGTTTTGGAAGAAATTGGATGACACTTCAAGTCAGGTCTTGTGTTTTAGCCATGGTCAGCAGTCAACCATCATTTGTTTGTTCCCATTTCAGGATAACACTATAACACCCAAGACTTTTATGTTATATAAATCATCAAAGGAATCTTTTTCTACACAACACTTGCTTGGATTTCTTTACACGAAATCACAACCTTCCTTGATAGCTTGCTTCGTACGCAATACCAAGTTTCACTAAACAATGATATGGTATTAAAATATTATGAAAACTAGCCATTATGAATAGTAATAACCACATTTTGAAATTTTATAAATTTTATTTTTCAAAATGGACTAAATTTTTGGATTTGGAATATCGAAATTATCCTAGGGTAAAATTTTGGTATTTTTCTGAAAACTTTCAATTTTTGATGAATAATGAAACCACTAAGTGGTCATTAAAAAAACTGAATTTTTCATAAAACTTAACTTTACCGCTTCTGTGAGTGGAATTTTGAAACTCCGAGAGACACGGTGGATGTCAGTAAGTAAAATGTGGTTCAATGAGATGAAAATAAGTTTTTGTGAATAGTAACTTTTTACTTTTTACCACGGTTAAAAGTAAATAGGGTAATTAAGGGTAAAAATGATATTATTATTACCCTAACACATGTCTTAATTCTATTGGACAAGTGTAATTCGACCAAAAACAATCCTAGGAATAATATATGACCATTTAGGCCCACTTGGATTAGATTTGGACATTTATTATTAATTTATTTAAAGAATGGTTAAAATAGTTAAAATCAATCTTTAATAACTAAATAATTATTAATATAAGTTTATAAATAATATAAATTCGACTATAAATATTAATTAAAAATATAAAAATATTTACTACATAATTATATTTTATTTCTAATTTTTAAACTTTAAATAATTTAATTTATTTATGACACAATGATGATGCAATAATTACCATAATAGTGAAAAATTAGAATAATTGATATTATAGATGCCTAAATAAGTATAATTTGAGACTTTTCTTGAATTAAACTCATTTTATAGGTTAATATGACATGTTAGTATTTATTTAATTAACTTGGTTCGAACTAATCATTCTGTTATGATTTTCACAAAAATCAATTCCTAAATAGTGTCAAAATTGACATAAAATAGTTTTTAAAACAAATATTATATTATTAATTGTTATTTTATTCCTAAAAATCTAAGGTTTGGCAAAATGACTTAGATAAGGTTATATATATTAATAAAACACAACTTGGGAGTCGCTTGTATGTATATGGTATGTTTATTAACTATATAATATAAAAATACAAAGTGACATGGTAAATGTCAATCTAATTAACTAAGAGTTAAAACTAAAATATAAGTTTAATATAATGACCTAAACTTGTATAAATTCTATTTGATGAGAGTATTTCGACCCATACCCACCTTATATTCGAAATAACTCAATTTGGAGCTATTTAAAACTGAACTTGACTTTATAATAAAATAAAATTTTTAGTTATTCCAAAGGTGCCCATCTCCTCCCTTATAAAAGGGAACCTCCTCCCCCTCTTCCTCACACCACTTTGAGCCTTCAATCTCGGCCAACCCCTTCCAATTTCTTCTCTCCACTTCCCTAGAAACATCCTACAGGTTCTGGTATTCTTCAATGACCTATTTTAGTGCCCTAAAAGGAGGTCTCAAAGAAGCACTTCAAAGAAGAGGTAATGTCCGTTACCGATTCTTTCATCTTTATTTCTTCTTCCACTTATTCTTCTTTAGTTGTTTCATTATGAAGTAATAACATCAGTATCACTCATATACTGATATGTTATTATAAGTTTGAAACAACCCTCTTTCACCATCTATCCATCCTACGGAAAAGAAATCACCGCGCGTGCGTACGTAAGGAATACCATCTCCACGCCGTGGTGTAATCTATTTTCCACCACCACCTTACTTGGATGGGTATAATGGTGTAAATAATGATTAGATATGAATATTATAAAGTGATACTGATTCTTAAATAGTATACATACACTCCAATACAATTTCACGATCATAGGAATGATATCATCACTCGTGCGTACGTACGGAATACCGTCTCCACGATATGATGCGACACGTTCTACATGATCTTCATTTAATAATGATTATATAAATGAATTGAATGAATGAATAAGATATATATTACACTAATACCATTCTAGAAATGAGGTATCTATATCCTAAATAATGAATAAGAATTTATTCGACAAAACACGTATAAGAACAAAAAGTTATAAACACCCGAATAACAAGTAGCAATGAAATATTAGTACTAACAAGCTAATAATATGACCATATATGATATCATAAAAATATGTATGATTCTGTAATAAGTCAATAACATTAGTTAAATCATTATACAGGAGGTTCGGACATGTACAAAGCATATCGGACCTAAGGTAAGGGAAATATCACAATCTCATTTTTATCCGAGATTGTTTATACATTAGTATTTACTGGGGTGTATTTTATCATCCACATCCATTTTCCTCAATATGTAATATTATTACCATCCACCTAAAATAGTTTATATCCAATTTTACCCTTCGGGGAGTTTTTAGTAAAAGATATGAAAGTAATATTTTGTCGTTTTCCGTGTGAGGTACTTTTTGACATTTCCGACAAAAGTACGAAGAATGTTTTTTTTTTTGAACTTATACGTCATGAATGGATTTTTAAAACATCATTTCCAAGAATCTTCCTTTACATGTTTTCATGTTTATTTTTAATCAACTTATTTTAGTTTAAAATTGTATTACATGTTATGAAAAGAAAAAATGTTTTTGAGGTAGAAGGGATATTTTCATCAAGAATGGAGTTCAAGTGTTTTATCAAATTTATTTTCCATATAAGATAATGTAGGGTTCTGATTCTATCCCTATCATTAAATTTATTTAATTATGTTGTGATGGAATTAATTTTATGAATTCATTTATCTTATATGAATTGTTTTATGATGTCACGATGTTTAAGAATCCCATTATTATTACATTGGTTATGCAATGATGTATGATTTATGATTTTGTGGCACACATAAGAATGGTATCATTATGAGATGGGTGTGGGAACTATATCTCCCTCCAATGCATTGGGTAAATATTTTATATCTCATGAGATAGACATGGCTGGAATGGTAGGTTATACCGGTTCAGTGAAACGAGACTGAAACGAGGAGTGAACTCGGTTCAGAAATGGACTTTGTCCACTAAGATAGTCTTGGAAATGATTCTTCACTAATAAGAAATGATTCTCTATGATTATGTGTGTATGCCACAAAGTTTCATGTTTTATGTTATGATTATTGGGATTACATTTCACTACTATGATTTATCCCAAGTTATGAAATTATGATCTCTTTTGCAGGCTATGATTTCCAAAAGTTATGTGCTTATGTATATGATGTAATTGATATTTATTTTGTTTACCCTTGCCGAGAATTTGAGCTCACCCTTTTGTATGTTTTATTTCCCCAGGTCAGGAAGAAGGTTATTAAGTGGAATATGCCAAAAAGGGACTCTAGATATGATGAAATAAATGGGAGGCAAAGTTGATGCTTTATGAACCAGTTGTTTATGTTTCCCAGTTTCTAAAAACACTATACCTATACGGTCTTTTATTGGTTTTGTTATATGTTGTAATAAGTGTACTTCAATTCTGAAGTAATAACAATATAAGTAAAGTATGGGTCGTTATAGTTGGTATCATAGGAAACATATAGTCAACCTTTGGAAACTAGGATGCAAAAGCCTTAGTAAGAACCCTAAGGATAAGTCTAAGCATATAAAACAATCTTAGTGTTTTAGAAATGGCCATGAATAACCTAGGATAAGACCTTAAGTGTGAAATTTTATTCTTGATTATGTGGTTTTCCTATTATAATTAGTGTTGCTCACACTATTCTTCTTGGTTTTAGTCAATGGCTGGAACCCGAAGGAACCGTGTTAATGCTGAATGCGACGGGCAATGCAATGATTGTCCACCTGAGAAACCAAATGTTATGGGAGCTGGAATGTAAAATCTTGTATCCATGCTCACACATCTTTCTCAAGCTATGAATCATGCAAGACTTCTAAACGAGCAAAGGAAGGAGCAACATTCTGTTGAATCCTTCATGAGACAGCATCCACCTTCATTCAATGGTTCTACTGATCCATTAGTTGTTGAACAATGGATTAGTACTACTGAAAAGATATTTTCAGTTCTTTAATGTTCTGAGCATGATAATGTCATCTTAGCAGTGTATCATTTGGAAGGTTATGTTGATCAATGGTCGAATCTTATTAAGAATACGAGGAAAAGGGATGAAATTGAGTCCATGGAATGGGACGAGTTCAAGAACATATTTTTCAATAAATACTTCCCTCGTATTCTCCGAACAAAGATGGAGAAAGAGTTTCTTGAACTGAAGCAAAAGGATGATAAATTTGTTGTTACCTATGAAGCAAATTTTACAAGACTTGCAAGGTACGCTTCTGGTATTATTATCCAACCTGAGAGTAAGATCAATCCATTCTTTAGTGGCTTAAAACCAAGTCTTCGAAGGGCCTTAGCCATAAGGGACTTCAATAGCTACGAGGAAATCATTCGATATGCTCTCAAAGTTGAGATGGATATTGGAGTAACCCATCAGTCATATGGGTTTGATAAGAAGTGGAAAATGGAATTCAAAGGATAATCTAAGGAGCACACTGAAAAGAATATGAGCTTTACCTTATGTTCAAAGTGTGGAAAGAAACATGGAGGGAGTTGTCTTAAAGGGACAAGTAAATGTTTCAAATGTGGAAAGGAAGGACATCGGGCATTTTAATTCCGCGATGATGGGAAGAAGATATCTAATGATACAAACAAAGGAAGGGATACACAGAATGAACCTAATTCACTTCAATGTTTCAAGTGCAAGGAGATGGGACATTATGCAAACAAATGCCCTAATCCAAGGGTTGATGATGATGGTAGATGTCAAAAAACTCGTAAGGATAAAGACAAAGGAAAGTCACATGCAATTTCTATCAGCGATGTGGAGTACGATAACGATGTGGTGAAAGGTACACTTACCATCCACTCTAAAGTAGCAAATGTTTTATTTGATTATAGATCCACCCACTCCTTTATTTCTGAAGAATTTTCTAAGGGTATCACCATATTACCTCAACAATTAGATGTTGAGTTAGCTGTGACAACACCTAATGGCACAACAGTCGCATCAAAAGTTTATAATTCTTCTCCGATTGAAGTTTGTGGGAATGTGCTTCCTGCAAATCGTGTGATCCTTCCTATAGTGGAATTTGATGTGATTCTTGGCATGGATTGGCTTTCTCTACATGGAGCTCATATCAATTTCCAAAGAACGGAAGTCACATTTCATATTCCAGATCAATATATGATTGTCTATCTATGCAAGGATGAACATAACCTTCCAGTGGAAATTTCTTCCATTTTACGGGTATTGATTCCACTAAATGAAGGTTGTTTATCTCAAATGGTTGGTGAGAAAATCACGATTAAGAATATACCCATTGTATGGGAGATTGATGATGTCTTTCCGGAGGAATTACCAGGTCTTCCATCGAATCGTGAAGTTGAGTTTTCAATAGAACTCGTATAGTGTGCTTTGCCTATTTCAAAGACACCTTGTAGAATGGACCCAATTGAGTTGCAGGAATTGAAGAAGCAACTCTAACAGAATCTTGATAAGGGGTTCATACGCCCTAGTGCATCACCTTGTGGAGCACCTATTCTGTTTGTTAAGAAGAAAGATGGATCAATGAGACTCTGCATTGATTATTGAGAACTTAAAAAGATCACTATCAAGAACAAATATCCTCTCCCACGCATTGATGACCTATTTGACCAACTATGCGGAGCTCAATACTTTTACAAGATTGATCTTCGTTCAGGGTATCATCAATTAAGGGTCAAAAGGGAGGATATACTAAAGAAGACTTTTCGTACAAGGTATGCACACTATGAATTTATAGTGATGCCATTTGGTCTTAATAATGCCCCTGCTATCTTCATGGATCTAATGAATAGAGCCTTTAAAGACTATCTTGATCAGTTTGTGGTAGTCTTTATATATGATATTATTGTCTATTCAAAGAGAAAGGAAGAACATGAAGATCACTTGAGACTTATATTGAAGACCATGAGAAAGGAGAAGCTTTATGCCAAATTTACCAAGTGTGAATTTTGGCTTCAAAAAGTTTCATTTTTGGGTCACATAATCTCAAAAGAGGGGATATCTGTGGATCCAGCAAAAACAGAGGTTATCGAACGATGGTCAAGACCAACAACAGTAACTGAGATCCAAAGTTTTCTTGCTTTGGCTGGATATTATCGACGTTTTGTGAATGATTTTTCACGATTATCTAATCCACTCACCATGTTGACTCGGAAAGGAGTTAAGTTTGTTTGGATGGAGGAATGTGAAGAGAATTTCAAGGAGTTGAAAAGAAGGTTATCCAGTGCACCTGTGCTCACACTGCCTTGTAGTGGAGAAAGGTTTGTGATCTACAGTGATGCATCCAAGAAGGGATTGGGGTGTGTTCTTATGAAAAATTATATAGTGATAGCTTATGCCTCACGACAGTTGAAAATACATGAGCAAAATTACCCAACTCATGATTTGGAGTTAGCTGCGGTAATGTTTGCATTATAGATTTGGAGGCATTACCTTTATGGTGAAAGGTGTGATATTTATACTGATCATAAAAGTTTAAAGTATATTTTCACACAAAAGGAGCTGAATATGAACCACAGAAGATGGTTGGAGCTGATTAAGGACTACGACTGCTCAATCCATTACCAGCCTAGGAAAGCAATCAAGGTGGAAGATGCATTAAGTTGACAAGAAAATGCATGTTTATCCATGATGAGGATCACAAAAGATCCAATATTTATGGATTTACAAAGGATGGATCATGGAATTATAATGAAAGGGGAAAAATCGTATCTTTCTCAAATGAATGTTAAACCATCTATGCATGTGAAGATTAAAGAGGCACAGAAAGGAGATGTTGAGTTACAAAAGAAGGTGAGAAATGTTCCTGAATTCAACCTTGATTGTGATGGGATAATAATGTTCAGGAATCGGGTTTGTGTTCCTCCCATCCCCGAATTAAAGAAGGAGCTGCTGGATGAGGCTCATAGTTCTTCATTCTCTATTCATCCAGGAAGCACGAAGATGTATAGGGACCTGAAAGAGTACTTCTGGTGGGATGGCATGAAAAGAGATGTTGTTGAATAATCATCTCGATGCTTGGTTTGTCAACAAGTTAAAGCTGAGAGACAGAAGTCTAAGGGGATGTTACAACCATTACCCATACCTGAATGGAAATGGGATAACATCACTATGGACTTTGTCACAGGACTTTCTAAAACATCCACAGGCAATAATGCTATCTGGGTCATAGTTGATCGTCTTACAAAGTCTGCACACTAAATTGATATTAGAGAGGATTTCTCTCTGGATCATCTTGCCAGGATATATGTAAAGGAAGTGGTAAGATTTCATGGAGTACCACTTTCTATTATATCTGATCGGGATTTGATATTTACCTCGATGTTCTGGCAAAGTCTTCAGCATACTCTGGATACAGAGTTGAGTTTCAGCACTGCTTATCATCCTCAGACAGACGGTCAGTCTGAGAGAACAATTCAAACTCTAGAAGATATGTTGGGAGCTTGCTATATGGATTTCAAAGGGGGTTGGGATCAACACCTACCTTTGGTGGAATTTTCTTATAATAATACCTTTCACTCCAGTATTCAGATGGATCCTTATGAAGCTCTCTATGGAAAGAAATGCAGGACTCCAACTTGCTGGGATGGAGTTGGGGAAAGAAAGCTATTAGGACCTGATCTCATTGATGAAATGGCAGAAAAGGTCAGATCTATTCAACAACACATAAGAGCAGCTCAGAGTCGACAGAAATGTTATGCCGACAACTGAAGAAAAGACCTAGAGTTTGAAGTGGGTGATAAAGTGTTCTTACGAATATCTTCCTAGAAGACGGTTATGAGATTTGGAAAGAAGGGGAAGTTGAGCCCTAGATATATCGGTCCTTTCAAAATACTGGTTTGTGTTGGGAAGGTAGATTACCGATTGGCGCTTCCACTGAATCTATCTCAAGTTCACGATGTGTTCCATGTATCTCTCCTGAGAAAATACATACCTGATCCTTCACATGTACTCAGCTCAGAAGTTGTACCGCTAGAGAAAGATCTTTCTTATGAAGAACAACTAATAGAGATTCTGGATCATAGCGAAAAATTCCTACGAAACAAGACCACTCGATTGGTGAATGTTTAATGGAGGAACCACCAATTAGAAGAAGCTACATGGGAGCTTGAGGATATGATGAGGGAGAGGTATCCTCATCTGTTGGTTACAAAGTGACAAATTTCGATGGCGAAATTCATTTTAAGGGGGGTAGAATGTAACACCCCAGACTTTTATGTTATATAAATCATCAAAGGAATCTTTTTCTAAACAAAACTTTCTTGGATTTCTTTACACGAAATCGCAACCTTCCTCGATAGCTTGCGTCGTACGCAATACCGAGTTTCACTAAACAATGATATGCTATTAAAATATTATTAAAACTAACTGTTATGAATAGAAATAACCACTTTTTGAAATTTTATAAATTTTATTTTTCAAAATGGACTTCATTTTTGGATTCGGAATATCTAAATTATCCTCGGGTGAAATTTTGGTATTTTTCTGAAAACTTTCAATTTTTGACGAATAGTGAAACCACTAAGTGGTCTCTAAAAAAACTGAATTTTTCATAAAACTTAATTTTTCCACTTCTGTGAGTGTAATTTAGAAAATATGACAGACACGGTTGATTTCAGTAAGTAAAATGTGGTTCAATGAGATGAAAATAATTTTTTTTTGAATAGTAACTTTTTACTTTTTTTACCACGGTAAAAAGTAAATAGTGTAATTAAGGGTAAAAATGGTATTATTATTACCCTATCACATGTCCTAATTCTATTAGACAAGTGTAATTCGACCAAAAACAACCTTAGGAATAAGATATATGTCCATTTAGGCCCACTTGGATTAGATTAGGACATTTATTATTAATTTATTTAAAGAAGGGTTAAAATAGTTAAAATAAAAGTTTAATAAATAAATCATTTTTAATACAAGGTTATACATAAGATAAATTCGACTATAAATATTATTTAAAAAGATAAAATTATTTACTACATAATTATATTTTATTTGTAATTTTTAGACTTTAAATAATTTAATTTATTTATGACACAATGATGATGCAGTAATTACCATAATAGTGAAAAATTAGAATAATTGATATTATAAATACCTAAATAAGTATAATTTGAGACTTTTTATGAATTAAACTAATTTTATAGGTTAATATGAAATGTTAGTATTGATTTAATTAACTTGGTTCGAACTAATTATTCTGTTATAAGTTTCACAAAAATCAATTACTAAATAGTGTCAAAATTGACATAAAATAGTTTTTAAAACAAATATTATATTATTAATTGTTATTTTATTCCTAAAAATCTATGTTTCGGCCAAATGACTTAGATAAGGTTATATATATTAATAAAACACAACTTGGTGGTCTATTGGATGTATATGGAATGTTTATTAACTATATAATATAAAAATACAAAGTGACATGGTAAATGTCATTATAATTAACTAAGAGTTAAAACTAAAAGATAAGATTAATATAATGACCTAATCTTTTCTAAATTCTATTGGATGAGAGGATTTATACCCATCCCCACCTTATCTTCGAAATAACTCAATTTGGAGCTATTTAAAACCGAACATGACTTTATAATTAAATAATATTTTTTGTTATTCCAAAGGTGCCCCTCTCCTCCCTTATAAAAGGGCACCTCCTCCCCCTCTTCCTCACACCACTTTGAGCCTTCACGCTCGGCCAAATCCTGCCAATTTCTTCTCTCCACTTCCCTAGAAACATCCTAGAGGTTCTAGTCTTCTTCAAAGACCTATTTTAGTTTCCTAAAAGGAGGTCTCAAAGAAGCACTTCAAAGAAGAGGTAATGTCAATTACCGATTCTTTCATCTTTATTTCTTTTTCCACTTCTTCTTCTTTAGTTGTTTCATTATGAAGTAATAACATCAGTATCACTCATATACTGATATGTTATTATAATTATGAAACAAACCTATTTCACCATCTATCCATCCTATGGAAAAAGAAATCATTGTGCGTGCGTACGTACGGAATACCATCTCCACGCCGTGGTGTAATCTATTTTCCACCACCACATTACTTGGATGGGTATAATGGTGTAAATAATGACTATATATGACTATTATAAAGTGATACCGATTCTGAAATATTATACATACACTCCAATACAATTCCACAATCATAGGAACGATATCATCACTCGTGCGTACGTACGGAATACCGCCTCCACGATGTGATGCGACTCGTTCTACATGATCTTCATTTCATAATGATTATATAAATGAATTGAATGAATGAATAAGATATATATTGCACTAATACCATTCTAGAAATGAGGTATCTATAACCTAAAGAGAAGAATAAGAATTTATTCGACAAAAACACGCATAAGAACAAAAAGTTATAAACACCCGAATAAGAAGTAGCGATGAAATATTACTACTAAGAAGCTAAGAATATGACCTTATATGATATAATAAAAATAAGTATGATTCTGTGATAAGTCAATAATATTATTTAAATCATTATACAGGAGGTTCGGACACGTACAAAGCATATCGGACCTACGGTAAGGGAAATATCACAATCTCATTATTATCTGAGATTGTTTATACTTTAGTATTTACAGGGGTGTATTTTATCATCCACATCCATGTTTCCTCAATATGTAATATTATTTCCATCCACCTAAAATAGTTTATATCCAATTTTACCCTTCGGTAAGTTTTTAGTAAAATATATGAAAGGAATCTTTTGTCGTTTTCCGTACGAGGTACTTTTTGACTTTTTTGACAAAAGTACGAAGAATGTTTTTTTAACTTATACGTCATGAATGGATTTTTAAAACATTATTTCCAAGAATCTTCCTTTAAAAGTTTTCAAGTTTATTTTTAATCAACTTATTTTTGTTTAAAATTGTATGACATGTTAAGAAAGGAAAAAATGTTTTCGAAGTTGAAAGGATATTTTCCTCAAGAATGGAGTTCAATTGTTTTATCAAAATTATTTTCCATATAATATAATGTAGGGTTATGATTCTATCCCTATCATTACATTGATTTGATTATATTGTGATGGAATTAATTTTATGAATTCATTTATCTTATATGAATTGTTTTATGATGTCACGATGTTTAAGAATCCCATTTTTATTACATGGGTTATGCAATGATGTATGATTTATGATTTTGTGGCACACATAAGAATGGTATCATTATGAGATGGGTGGGACCTATATCTCCTTCCAATGAATTGGGTAAAGATTTTATATCTCATGAGATAGACATGGATGGAACAGTACGTTATACCGGTTCAGTGAAATAGGACTGAAAAGAGGAGTGAACTCGGTTCAGAAATGGACTTTGTCCACTAAGATAGTTTTTTCAATATGTCTTGACTAATAAGAAATGATTCTCTATGATTATGTATGTATTCCACAAAGTTTCATGTTTTATGTTATGATTATTGGGATTACATTTCACTACTATGATTTATCCCATGTTATGAAATTATGATCTCTTTTGCAGGATATGATTTCCAAAAGTTATGTGCTTATGTATATGATGTAATTGATATTTCTTTTGTTTACCTTTGCTGAGCATTTGATCTCACCCTTTTGTATGTTTTATTTTCCTAGGTCGGGAAGAAGGTTATTAAGTAGAATATGCCAAAAAGGGAATCTAGATATGATGAAATAAATGGGAGGCAAAGTATATGCTTTATGAACCATTTGTTTATGTTTCCCAGTTTCTAAAGACACTATACCTATACGGTCCGTTCTTGGTTTTGTTACATGTTGTAATAAGTGTGCTTCAATTCTGAAGTAATAGCAATGTATGTAAAGTATGGGTCGTTATAAACATGATATGGATGTTCTGTTTTGAACCTGGACAATAGTTATTCTCCATCATCACACCACCCTCACCGCATTATGAATAACGGGCATATGATTCACACTTTTAATATGTAACAACAGGGTCCCGGTGACAGCACATCCACCCCGCCTTAACATGGTCGTCAGGTCCTAGCCCACCGGGTACCACCAGTTGCCCCGCAGACACGTGTGGCCACCCCAGGGTCCACCCACATGCCTAAACAGGTCATCTGACTAATGATAGTTCCCATAGGCCACCACATGTCTTTTCCAGTGTGCTTCGTCCTCACTCACACACACCCCGGTAAACTTCCCATATAGTCTCTCCACCTGATGATTTTCATGTCCTTTATTTCGATCGTCATCCTCTTTCATGTATTAAGGGACCCCTAATGACCCGGTCCCTTGCTGCATCAGATAACCTACTGTTCTGGGCCAACGTTTTAGAATAAATTGGATGACACATCGAGTCAGGTCCTGTGTTTTAGCCATGGTCAGCAGTCAACCCTCATTTGTTTGTTCCCATTTCAGGATAACACGATATGGATGCTCTGTTTTGAACCTAGTCAATAGTTATTCTCCATCGTCACACCACACTCACCGCATTCTGGATAACGGGCATATGATTCACACTTTTAATCTGTAACAACCGGTTCCTGGTGACAGCACAGCCACCCCGCCTTAACATGGTCGTCGGGTCCTAGCCCACCAGGTACCACCAGTTTTCCCGTAGACATGTGGGGCCCACCCCAGGGTCCACCCACATGCCTGAACTGGTCATCTGACTAATGATAGTTCCCATAGGCCAACACATGTACTTTCCAGTGTGCTTTGTCCTCACTCACACACACCCTAAGAGACTTCCATATGGTCACCCATCCTGATCACTACTCCACCGATTGCCCCGCAGACACGTGGGGCCACCCCAGGGTCCACCCACATGCCTGAATGGGTCATCTGACTAATGGTAGTTCCCACATGCCAAAACATGTCCTTTCCAGTGTGCTTTGTCCTCACTCACACACACCCTGGGAAACTTCCCAGACAGTGACTCCACCTCATGATTTTCATGTCCTTAATTTTGATCGTCATCCTCTTTCATGTATTAAGCGACCCCTAATGAACTGGTCCCATGCTGCATCGGATCACCTGCCGTTCAAGGCCAACGTTTCGGAAGAAATTGGAGTCACATCGAGTCAGGTCCTGTGTTTTATCCATGTTCAGCAGTCATCCCTCATTTGTTTGTTCCCATTTCAGGCTAACACGATATATATGCTGTGTTTTGAACCTGATCAATAGTTATTCTCCATCGTCACACCACCCTCACCGCATTTTCAATAATGGGCATATGATTCACACTTTTAATCTTTAACAACCGGGTCCTGGTGACAGTACAACCACCCCACCATAACATGGTCATTGGGTCCTAGCCCACCAGGTACCACCAGTTGCCCCTCAGACACATGGGGCCCCACCCAAGGGTCCACCCAAATGCCAGAACGGGTCATCTGACTAATGATAGTTCCCACAGGCCAACACATTTCCTTTCTAGTGTGCTTTTTCCTCACTCACACACAGCCTGGGAAACTTCCAAGAAGGTCACCCATCCTGATCACTACCACAGTCCAAGCAAGCTTAACTGTGGAGTTCTAATCAGACAGGCTTCCGAAAAGGAAGGTGCACTTTGTTGACATGAGTCATATCATTTAGTCATTTAACCATTTATCATTCGTGGGTGTTACATAATCTCCCTTTTTAGGGACTTATTCAAATTTCCCAGTGTTATATAGCTTGTGAACTAGTTCATAGGTGTAGTAATCAATTATATGCCTCATCCCACCAAGGAGTTGTGATTCCCCAATAACCAGACACGAGGAAGACATTACCGGAAGCTACTGTGCATGAACTCAATCCAACATAGGCACGCTAACTGCTATTTCTTCTTCACATAACCATAATAATTTCATCCCCTCAGTGGATCACTCACCAACACCACCCAAAAACGAAATTTCATATGCCTTCCCTTCCGCAAGGAGGGGTGGGTATTAGTTATGTAAGTCCTCAGGGTGCGAAGTGAACCTGTCTGAACTTTCGTACATTAAAATACCAAGCACCATCATCCTCGGCACATGATGTTAAATTGCAGCTTCTCCATGTTCAATACATGTAGGACTCCCCACCACAGACATTCTCCACTCCCACTAGTCTCAATGCGAGTGAAATCATCCTCACATGGAATGAAATATTTTTTTCTAGAGTGACGTCTGCCTGTGGGGAAGGGAAACTATCCTAGTGTAATCTGATATTTTTTTTGCATGAGGTAGCACCATTGCACCTCTTCTCTTCTTCGGAGCCAAATAATAGCAATGAGATGAGCATTGGGACCTTTGTTTCCCCCTCCTTCTCCATTTTGGTTTTCTTTCCATTAATCCTCTATCCTAGAGTATGTCCCAATATTCATCTCCATAGGCCACCAACGAAGTGTAAGACCCTATTTTCTATGGGCCTCCAACCAAGAGTAAGCCCCTATTTCATCTGGGCCTCCAACCAAGGATAAGCCCCTATTTTCTCAAGGAAGACAACCAAGCATATGCCCTTGTTTCTATTTTGGGCCTCTAACAATGATTATTCCATGTTTCATTCACCACGTACACACCTTTCATGACGTGATTGTCAGGTCTTTGATGCCTCTTATTTCTCACACCGAGCATGAATCACATGGGCATAGAGTAAGAATTGACCGTGGAATGCTATCTTGTATGCCCTAGCATAAGTCCAAAGCCTCCATCAGAATGACGTGGACTTTGATCCTTGCCTTTTTCCAACCAAGGTATGTAGGAAGCCTTCCTGAGGTTCAAGCCCAAAACCAATTAGTCTCGATCACTTCACGTTGGTCCACCATCATCCCACATGACTTTAAACTATATTAACCATTCCGAACTACGTGAACTTTTATCATTTCCCTTTCCAAGCAATGAACGTAGGAATCCTCTATGAGGATCAATCCCAACACCTAATTTTCTCAATCACTTCATGTCCGTCCCCCTTATTCCCTCATGACATTAAACTATATTTACTATTATGAACTACGTGGACATTGATCCTTTCCCTTTCCAAGAAAGGTATGTAGGAATCCTCCCTCCGGTTCAAGCCCAACACCAATTGGTCCCGATGACTTCACGTCGGCCCACCTTCATCCCGGTTGACATTAAACTATATTAACTATTCCATACTATGTGGACTATGATCCCAACCCTATCAAAGTAAGTTTTTTAAAATTCCTCCCTAAGGTTCAATCCCAACACCCATCAGTCCCGACCACTCCACATCGGTTCACCCCTGTCTTTCACGATGTAAAATTTTATTCCCGTTTTCATACGGCATGATGTTAAAATCTTCCTATTCGAACTATGTGGGTGTTGATCCCTGTCTCCTAGACATGGTATGTAGGAGGCCTCCCTAATATTCAACCCCAAAATCTATTTAAACAATGTGGGTTTTGATCCATATCTCCTATATAGGGTACGTAGGGTGCCTCCCTGAGGTTCAACCCATCCAGGGGTAAGTCATTGTATACCAACCATTGATAAGTCGTTGTATCCCAACCAGTTGTAGTCAATTGTAACCCAACTAGTGGTAAGCTGTTGTAGTCTCCAACCAGGGTAATCCGTTGAAATCCGCAACTAGTGGTAAGCCATTGCATTCCCCTTGTTGGGACCCACATCTCTGGTTCTCCCCTTGGGCATCAGATTAACCTAGGATTCTAACCATGTGTAAGACCCAATATATCGTCGGTTCGTTATCCTATGGGTACACTTCCATTCAATTCCCCCATACTGAACTATATGGACTGTGATTTCCTATCAGGTGGATATGTAGGAAGCCAACCTCATGTTCAATCCCATCCCTCATGTACAGTCATGGTCTCTCCCTCAAGCCTCCCTAAGTTTTGTGAGGACTACGCCTCACCATGGAGGTTCCACTTCCTTTGGGTCCCATCGATGCATCCATTATCACGGGCTGCCTCCTCAAGTGTCCCATTTCACCACCGAACTACATGGACTGTTATTATCTTCCACGAGGATACGTAGTAAGTCTTTTCGATGATAAATCCCAAAATCACTATCATCCTCATGTCATTTACATATCATTTTCCATCCACTTATCTTAACGAAACATATTAATCTTAATTATTACCCTTTTCCTCAAATCCCAGTGAGATCATGTCACTCAAAGTTTCACTTCCCTTTGCAGCACTTGGGAAACTAAACATGAAAAAGCCTCACACAATCCATAACCATTTAACCAGGAGTGTCCCTCTTACGATGGGTCACTAACCACAAACAATCTCTTGCATGTATGGGTTGTTTTCCTTTGTTCACACCCTGATTCATCACCCCTTCGAACTATGTGGATTCCGATCCCCGTCTCCTAGGTAGGGTACGTAGGAAATCTCTCTAAGGATCAATCACAGTAAATGGTAAACCATGACGTCCCTTTAATAGATACCCATGCATCCTTGGACATGTCTTCATTATATGGTGTGATCCGCCTATCTAATAGGACTCTCAGGTGCTCCCTCCTAGTGATGCTCCTATCCAATCCACTTCTATTAGTGTTCTGATCAGTCTGATCCATCTTCGCTAGATGTTAATCTCACAGTATAACCTGTGTCAATCATGGGAAGCTGAGGAAAACCTCAGAGACATGCCTATTTCATATAATTACCCTAACTCGACATGGGATGCCTCGGGATTCTACCCCCTCAAGAATCCCAATCATAAGGGGAAGAAATCCAGACATTCCAACGATGTACAACGTGACTACTCCCCCAATCTAATGTTTCTTCCCTATCATGACCCCTTGGAATGTACAGAAAAAAAACATAATTAACTATAATCCATGAAGACATTGTACTGGGAAGAGTTTCACAAACAATGTATCAATCATAAGGGAGACTTGGACTATGTAATGTGTTCTATGGAGGAATAAAAAGAACGGGAAACCGAAATCCCATCATCCCATTTTGATCAAGGAGAAAACGTCCATGAATAAGTGACAGATTCAACCCACCTTTGGAAAGTGGGAATACATGGCAACACACCGACACGTCCTTTGATAGACGGATTTACGCCCTGATGACTGGGTCGGAAACAATGAATAAATGGTTTTGGTGTTTTAGAAGTTTGTAGTGGATCATATGGTGGAGAGTGTAATAGTGTCTATGTGTGGGTGGTGTCCCAGGTTAGGGATTTGATTTTTTTACACTTGTCTTGAATGATGTTTCCATGAGTCAAGAGACGTTGTGTAATTGATGTTTTGTTATGACACTTGGGTTATAGTGAGATCGTCTATTCCAATAATTATGTTTGATGATATAAAAATTATATTCCATGGATATCAAGATATTGATCTCTTGAAACGACAATATGGAATCTCTTATGGTGGGGATCATTATGACAGTCATGGTAGTACAAACCTCATCTTAGACGAATTGTGATGTGTGTGACCGATCTTTGGATGGATGATATGGAAACATAATGTTGATGTTAATGTGAAGGCCATAGGTAAATTTAATTGGCATGCTATATCAAGAATGAGTATTGGATTTTGGATTAAGTTGATTTTAATGGGATCCATGTGTGATCAGATAGGTGATCATTGGTGATCTTATCAGTGCATGATGGCGGTTTCGTTGGTTGATGACCTAATTGTGGTGTTTCACTGAGAGTTAGGAATGGGTTTTTATTAGTGTGTTCAAGAAATATATGGATGCCTCCATGATTTATGACATCATGGTTAGGTGAGTTAATAGTGAATCTATGGTTGAAGTCGAGTTGTTTTGACATAGGTAAGCCATAGGAGTATTGATTTCAATTTACATGGGTTCTTGGATTAGTAATGTTTCAAAAAACACAAGGAATGTAGTTTGTAATACGATGATTGTTTATTGGGATCTAGAATAATATTTCAAGGTGATATATAGTGTGTCCTAATGTAAATCATAGACAATAGTTACATGTATATTTTGACTTGGGAATTGAGAATGTGGAGCTAGTTTCGGTACTAGACTAGTGGTTTCAGTTATTCTTGGGTGTGATTATTGGAATCTATATTGAAAGCATAATTAGGAACATAAGATCATGTTTTTATAATACATTTTAATTTGTAGAGGAACCATGTATTGGAATTTTCCTCATGAGCTAAGTCTTGTTTTATGGAACACTATAGGCCAGATAATCTATTGGAAAATGACACATGGGTGTATTGGGGTGGAAGGATTCCATGGAGTGAAATCTCAATGTTTCAATGTATAATTTCAATGATGGATCATAACTCAATAGGGGTTAGAACCATATTCTTTAGTTATGCTATAGAATCACATTAATCATCATAGGGTGGAATGTCGCTATTTGGATATGAATTAGAGACCAAGGTAGGTCAAAATTGTTAATTGGATGTTCACCAAGACTTCTCAACAACTAATTGTGTTTTGGTGCGATGTTTTTAATACCCTATGTCCATTTGATTTTTTGTAAATTAATTGAATTTTTATATTTAAATTAGTGGGTGGGAATGTTTTTGAAGTATGATTTGGAAAGCAATTCTGAGAATTTGAGTTGCCTGAATGGTGTATTTTGGATGGGGAAGGAGGATTAACTAGTTATGGAAAGGCTTGAAGGATCATTAGAGGATGTTCATGGTAGATTTATTTTAGGGTGGTTGTAGTATACAACCACTATCTAAATGAGATCTAACCATCAACCTTCCAGTGGGATAGCTGGGGGCCTCGGTTGCTGTCAAAGCTCACCGGTGAGATGGTGGCCTGGAATATGCTACCAGCAATCTGCATGTGGCCACCTACTAGAATAGGGGATTAAAATGTGGATAAAAGTACTATCCCTTGTCATAAGAGGGGGAAACCCCCGCTTTCCCACACATGCATGCATGAACCATGGGATAAACCCAACCCCTTCCCCTCTTTCCGTTTTACCAAGGTAAGGCTTCCTTTTGTGTTTTTCAGTGATCTAAAGTAAGTCTCTCCCACAAATTCTTTTCAGTCATCATCACTTCTATTATTATATTTTTATTCTTATTTTTCCATGGTATTTGATTTTAGTAACACATAATCATGGTGTATTCATGAAATAATAATGGTGCTTCCACTATTCCCTCATAGAGGAAATCCTGAGACAACTTCTACGTGTTTTCGTTGGTTAATTTGAAAATTTTATGCCCTTCTAGGGATTTCATATTGTTTTTATTTAAAAATTAAATTAAATTTTTTATGGTTTTTGTGAAGCATGTTGGGTATTTTTCCTGTGTTTGGGTCGTGGTGATGAGATATAACTTCCATGTTCCATTGGGTGTAGCTTTGAAATGATGAGGTCATCTGGTAATATTTTTGGTGGCTATTCAATTTTGAAAAAATATTATACCAAATTATAAATTTCTTATTTAAATATTAAATAGATATAATCAATTAAATTGGAAATTCTATTTGAGTGAGGGTCACATTTCGTTTGGATGATGGATATCAGACTTAGACCTCCTCGGCCAGTGGGGTGTCGAGGTGAATATTGAAGGTGGTTTAGATTAGATAAAAGGTAGTTGGTCTATTTACATTCCATGTTGTTTTGTGATTTTTCATAATCACAATGTGATTTGTGACCACACCATTATGGGTGTTGAATAATTAAATTAAATAAGATTCTAATTAACATATTAATAAACTATATAATTTAAAATGAAATCCCATGGTATTAGATGAATGATAAGGGCTATAGTAGGCCCTTAAAAACATGATTACTATGCTTAGTCTCAAATTTATAAGGTCATGACAAATACAAAAAATACACTATTGAAATGGGGCCACTTTAAAATTGTGATCATAGTGAGTGGGACTTAATAGGTTCGTTTAGGTTCCCATGGATGCCTCCATGGTGAGGTGTAGCCTAGATTGAGGGAAGTGACCTGAATAGGCTAGGTGACGACCCTTGAGACACCATAGTTTCATATATGATGTTGAGTTTGGTAAGTTAAAGAACCAACCATATAATACATTATTCATGGATATGTCTCGTTTCCCATCTTTGTAGACTGTTACCACTATGGTATAACCTTGATTTCTATGCGGATGTATGTTGTTTATGAACTATTGGGGATCATGACGTCATAAAATGAGTGACTTGGGATGGTATCAAAGACTCAAATTGGTTGAATCCATATATATGAATAGGATTATGTGACCCAAGACTATGTTTGAAGTATATATTGACCCTAGTGAGAGCGTGTACTTGGTTATGGATAGGGATGATCGGTTTAGGCATTCAGCCAACTCAGATTCTTTCTTCATTTTTCTTGAGACATAGTATACACCCACCGGGTGGTTTTATTTATGTATAGAAAATCCTTTAGGGGTGTCATTTTAAATTTTAATGAGAAAACCCTATAAGGGAGGTATAAATTACTATTGGCATTGAAAATTATCATATTAGAGGTTAATGTTACTTATGGGATTTTTCTACTACTATGTAAATTGTAGTAGGGGATGTTTGAGATACTATTCTTTGGGATTTTATAGATTTTTAGAATGGGTTGATCTATTATACTAGGAAGGATATTTATAAGAGAATTTCCAAGTACTATGTTACTACTGGATGAGAGAATACTATATGAAAGGTCTATGATATATGTCGGATTATAAAATAGATAATACAACTCATGTTATAGAGTAATTTCATATTTGATATGTATACTAAGGAGACCTAGGTCTATTATAATGGTAGTCATGGTCATCAAATTATTCTCAGGGACACTCTGGAACTGGATGAATTATGTATGGACAATTGGGGTCATGAAACTAAGGATTTACAATGGAATAGTACTTATTACATGGGTTGGGATGGTCCATAAAATCATCTCAGAGAAATTTCAACATTGGGATGAATTAGATATTGTTGGTGGTTTTATTTACTTATTATAGTATTGTTTTTACTTTATCATAGTATTTCCCAGCCACATAAAATATCATTTTTGGTAATGTATCGGACTGCATTGGGGGTTCCATGCTATGTTTATACTCAAACCATACTCATTACACCTTTTCACATGGGGACCCAGGAAGCTCTACACATGTTGTAGGAACAATTTGGGTTGAGGCCTAGTATTTTCATGATTAGGGTAGAGTAGCATAGATGGTATTTATATCTCAATATTTGGTCAGGCTCAGAGATTATTATACAGTCTTATATACTTTTTTTAAAAAAAATTATGTATATGTCATCAGCTTAGTGGGTGATCTTGTTTATATGACTCTATGTAAGGGCCCAGATATAAACATTACATAATATTGAGTTTTAAATCAGTAAATAATTCACATAAATTAGAGTATCTTTTAGGGTTTATATTTTTAGATAATTAGGTCATGACTCATACATAACACAATCATATTTTACAAAGTGGACACTTCTGATCAATATCTATTTTTCTGAAAAATTAAAACATTTAAAATAAAACATGATTTATTTTGCATCAATAATTTCAACTTCAAGTATTTTTTTTCCTTACCCACCTTAAAACCTATGAATAAATTTATAAAGATGTGGTATGAGCACAAAAATCATAGTGAGGGACATAAAAAAGAAGTAATTTTTAAGTAAAGTGAAAAACATGAAACCTCTTTAAATTTTTAAATTTATCTCAATTTTCATTGATATAATGATATACACCATTTCCACATGAAAAAACACACACCATTTAGATCTAACAAAACTTTTAGAACCCATATAATGAAAAACAAAAACACCTTTTGGACAACATAGAGCATCACATTCATAATTTATTTTAAGCCTCTATTGGAAATAAATGGAGCCTAGTTAAATCCATAGGAGAAAACCTTTGGTATCTCCCTCGTTACCTCAAAAGAGAAGGTACATTATGCAATGAATTTGAGTGATATCTAGGATTACGCATAATATTATATATATTGGGATCACCCAATTCTATATAGTAAAAGACACCATATAATCTATATTGGGCTCCCTTGGTGCTATATGAGCACACCCATCATATAAGCTATATCAGGCACACCCATGAGATATAATGGGGCTAAAATATCATATAAGCTATATAGATCTCACCTATTTCTCATATAAGTTTCATGTACCATATAATCCATTTTATTATTCCACCTTTTTATGAGAAAACCACAGAAAAACTTCTTTAAACCCTTATGAAAAAATAGATTTTAATATTTACTGTAACGCCCTGACCCCAGTTACCCAGAGTCAGTGCATTATTACATAACATTGGCATGATCACAAAGGATCATGTATCGAAAGACCGATTAGATTAGTAGTCTTGGAAACACTAGATATATACATAAGTCATAAATTGCATCATATGGTAAATAAACTAAAACAACATCTTGTCATCATATCCCCTCATACTATCCCTACAAGTCATTTATAAACTACTTCTTCACATCCTAGGAAAAATAAAACATTGAAAGGGGTGAGCTCAGATGCTCCGTAAGGAAAACAATATACAATAAGCTATCATAGATAAGTATAAACACTTAAGGCAATGTATAACTAAAACAAAAGCCTTTTAAACTTGAACTTCCGCATAATATGGAAAAGATAAAATGAAATAATTCCATTTACTTATTCACATGGATATTCTACTAGTCGAATAATCACATGAAATATCAATAACAACTTTCATAATGACGGAATGCATAATTTCAGACTATCATTACCACATAGCCAAGGCCTCGTGCCAAGACTACAAATAAGATTTTGTCAAGGCCTCATGCCAAGACACTAGTTTGTCTCATGAGACCTACCGATGCATCGAGGAGCTATAGCGGGCTCCACCCATCACTTACTAGGTCCAATGCATTCCTCATATGAAATGTTTGAAACAAAACACCAACATTCATATTAAAACTAGCATACGAAATGCCAATACATTAACCACAAACCATGAATGGTATGAAAATAGCACACCCAGATTCAAAAATAACTCATTTGATACAATATGGAAGATTGTATTGTATCAGAATAACCTTAATAGAGAATAATGAATGATATTTACATAGATTAAAATAATCATTAAACTATTGAGATAAATATCCCCCTTTTTCTTTAAAACATTTAAAAGTCACATTATCTGTAAAGAAGACATTTAAAATAGATTTTTGAATCAAAGTGTCCCATGCCACTTTGAAACTTTTAAAAGAAATTTTGATTTTAATACTTTAATGTCCATATGAATAAATCATTAAAACCATTTTTATAACATTGACATTAATAAGAAATATTTTGATTAATAAATCTTTAAAAAAATTTAAAATGATATTTTAGTTAGAATTCTTAACCAAAAGAGAGAAAATTGAATACAAATAATTGAGGTAATAAAAACTTTTTAATATCATGAGAATAAATGGAATCATGATATGCTTTGTCAAATTACATTATATACACTATATAAAAGTAATTTGGTGTATAACAACAAAGGAGTCTAAATGGAATGTAAATTGAGATGAAATATCTCATAAAGGTTGTATCCTTAGGATGAGGATAAATCAACGAAATAATTATGTGTGACAAATATAAATACACTCAATATGGTGGGATATTCAGTGTCAAACAATCAAATTACATTCACACTTATTCTTGTAAAAACAACACCAATGAATTGGATGTTTAACTCAACAAATCGAGAATGAGTAAAAATTACTCTTATAAAGTTCATAATGATGAAATGAGAATTTATCAATAGAGTGATTATGTGTATCAAAAGTATATCCATAGAAAGGGGAGTGGAAATTATGACATAATCAAATGAATAGTGATTCCACATATAAACTTGGATTAAAATAATCAATGAAGTATGCGTAAAGCTGAATGAATTGATATTGAAATTTCAAATTCCCTTATCGATTTGGTAACTTACAAAACATACAACCATGAAATAAGGATAATACAATGATGATGTAAATATCCATAAATTAAAGTTTATTACACAATGAATACAATCACGGGTAGTACACACACCACAGGCAATAAATAAGTGGTGAACAATGGAAATCTCAAGAAATTAAAAGTGAGAAAAGAAACCCCTTGCTTTGTACTTTTTCCTTGGTCGACGGTAGGTTAAACCCCTATATAATGGTGAAATAATTTTTATTGAATTAAAAAAAATCATTTACATTAATATGATATCATATATGATCTTTTAACATTTATTTGTTAATAATATCTTAGTATTATCCTCGTTTCGGGTGTTAAAGGATTCTTTTTCCTTTATATTATTTGTTATGCGAGCCGTATTTATTATAGATGGGATGTATCTTATTCATATCCATAATGATATCATGTCTCTAAATTTTTTTTATTCAACAAATGAAATTTAGTCACCAATGGATACGATGGGAAATGAATCTCATCGCGTTCGTGGAGACGGTAGTCTGTACGTACGCACGAGGGACAATTTCATTCTTTTGATATTAAAATAATATATAATTGGATGGTATATCATATATAAAGAATCATTATCATGTTATATTTATTATTTACATGAATTAGACATCATTATTATACCCATCTAAATAATAATATATTAAATGACATTTACACCACGACGTGGAGACGGTACGCTGTACGTACGCACGTATGGCGACATGTCATTAAAGGGATGGATAGAATAATGAATTTGGTTGTTATATATTTATAATAACATCAATGTATATATAAGATACTGGAGTTATTATTTTAGAAACGGAATAACAAATAAGAAGAAGTTGAAGAAGAAGGGAACTTGAAAAAGGGTGGTGAAAACATTACCTCTTCTTCGGGTTCTTCCTTTTGATTTGATCAAAAGGGATCCATAGGATGGATTTCGGAAC
The DNA here is from genome assembly GCA_963277665.1 of Viscum album. Taxonomy (NCBI): domain Eukaryota; kingdom Viridiplantae; phylum Streptophyta; class Magnoliopsida; order Santalales; family Viscaceae; genus Viscum; species Viscum album. The sequence continues at coordinate 282,035,948 of OY728153.1, read as the reverse complement.
AATATGAGGCCTCTAGGATGAAGTGAGATATTTTGGGAGGATATTTGGGTAGTTTTTGTCTGATACAAAAGGATTTTATGGTGTGATGAATTTGTTATAAGTGGTGTCTTTTTATAAGTGGGAGGAGGGGTACATTAGAAAAAACAGAAATTATTATTTTATAATAAATTCATATTCAGTTTCTAATGGCTCCAAAGTTTATTATTCAAATGTTAAGGTGGGGATGGGTTGAAAACAACTCAACAAATAGAATTTGGACAGGATTGGATCATTATATTAACCATATCTTTTAGTTTTAACTCTTAGTTAATTAGTTTGACACTTACCATGTCACTTTGTATTTTTATATTATACAATTAATAAACTCACTATATTTAAAAAAGAGAACCCAAAGTGTTCCATTAGTGATAAACCAATAATGATATAAGTTCTTTGTCCTAACCTTATATTTTTAGGAATAGAATATAAATTAATAACATAATATTTGTTTTAAAATCTCATTTATGTAAATTTTGAAACTACTCAATAACTGATTTTTGTTAAATTCTTTACAACTTTAATAATTCGAAAAAAATACATTTAAGCAATCCAAACATCTTATATTAACCAATAAAATTCGTTTATGTCATCAAAACTTTCAAATAATATTTATTTTAACATTTATAATATCAATTATTTGATTCTTTCATTAATAAGGAAAATACTGCATCATTATTGTGTCATATGTATTTTTACTTTTTCAATGTCTAAAAATTAAAAATAAAATACGATTATTTATGAAATATTTTTAGATTTATAATGAATATTTATAATCTAAAATCCAACATATATAACACTATGTAAAAATTATTTTTCTAAAAGATATAAGCTTATGTCATTTTTGTATTTACTTTAAGTTAGTTAATATTAAGTGTCCCTATCACCTTCAAGTGGCTCAATGGGGTCCCAAAATCGACACAAAGATGCCCATGGTCGGACATGTATCAACCAATAAGGTTATGACACGTTTTATGGTAATTTATTATTGTTATAATATTATTTGTTAACCCCTATTTACTGGATTTACCCCTTTAACCATGGTAAATAAAATATTTACCGAAGTAATTATTCAAAATGTCTAAAAATAAAAGTTACCTATTTAGAAAATTTGGACATCCTGATTCAAAATATCGAATCCATTATTCCAAATTCAATACACAGAAGTGGAAGAAATTAATTTAAAATTAATTCCCGCTGTCAAAACAAAAAGCATGTTTTTAAGATATAATATCTATCAAAAGATTAATACTTGTTTATGTCCGGTTTTATTGTGAAATTATGTCCAATGACCAACATTGTATTAAGTGGAAAACATATTTTCTAAATATACTTTAAAACCACTAAAATTCATATTTTATCACTATTAATTATTTTTATTAAAAAAGTTGTTGTTAATTAAAATTTAGTAATTTTCACTATTCATCAAAATATAAAAGTTATCCGAAAAGTACCAAAATTTCACCCTGAGATAAATTCGATATTACGAATCAAAAAATAAAGTCATTTTTGAAAATTAAAATGTATAAAATTGCAAGAAGTGAGTATTACTATTCATAATAGTTAGTTTTATTAGTTGTGGTGTGTGTTAGTACTTGAAGTTGCATTCAACACACGCTACTGTATTATTCAGTGAGAAGTGTACAATGGAAGCTTGAGGTGTTAAATTCTCCCCTACTTCAATAAATTGTGTCCTCTAAATTTTTAAAATTGGTCTTGGGAATATAATGGAAAGTCCCACATCGGAAAAATAGTCAATAAAACTATCACTTTAAAAGAAAGAAAGAGAAGTACAAAGGTCATCCAAGATAACCTATACTGGGATTCCATGTAAAAAAACATGGATATGGATGATAAAATAAGTGCCAAGTTCTTATGGAGAGGGATATAAAACATGATCAGGAGAAAGTTAACAATAAGAAAACCGCAAACTTGTAATGGGACAAACAATCATTAGATTCCCAGTAAGAAAAGTAAACGAACAACATTTTTTTATTAATTTTTTAAAAGTTACATTATATAAAGATGAGGATTTAATTTCTAATATTGACTAAGAAAAAAAAATAGATATACTTAATTTTTTAGTAAAGTTTCATTATTTAATAAATTTCTACTACTAACTCATTTTTAAAAAATGAGTATTCCAGAAGACTTGGTCACAGTAGAAGAGCTACAATAAAATTCTTATAGAATCACATGATCCACGAAGAATAAAATATATATTTACCTTGTCTTTAGAGATTAATCAAAACCAAAACGGTTAGTATAAGATCTAATGATCCCCTAAAAGGTTATTTCATTAGAGACTGAAACACTAATCTTAATTTCTAACATTAAACCAACAATGCCCCAAAGTTAAATAAATAGCATTCAATAATGAATTGCCCTTAAAATCCTTTAATAAAATCCAAAATAGTATTGAAACTCAAAACATAGAAGAATTTGGTTATGTAGTCTTCTGTGTTAAATGGTATCTCCAAATGAAATCAATTACTCTTAAAGTCACATACTTAAAAGTAATTAACCTAATCACATATTCTCTATTATAGGTTAATCATCTCCATTAATAACCCAATTCACTATAAATCCACAACAACAACATAGATAAAAATCCACCATTACTCCTCAAATGAAATCCCATACTATTCTATTTTCCATGGGCATATAGTGTTCCCAACAAAGTGAACATATTCCAAAATAACATTTATCACTTAATCACCAAATCATTTTCCTGTACTAAGGGTATTCATTAGATAAGACATATGATTCCAAATCAAATTATTATTGATAAATAAAAAAAATTAACTAAAAATAATAGTCACACTAACCAGGGACTTCACGTAGTCCAGTGGTAGGAGATAAATCCCAATCGCACTTTGGTTGTGGGTTCAATTCCCACAGAATTGTCTGATGCAACGGGTTGTCACACAGTTTTTCTATTGTCCTTTTCAAATACTATATTTCATAACATTACCAAAATGAGATAAATTCTTCAAAATAACCATAAAATAATTTAACCACAAATGTTATCTCATACCTTGCATTTTCATCCCAAATTATAATAACATGTAATTGCCTCAAACCCAATGATCATATAAAACCAAATGGTTATTTATAACTATATCCAAAAGAGAAAAGATAATTCTTCGTCAAATATCATTTTCACATGGAAAACTGCAGGTTTACAAATATAAGAAAAAATTATTCCAAAGTAAACCCATCAACGGGGAGAACTAATACTTTTTAAACATTTCTCCAACCATTTATTTCCACATAAAATCTTCTTTGACCAAGAAAATATTATATAGAATACTGAATTCACTCTGGTAATGGCCAGGTCCCCTAAATTTACGGCAAATGACTATAAATAGATTCTTGGAACCATTTTTATCTTCTTCCATAGTACTCCTAATTTTTCTTCGGCAATTCTTCACTTAATGTCCTTCCTTACCGCACGTAAAGCATTTCTTTGTTCCATTGAGACACTTTCCTGGGTGTCTCCTTCCACATTTCCTGCATAATGGAAATTGAGGATTCCTTTCTCCATGGACTCCAATGCTGGAGCTCTTTTCATTCAACACCCTTTTCTTCTTTGTTGAGCCTGGGAATTAGATAATATATATATATTGTTGATCTTATTTTTGGAAAATTGATTTGGAATGAAGAGGATATCTTTTATGTCTATCAACATTCCATTTTGTTGCTCATTGACACCAATGTTCCCACCTAGTACATCATTCTCTAAGTGACTATGACTTCCTTGAAATCCAGCCATTGACTAAAACCATAAATCATTGTGTGAGTAACAGTAGTCATAAAATAATTTAGATAATATCATGTCATCATATTCTCAATTTCAAACACATTAGGATTAACCAAGGTCATTTAATCTCATCTTAAATAAAATACTTAAAATCAGTTTGTAAAGAAAATGTAAATTATTAAAGCATATATCCCGGGAGTGTCATAACCAAGAGTGCAGCAAGGCCCGTTGTCATGCACCAGTTCCCGTTCAAGTCTAGCTCAAAGCGGGGTTTTTGGGTTTTACCCCTAGGTACATCTATGCCAGATCCGCCTCTACCTGCTCGTATCCAGACAGGGATGTATTTCTCGGAAAACTCAAAAAATCTCTACCATAACAAAATTCTAGGAAGTTCTTCTATACTAAACATCAAAGTCTATCTTAAGGTTATGTGCTCTAATCAGAGTTTATCTATATATATCTCCCAAGGGATGTACTAAAATTATTTTAATATTTACTGTAGTGCCCCGACCCCAGTTACCCAAATTCGGTGCATTATTACATAACATTGGCATGGTCACAAAGTATCTAGTCTCAAAAACTGATTAGTTTTGTAGTCTTGGAAACACTAGATATATTCATAAGTATTACATTACATCATAAGTTAAAACAACTAAAAACAAAATCTTGTCATCATATCCCCTCATACTATCCCTACAAGTCATTTATAAATTACTTCTTCACATCCTGGGAAATGTAAAACATTGAAAGGGGTGATCTCAGATTCTCATTAAGGATAATAATATAGCAGATGCTTTCATAGATAAGTATAAACACTTAAAGAAATGCATAACTAAAACAAAATCCTTTTAAACTTGAACTTCAGCATAATATGGATAAGATAAAATGAAATAATTTATTTTAAATATTCATATGGATATTCAACTAGTGGAATAATCCCATGAAATATCAATAACCACTTTCATAATGACAGAATGCATAATTCCAGACTATCATCACCATGTAGCCAAGGCCTCGTGCCAAGACTACAAAAAAGATTTTGTCAAGGCCTCGTGCCAAGACACTAGTTTGTCTCTTGAGACCTACCGATGCAGCGAGGAGCTATAGCGGGCTCCACCCGTCACTTACTAAGTCCAATGAATTCCTCATATGAAAAGTTTGAAACATAATAGAAACATTCGTATTAGAACTAGCATATGAAATGTCAATACATTAACCAAAAACCATTAATGGTATAAAAATAGCACACACAGAGTCAAACATGACTCATTCGATACAATATGAATGATTTTATTGTATCAGATTAACCTCAATCGAGAATAATGAAGGATATTGACATAGATTAAAATAATTGTTAAACTATTGAGAGAAATATCCCCCTTTTCATGAAAACATTTAAAACCCACATAATCTATCAAGAATCCATTTAAAATAGATTTCTGAATCAAAGTGTCCCAAACCACTTTGAAACTTTGAAAATAAATTTTGATTTTACAACTTTAAAGTCTATATAAATAAATCCTTAAAACCATTTTTATAACATTTACATTAATGAGAAATATTTAGAATAAAAAATCTTTAAAACATTTTAATATGATATTTTAGTTAGAATTCCTAACCAAAAGAGATACAATTGATTACAAATAATTGAGGTAATAAAAGCATTTTTAATATAATTAGAATAAAGGGATGAATGATATACTATGTCAAAGTATATTATATACACCATATAAAAGTGATTTGGTGTATAACAACAAAGGAGTCTAAATGGAATGTAAATTGAGATGAAATCTCTCATAAAGGCTGTATTATTAGGTTAAGGATAAATCAATGAAATAATTATTTGTGAAAAATATAAATACACTCAATATGATTGGATATTCAGTGTAAAACAATAAAGTACATTTACACTTATTCTTGTAAAAACAACACCAATGAATTGGATGTTTAACTCAACAAATCGAGACTGAGTAAAAATTACTCATATAAAGTTCATATCGATGACTTGAGACTTTATCAATAGATTGATTATGTGTATCAAAAGTATATCCACAAAAAGGGGAGTGGAAATTATGAAATAATCAAATGAATTGTGATTCCACACATAATCTTGGATTAAAATAATCAATGAAGTATGCGTAAAGCCAAATGAATGGAAATTGAAATTTCAAATTCCCTTATGGATTTGGTAACTTACAAAAAATACACCCATGAAAGAAGGATAATAAAATTATGATGTAAATATCCATAAATTAATGTTTATTACACATTGAATACAATCATAGGTAGTACACAATCCACATGCAATAAATAAGTGGTGAACAATGGAAATCTCCCGAAATTAAAAGTGAGATAAGAAACCCCTTACTTTTTACTTTTTCCTTGGTTAAAGGTAGGTTAACCTCCTGTAGAATGGTGAAATAATTGTTATTGAATTACAAAATAATCATTTACATTAATATGATATCATATATGACCTTTGAACATTGATTTGTTAATAATATCTTAGTATTATCGTCGTTTCGGGTGTTAATGGAGTCGTCTTCCTTTATATTATTTGTCATGAGAGCCATATTTGTTATCGATGGGATGTATATTATTCATATCCATAATGATATCATGTCTCTAAAAATTATTTTTATTCCTCAAATTAAATTTAGTCTTGAATGGATACGATGGGGAATGAATCTCATCACGTTCATGGAGACGGCAGTCCGTACGTACACATGAGGGACAATTTCATTCTATTGATATTAAAATAATATATAATTGGATGGTATATATTATAGACAGAATAATTATCATGTAATATTTATTATTTAAATGAATTATACATCATTATTATACCAATCTAAATAATAATATATTGAAAAACAGTTACACCACGACGTGGAGACGGTAGGTCGTACGTACGCACGTATGGTGACATGTCATTGAAGGGATGGATAGAATAATGATTTTGGTTGTTTTATATTTATAATAACATCACATTATATTGAGGATACCGGATTTATTACTTTATAATGGGAATAAAAAAGAAGAAGAAGTTGAAGAAGAAAGGAACTTCAAAAAGGGTGGTGAAAACATTACCTCTTCTTCGGGTTCTTCCTTTTGATTTGATCAAAAGGGATCATTAAGATGGCTTTCTGATCAAACTAAGGACTCTAGGATGAAGTGAGGTAAGTTGGGATGATATTTGGGCAGATTATCTTCTGATTAAAAAGGATTTTAAGGTTTGAGGAATTGGTTATAAGTGGTGTCCTTTTATAAGGGCGAGGAGGGGTACCTTAGGAAAAACGTATAATATAATTTATAATAAATTAATATTCGGATTATATTGGCTCAAAAGTGTATTATTAAAAGGTTAAGGTGGGGATGTTTCGAAAAACACTCAACCAATATAATTTAGACAGGATTGGGTCATTATATTAACCTTATCTTTTGGTATTAACAATTAGTTAATTAGTTTGACACTTACCAAGTCACTTTGTATTTTTATATTATATAGTTAATAAACTAACTATATACATCCAAGAGACCCCAATGTGGTCCATTAATGATACAAAAATAATTATATATGTATTTTGGCCAAACATTAGATTTTTAGGAATAGAATATAAATTAATAATATAATATTTGTTTTAAAACCTCATTTATGTCAATTTTCACACTACTCAATAAATGATTTTTCTTAAAGTATTAAGAACTATATTAATTCAAAACAAATTAATTTAAGCAATACTAACATGTCATATTAACCAATAAAATTCGTGTATGTCATAAAAACTTTCAAATAATATTTATTTTAACATTTATAATCTCAATTATTTGATTCTTTCATCAATAAGAAAAATACTGCATCATTATTGTGTCATATGTATTTCTACATTTTCAATGTATAAAAATTATAAATAAAATACCATTATGTAAGAAATATTTTTATAATTCTAATGAATATTTATAATCTAAAATCCAACATATATAACCCTATGTAAAAATTGTTTTTTTAAAAGATATAAGCTTATGTCATTTTTGTATTTTCTTTAACTTAATTAATATAACATGTCCCTATCACCTACAAGTGGATCCATGGGGTCCCAAAATCGACCCAAAGATGCCCATGGTCAGACATGTATCCACCAATAAGGTTAGGACACATTTTAGGGTAATTTATTATTATAATAATATTATTTTTAACCCCTATTTATCGGATTTACCCTTTAACCATGGTAAATAAAATATTTACCGAAATAATTATTCAAAATGCGTAAAAATAAAAGTTACCTATTTACACAATTTAGACATCCTGATTCCAAATATGGAATCCATTATTCCAAATTCAAAACACATAAGTGGTAGAAATTAATTTAAAATTAATTCCTGCAGTCAAAACAAAAAATGTGTTTTTAAGATATAATAACTCTCAAAAGATTAATACTTGTTTAAGTCCGATTTAATTGTGAAATTATGTCCAATGACCAACATTGTATTAAATGGTAAAAATATATTCTAAATATACTTTAAAACCACTAAAATTAATATTTTATAAATATTAATTATTTTTATTAAAAAATTTGTTTTTAATTAAAATTTAGTAATTTTCACTATTCATCAAAATATAAAAGTTATGCGAAAAGTACCAAAATTTCACCCTAAGATAAATTCGATATTCCGAATCCAAAAATGAATTCTATTTTGAAAAATAAAAGGTATAAATTTTAAAAAAGTGGGTATTACTATTAATAACAGCTAGTTTTATTAGTTGTGGTGTGTGTTAGAACTTGAAGTTGCGTACAACACACACTATTGTATAATTCAGCGAGAATCGTACCGTGGAAGCTTGGGGTGTTACATTTACATTCACTTTATTTTGAAAAACCCATTATCAAAAACTAAAATTCCCAGAATGAGGAAAAAAGGGTTATTTAATAAACAATGAAATATTTTAAAGTAATCCAAACTTTAATAAATAGTTATAGGAGTGGGAGATGTTTTTGTCACAGTATATGATAAAACAAAAAATTTATTTTGATTTTTTTTGTAAATAATTTCAAAACATTTCATAAAAAGATTCATTTTAGAAACCATTGGATGAAAGTAAAACGATACATAAGATGTCATTTATAAAACATTCATGTCCATATACAATCATTCATAAAAAAATTTAATAACCTAGAAATAGAAGTTAAAGTAATTTTAAAGGAAACATTAAAATATAATTTTTAAAATAAAACCCCTTACGTTTAGTCCAACATGTCATGTACATTTTGAATCATCTTGAATAACAAACATATGCTATTTATTTAAAAGATTGAGAACTTTTTTAAATTGTTTTATTCATTTTATTTCACCCATTAACAAGATGAATTAAAATAATTTATCTTTCAAAAGACTATTTATAACAGAACGCATCCTCTGGTCATCTCTATGTAAAAATTGTTATAGTTATTAAAAACGAGAGTGTGACATTTTTTACTTTTCATTACGTGGAATATTATAATGTTCATAATCTCATCCAAATGGGAACAAAATGTAATAAAATTAAATATATGATTAATATGGATGAAATTGACTCATCCAATACATTTTAGGCAATTTTCCTGGTTATTTTCTAGGCCTTATCATTTTTTAACATTAATCACCTAATTCACCCTTTATCTTGGTATCAAAAATTACTCATTTTATTATTCATAATTACAAAAAAATGAAAGGGAACTATTTTTTGAATTTAGAACTTCTGATGCCAAATATGGAACATAATTTTCAAAATACAAAACACATATGTTGCAGAATTTAATTTAAAATTAAACCGAAAAAACATGATGAAATTTTTTTTCCAAAAAAATGACCTTTTAAAAATACAAAATATTTTTATTTTATTTTCAAGTATAAAATATATTTAAAACACAATAAATGGTATATTTTAAATCAAAATTTTCTTGATAAATTTTGAAACAAATTCAAAATAGAATTTTTTATATAAATACTTAAAACGAAAACACCATTATCAATAAAAATTAATATTTTTACTGTTCATTAAAATATCAATCTTTTTAGAAAATTATAAAAAAATAATTATAAGATAATATTGACCATATGAATTAAAAAATAAAATTAATTTTTAGAATACATTTAATTAATATTTAAAAATATTATTAAAATAATTACTCATAAAAAGCATGAAAACCCATTTTTTGATGAAAATTTATTTTTAATTAATAGAATGACTTTACTAAAAATCATGTTATTATTTAAAAAAATTGATTAAAACAATATATATTAGTATGAAAATTATATATTTAATTATATAGTAAATATAATCCATTCCCTCTAATTTAATTTCTAGGTTATAATGGTCACATATAAATAATATTATTTCATTGTTAATTTAAAATTTGTGTTTCATATCATCTACAATATCAAATATAGACATTATTTTTAAAATCTCAAGATATTAAATTCTACCCCACCTAATTTATGAAATTTTTTCCTTACAATTTGAACATTATCTCAATAATTCAATGTTGAAATTTTAAAATACCATTTTTGAAATCCCAAAATTTATTAATCGTTAACAAAAGTGTATCTTGATAAGAGAGAACGAAAAGAATTAATTTCATCTAGAATAACACATACTCGGATTACAAATATGATAACATTAGTTGGAAGTGAAGATTTTAAGATGAAAGAAATAATAATATCCAAATGATGATGGAGAGTGATGAAGATCATTGACCAGATAAAATTGATTGATCATATGAAAGTTAACGACAACAAAACTACAACCCGATGAGATGTGGAATATACAATCTATTCATCAAAAAAAGTTATTTGGATAAAATTTTAATTTCAAATTATATTTTCTAAATTTCATGAATTATTTTACTATATATACTATGAATATACAGAATTATACTTACTTTCCATGAATAATTTCATAATTTTATCAATTTACACCACAATATCATATTTCACTCCAAATGATTAGTATTCAGGAAAAATATTTTATTCCGGAAGAACTAAAATGAACTTCTAATGGATCACAAATTTTAGGAAAAGGATCACAAGTTATTACTCATATATTTAAATATTATCCAAAAATAAAATGATTTGAATGAGGTAAGATAATTTCAAGAATGAATAAACCATCATATGAATAAATATAACATTAATCTCTAAAATTTAATCGTAATACCCAATCTTCAAACTAAATCATTACACAAATAACTATCCTTAAATTTCTTCAAAATTTTCCATTATAATATTTATTCCCAATGTTAGGAATGATTTGATAGTATATTCATCCAATATAAAGTTAATATTTATCTTCAAATATTATCTACCACTTTTAATGTCTCCTACATAAAATTATAGGACAAGATCTGATAATCATTCCTATAAATGACCTGAATCATCATAAATCCACACTAAAAATAATTTATTATAAAAAATAATAATTCGATGTTTAATCCTCAATTAAAATCCTAAAATATTATATTTATCTTAATCAAATAAGTATCCCAAATAGTGACCTTCTTATAAACTATCATTAATCCCTAAATCACTCTTTAATCCAATGGATATCAATAAAATAAAACACAAGTTCTATAAAATATAAATAATTTGTATCTTTTAAACATTTTAAGTAAAAATAATAAGTTCATACTAACCAGTACATCATATAGGCCAATGGTAGTTGTTGAACCCATGATTCCCTTTGGTTTTGGGTTCATGTCACATGACCTTTCGGGGTGTGATGGTTTGTATCACAACATGTGGTTTGTACTTTTAATAAAACTATATAAATATAATTCATATAATGTTCCCAAAAATATGGTGAACATCTTCAAAAATATCCTTAATCATCAAATATTATAGAAACACTAGAGGATATCAATAAATTTTACAAATTTCAAAGGCATTCTTTCTCAAATAACACTTTCATATATTAAAATTAATGATTATGTATACCTAAAAAAATTACCAATTCTGAAAAAAATTTCTCCAATGTATCTTAATCACATAAAACCTAAAAAGTTGGTGTCTGTGCCTTTGAACATATGATCAAACTTAAATCTACCACAACATAAAAACTCTTGAATCTCTATATTTAGACACCTTAATTATTCAACATTATTCAATAACCTTGATTTTACATATTATTATTTAATAATTCCATTTAAAAAACAAAATATTAATCATTTCCTAGGATTGAACAATATCAAAAAATAATCCAAGATATAAATTATACCTGTCATTTTCTATTTCCTCAAATTCAATTGTAATTGATTTAGGAATTTCTAAACATATATCTATACGGTCTTGTTGATCCTATACTTCATATTTTCCTCTAGGAAATCAATTTTTTATAATTCCCATAATCCCCACATTTAAAACATTCAATTGATTCCTTGGGAATAATTTCATTCCCCTTTATGGTGTTAAATGAATGATTCCTTTTTTTCTTGGAAGTTTATTTATTTATTCCCTATGTTACCAAATGAAAACAACTTTCTATCCTTTTAATACATTTTCTTGGGTGATTTATCCCACATTATCAACACATAAGTTGTTATATGGTCTTTATCACATAAAATTACATATATTATCATTTATCTCTTATTTGATGAGTATGTAAGTTCACCTAGGTTTAGGTTTTTAATAAAAAATTATGGTAGCTGGTTAAGTTTAACCACAATAGCTTCCCTCTTGTTCAATTTCTGATTTATAAATCACCTCATTTTTCTTCATATCAATTATTAATTTGGTTCATACATGATGCATCCATTTACTAAAACTAAAAAGGTTAATGTGAGTATATAAATATAATCATAATAAACAATCATATAAGGAGGATAAGCACTAAGATATCCTTTACCAGGTTATGTTCAACACTTTTAAATCATCCATAACATAATAACCATTATGGTTATATATGTATTTAAAATTATGCTCAAACAATATCCTAACCTTTGGGGGGGGATGCGGGAGAGCTCTCGAGAGGCGATTCCTCGGCGATTTCTACTCGGTGATTGATGGCGGCATTGTTGGATTGCTATTTTGATCCTAAGGATGTCTTCGTTCCTCCCTCGAAGGTGGTCGCTCCGGGTGATGCTATTGATTTGGCGGCGAAGGATTGTCTGCTAAACCCTAGGCAGAAGGATGATGTCTTGGCTTCCCGAAACAGGTTTTTCTCTGAATCCCTATCTGATTCAGCCTCTGTAAATAAGAGGATCACCAAGAATGGTTCGATTGCTTTTGTTGAAGCTAATCCGAAAGTTCTAGAGGATCGCCTTGAGGAATGTAGGTTCTCACTGCTTGCTAGATTGTCGAGAACTCGTAGCGAATCTCCTGTGAGGGTTGATGAAGTGCGTAATTTCTTAGCCAGAAGTTGGAGGTTCTCGGATTGGCGTCTGATTTCCATCGGAAGAGGTATGTTTCATGTCGTTTTTCCTTCGAAGGAATTGGTGAATATATCCTGGAGCTTTGGACCTGTTTCATTGAAGCCTGGGTATATAATGGTATAGCAATGGGATCCTTTATCGCATCCCCTTGCCACTAAGAACTCTTCCACTCAAACATGGTTCCACATTAGGGGTTTAAACTGGTTTTTTTGGCATCCTTCGGTCTTATGGGAAGTTTCCTCAGCCATTGGGAGTCCAATTAAGGTGGATAAGGAGACTGAACACCCTAGATTTGGCCATTTTGCTAGGGTCTTGGTAGAAATTGATCTAGCACAGGTCCTGATTGAAAAAGTTTTCCTTGTTGCTGGGGAGTTTAAGCTGGAACATGCTGTTCAATATGAGTGGTTGACTATCTTCTGTAAATCGTGTCTTTGTATTGGTCATACTTCTATGCAATGTCGTAGAAATTTTAAGTGTACACTTTGTAAGTCGGTGGGTCAAACCTCTGAGAAGTGCAAAACGATTTCGGCGGTGCAGGCTAGTTCTAAGTTGGTTTCTAGAGTAAAGGAGCCCTTAAAGGTAGGACCTGCCTCATTTGCTGAGGCTGTCCAGTTTGGTTTGGGTAAGCAGTTTGTTGGCCAGGCGGCTGCTGCTGATGACCGATCAGTGGATAAGGCATTGGAACCATCTTTTCTTGGAATTACCAGGGGTGATGCTTGCAGGTCATGGGCTGATATTGCTGATGAGGAGGAAGGGTGTCATCTAGTGCATACGTATGCTGCTACAATGGTTACTGAAGCTCAGCAGGAGGCTGTGGTTGATGCCCAGCAGGGTGAACATATGCTTGTTGAGGAAGAGGACGGGGTCCAATCGGAGCATGAGGTTGTTGTTCAGGATGATGTCAATGCTGAGTTTGATCGTGCTGCAGTGGCTTAGGCTTGTATGAAGGGTAATATGAAGATCTTTGATGAAGATGGGTTTCAATTAGTGACGTCGAAGAAGTTGAGGGCTGATCCAGCCCAGGTAACTACTGTGGGAGCGCAGCCGGATGGTGCTGTGATGGTGGATAGTGGTACTGTAGGAGAGGATGTGGTCCAGCAGGTTAACCATTATGATTTATTAATTAAGGGTGATGCTGATATTGGGACATAGGATATTCTGGAGAGTTAAACTCTGCATGTTGCTGATATGGAGGCTGCTCCAAAGGATACTTTGAGGGCTGAGCCGAAATCTCCAAAGCCAGGACTTAATTTCTTTTCTATGTTGGAGTCGATTAATACTCCGGAGTTTGATATGATTAATCGGGAGGGGCTTAAGAAGGCAGGATGTAGCAAAAATCGAGATAGAACTTTGATACCTGCTGCTGATAAGGGGATGGAGATCCCAGTGGTAGTGGAATCCACTGCTTATAACACTGCTTTCTCTTCTTTTGAGATGCAGGTGGTCCAGGATACACAGGAGGTTCGGCCGGTGCATGAAGAGAATCATGCTGCTGCGGATCACAAGAAAGACACTTGCACTGATGTTGGCCTGCATGGGGAAGCTTCCCCTATGGAAAATACTGAGGAACTGACTATGGAAATGGAAGCTGGACAACAGAGTGGGCATGGTCGCCTCCGGGCCGGTCGGGGGGGGGGATCTAGGGGTCGAGGTCGTCCTCGAAAAAGGTGATCTTCTGTTTTCTCTGTTTGTTCTTGTTGGCATGGTCTGTTGGACTGTAGCTTTTCCCCCTGTTTGTTTGCTGCAACTTTTAGTTTTCTTTGAATAAATTTTGGGGTCATGGGTTTTATGCCCATGATCGAGCCTTCTTGGCAATATCCTAACCATTAATGTTATCTAAACTAGCCTTTGATGCTAACTTTAAAAACCAATCCTTAAACATTTCATAATCATTTGTTTTAAGTCAATAATTAATTATCTTATATTTAAGGATATTTTAGTGTTTTAATTTTATAGAATTTGGTCGTAACTCATACATAACCAAACTGTATTCTACAAAGTGGAAATTGTCGATCAATATTAATTTTTTCAAAAATATAAAAGTTTTAAAATAAAACAAGATTTATTTTCATTATAAAACAACACAATGGTTAACTTGAAATCTCATTTTTCCTTACACATAATTAAACCTTGTGATTATTTTAAATGTGGTATGATAACAAAAATCACAATAAGGGTCACAAACATAAAAGAAATCCCCTATTATTTTTGAAAAACCTTAGAAAATATTGAAATTTTTACTTTTATCTCAATGTTCTTTGAGAAAATAAAATAAATAATTTCCACATGAGACCCACACACAAACCTTTTTTATTAATTAAATTCCTCAAAATCCTTAGAAAGAAAATGAAAACACTTTTAGGAAACATAGATCATCACATTTATGACATGTTTTATGCCCATTTCATAAATAATTATAGCCTAGTTAAATTCATGGGAGAAACCCTTTGGTAACTCCCTCTTTCTTGCCTCAAAGAAAAAGGTAAATTACACAATTCATTAGAGTGTTATTTGGGTCCACCCATCATATAAGATATATCTGGCTTGCCTGGAACTATCTAACCACACCCATCATATATGATATTTCAGGTTCACTAAGATAAATCTTGATGTACCAACTATATAAACTATATTGGGATCCCTAGTGAGCTATAATAGGGATCAAATTATTAGATAAGTTGTATCATCCCCAACCATTTCTCATATAATGATCAAGTACCATATAAAACATTTTATTCTATCATCTTTTCATTATAAAGTCTCTGAAAGAATTTGTTTAAACCATATTTAATGCACTTTTGAATTTTGAAATACAATTTCATTAAAAAATTTTTTTCATAAATTAAATACCCAAAGGAAATCAGTAAAAGTTTTTTCTTTAAATATACCGTTAAATATTATAATGGAAACTAAATATAAAAGAATAATTATGGTTGTGGGAAATTTCATTATTGTAATATATTTTAAAATGAAATTTTTTTTGTCTTTTTATAAATAAACTCGAAACATTCCATAGAAATATTCTTTTCTAAAATCCTTTCAAATAAGTAAAAGGTGGAATAATATGTCCTTTATTAAAAATTTATTCCCATATAAAAATATTCATAATATAAATTTATGAAATTTTACAAGGAAGATAAAATATTTAAAAAAGAAAATATAAAAGGGGATTTTTAATATAAAGACACATACCCTGTGTCTCACTTGTCACATATATTATTTATCTTCGAGAATAAAAAACTTATATTAATTATTTAATTTCTTGAGAACCCTATGAAATTTTATTATTCCTTTAATTAAACATATTACCTTGATGAATATAAATCATTTATCTTTCAAAAGACAATTTAAAACATATAATATCCTCTAGTTATCCCCATGTTAAAAATATTATAGTTACTAAAAACATGAATGTGACTTTTTAAATTTTATTTATATAAAATGATATAAAGGTAATGATAACAACCAAATGGAAAAAATGTCATATAATAGAGTCATGGATGTTTATTGATAAAATTGACTCGTCCAATAAAATTAATCCAAGTGTTATGGTTATTTTCTAGTCCCTATTATTTTATTTGGAACTCTAATTACCTTATTTACCCTTTACCGTGGTAATTAAAATTACTAAGGAACTATTAATATTGGAAAAAAATTAAAATGAAATATTTACCAAGTTTTGACATTTTGACTGTAAACGTGGAATATATTTTTCAAAATTCAAAATATTGAATTTGAATAATTTATTTTAAAATTAAAAAATTAAAAACTCATTGAAAATGCTTTTCCAGAGAAATACTCTTTGAAAATATAAAATATTTTTTATACTAAATTCATGTATAAAATATATTTACAACTCCATAATTTGGTTGTTTTAAATTAATATTAAATAATTTAATTCTAAAACTAATTCAAAATAATTTTTTAGTCAATAATTAAAAATTAAATACCATTTTTAATAAATATCAACATTTTTCAATATTTATGGAATAATAAATTTCTCAAAAAATTATCAAAAATACCTTCTATGATAATATTTAAATATTGAATTCAAAAAATAAATTAATTTTTTCAAATAAATTTTTAAAATCATCAAGTAATTATTTATAATATTAACTCTTCAAAAGAATGAAAACCCATTTTTTGGAGAAAACATATTTTTTGAAGAATAGAATAATTTTTCTAAAAATTTAGTTCTTGTTAAAAAAAATTAATTAATATAATATAGACGTGTTGGGTTAATATATATTTCCCAATGTGGTAAATACTATTCATTCCTAACTATTAAAAATCTAGGTAATAATGGCCACATTTAAATAAAAATACTTTCTTGTTCATTTAAGCTGGTATTGTGCATCTTATATTCTATTGAACATAGTCTTTACATCTAAAATAATTAAATATTACAATGTATGTATTCCATTTCACCTAATATTATTATTTTAGGATGTTTATTTATCATCATACTTTGATTATTATGGGGTTATCATTGTTTTGGTTATTTTATATGTTAGTGAACTCTAATATAAGGGGTATAGTCTCCTCATAGTACCACCATATACCCCCACTACTATTTTCAAGTCTCTCATATACAAGAAGTCAGGCATGTAGTATAGTAGTGACCACTGGTCCATGCACTAATTAGTTGTTTGGGGTGGTGGGATGTTATAGTTTGGTTCTAAGAGTGTTGTCCAAGCACCACTTCATACATACCTCCACAGTTTTGATGATAGTAACTACTCTATACCAGACATACCAAATAACATAACCAAAAATTAGGCTCTTATAAAAAAATTTCATGACCAAAATTGACTACCTCTAACCTAGAAACCAATATAGTCATCCATGTGACCATAGGGGCATTCCCAATCACCATGATCTGGAAATTAGTGCCTGGGTATCAACATTACTCTTTGGGAATAGTTTCTCCTTATAAGATTGAAAAAAGGTTATATTTAAGAACCCAACATGATTTCTGCATACATTGTTGAGTCATGCACCATCATAAGTGACTATAATAATCATAATCATATCACCACATAATAACAATTTCAACATTCAAGTAGTAAAACATCATTATCATGGATAAATAAAATAAAATATATAGATCAAGTTTTGAAAATAAAAAATGGAATGTATAGGGAGATGATAAGTTGATATGTTTTTAGAAGAACACATACTATAATATGAATAAAGAAATATCTACCTATCAGCATGTGAAATGAGGGCTCATCCCACCATCTCACCATTGTCAAACAATATTGATTAGTCAAAAACATCCACCACATAAAGTAAGTACATTTCCATTACCTGTATTAGTATATGAAATGGTCTTCATATACCCATATGGTGTATATTGTGTTGGATTTGGTATCCTAGTACCATTTTTTTGTACTTGGATTACATAAATATTCAATGCATTGAATATTAATAAAACATATTACTATATATAGTTTGTTGTTATGTATGAATCTAATTAAAAATGTCTTAGAGTATACATCTAATTCATAAGGTCATTGCATTTCCCTTATATGATGATAACCTTGATGTGTAATGAAGATATACTCAAATAATGTTTTTCATTAGGATAATGTATTTTGATGGGATACATAGTACATAGACTGTCAGGTGTGAGTACGCATAACCTGATACTGCTTCTTCTCATTATGTTTAAACTAGGTAATCTCTGAGACGGGAGATTATGAGAACAGACCCACCAATATCAATTCATCATGTTTTTTTATTATCAAATATTCTTATATATGAGCATGTGTAATGGTCCTTAAACATTAAGATTAATATTAATTCATGTTACAACTCATGTACTTAGATTCATTTCATAATCCACGATAATAACAGTTCATGGAGAAGATAGATATGTTTGGTGCATCATGAGTGACATGTCATTAATGAATAAGTTGAGGTAGGATTTTCCCCTTCTATATTTATAGAAACTAATATCTTAGACCTTTTACTAGAATAAACCTATAACATTAAATTCCATGGTAATGGTGTAACAGTGTTTTTATTTTAGATTGTCAAATAAAGACATATCAAGCATATAGGTTGGTGACATGGTTAAGAACAATACTTGATTAGATATTTTGAAAATGTGATTTTATTATAAAATCAGTGTTTCTATGATGTTGATGATGTTACAACACTATGTTCATTATCTTGGGTTCCCTGACCTATTGTTGGAAAGTAATCTTGGACATTAGCCAAGCCTACCTCGTGCCAATGATTAAGAAACATAGAGGGTCATGCATTAAGTGTTTCCATTGATCTCAATTAAATTCTATTTGAGTTTAGTTAATGGAAGAAATATTATTCTCATGTCAGAGGAATAATTTTATTCAGGATATATTGATTGCACAAATTAAAAAAATATTTATTTCCCAACAAGTGAATAAAATATATATTTTATTTATTGAATATTTAAATAAATATTTATTGACAAGATTGTGAATAAAATATTTAGTCATTTGTTTAATAGACGACAAAGGAGTTCGAACAGACCATGGCTAATTTTGGTGATAAATATTAATTAATAAGATAATAACATAATATTTTTTATTATGCAAGTTTTTCCACACCACAGAATAATAATAATATACTTATTATTATGTGTAATGTGGTTTATTAATGTGAATACATTTTATTTAATGGCCGGTATGTAAAATTTTAACTTAAATCCGAACATTATAAATGGACCGCTATGTCTATTGTGTATAGTATCCCAAAATTGAGAATAGAAAATTATTGTGCACAATGAATTCTCTCTCAACCAAATTAATTATCTCTCAACTCCTCCTTCTATCTCCCTCTATGGAATGAGAAGTACAAGAGTGACTTATTTAAGACCAATGAATAAATGATCATGAACAAACAACACAAGACATTCGGCTCCCCACACTAGCACATAGAGATCGAGTGGGGTTGCTTTAGAGATCATAGGAGAACGTGTGGATCAATACTAGAGGGATTTTATCATAGGATCCTCACAGTGCAATGAAGATAATCCAAAAGGGTCTTTTAGAATGATCAACATTCACAAATGATGAAAATGCCTAAGATGAGGTATTTATTTCTTTAAATATTAAATAAATTAATTATAAATTTGATGTCCAATATCCTCGCTATTAGATTTGGGAAATTATTATAAATTGAAATTTTAATATATCACCCACGCCAACATGATTTAGTTTCACCTAGATCCATCATGTTGTATCAGGGGGTCAATACTTAAATTTATAATTATTTATTTGAATGATGATATATGCACAATTATGGTTATATTTTCATTTCATGTTATTTATTCTTTAGTCATATTTGAATTAATATTTTATCAACATATTAATCATGTTCATTCAGTGATTCATTTTGATAATTGTTTATGTGTAAATGAATTATGACTAGAAATTCCATTGGGAAGTTCCAAATCAATAGCATGTAAAATTGGGTTGCACGATATGCTATCGAAGCACGCTCCAAATACTCATGTGCATCGTATATAGATGATAGAAGAAATTAATTACACACATTGCATTTATTACACACCGTGTGTTAACTGAGCAATCCTTGGGACACAACAAGAGGATACAAGGTGTGTATATTGCATGCACAAACCATGTAGTTCATCCATGTTAACACGCCGAATACCCAAACCTATGACTTAGATATATGGCAACAGAAGTACATGGCGTGTATCTTTATACACATGTTGTGTAGTCTACCATTAATGGAAAATATTAAAATAAAATTAAATTTGAAAAATAAGACATTAAAACATTATTTTTTTATTGTAACACCATTGTGTGTTTAACAATTTAATAATGGATTTAAATAATTTTAAATTCACAATTAATTTATTGTAAATAATATGTCATTATTGGTTTTTCCGTTTATTTTCCATAAATTCCATTAATGATGAGTATCTCCAAATAAGATCATATGATCATTAATATGAAAGGCAATTAATTAATTAATTAATTAATTCAAGAATTTTTATCTGAAATAGTAAAAGAATGAATAAATACATGAATACTAGCCATTACATTTTGTGTATTTACTTCATGTATGATTGTTCATGAGCATTACCAAGACATACATATGGGTTGTATGTTTTAATTTATATTATTCCATGAGTTTGAAATTATTTAATATTAAATTACCAATATGTCTTGTGAGTCGTACCTCCCTCTATTATTATATAGTACCTATGTTTCCATGGATATTTATGTATCCCCATTTAACCAATCCTTTGGTTCACCTCACCTACATGTGGGTAATGAATATTTTTAATTTATAGAGCATCCCAAGGTGGATGAATGTTGTTCAAGACAAAACCATAATGATTCCAACCAATTTGATGCATAGGTGGACATGTAGAATGTTGTAACTCATGCCAAGAGTAGCAATATGAGTCATTTCCCATAGGTCAAAGGTTGATGCACAGAAGCATCAGCCTAGTTGGTGAGGACTCCTTAAGTTCATCTAGGAGACTCGAGATCAAATCCAGGTGGAGGCATAATTTCTAGGGGTACTGTAGTAGTACATTAGCAGGAACTGTAGTGGGAACTGTAACACCCCGAGATTTTATGAAAAATATTCTTTTTATTTTCACTAATGTCTTGTGTTGTACACTACACCAAAAGGAGCTTTCACAACACGCATCCTTGATTTGCCTTGCATTACACGCAATCGCGACCTTCCTCGATAGCGTGTGTAGTACGCAATGACGAGTTTCACTAAACAACAATATGCTAATAAAATATTATTAAAACTAGCCGTTATGAATAGTAATAACCACTTTTTGAAATTTTTTAATTTTATTTTTCAAAATGGAATTCATTTTTGGATTCGTAATATCGAAATTTGCTTAGGGTGAAACTTTGGTGATTTTCGGATAACTTTCATATTTTGATGAATAGTGGAAATTACTAAATTTTAATTAAAAACAACATTTTCAATCGAAATAATTAATAGTGATAAATTATTAATTTGAGTGGTTTTAAAGTATATTTAGAATATATTTTTACAATTTAATACAATGATGGTCGTTTGATGTAATTTCACATTTAAACCAGACATAAACAAGTGTCAATCTTTTGATAGTTGTTATCTCTTAAGAACACGCTATTTGTTTAGACGTCGGGAATTAATTTTTAAATTAATTAATGCAACTGATATGTTTTGAATTTGGTAAAATAGAAATCATTTTTGAGTTCATAAAATCAAATATATCTTAGGCCTAATTTTTGGTATTTTTCTGAAAACATTCAATTTTTGATGAATAGTGAAACCACTAAGTGGTAGTTAAAAAACTGAAATTTTTCATAAAACTTAATTTTACCGCTTCTGTGAGTGGAATTTCGAAAATCCGAGAGACACGGTTAATATCAGGGACTAAAATGTGGTTCAATGAGATGAAAATAATTTTTTGGTGAATAGTAACTTTTTACTTTTTTTTATCACGGTTAAAAGTAAATTGGGTAATTATGGGTAGAAATGATATTGTTATTATCCTAACACATGTCCTAATTCTATTTGACAAGTTTAATTCGACCAAAAACAAACTTAGGAATAAAATATGACCATTTAGGCCCACATGGATTAGATTAGGACATTTATTATTAATTTATTTAAAGAAGGGTTAAAAGAGTTAAAATCAATGTTTATTTACTAAATCATTTTTAATATGGGGTTATACATAAGATAAATTCGACTATAAATTTTCATTAGAAAGATAAAAGGATTTCATACATAATTATATTTTATTTATAATTTTTAGACATTAAAGAAATTAATTTATTTATGACACAACGATGATGCATTAATTACCCTTTTAAGGAAATGTTAACATAATTGATGTTATAAATGCTCAAATAAATGTTATTTGAGACTTTTTATGAAATGCACTAATTTTCTAAGTTACTATGATATATTAGTGTTGATTTAATAAACTTGGTTCGAATATATAATTCTGTTATGACTTTCACAAAAATCATATATCAAATAGTGTCAAAATTGACACAAAATAGTTTTTAAATAAAATATTATATTATTAATTGTTATTTTATTCCTAAAAATCTAAGGTTCGGCCAAATGACTTAGATAAGGATATATATATTAATAATAAACAATTTGGGGTTCGTTTGGCTTGTTATAGTAAGTGTATTAACCATATAGTGAAACAAAACAAAAAGACACGGTAAAATATAAATTATTTAACTTAGAGTTAAATCTAATTGATAAGGTTAAAATAATACCCTAAACTTGTCTAAATACTATTGGATGATAGTATTTCGACCCATCCCAACTTTAGCTTCGAAATAAGACCCTTTGGAACCATTATAAACCAATTTTGACTTTAATATAAAATAATATTTTGAGATATTCCTAAGGTGCCCCTCTCCTCCCTTATAAAAGGGAACCTCCTCCCCCTTCTCCTCACACCTATTTGAGCACTCAAGCTCGGCCAACCACTGCCAAAATACCTTCTCCACTTCCCTAGAATAATCCTAGAGGTCCTGTTCTTCTTCATAGACCAATCATAGTTCCTTAAGTGGAGGATTCATAGAGGCGTTTTGAAGAAGAGGTAATATCCATTACCGATCTTTTCAATTTCTTTCTTCTTCAACTTCTTCTTCTTTAGTTGTTTCATGATAAAGTAATAACATAAGTATTACTTACATACTGATATGTTATTATAAATATTAAACAACTCTAATTAACCTTCTATCCATCCTATGGAAAAAGGAAATCACCGCGCGTGCGTACGTACGGAATACCGTCTCCACGCCGTGGTGGAATCTATTTTCTGCCACAACCTTAATTGGATGGGTATATTGGTGTAATGAGTAACTATATATGATTATTATAAAGTGATATTGATATTGAAATAGTATACATACACTTCAACATAGGTTCACGATCATGAGAACGATATCATCGCTCGTACGTACGTACGGACTACCGTCTCCACGACGCGATGAGATTCATTCTCCATGTTAACCATTTAAGAATGATTATAAAGTATATATAAGCAATAATAATGAAATATATGAAATTATAAAGCTAATGGATTTATGTATATGTGTAGGTCATCTACTTACTTCCATTCAAGACAATAAGGAAAGGAAAACAGTGTTCATGCGTACGTACGGACTACGGTCTCCATGAACGGTGTGTTTCATTTCATTTATCTATCTATTATATATATATATATACTGAATATATATGATATATAAATCATGTTTTATATTCTGGAAGTAAGTAAATCATGATATAGGTTATAATAATGACAATAATAACAAGTCCAAACACCTACGATAAATGAAACGATTTTAACCAAAATGCTTCTTTAACATGGAATTTACAAAAGAACGGGTAATATAAAGTCATAAGTGAACCATATATGATATCATAACAATGAATATGATTCTGTAATAAGTTAATGATATTATTTAAATCATTATACAGGAGTTTCGGACACTTACGAAGAATATCAGACTTAAGATAAGGGAAATATCACAATCTCATTTTTATCCGAGATTGATTATACTTTAGTATTTACTGTGGTGTATTTTATCATCCACATCAATGTTTCCTGAATATGTAATATTATTTCCATCCACCTACAATTTTTTTTAAATCCAATTTTACCCTTTGGTGAGTTTTAAGTAATGAATATGAAAGGAATCTTTTGTCGTTTTTCGTACAAGGTACTTTTTGACTTTTCCGACAAAAGTACGAGGAGAATGTTATTTTTAACTTATACGGCGTGAACGGATTTTTACGGTTTCATAACGCCTCATTTTCAAGAAGATTCATCTACAAGATTTCATGATTATTTTTAATAAAACCCTTATCTTTTAAAATTTCATGGAATTTTGTGAAAAGAACATGATTTTAAAGAAGAAAGGATATTTTCCTCAAGAATTCATTTCAAGTGTTTTGTAAAAACTATTTTACATCTAAGATGACATTATTTCATATGTGTATGTTTCAAGTAAAATTTCTCTATGATTTAAATGGATTCAATTTTCTTATTATGAAATGATATCAATTGTTTATGGATTATGTTATGATGGCATGATGTTTAAGAATCCCATTTTATTTCATGGGTTATGCTATGATGTATGATTTATGATTTTGTGGCACACATAAGAATGGTATCATTATGAGATGGGTGGGACCTATATCTCCCTCCAATGCATTGGGTAAAGATTTTATATCTCATGAGATAGAAATGGCTGGAATGGTAGGTTATACCGGTTCAGTGAAACAGGACTGAAACGAGGGTTACTCGATTCAGAAAAGGGACTTTGTCCACTAAGATAGTCATGGAAATGAGTCTTGACTAACAAGAAATGATTCTCTATGATTATGTGTGAATGACACACAGTTTCATGTTTTATGTTATGATTATTGTGATTACATTTCACTGCCATGATTTAACACATGTTATGAAATTATGATCTCTTTTGCAGGTTAATATTTCCAAAAGTTATGTGCTTATGTATATGATGTGATTTATATTTCTTTTGTTTACCCTTACTGAGCATTTGATCTCACCCTTTTATGTTTTCCTTTCCCCAAGATATAATGAATGGTTTTAGGTAAAAAAAAGGAATATCTTTGTGGGAGATTTTAAAGATCTTTCACCACGATTAGAAGATTATATTCTGAGCTTCCAAAGACACTAAACTATTACGGTCCTTGTGTGTGTGTCTTGTTATGTACTAAGTATTCCGAAAATGTAATGTAATGTCAATGTACGTCAGGCTTCGGGTCTCTACATTTGGTATCAGAGGCAAAGGAGGTAGGAATGTATCTGATCCTTGGGAACTCTCGCATGTGAGCGTTGGACGAAGCAGGGCTCTCCTCCCAAGGGCTTCATGTGGAAATGGCTGCCACTGGGGATGGTGGTGTGTCCCGCCCAGGGGGTGTAGCCGCCCATGGAGTGCCCTGATAGGTATCAACTATAGTCCACTGGAAGTAATTCCAGACCGCTACAGTTGGTATCAGAGGAAATGTTTAGTCAACCTTTGGAAACTAGGATGCGAAAACGTTAGTGAGATCCCTAGAGATATTTCTAAGGTATGTCTATGGATGACCCTAAGGTTAAGTATACGTATAGGTTATAGTACTAGAATTACGCTAACGATCATAGAATTAAACCTATGGTGTTAGATATTGAAGGTACTCCCCCTTTATTATGTTGTTTTCCCTAGCATGATTTTTTCCTCTCACACTATTCTTTTTGGGTTTTAGACGATGGCTGGAACCCGAAGGAACCGTGTTGATCAATGCAATGGACAATGCAATGATTGCCCTCCTGAACAAACAAATGTTATGGGAGATGGAGTGCAAAATATTATTTCTATACTTACACAAGCTATGAATCATTCTGGACTTCCAAATGAGTAGAGAAGGGAACAATATTCTATTGAGTCCTTCAAGAGGCAACGTCCACCTTCTTTCAGTGGGACATCCAATCCACTTGTTTCTGAACAATGGATCAGTACTACTGAAAAGATATTTCCAGTTCTTCAATGTTCTGAACATGATAAATTCATCTTAGAAGTGTATCGTTTGGAAGGTGATGCTGATAAATGGTGGAATCTTATCAAGAATACGAGGCCAAGAGATGAAATTGAGTCCATGGAATGGGACGAGTTCAAGAACTTGCCTTTCAGTAAGTACTTCCCTCGTATTCTTCAAACAAAGATGGAAAAGGATTTTCTTGAGCTGAAGCAGAAGGATGCGGAATCTGTTGGTATATACGAAGCAAATTTTACAAGACTTGAAAGGTATGCATCTGGCATTATCATCCAATCAGAAAGTAAAGTTGATCGATTTTTCAGTGGCTTAAAACCAAGTCTTCAAAGGGCATTAGCTATAAGAGACTTCAGTAGCTATGAAGAAATTGTGCGTTGTGCTATCAAGGTATAAATGGAAGTTGGTGTTACATATCCATCTCATTGTTTTGAAAAGAAATGAAAGATGGAGTTCAAGGAGAAATCTCAAAATAATGGTGAAAAGAAGATGAATGTTTCATTATGCACAACGTGTGGAAAGAAGCATGGTGGAGATTGTCTTAAAGGGACTAGAAAATGTTTTAAGTGTGGAAAAGAAGGTCATTGAGCAGCTGAGTGTCGAAGTAATGGAAAAAGGGTTTCTAATGATGTGAATAAAGCAAACACTGCAGAGAACGCACCACTAACACTTCATTGTTTCAAGTGCAAGGAAATGGGGCATTATGCTAATAAATGCCCTAATCCAAGGGCTAGTGATGATCGACATGAGCAACCGCTTAAGGCAAAGGACAAAGTGAAGTCACATGCGATCACTATTGGCGATGTTGAATATGACAACGATGTGGTGGAATGATTAAGTGTTTATGTAATGGGATTCCAAAATAATGTTGTATCATAAATTATTGGAATATTTATGTATTGGTATAATGTGGTATTCAAAGTGATTGAGATATTTTTGGAAATAAGTTTATATGCGCATAATGAAGGAAAATTGAGAAAATGAAATGTTTAACAGTATTCATGAGCTCATGATTGATATAAGGACTAAGTTATATCATGGTTTGAGTATATAGAATTTTGAGGATTTTGGTATGTGGAAGGTGTTAACTTTTAACTACATTCATGTTTTCCCTAAGGTTCAATGAGTATTCAAGAGAATACATGATTAAGGACATTGAATGTTTGGAATGTCACCAACAAAACATATCTTATGATATATGGGGATCAATGATGGTATTAAATCTCTGGTAATCATTTTCACTATGTTATGAGAGTGGACTTTAGTATTATGGATAAGCCTAAAGATTGGAATGGATTATGTTGGACATAAGTTAGTATTGTTTAAGGATTGAAATTTTTTCGATATTATTGATGGGATGTTATAGTAATATAGTTTTAGAAAAAGGAAAACCTGCAGGACGGGCGACATCCCATCGCGTCGGACAAGGCTGTGGGAATCGAACCCACAATCGAAGTGCGACTGGCCTTTATCGCCTACCACTGGCCTACAGGAAGTCCCTGGTTAGTGGAAAATAGTTTTATTTTATTAAGCGGTATGATATATGAAGTATAAGTTCATTTTTGGAACCATATACGATTAACCATAAGATGGACTTCTAACTTTTGCTAACCTTTTGTTTGAAAGAGATGGAATGACCCGTCAATCTATCACATGATCTGCTAACACTTCACAAATAACAAATTCAACTTCATTTATTTAAGAGATGAAGTGGAAATTGTCTAATGCACGAACAACAGTGAGATTGTACCAAAATAAAGTAAGTATTTATTCTAATTCAAACTCTTCAACTTTAGGGAAACGATCTTAAAAACCAAAAATGTTGTCCTAGTGCTCTTATATTTGATTAATCTGATGGTACCTTAGATCGTCACAAAATTATGGATTTGTGATTGTTGGATTTTCCATAGCCATGTTCTCTACCACTCTCCATCAGAACATGATGGTTAGATTTTTCTTCCATATCCATATTTTCACCTATGTGGAAACCCAGTGATTAGTTTATTTGGGTAACCGTTACGTTTCATACTTTTGTTTTTAAAGATTGGTTTTGGTATTCCATTTTACGATGTGGGTTTCTATTAAAGAAACTTTTATGTAGTAAACCATTTATAACCACGACGAATTTCGAGGGCGAAATTCATTTTAAGGAGGGTAGAATGTAACACCCTGAGATTTTATGAAAAATATTCTTTTTAATTTCACTAATGTCTTGTGTTGTACACTACACCAAAAGGAGCTTGCACAACACGCATCCTTGATTTGCCTTTCATTACACGCAATCGCGACCTTCCTCGATAGCGTGTATAGTATGCAATAACGAGTTTCACTAAACAACAATATGCTATTAAAATATTATTAAAACTAGTCTTTATGAATAGTAATAACAACTTTTTGAAATTTTGTAATTCTATTTTTCAAAATTGAATTCATTTTTGGATTCATAATATCGAAATTATCTTAGGGTGAAACTTTGGTGATTTTCGGATAACTTTCATATTTTGATGAATAGTGGAAATTACTAAATTTTAATTAAAAACAACTTTTTCAATCAAAATAATTAATACTGATAAATTATTAATTTGAGTGGTTTTAAAGTATATTTAGAATATATTTTTACAATTTAATACAATGATGGTCGTTGGATGTAATTTCACATTTAAACCAGACATAAACAAGTGTCAATCTTTTGATAGTTATTATCTCTTAAGAACACGCTATTTGTTTTGACAACGGGAATTAATTTTTAAATTAATTAATGCAACTGATATGTTTTGAATTTCGTAAAATATAAATCATTTTTGAGTTCATAATATCAAATATAGCTTAGGCCTAATTTTTGGTATTTTTCTGAAAACTTTCAATTTTTGATGAATAGTGAAACCACTAAGTGGTAGTTAAAAAACTGAATTTTTCATAAAACTTAATTTTACCGCTTCTGTGAGTGGAATTTCGAAAATCCGAGAGACACGGTTAATATCAAGGACTAAAATGCGGTTCAATGAGATGAAAATAATTTTTTGGTGAAGAGTAACTTTTAACTTTTTTTACCACGGTTAAAAGTAAATAGGGTAATTTTGGGTAGAAATGATATTATTATTACCCTAACACATGTCCTAATTCTATTGGACAAGTTTAATTCGACCAAAAACAAACTTAGTAATAAAATATGACCATTTAGGCCCACTTGGATTAGATTAGGACATTTATTATTAATTTATTTAAAGAAGGGTTAAAAGAGTTAAAATCAAAGTTTATTTAGTAAAATATTTTTAATATGGGGTTATACATAAGATAAATTTGACTATAAATATTCATTATAAAGCTAAAAGGATTTCATACATAATGATATTTTATTTTTAATTTTTAGACATTATATAAATTTATTTATTTATGACACAACGATGATGCAGTAATTACCCTTTTAAGGAAATGTTAACATAATTGATGTTATAAATGCTCAAATAAATGTTATTTGAGACTTTTTATGAATTCCACTAATTTTTGTGGTTACTATGATATATTATTGTTGATTTAATAAACTGTTTTCGAACATATAATTCTGTTATGACTTTCACAAAAATCATATATCAAATAGTGTCAAAATTGACACAAAATAGTTTTTAAATCAAATATTATATTATTAATTGTTATTTTATTCATAAAAATCTAAGGCTCGGCCAAATGACTTATATAAGGATATATATATTAATAATAAACAATTTGGGGTTCGTTTGGCATGTTATAGTAAATGTATTAACCATATAGTGAAAGAAAAAATAAAAAGACGCGGTAAAAGTAAAATTATTTAACTTAGAGTTAAATCTAATTGATAAGGTTAAAATAAAACCCTAAACTTGTCTAAATCCTATTGGTGGATAGGATTAGACCCATCCCCACTTTAGCTTCAAAATAAGACCATTTGGAACCATTATAAACCGATTTTGACTTTAATATAAAATAATATTTTGAGATATTCATAAGGTGCCCCTCTCCTCCCTTATAAAAGGGCACCTCCTCCCCCTTCTCCTCACACCAATTTGAGCACTCAATCTCGGCCAACCCCTGCCAAAATCCATTCTCCACTTCCCTAGAATAATCCTAGAGGTCCTGGTCTTCTTCAAAGACCAATCTTAGTTCCCTAAGTGGAGGATTCAATGAGGCGTTTCGAAGAAGAGGTAATATCCATTACCGATCTTTTCAATTTCTTTCTTCTTCAAATTCTTCTTCATTAGTTTTTTCACGATAAAGTAATAACATAAGTATTAATTACATACTGATATGTTATTATAAATATGATACAACTCTAATTAACCTTCTATCCATCCTACGGAAAAAGGAAATCACCGCGCGTGCGTACGTACGGAATACCGTCTCCACGCCGTGGTGTAATCTATTTTCTGCCACCACCTTAATTGGATGGGTATAATGGTGTAATGAGTAACTATATACGATTATTATAAAGTGATATTGATACTGAAATAGTATAAATACACTTCAACAAAAGTTCACGATCATGAGAACGATATCATCGCTAGTGCGTACGTACGGACTACCGTCTCCACGACACGATGAGATTCATTCTCCATGTAAACCATTTAAGAATGATTATAAAGTATATATAAGCAATAATAATGAAATATATGACATTATAAAGATACTGGATTTATGTATATATTTATGTCATCTACTTACTTCCATTCAAGACAATAAGGAAAGGAAAACAGCGTTCATGCGTACGTACAGACTATCGTCTCCATGAACGGTGTGTTTCATTTCATTTATATATCTATTATATATATATATATATACTGAATATATATGATATATAAATCATGTTATATATTCTGGAAGTAAGTAAATCATGATATAAGTAATAATAATGTCAAGAATAACATGTCCAAACACCTACGATAAATGAAACGATTTTACCCAAAACGCTTCTTTAACATGGAATTTACAAAAGAACGGGTAATATAAAGTCATAAGTGAACCATATATGATATCATAACAATGAATATGATTCTGTAATAAGTTAATGACATTATTTAAATCATTATACAGGAGTTTCGGACACTTATGAATAAAATCGGACTTAAGGTAAGGGAGATATCACAATATCATATTTATCCGAGATTGTTTATACTTTAGTATTTACTGGGGTGTATTTTATCATCCACATCAATGTTTCCTGAATATGTAATATTATTTCCATCCACCTACAATTTTTTTTAAATCCAATTTTACCCTTTGGTGAGTTTTTAGTAAATAATATGAAAGGAATCTTTTGTCGTTTTTCATACAAGGTACTTTTTGACTTTTCCGACAAAAGTACGAGGAGAATGTTATTTTTAACTTATACGGCGTGAACGGATTTTTACGTTTTCATAACGCCTCATTTTAAAGAAGCTTCATCTACAATATTGCATGATTATTTTTAATAAAACCCTTATCTTTTAAAATTGCATGGAATCTTGTGAAAAAAACATGATTTTAAAGAAGAAAGGATATTTTCCTCAACAATTCATTTCAAGTGTTTTGTCAAAACTATTTTACATCTAAGATGACATTATTTAATATGTGTATGTTTCAAGTGAAATTTCTCTATTATTTAAATGGAATTCAATTTTCTTATGATGAAATGATATCAATTGTTTATGGATTATGTTATGATGGCATGATGTTTAAGAATCCCATTTTATTTCATGGCTTATGCTATGATGTATGATTTATGATTTTGTGGCACACATAAGAATGGTATCATTATGAGATGGGTGGGACCTATATCTCCCTCCAATGCATTGGGTAACGATTTTATATCTCATTAGATAGACATGGCTGGAATGTTAGGTTATACCAGTTCAGTGAAACAGGACTGAAACGAGGGTTACTCGATTCAGAAAAGGGACTTTTTCCACTAAGATAGTCTTGGCAATGAGTCTTGACTAACAAAAAATGATTCTCTATGATTTTGTGTGAATGCCACAAAGTTTCATGTTTTAAGTTATGATTATTGTGATTACATTTCACTGCCATGATTTACCCCATGTTATGAAATTCTGATCTCTTTTGCAGGTAAAGATTTCCAAAAGTTATGTGCTTATGTATATGATGTGATCAATATTTCTTTTGTTTACCCTTACTGAGCATTTGAGCTCACCCTTTTATGTTTTCTTTTCCCCAGGATATAAAGAATGGTTTTAGGTAAAAAAAGGAAGATCTTTATGGGAGATTTTGAAGATCTTTCACCATGATTAGAAGATTATATTCCAAGTTTCCAAAGACACTAAACTATTACGGTCCTTGTGTGTGTGTTTTGTTATGTACTAAGTATTCCGCAAATGTAATGTAATGTCAATGTACGTCAGGCTTCGGGTCTCTACAGTTGGTATCAGAGGCAAAGGAGGTAGGAATGTATCTGATCCTTGGGAACTCTCACATGTGAGCATTGGACGAAGCATGGATCTCCGCCCAAGGGCTTCATGTTGAAATGGCTGCCACTGGGGATGGTGGTGTGTCCCGCCCAGGGGGTGTAGCCGCCCATGGAGTGCCCTGATAGGTATCAACTATAGTCCACTGGAAGTAATTCCAGACCGCTACAGGAACTGTAGCACATACTGTAGCAGGTACTGTTTGGAAAGGTAACAGCCGAGACTATTCCCCCGTGTGGGCCTTCGGGCCCTTGATTTGGTCCCTAAGTCCTTTAAGGCCTTCAGGCCACCCAAGCCTTTGGGTCAGTAAGGCATTCGGTCCACCATTAGTGCAGATGAAAACTAGATAACCTACATGGAACAAGATCCTGAAGCAGGATGATGAAGGATCTTTCATCATATATAAAGCTAAAACGGATTTCATGAATGAGAGGGTATGACACCTGCTATCGGGAGACCTCTGCATGCACGAGAAAGAAAAGTCGAACGACTATGCAATGATGGAGAGATGATTTTGCGATGAAGATAATGGGGTGGAGCAATTCCAAGTAGTTATTTTGGGTTGTATATAATGTTTGAAGCCTACGAGAAATGAATCCTTCTAAGGACTACGGGCCATGTAATGCTTATTCCTATGGGCCTTTTAAGGGTTCCACCTCATCCCTCGAAATGTGAATTATCCAAAATCAATTAAAAAATTAATTTCTTCAGGCCATTGAAGGATATGTCAAAGGATGATTTAATGTCTCCTCAATAAACGAACTATTAGGTAAAGATTGTGAATGATTCATTCAATTAATAATTTTTTTTGTATGAAATTATTTATTTTATGGTTATTAGGTAGTGATCACATAGATAAATGAATTTATGTGAATAGATGAAAATTGAAAAAATGAATTATGCATAAATGTTTTATCCAATGTGGTTAATTAATTAGTTAACATACACTTAATATTAACAATATGTGTACATGATAAAATAAGATAAAAAATTATTCAAAATAAATTATAATACCAAAATTAAATTTTAAGTTATATTAAGACTTTCATTAATTTATTTGGAATGAAACTATAGAACAATGTGTATAACATGGCCAATTTAAGGACACATTCTTTTATTGGAGAGTTCTCATGAGAGTTTTTTTTGAGTTAACTGATATTATATGGAGTTTAACAGAAAATGTTTATTCAATAAAAATTTTGAGGAAAGTGTTGTGGAAATCTAAGTCAAAATTTCTAGATTGGGGAATCCACTCAACGGATCAAGGATCTTTATGTCTATAGTTGGAAAAGCCTCCTACATAATTAATTTATTATGGTTTCCTTGGTTAATGCATGGATAATTAAGAAAAGAAATGAGGATCCTTGCCACTATAATTTTAATGAAACTAGAAATTATGATTTCAATGGTGAGGGGTATTAAGACTTGATAAAATAGTGAGATATTTAATAACTAAATAAATAAATACTATTAAATTAATATATCTCAATTAATTTATGGTCATGAAAAATAAAAATAATATGCACTTTTTAATTTTATAATAAATTTAATGGTTAATTATCCAAGCTTTCCCTATCATAAATATTGGGAAAATACATCCTATTACCTTGTAGTAACTTTAAAGAGTGGTATAGATGCCTTCAGGTTGTGCTATGCCATGAATGAAAATATTATGTGCTTGAATCCTCAATGTCGGATCTGTATGCTAAAGAGGCCAGTGATGAAGAGTTCCTTATCTATGAAAAATATTTCAGAGAAACAATAGAAATTCAATTTTTTATGATTTCATTAATGTCTAATTAAATAATTAAGTCTCAAAAAACATGGATGCATATAGCATTCTTGATAACCTCCATGTTCTTTATTTGGGGAGTGACAGATTGGAACAATTTGAGTTTTGCAATATTCTTTTTCTAATAAAGCAAGGATAGGGTGCCCCAACTCGGTTTCACATAGTCATGCCCATTTGACATATTGGGTGATTAAAGGTTCTAGGGTTTAATCTTCCTGTAGAACTAGGAATTGAACCCTTTATAGAATCACTCCCTCAAAGATTCTCTAGTTTTGTTATGAATTTTAACATGAAAAACATTGAGAAGTCTCTGCCAGATCATCTTACTCTTAATTTTAGTGTACATAAGGATATGAAGAATAAAAACATTTAAATCCTTACGGTGAAGAAACAGAAAGGGAATGTGAAGAGTTTTAAGACCAATGTTTCTTTACATCCTTCCATGAAGTGGAAGATCAAGGGGAATGAATAAGAATATGAAGTTTTCTGTTTCTCCTATGGACTGATGTTTCACTGAAAGAAAAACTACACTCATCTAAAGAAGTAAGGAGATGTCTGAGGTGTGTTTGTTATTGAGTGAAATTTATCTATTTATAAAAATT
The DNA here is from genome assembly GCA_963277665.1 of Viscum album. NCBI lineage: Eukaryota > Viridiplantae > Streptophyta > Magnoliopsida > Santalales > Viscaceae > Viscum > Viscum album. The sequence goes on along the minus strand of OY728153.1, from coordinate 282,000,357 downwards.
AGATTTTAGATACATCTTTTTGTTTTTACATAAGTATTGAAATACCTGAACTAGGTAGATTTTGAATGATTAACCATAGATATGTAGATCTTTGAGCATCCAATGGAGCTAAACAAGTTGTTAAAGCTATACCAACCAAATATTTTATCAATGGAAATTCCCTTATTATAATTATGTAATATAATCACATGAAATCAAAACCCAATGAAATGGTAAGTGTTCTATGACCATTAAACATAATATTATCAGTTCTGTGATTTTAATTTGAAAAATTTGAAATACACGGTTGCGTTTAGGGTTATGATTGGGTTTTGATGGAACAAAATTAATTTTTTGGTGATTTTTAACCTACTATTATGATTAGTAAGATGACCCACATAAACAGTAATATGACTCTTATGAATAGTAAATCATATAAAAGAATACTAACCTCACCCATGAATGTTTAAATAAAATTTAGGCATCTTATAGGTGATAATATGACTATAATAAAATTATTGGAATTTTTCAAGTAATAAAAAATTAATTAAAATTAATTAACCAATTTTAAATAAAATTTATTTTCATTAAAGGTTTTCAAAAATCAAAAATTTTATGTTTCCTGGTTTAATGATAATTTGATAAGACCTTATATAATTTTTGTAAGCATTATAAAATCAGTTATAGTTTTAAACTCCATATTTTTCAATTAAATTATTATATTAATTTAAAATAAAATTAATCATACTTATAAAATTAATTCTAAAAAATTTAATTATATTATGGATTCTAGACATTGAAAAATGGTTAGGGTGTTTTTTTGAATGTTTCCAAAATATTTGAATTTTTGATGAATAGTAAAATACGGTAATTTACCGTATGTATAGATTATATGTTTAATGCACTATTTATGGAGTCAAGTATAATGTAAGAACATTGGGTTAGAACCCAAAAGCACATCTTATTATTTATTCATGGAATCATCACTATTTCTTAGCTTATGGAGAAATAATATACTTATGATTAAAATATTATGAAAACCCTCCTCCCCTCCACTTTGAAAACTACCCACACTCCCCTCTTCTATTCAATCATCTCAAGCCTTGTTCCTTCCCTTAATTCTTCTCATATATCTCCCCAAGATACTCCCCCATGTCCTGCATCCCATGGCTTCCTCAAATGTCCAAATCCTCTCTCTTTAAAAGGCTCTCAAGGAAGATTAAATGAGGAGGTAAATTCCTCTTTTCATTTCTGTCATTTTCTTTTCATGTTCCATTGATGGTTTTTTTCCTAACCTATTATCATCCAAATGATATGAAAAATATTGTACCATAAATTTATTACAATTTTTTTATTCTATTGGGAAAATTCATTATCATCTCTCATTATCGCTTTTTTATAAGAATGAAATGAATACATTGTCTGAGACGTGTTAATTTATCACATTCAAGGACGGAGGGTTATCAATTTATATTACCATCATGAATTATGGTCATGAAACCATTTTTTGGTAGAATAAAAATATGAAATATGTATTTTATCTTATGTGATTTTCCATAATCCATTTTCACACATGACGTAAAATAATAATAAAAAACAAGTAAATTATGAGCAAAATCACTAAATTAATCCAAGCGTTTATCATTAATGTTATACATAATGATAAAAATTCCCTCCCAATAACAAATTTCATTTTATAAACATTTAAGCTTAAATATATTGACTAATTTCAGATAAATTCATTTCTAGAAAATAGTTCTCATTATACACGTTTATCTGTACATGAATATAAGTGAATCGATCATAAAACCCAAGGAAGAAAACTCTCCCAAACAATGAAATTGAACCTATTAACTCTTCAAAAAGGACATGTATGAACATAATATGTTTATAATAAATTAATATAATATATTGGACGTTATGGAATTATTAATTAATGCACCTAATTTTATTTTTCCAGTCATTAAGGTCAAGCGAAGAACACAATCAGACTTAAGGTAATGGATCCTCTCTTTCTCACTTTTATTCAAGAATCTTCTCTACGTTATTTCATTTTATGGGTATTTCCTAATGATTTTTTATGATTTCACACCACAAAAATAATTCCTATGTGAATTATAAAATATGATAAATCCATTTATCTCTCATTAATCCCTTCTATATACACCTGGTACCCTCTTGATATTTCATAAGGGATTCTACCCCAACCTCCAACATTTCTTCAGGTTGTTCTATCATTATTTTAATCCAAACGAAGTTGTGTTTTATTTTTATTTGATACATATAAATACTAATTATATGATCAAAAATCATGATTAATTATCCATCCCTCATTCTCTTTTGGGGATATACATGTTTTTAAATGATTCCCTCCTCAATTTCACTCGATAAGTAAACCGATTTTAAGGCAAATTCCTAAATTCTTATTGAATTTGATGTACACTATACAATATGTTTTTAAGTAACTATTATATTTATGAAACAAATATTTTTTCATGAAAACATTCTAGGTCCACTTCTGTTTTTATATAAAAGATTATACCCTTTTCTGTTTTAAATTATCTTTTATATTTTCATTACATCGAACTAAAATGTTTTAATTTTAATGGTTTATAAAAACTCATTTACATGTTAAAATTTAAATTTGGATTCACTTATTATGATATATGACTCTTTTAACTTATTAATGTACATGTATGTTTTAATTTCATTCTTTCATGGAAACTTGTATGATACACCATTATATGACATGATTATGATACCAATTGTTTTACTTGGGTACCATTATGTTTATGAATGATTGATTATGTATGATTATTTATATGGAATGCTTAATGATGAACATGTTAATATATGTGGGCTTAGATAACACTCTAATTAATTGGGTAAAGTTGAGTCTTATGAGATGTTATGTGCAACGGTCTTGGTGGTTAGCCTTTAGTCGTGCTACTATGTGCAACGGTAATGGTGGATAACCTTGAATTGTGCTCATATATGTTCAATGGGACTTGAATCATGATACATTAATGTTTTATGTTTCGCCCACATTATTATGAATCCATATTTATTTGATCTCCTGATTAGATTTTATGATTTTGCATGATTCTTTCCTTTTATATCATTATGACATGCCTTCTAACCCATTTGCTAAAGCATTATTATTATTCTTTTTCCCCTCCCTGGGCTTTTAGCTCATCCTAGTGATCATGTTACCCCAAGGTTACCCTATGCTGATGTATGAGCATAATGGAATAAGGATATCATTTTAATGATTGGATAAAAAGTTTTTTTATAATGGTAGATTATGTACCATGTCTTCCAAGACACTAAAATTTACGATCCTTGTCTTGTAATATGATGTTTTATTATTCATAAAATCAGGAGATTTTATGTGTAAAATGATATGTGTCACTATATTTTGTATCATAGGATGGTATAGTTATTTTTGGAAATAAGAAATAGTTCCCTTTAGTAAGAACCTTAAGAGTGAATTTAAGTATGCAAAAACAACCCTATATTTTTGTAAGTATAGAGTAAGTGGATTATCCAGAAAATACACCCCTATCTGGATACAAATAGGTAGAGGTAGCTCTCTCACAGATGTATCTGGGGATAAAAACCAAAAACATTTCATTGAGATAATCTTTAATTGGAATTAATACATGAAAACGTGCCTTTTTGCACTCTTGGTTTGACGCTTTCGGGGGATATGTTTTGGTAAATTCATGATCATAGTACAAACTGTTATTAATGGAATAAAAAAATACCATAAGAATATAATTTAAGAAATAGATCAAGGATAATCTATATTTCAACCTAGGGAATCAAAAGTTAGAATATAATTCTCATTTACAAGTTTATCTTTTTATGTTCAATGTTTCCCTTTTTTGCTCAATAGCTAAGTATTGATGACCTCTGATTGTATATTGTTTTCTTCGTTAAGGGTGGGAAATAGAAGAACGCATTCCAACAATCTATGTGATAGAGAATGTGAATATTTCTCTAATGATATACCAAATATGGTAGGAACAGGTGCTCAAAACATCATGATAGTACTTTCTCAGTTGTCTCATGTTATGAATAATAACTTGAATCATGTGGAACTCCCTCCTCCCTATGGGAAGAGAAATATTCTGTTGAATCATTCTTACGGGAAAGACCTCCCATGTTAACTAGATCTTATGATCCCCTCCTCATGGAATAGTTGATTAACTCAATTGAAAAGATATTCTTTGTCCTCCAATGCTCATAAGAGGAGAAAGTAGTGTTGGGGTTCTATCATTTTGATGGGGAGGCTGATCAGTGGTGGAAACTGATCAGGAATAAGATGCCCTTGGAGGAAATTAATTCCATGGATTGGTTGGATTTTAATAAGATGTTTTTCAATATATATTTTACCTAAAACCTCCATCTCATGTTGGAAAGAGAGTTACTTAGACTCCATAAAAAGGAAGATAAGTCAATTAAGGATTATAAATAAAACATTACAAAGCAATGAGTGTACGCCTTTGGATTTGACATGAACACCGAAAGTAAGGTGGATCAGTTCTTTAGCGGACTAAATCCAAGTTTACAAAAGTTTTAGGTGACAAAATAATTTGATAGCTATGAAGAGACTGTCTTTTGTTGCCTTATGGTTGAAAGGGATATTGAATACTCTCAGTGGTATTATGGGAACAACAACAAAAATAGTATAATGGAATCTAATGTGGGCGGTTTTACAAATAAGTTCCATGATGGGAAGAAGCCCGACCATCCCATGTGTAAAAATTGTGTTAAGAAGCATCATGAGAATTGTATAAAGGGAACCAAGAATTGTTCCAAATGTGGAATGAAGGGACGTCTAGCTAAAAAATACTGATGGGATATGAATAATCCAGCTAATGTGGAAGAAAAAAGGAAGATTTAGAAAAAATCACATCCAGTGGTGTAGTGTTATAACTATAATGGGCATGTGAATTATGTGAACAATTGCACTAATACAAGTATTTTCAAAGGAAATCAAGAACAACCTCCAATCAAATAATGAAGGTATTATGCTATCACTACTACTGAGGTGGAGCCGAACAACGATGTGGTGATAGGTAGTCTAGTTATTCATCCAAGATTAGAGAATATACTATTTGATTCTGGTTCTACATATTATTTCATATTATGAAATTTTAGAATAACTATTCAAAAACCACCACAAAATTTGGAGGATATGTTATCTGTGAGAATATAGAGTGAGTAAATTATGGAATCCAAGGTATATAATAACTCCCTAGTAATGTTTTTTAGACTGAACCTCCACGAAAATCATTTCATACTTCCTTTAGTGGAGTTTCATGTTATCTTGGGCATTGATTGGCTATCTCTATACAAATCCAACATCAACAGTCAGGAAAGGGTGATCATTATTCACTTCCCAAAGCCTCCTCCAATTCTTTACAAGTGTAAGGAGGAAGATGAATCTTCAGTATAATCGGTGTCTCATGTTTGGATATTAATTCTTTTTGAGCAAGCATGTCTAGCTAAAATGATTGAGAAGAAAGGAGGGAATCTTGCTTGAAGACATCCCCATCATGAGGGATTACACTGGTGTATTATTTGAATAGTTGACTGTTCTTCATCCTAATCAAGAGGTTGAGTTCTCAACTGAATTTTTTTATCTATATCTATATCAAATACAACATATATATTGGCCACTATAGAGCTGGAAGAGATGAAAAATTAGATATAGGATAATATGGAGAAGGGTTTTATACGCCCGAGTTATTTACCATGGGGCGCCCCAGTCCACTTCATCCTAAGGAAGGATTTGATCAATTCTCCACTGCATTGATTATCATGAGCTCAATAAAATCACGATAATGAACAATTATCCCATGTAATGGATAAATGAATTTTTCAATTAGCTTCATAGGGACTGTTATTTCTCTAATTTGGACCTTCAGTTGGGATATCACAAATTAAAGGTGGGGAAGAAAAATATTATCAAGAATGACTTTTGAATGAGGTATGGACACTATGAGTTCATAGAGACGCCCTTTGGACTCACTATTCATCCAGAAATGTTCAGGTATTTAATTAATAGAGTCTTTAGAGATTACCTCGACAAATTTGTGGCAGTATTTATTGATGATATTCTAATTTACTCAATGGGAAAAGAGGAACATGAGGTGTATCTCAATACTTTTTTAAAGACTCTACGGAGAGAGAAACCGCATGAAAAGTAAAGTAAATTTGAGTTCTGGAAGGAGTAATTATCATTCTTGGGGCATTTTGTAACCTGTGAAGGGAGATCTATGGAACCTTCCAAGACAAAGGCAATTGAAGAGTGGCTTGGTCCAATATCTCCAACGAAGATCCACAAAATTCTGGGTCAAGCTGGGTATTATTGACGATTTGTGAAGAAATTATCATGGCTGTCAAATCCAATGACCAAGCTGAACTAGAAGGGAGTAAAGTTTGTCTAGAATTAGGAATGTGAAGACTATTTTGAGCAGTTGAAAAAGAGGCTAATCACTATGCAAGTACTCACGCTCCCAGAAAGTGGATAACTCTTTGTTGTGTACAGTGATGATTTAAATATGGGCATAGGTTGTGTCCTATTTAAAATGATAATGTGATAGCCTACACATCAATGTAGCTGAAAATACATGAGTAAAACTATCCAATGCATGATTTAGAGTTAGCGTCTATGATCATTGCATTAAAAATCTGGCTGCATTATCTCTATGGGGAGTAGTATGAGATATATATGTATAATAAGAGTATCAAATATATATTCACCCAGAAATATCTTAATATCTTCTAGTGTATATTGATAAATCTTATTAAGGATTTTTATTTCTCAATCCACTACCATCCCGGTACGACAGACAATGTAGCATATTCTCTAAGTAGAAGGGGTCCTATATCATTATCAATGATGAGAATTGAAAGGGATATGATCTTATTTGATTTGTAGAGGATGGACATGAGAATTATTATGGGAGAAAAATCATCAAACCTTTCTCAAATGATATCCCAACCATCCCTCATGAATAAAATAATGGATTCTCAAATGAAATATGTGGAAATTTAGAAAAGGGTGGAAGCTATTAAAAATATGAAAGCATTTGAATTCTTGATTGATGAAGAGCGATATATAATATTTGGATCCTTACTATGTGTACCATCCAATACAGATATAAAGATGGATATTTTGAATTACACGCATAGCTTAAACTTCTCTATTAACCTAGGCAGTACAAAGTTGTATTGAGATATCTGAGAGAACTTTTGGTGGGACAATATCAGGAAGGAGATTGTTGAGTATACATCAAAGTTCCTGGTATGTCAACAAGTGAAGGTGTAAAGACAGAATCTTAAGGGGATGATGAAACTGTAATTCACAAAGCTTCCAGGGTACATTTACCATTGAATAATGAATTAGCTTGCATTGTACGTAACTAGGGGTTTTAACACACCACAACCAATCAAGAAAGCTGTTATGAATATTAATACACACTTTTTGAAATTTCATAAATTTAATTTTCTCAAAATGGAGTTCATTTTTGAATTTTTAATATCAAAATTATCTTTGGGTGAATTATTTGTATAATTTTGAAAATATTCAATTTTTTATGAATAGTGAAAAATACTGCGTTATTGGTTAAAACTGACTTTTTCTTTAAATAATAATTGTTTCTATTTAAAAATATTTTTTGTAAAAATAGATACATAATATTACATGTTAGGGTTGGATGAATAAATTTTTTTCTAAGTTATAAATTTTTTATGGCTTTCAAAATAATCAAATACAAAATAGAGTCAAAATTGTCATAATTGAGTTTTTAAAACAAATACTATATTATTAATTGATATAATATTCCTAAAAATCTAGGATTCTTCCATAGGACATTTATATGATTATATATACTAATAATTAACCACTTTTTGTACTCTTGGAAGTTAAAAGTATGTTTATTAACCATATAATAAAAAAATACAAAGAGACATGGTAAATGTCTAACTATTTAACTAAGAGTTAAATCTAAAAGATAAGGTTAATATGGTGACCTAAAACTGTCTAAAAACAATTTTATGAAATTTTGTTGACCCATATTCACCTTATAGTCTAAATAATTCATTTTATATCCATTAGAAACCTAATATGATTTTATTATAAAATAATATTTCAACCGTTTCTTAAAGTGACCCTCACCTCTCTTATAAATGGACACTTCCCCTTCTCTTAATTTCACACCTCCAAAGACTTTTGACCCAGCCAAACCCAGCCCAAATAACCTCCAAAATTTACTCCCTTAATCATATAGTCCTTCCTTTGGTCATAATGACATCCTAAGGAATCCTTTTTGATCAAATAAAAATGAAGAACCCGAAGAAGATGTAAATATTTCATAACCTCTTTCATGTTCTTTTCTTCTTCCACTTCCACTTTCTTTATTGTTTCTATTATAAAATAATAAATAATGTATATTCTATATAATTTTATTTAGTTATAAAAATGGTAAAAAAATATTCATTATTCTATCCATCGTATGAATGACAATGTCACCATACATGCATACGTACGGCTTATCCTCTCCACGTCGTGGTGTAGTTTGTTTTTCAAACACTTCATTATTTGGATGGGTATAATAATGAGTATAACTGATATAAATAATAAATATAACATTATAATGATTCTGTATAAATGATATACCATCCAATAATATACTATTTCACAATCAATATGATGACATTGTCGCTCGTGCGTACGTACTGATTACCTTCTCCACGAAGGGGATGAGATTCGTTTCCCGTCGTAATCATTCAAGAATAATTTTCATTTTATTATTAAAAATAATGTTTATGAATATAATATAAATTTTTATATGAATCAAATACATCCTATCCATAAATAACATGGCTTACGTATCCAATCATATAATGGAAAACGGATCAGTTAACACCCAAAATGATGATACTACTAAAATATTATTAACATATAAATATTAAATAACCATATATGATATCATATTTATGTATTTTTTTCTTGTATGATTTAATAGAAATTATATTTATCTCTTATAAAGAAGGTTTTCATACCCACAACCAAGGATAAGTCAAGGTAAGGGTTAATTCTACAATCTCTTTACTTATCTAAGGTTGTTAATACAAAAGTATCTACTAAGACCTCTTTATCATCAACATCCGAGATTTCTTAAAAATGTGATACAAAATATTTTTACTATTTACTAGACTATGGTTTAATGTCATTTATATCCTTATTATATAATATATCTTTTTAAAGGAATCATTCTATCATTTTCCAAACAAGGTACTTTATGACCTTTTCGACAAAATTAAGGTAAGAATGACTTTTTTAACTTATATGGCTGGTGAAGCTATTTTCCACCATTATAACATTATTGAATCATCCCATACATGATTATTAGAATATTTTTGAAATACATGATTTCTTTTATAATTTTGTGACTTTTAAAAGGTTTCAAAATAGAAAGAGGTATTTCTTTAAAAAGTTATCATTTAATCTATGTCAACATATTTTGATGGATTTTAAACATGTCTAATTTTGATTTATTATGATCCAAATCTTCCATATTATATTGAAGGTTTTGAGGTAAGTTTGACTATGGATTATTTTTTTCTGTACCATTTATGGGTTATGTATTAAATATTTACATTTCGCATGCTATTTTTAATACTAATGTTCATGTTATGTTTGAAACGTTTCATATGAGGAATTCATTGGACTTAGTAAGTGATGGGTGGAGCCCGCAATAGCTCCTTGATGCATCGATAGGTCTCATGAGTCATACTAGTGTCCTGGAACAAGGCATTGAAAAAATCTTATTTGATGTATTGGTACAAGGCCTTGACTATGTGGTTATGAAGTCTGGCATTATGCATTCCATCATTATAAAAGTGCATATTGATATTGCATTTAGTTATTAGACTAGTAGAATATCCATGTGAATAAGTATATGGAATACTTATATTTTAACTTTTCCATATTATGTTAAAGTTTATGTTTAAAAGTATTTTGTTTTAGTCTTATACATTTCCTTAAATGTTTATTCTTATTTATGAAAATTTCTATTATATTTTTATCCTTACTAAGCATCAGATCTCACCCATTTCTATGTTTTATTTTTCCCAAGATGTGAAGAATTATTTTATGGTTGACCTACATTGATAGTCTATGGATATAAGTGTGTTGAAAATGGGACAAAATGTTGTGGATGTTTTTATTTCAAGATGTAATGTAAAACTTATTAATGTATCTAGTACTTCCAAGGCTACAAAACTAATCAGTTTTTCGGGATTTGATCTCTTGTGATCATGCCAATACTATTTAATAATACACCAACTCTAGGTAACAAGGGTCGGGGTGTTACAGTTGGTATCATATGGTGTTTATTTTAAACCATGGAAGCTAGATTTTGAAAAACGAAGATTGGAGAACATTACCCTAAGATATACATTAAGGATTTTTATAGAAGAACTTCATAGAATTCTTGTAATGTCAAGATTTTGTGAGTTTTCCAAGAAATATATCCATGTCTAGATACGAGAAGCTAGAGGCGGCTCTGACACAGATGTACCTAGGGGTAAAACCCAAAAACACAACTTTAAGCTAGACCGGAATGGGAACTGGTGCACGACAACGAGCATTGATGCACTCTTGGTTATGACACTCCCATGGGATACACATAGAATAATTCTCATTTTCATTTCAAACCATTATGAATAGCTTATGAGTATATACTTCCTAAAATTTTTTTTTTAGGATTATGGATTATATCCATAAACTATTCAATTTATGTAAACTGATTAAAAATTTTGGAATTATTTATTGTGATTCATAAACTAATCTAGTCTATGACATTTTTAGAAATGGATAGTGGAAGGAATGGAAACCATATCAATGCATGTAATCCATATATGGATTTCCCTCAAACTCAAAATAATTATAGTGGAGCTGGTAAAGAAACTAGTGAAGATCAGATTATCAAAATAATAGGAAAACACACCTAGGTTACGAATAATAAGCTTACCTGTATGGAGCACCCTGATCCACAACACGATGGATCAATGTTAGACCGCTTCATGAGACACCAACCTCCAACTTTCAATGGGAGTAAAAATCCATTAGTAGCAGAGTAATAGACAAATTCCATTGAGAAAATATTTCATTCCTTGGGGTGTATGGAAAGGGAAAAAGTCATCATGGAACTTTATTGCCTCACGGGAGGTGTAGATCAATGGTGGTCATTAATCCAAAACAAAATGGAAGAAAATGAAGTATAAAATATGGAATGGAGGGAGTTTAAAGATATTTTCTTAGTAAAATGATTTCCTCATGACCATTGAGTGGATATGGAAAGGCAATTTTTGAGTCCGAGATAGAAGGAGGATGAGAATGTCACAAAGTATGAGGCTAACTTTACAAGGTTAGCAAGGCATGCTGCGTATTATATATGTATCCAAATAAGTAAGATTCATTGATTCATTGATCGGTTAAAACCATTTATCCATCAAGCTTTAGCCTCACAATCCATCCTATCATACCAATATGTTGTCTCAGGTGCAGTAAAGACAAAAAAAGAATTCTCTAAGTCTTACAACTTCAAAACAAAGCAAGATAAAAGAGATCTATTGAAAACTATGGAAATGTGAATAAGGATAAGAAGGGAAAAGTAGAATATCTATCCTATGTTAAATGTGGGAAGAAACACCCCGGTACTTGCCTGAAGGGAATGGGAGTCGATTACAAGTGTGGTGAATAAAGCCACCAAGATCATGATTTCAAGGGGAATAAAGAGGTTTTCAATGTTGAAAGCTACAATTGTAGAGAAAAGGGGTATTATATAAATGAATTTCCAAGGCGCCAAAGGATCTTAGCTCAGAGAAGGCCGAAGGGAGAAAGGCCAAGCTTATGTGATCACAACTGTTGAGGTTGATGCTCCAAAAGACATGGTGGTAGGTAATTCAATGGTTTCCTCGGGTTTAGAAAATGATTTATTTAATTCTGGATCATCACATTGATTCATATATTCCCTGTTGTCTACGAAAAATAGATATTTTCTATTTGACATAAAAAGGGTGTTGTCAGTCAAAACACCTAAGGGAAGTATCATCGCATCAAAGTTTTGTGAATCAGTTCCCATTGGGGAATATAAATGTTCTTTATCTTCTGATCTCATCATCATACCAATGATTGAATTTTACAAAATCCTTTAAATGGATTGGCTTTCAGACCATGATTCAAAAAAATTTATACAAAGGAGGAGGTTTCAATTTTCGATGATTTTAAGGAGTACCTTATCTTTAGAGCAGAAACATCACCACAGTATTCTTATCTAGATTCACCCCCTATAGCTCTACTAAACACAGTTATTTGGGAGGAGTAGAATGAAATAACTATGTGTGAGGAAAATAATGTTCGAGTAGATGACACAACTATTGTGCAATAATATGTTGATGTGAATCTAGATGATTCACTTGGACATCCTCCAGAATGTGAAATTGAGTTTCACATTAATTTAATTGTTTGTTCAATGCCCATATCGAAGACCCCTTATAGAATGGAAACTAGGGAATTAGTGGAACTAAAGAAACAACTAGAAGAATTGTTTAATAAGGGATTTATTCTCCCTAGTGTTTCTCCATGGGGAGCCCCTATCCTTTTTGTTAAGAAGAATGATGGATCTATGAGGTTGTTCATTGACTATAGTGAGATAAATGCTATAACAATAAAGAACAAGTATTACCTACCTCACATTGATGGTTTATTCAACCAACTTCAAGGAGCCCAATATTTTTCAATGATTGACCTTCGATCTGTATATCATCAGCTGTGCATGAATAAAGAAGACATTCTGAAAACAACATTTCAAACTAGGTACAGGCATTACGAGTTTATAGTAATGCCATTGGGATGGACTAATGCCACCTCTGTCTTCATGGACCTAATGAATATATTTTTCAAGGAATATTTTCATGACTTTGTAGTGGTATTTATTTATGATATATTGGTATACTCCAAAAACTATGAAGACCATGAAAATCACTTGAGCATCATTCTAAAGACTCTTAGAAGAAATGAATTATATGGGAAATTTGGCAAGTGTGAATTCTGGATCCATGAGATTTATTTTCTTGTCCATATTGTCTATAAGGATGGAATCTATATTGATCTTTCAAAGACCAAGGAAATCCAAGAATGGGCGGCACCAATGAGTATAACTAAGGTACACCATTTTTTTGGTTTAGCAGGTTATTATTGGAATTTTTAAGGGATTTTTTCACGATGGTCTGACCCACTAACCAAGCTCACTCATAAAGGGTTTAAATCTATTTGAAAAAAAAAGAGTGTGAAGAATGTTTTCCTGAACTGAAGTGATGATTTTTTAATGCTTCTATCTTGATTCTACTATCAGGTAACGATGGGTTTGTTATTTATAGTGATGCTTCAAAGAAAGGACTTGGTTGTGTCCTTATGAAAAATGATTGGGTTATTGTCTATACATCATGACAGCTAAAAAATCATGAGCAAAACTATCCCACTCATGGTCTTGAGTTAGTAGCTGTAATCTTTCCTCCGAAAATATGGAGATGCTATACTATGGTGAAAAATGTGAGATTTATACTGATCACTAGAGTTTGAATTATATTTTCTCACAGAAAGAACTCAACATGAAGAAAATACGATGGCTTAAAATACTCAAGGATTATGATTTCACTATAAATTACCACCCGGTGAAGGAAAATAAGGTGGCAGATTCTTTGAATATAAAGGATCATGGAGTTTTGAACAAGATGGGAGTTGAAAGGGATCCTACTTTCATGGTTCTAGTAATGATGGATATGGGAATAACCATCGAAGGTGAAACCTCAATACCTTTTAAAATGGTTTCCAATACATCTTTACAAGAATGGATAAAGAGGCCTCAGACAAGTGATGAGGAGTTTCAAAAGAATATTGTAGTTGTGAATGACAGTAGATTATGTGCCTTTATACGTGAAGATGGGATATTGGAATTTGGGAAGAGACATTGTGTTCCTAACATACCTGATCTAAAAATGGAATTGTTGGATGATGTTCATAGCTAAAATTTCTCTATACACCCTAGGAGAACCAAGATGTATAGAGATTTGAAGGAACATTTTTTGTGGGACCACATGAAGAGGGAGATTGCTGATTTTGTGTTAAGATTTATGGTTTGTCAATAAGTGAATGTTGGAAGGCAATAGCCTGAAGTTGTCATGAAACCTCTTCCCATACATTAGTGGAAATGGGATAATTTTTTGATGGACATTGTCAGGGGGATACTGTAATGCCCCAACCCCATTTAGCCAGAGTTAGTGCATTATTACATAACATTGGCATTATCACAAAAGATCAAGTCTTGAAAGACCGTTTAGTTTAGTAGCCTTGGTAGTATAAGATACATTCATATGGTTCACATTACATCATAACATGACAAACTACAAAAAAAAATTCTTTCCATAGTCCACACTCGTATCCCATAAGACTATCCATGTAGGTCAGTCATAAAATACTTCTTTGCATCTGGGGAAAAATAAAACATAGAAAGGTGAGAACTCAGATGCCCAGTAAGGATAACTATATAGCATAAACTTTTATAAATAAGCATAAAGATTTAATTCAATGTATAAGACTAAAGAAAAAGCCTTTTAAACATGAATTTCTGTATAATATGGAAAAGATAAAATAAAATAATTCCATTTACTTACTCACATGTATATTCTACTAGTCGAATAATCACATGCAATATCAATATCCACTTTCATAATGATGGAATGCATAATGCCAGACTTTCATAACCACATAGTCATGGCCTGGTGCGAAGACTACAAATAAGATCTTTTCAAGGCCTTATTCCAAGGCACTAGTTTGTCTCATGATACCCACTGATGCATCGAGGAGGTATAGCAGGCTCCACTCAAAATATACTAAGTCCAATGCATTATTCATATGATAAGGTTTAGACATAACATAAATATTCGTATTAAAACAAGCCTTTGAAATGTCAATACATTATCTATAAACCATGAATGGTATAAAAATAACACATACATGGTAAAACATATCAAAAAACCTTCAATACAATATGGAAGTTTTGTATCATAATAAATAAACTTCAAATAAACATAAAAACCATCAAAGGATGTTGACATAGATCAAATCAAAACATTTTTGAGAGAAATATCTTTTTTCTATTTTGAAATCATTTAAAATTCATATAATTATAAAATAAAACATTTATTTTTGGAAATATTTTTATGAGATTGTAAGGGAAACTTTTATGATCTTATAACGGCAGAAAATAGACGCACCCGTTGTATAAGTTAAAAAAAGACATTTTTACCTTAATTTTGCCGAAAAGGTTATAAAGGACCATGTTTGGAAATAGACAGAAATATTCCTTTATAAACATATTATAAAAATTCAAAAAATGGTATAAATGACTTTAACTCAAAGTCTATAAAATAGAAAAAAAAATTGAAATATATTTTTAAGATACATGGATGTGGATGATAAAGAGGTCTCAGTAGATACTTACGTAAAAACAACCTCAAATAATAAAGTGATTGTAAAATTTACTCTTACCATATACTTTTTCATGGTCTAGGGTAGGTTAACCTCCTGTATAATGGTGAGTTTTTTTATTAAATTATACAAGAATCATATACATTAATATGATATCATATATGATCTTTTAACATTTCTTTGTTAATAATATCTTAGTATTATCGTCATTTTGGGTGTCAACTGATTCGTTTTCTTTATATGATATTTACGAAAGTAATGTTTGTTATGGATAAGATGTATCTTATTCATATTTATAATTATATTAAGTATTTAAACATTATTTTTAATCATCTTAAGAAAATTAGTCTTGAATGGATATGATGGGGAATGAATCGCATCCCGTTCGTGGCGACGGTAATCCGTACGTACGTACGAGCGACAATATCATTATTTTGATATTAAAATAATATATAATTAGATGGTATATCATATATAAAGAATAATTATCATGATATATCTCTTATTTTCAACAATTACACATCATTATTATACTCATCCAAATAATAATTTATGTAATAACAATTACAGCACGACGTGGAGACGGTAAGCTGTACATACGCACGTATGGTGACATGTCATTCAATGGATGGATAGAATAATGAATTTGGTTGTATTATATTTATAATAACATAATATTATATATAAGATTCTAGAGTTATTAATTTATAATGGAAACAACAATGAAAAGGGAAGTGGAAGAAGAAAGGAACTTGAAAGATGTGATGAACTATTTACCTCTTCCTCTGGTACTTATTATTGATTTGATCAAAATAGATCCTTATGATGGCCTTTTGACTAATGGATGGAATATAGGATGAACGGAAGATAGTTGATATGGTATTTTAGTAGAGTTTGGCCGAGACAAATGGCTTTGATGGTGTGAATTAGAGAGAAGATGGAATGTCCTTTTATAAGATGGGTGAGGGGCACCATAGGAAAAACTATAAATATTATTTTATAATAAAATATTTTTCGGTTTCTAATGTCTAAAAAAATTATTTAAGGGATAAGTCGGGGATGGGTCAAAACCACTCAAACATAGGTTTTATATAGGTTTGGGGCACTATATTGACTTTATCTTTTAGATTTAACTCTTAGATAAATAGTTTGACATTTACCATGTCTCTTTGTTTTTTTATATTATATGGTTAATAAACATACTATATACTTCTAATCGAACTCCAAGTGGTCCATTAATGATACATCTATCATTATATATGTCTCTTGGCTGAACCGTGTATTTTTAGGAATAGAATATCAATTAATAATATAATACATGTTTTAAAACTCTTTTATGTTAACTATAACACTATTTGGTATTTTGTTTTTTCAAAATTCATAACCGCATTATTACATCGAAAACAATTCATCTAACCAACCATAATATGTCTTATTAACCTATAAAATTAGTGGAATTCATAAAAAGTCTCATATTACAGTTATTTTGATATTTATAGTATCAATTATGTTAATATTTCAATAATGAGGTAATTACTGCATCATCATTATTTCTTTAATAAATTAAATTATATAATCTATACAAAATATAAATAATATACCATTATGTCGAAAATATTTTTATCTTTCTAATGAATATTTATATTCAAATTTATCTTATGTGTAATCCTATATTAAAAATGGTTTAGTTATTAAACATTGAATTTAACACTTTTAACACTTCTTTGAGTTAAATAATAATAAATATCCTAATATAATCCATGTTGACGTAAATGATTAAATTTTATTCCAAAGGTTTTTTTTTGGTTGAATTACACTTATACACTAGAATTTGGACATGTGTCAGGGTAATAATAATACCATTTTTACCTTTAATTACCCTATTTACATTTAACCGTGGTAAATAAAAGTCAATAGTTACTATTCAACAAAAATTATTTTTATCTTATTGAACCATATTATACTTACTGATATCAACCATTTCTCTGCGATTTTTTAAATTCAATTCATATAAGTTGTAAAATTATGTTTTATGCAAATTTTCAAATGCTCCTAGAAGGTGGGTAGAAGACGGTAAAAATTCCATAAAATTTTTAAATATCTAAAATTATTATAAACTAACTCCAATGAATTACATTGAACATATATAGGTTTTATGTATCTATTTCGACCTAAAATAAATTTAAATAATATAAATAATTATTTAAATAAAAATTCAGTTTTAAACTATATCTTAGTGTCTTTCACTATTCATCAGAAATTGAAAGTTTTCAGAAAAATACCATAATTCACCCTCAGCTAATTTCGAAATTCTGAACACAAAAATGAAGTCCATTTTGAAAGATAAAATTTATAAAATTTTAAAAAATGGGTATTACTATTCATAACGGCTAGTTTGATTGGTTGTGGTGTGTTAGGACTCGAAGTTGCGTACAACACATGCGGTTATATTATTCAAAGAGAAGCGTACCCTGGATGCTTGGTGTGTAACATTCTACACTCCTTCAAATAATTTCGTCCTCAATATTTCAAGAATATTACTACATAAAAAGACTCGGGTGTTTCTTCATCATATGTTTTTTGGGTTCCCACGTTTCCTCTTCCACCTTATGGTTTCTCCATAGAACATTTTCCAGACGATTCGTCTGGTTTCTCAGCACTTGTTCTCTTGTATCGAGAACCATGACATGCTCTTCGCAATAAGACAGATTGGGTTCCAGTTCTAATTCCTCATAGGAGAGTAAATGTGTTGGGTCAGCCATTTATTTTCTCAACAGTGATACGTGGAACACATCGTGGAATTTGGAGAGACAAGGCGGTATTTCTAAACGGTAAGCTATATCCCCAATTCATTCTAGAATTTTGAATGGTCCGATGTACCTGGGACTCAACTTTCCCATCATACCGAAATGTATAACACCCTTCCATGGATATAACTTCAAGAAAACATGATCTTCTACCTGAAATTCAAAATCATTCCTTCGGTTATCGGTATTGATCATCTGCCTACTTTGAGCTGCTTTGATGTGGTTTTCAATTACATTCACCTTTTCCATCATTTCCTCCACCATTTCAGGGCCTACCAGTTTTCTTTCACCAACATCATCTCAACAGGTTGGTGCATGAAATCAGTTTCCGTATAACGCTTCATATAGTCCCTTCTGAATATTTGAATGGAAGCTATTGTTATAGGAAAATTCTACCAGAGGTGAATATTGATCCCACATACATTGAAAGTCATGTGAGAATAATCTCAACATGTCTTCTAAGGTTTGAATAGTCCATTATGATTTTCCATCAGTCTGGGGGTGGTAGGCAGTGCTCAAACGAAGTTCCGTATCGAGGGCCTTCTAATGACCTTTCCATAATCCGGATGTAAAATGTGGATCACAATCAGAATCAATCGATGGTTGTACTTCAAGAAGTCTCACAACTTAATTAATATATATCCTTGCTAGACGCTCAAGTGTTAAATCTTCTCTTATAGCAAGAAAATGTGATGACATGGTAGGATGATCAACAATGACCCATATTACATCGTTCTTTCTAGGAGTCTCAAGTAGTGCCATGACATTGTCTATCATAATATTATCCCTTTTCCACTTAGGTATGGGAAGAGATTTCATGACTCCTCCAGGTTGTTGCCTTCCAGCTTTCACATGTTATAAAACCATACATCTTGACACAAAATCAGAAATCTCCCTCTTCATGTTGTCCCACAAAAAATGTTCCTTCAAACATCTATACATTTTGGTGCTCTTATAGTCTATAGAGAAATTGGAGCTATGAGAATCATCTAAAAATTCCCTTTTCAGATCAGGTATATCGGGAATACAATGTCTCTTACCAAATATCAATATTCCATATACATATATGAATCCACTCAATATCCCATCATTCACAGCTTTAATATTCTTTTGAAACTTTTCATCACCGGTCTAATAACTCTTTATCCATTCTAGCAAATATTGTTTGGAAACCATTTGAAAAAGTATTGATGTTTCACCTTCCATGGTGATTCCAATATTCATCATTACTAGATCTATATATATAGAATCCTTTTCAACTCTCATTTTGTTCAAAACTCCTTGATCCTTTCTACTCAAAGCATCTTCCACCTTCTTTGCCTTCCACAGGTGGTAGTGTATAGTGAAATCATAATCCTTGAGTAGTTCATGCCATCACCTTTGACTCATATTGAGCTCTTTTTGTGAGAAAATATACTTCAAACTCTTGTGATCAGTATATATCTCTCATTTTCACCATAGAGATAGTGTCTCCAAATCATCAAAGCAAATATGACACCTTCTAACTCAACATCATGAGTAGGATAGTTTTGCTCATAAATTTTTATCTATCGGGATGAATCAGAAATAACCCTATCATTCTATATTAGGACATAACCAAAATCTTTCTTTGAAGCATCACTATTAGTAACAAACACATCATTCCCTGATAGTAAAGTCAATATAGAAGCATTGAATAATCTATTCTTCTGTAATTCAAAAAAATCTTCACATTATTTTGTCCAAAAACAGTTAACCCCTTTACCTGTGAGCTTGGTTAATTGGTTAGCCAATCGGGAAAATTCTGGATGAAATGCCGATAATAACCTGCTATACCAATAAAAATGTGTACCTCTGTTATACTTGTCGGTGCTGGAAATTCTTGGATTTCCTTGGTTATTGAGGGATACCTATA
The DNA here is from genome assembly GCA_963277665.1 of Viscum album. Taxonomy (NCBI): domain Eukaryota; kingdom Viridiplantae; phylum Streptophyta; class Magnoliopsida; order Santalales; family Viscaceae; genus Viscum; species Viscum album. Next base: position 281,980,106 of record OY728153.1, on the reverse strand, counting down.
GATTCCATCCTTAGAGACAATAAGGCCAAGAAAATAAATCTCTTGAAGCCATAATTCACAGTTGCTAAACATCCCATATAATTCACGTCTTCTAATATTCATCAAGATAATACACATTTGATTTTCATGATCTTAGTAGATTTTGGAGTATAACAAGATATCATCAATAAATACCACTACACGGTCTTCAGGATATTCCTTGAAAACTCTATTCATTATATCCATGAAAACGGAGGGTCCATTAGTCAATCACAAAGCCATTACAGTCAACTTGTAATGCCCATACCTGGTTCGAAATTTTGTTATTGGAATTCCTTCCTTCTTTACATACAACTGATGATATCCCGATCAAAGGTCAATCTTTGAGAAGTATTAAGCACCATGAAGATGGTCAAATAAATCATCAATGCGAGGTAGGGGATACTTTTTTTCTTGTAATAGCATTGATCTCTCTATAGTCGATGCACAACCTCATAGATCCATATTTCTTCTTAACAAAAAGAAAATGGGCTCCCCATGGAGAAACACTTGAGAAAATAAATCCATTATTACTCAATTACTGTAGTTGCTTCATTAGTTCCACTAATTCCACTATAGTCATTCTATAAGCGGTCTTTGATATGGGCCTTGAAACAAGAATTAAATCAATGGAAAACTTAGTTTCCCATTCAAGAGGATATCCAGGTAAATCTTCTAGAAAAACATCAAAATATTCTTTCAGAATAGGTACATCCACTATTTTAACATTCCTTTCCTCACCCACAGTTATTTTATTCTCTTCCTCCAAAAATTTTAATTTAGTTGAGCTACTAGGGGTGGATCAAGATAAGAATCAGGTGGTGGTGATTCTGCTCTAATGATAAGACGTTCTTTATCATCGTCACCAAAAATCGTAACCTCTTTAATCTTACAATAAATTTTTTTATCATGGTCCGAAAGTCAATCAATACCATGGATTGTATCAAATTAAATCATGGGTATGACGATGAGATCAGTTAGATAAAGAACATTTATATGCCCTAATGGGAACTGATTCATAAAACTTTTTTGTGATGATACATCCCTTAAGATTTTTGACTGACAACTCCCTTGTTAAATAAATTTGGAAATATCTAATTTTCTTAGAAAACTGTGTAGATATGAAACAATGTGATGATCCAGAATCAAATAATGCATTTTCTAAACAGGAGGAAACAATTAAATTACCACCCACCACGTCTTTTAGAGCGTCAACCTCAGTAGTAGTGATATAATAAGCTTGGCCTGGATCCCTTGTCCTTTTCTGAGATAAGATTCCTTGACTCTAACTAAATTCATTCAAATAATTCCCTATTTATATACAATTGTAGAATTCAACATTGGCAACCTCTTTCTTACGCTTGCAATCACGAGCATGGTGGCCTTTTTCACCACACTTGTAACAGACTCTCATTCTCATCAGGAACGTACTGGGGTGCTTTATCCAACATTTACTGCAGGATGGATATTCAACTTTTTTCTTCCTCCCCTTATTTCAATTTCTAGAGTGTTCAGCAGATCTCTTCTTCCCTTGCTTCGCTTTAAAGTCGTAAGACTTAGAGAATCTTTTTCTATCTTGATAGCACATGAGACATTATATTCATATGACAAGAAGGATTGTGAGACTAATCCTCGACAGAGAAATGGTTTTACCCCATCAAAGAAATGACCAATAGTACTTTTTGGGTTACATATATAATCTTTTGCATGCCTCTCTAATGTTGTAAACTTAGCTTCATACATTGCGACATTCTCAACCTCCTTTTGCCTCAGACTCAAGAATTTTCCATTCCAATTTTCTCGATGGTAACGATGAAAGTATTTTTCTATGAAATTTTATTTATACTCCCTCTATTCCATTTTTGATACTTCATCATATTCCTTTGTGTTTTGAATCAATGACCACCATTTATCAGCATCTCCTGTGAGGTGGTAAACTGTCATGAATTTTTTTTCCTTTTCACTACCCCCAAGGCATGGAATATTTTCTCTAAGGGATTTATCCATTTCTCAGCTACTAATGGATTTGTACTCCCATTTAATGTTGCTGGTTTTTGCCTCATGAAGTGATCCAACATTGCTCCTCCACGTTGTGGATCAGGGTGATCCATATGAGTAAGGTTATTATTCATATCCTGAGTGAGTTGTCCTAATATAGTGATAAGATGATTAGCACCCATTGCATCACCACCTCCACTATACTTATCTTGAGTAGGAGGGAAATCCCTATATGAAGTGTGTGCATTGATACGGTTTCCATTACATCCGCTAGGTGCCATTTCTAAACAATTGAATAAACTAGATTAGTTTATGAATCGAAATACATAATTTCAAACTTGTAAAACACTTAACATAAATTGAACAGTTTATGGATATAATCTATAATCATAAAAATGTTTTCTCTGAGGGAGTATGTACTCATAAACCATTCATAATTGTTTGTAATGAAAATGAGAATTATCCTAAGCATATCCCCTGGGAGTGTCATAACAAAGAGTGCCGCAAGGCCCGTTGTCAGGCACCAGTTTCCATTAGAATCTAACTCAAAGTGGTGTTTTTGGGTTTTACCCCTAGGTACAACTATGCCAGAGCCGCCTCTACCAGCTCTTATCAAGACAGGGATTTATTTCTTGGAAAACTCACAAAATCTCTACAATACCAAAATTATAAGATTCTATTCTATACTAATCCTAAATGTTTGTCTTATGTTATTGTTCTATAATAAGAGTTTTCTAAATCTAGTTTCCATGTACGTACTAAACTTCCTTTTATACCTACTATAACGCCGGACCCTAGTAACCTAGTTTCCGTGCATTATTACATATCATTGGCATGATCACAAAAGATCATGTCTCGAAAGACCGATTAGATTAGTAGCCTTGGAAGTACTAGATACATTCATAAGGTTTACATTACATCATAAAATGAAAAACTACAACAACATTGTTTCCATAGACCACACACATATCCCCTCAGACTATCCCTACATGTAAGTCATAAAATACTTCTTTTCATCCTGGGAAAAATAAAACATATAATGGGGTGAGCTCAGATACCCAGTAAGGATAACAATATAGCAGAAACATTCAGAAATAAGCGAAAACATTTACGGCAATGTATTAGACTAAAAAAGGCTTCTAAAATTGAACTTCAACATAATATGAAAAAGATAAAACCAGATAATTCCATTTACTTAATCACATGGATATTCTACTAGTTGAATAATCACATACAATATCAATAGCCACATTCATAATAATGGAATGCATAATGCACACTTTCATTGCCACATAGTCAAGGCCTTGTGCGAAGACTAAAAATAAAATTTTGCCAAGGTCATCTGGAAAGACACTAGTTTGTCTCATGAGACCTACTGATACATCTAGGAGCTATAGCGGGCTCCACCCAACACATTCTAAGTCCAATACATTCCTTATATGAAAAGGATTAAACATAAAATAAACATTCGTATTAAAATTGGCATATGATATGTCAATACATTATCCATAAACCATGAATGGTATAAAAATAACACATCCACAGTAAAACATATCAAAAAACCTTCAATACAATATGGATGTTTTTTATCATAATAAATCAACATCAAATAAACTTAAAATCCATCAAAGGATGTTGACAAAGAGGAAATCAAAACATTTTTTTGAGAAGTGTCTTTTAATATTTTGAAATCATTTAAAATTAATATAATTATGAAAGAAAACATTTTTTGGGAATCTTATTATGAGCTTGTAAGGGAAACTTTGATGATGTTATAATGGAATAAAATAGACGCACTTTCCATATAAGTTAAAAAAGCCATTCTTTCCTTAATTTTGTCGAAAAGTTTATAAAGAACATTGTTTGGAAAATGACGGAAAGATTCCATTATAAGCATAATATAAAAAGTCAAACAACGGTATAAATGACTTTAACCTATAGTCTATAATATATTACGAATGTTTTGAAATATTTTTTTAAGAGACATGGATGTGGATGATAAAGAGGTCCCGGTAGATACTTACGTAAAAATAACATCAGATAATAAAGAGATTGTTAAATTAACCCTCACCTTGTACATTACATTGTCTCATGGTAGGTTAACCTCCTGTATAATGGTAAAATAATAGCTATAAAATTATACAAGAATCATATACATTAATATGATATCATATATGATCTTTTAACACTGATTTGTTAATAATATCTTAGTATTATCATCATTTTGGGTGTTAACTAATTCGTTTTCCATTATATGATTTGTTACAATGTTTGTTATGGATAGGATGTATCTTATTATAATTCAGAATAATATTAAGTCTTTAAAAATTATTTTTAATCATCTAATGAATGTTATTCATCATTGGATACGGTGGGGAATGAATCTCATCGTGTACATGGATATGGTAATCTGTACGTATGCACGAGGGACAATATCATTCTTTTCATATTAAAATAATATATAATTGGATGTTATATCATATATAAATAATCATTATCATGTTATATTTATTCTTTACATAAATTAAACATCATTATTATACCCATCCGAATAATAATGTATTGGATAACAATTACACCATGACGTGGAGACAGTATGCCATACGTACACACATATAGTGACATGTCATTAAAAGGATGGATAGAGTAATGAATTTAGTTGTAAAATATTTAAAATAACATCATAGTATATAGAATATACTCTATTTATTATTTTATAATGGAAACAACAAAGAAAAGTGAAGTGGAAGAAGAAAGGAACTTGAAAGGGGTGATGAAATATTTACCTCTTTTTTAGGATATTTCTTTTTATTTGATCAAACGAACTCCCTAAGAAGGCTTTCCTACTAAAGTAAGTATTCTAGGATGAAGGTAGGATAATTTAGAGGGAATTTGGGTAGAGTTTGGCTGATATAAATGGCTTTAAAGGTTTTAATTAGAGAGAAGGTGGAGTGCCCTTTTTTAAGAGGTGTGAGGGGAACCTTAGGAAAAGCTAGAAATATTATTTGATAATAAAATAGTTTTTGGGCTTTAATGGATCCAAAATCTATTAATTAAAGGATACGGTGGGTAGGGGTCTAAATCCACTATACCAATAGGTTTTAGAAAGGTTTGGGTCACTATATATACTTTATCGTTTAGATTTAACTCTTAGTTAAATAGTTTGACATTTACTATGTCTCTTTTATTTTTATATTATATGGTTAATAAACAAACTATATAATTTATAGTTAAGTACAAGTGGTTCATTAATGATACACCTCTAATTATATAAGTCTTTTGGACAAACCTTAGATTTTTAGGAATAGAATATCAATTAATAATATAATATTTGTTTTAAAACCTCTTTTATGTCAATTCTAACACTATATGGTATGTTGTTTTTTCTAAACACATAACATCATTATTACTTCGAAATGAATTAATCTAAACAACCCCGATATGTCATACTAACCTATAAAATTAGTGGAATTCATAAAATATCTCAAATTACATTTATTTTGATATTTATAGTATCAATTATTTTAATATTTCATTAATTAGTTAATTACTGCATCCTCATTATGTCATTAATAAATTTAATTATTTAATGTATAAAAATATAAATAAACTACAATTATGTAGGAAATATTTTTATATTTCTAATTAATAATTATATTCAAATTTATCTTATGTGTAACCCTATATTAAAAATGGTTTAGTTATTAAACATTGAATTTAACACTATTAACTCTTCTTTGAATTAAATAATAATAAATGTCCTAATCGAATCCATGTAGACATAAATGAACATATTTTATTCCTATGGTTGTTTTTGGTCGAATTAAATTTATCCAATAGTATAAGGACATTTGTTATGGTAATAATAATATCATTTGATCCTTTAATTATCTTATTTACTTTTAACCGTGGTAAATAAGAGCCAAAAGATACGATTCACCAAAAATTATTATTATCTTACTGAACCAAAATATACATACTGATATCAACCATGTCTCATATTTTTTAAATTAAATTCATAGAATTGGTAATATGTAACACCCCAATACTTCATAGTGTGTACTTCTTCAAGACAATTCAATAACTTGCACTACAAGTAACACCGATTTCAAGCGCACCATGACTTACCAAAACAGTCGTTCAAAAGAGGTTATGAATAGTATTAACTAAATTTTGAACCTTATATAATACTTATAATTTTAGAATCCATATTATGAGTTTCTTAGACATAATGTACGAACAAATTCTTTTTTTCAGATAAAAGAAGTATTTTTCAAAAATGCACTTTTACCAACATTAATAGTGAACCCTTTTTAAATCCAATATTTAAACTTTTAAATATTTAATTTGACTAAATAAATTTATTCTTTATAATGATGACATAAAATAATTTATAATCTAACACCCCAAGCTTCCATGGTACGCTTCTCTTTGAATAATACATTAGTGTGTGTTGTACAAAACTTCGAGTTCTAACACACACCACAACCGATAAAACTAGCCGTCATGAATAGTAATACCTAATTTTTGAAATTATATATATTTTATATTCAAAAATGGAATTTATTTTTGGATTTGGAATATCAAATTTAGCCTAAGGTGAAATTTTGGTACTTTTCGGATAACTTTAATATTTTGATGAATAGTGAAAATTACTAAATTTTAATTAAAAACAACTTTTTCAATCAAAATAATTAATAGTGATAAATTATGAATTTTAGAGGTTTTAAAGTATATTTAGAATATATTTTTACCATTCAATACAATTTTTTTCATTGGACATAATTTTACAATTAAACCGGACATAAACAAGTGTCAATCTTTTGACAGTTATTATCTCTTAAAAAGAGGCTTTTTGTTTTAACAACGGGAATTAATTTTAAATTAATTTCTGCCACTTCTGTGTTTTGAATTTGGAAAAATGGATTCCATATTTGGAATCAGGATGTTCAAATTGTGTAAATAGGTGACTTTTATTTTTAGACATTTTGATTAATTACTTCGGTAAATATTTTATTTACCATGGTTAAGGGTAAATCCGGTAAAAAAGGGTTAAAAAATAATATTATAATAATACTAAGTTACCCTAAAACGTGTGCTGGCCTTATTTGTGATACATTTTCGACCATCGGCATCTTTCGGTCGATTTTGGGACCCCATGTATCCACTTGTTGGTGATAGGGACACGCTATTTTAATTAAGATAAAATTAATACAAAAATGACACAGGCATATATCTTTTAGAAAGAAAAAATTTACATAGGGTTAAATATGTTTTATTTTCGACTATAAATATTCATTAAAAAGATAAAACGATTTCCTACATAATGATATTTTATATATAATTTTTAGACATTAAATAATTTAATTTATTTATGACACAATGATGATGCATTAATTACCATAATAGTGAACATTTAAAATAATTGATATTATAAATTCCCAAATAAATTTAATTTGACCCTTTTAATGAATTGAAATAATTTTATAGGATAAAATTACATATTATAAGTGATTTAATTAAATATTTTTGAATTAATCATTATGTTATGAGTTTAACAAAAATCAACTATTGAATAGTGTCAAAATTAACATAAAAGAGTTTTTAAAACAAATATTATATTACTAATTGATTTTAAATTCATAAAAATCTAAGGTTCGGCCAAGAGACTTATATAATGATATGTGTATCATTAATGGACCACTTGGTGGTCACTTGGATGTATATAGTATGTTTAATAACTATATAATATAAAAATATAAAGTGACATGGTAAATGTCAAACTAATTAACTAAGAGTTAAAACTTAAAGATAAGGCTAATATAGTAACCCAAACCTGTCTAACATCTATTGGTTGAATGGATTTCTACCTATCCCCACCTTAAAAGTTAAATAATCAACTTTGCATCCATTATAAATCGAATATTAATTTATTATAAATTAATATTTCTAGCTTTTCCAAAGGTGCCCCTCACCCCTCTTATAAAAGGGAACTCCTCCTTCTCATTTCATCACACCTTCATAGCCTTTTGGTTTAGCCAAACTCTACCAAAATACTCTCCAAACTACCCTCACTACAACCTTGAGGAATTAGTTTGATCAGAAAGCCAACCTAAGGAGCCCTTTTGATCAAATCAAAAGGAAGAACCCGAAGAAGGGGTAATGATTTCACCACCGTTTTCAAGTTCCTTTCTTCTTCCACATCTTCTTCCATTGTTGTTACCATTCTAAAATAATAACTCCAGTATCATATATATACTATGATGTTATTATAAATATGGTACAACCATATTCACTATTCTATCCATCCTTTGAATAACATGTCACCATACGTGCGTACGTACGACTTACCGTCTCCACGTCGTGGTGTACTTTTTATTCAATAAATTATTTTTTGGATGGATATAATAATGATGTGTAACTCATGTAAATAATAAATATAAAATTATAATGATTCTGTATATATGATATATCATCCAATTATATTTTATTTTAATATCAAAAGAATGATATTATCGCTCGTGCGTACGTACGGACTACCGTCTCCACGAACGCGATGAGATTCATTCTCCATCGTATCCATTAAAGTATAATTCTCATTTTATTATTATTAATAGTATCTAAGGACTTGATATCATTCTGGATATGATTAATATACAACCTATCTATTACAAACATGGCTTGCGTAACAAAACATATAAATGAAAACGAGTAAGTTAGCACCCGAAACGACTATAATTCTAAGATATTATTAACAAAGCAATGTTAAAAGATCATATATGAAATAATATTAATGTATATGATTATTGAATAATTTAATAACAAATTTTTCACCATTATAAAAGATTTTAACCTACCCCAACCAAGGAAAAGTACACGGTAAGGTTTTATTTCGCAATCTCTTCATTATCCGAGGTTTTTATACGTAATAATCTACTGGGATCTCTTTATCATCCACATCCACGTTTCTTAAAAATGAATTTCAAAAAATTTGTACTATTTACTAGAATATGTGTTAAAGTCATTTATACCCTTGTTTGACTTTTTATAAGAGGTTTATAAAGTAATCTTTCCGTCATTTTCCAAACAAGGTGCTTTTTAACCATTTCGACAAAATTAAGGTAAGAATGCTTTTTTAACTTATACGGTGTGTGCGAGTATTTACCGTCATTATAAAATTGTCAATGATTCCCTTACATTCATACAAAGATATTTTCAAAGTAAATGTTTTATTTTATAATTATGTGACTTTTAAATGATTTCAAAATGAATATTTTAAGAATTTCATAAAGGTACTCTTTATCAAAATTAGAATTTTAAATGTTTTAAAGATTTATCTTTCTAAATATTTTTAATTAATGTCCATGTCTTCAAAATGGTTTTTAAGGATTTATTTATATGGACATGAATGTTTTTAAAATTTTAATTCCTTTCAAAAGTTTCAAAGTGTTATGGGACACTTTGATTCAAAAATCTCTTCTTAATTACTTCCTTTCTAAATGTGTGACTTTTAAATGATTTCAAAAAAAGAGATATTTCTCTCAAATAGTTTTGATTTCATCTATGTCAACATCCTTTGATGAATTTATGATTATATGAAGTTGATTTATTATGATACAAAACTTCCATATTGTATTTAAGGTTTTGTGATATGTTTGACTATGGATGTGTTATTTTTATAACATTCATGGTTTATGGAGAAAGTATTGACATTTCGTATGCTAGTTTTAGTATGAATGTTTATGTTATGTTTAAACCTTTTCATATGGGAATGCATTGGAGTTAATATGTGATGGGTGGAGCCCGCTATAGCACCCCGATGCATCAGTAGGTCTCATGAGACAAACTAGTGTCTTGGCACAAGGCCTTGACAAAATCTTATTTGTAGTCTTGGCACGAGGCCTTGGCTATGTGGTTATGATATTCTGGAATTATGCATTCCATCATTAGGAAAGTGGTTATTGATATTTCATTTGATTATTCGATTAGTAGAATATCTATGTGAATAAGTAAATGGAATTATTTCATTTTATTTTTTCCATTCTGTGTTGAATTTCATGTTTAAAAGGATTTTGTTTTAGTTATACATTGCCTTAAATGTTTATTCTTAACTATGAAAGTTTCCGCTATATTGTTATCCTTACTTGGCATTTGAGATTACCCATTTTCTATGTTTTATTTTTCCCAGGATGTGAAGAAGTAATTTATTAATGACATCCAGGGATAGTATGTGGGGAAATGAGTGTGGACTATGAAGAAAATATGTTGTTGTAGTTTTCATTTTTATGATGTAATGTAAGACTTTATGAATATATCTAGTGCTACCAAGGCTAATAAAAAAATCGGTCTTTCGAGATTTGATATTTTTTGTGATCATGCCAATGTTATGTAATAATGCACCGACTCTGGGTAACTGGGGTCGGGGCGTTACAGTTGGTATCAGAGGAAGTTTAGTACAAACCTTGGAAGCTAGATTTAGATAAACTCTGATTATAGCACATAGACCTAAGATGGATTTTGAGGATTTGTATAGAATAACTTCCTAGAATTTTGGTATTGTAGAGATTTTGTGAGTTTTCCGAGCAATACATCCCTGTCTGGATACAAGCAGGTAGAGGTGGCTCTGGCACAGATGTACATAGGGGTAAAACCCGAAAACACCGCTTTGAGCTAAACTCGAACGGGAACTGGTGCACGACAACGGGCCTTTCTGCACTCTTGGTTACGACACTCCCAGGGGATATGCTTAGGATAATTATCATTTTCTTTACAAACCATTATGAAGGGTTTATGAGTATATAATTTCTCAAAGGAGACATTTTTATGATTATGGATTATATCCATAAACTGTTCAATTTGCGTTAGGTATTTTACAAGTTTGGAATTATTCATTGAAATTCATAAACTAACCTAGTTTATGCTATTGGTTAGAAATGGCGCCCAGTAGAATGAATGAGAACTCCAGCAATGCAAATGATCCAAAGAGAAAGAAGGATCATATCTTTCATGGTCGTAAGCCAGAATTTATAAGAGAAATAGTCTCCCGTGTATTATCATCTTATGAAGAAATAATATCATGTTTTGATAAGATAACTAAAGAGTTTACTGAGTCCTATGGCTTTGAAGGGAAGTAAGAGAAGAAAAGGAGGGAAGAGAGAAAGATTGATAAAGAGAAGCAGGAAAAGAAGAATTTTTCCATATGTGATAACTGTGGGAAGAAACACCTTGGAACTTGCCTAAAAGGATTGGGAGTTTTTTATAAGTGTGGAGGAAAAGGGCACAAAGACATGACTGCAAGGGTAAGAAAATGCTTTCAAATGTATAATGCTTCATTTTTAAGGATTTTTGACATTACGCAAACCTCTGTCCCAGTCGTCAAACTATGCCGCAAGTGATGCTATTGGAAAATAATCAAGTTATGATACTACTACAGATGAAGAGGAATGATTAGAGTTCTTATGTTGATTATGTCATTTGAGTGTTGTATCAACAATGTACTTCTTATAATAATTAAAGAGCATATAGGGATTGTACTGCAGTATTATTTCATTAAGGACTTGAGATTGTGTGGAACAAAGAAAAGTGACTCAATAGCAGGTTAGATTTTTGGAAAATATATGGTTGAGAGAATGATAAACCATAATATGGTTCTGATACCGGGGTAATGATTTTAGAATAATACATGATTGATTTGGATAAATTATATTGGATATTCTTGACTCCCTTGAAGCTGATTAATGATTTGTTTATTCCATCATTGTTGGGTTTTAATACATGTTTGGATTGATGAAGTTTATCCAGCATTCTATATGGAATAAGGGAGCATGAATATAATCAATAAGGATTATGGTAATTCAGGATGTTTCAGTGTTTTAAAAGAATACATGATGAAGGTATTAATATGCTATTACAGGGTAAAAAGGATCTACATTATGTTTACCTTCCTTATAAATTTTGGACTATGAGTTTGGACAGAAGTATTTTGGATAAATTCTAGTTTGAGATTAAATTTGGATTTCCATAAAAGAACAACCTGGAGGTCGGGCGGAAACCCGTCGCATCCGGCAAGGCCGCGAGACTTGAACCCACAACCGAAGGGCGACAAGGGTGTATCACCTACCGCTGACCCACGTGATGTCCTAGATTGAATAATGTTTTTTTAATGGTTATATTAGTTTAATTGTAAAATTCATTTTTTTGAACCCTATACGAATAGGATAAATATAATATTATTTTTGAGTTTTATTATGTTTTAGAGTGAAAGATGAGTTTGTGGTGGAACATAGTTAAAGGATGAGACTCTACTTGTCAAGTATATATTTTTCTTCTTATCATATTCTATGAAGAAATTAATTCTTATACTTTATTTAAGGAATCCTAAAACCAAAAATGTGTCATCCTAATACCCTATGTTTTGTTGAACCGATGGTATTTCAAATCATCATAGATTGATGAATTTAAGGATCTCAATTTTACAATTTTTTGTGATTGATGACCTCAATCACTACCTATAAATATTTACATTTTTCCTCTAATTATATGTCACTAATTTCAACAAATGTTCTCCAAATCGAGATCATAATTTGTGGTGACCCTTTCTTTTCTCTTTTCCTCATATTAAGACTAAATTTTGGTAACCCAATTTCCGATGTGGGTTTTCCCACAAAGATATTTTCTATTTTCAACCTTTTATTTTCGAAGAACAATTTCAAATTGCAAGGACACAATTTATTTAAGGAGGGGAGAATGTAACACCCCAATACTTCATAGTGTGTACTTATTCAAAACAATTCAATAACATGCACTACACGTAACACCGATTTCAAGCACACCATGACTTACCAAAAAAGTCATTCAAAAGAGGTTATGAATAGTATTAACTAAATTTTGAACCTTATATAATACTTATAATTTTAGAATCCATATTATGAGTTTCTTAGATATAATGTAAGAACAAATTCTTTTTTTCAGATAAAAGAAGTATTTTTCAAAAATGCACTTTTACCAACTTTAATAGTGAACCCTTTTTAAATCCAATATTTTAAACTTTTATATATTCAAATTGACTAAATAATTTTATTATTTATAATAGGGACATAAAATAATTTACAATTTAACACCCCAAGCTTCCACGGTACGCTTCTCTTTGAATAATACATCAGTGTGTGTTGTACACAACTTCGAGTTCTAACACACACCATAACCGATAAAACTAGCCGTTATGAATAGTAATACCTAATTTTTGAAATTATATATATTTTATATTTAAAAATGGTCTTCATTTTGGGATTCAGAATATTGAATTTAGCCTAAGGTGATATTTTGGTACTTTTCCGATAACTTTAATATTTTGATGAATAGTGAAAATTACTAAATTTTAATTAAAAAAAACTTTTTTAATCAAAATAATTAATAGTGATAAATTATGAATTTGAGAGGTTTTAAAGTATATTTAGAATATATTTTTACCATTTTATACAATGTAGGTCATTGGAAATAATTTTACAATTAAACCGGACATAAATAAGTGTCAATCTTTTGACAGTTATTATCTCTTAAAAACACCCTTTTTGTTTTAACAACGGGAATTAATTTTAAATTAATTTCTTCCACTTATGTGTTTTGAATTTGGAAAAATGGATTCCATATTTGGAATCAGGTTGTTCAAATTGTGTAAATAGGTATTTTTTATCTTTAGACATTTGTAATAATTACTTTCGTAAATATTTTATTTACCATGGTTAAGGGTAAATCCGGTAAATAACGGTTAAAAAATAATATTATAATAATACTAAATTACCCTAAAACGTGTCCTAGCCTTATTGGTTGATACATTTTCGACTATAAGCATATTTGGGTCGATTTTGGGACCCCATGTATCCACTTGTAGGTGATAGGGACACTTTATTTTAATTAAGTTAAAATTAATACAAAAATGACACAAGCATATATCTTTTAGCAAAACAATTTTTACATAAAGTTATATATGTTGTATTCTCAACTATAAATATTTATTAAAAAGATAAAATGATTTCCTAAATAATTATATTTTATATATAATTTTTAGAAATTATATAATTTAATTCATTTATGACACAATGATGATGCAGTAATTACCATAATAGTGAACATTTAAAATAATTGATATTATAAATTCCCAAATAAATATAATTTTAGACTTTTAATAAATTTCAATAATTTTATAGGATATTATGACATATTATAAGTGATTTAATTAACTTTTTTCGAAGTAATCATTCTGTTATGAGTTTCACAAAAATCAACTATTGAATAGTGTCAAAATTGACATAAAAGAGTTTTTAGAACAAATATTATATTATTAATTGATATTTAATTCATAAAAATATACGGTTCGGCCAAGTGACTTATATAGTGATAGGTGTATCATTAATTGACCGTTTGGGGGTCTCTTGGATGTATATAGTATGTTTATTAACTATATAATATAAAAATACAAAGTGACATGGTAAAGGTCAAACTAATTAACTAAGAGTTAAAACATAAATATAAGGTTAATATAGTAACCCAAACCTGTCTAAATTCTATTGGTTGAATGTTTTTTTACCTATCCCTACCTTAAAAGTAAAATAATCAACTTTTTAGCCAATAGAAACCGAAAATGAATTTATTATAAATTAATATTTCTAGCTTTTCCAAAGGTGCCCCTCACCCCTCTTATAAAAGGGCACTCCTCCTTCTCATTTCATCACACCTTAAAAGCCATTTGGATCGGCCAAACTCTGCCCAAATACTCTCCCAACTACGCTCAATACATCCTAGAGGCATTATTTGGATCATAAAGCCATCCTAAGGATCTCTTTTGATCAAATCAAAAGGAAGAACCCGAAGAAGAGGTAATGATTTCACCACCCTTTTCCAAGTTCCTTTCTTCTTCCACTTCTTCTTCCTTCGTTGTTACCATTATAAAATAATAACTCCATTATCATATATATACTATGATGTTATTGTAAATATGGTACAACCATATTCACTATTCTATCCATCCTTTGAATAACATGTCACCATACGTGCGTACGTACGACTTACCGTCGCCACGTCGTGGTGTAATTGTTATTCAATAAATTATTATTTGGATGGGAATAATAATGATTTGTAACTCATGTAAATAATAAATATAACATGATAATGCTCTTGTATATAAGATATAACATCCAATTATATTTTATTTTAATATCAAAAGAATGATATTATCGCTCGTGCGTACGTACGGACTACCGTCTCCACGAACGCGATGAGATTCATTATCCATCGTATCCATTCAAGTATAATTCTCATTTTATGATTAATAATAGTATTTAAGGACTTTATATCATTCTGGATATGATTATGATTCAACCTATCCATTACAAACATGGCTTACGTAACAAAACATATAAAAGAAAATGAGTAAGTTAACACCTGAAACGTCGATAATTCTAAGATATTATTAACAAAGAAATGTTAAAAGATCATATATGATATCATATTAATGTATATGATTATTGAATAATTTAATAACAATTATTTCACCATTATACAGGAGTTTAACCTACCCCAACCAAGGAAAAGTACAAGGTAACGGTTTATTTCGCAATCTCTTCATTATCCGAGGTTGTTTATACGTAATAATCTACTGGGATCTTTTTATCATCCACATCCATGTTTCTTAAAAATGAATTTCAAAAAAATTATACTATTTTCTATAATATGGGTTAAAGTAATTTATACCCTTGTTTGACATTTTATAAGAGTATTATAAAGGAATCTTCTCGTTGTTTTCCAAACAAGGTGCTTTTTAACCATTTCGACAAAATTAATGTACGAATGTTTTTTTAACTTTTACGGCGGGTGTGGGTAGTTACCGCCGTTATAAAATTGTCAAAGCTTCCCTTACAGGAATACAAAGATATTTTCAAAGTAAATGTTTTAATTTATAATTATGTGACTTTTAAATGATTTCAAAATGAATATCTTAAGAATTTTGGAAAGGTACTCTTTATCAAAATCAGAATTTTAAATGTTTTAAAGATTTATCTTTCTAAATCTTTTTAATTAATGTACATGTCTTGAAAATGGTTTTTAAGGATTTATTTATATGTACATGAATGTTTTTATAATGTGAATTCCTTTAAAATGTTTCAAAGTGGTATGGGACACTTTGATTCAAAAATTTCTTTTTAATTACTTCCTTTATAAATGTGTTACTTTTAAATGATTTCAAAAAAAGAGAGATATTTCTCTCAAATAGTTTTGATTCATCTATGTCAACATTCTTTTGATGTATTTTATGATTATATGAAGTTGATTTATTATGATACAAAACATCCATATTGTATTGAAGGTTTTGTGATATGTTTGACTGTGGATGTGTTATTTTTATCCCATTAATGGTTTATGGAGAAAGTATTGACATTTCGTAAGCTAGTTTTAATATGAATGTTTATGTTATGTTTAAACCTTTTCATATTGGAATGTATTGGAATTAATATGTGATGGGTTGAGCCCGCTATAGCTCCTCGATGCATCGGTAGGTCTCATGAGACAAACTAGTGTCTTGGAACATGGCCTTGACAAAATCTTATTTGTAGTCTTGGCACGAGGCCTTGGATATGTGGTTATGATAGTCTGGAATTATGCATTCCATCATTATGAAAGTGGTTATTGATATTGCATGTGATTATTTGATTAGTAGAATATCCATGTGAATAAGTAAATGGAATTATTTCATTTTATTTTTTCCATGCTATGTTGAAGTTCATATTTAAAAGTCTTTTGTTTTAGTTATACATTGCCTTAAATGCTTATTCTTAACTATGAATGTTTCCGCTATATTTTTATCCTTACTGGGCATTTGAGCTCACCCATTTTCTATGTTTTATTTTTCCTAGGATGTGAAGAATTAATTTATGAATGACTTGCAGGGATAGTATGTGGGGATATGAGTGTGGGCTATGAAGAAAATATGTTGTGGTAGTTTTCATTTTTATGATGTAATGTAAGACTTTATGAATATATCTAGTTCTACCAAGGATACTAAACCAATCGGTCTTTCGAGATTTGATCTTTCTTTTGATCATTCCAATGTTATGTAATAATTCACCGACTCTGGGTAACTGGGGTCGGGGCATTACATAATATTATGTTTTATGCAAATTTTCAAATGCTCCTAGGAGGTGGGTAAAAGATGGTAAAATTTAAATAAAATTTTTATATATCTAAAATTATTATAAACTGACTCCAATGAATTACATTGAACTTATATAGGTATTATTTATTATCTACCTAAAATAAATTTAAATAAAATAAATAATTATATAAAAAAATTGGTTTTAAACTATAACTCAGTGTTTTTCACTATTCATCAAAAATTTAATGTTTTTCGAAAAATACTAAAAATTCACCTTAAGATAATTTCAACATTCCGAATCAAAAAATGAAGTCCATTTAGAAAGATAAAATTTATAAAATTTAAAATAGTGGGTATTACTATTCATAACGACTACTTTGATTGGTTGTGGTGTGTTAGAACTCGAAGTTGCGTACAATACACACTACTGTATTATTAAAAGAGAGGTGTACCATGGAAGCTTGGGGTGTTACAGCTACCAAAGACTCCTAGATGGATTGAAGCCATATGGGTCATTTTTTATCGTCTTTCAAAATCCGAACATTTTCTTGATATAAGCGAAGATTTAACAATTGAACGTCTGGAAAGACTATATAGTAATGAATTTATAAGACTTTAGGGAGTACCACTATCAATAGTTTCTAATCATGATCCTTGTTTACCATAAAGATTATGAAAAGGTCTTTAGAAGGCACTGGATACTGAACTACATTTGAGCACTACCTACCACCCTCAAATAGATGGACAATAAGAATGGACTATTCAAACCTTAGAAGGCTTGTTGAGATCTTTATAACTTGACTTTCGAGGTATGTGGGATCAATGTTAACCTCTGGTAGATTTTTCTATAACAATATCTTCCATTCAAGTATTCAAATGGCACCATATTAAGTGTTATATGGAAAGAGATGTCGCACACCAACATCTTGGGATGATGTTGGTGAAAGATAACTCCTAGCCCCAGAAATTGTCGAGGAAACAATGGAAAAAGTGACGATTATCCAAACCCACGTCAAGGAAGCCCAAAGTAGGAAGAAGCGATATGTCGATAATCAAAGAAAGGATTTGGAATTTCTATTAGGTGACCATGCTTTCTTGAAAGTATCTTCATGGAAGGGTGTTATATGTTTCTGTAATAAGGTTAAACTGGGTCCCAGGTACATCAGACCTTTTGAAATTATAGAACGAATTGAAGTTTTAGCTTATTGTTTGGAAATGACTCCAAGTATCTCCAAAGTTCAGGATGTGTTCCACGTTCCGCTATTGAGAGAATACATGCCTGACCCAACGTATGTACCCACCTATGAAGAATTAGAACTAGAACTTGATCTGTCTTATTGCGAAGAGCCTATCATAATTCTTGATACTATAGAACAAGTGTTGAGAATCCAGATGACTCTTCTGGTGATAGTTCTATGGAGAAATCATAATATGGAAGAGGCAACATGGGAACCTGAGGAACATAAGATGAAGAACAATAAAAATATTTTTATGCAGTAAAAGTATTGATATTTTGAGGATGAAATTATTTTAAGGAGGGGAGAATGTAACAACCCAAGCTTCCATAATACATTTTCCTTTGAAAAATGCAGTAGCTTGCATTGTACGCAACATGGAGTTTTAACACACCATGACCAATCAAACTAGCTATTATAAACAGTAATATCCACTTTTTGAAATTTTATAAATTTTATTTTTCAAAATTGACTTAATTTTTGAATTAAGAATAATGAAATTATCTTACGGAAAAGTTTTGTTATTTTTATGAAAACGTTCAATTTTTTATGAATAGAGAAAAAACATTGTTATTTGTTAAAACAAACATATTATTTATATAATTATTTATTAAATTTAAATTTATATTATTTTAAAATATATACATAGTACCTATATAAGTTCAATATAATTCATTGGATTTATTTTATAATAAACAAATATATAAAAAAAATTATTGAACTTTTTACCGTCTTTTACCCACCTCATAGGAGAATTTGAAAAATTGCATAAAACATAATTTTACCCCTTCTGTGAGTTGAATTTCAAAAATCTGAGAGACATGGTTGAAATCAGTATGTAAAATGTGGTTCACTAAGATGAATATAATTTTTGTTGAATAGTAACATTTTACTTTTATTTACCACGGTTAAAATTAAATAGGATAATTCAGGGTAAAAATGATATTATAATTACTCTAACTAATGTCCCAATTCTATTGGATAAGTGTAATTTGACCAAAAACAACCTTATGAATAAAATATGATCCCTTTCAGTCTACTTGGATTAGATTAGGACATCTAGTGTTATTTTATTTAAAAAAGAGTAAAAAGATTTAAATTCAATTTTTAATAACTAAACAATTTTTACTATAGGGTTACACACAATATAAATTCGACTATAAATATTCATTAGAAATATTGAAAGATTTCCTACATAATGGTATTAATTATTAATTATTAGTCATTATATAATTTAATTTATTTATGACACAATTATAATGAAGTAATTACCTTTCTAATGAAATATTAAAATAATTTATATTATAAATATCCTAATTAATGTAAATTGAGTCTTATGATGAATTCCACTAATTTTCTTCGTTAATATGACAAGTTAGGGTTGGTTATATAAAATTTATTTTAAGTGATAAATTTTTTATGGATTAATAAAATCAAATACCAAATAGTGTCAAAATTGACATAATTGAGTTTTTAAAACAAATACTATATTTTTAATTGATATAATATTCCTAAAAAATATAAGGTTTGGCCAAATGACATAGATAAAATTATAAATATTAATAATTTACCACTTGAGGTTTTCTTTTCAGTTTATAGTATATTCATTACTATATAATATAAAAATACAAAGTGACATGATAAATTTCTAACTATTTAGCTAAGAGTTAAATCTAAATGATAAGGATAATATGGCGACCTAAACCTGTATTAAACCTATTGGTTGTAAGGTTTTTGACCCATAACCACCTTATCCTAGAAATAATTTATTTTGGATCCATTAGAAACCGAAAAATTATTTTATTATAAATTAATATTTCAATCTTTTCTTAAAGTGACCCTCACCTCTCTTGTAAAAGGTCACTTCCCCTTCTCTTAATTTCACACATACAAATTTTTTTGGCTCGACCATACCATACCCAAATATCTTCCGAACCTTCCTCAATTCATCTTAGAGTCCTTTTATTTTCCATAAAACCGTCCTAGGGAGATCTTTTGATCAAATCAAATGGAAGAACCTGAAGAAGTGGTAAATATTTAATCACCTCTTTCAAATTCATTTCTTCTTCTATGTCTTCTTTATTTTTTGTTTCCATTATAAAATAATAACTCCAGTATTCTATATATACTATAATGTTAACATAAAAATAGTACAACCATATTTGTTATTATATCCATCATATGAATTACAAAGTCACCATACGTGCGTACACAAGGTATACAGTATCCACGTCATGGTCTAGTTTGTTATTCAAACACTTAATTATTTGGACGAGAATAATAATTAGTATAACTGATTTAAATAATAAATATAATATGTTAATTATTCTCTATATATTATATACCATCCAATTACATACGATTTCATCATCAATATAACGATATTGTCGCTCGTGCTTATGTACAGATTACCTTTAAACGAACGCGATGATATTCATTCCCCTTCGTAATAATTCAAGAATAATAATTATTTTATGATTAAAAATAATGTCTATGAACATAATATTATTCTGTATTTGAATAAAATAAATCTTATCCCTAACAATCATGGCTTATGTAACCAAGAATATAAAAGAAAATGGATCAGTTAACACTCATAACGATGATACCACTAAAATATTATTAACAAAGAAATGTTAAAAGACCATATATGATATCATATTTATGTATATTGTTCTTGAATAATTTAATTACAATTATTTAAATTTTATATAGAAGTTTATCGTACCCTTGGTCATGGAAAATTAAAAGCTAGAGGTTAATTCTATAATCTCTTTACTTATCTGAGGTTGTTAGTACGTAAGAATCAATTGGGGCCTCTTTATCATCCACATCCGTGTTTTCATAAAAATGTAATTGAAAATATTTTTAATATTTACTAGACTATGGTTTAAATTCATTTATACCATTATTAGAAAATATTTGTTTTGAAATGAATTTTCTGTCATTTTCCAAACAAGGAACTTTATGACATTTTCGACAAAATTAATTTAAGAATGTATTTTCTTAATTTATATGGTGGGTGCAGCTATTTTCTTCCATTATAACATCATTGAAACTTACCATAAAATATTATAATAATTTTTTCAAAATAAATGTTATCTTTTATAATTATGTGACTTTTAAATGGCTTCAAAATAGAAATAATAATTTCTTTAAACAAGTTTTTATTTCATATTTTTCGACATTCTTTGATTGATTTCAAACTTATTTGAAGCTGATTTATTATGATACAAATCTTCAATATTGTATTGAATTTTTTGTGATATGTTTGACTAAGGATGCTTTATTTTTGTACCATTCATGTTTTATGGATAAAGTATTGACATTTCATATGCTAGATTTAATAAGAATGTTTATGTTAGGTTTAAATCTTTTCATATGAAGAATGAATTGGACATAGTAAGTGACAGGTGGAGCCTGCTATAGCTCCTCGATTCATCATAAGGACTCATGAGACAAACTAGTGTCTTTGCATGAGGCCTTGACAAAATCTCATTTTTAGTCTCAAAATAAGGCCTTGACAATGTGGTTATGAAGTCTGGCATTATGCATTCCATTATTATGAGAGCGTCTATTGATATTGCATGTGATTATTTAATGAGTAGAATATCCATGTGAATTATTAAATGGAATTAACTGATTTTATCTTTGCCATATTATGCTGATGTTTTAGTTTAAAATGATTTTTTAATTTTTATACATTTCCTTAAATGTTTATGATTTTGTTTGAATGTTTCTGTTATATTGTTATCCTTACTGAGATTCTGAGCTCACCCCTTTCTATGTTTTATTTTTCCCAGGATGTGAATAATTATTTTATGGTTAAACTACATGAATAGGATAAGGATATATGTGTGTTCAAAAGGGGGAAAATGTTGGTGATGTTTTTATGTCATGATGTAATGTAAAATATATGAATGTATCTAGTACTTACAAGGCTACTAAACTTATCGTTCTTTCGGTATTTAATCCCTTTTGATCATACCAATGTTATGTAATAATGCACTGGCTCTGGGTAACTAGGGTTGGGGCGTTACAACAACCATGACAAAAAAAAAATAGAAGTGTTTGAACATCACCCTAGACATTGTCACTGGACTTCCAAGGACATCAAGAGGAAACAATGCTACATGGGTCATTGTGGATTATCTTACAAAGATAGATTACTTTATTGCAATTCGAGAGGGCTTCTCATTGGATCAAATTTCTCAGATATATATCAAAGAGGTGGCATGGATATTTGAAGTACCACTGTCTGTTTATTTGATATAGATATGAGATCACCTCAATGTTCTAGAAAAGTATCATGCATGCTCTAAGCACTGAACTAAACATCATTACATCATATCATCCCCAAACTGATGGAAAATCTAAGAAAACTATTTACAAACAAGAATATATATCATCATAATAATATATGGACTTAAAAGGTGGATGTGAACAACATCTTCTACTAGTCTAATTCTATTATAATAATAATTTACACTCATGCATACGAATGGAGCCATATGATGCCCTTTATGGGAGAAGGAGTATATTATTGGAATGTTGGGATAAAGTCAGTGAGCCTAAGCTTTTAGGACCTAAAATGGTTGAATAAACAGTGCGTAAGGTGAAAAACATTCAGAAGAACATCAAGGGAGCCCAATTTCCCAAAAAAAGTGTTATGTAGACAATCGTCGAGGTGACCTTAAGTTCAAGGTTGGAGACATGGTATTTCTATGATTATCTTTATGGAATAAGGTCGTGTGGTTTTTGAAAAAAGAAAGTTAAGTCCCATGTAAATTGGCCCCTTCGAGATTCTTGATCGTGTTGGAGCGGTGACCTATCAACTAGCACTTCTACATACCATGTTAAAAGTACATGATTTATTTTATGTATCCCTGTAAAGAAATTACATACCATATCCTTCACATGTACTCTCTTCAGATGTGTAATAGTTGGAGAATGATCATCCTTATGAGGAGAAACCAGTGAAGATCTTGGATAGTATAGATAATGTTCTACGTAATAAGACTACTCACCTGGTCAAGGAATTATGGCAGAACCATAAGTATGAATAGGCAACATGGGAACTGGAGGAGGCAATGAAGGAAAGGTACCCACACATGATTATGCCATAGACTGTAAAACAAAATTTCGAGGGTGGAATCTTATAAAGCATGAATAATGTAACGACCAGATGTTTTATCGAGGGGAATTCCCTTCTTATAATTATTTCATATAATCAAATTAAATCATAACACAATGAACTACGAAGTACTATGTGACCTTTAAACATAATATTATCACTTATGTGACATGAATTTTGAAAATTTGACATACATGATTCTATTCAGGGTTATTTTTGGGGTCTGATGGAATAAACATAAAATTTTGGTGTATAGTAACCTACCCTTATGAATAGTAATACAACTCTTATGAATAGTAATATAAACCTTGTGAATAATAAATCACTTAAAAGAATTATTACCTCAACCATGAATGTATAAATAAAATATAGGAATCTTGTAGGGGATAATATGAACATAGTAAAATTATTGGTATTTTGGTAAGTCAATGATAATTAATAAAAATTAATTATTTAATTTAAAAGAGAATTTATTTCCCTAATATTTTTTCATAAATTAAAATTTTTATGCCTTCTGGTTTTAAGCTAATTTTATATGACCTTATTCAGTTTTTAAAAGCATTATAAATCAGTTATAGTTTAAAAATCTGTATTTTTCATGTAAATTATGATCTTATTTAAAAATTAAATATATAATATTTAGAAAATTATTTTTGAGAAATGGAGTTCATTTTTGGATTTAAAACCTCAAAAAATGGTTAGGGGTAATTTTTGGATTTCTCTGAAATACTTGAGTTTTTTATTAATAGTAAAATATGATAATTTACCGAATATATATAGATTATATGTTAAATAAAATATTTATTTAGTCATGGATGATGTAAGAACCAAGGTTTCAAACTCACATGAACATATTTCTATTTTAGGTCATGGAATCATTACTATTTCTTGTATTATAAAGGAATAATAAACTAATGATTGAAATATTAAGAAAACCCTCCTCCCCACCACTATTAAAACCACCCACAATCCCCTCCTCTATTAACTCTTATCAATCATTGTTCCTTCTCTAAATTCTGCCCAAATCTCTCCCAATGATCCTCACCCACTTCCATCAGCCCTTGTTATCCTCAAAAGGCAATACCCTCTTCCCTTAAGAGGATCTTGTTGAAGATTAAATTAAGAAGTAAATTCTTATTTTCTTTTCATTCATTTTCTTTTCTTGTTCCTTTGTTCTCTTATCTTTCCTAACTTATCATCATACAAATGGTATGAAAATTAAAGTAATGAAAATTTACTATAATAGTGTTATTCTAATTGTATAATTCATTATCATCTCTCATTTCCCCATCATTTATACAAAATAATCGAAAACACCGTACGAGATGTGTTAATTTATCACATTTAAGGATGACGAGTTATCAATTTATATTACCATATTAAATTTGGGTCATGAATCTATTTTTATGGTTGAACAAAAATATTTAATATTTATATTATATTATTTGAAGTTCTGGAAAACTTTTTCACACATTATTTAAAATAATAATACAAAACGATTTAATTATAATAAAATCAACAAATAAATCCAAGCGTTTATCATTAATATTTTATATAATGATTCATATTCACTCCAAATAACCAAATGAATATTATAAAATTTTGAACTTTTTTATGTTCACTAATGTAATATAACTTCAATTCTAGAAAACCATTCTCATCATACAAGTTTATCCAAACCTAAATATAAGTGAACTGATCATTAAAACCAAAGAAGCAAACACTTCCAAATAATGAAATTGAACCTCTTAACTCATCAAAAAGAACATCTATGAAGTTAATAAGGTTATAATAAATCAATAACATGTATCTAAGGTTTTATAATTTTTACGTAATGAACCTGTTTTGATTATTCAGATCATTAATATAAATCAAATAACATCATCATACTTATGGTAAGAGATCCTCTATTTATCACATTTATTTAAGAATCTTCTCTATGTTATGTCCTTTTATTTGTAGTTCCTGATGATGTTGTATGACTTATCACCTCCCCCATACTTCCATAATTATTTTTAAAATAATATAAACTCATTTATATCTCATAAATCCCTCCTAAGTACACCTGGTACAGTGTCGATATTCTATAAGGGATTCTACCGGAACCTCCAACATTCTTTTTGGTTTCCTTTTAATTTTATGTAAAACATCTAAATATGTTTTATATGCTCCACACTTAAGTTTTAGGATCCATCCATCATTATCTTTTGAATATATTAATGCTTTTAAATGATTCACACCTCAATTTTTTCTAATAAGCAAAATTGTTTAAGGGAAATTCCCAAATTCTTTCCCAATTTCATGTATACTGTACAATATGTTTTTAATAAAACATTATATTTATTAAACCTATAATTTTATAATGAAAAGAATATTTGTTAACTTCTAGTTATATATAAACTATTATTACCTTTTATATTTTAAATGATATTATATATTTTCATTAGATCGCACTAAAATGTTTTAATTTTGATGCTTCTTAAAATCTATTTTACATGTTATCACTTAAATTTGACAACAATAATTATTATATATTCCTATTATACCTAATAAATTTAATTGTATGTTTTAATTAATTTATTTCATGGATACTTGTATGATATTCCCTTCTATGAAATGATTATGATACACATTTCATTCCTTGGGTACCCTTATGTTGATGTATGATTGATTATGTATGATTATTAATGTTGGAACAATATTGATGATCATGTTAAAAAGGTTGATCTTAAATAGATCTCCAATAAATTGAGAAATGTTGTGTCTCATGATACATTATTCACTATATACATGGTGGTTAGTCTTGAATCATAAAATCATGTGCAACGGTCTTGGTGGTTAACCTTAAATTATGCTCCTCTGTGAAATAATCCATGAGTCTTTATAAATTCATGTTTTATGTTTCCTTCATATTATAAGGACTCCATGTTTATATGATCCGATGTTTATATGCTATTATTTCACATGTTCCATGCCTTTTTAAATCATTGTTCCATGCCTTTTAACCCATGTGCTAAAGCTTTAGGACTATGCTTTTATTCCCTTACCAGGATTTTAGATCATCCCTTTGTTCATGTTATCCACAGTTTAACCTATGTAGATTTATGAGCACAATGTCCTATCAGATATCATTATGAATATTAAATAAAAACTTTTTTTTATAATGATTGATTATGTACCTATTCTTCCAAGACACAAGAATTAATGATCCATGGATTGTAATATGATTTTTTATTATGCTTAAAATCATGTAATGTTATGTGTAAATGGCTTGGGTCACTATTGTAGCTATTGGGGACTACCACCACACATTTACAAATTGAATGATCTTGGTCTTAAAGGGTTGTTATTATGTGCCATCAGTTTCCAAAAACATTATTTCTATGTCCAAACATGATACAGATGGGTATATTTTAAAATTTGGGAATAAATGTTGATTATTTTATATAGATATCACTTTTTTGGTAAGGAACATTTAAATAATGTTATTTTTGTTTTGGATTACATGAACCAAATAATGGAGTTTGATCATGACGTTACTTCACAATACTCATTCCACACATAACTTTGGAATCACCAGCTTGGTCTTGTAAATGAAAAGTGATTGACTAAATTACATCAATAGGGATATTTAGATTCTTTTGAACTAAAACCACTTGGTGTTTTTCACACATGTTTAAAAGGAAAAAATAGAAAATACCTATTTAGTTGGGAAGGATAAAGGGATAAAGAGATTCTAGAATTAGTTTATACTGATGTGTGTGGACAATTTCTTGTTTAAGAAAGGGGCGGGGACTCATTTTTTATATCTTTTATTAGTGAACATAGTAGATATATATGTCTTACATAATGAGGTATAAGTCATTTCTTTTTGAAAAAATCATGGAATACAAGAATGAAGTTGAGAACCTGCTTGGTGAGAAGATTAAGAACTTATGTATAGAACATGTTGAATAAAATCTTTATCAATAATTCATTGATTATCTCGGGAGTTCAGGATTTTACTTCAACTCAATCCTCCTTATACGCCTCAGTGGAATGGTTTAAGTGAAAGTAGGAACCACCCGTTGTTGGACATGATGAGATCAATGATGAGTCATGTCAGTCTTTTATTATCCTTTGGGGGATACCTGTTAGAAATAGTATTATACATACCAAACCAAGATCCAAATAAATAAACATATGATATACCGTACCATTTATGTAATGGAAAAAAACCCATATTGTCGTACATACATGTGTGGGGTTGTGAAGAATTTTTTAAGGCCTATTCAGGTAACAAAGTTTCACCCCCAGACAAAAATGTATAATTATAGGATATCCCAAATAGACAAAGGGATACTACCTATAAAATACTTCAAAAAAATGTTGGGGTTAATAAAAATCCAATATTTCATGTGGAGGATTTTATCATTAAAATAGATAGTGGGAGGGAGATAGAATTTGATGATGTCAAAGCTCAAGATACACAATAGTTGTCAAAAGAAAAATTCCCACAATTCCCTATGGAAGAATAAATTTTTTCGGAGACACAATTACTATGTAAGAGTACTAGAGTGGTTAAATAACCATAATGGTATGGTTTTATAATCACCTAAGATGGTGACTCATTATTAGTTGATAATAATGATCCTCTAACATAAAAGTTAGCAGTAAGTGGCACATATGTTTCCAAGTGGAAGGAAGCCATGAATTATGAAATGGATTCCTTGAACCAAAACCAAGTCTGTATTTTGGTAGAACCACCAGTAGATGCAAATCCCAATGTTTACACATGGGTATTCAAGAAGAAATTTGACATGGAAGGACTAGTTAGAACCTATAAGGTGTGACTAGTTAAAAGAGGGTTTAAATAGAATCAAGGTATTTACGACAATGAAACCGTTTCACCAGTTTTAATGCTAAAATCCATTATAATTATAATTTCAATTATGGGTTTCCATGATTATGATATTTGGAAAATGGATTTAAAAATAGGATTCTTTTATGGGAACCTTCATGATTATTTCTATATGACGCAACTTGAATTGTTTGTGACTCCAAAGGTAGCCAACAAGTTATTAAAGTTTCAATGATCCATTAATGGATTATATCAAACATCCAAGTCATGGAACATTTTTTTTATAATGCCATAATGGAATTTAGTTTAATAAAGAATTAATCTGATTTGTGTGTCTATAAATGGTTTAGCAGGAGTAAATTCATTTTCTTAATAGTATATGTTGATGAAATATTACTCATTGGAAACAAAATATCAGTCTTATAGTTTGTTAAGGCATGTTTAAAAAAAGGCTTCTCAATAAAGGACTTGGAAAAAGTAGTATATATTCTTGGGATTAATATGTATCCTGATATATCTAAGAGGTTGTTCATAATAAGTCAATTTATATACATTTATAAGATACTAAAGAGATTTAGTATGGAAAAATCCAAGAGGGGATTATTACCAATGACACATGGAATTCATCTTTACAGGAAAATGGGTCTAGGAATATATCAATCCAATCCAGGTGACCTCCATTGGATGATAGTAAAGACTATCCCTATGTATCCAAGAAATAAGAAGGATATGTTTCTAGTTATGGAGGAGATGATAAACTTTTTATCATAGGATTTGAAGATTCTAGTTTCCAAACTGGTTAATATGTCATGAAGTCACAAAAGAGATACATCTTCACTTTTAAGTGAGATGTTGTGAGTTGAAAGTGCTCAAAGTAGGTTTTTGTTATAGATTCCATAGTAGATTCTGAGTATATTACAGCTTATGAGGTAGCTGAAGAAGTATTATGGATGTAAAAAATCATCCAAGGGCATGATGTGGTACATATAAGTAAAGATATTATCTCATTCTATTGTGATAATACTACAACAATGGATCTGGAAGAAGATCCAATGTCCCATTGGTGGATGAAAAACATACTTTGAATGTACCTTCTCTTGAGGGATTTTTCTCAGAGAGGTGAAGTTGACATGTTCATTATTTCCTTGGAAGATAATTTGGAATATCCCTTGACTAAATCCATGACTCAATAGAAAAATTACTATCATGTGAGGTCTAGATAACTGAATATCATAGGCATTTGAATCCAGTCCAAGTGGGAGTTTTTAGATTTTGTGTCCCAGGATCGACTGTTTGTAATCTGATTACATAAATATTTGATTTATTGAATACTAATAAAACTTTTTATTACATATTGTTTGTTTTTATTCATGAATCTAATATAATAATGTCTTAGATTTTACGTCGCATTGATATGGTCATATATGTTACCTGTTATGATGATAACCTTTTTGAGCTATAACGTTATTCTAAAATAATGTTCTATGGTTGGATAACATACTATGATTAGAAACATAATATATATATTATTAGTTGAGAGTAATCATAATAATATGAGGATTATTCTCATAAATTTAACACTTGGTAATCTCTACGATGAGATATTATGAGACCAAACCTGATAGTAAAAATTCTGCATGTTTTGGTGTCATCAGATATTCCAATCTAATAGCGTGTGTGATTATGCTTATAATTTAATATTATTTGAATGAATGTTACCACTCACATATTTAGATGTGTTTTTAAAACTATGATTATAACATTTAATGGTGAAGATGGATATGTTGGGTGTGTCATGTGTGACATGTCATTATTGAATATGTTGGGGAAGGATTTTTCACTTCCCTCTTTATGCAAGATAATATCTTGTCCCTTTGATTTGAATAGAACCATCACATTAAATTCCATGTCCATGGTGAAATTACATGTTTATTTTTTATAGTAAAATAAATACATATTGAGCATATAGGTTGGTGATACACTTATGAAACCTTCTTGATGAGATATTATGACAAAGATATTATATTACACAGTGAGTGTTTGTGTGTGGTTATCGATGTTGTGACATTAATATCACTCTTTTGGGTGTCTTGACCCATTAATAGATTATAATCATGAACTTTAGAGAATCCTGCCTAATTTCAATGAGATATAATCCAAGAGTATCACGAACTATTTGTTTTTGTTGATCTCAATTAAATTCTTTTTGTGTTTAATTAATGGAATAAATATTATTTTCAAGTATAAAGAATAATTTTATTCAATTTATATTGATTTAATAAATTAAATAAATATTTATTCACTGATATGTGAATAAAAGTTTTATTTTATTATTTAAATATTTTAATAAATATTTATTCACAAGATTGTGAATAAAAAATTTAATTATAAATAATATATTTATTCTGTTCTTCAATAAATAATAGAGGATTTTGAAAAGACCAAGCCCACGTCCAGTGAAAAATATTAATTAACAAGACCATTACATAATGTTTTTTATTGTTCATGTTCGTGTGCAACATGAAATAATAATAATATAATGATTGTTATGAGGAATATGGTTTATTAAAGGTTATAAATGTTATTTATTGTCTAGTATAAAATTTAATAATATTTTTATTTAAATACTAACTCCATATATAGAAGGATATATATATTGTGTAGAGTATCCAAAAATTGATAATAGAGAATTGTTATGCACAAGTTATTATTTCTAAAATCATCTATATATATCCCTATCTAGAATGAGAAGTATAAGAGATATTTCTTCAAGACCTTAAAACGAGAAATCAAGAACAAACAGTGAAACACATTCGACTCGCTATACTAGCACTTGAATATTCAGTGCTGTTTCATGGAGATCATAGGATCATGTATGGATAACCACTAGATGGATTCCATAATTGAATCCTAATATCTTAATGAATATAATATGAAAGTTTCTTTTCAGACGATCAAAATCCAAGAACAAAAAATGTTCTTAAGCCCATGTATTTATTTCATCAGATATTAAATAAATTAATTTTAAATTTGATGTCTAGGGTCCTCATTCATGGTTTCAAGAAACGATTATTAAAATAAATGTTAATACATATCCCACCTTTGTACACTTCTATTTTGCTTAGAACCATCAAGTAGTGTGTGATCATATAAATCCCTATAGGATCTCACCAATTGTTCCATTTAAATATTTTGTTAGAAAATAAAAAGCATTATAATTTAAATTATATATGAGAAAGGTTATTTTAATCATTTCAATGAAAATAAATAAATACTTATTTTAAATTTTAATGAGTGATCCATTTTATTTTATTTATAGTGAACAGACATCATTAGAGTACACCATATGAACACTAATGTAAAATCCCAGTTCCTTTTTAGGTTGTAATTTTCTAAAGGAATTTTATTTTATAGTTATATGAAGGGTTTATTTTGAGAATCAGGATTAATATTAATATTAAAAGAGTTTTAACATAATAAGGAGGTGTTTCTAGATGTGGAAAGGGGCACATTGGGTGGACCTAGTTCTTAAAGAAAAATCACGGAAGGGTCAGGGTGACCCATGATATAGATGTGTCTATAAGATATAGACCACACAAATACCCCATGAATTTCAGTGTTGTTAGGTTTGAGTCCCTTTTTAATTTTCTATATATGAAATATGGTTATATCACAAACCAAGGGTTGGATCTTTGTGGTTTCTATATAGGTTTGAGGGTAATAAGACATGATGTAGTTGTAGGGGATATTATAAAAAATTGAAGGAGTGTTATGGGTTTTCCCTTCCATGTGGGGCCTGAATAAACTTTAGTTGGGGAGTCCATGTTATATAGTGGATATAGACATGTTTGAAATGAAATCTATTATTCCATGTTGTGCATCTTATAGGAATTTTTAAGGACCATTGCTATCACCCTATCATGGTACATGTTGAGGGATGAGGTAGGATTCTTTATTGAGTGTCACATCCTTGGTGCCTGACGACCTCCTATGGGAAATAAGGACTGGATATGATATGGTTCCATCCCCTTCAGTGTTTTAACTAGGAGAACCCATGGTGGAAAATAGAGTACAGGAAAAAGTTTTTATATAAAATTGTCTGTTTCAGGTATCACATTTTTTGGCAGGAGAACACGAAAACAAATTGAAAGATGTAGTGAATAAGTTTTATTTGAATATTTAAAAATGTTTGAGAAGTTCCCCGTTTCACCACTTTTATTATTAAGTGTTCGGGCCCCCTCTTTTCTTATCCCTCATGCATGACCAAATCAAGAAGATACCTCCCCATGTACCCCTTAATTCACTAAATATGAAGGGTTTTAATGCGTTTCTTCATTGTAAATTCAAGGTGATCTACCTCCCTATTCTTCTCCTCTCTCCATTTGTATGTTCTCCCTCTAATTTTGGGTAATCGTTATTAGGGTTTCATTGACAATTTCACCATATCATGGTGGAATTCCCCAAATAAAATTGGTATTTTGTATGAGATAGGTATATGATATCTTCATATGATGATTATACACCATGGTACACTTTTTCTTCAAAATTGCATCACTCGGTAAATTTATTAAAGGATTTCAATTAAATTGGTTTATTTTTCTTGTTTATTTTATTTTTCGTGATACAAATTTTACCTAGGATGATGTTGAGAGAGCATCATGGGTCTTCCGCATATAATTGGTAGTAGTATTAATGTGATGAGGTTGCTTAGTGAGTTTTTTTGTTAATTATACGAAAATACTTTAAATATAATATTAATATTAATTATTAAATTCTATATTATATTATTATAATTAAATAAATTTGGTGCCTTAAATTATTTTATTCCCACTTAGGTCTTGGTGATGGCTAGTTGGAAATAGATGATCTCATGTTTGAGTTTTTTGGGTTATAATTTAAAGAGAATTACTCTTTTACTATGGTTGGTGGTCCATTAACATCCCCCAAGGTTAAGTAAATTATATTCCTAATAATTGATATATTTTCTACCCACTAGGGTGATCAACCTTTTTTTTAAATGTATTGTTTCTTTAAAATTAAATGCATGGACTATAAAATATGCTAAGGGAAATGATGGACGCTTATGTGTTGGCTTGATTGCATCAACCACCATTGGTCGTGGCCTCATTTTTAAATTCATGACATATGACACATGGAACTTGATGAGTAATATTAAATTAATTTAATTTAATGAGACATAATAGAAAAAGTGATAGGTTCTTTTTTTGACCATCAATAATAATAGAGTTTTGGATTATACTGTTTTACTCGAGTATGCCATTTTTGAACTACGTAATGCCTTAGAGATTTTACGCTAGTCAAGATTATTGTAGGGTGATTTTTATTCCCATGTTTAGATATGATTACATGGGGTGGGTATACCTTATAGATATTTAAATATAGGTTGGCT
This sequence comes from Viscum album, assembly GCA_963277665.1. Taxonomy (NCBI): domain Eukaryota; kingdom Viridiplantae; phylum Streptophyta; class Magnoliopsida; order Santalales; family Viscaceae; genus Viscum; species Viscum album. Next base: position 281,946,323 of record OY728153.1, on the reverse strand, counting down.
GTTAGGAGTGGCATAAGGTGACTTGGGAAGGGGATGGTCTTGGGTTCATCTCTCTTATGTGATACTGATATTAGATAGCATAAAAGGACCCTGAGGAAATGTTTTTATTATAATGATGCAAAGAGATGATATTCCATCTATGCGATGCGATTATATTGAGAGAGGTATTTGAGATAATGAAAACCATGTAGGGTGTCTATGAATTAATGTTGTTTAGGGGGCTATAATGTTTTCCCTAGTGATATAATGAACCCTGAGAGGGTGTGTTTGGAAAGGGGTAGTGATGATTGCAGAAGTCACCATAAAACCCAAATTGATAATGTGGTCCTATTATGGTTATGAGAATGATAGGCCATTTATCACCATTGGATTGAGGTATGTGACCCTTTTTTATTCCTTTGTATGTATATGAATTTTTCGGGTAATATTTCTGAGAGTTTGGGAGAGTTTGGAATGTTTTGGGATGGTATTGGAGGCCTCTTTAAGGCTGCATGGTTTGAGCACGATTAGGGAAAACCATTCAAGAATCCCAATTAACTGTGCGATATTCCACTATTTGTATAGTATCATCCTCATTTTTATTTCATTGTTTGTCAAACATTGTGACCTAACTATGTGGCCCATTAAAATTTCTTTAAAAAAATGGGGTTAGTTGGGATTTTCCCTATCTCACCCATTTTTTCTCCCATACGATCCCTATATAGGATTTCTTCTTCTAAAGGTATAGGGGTGCTCTCCCACTTGATGTTTAAGGTATTTCATGTGGTTTCATGGTGGTTTGAAGGTAGGGAAACTCGAGTAATTCTTCCAACATGGTTTTTTTGTGGTCTTCTCTAGGTATACTCTTCCCTCTGTCTTGGTTTTCTATATCTCCATTAATTTTTGTAGATCTAGAGTTGTGATAGACTATTGTGTTGATTTTCATTCTTGTTGATGATAGGTAAGTGGGTCTTGATGGTTTTTAATTGGAGTTTTTTTTCGTATTTTTTTGTGGTTTTTTGTGGGTTGATTTCACCAAAACCATAATGGTCAGTGGCTTCTCTCTCGACTACACCTTGCTAGAACATGAGTCCTTGTTTTCAATTAATTCGTATTTCTTGAAATTAATTGTTAATATGTTATGTGAATCTTTGTGGAAACCCATTTGGTGATGATTTTGGGATTTTGGGTAAATTGGAAATTATTGAAAAAAGGGTGTTTTGTTGAGTGATTTTAATATGTTGATTTTTAAATCAATTATGTTTTGAATTATGGAAAATGTTTTATAAAATATGAATTCTAATAAAGTTGTTGTTTTATTGAAATTTGGTTTTGCATGGAAAATGGTTAAAGATTGTTTTCAATAAAAGGGTTATTTATTGAAGTGATTTAGCTTGTGTTGGAAATGGTTTCATGTATAATGTGTGGAATTCATGTGCTTTATGCTTTTTGGTTAGTTAAGTATTATGGCATGTGTTGATTGTGTGTGAATTGGGCAGGAAGTCTCACAAGAAAAGGTGATGGATTGTGGACAGAATGGATGCCATTAAAGATAAGTGGTCAAGAAGTACCACTAGATTGGGATTGTAGTAAAAGGCCTTGGATGGGAAGTTTCATCATGTTTAGTTTCCTTGTGTGTGGTGTTATGCAAGATAAAAATGGTTGTGCTAATGTGTGATGGTGAAATGGCTTATGTAATGGTTGTTTTCATTTCCTTTATTTTATGAGGATATTGGTAAAAATGGATTTGGAAAGGGTATGTCTGGATCGTGGTAATTATTGTGCTATTTGTTTTTTATATAAACTATTTTATATATTTGTGCTAATGGTTTTATCCTACTGGCGTGTGTAGGGAAGTAATTTGGGGAAAACCTAATGAGTATTTATACTCACCCCTTGATTTGGAACATCAGTGCTTTTGTAGATATCGTTTTATAGGATAATGGTAATGGTATAACATATCCTTCCTTTTGTTTTACTATGTGATTCTTTGTTGGGTTGTGGTGCTTGGAGCATGGAGTTTGTCATGGAGTCGTGGAGTTATGTTGTAGATTATTGGGGTTCGGTTTTGTAGTGTTCCAATTAGTGCTCTGATATTGGTTTGGTATGGTTTAGTAGTACTGTTTTTTGGGAACTGTCATGAAATAGATTGGTTTTATTTTGGTAATGTATGGTTATGGTTTATATTATCACACGCATCATGTAGTTTTTCTGGTAGGGATTATATGGTTTCAAGGTTTATCTTATGGGAAAATAAATCCCCAATTTATTCATGAAGACCTCAACATTTATTGCCAATGTTTGGAGACTTGGGAACATAAACTAAGGACAAGTAATTTCATTCTTTCTATCCATGACAATGGGAAGGGTTTGGGTTTTTTAAGTGGTATCATTTTGTTTGGTCCATGACATACATGTTTGTCTGATTCCTTGGCATTGGTTGTCGGTCTTGGTGTTGCCATTTTTTTTGGTTTATCCTTTGTGTTGGGATGGAAGTAAGGAGTAGGATTGTAGGGATACAGAATGTATTGAAAAAATTACATAGTTATCCCTTTTATGTTGAACTTCATGTTACCAGTGATTTTGGTATATAATCTTTTTGGAGACACTTATAAGTAGTGAAAATCTCATTATCATTGGTGTAGCCAATGAGATGAGCATGGAACAAAAGGTAGAAATGACTTCCCATTAGGATTCATATTTCATTGGGGTATATTGATTTATGTTGTGATATAAATATATGTATGTGTGGAAAATCTGGGAATTATTTCAAATGTGTGGATTTGAACTGTGGCTGGTTGTGGTATTTTGAAAATGGATCGATTTTGAAAACACGGTGGAATTGTCAATATTGTGAAACATGGGAAATGTGGAATTGTGGAAAGCCTAGTTGTGATAGTTTCAATATAATTGAATATGGAATTATAAACCTTTTTATAAGGAATTGAGACTTTTCTTAGTTTTGGGGCTGATAGAAATGGTAATGCGTAGGCATCGTAGAGATTGACCTGATCAAAATGCTGAAAATATGGTTTCACCTGAGCCTTAGTTGAACCAGTAACTAGTACAGAGTATAATAAAACCCTTCTAAGTTATGGAAAATGGGAATAAAGCGGATGAGCCAAAGAATGTGGACCATTTTTTTTTTGTTTGAAATGTAGAATCGACCCATATTTAGGGGTGATTCAGATCCTAAAGGGTAGAAGCATGGATGAATAGAATGAATAGGATATTTGAATTATTGGGAACTCTAAAAGTGATGAAAGTGAAGTTATCCATATACATGTTGGAAGACCTTTCCGTTAAATGGTGGGAGTTGGCAGTCCAAGATGAGATGAACTAAGGTGCGACAACGGAGAGCTTTGATGAATTTTTTAACAAAAAATTATACCCTCATACATTCATAATTTAGTGCAAAATGGATTTATTTAGCTTCAAGAAAGGGAACATATCGGTAACTTAATATGCAGCTATGTTCATGAACTTAGTGTGATTTCACCTGATGTGGTAGGTAGTACATCCTTGAAATCACATATTTTGGATGTTGGGTTGAAGTAGGAAATTCATTCCAAGATAGCATTGCTGGGTATAAATGACTACACAGAAATGGTGAATAGAGCTACTATGGATGAGTGAGATCCTTTGAGGGCTACAAGTGGGGGGGGGGAGTTTTTTGGTATCGATGGGAAACCGTGAGAAATCTAATGTTGGGTTCAAGTGGAAAAGAGAAACTTATTTCTAGGGTGGGAGTTTGACTCTAAATCCGATGGCAGGATCAGTGAATCTTCCTCCGAAACCTCAGAGTATGTCGGGATGTTTTCAGTTTCCATCAATGGTATTAATCTAGTGGGATTTTATTGACCAACATCGATCATGTCATACCTATAAGCAGATGGTTAATCTTCAGCGGTATTTTCAGAATGCTCTGAGGTCGGGTGTTCATGACACTCCTAAGGGATCCCATGCATCTTATGCCTTGACATGGGCGAGGGAAATAGTACAACCCCCATCATTAGATTAATTTTATTCATGGTGATTCTTGGAACACCACGACTACTCAGCATGTCAATAAAGAGAAGACTATGACAAGCAAGAAATTTTTTGGAGCTGAGCCGGTTGTAATGGTTGATCAGTCGGGACCCTCCACAGTTCATGGTACGATTCATTTTAATTATACCCTAATACAAGTGTGATTTGATACAAGTGATTCCCATTCTTTTATATCTTACCATACTATTACTTTGATGGGTTTATATGTGTAAATGGTTCCTTCTATTTTGAAACTTCAAACCCCTTTGGGTCATAGAGAGTGTCGAGCCTTCATGTGTAGAGCATGTTGTTTAGTTATGGATGGGGTTGAGTTGATGTGGGATTTTTCAGTGCTTGAGATGGATTCTTATGATGTAATTCGGGGAATGGATTGGTGATGAGGTTTAAGGCCCACATTGACTATTATGTGTGAGCACTAAGTATTACAATGGGTGATGAAATCACACATCTCTTTATAGGGATGAATAATGAAACGTTGTTTGTAAAAAGATTGTTGGCACCATCTATTGGCATGATATCATATCAGTTGGTAGTGTTGTCATTGGAATCAATGGAAGGAGTTAAGAATAGTGTTTTTCTAGTGATGGTTGACCTGTTCATAGATGTCTTTCATGATGAATTTTTAGGGTTCCCAAATGTGAGAGATGTGGACATTTCAATTGATCTCCTTATTGGGACCAGTCCTGTCTCACATTCATCTTACCAAATAGAACCAATATAGTTCATGGAATGGAATGTGTAGTTGGAAGAGTAGGAAAACAAAGTGTTCATCCATCCTAGCACAACTACATTGGTAGTGTTAGTCTTGTTGGCTAAGAAGGCGAATGGAACCCTTCAGCTATGTATTGAATATCGTAACCATAATTAAGTTATAATAATGAACTAATATCAACTTCCATGCGTTGATGATTTATTTGGCCAATTGAGGGGTGCCCAGTGGTTCTCCAAGATTCACTTGAGGTCAGTATATCCTCAATTGTTGTTAAGGAAGAAGGATATTCCCAAAAAAAATTAAGAAGTCGATATGGCCATTATAAGTATGTGGGTGTGCCCTTTGGTCTCACAAATTAGCTAGCGGTGATCATGGAATTGATATATCCAATATTGGATAGATATCTAGATTCATTTGTGGTGGTATTTCTGGAAGATATACTAGTGTATCAAGGACAAGGGTGGATCTTGAGAAACACATGGCGATAGTTGTGGGGATCTTGAGAGAACATCGCTTGGGTGGAATATTATCATAGTTTGTTCTTTAGATATAAGAGGTTCATTTTCATGGCCATGTTATTTCTAAGAAGGGTGTTTCATTTGATCTTGAAAAGATAGAGGCTGTTATCTCCTAGAAACCACCAAAAAACATTTTCGAGATACGGAGCCTCTATTGTTTATCAGGCTATTATCGACAATTTTCTTTGATTTCTCACGATTGGCCTCACCGATGATATCTTTTACAAGGAATAATGATTCATTTCAATGGCATGAGAAGTTTCCAAAAAAATGTTTTGAAGGGATATAGAGGCTCTTTACATCGACACCGATCATGGTTTTTCTACAACTAGGGAAAGGGTGCATGGTGTATTCTAACGCATCGGGATTTGGGTTGGCGTGTGCTCTCATATAGGGGGATCATGTGGTTGAATATGGATAAAAACAGTTGAGTTTTCAAGAGAATAAATGCCCACAACATGATTTGGAGTTAGTGATAGTGGGTCATTCTTGGAAAAGGTAGCGACATAATCTATTTGGTGAGAATTTCATAGTGTTTACTGATCATAATAGTCTAATGAATATTTTCTCACAAAGAGGTTTTATCTTGAGGAAAATAAGATGGATAGAGTATCTCTATATGTTTGATTTGTACTTGATTTATACACTGGGTAAGGTAAATTTGGTAGAAGATTAATTATGTAGGAAGTCATATGCTTATGTGGTGAAATAGGCATCAAATTAGTGGCAGCTTATGTCGGTCATAGCTGACATGTGGCGGGAATGTGAGGACCGGGGTGATAGATTGGTTTTCATTCCAATATCATTTCTTCCTGATTTGGTTGGGTTGGATAAAGAGGCACAAACTTCTGATTCTTAGTGTATGGAAATGAGGTCGAAACTCAATGGTGAGGAGACCATTAATGGCTGGGAACAGAATGGGAAGGTAGTTTTGTAATTTCAGAATCCGATGGTTGTTCCAGTGTCTTATCTAGACTAAATTATCCTAGATTATCATTATTACATATGGGATTTCCATCCTTGAATTCATAAAATGTATAAGGCATTGAAAGTGCAGTTTTGGTGGACTGGTATGAGAGAGAAATTGGTTGATTCTTCTTCGAGATGATAGAATTGTCATCAAGTCTAGGCATACCATCAAAAGCTAGTAGACATGTTGCATCTTTTACCCATCCTAGTGTGAAAATGGGAGTAAATATAAATGGATTTTGTGATAGTTATCCCACGAATGGTCAGAAAGTAGGATGTCATATGGGTGATACCGTATCAGCTCACAAAGTCAGCCCATTTTGTAACACATAAATGTTTTATAAGATATATTTTTTTAATTTCTTTCATATCTTCTGTTTTATACTACACCATGATTATTTTTCACTATATGCAACACCGTATTAGCGTGCAGTATACCCAACACTATTCTTGGATCGTGATACACACAATTTCATTTCGTTTGATAGTAGTTATTCTACGCAACTTTGAGTGTATATATATATTAAATGTATAAATGAAATATTGTTGGATTCTGTTATACAAAAAAACAATGGAGTCTTGCACTACACGCAACCCTAACTTGGCTTGCATTACACGCAATCACAACCTTCCTCGATAGCGTGTGTTGTACGCAATACCGAGTTTCACTAAATGACGATATATTGTCATAATATTATCATGAACTAGCAGTTATGAATAGTAGTATCTAAATTTTGAATTTTATGACATTATAATTCATCTTACACATTTTATATAACATGGTATTAGATTAGAATAAATTTTCAGATAAAATATGTATTTTTCAAAAATTGATATTTTGCCGCCTTTTGATGGTGCACCCACATTAAATATAGATTTTGACATGTTTATAAGTTCAATTTGACAAAATAAAATTATTCCTTGGAATCAGGATATAAAAATTTAATTTGGATAAATTTTTCATATTATTGTGATAACTTTCATATTTTAATTAATAGTAAAAACACGCTATAATTTAATTAAAAACAACTTTTTTCATCGCAATAATTTATATGTCTAGATTATCTTTTTAGTTGGTTTTAAAGTGTAATTAGAATATATTTTTACCATTTAATCCAATGTTTTTTCATTGTAATTAATTTCACTTTGAAATTGAACATAAATAAGTGTCGATCTTTTGATAGTTACTATTTCTTAAAAAGATGCTATTTGTTTTGATAATGGGAATTACATTCAAAATTAGTTAGTTCCACTTCTATGTTTTTAATTTGGAAAAATAGACATCATTTTTGAATTCGGAATATCAAATATAACTTATGCTGAATTTTTGGTATTTTTCTGAAAAACATCAATTTTTTATGAATAGTGAAACCACTTAGTGGTAGTTAAAAAACTCACTCTTTAATTTAAATGAAATTTTACCACTTCTGTGAATTGAATTTCAAAAATCTGAAAAACATGGTTGTTATGAAGAAGTAAAATGTGGTTCAATAAGAAGAAAATATTTATTAGTGAATAGTAACTTTTGACTTTTATTTACTGTGGTTAAAGGTAAGTAGGGTAATTCAAGGTTAAAAGAATATTATAATAATTCAAAATTATCTTAACACTTTTCCTAACTTTATTAGATGAGTATTGGATGACCATGGGCTTCCGTGGGTCGATATTGGCACCCCATTGAGCCACTAGGTAGTGATGATGGCAATTTGGATTAATTAATTTAATGTAAAGACAAAATTGACATTAAAAAATTCTTTTAGTAATTAATTTTTATAAGGAGTTATATAAATTATCTTTTCGACAATAAATATCCATTAGAAATATAAAACGATTTACTACATGGTGGTTTTTTTATAATTTTTATACATCAAATAAATTAAATTATTTATGACACAATAATGATGCAGTATTTACCTCATTAATAAATTATTTAAATAAATATCATTATAATGATTAAAATATTATCCAAAACATGCCCAATTCTGATTGGATGATTTTATTTCGACCATGAGTCATCTTATCTTCATCCATTATAATGTTTTGACCTTTTGAAAATGATGAAAAGTTTATAATAAAATAATATTTTCACACTTTCCAAAGGTTCTCCTCTCCTCCTTTATAAAAGGGAACCTCCTCCCTCTTCTCCTTACACAATTTTTAGCATTCAATCTCGGGAAACCCTTGCCCATTTCCCTTATCAACTTCCCTAAAAACATTATAGAGTTTCTGATCTCCTCAAAAGATCAACTATAGTGCCTTAAGAGGAGGTTAAGAAGAGGCACGTCAAAGAAGAGGTAATATCTTTTACCAATTCTTTCCAATTTATTTCTTCTTTTAATTATTATTTTTTATTTTTTTCATCATAAATTAATAACATTAGAATCACTAATATACTGATATGTTATTATAAATATGAAACAACCCTATTTCATCTTCTATCCATCCTACAGAAAACAAAATCACCGCGCGTGCGTACATTCGGAATACAGTCTCCACGCCGTGGTGTAATCTGTTTTCCACCACCACCTTACTTGGATTGACATAACAGTGTAAAGAATAAATATATATGGTTATTATAAAATCATACTTATTCTTATATATTAAATCATTCACACCAATTCAATTCAATAATTATGGTAACGATATCATCGATCGTGTGTACGTACGGATTACCGTCTCCACGACACGTTGAGATTCATTCTCCATGTTAACCACTCAAGAATGATTATAAAGTATATATACTGAATAATAATGAAATATATGACATGATAAAGCTATTTTATTAATGTATATATATGTGTGTGTGTGTGGGTGTGTTTCATCTACTTACTTCCATTCATGTCAATTAGGAAAGGAAAACAGCATTCATGCGTATGTATGGCCTACCCTCTCCATGAACGGTGTATTTCATTTCATTTGTCTATCTATTATATATATATATATACTAAATATATATGATATATAAATCATTATTTAAATTCTGGAGGTAATTTAAACTTTATATAAGTAATAATAATATCAAGAACATCAAGTCCAAACATGTACGATAAATAAAACTATTTTACTCAAAACACTACTTTAACATGGAATTTACAAAATAATTGGTAATATAAAGCAATAAGTGAACCATGTATGATATAATAACAATGAATATTATTTTTTAATAAGTCAATGAAATTATTTAAATCATTATACTGGAGGTTCGGATACGTACGAAGAATATCGGAATTAATGTAAGGGATAACATTTCCAATCTCGTTTTTATCTGAGATTGTTTATATGTAAGTGTTTACTGGGGTTATATTTTTCAACCATGTCTATAAAAATGTATTTTTATAAAGTTTTTAATATTCTTCCATGTATTTTTAAAGTCATTTTTACCTCTCTTTGACTTTTACTTTGTATTATAGAAGGAATCTTTCTTTTGTTTACCATACGTGGTACTTTTTCACTTTTCCGTTAAAAGTATGAGGAGAATGTTTTTTAACTTATACAGCATGAATGGATTTTTACGGATTCATAATGCCATATTTTCATAAAGATTAATCTACAATATTTCATGAATATTTTAATCAAAATCCTTTTCTTTTAAAATTTCATGGCATTTTGTGAAAAGAAAATGATTTTGAATAAGAAAGGATATTTTCCTTAAGAATTGATATCAAGTGTTTTATCAAATCCATTTTCCATCTAAGATGACATTATTTCATATGTGTATGTTTCAAGTATAATGTCTCTATGATTTAGATGGTTTCACTTTTCTTATGATGAAATTATATCCATTTGTTTTATATAGATTATGATATGATGAGATGATGTTTATGAAAGCCATTTTATTCTTTGGATTATGATGAATGATTTATGTTTATGTTGTGGAACAAGTAAGAATGATTTAATTATGAGATGGGTGGGATCTATATCTCCCTCCAATAAATTTTTCAAATATTTATATCTCATGTGACAGACATGGTTGGAACGACAAATAAATCAGGTTCAGTAATACAGGACTAGAACGGCAAGTAAACCCGGTCCAGTAAGGGACTTTGTCTACTAAGATGGGTTTGGCAGCAATGCCTTAGATACTATGGAAATCATATCGTGTGATTAAAGGTTTTACAAAATTACATGATTTATTCCCATGATATTATATGATGATTGATGTTCCATTATTATTTATGCCTTATGTACTGCCAAGATTTGTTTCACAACTCAAGATTTGGATGTTTAAACTTTATGTTCATGTTTTGATGTTCAAATGTATATGGTTCGTTTTATTTTCTCCATGATTACCGTTACAGAGAATTTGAGCTCACCCTTTATATTTTTTCTTTTCCACAGGATATAAAGGGAGGTTTTAGGTAAGAAAAAAAGGGAAGATCATTATGGAAGATGTTGATGATCTTTCACCAAGATTAGAATATTATGTTCCAAGTTTCAAAGACACTAAACTATTACAGTTCTTTTGGTGTCTATTTTTTTATGTATTAAGTATTCCGAAAATGTAATGTAATGTCTATGTACGTCAAGATTTGGGTCTCTAAAGTTGGTATCAGAGGAAAGTTTTAGTCAACCTTTGGAAACTAGGATGCGAAAACATTAGCGAGATCCCAAGAGATATTTCTATTGTTTGTCTAGGGATGTCCATAAGGTTAAGTAAAAGTATAGGTTATAGTCCTAGAATTATGGTAACGATCTTATAATTAATCCTAATATGTTATATATTGATGTTACTCCCCCTTTATTATGTTTTCCATGCATGATTTTTTCCTCTTACACTATACTTTTTGGGTTTTAGACTATGGCTGGAACCCGAAGGAACCGTGTTGATCAATTTTGTGGGCAGTGCAATGATTTCCCTCCAGAACAAAACAATGTTAGGGGAGATTTAGTGAAAAATATTATTTCTATAGTTAAAAAATCTATGAATCATTCTGGTCTTCCGAATGAGAAGAAAAGGGAAACATATTCTATTGAGTCCATCATGAGGCAACACCAACCTTCTTTCAGTGGGTCTTCTGATCCATTTGTTTCTGAACAATGGATTACTACCATTGAAAAGATATTTTCCATACTTCTGTGTTTAGAACATGAAAAACTCATTCTGGATTTTTACCATTTAGATGGTGAAGCAGACTAGGGGTGGACTCTAATTAAGAATACAAGTCCCCAAGGTGAAGTTGACTTCATGGAATGGGATGAGTTCAAGAACTTATTTTTCAATAAGTAATTCCATCGCATTCTTCAAAAAAAGATGGAAAAGGAGTTCCTTGAGATTATGCAAAAGGATGATGAATCTATTGGTATATATGATGCAAATTTTACAAGGCGTGCAAGGTATACATCTGGCTTTATCATCCAACCTGAATGTAAAGTTGATCGATTCATCAGTGGCTTAAAACCAAGTCTTCGAAGGGAATTATCTATAAGAGACTTCAATAGCTATGAACAAATTGTGCGTTGTGATATCAAGGTAGAAATGGAAGTTGGTGTTACATATCCATCTCATGGTTTTGATAAGAAACGAAAGATGGAGTCCAAGAAGAAATCTCAGAATAATGGTGAAAAGAAGATGAATGTTTCTTTATGATCAATGTGTGGAAATAAGTATGGTGGAGATTTCATAAAAGGTACTTGAAAATGTTTTAAGTGTGGAAAATAAGGTCATCGAGTAGTTGAGTGTCGAAGTAATGGGAAAAAGGTAGCTAATGATGTGAATAGAGAAAAGTCTACAGAGAATGCTCCACCAACACCTCAATGCTTCAAGTACACAGAAATAGGGCATTATGCTAATAAATGCCCTAATCCAAGGGTTATTGATGATCAACATGAGAAACCACTTAATCCAAAGGAAAAATTAAAGTCACATGAGATCACTATTGGCGATGTTGAATATGACAACAATGAGGTAGAATGATTAAGTGTTTATGTAATGGAATTCCAAAATAATGTATATAGTATCGTGGAATATTGGAATATTAATGTATTGGACTATTGTGGTTTTCAATAATTTTATGGTACTGGTAACCATGGAAAGTGTTTGATATATGTTTTGAAAGAAGCTGATATGCACATAATGAAGGGATAAGGAGAAAATGAAATGTTTGACAGTATTCATGATCACATGACTGATATAAGGAAAAAGTTATATCATGGTTTGAGTATATAGAATTTTTGGATTTTGGTATGTGGAAAGAGTAATTTTTTTACAGGATTCATGTTTTTAATAAGGTTCAATGAGTATTCATTTTTAAAGAGAATAGAATATTAAGGTATTCAGATGTTTGGAATGTAATCAACAAGATATATCTTGTGATGTATGTGGGATAAATTATGGTATTCATGTGCTTGTTATATGTCCTTTTTAGTAATCGTTCTCTTTATACTATGAGTGTGGAAAGAAGTATTTTGGATAAGCCTAAATATTGGATGAATTATGTTGAACTTAAGTTAGTATTGTTTAAGGCTAGAAATTTTTTCAATATTATTGATATAATGTTATTATAGGGTAGTTTAAGAAAAGGGACAACCTGCAGAATGGGTGACAACTCGTCGCGTCAGATGCAGATGTGGGAGTCGAACCCACAAATGAAGTGCGACAGACCTTTATCGCCTACACTGGCCTACAGGAAGTCCCTAGTTAGTAGAAACTAGTTTTATTTTATTAATAGGTATGATAGAAAAAGTATAAGTCCATTTTTAAAATCATATACGATTAATCACAGCATTGATGGGCTTTTGTATATTTAATAAATTGTGCAAAACTTTTTGCGATAGAAATAGATGGAATGACCTATCATTCTATCGCATGATTTGCTAACACTTCACAAATGAGAAATTCAATTTCATTTCTTTAAGAGATGAAGCGGAAATTGTTCAAGGCATGAACAATGGTGAGATTGTACCAAAATCATGTAAGTATTCAACAATTTTTCAACATTAGGGAAATGATCTTGAGAACTAAAAATATTTTCCTAGTGTCCTTATATCTGATGAATCAGATGGTACCTTATATCATCTCCAATTTACTTCTTTGTGATTGTTGGATTTTTCATAGCCATGTTCTCTACCACTCTCCATCAGAACTTAATGGTTATATTTCTCTTTCATATCCATATTTTCACCTATGATCTCTAATGTGGAAACCCATTGATTAGTTAATTTGGGTAACCATTATGCTTCATACTTTAGTTTTTAAATATATGTTTTGGTATTTCTTTTTAAAATGTGGTTTCTTTAAAATAAACTCTCATGTAATAAACCATTTATATCCCCGCAGAATTTCGAGGGTGAGATTCATTTTTAGGGGGGTATTATTTAACACCACGAGATTTTATAAGATATATTCTTTTTAATTTCTTTCATTTCTTCTGTTGTATGGTACACCAAGATTATCTTACTCTATACGCAACACCTTATTAGCTTGTAGAATATGCTACACTATTCTTGGATCACGTTACCCAAAATTTCAAGTTCATTTTATAGTAGTTATTCTATCAAACTTTTAGTGTATATATATATATAGCCAATGTATAAATTAAATATGGTTTATTCCATTATATTCCAAAACAAAGGAGTCTTACACTACACGCAACCCTAACATTTCTTGCATTACACGCAATCACGACCTTCCTCGATAGTGTGTGTTGTACGCAATATCGGGTTTCACTAAATGATGATATATTGTTATAATATTATAATGAACTAGCCGTTATGAATATTAGTATCAAAAATTTGAATTTTATGACATTATAATTCATCTTAATCATTTTATATAACATGGTATGATATCAAAATAATTTTTTCAGTAAAATATGTAATTTTCAAAAATAGCAGTTTTTCCACCTTTTGATAGAGCACCGACATTAAATATAGTTTTCTACATGTTTATAAGTTAAATTTGACAAAATAAAATTCTTCCTTACAATCAGGATATAAAAATTAAATTTGGATAAATTTTTCATATTATTCTGATAACTATCATATTTTAATGAATAGTAAAAACGCACTATATTTTAATTAAATCAACTTTTTTAATCACAATAATTTATATGGATAGATTAATTTTTAAATTTATTTTAAAGTATAATTAAAATATATTTTTATAATTTAATCCAATGTTGGGCATTTGAATTAATTTCACATCGAAATTGGACATAAACAAGTGTTGATCTTTTGATAGTTATTGTTTCTTAAAAACACGTCATTTGTTTTGATAACAGGAATTAATTTTAAAATTAATTAATTCCACTTATATGTTTTGAATTTGAAAAAATAGACATCATTTTTGAATTCGTAATATCAAATATAGCTTATGCTGAATTTTTGGTATTTTTCTGAAAAACATCACTTGTTGATGAATAGTGAAACCACTTAGTGGTAGCCAAAAAACTGACTCTTTCATTTAAATGATATTTTACCACATCTGTGAATTGTATTTCAAAAATCAGACATACATGGTTGTTATCAAGAAGTAAAATGTGGTTCAATAAGATAAAAAATAATTTTTGGTGAATAGTAACTTTTGACGTTTACTTTCTGCGGTTAAAGGTAAATAGGGTAATTCAAGGTTAAAATAATATAATAATAATTCATAATTACCTTAAAAATGGTCGTAAACTTATTGGATGAGTATTTTACGACCATGGGCATCTTTGGATAGATTTTGGGACCACATTGAGCCACTTGGTAGTGATAATGGCAATTTGGATTAATTAATTTAATGTAAAGAAAAAATTGACATTAACAAAAATCTATTAGTAATTAATTTTTATAAAGAGTTATATAAATTATCTTTTCGACTATAAATATTCATTGCAAATATAAAACGATTTCCTATATGGTGGTTTTTTTTATAATTTTTATACATCAAATAAATTAAAATATTTATTACACAATAATGATGCAGTATTTACCTCATTAATAAATGATTTATATAAATAAGATTATGAGGATTAAAATATTATCCAAAACATGTAAAATTCTGATTAGATGATGTTATTTAGACCATTAGTAATCTTATCTTCATCTTTAATAATTTTTGGAACTTTTTTAAACCGAAGAAAAGTTTATAATAAAATAATTTTGTCACATTTTCCAAAGGTGCCCCTCTACTCCCTTATAAAAGGGCACCTCCTCCCACTTCACTTTACAAAATTTTGAGCCTTCATGCTCTGCCAACCCCTTCCCATTACCATTCTAAACTTCCCTAGAAACATTATATAGGTTTTTTTTCTCCTCAAAAGATCAACCCTAGTGCCTTAAGAGGAGGTTAAGAAGATGCGGGTCAAAGAAGAGGTAATATCCTTTACCGATTCCTTCCAATTTACTTCTTCTTCTATTTATTCTTCTTTATTTGTTTCATCATAAATTAACAACATAAGTATCAATAATATACTGATATGTTATTATAAATATTAAACAACCTTGTTTCATCTTCTATCCAACCTACAGAAAATGAAATCACAGTGTGTGCTTACTTACGGAATATCGTCGCCACATCGTGGTGTAATCTGTTTTCCACCACCACCTTACTTGGATGTGTATAATGGTGTATTGAAAAACTATATATGGTTATTATAATATCATACTGATTATTATATATTATATTATCCACTCCAATTAAATTCAATAATTATGGGAACGATATCATCGCTCATGCATACGTACGGATTACCGTCTCCACGACGCAATGAGATTCATTCTCCATGTTAACCACTCAAGAGTGATTATAAAGTATATATAATGAATAATAATGAAATATATGACATGATAAAGATACTGTATATATATATATATATATATTTTTGTCATCTACTTACTTCCATTCAAGTCAATAAAGAAAGGAAAACAACGTTCATGCGTACGTACAACCTAGCATCTCCATGAATGGTGTATTTTATTTCATTTGTCTATCTATTATATATATATATAGAATATATATGATATATAAATATTTATTTACATTCTGGAGGGTATTTAAAAAATTATATAAGTAATAATAATATCAAGAACAATAAGTCCAAACATGTACGGTAAATAATACGATTTTACCCAAAACGCTGCTTTAACATGGAATTTACAAAAGAACAGGTAATATAAAGTCATAAGAGAACCATATATGATATAATAACAATGAATATGATTCTTTAATAAGTAAATGACATTATTTAAATCATTATATATGTGTTTCAGATACGTAGGAAACATATCAGACCTAAGGTTAGGTATCACTTTTCCAATCTCATTTTTATCCGAGATTGTTTATACGTAAGTGTTTATTGGGGTTATATTTTTCATCGATGTATATAAAAATGTTTTTGTTATAATGTGTTTAATATTATTCCATGTATGTTTAAAGTAATGTTTACCCCTCGTTGACTTTTACTTTTTATTATGGAAGGAATCATTCTTTTGTTTACTATATGTGTTCTTTTTGACTTTTCCGTTAAAAGAACGAGGAGAATTTTTTTTTAACTTATACAACACGAATGGATTTTTACTGTTTCATAACGACATATTTTCTTAATGAATAATCTACAAGATTTCATGAATTTTTTCAACAAAATCGTTTTCTTTTAAAATTTCATTGCATTTTGGGAAAAGAAAATGATTTTGAGTAAGAAAAGATATTTTCCTCAAGAATTAATTTCAAGTGTTTTATCAAAACAATTTTCCATATTAGATGACATTATTTCATATGTGTACATTTCAAGTATAATGTATCTATTATTTACATGGTTTCACTTTTCTTATGATGAAAATGATATCCATTTGTTTTATATGATGTTTATGAAACCCATTTTATTCATTGGGTTATGATGAATGATTTATGTTTATGTTGTGGAAAACGTAAGAATGATTTTATTATGAGATGGGTGGGACCTATATCTCCCACTAATTAATTGGGTAAAGATTTATATGCCATGATATAGACATGGCTGGAACGGAAAGTAAACCTGGTTCAGTAATACAGGGGTGGAACAGCATGTAAACCCGGTCCAGTAAGGGACTTTGTCCACTAATATGGTCTTGGAAGCAATGCCTTCGCTACTATGGAAATAATATCATGTGCTTAATGGTTTTACACAATTCCATGATTTATTCTCATTCTATTTTATGATGATTGATTTTCAATTATGATCTATGTCTTATGTACTGCAATGATTTATTTCACAACTCAATATTTTGATGTTTAATCATTATGTTCATGTTTTGAAGTTCAAATGTATATGGTTTGTTTTATTTTCTCCATGCATACCTTTACTCAGCATTTGAGCTCACCCTTTATATGTTTTCTTTTCCACAGAATATAAATGGAGGTTTTAGGTAAGGAAAAAGGGTAGATCTGTATGGGAGATGTTGAAGATCATTCACCAAGATTCGAAAATTAGGTTCCATGTTTCCAAAGACACTAAGCTATTATGGTTCTTTTTGTTTCTATTTTTATTATGTATTAAGTATTCCAAAAATGTAATGTAATTTTTATGTACGTCAAGCTTTGGGGATCTACACATTTCATCCCAATTGATGAATCTCATACTGTAGAGGATCTATCGAAAATCTATATCCAAGAGGTGTTTAAAAGGAATGGTGTTCCCATTTTGATTGTATCAGATAGAGATCATTAGTTCACATACCATTTTTGTAAATCCTTGCAGCAATCCCTTGGGGCTCAGATGATGATGAGTATAGTGTACCATCGTCATATGTATGGGAAATCCGAGAAGATGATATAGAATTTAAAGATATGTTATGGTCTTGTGGGATGGATTTTTGTGGTTTATGGAAGGAGAACCCATCATTGGTGTTGTTCTCCTAAAATAATAATTATCAATCCTCGATACATATTGATCTGTTTGAAGCATTGTATGGGAATCTATGCCATTACCCACTTTTTTGGGAGGAAATGGGTGAAACATTTATGGTTGGAGTGAGCCTTGTCCAGAAGACTATAGAGAAGACCAAGTTGACCTGGAAGAGAAAGGAGATGGATCAGACTCATTAGAAGTCATATGTGGACCATCGTCGAAGGTTGTTGTCATTCGTGGTTGGTATTCATGTGTTCTTGAGAATCTCTTCTAGACTAGGGCACCATAGGTTTGAAAATCAGTTCAATTTATCTCTAATGTATATGGGTCCTTTTGAGATACTTGAGTGGGTTTGAGATGTAGATTTTCGACTGTAATTTCCACCATAGTTTATTGAAATGCACAATATGTTTCATGTGCCGCAGATGAAAAAGTATCAGTTGGATCGTGACCTTTTGATTTTTTGGGATCATGTTGAGCTAGATTCTGATGCTTCTTTGGTGCACTGGCCCGTGCAGATTGTGGATAGTCAATGGAATGTATTATGTGGAAATATAATTAGTCTAGTATGGGGTTTTTGGCATCATGGTTAGATTGATGAGAAACATGGGAGTGAGAAAAATAGATGGTCAAGTAATGGCCCGAGCTCTTTCAGAAAAGCATTGGTTCTATACTTTTTTATAATGGAAATTCCAATGGTTGGGAAAATATAGCACCCCCGTTTTTAGTTATGTGTTCTATTTTATATCTTTTGATGAGTATGAAGTGGTTGGGTAATGTTTGGGAGAGATTGGGAGAGTTTAGAAATTTTTTGGAATGTTTTGGAGACCTTTTTAAGGATTAAATGTTAAACTATGGTTGGGGAAACTATGGAACAATCCCAGGTAACCATGTGATATTTAACTTTTTGTATTTTACCATCCGTATGGTTAGTGAAAAAATTTTCAAAACGTTTTAGCTAACCGTGTGGCCCATTAAATTTTTTTTAAGAAAACATGGTTAGTCCTGATTTACCATATCGACCCATTTATTCTCCCATACAAACCATACATGATATTTCTTATTCTCAAGGGATATGGGGTCTCTCCCACTCAATTTTGAAGGGATTTGAAGGTGTTTCAAGGTGTTTTGATGTTGGTTCATCCTGGGTAAGTCTTCTCTCTTGATTTTTTTGTGATTTTCTCTAGATCTACTCTTACCTCTCCCTTAGATTTCTAGATCTACTTATGCTTCATATATATCTACGGTTGTGGTAGCCAAAATTTATGATTTTAAGGCATTTTCTGATATTTAAGGGTATCTAGATTGGTTTTTATGAATAATTCATTTATATTTGTCATTCGGTTTCTTATGGATTGATTTTCCTGAACCCTAAAGGTAGGTGGTTTCTCTCTTGACTCTTCCTTGATAGAACATGGTTCCTTGGTTTCAATTAATTTGGTTTTCTTGAATATATTTTTTAATATGATGTGATAATCTTGGTGTAAATGTATTTGGTGACTATTTGGGGATTTTGGGTAAAATGGGATATTGTTGCAAATAAATGGTAGGTTCTGTTAGATTATTTTAAAATGATGATTTTTAAATTGATAATGGTTTTCATTATGGAAATTTTTTTATGAAATATGAATTTCAATAATTATATTTTTTTATTGAAATGTGTTTTGGCATGAAAAATTTTTAAAGGGTGTCATCAATAAATGTGTGATTTATTGAAGTGATTTGGCATGTGTTGGAAACGGTTTTGTGTATAATGTGTCACATTGGTGTGCTTTATTCTTGTTGGTTAGTTAATTATTTTGTCTTGGTATGATTTTGTGTTAATTGGGAAAGAAGTATCACTATAAAAGGTGATTTATAGTGGATGGAATAAACACCATTAAATATAAGTGGTCGATAAGTCCCACTAGAGAGTAAATGTAGTAAATAACCTTAGATGGGAAGTTTCATCATTTTTAGTTTCCTTGTGTGTGGTATTATACAATATTAAAATTGTTTTGCTAATATGTGATGGTGAAATGGATTATCGAATGGTTGTTTGAATTTCCCTTATTTTATATGGATATGGGTAAAGGTGACTTAATATGTCTGTGTTTGGCTAGTGGTAATTGTTACACTATTTGTTGTTTTATATACACTATTTTATATAATTATGCTAAAGGTTTTACACTAGTGGCATGTGTAAGGATTTCATTTGGGAAAAACATAATGATTATTTATACTCAAACCCTACTTTAGAAATATGGTGATTTTGCAGATGTCTTTTTCTAGGATACAGTTAATGGAAAATAATCTCCTTCTATTTGTTGTTCTTCGTGATGTTTTGGAGGGTTGTGGTTCTTGGATCATGGAGATTGAATTAGATATGTGTAGTTTTGTAAAATATTTTTCGGGTTGGGTTTTGTATTCTTCCTCTTATTACACTATTATTGGTTAGTATGGTTTGGTTGTATTGGTTTTTTGGAATTTTCATTCAATATTTTGGTTGTATTTTAGTAATGTATGGTTTGGGTTGCTATGTTCACCTGCATCATGTTTTTTTTGGTAATGTCTAGTTTGTTTGGTTTGTTTATCTAAATGGAAAATTATTCCCCAATTTATTCTTAAAGCCCTCAGAATTTCCTTCTATCCTTGGTACCTTGGGAATGTTTCCTAAGGGAATGTAATATCTTTCCTATTTTCCATGGAAATAGGAAGGGGTGGGATGTTACAAGTCATTCACATGGGATGTTGACTTAGATTTTTTAAGATGCTCTTGGGTAGAAGCGTAGCCCCATTGAGATGTTTTATATGAGATGATTCAGGTGGGATGAATTTCCCACTGATATGTATTGACATATATGGGATTTTTTGGATGGTCTCCTTGAATCTAGCATTCAATAATTTTACTAATGAGATTATTCGGGTGGTATAAACTGACCCCTGAGATTTAAAGAGATACATTAGATGCCTTATATGTTTTCCTTGTATCTAGACTGCATTCATAATATATCATATGTATGGGAGGGATGAACGGTCCCCCCAATAGGAAATAGTATTTAGATAATCAGGGAGGGATATATTTTACCCCAAGTGGGTAATGTACTAGTCGATTCTTAAGACTTTATCCTAGGATCCAATCATTGATCCAAACACTACTTTATTTCTATTGAATTACCCATATGACTCATCCATAGACCTGATATTAGTATCCATGATGTTATGATATGCTCAGAGGCAGTCTGTAATTGGATAAAGAAGGTATCTGTCAATCTTTATTATCACTCTAGAATCGGAGTATTGACAGTAGTAATTTTTTTTCATTTTATCTATTTATTGTTTCTGTTATTCATATCACATGATTATAAATTTCATTAATATTTTTTATTATATAGTGTTTAGGGTTCCCTACTAATTTTTACTCACATCTTTCTCATGTAGATATGGAAAATGGGTAACTGAGTAGACTTCAATGATCATAGTTTCTGGTTGTGAAGAGGTTCAGTGTAGAATTATTTATCATGATAACATGGATGGGGTCATATATTGGGATGAAGTGAGGCTTGGGGATGAAAGAATATCCAATATGTTATTTTAATATGTTATTTATCTTTATATTTGATTGACCTAGTGGTATATTAGTTGATGTGTACCTTCACTTCCATGATAATGTATAAATTTATTCTTCTGTATTCATTTATTATTTATGAGTTCGGTTTATTTATCATGCATACACTACTTTATTTATATAACACCTACAACCCTAGTTACATGGATCTAGTGGTTTATATAAAACCTGTAAAACATATTTAAATATATAAAATTTCAAGGATCATGGTTTATTATTCCTCAAGAGAATAAATAAAATGTGTTATAACTTTAAAACCTAAAATAACACAACATTATTCCTGAATGTTATCTTTTTTAAATCATTTTATTATACATCATCACACATGGAAATAGTGGAAAAAAGTAAATGCTATGATATTTGATGAATTTTAAGGTAAAAAAAATTATAACATAATATAGTAAAGGATAAATATGGCATAGGAAACATTTTGAGTACAATCAAAACCATAACAAATAATACATAAGTGTAATTCACGGAAGAAAGGAAAATTCATAATCACATGGATAAAAAAATATAAAATAATTAATTTCATAATCTTGAACATAATAATAATATCCTTGAGGCCTTTTTGACTAGTCATTATATATATACGGTATGGATTCCCCCAATATCTTATCTTAGTTATCCCCTGATACCTAACAATGCACTGATGGGATATATATTTTTCATCACCACACATCACAAAAAATTCAAATGAATTCCATCACATACCATGTCAATATAGTATATACATGGAATAATGTTAAAGTATTAACAACATAGAAATACATGTAACATTTACCTAATGGAAATTTCATACATTTCATTCTCGTATGAAATAGTAGATTATATAAGTCATAAATACATTTCCACAGTCAAAGAATTTTTAATAATGTTTTGTGGAATTTGATCAATAAATATAAGGAATATTTAGGGATTCATGGTTTTCAAAAATTACCCACAACATGTGATTTATACAAATTTATAGCTAACATGTACATATCAAGATTAATGATTTTCAATGTGTTTCGGAAATTTTATTTTCTATGGTATAATACTAAAGAAACACATACCTTATACTCAACTAAATAAACTCTATGTTTTTTATTAAAAATATGATTATTATCCATAACATATCCACTATGACTGTCAAACTAGGTGTGCAGTAAGGGATCATTCACTGTGCAGTTGGATGATGAATGAGATATACCAAACCAACTCTTTGGGGTTATTAAAACTAGAAAAATTTGATCCAAAACAATATCCACTTGTGATATCAATAAAGGGATGTATTTTATTAAAGAATCACACACTTTTTACATAATCAAAGTATAGTATTTCTATGGTAGGGAGGATGTTTATAAATAGTAATGACTTATGAATTTGGAATAATGTGAGAGAAAGTAAGGCTTACATGGGTTATAGGTCGTTATAGTGTAATATAAAATTAAATGAATATAATTATGAGATTGTAAGAGTTTATTCGAAAGGATATATTTGATACATTCTAACCATGATTTTTTAAAATCATAAACCACTTACTTAAATGTTTATACATTTATAAATTTCATACAACACAAGTTTCTTAAGTTGTCTTTTTAATGTTAAATGTATTATTAGATGGAAAATAAAAAATCTACTGGATGATAATTTATTAAACTTTTCTAGATAAAGGATATCACATAGAACATCCTTACCTGATGGGCATGTAATTTTTACATCAAAATTATAGATAAAAATTTCAAGAGAGAGAGGTTTATAAATTTTTGTAGATGAAGTATAACAAAGTCTCTCCTAATGAAGTTACTAAAAATCCATCAGACATAATTTATTATATGGAGGTATGAATTCTTTTTGGATGAACATTTATTAAGAAAAAAGGCTAAAGAACATCATACATTCCACTAGAAAAAGAGTTTATATTCTTAGGGAAGTAAAATTAATACACTATAGTGGTGTAAAACAAGATTATAATTGGATAGAGATATTGTACTGCAACATTCATGGGAAGAAGTATTTCATCTGTTGTCATTGAAATTGATCATATGTAATATAAAATATAACCAATGGAATAGAATATATAAATAGAGCCACATGATTAAGGGGAAGAATCTTTTACAACATTTTCTATCTAATTTTATTGTGGTTTTAATAATTACTTGTTACTTATGAAATATTCATTTTAATTTTTTTAGAGTATTTTTCTTAAATAATCCATTGTGAGTATTATTTTTTAAATTCGTTTAGATATTTCTATATTATAATCATTGTTTCTAATATTGTTTGATTGAGGGATTCTATTTTTATGGAAGATTGGGGATATTATGATTGTTTGATTAGGGTTCCTTGATCCTAAAGAAATAGTGGTTTTATTTAATCTTGGTGATAGTGGAATTTCATTGATAATAAGTCATAAGAAATGATAGAGTGAATATCATGCATACCTAAATTAAAGGCTATTAACATCCTTAACATAAATAGTTAATGTATAGAAACATCGTTATAACATTATTTGTAGGATTTATTACATAATTTATAAAATTATTATTATATGTTTTTACAACATTGATATTTCATTGTCTAATAATACTAAATTGTTTTATATTATATGTTATAAAATTTTATAACTGTAATTATAAATCTAAGCACTATTAATATTAATCTGATAAATTAATTAATGAGGTTGGGAAAAAATTTATGTTTTATTTTTATAAACTCTAATTCCTCCGATAATAAAGCATATACTCTTTAAATCCTATATTTATTATCATATCTAGGTTCTATTTGTTATAAATTGATACAGTAACATGTTATTTTAGAACAGAGTGCATTTATTTTTATGAAGTAAGGTATTTCTACAAGGGTATTAGAAAATACAAATCCAAGAAGATCACCTATATTTGATGGTGTTGATTATGAATATTAGAGATATGACATGAAAAAAAAATATCAACACTGGAGTTGATTTGTTTTTCATTGTGACTGGAAATTAACATATTCCTAATATTAAGGTTACTACATACACCATAGAAGATAAAGTAGAATATCAACTAAATTATCATGTAAGAAACATTTTAATATTCTCAATGATTATAAATATCCATTGTCAAATTTCTTCTTGTGAATTTATGAATAATATATAAAATAAATATGAAGTAACTCACTTTAGAACAATTAAATTTATAAAAACTAAAATAATTATGCTTCAGAATATTATAGAGATTTGTATTTCTTACCTAGATAAACAGTTTCTAAATGCATCAACACATTATCAAAATTGTAAATAGTATACAATCACTTAGAGATAAAGATTTAACTGGGGATTAGATAGTTGAAAAGACTATTGACATCAAGATGAATGAATAAGAGTATAAGAGAGATAATATTTATGATAAAATTCATCTTTCAAAGTTGATATTCGAGGATATAATTGGTTCTCTCAAGAAATATAACGTTACATTGTAAAGATATGATGAAAAGGAGAAATAGAAGAATGGTGTAGTTTTTTAGTATAAATTTTTAATAGTTATTAAAGTTGGATCATCTAAAATTTTTTCTTAGTATTTTAATAAGAATAAAGTAAATGTTCATATTAAAATAATTTCATCAAACAAAATTGAGAATGAACACGATCAACTTTTCAAAAGGATGATAAATATTTTTTGTAAGAAAGGTTTATATTTTAAATAGAATAAAAATACAAAATAGAAAAGTAATAATAAATACACTTAAGAGATGATATGTTATGAATGTAAGAAGTGAGGTCAGGTTGACAATATTATTCTAGAATAATTAAGAATGATAAGAAATATATAAATTCAATAATGTTTAATAATAAAAAAGGAAATAAAAATTTGAAATTCACTACCACTTGGTGTGTGAGTGGTGGTGATAGTCTTTTCTGAATGTTCTTTGGACAAAAGTAGTCGTAGTCATAAATTTATTAGTTTCTATATGTATATTCCAAAGTATAATCAGTTATATATGGATAATGTATCATTATACTCCTTAATAAATTTAACCTTGAATTTGAATTATCCAAATTTTGATGTTGAATTATACACTTATTTTGATGAATAAAAAGATATTTCATCTTATGATGAGAATATTTTACCAAGTTTTAAAGAATTATTTATATACAAAACCTCACTTCAAACACAATATAATAAATGGTAAAAAATAATTAAATTTATAAGTATGATATTTCTAAGTAATATTCAAAATTTATAAAACATTCAACATAAATTTCAAATCGTACAACTGAATTGGATAACCAATTTATCTCTACATCATCTAATTAATATAAGATTTTTTTTGTAATACTAAACTCAGAAATTTTTACTCTAAAAAAATATTTATCAAATTTTTCCTTATGGGAAGAAAATTATTTCTGATCCATACATAGAGATGATAACTTATAAAAATATGTCATGGATTTTTTTTACATAAGAAAAAATTAATTTTAAAAAAACTCATAAAAACGAACCCTTTTGTATGAAATTCCATAGTTGTTTAAATTTGAAGAAAATAATTTATTTAAAAAAAGTTCAATATTTCAGTTTTAATAATGTTTAAATTTCATAATAATTTGAATATTTTCAATATAATATAGTTAGAAAAATGTAAATTTATGTGCTCTTATTTTCTAATAATTCTAGATCCATGAAACTGCACGTACCAAAATCCTAATTTTTCTATTTTACATAAATAAGAAAAGTAAAAATAAAAAAATTATTTGGAACATGGATAGTGGATGTTCTAGGAATATTTCTAGAAACAACACATTTTTATAGAAGATTATAAATATGAAAGGTGAAAAGTTACTTTTTAAGGTAATGACCATGGATAAATATACGACATTTGTCATCTTATACTTCTTTTTAAAGATTTAATTTCGAATTGTTTACTTCTTTTAGGTATTAAGCATTACCACATTAACATTAGTCAATTACATGCAAAAATATACCATGTCAACTTCAAGAATGAAAAATTTACTATTCAGTATTCCAAAGGTAAATCTATTATTTCTGCTGATAGGCCTGAGAATGTGTATATATTAAACTTATAAGACCATAGAAGACAACAGATACCTTTCTTAATTGAAATGGAGATTCAATATTGGTTATAGAATATAATTTTAGGACACTATAATGTTATAAATTAATCCAAAATTTATAATAATGGACTTTTTAGATATCTAATGGAACATTAGTTTAACACTTCAAAATTATAAGATCCTTGTCAATTTTGAAATAAATATAAGTCAAGATTTAAATATATTAGTGGAGTTTTAACTTCATATTATTTATAGTTAGTGCACGTGGATTTATTTCTTCCAAAAAAACTGGATGTATTGGAATAAAATACTATGTATATGCCTTAGTTGATGACTAAACTATATATTTGGGGGTCTATTTTCAAAAGAAAAAGTTATAGGAGTGTTTCCATTTCAAAAAAATTAGCCTAAGTTAAAAATGAGAAAATTATACCCTTTGTGACTATTCATTGTGGTCTTAGTGGAGAATTTAATAATAATATGATTGAAAGATTTTATAGTAATAAAGGTATTATATATAACTTTTCACCTCATAGAACACCTTAGAAAAATTTTGGAGTTAAAAAAAGAAATTGATTTTATTAGAAAATTACTAGAATCATGTTGATCTAATTCACAACAACTATTTTTTGGGGGGTTGTGTCTATTATTACTTCCTACTATACTATAAATCATTTTTTAATTTGTCATTTTTATAATAAACGTGCTTGTAATTTTTTAATTGTAAGAAAGAATATTATTTCTTACTTTATAGTTTTTATCCATTGTAAATTTAAATAAATACTCTCCCTAAGATGACATATTCTTTTTTACTTGGATATTCTAAGTAATTCTTATTAGGATGTTAAAAAAATAAGTACTTTTGAGGAAATTGTGCATGTGTAATTTTATGAGACTAACTATTTTATTTTTAAACATCCCAAAACCATTTATTCAAATGGAATTTAAAAGAATATTTTTAAACCCATGTTAAAACATTATTCACAATAGATGAAAACATAAGAATTATTTTTTTGAAGTTATACCTATAGAATAATTTGAACCTCTTTTTGAAGAATATTGTTTAATAAATCAAAGAAATCAGACAGTATTAAGGAATCGTCTCCCTAAAAATATCATTATTGATGTAGATCAACAAGTAAAATCTTGAAGTTCCTTATGAAATAATTGTGAACATTATGCATTTTTATCTCAATTTTAACGTCATACTTATAATGAGCCTTTACGTTATTAATATTGGATAAAATAAAAATAGGAATAACTCAATTAATTCGAAAGGATCAATGTTTTTAATTTGGTAGAACATCCTATATGTTTTTCTATAATTGGAGTAAAATGGGTTTTCTATAATAAATTTGATGAAAATAATATAATTTTAAGAAATAATGGAAGAGTTATTTATAAAATATATAATTAAAAAGAAGGAATATAGACTATGAATAAAATTTTTCTCTAAAACCTTGACATGAATCTATTCATACACTTCTATCCTATAGAACATTCTTAAATTTTAATCATTGTCAAGTGGATGTGAAGTGTGATTTTCATAATGGATATATATAAGTTGATGTTAATGTAGAATAATGACCATTTTTGAAGACATGTAATCATTAGATAATGTATTTAGACTCACTAAGGAACTCTATAGACTTTAACAAGCCCCATGACTCTGGTTTTATAGACTTACTATATTTTTACAACAAAATAATTTTATTGAGGGAGATACTGAACCAACACATTTTATTTAAAAAATAACAAAAACATTATTTTAAAATTTATGATTGTGAAATTATATTTAGTTATACTAAAGAATATATTTTTCAGTACTTTTTGGATCTTATGAAGTTTGAGATTGAAATGAGCATGATGGGTGGACTGACATTTTAACTAATTTTAAAAATTTCGCAAAAATTAAAAGAAAATAATATATCTCAAAAAATATATATATAAGACATAGTTAAAAAATTATATGAAAATACTAACAGTATTGGTACACTAATTAGACCCTCAAAACCATACATCATGATGAATCTAGGAAATAAGTTGATAAAAAAATTAGTGTAATGATTTTTTGTTTTCTATATCTTATAGAAAGATGGCCAAACATGATTTTTTTGTACACTTATGTATAAGATTTCATGCTATTCTACAAGATTGTCATCATAAAACCATTAAATTATTTTTTCATTACGTTAACGTGACTATGGATCTGGTATTATGTTATTCTTATAAAAATTATTTTGAATTAAAAAAATGGACACTGGCATTGGTGGATGTAAAATGGATATGAAAAGTACATCTAGAACATTTCAATTTTTAGAAAAGGATTTCGTTTTTTTATATTGTATAAAACAACAATTAGTAGGAATTTCCTCTACTAAATTTAAATATATATCCATTTTAGGTAACTATGCTCAGGAGTTGTGGAACTATCACACACGAACTAAGTTTGGAATGAGTTTTAGTTCAACATATATTTTATGTGATAACACAAGTGTAAAATATATTAGTAAAACTCCATAATATCACTCTCATACTAAGAGACAAGATATAAGACACCATTTTGTTTAGGATCACATAAAAAAAAGATGATATAATTTTACAATTAATTGGAATAGTCTATAACAAAATCAAACTTTAGCGGAGATTTATTAAAAACCACTCCAAAACCTTTTAATTTTTTCACACACATCACACATCACATTTCTCTCCACCCCTAAATTCCCTACCCCCTCCCCACCCCCTTACCAAAGCCCAGATAGATTGAACCCTCGTCTCCCCTCACTGCTAGTCCTCACCCACACTACCCCTCACTTCCACACAATACCCTCACTTCCCACCCCCCAACCCTCACCGCCCTCTTTGTCAGTCCTGAACTAGCCACTAACCTCCCCACTCTTCCAGTTCCAACTTAACACATATCATCACATCACCACCTGTATGAACCTAGCCCCTTTCTTCCTATCCCAATCAAATCCACTGATACCCATCCCATCAATGTACTATTTGTCTTTGTTATACATTAATTTATACATTATAGGTTTGTTCTTGAAGGAGTCGGGGTGGATCTTGATATGTTCATTCTACTAATTCTTATTTATAATATATTTTCTTAGATGAAATTTGGTAAAATTCATTACATTATAAGTGTTCTACAAATATATAGATTATTAGTGTTCTTATGTTATTCCTTTTCCATAAATCATTAGCTTTGAAAAAATGCTGGTTGGATTAGTAATCTCAGCTCTTATAGGTCATGTGGTTCTATATATTTAAATGTATATGTGATTATATAAATTGGTTTTACCTAACAATTATACTCAATAATTATATATATAATATGTCTATAAACATTGATCATCCTCAATTATGTTAGTTCAATTATGTATTGGTTGAATATATATTCTATGAAATATTTTTAATTACCTAAAGTTGCGAGTGAACAATAGATGTAGTCAAACATATTAATTTTACTTTGTCTAATGAAAATTATATTAGTGGTACTTGGTTCCTCATTATATTTACCATATTATTAGAATTACTTTAATTTTATGAAATCATGTCGTTATCTTTAGAGAGGTTCATTTCTCAGCTGAACGCCTCATTAGCATGTCTTATGATGTAATAATCATTCCCAACATAATTTTCAATGTTTAAATTAATGATGTTAATTAATTAATAAAACACATCATTGATAATTTACCAATCCCCATCAGAGTAGAAATGTTTCACATGTAATACTTGACCATTCAATATCTCTATGTTCACTACCATCAGCCACTGATAAGGCCAATGGTGTCTTCATCCATATATGTAAAAAAAATTCAGGAAATTAAAATAAATAAGATAAATAAAATAATATATATACATAAATGAAACAAAATTAATAACACATACTTTATCATCATCAATCCACCAATTCACTCAATGAAATAAATGTTACAAAATGTATATATTAAATAAAAAATTGTATCATGATAGTGGCTTAACAGTTTTTAGAATCATGATGGTCCTCTAATAAATTATTGAAATTGGATTTTGATACATTTCTCAATTATTTTATAAAAGATTATTTTTATTAAAAATGAATTTCAATGTGTATTTTTCATCTTGGGTTTCTTAATGGGTTTTAAATGAAAAATGTAACTCTTTTACAAATCATTTTACTCACAACTAGACTTTATGGATTTATATTATTCTTTTTAAAATTATTCATTATTTACAATATGTATTTATATAGGAAAAACATATTTAACATATTAATATTTTTTCCAACTAGTATATAGGATTCTCTTTTACTATTTAGTAATAGTTAGGTGATTTAATTTTTTTTTATTTTATCGGTCCACTACAATATATATGGATAAAATCTGTATCACATTACCTTGGAACACACCTTAGTATGCTAAGGGTTTGGAGTATTTTTTAGATTTTTAAATATCCCATCGATCCATTTATGGGAGAATAAGATTTCCATGTCTTAAATGTTATGTTTGAAGATGGTTGAAGAGAGATTAAGTTTATCAACACTCGATATTGAAGAAATTCCCTTTTCAATATTTTTGTTGGATTTGGCATGGAGAATCAAATGTTACAGAAGGGCTGAGCACTAATGTCAATCAACATAATGACCTCTAAACTTAATCTACAATGGACAATGAAATGAAAAAACATATTGATGATGCATTCGGCATTACAATACACCAACATGAACATCAATACATATTAGAACAACCAATGGAGGGTTCTACAAATAGCAACGCGACAAGTGATATTTTTGAGATAGTAGGACAACCAGATCAAGATTGTAACATATCATTGGATCCTACTCTTTATTAAATGGAGGAAAAAATAAGATAAAACATTACTGTGAAGATAGATTTGTTTCATGGTTTAGTTGATGATGGAAATAATGTGTATTATAGTGGCTATTTGAAACATTAAAAACATTATTTTCTAATAAAGGGTTACCATATCAAATGCCATTGTGCTATTAAAAATAATGCGATGTCAATGATATTGGAATTGTTGCATAATGCATTTCTAGAAAAAAAAATATCCATGGTACTTTTAATGATATAAAATTAAGTTGTAACAATATTGGACTAAATTATACAAAAATACATTCATGTACCAATTATTGTATGCTTTATTAATGAGAGAATTAAAGTATATGTGATCGAAAAAAAATTCATCTAGAGGGGAAAAGATGGGTGATGTTGGAAGTCTAAATCAACATAATACCATAAAAAAGAAGAAAAGGAACACAAATACTATGGTTTTACATTACTTTCCATTAAATATATGATTGCAAAGATTTTTCATGTCATCAAAAACTTCCAAACACATGAAGTGTCATTATGTAGATAATAAAAATGATTAGTTAATGGGAAATCAAAGAGATTCACAATTATAGAATTTATTTGATTCATTACATCCAAATTTTTCATTTTATCATAAGAATGATTGATTGGGATTGGCTGCTAATAGATTCAACCTATTTGGGACTTTCAGTACCAGTTATAACATCTAGTTAGTTGTTTTGATCCATTACAATATACCTCTGTGGATGTGTATGAAATAAATTTATTTTATCATTTTGTTGATTATTCCTAGAAAAAAATGAATATAAATGATATTCATATATACTTTCATCCTTTATTGATTAATTATTGGACTTATGGAGCAACCATGTTGAGACATATGATTCATCTTCTAAAAAATGTTCAAAATTCATGTTGTTGTAATGTGGACCATTAGTGACATCCATGGACATGGGAATTTAGCGGGTTGGAAAAATTACATGGCCTTGGATTTTCCTATTTGTAACTTTGTTTTTTTTAATTTTTATCTCATAGTAGAAAATGGTGTTTCTTGGGTCATCAAATATTTCCTCATGCATCTAATAGATTTCATCTAAATATGTCAAAAATTCAATGGTTTCATTGATTTTGGATCACCTAAAATGTTGTTAAAAGGTTCTGAAATATTTTCACAACTTGTTAATATTGAAACAGAATTTGGGAAGCTTAATCATTTAAATAATAGTTGGAAATGATTTCTAAGTGCATCATCATGTGAAATCGAAACACAAAAATGAAAGAAAAAATTATATTATTCAAACATCCATATTGGGAATTTAATTTTTTTGGAATAATCTTTATCTGATGCATATTGAGAAGAATATTTGTAAAAAATAGATCTTCACAATTCTTAATGAGCATGGAAAGTTTGAGAATCATCTCAATTCATAAAATGACATATAAGTAATGAACATAATGCATGATCTCTATCCATATGAGAATGTAAAGTATGCTCTAGAAATGTTTTCATTGAAAAATTGGGATAAAGACAGATTCCTTCAAATTTTAAAACATATGAAGGTATCTGATGGGTATTCAAGTAACATATCAATGTGTGAAGACTTAAAGCATCATGGGTTACATGGATTAAAAATACATGATTCACATTTTTTTTATAGATGTCAATACCATTGACATTACATACGTTATTGCCTGAAAATTTTACTACTATTGAAACCCAATTTTATACATTTTTTAGAAAACTGTGTGAGAAAACTCTACATCCATTTGATCTTGACGTCCTCTGTGAGAGATTTTTATCGACCCTTTGTGCAATGAAGATGATCTTTCATCCGTCGTTTTTTACTATCATGATGGATTTAAATGTGCATTTTCTTGACAAATACAAAATATGAGGCCACATACATTATTGATGGATGTATCCAATTAAGAGGTACTTTATTTATATGTTTTTAATTTCAGTAAAAAATTCTTGTAACTTCATTATAAACATAATAATGTATTTTTTGTTTTATTTCACACATATCTTGGCCATTTAAAATAATTCATGATAAATAAACCCCAACATGGAGGATATATTTTTGAAAGCAATTTGGAAGAGGAGTGTCTTACCTTTTATTCTAGAAACTTAGATGATATCATGACCAGATTCAATTGAGTAGTATGTGTTGATGACACATCAAATAAGTATCAAATAAATGTAAAATAAAAAATATTTCTTTCTACTTGCTGATCAGTTAGGAGGAGCTCAAATGTTACACTAACAGAAATGGAATTAGTATATGCACATAGATATGTGCTACTAAATAGTGAAATTTCATATCCATTTATTGAAGATATTAGGATACAAACAAAGAGGTGAATGATAGAATGAACACAAAATGAGAAATATATAACAAAACTTGTTGATAAAGATATTGTTGACTGGTTTTCAGGATTTGTATGTTTATAAATATTATAATCAATATGGATATTTGGTTGATAGATATATTTTTTAATTATAATAATGTATATTACTTTCATAATATCATAAATACTGATACTGAAGTTGATTTTTCAGAAGATTTGAAGTTTCTTTCCTGTGGTCCTCTAAAACAAGCTAACAAAATCGACACTTACAACCTAAATGGATTTAGATTTCACACAGTCTATTAGGGGGAGGGTTTTAAAACACATAATAGTATCATATTTACATTTTCTAAATTGGTATACTATGGAATATTGATAGGTATTATCAAATTTAACTACCATAATAACATTGTAGTTTTTTTATTCAAATTCAATTTGATGGATATTATCAGGGATGTTAAAAGATATTCCTTACCATTTACATCAGCGAACTTCTCTCACATGATGGATATTGATGACAATGAACTTCATGATCCATATATCTTATCATCACAAGAGAAAATTATATATTAAATGAATGATTTCTTGGATAAATGTTGAAGTGTAGTTTCTCACATAAAACCACGAGAATTGTATGATATGGGTGATGAAGTAGAAGATTTGACCTCTTGCATTTAATCCCATAAACATCATGAAGTAGACAATTTATTCTATCATTATATTGAAAATATTAGTCTTGAAAGGGTGGATGATGTAGATGAAGTAATGATGGACCATCAAATCGACATGATTGAAGAAGAAAATGATTGTATTTACAGTTATCCTTTAATTTTTCCGCAACTATTTTTATTTGTGTTGTGCTTCATTATCATTGTTTCATATATTTTGTTTGTTAGTATTGTGCATATGATATCATTTATATTTTTTCAACATGATTTTTTTGAAATATATGTTTTGAACATAATTTTATTTGATTAAATGATAGCAATACCAACGTATGAGTGTTATACTAATTCAATTTGACTCTCAATCGATGTTCCATTGACCACACCAACAGATGATGATCCATGTGTTTCCCTACCTATAGCATTTGAGACACCATCTTCTTTACCCCATGCATTTTCTCTCACACCCTCTATCAGCGTCCCATCAGCAGCTCCATCAATGCCTTCCCATTCAGCAGCCTTAGTAGTGATGGATCATAGAGACACTCCTATTTCTTCACAGGGATATCAGAGGGTGATTGTTTTAAGTAATAATTTTAATATGAATAAATTTATTTCACTTTTTAATTCTACAAATAGTTTTTTCATAAAAGATGGAAACAAATCTACTTTGGAGAAAAATATGAATATTTCAGATGTATGGAATCTGAATAGATTAAATATAATTGTCCCATTTTATTCTTATGGGGTCCCTACAAATGATGATGTAGAATTATATATCCAGATTCTAGTCTAGCTAGCAGCAGACCTGGTTACCCTTCCCATTACATATGATTATTGAAGGTATATACCTTCATCTTGGAAAAATGAAGTTTTTGATTCACAGATAAATAGAATTTTAAAACATTAGAGTGTAATTGAATGTAATTATGTTATTAAATGCTAATATTTTCAAAATGAATCTCTATGTTCAGATGTTTTTCCACAATAAAAATGTTGATATTCTTGTACAGAAGTGGAAATTAAAGAATTTGGGAAACAAATGGATAGATTTTTAATGGAATTCATGGAATAACGTCAATAATACTTTGTTGAGTGCCCAAAAATTGTATGTTAAGGTACCAAATAGGGTACCTATAGAGAAATGGAATGTTTTTATTTATATTCATCGTGATGATAAGCCCATGGTATTTAAATAATTATTATTATATTAATCTCATTTTAAATTTTTACATGTATATGAAATTGAGACGACATTGCATACATTACTATTAAATTAAATTTTATTTATTTTTGGACCTCTCGAGGATGAATGAATCGAGTGTGGCTATGAAAATCATCCCTCACACTATGGGGTAATATAGATTTTCTTGAAGCTGGTAAACTCTGGTAATTGTTTCATTAGTTTAGATACTTATAAGACAATATTATCTTTTTAATATATTAAATTGTTGATTTATCTTTGTTTAATTTATTCACAGATTTTATGGAACGAAGAATCATGAACAGAAGTGTGGTTGGATGTTCATAAAAAAATCTACTGGGTGTTTTCTTAATGATCCTACCAAAGAAGACGGGGAATGCATTCATTTTTCATTATATTAACTTATTATTAGGTAACAATATGTTATTATATATTTCTTTTAATATGACTAATATTTGATTTATAAGTAAAAATTAAAAAAATATGGGATCCCAAACCACACAGTACAGCTTAGTCTCCTAATATGACCAAGTTGGTAAAGTCCATGGGTTGGAGTATCTTGCTCGCGTGTGGGCAATGGGTTTGGGACCATAACCATATGAGGCCTTTGGCAGAACACCATGGATGGTAGCTACATCTACTCTTATTTTTAGTGCCTCCCTACCCTGAGTTATTGAGAATAGTTTCTTCTATACAAAACACAATTTAGGAATAGGGGGATTAGATATCCTCTTTATAGAAATCATTGATTGATTTATGTCATAAGATGACTGGATCTTCCCCTAGTGGCATTTCATTGTTGAATGGTTGTGATCAGGTAAATCAATAAAATTCAAAATCATTTTGTTCGAAAACATTTATTGGTATTAAGTTTAAATATAAATATAAAAAATTATTTAATTTTCAATATAATTGTCTTACCGGTGTCAATAGCATGAAGTGGAGATGAAGATGGAGAGGGTGAAGAGTAGTGTTCATCATCTGATAGTTTTTTGTGGTGTTTTAATGTTTCAAAAAAATATGGTATGAGAATATTTGTTCATGTATCATGTGTGGCATTGAGTACTCACCAAACATTTTCAAGAACAAACATTTTCATGATTTCCCTTGTTTGAAGACACTAAACACCTTTTAGGGATGCAGTGATAGTCATCCATTCGTATAAATATATTGTTATATATTATTAAATTAACTATCTTGTAATGATCTTCATGCTATTTAGTGAAAAGTATATTATCTTTTATTTTAACAACAGAAAACATCACTTCTCTAATCTAGTATAGTAATACCTAAGTGTCATTTCATTCTTATTGGAATCCCACAAGGTAAAGATCAATCATTATTATTATAAAATTTCTCCCCATTTTTAAAATTTCATTCATGGTTTTTTTACTTGATGCCTATACATGTTAATGTTTCTCATTAAAATTTTTGTTCCTTATAGCATGTACGACCCAAACACTTTTTATCATTTATTTTCCATCATCCCCTTATACTGCATCAACTTGTTGTTTAACATCAATAACTTTACATTGTCATTCATGATGCATATATTTGTTCATTATTCCCCTCAAAGCCATCCATGGTCTCCCACATTCACATGGACTCTAATGTTTCACAAATATAATCTCTCAGAATTCCACCACCCTGCTATTTCTACACCAATATGTATCATTCTGGTTATCAACCTATATTACAACTATTGAATCTCCCTTAAAAAATCCATATTTTATACTTGACTCCCACTTTATCTATTAAATTTTAGAAATAGGTATATGATTATTGATTTGTTTAACAATTATAAAATCGATTTCATGGTTTTTGGTGTCAATTAGTGTATGATTGTTCACTTATAATATTTTATTATTATTCATGGTTTGTAAATGTAATTTTCTAGATATTGGGTGCTATTTTGGATTCTAATTAGGGTTTTCATTTTTTTATGAATAAATACTTTCCCAAATCTATATACCATTATCAGTATAATGTTATAATTATATATATATATACTGTGTTCTTTTTATAATTTAACATATCTTTTTTAATACTTATATATACGTTGATGATTAATATAATATATCGTATTATACTTATATAATATTTATGTAAATTTGTGAGCCCACGTTCTATAATGAAGACTATTGATCAAATAGTGAAAGGAGTGAGGATAAGATAAAATGGATATGATTAGTGTGTTTTATTTTAATGTCAACATATAAATTATGTGTAAAATTATGTCATTCATGGTTATTTATTTTATGTGATGTTTGTTCTATGGTTTTTTGAATGATTAGAAGAACTTGAAGGATTATGAAGATTTGAATGTTAATATTAGCTTATATAATTAAATCTTGTTGTTTAAGAAATATATAAACACTAGAGATAAGAGAAGATAGATACTACATATACATTAAATAAAAAATATGTAGAAATTAACCATATCATAGAAAATGGGAAAAAATAAGAGAGAAGAATTAGTGATTAATATTGTGTGCATGTTTTGTTCATACAAGGTGGATACATGATTTTCTACTATTTAAGACAAATAAAAATATTAATAATGAACCAAAATTAATAACTTGATAACAGACCAATTGGGGATATATTCAATACTCATAGGTGTGGGGGTTTAATCAATTTTGATGAATTTTTATCCAATTGAAAACATTTTAAACCCTATCCTTTTATCGCTTCCCATATTAAGGGGAATAGATCTATCATTCTCTTTTATCAACATCATCCTTTCTTATAATGAAATTTAAGCACACACCAACATATGTGTCATAATAAATTTACAAGGTTAACCTATCAAAATGAGATGGACAATTCTTTGTGTGATATGGATTCCTCTGATATTACACAACCCATTATTATCAACCTATAAGTACAAGTGAAAATGTTTTATCCTTGAACTTATATTACATGCTTACCGCTATGTTTTAGTGCACAACAAACTCATTAAACATCTCCCTGGGTCTTTATAATATCATACTAATAGTTTAAAATAGATTTTTATGACAATAATAAATCTTTCATTAGTATAGACTACACATTTCCATTGATGTTACAAATTCATATTTTCATTATATGATTTCATAATAGAAAGAAACTTATTGTCATATTATACAAAATACCTGAAAAAAATGATTTTTTTTATTCTTTACAAAAAAAAATTTAATAGTTTTTATAATCACTTATTCTTCAAATGTTATTTTAATAATTCAAGATTCTACTTTTTGTGTAAATCGAACTATAAAACCTATTTCTTCCTCTTCCCTTCATACAACACAATTTTTCTTCAAATCATCCCATAATAAATACATTTATCTTCCCTCTATGAACTCTACATAATTGACACCTGAAAATGAAATACCTTATTCTTAATAAACATATAGAGTAGTACCAACAACTTCTTCTCAATTTAATTTGAATTTAGAATTAAGATTCATGATTCCAAATTCATTCCATCATTTCTCAACTTATATTGATTCTTTTCAAACCAATAGAACATATTAGACCTCATAGTCACCATTGATGGTGTCAAATGACTACATACATTGATTATGAGAGTACCATCATTTAAAAACAATGAAACATCATTAAATAAAATAGAAATTAGAATTATCATTTTGAACACATCCAGAACCATGATGTGTTATAACATGTTTGGAACATCTTTACTAAACCATGACAGGATTTTCCCCAACAAAATAGGGTAAATGGAATAGATAAATGGAATTTGGTTGTTTTTAAATAGTTTTTTAAGAATTTTAAATGATTTCTAAAACTCCAAGAGAGGTTTTCATTAACAAAATTGCTTATTCAATGGTTTTTAATCCAAATATGTTATTAATGGTGGGTTTACCTTTTTTGTTATTTTCCATGTTTTTAGATTTGTGGTTTGGTTTTAAAATGTCAACTTTATTTTCCCTAGACATAATTAGTTCTGATTAGCTTTTATCTGTTCACACATTGGGTTATATATTCTTTACATGGGTTTTTTAGGGAATTGGGGTTCTAGAATCTGTATCCAGTTTTTCTTTGTAAATCAACATATAGAGGCAGTTTAAACTTTAGCAAATTATGGTACATTTTTAGTGATGGATTAAACCGCCACTATATGTTTATAGTTTTTATCCTCAAATGTTAAAACCACAGCTAAAAAATTATTCATGATTATTTAGCGGTGGTTTCCCAGAAAAAAAGAAATATATTTAGCATCAGTAAAAACCACTTCTAAATCCTTACTGTATTTTCCTACTTAAAACATTCACTAAAACCAATAATACTACCGCTAAATATGGTTTCTATAATAATTACCAAAACTGCCGCTAAATAGAAGTAACTACCATGTATTGGATGCCACCACCATTTTTAGTGGTAGTTTTATGAATCCTTCACAAAACCATATCTTAGCGGTTTAAACCACCCCTGTTCGATGATTTTCTTAGTGTATCATTTTGCTTTTAATTAAAGAATATAGTATTCTAATCTAATTAATTTAAACGTTAATCCTAAAATAATGTTGGATTTATTACACAACATATAACCACCTTATTAATAATATTATATTTAATTTATATAATAAATTTCACATGTTTTGGGAAATTAATTTTAAAACAAGCAAATGTGACGCGCTAAAACGCTGCTTAACCCCGGATATTGTAAACAACATTTTAAAAAACTACAGGTCAATATGATAATTATAAAATATAAATTGGTCCATTAATATAAAATATTTAATATTTATTATCACTTACAAATCAACTAGAAGAGTATAGTATTTTTATAAATTTTAAATCATTTAATAAAATTTTATTTATTGTAAAATATTTATAATATCAATTCTGACATTATTTTTTAAATATTAATTTTAAAATATCAATATTATATTGGAGTTCATATATATTACGTCTAAATATTTGTAACATGATATATTCTTATAAAAAAATAAATAAAGTAAATAATTCAATAAATAAAAATCAATTTAAATATTTATAGTATCATTTATTTTAGTTCATTATTAACTAAATAATCTCAACATTGAAATTCCTTAAGAATTATAAGTAACTAAAAAATCTCTAAAAAATATTGATAAATTATTATAATAATAGGAACCCTTATATATTTAAAGAGGATTTGTATAACTGAAAATATGATGTTTTTTACATATCTCAATGTTTTATTAATATTAAAGGTAAGGAAAGGTCTTTTATTGTCATTTTAGTTATGTAACCTTTTATATAGGGCACATCCATTTATTAATATCCCAATAACATATGAAATTTTAACCAAGCGGGGATATAGTAAAATTATTTGTATCCAAAGGATTTTTGACAAATTTCTAAGTCATGTTGTTCTTTAATATTAAATTTCAGTCCATTATTATTCTTAATTTTTTCTTAATTTCCGTATTTAATTTTAATCACTTTCACTATTCATTTTGGTAAAAAAATTAAGTTTATATTATTGCACCACAAATATTGTACTAATTAAAAGTGATTAATTTTAATTTAAAAAAATTAAATCATAAATGTTAGAAAATTAAGATTAATGTTACTACAAAAAACATGGCGAGAATGTGGGTTTTTGAAGTAAAAATGATCCAAATATAAATAAGTTTTTTATATCTAATTTAAATATAAATATGATTCAAATAAACTACATTAGATTAATATATTAATAAGTGATCTGTTGTGCCTTTAAAAACAATCTTAAAATATAATTTAACACTACTCAAATCTTAAATGAAAATGATGTTTTTAACTAAATTGTATTAATTTTTACTATTCATAAAAAATGATGTTTCTCAAAAAAAAACCAAATATACCACCCTCAGATAAATTATACATTCAACGTTCAATAATAATGTTTATTTTTAAAAATAAAATTCACAAAACTATCAAAATTTACTTTTAATATATGTTCACTATTAAAAGGCAGTAAAACTCAGTCCTTCTTGTAACATAACCTAATTTAGTGTTGTCTATAGTGTATGTTTCAGTTTATGTTGCATATAAAGAGAGAAAAAATAATACTTATTATAATATTAAAATATTTTAATTCCTTGGGGTGTTATGTTATCCTCACCTTATTGAAATTTTGACCTCACAATTTATACGTGATCTTTGTAATCGTGGGATGTATTTTTGGATATGAACTGTTTTTGAAAAATGTATATAATAAATAGGGTTAATAACGCATATTATTAATAATAGGGTAAAGAATGTACAATTGTCACATATATAGGTTCCCTGGTAGGATAACAGATGTGGTAAATTGAAACATGGATACATAAGAAAAATATAACAATCATGTTCTACTAGGGAGTGATAGAGAATAAATTTATGATAAAGTTAACAATCACGAGGCCATAAATCAGTGATGATCTAAAAGGAAATTTTATTCATTGGAAATTAAGTTACTAGGAATTTTTTTTATTTTAAGATCATTTTTCCCGTGTTTGAGTAATTCCATAACTCTCTATGAATTGTAGTAGATATTCATACTTGGAATGTTTCTATAAGTACAATATTTTCCGTTGTTCATTTATCTAACTATTTCTACTTCATCGCTTTGAAAAATATTCATCGTAAAGTGATGTATTATATAAATCTATAATACCATGTCAAAATATCAACCTAAATTATATCATAATTGGTTATCACTTAAAAATTATTATAATCTAACACTTTATAAAGAAGGCCACTAAATTTCCAAAATGAACTTTTCCTTAGCCTTCAATCAAAATGAAGTAGTTCTTTAATCATCACATTAAAAACATGTGAATAACTTTATCATGTATTCTATTGAAATACGGTAATAACTAGAATCACAATAAAAATCTACTTGAAAAATTCATTGTTTCTTATTCCTTATGTAATAAACATGTTATTGGATATATTCCTTAAATGAAAAAGTGATCTAAACTACATCAGTGATCGAATAGAATAGTTGTAAACAAGTCATTAATTATTTCCAATGCAGTCCTCACTTATCCAAGTCAGTCATTTCATTATAATTATCTTAACATCGTGAACATATTAAGGGTTTTATTTCCTTTAATCATGTGGTTTCCAAAAAAATTACTTTTTACTGAACAACTTTTATTGGTTCTATTCATCATGTGATCTAAAATCTTTAAAGAAAAATTATTATAGTACAATCTTCATATATTCCATAATTATTATAACAAGTAAATTAATAATAAAAT
The DNA here is from genome assembly GCA_963277665.1 of Viscum album. Taxonomy (NCBI): domain Eukaryota; kingdom Viridiplantae; phylum Streptophyta; class Magnoliopsida; order Santalales; family Viscaceae; genus Viscum; species Viscum album. The sequence continues at coordinate 281,903,389 of OY728153.1, read as the reverse complement.
ATTTAATTGAAAAAATTCTTTAATAGGAATATTAATCATTCCTCTTTATATGCGGTTGTAGTATATCTTCACCATTATGGAATAGAATCATTTGGGATATATTCATTGATGCTTGAGACATTGATTTGAATAGTCTCACATATCCTTATAGTTGAATCCTTATATATTGGAATCCTTTTTCTTACCCTTGAAATAATGATCATGGTGACCATTTTATCTAAACATCTAACAAGGTCCCATTATTTTCAACCAAGTACCGGTGTGTTTTTTCCCACATTTACCACAGGTCAGAAAAGCCTTAGTTTCCTTCATCTTCATTGACTTATTCCCATTTTCATGGTGCATAGATGGGATCTTCATGTCTCAACTTACTTAGAAAATTGAGGACAATGAAAATTACATACACATATCATTGCCACATGATATTATGTCTTAATACAATGAGAATTTTTGGGAGACTATTTCCTTTTAAAATATTGGCTTAATACCATTAATGATTTGACCCTTCTTACTATTTGGATTAGGTGAATCGACAAGGATCACATTAATTATTCAAGGAACCATTTATAAATTATGAAATATAATGGATTAAATCATAACATAATATATTTTTTAAATATGCTATAGCACATAATTGTATTCAACGTTAATCCTAGAATCATAATATTTGATTACATTTGGAAATCATTACATTCAAATCCTTCATAATGGTTGGTATGGGAAATGTGAACTATCTTAAGTGCATCCCCTTGTAGTGTAAAAACATATGTATAGTGAGAATAATTTTCTTGTAATATGTTACCGTGATTTAGGTCCTGAACTTCTTGTCAGAGTTATTACTCTTAGGTACATCTGTACCAGAACAACTTCCACTTTTATTATCCAGATAGGGATGTATAGCTGAGAATACCCAAATAATATATATCTTACCAAAATTCTGGTATTTTCTACTATACGCATCCTAAAATCCAATATTAGGGTTTTTATCCCTAATCTACATATTTTAAATCTAGTTTCCATGTTTTCTACTAAACTTCCTTTGATATCAACTGTAACGCCCTGACCTTAGAAGCCTAAAGCTGGTGCATTATTTTATTACATTAACATGATTAAAAAGAATAAATTCCCAAAGGAACAATTAGTTTAGCAATCATGGAAGGATAAACTACATACATGATTCCCATAATGCATAGGTAACTAAGAAATAAAAACATAATACATAATAAAAAGAAAATAAAAATTATCCTTGAACACTTATTCAAATATTTCTTCCTCATAACCTAGTTAAAGGAATAATAATATGGGTGAGCTCAAATTCTCAGTAAGGGAATGTAATACAGGTTCAATAATGAATAAATATAAATAAATTAAACTCACATAGTAAATAACTGATAACACATTTCATTAAAATAACTATATATGGAAAATTCAGTATATGATGGTATGAATCTAAAACACATATCGTTTAGTCAATGAATTGAAAATGAAATGTAACCGTAGATATTTTGATGAAAACTCTCATTTATGAATAATAACTAAAATATCTATGATGGAAATGAATAATGCTTGTTATATATAACATACCATCGAGGATTTGTACCGAGAATCGAATACTTTCAAGGATTCATGGCAAGAATTTAATCCGATTAGGGATTCATGCCAAGAATATAATACTTTCAATGCCTCATGCCACGAATCTAATATTTTCATGGATTAATTACCAAAATTGGATACATTCACGGCTTTATAAAAATAATATTTTAATTTCAAGGCTTTATTCCAAGAATCTAATACATTCAAGGCTTCATTCTAAGAATTTCATATTGTTAAAGTGAACAGCATATGAAAAATGGTATATGGTATATGAAATACTAAAACCCATTTAATGAGAATATTGATATTCAATTCTGTTTCCAATGAATAATTTTTAAAAAAAATATATTGTTTCGTGATAAATTTAATGATAAAAAAAGTAAGTGAGATTTCATGAATAATCATTATGAACATTCTTTAAAAGAATAATCTTTAAACATTCCAAAGTGTAATATACCACCTTAAAACATTTGAATCATAATCTCCAGAAAGGTATAAAATAAATTTTAACATTGAATATTGTTAGAATAAGTGGATTCATGATATAACATGTCAAATGTCCGTATATACACCAAATAAATGTGAATCAATTCAAAATAACAAATAACAATCAATGGAATGTAAATTAAGACGAAATTCCCTTACTATTTGAGTGGATTTCATGTCAAGGGTTCCATGAAAGAGTAAAATAAATTGAGATGTTTAATATCATGAAATAAAGGGATATAAGTATTTAAAATATCAAAATTTCTAGTAGGTATATAACACAAAATATGTAAGTACTAAAAATGACATTAATCTCGAAGATTTAAAATGTGAGATAAAAATCCATTACCTTAGCCATAATTTTGTTGTGTGGTATCTAAATTCTTGTATAGTAGCCTAAAATGTGTTACTAAATTATATAAAAACCATAATCATGATTATAATATCATATATTAACTTATTATAATATTTTATTACCCATTTATTGACATTCATTCTTTATTTTTAGTATTTTGAGTGCTAATTTCCTTGATTTTTGAAGTATGTTTTGATTTGTGATTTGTTGTTACTATTAATTAGATTATGATTTAATCATATAACTAATTTAAACCATAACATAACTATAATATATATTCATTATAAATGTTTTTATAGTAGTTCATAATATTTGGAGATTAGAAATGAAGTGCATTGTTCATAGAGACGGTAGGCCATACGTATTCCTGAACACTACTTTCATTTATTTGACTTATTAATAGATTGAAAAATATATTAAACATATGTATATAATAATTTAATTATCATATATATGTTATATATAATAAATCGGTTTATTAAAACCATCTTTTACACATTCCATGTATGGCATGAACGAGTCATATATTTTGGAGGGGGCGGTAGTCCACACTACCTCAAACGAAATTATCGTATTTACACAGGACATAAAGAATAATGGTATGTTCCAAACAAAAATAAAAAATAATAAATAAATTATAAATATAATATGTATCATATATAAACATATTTTCCGTCATAATTTCCATTATGTTATGTAATAAATGAAAAAGGAACAATTGTCATTCTGTGAGGTTGTAGTTCATCGTACACAGAAATAGTATGTTCGTTACCCATTATATGGAGGTGTTTGTATGTTTAGGTATATAATTTTAAATGATAAAATACTATTATATTTATTATACTATTTTTTCAATATAATCATATTATAAAGATATTTGGGTCGCCGGATAATGGAAATGGTACTAGAGATCTTGAGAGAAGATGTTACCTCTTAATCAGGTAACCTCTTATGGTTTGTACCAAGAGAACTCCATGTATTTATTCATGCCTAATGGGAGGATTATAGTTCTAGGGTAGGTATTTTAGTAGAATATTCTGATAGATTTTGGAGGATCTATTTTGGACTGAGAGGTGTGAGGAAGTGGTAGAGTGCTTGCCTTTTAATAGTGGAAGGGGAGGGTCTCACTCTTTAAAAAAGAAAAAGGTATTCAATAATGGGTGGTATAAGTTACCTAATGAGCCTAGAAAATTTATAAATAATCTATTAAATGGTAATAATGGTATATTAAAACCTACACCATAAAAAATATGGTCATTCAAAAAGTTTTGTTTCTTGACTTTTATGATTGCCCAATTTTATCATTTTAGTTTTTACTAAATCATCTAAATTTCTAATCTAATTACTTTAACCATTAGATACTAACTAATGTTAGATTTATTATAAAATGTAGAGACAAGAAATTATTAATATTTTATCAAATTTATAAAAATAATTTCCAATGTTTTTTTGGAATTAAGTTTAATACAAGTGCATGTGATGCGCTAAAATGCTGCTTAAACCTGAACCATGTAAATAGTGTTTTTAAAATATATGGGTCAATATGTTAATTATAGAAGATCTAACTTTAAATTAATATACCATATTTTTTATTTATTAACATGTAAAAATAACTTGGAAGAATACAATTTTTTTTATTAATTTTTAATCATTTAATAAAATTTCATTTGTCGTAAAATAACAAATGTCAATTTTGACATTATTTATTTAATGCCAATTTTCTAATATAATTATAATATTGGAATCCAAATATATAATGTTTAAGGATATGTAATATAATTTATTCCTCTATAAAGATATATATATGTAATAATTCAATCAATTAATATCACTTTTAATTTGAATATTATTATTTATTTTAGTTAATTATTTACTAAATAATCACTACATTGGAATTTCTTAATAATTTTAAGTAACTAAAATATATCTAAACATTATTTAAAAAATTAAATTATCAAAATAATCCATATATATTTCAATATGATATATATATATATGAAAATATGGTGTTTTTTATATATCTTAATGTTTTATAAAGTTTAGAGGTAAAGAATGTTCCCTTTTTGTATTTTTCATTACAAAACATTTTATATAGTGAACTTCCATTTAATAATTATGAAATAATAGATAAATTTTTAACTAAATGGGGATATTGGATAATTTTTTCATGTATTGTATTTTGGAAAATTTTCTAGTTAATTTTGGTGCCTAATATTTATGTTTATCCCCTTAATAAGCTTAATTTTAAATTAATCACCTTAATTAATTTTAATCACATTCAGTAATATTTTTAGTAAAAACATTAAGTTGGACTTATTAGACAAATAATCTTTTTCTAATTACAACCTTTTATGCCCATTTTTTTAAAATAACATTTTATAATTTAGAAAATTAATAATAATACTAATCCCACACATGTGGAGAGAATGCGGGTTTTTTATGTAAACATGTTCAATAATTCACTATGTTTTTATATCTAATTTACATATAAATATGATTCTAATGAACTAAATTTTATTATTATATGAATAATGGATATAATTTGTCACTAAAATATAACATAAAATATAATTTAACACTAATAATTATTTAAATGAAAAGGTTTTATTAAATAAATTGCAGTAATTTTCAATTTTCATCAATAAATGATGTTTCTCAGAAAATTCGCAATAATTCACCCAAATATAATTTAGACTTTTTGAATTCAAAAATTATTATTTTTAAATAAAATTCAAAAAAGTATTATAATTTAGTTATAAAATTGGTTAATTATTAAGAGGCTATAAAACTCAGTCTTGTGTGTAACTCGAGCTAAATCAGTGTTGTGTGTAGTGTATGTTTAACTATGTGTTATGTATGAAGAATGAAAAAATTATTATTATTATACCATGAAAAATATTGAAATTTATTGGGGTGTTAATCTTTCAAACACGCATTTTAATATCAGGAAAAATTGGTAGAAATTTCATATTAAATTATCATTAATTCTATATAATCACCAGTTATCCAAAGAGGGAAACCAATGATGTGAAAGTGTAAAAAACATAACCTCTAAGAATCACAAAGTAGATATATAAAAATATTTTAATCCTAATTTTTCAGATTTTTATTCACTCAAAAAGGCTACCCCATATCCTTAATTGAATCATGGTCACATCCCCTAGTGATTGATTACTCCAATCGGATTCTTCCTTGTTTAGTTTTCTCAGGTACCTCAAGGTCTTATAATTTGTTATTACATTTTCTAAACATTCATTTAAAAAATAAAAAGTATCACAAAACATTTTCCATGGAAAATAAAAATAAAATTCAGTCTCATGATTCCATAAATATTTTACATAAACATTCACACCACTTTTATTTTTAAAAACATATTATATCAAACATTCATTGAGGCATTTCAGGAAACACATAAACTGTATAAAAACAAATTTTCAAGGGAACCCCATTTTATAATCCACATTAATGTCCATATTGATATATGAAATGTTTAATAATAATTTTTTTTCAAAACTAATTGAAATAATTATAAGAACAGATTAGATTCCATGAATAAGGTCTGGGTTATAGACACCTCCCACACGATCGATAAAATTGATATTTCTATTATGATTAGTATGTGGAGAGAAAATTATTTGAAAAATGTGATTTTTTACCAAATTTGACAACCATTTTTCATGGTTGTAAATCCTTGAATATTTTTATAGATTATTTGGATTTTCACTTTCTTGAAATTTTAAGATAATTTTACATATCAATTGATTACAATGAAACAAATGGTTAAAGAATGTCACATTTTCTCTTTTTACGAAGTCCTATAACACAGATATTAAATAAGTTCTTTTATTGATTTTTATATCATTAGAGGGAGAATCCATCCTCATCACTCATAAATTTCATAAAAATATTATACATTTTGAATAATCTCCTAAAAAACTATTCTTCACTTAATATGAGAATGTAAATAAATTATCTCATTTATCACTAGATTCAAATATATATTTTCTCTATATTCAAACTATATAATTATAAGAAAATAATATTTAGATACATTAATTTTATATGACATCTATGTATTTTACATCCTATAAAATATGAGAAATCTAAATTCATTAATGTTTATATTCAGTTTTATTGAAGCAATAAAGGTTGGGTCACTAAAGTTGAATACTCTTTTCTACCATATTTCTATAAATAATGTTTTGTTTAGATTTAAAAAAGAAATTATATATAATAATGAGGTTTTATCATTTGTATAAAGGAATTACTATATTGTATATGAAACTATTATCAAAATGAAGCTTCTGTTTCTTCTAGATTTGAAAAATTTTCTAGAAAAATTGGATTATGGTGTGTCTTTTTTTAAAGTTTATAAGACAACAAATAAATTTTTGGTGAAAAGGTAATATGGTTGAAAATATCATATACTTCCAAGTAATAATGCTAAATCCATCTTTGGTGAGGCCTTTTCATGTTAATTATAAATAAGGGTGAAAATAAAGATGATAACACATATTTTAGATTGGATGAGGATGATGCTTTGTCTTTAAAATAATAGACATATATAAAACATATAGATGAAGAGAATAAAATGTGATAATTAGAAAAAGAATGAAAATAAAAAATATCAAGATAATTCCTAAAGGGAGTTAATGAAATTCATTCATGAATTGAAGTTTCAACCATGGATGTTCCTCCTCTATAAGTTGTTCCTCAACATGTAGGAGTTCCTTTGTTCATTCCTCTATATATTACACCAATGACCAATCTATCGGAAGAAGTTATATCCATTTTCAATGACAATAGAAATGTGGTTTTTTATTAATCCGAATTGACTTAAATCAATAGAGTAAAAATAATTTATAGAGAAAAATCATCAATTCAACAAAAGATGTTCAAAAACAAGGAAAGTGTTTGTTGATAAAAATGGATGATCATTATAAAGAGTTTAAAAATGATTTAGATATATAATAAATTTCATCTCACACCATAAAATTATTATCATCTCAGTATTAAATTTTTTTCATCTCAGTGAATTAGATGATTCATAATTATCATATGAATAAGAATAGTAGTCTCAAAAACGTCATCATAAAAATTTTGTGTTTAATGAAGAAGTTGATTTAAGGGAAATTTATCAATCATAATTTGTTGAAAGACAAGAACATAGATATTCTAGACCAGCAGAACCATCAGTTCTTGATGTTTTCTGTGATTCCACTAATTCAACTCTAGTAAAAGAATCAAAAATTTGAAATGAAAATGAAATATTTAAGTTAAGTGATAAATAGGCTTTAATGAATAATTCAAATCATTCCAAAAATTCAATCTGGGTGAATGTAAATTCAGGTAAAAGATTATTTATTAAAAAACTCAATATCCATAAATAAAATTATTGAAATAATAATTTTGAATGATGATGGGTTTTAAGAATTTAATGGAAAATCCAAAGTGGAGTCAAGAAATCTAAAAAGTGTTATTAAGTGGAGAAGTCAAATAGAGGGAGATACAAATTTTTTGGATTAACTAATTGATGGAATCAAAAAGAAAAAAAAGTCAATCTCAATGTTTTCAAGAATCATTCAGTCAGATGTTTTTGAATGTTCATGCAGAATTAATTATCTAAAATCCCATGCTATACACCAAGATGATGAAATTTTAATGAAAGGGGATATGAATGAAGTTTTATTAGAAGAAGATACATAGTTGAAGAAAATAGTTGTTTACTTGGAAATTAATTCGAATGACATCAATAATATTTGGAGTTTTAGAAGAAGAAGTTATGAAAATGAAAATAGTATTTATTATATTTGAAAAGTATCAGGATGAAGTTAAAATCATGAATTAAATAATCAAGAAACCTTGAAATACAGATTGATATTTTTTTGAATTCATTAATATTTGTAATAAAAATATTAAAAAAATTTGGTCTATGTTTTTTATAGATGTTTCTTTATTATTTTTATAAATGTTTCTTCCAATGTAATTGAATAAATTCCTTTATTTTATTTTTTGGATTAATGTAATATTTTCAGAATGGTATCGGTATTTTTTAATAATTTTTTACTACAATTTCCGGTAACACATTCAACGTCCTAAAAACCTTTTTCAAAATCACAAGGGGGGAGGGATTAAAATTTCATAAAGAATAGTTTGACTGAAAGGGTGTATAATTTCATAAAAAAGAGGGATAAATGAAGAATGTTTTTAAAAATATTAAATAAAAGGGAAGATTTTATAATTATAAAATACAGTGTGAGAAATTTCATTTATGGTTTTATGTTTAGTTTTTCGCTTTAAAAGTTTTCTTTTATTCTTTTCAAAAAGGGGTAGATTGTTGAGTTAAAAGGATACTTTCAACACTTTTTAACATTACTTTTAAAAATACCAAAACACTTCATTAAAATTATATATATTTAAAACATTAATATTTCCTAAATTTATTAATATGATTTTTTAGGAAAGTTAAATGTTTTATTAGATGTTAAATATCATTTCCATTGGATGAAAATTTCTTAATGTTTTCTAAATTGTGGATACAAGAGAGAATATCCTTACTAGGTGGACATGTAAATTGTACATTTAGAAGACAAATAAAAATTTCACCCGATGGAGCTTTGTATGGTTTTTAAGATGAATTATAAGGACGTCCCACCAGATGAATTTATATAAAATATATCAGAAAACTTTTATCGTTTGGAGGGAGATATAATTTCCAAATGAACATTTATAAAGACAATAGAAAAATAAACTTCATACATTCCTTGTATGAATAATTTTAATTCTTACAGATAGAAATTTAATACACTATTGGGGTGTAATACAAAATGATCATCATATGGATATATTATATTAATCCTTTCAAGTGAAGAAGGAGTTCCTCTAATTCCATTGAAACTAGTCCTGAAAAATAAAAAATATGGCCATTGGAAGAACATATATAAATAGAGACACATGATCAAGTGGAATAAAATTTTACAACTTCAACTATCTAATGTTTTTTTCAGTTTTTAGTAACATATTGTTACTTCAGAATGAGTCATTGTAGTTTTTAGAGAGAATTATTCAAAAGGCATATATTTTGTGGATTCGTTTACCAATGTATTATGATCTTTTTATTTGGTAAACTATGTGTTGAAACCAATTTAACTAAGAGATTATATTGTAATTTAAGATAGAGGATATACAGAACATCTAAATGAGGGATCCCAAGGCAAGTGAAATAGATGTTGTGTCTGATCTTTTTGATTCAGGACTTCTATGGCTTGGAAGGCATACCCAATGATATAGTGAATATCATAGATACCCAAAGACAAGTTTATTTATTTCTTTAACAATAATGGTTAAATTATAGGATATTTTTATAAAATTTCTTTCATGTTTCCTTAATTTATTTATAGATATTTTTATTACTTATTTTTACAATTTTTTTCCACTGTGAAATTATATAAAACTGTTTTTTATTTAATGTTATAAACTTTCATAACTCAGATTATAAAGCTAATTAATCCAATAATTCATATGATAACCTTCGGTAAGAGGTTGGGAAAAATTCTAGGTTTTTTTATAAACTAATATTCACCCCACATATAGTAAAACATATACTATTTTAATCTCATTATAATATATGCATTAAAATTGATATGACAATGGTAATATAAATAAGAATTGTAAAGAGTTTGATAATCTACACTTACATCGGCTTAGAAATTATACAATGGGAATAAAGTTAGGTATATTGGTAATATATCGATGATAATATTTCAATTGGAATATGATAACGTGTATACATATTATGGAATCAAATAAATGTGAATTTAAAATAAGTTAGAACAATGGAAACTCAAATAGTAATTGAAGATAGAGAAATATGAATCCTTACTGCTCTTGAGCTTCATAGATTATAACCCAACCTTAAATCCAAAAAAAATCTACAATAATAAAAATAGAGATAGATGAGAGACTCATTGAGAGGTTCATAAAGAGGAACATCAAATTTGGTGTGTAATAATGAGATGATGGTTGGTATTTATAGGAGTGGTGAGTGGAATTTCAGGGAATAATTTATTAATTAGTTTATTACTCCAGTTTTCTTTAGTTCCCTGCTATAACCATTATGCTTTACTACCAACCTCAATGCTCTAATGTATTATTTAGCATTATAAATAGTGAAATAGAACCTCAAAGGATGAAATGATTCATGATTACCAAAATATGATGTCATGTATAACGTATTCCACCATTTTTACTATATTTTACTATTTTTAAAAAAATAATCCAAATTTCACTCCAGGGATAGTTATTAAATATTAATTCCAAAATGTTTTCTATTTTTTCAAATTCATTCTTTAATTACATATATTTTAACATTTATTTCATTTTTATGCATCCATAAAAAAATTATAAGAGTATATGATCTTTTAATTTCAAATGGACTTAAATAATAATATAACTCAACCCCTAGATGAATAACCGATAATCACACTAAAATATTTTCAATGGGTATGGTGCTCAATGGTGGTACATTCATGGGGTGGTTCGTCCATGATTTATTGGGTGTTGAACTCTACAAACATGAACTTCTCCCACAAATAATTCTGCTCCAAATTCACTTGATGGATTTCTTCTTGGGCTTTCTCAAGGGTAAACCCCATTGATGCTACATCATTCCCAAGATCTGATAAATCAACATTATAATGGATTTACCTTTTGGTTGAATCCATATTTCCTCCCTTCTATGAAATTTGATATTCATAATTACCCTTAAAATAGAATAATCCTAATGGACGGTTTTTAATCACTATACCAGAAATGGTCATAATTCCCAATGGTCATATTGACCATAAGTAATAATTTTTTATGTTAATATTTAACAATGTTCATAATTCCCTACATTCATATTAAAAAATATTAATAATTATCAATGTTTAAATTAATCATTATATATAAACTCCTAACATTTCAATCCCATCGAATCATTCTCTATGATATTACACCATAACAATTTCAATTTTTTTTTCTTATTAATAACGATGTATCTCATATACTTATTTTTTTTATTATGATCAATAGGATTACAATATTACACTATTATTTCACATTGTTACATGCTTTATGGTACTAGTTTTGTCTTCACTTATAAATTTAATTACTTAGTGCATTTATTATATCAATTTGTATTGTACTATTATAATATAATAATAAATTGTGCATTTTGAAAATTATTATGGTGAAAAATTTATTCACTATTAAAAAATATTAGGAATTTAATTATCCCCCCTTAAAAAATACCTTTATTTTTTAAACCAATATATTAAGAGATTTGGATAATAAATTGTCTTATCATCATTTGGATCCAATGTTTCCTCTTCCATGAGACGATTCCTATAAAAATCCATCACTAGTTGAGTGGTTCTATTTTGTAGAAATTGTTCCCTTTTTTCAATATTATGAATCAACTCTTCCTCATATAATAATACTATCTCCTACTATATATGATCATCTTTTAGAACATGTGTATGGTTTAGCATATACTTCCATAGAAGTGATATATGGAAGAAATAATGAAATTGGGATAGTTTTTTGTAATGGAAAAATTATATTCCATTTATTTTATATGATCCAGTACTCCAAATAGACCAATATATCTTGTACTAATCTTCCCATTCATTCCAAATCCCTTAACACTTTTCCATGAAAATATCTTCAAGAATACATAGTCTCCCATATGGACTTAAATATCCTTCATTCGATTATCATCATAAATTTATTCCTATATTGTTCTACCTTTATATAGTTCTAGATGGATCTTACCTTCTTAGTTGTTTCTTCCACTAGTATTGTTCCTAAACTCATCCTTTCTATGAATTTATCCCATCACATCAATGTTCAACATCTCTTTCTATATTAGACTTCATATGGTGCACTATTAATATAGGAGTGTTATATTTTTATTAAATGATGAATTCCTGAGTGGTAAATATTGATCCCAACATCCTATGAAGTCCAGAGATAATGACCTTATCATGTTATCCAATGTATAGATAGTCTATTCAGACAACTCATATGTCTAAGGGTGATATTTAAGGCTATAATTACGCTATTTATTTAAATACATATGGAGAATACAATAAAATATTTATGTGAATCTTTAGTCCTGATTAATGAATATTGATAAGAGTGTTCCATGAAGTCTCATATCATAATTTATATATAACCATGCAAAATTATCAATGAAAAATCTTCTCAAATTGCAAGGAAATGTACTAACATTGTGATAAGATAAAACATTTCTCATTTAACATTATTTACTGTAGATATCTTAGGAATACAAGTACTTTAATCCATAGTAATAGTATCATACTACCATTCCAATATATGTAGAGGTTTAATTACTCTTTTGGGATGTTGTATTTCACCCTTCATCAACTGGTATAATAATACTCATATAATATAATCATCAATTTCTCTCTTCATTGTTCCCCAAACGTAGTGATCCTAGATATCCCTAAACAACTTTAAAATTCCAATATGTATAGAGATGTTTTAGTTAGGATCCTCGTCCATCATAACCTTCCTCAACTCTAGTACATATGGAACACATACCCTCTTACAAAACTATAAAACTCCATTATCACCAATGATGAACTCTATTAATTTCGCATTCATCAAATCTCCCATTTTCTTTTGTGTGGATTTATCACCATGTTAAGCTTTATTAATCCTCTATAATAAATACAGTTGGTTGATTACATGGAAAATGAATTATGATTCACCTATCATTATAATACACAATTTTATCCTTACTAAGTATTTGAGAATTTTATTATTCATAACCCTTAACATGTATAAGGTACCAAAATATTTTCTACATAAAGAATCTTCCACCTTATTTGCTTTCCCAAGATGAAAATGGATAGCATAGATATTGTACTTGAGTAGTTATAAAATTATTCTTTGTCTCATATTAAAATATTTCTATGTAAAGATAAATTTCAAACTCTTATGGTCTATGAATATATCACATCTCTCTCTATAGATTTAATGTCTCCATATCATCAGAGAAAATAATTCTACTACCAATTATAAATAAAATTTATTACTGTCAACACAGCAACCGTAGTATCCTAGGTTCAATGGTTAACTTATTACATTAGTACCAGATAGAATAGATTTCATTACAAATGAACTAATAGTATAGTTTTCTAGGAAAACTATATACATACTTTAATCTCACATTGTAGTTGAAAACATAAAATACAAAATATTATTTTCATTTAGATTACCATTAATCCCTTTAGATAAATAATAATACTCATCTTATAATCCTAGGTAAAGGAAGTATAACAGGGGTGTGAGCTCAAATGATCAGTACGAGTATGTGTACAACCGAGGATAACATGAATATATAATACATAATCAACATGACAATGTAAATAACTAAAAAAATTACCTTTTACCAATAACTTGATCATGATAAATAATATGGAAAGAATAAATGATGATCAAATAATTAAATATAAATAATCACATAATCTTGAAATGCATCCAAGCATATCATTACTAATCACATAATCACATGGACAAAAATAAACAGTCTCATAATGAGGTAGCATATAATTGTTTACATCTAACCATAATTTTATGGACTTATTCAAAGACATATTACATAAATGGGTAAATGCCTAGATAAATACCTCATCCATATTGTCTTATTAGACCTATCGATACATCTAGGGGCTATAGAGGGCTCCTCCCTTCACATACTATGTAAGCTCCCAGATTTTCTTATGTTATGTTTTTGTTTAAGTTTTGGTTTTCCCTATTATTTTTTGTTAGGTTAGTGTTTCCCCATGTTCATGTGAATACCTAGGGGTGTTTTGAGGGTTTTATACATTAAAAGAGGATCAAAAGGGAGTTCACGGGCATGTTGCATGGTTTGTTCAGAGTTATTGAAAATCATGCGGGAATCCTAGGTAACTGTGAAGCCATAGACAGAGGCTTACATACGGTTAGTGCACGGTTAATAAAACCATGTAGAATCCCTAGGAAACCATACAAAGGGGTGTTTTTTGGATAGTGGCTCAAGCATGTTTTTCACATGGTTTGGAAAACCGTGTAGTAAACTGTGCAGCCCAGTATTTTTGAGAAAATTAGCAAAATTATATCCCATGATTTTAAACCCAAACTCGGGATTCTCTTCCATTGCACCCCCTACAACACAAGAAATATATATTGACGAACCACGATTCCCAAGGGTAGTTCTCCATAGATTCTTGGCCATTTTGAGCACTCTTGGTTTCAGATCAAAGCCATAAGTATGTCTAATGCTCCCCTTACTTCACTATTGAAGATTAGGGTTTGTAGTTTATTCCATCACCTACCGAAGAACTAAAAACCTCCTTGTCCATTGAAACCAAGGTTTGTGATTAAAGGTTTGTGTGAATCCAAATCTATTTATTTGATTAAAATCGTGTTCATTATCATATTTGAGGTAGGAAGTCTATAAGTACCATCCCATAGTTTTATTTTATATTTGTGCATGGAAGATTGTGTTCTTCATTTTCTGCAATTGTGTTCTTTGTTTCATTTGAGTGTATGATAAAATGGGTTTTCTTAGTGAAAAATTAAAATCCTATCAATCCTAGTGGGATGTGTAGAGGATTACATGACCATTTTAGATCCACCAATGTGGTACACCGGCAATCCCCAACCTAGAGAGTGGTAGGGTTTAGTGAAGGATTGTTTAGTAAAGTGTGAAACCCATGTAGAACATTTTTAAATGGTTTATTATGATTTAAATGTAATGATGATATATATTAATAGTGTGTAAAGTTCATAAGGTGTTGTTGGAATGTCATGAAAATGGGTAATTGGGTAGAAAGAGGTTATGTCGATTGTTTAAGGAATTTTGGCTATAAATGCCAAAGGGTATTAGTGTATATTAGATGGCGAACTTGTAATTGGGTAATAGAATGGGAAATGGGGAACATGTTAATGAGATGTAACAAGGTAATGGGTGAATATGTGGAATGTGTTAATACATGATAATTATATGGTATACATAAATGATTTAATGATATGAAGTGGTTGTGTTTTATGATATAAGAATTGTACTTGAGTGCATAAGGGGTAAATTCTTGTGAAACAATGAATGGGATAAGTGGGTTAATATATATTAATTAATGAAAATTGGATAAGGTATGGGGTTATTGAATACACTTATGGGGATAAGGAAATAGAATGGAAATTTTTATAAATGAATATGAGATTCAATTACTAAATTTGTTAATGGGTTATGGAATACTCTTATTTTTCATGTGGTTGTTATGTTTTGGGAATTGAAATAGCAATGGTTATGCTTGGTTGTGTTATGGTATGGTTGGGGTGATTTGATAAATTTTTATGTGCACATGGATTTGTAGAGTGGGGTATTGATATGAGGTTTTATGCCAACAGGTCAAGTTAGACTAAGGCTATAAACTCCACCCATATATGCATGGGTTAGGGAAAGAGAGAGAGTATATATTCCCCTAACATTCTCATTCCTCCCGGACTAAGGCTTCGAGGTATGGATAATGTGTTGATGTGATATATATATCCCTAGTGAGATAGGGACATGAATTATTTCCCCTATGAATAATGATTGATTTCTTTAGAACCATGTAGAGATGATGTATACGCCTAACCCAATAGACATGTGTTAAAATGGATTATATATTAAAAATGGTATAAGAAATGGGGTAGGGATAAATTATAGTCAAGAATTAAATGAACCTGTTTAACCAATGGCCCCTAAACTATAAATTTTTACTTAACATTAATTTTTTACTTTAATTAACTATATATTAGAATGGATTTTTTGTTGACACCAATAGTGGTGGCTTACATAGTTTTGTATTCAGACCCTGATCAGGCCATTGTTGGGTACCCGAGCAGCTTTCTGGGTTTTAGGTCCAGACAGGGGCTAAGGCCCTACCCTGGGATGTTGAGTGGGGCGCTACATGTACATGGCGGAAGATCTATACTTATACATGGGACCCGTTTGTGGATTTGTTTTGCATTATTTTGGGTTTTATTCACATTGCACTACTAGTATATCATGACATTGTTAATGTTGAATTACGGTTTGTACCCAGTTGGGAGATATCTGACTTGTATGTTTATTAGTTGTTTCATATTATTCCTCTATTTATATTGTCTTCTACTATGGATTACTCTGATAAAGATGGTATGGACTCCCCACGTGACTCATTAGACCCTCACCTCTTGTAAAAAACCTCTGGCATACAAGGAGGTGTGCTTGAGGTCATGTGATGACTCAACTCGGGGCACAAGTTTAGTGGCTTCCGGGTCGGGGATGTTTAAATGTGGTATTAACGAAAATATTTTAACTTTCATTCTTTTTTGGGATGATAGACAAAATATTAGGATGTCTTTGGCCTTGGTAATGAGCATGTGCTTGGGAGTAGCTTACTAAAGTACAAGGGAAAACCCAAGTCACCATGGGTGAGAATTGTTGTTCTTGATATTTGTTGGTACAGTTGAATGATATTTCACCATTGGGTGATGCACACATTGTTTTACTTGACAAATTTATAATATTTTTCTCATTTTTGTAATGGCATGAGTTTGTGCATTCATGAATCATTTTAGTCACATAAGGATATAGGCGGCATGCATCATTATATTCACACACAAATGATGAGTGTGTGGGGAATATAGAGTAGAATGTATTTTACTTCCGTGATAAATTTAAAGAAAATGATGCCTAATAATGGTAATTAACGTGGATGAATGAAAAGAATGAAAATTTACAGCTATGGAATATTGTGCATAAGGAAATGTTTTGATAATGTTAAAATTTTGGGTTGTGATAAATTGTAATATTTGATCATGTGTCTAAATGAGAAGGATTTCATAATGACAGTAAAATTGTATATGAATTTTTCCTAATGAATGGTGTAAATTAGTTAAAATGATGATTATAATAAGTTGTGGAATTGTAAATGTGCCTAAGAGGAAAGGATCATGTTGTACAAGAATAATTGGTTTGAAGAGGTGTTGATGAAAGACTTGTGATTAAGTAAATTATTTACCTCATGTTGATATTGACCTGTGGTAGGTATGGTATAGGGTAGTGTTCTAAGTGTGATGATGATTATTGGGATAGAGTACGAATAATTGTTTTTAAGGTTGATAGAGTGAGATATTTTTCATCTGGAGTTAAATTCTATTGATCACTCTTCAAGGCGCTAGGTGAACTATAAGTTTAAAATGAGAATTATTAAGTTCAAAGGAGGGAATCCTTTGTGTTGTTGGTTTGACCCTTATATGTGTGATTTGTGGTAGTGGGAGTGCCATAGTTTGAGACATTGGATTTGGATAACGAGGCCTTTCTAGTTTTGATCTGGCCTAGGTGGTGTATTTAGGGAACCATTGGTAGGGTTGTGGTAGTTGAGTTGTGAGGCGTTGTTTGGTAATGCGTCTGTATAGACTCTCACTGTGTGTGACCGTACAGAGTACATGTTGGACCCTAATTATGGTTCTTGGGTCTTAGTGACCTTGTGAGTAGATACCTTTTGAGTTTCATTTTGAATTCTGATGAGGATTGTTTTTCTCATCGTGATGAGGAATGTGTACACCATTGGTACGAATCCAAGAGTAAACGGTTGTTTGGTGCACTAGTAATAGTGTGCATCAGAATTGAGGTGAGAGTTCCATGATCGAGTATTGCTTTGTTTGTGTCATGATATGTATGGTTCGGAGATAATTCCAATGACATTTCATGGTTGTGACTCTATTAAAGGTATTTGGTACCATTCAACCATCAAGGTAACCTCTAGGAGAGGCGAGATAGGGTTTCTAATGCTTTTTGGTGTGTGTCACCCATGAATCAGTTTTGGACTTTATAGTGGAACTCAGAGTGTTTTATGGTGCAGGTTTGGCCTAGAGGGATGAGTGGAATGGTTGATGGTTAGTGGTTCTACTCAAGTTTTTATTACATGATAATAGTTTTGGAAAATCAAGGGTGAAATCATGGGAGGTTATCCTAGTGGTGAAAGTACCTTGGAATATGACGCATGGGAGATGCTTCATAGGTGGTGTCAATGCATACTATGTACCACCATGTTTTAGTAATTGGTATAGTTGTTCCTGGTTCTTTCATAGGGGCACCATAGTGCTTGAGATAGGAGGTAAGGTTTTTTTTGAAGGGTTGTATTGTAAGGATTCATGACTCACCTTTTTGGATGATAGTTAATAAAGAACTCGAAGTTGTTTTGAGTGGAAGAGACAAGGGTGGTGAAAGCGTGGTTATATGCATTCTCTCAATGGTGATACTCATTGTGGGGTGGTCACCTGAATGATCATGTTTGTATGAATGTTTTAATTTTTGGGTGATATGCAGAGGTTTCCTTAGGGTTGGTAAGGATAAATTACCAAGATACATGGTTAGGTAAGTAAGCGGGCGATGGTCTACGCATAGGTAAAGGTTTATTTTGGAGAGACTGTTGTTTTGATTGGTGTGGATGACCATTTTTCATCATTTGTTAGCTATCAAGGATACATTAGAATAACTTGAGTGGTGTGGTTGAATTAGTGCCACATGAAATGTTGGTTCACGTCTTCTTTTCAATTTTTTCATGTAACGGTGGTCAGAATTTTTTGGCAATCACACTTGACCAGTGGTGGTTAAGTGTTGATGAGAAATATTGGGTAGGGGAGCCTGAGATCCTTGATAGGACATGGATTCCTATAGTTAAAAATCATAAATGGATATGTTCATGGTGATGTTCTTCTAAAACTTCTTAGCATACCTCATCTAGTGATGATCTTATCCAATATCATGATATCATCCCATGTACATTGAGAAGATCTGGATTTATTCCAAGGGACTTGAAGGTGTTTGGTAGGATGAGGTACATCATGGAGTTTACATGCATAGAAAAATATTTTATGGAGATTGATGATGGAATGTACATCCCTGATGGATTTGTGTGATGTCCTTGGGATGGACTGAGTGTAAATAAATTCCATTGGTGTCGTTCATAGAAGCTGAGAATGGGAACTGGTTAATGTTGATATTATTGTTTTCAAAAAAAATCTAGATGGACATGTATAAGGTTTTGGTTTCAAATTGCGATTTATTATAAGACGCGGTGGTTAGAATCCATCACAGAGAGAAATGGTAATGACAATCCTAAAGTAGGGAGTGATAAGTAAATCCTAGATGTGGAGAGGAGAACATCTAGTTGACGTAATGACACTGAGATACTAATGATGAAACTATGAGGTTCATGTTATGTTCCTCAGAGAGGCAATGTGGGACTTGGATGTGGTGACTGATGATCCATGTTTGTCTTCGAGTTTAGGGTGGTTCCATGTGAAGCTTGTGATGTTAGTGTTGAAGTCATAGAAGGGTGTGGTTGGATATGACAATAGGATGTGGCAAGAGAGGATGGGTTCTATTACTCCAATGAAGATTGGGGTTAGACTCAGTTAATTTATCCTTCGGTGGTTTTATAATATCATGTAGTTAAGGTAACCTTGGCCATGTTATGTAGTCTCATGCCAAGGGTGAAGCCAAATGACGGTCTAGAGTGTGGTAATGTCATGGTGACAGAAATATACTAGAATTTAGGGAATGACCTCAGTGGGTACATGAGATAAAAATGGCAGGCTTAATGTTAGTAAGCACCTTGGTAAGGTGTGAAAGGTGTATCGTACCATCAGTGGAAGGTGGGTGTTCTGTGACAAGATAATTGGGTGTGGTCAGACATGAGATGGTAAACTTGAATGGGTGTGGTGAGAGTGACCCACCTCTGGGTTCATGTTGTGGTGGCAAGTGGGTTTTTAAAAATAAAGTTTTATATGATTTAGGTTGATTTGATATTAGTCCTTTAATGGATAGTGTATAAATTTCCACCTGAATGGTTTTTGACGGTGTGATTAGATGTCAATGCTGGGTAATGCCCCTATGGATGTTCAAGCATGGGGAGTAGGAACACGTCAGGTGGTGTGAATATTGAATTTTTATATGGGATATATTTCGTCGATATTGGTGAATTGAAATATGTTGGGAAATTTGGTTTCAAGGAACACGAGTTCTCCTTTGGGAGATGTTTAGTATGGTCACCATTAGAGTTGATGAAAAATGGTGAAAAATGATGATAAGTGATTTGGGTATTGATTTGTGTAAATGATCAGACTGAGGGGGTGCAGGTTGGTTTCCCCATGATGATGTGATCTTGTGTGGGATGTTTCCATTTGTAGTGAGTCAGGAACTATAATATATTTTTTCTATGTAAATTTATAGTGGTTGTGTATGGTTGAAGTTGATGCATCCTTGAGGAGTTTTCAGTTCTTGTAGTGGTTGCGATGATGAAGACTTGTAGGCAAAGTTCGTGCCCTTGATTTGTGTTTGGTGGACATTGTGTTGTGAAACTAGGAACATGGAAGATGAAAATGGATGGGAAGGCCCATTGGAATGTTCTCTAGTTATGGAAGCTTAGTAATTCTTTGAAGAGTGGCTCGAGGATGAGCTGTTATAAGGTGGGTAGGTTGTAAGAACCCTGATTTTCATAAAGTCTGTTTTTGTTTATGTTTTGGATTTGCCTCTTATTGTGGATAGATAAGTGTTTCCACATGTTCATGTGAAGGATCTGGGGTTTTCCCAAGGTTTGATACATGAAAATAGGATGAAAATAGAGTTTATCGGCATGTTGCAGGATTTGCGCACGATTAGTGAAAACTATGGAGGAATCCCAGGTAACCGTGAAACCATAGATAGAGATATACACATGGTGGGTTCACAACTTAGAAAACCAAGTGTAATCCCCAGGAAACCATGTGAAGGGGTGTATTTTAGAAAGTAGCTCATGCACGGTTTCCACAAAGTTTTGAAAACCATGTGGGTAAACCCTGTGGCCCAGTATTGTTCAGAAAATTAGAAAAATGCCATCCTAGAATTTAAAACCCCAACTTGGGATTCTTCCCCATTCCACCCCCTACAACCCTAGTGATGATATTGGACAAACCGATCTTCCCATGGGAGGTTCTACTTCAATTCCTGGCCATTTGGGGTGTCATTTGTTCCATATTGAGGCCCTGGGTAAGTCCAATACTCCTCTTGCTTCTCTTTTGCATAATAATGTTTTTAGTATCTTCCATCTCCTGCTTAAGACCTAAAACCCTCTATTTCTAGGGAAACATTGGTTAGGGATTTAAGGGGTGTTTGAGTGCAGATATATGGATTCAATTACGAGATAATTCATCATCTAATTTGAGGTAGGTGGTCTATAGGTATTATCCCATAGCTTTATTTTAGATTTGTGCATGGAAGCTTATGTTGTTCTTTTTTCATAATTGTATTCTTGGTTATATTGAAGTGTTTGATAAAAAAAGTTGTCCAAGGGACCAAATGAAACAATAATAATCTCCATGGGAAGCATTGAGGATGACTAGACCATTTTAGGGCCACCAATGGAGTGTGTCTGTAACCCCAGACCTAGAGAGTTGTAGGGTTATGTGAAGGATTATCGAGTAATGTGTGATCCCCTATAGAACATATTTTAATGTTTAATTAAGTTTTAAATTCAATGATGATTTATATTACTACGTTGATAAGGTTATATGGTGTTGTAGGAAAGACATGAAAATGGGAAATTGGTTTGCAAGAGGTTATGCCGATTATTTAATGAATTTTGGCCAGAAGTCCCTAAGGGGACTAGTGAATATTAAATAGTGAACAAGTAATTGGGTAATGAAATGGGAAATGGGTAACATGTTAATGAGATGTAACTACGGATCGCGTGAATATGTGTAATGGGTTAATATATAACAATTATGTAGTACACATAAATGATTGAATGCAATAAAGTTATTGTGTTAGGCGATATGAAAATTTTACTTGAGTGTATAAGGGGTAAATTCGTTTGAAACGATGAATGGGCTAAGTGGGTTAATATATTGTAATTCATGAATATTGGATATGGAATGGGTTTTTTAAAACAAATACTGGTTTAAAGAATGATAATGAAAATTTAGAAAAATGACTATGAATTGCAATTGGTAAATGTGTTAATGGGTTATGGAATATTGTTATTTTCCATGTTGATTTTATGTATTGTAAATTATAATGGAATTGGCTATGCTTGGTTATGTTATGGTATGGTTTAGATGATTTGATAAATAACCATGTGAGTTTGTATTTATAGAGTGACGTGTTGACATGAGGTTATATTCCCACGGGTTGAGTTAGACTGAGGCTCTAAACTCCACCCATAAATGCACGGGTTAGGGAAGGGGATGGAGTATATATTCCCCTAACAGTTGCATTCCATTCGGACTGAGGATTCATGGTGAGGATAACGTGTTGATGTGATATGTGTATCCTTAGTGAGATCATGAATTGACTTATTTCATCTATTCATATTGATTGATTTCCATAGACCCATGTAGAGATGATGAATATGCCTAACCCAACAAACATGTGTTAAAATGGATTATGTAGTAAAAATTTTATAAGAAATGGGATTGGGATAAATGATAGTCCTGAATTAAATGAACCTTGTTATCCAATGGCCCTTGAATTGTCCCTTATTTACTCACCATTTATTTTTTACTATAATTCACAATATATTAGTCTAGATATTTTGTTGACATCATTCGTGGTGGCCTACTGAGTTTTTTACTCACACCCTACTCGGGCCCCCACTGGGTACCTGAGCAGATTTCTCAGTTGCATGTCTAGACATGGGAAAAGGTCCTACACTATGATGTTTTGTGGGGCTCTAGATGTATTTGGAGGAGAATATAGACTTAAACTTGGCACCCATTTGGGGATTGCTCATTCACATTATTTTGGGTTTTATTCACTTTTTACTACTATTATATCATGACATTATTAATGTAGATTTATGGTTTGTACCCAGTTTAGAGATTGTTGACATGTATGTTTATTAGTTACATCATGTTACTCATCTATTTATATTGTGTTCAGTTGTGTCTTACTCTGGTAAAGAGGGTATAGTCTCCTCATGTGACTCATTAGACGCTCATAGTTAGTTGGATACCTCTGGCGTACGAGGATGGGCTCTTGAGGTCATGTGACGAATCAGCTTAGGGAAATGGTTTAGTAGATTCTTGGTCAAGGAGTTTACATAACAATCCCAATAATGTACTCATGTGATAGGGTAGAAATATAATCAATAAAAAAAATTATTTAAAAACAAGAAAACATTTTTTAATAATTTATCCAATCATTAAACATAATCTGAAACCATCCAGTGTATTATAGAGAATATTATTAAAATAGTATATCCCAGATCCAAATTATCATACACCATCTAGAAAAAAAATGATAAGGATAGTATAATTACTAGATATTACTCATGGAGAAGAAGTAAAATGATTATTTTTTATGTTGATTGATAGAAATATCATAAAAAATCAATTTAAAATATTCTTAGAAAAAATATGATTTTCAAATTGAAAATCACATTTAAAGACTAAAATATTCTAGAATAGTAGGAAAAAAATCATTTAAAAGAATCATGGAAACATTTAAAGGAAGCTTCAAATCAATTATTTGACCTGAAGGTAGGTAATTTTGAATTTGATGTTAAAAAACCTTCCGTTCTCATTGTTGTAAAAAGGTCAAAAAATACCCCATTCAGAAAATGAAAATAAGATTGCATTCAAAAAAATTTTAAACGGTGACCAATTATTAAAATTTTCTTCAATATATAATCATGATAATTTTTAAAACATTTGGAACTATATTTTTAGAAAACATGGATATGGAAGAAAAATTATTTTAAACCGAAGAGAGAAATATAGTAATATTTTCTTAAACACATTTTCTCAATCATTTTAAGTACCAAAGAGATAAAAAAAATATGATTAAGTGAAACATTCAGGG
Organism: Viscum album; assembly: GCA_963277665.1. Taxonomy (NCBI): domain Eukaryota; kingdom Viridiplantae; phylum Streptophyta; class Magnoliopsida; order Santalales; family Viscaceae; genus Viscum; species Viscum album. The sequence continues at coordinate 281,879,033 of OY728153.1, read as the reverse complement.
TAACTATATTTGAATAGAATTCAATTTTCTATTTTGAGATATATAATAATATATCAACATCATAAACATAATCATAAGTAATCATGATAAATGATGATATCCTAAAATAAACTCTTGTCGCTTTGGTGAATTTTGAACCATATCCCCCATATCTAAAAATGAAACATTAAATTCCATGATTTTAAATATATTCATGATATAACATATAAAAATTAGAATTATATACACCACAAAATATAAATTAGTGGCAAATATGAAATATGTCTCATGGAAGTAAATGTGAGATGAAAAAACTATACCTCGGGTCTAATTTCCTTCATATTTATTGGATCCTCCTATATAATAATAATATATTAATTATAAATATATTACATAACCATAATAATATATATATTATATTATATTATTTTCTTATAACTTTTTATCACACTTTATATAAATAATTATTTAGTAAAAATACTATTCTTAGTGATAATTACTTCATTTTTTCTGTATATTTTAGTTTGGTTGTTTCAATACATTCACATTGATCATGATTCCATAATCTAAAATTTTTTAATCATGACATAAATATAATATATATTCATTTTATATGTATTTATAATAATCAATAAATGTTTCATATTAAAATGAATTACATCATTCATAGGGTTGGTAGGTCGTGCATACACATGAATGTTGTTTACAATAATTTAAAAAAACAAAATGAAATAAAGGTAAATAAAATTTCACCTTTATTGAATAATTATTATATCAAATATAAAATATATATGCATTAAATCTATCCTTATTGCCATCCATGTCAAAATAAAAAGAAACACATGTCAAATCACTATGTTGAGATGGTAGTCCACACGTACGCACGACCGATGTTATCGTTTTCTGAAGGATTTTAAGGAATGAAGGTAGATATGATATTATAATTTCAAAAGTATAATTATTTAATAAATATTATATATACAACATTAGTTCATCAATATATCTATTTGTGAGAGGTGGTTATGGAAAATTAAGTACATCGGTTGGCGAGGTATTAGTTCATCGTACACACAATCGACAGTCTCCTTTCCCATTTGTTGGAATATGCACTAGATATAGGTTATTAAATTAACATAAAGAAATATTATTAAATTTAATATACTAGTGTTATTATTTCATCATATTTTGATATTATTTTAATGGTCATAAGAATAAATAAAATAATGACTCGTGGTTAAGAACAAGACCTCTTCTTCATAGAACCACTTTACTTTTATACCTAATGTCTTCCTGGGATGGTTTTATGATAAAAAAAGTGGATATAGATCATCCGTATATATTTAATTAATTTATTTGGGATGTATTGGCCTAAAAATGGCTTTTTAAGCGTGAATATAAAGGGATAGGGGTGTCCTTTTATATGTGGGGGAGAGGATGGACTTTGAGTGTTTTGAAATGATTAAATTATACCCACATTTTTTCCCAAACCAAATGAATCCAAAATGTAAAATTACAAAACCTTAGAAGATATAAGGCATAATATTTCCATAATATAGTAATTTTACTATATTATTTTTCTTTTTAAAAATTATATTTTTACTTAACCCTCAGTAAACTCGTTTTAACCTTTACCGTGGTAATTAATTTTTATTGTTTTAACTATTAATTATGAAAAACAATTAAGTTTACTATATTAAATAATTTTAATTATTTGGATTAAAAATATGGAACAGATTTTTCCAATTTCAATCAATATAAGTGGAGAATTCAATTTTTAATTAAACCAATGGACACATTGAAAAATAGGTTTTCCAAAAACAATCATATGTATATAATGTTTTTAATAATAATTGAACATAAAATTGATTCAAATTACTTAATACGGATTAATTATACTATTATTGAACTATTTTTACTTCTAAAAAAATTTTAATACACAAATTTTCTTGATGATTCATTAAACAAAGAAGAAGTTTTTAAAAAAAATTACTATTTTTATTATTCATTGAAAACTAAATCTTTTCTAAAAATTATCAAAAATTAACATGATTATAAATGTAAAATTATGATTTAAAAAATGATTTCAATTTTTTCAAATAAATTTTTTATAATTTTTAAAATGTAATTTAAAAAAAAATCTTAAAATAAGAATATTTTTATTTATATAAAAAAAAATTTCATAAAAACATTTTTTATTCATTCAAATGATTTTAATTTTTTATTTATACATAATTGATAACCAACGAATTTATTTACTAAATTTTTAAACCATAAACTATTCTAAATTTATTTTCTACTATTAATACCCTTTAATTTAATGGTTATATCATAACAGTATACTATATTAAATTTCATTTAGACTCGGGTTTGCGTCTACCACAAGCTATCGAAGAGATTGAATTTATTTAAAATATATATATCATAAATTATAATGGTGTTACATGTATAGTTCATTAAATGAGGTTTCAAATATCTTGATTCTTAGTCCTCAACTCTATCATTTTTCATTAGGACACATCCAACACCTTTCCTTGATGAATCCATTTAAATTACAAGGACTTATTTACCATTTGGAATAATCAATATAGAATAACTAACCAATATCATATTTAATTATTAAAAAAGTATTAATATTCCTTTTTCCAAGTTCAATTAACCACATTACATGTTAAATTAGTTAACATATTATCCTATCAAGAAATATTTTCCACACATCACCAATAGTATCACACTAGCATAAGAAAACATCGTATTTCTAGAATGTTTGTGGGTATGGGAAATCTCTTAATAACCTACATCTTTTAGGGGTCAATAGAAATACCATATTTGGAAACATAATTACAAGGAATGTCACTTATTGAATTCAATATTCACATTTAGTGAATTTTCCATGTAACCTTTATTCCTCAACACCTCAAAAATAAATCTTAAATGAGTATCATGCTCATCATAACACTTATATTATATAAGAATAACATTAATAAATAAAACCAAACAATTTCCATGTATTCATTGAATATTATATTCTTCAAATCCATAAACACATAAGGATCATTTTTAAACTAAATGGAATTACTGTGAAATAATAATGACCATACCTCGTTGAAATTATGCTTTTGGAATATCCACCTTGATAAATTTTAACTAATGGTATCAAAAACAATGATAAAACATTGAAAATAATTGACCCAATTGAATTTGATCAAAGAGGTAATCAAGATAAGGAAATTTATACTTTTTCATTACATTAAATCCCTTGATTTCCATGTAATCGATTCATAATCTCATTACCCAATCCTTCTTCTTCATAAATAACATAGGTTTAACCCATAATGAAACACTTGGATGAGTGAATCCTTTATTTCATAAGTCCTATATTTTCTTATTCAAATCAAATAACTCCACTTGAGCTATCCAATAAGGTACTTTAGATATCGTCTTCACATCAAGGATGGAATCATTAGAGAATTCTACTTCTTGATCATAGGGTAATCCATGTAATTCATTAGGAAATATATAGATACATTTTCAAAAAACTAGTACCTTCTTTAATATCTATAAACCCATATCTATTATAGATTTAATTCTATCCTTATCCTCCCCAATAATTTCACTACTAGGGGCGGTTCAATATAAGATTCAGGTAGTGACATATCACCTCTTAAAACATGTAAATCCTTACTTGCCTCACCAATTCTAAATTTTTTCACATTATATGAAATTATTTATTTTAAATTTAAAGGCCAATCCATCCCCAATGTTACATCAAAATACACTATTGTTGTTATAGTAATATTTTCAATCATATATCGCTCATCCATCCAAATTGGAACTTCCCAGTGTACATCTATTACAATAAATGTTCAACTTGATGTTCTAATTGATAAATAATTCTTTAATATGCATGGGTGGTTGAATATTCCTTTCAAACATACATGATAAAATGAAACTCATAGATCTTTGATTAAAAAAAATTACTATCTGACTATTAAATTATAATCAATGTACATGTTATCACATCATTTGGAGTTTTGACTTTATTTGTTATGAAAAAGGCTTGACCTTGATCCATATGCCTATACTATAGAGGACTCCCACAGCTATTGAGTAAATTATTAGAGTAATTCCACATATCCTTATAGTTGAATCATTGTGCAATTTTTTCTTCCAGATTTCATTCAAACTCATGATCCTGATGATGTTTCTCCCCATATTTGAAGCAAACTCTTGATCCCATTAAACTAGTTCCAATGTTTTTTTTCCAAATTTATTATATATATGAAAATCCAATATTATTTTATTTCTATTCCCTTCCACACTTTTTTCATGGTGATTATCTACTCTCTTCTTCAAAGATTTAACTTTATTAAAAAGATTTGGATAACTCGTTTTCAGTCTTGATAATAGTCTTTACAATTTTCTCATATATTAATATTTTTTGAGATACTAAGGATATTTAAAAACTATTATCTAAATATCAAGTAAGCGATCAATAAACCGTATAGGGATTCATAGATAATATATAATATACATTAATAACCTTGTAAAATTATCCAGATATTCATGCACCATTTTTTCTTTCTTTTTTTCTCATGTTCAATAATTAGCATTCTATCAACACATGTTACTATTGAGGAAGATAAACTTCCCTAAAAATAAGTAATAACTAATTTCATTCCATTCTACCAATCTCCCCTTCTACCTTAGTATTTTTAATTATGAACCACCATTGGTTAGCATCACCTCTTAGAAGATACACTACCATAATAACATTTCCCTCTCAGAGTATCCTAATTCCAAAAAAAGAATACCTATAGACTTGATCGATTGTTCCTCCTCCATGGGATTAGTGGTGACACTAAAATTTAGTGGTTATTACCTCAAAGGAAAATCCAATATTTTTTATCCATGTCGTGGGGATATTAGTTGCTCTATATGGGAAATGTTATTTGTCATAACCTGAGACGATTTTCATAGAATAAAAATAATTTGTACTACATAAATATTAAATCCACTATCCTTATTACTAAGATAGTAATTTCATTATGAAAGGTTTTTTTCCTATTATTTTTTCTTCTAATATATGCCACTATCTAAATATAATTTTACTGGTTAATTATTAAACATATTACATGAAATATAGTGTATACTTTAAAAACAATTATGAATAATTTCTATAATTTTCCTCAAGGGTAAAATATATGTTTTCTAACTATGTTTTATTAATTATACTTCTTATGTTTTCTACTTAACCTTACTTTGATACCAATTATAATTTCACAACCCTGGTTATCGAGATCTAGTGGGTTATTTATTACATGGAAATCTAACTAAAATATATTACATTTTAAGGATCATGATTTATTAGACCTCAAGAGACTAGATACATTACATTATAACTTTACAAAAAAACAATAATTCTTAATTCCATAATTTCATCCTTTTTTAATAAAATCATTCCACATCATTACTTGGGGAAATGGGGAAATAATATAAAGGTGGTAATCTAAAATGCATAGTATGGGATAAAATATATAGGGGAAGATAATAAAGGATAAATATGGAATAAGAAACATTATTAATACAATTGGAGATATAATAATTAACATGTATGTGTAATCCATTGAAGAAATATAACTGTATAATCATATGGTTCACAAAAATAATTAGAAATATGGAATTTCATAATTTGGTCATCATAATCATATAACTGAGCACTTGTTCCATGAAATTATAGAAAAAGGAAAGGAATCGAACATTCCCCTATCTTAATTTTCTCATGAAACCAACCAGTGCACTAAGGGGTTATATAATTTTCGGACCCACCCATCACATAATATTATGATTCATTTATTCACATACCAAATGAATATAGGCTATTCTTTTCAGAATATTCATGGTTTAAAATTTTATAAATACATGGAACATTTGGCCAATATAACTTTTCAACCATGTCCTTCCCATATGTTTCAATAGATTATATGGGTCATAAATATATTATCCCTATAAATGAATTAATCATAATGTCAATGTGATTTCCCTCAACAATATATAATGAATAATTTGGGATTCACATTTTTTAAAAAGTTCCCATAATAATTGATTTATATAACATTATAGCTAACAAGTAATTATCAAGATTAAAGATTTTTAATGTGTTTAAAAAATTATATTTTGAAATTGTAAGAGAGAAAATAAACATCTAAATTATACATAGTCTTATAAATTACATATTTTTCTTTATAAAAAGAATGAAAATTATCCATAGTACATCGCCTTGGAGTATCAAACTAGTTGCACAGTAAGGGTTTGTTAAATTTGAACTATAATGATGATATAGATATACTCAAACAACTCATTTAGGGTTTATTATACCAAGAATAATTTGATCCAAAACCTAATATACTGGTAGTTCTCATACAATGATGTATTTTCTTTTAAAATCATAAGCTTTTTACTTAACCAAAGTATAGAATATCTATGGATATGGGATGATTTAGTCATAGTAATGAATTATTAGTTAAGAAAATGTGAGTAAAAGGAATCCTCGCATGGGTTATATATCTTAATAATGGAACATAAAAAGATATCAATATTGTAATGGTATAATATATTTTCTATCAAAAAGGATACAACATCGGTAATGTAAATAAGAATTTTAAAGAGAGTGAGAATCAACCCTTACTTAGGAAAAGTAATGTAATGAAAAAATGGTATAATATATGGGGATTGGGTAATGAATCCAAGAAAATAGTTCCATTAGAAGATAATATCATAGAATAAAATAAAAATTGAATTTAAAGGATATGAAAAAAATTAAATTTAAAAAATAATTGAAGAGATGAAAATATAAACCCTTACCTATCTATAGATTCTCAAATTGGACCCAAAGTTAGATCCAACCAAAATCTTCAAAATAAAGAGAAATATAGGGTAGAGTCTCCCTGAGATAGAAATGAAGAATAAAAATTAAATTTTTTTTGTGATGATGAATAGAGTGGTGGGTATTTATAGTTTTTGTGAGTGGAATTTTGTGGAATAATTTATTAATTATTTTATTACTCCACATTCCCGTAATTCCAAACTATACCCATTCTGATTTGTATCCACCATTAATTCTCCAATATAGTATTTAGTTCCAAAAATAGTGAAATATAGACTCCTTGTCTAAAATGATTCGTGCTAGCATAAATATGATGACATATATACCATATTTACAATATTATACAATATTCCACCATTTTTACCATATTTTACTATTTTAACAACAAATTATCAAATATTACCCCTATTAAAATTTTGGCATATTTATCACAAATATTTAATCCAATTTATCAAATTAATTATTTAATTAACTATATTTTTTCATTTATTTATGGTTAATACATTCATAAAAATAATGTATAAGACTAAACATCCTTTTAATTTCTTAATTGAATTTCACTATAACCAAACTAAAACCCTAGATAAATATCCTCTAATCGCACTAAAATATTACATAAATATAAGGTGTGCAATGGGGGAAATTTCATGTGGTGGTTTTTTCAACATTGACATGGTGGTTATCTCTACTATCTTTAACTTCTCCTGTGGATGGTTCTCCTCGAACATTACTTTTTAGAGTTCTTCTTGGGATTAGTCAAGGTAAAACCCTAGGGAAGTTACCACCTTCCCAATATCTAATAAAGGATAATCATAAGGTATGTTACAATTGTTCAAATCCATACTTCATTTTTTTTGTTATAATTAACATTAATCATTACTTTTAATATATACTATCCCTAACAACCTATTTCTAATCACAATAATAAAAATGGTCATATCTCTAAAAAGTAATATTGCTAAATGGTAAAAATTCCTAATATTTATATTTAAAAACAACCATATTGTCCAATGGTTATGTTGACCAATGGTCATATTGACCATTTGTTATATTGACCAATGGTCATAGTGAACAGTGGTCATATTGACCAATGATCATAATTTCCAATAGTCATATTAATGCTTATATACACACACACTAACATCTAAATCTTTTCATATCATTCTCTATGTTCTTACACTATGTAAATTTCAATGTTTATTTTTTTATAATTAACAGAAATAAATATTTTTTAAATATTTTTTTTATATTATCATCCATTAGAGTGCAATATTATAGTTTCTCCACACATTGTTACATTCGTTATGATACTAGTTTTAGATTATTTTATAAATTAAATTTCTATATGTTTTTTGTATAAATATTTTTTGTAAAACTGTGATGAATTAATAATCTGTGCATTGTAGAAAAAATTTATGATTAAAGGTTTTTTTCTATTAAATAATATTAGGTATTACAGTTACTTTTTATGGTATTTGGTTATTTATTTTGTATTATTATGAACTTTAATATGGGGGTATAGACTCTCCACTGTAACACCCTCTACCCCCACTACTAGTTAGCAGCCTTTGGCATATAGGGATTCATGTCTGAGGTCCTGTGGAAACCCAGTGTGATTAATATTCATAATAAACTAAGATGGGTATTTCATCAAGTGGTATCAAATATTTTATATGATATATATCATATAATGTATCATAGTTTATTTTCATACTCTTTATGGATATGGTAGATTGATGCCATACAAATTTATAGGGGCTAGTGATACACCTCAAATCGGTCAATTAAAAACCCATTTTCTAATGAGGAATCTTGGTTTTCAGGACATGGGATTACCCTCATTAGTTTCTGATTTTTTTAATTTTTTATTTCACAAAGTGTGACACACTATGTTTTTTAAATTTGTGATTTTTGTGTTTTGTCTCTTGGCCCACTAGAATGTAGCCTATGTAGATGTATCATTCAAGTACTATTGTATTTATATTTATTGTGTTCAATATGCTTGATTGATTTCACTAAGTATAGGGTTTAGTTGTTTAAGGTGTCAAAAAAATATTTTATGGTTTTTTCCAATATAACATTTTGGTAGTATTCTACTCATCCAAACCATGATTTCCATACTTATAATGAATGTTAAAGTTTATTCAATAGAGGGATTCCACTGATGATGACTATATTTTCCATTAGTGTAAGGGATGTATAGTGGTCCCTGAAGATTAGTTTGGGTAATAGAATCCCTATTAATAAATCCTTTTTCGGTGATTATAGTACCAGTTCTAAAAAAATTTGTTCAATTATTTTAAATGTCAAAAAATAATATATGGTGTTTCCCACATATCTTCTTTGTGAAATTATACTTAACTGAACCATATAACCTTGGATTTCTCAACATGTATCATCTAGGGTGATTTTATTATATAATAGTTTTTGGTGGTTGAGAAAGTGACCCTAAAGGTGGAGGATCCCCTATGTGGAGACCTTGTGTGTATTTTCCTGAGATCCTGATTCTTGAGGGGTAATCTCATAAATAGATTCACGAATAGAATCTGTTCTCATTAGTAGGTCGAGAAGTTAACATGTGATTCTAGTTATATGTGATACCTTAGAGTGGGTACATTGGTTGGTTAGTTTCATTATTAGTATTATTCAGGAACAAATAGGTGTTATATTTGAGTTATAAACTATATATTATATGGTTGGTGGGATAGGTGCGAGATCCTAATGCCTTTGAGATACAAATTTGGATATTTGTGATTTGTGTGATATGTACATGGGTAACCCATGAGAGGGGTAGTCCAGGACATTTTAATTTCTTAAAAAGGAGAAGAATGAGTGGTTATTTAAGTTTAGATTAGTTCATAAGAGGTATTATAAGTTATGGGATATTGGAAGGGAGATTCCTTGAAATTTCATTATGAAAAATAACATCAAGTGTTTTTGGTGTGGGGGATTGGTTCCAACAGTAAAGAGTGGTAGCATGCCTTGCCTTTTGAGTTCACCTATGATTGCTAATTTGTTTAATAAGGTGATCCAATATGGTTCTATTTAGGATGGATTGGGTGTGTGTGGATGCTTTTGGTATTTTTAATGACACGCGGGTTTATAGGTGTTCATGTGATAGATCATGGCATAGGTGAAATGTCTAATTTTCAATAAGATCACTAAGGGTTATTTGGGATATAAGATATTGAGATAAATGTGGGTTTGGTCAATATATTATTTATCTTAATAACCATGATGTGAGACCCATGGGATTGTGATCAAGGTTATGTGATTGGGTGTTAGGGGAGAATACACCCATTAAATTCGGATGAAATTTAGATTGATCAGTGAGCAGTCGTGTATGAGCAAATGACCAATGGAATAAAAAAAAATTGGGCATGGATACCCAATGTATTTGTAGATAAATTGGGGTTTCATGGTAGGGTAAACCTAACTGTATCCACTGACATGGATTTTCTGGGAGGTGTGTTATTCGAACCTTTTGAGCTTTCACACAAGGAGAGGTATAATGTAATCCAAATAGTCGGATCTGAAATACTAATTATTCGAGGGTGAGACCCCTATTTTAGGTGAATATTTTGGTGGATTCATAATATTATCTTTCCATGATCTAGTATTGGGTGGTCATTTACATTTCAGATTATCTCTTGGGTATAATAAATAACCCTACATCAAGTCATTACATGTGGTGAAGGAAGAAGAATCAGTCATGGAGGAATAAACTCATGTTGGTCGGTTAATGGGTGTGAATACACCGGTTTTTTTAATGTCGAGATAGAGTTAGTATAGTATTTAGGATATGAATCAAAAAAATATTTCTAGGCTAAATACTATATTTACGGTTTGGAAGTGATATTAGATAAAATCTAAGTGTTGATAGTGAGATCGATATAGTTTGGATGTGATTTATGGGTGAATCATATCAATGATTATCCAGTGATCGGTTCTGAAAATGGTGTATATTTTGGTTGATAACGGAATAAAATAGTGTAAGTATACTAAATGTTGGGATCAATCTTAAGTGTGGAAATTGGATGATCTCATGGTTCCACTTTGGATTAAGGTATCAGGATTGGGTGGTGTAATTCCATTCGATGGGTGTAGACAATCATTATTTAGAATGGTCGAATAGAGTAGGACCAAATGATGTTTTCAGGTGTTTTTGGTGTGGTGGGATGGAGACCCCTCCAAAATGGTCATTAGATCCTCGAGGATGTGTTTTGGTAATAGATTCTAATAGTGGGGACCACAATGGATCAAAATCAACCCTTATGGGTTGTGTCATTTGGGGATTCTCCATAAGTTGGATAATGAATTTTTTGATTCTAATCTAGTGTCTCAGTGTAGAAGAGAAAGGGTTAGCACTATCATGGTTTTTTAGTGAAAGGGATGAGTGGTAGCTCAGGTTTTAGTGAAAAATATGTCTCTTATATGGATTTTTTTAAATTGAAACTCATTTTGAGTTCTAGGGTATTACATGATGAGTGAGTGTGAATTAATGATCAATATAGATTTGGTTTAATGAATAAAAGATCATAATGGTTTATTTATGAATATTAGTGTTGTGGTATGGAGGTTCTAAAATACTAGGTCCTTTTTGGGTTGGAATTTTCATAGGTAATTTTAGTAAGATCCCATCATTATCCAGGTACATTATATATTTATGTTTTGTTAAATAGTTTAAATTCTATATATGAGACTTATTTCCTGGTAAAATAGGGGTTTTATAAGTATTAAAGGACTCGAATGATATGATCTAATAGAAGGATAATGTCGTCATGTAGTAATAGATATACAGTAGTGTAAAAGGATAGAAGGTGCAGTATATTGGCATGCCATTGGGATGTACGAAATTCTAGTAAATCATTAAGAGTCCCATTGGCTCATTGATTGAGATGTGGTACAATGGGTCTCATACAGGTGACCCAAAAACAAGATAATGGGTTTTTATCCGTGCTGTCGAACTGGATGTCACCATCGGCTAGTCGGTAGAAGCCAATTTCTAGCCATTGCCACCACTTTGGACTAGATTAGTGAGAAGAAAAATTACATTTTTTCTTAAAAAACCCTTATTTAAGTATTTTTATCCCTTATTTCAACCCTATTTAGTAGTTTTTATTTTTAATGGTTATGCGAGGATCCTTGGGATTCTCTAATACCTATCCATTGTTCTTTAATCTATGTTTTGATCCGAACACCTAGAGTCGATAAGTCTTGCATTATTTTAGTGATTTCTACTTATTTTCATCTAATACCATCTCTTTTAATCCTTGATGTGGTGGATCTATCATTATCCATTGGTGATAATGGTGTCTCACATTGATCGAGATTCTTGATCATTAGACTCTTCTTCTTCTCTCTTAAGGTCGGTGGTCTCAAACATTTCCCTATGGTCTTATTTGGTATCTAGTAAGTAAAACATATGCGATCTAGTTGGTACAATATTCAAGAGACCCTTCTTAATTTGAATTGTTTAATTATTTATCCCCACACATTTCATGGATCCTATTTGGTTTTATGTAGAGTGATACCTGGACTTTCACCCACTCTAGAAACATGACTACCCATTTCCCTAGGTTGGAAATTGTAACATAAAAACATAGAGCACTTTGTTTAATTTGAAATTATTTATAGAATGGAATAACATATGAATTAAAATTAAATGTAATTTAAAGAAATTATCTTCATAAATAATCACACACCTTATAAGTGACTAATTAAAATGAAATTTGGAATTATCATGATAACATCATAATATATAGTTATAATGACATCTGAATGGTAATTGGGTTTAAATGTAATGGTAATTGGGAATTGATCATGATTGATCTATAAATGGGTAACATAGAATAATTGAATAAATTGATTGATAATTTGTAATTTCAATGAATTAACAAATCTGTCTTATGTTAACATGTTGGCATGTTTGGTAAATTATAATGTGTGGCTCTAGTTCAATTTGATATTCAATTATTAAATCATCTCAAGCATGGAAGTTTTGATAGAGTCTAATGTACTCTAGGAATATAAGTGGACAATTCATAAGAATTTTCACTGGGTCCATTGATATTTTTTCCCTTGTAATAGTCTACCACCTTGGGAACATGTCTGTGTCTTTAGCCTGAGAATTCCCATAGGATCAATTATCATATGGAATCTTGATTCCTGAGGGCATGATGCATGTTTATTTGATACCTGAGGGAAAGATTCATGGTTACATGATGCCCGAGGGAGATATACATTTTTACTTGATACTAATAATTTTTGATTGGTCCTTGTATTTTTAACCCACCTAAAATCAATGATGGTATAGATATATATATTTGGTATTGGGATGAAAAAGTTTTGGCTTCCCCCAAGTGTCAACCTAGAGCATGAGGGACGATGGGTTTATTGGATGTTCTAAATTAATTTATGATCTAATTCCACTATTTCTCATATTATTTCATGCACTTTTATTCAAACTAGATTTTCTTGGACACCACTGGTGGTGGCATATTAGGTATTACTCATATCCTATTTGGTTTATTATTTGGTACTCAATAAGACTTGATAGATAAAGGTGTAAAAAAGGTCAAATGTCCTTGTGCGTGATTTATTTCTATCTGTGCAGGGATTGGAGCTTTGAGACAGGACCAATCATGGTGTTTGGGAGTGGGTTTTTAGGGTCATTATTTTTTATTCAGTCTTTTATTTGGTTTATTTTATTAAATTCTACACGAATTTATTTTGGTATATGGTATATCATGACATGATTTATTAGATTTTTATTGATTTGGTGTTTTAATTTTTTTATGATGATTATATTTTATGTTTCATTTTATTTTCTTCTTTACTATGTGATAGATACTATATTATGGAGGATATAGTCTCTCCATTATATTTCCTAGACCCTCACTACTATCATAGGCCTCTAGCATAAGGGGGGAACACTACATGTCACATAGTGATCTGTCTCAGTCACAGCGGGGAGAACAAGATTGTAGAAGTTATAAAATGGTATTAGATACTAGGTCTTTTCATTTGATTTAATAGTTGGGGGAGGTAGATAAAAGACTAGTTTTTGTTAGTTCTTTAAAATGAGATCATGCTTGGTAGTAGTTAATCCATGTATGGGAGAAAATAAAATTTCTAAAGGATTGTATTTTTTTTTCCTGTGGTTCATTTATTATGGTTGTGATGTTACAACACCTTGTGTGGTGCACTTATTGTGTAATGTTACTATTTTATGAAGTTTTAATCAAGTTATATTATGGAACAGGGTGTGTATTCATGCCTCCTAGAAGGAATATTGGAAAATATTTTGACATGCAATATTCATACTATGGACATATTTAACTCATATGTTATATATTCCTATCTAAATTTTGAATGAACCCCCTTGACATATCAGAAAAAATGTAATATATATAAAACTATTATAATACACAAATTAACTTGTTAAGATATTTTTTGGAGTATCCTTGTGTTATTGGATATTTGTTTCATTTTGGTCTTTTTGAGTTTGATCTTGTTATGTATCTTATGATATGTGGAGTGTGTTGACCCTTTTGGAGAAAATGCCTCTACGTAATATTCTTATAGAGCTTCCAGAGAGTGGTAACCATTATACACCTCATGTAACAGAGATATAACTTCATAAAAATCTATGGAACCTAATTGATGATCAGCTCTGTGATAGTTTAATTTCAATCATGATACCCATGGAGAGGGGTACTAATCATAACATGACAATAATGCCTTATCTGAATAGATAGTTCTATTTATACCACCCACCGATTTTCATTGGGGAGGGATTACCTAAGCTGTTTTATATTTAGATCAAGTCTGTTTAATATATCTTCAAACACATAGATAATACATTGGATAAGAGGGTGAATATTGATGATTATATGAAATGAGGACTAACCTAACCCTTATAGGAAATGATAGAGAAAGATGGACAGCAATAAATTCTAGCCGAGATGTATTTTGAGGTTAATTCCATGGATCAATTTTATTCAGAAATTTCTAGGGTTAATATGACCCAGTAATTCATGCACTTAATATAGGGGAGAATATCAGTTATGGACTAGTATGGAATTTTTACCTACCTATAGTGATTTACTCCATATTTGGCATCATATTAAATATCCAGGGTGAAGTGATTCTAGGATGGGATTAGGTATGAGATCAATTTTTTGGTGAATATATTTCCTATAAGAAACTTATCTAGCATAATCAATCAAGATCCCATCCTTGAATGGGGCCTAAAATTGGCCTCGAGTGGTGGAAATATAGTCTTAGTAGGATGCATGGGGATCTCTTATTATATTATTAAGAAAAAATACTTTGATATTTTATGTCAAGGTAGTGGAAAGAAATGAAAATAGGGGAGGGGAAATCCATCATACGATCATAGCCTAAGGAAATGCCTTCATTGTGGTAGAGCTAGCCATAAGTGATTCAAGTGTACATTCCCTAATATGGATTTTTAAAAATTTGGTAATATGGGAAACATATAGAGGTTTGACAAGAGAACTCATCAATTGATTCGTTATTGAGGATCATGGAAGGCATAAGAGTACTAAAAGTTCTCAGCTACCCCATAACAAATAGGTAGTTGGAGTTACACAGATCGCTCAATTCAGAGTAGCAGATGTGTTACCCTAATTCTAGTTCCACAATATCAACCAAAATGAGAATCTCTAGGGATTAATATTATAACCCAACATAGAGAGGAATGTAAGATGCATGCTATGAAATTTACTCATAACTATATATATGCCCCACCTTCCACATTCAAAGGTACAATTGTTTTTCCCTCTAAACATGTCTACATTTTTTAATACAAGAGAGTCACATTCCATTATATCTAATCATTTTTTCAATTTCTTGGGTTTGGAAGTGTAAATATTATAGTGGGTGACAACCATCGACACACCATTAAATGTTTGATCAGAGGGTATCATTCACTACAAATAGTGTTATCTCGAATTTGGTGTCTACGATTTCTTATGGGGCGATTTTTTTTTATATAAATGATTGGGATTAATTTGATTGTGGGTAGGAATTAGATATTTATATGTTAGGATAATATTAACTATTATCATAGGAGAGTTAAATTTTTATCACTATATAGGGGAAGATATACCCATCACTGTATATGAGACATTCAGGCTAGTTGTTCATGGACATTTCAGTACACATTTGATTGTATCCTGTTATAGGTATAAATCCTTTTTCTGGATGATGGTGGGATGAAATAGAGTAATTTTCCTCCATTATTGGAGGAAAATATACTTGCAATATCTAAATGATAAGGGTTTCATACATCCTATTAATTAACCATGGGGTTATTTTTTATTGTTCTCTATGAATATGGATGGGACTTTTCACTTATGTGTGGGTTATTTGAGGCTAAACCATATGATGGTAAATAATTGGTATCCCCTATGATAAATCAAAAAATATATGTGATCAATTAATATGTGCCCATATTTTCTCGAATATCGACCAGAGGTTAGTGTGTCATCATTTGAGGTTGATACTATTTGACATACCTCAAACATCTTTTTGGAGCAGGTATGGCTTGTGTGAGTTTTGATAATGTTGTTTGGTCTGATGAATACACCAATGATATTCATGGCCTCGATGAATCGAATATTCCATCAATATATAGATCAATTTTTTATGTTTAAATTTAGTAAAATATTGATTTTATACAAATCTAGATTTTACCATGCCCAATATCTTGACATCAACATGAGTACACAGAGAAATCATCGACTATACATCAATATTTCTAAATGTTATTTTCATTTGGAAAAATCTCACATCTTGGGAAATTTTATCTCAAAGAATAGAAAATAATTGGAATCAAATAAGGTAGAGGTCATGGTATCATTGAAACAACACAATAAGATATTTTGTATTTAGAGCTTCCTGGCCATGGTATGTTATTTCCAACATTTCATCCAATACATATCTTTCCTGGAAGAGCTGATGTTTAGGAAAACCAAAAAAGTGGAAAAGTATTTTTTTTATATTTTTATTGAGAATTATTTCCTAGAATTTAAGAGAAGTTTGACCATAGAACTTATCCTCACCATTCCTAATATGGGTGTGGAGAAAACCATATAATGTGAAAATTAGGAGTTAGTCTTTGAGTAGTTCTGATGTAGGAGGATCGATTTGTTTCTTATGGATCTGGATAGTTTAGGTTTTATGAGAAGAATTTTCCCACTCATGCTATATAGTTATCCATAGTGGTACACAATCAGAGGTACTGGTGGAATTATCTATTAGGTGAGGTGATTATTATGTAACCTGATAAAAAAATCCTAAAATACATATTTTCACAATGGGGCTTGATCCATTAGTAGAGGAGGTTGGTTGAGTATATACAACCCATAGAATTTATTTTTTCCTACACTCTAGACCATGGATGTATCATTAAAGATTCCTTAATTTTGAATCAACGGTCATAGGTAATGTAGTAATGTTGTGGATAGTGGTGGATGATAGTTTTTAAGGAGAATATACATTTGTTTTTTCATGAGTCTCAAGGAAATGAATCTATGACATCAACATCTGGGGTCCCCACATTTCTGGATCAGATCAAGATATGGGAGTTATCTGATATTAAAGTTTTATCAAAGATTTATAGATTATATGATGGGAATACATTGATATATTGGTATGTTGGAAAAAATTAGGGTCATCATTTTCATGGTCATATCTAGGTTTTTACTGGCTTGCATGAGGAGCTGATGAGGGAATTCCATGCTTCTAAATGGCTGGTACAACATAGTCTGATAAATATGTATCATGATTTTCCTAGGTAATATTAGTTTTATTAGGAGTATCCAATACATTAAAAACATTAAATAGAGTTGTTGTATTAGTGGTGGTTTCATGTAAAAACAACTAATCATGAAAATTTAAATATCCATCCTTTTGGAATGATTTTGTTTTTTTCCACTACTAATGTATTTCTATCTACAGTTATTTAATTAATCATTTCCTAATATTTTTTTAGTGATGATTCATTAACATAATACTTCTAAATAGTATTTAATATCATAGTTAACACCCCATTTCATCTTCCACTATCACTTGATTCCCAATCATATCGTTCTCATGGCAACGACTCCTCGATGTAAAATTTTCTTCTCTGGAAAATCCTCCTCGACTACGACTCCTCATCATAGTGAGACTATGGAGCATCACGCCTTCGTCAATTTCAACCCATTATGAAGAATATTTGATGATGAAATCCCATATCTATTGTAATATTTAGGTAAAACATTGGTTTTTTTATTCTGACACTAATCACATAGCACTTCAATAACTATAGAACAATTTCTTGATTTTTGTGTGTTATATTTTCCAAGTGACCAAACTAATATTCTCTTTACCATATAAATACCATTCCCATTATAGGATTAAGATAACCTATCATTGAATATCTCAAATATTCTTTGGAAATTTTTTCATTGCCCATTATTTCTACAATACCATATATAGGTTTTCGATCATAGACATATGATACATAACATTGTTAATAAAATTGTCCAATTGTCCTTTAGCATGAATCCTTTTATTAGGTGACCTATCATTTATTTCCATCTCTAAATCATTTCATACTACAAATTATAATTTAAAATTATATTTAAACATATAAAAGAGATACAAATGTTAAATATTGAAAAACAAACTTCAGTTGTACAATATTCATCAGCCCAAGCTATTTTACTCTTATTTTCATACCATAAAAATGACCCTTATGGGATGTTTTTTCCATTTAGAATTTTTTTTCGTATTAAGAGTAAAGATCTTATTTTTTTAGGTCACATTTATAAAATAAAATTATATGTATTCATTACTAAGGAATAATTTTACTGAAGTACACATGAAAAAAGTACTGAATTTATAACCATAATATTTTGGAAAACCTCCAAAAATGTATAAATCAATGAAATACTCACTATTTGGTGTAGTAACACTGAACCAACTGTGAATGATGAGTGAAAATTCCATGAATCCTTAATTTCTCTATATTTGTAACAATATTATATAATGAAAACACAGATATTTTAAAATTTGGTTATATATACACAAGTTAAGTTTGTGTGTGCATGGACATGTTTTGGTTTTATTCAATCAAATATAGGTGACCATCAAAATAGACTCACCAAATTTTCAATTAACATGTAAAAATATTCGTTGTTTTTTGAATGATCGATTCTAGATCAAGTGATCTTATAC
Source organism: Viscum album (assembly GCA_963277665.1). Taxonomy (NCBI): domain Eukaryota; kingdom Viridiplantae; phylum Streptophyta; class Magnoliopsida; order Santalales; family Viscaceae; genus Viscum; species Viscum album. The sequence goes on along the minus strand of OY728153.1, from coordinate 281,859,919 downwards.
ATATCAAACTATATTTAAACTTTATGTTACTTTCCTAAAAACATCACTTATATAGTTACTTTGTATATAAAACTATATAAATGTTTCATGTTTCTTTAATTAATCATACTTATTTTATATCATAATTGTATCAGATGATTTTCTTTCAGTAAAAATTTAAAATTATAATATTTTTAATGTTAATATTTTATTTTATAAAAAAATATTATTATTCTTAAAATGATATTTTTTAATTAATCATAATTAATTTTTTTATACAGATATTTATCAATATAAAAAATTGGATAAAAGTTAGATTAATTTTTCCTTAATTATATCGTAATATATTAAGGGGGTTGAGGTGTTTTTAGATTTCTCATTTTCCAATCATTCAATATATTGGAGAAGGAAATATACAGGCCCTCATTTTCTTTTTAGACAGTGATTGAAAATACATGAAATTTATGATCACTTCATATTGAAAAAATTTCTTGCTGGATATGTCAGATGGATTTCGCATGTTGAATTAGATATTATAAGAAGTTAATCATCTGAACATCATTAAAATGTACACCCTACATCCTTACTAGTTGATAATGATATTTAGAGCGTTATTAATGATGTTTTTCACATTGAAAAAAATGATGATGATTAAAATATATAAATGGATCCACTTTACAAGACTTTACATATTAATTCAAGAGACAATGTAACTAATTAATGAAATGAGCCTTATGAATTATTGAAGATGTAAATAAATGGTTTAATAAAGTATGTACAAAATATAAACCATTTTCATTCTTAATGAAGTTGTACTATATCATGTTCTTATGTGGAATTATAGAAAAGTAATGTTATTGATATTGGACTTGTTGTATGATGTATTTTTTAAAGAAAATATCCCCCAATAATTTTATAAATGAAAAAGTTTCATGAAACTTATACATAATTAAAAAAAGATTCATTCTTGTCCCAATGACTACATATTTTATGAGAGAAAATATTCAAAGAAAGAATTATGGAAAATATATTATAGTTCTAGATATAAATTTGTAAATCATATAGAAAGTATAAATGAATGAACTATATATAATAAGAGAAATAAAATTGTAGTGAAATTTCTATTTTAATTTAGATTAAAACAAATATTGAAAAGATTGTTCATGTATCATAAAAATATATAGAAAATGGGGTACCATGCAATGGAAAAAAATTATTGTTTTAAACGTCATCCTAGATATCTGACTGAATTAAAATCCATTATTTTTTACATCCAACTTTATCTTCATATCCTAGTAAAATTTTAATGGTATTAGTTAATAATATATTAAATCTATTATGGACTCTAATTACAACTTATAGCATGTGGAAAATTATTTTTATCGGTTGTGATCTTCCATGATGGATGTGTATGCATAAAACTTATTTCATTATTTTGATATTAATTAAAGGAAAGAAAATACATGTAAATGGAATTGATGTATATATTCAAACTCTTATAGAATAATTGAAAGAGTTATGGGATAAGTTTTTAGACATATATGATGCATCAAAAACCATAATGTTCAAAATGTCCGATGCTCAAATGTGGACAACTAATAATTTTTCTGAAAGTGGAATCTTGTCTGGTTAGTACAACCACAATGTTGAGGCATGTAAAATATGTATCTTTAACTTCAATCCAAAAAGATTTCAATATTTTATAAAGTGGCTCTCATGTATCATTATTTATTCTTGGATTTATATTATTGATATCATTTTAACATGTTATGATTTAATTTAAAAAATGAGTTGTGGTCACCAAAACAATTATTATAAGGTTCAAAAATCAAGTCACAATTATCAATTATTGATAACGAATTGTGTAAATATTATCAGTTGATGGATTCTGGGAATAGAGATAACCACTAATCAGATATAGTTGGTACCCAACAATTGATGAAATGATGTATTTTTTTCACACTACCTTATTGATAATTTCAATTGTTATGTCATAATATATACATTATGATCATTAAATAAACATATTTTAAAATTTTGTTTTTAAAATATTGAGAGAGATGGTAAAATAAAAATATCAACTTCATTCTTATAAAAACATGGAATAAATTAAAATAAATTGTGCTCTATGGGAAAATGGTATTGAAAATTATCCAACAACAGTTTTTTTCATTGAATAAATAGTAAAAATTTGTTTTCCTTTGAGGAAAACAAATATAAAAATACCTATTGAATATTCATGTAGTATTTTTAGATATATTAACTTGAAACATCGTATGTTAAATTCAATACAAATTCATGACTCACTTATTTTGATATAGAAATTTCTACCTTTGGAATTATGGAAATTATTAACTAATAAAATTAAATTTGTAATTGAGCTTATCACATTCTTCATATATATTTTTGATAAAACATTAAACCCCATTAATCTATAAAAAATATCAAGAAATAATTTTAATGACTCATTTTAATATGGAGATGATATTTCCCCCCATAATTATTCACTATTGTGATTCATAGAACTATTCATTTGATATGGGAATTAAAATTAGGAGGACAGATACATTATTCATATATGTATCCCATAGAGAGGTATTGTCATCTTACTTTTTAATTAATAATACATTAAAATTTTCAAAATCCTTACACTTGTGTTTAATTAAATGATCATACATTATTTCATTAAGTAACTATGTCATTTTATTTCTTTTTTGAAAAAAAAATATCAACTACAAGGCTCTATTTATAAAGGTTATATGGTGTTAGAGTGTCGTAAATTTTATTTGAGGTATTTAGAGAATAATAAGGCATGACTCAATCAAGTAGGATGTATTGATAATAATTCAAATTATATCCTGTAATAATTTAAAAAATATTGCATTATTTGGGAGTCATGTTAGGAAAATATATTAATTTTTATTTATAAAAAGACAGTTCATACATGCACATAGACATTTATTACTCAATAGTGATATTTTAGATCAATTTATATACTAATTTATGATGTAAACAATGATATTGATCTATATTTGAGAAAAAATGAGAATGAGATAAGAAAATTCATTAACCAATATATTACTCATTGGTTTTAATGTTGTGTAATGTCATAATAAATTTTATATTTATTAAAAAATGGAATAATTATCTTTTTTAATGATAATATTTGATATTTATACAGTTATGTTATGCATTTTGATTAACAAGATGGAGTTCTAGATGATTTCAAATATATGTCTTGAGGAACATTTAAGAAGCATAGTCAATTTGATGCTTATAATATTAATGAATTGTGTTTTTGACCACATTTACATGAAGTAGTTATGAAAACAAAAAATAGTGGCATATTCACAAAATTTACCAACATGATAAAGTATGCAACATTGATTAACATTATAATATTAAATTATCATGGATATTTTTTAGTTGTGTTATTCAAATGCAATTGGGTCAATATTTACTAGGGTGTAATGAATTATTTGTTACAGTTTAATTATGTTAAGTTATCATGGTTGATTGATATAGATGATCTTTAAGAACATGATCCATATATTTTTCTTCATAATATAAAATGGTATATTATTTTGAAAATGGAGTCGATGAAGGGTGGACTCTTATATTCGATGTCAAACTGAGGGACTTGTATGATATCAGGTTGAATTTGAAGAATATGTTTATGACATTGAAACTCATCCAAGAAAGATATTCATTTATCAATAATGATTATATTTAAATAGTTGGGATTTTATTTTAGGTTCAATGTTTTGAAATCATGTTAATAGTGGATGATGATAATAATCTAGACAATGCTGAATTAATTGATTGAATTCTTATTCCTTTAACTTATATTTTATTTGTTTATTTTGAATAAATAAATTTAATTAAAATATATAAAAAATTTATAAATCATGTTTTTTATATCATATATCATGTTCTAACGTGTTTTATATTCTTTTTGGGTTTATGATTGAATAGATAAAAACAATTTAAGGATAAGATCCAATCATCCATAGCTTGTATGGTGTTGGATGAACCTTGTGATATTATCCATCATATATTAGGTATTTATTGTATTTTTATTTTTCTCTCCATTCCATTATTTAATTCCATATGAAATCCTCTCATTTTCATCACACATGATCCTTACTACAAGTTCATCAACTTATGCTCTAGGGATATAAGAGGGATCAGATAGAGCAGTTACAGAGAGATCATCGAATGAGCATATGGTGACATGGTTACCATAATGATGGTAATTTAGGTTTAAAATTATTGGTATGTAACTAGTAATTTTCAAATATAATTTATTACATTTTTACAATAATTTTTTGGAAAATATTTTTTGAGAAGATTTAGATAATCAGAAGATAGAAATTAACTTGAATGAATCCTATGTTTGGAATCTAATAAATTTTAAAGTAGTTGTACCATATGATATGTTTTGAGTGCCTATAGATGATATTAGAAAAATATATTGTAGATCGTTTTTCATTTAATATGTGAGACAATGTCCCTTCCTTTAACCTATCATGACAACAGTCGTATTCCCCCTAGTTTGGAGAATGCTATTTTTTATATATAATTGTAGGTAAGTCTGAATTCATATTTATAGTTTTTTTATCTACTATTTCTAGTAAATATCAATTTAATTAATTTTTTCTTATATAATATATTGTTTAGTTTCCATTTTTATGTTCATTATGTGGTTATGTGTTAATGGATGTTGAAAAGTTTAGGGGGAATGTGGAAAGACATTAAGTACAGGTTGTAGTGTGAGTTTAGTTACACCTCCTTGACTTCTAATTAGATCTATTAAAATGTGCAGGATGGGATACCTTAGGATCAGTGTATGTCCTTTTTTGTTTTTTATTATTATGATTCATATAATTTATTTGATTCTTTTTTACAAAATTGACCTTACTTTATTAAAAGAAATTAATTTCTTATTAATGATAAAAGAATTTGTTTGGAATCTTCTCAAAAAACTCACCAAACAGGCAGAAGTGTGTAATCCCATACACAACTAGTTAAAATATATTTTTAACATTAAGTTAGATTATGGTAATCTTTAATCTATTTGTTAAATATATTTTCGTTTCATTTTAACAACTGCATTTTTTATAGTTTTCATTTTTTTTATAACGTAGGAAAAAGAATTTGGTCATGAGGTCAGTCAAATTAAGTTTTTGTTTGATATGCACAAGAATGATGATGGAAATTACATAAATTCACCTTATATAAACATTGGGGTAAAAAATATAAACCGCATTTTATTTTATAATGAAATATATTTTGTCAAAAATAATATTTATAGAGGAAAATTAAATAATAAGGGGATATGAATCCCTCACAGTCATTATAAGTCCCCCATAATGATTTTATTCCCAATTTTTTGGGTAAAGAACATGCTATTCATGTTTTAGGGTTGGTTTCTAGAATATCCTCATCATGATTCTTAAGGAGGATCTCTTCTTCATTAACTAGTATGACTCATCCTACAGGTTTGAGTAACGTCGGTATTCTTGATGCTTTTGAATCACAAAAAAATTGTGATTCTTGAGAAAATATTAAAGGTGTAGGGGTCATTATTCATAATTCAAGATTAAAAAGTTACAGTGATGGGGATTGAATTAGGTATTTTCGTTCAAAGTATTACTCACATAATTATAATGGACATTTCAACTCAGATATGACAGACTACAGTGGTACTGAATCTGTTACTTTAATTTTTATATGTTTATATTATTATTGTAATTATTGAAATTATTTTTGATGTATAAACTAATTAAAACTAATTTATATTATAAATTTTGTTTCATTTATGTACTATATACGGTAGTAGAAACCATTTGACATGAAAATATAGATCATTTATCATCTGGTTGAAGTTATTATGACATAGGAGAGAAGTGTTGATGTTGGAGTCATGTTTTTGTGGGTTTTATTTATAATAGAAACCTATATATACTACTTTTGTCGCATATGATTGACATGTTGTATGCTTATATGATCAATGTATATATATAGATTTTGTATTTTTTTTGATAGACTATTGAAATTATTTAATTATATATGTTTTAGATATATGAATATTTTTATATTGGAGGGGGTATTTTATTTTTGGGGTTAATGACTACTATATTTTTATAATTAGTGGTTGTCTTAACCATCTTGAAATGTAAAAACATTCAGTAATTATTTATTTTTGGTTTGAACTACCAATAATGATTATCAAACCATCATTAAATTTTATTAACCATCCTATAACTATTTATCCACATTTATAACCACCCGTATTTATGGTAAATTTCAAAAAAAAACATTGTTACAATTTTTAGAAGAAATTTGAATTGTTATCAAATTTATAATAAGCAATCAAAAAATAACCTCTGCATTTGATTTCAAATTGGTTTTGACTATCATAATGATATAAATATTTTTTAAAACATCCAAAAATTATTTCACATTGGCTCCAAAACCGCTACCAAATATGGTTGTGTGGTGGTTTCATATAACCAGAGTGATTTAATTGGAACCTTGGAAAAATATGATAGTACTAAAAATTAATTGTCTATTAAAAAGAGGTAGGTTAAATTGCCACTAATGGGTGTTTTTCTTATAATGATATTTTCAAGATGAGATACTCATTTCACATCACAGTTCTGGTAGGGCCATCAGAGGGTACTAGGATCACATGTTCTTCTATGTATATATTACCATCATCATACTGATGAAAAATCAATACAAATGTTTCAGATTTTGGCGGATATGTTTGTTGACACTCCTTTCCATCACAGATTCCAAACGAATAAAAAGGGAAATACCTTAACACAAAGTGATTCATCCTTTGAAAAAACATCAAAAATTGAAAAAGGCATGAACCAATATTTGTTTTCACTTAGGTTGTGCAAGTTTCATCATGGCCGCACAAGTATACTTGTGCGCCTTATATAGGTTGCACATGTGACTTGTGCGCCCTATGTTATTTTCAACCAAGGTATCCAAAGGCCTATAGATACCCCTTGTGGGCCCCCCATTCAGGGACGGAAAAATCCAGAAACTCAGATTTGAGCTCTCGGTGCCGTAGTCTCTTCTAAAAGCCTTCCGAACACTTCTAAGGTAATTTCATACCTAGAACGAAAGGTCTAAAGAGAGGGAACAAGGCCTAAGTGTTGAAATTCACCAACACCTACACGCCTAAGTGTCTAACCCTTAAGGGCATAAAAGACAGTTGCACGCCACCTGTGTAGAGACCCGAAGCATAACGTACATGGACATTACATTACTTTTGCGGAATACTTAATACAAAACAAAAATAGACACACAAGGACCGTGGTGAGAGATCTTCAACATCTCCCATAAAGATCTTCCCCTTTTTTTCTTACCTAAAACCTTTCTTTATATCCTGGGGAAACGAAAACATAAAAAGGGTGATCTCAAATTTTCAGTAAGGGTAAGCATGGATAAAATAAAACATACAATATACATTTGAACATAAAAACATGAACATAATGTTTAAACATCAAAAGCTTGAGAAATGACATAAAACATGGAAGTACGTAAGGCATAGATCATAAAGAAACATTAAAAATGATAAAATATCATGGTAATGAAACATGTAATTTTGGAATCCATTAAACACATGTAATGATTTCCATAGTAGCCAAGGCATTGCTGCCAAGAGCATCTTAGTGGACAAAGTCCCATTCTGAATCGAGTTCACTCCTCATTTCAGTCCTGTAACACTGAACCGGATTAACTTACCATTCCATCCATGTCTATATCATGAGATATAAAATCTTTACCCAATTCATTGGAGGGATATATAGGTCCCACCCTTCTCATAGTGAAATCATTCTTATTTGTGCCACAAAATAAACTTAAAACATTCATCATAACCCAAAGAATAAAATGGGTTTCATAAACATCATCCCATCATCACATAATACATATAAAACAAATGGATATTTCATCATAAGAAAATTGAAACCATGTAAATCATAGAGAAATTATACTTGAAACATACACATATGAAATAATTTCATCTTAGATGGAAAACGGTTTTGATAAAACACTTGTAATGAATTCTTGAGGTAGATATCCTTTCTTCTTCAAAATCAATTTCTTTTCAAAAAACGTCATGCAATTTTAAAAGAAAGCGATTTTGTTGAAAATAGTCATGAAATATTTTGGAGGAAGCTTCATTAAAAAATAAGGCTTTATAAAACCGTAAAAAACTTTCGTTCCGTATATGTTAAAAAAACATTTTTTTGTACTTTTGCCGGAAAAGTCAAAAAGTACCTCGTAACGTAAACAAAATAACGATTCCTTACATACCATGTAGTAAAAGTAAAAAATGGGTAAAAAAGACTTTAAAAATACATGAAAACACTTTTTTAGAACATGGAAATGGATGATAGAAATAACCCCAGTAAATACTTGCGAATAAGTAATCTCGGCTAAAAATGAGATTTGCACAATTATCCCTTATCTTAGGTCCGATTTTCATCGTAAGTGTCCGAACCTCCAATATAATGATTTAAATAATGTTATTGACTTATTCCAGTATCATACTTATTTTTATGATATCATATATAGTTCACATATGACTTTATTTTACCCGTTCTTTTGTAAATTCCATGTTAAAGAGCGTTTTGGGTAAAATCATTTCATTTGTCATCCGTGTTTTGACTTGTAATTATTCATATGATTACTTAGATCATGATTACATAATTCCTGAATATAAAACATGATTTATATATAATATATATTCAGAATATACATATATATAATAAATCAGTAAATGAAAAGAAATACACCGTTCATAGAGACGGTAGGTCGTACGTACGCATGAACACTGTTTTCGTTTGCTTATTGAGTTGAATGGAATTAAGTAGATGAAATAAATATATATACACATAAATCCAGTATCATTATTATGTCATATATTTCATGATTACTTATTATATATACTTTAAAATTATTCATGAATGGTTAACGTAGAGAATGAATCTCATCGCGTCTTGAAGATGGTATTCCGTACGTACGCACGAGCGATGATATCGTTCTCATGATCGTCGAATTGTATTGGAGTGTATGTATACTATTTCATAATCAATATCCCTTTAAAATAATCATATATAGTTATTATTTACACCATTATACCCATCCATGTAAGGTGGTGGTGGAAAATAGATTACACCACGGCGTGGAGACGGTATTCTGTACGTACGCACGCGCGGTGATTTCATTTTCCGTAGGATGGATAGATGGTGAAATAGGGTTGTTTCATACTTATAATAACATATAAGTATATGATTGATACTGATGTTATTACTTAATAATGAAACAACCTAAGAAGAAGAAGTGGAAGACGAAATAAAGTAGAAACAATCGGTAACGGACATTACCTCTTCTTTGAAGCGCCTCTTTCAGATCTCCTTTTAGGGCAATACAATTGGTCTTTGAGGAAGACCAGAACCTCTAGGATGTCTATAGGGTAGTGGAGAGGAGAAATTGTCAGGGGTTTTCTGAGTTTGAAGTCTCAAATTAGTGTGAGAAAGAGAGGGTGGTGGTGCCCTTTTATAAGGGAGGAGAGGGGCACCTTTGGAATAACTAAAATTATTATTTTATTATAAAGCCAAATTCGGTTTTATATAGCTCCAAATTTATTTATTTCGAATCTAAGATGGCTATGGGTCGAAATCATCTCATCTAATAGAATTTAGACAAGTTTAGGTTCTTATTTTAACCTTATCATTTATATTTAACTTTAAGTTAGATAATTTTACTTTTACTGTGTCTTTTTGTGTTCTTACACTATAAGGTTAATAATATTATTATAACAAGCCAAAAGAACCCCAAATTGTTTATTATTAATATATATAACCTTATATAAGTCATTTGGCCGAACATTAGATTTTTAGGAATAAAATAACAATTAATAATATAATATTTGTTTTAAAAACTATTTTATGTCAATTTTGACACTGTTTAGTAATTGATTTTTGTGAAAAGCATAACAGAATGATTAGTTCGAAAAAAGTTAATTAAATTAATACTAACATGTAATATTAACCTAAAAAATTATTGTAATTCATAAAAAGTCTCAAATTACATTTATTTGGGTATTTATAACATCAATTATGTCAATATTTCATTAATAAAATAATTACTGCATCATCATTGTGTCATAAATAAATTAACATATTTAATGTCTAAAAATTAGAAATTAAATATCATTTTGTAGGAACTCTTTTTATCTTTATAATTCATATTTATAGTCGAATTTATCTTATGTATATCCCTATATTAAAAATTATTTACTTATTAAACTTTGATATTAAATATTTTAACCCTTCATTAAATAAATTAATAATAAATGTCATAATCTAATCCAAGTGGGCCTAAATGGTCATATGTTATTCCTAATGTTGTTTTTGGTCGAATTACACTTATCCAATAGAATTAGGACATGTTTTGGGGTAATAATAATATCATTTTTACCCTTAATTACCCTATTTACTTTTAATCATGGTAAAAAAAATTAAAAAGTTACTATTCACAAAAAAAAAATTCATCTCATTGAACCACATTTTACTTACTGACATAAACCATTTCTCTCGGAAATTTGAAATTCCACTCACAGAAGTGGTAAAATTAAGTTTTATGAAAAATTCATTTTTTTTAACTACCACTTAGTGGTTTCACTATTCATCAAAAAATGAAAGTTTCCAGAAAAATACCAAAATTTTGGCCTAAGCTATAATTGATATTATGAACTGAAAAATGATGTCTATTTTACCAAATTAAAAACATATCAGTTGAATTACTTAATTTAAAAATTAATTTCCATCGTCAAAACAAATAGCATGTTCTTAAGAGATAATAACTATCAAAATATTGACACTTGTTTATGTCTTGTTTAAATGTGAAATTACATCCAATGACCAAATTTGTATTAAATGGTAAAAATATATTCTAAATATAATTTAAAACCACTCAAATTAATAATTTATCACTATTAATTATTTCTATTAAAAAGGTTGTTTTTAATTAATATTTAGTAATTATCACTATTCATCAGAAAATGAAAGTTATCCGAAAAGTACCAAAATTTCACCCTAAGCTAATTTCGATATTCCGAATCCAAAAATGATGTCCATTTTGAAAAATAAAATTTACAAAATTTCAAAAAGTGGTTATTACTATTCATAATGGCTAGTTTTAATAATATTTTAATAGCATATCGTTGTTTAGGGAAACTCAGTTTGGCGTACTACACACACTATCGAGGAAGGTTGCGATTACATGTAATGAAAGGAAAGTCAAGGATGCATATTGTGCAAGATAATTTTTGTGTAGCGTACAACACAAGACATTAATGAAATTAAAAAGAATATTTTTAATAAAATCTCGAGATGTTACATTCTACCCCCCTTAAAATAAATTTCCCCTCAACATTCATCGGGGTTATAAATGGTTTAATACTCGAAAGTTTCATTAATGGAAACCCACATCATAAAATGGAATACCAAAACCAATCTTTAAAAACAAAAGTATGTAACGTAACGGTTACCCAAATAAACTAATCACTGGGTTTCCACATAGGTGAAAATATGGATATGGAAGAGAAATATAACCATCATGTTCTGATGGAGAGTGGTAGGGAACATGGCGATGGAAAAGCCAGAAATCATAAATCCATAGATTTTTTATGATCTAAGGTACCATCTGATTCATCGGATATAAGGGCACTAGGACAACATTTTTGGTTTTCAAGATCATTTCCCTAAAGTTGATGAAATAAAAGAAATACTTACATGGTTTTGGTACAATCTCACTATTGTTCGTTAATTGATAAATTTACACTTCATCCCTTAATTAAATGAAGATGGATTTGTTATTCGTGATGTGTTAGCAGATCATGTGATAGAATGATGGGTCATTCCATCTGTCTCAAACAAAAGGTTATAACAGTTATCAAAAATACATAAGTCCATATATAGTGAGATTAATCATATATGGTTCCTAAAATGGACTTATACCTCATATATCATACTACTTAATATAATAAAACGAGTTTCTACTAAACAGGGACTTCCTATAGGCCAGTGGTAGGCAATAAAGGCCAGTCGCACTTCGGTTGTGTGCTCGATTCCCACAGCCTTGTCCGACGCGATGGGTTGTCGCCAGTCCTGCAGGTTGTCCTTTTTCTAAAACTATATTACTATAACATCCCATAAATAATATCAAAAATAAGAGTTCTATCCTTAAACAATACTAATTTATGTCCAACATAATCCATTCCAATCTTTAGGCTTATCTAAAATACTTCGTTCCAAGCTCATAGTATAAAGAAAATGATTACTTGAAATGTCATCAACCAAGCATGTGAATACAATCATTTATCCCCCATATATCTTGTTGGTCACATTCCAATCATGTGAATACCTTAATAATGTATTCTCTTGAAAAATGAATACCCATTAAACCTTAGTGAAAACATGAATGCTGTCAAAATTTAACTCTTTCCACATACCAAAATACAAAAATTCTATATAATCAAACCATGATATAACCTTCTCCTTATATCAGTCATTAGATCATGAATACTATCAAACATTTAATTTTCTCCTTATCCTTTCATTATGCGCATATCATCTACATTCCAAAAATATCGGAATAACCTTTCGTGGATACTGGTACCATTAATCATACACTTTCAAAACTCAAGGAAAGGCAACAATGTAACAATCCTTAGATGTCTCTTTATTCCATAGTACCGGGAGATTACTTATACAACATTACACATGATAAACATGTATTCATTCCACTACATTCTTAAACCATTGACCGAGCTTCAACAATTATTTCATCTCACATATCATTTGTAGTCTATTCATCACCATCAACATAAATACTACCCATACGGCCATACTGATTCTCTTCATGAGACTTTCCCTTAGGGAATTGGTTTGCATAATGCCCGTACATTCCACATTTAAACCATTTAACCATTGTTGATATCGTAGCAATACCATTTTCCTCATCCCTGGTGTTAACTGAACCTTTTTCTTTGTACTTACTGGCTTTGTTTCCTTCTTTTCCACACCCAAAGCATCTTCTAGTTCCTTTGAAACATTCTCCTTTATGCCTCTTCCTACATGATTTACATAGGAGAAATTGAACTTTCTTTCCTCTATGATCATCATGAAACTCCATCTTTCTCTTATTATCTAAGTCAAGAAACTTACCAAAGTTGAGATTATTGATCATATTATGAGATTGCTGATTATGCATAATAACGATGTTTGGACTACCAAATCTCATTTTATATGGTTTCTCATGAAGAATATCATTCCATTGTCCATCATATCCTCCATTATCATGAATCTTCCTGTTTCCAGCCATTTTCTAAAACCCAAAAAGAATAGTGTGAGAGGAAAAAATCATGCTAGGGAAAACAACATAGTAAAGGGGGATCACCCTCAATATCTATAATCCTAGGTTAAATTATAATATGGTTACTATAGTTCTAGGACTATATTTTATGTGTATACTTATCCTTAGGGACATCCCTAGACATACCTTAGAAATATCTCTAGGGATCTCACAAACATTTTCTCATCCTAGTTTCAAAAGGTTGACTAAACATTTCCTCTGATACCAACTGCAGCGGTTTGGAATTACTTCTAGTAGACTATAATTGATACCTATCAGGGCACTCCATGGGCGGCTACACACCCTGGGTGGCTATACCCCCTTGGCGGGACACACCACCATCCCCAGTGGCAGCCATTTCCTCATGAAGCCCTTGGGCGGAGAGCCATGCTTCGTCCAACGCGCACATGTGAGAGTTCCCAAGGATTGGATACATTTCTACCTCCTATTCCTCTGATACCAACTGTAGAGACCCGAAGCTTGACGTATGTTTCCGACGCTTTCGTAGGGGCGCGCGCACATCCGTCTGTCAGTGGGACGCGCGGCTTTGTTGCCCCGCATTCCCGCTTTCCAAAGGCGGGCAGAATTCGTTCCTTGTTCAGGTACGTCTGCTCCTTGATCAAAACAGGATGATGGGATGTCGGTTCTTCCTTCCGTGGATTCCTCCTCAAAACTCGTCACCTTGTCCGGGTCTCCCTCATAGATTTAATACGTTGTTCGTGAATCTCATTCCCGGTGCCATATTGTCATGGACGCCGGTTAATTACACTACTTCCTTCAAGACTTTCCATAGGGTCTTGACATGGTAGCGACCTTCGGTCGGAGTAGACGGCAACATCAGGAATGTCGGGGCATCTCTGGGTGCGTGGACATATGGGAACCTGTATTCTTCCTCATAAGAGGGCATCTCAAGGGTGCAGAACCCAAGGCGTACATCTGAGGTTTTCCTCAGCTTCCTGTGTTTAACACAGGGTATGTCGCAAGATTAACGTCTAGAAGAGACGGTTACACCAAAGGCGTTCCATCCGAGGTTTTCCTCAGGCATCTCATGTTTATCACAAGGTAGGCCGTGAGTTTAACGTCTTACGGAGACGGAATGAGGGTGATCAGAACGTCCCATAGAGACGGATCAGATTGGTATATCACATAGAGACGGCTATGGTCTCATAGAGATGGATCAGAATGCCCAATGAGGACGGATCCGAGGTGGTGCACTCCCTATATGGGAAAAGGGTGATGAATCGGGGTGTACACAGAGGACAGCGACCCGGAGATATGATGGGGCTTACACATGGAAAGCGGCCCATGCGCCGCTAGGAGCAGCGAGGAGGTGGATGGCATGATTCCACAGGGATGTGGCGGCCCGGGTGAGAATCAGAATGGGTGATGGATGGATGAGTGAAGTGGAGGAGGATGAAATGGGACCATCGCAGGGGCGACGGTGAAGTTGGGCTTGAGCCTTGAGGAGGCTTCCTACGTATCCCTGTGGCTGGGAATCAAAGTCCGCGTAGTTTGGGATGGTGCCGGTAAACTGACGTGAAGCTGGACCTTGGCCTGATGAATGTCGTCGGCGAACCAACGTGAAGGTGGACCTTGGACCATTGGGCATCGTCAGCGTACCGACGTGAAGGTGGACCTTGGTCCGATGGGAATCGTCAGCGTACCGACGTGAAAGTAGACCCGTGGGTCCACAAATGGTGAGCTTGAACCTCGGGGAGGTTTCCTACGTACCATGCCTTAACACGGATCAAAGTCCTCGTAGTTCAGGTGGAGTGTGTCGGTGAACCAACGTGAAAGCAGACCTTGGTCCACTGTTGGTGGGCTTGAACCTCGTGGAGGCTTCCTACGTACCATGCCTTGACATGGATCAAAGACCTCATAGTTCAGGTGGTCACAACGGCTTACCGCTGGACTGGAATGGGACCCGACGTGAATGAGCGACGGGTGGGCTTGAACCTCGTGGAGGCTTCCTACGTACCATGCCTTGACATGGATCAAAGACCTCGTAGTTCAGGTGGGTTTCGCCGGTGAACCGACGTGAAAGTAGACCTTGGTCCACTGTTGGTGGGCTTGAACCTCGTGGAGGCTTCCTACGTACCATGCCTTGACATGGATCAAAGACCTCATAGTTCAGGTGGGTTTCGCCGGTGAACCGACGTGAAAGTAGACCTTGGTCCACTGTTGGTGGGCTTGAACCTCGTGGAGGCTTCCTACGTACCATGCCTTGACATGGATCAAAGACCTCGTAGTTCAGGTGGAGTGTGTCGGTGAACCGACGTGAAAGCAGACCTTGGTCCACTGTTGGTGGGCTTGAACCTCGTGGAGGCTTCCTACGTACCATGCCTTGACATGGATCAAAGACCTCGTAGTTCAGGTGGTCACAACGGCTTACCGCTGGACTGGAATGGGACCCGACGTGAATGAGCGACGGGTGGGCTTGAACCTCGTGGAGGCTTCCTACGTACCATGCCTTGACATGGATCAAAGACCTCGTAGTTCAGGTGGTCACAATGGCTTACCGCTGGACTGGAATGGGACCCGACGTGAATGAGCGACGGGTGGGCTTGAACCTTGTGGAGGCTTCCTACGTACCATGCCTTGACATGGATCAAAGACCTCGTAGTTCAGGTGGGTTTCTCCAGTGAACCGATGTGAAAGTAGACCTCGGTCCACTGTTGGTGGGCTTGAACCTCGTGGAGGCTTCCTACGTACCATGCCTTGACATGGATCAATGACCTCGTAGTTCAGGTGGTCACAACGGCTTACCGCTGGACTGGAATGGGACCCGACGTGAATGAGCGACGGGTGAGCTTGAACCTCGTGGAGGCTTCCAACGTACCATGCCTTGACATGGATCAAAGACCTCGTAGTTCAGGTGGTCACAACGGCTTACCGCTAAATTGGGTCACAACGGCTTACCACTGGATTGGGTCACAACGGCTTACTGCTGCAAAAGGATGTCAACGGCTTACCGATGCATGGGATCACAACGGCTTACCGCTGGATGAGGATGTCAACGGCTTACCGCTGAATGGGATCACAATGGCTTACCGCTGGATTGGGTCACAACGGCTTACCGTTGGATGAGGATGTCAACGGCTTACCGCTGAATAGGATCACAACAGTGAATGGGGCTTACGCAAGAAACTGCCCGGGTGCCGCTAAGGGGCAATACTAGTGAATGGGGATTACGTAAGAAGCTGTCCGGGTGCTGCTATGGAGAGGCATTGGTGAATGGGGCTTACGCTAGGAAGCTGCCCGGGTGCCGCTATGGAGCGGCAATGGTGAATGGGGCTTACGCTAGGAAACTGCCTGGGTTCCGCTATGGAGAGGCACTGGTGAATGGGGCTTACGCTAGGAAGCTGCCCGGGTGCCGCTATGGAGCGGCAATGGTGAATGGGGCTTACGCTAGGAAGCTGCCAGGGTGCCGCTATGGAGCGGCAATGGTGAATGGGGCTTACGCTTGGAAGCTGCCCGGGCGCCGCTATGGAGCGGCACTGGTGAATGGGGCTTACGCTAGGAAGCTGCCCGGGTGCCGCTAAGGAGCAGCACTGGTGAATGGGGCTTACGCTAGGAAGCTGCCCGGGTGCCGCTAAGGAGCGGCACCGGTGAATGGGGATTACGCTAGGAAGCTGCCTGGGTGCCGCTAAGGAGCAGCACTGGTGAATGGGGCTTACGCTAGGATGTTGCCCGGGTGCCGCTAAGGAGCGGCACCGGTGAATGGGGCTTACGCAAGAAGCTGCCCGGGTGCCGCTATGGAGCGGCACTGGTGAATGGGGCTTACTCTAGGAAGCTGCCCGGGTGCCGCTATGGAGCGACACTGGTGAATGGGGCTTACGCTAGGAAGCTGCCCGTGTGCCGCTAAGGAGCGACACTAGTGAATGGGGCTTACGCTAGGAAGCTGCCCGTGTGCCGCTATGGAGCGACACTGGTGAATGGGGCTTACGCAAGAAGCTGCCCGGGTGCCGCTATGGAGCGGCAATGGTGAATGGGGCTTACGCTTGGAAGCTGCCCGGGTGCCGCTATGGAGCGGCAATGGTGAATGGGGCTTATGCTAGGAAGCTGCCCGTGTGCCGCTAAGGAGAGACACTAGTGAATGGGGCTTATGCTAGGAAGCTGCTCGGGTGCCGCTATGGAGCGACACTGGTGAATTGGGATTACGCTAGGAAGCTGCCCGGGTGCCGCTATGGAGCGGCACTGGTGAATGGGGCTTACGCTAGGAAGTTGCCCGGGTGCCGCTATGGAGCGACACTGGTGAATGGGGCTTACGCTTGGAAGCTACCCGTTTGCCGCTAAGGAGCGACACTAGTGAATGGGGCTTACGCTAGGAAGCCGCCCATAATGTCTTCCTCATGTATGGCCATGAGGGCATCCCAACTCACTAGTGGGTTGAGGTATGTGCCTATGCGCAAGTGCACAAGCGGGATAACGCCAAGGGCGTTGGAATCAGCCCAGACAAAGGGACTAGAAAAGTGTGAATCACATGCCCGGCATTCGGAATGCGATGAGAGTGGCGTGGCGATAGAGGATAACTGCTGACCATGTTCGCAACACAGCATCCTATCTCGTTAGCCTAAAATGGGGACAAACAAATGAGGGGTCGACTGCTGACCGTATTCGAAACACAAGACCTCAAAGAGTCACCTGAAGCCTTTTGGGGCGTTGGCCCAGGACAGCAGGGGGACCATGGGGCTACCGTCCATACTGTTAGGGGGTCCCTTCAGACTTTGGAAATGGATGTAGATCCGAATTAAGGACACGCAAAGCGTGGGGTGGAGTGCTGGAATGTTTGAACGGATTCCAAATCTCTTGAAACTATGCCACTGTAAACATGGAATTAGGCATCTTATGCTAGGAGCATAAGGCATCTCTCGGTTAGGGCAAGAGGCATCCTATCATTTGTTAGATAGGGATAATATTACAGTTTAGAGTCATGTAGGTAGGACTATTGGCATCTCATGCTAGGAGCATGATGCATCTCTCGCTTGGGACAAGAGGCATCCTATCATTTGTTAGATAGGGAGAATACTACAGTTTATAGTCTTGTAGGTAGGACTATTGACATCTTAGGCTTGGAGCATAAGGCATCTCTTTCTTGGAGCAAGGGGCATCCTATCATTTTTCAGATAGGGAAAATACTACAGTTTAGAGTCATGTAGAAAGGACAACTAGGCAGAAGGTGCCTAGAAATGGTTGGTGTTGAGACTTACGCAAAGCAGCCCTTTCTGGATGAACCTGGCATAGGAGCCAAGTGATTGGGTTTGGAGGAGTTACCTGAGGAATGGTTCGACTGAAGGTACCCGGGGAATTGATGACGAGAATCTGAACTCACGACATGGAATGAAACCAAGAGGAATATGTCAACTCAAGGTGTTCCATGGTGTGTGGAGGAGTATCTCAAATCATGGTATTCCATATGTGGAAGGTGGGACCACATAAGGGCGCAATAGAAAATCCCGGCATCCCGGCCCGAAAAGTTGACGGTGCGACTCTCCATTTTTCACGGGGGTCTGTGACGGTAGCGAAGGGACCGGCCCGGAGGGCCGGGACCGCAGCCCGGCAGTGACCTCGAGCAGGGGTGCGGGGGCAGAGCCCCCGCGGTATGGACAGGTGGGCGCGAAGGTAGGATCCTCGCGAAGGATGGGTCTTCGCGAAGTAGCTTCGCGAAGCATGGCCTCGCGGAGCAATGGTCTCTCGCGGAACAAAGGGGTCTCGCGGAGCTTGGTCTCGCGAAGCAGCATCGCGGAGCTTGGTCTCGCGGAGCAGCATCACAGAGCAAGGGCTCGCGGAGCAAGGGGCTCTCGCGGAGCTTGGTCTCACGGAGCAGCATCGCGGAGCATAGGCTCGCGGAGCATGGACTCCTGGAGTCTCGGCTCGCGGAGCAGCAACGCGAAGGAAGCTACTCGCGGAGCATGGCTTCGCGGAGCCGCAATGCGGAGCTCCGCTCGGCCGCCCAAGGGGCGAAGTGGCCATGGCCGTCCTCCCTGGAGAAGGGGGGTGAGCTGGGTATTTATAGGCAGGGGCGCCGCGAAGCAGAACTTCCGCGCCTCCTCAGGAGATTTGCGGCGCGCTCGCGAACGTCAAATGCATTCGCGGAGCATCACCGCCTCTGGTGCTTCGCGGCGGCTCGCGAACGTCAAATGTGTTCGCGGAGCATCACCGCCTCTGGAGCTTCGCGAGGCCACGATGGTCGGGGCGCTTCGCGGCGGGGCTTTGCGGGATCGCGCTGCACTGGTGCTTCGCATCGGTGCTTCGTATTAGTGCTTCGCGGCGGGTCTTCGCGGCGCATCGAAAACGTCAAACGGGTTCGCGGAGCCTCTCGCCTCATTGCTTCGCGGCGGTGCTCCGCGATCACGGAGGGGGTCTTCGCGAATGGGCTTCGCGAACCAGATTTCCAGCCCAACTTCAAACGTCCATAACTCCTAATCCGTAACTCCGTTCGGGCCCTACGACCTACCAAATCGAAGCTTGCGAAATGGACTACGATCTTGGATCATGTATGGAAGCATTTGGAAAATTCTGGGGACACGTTTTCTGGGGTCTACAACGTACATGGACATTACATTACATTTGAGTAATACTTAATAGATAACAAAAATAGACACACAAGGACCGTAATAGTTTAGTGTCTTTGGAAACTCGAAATAAAATCTTCTAATCGTGGTGAAAGATCTTCAACATCTCCCATAAAGATCATCCCCTTTTTTTCATACCTAAAACCTTTCTTTATATCCTGGGGAAAATAAAACATAAAAAGGTTGAGCTCAAATGCACAGTAAGGGTAAGCATGGATAAAATAAAACATATTATATTCATTTGAACATAAAAACATGAAGATAATGTTTAAACATCAAAATCTTGAGAAATGACATAAAACATGGAAGTACGTAAGGCATAGATCATAAAGAAACATTAAGAATGATAAAATAGCATGAGAATAAAACATGTAATTAAGGAATCCATTAAACACATGTAATTATTTCCATAGTAGCCAAGGCATTGCTGCCAAGACCATCTTAGTGGACAAAGTCCAATTCGGAATCGAGTTCACTCCTCGTTTCAGTCCTATAACACTGAACCGGATTAACATACCGTTCCAGCCATGTCTATATCATGAGATATAAAATCTACACCCAATGCATTGGAGGGAGATACAGGTCCCACCCATCTCATTGTGAAATCATTCTTACTTGTGCCACAAAATAAATTTAAAACATTCATCATAACCCAAAGAATAAAATGGGTTTCATAAACATCATCCCATCATCACATAATCCATATAAAACAAATGGATATTTTATCATAAGAAAATTGAATCCATGTAAATCATAGATAAATTATACATGAAACATACACATATGAAATAATTTCATCTTAGATGGAAAATTGTTTTGATAAAACACTTGTAATGAATTCTTGAGGAAAATATACATTCTTCTTCAAAATCAATTTCATTTCACAAAATGTCATGCAATTTAAAAAGAAAGAGATTTTGTTGAAAATATTCATGAAATATTTTGGGGGAAGCTTCATGAAAATAAGGCTTTATAAAACTGTAAAAAACCATTCGTTCCGTATAAGTTAAAAAACATTCTTTTCGTACTTTTGTCCGAAAAGTCAAAAAGTACCTCATAACGTAAACAAAATAAAGATTCCTTACATAACATGTAGTAAAAGTCAAAATGGGTAAAAAGGACTTTAAACATACATGAATATACTTTTATAAAACATGGACGTGGATGATATAAATAACCCTAGTAAGTACTTACGAATAAGTAATCTCGGATAAAAATGAGATTTGCACAATTATCCCTTACCTTAGATCAAATTTGCTTCGTAAGTGTCTGAACCTCTTGTATAATGATTTAAATAATTTTATTGACTTATTCCAGAATCATACTTATTTTTATGATATCATATATGGTTCACTTATGACTTTATTTTACCCATTCTTTTTTAAATTCCATGTTAAGGAGCGTTTTGGGTAAAATCGTTTCATTTGTCATTCGTGTTTTGACTTGTAATTATTCATATGATTTCTTATATCATGATTACTTAATTAAAGAATATAAAACATGATTTATATATAATATATATTCAGAATATACATATATATAATTGATCAGTAAATGGAAAGAAATACACCGTTCATGGAGACGGTAGGCCGTACGTATGCATGAACGATATTTTCTTTTCATTATTGAGTTGAATGGAATTAAGTAGATAAAATACATATATATACACATAAATCCAGTATCATTATTATGTAATATATTTCATGATTACTTATTATATATACTTTATAATCATTCATGAATGGTTAATGTGGAGAATGAATCTCATCACGTCGTGGAGACGGTATTCCATACCTACGCACGGGCGATGATATCGTTCTCATGATCGTGGAATTGTATTGGAGTGTATGTATACTATTTCAAAGTCAATATCAATTTAAAATAATTATATATAGTTCTTATGTAAACCATTATACACATCCAAGTATGGTGGTGGTTGAAAATAGATTACACCACGGCGTGGAGACAGTATTCCGTACGTACGCACGCGTGGTGATTTCGTTTTCCATAGGATTGATAGATGGTGAAATAGGGTTGTTTCATACTTATAATAACATATCATTATATGCGTGATACTGATTTTATTACTTCATAATGAAAAAATCTAATAAGAATAAGTGGAAGATGAAATAAAGTTGAAAGAATCGGTAACGGACATTACCTCTTCTTTGAAGCGCCTCTTTGAGATCTTATTTTAGGTCACTACAATTGGTCTTTTAGGAAGACCCGAACCTCTAGGATGTCTCTAGGGAAGTGGAGAGGATAAATTGGGAGGGTTTGGCTGATGTTGAAGGCTCAATTTGGTGTGAGGAAGAGAGGGAGTAGGTGCCCTTTTATAAGGGAGGAGAGGGGTACCTTTG
The DNA here is from genome assembly GCA_963277665.1 of Viscum album. Lineage (NCBI taxonomy): Eukaryota > Viridiplantae > Streptophyta > Magnoliopsida > Santalales > Viscaceae > Viscum > Viscum album. The sequence goes on along the minus strand of OY728153.1, from coordinate 281,837,562 downwards.
GAATAACTAAAAATATTATTTTATTATAAAGACAAATTCGGTTTTAAATAGCTCCAAATTGATTTATTTAGAATCTAATATTGTGATGGGTCGAAATCCTCTCATCCAATAGAATTTAGACAAGTTTAGGTTCCTATTTTGACCTTATCATTTATATTTAAATTTAAGTTAGATAACTTTACTTTTACCGTGTCCTTTTGTGTTCTTACACTATAAGGTTAATAAACATACTATAACAAGCCAAAAGATCCCCAAGTTGTTTATTATTAATATATATAACCTTATCTAAGTCATTTGGATGAACCATAGATTTTTAGTAATAAAATAACAATTAATAATATAATATTTGTTTTAAAAACTATTTTATGTCAAATTTGACACTATTTAGTAATTGATTTTTCTGAAAATCCTAACAGAATTATTAGTTCAAAAAAAGTTAATTAAATCAATACTAAAATGTCATATTAACCTAAAAAATTATTGTAATTCATAAAAAGTCTCAAATTACATTTATTTGGGTATTTATAACATCAATTATGTCAATATTTCATTAATAAAATAATTACTGCATCATCATTGTTTCATAAATAAATTAAATTATTTAATCTCGAAAAATTAAAAATTAAATATCATTATGTAAGAAATATTTTTATATTTATAAGGAATATTTATAGTCAAATTTATCTTATGTATAACTTAATATTAAATATGATTTACTTATTAAACTTTGATATTAACTATTTTAACCCTTCTTTAAATAAATTAATAATAAATGTCCTAATCTAATCCAAGTGAGCCTAAATGGTCATATTTTATTCCTAAGGTTGTTTTGGTCGAATTACACTTATCCAATAGAATTAGGACATGTGTTAGGGTAATAATAATATCATTTTTACCCTTAATTACCCTATTTACTTTTAACCGTGGTAAAAAAAGTAAAAAGTTACTATTCACCAAAAAATATTTTCATCTCATTGAACCATATTTTACTTACTGACATAAACCGTGTCTCTCAGATTTTTGAAATTCCACTCACAGAAATGGTAAAATTATGTTTTATGAAAAATTCATTTTTTTTAACTACCACTTATGGTTTCACTATTCATCAAAAAATGAAAGTTTCCAGAAAAATACCAAAATTTAGGCCTAAGATATATTTGATATTATGAACTGAAAAATAATGTCTATATTACCAAATTCATAACATATCAGTTGCATTACTTAATTTAAAAATTAATTCCCGTTGTCAAAACAAATAGCGTGTTCTTAAGAGATAATAACTATCAAAAGATTGACACTTGTTTATGTCTGGTTTAATTGTGAAACTAAATCCAATGACCAAAATTGTATTAAATTGTAAAAATATATTCTAAATATACACTTTAGAACCACTCAAATTAATAATTTATCACTATTAATTATTTCGATTAAAAAGTTTGTTTTTAATTAAAATTTAGTAATTTTCACTATTCATCGGAAAATGATTGTTATCCGAAAAGTACCAAAATTTCACCATAAGCTAATTTCAATATTCCAAATCCAAAAATGAAGTCAATTTTGAAAAATAAAATTTACAAAATTTCAAAAAGTGGTTATTACTATTCATAACGGCTAGTTTTAATAATATTTTAATAGCATATCGTTGTTTAGTGAAACTCGGTATTGTATACTACACATGCTATCGAGAAATGTCGCGATTGCGTGTAATGAAAGGCAAGTCAAGGATGCGTGTTTTGCAAGCTACTTTTGGTGTAGCGTACAACACAAGACAATAATGAAATTAAAAAAATATTTTTTTTAAAATCTCAGGGTGTTACAACCTGATCCCTTCAATAAAACCCATGCACCACTCATTTAAAAGTCTTTAGGGATAATACTAAGGGCTTGAACAAAGCCTCTCCCAAGTATTACCCCATGGTTAGATCATCGCGTAAGTACCCATGTGTCGTGCATGTATACTTGCGCGACCAGGACTTGCGCACCCACGCAGGACTTGCATGCCTCTCTCTTTTTGGGTGCCCCTCCTACCTATTCACCTCTCCTATTCATGACTTTGTCTTCAAGACACTTTTCAAATCCATTTAGGGCATGTTTCCATGATTGAATTCCTTAACTGAAAGGAATTATGTGGAACATCTCTCAAAACCCAGTGATTTATATATCTTTATATCACTAAAGTGAGATATTTTATTCATTCAACCTCATCCTTTATGATGAGAGGATCTTTAACCTAGGCCTCATTCTCAGGAAGAAGCCCCAGTCATAATTTCTCTTAACTAGTCTTAATTTCTACTGATTTGGGCATCCCCCTTGGGAACTAAGACCCAAGTCCCCTCCTAATTTGGGCATCTTCCTCAGGATTAAGCCCCAAGTTAGAGTATCCAAATCTCCATAAAGCACATATACCTTTATGGACCTTGTTCCCGGGTTTATTCTCTGATGTAAATCCCAATACTCATCAATTTGGGTAGTCATACATACATAAGCCCCACATTATTTCTTATGATTGCATCTTTCATGGAACAATTGTCTGGTTTTACCAATATCTCTTGTTTCTCACACCGAGCATGACTCACGTGAGCATAGAGTGTAAAATAATTATGACATCTTTCTTTGAGCCATCAATCATGCATAAACCTTATAATTATTCACTCAAACTACGTGGGTTCTGATTCCTTTTCTAAAAAAAGGATACGTAGGTAGCCCATCTGCGTGTACGATCCCAACTCTGAAATAATATATGTTCTTTTTAATGACAACAATCTTCAAGTGTCCCACTGAGTGGATTTTAAACCAGTATGGTTATCATAATGACCAAGAGATTCCTATATAATTTGTTGAAGGATAACATTGACCAAGAATCTCTAGAAAGTACAGATGATTCTCTATCGAAGAAGAACCTCGAGTACATATAAAAGATTCTCTAAATCTCATACATATTAATCAATTATTGTTAAATCTAATGGAAATCTCATTTTTATACTTGGTAATGTAATAAGGATTCACAGACATAACATAAATCTATAAAAAGAGTCCCAGAGTAGATAATAATTCCCCTCAAAAAATGTGTGATGAATCCGACCTCCCATCCTCTCGACCATTGCAAATTATTAAGCCTCATCAGTTCACAATTAATGAGCACCTACATTGGAGAGTAGGTCCAAATGGACATAGAATCATTGGATGTTTCTTGTTCTATTAATAAACTTGTTAGAAACCAATTGGAATGTTTTATCCTTAAAAAAACAAGGTCATATCCAATTCAAGTGGAAACAAAAAATGGAGAACCCAACGTGAATCCTTAACCAAGTTAAAATTATGTTTTACTTATTTGTTAGGCCCTTATTTAAACTCAATAAGAGGGCCGACAAAACAATCAATAACATATGTGCTCATCCAAAAGATGTAGTGGCCTAACTTATCTTGATTATGTCTGTTATTTCAAACAGGCACTCTTTTACAAGATCTTATGCATTATAGAAATGGATTCCCTAAAGTTCACACCTGTAAATGCCTCTACTGTGAATACCTCGGTTGCTACTCCTGCTGGATCGTCATCCACTCTGAGGATGGAATCACCTACATAGCGTCTTCAATGTTGGGTATTAGATGTGCTGACTAAGGAATACTGTCAAAACAGTAATATTCCGACTCTGGAGGCCAGATGACAAGCCCTCTAAGTTAATAACTCACCATGGTCGTCCGGACAGTGACGACCAGCGATCAAGAATCAGGTGATGCCAACCACTATCTCCAACCATTTTGGGTCGTTATCCCCATAGCTCAATCACCAGCCCCACCTATACTATGAGGAGGTGATTGAGATGGTCACTCAAGGCCTTAATTCAAGGAAACGTGAGTCCTTCCTGGGGGCTCCCACCAACAATTGCCGCTAGAATCGTGCGGTAGTGTTCCCTCGACATGATGATGGTGTAGTCTCTAGGCATTCCGCTCAGGTTCCTAGAACCCGAGCAGGAAAGAAAAACCGCCAGAGGCGACGACCGGTCAATAGTGAGCAGTTTCTTATCTCTGCCATTTCTGATAAATTACACCAATATAACTTGGTGGAAAGCCACGAGCGAGCACACACACCCGTCTGTTTCAATTCTGTTGTCCAGCTGACTAGTCTGGAAGCAACATGCCATTCCCACCAGGAAATTCCGGTGGAGTACTATAGATAGAAACATACACCTGTTTATAAATCATCAGCTAGTCAGAAAGCTCGTTTGACAACATACAATGATGCACGCCAACCCGATGTGTTGACAACTGGTAAACAGGCACATACACCTACTTACAGTCATCAATCCTGCCAGCAGCCTCATCTTCCAGTGTTGAAGGAAGTTCATCAACCACATTCAGTGGTGTGCAATCATCAGGCACATGCACCTGCTAATATTGATCAAGCCTACCAACAGTCTCGTTTGGTAGCACCCAGAGAAGTCAATTAGAAAGCCCCAATGACAAACAGGAGGCAGACTCAACTCTCTACCCACACACTTGAGTACTGTCAGAATTCACTGACAGGAAAAGGAGGATAGGAGTAGGGACACACACTTACTCTAAGAATGGAATGGACTTATATCCCTGTTCTGGCAGCTAATGTCACCAAGAATATTATGAAAATGGTGAAAGAGAAGAAGCAAATCCCTTCTCATATTCTGGATGCTTGTCAGAAGATTGTAACAGCTTCTGCAGCATCACAAGGAATGAAATAAAAATCTATCCCTACCCATGGAGTGACACATCAACAGTTCACTCCCGAACAGATACACACCTCTGTTCCAATCCAAGAGGGGTGTGGAGCATACTCCCCCATGTCATACGGACAACCAAACCATGCACATACACCTGACTTGAGTGGAGATAATCAGCCTAACCTGACTATTTCTCCTAATCAGGCATATACACTTGGCCATAATAACCACTTTTGTCAACGAGTGGTTCCTAAAGTGTTTAAGAAAGCGTATAAGAAGAAGACCCATCCCGCACAGTCATGAAATCAATGGCCAATCAGTAATAAGGCTTTACTTGATGCTGGAGATCGTGATTCACAGAGACAATTATCTGTTACAACTCAAGATTCTACTCTCTCATTTCCCAATAGTGGGAACATTAATTCTGAAGGTCTTGATCAGACACTTCCTCATGAAGGATTGCTTAATGACAGTTTGGTCGATCTCGAAGTTTCATCTTCAAATGAGAGCCATAAGAACCCTCTGTGTGGCCAGAAGACCAAGGAGAAAAATGTTTCATCTTTTTCTGCAACCCATCATGGTGGTCCTCCATATGATGATAAATTTAGCTACAAAAGTCCTCTCCATAGTAGAAATTCACATTGCCTGGAAAATGCTCCAATGGACAATGTAGTGACAAGAAAGCCCTCTTATCTTGAGGAACTTGCAAATTTGAAGCCAATCATGTCTGCTGCTTTATTGCTAGAAACTGAAATAATTTCTCAATAAGAAGATAGCCTAAGGTGTAGGTCATTCTCTGAAACACCCCTGGGTCGTTCATCTTCTATTTTGATAAGTTAATTCTCTACCGATCTTGTTGAATCTGATGAAACAACATGGAAGCACTTTCTCTAGTCTAATCAGGTAGAAGAATCTCCATTGAATGATAAAGAGGAACTGCTGAATATGAGAAAAAAACTGGCAAAAGGTGATGTTACAATCATGTTTTGGCCTTTGGCTGACTCTCATTATGATATTCCAGAGATTTTGACGTAAGATTGTATTCAAGATATTCATCTCAACATGTGGAAAACTCTTTGTCAATTGAAAAATAAAATATTAGTGTATAATGAATATGAAAATCATGTCAAGATAATAGAAGGGTTACAACACCAAATTGATTTGGCATCTCTCTCTTTTTTTCGATATCCGAAGGCTGAAAAGCAGCAGAGAGCCCTTCAGTGTTCATGATTTGGTGCACTAAGAAGATTACGCTAGCTAATTACCAATGCCCAGTCTGGTATTCATATTTGGGGATGGGGTGTTCATGGAGCACTACATTTCATTGTACTCTCCGGCCAATAAAGCCCGCCAAAAATGGTCTCACGCAATGTTATTTCCCATGGCCAGCCATAACCAATTGTATTTGTTTGTAATCAAAGGCTTGCTCAGGAACATGCCTCAACTTGTTCTTCTCAAAATCAGGCATATAGAGAAAAATTTGTCAAATTACTCTTCCATCAGGAAAATGAGAATATCTAACTGGCTTCTAATTTAGACTGTGCACATCATCAAGTGATAGAAGTGTTATAAATTATCTAGCGTTCATTTGATCCAGGTGATTTGAGTGGATGTAGGTTGAGGCATCTAGCCAATTTATGGACTAAATTCCACAAGATCAGTAGAGATTTTAAGAAAGTCTCAGATATAGGATCTCAAGATCCACCCCATCTTTCCAAACATGGGACTCTTTTAACCCAACCCTTAGAATCAACAAATAGGATTCGAGGAGTTGAGCAGAAATAGCAGGAATGGCCCCAATACACCGGACTGGGGACTTTTTCTAATCCCCAATATCTTCCTCAGAGAATGTCAGTATTCTCTCAATTAGGGAAGAAGCCACAAGAGGAACGAAGAGACGATTAATCAGGAGATTCCCTCCAAATAACGGTTCTTCCAAAAGATCCTGAGTGATCAAATCAGCAAAATGCAATGTCTCATCAAGGACATGGAAGAAGACAATATCACAGAAATCCCAATAGAAGAAAGGTAATGCGTTATACATCAATTAATTTCATAAATGTCATTTTTTCTGATCCCCCAGATGAGGCCCATTTAGAGGGCTCATGCTCAAGAAGTTATATTCACAAACACAAATGAATAAGGTGTGCATACATGAAATCAAAGGATTACCCAGAATCTAGGTATTCCTTCAAATAATCAGCTTCCCCCTCTCTGAAAGGTGTCCAACAAGGGGAATGAAAAGAATCAGGTTACATACCCTTCCTCAAGGGAAGGCCAATCACTCTCACTAAAGTAAAGATTTTCACAACAAGAGGAACAAATGAAGTAATTGAGGAGGTTGAATGTCGAACTAATTCAAGGTAGTCTTCCTCCTAAGCGTGCTAGAGTCAGTCATCCAAGGTAATTTATTGCGGCTACTGAGATGGATCAAGAATATCCCCCTTTATCAGTAAACCCTCACAGGTCTAATCCTATAGATCAAGTGTCGCAATAACCCGTGGTGTTATCATCAGTGGCAGTGCCAGCCACCACATATTTCCAAGCTCTAGTTATTTCACCTGCTCAAGTCCAAGCCCAACCGGATGTCTATCAAAAGTTAATAACTACTATTCAGTCATTAACAGCACGTTTGGAAGCTATGGAGGGAAAATGAGATCAAATTAAACCAAAAAAGAGAGATTACCCTGAATGGGTTGATGAAATTCCTCCGCCATCAAAATTTTCTGTACCACATTCCCAATCATTAATGGTTCAGGAGACCCAGAGCTACAATTAACACATTTTATTTCTTGTTGGGATCCTATGATGTGAACCCCTCATCAATAGGAAGTAGTTAAGCTCAGGTGGTTTGTACAGTCATTATACGGACCTTCCTTTGTATGATATACAAGCTTGCAGTCCCGATCAATTACCGGGTGGGAGGATCTCCGCCAAAGATTCCTTCTTCAATTCAGCTCAACATCGCTAAAGACAACAGTTTTTTATCATAAAAATTTTAAGCAATGGGATAATGAAAGGGTTTTAAATTTCATTTCTCTCTATAAGGTATTAACATATTCCCTAATCATAGCACTCCCTCAAGAGGAATTGTTGCCAATATGTGTGGTAAATTTGCGTGATGAATTGCGCACACCGTTGATCCCTATGAAATACATAGGAGGGTTTCGAGACCATACATCGATCGCTCAGTAGATTGAAGTCTCTCTTATGAAGACTAAGGATAAAACTCTTGTAATTCTATTAGCTCCAGAAAGTAGAATGGTTAAAGCAGATACTGCTACAGTTATGATTAAACAGGAACGTGTACCTGCTTCTACATCAAAACCTTCATCTTATCGAAGGGCTCCACCTCCAGAGCATCAACAACAGAGGCTTTCTCTTCAAGATTATCAATGAGATCAAAGACGAAAACAATTTGAGGATTTGAAGAGAAATTATTACTCTTTCCGAAATGAATAATTTTATAGTTACATCATTTTGGCTCTTGAAAATAATGTGGTTCAATTTCTAAGGCCCAAAAGTCCAAATAAAGAAGGAGATGAATACCATCCCAACTATTTACCATTTCATCAGATGTTGGGGCATCCCATTCAGGAGTGTAATGTCTTTAAAGTCCTCCTGCAAAAAATTGTGGACTCGAGACAAGTCAAATTGAATGGTTCTTCAGCTCAGGTATCATGTGTTACTACTACAAATCTAGAGGAAGAAGGCGAGTGGAAAAAATTAAAAAACAAAAATACGTAGAAATATGATGATTGGATGCTCAGAAAAATGATCAACCAAACTCATGCCATTTTTTCAAACACAATTGAAGAAACCAATTGTGTCTTCTACAATGAATGCCGCAGCAAAACCCTCATCATCAGAGGGAAAATCCTCGAAGGGACGACATAATTCAATGATAGAGGAACAATCAGTAGAAGATGAGATCATGTCAAAGCCAAAGTTTTCTTTGACTCTGGAAGATTTTATGCCATCTACTTGTGAAGTAACAGGCACCGTCCCACTAAATAGCACAGCCTAAACTGGCTAATCTGGAAGATTCTTCATCAGATGAATAGTTGATCTTTGGTTCTGTTAATAAGATTCACTTAACAGATCCTTATGCCAGCCACAGTTTCAAGCTCGATGAACTAGAATTCACTGTATTAAATAGAGGAATTAGATAAAGTTCCAGAGGATTGGGATACAGAGGAAGACGTGGATATCCCAGAATCCACTATTCCAATTCTACCCCTGTTAGAACTGTATATGCAGCAGAAACTCATGGCAGAGCCCTTCAGCGGGCTCAACAAGAACAAGCAAATTCTTCCACCAATAGTAGATTCAGTCCTGGCACAGTTATTCTGGAGGATCGGTTAGAGGTTCCACCTTCTGCCTCTCAATAATTAAATAGACTTAATTGGTCTAATCTTCCAAAACCATGAGTATTTCCAACTCCTACCCCAATACAGGAAGCATCTACATAAAAACATCAACTTCTAAGGCACCTACGAAACCACATGTTCATGTTGGGAAATGCAGACCTTTGGATCAAAAATATGATTTCTTGAAACATTTGGCACAAGTAACGACCATGTTATCAATTCTGGATGGATTGAATTTATCAAAGGATCTTAGGGAGGCACTCATTGAGGATTTTTCAAGTCCTCAGGAATTAAAAACAGAAATTGTTGCAGCTGAAGTCTACCATGTTGAAAATGGTCCTGCAGAATGCCATGCAGTGATATCTTTTACAGATGAAGATGAAGATGATGTCGTGCATGGAAATATTAGACCTTTGTACTTATATGGAAAGGTCAATGGTGGAGACATCCGATGAGCTTTTACTAATAATGGCTCAGGATTCAACCTCATCCCCATTTGTTTACTTCATCGATTGAGCCTCACAGAATCTGATTAATCTCCTTATACATTGATGTTACAAGGATATGATAAAAATGATCAATAACCACTAGATGATATTACACTCAGAACTCAGTTTGGAGACCATGTATCGAATTCATATATCATGGTTGTTGATCACGATAGAGCCTTCAATGTTTTTCTTGGAATACCTTGGCTACATCAACAAGTGGCTATCCCTTCATCATACCATCAATGCCTCAAATATTGTATCGATGGACAAATTGGGACATTGTATGGTGAAAAGCCCCCATTAAAACATGTGAATCTCAATACATTGAGGCAAAATATATCACATGAAAGGTAAGTAGAAATCCACAACAAAAGAGGTTACCAAGGTTAATGCTCCATATGGTTTGGAATAGATTCCAATAAACCCATTCATACATGTGAGTACATATTATTTGTTACCAATCAGTAAAATTGAAATGATAGACCCACATCCAAATACTCTTATGGAAACTTCCATAATGTCATTTACGACAATCAAGCCAGACAACATGGGAGAAATTGGTGATTCATCAATCATTGATGAAAGCTCAAATAGAGATGTCTTCATTTAATCCGCTAAAATCCAGAAAGTCTATACATCATCAACCAGGCCAGAAGAAGTTATAGCAATGTTATAGAGGAATGATGATATCAATTATCAATCCATCATCTCCTCTTTATTACCCAAGAAAGCCCCTTTATTATCAATAGGGTCATAAATTGAATCTTTTTCTTCAAAATGTTCAAATTTTAACATCTCTTCTGATCATGGAAATTCTACCTCTTTATCTAATATGCAAGTAGAAACTGAAGAAATAACACATGATGAAGAAGAAGAGGAAGATCTCAGTAATGATCCACTAGCATTTGAAGAGGGTATCTCTACTACTGTGGATGAACTCACAGAAATAAATCTAGGTATAAAAGAAGATCCACGCCCCACATTAATTAGTGCGGCCTTGCCTCTTGAACAACATGAAATGTATATTTAATTTTTAAAGAAAAATCAAGATATATTTTTATGGAACTATACAGAGATTCCGAGGCTTGATCTTGATGTTTCTACACATCGTTTGGGTTTTCGAGAAGAACATCGAGGATTTAAGCAAGCCGTAAGAAGAACACACCCAGCTTATGCTTCCAAAATTGAAGCTTAATCGGATAAGCTTATCAAAGATAACTTCTTCAGAGAAGTTCAATATCCCAAATGGTTGGATAATATTTTCCCTATGAAAAAAAAAGAACGGACCAATTAGAGTTTGCATTGATTTCAGAGATCCTAATCGGCATTTTCCTAAGGATGATTTTCCAGTTCCGATAACAGAACTCTTAATTGATGAAATAGCTGGCTATGAAGAACTTTCTGTCATGGATGGATATTCAGGATATAATCAAATACGATTGGCTATATAAGATGTGAAAACTATAGCCTTCAGATCCCCTCAGGGTGTGTTTTGCTATTGGGTAATGCCCTTTGGCTAGAAGAATGCAGGTGCAATATATCAACGTGCGATGCATCATATATTCAAAACCTTTTTAGGGAAATTTGTTGATTGTTATGTGGAAAATTTGGTTGTTAAATCTAGGAAATGTTCTAATCACTTGGCTGATTTAGACGTCATATTCTACAATCATCAGTAACATAATTTGAAGATAAACCCCTTCAAATGTGCTTTTGGGGTATCCTCAAGAAAATTTCTCACCTTTGTTGTATGCCATCGTGGTATCGAAGTCGATCCTGAGAAGAAAAAGTCAGTCCTTGGTATGTCACCTCCTTGAAATTTGAATGAATTGAGAGGACTTCAAGGACACTTAGCCTATATTCGGCGTTTAATCGCCAATTTTCCTGGAAAAAGTTTACCCTTCACCAAATTGATGAAGAATGTCAAGAAGCATTCAATATCCCCAAGAAATATCTCTTGAGTCCACTAGTATTAATTCCACCTATTGAAGGAAGGCCATTGATTCTTTATGTGACATCTATAGGGTGATCATTGGGTGCATTCCTTTCCCAGAAGAATGATGCTGGGAATGAAAAAAACCTATAATATCTCAGTCGGACTATGCTTGAAGAAACAACCTGATATTCAAATATTAGGAACTGATTCCTAGCATTAATATTGGTATTTCATAAGTTTAGACACTACTTGCAACATCATGATGTCTAATTGGTATATCTCAATAACCCTCTCAAATTCATCCTTAGTCGTCCAATGCTTACAGGACGTCTGGCAAGGTGGGCAGTTATTTTGCATCAATATGATATCTAGTATTTGTCTCAAAATGCAATAAAGGGCCAAGCTCTGGCTGATTTCCTTGATGAACATCCTTCAGTAGAAAATATATCTTTAGATAATGATCTTCCTGATGAAGATGTCTTTTCTATTCAAGATAATCTTCAAACATGGGAAATGTACATTGATGGTGCTTCCAGAAGTCCAATACGGAGGAAAATGGAAGATCCTAAATTCAACAAAGTTGGGTTAGGAATTGTTCTCATTTCCCCAGAAAAGGTAGTGCAACCATTTTCCTTCTTATTGTGGGAAGGCAGTACAAATAATGAAGCAGAATACCAAGCTCTATCGCAGGATTAGAGTTGGCGCTTCAAGCACAAGTGAATCACTTAAAGGTGAAAGGTGATTCAGACCTTGTAATCAAACAAGTAAATGAGGATTATGCAATAAGAAAAGAAGAACTAATACAATTGTATGATTACATCAAAGAGTTAATAGAAGAATTTCCTTTGGAACCAACATTTTCTTATGTCCCGAGATCACAAAATGCCCAAGCTGATGCACTGGCTAATATAGCCACAGCTCTGGCAGATCCAAATCGGGACGAGACGAGCATCAATATTTCCCAAAGTTGTACAATTTCACCTTATGTTCAAACTATAAAAGATGAAATCAATTAAATTAGTCCCATTCCTGAACCATATGGTCATACTGCAGGATGGATGACACCTATCAAGGAATACCTTCAAAATGGAGCACTTCCACCTGATAGAGCTGAGAAAGAAAAAATCCGCCGAAGTGTGGTCAATTTTACTCTTTATGATAGCCCAGATCACCTAGAAAAAATTCTCTACAAATGAGGATTTGATGGAATTCTCTTCATATGCATCGATGGTGAAGAAACAATGGATGTCATGAAATAAGTACATGTAGGAGTTTGTGGTGCCCATCAGTCTGGACATAGACTATCTGATCAAATTCGAAGGCTTGGATACTTTTAGACTTCAGTGATACAAGATTGTTTTAATTTCACAAAGAAGTGTCATTCATGCCATGTATGTGGAAACTTCATTCTTCAACCTCCAGAGTTGTTTCATACAACTAAATACTCATGGTCGTTATCCACATGGGGAATGGATGTAGTACGACCTTACCCTTCAGTTACAGCCAAGCAGTTTAAGTATATTATTACTTCTACTGAGTTCTTTTCCAAATGGAAAGAGGAAATACCTCTCAAAGATGTTAGTTCTAAATTCATTTTTTGCTTCATCAAGTCTAACATCATTACCATATTTGGTGTCCCTCATACCATATTGACAGACAATGGCACCAACTTCTGTTCATCCGAGGTAAGGAAGTTGTACCAAGAATACAATATCAAATCCAATCATTCATCTCGGTATCATGCAGTAGCCAATGGCCAGATATAATCCTTCAACAAGACACTGTCAAATATAGTGAAAAATATGGTGGATAAAGATAAGAAATCCTAGCTTGATAAACTCTTTCATCCTTTACGGGCTTATCGAACCACCACCTGCACTAGAACGCGGTCAACTCCATATTCATTGGTATATAGAACAGAAGCAGTCTTGATCATTGAGGTTCAATTACCCTCACTCAGGTTGGCCATTTGTGATCAGTCATCTACAGATGAAAAATCTCAAAATTGATTGGATGAATTTGAACAATTAGATGAGAAAAGATTTTGCACTGTGCATCACTTGGAAGCCAATCAGAATTGAATAGCACAATCTTTCAACAAAAATGTTCGTCTTCGTTCATTCATTCCGGGAGAATTGGTATTAGTTATCAGAACTCCAATGTTACCAGGAAAGAAACCTCCCAAGCTTGTGCCAATGTGGGAATGACCTTACTCAATACATAAGGTCTACTCCAATGGAGTTTATTATTTAATCTGAATGGATGGAAAACCCATCACTACTCCAACCAATGCCAGATTTCTGAAGAATTATTTTGTGTAACTCAAATACTAATACAGCCAACAAGATGTTAAATTGCATAATCACCAGTCTATGCATATGACCTTAAACTATTTACACCATCATCCAACATGACGTTAAACTGTGATATCATCCATCATGACGTTAATCCCTTTTCGTCCAACATGATGTTAAATAGTTCCATCATCCAACATGACATTAAACTATAAAAATTTCCCTAATACGTCCAACATGACGTTAAACTGTTTCCCCACTGTCCTCACTATAAGACATTAAACTGCATATCCATATGTCTTAGCTACATGAGGCTAAACTATACAACACCCTCTTTATTCCTTACTACAAGATGTTAAACTACATAGTCCCCCATTTTCCAACATGACATTAAATTGTGCATCATTAGGGTTGTTGATACCTCTTGTTTCTCACACCGAGTATGACTCACATGTTCTTAGAGTAAACTACAACCATAACACCTTCTCTAGGCCGCTAACCATGCATAAGTCCCAACACATTCTTTTGAGGTCATTGTTCTCAAAAAATAACTTGATCACCAATTAAATATTCAATTGAACTATTCGGAATTTGATCATTATCTTCTAGGCTGGGTATGTAGGAAACCTCTCGAGGTTCAAGCCCAAAACCAATCTCTTCACATCGGTTCACCTTCGTCTCATACAATGTTGATTCGTGAAGCCGCCCCCAAAACCAATCTTTTTTACATTGGTTCACCATTTTCCTTGCTATATGACGTTAAAATATGCGCACATTTGTCCTATATGACAATAATCTACAAAATTCTTTAACACCATCACTTGAGATGGAATCATTATTTACATTGATCTCTAATCATGTTATATTACAAAGACTATGTGCACACATGTAAATGCCCGAACCTTTTATCTTGGGTCAAACCATCATTGCACTAATGTCCCCTTTCACCCTTCACTTGTACAAACCAAATCTGTACATAGGGTATTTCAAGAACTACATGTGGCTTGATTCCCATCCTTATTGGATACGTAGGAATGTTTGAGCGTCCCTCGAATCCAGCCCTAATTCTTTGGGCCTAACCCCAAATTCCACTTTTAATCCCTTGGCTGAAAAGTACCCCTTGGTCCAAACTCTATGACCTTAAAATAATATTTCATATACTATATTCCCACATGATGATAAATTGTATTTCAGAACATCATTTGGCTTGATTCTCATTATAATGAGATAGGTATTGAAGTCCAACATCTAAGTTCAGGACCCAGCCAAAACATGATTATGGTTAGAATTGGTCTGTGTATCTCTATATGCATTGAACAATGACAATTTTTTAGTGTCAGACTCCTAACCATAAATATTTCCAGATCTCCATAACATTTTTTGGACTTCTGGTCACAAAATGTCCGATACCTGAGAGTTCTTTTTCATGACTATGCAGCATGTGCTGTTAGGCAACCTTGCATAACTAGTCTACATAACAGACCTGTCATCCAAAAGATACTATTATTTGACTATGCATCCTATTCCCTTAGTTGTAACTTAATAATTAAACCCCTAATGGTATTTTCAAATAATGGTAACTTCATTCTTGTGAGAAAACATATTTTTTTCATTATTGGTCTTACGACTATATGTAGGGATCTACAGAAAATAGCCATTCTTAACATATTTGTCCAATACTCTTTTTCATTATCTGAAAGTATTCAAATCTATGGTTTATATTTCCGTTCCCAACATTTGGGTCAGACCTTCGTAGGATTGATATTCATATAGTTCTTAGACAATCTTGATTGGAAATATCTTCTCCATAATCAAGTACCTCTCTCCATACAACAAACTCTATGCTTTGGAAAATTTGAATCTCCATAAACATTCACTAGCTTTTTAGCAGAAGAAAAGTAAATTTCTGATAGTTCTTTTTCCTGAATATGCAGCACGTGCCCTTAGGCGGCCTTGCATAATTAGTCAACATAATAGACATGTCAACCAAAAGGTTCTATAATTTGACTATGCAGTTAATTCCCTTAAGTGGCCCTACATGATTCGACCCCTAATGAGTTTCTTAAATAGTGGTAACTTCATTCTTGGGATATACTTCTTGTAATGCCTTTTAGAACTTTCTTCATATCATTCCACATATTCAAAAAAAGATTAACTCATAGTTTACATTTTTCCCTCACACTTGAATATGTTATGATGTTTTCAGATAAATTATCAGGGAATTGAGTCAATTTTAACTCATTCGGTCATAGCTATTTCGACCTTAAACATTAGCCTTTTTATGTCTGACGTGCATGACTTTAAACATCCCACAAAATACATGGGAACTCTGAACAAAATTCAAGTCCCAGCTCACTAAATATACATTTTGTATGATTTAGGTTATATTGAGAAATTAAAGATTCAATGTTTGTAGGGTTATTTATAATAATCATAGTAAAAAAATAAGACTATTCTTACTAGGCCCATCGGCTTTGGTAAATATTTAAAGTAGGTAGCAAAATAAGGCATGCAAAAATGATTGGAGATGAGAGTATTTTTCGTTTGATGCATAAGTGTTAGAAGGACATCCACAGACTAGAGTCTCTTCTCTTTTCCAAGAATTACAAAAGGTTTTCAACATAAATCTTAATTTTATTTACATCAGCCCGAGATTCATCAGCAGCCACTTGTAGCTCATGCACTTGACCGACCTCACTCTTTTCATCTTGATGGAGTGTTTTCTTGGCATCTAAAATGGATTTAATACCATTTGTTTGAGCTCCTTCCAGGGAATTATTAAGTTGTTCAAGTTCCCCAGTAACAGCATCTAACTATTTCTAAATATGCATCTACTGGAAGAATTTATCTTCAATCTTATGCATAAGATCCTTTAACATAGTAGCATAATCAGCCTCAGCTCGGGATACTGCAGCCTCAAAATCACGGATTTTGGCTGACAGCCTAACCCTGGTCAGGTCTTGACTATAATTCTGCTCCTACTCCCTTCTTAAATTAACTTGTTTCACCGCGACATGGATATCTTGATATCCAGAATCGCCAATTCTGAAAATGATGAACCAGGATGACAGTCGGGGGATCTTCTATGACAACTCTTTAAGAGGAACTTCAGATATGATCTTCCATATGTTCTGACATTCCTTGCGTCGTGAAAATTGGAGCGCCTTTTGTACCTCAGAGTCTGACTCAACATCATTGTCCCTGGGGGGATATAATCTGGGATTAATGACCTTATGGAATTGCCATGTTTTGCTCTTTCCCCCCTGACATGTGTTACTTCACTCTCTATTCCCGTTGGGGCGGAGGTTGAGGCTTCACTTCCAGATCTAGCCACTGAAATTGATGGCCCTGGATAATGATTTTAATGCTTTGGATAGTTCCAAAGGATAAAAAAAGTTGATTAGTTGTCTTGAAAATTAATTACAACGACAAATTTTGTTAACCTCATACCCAGCAGTAGATTAGAAACATGAGAAGGCTCCACTCCATCATTCATAGCTTCAACAGGATTTTCAGGATAAATTTCAGGAAGCTCTGCTAGGTTCAGCTTCACTTGAGCTAGTGTCTCTATAATAGTAGGGTTTTTTGTACCCCTTCAGGCATTGGACATTCAGCTGCTTGCTCAGATGGAACTACACATTTGAACAAATCATGGTCTGAGATGTAATAAGAAGTTATTTTATCAGGATGAAGGATAACACTCATGTCCAAAATATTCTAAATTACATCGTAATTTAAAATGATCAAAAAATATTCAAAATATGCACCATGTTCCATTGTTTAATCCAATGTTATCTCAGATTCCTGTATAGTCTCAACAGTGGGATAATTTTATGTATCTACTTGGCAGCCCATATCCTGCAGCCTTTGACCTTAGACAGCATCTTCAGTTAAAATTTCGGCATCAGTTGCAATGGCCGCCAAAATCTCTAGTGCATGGGTTGAACCTAAAAACATCACAGAATGGAAGTCATTTGATGTTTTTATTCAACATCTTATGAATTATTGTTAATTTACCGGAAACAGGTTCTTCTCTCCTTGCAACAGTAGCTGGAGGGATACTGGGAATAGACGTTGGCTCTTCTCCAAAAGCAGCCAAGTCAGCCTAAACTTGTGATTGTTCACCAGCATCATCTGTCATCCTCAAAGGAGGGTTAGTCCTCTCCCTCAATGGCAAAATTAAATAATCCCCTGTAATCCCATGAATTATGAGAAATCTTTTTATTGGTTAAGACTCATGACTATCCGAAGGACTTACCACTATTAATGATGCATTGAACCGTTGACTTCTTTCTTCGATGCTTTTGATTTTTCATCTTTTTGGGAGTGATGAAATCATCATCTCCGAATACAAGAATGGGAGAATGAAAAGCAATATTTTACTCCTCATCCATGGCTTGCTGGCGTGGAGATATTTCACCCAGCTCGCGAGAAGTTTCAGCAGCCCCGATGGTAGTACCTCCAGGGTTATACAGTGGTGAGGGAACCTCAATAGTTCTTTTCATTGCAAGCTTTAGGATGAAGAAAAATTTCCATGAGTAAAATTTTTTTAACTGGAATCAATTTTCAATGAAAAATAAGGAATGAGACATAGGTCTTCAGGAGCCACGTAATCGTGCCACTCCTTATCTCTAGAACCACCATTCCCCACAATGGTTCCCCGACCTATCATTTCCTTCACCCACTTTCTGAAAAGAATGGAATCATCAATGGAAAATATGAGCATCTCCATCTCTCTTAGGCAAGGCCGCACCCCTGTGCGCCGAAGCCTATGCGGCTCGCACCTGCGTGATGCCATCTGCGCCCTCAAAACCTGCGTGCCTCCCTTCCTTGGTTTTCTTCTTTACCTCAGAGTCACATTCTCATTTCTTTTGGATCCAACTCTGAGGGGGGACTTTTGTTTATGCTCCTTTCTGTCACACATCTAAACGAATAAAAGGGAAATAACTTAACACAAGGTGATTCATCCTTTGAAGAAACATCAAAAATTGACCAAGGCATGAACAAATATTTGTTTTCACTTAAGTCGGGCATGTTTCATCATGGCCACACAGGTATACTTTCATGCCTCATATAGGTCGTGCAGGTGACTTGTGCACCGTAAGTTATTTTTCCCCAAGGTCTTCAAAGGCCTATAAATACCCCTTGTGGGCCCCCCATTCAGAGACGAAAAAATCCAGAAACTCATATTTGATCTCTCAGTGCCCTAGTCTCTTCTCAAATCCTTTTGAAAACTTCTAAGGTAATTTCTTACATAGAAAGGATGATCTAGAGAGAGGGAACAAGGACTAAGTGTTTAAATTCACCAACACATGTTTGCCTAAGTGTCTAACCCAGAAGGTAATAAAAGACACTTCTGTGCCGCCTGATCCCTTCAATAAAACTTGCACGCCACTCATTTAAAAGTCTTTAGGGATAATACTAATGGATTGAACCAAGCCTCGCCCAAGTATTACCCCATGAGTTGACCATCGCTCAGGTACCCATGTGTCGCACAGGTATACCTGCATGACCAGGACATGGGCGCCCACAAAGGAAATGTGTGCCTCTCTCCTTATGGGTGCATCTCCTGCCTATTCACCTCTCCTTTTAATGATTTAGTCTTCAAGACAGTCTTCAAAGCCATTTAGGGCATGTTTCCTTGATTGGCTTCCTTATCTGAAAGGAATTTTGTAGAACATCTCTCATAACATAGTGATTTATATATCTTTATATCACTTAATTGAGATATTTCATTCATTAAACCTCATCCTTTAGGATGAGAGGATCTTTAACATGGGCATCCTTATTAGGAATAAGCCACAGTCATAATTTCTCATAACCAGTCTTAATTTCTTTTGATTTGGGAAACCTCCTTATGAATAAATCCCCAAGTCCACGAATAATTTGGGCATCTTCCTCGGTAGTAAGCCCCATTTTAGAGTATCCAAATCTCCATAAAGCACATATACCTTTATGGAACTTGTTATCGGGTTTCTTCTCTGAAGTAAATCCCAATCCTCATCTATTTGGGAAATCATACATACATAAGCCCCACCTTATTTCTTATGATTGCATCTTTCATGGAACAATTGTCTGGTTTTACCAATACCTCTTGTTTCTCACACCTAGGATGACTCACGTGAGATTAGAGTGTAAAAGTAATTGTGACATATTTCTTTGAGCCATCAATATTGTATAAACCTCATACTTCTTTACGCGAACTACGTGGGTTCTGATTCCATATCTAAAACAAGGACACATAGGTAGCCCATATGTGGGTATGATCCCAACTCTGAAATAATCTATTCCCTTATGAATGACAATAAACTTCAAGTGCCTTGCTGAGTGGCTTTAATCCCAGTATGGTTATCGTAATGACCAAGATTTTTCTATATAATGTGTTGAATGATACCATTGACAAAAAATCGCTAACAAATACAGATAATTCTCGGTCGATGAAGAACCTAGAATACTTATAAAAGATTCTCTACGTCTCATAAATATTAGTCATTGATTGTTAAATCTAATGGAAATATCATTTTTATACTTGGTAATTTAATAAGGATTCACGAACATAACTTAAATCTATAAAGAGAGTCCCAGAGTAGACAATAATTCCCCTTAAAAAGGTTCGATGAACCTGACCTCCCATCCTCTAGACCAATGAGTATTCTAAAGCCTCATTAGTTCACAACTAATGAGAACCTACCTTTGGATAGTAGGTCCCAATGGATATAGAATCATTGGATGTTTCGGGTTCTACGAATAAACCCGTTAGAAACCGATTGAAATGTTTGAACCATAAACAAACAAGGTAATCCCGAATTCTAGAGGAAACAATGTTATAAGCACTTATTTAACTTCAGTGGTACTTAGGAGAATAATTTGGAACTCATGGAGTTCTCTTATAATAATAGATATTATGAATTGATCCAAATAGATCCTTTTGTGGATTTATATGGAAGTTCATTTTATTCTCCTTTATTTTTTTAAAATTCGGGTGATTTGGTACTTGTTTCACCTAGTCTCATAAAAGAGATGTATTAGAATGTCCATTTTATTATAAAGTGGTTGGTAATAAAGAATATTAGGTCTAAATATTATGCTATCTAGTTGAGACACCCTCCATAGTTTGAGGATGGTCATAAGGTTTTTCTTCCGGTGTCACCTAAGTTGGAGAAATGCTATGTCTACAATTAGAAAAATCTAGAACCTAGGTTCATAGATCCATTTTAGGTAGTTGATAGGGTTAGTCTAGTGACATTATGAATATCTCTACTATAGTGCTATAGTTCCACAAACGATGTGTTTCTTGTTTCATTGCTTCATAGATATCACCCAAACCTTTCACATGTTATAGATGTTGATGATTTTTTTCATGATTCCAATGTGTCTTTTAAGGATAATCTAATTTAAATCTTAGAATTTATTGATATGAATCTCTAAAGAAATATTGTTCCCCTTGTGTGTGTGTAGTGTTAGTATGGGTGTGTATATGAAGTGACCTAGGAGAAGAATTCAGATATGTGGGCATAGTGTCCTATCTTGTTCACCGATAACCCATAGTGATGCATGTGAGTAATACTGAGGACTGAGTTGTTATATGGTGGGGAGGTTGTAATATCCATTATTTCTCTATGTAATTTCTTTTTCTATGTTTTTTGTAAATAATATTTTGTATACAATCATTCTTTCTTTGTTAAATGGGGTTTTTTGAGGACATTGAGTGCTCGAAGGAGTCGAGAAAATAGAAGTCTAGAGGTCGAATGTTGTAATGGAGATGTTTCAATTCCATTGGATCATTGGAGTTTTCCACTAGATAGATGGTGGGATGGAATTTATACTTATAATACAATAGGAGTCCCCCCCAAATAGCTAGTGATACCCACCGACTAGTCGGTAGAGCATTGAGAGAATGTGTCTCATATATGACACCCACTGGCCAATCGATGCAGTTTTTAGTCATGAAACCACACTGGCTGACACCAATGGATATAAAATGGATCCACGTGATTATAGATTAGTAAGAGTCAGAATCATATTTTCTACACTATTAAACACTATTTATTCCATCTAATCCTTAGTTCAAACCCTAACTTAGGATTTTCTATTACAAAGGATCCTCTAAGGAACATTTGGCTTCTCTAATTCCTTATCTTGTCTCTTTTCCAAAGTCTGACCCAAACAACTTGTGTCTATATGTTTCTTTTTGTTTTGGTGATTTCCATTTTCACATGGTTCTACTCATTCCATCCTTGATTTGGGGGATCTATCACTATTCAATGGGGGTCTTGGTGTTTCATGTTGATCCAGATGCTTGATCACTAGTCTCTTCTTCTCTTCTCTTAATGTAGGTGGACTAAAACATCCCCTTAAGGCCAAATTTTTCTTCTAATAATGTGAAACATGTATGATATCCTTGTAATTCCATGAACATGACCATTCATAATTTGACTTCTTTTAATCATTCATGCATTGACCTTCCAAATATCTCATTGGTTCTGATAATGATTAATACCTAAACTAGTAGCCACCTAAGCGATGTGCCTAACCATGAATTCAGGTTGGAACATTGAATATATAAACATAGATCCATAATTTTAATATGAAAGTTTTTACAAAATGTATAAACGTTTGAATTGGCATAATATGGAATTTTGTGTAATTGGATTGACAAAGAATCACTTGGATGGTAAATGATAAATTGGAATCAATTATAATTGTTATGATGAAATGATGGTATATAAATATAATAAACAATAAATAGTTACTTAAATTAAATGTTATGTGAATTTGAACAAAATTAGTAATTGGTAGTTGAGCATGAGCGATCTGTAAATGGGTAAATAGAATAATGGAATAAATGGAATAATAATTAGTAATTTGACTTAATTACGCAGTATGGATTATGTTAACATGTGTACCATGTTTGGTATATTGTAATGCATTGTATCTTATGGAATTTTATATTCAATTGTTAAATTATCTTTATCATGGTAATTCACATAGTGTTTGATGTCCTTCGAGTATGTAAATATCCATTGAATGGGAATTAACATTGGATCCATTGAAACATTTTTCCTTGGAATAGTCATACACCTTGGGATCATATAAGTGTATCTAGCATGGGAATTTACATAGATTATGTTATGAAATTTTTATTTGATTCTTGAAGGTGTGATACATGGTTTTTTAATGCATGAGGGTGAGATTCATGTTTACTTGATACCTGAGGGTGAGATATGTTCTTACTTGATACATGGAATGTATGATTGGTCCTTCAAATTTGAATCTATTTGGACTCAGTAAAGTTACAGATAGAGATATTTTGGAATTAGATTTAGAAGGGTTGGATGGACTCGAGTGTTAACCTAATTCTCAAGGGTCAGAAGTTTTATTGGAAATTCATGATTAATTTATGAACTAATTCCCATATTTATCATATTATTTCATGAAATATTATTAATAATTTATTTATTTAAGCACCATTGGTGTAGGACTACTGATTTTTACTAACATTATATTTAGTCTAATGTTTGGTACCCAGATGGATTTCCTTGATATAGGTCTAGATGTAACATCCCAGTTCCGGAAGCCACCTAGAGGCTCCCCGTACCCAGTTGGTCACATGACCTCAAGCGCATTTTACTAAATTCAAGAAGCTTCCAACTAGTAGTGACGGCCTTGAGTGTGATAGTGGGGAAACTATACCCTCCTTGGAAGAGTACACAGTGAATGTAAACAAATACATATAAGAGCAGAAGCAGTGATAATGACATACAACAGTAACGACAAAAAACTGAAAGTATAAACTGGAGAACATATATAAAGTGATGCATGATACATAGGTCTAGGAAAACAACCAAAAAATTCACAATGCTGTAATACAATAGTGCTAAACCAAAGTGCAAAATAAAGCAGATAAACTCATCAGCATCGCAAGCCATAGCATGGACCCATGCTCTCCAGCTCCACATAAAATCAAGTACCTGAAGCAGAAGGGCGCTTTTCCTTATCTATAACTGCAATAATATAATCTGTTTGGGCCCAAAAGCATGTTCCGAATAGGGTGTGAGACTAAATCATAGTAGGAAACCACCCAAATATCTGTTCCTAATAGTCAGTGAATATATGGCAGGTAAAAGTAAATAAAATTGTAAACATGGAAGTGATCAGCAGTAACAACCACAGTTTCAAAGTAGTTAATCAAACACAGTAACCCTCTAGGATGTGAACATAACCTATCCACTCTGGTTCTATTATATATAAAGACGCTCTGAGGAAGTGCTCGCAGTCAATTCCCCTTATAGTCAAAGGTAAAGCAAGACACTCTAAGGAAGATCACATAGTTAATTCCCCGTATAGTCTAACGTTGTCAAGGACTCTCTGAGGAAGCTCACATGGTCAATTCCCCATATATCCCCAAGGTCTAGGACTCTCTGGGTAATCTCACTCAATCAATTCCCATTATAGCCCAGGTCATTCAATTAAAAGAAGGACTCTTTGAGGAAGCTCACACTATCAATTCCTCTTATAGTCTAAGGCAATTAAGGAATCTCTGAGGAAGATCACTCAGTCAATTCCCCTTATATCCCCAAGTGGTCCTAGGCTCTCTAAGGAATCTCACTCGGTCAATCCCCCTTATAGCCTAATGTTCTGAAAGACTCTCTTAGGAAGCTCACTCCGCCAATTCCCTTTATAGTCTACTAAACCAGGTTCTCACGGCCATGTGTTGGTCAACGAGCATAGTAGTACAATATGGCCAAAGTAACCCTACAGAACTACTTGGCTAAACAGTATACAACATATCACGCATATCAGAATACAATCTCTCCATCCTACAGCAATAGGCATGGAAAACAGGCAAAGCATCCAAACTGGCTAAACAGGACCAAACCGTCCTAAATAGAACATGCAAGGGAAATACATCCAAAGCATTGAAATCAACCCTATTCATATCCAAATTACCTCTACACAAGCATAAAATCAACGAAGGAAATGAACAGAGGTCAAATGGTAAACATGCAATACCTCGTTCAATGGTATTGGTGGAAGTTTCACATAATACCCAAAGACATTGAACAAGAAGGAACAAACCACCAACCTCGGGGTTAGGATATTGCTATATGTGAACATCAAATCTTGAATATCCTTAAAATTCTGTAGATCTAAGAAAACGTGTAAAACGTTCAACCCTCGATATCTCTCGAGAGAAGAGAAATCACGAAATGAGGCTCAAGAAGAAGAGAGAAATCACCGATGTGATTCTAACGCAACAAATAGTGTTCGATTTGGAGGATGGACAGAGGCTTGGGGTTCATCAATGATGTGTGGCTGTACGGAGCTCTTGGTTGAACTGGACCTAAAAGAAGACAATTCTGGTGATTAGACGTGACCTCGGTGCATTTAATGAAACAAAAAAATTACAAGGCATGTACTTTTGATGTACACAGCATTTACTATCCTTTTAGGTACTCCACATTAAGTGGACTCCATGTCACTCCCAAACTACCATGTGTGTGTCTACTACACGGCCAGCACATAGCCTCCTGCAGCAAGGAAGTACACGGTGTGTGCTCATAATATACACGACATGTAATTAGAAAATTTTCAGAATTCCCTTTTTCCTCAAAAATGACCTAAAAAGGAAAACCATACCTGAAAATATTATCCATGTTCTTACAAACCCCCCCCCCCCACATAATGAAATTAATATCCAAATTTCCCTAGCATGGAATAGAAGAAGAAACGTCGAACAGCTCTTTCCACATAGCTCGTACATCGGCATGCCTCTCCCGTGTCTCGTCCCGCACCATCACGTGCTGTAGTAGCACTCGTACCAGAGAAAAAGATCGACCATGGAGAATCCTGGTACTTTGATCCACAATCTGGATAGGATTCTCCTCAAACAACTGATCCACTTCGAGCTCATCCTCCCTGGGTTGAAAGACATGAGATGGATCTGAGAAGATGTGTCAAATCTGAGAAATGTGGAAGACATCATGCATTGATCGGTACCTCTGAGAAAAATGAAACTGATAGGCAACCGACCCAACTCTCTCCAACACCTCTAATGGCCTGACGTAACTCAGCAAAAGCTTACTATATCTCCTAATCCTCTTGTGTCCCAACCTTAGTGTGAAACACATGGAAACCTAATCCCCGACCATGAACTCTAGAGTTCATCTTTTCTGATCAACATAAGACTTCTATCGAGACGGTGTAGTGGCCATACTCTTATGAATCAATGCTATCTAATATGTGGTCTCCTGGACATGATGAGGTCCCAGCAGAAATGCCTCTTCTACCTCCATCCAACATAAGGGTGATCGGCATGGCCTACCGTACAGAGCCTCACAAGGTTCCATCTGAATAGTTTCATGAAAACTATTGTTGTAGGAAAACTACACAATAGGTATATGCTTCTCCCAAGAACCTCCAAAATCTAGAATGAATTCTTGGACCATATCCTCATGCACCTGAGTCGTACACTCAAAATGAACATCTTTCTGAGGATGGAATATTGTGCTGAAAAGAACATGTGTACCCAAAGCCTTCTAAACCCCCTTTCAGACCTGATAAGTAAACCATGCATTCCTATCTAAAATTATTGAGTATGTAACTCCATGAATACTTACAATCTCATAGATGTACAACCATCCAAACTCATCATCACTGAATGACATCTTGATCGGAAAGAAGTGATCAACCTTTGTGAGTCTGTCAATGACAGCCCATGCTGCATCATTCCCACGAGGAGACCTCGAAAAACCGGTCATGAATTCCATTGCAAAATCATTCCACTTACAATCGGAAATGGGTAACTACTGTAAGATCCCTGCTAGCTGTTGATCCTCCACATTAACCTGCTGACAAGGGGAAAACCTCATAACGAAACCAGAAATATCCCTCTTCATACCTGGCCACCAATACTGATGGTGTAGATCAGGATACATCTTGGTGATGCCTGGATGAACTACCCAAATTGAGGAATGAACGTCCTACATCAGCTCCTCACGTATGTCTGTTGGCACCCATACGCACCCCTGGAAATACAAAATCTCATCTTTGCCTATGGTTTCTCGAGGAATAGGGTCCCCTTCTGATGCACTCTCCATAAGGACTAGGCCTTCAGAATCTGATAGCTACCTCATCCGAACTCGATCAAGAAGAGTAGAGGTAACAGCTAAAAAAGATAGAAAAGTCTTCCCCTATTTGTCATGCACCTTAAAATGACTCTCATAGAAATGAGTCATAAGCTGCCACTAACTGTTGGCCTCCTGAACTGCATGTATCTGAGTCATCTTGCTCAACGCATCAGCCACTATGTTTCCCTTCCCATGCGTGTAGGAAAGTTCCAAGTCAAAGGATTGTCGGCACTCGACCCACCTCCATGTCTTAAATTAAGATCATGATAAATGAAGATGTACTTTACACATTTGTGGTCATTGAAACCCACAAAATCCTCTCCTAGAAGATAATGTCTCTAGTAGCGTACTGCATGAACAACAGCTGCCAACTCCAAATCATGCGTCAGGTAATCCCTCTCATTAAGCCTCAACTGCTAAGACATCTATACAATGACTCTATCTCCCTGCAAAAGAACAGTTCCCAGCCGGATACATGATGAATCATAGTAAACAATATATCTTTTTCCCAGCTCTAGAATGACTAGTATTGGTGTTGAAATCAACCTCCCATTCATCGCCTAAAAGGCTAACTCACAATAATCTGACCATAAGAACTTCACACCCTTCTTAGTCAGATCTGTCAGGGGTTCTACTAAGCGTGAAAAGTCTGGTATAAAAAATATATAGTATCCATCCAGCCCTAGAAAACTCTGCTCCTCAAAGATGTTCTTCGGTGGCCCCCAGGAAACTAAGACTCTCACATTCTATAGGTCTACTGATACTACTGCCTCTAAGTTAACATAACCTAGGAAGTGAATCTGATCCTTCCACAAGTGGCACTTTGAGAGCATAACATATAACTGATCCTCCCTCAGTGTACTCAATATGATCTCAAGATGGGATTCATGGTCGTGTCGAGTGTGAGAGTACACCAAGATATCATCCATGCAAACAACCAAGAAGGAATCCAATTATGGATGAAACACTCAGTTCATCAGTGCCATAAAAACTGCATGCGCGTTTGTGAGACCGAATGGCATAACCATATACTCGTATAGACCATACCTGCTCTGAAAGACTGTAAGGGTTATATCTGATGGTCTTACATGAAACTGATGATAATCGGACATCAAGTTAATCTTCAAGAACACCTGGGCTCCTTGAAGTTAGTCAAAGAGATCATCCATCCTCAGCAAGGGATACTAGTTCTTGACTGTCAACTGGTTCATCTTTTGATCATCCACACAAATCCTGAGAGTGTTGTCTACCTTCATTACAAATAGGACAGTCGAACCCCAAGGAGAAGTACTGTTTTGGTTGAAACTCTTTGCCTGTAACTCCTCCAACTATTTATGGAGATCCTGCAACTCTAGTGTAGCCATCCTATAAGGAGGAATGGACACGGGTGCCACTCCTAACAGAAGCTCAATCAGGAAGTCTACCTCACGCTCTAGAGGCAATCCTGAAAATTAATTTGGAAATATAACTCTAAACTGATCCACCACTAGAGAAGAAGCTAACTATTAAGTCCCCTGGTCATCCAGATATAGACTAGAAATATGGGATGTAACTCCTCCCAACCAATGATGTTCTGGACCCGCTCTGCTCGCCTGGACAACCCGTTATCCCTTATGAAGAAAAGATCCACCCTCTAGTGATATGAAACTCACCCTACAGTTATAACAGTCGATGAATGCCTGAAAGGGAACTAGCCAGTCCATTCTGAGAATGACATCATAGCCTATCATCTATAGGACATAGAGGTCACATAAGAAGTGACACCCACCACCCTCTAGAAGGAACTCCTTGCACTGACGTACACTAGCGGTTCTAGTCCCCAACAGTGTGTCTAGCATAAAAATATCACCAGAAGAAGAGATACAGAGCCCAAGTCTCTCCTCAAAAGCAACAAATATAAATCTATGGGAAGCCCCTATATTGAAAATATTAGAATCTAAAACTGATGATACTAAGATCGTACCTCGAACTATGGAGGGCCTTGGATCGTTCTCCTGCTGGGTCTGCTCTACTACAAAAGTTTGGCCTGTGCCACAACCCTGTGACCCTGCCTAACCACTTTGAAGTGATCCAGCTAGTTGTCACTGAAGAACCGATGACTAACTACCACGGCCATGACTTCCACCTCGGCCTGAACGACTGAAATAACTCCAGTTCCCAGACTGTTGAAAAACTGGTGGCACTGCTCTTGAATGAGAATTCATAGAACAACCCTTGTCACCTTCTTCTGGTGATAGGAACTGACAAATGTGTTGATGGTGACACAACCTTCCACAAGATATACACTCTACTAGGTCTCTCGGGCAACATAGACATGTATGTCCGCTTCTCCCACACTGGTAGCACACCACCTGGCTACCAAAAGACGCATCCCGCCTAATCTAATTTTCTCATACAGTCTCCCTATGGCACTTCCTGTTATCAGATGGCAGAGCACTAACTCTGGATGCCGAACCGCCCTGGCTCACAGCTCCAGAATCCCTCAGATTGTGCTCTGTGATCAGTGCATGGTTGATGATAGAAGATATCAAAGTCAACCTGAAGATGTTCACCCGAGATCAGATGTCTTACCTTAGACCATCCTCAAACATTCGTGAAAGGAAAAACTCATCACCTCCTGGAATAAGTGTGAAACACTATAGCTCTGTGATGTGTGAGGAATACTCCATTACAGAAAGAGTGTCCGACTCCAGACTCATGAACTCTCGGGCTCGATCGGCCCTCAAGGACTCCCAAAGGAAATAATTGTAGAAGATGTGCCAAAAAGCATCCCAAGCCATACTTTGCTGATGTCCAACCTGTGAGATCACATCCCACCTCCTCTTGGTGGAGTCTCGGATAATGTAGGTAGCGAGCTTCACCCTCTTCTCTGGAGGAATCTCTATATGCTCGAAAATCATCAGCGTGGCTTCTAGCCATGACTCTGCAGCCTGAGGTCCTCCATCCCCTGAGAAAGTGGGAGGATGCTGCTGCTGAAATACCCGTGTCAAATCAACCATCGATGAGGTAGGAGGTGGCGCTCCCTGAAAGGTCTGCATCATCCTAAAAAATCCCTCCCTGAACTATGCATCATCACCTATGTCAGTTACAATGGCTAGTGCGAATGCTGGAACAACTGGAGGATCTGCAGGTAGTCCCTGATCGTCCATGTCTAGTGTTTGATCACCGCATGACAACTAGCAAACAACCGGAGGATGTCTTGGTGGTATGGCTCTGAAAGGACAAGTGCAAACCATAGATCAAGATTATCAAGGACTGAAAACAAGGATTGTAAGGAGGTAATAGTATAAATACAACACTCACGTTTTACAGTACATGACTACATGACTGGTACATTTCCTACACTGCGTGTTCCCTTAAGTCATTTACATGGGCATGTACTCATACCTAAAGTGGTCATGTATCACCCCAAACACACGGCGTGTTGTCCTGACACACGATGTGTACATGAATAATCTTCCCCTTCCTGAGTCCTTCAACACGGTTAAGAAACACGACTCTCCTAAGATAATACTACACGACGTGTTCAAGGTAGACACTCCGTGTACTAGACAAGCTTTACCTGGCCCATATTGTTTGTGGGACGAACAGACACACGGCTCACACTACACAACGTGTTCCGAATGGACACAGTGTGTACGTAAAAGGATAACACTGACCTGTGTTTTTCATGACACAGACGGGTATCTAGGATAGACTACACGGTGTGTTCAATTCTGACACGGCGTGTATTGCTTAAGGTTTTATCTATCTGTGTTTCTAGTTACACGGGCAGAAATAAGGTCAACACTAAACGACGTGTTCGACTGGTACACGACATGTTCCCACCAGACTTTCCCCATCCCATGTCTCTTCCCACATGGCCTATGAAATTGTTAGAGACTACACAACATGTAGTTAAGAAAAATAGTTTCTTGCCGAACATAAGAACACATGGCATGTACATAACACTACATGGGGTGTATTCAGGGTTTTTCCAGATAGTAAGCCTCATAAACTACTCCGGATCCCAGAAAAACACTGCAAAAAGTATTGAAAGTTCCAAATTTCAATCCGTGAGGGCCCATACTCATTGCGAATCAAATTTCGGAATCTAGTAAAAATTATAACATGGAAAACAAAGTAGTGATCCACCAAATTTCAGTCCATGAGGGCCCATAACACCTCAATAACCAAATCTTAGAATCCAATCAAGAAAATCTCTACAAAAAATAATAACCTATCAAACAACAGGTATTTTTATCAAGGAAATTATCACAACAGCAAGAATATTTTACACTGCATCTATCACCACAACATGCAATCACCAATGCATCATAGATGGTATGGCAAAAATGAATGACATGTGATTTCTAGAAAGTGCCTATATGATTCATGAGATGGAATACCCGCATCTCGTTAGGTTGAAACAGAAATAGAACCTCAATAATATGAAAAAAAAACATCACAAAACATGTTAATCACTCAAGGTGAATTCAAATCCGCTGTAATAATTTCAAAACCATAAAAATTGTAATTAACGAGGTAGATTGGATTTTCTCTGTACACGGGTTAGCTATTCTTGGTCATAGCTTAATACCAAGTACCCAGTCCGTTCGATCCCTAGATAATGGCTCCAAATAGTATGTCAAGAAAAAATAAAATTATGATACCACTTTTTAACATCCCATTTCCGAAAACCACCCAGAGGCGCCCCGTACCCAGTTGGTCACCTGACCTCAAGCGCATTTCCACGAATGCCAGAGGCTACCGACTAGCAACGAGGGCCTTGGGTGTGATAGTGGGGAAACTATACCCTTCTTGGCAGAGTAAACAATGGATGTAAACAAATACATACAATAGTGGAAGTAGTAATAATGACATATAGAAGTAATAGTGGAAAATTAAAAGTATAAAATGGAGAACATATTTAAAATGATGCATGATAAATATTTCTAGGAAAATAGCCAAAAAAGTCATAATGTTGGAATACAACAATGATAAACCAAAGTTCAAAAGAAATCAGATAAACTCCTCATCATTGCAATCCATAGCTTGGGCCCATGCTATCAAGATCCACATAAAATCAAGTAGTTGAAGTAGAAGGGAGCAATCCCTTATCTATACCTCCAACAATATTATTTTTTTTTCCAAAAGAATAGCCCAAATAGGGTGTGAGACTAAATCCTAGTAGGCAACCACCTGATGATCTGTGCCTAATAGTCAGTGAATATATGGGAGGAAAAAGTACAGAAAACAGTAAACATGAAACTGCTCAGTAGTAACAATCCTCAGTTTCAAAGCAGCTAATCAAACACAGTTACCCTCTATAAAGTGCACACAACCTATCACCTCTAGTTTAGTAATATATAAATACTCTCTGAGCAAGAGATAACAATCAATTTCCATTATAGTCAAAGGTAAAGCCAGACTCTCTAAGGAGGCTCACATAATCAATTCCCCTTATAGTATATGGTATTTAAGGACTCTCTGAAGAAGCTCACATGGTCAATTCCCAATATAGCCCCATGGTATATGCCTCTCTGAGGAAGCTCACTCTGTCAATTCCCCTTATAGCTGAAGTCATTCAATTAAAACAAAGACTCTCTGTGGAAGCTCACACGGTTATTTCCCCTTATAGTCTATGGAAATCAAGGACTCTCTGAGGAAGCTCACTAGATCAATTCCCCTTATAGCCTGAACTGGTCCTAAGATCTCTGGGGAAGCTCACTTGATCAATCCCCTTTATAGCCTAATGTTCTCAAAGACTCTCTTAGGAAGCTCACTCAGTCAATTCCCCTTATAGTCTACTACACTAGGTTTTCACGACCCTGTGTAGGTCATTGAGCATAGCATTACAATATGGCAAAAGTAACCCTACTGAACCGATTGGATAAAAATCTACATTATATCAAGGAATTTAGAATACAAACTCTCAATCCTACAACAACAGGCATGGAAAACAGGCAAAGCAACCAAACTAGCTGAACAGGACCATACAGTCTTAAACAGAACTTGCAAGGGCAATAAATCCAAAGCATAGCAATCAACCCTATTAAATCCAAATTACCTCTACAAAAACATAGAAGAATGGCTGGTAATGAACAGAGGTAAAATGGTAAACATGTAATACCCTATTCAAGGGTATTGGTGGAATTTTCACATAATACTCAATGACTTCTAATGGAAAGGCACAAAAAACCTACCTCGTGGTTAGTATGTCGCTATATGTGATCCTCGAAGCATGGATTTCCTTATAACATCATAGATCTAAGAAAAAATATAAAAATATCAACCCATGAGATCTAATGAGCGAAGACAAATCAAGAAACGAGGCTCAAGAAAAAGGGAGAACCCACCGATGTGATTCCAACGCAACCAATGGTGTTCGATTCATAGGATGGATGGAGGCTCGGGGGTTCGTCGAAGATCCCCAGCTGTACAGATCTCTTGGTCAAATGGGACCTAGAAGAAGAGAATTCTGGTGATTAGACGCGACCCCAGTGCGATTAATGGAAAACAAGTTCATGAAATGTACTTTTGAAGTTCATGGTATGTACTCACCATTTCTGTAGTCTGCTTTAAGTGGTTTTTAATTTACTCCCACATGGTTGTGTGTGTGGCTACTAAATGGCCAGCACACGGCCTCCTACGGCAAGGAAGGACACGACACGTACTCATAAAGTACATGTTCTGTGCTTATAAAATTTCTAGAATTTCCTTTTTCCGCAAAAATGAATATAAAAGGGAAAACATACCTGAATAGAAGATCTGGGTTCTTACACTAGAGAAGGGAAATAACCCTCTGCAAGATTGGTTGTCATGTTGGATAGGATTGGAGCATAGAGATGGGAACAATGATGGGGTTGGGTATTGTTTTTTGAACAATTTATTTTATTTGATTTCTTGTTTGACATTCATCATGACATTAAGTATTTCATATGGTATGTCATGATATATTTTATTATATTCGGATTGATTTGGTTTAATCTATTTATCTATAGGTGATATTGTATGTTTGAGTTGTTTATTTTTTCGGATTTTTACATTATTTTGAAGTTTATAGTCACCCCACAATGTTTATTGGACCCTTATTTCTAGTCAAAATTCATTATCATACAAGGAGGTTCACTTGATGTCACATACAAAATGGTCTCAATCACGTGAGGGAGAACATGGACGGAGAAATTACTTTTAATTATTTATTTTGGTGAGGGGATCATTTTGAAAAAAACAAATCAACATGTAGAGAGATTAAACATCATGAGAATATTTCGTTGGATGTGGAATGAGGCTCATTTGGTGGTTTGAGTGCTCAGAGAAGTGATATAGAATATTCAGGGTGACCCGAGGGCTAGAGGTGGCTACAAGACGCATACCATGCTTCAACCCTATGTGTTGTTGTGTAGCAAGGGATGCAACCCTTTTTTATTTTTCATAAATGGAAGAACTTCATTCTATAGACTGAGGGATATTATAGGGTGTTGTCTCCATAGTTTTAAGGGTAAGAGTCTATAGCATAGTAGTAGGGGCTATACATTAGAGAGAGGAGGGGACTATGAGGTCAGCCTAATTTTTTTGGGGCCAGATACAAAAAATCTAAGAAAGCCACACCATATCATGAACCTTTTTGTGGTAAAAATAGAGTATCATTTGATATGGTGTTCTTATTATGAAATTTTTTATGTATCACAAGAATTACAACATCATTTTTTGTGTCATGATCTAAGGGGGAGCCTTTTTTGATCATGGAAACTAGGGAGACGAAGGTCCCCTGTGGGAAATGGGGATCGACTAGATCATGGACCTCTCCGTCACACCTGGACTTCGCATTTCGTCATGTTTTTAATTTCAGCTTTTATCCCATATGTTTTCCTACCATTTTAATAATTGTATGGATGAAATGTTGGCTGAGCCAAATTGAGTTTCGGGCTTTTGCACGGATAAATTATTGTTGGCTTGACAATGCATGATCTATGGGTAAGGCATGGGCAAAGCTGTGTGGCATCACCAGTTTAACGTGAAGCTTACTTGGTGCACGGATAGTTGAAAAACCTAATAAAAATTAAACTATTAAAATTATTTTTGTTATTGTCGTTATTATAATTACCATTGTTATTATTATAATTAATACTTCAATTTAGTTTAGAAATTAACTTATAATGTTATTAACCATTTTATTATTATTGAATTAAGTTGGTAATTTCTATTAAGAACAATAATATTTTTATTATTATTTGTACCCTCAGTAATATTTATATTATCTTTTTTATTTATTTTTGATACTTGTTTAGTTTTCTTAATTTTTCTATTAGATATTTATTTATTTATTTTGTTTTTCCCTTTTTTATCCTTTATATTTATTCTATCCCTCACACTCTCTCCTTCATGCGGGGTTGTAGCTCTCTCCCTTGGTTTGCGCAGCCTTGACCCCTCGGCATTTCCCTTATTCTCCATCCCAATACTGTTACCATTCCTCCTCGTTCAGCCATCTGGAGATGTCATGCCTCCTCAATCCAAGAGACCACTAGCTAGTATCTCCCCTCTTTGTTGCCTCACACCCGGCTGCGACCGCCCCTCCTTTATTCATCACACCTCATGAAGACCACCCCTCCTTTCTACCTCACACATTCTCGTGACTTCCCCCTCCCTGCTTCCCCACACCCATCGGCAATGCCCTACTATGCATAGCCTTTCACTGAATTAGCCTCATGACAAAGCAAACCCTACTACCTCAGCCTACCCTCGTCGATCCAAAACCCCCGCTCGCAAGTAGCCCTGTCGAACCCTAGGCACAACGGATCTTCCTCGGTCAGATCACACACTGAAGACCCTCCCTCTCCCATATTCATCAGGACATGCACCACCTCTTGGTTTGGATGAAGACCTACTTTCACCTTCCTTTGTTCGGCCTAATCATCGGCAGCCTCTCCCTTTATTATTCTGGTTCCATGCAAACCCTGATAGCCTCCACTGACCCCGAGACGACCCATCGGCCCCCTCACTGTAAGTGCAGAGTACCTTGTTGTTCATCCTTTTATTATATTGGCGGTGTTTTGGTTAGGTTATAGATTCTGATTGGTTCATTTTTATACAATTATGTATTGTTTTGTTTTATGGTGTATTTTTGAGCTTCTTGTGGTGCGTGTGGCGTGCAGGGAACGTTGTGAATTGATTCTTGAAACTTGGTAAACCATGGTAGGTGATTTTGGAAAAAAAAATTAACTAATGATCATTTTCCTCTTTGTTTTTTTAATTTATCAAAATTTTCAGTTAGTTTTCATAATGAAATATTATTTTTGATTGTGTTTTATTGTGAATTTAATTTTTTAGAGGTGATCCAATGTTATGTGATTCCATTTTGATTTTGAAAACCCACCTTGATATGTTTATAATTGTTTTGTAAACTATGTTGTGAGTCTGTTAAATATTTGGTATGATGCTGTTTATGTTTTTTTGTGGTTTCGAAATATGTTTTTTCTCGAAAAGTGTTTTGACTTAACTTTTTTCCTTAAAAATTTTGCAACATGTTTGGAAACTACTTAATAATTTTTCTTAGTGGTTTTCTTTACTATAAAAATTGTCTTCTTAAACTATCCACCTGGTGTAATTTAATGCACAAGCAGCGCAGATTATGTTCTAAAAGGTTTTCATTGTACATGTGGTTTTAAAAGAAGTTATCAGTGTGAAAATAGTGTGTTATGGTGTGTATGCACCTATTTTGGTCTGAATGTGTTAATATGACATGTGATGTGAACTTGGAATTAAAATGATCACAAAGAGGGAAGCCTGGGGTATTAGGTGGGGGGACTATGTCTAGTGGGCTAGTGTTTCAGAGGTGGCTTGGCCCGATTTCACTGGAAGTATTGACGATTACTACACTATAGAACATATGAATGATTTAGGGTCATGGTTTTTAAGCCACATTTTCTATGGGTTATGTTTTCAAAGACACCAGTTTTGAAGGTCAGGGTTTCTAAGCCACATTTCATCGAGACATGATGTTCTAGGGCCCCACTTGTTACTAATACCCATAATGACTCTCCCATCTTTTGGTGCACTCTTTTACATTTTTCCCACCAATGATACATGATATGTCCCATGAGATACTACACATGCATGTGTATTTCTGTTTAAATCTTCTTTTCTTCAAAGTTGTTTCATGAGAACTATTTTTATTCAAGTTGTTCAAGAATATCATTCTTTCCATTATTTTGTATTGAAAATTTATTTGTCTTTTAATTCATCTGTGTGGAATCTTTTTTCTTTGGTGGCATCCAACTTGGAAATTGCTGACACCCTACAAACACCCTTGGGTGTAAGTAGATTCTGTAATGTACGATGAAAGTAATGGTATGGTTTTTGGAAGTGGTGGTTCAGGTTTTTAGTTGACTACATGGTGCGGCATTGGGGTGATAGATTGAGGGTGGTTTCCTCTCACTAGGTGGAGGTTACTGTATTGGTTTTCGGTCACACTACCAAGTGGTAGCTCTTGTTTGGTTTTCAGTTTAAACATGAAACTCAATGTTTGGATTTTGGTTAATGGAATTTTTGGTTGTGACATTAAACTTCGGTATATTATATATTTTTGGTTGAATTATTTACATTCTTTATTAAAGTAAATCATTCCAATGTTTTATTCTGATACCCGGGCACTTGTGCCACCTAGTGGGAATCGGGAACGCCTTTCGGCCCATTCTGTGGTCTGGGTCGTGCGCTGGTTGGATGGAGACCCAATTTGGTTTGTGACAAAATGGTATCAAAGGAGGTTTTTATTTTTCAGTTATTTTATTTGGGACTAGTCTGGTTAGATAGAATCTAGGATATTCAAGTGTCAGTGTTTTGGTGGCGAGTAGGGTTTCTGACCATTACACATCATGACAGACCTCGAGTCTCCATGGGATGTCAGGATACATTCTTGAATTCTATTCCAGGTGGGACCTGCAGGATTCAGGCTGTGTGTGGACATCAGGTGAGGAAGAAGTGGATTGGAAATGATGTTAGTTTTTAATGTTTTTTTTCTGATGATTATTTCCCCTGTTGAAATTATATTTCTTTATTTAGACATGTTGTATTAATTATGTTCTTTTTGTGACTATTGTTCCTTGCATCATGATGCCTCTCCTGAGAGTTTACACGCACCATTGGGCGGAATCTGGAGAGAGTTCTCCCTTTCCGCTTGATCATAGATTATTAGAACCCATGGTCCAAGCTATTCATGCTTTAGGATAAGGGTTGACTCCTACTCCCACTCATATTCTAGCTAGAGGAGATGGGTCTAGCTCTAAGAAGGATAGAGTTTAGTAGTTTCTGAATAATAAACCTCTTTAATTTTGAGGTAGTTCAGAACCTCAAGGGGAAAAGGAATGGATTGAAAATATATAGTATATGTTCGAGTTCCATGACATGCCGAGGAGGTTAGGGTATAGTGTGCCTCATTTCAGCTGGAGTGTTCAAGTCACAAGTGGTGGGAATCAGTGCTTCAGGCTGGGAAGCTTGAGCATAAGAGTTGGGAGGATTTAAAGGCTTTCTTTAACAAGAAATATTTTCCTAAGTTCCTTGAATATTCCAGATCTTGGGAGTTCAAGGATCTTTCAAGATGCGATCAGACAGTGATGGTGTATGCAAACTCCTTTGCTAAGATAGTGTGGTATGCACCTGAGATTTTGTCAAATGATTCTTGGAAGGATTGAATGATTGAGAAGGGGCTTTGACCAGAAAATTACTCTCGTGTTTTCTTGTTCAATATGATAACTTATGCTAAGGTTGTCGATCTTTATTTCATGATCGAGATTGATTAGAGAGGAATGTTAGAGTATCTTGGAGTAATGTCAGCTTTTGGCAGTGGTAGATCATCTGAGAAGAAGAGGAAGTGTTATGAGCAAGAGAATAAGGTGGGTGGCAACTCAGGCCATCCTTTCATGTTGAAATCATCTATTTCTTTTCATAAAAGGTACATTGAGTGTCATCGGAGCATAGGGGTAGGGAACATCTGACCTGCATTTCCATACCCTCCCAGGACTTTCCATGGGTGTGGTGTTGGAGGACATCTATAGTGATTTTGCAGGACTGTACGCCCTTACCATAGTGGGACTGGATCTGTGGCTTCCATAAGAGTACCAGTTCAGTCCGAGCTGACGAGGCTAATTGGATCTCAGTTTGGTGGTCCTGGTTTTAGAACCAAATCATCTTCGGGGCAGAGCGAGATCAAGGCAGAGCCTCATGTGAGTGGTCATTCTCAGGTAGGGACTAGGCATCTAAACATTGTGGATCAGGCACCAATGGGATCTAAAATAGGACCTTCGACAGTTCGATGTACCATTATGATTACATCTTCTATACTTATATTTTTATTTGATAATGTTACTTCTATTTCCTTTAGATCTCCCTTTCTTTTGAACCTAATGAACCTACCAGCTGAACTTTTATCTTCTTCCATAGAGTTGTTAATACCATTTGGGAAAACGTGGGAGAAAGGGCTTAGGTTTTTTCGTTAACACTCTCTGATTTTGGAGTCAAGATGTAGTGGGATTTCTTGGTCCTAGATATGACCAGTTTGATGTGATCCTCAACATGGACTGGATGGTGTACATCAAAGCGCATATTAACTACTCTCAGTGCCAAGTTAGTTTTATGAAACCTGATGGGAGCCCCTAGGTATATATTGGGGAATGAAACCCTCAGTTAGGTCACACATGACCTCCAATATCTATGTTGGTGAATCATTCTTTTCAGTTATTATCGATCATATTGGAAGACGATAGTGGCGCTTCTTAGAGTAGATTACCTGCTATTGTGGATGAGTTTCCTTAGGTATTCCCAGGTTATTTTTCTGAAATACCCCTAGATTTGGATGTGTAGTTCTCGATTGATATGGTTTCGGGAAGACAACCAATATATCTTCATTCATATCACATGCCCCTCACAGAATTGTGGGAATTAAAGATTCAAATAGACAATTTGGAATCCAATGTATTCATTCACCCAAGCATCTCTCCTTGGTCTGCACCAGTTTTATTTGCGATGAAGGCCAATGGAACCCTACAGTTGTGCATTGATTATCATAATTGAATAAGGCGACCATAAAGAATAAAAACTCATTTCCCCCGAATTGATGATTTGATCGACCAGATGAAGGTGATAAGTGGTTCTCCAAAATTGACATGTGATCTAGTTACCACCATCCCAGGGTGAGAGAAGTAGAAATTCTGAATATGGGTTTCTAGAGTTGGTATGGTCATTTCGAATATCTGGTCATGCCTTTCAGATTGGAAAATACTCCAGCTGTTTTCATTTTACTCATGAATAGGTTGTTCTACCAATATCTTGAGTCATTTGTCCTGGTATTAGTGGATGACATCCTAGTTTGTTCTGGTTTTGAGGAGGAACATGATCATCAGTTGCAGATCATTTTGGGAACTTTGCGGGATCAGAACTTCTATTCCAAACTTTCAAAGTGCACATTCTGTATCATGGAAATGA
The DNA here is from genome assembly GCA_963277665.1 of Viscum album. Taxonomy (NCBI): domain Eukaryota; kingdom Viridiplantae; phylum Streptophyta; class Magnoliopsida; order Santalales; family Viscaceae; genus Viscum; species Viscum album. The sequence continues at coordinate 281,797,183 of OY728153.1, read as the reverse complement.
TGTTTTTAGGGAATGTTGTCTGAAAAAAAAGGTTTATGTGGATCCTAAGATTATTAATACAATGATTTTATTGGAAAAACTGAGGAATTTGTTTGAGATCAAGAGTTTTCTTGGACTAGTAGGTTATTATAGGTGTTTTGTTAGGGATGTCTCATAGCTTGCCTCCTCAATGACGGCACTCACCCAGAAAGGTGTGAAGTATGAATGGATCCCATAGTGAAACGAATCCATTGATGAGTTGGAGTGGAGGTGGACCACTACACCTTTATTGATCTTACCAAAGTCTGGGAAAAGATATGTGGTTTAGTGTGATGCTTCAGGTACAAGCCTTGGGTGTGTACTCATGTAAGATAGTCATGTAGTGGCTTATGGTTCTCACCATCTCTGGCTACAAGAGAAGAATTACAAACTCACCATTAGGTGTTGGAAACAGATACGCATTCCCTGAAGACTTGACATCTCTACCTCTAATGGGAGAAATTTTTTTCTATTCTAACCATAAGATCCTTGCCTACATTTTCTCTCAGAAGGATCTTAACATGAGGAAGCACCTTTGGATTGAGTATCTACAGGGATTTGACATTGACATTGTCTATACCCAGGGAAAGGGTAATGTGGTGAATGAAGTGTTTTATCAAGATGGTACCAGTGCAAGAATTGAGGAAGTATAATGATGAGTGTACTTTGATGGGGCTCTTCACCCAGATGCTCTTGGAGATCAAGGAGCACAACATAGGTGCATTCTTGGCCAGTATTCAGTTGACTCTGGCCCTTAGGGAATAGATTCAGCAAAATGCAACCCAGTGATGAGCTATGTCAGCATTATATGTAGTTTCATCAGGGTGTGGGGACTTCTTTAGAGTGGTATTGGTCTTCTGATGGTATTTTATGCTTCATGGGTTGTGCAGTGGTGTCATTATCCCTACGGAAGGTGGTGATGTAGTATAGAAACCAGTCTTAGTGGTCCGTCTATCCTGGTACTACCCAGATGTATTACGATCTTCATCAGGAGTTCTGGTGTACATGTGTGAGATGGGATGTAGCTGACTTTATATCGGAATTCTAGACATATCAGGAGGCGAAAGAAGAGCATCAGAGACCATCTAGTCTGATCCAGCTGTTACCTATTCTTACCTAGAAGTGGGATGTTGTAACCATGGAATTCATCACCAGATTTCCTCATACACCTAGGTGAAGGAACACTATTTGGGTAGTGATTGACCTTTTTACCATGTTAGCTCACATTAATCTAATCAGAAATACAGTGAAGGTGGATGTGATGGGCCGTTTGTGTGTTCAGGAGTTGGTCAAATATCATGGTGTGCTATCAGTGGTTGTTTCTCAAAAGGACCCATACTTTACCTCTCAGTTTTGGGAAGACCACCTGAAGGCTTTGGGGTCGTAGATTAAGATGGGCACTACATACCACCATTAGATGGATGTCCAAATGAATCAGGGGAATCAGATTTTGGAGGACATGCTTCCCACATGTTTTTTGGATTTTAGAGGTTCATGGGATAACTATTTGGTATTAGTTGAGTTTTCTTATAATAATAGTTACCAATACTCAATTAGAATGTAACCCTTTGAGGCACTTTATGGTCAGCCTAGTCGGTCTCCTTTGTGTCGTGCTGAGGAAGGTGAGACCTTTCTTTTGGGATGGAGCATTGTGTAGGAGATGTCTGAGAAAGTCAAGTTGATTGGAAATAAGTTATTAATAGCTCAATGATTCCACCAATCTTATGTTGATCAGAGGAGTCAAGATCTTGAGTTTTCAGTGGGTCGTCAGGTGTTCTTGAAGGTGCCGCCTCTCTTGGGTCACCGCCTCTTGGGAAAATGGGGGAAGCTAGCGTCGAGGTATGTTGGGCCTTTTGAGATTATAGAGTAGATTGGAATGGTGACATATAGGTTATCTTTTCCTTCTCAGTTGGCATCAATTCATGATGTATTACATGTATCCCAACTGAAAATGTACAATACTGATATGTTATATGTGTTGAATTGGGATGATTTAGAGATAGAGCTTGACTTATCAGTATTTGAGCGGTCAATGTGTGTAGTGGATTCTCAGAAGAGAGTGCATCATGGGAAGTCCATTCCCTTGGTTAGCATTATTTTGTAGATTGGTAATATCAATCATGAGACTTGGGTGTGGAAGTCATGGGTGGATTAGGAGTACACATTTATTTTATCTTATCAGGATACGAATTGACTTTATGAGGGCGGAATGTTTCCAGGGTGGAAAGAATTTTCATACCCAGAATCTTCATTTTGGTATGTTTTAAATTTAATTATTATCTCATCTGTTTATCTACATTTTAAATAATTTTTTTTAAATAAGTGTTGATCAGATATGAGTTTTTCACTTTTTCACTAATAAATGAATGTTGGCATGGCAATTGTGGATGCACAGGTAGGGCACGGGTGGAGCTGTTTGACATTTCCAGTTTAACGTGTGACCATCCCTATGCGAAGATGGTTAAAAAACCTGATAAAAATAAAATTGTTATAATTATTTTTTTTATTTTTTAATTATTATTACAATTATTATTATTATTATAGTTATTACTGAAATTTATTTTCTAACATTAACTTATAACATTATTAACTTTATTATAATTATTGATTTAAGTAGTTAATTTTTATTAACAATAATAATATTTTTATTATTATTTTTTCCCTTAGTAATATATATTATCAATTTTATTTATCATTTTTTAGATTAGTTTTGTTTTTTTAAGGTTTCTATTTGAAATTTTTTTTCTATTTTTTTTTTAACATTTTTTTGTGATTATTTTCTTTCCTTTATTTCTTATCTCCCTCATACTCTATCCCTAATGCGGAACATTAGCTCAATACCCTAGTTCACATAGCCTTAAACCATAGGCACCGCCCCTGTTCTCCTCCCCTTGTCTCTACTTTCCTCCCCGTTCAACCATCCAGCGATGTCCTGCCTCCCCTATCCAGTAGACCACCGACCGACTTTGCCCCTCCATGCTGCCTCACACCTGGTTGCGGCCACCCCTCCATACTTCCTTGCACCTCTCCATAACAAACCCTCCCTACTAATTTTCACCAAGAAGTGAAGCCCTGACCCACACAACCTCTAGTTGGACCAGCCTTGGGCTGATGCTGATCCTACTACCTGACCCCACCCTCGTCGATCTTAAACACTCGTGCGCATGGAGCCTCTTCGAACCCTAGGAAAGTATGCTCTTCCTCGGATGGATCCCACACTGGAAACCTTCCCTCAACCGTGTTAAATAGTCGATGTAGAACCTCTTGGGTTGGCTGAAGACACGTGCACACCTCCCTTTGTTCGTCCGAACGACCGGTGGCCTCTCCCTTTATTTTTATGGCATCATGCAATCCCCGACAGCTTCTATCAACCCCCGAAAAACATCTCAGACACATCAAAATAGGTGCGAAGTACCCCAAATTTCATCCTTTTATTTTTTGGGTGGTGTTGCGATTAGGTTATAAATTTTTATTGGTTTAATTTTTTGATGCAATTATTTAGTGGTTTGTTTTAGGCTATCTCTTTGGTCTTCTTGTGGTGGGTGTGGCATGCAGGGATAGTTGTGAATTATTTCGAAAATAATTATACACCACATTAGGTGATTCCAAAGACAAATATTAACTGATGATCATTTGCATTTTTGTTTAATTAATTTAGAACTTTGTTAATTAGTTTTCATGCAACGAAATTATTTTTAATTATGTTTTGTTAGTGAATTTAATTTGTTAGTGGCATGTATAAGTGATGCGAGTCCATTTTTATATTGAAAACCCAGTTTGATATATTTATAATTGTTTTTTAATCTATGTATTGTGTGTGTTAGTAATTGAAGATGATACAATTTATGCTTTGGAATGGTGTTGGAATATGGTTTTTCATTAAAAGGGTTTTGAGTGAACTTTTTCCCTTTAACAGTTTCTCCACATGTTTGGAAACTGCTTATTAATATTTCTTAGTTGTTTTCTTAATTATAATAAATTCTTTCATAAACTATCCAACCAGTTTAATTTAATGCGTAAGCAGCTCAGATTAAGTTCTAAATTTTTTTTGGTGTGCATGTTGTTTTAAAATAGGGTATGGTTGTGAGAATGGTGTGTTCTTTTGTGTAAGAACATTTTTGGTCATTATGTGTTAATGTGACATGTGATGGGAAATTGGAATTTAATTGAGCTCAATGATGGAAACTTGGGGTATTATGTGGGGGACTATGACTAGTGGGTTAGTGTTCCAGAGGCGGCTTGTCCTGGTTTCACTAACAGGATTGACTATTGCAGAACTATCAAAACATTTCAATGACTAAGGGTAATGGTTTCTAAGACATGTTTTCTGAGGGTCATGGTTTATAAGTTAGAAGTAATGAGGGTCTTGGTTTCTAATCCACGTTTGAATAAGTGATGACGTTCTAGGGATCCACTTGTTACTTGTACCCATAGGGACTCTCCTATCTACTTCTGCACCCGGTTACTTTGCACACACCAATGATACATGATATGTCACTTGAGTTACTACACAAGCAAATGTGTTTATGTTTAAAACTTATTTTCCTTAAAGTCGATTAATGAGAACCATTTTCATTAAATATGTTCATGAATTTATTTATTTGTTTATTTATTATTGTAAATGTATTTATCTTTTAATGCTTGTGTGTATAATCGTTTTTCCTTGGTGGCATCTTACTGGATGATTTTTCACACCCTACATACACACTTGTGTGTAAATAGATTTGGTCATGTCAGATGTAGGTAATAGTAAGGAGTTTTGAAGTGGTGGTTCTGGTTGATAGTGGACTACGTGGTGTGGAGTTGTATTGATGGCTTGAGGGTGGGGTACTCTTTCCAGGAAGAGGTTTTTTTATTGGTTTTTGGTCACCATACCAAAGGCTTTCTCCGGTTTATTTTAGTTTAAACAAGAATCTAAAGGCTTGGTTTTTGGTTAAACACGTGTTTAATTGTGACAATCTTCTTTGGACTATTATATATTATTAGTTGATTTATTTACATTTCTTTATTCCGATAAATCGTTACCATGATTTATTATGATTATTGGGAACTTGTGCCAGCCCGTAGGGATCAGTAACGCCCTTCAAGCCTTATTGAGGATCGAGTAAGGCACTAGTTGCATGGCGACCTGATTAGGATCATGACACTCTCCCATGGTGTTTTTCATATGATAATTCCCAACGTAAAAACGGTGAGTAGGAAATGGATTTATTATAGAATTGGGTGTGTTAGGGATCCTGGCGGTTGGATGGACCACACATCCATATAGCACAATCCATGGTAAAAATTGTTTCTCGAATTTGTTTTAAATGTTATTTAAAGTATCCATGTCCCACCTATTTGATTTTCATGGGATTTAGAACCTCTTTTCTTCTCCCAATTTCATGGATGCATTAAGAGTTTTCCTCCCCTTATCTCCCTTGATTTTGCTTATATGTGGGGGATTCATGGTGAAATTTATATATTAATTCAAGGTGATCCTATCCTCCTTTCTCTCTTCTCTCTTATTATTTATCCTGCTAATTTTAGGCAAACCATCTTAGGGTTTCATTGAATACTCTACTAGATTATGGTGGAATCATCCTGATATTATGGGTATTTTATGTGCCATGGGTTGAGGATGACCCTTGGTGATGATCACACGTCATCGTACACTATTTCATTGAAGGTGCATCACCTAGTGAATTTATTTGAGGTTTTCGTTAAATTAGATAATTTTTATGGTTTTTCTGATTCAACATGATATTTATTTTTCCTAGGGAATTATCAATAGTGAATCATAGAACTTATATATGTTGTTGGAAATGGTTTTTATGTGATGAAGTCACTCAGTGTTTTTTTCCATAATTATTCCTAATCACTTTAAAAATAAAATTTATTATCATTTTGAAATTAATTATATTTTAATTAACATTAATTATTTTCCGTCTTTGACATTATTTAGGGACTTCTGAGGCTTAATTACGGATAGATGTAATTGGAAAAGCATGGTTGATTTTTGTCGGGTTATGATTCAATGGGAATAACTTTTTCATCAAGGTAGGTGGTCCTTGAGAAACCAACTACAATAAATGTATTTTATTTATATACATTTGTTATGTGGTATCACCACTGAGGGTGATCATCATTTTATTTAAAATTAATTTTTTCATTAAAATTAAATTCGTTGATTGTACGAACTTCCAAGGCCCACAATAGACCCATATACAATGGCATGATTTTTTTGGACCATTGATGGTAGAAGCCTCGATTATAAATGCATTCCCTATGAAACATTTCACCAATGTATATTAAATTAAATGAAAAAATTGAATGATTCATAATGGACCATGATATTGGTCCCCATAGTGACATCATATTATAGGATGGTGTTGGACAGTAGTATTTGGATCGAGTAATACAATTGAGTACCCTGTGATTCTTTATAACATTTGGATTAGTCAAGATGGCCATGGGGTGAGTATTCCTCCCCCACTAAGATGTGATTTCCTAGAAGGTTATACCTTATGGGAATTAAATGATAGGTTAGGTGTGAGGAACAACCAATGGTGACTTGGGAAGAGGATAGGCTTGAGGTTATCTTCATTATGTGATAGTGATATGAGATATCTTAATATCCATATTGGGTAGGGTTGTGATTATGATTATTTCTAGGGAAGATATGTCATCTATGTGATAGTATTAACTTAATATATGTGTTAGAGATAAGGGAAACCAGTTAGGGTTCTTTTATTATGATGTGACTTAGGGGGCCCTAAAGGGTTCCTTGGTGATATAACAACCCCTGAGAGGGAGGGTATAGGAATGGGTATATGTGTTTCACTAAGAACATGAATCAATGATGAAATACTATTATAGCTATGATGATGATAGGTCATACAGTTGATATCTTGACCATGGGATTGTGTTATGGGTTCATATAGAAGTCTATCCCCTTCAATATGTGTCACATGAGATGATTAGGGTAGGATGCACTACCCAAAAATATGTATTTTGATACATGGGATTCCTTGTATGATACACTCTAAAATGTCCTTTGTTCCTTATATTGATGATACGGTTCAGGGTGGTACACTACCCAACATGATGTACTTAGATACAAGGGATTCATTGGAATATTTCCTTGGATTGAGTATTCATTCCTGAAAAATGTGATAGATTGCAGGGACACACCCCCCCCCCCAGTTTGATATATGAGATGGAAACAAGGGACACACATCCCCTAATGTGATATACAATATGGATGAGAGGAAATCACTACATCCAATTGTGATATATTAAATGGACAAGAGTTTCATAGTTCCCTACTTTCCCACAGATGGTATATACACATTAGATGATCTAGAAGGGATACAATTCCCCCTATGTGATCAGTTTACTAGTGGATACCTATGAATTTCTCATAATGTCCCGTCATTATGATTAGTATTACTATATTTAATAAGAATTTTTACTATGAATCAATCGTGGTCCTAATATTGTTTGGCATGGTTTTATGATGTGCTCAGAGACACTCTCAAACTAGTCAAGGAATGTTTTAGTCAATCTTGAGTGTAACATTATTATCTGAAGATAAATGGTGGTAATTAATTTATTCTTACACACTATTTATTTATTCTTATAATAATATCTCATGTATATATAATTCTTTATTGGTCTTTTACTCCACATCTTTAGTGGTTCCCTTTTGATTTGTACTCACATTCTACTCAGGCGGCCATGGAAATTTGGTGCCTTATAGACTTCACTAATACACAAGTTTAGAATGGGAAGAGGAATAATGTTCCACAATTGATAGGGAGAGATTAAATGGTATAAATTATTGGGATGAATTGATTATTAGAGATGGTATTAGACACTTTGTGTCATTTTATTATTTTATTTATTTTTATGTGAGATCGAACTAGTGTTCGGTAAATTGTGGTCTACTAGAGCTACTATGAATCAATATGAAAATGTTATTCCACATTAATTTATTATTTATAATTTTTGTTTATTTTATTTATATACATTGAGTTATTATTGTAATTTTATTTTTGGTTATTTCATTTTCATTATTTCACACACTGGTGTAGGGGTATAGTCATCCCATGGTGACACCCTAAACCCTATGCAATTAGTCATCAGACATTGGCATACGGGAAGGTGCACATGAGGTCACATAGGGACCTTGTCTAATTACTATTAAAATTAAACTGGGATAAGTATGTCAAAACTATGCCATGGGATTCCTCCTAAATTACTTATCCAGCTAACTAATGGAATGGATATGTAATAACTTCATTGGCAAGTGTGGGAGCTCCATAGTTTACATCACTAGTCTGAGTGATACCATATCTAGTGGAATTGAATTATTTTGATCTATGTTTACATACCCAAGCACTTCGGGTTTACAATTAGATTTATTTAATTCCCCTTAAATCAAAAAAACATATCATTTCTATAATAATTTTTAAAAGTATCCCCAAATTCTACTTTAAATATGATTCATAAATTTTCTAACATAAAGGTGGTAGTCAAATATAGATTTCCAAAAAAATAATTCCAAGTATCATGCTAAACTCGTTATTATATCATTTATAGGAATATGTGACCTTTGGGTAGTATTAAATACATGTAAAATAGAATAATATAACTAATATGATTAATGGGATTCACTTACCATGTGTTTCCCATGGCGATTCATGAAGAATATCCATAATTGAAAATTCCTATGAGAAGGGGGTGATAAGTGTCTATTATGGATAGGTATATAGAGTTTAATGGGGTGGTAAATTATGTTATAGATGATTTAATTCATATAGGGTTTGTATACAAATATCCTAATTTCGAAAACACGGGTAGACTGCACAGTTTGGCCACATTGTTTCCTAAATCATGGGATAACCATATGGATTTGCACAGGATCACCAAGCACCTCACTTAGTTGGGCCACATGGTTATGAAAACTATGATATAACTATAACAATACCTTGACTAATTATAAAATCTTGAAGCACATTTTTTTGCATATTTTACACTAACTGTGTGTCAACCATGTGACTTCTCTAGTTTCCCAAATTTCTAAATTTTTCCAAGGAAAAGGATTTGAAGAGATAGAAAAAGGATAAAATCTAATTAATAATCATGTTTTTACCTAAAATAATATTTTGAGAATTGAATAAGGATAACTATAAAAAAATAAAAAAAATATGGGCATTGGATAGAAATATTATCAACCAAAAAGAAGAGGTAAGTCTAGTTTCTCTAACATGCATCACTTTAAGTGAATTGCAAACCATGGGGGATGTGAAATGGTAGGAGAACATGTAAAAACCATGAAAACCCATAGTATAATAAAATATCCATTTTTTATATGTATGAATTGTATAATTTCACCATATAAAATAATTTTTATAACAATCTCAAATACAAAATGAGATTTGAAAGAAAACCCTTACAGCTTTGGTATCAATTGAATCACAATTCCCTGAAAGAGATATCATAATTTAGATTTATAAATAAGTTTAACTGAATAATTATTTTGATAAATATACATACATCTGAAGTATATAAACCCAAAAAATGAATAAAGTGGTGAATATGACTCATCTCAAAATTTATTGAATATTCAGGTGAGAAAACCCTTACATTTACTCCTGGTGTCTATGAAAGTACATTAACCTATTCAATAATAAACGTGACAAAATTAATAAATTATTTAAAAACCTTATGAATGTCTCTTTCTTTTTATACTATTCAACTATAATCATTCATTAATCCTATATTGGTTAGATATTGTTAATTTTCATCATCAAATGTTTGTAATTCTGATTATTTCATACAAGTTTTATAATGGAAATGTTTGTCCCAATTGTTTAATACCAATTTTATCATTATAAGATTATTCATGGTAATGTAATATTTTTATTCCAATTATTTATGTATCCTCAGGTTAATATTATATAAATTATGTGCCTGGTTTGTGAGAATGGAATTCATGATGAACAATTTTTGTGTATTTTTCAAAAAACCACGAGTTAGTTTATAATGATATTTTTTTAGTACATCCATATAGAACCATATTCATGAAATATATTACTATTAAATATAATATACTACTAATATTAATATTTAGATACATCATGTGGGTGAAAATGGTGGTGTGGGTATAACATCGTTCTTGTTGGTAGTTGAACCGAACTAAATTAGAACATGTTATACCAATGAATGAGTTAGAGTATAGATATATATAATAGTAATATAATTTTATAATAATAATAATTATGTTAATAGATAATCGTTACATTTTTTTGATATTTATAAAAAGTGTATAATATATCATAATTGAAAATGGAGATAATTTAGATACTTAATGAATTCACTGCTTCTCGACACGGGTTCTTTTGGAATGAAATATATAGGATTCATTCAGGGATCCAAATTCTATAAAATGTCTTAAAAGGATTTTTGATAGTCTAAATGGAAATATATTAAATATATATCTCAATAGTTTTATTGGTCTTATATGGGTAGACTATGGGTCCTTTTATATGAGTTTTGAGTGGAATTTCTAAAAACATTCAATTCCTATGGTGTAAGGTTATCATTTTAAAAGGAATGTGGATACAAAGTGGGAAGTAATAAATATGGGATATTTTTTGGATAATAAATATCTCAAACATTGATTTAGAGATAGTTTTTTATGATATTTTATTCCCTTAGCGTTTATTTTAACCCATTTTTACCTCATTTTACATCAACCGTGGTAACGTAATTTTTATCTCGATAACATATTTTTATGATTAAAATAAAATTAAATGATTTAGTTAATTTATAATTTTAATTAAAAATCTGGGAACCATTTTTTCTAATTACATGTTTAAATATTTGAAAATAAATTTTTAGGTGAAAAACTAATATATATTAAAAAATTGTTTTTGTAGAAAAAAGTATTTTTAAACCATAAGTGTTATTAAACATTATGTGTTATTAAATATTATGTGTTCTCAAAACATTTGATATAAATTAATTTATAATTTTAATTTAAATGTGATCATATTAATTTATTATTAAAATACATGATACTTAAAAAATAGTAATTTGAAAATATCTTTTTTAACATTAAATTAATTTTAACAACATCATATTAAAATTAATTATTCTTATTTTAGTTAATTATTTCAATCCTTTGGTATTTAATTTTTTCTTTTAATTTAATTCATATATCAAATAAATATAATAATAATTATTATAATAATAATATGAAACACATAAACCTATATTTTTATAATCATCTATTTTAGTTAAATATTCTCTTTTATCATTCTAGATTTATCTATTAATTTTTAATTTTATTATTTTCAATTGCACAACATAGCCATTAAATTTATCCAATGACCATATATCCGATGACCATATTTCCAATGACCATATTTTCTTTTGCAATATTTACAATGACCATAGATATTTAGGTAAAATTTCATTCCTATACATAACCTTTCATATATTACTAAAAAAATTCGTTATATTAATTTAATTCTCTCTCAACATGTCTGTTGAATTTTTAATTTTTTTTCTTATTTCAATAATATCAATCATGGTGATTTTCTTCATGGAAAACCACAAGGATAAATATTTTTTTCCATGGTATTTTTATTTACTTGTGATTTTATTACTCGTAAAATTTTATTAATTATGTTTCTTCTTTCATTCTCATAGTGTACTAATATTTATCTTTAATTGTAATATTATATCTCAATAAAATGTGTGGTGGTTTGTTTTAGTTTGGCATTTCATGTGAAGAATATATTCAACATAGTATTTATTTAATGTAAAAATGCATAGTAAAATCATGGGGTGTTACATTATCCCCCCCCCAATAATTCTTCCTTCAAAATTGCATTATTGTAATGAAAAAATGATGTAACTTCTTCCTCATTAAATCTTCAAGTTCGTATATTTCCTCCATGTACATATGATTGTTGAAGATAATTTTAACTAGCTAAGTGCCAATGAGCTTGTACCTGAGTGGTACAGGCTCAATCATGGCATCCAAAAGACTTAGGATCAAATCTGGGTGGGGACAAAATTTCGGTACTATAGAAACACTATAACAACTGTAGAAATATAGCAATGATGGACTATAGTAGTGGAGGCATTGTAGTGGAAGAAGAACTATACCCGGCACTGTATCGGTGCAGTACTGTTGCAGCATGGTTAATGTAGCAATGCTGTTCACTGAGGGGTACATTGGGCTAAAAAATGGGCTTTCAAGCTTTGTATCCAGGCCACTTGGCCTTGAGCATTCGGGCTATGTAATGGGTATCCCTTTACCCACACAAAATATGTCATTGATTTTAATAATAAATTGAGGTTTCGACCCCAACCATTAAAAAACTAGCTGAGTGGTATTGTTTCATAGTACTTTATCTATATGATCTATGATTTATATCTGTTATTCCTCATAACATTGATCATGTTATAGTTTAAATACATATAAGTTCAATAGATATGAATGTTTAAGTATGTATTTCCTCAAAATTGACACATGTAACACATCAGGCACTTAGATAAGTTAAATGAGAGTGCATGATGATAATATATCATCCCCTTATGATTAATGATTTTGAAAGGTCCAATGTATTTTGAGATTAATTTAGCCTTCTTCCACAATCTTATAACCATTTTCATTAGTGATATTTGAAGGAGTACCTTATATTTAACTCAAATTATAGATTTCATCGATGATTATCCGTATTTCTCTTCTATAAACTCTGAGAAGTTGTAATATTTCACTGAGTATTTTGAATCCTATCTACAATCTCTTGAGAAAGTTATATTAATGTTAGTTTGTACTCTCAAACATCATCCCAACATGTTGGAGTTTTACACCTTTTCTCATGCAAATACTCTATGGATTTATTTTAATATAGAAATGGAACTATTTTTATTTGAAAAAACTAACCATGGTAGGTATTGATCCAAATATCCTTTGAAATCCCTTTAATAGGTTCCCAATATATCCTTCATACTTTTATTGTTCCTTTCATCTTGATCATTTGTCTAAGTATGATAATCTGTGCTAAATTTTATCTTTGTATCCAATACGTGTTGAAGACTTCTCAAGAAATTCAAGGTAAACCTCGTATCTCAATTGAAAACAATTTAGAATGGTATAAAATTATGACTTACCACTTCCTTTATGTATATCCATTCATGTTAATTGAGTGGGAAATCTTATCTAGTATAAATAAAATGTTCTAACATTATTATGTGATACACTATAACCCAAATTACATTATGGACTTTAGAGGTTATATGAATAATTATAATGAAATCCATGGTAATTTTCTCCCATTTATATATAGGTATGGGTAATGGTTACTTCCTTCCCATATTAATTGTTTGTTTCACCTTAACTCATTGGCATAGCAATCATTTTGATAAATACTTCCCAATATCCCAATTCATGTTTACCCATTAGAAATAATTCATGACATCTTTATACATTTCTATGCTTCTAGGATTGATAGAGAATGACGAGCTATGAAAATCATCTAATTTATCATTCATCAGTTTTGGTATTTGTGGAACACATATTTATTTTATGAATCTTATAGTTCCGTCAATGTAAAAATATTACTCCATAATATTATCTACCTTCTTCTATATCTTCAGATCCTTCTTTTATGACTCATAGAACATTACATGGATGGATGGTCGAGTATTCATTTTAGAAGATAAGATTTCTCACCTTCCCATATATTTTCATGTTTTTTTAATTTTTAAATCGAAGAGTATTGGTTCTATTTTAATCTTTATCATGGATAAGGTGTCATGGTCATTCATGCTAAGTGCATTATCCACCTTGTTTTCTAAACCAATGTGGTAATGTAATGAGTAATCATAATCCCTGATCAACTCAATCTATCTCATTTGTCCCCAGTATAAATTCTTATGTGTGAATATATACATTAATATCTTATAATAAGTATATGTATTAATCCTTTAACCGTATTGATAGTTCCTCCATGTATTCAAGTGAAAAATTACGAATACTAACTCCAAATCATGCATTAGGTAATTTTTCTCAAGAATCATTAATTGAAATTAGGTATGAGTTACGACCATGTCATTATACCTGAGGAGACATACCAATACCTTCGTTGATGAATCTAGATATATTAAAAACCCCTCTCCACTATAGGGTACTATGAGTCTTGGTGCGGTGACCAACCTCTTCATGAGATTCTTGAAATGTTCTTCACATTCATCTATGGAAAGGAACTTGACTCCATTTAATGTTAACATGGCTAGTGGATTTGAAAATCATGAGAAATTTATCATAAATCATTGATTGTGTCTAGTTAATTCATGAAAACTATAGATATTTATTATAGTGGTTGTTCAGGTCCATTATTCAATCACATCATCCTTTAATGTATCCATCAATATACCCTCACTTTTGATGTTATGACCCATGAATGATACTTTTTTAATCCAGAATTCATATAGGATAAATTTTACATATAATTTATCCTTCCTAAAGTTATTTATCTCAATAATCAAATTATCTTCATGATCTACCTTTATCTTGGAATGTATAAGAATATCATCTATAAATACTACCACATATTGATAGAGGTAATCTCTAAGAAATCTATTCATCGGATCCGTGAAGATTCCCCGGGAACTTGTGAGTTTCAGTGGAATCACAATGAATTAATTGTGTCCACATCTTCTACAAAAGTCTACCTTGGTTATGTACTCTCATTTCATCCTTAATTGGTGATATCCAGATAAAATTTCAATCCATGGGATGTATTATTCCCCATTTAGTTGATCAAACAAATCATTAATACGGGGGTGAGATGATACTTCTTATTGATAATGATTTTTTTATGTTATTTACAATAAATGTATAGACACATTGATACATATTTATTCTTGACAAAGAGGAATATTTAACCCCATGCTGAAATACTTGGGAATATAAAACCCTGATCTAGATTCTCTTGAAGTTTCTTTTTCAATTCCTTAAATTCATCTTGGGTCATTCTATAATGATTATTTTCTATATGCATAACACCGTGTGTGAGTTCTATTTAAAACATAACCTCAAATTATAGGGTATGACCAATAAAACTCTTCTAAAAATAAATAAAACCATATTATTTAAAAATAATCATATCCTCAATATCAAGTTTTTTGCAATGATTTGTGTTAATTCACCTCATGATTGAGTTTTAAGACACCTATAATAGAATTAATTTACATAGGGAGTTTTTGGTAATATATACACTGATAGATGATCATAGGTTTATTTGGGATATGAAATGTGATTTAACTATCTCATTAATAGATATGTTCTTTATGTAGAGAGAGTTAATCCATTACTAAAATCATATAATTTTCATCAAAAGGGAGAATAATAATATGTATGGCCATCAAATTCCCACAAACAACTATGAGAAATGATTTGGAGACTTGGGATATAATCATCATACCATAATGAATTTTCATTTATAATTATATATCTATCTGTTAGGATATATGAACTAATTTTGTTATAGAATATTCATGATATGAAGGAATTCATAAAACTATTCTCAAATGATATGCACTGATCATACCTATCAACACCCCCAATGTCATGATTTTTCCATTATTCCTTAATATAACCAAAAGGTTAGTGTGAGTATCAAGTAAAAATAATCAGAGTAAGAAATCACATTATAATGTAAATAATTCCTAAAATGTTATAAATTATGATGCATTCATTTTAGCCTATGAAATTTTAGTTTATTACTATACCACTTTAAGTACAAAAAAAGGTTTTTTAGATTTTATCCTATTATTTAGAATATCAAAATCAAAAAAATAATAATGAAACTCAAATATGATACCAACTAAGGCAACCCAAGCAGTTCATACATAAATGTTACATCATTTTAATTGAATATTCAATACATCTCATAATAAATCACATCTTAGAACCAAACGGTTTAGTTTCTTCATATATTATATGCATAACCAACATATTTAACTATATTTTTATTATCTAACACAAATATTCTTATCATATGATACATTTTTTAACACATAATACCAAACACTATTATTTACAACCCGAGGAAGGAAATCAGAAGAAAGGGTGAGGTCATATTCATAGAAAGGGTAAAAATAATAGATATCATTTGAAGATCATAAGTGAGTATAAAATAATCAAGTGTGTAGGAGAACATAATCAAGGTATATGGTCACAATATAAGACAATTATTCCTAATAATATATTGGCAAAAAATCATGAGTCATGGCATATGTGTTTTAGTACAATAGAGGATATGAGTTAATGGAGAGTGAAAAAATAGGATTTAGTAATCATGAGTCATGAGAAAATAACATATATACATTATATAAAATAATATTTTTCCAAACATATTCATATAAATAATAACACATGTCATGGTTAACCACCAAAACATTCATATTATAATGGACCCGGCTGACCGCATGCTCATAACATAATAAAATTATATTAACCACCTATATCCCTTAATATTGTGGACCTATATTTAACACAATTATCTCATCCTGGTATAATTATATATAAATAATTCCCCAATGCATATCTATGATACATGATCATGAAAACATTCATAATTCTATTATAGATTATTTAAGAAATTCAAAAGAAACAAGTTTTACGAAAACTGAGAATGAATTTGGATGGTATCATTAGACCATATCCCTTGCGAAACATAAGAATCATTATAGGTTGTAAAAATAGTTGAAAAAACCTTTTAAAATATATTTAGAAAATTTATTTGAAAATAAAAAAGAGAAAACACCCTTCCATTAATAAATTTTATTTAAAAATAATTCACAAATATTTTCAAATATATTTTACATTTGAAAACCATTAAGACTTATAAAATAAGATTCATTATAAAAAATGGTTATGATTGTTGGAAAAGGTGGTAATGTATAAAGTGTTACAAAGGAATGATTATTTTAACACTTTTTGTAAATACAGTCAACGTTTGTGGATGAAAACATACTAAAAATGATAAAAGATGATTAATTTTTTATACGGAGTTAATAAAATTTAATAATACCTTAGGAAATAAGTTATAGAGATATAAAAACATCCATAAATCAAAATAATTAATATAGACATTTAATATAATGATTCTAAATCAAAAAGAAGTGGTATGGTTGGTTTCTCTTAAATGCATCACTTCATGTGAATTATGAACCAAAAGGGATGTAAAACGGATAGAGAAGACAATAAAATTTAAAAACATGAGGAAAAGAAAATAGTTGTGATTTTAGAGAGAAATTTTATACAATCTCACCATATGAAAACATAGTTATAACAATCTATAATATAAAATGGGATTGGAAATATAAATTTTACATCTTTAAAAACTTTTGGAATCAAAATCCCTTAAAAGATTGATAAAGAAATGGATTTTAAATCCTTTGAATTAAAATATAATTATATTAAAAATAAATCTATGGTATTTTATAAACCATACTAATTAAAACATGTGATTAAAATGAATCATATATCAATTAATAGAATATTCATATGATAAAACCGTATCTTTACTATTGACTTCCACATAAGCACTTTAAACTCATATATAATAAAAACAACCATATTTTTAAATTATTGTTATAACATTATTTATATCGATTACGTTTTATAATATATAATTATAATCATTCATTGAATATATATTAGTTTGTTATTGTTTATTTTCAACATCAGATGTTAGTTTGTTTTATCATTTCTTACAGGTTTCGTAATGGATATATCAATCACCATTATTTGATACCACTGTAAAAATTACCGAATTATTAAATTTATTCAAATAGTTTTTCTTCAATAATTTATGTATCCCAATGTTGATTTATTGGAAATTATTGGAATGTTTTGTGATAATAGGATCCATGATGAATATTTTTCTAGAAATTTATTTATAGCCAAGAGTTACTTTATAATGATCATTTAATTTTCTTAATCCAGAAATAATCATATAGATGAAATATATTACTCATTGATATCATATATTAATAGTATTAATTTATTAATAATTATTCTTACTGAAAATTGTGATGTCGTTTTATCATTCCTCATGTATGTGATTGAACCAACCTAAATAAGAACATGTTATACAATTAAATGAGTTAGAGTATAGCGTAATATAATTTGTGAAAAACATTATGATAAGAATAATGAAATTAATATAACATAATTATAGAATATGATGTCATTTTTAAATAGTGTATATGATAATGTAATTGAAAATATAAGGTAATAAGATAGATACTAAAATGATGAATTCACTCCTTAACACGGTTTCCTTTGGAACAAAACATTTAGGATTAATTCTTGGAACTATAATGTATCAAAGATATATGAAGTTTTTTGGATATTGTAAATTAGAATATATTCAGGTGACAATTGAATTTTTTTTATTGGATCAGGATGTATAGAGAGGGTGTCCTTTTGTATGTGAGTTTTGGGTAGCATTTCTAAAAATATTCAAGTATTAATCACTAAGTCTAACAATTTAATAGGAAAGTCAATATAAAATGGAAAATAATAGAGATTGGAGATTTTTTGGTTGAGAAATACCTCATTAATAAATTTATTTATATTTTTTATGCTATTTTAGGGCTTTACCACTTTGTTTAACCTTTTATTACCTCATTGTACTTTTACCATGTGACCCAATTTTTACCTCGATAACATATTTGTATAATTAAAAATGAAATTGATCTATTTACCTAATTTCAACATGATAATTAAATATTTGGACCCCAATTAATATGATTAAATTTTTAAAAAATATAAATTAAACTTTTAATTTAAAACATAATATATAATGAAAATAATGCTTTTAAAGAAAAATTACATTTTAAACATTAAGAGTTATTAATATAATTTAATACTAATGATTAATTAAATAAAAGTTAATACATTATTTATAGATTTCATTATATTATCTTTTTTAAAGTGATAAAATTAATTTATTATAAAAAATATATATTAAAAATAGTTCTTTGAAAAATATAATTTGTTTAAAATAAAAATAATATTAATCACATACTATTAAAATTAATTAATAAAATTATATTTATTTTTATCAATCCATTAATATTAAAATTAGTCTTTGAATTTAAATAATGCATCAAATAAATCTTTAATAATAATATGTAATACGTAAAAATATATTTTTATAATGAAACATTTAAATTAAATATTATTTTTTAATTAATTCCATAATTATATAATATTTAGGAATTATATTATTTTAATTTTTACAACTTACCAATGGGATATACTAATGACCATATATCCAATGAAAATATTTTCAATGGGCATATATCCAAAAGATATATTTCTAATGTCCATGCATATAATTGTTATTTTTCCTTTTTATATATATCATTTCTTAGATTACTAAGATAATTCAATACATTCATTTACATCTCTCTATTCATGACTTATATATAACTTATTATATACCTTATATCATTATTTTCAGTTATAGAAATGATATTTATAGAAAACCTGGAAAATAATGATTTTATGTTAGGGACATTTTTTAATTACTTCTGATATTATTCCACTTATAATTTTATAATGATGTTTCATATTACATTATCATACTGTATTAATGTTTATATTTCATTATAAAATTTTATCTCAAAAAAATTTACTGAAGTTAATTTTAGTTTAGTGTTATATGTGAAATAATTTTTTTAACATAGTATTTATTTTGAAAAATAAATAATAAAATCATGGGGTGTTACACTTTTTCCCATGGAACATGACGAGGCATTGAATTTATAAGTGAACCTTGGTTGGCTATGATGAAAGATTTTTCTACCGCCATCATTGATGGGATGTGATTAATTATTACACAACCTCTTTCTTAAAAATGATATCGAGATCTATCTAAGAAGGTATGTTCAGGTATGAATCCTCTAGGTAAATAGAGTTATTATTTATGGTTATAGTATATTTTTAATGCATGTGTACTAACATTCCATTCCATATATATTAGTTTCTTCTTAAACTAATTTATTCTATATGTATGTAAATGTGTATAAAAGATCTTACATGCACCAAAATATTCATTATTGATTTGTGTCATGTTAGTGGTTCCCTACTATGTATGTAAATTATCACACCCTATAAGGAAAATCCTATGGTAATGTATCTCTTCATTTGTATATTTTCATGTACCTTTTTTCAGGTGGAACGATGGTGTCTTAGTTGACCTTAGGGGACCTTGGAGTTAATACTTATTGAGTTAGGGGCTTCGGTGATGTATTTTGTAGTATTAGGGAATTGATAGGGTGGATGCACTGAGGTTATAATCAATGGTTCTCCCAAGGATATTTAAATTTGGGAAATCATTTTTTGATACAAAAGTCCATGATTGTAATTTTGTTATACGTTTATATTTTTTTATCTATTATTACATATTTATTGATTTTTTATGGGACCTTGAGCTATTTTTGTACGTATTGATTTATCAGATATTCATGGCATTGAATTATTATAATTGTATTATATTTATAGGTATGTTGGTATCATGCAATGGTATTATGGGTCCATATGATAAATGACCTCAGAGGTTATGTTCTATTTCTATAAAATATTATCTTTTGGTTATTTATTATATTCTAATGGGGAAAACCAATACCCACTTGTGTTTAGTTAAACCCTTGTACTTTAAGCCACCCTCTAGAGACTAAGAGGTGCACCTGAGTTCATGTGTAAGGATGTCCTTCATTAATTTCAGATATTGGGTCATGTTCATTACACATATTCTTCTTGAATATCCATAGTATATCATGATGTAGCACTAATAAGAGTAGGGATGAATATGTGATACTCTTTTTATACTTTTTATAGGAAATTACCCTTTATGATTAGTTAAAGACTCAATACACACTCTTTTAAATATCACACTTGCTCGTATGAAATTTTAATGAAATGGAAAAATGAATCACATGTATTTTTACAAGGTTCAAACCCAATGTGGGTGATTAATCATTGTTGTGTCTGTGATGAGTCTAAAACATAGTTTTATCACAAATAAAAAAGTGATTATAAGAGAAGGTTAAAATTTATCCTTAACTCGTGTGAAGGTATCATGAGAAGGGAATAATACACCCTTGACTATTATAAGGTTGATAGAGTTATTAAAATAGAAGGGAATAATATAAAATTGACTCTTATGATTCCAAATCCTAAGAGAATCTATCTCCATATAGCTTTGTAGTGTCCTAACTATTTCTTTATTAAAGATCCCACTAATTGGAAATGGTGTTTCTCCAATACTATAAACAAGATATTTAGTTGGTCACAAATATATCATGACATAGCCATATAGTATTTTATTTATAGTGACTTAGGCTTCTCATACATGGATAATACATATTTTAAGATAAATAGTCAATACATAAAAAAATATTCTTATGAACCATTATTTTAAGTGCCTTTAGAAACATGGAACACAATCATATAATTTGGTGAATGGTCTTCAATATCCCCCACGATGATATTCTAACATTGTACTCTTTTTAATAATACATGACCTAAAAAATTCCTTATATAATCGAGAAGTAAACATAAGAAATGGTGAGCTGGGGTGCCCAGTAAAGGTAAACATAAGAGATATAAATCTATGATTATATGAAAACATTATATAATTATAAGGTTATGTGATCATGAACATAAATTTCAAATTTCATACCCAAAAATTCATGGATCATTAACATGATTCTTTAAAAAACATTATCATTTCATAAAACCTGGTCCATAAGAGTGGGAATCATTATTAATCAATCATGAACCATAAGCTCTTGTCACCAAAGTGTGGCTCCATCATAAATATAGAAAATCATTTCATGTTTTAAGGTTAACTACCAAGAACATCAAAATAGTCGATAAAGATGAACCTCTTTCCCATAATGGATCATGATGCACCAATTTCCTATAGTGGATCAGGACACGTCCATTTTCTATTTTGGATTAGGACACACATGTTTCCATTGTGGAATGATACCATTGACTTGTTTCCCATTTTCATCTCATGAGGTATAAATATTTACCCAATGCATTGGAGTGACATATAGGTCCCACCCATCACATAATAAAAATCATACATATATGTTTCATGAGTTCATAAGAAATTCACCATATCATAACCCATGACATTAACTGGGTTTCATAAGTATTTTTCATGGTATAATACATGGAAGATAAATGTGTTTCATAAACATCTTGTTATCATAATCCATTTAGAGAAATATTAGGAATGGTATCATTGATTTATAACCCCAGTAAAGCGTAATTTACATCAAATTACATCACCATAGATGTAAATTGAAATTTAAAGTAACCATTAAACTATTTCTAGAGGAAAATAACTTTTCCTTGATAAAAATTTATTTAAAACATAAAACATTATTTAAAATCAATTTCATTAAAAATAATCCGTAAATATTTAAAATGTAGACTTTAAAAATCATTTTAAACAATTTATGAGGAAATTATAACTTCCAATTTGAAAAACTAATTAAATATTATTTAACCCATTTTTAGAAAATATGTTTTTGGAAGAAAAACTGTTTTCGACAGAAAGGATGATTTTTTATAAAAACATTATTTTAAACTCATTTGTACATAAACAGAGGAAAATGAAGGGGAAAAAAATTTATTAACATGAAAAAATATTAGGAGAATAAAAATTAATGAGTTTCTTGATATATGTACCATATGGTTTCATCATCAGAAACATAGTCATAAATACAATTGGTAAATGGTGAGATTATAACATAAAATTTTAACCACTTTGGTACCATTGAATCGTAATCCACAAAAATAATAAAATTAAATAAAAATTAGAACATAAAAAATAAATATATTCCTGATATAACATTTTAAAGGGTCAGTATATACACATCATAAAAGAATATAGGTGTATAATATAACATACTTCTCAAAGAAGGAAAATTCATAAAAAATATCTTATTATTTTGGACACTTTTAAACTATATTCCGATGAAATAGAGATGATAAAATGGATATATATAAATCCCCATAAATGTTATGATAAGAATACTTAAATAAATTAATTTTCATTATATACACCACATAAAAGAAACATGTAGTGAATATGGCATGTGTCTCACAGAAGTAAAAATTGAGACACAAATATCTTACTTTAAGTCTTGACTTCCATTATACTCCTACAAACTTCTTGTAAGAGAAATATAATTTTATTATACTTATATAATATAACCATATATATACGATAACATAAATGATTTTATTATGAACTTTTATTATTTATTTATTAAAAATTCTATGTTAATGTTACGTTTCGGTTAATAACCACTTTGTTTTTCGTATATGTAATCACTGGTTATCATTTTTCCTATTAATTTATCATGATTTAATAATATCTATAATGTAACCCATGATAATAATAAAATATATATACAATTTATATTTATTTATAGTAATAAATAGAATTTAGTGATAGGAAATGAAATAAACCATTCCTTGAGACGGTAGGATGTATGTACGAATGAAAAATGTATCCATTTTATATTTGGTTTTAGATAAATAAAATTAAATGATATATCATCATTAAATAAAATATTTAAGTCAAATATAACAAATATTTTCATTAAAATAAACCTTAATACATTCCATGTAATGTGTGAATGAATCACATCGCATCGCGAGGTAGTAGTTCATTGTATACACGAACGATGTCATCATATTCCCACTAAATGGAGAGTATAAAGTAATGTGTCATATACTAATTAAATAATCATAATAACATAAAAAATATAACTAATATAATATAAAAACTATAAATACATCATTATTTTCAACCATTATAGGTGGTAATGGAAAAATGAACGACATCGGTTCTTGAGGCGGTAGTCCGCTATACACAAGAATGACAATTTCATAACCCATATAATGGAATTATTGATGGTTTTAGGTAATTAAATTAACATAAAAACCACTATGTATATGTTATATATTTATATTACTATATAATCATGGTATAATAAGAATTTAATAAGGTGGAGAAATAAATGAAATAAAGATGCTCATTGAAGAACATTAACACTTCTTTGAGTATTCTTAATAGATTTTCACTAAATCCTTCCATTGGTGGGTTTATAAACAAATAAGGTTTATAGGATGAGTTTAAGGAAGTTGGGAATCAAATTTTTTGGTGTTGGATTAACAACATAGGTTTTAATATGTGAATCCATGAGGGGAGTAAGTTCTCTTTTATAGATGAGTAGGAGTGGACTTTTTATAAATACCAAAAAGTATTCACTATGGGAAAGTCTCCCTTACCTAATATTCATCCAAAATAAAATAATAATGGATGGTGTGGTTTATTTGGTTGAAAAAACCTTCTAAACACAAAAAAACCACATTTTTATTGGGTTATGTTTTAGTCTTTATGTTTACTCAGTTTTATCCTTTTAGTTTTTAACATGGTAACTTGTATTGTTTTATTTCCATAGGTAATTTATCATTTAAGAATAAAATTAAAATGAATTTTATTAAATAATTTATACCTAGTTATGATAAATATTAAATCAATTTTGTTAAATAAAATTTCTATTTCTGGATAACAAAAATTTTAATACAAACACATGTCATACGCCAAACTATGTTTTAAACTTAATCGTGATAGTTATATTGAATTGTTTTCACTAAATATTATTGTAATAAATTAAGATATACTTATTAGATAATATAAATTATTATGATTAAAAATATTTAATCTATTTTTAAAATCTAAAATCACATAAGTTGCTTCATTTAATTTAAAATTAGTCTTGTATAAGTGATAAAAAATGACTTTTAAAAGTGGAAATGTTCAAAATATTACAATTTTTTAATATCAAATTTCAAGAGGAAATTGATCACAATGAACTAAATTGAATTTATATATTTATAATTAAACAAATAATTAATTAAAATAAATTTAAAATATAATTTACCTTTTTAAATAGTTTTGGAAAAAAGATAGTTTTCAATTAGAATTAAGTATTCTTAACTATT
Organism: Viscum album; assembly: GCA_963277665.1. Lineage (NCBI taxonomy): Eukaryota > Viridiplantae > Streptophyta > Magnoliopsida > Santalales > Viscaceae > Viscum > Viscum album. Next base: position 281,772,051 of record OY728153.1, on the reverse strand, counting down.
CATCAAAAAATGAAACATTTTTAAAAAATACAAAATACAAACCAAATTATAATTTTTATATCAAAAATTATGTTTATTTTATAATATAAACTATGTAAAAGTGTCTAATTTGTGTTTAAAAATTTTCATTTCATAAAAAGAAACAAAACCTTTTTTAGAGAATTACGGTTTTTAGAAGCAAAAGTAGATTTATTCTTATATATTTTCTAGAAAACATATAATATGGATGTTAAATGGTTGATTTAATATAGATATATTGTAAATAAATTTCATTAAAATCATTCACTAAATGTTTTTTTATTGAGGTAGTACACATTGGTTTTCATAAAAAATGTTTTTTTTGAGAAAAATAATTCCATTATTTTCAAATAGTATTTAGCTTCATTACAAAATAATTAGTCAGAAAATAATTTAATATATATAAGTTTTTGTGTGTGTGTTTATGTAAAAAACAAATTCAAACTTTATTTAATCATATTCATACCCATCATTCCAACATCTATGTGATAACTATCATCATAAATAATAATATTTTAATCATATTACATGTTTCGTTTAAACTCATTGTTGCATGTAACACAAGATAAAATTAGTATAGTAACACAATACAAACATAGTGTTTTATGTAAGGAATTATAAAATTATTGATAGTTGTAATGAAATCCAAAATCATTGCTTCATTTCACAAAACGTTTTTAAAAGATAAAATCTATTTGAAAAAAAAATCACATAATCTCATGTTGTTATATTATAACCCCATTAAAATTATTTTCTCCCAAAAAATTAATATTGGTCATAAAAGGGTTACCATTTGAAAAAAACTTGATAAAAACCCAAACATCACAAATGAATAATAAAAAATACCTTAAAAAGGAAATATAGAAACATAATGGTTTCCTAATGTAACTCATAACTAGGTTTCCACATCTGTGAACATAGGTTGAAGTGAATATTTGGAAATAGAATAAAAGTGTAAATAATTATATTGAGTGATAAAGATCACTGATCATAATAACGTGTGTGATTTATAAAAAGTTAATGACCACAAAACCATAATAAAATGTGGCGTTAAAAAGACCACTGATATCATAAAAATTGATGATGATATAAAAACATTTTATCCTAATATATTTCTCATAAATTTGAATAATTTTAATAAGAATGTATTATTTATTTCATTAAATTTCTTATGTATAATATCATACATTGTTTATTCCTTGTTCAATTTAAACTTCATATATTACATCAATAAATAAAGTTGAATTTTTTATTCCTAAAGCTATAATGTATCATAAGATCCATAAACTAAATGATAATTCATTTCATCTATCATTATTTATCCTCACAAAAATATGGTTTTAATAGGTTATCAAATATGCATAAATATTCATATGGTGATGTAATACATTAATCCTTAAAGCCTTGTCTAAATTTAAACATAAAACATTCCATAAATATTTAGCCTTATGACCCTTCCAAAATATTAAAATCCAAAATTTAAAAAAATAATATCGATAAATATAAAAATTAACATATCATTAATCACCAAAATACCATGAAATGGTTTTTAGTTTTGACATACCAAACATGTTAATACATTCATCATGTATTGTATTGAAATAGGATTTATAATTGAACCTTAATGAAAATGGAATTATTTATCACTCCTTGATTACAACCATAAATTATTTAATATATTTCATAGATAAAAAAATATTTTAAACGCCATCTATGATAACATAAACAACATATTCATCATATCCTTTGCCAGTTTAGAGTTAATTAATACTATCTAATCTTTTCTATCTATATCAATCATCACTTTATCTAAAATAAACACCATTTGGTCAATATCATGAACATATTAAAGGTTACTTTCCCATAATAACCATTCTATTAAATCACACTTCTTCTCCATCAGTGTCATTCAACATATACTTTCAAATCCTTAACTAAAAATGTATACTAAACAATATTATATATTTTATTTGTCATATTACATAATTTTTTAATTCCAATACATAAATACTTCATTCACCCCACTTCATTATCAATCTATTAACAAAGTTTCATCATATCATTATTAAATACCACTTTTTATTCATATTTCATTTGTATTCTCTTCATCCTTAGAAAAATAAGCATTACTCATACCAAGTTTATGATTTTCATCACAAGATTTCCCCTTAGGACATCAATTTACATAATTACCGTACTTTCCATATTTAAAGCATTCAAAATCCGATGATATATTAGGGTGAGAATTATTATCATAAATTGTGTTGGACAAAATGTTTATTTTTAATATTCAATCACTTGCTTTCGGTCCTTATTTTCAACATTAAAAACATATCCCCCTTTCTCTAAGACATCCACCTGGGTGTTTCTTCCCACATTCTCAACACATAAGATCCAGAATCATTTTTTCTCTATGGTATCCACTACCCAAACTCTTAGTGAACTAATTACATATCTTATTTGGTGAGTCTAAGAGTTGGTTAAGCTACACATTGTATACCATGTTCTATGAAAACTGATTAATCATAATCAAAAAATCCTTAACTACATTCATCATCCCATTTGGATGCTCATAAAAACATTCTTTCACATTCAGAATTAATACATTTTCATTAGGTTCTATCCATTAAATAAAACCAAAATTTTAGTCAGAGCAACACAAATCATAGTGTAAATCAATATAGTATGAAAAAATAATTTTGGTTGTCTAAATAAAGACACATTTTTTCTATATATGAATCCTTAGGTTTATCCTAGGCAATTTATATACATATTTTCTTTAAATCCTTCATGATAGTTAGAAAATATATGTGAATTTACAAATCATATCTCTCAAGTATGTTAGACAAGGTGCGTAGTATGTCCCATTATTCTGCACTAGATCCTGGTCGATTCTTTAACAATATTGGGTTTTCGAGGTTGATACCCCTATGTACAAAATTTATATAGCTACATCCACTTATAGAATCCATACATGGATATATTTTTATGTAAATATTCATTCCACCCCTTAAAAAAATTCAAGGACATTCTCTTATAATTTAAATCATCTTTAGATATATACTTAGAGACTTCCCTAGAAATATCCTTAGAATATCCCTATGGATATCACTAATGTTTTCTCATCCTAGTTTCCAAAGGCCAACTAAACCTCCCTTTGATACCAAATATAGTGACCATGGCTTCTAATACATAGAGTTTACATCCATTTAGATTAATATTCAATAAATTACAAAAAAAACATCCCTTAGGACCATAATAGCTTAGTTACTTTAGAAACATTGAATATAATATTCTAATTTTTTGAAATATCTTAAAAATCACCCATAATGATTTTATCACATAGGAATACTCTTATAAATACCCTACCTAAAAATTTATTCATATTCTAGGGAAGTAAACAAAAAAAAGAGTGAGCTTAGATGATCAGTAAGGGTAAGCATAATAGATATCAATTTATAATCACATTAAAACATTAGATAATTATAAGGGTATGTGATCATGAACACAACTCAAAATGTTTATAAACAACCTTTAATTGATTAGAAACATAATTCATGGAATAAAACATTCTCATTTCAGAAATAAAAGGCTATAATAGTGATAAATAATCATAAATCAATCATGAACCTTAATCTCATGTCATACAAGTGTGGAACCATCATAAATATTGAAACCATTTTCATGTGTCACTGTTAACTACCATGACCTTCATCATAGTGGATTGGGATTCACTTTTTTCCAGTAGTGGATCTAGATAAACCTGTTTCCCATTGCAGGTTAGGATAGACCTATTTTCCATTATGGATCAAAAAACACATGTTACCTATTTGGATCAATCCCATCGAATTGTTTACCATTTTTCATCCCCTAATATATAAATCTTTACCCAATGCATTGGAGGGAGATATAGGTCATGGAAATTACATAATGAAAATAATACATATGTGTGCCACATGTTCATAACACATTCATCATATCATAAAAAGTGAAATTAAATGTATTTCATAATCATTTTTTCATGGTATATCCCTTGAAATGAATTAGGTTTTATAAACTTAGTTTCATCAAAAATCATTTAGAGAAAGATTAGGAATGGTATCCTTTTTCAAATCCCAAATATAGAAAAAAATTATATCTAAGTATGTCATCTTAAATGTAAAATGATTTTTAAACATTCATTTAAACCATTTCACGAGGGAAGTATATTTTATTATAAATTCATTTATTTAAAACATAAAACCTTTTTCAAAACTAATTTATTATAATAGAACCAGGAGATATTATAAAGGAATATTTTTAAAATAATTTAAAACATTTATTTTTTAAATTATTATATATACATTAAAAAAGATGTTATAAAATATTTTTTAAAATATTACTAAAAAACATGATTTTGTAAGGAAAAAGTTCTCGACCGAAAATATTATTTTCCATGAAAATATTTTTTTGATCTCTTGAGTACATAAATAGTGGAAAATTAAGGGAAAATATATATTCTCACGACATAAATAGAGTATAAAACAATTAATGAGTTTCTTGAGATATTTATCATAATATTTGATCATCAGGAACATAGTAAAAACAATCTATGATAATAGTTAGATTATAACAAAAAATATTTACCACTAAAGTAACATTGATTAATAATCCCCATGAAATAATAATATTAAATTATATTTATAATATCATTAAAATAAGTATATTCATGATATAATATTTAATAGGGAAAATATATACAAATCATAAAAGAAAATAGGTGTTTAATATAACATACTTTTCAATTAAGGAAAACTGAGACAAAAATCCATTACCACTTTGGGAACATTTGAAATGTACACACCATGAAAGAGATATCCTCAAAGAGATATGTAAATTTCCATTAATTTATAGATAATGATCCTAAAATACGTTCATGGGCAGTATATACCCCCCATAAAATAAAAATGTATTGAATATGGTATGTGTATCACAAAAGTATAAAGTGAGAGGAAGATCCCTTACCTTAAGTCTTGACATCCATTGTACCCATTGAAAAATTATGTAAAATAATTATATGTTATTTATCTATATATTACATAACCATATATATATATATATATATATATCTTACCATATATGATTTTTTATGATATTTTATTAACATTCTATTAACAATTCAATGTTAAAGTTACATTTTGGGTAATAACCGCTATATTTTTCATATATGTTATGACTTTTTAGTTTTGGTACTCTTACATAGATCATAATTTATTAATACCAAAAATGTAAAACATGACATAAATATCATATCTATTTATTATATATGTCTTTATAATAATCCATAAAATTTAGTGATTGGAAAAGAAATACATTGTTCAAGGAGACGGTAGGCCGTATGTAGCATGAACGTTGTTTCCATTTTCTTGTTGAATTTAAAGAAAAAAACTAAATGATATATTGTAATTATAGGGTAATTTTTATTTCAAATATATGATATATTTTCATTAAACTCATCCTAAATACATTTCATGTAATGTGTGAATTAATCACGTCAATTCACATGGTGCTAGTCCACTGTACACCCAAACGACATTATCGTATTCCCACAAAATAGAGAGTATGAAGGTACGTGTGATATATTTATTAAATAGTCATAATAAAATCATAAATATAATAAATATCATTTATAAATTAAAAATCATTAATTATTTATGACCATGAGAAGAGGTAATATAAAAATACACGACATTAGCCTGTAAGGCGGTAGTCCATGGTACAAACGAATGATGATTTTGTAACCCATTTGATGGAGTTTGAGATGTTTGTAGGTAATTAACTTAACATAACCACATATAAATATTTTTTATATTATTATGTTATTATATAATCATATTATAATATGAATTGAATATAGTGGAGAAGAAAATAAAATAAATATTCTCATTGAAGAACATTGCCTCTTCTTCAGGTATTCTCCTTAGGTTTAAACTAAAGACTTCTTAGGTTTGATTTCATCCCAAAATATTGCCACTAGGATGATGATATGTCAGTTTGGATGTGAATAGGGTGGGATTACAAACTAAATAGGTGTGAATGTACTAATTAGTATGGGGAGTGACTGCCCTTTTATAGATGTGGAGGAGTGACATTTTTTTAAATACACAAAAGTATTAACTATTGGAAAGTCCCCCATACCTAATATGCCTATTATTTTTAATAATAATGTATTTTTAGGGTCTATATGGTCTATAAAAACCAATTATAGACAAAACAGAACACATATTTTATGATTTCATTTTTTAGTCTTTAGGTTTACTCAATTTTATTCACATAGTATTCACAATGGTAACTATGTTATTTTTGTTTACCTAGGTAATTTATCCTTTAAGAATACATTTAAAATGAGTATTATTATATAATTTAAAAAAATTTATTTTAAATATTAAATACAAATTATTAAATAAAAATCAGGTGTCCCAAAAAAAAATTTTAATACAAATGTATGCACTGAGAAAAACCCTATTTTCACATTAATCAAATTAATATATTTTATTTATTTTCACTAATAATTATAGTGACCATTTAAATTGGAATTATTATATAATATAAATTATTCTGATATCAAATATTGTATAATGTTTTATGAATTATACACAATAATGTTGCAAAATGTAATTTGAAATTAATAAAACATATGTGACGAGAAAGGGTGGTTTTAAAATGAAAATGGTCAAAAGTTTACAAAGGTTTTTTATAAAATTTCAATATGATAATTATTAAAATTAAATAAATTTTATTAATATATAAATAATTTAACTAAGTATACATTAAAACAAATTTAAAATATAATTCATCTTTTAAAATAATTTAGTCAAAAATATAGTTTTCGTTTAAAATTTAATATTTTTCATTATTCGTCAAAAAATGAAACTTTTTACATAAATAAAGAAAATTCACCCTATGAAAAATTTGATAATATGATTTAAAAAATATTTTTATTTTATCAAAATATTTTTCAAAATATTTAAAAATTGTGTTTTAAAATAAGAGTGCCATTGAAAGGAAACAAAAATACTTTTAAAAAAATACAGTTTTTAATCATAAAATAGATTTTTTCTCATATATTTTCTAGAAAACACAAAAGATGAATGTTAAATAGTTTATTGAATATATATATATATATATATTATAAATTTCATTAAAATAATTCACCAAAATTAGTTTTTTTAATATAGTCAGGGAGGATTTATTTTTTCCTAAAATTTTTTATAGATTTCTTTTATTTTGAAATTGAGTTTATTTTACTTAATAATTAACTAGTTGCAAAAGAATTTATTATATATACATCTGTAAGCCATATTTTCATAATTGATTTAATCCTATTCATACCCACCATTCCAATAGCTTGGTGACAACTATCACATAAAATAATTATATTTTATGTATATGAAACATTTCATTTGAACTTGGTGTCGCATGTACCACAAGATAATCATGGTATTGAAACACAATCAAAACTTAGTGTTATGTGTAACACAATATAAATAGGTTGATACTTACAACACAATCCAAAAAAATTGTTTCATGTCACACAAAATATGCTAAATATAAAATCTATTTGAAAAAAATTATTTCATAAAATCTCAGGGTGTCACATTCTTCGCCAATATTAATGGAAATTAACTATTAGGATTTGAACAGAACCATTTCATACACATCATCCTTATTCTGAAGCATTCAAAAAAATAAAAAATAAGTATTTAAACATGAAAACCTGCATTTTTTATTCTTCCACACCCATAATACTTCTACTGATAAGCACTAGAATATTAATCCATTGACATAGATAAAAACCAGTATTATTAGTTAATCCTTGGTCTATTTCATAATTTCTTTGATAAACATGATATTTAGAAAAATATAGTATTAGTTTCATATCTCATATAATTATATTATAATTTATTATTATAACATGTATTGATATAATCTTGTAAATAATATTTATATACATTGGAATATTGAAATCTCTCCATCAATCATGGAAGAAATATTCTCCATTTAAAATTGGTCAAAAGATAACATGATAAAAGATCAATATTTCATATTTGATAAGGATTTTTAAAAAATTATTTGAAATCGCTGAATTTTTATGTAAATGACTTATTAATTTATTCTCATTTAATTATTCTTATGAATCTACATGACTCTAAGATTATCATGATATTTAATACATAAATAGTAGCTCAATATCATCTGACATTACTCTAAAAAATCTCACATTTTCTAAATTGGTAAATTATATGTATGAAATGTAATATCCTGTCTATATATTTTACAATATCAAATATCTTATTTATTCTCCCAAATAACTTATTTATTCTCAATGATATTTGATTATATCCTTAGCCAATGTTCTGTGTTAGATAGAATATCTAATAAATCACTAAATGTATAATACCTATACAATATCTAATCAATAATATATTACATTATATATATTATATATTATATATTATCTAAATATATTGTGTATCATAGTACAGTTGTTTCACATTTCCCATTTCATCAGGGACTTCAACTCATATTTTCTATAGGTTCTAAAATATCGTACGATTCATGTAAGATATTTCATTTACTTAATTTTATTAAAATAATTTATCATATAAGTTCTATATACTTCAAATATATTATATATGTACTATAATACATTACACACCTACAATAATATCTTACTTTTAATCTAAAATATTTTACCTATCATAATATACTTTAGTACATAGGCAAATTCTCAAAAAACCTTACAATCTGGAAATATTATTTAGGCTTTTAATCCCAACACTAAATATCTTATACCATTGAAATTATTCTCAAATCACATAATAAACATTCTTAAAATCTCAAAATTATTCTCAATAACTAGTAATGATATTCACTCATATTGATAAAAAATAAAATACCTTCAACAATGCATTGGGTTCTTCGCTTCTATAAGGATTTATATCCATCTAGTCAAAGAGTTTTTTCCACATCCACCAATTGTTAGTTTGGATCTTATTCAAGTATATATGATTATAGGCCATAATAATTCACATGAATTTCATATTTATATATTCCTTTGATAAAAATGGTTTTTCATCAGATCAATATTCTTATATATAATAGGATATTAATGTGATTGGATGATCTATATTAGTGGATATTATTATCTTTTAACTTCTCCAATCTAGAGTTATTACTTCTATATAATTAATGGGGTGAAAAGAATATATACTGACACTACTCCTTGGATTGATTCGGGTAGCTTCTATAAAATATTGGGGAGTAATTTATATTGAATTATTCACTAGGTGTTGTTTCCCCTCCCGTTTTTAATACTCCACATAAATTTATTTTGAATGACTATATTCAAAATGCTACTTACCACTATAGAGGCCCTTGACATGCATGTTAATGAAATATTTTAGTAATTGAAGATATGAAGAGGGAACTACAAAGTTCAAGTGAATCCATAACCTTCCAAACAACATATTAATGGTTGTATCACGGTGGTCCACTATAAATTATAATTTAGACATGAGATCTCGAAAATGTGTCTTCCATATAATCCTTTTAAATGGATTCAACTTACTATTTTCACACCCTTGGATCACAAATTATGATATAGATAAGACGGTTTCACTATTGTAAAAATTGGATATTTAACTCAGCTATGGATCTATAAAAATTCCATAAAATTCATTATTTTTAACCTAATATGGATTCATAATTTGTTATCAATTGTTCTGAGAGTTTCTAGGGATGTTTCAGATCCCATAAACAATATTTTAAGGAAAAATAGGCTTATCTCATGGTTAGTTAAAACTGTGGGGGTATTCTTCACTATTAGATCTAACAGTGCAAATGGTTTGAATTGTCAGGTAGAGCCGTCTTACATGGTTTGCACATGGTTTCCCTCACAGTGTTTCCTAACCATGCTAGTTCCCCTCTTCTCCATGTAATCATGCTTAGTTTTCCCACTGTTTGTCAAACTGTGTGGACAAACTGTTCATAGACTAAATTTTGGGTAATTTTACCTTTTTCCCTAAATGACCTAATTAAGATCCTCCCTCCTCCCTAATTTTATTTCCAATGGGATTATCCTCTTTTCCTCTCATTTTGGATCATTTTGAAGGATTAAGGTAGGGATCAAGATATCTTCTTCATCCAAGATCTGATTGAGCTTCCGTTTGTCATGTTGGATCTGCAAAGGTAAGTACTTGAGTCCATTTCAGCTGTTATTCTTCACTCTTTCTCTCAACATAGTTACCAAGGTGTGAGTTTTTTTACCATTTTATCATAACTAATATAATATAAGGAAAATAATAGTCTAATACTTGAGGATGAGAGTCATACAAGACTATGATGGGTGGTCTATAACTCATCCCTCATGTTTATTGATTTTGGAATTGTCTTTTGTGACCTACTAATTTCAGTGGGTGTAGTTTATTGAATTTATATGCCATGCTTATAATAATTGAAACCATATGGTTAGGATCTATCTGAATATGTGATTAGTTGTTATTGGTTATGTCCATAACTCCATTTATCCCAAGTATATTGTTCTTCCATGATTGTCATTTTTGTGTTTTGACACATTAGACCAACCATTCAGATGTTCGTTGGCTTAACCTTCCTAAGTGTAGGATTTTATATAATAAATTTATTGATTTATTTTTTGAATTTCATAATGGAATGTACCATGTATACTCACCACTTGACCCACCTAAGTTAATTTCTTCAATTAATAAACTTATGTGAAATAGAAATTAGCAAGTATACTAAGTATATGGGACACCAATTTTTTAAATTTAGGTGAATAATATATTGCACATTGGTAGAACCCCTTACCAAGTTGATGTCAGGTATAGAAGTGAAACATTCTTATGATATTTCCTTAAATACATTAAATGAATGGTTGCATGCTACATTGGCCTTATCACACAAATTAAAGTCAAGGATTTAACCAAATAGAAATATTGATTAATTATGAATTTATTAAATGGTTTCATGGTTCATTAGAATTGTAACACTAATGAAAGTTAATGGATTAACCTTAAGAATTTTATATGACATCATTATCAAAATTGGAGTGGCCTAACTCCAGATCAACTTGGATTCCTGTGGGAAATCCTTGATCACACGAGGACCCCATTCTGAATTCAAGGAAAAGGATTTCTTTGGTTGTGACCCACCTAGAACACAATCCTTGTATAATATAGGATGATTAGAATGAAATAGTAGTATCACTCATGTAGTACTATAGGATGTCTTTGATACAATCATTGGATCCATCATTGAAAAGTTGGTTCCATGGTTAATGCACTTTGGGCACAGTACTTGTTTAGCCTCATTTTACATTGGATGAACTCATTGGACTCGGTGGGAATATTATTATGGAATTCCTTGCACTATGATCCTTATATTACACTCTTACCCCTTAGATTGGCTATATTCATTACTGGGTCGGTGACTCTTGAGTTCAATGTTGCCTTGGTTATTATCTTGGAACATCATTATTTAATATCATTAATGGTTTCCTTGTTACATCTTGGAGCCTTCACTATGGTTAACAAGTTATATTTTATAAACATGTAGCGATAAAATAATTAATTGGTTACATATTCAGACACCAACAAAGGGTTGAGGCATTTACTTGAGTATTTATTTATATTGTACCACTTTACTTTATATGTGTAAGCTTGAAAACTGTTTCATTTCCATTACACAGGCTAGATGTTATAGACACCATTGGTAGTGACCCACTAATATTTATCTCACACCCTCTCTAGGTGAAGTTTTGTACCTAAGATAGATTACATCAATGCAGTTGTTGATAATGAGAAGCATACAGCTTTGAACAATTAATTGCTTTTTGTTTAAGATGAAACTTGATTGTAGATCACCGAGTTGGAGCTCAAGGTGCTTTGGATAGTCTTTCCAATTTCCATTATAAATTTTTGGAAAATTTTATGACTACTATCATATATCCTTGTATTCCAGATTTCTAGTTATATGACATAACATCATTAGTCATTCCATTTGAAGCAGTTATTTTTATCCTTGTTTATTTTTTTCTTTTGTTTGTTTCCATTGTTTACTTATATTACTTCCACTACTTACATATTTTAATATTTATTAATTATGCTACACTCTAGTAAGAAGGGCATAGTCTCCCCACAATCACACCCAATGCCCTCAGTACTATTTGGAAGCCTCTAGCATTTGTGGAGATGCGCTTCAGGCTATGTGGCTCATTGGGCTCGGGGTACCTATTAAGTGTAATCTGGGTCTGGGATATCATAAGGGTATAAAAGGAGGTTCTTCTCTATATTTACTATTTGGAGATAATATATTGAAGATTTTGAATCCATGGGTCTTGTTTATAAACCATTCTTGGGCATCACAAACCCATGGTCGGGGTAAAATCCAACATACCCAAAATATAATTTTTTTGTTTTTCCAATTACAGATGAAAATATTTCACCATTGAGCGATGCGCATGTTTTATAGTGTTTTTATTTTTATTTTGATGTAGATTCTATTTTATCCTTCTTCTAATGATATTGAGGGCATGTAGTATAGTTACATGCATCATTATGGGAACCTAGAATTAACAAGTTATGCATATTTCCTATACATATATGTAAATTTCACTACATTGAATTTCATTATATGCCTGGGATTATAGTGTGATTTTGTGATAGTTAGCATAGGATTGTATTACTCTTGGTTTTGAATGAGTGATTAGCTCCTTCAATTCATTAGGTGTATGGGAACTCATGGGTTGGGATGAATAAGTTATCGAGTCGAGCCATTATGATATAACAAATGGGTGTTGTTTCTATTGATAAGGTGTATGGGCACTGATTCAATGGCAATTACTATCCATTTTAAACTAAAACATGACTTATAATATGAAATGGTTTCATTTCATTATCATGCCTTTTCATGTTTATGAAATCTAAAGGATTGAACATTGAAATTAAATTTAAAATGAAATGGAACTTGTACTTGAGAACATAATGATACATGATCGTCCAAGAAGGCAGTTGAGGTAGTAATCATTTGGGTGTGTGTTGCCATACGTCCAACTTCTGTTAGTGATGTTATCATTCTATTTAAAGCTTATTTTGATGTGTCTGATTGGAATTTGTAGACCAATACCGCCACAACGTCTTTATATAATATGCTAGAAAGGTGGAGATGATCATTCTCTATAAGTGGTGGGCCCTGACCCTCCAATATTATATCTAGGAGTCCCCATCAAGGAATTTCCTATTGTACCTAATATGGGCACTAATTCCCAATTCCGTGATATTTTCCTATTTTTGATGCATTCCATGCATGGGGCTCCATGATTTTCACATAAGATGTCTAATATGACTCCTCAGTTCTAACAGTAGCAACCTCTTACCTTCTCAAGGGATGTTGGTCCACAGGATACTAAATTTGGATAGAGGCCATCCCTTTTATCATTGAGCACCTAGAAATGCCTCTAGAGCGGAGGGTCAATATTACAACATACATGATTCAGGATTCAGCCAAGTGTTGGTGAGATGTGGTTACCTAAGCTAATTGACATCAAGACATGATATGGGATGGATCCAAGACTATTTTCTATGATCAATTCATTCCTCACACATTGAGAGCTTACAAATCTAGAGTGTTCATGAACCATGAGAAGGGTTCTATGTCAGTTATGGAATACTCAGTGTGTTTCACTAGGTTACAACACTTTTCACTACTTCTAGATGGTGATGAACTTTTATATTCCAGAAACATCGAGGATGGGATTATATACACCATCCATACACATGTGAATGTATTTTGCCTATCTAATTTTTCTGAAATAGTCAATCAAGCTCTTATCAATTAGCACAACCTAGGGGATGTTAATAGTACCAGGCATAGAGAACCAGTGTCAGAATAAGCTAGTAGTTCTCCAGGTGCCAGGAAACATTCCCTTGATGATTATCATTTGGGAAGTGACAACTAGAGCACTTATTTTGATATCTCTATATTGTGTCACCAGTGATCATGATGGGGGCACCTAAATCCCCATTAATATAGAGACCCAATAGAGTGCTGGGATGGAATCCATATGGGGAATCTTTAGAGGTTCTGTAAGTAATTTTAACCAACATTGAGTGGAAAAGGATCTACATTAGTTCTACATTCAAGAGAGGGTCCCTTTTATGACACGTTAGGTGGGGAGTTAGAATAGCACTGGCAGGTCTCGTCGGGGTGGAGGTTGTGGTCGTGGTAGCCAGACCCCTGATCACCTGCAGTGCTAACAGATCAGTTTTGATTGTGGTAGTCTAGATACTGTATAGGGTTATGGATCAGACCAATTGCATGTTCTATTCATAATACCCACATATTAGGTACCAGTACCATCTACAATATGTGGTACTATTCTAGTGGAATCAACTATAGTATCTTCTATATTTGATATAGGTTATTTAAACTATTTTATCTTTGTATCTATTGTGGAATGTCTCAGACTGGATATATAATATATTTTTTGTGTAATGACACTAGATACACCGTTTGGAGTGCGGCATGAGGGTATAGACCAATGTAGGGATTTTTCCCATTTAGGTAAGAAGTTAAAATATCTTATAGAACCACTCTGTTATCGAGATGGCAGGACTCAATGTCATTATCTAGATGGATTGGTTGGTTCAGTATCACACTTTTATGGACTACTATCACCGAAGGGTATCGTTTACATCACTATAGGGTAGCAGGTATCTATATAATGGTGAGCATGATGTCTAGGATAGTTGAGCATGACCAAATCATCACAGGTTAGGTGGAGTGACCACCCATATCACCAATATCTTTATAGAGGATCAGGGTTTTCATCAAGATGATTTCCGTCTGGTATTGGATTTTTTAGGGACGTATTTCCTGAGGACTTTTCGAGTTTACCTCCTGAGGGAGAGGTAGAGTTTATGATTGAACTTGTTCCAGGAGCATCTCTAGTGTCCATTCTTCTATATAGGATGGCACCTACTGAGCTCTAGGATCTCAAGAGGCAGTTAGAGGATTTAAAGGTCTATGATTTTATATATCCTAGTACATCCTCTCAGGGTTCACCCATGCTTTTTGCCAAGAATGAGGATTAAAATTTTTGTTTATACATGGATTATAGAAGGTTGAAAGAGGTTTTGGTGTAGAATTGTTATCCACTACCTCGAATATATGATCTCTTTAACCAGCTCCAATGAGCTTGGTTCTTCTCTAAGATTGACCTAAAACCAGGTTATCATCTGGTGTGACTAAGGCCATCATACATACCTCGTATAAATTTTCATTTTAGGTATGATTTGTATGAGTACCATTTTATATCGTTCAGTATTATCAATACACCCTCCATTTTTATGGCTCTAGTGAATATGGTGTTCCACCCCTATTTTGATTCTTTTGTTGTAGTTTTTTTGGATGAAATCTTGGTTTATTATCACACTTGTACGGACCATACCAATCATCTTTAAATCACTATGAGTACATTTAGGGAAGATCATCTTTATTCTAAGATTTCTAACTACCACTACTTGATCGATAGAGTTCACCTATTGGGTCCTATTATCTCATAATCAGGTGTATATGTTGACCCTAAAATGGTTAATTCTATAGTTTCCAAGGAGAATCACAAGAATGTGTTTGATATATGGACATTATTGGGATTTTATAGATATTATAGGCATTTCATATAGGACTTATCACACCTTTCTAAGCCTCTTACTATCTTTAAAAATAAGGGCTTTAAGATTTGGTGGTTAGAAGAATGTGAGAACGCCTTTTAAGAGATGGAAGGGAGGGTTATATCGACACTTTTTTTGAATCTTCTTGATCCAGGTATAGGTTATAACATCTTCTATGATGCATTAGGAATTGGCCTAGGAGCAGTTCTGATGAAGGATGATATTGTAATTATGTATGGATCTTGGTATTTGAGGCCACATGAGTGAAACTACCCAATGCATGACCTTATGATGTCTACAGTTGTCCATGCCTTACATTGCCAGAGATGTTATTTGTTGGGTGAGAAATTTGTGGTGTAAACAGACCACAAGAGCCTCAAATGTATCTTCTCACAACATGAATTAAACAACAAATAGAGAATATGGGTCAAATTTATACAATCCTATCATTTTGTTCTTTCTTATAGGTCTAGGAAAGGAAATGTGGTTGCAAATATGTTGATTCGTAAAACTCAAACACAGGTCGTGCAGGAAGCCAATAATGAATGGATGTTAATGACCCTATTCTCTAAGATACATATGGAGTTTCATGATAGTCATGAGTATCCTTACCTATCATCTTTTATAGTTCTTTCTTCCCTTATAGAGAAGGTTAAGGGTAGATAATTTTTAGATCCCGAGGGATTGGTTCTCCATGGAATTATATCAGAAGATGACCCGCCTACAGATTGGGATTTGGATATAGATGAAATCTCGCACATACATGGATGTTTCTGGGTTCGTATAGTTATTAGAGAGGGGTTGATGAAAGAGTCTCATACTTCTTAGTGTCCAGTTCATCTATATATCTCCAATATGTATATAGATATGTGAGCCCAGTATTGGCCAATTAATAGGTGAAGGCGGAGCTCCATAGATTTGTAGACTTGTTAGAGTCACTTCTAGTATTAGAATGGAAATGGGAATATGTACCCATGGACTTTGTAGTTATGTTTCCTAGGTTGCCGAGGGGTTGCAATGTTGTATGGGTAGTTTTTGACCAACTAACTAAAGACGCCCATTTCATTCCCATTCGAAAGACTTTCACAGTTGATGATTTGGAAAGATTGTATGTTTGTGAGATCATATGACTACATGAAGTCCCATGTACTATCATTTCAGATAGGGATGTTCATTTCACATCACGGCTCTGGTAGTGATTACAGATGGATAGGGGAACACAGCTTCTTCTAACCACATCATTTCACCCTCAGACCTATGGAAAATTAGAATAGACAATACATGTTCTAAAGGATATGCTCTGATCATTTGTCCGTGATTTTGATGATTCAAAGGAAAAACATATCCTTATAATCGATTTCACCTATAATAATAGCTTTCAAAATATGATTCATATGGATCGTTTTGAGGCCTTACATGGTAGGTCATTATATTAATCCCTATGCTTGCTAGATGTATTGGAGGCAGCACTACTAGGTCCTTACCTCATTCAAGAGACTTTGTAGTAGGTTTTGCTGATTAGAAAGTATATGACAATTACTCAGTATAGGTAAAAATATTATAATGATCATCGTTCAAGACCTCTAGAGTTCAAGGTTGGGTATCCTGTTTTCCTTCAGGTATCGACTGTGCTTGAGAATATATAGATAAAAAACAAGGAAATTTTTTGCCTTTTTACATAAGACCATTTGAGATTCAAGAGGGAATTGGGTCGATAGCCTGTTGATCTCTAAAACCTTAAAGGTATCATTCCATGCACAGTGTATTACTTATTTCACAACTTCACCAATATAATTATAAGCCTTCTCATACCTTCGATCCTAAGGAATATGAGTTAGATGTTGGTGCTACTTTTGAGGAGTATCCAGTACGCATCGTTGATCGAAGCACGATAGCTCTTTAATTATGTTTTGTCTCATTATAATGGTTGTTATGGATGCCCGACCGCATGTATGATGAGACTTGGGAGCGGGAGGCGGACATTTGTTCCTGGTGGTCACAGTTATTCTCAGACAATATTTATCCACCCACAGAAGGTGAAATTGGGGATGAGTTCGACTAAGGGGGAATATTGTAAGAAAACAGCTATCACTCAGGTATTCATCCTTTAAATTTCAATCTAATTATTTATTTTGTATCTAATATGGATTCTTAATGATTTAGTGAAGGTTATGAGGGTGTTCGGGGATTTTTTGAAGCCCAGAACCAGTCTTTAGGGAAAAACATGGCATGTCACATGGTTAGAGTAAACCGTGAAGGAAGGCCGCATGGTTAGATCAAACTGTGCAGATGTTCTGTATTTTTCAGGAAGATCCATCTCACATGGTTGGTTCATAGTTTCCAGAACCATGGGGCCTAACCATGATAGTACCCCCCTTCTCCAAGTACTCATGCATGGTTTCTAGATAGTTTGTCAAACTCTATGGACAAACTATGCATAGGATAAATTTTGGGTGATTTTTTCTTTTTTCCCTTAATGATCTAATCATGTTTCTATATCCACCCTATGATGATTTCCAATAATATTATCCCCATTTTCACTAATTTTATATAATTTTAAAGACCTATGGTAGGGATTAAGAGACATCCTTCATCTGGGATCCAATGAAACTTTCATTTTTCAGGTTAGATGAGAAACAGTAAGTACTCGAGTCTATTTGAGTTGTTCTTATTCTCTATTACTCTCAACCTATTCATCATGGTTTGATAATTTTTACCTTATTCTCATATCTACTCTAATCCAAGCCAAATCAGATTCCAATACTGGAGGAGAGTTGTGTGAGACTAAGGTGGGTGGTCTATAATTCAACCCTCATGTTCGTTGATTTTGGAGTGGTCGTGTCGGGACAACTAATTTCATCGTGTGAGATTTATTGAATTTATATGTCAGACTTATAATCATTAGAACCATATGGTTAAGCTCTTTCCAAAAAAGTGATTAGTTGTTAGTGGTTTTACCCACAACTATATCCATCCCATGTTGGATGTCATACTATGATTTTCATTTTAGTATTTTGACACATTTGAGCCACCACTCGATTTTGCCTTTTATTGACCATCCTAAGTGTAATATTTTCTATAATAAATGGCTTGATTTATAATTTGAACTGCATAATGGAAAATACAATGTTTTCTCCCCACTTGACCATCCTAAGGTAATTTCATTATTTAAAAAACCTATGTGAAATGGATGTTGGAAGGTATACAAATTATATGACTTTCATCTTTTTTAAATTGTAATTTAATAAAAGATTAGATGTCTTACGAACCAGTTACGATGTTGATAAAAGTTAGTGGTGTAAACCTTTCTTATTAAAATTCATTAAATGGATTAAATGAATGGTTGCATGCTACTTGTGCTTGTCAAACTAATGAAAGGCAAGTCTTGAACCAAATGGACATATTGATTAATTAATACTTGATTAAATAGTTTCATGCTTAATTATTCTTGTCACACAAATGAAAGGAAATGTATTGAACCATATGTTTTATATATTACTTCATTATCAAAATAGGAGTTTCCTAACTTGAGATTGACGTGGATTTATGAGGGAATGCCTTGAGAACTCAGGGATCCCATTCTGAATTCACGGATATGTCTTGGTTAGGTTGCGACCCACCTAGAACCAAATCCTTTTTCAACTTTGGATTCCGGGTATGAAACCATAAGATACATTATGTAGTACTATAGGATGCCTTTGATACACTCCTTGGATCTAGCATTGAAATTTTGGTTCCATAGTTAAAGCTTATCAGTCCCAGTCATTACATAGGCCCAATTTACCTTGGATGAACTCCTTGGACGTGGTAGGAGTATTATTGTGGAATTACATGGATTGTGATCCTTTTATTACACTCTTTCCCCTTATCCAGGATACAATCGTTACTGATTTGGTGACACGTGAGGTATATGTTTCCTTGGATATTACCTTGGAACTTATTTATTAAATATCATTGTATGTTTCCTTGTTACATCTTACAACATTCACTATTGTGAACATGTCGCATATTATAAACTAGTAACAATCCAATAATGAATTAGTTACATGTTTAGACACCAGTTAAGGGTTGAATCAGGTACATGGGTATTCAGTTACATTATATTGATCTAAATTAAAAATGCATGATTTCACACTATTTCAGTTCCATTTCATAGGTCAGATGTTATAGACACCATTGGTGACACATTGAGATTTATCTCACACCCTCTTCGGGCACAATTTATTACTCGAGGCATATTACATGAATGTAGGTGTTGATAAAGGGAAGAATACAGCTTCGAACCTTTGATTACTTGTTTTTTAGGAAGAATCTAGACAACATATAACCATACCGAAGCTCAGGATTCTTGGGATAGTCTTTTGATTTCTTGTTATAGTTTTGTGGAACATGTTATGCCTATTGTCATGTATACATGTTTTCTTGTTTTCTAGTGAAATGAAATATCATCATCAATTATTCCAGCTGAGGCAAGTATTGTTATACTTGTTTTTTTTTCATTTGTATGCTTTTGTTATATATTTATATTTCTTCCACTAATTACCCCTATTATATTTAATTGTTTTTATACAATCTGGTAATGCAGGCATAGTCTCCCTACAGATACACCCTAGGCCCTTTCTAAAAGTCAGTGGCCTCTAGAATTCGGGGAGATGAGTTTGAGGCTCTGTGGCTTACCAAGCTTGTGGAACATATTAGGTGTCCTATGGGTATAGGAATTCACAAATATAACCCAAACATAAGAGGATTTAGATTTGGATGAGGTTAATTTATGAGCCTTTTCAAGTTAGACATGGTGAATTCCAAAATCATTAATCTTGCCAAGTACATATAAGTATTTTATGTGTACATATATGGTAGAATCCTAGTCATTATCTATAAAGAAGATGAAAATTTAGAATTTGGATGAAATCTTTATATACATTATGTTTTGGATATAGCCTCATTAGTATTGATATCTAGGGGGATTTAAAGAACCTTAATAAAATATTCTCTTAGTTCCTTAGATAGATAAAGAGATTAAATATTGAAATCATGGAATGTATGATGGAGATGTGTTTCAACATGTATTATATTTAATCAACTATTCTTTTCTTCCATCTGCATTATTGTTCCGAGACATGGGAATTAGGAGTTGATGTTTTTTATAATGATGACTCCCAACCTATAGTCAGAACTAAGATTTTATTATTATTTATAGGGCGGGTTGAGATTGGTTTCTGATATCCCAATGTTAATTGATTTACTAATTTCTTTTTTATTTATCTATAGATATGATTAGATTGAATTGATCTTTAGAAGACCCAAATTATATTCATACTATCGTTGATCTCATTTCATAACATGTCTTCAAGTATGGGCCATATTTGTGATTTTATTGAAATGATTCTAGAATGCCAACCTCAAACATGGCCTCACCTTCTTCAAACGCTGTGTCCTCCTCCATGAATTCAGAAATTTAACTCTTCTTCTCAAGTTACCTCATTATTAGTAAAGTGATCTATCATGATGAATTCATTAATAGAACAACGTTGTGGCTCCTTACATGATGAAAATTCTATTTATTGGGGTGGTATCTATCTTCCCAATGATGGGGGAAGGAAATCCAGAAGAGTCTAGACCAATTTTGGGTTCACAATGGATCTTATATTCCTATAATTTTCTCTATAAAAATCACATTCATTGTATTTTTAGAAAACTGTGAAGAATAAGATGTCACCTCAGGTATTGATGGGGGTTTGGGGTCACGATTACTTGATTTAGTCCAACCCATAGAATGGAATATATAAGAATAATAGATTTCATACACATAAAGTCAATGATTTACTAAACATTTCGATAGTGGAATTATTACAATACTCATTCTTCCTCTAGAGTAATAGTAGGGACATAGGTCACATGAATTCAATGATTAACTAATTTTATGCACCCACTGTATTAAATCTTCTAGAAAGATTCATTCAAAATAAAGTAGTCTTGAATGGTCTACCCTAACATCTGATGGTAAGGGTACTGATCAGGGTGATCATTCAACCCTAACTCAGTATACCTTCTTGACTTTGTTAATTTGAACATGTTCTCTTATAAAATTTAAATTAAATACCATTGGTCCTTCTATTTTCTGAAAGAATAAAATTTATTCTTCCAATTTTGGAATTTTTCTTTATTTTTCTATACACATATTAACGAGGGTGATATTATTATTATTACACTGGTGGATTAACTCTATTATATTTGGAAAAACTAAGAGATTTAGTTAGCACTAGAACCAATTTAAGATTTACGATCACCATTTTTCAATTTTATATTTCATTCACGACATTGAGTATGTCAGATGAGCTTTAGATTTTGAACCCCAAAGGGTGTCTTACAACTGTTGTTCTACTGTAGCATACTATCAAAATCAACTAGGATTTTTTAATGGTATGATCTATTTTTTAGCTAATCTAATATATTATCTATAAAGATTTATATAAACAGATATTAAGGGAGCTTCATATTTATAGAGACCCTCAATTAATTGAATTGTTTCTAATTTGAGTAATCAAGGAAAGTCATCCACATCAATGTTGAAATAAACTAATAGGGTAATTACTATTTAAAATTTTCCCAACTAGAGATGTATCAGGCCAAAAAATTATTACACCAGATAAATGAGAGTAATTAAAAATAATACATGAAATATCTATGTTTCACTACTTTTTACAACTTTTTAATTTCTTCGATAGGTATGTATTGAGACAAGAAATGTATATGAGCTTGTTTAGGGTCACTTTTTCAATTCAATTTTTACAAGGTGGTATTTCTTGGTTGGGTGGATGAGGGATCAAGTCTGACCACTCAAGATATTGACTCCCCTATAGTTTCACTGGAGTCTTTTATACCTTCAAAACATTCATCTATATAGTAATAGATTAAATAGATTAAATAAACTCTTTTGGTTTTACTTTATGAATTGGTGTATGGGTGGGAATAGTTGGAAGGACTAGATAAATTCTACATATCTACATCTATGGCTGATAAATTTCTTACGTTATCATACGATAACACACATGAAATGGTGGGGTTTTTACCCTACTGGAGGAAATTCCAGATAATCAAATGTTATTAGGGTGAAGAATACTAGTTTCCATTATCTTATGTTAGTTTGACTCAGTCCTTGATGGATGATAAATTTCATCTTGTTAAAGTGGGTCAACTAGGAGACAAATAATAGTATTAGCATGGGAGTTTCACTCATCATTTATATTTCCACTATGTGACATGGAATCGATTTTTTCAACTTTTATAACTCAGTTTCACCCTATAAAATATTTTATTATGTTCGACATATATCAACATCTTTAGGTGGTGGGTAGGTTTTGGATGTAGTGAAACCTTTAACCTTTTCCTTAGAATAAGCATTACATGTGAGTGGAAATCGTATGTTTTGTGGAAAACCAAATCATCAAAATTCCTTTGATATTGAGTAATGATATATTCTTATCACAAATTAGAGATGGTAACAATATAAATAGATATTTCCTCATTTTATTCTTATGAATAAATATTTTTTTGGTCATTTTCTTTTGGGTCCCTATGGACAATATTTACTTATTTGAATCATGTGGTAGGAATTTTTTCCTTACTCATGTTATAGTATTACATAAATACATTAGTATCTAAATATCCTTTGAGAGATAGATCATAATCCACCATTGATTATTCCATGATGAATTGTTTTTGACTCTCAACCACTTCAAGGAATCAATTCCCTCCCCTAGTGCTCACGTTGAGATGAACCAATGGATAATTCATGGAATGTGATCCTGAGTAGATGAACCATGACATCCAATAAATATGACCCCAATGGAGGAGATGCATCATTAAATTCCAATACACTGAACTGAAAAGGCACTTCTTATGAAGAAACTCCCAACCTATAGAAGAACAACATTCTTTAAGTATAGGGAGGTAAAAATACCCCTGAAACTATGGTATTGGGTGGAATGTACCCTTATATAGTAATAGGTATACACTATTTCATATTTTATAGTTGTAAGGATGGTTGGGGTTAAAAAATCACCCAAACATATGGGTTGGGGAAGCCCCTATGTTGGCACTGGAGATTTTTTATCTCTGTTTTCCTTTTAAATCTCGCTCTTCAGTGTGAGGTCGGTATAGTGTGTGTTTTGGATGCTCTAGATGAGAATTGTGAGATATAAAAAGTGGTTTGCCCTCCAAGGAATATTATTTTTACAAAAATAATTCCTAATTAACCTTTTTATAATCTTGTTTCAAAATTTTATCAATGGTTCATTCCTATTGTGTTTTTACATTATGAGAACTATGGATATATATATTTTATTAGATTTATCAAATAGAATATCTATATCCAAAAACCAAAAACTTGTATTTATGTAATAATGATTCAATATTCATTTACTTGTGGATCTTATTGTCCTCCAAGGAGAGCAAAGTAAATAGGTTTGTATTCACCCTACCCACTCACACACATACTAAAAGGGGAATCTTGGATTAATTTTTGAAATGTATTTAAACCTTAAAATGGGATAGTATGAGACACTCACACTGTATTCTAGATTTGGGATTATCTTCTATTAAAAGGTTAGTTATTCAATATAATTTCACTGGTTATCTAATTACATGACATGATTATCATGTTAATTATTGGGTAGGTTCCTAGAAATAAGTCATTGAAATATCACCCATAACTTTCAATAGGGATAAGGTATACATTCAACTTCTAAATTATTGGTAATTTTATAATGAAGTTTTGAAATGTTTCAAAAAATGAATGACATTTTATCTTTAGCCTGTTCTATTCACATGATAGTATGTTTTCCTCATCTTCTCTGAGTGGTTCTTCATCCATATCAAACAATAAAGGTCATTTACCCCACATTTTTTCCATAGGAGTAGGATAATTTTGGATATTTTTTACTACATCCAATGTTTTGTTATCGAGAGAAAGAATTAATGATTATAATTTCCTCTTTTTTCCCATTAGTTGATAATGGAAATTTTTAGTTTCTATCTATTACTATATTTTCTTATTACTAACACAAGGAGGATCTTTATTTATAATATTTTATACTTGAACACCATAAGGATTACCTTCATGTTTATTGAATAATACATGATAGTTAAGGGGGACTCATTAATAGTTAAGCATTATGTTATGGGGACATCCTCCACAAATGACATCAAAGAGAGGACCTACATGTCTAATAGAAGATATTTCACAATGGGGATAACCTCATGGATAGTATTCATATTATTATAGAGAGGACCTACAAAGTGTGGCCTCCAGGGTGGACTTCCAAAGTTACCTACTTGTAATTGAACATCAAGATAACCTCCATGGTTGGTTGGATATTGGTCATTACCATGGGAAAGACATTATTAGTCGGTATCGATGTTTTAATGGGGAATACCTTTATGATAAGTGATGAGGATTTATTTGATACATGGTTTATGGATCCACTTTGGGGAATTTATTAACAATTATTATCAAAATGTACTAATAATAGAGAATAATTAAATTTTAATCACTGTTTAGTTGAAATAGTTAGTCATTGAATATATGGTTAAAAATAGGTATTCAGGTGCTTAATTGATAAAATGTTATTTGGTTTTATTTTCCTATGATTTAAGAACAAATGTATTAATAAAAATATTAAACTATTATTAACATATATTTTTTAGAGAAAATGATTTTTATCATTGGGGTTTTTAAATTTCTTGATGTTTAGAAAATATCATTTTCTATATAACCTCTAGTGTTTTCGTATGACTTATAACTCTTATTAATGTAATTTATTTTGCAGGTTTCTTTGTAAGTTTCATTTTTCTTTTGACTTTTTGTATTTTCTAGGTAGTTCAGGGATGTGTGTTGGTGATATAATACTCATGTAAGGGTGTCATAATCCCCATGTGATGTTATATGAATGTTGGGAAGTAGTGTCCAACTATATTAGGGTAACCAAGAACTCGTGTTGGTGTACATCTAGTGCTTCTAAAATCTATAGAATGGTACACCCACATTCCCTGACAACTACAAAAAGTTATTGAGAACCTATGTAAGGGAAGTCATGCTATATTGGGGCAATCCATGCTTCAATAAACTATACCAATTTACCAACATTATGGAAATATATGTGAAATGAAGGTTATTTAAATGTATATCCAAGGCCAATTTCCACCACATGAACGTATCCCCACAGTTGAATGGAGTTTTATAAAAGGTACTAAAATATTATTCACACCTATAGAAGTGTAATGTCAAACTTCAACATGACCTGTGTCAAGGTATCAAAAGCATTCAAGGGTTATGTAAGGGTACTCCTGAGTTGAATAAATTTTATAACAAGGAAATTAAATTCATAGATCTTTAATTCAAAAGTGAACTCAAAATCCAATGAAAATAGATTAATATCATTCCTAAAAAGTGAAAAATATTATTCTTTTGAATCTTTCTAAGGAATCCTTAACAAGAAAAATTAATAACCAAAGTGAGGTCATGATAGTCATAAAAGAACATCAGGTAATGTAACAATATAGGAATAAGTAATTACATGTGGGAATTTATATATTCATAGATGGGTTTAGCTAGATTCACTATGAAAGAGATGGTCTATAGTGACGCATTCCATATGGAAGATAAGGGTTCGAGGATGGAGGTGTTTTATATAATCATGGAGCTAGGATTTGGCATGTTAATATATTGTGAAAAGGGGGACCTATACATTAGAGGAAAATTCGCAATTCATTATAAAATCATTTATTCTTTAAATCACATAAATAATAAGATAAATCTCAAGTACAGTGAGCAATCCTCCTCCACCAGATCAAGGAGAACACTTTGAAAATGATTCTCGAGAAAATCAGGGAGGATGATGCCCGCATAATGATTTTTTTGATAGCACCTCGAGACTCCTTTGGAAACATCAAGAGATTACTGGAGCACATGTGGATCATATCTAGAGGAAATATACATTTGGTTTCTACAACACTATGACAGTGCACCTTATATCTTTCACCAGACTCATCAACAATAAAATAATTCCATAGAGGTTATTCTTTATCTAATTAAATTATTTATAAACAATATGTGTTGATCTCATCTCTATCCAGTTCCGGCATGATTAATGTTGTCTATATTTGATTCAATTCCATTGATCATGAAAATTAAAAATCATATAGATCTTGGAATTATCATCAATTATAGAAAAAAGCAATTTTGGGCACCACCCATCACATGCATCCGCTGCATTTGGAACGTGCAAGAACACCAGATTTCCCAAAACGTAATGGATTGGAAAGGTCCAAGACATTAAAATAGATACCTCTCTAACTATTATCACCCTATTGAATTCAAAACCAACCTAGAAGTATATAAGGGAAGGGTCCGAACAACCATCTTCTAAGATACCTCTCAGGGATCTCATCACACTTGAAACGTGCTACCAACTATACACATCAACGTTAACCCACCTTGCATTGTTCAAAATCTAGGATGGAAACCAATATAACCAAGAAAACCTCCTCCGACATCTACTAAACAAGACTTTATCATCCTGGATGTTGACACGTGAAGCCATATGACCACAAAACACGCTGCACAATCACTGCCAACAACACTTCCTGAACACACGAATCAGGGAATCTCGTCCTCCATGTTAAGATACTATCCATTTTAGGCAGCATTGAATTTCACACATCAGTTTAATAAAATCATAGTTAATGAATCTCGATTATGAATCATGTCCTCCCCTTTTCTTATGTTAGTACGTTATCACACATTACACCACACACATCTAATAACAAGGTAATATATATAACAACCATACTATTTATTACACAATTAGACATGATTTAATACAAAAACATGCACTTAATACAACCCAAAAGATCAATATCTACAGTTTATTTCAGTCTTAGGAACATTACATGAAAAATGAAGACATAAAATACAGCATCTTTATTGAAATCATCTTTTACATGACCACAACATTATTTCGTACTTAGAATTTCATGTGGTAACTTGAGGGCATACATAAGAAAGGGGTGATCTATAAAGCCCAGTAAGGGAGTAAAAAAGGAATAAAATGAAGAATACAATACATGTTAGGAAATTAGAATATCAATGGAGCACAATAGAAACATTAACATAAAGACTTGATATAGAATGATTATCATAACATGGAACTGTGGAAACAACTTAAAACACTACATCATTAACATAAAGGAATTAGGTAAACCCGTATCCCAACATGGTGAAAAAATGTCCTAAAAATAATTAGGTAAACCCTTATCCCAACATGAAGTATCATGATACTAAACATTACCCAATGCCTTGGAGCGCTATCAGGGTGCACCCTTCATGATCACTTCAATCTCATACTTAAGTGTGCCACGTAGATCATATAACATGGATTCATTCAACATAATTATTTATTACACAATAAAGGAATATGGAATACATAAATAAGTTTCTATAATAAATAAGTACATATTCATGATGATTAATACCCTTGGAAGAGAAATGGGTATCATATTCACTACATGATGGTTTTGGCATGGCAAATTGCCGTGTCATTTCAGTAGCATAACATCATTATATGGAGAATCATATAATGTGTTGGTGAGAGATAAAGGGGAATATAATAATTTATACATGAAATGAATAGTAATATAATCATGTAACATAATATCCCAACATATGAAATGGAATTTAGATGTATAATATAGAAGAAATTCTTGAATGGAAATAAGAAGAGAGAAAAGCTTTATAGAATTTATGCATGGTAACAGGTGTACATGGATGGAATTAATGAGAGAGAAAGGCGTATATCAACATAAAAATATAAGTAGAAAAGTATATGGATGTTATAAATCATACCTCAACATTTTAAATTGAAAATAAAAGGGTATAACAACATAAATAATCATAGACAAAAATGATAAAGGTAGAAATCCCTTACATGGATGTGTGACTTAAGAAGCATGAAGTGGGGCTTCATGAGAACATGGGGCTCCTTGGTGGATTATAGAGAGGGGAAGGCATAGTATTGATGTGATACAAGGTTTTTTACTGAATATAAGCAAGATATTTGGTAGTATTATAGTGTAAATGAGAGGGTAATTCTTTAATATTTCATAATCATACGTTTTGGAACCCATATAATTAAATACTCAAAACCACAAACCGTCCCACGGTTAGTTCCCATGGATTTTTTTGAAATAATAGTAGAAAAAATATTTTATAATTCCAATGGCTGGATATATTAAAATATTAACTTTGCTTATGTGTAGGTGAGTCTCATTATTAAAAAAATGAATTTAAAATCAAAAAATATATTACACATTGGAAATTTACTAAGGATTTCTAAAATAACATAAAAAAATAAAAAATCATATTATTTTAAGGGGAAGACACATATTGGGACTAAAATATCAATTATAGTATTTTTTAAATCATTTTTGGGTCATTATGAAGTAATAAAACAAATATTTTATTTATACAGTATTTAATTTTTTCCACAAAATTTACCTATCTCAAAAAATCATAAAAAATTCATTATTGGATTATTTTGATATCTTGGTTCCAAAAATACTATTCATTTTATCTAAAAAAATTTCTAAATATGTGTATTTTTACTTTTATAATGAAAACTACCATTTATTGAAAATTCACGGGATTTGACAAAAAAATTTGTAAACCTAAATAAAAATTCAATTTGAATTCATAAAAATTATATACTTCTTTGTTATTAATAAAAATGATTTGATAATAGTATTTTATTAAAATATTAATTATTTCAAAAAATCATTAATTTCATAAAATAAATTTATTAAAAATACACTTTCTATTCTATCATATATAAAATATAACTCTTATCAAACTTATTACCTAATCCTTTACAAATAAATAACTGATATAATCATAATTTATAAGAATTTTTTTTTATAATAATTTTAATAAATAACCTTATATTAATATAATAATGTATATATTTCTCAAATTTTCTATTTTTATCTGAAAACACTATTTATTAAATTTATAATTCTTCTAAGAAATACTATTCTCATAAAGAAATTGATGGAATAAGAATTATATTTAAGAAAAGGGATTACACAATAAGTAACCAATACATTATTACATAACCCCTTATAACTCCCATATAAGACTTAAGGTTAAGGTGTGTGATGGTGACTAACTCTTAGGGAAGCTCGAATAACATCGTCGGAGTGGTAATCTCAATTAACTTGAACTTCTCCTCTATAATATTCTGTTAAAGATTAACATGTTGAAACATGACTTTGGATTGGTCTAGACTAGAGCCTAGTGATGCTACCTCCTTCCCAATATCTAAAAAATGAACTTCATACGACCTATGTCTACTATATGTGGCCATCCTACCCTTTTTCTGTGTTGAAAGTAATTTTTTTCAACCTAATATTTATATCAGTTGTGTGATCACTGATCCACAGCTATATTATCAAATGTAATGATACATAATGGTAATTTAAACCCAAAAAAAAGAGTGCATGTGTTTTCTATATCCATAAGACATTAAAAAAAGGTAATTTTATTCATAATTTTTCAAGTCGTTACAACATTACCCCTTAAGAAATTTCTCCCTAAAAATTTTCTTTCCCCATACTACAAAAAATGAGGGCACTCTACCTCATCACTTTCTACAGTTCCCATATAACTTCATTCAAACTTGTGGTTTCTCTACAGCACTTTGATGAGGGGAATTTTCTTATTTTGTAGAACATTTTCCATAATATCTAAGATTTTCACCAGCTTCTTTTCATAGGAATGGTCATTATTCAATGGTACAACCTCTATATTGAGTACAAGCAATGGGTCAGTTATGTACTTCCTCAAATGTGATAAATGGATTACATCATGTACTCGAGATAAGCATCGTGGGAGTGCTAGTTGATAGGCCACTGAACCGATGTGATAAAGGATATAAAAATAGTTGATGAACCATGGAGTAAGATTTACTTTCTTCCCAAATCCTATCACTCTCTTCCATAGAGATATGTGGAGGAAAAACATATCTTTAAAATCAAAATATAGGTCTCAAAAATGGTTGTCATTGTAGCTCTTTTATCAACTTTGAGAAGCTTTGATGTGATGCTTGATGGTCCTAACATTCTCCACCATTTCTTCAACCATTTTTAGAGTTTGATGTTTTCGCTCCCCAAAATAATCCCAACATGTCGGTGTTATAAACCTATTATTATAAAGGTATCCATAAGGATCCATTTGGATTATTGAGTGGTAACTGTTGTTGTAAGAGAACATTATTAGAGGAAGATGTTGATACCATCCTTATTTGATGTCAATTGAATATACTCTCAATACATACTTAAGTGTTTTGACAGTCTACTTAGATTGACCCTCAATTTGAGGATGATATGACATACTGAATTTTAGCTCAGTATTCAAAGACTGTTGGAGACACTTCCAAAACATAGAGGTGAATCATAGATCTCGATTGAATACAAAATATTGTGGTACACCATGCGACCTTACCACTTCTCTAATGTATATCCATGTGAGTTGATCCAATAAGAAATCATCTCGAATTTCAATGAAGTGTGCAGTCTTTGTATAATGATCCAAAATAGCCAAAATAACATTGTTACCCTTGGCTATCTTCAGAATTTCATTGAAAAATTCCATGGTGATGTCCTCCCATTTACATTATGGTATGGGTAATGGTTGCATCATCCCCTAAGACTTTAGTCTCTCAGCCTTCACATTCCAACAGACCAGGAACATTGTTGTATATTCTGCAATCTCCTTCCTTAGTAAAATTCAACTCCAAGGATTTCCCATTTCTGATGGTTTCCATTGTCTTCTGAATTCCCACATCATGCCTTTGAGCATCCTATAACCTCTCCAGAGTATATGTTTGAGCAATAATTTGTGAAAGGATTGATGATGTCCCTTTCTTTATGATTCCCATGTACAAACTATTCATGTCTAATAGGATTGGATCCTTCTCAATTACTTTGAATGAAAGATTTGTTAGATCCTTTCTACCTACAGAGTATGCAACTCTACTCATTTTCCCTAGATGGTAGTGAATTGAGAAGTCATAGTATTTGATCATCTCTAACCATATTCATTGGTACACATTCATCCCTT
The DNA here is from genome assembly GCA_963277665.1 of Viscum album. Lineage (NCBI taxonomy): Eukaryota > Viridiplantae > Streptophyta > Magnoliopsida > Santalales > Viscaceae > Viscum > Viscum album. Next base: position 281,740,128 of record OY728153.1, on the reverse strand, counting down.
TCTGTGTGAATATATACTTGAGGCTTTTGTTATCCATATATATTTCATACTTCTCCTCAAATAGTTAATGTTGCCAAATTTTTTAAGTGAGGATCACTGTATCCAACCACAGATCATGTGTTGGATTGGTCTACTGATGAACATTCAATTTCCTTGAAATATAGGTAATGATTCCTATTTCGGTTCAACAAATATCCCATTCCCTTATTTGAAGCACTGCTGATGATTATGAAAAGCTCCCCACTTCTGGATAGTGTAATCATAGGGGATGTGATAATCCTATTATTCATCTCCATAAATCATTATGAACTTTCACCATTCCAATAAATATTTACTCCTTTCTGAGTTAGATTCATAAGAGGGTTTTAAAATGATGAGAAATTTCTCATAAATTAGTGTTAATATCCAGCTAACCCCAGGAAGCTATGGATATCCGTCACAGATGTTAGCCTCGACCATCCCTCGATTGATTTTTTTTTTCTAAGTATCCAGAGATATCCATTTTCTTGTTATGATATTCCCCAAGAATAATAATTCCTTCAAAAATAACTCACACTTTATGTACATTGCATAGAGATTCTCGTTTCACAATGTCTCTAGTGTAGGGCTTAGATGCTCCTCATAGTAATCCTTGGATTAAGAGTATATTAGAATATTGTCAATAAATATTGACACAAATGTTTCAAGGTAAACTTTAAAGGCTCTATTCATCAAGTTCATGATGATTTTTAGAGAATTAGTGAGTCTGAAAGGAAATAATATGAATTCATAGTGCCTGTACCTTGTAGAAAAAGCATTATTTGGGATATACTCCTTCTTCACCCTTACATGGTAATATCTTGACCAAAAATCCACCTTGGAGAAGAATTGTGCTCCATGTAGCTGATTGAACAAGTCATAAATTCATGGAAAAGGATACATGTTCTTTATTGTGATTTGTTTGAGCTCATTATACTCAATGAAAAGGTTCATTGACCCATCCTTCTTCATGATAAAATGGACTGGTGCACCCTATGGTGAAGCAATTGGGAATATAAAACCATCATCCAGATTCTCATATAGTTGTTTATTTATCTCCTCAAGCTCCACAACAGCCATTCTATATAGACTCATTGATACTGGAAATTCCCCGGGTATAATATCAATTGAGAATTCGACATCTCTTCTAGGAGGAAGACTCGACAATTCCTTCTGAAACACATCAGGAAATTCCCTTATAGTAGGCATGCCTTTGAGGATGGTTCCTTCCATAGATTCAATAATCTAAGAAAGATATTTTTTCTCATATGGAAGTATATCCACGCATTATATGATGGTTTTAAATAAGATTCATCCTCCTCCTTGCACTGGTACAGATTTGGGGGTCGATTCACCATATGGGGAGTCATTTCCCTCTCATGAAAATTTATGGTGGCTCTATATAGGGAAATCCAATACATGACAAGAATTGCATAAAATTCCACCAGGGGGAGTATGATGAAGTTCACGGGGATGTTCAATCCACAAAATGTGATAGGGGAGGAGTTATATTAATGGGATGAAAAAATTTCCCCATTTTCTATTTTCATCAAATTCTCTACTTCAATTCTTTGTGGTGTTGTTTGGATTGTTATACTAAACTTTCGGGATATAAAAGAATACGTTGAAGCAGTTTAAAAAAGTAAATTCTCTACCATTTAATGAATAACAAGATTACCTTTCACCACTTTTTTGTGGGTATTTTCTTTGGAATTAGTGATGTAAAAATCTCACACATGCTGCCTTGGAGGATGTTGGTTGCTGCCAATTACCCTTAGCTTAAGGCACTGGATTGCAATGTTCCCTTGTTCCTTGTCATTGTATCATTGAACAATGCACTGAGGGTCGACTGGATAATTCATTTTCACTACCATATTAGTGAGTTTCTCCCATCATAAATAGTTATCTAGGTTTCCTTATCTTCCACACCTAAAGAATTTCCACGTCCCCTTCAGGAAATTTTTTGGGTGCTTCTTCCCGCACCTTTGGCGAGTGGGATGCTAGAATTATATAGCTCCATATATTTTTTCCATAGAACCTCCATAATTAAATTCCACTTTCCACTTATTATCCCCCCGATACCCTTGATATTCACCGATCTACATATCAACATTGAGGTCCCATCAGATAATCTCCTCATAAATTTCAATTTTATAGATTTACAGGGATTTTTGTAGGATAGGTTTTAAACCACCAAAGAAGTGGTAAACCTTTTATTCCAGGGTAATGAAAAAATTATAGGCTCATCATGCAATTATGGTAATGTTTTTCTCATACAACCCATTATATTTTTCATCCTTTTTCTTGAGTTCAAGTAAATCTCTTTCCTTCTTAAGACGGATGGTGTAGAAAAAATATTTATCGAAAAATATTTTTTGGAAATCCTTCCATTCCTATGCCTTGATATCTTCTTTGGGATTAATATTTTTTTTATTAATGTACATTATTGATAAACATCACCCTCCATATAATACACATTCATAAGAACCTTATCTTGTTTATAATATTGAAGGATGGAGTATATCTTCTTAATGGAGTTGATCTATTATTCGACGATTGAGGGGTCTGATGATCCATTGGTAGTAGGATGCCTTTGTCTCAGGAATCTCTTGATTATGAATTGTTCTTTATTGGGGGGGGGGGGGGTTGGAAGTTCCGCTTAACCCATGGATCTATTCAAAAAAATTAGTTAACTGAAATATTATCGTGACAATGTTTGTGATTCCAACTCCCATCGGATTGGTCATCTCACTAGAATAGTTATCACAATGATCTTCACATCAGTTGTTAGCCTGAATCCTCCTATTAATGGCCATTGTCTATAATAAAAGTAAAATTAGAGGTATGTATTTTAAATTATTAAGCACATAAATGGGAATACAAAGAAAAAAATGGATAACATATAAATTACATTTATCTTCTTAACTTATGAATTTCTAAGAATCAATCTAAGTTATCCATGATCTATTTCCTAACATATATTATGATGGGATATCCCTTAATAATCGTTCATAATAATATTATGAATTTTTCAAATTATATCCTCGGGGAGTGTCGAACCGAGACTGTAGAAAATCTTATTTTCGTGCACTAGTTCCCGTTCGAGTCTAGCTCAAAGTGGTCTTTTCGGGTTTTACCTCTGGATATATTATTCCTGATCCACCTCAACTTGTTCGTATCCAGACATGGATGTATTTTCTTGATAAACCACTTAATATATATTCACTAAAATTTAGAGATTATTTTCATAAACTCAGTTTTATCTCTAAGTATTTCACTAGAGTTTTACAACCCTAATCCCAAAAAATAACCAAACCCATCCTTTGATACCAACTATAAAAACCCTTGTATATGTTACACAATTACGCATGCTTTATTACATAAAATTTCACTTAATACAACCCAAAATATTGATAGGTCTAGTGTATTTTTGGATTAGGAACATTAAATGACATCATAATACATAAAATACAACATCTTTATTGAAAAACTATTTTACATGACCACAACATTCCTTCATCCTTAGCATTGCATGGGATAACCTAAGGACATAAATAAGAAAAGGGTGATATATAAAGCCCAATAATGGAGTAAAAAAGGCATAAAATGAATAATTAAATACATGTTAGTAAATGATCATATCAATGGAGCACAAGAGAAACATGAACATAAAGTCATGGTTAAACATGATTATCATAACATGGAAATGTGGCAACAACCTGACACACTGCATAATTAACATAAAGGAATTAGGTAAACCCTTATCCCAACATGCTGTAAAAATATTCTAAAAGGAATCAGTTAAACCATTGTCCCAACATGAATTATCATGATACTAAACATTACCCAATGCCCTAAAGCTCTATCATGGCCCACCCTGCATAATCAATTCAATCTCATGCTTAAGTGCGCCACATAGATCATATAAGAGGGATTCATTCAACATAATAATTTATTCCATGGTAAATGAATTTTAATACATACATGAATGTATATAATAAATAATTATATGTGAATAATTTTGAATACCCTTGGTAGATAAATGGGTATCGTATTCACTACACGAAGATTTTTTCTTGCAAAACCATAGTGCCATTTCAGTAGCATAGAGGCACCATATGGAGATTCATAAATTGGGTTTATGAGAGATAAAGGGGTATCTAATAACTTATACATGAAATAGACAGTAAGGGAATCATGGAACAAATATTCCAACATATGAAATTGAATTTAGATGTATAATATAGAAGAAATTCTTGAATGGAAATAAGAGAAGAAAAATCCATCACGGAATGTCGGCATGGTAACGGGTGTACACAGAAAAAATTTGTGAGAGAAAAAGGGGGATATCATCATTAAAACATAAACAGGTACGTATGAGGTGGGTGTGAAATAATACGCCCACATATTTAATTGAAAATAAAAGGGTATAACAACATAGAGACACTTGGACAATAATGAGAAAAGTAGGAATCCCTTACTTGGATGTGTGACTTCAAAAGCTTGAAAAGGGGATACATGAGAGCTTGGGTGCCTTAGAGGAATTATAGAGAGGGGAGGATAGAGGAGGGATATTATTAATGGATTTTTAGTGTGGAGAAATGGGATATTATGTGGGTTTATATCAGAAATGAAAGGGAAATTCTTTAATATTTCACAAACATAGGTTTTGGAACCTATATAATTAAATACTTAAAAAAAATTCCCTTGGTTTTTGCGCATAGTTTCTGAGAAAGATGAGTGGGAAACATTATTTTTATGTCAAATGGGTGACCATATAAAAATATTATCCCTGCTAATGTTGAGGTGAGTCAAATTATAAAAAAATAAATTTAAAATCAAAAAATATATTATACACTTTGTAGGATTCACTAAAGATTTAAAAATAAGTAAATAAAATATTAAATTGTATTATTTTAATGGAAAACATATATTGAGCCAATAATACAAATTATAGTATTTATTATATCATTTTGTAGTCATTATGATGTTATAAAATAGATATTTAATTTATATGGTATTTAATTTTTACCAAAAAATTTGGTTATCTCAAAAAATTTTGAAACATTAACCATTGGATAATTTAAATATAATAATTCTAAAACTAATATTCATTTTTTCTAAATAGTTTTATAAATATATGATTTTTCAATTTTAAAATGAAAACTGACATTTATTGAAAACTTACTTGTTTTCACAAAAACTGTTCTCAAACTATAATAAAAATTATATTTAACTTCATAAAAATTAAATACTCATATATTATTAATAAATTTAATTTTATTATAGTATTTTATAAAAAATTTAATTAATTTAAAAATTCATTAATTAAATAAAATAAATTCCTTAAAAAGATAATTTCGATTTTATCATATAAAATATATAACTCCTATCAAAATGATTACCTAATAATTTACTGTTAAATTACTGATATAATCATAATTTATAAGATTTATTATAGTATTATTACTAAAATACCTTATTTTAATATAATATTTTATATATTTCTCAATATTTCCATTTTTACTTCAAAACAAAATTTATCACATTTATCATTCTTTTAAGAAAGTCTATTCTCACAAAGGAATTGATGGAATAAAAATAATATTTATAAAAAGGTATTAAAAAATATGTAACTAATAACTTATTACATAACCCATTATAACACCCTCATAAGACCAAAGGATCAGTGTGAGATGGTGACAGACTCTTGGCGCAGCTCTGATAACATTGCCCAGGTGGAAATATCAATTAACATGAACTTATTCCGTAGGCGATTCCGTTCAAACATAATATTGGAATATCGGCTTGGGCTTGGTCAAATGAAAATCCCAGTGACACTTCCATCATCCCAAGCTCTGATGAATAATATTTATACGGACTGAGTCTACAGGATGAGGACATCCTCTCCTTTATCTGTGTTGAAATTATTTTTTAAATCATTTTATTTGTATCAATTATGTGATCATTGTTCAACGACTATATTATTAGTGGAAATGGAACTTAACGGAAATTTAAACCCAAAAATAATAATAATAATAAAGTGCATGTGTTTTTTATATCCATAATACATTAAAAGAAAGGTAGTTTAATACATAAGTGATTAGGTCATTACGAAATATCTCTTCTCATAAATGACAAGGTTCAAACATCACATCACAAATAAAAAAAAATAACAAGGTAAAACTTTAAAATAACTCTGGGAACTAGGTAAAAATCAGTGTCTCTCATTACTATGTACTCTCCTCCATGACATTATGCCTCCACAACACATGAACCAAAGGAATGGCCCATCCACGCCACACCTTCTCTAGATTATCCTGGATCTCTACTGGACATTCCAAAACCGTTCTGTTATCCTGGATATCTAACTCTCCCTAGTCAATGACAAAGAAGTCATCATGATGATACTAAATAATATTAGAGATGTGAAAGATGTTGTGGATCCTTTATAGTTGTTTTGGAAACACAAACTACTATGCCTCCTCTCTAACTCACCCTAACACCTCAATGGGTCCTCTAAACCTAGGAGAAAGATTACTGCCTCTCCCAAACCTATGCTTCCCACATCGAGTGGAAACATTCAAAAACATGTGATTCCCAACCTCAAACTCCATGGGCCTCCTTCTATGACTTGAACAAGCCTTATTCCAGTTTTGGGCTACATTCATCCTCTCATGAATGTGATTAATTTTCTCTGTCATGCTCTGAACTACATCGGGAACATGAAAACTTATCTCCTCAACCTTTGTCTACCACAATGGAGAACAAAACAGTCTCCCATTAAAATACTCAAATGGTTCTAGGCCAATGAAAGAGTGATAGATATTATTATAAGTGAACTACACCAAGGGAAAGTGTCATTCCCAAGATCCACCAAAGTCCAAGATGAATGTCCGCAACACATCCTCAGATATTTGGATAGTTTTTTTCATCTACCCGTATGTACGAGGGTCGAAAGTAGTGTTGAGGAATAACTAAGTGAAAATTATATGTTGCAATCCCCTCCATACTGATGAGTTAAACCGCACATCACTGTCTAAGATAGTATACCTCAAAACTCTATGAAACCACACCAATTCATATACATACTTCATATCCAATCCATCCACTTCCCCCAACTCCTTGATCACAAAGAAGTGGGTTGATTTTTTCAATAGATAAATTATCAAACGGATAATATCACAACCTTCCTATGCTCTGGGTAACCCTGTGACAAAATCCATTCTGATTTCATCCCATTTCCACTCAAGAACATAAAATTCAAAAAACCACTAGGAATATGGTGCTCTTCCTTTACCTATTCGAAAACCATGCAATTTTCCACAAACTCTGCCACTTCCCATTTCATCCTAGGACACCAAAAATACATCCCCATGCTTTGGTTCATCTTGTAAACTCCCGGGTGTACCACCAAAGTAGATTTATGAAACTCATGAAGGAATCCACTGTGTATTACAACTAGAACAAACAACCTCCCACAAAAAAAATTTGGTGCCAAACATCCTCTGGCCATCCCTCTAGAGTATCACCATGGCCAACATTGGTCCCACATTACCTATGCTTCTAAGTCTCCCCACTGAGACTCCTCCACCTGCTACATAGGAGAAGACTTCACTATCATCTAAAATAGACAACCACTATCACTATCCACCCTTGCATCTAAGTGTATGTTTTCTAACTCATCCATCACTCTCTAAGCGTCCATATATTCTTGAATATACTTCTTTTTTGACATTATTCTCAAGGTATTGACCATGAAATTCCCCATACATGATGTATATGAGATCTCAAAATCGTAATCCTGAAGAAACTCCATACACCATCACTGCTATAAGTTTAGACCAAACTGGGAAAATATATACCACAAACTCATGCGATCATTTAAGACCAAAAAGCGCTCACGGATGAGTTAATGTTGACACAAATTCAGTATGAAGACAACCACTGTTAACTCTAGATCATGGGATACATAGTTACGTTTGTGGGGATATAACTACCTAGACCCATAGGAGCTCAACAATAACTGATTCATTAGAACACATCCCAAACCCATATGGGAAGCATCACAAAACACCTCAAACATTACCCATTACTTATGAAACCAGAGCATTTGGGCACTAACCAACTTAAACATCAAGAAAAAAAACTCTACCTAACCCTAATCTCTCTACACAAATTCTTCGTCCTTCCTAGTCAGGGTTATCAATCGGGCTTCAACTCAAGGGAAATATGCTACAAACCTCTGATAAAATCCTGTGAGACCAAGGATGCTACAGCATTTGCCACATTCGTGGGTATTCCAAAGAAAAAACTGCCTAAACCATTGTTGGTTCAACATCAACACTCTGTTGAGAGAAGACATGCCTAAGGAAATTCACTTCTCAGGTCCAAAACATACACTTGGACAATTTTCTATAAAGCTAGTGGCATCGAAGAACTTGCAAGATATTTTTGAGATACTTGGATTCCTCCTCCTATGACTTCAAGTTGATTTCGATATCATTGATGGATACGATGATGAAATAGTCTATGAACTCATGTAAGATAGATTTCATATGAATCATGAACACAACTAAGTCAATCGTAACAACAAACAACATGACTAAAAACTCGATGTGACCACACCTTCATATGAAGGAAGTCTTCAAGATATCACCCTCCCTCACCCTCAACTCGTGATATGCATACCATAGATTGATCTTTGAAAACCAACATTCCCCTCTCCACTGGTTGAAAAGATCATTTATCCTTGGAAGAGGGTAACTATTTTTTATTATCACATGATTCAACTTTAGATAGTCTATACACAACATCAAAATAATGTTCACCTTCATTGCGAACAACATTAGAGCACCCCAAGATGATATAATGGTCCGAATAAAACCCTTATTCATTAGATCATCTATCATAATCCTCAAATCCCACAACTTATAAAGTTTCATCTGATAAGAAGCCATCAAAATCAGAGAAGCACTGAGCTGAAAGTCTATCCTGAACTCAACATCATGTCGAGGGGGTATGATCACAACCTCCTCAGGGAAAATCTCCAAGAACTCCCAAATGACTGTAGAAACCTACACCATTTCAGTTTCCACTAATTCCACTAATATCTTACCCAATAAAAGAATAAGAGGTTACATACACCAAATTCCCACCTAACAAACCCACTATCCAATGAAAACCACACATTGTCCATCCATATCCAAAAAAGCAAGATTCTCCTTCAGAAGCATTCGATAACGGAATATACAAAATACAACCATTTGTTGAGGATGACATCGTATGGATGCATCTATAGAGAAAATGTATCCCCAAGGGATTGATGCAATCACGTCATCAGTCTATACCCCAGTACACATCAAACAAGTTGGTCTAGCCTCTGAATGGCATACTCAACACCAGGGGAATGGGAAGCCTCTATATATCTATTCCCATATCATGGGATTGAGTGGGTGAATCAACAGAGTGTGAATCTCTAGAATTAAACAAATCACATACAAGGGTACTAAAAAATTTATTGTACCTATGACGATCTTTGGAACTATGAGAATTGTTTCCCCCCCATTAATCTGACCACACACAGCTCCTCTACCTCTCTACTAATGATCATCTCCATGGTCATACTCGGGCGATGGTCCTTGGACATGAGGAATATCCTGAGATCAGACTCTACCTGCTCCATCTCCAATTGGTAGGGAATAATACTGCTACACCTACTATTGAGATGGTCTCACCGGTAACTTCTACTAAGGCTGGCACTGAACCAATCAACCCCCACCAAACTTAGCTTGGTCAGCCCCAGGGTAGTGGTGCTAAAGATGTATGTGAAGCCAAAAAAAGAACCACATTGGCCCCTAGCCCACAAGAAATGGCACATAGACCAAAAGGTCGAAAGGGAAGTTGTTGAGGTCGAATTCATTCTGGTCAAAACCTTAATGTTCCTAGTGCTTGAGACTTGACACTTACATATGTACCTTGTGAAGAACACTTTTGGTTCTCCTCCCATGGTATACCTCCTTGTGAGTGAATCTTCTCAATCACCTATGCCTTCTTCGGAACCTCTAAATACATTGTAAATGAAAAATCAGGAACAAAAAAATGGATAGAAGGATAGAGTTCCTCCTCAATATGTCTCACATGAGACTCCTCATCTAGAAAAGGATCTAGGGAAAATCATATAAGGTCATTGAAATTGATTCCCAACTCCCACACTAACATCCCCCCCCCCCAACTAAATGGAGAGTAGCTCTTGGATTTTTCTGCCTTCATAGTCAGCAAAAGGAACTCTGCCAAAAACTCTTTCTGGAAGTCAACCCCAAAATTGTCTACCAACTTCTTCTCTCCTAGATAAAACTTCCACCACTGACGTGGAACACCCCATATCCAAATAACTCCCAAATAGACCCTATACTCTATTGGGCCGCATATAAAACTGAAGGTCATATCAAGATCCTCCAGCTAGCTCTCTGTATCTATATCTGAAACACTACCAACATACTTTCCGAAAGCCTACCACTAGAAATAAAGCAACTTCCTCTGCTACTAATCATCCTCCTCAACTAGATCAACCCTATGACGATCAACCAGATCTTCCTACTGAACCTCCATTTCCTGAGCCAAATGTGAATTTCGACTAGGAACAACATCTTAATGTTCAAAAATGATTTCCTAAGATTGAGTAGTATGTATTCTTATTAATATTTTTAAATTCATTTCATTCATTTTATCTATTTTAAACTTCCCCATACAACCCAATTCAAACAGGAACACAAGTAATTATAATGTTGTTCCTTTCCTATGTCTCTACCCTATATGTAGGTCTATCTCACATGGTCATTCAATAAGCTTAGATTATGTGCACAAGATTATGGGAGGACCTAAAATACCATATCCAAGCCCGTATACCTAGCCTATGTAACACACCAAGGTCAAATGGAATTGTTTCCACACCAACCCATGTAATCCTCATTGTGGCTATCTCCAAACTCCATTCAATCTCTTAACCATTGACTATGATACCACTCTATCATGACCCCCTTCCTCCAAACATACCCCTCCTAGGTTTTCAATGAAGAAATGGAGATATTGACCCCCTGATTCTCACCTCTACAAGGCCTCAGGTTTGTGACTAGCACCAAGGGTGTAAAAATATCAAAATATGGGAGGCATTACCCTTTTTAAGAAAAAAGATCTAGAGATATGATGGATCATCCATAATGAAACTCCAATACATAATGTTAATAAAAACAAAACCATCCCGCATGAATATTTAAAGTATAACTAGTATGAATACAAATGTTTTCAAAGTAAATACCCAAATATAAAATTAAACAGTGATACAAAAACTATCAAGAATCTATTCTAGTAATGTCTATTATGGTCGACGAATTGCTCCTAGAACCCTAAAAACAATTTATATATGTAGGGTGAGTATACAAGTATACTCATTTGGAAAACCAAATTCACTCGTGCACATGTGAAATATGCATAATAATGCTCCGTTAAGAAAAAATAAAACTAAATAGCACCTACAAAGTTATAATAACCCAACCCAACCTCACCAAGGCATGCTCACCATGTAACAGAAGTCAAGAAATATAATATAAATATAATCTATTATAGGGTTCCCCGCACCACTTTCCCATTGATTAGCTGCTCACACACCCCAATGAAAGATGTCATTGGCGCTCCCACCTCTATTGAATATATCGCATCACGTCTCTCCCACACACACCTAGGCCTCACAACACATCCTGAACGCACACACAAAGAAATAACAACACATTTGGACCACACACACATGGGCCTCATAACAAATCCCTCCCACACACACCTAGTCCTCACAACACATCCTGCCTGCACACCCCTGCTCCCAAAACACATCCCATCACATCTTGAAGAAAACTAGGAATGAACATCACAAATAATCTCTAAGAAACATGGGATACAATATCTCAAATCATCCTAAGGTCTCAAAGCGTACCACATCTAATCACAACATTCCAAAAGAAACTAATATCATCATAACCTGGAAGAGGGATCAAGGAAGAGTGGGTGGCAAGCCATCAATCCTCCTACCGAGATGTTGGGAAAGATACTCTCCCCCATGAAAATGGCGGCATTCAGCATATAGTGATCAACTAGGGTGGGTTTTATATAGAAATAATATAGAAAATATAAGTATATACATATAACTAATATCAAACACTCAAGCCCCAACTATGGGTTCTAAAACAAAAAACCAACTCACAAAAATGTTAACTTTTTCTACTACCTCTTAATGAATAACACCACACGTCAAGACATAAACCCCATTCCACATTCCCAAACAATTCATTTAACCATTTACACTCCATTGACCAAACCAAACCAATCCATTACAAACATTATTAAGAAATTATTTATTCATTCCATCACTACCTAGGGAAAATAAGAAACATAGTAACAGTCATGGTAAATTAACGCACTTTACATTAAATACACATCACACCACAACCTCTAGATACAAGGTGAAGATTTTTTCATATTATTAATGAAGAAACAACCATAAAAATTTACACTTTAATTATTCAAACTCATATGACCAGAATAGAATGTCAATAAAACCAACCCCCATCTCAAAGTCACATCTAGAAGCACTCTACAACATAACCAGTTTCATAGCCCCACTACATCATCATTCTATGCCCATAAAAAACCCACTGTAAAACCATTACCACAACCACATCACCAAAAAAACTGAAGAAAATCATATTTTAAGATTTAATAAGGGATCACTTATTTAATTCCACTTGTTAATTCAGGGGTTACTATAGTAATAGATTGATCCTGGGGTATTCATTAATTAGATGAATATACATGGTTAACAAAATATTTATATAATCATTCAACAAAAAACATGACAAAAGTATTCCATAAACCATACTATTTGAAAACAAGTACCCCTAATGGTTGTGATTTTTAATGGTTAGTTATCCCATACATATGACAATATTAGAAAAAGAATTAGTACAACATAAAAAAATATGTTACATTCTCAGACACTTATTTATTGATTTTAAAACCAATTATACTATCTTTATTAATCTTGAATAATCTATATTCAAAATGAAATCATCCACATACCCATAATGCATGATGTCATATTATGAAATATGAAGGAAACATACCTATAAGAATAATTTTCCGCACTTCATGGCTACACTTAAAACAGTGGAACTTACAACAAGTGACTCTTTATGGAATCCTAAACCAAACCAATTAAAACTCTCCATAGAATAAGGATTTGGAGAAATTTCATCTCGAGATAAAGGAATAAGGAACAACAAATGGGAAATATATGTTGTCTTGAGTAAGATCTGATCCGAGTCACTGATTAGATACTATTTTAGTTTTCTATTATAGGATGATCTAACTAAGGCTATGCAGTTTTGACTAATTAAAAGACCCAATACTCTAAGGAAATTTAAGATAGAGTTTAAGGGATTTGAATTTGTCTCAAAGATATTAGCATTTGGAATTAAAATCATTTTACATCAATGTGTATGTCAGAAAGAGAAAACTAGAAGAATTGGGAACGTAGTTCACAAGAAACCCCCCGACAAGGCACCGCCGACGAGGAACCACTAATAAAGGCACCACAGGAGGAGGAACTGATGGATGAGGAACTATTGGATGAGGCTCTATTAGGATAAACCACATGCCACCATTATTGGGTCACCATTTGGAGAGAAACTACCAGATGAGTCACTGCTAGGGTGACCTACCACCAACCATGAGGCACCTATAGTTAAGACCCTACATGGTGAGCGACCACCATCAAGACACAACATGCCAGAAATCACCAGGGTGAGGCACCGAGAGGGTGAAACACTACCAGGGTGACACTGCTAGGGTAAAACAATTGGAATGAGATGATATTGGAAAACTTGAAGAAGTGTGAATTTTAGAAAAGTGTTGAAATAAATCACGTTGACTTCGCAGGACACCCAAAACACCATATTTCTGACAACGTAATGGACTAGAAGTGTATGGGACATTAAATTTGAGCACATTAAGTAACCAATTTATCTACATATGATTTATAAGCCCCCTTAGAAAAATTTCATATCAAAACCATGGAGGAAGTAATAGAAATAAATGATCTTTATATCCTTTTATAATTATGGCCATCATAATATAACTCTTCACCTAGATCATTATCAATACCAAGGTGAATCATCTATCCTAATATATTTTCCCAAGTGACCTAGTTCTTTCCACCTAACATCGAATATTTCTTTTAATTGAACCGTGTATAGTACTCAAAGGCTATAACTACAGTCCCATTCACTCAAAAACCACATATAGGATCATGGTAATCCATTAAGGTCTGCTAAACCTGGTTCCTTGACCATCATAATTGATTCCACATCCACATCACTTTACTTGTAACACATTTACTCTATTCACCCAATAAGGTGCACATGCACCCAAATCATCCAACTGGACATTCCATCCCTCAAATATCCAATTATGGTTCATTCATAGCTTCAAATATTCATCCATCATGATACCCAAGTTTGATACTTAAAAAAGGATATTACCAACCTATATTAAACATAACTAGTTTCCTTATTCATCCGGATTAACTATTTAGGATGAATTGGTTTCCCGAAAAATATTTTGAACACTCTATTTCCAAATAAAATCCTTTAAAGTGCCTCATGCATCCAGGTCTCCTCTATAACATCCTAATTTACTTGTACAGATTATTCACATCAACATGCTCTTTTCTAATCATGAATTCAATTGATAATGGAAATCAATTATCTTGAAATAGATCTTCTAATCATTCACCTATCTATCTAATGGGGTCCTTGATATATAGTCAACCATGTATTCCTTTTATAATGAGGGTTATATATTTCAAAGGAATAGTGAAATTTGATTTAGCTCAATCCTGTTTACTCAAGTAACTTGCATATTCAGAATCTAAACCATGTCCACCAGGTACCTAGATAATCCATTAATCAACCACTTTAGTCAAATTAATGATCCTTGATGATTCTTGATATGTTTATCTAGTGTGATCCCTAACTCACCTTAACCTAAAACATTCTTTAGGTCAAACTAAAAATGATTTACTTGTATAATTCCCAAAACAAACCTTTACTAGGAACCATTCATATATAGTCCATTCTAAATGACTTTAAAACACTTCAAATAAGTCATAGTCATATGAAATTAAAATACAATACAATGTGGTCATATTCATAAAACCTTAAACTACAATAAATAATGGTCTTGGATACATTACCTTAAAATGAACTTCATTGGTCCTAGATGTATGACCTTAAAATGATCTTCATTGGTCCTAGAAACATGAAATTAAAGGAAAAAAAATTTATCTGGGTTCCATGAACTTCAAATGAACATCATTGGTCCTATATTAATTACTATAATATATACATTATTGGTCATCAAATCAAGACCATAATAATAACCACCACGATCTGTGTCACATGAACATAAAAGGCGTAACATATCTCATTAAATGGTAACAAAATATATGGGTTTTTATTTACTTCATAGGGATATATAGGTATATTTAATCATGGGGACAATAATAAATCTACAACTCCCACCACCTCTCTGAATGGTGATAAAATTTAGAGTGCCTAATGGTATATATATAAACTATAGTTTAATTAATCAATTAATGATGGTAAAGATAGGGACGTACATATATAATCCTCAGAGATTCATGATATCATCTGATCATATTCACAACTAGAGTAAAAGATATTTTTACTAAGAATTATTTCATTAACACAAAATAAATCAATAGGGGTTTTGGACTAGTTAATTATACCCATCATATGATGAGTCGACCTACCAGCCTATCAATCTCAAAACATTATTCTTTGGGTTGTTTGTTCATTTTAATGGATACCTACATTCAGAAAGTGGGTCTGCAACCAAACAAATATGTGCATTAAAATGTTCTAGGAACAAAAAAATTTTATATTGACATGAAATCCTTTACTTGTGGTTGTATGAACCCGACCATAAACATTACATAATCTGGAATTAAATGAATAATTCACATTGAGGATCTTTTTAGGTTTAGATTTTTTTGAGAATTAGGCCATAACTATTACATTACATTTCTAAAATTACAAAGTAGACACTTCTACTCAATTTCCAATTTCTTCACAAAATAAAAACACTTAAAAAGAAACATGTCAAGTTCTATGTTTTTGACAGCATGACTTTTCCTTGATCCCAACCTCGACCCTATTAATATTTAAGTCAT
The DNA here is from genome assembly GCA_963277665.1 of Viscum album. Classification (NCBI taxonomy): domain Eukaryota; kingdom Viridiplantae; phylum Streptophyta; class Magnoliopsida; order Santalales; family Viscaceae; genus Viscum; species Viscum album. The sequence goes on along the minus strand of OY728153.1, from coordinate 281,723,810 downwards.
GTAGAAATCTATTCAAAAACATGGGATGAGCATAAAAATATTTGTAAGGGTTATAAAATATAGAAGTAAAACTTTATCCCATCAATAAATACAAATCAATAAACCCAATAATTTTCAATCATAACATACCTTATGAAATCATAAGGTTTATGAATAACACATAAAAATAAAAAATAATAAAGGTAACTTATAAAATTCATAACATACATACATTTTTTCTGTCACAGCTACATAGGGAGTGACATTTGGAATACCCATCAAACTATATTCCCTAAATCTCTTTGGAGAAACATTAACGTTTACCTCCGTCACGTTACCCAATGCATTGAAGACCTATCTCAGGCTCACCCGCGCTAGGTTTATCCTGGAACCACCCATATATGTAAACAATTCCTGATAACCATAAAATATTCATAATACATAACACAAGAATAAAATAAAGATAAAATTTCCACATTGAAATCACCATATATCATTTCAATATATTTACATAATCAATGCTTTGTCAAAACCATTTTTAGAACCATTTAAAACATTTAATAAATATATTTTTGAATCATAGTGTCCCATAACACTTTGAATATTTTAAATGAATTGACATTTTAAGAAATTGATGTATATATAAATAAATCCTAAAAACCATTTTGAAAAATGGAAATTAATTAGAAATATTTAGAAGAATAAATCTTTTAAGCAATATTTTAGTTAAAGAGTTCTTAACAAAATGAGTGCCACTTGAATTCAAATAATTCATGAATAAAATTTACTAAAACCATTATAATATCCTGAGAATAAAGGTATTCATGATATAATATTCTAGGGGATAGTATATAAACCATATAAAATTGAATTTTCACATTACAACAATGATGTATCAATGGAATGTAAATTGAGATGAAATCTCTTATAAAGACGACATCCTTGTATTAAAGATAAATCAATTACATAATTATGTGTGAAAAATATAAATACACTCAATATGATTGGATATTCATTATCAACCAATCATAGGTCATTTATACATATTCATAGCATGCCATAATCATCAAATATATTTTAACCTAAAGAATAGAAATTAGGTTATCAAGTTCTCTTATAGAAATGTGACAGCATAACAACGTCACATTGAAATTCAGAAAATGAGTTGATGAGAAATAAATGTGTATCTAATCTCATGGACAACAAAATTTATAGAAATAGTGATATAAGTGAACATATCCCAACATAAGAAGATGTAAATTAAAAGACATACCAAAAAGAAGTCTTTTAAAAAGAGGAGGGTGAAAGGTTCCCTTACTGATTTGGTAAATTACAAAACATACACCTATAAATTAATGACCATAAAATGAAGATTTAAATAATAATAAATTGGATTATATTACACAATAAATACAATCATGTGCAGTATATACCCCACAAAAAATAGTGTAAAATATAGCATGAATCCCAAAGGAATAAAAAGTGAGATGAAAAACCCTTACCACGTTGTAATCAATCGAGTCAAATGAAAAAAATATAATAACCACAAAATGAATCACATAATACCATGAATATACATATAATAATGATAATATACATATTAAATGGCCTTACACAATACACCACAGCCAATAAATTATTGGTGAACAATGGAAATCTCACGGAATTAAAAGTGAGATAAGAAACCCTTTACCTCGCGTCCGACTTGACTTGTTTGTTCCATGTTCTTTCAGAATAATAAACTTATGTTAATTTATACATGATTAAGAACCGTTTTTCTATTTTATTATTCATTTTATATCACTTATTTCCATGTTATAAACATTATGTAATCATTTAGGTTAATAATGGTCATTTTGTTGATATTTGGTACTTGAGTAAATAATGAACACCTTATAATGACAAATTTTCCAAGTGGTCAAGAGTCCGTTATATCAAAAATAATATTCTTGATTTAGTTATAATATATATCATATATATCCAGAATATATATTTATTTTTAACAATACATAATATTTGAGATAAAAAATGAAATGCATTGTTAATGGAGACGGTAAGCCGTACGTACGCAAGAACACTACTTCCATTTGTATTTCATATGTTAATTGAGTGAAAACATAACGACACATAGTTATATTATTATTCTAGTATAATATAATATATTATTTAAATAACTCTATCCTTTATACATCCCATGTATGGTATGAAGGAGTCATATCAGTTTGAGGGGTGGCAGTCCTCATTTCCTCAAATGAAATTATCGCATTTACTCATAATGGAAACCATAAATGTATGCTATAAATTAAAATAAACAAGTATGAAGAAACCATAAACCTAATATATATCATATATAAATACATTTCCATAATAATGGCCACCATAATAGGTGGTAGGAGATAATTGAAAAATCATCATTTTGTGAGGAGTTAGTTTTCCATCCATAGAAACAATATGTTCTTTACTAATTAGATGCAGGTGTGTGTAAGTGCAGTTTGAATAACCCTCATACAAAATCATATTATTTTCAGGATACTTGTTTTGTTGTAAAATAAATGAATTAAAAATATTCGGGGTTGGATAAGTAAAATAAAAGATAATAATTTAAGAGAAAACGTTACCCTAAAATCGAGTAACTCCCTTTGTTTTGAAACAAAAAAATTTCTCAAAGTTCCTTCTGACTAATTTAAGGATTATAGGTGTAATAGAGATATTTAGAGAGCTTAAATGGGTAGTTTTTGGATGAGCGAAGGGGATTGAGAAGTGTGAGGACTGGGATAGAAGTGAGGGATTTTTATAAGTGGGAGAAGGGGCTCTTTAAGAAAGGGTGAAAGTATTATTTTATTATATATTTATTTTTGGTTTACAAAGGTCCAAAACTCATTAAGGTCAAAGATAAGAAGACTCATGGTCGAACTAAAATCATCCAATTATAATTGGACAAGTTTTGGATATTATTTTAATCTTTATATTCTTAAATATTTAAATCAGTTCTTAATGAGCTAAACACTTCATCATTATTGTGTCATAAATAATTTAATTTATTTGATGTATATAAATTATATAAAAAAATACAATGATCTAGGAAATATTTTTCAATTCCAAAAAAATATTTATAGTCTAAATGAAAACTTATATAACCCTAGGTAAAATTTGTTTTACTAAAATATATTTGTTTATGTCATTTTTTCCTTTACATTAAGTTAATTAAAATAAAGTGTCATTATCAATCTTAAGTGGCTCCATGGGGTCCAAATATTGACCCAAATATGGAAATGGTCGTCCATGGCCCCTCCAATATGGTTAGGACAAATGTTAAAGTAATTTTGTATTATTATAATATTATTTTTACCTTGAATTATCCAATTTTCCTTTAACCATTATAAAAAAGTGAAAAGATACTATTCACCCAAAAAACATTCATCTTATTGAACCACATTTTATATAATAATAACAACCATGTAGGTCATATTTTCAAAATTAAATTCTGAGAAGTGGTAAAAATTTATTTAAATGAAAAACATGGTTTTTTTAACTTCCACTCAGTGTTTTCACTATTCATCAAAAATTGATGGTTTTTCGAAAAATACAAAAAATTCGGCCAAAGATATATTTGATATTCTGATTTCAAAAATGATGTTTTTTTACCAAATTAAAAACATAAAAGTTTTCTTAATTAATTTAAAATAAATTTTCATCGTCAAAATAAAAAGCGTGTTTTTAAGAAATAATAACTATCAAATGATTGACACTTTTTTATGCTAAATTTCAAAGTGAAATTTCTTATAATGACAAGAATTGTATTAAATGGTAAAAATATAATCTAATTAAACATTAAAAACATTTAAAAGGATAATCTAACCATAGAAATAAGTTAGATTAAATGGCAGTTTTATATTAAAATACAGTATTTTTCACTGTTCATTAAAAATGAATTTTATCAGAAAAATACCAAAATTTTACCCAAATTAAATTTTTATGTCCTGATTATAAAAAAGAATTTTATTTTGTCAAATAGAACATATAAAAGTAAAACAAACTATATTTAATGAGGGTTCTCTATCAAAAGGCGGAAAATCAACCTTTTAAAGAATAATAGAGTATTTATGCATAAAATCGTATTCTTTATTATTTTAATCCTCTAATATTTATTGGATAAATGTCAAAACATTTAACAAACATGTATAATAATTTTTTAGTTAGTTTTGTTTATTCTTTTCCTTAGAAAAGATAGGAGTAAACTACAATTTAAAAAAATAATAATATATTGTTATTTTTTAGTACAACTCAACATTGTGTGTAACGTAAGATTTCAAAGAAACTCATTGTTTTGTATCGAGTGCACCATCGAACATAGAACCCACTTTAAAGTAAAATTAATATTTAATTCAGAAATATTAATAAATATGAAAATTTTATATGCTTTATTTACCTGGGATGTTACATACTTCACCCCTTTTGGAATTGCGTCCTCGCAATTTTAAAATTGGTATTGGAAACTTCATTTAAAGTCCCACATCAGAAAAAGAGTCAATAAAAATCTCACATTAAAATAAATAGAGATAAGTAAATAAGGAAACACATGAAAACAGATACTAGGATTCCATGAAAACATGGATATGGAAGAGAAACTAACTCTCAAAGATTAATAGAGAGTGGTAGGGAACTTGATCACAGAAACTTAACCACCAAAATACCATAAATTTGTGGATGGGTAAAAGTCTGATGATAAAAGAGAGCTTATAGCTTTTTTTCCTCATGATCCTTTTCATAGAGTTGAAGGATTTTATTAATAACAAGACTAAGATCGTAAGTAAATATACATACTTGTCTTGTAGAGTGTCATCCTTTAATAAAATTCTACCACAAACTCATATTTTCTCAAAATGGTAAGTATTTAAGATGAATTGGTCACACCTGAAGTGCTTGAATCAACTTCTAGAGTATCACATAATCTATAAAAGATGATATATAAGTTTACCTTGTCATTATACATTTACCAAAACCAAAATTGGTTAGTACAAGATCAGATAATCCCAAAAAGGATAATCACTTAAATAAAATACAACATTTAATCTCCAAAATTCAAAACATAGTTCCCAAAGTTCAAAAAATACCACTCAATATACAATTGTCCTTGAAGTAATCCAATTTAATCTAAAATAAGATTGAAACCCAAAATTTAAAAGGATTCGATCACATAGTCTTCCACATAAATCTTAACATTTATCTCTAAAAACATCGACTACTCTTAAAGTCTAATAATGATGTGTAATTAACCTAATCACATATTCTCTATGATAGTTTAATCAACTTTATAAATAAACTAATTCATGTTATATCTAGAATAAAAACATATATTCTTCCAAAATATTATTTCATCCATTACTCCACAAATTTTATCTCCTAGCTCACATGTTCTTCCCATAAAATAACAACCTGTAATTTTCTCAAAAACAAAAGATCATATGAACCCCTATGAGTATCCCTTATGTCCACACAAGAAAAGATAAATATTTCTAGAATGAAATCTTCACATATCAAACATCATGGTTACACATACTATAAAATGTCTTCCAAAGTAATCTCATCATCAATAGATCCTTAACACTTTTAAGCATTTCATCATCCTAAAATGTACCATAACTCATGAATCCCTTTTATATAGGCTTTTTACTCATTAAAAATTATTCATGATCCATTATAAATTATTTTAAAACATAGTCCATAATACTTCCTTCCTACAAACAAAATCATTAATCATATCCTAAGATTCAATACTGTCAAAACATCAGCTAAGAAATAATTCATACCTTTCATTGGTCATTGTATGTTTACTCATCTTTATTTGGAATGGAATTAGGAATTGGTAAAAATATATTTGTACGATCTTGCTAATCCCATTCTCGAACCTTATCCATTGGAAATCTATTTGTATAATTACCATGAGCACCACATATAAAACATCCAATTGATCCTTCGAAAAGAACATCTTTCCCTTTCCTATAGTAATCTAGATTCTTCCTTTTCCTATGTCTGGTTCTTGATTTATAACCGTCATTACCACATATATAACATATTATCGTCCCTTCGAAGCATTTTCCTATGTGTTTCATTCCACATCCTTAACACATAGGTTTTTGAACATACTTACCATTATGATTATTACCTGAACCTTCATAGGGATTTGTTTCTTGCATATATGATTCCATATAAAAATCCCCATGGTTCAGGTGGTCAATCATGACTCTAGATAGTTGGTTGAGAATAAATACAAGAGTTCTCATTGCAGATCCTATTTCATTCAGTTGCTCATTCAAAAAACTGCCACAGTTTTCATCACATCCATTATTACTTTGGTGCCTAGTATACTCAACCATTTTCAAAAACAAAAAAGGTCAGTGTGAGTATATCAGTAAAATCATCATATAATATCTTATGGGGATGGTAAATACTAATATATACTAATTAATGTTATCTTAAACTCATTCACATTATCTAAGATAAGTATTACTCTTTCTAAAATCCTAATCATTAGGGTAATGTCACTTCTGCATAAATAACGCCCTAACCTCTAAAGTTATCTAAACCGACCTATGATACAAACTATAAGGACTCTCCCTTAAACATTACATAATATTGAATTAAATGAATAATTCACATAGAAGATATTTTCAGGATTAGAGTTTTAGAGAATTAGGCCATAACTATTACACTACATTTCAAAAATTACAAAGTAGACAATTCTACTCAGTTTTCAATTTTTTGAAAAATAAAAACTCTTTATATGAAACATTTCTACTTCCATGTTTTAGACAACATGACTTTTCCATGATCCCTTCCATGAACCTATTCATCTTTATGTCATGTGGAAAACATTACAAAAACATTGTATGAGCATAAAAAGTTTGGTGAGGGTTATAAAATAAGGAAAACAATATCCCATCAATAAATACTAATCAATGAAACCAATACTTTTCAATTATAAAATACCTTATGAAATCATAAGAGTTCTGAATAACACATAGAAATCCTAAATCATAAAGGTAAATTATGGAATTCATAACATACATACATTTTAGCAATCACAGCTACATAGGAAATCACAGTTGGAATACCTATCACAGTATATTCCGGAAATCTCTTAGAAGAAACCTTAATGTTTACCTCTATCACTTTACCAAATGCATTGGAGAGAAATCTCGGGCTCACCCGCCCTAGGTTTATCACAACACCACATGTATATGTAAAAAATTTCCAATAACCATAAAATATTCATAACACAAAACACAAGCATAAAAGAACGATACCATTTCCACATTTCAATCACAATATTTCATTTCAATATTTTGACATAATCAATTCCTTGTCAAAACCATTTTCAAACCCATTTAAGAAAATTTATAATGATATTATTTAATCAATGTGTCGAATACAAATTTGAATCTTTTAAATGAATTATCATTTTGAAACATTAATTTACATTTTAATAAATCCTGAGAACCATTTTTAAAAAAATGACATTAATGAGAAATATTTAGAAGAATAAATCATTAAAATAATATTTTAGTTAAAGAGTTCCTAACTAAATGAGAGACGTTTGAATACAAATAATCGAGGAATAAAATTTAATCAAAAAAGTTTTAATATCATGAGAATAAAATTATTCTTGATATAATATTCCAGAGGATAGTATATAAAACATATAAAAGTGAAATGTCACAAAACAACAATGAATTCTGAATGGAATGTAAATTGAGATGAAATATCTTATAAAGACAGTATCCTTATATTAAGGATAAATCAATTAAATATTTATGTGTGACAAATATAAATACACTCAATATGATTGGATATTCAGTGAAAAGAAGTCATAGGTCATTCAAACATATTCATAGCGTGACATAATCATCAAGTAGAAGTTTAACCCAAATAATTGAAATTAGGTTAAGAAGTTCTCTTACAGAAATTTGACAGCCTAACGGTGTCACTTTAAAATTCACGAAATGAGTTGATGAGAGAAAAACGGGTGTATCATCACTTGAAAATAAAATTTATAGGAATAATGATATATAAGAACATATCCTAACATAAAAATGTGTAAATTTAAAGTCATAACAAAAACGAAGTCTTTTAAAAAGGGGAGGGTGAAATGTTCCCTTACCGATTTGGTAACATACAAAACATACACCTATGAAAGAAAGATCATAAAATGAAGATGTAAATACCCATAAATTTAATTATATTAAAAAATTAATACTATAATGTGAAATAAATACACCAAAAAAAAGGAAATAGTGGCATATATAGCACGAATCTCCCTGGAATAAAAAGTGAGATGAAAAACCCTTACTACGTTGGGATCAATCAAGTCATGCGAACAAAAGTTAATAACCACCAAATTAATCACATAATACCATGAATATAAAGTAAATACTGAAAATAAATATATATTATTTCATTACACAATACACCACATGCAATAAATAAGTGGCGAACAATGGGAATCTCAGAGAATTAAAAGTGAGATAAAAAAACCCCTTATCTCGTGTCCGTCTTGACTTGTTTTTTCCTTGTTCATCCTGAATAATAAACGTAAGTTAATTTATACTGGATTAAGAAACCTTTTTCCATTTTATTATTCCTTTTATATCACTTATTATCATGTTATAAATATTATGTAATCATTTAAGTTAATAATGGTTATTTTGTCGATATTTGGTACTTCAGTAAGAAATTAACACATTATAATTACAAGTTGTCCTTGTGGTCAAGATTCCATTATCACTATAATGATATTAAATATTTAGATACAATATATATCATATATATCTAGTATATATATGTATTTATAATAGTACATAGTATTTTGAGATAAGAAATGATATGCACCGTTCATGGAGACGGTAAGCTGTATGTACGCATGAACGCTACATTCTTTTCTATTTCGAATTTTAATTGAAGGAATAATTAATGATACATAGTAATATTATATTTATTTTATAATATCATATATAATTTCATTAACTCCAGATTTTATATATCCCACATATTGAATAAATGAGTTTTATCATTTTGAGGGGGCGGTAGTCCGCACTTCCTCAAATGAAATTTTCACATTTACACCTAATGGAAACCATAGATGTATTATATAAATTAAAAATACAGAAGAATAAATAAAACATAATCATAATATATATAATTTATAAACAAAATACCGTCATAATGGCCACCATAAGAGGCGTAAGGAGAAAATTGAACAATCATATTTTCGTGAAGCGTTAGTTTCCCATCCACAGAAACAGTATGGTCATTACCCCTTAGATTGAGGTGTGTGTAAGTTTAGTTAGAATCCCCATCATAATAACATCATAATATATTTAGGACACTAGTTTCATTATAAAAGAAAGTAGTAAAATTATTTTAGGGGTTTTACAAGTAGAATAAAATAAAATAACTTAAGAGAAAACATTACCTAAAAATCGGGTAACTTCCATTGCTTTGAACCAAAAAAATTTATTGAAGTGCATAAATCCTAAGGTAGGGTTTCTAGTTTTAATATAAAGATTTATTTATTTTAATTGGGAAGTGGTTTGACTAGCCAAGGGGCTTGAGAAGTGTGAGTAATGGGTTAGAAGTGGGGGATTTTTATAAGGGGGAGAAGGGGCTCTTTAGGAATGTTTGAAAGTATTTTTTTATAAAATAATTATTTTCGGTTTCTAAAGGTCCAATACTCATTATGGTCGAATATAAGATTAATCATGGTCAAAATAAAATCATCCAATAAAAATTGGACTGGTTGTGTATATTATTTTAATCTTTAAAATCTAATTTATTTAAATCATTTATTAATGTGGTAAACACTTCATCATTATTGTGTCATAAATGATTTAATTTATTTGATTTCTATAAATTGTAAATAAAATACCATAATGTAGGAAATATTTTCAGATTTACAAAGATTATTTATAGTTGAAAATATAACATATTTAACCCCATGTAAAAATTGATTTACTAAAAGATATTTTTTTAGCATTTTTGGCTTTACTTTAAGTTAATTAAAATAAAGTGTCATTATCACTCATAAGTGGATTCATGGGGTACCAAAATCATCCCAAGGATTTCCATGGTCGTCCAGGACTCATTAAATAACTTTAGGACATGTTTTAATGTAATTTTGTTTTATTATAATATTCTTTTTACCTTGAATTACCTATTTACCTTCAACCACAATAAAAAATGTCAAAAGTTACTATTCACAAAAAATTATTTTCGTATTATTGAACCTAATTTTACTTAATAATAAAATCCATGTATGTCTGATTTTCAAGATTCAATTCATTATAGCGGTAAAAATTCATTTAAATGAAATAGTCGGATTTTTAACTACCACTCAATGTTTCCACTATTCATCAAAAATTGAAGATTTTTATAAAAATAATAAAAATTAGGCCTAAGCCATATTTGATATTCCGAATTCAAAAATGATGTATATTTTATCAAATTAAAAACATATAAGTTCCCTTAATTAATTTAAAATTAAATCCTGTTGTCAAAACAAAAAAGCGTGTTTTTATGAAATAATAATTATCAAATGATTGGCACTTGTTTATGCCTAATTTCAATGTGAAATTTTTTCCAATGGCCTAAATTTGATTAAATGGAAAAAATATAATCTAATTAAACTTTAAAACCATTTAAATAATAATCTAAAAATATAAATAACTTAGATTAAAAGGCATTTTGGAATTAAAATACCGTATTTTTCACTATGCATTATAATTGAATTTTATCATAAAAATACCAAAATATTACCCAAAATAAATTTTAATGCCCCAATTCTGAAGAATAATTTTTTTTTCAAATAAAAAGTATAAAAGTGACAAAAATTATATTTAGAGAGGGTTCACCATCAAAAAGCGGCAAATGGTCGTTTTAAAGAATATTAGAGTGTTTATGCTTAAAATAATATTCTTTCTTATTTGAAGCATCTAAAATTTAATGGATAAATGTAAAAAAATTTAACAAACATGTATATTAATTTTGTAGTTAGTTATGTTAATTCCTACCATTACAATGTCTAGGATTTAACCACCATTTAAAATAATAATATTATAATATTAGTTTTCAGTACAACTCTATGTTGTGTGCAAAATGATATTTCAAAGAAACGCGTTGTTGCGTATCGGGTACACCATCGAACATAGATTCCCATTTAAAGTAATAATAATATTTAATTTATAAAAATTTATAAATATGATAATCTCATATTCTTTATTTACCTGGGATGTTACAATGGTAAAGATCGATTGGGCATGATCTCTTACTCATGATACTATATTAATGAGTATCTTATTGGTATTTTCGTCACATATTCCCATAAAATACAAATTTCCCACTCAATCAACACACTATGAAGTGTTAAATTCCATGGATACAATAGGAAAATGATTATATAATATAGGTTACAACACATCAATAACAGATGGATCCATAGATATAGGCCTCCACTTTGATAACTATTAGGACTTCACATCCTCAACAAGCATTTTCACGTACCAAACTTCTCTAATTATATATGGTGGATACTCTATTATGGGAGTACTATTGTAAATGATATATTCCGACAATGGTGGAAGCTTGTAAAATCCTCAAGGTGATAAAGTGTAATTCCCCATGATTTTAGTATATATTTTCATTTAATAAAATACTATTTTTTATATCTTTCCTCCCATACCACACTAAAACAAAATGAATGATGATAGAATTTATTAAGATAAAATTATAAGTAGAATATATAACCATTATAATATAGGAATTAAAATGGCATGTATTAATAGAGTTAACTACATTATTAAATATTTGTAGAAAGAAAAATAAATGTTATTTTTAATACTAATTCATTGATAAAATTTAATTAATATCAAATAAGATCTTTTTTATGCTGAAAACGTATTTATTTCAAAATTTTGATATTTATTTACATGATATTATGGAACTAAATATATCATGGATAAAATATATTGTTTATATGAATAATATTTTAACACAAATCTAATTAGTAATTTATATAAAATAATAACAATAATAATAAAGACTTTAAAAATTTTATTTTCCTATGAAATAAGTTTTCATTATATTTTTTAAAATTTATTTAAAAAATAAATTCAATAATTTTAGAAATTTTATTTTAAAAAAATAACCACTTTTTTGTATTTATTATAATTATATTATCTTAGTATTAATATTTATGATTTTACTAAAATTATAGCTTTTTAAGTGAATAGCAAAAATATAATTTATATTAATACGAAAACATTTTTTACTTTATCGTTATCTAAGAATGAAAAAAATGTTTTTTAATTTTTATTCATGACTAAAAAATGTATTTAATGAGTATAATTATTCATATAAAAATAAAATGTTAAATTCAGAAAACCCATGTTTAAAATTTTGAAACATCAGTAATATTTTATTCTCATAAAAATATATTTTTCATATTTTCTTTTAAATTTTGATTAAAAAGGTAAGATTATATATTGGATTGATTTATAAGCCAAATATATTTTATATTGTTAATAATAAAATAATTACTTTCATAGAAATAAATAACATTGAAAATTTTATTATAAACATATTTTTTATGGCTAAATATACACATCTTCTAAAATTGGGTTTTTATACATTGAGTGTTCTAATATTAAAAATAAAAGTTATCACTATTAGTAAATTTATTTTATAAAATGGTTTCAATATTTTAAATCATAATTTTCAAATTAGGTAAAAATATTATTTTCATATTTAGTCATAAAAATAAGTTATCAAGTTTGGAAATATTCATATTATGGTAAATGAAAATTCAGTTAAAATGAGTTTAACCACGCGTAAAAGAGATAAAAAATGTTAATAAATGTCTCCAAATGAGTGGTTGAGGAATTAATTGGAAAAAAATCATACCCTGTCAATTATTTTCCACTTCGGATTCAACATTCCTTGTGAAACCTGTGTTCCTTTTATATTAATCCATCATATTTAAAAAAATAACATTCCCAGCAATTATAAAATGGTCCTTCCACCACACCTTCAAGGCCACTCTAAAAATTATAATTATTATCATACTTATTCCCATTTTACTTCCCCTAGATTAATATTCTAAAACTATAAGCTAATGGTCCCAATAATTTTTCCTGTGTGTTTTATTTCCAAGAAGTCCTCAAAGGGAACACTAAAATTATCACAGTGAGTACTAATCTCTCCCAAACTACTTTTGTTTTATTATATTTCACTAAAAATATAATTTTATTAATCTCACATAATAAAATAATTATTATTTGTGTACTTAATTTTTTTATGTTGAGGTAATGCCCATCATCTATCTTTCCCTTTTTCCTTGTTAAAATGAAAACCTTATTCCTACATATGTACAGAATACCACCTCCACAAAGCAGCATGTCTAATTTTATATATCTAAATTATATGTTAGGTAAAAAGGGGTATTTAATGGATAAAAATTATATTTATATAATTATTGATATTCATAAAATTTAACCCACTTTATACCTTTTTTCAATTATATGAAAAATGAAAACGCTATCCGCCTCCCTGGAGTGACACGTTCCATTTTTCATTATCTCCATAAATGGATGATTAAAAAATATATTTTAAGAATATATATAATATTAATGTAGAATATTTGTGATGAATATGGTTTCAAAATTATAAAAAATTAGGCAATGATTATTATAAATTAAACTATTTATATTTGTAAGTTATCTGAAAATAAGCTAGTTGTGGATTCTGTACTCACAAACCATGGCCATAACATCCATATAAACATATATGGATATATAAATAATTTAAATCTATTTTATAATATATTAATGGTAAAATTTATTTCAAGGAATGATGTTCAAGGCAATCATTTTAAAACATGTGTGATACAATTGAAATTACAAACACCTGATAATGGAAATAAATAATAATGAGCTATTTAATGAATAATGAATGATTATAATTAAAGAGTAGAAAAAAATTATATATGAATAATTTTTTTAAATATTTTATTGATATTATTATGATTATGATATTGGGATACAAAATCAATTCACGGAAGTCGATTGTAAATGTAAGGGTTTTTATAAACTCAATTTTTGTTCATTGAGTTGTAATTGTTATTTCTACACTTTATTCTTCTAAGTTGAATATATTTTGAACAATTATAGTATTATGTTTAATTTAATATATATTTTCTATTTATTTATATTTATATTATATATATCCATATTAAAATGTTACCTACTACATGAATCATGATGACCATAAGGGTGTTTCGTCTCAATTTTATTCTTTGATACATGTTCTTCATGAACATGATTTCATTAAAATTGAATATTTACTACCAAATTGATATATAATATCATGAATAATATTTATTAATTGTATTTTACATTCAATTTAAATCTTTCACTTTCAAATGATTTTTATTAAAATATTTATTAATCAGTCAGGATTTTTTTGGTTTTAACATTCTTTCCATAGTACATATTCCATATTCACCAAATTTTACTTAATGAGGTTAATATTATTTTCAATGGATTGATTTTATAATTTTTTTCATCAATTTAAAGGGATTTTGAAATCAATATGAAGTTTTTTATGGAAATTTGATGCATATGGTACCAAAGCTATAAAGGATGATGATAACTAAAAACTTTTTTCATTAATATATAATGTTTCTTGATCAACTTATTTCTTCCATTATTTCAGTTTACACTATAAAATTTCATTATATTTATTTTCTCTTCCTACCTATTAAAAAAATTCATTTTTAATTCTAATCACTACCATGATGAATTTATTTATCATATGATTATAACGTTGTTAATAATAATTCATATCATTCCCATGTAATCTATTTGTATCCCGTATCCATGTTTTATATTCCCACCAATGTTATTCTTTATATTTGGAAACAATTATGTGCTATCTCATGTGATCATTAAATTTACATTTTTTTAATGGAAGTTTCATTATCATTTTTTACAATGTCGATTTCAATAAATGTATTTTGAAAATATTTAAAAAGATTTTCCTTTAATTATCATATATTTTATATTCCACTCAAAATTTACTTTTTCCAACTTTTATGTTTTTCATGAATCCATTGTTGATGATTTTTAAAAAAGTAAAATGTTAATGAGTCTTCACATCACACTTATTGAAATTTAATTTTGAATGTGACATATAACTTCATTATTTACGATGTTGTTGGAGACATTTTCTAAAAAAATAATTTATGGCCCCGTTTCCATTTTCATCATTATCATAAAAATAATAATTAAGTGGGAAATTATTTTTCATGAATTACCCTCTAATTTCCTATATATTGTTTTTAATATGAGGGATTAAACTCATTGTATCAAATGTTCTAATTCTTGAGCCCATCTTATATGGAACCATCATTAATGTTCATATTATAATGGAGTTTTTTTATCTAAGTCAATATCCTTCAATATTTTTAAGACTCACTGGGGATATTTCCTTATGATACCATCAAATTTAATTCTCTAGATGGATTATGAAATGTTATATGGATGTTTTTTTGAAACCAATATCTTTTCGATTGGTTTATTATGCGATGATTGAATTACCAATGTTTTCATGTTCTCTTCGAACACATATATGTGGTTATCATTTTGTAATGGGTGGCTCCAAGATTATATATCTATAAAATAAATTGGGTCAATTATAATATCTTATGAGATAATAATGTTTGGAAGAAACATGATTCATGATGTATAAGGTTTTGGTATATGGGATCATGATTCCTGATGCACTATGTTTTGGTAGGAAGGAAAGTGATTCCTGATGTTCTATAATATGGAAGGTGGTAACATGGATCCTAATTCAGTATGTTATGAATCATACAAAGCTTATTCCTGATGAAATATGTTACAGTTGGAGGGAACATGATTCCTAATGATATATGTTATGGGGATCATGAATGTGATTCTTGATTCACTATGTTATGGAATAAATTGGTATGATTATTGATCCACTATATTATGGAAGGAATGGATGTTATTTCTTATTCTATATGTTATGGTAGGAAAAATGTGATTATTTATGCACCATTTTATCTAAGGTAATAACATGATTCTTAATGAACTATGTGAGGGGAGAAAAAAATATGATTCTTACCCAATATTCCATGAGACGCATGAGCGAAATTCCTGATCCACTATGTGGTGGGATGATGGAAGAAATCCTTGATCTAGTATGTGATGGGAGGCAAGAACATGATTCCTGATATATAATGTGAAGGGTGGTGGGAACGTGATTCTTGATCCACTATGTGATGGAATTAATGAACATGATTCCCAATCCAATTTGTTATGGGAGGAAGGAATACAATTCCTGGTCCATTATGTTATGATATTCTATTATTATGTTTGCATAATAGTTACTTGTTATGCTATACTTCAATGACATGAAACATTTAGTGGCATATACCTATGATTATTTTACATAGCTCATGAATATTATCTGACACTCATACAAAGTGGTAAAAGTTTATTAATTTGAAATTACATTTTCTTCCACCATGAATTATAGAAACCAATTTTTACATGTTCTTATTAAAAATATATTTCTACCATACTCATTATTTATCATATTCTTACGATTTTATCCTTGATGTCATGTGGATGATTTTTTTCCTTTACTAGTCTTTTGAGCTAACAAATTTCTTATGTCTCCATTCCCCAATTTATATTAATGATTATAAGTTATGATAAATATAATTCTATTGTGCCTCAATTTTATAGAAATTTTCACAATTATTGTAAAATTAGTTACTCAAGTAAACAATCCTTAAAGACACTAAACTTTTCTTTCATGGGATTGTATGATTACTTTTGATATTTAATATTTTAATTCTATAAATTATGTAAAATAATTATATTTTTATCTTTTTTAACCATAGTTTTTTTCAAATCTAGTGTTAATTAATGTGTTTTTAGCACTAGATTCAGGAGTGTGGGTCTGGGGGGACTCATAAAGCCTCATATGAAACTCATTAATGATAGGATAGTAATAGGTAGGATACCATATCGCCATTTGAAATAGATTTTAGGATCATACCCCCAGAGTGATGAAATTCATACCACCCTTATCTTAGAGAGGTAGGGGAGGATGTTCGCCACATCCAAATGATTATCTAGTATCTACCCAAGAAATATCATATCAACCATGACTGATTCCATCAACACCATGCTTAAAAACACTCAATAAAATTACTAAGGAAAATAATATTGAGTCCTAGGACCTAACTATAATGAATAGGGTACCTAGGATGAGGGTCCACTAGGGATAGAATGTCAATAAAACATAAGAACATTCCTAATAGCGGATCCCAAAAATTTGGATTATTACCATTTAATGACCCCATCATCTTTAGAATATTACCCTAAATACTAACCCCATCCTCCCATACTAATTCACCCAAGAGAGCCTATAATGGGTAGTCAAAAATTCAATCTCAGAGTAGATTTATATACCTTCTTTTGTGAACACCATTTATGTACATCACCATATTATAATATTCACCCAATAGTTGTTAAAATCATAATGAATAAAATTTTTTAGGTATCATTGAGTAAAGAATTTATTATTACTTCAATAGACCCCACTTATGCATGGGTGAACAACAATCACTATAAAGGTCTAGCCCATAGTGACATATCAAGTACCTCTATAGGCCCTTATTGAGGAATTTATTGATAATACATTCACTGAATTCTCAAAAAAAATTATAAAACCTACTACAACTTTTATAGTAGTGATAAGGGTAGATTCATAGATAATGTATGAAGTGTGATGTACAAAAAAACAATAATAAAGATAAATATAGAAAGACTTTATGATTGTTTAAAAATGAATGGTGTTGTGATAGTGTTAGTGAATATATAAGAATTGTAACAAAGAAGAAAAAGATATAATGGATGAATATGAGATTATGTTAAGGAAAATAGGATGAACTAAATTGAGAAAATACTATATTTTTGTATAAATAATGACAAAGTGGTGAAATGAATCTGTAAAAAGGAATTCAAATACCTAACTATCATTAATTATAATCCATTCTCAAGTTATCTCACCTAAGGATGATATAGATATCAATACTCTAGATATTTATAATTCATTATAAAGATGGTATAGACTCAATATTTTCTATTAAAAGTGCTTCAATTGAGATTCAAATGTCCAAGTATCCACTAACCACCACCTATATGTTTGAGAGTTAGTGTATATCAAACACTTATGAATAAGTGAAAATGAAAGAACTGATAAAAATTCCACTATGAAATCAAATTTATAGAAGGAAAAATAATTCAATTCATTCAAACTAGTTCCCATAAAATAGGTTTAGCTACAAGTTCAGATTACAATATCAACCAGAATATCCAAGCAATACAATGAAATATATAGAAACAAATAGAAGAAGAATGCAAATGGTATTCTCTGTTAAGTTAAATCCCCTCTCTCCAACTCTAATTCCCGACCACTCTACACAAATTCCTCTCCTTGCCTTTTTAACATCTCCCCCTCTTTATATGATAACAAGAATCAATGATAGTCTAGTAAAATATGAATTCTACAAAAATTCACAATCTATTCTATTATTATAATGGACTCATATTCTAACGTCTAACATCATGATTATAGAAAAATCATCCAATATTTAACCACTGGCTTTCTTAGGGAACATATTTATTTAGATTTTCTTCATTTTGGTAACTCAATATAAAACCCTCGAAGCATGTCAATAGTACCACATAAAATTCTTTCTTCTTCTATTGTAACTGAACTAGAAGTCCCCCCTGAATGTCATCATCTCATTTGGGTTCTTTATTTATATGTTTAATACTTCCTCAGTAGGATTCATAGCAAATAAAATGTTCTTCTATAGAGTCTTAATCATGATCCCTCTTCTTTTGACTTTGAATTAATTTGAGAAATTGGGCTCAATGTTTTCAATTTATGTTGATGTACCTTTATGTAGCTCATAATTACCCTTATAGAACCCTTTATTTTTTTAAGATACAATAATATAAGGCATGTTTAAGTAAAACATTACCCTTTATCAGGTCGAAAGATAATGAAGTACCTTTATGTATCTCTCATCAACCCTAGTGATACCCTAACACAAAAACCAATATCCTTAAAGATATCTTCACATAGATATCATTTCATTTAGATTAACTTGACATAAGTACCTTGATTTAGGTTGTTGAAGAGTAGAGTACCCTGATGTAATGTAGTTACCCGTACATAGGTTCTCGTGACCTTGATGTAGGTCTTAGTGAATGTCATATTACCCTTATATATAATTTTTGATGTGCTGAATATACCATTATATGAGTTATCTATTACACTCACATAGTTTTCCATGACATACCAACCATTACACAGTCCAAAATAGGCATTATGATACCCCTAATCAAGTGTTATATTACCTCCATGCAGCTGTTAAATACCAAAAAATTTAAAATGTAAAAAATTCATATGAAAAACCTACAAATAATATAAAAAATGACACTTAAAAAAAAGATAGTGAAGTCATTCCAAAATACTATAAATCATATGAAAAATTGGACATTACCAAAATTCATGGAATTTTTAAACCCTTTAGATCACAAATAAAATTTCTCCAATAATATATTTTATATTTTAAAAAAAATACAAGTCATTTGTTCCAAAATCATATGAAAATCATAAAAACGTTATTCTTTATCAATTAATAACCCAAAGTCCTATTTTTAACTACATATTCATGGAATAATCGTTTTATCTAAAAAGATGTAAAAATTAAATTATTTTCTGTTATCATAACATTATTATATAAAAAATCAATAAATTCTACAATGTGGCTGTGTAAAATATGTATCAAATGAAGACACATCAAATTTATACACACTTAATACATTTCTTATCCTCAAGTAATCAATTCATCATTTTTAATTGAAGAAAATAAATCCCAAAAAATAATGACTTTCATTACAATAAATATGTGAATGTAATAGAATTTTCTCCCATGCACTCTTTCTAGTAACTAAATAGGATATATCTACTCAAAAGAAGGGGTTTTTTTGAAAAAAAAATAGTCTTCAATTTTACAAAATTTATTAATTTTGAACATTTTGTAAATATTTAAATAAACTTCACTTTTTACATTAATGTTCTTCCAATATTATTTTTTTCTCCAAGTAGAACTAACTCAAATAATTAGAACACGTATTGATTAGAAACAACTAGTCGATGAGTGGGTTTAATAACTAAAAGTAATCATAAATAACTTATCCACCTGTTTTTTGTAATGAATAAAAATTTGATAAGTATTAGGTGTTAATTTAATATCCTATTTAACATTAAAGCATATGTTTTTTAAATCCAATGAAAAAGTTCAAAAATGATTTTGACATTAAATATTAATCCAAAGATTGATTTAAATAAAATTATTTTAAGTGATAAATGAAAATGATGTAACAAGGTTGAATCCACGGTAGAACAAAAAATATTAATCACTATAACAAAAAAAAAA
The DNA here is from genome assembly GCA_963277665.1 of Viscum album. Lineage (NCBI taxonomy): Eukaryota > Viridiplantae > Streptophyta > Magnoliopsida > Santalales > Viscaceae > Viscum > Viscum album. The sequence goes on along the minus strand of OY728153.1, from coordinate 281,703,232 downwards.
TCTAAAATTCCAAGAAAAATTATAAACCACTGAAAACGAAAATTTATCCTTGAAAAATAGTCAATTTTGAATCAAATTAGAGAATTTATATTTTAATCCATGAAAAATAGTTTAATATAGATAAAACCCCTACTTCATGCATAAAACATAACATTATACAAAATTTTGAACCTTAATATGAGAGAAACATTGAAAAATGTAATGTTTAAAGATATTATTCAATTTATAAGATCGAAGGGAATATTTAAGTGTAATGATTTAGTCAAATAAGAATGATTCCATAATTTAAAATAAATCATCAAACTATAATTTGAAATATACATGAATTTTTTCATGTATTGAGAAATAAAAGTTTCATGAATGTTTAGAAAGTAACACATTAAAATAGTTATTATAGTAGTAATGATAGGAATTTTAAATAGTTTTTAAAAAAATATATAAGTTCATGTGAGATAAGAAAATATTTAAAAATTTATTTTAAATTATTTTCAACTTATTATATTAAAGAAATCATAACACAAAAAAAATTTAAAATAGATTCAACCCTACATTTGGTTTAAAATCAATCATCCCCCCTCACACTTTTTCATCATTAGAGGGTATATTTAAAACCAAGATTTATATAAACTATTAATTTCTACTTTTTTGGGAATCATTTTGAAGTTTAAAAGAACTTGATAAATTCAATGTTGAATTATGTAATTCAAAAATTCACTCCTCTATCGGTTGTTCTATGCTAAATGCTCATGACTAAAATTTCCCTCTACTAAAAATTAAAATTAAACATATATTAACCCATTCAATAACCTAATGGAGTAAAAAAGCATCCATTAGATTATAGTCACTGAAAATCAAAATATTTTACCAAGTAAAAGAAAAGGAATGTGGAAATGAATATCCAAGATATTTAATGATTTGAGGCTGTAGTGGGCTAGATTTCGGGACTAAAAAACAAATAATTGTATCTCTTTATTTGAAAATGTTTGGAGGTTTCACAAACACAAGATTGTGGGACATTAATTTAAAAGAAAGATAACTACTATAAATTCAAAAAATAGGGGTTTACTCCGATACAACATTATGTTTAGAGTATTTTTATAGATTTTCTAAATGTTACAATCATGATCGTTTAGAGGAAATTATTTATTTTAAACTGTAACTTCACTAATAATTTTGTAAAATTAATTGGGTTCTCTTAACACCTATAAAACACTACTATCTAAAAAGACATTCTGAACCCCATAAAAAACTCATTTTACAATATATTTCTACTTTGAAATATTGATCAGGATAACTGAGACCCACAAGAGATTATGTTATCCTAGAGAACCTACTAGAAAACTAAATGTAAACTCATAGTTTCCCCCTGTACTTAAAAATTCTGACAATTAAATTATAGGAATAAAAATTGAATCAACCTTATTGACATTCCAAAAAATATGTAGTAAATAAAAAACATAGATGAGTAAAACCTATAGAAATAAAATTATGATCTCATGATATAAATTTTAGAGTATTCTATTAACTAAAATAAAGTGAATTCTTTAAAAATCATGGAAATTATCCTCAATAATATCAATCATCATAGGTGTGAATTTATACTTACATTTCATACATGCCTTTTTTGATATTAAAAACCATTACATTAGTGTTTTAAATGATTAATTCTTTCTTGGATATCAAATTTTTTATTCATTTATGAAAGGATTCTATTTTAAAAGTTAAAAAATACAAAAGAGTAAAAAACAATATTTTCATTATGGGATGGATTTCCATGATATAGGATGACTATGTGATTCTTTTTCGTATTACAATTGAAGAAACGGGGTGAAATGAAGGAAAACCACAAGAAATTTACCATTCACCTCTTGGGTGGTATTCATGACATGAAAATAGTTCAAGACATGATGGAAAATTATGAAAAACATCACATAGGAGGCTAGAGTCATGATTCAGGTCATGAAACATGTGTCATTTCATCCCATATGTAATAAATGCATAGTAAATACTACGAGTTGCATAAATTTTGATAGAGAATCCCCAATAGGACCCAAAATAACCATTTAACATTAGAGTTTACCTGATACTCTTTATGAATGAATTTATAGATGAGTTATACATAACCTTATCAATCATGGGGCCTATAATTGGAGGTCTATGGTTACTCTACAATTCATTAATTAATATGTGGAGGACTAAAAGGAAGATGCTACTGTGCTCAGGCATTGTTGTGATGATTAGAATACGGTTTTTATTTTCCTAGAAACTCATGACTAGTATACAAGGCTATAATTTATGAAACAAAATTTCAATGAAGGGGTAATTATTGTATTGAGATATCTTATTTTGAATAAAATTCATTTGGTTATTTAACAATATGCATAAATTTATAATTCTCCTCTTTTCATTAATCAAACATGACCATTGTGTGATTGGTAACGGTGGGATACCCTTAATGCATTGACTAGTGGATGATCCTCACCCTGACCATTTGGTTGATTTTTCACTATGTTTGACATGGTTTGGATTCACTAAACCATTGAAATAACTATATTAGCATAACCATTGTGAATTGGGGAATAAAATTATTTTTGGTTATTTACCATGTCCATTAGATTCACATAAAATTGGTTACGACAACTTAAGTTTTCTATTCATCATTTTATGCATTAATTAATCATGAACATGCATATTTATTATTGGATCAATTTTTCTATTTTATTGAAATTCAAACCAGCACTATTCTCTATTTTTGTTAAAATTGGATTATATTCCATTCAAAAAAATTGTTTAGGTAATTATTATTAAATTCTTATTTTCTTGAACCCTGTCTCTACTGGTTCAACCTCAACATTAACCTTTGATATTACCCTATAGTTTAGTGATTTGTTTGTTTCATGTTTTTAAATTTATAAATTTGTCAACCCTGTATGAATTAACAACACCCACAAGGCTATAAATATTTTGGTCTGATTATCTATGGTAGGAGAAGAGGTTATTATATTTTATTAATTTTTAAAAAATATTTTCTCATCTCATTCTATTTCTCGATTTTAGTTTAGTTTTTTCATTTATTATTTTTTATTGATTTTATAAAATGGGGTATTTTGGGTGTGATGGAAAGGAAGAAAGTAATTTTTACAACTGAAGGCAAGTTCACCTTTCTTATGAAGGATATAATGAAACAACATGATGAACATAAAATAGTGCACTGTTAATCAAAATTGTTTCCAGAATTATACTTAAGAGAGGAAGACACAAAAATCTATAGAACGAAACCAAATTTCAATGAGGCACTTCACATGAAAGGAAGCATGGACACTGAATCAGTGGAAATTACCACTTTTAAAGATGATTTGGTTTCTATTAATGATGGCCTAATATTTTTAGGTCGGGTGATTGAAGAAGATAAAGGTGATCTTTGGGTGAAACATGATTGGGTAATAAAAAATTCAGAGTATAGTAGCAAGAACAAGAAAAAGAAAAAGAATGGACCTTGGATACAGATTTATTTCATAGATTCATTAAAATATTGGGATCATAGATGAAATAAAATAGAAAAATAAGAATAAGAGATTATTTCCAAATTTATAATGGAATTTTTAGAAGATATTGGAGTGCCTCAATAAGGAGTAGAAGAACCAACAATAATCTTCACTAAATATATACAAGACTAAGAAAAAACAATAATAATAAATTAATAATATATGTGATGATCATAAAGTGGTCATTGAAAAAATGGATCAACTATATCCAACAGTTAACAAAGAAAGATTCCAACAAATCTGGATGGACACCATATACATTTTACTTATATTCACACTATCTAGACATCGATCACCTCCCCTAAATTTCATTATGATCACATCATGTTGGAAAGTAGCTTTTATGTATGGGCTATAAAATAATATTGGGTCAACAAGAGGAAGTGAGCTTTACCCCACCCTCCAATCAGCTAACCCAAGTATGGTCATGCTAAACGACCATTAAAAAACAACATCTTCTAAGAAGAAACCTATGTTTTTTTTATCATTTTATATTTTTTTTTTATTTCATATGATTAAATTTTTTATTTGGAATTAGTTTTAATTCCACTTTTATTTTTGAGAATTATCGAATTAGATTTTACTTTCTATTGTTTTTTCACTTTTCTATTGAAATATGAAGGGACTAAAAAAACGAATCATGAAGGAAAATAATGAAATTGCATACAGGAGATTCATGATGTGAGAAAATGATTCATATGAGAACATGGTTCATGATGTAAGAACATAATTCACATGTTGAAGTAGATAACTTGATCCTACACATGATATTTTAAAGAGTTAATGGATGAGAAGTTTAATTTTTAGTAACTTATTTTTTTTATCCAAATTTAAAATTTGTTTAGAGATTTTAATTTCTAATTTTTTACCCAGTCTTGATTTTTTTCTTTAATCACTGATATAGGAGAAATAAAATAGTTAGGATAATCACTATTACATTTTTTATAATTTCTATACCAAAATACATGAATGATAAAAATGGGAGAACACAAAATTAGAGGTAAACATGGGGATTGGGATTTAAAAATCATTATTTAAGAATACTGGATAATTTCTATAAATGATATTTATTTTGAGATTTTTCTATTCTTTTAATTTCTGATGTTTATGCTAATTGATTTTATTATTCATATGAATTTCCATGAGTGATTATCCCAACTATTAATTATCATTCCTGAGACATATTCTATGCCACATTTTTTCCATTATTTTTTTAAGTATATTTCTCATGTGAAACTTGAGTATGATTACTTCTAGATCATACTTTGCATATTACTGAATAAAATATTATACAAAGCCACATTTAATATGATTGAGGTGTATTTTTTATTATCCATTTATCAGTGGACACACCATAAATTAATCCTTTATAATCCTATATAATCCACGAATGGCCTTTATAGGGAAGATCTGTGAGAAAAGACTATTTTCATCCTTTCCAACCCTATTATAAATAGTTTTCATTATTATCCACAATGAGTGTGTAGGATATGGTGCATTGGTTTAAGGGGAATGTGTATCAAAATAGAAATTTGTGGGGGATTATTATTGATCTATTCATGGAAAAGAACATAATTATCATTCATTATATTCATTTATCACCCTTTTATTTAAAAAATGGAAAAAATGAAAAAATGGGTTTTGTTAGGGGAAATTCCAAAATCACTATTGCTTGACCATTCATTTAGTTGTAAATTTTAAAAATATTGTAGTGAATAGATCACTAGGGGTTGGGTGGTGGATGTGATATTTATCCTATGAAAAACATTAAAAAATTATAGAAAGAAAAAAATACAATATGTTGTTTTTTTCATTAGGCTATATTTTCTGTGAGCATACATTATAATTTTTGGAGGAAAAGGGTGATCACTTTTACAAAGGATATTCCTATTGAGATTCTTTTGATTGTCATGAAAAATAATTCAGAGTGAATTCTCCCTTTTGGATCTTCACATTTTTACATCATTTACCTACCTACAATAAGACTTAGAGTCATTTGATCCAAACAATGATGCCCTCATTATTATTTGTTATTTTGTATTTTTTTAGTGGAGAATGTATATTAATTTCAAGACTATGTTTCAGAGTATGATTTGAGGTATACGATAAATTCCATTTGCATTTGTACCTTGATAATGAGTTGAAAAATTCAATGTGAGGTAAATATGATGTGGAATAAATATTAATAATGAATTTAAAAATAAATATAGAATAATACATGGTAATGGATAATTAAATAGAATAAATGTAAAATGCCGGTATGACGTGTTCCTCTTAAAATTGATAAGTTATTAAAATTTTATTTTGTGATACATAAACATTTAATTTTAAATTTATTTAATTTTTTTTGAGTTACAATTAAAATTAAGGAAAATGAGAGACCTTTTTTGTATATTGTGATTTCATTCCCAGGGACAATACAGAATTAATGTGTGGGGGGATTTGATATTTAAATACCTAGGAGTTCTATATAATTTTCTTAAGTATATGGACTTATTATGAGATTATGAAAATTGAAGGCAAGTGATTCTGAGGCCCAAAATGGAATTATCAATTTTTTTAAGGTACGTTAAGTAAATGTATGGGTGGGAATTTCTATATTTTCAACCGGTGCATGGATTTGAAATTCTGATAGCAAATTTGGATTTTTAGTGCAGAGATTCTCTTAGGCGAAGCTTAACATAGACTGGAAATAGCCGAACTAAAAAATTACTTTTTGGACATTCAGAAAAAAAATGAAATAACAATATGTTATTTTGTTATTTTTATTCCACTATTGAACGGTTGTCGGTGGAACCATAGTGTAATGACAAACATTAAATAAGTGACATTTTATGACACATTTCATTGTATGTGTAACCACAATATTTGTGGATTAAAGGATCATTAATTACAGATCAATAATAAACCATATTTATGAACGCAATGTGGTGCAGTTTATTTTGGTTAATCAAACATTTTTCATGTAAATTGAGAACCAACACGAGGAACCTCTGATGAAATTCCGGTGACATTCCTCTCCAATGAAGAATGGTGATTGAGTGACGATCATTGGAGGAATCGAACTACAGATCGATAAGTAGTGATGAAATTCAAATGACAATGAATGTGAATATTATCCTTCTTTCGCAACATCATTTCTAGGTAGGGGATTTATATGTTTTATGTTTCCTCTCATCTCGTTCATGGAAAATACAACGAACGTGGACCCACCGACTAACGGGTTGATCCGCATCTCATTTGTTATCACGTGAGGTTGTTGTAGGGTCTTAATTTAGGGATTTTTTCTTTATGATGGATGATTTTTATCACCCCATATTTGAAAAGTAATGTGGAGGGTACAAGACAATAAGAACAAGGCCTGTAACCCCCACCATTCTTGGTTTATGTGTGTTCTTTTTTCACGACCAAGTAATGAGATGACAAGACGAATTTAAGAGACTCGCAGTGAAGGCGGTGACCCATAGGCATAAGATAAAAAACGAACCGTCAAAGCATCTATGGTGGCCCGCAGAAGCAACCGTAGGCATGACACCATCGACAGACGGCCGAGTTGGCTGCATGGAGGAGTGGGGCCTACAGGCACCGCAACTAGACGGGATGCAATGGGTGGAATGGTGGGGCACCATCACATCGGGCAGGGAGAGGAGCAGCTTGCTCAGGACACTCGACTGATCCAATAGCTGCCTCTAGCTGGTGTAGTATCAAAATAACGATGTATATTCTCAATATACAAGACGGGGGTGAATTGTAATGTTTAGAAATTTCCTTAGACAAGGAAAAATCTATGTTTAACAAAGTTAAACTAAGAAAATTCACAATACCTCAAATCACTAATTGGAGAATTGGAACCAAGGTTTACAATATAAGATTCTACTTTAAATAATATAGAATCTAAACTAATCAGAGTACATGTTTAAGGAAATATAATAAGGTTATACTTTCATTAAAATACAAAAGTGCAGCGGAAAAACAAGTAGTAAAACTACAAGTAACAAGATATAAGCTGTTTAACCCAAAGAAAAGGGTATCCAACAACCTTGGATAAAGTTCCCTTGATTTATACTTTCAAACAAGTCTATCTTACCCACACTAGGGTAAGCCCTTGATACGAAGATCGGAATCTCTTTCTTACTATCCCCGCAATCCCTCAACTTCAGGGTAGTTGGAAACTCCGTCTTCCTCAGCAAGGAAGTCGTCGAACTTTATGGTAGTCAGCACCTATGTCTTCCTATCCACGGAAGTCCTCGAATGTAATCACCAACATTCAGAGTCGCACAAAGCTATCTGAATGGGTAGTTCAGTAATCACAGGGCATGAAAATATTCTCTCTCTAGAAATCACTTTAACAGTGTGTGGTCTCTAGATTGATCAACTTGTTTGAGCTCTTTCAAATGAGATCCTATTTATAGAAAAATTTCCAACGGTCGGCTCTCTCCTCCAACGGTCATATTTTCCATGAAATTTGGAGGGACATGTACATGTGTAACTCAACCAATGGTTAATTATAAATATAATGGATGACATCATTTAATAATAAATCATGTATAACTGAATACACGACATAGTTTTTAAATGGAGCATATGTAAGTAAAAGCCATAAAATTTAGGAGTGTAAGAAAATTAAAAGTTCTGAGTCTAACCAAAATGAAATTCAGAGTCTATGTTAAGAAATGTTCGGATTCTGTTTTATAGGAATTCAGAGTCTAGTTTCACCAGAGATCAGAACTTGAACTTGAAGAGTACGAAGTCAAACTGGAAAAAGTTTAGAGTCGAACATCATAAGTGTTCGGAGTCAAGCTCATGAAAGTTCAGAGCCGAACTTCATAAGAGTTCTGAGTCAAACTCATGAAAGTTTAGAGTCAAACTTCATAAGAGTTCGGAGTCGAGCTCATGAATGTTCGGAGTTGACCTTCATAAGAGTTCAAAGTCGAACTCATGAATGTTCGGATTCAAGCATCATAAGAGTTTGGAGTCGAGCTCATGAATGTTCATAGTTGAACTCATGAATGTTCGGAGTCAAACTTCATAAGAGTTCGGAGTCGAACTCGTGAAAGTTTGGAGTCTAAATTCATAAGAGTTCGGAGTCGAACTCATGAAAGTTCAGAGTTGAACTTCATAAGAGTCCGGAGTCAAACTCATGAATATTCGGAGTCCAGAATTCGGATTGGAACTACGTTTTAGTTCACATCCAGATTTTGGATCCTAAAAACAGAATGCTACAAATATTTACATTATATGACTTCTGGTATTTTGGGTATAGATCCGGTTTGTTTACTTAAGAGAAATATTTCTATGTATAAGAAAATTTAGGTTACGATAAATTTCCTTAAAGAAGTAAATTTTCCTTATGAAGGTAAAATTGATATTTTTTTATGTATAAGGTTTTTGTGATTTTCAAAACAAGAATGAATGGAAAAGTCATAAGGAAAACCTTATTGAATTAACAGTCAGCCGTTTTGGAAGGAGGGGCAGTGCCCCACTAGCACCACCAGCAAGCCGAACTGGATGCACCATATTCGGTCGATGCGTCTAGTAAATGGCCCACATCCTCGCCGATCGGGTTTTCCATGAGGGCTAGACCCGCTAGCCAAGACGAAACCTCAAGCCTGGCTAGACCTGCCATGTGTGTTGGTTCTGCCAACCGGACTAGACCCACCAACCGGGTCAGGCCCCTAACAGACCCGGACCCGACCGGCCCTGTTTCACTAATTTGTGTGTATCTCGCAAACCAAGCATCTGATTGACATGTCGTTAGTGGTGTGAGGACCCTTGCGATGGCGTACTCCTTTAGAGATACATCAATTGGGTTTTGGAAGAAGTTGGGGTACAACTAGGTTAGATTAGAATCAAATCCAACAGGTCTCTATTTACCTTTTTTGCTTATAACATACAGACAGGGCGTCTGATTGACACGTCGTCTATTGTATTGGAACCCTTACGACAAGACAGTCCTTTGGGTTAATTCTTCGGGTGATTTTGTGGAGGTTGAGATAAAATCAATGTTATGAGGAGAATAATCTATGGGACTCAAACGTACCAAGTTCAAGAATCTTGTGGCTCACTGTCAAGTGAAGAGCGACCCTCCTAGGATTGGCATAGAAGTGACTATTCATGGATTGACATGAAAGAGTCCCTTTGTGGATCAACATAAAATTAACCCTTATTGGATCGGCATAAAGAAGACCCTTCACAGATTGGCATAAAAGATAACCTTCATGGATCAACTTGAGAGTGACCCTTCATGGATAGGTAGTAGTACGACCCTCTATGGATCTATAGTAGAGAGGCACTCTATGGATCGGCAGTGGAGTGACCCTTTGTGGATCGGTAGTACAATGACCCTTCGTGGATCAACAGTAGAACCAATCAACGGAATAAAATGATCTATCACAAGAATAATCATTTTTATTCCTTTCCTCTAAGTTTTATACTAGGTGTGAGATATATTTTACTTTATGATTTGTGATTGAGATCCTGCTTTGTGGGTTTTCCTTGTGGAATTCTAAGAGACCTTAGTGGTTCTCGGGGTCCCTACTAGGTGTTGTTATACTCACCCCTGTACAGACTTTGCCCAACCCTTGGCGTGTCTTGTGAATATTATTGATAGCTTGACTGAGACTTGGGTAGCCAAGTCTAGAAAGTGTTCAGAGGTGATTGATAGATGTGCATAGTGGCAGTGACGACAGACGATGATTTGTACCTACCCATCATGTAGGATCCTTGGCAGATGACCATTGGAGCATTTTTTTCTCATTTTGATGTAATTTATTTTTAGTTGGGTTTTTATACCATCTCATTTTACTTCTAGTTCGCACTTTTACTATTAGTAGTTCTACTTTGTGGTTTTTTTTGGTGTGTACATAGATTTTGGGTGTAAAATTTTAAAGGAAATTCCTTCACTTTTTGGGATATGCATTTCTGGTGCTAGTCCCCAAACCCTATCTTAGGGAAAGCGGTATTGGGATAGTCACGACACAGGCCTTGGGGTACGGGTAATCAAAAATTGCTATCAAAGGGGCCGGTTCAACCAAAAGAAATAAGAGTCCGTGTTTTTAATAGGGCAATAGTGTTAAGTGTCTTGAGTTCGCATTATAGTTCGGGGATTCCAGTGTTGGTGTGGCGACTGATGTATCCGTACACTAGGACCCTGAGTTCTGATCTCCAACATGATACACGAAAACACTATTTGTGTGTATATTGAAAATGGTTTTTTATCTCTTTTGAGTTAACTCACCAGGTATAACTTACTAATCGGGGCAAATATATTTCATTACAGGATGTCTCCGCATAGACAGCCAGCCAATATTTCAGTGAGAGATTATGATGATGGCCTACTGAGTGATGAGGCATCAGTACAGGGACCCCTTGCAGCGATAACACCATTGGTTGGTGTACCAGCAGCACCACCACTCATAGGGAAGCAGTTTCCCCCATCCCCACAAAAGGACCATGCACTCCGACTAAGCACATTGCACAAGCTCAAAAGACATAGGCCTCAGAGTTTTAAGGAAAGGAAGATCGGTAGGTAGCTAAGAAATGGATGGAGGTTGTGGTATGAGTTTTACACTTGGTTGAGACACTAGAAGGTCAGATGGGGATCCTAGTTGCTAGTCTCTTTTAGGGAACAACAAGGAGATAGTGGAGCCTGATGCTCCAGACTCATGTGGAGATGATGCTTTCCTGGTTGGACTTTTAGAGCCTCTTCAGTGTAGATTTCATACCAAAATCTCTATGCTCTGTGCATATTCATAAGCTACTGCACTTTCAGTAGGGCAGCCTCACAGTGGCCCAGTACTCGACGAGATTCACTGACCTCTCTCGTTACTCCACCCATATGGTATATGACCCTATCATCAGGGCTCAGGCCCTTGACCAAGGAATCCGATGAGAGTTCAGAGTGTTGATGATATCTCTCAAAATACCAATGCAAGTTGGAGTACTAGAGCGAGCACTATTAGTGAAGAACTTCCTAACTAGTCATCCACTGATTGTGAGAGCTACCACCTACCGAGATGATGCCGAGTCATATAGAGTAGGTAGTGGGGAGATGACATAGAGGTCAAAGAGGGACATACCTTTTTAAGGAAGTAACTTTGGTATAGGGCCTGAGGTGCTTGAATCTTAGGGCAGAGGATGTCAGTAGACGTGGATAATGTGCTACTCATGAGGTGGGTAGATTCACATGGCCCTCCATTGCCTGACCCATCATATAGTTAATCATCAGACACTCAAAGGACCACCAAGGTAGAGGTAGAGGTTTGAGTGGGTAGGTCTGCAAGGTGGTGGATGTGGTTGAGGAGAAGACCGTGTAGTAGGCGGTGGGAAATAGTTTTAGGTACCACTGCCAACACCCCCAAGTGGTCCACCCCATCCTTCGGGAGTAGGTGGACAAGGGCGAGCTTAGCTTCAGGTGACAGAGGCCTATAGAAATGGTGCTGCAGAGATGATTCGATGTATAATATGTGTCTACTCCACCCTATCTATAGTTTATATAGACATTATTGTCATTCGCTCTTTTATTTCTACGACTCTCATTCAGATCTCAAGGATTTCGGTGGAGTCGTTGTCTCGATCCTTACGATTTGAGACTCCTATGGGAGATGATTCAATGATTACACACTCGTTATGGAAGTGTGAGCTTACTCTAAGAGGTTAGACATTTGGCTGGGATATCCTAGAGTAATTTTCAAGAATATTTGACGTCATGTTGGGTATGGAATAGTTATCCACCGTCCATGCTCATATTGACTATTTTAGGCACAAAGTGTGGTGTGTCCCTAAAGATGGGAATATGTTTTTCTTCACCATAAATAACGGATCTTTTTTAGCATAAGATGGAATTTCTCAGAGGAGGATGCAACCAATCACTCATCAGTTAGATAGCCTCATCTTGGGTGTAGTGGACGAGAGGACTCCAAGTTATCCTATTGTGGTGGACCAGTATATGGATGTATGTCCTGAGGATGTTATGGGACTACCGCCTCACAGAGAGGTATACTTCTATATCATCATGTACCCCAGGAAAACACTGATATCTACACCATCATATCAGATGGATACCGTGGAGGTTTGTGAGTTGAGGGTACAATTGGAGGACTTGTAGGGGAAGGGGTGAATAAAACCCAGTGTCTCTCCAAGGGAAGCACCAATTTTGTTTTCCAAGAAGGACGATGAGAATCTGATGATTTTCATAGACTATCAGAACTTGAATTAGATGACCGTGAAGAAAAATTATCCTTTGACGAGGATTCAAGATCTGTTAGACCATTTGAAGGGAGAATTTTTTAAAGATAGACCTCAGATCATGCTATCACCAGCTTCAGGTGTGGGATGAGGATGTACCGAAGATAGCCTTCTGATGTTGGTATGGCCACTATGAGTTCTTGGTGATTACATTGGGCATAACCAACACCTCAGATATGTTCATGAGACTCATGAACCAGAACATATAGCCTTACCTCGATCACTTTGTGGAGTTATTCATTGTCGACATCTTAGTGTACTCAGCGTCAGAGGAGGAGCGCACCATGCATCTATGAATAGTACTGGATACACTCCAAGAGCACTAGATTTATTGAAAGCCCTTGAAGTGCCAGTTCTGGATATAGGAGGCCCACATTCTAGGTCATGTTATCTCAGAGGATGGAGTTGTAGTGGAGCCAGTAATGATAGAGGCAGTTGTTCTTTGGGAGCCACCTAGAAGTGTGAATGAGGTGCGGAGTTTCTTGGGGTTGGCTGGTTACAACAGAAGATTTGTACTTGATATTTCCAGAGTATTAGCACCCTTTTCATTTTTGACAAAGAAGGGAAAACCCATTGTATGGATGGAGCGGTTCCAGTTGAGTTTCTAGGAGATGATGTGGAGACTAATGAGTTCCTCCATCTTAAGTCTACTAGAAGAGGGCAATGGGTATGCAACCTACTATGACACATCTTGGACTAGACTAGAATGTATCCTAATGTACGAGTGAGCAGTGAACACCAATGGCTCATGATAGCTGAGGCAACATGAGCAGAACTATGTGACCCATGACCTGGAGTTAGTAGTAGTGGTATTTTCTTTTAAGATGTTGCGGCACTACTTGACGTGTGAATTATTTACATTCTACTCAGATCATAACAGTCTAAGGTTTATCATATCACAGAAGGAATTGAACCTGAGACAACAGTGATGGCTGGAGTTCCTCTAGGACTATGACAGTGAGATAGTCTACACTCCTGGGAAGGAAAATGTAGTAGCAGACACACTCAGTAGGAGGTCAGGTTTATAGCTGCTGGGCGAGGCGACAGAGCAACTAACTGTGTTACAGATATCCTTCATGGATAGGTATGGAGTAGCATACCTCCAGTCTATGACTATTAATCCCCCACTCTTTCAGAGAGTTCTAGAAGAACCACTTGGGGACAATGACTATGTGGCCTAATGTGCTCAAATATACTCAGGATAAGCTCCTGATAGATTTTTGATAGGTTGGGATCATTTCATCCACTTTATAGGATGCACCATGGTACTAGTTATGTTTTGGGAGGTGGTTTTGATGGAGTTCCAAACATCCCCTTAGTTATTACATCTTGGAGTAGTGAATATGTACCGGGACCTCTGACGTTAGTTCTGGTGTCCATGGATGAGGAAAGTAGTGGCTGAGTTCGTTTAATGATGCCTCACATGTCAGCAAGTGAAGGTCAGTCATCAGGTTCCAGTAGGCTTTACTTATCCACTCGAGGTACTAGAGTGGAAGTGGGACAATATCTCAATGGACTTCGTTACGGGGTTGCCCCGTATGTCTAGGGGCCACGACTCTGTCTGAGTGATCATTGACTGACTAAACAAGTCAGACCATTTTCTTCCCATGTAAGAGAAGGGATAAGTAGGGGGTTGGTACACATCTATGTCTAGGAGATAGTACGACTTCATGAGATACCATTGATAATTATTTTAGATTATGATGCTTGTTTTACATACCAATTTTGAATGGGATTCGTGAGGCATTCGGGACTCATCTATGCTTGAGCAATACCTTTCATCCTCCAACAGATTATCAGATGGAGTAAACAATACAAACACTTGAGGACATGCTTCATTCTTGCATCCATGATTTTTTCCACAGCTGGGAGGACCACCTGCCACTAGTGGAGTTATCATACAACAACTTTGTTTATTCCACCGTCGGCGTGGATCCATTTGAGGCATTGTATGAGATACCATGTATATCACATCTATGTTGGACAGACCTAGATGAGCCAGTACTTATGAGTCCATAGTTGGTACGATCTTCTACTAAGAAGGTGGAGATCATCGAGGAGTGGATGAAGACTGCACAGAGCAGGCATAATTCTTATGTCGATAGGCGACAGAGACCCTTGGTTTTCCATAAGGGAGACCATATCTTCATATGGGTCTCACCACAATGTGGACTAAGAAGATTTGGTTGGGTGGTCAATCTATCTCTGAGTATCTCTAGACCTTTCTAGATCCTGAGTAGAGTAAGAGAGGTGGAGTACCTCCCAGATCTTCTCCCAAAGATGCATCGGGTGCATGACGTTTTCCACGTGTTGCATATGAGGAGATATGTGCATGACCCATATCACGTAATCGACTGGGGAGAGATGGAAATTGATGATGGTGAGATGTTCACAGATTTCCCAGTGCAGATAAGGTATTTCTAGTAGCAATTCTTATGGGGGCGGTTAATTCTTCTAGTGTGAGTTTGGGGGTAGCACGGGAACCTCTAGGAGAGAACATGTGAGAGGGTGGCTCAGATTCATGCTCAGTAACCCTATTTATTTTCTAAGAATTCTTTATTGATCTTAGGGATGAAAATCCCTAAGGTTGGGTGAATGTAAAGACCCAAAAATTCTATACAATGTTTTTAATAAAATTGAATTATTTCGAGGCTGTGAAAATTGACCACACAGGAGTACAAGGCCAGGAGAGCCCATAACAGAATTTTGAACTTCTTTAGGGTAAGTTCAGTAAAAGTGTGGGTGGGAATTTAAATAATTTGAACTAGTGATGATTTTAAAATTATGAGGGAACTGTTGGATTCATAGTGCCAGGATTCGCTTAGGCGAACCATATCTTCAAACGGAAATGGTCAGATGGAAAAGTTAATTTTTTTGAACTTCAAAAAAAAATTATCAAATAACTATAAGATATTTTATTGTTTTTCTTCCAACATTGAGAGTAAGTTGGTGGAACCATAGTGTAACTATAAACATTAAATAAGATACATTTAATGACATGTTCCTTTGGATGTGTAACCGCAACGATCGTGGGTTAAATTATTATTAATTGTGCATCATTTATAAACCATATAAATGAATGCAACATGGTGGAGAATCTTTTATTTAATCAAACAATTGACATGGGAATTAAGAACCCATGAGAGGAACCTCTGATAAAACTCTGATGACTTTCCTCTCCAATAAAGAATGGTGATCAACCGATGATTGTCTGAGGAATCAAACTGGGGATCGACCAGTGGCGAAGAACATCGAATGGAAACGAACTTGAATCCTCTCCTTCATCTGGAACACCTTATCTAGGTAGAGGTTTTGTGTGTTTTATGTTTTCTCTCTTCCAGTTCAAAGAAAATACAATGAACTCAGACCAACCGACTAACGGTTTGATCCACATAACATTTTCTTTTGCGGGTGGTTGTTGCGGGGTATTAATTTAGTGATTTGTTCTCTCTAATTAATTAGTGTTGTCACCCCAAGTTAGAAGACTAACACGGAGGGTGCGGGCTAATCAGAACAAGGCCCAACCCCCCCCCCCCCCCCACCATCATTTTTTTAAGTACTTTCATTATGTGTGACTGGAAAATAGGAAAACAAGAAGAATTTAAGAGCATCGTAGTGATGTTGATGACCCGGGAGGCCCGTAGGCACATACAAGAAACAAAAAGACCATCATAGCATCATGGGTGGACCACAGAAGCAACTGTCAGCACGACACCATTGGCACGGTGGTGCCAGTAACTGACGGTGGTGGGCAGATGAGCTAGACCCATGGAGGAGCAGTGCCCGTAGGTGCCACAATAGGGGGAATGGGTGATGAGAGGAGTGGTCTTCTTGGGCCACACGACTGGACCAACGAATGGCTCTAGCCATCCATTTCGGAACGAGGGGGAGCGCACCACGTCCAGTCGATGCATCAAAAAACCAGACTGCATATTCATGGGTTGAACCTGCCGGTCGGGTTGGGCCAGGTCTACCAACCGGGGCAGACCTGGCGGCCAGGCCAGACCCAGTAGCTGGGTAGGACCCCTACCTCACCTAGATCGACAGGTCCTATTTCACTAATTTCAGCATATCTCTCAAACTGTGTGTCATATTGATGTGATGTTAGTGGCTTAAGGACCCTTGTGATGAGGATGTCCTTTAGAAATACTTAAATTCAGTTTTGGAGAATGTGGTGGTATGGTCGATTAAGATCGGTCTCGAATCCAACTGGGCCCTATTTACCTTTTAACTTATAACTTATAGACTGAGCGTCTGATTGACGCACCATCTATCGCATTGGGACCCATATGACAAGACAGTCCTTTCGGTTTCTTATTAGTGGGACTTTTTGGTGGTTGAGATTTGACCGATGTTATGAGGAGCGGAATCTCCGGATCACAAGTGCACCAAGTACGAGAATCTTGTGGGTGGATGTGAAGTGATGAGAGATTTTCTTTGGATCTTCATAGAAGCGACCCTTCATGGATCGACATGTAAGAAACCCTCATTGGATCGACATAAAAGTGACCCTTCGTGGATATCCATAAAGGCGACCCTTCCTGGATCATAATAAAAGAAACCATTCATGGATTGATATGAGGGAGACCCTTCGTGGATCGACAGTAGTATGATCCTATATGGATTTACAGTAGAGTTACCTTCTCTAGATTGGCAGTAGAGAGACCCTTTTTGGATCGGCAGTACAACGACCCTTTTTGGATCATCAGTAGAACAAATCAATGGAATAAAATGATCTAGATCATGACTAATCATCTTTATTACTTTTTTCTAAGCTGTATACCTGGTGTGAGTAGTCTTTTAAATTATTCATTATGGTTGAGATCATGGTTTGTGGTTTTTTTCTTATATAATTCTAAGAGACCTTAAGGGGTTTTAGGGTCATTACTGGGTGTGTTTATACTCACCCTTTCATAGGATTTTCTTGCACATTGTTCTGTCTTGTGCAGAAGATAGACAGCTTGACTAAGACATAGGGAGCCAGGGCTAGACGATGTTCGGAGGTGATTGATAGACATGTAGAGTGGAAATGATGATAGACGAAAAGTTGTACCTACCCTTTAGGTAGGATCCTTGGTGGACGACCACTAGAGCACGTTTTTTCCCTATTTTGTGTACTTTATTTTTTTGGGTTTTTATACTGTCCCATTTTACTTCATGTTTTCACTTTTACTATCTATAGTTCTACTTTTTGGTTTTCTTTGTTGTGTATCTAGATTGTGAGTGTATAGGTTTAATGGAAATGCCTCGCCTTTTTGGGATATACCTTTTTTGTAACACCCGAGACTTTTATGTTATATAAATTATCAAAGGAATCTTTTTCTACACAACACTTGCTTGTCTTTCTTTACACGCAATCGCGACCTTCCTCGATAAGCTTGCGTCGTACGCAATACCGAGTTTCACTAAACAACAATATGCTATTAAAACTAGCCGTTATGAATAGTGATAACCACTTTTTGAAATTTTATAAATTTTATTTTTCAAAATGGACTTCATTTTTGGACTCAGAATATCGAAATTAGCCTAGGGTGAAATTTTGGTATTTTTCTGAAAACATTCAATTTTTGATGAATAGTGAAACCACTAAGTGGTAGGTTAAAAAACTGAATTTTGCATAAAACTTAATTTTACCGCTTCTGTGAATGGAATTTCGAAAATCCGAGAGACACGGTTAATATCAAGGACTAAAATGTGGTTCAATGAGACGAAAATAATTTTTGGTGAATAGTAACTTTTTACTTTTTTTACCGCGGTTAATAGTAAATAGGGTAACTAAGGGTAGATATGATATTACTATTACCCTAACACGTGTCCTAATCCTATTGGACAAGTGTATTTCGACCAAAAACAAACTTAGGAATAAAATATGAGCATTTAGGCCCACTTGGGTTAGATTAGGACATTTATTATTAATTTATTTAAAGAAGGGTTAAAAGAGTTAAAATCAAAGTTTATTTACTAAAACATTTTTTATATGGGGTTATACATAAGATAAATTCGATTGTAAATATTCATTAGAAAGCTAAAAAGATTTCCTACATGATGGAAGTTTATTTGTAATTTTTAGACATCAAATAATTTAATTTATTTATGACACAAAGATGATGCAGTAATTATCTTGTTAACGAAATATTGACATAATTGATGTTATAAACACCAAAATAAATGTAATTTGAGATTTTTTATGAATTCCACTAATTTTATAGGTTACTATGATATATTAATGTTGATTTAATCAACTTGGTTCGAACAATTAATTCTGTTATGACTTTCACAAAAATCATATATCAAATAGTGTCAAAATTGACACAAAATAGTTTTTAAATCAAATATTATATTATTAATTGTTATTTTATTCCTAAAAATCTAAGGTTCGGCCAAATGACTTAGATAAGGATATATATTTTAATAATAAACAATTTGGGGTTCTTTTGGCATGTTATAGTAAGTGTATTAACCATATAGTTAAAGAAAACAAGAAGACATGGTAAAAGTTAAATTATTTAACTTAGAGTTAAATCTAATTGATAAGGTTAAAATAATATCCTAAACTTGTCTAAATTCTATTGGTCGATGGGATTTCGACCCTTCCCCACTTTATCTTCGAAATAAGACCCTTTGGAACCATTATAAACCGATTTTGACTTTAATATAAAATAATATTTTGAGATATTCCTAAGGTGCCCCTCTCCTCCCTTATAAAAGGGCACCTCCTCCCCCTCCTCCTCACACCAAATTGAGCACTCAATCTCGGCCAACCCCTGCCATTTTCTCCTCTCCACTTCCCTAGAATAGTCCTAGAGGTCCTGGTCTTCTCCAAAGACCACTCTTAGTTCCTTAAGTGGAGGATTCAAAGAGGCGTTCCAAAGAAGAGGTAATATCCATTACCGATCTTTTCAATTTCTTTCTTCTTCAACTTCTTCTTCTTTAGTTGTTTCATGATAAAGTAATAACATCAGTATTACTTACATACTGATATGTTATTATAAATATGAAACAACCCTAATTCACCTTCTATCCGTCCTACGGAAAAATGAAATCACCGCGCGTGCGTACGTACGGAATACCGTCTCCACGCCGTGGTGTAATCTATTTTTCCACCATCACCTTACAAGGATGGTTATAATGGTGTAATAAGTAACTATATATGATTATTATGAAGTAATATTGATACTGAAATAATATATATACTCCAATACAATTCCACGATCATAGGAACGATATCATCACTCGTGCGTATGTACGGAATACCGTCTCCACGATGTGATGCGACTCGTTCTACATGATCTTCATTTCATAATGATTATATAAATGAATTGAATGAATGAATATGGTATATACTACACTAATACCATTCTGTAAATGAATTATCTATAACCTAAAGATAAGAATAAGAATTTATTCGACAAAACACGCATAAGAACAAGAAGTTATAAAGACCCGAGTAACAAGTAACAATGAAATATTACTAACAAGAAGCTAATAATATGACCATATATGATATCATATAAACATGTATGATTCTGGAATAAGTCAATAACATTATTTAAACCATTATACAGGAGCTTCGGACATGTACAAAGCAAATCGGACCTAAGGTAAGGGAAATATCACAATCTCATTTTTATCCGAGATTGTTTATTCGTAAGTATTTACTGGGGTGTATTTTATCATCCACATCCATGTTCCCTCAATATGTAATATTGTTTCCATCCACTTGAAATAGTTTAAATCCAATTTTACCCTTAGGTGAGTTTTTAGTAAAGAATATGAAAGGAATCTTTTGTCGTTTTTCCGTACGAGGTACTTTTTTGACTTTTCCGACAAAAGTACGAAGAATGTTTTTTTTAACTTATACGGCATGAATGGATTTTTAAAACATTACTTCAAAGAAGCTTCCTTTACAAGTTTTCAGGTTTATTTTTAATCAACTTCTTTTATTTTAAAGTTGTATGACATGTTATGAAAGGAAAAATATTTTTGAAGAAGAAAGGATATTTTCCTCAAGAATTCAATTCAAGTGTTTTATCAAAATTATTTTCCATCTAAGATAATAAAGGGTTCTGTTTCTATCCATATTTTTACATTGGTTTGACTATGTTGTGATGGAATTATGTTTATGAATTCCTTTATCATTTATGAATTGATTTATGATGTCATGATGTTTCAAGAATCCCATTTTTGTTATATGTGTTATGCGATGATGTATGTTTTATGATTATGAGGCACACATAAGAAAGGATTCATTATAAGATGGGTGGGACCTATATCTCCCTCCAATGCATTGGGTAAAGATTATATATCTCATGAGATAGACATGGCTGGAACGGAAGGTTATTTCGGTTCAGTGATACAGGACTGAAACGAGGAGTGAACTCGGTTCAGAAAGGGACTTTGTCCACTAAGATAGTCTTGGCAAAGAGTCATGACTAACAAGAAATGATTTTCCATGATTATGTGTGCATGCCACAAAGATTCAAGTTTTATGTTATGATTATGGGGATCTCATTTTCACTTCTATGATTTATTCCATGTTAAGATATTATGATCTCTTTTGCAGGTTTTGATTTTCAAAAAGATATGATATGATTTTTATTTCCTTTATTTGCCCTTGCTGAGCATTTGAGCTCACCCTTTTATGTTTTCTTTTCCCCAGGTCAGGAGGATGGATATTAAGTAGAATATGCTAAAAGGGACCCTAGATATGATGAAATAAATGGGAGACACTGTAGAAGATTTATGAACCAGTTGTTTATGTTTCCCAGTTTCTAAAGACACTATACCTATACGGTCCTTTGCGGTTTTATCATATGTTGTAATAAGTGTGCTTCAATTTTGAAGTAGTAACAATGTATGTAAAGTACGGGTCGTTATAGTTGGTATCAGAGGAAAGGTATAGTCAACCTTTGGAAACTAGGATGTGAAATCCTTAGTAAGAACCCTAAGGATATGTCTAAGCATAGAACACAATCTTAGTGTTTTAGAAATGGCCTTGAATAACCTAGGATAAGACCATAAGCATGAAAATTTTATTCTTGAATTATGTGGTTTCCTATTATAATTAGTGTTGCTCACACTATTCTTCTTGGTTTTAGTCAATGGCTGGAACCCGAAGGAACCGTGTTAATGCGGAATGCGATGGGCAATGCAATGATTGTCCCCCTGAGCAACCAAACAATATGGGAGATGGAATGCAAAATCTTGTAGCCATGCTCACACAACTTTCTCAAGCTATGAATCATGCAGGATTTCCAAACGAGCAAAGGAGGGAGCAACATTCTGTTGAATCCTTCATGAGGCAGCGTCCACCTTCTTTCAGTGGGTCTACTGATCCATTAGTTGCTGAACAATGGATTAGTACTACTGAAAAGATATTTTCAGTTCTTCAATGTTCTGAACATGATAAGGTCATCCTAGCAGTGTATCGTTTAGAAGGAGATGCTGATCAATGGTGGAATCTTGTTAAGAATACGAGGCAAAGGGACGAAATTGAGTCTATGGAATGGGACGAGTTCAAGAACTTATTTTTCAATAAGTACTTCCCTCGTATTCTCCGAACAAAGATGGAGAAAGAATTTCTTGAACTGAAGCAAAGGGATGACGAATCTGTTAGTACCTATGAAGCAAATTTTACAAGACTTGCAAGGTACGCTTCTGGTATTATTATCCAACCTGAGAGTAAGATCGATCGATTCTTTAGTGGCTTAAAACCAAGTCTTCGAAGGGCGTTAGCCATAAGGGACTTCAATAGCTACGAGGAAATCGTTCGATGTGCTCTCAAAGTCGAGATGGAGATTGGAGTAACCCATCAGTCACATGGGTTTGATAAGAAGAGGAAGATGGAATTCAAAGGAAACTCTAAAGAGAACACTGAAAAGAAGATGAACTTTCCCTTATGCTCAAAGTGTGGAAAGAAACATGGAGGGAGTTGTCTTAAAGGGACAAGTAAATGTTTTAAATGTGGAAAAGAAGGTCATCGGGCATTTGAATGCCGTGATAATGGGAAGAAGATGTCTAATGATGCAAACAAAGGAAGGGATACACAGAATGATCCTACTACACTTCAATGTTTCAAGTGCAAGGAGATGGGGCATTATGCCAATCAATGCCCAAATCCAAGGGTTGATGATGATGGTCGACGTCAACAAACTCTTAAGTCTAAAGACAAAGGAAAGTCACATGCAATTTCTATCAGCGATGTGGAGTACGATAACGATGTGGTGAAAGGTACACTTACCATCCACTCTAAAGTAGCAAATGTTTTATTTGATTCTGGATCCACCCACTCTTTTATTTCTGAAGACTTTTCTAAGGGTATCACCGTATTACCTCAACAATTAGATGTTGAGTTAGCTGTGACAACACCTAATGGCACATCAATCGCATCAAAAGTTTATAATTCTTCTCCGATCGAAGTTTGTGGGAAAGTGCTTCCTGCAAATCTTGTGATCCTTCCTATAGTGGAATTTGATGTGATTCTTGGCATGGATTGGCTTTCTTTATACGGAGCTCATATCAATTGCCAAAGAAGGGAAGTCACATTTCATATTCCAGATCAATCTATGATCATTTATCAATGCAAGGATGAACATAACCTTCCAGTGGAAATTCCTTCCATCTTATGGGTCATGATTCCACTAAATGAAGGTTATTTATCTCAAATGGTTGGAGAGAAACTTACGATTAAGAATATGCCCATTGTACGGGAGTTTGATGATGTCTTTCCGGAGGAATTACCGGGTCTTCCACCAAATCGTGAAGTTGAGTTTTCAATAGAACTCGTACCGGGTGCTTTGCCTATTTCAAAGACACCTTATAGAATGGCCCCAATTGAGTTGCAGGAATTGAAGAAGCAACTCCAAGAGAATCTTGATAAGGGATTCATACGCCCTAGTGCGTCACCTTGGGGAGCACCTGTTCTATTTGTTAAGAAGAAAGATGGATCAATGAGACTCTGCATTGATTATCGAGAACTTAACAATATTACTATCAAGAACAAATATCCTCTCCCACGCATTGATGACTTATTTGACCAACTACGCGGAGCTCAATACTTTTCCAAGATTGATCTTCGTTCAGGGTATCATCAATTAAGGGTCAAAAGGGAGGATATACCAAAGACGGCTTTCCGTACAAGGTATGGACACTATGAATTTATAGTGATGCCATTTGGTCTTACTAATGCCCCTGCTATCTTCATGGATCTAATGAATAGAGTCTTTAGAGACTATCTTGATCAATTTGTGGTAGTCTTTATAGACGATATTCTTGTCTATTCAAAGAGCAAGGAAGAGCATGAAGATCACTTGAGAATTATATTGAAGACCCTGAGAAAGGAGAAGCTTTATGCCAAATTTACTAAGTGTGAATTTTGGCTTCAAAAAGTTGCATTTTTGGGTCACATAATCTGAAAAGAGGGGATATCTGTGGATCCAGCAAAAACAGAGGTTATCGAAAGATGGTCGAGACCAACAACAGTAACTGAGATCCGAAGTTTTCTTGGTTTGGCTGGATATTATCGACGTTTTGTAAAATATTTTTCACGATTATCTAATCCACTCACCAAGTTGACTCGGAAAGGAGTTAAGTTTGTTTGGACAGAGGAATGTGAAGAGAATTTCAAGGAGTTGAAAAGAAGGTTATCCAGTGCACCTGTGCTCACACTGCCTTGTAGTGGAGAAAGGTTTGTGATCTACAGTGATGCATCCAAGAAGGGATTGGGGTGTGTTCTTATGCAAAATGATATGGTGATAGCTTATGCCTCACGACAGTTGAAAATCCATGAGCAAAATTACCCAACACATGATTTGGAGTTGGCTGCGGTAATCTTTGCATTAAAGATTTGGAGGCATTACCTTTATGGTGAAAGGTGTGATATTTATACTGATCATAAAAGTTTAAAGTATATTTTCACACAAAAGGAGCTGAATATGCGCCAAAGAAGATGGTTGGAGCTGATTAAGGATTACGACTGCTCAATCCATTACCACCCTGGGAAAGCAAACAAGGTGGCAGATGCATTAAGTCGACAAGACCATGCTAGTTTATCCATGATGAGGATCACAAAAGATCCAATATTTATGGATTTACAAAGGATGGATCTTGGAATTATAATGGAAGGGGAAAAATCTTATCTTTCTCAAATGAATGTTCAACCATCTATACATGTGAAGATTAAAGAGGCACAGAAAGAAGATGTCGAGTTACAAAAGAAGGTGAGAAATGTTCCTGAATACAACCTTGATTGTGATGGGATAATAAAGTTCAGGAATCGGGTTTGTGTTCCTCCCATCCCCGAATTAAAGAAGGAGCTGCTGGATGAGGCTCATAGTTCATCATTCTCTATTCATCCTGGAAGTACGAAGATGTATAGGGACCTGAAAGAGTACTTCTGGTGGGATGGCATGAAAAGAGATGTTGCTGAATATGTATCTCGATGCTTGGTTTGTCAACAAGTTAAAGCTGAGAGACAGAAGTCTAAAGGGATGTTACAACCATTACCCATACCCGAATGGAAATGGGAAAACATCACTATGGACTTTGTCACAGGACTTCCTAAAACATCCAAAGGCAATAATGCTATATGGGTCATAGTTGATCATCTTACAAAGTCTGCACACTTCATTCCTATTAGAGAGGATTTCTCTCTAGATCAGCTTGCCAGGATATATGTAAAGGAAGTGGTAAGATTACATGGAGTACCACTTTCTATTATATCTGATCGGGATCCGAGATTTACCTCAAAGTTCTGGCGAAGTCTTCAGCATACTCTGGATACAGAGTTGAGTTTCAGCACTGCTTATCATCCCCAGACAGACGGTCAGTCTGAGAGAACAATTCAAACCCTAGAAGATATGTTGAGAGCTTGCTCTATGGATTTCAAAGGAGGTTGGGATCAACACCTACCTTTGGTGGAATTTTCTTATAATAATAGCTTTCACTCCAGTATTCAGATGGCTCCTTATGAAGCTCTCTATGGAAAGAAATGCAGGACTCCAACTTGCTGGGATGAAGTTGGGGAAAGAAAGCTATTAGGACCTGATCTCGTTGATGAAATGGCAGAAAAGGTTAGATCTATTCAACAACACATAAGAGCAGCTCAGAGTCGACAGAAAAGTTATGCCGACAACCGAAGAAAAGACCTAGAGTTTGAAGTGGGTGATAAAGTGTTCTTACGAATATCTCCCTAGAAGAGGGTTATGAGATTTGGAAAGAAGGGGAAGTTGAGCCCTAGATATATCGGTCCTTTCGAAATACTGGATTGTGTTGGGAAGGTAGCTTACCGATTGGCGCTTCCACCGAATCTCTCTCAAGTGCACGATGTGTTCCATGTATCTCTCCTGAGAAAGTACATACCAGATCCTTCACATGTACTCAGCTCAGAAGTTGTACCGCTGGAGCAAGATCTTTCTTATGAAGAACAACCGATAGAGATTCTGGATCGTAGCGAAAAAGTCCTACGAAACAAGACCACTCGCTTGGTGAAAGTTTTATGGAGGAACCACCAACTTGAAGAAGCTACTTGGGAGCTTGAGGATATGATGAGGGAGAAGTATCCTCATCTGTTTGTTACAAAGTGACGAATTTCGAGGGCGAAATTCTTTTAAGGGGGGTAGAATGTAACACCCGAGACTTTTATGTTATATAAATTATCAAAGGAATCTTTTTCTACACAACACTTGCTTGTCTTGCTTTACACGCAATCGCGACCTTCCTCGATAAGCTTGCGTCGTACGCAATACCGAGTTTCACTAAACAACAATATGCTATTAAAACTAGCCGTTATGAATAGTGATAACCACTTTTTGAAATTTTATAAATTTTATTTTTCAAAATGGACTTCATTTTTGGACTCAGAATATCGAAATTAGCCTAGGGTGAAATTTTGGTATTTTTCTGAAAACATTCAATTTTTGATGAATAGTGAAACCACTAAGTGGTAGGTTAAAAAACTGAATTTTGCATAAAACTTAATTTTACCGCTTCTGTGAATGGAATTTCGAAAATCCGAGAGACACGGTTAATATCAAGGACTAAAATGTGGTTCAATGAGACGAAAATAATTTTTGGTGAATAGTAACTTTTTACTTTTTTTACCGCGGTTAATAGTAAATAGGGTAACTAAGGGTAGATATGATATTACTATTACCCTAACACGTGTCCTAATCCTATTGGACAAATGTATTTCGACCAAAAACAAACTTAGGAATAAAATATGAGCATTTAGGCCCACTTGGGTTAGATTAGGACATTTATTATTAATTTATTTAAAGAAGGGTTAAAAGAGTTAAAATCAAAGTTTATTTACTAAAACATTTTTTATATGGGGTTATACATAAGATAAATTCGATTGTAAATATTCATTAGAAAGCTAAAAAGATTTCCTACATGATGGTATTTTATTTGTAATTTTTAGACATCAAATAATTTAATTTATTTATGACACAAAGATGATGCAGTAATTATCTTGTTAACGAAATATTGACATAATTGATGTTATAAACACCAAAATAAATGTAATTTGAGATTTTTTATGAATTCCACTAATTTTATAGGTTACTATGATATATTAATGTGGATTTAATCAACTTGGTTCGAACAATTAATTCTGTTATGACTTTCACAAAAATCATATATCAAATAGTGTCAAAATTGACACAAAATAGTTTTTAAATCAAATATTATATTATTAATTGTTATTTTATTCCTAAAAATCTAAGGTTCGGCCAAATGACTTAGATAAGGATATATATTTTAATAATAAACAATTTGGGGTTCGTTTGGCATGTTATAGTAAGTGTATTAACCATATAGTTAAAGAAAACAAGAAGACATGGTAAAAGTTAAATTATTTAACTTAGAGTTAAATCTAATTGATAAGGTTAAAATAATATCCTAAACTTGTCTAAATTCTATTGGTTGATGGGATTTCGACCCTTCCCCACTTTATCTTCGAAATAAGACCCTTTGGAACCATTATAAACCGATTTTGACTTTAATATAAAATAATATTTTGAGATATTCCTAAGGTGCCCCTCTCCTCCCTTATAAAAGGGCACCTCCTCCCCCTCCTCCTCACACCAAATTGAGCACTCAATCTCGGCCAACCCCTGCCATTTTCTCCTCTCCACTTCCCTAGAATAGTCCTAGAGGTCCTGGTCTTCTCCAAAGACCACTCTTAGTTCCTTAAGTGGAGGATTCAAAGAGGCGTTCCAAAGAAGAGGTAATATCCATTACCGATCTTTTCAATTTCTTTCTTCTTCAACTTCTTCTTCTTTAGTTGTTTCATGATAAAGTAATAACATCAGTATTACTTACATACTGATATGTTATTATAAATATGAAACAACCCTAATTCACCTTCTATCCATCCTACGGAAAAATGAAATCACCGCGCGTGCGTACGTACGGAATACCGTCTCCACGCCGTGGTGTAATCTATTTTTCCACCATCACCTTACAAGGATGGTTATAATGGTGTAATAAGTAACTATATATGATTATTATGAAGTAATATTGATACTGAAATAATATATATACTCCAATACAATTCCACGATCATAGGAACGATATCATCACTCGTGCGTATGTACGGAATACCGTCTCCACGATGTGATGCGACTCGTTCTACATGATCTTCATTTCATAATGATTATATAAATGAATTGAATGAATGAATATGGTATATACTACACTAATACCATTCTGTAAATGAATTATCTATAACCTAAAGATAAGAATAAGAATTTATTCGACAAAACACGCATAAGAACAAGAAGTTATAAAGACCCGAGTAACAAGTAACAATGAAATATTACTAACAAGAAGCTAATAATATGACCATATATGATATCATATAAACATGTATGATTCTGGAATAAGTCAATAACATTATTTAAACCATTATACAGGAGCTTCGGACACGTACAAAGCAAATCGGACCTAAGGTAAGGGAAATATCACAATCTCATTTTTATCCGAGATTGTTTATTCGTAAGTATTTACTGGGGTGTATTTTATCATCCACATCCATGTTCCCTCAATATGTAATATTGTTTCCATCCACTTGAAATAGTTTAAATCCAATTTTACCCTTAGGTGAGTTTTTAGTAAAGAATATGAAAGGAATCTTTTGTCGTTTTTCCGTACGAGGTACTTTTTTGACTTTTCCGACAAAAGTACGAAGAATGTTTTTTTTAACTTATACGGCATGAATGGATTTTTAAAACATTACTTCAAAGAAGCTTCCTTTACAAGTTTTCAGTTTTATTTTTAATCAACTTCTTTTATTTTAAAGTTGTATGACATGTTATGAAAGGAAAAATATTTTTGAAGAAGAAAGGATATTTTCCTCAAGAATTCAATTCAAGTGTTTTATCAAAATTATTTTCCATCTAAGATAATAAAGGGTTCTGTTTCTATCCATATTTTTACATTGGTTTGACTATGTTGTGATGGAATTATGTTTATGAATTCCTTTATCATTTATGAATTGATTTATGATGTCATGATGTTTCAAGAATCCCATTTTTGTTATATGTGTTATGCGATGATGTATGTTTTATGATTATGAGGCACACATAAGAAAGGATTCATTATAAGATGGGTGGGACCTATATCTCCCTCCAATGCATTGGGTAAAGATTATATATCTCATGAGATAGACATGGCTGGAACGGAAGGTTATTTCGGTTCAGTGATACAGGACTGAAACGAGGAGTGAACTCGGTTCAGAAAGGGACTTTGTCCACTAAGATAGTCTTGGCAAAGAGTCATGACTAACAAGAAATGATTTTCCATGATTATGTGTGCATGCCACAAAGATTCAAGTTTTATGTTATGATTATGGGGATCTCATTTTCACTTCTATGATTTATTCCATGTTAAGATATTATGATCTCTTTTGCAGGTTTTGATTTTCAAAAAGATATGATATGATTTTTATTTCCTTTATTTGCCCTTGCTGAGCATTTGAGCTCACCCTTTTATGTTTTCTTTTCCCCAGGTCAGGAGGATGGATATTAAGTAGAATATGCTAAAAGGGACCCTAGATATGATGAAATAAATGGGAGACACTGTAGAAGATTTATGAACCAGTTGTTTATGTTTCCCAGTTTCTAAAGACACTATACCTATACGGTCCTTTGCGGTTTTATCATATGTTGTAATAAGTGTGCTTCAATTTTGAAGTAGTAACAATGTATGTAAAGTACGGGTCGTTATATTTTTGGTGCTAGTTGCCAACCCCCATGCCTATGGAAGGTGGGCTTGGGGTTGTCATGGAACGGTCCCCGGGGGACGGGTCAGGACATGATAATTACATTTAATTCATTCATTTTTAATATTAAAATACAATACATTTGTGATTTAAATGATAAATTCTTTGATAGATATGTATTGATTTGTTCATTTATGGTAGGATACAATGACTAATGTAAAATGAGAAAAAAGAATAAAAAATATTTAGGTTTCCATCATGAGAAGGATTTCCACAACGCATGTTTACTATGGGATGCTTTTGGGGATTGGAGATGAAGAAACACAGTTAAAAGAAGGCTATAACACTAAAAACTAGCTATTCAAATCGTGAAAAGAATTAAATACATGATTCAAATCATGAAAACCCACACTTGGGAGGCCATCTCTATCGAGTGAGACTAGTGTTATGCCATGACATATGGAAGACATGCATAATAAAATATTGGAGTTACGTAAAATTTTACAGAGAATCCCGATTATGAATTGAAATCTCCATTTAACCCATTAATTGACTCAAGACTCCTTATGACTACATTTATGGGTGAATTAAACAAAACCCTAGCAATCTTAAGGCTTATAAATTGTGGGTCTGGGTTCTGATGCAATCCATTCATTCATAAATTAATTACTAAAGGAATCTATTGTTGATCTCAAGAATTGTAATGAGGATTAGAATAGGGTTTTTATTATCTAACCCCTTCATGGATTAGATGAGGGTGTAGACCTTATGTAATTCAATTTTAATTAAGGTTAATTGATTGTATTGAGGTATTTTTTATGAATGACATTAATTTAGGTATTTTTTAATACCTAAATTCATTATTTTATTATTTTATTTATTCATGGATGAATATTGTTTTAATAGTTAGAGAGTGATACCATTAATTCATAGAAAAGGGGTAAATCCTCACCATGACCATTGGGATGATTGTTCTCTATATTAAAACATGGTTTCATTTCACCAAACTACTAAAAGAACCTATGTAACATATCTATTGTGAAAAGGGTAATTTGGAGACGTGGTGTTGTTTAACATGGACATTGGATTAACCTAATCATAGTTCTAAAAACATATGTTTTCTATTAATCATTATATACTATAATTAATCATGAACATATATTTTTTAATTATCAATAAAATTTTCTATTTTCATGAACTTCAAACTATCTACACTCTCTCATTTTGATCAATGTACATTAGATTAATTTCTCAGAAATAGTTTTTTTCTTTCTTTGTTATATTATTAGCTTTTAAAAACCCATCTTTGTGCATTTGAACTTGTACTTATACATATCATACTACCCTATATTCTAGTGATTTTTGTCCATGTTTTTTAATTTCAGAATTTGGTAACCCTATGAGAATTAACTATTCCCATGGGGCTATCATGAATATTTAAAGAAAATATAATTTTTCAAATTAAAAAATATAAACTTTTCCTATAGGATATATCCATTAACACACCCCATATTTAGAGACATTCAGTCACTCAATACCATTTTAGAAACACTCAAAAAATGGTTCAGAGAACTGAAGATGTGATGTGTAGAGAATTAAATATCGCTTGGGTAACATAGAGGGTTGTGAGTGTTGACCAAAAACATGAGAATCATTTGAGACAATATATATTTTTTCATGATGGAACACATCTTGATCCTTAGTAATAAGTTCCTTAATTCTAGATTTATGTATCCATTGTGTTTCAAGTACTTGTTTGGATTCAAATTAAACATAGCTGACCATTAAATGTCTACACTATAAATTTAGAATTATTTCCTCAAAATGTTTATTAATGTCCTTACTTATCTAATGTGTAAATACCATTTTATTAATATCAATAAATTTTGAACTCCCCTATAATTTAAATTCCATAAAGGCATTGAATTATTCTTGGTCATCAACAATATGAAAATTCCCCTTTCCCTTAGAAACATTAATAACAAATCCTCATCTAGTTAAGAATTCCCTTCAAAAAATGATCATAACCTTTTATGGAACACTCGATAATAATAACTAATAAATTAGTGGGTAATATAAGCTTCCCCATGGTGGGTCCCATGAAAGTGAAACTCCTTCCCCAGGTTCCCCGTGACATGGGTTTGACAAACAT
The DNA here is from genome assembly GCA_963277665.1 of Viscum album. Classification (NCBI taxonomy): domain Eukaryota; kingdom Viridiplantae; phylum Streptophyta; class Magnoliopsida; order Santalales; family Viscaceae; genus Viscum; species Viscum album. The sequence goes on along the minus strand of OY728153.1, from coordinate 281,671,068 downwards.
TATTCTTCGTAGCTGGGTGTCACAACATAAATATAATGTGTCATGTTGTGAAACTAATTATATACCCTCATATTAGGTTATAGAGGGTTTTGGGAATGATATATAAGTCCCTTGAGTTCATCTCCCCATCATAAGGACTTTCTAGTGATGGGTGATCCATGAGTATAAAACCAATGGAACGAAAAAAGATGAAGGAATTATAGCCTAAAATGGAAAATATTTTGGTTGAGGGACTGCTACTATAGTCCTAACAAGTGGTATCATAAATAAAGGGTTAATGTCAGAGTATCTCTTTCAGAATAAGAAATGGAATATGTTAGTCACAAATGGATTATGATCTTTGATGTAAAAATTTGATGATGTGGAAGAATCTGATTCGACAATACATTTTATCATTGGGTTTTGATGTGTTTATAACTGTAATGCATGATATTTTGGCCAGTATAGATAGTGTAACTTTATCAGAAGAAGATCGATAAGAACTGGATGTCGATTATAGAGGAATCAATTCCATGGGAGGAGCATCATCCAACACAATTTACACAAAGGTGATGTTAGGTAATTCATCACAATATAGGTGGAAAATATTTTTAATGTCTATAAAGGTGATTCAAAAGTCCTATAATCTAAATTTTATGTTTTTTGGATAAAATATTAGGACACAATAATGCACCCCAATAAGTTTTTGTATGCATTATTTGATTTGGTGAATGTTGTTGAGGAAGATATATGTGGTATCATATAGATTCTAAATGATGTGAAGATCATTAAGTGCACATTGAGAAGAATTCCATCTTGGTTCAATCTAATAGTTCATGTACTGGATGATAATGATCCCAAGTAGATGACATTGGATAACTTACATGGTACTATTGTCACATAAGATATGATAAATTATGATAATGAGGATGTGAATAAAGGGAAGTCCAATGAAGTGGAATTTTATGACTTAATGAATCTCACTATATAAGATGCTATGGAAGAAGACATAGTGGATGGGGTTATTTCATTTCATTCCTAAATGGTTTAAAATGGAAAATGAAAGAATAAAGGGAAACTTCTTCTTGTTTGATGTCATCGCATAATGTTTGGAAATCTTGTAGAAAATTATTGTAATATGTTTCAAGAAGAATATATGGATGACGATGAACTTATTAGGAAGAAGACATCAGTAAATATGAAATGTAGAAAAAAATAACAAGAAATATTTCATCAAAAATTAGAATATTATTTCATATAAAATGAAATTTTAGAATAATTTGAGGTTGAATAGATGGAAGACTATAGGTATTATAGAGAAAAATCATGTGGTGGTATTTATTAGTAACTCTTAGACAAGTGAAGAAAGAAACAATGATGAAGGAGAACTCAAAGAATAATTTGACATCTACGTTGAATTAGAAGTTGATCTAGGGGAGATAGATTCTTGGAGAGCCAAAATGAAGAATGGAAACAAAGTTGATCATGATTCGAAACTCTAAATGGAGAAATAGGAAAAAGATAAGTCTAAAATGATAGATAAAATTAATGAAATTATATATTAAAATCCATAGAAGTCAAATAAATTCATTAAGAACGTAATGAAGGCTGAATAATTTTAACACCTAAAGATTTTGTAAATTTTTTTCGAATTAATTTAATCTTTTGGATAACATTCATTTCACACAACACAAATATAGATTTTTTTTATATTAAAGAACTAATTTTGGCATGCGTTATATGCAACATCATGTTAATATTGAACTACATGAAACACTTAGATTAGATCGTGGTACATGGAAAAATGTATTTGTCTTGTGTTACACACAATATTTATTCCCTTCTATAGCTATTGTTACATGCAAGGTTGAGTTTTCCGAAATGAAAATATACTATTGGAAATATTATTAAAATATTATTATATCTATCACCTAGCCATTGGAATGGAAGTTACAAATATAAATTACTAAATTATGAAAATATGATTTAAAAATTTATATAAAATTAATCATCTGGTTATCAGTTAGAATAATTTAATGTATGAACTATTTGAAAATAATGAAATTTCTTTTCTAAGAAAACTATTTTTCTATATAGTAACAAACATTTTATCTCAATAAATTAAAAAAACCCACTTTTTTAATGTTTTAAATAAAATATATATAATATATATTCAATCAGTATTTTTTAACAATACAATATATTTTATGGGTATATGATAAGAATGAATCTAATTTTATAAATAAAAAGGAGTATTTTTTTAATAGGTAATTTTTTCCACCTTTGAATGGAGAACCAATTATAAATATAATTTTTGACACTATTATAATTTTTATTTTAAAAAAATATTGTTTATTTTGGTAATTATGATATCAAAATTTACACTAGGTGACATTTTGGTATTTTTCTGAGAAGATTCATTATTCGATGAATATTGAAAAATACATAATTTTCATTAAAAACTACTACTTATTATCATTTTATTATATTATTAAATTGCATTTTGGATTATTTTAAAAGTTAATTTAGATCAATTTTAAATTCAATAAAAAAAATTAGGTCATTTTAATCAATTTTAAATCGAAATTGTACATAAATTTTTTTTAGACTTTTGAACACTTTCGCTTTAAAAATCCATTGTTTCATCACATCTGTAGGATTATTTTTAAATTAATTTCTGCCACTTATTTTGATAGAATTTAGAAATATGGATTTCTAATTTGTAATAATAATAAAATATAATTTAAAATAAGGTAAAATTAGTTTTTTAACAAAAATATTAGTGAATGTAATTAAAAGTAATTATTTTGATAAATGTAAAAAATGAGTTTACTTAATGCTTAAACATTAATATTAATGACAAAAATGATCTAGAAACTAGTAAAAATTTAATTTTATGGAAATATTTAGAATAAAAACCATATTTTATCTAAAATTAAAAATTATTTTAGGAACATTATGTTACGGATACCTCTCAATAGTGTTTACCTTTTTATATTTATGAGAATTACACTACTCCACTATACAAGGGAACTAACTCCCTCACTTCCTCACACCTCTCAATACACATTGGATAATACAAAAAATTATGAGATAACCTCATTAATTCCATTCTATAAACATATATGAAAGAAAGTGTGAATAAATATAACCATGGAATCCCTTTGGTGCAAACCAAGAGGAGTTATCCAAAGAAGAGGCAACATACTTCCACAAGATCTTTTGTTCTATTTTTATTATCCACCCCAAAACTATTATTATTCCATGATTATATAATAAACATAGTATTATAAATATGATGATATTTTTTTATTCTATGGTTTAAAACTACACCTACCCAGACATTCATCAAATGGGTTACAGACTTATTGTTCGTGTATATAGTAACCTATTTCCTCAAGAAACAACATCATTTGTTTTTTACTTTACCACCTCTCATGGTTGATAATTATTATGTAAATAATATTTTTTTGATGTTATGAAACAAAATTTATTATGTATCTACTCTTATTTAATTATTAAATATCACATACCTTCATGCTTTCCATTTTTGTGTAAATATGATAACATCATTTGTGGACGTGTGGACTATCACCTCCTCAAAGCGATGAGATTCGTTCACACTTTACATGGAATTTATTAAGGATGGGTTTAGTAAAGTTATATGAAAAATTTAAAATAATAAATGTAATATAATTATATTAATATATTTATTTTACTTTCTTTCATTCAAAATGAAAATAAAATTGAAACATCGTTCATTCGTACGTATAACCTACTCTCTCCCGGAATAGTATATTTCTTTTTCTAGTTTTTCCTTTTATAAATTATTGTAAATATTTCTATAATGAATATATATATATGATATTTATATAATTTTTTACATTATATAGATAATTAAATCATGATCTAATTAATAGGATCAAGAAAATAAGACAAAACATATATGAAAACAAAGCGGATATTTCCCGAAACCAAACATTATCATATAAATGTTAATAAAAGTGTAATATAAAGTCATAATAAAAGCATATACAGTATTATATATAAAAATATGGTTATATTTTATATTTATAATAAACATTAATTTTTTAGACAGGAGGTTTGAATGAGTACAATCAGAGTCAATACATATAGTAAAGGTTTTCACATCTCACTTTTATTTCTACTAGATTTATGCCTTATCCACCAATAATTTTTTTTGGTGTATATAAATACTACAAATATATTATATGATTTTTATACTTAAATTTACGTTTATTTACATATCTAATTGATGATCTCCCTTTCAAGTGGTTTATGTTTCAATAGATGCCAAATTGGTAAAGTGATTTTGTCTCAATTTGTCTTCTCTAAGACACATGACATGTTATGCACCTATATAATTCTACAAGGTGTATACACTAAAATTTGACAAGTTATATACCGAATACACTTATTTTCATGATATTTTAAGCTTCATGTGACATCATTTTCTTATATGGGATGTATGATTCATTGTTACCAAGGGGTTGGAGTTTATTACAACAATCTCATTGATTATCGGGATTGTTTATGATTATACTACCATTGATGAAATATTATGATCCATATTTAACTAATACTCATGAATTTTATTCTAATATGGTTAATCAAGACATATTCATGTATTAGTACCAATTTTCCACTCTTTGGTACTTAAGATAATTAATATTATGGTTTTATGAAAATCCAAACATATATCTCTCTTCGAGCAGAAATTTTTTTAATTCATAAAAAATCATGTTTTTAAAAATGATATAATTTGTTTTAAAATAACCCCATCATAAAAGTTCCAAGAAAAATAGAATTTTATGAATGTTTTATAGGTTTCAAGGATTCCTTTATATGTTTATAAAGCTATTTTCAACGAAAAAAATTTCAAAAATGTTTTATATTTTGAAAATAATTTTTCAAAGAAGAAAGAATATTTTCCCCAATAATTATTTATAAAATATATTTCCAATTTATTTTCCTTCTAAGATGACATATTCTGGTTGTACTAATGCATTTATAAGGATATGATCCAAGCGTTCCATTCATATTATTTATCTAAATGGTTTATTGGTTTATGGATTAATGTTTATAAAACCCACTTATCTTTCATTAAAAATATGTTTATGAAACACATTTCAATTTCAGGGGTTATTTTCTTTTGAAAACTGCTTATTTTCGAGGGTTATTCTTTGATGAAATCATTATTAAACCTTTCCCTTTTTCACAGGTTCTGATATGATTACATTTTTATGATACAAATTTCATTTCATGGGTTAGGATATGATTTTTTATAATATTATGGCACATGTGTGTATGATTTCATTATGAGATGGGTGTGATCTATATCTCCCTCCAATTCATTGGGTAAATATTTATATCTCATGAGACAAACATGGTTGTAATAGGGAGTGAACTCCGTTTAGTAAAGTAATTTTTCCTCTACGATAGTATTGGGAGTGAACCATTACTGACAAGATGTTTTGGGGAGTGAACCCATACCACAAAGATGGCCTTGGAGGTGATTCACTACTATAAATTTAATCTATATCCACGAACCTATAACCACGGTTTTATAGGTCTGTCATTATAGCTTGTTTATAGCCACTATTTAATTTTTAATCTGTGGCTGCAAAATTCCATCCCCCTTCTTATTTCAATTCTCGTCCGGCTCGGCCTCCATCCCCGTTATGCATCCCCCTTTTTTCGATTCCAATCGGGCTCCTCCTCTATCCCCGATACGCGAACCTCTCATTGAGGCACCCTCCTCCCCCGATGACCTCTCCTCCTCCCTGACGGTCTCTCTCACCATTCCCTCCTCTCTTCCCTTGCAACTTTTCTATCTCTCCCTCGCTGATGTCCTCTATCGCTCGTCCTCGCTGGCTTCGGTTCCTCCATCTGTCATTGCGGTTTCATAATTTACGGCACAGATTCTCCAATCATGCCTCGGCTTCTTCATTCAGGGTTTCTCCATCCCTCGATCGGTACTCCCTTCCCCCATACCATTCTTTGGGTATTCCTCCTCCATTCGGTGTGTCGGAAAAAGGGTTCCTCCATACCCATTATTGGGCCTTCATCCTTCACACGGTGCGTTGGCCCAACTAATTTACTTAATTCTATTATGTGGCTGATGTTTGAAGTTTTGGTCCTAGTATAATGAGTAAATGCAGTGTTCCTTATAACTTTGGAACTTTACCCATGATCCATGACTCATGGTTAAGATAAATTTAACGATCCATGCCAATACTTGTTGATAAATTCTTAGAAAGTATAAATTTTGGTTTTCCAAGGATGTGGTAATTTTTAGAACCATTATTTGGTCATAGAATATATATTTTTAATTTCTCAATAAGATTTTCAGTTATGTGAATTGATGCCTAGGGGTGATATTGTCTCTCGGGTGTGTGTCTGATCATAGATGAGTGGACCTGTAACCATTTTAAGCTTTAGGTTATTCACCATGGAGCCTCCATGGCGTAGAGCTCCATGTTTTTGATGGAAAATACCCAGGTGGAGTGACCTTTTCCCTATTGTTGAGAAATTTTGTTTTACTTGTCTCCCTATAGTAAAATATCAGTTTACCATGGCCATGGTTTTGGTTGATTCATCTCTTCTTGGGTGAGTTGCTCAGGTGTTTCATAGGGACTCTCTCATGGGATTATCCCTATTTAAAAATGAAAGAAAATTACCATTTTGTATTGGTTTGGAATGGTGTAAAATTTTGATGGTTGAGATGTCTTATTTTGGTGCCCATTTATACTATGATTGGCTAAGTATGGTGCCCTATATTTACACCTATGGAAAAATCGAGTCAAAATACACTAGATGGGAAATTTAGGTGATAGTGGTACTTCTTGAGAAATACAACCATGATATAAAACCTTATAGTTGGGAATTTTGTAATGATTTTTAGATGAAGGTTTTCATTCATTCACATTCTAAGAATGATTAAAAATGGTTGAGGGATTTTTATGGTCCTTAGTGTGTATAGGGCTTGTGGGTATCATTGGATAGGTCCATGACATCATAGATGAATGGACCTGTGTTTTGTTTGTTTGGTACATATGAGGATTCCCCCTAGGAAATGGAGAGCACCACCACAAAAAAATGAATATTTTAATGGATGATAAAATGACGAGGATGGAGGATCACTCAATTAAAGTTAAATAAACATTTATCCACTCTGAGTTTTTAAACAACTCACCCCTCCTCTCTTCCTCCCACACATGTTAGCGAATGAGGGGAGGTTGAGGGATATTCATTTTCAATTCACCTTCAATTTCACCTTTAAATTTGGTTGTTTTTATGGACCTCCATGTCGATTCAATGTGTGATATCATCTTCCTTTAATTATAATAACCCATTTCTCTTATAAATAATTTAGTGAATATGAGAATGGAGTTGGAGATGATTTCCACTAGATTATGGTGGAAATCATCCAATATCATGGGTTTTTTTTGAATCACTCATGAGAGTATAAAGATGATAAAATATTTTATTTCCATTTATTTTCATTGAGGATCATCATTGTATGCTTTAAATTATAGTATTTTATTAAATTATATTTTAAAAGTACATGAATAAAGGTTTTTTATTATTGGTTGGCATTCAGAATGTATTGTAATATGATATGGACCTTCCATGAGTGGTTGGTCCCCATAATATTTTGAATAGGTTATATGATGATATTATAGACAATTCTGCCATTATTTGTCTTATGTGAGGAGTATAAAAGGATTATTCCCCACTAGAATTTAAATTTTGACCAACCTTATGTGATGAGCATAAAGGGTCCAGTCCCCACTAGACCTAAAATCATGACTAGAATTTTGTGATGAGCATAAGAGGACCCTACCTTTCCATATATGAAAATTATAAGATTTATTATGTGATAAGAATAATATGATTCACCTTTCCTAATGCATCATAATCCCATACTTACTCATGCGATGAGCATGGACATCCATATGTGTTGAGCATGTAATTCCTTAGGTGATGAGCCTAGAGTTCATTAGGTGATGAGCCAAAAATACCACAGGTGACTAGACTATGATGACTTTTGTGATGAATCTTGGATTATATAGGTGATGAGAATAGTATTCCTTAAATTTTGAGCCTGTGATGTCTATATGGCTTGACAGAATAAGATATAACAGCCTTCCTTCACAGATAATAACTAAAGATACATCCTTTACTTATATGTGGAAAGCATAAGATTTTCTCACTTCCAAAAATGAGAAAGATATTTATGGGATTGTCTAAATATACAATATAATTGAAATTATATTCAACTTTGATCATTAGTTTGTCACCTTGACAATGAAGCAAGTGAAGTTATTAATTGATTTCCACATGGAGATGGAATTAGGAAGAAGATTCATGGGCATGTGTTAATTATATAAGAGAAATATGGACTGGGAGGGGGACTGGAAAGGGGTGTACAGGAGGGTTTGTAGGGGGCTGGGAGGGGGGGCTGGCAGGGGGGACAATCAACACTTACTTCTTTTGTTCATTTCATTGTGACATAATCAGTGGTGGTGATTTACATCAACTCTAAGATTCAGGATAATTCTTCAAGACTTATATAAGATTCTCATACTAACACCTTTTCTTGGGAATTTCTTATTCCTTGTCAACAAGCTTGGGAACGTCCAACTCCCTTCTAATCTGTCCAGCTCCCAATTGCCTCATCAATATGCTTGGGTACTCCAACTAACTTGTAATCCATTTATCATCTGCATATTGGCATGAAACAACTTGTCTATCTCATTGAAAAAACTATTACACAAACACAAGGTGGTTTTAAAAATCTTTCACTTTGTGTTTATTGTCAATACCAATCTAGCAATTCATATGTCAATATGTTCTTTAATTTTCTTCTCTCCTATTTTTCTCACTGACTTCTCCCATTTTATTTTCTCCCCTTATTGACAACAAATAAAAAATTTCATGAAAGAGGATGGTATCACTTAATTCATAAACAATATTCCATCATTAATTCTATTCAATGTTTATGTGATCCATGTTTGGTGTAGAAAATATGAGGGTTTGATTTAGAAAAAAAAGTTATCCCTTTAACAAACTGAACATGATACCAACTGATTCTAATTCCCATTACTCATTTAGGGGCTGTTCAGTTTTCCTCAGGTTGAAACCAAATTATTCCAATTGATATCTTCATTCTTTTTGGAATTACAACCTAAGATCTTTCACTGATCTCCGTACACATGTTGAAAACATTCAAGTACATGTAGCAGGTTTTAGAAATCATCCTTGAGATCTCAAATTTCCTCAACTTTATGTCATTGATCAATTAAATTTCTCCCCCTTAATATCAATCATTATTTGGTCATTAACAGGGATGAGAGAAATGCATACCTCATCAATGAAATTGTCAGGAACATTCCAGAAATTCCATATTTTTATGGAATAGACAAGTCTGGAAGCTTCTCAAGGGTCTTCTCCACTCATCTCCCCATCGAGGAGACACACTATCTTTGATCCCTCAAGGCGGATCATTCCTTATGATTTTCTTTGGAATACCATTTGATAAATCATACCAATATGGTTACTTTTTTCATATTTTGAATAGTTATTCTAGCATACTTCCCTTCATTTGTTCTCCTCTTGAGAACAAGGTTCACCTTCAATTCTCTGCATTGTATGGAACACTTATAACACAAAAATAATTTGTGAATAATGTGGATGTCCTTTCTCATCAATGTGACTTGTTGGGTTGAGAAAATTTTCTCAACCAGAGCTCCAAGTCTGGATGGACTCATCATGCATGCACTTCTAGATTTTCAAGCAGCCTTGGGCAGCATGGATTTCTTTCTTCCCTTGTGTGGGATTTTCTTTTTAACATGATAATAGTGTGTGGGATTCTTTAGGACCATGGAAGGTTTATTCTTGGGGATGAGGGTAGGTGGAATGGGGCGGGGGGTAGGGGTCGGGGGCAGGGTCAGGGGGCTGGGGCAGGGTGGAGAGGGAGGGGGCAGGTGGTGTACAAGGGGGTAGTGGGGGCCGAGAGGGGGGGGGGGTTGTGCAAGAGGGAAGGGGTTGTGAAGGTACCATTGTTATTGAATGTTATTTCACATATTTTAAGATTGTAAGTGCATTTTTTATAATTATCATTATTTCCTTTCATTCTCACATGCATGCTCTTGCATTTATTTGAATTTTAAACTTTTTCTAGGTTTTATATATCCAGGTCTTAGCTGAATCAATGATTGGGGTGAATGAGGCCAGTAAATGTGCCCAAATTTTCATGGTATAAAATAAACTAGGTTTTTATTTTTATTTTTTTCTTATTGAATTTGCAACTTGTATACTGAATACTTTTATTCATTTTTTGCACATGTTCATTTCGGGTATTTGAGGATGCCTATGAGTCAAAATTGAGCATCATAATCCTTGATGACATTGAGAGTTAATTAATATCAATTTCAACGAAATACTAATTTTGGTCCTTTTGTTCGATAACCATTGTGTTGTTCTTTTTAGTATAATATTTTGGATTACATTTCCATTAGACCTCATTTTTCCAACATTATTTCCCAAACGCTGATGGTTGTTTTGAAAAGGCATCCACCCTAGCCATTATTCTCATCAATTTTATTAGTATGACTCATTCTGAATATATCATTATGAGGTTTTATTTTTCTCAATTTATTCACAAGAACTGGATTTCTTGTGTGTATGATTTCGTATGATAGGTTGTGTCTGTGTATTGGGATGCATGCTACGTAGAGAAGTAGCAACAAAACATAGCCCATGATTATGCATTTGAGAATATATATATGTATCCTCTTGTTGTATTTTATGCTTATATATCTTTATTGACATTATTGAATTTATGTTTTCCATTTTAATATTTACTCCTCTCATTTGAGACATCTTGTGCATCTTCAAATATTTTTTTGACAAACCGGGGGTGTGCAGGTTAGGGGCTGGTGCAGGCTAGGGAGCTGGTGCATGCTGGGGGGTGGGTGGGTTTAGGGGGCTGTGCAGGCCACGGGGCTGGGTGGATGGGGAAGGGGCAGGGGAAGGGGGTAGGGGCAGAGGGCAGGGGGTAGGGGGTAGGGGGCAGGGGCAGGGGGCAGGGTGTAGGGGGCAGGGGCAGGGGCAGGGGGATGTCTGTAGAGAAGGGGGCAGGGGGGAGGTCTACAGATCAGGGTGCATGGGGTGGGTGGAGTGGGCAGGGGGTATGGGGTAGGGTGGAGGGGGCAGGGGGTAAGGGGATGTCTGTAGGGCATGGGGGAGGGGGGTGGGGGTGGGGGTCTGTAGGATAGGGGAGGTCTATAGGGCAAGGGGAGGATGGGGTGGGTCGAGGGGGTATGGTGGAGTGGGAGGTCTTCAGGGCTAGGGAATGGGGTATGCAGGGCAGGGGGAGGGGGTGGGACAGTGAGGAAGTGGGGAAAGGGGGTGGGTTAGGGTGTGTAGTTAGTCTCTATTGGTTTCTTTAATCTTAGATAAGGTTGAATAAACATTACAATCCATCTCTAACTCCCTCATTTCATCATGATTCGGTTTCTCCAAATAAGCCCTCTTATTTACAATAGATTGATTTCACTAAATCATGACTTGATATTAGTTGCAACAAATCAGATTTTGTTTGATACCACTATTTTTTATTGGTATGGCTTTAACACCTTTTCTTTTAAAAATCCAGGCCATTATGTCCACTAATTTTAATTATAGATTATAAACATAGATTTGGATCCTGCAATCTGTCTTCCTTTTGGGGGTTGATTCCACTACCACATTAGATGAATTTACCTGTACATAGCTAGATTCAATATGATATTTTAAATTACATTCACTAGTGGAAATACCACTTATACTGACACCTGTATACTGACAGTTTGAAAAAACTGTTGGTTTATGTAATAATTTTATTTGTTTTCCCAAAAGCTTCATTAAATCATTGGGAATATATTACATTATACAATATTTTCCTATTGTTTTTAGAAACCGTAGGGAACCCCCCCCCCCAAATAAAAATTCATTTAAATCAATATCATACTGTGATATATGATTTTTTTTCTCGAAACATAATAATAGTTATCATTTTAGTATTTGTAGATATAAATCATTGGATGTTAACAAATAAAATACCACAAGAACATTATTTCATTGCGATTTAGGTGAAAAATATATGATGTGTTTCTAGTTATATAAAGAATATCAAATTCTATGTGAAATAATTTGGAGCTCATAAAAATGTTAAGAATATTTTATGTGTAGAATTATTCATTCCATTTATTTTTTGTGGATGTTGTTGTCATGTGAATGGAGTGTTATAATTTTCAAATGAAAATGTTATCTAATGTATACAGTGTTAATATATTCATGATGCATGTGATGGAAAATTGGTTTATGGATAAATGTCATGTTCTTTTTGGATTCACATACAGTTGAACTAGTAACCATATTTTAGTAAATTATAACATGTTATCTAATGCATAATATTTTTACATGTTCTCGTACCTCATGTATTTGGGGATTTCAGTGTTTTTGACTCCATATTGTGTTTTCAGTTTGGCGTTAGATCTTTTTGTGTTGGTTCAGGTGGATTTGGTTCTCCCAATTGAGGCAAGGATTTAATGCCATTGGATGGTTTCTCACTAGTTATGTAGCATCCATTATGTGCTTTAATGATCCTAATATCCTTTGTGTAGTGCGTTGATCCCTTCTCGTTAGTTTCGAGTAGCCAAGTTAAGGGCGACTTGCCTGCGTGTGCATTGGTTAGAATTTATATGTATGTGGGTTCCCCTGTTACGCGTATAGTCAACCATGGCAGTGATTATGCACTGCTGGGGCTATGTGTGGCTATGTATATATATAAATGCATACGCTGGTGAGTGGAGACTGGTATATGCATATAATCATATGATCAACTATCCCCTTGCACATGCTCATGGCCATGCAGGTTTGTGCACAGGGTCTAGGTGTCCTTGCATGTGTGTAAAGGTGCGTATACCTAGTGGGGCAGTAGTGACGTTTAGTTTGAAAGCTCCAAGAGTCGAAGTGGATGGTTTGGTTCTACCTTGAGGTAGGATCCCTCTTTGAGCCTCTTTAATTCAAGAATGATTTAAATTGAATTTAGCTTCTTTGTTAATTATTCTTAATTAAATTGAATTTCATATCTTGAATAAGTGTTATTTAATATAATTTTTTCATTTGATTAATAAAGTCAGGTTTTTATAATACAACCCCTCCAATGGAGGTGCGTTGTCTATGAAAACTCACAGTGATAGTTATGTTGAGCTATTTTCTTAAATTATTGCATTTTATTTGTGATGAATGAGTTTTAGAATTAATTTTAAATATAATTAAATGATTTGTGTGATAAAGCAATGCCATGATTTTATAATAAAACCCCTCCAATAGAGGTGAGCTGTATTCTAAACCAATGAGTAGTGATAGTTATTTGTATCATGTTTAGATTTGGTTTGAGTCTTTCAAATGACTCTTATTAGTGTTTGTTTTGGGGCTAGTTAGTTTTTTCTTTCTTTGAATAATATAAATTGGCTTATCAAACTTTTTTAACATAAATGAGATTGCCCGAGTAGGCATATGCCTTGAACAAGACACTTTCCTTTTCATGCTTTGAATATTATAAATAAAATTTCCATGTTTAGGAAAAGTGAATGAATTTGTAAATGATTTGTTTATGGTGTATGATTTTTTTCGGTCTTTTTGTTTCCCTTTAGACATTTCATCATTCTTCCACTCGCTACAACCTTATCTGGAGATCCCTTGTTATAGAATATTATATAGTTGATCTATTCTATCATCTGTCAGCGGGGTGACAGTCAGAATGTTGCCCTGCCTCCTCCCGCTCCCTTCGCTCCTAGCCGAAAGATGGTGCCCCACAGATGCCGATGGACTAGGGCAACACATCACGGTCACGCCTTGGTCACACTGCGGTCATGATGCGGTCATGATGTGGTCACGCCGCGGTCACGTCATGGTCATGCCGCGATAATGTCATGGTAACGTCGCGGTCAAGCCGCAGTCACGCCGCGGTAATGCCATGATTTGGCCCTACTCCAATACAACACCTTGTGACGATTCACAATGATAGTCTTCCGTGTGGCTTTTGATCAATGTTGAGATGGAATAATCACAATTTTCTGTCAGTGGGGTGACAACAGGAATGTTTCCCCCCCTCCTCCCACTCCCTTTGCTCCTGGCCGAAAGATGCTTCCCCGCGAATGTCGCTGGACCTGGCCAAGACGCCGCGGTCACGCCGCGATAATGCCATGATTTGGCCTTGCTCCAGGATGACACCCCACTGCAGTTCACAGTGAAAGTATTTCATGAGTCTTGTGAACAATGTTGAGATTGACTAATCACAATGTTTTCTGGTGAGGAGACAGACGAAATGTTGCCCCACCTCCTCCCACTCCCTTCACTCTTAGCCAGAAGATGCTACCCTGCAGATGTCGCTAGACCAGGCCAGCACAACGCATTCACACCGCGGTCACGCCGCGGTCACTCCGTGTCACACCGCGGTCACTCCGTAGTCACGCCGTGGACACGCCGCAGTCACATCGTGGTCAATCTTCAGTCATGCCTCGATAATGCCAAGATTTGGCCCTACTCCAGGAAGACACCCCGCGGTGGTTCGTAGTGATAGTATTCCGTGAGTCTTGTGATCACTATTGACACTAACTAATCCCATTTTTTTTCTGGCTGGGTAATGATCTGTAGAGACCCGAAGCCTGACGTATATTGACATTACATTACTTTTGCGGAATACTTAGTACATAACAAAAACACACACTAAAGGATCGTAATAGTTTAGTGTCTTTGGAAACTCGGAACGTAATATTCTAATCGTGGTGAAAGTTCTTCAATATCTCCCATAAAGGTCATCCCTTTTTTCTACCTAAAACCTTTCTTTATATCCTGGGGAAAAGAAAACATAAAAGGGTGAGCTCAAATGCTCAGCAAGGGCAATAAAGGAAATAAAAATCATATCATATCTTTATGAAAATCAAAACCTGCAAAAGAGATCATAAAATCTTAATAAATCATAGAAGTGAAAATGAGATCCCCATAACATAAAACTTTAAACTTTGTGGCATTCACACATAATCATGGAAAATCATTTCTTGTTAGTCATGACACATTGCCAAGACTATCTTAGTGGACAAAGTCCCTTTCTGAACCGAGTTCACTCCTCGTTTCAGTCCTGTATCACTGAATCGAAATAACCTTCCGTTCCAGCCATGTCTATCTCATGAGATATAAAATCTTTACCCAATGCATTGGAGTGAGATATAGGTCCCACCCATCTCTTAATGAATCCTTTCTTATGTGTGCCACAAAATCATAAATCATACATCATTGCATAACCCATGTAATAAAAATGGGATTCTTAAACAACATGACATCATAAAACCATTCATATAAGATAAAGGAATTCATAAACATAATCACAACATAGTCAAATCAATGTAAAAATATGGATAGAAACAGAACCCTTTATTATCTTAGATGGAAAATAATTTTGATAAAACACTTGAATTGAATTCTTGAGGAAAATATCCTTTCTTCTTCAAAATCAATTTCTTTTCACAAAACATCATGCAATTTTAAAAGAAAGAGATTTTATTGAAAATAGTCATGAAATCTTTTAGAGGAAGCTTCATGAAAATAAGGCTTTATAAAATAGTAGAAATCCGTTCGTGCCGTATAAGTTAAAAAAAACATTCTTCGTACTTTTGTCGGAAAAGTCAAAAAGTACCTCGTACGGAAAAACGACAAAAGATTCCTTTCATATTCTTTGCTAAAAACTCACCTAAGGGTAAAATTGGATTATTTCAAGTGGATGGAAACAATATTACATATTGAGGTAACATGGATGTGGATGATAAAATACACCCCAGTAAATACTTACGAATAAACAATCTCGAATAAAAATGAGATTGTGATATTTTCCCTTACCTTAGGTCCGATTTGCTTTGTACGTGTCCGAAGCTCCTGTATAATGGTTTAAATAATGTTATTGACTTATTACAGAATCATATTCATTGTTATGATATCATATATGGTTCACTTATGACATTATATTATCCGTTCTTTTGTAAATTCCATGTTAAAGAAGCGTTTTGGGTAAAATCGTTTCATTTATCGTAGGTGTTTTGACTTGTTGTTCTTGACATTATTGTTACTTATATCATGATTTAATTACTTCCAGAATATAAAATATTATTTATATATCATATATATTCAGTATATATATATACATAATAGATAGATAAATAAAATGAAAAACACCGTTCATGGAGACGGTAGTCCGTACGTACGCATGAACGCTGTTTTTCTTTCCTTATTGTCTTGAAATGGAAGTAAGTAGATGACATACATATGTATATATATACATAAATACAGTAGCTTTATAATGTCATATATTTCATTATTATTTCTTATATATACATTATAATCATTCTTAAATGGTTAACATGGAGAATGAATCTCATCGCGTCGTGGAGACGGTAGTCCGTACGTACGCACGAGCGATGATATCATTTCTATAAATATTGAATTGAATTGAAGTGGGTTATACAATATATCAGAATCAATATGATGTTGTAATAACTATGTATAGTTATTCTTTACACCATTATACCCATCCATGTAAGGTGGTGGTGGAAAATAGATTACACCATGGCGTGGAGACGGTATTCCGTACGTACGCACGCGCGGTGATTTCTTTTTCCGTAGGATGGATAGATGGTGAAATAGGGTTGTTTCATACTTATAATAACATATCAGTATATGAGTGATACTGATGTTATTACTTAATAATGAAACAACCTAAGAAGAAGAAGTGGAAGAAGAAATAAAGATGAAAGAATTGGTAACGGTAATTACCTCTTCTTTGAAGTGCCTCTTTGAGACCTCCTCTTAGGGCACTAGAATTGGTCTTTGAGGAAGACCAGAACCTCTAGGATGTTTCTAGGGAAGTGGAGAAGAGATTTTGGCAGGGGTTGGCCGAGCTTGAGTGCTCAAATTAGTGTGAGGAGGAGGGGGAGGAGGTGTCCTTTTATAGGGGAAGAGAGGGGCACCTTAGGAATATCTCAAAATATTATTTTATATTAAAGTCAAAATCGGTTTATAATGGTTCCAAAGGGTCTTATTTCGAAGCTAAAGTGGGGATGCGTCGAAATCCTATCAACCAATAGAATTTAGACAAGTTTAGGATATTATTTTAACCTTATCAATTAGATTTAACTCTAAGTTAAATAATTTAACTTTTACCGTGTCTTTTTGTTTTCTTTCACTATATGGTTAATAAACTTACTATAACATGCCAAACGAACCCCAAATTGTTTATTATTAATATATATATCCTTATCTAAGTCATTTGGCCGAACCTTAGATTTTTAGGAATACAATAACAATTAATAATATAATATTTGATTTAAAAACTATTTTGTGTCAATTTTGACACTATTTGATATATGATTTTTGTGAAAGTCATAACAGAATTAAATGTTCTAACCAAGTTGATTAAATCAACATTAATATATCATAGTAACCTATAAAATTAGTGGAATTCATAAAAAATCTCAAATTACATTTATTTTGGTGTTTATAACATCAATTATGTCAATATTTCATTAATAAGATAATTACTGCATCATCGTTGTTTCATAAATAAATTAAATTATTTTATGTCTAAAAATTACAAATAAAATATCATCATGTAGGAAATCTTTTTATCTTTCTAATGAATATTTCCAATCGAATTTCTCTTATGTATAACCCCATATTAGAAATGATTTACTTATTAAACTTTGATTTTAACTATTTTAACCCTTCTTTAAATAAATTAATAATAAATGTCCTAATCTAATCCAAGTGGGCCTAAATGGTCATATTTTATTCCTAAGTTTGTTTTTGGTCTAATTACACTTGTCCAATAGAATTAGGACATGTGTTAGGGTAATATTAATATCATATTTACCCTTAGTTACCTTATTTACTATTAACCGTGGTAAAAAAAGTAAAAAGTTACTATTCACCAAAAAATTATTTTCATCTCATTGAACCACATTTTAGTCCTTGATATTAACCGTGTCTCTCGGATTTTCGAAATTGCATTCACAGAAGCGGTAAAATTAAGTTTTATGCAAAATTCAGTTTTTAACCTACCACTTAGTAGTTTCACTATTCATCAAAAATTGATGTTTTTCAGAACAATGCCAAAATTTCATCCCAAGCTATATTTCATATTCCGAATTCAAAAATGAAGTCTATTTTACCAAATTCATAACATAAAAGTTGCATTAATAAATTTTATAATTAAATCCCGCTGTTAAAACAAATAGCGTGTTTTTAAGAAACAATATCTATCAAAAGATTGACACTTGTTTATGTCTAGTTTAAATGTGAAACTACATCCAATGACCAACATTGTATTAAATTGTAAAAATATATTCTAAATATACTTTAAAACCACTCAAATTAATGATTTATCACTATTAATTATTTCGATTAAAAAAGTTGTTTTTAATTATAATTTAGTAATTTTCACTATTCATCAGAATATGAAAGTTATCCGAAAATTACCAAAATTTCACCTTAGGCTAAATTCGATACTCCGAATCCAAAAATAAAGTTCATTTTGAAAAAAAAAAATAAGATTTACTGGATTTCAAAAAGTGGTTATTACTATTCATAACGGCTAGTTTTAATAATATTTTTATTGCATATCGTTGTTTAGTGAAACTCGGTATTGCGTACTACACACGCTATCGAGGAAGGTCGCGATTGCGTGTAATGCAAGTCAAGTCAAGGATGTGTGTTGTGCAAGCTCCTTTTGGTGTAGCGTACAACACAAGACATTAATAAAATTAAAATGAATATTCTTTTATAAAATCTTGGGCTGTTACATTCTACCCCCCTTAAAATGAATTTCGCCCTCGAAATTCGTCGGGGTTATAAATGGTTTACTATTTGAAAGTTTCTTTAATAGAAACCCACATCGTAAAAGGGAATACCAAAACTTGGCTTTAAAAACTAAAGTATGAAATGTAACGATTACCCAAATAAACTAATCATTGGGATTCCACATAGGTGAAAATATGGATATGGAAGAGAAATCTAACCATCATGTTCTGATGGAGAGTGGTAGAGAACATGGCTATGAAAAAGCCAGTAATCACAAATCCATAGATCTGTGATGATATAAGGTACCATCTGATTCATCAGGTATAATATCACTAGGACAACATTTTTTTGGTTTTCAAGATCATTTCCCTAAAGTTGAAAATTTGCTTAGAATAAATACTTACTTTATTTTGGTACAATCTCACTGTTGTTCGTGCCTTGAACAATTTCCACATCATCTCTTAAATAAATGAAGTTGAATTTGTTATTCATGAAGTGTTATCAGATCATGTGATAGAATGACGGGTCATTCCATCTGTCTCAAACAAAAGGTTAGCAAAAATTATATACAAAAGTCGATCTATAGTGAGATTAATCACATATGGTTCCTAAAATGGACTTATACTTCATATATCATACTGCTTAATATAATAAAACTAGTTTCTACTAAACAGGGACTTTATGTTGGCCAGTGGTAGGCGATAAAGGCCAGTCGCACTTCGGTTGTGGGTTCGATTCTCACATCCTTGTCCGAAGCGATGGGCTGTCGCCCGTCCTGCAGGTTGTCCTTTTTCTAAAACTACGTTACTATAACATCCCATCAATAATATCGAAAATCTTCTATCCTTAAACAATACTAACTTATGTCCAACATAATCCAGTCTAATCTTTAGGCTTATACATAATACTGCAGTCCACTCTCATAATATAGTGACATCGATTACCATAGATTTAATACTGTCGTTGATCCCCACATATCAGAAGATATGTCTTGTTGGTCACATTCCAAACATTCAAAGTCCTTAATCTTGTACTCTCTTGAATACCCATTGAACCTTAGTGAAAACTTTAATGCAGTTAAAAGTTAACACTTTACACATACCAAAATCCTCAAAATTATTTATACTCAAACCATGATATCACTTAGTCCTTATATCAATCATGAGCTCATGAATACTATTAAACATTTCATTTTCTCGTTTTCCCTTCATTATGCACATAATATCTCAATCACTTTGAATACCACATTAGACCAATACATAAATATTCCAATATTCCATGATACAACATTATTTTGGAATCCCATTACATAAACACTTAATCATTCCACCACATCGTTGTCATATTCAACATTGCCAATAGTGATCGCATGTGACTTCCCTTTGTCCTTTGCCTTAAGCGGTTGCTCATGTCGATCATCACTAACCCTTGGATTAGGGCATTTATTAGCATAATGCCCCATTTCATTGCACTTGAAGCATTGAAGTGTTGGCGGTGCGTTCTCTGCAGTGTTTGCTTTATTCACATCATTAGAAACCCTTTTTCCATTACTTCGACACTCAGCTACTCGATGACCTTCTTTTCCACACTTAAAACATTTTCTAGTCCCTTTAAGACAATCTCCACCATGCTTTTTTCCACACTTTGTGCATAAGGAAACATTCATCTTCTTTTCACCATTATTCTGAGATTTCTCCTTAAACTCCATCTTTCGTTTCTTGTCAAAACCATGAGATGGATATGTAACACCAACTTCCATTTCTACCTTGATAGCACAACGCACAATTTCTTCATAGCTACTGAAGTCTCTTATAGCTAATGCCCTTCGAAGACTTGGTTTTAAGCCACTGAAAAATCGATCAACTTTACTTTCAGGTTGGATGATAATTCCAGAAGCATACCTTTCAAGTCTTGTAAAATTTGCTTCATAGGTACCAACAGATTCATCGTCCCTTTGCTTCAGTTCAAGAAACTCTTTCTCCATCTTTGTTCGAAGAATACGAGGGAAGTACTTATTGAAAAATAAGTTCTTGAACTCGTCCCATTCCATAGACTCAATTTCATCCCTTTGCCTTGTATTCTTAATAAGATTCCACCATTGATCAGCATCTCCTTCCAAACGATACACTGCTAGGATGACTTTATCATGTTCAGAACATTGAAGAACTGAAAATATCTTTTCAATAGTACTAATCCATTGTTCAGCAACTAATGGATCAGTAGACCCACTGAAAGAAGGTGGACGCTACCTCATGAAGGATTCAACAGAATGTTGCTCCTTCCTTTGCTCGTTTGGAAGTCCTGCATGATTCATAGCTTGAGAAAGTTGTGTGAGCATGGCTACAAGATTTTTCATTCCAGCTCCTATATCGTTTGGTTGCTCAGGGGGACAATCATTGCATTGCCCATCACATTCCGCATTAACACGGTTCCTTCGGGTTCCAGCCATCGTCTAAAACCCCAAAAGAATAGTGTGAGAGGCAAAAATCATGCTAGGGAAAACAACATTATAAAGGGTTAGTACCCTCAATATCTAACATCTTAGGTTAAATTTGAAATCGTTAGCGCAATTCTAGGACTATAACCTATACGTATACTTAACCTTAGAGACATCCCTAGACATACCTTAGAAATATCTCTAGGTATCTCACTAACGTTTTCGCATCCTAGTTTCCAAAGGTTGACTAAACCTTTCCTCTGATACCAACTGTAGAGACCCGAAGCCTGACGTATATTGACATTACATTACTTTTGCGGAATACTTAGTACATAACAAAAACACACACTAAAGGATCGTAATAGTTTAGTGTCTTTGGAAACTCGGAACGTAATATTCTAATCGTGGTGAAAGTTCTTCAATATCTCCCATAAAGGTCATCCCTTTTTTCTACCTAAAACCTTTCTTCATATCCTGGGGAAAAGAAAACATAAAAGGGTGAGCTCAAATGCTCAGCAAGGGCAATAAAGGAAATAAAAATCATATCATATCTTTATGAAAATCAAAACCTGCAAAAGAGATCATAAAATCTTAATAAATCATAGAAGTGAAAATGAGATCCCCATAACATAAAACTTTAAACTTTGTGGCATTCACACATAATCATGGAAAATCATTTCTTGTTAGTCATGACTCATTGCCAAGACTATCTTAGTGGACAAAGTCCCTTTCTGAACCGAGTTCACTCCTCGTTTCAGTCCTGTATCACTGAATCGAAATAACCTTCCGTTCCAGCCATGTCTATCTCATGAGATATAAAATCTTTACCCAATGCATTGGAGGGATATATAGGTCCCACCCATCTCTTAATGAATCCTTTCTTATGTGTGCCACAAAATCATAAATCATACATCATTGCATAACCCATGTAATAAAAATGGGATTCTTAAACAACATGACATCATAAAACCATTCATATAAGATAAAGGAATTCATAAACATAATCACAACATAGTCAAATCAATGTAAAAATATGGATAGAAACAGAACCCTTTATTATCTTAGATGGAAAATAATTTTGATAAAACACTTGAATTGAATTCTTGAGGAAAATATCCTTTCTTCTTCAAAATCAATTTCTTTTCACAAAACATCATGCAATTTTAAAAGAAAGAGATTTTATTGAAAATAGTCATGAAATCTTTTAGAGGAAGCTTCATGAAAATAAGGCTTTATAAAATAGTAGAAATCCGTTCGTGCCGTATAAGTTAAAAAAAACATTCTTCGTACTTTTGTCGGAAAAGTCAAAAAGTACCTCGTACGGAAAAACGACAAAAGATTCCTTTCATATTCTTTACTAAAAACTCACCTAAGGGTAAAATTGGATTATTGCAAGTGGATGGAAACAATATTACATATTGAGGGAACATGGATGTGGATGATAAAATACACCCCAGTAAATACATACGAATAAACAATCTCGAATAAAAATAAGATTGTGATATTTTCCCTTACCTTAGGTCCGATTTGCTTTGTACGTGTCCGAAGCTCCTGTATAATGGTTTAAATAATGTTATTGACTTATTACAGAATCATATTCATTGTTATGATATCATATATGGTTCACTTATGACATTATATTATCCGTTCTTTTGTAAATTCCATGTTAAAGAAGCGTTTTGGGTAAAATCGTTTCATTTATCGTAGGTGTTTTGACTTGTTGTTCTTGACATTATTGTTACTTATATCATGATATAATTACTTCCAGAATATAAAATATTATTTATATATCATATATATTCAGTATATATATATACATAATAGATAGATAAATAAAATGAAAAACACCGTTCATGGAGACGGTAGTCCGTACGTATGCATGAACGCTGTTTTTCTTTCCTTATTGTCTTGAAATGGAAGTAAGTAGATGACATACATATTTATATATATACATAAATACAGTAGCTTTATAATGTCATATATTTCATTATTATTTCTTATATATACATTATAATCATTCTTAAATGGTTAACATGGAGAATGAATCTCATCGCGTCGTGGAGACGGTAGTCCGTACGTACGCACGAGCGATGATATCATTTCTATAAATATTGAATTGAATTGAAGTGGGTTATACAATATATCAGAATCAATATGATGTTGTAATAACTATGTATAGTTATTCTTTACACCATTATACCCACCCATGTAAGGTGGTGGTGGAAAATAGATTACACCACGGCGTGGAGACGGTATTCCGTACGTACGCACACGCGGTGATTTCTTTTTCCGTAGGATGGATAGATGGTGAAATAGGGTTGTTTCATACTTATAATAACATATCAGTATATGAGTGATACTGATGTTATTACTTCATAATGAAACAACCTAAGAAGAAGAAGTGGAAGAAGAAATAAAGATGAAAGAATTGGTAACGGTAATTACCTCTTCTTTGAAGTGCCTCTTTGAGACCTCCTCTTAGGGCACTAGAATTGGTCTTTGAGGAAGACCAGAACCTATAGGATGTTTCTAGGGAAGTGGAGAAGAGATTTTGGCAGGGGTTGGCCGAGCTTGAGTGCTCAAATTAGTGTGAGGAGGAGGGGGAGGAGGTGTCCTTTTATAGGGGAAGAGAGGGGCACCTTAGGAATATCTCAAAATATTATTTTATATTAAAGTCAAAATCGGTTTATAATGGTTCCAAAGGGTCTTATTTCGAAGCTAAAGTGGGGATGGGTCGCAATCATATCAACCAATAGAATTTAGACAAGTTTAGGATATTATTTTAACCTTATCAATTAGATTTAACTCTAAGTTAAATAATTTAACTTTTACCGTGTCTTTTTGTTTTCTTTCACTATATGGTTAATAAACTTACTATAACATGCCAAACGAACCCCAAATTGTTTATTATTAATATATATATCCTTATCTAAGTCATTTGGCCGAACCTTAGCTTTTTAGGAATACAATAACAATTAATAATATAATATTTGATTTAAAAACTATTTTGTGTCAATTTTGACACTATTTGATATATGATTTTTGTGAAAGTCATAACAGAATTAAATGTTCGAACCAAGTTGATTAAATCAACATTAATATATCATAGTAACCTATAAAATTAGTGGAATTCATAAAAAATCTCAAATTACATTTATTGTGGTGTTTATAACATCAATTATGTCAATATTTCATTAATAAGATAATTACTGCATCATCGTTGTGTCATAAAAAAATTAAATTATTTTATGTCTAAAAATTACAAATAAAATACCATCATGTAGGAAATCTTTTTATCTTTCTAATGAATATTTACAATCGAATTTATCTTATGTATAACCCCATATTAGAAATGATTTACTTATTAAACTTTGATTTTAACTATTTTAACCCTTCTTTAAATAAATTAATAATAAATGTCCTAATCTAATCCAAGTGGGCCTAAATGGTCATATTTTATTCCTAAGTTTGTTTTTGGTCGAATTACACTTGTCCAATAGAATTAGGACATGTGTTAGGGTAATATTAACATCATATTTACCCTTAGTTACCTTATTTACTATTAACCGTGGTAAAAAAAGTAAAAAGTTACTATTCACCAAAAAATTATTTTCATCTCATTGAACCACATTTTAGTCCTTGATATTAACCGTGTCTCTCGGATTTTCGAAATTCCATTCACAGAAGCGGTAAAATTAAGTTTTATGCAAAATTCAGTTTTTAACCTACCACTTAGTAGTTTCACTATTCATCAAAAATTGATGTTTTTCAGAACAATGCCAAAATTTCATCCCAAGCTATATTTCATATTCCGAATTCAAAAATGAAGTCTATTTTACCAAATTCATAACATAAAAGTTGCATTAATTAATTTTATAATTAAATCCCGCTGTTAAAACAAATAGCGTGTTTTTAAGAAACAATATCTATCAAAAGATTGACACTTGTTTATGTCTAGTTTAAATGTGAAACTACATCCAATGACCAACATTGTATTAAATTGTAAAAATATATTCTAAATATACTTTAAAACCACTCAAATTAATGATTTATCACTATTAATTATTTTGATTAAAAAAGTTGTTTTTAATTATAATTTAGTAATTTTCACTATTCATCAGAATATGAAAGTTATCCGAAAAGTACCAAAATTTCACCTTAGGCTAAATTCGATACTTCGAATCCAAAAATAAAGTTCATTTTGAAAAAAAAAATAAGATTTACTGGATTTCAAAAAGTGGTTATTACTATTCATAACGGCTAGTTTTAATAATATTTTTATAGCATATCGTTGTTTAGTGAAACTCGGTATTGCGTACTACACACGCTATCGAGGAAGGTCGCGATTGCGTGTAATGCAAGTCAAGTCAAGGATGTGTGTTGTGCAAGCTCCTTTTGGTGTAGCGTACAACACAAGACATTAATAAAATTAAAAAGAATATTCTTTTATAAAATCTTGGGTTGTTACATGATCGGAATATTTCCCCACCTCCTCCTTCTCCTGGATGGATGATGTTGCCCCATAGATATCGCTGGACCGGGCCGACATGCCGCGGTCACGCTGCGGTCATGCCGCGGTCACGTCGCGGTCACACCGCTGTCACGCCGCTACCATGTCTCGGTCAGATCTTGATTTTCACCTACTCCAGGATGACACCTCACGGTAGTTTGTAGTGATAGTATTCCATGACTATTGTGATCAATGTTGAGATTGAAAAATAAAAATTTCTGCTAGCGGGGTGATAGCCGAAATGTTCCCCACCTCCTCTCGCACCCTTCGCTCTTGGCCAGAAGATGCTACCATGCGGATATCACTGGACCGAGCCAACATGCCGCGGTCACACGGCAGTTACGCCATGGTAATTCTGTGATTTGGCCCTGATCAAGGATGACACCATGAGGAAGTTTGCAGTGATAGTATTCCATGAGTCGTGTGATCAATGTTGAGACTGACTAATCACAATTTCTACGGGTGGAGCAATGGACAGAATGTTTCCCCACCTCCTCCCGCTCCCTTCACTATAGGCCGGAAGATGCTGCCCTATGGATTTTGCTGGACTAGGCCAACAAGCCACGGTCACGTCGCGGTCATGCCGCAGTCACCCCGCGGTCACTTCGTGGTAATGCCAGGATTTGGCCCTGCTCCAGCCACACCAATCCCACACCAGCCCCCTTCCACGTTCATTTCAGCCCACTGCCACCACCATTCAAGCCCACAATAAACCCCCTGCCACCTTCATATCAACTCGCACCAGCCCCTATCACCTGAAACCGGCCCCCTTCCACTAGCATTCCAGCCCCTTCCATCTGTATTCGATCCCACACCAGCCCCCAATAACCTACAATCCAGCCCGCACCAGCCCCCACACTAGCCACCACCCCCATCCTCTTGAAAAACACTCATGCCAGCCCTCTACCACCTACAAAACAGCCCCAACCACCAGTTCCAGCCCTAAATATTCCTCATCCTCCTATATCTCAGCCCACACCAGCCCCTTCCACATGCCCAACGGCCCCTAGCCCCCTGAAATCCATCCCACACCAGCCCCCTGCAACCAATTCCAGCCCGCACCAGCCCCCTTCCATCCCCTTCCACCTGCCTTCAAGCCCGCACCGGCCACTCCAGCCCGCACCAACCACCACACCAACCCCCAACCTCCTGCATTCTTGGATGCGAAACAAAAACTCCATAAAAATCTCAAAAAAGGAATGGTGAAAGTGGATCCCCTTTCCTTGTCCCTCTTTTCCCCGAAAATTATCCGTGTAATCTTCCATTAATGTTCACCAAGAACATTGCAGTAGAGATTCATATTTTAACCTAAGACGAGATCATATCTGAAAATTTGAGCATATCCAAAGCAACCCATAAGAAGTCCCACTTGACCTAATCAAAAGCCTTGAATAAATCGATCACGAAGGCACAATTAAGAACCCTGGAATCAAGATGGTATCCCCACAATAATTCCTGGGTAACAAGATTCATAGGTTGAATTGGTTTTGGTACTGAAGGATGAGGATATTTTTATCCAGCATTAGATTTATGAGTCTCTTAATGTTATTTTTGTAACTATCCTACTAGAGGGTCTGATTTATAAGTAGTGCAAGTATATTATTCATACTAAGGCACACAAAGACTATTCTTGGTAAAGTTTCAAGGAATTTTCCATTTATAATTCATTCATAATGAAGTGAAGATACTGATGGATATAGAATTTTCTTGGAGGGGTTGTCTAGGTTGGGTGTCTAAGGGCTATCCGGGGGGTGCCAGGGGGGTTCTTCAAGGCAGGCGGAAGGGTGCAGGTGGGGTGTCTAACAGAGGTTGTCTGGGGGGTTTTAAGGGATGTCCGGGGGGTTCTACAGGGAAGGGTGCATGTGGGGTGTCCAAGGGCTGTTCGGGGAAGGGGGTGTCGGGGGGTCTGCAAGGCAGGGGGGAGGGTGCAGGTGGGTTGTCTAGGAGGGGTTGTCCAGGGGGTGTCCAAGGGCTATCTGGGGGGTTCGGGGGGGGGGGGGTCTGTAGGGCCGGGTGCAGGTGGGGTGTACAAGGGTTGTCTGGGGGAGGGGGTGTCGGGGGGTCTACAGGGAAAGGGGGAGGGTGCAGGTGGGGTGTATAGGAGGGGATTTTTAGGGGAGGTGTCCAAGGGATGTCTGGGGGGTTCGGGGGGTTTGTTGGGCAGGGGGAAGGGTGCAGGTGGGGTGTTTAGGGGGCTGTCCAGGGGGGTGTCCAAGGGTTGTCTGGGGGTTGATTTGAAGAGATAAATCCACGAGCAATGGGACCTAACCTCAGAGAAATAATTTTTCTATTGATTTTTGGAAAGGTATTTCTAATAGAAATAGGTTTGAAATCCTTTATATCCAGAACAGTTTACTTATTTGGGATTAGGGAAAAAAATGGAGTTGATTCTATAGGGCATTGATGCATTGTTAATGAACTCCCTCATAGCATTAAGGAGCTCATCACGAACTATATCCCAGTATAACATAATGATTTAATTTTTGAACCCATTAGTACTATCCAAACTCTAAATATTTAGAGAAAAATGGAACTCTTAACCTCCTTCTCATCAAGGGATGCAACATGGGAGATTGTTGGATCCGTGTAGCTCGATTCGGTTGGGTCGAATGCTTGTGGCCCATAACTCTTGCAGGTCGAGCTCCATGGGTAGATCGTTGGGGGTTGTAGGGACAAGGAACCCCTGCTCCAGGGGCTGAAGTCCCCCCATCCATTGTTTTGGAAACTGTAGCAACTTTGACCACTATAGGAGTGCAAACTTTGGAGTCCACATTACTGTTGAACTTTTGACTTCCAGCCGGCATCCACTCGAGTATTGGATACATATAGGAAAGGCTTTATAAGATTAAAAAAGTCTATAATAATATTTCCTAATATCTTTATACTACTAAAGAAATCTTCTCCTCCATAAATAGCTTGAGTAGAGTTTTCATCACTTTCAACTGGTCAGCCTATTCCTTGAAAACCCATTCTACAGAATCTGCCTCAAATAATCCTGATGAGATGATTGCACGACACCTATAACAACATCAAGATACTATTTGACTATAGACTAGATCAAATCATCATCAAATAATGTAGAGGGAGGTGGAGCACTAGATGTAGATGCAATAATAGGAGGTTCCTGATAACTCAAAATTCCACTAAAATCTAAAAGAAGACTTCCTTTGAAATATTATAAATATTCTATGGATACAAAATTTGAAGGCACTGGGGAATCAATTCTCTCAAAACTAGAGTAAACCAGCCTCTAAAAGTCATGATTTGGTAGGTACATCTAAGGAAAAATCATGAAGCTCACCTGATTGGTCAATCTTCTTAACTAAGGATCCATTTGGATTTGTGCAAGGGATGTGTAGGAGGGGCTCCTCTTCAGACGCGATGGGGCTGCTATATAGGGGGTGGGTGGCTACTGTTCAGGGGGTCCAGAAGGGTGAATGGAGTGTTCAAGGGGGTGCAATGGGTGTGCAAGGGATGTGGGAAGGGGTAGCTGATGTCCAGGGGGTGCAAGGTGGGGTGTCCAGCAGGGGTGCAAGGGGGGGGTGTCCAACAGGGGTGGTGCAAAGGGGTCCAGCAGGGGGGCTTCTATCCAGGGGGTCCAATAGAGGGTGGGCTGATGTCCAGGGGGTCCAGCAGGTGGGGCTGCTGTCCGGGGGGGTCCAGTAGGGGCCATCACTATTATTTAATATTGAGTTATATTATTTTTAAATATTCAAAGATGTTTTATTTACCATAATTTTAGGGTATGATCACTATTATGTTCTACCTTGTGTTGTAGGTACTTTTGAGCTGGTTCTAGACTTCTTTGATAGTTTTTCTTAAAGGGAGACTCATGTAAGTGAAGTTATGTGTTTTTTTATATTTGGATTTGTATAATTATTATAATGTAAGTAAATTTCATGTATAATTTAATTTGGAGGAGACTAGCAAGGGAAGGTGGAAAACTGGCAGGGGGGACTAGCAGGGGGTGCAAGTGGGGTCTGGTAAGGGGGTTCAAGTGGGGGATGGTAGGGGGTGAAAGAGGGGGATGGTAGGGGTGAAAGTGGGGGCTGGCTGGGGCAGGGGAGGGGGTGGGAAACAGTCATGGTGGGGGGAAGGAATGGGTGGTCTGGGTGGTGTCCAGGTCCTGGGGGGTCCAGGGTCTGGCCAGGAGGGTGGGGGTGGCTGTCAAGGGGAGTGGAGGTCTGGGCTGTCCAAGGGGATCTGTCCAGGGTCTTGGGGGTGTCTAGGGTCTGGGGGGGAGGGGGTGGGGGATGTCCAGGTTCTGGGGGGGTTCATGATCTATCCAGGATGGTGGGTGTGGCTGTCCAGGGGAGTGGAGGTCTGGGCTGTCCGGGGGAATCTGTCCTGGGTCTGGGGGTGTTCTGGGTCTATCTGGGGGGTGTCCAGGGAATATCTGGGGGTGTCCAGGGTTTGTCCGGGGGGGGGGGGGTGTGCAGGGTTTGTCGAGGGGGTGTCCAGGGTCTGTCTGGGGGTGTCCAAGGTCTGGGGGGAGCTCTCTAGGGTCTTCTTGGGGGGGGGGGCTTTCCAGGGTCAATCCAGAGGGGGCTTTGTAGGTGGGCTATATAGGGGGTTGTCCAGGGGGGAGGTGGTAGTCCAGTGGAGGGGGGGTTTATGTTGGGTGGGGGTGTCAAGTGTCCAGGAGGGAGGGGTCTGCAGGGGGTGGGCTACTACAGGGTGGTAGCTATGTAGGGGGTGGGGGCTATTTTTATGTTTTTTCAGACCCTATATCCATGGTTAAAAACCGTGGATAAAGGTCTAAATCCACGGTTTCTAACTGTGGAAATAAATTGTGTCCCTCTAGTATAGCCACAGTTCTAAACTATGGCTATAGAGATATTACCATGGTTTGAACTGTGGCTGTATACCTATAGCCATGGTTTAAACTGTGGCTATAGACCTATAGCCATGGTTCAAAACCGTGGCTATAAGTCTAGGCATATATCCAAGCCGAACTTAGCCACAGTTTCTTAAACTGTGGCAATAACCTATAGCCATGGTTTGAGGACCTGTAGCCATGGTTTGAATCTGTGGCTATAGCTTGAATTTCTATTAGTGATTCCTAGACTGTTATGGAAATTATTTTACATGATTATGTGTCTATAAAAATTTTATTTCTTATTTCAATGTTTATCTCTCTTGGATTATTCTCTATATTTCCTTAATATTCATGTCTTATGAACTACCAATATTTATTAAACGACTTTTATAAATGACCTTTGATACGCAGGGTATGATCTTCAATTGTTATTATCATGTTATCATACCCATATGCCCAGGTTATGCTTATGAATCTCATTTTTTATTCCTTTCTGAGCATCTGAGCCCAACCTTTCTTATGTTTCATTTTAATAGGTTATTAAGATTTTTTTGTAGTTGTAATAAATGAGATGATATTTTTGGGGAATAGTGAACATATTTAACCAATTCAGAGGATTTTGTTCTATGTTTCCAAATACAGTAAACTATTACAATCTTTAAGCATGAAGTTTTATAATTTACTGAATATTCATATAAAATGATGTAATATCTATGTTTGTTAAGCCTGAGTTGCTATAATAATTGACCAGAGTTATTGATGGTAGGACTAACACATCAAAAGATCAAATAAAACGTGTTAAAGAACATGAATAGAATGTTTTCAGCCTATTAAAAAAGGTAAAATGTTAAGTGATTCTCTTTACACCCAACATGTCAATGATAAAGACTATTGAATATGTGAAAAAATCAAAATAGAAGTTTCGAGGTCCATAAAAATAGTCAAAGGAATGTTAGGAGAAGAAAATGTCATATCATAATGACACAAATGGAATTGGGCTTGATCATAAATAGAAATATGTGAGGATTTATGTCATACCATAAGTGACCACTCTAAGGTTGAAAATTGATTTGGGTATAAATCAAATTCAAAAGTATCAAATAACCTAAGAAAAACCATTCCTATTAAAATAACTCATAGTAATGCACCTAATATCTGGTTTTATTATTTTGTAAAGATAATAAATTCCTTAAAATGTTTTTTTATATATCCAAAATTTATTGAAGGTCATAATAGAAATATTGTAGGACACACATAGTTTAATATTCTAGGATTTTTTTGATGGTCACTATTTTTGGTGTGGAGGATTTTGTCTCATGGAAAGATATTTCTCATAAATAATTTATATGAATGTGATAAAGAAGTCCCAAAGAGGCCATAAAAAATCTCAACGAATCATTGAGTGAGATAAAAATGAGAAATCAATTTTTAGATATGTAAGATTATGTTTCCCATCATACTGTACGGATGAAAAAAATGTCATTCAAATTTAAGTTTGATGAAAAATATTTGAATGAAAAATAAAATAAATGTGAAGGGTTTGGTTAAAGAGATGGCCTTTAAAGCATAAAATAATATTAGAATATGTATTACTGGAAGTGTATGAACCTCCCATGTGATGAGAAATAATGATCTGATAACAGGAATCAGTTATAAAATTGAAGATGTCGTTAGATTTTGTAATGATGATGTTTAAAAGATTATTGGATCAATAAAATCCAATTTTGAGGGATGATATATGAGACGTGTAGATGTCTTGGTTATTGAATGTCTCAATCACAACTTGATATGTGTCAGTAAACTATGTTACCTAAATAATACTATAATATTGAAAACGAATTTGTTTATCATCAAGAAAAATTATTGTGAAATTTTTTTCAAGGGAAAACACAAATGTGAATATCTACCTTGTAAGTCAAAAAGAAGATTTGTGCTTTGTAACCCAAGAGGATGAAAATAGGTTGTGGCATAAACAAATTTTCTATTTGTTCCAATCATCCTTTGAAGATTTCATGAAATGAAGTACAAATCGAGATATCCTTAGGATCTCATGTGATCATACTCACACATGTGATTCTTTTCAAAAAGGGAAAAGAAGTTGAAAAATATACAAGGAAAAAAGAATAAAAGTGAACATAAGTAATTTTCTTCATGCATGTTGATGTGTGTGGACCTATATCACCAAGATACATTGATGAGAAGAGGTATTATGTTCTTTTTATTGATAATTTCACTTGGATGTCATGGATATATCTCATTTCCTGCACTTTTAAGGTGGTTAGTTTCATAACAAAATATCAGAGAGAGTCTAAAAGAATTCTTAGATAGAAGATTTTGATGTTACGAGTTAAAAATGTTACAGAATTCACAAATAACCAAGTAGAATATTATATTATAAATAAGGTATAAGACACCATGTTTTAATAGTGACAGCTCATAATGAAAATGGAGTTGTGGAGAGGATAAATATTTTCATAAAAAACATGGTTAGAAATATTATTATTGAAAAATACCTACCTAAGAAATTCTAGAAAGAAGTAGTCTTGAAATCAGTCTATACATCCAATAGATTTTTCTAATGTTCAAAAGACAAAAAGACACCACATGAGTTGTGGTATGGAATGAATATGAAATTGACATAATTTTAAAATTTTGTATTTAACTGTTTTATTATCAAAAAAAGGAGAAAAAAATACTATTCAATCCCATGGATACGAGGGGATATTCCTTGGATAATTAGTAGAAATAAAAGAATACAAATTATTTAATAAGGGGCTTGGAAAAGTGGATGAATAAATGATCTTACTATAGTAGAAAATGAGAAGAGTATTCATTAATGTAATGAAATTTATTATAATGATAGTGAGAAGGATCTAAACAACTCATGGGTGGAAGAAGTGACAAATTATGATCTAGAAGATGCTAATGATGATGATCACGATGAAGTAAAATAAGTATCTTCATGGAAGCTATACAGTCAGAATGGAATTAATAGGTAGAACATCATTTGTGATTTGGAAGGACCTGTTAAATCATTGAGAATAGAGTCTCTAAAAATATCATTTTTATCTCAGTTAGAGCCTAAATGCTTTGAATTAGTAGATAAAGATGAAAATTGGGTTTATGCTATGAATGAATAGATTTACCAAATCGAGAACAATCAAACATGGTAGATTGTTTTGAGGCTGGTAGGTAAGATTTTAATCCGGATCATAATGGTCTTCTAAAAAAAATTAAACGAAAATGGAATATTTATTTGAAACAAAGCATGCCTAGTGTGAAATGGATACTCCTTGATCATTAGAATTGTTGTTAATGAGACATTTCCACTTGTGTAAAGGTTGGGGAAAATGTAATTATTCACAGCTATTATTGAGACACAATAGTTCCAAATTGTCCATATGGACATCAAGTTAGTATTTATAAATGTATTTCTAGAGGAAGAGGTACAAAGCAAACATATAAATGATTTTCATATCCATGAAGATTAAAACAAAGTTTATCGGCTGAAGAAGGATTTATATAGATTGAAACAGGTACTGATATCTTCTTATTCAAGACTTGATTAATATTTGAAGAATCCAAGTTTTCAATGTGGTGTATTTTGTAACGCCCCGACCCCAGCTACCCAGAGTCGGTGCATTATTACATAACATTGGCATGATCACAAGAAAGATCAAATCTCGAAAGACCGATTGGTTTAGTAGCCTTGGAAACACTAGATATATTCATAAGTTTTACATTACATCATAAAATGAAAAACTAATACAACAACATAATGTTTCCACAGTCCACACTATAATCCTCTCATAATATCCCTGCAGGTCATTCATAACTTACATCTTCACTTCCTGGGAAAGAATAAAACATAGAAAAGGGGTGAGCTCAAATGCCCAGTAAGGATAACAATATAGCGGAACATTCAAAATAAGCATAAACATTTAAGGCAATGCATTACTAAAACAAAAGCCTTTTAAACACGAACTTCAACATAGTATGGCAAAAGTAAAATGAAATAATGCCATTTACTTATTCACATGGATATTCTACTAATCGAATAATCACATGCAAAAATCAAAAACCACTTTCATAATGTTGGAATGCATAATGCCAGACTATCATAACCACATAGCCAAGGCCTCGTGCCAAGACTACAAATAAGATTTTGTCAAGGCCTTGTGCCAAGACACTAGTTTGTCTCATGAGACCTACCGATGCATCGAGGAGCTATAGCGGGCTCCACCCGTCACTTATTAAGTCCAATGCATTCCCATATGAAAAGGTTTAAACATAACATAAACATTCGTATTAAAACTAGCATACGAAATGTCAATAATTTCACCATAAACTATGAATGGTATAAAAATAGCACATCCACAGTCAAACATATCACAAAACCTTCAATACAATATAGAAGTTTTGTATCATAATAAATAAACTTCAAATAAGCGTAAAATCCATCAAAGGATGTTGACATAGATGAAATCAAAACTATTTGAGAGAAATATCTCCTTTTTTGAAATCATTTAAAAGTCACACATTTATAAAGGAAGTAATTAAAAAGAGATTTTTGAATCAAAGTGTCCCATACCACTTTGAAACTTTTTAAAGGAATTAAAATTTTAGAAACATTCATGTCCATATAAATAAATCCTTACAAACCATTTTGAAAACATGGACATTAATTAAAAAGATTTAGAAAGATAAATCTTTAAAACATTTAAAATTATGATTTTGATAAAGAGTACCTTTCCGAAATTCATAAAATATTTATTTTGAAATCATTTAAAAATAAAACATTTACTTTGAAAACGTCCTTGTAAGCTTGTAAGGGAATCTTTGAAAATTTTATAACGGCGGTAAATAGCCGCACCCGCCGTATAAGTTAAAAAAACATTCTTACCTTAATTCTATCGAAAAGGTTAAAAAGCACCTTGTTTGGAAAACGACGAAAAGATTCCCTTATAAAACTCTTATAAAAATTCAAACAAGGGTATAAATGACTTTAACCCATATTCTTTTAAATAATAAAAATGTTTTGAAATACATTTTGAAGAAACATGGATGTGGATGATAACGAGATCCCAGTAGATTATTACGTATAAACAACCTCGGATAATGAAGAGATTGTGAAATAACCCTTACCTTGTACTTTTCCTTTGTTGGGGTAGGTTAACCTCCTGTATAATGGTGAAATAATTGTTATTAAATTATACAATAATCATATATATTAATATGATATCATATATGATCTTTTAACATTGATTTGTTAATAATATCTTAGAATTATCGTCGTTTCGGGTGTTAACTTACTCATTTTCTTTTATATGTTTTGTTACATAAGTCATGTTTGTTGTATCTTATTCATATCCAGAATGATATCAAGTCCTTAAACATAATTTTTAAATCATCAAATTATAATTATACTTGAATGGATACGATGGAGAATGAATCTTATCGCGTTCGTGGAGACGGTAGTCCGTACGTACGCACGAACGCTACTTCCATTTAATTTTTATTTTAAAAGAATAGAATCCAAATGATACATAGGTATATTACTATTCCAGTATAATATAATATCTTATATATGTTACTTATGTTTATTAACACCATCCTTTATACGTTCCATGTGTGGTATGAACGAGTCATATCATTTTAAGGGGGCGGTAGTCCGCACTTCCTCAAATGAAATTATCGTATGTATATACAACATGAAACGAATAATGGTATGAAATAAAATGGAATTACAGAAGCTTATATATAAAATATATATCATTAATATCATATTTAATTACAGTGCCATCATAATGGCCACCATGAGAGGCGGTAAGATGTATTTGAACAATCATCGTTTCGTGAGGCGTTAATTTGCCATCCACATAAACATTATGTTCATCATCCATTAGATGGAGTTGTGTGTATGTGTAGTTTGAATACTTCTTATAACAACATCAAAGTATATTGATGATACTGGTGTTGTTACCAAAGAAGGGAAATAAAAAGAGTTTGGGGGTTGGAGAAGCAAAATAAATGAAAATAATTTAAGAGAAATCGTTACCTTTAATTTAGGTAACTCACTTTGGTTGGAACCAAAGGACCTCTTGAAATGATTTCTGCCTAAGGGGAAGCTTCAAGGAGGAGGATAGGGATGTGGGGAGCTTATTTGGGCAGGGTTGGGACGATCCAAGTGGCTTGAGAGGTGTGAGGAATGAGTAGAAGTGGTCTCCTTTTCTAAGGGAGAGGAGGGGCTCTTTAGGAAAGTGTGAAAGTATTACTTTATAATATAATTATATTCGGTTTATAATGGTCCAAAAATCATTGAGGTCGAAGATAAGATGACTAATATTCTAAATAACATCAACCAATAAGAATTGGACAGGTTTTAGATAATATTTTAATCATTATAATCTTATTTATTTAAATGATTTATTAATGAGGTAAACATTGCATCATTATTGTGTCATTAATAATTTAACATATTTGATGTCTAAAAATTATAAATAAAATATCATTATGTAGGAAATCTTTTTAGATTTATAATGAATATTTATAATTGAAAATCCAACATGTATAACCCTATGTAAAAATTGTTCTTCTAAAAGATGTAAGCTTATGCCATTTTTATTTTTATTTTAACTTTATTAATATAAAGTGTCCCTACCACATACAAGTGGCTCCAAGGGGTCCCCAAATTTACCCAAGGATGCCCATGGTCGGTTATGTGTCCACCAATAAGGATAGGACACGTTTTAGGGTAATTTTGTATTATTATAATATTATTTTTTAACCCTTATTTACCGGATTTACCCTTTAACCATGGTAAATAAAATATTTACCGCAGTAATTATTCAAAATGTCTAAAAATAAAAGTTACCTATTTACACAATTTGAACATCCTGATTCCAAATATGGAATCCATTTTCCTAAATTCAAAACACAGAAGTGGCAGAAATTAATTTAAAATTAATTCCCGCTGTCAAAACAAAAAGCGTGTTTTTAAGAGATAATAACTATCAAAAGATTGACACTTGTTTATGTTCGGTTTAATTGTATAATTATGTCCAATGACCAACATTATATTAAATGGTAAAAATATATTCTAAATATACTTTAAAACCACTCAAATTAATAATTTATCACTATTAATTATTTTGATTAAAAAAGTTGTTTTTAATTAAAATTTAGTAATTTTCACTATTCATAAAAATATGAAAGTTATCCGAAATGTACCAAAATTTCACCTTATGCTAATTTCGATATTCCGAATCCAAAAATGAAGTCCATTTTGAAATATAAAATATATATGATTTCAAAAATTAGGTATTACTATTCACAACGGCTAGTTTAATTAGTTGTGGTGTGTGTTAGAACTCGAGGTTGCGTACAACACACGCTATCGCATTATTCGAAGGAAAGCGTACCGTGGATGCTTGGGATGTTTCATTTTAATTTTTTTTGATGTCCCCATTTAGTCAAAAAGTTTAAAATATTGTATTTAAAAAGGGTTCACTATTAAAAGTTCATAAAAGTGCAATAATGAAAATGAATTTGTTCTTGCATTATATCTAAGAAACTCATAGTATGGATTCTAAAATTATAAGGATTATATAAAGTTTAAAATTTAGATAATACTATTCATAACCTCTTTTGAATGGATTTTTTTTTTGTAATTCATGGTGTGATTGAACTCGGTGTTGCGTGTAGTGCAAGTTATTGAATTATTTTGAAGAAATAACACACTATGAAATCTTGGGGTGTTACATTCTCCCCTCCTTCAATAAATTGCGTCTTCGCAATTTGAAATTGTTCTTCAAAAATAAAAGGTTGAAAATAGAAAATATATTTGTGGGAAAACCCACATTGGAAATTGGGTTACTAAAATTTAGTCTTAATATGAGGAAAAGAGAAATGAAAGGGTCACCACAAATTATGATCTCGATTAGGAGAACATTGGTGGCAATTAGTGACATATAATTGGAGGAAAAACGTAAATATAGGTAGTGATTGAGGTCATCAATCACAAACAAGTATAAAATTGAGGTTCTTAAACTCATCAATCTATGATGATTTGAAATACCATCGGTTCAACAAAACATAGGGTATTGGGATAACACATTTTTGACGTTTCAAAATATCTTAGTTGAAATCCCACATCGAAAAATGAATTAATGAGGCCTCTATTTAAAATAAAGAGTGGAAAGTATGAAGATTACCGAAAATAACACATACTAGGGTTCCATGTAGGAAAATATGGATATGGAGGAGAAATCTAACCATCAATTATCTGATGGAGAGTGGTAGAGAACATGGCTATGAAAAGGCCAACAATCCCAATGCCATAAATTAGTGATGATTTAAGGTACCATCTAGGACAACATTTTTGTTCTAAGTTCCTTTTATTAATGTTGAGGAATTTATTTATGAGATTGGCTAAGATCATAAGGAGATATACTTACATGATAATTACACTTTTATCCATTAATAAATTTCTACCACAAACTCATCTTTCACTCTAAAAGATAATAGAACGTAAAAAAAAATTCTATTTATACTATTGTACAGGGTTCCAAAATAAGTGAATTTATAATTCATCTACCAGATCTTTTAAAAAAAAACTACATTATTTAATCCAAGACATCTCATGGGCCAGTGGTAGGTGATACACCCTTGTCGCCCTTCGGTTGCAGGTTCAAGTCTCGCAGCCTTGCCGGACGCGACGGGTTGCCGCCCGACCTCCGGGTTGTCCTTTTATGGCAATCCAAAATAATCCAAACTAGAACTATCCAAAATACTTCTGTCCAAACTCACAATCCAACATTTATAAGGAAGGTAAGAATAATGTAGATCCTTTTTACCCCATAATAGCATATGAATACCTTCATCTTGTATTCTTTTAATACACTGAAACATCCTGAATTACCATATTCCTTATTGATTACATTCATGCTCCCCTATTCCATATAGAATGATGGATATACTTCATCAATCCAAAAAAATTTTAAACCCCAACAATAATGGAATATACAGATCATTAATCAGTTCCAAGGTAGTCAAGAATATCCAATATAATTTATCCAAATCAATCATGTATTATTCTAAAATCACTAACTCGGTATCAGAACCATATTATGGTTTATCTTTCTCTCAACCATATATTTTCCAAAAATTTATCATGCTATTGAGTCACTTTTCTTTGTTCCACACAATCTCAAGTCCTTAATGAAATAGTACTGCAGTATAATCCTTATATACTCCATAATTATTATAACAAGTACATTGTTGATACAACACTCAATTGACATAA
The DNA here is from genome assembly GCA_963277665.1 of Viscum album. Classification (NCBI taxonomy): domain Eukaryota; kingdom Viridiplantae; phylum Streptophyta; class Magnoliopsida; order Santalales; family Viscaceae; genus Viscum; species Viscum album. The sequence continues at coordinate 281,631,098 of OY728153.1, read as the reverse complement.
TCAACATAAGAACTCTAATCATTCCACTTCATCTGTGGTAGTATCATAAATTGATTATTATCCAATAGCATCATTTTCAGCATAGTCTGATGACTGGGACATAGGTTCGCGTAGTGTCCAAACTCCTTGCAAATGAAGCATTGTACATTGGAAACCATTTTCTTACCCCTGCAGTCACGTAATTTGTGCCCTTTTCCTCCACACTTATAACAAACTCCCATTCCTTTCAGGCAAGTTCCAGGGTGTTTCTTTCCACAGTTACCACATATGGGAAAATTCTTCTTTTCCCTCTTCCCTTTATCCATCTTTCTCTCTTCTATCCTTTTCTTCTCTTGCTTCCCTTCAAAGCCATAGGACTCAGTAAACTCTTTACTTATCTTATCAACACATGATATTATTTCTTCATATGATGATAATACATGGGATACTATTTCTCTTATAAAATCTATCTTAAGACCATGAAAGATATGATCCTTCCTTCTCTTTGGATCATGTGCATTTCTGGAGTTCTCATTCCTTCTACTGTGCGCCATTTCTAAACAATGGCATAAACTAGATCAGTTTATGAATCAAAATACATAATCCCATACTTATAAAACACTTAACATAAATTGAACTATTTATGGATATAATCCATAATCATAAAAATGTTTTTCTTTGAGGAAGTATATACTCATAAACCCTTCATAATGATTTGTAAAGAAAGTGAGAGTTATCCTAAGCATATCCCCCGGGAGTGTCGTAACCAAGAGTGCAGCATGGCCCGTTGTCGTGCACCAGTTCCCGTTCGAGTCTAGCTCAAAGCGGTGTTTTCGGGTTTTACCCCTAGGTACATCTGTGCCAGAGCCGCCTCTACCTGCTCGTATCCAGACAGGGATGTATTGCTCGGAAAACTCACAAAATCTCTACAATATCAAAATTCTAGGAAGTTCTTCTATACTAATCCTCAACGTTCATCTTAGGTATACGTGCTCTAATCAGAGTTTATCTAAATCTAGCTTCCAAGGTTTGTACTAAACTTCCTCTGATACCAACTGTAACGCCCCGACCCCAGCTACCCAGAGTCGGTGCATTATTACATAACATTGGCATGATCACAAGAAAGATCAAATCTCGAAAGACCGATTGGTTTAGTAGCCTTGGAAACACTAGATATATTCATAAGTTTTACATTACATCATAAAATGAAAAACTAATACAACAACATAATGTTTCCACAGTCCACACTATAATCCTCTCATAATATCCCTGCAGGTCATTCATAACTTACATCTTCACTTCCTGGGAAAGAATAAAACATAGAAAAGGGGTGAGCTCAAATGCCCAGTAAGGATAACAATATAGCGGAACATTCAAAATAAGCATAAACATTTAAGGCAATGCATTACTAAAACAAAAGCCTTTTAAACACGAACTTCAACATAGTATGGCAAAAGTAAAATGAAATAATGCCATTTACTTATTCACATGGATATTCTACTAATCGAATAATCACATGCAAAAATCAAAAACCACTTTCATAATGTTGGAATGCATAATGCCAGACTATCATAACCACATAGCCAAGGCCTCGTGCCAAGACTACAAATAAGATTTTGTCAAGGCCTTGTGCCAAGACACTAGTTTGTCTCATGAGACCTGTAGAGACCCGTATCCTGACGTACATGGACATTACATTACATTTGCGGAATACTTAGTACATAACAAAAACACACACTAAAGGATCGTAATAGTTTAGTGTCTTTGGAAACTCGGAACATAATCTTCTAATCCTGGTGAAAGATCTTCAATATCTCCCGTAAAGATCTTCCATTTTTTTTTACCTAAAACCTTTCTTTATATCCTGGGGAAAAGAAAACATAAAAGGGTGAGCTCAAATGCTCAGTAAGGGTATACAAAAGAAATAAAAATCATATCATATCTTTTTGAAAATCACAACCTGCAAAAGAGATCATAATATCTTAACATGGAACAAATCATAGAAGTGAAAATGAGATCCCCATAATCATAACATGAAACTTGAAACTTTGTGGCATGCACACATAATCATGGAAAATCATTTCTTGTTAGTCATGACTCATTGCCAAGACTATCTTAGTGGACAAAGTCCCTTTCTGAACCGAGTTCACTCCTCGTTTCAGTCCTGTATCACTGAACCGAAATAACCTTCCGTTCCAGCCATGTCTATCTCATGAGATATAAAATCTTTACCCAATGCATTGGAGGGAGATATAGGTCCCACCCATCTTATAACGAATCCTTTCTTATGTGTTCCACATAATCATAAAACATACATCATCGCATAACACATGAAACAAAAATGGGATTCTTGAAACATCATGACATCATAAATCAATTCATATAAGATAAAGGAATTCATAAAAATAATTCCATCACAAAATGATCAAATCAATGTAATAATAGGGATAAAAACAGAACCCTTTATTATCTTAGATGGAAAATAATTTTGAAAATCACTTGAACTCCATTCTTGAGGAAAATATCCTTTCTTCTTCAAAAATATTTTTCCTTTCATAACATGTCATACAACTTTAAAATAAAAGAAGTTGATTAAAAATAAACTTGAAAACTTGTAAAGGAATCTTCTTGGAAACAATGTTTTAAAAATCCATTCATGCCGTATAAGTTAAAAAAAACATTCTTCGTACTTTTGTCGGAAAAGTCAAAAATTACCTCGTACGGAAAAACGACAAAAGATTCCTTTCATATTCTTTACTAAAAACTCACCTAAGGGTAAAATTGGATTTAAACTATTGCAAGTGGATGGAAACAATATTTCATATTGAGGGAACATGGATGTGGATGATAAAATACACCCCAGTAAATACTTACGAATAAACAATCTCGGATAAAAATGAGATTGTGATATTTCCCTTACCTTAGGTCCGATTAGCTTTGTACGTGTCCGAAGCTCCTGTATAATGGTTTAAATAATGTTATTGACTTATTCCAGAATCATACATATTGATATTATATCATATATGGTCATATTATTAGCTTCTTGTTAGTAATATTTCATTGTTACTTGTTACTCGGGTCTTTATAACTTTTTGTTCTTATGCGTGTTTTGTCGAATAAATTCTTATTCTTATCTTTAGGTTATAGATAATTCATTTCCAGAATGGTATTAGTGTAGTATATACCATATTCATTCATTCAATTCATTTATATAATAATTATGAAATGAAGATCATGTAGAACGAGTCACATCACATCGTGGAGACGGTATTCCGTACGTACGCACGAGTGATAATATCGTTCCTATGATCGTGGAATTGTATTGGAGTATATATATATTATTTCAGTATCAATATTACTTCATAATAATCATATGTAGTTACTCATTACACCATTATACCCATCCTTGTAAGGTGATGGTAGAAAATAGATTACACCACGGCGTGGAGACGGTATTCCGTACGTACGCACGCGCGGTGATTTCATTTTTCCGTAGGATGGATAGAAGGTGAATTAGGGTTGTTTCATATTTATAATAACATATCAGTATTTAAGTAATACTGATGTTATTACTTTATCATGAAACAACTAAAGAAGAAGAAGTTGAAGAAGAAAGAAATTGAAAAGATCGGTAATGGATATTACCTCTTCTTTGGAACGCCTCTTTGAATCCTCCACTTAAGGAACTAAGATTGGTCTTTGGAGAAGACCAGAACCTCTAGGATTATTCTAGGAAAGTGGAGAGGAGAAAATGGCAGGGTTTGGCCGAGCTTGAGTGCTCAAAATTGGTGTGAGGAGGAGGGGGAGGAGGTGCCCTTTTATAAGGGAGGAGAGGGGCACCTTATGAATTCTTAAAAATATTAATTTATAATAAATCTAACCCCGCTTAAAAACCTCCAAAAATGACTCATATTCGAAGATTAGATGAGATAGGGTTGTAATCCCATCAACCAATCAAATTTAGACATGTTTGGATATTATTTTAAACCTTATCAATTATATTTAACTCTAAGTTAAATAATTTAACTTTTACCGTGTCTTTTTGTTTTCTTTCACTATATGGTTAATAAACATACTATAACATGCCAAACGAACCACAAATTGTTTATTATTAATATATATATCCTTATCTAAGTCATTTGGCCGAACCTTAGATTTTTAGGAATAAAATAACAATTAATAATATAATATTTGATTTAAAAACTATTTTGTGTCAATTTTGACACTATTTGATATATGATTTTTGTGAAAGTCATAACAGAATTATATGTTCGAACCAAGTTGATTAAATCAACATTAATATATCATAGTAACCTAGAAAATTAGTGGAATTCATAAAAAATCTCAAATTACATTTATTTTGGTGTTTATAACATCAATTATGTCAATATTTCATTAATAAGATAATTACTGCATCATCGTTGTGTCATAAATAAATTAAATTATTTGATGTCTAAAAATTACAAATAAAATACCATCATGTAGGAAATCTTTTTGTCTTTATAATGAATATTTACAATCGAATTTATCTTATGTATAACCCCATATTAAAAATGATTTACTTATTAAACTTTGATTTTAACTATTTTAACCCTTCTTTAAATAAATTCATAATAAATGTCCTAATCTAATCCAAGTGGGCCTAAATGGTCATATTTTATTCCTAAGTTTGTTTTTGGTCGAATTACACTTGTCCAATAGAATTAGGACATGTGTTAGGGTAATAGTAATATCATATTTACCCTTAGTTACCCTATTTACTATTAACCGCGGTAAAAAAAAGTAAAAAGTTACTATTCACCAAAAATTATTTTAATCTCATTGAACCACATTTTAGTCCTTGATATTAACCGTGTATCTCGGATTTTCGAAAATCCATTCACAGAAGTGGTAAAATTAAGTTTTATGCAAAATTCAGTTTTTAACCTACCACTTAGTGGTTTCACTATTCATCAAAAATTGAAAGTTTTCAGAAAAATGCCAAAATTTCATCCTAAGCTATATTTCATATTCCGAATTCAAAAATGAAGTCTATTTTACCAAATTCATAACATAGAAGTTGAATTAATTAATTTTATAATTAAATCCCGCTATTAAAACAAATAGCGTGTTTTTACGAAACAATATCTATCAAAAGATTGACACTTGTTTATGTCAGGTTTAAATGTGAAATTACGTCCAATGACCAACATTGTATTAAATTGTAAAAATATATTCTAAATATACTTTAAAACCACTCAAATTAATAATTTATCACTATTAATTATTTCGATTAAAAAAGTTGTTTTTAATTATAATTTAGTAATTTTCACTATTCATCAGAATATGAAAGTTATCCGAAATGTACCAAAATTTCACCTTAGGCTAAATTCGATACTCCGAATCCAAAAATGAAATCCATTTTGAAAAATAAAATTTACAAAATTTCAAAAAGTGGTTATTACTATTCATAACGGCTAGTTTTAATAGCATATCGCTGTTTAGTGAAACTCGTTATTGCGTACTACACGCACTATCGAGGAAGGTTGCAATTGCGTGTAATGCAAGGCAAGTCAAGGATGCGTGTTGTGCAAGCTCCTTTTGGTGTAGCGTACAACACAAGACATTAATAAAATTAAAAAGAATATTTTTCATAAAATCTTGGGCTGTTACATTCTACCCCCCTTAAAATGAATTTCGCCCTCGAAATTCGTCGGGGTTATAAATGGTTTTCTATTCTAAAGTTTCCCACATCGTAAAAAGGAATACCAAAACTTGGCTTTAAAAACTAAAGTATGAAATGTAACGATTACCCAAATAAACTAATTGTTGGGTTTCCACATAGGTAAAAATATGGATATGGAAGAAAAATCTAACCATCATGTTCTGATGGAGAGTGGTAGAGAACATGGCTATGGAAAAGCCAAAAATCACAAATCCATAAATTTGTGATGATATAAGGTACCATCTGATTCCTCAGGCATAAGATCACTAGGACAACATTTTTGGTTATCAAGATCATTTCCCTAAAGTTGAAAATTTGAATTAGAATAAATACTTACTTTATTTTGGTACAATCTCACTGTTGTTCGTGCCTTGAACAATTTCCACTTCATCTCTTAAATAAATGAAGTTGAATTTGTTATTCGTGAAGTGTTAGCAGATAATGTGATAGAATGACGGGTCATTCCATCTGTCTCAAACAAAAGGTTAGCAAAAATTATATGCATAAATCGATCTATAGTGAGATTAATCATATATGGTTCCTAAAATTGACTTATACTTCATATATCATACTGCTTAATATAATAAAACTAGTTTCTACTAAATAGGGACTTCCTGTAGGTCAGTGGTAGGCGATAAAGGCCAGTCGCACTTCGGTTGTGGGTTCGATTCCTACAGCCTTGTCCGAAGCGATGGGCTATCGCCCGTCCTGCAGGTTGTCCTTTTTCTAAAACTATATTACTATAACATCCCATCAATAATATCGAGAAAACTTCGATCCTTAAACAATACTCACTTATGTCCAACATAATCCATTTCAATCTTTAGGCTTATCCATAATACTGCAGTCCACTCTCATAATATAGTGACAACGATTACCAGAGATTTAATACTGTCGTTGATCCCCACATATCATAAGATATGTTTTGTTGGTCACATTCTAAACATTCAAAGTCCTTAATCATGTATTCTCTTGAATACCTTAGTGAAAACATGAATGCAGTTAAAAGTTAACACTTTCCACATACCAAAATCCTCAAAATTCTATATACTCAATCCATGATATCACTTAGTCCTTATATCAATCATGAGCTCATGAATATTGTTAAACATTTCATTTTCTTATTTTCCCTTCATTATGCGCATATCATCTTATTTCCAAAAATATCTCAATCACTTTGAATACCACATTAAACCAATACATAAATATTCCAATACTCCATAATACAACATTATTTTGGAATCCCATTACATAAACACTTAATCATTCCACCACATCGTTATCATATTCAACATTTCCAATAGTGATCGCATGTGATTTCCCTTTGTCCTTTGCCTTCAGTGGTTGCTCATGTTGTTCATCACTAACCCTTGGATTAGGGAAATTATTAGCATAATGCCCCATTTCCTTGCACTTGAAGCATTGAAGTGTTGGCGGTGCGTTCTCTGCAGTGTTTGCTTTATTCACATCATTATAAACCCTTTTTCCATTACTTCGACACTCAGCTGCTCGATGACCTTCTTTTCCACACTTAAAACATTTTCTAGTTCCATTAAGACAATCTGCACCATGCTTCTTTCCACACTTTGTGCATAAGGAAACATTCATCTTCTTTTCACCATTATTATGAGATTTCTCCTTGAACTCCATCTTTCGTTTCTTGTCAAAACCATGAGATGGATATGTAACACCAACTTCCATTTCTACCTTGATAGCACAACGCACAATTTCATCATAGCTACTGAAGTCTCTTATAGCTAATGCCCTTCGAAGACTTGGTTTTAAGCCACTGAAAAATCGATCAACTTTACTTTCAGGTTGGATGATAATTCCAGATGCATACCTTGCAAGTCTTGTAAAATTCGCTTCATATATACCAACAGATTCATCATCCTTCTGCTTCAGCTCAATAAACTCCTTTTCCATCTTTGTTCGAAGAATACGAGGGAAGTACTTACTGAAAAACAAGTTCTTGAACTCGTCCCATTCCATGGACTCAATTTCATCCCTTGGCCTCGTATTCTTGATAAGATTCCACCATTGATCAGCTTCACCTTCCAAACGATATACTGCTAAGATGACTTTATCATGTTCAGAACATTGAAGAACTGAAAATATCTTTTCAGTGGTACTGATCCATTGTTCAGCAACAAGTGGATCGGAAGTCCCACTGAAAGAAGGTGGACGTTGCCTCATGAAGGACTCAATAGAATATTGTTCCCTTCTCTGCTCATTTGGAAGTCCAGAATGATTCATAGCTTGTGTAAGTATAGCAATAAGATTTTGCACTCCATCTCCCATAACATTTGTTTGTTCAGGAGGGCAATCATTGCATTGTCCATTGCATTGATCAACACGGTTCCTTCGGGTTCCAGCCATCGTCTAAAACCCAAAAAGAATAGTGTGAGAGGCAAAAATCATGCTAGGGAAAACAACATAATAAAGGGGGAGTACCTTAAATATCCAACATCTTAGGTTTAATTCTATGATCGTTAGCGTAATTCTATTACTATAACCTATACGTATACTTATCCCTAGGGACATCCCTAGACATACCTTAGAAATATCTCTAGGGATCTCACTAACGTTTTCGCATCCTAGTTTCCAAAGGTTGACTAAACCTTTCCTCTGATACCAACTGTAGCGGTCTGGAATTACTTCCAGTGGACTATAATTGATACCAATCAGGGCACTCCATGGGCGGCTACACCCCCTGGGCGGGACACACCACCATCCCCAGTGGCAGCCATTTCCTCATGAAGCCCTTGGGCGGAGAGCCATGCTTCGTCCAACGCTCACATGTGAGAGTTCCCAAGGATCGGATACATTCCTACCTCCTTTGCCTCTGATACCAACTGTAGAGACCCGTATCCTGACGTACATGGACATTACATTACATTTGCGGAATACTTAGTACATAACAAAAACACACACTAAAGGATCGTAATAGTTTAGTGTCTTTGGAAACTCGGAACATAATCTTCTAATCCTGGTGAAAGATCTTCAATATCTCCCGTAAAGATCTTCCAATTTTTTTACCTAAAACCTTTATTTATATCCTGGGGAAAAGAAAACATAAAAGGGTGAGCTCAAATGCTCAGTAAGGGTATACAAAAGAAATAAAAATCATATCATATCTTTTTGAAAATCACAACCTGCAAAAGAGATCATAATATCTTAACATGGAACAAATCATAGAAGTGAAAATGAGATCCCCATAATCATAACATGAAACTTGAAACTTTGTGGCATGCACACATAATCATGGAAAATCATTTCTTGTTAGTCATGACTCATTGCCAAGACTATCTTAGTGGACAAAGTCCCTTTCTGAACCGAGTTCACTCCTTGTTTCAGTCCTGTATCACTGAAACGAAATAACCTTCCGTTCCAGCCATGTCTATCTCATGAGATATAAAATCTTTACCCAATGCATTGGAGGGAGATATAGGTCCCACCCATCTTATAATGAATCCTTTCTTATGTGTTCCACATAATCATAAAACATACATCATCGCATAACACATGAAACAAAAATGGGATTCTTGAAACATCATGACATCATAAATCAATTCATATAAGATAAAGGAATTCATAAAAATAATTCCATCACAACATGATCAAATCAATGTAATAATAGGGATAAAAACAGAACCCTTTATTATCTTAGATGGAAAATAATTTTGAAAATCACTTGAACTCCATTCTTGAGGAAAATATCCTTTCTTCTTCAAAAACATTTTTCCTTTCATAACATGTCATACAACTTTAAAATAAAAGAAGTTGATTAAAAATAAACATGAAAACTTGTAAAGGAAGCTTCTTGGAAACAATGTTTTAAAAATCCATTCATGCCGTATAAGTTAAAAAAAACATTCTTCGTACTTTTGTCGGAAAAGTCAAAAAGTACCTCGTACGGAAAAACGACAAAAGATTCCTTTCATATTCTTTACTAAAAACTCACCTAAGGGTAAAATTGGATTTAAACTATTGCAAGTGGATGGAAACAATATTTCATATTGAGGGAACATGGATGTGGATGATAAAATACACCCTAGTAAATACTTACGAATAAACAATCTCGGATAAAAATGAGATTGTGATATTTCCCTTACCTTAGGTCCGATTAGCTTTGTACGTGTCCGAAGCTCCTGTATAATGGTTTAAATAATGTTATTGACTTATTCCAGAATCATACATATTGATATGATATCATATATGGTCATATTATTAGCTTCTTGTTAGTAATATTTCATTGTTACTTGTTACTCGGGTCTTTATAACTTTTTGTTCTTATGCGTGTTTTGTCGAATAAATTCTTATTCTTATCTTTAGGTTATAGATAATTCATTTCCAGAATGGTATTAGTGTAGTATATTCCATATTCATTCATTCAATTCATTTATATAATCATTATGAAATGAAGATCATGTAGAACGAGTCGCATCACATCGTGGAGACGGTATTCCGTACGTACGCACGAGTGATGATATCGTTCCTATGATCGTGGAATTGTATTGGAGTATATATATATTATTTCAGTATCAATATTACTTCATAATAATCATATGTAGTTACTAATTACACAATTATACCCATCCTTGTAAGGTGATGGTGGAAAATAGATTACACCACGGCGTGGAGACGGTATTCCGTACGTACGCACGCGCGGTGATTTCATTTTTCCGTAGGATGGATAGAAGGTGAATTAGGGTTGTTTCATATTTATAATAACATATCAGTATGTAAGTAATACTGATGTTATTACTTTATCATGAAACAACTAAAGAAGAAGAAGTTTAAGAAGAAAGAAATTGAAAAGATCGGTAATGGATATTACCTCTTCTTTGGAACGCCTCTTTGAATCCTCCACTTAAGGAACTAAGATTGGTCTTTGGAGAAGACCAGAACCTCTAGGATTATTCTAGGAAAGTGGAGAGGAGAAAATGGCAGGGGTTGGCCGAGCTTGAGTGCTCAAAATTGGTGTGAGGAGGAGGGGGAGGAGGTGCCCTTTTATAAGGGAGGAGAGGGGCACCTTAGGAATTCTTAAAAATATTAATTTATAATAAATCTAACCCCACTTAAAAACCTCCAAAAATGACTCATATTCGAAGATTAGATGATATAGGGTTTTAATCGCATCAACCAATCAAATTTATACATGTTTGGATATTATTTTAAACCTTATCAATTATATTTAACTCTAAGTTAAATAATTTAACTTTTACCGTGTCTTTTTGTTTTCTTTCACTATATGGTTAATAATCTTACTATAACATGCCAAACGAACCACAAATTGTTTATTATTAATATATATATCCTTATCTAAGTCATTTGGCCGAACCTTAGATTTTTAGGAATAAAATAACAATTAATAATATAATATTTGATTTAAAAACTATTTTGTGTCAATTTTGACACTATTTGATATATGATTTTTGTGAAAGTCATAACAGAATTATATGTTCGAACCAAGTTGATTAAATCAACATTAATATATCATAGTAACCTAGAAAATTAGTGGAATTCATAAAAAATCTCAAATTACATTTATTTTGGTGTTTATAACATCAATTATGTCAATATTTCATTAATAAGATAATTACTGCATCATCGTTGTGTCATAAATAAATTAAATTATTTGATGTCTAAAAATTACAAATAAAATACCATCATGTAGTAAATCTTGTTATCTTTCTAATGAATATTTACAATCGAATTTATCTTATGTATAACCCCATATTAAAAATGATTTACTTATTAAACTTTGATTTTAACTATTTTAACCCTTCTTTAAATAAATTCATAATAAATGTCCTAATCTAATCCAAGTGGGCCTAAATGGTCATATTTTATTCCTAAGTTTGTTTTTGGTCGAATTACACTTGTCCAATAGAATTAGGACATGTGTTAGGGTAATAGTAATATCATATTTACCCTTAGTTACCCTATTTACTATTAACCGCGGTAAAAAAAAGTAAAAAGTTACTATTCACCAAAAATTATTTTCATCTCATTGAACCACATTTTAGTCCTTGATATTAACCGTGTCTCTCGGATTTTCGAAATTCCATTCACAGAAGTGGTAAAATTAAGTTTTATGCAAAATTCAGTTTTTAACCTACCACTTAGTGGTTTCACTATTCATCAAAAATTGAAAGTTTTCAGAAAAATGCCAAAATTTCATCCTAAGCTATATTTCATATTCCGAATTCAAAAATGAAGTCTATTTTACCAAATTCATAACATAGAAGTTGAATTAATTAATTTTATAATTAAATCCCGCTATTAAAACAAATAGCGTGTTTTTACGAAACAATATCTATTAAAAGATTGACACTTGTTTATGTCAGGTTTAAATGTGAAATTACGTCCAATGACCAACATTGTATTAAATTGTAAAAATATATTCTAAATATACTTTAAAACCACTCAAATTAATAATTTATCACTATTAATTATTTCGATTAAAAAAGTTGTTTTTAATTATAATTTAGTAATTTTCACTATTCATCAGAATATGAAAGTTATCCGAAATGTACCAAAATTTCCCCTTAGGCTAAATTCGATACTCCGAATCCAAAAATGAAATCCATTTTGAAAAATAAAATTTACAAAATTTCAAAAAGTGGTTATTACTATTCATAACGGCTAGTTTTAATAGCATATCGCTGTTTAGTGAAACTCGTTATTGCGTACTACACACACTATCGAGGAAGGTTGCGATTGCGTGTAATGCAAGGCAAGTCAAGGATGCGTGTTGTGCAAGCTCCTTTTGGTGTAGCGTACAACACAAGACATTAATAAAATAAAAAAGAATATTTTTCATAAAATCTTGGGCTGTTACAAGACCTACCGATGCATCTAGGAGCTATAGCAGGCTCCACCCGTCACTTATTAAGTCCAATGCATTCCTATATGAAAAGGTTTAAACATAACATAAACATTCGTATTAAAACTAGCATATAAATGTCAATAATTTCACCATAAACTATGAATGGTATAAAAATAGCACATCCACAGTCAAACATATCACAAAACCTTCAATACAATATAGAAGTTTTGTATCATAATAAATCAACTTCAAATATGCGTAAAATCCATCAAAGGATGTTGACCTAGATGAAATCAAAACTATTTGAGAGAAATATCTCCTTTTTTGAAATCATTTAAAAGTCACACATTTATAAAGGAAGTAATTAAAAAGAGATTTTTGAATCAAAGTGTCCCATACCACTTTGAAACTTTTTAAAGGAATTAAAATTTTAGAAACATTCATGTCCATATAAATAAATCCTTACAAACCATTTTGAAAACATGGACATTAATTAAAAAGATTTAGAAAGATAAATCTTTAAAACATTTAAAATTATGATTTTGATAAAGAGTACCTTTCCGAAATTCTTAAAATATTTATTTTGAAATCATTTAAAAATAAAACATTTACTTTGAAAACGTCCTTGTAAGCTTGTAAGGGAAGCTTTGAAAATTTTATAACGGCGGTAAATAGCCGCACCCGCCGTATAAGTTAAAAAAACATTCTTACCTTAATTCTATCGAAAAGGTTAAAAAGCACCTTGTTTGGAAAACGACGGAAAGATTCCCTTATAAACCTCTTATAAAAAGTCAAAAAAGGGTATAAATGACTTTAACCCATATTCATTTAAATAATAAAAATGTTTTGAAATACATTTTGAAGAAACATGGATGTGGATGATAACGAGATCCCAGTAGATTATTACGTATAAACAACCTCGGATAATGAAGAGATTGTGAAATAACCCTTACCTTGTACTTTTCCTTTGTTGGGGTAGGTTAACCTTCTGTATAATGGTGAAATAATTTTTATTAAATTATACAAGAATCATATATATTAATATGATATCATATATGATCTTTTAACATTGATTTGTTAATAATATCTTAGAATTATCGTCGTTTCGGGTGTTAACTTACTCATTTTCTTTTATATGTTTTGTTACATAAGTCATGTTTGTTGTATCTTATTCATATCCAGAATGATATCAAGTCCTTAAACATAATTTTTAAATCATCAAATGATAATTATACTTGAATGGATACGATGGAGAATGAATCTTATCGCGTTCGTGGAGACGGTAGTCCGTACGTACGCACGAACGCTACTTCCATTTAATTTTTATTTTAAAAGAATAGAATCCAAATGATACATAGGTATATTACTATTCCAGTATAATATAATATCTTATATATGTTACTTAAGTTCATTAACACCATCCTTTATACGTTCCATGTGTGGTATGAACGAGTCATATCATTTTAAGGGGGCGGTAGTCCGCACTTCCTCAAATGAAATTATCGTATGTATATACAACATGAAACGAATAATGGTATGAAATAAAATGGAATTACAGAAGCTTATATATAAAATATATATCATTAATATCATATTTAATTACAGTGCCATCATAATGGCCACCATGAGAGGCGGTAAGATGTATTTGAACAATCATCGTTTCGTGAGGCGTTAATTTGCCATCCACATAAACATTATGTTCATCATCCATTAGATGGAGTTGTGTGTATGTGTAGTTTGAATACTTCTTATAACAACATCATAGTATATTGAGGATACTGGTGTTGTTACCAAATAAGGGAAATAAAAAGAGTTTGGGGGTTGGAGAAGCAAAATAAATGAAAATAATTTAAGAGAAATCGTTACCTTTAATTTAGGTAACTCACTTTGGTTGGAACCAAAGGACCTCTTGAAATGATTTCTGCCTAAGGGGAAGCTTCAAGGAGGAGGATAGGGATGTGGGGAGCTTATTTGGGCAGGGTTTGGACGAGCCAAGTGGCTTGAGAGGTGTGAGGAATGAGTAGAAGTGGTCTCCTTTTATAAGGGAGAGGAGGGGCTCTTTAGGAAAGTGTGAAAGTATAACTTTATAATATAATTATATTCTGTTTATAATGGTCCAAAAATCATTGAGGTCGAAGATAAGATGACTAATATTCTAAATAACATCAACCAATAAGAATTGGACAGGTTTTAGATAATATTTTAATCATTATAATCTTATTTATTTAAATGATTTATTAATGAGGTAAACATTGCATCATTATTGTGTCATTAATAATTTAACATATTTGATGTCTAAAAATTATAAATAAAATATCATTATGTAGGAAATCTTTTTAGCTTTATAATGAATATTTATAATCTAAAATCCAACATGTATAACCCTATGTAAAAATTGTTCTTCTAAAAGATGTAAGCTTATGCCATTTTTATTTTTATTTTAACTTTATTAATATAAAGTGTCCCTACCACATACAAGTGGCTCCAAGGGGTCCCCAAATTGACCCAAGGATGCCCATGGTCGGGTATGTGTCCACCAATAAGGTTAGGACACGTTTTAGGGTAATTTCGTATTATTATAATATTATTTTTTAACTCTTATTTACCGGATTTACCCTTTAACCATGGTAAATAAAATATTTACCGCAGTAATTATTCAAAATGTCTAAAAATAAAAGTTACCTATTTACACAATTTGAACATCCTGATTCCAAATATGGAATCCATTTTCCTAAATTCAAAACACAGAAGTGGCAGAAATTAATTTAAAATTAATTCCCGCTGTCAAAACAAAAAGCGTGTTTTTAAGAGATAATAACTATCAAAAGATTGACACTTGTTTATGTTCGGTTTAATTGTATAATTATGTCCAATGACCAACATTATATTAAATGTTAAAAATATATTCTAAATATACTTTAAAACCACTCAAATTAATAATTTATCACTACTAATTATTTTGATTAAAAAAGTTGTTTTTAATTAAAATTTAGTAATTTTCACTATTCATCAAAATATGAAAGTTATCCGAAATGTACCAAAATTTCACCTTATGCTAATTTCGATATTCCGAATCCAAAAATGAAGTTCATTTTTAAATATAAAATATATATGATTTCAAAAATTAGGTATTACTATTCACAATGGCTAGTTTAATTATTTGTGGTGTGTGTTAGAACTCGAGGTTGCGTACAACACACGCTATCGCATTATTCGAAGGAAAGCGTACCGTGGAAGCTTGGGATGTTTCATTTTAATTTTTTTTTTGATGTCCCCATTTAGTCAAAAAGTTTAAAATATTGTATTTAAAAAGGGTTCACTATTAGAATTTGATAAAAGTGCAATAATGAAAATGAATTTGTTCTTGCATTATATCTAAGAAACTCATAGTATGGATTCTAAAATTATAAGGATTATATAAAGTTTAAAATTTAGATAATACAATTCATAACCTCTTTTGAATGGATTTTTTTTTTGTAATTCATGGTGTGATTGAACTCGGTGTTGCGTGTAGTGCAAGTTATTGAATTATTTTGAAAAAATAACACACTATGAAATCTTGGGGTGTTACATATTTGAATATAACCTATATATTAACAGTGAATGTAATAAAAGTATGATGGTTTTAGGGTATGTGGATGAAATAATTTTTTTGTGAATCAAACGAAGCATAGTGCAAACAACTTGAAAAAGTTATGAAATTCAATTTGGAAATGTCAATGATTTGTGAGATGATATTTTCTCGTATATTATTGGGGACACAAGGAATAAATGAGACATTAATTTATAACTAAAAATATTCTAAGGAGGTTTTGAGAATAATTGTAAAGGATAATTCCATGTATATTAAATATCTTCCAATTACTCGAAGGAAACTATCACAAGATGATGAGGATACTGCAGTCAATGACATTTAATATAGGTAGATTACTGGTTTCCTATTGTACTTAACAATGATGTGACCCATCATTATGTTTTACACATTCTACAATCCATGATATCAAAGTAATCATTAGGATATATAATTACTTCCAATGAAAATAAAACTTTAGTATATCAAGGAGATGGTATATTTTAGTTTTTTATACAATGAAAAATCTCAACCAGAGTTATTAGTTTTTGAAACATTAGATTTGGACGGTTTAGCATATGATAGAAAATCAATATATTGAAGTGAATTTTATCATGGTGTATTGTGTATTTATTGGATAAGAATGAAGAAAGATTGATTTTTTTTAGAACCATAAAAACTAAATATATTATTTCTACTCAATATTTTGTGTAGTTATTGTGGATTAAGAAACATTTTGTTGATATGGGAGTTGAAGTCAATCCTCCAATTGGAATCGATTATGATAATTCAAGTTCTACAAATATAATAAAAAATCAATTCCATAACTCACAGATAGAGAATATTGAAATTAAGTATCACTTTATCAAATAAAAGGTAGATCATGGGTTTATGAAGTTACAGTATGTGACCATAGAACTATATGATGAAGATATTCTAATAAATTTATTACTCAAAGAAGCATTTGAATGACATCGATTGGATCTTGGATTTCAGTCAACATCCAACACTTGAATAATGTGGATGTGGGATCCCCTATCTCTAAGGTATTGTGTTTTGTCCCACATATATTGATATGTTTTCTTTAACATTTTGGTGATATAAAAAAGTGACATTTTGGTTCATTGAGAAAGGTGTATAAAATTTCTTAATAAAGATATCTGGAGAAGCTGATAAGGGGAGAATTAATATAAGGGGTTTTCAAATTTTATGAAGATGACTATATTATTTCAATGTTTATATAACATGAATTTTTTTTATGAGGCTCAGGATGAATGCAATTTTCATGGTGGGAATGTAGAGTTTGTTTTATTGAGTGAAAAGGTAGATTTATGATTCATTTTTTTTTCTAAAATGAAGTGATTATTTGGTGATTTTTGTATGTTACTATTGTTTCTCACACTGAACATGGAATATGTGGGCTTATAGTGCATGTTGAGTAAATATCTGATCACTTTATAGTGTGACAAAGTGAATGTGGTGGGTGTAGAAGATAGTGTGTTTATGTTTGTTAATATAACATCCTTGATAGTTTTTAAATTTTTTTCAACATTCCCAAAGTGGGCCATTGTTGGGAAAAACCCCATCCACGTATTGAGTTAAAATTTTAGGGTTGATTATGTTTATTGATAAATCTAGTTGAAAATGTTTTTGTCGATTTGTTTCCAAAGATGGTATATTAATGGTGGAACAGTTTCCTATTGGTATCCATATTTTTTTCTTGAAAATTATGATTTATTTTGTAGAACATTATTTATACATACATATAAATTTGGTGGACTACATAACACCTAAAGGATTTCATGGTAGTTTTTTTAGTAAATGAAAGCTGGCTACATGAGAGCTTTGCTCAATGAAGATATGAAGAAAAATTGGAAAATAATTTCAAGAATATTATAAAAATGATCAAAAATAAAGGGTGTTAATTATTTGTGTTTAAATATGAAATTTAAGAGGATTTTACAAGGGGGGTTATTTTCTATGAAAACTGCATAATGAGTGTAGTATAAAATAAGGTCTAATACACAATGGAGTGAACTAAAATTGTGATTTATAGGTTTTGAATATTTTTTCCAATATAAAGGAACCCTAAAAACTTCATTTAAAAAAATTAGTGAAGATGATTAGAAATAATGATCACTGGAAAAATTAAGCTAACATGATAGTGGTTAGTGATGGAGGTGGTTTATGAAGGAGTTGAGTTCAAGAAGGGTGTTTCATTCTCAATGGAATATTGGTCTGTAATGGATGTTTAGTTCATAGAGGAGGTCTGTTTGTAGTGTACATTATCTTCAAAAAGAGTGGTGGTTCACATGGTTTCATCCATCCAAATGGTAAAGGTAGTTCATGAATCACTCATGGTACATCGTACAAGTCATTTCAATATGGGATCGAATAAGTCCATGATGAAAGAAAAATAGTTCACAAAAGTACTCTCCACAATGCAATTACCTTGAGGTTAATTGGATTTCATCTTCCGGGTGGAAACAGAGCTTTATAGAACACTTATATATAATTTCAATTATTCTAAGGTGATTCATATTAATTGAAGACTATTCTAAAGTAGAATTAAACACAAGTCTATTGAGGGGACCATGAGATTTCAGTTTGTGATTAGTAGTAAACTATGAGAGATAATGGGTATGCTTTGAATCTCGTAAAATTAGTTTTTTAGAGGATTTGGTACATTGAAACATTACATTTGTATACCACTTGGACATATCCTAGTGAGGGTGAACCAATTAATTTGTTTTATTATGCATGTTTTATTTTTCATTTAATCTATTCTATGGGAATGAGTGAGAAGACAATTTTATTTAACTATGAAACAAGATCTAGAAGGGATTGTTATT
This sequence comes from Viscum album, assembly GCA_963277665.1. Taxonomy (NCBI): domain Eukaryota; kingdom Viridiplantae; phylum Streptophyta; class Magnoliopsida; order Santalales; family Viscaceae; genus Viscum; species Viscum album. The sequence continues at coordinate 281,612,157 of OY728153.1, read as the reverse complement.
TTAATCGCTCGAACCATGATTCACCCCCCCCCCCCGCACCTCGTAGACTATTTATACTGGTTGGGAAAAAAATTGGTATCAGAGCTAGGGATAACCTCGGGTCCCTAGTGAAGCTAATGTGGGGAGATTTTATGTCCCACGTGAGTGTTTCTCATGATCTAAGTGCCATGTGACATGGGTTTTGAAACCATAATGCTTGTAAGTAGGGATTCACGATATAACAATATTTTTTCATGCTATAACACTTGTTTTTCGATTCCACATAGGGATGTGGAGGGGTTTTCCCATGATATATAAGTCCCCTGAGTTCCCATCCCTATAAAATGGCCTTTTCTAATAATGAGTGAGATCTGAGTAGCAAACTCGTGGAAAGAAAAACAATAAATACCAAGCCGCCTAAATCAGAAAATATTCTATTGGATGGACTACTTCCCTGAACCTAAGACCTACCATAACTAATAATTCATCCACTATACCTTTGGGATGTGTGGTTAACCTAAAAACCAAAATAAAAGATATAATGGTTGTTTTAGATCTCCTAGACCTAACTCTTGAAATAAAATTAGGGAATCGGGTTAAAACTAACACCTAAATCACATGAGAAATTCTGGTCCCCAATTTCTCCAATTATATGTTGTATAAAAAATCTTTTGGGGTCTTCAAATTTATTATGTAACATCATTATTATTACAACACTAATCCATTAGTTAGACTAACAGTCTCAATTTCTCCCAAGGTTCTTTTATTATCCCAAAAACTTTTCTGAAATTTAATAAATGATAGGTTTTTAAGTCTTCAATAAGGGGAATGTACTAGTGACAATATCTAGTCATCTCAAGCATTTTCAAGTATTTTGTCTCATCATTCATCTACTTGATAGTTTGGAGAAAATGGATGGGAGGGTAATGAGGACATAAAACATGTATCTTTTTCACTTTCTCCTTGACCCCAAATTTCTTTTTCCCATACTTGATTATTTCCAATTTCATATTATTTTGTTCCTTATCATTTTTAAGTGAATATTCTCTATTTTCTCAATTTGGAGCATTCTACCCAATTTTCCAGATTTTGTTTTTTGTAGAAATTTTTCTTCAATTTCACTTAAAACACAATTTTCATTTTCCCAAGACCAAAACTTAACAATATCTTGAGTTTTCTGACATGGTATTATGGATAGAAGTATAATATTTTCATTGGGGTTTAATTTTATTGAATTGGTATGATTCCCTTTTTATCTTCTACCATGGTATATTTCTATATAGATCATTTGGGAATATATATTATGGATCCAAGAATTGATATTTTTTCTAAGGGAACCAATTTCACTTAAAACCTGATAAATAAATTCCATTAATTCTTATTTATAATTATAATACTCAGTCTTATATTAATTTCGAAAATGTTTTCTTAACTATGGTTGGAATATCTAGGGGAAATAGATTAGTTTGTAACTCTTTGTCCTTTCAATGGCTTATTGTGGTGATTTTTAAATCAATTATTAATGATCTTAAAAAAAATTATGATTGCTACCCCCCTTAAAGTCCATAAATTTGGTAATATCATCCTCATGTAATGGTAGATCAAGAAATCTGTTCCAAGTATGCTCAAAAATTCCATAATGATTTCACAACCACCTAAGTTTACTTTCCTATCTATAAAAATAATCTCCACTTACTTAATGATGTGAATCGCTCCTATTGATAATTGAATTCATAGAACTTATATGTTGAGATTTTTTATCATGTTTTTTAAATATTTTCTTATTCTCTATAGCTTTTAGACTATAAAATTCACCACCTAAAGACTGATAAACTATGTTTTAGTGGTAATTGGTAAGTTCTTTATAAAATATTCATATAAAGAGGTTGATAATGGGATTATAGTTGGGATACTTCCTTAAAAATATCAAAATATATCCCATGTTTCATGGAATATGTCACCCTGATCCTAAAAAAATATTGTGATTTGTTTACATCACCTCAATATATATATTCCTAAAATATAATTTCATCACAAATGAATTGAATATTTGGTCCCAACTGTCAAAATATTATCCATCCAATTATTGGAAATAGCTCTTAGCCTTACTTTTCCAAAAAAGAAAACACTCTCATCCTATGTTCCTCCTCACTAATCCCATTTTGATGTTACTATAGAACCATATTTTAAAATAATCTAATAAACTCAAGAGAATCCTCACTAATATTATCATTAAAATAGGGTAACATGGAGAGGTAATATTGTTTCATCTCATAGTTCATATAATTAGGATATAAATGTATTCGTGATGTGTTACATGAAACTTTATGATATTTTAAATCCCCAAGACTAGGTATCTCAACTTTTTGATTCCTAGGTTGAGGTATAACAAAAAATTGTTTTTGATTTATGTACTGAAATATCTGTATTTAAGAAAGTTCACTTTAAACATTTTTATTTCTTCTTAGGAAATTTTAGTGTTTTCCAATTTTAGGAATTACACAAGTAAACTAAGGTTTGGATTATTCCCTTATGTGAATGCAAGTTTATGTAGAAAATTTATCATAATAGAGAACATACTTAAATACCAATTTATTTTTATTAATTTTTTGGAAATTTTTCTTTTTTACAAAATAGATTATTTTTCGGAGTTTTTATATATTTTTTCTTGGACATACCTTACTTCACAAAAAATGATCCTATTTTTTGATGATAGTGTCATTAAACTATCTCAAAAAATATAATTTACCAAACCTACTACTACATAGAAATGGGTGATTAGAGACAAGTTATAGAGAAGGTATGATGTGTGATATCCAAAATAAGTAACAAAATAAACAAACTTACAAGAAAGAGAAAAGAAATAAAGAGAGTTGTAATGTTGAAAAGTTAATGGTGATATGATGGTGGAAGTGAAAATTCATGAACTGTGAAATGGGAGAACAAGAGTGAAAGGATGGACAAGGTATTGATTTTGGATAAAATAAGTAAACTATATTGGAAAAGATCTAGTTTTGTATAATGATTAATAAGGTTGAGAAAATAAGCTATGAAAAATATAATTGAAACACCTCATTATCGTTGATGATCAAAATTTCATAAGTTAACTATCCTAAGGATGATATGTTTATCAAGACTCAAGATATGGGTGATTCATTATAATTAAGGTCCAAACATAACCATTTCTTTTTAAATTACTTCAGTTTATAATCCAAGGTGTTAGGATCAACTACCCTTCACTTATCAGTTTAGGAGGTTGTGTAGAAGAAATTCTTATATAGAAGGTCAAATGAGAACATAGGTGAAAACACTACTATGAAATATTATTTAGAGAATAAAAAAATTAAATTATTTAAAACCAATTCCTCAAAAAAAATACAAGCGAACATTAATAAAACAGAAAAAAATTAGAAAATACATCAAAACATCTAAAAGCAAAGAAAATAAGAAGGAAAAGGTTCTACTTTATAGAGTTTGATCCCTTATATCTTGATCGGATTCCCTACATCAGTGATCAAATTATACCTCTCACCTCTAGTCCCCAATGAGAAAGGGGAAGGGGATGAATCTGTAATGATTTTTTATATTTTTTGGTAAATAAACCAATGTTTCTTTTAAGATCTAGATCCAATCACTTTAATCACACACTTAACAAATATGAAATATTTATAATAAAATAAAATCAAAATGGATTTCAAAATATATGGTCACAATAGGGTTACCAAATACGTCAAGGATTAAGTTTTGTTATTGAAAAACCTTGATATGTTTTGATATATTTCTCTTTAAACAAATTATTTCATTAATATCATTATTTAAATTCAACATTGAGTTTAAAAAAACTGTGTTGTACTATGTATATATTATTATTGAAATGTGACAATTATAACCTAGCCATTAAAATGTAAGGTATGAATATGAGTAATAAAAATATGATATATAGGAATAATGTTCCTACTTTATATAAATGTATTGATAAATTCTTAGAAAATAATTAGTCAGTTTTCTGTAGAGCCATTTAAGGTTTCAAAAATATCTTTTTCTTAAAATAATGGTTCTTATTTTTTTATAAGAAAATATTATAAAAAATTTATACAACTTTTAGAAATAGTATTTCAAAAAAATTATAATTTTTTTGAAATCATAATAATAAAATTATCCTATGGTGAAAATTTGGGAGTTTCTTCAAAGATTTAATTTTAAGTGAATAGTGAAAATACCAATTTTTTAAGAGTCATTTATCTTCACTAAATCAAGAAATATAGATGACCCATTATGTTTAAAATATAATCTTAAAATAAAATAACACATATTTAATTAATTTTAATATAATTAATTACTATGAATCAACATTATACATGGCTTTTTCTATTATTTCAATTTTACTGATAAAAAATTTATTTTTCATAAAAAATCACTCTATTTTACAAAATTTATATGAAAAATAATTTCTTGAAATTATATAAATTTGATCTAGAAAAATGGATTCCATAATTTGAATCATTATTTATAAATTTGGTAAATATTTCTTTTATAGTTTTATATAATTTGAATTGTTTCTGTTGAAAATATTTGTCACCTCAGTAAGGGAAAATGAGTAAAACAATGATTGAACAATCAGATAAGGCCAACACTAATACACCTTCCTTTATCCTACGTATGAGTGTAGTTATTAAATTATCATCCATTTTTGTAAAATATGGGAAAAAAATCCATTTATATTTTGTTAAGAACATTATATTATTTTAAGTAATGATTAAATCAAAATTTGTCACTTTATTTGTTTTAAAAAGTCTAATATTTTTTCATTAGGTTAAAAAGAGTTTATTTTCGGTTATAAATTTTTATTTAAATTTTTGAATTAATTTATTATCATGTTAATTTATTTTTAGGTTTTACTGATGTAATAATTACAATAAATGCTTATGCATTTTTGACACATTATTTTTCACTATAATAGAAAAATAAAATAAATTATTTTAAAAATATTTAATATAATAAAATATGGATTAATTAATGAGTTACATGATTTTTTTTGAAAATATATTATAGTAGTTATGTTTAAAAAGTATAGATTAAAATTACATTTCAATATTGATTTCTTTGAAGTCATATATAGTGAACAGTCATAAAAATGACTTTAATGAAATATTACGTTAAATAATATTTTATTAAATGATTTAAAATTAAAAAAATATTATATTTGGCCATGTGAATGGAAAATGTCTAAGAATATCAAATATTCTCCACTTATGGGTCATTTTTCCCATTATAATAAAATTATTGATCGTTAAAGAGTAAAAATATTATAACATAGAAATTGTTAGAATGGTTAATGAGGGGGGTTAAGCTATGAGATAAGGGTTAAAAATCACCGAAAAATGTCTCAATATTATTGGTTTTTCTAATTTTCCTTGTAATATCATTTAATTATTTCAATATTGATCCACATGAAATTGGAAATTAATTTATATTAATGTCATACTTTAAGTAATTCCAAGGGATCCAGTCCCCACTCATATAAAAGGGCACATCCTCTCCTCCATTTTACACAATGTTGGATCACTATAGCTCAACCAATACCACACCAAATTTCAACCTATATTCATTCCCCAAATCCTAAATTTTAATGTATTTAAAAAATACCGTCCTTTAAAGGTTTAATTGTTATGTTAAGTTTATTTCTCAATAAAGAGAAGATTGTAGTTCTTATAAAGAAAGTGAGACTTGAGGTACGAGATTCATGAGTCAATCTCATTTTAGTCAAGTTTATTAATAATTTAATTTATATCGAGTGAAATTAAATAATATTTTTCTGGTAGTGTTTTTCATTAACATCTCCTATGTTTAATAATGGAAATCTCACTTTCCTCTCTTTAAGTACTCAAGAGACCAGATGAATTATTTAAAACAAAATTGAATATTTTTTACCTTTAAGTGGGGAATATTATTCTTACATGTCTGTGTATTATTGAAAATATTTCTATAATGTTCTTAATAATATTTTATGATTGTTTAAATTTCATTTTACCCCTGTTTTACATTCTTTAAAAATGTTTTAAAAGAATATTCCTGTCATTTTCTAAATGTGACACTTCTGTTTTTTTACTAAAACTTTGAAAGGGGTATTTGATTTATCATACATGATATCAACATAATTTTTCTCCATCAAGTCTATGCAGTATATTGAAGACTAATTTATATCTTTTCATAGTTCTTTTGAAATATAATAGATTCCCTAATATTTTTGGAAATTTTTAGATTTCAAATAACTAATCTAAAAGTGAAAAAGTAATTTTTCTCAAGATATATTATAGTGTTATTTTGATGAAATTATTTATCTATTATAAAATCCTTTGATGTTACATATGATTCACTATGGATATGAATCTTTGATACCATTGATCTTATTTACCTGTATAGTTAATGGTTATGATGATGTAATATTGATCAAACCATTTTTCTATTCCATAAAGTATGTTATGATTCAATGATGAATGTTTTCAATATATTGTGGAATACATATGAATAGATTATTAATATGTAGTGGGTTGTAAAATAAGTATATATCCCTATAATGAATTGGGTAAATGATAATGTATTATGGTGTCAAAGGGAACAGAAGAAATAATCCCAAGCCCCAAATAGGGTACACATGGTGTTATCCCAAACCTGAAAAAGGGTATACATGACATCATTCCAAGACCACAATAGGATACAAGGTAGGTGATCCCAAGAATAACGGAGGGTATAAATGAGTTTATCCCCATCCTGATGTTGGTAAATTGGTGTATTTTACAATCCTATCACGTGATGAGTGTTGTGGAGAGTATCCTTAACATAAAATTTCTATGATTATGGTTATGAAACACTTTATACCACACTATTATGACATGATATTATGCCAATAATATCATGACCTACCCCACCATGAACCACTTGGATGATGGTGAGATGATATTGTCACCCAATACTACCTCAAATAGGATATGCGATGGATACCAGCATCAATTATGAATGTCAACCAGATGGGATGTTATTTTCGAATGTAAATTTATACACACAAACATATCCACACACTAATATAATGAAAAAAAATACTCAAATGACACTGAAAATTAATCTGTAACACCAATCCCTCATCAAGGTACCCAAAGAGGGAAAAATTAACAATGGTTAAATATAATCCCACCAACAGTAAAAAGGATTCTGAAAAACAAACCAATGGCGACAACTATCATGATTCAAGAACTAAGAACTATCTATGGCCATTATAGAACAACTACGATTTACCTACTGTAGGTTCTCCAAAGACTTTATCAAAAAGACTATCAAATGAAAAATAAATGAAATATATGGGAAGATCCCATTCATGGGTGTGTATAAACATACCCAGTAGAAAACCCCAAAATCACCAAACCTAAAAAATCAAAGAGTGGGTCAACTCTAAACAATAAATACAAGGGAATAAAAAAGACAAACTATATATCATCAAAGCTAAAAACCAAGTCTCGTGGCGAGGTGACACCCTTACTTTACTCTCCTTGGATTATACAAGAGGATCTATGAAGAAATATATCCATGATAACTCACTCGTCAGGTCAAATTATAGTGATGGTATTCATCCGAGACGACCTAATCATCAAGAATTTCCATGAATGAGTACAAAGGAAAACTGAGAGGGATCATTTTACATTCTAACTTCAAAAGAATATAACTTAATAGAATATAAAATATGTCTATAAATATATATGGGACCATTCCCAAGTCCTATGGGGGATATATAACACTATATAGATTAACCATATATGAAAGTAACCACACACTTGAGATGTTATAAGAGGGATACCTAAACAAAGAGAGGGTGGACTGATAGCATGTCACACCACAAGCCTCATAGAGGGAAACCTACATATATATAGAACTAACCAATTGTTGGGATCTCTAATCCTATTCCCAATTGGGGAAACCGCATTTTACCCTTTATGGTTGGACTATAGGAACACACTCACAATGAAATGATTTGAGGGAACACACCTAAGCTCACACATAATATTTTACTAAAAGAATAAAGGCTCCAATCCACCATAATCAATGTAAACACTGATTCCCATGTAATACATGATGGGACCACTAGGGTTCAGGGTGTGTTGAGATTAGTATAACACTCGATCAGTTAAATTGGTCCAATATTTTGTACTTCATGAAGTATACGTTGATTACTCTATAAATCTACTAATGTGTAAAGGAAATGATGAAACTTTGTGTGTTCCATCGTACCAAGACCTTATATTATCCAAAGTACATAGGGCATTCCCCCATCACACATGGAATATGGGGCCACATAGCCTCATTGAAATCTATTCATTGTACACCAAATGATGTACCCCTAGTGGTCACATATCGTATGGCATACCCACAAGACATGTGATTTTTAACTCAATAGATAAACCCTAGAAACTACATAGAGGTTATTATAGAAATTATATTCTCCCAAACTACTCACCATATACATCAATATTTTAGAGAAATTATAGACTTCCCATGCATGTTCAGCTACACGATCACTACCTTCGATACATCAAAAATTTATAGATATAAATCCTCATATATGATTCCATTGGGCCTTCAATATCGACTGTGGAAAGATTTAGACCACTCAATGTTCAGAAAACACATTCTACTTCCATCCTAAAGCACCCACATAGTATAAATATTTGGAATCCATCATCCATAGAAATGGAATATCCCCATAATTAGAGGTGATATAATTTTAGCCTCCCTTTTCACTAAAACCCCCATCGTCAGATCATTGGAAATAACTTCTCAATCCGACTCACAGATCTAGCTTCACTCAAACTATCATCGGATTCCAGTTTCCACTTCCAAGCCATCTATATTCTTCTAAAACCCAAAAATAAACCCATGAGAATGATTTTTAAGCTAACTAATGTATTTCCAATGATTGGTCCTCCTTGCAATCATTGAATCATCATCCAACTGAAATACCATTGAAAAATGTCCAATAATAGAGGAAGAAATGGACATAATAGAAAATTTTCTATGACTGATGGTCACCTTCATTTTACCTTTATCATTATATTATAATAAATGTGGTTAATAATTTAATAAATAATCATTAGTGAGAAATATATCTAAAATTCCTATGTATAGGAAGAAAAATAAATCATTGGTTAAACCAATGAAGAATGTTCAATGAATTAATTAAAAAGGAATTGATTTCTATTTTTCTCAAACTATGAATGGGATTTAAACCAAAAAATCAATTTTCCTGCCTTTGGATTAGATTTATCAATGTTGAAGAAAAAATATTCCTTGTTTTTTTAAGTCCGCCATGTTTTTCTTTGGCTCTACAAAACGCTATGTTCATTCTTTGATGTTCCTCAATCTAGAGATCTCCTATAATTGTTCTCCCCAATAGATCACCATCTATCCCCACAATACCTCAAGGGATATGTAGCTAACCCTATTGAATACAATAAATAAGGGTTTATAAATTGGAATTAGGGATTTGATATTAAATGAAATAAAAATTAATAAATAAATATGACCATTTTAACCTACCCATGATAGAACTCCATCAATGTTCCCAACACTAAATAAATTATTTCGCACATAGGGTAAAACCCATGCCGCATAATTTAATTTAGTATCAATTTCTAATCTGAAGACTATTCCGGTGTTATTTAACTGTTACTAAAAACTACATGTGTGTGGTATATTATATTTCATATTTTTAATATATCAACACTGAGGATCCATGAGACCCAAAATCCTTCACCGAATATATACCTTACTCTAAAAATATTATCTAGAATATTGAAATGGGTAAAAAATAAATTTTAGAATCATAAAATCCTCCTTACCTTGAAGTATTAATATCAAGAAAAGCGAAAACATACTTAGAAAAGTTAAGATACAAAACTTACATCTGGATCTCCCACTCCCCAGAGTATTCCTAGAGGTTCCTATGCTACTAAGAAACACACATCCAAAGGAAATGCATTCTCATGAAGTTTCACAATACTGATTATGAAATTATTTAGGGAACCTTGAAAAGTAATCTCCATCATTAATTTCCAACTCACCCCAGTTGACAACATGAAATAGGTCACACACATATCTCCTCAGTTTCGACACATGAAAAACATCATGCGACCAATCTAACCATGATGGTAGGGCTAAGAGGTAATCCACCATGCTATCCTTACACAGTATATGGAAAGGTAAAAAGAATCATAGGGATTACATTCCAACCTAACCAAATATCTAAAAGCCTCACTGAGGTGAGAAAATAATAACTTATGGAAACTTCATCAAACATCAAAGGCCTACATCGTTGGTCTACATCAGAATCGTAACAAATCAAGGAAGTCCAAATATACCTCAATATGAACTTCTACTTCACTTTCATCACTCTCACCTACTTTGGGCCCATAAATATTGTTTTATTAGCTCTTACCAATACAATAATGACGTATAGGGTATCTCATACATGGACCTGAATGGTGATACATAGATGATGGAGTGGTAAATGTTGTCATCCACAAACTCTGTCAATGTTATATGATCCTACCAGTTATCTCTAAAATAAGCATGAAAACCTATAGCATTTTCTCTATACCTTAATGGTAAAATTTTTCTATGATTTTATCTGGGTGTAGAAACTCCATGATCAATAGAAATTGAATACAAATGTATCTAATTACCTTCTCCATAATCATGATAAGAAGTGAGAATCATTTCCAAATATTGTCATTGAGAAATGTCAATGAATATAGACTATATCCTGCACACATATGCATCCCAAATTCCCCACTGAACTATATACATTGATGGTTATGAAGTGTGATGACTTAGATATGTTACCCAAATAGGATTCTAAAATCACTGATAGGGGGAGGGGATGAATTATTGATATCTTTTTCTTTTAAGTTTTTATAGTTATGCAACAACCTTCACATTATACTAACGATTTATTTACACACTAAAATAATTAAATCACATATCCAAAAGAACATAAGAATTTACAAGGTTCACATATTAACAAGATTAGATAGTCCCTGGTATGGTTCATAAATAATCCAATTCCACTCAATACACTAAAAAATAGTCATTTTGTGTTTAATTAAATGAGTATGTCATTCCCTTACACTCTGGTAGTACTTTTTTTAACACAAAAGTGAATTGGCATCAAGTAGAACAAAATAATGGAATACAATATGTTATAAAAATAAAGTTACAATGATTCCTGATCAACATTCCAAAATATGATATTTCAAATAAATATCTCCTGTACCGAGAATATGGAAAGAACATTCTGGACTTTGAAATGATTTCCCAATCTGATTTTCTAGACTAATTTCCCAGTCGGATTTCCTACTCAAAATTTTTAATATAAAAATATTACTCTATTAGAATATCACTGAAACAATTCTAAACCACATATAATATTAATGTGAATATACAAGTCTTATCCCCATTTACTATATCCAATTATTATTTTTTGTGTCAAATTTCGATGTTCGATTTATTAGTCCAATTTTTGAAAACACTGAATACAATTTCTTTCTATTTTTCTTATATATAACTAACATTATCAACAAAAGAAAATCCAAAAACATCTACTTGCTATAATTTCAAGGCGTATCTCTCCACTCATGTTAGAAATGAAAGTTCTATAATACACAAATTAATATCTTGCTTTTATAGTCTAAGAAAAATGGTTTATATGGGATTTTGAAAAGGATTCACACCTAACCAAATTTTCCAAATCATAAAATTTCTTTAAATATCAGATATTTATTTAACTATTTCATTGATATTAAATCCATCTAATTATTGATTCATCTCTGAGTCATTCAAATTCCCTTGAAATCTAGATCTTTCATTGGCTTTAACACCATTTATACTTTTCAATAAACTCTAGTATAGAATTGATTCTCCATTATGATATATTTCACTCTCATTATCCATTAAAATTTCTATCATTTTGATTCTCCATTCCCATTTCTGGAATTATGATTCTCCATTCTGATTTTTATCATTCAGATTATCCATTTCAATTTTTATTATTATGATTCTCCAATCTGATTTCAATCATTTATATTATCCATTATTATTTTTTCTATTCTGATTTTTCATTTTCATTTCTATCATTCCAATTATACATTCCAATTTATGCCATAACGATTCTCTATTAATATTTTCATCATTCTAATTATCCATTCCAATTTTTGGCGTTCTGATTATCCATTCTAATTTCATAAACAATTAATGCATTCAATCAATTATGAATACAGTGATATCACACTAATGATATTTGAGTAAAAATATTTGACTTCACAAATTCCCTTCTCCTACAAGCATCAGCTTGTATGTTTGAAATCATTCATGAAATTGATTAAATTGAAAATTAGCATAGTATAATCTCACTTTATAAGGAAATCATTATAACATCCCTTTCTTATATTAATATATTTCTTTCCCATAATACATGACTAAAATTTTCATGAATACAATTGGAATCTTCATCACTCCTTTTGTTTTAGAAAACATCTTCTCATATTGATGGACATTCATATTAATTATGATTCTATGTTTCCAAATCTGATTTATGAATCTGATTTTCTGAATATAATGAACAATCCAATGGTCAACATTTATAAAGTTAATTTATTTATCTTCTTGATCAGTAAATGAAAAAAAAAATTATAAAAAAAATTTCATAATTCAAAAAACCTTTTCCTGAAACATGGTCCCAACAATATATCCATTTTGATTCTGTTATTATCAAAGAATCTTAAATCACTAAACTATGTGACCTCTTGTTGTGGATTTATAATCTAAAATTTTAATTCTTATTTATCCAACTCATTTCAAAAAACCATAATTATTTATAGTAAAACCATTCCATACAAAATTAGTGACTCATGAAACTTTCTCAACCATTATTCCTTGGATTTCTTCCCCAAATTTTCATCCTCAACTTTCTTCTTCAAATTTTTTCTTTATCTTTTATTTTATATCTTTCCTCCCCAAAATTCTTCCTTAAATATTCATCAAATCATTCACTTTCCCTGAATAAAAAAGTTTTGTTTCTTATAACCACAACTACAATTTTTATAATTTCTCACACACATACATGATGCATTTACAGTTTACCCACAACTCCACCTATATGAATGATTTCATAAGGATAGATTTATGAAAAAGTTCTATCCCTTGGAAAAAATATCCATTTATTTGATGAGAGATGGGAAAAACACATTCCAAAAACTTGATGAGAAATATGATAGATTGCATGTTCAACCTCAATTTATAAAAAGGTCCCTCTGGTAAAGGTTTTGTAAATATGTCAGCAACTTATTCTATTATAGGAATACAATATAGCTTCAATTCATTCTTCTCCAAATCTTTTTTGATGAAATGATTTTGGATATCAATATGTTTTCAATGGGAACGTAATAAAATATTATTGGTAAGGTTTGTTGCAATTTTATTATCACAAGCAAAGATAAATGGTAACTATATTTCAATAAGTAATTCATCCAACTGGGTCTTCTTCAACACATGTTGTATACTAGCTTGATGGTAACCAATGTACTCTGTTTTAGTCATTCTAAGAGTTATTGAATTTTGACTATTTTTATACCAACTAGCACAAATTTTCCCCAAAATGAAAAATCCACCTGATGTGGATCTTCTATCATCCATAATCTATAACCAATAAAAATCTGAATCCCCAAACAATTCAATACTCTATGAGATTTCATACCTGATACCAAAAGTTTTTGCGCATTTTATATATCACATATTACGTTCTAAAAGAATAAAATGTGTTTCTTTTGGAGAAATCTAAAATCTATATCATAATGTAACAACACAAACAATGTCGATTGTTGAGGTAGTCTAATTTAACATACTAATGATCAACTTTTGGAATTCATTAGGATCAACTTTCTTGGTGTCTCCATATTTACTTAACTCATTTCCTACTGAAATATGAATGGAAAGTATTTTCAAATTTTCCCTATCAAACATCTTATAAATTTCCTTGGCATGATTTTCTTGAGAAAAAATGTGTTTCTTATTTCATATGATTTTAAACCCAAGAAATTATTTCATTTTTCCTAGTACATAAATTTTAGAAAACATTTTCTTTTTTTTTTGAAAATCACTCAGATGTTATTTCATAATTACCATCAAAGATAATGTCATAAAAATAAAAAAATATGATAATGGAAATCTCATTAATTTCATTAAAGTTAATATTTTCATCAAATATTCCAATCTTAAAAATCATCTTTCTTAATAATGTTTCCAATTTTATGTACCATTCCCTCAGAGCGTATTTTTTCACATAAAAGGATTTCTCCAAATATAAAAAAATATCTCTCATCTTCCCCAAAGAAATATATGCAAGGTTAATAAATATAAACTTCTTTATGAACATCACCTTTCAAAAATTAATATTTAACATCCATTTGAAAATAAATTAACCACATTGTGTAGTAATAGTAAAATTGATTATAATATTTTTTTAATATTTCTATCGTATCAATGGTTTCATCCTCGTCAACAAATTCCATTATTGAATACCCTTTGAAAAAACGTATTTCCTTGTTACTTATCTCTTCACCATCTTCATTCATCTAATTCTGGAAAAATCTATTTATACCAATAATGTTTTTAATATCTATCTTAGGTAAGAGTTCCAAGGTATGATTCCTCTAAATCTGTTCATGTTCTTCATTTATGGATTGAACCAATTCTTGATTCTTAAGGGATTCATCAGCGTCTTTTAGTTACACTTTTGAATACAATTAAGTGTGTGTAATGGAATTATATGTTCGTATTGTTTGAAATTTGTGGTGTTGATCATTAATAATGTTCTGAGCTTCCACTTCTTTCCTCAACATAGGATTATAATTTTGATTCTCTTCCTCATAAATAGAAATAGCCTAGTTTAATTCTTTTTATTAGGTAGGATTAAAATTTCCTTTATCTTTATCAGTATTGTTGAGAAAAATATATTTATCCTAATTAACATCATTATGTACATGAGTCTATTTATCTTACTCATCCTTTTTAGTAACTTTGACATCACAAGAATAAAAAATTATTCCTATTTCATTGTTGAAAAATATGTATCTTATTCTTTCTTGATCTTATCCAATAAAAAATCTATGTTCCCCTTTTTATTCAATCATTCCCACATTTCCACATTTCTTCTTTATAATGCATGCACTCCCAAAAACTCTTATGTTTTTCAAACATCATGTTTTTCCATAAAACATTTCATAATGATTCAAATATGAATTTATCTTATAGAATCATCAGTTTTGTATATACACAATTGTACTCATGGTTTGCCTCTAATACTAATGAGAATGACCGTCACTACTGGAAAATGGACGTATCCCCACCGTTTTACCCAAAACTGTGGGGATAGACCCCCCCTATACCCCCTGTTTTGGAAAACCGTGGGTATAGGTGTATTTTCAGGACCTATACCCACGGTTTTCCAAAACCGTGGGTATAGGGGGGTCTATCCCCAATGTTTTGGAAAACCGTGGGGATAAGTCTTAAAATGTCACCTATACCCACGGTTTCCCTAAACCGTGTGTATAGGGGTACATATCCTCACGGTTTTCCCCAAAACTGTGGGGATAGGTCTGGTCTAAAATACATATACCCATGGTTATGAAAAACCGTGGGTATAGGTCACTTTTCTGTGCGCGTGAAATTTTTTTTCCCCACGGGAAGGAATTGTTTTTTGGTGGGAACCCTATACTCACGGTTCTTCCCTCTATACCCATGGTTTTTAACTATATTTAACTATATATATATATATGTGAAGTTAGGGTAGTGGTTAGACGCGGTGTTTGCAGCGAAGAGGTTGTGGGATCGAAACTCAGCGCCTACATTATTTTAGGACCTATACACATGGTTTTGAAACCGTGGGTAAATGCCATTGACACCGTGGAAATTGGATATGTTTCAGTGACACAGTGGCAGGACACCTATACCCACGGTTTTGGAAAACTGTGGGTATAGGCTGGGGACCTATACCGACGCCGTTCTAGCCCCGGTTTTGGTGGCTATACCCATGGTTTTGAACAGTGGGTATAGGCCTTTTTCCAGTAGTGCATGTTCATGTAACATATCGCTCTTCATTTCCACAAGGCTTCAATTAATTCATTCAGTAACACCATTTTTCTGATGTGTGTATGTTTAATTAAACACATGCTGAATTACATTCATCTTAAGATAACATTAAAATTATTCTTTATTAGACTCACCACCATTACCATTTTTCATGTTCTTCATGAAACACTCACATTTTTTCTCATCTTTCCTCCATAAACATCTGAACTTTTTTAGAGTATCTAGATTTTGTTCTATATACATAATGTAATTAATGTGAGTAAATTCATCAATGAAACACATGTAGTACTTATCTTCATTATTTTATTCTTTACTAATTGGCCCAAAAATATCAAAATGAATAAGTTAATATAGTTTCATTGAAAAAATTCATCATTATTACGAAGAGAATTTGTAATCATTCCTCTCCAAAAATAGTGAAACAACAATCTCTTATTCTTGACATTTGAGGAATATCTCTACAATTATCTCATTCGGATAGCTGAATCATTTTTCTTTGAAACATTTGTCACAATCTTTTATGCCACAACTAATTTTATTCCACTATACCCAAGTAATAAGAGTTTTTAATTTCACCAACTTGAATTATGTTTCCTTTTATATTTTGGCCTCTTGTAACTATTTTTCAATGTTCCACAATATTATAAAAAAACCATCTTTTTCAGGATAGTTTTCTTACCCTCATAATAATGGTTTGAAACACTCATCTGGTAATCTTTTAGAACCTCAAAAGACAATGTTTTCTGGTATTTTATCTTTTCATTCCCTATGATGGATGATCCAACAACTTTGATTCTCATAGATTCATCATTTACAAATGTCCTCTTTTCTTCTATGATGTTTTTCAAAATATTCAACAACATTCATTCTCCATGGATGTGATAAAGACACCCACTATCAAGAATCCAAATTTATCATCCTTTTATATATTTCAAAGTGTTTTCAACAACATGATATTTTTCTGCACCCTTTATTTCTTCACCTTCGGCTTCTGAGAATTATTTAGAAACGTTTTTTTGATATTAAAAAACTACAAATACATTATAAATATATCTTTGTTGTTCAAAACATTCAAAAATCATTTCCTGGGGTTAGAAAATATTCTCAAATTGCACACCAATGTTCTTATGTTTCTTCAAAACACCCCTCTCAATCATGTTATTTTGAGGGGATTAACTCCCCTTCAAACCTTTACATCCACAACGTATGTAACAATAGTTATATAGTTGGATAAACCAACACCTATTTTATGTATGTCCAAATCCATGACTATACTAATTGTATGTTTTGAAATAGTATTTTACATTGAATGTTTTGTAATGACTAGTGTTGTGAGTTTGTTTCTCAACAACCTTCTAAACAATTTTTTTTCCACCAACCTTTTTTTTCAAATAAAACATTCTTATTCATCTTGATTTTCTTGACAGATTAATTGGAACCATAAGTAAACAAACTTTTTCCATAATCATTAGGTTTAGAATCATTTTCACACTCATAGTTTTCAGGAACATCTAATTTTTCACCTTTTTAACATCCACCACATATATAACCTTCCCACCATTCTTCGCTTTAAAAAAATTTTCATCCTTTCCTTCAAGAACAACATTAAATTATTTCTCAAACATTGTTAGTTAATTTTGATCCTTCTCTAGTTCCTCCTTATAGGAACCTTCAACAACTTCAGAGATAGGGTTTTTAAATTTTATTCTTCTCTGCTCACCTTTAGAATGTTTTTTTTGGAAAAGTTACAATTATTCTTATTTTTCTATCAACATTACTTTAAGATGTTAATTACAAATCTTTCCATTCCCAAGATATTTCTTCAAATCAACAAACATTTTTAAAATATTAGGAAAACCTTATTTATTGTTTATTAACGAACTATCATTTATCATATTTATTAATTCCTTTTAATGTTTTGAAATATTTCTTAGACATTAATTCAACACTTCTTTCAAATGAAATTCATGTTGACTTTCTTATTCTTCAAAACAAATACTCATGAAATGTTAATTATTCACTGTTACAATAAAAGTATTATATCCCTCTTTTATCATAAATATATTTTTTATATTCAACTTCAATATCTTATTCTTCTTAATCTTCGTAAAAAAGCTTATTCTTATATATTTGAAGAAGTTTTTATCTTTCCCACTTGGAAAAGATTTATCCTTGTCACCCTATTTCTTCCACAGCCTTATTTATTCTTCATCACATTCCAATTATTTATTTATTTGAGGACAATTAGACCCAAAGTACACAATGACTCAACATCGAAAACACTTCAATGGAAGTTTCCCTTTATATTTACCTGTACCTCATCGAAATTTTTTAGAAATCTGGGATAAAAATTCCTTAATGTTTTTACATACCTCAGTTTTCGAGTGAGAATCAGAAACATCATCTTCCTTACAACCTTTTATACTCTTCTTTCATGTCATATTCGAGAGACATTTCTCAATGATTTTTTTTACCTTTATAAAATTTTCCTTTATAATTTCATAAGTAATTTGTGTACTATAAAGATCTTCTAGAGGGAGTGTTTTTGGATCTATGTCTTCTAATAATGAAACATTAGCATCATAATTTTCATGGAATATTCATAATATATTTTTAACAATAGTAGAGTCTTAAAACTTTTCACCAAGACATTTCATTGTCATGAAATTGTCATTAATCATGGTAATGAAGTCCCCAATAGATTCAAACTCATCCATTTTTAGATCTTCATACTTCAGCCTCTATATTTTAATCATTTACCTGTTATATTTTGTATTGCCTCCATAAATGTTTTTCAACTTATCCCATACAATTTTGGGATTGGAAACACATTTTACTCTTAAAAACACACTTTCATAAACTTATGAGAGTAATGAATTTTCTTCTCTTCCACCATTCTCAAGAGTCTTATTAACTGTGGGAGTTTGAGGAACCTTTTCATCAATATGAGGAAATCCTTCTATTGAAAGTTTAGAAAAATCATACCCAAGGGACATATGATAAGGAATCATTCTATATTTATAGATATAGTGGTTTGTACCATCAATGATTGGTATCCACATATTTTTCACACCATTAAAATTCTCTATAAAAAATTCTCTATCAATAACATCAGCGAAGATTAAATGATGGGGCCCTAATATCTGATATGAATTGACATTACCCAAATACGATTTAAGTACCACTAAGATGGGGAGCTGTGAATCACTGATATCTTTTTTATCTTTCATTACCTATGAAACAACACTCACCTACTATTAATGATTTCTTTCATTTCTAAAAAGAAAACAATCACACATCAATATGAATAAAACAGTTTATAAGTTTCACCACTCAAAAATAGTTGATACTCTTTGATATGATTTGAAAACAATCCAATACCTAATAATATACAAGAAACGAGCCTCATTTTTTAGAATACAATATGTAGTAAACCCCCTTACACTCATGTTGAACTTTTTTCAACACAAAACTGTATGTTCTTCAACTCTCTTGAACATATGGAATATTGTTTTTGTAAAAATAAAGTTAATATGATTCTTGATCAAATTTCACAAAATAAGATCATTCAAAACAATCATTGACTTTCTTTCTCAAAATATGGCATGAAATTTATGGACTTTGTAATGATCTCCATATCTGATTTTCCATTGTCATTTCTAAGTTAAATTTCTTAGTCAGATTTTTCAATATGGAGATATTGAGCTATTAGAACAGTAATGAAACAATTATGAACCACTTCTAATTTGAGTTTGGAAATTCCAATACAAGTCCTTAGTCTGATTTCAATGTCTAATTTCCTAGATATATTTATGAGTAAAAATTTCAAAATCATGGAATACAATTTACTTATCTTCTTCTTATATATGGCTAACATCTTCAAAAAAACAAAATCAAAAAATTTATTCTTGTTATATTTCATAGATTTTATCTACTCTTATATGATAAATGCATGTTTCAGAGTAAAAAATATTATTATCCTCATTTTATAGTCACACAAAAAATTTTAATCGGGATTCTGACAAGGTTTCATGCTTTAAAAAAATTATTGAATCTTCAAATTTCCTTAAATATTTGATCATTAATTGAAAATTAGAGGACCTTTAAATCCATTAAATGATGGTTATATCATTTAATCATTAAAATTACCTTGAAATTGTGATATCTTTTTGACTTCATCACCCTTTATACATTTTAACCAACTCTAGTTAGATTACAATTATCCATTCCAATTTCATTCATTCCGATTATCAATTATGATTTCTATCATTTCGATTCTCAATTGAAAGTTCTCCCACTCTAATTATCTGTTAGTATTTTTGTCATTCTGATTCTTCATTCCAGTTTCAATCATTTTGATTCTATATTCATATTTCTTCTATTAGGATTCTCCATTACAATTTATCTCATTTTGATTCTCCATTATGATTTCTATCGTTCTGAATCTCCATTCGGATTTATTCTAATCTAATTATCTATTCTAAATTACATCAACATGATTCTCTAGTTTGATTTCTTCCATTCTAATTATTCATTCATGTTTCTTAAAGACATCTATCCTTTAAACAATTTTGAATATAGTGATCTTATTCCAATGATCATTGACTAAAAATCATTAACTTATTTAATTTCCTTCTCCCTCAGAAATCAGCTTGTAAGCATGAAATCCTTCATGAAATTGACTACCCTAAAGAATAGCATAGTATCATCTAACTTCTTATATAAATTATTGTCACTTCCCTATCTCCTAGTAACATCATTCATACCAATCAAACCAGAATAAAATTTGGATGAATATGATTAGACTAAATATATTGAATGTTACACCTCTCCTTTTCATTCAAAAAAATCATTTCATGTTGATAGAATTTCTTAAACATTGTGAGTCAAATTTGCAAAACCATATTTTTGAATCCAATTTTCAAAATAAGATGGTTAGCTTAATTTTAAAATTTTACAAAGTGAATTTATTTATATTATTTGAAAACAACATAAAACCCATTTGTAAACAAGAAATTTTTACTTCCAAAAACCTTCTAATGTTAACTTGGTCCCAATAGAAGATTCATTCTATGTTCACTCAGATGGTGTTGTGACCTCTCCAGATTGTTGATGTCCCATCATAATATAAGTAATTATACCACCCCATTTCCAATTCAGTTTGGGAACATCATCTGTCATTTTTTTGGTATATTAGGAATGATAATTAAACAAAAAAATACACTACAGTATCCTAGTCCAACTAACATGATAGAAAAATTACCTAGTATATCCTTACCTTTACTCGATATATAACTAAGGGAAAGCATGAAACCTCCTCAATACGTCCTCCTGCTATATGAATGGATTTATTATCTACCTACAAAAAGAGTGAAATTCTCCCCAACATCAAAAAATCCATTAGGAAAAAGTATATTGGATATCTTGTAACATAGGATATTTCTATCTATATCACAAAGTTTTGGATCTATAATAATCTTAACAAGAATATGGGTGAAAACCATTTAGTGGAGGCACACTACACAATCTTAGTATTTAAGGCACATCTATAAAGATGTAAAATTCTCAATCACCTTTATCAAAAAATATAAAATGGAAAACATCATTGTGAGAATCCGCTACCATGAAAAATTATTTGGTGGCTCCCAAGAACGCACCGGATCAAACATTGATGGGTATAGTATCACCACCATGTATATGAATAAGTATTCTAAGAAGTGGAACTCCCAAATAAATATATAACACTTTGATATATTCCTATTCGGATGGAACTCTCAATGATTTTTCATATTAATCCACAATTGTCTTCTATGCTCCCCCTCTTATAACAAGTACACAAGAGAACCATCAATGAATAATACTAACAACCAATCTAAGAAAGGTTTGAATATTGGGTCCATAAGTCTCAAAAACACCATTGGATCTTCCACCATGTAGAAATTGTTCCCCAATAATTCAATGTAATCATAGATGCTCTAGAAAGCTACATTTCATATATTCTCCTCTTAAACACGATAGTAGTGATATATTTTCATGAGGATTGACATTGAGAACCATTTCTCCCTTAAACACGTGATGATGAATTCATTTCTTATCAGGTGTGGACACTTATCCCTAACAGTCACCTAATTCAAGAAACCCTAACCCATCAATAAACATCTCACATATTATTTATTAGGGAATAACATTGGGTCTTTCATGGGAGTACACTATGTCTAACAAAGCCCCCTCACCCACTCTACAACAACACCATCTACACTCAGAGCTCTATAAGGTCATATGATATGTGGACATAGATTTCAAGAAATCCCTAGGTGTGGGTCTAAATAGAGGTTAATATTTATATAAGGACATAATCATGTTACATCCTTATAGAAGAAACCCTTTTATTACTCCAATAACATGGGAAACTAAACTATCCTAACATCAACTACTCCAATGGTAATACTATCTAAATCATGGGGAATTAGTTGGAACATCTATTATATGTTCCCAATATGCCTTTATGGGGATCCCTTCATTCCAGAAAATAAATGTTCCATCCACAAACTCATATATAATGAAACCCTCATTGATAATATCCTACCAGTCATGGATATTTCACAATTATTCCACACAAATAAAAACATCATAGGGCCCCATAACTACTATGGAAAGGTCCCTTCTAAGGTTCTCCACACCTGGAGTCACGAAAAACTATAGTCATATGAATGGGGTTATTGAAAATCCAATACTAGATCCACCAAACATAAGTGTTGATCTAAAAGGATCGAACTAAACCACTAACTCTCAAACGGGGGATGTGTTTAGGGAAATTTTGTGCAAAATTGTGTACTAAAACAATAGATGAAGCAAATAAGATATCAATTATAGCACGAAATGCACCATAATTTTCAAGGTCACAAGTCCCTACTACCTGAATTCATCCCCCCTCATTCCCACGGGTTCTCCACAACTAGTGATTTCCCCCAACACATTATCACCTCAAAAATGGTATAGAATAGAAAAATCCAATACACTCATCAACCACACCTTTACCCTATACCCATTGTGTGACATTGAAATTCCCAAACAACTTTAAATCACTTTATAAGAGAATATGACTCAGTGGGGGAAGATTCCTTCTTCATTATTTTCCTAAATCCCCATCACCATCACTTGAATAAGCACCCATTAATGTCCCACATCACATTGGATAATAATAACCACTAGTACCTGCATCAAGATGCGTCCTACCTATGAAGAAAACTTGTACCATTGTCTTTGGCCTATCTACTACCTCTCGAGGATGATTTTTGGCTCACCAAACAACCTATAAAATCTCTATCTCCAAAAAACACAAGGAATGCCCAACATGGGTTCATTTCATCAGGTACAACTAAAACCAACTTTTACTCAACTTGATTGGGAGAATCCACCTTACCATTGGAGGTGGTTCAACATGCTGATCAACATGTAGAGACATTATTTTTTGTGCACATAGAAGAACTTCCTCCTACATAGGTTCTTAGATTTAACCATCATTAATAATAAGAACATAATTGTGATCTTATTATATATTCATTACTGGATATCATCATGGAGGAATATGTAAATAACAATGATGCTCCATGGATAAAAGAGTATATCAGGTTAGCTAATAGAAAATGTTCATGGAAACCATAGTTCATTCTTAAATGGTGTATGTATCATAGTTTCCATTGTAACGTGTGCTTATATGGGATGATTCACAAGATTGTTATCAGAGCCTTGGTTAATGGATACATCCACTGATGCATCATCAATGGGTTCCCCATCCTGAGAGATGAACCTGAAATACTTTAACATTTAATTCAGAGTTCCCAAACCAATCCTCAAAGCTTGACTATCTCAAAAATATTGTCCTAATATGAACAACGCTAATACCATTTTTCATAACTTATCTTGTTGGGGACTACCTTGTTAGGTGTTATCTTATAATGACACCCCGATCCTTTCTCTAATAGGCTAGGAGATAACGACTAGCATTGAGCACGCATATCACAAGCATAGGAGGCTTTTTGATAATGTACCTAAAAACACACGCACATATTTATAAACTTGTATAACAAGAAAAAAGATATAAAATTAATAGTATAAATTTATTCGTGACAACTATCTCATATCAAAGTAAAATAAGAGAATGAAAAATAAAAAAATCTAACTACAAGCCCCCCAAAACTGCAAAATAACCCACCCTACTAAAAAAATATACTACGATCAAGATGATAATTCCTAGAAAAATGCATAATCCATCCAGCATAACTAGAAACCACATTATCTAGATCCTATAATTACATGATAAATAATATTATCATTTATATATTACAAGACATGTGTAAGAAAATCCCATATATTGGTTAATATAACCATATCAAGTATGAAACACCAAAATCACCAAATAGAAATCATCAATGATTGAGTAAACTCTAAATAAAAAATCCAAGGGAATAATAAATATAAACCTTATATTCAAAAATGAAGAAACCAAGTCTCAATGTAAGGTCATGACCTCACTTATATCCATTGATTATAGAAGAGGCACAAAGATTATATAATTCTATAATTACTCACTCATTGGGTCTCATTAAACTGATGGTAGTCATCTGAGAGGACATACTCGATAGGTCATTCAATGAAGAAACACCATGGAAAATAGAGAGGGATTTTTAAAACTACTGACTCGATCTGAATATAACTTACCAGAAGGAAACATGTGTTTATACATAGGTAAGGGATCATTACAAAGGATTATTTGGGATACATAACCCTATCAAGATTAATCCAATAGGAAGAGGATCACACAATATGTAAAAAGAATAATACTTGACTCATCCTTGGGAATAATTATAGGGGATAACACCCTGAGCCTCCTAGAGTAATACTTGACTCTATATGAATTTATCCTATAGAGTGGATTTCTCACCTTATGCCTAGGACAAGATACCTCATTCTACCCTTTTATGTATGGACTATTGGAATGAACCCACACTGAATCTATTTCAGGGGACTCACCCAAGCACACAATGAAGATGTTTGAAAAATAACATGGGCTCCAACCTACACTAGGATGAGTATGTGATCTTTACCATGTGGTACATGATGTGAATCTCTGAGTTTGGATCTACCCATGCCTTTCCATTTGAAACATCATGTATTTTTTCAAATATACAGCATGTCCACTAGGGTTCATGATGTGTATAGTTCAATACAACACTCAGTGTGTGTCATATTCCCATGCCTATGTGATTTATGAAGTACACAATGTGTACTATATAACTCACATAGTGTGTAACAGCTAGGGAAAATACTTGGAATGTCTAATAATCCCAATCCCTTATAGTTCATCAAGTACACTGCCTATTCCCCATTATAGGTGTTGTGTGTGGATTCATGGAATCCTAGGAATGTATTCACTATACACAACAAAATGTCTTGATGGGGGTCACACTGTGTGTTGGATTCCCATAGAGCAGTTGATATTTAACTCAACATATAATCTTTATCCACCTTATAGAGGTTATAACACAGCGTGTGATCTTATAAAATACATTCCATGAATATAAAAATTTCCTAGATATTCCACACTATTCTGAAATATTTTCCTATTCCACTTCTTTTATCAATGAAAACATAAATCACAACCATAAACCACCAAATATGAGTTTATCTGTCATTTAAATTCACTAGTGGAGCAATTTAAGCCGCTCAATGATAAAAAAATAATTATTTTTCCATTCCAATGTATCCACATTATCCAACTCATAGGAACACCACTATTGGGGCCAATATTGGATCACCATTATCATTAGTGGATGATATCTAACTACCTATTTCTAAGAAAAACCTGAAATCTTATTTCTAAAATTACATGTCCAATCCATCTCATAGATCCACCATCACCTAAAATATCATTAGATTTTAATTTTCATTTCCATGATTTCTCTATTCCTCCAAAACCCAAAACCTATCTCACGAACAATATCACTTGTTCTGAATAATCAATGCACAATGATCAGTTTTCTTGGGTACCATCGAATCATCAACTAATTGTGTGCTAAATAGGTGAAAAAAAGTAATATAGTGATGTGTATAGAGAGTGGCACCACATTATGAACCAACCCCTCTCAAATGTTTCAAATGCAAGGAGTATGGGTCTTATTCTAAACAGTGCTCTAATATGAAGGTAAATGGTGGTGATTGATGTCAGTAACCTCTTAATCCAAGTGATAAAGGGAAATATCAAATGATCATTACCAATGTTATGGGATATGATAATGATGTAGTGAAATTTACACATACCATCCACTATAGAACTACTAATTTCATGTTTATTTTTTTTTGGAAACTATTTTAAATTTAATTAATTTTCTAAGTGTTTCACAATACAACCCCATTGATTTGAGGTTATATTAGTAGAAAAAACTCCTAATGGTATGATCATCACATCTCAATTATTTAATATTTCTTAAATTTAATCTTATAGAAATATTCTTATAAAATTATTATTATTTAGCCTATATTATAATTTTATGTTATTTTTGGAATATATTGGTTTTCATTATACAAATCCCATATCAATTTCCATGAAAGGAAAGTCGTATTTTATATTCTAAATCATACTATAATAATCTATCATTGTGAGGATAGATATGAGCTTCTTTAGAGATTAGATATATTGTATGTATCTTGGTTCATTTTCAAAATTGGTATATATATCAGATGGTTGGGTATATAATCAATATTAAAGATATTTTTATTTTTAGGGATTTTGTTTGTGACTATACATAATATTTTATTTGTATTCCTCTGATTCATTATGTTTTGTTTTTAATAGAACACATCTCGGGTGTTACACCTACTTTAAAAACTGTATAAAAAGTTACATTGATCGAGTTGTTTGAATTGAAGTAGAAACTCCAATAGAATCTAGAAAAGGGATTCATTTCGCCAAGGGCATCACCAAGGGGTTTACCTGATCATATTTTTAAGAAAATAGTTTGACAAATAAAAAATTTCATTGTTTATTAGGCGTAGAATAAGATCACAATCAAGAAAATGTATCCATTACACAATATTTTTTATTTGTTCGAGAATTTATATGTATATCAACATTTTTATAGATGATATTATTATATATTTTCTGAAAAGTAAAGGGAATTTAGATCACATTAGGATGGTAATCAAGTCAATAAGAAAGGATAAAGTATGAAAATTTTACAAACTGTGATTTTTTTATATAAATATACATTTTTCGGTCATATAATCTCAATCAAGGTAATATTGATGGATCCATCAAAGATGGGAGTTTCTGAACAATTTTCCATACCAACCATCATGAATGTGATCCATAATTTTCATATTGTGGATGGATATTCTACAAAATTTATGAAGAATTTATTACTGCTATCTAATCCACTCACCATGTTCAGTTAGTAGTGAATCAATTTCTTTTATAAAGATGAATGTGACGAAATTTTCAAAGATATGAAATGTTGTTTGGGCAGTGAACTTGTTCTCACAATACCCTATAGTAGAGAAGGGTTTGTGATCTATAGTAATTAATTGAACTATGGACTGGAATTCACCCTCATGTAGAATGATATAGTGAAAACATTTTACTCATAAGGTTTATGATATAAATTACCCATCCAAATTTTTGGAGTTAGCTATGGTAGTTTTTGTATTAAATATATGGTGACATTGTCTTTACCGAAATATTAGTGATATATATACTGATAAAAAAATATTTAAAGTATATATTCACCAAATAATATCTATATATTCAAAATATAAGATGGTTTAAATTAAATACGAATTAATTCTTCTCATTACAATACCACCTTGTAATGGACAATAATGTGGTTAATGTTCTAAGTCAAAATAATCATGCTAGATTTTATATGATGAGGATAAAAAAATATAATATTTATGTATTCGAAATTATGGTCTAAGAAATCTTGAAGGATGGGGAAAAACATTACCCTTCTCAAGTGAGTGTTTAATAATATATCTATGTGAATATTTAAGGCACATTGAAGGAAGATGTAGAGATGAAAAATAATATGAGAAAACATCTTAATTTAAATCTTGAATGTTATGGAATGATAATGTTTGAGAACATAGTATGTTCCTCATAAGTACCAGACATAGAGAGAGATCTATTGGTATAATCTCATAAATAACTATTCTCTATTCATCTCAAGAGTATCAAGATGTATTGATATAGTAAATAGAATTTATGTGGGTAACATGAAGATATATGTTACATGGTAATTTTTTTTTCAGTAATTGATATGTCAACATCATAATACTATGATAGAAAAGTCTAAGGGGATGTTACAATTATTACCTATATTGTAATTTCGATGTAAAAACATCACTATGGATTTAATCACTAGACTCCCTAAAATTTATAAAGGACATAATGCTACGTGGGTAGAAATCTACCACCTTATGTAATTTGCCTAATTCATTGATACTAAAAAATATTTATCTCTTGATTATCTTTCAGGATATACATTATGAAGGTAGTAATATTTCATGTAGTACGACATTCTATTATATCACGTCTAGATCTATGGTTTACCTCAAAAATATAGAAAAGTATTCCATAAAATATGGATAGAGAGTTTTGTTTTTGTACTCTTAATCATTTCTAAATAGTATTTTAGAGGAAAATTTAATAATTGGAGGATATATTGATATCTTGTTCTATATATTTCAAAGGTTTTTAGGATCAACTGATTCATTTATTTAATTCTCTTATAACAATATCTTTCACTTTAGTATTCATATTTCTCCTTATAAATCCATCCACAAATAAATGTATAGAACTAAAATGATCTTGTATGAAGTTGTAGAAATTAATCTATTGGCACTGGAGTTTATTAAGAAAATGATAGAGAAAGTTAAATCCATTTGGTACCATAACAATTAATCTCAGATCTGATATAAAAATTATACTGATAATCATCATTATGTTCCAAAATTATAAGATGATGAGAATGTATTCTTAAAAACTTATCCATGTAAGAAGTTTATAGGGTTTGAAAAGAAGGGAATGTTACTCCCTAGGTATATTTTCCAATTAAATATTCTTGACTGAGTAGTGATGATAGCTTATCTCTTGTCCCCTCCACCAAACCACTCTTATGTTCATGATGTGTTCCATATATCTGTTCTATTGAAGTATATGACTAATTTTACACATTAAAAAACTCAAAATTGGTACCAATGGAGCATGATATTTATTATTATGAATATCCAGTAGAAATATTGTATAATATAGATATATAGACACATATAAAGAGTACTCACATGCTTAATGATCTCATAAGGAATTAGACATTTGTTGAAGCTATATGGGATCCCAAGGATGTGATGAAACTTATGTATCCTGGTTTGTTTATATCAGAGTGATAGAATATTAAGGGTTATATTATTATAAGTAGGGTAGAAAATAAATAATTTATATTGTATTATATATTCATCTATAAATAATTTATATTTCATTGATAGCTTTCTTTACACGCAAAATTGGCTATAAATAAACCATGTTATAAATTTGAAATATTATTAATTAAATTTCACCTTTATAACCTTTATATGGAGTTGTTGGGTATGAATATTTGTAACTAAAACATAAAATATATATAATTACCCTACTCAAAAAAATTTTATTGGTTTAATATTAACAAATTTTCACTCAATCATCAGTATAGTCATTTTATGCTTCACAAATTCTTTTTTCTTCGTAAATGGGCTTTTTTTTATTTTTTGGAGAAATTATTATAATTAACTTATGAAAAATTGAGAAATTCTATTTTATAAAATTTTTATAATTTTTTGAATCATAATATCAAAATTATCATCAGGTTAAATTTTCGCATTTATCTGAAAATTTAAATTTTTCAGTGAATAGTGAAAAATACTGTTTCTTGTAAAACTATAATTTATTTTCATTAAATAAAGTAATATAAAAGTTCCATTATTTTTTTAATTTTATATTAAGGTAACATAAAAAATTTTAATTAAATATAATGTAACTAATTACATAAAATTTTAATTATTCTATATTTTGTATTATGTTCATTTTTTTCTTGAAAAAATATTTTTTTAAGAAACATATTTCTATAGCATTAAATTAATTTACATTAACATTAATATCATAATATTATTAGAATTAAATCTTGAATAATGTATTATATATTTATAATCATTAGATTCAAATTTGATAAATAGTTCCCTTTTATTTTTAGTCATTATGAATGGAAACCATGTTAAATTTTTGTCACCCCGGTAAGGGTAAAACAAGTAAAACAATCATAAAATTATAGGATAAGCTATAGGAATCTCTAATTAATATTATTTTTTCCTATTATATGAATATATTTGGGAAATTATAATGAAAATTTCTAAAATATGGAAACTTTGTGACATTTTTATTTGATTAGGATTGTTTTATTATGTTAAGTAAAGATTATATCTAAAATGTCTTCTCTTTGTTTTAATAACTATTAGATTTTTTCAATATGGATAAAAAGTTGTTTTTCATAGTGATAATAGGTTTTATAAATAATATATATTAATTTATTTATCATGGTAATTTATTTTATATTTTTGAGGATGGAATAACTACCTTAAATTATTATGCATCGAAGACACTATATTTGTTCAATTAAAAGAAAAATTAAACAATTGATATAAAAAACATTTAATGAAAAAAATTTAAGTTTGAATTATTGTTTCCATGAATTTCTCAGACAAATAGAAAATATTTGTGTCATTTTAAATATTTTATGAAAATTATATTATAATTCAATTTACATTAAATTCAAACTTCCTGATTGTCCTGAAAACGACTTTAATTCTATCTTATGCTAAATAATATATTTTTTAAATTATTTAAAAACTATTAAAATCTTATATATACCAATTTAATGTGATATGGTTTATAATATCAACCATTTTTAATTTATGGTTCACTTTTCATCTTATACTAACATTCGTGACCCCTAAAGAGTAAACAACCTTGAGGTCATGGTAATTCTCAAAAGAGATAATATATGATTGAAACTAAGAGATAAGGGTTAAAATACGGCCTTAAATTATTTAAATATTAATGGATATAAAATTATTTTCCTCTTAGATTAATAATATATTAATTTTGATCCACATTAATTTGAAAATAAATTTATATTAATTTAATACCATAAGTATTCCATGGATTCCCCCCACCTCACATGTAAAAGGGAGCCTCCACTACTTTTTTATGAAAAAATGATTGAGAAAAATAGATCAAACATGACTTGTAATAATACTATCCCAAAATCCTTCCCAGCTTCATTGATATTTTTTATTTAAAATATACTCCTCTTTTAAGGCTTAAGGTGTAAGATAGAATATATTTATCATCAAATAGAAGAATATATGACTTTCTATGTAAGTCATCCATGAGGTATATACGATTTGTTTCAATCGCAATTTAATAAAATAATATTATTATTAAATTTAAATTTTGGAAAATTAAATGATCCTTATTTTGTAATACTCCATGACTTTCATGTCCATGTTTTTTTAGAGACTATGTGGTTTCCTATAAATTTCATCAATTTAAGTACTCATGAAATGGAAACAATGTTTTTAAGGGAAAAATATTTTCTTTACTATTCAGTTAAGAATATTTTTCTTCCAAGACCTTAAATTCATTGAAATAAATTCAATACTGATTTTAATATTCCCCAATTATTATTTAGAAGTATTTTTACACATTATTTAATTTTCATACACATGTTTCAAATGAATATTATTTTTGTTTTACGAATGAGATATTTATGAATTTTTACTGAAAATGTGAAAGTAAGATTTGTTTCTTCATACATGACATGAAAATAATTTCCCTATATCATAACCACTA
Source organism: Viscum album (assembly GCA_963277665.1). Classification (NCBI taxonomy): domain Eukaryota; kingdom Viridiplantae; phylum Streptophyta; class Magnoliopsida; order Santalales; family Viscaceae; genus Viscum; species Viscum album. The sequence continues at coordinate 281,580,050 of OY728153.1, read as the reverse complement.
AATGTTTTAAATATTACATTAAATTTTTCCATTTCTCTATACAATGAAAATGTTTTCCATATCATTTTGGACATATTATGATTCCAAATAGGTTGATTCAATAATTAAATGATATTTTCCTCAAAAAATATTCGAGTGATATTTTAAATGTAATATTTTTTATTTGATAACATCTATTGATGATACTTATTATTCACTAAGGAAAGAACTATATAATACTATTCTTATTAATTACCTGGTAGGTATATTATTATGGTGTTAAAATTTCATGAAAACCAATATTATTTCCCACCTGTTATGTTATTATGGAATTGATAATGTTTTCATACTATTGTAGCATACATACAAATGGATTATGAATATGTGATGGTGGGCCCAAAATTATATATAAATCTAATTTATTGTATAATGACGAATTTTTTATAATCCTAGATGGTACATGATAGTTAATCTCATTCCAAAACGATGGTTAACAAGTGGTTATCCATGGTCAAGAAGAGGGCACACATGAGGTTATCCCAAGACTGAAAGAGGGTACATGAGAGGTTATTCCAACACCAAATTAGGTACATGTTAGTTTATACCAAGAATAACATGATATTAATTCCTTGGAGGAGTACCCTCAACAAAAATATTTTTATGATTATGATTATTCCACACTTTATAAAAAACATTATGGTATGAACTTATGGTAATTTTATTCTCTAATGACTTATGTTCATTAATTCATTTATAATATTTTTTTGAACTGAAAATATTTATTCCATGAATCATGGTTATTATATATTAAAAATTTGTTATTTTTTCAATATTTTAGTTTCATGTAACAATACCCTCTTTCACTTTGTATGCTTAAAAGATCAATGATATGTTCATTAATAACCAATACTGAGCATCTATTCTCACCCTTTCTTATTATTTTTTTACCAATGATATGAATAATAATTTTAAGAATGATATATCTACGAAGGGTTATATTTATAATGGAATTAGTGTTATATGTTGTAGATATTTTATGTTCATGTTCTATATTTATCTATGTTTTCAATAACACTAAAACATTACTATTCTAGCATGGATCGTAATGTTATACAATGGATATTGATTTAATAAGGTTTAATATTTATATATGAGATGTATGGGTCCTTATAAGTTTTGAGACCTATTTTATCACTATAATTTTCATGTAATAATAAGTTTGGGGAATATTTATTCCTTAACACTTGATGTATTCCAATGATATTATAAGATAAAGGAAGAATGCATCCTTAAATATCTATTGAGAATCATTAACAATTGTGAATTGTTCGTACTATAACCATTAGTACTCTAAAAATATCTTTTTCTCCTCATGAAAAAAATACATTTACTGTATTTTATGATGTATCTACATCTAACAACGAAATTTTCTTCCTTAGGATCAGTCTTTTCCAACAAAATTCATTATTAATAGAGAATCATGCATATCATCCTTCCTTATCCAGATTTAAGAATACCCAACATGTGTTTGAGAGAATAAAAGAACAAGGTGGTATTATTCCTAAATGAAATAAATAATTCAGTTGTTATAAACCCTATACTCTTTTCCCAAAAATGTTCAAAAAAGATGAAACACTATTCAATCTATTCTTCGTCCTCTTTCTTTGATACAACATTTCTCATTCTTTTCCCAATATTATGTTCTCAATTCCAAAACCTATTTATAATTCTTAATTCTTTGATATTTTTATTCATATAATTATTCTAATAATATTTCAATGTGTTTCTATATAAAATATTATTTTATTATCAGAAATAATATAAATATTGATTAATGTCTTCTGAAAAACAATGACTTTGACCATTTTAATGAATTTAAAATATTTTAATTAGAAATACCCACTAATATTTTACCATTATATTCTCATTAATTTATTGACAATATTTTTATTAAATCATATAATGAAAAGGAAACTATTATACGCTAAAATTTTATTCTAGTAAAGCAACATTACATTCGATTACCATATTCTTCTCAAAATACTATAAAAGAAGATATCCTTATAAAATTAACTATATAGGACTTTCTCATAAGTGTAATAGTGAATCTTAGGGTTTCACAATAATTCTATAAAATTTTCAAAAGGATATTACAAAATAAATATTATAAGAGTAAATTGACTCTTTTGATCCTCTGATATGTTAGTTCTGTATAGATTTCACAACTAATATTCCATAAGAATAAATAAACCCCAAAAAGACTAAATGGTACTTAAAAAATTTTAAATGACTCTTGGAAAAGCACAAATGATACATATAGAGTTTTAAATGACACATATAGAGTTTATAATGAATTTTATAGGGTATGATGATCATGAATGAATTTTAAAATCATCTTTAAATAATCTCAATTACTCTTACAGAGTTCTGGATCATCCTTATAAAACTGTAATGATTTTTTCAATTAGAAATTCTCTAGAAGGAATGAATCTTACTATAATTCCAAATTAAATTCATAGAAATATACATGGATAATTTTCTATATAATTATGAATCATATAATAAATATATAACTTTATTAAATCATCATTAAATCATCTCATGGAGATTCATGAAAACTATAAAACATATTTAATAATATTTCAAATACTTTTAATCATGGTTGAAAATAAGAATAATATTCTTCGGAAATTGCATTATGTCCTTTAACATCCCATTTTTTATTTACTATATATTTTAACCACGCATATCAAATATCACTAAATCACAGCCTTTCTCTTTGAGAAATATCTTATCTCCAAAGCTGTATATAAAATAGTGTTCAAAGATAATTCCATCGAATGATGAAAAGAATATTTTTTTCCACGTGATATTGACTCTATCATCCTCAATTTGAACACTAATTCAATGTATTCACTCCCATTTTTTTGTAACAAAAATTCATGTTTCACCTAATAAAGAGATCAAAGTTTTGTACCTATTATTTCCCTTTATAATATAATCAAGGAATAGTGGGGTATTCCTAAAGTCTGAAAATAGATTGGTAAAGAATGAAAATTATTTTTCAGCCATAAAAATAAAATTTGAATTTGGGAATTTTCTTCATGAATATAACAACAAATTGATCATGGGTTGGAATGATTTGATGCCTTATATCTCCACTGAAAATGGTTTCTTTGATGAAGTGAAACATAATGTCAATGTTTTTAGTACAGTATTGTCGTAATATATTTTTATAGATATATATAACATGTTTATTTTCATATGAAATTCAAATATTTATTTTAAAATTTACTATAAATTATTCAATATTTTCCATTATAAAGATAATATGGGTATAAATAATTTTATTAGCCTCATATTTAGCCTATCTAGTGGTTAATTAAAATGGGGTTTTTTCCAAAATTTTTAACTAAAATAAATATTCCTAGAAGAAATATCCCACATGAAAAAAAAACATATTTTCATCATAATTACATGCTCAATAATCATCAGTATAACTAGATTAATTTTGTTTATCACATTTCTGATACCTCATCCCAAAAATCATGGTTGTGTTGATGTATTTCAAAAATATCATGGGATCCATAAAATGCTACACTTTTAGGTTACTTTGTAACAATCCATGTAATCTCACCACATAATCAACATCAATACATGATATAGTAATATAAGGTACACTGTTAATCAATCTTTGAAACACACTTTTATTCAAACTTTGGCATTTATCATCTTCCCCAAAATTCATTCCTACCCATATAGATGTAGATACATGTATATAATATTCTACACTAAATTCCATCAACAATTCTATTTAATAATTTTCATTGGAAGTAAAAATAAATTCTTTCATATGTAGTATTTTCAATAATAGAAAATACCTCATTTTCCATTAATTGACATCTCCAAATGACTATTCATTTGTCTAAAAAATTCATTTCAAACCCTTCCTAAGTATCATTCTAAAATAATATCATAAAAAATACAATTTCAATGCGATTACATTTTCCTTTAGCTTTCATGAAATTTTTTTTGTCTATATTTCATTTTATAGACATCAATCATCATAGGAAACCATCCAGATTTGAGTTCCAAGATTTATGGGCTTATTTTATCCCATAAAGTGTTATTTTTATCATCAAAGCTTTAGTTCCATAATTGTTAAAATTAGATCCCTTAGTTTGTGAAAAATAGACGTCATTTTCCATCTATCCATTCAGAAATAAAATTTTTACAAACATCTGATATATTTTTTACTACATAAGATCTATAGCTACAGAGAATATCCTCATAACTTTTAGTCTCAGTACAAGTGAAAAAAATTCATAAAACAAAAATTTATAAACCATTGAATGTCCCTTGAATATAATTATGGCCTTATTCATTGATATTTCTTTGAGATCATTCAAATAAATTGTGAGTAACCACTTCCTCCAAATAAAAATAACCATTTTGGTCTAGGAAAAAGATATCATGATTCATTATTCTCAATTTGGTCAGGTTTATCATTCCTAGTATTATTTAGTTATTTATGTTTGACGCCCTCAATGATTGAATGTGGTTCAATGTGAGAGATTGAAAATTCGGTTTTTAGAAATTAATATTATTCTTTCCTGAACATGTTCACTCTTATTTCATGTTTATTCTTCTCTTACATATGATTTTTTATGTTTTGATACTTTTTTTAAATTAGGCTACATATTGTTTAAGACTAGTTGAATCAATGGAAATATAAAAAACATGTGGTTTATTTCATTCATGTTCTTAACTATTTTCATTAGGAGCCTACTCACTTTATTCATCACGATTATAATCATCAATTATTTATAAAATGAGAATAATGTTAGAAAATAAAAAATTGTTGAGAAAAATAAAACAGATAATAGAACACCAGCATGACCCTTTAAGGTGGTCAGAAGTGGTGAAGCCCATGGTAATCACCTATAAAAATATTAATCATATTAAGAGGTAGGAACATCACAGACAAATAGTATGTTATGCCATCCTCATGATTTAAAATGGAGGAAAGATAGTACACTACCTTATTACCATCATACCAAGTATGAAGAGTCTCTATTTTGTTTTAAATAAAACCCTTCCACCTTTTGACTATATAAGAACTAGACCATGGCGATTCATGGGTATTCATAAGAAAATTACAAAGAATTAATGAGTCTAAATCCATAATAATTAAGCAAACATTTTTTGTTCAAATATGAGGAGTCATGTGATCATTTCTATGGCATTGACATTGTGGGAGTGATCGGTCCTAAAATACACTGAATATACGAATATAAAATTTCCCCAAAGATCAAGGACCACACTACCTCTACACATGAAACTCATAGAGCACTATCCATCAATGTGGAGTTTGTTCCAAAAAATGTGGGAATTAAAAATAACCTAGTGCCCGTGAGAAATACCACAAGATTAGTGAGAATATTACATACATACCTGAAGATGTCTAAGAGAGGGAGCGTCATTAAAATTATTCACAAGCCATGTCATGTCTAGAAGCTGAATCTATGTTCTGATGACCATAGTATGTATTGAGCATAATCTTCCTTCAAAACGAGTGTTATTACTTACATTCTATAGACACCAACACCTAGTGATGACACTACAGATCTTTCATTCCACTCGGGGACATCCTGTTTCACACCTTGGAACATACGGTTGAGGTAGGGTATACCCAAACTTTCAATTTCATGCATACTCTTGAAATCAAAAAAAATAAATTATAGACCATAAAATTCCATTCTCCTTTAAAAATCAAGTGTTTTCTCTTTCCTCCCACCATTTCTCTGGCCATGTATATATGGATGGTAATATGATTGAGATTATTTTAATGTTCTCATTAGTGGATATATATTAGTTTATTATTCTCCATATGAGAAAATTATTCTATGATGGAACCTTCTTACAGTAGATAATATTATCCCACTAGTCCAGTTGGCTCGAAGAACTCTGCATTCCTTGACAGACCATCACAGAAAAGGATCCTCCAGCAGATTCTGTAAAAATACACTTATTTGGTTCATCGTTGACTTCAATGTCACCAATGATTTTTTGTTTGTTTTTTAAAAATCTACATTAATGAAACTCGAATGAATAATCACCTTCCTAAAGAAGATATCACTTTCCATACACCTTCTGAAATTGAGTACCAAACCAACCCAATTATTGTGCCAGAAATATATTTCTTCCATCCCCACAACCCATCGAGTGTGGAACTTATGATTTAATTAGTGTGGATAAACTGCATTAAAAATGGACCCTCCTACTGCATCCCTATCCCTCTAACTATAAACCTCTATAACACTTCCCCAGATATATATCCACTCAACCACATCCCATGAAATTTTTGCATGCGTGGCATGCAAGGATTCCAAAATATTACACACATTAAGACCTCAATCATACACATATCATTCCATTTTCAATTAGGAATCAAAAGGATACTTCCCATCAGTATTATAATCCTAGATAAATAATTCTAATATCACATCAATATTTGAGAGGACTTATTTCAGAACTCTTTTCACAAATATAGAATGGATCAGAATAGATATGAGCACATGGTTTACTAGTGTTACTCTCCCATCGAGAGATAAATACTGATTCTTAGAATTATTTATATGACTCATAATACACTCTATAATCAAATAAAATTGATGAATACACACATGTATGATGAAATAGTGGCCCTGGGTAAATCATAGGAAAACTCATACATTGAATACCCATACTGTTACACGACTTGTTTATTCTCATTTTCAGGAATTAGTGTGATATATAAAGTCCTATCTTCAATCGATTGATAACTTGACCACTCCATTTGTAGTTGTTCTCAAAAACCCAGCTCATACCTATCATCGACCTTTTTATATCTTTCATTTTTATAATTGTATCATTTGAAAACATGATATGGGAGAAGATGATGGGGAAGGCCTTCCAGTGATAGGGGAGAGTATTGTCACTGTAGATACTTCTATTAATAGTCCTTCTAAAGAAATATTTTGATAAAATATATATGGTATAGGATAGGTGATCACATTACCTTTTCATGTGAATTTCTTTAAAAAATCAACAAATCTTACCCAATAATGAGATGGTCAACCTAAAGGAACACAAGAATCTAAAAATGAGCTCAATAGACCATACAAAGTAACCCATCCCAATCAAAACCATAAAGATAAAGATTCATTCAATTAGATCATAAGCCTTATCCATGTCAATATAAAAAATCATTTTTATCAAATAACTTTTTGATTGATGTTGTTAACAAGTTCTTATTTTGTTACTATTTCTCCTTGGATCATTCTACCTTTCACAAACACATATTGTTCTTTAATTGTCCAACTAGTGAGATGGTCCAAATGACAATGATTGAAGATTCTAGCAAGAACCTTGTGTAGGAAATTTCACATGATAATGGTTCTATAGTGTTGATGAGTGTTTGGATAATTAATTTTATGATTGATGATAAGATAAGTAGCATAATAAATATTGGGAAAACATCCTCCCAAGGAGAAATACAGAATAGCTCTTACCATGTCATCCCTTATAAAATCCCATGATATTTGGTATAAGGCACCTGAAAATCCATATGCCCATGGTTCATTTTCTAGTTTAAGGCTCCTCATCACATTGCTAAAATCTTCCTCCTCAATAACATCTTCAAGAAGATCATTTATTATGGTGAGAACAAAGGAAACACTTCTTAAAGGGGTTCAAAGAACCCCCATGATCCACCTCACTCATTTTGGGATTGTGACCAGTGAGAAGGGATTTAAAATGTGATTCTTTCATGCTACCGACAACGTCTTGGTCATCATATTAAGTATCATCCTCCAAAACTATGTTAGGTATATAAATATGTCATTTCTACATTATACAAGAATGATAAAAATATGTATTTAGATATAATTCATGAAGAATCATGAACAACAACTGTTCACATATTAGACGGTCATGCCTCAGGATCATGTTATTTTTATTAATCTTAATTTATTAAGGACTACAAAAAAACATTATATGTTGTCCAAAACTGATTTTTTATATTCTATTCATCATAAGAATTCATATTTGACCATAGGATTAGTATATATGTATATTCCATATTCATAGATATACATACATCCTCTCTCTAGTAAAAATTTAATATAATATACTATGATAGCATGGTTCTCCACATCCCTTCCATAGATTCTATTCATTATATTTGATAATCCATTTTATCATTGTGTATATGAAGTACTATACTAATGTTTGATTTCATTTTTTTTATGGAAGTAACCAAATGATTTGTCTTTGGTGTTTGTTTAGAAAGTGATAAAACCAATAGTCATTACTTTTCTAGAACATACCATGTGGATAATCTCCCTGAATTTTTTCCCACGCCTTATTATCTAGTGTCTGGAAGATGAGTTTGGCCATGCCACCACACAAAAAATTAAAACATCTAGACAAAAAAATAAACAATACTATGAAAATTAATTATTGAAAAAAACAAAAAGGAATAAAATTATTAAATTTTACCAGGTTCATAATTTCATCGAAATCTATGAGAATAATTTTTCAATTTCATTTATTTACTAGAATAAGGGGATAATTAAAATCGAATTTAGTGCCTCCAAATGAGAATGAATCCAACATTTATAGAAGTACCCTTCCAGTACTCCTAGATTCCACCACCTTCCTATATTCACGGGATGAATTCAGTTTGATCTTATATTTAAATAAGATCCCTTCACCTAGTCAAATACACCCAATACCACAACCCACTATGCTAATGAACTATTACCACTCATGTAAAATCCTTGGAGATTCCTCCTGGTATATCATCTAGTGAATGGTATTATTGTCTACTAATACACTACACTCATTGGTTGAAATTATACTATTTATTCTTACGACACCATCTGATTAATTAACATTTCTGATTATATAATTTAAACTATTCCTTCCTCTATGCATCATCTGAAAAGTATAATTTCACCACAATTTCTCTATCATCCAAATGCATTAATTAGACATGAGGACTTCTTGAGTTCCTCTATCCATTTTTCTATCAACTATCTGAATAGTGATTTTCATATCCAAGCCTAATAATATACCACAAGATAATCATTTTCATTATTCACTACTACATTGTCCACCAATTCTCAACCATCCATTATCATTCATCTAGAATTCCATTATATCTTTACATGGTCCCCCTCCATGATCTTCTGGTAAACCCAACCCTAGTAAGGTGAAAAATTACAATAATAAATCTAAATTCATAGCATTTTTTCAACAAATCCTTTGTATTTAAAATTCTTTCATTCTTCCATATGTCTAATAAATTTCCCTCTATAACATTACAAGGGGAGTGGTAATTTAGTAGAATGTAATTGATCCGAGAATGATATGTATGATTTTCATCCATGTAAATCATGCTCTGTGAGTCAAAAAACTAATATTTGAACATGTGGTATCCCTATGAGATTATCCAATAAATGTTTTATAAAACCAAATACTTTATTCGAAAAACCTGATTTTTTTCCTCCATTATTAATATCAAACCCACATGATGATGATTTATCGTCCATATCACTATAATTTTGAAAAAGTAAATATGTAGTTGTATGGTATCTTTTTTCATCTAAATATCCCACAAATCTTGACTCTGTAAAAACATACAATAAATCATATGTTTTAAGAAAATGTGAAATTATAATATAACCCATTAGGTAACAAATAATCCACTTCACAACCAACCAATGTATTCTACCTGGGTCTAATATAAACTTGTATACAACTTACACTCCTTAAGAAATATCCTAAAGTTTAAAAAAATATAGCATACATTAAACTTTAGACATATGATTTCTTTTAATAATTATTTATATACCCAACAGTAGAATCTATTCAGAGTGAATTCTCATTTCTAGGCATTAATTTTTTGTTATGGTTGTTGTCACTAGATTTTTCATGCTCATGTAGAAGGTCTCTATAACTCTTCAAATATTATATAATCAGCTGAGGTTCAACGTAAAATAATAAAATTATTTTATTATATAAATCTCTAAAATCCATTTCATTAATCTCAAATCCTTCATCTCAAAGACACTAGACTAGTCACCTTTCAATTCATCATTTAATTCCTTTAACAAACCAGTGATCATAATTTCATTGAAATAAATATGTAGGATGACAAAACATCCATCATAAAACGCCTTCTAGTATCCAAAATGGCATTAATTTCTCCAAATGAACATTCACTCCACCATGAATTCATTTAAATTTAGATTTTAACTTCATGGTGCATACCTTAAAATATAAAAAATGTGTTTGATTCTAAACAAAAGTTCATATTTTTTTATCCTTAAAACTTGTTGGTTTCTCCATGCCAATTTTTTTTTCTAAATCCCTATGAAGGAATTTTTTTATTCAAATACAATTATACAAGATAAATTATTTTAGACCCAAAAATACTTAATTAATTTTTGAAATTCATTTTCATACCTATTAGATAAAAAATATATTTGATAAAAACTCATTTTATCTATTGAAAAAGTTTCACAACATTCTTGATCTTATAACTCCTAATACCATTTACTTATTCTTTAAACTAATAAATACCATTGTTTTATAAAAATTTCTCCTCAACATGTCACCTTTTCATCTCCTTTGTTCTAGACCCAAAGTGGGAATAACGTTTTTTCCTGGTGGAAAGCCCCCACTGTTATATGTTTTTCAAACACATTACCCATTCTAGGAATATGATATCTCAATCATCAATTAGGAGAATATAATGATAACTACATTCATCCATTTAACATGGGCGCCTATCTATGGTAGTTCTTTATAGGTTTTCTTATGGCTTTGATACTTTTAGTTTATAACCTCTAATGTTTTTTTCTTCTTGATCATTTTCTTGAGCCTCTATAGTCTTTGAAATATATAATATTTTTTTCCTAGACAACACCTTTAAAACATGATCATGTTTTTAATTTAGTAACTCCATTAGATTGTCTGGTATTTACATAACTATTGTCATTTCAAATTTCATCAAAACATTAATTTACCAATTTTCATTATAAAAAACATTAGATTCTGATGATAATTTTCTTTCATCAAAACATTCCAATATATTTTGACACTAATATATGATCTCTTTATTAAAGATCACATTTCTACTTTTGATGAATTTTCTCAATTCATTATCCCATAGTACTAGTCTAAAATCTTTATATTCATAGAAAATAAATTATCAAACTTGAGTCTAAGAATCCAAATTATCTCATTCATTTAAATTAATTTGAACATAGGGGAGTTCTTGAAAGACCCATAGGTGGTTGATATAATCCTTCCTTCTAAATAAATATATATAGAAGATGTTTAAGTATTTGAGAAAATACACTATAACTGATTGTGTAATCCATTAAATTCACTTCCTCTACCCAAAATACCGTAAGTAATATTTTGTGAATCATGATGCACTTCTTTGTCTCTACCAATGTCTAAGTCATCATTTATATAACTTCATTGTGTTCTGGGGTTCTTTTTATGGTCTTCTCAAATAAAATCCCCTTCCTATATTAGAATCTCTATAACACTATTTTTCTTTATGCTTTTCCATTGTCGAACCTTAATCTCTAAAATATACATATGGCCTCCAATTACACTATTTACTTGTAACTAGAAAAATATTGTGAATGCATCGTAATTGTTCCATAGAATTTAGACCCTCACATTCTATGTGGAATTATAAATGAAGCTTATATAGAAGGGGAATCTAATATTTGAGTCCAACAAAAATAACCCCAACATCTTTGTGAGCCAAATCCAAATTTTTGTGAATTGGATGATTCTATTACATCCATAAAGACACCATAGACTTCATCATAAAGATAAAGACTTTTTATTTTCTATACAGTAGGCTATCGACCTACAATATACCTTTATTAGAGTGGATTTGAACTTTTTTTCACTAATATACCTTTGAAATTAATTCCTTACCTTCATGAAAGCTAACTCTACCTCATGTAACCCTATTGTTGATATTCCTACAAGTTATAAGATCCCTTAACTCACTCACCTGGAGAATATTATAGAAGCATGGGTGATTTACACTACCAAATATAGAAACATTTTGTTGAAACCCATGTTGTCCAATTTTCCAACTATGATTATGTTTTTCCTCAAACAAGTAATTTCCATCACAAAAAATTACCCCCCATATCATTTTATTTCATATCATGATGAAAAAAATCACATTTCTCCATAATATTAGGAAACGTTTAAACTTTAAGATGAACCTTTACAAGTCTTCCAAAATTATATTTCTTCCCACATCCCCTATTAGATGTGGAATGAAAGGATCTCTAAATATTATAACCCAGGGCCCTAATGTACTACTAGAACATAGAATAAATGGAATCCAATATTCCAATATAGTCTTCATAGACATACTAATGTATGCATAGTTTCTATATTTTCCTCCCTTCACTAAAATCCTATTTAGGTGTCCTTTTCTCCAACAATTATATCAAAATGGATCATTGTTAACCAAAATTAATATACAATAGCACCTTCATTTGGTATCCATAGAATTTTAAATCCAATGAAACATCCCCTTCATTTTGGATTGAATTCATTACTAGGAGATATAAAAATTTATATGCAATGATTTTATCCATTTTTTATTATTTCAAGGATGTCCACGCACTTTATGTCCTTTTTTTGTATTGAAATTACTCACAATCTTCACCATCGCGTCCTTAAAATCAAAAAGTGATGATAGTAACAAAAATTCCTATTATGGATATACAAATTTTTACTTCGGGTTTTTGTGGCTGTGGTGACGAGGGATTGAGGTGGTTGTCAGGGTTAGTCCAGGACAATTTTGTTGGAGGTTTCAGTTCTGTTCTCTTGGAAGGGTTTTGCAGTAGCTGACTTACCGCATGGAATGGCCCCAAATGAGGATTTAGAGCTGGTGGTTTATCTTTGTATGGATTTTAGGATTTGGTTTTTTGAGATGGTATGGCATCATCCGTCGGATCGGGCCTATGCATTGACACAGGACACTTGCCTGCTAGACTGTCATGCAATGGTGGATGGCTTCATTTCGATCATATGCTGGGGTGGGGAATCTCCATGCTATTTGTCTGGATTTTATCTCTTTAACCTTCGAGTCTGTAATGTCTTCAGTCTTTGATGTCTGGGTTCTCCCCTTATTCACTTAAAAAGGGTGTGTTTTTTAATAATAAAAAAGTTTAAGGCCTCTAGGCCGTTGGATATCTATAGGGGTGTTCTTCGATTCCAGATGTTTTTATACACACTGAATGTTTAACATCACATTCTGGTGAGAGAAATCAATATTAACCCCATTTTTTCTAATCAAATATCTCCCATTATTAAGATTTAATCACTTTAGTATAATTACATAAAAATAAATGATTTATCTATTTTATAGTAGGAAATTTTCTTTATTCATCATCTAAAACCTCAAATCCATTTCATTGAACAACTTCATACATACCTCAGTCTTTTCAATAATCATATCTCTAGAAACTGTGAAATACCACTACTTTTGGAAGACATATTATTATTGGTCAAGAAATACAACCAATATTATCCTATGAGGAAATAGGACGAGTGATTCCATTGATTTGAGCACTTAAAGACCATTACTAGTTTTTTTCCAAAAGCACACTTTAAAAATTGATCTATGACAACATTTGTTAGGTTCAAACTAGCTATTTGATGAAAAAACCAGACTCCCCTCTATTAGAACGTACCATACAAAACAAAAACCTTAAATTTGAACCAAATACTCAACAATAAGATCTATTATGTAGACTAAACCAATACTACCATACCATTATGTAAAACCATTAAACAATAGAACATAAAAGTCTATTAGAATGAATGATAGAAATAAAACTCAAAGTAATAATTAGAATAAAACTATATATTTTTCACACATGAATATTAATAAATTTTAATAATTATTAATCTAATATTATTCAAGATAATATTGAGTTGATTTCAATTTCATATTAGTGTCAAACAATATGGTCACACTCTAATTTTATAGTATTATCCAACTAGTTCCCCCAGCCACCAATGTCTTCCTTTATTCATAGGATACATTCCACATGATCCTATAATTACATTTCATTACTTTACATAATAACAAATATATCACCTTTATATTATAGATTATAAAACTCTTAAATAAATTTTAAATATTCAATATATTTCGTTACACGCAACCTCGAGTCTAAACAAACAACGATACACGATTGAATTATTATTATTTAATGTGATGGTAATTCTCTAACTATTGGATTGGATTGTATGAATAGAACCAACTAAATTATGAAAAAATAATTTTTAAAATGAATAAAATTATTTCATTATCTATTAATTGGATACAAATGAAAGTAAAATCATTTGAAGGTTAAAAAGAGGTGTTTTTTTTTTGAAAAATGGGTTTTAGCCACACAATGTGTTTTACTCTTAAAAAATTAAATTAATTAATATTAGTGACTTATTTTATTGGAATGAATTGATTATATATTCTATAAAATATTATGACAATCCTTTTTTAATTTTTACATAAAAATTCATGATGGTAAACTTGGTTTATTGCACAGAAAATTCATTTTACTAAAAAAATTCTTACAAGCTACTTTTAAAATAAATTTATTCTAACTATAGTTATTGAATTTGATAAAATGAATTCCATATCGAGAAAATTAATAACTAATATTACATAATAATGTGAAAATAATTTTTTATTTTTATAAATATTAATTGGGGTAAAATTTGTTACTGTAATAAAAATTAAAACGTGTTAACGGGGGGGTGTAAATCAAAAAATTGATGAATTGAAAATAGATAAAAAATGCATAAATACTATTATGTATCTATATATTTACCCAATATGATCTTTTATTATAATATTATTCATTTTATTTTACTTTTTGATTGAGTATGATTTTAATATATTTTAATTTATTGAATAATTTCTAATGTGTCCTCTACATCCCTTAAAAAAATACATCATTTACTATCTTTATAACACATAAAGAGCATATTATATTGAGATATAATTTAAAAATTACCTTTCAAACATCCCTATACTTTTCTTATTGGTATTTATTGGATTGTAATACCACCATTTGATGTTCTATTATGTAAGCCAACGATGGTTTATCAACAAAGAGGTACAACTCTGAAACAGAAATATTCAATTTTATTTCCTATTAAACCTCCTATAATCATATTGTATCCATAATAAAATGATGGGAAAATTATCATAAATATATTGAGATTTTATTATGTGTATCTAAAACATTTATTCATTTTCCTCTCTATCAAATGGTAAACAAAAGCATCATCTGTTCATACATGTGTACTACTATCTCACAAAATGATTCTATTTTATTTACATCACCACTATTCATGATTGGTTATTATGATGGATTGAAGTTTATATATTGTATTGATGATATAATTACAGTTATGGAAATATAATACATTATAAATCTTTTTACTTCTATATCTCTTGTGAAATACACACATTTCCCATGTGTATATGTGGACTACCACCTGCGGAGCGATATAATTCATTTTTCATTTTAGATTTAAATGAATTGTAATAAATAAAAATTTAACGAAAATATAAGATATTTATGATAAAATAATGATTCTATAAATTTTAATTCTTATTTACCTTTCTTTCATTCCATCCATCAAAAATTGGATACATCACTCATGTCTTCGTACAAACTACAATCTCCATGATGTGATGTAATTATATTTTCATCTCATATTTATATTAATGATTACAAATGTGTATATATTTAATAAATATGTTACTTATTTCATGATTAATAATCAATAAATAAATAAACCATTACCATCATTCAAGTACTAGAAACATAAATACAAAACTTATATAGAAAATGTACAAGTTTTCACATGAATTATCATTTTAATAAAGAAACTGTTAATAAAAGGATAATTGAAAAAATGAAAAATTTTAATTTATACATGAATATATTTATATAATATATTTTTTATATGTATATTTTTTATTGGATATGTGAATTTATATGATGAAATACAGCTCTTGAGGAAAGGGATTTATGATACAATTTCATTTTGTTTCGGGATTATCTATGTTATGTTTCTATTCAGGGATATTATGTTGTTATTATCATTTAAACAATATATATTTTATTATAATATATTCATTCATATAAATTAAATTTATTAGAACCATTTTTAATTTATAACTTATAATGATTAATTTTTTTTAAATTCAAAAGTCTACTATATTTTCCCTCTATTCATTGAATTTTTTCTTACCTATCTATGCTCGTGAAAATTATTTTGTTGATGTTTTTAACTATTTTTTAATTATTTTAAAATTTTCGTTTTCATTAAAATATTATTTATTTACAAATTCTTAAAATGAATATTTTTACACAATGGTTATCTTAACAAGCCATTTTTGAATTTCTCAAAACTATTAAAAGAACGTTCTTTTTTAATGTATACAGTATGAATGGATTTCCCCACTATCATGTATATTTTTTTTCTTGAATATTCATTTAAAAGATTCCATTTTTATTGTAAAATAATATCATTCTATAATATTATTGGTATTTTTTGCGTAAATTTGATAAACCAAAAATGAAAATTATCTCATGTTTTAAAATATAAGTATGAATGTTCATTTGTAGGAATTTTTTATCTAAATCAAAATAATTTATAGATTTTTATTCTTCCAAAGTGATATGGTGTCACTATACTATCCAATTTCCTTCTCTTTAATATTTTTTATGATGAATATTTATGGATGATTCCAGGACGATCATATCATCCCATTGTTTAATTAATTTATAGTGAAACCTTTATGAAACTAGTTTCTGTTGGATGGGCTATGTTATGATTCAAATTTTTATGAAACTTTTTTCTTTTAGATGGGTTATGATATGATAATATGATGAATTTTTTATGTTGTCATGGAATATATATATGTATGTATTTAATTATCTAACCGATGGGACTAAAATTATATAGCCCTATAATCCATTGGTTAAAATATATATCGTAAGAGACAATATGGACTATGATGGGGAGTGAACCCAGTTCAATAAGGGAAACAATATAATAAGTTAACGTTGGAATTAAACCTTTATTATGGAAAATATCTAATGGGGGTTGAACCCAATCTCCGATGATAGTATTGACATTGATTATTGAATGGGGAAATTATATTATATTCTTATGTATATACCATAAAAGTTTTTCAAATGATTATTACGTGACCACATGGCTCATGATTGATTACATATGATTCTACCCACTTATTTATTTTTTCTTCTATTATAAAAAAATCATCATGATCTGATTTATGATTAATGATATTTGACAAATTGGTTATGGATTTTGTTAGTTATTATCATGTTCCAATACCCTTATGTTTATCTTATTCTCTCTTATGATCATTGATTTAAATATTTTATGTTTTCCCTTACTAAATATCTGATATCTCTATTTCTTATTTTTTTCCTCTCCCCATGTAATAATGTATGGTTTTATGTAGGATATGTCTAAGAAGGGTTCTATATGAGAAGAAAATTGTGTGGGATACTGAATTTATTTTAAAAAATATTATTATTATGTTTCTACTCTCCAAAGAAACTAATAATTTATTTCCCTAGAGTGTGTATTGTTATGTGATGTACAGAGTATTAATCTAAAATGATGTAATATTTATGAATTTTATGATTTGGTCACCTTAGTTGATATCTAAGAAATGTTTATTTATTTTTATAGATTACGATTAGTGATATATTTTTGAAAAGCATTGGTAGAAGCCCAATTATATAATAATATAATGAATCTTTGGTATAGTAAATGATTTGTTCTTTTGAAAAAAAATGCATGATGGCATAGATACTAAAAAGTGGATGATGCTATAAAAAAAATATTCCAAGGGTTAAAAATAATGAAAAGGGAGGATTGTATATTAAATTGTACTTCACTATTTCATGATGAGTGAGCCTAATACTGCACAACTTGGTAGAAACCTTTTGTAGATATGTTTGTATTTATTCATATTTTATTTATGAATCATTATAAATGATTTGAATAATTCATGATCATGAATTAGAAAGGTTAAAACAAATATTACATAGAATAAAAGGAAGGTTTCATGAGTTACAAATTCTATTAAGGATTTTTCATTATTACATGATTACTCAAAATGATTATTATTTTTCACACTATAGTTTTTATTTTTATTCAATGAACGAAACCAAGAAGAATCATGTTAATGATGTGTTTGTTTTTTAATGAAATGAGTATCCTTAAGATCATCCAAATGAAATGGGATATATAATGAAAATCATTTTGATTATTCCAAAACAATAATCATGGTGTATATAATTAACAACCTCAACATGGGCTAGTTCTTTAACACACTTGATAATATAAAAATGTTATTTTATGGGAGTTTATTTGATGAAAATAATTAAGGGAAAGAAGCCAACACTTCCGATATATTGACAAAGTGGAATGAAGAACTCATGAAAATGACTTGATGGACTGAGAATATGTTTTACATATGAAAAGAAAGGGAAAACATAAAGTAATTGTTGAGGGATATTGATGTTTTTAATAGTGGGAAATAAATCACACTAAAAAGTAATATTTATGGTTCAAAATCATATATATAGAGAAATTTTTAATTATATGAGTTGATTCCCTAATATAAGGGATAAATCTTTGACCATGGAAGGGCCTCTTCTATATCAATCATTGATGTGGATCATCAAGGATAATAAACACTTATCCTCCACCTTATAGTTGGGGATGTATTATTGATGTTTGTAAGAATGTGACCTATGAAAATATTATTATTATTACTTTAGTATAATTTGATGTGATTTAAGATTTGGTTAGATCTCTCTATATACCTCCCTTTTAAAATTTTAAACTAAAGAAAACACATTTGATATACTGAATCAACCTTTGATCATCCTTCAATTTTATGGTGAATATGAACTTCTAAAGGAAGTTACTTCAATTTTCTGGATCACACTACCCATTTATGGAGGAATACTTATCTTAAATAGTTGGATAGAAACTCAACATCAATGATATGAATATTTTTCAGGAACATACAAATATATTCTATAAATAATTTCCTTGTATTCCCCTGGATTTTTGGTGTTCAATTTATAATTGAAATCGCACATAGTGATATATGAATTTCTAATACTCTATATAGAATGGCCCTAATTTAGTAGTATGAATTGAAGAAGAAATTATAGTAGAATCTAGATAAGGGATTTTGTGGGGACCTAGAACACCTTGAGAGGGGATGGTGATTTAGGGTGTCAAAATTTTTCTTTCAATGAGGTGGATCTTGTCCCCAGGTTTCTAGGAACATGATAAAACTATATAATTGAATCTTGAATATATTAAACACGCATAGATAGAGGTAGAAACATAACAGGATAGTTTTAGTTGGTTCACCAATAAGGGATAATACAAGGATCATATAATGAGGGTATATCTATCATTCATGAATAACCAAAAATTCAATAGATATTGTGGATTTAAAAAGATCTGACATGGTCCTTTGATGTTAGGCTCACTTCCTTTAAATTAATTTTAGGGATATCTCACTACCTTCCACAGATCAGTTCTGTTGACTCCCCCTTGTACATGAAATTGGGTAAATTCATACTAAATTTTTCAATATGAGCATCACCATAGAAGATTAGGCACATAAGTATTTTTCCATGACCAGAGTGAGACTCAGAATTCACCATTGTAGTGTATTGATGGACTTTAATTTAAAATTCATGCAAACTAGATGTTTAATACCAGATGTTCGTGTAAGTATGCTTCACAAAACCCCCACTTTGAAAAACCCCCCTTGTTAATTTAAAGATGGCCCATACATTAAAAACCAACATACTTTCATGGAGCTCCCATTCTTCGTAGTGATACAAGCATTCGTGGAACTCTGAACATTCATGAAGCTCCAATGCTTTATGGAACTAAAATCGATCATGAAACTTTTGGTCTTCATGAAACATCCTTTTCTGATGTTCTTAATTTTCAATTAGTTATTAACTATTATTTTTTAGATTATTTTACTCATTAAGAGTTCCTAAATCAAAAAGAATTATGTTCTCATAATATCTATTGTAATCATATAAACTCACCCAATTTTGAACATCTCTCTATGTCTCAAATGATGTGTGCAAAACAATTCATAGACAATACCTCTTCATGAAAGTTTCAATAATTCCCAAAATTATTAGAGAACCTATTCATTTATGTTCATGAATCTCAATTTCTTCTTAAGATTTCAGTGAAATTATTCTATTCATGAATTTTCTCATAGTCATGTATATTAACATCCTTCAATCATGCCTCAACCATTCTTCACGAAATGATTTTCTTGAACCTTTAAACCGTCACGACATCATAATCCTCCATGGACCCTAATTTCATTTCTATACATTAATCATAAAAAAATACATTCCATTTCAATATTTTTAAAGTAGTTATTTTACTAATCCATCTATCATTAATCCCACCCCTTCCTCTAAATTATGTGATCTGGAAATGTGTCTAACATTGGGAAATTGTGCCAACATCAACACTAAATCTACATTCATTGTAAGATTACATAGCGTGAAAACAAATGGTTCAACCTAGTGTGGATTGAAAAAAAACAATTTTACATATGTATCTAGTTATGATAAAACATTATTCCAACAGTCCCCCCTTTGGGTTGGTTGGAAATCTATAGAAAAATTCAATATTGAATGAGTATCGATCAAAAAATAATAGGAAAAAAATAAAAACATCCATCACTATAGGTTAATTTGGAGTAAATGTAACACCCCAAGATTTCACGGTATGATTCCCTTTGAATAATGCAATAGTTTTCATTTTACGCAACTTCGAGATTCTAACACACCACGACCAATCAAAGTAGTCGTTATGAATAGTAATACTCACTTTTTGAAATTTTATAAATTTTTTCTTTCAAAATTGACTTAATTTTTAGTTTTATAATATCAAAATTAGCTTAGGGTGAATTTTTGGTACTTTTCTCATAACTTTCATATTTTGATGAATAGTGAAAATTAATAAATTTTAATTAAAACTAACTTTTTAATCGAAATAATTAACAGTGATAAATTATGAATTTGAGTGGTTATAAAGTATATTTAGAAAATATTTTTACCATTTAATATAGTTTTGCTTATTTGATATAATTTCATATTTAAACCAGACATAAATAAGTGTCAATCTTTTGATAGTTATTATCTCTTAAAAACATGATTTTTTTTACAGCAGGAATTGATTTTAAATTAATTTCTGCCACTTTTGTGTTTTGAATTTACAAAAACGGATTCCATATTTGGAATCAGGATTTCCAAATTGTGTAAATAGGTAACTTTTATTTTTATACATTTTGAATAAATACTTCAGTAAATATTTTATTTACCATGGTTAATGGGTAAATCTGATAAATATGGGTAAAAAATTAATATTATAATAATATTAAATTACCCTAAAACATATACTAACCGTATTTGATGATACCTTTCAGACCATTGGAATCTCTGGGTCGATTTTGGGACCCCATGAAGCCCCTTGTAAATGATAATGACACTTTATATTAATTATGTTAAAGTAAATACCAAAATGACATAAGCATATATCTTTTAGAAAAACAATTATTACATAGGGTTATAAATGTTATATTTTTTACTATAAATATAAATTATAAATTTAAAAAGATTCCCTATATAATGGTATTTTATTTTTAATATTTAGTCATTGAATAATTAAATTTACTTATGACACAATAATGATGTATTATTTTTCTTATTAATGAATGAATCAAATAATTAGTATTATAAATGTTAAAATAAATATAATTTTAATGATTTGATGCCACCCACGAATTTTATTGGTTAATATGACATGTTATTACTGCTTTAATTAATTTATTTCTAATTAATAAAATTTTTATGACTTTAACAAAAATCCATTATTAAATATTGTCAAAATTGACACAAATGAGTTTTAAAACAAATATTATATTATTAATTGATATTATATTCTTAAAAATATAAGGATCATCCAAAGGACTTATATAGTTATAGGTGTATCATTAATGGACCACTTTGTGGTCTCTTGGATGTATATATTAAATTTATTAACTATATAATATAAAAATACAAAGTGACATGGTAAATGTCAAACTAATTAACTAAGAGTTACAACTAAAAGATAAGGTTAATATAGTGACCCGAACCTATCTAAAATTTATTGGTTGAGAGGTTTTCGACTGATCCCCAGCTCAATCTTTAAATAATCCACTTTAGAGACATTATAAATCGAATATGAATTTATTATAAAATAATATTTCTAGCTTTTCCTAAGGTTCCCCTCACCCCTCTTATAAAAGGGAACTTCACCATCCCTCTAATTCACACCTACAAAGCCTTTCGGCTCGGCCGACCCCTGCCCAAATATTCTCTAAACATCCCTCACTTCAACCTAGATGCCTTATTTTGATCAGAAAGCCATCCTAAATATCCCTTTTGATCAAATCATAATAAAGAACCCGAAGAAGAGGTAATGTTTTCACCACCCTCTTTCAAGTTCCTTTCTTCTTCATCTTCTTCTTTCTTTGTTACATCCATTATAAAATAATAACTCTAGTATCTTATATATACTGTGATGTTATTATAAATATGGTACAACCATATTCAGTATTCTATCCATCCTTTGAATTACATGTCACCATACGTGCGTACGTACGGCTTACCGTCTCCACGTCGTGGTGTAATTGTTATTCGAAAAATTATTATTTGGATGGGTATAATAATGAAGTGTAACTCAGGTAAATAATACATATAACATGAAACATATTATTTATATATGATACATCATCCAATTATATATTATTTTAATATCAAAATAATGATATTGTTGCTCGTGCGTACGTACGGATTACCATCTCCACGAACGCGATGAGATTCATTCCCCATTGTATCCATTAAAGACTAATTTTCATTTTATGATTAAATATAATGTTTAATGACTTTATATAAAACTTTATATTAATAATATACAACCTATTCATAAAAAACACGTCTTATGTGACAAAACATATAAAAAAATGAGTAAGTGAACACCCGAAACGACGATAATACTAAAATATTATTAACAAAGCAATATTAAAAGATCATATATGATATCATATTTATGTATATGATTCTTTTATAATTTAATAAAAATTATTTATCTATTATAAAAGATGTTAACTCACCCTCAAACAAGGAAAATTACAAGGTAAGGGTTTATTTCACAATCACTTCATTATCCGAGGTTGTTTATACGTAATTATCAATTGGGACCTCCCTATCATGAACATCTATGTTTCTTAAAAATGTATTTCAAAACATTATTACTATTTTATAGAATATGGTTTAAATTCATTTATACCCTTTTTGAATTTTTATAATATGTTTATAAAGGAATCTTTCCATTGTTTTCCAAACATGGTCCTTTTTAACCTTTTTGACAGAATTAAGGTAACAATGTCTTTTTTTAACTTATACAGCGGGTGTAGCTATTTTCTGCCATTATAAAATTTTCGAAGCTTCCCTTATAAGATTATAAGAATATTTTGAAAGTAAATGTTTTATTTTATAATTATTTTACTTTTAAATGATTTCAAAATGAATATTTTATGAATTTTTTAAATGTAATCATTATCAAGATTAGAATTTTAAATGTTTTAGACATTTATCTTTCTAAATCGTTATAATTAATGTCCATGTTTTCAAAATTATTTTAAGGAATTATTTATATGGACATGAATGTTTTGAAATGATATTTCATTTCAAAAGTTTCAAAGTTGTATGGGACACTTTGATTCAAAAATCACTTTTAAATTGCATCATTTATAAATGTGTGACTTTTCAATGATTTCAAAAAGAGAGATATTTCTCTCAAATAGTTTTGATTTAATCTATTTTAACATCCTTTGACGGATTTTAAGATTATTTGAGTTGATTTATTATGATAAAAAGCTTCCATATTGTATTGAAGGTTTTGTGATATGTTTGACTATGGATGTGTTATTTTTATACCATTGATTGTTTATGGAGAAAGTATTGACATTTCCTATGCTAGTTTTAATATGAATTCTTATGTTATGTTTAAACCTATTCATATAAGGAATGCATTGGACTTAGTAAGTGATGGGTGGAGACCACTATATCTCCTCGATGCATCGGTAGGTCTCATGAGACAAACTAGTGTCTTGGCATAAGGCCTTGACAAAATATTATTTGCAGTCTTGGCACAAGGCCTAGACTATGTGGTTATGATAGTCTGGCATTATGAATTCAATTATTATGAATGTGGTTATTTATTTTTCATATGATTAATCGACTAGTAGAATATATATTTGAATAAGTAAATGGCATTATTTCATTTTATATTTGCCATGTTATGTTAAAGTTCCAGTTTAAAAGTATTTTTGTTTCAGTAATACATTGCCTTAAATGTTTATTCTTATTTATGAAAGATTCCAATATATTTTTGTCCTTACTGAGCATCTGAGCTCACCCCTTTCTATGTTTTATTTTTCCTAGGATTTGAAGAAGTGTTTTATGACTAACCTCCAGGGATACTCTGAGGGGATATGAGTGTGGACTATGGAGACTATGTTGTTGTAGTGTTTCACTTTATGATGTAATGTAAGACTTATGAATGTATCTAGTGTTTCAATGTCTACTAAACTAATCATTCTTTCGAGAAATTATCTTTTGTAATCATGCCAATGTTATGCAATAATGCACCAACTCTAGGTAACTAGGGTCGGGGCATTAAAGTAAATATCAGTGTAGTAAACACGAGTGGAAAAAGAGATTTTTAGTCCTCAATAAACCACCGACCTATCCACCTATCCATAAATTCATTGAATTTCATTCTTCCTTATTTTAAATAAACCCAAAGAGACTTTAATAGGATCTTAGTATAAAAAAACTCACCCTAGATCATATCTCCTCCCTAGACCAATATCCAATTCATAAACTAATTAAAATAGTTAATTGAAATGGGGATATGGGAAAAATATAACATTGTTATCCATTGTGAGGTGTCATAACATTGAATTTCAACAAGCATTTCTTGACCATTGGTTATTACAAAGGCTAACTCAGGATGTTAGCCACATGATCATTAGTTCCAAAATTCCCCATTTTAATCACAACATTTTTGGATTTTTCATTGATTAAGTGATATATAATCTCAATATTCTTAGTATGATAGTGTTGAATCATATTTTTCATAAGACAAATCGTTCACTTTTTGTCACAGTAAATCACAAACGATTGTTCCAACTCATCTACAATATTAATCAATTGTTTATCTATCAATGTAGTTGAGTTCATACCTTTGTCCAAAATATATACTATGCTTCAAAAATATTTAGGTAAGTTCTTTCTTGTTTCCTTCTCAACTAGAGCACACATTTTTTCTATTGAATAATGCACCCCCAATTATTCCATTTCAATCCACCACATCTCTATCCCAGTCAACATGAGAATATGATAATTATATATTTTCTCTTATTGATGAAAATTATAAGATAAATTTGATAGAAACTTGAATGTATCTAGGGATTATTTTAACTATTATAAAATTTTCTTCCATCTAATTACATTATAAGTGAGCCACTAGATGTGTATCCAAGAAAATATTTTTTCATTTTTTAGACAATTATATTAAGCTTCAAAATATCCTCCTATATAAGGTGGGATCTATAGATTTCATTTTCTAATGATTTCATTGTTTTTTCCCTGAAAAAGTAAAGTTAACATTGGTATGGATCCGTTCTTTTTGAATATATTCAGAAAAACTTTTTCATACTTTTCCTATGAAATTGTTGTTTATTCCATCTTTTAAATTTCATGCAGACCAAAAAATAATGTATATTCTTCAATCATGGAAATTTAAAAAACTAATTTCTTATGATGATCAAACTCTTCTATAAATACACTCTTTCTTTCACTATTTAGAATAGCATTCACATATAGGACCCTAAATTGACTTCCTTGATAATTATTCACATTTATATTCTTATCAACACTTCAACTTTTAAATGTAAGATTATGGAAAATAATATTCGTTTGAGAATAAAAAGATCATGGTTCTAATTTAAAACCATAAAAAGTATTATTTAATCATCACAAATTTGGTCCATTATTTCAAATATAAAATTCCACAGGTTTTTCAATGTAGGATTTTTCTTCAAGGAAACTATTTATAAATATTTTTGACATTTATCTGATAAAATATATAAACTCATTTAATTTTTATGTCTAGGAAGAGCCAAACGGACTCCATTTAAGATTCTAGGGAAAATGTTTCTTCAATATTAATGATTTCAATAAGTTCACATCCTTTAAAAAATATAAGTGCCTTGTTTTTATCACATTTCCCATCTCACAATTTTTTTTTGAAGACCCACCTTATTCCAATCACATTGTGATTTTATAGTCCTTTGACAAGATCATAATTCAATATTTTTTCATTCAGACCATGTTCTTCATTCATGGGTGTAACGTATAATTCATCCCATGGTTATTCTTTAAATGAGGTTGTTTACACAATTTATTCGTATCAACATATAAACTCCTCAAGTTATGCAGTTTTTTACCCTCAATTATCTTGAAATAATTTATAAAAATTAATTATATGATGGTTATTTTAGAATTTGTATTATTTACTCTTTATTGAGTATCTGTGGAATATTACCTCATCTGCAATGTCACCATACTTTCCTTGATTTCATTATTTAAATTGGATGAACCACTTACTTCAAAAAATATGAAAATATTTAGTGAGATATTTAATCCATACCATATCTCATATAGTGTCTTTTAATCTACTATAAATATCCCTATTTGATTTTGAGTGTACACCATAACTTGAAAACCCTCTTCTCTGGTAATGAAGTGAAACATAACTCTCTATCATTATAGTTATAGCCATATTATTCCCCTACCAATTTCAGTGTAAAATGACCCCATTTTTTGAGTTTTTCTCACTAATGAAACCTTAGGTTTGATCCCATGTTTTTTTGA
This sequence comes from Viscum album, assembly GCA_963277665.1. Classification (NCBI taxonomy): domain Eukaryota; kingdom Viridiplantae; phylum Streptophyta; class Magnoliopsida; order Santalales; family Viscaceae; genus Viscum; species Viscum album. The sequence continues at coordinate 281,552,859 of OY728153.1, read as the reverse complement.
TGTATTTTTAAATTCAATGGATGCAAATCTATTTCTATTATCAGATTGTAATATCATGAATGTGGGGCCAGTCCCATTCTCAACTATTTAAGGATTTCTCCTCATGCAATAAATCAGTTTTCATTTGTACTGCATAGATATTCCACATACCATTATAAGATAACCCTAAATAAAGAGAATGAGTTAACCATATATATATATTCCATCAAAAATAATTGGAAAACACAAATCTCTATAGACAAGATGAAACATATTTCATTAAATTTGTTCCTTGACTAATGAAATTTCCAGACTATCATTCGAGGCATGCTTGAATCTGATGTATTTTATCAATCCTGCATTAAATTGGGAATTCTAAAAATATCTTTTATCTTGCATATTTTTTTCAATTATATATTGACTAATGTGGCCCAACCTTTGGTTCCAAAAGCTATTTTATAATTTAGCTATTAAAAATAGGTGTATTCTTTACTCTCTAACTAGTAGAAGTTACAATTTTTTCAACATCCTTTTATGAGATAATTACAAGTCTTCCATTTGATGGTGTGACCCTTATGATTGAATTTCACTACCTATCCTGAGTCAAAAATTTAGCTTACACTTATGATATTGTTACACAAAAAATCCATGTAGTGTACTTATGTTTTTATTATCTTATCGCTTTATAATTCTATATTTCCACTTCCTTATATTTTAAGGGACCATATTTATTGAATATAATTACTAAATTAACCCTCTCTTTATAATTTTACAACAAATATTCATTTACTATAATTTGGGATGATCATATGTTATCAATAATCTAGGTTCCATAGTTCTTTATAGCTCTGAGAGTGAATTATGCTAGGTTGGATTCCTCAGTCTTCATTTTTCCTTCCATGAGACACATGATTGAGTGGAGGGAAAACATGGACTTTCCAATATATTTTCAACATGCATGGTTAAATCAGAATCATATTCTTATCCTATAGGATAATGCCAATATTCAAGGGTAATTCTGCTTGGTTGACAGTTATGGACATGTCATGGAGTTGTGTATTTACTGTTCCCCCATTTCCTCTCCCTACCATGAATAGATTTATGGAAAAATATTGAACAATGAAAATAATAAACATAGAAATTATTAATTTAATATGATAAGTACATGGTCTCATTCTTCATTGTATAATTCCACGTGCTTCCCCATTATGATATCTCCTTTCCCCTTTGTAGTAAGACATGGTATAGACCCAATATTACCAGATTTTTATTTTAAGAGAAGAAATATCATCACACATTTGTTCCAACACATGTCCCCTTATTTTGTATATATTTCATCAGATATCCTATCTAGATTATTTAGGTTTCCTTCCAGATCTAATATTTGTTTGGATCAATGGTGTATTGGTTCGTACATCGATTTCCTTCATGATATGTCTAAATTTCAGATTCCTTTTTCATTGGATCACCCTATTTCTAGACTTTGATGTTTCTACATCACAAAAAATTCCACTTTTTCTTATAAATTTAGATATTTGATTATTCAAGATCATATCTACTCCTTTATTAACATGTTTACAACATCCAAAATATCTACATCTGATAATGTTTGAAATAGTAATTTCTTCTTCATTTCACTTGATTTTGATTCAGTCTCCAATTTACTTCTTAAGGAAATGAATTCTTGTTCTAGGAACTCAGCTATCATAAAATATTACTCTAGTGTTGATGTAAGATCATTAATAAAAAAAATTACTATTTAATTGTGATTTTAAACTACATAACGTCTTTTGATATTTTATGTGTTTTCAAATGTTCTTTTTTGTCTCCATATAGTTGATCCATATCTAATCAATGATGATCCACATACTATGATGATTATTTCAACATGGATCCCATATTTATGTTTTTCTTTCAGTGAATATCAAGCTTTAAAATAGTATCTTAAAGTTCCACCATAATATATGCCACACCATTAGATTGGTTGTTTACATTTTCATAGGTTTTTCCTTATCAATTGTAGAAATCAAGGAATATTCAACATTATATTTAAAATTTCATTCAAAATCCTCCAAAATATCAATATTATATTGTTTCTCTTTATAGATGAATATTTCTGTTTTTAATTTCTTTCCAGATTTGATGTCCCTCTTTTGTATGAACTTCCTCTAAGAAATCTTCTTGATTTTTTATTCCCATTCAATATCATTGAATTTCCAAGAGAAATGAGTGGAATTATTCCCAACTTTAACTCAACAACAAAAATACAAAGGAATCATTCCATCAAATCAACGTTTTAATCTCTTTAATTTTGATGAAAAAATATAAAGATTGTCCTCATAAAAATCCTCTCTCTTATCATTGACTTTGAAAATGTGTTTTTTCATGGATTTGAATTCAATTTCCTTTCATACAAAATTTTTTGTATCTTTGGGTTTGAATCTCATTTCAAAGGCCACCATATATCTTATAATACCATCAAGAGTAATCTAAGATAGATAAATTTCCTCAAGGGTTGACACATTTTAATTGTATAGACATGGGATCCTTAACCATATTTTCTTCACACTTTCAACATCATTAACTTCTTCTCCAATACATATAATATATCCAACAACATCATTCATGTGATTAATGGAACTATATTAATTTTAAAATGGATTCATTTTTTCTTCATCGAACTGATTTTGAAAAAAATTATTTTTATACCCCTTAACCTTGTAATCTCTTTATTATATATTTTCTAACTTCTATCACATTCAAAAAGATTTGATCAGATAGTTGATCTGGAAGATAATTTTTTTATTTGGAATCTTCATCAAAAATTTTATTATCATTTTCATTCATAGGAAGAATACTTTCTTTAATAACTAGAATCCCTTCAATTTTGGAAAAGAGAGATTCCATCTAAAGATATCACATATGATATTTAATTCTATTCACCCAAATTTGGAAGTCACATCCATTAAAAAGGTGAACTCCCCCTAAAACCACTAAAATCTCTATAAAAACAACAATATAGGATATATTTATGAGAAATAACACACCTCCAATACCACTTGTGGGAACCTAGAACACCCTAAGAGGGGAAGGGTGAATTAGTGTGTCAACTTTTTCATTCAATAAGTCGGATCATTTTTGTACATTAGTTTTACATGTTAAACATATATAATGAAATTATAAAGGTATTAAACATCAATCTAATGAGATAGAAACTTGACCCATCATTTTTACAACGTTCTCCACTAAGGGATATTCCAAGAATCATATACAGAAAATCTGTTAGTCATACCTGAATTCACTAAGCATCACTAGACATGGTGGATTACAAAAGATCATACATGGTCATGGTATGATAAGATCAATGCCTTTACAAAAACTTTAGGGATATTATATTGCCTCTCTAAGGTCACTTATATCCAATTACCCTTAATGACTATCTTAGATGAAGTCTTACTCAGTTTATAAATTATAATGTATCATGTGTAGATTGGGAAGGTAATTATTTTTCGTTGATAAGCATGAGAATATTTTTATACCATAGCCCCGAATTGATTCACTTGAATGCACAATTTAATAAAAACAAATGTTCAATGAAATATTTTCATGTACATACCATTCAAAAAAATCCCTCAATTATAAATACCAACTTTCATTTCAAAATCAAGTAAACCTTTTAAAATATATATAATTTCATGAATCTCCAAGCCTTTAGGAAGCAACCATCCATCGCAAATCTCCAAAACCATCGCATAGATCCTAGTCTTTGTTGAAAGAAATATATAAATAAACTCCCAGTATTTCAGAAGATGTATTTTTTGAAATTAAAATGTGATAGTAGGCTCACAATCAATCTTTTCACAATGATTTTGCTCATGAATATATCCTTACCCCAGAAGTATTACCTTCTCATAAGTTGTTTGTGAAATATATGCAATTAAAACTCTTTACATGTTCTCTTGATTCGTCAAATGATGTGTGGCCTCATATTTATAGAAAATTAATATACATAAAACATTCAAGATGACCACATCCTTTTTTGGGAACTACTTCATTCATGTTTGACAAGTTTCTTTTCATTATGAAATTTCAACAAAGTTATTTCATTCATGAAGCTTCTCATAGTCATGTATATTGTCTTATTTCCATTACAACTCATTCATTCATCATAACACCTCTTTGGAAAACCTTCAAACAATAATGGAATAATATTCCTTTTATAATATCAATATCCTCAGGAAGCATCAATCATAAAAATATCCATGCCTTTAAATATTTTCAACGTGTAAATCCGAGAAATACATATTTCATGCAGCTAACCTTGACTTATGGGTTTTCAGATCCAAAAATTTAGAAAGAACATGGAAATGATGCAACATTCAACCCTAAATGCACATGTAATATAAGATCACATTGCATGAGAACTCACTATTCAAACTATTTTAGATTAAAAAAATAAAAAATATAATATGTATCCAATTGTGAAAACCCTTGGTAAAAAATATCTCTATTGGGATTTGTTGTCAATTTGTAGATAAATTAAACAAAAATCATGTTTTGATCAAAAACATGATTGGTGTGAAATAATCCATCCACCACTCTATGTCTACATGAGAAAGTATATTTTTTGAAAAATACGATCTGAAAAGGTACATTATTTTCTAAGTAAACCACCAACTTGTTCATAAATCTAGAAATTCATTGAATTTCATTCAACATCTTATATAATAATCAAAAAGAAACTAAAATGGTAGACTAAAAAACAAAACAAACTTCTCCTGGATCATATCTACCCTTTATACCTACATCACATCCAAAATCAACTTAAACCAGTTAACAAAAATTGGGAGAGGGGGAAAAATTTAACCTCCGCATAAAATGGGTGGTGGATGAACATTGTGGTTCAACCGATGTTTCTTAAACATTTTTGATTACATAGGCTGAGTTAGGATGTCAGCCACTTGATCATTAGTTACAACATGATCCATTTTAATTATACATTATTCAACTTTTTCTTTGATTAAGTGATATATGGTATCAATATGTTTTGAATGAGAGGGTTGAATCATATTTTTCATAGGATTGATCATGCTCTTATATTCATAGTGAATCACCATCATTTTTTTCACCTCATCAGAAATATCATTCAGTTTTTCCATGATCCTCCAAAGATAAGTTCAACCTTTTTTAGAGATATACACTACATTAGAAAAACAAAGAGAAGTTATTTCATGTTTCTTTCTCAATGTTCCCACAATTTTGTTTCCAATTAAGAATGAACCCATATCTGTGGACTTTTAATCCATCATAGTTAGCCTCAAAATATTCCAATAATTAATTTTCTCTTCTTATGGAAAAGTATAATCCAATGTAAATATTACCTTGGACGTATCCCCAAATTTTTTTATATATTGTACAATACTCTACCTTTGAATTACCATCAAATAAAGATGCTAAAAATGTTGCAGAGATAATATCTAGATGTGTTTTAGTCATGTTTAATAAGCTTACAATGATCCTCTTATTCAAGGTGGGATCCATATATTTTCCTTTCTCTTGTACTCTATGTTTTTTTCCAACTCAAATAAGTGTCTATATTGGTTTTGATTCATGTATATTGAATTTATTTATATGATATCTTATATACTTTTCCTGAGAACTGAATGTGTCATTCTTCCTTTGAATCAACTTCATCCCTGAAAATAATGTGTGTTCACCAGTCATGGACATTTTAAATTCTAATTTCATGTGATTAGTAAATTGTTCCACTAATCCATGCTTTATTCCACTAAATATAATATCATATACATGCAGAAAGACTATAAATTGATCTCCGTGATAATTAAACAAATATATCTTATGGTTGAATCCTCTTATTTTAAATTTAGACTTCATTAAAACATCATCTAGTTAATAAAACCATGCATGTGGTGCATGATTTAAATCATAATGATCCTTCTATAATCTTCAAAACATTATTTAATCATTTCCAATATGAAATCCCACTGGTTTATTAATGTAAACATATCCTTCATGTAATCCATTTAATAATTCTATTTTAGAATCCATAAGATAAACTTTATACCCTCATTGATTTTCTATGGCTAGGAAGAGCCAAATAAACTCTATTTGATTTACTGAAGAAAACCCCACTTCTACATCAACCCCTTAAATATATTTGTGTCATTTACACACTAACTATTCCTTATTTATGATAATATTTTCCATATTATCAAAAAATTAAGGATCCAACTTTTCCTGTTAAATATTGGCTTTCTGATCTCTTGAATAGATCCCAAGTCTAGTTTTTGTCAATCTACTCTTGTTCTTCATTTATGGCCTTATCCCATGATCCATCCTTCACAAGTTATTCAAATGAGATTTTTTACATAATTGATAATAGAGAATAATATGCATCATTATTTATTCTCATTGTCTGGGTAGTTGTGGTCCAATCCCCAGTGATATTAGATTAATCAATCTTTTCTATTTTATTTATCCTATGAGGTTTTTATATATTTTTTTCAACTATGGTCTCCTCATCTGGTTCTACATAAAAATAATCATCAATTTTAAAACCCTAAATCTAAGTGAGGACTTACAAATTTTTTATTTTAATTTATCCCTCTTATACTTTTACGTTATGTTCAATCATATTAGAATATATTCTCTGAGAGTTATTCATTATTTTACCCTTAATGATCAGGAAACCCTTTCTTTCCCAAATCATTATAAGATAATTATTCTAGAATTTATGCTATAATCATTATTGTGTATCCATGTAATATTCCCCCAAAGGTAGCATCACCATATATCCCTAGATTTCATTATTTGTTTAGGATGAAATACTTACTTCTAAAAACAAAAAATATACTTTTAGGAGGTAATTATTCCATGCCATATCTCATATAGTTTCCCATCCTCTCCTATACAAACCCTTATTTTATTTTTAGTGTACAATGAATTCTGAATAGACTCTTTCCAATAATGATGAGAAATACAACTCTCCAATAGTATGTGTCTCGCCATATTATTCACTGTTTAATTTATTAGTTCAACTACCCCATTTTGTTGAGGTATTCTCCCTGATGAAACCTCATGATTGATTGCATGTTTTTTATGGTAATTTTCAAATTCAATGACTGTGAATTTTTTTCCATTGTTATATCATAATATCTAGATTGTGTGGTTAGTATCACTCTAAAATATTTAGAGATATCTTTTCATACAGTCAATCACCTATCATTTGGGATGCATAAATATCACACATTCCATTATATTATAATCATCAATAAAAATAATGATGTAACTCTATCCATATGTTTTGACCATATTCATGACACCACAGACATCTGTGTGGGAAAAATCCGGAAGATACGATTCCCTTTTATTCCCCAAACAATAGGAATTTTGGACCATCATTAATTTCATTATTGAGTCATATATTATTTCTCAGTCACTATTCATTTTGGTAATATTGACAACAAAATTTAACATGGAATTTATTTCCGTACCCCATTGGTTAATGTGACCTAGCCTCTGATGCGATAATCTGTTTTCCTATTTAGTTTTTAAGAAATTGGTATATTCCTTACTTTTTACCTCTTCTAAGTTACCATTTGTCCTATAAACATTCATGATATAATTACATTTCTTCACTATGATGTTGCATCCCATTTTATTGAATGTCACTACCAGCCCTCAGTTAGAGAGTTGAGGTGCACTCAAGAGATTTTCATGAAAACCATCCACGTAGGGTACATTAATTTTTATAAGTTCATGATTTTCAAATTATTTATTGAATCTTTTATTTTAAGGCACCATCATTGCTAAATATCATGGTTCCTTAAACCCTTTACATAAAATTTTCCATCAAAAATTCATTTCATATCATCTGGGATAAGAATTAACAATTAATAATCTTGGTGAAACATTTCATTGTATAATTGAGAGTGATTTCTATAAAGTTTGATTTCTAGATATTCCTCTTTTCCTTCCATGATATAACTAATTGAGTGGAGGAAAACTGGATTTTCCAGACTCTTTCCAACAAGCATGATTAAATCATACTCATATTGTACTTCTATAAGAGAATAAATTTTTTCATGGGTAATTATTCTTGTTTGAAATTTATTGACATATCTAGGAGTTATATAGTTATTTTTCCCACCATTCCTCTCCCTGTAATGAATATATTTATAAAAAATGATATAAAAGTGAAAAAAATATACATAGAATTTATTTCTTCTATATGATAAATGATATGGTCTCACTCTCCTTTTTTTCTCCTAGAAGCTTCTCCACATAGTTCGCTCATTTTCTCTTCACAGTATTATGTGGTATGGACCAAAAAGCTATAAAATTGACATTTCATAATAGTGAATATCTTCTCACATCAATTCCTTCACATGTCATATTCTTTTGTATAAAAAAATTGGTAATAAATTCTATCAAGATAATTGGGGATTATTTTTGTCTCTCGTATTTGTTTGGTTCGAAGCTCTATGGTTTAGTAAATCAAGTTCCTTGTTTGGATTTCCAACATTCTACTTCCCATTTATTTGGCTCATCCTTTTTCCAACATTTGATGTCTCTATATTTCCGCCAATTCCAAATTTTCCAATAAATTTGGATCGATGGACATTCAATGCTTTCCCTACTACTTGGAAACCATGTTTAATTGTTTCCAAAATCCCTCCGTCTAAAAACCTTCCAAACTATAATTTCATCTTGATTTTCCTAGGTTATGATTCAGTTTACAATTTACATCTTAAAGAAATGACTTTTTATTTAAGGCCCTCAACCATCATATCATTTTTTTCCTGTCTTTATATAATTCCATTGATGACTTTTTCCTACTCTTAAATTATGAGTTAAAAGTCCCCAACGTCTTATATGCTTTTAAGATTTTTTAAATATTCAACTCACTCTCATTTGATTTGATCAATCTCTACTTCAAGATGATCCACATAATTTTATTTCACATTCAAAAAGGCTCACATATTTTTTTTACATTGAATGTCAATCTCATCAACAATATCTTCAAGTTCCACCTTTTGATGGATGAAACTATTTGATTCATTGTATTTATCATTCATAGGTTTTATATTTCCATGTGTATCCATCATGGACACTCCAATATCTTATTGAAACTTATGTTCTATATCCTCCCAAAATTCATTATTATATTTTTATTCTTTAGAGAAAATGATTTTTACCAATAATTTATTTCAGGTTTGATTGTATCCCTTTTACAGGATCTTCCTCTTAGACCTCTATTTGATTTATTCTTCATATTCAATATCATCAAATATTTTTGTCCACTAGGCAACAATGTTCCCTACTTTTCCGAATTAAAAACATGTAAAAGGTATCGTTCCATCTAATCTCTATTTTCATCTTTATATTTGTTTGTAAAAAATAGAAATGAATTTTTTATCCACATTGTCTCCATAATAACATGATTTTTAAATTTCATGTTCTTCCCTGGATTTCAATTCCATTTACTTGTATAATTGTATTTATGTATCTTCTAGTTTGAATCATAATTAATGAGCCACCATACTACTTTGAAGATCATCGATAAAAATCTTAGATGGATCTCTTTCCATATGGAATAACACTCTTGTATTGTATATAAGTGGGATCCTTCTCAATATTTTCATCACAATTTAAATATATTTTTTTTCTTCCCAAAGTCCTAAATAGATCCAACTACTTATATAATGTGATTCATTAAACTATCTACATTTTCATCTGGATGCATTTTTAGATCATAGAAATGATTGTCAAAAAACAATATTTTTCCTCCATCTCTTCTTATCACCTTCATAAATATTTTCTTGTTTCTCCCACAACTACTTGGATGAGTTGTATATCATCTCCTTAAAATAGATTTCATTAGATTGTGCTGCCAAAATAGTAATTTGAGGTTTGGTAATCTGAATCAAGAATTCACTTGTCTATTTCAGTCATATAAAGGCATGTCACATCACTAACTTAACTCTATTAATCTATAGAAAATTGAACTTCCATGTCAAGACATCGCATAAGAAATTTCATTATATTATTCTAAATATGAATGTCACCCCTCTCAAAAAGGGTATCTCTCATAACATTCACTAGATTATCCATGAAAAAAACAACATATGGAATATTTACCAATTATAACATACCTCTAATACAACTTGTAGTATACTATAACTCCCTGAGAAGGGTGGGGTGAATCAATGTGTCAAAATTTTATTTCAATGAGTTGTATCTTTTCCCTAAATTGGTAGGAACTTGTTAAAGGTGCCTAATGGAATCATGAAGATATTAAACACCCATATATGGAGATAGAAACATAATATTAAAGTATTACTTCGTCAAATAATTTGTTCTAGTCCATGGAGAATACATTGATAGTGGTCCTATCATACCTAAATCTGCAAAGATTTACTACATATTAGGGATTACAAAAGATCATACATGGTCACTATATGCAAAGATAACTACCTATAGAATGTTTGTAGGGATAACACACTATCTATCTCAGATAACATCCATTGAATCACCCTTTCTCCTTGTCTTTGTTGAATTCTTACTTAGTTCATCAAATTTGTGGTCTCCACAATAGATTTGGAACATACGTATTTGTCCCTGATTATCATGAGACTCTTATTACAACATAGTCCTGAATTGATTCACTTGAATGCACTATACACTCAAAACAGATGGTCAAAACATTCTATTAATGTATTTACATTTCAAGAAACTACAGCATTCATGTATCCTCCTTTTTTCGAAGACATTTCATCCTTCATAAAACTACATTATTTTGTTATGCTCCAACATTTTACAATACTACTACCCTTCCAAGAACTACAGAACATCAAAAAGCACCCAACTTTCATAGAACACAATGAATTTTCAAAACTATTGATATCTCAGAAATTCAATTTTTTAATATTATCCATTTAAATTATTTTATAACAATTTATTTTTTAGTGATTTTACTTATGGTTAGTTATTAATTCATGAAAAATTTTCTTTTCTAAGAGCATTGTGAAATCTTCACATTCACCATTTTTTCTAATTTTTCTCCATGCTTCAAATGATGTGTGGCCTCTAATTTATACATAATTACATGTTCTGATGATTTAAAGCTCACCAAGGAATTTTTCATGAACCTCTTCATTCATTTTTTTGAATATCATATTATTCAAATAAATTTTAGTGAAATTATTTTGTTCGTGTTACTTCTTGATGTTTCATAGATTACCATAATTTCATGGATCCTCATACATTCATGATGAAACCCCTTTCACATTCCTTTAAAAGTCCATGACACTAGATTCCTTCATAGAGATCAATAAATTTTCAAAAATATAATATATCATAAAATATATTACTTTTTAGAATTTTTAAATAGTAATTCCTATAAATCCTTCTATCATGAAGCTCTCCCCTTCCCCCAAATCATGAGATCCAATATTTTTTGAAAACACTAGGAAATGACACCAACTTCATCACTAAATCCACCTGCACTATAATATCACTTGGATTGAAAACCACCTATTCAACCCTATGGGGATTTAAAAAAACAAGAAATATAATCCATTTTCATATATTAATAATCTTGGTTGCAACAGATTTATACACCCTTCTCTATCACCATGGGGTGAACCTATTATTTTTGTTATGAATAAAGATGGGTTAATACATCTTTTCATTGCCAACTAGGAAGATAACAACATAAATATCTAGAATAAGATTCTAGTACCATGTATTGATTATATTTTTTTATCAAATTCAGGGATCTCAATAATTTTCAAAGATTGAACTTCATTACGGATATCATTTATTGAGATTTAAGAGGGATGATATACATAAGTAATATTTCTATACAAGATATGGTCATTATAAATTTCTAGTGACTCCATTTTTACTTCAAAATTCCCTCTATATCTTCATGTATATTATGAAAAGTTTATTTTGAGATTACCATGATTAGTTTAGTGTAGTCTTTATATGTTATATTCTTATATATTATTATATAAATGAATACTCTGATGATAATTTGAAGATTTTTGTTGAGGAACCTGAGGAATGATAAGTTGTGTACCAAATATAGAAGTTTTGAGTTATGTCTAGAAATCCATTTCATTTTATATAGTCTCATGTGATGATATATCAAAGGATCCTTCGGAGATTTTTGTTTTTTATAAATAACTCAGAAAACCCAGGGTAACTAAGCTCCATAGTTTTATAGGGTTGGATTGATACTATCGATGATTTATGAGGTATTTCTGATTGATATGCTGTCTGATAAGAAAGAACACTTAGAAGGAGGAAATGTATCTTTGGATATATAAACATGAGGAAGAGTTCATAGAGTTTAAAGATTGTTAGTCCACACACTATCACTTACACTACCATTTAGTGGAGAAGGTTTTGAATTTATAGTAATGCATAAAAGGGGACTTAGATGATTCCTCCTTAAAAATAATATAGCGATAGCTTATGCCTAATTTCATTTGAAAATCATGTATTGAAATTAACATTCTCATGATTTGGAGTTGGAAACAATAATATTTTCATTTAAAATATGAAGTGATTATCTTTATGGTGCAATATGTGGTATAAATGTTCCTATAAATTGTTTGAATTATATATTCAAAAAAATTGAATATGTGCCAAATATTGTGGTTGGAATTGATTAGAGATTATGAATTCTTAAAATATTACCACCTTGGGAAGGAAAACAAGGTAGATGATGCTTCTAGTCAAATATATCTCATTATTATGTCCACGATTAGGATTTAAATATACCTAATATTTATGGATTTTTTGAATATTTATCTTATAATCATGAGTAATGGGGAAAATTACTGTATTTCTCATATTAATGTTCAAAATTAAATCAATGTGTGGATTAGGGAGGCATATAATTCTGATTCAGAACTAAAAAAGAAGGTGATAAATGTTCCCGAGTTCAACAATTATTTTGGTACAAAGATAAGTTTCTTGATCTGGTTATGTGTCTCATCAATACCATACTTAAGAAAGAGCTATTGGATGAATCTCATAATTCATCATTCTCTATATCGATTTACCCACCAACTTAAGTCTCTACAACAGTACTATTTCTCTCCCCACACACAGATTCCTCTTGAGAAACACCTAATGGTGGACTACAAATTCTAGATCATCATGTCCTTAGAGGTATCCAAAATGTAAATAAAACTTCCTCCATCGGGTGCATCGATCGGGATGGATTTTGGGCATTCTAATGAATATATTTCTTCATACCCTAAAGGGTAGTTAATGAAAATAATCCCATGAGGTATGGCTATAAAGAAGTTGGACATGATAAGAATCAAATGAATGGTTAATATGAAGGTAATGATGCTAAATCTCCAATTCCTTCAAATCGATCTTGGACCAGGGCCATGAAGCATTCCAGGGTTAAGAAAACCACATCCTTCTTGGTAAGGCAACCTAGCCATCCCCACTGGGAGGAGGATCAAGTTTTGTTCACCCAATCCCCTATAATAACAGAGAGTCTTGAAATAGATTAAAAGTCAAAAGATTCAGGTTCATCCTCACAGCCATCCACAGTACAACCAGATTATGTGTAACCCCTAGTAATTTAAGCATGGAAGGATGTAACCATCGATATTATAGACTTGTGGGTATTTCTACAGGCCGGTTTATGCAATCCATTTATAGGGGGTATCCATGAACCCTCTGATATTCACACTGATGTAAATTTAACTAAGGTGTAGAAATATGTTCTGGAGCTAGAAATATTGATATATTCTATATATTATTGGATCCCATCCACAAAGAAATTATCCAAAACACTGTACTGAGTAGGAATTGAGGGGGTAACTAGTCAATTTAAATATTAATGGGAAATGTTTTTCAAAACTAGTAATGTATATTTATCTTCACACTTCTATTTTTCCTCCTTCATCTAACAAAATTAATTTTGAGGGGACTTTTCCCAAAGTTTTGAGTAGAGGAGGAAGAACTAGAAGAAGAGGTTATCTAGTCGCCAAAATATAGGGCCACGAGCACCCCTATTGAAGTATTGGATGATTCTAAAAAATACCCAAATCTATTTTTATGTCATTGGATTATGTTGGATAAAATGGATATATGGGATCATCTACCACCACCTAATGTGCCAATAACAAACAGGTCCAACATATGTCACTTTCCATCACATGAAATGAAATGAATGTGGGAAGATATGTTTTCCTACTTTATGTTTCTAGTATTTATTTTTGTTTTCATTGGATCTCATGACTTTCCTAACATAAATATTTGAACATAAATAATTTTTTGGAGAATTTACATCACTCTCCCCCCTCCTATAAAGGGGTTTGGATGGTACTTTGAGGATTGAGGGGGACATCCTAGTGGTGGAACCAACTCATTGTGATGAATTAATCCCTTAATCAGATGATGTTACAAGATATACAACTTCATAAACCCTCATTATTATAGAGAGAGAGAAGAAGGTCATGATAATTTCAGATGTATATCATAAGGTTTCATGTGATGGTTAGTAACATTATTCCTAATGATATTTCAGATCATCCACATACACTGGAGGACCCTGAAATAATCACCACCATCCTTGTATTCATTCTATAAAAGAATTAACAGAGATCCTAGATGGTATGATGGAGGTGTTAGTTTTGATACTGACCCAATTGGGCTTGATGATTTTGGACATGTTGGGAGTTCGATAGAGTGAATCGAAGACAGAGCCAATTTGGATCAGGAGTCATGCATCACAGATACCCCTACTAGTGAGGATTCTACGAGACATCAAGAAATATTTAATGACATAAAAGAACCTAAGGATATGTTAAACTATTTTAATATTACTACATATTTGTAATATTTACAAGACTTATAAACGGAATTATATAGATATGATTTTTCTATTTCGTGAATTTTCAAATATAAGAAGCCCCTTTTTATTTTATGTCTTACCCTAGAGCTCGAATTTTACTGCTATGACTGCAGAGAAAATTTATCACGCAATTCATGAAAAATTATCCCAATCCCATTAAACATCCATTTCCAAGGGAGTAAAAACATAAAACCCCAAATTGGGATACCATCAAGGTCCCTCCATCCCGATCACTGAAAAAATTCAGAAGGATACTCATTTTCATGAGGTCCCTACCAAAATTTTTTAAGACTATGAATGTTTGAGGGGAATAAATTCTAACTGTTGATCCACCACTGAGTTTGTTTGGTTACATTATCTAGTTATTTTTGGGAATATACATACTATTACCTTATTGGAGTTAATGGGGAGTTCCACATACTATTCAAGGTTGTTAACATCAGTGGAAGGGCATGAAGTGGAGGAATCTGGGATAATTCAATCAACACTAGTATGTGATGCTGATTCCATTATAGAGGGAGTATAGTAGCGTGAATCATTGAGTGATTTGATCCTAAAATATATCTCCCCTTATAAATTATGTTCTAATTATTACGTGGAGACATATAATCTTCTTTTCACTCCAAACCATATCATTTAGTGAAACTTCTAACAGATAGTCTTGGTAAAATCTCTCAAATACATGTTATCATGAAATCACCAAAATTCCAACTATGTTTTCCATCATATGGTGTGGTAGTTTTTATTATCACAAAATCCAATATGTCATGAAGTTGATCATTTTATAATTGGAAGAGAAGAAAATGTCACAGTAGGCCAAGGCATATATATTAGGTTGATTTGATGATAGTTGAGATATTATATCCCATTTTGAGCCTAACCAAGCCATGGAGATAGAAAAAATATCAATATCATATTGATGAGAAATCTCTCCAAATTAACACACACAAAAAGAATTATATTATTTAATGTAAGAGATGGTTCTTCTCCACCAATCCTTGAATGGGGCGTTTTAAAAATGATGGGATTTTTTTAATGTAGAGTTGAAAAATATTTTTAATTATGAGGGTGTTTTCATTGCACAATTGGAAGGTTTTTGGAAACCTAAAAAGAATTCTTGAGTCATAGCTTAACTTCTCAAGGTTTATGTAAAATAACATATATAAAATTATGTTGATATAATCCATCGTGTGGAAGTTATCTTTATATTAGAACATGAATGAAATGGATTTTTTTTCAAATCACATGTTCCTACATTACTATATTTTTCATAAATGTAATATAACCTTGATAATGACCCATTTTATCAAATATCATCACATTATAATTGTTAATATATGTAGAATAAAGAACTATAACACTTTCCTAGGTCTTTGGACCTAGCTAGCATAGTTTGAATATTTCACGGTTCATATGGAAAACCCTAAATACATTATTATTTTCTGAAATATCCTTATTTTTCCTAATTATAATATGAAGAATACATAGAGAGCACAATTTTTATTTATCATAGGCCACTCATTAGTGTTTTTCATCCTAACATGTTTTATGCCTCATATCTATTCATTACAACTTTCTCGTCTAAAATAGGTAGAGTGAAGGTCTAGAGAGCTGAGCCTTAACTTTTACCTGTGGTAAACATTACGGGTTTTCAACATGGTGAGTACCTTGTATAATTTATTGGGGAATTTTATGTCTAGAATTTCATACAATTGTGATGGGTTTTTTAGTATAAACCGTTTTCAAAATTATTTTTTCAATTATCACCCTAACAACGAATATTGGTCAAGAATGTTCTATAATTTTTTAGATTTGTAAATGGAATTTTTGGGTCACGATTTTGTGATTTCCAGATAAAAAAATTATCAGAGAGAAATATATGGGAAATGATTAAAGGCCATGTTTGAAAAGTGGTTTCTGGAAAAATATTTTCTGGATTTATGGGAATAGAGGTGGTCTCTCCTAAGGACTACTTAAAAATCCCTTTTATGTGTGTGACATATAAAAACCCAACAGAAGAATATTACAGTATAGTTAAATAGTTTCATCCTCTACCTGATAGAACCTTATGGTGGGTTACTTATGAAAATCCATCTATGTCTTATCTCGGCATAGTATGGTAAATGCATCATCCAAAATATGGCATTCCAATAAAAATTGCCATGTAGTTTTTGAAGATTCATTTTTCTGAAGGCCACAAAGGGTAGTTTACCAAGGGAAGGTTTCTATAATGATGAGAGCATGTGTATTAGCATCATCCATAGATGGGAAGATTCTTATACATGAATTTGGAAAGTGTAATGGAGGTAATATTCTATTCGATGATTGATGTCAGGGGGGAGGCCCCTCCAATAAGGGTTTCAATATCATTCATTTTAATGTTGTGGGACTAGAACATAGACCATGAAGTGTAAGTCTTTTTGAGAGGAAATTGGGGTTATAGTTTATGGTCATTTATCTATGATGAAAATATTATCAATTTTACCCTTTAATAGTAATTTGAACAAGAATGTTACATCATTTTCTATTATGAAGGGGGCGGCTTCTGTGAATTAGTCTTACGGTATTCAAATCTGAATATTAATATTTGATGAAAACATCATTGGGGATTACATAGATAAAATGGTAATCTCCAAAAAATGTTCCATCGATTGAAAACCCTTTTTCTAGTTGACTTTATACAAATCCTATTGGGGTGTATTACTACATAGTCAAATAGTGGAATCCTATGGAAGAAAATTCCTTTTGATGGGTCACTTATTCAATAAAAACTGGGGCATATTACTACATAGTCAGACAAAGACACCCTCTAGAATATGACATTCCACAATATATGGATTGGGATGGCTTATTAAGATTTGGATTGTCCCAAAAACTGGGTTTGGTTTTTGGGAGTAATATACCTTAATATGGGGTGATAATTTCATATCAAAATTAACAAGAATAAGAAGAATATATTTCCCTACATAGGTTTGACCCATAAGTGGGAAAAGAGGGTTTGCTTTTTTTATATTGTGGTTGGACTAGGGAATATAACCCATGCATCAGTCCATATCTCATCAGAGTGAGATTCATGCCATACATAGTTCAAGAAAACTATGTGGTTTAGTATAATATGATGAGGACATAATCCATAAAGTTTAATGTCATTTGGTAAGGATAAATGTGACATCCCAGACCCGAATTCCATTGATGGTTCCCCGAAACCTGTCCGCTAAATGGCCTCAATCACATATCCCTAAACACAAAATGTAGCAGAGTAAAAAAAATGGTATAAGGTGTGTTAGTGGGGGAGACCATGACCTTATTACTAGAGTATAGTACATCGATTAGAAAATATGATAACATAAGATAAAATAGTTGAAGCAATATAGGTAATCGGAATTCATAGAGGAAGAAGACTGAAGTATTAAAAACATGTGGATCTGATATAAATATAAAATAGATGATGTTAATATCTCATGTCAGTATAATGCTATAAAACCTGAATATAATGTAGAAGGTAATGCATGATAAATAAAAGTAGAAAATTAAATCAAATTCTATCCCAAGATTCAGGAGCTTCATCTTGGTCATTTTCTACCAACTCCATCTTACTACCAAAATCCATCAAGTGTGTGATGTGATATGCAACCCTTTATCAACAACCACTTACATGTAATCAACCCAGTTACTAAGAGATGGCCTAGATAGGATGTGAGATAAATCTCAATAGGCCACCACCAACGGTGTACATAACTTCCTATATGTGTCAGATAAACATAAACATTATAGAAGCATGCATATATAAAGGTAAACTAGTATAGTAATGTAAATAGCCATGTCCTAAATCATCCCTCAACTTGTGTCTAATCATGTTAGTAGTAAATTAATTAATTTGGTTCCTGCATGTATAATTACGTCATGTGAGGTATAGCCATTACTAAAATAGAAATATTTATGGTTCTATGCAGTGATAATTAAAACTATTTAATATTTATAATAGAATTGTTCCAAGGTAATAACCATGGAAACAAAGACTTCAAGGTTCACCAAGTTAATAATAACTTCATCCTAGATAAAGTGTAAGAGTTTAATCCAAGTATCATCATCCATGAAATTCCACAACAGTTTGATCTAATCAAGTCCATAGAATACATCCAAGGAAAAACGAGTTAAGTTATGGTTAGGACCAAGGATATAACCAAGGCACCTCATGGGAATATAATCCATGTTGGATTCAAGGAATGTATCCAATGCATCCTTTACTCATATAGAAGTGATCCTATTTTGTCATATTGGCATTCCACAAATAGAGGAGTATCAGGCTTCATTGTGGGTCTCAACCAAGGAAACTGTCTTCCTTTAATAGGAATGACATCCTCAAGTGATCACAACATTCCCTCAGGAATCCATGGAAAGCTCAAGTCACACCACTCTTATAAATATTTATAGGTCCATATGTATAATTAGTCACCTTACCTTTAATTCATTTGGAAAATCAGACCATTTAATACTCTAGTAATTTAATATGCAATAAAGTTAAATATATTGACATCCACTACAGTGATAAAGAAAATTGAGCATAAAACCATTTAAATAATCCATTTAGATCCTAACTAATTCACTTGGTTTATTCTACTACCTTCCATCATATGTTTCATGGGGTACTATGACATGCAACCAAACATTCATTTCTATACAACTAGGCCAAGTCATATACCGACAATCTACATTCCATTTCCATTTAAAATTTATTAATAATGTTCAAGAACATACGTTTGTTGGGTCTAGTGATTGAAATATATGGTACATTCCACGATCAATTTTCAACTCAAAATTATTTTAATGAGTTAGGATTACCATTAGGAAGGTCAAGACGAGGCACATCCAAACAGTGGCACTAATGTTTCCAAAGATACTAAAAGAATATCTAAGAAAAACACCTTATATAGGATTGTTGGAATTGTGTACATAACCAAAAATCTTGAATGACATTAATGGAATGGGTATTAGAACATTATTGTAACAACTATGGGAAAGGCATAAAAATTTAATAGACATTGCGTGATAAAATCAATTCTCCCACACTAAAATTTAAAAAATGACGAAATACAAAGTTTGAGTAATAAAAGCACTCTCCTGGGCTCGTGTGACTATATTAATCTAGTATTAGCCTCTAATTAATCCTAGATTAGTCTAGATCTAATGAATAGATCAAGATCCTAAAAATAAATCATATGAACCTAATTCTAAATAGCATGGTATATAGGAATAAGAATGATGAATGATTAAAAATGAATTGTTAATATACCAAAGTGGATTAAATGAGAAAAAAAAGGTCAATTTGTACTATGGAAGGGCACTAGATCTCAATTCAGATAATAGGATTCAAAAATATCAAAATATTATAGGAGGATGGGTTTTTTCCACTAGAGAGAAAAATGGGAGGAGAGAAAATTGTAAACATTTCATTAATGGGAAAACTATACTTTCACTCTATTTAGAACTTCAAATAGTTTGGACAAACAATACATAAACCATGTAAAGTCACGTGTAGAGAGTGTCATGCCACATGATTAGGCCTTATGGGTATCGTAAACATACTCCAACCATTAAAAACATATCTATAAAATTTATACCATTTTTATTGATTATGTGGCCCAAATCACATGGTTTGGGACCAACCGTTCACCCTACTATAGGCCACTATCCAACCATGTATGGATATACCTATCTATGAATCCCTCCTCTCAAGATTTACTCTAACCATGTGACAAGCCATTTCCTCCAAAACAACCTAGTTTTTGGGATCGAAAAGTCCCTTATCACCTCTGATACCTTCACTATCTCATTAGGCATCCATTTTAGGTCCATAAAATCATATTATACCAAAATTTAAAGGATCAATTCTTAAGTCAAAATTTGAGATCATACAGTCTTCCCAGCATAAAGTAAATCATCCCTGAGATCATCATCCAAGGGAAGAGAAACACTATATATGAATGACACTAGCTACAAGGAACCTATATCGGTCTCCCACTCTTAATAATTGTCATGTACAAGACTGTGTTACCATAGCACCTGTACAAGAGGGATAGTTCAGCCTTCGAGGTAATTCATGCTTTGGTAAATGATTTATAGAGGATAATCCTAAAAAATTCATGAAAATATAGCTTAACTTTATTGAGATCAAAAGTGTGAGACATTTTGGAATGATACCAAATAATTTTTGAAACATAAATGACATAATGAAGTGAATGTTACCTTTAAGGAAGAAACAACTAATTGGTTACCATCCTAACACTCTTAAGAATCTCAATCATCTTGAAAATTCATGGTGACAACTTTACTTGCCTATGTATCCATCTATTTTTTAGCATGGGCAATACTCGCATAAAAACAAGACCCCTAATCTCAAACTCCATAGGTATTTGGTAGTGATCAATATACGATTTCTATCAATAATTAGTAGTAGACATTTTCTTTCTAATTGCCTAAACCTACTCTAAAGTCTCCTACATGAGACGAGGACCGAATAGGGCTACCTCACCTACCTCTATCCATCATAGGGGTGAATGAAATGACCTATCGTAGAATGTCTCAGAAGGATCCTTCTAAATTGTCTCCTATAAGCTATTATTTTTGGATAACATGATGATAGGGGTATTATTCTCCCAAGAATAGCTGAGATCATGATGGCATACCAAGAGCATGTCTTATAGAACCATTATCATATGTTTAAACTATCCATCAGTCTGAGCATGAAAATATATTCTCAGAAGCAACATCGTACCCATAGAATTATGAAATACCTTCAAGAACTGAGATCTAAATTGAGAAAACATAAATGAAACAATTGTAAAATGGACCCATTGTAGTCGAATAACCTCGTGGATATACAGTTTTCCCATCTCATCAACTAAGAAATCCTCTTGGATAGGAATGATGGGTTCTAACTTAATCAGTCGGTCAATGACTACACAAATAGTGTTGCTACCTCTAGGAGACCTATGTAATCCAACTATGAAATACATTGCATCATTTTCCCATTTTCATTCTGGGACATAAAGTGATTGTACTAATCATATCGGTCTTTGGTGCCCTTCCATCACCTTATGATAGGGGGAAAACCTGGTGATATAGACTACTATCTGACATTTCAACCTAGGCCACTAATTCTTGCATTGTATGTCTCGATACATTTGAGAGATTCTTGGATGAACTACCCACTGAGAATTGTGGGACTCTCACATAAACTCATCCCTAATATGCATAGGAACCCAGAAAAGTACTTTTGTAGATAGGATGTTGTCTTTATCTATGTACTAATCAAGAGGTGGGTCATCTCCCAAAATACTATCATGAGAAAAAATACCTCAGGATATAAAAATTTCAAACAATTTAATTTCTCAAGGATGTAAGATGTAACTGTCTAGTCTAATAGATAATACAGAATTTGAGTATTATTAAACTCAAAATTTATCTCAGATAAGTGTTCCATAAATTTAAATTCTTCACTAGATTATTGTGTGGAATGTTCCTGAGTTTTTTGACTCAATTCATCAACTAGAGCATTTACTTTCCCAAACGTATTAAAAAGATCAAAACTAATGGAATGTAGATATCTGACACATATCCACTATCTAAGGTTCAATTAACTATGTGTAAATATATAGTTTAGGCCCATATATTACATATACTCCACAAAGTGTTCACCCTTTAGATAGTGTATCTAGAAACATAAGGCATGGACACCTACTTCTAGATCATGGTTGTTCGTTGGGAAATTTCTATCATGATGCCTCAACTACTGAGGTCTATATTCAACAACTATGTCCTCCTGCATCATCACTTCTCCCAAGATGACTCTGAATGCATCATAGAACACTATATAGCTTTTTTGAAGCTCTATAAGAATAATTATAGGTACCGAGAGAAGCCTCCCTTCCATATATTTAAAGGATTTCTCACACAGTTTGGACCATAATAACTTAACACCCTTCTTTGAAAGTCTAGTAAGAGGTGAAGCAAGGTGTGAAAAGTCATGTATGAAATACCTATAGAAACCAGACATCCCTATGAAAATCTATATATCAAACAATTTTGTGGGATGATTTCAAGAAACCAAAACACGTAGCTTCTCTATGCCAATAGAAACCCCTGATTCTTAACTAATATGTCCTATGAAGTGAAATTATTCATTATGGAAGTGGAAAATATCAAGCTTAGAAAAAATATGATGCTCTCTCTGTGTACTCAGAATGACATCATGGTGCTTAGCATGGTCACTATAAGTGTGATAGAACACTAATATGTCTTCCTTGGAGACCATGAAAAAATATTCAAGATAGGGGTGGAAAGACATGTTCATTATATCTATGAAAATGGAAGTCATGTTCATAAGACTGAATGATATAAAAATGTACTCATGTGAACCATACATGTTTCAGAAAGCTTTATGAGATATGTATAATGTCCAAAATCACACTTTAGGATAACCCAATCTCAATTAAATCATATATAATACCCCAAACTTATGATGTTAGTCAACATGATCACTTATTCAGGGTAGTGGATATTGATTCTTTATAGAAATCTGGTTCGACCAATAGTAATCTACTCATAAACAAAAGGTCTCATTCACCTTCTTAGAGAGAAGCATGGGTGAACCCAAAGATGAAGTGATAGGTCATAAGAAACATTTTACACTATATTCTCTAACTATCACTTGAGCTCCTAGAGATCATTAGGTTCCATCCTATATTGAATAATGAACACTAGAGCTACTACTAGAATGAGATAAATCGTAAAATCTTTCCCTCTCTTAGGAGGTACGCCATGAAAATCATCACGAAAACACTCCTTGAAATGATATACTACTGGAAGGAATTCTTCCTGATAGTAACCCTGGTCATCTATGAAGATATTGGAAATTAAGTATGTCACACCCGCTATCCCATGATTCTATGGTCTACAACTTCTTGCATGGACATCCCATGCACACTTGCATAGATAAATTCTACCTTTTTTGACTCTATTGATACCATGTGGTTATAGTAGTCTACATATGTGTGATATAGAACCAACCAATCCATCCTGACAATGACATTTAATCCCATCATCCCAAGAATAATGATGCCCCATATATAGGTATATCTTCATTTCTCAAGGGGTCAATCCCTACACAAGTGTGTTACCTCTAAACGTACTCCCAACATTGTATATAGGGTCATTACACAACAGTAATACTATATTTTTGTTATGATACATTCCATTATAGATAAAGAGATATGGGAGTGTAATGTACATGTATGAAATAAAGAAGATACTATAATTGTGGCTACTATAATATTACCTCGTATTGTAGACAATCATGCATCCTGATCCTCGGGTATCCTCTATTGTGCATGCAACTTAACTGATCCACGAAAAAGTGAAATAGTTGTATAACCATGATCAAAACTAAATTTCTAGAACTTCTGGGGATCGTTAGTCTATAATATATTTCAATGACCTCTTCCTTAACTATCCCTACCAGTGCTACTCAAACTATCCACATGAAACAGCGTAAAAGAACATACCCCTAAGGTGGAGCTGGAGCAAATCCTTTTACACTAGAAGTTGATGGAATGTTATGATAGAATCTCTAAATATGACGTATATGACTAAAATATCTATAAACTAGCTGGACCCTATTACAATGAGTCTTCAGATCCCCCTATTGTCCACACTAGTGAAATACCATAGAGCCACCAATATGTGTACTTTGACAGCCAATTCCCTGATGAAAACCTTGAGAGTTCTCATTATTATACTGGACTACCACATCACTGGTCCTTTATACATGATACAATAATAATCCCCTATTTTGGGATTACTGATAAGACACTGATTTACTATTTTATAAAATTTAGGTAGGCCAAATAAATTAACATATGTACGGACGAAATAATTGATCGCACGGTCAAATTTTCTATCACAGAAATTATCATCACATACTAGAAGTATTGAAAGGTGATGTGACTAATTTAAATGAGTTGAATAAACGATAACAAACATGAAACTATACTTTAGATGTATGAACTCTCTAGATCTATGAAATCTTAGTTTCTATAAAAGTAATTGATCATTTTAGGTAGTCTGCAAAGAATCCCACACCATGCCCTCAAGGCGACCTACCTGAGTTATTATATACCCCTAGTGCTTGGGAAAATCACGTAGAATGTATACATCATGATTGAACCTTACCTTTAGAGGAATATCTAGATTCCCAAATATAGACTAGTTATCCTCTTGAAGAGACTCACTAGCCTATGGACCAACATCCCCTTAGAAGGCACGTGGATTCTACTGTTGCTACTCACGAGGTAAATCTTCCATCGTTAGTGCAGCTCATGGAGAACCCTACATGAACCATATCACTTGTAGGAATCTATCACAGACTTGGGCCTCAATACCCAAATTAGGTATCGAGGTAATCTCTTTAGTGAAACTCAAGAGATAAGAATGGTATCTCATGGCCCACAATATCTGAAGCATGGTCATCGCCACCACCCTGGCGCACAACTTGAGGATGTCGTGGCACCATTGGTCTTAAAATGCACAAAAATGCCTCAAAACAAACATAGAAGCTGATATATAACAAAAATAGAAGAATATAAATGAACGTAAAGGGCCTAATACCCATGGTATACTATCGCAAATACCTAAATAGAGTCCTTGTATTATTAAGTTCTCAAGTATTAGTTACAGGGGTCCCAGTAAATGAATGTTAAATATCACCTTTACTAATAATTTACTCAAAAATATTTAATTTAATATTATATTTAATTATTATGTTCAATACTTCACCATCTATAAAACTTGAAAATATGGATCTGGATGTGCATCCATTGCATTTTAGGATCCATTTTTCACTTTTATAGTTTTCATTTTCTTATAACTTATATCAATGTTAATTTAAAATGGTCCACCATTCATAGTGAATCTTGGCCCATGCACCTTACCACTAATAGTGACACCCATTTGATTTATTTTTATAATGGATGGACTTTCTAAATTACTAATTCCAACCAACTAGGCACAATAACACCTCATGAATTGAAACTAGTATTAAATTAATCATATCCAAGATCACCACAATTATATATATATATATACATTAACAATTATAACTCAATAAATTATAATAATATTAATCAATGAAAATAGTGGAATTAACCTCTATGGAATGGAAATATGAATGAGAAGCGATTTATAGGTTCCTATAAGGATGTGTGTAACATTTCTCATTGCCTTCATAACATCAGGCTAAGCATAAAAGTAATTATCAATCAGAATAATAATCAACATCACCACATTGAATCTATTTCACCCAATAGTTAAATTATATCTATAGTAAAAAAGATAAGATATAAAAACAATTATAAATTGAGATACTCTGAATTAACCCCATACATTGGGTCATGATTCTCAATAAAAGCTTCATTCCATGTTCCAAGATATTTTAATCTCTGATCTATTTTAAAAAATTTGTAAATTAAAAAAGGAATGGCTCTAATACCACATTGTGACATCTTGAACAAGTATTCCACAAAAGGTTCCATGAGCCTGATTGGCCACATGGCCTGAAGCACATGTCCCCAAACTCCAAAGCATGCCTACTAATAATAAGGGAATAGGGTGTGTCTGTGGGGATAAAATTCCCTCATTACCATAGTCTATCATAGCAGACAAACAATATAAAAATAGAAGGTAAATAGTGAATGAAATATAAATAATCATTAGTCACATTGGAATAAGACTAAAGTGATAACAACAAGTGAAAATGATATAAATATAAAAAAAATTTCATAATATGTCATGCCACTATAAAGATAGAAAACATGTATACAATACATGCTAAAAAAAGTATAAAAAATAAAAATCTATTGGAAGAATATCAAGCTCTAACTCTGTCATCTAATACCAGCTCCATCCTACTACTTTAGAACATAATGTTTCGGAAGCAATAGAAATCCCTCTCTATAAAAAAACATAGATGTAATCTTCTCATGTACCAATGGTGGCTCGAATAGGGGGTGATAAAAATTTCAGTAGCCCACCACCAATGGTTTCCATAACATCATTTCCATGTTGTGTAACCATAAGTAGTGTACAAGAATTCGTATATAAATTTAAATCATTATATTATTGTAAATATCCAAGTACCTAATTCATCCCTTGGTTGATGTTTGAACATGTGACCAATTCATTTATTAATTAGGATCAATTTAAAATAATTAGGTCACATATGGTATGTCCATAATTAATAGGGTAATATTCAAGGTTCCATGATATAATAAGGTAACCATTTTAATATTAACAATAGATTTTTTCAAGGGTAATAACTATGGAAACCAAAATCTCAAGGGTTTCCCACTCAGTAGTAACTACTTCCTAGTTAAGGGGTAGGAGTGTAGTATAAAAATAATTTTCCTCTAAATTCATAGTAGTTTGATATAGCTGAGTCCAAGGAATAAATCTATGGTATAATGAGATGTGGTGTGGCGATGCCCGAGGATATAACAAGGTCACCTCATGTCCATAGAATCCATTTTCGATCCGAGGAGTTTATCCAAGGAATAATTTAATGATATATAAGTTATCATATGGTGTGATCATGGGTATCCACTTATAGATGGGTATTGGGTTCCAAGGTGGGTCTCAACTAAGGGACTCAGAATCCATGAATTGGAATGGAAACCATGAGTGCTCAAAGTGTTCCCTCAAGAATCCAAGGCAATCTCAATTAAAACCATTCCTATAAATACATCAAGGTCCATGTGTATAATTAGGCACATTACCATAAATTCTCCAAACAAATTAGTTTATTCAATACACCATCCACTTAACATGTCATCAGGTTCAATCCATTTCTTTTAATTAGTCTGATAAGGGAAATGTAGCATTAACCATTTAATTAATCCATTTATATCATAATTAATTCACTTGGGTCATTTTGATACCTTCAATTATATTTGTCAAGGGCGGATACATCATGTACACAAACATTAATTTCTATAAAATTAGGCCCTGTCATATACCTACAACATACTTTTCGATTCAATTTATAATTTATTAATCATGTTGAAGCACATACCTTCGGTCAGTCGCATGATTAGAATACATTGTACTTTCCAGGATCAATTCCTAAAACAAAATTAATTTAATGGGAGAGTCTTACCATTATGAAGGTTTAGCCGAGGTACACCATAATGGTGAAACTAATGGATCCAATGCTACTAAATGAATACCTATTGAAAACACTATACTTGGGGTTGTCAAAATTAGGTATGTAACCGCCCGATTTAAATGAATTACATGGAATAATTCATAAAACATGGTTATGATGACTATAAGAAAGGCATGTAAATTTAAAATATGGCTCTGAATAAAATCGGCACACCCACACGAAAATCTAGAAAATGATGAAACTAAAATGAAAAGCTATAGATCACATTCCTTATGCTTATATGACTCTCCTAATCCTTTATCAACCTCCAGTCGACCCTTGATTATAGTAGATTTGAAAATAGATTAGCACCCTAAAAATAGGGCATATGAGCATGCATCTAAAAAGAATCATAGATATAAATAAAATATTGAAATAATAAAAATGAATAAAAAATGAACCAATAAAAATCAAACAAGATCATCAGTAGTCGATCTGGACTCTAGATGGGTGCTATATTTTAATTCCAAGAAAATGCATCAAAAAGATAAAAAAACGGAGAGGTGGATGGGTGATTTCCACTATAGAGGAAAGTTGGATGATATGAATGTTTAAAAACTCAATTTAAGGGAAGACCTATAATTTCACCTACTTTTTGGCCTTCACATGGTTTTTCCACATAGTTTGGCTAAACCAAGCACAAAGCATATAGGAGCATCAATAGATAGCGGAAAAAAACATGGTTAGGCCTCACAGTTAGGGAAAATATGTTCCAAAATTGAAAAATTCTCTTTAAAATGTCTATAGTTTTTGGATGGTTGTTTGGCCCAAATGCCATGATTTGAGGAAAACTATGTTACAAACATTAAGCCACTATCCAGCCTCTCAGATTTATATTTACTAGTTAGGCATGATTCACATAGTTTCTTCTAACCATGTCAAATGAAATTTCAACCCATGATCAAGGTTCCACGATCTGAACAAGCACATGAAACCCCTGAGACATTGGATAACACATTAGGCATCCATTTTAGTTCCACAATTTAAATTAGAACAAAATTTATAGGATCCATACCTGATTCAAAAACATTGTTTTTAAAATGATGTTCAATTTATGAGAAAATGAATATTTCACCTGGATTAGGGTATAATTCCATGGCATCACTACCTATCTCATCAGAGAATAAATCAAACCAAATGTAGTTCTAGAAAATATTCCCCATAATCACTGAATTCTTTTATGGAGAAAGTATTTTTTTGGAATACGGGATCATGAATAGGGTGAGAACCCAAATTGGATCCTCCTATATAGATCATACATATACATGGGAGACTTGGGGGATTTCTTGTACTGTGACGGAACTAGGATGTAGGATCCAGGAATATCTATGTATCTCATAGTATCTGGAATGAAGCCATAGGTAGTTATTAAAGAACTATTTACAATAAAATCATGTGGCATGGATGCAGTTCCCTAACAGAAAAATTAAATATTATAGTTGGATCTAAGATCAGAGACATGTGTGTCAGTGCATATCTTGTAACATCATGATTCAAGCCCCATATTTCTCTTTCATTTTCATCAACCATGCTATTGAATTTCATGCATTAAAGACATCTGGTATGCCTTATAAGGTATTAGGATCATTACCATGGAAACCCAAATGTGAATTAATATGCCTTGATCATGAGGGGAATACATTACCAAAATTCCTAATCTCATGAGATCTATTCTTAGTGTGATAAAAAAATAGTGGAAAAAATTTCTTCCACCACACAATGGTGATAAAAATAAATGATAGAGGATTTTTTATTTTTTGTTGTTTGGACTATAATTCTACATCCGAGCATCACTACATATCTCACCAAGGTAATAATTAATTAGTATATATATCTATAAAATCATTATGTTTAGTTTCTTGTGGTGAGGACATCATACAAGCAGTTTAATATCATATGGTAAGGAAGATATATCTCAGAAAAGATAAATGATGGAAGGCTGAGAAGGCTAATGATGCACTTGCATACATTGAATGCGAGGAAGGAAATCATAAACAATTTACATTAGGGTTATCGAAATAGGATAAGTGATATTGTAAAAAATACATAGAAAAACCATAGACCAATGTTCAAAAATCAGGATCCCAGCATAGTGTTGATAAGGCTTATAGAGGTAGAATAAGTATGTCATGAGGACCAATGTACATCTGGTTGACAAGAATTTTTAGTGGGTGGCATAAAAAACCAAATTTGGAATATTACTACATAGTCAAATAGTGGAATCCTCTTTATTACAGACCCTTTTGGTGTGTCACTGATGCGAAGCCATCTAGGGCATATTACTACACTGTTAGATAATAGTGTCTTCCATAATTGTTCTTCCTAATACCAATTGATAAGAAAATCTTGGAAAGATCATAAATTTCATAAGACAAGGATTATAATGTGTGGAATGAATATTTATAATCATAAACAAAACATTTTGACCAATACTAGCCATGGAGTGTAAAGTCCCTTTGTGATTTGTTTTGATTACATGTGGGAGAGGAATATTTATGTTTCTATACTAGGCTTTCAGATGGGGGAACCTAAGTATAGTTCTACTACATAGATCTTTGTTTGTTAATAGAAGAGGGTGAATTGTTTACCCCATGTCGGGGCCTCGTACATGAGGTATAGGTTACACTATGCATCAAATTTAAATTAGAATAAAGATAGACGTAGTTCTGGAAATGATCCATGTTCAGGTCTGGCCCATACATGAAGAGGGGAGATTTTTCTATATTTCAATTTGACCTCGGATTGAAGATACGAGAATCACTACATATCATGTCAAGATAATAATCAAGATACATGTTTTTCTTGAATTAATGTTTTGTTTGGATATTGCAACCAATGATTGTAATCCTCTCAAGCATGGATTGAAATTTTATGTTGCCTTATGCAATGCGGAAAAACATTCTTTCATACTGTTTAACATATTGTGACTAGGTAATTATGCTATATATTTGAAAGACATATAGCTAAGATTATGATGTAATTTATTTTTGTGTCATACGACTAAGACTATATGGTGTGAATTTTAGGTTCATGCACACAAGACCATGATTATTTAACGTTTAATGTCATACAATGTAGAAGTTTGTGTCTTGAAGTTTATCGTCTTGGGACCTGGATGAAATGTCACTTTTTTTAATGGTCATCCAAGAAATACCAACTACATAGTGTAATATCCGGAAACTGAAACATCATAAGATATTTTATAACACAAAGTATTCATTGAGTAATTTTTTATTGGTAGTGTTTGTAATGATCTCTTCATACATCAATTTTAGAGAATAATATTAGTTAGAGTAGACCTTGTGTATGGAATAATGTCCCTCCCAATTTCGATCAAGCATTAGAGGCATCTTCCATATTACCATCAGGGTTCTAATGATTAGTACCAATTCTCATCAGAGGAATAAATGATGGTGGGACTTTTTCTTAAAAAAATGTGTTATCCTATTTTGAGGAACCTCCATGTGATCAGGGTATGAAATATTTTATCATCAAGTCATTAAAATTAATCTAGTCATTTCAAGGATTTGACATCAATGGATAGGTAATCATAGATGGAAACAGAACATGGGGAAAACATGACATAAATGGGTATTACTGCCTCTCTTCCATAAACAATTTAATACATGGATGCTCGTGTAACTGTATGGGTAGTAGTCTTGTAGGCCCACATGGTATGAAATAGATTTTTATTCTATGTAATTTTACCTTTATCCAAAATATATTGGATTGTGTTCAATGGGGTATTATTGAAGGCCTTTGTTTATCCATTTGTTTCTATGTGATAGAAGGATGAGTGGTTGGACTTGATATTGTACTCGTGATACAACTTCTCCGTCTTAGCAGAACCCAAATTGGTGTGGTTGTCCATTAGTATTTTATGAGGGACCCAACATTTGTTAATGAAATTTTCTTCCCAAAAGCTGATGATGATTTTATCCTTGACTTCTTTGAAGGGTAATACCTCATCCCATTTGGAGAAGAAGTTGGTAGCTGTTAGGATGTATTTAAATTTCTTGGTTATAACTAGAGGATGGATCCCTACAACATCCATTACCCATATGGAAAATGTAAAATATTAATCAGTTATATGTAATAAGTTTTAGTTTGATGGAAGAATTTGTCATGCACATAGAAATAATGAATCTTTTTAATGAATTTTTCGTAATCCTGTATCATTGAATTCATGAAATATCTCATCTTTCATATTTGATTGGAAATAATGAACCCTAATTGGTAGCCCACATAGGCTCACGTATGTACTTATTTTTTTATGATAGATGTATCCTCTCTATCAATAAATCTGTGAATTGATCAATAAAATCCTCATTTATAAATTACTTTTTGTGATTTAGGGATTCATAAACATTAATGTTGTTCGCTCATCATTAGACTTGTTCTTTTCTACATATGTCAGATAATAGTAGACCATTTTGAAGGTAATCCACAATAAGAATCATCCAAATTTTCCTAGGACAATCTGGTATTTGAATGGGACTAACGTCATTGACCTCTTCCATTCTGATAGGTGAAAAAAGTGAAACCATTTGGCAATGCACAATGCGGATGAATCCTTCATCCCAATCTTGATTTACTTGGGCCATGGCTATATTCACCAATGAATCCGCCTAGTCATTCTACAATCATGGGAAGTGAGTAAATGTTGGCTCTAAGGGGAACTCTTCCATTAGTACTCTAACATTGTTCATCAAGGGGATTATTTCTTTTTTTTATTGATGGAATTATCTAAATAAATCTTTTTGATTACCAACATTGAATGACATTTCCCCTCTATTTTTCCAACTAGTATTTATGGTGTTAATTCAAGGCCTACAATGTGGGCCTGATATTCTACATTATTATTCATATATCCTTCTAATAACACGCAGGTTTAAGGAAACACATTCATTTCTTGATAGATTATAATGACTCCCAACACAAATTTATTGAGCTTAGGGTCCTCCATTCCCTTCCCTGTTGGGATTTTGGATATTACGTTAAATAAATTTTTGATGATTAGGGAAATTATTGATTGTAAAATTTATCTTTATCTTGAAATTATGTGTTTAATTATATTTTTCCTATGAATGGGTGTTCTAAAAAGAAATTTTATGAAGCCTATCCTTTCACCAATGCTTGAGATACAAATTGTATGTCATACTATTGTTGGATAACTACCCACTATCCCAAACATCTGGTCAACATAGGGTTGATGTGTATTCATTTGAGATGGCTATTATGAGATACTAAGTGAACTGCATGGTGTTGTGGGAAATGCATTAGTTTTTTGAACTGTGAATATTAGAGCTACATATATCTTCTTGATATCCAAATAATGAGTTTTAGTTTCAAGCATGGTTCGACAGGTATAATAATGGTAGATTTCATTTTTTGTATGATTATTTTTTGAAATTAAATCACTTAGTGATTTCTCTAGGTAAGTAATGTAAAAAAAAATAAGTTTCTCATTCACAGATGGCGTTAACATTGGTTAACTGAAGAGATACTTCATAAGGATCTCAAATGCTTCCTAATCATCATTGGTCCACAAATATGTGACCTCTTTCTTTAGAAAATTGGTGAAGGGAAAATACAGTCCACTAAGGTTGTCTATAAAGCATCAGAAGTAGTTGATATATCCCAATAAAACCCTGAACTATTTGATGTTCTGAGGTGGAGACATATTGAGGATATCCTTTTTCCTCTTAGGGCCAACTTAGATGTAATGATGGCGTATGATGAAGCCTATAGATTTCATGTTGGTTCTCGAAAAGAATATTTCAAGGGGTTCATCTTTAGGTGATGTTTAGTTAGTTTTTTGAAGATAGTCTCAAGACTAGACATTTGATCTGAATGATTCCTCATCCTAAAAACAAAGTTATTTATGCACCATTCAATGAAATCCCTAGGAGGGGTTTAAAAATATAATTCATGGTACATTGGAATGTGGTGATGGAATTCATCAAGTCAAAGTGATTTACCTGATAGAAACGTAATCCTTAGGGGTCGTGAAGGAATTTTTTTTTATATTATAGGGTCCTTCAGGTTTTTATCCCCAAAATATATATTTATGGAAAAATAGGTATTATTATCTAGATGTTTCATCAATAATTAGTTCTGTGATCCGGAATGGGAAATAATATTTCCTGAAGTTCTAGTTGAGATCTCTAAAATTGATGCATACCTTGATTTCCCCATTCTTATTATTTATCGAGTCTATATTTTTTATCCATTTTAGGTATCATACTTATTTATTGAAATTTAATTTGAAAATATTAACAAATTCAGTCTAAATTTTTGCAACATGTGTCGGGTGTGTACTTTTTCCTATTTGATTGTAATGCTGGTGGTTCTCTGGAAAGCCATTATAGTGAGTGTCCACCTCAGGGATTGAGGCATAGAATATTTTTATAATTCTAGGTGAAAACATCTTGACGTTTATTCTGAGAGGAGGTGTGTTACTCGTGTTATTTGATGTATAGGGGCCCACTAATAAATGTGGGTCATTGATCTTCATCTATATTGAGGTTTATTTGCATGAGTTTATCTTTGGTGGAAGAAAGACCTTCCTAAAATATATGATGGGCATCCCTTAGTCCCTTTTCTAATCTTCTATTTTATGATCCTCTTCTACCTCAATCTAAGGGGAATTATTTAATAGTGGGTAATCTCCAGATTTATAAGGGGATTTTACATTTTGACATCTACAAGATGAATCATATTCTCATGAAATTGCAAAAAAGGGGGGTTTCATTAATGCTCTAAAAGGGATTGCGTAATGGATTACGAAGGGGTTTCTTTATAATTTATGGGATAAAACAATTAAGAAATGATCTTTTAAAGCTTAGGGGATGGAATGAGGGCCTTTTCACCGTTAATTCATCCACTTTCTAGAGGTTCCATGACATTTTAAGCACTATCAATCCCAGTTTTCAAAAATTATATCATTATGGTTGTTGAACCTAGACCTAAATTTTTCCCCACGCATTCAATCTTATAAATAAGAATAAAATCTCCTCGAGTGATCTATTTGAAGGGAATTACATGGAACATTTGTGGAACATTCATTGTTGTGACCTAAGAAACACCATTATTTTTGGGTTTCTTCCCTTCCCTATAGTAGAAACCGTTATCAATGTACTGAGTTTCGAATGATTCAAATGAGGTATTATCAGTATAAAATATCCCAATTTTATCATTAATGAAAATTTTAAGGCATCATTGGTAAAATTATTGGATTGTAAAATGTTGATGAAATTGTGTTCTCCCAAGTAGAATGTTGAAAGTTGAAATTCTTCAAAAAATAATGAATTTCGAGTCAGATACAAGGTCCCCCTACCAGATATTTATATTCATTATACTGAGTGACTATTCATCCATCTTCACATAACCCTGTAGTGTCAGAGTTGAAGGGGATAATTGACCCTAACTATAACCCAATCAATGACTGGTTTA
Source organism: Viscum album (assembly GCA_963277665.1). Classification (NCBI taxonomy): domain Eukaryota; kingdom Viridiplantae; phylum Streptophyta; class Magnoliopsida; order Santalales; family Viscaceae; genus Viscum; species Viscum album. The sequence goes on along the minus strand of OY728153.1, from coordinate 281,517,259 downwards.
GACAAGAATGTGGTTGACAATTGATCCATTTTCAATTAATGATCTTTTGAGATCAACATCTTTTATCTAAATGGATACATATTAATGTCTAATGTGTTCTTGAATAATTGATACTTTACCATGTTACATGAAATAAACGATCATATAGAATTCTATAGGATCGATTTTAGCATGATGTACTTAAGTAGTGGAAAATAATGCTTCAATTTCCCGAGGTCTTAGTTAAGCCCATATTGGTTCTTCTCGGAGGTCCTTTTATAGACTCATAGCATCCAGGATTTTCAATTTTGGCTAGCACTTGGAGCATTTCATTAAAATATCGTACTTGTATGACAAATATCTACTATTCGGTAAATGAAATTCTACTCTACAGGAACCTTAGAAGCTTATGTTGTTTGTGTTGGAGTATCAACCCCTAGAATAGTAGTTCGATATGCTTTTATCCTTAGTCAATGAGTTCAACATTGTCTTCATGCATGTCATGGATGATTTGGTGATAGTGTCTCCTCTAGTCAATCTTATCGAATGTCCAAATTGGGTGGACCTTTTCATGTGTGGGGATATTTATTTCTTTTTCTATTCTTTTTTAGGGCTCTCCCATGAGTTTTAGTATCATAGATTGTATGAGAGGGTATGTGACTAGATTATTGATTTATGCTGTGGTGGAATGTTTCAATGTGTCCAAGACCCATGTGACAACTTCCCCTAATTCCCCAATTGGATACAGATATTTTAGGTTCATATCCACACTCATCATTTGATAATGGAGCCATAATTTGTAAAATATCAATGTAACTAAAGATCAACACCACTTTTGATGAAGATTCCATCTGGTTAGTCGACTATTATTGTACCCTTTAACGGGGTGGCGCTTGTGATTTTGAGACAGTAGGAATAAATTCTGATAGAGTCAAATATAACTCATTCCCTGGAACATGTTCATCTCCTTAAGCTTTATTCAAACGTTTTTCTATGTTTTTTCTTGGAATAATAGATACTGGAGAACTGTAGTGTCGATGGAGTTGGATATATAATAGTAGATGCCACTTGGGAATGGTTGGTTGTTACAACTATACTTGGTGGATATAATGAATATGATTGATAATATTTATGAACATGCATTCATTTTACATATATGTACCATTTTTAGTAACTTCCTTACATTCACCATCTCCCTATGGATTAGTGGTAGAGACACATTCTACCTTTGGTTGTAGATTTCCAAGCATTACCTCTCTTGAGCACACCCTTTTTTACAAGATGTCATTGAAAATAATGCTTTTTAAATAATGTGACCCAATGTTTGGTGTAAGGGGAAATAGTTGGTGATATCATCGATACCATCATGATCAGGACACCTCGTATTTGGAAACATGATCATGTTGTTCTCCAATGCTGAGATTAAGTGGCCAGGGACTTGGTCATCTCAGAATGCATAAATCATGTTCTTTATCTCAAAATATAGGTTTCTTGTCTAATTACTTTTCTCATCTGGAGGATTCAGGCATTATATTTGATGCTCGGGGGATGGGTCACATGATATTCTATGGGTTTTAGAGCTGATGTTGGTATATGTTCGGTATTAGGCATAACAGTATAGGCCTTTTCCTTCCCTATTCTCTTCCCTTGGGCTCCTGGAATTACTCATGACATAGACAAGGTGATCATGATGGAATAATCCATTTTCATAGCTTCTATAATGAGATACTGAAACCCTCTTGTGAATATTACATGGATAACTGGTGTATGTAACTCATCACAGAGGTTCTATGTACAGATAGAAAAATAATATTCTTGGGGAAGCTGTAGGTTTCAGGATTTGGTCAACCATTTCCATCAAGAAAATAAATTTGTGACCTTTCATTATTGCACTATTTTTAGTTTGTGTGGTCGATGATTTTTTCCACTAACATTTTGTGCGGAATTGAAATAGAAACTTTTGGTTGAGATATTCCTTTCCATTAATTGATGGAGCTAGCAAGTTTTTTACTATCTGAAGGTTAGCCCTTACAATGTTTGTACGAAGAATTTGAGTTTCAATTATTCTTCATGTGTAGGGATCCCCATTATAATATCATAGAAGTACATGGAATGTTTCATATTATCTTATGGGTACCCCGAAATATTACTAATTGGAAATTTGGGGTTTCCAAAATTTTGTGAGAGAGGGGTCAGATCTACCAATTCAGGTAAAATCCCCTTTTCTAGCTGTAACGGTGCTAGTAGTTCTTGCATAGCTTCCAATCGAGATGTTAGTGACTCAAAAGTATTAAGGATTAATTTAGGGATGCTTGGTTTAATAGAATATTCAATAGAGATAACTATCTGTAATTCCATAGGTGATGGATCGACCTGTACCCATGGTGGGGAACACGCACAGATTGGTTCATGTGTGTGTCTTTAAAACAACCCAGGTTGTGTGGCCAAGGGAGGGAGATCCTACTATCATTCTACCATGGGGTCTAAATATATTGACCTTCTGTATTGTATGTTTAGGGGATGTTATGGTCCCATATGAACCATTAGGGTAATACACCTTTTTTGAGGTACATCGGTTAGGAGTATGAGTTGAGGCCCTTCTTATAGAAAATATATGGTAGGATGTTTTCTGTGAAGTAGTTCAATGTCGGGTCTCTTGAAATCATTCCTTTTTTATTCATTCTGTTAAACGTTTTCCTTGAGTGTGAGGGTTTAATCCTCTTCTGGAGGTGGGTGATCCACCTCCTTAAAATTCTATTTTTCTTTGGTGCATGATATTTGTGGAGGTGGTAATGGAATGATTGAGGTAAATCCAAAATTCACAACAATCATTTTGTTCCAATTATGCATACCTCCCTCAATAATTTTGGTGTAGACTATATTATGAACTGATACATTCTCCTCCAACTGGAATTCATTGGATTCATGTTTTCTAGGGTCCACATAGGTGGTCTTAATGATGTTTATTTATGCATCATGAATTTTAGGTGTTTCATTAGTCTCTTTGAGAGTCTGCCTTTGTTTGATCCTTACAAGAGGCCTTTTTATATCCTCTTCTAGTTCTCTTGGAACTTTTTGATGAAAAATAATAAGAATAGAATATCTAGATACTTTTTTGTGTCTATTCTAATAGAGTACACTGGGATAAATAATGGAATTAACTGGGAGGATTCATTCTTTTTTATTCCCTCAAATGGGTATAATACTAAGTTGTGTTGAGGAGGAGGCTTTTATTTGAAAAATCCCCAAACCTTTTGTACTAGGGATGTTCCTCCTCTATTCCCACAAAATTTAAATCCATTTTTCTTGAACTCAAAAGTTGTGTTAAAAAGTCCCCAACCCATTGAGTTGGGGTTTCCCCAATATTTTCATCGCTATTATTATCATGGATTCCTTATTTATTTTACGGATATGTATTTGAACATGGATTGGTTACACTAAGCAGTTTACATTAAACCCACATCCTTTTGAAGAGATTTCACTATTTGTGACATTTACATAATCCGGTTATTGACCTCCCTTAAGTAAGAGGAATTCATTATATTATTAAATTTATATTATAAAATGTGTTTGATATATTTTTTTATTTTGGGATGACTTCATTGGGAGTCGATCAGTGCTTATTTTTCCTAAGTGTATTTTATGCTGTGAAAATTGTACATTTTTCGAAGACATCATGAAACTATTACATTTCATGATGTAACCATTGTTGGTGTTTTCTGATTAGTGAGTGTAGTGAAATGTAGCTCATAATGTTCAACCCATCCTTGGATATGAACACTGAATGAGTCTCTAAAATCATTTTATGTAATTATTTTTACATGTGGTGACATGATTACTGAATGTTCCTTTCTAATTTTCAAATTTTGGATGACATGTTTTTAAGATATCCAACAAGTCAATTTAGTGGTGTTTCATTTCTATTACATTTACATGGATTAGATTTTCATCATATTTCATAACTTTTCTTTTAAATGATGAATATTTTTTCATATGATGATGTGAATTTCCTGCACACAATGTTCTGATAACGCATCTGGAATGTTGAAATAATGAGTGGATAAAAGATAGAACAATACTGGTATGTCATATTAATCCAAAAAATTTCTCATGTTTAGTGTGTCTTCTTCATATTTCTCCAGAGGATCTTTGACCTGGTTTGACCAAAGTTTACACTTCTCTACAACCTCATTATAAAAAGAGAGATTATTTGGGAGTTCACCTATCATATTAGAAGGTATGTCATCCCACTATGGTTCAAACAATGACCATCACCATGGGAAATCTTTTGGATGATAAAGGATCTCACATATCAATGAAAAAGAATCAGACATGACTGATCAAATTATTACATGGTCTACACAATAGGATGATTTTCTCATCATTCAATCACTAAAAGATGGACCTTATTGATGAAGTGAAATGTTGTTATAGGGAGTTCTACCATCACAGCTTGACATCTGAATATGAGGAGAGTTCTTGGAGAGTAAACCATGTGAAGTATTTTTAGGGAGGATGATATCGAGGGGTGGAACTTCTATCTCTTAAATCATCAATCCTTAGAGAGGGATGTTGTGTCCCTAATTTGGATATGGGATCTTAAAATTGATTAGATTTTGGACTTGAAAAATCATTTATGGGGAGGCGTCTAGTGAGGAACTCCAGAATTATTTAAACCAATTCGGTAATTTGATAATGTTAGAGTAGGATCTTAAAATACCATAGATAATAGTATAAGGGCTTCAAAAACTAAATCATCATACATAGTGTGATCATGGATTTAATCTTTATTTTTTTCATCTCTGGTAAGGTTTCTTTTTGGATTCATTCTTGTGGGTGATTTGGGAAGCTTGTTGGGGAAGGTAGTCTTTATATAAAATATTTTATTTGTTTAGCTCATATATTTCTGTAGGAAAATCCTAGAATGTTCTTGGAATTTTGGAAGGGATTTCTTCGTTCCTTTGAGTTAACATTAGATTAGGATGATTACATTTAACCAAAACGGGGGTATGAATGTGATCTGGTTGTTCCTATATTTTGGGGAAATTTTTCCCATGGAAATACATGATGGGAGTATAGGTGTGTGAGTATTTGTTGTCACATGTTGATGATTCACCTGAATTGTAGGTATGTAGTTGTGTGTCTTCCCCTCCACCACTATTGATGCTATTATTATATTCTGATATGATTTTAGGTTATGGGAAGGAATTTTTGTATTCCTTTTCATTATTATCAGGATATTCTTGTAACATTTTTGACTTGACTAAAGATATATTCTCATTCCATGGATTAAGAAGGGGTGTGTGTCTGATTCTTTGTTCTGTTTCATGTTGGTTTTTGCTGATAGTATTCATGATTGGAGAAAAGGACTTGGATTTACCCATATTCGTGGTTGGTACATAATAGATGATTTCTTCTAAGGGTTTCAGATAATGTTATTGGCTGGATTAACAGATGTGGGAAGATGTGTGCATTTTCTCATAGTGTTCTGTGAAATTTGATTGAAGGACCTGATTGTTGTGGGAATGTGTTTGTTACTTCTCATGGTTTACCACCATATTTTAATGGAGATCATATTTGGATACTATAAAATGAGGTTTATAGAATTCTTGGTTGGTGTTGGGTGGTGTTTGTACCTACACAAAATTTCTCACCGAATTTGACTGGTGGTATTTCCAGGTGTGGGAAGGGTTTTGTTCTAGATCACTAGTTTACCCCTTATTTTTTCAATCAATTTTCCACAGGAGACAGAGTTGTATACCTACTTTTTATTGATCAATCACTGACCTCGACGTAATGTATCGCATGCCTGGGACTGGAAGACTTGGGACAGATTCTTGAGCACAGACCCGTCATCGTGTTAGGGTATCACTGCTGTGCGGTGTTGGCTACAGTGAATATAAGAAGGATCCCTTTGAATGTAACCCTATGTCATCTTGGTGGGTATGTGTGTGGCCTCTTGATATGACTCCATAAAACATGGTAGGTTCTCATTGCTACGTTTTGTGGAAAACATCCTGAAATGGTTTGAGAAGAAGATTGGTTTTGCCTGCTTCTTGACCATTATTTCTCACTATCTGGATGATAAATGGGGCTTCTTGACCTATAGGTACTATTGATAACACTCTAAGGTTGGTATGGTACCATTTGGGTTGTTCTCTCAAACTAGTACATTTCATACCCAATGTTGAACATGATTGGTGGCTGATAATGTCCTATACTTAGTTGAGGACGCAGAATGTATAGTGACTGAAGACCACACCTATGAGAATTGCTATGTTTCCATTTTCATCAAAGGGATGTCAGTTCAATGGTGAATTAAATATGGGTGAAAACTAAAAACAAGAAAACCCCATCAAAGAGGCATCTTAATAAACAAACACATGCATAATTGATTGTATTGTTTGTCCATCTTCCATTTTAAGAGCCAAGTGGGTCTAATAGGTGGGTGAGACTATCATATTGGTTATGTGTTCACATCAACTTTACCATTTTTTCCAATGAATGATTTTCCCAATTGTTTTCAATAGTATGATTGTGAGGGTTTAAATGGTTTCACAATAATTTACATCATATTTATCAACATTAGATGGTTCCTAATGGGTTTGTTTCCATGGAGTTGGAAACACCAAATAGTTCCCTTGTTCAAGTTATTTAACAAGCCCAATTTCAAAAGTCAATCAATTGTTGAGATATGTCTAAACAACTCTTAGATTCACACATTGCTTGAGGGGATGGGAGTTCAATCTCATTATACCAATTTATGGGGAATTATTGCATACTATGGGACTCTCTTAGAGATTTAAGACATATTCTCAAATCTCTCATTCATTCTCAAGTATAACATGAGTCACCCAAAGACTAAATATTAATTAATACCATGAATAGAAATAAGAAACATCTATTTGTGTTTATGAATATTAATCAATGGATATATCTATATTTATCAGTGGATCTCCATCAATGGTAACCTTTTATGTGAAAATTATAAACATTTACTTTGATTTTGGGATAGGACCCATGATATGGGATTCCTATGTATCCTTATAAAAAGAATAAAAATCTTGGTAGTTTGGTGCCACTTGAATAGAAACATCATATCATTTATTGTCATGTGATAAGGACCAAATCATGTCGTTTAACATTATTCCACAAGGAAGTCTTTATGAAAGGTTCCTAGTCATTGTTTTTTGTAGGACTTATGCCAAACATGACAATGGAATGTGGAAGGGATGTGGGATTCCATATTTGGCATAACCCAACACAGAATTTTTCCTATAAAGAATTATTTATTTTTTGATTTTTTTGGGTTTGGCCCATAGAGAGGATTTCTACTTATCTCATTTGGATTGAAATCAAATCCCATGAAGATAAATTGTGGTTGAGGGCCCATTCATATAGAGTTCCTAAGATGTTTTCCACAAATGTAATGTGGCCCTTTGATAGGACTAGGGAATGATTTCTGATATTATAAATTTGAGGAGACTTCCATTTGTCTCACAAGGAATATGTACCTATAAAACTAATATGTTGAGAATTATACCAAATATGAGGTCCTTTGAGTTAGATACATGGATTTGAGGACCCACTTGTATCTTGGCCCTTTGAAGGATGGTGAGAGGAAGATCTAGAAAAACATTCTCTTCCAGGACATGCATCTAACTATGAAAAATCCATGATCATAGTTAACCTCTAATCCCATATGGGTCATGATTTAATGTGATAAATTAGTTGAAGAAGAATATTGAGAAAATTATATGATCCTTTTTCTACTGGTGGAGGAGGCTGGGGTTACGGGTGAAGAACAATGGGATTTGATGTTCCCATTTCCTCCCATTTCATATCTAGAAGAGTCACATTGGACTACCCATTGTTACATGGATCATTATATAAGAAAAAAGGATTAATCTAGGAGTTATTCCCTTATGATTGTTTGTTATAATGAAGCATTATTGTCCAATGAACCGTAAAGGGAAAAGATAGTTTGATTCTCTCCCTCCCCACATGGAACCGGGGGTCCTTGGACTTAGAGATGACAAGGTTAGGACAAGGTTAGTTCCCTTGAATCTGAGTTCGGGAGGTCCCTAACACATACCTCAATGTTAGGGTCCTCATAAAAAATTGTATTCTTAACATCATTCCCCTCGAGTACCCTACCCATTAGGTAGTAAAAATGTGGGACACCTATGATCGATGGAATGGAAAACCAATTGGGAGATATGCTGGTGTGTCTCTCTGCATGGTCATACCACTCTAAAGGATTTGGAGGATTCATAAATTTGGCCCCAGGAATATGATGGATCTAAAGAAAAAATATCACTATAATTGTTGTCTTTAAGGAGGCATTATGAGGTATCTCATGCAGGATAAGGATTGGTGACCAGAAGGTGCTTCACACAGGGTGACCTGGGAGGCCCTAGAAGTGCATTGTGTAGGGGTAAAATTCAAATGTTTGAGGTTCCATGGGAAATGGAAGTCATGAGAAATAAAAAAATTATAATGGATTTGCACTAATCACCAAGTATTTCCTTACGTGTCCTTGTATGGGTTTCATGTTGGTCCTTGATTTGGGATGGGACCTTAACACTAGTGATTTTTAACTAGAGGGAGTGGTCCTCATGCTTACGTATTGAATTTTAGAAAATGGAGGCACTTTTATCCCACTAGACACCATAATTCCTTCTTCTCTTGAGTTTTGTAGGCATACATGAAAGGTTTTTTTGATGGCCAAGTAAAAGGGGCTATGTAACCGGAGCTTCAAGGATTATTCAATTTTTTAATCTATTATATAAGGTTTTATATTGAACTATTTATAGCAAAACATGAGGCCCCAGTTGACAGAGATCTACCATGTAGGTACCTAACACAAGTATTTGGCATAGGTACATCGTTAATGGTTGGTTGATCCATTGATTCGTACAGGGATGGCTGTGCAAGACTTTTGGTGTTTAGGTTGAGTGCACAAAGACTGGGTTAGGTGTGTTCCCTGGACCCGTCTTATTGCTCTTAAACTCTTTGATACTTGAAGTATTATTTATTTAATATTTTCATATCATATGAAAAAATTGAGTTTCCAAAATTATCTATTACAAGAGGTAGAAAACCCACTATAACAACATCACTAAAATCAATGCCTAGTAATAAAAGATAGGGAAACATTCTATTCTTCTATAGATAAAATTTATTATAATAAAATACATGACTTCCCATATTATTGATATAATTAATGTTATCTATGATAAGATGTGGATATTAGATGGAACCTATTTATATATAATAAAAATTTATGTGACCATGTTTTTAATTCACCTTCATGATTAGAAGGGGATAAATTAGTGTTTCTATTTTTAAAATTTGTTTTTAAAATAAAACTCTTTAAATTGTATGTTCTTGATATACTAAATTTAAACACTACCTTACAAAGTTTGAATTTTTTTATAAAAATCCCAAAAATAATATATTTTATTAGTGTACAATCCCAATGTGCTTACCTAACCCTCTCTTGGCCTAGGTGTGTTTTGATACCTAGATTATCCTAAAAAATTTCATGTGATTACAAAAGCGGGGATGCGTTCTTCCTTGAATCTTGAAATTCTATATATTATAGTATAAGATAAGGTTATAGATAATACATAATTATTTGTAGAGTGGACACAAGAATTGGGTAGTATTAATACTATAACAACCATTCCTCTAACAAACTCTTCTACTAATATTATAAACATGATATTCATTAAATTTTAGGATGTATCCACATCCAAGAATGAGATATTCTACCTCATAATTGATATCCATATTGTAAATGACTATTAATTGAGAAATACAAAATTCATCATTCCTTTTCAAGATTTCTGAATACCTAACTTGTTAATGGGATAATTAATCAACAATTTGATCTTAATCCTCATCAAATGTATCCAAATATATGGTCAATAATCTATAATTTTACCTCAAAACAAATGGCCAACCCAAATCCATCTCTTATCATAATCTACTTCTTCTTTTTTAATGAATAATAGTTCTCTCATTTCACAAAGCATTATATTCTATATTCTAAAACCTCTATATCATTATTAATTTTCTCATTTATATATACTTGAAGTAATCTGATTAATATCTAAATTATTGTTTATGGAAAATAAAACATGATTATTAGAAATAATATAAATGTAGATTAATGGATTCTATAAAACAATATCTTTTATCATGATAATGAAATTAAAATATTTTAATTTGAAAATCCGAGATAACATTATTTAAAATATTCTCATTCAATTATCCATATTTTTCATATTGAATCATTTTTTCAAATACAAAGAATTATATTTTGATATTTTATATACAATAATGTATCATTAGAGAATGTTATCATATTTTTTTTGAAATCCTTCAAATGAAATCATACTTATAGAACACCATATAAATTGTTTTCCAAAAACTAAAAAAATAAATCACATTGTTTCCTAATAAATGCATAATTTTTCAAAATTACATCTCAAATGACATGTTGAAAGTGTAAATAGATATTATGATCCAATGATATATTATTCCATTTTTTAGTACTTATTTTTCATTTTAATAAATTAATCAAATGAAAACTCAATTATCCTTATGAATTCGTAAATAATTCTTACAGAGTGACCAATGATTATTAAAAAATTTATTATGACATTGATGAAGTTTCCAATGAATCATATAGAGTCTGATGATCGTTATCAAATTTTAAAATGGTCTATTTTAAATCTAAAGGACTCATAGGGAATTATTCATCATCATTATATAGTCATAATGCCTTACAAATTTATTCATCACAGAGTTGAAATTATAGTTATAGTAATGACAAATAACACATATGGAAAAGTACATTCAAAAATTTATTCATAATTATATAAAAATAAATAAATTAAAAAGTTATTCAAAAAACCATTAAATCATATAATTAAATTTAAGGATAACTCAAAACACAAATTTAATCACCTTTTAAAGGTTCTTACTTATGGTTGAAAACAAGTAAACTATTCTTCAACAATTCAATTGGGTTCCTCACCCTTGTTTTCATAATCATTGAAAAACCAATACTAAGGAATAATCCTCTTATTTTTTTAAATATTGATATAAAAAAACTCATCATTAATTTTAATATATCATTTATCATGGTTTTTATAACATCATATCCAAACCCCTGGCTAAGTCATATATGAACTCCATGCTTTCCTTGTAAAAATTTTAAATATAAATATTCATTGAAAATAATTAGAACCTATCACAATATCATAAAATCAACGTAATAATCCATGTGAAATACTTATTCCACTATATTATGAAAATAGAATCATCACATTATCAATCATTGTCAACTGAACCCATTTATTAACCATAAAACCTATTTTATTCACATATTGTCATTTTCATGTTATTCTCCAAGTATTTGCATTACACAATTCATTATTACATCTGTACTACTTTACCATAAATTATTATTTAATCATATCACCATATATTAATTTCATGATGCCTTTCCCAAAATATATTTGATAGAATTTAATAAAATTTCATTACACAAAAAACATGGAAAATTCACGACTCATTACCCGTTGAACAATAATTTCAATTACAAGTATAATTTAATAATAATACTAATGATAACGACCTAATATAATGTATCAATAAAAATATATTTTTTTCAAATCACCCCTTATATATTTTTACCAAAAAACAATTATTAATAAATTTATCAAAGTAAAAGATTAATAAAAAAATTAGATCCTCATGCTTCAAGAAACATCCACATGATTTATAAAATTTACTAATACATTTCATTATATGACTCCCCATTATAATTCCCTTATGATTTATTAAATTAAAAGGAATTATTTTTATATATATAATGATTAATAAATAATAAATACATAATTTATGTAAATACCCACACTTGACGTATATGAACATTATATTAATGTTTGCAGAATACTTAATACATAACAAAAACAGACACACAAGGACCGTAATAGTTTAGTGTCTTTGGAAACTCGGAACATAATCTTATAATCATGGTCAAAGATATTCAACATATCCCATAAAAATCTTCCCTTTTTTTCTAACCTAGATACTTTCTTTATACCCTGGGAAAAACATAAAAATGGGTGAGGTCAAATGATCAGTAAGGGTAAGCATGGAGAAAATAAAACAAACTATATACATGTGAACATAAAAACACGAACATAATGTTTAAACATCAAGATCTTGAGTTGTGAAATAATTCATCGCAAGTACGTAAGGCATAGGTCATAAAGGAACATTAATCATGATAAAATAGAATGGGAATAAAATATGTAATTATGGAAACCATTAATAACGTGTTATGATTTCCATAGTATCCAAGGCATTGCTTCCAAGACCATCATAGTGGAAAAAGTCCATTACTAAACTGGGTTTACTTGTCGTTCCAGACCTGTAATACTGAACCAGATTCACTTGTCATTCTAGACATGTCTATCTCATGAGATATAAATCTTTACCCAATTAATTATAAAGAGATATAGGTCCCACCCATCTCATAATGAAATCATTCTTACTTGTGCCACAAAATAAACATAAATCATTCATCATAACCCAAAGAATAAAATGGGTTTCATAAACATCTTCCAATCATAACGTAATACATATAAAACAAATGTATATAATTTAATAAAAAAAGAATCAAACCATTTAAATAATAGAGACATTATACTTGAAACATAAACATACTAAATAATTTCATCTTAGATGGAAAATATTTTTGACAGAACACTTGAAATGAATTCTTGAGGAAAATATCTTTTCTTCTTTAAAATCATTTTGTTTTCACAAAATGCCATTCACTGTTAAATGAAAAATATTTTGTTAAAAATAATAATGAAATATTGTAGAGTAAGCTTCATGAAAATTTGGCATTATAAAACCATAAAAACCCATTCATGCCGTATAAGTTAAAAAAAACATTCTCCTCGTACTTTTCCCGGAAAAGTCAAAAAGTTACTCATATGGTAAACAAAAGAGTGATTCGTTCCACAAAACAATGTAAAAGACAAATAGGGGTAAACATGACTTTAAAAATACATGGAAGAATATTAAACACTTTATGAAAAACATTTTTATGTACAGGGATGGAAAATATAACCCCAGAAAATACTTACGTATAAGTAATCTCGGATAAAAAAGAGATTTGAAAAATTATCCCTTAACTTATGTCCAATTTATTCTGTATGTGTCCGATAATCCTGTATAGTGGGTTTAAAATATTATTAACTTGTCAGATAACCATAATAATATTTATGATATCATATATGATTCACTTATGACGTTATATTACCCATTCTTTTGTAAATTCCATGTTAAAGAAGCGTTTTGGGTAAAATCATTTCATTTTTCGAACGTGTTTCGACTTGTTGTTCTTGAATTTATTACTTACATCCTGAATTACTTAATTAAAGAATTTAAGAAATGATTTATATATAATAAATATTCAGCATATAAATATATATGATAGATCGATAAATGGAATGAAATACAACATTCATGGAGACGGTAGGTCGTACGTACGCATGAACGCTATTTTCGTTTCCTTATTGAATTTAATGGAATTAAGTAAATGATACATATATGTAAATAAATCCAATATCATTATTATGTAATATCTTTCATGATTTTTTATTATATAAACTTTATAATCATACATGAATGGTTATTCCTGGAAAATGAATCTCATCGGGTTCATGAAGACGGTAGTCCTTACGTACGCACGAGGGATAATATTATTTCTTTTGATATTAAAATCGTATATAATTGGATGTTATATCATATATACAGAATCATAATAATGTTATATTTATTATTTATATCATTTATAATCATTATTATACCCATCCAAATGATGAAACGTTTGAATAACAAACTATACCACGACGTGGAGACGGTAATTTGTACGTACAAACGTGTGGTGACTTTTTCATTCATAGGATGGATAAAATAACTAATATGGTTGTAAAATTTTTATAATTACATTACAGTATATAGAATATACTGGAGTTATTATTTTAGAATTGAAACAACAATGAATGTTGAAGTGGAAGAAGAAAGTAACTTTAAATAGGTGGTGAGATATTTACCTCTTCTTCGGGTTCTTCCTTTTGATTTGATCAAAAGGGCTCATTAGGTTGGCCTTATGATTAAAGGAAGGCCTATAGGATGAATAAAGGGTAGTTTAGAGGGTATTTGAGCAGGGATTGGCCGAGCCAAATGACTTTGGATGTGTGAATTAGAAAGAAGTGGGAGTTCCCTTTTATAAGAGGGGTGAGGGGCACCTTAGGAAAACCATAAAATATTATTTTATAATAAATTAATATTCATTTTATAATGCTCCAAAGTGACTTATTTATAGAATAGGGTTGGTATGGGTTGAAATCATCACAGCCAATATGTTTTAGACAAGTTTAGGTTACCATTTAAACCATATCATTTAGATTAAACTCTAAGTTAAATAATTTAGCTTTTACAGTGTCTTCTTGTATTCTTACACTATATGGTCAATAAACATACTATAAACTGCCAATAGATCCTCAGTTGGTTAATTAATGTCATATATATAATTATGTAAGTCCTTTGGACTAACCTTATATTTTTAGGACCATTATATAAATTAATAATATAATATTCGTTTTAAAAACTCTTTTATGTCAATTTTGACACATTTTGGTATTTTGTTTTCTATAAATTCATAACAGCATTATTACATCGAATAAATAATCTAACCAACCCTAATATGTTATAGTAACCTATAAAATTCATTTAATTAATAAAAAGTCTCAAATTACATTTATTTTTGTATTTATAATATCAATTATGTTAATATTTAATTAATAAGGTAATTAATGCATCATCATTGTGTTATAAATAAATTAACTTATTTAATGTCTAAAAAATATAAATAAAATACCATTATGTTAAAAATAATTTTAGATTTATAATGAATATTTATAGTCGAATTTATCTTATGTATAACCCTATATTAAAAATATTTTAGTTATTAATCTTTGATTTTAACTCTTTTAACTCTTCTTTAAATAAAATAATAATAAGTGTCACAATCTACTCCAAGTGAAACAAAGTGGTTCATATTTTATTCCTAAGTTTTTTTATTGGTAAAATTATACTTATAAAATAGAATTATTCTCATGTTTTATGGGAATTATAATATCCTTTTTACCCTAAATTACCCTATTTACTTTTAACCGTTGTAAATAAAAGTAAAAAGTTATTATTCACCAAAAAATATTTTTATCTTATTGAACCACATTTTACTCCATAATATTAATTGTTTCTCTTGGATTTTTGAAATTCAACTCACAGAAGTGGAAAAATTATGTTTTATGTAAATTTGCAATGCTCTTAGGAGGTGGGTAAAAGATGGTAAAAAGTTCAATAAAATTTTTATATATCTAAAATTATTATAAAATGACTCCAATGAATTACATTGAACTTATATAGGTATTATGTATCTATTTTGACCTAAAATAAAATTAAATAAATGATTATTTAAATAAAAAGTATGTTTTAACCAACAACAGAGTGTTTTCACTATTCATCAAAAATTGAAAGTTTTCAGAAAAATACCAAAAATTCACCCTAGGGTAATTTCAAAATTATGAATCCAAAAATGTAGTCCATTTTGAATGATAAAATTTATAAAATTTCAAACAATCGGTATTAATATTTATAAAGGGTAGTTTATATAATATTTAACTAACATATCATTGTTTAGTAAAACTCGGTATTACATACAACGCTAGCTATCGTGGAAGGTTTCTCTTGTGTGTAACACAAGCCAAGAATATTGTTGCCTATACTACAAGCTAATATGGTGTTGCGTATAATGCATGATAATCTTGGTGTAGTGTACAACAAAATACATCAAATAAATTAAAAAATAATAATTCTCATAAAATCTCAAGGTGTTACATTCTACCCCCATTAAAATGAATTTTGACCATGAAATTCATTGGGGTTATAAATGGTTTTATTCTTGAAATTTTATTTCATAGAAACCCACATCGTAAAAAAGAATAATAAAACATAATTTTAAAAAGGAACTTTAGAAACATAATGGATACCCAAAGTAGCTCATCACTGTATTTCCACCTAGGAGAATATAGGTCAAAATATAGATATGGAAGAAAAATATAACCATCACGTTCTGATAGAGAGTGGTAGAGAAAATGGCTATGAAAAATCCAACAATCATAAAGCCATAAATTTGTGATGATCTAAGGTACCATATGATTCATCGGATATGAGGGTACTATGACAACATTTTTGGTTTTCAATATCATTTCCCTGAAGTTGAAAATTTTGAATTAGAAGAAATAATTACTTCATTTTGGTACATTCTCACCGTTGGTTATCCCATGAACAATTTCCACTTCATATCATAAATAAGTGAATTTGAATTTGTCTTTCGTGAAGTGTTAGTAGATCATGTGATAGAATTATGGGTCATTCCATCTGTCTCAGACAAAAGGTTATCAAAATATATCAAATATACATAAGTCCATATATGGTGAGGTAAATCATATATGATTCCAAAAATAGACCTATACATCATCAATCATACCTCTTAATAAAATAAAACTAATATCTACAAACCAAGGACTTCCTCCAGGCTAGAGGTAGGTGATAAATTCATGTTTCACTTCGGTTGTTGGTTCCATTCCCACCACCTTGTCCAACACGACGGGTTGTTGCCCATCCAGCAGGTTGTCCTTTTTCTAAAACAACACTATTATAACATTCTAGAAATAATATCAAAAAAGGGTTCTATACTTAAACACTATTATCTTATTCCTAACCTAATTCATTTCAAATCTTTATTCTTATCCAAAATACTTATATCCAAGCTTATAGTAAAAATAAAATGATTACTGGAAATGTCATCAACCAAGCATGTGAATACTATCATTTATCGCCCATATATTATATGATATATCTTGTTTGTCAAATTCCAAATAAGTGAATACCTTAATCATGTATTCTCTTGAAAAATTAATACCCATTGAACTATAGAGAAAACATGAATGCTGTCAAAAGTTAACTCTTTCCATATACCGAAAATTAAAAAAAAATCTCTATACTCAAACCTTGAAATCACTTTGTCCTTATATCAGTCATGAGCTCATTAATCCTATCAAACATATTATTTTCTCATTATCCCTTCGTTATGAGAATATCAGCTTCTTTCCAAAAATATTTCAATCATTTTTCATGGTTACTAGTACAATAAAATTATTTAAAACCACAAAAAACTACTACATATATATTCTAATATTCCACGATACTAAAAATGACATTCCACACTATTATTTAGGAATCATATTACATAAAAACATAATCATTCCACCACTTCGTTGTCATATTCAACATCGCCAATAGTGATTTCATGTGACTTTCCTTTTTTCCTTTTCCTTACAAGGTTGTCGATTTCGATCATCATTAACCCTTGGATCAGGGAATTGGTTAGCATAATGCCCCATTTCCTTACACTTGAAGCATAGAAGTATTGGTGGTGCGTTCTCTGTAGTATTTTCTATATTGACATCATTACCTTCCTTTTCCCATTACTTTGGCACTCAACTGCTTGATGACCTTCTTTTCCACACATAAAACATTTTCTAGTCTCTTTAAGTCAATCTATACCATGATTCCTTCAACAATTTGATCATAAAGAAGCATTCGTCATCTTTTAACCATTGTTTTGAGATTTTTCCTTCAACTCCGTCTTTCGTTTCTTGTCAAAACCGTGAGATCGATATGTAACACCAACTTCCAGTTCTACCAAGATATCATAATTCACAATTTCTTCATAGATACTGATGAATCTTATAGCTAATGACCTTCGAAGACTTGGTTTTATTCCACTGAAGAATAGATCAACTTTACTCTCAGGTATGATGATAAAGCTAGATGCATACCTTGCAAGCCTTGTAAAATTCACCTCGTATATACCAATAGATTCATCATCCTTTTCCTTAAGCTCAAAAAACTACTTCTCCATCATTGTTCTACGAATACAATGGAAGTACTTATTGAAAAATAAGTTCTTGAACTCGTCCCATTCCATGGATTCAATTTCATCTGGAGGCCTTGTATTCTTAATTAGATTCAACCACTGGTCTGCCTCACCTTTTAAACGGTAAATATCTAGAATGAAATTTTCATGATCTGAATAGTGACATATGGAAAATATCTTTTCAATGATACTGATCCACTGTTCAGCAACAAGTGGATCAGAAGAACCACTGAAGGAAGGTGGGTGTTGCCTCATGAAGGACATAATAGAATATTCTTCCCTTCTCTACTAATTTGGAAGTCCAGAATGATTCATAGCTTGTGTAAGTATAACAATAATATTTTTCACTCCATCTATCATAACATTGGTATGTTCAAGAATAAAATCATTGAATTGTCCATTACATTGATCAACATGGTTACTTCAGGTTCCAGCCATCATCTAAAACCAAAAGAGAATAGTGTGAGAGGAAAAAATCAAGCTAGGAAAACAACATAATAAAGGAGGAGTGCCTTCAATATATAACATCTTAGGTCTAATTATAATACTATTACCATAATTCTAGGACTATAACTTATACTTATACTTATCCTTAGAGACATCCCTATACATACCTTAGAAATATCTCTTGGGATATAACTACAGTTTTTGCATCCTAGTTTCCAAAGGTTGACTAAACCTTCCCATTGATACAAACTGTAGGGACCCACACTTACATTACTTTTGCAGAATACTTAATACATAACAAAAATAGACACCCAAGGACCAAAATAGTTTTGTTTCATGGGAAACTCGGAACATAATCTTCTAATAATGGTGAAAGTTCTTCGACATCTCCCATAAAGATCTTCCCTTTTTTTCTTACGTAAAACCTTTCTTTATATCATGGGGAAAAACATAAAAAATGGTGAGGTCAAATGCTCAGTATGGGTAATCATGGATAAAATAAAACAAACCATATACATTTTAACATAAAAACATTAACATAAAGTTTAAACATCAATATATTCAGTTGTGAAATAAACCTTGGAAGTACGTAAGGAATAGATCATAACGGAACATTATTCATGATAAAATAGAATGTGAATAAAACATGTAATTGTGGAAGAAATTAAGCACATGTCATGATTTCCATAGTTTCCAAGTCATTGCTTCCATGACCATCATAGTGGACAAAGTCCATTACTAAACCAGGTTTACTTGCTGTTCCAGCCCTATATTACTGAACTGGATTCACTTATCATTCTAGCCATGTCCATCTCATGAGGTATAAATATTTACCCAATTCATTGGAGGGAGATATATGTCCCACCCAACTCATAATGAAATCATTCTCACTTGTTCCACAAAATATACAGAAATCATTCATCATAACCCAAATAATAAAATGAGTTTCATAAATATCATCCCATCATAACGTAATCCATATAAAAGAAATGGAAATAATTTAATTAAAATAATAATCAAACCATGTAAATAATAGAGAAATTATACTTGAAACATAATCATACTAAATAATTTCATCTTATATGGAAAATAGTTTTGATAGAACACATGAAATGAATTCTTGAGGAAAATATCTTTTCTTCTTCAAAATCATTTTCTTTTCACAAAATTCCATTCACTGTTAAAAGGAATGGATTTTGTTGAAAATAATAATTAAATCTTGTAGAGTATTCTTCATGAAAATTAGGTGTTATGAATCCATAAAAATCCATTCATGCTGTATAAGTTAGAAAAACATTCTCCTCGTACTTTTTCCGGAAAAGTGTAAAAGTTACTCGTATGGTAAAAAAAGAATGATTCCTTCCATAACACAGTGTAAAAGTAAAAGAGGGGTAAACATGAATTTAAAAATACATGGAAGATTATTAAAAACCTTATAAAAAACAGTTTTATGGACATCTATGGAAAATATAACCCCAGTAAATACTTGTGTATAAGCAATATCGGATAAAAATGAGATTTGCAAAATTATCCCTTACCTTATGTCCAATTTCTTCTGTATGTGTCTGATACTCCTATATAGTGGGTATAAACATATTATTAACTTCTGACATAACCATAATAATATTTATTAAATCATATATGATTCACTTATTACCTTATATTACCCGTTCTTTTGTAAATTCTATGTTAAAGTAGCGTTTTGGGTAAAATCGTTCATTTATCATACGTGTTTTGACTTGTTGTAATTGATATTATTACTTATATCCTTATTTACTTAATTAAATAATTTAAAACATTATTTATATATAATATATATTCATTATATAAATATATATGATAAATCGATAAACCGAATTAAATACATCGTTCATGGAGACGGTAGAACGTACGTACGCATGAACGCTGTTTTCTTTTCCTTATTGAATTGAATGGAATTAAGTTAATGAAACATATATGTAAATAAATCCAGTATAATTATTATGTAATATCTTTCATGATTATTTATTATATATATTTTATAATCATTCTTTAATGGTAAATCATGGAAAATGAATCTCATCGCGTTCGTGGAGACGGTAGTCCGTACGTACGCACGAGCGACAATATCATTATTTGGATATTAAAACCATATATAATTGAATGGTATATCTTATATAAATAATCATAATAATGTTATATTTATTATGTATATCATTTGTACTCATTATTATTCCCATCCAAATGATGAAATGTTTGAATAAAAAACTACACCATGACGTGGAGACGATAAGCCGTACGACGCATGTGTGGTGACTTTTTCATTCATAGGATGGATAAAATAACTAATATGGTTGTAAAATTTATATAATAACATCATATTATATATAATATACTAGATTTATAATATTATAATGGAAACAACAAAGAAGTAGGAAGTGGAAGAATAATGGAACTTGAAATAGGTTGTGAGATATTTACCTCTTCATCGGGTTTTTCCTTTTGATTTGATAAAAAGGGCACTTTAGGTTGTCTTTCTGACTAAAGGAATGCCTCTAGGATGAAGGGAGGACAGTTTAAAGGGTATTTGGGTAGGGTTTAGCCGAACCAAATGGATTTGGAGGTGTGAATTAGAGAAAAGGGGGAGTGACCTTTTATAAGCGGGGTGAGGGGCACCTTAGGAAAAACGTAAAATATTATTTTATAATAAAAACATAATCAGTTTATAATGGCTCCAAACTGACTTATTTCGAGGCTAGGGTGCGGATGGGTCGAAATCATCTCAACCAATAGGTTTTAGTCAGGTTTAGAATACCATTTTTACCATATCATTTATATTTAACTCTAAGTTAAATAATTTAACTTTTACGATGTCTTCTTGTATTCTTGCACTATATGTTAAATGAACTTACTATAAACTTCCAATAGAACCTTAATTGGTTCATTAATTTCATATATATTATTATATAAGCCTTTTGGCAGAGCCTTATATTTTTAAGACCATTATATCAATTAATAATAAATATTTGTTTTAAAAACGTTTTTATGTCAATTTTGACACTATTTGGTATTTTGTTTCCTATAAATTCATAACAGCATGATTACTTCGAAAAAAATTTATATAACCAACCCTAATATGTTATGTTAACCTATAAAATTATTGTAATTCATAAAAAGTTTCAAATTACTTTTATTTGTGTATTTATAATATCAATTATGTTAATATTTTATTAATAAGGTAATTACTACATCATCATTGTGTCATAAATAAATTAAATTAGATAATGTCTAAAAAATATAAATAAAATACTATTATGTAGGAAATTCTTTTTAATTTATAATGAATATTTATAGCCAAATTTATCTAATGTATAACTCTATATTAAAAATGTTTTAGTTATTAATTTTTTATTTTAACTCTTTTAACTCTTCTTTATATAAAATAATAACAAGTGTCCTAATCTAATCCAAGTGGACCAAATAGGTTCATATTTTATTCCTAAGGTTGTTTTTGGTCGAATTTTACTTATCCAATAGAATCAGGACATGTGTTAGGGTAATAATAATATCATTTTTAACCTTAATTACCCTATTTACTTTTAACCGTGGTAAATAAAAGTAAAAATTACTATTCACCAAAATTTATTTTTATCTAATTAAACCATATTTTACTCCTTGATATTAACCGTTTATTTTGGATTTTAAAAATTCAACTCACAGAAGCAGTAAAATTATGTTTTATGTAAATTTGCAAATGCTCCTAAGAGATGGGTAAAAGACGGTAAAAAAGTCAATAAATTTTTTATATATCTAAAATTATTATAAAATGACTACAATGAATTAAATTGAACATGTATAGGTATTATGTATC
Organism: Viscum album; assembly: GCA_963277665.1. NCBI lineage: Eukaryota > Viridiplantae > Streptophyta > Magnoliopsida > Santalales > Viscaceae > Viscum > Viscum album. The sequence goes on along the minus strand of OY728153.1, from coordinate 281,494,883 downwards.
TATTTTGACCTAAATTAAATTTAAATAAATGATTATTTAAATAAAATTTCGGTTTTAAACAATAACTTAGTGTTTACACTATTCATCAAAAATTGAAGGTTTTCAGAAAAATACCAAAAATTCACCCTAGGCTAATTTCGATATTCAGAATCTAATAATGATGTCCATTTTGAAAGATAAAATTTATAAAATTTCAAAAAGTGGGAATTATTATTCATAACGTCTAATTATTTTATATTTTAATAACGTATCATTGTTTAGTGAAACTCGGTATTGCGTACAACACAAGCTATTGAGGATGGATTCTCTTGCATGTAACACAATCCAAGAATAGTGTTGCATATACTACAAGATAATATGGTGTTGCGTATAGCTCAAGATAATATTGGGGTAGCGTACAACAAAAGACATCAAATAAATTAAAAAGAATAATTCTCATAAAATCACGGGGTGTTACAATTTCTGAATAAAATACAAATTTAGAATGAAGTGTAAAGTTCCCACTGTAAAACTTATCCCATACATTATTTTAATTTATTTCCAAGTATATATATTTTTAGTAATCCATCAAAATACCCAAACATATTACCTCAATACCCATTCCTATGTGTCTTTCTATTCAACACCCCAACAATTTTGTTCCTTTTTTCTAGTTAGTTACCAAAATAACTTATGTTTATTTCCCTCATTTTATGTCCATAAATACCCAAATAATGTTATCAAACATCGTTAAAAGTTATAAGTTTCATAATTGATCCAGTATGAAATAATGTGATTTTGGGTCCTTACTTTATAATACTCAACACCAAATAAATCATATATAATTGTTTCATAGGCAACCTTTATTCCCAATCAGATCCCATCTTAATTGTATCACATAAACTATATTTACTAAACCATTAGTTATAACTTTTATAAACACATTTAGATTTATTAAGCTCTGATATATAAAAGTACCATGAAATTTCCATTTATGATATCATTATGTCATTTTTGGGTTTCTAAATCCATTATAAGGCATAATGTTTTTTCTTTACCCAAAAAACCTATCTTATTAATAATTTGTTTTACTTATTACTAAATTTTTCAACATCAAATTTAAATGAAATATATTTAATTAATTATAAAATATTTCTTATCATACAATAACATTTTATGTTAAGTAATTATTACTAAATACCTAATAATCAAGTAATCACCAAAGAAATTTAGTGAAGTAATTCATTAATTAATATTCTATTTCATCTTAGAACAATAGTTAACCACAACATCTTTTAACCAATATCATAAAAATGACATTATCATTATATCAAGAATTCATATTAAAATTTTATATATTTATCATTCATTTAATTTAAAAAACATATTCACTAATTCCTTCTTTAATTAATGATTAATCCTACGATAAAAATCTTCCACAAGGATATTTTCAACCATAAAATTAAGTAAAATTACATTTAATAGTGAATTAAAATCTTATACAAGGATGATACTTCCGAACTCATGATAAGTGGACAATCCACAAAAGCATTGAATATCTAATTCTACATATTTTTCAAATTCTAAAAATTTGTTTGAATGTATAAGAAAAAATAATTAAAACGAAATTAAAGATAACCATCAATGCCTTCAAAAAAAATATTTTAAATCTCATGATCCTCTAACTACTAATAGTCTAAGGCCACCGAAGGAATAAAATGTAATTGTTAATTGATATATAAAATAGAAAGAGATTATAGAGTTAAGTGTTGAGATTAAAAAGAATAGTAACCCTATGGAAATAATAATCAAATATTAAAAAATAATTCTTTTATTCCGTTTTTAAAAACATTTGGAAACAAATACATCAATGTTTGTGTTTATTGAATTGATTAAGTGTATGTTGGTGCTATGTTTTTTGGATTAACCATGAAATAACACAATGATTTTATGTTCCATTACATAATGTAGGATATGAAAATTAAATAGATCATAGCTATATGTGTGTTGTGGTGTGAAGGAGAATACCATTATATAATGGATTTTGTTTAAGAATAAATAATTGTGTTAAATGATTGGGCCACACTATAGGTTCACATCATGACACATAGTGGTTTATTTTGAAAAACTAAATGAAATCTCTAAAAATATAGGAAATAGGACCTCACACCATATTGTAAAATCTCACACCTCAAATTATCTTGATTATTAAGATAATTGATATTATTATGATTTTGACTTTTAATGAGTACTAAATATTTTACATACTTTTTTTGGGATATTGGTCCTTTCTAAATATCACATCTCAACTAAAAAACACACACCCCAATTTTAAGGAAACATGTTGAATCATTATATGAGAAATATGTACACACCAAAATTAATCAATTTGTAAGATGTTTTTAAATACTATAATTCATTCTGAATTCCATGGGATCAAGGTTGGCTTGGATAAATTAAATAGTTATTAGTTGTTGGTATAGAGACAAAATCAGTTGATAAATAGTGGATAGTTTTTGGAACACAATTTTTTCATTTAATCCCATGATATTTAGGATATAAAATGTGATATTATAGAAAATATATTAAAATTTCTAGATCAAGAGAAGTGGTAATGTATTAGTTGGTTCGTTAATTATCTTTGAAGATCAAAATCTCTTGTAGGAGTGGGTGTATAACAGAAACTCCCTTGTTGATCTCGTGTTTATCTATTGTGAAGAATCATTAAAATATATCATGATAATACATATTATTATATTTATTATCTAATTGTATTTTTTAGAGGGATAAGATATGGGAGTGACCCTAGGATTATTGAAGTATCATTTTTTTGAACCTATATAACAACTAATATAAGTAGTTTTTTCCATTACTATATCAATAGACCATCATAATATGCTCCTCAGATTATCCCATTTTGTTAAACCAAGTATATTCATGCTTCCATTGCATTTTTTTTACGTAAATATGTTGTTTTTTTATGTATTGATAGGTGTGATGTATTCTTGGTAACAGAAGATTGATATGTAGTAGAATATGGAAAGCATTGAACACCATAATTCACCCCAATCATACGATGTGTTCTCCTTATCGTTTAAAAAAGTGGTATTATTTTCACAAGGTTCAATATTTATAAATATTTCTATGAATAATCGATGCTATAGATAATATGGTCCATGAAATATGAGCTCATTTATTTAAAGAATAAAATGATCATATATAGAAGAATCAAATGAGGTAAAATTTATAATATCTTATGATTGATGTGTACTTTGATATTATTCATAGTATAAGAGTAAGTGATTTTATAAATTTGTATATTATGTTAGTGGATTGAAAATATCTAAATACAGATGAGAATGACCAAAATAACTTAGTCATAGAATTTATAAATTAAAATATATATAATGTATAATAGTTTCAATTCTGAAAAATAGATTTAGGATAAATTGGTAAACCTTTAGGAATGTGATTAATGGTGATGGAGGAAAAAATACATGTTTTTTCTAATGAATCTTGTCATTTTTAGATGGTACTAGATAGGGATATTAATGGCTTCTCCAACTATCTATTGAATTCATGGGATCCATCTGTGGACATGAAGGTGAAATGAAAGTCATTGAAATTATAAAGAAATTTCTCCAAATATTATCACTATTATATAATTCCAAGAATTCCATGATAGGGGGAAAAGAACTCATAGAATTTTCACTTGGTGTTCTTCAATATAATGTGGTGGATAATTTAATGTTTTTGGAACCAGAAGAAAATTTGGACACTCCGTGAAGGATATTTCATTAAAAACATGTGAGTTCTCTAAATTATATAATATGTGGAACAAAGAATAAGATCACGATATTTATTTTTTATCACTCATTTCAATAAAAATAAATAAATGAATAGGGAGGTTCAATGTAATTATACTGATAACATTATTTAATTATGGATGAGTTAACTGGAGTTGGTTGAACATGTGTCCTCAAGTGCACCTCTTCTTTGGCAAGATGCTTCCATCTAGAAACAAGATTCTCCAATGGTATGATGGGGAGAATATACCCTCTCCATCAGGTTGTAGCACAAAATTTATATATAAAAAACTAGAGGAAGACATAAAAGGCAGTTGAAAAAAAACATGAAAATTAGAATAAATAATAAAAATCCACAAGCACTGTTATATAAAAAATTTGATTCCATGATTCAATAAAAAATGGGAATCATGCATACATCCAATCATGTAATAAAAAAAGTTTAAAAAAGGTCCAAAATTTATACCCCAATATCATCTTGATCACTAGTTCAGTACTCAGCTACCATACTCCATCCTATAATAGAAATCATGAATCCAAACCTCGACACCTGCCCTTGAACCTACTTGCATCAATGAACTATATCTTAGTACCAATCAATGGACTAAATAGTGTGTAACTAAAATTTAGTAGTCTATGGATAATGAAGTTTATTACTATCCATATAGTGAATATAAACTAAAACATTTCAAGTAATAATGACAAAATAAAGTAGTAACATAAGTGAATCTATGTTGGCTCGAGTTCCTCGAGAAAACTCATATGATGCTACCTGGATCAGTAAAAGACAAAGTGTCTCTAAAAATGGGTTATATATATAATTAAATTATAAGACCCATGAATCCCAATCAAGAAGCCTGAATATAATGTCATAAGTGCAGAACCACAATTTTAGCAGGTTAAACGAATCCACATATCTCGGTAGTGATGTTGTTCATTTGGGTCATGGTGAGTGAAATCATGGGGTGAACCGTTGACATGTCACATATATAATAATTAATATTATATTCCCTAAGAAATAATTCTAGGTAGCCTATATCTATGATTTATTGTAGTCCCAGTTTATAATCTAAGGCGGTTTATGTTCTTATGAGATCAGGTCGAATCCAAAGAGGAAATGCAAGGGATCCTAATATTTTTAGGATCTAACAAATGATTCCATGTAGCTATGCCTATAAATTCATAAATTAATGGTATGGACTGAATCTAGGATATGTTTCAACTCTTGGGAAATGCATTAAGGAATCAGGCATCATACTTTAGGCGGTCCAGGAAAGCCTAGGTGGGGAATCCATGACTTCTCCAAGGTATGACATCCTATATCATTATATAATGGGAATACTAAAATCTGAGAGAATTATAATTCATTTCACTAATCATTTAATCCAATTTAGTTATGAGAATAATTTTTGGTTAATAAGGGTTATGTGACCAAGACTTTCCATTCATGTTTCATTTTTTTCATTAAAAATTCCAATTATTTTTATTTAATCATTTAGTTCATAAATATTATGAAAAAACCACATTTATAGGTGTTTTGGTTATGTAGGCATTGTAAAAACTTTCATGGTTACATAATAAACACACCCAAATGTGTGGTTTAGTCGAGTTATTCAACCATTGAAATCATCAAGGGTCTGTGGGAGTATATTATTAATGTATAAAAATTTAATTAAATAAAATTTATAAAAGTGGTGATCCCTAGAATGTACAATATATGGCACAAAAATTCAATTTATAGACATCAAAAAATTTAAGGAGAAGTACGACACAGCATACATTATACTAATAAAAGACTCATTACCCAATATTTACATCAGATTCATGCTATATTGAGAGAAACCCCAAATCTAGACATAAATAACTAAAAAAGGGTTTAGTAGCTCTCATGGATGTAACATATGATAGGTTAAAGAAAATAGATAATGTTTGAGGGATCATAGTCTTACAAAGGTGATTAAACAAGACCTATGAAATTTTGTTTGGTGTTCAATTGGATGAGATATAATAAAGCCTAGATTAATATGAAAAGAAGATAATAAAACATTAGGGAATTCTATATTAGTAGAGGAAAAAGTGTATAATTTTGGATAAAGTATTTAGTAAAAAAATGGACATTTACAAAAAAAAATATGTGGCACACTTTTTGTCTGACCATGGGAAGAACGTCCTAAGGTGACACTCCCTCACACAGATAGGTACATGGTTATAAATTCTAAGCATAAACCATGTGCCAAACCACTATAATTTTCAATATTATTTTTCATAGTCACGTATCTAGTCTTTCATAATAAGAGAAATTTTGTTCCTCATATTTGGGGTCTTATAGTTGATCGACATGTTCTGTAATAACGATTCACCAATCATACACCTCAGTATTTATCTCTGAAACCAGTATCTTTAGTCTCTAAACAACCATTTTATGCTAATAAATCCTTTTGTAATCCCTTTTACTCTTTTAATAGAGTAAAAAAGATAACCATTGACGGAAAATTAAAGGATTTTTCCTCATAAAAAGTGAGGATCGTATGACCTCCCATCCATAAAACCACTAATCCCCAAGTTTCAAAAAGGGTGGTTGTTTTTAATATATGAATAATTCAATCCATAGGGAATTTATATCAACCTCAATGTCTTATGTATCATACAGTACATGGGTATAATTTCATATCACAAAAAATATAGGAACTTACCTACTATTGAGAACCTTCACATCGGGTTCCCCTTCAACCCTTAAAAGGGGGATAATCTATAAGAAAATAAAAAGAAGGCCTTCGGGCCATTTGGGCTCAGGATTGTGAACCTTCACATTACAATGAATGATATGAACTAGATACTCTTTAAAAGAAGCATCCTCATCAAACTAAACCTCATCAAGAATATGTTAAATAGAAGTGTCTAAATTGTAATGACACAACTATGAAACATAGTAAATTTCATTCATGGACCGATACCTGTTTAGAAGAGCTATCTCATTGGCTAGCAGCCAAAATAACTCTATGTTTTCAAACGGTCCAATATATCTAATAAATAACATCCCTTGCCTGAAAATTTTTTTATGATCCAATCTAGATGAAACAAATATGAAGAACCAATATCCCACCTCAAACTATAGATGTTAATGGTGAATCTCAAGATAAATATTATACCTAGATTGAGATGTATAAATATGATTGTGGATGAACTACATCGACACTGATTTCTGCCAAACGATACATGGTCCCAATATAAGTTATTCTCCTACCTCTAACCATGATAGGGGTTAATAAAAAACCTACCATATAGGGACTCACAAGGATATATATTAATAATACATTTGAAACTCTTATTATAGTAAATTAAACAAGAGACAAGTGGTTTTTAAATGATCCTCTAAAATTATGGATACATTCTTGGAGTATCTCCTTTTACCCCTATATCTTGTTGTTCGACTAACCTTTTATCTGAGGGTGATAGGATATGCTTAGAAGGACTTGTGAACCTAGATCCTTGTGCGAACCACGCCAGAATTGTAATGTAAAATGTTTATCCATGTCTAGTATAATTGTATGTGGAACTATGTGAAGGTTTATAATCTCTATCATATATAGGCTCCCTAGTTCATCCACTATGAAGGTATATCAAATAGAAATGAAGTTGGTTTCATGTTTTCATTATATCCATGATAAACTAACTTTTTCACAATGTTTATGTGACTTTTCAATGAAAATGTATAAATCCTTGGTGATATCTTCCCATTTTCTCTAAATAATGGGTACCAACTGTACAATTCTAGTAGGCCACAAGTGATCCATCTTGACCTAATGATAAGTGGAGCTCTAAATAACAAAACTCATTATCTACTTATTCATACTAGGACACCAATATTTGAAGTATAATTCATCGTACCTCTTGGAGAGTCTGGGTATCACTAACCATTTAGAGGCATTTGATTATCGCATTAGGTCTCCTCGCTTGTCTCCAGATACCCAGACACTCCCATGAATGCATAAGATCTGATCCTGGTCAATGACCTAAATAGTATGTGGGTTAGCACCTGAAATGAATTCCCATAGCTCTTGGCCTCTAGGATATAAAATTTTTCTTATCTTCCCTTTATACAAAAAAAATAAGTCGTTGATAAATCTACTAGTATAGGCTTCTCATTAAAATCCATGATCTCAACATGCATCTTTGAAAACAGATCCATTAACATCCACTCACTACTAGATTTATGAACCACTTGTGTGTAAATATTCTAGATTTGAACATCATCCACAACATTTACCTTTATGAATGTATAATAAAGCATATAATCAAAATACTACAATTGTTCAACCCATATATGATGTAAAATATTCATGTAAAATTGATTTAATTTTTATTTAAGGATATTATGGTTTATTTATACAAAAAAAATTCTCCCCATAAGATAATTCCTTGATCATTGTAAATCATAAACATAAATTAAAAATTTTATATCATTCGTTGGAAAATTATGCTCACGTGGCCTCAACTTGCATGACCTATATGCCATGAATCATTCTCCTTGTATTAAAAAATCTCTCAAATCGATGTCTGATTTATCACACTAAACAGTATAACCTCTACCAAGCTTAGGTAGAGTCTGGATTAATGAAGTGGTAAGTCTTCCTTTCAACTCTTAAAAGGCCTTCTCCTAAACTTTAGACTATGAAAATTTGATACCCTTCATGGTGAAGGCTATAATATGTGCTTCAAGGTGCGATTCATCTGTGATAAAATGAATGGAATATCAACTTATCCCCAATAAACTATAAATATCTAATATTTTCTTGGAATTATCCCAAAAACCATGGATCTCACTTTCTCTAGGTCCATAGAAACTCTAGATTCTTATATGATATGACATAGAAAGTGAACATTAATATTCAAAAAGATGAATATTGTGATCCCGGTATAAAACCTATGGTATCTATGTATATTGAATATGATTTGATGGAGTTTGGTATGACCGTGTTGAGTATGTGAGTACACAAAGACATCATCCATGAAAACCACAATGAATGAATTCGAGTATGGGTGGGGACCCACATTTGTTAGATCTATGAAAATAGCCAGTGAATTCGTTAGATAGAATTACAATACCTTATACTCATAAAGGTCATACCTACTTCCTAATGCTGTATGAGGTATATCCAAAGTAGCAACTCGTACGTGATGGTAACCAAACCTCAAATCAATCTATGAGATGATCCTATATTTTTATATGTGGTTGAATATATCCTCAATACATGGGAATAAGTATTAGTTCATTAATGATAAGATGCTTAAAAATTTGGAAATCCATGAATAGACTTTGAGTTTCATCTTCCTTTTGGATAAAAGAAGAAGTGAACCCCAATGTGAAGTAAAATATTATTATAACCAAATATGTTCTAGGTCCTATAACCACCTCTTAAATTCATAAAGATCCTTTGGATCCATCTAGTAAGGAAAGATAAATACTGGTGGTGTTTTTGGAACAAGGTCTATAGTGAATTATACCCCTCTCTTGAGAGGTAGACTAGAAAATTCATCAAGGTAGTCATCCCTGAAATGAACCACAATTAGAGAGAAATCTAATTAATGTACTCACTGATCATTAAAAAAAACTATAAGTTTACGATATTACTCCACCCAACCCAATATAATTTGTTACAACTTAACTCTCATGGACATTTCATTTTCCCTTGTAAAAATAGATACTTGCCTCAGGTAATGTGAAGCACAACCTTCGGTGATAAAAATTGACATCAGCATAATAGGGAACTAGCCTCTCTATCACGAGGATGATTTCAAATCCTTTCAACTCAATGACTAAATAGTTTCATAAGAAATGGTCCTACCTATTTGTATGGGTAATTCCTTTCATAGGAAAACACTTTCTGATCAGATCCCCAATGGAGTTCGAAGTGTAATCATTCCAATGAAATACCCACTTCCATGACCAGGACACACCAAAATATTCATATATATAAATAAGTGGGAAGAGTTAGTATAAAAAATGGTAGATATTAAAGTCAAAGCGACTAAATATATTTCCACAAACCACATATGGTAAACACTCTAATCCTTGGGTGTTAGTTGTACTATATATATCAGTCTCAATCCCCATCACTATGATACAAACTGACAACCCTGAGCTGGTTCTCTCTATTAGAGTTATACATCATCATCCATGTATTATTGACCGCATCCACCTCCTCACACAATATATTTGGTAGTAATCTGTCTCTCTTCCTAATAGGAAGAAAAAAATCACACTCTACAACCTGTAATCATTACAAATATTATCTCACTATCAAATGAATGATTTTTTTTCAAAAACACTAAAGATGGCCCATTTATCTAGAATCTTGGCACTCGATATAGGCTATGTTGCATTGGGGATTTATTTGTCCCTTCCTCTCATACTAGTGGCATACCACACTGCTATCATTATAGATTCTTTGGAAAACACTAAACTGACTAGAAAACTCTATGTAATTCTTTATGCCCCTAGATGAATAGCTTCCTTTTCTAGGTATTGAAAAGACCCTCTTGGAATGAAAGCCATGAGAATCACCGTTATTTTTAGATGTGTCTTCAGATAATCAAATATGGTAAGAATAACCTCTAGTCATGACATAACATCCCAAGGACCTCTATAACCCCAAAAGGATGGGGGTATTGTTGTTGGAACTCTCGATTCATATATGACATTGTAGGTATACATAATAGAGCTACCTATATGATCAGTACTAAATGTATAAATCCCCCTAGAAGTTGGGAATCGATGCCTAAGACAAGAACTACAATAGGTTTCTTTGGAGGAACTACTGGTGGTATCATGGGTTATTCAAGTCCAACCACTTCTAATGCATGGTCATCACCTCCATTTGGGATTTGAACATATGCCATCATGGTGTCATATATATACAATGGCATGAAAATTTTTAGAAATGATTTCCAATAATATAAAAATATTAGATAAAGTAATAAGATCACTATAAATCCTTCGTACAAATGTTTTGATACCCAAATACCCTCTACTAAATACATGTCTATGTAAAGAAAAATACAAAAAATGAAACATGAGAGATACTACCAACTACCCCCTAACATGTTCATGGTTCCTAGTTTTTTTCACAATCATTCCATTATATGGTGTTTTTGGTAATTCATGAATATCCTTTGAGTTCCATCTTCCTTTTGGAAAAAATACTAGGTGAACCCTACTATGAATTACATGATCATGAAAAACTAAAATGTTCTAGGCCCAATAACCCCCTCTTTAGTTCATAAATATCAGTATGATCCATCAAGTAAATAATGATTGATACTGGTGGTGTTTCTGGAACCAGTTGAATGGTGAATTATACCTCTCTCTCGAGAGGTAGAATAGAAACATAATTATGGAATGCATCCATGAAATGATGCACGATAAGATGGAATGATATATGGAACACTCACTAATAATCCAAAAAGTAATATAAGTCTATGCTATTACTCCACCCAAACCAATATAATTAGGTACAACCTGACTCTCATTGACATTCAAATTTCCCTTGTAAATATTTTTACATGACTCAGGTAATGTGAAGCATAGACTCTATGGACAACAATTGATATCATAATAATAGGTAACTAGCCACTCTATCATGGGAATTATTTTGAATCCTTTTAGCTCGGTGATGAAATAGTTTCATATGAAATTGTCCTACCTATTTGGATGGTTAACTCCTTGCATAGGAAAACACTATCATATTAGATCCCTAATGGAGTTCCATGTTTCATCATTCCTAATAAATACCCATTTACTAGAACAAGAATATACAAAATATTCCTAGATATAATGTTTTTGGAATAGTTACTTTCACAATATAGTAGATACTAATGTCAAGGATAATAAAATCATACCTCATACCACACATGCATCAACACTCTACTCCTTGGGTGTCAGAAGTACTATATATATCTCGATCAATCCACATCATTAAGATAAAAACTAAATACCCTAAGCTGGTTCTCTCTACTTGAGATGTACATCATAAGCCATATATCCTTGACCTTTTCCACCTCCTCAGACTATATATTTTGTATTAATTCATCACTCTGCCTAATAAGGAGAAACATGACACACTCTATAACTTTTAGTAATTACAAATCCTCGGTCACTATCAATTGAAGAATTATTTTTAAAAAAAATACTAATGATGGACCATTTATCCAGAAGCTCAGCACTCAACATAGGCTATAGTGCATTGGGGATTCATTTTTTCTGATCTCCCAAACTAGTTTCGTACCACACTATTATTGGTGTGGACTTGTTTTCAACCACTACACTAACTACAAAACTTTATTTAATTATTTATGCCACTAGATGAATGGATTCTTTGTATAGGTATTGAACATACGTTCTGAGAATGAAAGGTGTGAGCTTCACCATCATTTCTAGATGTGTCTCTAGATGATTAAATACAGTAATCATAATATCTAGTCATGAATTGGAATCTGTAGGCCAATATATACACTATGATTTTAGGTTGAAAGAATCTATATCTATCATTTAGATTAGATGCATTACTATATCCAATTTATGAAACATAAACATTTTGAAATATAATTCTAATTCATTTAACCATAGTTGGATAATGTTTTAGATCATGTAACAATAATAACATTCTCTATGATGTGGAAATTTTTTAGGTAAGGTTCCACCATCAATCTATGTCGGAAAATACCATTTAGGTTATTGCAGATACATTAATTAACATATTATTTAATCTTTTCATGAAATAAAAATTAGTACAATTATAATATAACGTCCATGGAACACAAATAATAAAAAATACATCATAGGAAATTCATATAGTATAGTAAATGAGGCCTGTAATATGCATGGAATGTAAAAACTCATGTGTCTATAATAATCATGAGCAAATAACATCATTCCATAATTAGACAAGGGTGACAATACAAGTTATAAAAAACATTGTAAATCATGTATGTCTCCCTATGGTAAAATCAGTACAACTATTATAGAAAAAAACAAAAAAAACATGTCTCGTCACATATAACATGAATTTTTACATATATGTATGTTGGATTATCCTTGGAATAAGCACATTACCAAATATAAATTCTTGATAATCCCCTACATTCGAACTCAAAATATATAGACAAATAAATAGAATCTCTGATAGACCACTGTGACATCCATAGGTTCACTCATAAGTAACCAAACCTGGTTGGCCACGTGGCCTTAATGGCGCATTTATGTTTTCTGTATTCTATCAACTAGAAGCAAGAGTTTACGGTTATAGGGTGGGAAGACTATACCCTATCTATCATAGTGGAGCATAGTGGTGATATATATATATATATGGATAAATTATTATAGGTCATGAGAAATAAACATCGCGATAAGAATTAATAACCAAAAATCCATAATTAGTTTCAAATAATAAAGATGATTTTATGATGATCAAAAATGGTAAGAAGGCATACATCTGATCATGAAACACAAAATATACATAATGATACAAAAACAAACTCTATTAGAACCATAAGAACTCTCTGAATCCCATACTTTCATACTCCACCCAAGAAAAAAATAAAGTGTCCATAGTTGGGATCTTCTAACATTCCCTACTTGTATCAAATAATTCTATTTGACTACCAATGACTGGACCAAACATAGTGTGATTAAAACATGATTCGCCAACCCCAATGACATCCAATAATATATATTCAGTTAATATATAATGAAAATCTTTCACGTATAATTATAAATTAATTAATAAATGAAAGGGAAACTATCTCGGTTGAGGTTATAGGGAGAAACCCATATAATTCTACTTGATTTAGCTAAATCTGGAGTGCATATAAACATTATTTTCATATATATATATATATACATATATCTCAATAGTGATTTTGTGAACAGGAGGAGAGAGTGAAATCTAGAGTTTAACCATTAGAATTGTACTTCAATAATTATCAATCTTCTAAGACCTTGTAAAAATTCCAAGGTATCCTCTGTATATAATTGATTGGGAACCAAGGAGATAATCTATGGAGGCTTGTTTCTTTAATACATCATGATGAGTCCAGGTATATAATTCACAGAATTAAAATTAATAGATAAATCAATATATGATTCCATAGATCTATGTTCAAGCAGTCATTAAGCTACGACAAGGACCAAATCCAAGTAGGGTGTTAACTCCTCACAAAAACATCTATGAATCAGCTGGAATCCTCTAGGTATTAATGTAAAACTTATATGTGGAATCCAAGACCTACCAGATCCAATCATTTCTATAACAGTATATAATGGTCATAATAAAATACATGTGATGTATAATCCACTTTAACATTCAGTTAATTTCATTTAATAGTGAACATAATTCAAAATCAACAAGGTTTGATTAACATTTATTTCCCATTTAGATTTCATTAATTTCATTCAAGATTTCAATTAATTAAATCTTCACAATTGAATCGTAAATTTAAATCGTAACAAACCATTGGAGGTGGTTTTGTAATATAGGAATGGTAAACATGTAAATTATAGATAATAAATGCACCTTTCAAGTCGAGTTCATTTACATTCAACAATGTTAAGGATATATAGGATTATCTCATAAAGGTATGAACATTTAATAAAATAAAATTCACAGTCTAGTGCAGAAAAATGGAAAGTCTTGAATTTAAAATGATTATTCACTTTATATACCTAAATAAATTTAGGTAAATGTATGATACCACAAACCTTATACTTTTAGAATACTACTTATCTGATATCTGCATCAGATTTGGTCTAGAACATGAGAAATATCAAGACCAAAAAAAATTCTAGAAAACAGGGAAGATTAGATCAATTGAAAATATAATCCAATATGGTGAATAAAAAATATATTATGAAATATGAATTATATTCTTACTGAGGGTGATCAAATTTTACCCAAGCCGTTCAAATTTTAGTTAGGATGAAGAGATCTATCAATTTATAGGTTGATAGGAAAATGAAAGATCCCTCAATTAGGGGATTATATGTGAATGGAGGAGGAAAAAGAAGAAATATGGGTTAATGTTATTAGGGTAAAATGGACATTTCTATAAATTTAATGGGACACATGGTTTAACCATACAGTTAGAAAAATGGTGCATCAACCATGCACAACCACTACCCAAGGATACACCCCTCTCATATCTAGGCACATAGTTAGATAATACATGCATTTCACCTCTGTAATTTAATATAAGATCCTGAATGGTCATGTAACATATCAATCATTTTTTTAAAGAATTATGACCCTAATCTTTGGTGTTTTACAGTTGAACCACCTAGCTAGTAATGATTATGTACCAACCACGCACCGAAGTCTGTTTCTCCAAAAAACAAATGGAGCTCTAGGATCTGAACATGTCCCAGGTACACCTGAACACTTCTTTATCCCATGGTCACTTTTAATTTAGAAAAAACTAATCATTAATAAAAATATATGAATATATACCTCTTTAAATATTTCGGATCTTACAAGTTCAGAATAATGTATTGAAATTTCTAAGAAAGGATGATAATGGAGTTGTGGATGATTCTACACTAATATTACATAGGATGCATCCCTCTATATGAAACTTTAAATCGTGAAATCTTGCATTAAAAGTGTTAAAATGTAGAAACACTAGTGAAAAATAAGAATAATGCAAATAATGGTGATTAGATTATAATTATATTTCATTTATTTCAAACACTAAATATGTTATTCTAGAAATAGTAGTGATAGCTAAATATAAAATTAAGGAGTAAATTCAACAATATTTCATAGCAGAATTAATGGTAGATCATGAAGTTGTTCTTGATAATATTGATCTATAATGAAAAAAGAATAATAAAATCAATGGGATGTTAAGGGATTCTTTGGAATACATTAATCAACATGAATCTAAAATAACATAGTTTAAAAATATTATGGAAGCATATAAAAATCTGCAAACGACATTTAATGAAATAAAAGTTTTCAAAATAAAAATTTATGACCATATAATGATGAATTATTACCTTAATTATTGTACCAAGAAGAAAACTAAATGTGGGGAATCACATGATGAATAAGTCTTTTACTTACAACTTGAGTCTAAAGATAATTATGATATTCGTAAAAATAAGATTCATTATAGAATATTTCATAATAAATAATTTATATAAATAGTTATAAGAGTCATGGGGAACAATGAAAAAAATTAAAAATGGGAAAAGTCCCATGAATATTAAAAGTATAATCCTTAATTATGTAGGTAAGATAAACAATAAAGTCAGAGTTATTATAAAGAACATAGGAAAGTTTAATATTGGTAATAAATATAAATTATTAATAGGTTAAAAAAACTAGAACCTACTTAGATGATGAAAATATTTTTAGAGGAAGTATTAATAAATTCTTTACCTTAATAGAGCATCAATTTTGGGGTACCTTTTCCATATAATTACTTCTTGCATGGTGTCTAAAGATAACTGAGTGAAGAAGCACCTGAGAGGAAAAATGAAGGATGAAAACATATCCTACAATATAAAAGAAAAACACTTTATATAGGAATTGTTAATTTTTCATTAAATTTAGAAAAAAAATTGTAAATTACTGGTAATAAAGTTATTATTAAAATTCCTATGGCAATCATAGGAGGTTGGTTTCAATAAAATAAAACAATATACCATCCTTGAAGTATTTTTATCTGTTAGATGAATTGAAGTATGATTTGAAATCATATGTTTATGAAATTTAGGATGGTAATCCTTATGTGTCAACTCAACCGAACATTTCCTAGAAAGAAAATTCAATATAATAAGAATAATATATTTCCTTAAAATTATCTTAAAAATTAAAAATAGTATAACATTGATCCTTGATAATAGGTGTTCATTTCATATGATTAGAAACAAGAATATATTGAAGATCATTAAGTATCATGTTGATAATTTTATTCCATTTGGAAATAATAGAGCTTTAAAAATCATGTGAAGTTAAAAAACAAGGATATTAGAAGTTAATCTAAAAAATAGATCTTATTTATGTGTAGGGATTATAAGACAGTCTCATGAGTGTTAAATAATTTTGTGACAAATGATTGGAAGTGACCTTTAAATGTAAGGGATTCCTTATCAAGGGGATTTCCACAAAATCTTTGATGAAGGGTTGGAGAGTAAAGGAAAATTCATATCTGGTTTAAATAACAATAACAGTTGTATCCATTTGATGGAATAAGGGAAAAATATGTGGAATTGAAGGATTTGTTATATTAATGGAAAAAGTATGGTGAATCATTTAAAATTTAAGGTTATGGTTGATATTTATATAATGAGACTTGTCAATAAAAAGAAATGTGAAACACAATAACAAAGAAAGATGGTGATAAATTCATACCATCCAATTAAGAAAAAATCTTCAAATATGATTAAAATAATTCAAAAAAGTGTGTTTATTCAAATAAAAAAATATAGAATGTGTAGGGACCAATAGTATGCATTTTTGTTTATGATTGTAATGGAATATGTTGTATCTCATTGATAAAGGTAAATACAGAAGTGATTGAGCATATTAAATGGTTTTTTGGATATCCAAAAATGTAATCTAAATAATGAAGAGGATCCTTTAACCAGATAGTGTTATAGAGTACACCTCTTTTGGGATGGGAGACACTTATAGAAACACAGTTTTAAGAATGATTACCCATCTGTGAGAACTCTATAAAAAATGTAGTGATAAAAAGGGTAAATAAAATATTAAACAATGTGGATATGACATTTATTTTTGAAAGTGGAATCTCTCACCACTATTGGAAGGAAGAGGTGTAAGTGGTGGTGGACATGTATAATTGGTATTTTTGGATCTGTAAAAAAATATGATTCCATATGAATTATGGCATCAAATAAGACTATAATTGAAGCACCGAAAGGTATTGAAAAGTATGTGCTACATTCAAAATATATAAGGAAATCATGGAGAATATGGTGATTAAGTAGATAAATGAATATTATTGGGATACTAATTCTAGATTAAATATTATAAGTTCTTTAAAAATTAATGATATAAATTTTTGAATGAAATGATATGAATATAGTGGATGAAAAAAACAAATTTGGTGTTTCATATTTAAATTAATATCATGATGATTTTGAGGAAATAAAAAACAAATTCTTATTTTATAGAATCATGAATATATGAAGAATACTATGAGGAAAAATTAGTTTATGAACAATTTTCATAAGAGAATCATTTTTTGACTCAAAAGAAGAATATGCGAGCTATGGTCTATAGATCAAAAAAAATTGGTGACAAATATACCCCAACATAGCAACAGGAATGATAAATATTGATTACACTATTCTAATTTCTAAATTTTTCCTATCCTCATTTAAAGAAGTGTTAAAAGAAAAATAGGGGTCCATTTACATAAATGATGAGTTGGAAAAAATAGATAAAAATAAAACTTGAGAGTTAGTGAGGAATCCTCCATATTATCATGTCTTCTAATAAAGAGGGTATTTGAGAATAAAGATGATGACCTAGAAAAGTTTATACAAAACAAGAAATTACTTGTTGGAATAATTATATTTACAGGTTTAGTGATCTTATGTGTAAGATACTTTTAAACCTATGGCTAGACAAGATTTAATTAGATTCCTATTTTCTATATAAATAAAAATAATTTTTGAAATCAATCAAATGGATATGAAGATGTTATTCTGGAATAGAGTCATTGAAGATTAATTCCATATAAAAAATAATTTTATTTTTAATTGGTGATGATAAATATACATTGTGATGTTTGGAAAAATAATATAGTGATTGAAATAACCACCTCAAGAATGGTTTTTCTATTTGGTTACATTCTTGAATAACATGGACATTAGAATTGGCGAAGTCAGTCATAATCTCTAAATAAAATTTAAAAAGGAATAGATGTTCATGGAGCTCATCCATATAGATGACATTATTGTTTAATGAAGAAAGATAAACTTATAAAAAAATTACTCCAGTAACCCAATTTTTATTTTTTCTTCATCACATCGTTATAAGACATAGGATAACGCATCCCAATAGATAGAGTCATTTCTATGTATTTTGAGACTAAATACATACTTAATTTTTATATTAAATTTAAAATATAAATCATATAATATTAAATTAGTGAAATAATTATTATTCCAGTTAGTTCCTCTAGGATTTCATTCAAATATCCCATTTTGATACCCTGGTGAAAGGGAGAAAATAAACGTGTTTGATCTAATGCATAGTAAGGGGTTTTCAGTAATAGAATTTATCAAGGAAACATAATTCATAAACAATATTTCTAAGTGAATAATATATAATCATCTGATATATTAAATTAGTTGATAAAGAAATATAATCATGGTTAAAAAATTCACATGCAAAACAATAACTTATTTCATAATGATATAATTCATAGTTCCATATATTCTAATGATCAGTACAATACTCTATGATATTACATTCAATGCCTCATGCCAAGACATAATTATCTTATATTAAATATCACACACTACATTATCTTACATATTTTGAATTCATCATTCCAAAAAATCGTACATACCATCCAGGACTCATTCCAATACATCTTAAATGTTATCAAGGTAGTAGGCCATGATATCATACAAATCATTGGGGTTTCATTCCAATATGTTTTAATTTTATGGGATGGGATACACCAAGTGATTCCCATTTTTTTCATCTCATAAGAACTGAAAAATGAATCAATGGTCTATAAAAGACCCCACATATCACTTACATGTGTCCAATAAATTCTTCATGTTTTAAAATAATAATAAAATTCAACATCAATATTCTATAATAATTGATAATTTACCATATATAACCATGTATAAAAAATATAATTATTTCACAATTTGATAGAATAACTCTCATAGTATGTTTTATTAAATTCACACTATATGTAATACCAAGTATGCAATTGATTCAACATTAAAATGATGCTTAATATGGCCATGGTATAAAGAACATGGTCCTGAAGAAGAAATATAGTTTCAAAAGAATGATAACGAGTGATTGAGGAAATAGAATAAATAATTGTTCATAAAATCAGGTATAACCCATAAATCAGAATGTTATTAGAAGATATCATCAAGTCATTAAGAAATAATTTTTTCTAGTGAATACATCTTTGAATAATTATAGAGGAAATGTGAATATAATCTTTGAAAAAAAATTCTTAAAAATTTAGTAAATATGTTATGAAAATGTCATTCTCATAATATTTTCATGTTATTTATAGATGAAATTTTGAAAACATTATTTTAAATATATTTAGATAAAGCAATATATAAAACCGACCATGCTTATTTAATAAAATGTTTATTGGAAGATAAAAATATATAAAAGTGAAACTAAACCTCTATAGAATAATTTCAAAGAAAACAATATCCTATTTATAACAGCCTCACACATTATTACACACTTAAACAAGATTTACTACACAAACATGCACTTAAGATGACTCTAATGATCAAGAGGTCATGTTTCTTGGGAAATTAGGGACATTACATGACATGTTAATAATAAAAATACTACATATTTATTTAAAACTTATTTTACATGACCACAACATTCCCTCGTACTTAGCAGTGTTGGGGTAACTTGAGGAAATACATGTGAAAAGGGTGATCTATAAAGCCCTGTAAGGGATTAATCAAGGAATAACATGAAGAATAAAATACATGTTAAGAAATAGGCATATCAATGGAGCATAAGAGAAACATAAACAAAAAAGGAATGATATAGCATGATTATCACAACATGGAAATGTGTCAACCATATTTAACTTGATGTTAGCATGAGCCAAGGCCCATTGAACATGGGGCATGAGTGAATCCTCATTAAACATGAATTAGTATGAGTAAAACCTCATTTTAATTGAGTTATCATGATTAAAACCTCATTACACTTGATGTATCATGATTCTAATCTTTACCCAATGCAATGGAGCACTATTAGGGTGCACCCTTCCTAATCATTGAATTTCATGCATAAGTGTGCCACATGGATCATACAACATGGAATCATTCAACATCATCATTTATTTCATAACAATGTAATTTAGAATACATACATGAAAATAAAAAATCAATAAGTAAATGTGTGTAAATGTGAATATCCTTAACAAAGAAATGGCCATGGTATTCACTACATAATGAGTTTGTCTTGGAAAGTCATAGTGCAAATTTGGTAGCATAACGACATTACATAAGAATTCATAAAAATATTTGATGAAATAGAAATGGGTATCTCATAATATGTACATGAAATGAACTGTAAGTGGGTCATATAGATATATGACCCAACATATGTAATGGAATTTATATGCATAATATTAATGAATTTCTTGAATGTAAATGAGGAGAGAGAAATCCCTTACGGAATTTCGGTCTGGTAATAGGCGAGGTATGAGGAATTAATGGGAGAGAAATGGGTCTCTCATCATTAAAACATGTGTATAGAAGTATGGGGGAGGTTAAAAATCATACTCGAAAATTTTAAATAGAAGATAAGATGGAATAAAAACATAATGAAATATGGAAAAAAATGGGAAAGGAAGAAATTCCTTATGGAAATTAGGCATGGTAACAAGTGTACATAGGAGGAATTAATGAGATAGAAATGGGTCTCTCGTCATTAAAACATAAGAAGGGCAGTATAGGTGAGGTTTCAAATCATACCTCAAAATTTTTAATTGAAAATAAAAGGTCATAACAATATAAAGAAACATAGACATAAATAATGAAGGAAGGAAAGTGAAGATCCCTTACAGGGAACTATGATCCCAAAGGATTGGTAGAGGATTGAGAGAGGATTATTGGGATCTTGGGGAACCTTTTGAGGATTATAGAGAAGGTAGGTAAGGGTTTAGTAATGAGTTTAAAGTATTTTGTGATGATAAATGGGAGGTTTCGTTGGTTTATATAGCAATGGAGATGGAATTCTTTACTATTTTGGTTTTGGAAACTACATGTTAAACTAATCAAAGACCCAAATAATCCCACAGTTTTTCCCATTTTTATTTCCAAATGTTATTAGAAAAAATTATTTTATATGTCCAAAACTAGAACTTTTTAAAATACTAGTCTTGCTTCTGTGGAGGTGAGTCACACTCTTAAGGAAATCATTTTAAAATGTTAAGATGTTTTGTAAGTCTTGGAGGGTCCCATAAGGCTTTGTAAAATAAATCAAACAAATAAAAAATCATATTATTTTAAAGATAAAACATATATTTTCCGAAAATACCTTTTATATTATTTTGTTACATCACTATTGTGTCATTATGATGTAATAAAACACATTATATATTTAAACGGTATTTAATATTTAACCAAAAATTTGACTGTCATAGAAAATTATGAAAAATTCACCATTGGATAATTTTTATATCTTGATTCCAAAAATTATATTCATTTTATATAAATAATTATATAAGTATTTCATGTTTTACCTTTAATATAAAGACCGACATTTATTGAAAATTCAAGGGTTTTGACAGAAATAGCTTTCACACCTAATCGTAATTAAATTTGTATTCATAAAAATTATACAATAATTTATATTGAATAAAAATTAATTTACTAATAATAATATTTTATTTAAATAATATTTAATTCCAAAATCAATTAATTCATAAAAATAGATTTTTCAATTGAATTGGAATATTAACTAAAATTATTAATTGTGCTTTACAATCTACTTATAAAGAAACAATGATGAAATAAAAGTATATTATTTACGAACATATAAAGAACATAATCATATATATAAGTTCTTGTTACACAACCCCTTATAAAACCTAAATAATACCTTAGATTGTGTTGTGAGATGGTGATAGACTCTTGGGGTGGCCAAGATAACAACACTCGAGTGGTAATCTCTATTTACTTCCACTTCTCCTGTAGGTGATTCCATTAAAGCTGAACGTGTTAATGCTTGTCTTGGGCTTGGACAAGGGAGAATCCCAGTGATGCTGCCTCCTTTTCAAGCTCCAACAAATGGTCTTTGTATGGAGAAATTCTACAATATGAGTCCATCTCTTCCTTTTTCTGGGTAAATTGAATATGTTAAAGCCCTATATTTATACTAATCACGTGTTCAATGTTAAATGGATATATTAGAAACAGTAAGAATTATTAACGAGATTTCATAATACAAAAACATAAAACCAAGGAAGTGCATTTGGTTTATATAACTATTTTACAAAATAAGTCATTTAATTAGATCAAGGGGATTTTTGTTAATAAAAGATTGGGTCGTTACAATCTTCCCCCCATAAGAAATTTTTTCCCTCAGAATTTCCTTTTACCACATTAAAACAGATGCGGGTAACTCTGCTTCATCACTTCCTACAATTACTACATTGCCTCTTCAATCTTGTGGTTTCTCCAGAACACCTTGATGGGGGGAATTGTCTTATTTTGTAAAAAATTTTCCCAATGATATAAGATCTTCACCGAATTCTCTTCACAGTAGAGGTCATTCTCCAATGGTACAATCTATGGATTGAGTAGATGTGATGGGTTAGATATTCCCTTCCAAAAGAGTGATACATGGAGTACATCATATACTTGAGATAGGTTTGGTGGGAGTTCTAGTCGATATGACACTAATCTAATGAGATAAAGGACCTCTAAAGTGTTGATGTACTATGGACTAAGCCTTCCATTATTCCCATATCTCATAACTCTCTTCCACGATGATATGCGGAGTAATACCATGTATCCATATTGAAACTATAGGTCTCATTAACATTTATCAGCATACCTCTTTTGTCGACTCTCGGTAGCTTTAATGTGACACCGAATGGTCTTAACCTTCCCCACCATTTTTTAGACCATTTTTAGACAATTGAGTTTTCTCTCCCCATCTTCATCCCAATATGTCGGTGTTCCACACCTCTTCTCGTACATGGCTTCATAAGGATCCATTTGAATGCTTGATTGGAAAATATTATTGTAAGAGAACTCAATTAGGAGAAGATGTTGATCATGTCCTCCTTTGAAGTCCATTGATAATGCTCTCAACATGTTATCAAGTGTTGGGATAGTCCACTCACATTGACCATTAGTTTGAAGATGATAATCTGTATTGAAGTTCGACTCAGTATTCATAGTGTGTTGGAGACTCTTCTAGAACATAGAGGTGAATCTTGGATCTTAATCTAATACAATTGATAGTGGTACTCCATGAAACCTTACCACATCTCTGATGTATATTATTTCTAGGTGATCCAATGATAAATCCTCTCGAATTACAATTAAGTTTGTATTATTTGAAAGATGATCCACAACATCCCATATGGAATTGTTTCCTTTGGATTTCATCAGAATTCTGGTGAAAAAGTCCATGGTGATGTTCTCCTATTTACATGTTAATATGGGTAATGGTTGCAGAATCCCCTTAGACTACTAACCCACTACCTTCACCTGCTGACATTCCAGGAACATTGATGCATACTCACTAATCTCCATCTTCATGTTATCCCACCAATAAGGTTCTTAATGACCTCGATACATCTTGGTGTTTCCTGGGTGAATGGAGAAATGCAAACTATGTGCATCATCCAAATGTTCATTAATTAACTTCAGGTATGATGGAACACATATCCTTGTCCCAATTCTCACAATTAATTTTTCATTAATATTGACCATTGAGGATTTCCTTTTTTTGATAGTTTCTACTTTCTTTTAATTACCACATCATCCTTTTAAGCATCATTCAACCTTTCCAAAAGAGATGGTTTGGAAATAATTTGTGAATGGATGGATGATGTTTCCTTATTTATGAGTCCCATGTCCATCTTCATCATATCTATGAAGATTGGATCTGTTTCAATTCTCATCAATGATAGAATATCTGGGTCCTTTATACATTGAGCATCATCAAACTTGTTTGCTTTCCCATGGTGGTAATGGATTGAGGAGTCATATTTTTTGATCAAATCTAACTATCATCATTGGTGCATGTACCACACTTTTAGTGTGAATATATACATGAGGCTTTTGTGATCCCTATATATATAATAAATCTCCCCAAAGTGGTAATGTCGCCAAATTTTTTAAGCGAAGATTACTGCAGCAAACTCCATATCATGTGTTTGATAGTTTTTCTCATGATCTTTCAATTTCCTTGAATCATAGGCAATGAATTTTTAATTTTGCATCAACACACTACCCAAACACTTCTTCAAATAATCAATGAATACCACAAAAACTTCTCTACTTCTAGGAAGTGTGTGCGCGGGTGCAGTGATAAGCCTCTTTTTGAACTCCTTGAAGCTATCATTACATTCATCACTCCAAGAGAACTTCTATCTCTTCTGAGTTATCTTTATATATGGGTTGGACAATTGTTAGTTGTTGATAACAAATCAGTGATAATATCCAGCTACCCACAAGAATCTATATATATCCATTACAATTGTTGGCCTCTTCTATCCCTCAACTACATCTGTCTTGGGGGGATCCAAAAAATTCTCATTGCTTGTGATGATATATTTGATGACTGATACCTCCTTAAACCAGAACTCTCTCTTGCTGTACTTTTCATAAATCTTCCCCTTTCGCAAGGTCTCTAGTATAATTATTATATTATACTCATGCTCCTTATTGATTTTTATTATATTTGAGTATCATCTATAAATACTACCATATATTTGTCAAGGTAATCTCTATATACACTATTCATTAAGTCCATGTGTATTACTATAGCATTAGTGAGTCTGAAAGGATTTATTATGAATTCATAGTGCCTGTATCTTTTACGGAAAGTAGTCTTGGGGATATCCTTTTTCTTTACCCTTACATGGTAATATCCCAATCCAAGATCTACCTTGGAGAAGTATTTTGCTTCATGTAGCTGACCGAACAATTCCTCAATTTGTGGAAGAGGATACTTTTTCTTTATCGTAATTTTGTTAGGCTCACGATAATCAGTGCAAAGGCACATTGACCTATCCTTCTTCATGAAGAAGGGGACTAGTAAAACCCATGGTGAAGCACTTGAGAATATAAACCCATTATCTAGATTCTATTATATTTGTTAATTTTCCTCCTCAATATCCACAACAACCATACTATATAGTGTCTTGGATATTGGAAACTCCCCATGTATAAGATCAATCAATAATTCAACATGTCTTCTAGGAGGAAGACCAGACAATTCCTCGGGAAACACTTCATCGAAATACCTCAAAATAGGCATCTTCAAGGATGGTTTTTTCCTTAGACTCAATCATCTATACAAGATATGAATTCACATAGGGTAGTAGTATCTACACATTAGATGATGGCGCTAAAGAAGATTCATCCTCCTCTTGCACTTGTATAGAATTGGGGGTTGATTTTCCATATAGAGTGTGATTTTCCTCTAACAACAATTTATGTCTGATCTATATGAAGAAATCCAATCCATGCCATGAATTGAAAAAATTCCACCAAAGGCAGTATGACAAGGATTTATAGGAATTTCAGTCCACAAATTGTGATAAGGGAGGAGTCATATTCATGGGATGCAATGATTTCACCATTAGTCATTCTCAACAACACATTTACATCCATGATTTTTGGTGGTTTTGGGATTGTTCTACTAAACTTTTAGGATATAAAATAATGCGTAGAACCAGAATAAAGAACTATATTCCCTATTCATGAATGAATAACTATCGTACCTGTCACCACTTAATTTTCAGGGTTCACTTTGGCTGTAGTAATGGAAGAAGCTTTCCATTGCTACCTTGGAGGTTGTTGGTTGCCTTTGAAAACCCTTGTCTTAGGGAAGTAGTATATAGAGTTCACTGTCTCATTGCAGTCGAATTAATGAAAAATGCATTGAGGGTTGAACGGAGCATTCCTCTCCTCTATCGCAGCCTTAGGTTTTTCTTGTCGGTAGTTAATGGCCATGTTCCCTTCTATTCCACACCTTAAAAATTTACTCATCCCCTCCAAATAATTTATAGGGTTCTTCTTTCTGCAGCTTTGGAAAGTGGTGTGTTGGATTTTCTTACCACTGTTGTATTTATCCATCAGACTATCAGAATTAATGTCCAGCTTATGCATTTTATCACCATGATACCTCTGATATTCGTCCATCTATATTTTTAATTTTGGGGAACATCATACAATTTCCTCATAGAAATTGAATTCATGGTTCGCTAGGTCTTTCTGTAGGCTAGGTTTTAGCCAACCCATGAAGTCTTCAACCTGGAATTTGGGGGTAATGAAAAAGATGGATGCTTATTGTAAAAAACTTTTGAGGTTTTCCTCGTATTCTCTGATGGATTCAATGTCTTTTTTTGTGAAATCAAGTAAGTCCCTTTCCACCTTAAGTTGGAAGGTGCGAGAAAAATATTTATTGAAAAACATTTTCTAGAATTCCTTCCATTACAATGACTTGATTTCATCCTTAGGCTTTTTATTTTTGATAAATCCCCACCATTAATCAACTTCACCCTATATATGATAAGTATCCAGAAGAACCTTCTCTTGATAGGAACATTTATGGATGAAGAACATCTTTTTAATGGAGTTGATCCATTGTTCGGTGTTTGAGGGATTAGACGATCCATTAAAAGTAGGAGGCCTTTGTCTCATGAAGATATCAATTGTGGATTTTTTTCCATCGAGGGGGGGGGGGTTGAACATTCCTATGGACCCATGCTTCTATTCAAAATGTGAGTTCATTGGGAGAGTATCCGGGAAAAGTTTTTGATTCCTGCTCCCATCAGATCAGGCATCTCATTAGAATAGTCATCACATTGATCTTTGCATCGGTTGTTACCCTGGGTCCCCCTGTTACCAACCATTGGCTGGAATAAAATGAAATTTAGGGGTAACACATAAAGGGGAATCCATAGACAAAAATGGATAACATATAAATTGCATTTATTTCCATAACATATGAATTTATAGACTTCAATATATGTTATCCATGATCAACTTCCCATCAAATATTCTTAGGGGCATTTTTTATTTCCTTAATAATGGTTCATACTAGGCTTATGAATTTACCAAATCAAATCCCCCAAGAGTGTCGTAACCAAGAGTGAAGCAAGTCCCATTTCTGTGTACCAATTCCTATTCGAGTCTAGAAAAAAGTGGTGTTTTTGGGTATTACCCCTAGTTACATATGTGTCAGACCGCCTCTACCTACTCATATCCACATAGGGATTTATTTTCTTGATAAACCACTTACTTAATACTCCCAATATTTTAGGGTTGTTTTTATTATTCTTCGTTTTATCCCAAAGTCATTCATTAGGGTTTTCTAATCTTAATCCCAGAAATAACTACACCAATCCTCTGATACCAACTATAACAACATCGCCCTATATTACACACTTATAACTGATTTATTACATAAACATGCACTTAATATGGCTCCATGTATTTTGATTTATAGTGTATTGGGAAATTAATTAAATTGAAGGAAAACTTATAACATAAAAATAAAACAACTTTATTGAAAAAAAAAAATCACGACCACAACATTCCCTCACACATAGCATTGGATGGGGTAACCTGAGGACATACATGTGAAAAGGGTGAGCTATAAAGACCATTAATGGAGTAAAAAATCCATAACAAGAAGAATACAATACATTTTAGGCAATAGTCATATCAATGGAGTATAAAATAAACATGAACATAAATACATGATATAGTTGGATTATCATAACATGGAAATGTGGAAACAACATTTTACATGATTTTATTTTGATCCAAGGCCCATTTCACATGGATCATGAGTAAACCCTCATTGAACATGAATAAAAATGACTAAACACTCATTTGACTTGAATTTTCATGATTAAACCCTTATTCCACTTGACATATCATGATACTAATCTTTACCCAATGCATTGGAGCACTATCAGGGCGCTCCCTTCTTAATCATTTCATTTCATGCATTAGTGTGCCACATGGATCATACAACATGGAATAATTCAACATCATAATATATTATATGATAATAGAATTTGGAATAAACATGTGAAACAATATAATCAATAATTAAATGTGTGTAAAGGTGAATACCCTTGATATATAAATGGTCATGGTATTCACTCAACAATTACTTTGGACTAGAAAGTGGTGGTGAAAATTTAGAAGCATAACGACGTGGCATAAGAATTCAAAAATTTGATGTTGAGAGATAAAGGGGTATTTCATAAAATTTACATGAAATGGAATTTAAGGGGGTCATATATATGCATTTCGCAACATATTTAATGTAATTTATATGCATAATATAAAATAATTGATTGAATGTAAATGAGGAGAGTGAAATCTCTTACAAAATTTCATCATGGTAATAGGTGTATATCATAGGAATTAATGAGAGAGAAAGAGGTAAATCATCATTAAAGAATAAAGATGGAAGTATATGGGATATTATAAATCATACTCCAACATTTTTAATTGAAAATAAAATATCGTAACAACACAAAGAAATTTGGATAAAATAAGAAAGGAAGAAATCCCTTATGTAATTTCTGTATAGTAAGAGGTGTACATGGGAGAAATTAATGAAATAGAAAGGGATGTATCATCATTAAAACATAGGGATGTAATTTTAGGGGAGGTGATAAATCATACCCCAATATTTATAATTGAAAATAAAATTAAATAACAATATATGGAAACGTGGATATAAATAAGGATGGAAGGAAAGTGAAGATCCTTTACTTGAAGTGTGATCCCAAAGGCTTAGAAGAGTCTTGAGAGAGGATTATTGGGATCTTGGGGTGCCTTAAGAGGATTCTAGAGAGACGAGGGTAGGTTTTGGTCTACATCCAAAGATTTTTAGTGAAGAGAAATGAGAGGTTGAGTGGGTTTATATTAGTAAAATAGGGAATTCTTTATTATTTAGGTTTTGGACACTACACATTAAACTAATCATAAGAAAAAACCAACCCATGGTTTTGGAACATGGTTTTTTCAAAGGTTAAGGGAAAAAAGTATTTTATTAGGTAAATGGCCTAAATTATTAAAATATTATGCTTTCATATGCGGAGGTGAGCCACACTCTAAAGGAAATAATTTTCAAATGTTAAAATGTTTTATAAGTCTTGGAGGGTCCACTAAGGCTTTGTAAAATAAATAAAACAAAAATAAAATCACATTATTTTAAATTTAAAATATATATTTTCAGGAAATACATTTTATAGTATTTTATTACATCAATATTGGGTCATAATTATGTTATAAAAAAATTATATTTTTAAACAGTATTTATTTTTTACCCAAAATTTCGACTATCTTAGAAAATTATGAAAGATTCACCATTGGATAACTTTGAAATCCTAATTACAAAAAATATATTCATTTTATTTAAATAAATTTATAAATATGTGAATTTTTTACTTTTAAAATTAATACCGACATTTATCAAAAATTCATGGGTTTTGAAAAAACAGCTTTGAAACGTTAATAGAAATTAAAATTGTATTCATAAAAATTATAAGATAATTTATATTTAATGAAAATTAATTTTGTAATAAAAATGTTTTACTAATATATTATTTAATTCATGAATCCATTAATTCATCAAAACATATTTTTCAATTGAATTTGAATATTAACTGAATATACTATTTGTGCTTTAAAAACTACTTACAAAGTATCAACAATGAAATGAATGTATATTCTTTATACAAAAAATAATGCGTATAATCATAGTTATGGGGTATTATTACCTAACCCCTTATAACAACCACATAATACCATGGGTAAGGTGTGTAATGGTGATAGACTCTTGGGGTGGCTCTAATAAAATCCCTTGAGTGGTAATCTGTATTAACTTCCACTACTTATATTGGTGATTCTGTTCAAGATTAACATGTTTAAACTCTTCTTGGTATTGGTCAAGAGAAAATCCCAGTGACGCTAACCCCTTTCATAACTCCGAAAAATCGGTTTTTTATGGAGCAATTCTTCTGGATGAATCTGTCACTTCCTTTTTCTGAGTAAATTGGATTTGTTAAATCCCTATATTTATACTAATCATATGGTCACTATTCAACAACTATATAGGCCACGGTAAAAATTATTAATGGTATTTTAAAATCCAAAAACATAAAATCAAGGAAGTGAATGTGTTTTTATAATCGTTTTATATAATAATACATTTCATTAGATCATGAGGATTTTTCATTAATAAATGTTTGGGGTATTACACTATTCCTTGTAAAGACCCATTCTTGACATACATGGACATTACATTTATTTTTCAGAATACATAATACATGACATAAATTGACACCAAAAGACCATATTAGTTTAGTGTCTTTGGAATCTCATATCATAATATTCTAATCATGGTTAAAAATCTTCAACATCTCCCATAATGATCTTCCAATTTTATTTTTCAACGTAAACACTTCATTATATCTTGGGGAAAAGAAAACATAATGAGGGTGAGATCAAGTTCTCTATAAGAGTAAACATATGGAACATAAAACCAAACATAAACATTCGAATGTAAAAACATTACCATAATGATTAAATCTCAAAAGCATGTGTCATGAAGTAAATCTTGGAAGTTCGTAAGGTATAGATCATAAAGAAACATAAATCATGATAATATAGTATTGGCCTAAAACATTGAATTGTGGAAAACCATTAACAAAATAATATGACTTCCATAGTCTCTAAGGCATTTCTTCCAATACTGTTATAGTTGACGAAGTCCATTACTGAACCTTGTTTACATGTTGTTCCATCCATGTATTGCTGAACCAGATTTACTTTTTGTTTCAACCATGTATTACTAAACTAGATTTACTAGTAATTTCAGTCATGTAAATATCATGACATTTAAATATTTTCCCAATTCATTTAAGGGGAAAATTGGTCCCAACCATCTCATAATGAAATCATTATTAATGTTCCACAAAAACACCAAGAATCGTCTGTTATAGTATAAACCATGAAATAAAATGGGTTTTTTAAATGAAATTCCCTCAAAATCTGAATAAATTAAATGGATTTAATAAAAACAAATCAATAATAAAAATATAAAATAAAATTAGTATTAGGAATAGAAATATAATTCTATTTAATCTAATATGGAAAACAATTTTGATAAAACATTTGAACTTAGTTCTTGAAGAAAATATCTATTCTTCTTCAAAAATGTTTTCTTTTATCAAAATTCCACGCAATTTTAAAATAAAAGAACTAATTTGAAAATAAAAATTAAATATTTTAGAATTATATTCATAGATATAAGGTGTCATGAAACCATGAAAATCCATTCATTCCATATATAGTTCAAAAAACATTCTCCTCCAACTTTTGTAAGAAAAGTTAAAAAGTACCTCGTATGGTAAACAAAAGAAAGATTCCTTCCGTACCATGTATTAAAAGTCAAAAATGGTCAAAGATTACTTTAAAAATACATATAAGAATAGTATAAATTTTATAGAAACATTTTTAGAAAACATGGATATAAAAAAATGTATCCCTAGTAAATACTTAAGTATAAAAAATCTCGGATAAAAATGATATTATAAAAGTATCCCTTACCTTAGGTCTAATTTCTTGCTTATGTGTCTGAAACTCTTGTATAGTGAGTTTAAACATATTAATAACTTATAAAAGAACTAAAAAAATATTTATGATATCATATATTATTCACTTATGTCCTTATATTACCCATTCACTAGTCAATTCCATGTTAAAGCAACATTTTGGGTAACAATCGTTTTATTTATCGTATGTGTTTTGAATTGTTATTCCTGATATTATTAACTATATAATAATTTAATTACTTAAATATTGTAAAATATGATTTATATATAATATATATTCAACATATTAATATATATATATATATATATAATATATATATATGAAATGGAATACACCATTCATGGAGACCGTAGGTCGTACGTACGCATGAATGTTGTTTTTGTTTCATTATTGAATTGAAAGGATATAAGTAAATGATATATATATATACATAAATCCAATAGCATTATTATGTCACATATTTCATTATTATTTATTATATATACTTTATAATCATTCAAGAATGGTGAATGTGGAGAATGAATTTCATCTCATCGTGGAGATGGTCAGCCATATGCATGCACGAGAAATGATATCATTCCCTCAATTATTTAATGGTATTGAATTGAATTGGGTATAATATCTAAGTATTAGTATCATGTTATAATAATCATAAATATTTAATATTTCTACCATTATACCATCCATTTATGGTGGTGGTGAAAAAAATATTACACCACGACGTGGAGAGGGTAATTCATACGTACGTATGCGCGGTGATTTCATTTTTATAGGATGGATATAAGGTGAAATAGGGTTCTTTAATATTTATGATAATATATCAGTTTATCAGTGATACATATGATATTAATTTATAATTAAACAACTAATTAAGAGGATGTATATTAAGAAATAAATTAGAAAGAATCGGTAGAAAAGATTACCTCTTCCTCAACGTGCCTCCTTTAAATTTCCCCTTAAAGAACTAGAGTTAGTCTTTTGAGATGACCAAAACCTCTAGAATGTAACTATGGAAGTTTTTAAGAGAAACTTTATGGGGTTGGTATAGAATGATGGCTCATAATGTAGTTAAGAGGATAGGGAGGAGGTTTCCTTTTATAAGAGATAAGGGAGACACTTTAGGAAACTCTCAAAACATTAATTTTTTATATATTAATATTAGATTAATGATAGTTAAAAACTTTTTTAATTAAAATATAAGATTATATTGAGTTGAATACCAATAAAACAATTATTTTTTTAAAAAAAAATTTAATATATTTTTTGTTTAACCCTTATTTTACCCTTTTTAATCTCACCGTGATGTCATGCTACTTACATATTGAGGGTTAATGTAGTTACCATATCAATTAAAAAGATGAAAAAAAGTTATTTATGAGATATTTGGACTTATATTTACCATTCGAACAAATCATAGATTTTTACAAATTTCATATCAATAAATAAACTATTTTATATTTTAAGTTATGAATTATGTCATTTTTTAACACTATTCATACATGGAATTTTTAAAAAATTATAGCAACCTGATTCTTTAGTACCAAAGGAATTAATGCATATATAATATTTCAATTTCTGCCATAAAATCTGTGTATTGAATAAAAATTTTCAAATTAAATTTATTTTAATATTTATAAATTCATTTATTTGAATCATCCATTAATGAGGTAATCACTACATCATAATTGGGTCATAAATAAATATATTTATATAACTTCTAAATATTATAAATAAAATACCATGATATAGGAAATATGTTTTTATTTATAATGACTATATATCACACATATATTATATAACACTATATGAAAATTGATTTAATAAATGATAGATGTTTAGGTTATAATTATCATTACATTAAATTGATTATTATGAAATGTTAATTTCACATCCAAGTGAATCCATGGGGTCTAAAAATATACCCACAGATTCATATGGTCAGAAATATCTCATGAAGTAGGATTATTACATGTGTTAGGGTAGTTTAAAATTATTATAATATTATTTGTTACCCTTATTTACCAGATTTACCGTTTAACCATGGTGAATAAAATAATTACTAATGTTACTATTCAATAAGACCCAAAAATAAAAGGTAAATATTTAAAAAATTTGAACCTTTTGATTCCAAATATTAAATCCATTTTCCCAAATTCAAAATATTTTAGTTGCAGTAATTAATTTAAAATTAATTCCCTTTGTAAAACCCAAAAAGCGGGGTTTTAAGAAGTAATAACAATCAAAAGATTCAGAGGTGTTTAAGTCGAATTTGAAAGTTAAATTACATCCAATGACCAAAATTGGATTAAATTATAAAAAAAATATCCCAAATACAGTTTAAAACCAATTAAAACGATAATATAACTATATAAATCATTTAGATGAAAAGGCATTTTGAATTCAAATTCAGTATTTTTTCACTATTCATTAAAATATAAATTTTATTAGAAATATACCAAAAATTAAACATAATTAAATTTTTATGTTCCTATTCTTAATAAAAAGTATATTTTTTCAAATATAATATATAAATGTGTTAAAAATATATTTAAAATTTTTGCGCCATTAAAAGGTGCAAAAACTGCATTTTTTGAAAAAATACACCTTTTATCTGGAAAAATGATTTTGTTCTCATAACATGTTCTAGAAAATTTTTTAGATGAGTTTTGATGTTATATAAAATCTAAAATGTTACTAATACTATTAATAAAGTCTATTTTATATCCCATTAAATTAAAATATTTTAACAATATATTGTTGTTTAGTGAAACTTTGTATTGCGTACAATGCAACCTATCAAGGAAGGTCTCTCTTGTGTGTAACGTAAGCCAAGTCAGTGTTTTATGTAGTAAAATAATCCATTGGTGTTGTGTATAAAATAATCCAAACATTAATCTTTTCTACATAGAAAAAAATATATACACAATGTTTCATGAAATTAATTCTATAAAAAACCTAAAATTGTGTGTAACACAAGCCAAGAATAGTGTTTTGTATATTACAAGCTAATACAGTGTTTCCTATAGCACAAGATAATCTTTGTGTACTATAAAACAAAAGACATCAAATAAGTTAAAGAGAGTCTACATCATAAAATTGTAGGATGTTACATTCTACCCCCCTTAAAATGAATTTCACACGCAAAATTCATCGAGGTTATAATGTTTTTCTACATGAATGTTTCTTTCATAGAAACCCACATCGTAAAATAGGATACTGAAACATCATTTTAAAAAGGGTATTAAAAAATATAATGGTTACCCATGTAACACATCACAAGTTTTCCAAATATGAGAACATAGGTGGTATGTGAAAACAGGGATATGGAAGAGAAATCTAACCATCAAATTCCAATGGATAGTGATAGAAAATATGGTTTGGAGAATGTTAACTACTTGAAATTCATAAATCTTCAATTATTTAATGGACCATATTATTCATAAGATAAGAAGGTACTAGGATAACTTTTTTGGTTCCAAGATCCATTTCCTAAAGTTGATGAATTTTTGCATGAGGAGAAATACTTACCTGATTTTAGTACATCTCACCATTGGTCGTTTTTTGAAAATTTTCCACACCATCTATTATTTAAAGAAATGAAGTTGAATTTATCATTCTTGATGTATTATCATATCATGCAAAGGAATGATAGGTCATTCCATCTGTCTTAACAAAAATGTTAGAATAGGTTATCAAATATGCATAAGTCCACCTATAGTGAGATAATACATTAATCTAACAAAATTCAATCTGAATATAACTTATACTATCCATAAATGGAAAATATTACAATCCATCCAAAAACAGAAATTATAAATCTTTAGATGTAGGTGAACTAATATGACTTAACATTTGTCTCCCATATCTCATTTAGAATTTCTTGGTTATCACATTCCAAACATGTGAATACCTTATTTATGTATTCTCTTGAAACATGGTAATGACATGAATTACCATAGAAACTTAATTTAAACATGAATTTTATTAAAATTACCTCTTTTCACTCACCAACAATACTGAAAATTCTGTATAATCAAACTATGATATCACTTTTTCCTTCTTTCAATCATGAGCTCTTTAATACTATCAGACATATCATTATCTCCTTATCCCTTCATTATGTGAATATAATGTGCTTTCCAAAAATATTTCAATTACTTTTCATGGTTACTGGTACCATATAATTTTGGAAACCCGCAATAGACTAATACATAGACATTCTAATATTCTATAATAATATAAATGATATTCGACAACACTATTTTGGAATCCCATTACATTAACACTTAATCATTCCACCACTTCATTGTCATACTCAACATCAATAATTGTGATCACATGGGACTTCCCTTTGACTTTTTCCTTAAGAGTTTAATGGTGTCGATCATTATTAACCCTTGGATTTGGGAATTGGTGAGCATAATTACCCATTTTGTTTCACTTGTATCATTTAAGTGTGGGTGGTGCATTCTCTGTAGTCTTTTCTATATTCACGTCATTAGCAACATTTTTTCCATTACATTAGCACTAAACTAATTGATGACCTTATTTTCCACACTTGAAACATTTTCCAGTCTATTTAAGAAAATCTCCACCATGCTTCTTTCCACACATTGATCATAAGGAAACATTCATCCTCCTTTCACCATTTTTTGAGATTTTTCATCGAACTCCATATTTCGTTTCTTGTCAAAACTATGAGATGGATATGTAACACCAACTTCCAGTTCTACCATGATAGTGTAATTCACAATATGTTCATAGCTACTAAAGACTCTTATAGTTAATTCCCGTAAAATAATTGGTTTTAAGCCACTAAAGAATCGATCAACTTTACTTTTGGGTTGGATGATAAAGCCAGAGGAATACCTTGCAAGCTGTGTAATATTTGCCTCATTATACCAACATATTCTTCATATTTTTTCCTAATCTCAAGGAAATCATTTTCCATCATTGATAGAAGAATATTATGGTAGTATTTATTGAAAAATAAGTTCTTAAACTCATCCCATTCCATGGATTCAATTTCATCTTGGTTCCTTTTATTCTTAAATAATGTCAACCACTGGTCTACTTCACCTTCTAAATGGTAAACAACCAAAATAACTTTTTCATGTTCCTAACATTGAAGGATGGAAAATATATTTTCAATGGTATTGATTCATTGTTCAGAAAAATGTGAATCATAAGAGCCACTAAAACAAGGTCGACATTGCCTCATGAATGACTCAATAGATTGGTGTCCCAAATCTTCTCATTTAGAAGTCCAGAATGATTCGTATCTTGTGTAAGTGTAGTTATAAATTTTTCACTCTATATCCAATAAAATTTACTTGTTCAAGAGGAAAATCATTGCATTTCCTAGTTCATTGATCATTAACACGGTTCCTTCTGGTTTCAGCCATTGTCTAAACCCAAAAAGAATAGTGTTAG
The DNA here is from genome assembly GCA_963277665.1 of Viscum album. Lineage (NCBI taxonomy): Eukaryota > Viridiplantae > Streptophyta > Magnoliopsida > Santalales > Viscaceae > Viscum > Viscum album. The sequence continues at coordinate 281,457,071 of OY728153.1, read as the reverse complement.
AGGAAAAAATCATACTTGGAAAACAATATAATCAAGGAGGTACATTAAATCTATAACATATTAAGTTTAATAAAAGTTTATTCATGATATTTATCATAATTCTTGGACTTTAACCTATACTTATACTTCACCTTAGGTAAATCCCTAGACATACCTTAGAAATATCTCTAGGAATCTTACTAATGGTTTCACATCATAGTTTCCTAAGGTTAACTAAAATTTCTCTCTGATACCAACTATAGATACCCAAGCTTGACGTATATGGAAATTAAATTTCTTTTTCCGAATACTTAATACATGACACAAACATATTCCCAAAGACTGTATTAGTCTTGTTTCTTTAGAAACTTTGAACATAGTCTACTAATCATGATGAAATATCCTTAACATCTCCCATAAAGATATTCCACTATTTTTTCTACTGAAAACATTTCTTTATATCCAATAAAAAAGAAGACATAAAAAGGGTGAGATCAAAAGACCAGTAGGAGTAAAAAAGTGTAATATATAACAATCCATAAGCATTCAAATGTAAAAAATGACCATAAAGTTTAAATTTCAAAATCATGAGTCAAGAAGTAAATCATGGCAGTTCGTAAGGAATAGATCATAAAGATACATTAATCATGATAAAATAATATTGGAATAAAACATGGAATTGTGGAAAACCATTAAGAACATAACATTATTTACATAGTATCAAATTCATTGATTGTAATAACATAATAGTGGACGAAGTCCATTACTGAACCTGGTTTACTTGTCATTGCAGCCATGCATTACTGAACAAAATTTACTAGTCGTTTCATCCAAGTATTACTGAATCGAATTTACTTTTAGTTTTAAACATGTCTATATAATGAGATATAAATCATTTCCCAATGCATTAGAGGGAGATATAGGTCTCACCCATCTTATAATGAAATCATTCTTACATGTGCCACAAAAAACAGAAATCCTCCATCTTAGCATAACCCATGAAATAAAATGCGATTCTTAAACATAATTCCATAAATATCAATATAAAATAAATGGATTTCATAAATATAAATCCATAATAAACACAATAAAATCAATCTAATATTTGGGATTGAAATATAACCCAATGTAATATTAGATAGAAAAAAAATTGATAAAAAATTTGAACTTATTTCATGATGAAAATAACATTTCTTCTTCAAAAACATTTCCTTTTATCAAAATGCCACGCAATTTTAAATGAAAATAATATATTTGAAAATAAAAATTAAATAGTGTATAGGAAGATTTGTGGAAATAAGGTGTCGTGAAACTATAAAAATCTATTCATGTCGTATAAGTTAAAAAAACATTCTCCAATTACTTTTTTCAGAACAGTCAAAAAGTACCTCTTCAGATAAACAAAAGAATGATTCCTTCCATACCATGTAGTAAAAGTAAAAAATGGGTAAAATAGTCTTTAAACATACAAAAAATAATAGTAAAAATTTTATTGAAAAATTTTTAGAAAACAAGGTCATAGATGATAAATATATCCCCAATAAATACTTATATATAAACAATCTCAGAAAAAAAAAAGATTGCATAATTATCCCTTACCTTAGGTATGATTTCTTCTGTATGTGTCCCAAAATCCAATATGTTGGGTTTAAACATATTATTAACTTGTAACATAAACATAAAAATATTTATGACATCATATATGATTCACTAATGACATTACATTACCCATTCATTTGTTAATTCCATATTAATGCAATGTTTTGGGTAATAATCATTTTATTTTTTGGGCATGTTTTGAATTGTTATTCATGAAATTATTAATTAAATATTTATTTAAAAACTTCAATAATGTAAAATATGATTTATATATCATATATATTTATTTTATTAATATATATATATATATAATATATATATAAACGAAATGGAATACACCGTTTACGGAGACGGTGGGCCGTATGTACGTATGAACACTATTTTCATTTCCTTTTTTAATTGAATAGAAATAATAGATGAAATATATATATATATATATATATATATACATAAATCCAATAGAATTATGATGTCATATATTTCATGATTATTTATTATATATAATTTTTAATCATTCTTGAATGGTGAATGTGGAGAATGAACCTCATCGCGTCCTGGAGACGGTAAGCCATACGTATGTATGAGCAATGATATTCTTTCCATAATTGTTGAATGGTATTTAATTGAATAATGTATACTATTTAAGGATTTTTATCATGTTATAGTAATTGTAATTTGTTATTATCTCCACCATTATACACATCTATGTAAGGTGGTGGTGAAAAACAGATTACACCATGGTGTGGAGATGGTAAGCTGTACATATGCACACGTGGTGATTTCATTTTTCAAATGATTGATAGAAGTTTAAATAGGGTTGTTTTGTATTAATAATAAAAAATAAGTATATGAATGATACTGAAGTTATAACATTGTAATGATACATCTAATGAAGTGTAAGTAGAATAAGAAATAAATTAGAATTAATTAGTAGAAGAGATTACCTCTCTATCAATGTGACTACTTTAAAATTCCACTTGGGGAACTCGAGTTGGTACTCTGAGAATACCAACACCTATATAATGTAGCTATGTAATTTTATAAAATAAATAGTAAGGGGTTGACTGATCTTGAAGGCTCAAAATGTAGAGAAGAGGATAGGGAGGAGGTGGCCTTTTATAAGAAAGGAGGGGTCACATTAGGAAAATCTCAAAAATATGAATTTATTATAAATTAACATTGGATTAAAATGGTAAAAAAATTTATTCAATTAGAAAATATAATGATGTTGGTTCGAATATCCACCATCCAATAGATTTTAGAGAAGTTTTGAATATTTGTTTTATACTTATTGTTTTGGATTAAACCTTATTTAACCCTTTTTAATCTTGTTGTGATATCACATTATTTACATATTTTGGGTTATGGTACTTACCATATCATGTAAAAAGACCCACAAAAATTTATTTCTGACATATATGGACTTATATTAACCATTTAGAGGAATCCTGTATTTTTAGGAATTTAATATCATTTAATAAACAATTTATGTTTTATGTTAAGCATTATGTTATTTTTAGACACTATTTATAATTTACATTTTTAAAACTCTATGACAACATGATTATTTTGAAAAAATGCATCAAATCATCTCTAAAATGTCAATTTAATCCATAAAATGCATGGATTTCATAAAAATTTTCAAATTAAATTTAATTTAATATTTATAAATTCATTTATTTCAATCTTTCATTAATTGGGTAATCACTACATCATAATTGTGTCATAAATAAATAAATCTATATATTGTCTAAAATTTATAAATAAAATACCATGATATAGGAAATAGGTTTATCTTATTAATTACTATATATAGACATAAAGATCTATTCTATAACCCTATTTTAAAACATATTTAATAAAAGATATATATTTAGGTTATAATTATATTTACTTTAAATTAATTTTTATAAAATGTCATTTTCACATCCAAGTGAATCCATGGTGTCCCAATATCGACTCAGGGATGCCAATGGTCATAGATATCTCATAAAATAGGATTAGGACATGTGTTCGGGTAGTTTAATATTAATGTTTACCCTTATTTACAAGATTTACTCTTTAACCATGGTAAATAAACTATTTACTGAAATTACTCGTCATACTGTCCAAAAATAAAAGGTAACTATTTTCACAATTTCATCCTTTTGATTACAAATATGAAATCCATTCCTAATAATTAAAAACACATAAGTTGTAGAAATTAATTTAAAATTAATTCCTATTGTCAAAACCCAAAAGAGGGTTTTTTAAGAAGTAATAACTATCAAAAGATTATCATGTGGTTAAGTACAATTTAAAAGTAAAATTACATACAATGACCACAATTGGATTAAATGATAAAAATATAATAAAAATACACCTTAAAACTAATTAAAAAGATAATTTAACTATATAAATAAATTAGAGGAAAAGGCAGTTTTAAATTCTAATGTATTATTTTTTCACTATTCATTAAAATAAGAATTTTTTCAGAAAAATAACCAAAATTCAAAATAAGTAAATTTTTTTGTTCTGATTTCAAATATGAAGTTTATTTTTTCAAATAGAAAATATAAAACTGTTAAAAAATAAGATTTTAAATGTATGTGCCATCAAAAGGCGTTATAACTGCATTTTTTTATAAAAAATACTTCTTTTATCTGAAAAATTGATTTTGTTTTCCAAACATATTCTTGAAAATGTGTAAGATGAATACTGATGTTATATAGAATTATAAATGTGGTTACAAATATACATAAAACCAGTTTATATCCCATTTAATAATAATATTTTATTAATATGTCATTATTTAGTGAAACTTAGTATTGTGTACAATGCAAGCTATCGAGGAATGTCACTCTTGCGTGTAATGCAATACAAGTTAGTTTTGCATGTAGTGAAAGATTCCTTTAGTGTTTCTAAAAACTAAATTCAAACATAAATATTTTATACATTGAAAAAAAATCTATACTCAATGTTGAGGGAAATGAATTCTATCGAATGAACGTGAAATTGTGTGTAACACAAGCCAAAAATAGTGTTGCTTATAATGCAAGCAAATACAGTGTTTCATATAGAGCAAGTTAATCTTGTTGTAGGGAACAACAGAAGACCTCAAAGAAGTTAAAAATAATCTATCACTTAAAATCACGGTGTGTTACATTCCTTATGTATAAAATGAAAAATTCTTATAAAGAAATGAAAATTATTTTAAATGAAAAAAATTGAAAATTAGAATGTAATATTAATAAATAATCATCATCATGATTTCATGAAAAGGAGTTTAATTTGTAATTAATAAAAGAACAGTTTTCTAATACTTCTGTAAAGAGAGTCAAAACTGGATTGTATAAACAAAAGATAAAAATATTCCTTTTTAGAAACTTTTTAAAAATATTAAATTACTATAAAAATGAACTTAAAAAAAAATTTGAGTATAAATTAAAACATTATTGTAAATTTTTAAATTATATAGATTTGGAAAAGGAATATTCTCTACTAAAAAGGAAAAATATGATTATCTTTTCTCTTAAAAATTCTTTCGAAAAATATGAGTAAAAAATTTGATAAAATGGAATAATACATTAAAATTATAGTAATAATTAACAGGGAATAAAATGGATGGGGTGTAATGGAAACAATTTATATAATTTTCCAAAATTAAATTTTAACATAAACATCCCAAAATAAAAATATATATATTTTTTAAAATATTCCCTTACATTGGAATTTAACTAGGTTTGAGGCATTCTAGCTTCCTATATAAAATATTTATATTTAATTTTCACATATATCATATATATATATATATACGTACATATCTTCCTTTCTTTATATCAATTATTCATAACAACTTTTTACCCATTTACAAATAATAATCTATTCAAATCAGTTATATAGGAGTTAATTGTTCGATTTTTAATAGATGTTTTAATTTGGATGTTATGGAACTTTCAATTTAATCATGAACTATTTACTTATATAATTTTAATAAAGTCAAATATATCATATTTATAAATTATATATACTTTTTTGACCATCCATGTAGAGTAGTTAAGAAAACATAAATACATTATTTAAGGAAGTGATAGTCTGCATGTATGCATGAGTGAAATTTTTGGTATTCAACGGTAAGAAAGAAAGGAATATCGACAATTATTTATCTTTCTAGATCCTTAATAATTTCATAATAATAATATTTATTTGTTAAATCCATATATATAACCATATATTTTTTGTAGTAATGAAAAATGAAATATGTCGCTTTATGGACATAGTAGTCTGCATATATGACTGAACATTAATTTTTTATTTAAGAGTGAAGAGGGCCCACTAAAATAGAGAACTCCTCAAGGAGGTCTAAAATGGTGAAGTCCCAGGGCATCCCCTTGGACATAACTTTTACATTCCAAAGTCAAAAAACTGAAACTATCAAAAATAAGAAGGGTTTCATTCAGATTTCCCGCATGAGCAAGAGAATCTGCTGAGAAATTGGATTCCCTCCAAATATGCCTCACCAACTAACCACCCTTCGACTCCAGCGAACAAATTCTGGTGAGGTAAGCCAGCTCCCATGGAGCGCTTCATTTCTCCAAGACAATTCTAAACAAGACCTCAGAGTCCGACTCAATTTCCAACGCCTGGAGGTCAAAATCTCTACACATCCTGAGACCAGTATGTAGTGCCCTAACATTGGTGCCTATCGAACACCCCGACCCATAGAAGGAACTAAAACCAAAGCACACTAAACCCCGAGAATCCCTAATAATCCCCCTACCTCGCATCAGTCCATTCAAAGGGGATCCTCAACATTATGTTTTAGTCCAGCACCCAAAGGAGACCATCTAATCCATCGACCACTGGTTCTGATATCCGCCAATGGTCTGTTTAGAAAACCATCCAGGGTGACCGAGTTCTGACACCCTTTTAACAGGGAACACAATTCCACTAGCAACAATCGCATTCAAATCTGGATATATAGAAGCAAGAGACTATTACCCAAACTAACCTGGTTACGGTATTCCCAAAGAGTCCATCAGATGGACGTGAAAATAGTACTTCGCACCTTCAGCTCCATGCCATTATGATCTATCCCCTCTAGCCGTGAAGATATAAAAGCATGTATGGAGAAATCCTCCTCAATGGATCGCGTTTGCAGACTGAAGGAGGACCAAAGAGAAGAGGCCCATTCACCTTGGAATAAGAGGTGAAATGTTGACTCAACCTGTGGAGTAGCGCATCAAAAACAGTGAGAGTCATTATAAATACCCCTCCTTTGGATATTCTCATCAGTAGAAATCGCCTATTTCCTCACACGCCAAACCAGAAAACTCATTTTAGTGGGAAACTCCTTGCACTATATCCTTGTCTCCCACTCATCAAGAACACCCGCTGCATGGTGAGACTTTCTATAATCACGATTAGAAAAAGAACACTATATTGAATCAGTGAAACAACAACTATCATCCTCATCAATTAAGGTAATAGTTTCAAAAATCTACCACTGCTCTTGAGAGATAAGTGGCCAGATCAAATCCGGATAACCGCTCACTTCTTTGAAATAACTACACAGGGACAGACATCCAAGGAAGAAGATCTTTACACCAGCCATGTTTACATCCCAAAAGTTGATATTACCTTTCCCCTAAATCCATCGGGAAGATCCCTGAAGATCCTCTATAATGGGAAACAAACATCACGCTAAGTGAGAGGGACGACCTCTATGAACCACACCATCCTCCCATTGGTTACCATATCTGGGCAGGAAGAGGGACGCCCACAAAGAATCACATGAAATGATATCTCATGCAAGATGGGCTTGCATGCCCTGCATCATTTCAGTAATGTCATGTAAACCCACACCGCCTTCCACAATTGGCTTGGCCATGCTTTTACAGGAGGCCCAATGGCAGCGACCTATAGAATTGGCATCCCACAGAAAAGATGTCATCACCTTTTCTTATCAATAGTACCTTTTGGAGGGGCAACGATTTCCATGATATGCATCGGGATGGAAGTTAAGACATTGTTAATCAACGTAAATCTCCCTCTGAATGAAAAGAATTTATTCATACAGTTCTGAATTCTTCCCAACATCCTGTTAATTCTGTCTTTAAAATAAATCTTCTTGATGCAGCCAAAAGAAATGGGAGTTCCAAGATATGTCATAGGAAAGTTCCCATGTTGAATTCCTAACATGTTTTGTATTTCCCTACATCTCCTGACAGAGCACTTTATAGAGATAAAAACTCATATATTCTTTATGTTACTTTTTTGGCCACTCAAAGCCCCATATACGGACATGACCTCCAAAAAACCTCAAAGCGATGGATTCCTTCCACTGAAAAAAATCAAGATGTCATCCGCAAACATAAGATGAGAAACAATATCTCGACCCCTTTGGTTATGGAATGGAAGAATTCTCCCCGCCTGCATACTGCTATGAAGATTTCTGGAGAGAGTGTCTTGAGCCAGAATAAGTAGAGATGGTGAAAGGGGGTCACCTTAGCGAACACCATGCATGATTTTGAAAAACCTGAAGCCTTTCCCTAGAAGAGAAAAAGAGAGCCAAGGAGAAGAAAAATACGTGAAAAAAATGTCACAAAACCACTCAGGAAAGGAAAAATTCCTCAAAACATGAATAATAAATCTCTACTCAATTTTTTCATATTCTTTGTCCATGTTAATATGTATGATAACATTTGACCATATAGATATTTTGTTTATATCCTGAACAAACTCGTTTGCAATTGCAACCGCCTCTTGAATACTCTTTCCTTTCACAAAACCATGTTGTTCTCTAGATATCCCATTTGGAATGAACCTATTCAGTCTATTAGAAATGATACTAGAAAGTACCTTATAGGAAACATTGTAGAGGCATATGGGTCTATATTGATGAATTATTGAGGGATCTTTAACCTTCAGCACCATGAACACTCTATATGCACAAATACTCCTAGGGATAGTTCCACCTCGAAAAAAGTCTTGGATGGACTCCACCACATGGCCACCCACGATCTCCCATGCTGCAATATAGAAGGCCCCTGGAAATCCATCCAGGCCGGGGGCACTGTCATGAGACATCTTGGAAACAGTAGAATTTATCTATTCTTCATCTGTTAAAGCAATCAAAATGTCATTATTAGAGCTATTCACCAACAAAGGAATAGACTCTACAAATCCCACCTCTAACTCCACCTATCTAGATGCATTGTTCCTTTGAGAGACTAATACTTCCAAAAAACCTTCAAAGTGCTCAAGGGGCATCTTACCTACCACATTCACAGCTAACGTAAAGGAACCATTGCCCAAACTAATATTTATATTTGAGCTTCTATTCTCTTTCAGGTTGGACTGAATGAATGAATGGTTCTCATCACCCTCTTTTAACAAACGCATGTGGGGTGTTTGCTTAAAACACCTTTCTATATCAAGTAATTGTTTGGCCAGAATCGTCCTCTTATCACAATGAATGTAAAAGTAATTCTCATCCCACCTTTCCTGAATATTCTCCTCAATAATATCAATTTTCTCCTTCAATATTTCCATTACAATGTCCTCATTTGGTTTGAGGACCAACGAACCATGAATGTATTTTTTGATCAGCCTTATCCGGTTGAAGAGGCCGACCTAGGACCTCCCATCCTCTTAACCATTCCACGAAGTCATCACCATCTCCATGAAGACTTTATCCCAATGCCAATTTGAGGATTAAAAGAAAGAACCACTACCCAACACTGACCTTTTTTTATCCAGAAGAAGTGAAGCATGATCAGAGAGGCAGTGGGATAAATGTTTCACTGACGTCTGGCCATAGGAATCCAAGCCTTGGAGATTTCTCAGACACCTATCTAGGTGACTCCAGATTTGGTTATACCCCTTCAGGTTATTTCACCAGGTGAACTTGCTTCCGGAAAACCCAATATCCATAAGACCCTTTTATCCAAGTAAGTTCGTGAAATCCTACATACCACTGTTAAAAATAAACAACCCTCCTCTTTTCACTGAATTGTCCACAATGGAGTTGAAGTCTCCTCTAACAAACCAAGGTAATCCCCCTGTTTGAAAAGACTCTAGATAGTTCCAAAACTCATATCTCCTAAGAGCATTGCAGCTAGAGAAAAAAAAAGAGAAAAGGATATCAGAAGCTCCCACAGAAATATTGGTATTAATACACTGATCCATATAATTGACCATTTCCACTTGAAGGTTGCTCTTCCTATAGATCCAAATGTTGTTTTTAACTGGGGACCCATGCATGAACCCCAATAACCCCAAACTCCTGGAGAAATAGGGTAGCTTACTTGGATTCTTCTTATGATTCAATAAGACCACCATCGATGACCTATACTTTCTTATCTCTGCAACAATGAAGGTGTGTTTATCCCACACCCCCAAACCCCGGGCATTCTAGATAATCAGAGAAATCAATACTGGGGGAAAACTGGCCTTCTGGCCTAAAATACCCTTGCAAGAACAAGGTTCCAACTCCCCGCCTGTTTCGACCTTGATCTGGTGACCGGCTCAGAAACTCCCTCTGACTGACCCCTCTTCTTAGGTGAGATAACCTTCTGTTTGAAAGGCCCTTCGAAATCATCAAGAAGTGAAAGCCTACTACTTGACAATGAAGGAGAGTAACAAGTCTCCAACTCCTCCTGGAAAAAAAGACCAACACCATTCTATGTGGAGAACCCCGAGAAGATCAGAGATCCTTCACAACACCCTCAGAGGTCTTACCTTTCTATGGACTGCCTTTGAGTGAAAAAACTCTACCAGAGCTGTTAGCTAAGGAGTGCTAGAAAAATACCGGAGATAGCTGGGAGGAAATATGGAAGGACGAGGGAGGAGGTGACAATGCCTTCTAAGGGAGCGGTAGGATGCAAGCCACGAGGTCGGCGGGGATCCACGAAACCATCGGATAAGAAACTGGGACAGAAAACATCGATAGAGACCGCTCTGGAGAGGCAACGGCAAGAGACAAGGAGATCAGATCACACAACTCTTCACGCTACTGCTCAGACACTGCTAGCAAGGGGGCCCCGCAGAGGTTGAACAAGACAGAATATCCAGACGCTTTAGGGCGAACCATGGAATTTGGAAAAAACTTTCAAGAAATAAATTAAACGTTTTATCTTTTCCTTGGATTTCCTCCATTGGGTTAAACCTTATGCCATTTTAGTGGGCCGTTTGGTGAAAAAATATTTATATAGTGTGGGGATAACAATTTTAACATTATTTCAGTAAAGAAAATAATTCCAAGGTGTTAAAATTTTGTGATAAATTGTGGGGTGAGAGGATCCTTTTATAGATGAGACGAGTGGAGCCATTTTAAATACATAAAATATTGAAAAAAATATCAAGTCATTTTCAAAGAATAGTGTCACTAAATAAATATATTATAAATTATAGCATAATTTATGGTTTACACACACTCATCCAATAACATTTATGAAATATTTACTGATATTTGAATCCATATCTCTTCATTTATCCCCCTCATTAACCCATTATCCTATATGGCAGTGACAAACATTTAATATGGAAACTTTTTTTTGAGTAAATATATAATGAAAATTATTAAATAATTATTATATTATAATTCCAAATCTGGAATAAATTTTAAAATATTTAATTTATAGATGTTTGAAAACTACATGTAATATTATTACCCAAAACCAAACTAAAACATATTTTATAAAAAGAATCCAATGAATCAAAAAAAAATTATTTATAACAAAATAATTTATAGAATTGATTCATATGAAATTAATTGTATTATTATTAAAAAATGGTTGTCTTGTCACTTTAAAACAATGATTTATCCATATGTAACCTAGTGATTTCCTAGTTAAATAAAAGATCAAAAATTGTTCTTTTATTAGAATAAAACATCACTCAGGTTCTAAAGCATCAAAATAATGGGTGTATAAATTAAAAATAATATTGTTAAATCATTATTTTACTAATTTTGTAAATATTTTTTATATAAAGACTTTTTGAAAACATTTAATTTATTCTTATATAATGATGATGTCTTATAAGTGACTATAATATAAAAACAACAATTTTTCTCTAGACAAAAAATCAATAATTTCGAAAAAATACCAATGGTTCAAAATATACTAATTTTAAACTGATAAATTAAAAAATATATTTAATTTATATAAATTAATATTATATAACATAAAAATTATATTTTAAATTAAGGTATTATATATAGTGAAAAATATATTTTAATGAAAAATATCATTCTTATCCTTCAGATGTTGTAAACCATATTTCACATCAATTTATAATTAATTTACTCTAAATTTATAAGTTCATATATTGAAGACTTTTAAATTAAGTAAATTTTCAAAATAAATTATTCTTTAAAAATACTTCTAAAAAAATACCACTTTTAATATTGAATGTTTTTAATCATACTACATCAATAATTTATTTTCTAATTATTAAATTTCATTAATGAGATCAAAATAAATTAATATAAGTGTCAAAAATTATTACTATCTTTTTATTTACTAATATTTTATTTTACATGTAATTTTAAGTTGGTGTGATTCATATTAGTTTGGTGCTTTTCATGTTACAAGTTGTTCGACATAGTTTTTATTTAAAAGGAAATATGGACTAAAACATAAGGATGTTATAATATTCTTTTTTGGTTCCCTATAACCACACTCTCAAATGTTGTGCTAAAAAATTAAAGACGAGATTTAATATAATGTTCGATGATCCTATCATTATTTTACAATATTTTTCATAATCTAAACAATAACTCTCACCAAATAAACACACACCCCCATGAACAAAAGGTTTTGTATATTTTAATAACAAATATATAAGAAACATATTTTAAAATTAATGTGAACAATTATCAATACTAAAACCACACATGACCCCCTTCACAACTAAAAATAATTTATAACTGTCTTCTTAACATGGGGAATGAAAATATTATAAACGGAGAGCTCATATTCTTAGTGTGTGAAAAACTCAACAATTTTTCCTCAAGGGTTAGATCCCAAGTATATGAATAAATATTAGAATTCGATAGATGTATTATTAAAAAACATGGAACAAAAATATATGTCCATATGTAAAGATATATGAAAAGGTAATCTCAAATGAACATACATATAATATGGAAATAGTGTGTGGAATCATGGTATAATGAATATGATTTGTGGGTCATTACATAATTCTATTATATAAAATTATGGAATATTTATAAGCATAATAATTCATAACATTGTAAACATTTTTAACTGGATCATGTTATGACTCAATATTTTTTATTTTTATAATATACATCATTTTCACACTCTATCTTATTAATATTTATAATACACATCATGTCCACACTAATCTTGTGAATATAGATAATCCAAATCATGCTTAATCTAAATCTAATGAACATATATAATTTTATTCATGTTCGCTCTCAAATTATTTATTTCATGATTTGTAAAACATTAAAAAATTCATTGGAGGGTGATATATTTCTCCCACCCATAAAAAATAATTGTCCATACATTTGTGATCCTAGAGAACATGGAAACATACATATTTAAAAATTCACTTAATTAACCCCTAGTAAAAAGATGGGTTTTACAAAAAAAATCCTATAACATTTCATTATCCATCCAGTGAAATATTACCAATGTAAGGATAAAAATAAATTTATATTCTAATAGAATGAATTTTAATGAATATTAACAAAAATGAAAAACAACCTTTTAGGTTTTTGGATAAATCACTTTGAAACCCACAAAAAAACATCCCCTTCTAAAATGATTGAAATCACCCAAAATATATTCTTTAAAATGAAATAATGTCATCATGGAATAAAACATAAAATTAAGAACAAATATTTTATAAAATAATCTTTCTTAAAAAACATTTCATAATTATTTTGAAAAATATGGGAATTAAAAATCAACTATAAAATAAATGTTTTCTTTAAGAAATGGTTTAATTTTTAAAAAGATAAGAATATTAAATCCTACTTTAAAAATAATGAATTTTTAAAAAAAATCAATTTAAAAACATTTAATTTGTTCTTTATAAATAATAATGATTATTATGTGAGAAAATATATAAAAGATTTTTTATAATACTCTTTCATTTATGGAATAAAAAATGTTTAACGTCACTTGGAAAAGATATTCTTGAAAATTTGAAGTAAACATTTTGAAAGTAATTTAATTTAACAAATAAAATTTAATAATAGAACATTGATAATACAAATTGGATTTATAAATATAATATGGGGTGAAAGATAAAACAATTTATCTTATATATAGAAAACCATTTTAATATTTACAAATAAATTTTTTGAAATGAAACATAATAAAAAATATAAAAATATTGCCTTTTAAAAGAGGTAAAGAAATATATGATAATCACATGAGATAAAATATAATTATTTTTCTATTGATTGAGGAAAAATTTTAGGGAATGGAAAACATGTAAAAACAAGTGAAACTATCATTAAAGAGGATGAGAATTTTTATCAACAATGGTATAAAATTTTGGGGAAGAAATTAATCCAATTAAAATCGCTGAATTAAAATTAATTCACTACAAATAGGAAGATAAAGTTCCATGAAATTAAATATTTAGGTGGAATAAATAAATATTTAATGAAATAAGTTTTAGAAGAATCATTCTACTCAATTAAGGGAGTTGAGTTAACAAAGATAACAAATGAAATTTGTCATCAGTGGAGGTGGTAGTCTCCACGAATGCAAGATTAACAAATCCATTTTTTAATCAAATGGGAAGGAATGAATATACATGATAAATTAAAATACCTAGTTAAAAAATTTTAAATAGGAAATATATTTATTCTTTAAATATATCCTTGTTACCATCTGTTAGTTATAAGGATGAAAAACAATCCACATTGCTTCCTGGAGGCAGCAATCTGCACGCACACATGATAAATGATGTTTTGTTTTCCTCAGTAGATGGAAATGATTGAATAATGGTATATAATTTAATACAATAAAAATATAATGTATCAATAGTAAACAATTTATTATATTATATTTTCTGTTAGATTTTTCGATGAGGATAATTATGAAAAAAATATTATGAAGTATGAAATAAAAATTTTGACAACCTAAGATTTTTCTTCAAAATTTACATAGAAATATAGGCTTTAGAAAATATGATTAAGACCAGAAGATTATGCTAATTAGATAGTATTATATTATGACTAAAATGGAATATTGTTTATTATAAAATTCAAATGAATAAGGGTTTCAAGATGTGGTGGAATTCTACCCCTTTTTAAGTGAGTAGAAGGGTAATTTAAGTTGTTCCCAATACTATTCAATAATGGAATTTCAATATTCAATGATAAAAGCATAAGAATTTAGTAAATATGAAGTGGATAATTTTTTCTATTATCCTATCCACCACTAATATTTGGGATAATGTAGACTGATTTAATTCCTTCCCATTTTTAATTTTTTTAACTTTTACTGTAATTTACTTTATCATTAGTAAAAGTTTTCTAACGATTACAGTTTATTTTAATAAAAAAAAATTAAATAATATAAACATGATGATTTAAAATTTTGAAATTATTTTATCAAATAATAATTCTTTGTTTTAAAAATTTTAAATTTAATACAAATGTGCATTCCATGTAAAATATTTTTTAAGTGTTTTGTGCATAGAATTTATGTGTTAGTTGAAATTGTTAAAAAAATAAAGTCACTTCAATTAAATTGGATTACTATAATATAAATATTTTATTTATCTTCATAAAAAATCCAAAACATTATTTTACCATAGAATTTTTCATTAAAATAAAAGACTAAAAATAATTTTGAAATTGTAATTAAATGTTACTTAAGTTCATGAAAAATAAAAATATACCATTTTTTCAGGGAAAAATAACATTTTAGGATATAAATTTTAGTATTTAAAAAAATATGTAATTAATTTAATTGTTTTTATTAACTTTTTTTTCATTATCATTTATTTAACATTTCATAAAATTTACAGTTTTGGTAAAATATGTATTTTTCACTATTCACTAAAAGATCATTTATTTTAGAAAAAACCCAAAATCCACCAGAATAAAATTTTGTAATGATTAATAAAAAATTAAGTAATTTTCATAAAATTAAAATTCAATAATTTATACATCTATATTTGTAATTAAAATAAAATATATTATATAAAACATCTTTTATTGAAAAGTGCAATTTTAAAATATTAATTTTTTGATAACTATTTATTTGGAATTTATAATTGACTAAAAAATATTTTTTAATAAAGTTTATGTTGTTCTTAATTTTTTTTAATAATATTCATCTAATTTTTCACATCTCATTTTAGAATTATTTTTCATGAGAATCAATTTTTGGATACAATGTTTTTTAAAATAATATTTATTCGAGAATATATGGGTTTTATAGTCTTCACCCATAAATAAATTGTGTCCTCTAAATTATAATTAATCATAACTATTGAAATATTTAACGGTTTATATAGGATATAAATGACTCTATATTTAATTTCTAGTTAGGTTGCATCCTCTACATCCTGGGTATTACTAGTGAACTCATCATTTTCTATATAATAGAAATATTAATAATGTTAATTTTTTCTTTAACATTTTTTTTCATAATACCCCAATATAATAGGAGCTTTTTTCATAGGGTGTTTATAGTTATCCCTATTTGGTGGTCATGGGTTGATTTTTATATGTAATTTTCCTATCTTGGATATTATCATTGTTAATAGATCCAATCCATTACTAATATCAAACCAAATATATTAAGAGATAATAGTATTTTTTAGGAAGTAAATTTCTATAAACATCTATTAGAGGGGAGTTATAAACATGATATACAATAACTAAACCACTTAATTTTTTTATTAATAATCCAATATGTGGTCATCGAGGTAGATATTTTATGTTTTTAGTAACTATTCATTGTACACTGGAGTAGGGTGATCAGTATACACATATAACCCTCATTGTTCTTGACTGGGTAATCACTTTTCCTCATTATATATCATTATCATAACCCAATTACATATTTTTTGGTTTCATATCATTTCCCCTTTCATGGATTTTTATGGTATCAATCATACAGTTTATCCCTTTTATTTGGGAATTTTCTTAGATAATTTCCAATTTTACCACATTAAAAACATTGAAATTTTAGTGGAACCTCCAGAAAAATAGTATTTTTTTATTAGTGTCCACTGAGATCTTCCCATTTTTTCAATAGTCAGTTTCTATTGAAGTTCATTTGGGGTGGTTTTATAAATTGTTTTATTTTTTTCGATATCATATTCTGTTAAGAATACTTTTGTTAAATTGGGTGAGAAGGTTTTGATGAAATGTTTTAAGAAAATTATACTTATTTTTGTTAGGAAACATTCCTAATAGGATACTTAAAGTGGATTTAATATTTCCTTAAATTAGATCAGAAACATTATAAAAATTTTAGATGATAATATGATCATAATGTTCCTAACATCATACATAAATGTTATGATTCAATATTTTGTTCAAAGGGGGATATCATGACGACTAGATACAAATCACTAGATATAAGGTGATCTTATTTAAGAGTGTCTAAAGGGGGATAATTAATGATCTAAGTGGGCTAACAGAGACCTTAATGATGTTCCAGACAAAGACCACCATAAAGAACTTCCATAAAATGATTTGGGAGAAACATTACAACAATTTCACCTCTAATCGGCAATCAGAAAAATATTACTCGATTGAAAAATCACATATTACTAGATAAATAAGAAATATGGTTATTAGATAGATGTTTGTAAAGTCTTTTCATTATTTTTGTATGTTTTCTTGATAAATTTTCGACATTATGTTACGGTATCTTTCATTTTGAATTAACTATGTGAAGTTGAAATATGAACTACGTTGGGGTAGTATGCCCATTTCAAAATTGTAACTATTGTATAGTGTGTAAAGACACGAGATAGATCATGGATGTTTTAATCAGATAATGAAATTCATCTATGTTTTAATTCATTAGAAGTTGAAAAAAATGAAATTTCACATTAATAGAATGAGTGAAAAGAAATTGGTAGATGATGCTTTCAGATAGAAAATCTGAACCAAGTAAAAATTAAAAGAGTTTTTTACATTTAATTTGATGTATGAGGTTATTAAGTATGAGTTATGATGGAATAAATTCTATTACATCAGCTAATATATCATCATAAAGATAAAGATGCCTAATGGAGAAGATTAGAATAGAGGCAAGGAAGAGTAATTGATGGAGAAGGATCCATTAAATGGATGAGAATAAGATGGAAATATTTTATTTAATCATATAGATGATTCATACAATTTATAGAAGACATTGTTTTATGAATCAATGATATTTATTAAGTTTGAGCTGAGGATTGATGTTTGGATAGTGTCATCTGGAAGAAACAATGCGGTGAAGTGAAAAAATTACAACGGATGGAGGAGTTCCTATAAAAGGTAGTAGGAAAAAATTCCATAAGATATAAATAACATAAATCAATAGATAAATTTTTAAATCCCATTACAATAAATATATTATGATGATCTTTTAGTGATTAATTATCTTGTTGAGATAAGAATGATTGGATAAGTTCATTAACACTTTCAATAATGAAGTTCATGGAAGGTTGAGGACCCTGAGTATTCATGAAATTTCAAGAATATTCAAGAAGAGTCTAGAATTATTGATAAGTAGCCAATTAATTTCATTGAGTGGGAAAATTAATTTGGGATCTTTCCTTTTATACATTGAGTTCACCTTTAAAAAGGGGGTGTAAATACAATAATACTACAACTATTAAGCATTGAAAAAAAGATAAAATGATAAATTTTTTAGTAATATGAGTTTTAAAAAAATACATTCAAGTAGATTGGGGCCACTCAGAGTAATTAGAACGAGTTTCAAATATGGTATACAAGATTGAGTTTTTGTTTAGAGTTTTTATCATAAGCTTACTAATTAGTGGAATTGTAAAGAGATCCAAATAGAGTAATCAGATATATTTTTGTAGTAGTGTCAAGAGAGACATCGTTTTTTTCGTCATATATAACATATGTCAGGAAAAATGTTTCCTTTTAGTGAGTTTTAGTGGGTGGAGAACAACATATGAAATTAGGGATCCTTATAAGATGACTTACTTAACAAACAATTTTGGGATGGAATTACGAAACTGTTATAAAAATTATATTCTATTTTTGTTGGACAAACATTAGATGAAAAACATTAAATATGCTAGTATTTAGTAAAGTCATTTCTATCAAGTGTTGTAAGGGGCCTTACGAATGTCCGATAACTATATTCACTATTATATTATAGTAAATTCCATTGTCCAATGGGAGTTTGCATAGAAATTATTTAGTCACCCACACTGGGGGAGAACCTTATAAATAATGTGTAACTCAAATTAATTTCCTACTATGTCATTCGTGTTAGATTTTTATATAATGTTTGAGAAGGATAATAACTCTAATATTTTTCATAGGTTAAATAAAAGAGAACTGAATTTATTAAATATCTCCTCTAATTCACCCCTCCCAATTCTTATTGGTTCCAACTATCCTTATGTACTTTAATTGGTACCAGACCCAACGCTACCTTGGTTGATCTTTATCATGGAAAATATCAACATAGTGACTAACAGAGGTATTAATACCTTCAATTGAAATACTTAACTTGGTTAGAAATATTAAATTGTACCCAATATTTTATTTCATGGAGTGGAGGTAATTTATTCAACAATAGTTTGGTTTCCACTCATTAAGAAATATGCTCCTACGATTTTTTTTAGAAAATAAATATTGATGTTGTTGGGAAATATTGAAATTTTATTTTAATGATTTTGAAAGAATTGTTTTTTGAAAGGTTAGGAGTATTAAAATGACTAAATAACCCTAAAAAATGAATTTATCATTAAGGTATATTTAAAATTGAATGGGGAAAGCTAAAACAATCATAAATATATAAAATATATCATAATGTAAGAAAAATAAAATATTGAGAAGTACTTAAACATAGATTATTAAAAATTTTGTAATATCATAGGATTAAAGGTTATATTTAATTATTATACCATTTTTTTGAAACTCATGGTAGATATTCCTAATATTTTTGATTCCAGAATATCCACTTTATTAGATAAATATAACTAATCTATTAATGAATCAAGAAACATTCTTATTCCATACGAGATGTGGAAAGACCCCATATTCAAAAATATGATTAAGGATGAAATGGATGTTGAATCTCGGAGAAATTTAAAAATATAAGATACTAAGATTTCTAACCACAGTGGTTCGAATGATAAGGAATATGATAAAATGGTTAAAAAATATTGTATCTTATTGTGAAAAATTACTGAATTCATTGAGGAGGATATTGATGAAAACTCCCTCAAAATTTTTTTGAGTGTGATGGAATTTGGAATTTTTTTATCAATTTTACAAACAAGAAAGTTTTAGGATTTAAAGGTGGATATGAAGTAAATACATGGTGGGAGAAGTGGATAAAACATACATGGACGATAAATTTCCATTAATCATAAGAAAATGTTTGTTATAAATAGAATAATTACATTGAGTAATTTTTTAAAAAATAACTGTTATGAAAAAAAGTCATTATAAGATGAAAATATGTAAATATTCATAACATTATTTAAAAAATTTATCCAACAATGATGATAAAAGAGGTTAACAATTTTTATAGAATATCTACTGAGATCAAGACATGGGGAATGTATTTATAAAAAATGTAAGAAATAAATATGAATTTTATAGAAAGAATGTGTGAGAAATATTATAGAAAAGAAATATCTTCATAAAAAATTAAGATGTATACATTGATGAAATTAAAAACATAAAACTAATAATTTTAAAATAAGGAAATTTATTGGAAGATCCTAGGAAAAATATTTATGCTAAGGAAGATGAGTCCTTTAAAACTCAATCATTAATTCTTGATATTGAATGTAAACTAAATAACATTATTGAAAATTTTGACAAGGATTCATAAATAAATTGTAATAACAATATAATAATGTAGAGAAATTTTCTTAAACTAATGTAATAAATAATAAATAATAATAATATGTTAAAACATATTCAATGAAAACCCAGTTTGCCTTCCTGGAGGATATTTTCAGAAGATGTGATCATCCATGTCATTTTGATGTTGATTTTTTTAAAAATCTTTTGGAACATATTGCTTTTGATTGAAAAGAAAAAGAGTCTGAAAGGAATAAAGTTGATAAAATACATTCTTTTTGTTGAGACGACTCTAAATAATAGTAAAAAATGAAAAAACTGTGGATTCTTGAAACTGGTTGTTCCTAACACATGATATGGTATATAAAGATCATGAATGTTATTGAAGAACATCACATAAGAGCATTTATATATAGAAATGATAGTTCCTTAAAATTAGAGTAATATAAAAGTTTGATATTCAATCAAAAAACCAAAATCAAATTAATTTTTTCCTGTTGATGAGATTTGACACAAAATAATAAGTGTTAGATAACATTTTGATGATGTAAAATGATGTTATCTTTGGATATATTTTTTATATCATCAGAAAGAGAGAAAGATAGAAATATTTTTTCCAAATGTAAAAAGAACCTTCAAAAATATTTTTTAGATTGGAGAACATTGTAACATAAGTTACATAAGAGATACAGATTAAAAAAAGATAAATAATTAAGAAATTGGTAATCATGTCTAGAAAAGAATAAAAAAACATTCCAATGTTGATGATGTACAAAAGATAACACCACAAAAAAAGGAAATTAGATGATGTTTAATTGAAATTTCTAATCGGAAATTTTTTAGTATGAGGCATTAGAAATTTTATATTTAATCCCCCGGACCACTTGAGCTCATTATCTCTGATATTTTTCGGCCTTTGATAAATCAATGAATATATGTTTATTTTTAAATTAGTTCAATCATTTATGATTTCACGTAGATGAAAAACATAATTATTATGAATTATAAATTAGAGGAAAATAAATTTTAAAAATTCGTAGAATGGATCATGAATGAAATATGGGTTTTTATATATTGAATATGAGAACTAACAATTGAAATGAGTTCAAAAGTATTGATTTCAAACTCTATATTAAAGAGAAATCAATAACAAAACTATAGTGATCCATATACTTCAAAAAAATGGATTTCCAAAAAGGAGAAATAGAAGTTTTGTGGAAAGTGGAAGAATTTTAATAAATGAATAAATCATAATTTAGTCCATAAAGTTTTAATACCCTAAGGGGTGATGAATAAAGGTATAAAAAATTAAAAATACTAACTCTTTGGATCTTTCTTATTTATAAAAAAACACACTTCTCTCCACTTAATGTAAATATGTATAAGAATAAAGGAAACCATACCTGAGACACACCAATTTTACATGGTTATCCCACACTGGGCTACATCCAAAGAGAATACAAAGTCAATGTGCCTATGTACTGAATCTAATAATTCACACTATTATTAAAAATATTGGTGAGTAATCATTGTCCCTCCTATTTTACAACCAATCACATTTTGAAATCTCACTAATCTCCTTACTGAATTTTTCTAAAAATACATAAGAATAATAATATTTTGATCACTAGAATCAATATTTTCTATACCTCATTTGGTACATTATTAAGTTCCAATTTCATACACCTGATTAATAACACTTTACCATAGATTAAATGTGAAATACATTTTAGTTTCTGTAGGATTTACTTTTATGAAACCCCTTTTTCTAACCTTCTTTAAACTGAAATATTTTTCACAAACTATTCTTCTTTTATGGAACTGATATCTTTTTTATATCTCAAAAACATTAACATAGATTAAATATTTCTTGACACTCACAACTTTTACAAATCTTAATTATCCATCACAAATCATACTTTCTTCATAAACCTATATATCTTCTGAAAAGATTCTAATATAAAAAAACATCACAAAACACTTTCATGAATTTATAGTCATTAAATTTTCATTCAGACTTCCTCAATTCAAATGAAGGGGTCATAGATATATTTATGGATGTTTCTTAGATTTATCCAAAAATTAATCTAATTTCTTCCTTTTTGTGAAACTCTTTATGCTCATTCATTAATCTATCTATCTTCACAAAACATTAAGGAAAATTTCTGGATCATGAATCTTATCATAGTCCAAGAAATTATTATCTTTCCACAATGCCTCGTCTATCGTTCATGAATCTCCAAACCTTCATGAATCACAAAAAAAATTAGAAACATAAAAATTTCAATTAACACTACACCTTCTCAAATTCCTTTCATATTCAAAATTTTCCATAGGGAACCTTCTAAATCTAACATTTATAATACTCGACCCTCCCTCCAAAATACAGACCGAAAAAATTAGGAAAACACTCTGAAATGTCACCACCTTTTTTATGAATTTTTTTGAACCAATACCAATGATTTCATACCTCCATCTTGATTCTTTTTAAATATAATTATTAAATAATCACATTGGAATATCAAAAATGACATTATCAACCTTCCCAATTAAAAAACAAAATCATTCCAAAAAAACCACAATGTTAAATTGAGGAATTCTCTTTCAAATAATATCTCTCTTTGGGTGTGTTGAAAACTCTCCACCCTTTGATACAACATTAATGTTTATTCCTCATTCAACTAAAATTCTTTTCTAGTGATTCCGGATAAAAATAAATGCTTTACTCAACACACAATCTATTCCCACATGATCTATGCACAGTGTGAGAAACAATAGTATCATTAAATGTTTGTTAATGAATAACTTCATTCCCAAAACAGTCAATAGATTTCATCATGAACCCCATATTTCATGATATATATACTTTGATCAGTCATATTTAGTATCATCATGTTTAAAGCTCCCCCTATCCTCTTATTCCCATATATTGATAAAGATATTTTCTCTCCCATTTTCAATGAACCAAAAGGTGACTTCATTTTGGATACTACATTATAAGGAAAACATATTAGAAAATAAATGAAAAACAGACAACACCTTTGGGAGAGGGGGTCCCACATACAAAAAATTTCACAATTAGGGGGTCAACTGAACTCCAAGTGATAATTGATTTCTCTTAAATTCCTCTTTGTGTGACTTTGTTAGAATTTATGTAACATGTAGTTCTATAGGCACATAGCCCAACTTTATATTCCCATGATTCACCCTCTCTTGGATAAAATGATATTTTATTTCCATGTGATTCATCCATGAGTGATGGAATTCATTTTTATATTATCTATATAACTTGAATTATCATAATGGATTCCAATCAGATACTTCACATCAAAACCAATATCATCAATTTTTTTCTTCATCCATATTAACATCCAGAAATAATGGGAGCCACCATATATTTTTCTTAATCAGTGCCCAATGAAATGATATAATGCATCTTTATTAGTCATGAAATTCACAATCATCCAAAGTAGAATTCACCACATAATTTTTATTTTCTATCATTTTTTATACTCGACTAATATCCATATATATAACATAATAAATATTTAAAATGTTTTTCATTATATTATAAATAGAAATCTACCATGCCCTTAATATAATGAATTATTCTTTTTTATTTAAAATAAGTGGATTTATTCTGGATTACATTGATTTTATTCTTATTGTAATGAGAAAGAAAAATGATCAGCCTATATTTTGTTACATTTACCATTTAGCCTTGATCATCTCCTGATCGTTTCATCAGTATAGCTATAACACTCATATTATTCATTGAATTATGAATTCCAATGTTTCCCAGATCCTCCTTGTAATATGTGTGTTGGGAAAATAATTTTTCATTCCTTCCTTGTAACCTACAAACCCAGAAGAATTTTCACCTCATAGGTCACTGAGATTTTTAACTCACTATTCATAAATTATGGAATTGTTTTCACTACACTTCATCTGATCTACAAAAAAACTTTTTTACTCAATATATACCAGAACCATAATCCTTTGATTTCATTTATTACTGAAATAGATATTGTAATCAACTCTACCACACTTAAAAAGGATGTTGTCAAAAAATTCATTGAGCCATGAATGCCATGAACTACGTTATTGCTTTGACCAATAGTGAACCTTCCTCTATGAAAAACAATTCTCTCATGTTTTTGAATAATAAATCCATTTAGACACTCAATATCCAGTTCTTATTCTTGTACCTGACATAAAAACACTGACTTGATATCCATCTGAATAACATTGAACATTTGTTGCACTGAAACAGATATGAATTATAGAATAGTATCAAGCCATTAAAAAGGTTAAAGTGAATAATAAACATTGATTCCATATATATGTAAGTATCCCTTAAACATTATCCAATATTTATTTTAGATTTCTTATTAATCTACAATTAGTTTATTTTGAATGACTCATTTGGTCATGAAGACATTCTTATCCATCATTCTCAAATAAATATACCATGTCTAATTCTTATCAATTTTTTCAAGTGACCAAATCATATATTGAACCATGTTATCATATCTATATTCTTCTTTAAAACATGTATGAACTACCTAATATTGTAAGGATCTTTTTGTAAGTACTTCATTCATTGTTTTTGAACTGGAACTTTCTGATCACCAATGATATTTTTTCAATCAATTTCATTTTGAATCATTAGAATCCATTTAAATACATATTTTTCTTCATACTACTTATCATCAATATCATCATCTCAATCAGAATTAGACAATTCTACTCTCCCTTATATACTTACCTCTTCAACACTGTCATAGAGGAACTATTTTACATGTTTCGGAAGATTCTATTCATTATCTACTGTAGTTAAATCATTGAATTAAAAAAAATTTACTGTACTCTTGTTGAAGAATTTATTTCATTTCATATTTTCTAAATATCCATTGACTATATCCTCATCACTACAAGATTCATATTTCTCGTGTTTTTATTTATTGAGAATAATACACTTACAACCAATGATTCGGAATTATTTAAATGTCGTATTCTTTCTATACCACTTCTTGGTTGGTGTCTATTCTTCTTTCAAACAAAAAAATCTAATTAATATTAGAGAAATGAAAAAAATTCTACCTACTAATTTTTTTGGTAGGTCCTTTTCATTATGTATTGTTTTGGAAAAAATTTATATGATCTTATTTCTCCTCTTATATACTTCATTTTTTTAGGAGTTCTCACTTCCAAAACATAATTAATTTTATAATTTTTCTCAATATAATATTCCACTTTTCTATTTTTTAATTCACCACGATTATCAGTTAAAAACATTTGAATATTCTCTCCCCGAATCTTTTTACCTTCCCCATTTATATTTTTATGTAACTGAACATGTCAAAATTATTGGAAATGAAAATATCCATTCCACCCAATTGAAATCATCAATACATAGAACACAATACCTCTTCCCATTAATGAATCACAATGATTTAGGTTCAAAGACATCTATATGCACTAATTCAATCATTGTAGGTCACATTTTTTCTTTTGGATTACAAATCATTAAGATAATCCTCCCTTATTGATACGCCTTGCATGTGTGAGTATGATCACATGATATTTTTTTTGGAGATCTCAAGATACATTACATTTAAACATATTTTATAGGTATGGTTGGAATAAATGAATATGTTATTTGTTCCATAACCTATTTTGTTCCTCTCGGGACAAATAGAACAAACCGTCCTCTCCACACACATTTCATAAATTCCCCATTATGTGATTTCCCTATAAAAAATTATACCCAATTTTTATTTATGATACATAACTTCTTTCTAATTATTATATAATGAAACAAGTTACACAATTGACTAACACGTAGAAATTTTTTACGGAGAAATTTGATAACTATGAAATTAGCACATCTTATATCATGGCCACCAAATTCAAATTTTCCTAAGATAATAAACTTTAGGCCTTAATCATTTCCAAAATTGACAACACCTCCATCTCTTATTTGAATCATGAAGAAATATCCTTATTACCTATAATATGAGATTTACATTCACTATCAAGGATCCATACTCCATCACGATCTGATTACTTGAATTCAGTCTCTAAATCCAATGCTTTCCCAACTATTTTTCTTTTGATCCATGTCTATAAAAACCCTTCTCTTTAATATACACTTTTACATGATTTATTACATAAACCTGAACATAATACAACTCTGAGGATCAAGAGGTCTACTGTCAAGAGAAATTAGGGGCATTTCATGGAAACTTAATACATAAGAATACAATATATTTATCAAAAACTTCCTTTACATGACCAAAACATTCCCTCATACTTAGCATTGTATGGGATGACGTAAGGAAATACATTTGAAAAGGCTAAGCTGTAAATCCCAATAAGGGAGAAGAACAAGCAATATCATGAAGAATAAAATACATGTTAGGAAATAGGAATATCAATAAACAATAATATAAACATGAACATAAAGGCATGATATAGCATGATTATCATAACATGGAAATGTGGCAACACCACTTAAGATGATATAAGCATGATCCAAGGCTCATTGCAAATGGATCATGACTAAATCTTCATTAAACGTTAATTATCATGATTTAACCCTCATTTCACTTGAATTATCATGATTTAACCCTCATTTCACTTTATGTATCATGATATTAATCTATACCTAATGGATTGGGGCTCTATCAGGGCACACCATTTGTAATCATGTCATTTCTTGCATAAGTGTGCCACATGGATCATACAACATGGATTCATTCATCATCGTAATTTATTCTGAGAATAGGATAAGTGGAATACATAAATGTAATTCCTCAATAAAAACGTAAATGTCCATAAATTTGAATAACCTTCATAGAGAAATGGGTATGGTATTCACTTACAGGATGATCTTGTCCTGGGAAATTTTGGCAACATAACGACGTCAAATAGAAATCATAAAATTGGATGATGAGAGAGAAAAAAGAATCTCATAATTTATACATGAAATGGATAGTAAGGGGGTAATGGGACATAATATCCCAACATATGTAATGGAATTTAGATTCATAATAAGAAGGAATTTATTGAATGTAAATGTGGAGGCAAAAATCCCTTACAGAATTTCGTCATTGTAACTGGTGTACACAGAAGGAATTAATGAGAGATAAAGGGGTGTATTATCATTAAAACATAAGTAGGTAAGTATAAGGGATGTTATAAATCATACCCTAACATTTTTAATTTAAAATAAAATGGTATAACTATATAAATAATTTGGACAAAAATGAGAAAGGAAGAAATCCTTTACTTGGAAGTGTGATCCCAAAGTCTTGGGAGGGGCTTGAGAGAGGATTAATGGGAGCTTGGGGAATATTAAAAGGATTATAAAGAGAGGATAGAAGATTAGGGACGTGATACAGGGGATTTGAGTGAAGAGAAATGGGAGCTTACATGGGGTTATATAGAAAAAGAGAGAGAATTTTTTATTATTTAGGTTTTGGACACTACACTTTAAACTAATCAAAACCACAAACCATACAATTGTTTTTACCCATGGTTTTTCTAAAGGTAGTGTGATAAATTATTTTATAAGGCCAATTTTCTAACTTATTAAAATATTAGGCTTTATTATGTGTAGGTGAGTCACACTCTCAAGTAAATCATTTAAAATTGATAAAATATTTTATAAGTCTTGGAGGGTCCACTTAGGCTTTGTAAAATTAATAAAACAAATCTAAAAACACATAATTTTAATTTTAGAACATATAATGGTATATAATACCTCTTATAGTATTTTATTACATCACTATTGGGTCATTATGATGACATGAAACACATTATATATTTAAATGGTATTTAATTTTTACCAAAAAATTTGACTCACTCATAAATTTTGGAAAAATTCGCTGTTGGATAAATTGAACATCCTGATTTCAAAAATAATATTAATTTAATCTAAATAATGTTATAAATATGTGAATTTTCAATTTTAAAATAAGATCTAACATTTATTGAAAATTCATGGGTTTTGACCAAAACAATTTTCAAACCATTATAAAAATTATAATTGTATTCATAAAAATTTTATGATAATTTATATTAAATAAAAAGTAATTTAGTAATAATAATATTTTATTAAAATATGATATAATTCAAAAATACATTGATTCATAAAAATAAATTTCCTAATTGAATTTGAATATTAACTAAAAAAATATTTGTTCTATAAAAATAAGTTACAAACAAACAATCATAAAATAAATGTATATTCTTTATACAAAAATAATAAACATAATCATAGTGCTATGGTATTGTTACATAACCTCTTATAACACCAGAATAAGACCTATGGGTAAGGTGTGTGATGGTGACATACTCTTGGGATGGCTCGGATAACATTTCTTGGGTGGTAATCACTATTAACTTCCATTTCTCTCATTGTTGATTTTGTTCAAGCTTAAAGTGTTGAAGCTCAGCTTGGGATAGGTCATGAGAGAAGCCCAGTGATGCAACATCCTTTCCATGCTCTGACAAATGGGCTTCACATGGAGTAATTCTAATGGATGAGGTCATCACTTCCTTTATTTCAGTAAATTGGATTTGTTAAAGCACTATATTTATACTAATCATGTGATCACTGTTCAACGACTATATTACCAACAATAACATTTCGTAATGGTATTTTAAAATCCAAAAACATAAAACCACGGAAGTGAATATGTTTCATATAACCATTTTATATAATAATACATTTAATTAGACCAATAGGAATTTTTATTAACAAAAGTTGGGGTCGTTACAATATTTCCCCCTTAAGAAATTTTACCCTCAAAATTTTCTTTCCCCGCACTAAAACAATGAGGATAACTATTCATTATCACTTCCTCAAATTCCCACATTTCTTCTTCAAACTTGTGTTTTTCCCACAACACATTGACTAGGGGTACTCTCTTATTTTGTAGAGCTTTTTCACTATGATCTAAGATCTTTTTCAACTTCTCTTCATAAGAGAGGTCATTCTCCAATGGTACCACATATAGATTGAGTGCATGTAATGGGTTGAGTATGTAATTTATCAATAGTGATATATAGAATACAGCCTATACTTGAGAATGGTTCGGTGGGAGTTCTAGTCGATAAGTCACTACTCGAAAGAAATAAAGGATCTCAAAAGGCCTGATGTAACTTGGAGTAAGAATATCCTTCTTCCCAAATCACATAACTCTCTTCCACAGTGATATGCGGAAGAATACAATGTCTCTACCTTAATACTCTAGGTCTCTTTGACAATTATCAGCATAGAAGTTTTCTCAACTCTGAGAAGCATAAATGTGTTGTTGAATGATCTTAACCATCTCGGTAAGAACCAAGGTTTTGATACTCTGAGACTTCGAAAATTTTCTTGTTATCATTTCAACGCAGGGCGTTCCGACGGCGTGCAATTCTGATGCCTAGTGTGCCCGGATGTAATTATATAAAAATGTTATGTGTTTTTATATTTCTCATGCATTTTTAACTAAAGTAAACGTGATATCTCTTAGAAACTTGATCGAATTGGAAATCTGAGACCTTGGTTGGGTCTGGAACGCGGTTTTTACCCTAGGTGCGACATAAAATGAGTCGGTGTGGGACGTTCAGACCCCTCTCCTGTTAGTGGAGTGTTAAATGGATAAATTGAATTAAATTATTCATTTTATAGTACAAACCCAAGTAACTCCTAAACCATTGCTCGGATGGGAAAACCGATGGCACCGTTGAGTCTAGATAATGATTTTTACCGTAGGTAGGGTGTAAAAGTTGTGGGTGCGGGCCTGCTGTGAGAGATGTCACCCAGGGGCGAAATGGTCATTTCAGAATGTTCACTTAGTGATTTCTATCACTGACATTCATTTTGAATAACTTTCGAATGAAGTCTCGGAATTGAAATCTGAGACTTCCATTGAGTTCGAAATGGGGAATTTTGCCTAGGCGTGAGATAAAATGAGAGGGCGCGGTGATTTTGGATCGTGCGCTAAGTGGTTTTTTTTATATAAATAGAAAAAAAATGTGGAGTTGGAGGGGGACGCATTCTCCTTATATTTCTCTCTCCCGCCCTCTCTCGAGCGTTCTTCTCCGTCCTTCGGCGTTCTTCTCTGTTCTTCGCCGGATTGAAGAGCGGACTCCGACGGATCGGAACGGGATCGAGCGGGCGCGTCGTCGATGTCAAACGGCCGGATCGAGGTAGGAGTTTTGTTGGTTTTTCCACCCTTTGTCAATTCCATCGTTTTAAATATTTTAATTTTAGAATTTGGGGCATTGGTCGGATGAACACGGCCAACGCTCGAGCACCGTTTTGTTTATCATTCTTGGGCGTTCTTCATACAAATTTTTGGATGCGCCAATTCGTGTCGGATCAACGGTTAGCGACAGTCGCTATGAAGGCCTTGTCCTGAGGAACCTGAACCCGCGTTTGGTTTTCAAAACGGGCCACCGGAGCGATGGCAGCAACCGTCGGAAGACCCGGCTCCAGCAAGGGCGGTGGCTGGAGATCGGGGTGGCACGGATGGGGTTCGGACGAGGTGGTGGCGGCGAGCTGGGGAGGAGCCAGAGTTGCCGGCTTCGGTGGGTGCGGCCGAGCGGCCGGCGGCTGCACGCAGTGGACACAGTGCGTCGAGAGGGTGGAGGTCAAGCCAGAGGCAGTGGTGGAGCTCGGCGATGGCGTTCGGTGAGCCGAGGGCAACGACGGAGTGTCGTGCTTCAAGCGAGAGTCGGCGGGGTCGAGTGAGGTGGGGGGGGTCAGCGTCGACCGACAAGTCCAAGTGGCCGTGGCGTTGGCGTCAAGCGGAGACGGACTCAGCGGAGCGGTGGTGAGCACCGGAGGCCACGACACAGGCGCCAGTCACTGTCAGTAGAGGAGCACCCTGATGTCGCGCCTCAGTGGGTGCGGAGGAAGCAAGGGCCCGCGGTTCGCAGGTCCTACTAGGTGACACAACCAAGAGCGTCCTTTTGGACAGTCTTCTTTGGAGAACTGGACTCGATGTGCGTCTGGCGGTTTGAGGCGGGCCGCGGCCAGCTGGCCGCGGAGGGTTGGACTGGACCCGTGGCCGGGTCGGCCGGTCTGGACCGGCCCATTTTGGGCCCCCTTACATTCGGGGGGCCGTAATTTCCAAACGGCGCGTTAGTTTGACGCGCCGTCTGTGACGGCGAGTTCGTATCGGCGGGGCGGACTGTTTGAAGTGAGGTCCGGTGTTTTTGGGTTCTGCGCCTGAATACGGGTGCCCTGAAACACGTTAATTTAGTAATATTAAATTATTATTAAAGTTTGCAATGGATGGGATTCGCGACCCGGATGTCCGTTTGATGCGCCGTCAGAGGCGCTATGGCCCTGGGGCTAAGACGGTCCTTCCAACGTGGTTCAGAACCTTTGTGGGTTGATTTCATTGCTCTTCGGCACGAAACACAAAGTGAATAATTAATTAATTATTAAATTAATTAATTAATTGTTCAGTCGGACCAAACTGCTGCCTGGGAGGTCTGGTTGACGTGTCGTTAGCAGCATCATGACCCCAGTCCTCGTGCGGACTTTTTGAGACGCTCTCTGAAGCGTTCGGGTGGGAGGCAAGGTGCGGGCCCCACGTGGCCTAGTTCGCACATTTTACAGTGAGATGTCACTTTTTCACCCGACATCCGTTTACGGTGTTTGTGTACTCATTTCTGAGTGTTTTTCTGAGGGCATTGCAATGGCGCAATCTGCCCGCCTAATATTGGGTATGAGGTGTGGACCCCGTGGGGCCCCTTTTGCGTATAACGCAGGGAATTGCAGCTTCACCATCTGAAGTCCATTTTAGGCACCGTCAGCGGCGTTGTGACCCTGCCATCGAGACGAGGTTGACCAGGGTGGTCTCAGGCGATGAAGCCGAAGTTGATACATGGGCCCCCCGATCCGTCTTTTGAGCTGTGTGTAGGGTACTACAACTTTTCTTCTAGCATCCGCTTCGGGCGTATGAATAGTCGATTTGACGTGTTTTTCCGAGGTCATCGCGATGGCGCGGTTTGCCCGACTTTTCTTCAGGATCGTCGTGTGGGTCCCACCTAGACTGACTAAGGTGAATAGTGCCTTTTTACTGGGTGTCCGTTTTGGGCGATTGAGTAGTCAATCCCGTGTGTTTTACTGAGGGGATCACAGTGGTCTGAACCGTTTGTTCAATTTCGAGATCTAGGTGTGGGCCCCACATGGGATGGCTATGGTGAATAGTACCATATTCACCGGTTGTCCATTTCGGGTGAGTAAATGGTCTATCTCATGTGTTTTTTCATGAGGATTGCATCGGTGTGACCCATTCGGGTATGTGGAGCTTCGTTTGAGATCTTATTAAATGTGGAAACACGAAAGGGAGTTGGATGGAGGTCCCTTTGATGTAGTTTGAACCAACAAACGGTAGCGATGTTGGTAACACCCGATGATGTCAGTTGCAATGCTCAGTTATCAGACCCATTTCCAGGTCTACCCTCCAGCAGAGACTGGTCAGTGGGTTTCCTATCGACGTGTTCCATGTCTACCCTCCAGCAGAGACTGGGCAGTGGGTGGCCTTTCGACTTCTTAGGGTCTACCCTCCAATAGAGACTGGGTAGTGGGTCGCTTGTTGACTTTGTAGGGTCTACCCTTTAGCAGAGAGTGGGGAGTGGGTCGCTAATCGACTCTTTAGGGTCTACCCTCCAGCAGAGACTGGGCAGTGGGTCGCCTGTTGACTTCTTAGGGTCTACCCTCCAGCAGGGCTGGGCAGTGGGTCACCTGTCAACTTCTCTTAGGTATACCCTCCTGCAGAGATTGGGCAGTGGGTCACTTGACAACGTGTTCCAGGTCTACCCTCCAGCAGAGACTGTGCAGTGGGTCGTCTGTCGACTTGTTCCAGGTTTACCCTCTAGTAGGGCTGGGCAGTGGGTCGCCAGATGATGTATTAGGGTTTACCCTCCAGCAGGGCTGGGAAGTGGGTCACCTATTGGCATTTCAGACTCAGGCCTTCTTATGAGGATAGTCCGTAAATTTTCTCCGTGACTACAGGAGCGGGACCCTTGGTTGTACGGGTCAGTGATGTGACATCTTTGATGTGACCTTAGGAAACACAATGATGAGGGGATTTTTTTCCTTCCAACATGCATCCTGGCGACGCGACCTAAATGTCATGTGGGCTATTTAGTGCCGCCCAAAAAAGATAGTATCAAGGTGCGGTGAATGAGGCCCTTTCACTTGTACATCCTAGGTTGACGTGTCGGATGTTTGGGTTCAGTGTTGGATATCCTTTGAACTGTTGGTGACTCTTCATGGGCTGAGTTTGGAGATAGAGATCCCCTTATATACTCATTTGGGTTTCTTGTTGAGAAAATATATACACATACTATTGTTTTTTCCACTCCATGGGTTCGATTACTCTCCTTCTAGGAGGGGAGAAGACATACGGGGAATGCCACGTGCTTTCCATTTCTAGCTCCTCTTGGTTGGACGAGTCTACTCGCCTACTATAGGCAGTGAAGACTCGACGAGAAGTTCTTCTTCTCAACGTCTCTTGCTCCTTGCGTCTAGACGAGTCTGTTTCCTTTCTCTTGTTCAGTTGAGCTGCATTATCTCTCCTTTTCACTCTTACACTATTCTTTGCTCTGTCTACTGCTCACCATTTTAGTACCTACTTTGTTGTTCCCTCGTTCTTTTGGGGCATCCTACAAAGTGTTTTTATACTCACCCCTACTTGGGATTTTCCCGCACTTGGTGTGCCCTTGTAGACGACAGACAGGTCGGTCAAGACTATGGAGGAGCGTAGAGGACACAGGAGCTTGGGCTGCATTCAGTGGTTGTAGCAGGACATTATGGCTATGAGACTCAGGAGCGGTTTACCTTTGTTTTACCTGTTGCTGGTTTGTGGCACCTTTCTGGTTGGGTGCGTGTTTGGCCCCTTTTACTATTTATTTTAATTTTCAGCACTTTTCTTGTACTTGTTAGAGGTGGATGCATGTATGTTGGTTCCCCTTTTGTAGCAGTTTTGTATCTTTCTTTCTTTTCTCTGGACTTTTGCATTGAGTTGTTGCGTGTGTGTACAGTTTCATAGGTAAAGGCCTCCCATAGTTTTTTGAGTCTTCGGCGCTAGTCGCCAGCCCCTGGCCTATAGAGGTGGGATTGGGGTAGTTCCAGCTCGAGCCCCGGTACGGGTCGGGTCGTGAAAAAGTGGTATCAGAGGTGGTTCATTCCTTGGGCCGATGTTCGGACGTCCCTAAAAAGGAATTGGTTGAGTTTGGGGAAATAGTGTCAACGTGTCTCGAGAGTGGCTCTCAGGCTAGGGAGTGCAGTGATGGTACAGCGGCTGACGTATCCATTCACGATGACCCTGATAACCCGCTTGTCGACTCGACACACTAAGACACTTGTTGCAGGGAATTTGATTCATGCATCATATAGGATTGAGTCCTTGACTGTCCTTGAGTCATCTCCCCTTCATTGTTGATATATATATATATATATATATGCTCTTTTGACTATGGTCACTACTGGAAAACTAACCTATACCAACGGTTTGGAACCTTAGGTATAGGCCACTGAATCATTGGTAGAGCCTATACTAACGGTTTGGAAGACCGTAGTCATGTAATCTGTTGGGTTAGGTCTATACCAATGGTTTTTGGAAAACCGTTGGTGTAGACCTATGCCAATGGTTTTGAAAATCGTTGGTAAAAGTAATATGAAAATATATACCAACGGTTCCATTAAACCGTTGGTATATATATTTCAAAAAAAACATTCACAGGGATTTGATCCCAGGACCTCCAGTTTATCATTGAACAACCTAAACACTAACCTAACATGTATTTTGTGAATATAATTTTATAAATATATATATGTATTATCATAACTATTTTAAATTTTGATTTAAAGAATGTTCTGGTTAAGAGGGTCAGATAAAAAATCAAAGGTCCTATACCAACGGTTGTCAAAACCATTGGTATATGTTTATACCAATGGTTTTCACAGCCGTTGGTATAGGTTCCTGGAATTTGGGAAAAGATGTTGATATATTGGGGACCATTCCCAATAGTTTGGCCAAACTGTTGGGCAAGCCTACCCTTTCCCAACGGTTTGGCCAAACCGTTGGGAAAAGTGGCCACAAATTGGACCTTTCCCAATGGTTTGTCCAAACCGTTGGGAAATCCTACCCTTTCACAATGGTTTTGGAAAACCATTGGGAAAAGTGGCCACAATGTGGGCTTTCCCAACGGTTTGGCCAAACTGTTGGTAAAGGGGGTATAGAAGTGTTGGGAAAGGTCACATTTCCAGTAGTGGATGCTCCTTGATCGGGTTTAGGATGTCTCTGTGATGATAGTCATCCATGGTACTAGATTTGGTTCATGACGACGATTTTGTGAGCGAAGAGGCCTCAGTTCAAGTTCCATCATATGATTACCCTTTATCCAGGAGGACATGAAGTAGCACCTCCACCTGTGGAGGAGCGGATAGTATCGGAAGTGAGGGTTGATGACGAGCGCAGGTTGGGCGCGCTACGTGATTTCTAGCTTCAGAGACCATTGAGGTTCCATGGCGATCCATACCCTCAGACAGTTAAGGGTTGGCTAGAGTCAGTGGTCCGCCTCTTCAAGCTTTTTCGAACACTGATAGGTTAGATGGTGGCTTTGACAGCCAATCTTTTTCCACCATGCAATTCGTCATAGTAGAGATAATGTTACTCGCCTGCACGATGAGTTGGTACTCTCATGGGATGGCTTCTAGTAGCTATTTCTTAAGGAGTACTACCCCTCCCACTTATGTTTTTTTATGGTTTAGAGTCCTTCTGGAGCTTCAGTGGGGAGTGATGGCAGTGGATGAGTAAAGGACTGGGTTCGCAGACCTTACTCGGTACTCTTTGGACGTGGCCCATGACAGAAATTTCTGAGCACAGAAGTTTGAGCGAGATCTCTGTAGAGGATATTTTTTCCAGCGTAGTGCCTTTGTGCATCCTCACCCATCTCAGGGTGCTGGAGCAGGCACTGGTGACAAATAAATCTCTGGGAGAGGGACATCAATTGGCGGGGCCTCGGCGCTAGAGGTTTCCTCTTGATGAGACACAGGCACATGTTCAGGGACAGCGTAGAGCACCAAGATAGACCAGGGAGGACAAGTGCTATGTTTGTGATGTGCAAGATCACGTGGGGTGAGACTAATCGACAAAATGTGCTGAGTCTTCCAGATAGTTGGTAGATGCACCGCCACGATAGAGGCAATGTCGTGATAAGAGAACTCCCAGGTGAGGACATGGTGGTCCACAAGGAAGCGGTGTTGGTAGGAAGCAGGAAGAATTGTGGTTGGCGGATGACGTTTCGAGGTCCTTCCACCACCACTAGGCGGCCCTTTTCAGGCTCAGGGAGCTAACGGATGGGGTCGTGGGTGGCTCTGTGCTGTGGTTGTTTACAATCCTGTTGCGCAAGAGATGATAAGAGATACACACTGTGTCTTTTTCTACTTTTCTCAGTAGAACTTGTTAGAAACTGCATGAGGTACTTTTTCATCTAACTCCTTTCTCGAGGGGTTGCCTAGGGTGAAGCGGGGTGTTGATATACCTTGTGTTGGTGCTGGTGGTGGTAGTTATTTTCCTATGAATGTAGAGACACAATCTTCGGGAAGAGCGCTTTGTGGTTTTCTTAGACCACCAGTTTCCCAGAAGCGTCCCCACACAGAGAAACTTGAACCAGAGACGATGGTGCTAGATAGAGTTTCTATAGGAGGGTACAACTTGTCTACAGTTGATGAAGCTGACTCCTTTGCTGGTTGAGTGTGTGAGAGAGTCTCGGTCGTGATGCACCGACTGTGAAAACTTGTGTGGCCGGATATCCTTTGGTGTTTCACCATATGGGAATTCTAAAGGAGGGAATCACGAGACCACGTTCTAGGGACAAACCATGATTTTGGTCATGACGTGGAAAGTAAAAGTGCATCAAGGAAAGACCCTAGAGTTACTTTGGTCCGTTCGGGAATCTTGAAAATGGTTGAAAGGTTTCCTACCATATTACCCTACACTCCAAACAGTAGGAGTGGGCACACGGTGTCTTTCACATGTCACAGCTGATGAGTTGCATGCGTATTCCTACGCATGAGCTCGAGAGTAGTAGGCCTTATAAGTATGAACCATCCCTGTGGTTTGTGTGTTGTGCCAACTTGGTGTTGTGTAAGTTTTCTTAGGTGCGGGAGAGCTAGTTATGAGCATTGTATCCTAAGTTTATTTTCCTAGTTTTTCTTTTAGGGGAAAAAAACTTGAAGGAGGGAATGATGTAAGAACCCAGGTTTTGGGACTCTGAGACATTGAAAAATTTCTTGATATCATTCTAGAGAAGGGCGTTCAGACGACGTGCAATTCTAAGGTCCAGTGTGCCCGGAATTAATTATATAAAAATGTTAAGTGTTTTTATATTACGCACGCGTGGTTAACTAAAGAAAACGCAATATCTCAAAGGAACGTGATTGGATCGGAAATCCAAGACAACTTTTGGGTCCGGAACATGGTGTTTACCCTAAGCGCGACATAAAATGAGTCAGCGCAGGATGTTGTGACCCCTCGCTCGTTATCGGAGTGTCAAATGGATAAATTTAATTAAATTATTCATTTAATAGCACAAACCTGAGTAACTCCTAAACGTTTGCTCAGATGGGAAAACCAAGGGCACTGTTGATTCTGGAGCATGTAGTTTACCATAGGTAGGGTGTAAAAGTTGTGGGCACGGGCCTGCTGTGAGAGATATCACCTAGGGGCGAAATGCTCATTTCATAATGTTCACTTAGTGATTTTTATCACTGAAATTATTTTTGAATAACTTTCGAATGAAGTATCCGAATTGAAATCCGAGACTTCTGTTGAGTTCGAAATGGGGTGTTTTGCCTAGGAAATAGATAAAATGAGATGGTGCGGTGATTTAGGATCCTGTGCTAAGTGGTTTTTTTCTATAAATAGAAAACAAATGTGGAGTTGGAGGGGGACCCGTTCTATTTCTCTCTCTCTCTCTCTCTCTCTCTCTCTCTCTCTATCTCTCTCTCTCTCTCTATTTCTCTCGAGCGTTCTTCGCCGTTCTTCGACGTTCTTCGCTGTTCTTCACCGGATTGAAGAGAAGACTCCGGCGGATCGGAGCGGGATCGAGCGGGTGCGTCGTCGAAGTCAAACGGCCAGATCAAGGTTAGGGTTTTGTTGGTTTTTCCACCCTTTGTCAATTCCGTCGTTTTAAATTATTTAATTTTAGAATTTGGGGTGTTGGCCGAAGGAACACAGCCAATGCCCAAGCCCCATTTTGTTTATCGTTCTTGCATGTTCTTTGTACAAATTTTCGGATGCGCCCAATTGTGTCGGATCAACATTTAGTGGAAGGCGCAGCGAAGGCCTCGTCCCGAGGAACCCGAACCCGCGTTCGGTTTTGGAAACGGGCCACCGAAGTAGTGGTGGCGACCGTGGGAAGACCTGGCTCAGGAAAGGGCAGGGGCTGGGGCTCGGGAAGGCATAGATGGAGTTCGGACGAGGCGACGGCGGTGAGCCGGGAGGAGCCAGAGTTGCAGGCTCCGGCGGGTGCGGCCAAGCGGCCATCGGATGCGTTCGGCAGCCGCGGTGCGTCGAGCGGGTGGAGGTCAAGCCAGAGGTAGCAGCGGAGCTCAGTGGGGGCGTTCGGTGAGCCGAGGGCAGCAGTGGAGTGTCGGGCATCAAGCCGGAGCCGGTGTGTTCGAGCGAGGGGGGGGGGGTAGACCGGCGGGTCTAGGCGGCCGGGGCCCTAAAGATAGGCAGATCTGGCCTCAGTGGAGAGGTGGTGAGCACCGGAGGCCGCGACACAGGTGCCAGTCGCGGTCAGCGGAGGATCACCCCGAGGTCACGCCTCGGGGGGTGCGGAGGAAGCAGGGACCTGCGGTTCGTGGGTCCTGCTTGGTGACATGACCAAGACCGGCATTTTGGCAGGTTTTCTTTGAAAAATCAGACCCGATGCGGGTCCGGTAGTTTGAGGCGGGCTGCAGTGGGTCGGACAGGACCCGCGGCTGGGCCGCGGGCCGGTAGTCCAGACCGGGCCGGCCGGTCCGGATCGGCCCATTTTGGGCCCCATTACATTCGAGGTGCCATAATTTCCAAACGGCGCTTTCGTTTGACGCGACGTCTACGGCTATGATTTCGTATCGGCAGGGCGGACTATTTGAAGTG
The DNA here is from genome assembly GCA_963277665.1 of Viscum album. Classification (NCBI taxonomy): domain Eukaryota; kingdom Viridiplantae; phylum Streptophyta; class Magnoliopsida; order Santalales; family Viscaceae; genus Viscum; species Viscum album. The sequence goes on along the minus strand of OY728153.1, from coordinate 281,417,324 downwards.
AGTTCTGGGGTTTTTGTGTTCTGCGGCTGAAGACGGGTGCCCCGAAACACGTTAATTTAATAATATTAAATTATTATTAAAGTTTGAAACGGGCAGGATTCATGATCCGGACGTCCGTTTGACGTGTCGTCAGAGGTGTTGTGGCCCTGGGGCTGAGACGGTCCGTCCAAAGTGGTTTGGAACCATTGTGGGTTGATTTCGTTGTTCTGTGTCATGAAACACAATGTGAATAATTAATTAATTTTTAAATAAATAAATTAATTGTTGCGTCGGACCTAACTCCATCTTGTGATGTCCTATTGACACGCCGTCACCGGCAGCATGACCCCAGTGCTCATGCAGACGTTTTGAGATGTATTTCGAAGCATTCGGGTTGGAGGCAAGGTGAGGGTCCCACACGGCCTAGTTCGCATGTTTTACGGCGAGACGTCACTTTTTCACCCAACATCCGTTTAGGGTGTTTGAGTACTCGTTTCTGAGTGTTTTTCTGAGGGGATTGCAACGCCGTAATCCACCCACCTAATTTTGGGCCCGAGGTGTGGGTCCCACGGGGCCCCGTTTGCGTATAACGCGGGGAATTGCAGCTTCAGCATCCGAAGTCCATTTTAGGCACCGTTAGCGGCGTTGTGACTCTGGCAACGAGACGAGGTTCACCAGGGTGGTCTCAGGCGATGAAGCCGGGGTTGAAGCATGGGCCCCCCTATCCGTATTTTGAGCTGTGTGTAGCGTACTGCAACTTTTTCTTCTGGCATCCGCTTCGGGCGTATGAATAGTCGATTTGACTTTTTTTTCTGAGAGCATCATGATGGAGTGGTACCCCCGACTTTTCCTAAGGATCGTGCTGTGGGTTCCACCTGGGTTGACTACGGTGAATAGTACCCTTTTTACCGAGTGTCCGTTTTGGGCAATTACGTAGTCAATCCCGTGTATTTTTCTGAGGGGATCACAGTGGTCTGATCTGTTTGTTCAATTTTGAGATCTTGGTGTGGGCCCCACATGGGATGGCTACAATGAATAATACCATATTCACCGGTTGTTCATTTCGGGTGAGTAAATGGTCTATCTCGCATGTTTTTCAATGAGGTTTGCTACGGTGTGACCGGTTCGGGCATGTGGAGCCTCGTTTGAGATCTTATTAAATGTGGAACCATGAAAGGGTGTTGGATGGAGGTCCCTTTTGCTCACTTCAAACCAAAACACGATAGTGATGTTGGTAACACTTGGTGATGTCAGTTTCAGTGCTGAGTTATCAGACCCATTTCCAGGTCTACCCTCCAGCAGAGACTGGGTAGTCAGTTTCCTGTCGACTTCTTAGGGTCTACCCTCCAGCAGATAATGGGTAGTGGGTTTCCTGTCAACTTCTTAGGGTCTACCATCCAGCAGAGACTGGGTAGTGGGTCGCTTGTCGACTTCTTAAGGTCTACCCTCCTGCAGAGACTGGACAGTGTGTCGCCTATCGACTTCATAGGGTCTACCCACCAGCAGATACTCGGTAGTGGGTCGCATGTCTACTTCTTAGGGTCTACCCTTCAGTAGGGCTGGGCAGTGTGTCGCCTATCGAATTCTTTCAGGTCTACCCTCATGTAGAGACTGGGAAGTGGGTCGCTTGAAGACATGTTTCGGTTCTACCATCCAGCAGAGACTAGGCAGTGGGTCGCCTGTCAACTTGTTCCGGGTTTACCCTCCAGTAGGGTTAGGCAGTGGGTCTCCTGATGATATATTAGGGTTTCCCTCCAACAGGGCTGGGCAGTGGGTCACCCATTGGAATTTCAGACTCAGGCATTCTTATGAGGCTAGTCGGTGAATTTTCTCCGTGACTACTAGAGCGAGACCCTTGGTTGTATGGGTCAGTGATGTGACAGTTTGATGTGACCTTAGGACAAACAAGGACGAGGGGTGTTTTTTCCACCAAGACTTGTCCTTGCAATGCGATTTAAAAGCCTTGTGGGCGAGTCAGTGCCGCCCAAAGTGGATAGTATCAAGGTGCGGTGATTGATCCCCTTTGACTTGTACCTCCTAGGTTGACATACAGGACATTTTAGTTCAGTGTTGGATATCCTTCGAACTGTTGGTGACTCTTCTTGGTCTGAGTTTGGAGATATAGATCCCCTTACATACACATTTGGGTTTCTCCTTGAGTATATATATACACATACTATTGTTTTTCCCACTCCTCGGGTTCAGATACTCTCCTTCTAGGAGGGGCGAAGATGCACGGGGTATGCCACATGCTTTCCATGTCTTTCTCCTCTTGGTTGGATGAGTCTACTCTCCTAGTATAGGCAGTGAAGACTCGGCGAGAAGTTCGTCTTCTCACAATCTCTAAATCCTTGCGTCTGGATGATTCTGTTTCCTTTCTCTTGTTGGGTTGAGCTGCACTCTCTCTCTTTTTCACTCTTACACTATTCATTTCTCTGTCCACTGCTCACCATTTTAGTACCTCAATTATTTCTCCCTCGAGATTTCGGGCATCCTACTGGGTATTTTTATACTCACCCCTGTTTGGGCTTTGCCCGCACATGGTGTGCCCTTGCAGACGATAGACAGGTTGGTTGAGACTATATAGGAGTGTAGAGGACACAGGAGCTTGGGCTACATTCAGTGGCCGTAACAGGACTTTCTGGGTGTGAGACTCACCAGCGGTTTACCTTTGTTTTACCTATTGCCGGGTTGTGGTGCCTTTCTGGTTGGGCACATGTTTTGCCCATTTTACTATTTAGTTTACTTTTCATCACTTTTCTTGTACTGGTTAGAGGTCGATGCATGTATGTTTGTTCCCATTTTGTAGAAATGTTGTATCTTTCTTTATTTTCTCTGCAATTTTGCATTGAGTTGCTACATGCCTGTACAGTTTCTTAAGAAAAGGCCTCCCCTAGTTTTGTTGAGCCTTCGGCACTAGTCGCCAGCCCCTTGCCTATGGAGGCAGGATTGGAGTAGTTGTGGCTCGAGCCCCGGTACGGGTCGGGTCATGACATTCTCCACCATTTCATTGACAATTTCTGGACCTAGGAGTTTTATCTCCCCAACTTCATCCCACAAGCCTATGTTCTGCACCTCTTCCCATAAAAGGCTTCATAAGAATATATTTGGATGCTTGAGAGGAAATTGTTATTGTAAGGGAATTCAACTAGGGGAAGATGTTGATCATATCCTCCTTTGAAGTCCATTGAGTATTCTCTAAGCATGTCCAAAAGTTTTTGGATAATACGCTCAGATTGGACATCAGTTTGTGGATGATAAGTCGTACTGATGTTCAGATAATTATTCAGAGCATATCAGAGACTCTTACAGAACATAGAGGTGAATCTTGGATCTTGATCAGATACAATCGATATTGGTACTTCATGCAGCCTTACCACTTCTCTGATGTATATCATTTCTAGTTGATTTAATGAAAAATCCTCTTGAATTGTATTTAAGTGTGAAATATTTGTTAGACTATCCACAACAACAATTTTGCATTGTTTCATTTGGGTGTCTTCAGAAGTCCAGTAACAATGTACATGGTGATGTTCTCCAATTTACATGTTGGTATGGGTAATGGTTTCATCATCCCCATATACTTATGCCTCTCAATATTCAGTTACTAACATACAAGGAACATTGAGGTATACACTGCGATCTCTTTCTTCCTATTATCCAACAAATAATTCTCTCAGATATCTTGGTATATCTTTATGTCTCCTGGGTTAATGAAGAAATTTGAACTATTCGCATCATCCAAAAGTACATTATTTAACTCAAAATTTTATGGAACACATATTCTTCTCTGAAATCCATTAATTCATTCGTCATTAATGATGAAATCCGATGATTTATCTTTTTTGATAGTTTCAACTTTCTATTGAATTTTCACATCCCCCATTTAAGGATCCTTTAACATTCCAAATAGATGGTTTAGAAAGCATTTTTGATAGAATTGATGAAGTTCCATTCTTTATGATTCCCATGTCCATCTTCATCAAATCTATGAATATTGGATCCTTTTCAATTCTCCTTAAATGATTGAATCAATGGGTCCTTTCTACTTAGAGAATATTCCACCTTGTTCTCTTTCCCATGGTGGTAATGGATTGATCATTCATAGTCTTTTATCAGCACTAACCTTCATCATTAGTGCATGGTCAACTCTTTCTACGTGAATATATAATTTAGGATTTTGTGATCTGTATATATATATATATATATCACACTTCTCCCCAAAGAGGTAATGTTTCCACGTTTTTAAATTGAAGATTACTACAGCAAACTTCAGATCATGAGTTTTATAGTTTTTCGCATGAACATTAAATTTCCTTGAATCATAGGCAATTAATTTGTCATTTTTCATCAACACACAGCCCAGGTCCTTCTTCGAAGCATCACTGAATACCATAAAATGTTCTCCACTTGTGGGTAGTGTGATAACGGGTGTAGTGATAAACCTCCTTTTCAACTCCATGAAGCTATCTTTGTATTAATCATTCTAAGAAGACTTGACTCCCTTCCAAGTTATCTTTTTTAATAAGGTTTGAAAATCGTGATAAATGTCTCACATATCGGTGATAATATCCTGTTAACCCAAGGAAGATATAGATATTTGTCACCAATGTTATCCTACACCATCCCTCAATTGCAGCTATCTTGGAGGGATCCCCATATATCCTTTTTCTTCTGATGATATAACCCAATAATAAGACATCAATCAACCATAACTCACACATTATATACTTTTCATAAAGCTACTTCTTTCACAAGGTCTCTAGTATCTTTATTAGATGCCCCTCATGGTCCTACTTGTTTTTGGGTATATTAGAATATCAACATTAAAGTCTAACCCAAATTTATCGAGAACATATCTGAAAACTTTATTCATCAAGTCCATGAAGATCTCGGAAGAATTAGTGAGTCTTAAAGGCATTACATTGAATTTATAGTTCCTATACCTTGTATGAAAAAGTAGTTTTGGGTATATCATCCTTCTTCACCATTACTTGGTAATATCCCGCCCAAAAATCTACCTTGAAGAAGTATTATCTTCAACCTATCTGATCAAATAAATCATCAATTCATGGTTGAGAATACATGTTCTCTATCGTGATATTTTTGAGCTCACTATAATAAACTCAATGGTGCATTAACCAATCGTTCTTCTTGAAGAATAGGAATGGTTCACCTCATGGTGATGCACATGGCCATATAAACCCTTTATCCAAATTTTCATGTAGTTGTTTCTTTAGCTCCTCAAGCTCCATAAGAGTTATTTTATATAGAGTCTTGGATATTGGAAACACCCCAGGTATATGATCAATTGATAATTCTACATCTCTTCAAGGAGTAAGACCACGAAATTCCTCGGGAAACAATTCAGTGAATTCTATCACAGTAATCATATCTTCAAGGATGGTGGCATCCTTAGACTCAATAATCTGATAAAGATATGTGGGATCATAGGTCAGTAAGATCCACACTTTAGATGATGGTGATAAAGAAGATTCATCCTCCACCCTGCACCTGTATAGAATCAGGGGTCAATTCCCCATATGGAGAGTGATTTCCCTATCACAGAAATTCATGTTGGATCTATATAGGTAAATGCAATCTATGCCAATAATTGTATCAAATTACACCAGAGAGAGTATGATAAGGTTCATCCAGAAGTTCAATCCACAGATTGTGATAGGGGAGGAGTTATATTCACGGGATGAAATAATTACCACATTTTCTGTTCTAACTGATATCTTTACTTCCATGATTTATAGTGGTGTTGGGATTGTTCTTCTAAAATTTCAGAATATAAATGAATGCGTAGAACCTAAATCAAATAGTATGTTCACTATTCATTACTAAATAACTAGAGTACCTATCACCACTTTTTTTTGGGGTTTTCTTCGATAGTAGTTATGGAAAAATCTCACCCTTGCTGCATAGGAGGTTATTGGTTGCCTCTGAAAACCCTTGGCTTAGGGATTTGATTTTCAAAGTGCCATGGTTATGGGTAGTTGAAGTAATGAATAGTGTGTTGTTGGTCGAATAGAGTGTTCCTCTCCTCTATCTCAGCAGTGGGTTTTTCTTGTCAGTAGTTAATGGACAAGATCCCTTATCTTATACACCTAAAGAATTTCCTCATCCCCTTCATGCAATTTCAGCGGTGCCTCTTTCTACACCATTTGAAAGTAGGGTGCATGAATTTCTTAGCACTATTTGATATATCCTTCAGACTATAATAATTAAAGCCCAACTTACACTTTTTATCCCCATGATTCTCCTAAGATTATCCGATATCCATTTTGATATTAAGGGGAAATCAGACAATTTCCTCATAGCTATCAAAGTCATATATCGCAAGGGATTCTTTTAGGCTAGGTTTTAGCCCACCAAAGATGCGATTGGCCTTGAATTTAGGGGTAACGACAAGGCCAGAGGAATATCGTCCAAGACTTGTAAAGTTTTCCTCATACACTCCATTGGATTCGTCATCATTTTTCATGAGGTCCAGGATGTCCCTTTCCATCTCAAGTTGGAGGGTGCACAAAATGTATTTATCGAAAAACATTTTCCAGAAATCCTTCCTTTCCAACGCATTCATCTATTCTTCAGGCTTCATATTTTTGATCAATTTATTCCATTGATCAGCTTCACCCTTTATACAGTAATAATCCAGAACAACCTTCTCTTGTTCAGAACATTGAAGGATGGAGAATATATTTTCAATGGATTTGATCCATTTTTCGGTGATTGAGGGATCAGATGATCCATTAAAATTAGGAGGCCTTTGTCTCATGAACCTCTCGATTGTGGATTGTTCTTTATTGGGGGGAGGAATTAGACATTCCTCTTGACCCATGTTTCTATTTAAAACTTGATTTAACTGATAGATTATTGTGATAAAGTTTGTGATTCCTGCTCCCATCATATTGGGCTTCTTGTTAGAACAGTCGTCGCCCTGATATTCAGATCGATTGTCAGCTCAAGGCCTCCTATTATCGTCTATTGTCTAGAATAAAATGAAAGTTAGGGGTAACACATAAAGGTGAATCAAAATAAAAAAGGGATAACTTATAAATTTCATTTATTTTCTTAACTTATGAATTTATAGGCTTCAATTTATGTTTTCCATTTTCTACTTCCCAACATATAATTTTAGGGGAATTTTTTTTCCTTAATAATGGTTCATACTATGCTTTTGAATTTACCAAAGCATATCCCCGAGGAGGGTCGTAACAAAGAGTGCATCTAGGCCCGTTTTCTTTGACCAACTCTCATTCGAGTCTAGCTCAAAGTTGTGTTTTCGTGTTTTACCACTAGATATATCTATTCCAGAGCCACCTCTACTTATTCCTATCCAGAAAGAGATATATTTTCTTTATAAACCAATTACTATATATTCACCAAAATTTAAAGATTTATTGATCATACGTAGTATTATCCCTAAGTCTTTCACTTGGGTTTTCTAATCCTAATCAAAAATAACAAAACATATCCTTTGATGCCAACTATAAAAACCATGCTCTTTATTACACACTTCAACATGATTTATTACATAAACATTCACTTAATACAACTCTGATGATTGAGAGGTCTAGTTTATTTGTAAAATAGGGACATTACATCACATTTTAATACATAAAAATACAACATCTTTATTGAAAACATTCGTTAGATGACCACAACATTCCCTTGTACTTAGCATTTCATGGAATAACCTGAGGATATACATGTTAAAAGGGTGATCTATAAAGCCCAATAAGGGATTAAACAAGGCATAAAATGAAGAATAAAATACATGTTACACAATAGTCATATAAATGGTTCATAATAGAAACATGGTCATAAATGCATGATATAGCACGATTGTCATAACTTGTAAATGTGGCAGAAACACTTAACATGATATTAGAATGATCCAAGGCTCTGTGAAAATGGAGCATGAGTGAACTCTCATTGAAATTGAATTTTTAGGAGTAACCCCTCATTTCACTTGTCATATCATGATACCCATCTTTACCCAATTCATTGGAGTACTATCAAGGCACACCCTTTATCAACATTTCATTTCATGCATAAGTGTGCCACATAGATCATACAACATGGATTAATTAAAAATCATAATTTATTCCATGAATAAGTGAAGTTTAATACAGAAATGTAAGTTATAAATCAAAAAGTACATGTGAATAATGGTTAATACCCTTAATAGATAAATGGGCATGGTATTCACTTACACAATGATTTTGGCATGGGAAATTTCGGAGCATAATGTCGTCAAATAGAAATCGTAAAATGGGTTAATGAGAGAGAAAGGGGCATCTCATAATTTATAGATGAAATAGTGGATAAGGGGGTCATGGAATAGAATATCCCAAAATATATAATGGAATTTAGATGAATATATAAAATAATTTCTTGAATGTAAATGGGGAGAGAGAAATCACTTACGGAATTTTGGTATAGTAACGGGTGTACACAAGAGGAATTAATGAGAGGGAAAGGGGTATCTCATCATTCAAAAATAAGGAGTGAAGTATATTTGAGGTGAGAAATCATACCCCATGATTTTTAATTGAAAATAAATGGTCATATAAACATAAAGACATTTGGACAAAAATAATAATGCAAGAAATCCCTTGAAAGTGTGACCCTAAAGGATTTGGAGGGGCTTGAAAGGGTCTTATTGGGAGCTTGGAGTACCTTGGGAGGATTATAAGGAGAGGAGATAAGATTAGGGACGTTCTAAAAGGGTTTTGATAGAATATAAATGGGATCTTGGGTGGGTTCATATAGGATAAGAGAGGAAATTCTTTATTATTCATCTTTTGGACACTATATATTTAACTAATCCAAACAACAAACCATCCAATGGTTGTTCCCATGGTTTTTGAAAAAGGGGACTAAGAAAAATTATTTTATAATTCCAATGGCCGAACATATAAAAATATGAGTCATTATTATGTGTAGGTGAGACACACTCTCAAAGAAATCATTTTAAAATAATAAAATACATTATATGTCTTGGAGGGTCCACTATGGATTTGTAAAATAAATCAAACATATCTAAAATCAAATTATTTTAAAGATAAAATATATATTTGCCAAAAATAACTTTTCATTGTATTTTATTACATCACTATAGGGTCATTATGATGTCATAAAACACATTATATATTTAAACAATATTTAATTTTTACCCAAAACTCAACTGTCTCAGAAAATTATGAAACATTCACTGTTGGATAAATTCAATGTCCCGATTTCAAAAATAATATTAATTTAATATATATAATTGTCTAAATATGAGCATATTCACTTTTAAAATAATAACTGACATTTATTGAAAATTATTCGGTTTTGACAAAAACAGTTTTTAAACGATATTAAAAATTACAATTTGTTTTAAAAAAATTATAAGATAACTTATATATAATAAAAATTAATTTGGTAATGGTCATATTTTAGTAAAATATTATTTAATTCAAAAATATATTAATTAATCAAAATATATTTCCCAATTGAATCTGAATATTAACTAAAAATACTATTTATGCTATAAAAATCACTTACAATGTAAGAATGATAAAATGAATATATATTATTTATACAAAAATAATGCACAGCATAATACTTCTAGGGTATTGTTACATAAACCCTTATAACACCTACATAATTCCTAAGGGTAAGGTGTGCACCGGGGACAGGCTCTTGGGGTGGCTCAGATAACATCGCTTGGGTGGTAATATTTATTAACTTCCACTTCACACGTAAGAGATTCTGTTCAATCCTAAAGTGTGGAAGCCTAGCTTGGGTTTGGTTAAATGTGAATCCCACTGATGCTATCTCATTTCTGAGCTCCAAAAAATGTTCTTCGTTTGGAGAAATTCTATTGGATGACGCCATCTCTTCCTTTGTCTGAGTAAATTGGATTTGTTAAAGCCTTAAATTTGTAATAATCATGTAATCAATGTTCAACGACTATATTAGCAACGGTAAAATTTCTTAATGATATTTTAAAATCCAAAAATATAAAACCAAGGAAATAAATGTGTATCATATAACCATTTTACATAATAAAATATTTAAATAGATCTAGAGGAATTTTTATTAACAAATGTTTGGGTCATTATAATGGAATTGGTTTAATGCCTTTTATGGAATAATATTCTTGATATTACAAAAATAATGATTTACCAAATTCATATTGCAGAGCTACAAATCCCTTTTTATTTTGCAAAATCATTTGAGGATTCTTTATACTACTTCTTTTGACTACTTTGGGTCAAATTGAATACATTCCTCTACATTGTTGATGAGAAATATATGGTCTTTTGTATAAATCCTAAACATTAAAAATATTTTGTCACGACCCGACCTCGGGGCCCGTGCCGTGACTACCCCAAGCCCGCCTTCCATAGGCCAGGGGCTGGCGACTAGCACCAAGGCGTAAAATCCCGGTAAACAGGGAAGGCATTGCCTTTAAAAGTAACAACCACCACAGAGTCAGCAAGCGGAAAGTAACTACAAAGTGCAGAAAAGTAAAGGGGGCCGGAAATACAAGCCCAACTGTAAAGTACAACTGAAAAAGTAAAGAACAGCAACTGAAGAAAAGACGGCGGCCTCGTGTCGTCCACTGGCAATCCCACCTGAAGGGTGGGTACAGATAGCCTCCAGGCTCCTCGGGTCCCACGTCCGCTCCGAGCACGTCCCGTCCAGTGGTCCACCTCCAGGTATTGTCCTGCTCCACGCCCCAACCGTGATCAGCGCTGTCCGTCGTCTGCATCCAACACAACAAGGTTTGGGCATAGCCCGTGCAGGGGTGAGTATAAGCTACTCAGTAAGGACCCCGAGACCCCCGAAGGTCTCCCAAAATCCACAAAGGATATAGCACAAAAAAAAGATGCAATCACGAAGTAACATCTGACTCGACTTAGGTATATGCCCATACATATACCTAAGTCCCCAATTCTAGCTCTGCTCACGAGCTCAAGAACAACTCAATCCACAAAGGAAAGCAAGACTCAAATCCACAAGGAGAGTAAACAGTAAATCCACATAGGATAGTTCAACACAATCCACAAAGGAGAGTAAACAGTAAATCCACAAAGGATAGTTCAACACAGTCCACAAAGGAGAGTAACATAAGATTCAGCTCAACCAGGTATACTTTTTCAGATGACGTAAAAGATGATCACTGATCCATCTAAGTCGTCGGACCCACGAAGGATCGATAGGTACTAACCCCCGCAAAAGACCCACGTAGGATCGGGCTCACACAGAACCTGTAGGCAGTGGCTCACACAGAACCGGTAGTAAGGACCCACATAGGATCGGGCTCACACAGAACCTGTAGCACTGATCCACGTAGGATCGCTGAGTGCAGTAGTCGACGCAGTCCACTGAGGATCTCTGCACAGTCGTCGCCGCAGTCCACGAAGGATCTCTGCTCTGTTGTCGTCGCAGTCCACGGAGGATCTCTGCTCTGCCGTCGTCGCAGTCCACTGAGGATCTCTGCTCTGCCGTCGTCGCAGTCCACGGAGGACCTCTGCTCTGTCGTCGAAGTCACAGCCAGCGCTAGGGTTCCCGCACATAGCAAGCTCGTTTAGGAGGGTCCGCTCCACGAGCCGAGAGGCTGATACATCAACTGACACGTAGTCCGAAGTTGATGTATCCAAAAGTTCCGTATCGACAACAGGATCTCAACGCAACAGACGGCGCGTCAATCGGACGCCCGGTCTGAGAGTTATTGGCATTTTCGTCCCAGGGGCCCGGTTGGTTTTTAGAGCAAAACCAACCCGACCGTACTCCGCCTGTATCCGATCCTCGGGCGGAGTATGCCAAAAGTTCCGTCTCACTTAGAGGAAACTACCACAGCTGACGGTACGTCGTTCGGACGTCCGTAGCTCAAGTTATGAGTGTTTCCGCTCCGAGGGCCCGGTTGGTTTCGTGTACGAACCTACCCGGCCGAACCCAAAGTCTCCCGAAACCTTGAGTATAATATACCGAAACGACCGCCTCGATCCAAGGATCGCGTAGCTGCTGACGGTTCGTCAATCGGAGGTCCCAGGCCCAAGATATGGGCGAATGACCGGAGAAGGCCCGAAAACGGGGGTTCTGGGCCCGGGGCGACCCGGCCCGAACCCCCCTGGGTCGGACGAACCGGGTCGGCCCGAACCGGGTCGACCCGACCCGGCTAGGCCGGGTCCGGTCCGGCCTGGGCGCGGCCCGGCCGACCGGACCGGCCGGCTCGGCTTCGGCCGAGCGGCCGAAGTAACCGCCGCGGGTCAAACCCGCGGCTTGGAGGGACGCGGCCCGCGCGGGCCGCGTGCTGGGTGGCCGGACCGCAGATGCGGTCCGGCGGTTCACCACCGCCGCGGCCGAGCCGCGGCGGACTCCTCCGGCGGCGCGCCGGGCGCCGCCGCCGCCTTCCGCGGGCCGCCGGAGTTGCTCCGGTGGCCCGTTTTGCCTCCCGTCTGCGCCGTTACTCCTCCCGGGGGCCGATCTTCACTGCGGGATCAACGGATCGCCCTTGCCGCATGGTTCGTCGTCGTCCGCCAAATCCGCACAAAAAAGGGAAGATCGGCGGAGGGTTGTCGGGTCTTTTTCGTTAGATCCGCACCCTCCGCGTTAGTCATAAACATCATCGGGAGGAAAAGAAACGACCAATCAACAATTTTAAATAAATTTAAAATTGTTCTGTGATCGGTTCTTTATTTTAAAAGTATAAACACGGGAAAAACAAAATATTTCAAATCAACCCTTACCTTTTCGTCGTCGTCGGACGAGAGGTCGTCGCGGAATCGCTCGTCGCGGATGAAGGAGATCGTCGCGTCGTCGCGGTATCCGGTGTCGCGTCGCCAATCTCCGGATCAAGATCAAACGGATTAATTTAAATCCGTTGATATTGAATTATAAAAAGGGGAGAAATAAACGATTCGTTTCTCACCTTAATTGCGGAACGAGGATCGGCCGCGGAAGAAGAGGCGTCGCCGAAGAACGTCGCGGGTAGCGTTCGTCGACGTCGCAGATCACGGTGTGCGTCGTCGAATTCCGGTCGCCGGCGTTCTTCGCGTTCTTCACGTTCTTCGCGTTCTTCGCGTTCTTCGCGTTCTTCGCGTTCTTCGCGGGGAGATGAAGAAACAAAGATCCTCTCAAATCCTTTCAAAGGATTTTTAGGTTGGTCTTATTTTATAAACATGCCAACAAACGCAAAAGCGTAAGTAACGACCCATCAGTTCGTTGAATTAATTCAACGAGCGAAACAGCCCATTTAATTCACGAAATAAACCGCCCAATTAAATGGTCTGTTAAGAATTAAAGAAAACGCGTCGGTTGACTTTTCAGTTACTTTGACGGGTTTTCGCGGGTGCGTTACTTAGCGAAAGAAACGGCGGGGCTCGTGCGGGCCCCACCTCACAAATATCCTACCAAGGGGGTAGGATATTTCTGGATAGCATCCTATCCAGTTCAACTCAGATCAAGCCGCCTTTAAGTGGCTTCAAGTGGCTTCCAAGCAGCTTAAGCGAAATAAAATAAAGTTGTCGCACAAACTTTATTTTATTTCTGACTTAAGGCCCCAAAATTTAAAAAACCACGTCTGAGCAAACGCAACTCCGGAAGAGGCGTTTCTAAGCAAGTACCGGCGCTGCGATTTCATCGGTGCCCTCAGAATTCGATTCCGGGCACCGGTTCAAAAGATAGAAAAACCCGCTCGTCCGTTCACTGAACGTACCCGAGCCAAACTTCGGAAATTGATTCCGGGCACACCGGGCCTCAGAATCAGGTGCCGTCTGAAGCTGCGCTCTTGTAAAATTCCAAAGAAAATTAAGAAAAAAATTTCCTTGAAATTTGCGGGTCTTTACATTACTCCCACCTCAGGGCTTTACGTCCCCGTAAAGATACATCAAAAACTAGGGGAACAAATGGGGGTACTGAGCACGCATCTGAGCCTCCCGCTCCCAAGTGCTCTCCTGGAGGTTCCCGTGCTGCCATCTGACGCGCACAAGAGGAATCGACCGCCCACGTAGGACCCGCTCCTGTCGATCCTCGATCTCCACTGGGACCTCCGCAAAAGTCGCCCCATCGTCCACGTCCAGCTCCCCAAAGTCGATGATGTGCGTCGGGTCGTGCACGTATCTCCTCAGCTGAGACACGTGAAAGACGTCGTGCACCCGGTGCAACTGAGGTGGTAGAGCCAGGCGATAAGCCACCTCTCCTATCCTGCTGAGGACCTGGAAAGGCCCGATGAAGCGTGGAGACAACTTGCCGCCTCGGCCAAATCTCCGTAAACCACGTCGAGGTGAGACACGCAAAAAGACGTGGTCGCCATCCTCGAACTCCAGTGGCCTCCGCCTCCTGTCAGCATATGACTTATGCCGGCTCTGAGCTGTCCTCATCCTCTCCTGGATGATCTGGACCTTCTCTGTCGTGGCTCGGACCATCTCTGGTCCCACGAGTGCTGACTCCCCAGGGTCTGTCCAGCACAACGGTGATCTGCAGGGTCTGCCGTACAACGCCTCGTATGGTGCCATCCCGATGGTGGAGTGGTAGCTGTTGTTGTACGTGAACTCCACCAAGGGTAGGTGGTCCTCCCAGCTATGACCAAAGTCGAGAACACATGCACGGAGCATGTCCTCGAGTGTTTGTATGGTCCTCTCCGTCTGACCATCCGTCTGAGGGTGGAAGGCTGTGCTCAGATGGAGCCGCGTCCCGAACGCCTCCTGCAACCCCTTCCAAAGCCGGGAAGTGAAACGAGCATCTCGATCGGAGACGATAGATGATGGCACACCGTGAAGCCGTACGATCTCCTGGATGTAAAGATGTCCCAAGCTCTCCACTGAGCCCTGCTCTCTGATGGGTAAGAAGTGTGCCGACTTGGTGAGTCGGTCGACAATCACCCAAATGGAGTCGTGACCTCTGGAAGTGCGTGGAAGTCCAGTCACAAAGTCCATAGATATGCCGTCCCACTTCCACTCCGGGACCTCCAAGGGCTGTACCAAGCCTGCTGGTACCTGATGCTCTGCCTTCACCTGCTGGCAGGTGAGGCATCGTGAAACGAACTCTGCCACAGCTTTCTTCATGCCCGGCCACCAGTGCTGTCGTCTGAGATCCTGGTACATCTTCGCCACTCCGGGATGCACCGCCAAGGGAGAAGTGTGAAACTCTCTTAGCACCTCCTCTCGTAAAGAGACTGGTACGAAGGTACGTCCTCTGAAAAGGATGTCATGCTCTGCTCCAAGGGTGAAGCCATCAGGCGCCTGACCTGAGGATATCAGTGCACGCCGGGTCTCACAGTCAGCGTCCCCACGCTGAGCCTCTCTGACCCGCTGTAGAAGTGGAGGAGAGACTGTGAGAGACTGAAGAAAGGTTGCTCCGTCTCTATCCACGAAGGATATCTGTAAGGAGGCTAGCTGCTCCGTCGCCTCCTCAAGTAGCTGAATGCCCGTCCTCCTGCTGAGGGAATCGGCTACCACGTTCCCCTTCCCAGGAGTATAGACTATCTCAAAGTAATAGTCCTGGAGGAACTCAAGCCATCTCCGCTGTCTCAGGTTCAGGTCCTTCTGAGAGAAGATATACCTGAGACTCTGGTGGTCAGATAAGACTATGAAGCGCTTGCCCATCAGATAGTGCCGCCAAGTCTTCAGAGCGAAGACCACTGCTGCTAACTCCAGGTCATGAGTGGCGTAGTTCTGCTCATGCGGCCTCAACTGACGTGATCCATAGGCGATCACGGCCCGCTCCTGCATCAGAACGCACCCGAGTCCAGTCCCTGATGCATCGCAGTAAACTACGTATCCAACTCCCTCCTCAGGCAACCTCAAGATAGGTGCGCTGGTCAATCTCTGTCTCAGCTCCTGGAAGCTCTGCTGACATCTGTCTGACCACACAAAGGGTTTCCCCTTCTTCGTCAAGGCTGAGAGTGGTGCCGCAACTCTGGAGAAGTCTGGCACAAATCTCCGATAGTATCCGGCTAGGCCCAAGAAGCTCCGCACCTCTGTCACGCTCTTGGGTGGCTCCCAAGATAGCACTGCCTCGATCTTCGCGGGATCCACTGCAACTCCTGCCTCAGAGATGACGTGCCCCAAGAAATGGACCTCACGTAACCAGAACTGGCACTTTGAGAGCTTTCGATAAAGCTGGTGCTCTCGGAGTGTGTCTAGCACAACTCGCAGGTGGTAGGCATGCTCCTCCTCAGTCGTCGAGTATACCAAAATGTCGTCAATGAAGACAACGACAAATTGGTTGAGGTATGGCTGGAAGATCCTGTTCATGAGGCTCATGAACACTGCTAGAGCATTGGTTACGCCGAACGGCATAACCAAGAACTCATAATGGCCATACCGACACCTGAAGGCCGTCTTCTGCACGTCCTCATCTCGAACTCTGAGCTGATGATAGCCTGACCGGAGGTCTATCTTCGAGAACCACCGCGCTCCCTTGAGCTGATCGAAGAGGTCATCAATCCGTGGCAGCAGATACTTGTTCCTCACTGTCACCTGGTTCAGGCGACGATAGTCGACACACAGTCGCAAGCTCCCGTCCGCCTTCTTGGCGAACAAAATCGGGGAAGCCCAGGGTGAAACACTGGGTCGGATAAACCCCTTGCTCTGCAAGTCCTCCAACTGTACTCGCAGCTCTCGAAGCTCGGCGGGGGCCATCCGATATGCTGGAGTAGATATCGGGGCTGTCCCGGGGTACAAGTCGATGTAAAATTCTACCTCTCTACGAGGAGGTAGCCCTGGAACGTCGTCGGGAAAGACGTCCACGTACTGGTCCACCACTGCAGGAAAAACTGGACTCCGCAAGTCCACTGCTCCTAGGATAAGGCTAGCCAACTGATGAGAGATGGGCTGCACTCTCCTCCGCGGAAGTCCATCCTATGCTGCAAAGGTTCCCTTCTCGCCGGTGAAGGTAAACCTGCTCCCGTTGGTGCGAACACATCGCACCTTGCGCCTAAAACAGTCGATCTGGGCATGAACCTTGGATAGCCAATCCATGCCCAAGATGACGTCGTAAGGCCTCGACGCCGCTACAAGGAGATCCCAGCCGAAGCTCTCGCCTCCTAGAGTAAGCTCACACTGCCAGCACCAGTGCGTAATCGTCGAGTCTGCTCCCGTAGGAGTCTCTAGCCGTAAGGATCGAGCCAACGGCTCAGTCGGAATCTCCGAGCTCCGAACAAGGGCAGAGGCTATGAAAGAGTGACTCGCTCCTGTGTCTATAAGTACTGCAGCAAGGGTGGAATAGACACAGATCGTACCTCGAATCATCTCTGGCAAGTCGGGGTCGTAGGCCTCCACTGCCTGGAGCTGGGCCTGTCCCTGCCCGCCAGCTCCATGTGGTCGAGGTGGCCCTCCTGGTGGTGGTGGGGGTAGAGCCTGGAAGCGTCGCCCACCACCCGCTACTCGGCCAGCTCCTCTGCCTCGTCCGCCTCCTCCCTGCGGACTGCCACAGTCGACCCTCTGCCTCTGCCTGGGTGGCCCCTCCACCGTCTGCTGCTCCTCTGGTCGGCGAGTCGGGCAGTCACGAGCCATGTGACCCTGCCCGCCGCAGGAGTAGCACAGCCTGCCTCTCGGAAGGCTGGCACTCCGCTGTGTGCCCCGCACTGCTGAGCCGGTGTCCTGAGGCCGTCTGCGTGGGGGTCTGGTCTGCCTGGACCCGAGAGTCATCCGTCGGCTACCTGCTGCCGAAGACTCAGCTACATGCCGCCCTGCGCTAGGTCTCGCCGCTGAAGAAGGCTCTGCCAGGAAGCTCTCGATCAGGAGGGCTCGCTCCAGCACTCCCGCCTGGGTCGGAATGCTGAGGGAGATCAGCGATGCCCGAATCTCCTGCCGCAAGCCCTGCTCGAAGGTCCGGGCCCGGAAGAAGGGGTCCCGTACCATGTCGGTCGAGTAGCGAGATAGGTCAGTGAACCTTGCCGCGTACTGAGCGACCGTCATGCTGCCCTGGCACAGCTGGAGAAGCTCCTGGATGCGCACCGCTCGGAGGGTGGCCGGGACGAACTCAGAGCGGAAGAGGCTCTCGAAGTCCGTCCAGAGCAAGGATGCCTCATCGTGAACCTGGAGCATCAAGCTCCACCATCGTCCTGCCGCCGCCTGCAGGAGGCTCGCCGCGAGAATCACCATGAGATCCGCTGGTGTCCTCACTAGCCTAAAGATCCGTACCACCACCTCTAGCCAGTCCTCGGCGGCCTGGGGGTCCGCCTCACCGCGAAACCTGGGCGGTCGCTGGCTATGAAACTCATGCAGTGCCCTGAGGCGACGTGCATCGTCAGCGTCTGGTACTGGTAGCATCGGTGGCTCAGCGGGTAAAGCTACCGCCGGTGCCACTGCTGGAAAAGGGCCCTGCACCGAGGCCCCGTCGCTCGGTGGGCTGCCGTCGCACCCTACACTCGGAACCCTAGCTGGCTGTCGTCGCGAGGCCATCCTGAAAAGGAGAACAAGAGCACCACAGTCAGAACAGTATACCTGGTGAGCTGGCACAAGTAATCACAAGGAAAACTTGAGACTTTCATGAAGCAGATCAGTATACCCGGTGAGCTGACACAAGTAATCACAAAGAAGACTTGAAACACACACGCAATCAATGTTTTCATGCATTAAGTCGGAAATCAGGAGTCAGGGTCCTGGTGTACGGATACGTCGGCCGCCGCACCAACACTGGGCTCCCTGAACTGATAACCACACTCAATACACTAAACACTATTGCTTCATATAGAAAGAAAGGACGATCAGAGTCTGCGGTAGAACCGACCACCTCTGATACCAATTTGTCACGACCTGACCTCGGGGCCCGTGCCGTGACTACCCCAAGCCCACCTTCCATAGGCCAGGGGCTGGCGACTAGCACCAAGGCGTAAAATCCCGGTAAAGAGGGAAGGCATTGCCTTTAAAAGTAACAACCACCACAGATTCAGCAAGCGGAAAGTAACTACAAAGTGCAGAAAAGTAAAGGGGGCCGGAAATACAAGCCCAACTGTAAAGTACAACTGAAAAAGTAAAGAACAGCAACTGAAGAAAAGACGGTGGCCTCGTGTCGTCCACTGGCAATCCCACCTGAAGGGTGGGTAAAGATAGCCTCCAGGCTCCTCGGGTCCCACGTCCGCTCCGAGCATGTCCCGTCTAGTGGTCCACCTCCAGGTACTGTCCTGCTCCACGCCCCAACCGTGATCAGCGCTGTCCGTCGTCTGCATCCAACACAACAAGGTGCGGGCATAGCCCGTGCAGGGGTGAGTATAAGCTACTCAGTAAGGACCTCGAGACCCCCGAAGGTCTCCCGAAATCCACAAAGGATATAGCACAAAAGAAAGATGCAATCACGAAGTAACATCTGACTTGACTTAGGTATATGCCCATACATATACCTAAGTCCCCAATTCTAGCTCTGCTCACGAGCTCAAGAACAACTCAATCCACAAAGGAAAGCAAGACTCAAATCCACAAGGAGAGTAAACAGTAAATCCACATAGGATAGTTCAACACAATCTACAAAGGAGAGTAAACAGTAAATCCACAAAGGATAGTTCAACACAATCCACAAAGGAGAGTAACATAAGATTCAGCTCAACCAGGTATACTTTTTCAGATGACGTCAAAGATGATCACTAATCCATCTAAGTCGTCGGACCCACGAAGGATCGATAGGTACTAACCCCCGCAAAAGACCCACGTAGGATCGGGCTCACACAGAACCTGTAGGCAGTGGCTCACACAGAACCGGTAGTAAGGACCCACATAGGATCGGGCTCACACAGAACCTGTAGCACTGATCCACGTAGGATCGCTGAGTGCAGTAGTCGACGCAGTCCACTGAGGATCTCTGCACAGTCGTCGCCGCAGTCCATGAAGGATCTCTGCTCTGCTGTCGTCGCAGTCCACGGAGGATCTCTGCTCTGCCGTCGTCGCAGTCCACTGAGGATCTCTGCTCTGCCGTCGTCGCAGTCCACGGAGGACCTCTGCTCTGTCGTCGAAGTCACAGCCAGCGCTAGGGTTCCCTTACATAGCGAGCTCGTTTAGGAGGGTCCGCTCCACGAGCCGAGAGGCTGATACATCAACTGACACGTAGTCCGAAGTTGATGTATCCAAAAGTTCCGTATCGACAACAGGATCTCAACGCAACAGACGGCGCGTCAATCGGATGCCCGGTCTGAGAGTTATTGGCATTTTCGTCCCAGGGGCCCGGTTGGTTTTTAGAGCAAAACCAACCCAACCGTACTCCGCCTGTATCCGATCCTCGGGTGGAGTATGCCAAAAGTTCCGTCTCACTTAGAGAAAACTACCACAGCTGACGGTACGTCGTTCGGACGTCCGTAGCTCAAGTTATGAGCGTTTCCGCTCCGAGGGCCCGGTTGGTTTCGTGTACGAACCAACCCGGCTGAACCCAAAGTCTCCCGAAACCTTGAGTATAATATACCGAAACGACCGTCTTGATCCAAGGATCACGTAGCCGCTGACGGTTCGTCAATCGGAGGTCCCAGGCCCAAGATATGGGCGAAAGACCGGAGAAGGCCCGAAAACGGGGGTTCTGGGCCCGGGGCGACCCGGCCCGAACCCCCCCTGGGTCGGCCGCACCGGGTCGGACCGAACCGGGTCGACCCGACCCGGTCCGACCCGGCTAGGCCGGGTCCAGTCCGGCCTGGGCGCGGCCCGGCCGACCGGACCGGCCGGCTCGGCTTCGGCCGAGCGGCCGAAGTAACCGCCGCGGGTCAAACCCGCGGCTTGGAGGGACGCGGCCCGCGCGGGCCGCGTGCTGGGTGGCCGGACCACGGATGCGGTCCGGCGGTTCACCGCCGCCGCGGCCGAGCCGCGGCGGACTCCTCCAGCGGCACGCCGGGCGCCGCCTTGCCGGCGACCCGCGCCGCCGCCGCCTTCCGCGGGCCGCCGGAGTTGCTCTGGTGGCCCGTTTTGCCTCCCGTCTGCGCCGTTACTCCTCCTGGGGGCCGATCTTCACTGCGGGATCAACGGATCGCCCTTGCCGCACGGTTCGTCGTCGTCCGCCAAATCCGCACAAAAAAGGGAAGATCGGCGGAGGGTTGTCGGGTCTTGTTCGTTAGATCCGCACCCTCCGCGTTAGTCATAAACATCATCGGGAGGAAAAGAAACGACCAATCAAAAATTTTAAATAAATTTAAAATTGTTCCGTGATCGGTTCTTTATTTTAAAAGTATAAACACGGGAAAAACAAAATATTTCAAATCAACCCTTACCTTGTCGTCGTCGTCGGACGAGAGGTCGTCGCGGAATCGCTCGTCGCGGATGAAGGAGATCGTCGCGTCGTCGTGGTATCCGGCGTCGCGTCGCCAATCTCCGGATCTAGATCAAATGGATTAATTTAAATCTGTTGATATTGAATTATAAAAAGGGGAGAAATAAACGATTCGTTTCTCACCTTAATTGCCGAACGAGGATCGGCCGCGGAAGAGGAGGCGTCGCCGAAGAACGTCACGGGTAGCGTTCGTCGACGTCGCAGATCACGGTGTGCGTCGTCGAATTCCGGTCGCCGGCGTTCTTCGCGTTCTTCGCGTTCTTCGCGTTCGTCGCGTTCTTCGCGTTCTTCGCGGGGAGATGAAGAAACAAATATCCTCTCAAATCCTTTCAAAGGATTTTTAGGTTGGTCTTATTTTATAAACATGCCAACAAACGCAAAAGCGTAAGTAACGACCCATCAGTTCGTTGAATTAATTCAACGAGCGAAACAGCCCATTTAATTCACGAAATAAACCGCCCAATTAAATCGTCTGTTAAGAATTAAGGAAAACGCGTCGGTTGACTTTTCAGTTACTTTGACGGGTTTTCGCGGGTGCGTTACTTAGCGAAAGAAACGGCGAGGCTCGTGCGGGCCCCACCTCACAAATATCCTACCAAGGGGGTAGGATATTTCTGGATAGCATCCTATCCAGTTCAACTCAGATCAAGCCGCCTTTAAGTGGCTTCAAGTGGCTTCCAAGCATCTTAAGCGAAATAAAATAAAGTTGTCGCACAAACTTTATTTTATTTCTGACTTAAAGCCCTAAAATTTAAAAAACCACGTCTGAGCAAACGCAACTCCGGAAGAGGAGTTTCTAAGCAAGTACCGGCGCTGCGATTTCATCGGTGCCCTCAGAATTCGATTCCGGGCACCGGTTCAAAAGATAGAAAAACCCGCTCGTCCGTTCACTGAACGTACCCGAGCCAAACTTCGGAAATTGATTCCGGGCACACCGGGCCTCGGAATCAGGTGCCGTCTGAAGCTGCGCTCTTGTAAAATTCCAAATAAAATTAAGAAAAAAATTTCCTTGAAATTTTCGGGTCTTTACATATTTACCCTCAAAATCATTCATAGAATATTGAAATCTATGTGGATGAATTTTCTTATCCTTTTCACTTTGGTAACATTTAGCTATGGAACCTACATTTTTGGGATGTACCATCTTTCCACATCAATAATAGGTAATATGATTTGGTCTTGTACATCATTGGTGCACCTCTATTCATCCCATGGGATATCTTAATATCTTTATTATGATTCCTACTCAAATATATCTTTAACATCATAGTGGGAACTTGCAGTCTAAAATCAATCATCGCAGATTTATTTTTGTGTTCATTCCCCATTCAAGTATTGTCATTTGAATATGGTTCTTTATTTTGTTATGTTGAACCTTTGTGCTACACTTTTATATTTTCAACTAACATAGTAATCATATTTTCTGATCTTTAAAAAAAATTATGACTATCTCTCGATCTTTTAATTTTTTTATCTGTCAACAACTTCTTATTCATGTTATTAGGAACATTTGGTTTTATATTTTTAATTATCAGTCAAATCATCAATCCCCATTTTCTATTCATTATATTCGAGCTTCTTCCCAACACCCTTTTTTGAGTTATCTACCATTGATGAATTATGAATTTTAGTTTCATCTATTAGATAAGAAGTCAAATATTCTTGTTGTTTCATATAGACCAAAGAATCATGAACCACTTTGTTTTCTTTATTTATGTTGGCTCTCTAAACGACTATACCATCATGGGGGTGTTTAATTATGCCTACATAACAATGGTTTATTCAAATTATCCTTTTTAATTTTCCCCTTCCTCCATTGCCAAGTAGTTACCCCCAACTACAACCATATAATTTTCGACATGCTCTTTGTTGTTTTAGTCACTTAAACATCATATTCAATTAAACTTTAATTTTCATATGAAAGAAGATTCTTCTTTCTAAAGAAGATTCTATTAATAATTTTCATACCTTCCCAATAGGATGATGAATTATTCATTGTAATTTCAAATTCATCATCATTATCATCTTGAAACTTCTTACTCACTATAATGTGATATTTACAACCATTATACATCGAAATAATGAAAGTGGAAGTTTCCCTTAGAACATTCCTTTTCCTTCATATTGTTGTGAGGAAAGGAATGACATTACCTCATTTTTCTCTTATTCTTATTTGTTAAATTCAATTGTGAACATATTATTAGCCTTGAATGCCACCTCTTGAGAATTATATTTTTATTGACTCATTATCATCATTTCTCATATTTTATGCAATAAGAATACTATGAAAACTATCTAATAATTGTTAATGTAAATATTTTACCTTCAGTGTAAAGACTTTCATATTGAATTGAGGTGGAAGTATTCTCAATATATGCTTAATAATATTTACATCTTCATGAATTTCTTTGAGACCGCACTTGTCATCCAAAAAAACATTCCCCCTGTCAATGAATGAACTTATATACTGAGAAAGTTTCTTTCTCAGGTCCTCATATTTGTTTCACAAAACATGTAGATTATATTCATGAAATTTTGAATACCTTTCATGTATATTTGGAAACTTTTACGACATAGAATGAAATGAATTACATGAAGCCAACTTTATAATGATCTCATTGGATGAGTATCCCCCCTAAAGTTATGATTCTTCTAGTTTCAATATCTAACTACCTTCAGTAAACTTCTAATAAAGAACCACTGTTGACATTGGCTGAAATACCATTCATCACTGCTATAATAAAATCTATTCCTAATGATTAGAATTAATGTTGTATCTGACTCTTCCAAAATTGAATATTGTTTCAATCAATGATCATAATCCCTTTATTATTGACTACCTTTACTAGAACCACTAAGAGATAAATACAGAAATTAGACTCTCCCTCTTATTCCAATTGTTAAACCGACTAGGTTAAATACCCCAAGATGGGTGGTTGAATAAGGGAATTTATGGTTAAAAACACCTCCCCGTCAGATCTTGTTTCATTTTTAAGAAAAATACTTTTCTCAACCTTTCCTATTGAAATTTATAAGTCGAAATGAAATCATTCACAAGATTGATAAATATTACTTGGTTCACCCACATAGGTTTATTTACATAGATTATACAGAATAAAAGTGTATATGTACCAAATCCACTTAGGTGAACTATTATTAAATATCTTGGAGTGGACTCACTAACCAAAAACAATTTGGAAGTAATATACTCTCTCAACGGATGTGTGCTCACTGCTCCTTTAGAAGAATATTCTTTTGATCACTGAAACAATATTTTTTAAACCACATTTGGTGTATCATTATATCCCACTTTAATCGACAAGATCAATTCCACATTACTACATATTTACTGGGGAATACATTAAAGCCCGCATATGATTTCATTTCACAAAAACAATTTTTACGTCTTTCGTGAAAATTCACAATTTGATACAAAACATTTTTCTTTCATGAAACCAAAAAAAAGCATGAATCTCACAACATTCATAATGTTCAAAAATTATTTATAATCAAAATGTTCACAAAGAACACATATCTTCTGAAAAACATCCTTTATTTGAGAACCTAAAGATCATATGAAATTATTCATACATGAAAAATCTTTTGGAAACCATTTCAGGAATTTAGATCCATTATATTTTTATTAAAGCCATATTTATTAAACTTGGAGGGGGGTGAGGCTTATTTATATACAGTTTCCCCCTTCCGTGAAACACCAAGGACATTATCACATTTTTTCAAAACTCCACATACTTATTGGAAAAGCCCCATGTCTTTACCAAACTTATTGGAAATCTCTAATTCACAAAACTACTCATAATTTAGAAAACATATCATCATTCCTTCATTCCTTGTCCATATTTCATTAATGTTAAATCTTTAATTAAACAAAAAATCATGGAATAACAAGATTTCACAAATCACCACACCTTCACAAGTTCCATTCCTTTTCTATATATCCATGAGGACACCATAAAAATCCAAATTTTGACAAAAAAATGACCCTTACTCAAAATTGTGTTCCCTAAAAAATTGGAAAACACATAGAAATATAACCACAATATACACACAATTTTCTAAAATACTCCTAGATATTCCATACCTCCATATTGAAGTTTTATTAACACACATAGACAAAAAAATCTCTGTAATTCATCAAATGACCTTATCAACCTTCTTTTTCAACAAAAATAACCAACTCAAAAACACTAAAAAGCATCCATGAGAGATTTTTCACCAAGCAAAATATTAAATTTTTCTATATGTAATCTACTAGTACTTTTATATATGTAAAACATATGTGTTTTAGAAACCATGTTTTAAAATTATTTCCTATGATATTTTGTATTTGAAAATTCCTTCAATGAAATTCTTCATGTTTTTTGGAGTCCTTTCATTCAATAGATGAAAAAATTAGATCCTGGAGATTTTGTTGAAAAATTAGAGGAAGTAATTTCCATGGGATATTTACCTGATGTATGAAGATTCATGTTTTGGAATATCTTTTTCCAAGAGATAGTGGATTCTTATAATGTGAATATTATTGAATATCTTAAAACTGTAACCAAATTTGTTCAAGATACGAAAAAAGATAGTTTGAAACATTCTAATGAAGATAACAATATGAAGATAAATATGTTCCAAAATATATTCAAAGTGAATCATATAAATCATGTGAGAAAGAAATTTATGTTCCTAAAAAACAAACTATATTCCATTCCATACAAAAATAATTTGAATCATAAAACATCATTGGAAATTAAAAATATCCAATTCATACGAGATAGAAATTGAGATTAAAGAATCAAACATCACACGTTTCATAGGTAGAAAAAGAGTAGTTTTTATAAAAATTTAAATATAATTTTTGGATTGATTATTTGAATGAAGAGTTAGTTTAAATCAAGAAAGATGAAATATGGGATTTTCTTCCTAGATGTGTAAGAAATAATTTTATTGGAATAAAGTGGGTGATCACAAAAAAGTTCAATAAACAAGGAAATATTTCAATAAAAAGTAATACTTGTTTAAAAACATTACTCAAAGGTGGTTGGAGTTTATTTTGTGGAATGTTTTTCAACTTCTTTTATATTTGAAGCTGTAATAATATTCTTCAAAGATATTTCACATCATTGTTATAATGTTTTTTAGTTTCATATCAAGTATTATTTAATAGTTGAAGAAACTAAATAATATGTTTATATTAATGAAAACAGTGCATTATTAATTGATAAATATGGAACCATGATCTCTAATATGAAGAAATATCTATATAGGTTGATACAACCCCATTATGTATCTTACTTTAAATGTGATAGTTTCCTGAAAAATAATAGCTTCTCTAATGGAAAATTGATATAGTATTGTTTGTTAAATAAATGATCACAAGTAAAATTATTTTGTTGTTTATGTTGATTATATAATTTTTGTAAGTTACATAGAAAAAAAATTTGACGATTTTTCTTTAAAATGATGAATTACATTGGAATGTCAATGCTTAAAGATTTAACTCCCTTTTTGGGATTACAAGTAAATAAAAGGAATGATATATTTTTCTAAAAAAAGAATAGTGTACTTGGGAGTTACTATAAATATTTTCAATTGAATATTCCAAACAATTTCATACTCTAATTTCCATTGGTATATAGATGAACAAAAATAATGCAAGGAAAAGTTTTAATTATAATTATTTCTGAAAATATAATATGAAACTTACTCTATATAAAAGCATCAAGGTCATACATTGTTGATGAAGTTGAATTATGTGCCACATATCAAATTGATCCCAAGGAATCACAGATTTTGGAATCAAAAAGAATCCTCATATATGTTAAAGGAACAACTTATTATGGGTTGTTGTATAAAATAATTTTTTAAATTGATATTATTGGACACATTGATGATGTTTGTGCTGATGATCATAATGAAAATACATCGACATAAAAAATAAATTTTTATTAGGATAATTTTCTGTGAGATGGAATATTAATAAACAATGTTTAGTTATTTTTACTACAATAGAAGTAAAATATGTTGTTGCTACCCACATTTTTACAAAAATGGTTTGGATGAAAGTCTGGTTGTAATATTTGATATTAGATGTTATAAATCCATTGAAGATATGTTATGATAATCAAAGTTCCATATATCTTTTTAAAGCCCCTTTAAAACATTCGATATCAAAGAATAATGATATTATTTTTCACTTAATAAAAGATAAAGTCATCGGTGTAGATGTTAATCTTGAGTACATTTCAACAAAATATAAAATTACTGATGTTTTTACCAATATTATACAAATTTAAATATTTTAATAACTAAGAATAAACTATATGTCCATCCTCCACAAAATTATTCATAAATTTAATTTTCATATAACTCGCATCATAGATTTTCTTATGTTGAAAAAAGTGCAAGAGTGGGTATAACATTAAAAAAATAATTCGAATTCTTTCAAATATGAATCCAATTGTGTGGTTATCATAAAATGGGGGAGAAGATAAAAGTTTGGGTTAGATTATTCTATCTAGTCCACAAAATTTCTTTTCACTAGGGGTTGCAATTCCATTAAAAATATTTATCTAGTTGTGTGGTGTTAGGTCATTTTCTATGAGAAGCATATTGGGTAGGTGAATGTTTAGAATATGTGTTGGTTAAAAAAATATTGGTAAAAAATGATGGTTTGTTAAAATATTTTTTAAAGTATTGTCAAAAAATCAAAGGGGGATAATTAATTTCAATTTGGATGATTTTTACTAGATTTTTATTTTCAAACAACTTATTTGGTTATATTTTTATTGTACAAGAAGGTGAGAAAGGGCTATTGAAATTTTTATGAAAATTTCTTTATATGGGTTTGGAAACATATTTTATAACATATTGGATGAGGTTATAATGTTTCCTTGAGTATTTTAATGAAGAATTATTACAAAGTAAGATGATTCTATGTTGGCCATAAACTTCCTAACATTATAAAACACATCATGATTCTATATTTTTTTCAACTGGGGAGATAATGGATAGTAGAGATGGATCTTCTAAAGTAAAGTGATAAGATGAATAAGTTTATAAAGGGGGAGATGTTATGATATGATCAGGTGTAAAAAGTTCTACATTAATTAAAATATACATTCAAAAATATAAAATTTATTGATGATTATTCAAGAGAAGGAAAAAATGTATATGGATACAAGTCACCAAATAAAGATCAACAGAAAAAAAAAATATCAGAGTAAAGGATGAAAAATGCATAGTATGAATACTTTGAGATTTTTATTCATTTTTAGTGGATTGAGACACTATGTAGAGAATAATTTGTAACCAGGTGTAGAAATACTTCTATGATAGAATAATCTAGAAGTTACAACAATATTAGTTTACATAAATCGATCGATATTATGTGGAAGAGGTAGAAGAATGTTCTTAAAAGACGGTCTATAAAAAGTTAAAATTAAAAGATATTGTAACATGTTGTACGAAGTTTAATGTAATGAAGGATGAGTTTTGAAGGTGTATATGTGATTCCATTCGAATATAAAACATTATATGAATAATGATATTCGATAGAGAAAATAAGAATAGAGTTATGGTAAAATAAAATATGGAGAAGGGTCCATTTGATGGATGAACATTATCTTTTTCATCAGATAGATCTTTTAGAGAATTTGTTCCAAATTTTTTTTCCATTTCAATGAAACGTAAGATGTTTGAGCAAGGGAAGGATGAAAAAAAAGTTATCTAGATAAAACAAAATATTTATGTAAATATTTATGATTTTATAAAGTAGTTATAAAAAACTTGGAAAATATTCCACAATATAGTGATTTTTATCATCTTTACTTAAATTTTTATATCCGATTATGAAGATGATACTATGATAATATATAAACATGTACTTATCTAAATGAGAAATGTAATATGAATGAAGTTCTAGGAATTGATACTAAATAAGATTGAGGATATTTGGAGAGACTGAGTTTTCATTAATCATTTTGATTATTTAAGTGTACCTTAGGCTTCTTGAGAAGCATACCGTAAGATTCACTGAGCGGGAAAACCTATATGGGTTCTCACATTTTTTACTTCAAGAAAAAATATAAATAGGGGTGAACGTACAAATGTAACAACAATATTCATAAGGGTGAAAATATGACACGACGATGTTTTATTTAATATGAGATTCCACTTGAATTTTTTAAATAAGAGTGGAATACTTCTGAGTAATTAGATAAAGTTGTGATCTAATATATCAGAAATAGGTGTTGTTCAGAGTTACCATATAGATTATTTACAAGTAATGAAATCATATAGAGAACAATAAATATGAATCAAATAGAGTTTCAAAGTAGTTTTTTATAGAACATTGTTTTTTTCATCAGACATAATTAATGTTAGTAAACAGGGATGGCTTCAATTAGGAACATTGGACAGAGAACTATGGATAATGGAGGGTGTAGAGAAAAAACTTTTATGGGATATAGGATATCAGATATATCATTTCTTGAATAAAAAATTATTGGGGACTTTTTATAATGTTATTATACTATTTTTGTCATAGTTTTATAGGAAAAATATTTCAACTGGTGGTGGTTAGTATTATCATTATTATCGGGAGATAGGAAGACTCTAATGGGTGTTGGGATATTGAATTCACTTTTATATAATAGCTAATTACATGGATTTATGTGAGACACCATTTCAAATATTTACTCACCCAAAATGGGGGTAACCTTTTAATTGTTATGGGATTAAATTACAATCCTATCTTTTCATAATTTCTTGTTTTTTATATTATTTTTATATGTACAATAACTCTAACATGTTTCAGGGGTTGAATTAAAGAGAATTTAATTTACAAAATATCATTTCTAGTTGACCCCCCTCCTCCCTCCCCCGCTTAGTGGTTCCAATGAACTTTTTCAACTACAAGTATATACCCTTTTTTTCATACATAAGTCATCTCCTAGTTCCATTATCACATTTTCCTTTGATATTTTTACAACATTTTTTGGATAAAGGAAGTATAATTTATTTCCTTCATCATCTATATCAAATTGAATCTTATGAGACTCCATCCATCTATTCTTTGGTTTTTTTTGAGTTCAAAAATACACAATTTTTCAATCATAATTCCAAAATATTTTGGGGAGAATAACCACAATAATTTCAACACTGGCTTTAATCCGATATGGTTTCTCTTTAAGACCATCACCTTATTTTCCATAATTTCCATTGATAAATTTTTTTCTATTCTCTATAAATTACATGTATATGGAAGTTAAAGATAAGAATACATTATTCAATACCATATAAAAAGGAAAAAAAATTAAGTCAAAAGGAATGAATCATATATTACATTTATATCATAATATAAATATTTATAGGAATCAATCTAGGTTATTCATTGTCAAATTCCAACTTATTTTGTAAAGAGAATTTGATTAACCAATGAATATCCCATCAGAGGGTTTCCCTGAATGTGGGGTCTTAGTCCAAATCATCGTGTAACTAAGTGAAGATTGAATTGAAACTAAAAAATTATTTTTCAAGGTGATTACCCGTTGGAAAATAATTTCTATAGTCTTATCCACTTTAACATATATAGAGATGGATGTAATTACTAGGAAAATAATATAATAAAATCATTACTAAAATTCCAAGATGTTATCCAATGTTTAAACAAATCTATTATACGTATACCTTAGGCATATTCCGAATATTCTTAATTGAATTATTCAATAAAAACAACATGACTTCCACCAAAAAACAAAAACATCCTTTGATACTAACCATGGTTCTTCAGTCCCACACTCTCAATTGTCGTACTAAAAGAACATTCCTTAAACACTAGATTTGATGCAATGTGGCATAAACCTATATTTATATTACATAATTTTTATATGTTAATCAAGTAATCTTACTAAATAAACACACATTTCCATGAAAAGAAGTTAAAATATATCTGTAAGGATCAATTACATAAGAAACATATTTTTTGAAACTTGTGACCGTTTATCTACAATAGAAATACATTATACCCTCATCTATAATTATCATAATTGATAAAAACATTCCAATCCAATAGAATAAAAATATAATAAATGTGTGATCTGATATTCTCATTGAGGTTAAATATCAATAATATTTTATCATGGTTTATATAAAAAGTATAAGGACCCGTCCTTAAACATTACATAATCTTGCATTAAATTAATAATTCACATTGAGGATCTTTTTAGGTTTAGAGTTTTAAATAAATAGGCCATAACTATTAAATTACATCTCAAAAATTACAAGTTAGTCACTTCTACTCAGTTTCCATTTTTACATAAAATAAACAATCTTAAAAAATGAGTCATGTCAAGTTCCGTGTTTTAGACAGCATGACTTTTCCTTGATCCCAGCATTGACCCTATTCATCTTTAGGTCCTGTGAAAAAAATTTCTAAACGTGGGATGAGCATAAAAAGCTCAGTAAGGGTTATAAAACCAAGAAAGATAACATTAGTTCATCATTAACATAAGATTTATGAATAACACATAGAAATAATAAATAATAAAGGTATCTTGTATAATCCATATCATACTTACATTGTTGCTATCACAGCTACGTAGGTAGTTAGATTTTGAATACCTATCAAAAAATATTCCATAAATCTCTTAGGAGACACATTCATGTCTTACAACATCACATTACCAATGAACTAGAGAGCAATCTTGGGCACACCCGCCCTAGTATTATCACAGAACCACCCGTATACATAAATAATTTCTATGAACTATAACATATTCATAGTACATAAAACAAATATAAAGGAATGATAACATTTCCACATGGAAATCACAATATATCATTTAAATATATTGACATAAAAAACCATTATCAAAACCATTTTCAATACCAAAATATGTAAAAGATTATATGGTATTTATTTTCCTTTTAAAAACATTACAGCTTGTTAAGGAAGCCCTGGATCAAATAATACTAGAAAGGTCATTATCGCCGCTCACGTAAAAAACATTATTTTTTTAAATTTAGTAAAATTAATGGTATAAAAATATTACCTTTGAATGAATTGAAAAGGAAAATGTGTTTATATAGATTATAATATAAAGTCATGTATTAAAACAAAATATGCCTCAATGAAAGGAGATTGAGACGAAGTCCCTTACCTCATGTCCGATTTGACCCGTTTTTTCTTTAATCTCCTGAATAATAAAATAATGTCAATTTATAACTTCTTAAGATCCTTTTTAACGTTTTTTATTTCTTTTATATCACTTATTAAAATTTTATAAACATTATCTAATCATTTATGTTACTAACGGTCGTTTTGTCGATATTTGGTAATTGAGTCAAAAATTAACTTCTTATAATTACAAGTTGTTCATGTGGTCCAATATCCGTTATCTACATAATTATATTCATGATTTAGATATCATATATAAAACATATATCCAGTATATATATGTATTTATAATAGTACATAACATTTGGAGGTAAGAAATGAAACGCACTGTTCATGGAGACAGTAAGTCGTACGTACACATGAACGCTACTTTCATTTCTATTTGTTATTTTAATGGAATTAAAACATAATGTTACAAAGGTATATTATAATTAAATTATAATATCATATATAATATCATTAACTCCATCCTTTATACGTCCCACATATGGAATTAATGAGTCATATAACTTTGAGGGGGCGACAGTCTGCACTTCCTCAAATTAAATTATCACGTTTACCCATAATGGAAACCATAAAGGTACAATATAAATGGGAAATACTAGAGAATAAATAAAAATTAATATAATATATATCATATATAAATACAGTTCCACCACAATGGCCACCATGACATGTGGTAGAAGATAATTGAACAATCATTGTTTTGTGAGGCATTATTTTTCTATTCACTGAAACTGTATGTTCTTTACACATTAGATGAAGGTGTGTGTAAGTATAGTTAGAATAATTATCATAAAAACATCATTGTATATTGATGATAATAATTTGTCATAAAATAAAGGAATAAAAATAGTTTAGGGGTTGGATAAGTAAAATAAAAGAAACGAATTTAAGAGAAATCGTTACCTTTAATTCGGGTAACTCCATTTGGTTTGAACCAAAAGGACTACTTGATGTGCCTTCTGCATAATTTAAGTCTTCTTAGAGAAATATAATGATATTGAGAGCTTATTTGTGCAAGGTTTGGATTATCCATGTGGCTTGAGAAGTGTGAGGAATGGGTTATAGGTGACAGATTTTTATAAGGGGAGGAGGGGATCTTTAGGAAAGTGTGAATTTTTTATTTTATTATATAATGATTTTCAGTTTATAAACATAAAAAACATATTAAAGTAGAAGATAAGATGACTAATGGAATAAATAAAATCATAAAATTATAATTGGATAGGTTTTGGATATTCTTTTAAGCTTTATAATCTTATTTATTTAAATTATTTACTAATTAGGTAAAAACTGCATCATAATTGTGTCATAAATAATTTAATATCTTTGATATATAAATATTCTAAAAATAGTAGAATTATGTTGGAAATATTTTTATATTTGAAAATAATATTTATAGTCGAAATTATATCTTATATATCCCCATGTAAAAATTAATTTACTAAAAGATATTTGTTTATGTCATTTTTGTCTTTACTTTAAGATAATTAAAATAAAGTGTCATTATCACTCCCAAGTGGCCCCATGGGGTCCCCAAATTGACCCAAGGATGCTCATGGTCGGAAGTGTATCATCCAGTCGGATTAGGACACATATTAGGGTAATTTGTTATTATTATCGTAATGTTTTTTTACCCATATTTACCAGATTTACCCTTTAACCATGGAAAATTAAATATTTACTGAAGTAAATATTCATAATAAAATATTCCTCTTTACACAATTTGGACCTCCGGATTCAAAAAATAGAATCCATTTTTTCAAATTCAAAACCTATAATTGGAATAAATTAATTTAAAATTAATTTCCACTGGTAAAACAAAAGGCATGTTTTTTAGAAATAATAACTATCAAAAGATTGACACATGTTTATGTCCAATTTCAAAGTGAAATTAATTCCAATAACCAAAATTTGATTAAATGGTAAATATATAATCTAGTTACACATTAAACCCAATTAATAAGACAATATAACAATATAAATAAATTATATTAAATGTAAGGTTCGAATTAAATTACATCATTTTCCACTATTCATCAAAAATTGAATTTTATCAGAAAAATGCCTAAATTTTACCCAAAGTAAATTTTGAAGTATTGATTCTAAAGAAGAATTTGATTTTGTCAAAAAACATATAAAAGTGACCAAAACTATATTTAAATAGTGTTCAACAATAAAAGGCGGTAAATCAACCTTTTAAAGTAAATTATTCTTAAAATTGGATTCATTCAAATTTTAAGCCTCTAGATTTTATTGGATAAATGTAAAAACATTTAAAACACTTGTATAATCATAGTGTAGTTAGTTCTGTAGATTCCTACAAATACAGTGGCTAGGTGTTAACTACCATTTAAAATAATAATATTATATTATTATTTTGCAACTAATGATTTCAAAGAAACATGTTGTTGCATATCAGGTACGCCATCGAACATAGAAACCCCTTTAATTAATATAAATATTTAATTCACAAAAAATTAATAAAAAATAAAATGTATTATTTCTTTTCATACCTGGGATGTTACATCCTTCCCCCCTTTTGGATGTTGTGTCCTAACAATTTTATTCACTTATCAAAAAAAAAATTGGGGTATTTATCCCATAGAGAATTTTCAGATTCTCACGTTGCCTCATCAACCATATGTTTTTTTCACAAAAACATTACCTTGTGAATTACCTTTATTATGCAACACTTGTTCTCATTGGTCAAGAATATGGACTGTCTGTTCCACATAAGGGATATTCTCTTCCAAATGAACTATCTCTAGGCTCAAAACATGAGATGGATGTGGCATATACTTTCTCAACATTGAAACATGAAAATAAATGTATTCATGGGATAAACATGGAGATAAATCTACTCTTTATGCAACTGATCCAACTTTTTCTAGGATTTCATATGGTCCAATGATCCTTGGACTCAACATTCCTTTCTTACCAAAATGCATCACACTTTTCCATGGAGAAACATTGATAAAGAAATCATCACCTACCTCAAAGGAAAATCCTTTCTCCGTTTATCCGCATAACTTTTCTACCTACTCTTAGTTGTTCTCATGTGCTTATGAATCAACTGAATTTTTTCTGCCATATCTTCTACTAATTATAGTCTATCAGCTTCCTTTCACCTACATCATCCCAAAAATCAATAATTCGTCGCTGATTCCCATATAATGCCTCAAATGGATCCATCTATATACTGTAATGAAAAATGTTATTATATGAAAATTTAACCGAAGAAAGGTGTTGGTCCCAGCTTCCCTAGTAATCCAGTGAAGAAGCATGTAGCATATCATCCATGGTCTGAATTGTTCATTCTGAATTCCAATCTGATTGCAGATGAAAAGAAGTACTATAATTTAATTCAGTACCCAAAGACTTCTGAAGGCCTTTCCAAAAGTTAGAAGTAAACCTGGGATCATGATCATATACAATGGAGAGGGGAACACCGTGAAACCTGAAAATATCTTTAACATAAAACCGAGAACGTTGATCTAGAGGCAACGTATCTCAAATAGGAAGGAAATGAGTAGATTTAGTCAATCTATCAATAATAAACCGGATTGCATTATTACCTGGATATGTCTTTGACAATCCCACAATGAAGTCCATGGATATATTTTTCCATTTCCACTCTGGCACTGTTAATGGCTGAAGCATCCCATTTAGTAACATTCGCTCTACATTAACCTGTAGACAAGTCAAACACTTCATAGTAAAATCATTAATATCCCATTCCATTCAATCTCACCAATAATACTCCTGAACACCTCTATACATCTTAATACTTCTAGGATGAACTGAAAACCGGGAACTATGATCTTCACATAACAACTCATTCATCAATTGTGAATCACAAGGCACACATAACCTTTTCCAAAACCATAAAACACTATCACTATCAATTTTAAATTCAGGTAACATACCCTTCTGAACCAACTCTACCTTTTTCTACAACTCACTGTCTTCCTTCTGTGCATGCTTTATTCTGTCTGATAGAGATTATTTCACTGACACCTGAAACAAAATAGAATAATTTCATGCACTAACAACTTCTATGCCAAATTTCATCAAATAAAAAATCAAAGGATCTCGTTACAAACATAGAATGGTCAATAAAGCAATAAATTTTCGACTCAAAGCATCAACCACTTTATTTTATGTACACATATTTTAATAGTTCATGAAATCATAATCCTTGATTAATTCTAACCATCTCCTTTGTCTCATGTTCAATTATTTATGAGTGAGTATATACATCAAAATTTTGTGATCATTATATATTTCACACTTTACTCCATACGAATGATGCCTCCAAATTTTTAAAACAAAAACAACAGTGGATAATTCCAAATCATGTGTTGGGTAATTTAACTCATACGGTTTAAACTGATGTGAATCATAATAAATTACCTGATCATTCTACATAAAGACACATCCAAGTCCTTTAAATGAAGCATCACTGTAAAAAACAAACTCACCATTTTTGGAAGTTAGTGCTAAAACTATAGAATTCACCAATATACTTTTTCAATTCATGGAATCAATCATCACATTCTTTTTTCCAAACGAACTTAACACCTTTTCGAGTTAACTTAGTCATTAGACTAGATAACCGTGAAAAAAGTTCAACAAACCTAAGGTAATAACCTTACAAACTAAGAAAACTACCGATCTCAGTTATATTTTTGGGTCGTGGGCATTCTTCAACAACTTTTGTTTTAGTAGGATCAATAGTTATGCTATTTTTTGAAACAATGTGACCAGGGAAAGAAATTTGTTGTAACCAAAACTCACACTTGCTGAATTTTACTTATAGTTTCTTTTATTTTATGGTTTTAGAAACAACCCTTAAATGAATTTCATGATCCTCTTCACTTTTAGAATAAACCCAGATATCATCAATTAACAGAACCAAAAACTTATCCAAGAACTCATAGAAAATTCTATTCATAAGATCCATGAATACAACTGGTGCATTGGTTAAACCAAAATGCATAACTAAAAATTCATAATGGCCATATCTAGTAAGAAACTCGGTCTTTGAAGTGTTTTCTTCCTTTACTTTCAACGGATGGTACCCTGACCCCTAGTCAAACATCGAAAAAT
This sequence comes from Viscum album, assembly GCA_963277665.1. Classification (NCBI taxonomy): domain Eukaryota; kingdom Viridiplantae; phylum Streptophyta; class Magnoliopsida; order Santalales; family Viscaceae; genus Viscum; species Viscum album. The sequence continues at coordinate 281,379,790 of OY728153.1, read as the reverse complement.
ACTGAGCTCCCTGGAGCTAATCAAACAAATCATCAATATAAGGCAAAGGATACTTATTCTTAACAGTTATATTATTCAATTATCAATAATCAATGAAATGTCTCATTGAACCATATTTCTTTTTAACAAATATGACAAAAACACCACATGGTGTTGTGCTAGGTCAAATGAAAACTTTATCCAATAGCTCCTGTAATTGCTTCATTAACTCTAAAAGTTCAATTTGAGCCATTTGATCTGGGGGTTTTGAAATTGGCTTAACATAAAGAACTAAGTAAATAGTAAATTCAACATTTTGATCAGGTATAATACATGAAAAAATCATCAGAAAAAACATCAAATTACTCATTTACCACTGGCACATCATTAATCTGATGGGTTCCTTTTTTTCAACAATATGTGCAAGGTAACATTTATTTTCATATTTTACTAGTTTCTCAGCAACCTGATATGTTATCAAAAGTAAGGGTTCATTCTTGTATACAAACTGAAAATATTTTTAAAAATAGACCACATTTTCTTTGTAGTCAATCTTAGCATGATAAACAGAAAGCCAATCCATAACCAAAATAACATCAAACTATACTTGAGGAAAAACAATAAGGTTTTTAGGTAGATTCATTCAGTAGACAATGATAGGAATATTTTTATAATTTCTTTTTGTTTCAACATTTCCTCTAGGTTTTTTACCATATTCTTAGGATTCATATCTTGAGATGGAATTTCCAATTTACTAGAAAACTACTCAAAAATGAACAAATGTATAGAACCTGAATCAAAAAACACATTGGCATAATCTGAACAAAGAGACAGTGTACCTGATACAATTTCATTTGATCTCCCAACATCTACTGAAGTAGTTGAAAATGACTTCACCACTCATTTATGCATGTAGTCTGGCTACTTTCCATCATTTCAGTTCTTCATTGGACACTAATTTTCATAACGACCCATTTCATTTCACTTATAACATTTTACTAATTGTAAATCAGATTTTGTCTTACCTTTACCCTAGTCTTTTTCTAAGAAATTACGAGCCTTATGTCCCATTTTACCACATTGGTAGAATATACCAGAATTCAAAATACATTCCCCTTAATTCTTTTTACCACAATTTTCACAAATTGTAAACTTATGTTTCTTACCATCAGACTTTTTTGAAGATTTTTCCCTTTTTCCTACCACCTTGAAATCTTATTCTATTGTTGGTCAAAGAACACCTGATCATTGAAAACTCCATTTCGACCTTCTCTATACATAGAAAAAGATTTTCATAACTTTTTAACTCACGAGAACTTAAATCCCTTCTATTCTTTCGCATTAATCCTGTGTAAAAATAGTAGATTTTACTATCTAGATCTCGTATGAAATTTGGAGCATACCTTTCCAGTCGAGTAAATTTTGCTTCATAAGCAGCCACTAAGTCATCCTCGTACCTCAATTCCAGGAATTGTTTTATCATCCTAAGATGAACCAACTTAGGAAAATATTTCTCAGGAAACAAACCTTTGAATTCATCCCAATAAATAGCATCAATATCCTCACCATCCCTGACATTTTTCACTATCAACCACCACTAATCATCTTTTCCTTAAAAATGGTAAAGTGGAAGACTAACCTTTTGATGTTCTAAACACCCCATTACATCAAAAATCTTCTCTAGTTCTTTAATCCACCCTTCTATGAGCACAAGGTTAGTTGATCCTATGAAATATGGGGGATGTTGCCTTATGAAATGATCTACTACTGACATGTTCCTCTATTATTGATATGGCTGATCACGTGCATAGATACCACCACCATTTATAGCCTGAGTAAACTATTCCATTACTGAATCACCCTATTTAGTTCCTATTCTGACCATCTCAAGTTTCTAATTTGGAAAGTTTTCTTCCTCCTCATGTCGTCCCAATATAGCTACCCTGTTTCCACTGCGGAAAACCATTCTGAACACAGAAATATCTTAGGCAAAGCAACATGGAAATCTGTAAATGCTATATCATTTCAATATTAACATAAATTAATTTATGGATATTAATTTAACAATACCCTAACTCAAAAAGTTTTCTAAAATCACCTATGATACCAGCTATAAGGACTTGGCCTTAAACATTACATAATCAGGAATTAAATGAATAATTCACATTGCGGATCGTTTCAGGTGTATATTTTTAGAGAATTAGGTCATAAATATTACATTACATATAAAAAATTAAAAGGTAGACACATCTACTCAGTTTCCATTTTTTTCATAAAATAACAACTCTTAAGAAAATGAGTCATGTCTAGTTCCATGATTTAGACAGCATGACATTTCATTGACACCATCCTTGAACCTATTCATCTTTAGGTCCTATGAAAAACATTTTGGAACTTGGGATGAGAATAAAAAGCTCAATAATAGTTATAAAACAATGAAAGAAAACATTTTTTCATCATTACATACATTACATAAGCTCTTTAACATAACTCATGAAATCATAAAATTTATCAATAACACATAGAAATCATAAATCATAATGGTAACTTGTGGCATCCATATCTTACTTATATTATAGCTATCACAGCTACGTAGAGAGCTACCTTTGGAATACCCATCACTATATATTCCCTAAATCTCTTGGGAGAAACATTCACGTTTACATCAGTCATGTTACCCAAGGCATTGGAGAGCTTTCTCGGGCTCACCCACCCATGGTTTATCATAGAACCACCCATATATGTAAATAATTCCTAGGAACCACAACCTATTCATATCACATAAAACAATCATAAAGGAAATATAACATTTCTACATTGCAATCACAATATATCATTTAAATATATTGACATAACAAAACCATTATCAAAACCATTTTCAATTCAAAAATACATAAAGTGTGTATGATATTTATTTTCCTTTTAAAAACATTATGTCTTGTTAAGGAATCCATAGATCAAATAATACTCACGGTGGAAGAAAGGTCATTGTCACCGCTCACATAAAAAAAACATTATTTTTTTCGTGTAGTAAAACACCTTGTAGAAAAATATTCCCTTTAAATGAAATTAAACGTCAATGGTGTTTATACAACGTATAAAATAAATTCATGTATCAAAACAAAATATGCCTCCATGAAAGGATATTGAGACGAAGTCCCTTACCTCGTGTCTGATTTGACTCGTTCATTCTATAATACCCTGAATAATAAACTAAATTTAATTTCTACTAGATTAAGATTCTTTTTAAACTTTATTATTTATTTTATATCACTTATTACCATTTGACAAACATTATGTAATCATTTATCTTAATAACGGTCGTTTGAATGTCTTATCATATCTTAATAACGGCCACTATGAACCATCACTACACAATGAAGCTTGTGATTGAATGTCTTATCATATCTCCACTGAGTGATTAAGTAGACTGACTAAATCTAGGTGAGGCCATACCTCCAGAGCCATATGCCAAATATCTCATGATCTACCCCACTAGAAAAGACTGAACCAAAACGGTGCTCTATGAATTTGCTAAGGATGAAGAAACCCACTACTTTAATATGATGTTAGAGATAATGCGACAAATTCAACCACACAATTTATGAATAATAATTATGATTTTAAAAAAAGGTAAAAATAGTATTAAATTAAAATGATAAATAATAATTAAATTAGTAATAATAATAATAATAAAGAGAGATAATGAATAAATATAAATAAATTTTGTTGATGTATTGTTTTCCATGTTTTCATGTTTAGACATATATCTCAATTAAAAAGGTATAATTATAGTAACATATAAGCCCACATTATATGGGAAAATATCCAAATCCATGTCTAATATTTTCATCATCGTCTTCCTTCGAGACATCATATGTGTTTCAGAATACTAAACTACTTCACCTAAATTTTTTATAGAGATTTATCATGGAAAGAGCATGAATCAGTCAGGAAATCTTATCCATCCCATATAAAACCCATCATATCCCCCAATTAGACAAGTTTTGAGAATAGAATTTCACCAGTTAACATTAAAATGAAGATCATTTTTAAGATGTTGGAGGAACTATGGGTTTCTCACATGGAGAATTTCAATATATTAAAAAAGAATCCTGAGCATTTTTCTATAAATATGAATCTATTTTACTATATTTGAATTATCTCCCAAGTTATTACTCTTTCATTCATAGTTTGTCCATAATCACTTTCAATTTTTTATCACTTTCTTTTCGTTTTTATTTTTTAATGACTCTGATGGTGGTTAATTAATCCCTTTAGTGGATATTCTAAAAATACTCCCCTGATCCCCTAATAATAAATTCTATTTTCCATTTGTTTATAATATTTTGAATATATTTGGATTTTTTTGAAATTCATAGAAAATCTGTGATTTATTATGCATCACATTTTTAATTAATGTTCTCTCTCTCACTACATGGCACATATAGGACACTAATACATTCTTTATTTTTTGAAATCATAATAAGTGGGTTTATTTAATTGTTATTATGCATCTCTGATTAATCGGATAGTATTTTGTGTGGTTTTAGTGACAATTTCATCATTTAAGTTAGAAAAATAAATATTTTAGATATTAATTGATTACTATTTAAATTTATTAAGAGAAAAAACATGACAGTAAAAATATAATAGTGATTTAACAAGGTATGTGTAAGTACACAGACATCATGGAGGTATGTCCTTGTTTAGATTTTGGTGTCAATATCTTGTTTTGGGTTAATTAAATGTCCCTCATAAGTATCAGGGGACTCATGTTTGTTTCAAAATATTAAAGGAATGAAAATCGGACCAAACTGTACAAGGCTCACAGTTTCTGCATGGTTATGTAAACCATGAAGTTTGCCTTAGAAAATCATGAAACCTTAGATAGTGACATTTCACATGGTTGGCACATGGTTTTTCAAACTGTGAAACCAATATAGGTAATTGTGAAAACCAACTCTCCTCATATAGTATCTTGGAAATAGTTTGGAAACCTATATGGGTAAATCATTCTCACATTTAAAAGTTGTAAAAATTACAAAATTAAAATTAAAAAATTTTATATCTTAACCAGGTTTTGTCTCATAATTTCATCCCTTGAATCCTAGTGACAAAAAATAACCCTCAAGGGATTCCATTGGTGATTCTCCTTCATATATAGTCCATTTAGAGTTTCATCAGTTCTGGATCAAAGCTTTTCTTAAGTCTAATATCATCATTTCTTCTGGATTTGGGTTTGTATGTTCGGTGACCATCTTCTGAATCCCTAAAATGATTCATTTTCATTAGAATATATGTTGAGGATTAAATGTATATTTCAATATAGATATAAGTACACTTTGAGTGGTTCTATCATAAAAGGATTCATGGTAGGTGGTCTACAAGTTATATCCCAGAATTTCACTGTAGGTTTGTGTATGTTCGGTTTCTTTATTCATTTTATCTTGTTGAGATTTTGATGCCATTAGTGATATTTGGTAAAATGGGTGTTTGAATTATGAATAGAAATGCCCATGGTCATCATGGGATGAATCAAGGATGATTTGAGAAATTTATCGCCACCTATGGGGTGTACCAATATTACTGAAACTAGAAATTGGTTAAGTGTAAGGCCATTGTGTGATAATGTAGATACCTAGTTGAGTACATTAATATGTGTAACAGAAGTGAAAATGGAATATTTGTAGTGTATATATATTTCATAATAGCTTAAGGGGTTGTTCAGCATGGAACCTAAATGGGTTAATTATGTTAATTGAGATCATGAAATGTGGTTTATGAATTATGTTAGAAATGCCTATGAGTGTTATTGCATATGAAATGGTGAATATGTTATATTGGAAATGGTTTGTAAAATTAGAAATAAGTTAAATGTAATTTGATAAGGGAATTTATGAATATGGGTAATGGGTTGATATAGGTGAATTATTGAAGATTCTTAGTTAGTTAGGGATGAGAATGGGAATTCTGCTATATGGGATATGTAATATAAATAACAGATGCATAAATTTTTTGTGGTATAATATTAATTCCCATATTGATTGTTATGGATTATGATTTTTTTATGTATTGATTGTGTTTGGTTGTGATATGGTTTGTTTGTGGTGAATTGATGAATAAGCATGTGAAAATGGCTTGAGGTCTGGGATAAAGGATATAGGGTCATCCAACTATTCGAGTTAGACTGTGGTTCTAAACACCACCCACAATGCATGGGTTTGGGAAGGGGATAGAGCTCTATTCAATTAACGATTTCATTCCCGATGCACTGAATCTTCGAGGTGATGAAATTATGATGTTGTGATGCATAATCCCAAGTGAGATAGGGACTTCACTTATTCTTTTATGCATAATTATAAATACCATGAACCTTTTTGTGAATGATGTAAATTCCTAACCCATGGATTACATGTTGATATTGAACTATATAATTAAGAAGATACAAATAAAAAATTTATCCCTATTGTTATTAATTGTTAATTAAATATTGTTAACTAGTAGCCTACAAACTATCCTTTATTTACATGTCATTGATTTATTACTTGCATGAACTATCTGTTTGGATGGGATATTTTGTAGAAACTATTGGTGGTGTCCTACTGATCTGTACTCACACCCTGCTCGGGCTGTCGTAGGGTACCCAAGTAGATTTCAAGCTTGCAAGATGGGATAATGAAAAGAAACCAGATATTGGGTATTAATTTGGGATATACAGGTACATGGATGAGGATTTGGGCTTGAAGTAAGGTCCATTTTGGTGATTTTTATATTTTTCAATATTTTGGGTTTTATTCACCTAACACTATAGCGTGACATTAAATATTTATTGTTGGTTGTGGTTTGTACCAGTTTCTGGAGATGGTTATTTATGCACTTTAATTGGTCATTCTATGTTGTTTTTTTATATTCTATTTATTATTTTCTTTTTAGTACACTAGAAAATATTATATATTATCTATATATTACTTTTATACCCTCACTTATATTCAAAAACCTCTAGCATGTAGGGAGTCACACTTGAGGTCTTGTGGTGAACTAGATTGGAGCATTGGTTTAGTGGCTCCTGGGTCAGGGATGTTACAATGTGGTATCAGAGGAGGTTTTTTTTCGATGTACTATTTTGTGAAGGTAGATAAGAGGTTATGAAAGTGTCAAACCATGGTAATGAGCTTGTGCCTGGGAGTAGCTAAACCATGTACAAGGGATAACCCAAGTCACCCTTGGAGGTAATTAATGTTCTTGTTGTGCATTGTTACATTTGATGGTATTTCACAATTTGGTGATTCACTTCTTATGTGGTGTGATAGTTTTATGATAATTTTATCATGGTAATAAGGACATAAGGTTATGAATTCTCTGATCATTCTAGGCACCTAAGTGTATAAGTGAGATGCATTATCATACTCACACACATGGGATAAGTTTTTGGGGGCATAAAGGGGAGGATTCATTTGATTTTCTTGAAACTGATGAAAATTGTGTGTATTGAGATAACACAAATTGGTAAAAGGGGAAGTAAATTGTTAAATAATGAATAAATAATTTTTCTCATTAAGGGGTTATAAGTGGATTAAAATTTTTTTGAAGTGAATTTTGATATGGGAATAGTTTTGAAATGGTGTAGAAGGTACATCTTGTAATAGTGTGAGTTAGTTACCCTGTGAAAACCATGGTCCTAGATAGAGATGGTTTATGGTGGTATTTTGGGTATGATATGGTCCATTTGGATAGTGTATGTGAAATGGTTTATTTATGTCTAGTGGTGAACCTTCCTTCACTTTTTATGTAAGCTTTATGGTTTTTCTTCTAAAGCCCATGTTTGGCACTATAGAGAAATTCCACCATGAAGATGTGTTCCTATTGGGTGATAAGAGGATTTTTCAAGAATGATCGAACAGTAATAGATAAATAAGATCTAGTGGTTCAAGATAATATGTAATAAATGTTCCATGATAACTTTTTACATTTTATATAGATGATGTAATAGGACTTGGGGTAGGTTGCACCGAGTATATTCGAGATGACAGGGGAGTTTCAATTGGATCACCACCCAATAATTAACAGGGAAGGTGGGACAGAGCTAGATGAGTTATTTTTAGAGTATATAAAAAGGATTCTTGATCATCTGGAGACTCCTTCTGGGAAGTAAGTCAAGTTAGCGACATATATTTTGTTCGGTTAGGCAAAGCGTTGGATGGACATCATGGTCAACACAGAGCAGACTGAAGGAATGGTATGGAAATATTTTTACGAAAAGATTCTAGAGAACTACAACCTCAGGTTCATGAATTTGGAGAAGACTGTATATTTTATGAGTTTGACCTAGGGGGTTATGTCAAGTATCTATTATGCTAGTCGATTCACTAACATGGGCCTCATTTTTCTGACGTTGGAAGAGGACGAGGCGACTATGAAGAATTTCATCCAGGATAGGATTAAGCACAACATTAGGTCCTAAGTGAATATCTTCAATCTAAATAGGATTACAGATGTAGTGGACTAAGCCATTATCTTAGAGGGGAACCTAAAGGGATATTCATGTGGTGGAATTACGATGCTAGCTGGGTAGAAAAGTGGTGCAATGTTTGAGGGAAGAAAGCATCATTTTGGGAATTTCTAAAAGGTAAAAAGTATATATAGTAGTCTTAAGAGAGAGATAGTACTTCAGAGTGATGATCAGGTATTCTATTACCAGTGTGGCATGTCGGGACACATAGAGGGTTAGGGTCCTCGACCACCTTTTGAGTGTCGGTTGTGTGGTTAGTTTTTTTATATACCAAGGTTCATTAAGAATCCTCATCAGCTGGGCATAAATAGAGGTCATAAGAAGATTCCGAGTTTAGGAAGGGCATCAGTCACCCCATATCTAGATGGTAGCTGGATCTTCAAGGGTTGTACCATTAGGGGTGGTTGACATGGAATTCCATGAGAGACTATCCATACCACCAGGGAAGTGCATTGTATGGTACTCAAGATAGAATACATGGTTGAGGGGGAGTTCATCTTCCTATAGTTCAGTCTACACAATGAGGTAGAAATCCAAGACAATATACCCTTATAGGTATGATTCTTGTATCTTCTAAACTTTCTAACATTATTTTATTTCTTCATGGTTTGTAGTTGTGTTGGGGATAACTGTGGGATGTACGAGTGGGGTTATGTCAATTGATTATCTGTTCTATGTGTGGGTTGAATATTTCACATAATTTAATGTTTGTGCTATTTAGATTGGTGAATATCATTTTCTTTTGATCCAGTTATAACCTGAGATGTCTGGTTTTGACCTGGATTTGGGTATGGACTGGATGGTGTTGTATCAATTCCATATCTATTTTTACCAATATTGAGTAACATTTATGTCACTCAACTGAGAAACTTATGTCCATCGTGGTGATTGGGATGTTCTAGGAGGATAGGTAGGGCCAATTTTCTAGAAATTGGGGGAACTAATAGCCTAAGATGGTTGTATTATGTTAGATGAAGGAGAAATGGAGAAAACAGTCTTCCCTCCAAGTGTGGATCAATTTTAGGATTTGTTTCTTGAGTACTTCTCAGTGGTACCACCTAAAGGATATGTTGAGTTTACGATCATGTTACTTCTAAGCTAAAACCCAATTTCCATTCCACCATATCGAATGGCATCAGAGGAACTCTATGAAATTAAGGTTCAATTGGAAGATTTGGATAGAAAGGGGTGCATCATTCCTAATATGTCACCTTGGGGATCTTTGGTATTGTTTTCTATGAAGAGAGATAGATCATTGAGGTTATGTGTTGACTATATAATGTTGAATTAGTCGATCGTTATGAATTCGTACCCACATCCTTGAATCGATGACCTCTTTGACCAACTAAATAATTCTTCAGTGTTCTCCAGTATCGAGTTGAGATTGGGATACCATCAGTTGAGAGTGAGACCTTCTGAAGTACCATAGACATCATTCTGAAGGAGTATCCGGTTATATGTTTTTGTTGTGATGGAGTTCAGGTAGAATAATGAATTTACTATGTTCATGTCTTTAATGAAAAAAATATTTCAACCATACTTGGATCATTTCATAACCATCTTCGATGATTAAATCATAGTGTACTCGAAAACACGTGAAGATCATGCCAAACATTTTATCATCATCCTGAGTACACTAAGAGGGAATATTATTTATTCTAATATATAAAGTTTTTAGTTCTATATTGATGAGTGAAATTTAGTAGGACACATCATTTTTGACTCTACTGTGTTGTTGGATCTAGAGAATGTGTATGTTGTGGTGTCTTGGGAGCAACCAATAATTTTTTGAAGTTCGATTTTTTTTAATCAATAGGTTATTAATAACGGTTAATAAGGGTTTTCTTAAGATTAGCAGTTCCACTCTCATGATTAACCAAGAAGGGAGTTATTTTTGTTTGGTTAGAGGAATAAGGAGTTATTTTCAATAGTTGATGAAGCAGTTGTCTACTGCAGAAAAATTGATCTTACCCGAACCAAGTAAGTGGGGAACCTTGTTATGTTATGCTTATGATGTTGGAATTTGGGTAGTGTTGATGTAGCATGATCAAGTTGTAGAATATGGGTCAATAATGTTGAGGCCTCATGAAATAAATTTCCCTACTCATGATCTTGATTTCGTCATTGTAGTTTTTGTCTTAAAGTATTGGAGGCATTACTTGTTGGGAGAGAGATTTTGTTGTATACTTATCAACTAAGTATTAAGTATATCATCTGTCATTGGAATTTGAATATGTGACCGTGAATGTGGGTCGATTACCTATAATACTTCGACAGTAAGTTGTTTTACACACTAGTAAAAGGTAATAGTTTTGTAGATTCTTTGAGAAGAATTACTCAGAATTAGATGGTTCTAGAATCCAACTCTGAGTGGGGAAATGATTTCCTTTTCACTAAGATGCACCTAAATTTGAATTATTTGAATGGTAAAATGAATCTTACTTTTAAATATGTTGTTTATTTAATTTTTATTTGGGTCAAGGAGAGTTACATATTGGACCAAAGTGTTTGGATATAAAGGAAAGTCTTAAAGGTGGGGAGTCACAATCAAGTAGGGATGTTGGTGATGTTTTGATTGTTAGTGTTTGTGGTCATTTGGTTCTTCTATTTTGTATGAAGGAATAGTTTATGTTCGAGTTCCATGAATTGAATTGGGTAGTGCATATCAGTTTAAAAAAGATTTATTGTGATATTTTTAGGTAGTATTGGAGGCTTGGAATGAAGAAAGAGGTTTTAGGTTTTTGTGGAATAATTCCTTACCTGCCAGCAGGTGAAGGCCGAGCATTAGAACCTAGGTGGTTTGTCAGAGTCATTTCCCATTCTATAGTGGAAGTGGGATAACATAAAGATGGATATCATATTGGTTCGTCTGAGTACACCTTAAAATAATGATTTAGTTTTGGTAGTTGTGGATCTGTTGACTATGGTGGCACATTTCATTCAAATCCAAGAGACATACACAGTTGATCAGTTGTGTGTATTTTTTGTTTGATAGATGGTATGGTTTCATGGAGTGATAATAACTATAGTTTCATATTGTCAATCATGTTTCACATCGCACTCCAGGTAGGTATTACAGAAGTCACATGGTACCCAGGTGATTTTGAGTAAATCTTAACACCCATATAAGAATGAGTAATTAGATTATACAATTCATGTATTGGATGGAATGTTGATAGTTTGTGTCCTAGATTTTGGTGTTTCATGGGGAAATAAGTTATCATATATCGAGTTTTCCAAAAATAACAGTTTTAGGCTACGATTACGATTACACATTTTTGGGATCTCTATGGGAGAATGTGTAGATATCTATTGTGTTGGTTAGAATTTGGGGAGTTTTAGTTTTTGGGACAACGTCTTGTGTAGGAGACATCTGAAATTTTTTGATTGGTTCCAAAGTGCATGACAATGGCTCAGAGTGGAAAAAATTTATATGTAGATCAGTGTCATTGACCTCTTTAGTTTATAGTGGGAGATAGTGTGTTTCTTCAAGTTTCACTAAGGTTGGGTCCCTATCAAATTCAAAAATAGGGAAAGTTAGCACCCATGTATGTGGGGACATTTGAGATTATGGAGAGGATTAGAATAGTGGCTTACCAACTGGCTCTTCCACAATGGTATTACAGAATACATTTTGTTTTTATTGTGTCCCAACAATGGTAATATCACTATGATCCATCTCATGTGAAAAATGTTGAGGATGTAGAGCTTGATGATGATACGTCCATTATAGAGAATCCGATTTGTATCAAGGATCATAGGGAGAAGGCCTAACATGGAAATACATAGCCCTTATTTTGAGGTTTATAGAAGAAAAGAAGCATTTATGAAAAAATTGGGGAGAGATAATTATATATGATGGTGTAGTGGAATGTACCCCTTCCTTTAGAAACACAATAATGATCGGGAAGAGCGATGCGAGGATGATCCATTAGAAGGTTTGGAGATTGTAAGATCCTAGAATTATGAGAGGTATGTCATTGTTTAAAATTTTGGTCTCAAAATCTATTTCTTATTAATGAAATGTTCCCCGAAAGTATGAGGGGTATTGGGGGTGGTTCGAGGTTCAGAACATGAAAGAAAGGGAAACCGAGCCAAAATGTGCAAGACGCATTGTTGGCACACGGTTAATTAAACAATGAAGCCTACCTAGGAAGATCATGCAACCATGGATAGTGGTATATCACACGGCCATCGCACGGTTTATAAAACCATGAAACCTACATAGGTAACTATTCGAATCATCTACCCTTGAACTGTGGAATGCCCATGATTTGTGCTAGGTTTGGAAAACTATACAGGTAAATCGTGTGCCCCTGTAAATTTTGGGAAAATTATAAACTTACCATTACGATATTTTATGTCTTCACCGAATTTTCTCCACAAATTTTCTCCCTGAAACCATATTGAAGAACATAATCACTCAAGGGATTCCAAGAGTGATTATCCTATATATTTAGGCTATTTAGATCACTATTAGTTGTGTATAGAAGCTCTAATTGAGCCTAATCGTCTCTATTAATCTCTTTTTTTAATTATGGTTTGTATAATGGGATATATTTGTATGAATCTCTAAAAACATTATATTCAGGTGGAATGTTGGTTGAGGCTTAAAGAGGTGTTTTAATCCATATCTAAGTCCACTTTTAGGGCTATGTGTGTCAATGGATTCAAGGTTCATGGTTTATAAGTTATATTCCAGATTTTTTTGTAGGTTTTTATATATTTGGTTTTGTATTTGGTTATCTATTTTTGTGATTTTGATTCCTTTGGTTTGATTTGTAAAATGGGTTTTAAATGGTGTATATAAACCCTCATGGTCCCCATGGGATTCATTGAGGATGATTTGATCGAATTAGGGCCACCCATAGGGTTTGATGATATTTATGGACCTAGAAATTGGTTAAGTAAGTGCATGGTAATTGTGTGATAATGTAGATCCCTTGTTTATTATGTTGATATTTTTAATGGAATTAAAAATAGAATATTGGTAGTGTTTCTAGATTTAGTAATTTCATAAGGGGTTTTTTGGAATGTGATGGAAATTGGTTCATTAGGTTAATTGAGATCATGGCATGTTGTTTATGAGCTATGATTGAAATTCCTAATAGAGTTAGTGTATATGAAATAGTGAATATGTTAAATTGGTAAGGGTATGTGAAATGAGAAATATGTTAAATTGGATTTCATAAGGGAATTGATGAATATGTGAAATGGGTTGATATATGGGAAATATTAATTATTCTTAGTGAGCTAGGCATGATAATTGTAATTGGGATACATGGGCTATGTAATGTAAATGAAAAATGGGTTAATGTGTTGTAGTATTAATTCCAATGTTGATTTTTATGGATTATGGTTTTAAAATGTTTTGGTTGTGTTTGGTTGTGATATGTTTTGTGTGTGGTGATTGATGAATTAGTATGTGAACATGGATTGAGGTGTGGGATAAAGGACTTAGTATCCTTCCACGGATCGAGATAAACTGATTCTCTAAACTCCACCCACAATGTACGGTTTAGGGAAGGGGCTAAAGATCTATTCCCATAATAGTTTCATTCCACCAAGACATATGGTTCGAGGTGACGAAATTGTGATGTTGTGATGTATTATCCTTAGTGATATAGGTAATTGACTTATTATCGTATGTATAATGATAAATTCCATGAACTTATGTGTGAATGATGTAAATTCCTAACCCATGGATTACATGTTGATGATGAACTGGGTTTTGAAGAAGATAAAAGTAATAAATTTTGCACTATTTTTAGTAATATTTATGTAAGAATTTTTAAATAGTGGCCCCCTAAACTACAATTTATTTACATGAAATTTTTTTTATTACATTCATAAAATATCTGTTTAGACTGGATATTTTGTAGACACCATTAGTAGTGGCCTACGGATTTGTACTCACACCCTGCTCAGACTGTTGTTGGGTGCCCATGTAGATTTCATACATGCATGTTAAGATAACGCCATGGTCCTAGATCTTGGGTGTTAAGTTGGTATTGATAGGTTCATGGGTGAGTTTATTTCCTTAGAGTCAATACCATTTTATGGATTCTATTTTTTGACTTTATTTTCGGTTTTTTCACCTAGAACTATAGTATGACATGACATATTTACAATTGGTTGTGGTTTGTACCCAATTTTGATAGATGGTTGTCTATGCATGTTCAATGGTCATTCTATATTATTTCACTTATTTATTTATTTTATGATGTAAATTACTCTGATAAAGAGGGTATAGTCTCCCCACAAGACTTTTATTCCCTCACTCCTAGTCGGCACTCTTTAGTGTATGGGAAGGCATGCTTGAGGTCATGTGACAACCCGGCTTAGGGCACTAATTTAGGGGATCTCGAGTCAAGGATGTTACAATTAGTGAAGTGGTATCTAAAGATAGGATACTTTTTTAATATTGATTTCAAAACTAACCAAAACCAATCATCCATTTTTGTTTCAAAAATTGAATCCTCAAAACTAAAGTAGTACAACCGCAAGGATTTTTCCTCTCTAGAGGAAAAGATGTGTCCAACTAATACTACATTTTAATCGTGTACAAAACAATTCCCGAACACCTCGCGACAGGTGCCTCAATAGACCTACCACAATTACTGGGGAATTTGATGGTTTTTTAATATTTTTTAAATGTATCCAACCAATTATCAGATAAAACTAAGCTCAACTCATTGGTTTGGATATAGTGGTTGAGTGAAAAATTATGTTCAGACTATGAACTTAGAGAATCATATAAATAGTGGAAAGGGAGTGTGTTATTATCCCATTTACGGAATTCTCATCACCTTATTATCCTTTCACCAAAATAACATCAATAAAAAAACATGGATGATAATAAGATTCAACTTATTAAAAGATTCAGAGAATTTTTTGCACCTAAAGTTTATAACATCAATTGAGAGTTACCAATGATGAATTAGTACGATTATGAGTTTGAAAGTAGAATAAAAATTTCCCTTCCTAGTTTTTATGGATGGTTAAGAGAAAACCCCAATATACTACTATTATCATTGGTAAAATTATTCAATTATTTAAACCATAGTAGATCCATCGATACTTAGATAATCTTAAAGGTGCTGAGTCAATAAGGTTTCCTTATTAATTTTCCATTCCTTCATGTTTGGGGAGATTGTTGAGTAAATAAGGTTTCCTTATGACTTTTCCATTCTGTCATGTTTGGGAATATTGTTGAGTCAATAAGGTTTCCTTATTAATCTACCATTCCATCATGTTTTGAAAATCACAAACACCTTATCTTAAGGAAAATTTCATTTACCCTATGCTTTACTTTCATAAGAAAATTTTCCTTCCTCGAGGAAATTTATCCTTACCATATTTTTCATTGTTCATATTTTTTTATAAATAGAAAACTCTGTTTCATATCTAAAACCTCATACTCATATAAATACTTAGATATAGAACATTCAATTTTTAGGATCCAAATTCAGGTTTTGAATTCTCTGAATTCATGTTTGGAACTTTGTAAGTCTAAAATCCGAACTTTGTATGTTCAGACTCTGAATTATAATGAATTCAGACTACGAACTTACTAAGATCATACTCTGAATTCTAATGAATTCCGACTCCAAACTTTTTAAGTTCAGAATCCGATTTCTGATGAATTTAGACTCTAAACTTTGTATGATCAGACTCCAAATTCTTATGCATTCAGACTCCAAACTTTGTATGTTTAGACTCTGAATTCTACTGAATTTAGATTCCGAATTTTCATGTAAATTCATAACCCTGAATTCTATAGAATTCAGGTTAGAATCTATTTGGAAAATAGAATCCAAACATTTACATATTATAAACACCTGATGGTTTTTGGTTAGACTCTAATCTTTTATTTTACATACTTTCCGAAAAATGAATTTGGTCAAGCAACCATATTTTTTCTTACTCATGTTTTGGTCGTAAAATGATGTCATGAATTCAGTTACTAACTAACCGTTGTTTGAGTGACACGGTTATAGATCCCTCTAAAATTCATGAAAAATATGACTGTTGGAGGAGGGAGTCAACTGTTGAAGTTGTACCTATAAATTTGATCTCATTTGAACATGATCCACGTAGTTCTATGATTATTAAGATTATATGATTTTGAAGTGATTTCAAGAGAGAGAGACTCTTTCAACTCTCAGTGCTTCAAGCAGATGTTGTGAAAAACTTGTTAGGGTGTGAAAAACTTGTTTAAACTTGCTTCGTGATGACTCTAATCGTGTTGATCACGGGCTTCCGGGTTTCAAAGACATAGGTTCCAATTTACTTCTAAATTTAGGTCTTGTAGGGATAGCAAGACAGATACCAATCTTCAGATTGGGGGATTACCTAGGTTTATGTAATATATACTTTCTTGAAAGTATAAATCAAGAGACCTTTATCCATGTTTGTTGGATACCCTACTATTTGTGTTAAAATATTTCTATACTTGTTACTTGTACTATTTCATGTTCGTTTTTCACTGTATTTTGGTTGTTGAGGAATGATTAACTATCTTAAACTTTATTACAATTGTACTCTGATTAAATAAGGTTCTATATGCTTTAAGTTAGAATCCTTGTTGTTGTAAACTTTTGTTAAGTTTCATTTTTGGAATCACATTTTAAAAATCAAGAATGTTTGTAGAACTTAAAAGTGTTGTGAATTTTGTTTGTACAAAATTTCCTTAATGAATTTTTAAAATATACAATTCACCCCCCCCCCCCCTCCTCTTATATATTAAACATCTACATTATCATATTGATACTAAAGTCAGTATCATATCGATCCTACAATTGGTATCAGAGGAAGGTCTCTGGAATACTTATATTCACATATAAGTTTTCTTGATCAAGTTTTTCATTGTTCTATATTTTCCTTGTTTAGGGGATTTTTATCCTTGTTTAAAAACTTTTATTACGGTCAAGTTTGTGTGGAATGATTTTCATTAAGATGGCAGGAAAAAACATTGGATATATTGACAACTTAAATCCAACTAGACCACCTCTGTTTGATGGAATGATTATTAATATCAAAGAGATCGTATGACTATTTTTTTTATTAACACTAGAGTGGAAAACATTGTTGTACTTATTTGACATTATAAGATTCTTGATAAGGAAGTCAGAAATTTTACTAATCAAGAGAAGTCAGAATATCAACTTAACTATAAGGTATACAATACTTTGTTGTGTTCTATGACTATGAATATATATAGCCAGATTTCTTCTTGTGAAGCAGCTAATTTTATAGGGAAGAAGCTTGAAGTCACACATTTTGGTACTTCCAATGTTATTGAAACCAGAATAGATATGCTTAGAGCTGAGTACCATGGTTTTTTCTCTCTTTATAGAGAACCTATATGTAAGGTACAAAAGAGATTTATGACTATTGTCAACACCTTATAATCCATGGGATAAAATGTTTTGGATGATGAGACACTTGTAGAAAATATTATTGACATCATGCCAAATGAGTGGGAATCCAAGAGAACAGCTATAGGTGAGAATAGGAAAGTCACGCAGATTTCCTTAGATTAACATTTTGGAACTATTCATCAACAGGAGACTAGAATGAAGGGAGATGCTAATAATGTTAAGAAGAAAAATGGGAATGGAGGAGTTTCTTTTACAGCTACTTCAAACATATGTAATCCAAATCTCCAGAAAGAGTTACTAGATCAAAGTCAAAGAATGTTACTATTTAGTCAGAATCTAGTGATATAGAAAAATTTGAGAATGAGTTACCTAATATTTCTCAGAGAATGAACAAGATTGTAGCCCAGAAGAACTATAAAAATAAGTATAAGAATAGAGACTACAAATAAAAGAAATATGGGGAAGTTACTTACTATGAATGCAGAAGAACAGGTCATATCATACTTGATTTCCCTCTTCTGAAAAAGAAGGATAAGAAGGAATGGAATTAAGAATGAAACAAGAAGAAGATCTATCATTCTATGCACAAGAAAATTCTTAAAGAAAAAAACACTTGGAGTTATAGTTGTGGAGACTCTTCTGATAGTTAATCTTCTTGAATATGAATCATCAGTATAGAAAAATATCAGATACATTGCTACTACTTATTTCCCAAATACATGTCTTATGGACAAGGTACGCTCTGCCGAGGGTTTAATGAATTTATCTCTTGACAGAATTATTTTTTTTTAAAGATATTACTTCTAATGAAGACACTTCATCTTCAAATAATGAAGAAATACCTTCTTATGAATATGTATCTAGATTTTCCAAGTTGTTAGAAGAAAAAAATTATAATATTTTCAAGAAACTAGAAAAAGAAAATAATAGATAATAATTTCTTACAAAATAGATTTCAGACATCACTAGAGATCTTGAAGATAAGGATGAGATCATAGAAAAACATTCTATAGACCATAAGGATGTAAATTCTTAAAATGGAAAACTTTTATAAGATCTTAATAATTATATTTAAAAAATAAGCATTTTTGTGGAAAAATATAACTCTAAGGAAATAATTCATGAGGATAGTAATTTAGTCATAAGACTAAAATCCTAAATATATTCTCTTAAGAAACCTTTTTCCAATTTTACTTCAAGTGGAGAAAATTTTAACAAGATGTATTCTCAAATCGAACCTCAAGGAAATACTTCTGGAGTAGGTTATACTCATAGAAAACCTATTTTTAAAAACAATTATTTTAATCCATCCAGAGCACATTTTATTACGAAATGTCAAAGTGGTGGGAATTGGAAGAAAAATTGTTCTTTAAATGATGTTCAACCCCTTGGTTTTCATAAATCATATTTTTCTAAACAAATTTCGATACCCAAAATTTTATTGTCTAACAATTTCGGATCCAAGAAAATTTGGATTTCGAAAGTCTAACTCTCTTGTTTTCGAGAAAATAAAGATAGTACCAACAACAATACATGGTACATGGATAGTGGATGTTCCCAGCATATAAATGGTAACAAAAAAATCTTTGAAAAGATTATCAAGACGAAAGGAGGAAAAGTAAATTTCAGAGACAATGCTAAGGGAGAAATTTTTGGTATATGTAACATTGTTCTTCTTAGAAAACCCTTGATTTCAAATGTTTTATTTGTTAAGGGTCTTAAGCATAACCTCATTATCATAAGTCAATTATGTGATGAAGTTTACCCTGTGAATTTTATGAATTTCATTTAATGGAAGTGAAAATAATTTTTTTCTGCTTAAAGGGAACCATGGATCTATTACTCTTTTAAACATATGGAAATGTTATTATTTTAAAAAGATTTTTGGATGCTGATTTTGGTGGATGTAGAATGGATAGAAAATTTACATCAAGAACATTCCATTTTTTAAGAGATTCATTAGTTTCTTGGTCATGCAAAAAGAAACACTCAGTAGCACTTTCCACTGATGAAGATGAATATGTTGTAGCTGAATGTTATTGTGATCAAGTGTTGTGAATGCAACACACACTCACAAACTATGGTATGAGTTTTTCCAAAACACAAATTTTGTGTGATAATACCAGTTCCTTTACATTAAAAAAACTCCTCACATCACACTCATGTAAAAGACATTGATATTAGGACACACTTTCTTAGGTATCACTCACAAAAAGGGGATGTCATTCTTTAATTTATCAGAACACAAGATCAACTTGCTGATATTTTTAAAAAATCTTTACCCCCTGATAGATTTGAATACATTATACAGATGTTAGGAATAATAATCGTAAGGTAATCTTCCATGTTTAATTTCTGTTGAAACCAATCTTCTTATAGTAAGAAACACCTTTTCATAGAGGGGGGTACATTTGTTTTATAGTCTAAAAAATTTTCGTAGCCTAAATTTTTTTCGTAGTCTAAAAGTTTTTCGTAATATAAAATTTTTCGTAGTCTAAAATATTTTTTTGTAATCTAAATTTTTTTTCATAGTCCAATTTTTATTTCAATATTTTTTTACATAAAATTTTCATAATGATAATTTTGGAACATAAAATTTTTGTAATGAATATTTTTGTACTTAAAATTTTTGTAATGAAGATTTTAGTACTTAATTTTTTTCTTAATGATGTTTTTCGTAATAAAAATTTCGTAGTCAAAATTTTCATAATCAAAATATTCAGAATATAAAGTTCTTCAAGAAGAATTTTTCCTTTACAAATAATCTTCCTAGAAATATGAAAGTTATGTTTTCCTATCTTAAATTTTCATGATCATATTTTATTTGTTTGTATTTAATCTATTTTAAAATTCTCAGATTCACTTTTTCCTTAAATCTGATTTTTTTTTATCAAAATATCGGATTCTACCAAAATTTTCTTCCAACTATCATTGCAACCGTCAGATCTGATGACAAGTTTTCTCATGCTTTGGATTGGGTACGAAATTTGAACCATCAAATCACTTTAATATATAATGGAACCCCTGATGGTCGTCCCACATCGAAACTCAAGCTCGTGCATGCTAAATCTCTTCCCTTCTACAAAATCCTGTTCCAAATTTTCAAGCTTTCCTCAACTCCGAATGTCTGTCAAAGTTTCTTCCCAGAAAGACATGTTAACTATCAAGCCAATGTCTAAATGGAATATTTATAGAGAAAGGTTGGTACATCCAAAATTATTCACTAAGTATGATTCTATCATCTCATAAAATATCAAGATTAATGGATGGGAGAGTATTTGTGTGTCGAAACTAGGAGCTCATGATCTAGTTTATCCAGAATTGTTATTTGAATTCTATGAGTTAGCAATATTTTTCGAGGAAGAAGGAAAAGATAAATTCTCTTTCAAGAGCTATGGAAAAAATTATTCTCTTTCTTAAACCAAGGAAGCCAATTTGACTGGAGTTTCTTATTAAGTAGAAGATGAGTTTTTTTCTCATAAGATTTGAGATGTTCAAGGAAGCTTTGTTAAGGTAAAGGTTATGGATTAACTCGGTCATTCATATGTAAAGACTCTAAATATTGTTCACATATCTAAAAATTATCGGATTTTGGAATTATTGTTGCAAGGATTTATCATTTCGAGAAAAGGGGACAAAGATACTTTGAAGAAGAGTGATATGTATATCCTGGATTTCTTAGTGTATCTAAGAAAGAATAACTTGGTTAAGAATATTCTGATTAAAATTGAGAATATAATGAATGGAAATCTGAAGGCTCAGATTATCATATATCCAGCCATTCTCTCAAAGATGATAGTTCGGTGTTTAGAGTCCTTCAAAATCCCTTTTAGTTCTATGAAAATAAATTGCAAAGTCATGATGGTATGTAATGACACTCTGATAAGGATGAATGTTGGATTTTCTAAAGAATCCTAATAATTATATGAGTTACCTAAGGATGAGGCAAGAATCCATTTTGAAGAAAAAAGAGACCGCTGAGACCTCTAAGAAAGGAGGAAGGAAGAGGAAGCTTAAGGAAGTAGAAGAGAACCAAAAAATCCCAAAGGCCAAGGAATCCCAATCTGCACCACCAAAGCCTAAGAAGAAGAAAAAATCCAGATGAGGTTGTAGCTAAGTGGAGAGAAGATAAGAAAAATTTGAAGGAAGGAGATCCTATGTTTGTCTTGGATCCTAATAAAGAAAAATATTTAAAAGAAAAGGCTACTGATGAGCTGGAAAAGAAAGAAAAATAAAAGAAACAAAAGAAGAAGATGAATGAAGTAGAGATTGTGCAATCTCTTCTAAAGGATACTAAGAAAGCCTCCGAAAACATTCTGGTACCACAATCCTTCTTAGTGGAAGCTTTAACTAAGACTTCAGGAAAGAAATATGTGACTTCAGAAAAATACCAAGTGAATGATTTTCATGAAAAAGTAGTAGAATAAGTAGAATAAGAAGAAGAAAGAGTTGGTAGTGGTTATACTAAAGATCTAATAAGGCAAGTTGACTAATTTCATGAAAATGAGAGCCCTTCAATAAAATTATCAATCTAAACCTCTCAAGTTGAATCATAAAAGCTTTATACTCCTAAAAAGGATGAAGTGAAGGATTAAGACAAAGTAAATATGTTTTCTGAAGAAGAAATAATCAATAAATATTTTATTCATCCATAAGATGCTGAAGCAGGAGTAGAGAAGGAGGAGGTAGAGGATGATAAAATCGTTCAGTTATCTGATAGCGAGCATGAATCACCTGACCAAGAATAACCTATTTTGATGGCAGATAAAAGAAAACAGGTGGTAGTTGATACACCGACCAAGGTTGTTATTATGAATTAGGATGCTGGAGGATCTTCAAATAGGAAATCTGTTGAGATAGAAAAAAAATCATCACCAAGAAAAGTTTCTGATTTGGAATCACCCTCTATGGAAATGATTTCATGGTTCATTCTTGGAAGAAGCTTGATGGAACCATACCAATATTTCCCATTATAGATTCCAGATGCCAGATACTTCAATAGTCCTTAAATTAGAGATCAACCTCAGTATACATGGTGATGGATAAGTGTGTTAAGTTTTAGGAAAACTTCAATACTTTATTCATAAATTATGAAGCTCACAAAAGATCTTGCATGAAAATGACCAGTTGGTCTAAGAAAAACATAGAATATATGAGAATTCTTGATGATTTCAATGAAAGTGTCAAGGATTCATTTGACACTGACGATGTGATGATCAAGGATCTCAAAAACAGTTTTTAGGAGAAGCTATCTTTGGAAGAAAATTCTCGGATTCATGAAGTAAAAGTCCTTAATGGGAAGTTGAATTCAGTTTCTCAAATCTAGAAAATATAATGATATCTTATAATCAAGATTGAAGAAAACTTTTCCAATAAGGAACATTTTCTAAAGAGGCTAGCAGATTCTCTCAAGGATCAGGAAGAAAGAATCAAAGCCTTAGAGAAGAAAACTGAGGATCAAGATCAGCTTCGTAAATGAGGAGAAGAAGATCACAAAGAGCTCAAGAAGCTAAAAAATATTGTGAATAAGTTGCTTCCAAAGGAAAAGGAAGGATAAAATTGTTCAAATCAGATCTTTTGATGTATCTCTTCCTTGTACAAATTTCATCAATCGTAATAAAATTTTGTTTTGTTGATCAATATGTTTTTGTTTGTATAGTACAAATATTTCATGTACCATATTTCCTTTTCCATTCCCTGAGTTCCTTTTTGAAAATAAAAAAGGGGATAAATAAATGATAAAAAAGAATAATAAGAAAATAACAAATTTACCTGAGGGGGAGTTCATCTAAGGGGGAGTTTGTATCCAAGAAGATTTCTGTATGCAATAAAATGCTAAGTCTCATTCCAGAAATCTAGAATATGATCCATAGTGTTTCCAAATCATAAGGAGGGATTTAGTCGTATTCATCTTTTACCATGTGTTAAGGGAGATAAGATTTACTTTCAAAGTCCAAAAAAATATTTTCTAAGTCCTTATATTCTTTTTTGTAAGGATGTTTGTGCTTTCCAAAAAGGAGATATTTTTGAGTCCATAAGGTTTCCTTATAACATTTCCATTCTTTCATGTTTGGGGAGATTGTTGAGTCAATAAGTTTTCCTTATGACTTTTCAATTCCTTCATGTTTGGGGAGATTTTTCAATCAATAAGTTTTCCTTATTGATCTACCATTCCATCATGTTTTGAAAATCACAAACACCTTATCTTAAAGAAAAGTTCATTTAACTTATGCTTTACTTTCATAAGAAAAATTTACTTCCCCAAGGAAATTTATCCTTACCATATTTTTCATTGTTCATATTATTTCTAAACATAAAACTTGGTTTCATATCCATAAACTCAGACTCTTATAAATACATAGATATAGAGAATCCTGCTTTTATGATCCGAATTCAGATTCCAAATTCTCTGAATTCATGTTCTGAACTTTGTAAGTTCAGAATTTGAACATTGTAAGTTCAGACCTTGAATTACAAAGAATTCATACTCCGAACATTTTAATATCGGACTCCGAATTCTGATGAATTCTGACTTTGAACTCTGTAAGATCACCCTCTGAATTATTATGCATTCAGACTCCGACCTTTTTATGTTCAGACTCTGAATTCTATTGAATTTAGACTCTAAATTTCCATGTAAATTCAAACTCTAGAATTCTGTAGAATTTAGTTTACAAATTCTTTGGAAAACAGAATCTGAACATTTACTTATTATAAACACCAAATGGGTTTTTGTTGGACTCTGAACTTTTAATTTTCTTACATTCCAAAAAATTAATTTGGTCAAGTAACCATATTTTTTTTACTCATGTTTTGGTCATAAAACGATGTCATGCATTCAATTACTAACTAACCATTTTTATAGTGAAATATCTATAGGTCCCTCCAAAATTTAAGGAAAATATGACCGTTGGAGGAGGGAGTTGACCATTGAAGTTTTACCTATAAATAGGAGCTCATTTGAACAAGCTCCACACAGTTCTATGATTCTATAGATTATATGTTGTTGAAGTGATTTCTAGAGAGAGGATCTTTCAACTCTCAGTGATTTGAGAGGATTTTGTGAACAACTTGTTCAGGTGTGAACAACTTGTTCAGACTTTCTTTGTGAAGACTCTGATCGTGCAGATCGTGGGCTTAGGTTTTGGAAGATAGAGGTTCTGATTTCCTTCTAAATCGAGGGCTTGTGGGGATAGCAAGACATATATTGATCTTTAGATTGAGGGATTACTTGGTTTTGGGTAAGACAGACTTTCTTGAAAGTATAAATCAAGGGACCTTTATCCAGGTTTGTTGGATACCCTACTCTTTGGGTTAAAATATTTCCATATTTGTTACTTGTAATGTTTCAAGTTCATTTTTCATTGTATTTTGGTTGTTTAAAAAAGTATAACTATATTAAACTTTTATACAATTGTACACTGATTAAATAAGGTTCTATATTATTTAAGGTAGAATCTTTATTGTTGTAAACTTTTGTTAAGTTTTATTTTCGGAATCACATTTCCAGAATCAAGCAAGTTTGTAGAACTTATAGGTGTTGTAAATTTTTTTATACAAAATTTCATTAAGGAATTTTTAAAATATAAAATTCACCCCGCCCCCCTCTTGTATATTGAGCATTTAAATTAACATTTCAATACTACAATCAGTATAATATCGATCCTAGAGAAGGAATTTTCCATCTCTCTTAAGGGATATTCCATAGAGTGGTTGTATAACATCCATCTTGAAGAGATAAACACATGGGTGAACTATAGTGGGACTTCCTCTAAAATCACTCCATTAAATCAAGGTATAAAAAACTAAGGAAGGGTATTTATTCAATAAAACAAGAATATTGTGGTATCTTATATGAGTATTGAGAAAGAGTTGAAGGATTAAAAAACTCATACCAACACTAAACCTCTTAGGAGAATAATTTCTAAGTATTATTTTAAAATGTATTAATAGATAGTGAACAAAATATTATATATTCTACTCTTGGAAGAGAATTTATTTTAAAATAAACAAATTATGTAAAAGAACTGATTGAATGTATTTACAATAATTATCAATAATTAGTTATGGTAACTACCACATGGGGTGTACGTGAGGTGAACAGTTTGAACTGTCTGTTTTTCTATAAAATTAATTAAATAACCTTAATATTGAAAAATATAACTATATAAAAGGTAAAAGAGACTTAACCCTTCATACCCTCTTATTTCTAGAAACTATTTTTATCTTAGGAACACTACCCAAAGGGTTGTCATAAAGATCATGAAAAAATTAAATCCATGTACCAGAGACTGTACCAACAGAAAAAAAGCTATAATCAAGGAATCATTGAGTAATAAAACATTCAAAATAGTGATTGAAATCGAAAAATTCAAATACATCCCTTTCAACATGGTTTCTATAAAAATTTCCACACACAACCATTTCAAATATAGATTTCATAACCATTTATAAGAATTCAATTTAGGAAATATCATGAACCATCACTGGATTACCTTCTGAATGAATTTTTGAATACCAACAACCATATCATCATTTCCATCAATGAATTTAATATTGAAATATTATGTATCATTCATTACCAACCCATTCATTATCCCATATGAAATTTTAACTTTATTGTACTATGGAGTGGAACCAATATTAGAGGCAGTGAAGAACTACCTTGTGGAGAAGAAGATATAACAAAAAATAACATGAACCTATTGAATTAACCCCTAAAAAATATTTTTAGGATTAAAAACATATGGATAAACACAGTGTGAAGAAATATAGAGGGAAATACTAGATGGAAGATCCACTAGAACCCCAAACAACCTTCCCTATAAAAATGCAAGAACCCAAAGAAAGTTATTGAAGAGTCACTTCAACATGAGTTTCAAGAAGTGTTTGAGAAAGTATAAATAAACATACCCATACTGGATTCTATCTTCTAGATACCAATTTAAGTCAAATTAATTAAATACATATTCGTGGTTATGTGAAAATTATAAGGTATGTAAAATGTAAATTTATGTATACAATTTTTAAACCACTATAACCCACAAAATATCTCAAAAATGTCAAGATCCATGTATGTTTTATATCCTTTATACCAATGTTGAGATTCAATATTCTAAAGAATTCTGTGATTTAGGAGAATCAATAAATGTTATTCCATAATCAGTTTACTTATCTTTATTGATAAAAGAACTAAAACCTTCTTGATAGGATGTATAGCTTGTGAACCAAGCCACTAACTACCTAAAAAGATTTTTAGAAGAAGTTCTTGTAAGGGTACATGGTTATCTAATAAATGTTTATTTTTAAATTATTAACATGAAGAAATAAAAATGTAATTATATTTCCCCCATCATCTTAGGTTAACCATTTACTAAAACTACCAAAACTATAATCAATGACAATGAAGGAACACTTTAATGATCTTTGGTGAGGAACACTGAATTCTATCATATTAGATTCAATGAAATTACATTAAGAGGACCAAAAAACAATATCACAAAATAATTTTTCAGTTTCATTTCTTCATAAAGAATATATTTGAATTTTTTAGGATGAAATATTAATAATAAATGATTTAGAATCTCATGATTCAGCTATTTTTTTAAATAATGCTTAATATGAAATCTATTTTATGTGGAAAAACTTTCAGATATCTGATGGATGTATTCAAAAAAATTTAATGAATTTTATACTAACACCTCTCCATTGCCTATAGAGATGACATTAAATGATGAACTGTCCATTTAGTTGTAAGAAAAAGTCTACAAGGCTACCAAAGGAGGTGACCTGATGTTTGGGAAAGCTGGAAAACCAAAGAAGCTATAGAATATGGAATAATATATATTGAGGAGGTATGCTAATTATAGAATCCTAATTTACAAGTAATATGCGAGTTATATACCAGAAAGACTCGACACAAAGAAAAACATTCATGTTTAAGACAAAGTACTACTGTACTCTTTAAAAAGGAAGCTGATGTGTGGTGAAAATAATTAAAATTATAATAAACCATTTATTGTAACTAGATTTTTTACATCATGTAAATTCAAAATCAATGTAGAATATTTATAATGGACTTTGAAGTTGAAGTTCAAGAAGTTGAAGCAATTCTATAAAGATCCATGAAAATATCCAATAGAGGACACCCAAACTCATTCATTCTGCTAGTCAATGAAGGAAGCCAATTTGTTTGTTTCCTCCTCATTTTTCTGGATACTCATTTTTAATTTGGACTTTCATAAAGATATTCATGCTTTTATATATTGTACAATATCTGAACCATGTGTAGGGTAAAGGGACAAAATAGTTTTTAGATGTAAATATCATTTTTATCTATTTTACTTTAAAAATTTTAAAAACAAAAATATCAATCTTTTTTAAGAACATATAAATATATTTTGTATGATTCTATTTTTACAGTGTATATAAATAAAAAGAATAAATTTATAATAAATCATACTCTAATATTTTATTCCTAATTAATGTTCCATTATATATTTGAAAGAATTCATAGAATCATAAATTACTAAGTGAGAATGATTACTGATTGAACATAACCAATGTTAGATAGATATTTTGTTTCATGACTAAGTAAATAGCGTGAAAACAAAAAAGATGGTTTTTGATTAATAATTATAACATCAATTCATTGTAATTTCAACCTTAATATCGAGTGACCTATCCTTATTAATGAACGAACAACTTTGAAAGCCTCCCAAAAATAAATTCATATATTTCCATTGAACCTTTATTATAGTGTAAAATTATGAACCCACAATGTATCTCTTTGATAATGGAACTGTGTAAGTGATTATATTTATGTTTGAATTCAAATAAGTGTTTTTGGATCACTAATTTTACATACATGGTAGACAAGCAATCAATAATAATAATATAAAAAATAATCAAAATAAATATAATAATAATAAAGTGTCCATATGAAACAAAATGAATTCATTTACGTGAGGGGAAAATTGAACTCAAGAAAGGGGTAATTCACTTATAAAAATATCATTTATGGCATATCATTGAAGTGTGAGTATTATTTTTGGTTTATGAAGATTAATAATGAGGGAAAGTCAGATTTTCTACTTCTTATAGTTTTAATTCCATTTAAATTTATCAAATTTACTCATGGATCTTGAATTTGAATGCAAATGGACATAAAACGGCGTGTGAAAGTCATATAGAAAACATGACCATTTAGTGGAGGAATTCATTAATATTCATCAATTCAGATTTTTTATTTAATGTTATTTATAATTTTTATAGAATTTCATTTTAATATTTCCCATTATTTCCAAATTTCAATTGTGCGTTAGTAATGTGAATTGATTTTTTTAAAATTTTTGTCTATTGTTCCCCGAAATTGGACTAATTTTTAATCAAATTCCCAATTAAAAAATACGTTTTTATATTTTTTATTTTTTATGTAAATTTATTAATTTATCTAATTTATTATTTTAATTGATTTTTTTATTGGAAATTAAAATGGTGAAGGAATATTTTGATTTCCAAATCAGTAGACTAATTATGATATTCATTATGGTTTTGATATTCATAATGGATTTATTTTTTTTACTTTCAATTTATTTATTCATTTTTTAATATAATTTAAATCCACTGTGAAATTATATTTTTATATTTGGGTTTTAATGTTATTTTTAAATACACGAAATAAATTAATTATTTTTATAAATTTTAAATTTAAGGGGAATCATTTTTTCTTGAATAGTTACATTTTGATTTAATTTTTTTTTGAAATTAATTTGAAATAAATACTTCCCAAAATAATTTATTATTGAAATTCATGTTGAAAAAATGAAAAATCTAGAAGTGACCATTTTTCTAACCTCATATTCAGTTAACTAACCACATGAATATTTGAGAGATGATACCTTAAATGGTCACTATAGTAATTGTGCCTGAGAAAAATAATTTACTATACACAAAAAATCAATTACCCATGCTCCTAATAAACAGTATTGTTACCATATCAACAAACCTACCATGGAAACCCCATATTATGGTCAGTATACTATTCATGTCCCCCATCCTCAATACCTACCTTGAGGTTAAATTCCATACTTACTACACCCTTACTCAAATGGTCGGTATACTGACCATCATCTTCCACTCTATATATGTCGCCTACCCCCATCCCCAAACATACCCTTCAAATCTCCACATTGAACAATTCCACCACCAAGATCATTATGAGTAACCACCATGAGATGATTCCACACTGTGAATATTGTGATTGAATTTGTCCATCATGAATCCTATCCAAGCACCAATGAGTGTTGTGGACCTCGAACCATAACCAAACCCACAACGGTGTTGAATTTTTAAGCACCAATCACTGCACCAGGGGAGAAGCTCATTAAATGATAGATCTAGATCCATGCCACAAAGAAGGGTTGATAAAAAAAGTCATCGCTCTGATTCTTTTTGATAAAAAACAACTACTACTGTGAGAAACACTACCTCACCATATCTTCAAAAATCAAACTGTACCACATGCCAATGTCATGTTGATTATACCCTCTTGTCTCTATCTACTACTACAACTACAAGAGTAATTCTATCCATGACCATAATGTTAAATCATCTTATCAAAGATCACACAAGTTACCTAACCTATGAAAACTGAACCAGCATCATGATTGATAAATCAACTGAAGATTAAGATAGCCATGGTTGAAAGGTGATTTCACATCAACCACAAAGAATTCAACCACATGATTGAAAAATAATAAGGATGATTGAAAACATGCAGATAAAAATAGAAGATAAAAATATATTTCAAGTAAAAGGATAACAATAATAATAATAAACATGTAAGATATTAAATTCATATAAATAAAATTAAT
Source organism: Viscum album (assembly GCA_963277665.1). Taxonomy (NCBI): domain Eukaryota; kingdom Viridiplantae; phylum Streptophyta; class Magnoliopsida; order Santalales; family Viscaceae; genus Viscum; species Viscum album. The sequence goes on along the minus strand of OY728153.1, from coordinate 281,349,041 downwards.
TGCTATTTTTTTACTATTTTCAGGTTCCAAGATATATCCTAATATGAAAGGTCCAATTATAGTGATTTCCAATCCCACATTCCATGGCACAATATCCAAATCCATGTGCAATATTTTCATCGTCCACTTCATATGAGACATCAACTATGATTTGGAATACATAAATGATTTACCTTTAAAATGTATGGATCTTGATCATGGTAGAATAATGAATCTATCGAGAAAGCTTTTAGATACGAAATAAAAATCATAATAGTTCCAAACTAACATGTGTCGAGATACAAAACTCAATTCTTGAACCTGAAGTCAAATAATATTCTTGAAGAAGATAAAGATTCCATGTGTTGCTCACATGGAGAATTTCATAACACTCCAAGGATGTTGGATAATTCTAATATAAATATGGTACTATTTTACTATTCTAGGTATATCTCTATATATCACACTCCCTCATTCTTGGCTGCTCGACTGTCAATTTCTTTTAGATTTTCTTTAATAATAAATCTGGTGATGGCACAATAAGTCTTCATTGTCTCCACCAAGGATACTCCCCCTATCCCCAATTAATAAATTGTAGATTTTAACTTTTTAACATATTCTGAATGTCTTTGTATGTTTTTTGAATACATAGAAAATAGTGTATTTCTTATTCCCCAGACATTAAATTAATCTTTTTTTCCTAACTTGATCACACATAGAGGCCACATATGTTTTCACAATTGATCGTGATAATGAGTAGTTGGTTGATTTAAGGGTAATAAAAAATCATTGATTACAATTATATGATCTATCTATGGTTATAAAAATACTTTCATCTTTCTCATTAAACAAAAAAAATCTAGGAGAGAGTATTTGAGTGATATTTCATTTTATTAAGAGATAACATATGAGATAAAAAATGAATTAATTATTTAACTAGGTATGTAAGGGTATATCCAATGATTGGATAATTTTTATAAAATTTATTTTAAAACCATCCAAACCAATATTCCATTACTTTTTAAACAATATAACCCACAAAACAAAAGTAAAACACACCCAAAACTCTAAACTATCTGAAGATTAACCTGAGTTGTAACACCCCAATACTTTATAGTGTGTACTTCTTCAAAACAATTCAATAACTTGCACTACACATAACACAGATTTCAAGCACACCATGACTTACCAAAAAAGTCGTTCAAAAGAGGTTATGAATAGTATTAACTAAATTTTAAACCTTATATAATAATTATAATTTTAGAATCCATATTATGAGTTTCTTAGACATAATGTAAGAAATTTTTTTTTCAGATAAAATAAGTATTTTTCAAAAATGCACTTTTACCAACTTTAATTGTGAACCCTTTTAAAATCCAATATTTTAAACTTTTATATAGTCAATTTGACTAAATAAATTTATTCTTTATAATGGGGACTTAAAATAATTAACAATATAACACCCCAATCTTCCACGGTGTGCTTCTCTTTGAATAATACATTAGTGTGTGTTGTACACAACTTCGAGTTCTAACACACACCACAACCGATAAAACTAGCCATTATGAATAGTAATACTTAATTTTTGAAATTATATATATTTTATATTTCACAATGGACTTCATTTTTGGATTCGGAATATCTAATTTATCCTAAGGTGAAATTTTGGTACTTTTTGGATAACTTTAATATTTTGATAAATAGTGAAAATTACTAAATTCTAATTAAAAACAACTTTTTTAATCAAAATAATTAATAGTGATAAATTATGAATTTGAAAGGTTTTAAAGTATATTTAGAATATATTTTTACCATTTAATACAATTTTGGTCATTGGACATAATTTTACAATTAAACCGGACATAAACAAGTGTCAATCTTTTGATAGTTATTATCTCTTAAAAACACGCTTTTTTGTTTTAACAACAGGAATTAATTTTAAATTAATTTCTGCCACTTCTGTGTTTTGAATTTTGAAAAATGGATTTAATATTTGGAATCATGATTTTCAAATTTTGTAAATAGGTAACTTCTATTTTTAGACATTTTGAATATTTACTTCGGTAAATATTTTATTTACCATGGTTAAGGGTAAATCTGTTAAATAAGGGTTAAAAAATAATATTATAATAATACTAAATTACCCTAAAACATGTCCTAGACGTATTGGTTGATACATGTTCGACCATAGGAATCTTTGGGTCGATTTTGGGACCCCATGTAGCCACTTGTAGGTGATAGGGACACTTTATTTTAATTAAGTTAAAATTAATACAAAAATGACACAAGCATATATCTTTTAGCAAAACAATTTTTACATAGGGTTATATATGTTGGATTTTAGACTATAAATATTAATTAAAATTATAAAACAATTTCCTACATAAGGATATTTTATATATGATTTTTAGACAATAAATAATTTAATTTATTTATGACACAATGATGATGCAGTAATTACCATATTAGTGAAAATTTAAAATAATTGATATTATAAATTCCCAAATAAATATAATTTGATACTTTTAATGAATTAAAATAATTTTCTAGGATACTATGACATATTATAAGTGATTTAATTAACTTTTTTCGAAGTAATCATTCTGTTATGAGTTTCACAATAATTAATTATTGAATAGTGTCTAAATTGACATAAAAGAGTTTTTAAAACAAATATTATATTATTAATTGATATTAAATTCATAAAAATATAAGTTTTGTCCAAAAGAGTTATATAATCATAGGTTTATCATTAATGGACAACTTCGGGGTCTCTTGGATGTATATAGTAAGTTTATTAACTATATAATATAAAAATACAAAGTGACATGGTAAATGTCAAACTAATTAACTAAGAGTTAATACTTAAAGATAAGGATAATATAGTAACCCAAACCTGTCTAAATTCTATTGGTTAAATTATTTTCGACCTATCCCCACCTTATAATTTAAATAATCAACTTTGGAGCCATTATAAACCGAATATGAATTTATTATAAATTAATATTTCTAGCTTTTCCAAAGGTGCCCCTCACCCCTCTTATAAAAGGGAACTCCTCCTTCTCATTTCATCACACCTTCAAAGCCTTTTGGTTCAGCCAAAATCTACCCAAATACTCTCCAAATTACCCTCACTACAACCTAAATGAATTAGTTTGATCAGAAAGCCAACCTATGGAGGCCTTTTGATCAAATCAAAAGGAAGAACCTGAAGAAGAGGTAATGATTTCACCACCCTTTTTCAAGTTCCTTTCTTCTTCCACTTCTTCTTCCTTTCTGGTTACCATTATAAAATAATAACTCCAGTATCATATATATACTGTGATGTTATTATAAATATGGTACAACCATATTCACTATTCTATCCATCCTTTGAAAAACATGTCACCATACGTGCGTACGTACGGCTTACCGTCTCCACGTCGTGGTGTAATTGTTATTCAATAAATTATTATTTGGATGGGTATAATAATAATCTGTAACTCATGTAAATAATAAACATAACATTATAATTATTCTTTATATATGATATACCATCCAATTATATTTTATTTTAATATCAAAATAATGATATTATCACTCGTGCGTACGTACGGACTACCGTCTCCACGAACGCGATGAGATTCATTCTCCATCGTATCCATTCAAGTATAATTCTCATTTGATGATTAATAATAGTATCTAAGGACTTGATATAATTATGGATATGATTAAGATACATCCTATCAATTACAAACATGGCTTACGTAACAAAACATATAAAAGAAAACGAGTAAGTTAACACCCGAAACGATGATAATTCTAAGATATTATTAACAAAGCAATGTTTAAAGATCATATATGATATCATATTAATGTATATGATTATTGAATAATTTAATAACAATTATTTCACCATTATACAGGAGGTTAACCTACCCCAACAAAGGAAAAGTACAAGGTAAGGTTTATTTCACAATCTCTTCATTATCTGAGGTTGTTTATACGTAATAATCTACCGGGATCTCTTTATCATACACATCCATGTTTCATAAAAATGTATTTCAAAACATTTTTACTATTTAAAATAATATGGGTTAAAGTCATTTATACCCTTGTTGGAATTTTTATAAGAGTTTTATAAAGGAATCTTTCCGTCGTTTTCCAAACAAGGTGCTTTTTAACCTTTTTGACAGAATTAAGGTAAGAATGTTTTTTTAACTTATACGGTGGGTGCGGTTACTTTCAACCATTATAAAATCGTCGAAGCTTCCCTTACAAGATTATAAGAATATTTTCAAATAAAATGTTTTATTTTATAAATATATTATTCTTAAATGATTTCAAAATAGAAAGAGATATTTCTCTAAAAAGAGTTTTGATTTCATCTATTTCAACATCCTTTGATGGATTTTACGCTTATTTGAAATTGATTTATTATGATACAAGAATTCTATATTGTATTGAAGGTTTTGTGATATGTTTGACTGTGTATGTGCTATTTTTATACCATTCATAGTTTATAGTGAAAGTATTTACATTTCGAATGCTTGTTTTAATACGAATGTGTATGTTAGGTTTAAACCTTTTCATATGGGAATGCATTGGACTTAATATGTGACGGGTGGAGCCCAATATAGCTCCTCGATGCATCGATAGGTCTCATGAGACAAGCTAGTGTCTTGTCACAAGGCCTTGAAAAAATCTTATTTGTAGTATTGGCACGAGGCCTTAGCTATGTGGTTATGATAGTCTGGCAGTATGCATTCCATCATTGTGAAAGTGGTTATTGATATTGCAGGTGATTATTTGATTAGTAGAATATCCATGTGAATAAGTAAATGGAATTATTTCATTTTATTTTTTCCATGCTATGGTGATGTTCATGTTTAAAAGGCTTTTGTTTTAGTTATACATTTCCTTAAATGTTTATTATTAACTATGAAAGTTTCTGGTATATTGTTATCCTTACTGGGCATTTGAGCTCACCCCTTTTCTATGTTTTATTTTTTCGTGGATGTGAAGAAGTAATTTATGAATGACCAGTGTGGATAGTATGTGGGGATATGAGTGTGGACTATGAAGAAAATATGTTGTTGTAGTTTTCATTTTTATGATGTAATGTAAGACTTTATGAATATATCTAGTGGTACCAAGGCTACTAAACCAATCGGTCTTTCGAGATTTGATATTTCTTGTGATCATGCCAATGTTATATAATAATGCACCGACTCTGGGTAACTCGGGTCGGGGGGTTACAGTTGGTATTAGAGGAAGTTTAGTACAAACCTTGGATGCTAGATTTAGATAAACTCTGATTAGAGCACATAGACCTAAGATAAATTTTGAGGATTTGTATAGAAGAACTTCCTAGAATTTTGGTATTGTAGAGATTTTATGAGTTTTCCAAGCAATGCATCCTTGTCTGGATACGATCAGGTAGAGGCAGCTCTGGCACAGAAGTACCTAGGGGTAAAACCCAAAAACACCACTTTGATCTAGACACGAACGGGAACTGGTGCACGACAACGGGCCTTGCTGCACTCTTGGTTACGACACTCCCGGGGGATATTCTTAGGATAATTCTCATTTTCTTTACAAACCATTATGAAGGGTTTATGAGTATATAATTCCTCAAAGGAGAAATTTTTATGATAAACTGTACAATTTGGGTTAGGTATTTTACAAGTTTGGAATTATTCATTGAAATTCATAAACTAACCTAATTTATGCTATTGTTTAGAAATGGTGCCCAGTAGAAGGAATGAGAACTCCAGCAATGCACATGATCCAAAGAGAAAGAAAGATCATATCTTTCATGGTCTTAAGCCAGAATTTATAAGAGAAATATTCTCCCATGTATTATTATCTTATGAAGAAATAATATCATGTGTTGATAATATAAGTAAAGAGTTTACTGAGTCCTATGGCTTTGAAGGGAACCAAGAGAAGAAAAAGAGGGAAGAGAGAAAGATGGATAAAGGGAAGAGGGAAAAGAATAATTTTTCCATATGTGATAACTGTGGGAAGAAACACCCTGGAACTTTCCTAAAAGGAATGGGATTTTGTTATAAGTGTGGAGGAAAAGGGCACAAATTACATGACTGCAAGGGTAAGAAAATGGTTTCAAATGTACAATGCTTCGTTATCAAGGAGTTTGGACACTACGCGAACCTATGTCCCAGTCGTCAGACTATGCCGCAAGTGATGCTATTGGATAATAATCAAGTTATGATACTACCACATATGAAGAGGAATGATTAGAGTTCTTATGTTGATTATGTCATTTGAGTGTTGTATCAACAATGTACTCCTTATAATAATTATAGAGCATATAGGGATTGTACTGCAGTACTATTTCATTAAGGAATTGAGATTGTGTGGAACAAAGAAAAGTGACTCAATAGCAGGTTAGATTTTTGTAAAATATATGGTTGAGAGAAAGATAAACAATAATATGGTTCTGATACCGGGGTAGTGATTTTAGAATAATACATGATTGATTTGGATAAATTATATTGGATATTATTGACTACCTTGAAACTGATTAATGATTTTTATATTCCATCATTGTTGGGGTTTAAAACATTTTTGGATCGATGAAGTATATCTAGCATTCTATATGGAATAAGGGAGCATGAATGTAATCAATAATGATTATGGTAATTCCGGATGTTTTAGTGTTTTAAAAGAATACATGATGAAGTTATTAATATGATATTATGGGGTAAAAAGGATCTACATTATGTTTACCTTCCTTATAAATGTTGGACTATGAGTTTGGAAAGAAGTATTTTGGATAAATTCTAGTTTGAGATTAAATTTGGATTGCCATAAAAGGACAACCCGGAGGTCGGGCGGCAACCCGTCGCGCCCGGCAAGGCCGCGAGACTTGAACCCACAACCGAAGGGCGACAAGGGTGTATCACCTACCACTGACCCACGTGATGTCCTGGATTGAATAATGTTGTTTTTTTAATGGTTATATTAGTTTAATTATAAAATTCATTTTTTTGAACCCTATACTAATAGGATAAATATAATATAATTTTGAGTTTTATTATCTTTTAGAGTGAAAGATGAGTTTGTGGTAGAACATAGTTAAAGGATGAGACTCTACTTGTCAAGTATATATATTTTTCTTCTTATCTTATTATATGAAGAAATTAATTACTATACTTTATTTAAAGAATCCTAAAACCAAAAATGTGTTATCCTAATACCCCATGTTTTGTTGAAACGATGGTATTTCAAATCATCATAGATTGATGAATTTAAGGACCTCAATTTTACACTTTTTTTTGATTGATGACCTTAATCACTACCTATAAATATTTACATTTTTTCTCCAATTATATGTCTCTAATTTCCACCAATGTTCTTCTAATATAGATCATAATTTGGTGGTGACCCTTTCTTTTCTCTTTTCCTCATATTAAGACTAAATTTTAGTAACCCAATTTCCGATGTGGGTTTTCCCACAATGATATTTTCTATTTTCAACCATTTATTTTCGAAGAAAAATTTAAAATTGCGAGGATGCAATTTATTTAAGGAGGGGATAATGTAACACCCCAATACTTTATAGTGTGTACTTCTTCAAAACAATTCAATAACTTTCACTACACGTAACACCGATTTCAAGCACACCATGACTTACCAAAAAAGTCGTTCAAAAGCGGTTATGAATAGTATTAACCAAATTTTGAACCTTATATAATACTTATAATTTTAGAATCCATATTATGATTTTATTAGACATAATGTAAGAACAAATTCTTTTTTTTAGATAAAAGAAGTATTTTTCAAAAATGCACTTTTACCAACTTTAATAGTGAACCCTTTTTAAATCCAATATTTTAAACTTTTATATATTAAATTGGACTAAATAAATCTATTCTATATAATGGGGACATAAAATAATTTACAATTTAACACCCCAAGCTTCCACGGTATTCTTCTCTTTGAATAATACATTAGTGTGTGTTGTACACAACTTCGAGTTCTAACACACACCACAACCGATAAAACTAGCCATTATGAATAATAATACCTAAATTTTGAAATTATATATATTTTATATTTCAAAATGGACTTCATTTTTGGATTCGGAATATCGAATTTAGCCTAAGGTGAAATTTTGGTACTTTTTGGATAACTTTAATATTTTGATGAATAGTGAACATTACTAAATTTTAATTAAAAACAACTTTTTTAATAAAAATAATTAATAGTGATAAATTATGAATTTGAAAGGTTTTAAAGTATATTTAGAATATATTTTTACCATTTAATACAATTTTGGTCATTGGACATAATTTTACAACTAAACCGGACATAAACAAGTGTCAATCTTTTGATAGTTATTATCTCTTAAAAACACGCTTTTTGTTTTAACAACGGGAATTAATTTTAAATTAATTTCTGCCACTTCTGTGTTTTGAATTTGGAAAAATGGATTCCATATTTTCAATAAGGATGTTGAAATTGTTTAAATAGGTAACTTTTATTTTTAGAGATTTTGAATAATTACTTCGGTAAATATTTTATTTACCATGGTTAAGGGTAAATCTGGTAAATAAGGGTTAAAAAATAATATTATAATAATTCTCAATTACCCTAAAACGTTTCCTAGCCTTATTGGTTGATACATATTCGACCATAGGAATCTTTGGGTCGATTTTGGGACCCCATGTAGCCACTTGTAGGTGATAGGGACACTTTGTTTTAATTAAGTTAAAATTAATACAAAAATGACACAAGCATATATCTTTTAGAAAAACAATTTTTACATAGGGTTATATATGTTGGATTTTCGACTATAAATATTAATTAAGAATATTAAAATATTTCCTACATAATGATATTTTATTTATAATTTTTAGACATTAAATAAATTAATTTATTTATGACACAATGATGATGCAGTAATTACCATAATAGTGAAAATTTAAAATAACTGATATTATAAATTCCCAAATAAATATAATTTGAGACCTTTAATGAATTAAAATAATTTTATATGATAATATGACATATTATAAGTTATTTAATTAACTTTTTTCGAAGTAATAATTCTGTTATGAGTCTCACAAAAATCAACTATTGAATAGTGTCAAAATTGACATAAAAGAGTTTTTTAAACAAATATTATATTATTAATTGATATTAAATTAAAAAAAATCGAAGGTTTGGCCAAGAGACTTATATAATGATAGGTGTATCATTAATGGACCACTTTTGGGTCTCTTGGATGTATATAGTAAGTTTATTAACTATATAATATAAAAATACAAAGTGACATGGTAAATGTCAAACTAATTAACTAAGAGTTAATACTTAATGATAAGGTTAATATAGTAACCCAAACCTCTCTAAATTCTATTGGTTGAATGGTTTTCGACCTATACACACCTTAAAATTTAAATAATAAACTTTGGAGCCATTAGAAATCGAATATGAATTTATTATAAATTAATATTTCTAGCTTTTCCAAAGGTGCCCCTCACCCCTCTTATAAAAGGGCACTCCTCCTTCTCATTTCATCACACCTTCAAAGCCTTTTGGTTCGGCCAAACTCTACCCAAATACACTCCCAACAACCCTCACTACAACCTAGAAGCATTATTTTTATTAGAAATCCAACCTAAAGAGCCCTTTTGATCAAATCAAAAGGAAGAACCCGAAGAAGAGGTAATGATTTCACCACCCTTTTTCAAGTTCCTTTCTTCTTCCACTTCTTTTTCCTTTGTTGTTACCATTATAAAATAATAACTCCACTATCATATATATACTGTGATGTTATTATAAATATGGTACAACCATATTCACTATTCTATCCATCCTTTGAATAACATGTCACCATATGTGCGTACGTACGGCTTACCGTCTCCACGTCGTGGTGTAATTGTTATTCAATAAATTATTATTTGTATGGGTATAATAATGATGTGTAAATCATTTAATAATAAATATAACATGATAATAATTCTTTATATATTATAAACCATCCAATTATATTTTATTTTAATATCGAAATAATGATATTATCACTCGTGCGTACGTACGGACTGCCGTCTCCACGAACGCGATGAGATTCATTCTCCATCATATCCATTCAAGTATAATTCTCATTTGATGATTAATAATAGTATCTATGGACTTTATATCATTCTGGATATGATTTAGATACATCCTATTCATTACAAAAATGTCTTATGTAACAAAACATTTAAAATAAAATGAGTAAGTTAACACCCGAAACGACGATAATTCTAAGATATTATTAACAAAGAAATGTTAAAAGATCATATATTATATCATATTAATGTATATGATTATTGAATAATTTAATAACAATTATTTCACCATTATACAGGAGTTTAACCTTCCCCAACCAAGGAAAAGTACATGGTAAGGGTTATTTCACAATCTCTTCATTATCTGAGGTTGTTTATACGTAATAATCTACTGGGATCTCTTTATCATCCAAATCCATGTTTCTTAAAAATGTATTTAAAAACATTTTTACTATTTAAAAGAATATGGGTTAAAGTAATTTATACACTTGTTTTAATTTTTATAAGTGTTTCATAAAGGAATCTTTCCGTCCTTTTCCAAACAAGCTGCTTTTTAACCTTTTTGACAGAATTAAGGTAAGAATATTTTTTTAACTTATACGGCGGGTGTGGTGATTTTCCACCGTTATAAAATCATCGAAGATTACCTTACAAGCTTATAAGAATATTTTCAAATAAAATGTTTTATTTTATAAATATATGACTCTTAAATGATTTCAAAATAGAAAGAGATATTTCTCTAAAAAGAGTTTTGATTTCATCTATGTCAACATCCTTTGATGGATTTTACGCTTATTTGAAGTTGATTTATTATGATACAAAAATTCTATATTGTATTGAAGTTTTTGTGATATGTTTGATTGTGGATGTGATATTTTTATACCATTCATAGTTTATGGTGAAAGTATTTACATTTCGTATGCTAGTTTTAATATGAATGTGTATGTTATGTTTAATCCTTTTCATATGGGAATGCATTGGACTTAATATGTGACGGGTGGAGCCCGCTATTGCTCCTCGATGCATTGGTAGGTCTCATGAGACAAACTAGTGTCTTGGAACAAGGGCTTGACAAAGTCTTATTTGTAGTCTTGGTACAAGGCCTTGGCTATGGGGTTATGATAGTCTGGCATTATGCATTCCATCATTATGAAAGTGGTTATTGATATTGCATGTGATTATTCGATTAGTAGAATATCCATGTGAATAAGTAAATAGCATTATTTCATTTTACTTTTGCCATGCTATGTTGATATTCATGTATAAAAGGCTTTTGTTTTAGTTATACATTTCCCTAAATGTTTATTATTAACTATGAACGTTTCTGCTATATTGTTATCGTTACTGGGCATTTGAGCTCACCCCTTTTCTATGTTTTATTTTTCCCAGGATGTGAAGAAGTAATTTATGAATGACCTACAGGTATAATATGTGGGGATATGAGTGTGGACTATGAAGAAAATATGTTGTTGTAGTTTTCATTTTTATGATGTAATGTAAGACTTTATGAATATATATAGTGATACCAAGGCTACTAAACTAATCGGTCTTTCGAGATTTTATCTTTCTTGTGATCATGCCAATGTTATGTAATAATGCACCGACTCTAGGTAACTGGGGTCGGGGCGTTACATGAGTCCCCTAATAATACATTGTAATCGAGTTTGAAATTTATTTTGTTGAGTGACCCATGATAGGAAATTCATAAATACTTTCAAAAACATCTTAATATGAATAACCTTTTATATAATTATTTTATATACTTCTATTAAATAAATATTACTCATTTATAGTTCATTTCCATCACCAGGTCTTAAGAAATTGTGATTATTTTCTTCATAAATATACCATGGTTATAGGTTCAATAATAAATTATTAGATAAAATTTCTTAATAACTAGATAATATATGATACTATAATAATTTTATTTTAATGGTTTATCATATCCCATTTTCATTTGGTTAATGATCAGGGTTTTCTTTGTGAAAATGTAGTTTTGAAGAACCATTTTCAGCAAGTTTAATGATAAAAAAGTGATATATTAATAAATATATTAAATATCAATAAAAATTTCCAATATAATTAATAAAATCTTAAAATAATTATTATTTCATGATATTATAATTATGTAAGTCCTTAATCATTTACAAAAGAAATATATTATAATATTAACCTTATAGGTGGTAAAATCGACCCCAGTGGGGGCGTGTTATAATGATTTAATGAGTAATAAAATGTTTTTATATAATTTTAATGTAGATTTTATTGAATCATAATAATATAGAAAATTTCATTTACCATCATTAAATTCATTATTAGAAAAATTCTTGAAGTTTGGTCATGAAAAATGGTACGCAACGCTCATGGAGGTGGTAGTCCACACATAAACATGATTAATGAACTACTTCACCTAAAACAAATTATGGATAATGATCATGGAAGGAGAATGAATGAGTGAGATAATCTTCATTATGATGAGGGAAACCCATAATATCCATCAATTGGACATGTTTTTTAACCCAAACTTTGTACATAACACTGAAATATAGAACATTCCTGAAGTTGTTGAAGGCGCTATGTGATGCTCTTGTAGAAAATTTCAATATATAACACGGACACACAGGAATTATTATATTAATATGGAACTATTTCACTGTGTTGAAGCTGGATCTCTAGCTAGAACATGATCGTTAGTAGGTTATTAATGATTCATCTCTGTTATTTCCCAATTTCTTTTAGTTTTTTATTCTTAATGACTCTGATGATGAAACAATAAACCCTTAGTGGGTATTCCAAGGGGACTCCCTCGATCCCCTAATAATGAATTATATGTTTCAATTGTTTAACCTCTTATGAATGTCTCTATATTTTTTCTAACATCATAGAAAATATTATATTTATTATTCCTTTCATATAGAATTAATATTCTCTTCCTTATTGGATCAGACATAGAGTCAACTTACACCATCTCCATTGCTAGGGATCATGAGAACTGTCTTGATTTAATGGTAATCAGATATCTCTAATTACAAGGATTGTAGTGGATGTAGGATGTAGTGATCATTCCATCCCTCTATTCAAAAAAATAAAGTATAGATTAATCGATTTATAATTCATTTTATTAAGATATAAAACATGGGAGAAAAAATAGAATAATTATTTAACTGGGTGTGTTTAAGATATTGGACTTCATTGAGGTATTTACATGTGTATAATTTTTGACTCAGTATTTTGTTTTTTTTCAATGAAATGTTTTGTGGATGTATGAAGGCCCTTGGGGGTGATCTAGGGTTTTGTAATCAAAAAGAAAAGAAAATTTTGAAAACTCTACTAGGAACATTGTTGGCACACGGTTAAGTAAATTGTGTGGCTTGCCCAAGAAAATCATGCAATGTTGGATAGTGGAATATCATATGTCATGTGAAAATTTTTCTAAACCATGAAATCTTAATAGGTAACCATTCAACCCAAATCCCATTGGATAGTGTCTTGTACAAGGTTTTTAAACAATTTGGAAAACCGTGTGCCCTTGTAATAGTTCAAAAAATTAACAAATTCTCATTACTTCATTTAAATTGATCACCTGATTTTCTCCTCTCATTTCCTCCCATGAACCCTAGTAACTAACAACTACCCTTTTGAGTTTAACAGGGTGAATCTACTTCATATCTAGGTTGTTATGATTGTATTCAATTGCATATTGATGCTCTGGGTAAGTCAAATATCCTCATTTCTTCTCTTTTCTAGATTGGGTTTTTTTCTTCGGAGATTTTCTTCTGAATCTCTAAAACCCCGTCTATTTCTGTGAAATCTTGGATTAGTCTTAAAGAAGTGTCTAAATCTATATATAATTCAATTTATAATATTGTGTTCATAAACATATTATTGGTAGGAGGTTTTTAAGTTATATCCCATGGTTTCATTATGTGTTTGGGCATGTTCGGTTATGTTCTTGGTTACCTCTTGTTTTTTGTTTTGATTCCTTTGGTGATATTTTGTAAAATGGGTTTCTAAATGATGAATAGAAACCTTGTATGGTCCCCATTATATGAATCAAATATTATTTGGGAAATCTAGGGCCACCCATGTGTTGCGTTGATATTATCATACCAATAAATTGGTTAAGTGTAATGTTGTTGTGTGATAATGTTGAGCCCTTGTTGAGTTTGTTGATATGTTTAATGGAAGTGAAATTGAAATATTATTAGTGTGTAAATTTTGATATTGAATAAGGTGATGTTTTTAATGGTAGGAAAATGGGTTAATTAGGTTAATTGATAACGTGACACGTGGTTTATGAATTATGTTAGAAATTCCTAAGAGAGTTAGAGAATATAAAATGGTGAATATGTTAAATTTTTACTTTTATATGAAATGAGAAATATGTTAATTGGTATTTCATAATGTAATTAATGAATATGTTAAATGGGTTGATATGGGTGAATTACTAAATATGTTTAGTGATGTAGGCATGAGAATGGGAATTGGGATAAAAGGGTTATGTAATGTAAATGAAATGGGTTAATGGGTGGTGATATAGTATTAATTCCTATGTTGATTGTTATGGATTGGGACTATTATATGCATGAGTTTGCTAGTTATATGTGTTGTGTGTGGAGAATGGATAAATAACCATGTGAACATGGCTTGAGGTGTGGTATAAAGGAATGAGGATCCTCCAATGGGTCGAGTTAGACTTATGCTCGAAAATCCACCCACAATGCATAGGTTAGGGTAGGGGATGGAGCATTATTCCCCTAATAGTTTCATTCTATCTAGACTGAAGATTTGAGGTGATGAAATTATGATATTGTGATGTATTATCCCTAATGAGATGTTGAATTTACATTTTCCTTTATTTAGAATTATAAATTCCATAAACCATTGTGTGAATGATATAAATTCTTAAACCATTGATTACATGATGATGATGAACTAAGTTATGATGAATATGAAAATAATAAATTTTTCACGGCGGTTAGTAATAGGTAAGTAGATATTGTTAACTTGTGGCCCCACAACTATATTTTATTTTCTTGTAATTTATTTATGACATGCATGAACTATCATCTTAGACTTGATATTTTGGATACACCATTTTTGATGGCCTATTGAATTGTAATCACATGCTTCCCAGGCCATCGTTTGGTATCTTAACAAATTTAATGCTTGCAGGTCAGGATAAGGGAGAGGGCCCTATGCTTGGTATTTATGTTAGGATTTATAAGTAAATAGATGAGGTTCTGGGCTTCGAGTCATGACCATTTTGGGGATTCTACAATATGTCTTTATTTTTGGTTTTTTTCACTTGGCACTATATAATGACATGACATATTTACTTTTGGTTGTGGTTTGTTCTCTGTTTTTTGAGATGGTTTTTTATGCTTTTTCATTGGTCATTCTATGTTTTTTCTGATATTCTATTTGTTTTCTGATGTGGAGTACACTTGTAAAGAGGTTATAGGCTCCCCAAGAGACTTTTATACCCTTGTTTCTTGTTGAGAAAATCTGGCATATGGGGAGGCACACATGAGGTCATGTGGCGACCCTACTTGGGGCACCAGTTTAGTGGGTCTTGATATGAGGACATTAAAAAGTGGTATCATAGAAGTTATTTTTTGTGACTTACTATTTGGGGAAGGATTACATAAGGTTATAAAAGTGTCGATCCTTGGTAATGAGCTCGTGAATTGGAGTAAATAACACATGTACAAGGGAAAACTGAAGTCACCCATGGAGGGAATTTTTGTTTTTCATGTTCTCTATTACATTTGATGGTATTTCACTATTAGGTAATGCACCTGTTGTGTGATGTAATTGTTTTATGATATTATTATCATGGTCAGAATGGAACGTCTTAGTGCCTTCATGCATCATTCTAGGAACCTAAATATATAATTTACATTCATCATGTTAGTAATACACACGAGAAGATTGTGTGGGACATAAAGGAAATGATGCATTTGATTTTCTTGAAACTCGTGAAAATGGTATCTAATGAAATGATTAAAATGGGTAAAATGGGAAGTAAAATGATAAATAATTATTAAATTATTGTTCTTAATAAGGGGTTGTATGTGGATTGAATTTTTTTATTGAATGTTGTGATATGCGAATAGTTTTGAAATAGTGTTGAAGGTAAGGATTGCAACCGCGTGAGTTAGTTACCATGTTTTAACCATGGATCTCGGTAGGGATGGTTGAGGGTTGTGTTTCGTGTATGATAAGTCATGTTTGGATAGTTAATGACAAATGTTTTATTTATGTATAGTGATGAACCTTCCTTTACTTTTTGTGGAATCTTTATGGTTTGTGTTCTAAAGCTCGTGTTTGGAATTGTAGTGAAATACCACCAGGAAGACGTGTACCAGTTGGGTGAAAAGAGGAAGTTGCATATAATTATAACAGAATAGTGGATCAGGAAGATCCAACTGTTCAAGATAATAGGGGAAATATGTTCCTTGATATATTTTCTTTTTTTATGTAGATTATGGAAGGGTACCTAGGGTGGGTTTCACCATGTATATTCAAGCTGACCAGGGAGTTTCAGATGTTGTACCCTCCGACCATTACAAAGAGGGTGGCCCATATGTTGCAGATTTATAGATAGAATATACCTATATGATTCTTGATCATCTGGAGACTCCTCCAGAGAAGCGAGTGAAGATAGCATCATATTTGTTATAGGGCTAGGCAAAGCATTGGTCGGATATCATGGTTCAGACAGAGCAGGATAAAGGAATGTTATGGAATTCTTTTCAACAAAAGATTCTAGAACACTAATAATTCCATACCTAGAGGCAGGTGAAGACTATGATGTTTATGAGTTTTACCCAAGGGGATATGTTAGTGATGGATTCTTCTATTGAATTTAATGACCTTTAATTCTTCCTTCTAATAATGGAAGGAGATGAGTTGACTATGGAGAAATGATAGCACGATGGGATAAGGAAAGATATCAAGTACTAGGTGAATATATTTCATCTAAAGTGGTTTATATAGGTAGTCAAATAGGCTATTATCTCAAAAGGGGACATAAAGGGATATTTAGGTCATGGACTTTTGGTGCCAGCTGGGGGGACAATTGGTGCAACTTCTAAGGGAAGGAAGCATCATTTTTTGAATTTCCAACAGGGTGAAAGTACGTAGAGTAGTAGGAAGGGAGAGTCAGTCCCCCAGTATGATCATCAGGTTTTTTTTCAATGTGTTAGGCTGGGGCACATTCGTGTTTAGTGTCCCCAACCACCTATCAAGTGTTATTCATGTAGAAGGTTGAGATATATACAAAGGTTATATTAGATACCTTAGTAGCTAGGAAAAAATAGAGGTCATAGGCAGATGTTGAGTGCAGGTAGGGGGTCAGTCACCCAGTATCAGGTAGGAAGTTTGAGCACCATAGGTCATACTAGTATGGGTGGTGGACATAAAACTCTGGGGTGAGACTTTCCATAATAGAATGGAAGTATAGTTTAGGGTACTCAAGATTGAACCCAGGGTAGAAGGGCAAGTCATTTTCACACATTTTAGTCTACACATATTGGTTTCATGGATGGGACATCTACCATTAAAGGTATGATTCTTATAGAGTTGGTCCTCCGTAGTTATTTATTTTATGTATGTGTCATAGATTCATTTATTTCTACACAATTTCTAGTTATGTTGGGACTAACTGTTTAAAGTACGAGTGGGGTTATGTCAATTCATACTTCAATTAGGGTGCGAGTTGATGATATCTGATAATGTAATGGATTTACTTTTGATATTGGTGGATATGATTTTTTAAACATTTTCTTCCTTGTGATTTCAAGTTTTGACCTGATTTTAGGTATAGACTGGATGGTGTTGTTTCAAGATCATATTTTTCGTTACTGATATCTGGTAACTTTCAGATCACTCGATGGAGTCTCTTATGTCCTTCATGTGAGTGGGATCTTCAAGAAGGTTAGGCGTATCCCTTTTTCTAGAAATTGGGAGATCTCACATCCCAAGTGTTTTGTATTGTGTTATATAGAGGAATGAAAAAAATATTCTTCCCTCCTGTTGTGGATCAATTTTAGGATGTGTTTCATGAGGAATTCTTGGGGAAACCACCTGAGAGCGATGTTGATTTTATGATTGAGTTACTTACTAGGGAAAAACTAGTTTCCATTTATCCATATCGATTGGTTCCAATAGAAATCTAGGAACATAATGTTATATTAGAAGAGTTAGAGAAAAATAGTTTCATATATCTAGGCATGTTACCTTAGGGATCTCCCATTCTATTTTCGAAGAAGGCAGATAGATCATTGATGATATTTTTTTACTACAGAAAGTTGAATCAGATGATATTTATGAAGAGGTACTCACTTACCATAATCTATGACTTGTTTGACCTAATGAGGTGTGCTTAGGTGTTCTCCAAGATCCATTTTTGATCATAATACCATCATTTGATAGGGAGAATTTCTGACGTTTCACAAACATATTTCCAAAGAAGGTATGGGTGCTATGAGTTTTTGGTGATGACATTTGGGTTAACCAATGAACATGCTATGTTTATGGATTTAATGAACTGAATATTTCTCCCATACATAGATTAGTTCATAGTAATCAGTGTTGATGATATCTAGGTGTACTCGAGAACTCGTGATGATAATTCCAAACATCGTGAAATGATCTTTTGTACACTAAAAGATAATGGGATTTATTCCATGCAATCAAAATTTATGTTATGGATTGATGATTTGAATTCCTTGGTTTGCAACATTTATGTGTCAGGTGTGCTTTTTGGATCCATAGAAATTGCAGGATGTGGTGTCTTGGGATAAACCAAAGAATGTTTCGGTTGTTCGGAGTTTTATAGGATGGACTGGTAATTACAAAAGGTTCATTTGGGATTTATCCCATTTAGTAGCACCACTCTGAGGCTCAACCAAAATATTATTTATGTTTGAGTCATTAGAGGAATGAAAGAGTTCTTTTTCGATGTTTATGAAGACATTGAATACCGCACTGATCCTGATCTTACCTAAACCAGTTAAGGGTACACCATCTTCTATGATGCAGTTATTGTTGAACATGGGGTAGTGTTGATGTAGGATGATCAGTTTGTAGCATATGGGTCAATATAGTTGAGCCATCATGAAATAAATTTCCCTACTCATGATCATGAGTTGGCCTCTATGGTTTTCCCCTTATAGTTCTGGAGGTATTACCTATTGGAAGAGTGGTTTACTTTGATTACTAATCATAAAAGTCATAAGTAAATATTCTTTCAATATAATTTTAATCTTAGAGAGTGAAGGTGATTTGATTACCTACTATAATTTGAATTTGAGTTGGTTTACACAATAGGAAAATGGAATAGTGTTGTGGACTGTCTGAGCTTGTAGACTCTGAATTTGGTAGTTCTGAATTTCTACGATGATTGGTGAATTATGGAATTCTTTTTTGACAGGAAACTGATAGTGCCAGAAGGGCACAAGAAAGGTACCCTTATATCTATAGTAGTTTATTACATACTTATGATCTTGGTTAAAGATATTAAGTTGGAGGATCTACGGTGTTTTTGTTGGAAGGAATGTCTTAAAGGTGGAGATTCGCCATCTAGTTTGGATTTTGGTGACGATGGGATTGTCATTGATTGTGGATGTGTTGTTGTTATCATGTGTTTATGGGAAGATTTTATGGATGATTTCCACAAATCAAAGTGGATAGTTCATTCCAGATTAACTATGATGTATCATGACCTTCATAAAAAGTTTTTATGGTTGGGAATAAATAAAAAGGTTGTTGCTTTTATGTCTTGATGTTTACTTATCAGTAGGTAAATGCCAAGAATCATCACCATTGTGGTTTTTATTTTCATTTACCCTTCCAGAGTGGGTAATGATGGACTTCATAGTGGTACATCAGAGGATGCCTCAAGAGAATTATGTAGTTTGGGTAGTTGTGGATCAATTGACTAAGGTGGAAACTTTCTTTCCAATTAAAGAGAATTACATGGTTGATTAGTTGGGTGAGTAATATGTTCAAGAGATAGCACAAATGCATGATTTTCTAGGAAATATACTTTTAGAACGTTACCCACATTTCAAATCATGATTTTGGTAAGGATTATAGAAATCTATTTGTACCCAAGTTATTTTTATTACAACATATCACCTGAAAATAGATGGGAAATCATAGCATACAATACAAGTGTTGGAGGAAATTTTGGGAGCATGTTTCCTGTATTTTTGTGGTTTGCAGGGAAACCATTTATTGCTTGTTATGTTTCTTACAACAATGTTTTGCAAAGAATGATTCAGATGGAACCTTTTGAAGAAACCTATGGGTGACCATATAGATCTCCATTATGATTGTTTGAAGATGGTGAGTTGGAGTTGTTTGGACTGAGTATTGTTCATTAGACGTCAGAAAAGGATCAATTGAGTAAAATGTATAGGAAAATGGCTCTGAGTAGAAAGAATTCATATGTATATTGACTTCATAGAAATCTTGAGTTTATGGTGGGTTATGATATGTTTCTTTGGGGTTCTCCAAGATTGGGTCACCATTGAATTTGAAAATAGGGAATGTTCGCATTCATTTGCATGGGGTCATTTGAGATTGTGGAGAAGATCAGACCTCTGGCTTACATATTTCCCCTTTCACAATGGTATAGTGGAATGAATGAAGTTTTTTTTATTAAAAACTCTATTAGTATCACCCTAATCCATCTCATATGATAAATTTTCAGGATGTAGAGATTGAGTCAGATGCATCCTTTGAGGAGCAACCAATTTGTATTAGAGATCATAGTGAGAAGGTCGTGTAGTGAACGACTATTCCCTTTGTTAAAGTATTATAGAAAATGGAAAAAATAAAAAATAACCTTTGGTGTGAGAATCAGATATTTATTCCCAGTGTCCATAACTCCATTCTTCATAAACATATTAATAATTAAGAAGAGCATCTTGAATAAGATATGTTATTAGGCGGGAAGTTTGTAAAACCCAAAACATTGTGGAGGTATGTACATATCTAAAATTTCGGTCTCAATATCTAATTTTTGGACAATGAAATGTTCCAGGGATTTATGAGGGTCCTCAGGGGTGTTTTTTGGGTTCATAACACAAAAGTAAAAGAAGGCCAAAATGTGTCAGGCACATGGTTAGCGCATGGTAAAGAAAACCATATGGCTTGCTGAGGCAAAATGTGCAACCTTCTACAGTGGAATATTTCATAGCCAGAACACCATTTTTTAAACCATGAGACCTTACTAGGTAATTGTCTGACCATATCTCCTTAGATAGTTTCTTGCGCATGATTTTCACATGGTTTGGAAAACCGTGAAGGTAAACAATATTCCACTATAAAAGTGGAAAAATTACAAAATTTCCATTATAGGATTTTATGTCTTCACCCAATTTTCTCCCCTCATTTCATACCACAAACAATAGTGATTAAAATTAACCCTCACATGATTCCAAGGGAGATTCTACTTCATCTCTCGACTATTTGGAGCATTGTAGGCTGCTGGCTGAATCTCCAGGTAAGTCTAATTTCCTCCATTATTCTCTTTTCGGTGTTAGGGTTTTTATCCTATGTGATCTTCTTACAAATCTCTAAAACCCTTATTTTCTAGTGGAATCTAGGATGAGGGTTATCCAATTTTTTGAATCTAGATATAAGGAAAGATTTTGGAGGGCATTCATCAATGTATTCGAGGTAGGTGGTCGGCAAGATATATCCCATAGTTTCATTTTTTTACATGTTTGGTTTTGTCCTTGGTTATATCTTGTTGTGATTTTGATGCCTTTTGTGATATTTGGTAAAATGGTTTTCTAAACAATGAATAAAATACCTCATGGTCCTCATGGGATGCATCGAGTATGATTTGACTAATTTAGGCCCACCCATACGGTTTGCCGATATTCCTGAACCAAGAAAATATTTAAGTGAAACATCAATGTTTGATAATTTGGATCCCCAATTGAGTATATTGATATGTTTAATGGAAGATAAAATGAAAGATTGGTAGTTTGTGTACATTTGGTAATGGATTAAGGGGCTTTTTATGGCAAGAAAATGGGTTGATTGGGTTATTTATGTTAATGACATGTTGTTTATGAATTATGTTGTAAATGTCTAAGAGATTCAGTGCATATGAAATGGTGAATATGTTAAATTTGTAATGGTATGTGAAATGAGAAATATGTTAAGTGGGGTTTCATAAGGTAATTCATGATTATGTGAAATGGCTTGAAATATGGTAATTATTGAATGTTATTAGTGATCTTTTCATGAGAATGGGAATTGGGATAAAGGGGATGTGTAATGTAAATGACAAATGGGTTAATCAGTTGTGGAAAAGTATCAATTACCATGTCAATTATTATTGATTATTATTATTATATGTGTTCATTCTATTTGGTTTCTGTATGGTTTTTTTATGGTGAATGGATGAAAAATAATGTGGACATGGCTTGAGGTGTGGGATAAAGGAATGAAGCTCATCCCATGGGCCAAGTTAGACTGATGTTATAAACACTACCCACAATACATGGGGTTGGAAAGGGGAAGTAACTCTATTCCCATAATGGTTTCATTATAGTTGAAATGAGTCTTCTAGGTGAGGAAATTGTGATGTTGTGATGTATTATCCTTGGTGAGATAGGTACTTGACTTATTCTATTATGGAGAATGATAAATTTGATGAACCATTATGTGAATGATGTAAATTACTAACCCGCAGATAAAATGTTGATGTTGAATTGATCAATGAAGAAGAATAAAATAATAACTATGGAACTATGGTTTGTAATACATTGGTAAATATTGTTAACTAATTTCCATAGAACTATCATTTATTTACTTGTAATTTATTTATTAATTTCATGTAGTATCTTTTTAGACTGGATATTTTGTAGAAATTTTTGGCGGTGGCCTACTGAGTTCTACACACACCCTTCTCATTTAATCATTGTGTACCTGAGTATATTTCATTCTTGGAGTTCTCGATAAGGGCAAGGGCCCTAATCTATGATGTAATTATGGTAATTGGAGGTACATGGATTAGTTTTCAGGCTTAGAGTAAGACCACTTGTGGATTCAAATGTTTTTTTGGGTTTTGTTCACCTGGCAACGTGGAAGGTAATAACTTCTTTACTTTTTTTGGTTTATACCTAGTTTTGGGAGACGATTTTTTATACAGGTTCATTTTCCATTCTATGTTGTTTTTTATATTCTATTTATTTTATGTTGTGGAATACTTTGGTAGAGAGGGTATAGTATCCCCATGTTACTCTTAGACCCTTACTCTAATTTGAAAACCTTTGGCATATGGGGAGGTGTTCTTGAGGTCATGTGGTGACCCGACTCGGGGCACCAAATTAGTGGATCCTGATTGGGGGTGTTATAATAAATAAAGGGATATATGTATCTAGACCACTCTTTATAAAATTGATATTACAACCATCCCAAAAAAATCATCCATTTTTATTTCATCATTTAAATCCACAAAAAAATTAAAATGAACCCATCGATCTGTCCTATCTTGACATAAACATGAATCCAACTAATA
This sequence comes from Viscum album, assembly GCA_963277665.1. NCBI lineage: Eukaryota > Viridiplantae > Streptophyta > Magnoliopsida > Santalales > Viscaceae > Viscum > Viscum album. Next base: position 281,325,455 of record OY728153.1, on the reverse strand, counting down.
CTAAATTTTATTCAGGTACAAAATTTGTTTTATCTAACACCCCACAATAGGCACCTCATAAAATCTATCACGAATGATGGTGTGGATAACGTTCTTTTTTACTTTTTCGTTATTTGTATCTAATTATTGATCAAATAAAATTCAACTAACCTCATTGGTTTATATCTACTGGTTGAGTGAACTATTATATCTAGATAGAGAACATTGAGAATCATAGATGTAGTGGAAATAGGGTTTTGTTACTACCCTGTTGACTAACTCCTCATCAACCTCTTGTCTTTATACGACATTAACATAATCAAATGAACACAATGATGATAATAAGATTAAATTTAACCTAACTTTTTGAGAATAGTTTTCACCTAACTTTGTTAACAATAATTGACAGTTAGAAATGAATAATTAGTAAAATTGTCAGCATAAAACTAGAACTATAACTCAACTGCATAATTTTTATGGTTTAATAGGAGAAAATCCCCACATAAATCTATGATCATTTTTCAAAATATCAATTGTTTCTACCCTAGAGGATCCACTGAGGCTGATATTATATTGAATGAATTTTCCTTCACTCTTAAAGAATCTTCCTTGTTGTGGTTATATAGTATTCATCCTGAATAAATAAAGACCTTGGATGAATTTCACTAGAGATTCCTCTAAAATAACATCCTTATATCAAGGATTTTCGAGATACATAAGGGTATTTATGCAATAAAACCATAAATTTGAGAGATCTTGTATGAGTATTAGGAAATATATAAAGTATTAAAAAACTCCTACCCAAAACAATCCCATTAAGAGAATAATTTTTTTTTATTATTTTACCATGTATTGATGGATAGTGATTGAATTATTTTATATGTATATTTTATAATATAATTTATTGAAGAATCACCTACTGAATTCAAACACCCATTTGAAATTATTTCTTTGATTTATCAACAATTCGATAGGCTAACTACGACAAGGGGAGTACATGAGGTGAATAATTCAAACTCCCTATTATTCTATAAAAATAATTAAATGACCTCAATATTGAAAAATATTACTATGAACAAATTAAAGGGGACTTCATCCTTTATACCCCTTTTGGTATGCCAACTATTTTTCTATTAGGGACACATTGTCACTGGTTGTTCTGAAGTTCATGAAAACTATGAATCAATGTACCAAATATCATACCAACAATAGACAAGTGTTAATAAATTTGGATGAGAGTACTCCAACATTGAAAATGGAGATGTAAATAGAAAAATAGATACAACCATGTTAACATGATGTCCAAAAAAAATTCTATCCATGAAAATTTCATTGACATAATTCTTAACCATCTACAAGAAATCAACAAAGGAAATCTAAAGATCCATCTCTAGCGGACCTTCTTAATGAATTTTTGAATTCCTAAAAACATATCCTAACTCACATAAATGAATGGAATAACAAAATATCAGGTATTATTCCTTCCCAATACATTCATAACAATATAGAAAATTTTATATTTATTAAAATAAGGAGTGGAAATGACTTTAGAGGTAGTGAAAAACCACTATGCGGAGAAGAAGATGGAAGTGAACAACAACATGAACTGGAAGAATTTGACCCTAAAAATTATTTTGAAGATGAAACATATGTGGAAAAATAGAATACAAAGAAATATAGATGGAAATTAAATATGGAAGATCCACTTGATCCTTAAACACCCTTCCCTACAAAATATATGAACCTAAGAATACCAACAAAGAGTCACTTCGACATAAGATGCTAGAAGTGTTCAAGAAAGTAGAAATCAACTACCACAAACTAGATTCCATCATATAGATACCAAGGTATTAAAAATTAATTAAATTCATGTGCATTTAAAGGGGGAAATTGTGATGTAATGAAAATTCAAATTTATTACAAAATGCTTATAACACTATAATCCTGCAAATCCCTCATAAATACCAAGATCCATGTATGTTATCTATCCTTTATATAATTGGTGAGATCAAAATTTAAAATGAATTATATAGTTTAGAAGAATAAATAAATGTTATGACTTATTTAGTTTACTTATCTCTATAGATAAAATAAATAAAACCATCTGGATAGGTTGTGTGGCTTTTGAACCAAGATGCTACCTACCAAAATGGTATTTTAGAAGATGTTCTAGTATGTGTACTGGGTTATCCCTTCCCTATAGATTTATAAATCCTTGACATAAATTAATAAAAATGTAATAATATGTCCCCATCATCTTAGGTTGACTATTTCTCAAGACTATGAAAACTATAATCAATGTTAATTAAGGAACACATTAAAGAACATTGGTGAGGAAAAATGGATTTTAACATATTCCACTCAATGTAATTCCCTCAGGAGTATCAGACTACATTATATCCAAATAATTTTTCGATTTATTGTTTTATTAAAGATGATATTTAAAGTTTTTATGATTAAATTTTACTAAATAATGATTTCGAATATCATGATTCTGCTGAAACATTTTCTGAAAGAATTTTTAAAATGAAATATTTTTTAATTACTAAATCTTTTGAAGAGATTTGTTGTATGTTTTCATAAAATTAATTAAAATTCTATACTAACACCTCTTACTTACCTATATATACATCATTGAATAATAAACTATTTATTGAGCTATAGGAAAAATGTCTACTAAGTTTCCAATAGACTTTACCTGATGTTTGGGGATGTTGGAAAATCAAAGAAGCTACAGATGATGGAATAATATAAATTGAGGGGGGAATCCAATGATAAGATCCTAATTTTCACATAATAGTTATTTATTTCCATGAAAAAATCATCTTGAATGCAACATTCATGTATGAGAAAATTTACTATTGTACTCTTTAAAATGGAAAATGATGTATGGTGAAAACCATTAAAATTATACTGGACCATTAATAGTGACTATCATTTTTTCATTGTGTACCTTAAAAATCAAGGGATAGTATTCATACATTACCTTCAAGGTGATCGTCAAGAAGTTGAAGCATTTCTATGAAGATACCTCAAAAGGGCCTGTAGGGGAACACAAACTCCTCCATACTATCAGTAAATGAAGGAATCCAGGTTGTCCCTTACCTCCTCATTTTTCCAGATACTAATTTTTAATTTGTAATTTCATGAAATTATGAATTCTATGATTTTTTGTAGAATATTTGAACCAAATATAGGGGAGAGATACATGGTTGTTTTCAGATGTAAATATCAATTTTTCAAATTTACTTAAAAAATTTAAAAAGAACAAAAATGTAAAACATTATTTGGAACCTATAAATAGTATCTATAGTTTTCTATTTTTAGATTGTAAATAAATAAATAACAAAATATATGAAACTTAACTCTAAGGTTTTCTTCCTAATTAAATTAGCATTCGAAATTTGAGAGACTCACTAATTCAGAAATTACTAAGTGAGAATGATTACTTAGTGAACATAACCTCTCTAAGATATAAACTCTATTTAAAGACTAAGGAAATAGTGTGAACACTGAAATTGAAATTTTGGAATAATAATTGTAACTACTGGTCACTTGTATTTTATACTCAATATCATTTGGGAGGACTTAGTAAATTAAGAACACCATACTAATTCTACCAAAAAAATAATATAAATATTTAAACCTAGACTATAATGGGAAATTGGGATCCCAAATTATATCTCAAAGAGAATGGAACTGTGTAAGTGAGTATCCCTATGTATGCATTCAAATAATGGTTTTTACATCATTAAATGCACATATATGGATAATAAACATTCAATAATAATAATAATAATTGTTGTAATAATAATAATAATAACAATAATAATAAAGTGTCCATATAAAAAAATGAATTCTTCTAGGTCAGATTAAAATTGATCCCGTGAAAGGGGTAATTCATTAAGAATTATCTTTTAGGGGGTATCATTGAAGTGTGAGAATGATTTTTGGTTTAAGAAACCTAAGAATTAGGGAAATAAGGATGTTCTACTTATTAATATTTAATTTCCGTTTATATCTATCAAATTCACTCACGGATATGAAATGTGAATGCAAATGTTTGAAAAATGGTGGGTGACTGTCATATGGGAGACATGAACATTTAGTTATGGAATTAATTAATATTATTCAATTATTAATGTTCATTTAATGTTAAGTAAAACATTAATTATTTTGTAATTAAATTATATTATATCCTACCATTTTAATAGTTTAAGTGTGTGGGAGTGAGGTGAGATGAATGTTTTTAATTTTTTTATGTTATTCCTTGAAATTACACAATTTTTTAATCGAGTTCAAAATTTATAGATGTTATTTTTGTATAACTTTTCAATTTTGAACATAATTAATACATTTATAAAATTGATGATTTTAATTGATTCATATGTTTTTGCAATTAAAATTTTGAAGATGAATTTTGATTTTCAAATTTGAAGATTAATCGTGTGATTCACTCTAGAACTAATATTCATAGTGGATTTATTTTTTTTACTTTCAAAAGATTTATTAATTTTTTATATAATGTATATCCATTTTGAAATTCAATTTTCAATTTAGGTTTTACTAGTCTTTTCGAATACCAAAATTAAGTAGATTAATTTTTATGAATTTTAAAATAAATGAGAATTATTTTTTTCAATAGAATTAAATTCAGGTTTAATTTTCTTTGAAATTAATGAGAAAAAAGTACTTCAAAAGTTTTTTTTATTGAAATTCATGTTGAAAAAAATTAAAACTATGGAAGAGATCATGTGTTGGACCTCACAATAAGTTAACTAACTACATTAATATTGAATATAATATAAATTTAACGGTCACTATACTAATTGTGCATGAGAAAAATATGTTACTATACACTAAAAAAATATTTTTATGTGCTTTTCATGACCAATATATTTACCATGTGATCCAACCTCCTAGGAAAACCTCATCTCACAGTTAGAATACAAAACATGATCCCCATACTCAGTGCCTACTATGAGGTTCAATCCTAATATTTCTACACCCATATCCACATGGTCATTATACTAACCATGGTCTTCTGTACCATACTTGTCATGTTCCCCTTACCCCATACCTATCGTGATGATCTCTACTTTGAAAAATTCCACCACCATGCTCATTGTGAGTATCCATAACTATACGGAACCACACTATAAAGCTTGTGATTAAATATTTCCCTCATGAAGCCAAGCCACATGCCCACGAGTATTGCAGACCCCAAACTAGAATCGAAACCCCACCAATATAGAATTATTAATGACCAATCACCACCACAGGAGGAGAATCTCATGGAATTATATATCTACAGCCATGAAACCATGAATGTTTGAAAAGCTAATGCATTGTGTTGAATCTTGTAGATAACCACTGAGTACTATTGTGAGGAATACTACCTCACCATATCTTCAAAAATCAATCCACAACACTTTCATATTTCATACTGTATATTCTCACCTCTCTTCATCTAGTGCTACTACTAGGACACCGAATCTAGCCCTAGAAATTCACATAAAATCACTTAAGGAAGAGCTCATAAGCTACCGTACTAATGAAAACTAAAAAACACGATGATAGATAGAGACACTGAGGGAGAATACAACCATGGTTGAAATATAATGTCACATCAACCACAAAGATGACCACCACATGATTCATTATTAATAAGGATTATTTAAAAAAAATAAAGATAAAAATTGAAGATAAAAATATAATTAATATAAAAGGATAATTATAATAATAAAAACATGAATGATAATAAATTAAAACAAATAAACTTACCTGCTGTATTTTTTTACACTTTTTAGGTTCAATGAGATTTCCAAATTTGAAAGGGCCAATTGTAGTGACATCCATACCAACATTCAAAGTCCCAATATCCAAATACAACTCCAATATTTTCATCATCTACTTAATTTGAGACATAAAATGTGTTGTTAAATACATAAATACTTTACCTTGAAAATGTATAGATCTTGATCATGGGAGGGGAATGAATCTATCGAGGAAGCTTCTAGATAACATGTAAAAATCATTACAGTGTCAAATAGACACATTTCGAGATTTAAAACTCAATTCCTAACATTGAAATAAATGAATATTCTAGAAGATGTTAAAGATTCCATGTGTTTCTTAATGGGAGAATTTTTGTATGCTCCCAGGATGTTAGATCTTTCTTATATAAATATGGCACTGTTTTACAATGCTAGGGCTACCACTCTATCTTGCACTCACTCATTCTCAGATGATCGAATCACGCTATATTTTATTTTTTCTTTTATAACAACTCAGGTGATAGAACTCTATTTCTTTACTATCTACATTAAGGTGACTCCCCCTATCCCCTATTAATTAATTATACATTTCAATTTTTTAACATCTTCTGACTATCTCTATATGTTTTCTAAATAAAAATAAAATAGTATATTTCTTATTCCTCAAGTTTTAATTAAATATTCTCTTCCTCACTAGATCTCACACAAAGGACACTTATGTCTTATCCGTTGCTTGTGATAATGAGAAGTGGGTTTATTTATGTGTAATAATAGATATTTGATTTCTATTCTAGTAACTATTTGAGGTTACAATCATCCTTTCATCCCTCTAGTTAAACAAAAATTCTATGAGACAATAATTGAGTAAGATTTCATTTGATTTAGAGATAAAATATGAGAGAAAAAAATAAATAATTATTTAACTAGTTAGATAATGGGATATCTGATGTATGGATAATTTTTCTAAAATTTAATTTAAATCCAAAAAAAAATCTTCTATTACATTTTTCAAAAAATGAACCCACAAAATGAAAGTAAAACACACCCATAACTCTGAACTCTCAGTAGATAAACCTGAGCCCCATAATAATACATTTTAATCAGGTTAAAAATTTGTTTTCTTGAGTTTCCCATTATAGTAACCACATAAATACTTTCAAAAAAATTAATATCAATAACCACTTATATTTTTTTATATCAATCTATTACTAATATATTACTATGTTAGATTTTATTTCCATCATAATTTCTTAAGAAGTTTTGATTGATTGTTTTAAAAAAATACCTAGGAGATAGGGTCAATTATAACTTATTGGTTCAAATTTCACAATAACTAGATAATTCTAGAGACTATAATTATTCAGTTCCAACAATTCCTCATATTTCGTTTTCATTTTGTTAATGACAATGGTGTGTTTTGTGAAAAGGTAATTGTGAATAACTAGTTTCATCATGTTTAATGATAAAATGGTTATAAGTTAATAAAAATATTAAATATAAATTAAAAATTTATAAAATTAAAAAAAACTATTAAATGGAATATTATTTCATGATATTATAAATATTAAATAGTACATAATCATTTAAAAAATAAATATTATAATATCATCCACCTAAGTGGTAAAATTAAGCACAATGGTGCTGTATTATATTGATTTAATGAGTAAGAAAAGGTTTTTATATAATTTTAATATAGATTTTATAGAATCATAATAATGTTATAAATATAGTTAACTTTCATTAAATCCATTCAATGAACTATTCATGAAGGGTGGTCATGAAAAATTGTATTAAACATCTATGGAGGTGGTAGTCCACACATATGCATGATTAGTGACTCTATTTGTCAAAAAATAGGAACGAATGAAGGTATATGATAAATTATTTTCTATGAACTATAAATATTACATATGAAAAATATCCATTCATCAAATCAATCCAAGATACCATTTATGCATGGTAGTGATAGAAAAAAATCTACATCTCTTTGTGGATGTGGTAGTCTACACACACACACGATTGATGTTGTTTTTTGTTTCTAGAAGATTGAATGGAAAGAATAATAGTTAATAAATTGATTTAGTTATATTAAATTATATTAATTGTTGGTTTTCCTTATATTATGATTTATACAATAGGTTTGTAAGAGTAATATTAAAAAGAAGACTATTGAGTAAGAAATACTCACTTTGAGAACTTGATATTTCTCTTGGAAATAAATATAGAAATGGATGCCTTGGGAAATATAATTTATTCTATAGGCTTATGAACTTGAGATAGTCTTTTAATAATAAAATAAATTCATATCTTAGAATCAAAATTCAATTAAACAAGGTTTTCTTGAATGGGTTGAAATTTAAAAGTATTATAAGTGAAGGGAAGGGTAATTTTGGGAGTACTAATTACTTTTCAATAATGGATGGTTATTATTCAAGTTTTAATGGTTTAAAATGTGGTAAATATGAAATGGATATAGTTATTGGGAATAGCCTACATTTCTCAACTCAATTTCTAGAAAAGTTTATGAGACATAAGGCCTTCATTTAACTTTTTCCTTAGTGAAACTTTTCCAAGTCAATATGTTTTTAACCGTGGTTATAATTAATAAAAACAAAATTAGAAATTTTACATACTATATAATTTAAACATGTTGATTTATAATTTTAAATTCATTTTATCAAATAATTTTTTTTGGTTTTGAGAAGTTATTTATTAAATAAAATCACACAACACTTAGAAATAGTTTATAAAACAGTATGCTTTTATGATTAAATTTCTTATGTAGATTAAACATTTGATTTGTATTTACAAACATGAAATAAATCAGTTGATTATAAAATAAATATTTTTTTTGCTTTCAAGTCAACCTAAATCTTAATTACACCAAAAATAATTTTAAATACAAGAAAATACCTGATACCATTTGAAAATTCCAATAAAATGTTATTTAAATTATAAATATGTAACATATGTTTTTTAAGTTAAAAAGAATATTTTAAAATTATTAGTTTTACACTTTAAATATATATTTAATAAATTAAATGGTTTTATTAACTTATATGAATTTCTCATATATTGAAAAAGTAATAAAATTTTAATTTTTGGAAAAACTGTATTTTTCATTATCCAAAAAATATCAATTATTTCAAAAAACTCAAAATATTAACCCTAATATAATATTTACATGATAAATCCAAAATTGATTTAATTTTTTCGAATTAATATTATAAAATTTGTAAATTTATGTTTAAAATTATAGTAAAATACATAAAGGAAAATGATTTTTTTTTAAAAAAATGCATGATTAGAAAATTATGTATTCGTAATTATATTTTGAATACATTTCTAATTGATTAAATTATTTTTATTTAAAAAGATATTTATTATTCTTAAATTTTCTTAATAATATTTTTCTATTTTATTAGGGAACGTTTTATTTTGGAGTTTCATGTAAAAAAATATATCAATACAATGTTTATTTAAGGTAAAATCTATTCAAAAATCTCAAGGTGTTACATCAATGGAATAATTTTTGTAGTTAATTAGATCATAGTCTTAAATTTCAATTATCATAGGTCATATATATATCCTTGTGGAATAAGTAAATCAAATTAAGGGATAAAAACATTCTCTCAAACAAAATATTCTATAGAATAGTGGATAAATTTTGAAATTCATTATAACATACCAATTTCTATACTAATTTTTGTTAGAATAATTCTTGGAAAAATTGAAGATGGAAGAGCTACAAATCCAACTCTGTACTGAAAATTTATTGGGTTTTTATTGTATCTCCTAGAAATTATACTAGATAATTTTATTCAACAATACTGACTACTTCATATCAATGTAGTCCAAAATAATAACACCTATAATTTATTAAATAAATACTGAGGTACATTAAAGGATCACTTAAATATTCTTTTGTTATTATGTTGGTAATTATTAGTAACTATATACATACTAAAATATGAATTAGTATAGAGATGTTGTGGATATAAAATCAATGAATAGAAGAGAATTCTTTACATGAAGTAAATGTATTAGATGTATTAAAAATAATTATAAAAAACACTTTTAATAAAAATGAAGAAGAATATATTCTTTAAAAAAACATGTATATTTCGGATGTTGATGAATCAGCAACAATAGGATCCTAGAGAAAATTTGAAACTACACATGGTAGTCCTTTTTAACTACTAATTTAAGACTAAACTGATAAAAACCCATATTACATCCTCCAATAATGAAACATATCAATAATGATACCATTTTATTAAGGAGAAATTGATAAAGGGATCATTTATATATATTATATTTGTACCAATAAACAAGTTGTATATATATTCATAATACCATTTACCACATCGGTATTTGAGAAGCATCAATGAAACCTCAATGTTCAATAAAATTTTCTAATATGAGGAGGTTAGGAAATCCTATCGCCCTATATAAATATAATTTCTTTCTTGGATTCTTGTGTTCTGTAGTAATTTTCACCTTTTAATTTTTTTATGGGAGAGAAATGGAAAATACATATATGAAATTCAGGAAGTGGTATGAAGAATGGAATTTTATTCCCAAGGGGGAGTCTAACTTTTGGTAAGTGTGAATATAGTGTATGGAAGACTTGGGGAGATAAAATCCATAGTTATGATACATAGAAAGGCTAGAGATATGGATATATTTATAGAGGGTATTCTAAATATTATATGTTTTATTAACGAATTTTATGAGCTGATGTGATAGGGCCTGATTTTCTCTCCTAATCTTTGTTTTATAATATGAGATTTAAAAAATACATAGAGTGAAAAAAAGAATAAATTAATTTTTAATTTTTAATTTTTTAGTTTAGTTGACTTTAATATAACTGAATATATATTTTATTTATAAGAAAATCTTATAGGTAAAATATTGGAACTAAGGTCATGAATGGTTGTTTTATTGGATTAAAAAATATAATTTTCCTTCCAAGGTGTTTGATTAGATATTTAGAGTTAAAATTTACTATATTTCACATCATACGAGGATTAAAAGTTAAATTGTTTAACATTTTACTGTATATTTATGTTTCTAACAATCTGGATAGGTTAATAATGGAATAGAGATTCTTATAAAATGATGAGAGGCTACATCAGATTAATTACCAAGTACATACAAATAAACTAGGTTTTCTGAAGACTATGTAAGGTTTAACTAATAATATGTAGATGTTAGTCATGAAATTAATTGATGTAACATTCCATAATAGAAATTACATAATATTACAGAAATGGATTTGGATTTTTTCTTTAACTTGGAGTTGAGGACCACAATGAAATGAATTTTATGTAATAACAAATTGGTCAATGTAATAGGTTAACTACACAATGTAGAGAGGTATATTTTTGTGGAATGAAAAAAATATAAAATTACTTTTTAAATAGGACCTCACACAAATGTATGTCCAATCATAATGAATCATCTCTAAATCTATAGTATAATCAAGAAGATCATGTTGTGTATTTTTTAGATTATTAAATAATATTCACCATGATTTTCTAGATATAGTTTTTTACCAAGGATTACACTATAATGTAGTATGAAAAACTATAACAACTTTAAAATGCACTAAATAATGAGGAAATAGGGAATTATAAGACACAATAAAGCAGTTTCCAAGATGTTTCTAAAATTAAAATTCATTTTTAATTCTATGGGATAATATTTTACATAACCAAAATAATATTTTCTTAAATCGTGTTTGAAAGACCCAATCGGTGGTTGATATGTTTCAAATTCATGAAACCCAATTAAAATTTTTGATCTATATATACTAGGGAGATCAGGGATTAAATTTGGGAGATTATGAGATGAGAAAATTTTCAGATATACATAAGTGAGAAAATATCTGATGGTGTGATGAATTTCATTGAATATCCATATTTTAATAGGTAAATAAACCTTAATGAATCACCTTTTCTGAGATGGAATTTATATTTTCTAAAGAGACAATTAATGTTATCATTATGTCACTTATTATTGTATTATTCATCTTAAATATGTGTATAGATATATAGGATAATGCGGTGACTCTATGATCAAAAATGTGTCTATACTAAAACATTATGACATCTATAGTGAGTCATGTTTTCTTATGGAACAATGACACACCATTAGTATATGAATATGGTATTATCCATTTGTGGTGATTTAAGTAAAATATCAGTTTCTTTACATATATTACCTTTATTTGGATTTTATGTGTTCAAGGGGATTAACATGTTAACTATGTTATTGTAAACACAACAACAATATTAAGTGGAGGATAATAATAATTGAACCCCATAAATTACCCCATCATTGTACATGTTGGTTATGTTGTTACAACTATACCAATAAAAATAAAAGGATGCATATTAAAAAACGAGGGTAGGATTAGCCTATCGGATCCTCCTTGGGATCCCTCATTCATCGATTGGATGATCGGGATCCCAATGGTAAGTCACCTACCTCCCAATTACTCATTAAAAATTATTATTGAGCTCACCAAAATAATAGAGGGTTCCACAAGAGGTTTTATGGCTTGATAATATATAATATTTTGTCCACATAGCTATTCATCCCCTCCAAAGATAATTATAATCCCTCGTTAAATAAAATATTAAATCCCAAATATATCAAACTATTTCAAAATTTAAAAAAAGTTAAAATTAATTCACACTTAATAATACGTTATTTATTATAGATAACCATATAATATCATAAATATATTTCAATCCTCTCTATAAGGATATCAAAATATTGTGAACTACACTCACTACCATGTCTCATAAAAATAATTTTACTTATGATTTAACAAATGTAATGGAAGGATCTAAGATTATGGGGCTAACCATCACATTATAGTATATCCATACTCAAATAACCCAAAATTTAGAAACCCATAGTTAGTAGTAATTAATTAAAATGGTATACAATACATAATTAACTATACATATGATCCAAATTTTAATAGTCTTAATTTAATATGTACATTTACGATCATTAATTTACATAGTAATTTTCATTAAAATAAAGGATAAATTATTGTTACTCCTTTAATTATCTGAATATCATGTGTAATATTCATCATGGTTATCTTGGAAAATGTGAAAATAGTTTAATGGCTGATCTCTGAAACTCAGTAAGGGGTTGTGTTTGTAGAAATATATAATGATATTGATAATTAATATATAATATTGAAGTTAAAATCATAAAATGAGTATTTATAATTTATAATGTGATCATAATATATACATGAATGATATAACAACAAAATTTAATTATCATACAGGTACCAATAAATAATATTATAGTGATGCCATACAACTAATCCCTCATTCCAATAAATCATTCATAAATGGCCAAACATGTACAAAATACTCAAAAATAGTTTTATTTTTTGACCTACTAATATACAAAGGTGATATATTATTTTTGACCCCAACTGTCACATAATAAGTCTAATGGATCCATTATATGAATAAAGTGTAAAATTAATACACAATGTTCCCTAATAAAACTCATAAAAAACATAGATAAGTAAAAAATATATCCAAACATATAGAGATAATGGATATTTAGTTCATAAAAAATTACTACATTAACAAATAATCTAGATATTTTAGTGAATATTCATAATTTAAATAAGAAAAAAGTATGTTCAAAATGATAATGAATGTAACCTTTTAATATAAGTAAAATAGAATGATAATTTTTTCATATAAAAATAACAATAAGATTTAAAATATAATTCAATAGTTTTAAATTATAGGGTTATATAGTAATGATAGAAAATTCATCTATTAAACATTATAGTATGCGACACACATATTAAATACACAATAGAGATATAAATTTCCCTTAATGTGTAACATCCGGGCTGGGGTACTTTGATTTGAAATGATTAACCTATGATAAAAAAGGTATTAATCAACCATAGACATAGTATAGTCCACATTAGATGAATCTTCATCATACATACTTAGGAAAAGTACCCTATTATAAATAATACATCCATAATACCATAAATATATAGTATTTGTAGAGATTTAGATAATAGATTTTATGGTTGGAATTAGTTAATATAAAATGATGAACCTATGTAAAAAAAAGTTTAATCAACCATTAACATGATATAGGATCTAATAGGTACATCTATATCATTCTTAATTTGAAAAAAAAAATCCCCTATTAAAAATAATACATGATTAATATCATAAATACATTACATGTATAAGGATTTGAATAATAGAATTTATAGTTATGTAATGATTTTATCATTACAATTACATTGAGGTGTTGTGTGCTATGGGGGGATTTTGATCTCCAATTAATTTTAAATTAATGTTTGAATAATAATAGAACGATTAAGAACACTTGCCTTAAAATTTATCTTTATATATAATGTTTTTATTTTAAAATTATTATAGAAAGGAAAACCAGATAAGTGATTAAGAACACTAACGATTGTGATTAGCTTCCATTAACTTTAAAAAGAACTCATTATATCCTTAAGATCGTTTTAGAATGACTCTTTAGAGGGAAATAGAGAGGGTCACCATGATTAATTGTTTTTTGAGTGAAAATGAATGGGAGGGTTTGGGCATATCTATAACAAATGTGGGATAATTATTATATATTTTGAGACTTAGGATTTGAAAATTCATGCTATGTAAAATTATATATGATTGTACTCCACAAGGATTCAAATGATGGTATTTTACATTTAAGTAATTTTTTTTTGGAATTTTTATATTAATAAACCAAACACCCTTTAATAATATTATATGATCCATGGATGTTTTATTTTTTCATAAATAATTATTTTTCAAACCATAATTTTTATTTTAGCGATTGAAAAATCCCTAATAGGTTCAAATATTTATTTTATTCATTTAAAATGTATTATTGAAGTGACCTATATAATTTTTTAAGTGTTTTAATTTTTATCAATGCTCTTGTGAGACTTTTTTTGAAAATGATGATATATTGTTGAAGTTGGTGGGAATATTTATAAGAAACATTGAACAAGTCTTATTTGATTTAATTACATTACTTGTATTATAATATGGAATTCTATAATATAGATTGAATATTTTATTAGTCCATAAACTACCATATACATCATAAATATCATTTTAGTATAAGGATGTCAGTGTAACGACCCATACATTCATCAAGGTCTTATAGTGAAACCACAAGTTTGAAGAAGAAACATGGAAATCAGAAGTGGCTAATTAGTGGTGACTCATCTGGTAGTGATTCATTTGGAAGTGACTTGTTGGAGGTGACTCATCTAGTGGTGACTCACTGGTAGTGACTCATATGTTGGTGACTTGTTTGGCCATAGCGGTGACTCATTTCAACAGTTTTCCAAATTTTCATATTTTTCCAGATTTTTCTATTTTTCCCTTTTGACATCCCTTTTGACGTAAAATGAGTTTAATGTCATATTTATGTGGTCTTAAATCATTTTCAACGGTTTTAAATCATATCATTGATTTTCTAAAAATCCAATGGTTTTTAAATGGTCAAACTATGGGGTTTATTAATATGCTCCATTGATAGAAATTCTGAACTATATCTATTGTCGAACGTTTAGGATATTGTATTCCTAATGTGAAAATCCTTTATACCCACCTTTTGTATTTCCTTCTCTTAATATGAGACATAGAAAATACTTCTTCCCATAGGAGTCCTATAGCAAGGCCCTAAAGCTAGTTAGAGTCCCTCTTGAAGAATGTTCCTCCTTTACACACCCCTATTTTGGTGCAGCAAGCTTCTGGAAAAGGATATGTCAATCATCTTTTTTCCAAGTAGGTTTTTCCTTCATTTCTCTTTATGTGTATCATGAAAAATCTTTTTATTGTTATAACCTATTCTGAACATGGTTTCAACTAAATTAATATAGATAATTGAATTATTTTCAAAATAGTATAATGGGGCTAGATAATGTGATTTCTAATCCTACAATTTTATTGATATTTTGATCAATTTTTTTTGAATTTTATGGGCTAAATACCCACTGAAAATCACGAAATTTTTTGTTCCTTATTCATTATCTTATCTTTGGTTCACAAAATATGTGCATGTTATGTTTCTTTTTACGTCAATTATTATATATTTGGTTAACTATGTAAATTCTTTTAAAATAAATGGATTCCCCACAATTATATGGTTTCAATGATAACCCTGTCAATTAAATGAAATTGAATATGGGATTCCCTATTAAATCTAAAATTATATTTTACTCTATTATGTGATTTAACGTGTTTTTGGACATGATTGTGAGTTTTGGGTTATCATTGATGATGTTGTTGAGGAAATATGGTTGTGTTGTGATGTGTGTGGGGGAAGTGGATGAGATGTGGTTGTGAAGTGGGGTTGTGATTGTTGTAATGGTACAGTGGTACAATGGGGTCGTAAGGATGGTTATAGTGTGGGTGTGTAGCAAGGATGAAAAAGGGGACGTGGCTATAAATTGTTTATAATGTGAGAATATTATTAAGAGAGTAATGGGTTGTTGTGTGGTTCTACTTTCTCTGTGTTGGTTACAGTATTATGTGAATTAATTCTAGTTTCAAAGGATGTATGTGACTAAAATTGAAAATCCATTCTTGGGAAGAATCTATAAAAAATGTTTATTTCAAATGGAATGTAGAATGTGAACATCTATTGAATGAATGATAACATGATGTAATATATTGAACAATTGTGTTCTTAATGTGGTATTATTTGGAAGTTGTAAAATCTGTTAAGTAATTAAATGTAGATTAAATGTAAAAAGTGACTTATAACTTGTGTTATGCTTCAATGGTGTTGTTATTATGCTATGTGGTTGGTTGTATTACTTCTTACCATGTATTAATGGAATTAATAAGATAATTTAATAATTTCAAATGGTCATGTTAAATGAGGAAATTCATGATGGGATTAGTTGATTAATTGATTAATGTTCAGATATAAACAAATTGGTCAAGAATATGAAATAATATGTCTTTCTAAATCAAATGGGTTTTCTAATGAATGTTTATATCAAAAAAACAAAGTGGCTGATAAAGTGTAAATTATCAATGAAATATAGACTTTGTAAAATGGCTTAAAGTTTGAAAATGAATTATGGAATTTATTTTGTTTGTTTTTCTGCATTTAGAGGTGGAATTTATTGTGTTGTTTAACTGATATGGTTAGTTATTTTTATAAATCCATATGATTGTATTGTATAATATTAATCTATATGTATGTACACTATATTTTCTCCTAATTTCTATATGAACCCTACCCTTGTTGGTAAATATGTGTTTAACACCCCCATCATCACGAGGGAGGGAGTCTTTCCCAAACATCCCAATGTGAGGATGGATGGTCAGCCACCTTCCCTTCCCTTCTCCCTCTTCTAGGTGGTGATGACCTGTATTTCTTCAGGAAGGATGTGGTGAGATGTTCTTGTCATGGTGTTTTTGGGTGAAGTGGATTGTTTTTCAGGTGTCTTCAGGATGATATATTGTTTTATTTATCAGGTGTCTTTAGGATGAGATCTAAGATTCTTTGGGATGAAGTGGGATTTGTTGTGATCCCATGTATGTGTGTGTGGGATGTGTTGTGAGGCCTAGGTGTGTGCAAGAATGATGTGATGTGGTATATTCACAAGAGGTTGGACAACATGACATTTTCTATTAGGGTGTGAGAGCTACTAATAAGCGGGAAGGTGGTACAGGGTACCCTATCATTGATGTGATTTATATCATAGTACATAACATTCTTTATTTGGTTAGGGTTCCTTGGTGAGGTTTGGGTGGTCAGTATAATTCCTTAGTTGTTGTTTGGTTCTGTTAGTTTTTTCACGGGTGCATAAGTACGCCTCTTTCACATGTTCGTGAGACACATTGGTTTTACTTCTTAGTATACTTCTATTCTCACCTTACATATATAAAAACTATTTTCAGGTTTCCACGAGGACTTTGTGGACTATGTTGTACATTTCTTTTTTAGACCTATGGAGTTATTGTTGTGTCACTAACTTGGATTTTATTCCTTTGGTCTTGTATTTGGAGACTTTTATATATACTTGTTTTAATTTATACATGCATTGTGGGTTGGTTTAGAATTATTTAATATAATAAGTCTTGGAGTTTTTGGAGATTATTCACCTTATCTCTTGATCTTGTTTCCTTATAAAGGGTGATTCCTCCTATATTGTGATATTTTTACACCGTTGGTGCTAGTTGCCAACCCAGGGCCTACTGGAGGAGGGAGTCGAGGGTCATTATCTCCCTTTCATCAATGCCATCCTAGGAGAGGTATCCTTTGAGGGAGTGGGTCGAGATACGGATGATATAAAACATTTTGATGTGGATTGTGATTTTTTTATTCTAACACTCTTATATTTTAAAACAACACTATTTTTTAGTGTATAAAACCCATAAAACAAATATTAATGGAACGATTATATATTATTGAAACATTATTATTTAAACTTGACTATTATAACATAGTCATTAGAAATTGTGATATGAATAGAAATACCCATAAAATGAAAGATATCTTTAAATTTATTTTATAATATAATTTTTTTAATTAATTCTTAATAATAACTAATCTAGTTACAAAATATACATTTTATGCTTCCAAAATAATATTTCATGATAAAAGATGTTTATTTATTTTTATGATAATATAATATAAATAATTATCAGAAATTTCAGAAATATTATTTTATAAAATGAAAATAATTTTTGAAATCATCATATTAAAACTATCTTATGGTAAAATATTTGGTTTTTTCATAAAAGATTTATTTTTCAATGAATAGTTAAAATTATAGATTCTTCAAATACTGACATTTCATTCCATTTAATAATGTTATTTAAAAGTCCAAATATATTTTTGATTTTATCGTAAAGTGAAATATTAATAATTTTATTTATAATAATCTAATTTCATTTGAATTTTACATTTTGATTATTTCTGTAAAATATTATATTTATGGTTCAAAACATAGTTTTTTATAAACTATTGTTTAAAATTATATTCATTTTAATTAATTATAATAACACATTGTAAGTGAATTTTTAAATTTAATTTTTTTTTATTATATATCGAGTTATTTTAATTGAAATTCATATAACTATTATCACTAGTTTTATAATTAATGTATTATCACCTTATACTTGAAAAATTATTTTATTGAAAACTAATTTTAACACATTTTGTTTGTTTAATTTTTAATATAATTTTTTATTTTTTAAAAATGAATTTTATAAAATGGATTCAATATTTTAAATCATATTAATTAATATTATATAATAAGGCCAACTTGATTTTTTTATCATCATGAATAGTAAAAAATCAGTTACAAGAGTTAATGTTAAAACTGGTTTATCGAGGGTTAAGCTAAAGAGGTAAAGGGAATAATGTGTTTAAAAAATGTTTATTTTTGAATTTTCGGGGTTTTTATAGACCATATCACACCTAAAATCCCTTATTTTATCAATTTGGGAGAAACATGTCATGGGATTCACTTTCCATTATTAAATAGTTTTGGTTATTTACAAAAATGTCGGTCCTCCTCAATTATGAATAGGTTACCCTCCCCTTACATATTCACACCTATAATGCCATTCTACTCCAACAAAACATTCCAAAACAGATCATAAAAATACTTATACACATTAGATAACCCTTTTTCCTCCAAAAATACCGACGTCAATGTCATTAATAAGACATTCAATGGAGGTTCTTCAACGGGAAGGTAGTCGTATTCACTAAACTACTAGTTTACACTTCTAAATTTTACATTTTAAATTATGTATTAAAAGTTTAAATTTAATAAATAATTTATATCCTATATACGGATATGTTATTATTTTTATTTCATAATATTTTTCCATCTCCTCTTCCATTAAATGGGAAATTAAATCATCATTTGTGTATCTGGAGACCCACAACATCATGAACTGATCAAATTCATTGTCCATCATTGATATTCATCGATGCCTATGACAATATATTTAATGTATATGTTTTATATTAATGAAATATTAATAATTATGTATATTTAATATATAATATACATTTTTAAATTACAATCCATTTAAAAATGAAAACATTGTCAGCTGTATCATGGACTACCTCCTCACAAAGTGATGTGATACCTTTTTTATTACCGAATCACATAGATGAAATATAAATGTGTATTCAAAGATATAATATTATATTTATAATATAATTATAATTATTTAAAGATAAAATAACACTTACGTTCACTGGATCATAATCATTGAAAATGGAAATGTTACCCTTGCGTACATATGACATATCATCTCTATGATTGTAAAGTACATCATTTTTCAGAACAATATTTCATGGATGAGTTTATAATTACAATTTATGTGTATAATTATAATTATTTCAGGATTATTACTAAAAATATTATGGAATAATTACCCCTTTGATCATTATCAACACACCAATGCCATTTTGTAATTACGAACTGAGCATCCTCAAAACACCTGATGTGGACATAACATAATAAGTAAGAAAATATATTATTAAAAAAATGAAGTAAATGGATTAATTATATGGTATTAAACCAATAAAATATTCATAATAAAATAAAAAATTGATATATGTTTATTATAAGGAGATTAGGATATGCACGATAGGTCTGGACTAGAGGTAAGTGTTTCTTCTCAAAAATCCTTCATTGAAGCATATGTTATTTTATGTAAGAATTTTTCATAAATAGTGTATATAATTCCACATTTCATATTTTATCCTGACTCCTTCATATATAATAATATTCTATGTTACACTTGATTTTATTTATTTATGGGGGTTAAAATCCAAAAGTTACCAAACAGGTAAAGGTTTATATTTTAATAAATTTTTAATTTGGATTGTTTATGCTTTCATTTTTATTATAAGAAATTATTTAATATTTAAAAAAAACAATTTAATTTTTTCACCTATATATTTTAATGAGATTGGCTTGTAATAGTACCATTTCCCTCTCTTTAGAAATTAAAATTATTGAGAAAATGTATTTAAGAAAGGATATATTCATTCATATATTTGATCAAAAATCATTTTTATTCCATATCCATGTTTCCTTACCCATAATATTTATTAAAGAAATTTTTATACATTTTTGAATTTTTACAAAATAGTTTGAAAGGAACCTTCCCATAATTTTCTAGACATGGAATTTTTTTTCCTTTTTATAATAACGTGATATAAATAATTCTTTTAACTTATACTGCATGTATATAATTACCAACCATCATCACCACCCAACACATTGATGATTCCATTATAATTTATTATGGTTCATTTTAAATAAATTTTATTCTATAATATTTTGGAAACATTTAAATTTTTTGAAGTGATTTCAAATTGAAAAGTGTATTTTATCAAAAAATATCCCATGTAATCTTTTATGGATAATTTCTTCAATGACATCAACCTTTGTTATTATCGATTTTTTATAAATTATTTATATATGTATCTCACAAATATACCTAACTTATTCTCTCTTACATTGATGGAGAAATACATTCCTTATTATAATCTCTCTAATGACTTCATTAGAAATTTCCTTTAATTATGATATGGGACAAGATTCTAAAACCCATTTATTTATATGGGTTATACTTATGTTTTTTAATTATGATGATTTCATTTTTTGGAACACCTCACAATGAACATGTTTTGATGGGTGAACCCAAATATCACTCCAATGCATTTGGTAATTTTTTTTAGTTTCATGAGACATCATTTATGGGATAATGGAGTAAACCTAATACATTACTGTATTTTTTTCACCATCTCATATTGTCTAGGAAGTAATCCTTCACTCGTGTTTATATCATATTATATGTTTCCTCCGCATTTTCAATGATTAAATGTTCTTATGATACAATTTTTTTTATGTTGTTCTCTAATGTGATAACCCTTGAGTCTTCTATTTTAAGATATTGTGTTATAATTTTCACTCAGAGGTTATGTTTACCGGTATTTTTTATTAACTTATTTTTTTAGATAACCCCTTTTGACTATGCATTCCACATAGTATCTCATCCTGTTTTATGAGTGTTAATCTCATTATAAAGAATAAATTAAAATGTTTTATTTTATCCAAAAATTGGTGTACATTAAATCTATTATTGCAAATGAATTGTGCCTCATGATCATGTGGTTGTAAATAATAGATGTTTTTGTTAAAAATAATGGAATAATGTGTGTAAAAGGATTTGGTATCTATATTTACACTACCCATGGAAATGTAAATTTTGTATTTTGTCCAAATTTCAACACCTTATGTATTTTAACCTCATCTTGTGATAAATACCTCTAAATTGATTGATTATTATTTTATTTGAAGTATGATAAAGTATAAATAATTTATTCAATTAATATAATGGATAAATTGATTGATTAGATATTAAAAAAACTTCTAGAAGTCATTATAGTTCTTTTTTAATAAATATTCATTTTCTTGATTGAATTAGATACACTATTTTAATGGTTTTTTGTGTTAAAAATGACATATTTTATAATTCATTATTGGGATAATTTTATAAATATTATTCAATTAGTTATAAATCTAAGTCAATCATTTATAGATTTAAAAATATTTCAAAATATTATATAATATTACCGATATTTATTTTCATAAAATCTGATGATGCGAAAAAACATTAAATATTAATGACATATCAACTAAAATACTTTGTTTCATAGTATATTATATTGTGTCCCATTTCATTATTTTGTATATTATTTTACCAGATTCTAAATTTTTTATTTCTTGTAAAATCTTTTTCTTGTTTATTTTAGAAATGGATCATATTGAAATTTCTACATTTTTAATTGTTATTGTAAATCAAATATGAAGATATAAAATCATGTATTAGAATAGCATTAACATAATTCAATATGTGACAGAATATAAGAAAAAATTAATGATGATAAGAAATAATGAGGGATGTTCAAGGAACAAAATCAAGTATATTCAATTATACATGAGAGAACACAAACAATGTGAATATCAAAATGTTATAATTTTAGGTAAATTTGAACATAATAAAGATAACTTTGTAATACATTATCAAAATGACAAAAAATTCATAATTATTTACTATTAAAAAAAATTGCAAACAAGATTAAGGAAATGACTCTATGCTAAACTGTGTTTAACAAATATATTTTGAATTTTTTATACTCAATTTTTAATATATGATATTGACTAAGAATCTTCAATACTATATTCTTATAAGTTAATGTGTCATGAAAATAAAATGAAACCAAATAAATTTTATAGTTTCTGTTTGAATCAAAATGACCATTAGTTCTTGACTTGTATTCATTTTAACATTTTCTATATATTTAGTAGGTACATATAAAAGAAAGGAATCATGATCATTATTGATGAAATCATTTTTCTAGTTTGATAAGAGAAAAATCATATTTTCATTGTCCAAAAAAACATGATCATTAAATAATTTCATCAAATGTAGAAACTACATCATTATATATATAATCTATAATTATTTTAAATTCACTTCTCTAATTTTTTTATCATTAATTTAAATAAACTAGAATGGGACATAATAATTTTATCAAGTTATATCACTCAACACATAGTGGTTGTGATTTTAATTAGAAGGTAGTTTGTGGTTGTTCCATATCCTATGGTCAAGGTTTTATTATCCCTCTTCTAGTAAATGTAGTGAGTTGTGGGTTATAATTTATAATATAAATAGTAGGTTTTAGTGATTTTGTATAATATCTTAACATATAGTGGAGTTATCTTGAAATGCATGAAAATGAATGGGTTTTATAAGGTTTTATCTCGTTTATAAACTGATGCTTTAGTGGATATAAAAACATCTCATTATTGATTATTAAAAAACATAATTTTTATTTACCCTAATAACTATAAAATAATCCTTACATGAAATTCCCTAGGTTGTCCCAACATTTTACATGGTGAGGTTTGGGTATTATAGGTATAATGAGGAGGTTCTAGGGAAGACCTAGGGGTGAAATATATTTTTATCTAGATTGAATGGTTGTGACATGGATATGTGTTCTCCATCATTATATTCTAGTTGAAATTCTTGGCTACTGTGTGGTTTTTGGGAGTTAAGTCATAGGGTCCATGGCACTAAATTTCAATGGCCCTCCTATATCAGGTAACCTTATGGGGTATGCATTTGGTTTCTCCATAGTCTAAGATAATTGTACTTATAATAGGATGTTAAGCCACATGATTATATTTTTTTCCCTCTTGGTTATATTATTGAGATCAAAGTGTCTAGGATTAGTTGTTCTGTCGATTTGGGATTTGTTATACTATAGAGATCTGGTTTCATTAAATTTGGGTGTGAAGTTTGTATTATTGACCAAGGAGGTATCCATTCAATCATGGATTTCTCTCAATTTTATGGATTATTGGAATGAATCATGGAATGATTTTTTGGATTCTATTTAACATGAACTTGTTGAGGCATAGTCTATCATCTTTCACTGTTATTTTGAGAAAAAACTTATCCCTTTCATCGTGGTATCAATCCTCATGTCATGATGTTATATTTTATAACTATTGTATATATTTTAAGGCTCAGTTTAATTTTATTCATTTTAGTTTATTTTCCCTCAAATATTGGGAAATTCTAGGGTGATTTGGGAGAACAGATTTACCATATTATGTGGATTTGATCCTTAGATTTGGGAGATCAGTTATAGGTGACCCAAGGTGAGTAATTCCCAATTTAATCTTGTATTTATTTAAATTTATCTTCTATTGAAGGTTCTATAAATGATATTTGGTTGTAATGTTTGAGGAAATAGCAAGTAATTGGTTATGGGTGTTGTGATTTGGGTTTTTCTAAAGCATTCACTAGTTTTATGTAGACCTTTGGATAATTACTTCCCTTCCATGTATTTAATAGTGGATTTTCATGATTTTATTATGTTAGGGAATTTGGGAACTCTAATTTATTCCATGTAAATTGGGGTATTATAATGGTTATGTCTTCATTGGGCATTTATTATGTATTGACAAAATAAACATAACAAATTGGACTAACAAATATTCAAGGGAATGGGGTTGATTCACATGTGTTTATAGTTTTTCATGATAATTATCTTCCACATGGTCCAAGCATTCTTATTTTTGTAAAAATAATTATTTATATTAATACTTTTGTGTATATTATTTGGATTGAATATTAGAATTACCTTTCATAAAAGTAAAATTACTTAAAGGTGATAATGAACTACTTTTTTGGAATACTGACACTAATATGAAATATTATTTGAATATATAATAATAGTATATAACATTATGATACAATTATAATTATTGATATTTTTTGGCAATTTTTTGGGGTTATTCATGATCCTTGTGTAGTGGGTGTAGTAGTGGATTCCATTAGTGGTATAGTGGGACATTGTTACGGTTGTGGTTTGTGAAATGGGTTTGAGGCTTCCTTTACAAGGTTTGTAAAATAGAATGATTGGTTTTTTAGGCGATTACTTGATTGGTAGATGTGGGTTCATTTCAATCCTACTGGGTATAAAAGATTATACATTGTAATGATGAAAATAAAAAGTATTTGTCTTGAATTAAATTATTTTATGGATAATAATGAATCATTGATGCGTGAAATTAATGTTTGACGGATTGAAATAATATGGGTGACGATTTGAATCATTTTTTCATTAAATATCATTAATAAATAATGTAGTGAATCTCATATGATTGTGTAGTGAATTTTGAAATGGTCTAAATGAGGTGGATTGATAGGAAATTATACATGTTTTATGTGGTCATTTTCATGGGATATGAGGTTTTTCAAGTGTTATATATAGAAGTGGTGGTGGTATGTGGGTGTAGTGGTATGGTGATGTTTCTTGGATTGTATAGTGCCTCTTAGTGTAAAACCATTATCTTGTCCATGTGTTTCATATTTATATATGTTTTATTTTTTTCTTATGAGTTCTATATATACCTCACTCAATTAAGGTTCACTTATAGATTGCTAAAAAACATTATGTTTTGTGGTTTCCCCCAACATCTATTTAGGTAATGGACAAATTGTTTTCTACACCCTCTTCCCCAATCTACCATCTAGATGTGGCACTTTATATGATTACTCGATAGATTCTTATACTAGAATACGCTATAGGTTATTTATATGTGTGTATATATTTTATTATATAGGTTATTCCTATGGGTATGTGTTTATATTGGTATATGATGTACTAGAAAACCATTTAGGGTATAGATGGGGAGGTACATGGTCTACTGGAAGATCCTATAGGGAATTCATGAAGTAGTGTCATATGATGGTGTTCTTGAATTGTAGTATGAGGAAATGAGGATGATTTCCTTTTTGTTCATGATAATATAATATTCCTCATATTATATATATAAAAAAGACATAGTGTATTGTGTTGTGGATGCACAAGGGATTCGGAGAATATGATTATTTATTTTCGGGAATGAGAGAGAATAATTAGTGGGTAAGTCATGGGAGGGTACCTTCATCCTATATTTTTCAATATCTGTTTTACTATACATGGATATGATATTTGGTTAGTGGGTGTTGGTGAGGTTTTCTTGAATTATATCTGATAGGTCCTTGGTTGTTCTTCTATTATTTCAATGATGCGTTAGTATGATCTTTCAAAATTTTCATAGGATATTTTGATTATGATCCTACTAAGTATACATTTTATGATCCCCAAAAATATATATCATTCTTTTGAATTTATATAGTGAGTTTGGTGACCGATATTAATATTTTTATCTTGTATCTTGAGTTTGTTTATAGAGTTAACATCCATGATTTCATTAGTATTTTATTTAGGATATTTTTTATCTGATAGTATTCGTACATTATTGGATTATTGTGTATCAAGGTTTATTTATTTTATGGTGTTGAAAAATAGTTTTTTATTCCTATTCCATATTAGGAAAATGAATCCCATTTTATGTCATATACACATGATACTAGTCTCCAAATCAGGGCCTATTGTAGGTGGGCCTTGGGGGTAACTCTCATCTTCATGATAGGACCAAATAGGATTCTAGCGGGGATGGGTTATAGAAGTGTGTAATCAATGCTTATGATTAAAAATTTATGATAGAAACTAAATTTAGGTGCTAGTAAGGGTTCCATGATTTGGTAGGGAAACAATATTAGCTAAGCATGGTTTATTAGTTTTTCAGGTAAACTGGATTAAAAATAGGATTTGGGATCCCTCCATGATCTGAATCAAGGACCTTGAGTTTATTGAATGACCACTATATATGGTACAACTTGAATGGTATACACATATGAGAGGTACATGCTTCGTGATTGTTTTCAAATGTGTTTTAAATGAGGGGTATTTGGGAAAATACTTAAATGTAATAAAGTGAACTTGAACAAATAAATCCCATGCTATCAGGATTATGATTTTTGTTCTATCTTTTTAGATGTCATTAATAGTTAAAATTTGTTCATGGTTTATCATTGAGAGATACTATAGGCAGACCCAATTGTCTATTGGTTGCTTAATCTTGTTAAAGGGATAAACTATAGAAGAATATGTTGTTTTTGTTACAACATCAGGGTATATCCATATATGAGGTACGTGTGCCATATATGGATATGGTTTTATTTAGAGGAGCGTGAGATTTTATTTAGTGAAATATAATCTAGTTATGATTACTTGGTTCTATAGGTTGTTAGTCAGAAGTCTAGATAATCACAATAGTGAATGATCCAATATCTCGAGTAATGGAAGGACGAACATGTTTCATAGGATGAATATAAGTGGAAATTTCATGTTGAGTTTATATAATTTACAATGAGGAAAATGAATAGGTGGTAGTTTCCCTCTATCCTAAAGGGGATCCTGAGTGTGCAGGAGCTTGGGATTATGTTTAAGGGATTTTTTTTCTTTGATCCTGATTTTTTTGTGATCATTAGACTACAGCTCGATGCTTGAAGGAAAAAATATATGTGATTATATGATTTTTAGTCACCCAATTTACATCCCCAATGTACATGGATGTATAGAATAGGGATAATATAATTTAGAGGATACATTTTTATCCAAGATCTACTCGAGATGGGATCGATCATGATTTTTAAAGGATATATGTTCTTGGCGGTTGATTACAATTGTTTGGGAAATCAAAATTTCAACCAGATTAGAGTCAACCTCCTATGTTTTATCACTCAAATTTATCTATGTTCATTAATTACAATGTTGATAATGATGAATTCATATCAGTTTATTACCTATGTGAGGTATGTCCATCTATGATTTTAGTGTCTGAATATTGTGGGGATCAATGAGGTGTGAGTGGTTAGGTTCTTTATTAGTTCCATCCATATCAACTTCCATAAAGTTCATATCTGTTGTAGGGGAATCACGCTTATGTTATTACATGAATATATTGATGTAGTATGGTATAAACCCATGATATTCCATACCCTTCAGTACATAAGGATTCATGTGACTATAAAAGTGTTCTCTAGCAGTGAGTAAAAGGAGTTTAAAGTGGGAAATTACATGTTATGGATGTGCTAGTGCTAAAGGTACTAGAGATCATACATGATCCATACTTTTGATGAAACGTAAATTTGTTCACAAAAGTAAGGTTGATGAACCATAATTTTGAGAAACAAACGTAACGTTTAAAACTTACGTACTGTTCTTCTCCCATACTTTTCAATATCCCAAATGTAGGGTTCCTTCCTAACATAGGGTTCATCTTCCATACTTTTCTTATAACATATGGTTGATTAACCATACTTTTCTGGTATCTCTTTAGAGTATAGAATGCATTCCATCCTTATGTTATGCTTCTCCATGTATGGTATGAACAGTGTTCCCAAAACATGCTTAATTGATTTCTAAACTCTTTAACACTTGTTTCATGCTATATAAATACTTGAATACTCTTCCAAAAATAAGAATTTATAAACTATTAAATTTATGAAATATCGTTAAAGTAAAATCATTAGAAAACAATTAAGGGTATTTTGTGAGCATCGAAATCATTATAAAGAAATAGAGTATTGTTCTCAAAAATCTCCCCCTTATTAATAATAAAATCATGTGTTGTTGAGAAAAACACTTTCTCAACAATCTCCCCCTTTTTGATGATCACAAAACCCATAATGTAATTAGTGGAATTATATTCCAAAATTAATTACATATAGTTTAGAATTTTTCTTAGATAAAACAATATTTAATTTTAACATGATTATAAAAAAATGTGGTATCCATAATCATAAAATTAAATTTCTACTCCATTTTCTAAAGTGAAAAATAAAAGTTTATCAAATTTCTCCCCCAATAAAAAAAGAAAAAAATCTCCAATAAATTTAAAATAAATATTTAGAACAATTAAATTACAATTAAAGTACAATGTGAAATAATTAAAACAAAATGTTGTGTTTATCCAAATTTCTCCCCCTTTTGTGACATCAAAAAAATGATAAAAGATGCAATAGAACACATTTTAATATAGAACTGTACTTATGTAAATTCTATTATGAACTGTTTGTTAATAAATGAATTTAGATTACTGACATATCTAAACAAAGACATTAAAACAAATAGAAACACACAAATATATAATGAAATAACATTTCATTGCAAAATATGTACCAGTTACAATTATGATGAACACAGGAATCATGTTGTGGTAAGGGTATGAGAGAGGGTCTATCTCTTCTGAACTACTGCCTTGATTTCTGTCAACTGCTCTCTCAGCCGTCTCATCATTCCATCTCCGAGTTTGATAATAAGATCTCTACTCTCCTGAGCCATATGAATATATTAGATCATATTTACTTTTAAAAACTCATGAAGCCTCTCTTATTTCTCCATAAATAGAGTTAACTTCTCTATGAACTGATTCAGTACAATTCTAATACTTGGTTCACATGAGGTCAACTGGTCAACTAGAAACTTCTGATTATCTAAAAGTACTGAAAAAGGGGCACTATTACATTGATGGTCTTGCAATCTAGAATTCATAGTCTCCATGACCACTATAATAGCATGAAATCATCTACTTAAATCAAGTGATGTACCTGATGTACTAGCCTCACTGGGTTTGAAAGATTAAAATTGTTGCTCCATGAAAGATCTAATTTCCATTAAATTTTTCTTCATAACCATCTCTGATTTCAACTTTGTAACATCATTTAATATTTTCTTCTCAAACACTTCAACATCCTGTTTGGAAATAGTACTTTCTTTTAGTCTCTAAAAATACTACTATTCTTTCTCTAAGGATCTCTTCAGAGCAACATTTTCATATTCCAAACATGATAGCTTCTTGTACAACTCTTCTACTTCTTCATTCACTGAATCAGATGAACCTTTTGTTTGATTCTCATCCTCATCTTGTACTTTATGTGATAACACTATAAGTAATGACTCTACATCATATTTTTCATTATATTCCTCCTGAGCAGGTTTTTCAATAGATTATTCCACCAAGTCTTTCCCAGAATCCTCCACATAAAAATTCTCATTCATTACTTTAGTATGAATCTCAGAAGCGTTCTCTTCATGTTTGTCAAGTGTTGGAGGTTTTTCCTCATTAGAATCATCTTCATGGTCTTACTCTATCACTAGATCTTCCAAAAAAATATTTTCTTGATCAACATGGACATGATCAATTGGGGTTCGGGCCACTGCTTCTCCTTTACCAAGCACTGTCTCAATTATAGTTTTTATTTGAGCTTCTTTTTCTGTCACTTCCTAAGCCAAAATTTCTTTCTCTACTGGAGGAGTCACCTTATCTTGAGCCACCACTCCCTGTTGTATTTATTCAACTATTGTTTCTCTCACAAACTTATAGCTTAAGAGTCACTGGATGTAAAAACATGTGATGTTACATCAGGATCTTTAACAGGATTATGATCCCTGGTCCTTTTGAACTGAAGTCCTTCCTGGCTTATTTCTTTAGATAATTCTATAACCTCAAACCTAATTCTTCTTAATACATCACTAATTCCTAATTCATCTTGTCCTTCCGTTGATTTTTCTGGTTGGGCCTTAGCACTTTTTCCATCCTCTTCATCTCCCACAGGTAGTAGCTTTCCTTTAATAGTGCTCTAGAAAAGTATAATTTTTCTCAATGTACCAGCATTGAAGATATTATTTCGGTGGAATCTCACTCGAGCATCCACTAATATTATCATATCTGTCTTAAACATAATTTTTGAGATGAACTGTCTAAAAGGATAAAAGTTCATCCTTGCCTCTTGTTGGAAACAGTAACTGAGATACCTTACCATGTATCTTGGAATGTTAAATTTGATATCAATCAGCAGAAAAAACATTATGTACATATCTGGGTAAAGTATCTTTTTTCATCTCTAACATTCTAGGAGCAATACCAGTTTTCACAAACTGGATCAAAATTTTCTGATCCGGTTCCAAATCCTTTACAAACATTTTCTTTATAGATGTAGTTCCAAACAAAAAAGAGATAAAATCTTCTTAATTATACACAAAATCACCAATATTCTTTATATCAAAATGAAAAATTCCCTCATGAGGGAAGTTAAGAATTTGAGATATTTATATAGATAAGATTGAAAAATATCGATCCTCAATCTTAGCAACAATCGAATCCTCATCAATTCCCAGACTAAACTGTACTGACTTAAAGAAATGATAAATTTCTACCTCATATTGAAACTCTGTATGATCTCCAATAAATGTCTCTTCAGGGTTTTGAAAATCCAGAGCTTTCATTAGTAACAAGTATTCCTGATATAATCATTCCATATCTATGACCATTCCTTGAAAAATTTTCCTTCTTGCCGAGCACTGCCTATTGGCAGTGTTGGTCTCTACCACATCGGATCTTTTGGTCCTGGCCATTTCAGTCGTGAATCTCTGAAGGTTCAAAAAGGATTAGGGTTTCGAAGGTTTAGGTTCGGATTTAAAAAGAGTGGTAATTATTCGTTGGTGTGAAAGGGTTTTTGGTGGAAATGAAATGATTCAAAATTTGATAGGTTTCTGACAGCCTTGATTCCCATGTCATCAATAATCTTTACATAAATTTTAAAAATGAATAAAATTGTATGCATTTAAAAACAGATCTAATAAAATAAAATTTTCTATTTGAAAAACAAATAAATATGTTATTTTAAACGGTATAAACATAAATAACATAATCAATTGAATAAAATAAATCTTTATTTAACATTAAATTAACCTAGCTCCCCCTTAATAAAATCAAACCTTGCAGTGGGTAGTGGTTTAGTAAAAATATCAGCCAATTGATTTGCAGTACTTACAAATTCTATGAATATATCCTTTTTATGAACATGGTCTCTTAGAAAATGGTGTTTGATATCAATATTCTTAGTCATAGATTGATTAATAGGATTTTTTGAAATATTTATTGCACTTGTATTATCACATAAAATAGGCGTACTATTAAAACATAGTCTAAAATCCCTAAGAGTGTTTTTTATCCACAAAACTTGTGCACATCAACTCCCAGCAGATACATATTCTGCATTGGCTGTTGATTGGGCAACTGATTTTTTTTTCTTACTTGACCATGACACTAAAGATTTTCATAAACAGTGAAATGTCTCTGAGGTTCTTTTTCAATCTAATATAAAACATCCAAATTCTACATCGGAATATGAAATTATATTAAAACCAGACGTTTTGGGATAAAAAAGATTTTGAAAAACAGTTCCTTTTAAATATTTAAAATTTATTTTAACAGAATTTAAATGGGATTATTTATTGTTTGATATAAATCTTTCACAACGACATACAGAATACATTATATCTGTCCTACTAGTAGTATGATATAATAAACTACCAATCATACCTATATATAAATTGTTATCAACTTATTTTCCAGTTTTAACCAAATCAGTGTTTTATATTATTACACATAGAAGTTGTATATGTCTTGATGTTTTCAAATCCAATTTTAATTTGTAAATCAGTCTCACGAACCAAGCCGGGATTTCATCTAACCCAACACCTGACCTAGTCCGTGACATGACTCGAATGGCATTCCCAATCCCCACGAGCTGGCAACTAGTGTCGGGCAGCAAATATAAATCTTGTGGGATTGATTTCATCCCAATAACCAGGATTAAAAAAAATAGTCAAAATGAGCATGCAGCAAAAACTCATAGCTGAAAATAAATCAATAAATAGTTGATTCAGATAAAATATGCAACTAAAAAAAATGAAGACTAAAACCAGTGAAATGAAACTATAAATAAACTAAAACTGGGCCATGATACCACCATCTACATGTGACATCTTGGTCCCCTCCAACCAAAAGACCAAACATGCTCCAACCACAAGCACTTGGGCCATGATACCTTAAAAAAAGCTAAACCGGCAGAACATCTCGGGTCTACCGACACCGAGTGGTATAGGTATGGTGTGAGCTAATATCCTAGTAGGTAATCATTACAGATTCCAAGTGTTTCCTTATCCAAAATAATCCATTAACAATAGTTTGAAATAAAATTAACAAAAATTGATTTTTCAGATTTTATTAAACAACCAAAAATTTACCATTTCAAAGGACAACACACGTCACCATCTATTTTTCAAGAAAACTTCCATTTTATAGTAAAACCCCAAACTAAATGATACTAGCAACAATTTTCAATGGTACAAATATAAACAAAAAACAATTTAAAAAACCCACTTTAAATACAAAACACTTACATTTAGAATTTCAGACCCAACCTACCGTATGCTGACGGGAGCTGCAATATAGTCATTGAGCACTAGTCACGAGAACACCCCTAGGCACTAGCTAACTATGGGCCCCAGGTACCTCGTATCTCAGTGAAAAGTAACCATAACAATATCCTTTCTCGTGCACGAACCACTAGTAGGGAACATACCCATAAGCTAGTGGTCCCCAACATCATCATCAAAGTTTAGTTAGAGTTTTCATCGTCAAACTTTCTATGTGAAACTGGGGCCAAACCCCACTGGATTACTATCATACTAGTAAAAATTTGCCTGCCTATATACCCATGTTTCCCTTCTGTTCTCAAACAAGTTCTACATCACTTGATGCCACTTACACAATTTATCAACCAAACCAAGCATCACATTTCATAAGCCACAACTTTCACATCCCAAACCCATTCTTGGAATCTTGTGCACATCGAATCATTTACAAATCACTTCTAAAACCATGAGGAACACCACTTCCCCAGGAATTTTCAAAACAATCCTTTCCAAATTTTAGTAACAACATGAAACTCTAGAAATATCCCAAACATGAATTTATGTTTACACACCCAAATACATTTACCAACACATTTCCAAATCATTTCTAAAACCATATTCAAGTGTGAAATGCCAAACATCCCCTCAAGACAATAATTTTCCAAAACACTCACACCAAAATCCAAATGTTCATATCCCCATGATATTCCATTTTAATCCACATGGACATAAAATTATTTATAAAACAAGAACCATTTAGGAAACTAATATTTCAAGGAACACCAGTTTAAACCACCATCTTCATTTGAGTTCATAATCGTGTGTGCACCTAGTGCACCCATGGATGTGCCAACATCTGATGGTACACCAAAAAAATACTATAGGACACCCAAAAAACTTTTCCAAAAAACCCACCATTTTCTTTAAAACCACATCCGACCATCTACACTGTTTAGGGAACATAAAACAATCCCCTTATAACCATAAAACCCTTTTAAAAACATTTTATCACATTTAGAAAGCTAAAGCATTACTGAACCATACACACCAAATCATGTTCACAAACAATAAGTAACCATCCCACTATAATCAAGGTTAACCATTTCATAAAAACCCTCAATTTAACATTAAAATAACAATGAATTTTAAAACAATAACACTACGAGCCATAATCTAGAAATTTCACACCAATCCCTTTGAAAACCTATTTTTATAAATTATACCAACACGAAATCACCTATTGCATCAAGACATTGATATATAAAATGTTTGAAAGACAGTTAAAAATTAAATGAAAACACACAAGTGCATTTGGAGTGTTCCGAAAAGGAAAAAGTTGGAAACACAAACCTCAACCATGTGCGGATGCGATGAAACATTAAGGGAGGAGAGATATAATCCCTACAGCCCATTCACACTCACTAGATCCAAAGATAAACGAACCAAACATAAACCCTAGAAATTGGGGTTTGGCCATGGAAGAAAAAACCCCAAAGAAACCCCTATAACAATGTGGGAAAGAGAAGGAGAGAAGATTTGGTGAATGAAGCCAGAAGAATCACCAACCTTTATTGAGAAATCGCCCCAAAATCTCTCGAAAGAGAATCAAGAAGGTGGGGAGGATCCTCTGGTCGATGTTTAATAGATAGGTATTAATTTCGGATATGGAATCACCCAAATCAGAGCTCTACGTAAAAAATTATAAAGCCCACAAGTGGTTGCATGGTTTGGATACAATGTTTGTCAAACCGTGTGAAAACTGTGAGAGGGCTACTGGGAACTCCTGCAACTTCGCATGGTAAGGTTTCACGATTTGGTCAGGACGTGCTCAAACCGTGCAACCCCAAAAATTGGCAGAAAACTCCCAAATTACACCCCAAACACTAGGGACGTTCACTCAAAGATCCTTGAAAGTTTTAAACACAATGAAGTGACATTGTGGGTGTCACAAACTCCAAAACATGCAACTTTATCTTAATCCCAACAAGAATAACTAATAATAGGTATAAAAGGAAACCCAAAACCACAAAAACACAAGGACTTTTGTTGGGAACTCAACCCGAACCTCAACCAAAAGATCCAACATTGAGGAAAAAATAAAATAAAATAGTTTCTATGTTCGGGGTGTGACAATTCACCCCACCACGGACACTTTCTACCCCCAGAAAGTCGCCTAGACAAAAGTCAACCAAAGCTCAAGTCCATACCTAAAAATAAAGTGAAACCACAAACCCCAGGATAACTATTCACTCCATAAGTCACACCTGACCAATCAAGAAGAAACCACATCATAAGAATGAGGATGAGGGGAGAACACAAGAGGGTTCTCCACACCAAAAGAACTCAACTAGAATAAAAACATTAGAGTCCAAACACACCACCAAGACTTAAATGGGAACTAGGGACTTTAACATTTAAAATTCCATGGAATCTCACACAGTTTCCCAAACCGTGGGCCAACTATGCACCCCTCACAGTCCATAATAGACACCACACATGGTTTGGCTGCACGGTTTATAAACTGTGCGCAAACCATGCCAATGCCACTACCTAAAAAGAACCAAGAAACATGGTTACCTAGGACCTACAACATGACTGTGAACAAGCCATGCATTTGGTTCTATTCGTAGGACCTGGGCCACACGGTTTCGACTAACCATACGGTAACCATGACTCACCTGGAAAAATATCATGAAAACTCCCCAAACCAAAACTCTCGACTAGGGCTTAAACCCTAACTAAAATAGACACATTGTATATTACTTCCACTGAAACAACGGACCATCACACATGAACCAAATCCACAACACATCATTTTCTCAAAACACTAGAATCATCAAATGAACACTACTGAAAGTTAAAACTGAGACTAACCTACAAAAAGGAAAGACACACTGAAAGAAGAATGAAAAAAAAAATCAAAGTCCACCTTCAGATAGAATCAAACACTTGGGATACAAGAGATCATATTCAAAACTAGGTCATTGTTTCACACCCCTCCACTCATGACTGTGTGTGAGCTTCACCCAGAGACCTGTGGCTGGGAAACTGATGGCTGAAGCATCTCCTACCTCACAGTCAGGTACTGTCATCCTTCGGTCACAATTTCCTCTTCCTACAAAACTTCCTGGAACACTTCTCTAGCTGAACCAATAATCTTCAATGATTGCATGTCTTTGGTGGATTTCAACATGAGAGCTTATAATTCCCGAACTGGCCACACTAGTGGCACACACCTGAATTTCCGGACGAACTGGAAGCCTGAACCAAAAGAAGGGACTTATCTAGAATAGGATCCTCTAGAACACACTCTTCTACAGATGGAGAACCTTTAAGTGAAAAAAAGAGACGTCGAATTACCAACTACCTCTAGATAAAAGGTAACCATCTCCCATTCATCCAATGATGGACCCTCAAACAAACCCAAAACAACACAAACACCAGTAGATTTTGGAGTTCCTAATGATTTGAATACAGATTTGACAATCTCAATCCACTTCACTACCTCTAACGGACCTCAATCACCACAAAATATGGACAACTACCGAGAATAAAATAAAATTGGGCATGACTCATTGAATGTTTTGGGGACCTTTCGGGGCAGCATACTCCGAACAAAATAAGGAATTCTAATTCAAAAACCAACATCAATCAAAATCATAATCATAAGTAACATCTCAAGCCAAAACAAATGGATCAAGAACCAATAATATACAAACGTAACAAAAAATCAACTTTCCAAAACCACCATTTCATTTAAAATTCACAAACGGCTTCTCCCAATGCCACTTTACAAATACCTTAACCCACTTCTCACAAAACAAGATCCACATTCTAAAACAAAAACCAATTTCCAGAATCATTTGTAAAAATCCAAACCAAGGCTCTGATTTCAAAACCCCACCAATTGCATCATATGTACTGCCACATATTTGTTCATCCACTTTCTCTTATTCCATCAATACCCATGTCCCAATGTCCACTTTCCATACATAACCACACATATGTGAATGTTCATAATTGATACCAATGGTCACACAGTTTATCTTGTAATAAAATTCAATCAATCAAATAATAAATCAAAAGGACATTCATCTTTAAAACTCAATTACCAAATTCAAAACCACTTGAAAGAAATCATTTTTCATTTTCCAAAAACGTTTTCATTTTAAAAGATTTGACACATCAACCAAGATCAAAATGAAACATGTCTCAAGGAAACCCACTAGAATGAGTAACTAGTGTCTATGCCTAACTCGACGGCATGATAGTGATCCATGACCCAAGTATGCAATAACACTAAGAGGACCTTGAACCGCTCGCTCAGATTCTACATGGGTCACTACTCTATGTGGGACCACCATGTGACACCAACTCACCTTCATTTTCATTGCTCAATCCAAAATAAACCAAGACAAGAAAATGACTCACTCCCGAACTACCCCTGGTAACTTAGGTCTCGTCACGCGTGGTGGTGATCAGGCACGACCCGTGACCTACCTCCTGATCCCCGAAAACCCTAGTCTCCATCTACCTGACACACCAAATAATAGGAACCTGCTCTGATACCGTTATGTTACGAACCAAGGCGGGATGTCATCTAACCCGACACCCGACCCAGTCTGTGGCATGACCTGAAGGGCGTTCCTGATCCCCGCGGGCTGGCAACTAGTGTTGGGCATCAAATATAAATTGAGTGGGAATGATTTCATTCCAATCACCAGGATTAAATAAAAAATTTCTCAAAATGAGCATGCCGTAAAATCTCATTGCTAAACATAAATAAATTAATAGTTGATCTAAAAACAATGTGCAACTAAATAGACTAAAGACTAAAACAAGCGAAATGAAACTACAAATAAACGAAAACTGGACCAAGCTTCCACTATCTCCATGTGACATCTCGGTGACCTCCATCAAAAAAAAACCTGCTCTAACCACAATTAGTTGGTCCAGGATACCTAAACAAAAGCTAAAACAACAAAACAGCCCAGGTCTACTGACACCGAGTGGTATAGGTAGGGTGTGAGCTAACAGCCCAATAAGTAATCACCACAGAGTCCAAGTGTTTCCTTTCCCAAAACAATTCATTAACACAAGTTTTCCATACAATTAGAAAAATAGATTATTCACATTTTATTAAACAACCAAAAATTTACTGTTTCAAAGGAAAACACATGTCACCATCTATTTATCAAGAAAAGTACTATTTTATAACAAAAACCCAAACCAAATGATACTAGTAATAATTTTCAATGGAACAACACTAAATGTAAAATAGTTTTAAAAACCCACTTTAAATACAAAACACTTACATTTAGAATTTCCAACCCAACCAACCGTATACCGACGAGAGGTGCAATATAGTCATTGAGCACTAGTCGTGGAAACACCCCTAGGCACTAGCTAACTTTGGTCCCCTGGTACGTTGTATCTCGGTGAAAAGTAACCATAACAATATCATTTCTCATACACCATCCACTAGTAGGGAACATATATATAACCTAGTGGTCCCAAACATTAGCATCAGAGTTTAGTTAGTGTTTTCATCGTCAAACATTCTATGTCAAACTGGGGCCATACCGCACTAGATCACTAGAATACTAGTACACGTCTGCAAACCTAGATACTCGGGTTTCCCTTTTGTTCTCAAAAATTTTCTACATCACATGATTCCACTTAAATAATTCATCAACCAAACCAAGCATTACAATTCATAAGCCACCACTTTCACATCCCAAACCCATTCATGGAAACTTGTGAACATAGAATCATTTGAAAATCACTTCTAAAACCATGAGGAACACCACTTATCTGAGAATTTTCTAAACAATCCTTTCCAAATTTTAGTAAAAACATGAAACTCTAAAAACAAGCCAAATGGGCATTAATGTTTACACACACAAATTCATTTACCAAAACATTTCCAAATCATTTCCAAAACCATATTCATGTGTGAAATTCCAAATAGCCCCTCAAGAAAATCATTTTACAAAACACACACACCAAAATCCGAATGGGAATAACCCCATGAGATTCCATTTTAAAACACATTTAGAAACCACATGAAGGAAACAACATTATTTAGAAAACAAGAACCATTTAAGAAACCAAAATTTTAAGGAACACCGATTTAAAGAACCATCTTCATTTGAGGGCACAATCATGTGTCCACCTAGTCCACCCATATATGTTCCAAAATCCGATGGTATACCAAAATAATCCCAAAGGACACCCAAAAACCTTTTCCACAAAACCCACTATATTCTTTAAAACCACATCCGACTATCCACACTATTTATGGAACATAAAACAATCCCCTTATCACCATAAAACCCTTTTCAAAACATTTTAACACATTTAACAAGATAAAACAATACCCAACTATACACACCAAATCAAGTTCACAAACAATAAGTAATCATCCCACTATAATCAAGGTTGTACATGTCATAAAAAACCCTCAATTTAATATTAAAAGAACAATGATAGTTTAAACAAAAACACTGGGTTCCATAAACCTAGGAATTTCACACCAATCCCTCAGAAAACCTATTTTTAATAACTTCTACCAACAATAAATCACCATTTGCATCAAAACATAGATATATAAGAGGTTTGAAAGTTGTGTTAAAATTAATTGAAAACACACAAGTTCTCGTAGAGTGTTCTGGAAAGGAAAATGTTGGAAACACCTACCTCAACCATGTGCGGATTCGATGAAACTTCAAGGGAGGAGAGATATAATACACAAGGACTATTCACATAGCATAAATCCAAAAAATAATGAACCAAGCATAAACCATAGACATTATTGTTTGTAAATGTAAGAAAACACCCAAAGAAAACCATAGAACAAATAAGGAAAGAGAAGAAAAGAAGATTTGGTGAATGAAACATGAAGAATCACCAAACTTTCCGAAGAAATCGCCCCATAATAGTCCCAAATAGAAGCATTAAGGAGAGGATCTTCCTCTGGTCGATGACCAATAGATAGGGATTCATTTTGGATGTAGAATCACCAAAATCGGAGCTCTACGTCAAAAGTTATAGAGCATGCAAGTGGTTGCACAGTTTGGCTGCACGGTTTGTCAAACTGTGCCCAAACCGTGCATGGGCTACTAGAAACTAATGAAACTTCACATGGTTAGGTTTCACGATTTGGCCAAGCCATGCTCAAATCGTGCAACCCCAAAAATTGGCCAAAACCGCCCAAATTTCACCCCAAACACTAGGAAAGTTCACTCAAAGATCCCTGAAAGTTTTAAACACAAAGAAGTGACACCATGGGTGTCACATACTCCCCAACATGTAACTTTATCTTAATCCCAAAAATAAAAACTAATAATAGGTTTAAAAGGAAACCCAAAACCACAAAAACACAAGGAATATTTTGGGTAACTCAACCCAAACCTCATCCAAAAGATCC
The DNA here is from genome assembly GCA_963277665.1 of Viscum album. NCBI lineage: Eukaryota > Viridiplantae > Streptophyta > Magnoliopsida > Santalales > Viscaceae > Viscum > Viscum album. The sequence goes on along the minus strand of OY728153.1, from coordinate 281,284,487 downwards.
AACATTGTGGAAAGAATAAAATAAAATAGTGTCTATGGTCGGGGTGTGACAATCTGTAATGTATTTTCTGTGATTCAAAACATTTCCAAAATTTAGATGAAAAATTTTTTGTCTTAAAAAGAAATTTAATTCACCCATCATAATCATTTCAAAATATTTTTGTATTAGATTTTAAACCTCATGACAATGATATTTATTTTTTGATTCAAAAATTACATCATCAACATAGATTTGAACCAATAAAATATTAGAATTTATAGTTTTCTTAAATAGTGTTGGATCTTCCATTCCAACAATAAAATAATTTTTCAAAATAAAAGAGATTTATCTTTCATACCATTCTCTAGGTTCTTTTTTAAGGCCATAAAGAGCTTCATTGTGTTTAAAAACAAAATCTGGTTTTTGTGAATTTTCAAAAACAGGTGGTTTCTCAACATAAACTTCCTCCATTAAATAACCTTTTAAAAATGCAGACTTAACATCCATCTAAAATAATTTAAACTTCATATGAGATGCATAGGCTAAAAGGATTCTAATGGATTATAATCTAGCTACAAGTGCAAAGGTAACATCATAATCTAAACCTTCTTCCTGATTATATCATTTAGCTACTAGTCTTTCTTTATTCCTAGTTATTATTCCATTATCATCTTGTTTATTTCTAAAGACCCATTTCGTTCCTATAACTGGATAATTATGTGGTCTTTCAACAAATTTCCAGACATCATTTATTTTGAACTAGTTTAGTTCTTTGTGTGTTGGTATCATCTAACTTTTATCATCTAAAGCTTCTTCTATAGACTTGGGTTCTAATTGGGATAGAAAGGCAGCAAACTCAACAAGATTTCCTATGTTCCTTATAGTTTTTATTCTTGTTTCTAAGTCTCCTATTATAGTTTATAACGGATGATTATTTATGTTCCTTGACTGTCTAGGTAGTACACTTATAGGTTCTTCAGTGTCATGTTCTTATGGACTGGACGGAATTTTATTTATATATTTTTCAAAATCATCTTTCAGGTTCTCAAATATCATGTTATCTTTGGAGTCAGATTCATCAATTTGATCTGTCATTTTCTCAAAGTGATCAGATTCATCAAATTTCACGTGAACTAATTCTTTAAAAATCCTTGATTTTTTGTTAAAAACTTTATAAGCTTTGGAAGTATAAGAATATCCTAAGAAAATTCCTTCATCATATTTTTGATCAAACTTACCAAGATTGTCTGTAGTGTTTAAGGTGTAAAACTTATATCCAAAAATATTGAAGTAATTTACTTTAGGTTTTCTGTTATTTCAAAGTTAATAGGGTGTCTTTTTCAAAATTGGTCTAATTAAAACTCTATTCATTATATAGCCAGCTGTACTTATAACTTCTGCCCAAAAATAGGTAGGAAGACTGTATTCATCTAGCATAGTCCTAGATATTTCTTGAATAGTCCTATTTATTCTTTCAAGAATTCCATTTTTTTGAGGTGTTCTTGGTGTAGAGAAGGTTTGTTTAATACCCTTAGATGAGCAAAAGGAATTGAATTCCATATTCTCAAATTCTCCACCATGATCACTTATTATTGAAATTAATTTAAAACCATTTTCATTTTCAACAGCTTTACAAAAACATTCAAATAATGTAAAAACATTATTTTAAAATTTTAAAAAGAAAATCCATGTAAATCTAGAATAGTCATTAACCAAAACGTAAACATATAATTTACCAGCCAAGCATGCTACTCTTGGAGGTCCAAAAAATCCATATGGATAAGTTCTAGAGGTTTAGATGTAGCAATATTGTTAATAGATTTGAAGGATGATTTGTGCTGATTTCCAAGATGACATGCATCAAAAAATCTATCACATTCAAACTTGAGACTAGGAAAATCAGAAACTAATTGTTTCATGGATAACTTATTTAAATCATATATATTGACAAGTCCAAGTCATCTATGCAAGATCCAATATTCATTTATCTTAGCAGTTAAGTATTTTACTTGTTGTTTACACAAGGAATGTAAGTCTAGGGTATGCACACTATCAGTTCTACATGCTCTAAATTTATGCAATTTGTTTTTGAAAATAGAACATCAATTATTAGAGAAATCAACAGTATAATCATCATCACAGAGTTGAGAGGTACGTATTGGAATGTGTTTCAATCCGTGTACATAAAGTACTTTGCTGATTGATATTGCTTCGGGATATCTATCTATTACAATGAAAATTATCTTGTCTTTGGCATTATCAACAAAAGTGACTAGTCCACTATCTTTTTGAGTTAGTGTTCTGAAATTTGATGAGTTTCCACTCATATGTCTTCAGCATCCACTATCTATATTCCATATGGCCTTTTTGCTTTTGTGACCTGCTTCCTACAAAGGCATTTAAATAGATTATTTTGGTACCCATATTCTATTGGGTTTAATTGTGCTAGCCAGCAAAGATCTGGGAATCCAAACATGCTTTGTTGTTATAAAATCAACAGAATCATATAAATTGTTTGAGAAAAGGGATTTCTTTATTCCACTTATTTGGGGTTTCCTTAAGTAACAATTCTTAGACAGATGACCTTTTTCCCCACAATAGTTATAGATTACCTTTCTTGTACTTGGCACAAAGTAATTTTTGTACAGTTTAGGCTTTTCACCTTTATTTCTTAATCCATATCTTCCCTTTTTAATCACATTCACTCCAAGAATTTCATTTAGTGTATTTTCTCCTTTTGTAAAAATAAGAGCTGCACTTTTATAAGTTTCTACTTCATTTTGAAGTGTTTTTACCTTTGATTCATAATCTGTATAGTTAGTGTTAATTGAATTATACTTATCAGTTAACTCCTTTAGTTGTTTTAGTATTGTATATCTTTCATCTGAAATAGCCTTGTGAATGTTCTTTACAGACTTATGTTTCTTAAAAAGAGAATCATATTTTTCTTCAAGCATGTTGCAGTAGGCTGCATGTTTTTCATTAGAATAGCTTGTTTTAGAACTATAGTCTGCATTAGAATCAGAATAATAGTATGATTGTACCTCATCTATTTCTTCCATAAAGCACATGTTGGCTTTCAGATTTACTTCATCCTTTTTCGATTCTGATTCTGAAGGGTTGCTAGAGTCTTCAGACACACTCCATGTAGCTTTCATTTCATTCTTATCTTTTTGATCATTATCATTCTTTATGAAGAACTTATTCTTCTTTTCTTCTTTTAATTAAGTACAGTAAGGTCTGATGTGACCCATTTTCTTGCACTCAAAACATCTGACATCCTTTTAATCATTTTTGAATAATTTTCTGAAGCCTCTCTTCTTTCTATAGAATTTAATAAACATTCTTCCTAGCTGAGCAAGTTCTACATCAGAATTTGATGAATCAGAACATTTTGATTTCACCTTTAATTCTTTTCTCTTTAGCTTTTTTATTTTACCTTGAGACGATACTTTTAAGTTAGTGTCTTTTCTCTTGATTAGAACCTTATGCTCATTTGTTTCATCTTGCATTTCGGCTTTATACATCATAAGTGTTCCAATCAACTCTCTCATGGTTAAGTATTTGACTGGTGTTGATTGTCTGATTACTGCAGAGATTCCATTCCATTTAGTAGGTAGTACTCTCAGTACTTTCAAATCTTGATCAGCTTGTTTGATTGGGTCTCCCAAAGCAGTTATATTTTTGACAATTTATGTCAATCTTCCATTCATTTGAGTAATGATTTCATCTTCAAACATTTTGAATGTATCAAATTTAAGCTTAGCAGTAGCATATCTCATTTTCATGACATTTTAAGTTCCTTCATAAGAAATAGAAATAGTTTTCCACATGTCAAATGTTTTCGGACTTTGAGATACTCTGTTGAATTCATCAGGTCCTAGACCACTTATAATTTCATTCAATGCCTTCGAGTTCATATCATATTCTACTTCAGTGGTTGCACTCCATGTTTCAGGTTTTTCAAGTATTTCATATGGAGTTAGAATCTTAAAATATACTATGTATCTATGGATTTCTGATGAATTATCATTTGCGACTTCAAGCATCCATAATTTCTTCCATTGAAGTATGATGCTCTGACCATAGACATTCCCACTCTAGTATCATTCATCATTCTTTGTGTATAATCAATTTCATCTTGTTAAGGCTTTAATAGAAATCTTTTCATTTGATACCAATTTTTGGATTGGGTTATACCAAAAATACACTAGAGGGGGGTGGATTTTTTTTTCAATTTATTTGAATAATCATGATTTTTTTAACCTTTATATCAAAGATTTTAGCAGCAAAAAATAAATAGTGCAAGACACACGATGTATAGTGGTTCGGAGAACAGAAGTCCCCTAGTCCACTCCACCAATGCTCTACTACCTAAGCTTAGTGATTTTCACTATCTGGTCCTTTTATCAACAGACTGTTCCACAACTGGTTATAGGCAGTTGACACCTTTACAATCTAAGGAAAAATAGAGCTTTCGGGTTCAAACAAATAACCTAATACACATCTTAGTATGAGAAGCTGATCACTCAAGAAAAAGTGTATTTGGTCATAGAAAATTCTTTCCTAGTTGTTCTTCACAATTACAAAAGAATGAAACTGGCAGTAAATGGATCGTCATCTTCAGAAATAAGAATCTCCAAGTAAGAGTCATTCTAAGTTGATCCAGTTATAGTAGATATAGAAATATAATTCAAAACTTTGGCAGTATATTCACAATAGATCTTTGATTTCAAATAGGTGAATCTTATATCATGTTTCTTCTTCTTCAATAAACAGAGCTTTGTCACTCTTCGTAATCAGCAGATCTATAGATCTTGATAGTCTATGTTTTTCTCCTTTGTATATTTGTCATTGTTGTTTAGTAGTTCTAGTATATAGAATCTTTGTGTATATCATATATATATATTTTAAAATATATATAATAACAATGAGAACTTCTTTTGAATATTTATATCCAAAAAATTCACCTTCCGACTCATGATATTCTAAAATTTTGAATTAATAGAGCATTCGTAACTCCCCTTGAAATTCGGCACGGAAATCTATTTTTAAATTGATCCTTTGAATCGTAGATAAAACAGCTTTGAATCAGTAAAAGACACTTTTTAAAAATAGATTTTAATCTGACTTCAAATCATCCTTATAATCTGCTTATAGACCGTTGCATAATAATATCTTCTTTAATTTTCTGATGCCAAACGTAATGTTGAACTGTATAGCATGCATCTTTTGAACATAAGGTAGATCACACACATAAGGTTGATGATGCAACCTTCAAATCTAAGGTTCAACACAAACGTACGGTTGATCATCCATACTTTTCTTTTTAATATTCAAATGAATGATAAATGATCCATAATTTTATATGCTTCCAAATGTAAGGTACATGATCCATAATTTTGATGAAATGTAATGTTGTTCCCAAAATTAAGGTTCATTAACCATACTTTTGAGAAAAAAACGTAACATTTAAAACTTACGTATAGTTCATCTCCCATACTTTTCAATATCCCAAACGTAGGGTTCCTTGCTAATGTAGGGTTCATTTTCCGTAATTTTCCAATAACCTATGGTTGATCGACCATACTTTTTTGATATCTCTTTAGATTATACACCACATTCCACCCTTACGCTATGCTTCTCCACATAGGGTATGAACAGTGTTTCCAGAACACGCTGAATTGATTTCCAAACTCCTTAACACTTCTTTCACGCTATATAAATACTTGAATAATCTTTCAAAAATAAGAATATATAAAATATTTAATTCCTGAAATATACGTAAAGTAAATTCATTAGAAAAAAATTAAGGGTATTTTATGAGTATCAAAATCATCATAATGAAATAGAGTATTGTTCTCAACAATCTCCCCCTTCTTAATAATAAAATAATGTATTGTTGAAAACAACACTTTCTCAACATTTTCAAAAACACAAAATTATAAATCAATTTAGTTAAAACGACATATCCAATATATGATTTATTATTAATATATATAATATACTTATTTATTTTTGTAATATAATATAGTGACTCTGTTTTCATTCAACTAATTTCATTCGGTGAAGGTTATATATTTTTTTATTAGTTTTAGAATTAAAAAAAATTCATGATTCCATAACTGAATCAACCTCATTTTTTCTATAATTATTTTATGATAAAACATTGTTTAAATAGACACTAAAGAGAGAAATTTGTGACCTGAATGAAGGACATGTGAAATATGGATTTTTATACATCAAACATTTCTATAGGATTAAAATTGTTCTTCTATTTCCATAAATTTCTATTATATTCTCAATTTTTATGTTAATTTCTTTCTTTTTTGGTTTTTGATGTCTTCATATTCTACAAAATTCAAATATACCATGAAATGGTGGTACTTGAGTAGAAAATATTCATTTAAGTAGATTTCAATATCTAAGGTTAGTGTGAATATATAATATTCTAACTTCATTAATATTTTAGTATTGTATTATTTAATTATTATATAATTAAATATATATATATATATATGTGAATATTTTAATATAAATACATATATGTTAATAATTGAAGTAAAATAGAAAATTCTAAAAAACTAATTTATTGATTAATTTTATGAAATTATTTTTAAGGGACAAAATTGTAAAAATTAAAAAAAAACTAAAACATATATCATAAAAAAAGAAAAACCCATTTTATATTATCACATGATTATATTAGAGTTCTAAATCATTAGATATTTCATATATAAAGATAAAAAATAATCAGAGACCATTTATAAAAATGGTAAAGAACACAAATAAGATGACTGATTCCCAATTTTCCTTTCAAGATTAAACACATATCAACCGAACTGATGAATATTAAATAATTTTGAAAAGTGTATAGAATGATTTTTTGAACTTATTAGATTGTAAATTCTAAAGCTCAATAATACAAAAATCAAATAATTATTATCTAGAGTCATATGAAGAAAAAGATTCATATAAGCCTCTAGAGGATATAGATCTTAAAAACATATCATAATAAATTATATATAAAATAGATTTAATTGATGTTCAATCTCAAGAAATATATTATAAATTATCAAAGTCTGGTTTTATGATATTATAAAAATAAAATACATTTCAAAATTCTTATTTTTTTTATATTTTCTCCAAAGGGATGCTCAATTGACAAGAACAATTTTTCATCTTTTTAATAAGGATTAGGCTTATCATTGTAATTAAATTTGATAAATAAATGATTATATGATAAATATAAAGATAATATAATCCTAATTAATTTTTTATAAAATATTATATCCTTCTTGGATATTTATATGTATTCATTTTATTTAAAATTTTCCTTTTTAATTATATAAAAACATTATTTTATTATATATATAATACTTAATTTTAAATTTTAGTAGATTTATACATTTTAGAAGTAGAAATTGAAGTTGTAATCACACATGATTCATTGGTTTTTATTAACAAAAAATATATGATTGGGTAATTTATATAAACCATGTTTACAAGCTTATATATATTTAATATAATAAAATAATTATTATTTTCTCTTTGTTCCACCTAAAAATATAATAATAGATTTGATATGGAATATGAATCTAATTTTTCTCATAATAAATTAAAGTTTTTATAATTATTTTAGTTTTTTTTCCTTTCAAATCTAATTAATCTTTTTTATACATATTATTTAATTTTTTTGGGTTGTTAACTCCAAAATAGTAAAGTCTTTGAATTTTAACAACAGCTAAAATATTTTTCAAATATTGATGAAGTAAGTGATACATCAATAAATTTGATATTTTTGTATGGCCATAACTGATCTTAAAGTGGAATCAATAGAGAAAATGAATATCATATTAATTACTCATTCTATTCACTTTATATCGTTTAAAAAATGGTACATTGCATTGGTTAAATATTTCATTTAAGAAACTAATATGAAATTTACTAATATGATTGAATATATTTTTATAATTTTTAGAATCCAAATAATTATAATAGCAATGAAAAAGAAACAATATTTTTCAACATTATTAGAATAATATCATTATAAAATTTTATATTATATTAAAAAATATAATATTTCTTGATGTGGAAAATTCTTTTTATCTAATGATTGTTTATTTTATATTTTAAATGAAACCAAATGGTTACACTTTCTATATAATGAATATTCATATACGCGAGAAGCAGAATAGTAATAAAGATAATTTTTTGAAAAACCTGAAGAGAGATGGAGGTTGAACTACAAATTTATTTTGATCATTATGGTAATTCTAAATGAATAATTGACATCCATGTGAATTGGAAAATTTTCATTAATGTGACTAGATGAAAAAATGAATGATATAAATATAAAATAAAATTCCTACAAAATATATTCCGTTAAAATGAATAATTCATCCTTTTGAATTTTTCATACAATTTATAATTACCAAATAATATATTATTAATTTTAGACTGAATTAAAATATTTTTCATTATGGGTTAAATAAAATTTTTCTGATAAGATAATTACAAGGATATTTAGAATGTTATATATTTCAATACCGTGATTTTAACTATTAATATCAACTTATCCTTCAATATCTTAATTATGTAATTTCTCATGATCATGGTTTAATTACATCAATTATGTTACAATATTTTGGGTTTGATAATTAATTTAGTTTCATAACTGTGAAACATTTCATTACCTGAATCAAACAACCAAACTATTTTCTTATCTTCTCGACAAATGATTCAAAGAAAAATCCATTTTTCTGAAATAATTTTATTTTTCAAACTATATCGGAAGAGGAATTTTTAATCATGTTAAATATTTAATTTCCTTATTCTTATTAATTTCAAGAAATGAGGTAATAATATAAATAAAATAATCTAAAAATATTATTTTTATTAGTTCAATAAGTAATCTTTTAATGGAAATTTTATGTCATTAAATGGTCTTTAAAATATACTAATACCATATAATATCCATATTGCATAATTTTTTCAACTAATATTTACTATGTGAAATATTATTATTATTTTCATTTTTTATGATTATTTTTTATATAAGGTTATTAATTAGAATAATGGTTTTTTTTAATATTTTTATTTCAATCCTTAAAATAAATATCCCTATTCTTATAAAATTATAATATCTATGAATGTGAATTGGTTTTGGATTTCTTTGTGGTAAATATTTACCTTTATGTTTAAATTTTTTTTAAATCCATGTTGATAGAATGCATTTCTATAAAAAAAATAAAATTTCAAGTTGAATTCATTAGTTTAGATTTTGAGATAATGATATGGTTTATAATGGATCTTATCATGAATTTTTTTGGATACTAAATAAAATCAAAAATACCATTAAATGAAAATCACCATATTTTGATAAAAAATAGAAATATTACCTTACAAATTTATCATAAGATAATTTGTATATGTGTTCCCAAAAAATTTCCATAGAAATATATTAAACAAATAAGTTGATTTTTTTTTAAATCTTTCTAGTGAAAAAATATATCCTTTAGTGGTATGACATTAAATTATTCAATATTCATATATTATTGATAATGATATAAAAAAATATATTTGATACCATGCAATATATTCTTCCATTGATGGGATCATTGGATAAAGGAATATTTTGTAATGACATTGGAAATTTCATAAGTAAGATGACTTAGTTTGATTTTGTAGATTTAGTTGTTTTTTACATATTATGGTGTATGTGAATAAATATTTATCATTATCACTTGGGATGTACAAATATTTTTTTTAAACCACATAATTCAAATATCTTTAATTAAAACAATTTCCCATTAACCCAAATTGAATAGATTTTATTTTTTGAATATAATATTCAGTTTACACTTATTGTGAGAATTTTTTACTATTAAAAAGGTTCACAATTTTATTATATTATAATGTAATACATCTGGAATATTTTAATATAGAGTAAAGAATTTGGTTTTTGGATATTATTTTTATGAATGATATGGATTATCATTCATCCACTAATTTCTTATCAAGTCATGTATCTAAGAATAAACTACAAATCAATTCAACATTGATAATAAATTCTTTTTGTTTTTTTAATTGGTATGAATATTTCTTATAGAAGTACAAAAATAATGATTTAACTGAGTTGCTTTATAAGACTATTAAATTAGAGTTCATACATACATATAAAAGGATAAATTTTATATATTAGGGAAGCCTTGTGTAATGAAATAAACCTTCAATGTTTTGGGAGGGATTATTTTTCTTGAATATTTTAAAAAAATAATTTTTTAATGTATTTTTATAAATAAATTACACTCCATTCAAATCATTGTGGGATCTAATCCCAAGAAACCCATTTTGATCTTTTTCGTTTATTTTTTTGTAACTATTTATTCTGGATAATTTTTTGGTTAACATGATGATATTAATTATTTTATACTTCTTAAGAACTAACACAATGATGGAATTTTTTATAACATTTTATTCATGTCATTAGGTGTCCTTGATGTTTAATTAATAAAAAATCATGGAATATAATTTTACAGAGGGATGAATGTGAAAGCCTTCAATGTCACTACTATAATTGGGTAACCATTTGAAAACCACATTTATATTAGATAGTGTAGTATTTTGATGATCCCTCCCCTATTAATCTATAATTTTGTATTTATAATTTCCCTCATTACTTATACTTTTGTAAATATTTATGGAATTCATGAATTGGTTTTGGGATCTTTTCATTATAGAAATAATATTATTTTTCATCCCATTATTCATACATTTGCAAGTAATGGTTTCAATTTTTATCCAGTAGGAGAAGAAACATTGGTTTATGAATGTATATACAATAGTTTCTTTTATTAGATAATTTTTATGCACCTATTAATTGGTATATATTTTCACATGGGTTGTTAGATGGAATGTAGCATCCATAAGGGCATGTGTCCTTATATTTATGTTACATATTTAGCTCCAATAGCTGCTAGTACTATAATTTTTTGATCTATCTCATTGGTCAAGGAAGTTTTTATAATAGTTTATAATTGCTCATAACAATTTATTTCAGTTTCATCATAGTATTTGATGTTGATTATCACATCATTATAACCCTTTTCATATGTTACTGTTTGATGTGTTTTAGTGGTTATATTTTTATTTTAATTCATGGATATTTGGTAAACAAAATTGATAAATAAAACTATAGGAAATGAATATGCTAATGCAAGTTATTGGTTTGTCCATGGTGATTAAACTTATATTTACATGTAAACTCATGTTTATTTTCTTCAAAAGATCTTCCAATATTCTAGTCATAAAAATTTTAGTTCATTACATGTTTCCTTTTTATTTATCCTATTGTATGTATTTTGTGAACTACATTAGGCATTGATAACATGGATTTTAAATTAAATAGTTTTAATTTCATGAAATATTTCACAGATAGGAATGGTCATTTAATTAATAACTAGGTGAATATTATTGACCATAATAACCTAGGATTGTATGTTATGAATGAATATAATGCTTTTAACTTACCACTTGACAAACTATTATTAAAATTTCATCAAAAAAATGGTAATACACCATTTTTATTATATAATTCTTAATTTAATTTAATTTTAATAAAAATATCATACTTTAATGATTATTTTCTCCTTTATATTTTTATTTATGATTAATTAAATTATTATTCAATGAAAATATAATATAAAATATTATTCTCAATTAGCTTTCGTATAAAGAGGGGGAATATATAGTTAAGTGCATTAACTAAGTGGATTGAAAATACACCATTCATGGGTTCAATTATCATTGTTCACATATTTTGATTTAATTAATATTTTTAACCCTTTATGAAATGAACTATAATATGATATTTTATTAATTTAATGATTTATATTTCAATACAATAAATATGTAGAAAAGATTTATTTTTATCAAATAACTACATCCTCATACCTAATGTTTTTAATTTTTTTAAACTTTATGCCTTCATTGACCTATACATTACAAATTACTAAATAGACTTGTTAACACCCATATTTTGGTGGGTATTTTCTATATAGTATGTCAATTTAATAACATACTGAAAAGCGTGATAAGATGTGAGATCTAGTATTTGAAATGTTTTTTAATAACATCTAGAAATTTGATCAATGACTATTTGGGGTTATGAGGGAAGATGTATATATACTGAATTAAAGTGTATGTTTTTATATATGGCTTCCCTCCTTTCATCATTATCATAGAATCATCTCAAAATAATGACAAATTTTTAAATAATATTATTAATTATGATATCAATTATAATTTTTCACATGGATTTTAAATCATTGAGTTAATGTTAATTTTATAAATTTATAGACTACCATAAAATCTATTATAAATAATGATAAATTTTTCTTTTGATTATGGAAAGAAATAGTATGGTTGTTCCTTGTAGGTATTTTTTTTTCAACACCATGTTGTTATTTTTTTTCTTTTCCAACATTTATATTAATATTTTTTTATTTTTTTATAATAAAATATTCAATATAAAATTATTTTTTAGTGAACATGTAATACATGAATTATTTATTTTTGAATAAATATTATGTATGAAAATTGATTTTATTTACTTATTTAATATTGTGATTAATAATCAAATGACAAATATATTGATTATTTTTTAATTCTTCTTCCAAATAAAGGATAAAGCTTGAGGTTGTTGTGTTGTTTCAAAAAAATGGGGACCTTACTTCAAAAAAATATTTTGGATGATCCATAGTGTTCACAAAGATCTATATTACTAGAGGAAACCTCCCTTGAAAACCCTTATATATGGATCTACCCAAAAAAAATTTCCTCACCTCAACATTCCCTAATTACCTATCATTTTTTCAATAGTTTTTTTATATTAAAATAACCATTCCTAAAGGTAATTTTAATGTAGATTATTTCCTCACATTTTAAATCATTTTAACATTAACAATCCCTTATCTGGATAATTTAATAGTCTTTTGTAGTGTTATTTCTATGTTACGTATGGAAATTACCAATAGATTTTCTATTAATGTGTATTGTTCTCATTGGATCAAAACCCCTTCCAAAACTATAAAAAAAATTTCTATGTGTAATTATTTCTTTATATTTATGAGTTCTATTAAGATGTATCTGATCTATCATACAATAATGTACCACATGAGGATATATTATGAGCCAAATCTACAAAAAATTATATACATTTATCATCATCAAAGGACTTCCCGTTTAATAATCTAGATTATGGTATTCATGTTGAATTCAAAGGAAATTAATCATTAAAATTACATATATACTTCAATATTAGGTATGAGTAACATATTAAACATAGCTATCATCTTCCCCATGAGGTTATTATTCAAAAGTTCTACTACATTCTATTCAGATCTTAACATAAAGTGAAATGTAAATAACTATGGCTTCTCTCTTTGAAACAATTAGTTGTTTTTTGTTTTCTCCATGGTTAAATTTTTTTCTTCTCCCTATTCATATCATCTCCATAGTCAATAATTAGATATTATAAGGATCTTATGAACTCATTCACTTCATTCCATGAATATTTCTATTTTTTTGGTATATTTTGTAGTGGTACTCTAAAATTCGATCAGTGATAAATTTCTATGTTTTATTGTTTTAAACCTTATAGGTACATCTCATTATGTAAATCGATAATTTAAGCTACACTTAAAGGTAATAAATTTCCCAATTTATAGAAAGTAATATACCAGAAATAATGATATATCTAATTACATCCCCTATGGGATATAAAATATATCAGTTTTAACCATTTTCATAATTTTTGAGAAAATTGTTTCCATTTTCAGTTGGTTAATATTATATGGTTTCTATCATATAAATTATATCCTTTACCTTGGGTAAAAAAATAGGTTTTTTGTTATATATTCTTATAAACTCCCCCTATGTTATGTGTTGATGATTACTTCCAAATTGTGATCATTATAACAATTCTACCTCCATAGATAATATTTGGTATTGCATTGGATTTCACTTGACTATATATAAATCCATTATGATTTTTGGGGTATAAATTTTGTACAAATATGTCTCTATATTAACTATTATTTTAGTTAATATTAACTTCACTAAGTGGTTGAATAGAATGAATTGGTTTATATAAAATGATCATACATTTTTAATGAATTATATGTCTCGCATTTTTCACAGTTCACACTCTTCTAACATTTCATGGGTGTTTAAGATTATTCATAACTATAAATTTGTGTAAAATATACTATGTGTCTACGAAAAATATAATAAACAACAGAAAATAATAGGAACAACACATAGATACTATTAATAGTCAAATAAATCTCTTTAATTATTATTTTTATTCATATTTCATTAAGAAAGAATCATATTTTATCCCCTAGTAGTTTTCAAACCTATAACAAGTCACATAATAGTCGATCACCCTACTATAGAGATTGAGAGGGAAAATAATATATTTGATCTAAATAAGTGATTTCCCCATCCCAAACCCTGTGAATCTTACATCTTAACTCACAAAAGTTTTTTAGTTGTTTTTCTGTTATTTATTTAATATTTAATGTTGTACCTTAAATATTAAAGTGGGTTATATTGAATTTTTAATATGACATATTAATATTTATTAATATACTAAAAGATTATTTGTAATTAATCATATATTATAATTCATAAATTGTAAAAATAAAAGGAAGGTTTTTGAAATTTCATTAATAAATATACTATATAAAAATATATAATCACCCTTATTTTTGAATATAATCATTAAATAATTTTTAGTTTGTTTTGGATTTATAGAAATGTATTATGGATTTCATAAAATATTTAATAGAGTTACATATATATTTCTCTTCTTTAAATAAAATATTTTTATGTAAGAATAAGTAAATAATAAAGTATTATCAACTGTATGTTTTAGTATGAGACATAATTGATTGATCATATCTATCTTTCCACCCCCTATATATCTATAATTGAGTAGGACTTCTATAATTCCCTGAACCATTTTACCTTGTTTCATTGTGAGTTTTTCAGAGGGGATGCCTTGTTATGAGTTTTAGGAAGGAAAAAAATGATCTGAAGTTGAAACTAAAATTTTGAGGGTTTATTCATGTTGTGAACCAATAGCTCATAAGGTGAATTTATTTGTATAGGGTGTATTTAAGAAATATTTGACCTGGTTTCTGGAATTTCTATCCAACATTAGTTAATGATATGAATTTTGTTCATGATTTGAATTTTTTGGTGGATTGTTTTGTTGTTATGTCATCAATGGTTTTATGGAGTGAAATGTTGTATTCATTCTGTGAAATCCCTCCAGATATTATTGGATCGATCACTTTTTTTTAGAATATGTGAACTATATTCAGTTCACAAGGTGAACTAGATACTCATGTATTAAATGGGAATATTTCTTGGTGGTCTATAAATCTACCCTATATTAGATTTATGAGGTTCCCATCCTTTGATTATGGCGACATATAGTATTTGTTGTCAATATTTTGTGAAAAAATCAATGAGTAAGTTGATGGAAAGGACTCCAATTGATATTTGGGAAGACGTACACCTAAAGATATTATTTTAAAAGGGGGTCCAATGGATAAAGGAACATTTTGGATGCATAATCTACTTTTGGAATATGATCGGAAGAAATAAAGATACATAGAGTTTGTACTTCTGACCAACAAAGGGGAAATAGATGGACATATTTATATCTAGAATCATCCATTCACATAACATGATTATAAAAATGTCCTTTGGTTTATTCATACCTAGTGTTTAGGAATGAAGAAGAAATTTCATCATAATATTAAAATTAAAGAGGTAATATTCCTAGATATGGTGATCTAGAAGATAAAATTATTTTCTCTATTAGAAATTTAAAATAACCCATTAAATTGTGAATCCAAAAATGGGGACATTGAAGGCTCTAAAAATATTTAGTAGGATATATCATATGAAGATATAATGAAGGAATAAATCCTAAATGTAAAACAATTGAATGATATTTTGTGAAGAAGATCATTTGATCGGGAGGAAGATTCACAATAATTAATTAATAAAGTCAGTATAATTTATTCTTGAGGAATATAAAGAGATATTTTAACATATATATATAAAAAAGGAATATTTTGAAGCACCATCAAAAGATGAAAAGAATATAAAATTATGGATGATCCGAAGAAGATTTTTTTATAGAGTAATCTGAGAAACCCAAACTACTGAGGTGATTAGATGTCTGAAAGAAAATTATAGAAGGATTTTTTTTGATAATCATTGTAGTTGATGTAAGATAAATTTCAAACTACATGGAAGGACATATTGTACCACCCCAACTGTAGTTACCTTGAGTTGGGGTTTACTTTATTATATTGGAACAAGATACATGGGATCTCACCACCCATGATAAATTAGTTTATGAGTATTTGAAAAATAATTAAAAATATGATTCCCATATTATATTGTAAATATAAAACCATTCATAATAAAAATTATTTCATCCTTTCAATAATTCATAACATAATTATTCATATCTTTAAAAAATTAAAAAAAATGGTGAATTCAAATTCTCTATAAGGGATATGTAGAATAGATGTTATGAG
This sequence comes from Viscum album, assembly GCA_963277665.1. NCBI lineage: Eukaryota > Viridiplantae > Streptophyta > Magnoliopsida > Santalales > Viscaceae > Viscum > Viscum album. The sequence goes on along the minus strand of OY728153.1, from coordinate 281,267,883 downwards.
TATATAAGATGTAAGAAATATAAAAGACTAGATTACCAAAACATATTCCATTCAATCAATAACTTAAGTTCAATAAAGATACATGGCTGATATCAATATAGAGATCATGTAGATAATTAAAACTCAATTCTTAATAAAGTGAATGCATAATTTTGTACATTCAAGATCAATGCCTCTCAATTAGGATAGCACGAATCATACTAAATAACCCTTTTAAACCAACACATCATACTTAATAAATATGTAGTTGTAAATTAGAAACCCATATAATATGGTTTTTTTACTATTTTATATCATGATACGTATCGATGTGTTAAGGGGTTGTCTATAACTAAAACCCCCTATCACATTCAGGTCATGTGGATTCCTCATATTTTGAGTGATCAATATAGTTCATTCTCAAAAATATTTATAATTCAATAATTATCTTTATTGAATCATGAATATAGAACATAGACATTTCATGAGTAAATGAAATAACTTAATTAATAAGCTTTATTGAACTGGTACCATATAAAGAACTGATATATGATTTAAAAATCCTTGAATTCAAAGAAATGTTTTTTAATTTATCCATGATATTTTTTATTCGAATAAAAAGGATAAAAATAAAGTCAAATGAATATGGAGAGTGACAGATAATATGATCACAATAAAGGGAATGATATCAAAATATGTTATAGTCTACTATCATTAATTGATGATAAAATGCAATCAATTAATTATAAATGAATTTTTTTATAAAAACTAAGTATTTATAAAATAAAATGGAAGTAATGCATTAAAAATATCTTCTATGTAACCTCATATAAAAATGGAGTTCTAAATCACTTCATAAATTTATTTCATTCCTTTAAGAAAATAATTCCTTTTTCTTATGATATAATATTAAATAAAAAATAAAAAAATATTGAGAGAAATACTTTATTTGAAAATAACCATGGAAACATTTAAATTTTTTTCAGTTAAAATAATAGTCATGACAGTGGGAAAATAAAATTGGGCGGTGTATGTTAAAATAATGAATTTGTTAACAGCTTTGGTAAAATTTACTTCATTATAAAAACATCAAAATGATTTTCTAAACATTTTTTTGAAAGTAAAACATTGATAAAAATAAAATTAATAAACCAATAATCGAATGTTAAAAACAATCATGATATATTTTTATGGAAAATATGTACATGGATGAAAAAGGGTTGGAAGGGAAACATTAAACCAATATTTTTAATGGAAGGTCACTTATATGTAACATAATTTTTCAATGTTAATACAATGAGAGAAAGTATATAATCATTTGAACCCCAAAAATAACCATTGGGAATGAAAATATATGGTGTTTAAAATATTATCATCGTGTTCTTAAAGTAAATCAAGATATGAAAAATCCTGAAATAAAATTAGATTGTAACAAAAAACCCTTAACTCAAATTTTTTATCCTTATAAGTGATTTTAACCTTATTTATAATAAACCATTATTTTCTATAATTCTATATTGGAAAAAAATACATACTTATAATATTATATATGACCCACTTATAATATTTCAACACTCTTCCATTAATTATTATTCATTGTCATCATCATTTCAAGTGTTAACTTCTTTATTTTTCATTTATGATTCGATTTGGTAGTTATGGTTCTTTTATCTTGATCATGGAATCATACTATATAATATTTTAATCAAGATATGAATTTCATATATATTAATAATATACATATTTATAATCATCAATAAAAGGCTGATATGAAAAATGGATCACATTACTATGTTGGAGAGGTAGTGCACACATACACACGAATGACGTTATAATTTTATAAATGATGACATAGTTAGAGGATAAATGAAATATTATATTTTATGAACCATAATTAATTTATATTTATATAAATCGTATATATATCCATCTATATATTTATTCAAGTAACGTGGTGATAAAAAATAAATTACACCACTCTGTAGAGTCAGCGGGTCATACAAACTTATGATATATGTATTCATTTTCTATAGTATGGAAAGGAGGTAAAAAATGGTTTTCAAAAAAAAAATATAATAATATTAATGATATTTTATTAATTATGTTAGTATGGGTAAAATCTATGTAGTGGAATATTACTAAGAAAGAAACTATGAAACATTCGTTAAAAATGATCACCTCTTCTTTAAAATTCCTCCTTTGAATTAGACCTTAAGACATCCTAGGATTGTTATAAAAGAATAAAAGAAGATTAATAATTAATTTAATGAAAATAGAATGGATTTTTTGGGATAATATTTTTTATAGTAATAAAATATTTAGAATAAGGGGGAGAATAGGTGCCTTCTTATAAGCGATGGGAGGGACACACATAGGATTAGTTAAAATATTATAATATTATGAAGTAATTTTGTTGTGAAAGTGGATCCAAATTTTCATATATTAAAATATGATAATGTTTATTTTTAAATAAAACCAACCAATGAGGTTTAATAATGTTTTTTTATATTGATACCTTATTTCATTATTTTTAATCTACACAACCCATTTCACCCTTAACAGAGGTGATAAATATTTACCATGTTTACTAGTTATTTTGATAAAACATTATTTAAACATATTACCTAATATTGATATTACGATTTCTGTAGATTTATTATATTTTAAATTTTTAAACTCTTATAAGTAGAAGAAAATAATTTTAATATTTTTTCACAAAATGAAACCGAAATTATTTATGGAAAGATGTTTGTTTTAGGCATAAAAATGATTGTATAGAAAAATAAATTATAATTTTGAATGAAATTGAATTAATTAGATTTTTTTAAATAAAATTATAGTAATAATTATTCAAATACAAACTAAAATTTAAATTTAACTTATAAATAAAATATTAAAATAAAAAAACTAAAAAAAATTAATTAACCAAAAACAATGTATAGTTTTCAAAAATGTCAAGCATATATTTATAAGTTAAAAATAATATTATTAAATGAATAATATTAGTTATTATAAATATATTTTTATTTAAAATTCATTTAATAAAACATATTGTAATTATTATATAATTATAATTTCCTAAAATAGAATGTTTTCTAAAATTGATATTATTGGTTTTGCACCTAAAATTCAACAATTTATGAAAAATCTCAAAAAAAATTCCTACAATAATTTTGACATTCAGTATTTAAAAATGAAATTAATTTATTCAAATTTAATTTCAAATATTTTTTAACATGATTATTCATCACATTTTGGAATAAATTTATTTTCATTATACTATAATTTCTTTAAGATGAAAACCATAGATAATATAATTGAATCTCGAGTGCTACACGTGATAAGAAACACAAACCACTAATCCTTTTAGAAGAAAAAAGATAGAAACTTCTAGAATAATTTTTCATCAAAATAATATCACTTTTGAGGAAGACCAATAGTGATCAAATATTTTTATAATTTGATAAAGATTGGATACAAGTGGGACTAGTTCTCAAATCATAGAATGTTAAGACGGTCAGTCGTTCAGATACACTTTTGTTGATGTAGGCATGAATTATCAGAGATGATGAATGTTAAATTTAGTAGTCTAAAATGAGGAAATGATTAATCCAAGATATATATAATCATAAATTAACTTATTTCAGATACTAAGATGATCACATGATATATTTATCAGAAGATATGTTATGTATAGATTTGAATAAGTTTAGAAAATCCAAGTATGGAAGCTGGTCATTATGAGATCAAAAGATACAGCTATAAAATATGTTTAAACTAAATGAAGGAAAATCAGATAGATTTCACTAAAATAACATGTATTATATTGGATAATGTTTGATGTATTGAAATATTCATAATATTTAGTTGATAAAGGGAACAAACTAAAAGGAGTTGATACACTTCTACAAAAACCATTTTTTAGAAGGTTCAATATATTCTTCACATTATTGTAAATTCATACATTATGATGTTTCTGAGACATATTTTCAATGTTTGATATTCATAAAAAGTTTTTTTGTGATTCAAGACAAGATATGGGGATGATTTGGTGATTATTGATTCCCAATTTTTCAGTATGTTTGATGAAACTAAATCTCAATATCTTAATTTTATAAAAAATCTGGCTAATTCTAGATTTTGGATATCATGAATTTCAAAAAGAGATGATAGTTTATTCCCCATATCTATTGAAGAAATATTGGTTACATAATTGGTGAATTTAAATTGGGTTTATGTTAAATGATATCAATAGATGTGCTAATTATTATTGAAAGGAAGAACTCGACCAATAAGTTCCATTTGGAGATCAGATGGGTTGATGTTGAGAAGACTGAATCATTGTGTTCCAAACTATAGAGTAATTTATTTGGATCCAAAAGACTAGAAGGAGGAAATATAGATCAACATCAAGTACTAATTTGTTGATTCTTTGAATGATGAATTTCATGGAATTGAGAACTCTAAAAGTCCATTATGTTATTAGGAGGATGGGGATGACGTCCATGTAAAGTAAAATGGACGATCAATCGGTAGTTGATGTTATATCCATGAGGAAGAATATTGACAATACTTTAAGGCTGGTTGTTTTAGTATAAACAATTCTACATACCTATCAAAATATAAAAATATTTTTTTTAGGATAGTCCAACTGTGGGACAAAGCAAAATGGTCTTTCACTTGTATAATATTGTGAATACTTTGTGTTATGGGTGATTATTTCCCACACGAATTTTACTATTTGATAGATATATTAGTGGATAATTTCATACTCAATGGTAGTTGACATGTAATGGAGTATGTTCTCACATTGGGCCTCAAAACTATAAAAATTCTCACATATTTTTTACTTTACATTATCTACATAACTTATGTTGAAAGTGGTGAGGGGAAATTTATAACGATATATACATATCAATCGATTATAGATATTTGATCAAATTAAAATTAGGAATATATTATGTAAAAATTAATATGTAGATGGTTGGTCACACCTGATTCATCGCTACTCGGGGTGACTACACAATACCCTTGGATTATCAATCTCCCTCATTTACCATTCATTTCACTTTTACTTCAGTTGACTTCCAATAAATTTATAGACCCATAATATCCTTTGATATTTTTCAGTCAACCTTATATTACAATGATTCAGTATCAGTGATTCTAGAGGCTTTCATATTCTATTTATATCTGTGTGTTTCCGACACATTCGTTGAGGCACATGCATCTGTTTGTGAGGACGCATAGGTGTTTCCCCGCATTCCCGCTTTACAAAGGTAGGCAGCATATATCGCTTATTTGAGGACGTTATCTCCTAAGTTGAAACGGCATAATGGGATATCAGTTCTTTCTTCCGTGTATTCCTCCTCGGAACTCGTCACCTAGTTCGAGTGTCCCTCATAGATTAAGTTGTGGTTTATGAATCTCGTTCCCAGTGCCATATCTTTGTGGACGCTGCTTAATTGCACTACTTCCGTCAAGACATTCCATGGTGTCTTGGCGTGGTAGAAACCTTCGGTCAGAGTAGATGAAAACATCAGGCATGTAAGGGCATCTCTTAATGTGTGGACATTGGGGAACCTATATTCATCCTCATAATAGGGCATCTTGAGGGTGAAGAAACCAAGTCATCCCACGTCGAATGCGGGGAGTCATATGGAAATTATATGTATCTGAGGTTTTCGTCACCTTCCCGTGTTTAATGCAGGGTATGCTTCAAGATTAACATCGATCAGAGGCGGTTACGCCTTAGGTGTGTCTTTCGAGGTTTTCCTTAGGCATCTCGTATTTATCACAAGGTAGGACACAAGATTAGCATCTTGCGAAGACGGAATGAGAGTGATCAGAACATCCCGTATAGACAGATCGGATTGGTACATCCCAAGGGGGGAACACCTAGAATATAGAATGATCATAATGCCCAATGAGGATGGATCTGAGGTGGTGTGCCCCATAGAGGGGAGATGTCACACCGTAATGGCTGATCTGAACACCCCTGAGGGAAGATCCGAGAGAGTGCACCCTATAGTGGGGGAACACCAAGGTTTATCTTTCGTTGGGTTTGAACCTCGTGGAGGTTTCCTACATACCCTGTATAGATGACAGGGATGAAAACCCACGTAGTTCCAAGGGGTGATGAAATAGGGTATACACAGAGGACAACAACCCGAATACATGTTGGGGCTTACACGTGGATAGCGGCCCATGTATTGCAAGGAGTAGTGAGGAGGTGGGTGACATGATCCCACCAGGATGTTGTAGTCCGGGTGAGAATTAGGATAGATGATGGATAGTTGAATGGTATGGAGGGGTAATGAGATGTGATCATCGTGAAGGTTACGGTAGTGTTGGTCTTGAGCCTCGAAGAGACTTCCTATGTATCCCTATGGTAGGGAATCAATGTCTATGTAGTTCGGTGGGATTATGGGACACCTGAGGAGGCGGCCCATGAGAACAGACGCATGGATGGGACCCGGAGGAAGTATAACCTTCAAGTTAGGGCATGGACTTCCCAGAATACATGGAATTGTGGGATAGATCAATATAAGGAATGTGTGCTAGTCTTGAGCATCATAGAGGCTTCCTATGTATCCCTGTGGAAGGGAATCAAATTCGGCATAGTTCATCTGGGTGCAACAGCTTACCACCGACTGGGGAAACAACGGCTTACCACTAATTGACGTCCATATTTTAACGTCATGTCAGACGGGGGTGAACCGACGTGAAGGGAGTTGGAGCAACTGGGTGTTGGTCTTGAACGTCAGGGACGCTTCCTACGTACCTTGACTTGGCAAGGATCAAAGATCACGTAGTTTAGGATGGGGTGGGAACCGACTTGAAGGTGGTCGTAATGACCAATGGGTGGTGGTCTTGAACTTCAGAGAGTCTTCCTATGTACACTACCTTGGAAAGGATCAAAGACCACTTAGTTCAGGTGGCGTGGGGCTTACACTCTAGGCTGCACAAGGTGTTGGTGAACCGACGTGAAGGGGGACGGAATGACCGGGTGGTGGGATTGAACCTCGTGGAGGCTTCATACGTACCCTTCCTTAGCAAGGATCAAACACCTCTTATTTTAGGTTGGTGTGGGGATTATACTCTCGGATGCCCAAGGTGTTGGTTAACCGATGTGAAGGGGGTCAGAGCGACCAATGGATGGTGGGATGGAACCTCGTGGAGGCTTCCTATATACCTTGCCTTGGCAAGGAACAAAGACCTCGTAGTTCAGGTTGGCGTGGGGCATACACTCTTGTCTACCCAAGGTGTTGATGAACCAACGTGAAGGGGGTCGGAGAGACCAATGGATGGTGTGCTTGAACCTCGTGGAGGCTTCCTACATACCTTTCCTTGGAAGGGATCAAATACCCCTTAGTTTCAGTGGCAACATTTGGGGCGTATGCTCTAAGGCGGACCAGGGTGTTGATGAACCGACATGAAGGAGTACATGGGGTCCAATGGTTATTGTTCTTGAACCTCGTGGAGGATTCCTACGTACCCTACCTTGGAAAGGATCAAAGACCTCATAGTTTAGGTGGGGTTGTGGCTTATACTCTAGGCTGCCCGTGGTGTTGGTGAACCAACGTGAATGAGGATCAGGGGTCCAGTGCTTGTTTTAATTGAACCTCGTGGAGGCTTCCTATGTACCCTACCTTGGCAAGGGTCAAAGACCTCATAGTTCAGGTGGGGGTGTGGCTTACACTCTAGGCTTCCCGGGGTGTCGGTGAACCGACATGAAGGAGGACCTGGGGTACAATGGTTATTGGGCTTGAACCTCATGGAGGCTTCTTACGTACCATGCCTTGACAAGGATCAAAGACCTCGTAGTTCAGGTGGGGATGGGTCTTACACTGAAGGATACCAACGGTATTGGTGAACAAGCATGAAGGAGGACCTGGGGTCCAATGGTTGTTGGGATTGAACCTTGTGGAGGCTTCCTACATACCCTACCTTGGCAAGGATCAAAGACCTCGTAGTTGAGGTGGGGGTGGGGCTTACACTCTAGGCTTCCCGGGGTGTCGGTGAGCCGACGTGAAGGAGGACCTGGGGTCCAATGGTGGGTGGGCTTGAACATCATGGAGGCTTTCTACGTACCCTTCCTTGGAAAGGATCAAAGTCCTCATAGATCAGGTGGGGGTGGGTCTTACACTCTAGGAAGCCCGGGGAAGATTTCATGGTCGATGATTACTACTCTAAGCCCACATGAGTCATGCTCGGTGTGGGAAACAAGAGGCAGCAAGGGCCTGATGATCAAAATGCAAAGGTGATTCACTGAAGGTTGGTGCATGGGACTTTCGCAAGGAAGCTGCCAAGGTGCCACTATGGAGCAGAAATAGTGGTTGGGGCTTACTGAAGGAACCTGCTCGGGGGCTATTATAGAGCAGCAACGGTGTAGGGGTCTTATGCAGGGAAGATTATCGGATGCCTCTATGGAGGAGCTATGGTGAATGGGGCTTACGCAAGGAAGTTGCATGGGTGCCGCTATGGAGTAGCAACAGTGTATATGGATTATTCAAGGAATCTGCCCAGGTGCCGCTATGGAGAGGCAATAGTGAATGGGGCTTACACAAGGAAGCTGTACAGATGCCGCTATGGAGCGGTAATAGTGAATGCGGATTACGCAAAAAAGATGTCTGGGTGCTGCTATGGAGCGGAAATGGATGAGGTTTACGCAAGGAAGCTGCCCGGGTGCCGTTATGGAGCGGAAATGGTTGATTGGGCTTATGCAAAGAAGCGGCTCAGGTGATGCAATAGAGCGGAAATGGATGTGGCTTCCGCAAGGAAGTTTCCCGGGTGCTGCTATGGAGCACCAATGGTGGATGGGGCTTACACAAGGAAGCTGCCCGGCTGCCACTATGTAGCAGCATTGGTGAATGGGTCTTACGCAAGAAAGATGCTCGGGTGCCGCTATGGAGTAGCAACAGTGTATGGGGATCAAGCAAAGTAGTTTCTCGGGTGCTTCTATGGAGCGGCAACGGTTTATGGGGCTTACACAAGGAAGCTTCCTAGGTGCCGTTATAGAGTGACAATGGTGTATGGGGCTTACAGAAGGAAGTTGCCCGGGTGCCGCTATAGAGTGGAAATGGTGGATGGGGCTTACGCAAGGAAGCTGCCCAGGTGCCGCTGTGGAGGGGAAATGGTGGATTGGGATTACACAAGGAAGGTGTCCGGGTGCCGCTATGGAGCGGCAATGGTGGATGGGGATTAGGAAAGGAAGCTGTCGGGGTGCCGTTATGGAGCGGAAATGGTGGATGGGGCTTACGCACGGAAGTTTCCCGGGTGCCGCTATGGAGCCGCAATGGTGGATGGGGCTTATGCAAGGAAGCTGTCTGGGTGCCGCTAGGGTGCAGCAATTGTGGATGGGGCTTACACGAGGAAGTTGCCTGTAATGTCTTCCTCATGTATGTTAATGAGGGAATCCCAACCCACTGGTGGGGTGAGGCATTCGCCTTTGTGCTAGTGCACAAGAGGGATAACGCCAAGGGCATTGGAATCGGCCCAAACAAAGGGGAATGGAATGTGTGGATCACATGCCCAACATTCGGAATGAAATGAGGGTGGCGTGGCAATGGAGGATAACTGTTGACTGTGTTCGAAACACAACATCCATATCACATTAGCCTGAAATGGGGACAAACAAATGAGGTTCGACTGTTGACAATGTTCAAAACACAGGACCTGGATCTAAGTGTCATCCTATGTCTTACGGGGTGTTGTCCCAGGACGGTAGGTGAGCTGATGCGGCATGGGACCAGGCCATTAGGGGGGCCCTTCAGACATGGAAGTGGATGATGAACTGAATGAAAGACATGCAAATCGTGAGGTGGAGTGATGGAATGTTTGAACGGATTCCAGTTCCCTTGAGATTACACCATTATAGTCATGGAATTAAGAATCCTATGCTTGGAGCATAAGGCATATCTAGTTTGGAGCAAGAGGCATCCAATGTTTGGAACATAGAGTGTACTACAGTTTATAGTCATGTAGATGGGACTATTGGCATCTTATGCTTGGAGCATAAGTCATCTCTTATATTTAGTAAGAGGCATCCTATGTTTGGAACATAGGGAGAACTACGGTTTATATTCAGGTAGATAAGACTATTAGCATCTTATGCTTGGAGCATAAGGCATATCTTGTGTGGAGAAAGATGCATCCTATAATTTGTCAGATATGGATTACTACAGTTTATAGTCATATAGATAATACAATTGGCATCTTATGCTTAGATCATAAGGAATCTCTTATATTGATTAAGAGGCATCCTATATTTTTTATATAAGGTGAACTATAGTTTATAGTCATGTAGAAAGGACTATTGGCATCTTATTCTTGGAACATAAGTCATCTCTTGTTTAGAGAAAGAGGCATTATATATTTGGAACATAGGTAATACTATAGTTTAGAGTCATATAGAAAAGATTGTTTGGCATAAGGTGCCTAGAAATGGTTGGTGTTGGGTCTTACGCAAGGGAAGCCCTTTCTAGTTCGACATGGCATAGGAGCTAAGTGATATGGTTTGGAGGAGTTTCTGGAGGAATGGTTCGACTCAAAGTACCCAGGGAATTGATGATGAGAATCTCAACTCACGACATGGGAATGGAACCAAGAGAAATATGTCAACTCAAGGTGTCTCATGGTGTGAGGAGGAGTCTCTCAAATCATGGTATTCCATAGGTGGAAGGTGGGTGCGCATAAGGGAGCAATGGAAAATCCATACGTCCCGGCCCGAAAAGTTCATGGTGCGACTCTCCATTTTTCATGGGGGTCTGTGATGATAGCGAATGGACCGGCCCTGAGGGCCGGGACCGCAGCCCGGGACTGACCCCGAGTGGGGATGCGGGGGCGCATCCCTCGCGGTATGTACCGGTGGGTGCGAAGGTAGAAGACTTGTAAAGTATAGGTCTTCTCTAAGTATCTTCTTGGAGAAAAGGGGCTCGTGGAGCATGGGGTCTCATGAAGCATGAACTCGCGGAGCATAGAGTCGCGAAGCAGCATCATGAAGATATCTTCTCATGGAGCCACTTCATGAAGGTAAGCAGAGCTCCATGAATCGGGAGATCGGCCACCCAATGGGCAGAGGGGCCGTCTGGTGAAGGGGGGGGGGGGTGAGCTGGGTATTTATATGCAAGAGGCACCACGAAGCAGAGCTCGCTCGGCGCGAAGACCGATCTTGCTCTGCGGCGGATCGCGAACGTCAAATGTGTTCATAGAGTCATCCCACCTCCTTGCTTCATGGTGGGTCATGAACATCAAAGGTGATCGCGGAGCCGTACTTCCTCCTTGCTTTGCGGCGGGTCGCGAATGTCAATGAAGCTCGTGGAGTATTCCTGCATCGTCGCTTCATGACAGGGCTTTGCAAAAGGGCTTCAAAAACCAGTTTTCCAACCCAAATTCAAATTTCCATAACTCCTAATCTGTAACTCTGTTTGGGCCCTATGACCTACCAAATCAAAGCGTGCGAAATGGGCTACGATCTTGTATAATATATGGAAGCATTTGGAATATTTTGGGGACACGTTTTCCAGTATAAACACTGTTTTATTCCTTGTTTCATTAGTGATTTTTTAGAAGCTATGTTGTTTATATTTGGGGGTTTGTTAGGATGAAATTTTAATGAGACATCCTAAAATTTAAGTTTTATTCAAAGATTCATTGTGTGATTATGGCACCATGGTTCATCCTCTATTTCATTATCTTTTGTAGTGAATCAGAAAGTTTATTTTGAGTTTGGGGATTCAAATTCCCTCTCTTTTATGTACATCTATTAGATTTTACTACTTTTGATTTTTGTTGGGTAAATGGTATGAATTATCATTAAAAAGATAATAAACTAGAAAAAAGAAATTTAAAATGAATAGCATTATACACATGAGATTATGTGTTTTCCTTATTTTTCTGATGTCTCTTCGTATTGCATCCTCATTATAGAATTATTCTTGGCTATGATAGATTTATTTTCTAATAATATATAAATGGTTAAATATATTTAATAGGTTAATGAAAATTCTATATTGAATATTCATATTTTTTATTCATATAATGTGTATGACTTGGTGGCCTTGATATGCATGTCTTAGTGGACTTGGTTATATATGGATCAGTGGAATTGGTTTTTTAACTTGGTGGCCTTGGTTTTGATGTAAAATTTTGAAGGAGTGATTTGATGATAGAGGTTTGGTAGCAATGGAATAAAATGGACATATATAATTTTTTTCATGCATAAAGAACTCATTTGTGAAAATTTAATAAAAATAACTAAATTAAAATATCTTAGTGATATTTGAGTAAAAAATGGAAAATGGTCTAGATTTTTCACCCTTGGGTTTTTCATTTCTACATCAGAGGTAGAACATAGTGGCATAGTAATAGTGGGGTATTGATGATTTTAATATCTATGTTTCTTGTGTGGACTCCCAGATGCAGGTTTTTGTGACACTGATACATAACAAGAATATTTTTTAACGTTTATATACACCCCACCAAAAATATATAACTCGACTGACACCTAAAGACCCGGGGGTTTTCCTATCAACCAAGAAGGGGAGGATACATATGGATAATAACCCCCACTCATAATCTCTCCATTCCGTAGAAGATTCTGGTGATTCTAGTGGTTGATGATAGGATGTTCAGTGGTTGTCATGTGTGGTAAGACAATGACATGATGTTGATTCCCTATACGTTCATTATACTTTAGAGAACTGGTTACATGATGCAAGATATGAAGTTGGTGACATGAGATATGATATTTTATTGGTTACATGATAAATTATAAACATTTTATGTCATTATTGGTGTATATAAAATGGATTTGAGAAAAGGATGTATTCTTATTGGGTGTGATTGGAAGATTAGAAGGGAAACGGGTTCAAGGAACTTATTATTATATTCATCCAATTATTACTTTAATATACTCAGATGGGTTATTTAGTGAGTGATATTTGGTGAGCCTCTAGGATTAGATGACCTTTGTAGGTTTTTTTATCTATATTTTGTTCATCGAGACATTATTATTATCTTTTCATATTTACTTGAGATACATTTGGTATGATTCTATTCATTATACATTTTATGCTCAGCCAATATATATAAATTGGTTTTAGGTTTCCAATAGGTCATTTTGATCATGTTTGAGAGTAATAACATAGGACATGGGTTGTTACAGTGGATTCATATGGGTTTTTCTTTTGGATTTTTCTTTATTTTTGGGATTTTAGTGTTTATTTAATATTCATGCATATAGTATATTACTTTTATGGGAATTTGATATCTTTTATATTTTATGATGCAACTATTTGGGGTTTTTTCATCTTATCTCTCAACCTTATTACTATATTAAGGGTAATTCCTCCCATTTTATTGTTTTTTACCCGTAGTTCAAGTCTCCAACATGGGTCCCACTAAAGGAGGGACTCAAGGGTCACTATTTGTCTTCACTACTAGCCCAAGAGGTGTACTAATGGAAGATGGGTGTCATGACAGATTGGTATCGGAGGTGTTTTTTAAGTAATATATTTGATTTTAGAGTTAGGAATTCATGAGGACTACATGGTTTCGTAATAAAATTGTATTAGAAAAACATAGTATGTGATGGAAAAATGGAGACTGACTATGAAAAAATATTTTAGGCCCCCCTCTGATCCAATGAAATGACCTTAATCAATAAAAATTTTCTATTTAATGTGATACTACTTGTAGGATAGAGACCTAAGTGAATTATAAACACTCAGTTTTATTGAGTTCTATTTTCAATGTGTTGGATCTAGGAAAAAATAAATGAATTAATTAAATTAATATAAATAAATCCATTTCCAATGGCCTATGTGTTTTACCTTTCATTAAAAGAGATGTTAATTGGTCACCACCTATATGTGTTCTAAGTCATGGAGGTTCACCAAGTTTCCCTATTGATCATCAAAGTGCCAATCCTAATCTAAAGGATGAGTAATGGTAATTATGTTTCATGACATTCCATAACAAATGCAGGTGAAGTATAAGGTTTATATCTCTTATTTAGAGATGTAATTCAAGATAGATGATTTGGATATTTGTTTTGTCTTGATTGGACTTCGAGTCAAGTATTAGGATCCCATCATTATTAGCCAGTTTAATAGAGAAAAATGTCATTGGTGGACGTATTACCTTATAGACTGGAAGGAGACTGATATATAATTGTATAAATTCTAATGAGGGTTCAGGGATTATTTTTTGTTGATAATATTGATGGTGTTGAAGTGGCATGAGTTTCTCTATATCTAGTAGAGGATCATAAGCATCGAGGTGATGGGAATTAAGTTTGATGAACTTTTATGATTTCCCATAACATTATTAAAGATGATGATACCTAAGTATAGTTATTAGAGATGGAATTACACAGAAAATAGTATTCCTTAGTCACACCATTTACAATATCGTTGTATTTTAATGTGTAGAAGATAGTGAAAGTGATAGAGATAGTGCATGATGAGGCTAAAATTATAATTTTCAAGAGTTAGATATGATATCTGAGGAGCAGTGTCTTGGGTGGAGGGTTGCAGATGATAATCCAATCAAGGATCTAATAGACTCAGAAATAGCCCCAATAGTCGACATGGTGTTTCTCATGGTATAATATATTCCATGCATATATCGGGAGCATTCCTATTTTGTGCTTTGGTTTTGGAGGCCATGCTCATTAGATCAGTAGTTTCATTCATTCCTAGAGAATTGGTATAGATTGTGCAGTTTAGAACCCATATAGTAGTAGTAATTGTTACTCCCAATGATGTTTTAGTTTTATAAACCACTAGCATAGGATCAACATTATATTTAATAGGATTATTCTCATCTAAGATGATGTGAATTTGGTAGAGGATATCCCCCATATGTCCCTCTCTCTCAGAGACCTATGCCAAATCATGAATGTGGTTACCATCAGTAGTGGGGTAGAGGAGATTCCTGAGGCCAAATCCATATGATAGAGGCATAAGTGCTAATGAGGAAAGAGGTTAATTGAGGAACGATCATTTTATCATAAAATATGGTTTATAATTTATTTTATTCAATATCTTCAAACTCATTTTTTTACCCACCATGATGTTTGTGCTATAATTGGATATGGAATGGATTTTTTCAACCGTGGTGACATCCAAACTAGTCTAATTCTAGGCTATATAGTTTAATGTGTGGTAGGTATTTAGAATAATTATGGGGAAACATCAGTCATTGGGATATTTCATTGCATTATATATACAACAAAATGATTTCAGTATAATCATATATAAGTTATATCCCATTTGTATGGAGGTAGAATATTTCTAGAGGAGAGTTTCTTTTTTTGATGTGGAATGAAGAGAGGTTGTGTTTATCGGTGAGAAGGGTTTCTTTATGGGTAGTAAGTGAGTGGATCCCTTTCTTTTCATGATTTACAATCATCAATTGAGTTAGTGAAATCGTAGTCTGTAGGGACCCACACATTTTTGTAGCATTTTGGATGTTTTCATTAAAGATGTTTGGACACTATCCCCTCGATGAAATACTATGTTTGGTATTGATTTGTCACTTAGTGATACATCTATTTTGATGGCTCATTATCATATGGCACACTAAGAGTTCCCAGAGATGAGAGTAAGATCCCAAATTTTTCTAGAGATACATACTATTTTATTTCTAGTTAAAATCTTGTTCAATTCCCTTTTTGGATTACACACAATTATGATCCATGGGATGGTTGGGTATTTTCTATAATGAAAGAGGAAGGAGGGTGTATGGTGGTTGTAAGAAAGTTATATATTGTGTAATTACAAAACAAGACATGTATTCAATAAATGATGTGTAATGGAATGGGCAGCACAATTCAAATTTTTAACGGTTTTTCCTAGGTAGTAAGACCCTAATCATTACACTGCATGTAAATAATTTACACTTAGTGTAAATTCCTAAGGATAGTATTTAAAATAAGAGGAAAGGGCCTCTATTTTTTTTATATAAGCTTCACCCTCCCTTCCCTCACACATAAAAGAACCCAAGGAAGACAAGACATAGGTATTGGTGTTGTATCGTGATCTAGACTTCATTTATTCCACAGTCAATCTTGTTGGATCCTTGATGGAATTTTATTTACTCATCTTGTACCATTATCTATTTTCCTTGGTTATAGTCATGTTATTTTTGTGTGATCTATTATACCCTATTTACAGGGTTATTATTTCTTCTTCTTTTTTCTCCCAATATAAACTGAAACTTAATCCTGATACTGGACATTTGATATACTATAGACCTATAATAGGTGGTCTATATTTATCTTGAGGTATGGTTTTTGAAATTTCTAGTTTTTTGTGACGCATGATGAAATTTCTGAGAATTATCATTTTTTTAATTGAATAGTTAAATTGAATGAATTGGAACATATTAGGGATGATGACTAGAACCTTTGAGTTTATTGGAGGTTTTTTCAATCCAAGGCCACCCATGGGGTGAACCTCTAATTTGGATTACATTTTTAGCATTTGTGTGTTTCTTGTGATATTTCTTTGTCATAGTACCCCTTTGTAAATAGTCATGAATTGAATTAAGTAATTAGGATATGGATTTCTTCTTTTTCAATGTGTTGATATGATATGAACAAATGAAATGTTTCTTTAAATTTTACAGAATTTGTTGATATGATTTGGATGATCCCATGTAATGTAATTGAACAAGAAATGATGACTGAAATGAGATAATGAATTGAAATGGTAGTGGATTTCTTGGTTGGTATACCTTGGATCCTGATTCTATTAGATTCCATAATTGTTTCTCCCATGGATCGTTTTTATGGTAGTGGAAACCTTAGACCTATTTCATGATTGGTTCATGATTCCAATGGATTCGTTTGGATGTAGTACCCCTTTGATCTAGATTACAAATAATTTCAATGGAAATGTTTTGTTGGCATGATCCTTGGACTCCAACTAGGTGTTTAAAGAGTTTCCATCAGAATGCTTTGAGAACTAGATGTGGATTTCGTGTTATTCTACAAATTGGATCCGTACCTTCGGGTTATGACACTTTGATTACACGACACAACCGTTTTGGATTACTTGATTATATGTAAATCTCATGATGAATGATTTTCTAGATTATACAGAATGTTCATGATGGGTATTGAACAAATGGTTATACAGTGTCACCATGGTGGATGTATCTTCATGCTTACCAATAGCCCTGATGCAGATATCAGATATCAGTTGATTGACCAGATAGTATCACTTGATTCTTTTTCTCTTACTACTTCCCTTGCTTTTTTGGGATCCTGACTATTTTTTATGGGGAGACCCATTGGGCTTGATTGTATCACTTATAGTAATTACTTCTTTCATGGGCTTTTAACTTGTATTACTTTTTACATATTTTAAAAGTTATACTGTAATTTATTATTAATTGGAAAAACCTGGATTTATTATAAACCATTTATGGTATCCTAATAATTGGTATCTCATACCCTATTTTGGATTTTATAGGATGCACAAATAGACTTCGTGAATGTAGGTAGGGAGTGGGGAAAACTCCCACAGTATGATGGTTGATTTATGCTAGGCTTCAGAGTAGGGGATCCCAAGATTGAGCTGGGGCTCGTGAAGCTAACTGGAATAGTTCTTTTCAGTATTATTGGTATTTTCATATGTGTATTTTATTGACTACTTGTATACCTATTTTACATCTTTTAAGTGATATTACATGACACATCATTATTTGTTTGATATTACCTCTGAAATTGTTTATATATTAATGTCTTGGATGTTTGTTTGTTTTCCTTAATAATTTGATACTTTATCTATTGAGAATTATTGTCAATATACTATGTTACACTCTGACATGAGGGAATAGTATCCCCACAGATACCCCCTAGGCCCTCACTAGTAGTCGTCAGCCTCTCGCATATGGGGAGGCCTTCATGAGGCCATGTGTCCCACTAGCTTGGGGCACTATTTAGTGGAAATTGGGTTGGGATGATACAAAGTAGTATTAGAGTGGTTTCATTATGGATTTACTATTCAGAGACAATATTCATAGAATTAGGAAGGTATTAGAATTTAGTAATGAGATATTCCGTGGAGTAGCTAACCAGCATTCAGGAAAAATCCAAATTTAATTTAATAAACATTGTGGTTTTTGGTTTATTCTTATTACATTTGATTTTATTCCACCTTTGGGTGACCTACATGTGGTTTTATGTTGATTATGATTTTGTATTTTTTTTGTTTCCCTATGAGAAGAGGGTTAGAATTTCATGCATCATTTTTTGGAATTTATTGGATTTACATGCTATTCATTATGTTATTCCATATAGGATACAATGCTTGACTATATGACTTTTTAATATGTTCCTTTTGGGATGTACCTATTGTCTGATAAATGATTTGTGTTGGAAATAGGGGAAAATTGTACATAGATAGAATGTTGTAATATAAATATCATTTTCATGATTAAGGTACATAAGAAACCATAAGAAGAAAACTATGGCATGTTGAGTCACAGATCATTGGTCTCATGGACTAGAACATGTTATGTTATTAATTAAGTGGATGACATATTTTGATTCATGATTTGTATAGGCCCTTATGGATAGGAAGTGGTAAGACATTTGGTTCAACCATTTGATGAGAATATTTATTTAAATTTTAAATCAAATGAAATTGAATTTGAGAAACATAGAATAAGACCTTGACCTGAATTTTTTCCAGGCAGTATGCAGTGCCTCTAGTGATATTTATGATTGTTTCTTTTTACCCTTTCATTATATTAGGAGTATGAAAAGGTTTGTAATGTTTTTATTGGATTACTTTCAACTATATAATATTTTAAAATAATATCCATTCATTATAGCTATTTTCATAGTCTTGTGCTTGGAATTGTAGAGACATGCCACCATGGCGAACTCTAATCGTACACTAGGAGGGTGGCGATGAATATGCTCCAAAGGTGGTGGGCCATAGGATTTCAGGGGTTCCTTCTATAGTGACAATTGTGGAAGCAGTGGAATTACCAGACATAGGTGATGATTCATAGTTCTATGAGGGTTTTCTATGTTATATGAATACATTTCAAGGACCACCGCAACCCACCTCATCTATGAATGACTTGATTCTTATGTTTCAAAAGTAGCATCCTCTCAGATTTTTAGGGGATGGAAGTACACAAGCTGCTGGGATATGGATTGAGACTACATTTTTGATATTCGAGCATCTGGAGGAATATCATGAGAGGAGAGTCGATCTTGGTAAATATATGCTTTAGGGAGTAGATAATCATTAGTGAGATGTTTTAAACTAGGTTAATGTGCTTCAACATATAGTTTATTGGGATTTCAAATCTATTATTTATGATTAAATTTTTCCTAAGCCACTGAGATCTAAGTAGGCTAGTGAGTTTATTCTTCTAGAGAAGGGTATGATGACTACTATTCAATATTCAGAAATCTTTACATAGATACATCAATTTTTTATATACCTCAAAGATGATCTATCAAGGGTGAGATGCTTTGAGGAAGGTGTCGGGAATGCCTTTAGATAAGAGGTAAATATTATATGATTTATGGATAATATTGAGAGAGTGAATCATGTGATAATTACATAGTAGAACCCATGGGAAGCTGGGGGTGCATAAAAGGATAGTTTAACCTCTTGGCCCAATGGCTCATCTTTTAGTTATACGAAGTGACATTTTTATTCTTCTCATGAGATTAGTACTAGAAAATATATTATAGATGGAAGGGTAGTTTTATATAATCATTGTGGTAGATAGGGATACATGAGGAATTGATGTGATCTATACCCAGTTGAGTGATGATCTTGTGATAGGATGGACCATGTACAGAATTTTTGCAGGACCGTCCTTATAGTAGAAAGTGGAAGGGGTTAGCTCTAACTCCAGGTTCAAAAGAAGGTTTCATAGCTCCACGTTAGCCTGCGAGCTGGAGCCATACTATTAGTTCAAGAATAGTTGATGTTTTGGTTTAGGAAACTGTGAACAAGTTGTACTTATATAGTCGAGTTAGTCTATTATGAGTAGTGATGTTGTTTCACAGGGTAACATTTTAGGCCAGATATATTATACACATATTACTCCTGAGGAGTAGAGCATCAGATCATCTATAGATAGAGTTATGATCATAGTAGTCTCTATGATTTTATCTTATCTTTTCAATATAGGTGCATCACATTGTTTGATATATATGCATATGTTGGAAAGTATTGGGATCATTAATCAATTTTCTAGGTGTGTTATTTCAATTGAAAGTCTTTTGGGGATTAGAAATGAGATTTTACACAAGTCTATGGAGTTCTCCCTTGATATTATTGGGAGTCACTTCATACGGTATCTTTTTTCCACATGATGATGATGATTGACATCATCATCAAGATGGACTGGATAGCTTCTAATAAAGCCTATGTTGATTGCAATATCCGAAGGGTGACTTTGACATCACCATATGTAGGATTTTTTATTAACAATGGTTAATGGGATGTCAAGGAACGTCGGGTTGCACCAAAGCATTGTGGGCTCGGTGAGATGACAACCCAGATTTCTATTTTATATCTAGATGATTCGGAATCACGTCTAGATGATTTACCTCCATTGGTTTATCATTTTAGGGATTTTTTATTAAATTAATTCATAGGTTTACTGCCAGAGAGAGGTGGATTTATCCATCAATATATTACTATGAGCTTCACGTTTATCCATCCCTCCTTACAGGATGGTTATGAGGGAGTTGTAGGAGCTCAAGAGGTAGCCAGATGATTTAAAAGAGAAGGGTTTTACATGACTGAGAATATATTTGTGGGGTTAACTATCCCTTCTTGAGAAAAATAGGGAAGATACGCTTATGATTCTGATGTATTATCGAAAATTTAACCAGTTAATGGTTAAGAACCGGTTTCATTTTCCACAGATAGATGACGTGTTTGATGAACTCTAAGGATCTTAGGTGTTCTCAAGAATATATTTGAAGTCAATTTATAATTAGGTGTGTGTTTAAACTATATAAATAAATAATACAACATTTTATAGTAGGTATGGTCTATATGAGTATCTAGTTATGTTGTTTGGTCTCACAAATGCACCAACAGTTTTTATGGTGCTGATGAACATAGTATTTCATCCCTTTCCAGATTCATTTTTTTGTGGTTTTCATGGATTATATCTTGGTGAATTTTAAAAATAGAAATAATAATTCTAAATATCTTGAGATAGTTTTGGATACACTGAGATAGTGTTAGTTATATTCTAAGCTAACAATGTGACACTAATAGTTTGAAAATATTCACTTCCCGAGTCATATTTTCTTAGATACAGTAGTATTAGATGACCTAAAGAAGGAGAGTGTTGTAGTTTATTGAGAGAAGCCAAAGAATTTCTTTGAAATATGAAGTCTCGTGGGGATATCTCTATATTATGGAAATTTCATATATTAATTATCAATATTATTAGTTACATTGGAAAGATTGACTAAAAAGGGTGTAAAGTTTTATTGGTCAGATACCTACATGAGAGAATTTTTATATCTAAATGGGGGACTATATTCAGTGTCAGTACTGATTCTACTAGAGCCAGGAAGGTGATACACTATTTATTTTGATGAAACACATATCTGGCTAGGAGCAGTTTTGATGAAGGTGGATAGAATCATAACATACATTTCTCATCAGTTGAGGTCACACAGTTGGAATTACATGACATGTGATCTTGAGTTGGATGTAGTTGTTTAAAATTTGCATTGTTGGAGACATTAATTACTTGGGGAGTGTTTTTTTGGTGTACACAAGCCACACAACCCTTAAATATATATTTACATAGTATGATATGAATTTAAGGCATTGGAGGTCCATTGAGTATCTATAGTATTTTGACTTTAAGCATTCCAATATGCTTAGAAAAGGCAATGTAGTTAATGATGCACTGAGAAGGACTCGGATACAGGTCGATCAGAAGGAAAATATTGAGTGTTAGCTTATTAATTTTTTTATGGATGAACTTGAATTTATACGATATTTAGGGGAATAATTTTATTTCAACCTTAGTGGTGACCTCTATCCTTTTGAAAAGAGTGTGGATAAGGAAGTTGTCAGAATCCAAGGGCCTAGTTCTATAGTATAGTGTAGTATGTGAGGACCCACCTACTAGTTGGACTATGGGTGTGGATGAGATCATTTGTATACATGGTCATTTTTGGGATCTAGTAGACATATATGAAGACCTGATACAGGAGATCCAAGCCTCAGTTTGGGTAGTGAATCTTGGCATTACCAAGATGTATCATGATTTACATACTCAAAATTAGTTGTCGAGTTTGAACTATGAAATAGGAATATTTTTTACACGGTCTTCCATATATTAGTAGGTGAAGGTGGAACATCAATAAAAAACTGGAATTTTAAACCATTTACCTATTCCTATGTGGAAATTGGAAGATGTTGTGATGGATTTTAGGACCGGTTTTTGGAGTTCACCTTGAGGTACATATGAGGTACGTGATATTGGGGATAGGATCATGAAGGTTTCTCAATTCCATCCAATTAGGGAGACATTCATAGTGGATCAAATTCATAGGTTTTCTAACCCTGAGATTTTATGATTATAAAGGGGTCCTCAGACTATTGTATCAGATAGGGATGCACAGTTTACTTCATGTTTTTTTGAAGAGTTTACTATGTGAATTGGGTACACAAGAGATTTTGAGTGCGACATACCACCCTCAGATCGATGGTTAGTCTGAGAATATGATTTAGTTTCTTGAGGACATGTTTTCGGCAAGATTCATTGATTTTTTAGGCTCTTTGGAGAGGTATAAACCCCTTTTTTATTTCACCTACAACTATAGTTATCCGGAAACCATATAGATGAAAACTTATGAGCCATTATATAATAGGTTGTGTAGATCATCCCAATGTTGGTTAGAGGTAGGTGAGGTTGATTTTATGGGACTAAATCTCATGCAGATGATTTTAGATCATGTCCAATTGATCAGGAAACAAATGAATACTTTATTGTCTCGATAGAAATATTACACCTATCACCATCTACAACCTCTATAGTTTGAGGTTGGAGATTAGGACTTTTTATTTATCTCACCAAGTCTATGACATAGGCATATTAGTAGATAAGTTAATATTTCACCTTGATATGTCAGTTTGTTTAATATTATTTGGAGAGTCAGGTCAGTTTCTTATCAATTGCAGTTACTAGAGAGATACATATCCATGTACGACATCTTCCTTATATCTTAGTTTTTCCATTATCATTTAGACCCATCTAACATTCATTATCTTTTTTAGTAAGAGATACATGTTGATACATCCTTCAAGAAAAATCATATTCATATCGTTGATAGGAGAATTTTGGTTCTCCGAGGATGGTCAATTTCTCTAGTATGGGTGTTATGGAATTACCCCCATTTACAAACAAGACATGGTAGAGTGTAATGACCCAATGTTTTATCAACGAAATTTTCTTCTTATAATTATTCCTTATAGTATAATAAAATTAGGAAGCACAATGAAATTTCATGATACTATGTGATCATTAAACATAAATTTTCCACTTCTATGTTTTGAATTTCAGAAATCTAACATACACGGTTGCGGTCAGTAAGATGTTTGGAGTCCAATTGGACAAAAATAATTTTTGGTGAATAGTAACCTACCCTAATTAATAGTAATATAACCCTTATGAAAAATAAATCGTCCAAAATAATAGTAACCTTACCCACGAATGATTAAATAAACTTTAGGCATCTTAGAAGTGGCAATTTAAACATTGTAAAAGTATTAGTTGTTTTGTATGTCATAAATAATTAATGTTAATTAATTATTTATTCTAAAATAAAATGTATTTTCCTAAAACTTGTTCATAAATTATCAATTCTATGACATCAGGTTTTTAGATAATTTTATAATACCTTATGTAAATTTTGAAAACATTAGAAAATCAATTTTAATTTTAAAAACTCTATTTTTAAAGTAAATTTTGATTTTAATCATATTTAGAAAATTAATATTAGAAAATGGATTCATTTTTGGATTCTACAAGTCGAAAAATGGTTATGGTGTATTTTTGGGATTTTTTGAACAACTTGAATTTTTGGTGAATAGTAAAATACATTAATTTTCTATATAAATACATTGTACTTTAAATCAACCATTCCTGACATCACAAGTGATGTAAGCACCCAAATATTGAAATCACATTCCCTATTTACTATTATTGTTCATGTAATCATCACTATTTCTTATCTTAGTGGAAATTAATAAACTAATGATTAAAATATTAAGAGAACCCCTCTCCCCTTTGCTATAAATACCACCCTTCATACCCTTATTTCCTCACACCTCTCAAGCTTCAATAATTGTCTAACCTCTACCCAAAAACCTTCCTTAAACCCTCCCCCATGTCTAATAGCTTCTTTTATCATAAAAAGTCTAAGCCTTGGTTCTTTAAGGAGGATCTCAAGAGGATGATTCAAGGGGTAATTCCCCGCTCTCTTTTCCATTAATTTCCTTTCAATTTCAAGTTATTTTCTTAATCTATCCCACATATCCTCATAAAATGGTATGTTAACTTTATTATCTCACATATAATTGAATTATATGATAATAATGGTACAATATATCATCCAAACCCCTTCTCCTATTCTTTTTATTTTAGAAAAGAAAATGTTGTTCGTGAGGTGTTAATTTATCACCTTCAAGAACGACATGTTTTCTTTCTCCATTACCGCCTTTAGATATATACATGAAACCATTTTTATGGTTGAGCAAGATTATATTATATATATTATATCATATTTAATGTTCTAGAATTAACTTTTGTTCATATTAATAAATGATTAAACAAAACATGTTTTTTGAGGTCGAAAACCGCACGAATTAACCCAAATGATCATCATTAAATTTTAACAAATTATTCATCCACATGGTATATAACACAATTTTTTTAATATAATATAAAATATTTTAATATCATTAATAATATTTCATATCAGTTCTGGATGTTTATCCATGTTCTACATGTACTTCCATTTATGAATACAAGTGAACCATTCAAGAAAACCATAAAAATGAACATTCCTGAACAATGGATTTAAACCCTATAACTCATCCAAAATATCATAAATGAACTTAATAAAACCTTAATGAATCTTATAAATGTAAAAAAGGTTATTTATTTGTTAATTAATGAATATAATATCATTATACAGGACATTAAAGTGGAGAAAGAATTCGGATATACGGTAAAGGAAAATTCTCGAACCCAACATTCCTTTTTCGAGTTATCCCTCTTTCACCCCATGTTTGGTATGGGTTATCCTTAAAAACAAATTATTCATTATTATATTATGTTATCTAGGATACTCATGTTATCTAATTTATTTTATAAATAACCAAATTGTTTCCAAAATAGCTCTTCTTTCAAATAAACACACCCTTTTTACTTCTTTAATATTATCTCACAATTCACTCATGGTTAAGGGTTCTATTTGAAGAATGATATTCCATCTTTATTTTGGAGAAGAAATTATTATGAAATTATAATTTATTATGTGAACCCCATTTATTTCCAATGGTTGTGTTATGTTCAAGTTTTAAATATTTTTAATGTGGCATGCATGATAATATTAATATTATGATGTGACGGGTGTGCTTGGAATTATATAGCGCAATATGAATGTTTGAATGTGATGAGTGTGCCCATAATTATACAGAGATCCAATGAATTGGGTAAAGTGATGAATCTCATGAGAAAAGGTAAAATGATGTATGAACATGATGCTATCATTATTCACAACTTTGTGTGGCAGATGACCACTAAGACATGATGTTTCATTTTTATGCATTAACAAATTTCAAGTCTTTTATTAATGATTCCTCTCTTGTTCATGATCATTTTCCTATGTTATGATTATTCACACCTCATGCTATATTGTTCTTATTTATCCTCTTATTGGGATTTTAGATCACCCCTTTTTATTTATATCCCAAGGTGACTACATGTACTAAAGAGAGGTAAAGTGCCAATAAGAAGCTAGAGAAAAAAATAAATGTTTATGTATTTTGTATTTTGTTGTAAAAGTTGTGAATGGTCCTTGTTTTCCCATGATTATAAACCTTGGGATCCTCTTCGTGTAATTTTTTATGTTGTTTCTATTTAAAATGATGTAAAAATAATTTAATAAATGGTTGGGTTACTATAGTTGGTATCAGAGTAATGGTTTAGATAATTTGAGAATTAGGATTAGTGAACCATAGAGAAAACCTCTAGCATGAGACTAAGTACTAATATGAACTCAAGAAGCTTTAAATAGGGATCCCATAAGTTATGTATTTAGGGTGAATTGTACAAATGAATAATTTATTCACGACTTCTTGACTTATGTTTTGTATTAACCTTTTATATTTTAGAAAATGGTGGGAACCAGGAGAAACCAAGCCAACAACCTGTGAGAGGGAAAATTTAGTGATTTCCTGAATGACATCCCCAATAATTTGGTAGGTGGAGTTAAAAACATCATGAGGATTCTTACCCAACAATCATAGGGTATGAACAAAAATCAGAATAATGCGTAACTTTCTCCTTCACCAAAGAGGGAGCAACTAGTTATCGAGTTTTTTATGAGGTAATGACCACCGACATTTAGTGGATCTTCTGATCGACTAGTTGGGGTATAGTGGGTTAACTCTATGGAGAAAATATTTAATTTTCTTCCAGGTTCTGAGATGGAGATGGTGACATTAGTCATTTATCATCTACATAGAGAGGCTGATCAATGGGGGGCTTTGACTAAGAACACCAACCCAATAGATAAAATTGTCGATATGGAATGGTAAGACTTTATGATCATGTTTCATAATAAGTATTTCCCATGAACTCTTCATACAAACATGAACGGAGAATTCCTAGAGCTCAATAAAAAGGAATTTGAATATTTCACTACCTATGAAGTGAATTTCACAAGGCTTTCAAGGTATTCTTTAGGTTTTTTATCAAAAATGATAGAAAAATCGATAGATTCTTTAGTGGATAAAAACCACACCTTCTAAAGGCTCTTGAAATTCAAGACTTTGGGATTTATGAAGAAGTTTTTTGATGTTATCTCAAAGTGGATGTGGAGTTTGTAGAATGGCCTCATGGATATGTTGATAAGAAATGAAAGATAGAGTTTCAATCGTGGGGATCTAATTAGATAGGTTGGAAGAAAACTCAATGACCCACATGCCAAAAATGTGGGATGTTGCATCATGGTAACTGTCTCAAAGGGAAAGGGAAATGCTTTTTGTGTGGGAAAGAAGCACACCATGATCAAGAGTGTCAAAAATACATAAAAAGAAGGATAATGTATTTGAAGAAATTGGATAACCACCCATGGTCCAATGCTATAATTGTAGGGAGAAGGGAACTATGCAAGCTAGTGCACTAAACCTTGAGTTATAGAGGGTAATCAGCATCAGAAACCACCAAATCCACAGGAACAAGGGAAGGCTTAGGTCATCACTACTGCAGAAGTAGATCAAGATAATGAAGTCATACATGGTACACTTCATATTCATTCAACAATGGAAAAAGTATTATTTTATTCTAGTTCTACACATTCCTTTATATCTTGCATGTTTTCTAGAACTATTGAATCAAATCCCCCAAACCATGAAGTAGAGATATCTGTAAAAAAAACTAAGGTGTGAAATCATTACAACACAAGTGTTTGAATCTTCGCTTGTTGGTGTATGTGGGAATATTCCTCCAACAAATCTCGTAATACATCCCTTGGTGGAATTCGACACTATAATAGGAATGGATTGGCTCTCGTTATATAGAGCACAAATAAATTTTCGGGAAAAGGAAAAAAATCCATATTCATAACCATCCCATGATCCTCTAAAAATGCAAAGAAGATCATTAATCTTGTTTGAAAAATCCTTCAATAGTGTGGGTGTTGATACGATATGAAGAAGCATACCTCTCCCAAATGGTTGAGTTAATGGAATGTTCCAAACATAGAGAAATACCCATCATGAGGGAATACAGTGACATATTTCCTAAAGAGTTACCCAGAAATCCCCAAGATCATGAGGTCGAGTTATCCCTAGAACTCATACATTGAAATAGTCCTATCTCAAAGTGTCCCTATAGGATGGCTCCTAGTGAACTGGAAGCATTAAAGAAGCAGCTACAAGAGAATTTGGAAAAAGGGTCCATACTCCCTAGTGCATCACCATGGGGTGCACTAGTGCTATTTGTCAAGAAGAAGGATGAAATAATGTTGTTGTGTATCGATTATCAGGAACACAACAAGATCACCGTAAAGAAAAAGTATCCTCTTCCAAGTATTGCTGACTTGTTCAATTAGTTAGGAGGAGCTCAATACTTCTCAAAGGTGGATCTTCATTGTGGATATCATCAGCTAAAGGTGAAGAAGGAAGATACCCAAAAGACTTCCTTTCGTACAAGGTATGGGAACTATGAGTTTCTGGTGATACCCTTTGTACATACTAATGCCCCTACAATCTTCATGGTTTATATGAGTAGAGTATTTATACATTATATTGACAAATTTATGGTAGTGTTTATTGATTATATTCTTATGTACTCCAAGAGAATGTAGAAACATAAAGAACATATAAGACTTATATTGGAGATATTAAGAGAGTAGAAGTTGTATGCTAAGTATAGAAAGTGTGACTTTTGGATGAATCAAGTCACGTTCATGGGACATGGGATCACCAGTGAAGGATTTTCTATGGACCCTTCAAAAAAAGGTGATTGAGGAATGTCCCAGGCCCTCTAGTGTCACATAAATCCATAGATTTCTTGGATTAGCTTGTTACTATCGATGTTTTGTGAGAAATTTCTCCCGATTTTGAAGCCCAAAAAATAAGTTTACAAGGAAAGGGGTAATGTATGTCTAGAAAAAAGAATGTCAGGGAAGCTTCGAGGAGCTAAAGAGAAGGCTGATCATTGCACCTATACTCACATTACCGAATTGTGGAGAAATTTTTATGATATACAGCGATGCTTCAAAGAAATTATTGGGTTGCATACTCCTGAAAAATGATAATGTCATAGCCTACACCTCACGACAGTTGAATATCCATGAGCAGAACAACCCGACACATGATCTAGATCTAGAAGCCTGGATTTTTGCCCTAAAAATCTGGCAGCACTACCTTTATGGTGATAAGTGTGACATACACACCAACCAAAAGATCTTAAAGTATATATTCACATAAAAGTAGATCAACATGCGTCAAAGGAGATGGTTAGTACTAATCAAGGATTACGATTTCTCAATTCACTATCATCTTGGAAAGGCGAATAAGGTAGCTAATGATCTAAGTAGAGAAGATCATGCTACTCTATCGATACTACAGATTGAGAAATACCCCATCTTCATAGATATAAAAAATGATGGATTAGGAAATCATAAGGGCATGGGACACATCCTACCTTGCCCAAATAATTATGCAACCATTAATTCAAGAGATGATTTAGAAGGCACGAAGGGATGATCTAGATTTACAAAAGAAGTTGAATGCAGTAAAGAAAGGGAAGCTTCATGAGTTCCATATCGATAATGATGGTGTGATTCCGTTTTCAATGTGGATTTGTGTGCCTTCATCACCCGGGATAAAGAAGTATTAATTGGATAATGCACAAATATCAACACTCTCTATCCATCTTGGAAGTACCAAGATGTATTGTGACCTCTGAGAACACTTCTGGTGTGACAACATGAAGAAAGAGATTGTGGAATATATATCAAGGTGCTTTGTATGTCAGCAAGTTATAGAAGAGCAAAAAAAGTCCAAAGTGGTGATGAAACCATTGCTTATACCCATGTAAAAATAAGATAATGTCAATATGGACTTTATCATAGGTCTCCCAAAGATGTCTAAGGGAAATAATTCGATATGGGTTGTGGTTGACCGACTAACCAAGACTTCCCATTTTATCACTTTTCACGAAGATATATCACTTGAAAAACTTGAAATGATAGATGTGAAGGAAGTGGTGAGATTTCATGGTGTTCTACTATCAATTGTCTCTTATCATGATCCAAGGTTCACATCTGAATTCTAGAGAAGCATTCAACATGATTTTAGTACTGAATTAAATTTCATCATGACCTATCACCCCCAAACTGATGGCCAATCTGAAAGGACTATTTAGAAGCATTAAGACATGGTAAGATCCAAATATATAGAATTCAAAGGTGGATGGGATCCGTATATCCCTTTGGTTGAGTTATCATACAACAATAGCTTCCACTCAAGTATTCAGATGGCTCCATATGAAGCTTTGTATGGAAAGAGATGAATAACTCCAACCTGTTGGGATAAAGATGGAGAAAGAAAACTACATAGACCCAATCTTGTGCTAGAGATGACATAGAAGGTTCAAGTCATTTAAAAACAAATCAATTCTTCTCAGAGTCAGTGTAGATGCCGAAAAAAGAGTCCGCAACTCCTAGAGGAAGTTTTAAAATGGCGAAGCGAAGTCATATTTGGAATCAGAGGCCTGGTCCGGAGGCTTGGGAATTGGTATTCGAAATAAAGGAGGGCTTGCATGAAATAAAGATGTGTGCACAAAGAATTCCCAGGATTCGCGTAATCGAGCTGATGGTGCATGCAATTTTGTGCGCCCCAGTTCTGCGCGGTGAAGCTTTGTACGCTGACGGTTCCCATCGCGGAAACTTTCGCACGCCACCTGGATTCCACGTCGATGGGTGCCTATAAATAGAAGGCAACCCCTAATGGTTTGGGGGTTGTGGAATTCGGATCGGCTCTCGTGCATGTAATACGACTCCCCCCACGCTCAATATGACAACCAGGTATTCCCACTTTTTGTGCAACCTTGCCCCGGGGTTTGCCTTTGTGCGCAACTCGACTGGCTTAAGTGAATTTGCCTCCTCCTCCGAGTACTTCCCTTTCGTGCGATTGTTGCCACTTGTGCACAATCCCCTTCTATGCGCGCAATACCTCGCGTGCAATCACCTATCTGCGCAATCCTCTAGCCATATTGCACGCCATCCCGGTGTTTTGCGTGCAAACCTTCCTTTTGCGCACAACACCTAGGACCCATTTTACCTTGACGCCCCTTTTCTGCCTTTCCGCACCGGCACCTGATGTCTCCCCTACCGAGCATGTGCGCCATGCATTTTTTTCCTGTACGGCCTTCCAGGCTCATACGAAGTAACCTCAAGGACCATTGGGTGGTGTTTCCCATTGTGTTGTTTTGCCTTATGCTTCTCCGCATAGGCACTCTAACAGCTATTGCTTCTTCTCATAGCCATGCTAATGTGGAACCCTCAACGGTTCCCCATTCGGCCCCCCTTCAGTACGACCTTTCCAATTCCTTCCCTCCCACAAGGGGTAGGGGAATTGGGCATGTAAGCCCTAGGGGTGTGGATCGAATCCACCTCATCCAAGATATAGGATGTTAAACTGATAAGCACCTCTTCCTTAACACATGACGTTAAACTGTGGTCCGACCCCGTGCTTCACACGCAGGGTCCCCCCTGCTCAGACATTCATTACGCCTCTTGTCTCCACAATAATGGAATCTTCCTCGCATGGAATGAGATCCTCCTTGTCAGAGTGGCATTTTTCCACGGGGGAAAGGATGACTCATAGTGTAATCCCCTAGCCTCTCTTACGGAAGGATGCACCCATGCACCTCCGTACTTCCCCCTGACAAGGCCAGTGGAGTCTCTTTCCCACTGTACTTTGTCACACCACAGGCCTCCACTCTGGATTAATCCCCGGCACCCAGGGCCGCTAAACACGCATAAGCCCCTGTTTCCTCTTTGGGCCGCTCCACGCGTAAGCCCCATTCCGCTTCTCACGAATGCACCCTTCATGACGTGATCGTTTGGTCCCAGCTTCCTCTTGTTTCTCACACCGAGCATGACTCACGTGGGTTTAGAGCATGTATCGACCATGACATCCTCCTATGGTCTGCCTAAGAGCATAAGCCCCATGCCAGCGAACTACGTGGACTTTGATCTGTGCTAAATCATGCTACGTAGGAAGCCTCCACGAGGTTCAAGCCCACCACCCGGTCGTTCCGACCTCTCCATGTCAGTTTTCCAGCCACCATGGGCCACCTCAGAGCGTAAGCCCCATCTCCACCATGGGCCGCCTTAGAGCGTAACCCCTAGATCTCTCATCCCGCATGACGTTAAACTATATGCCCTCGTCCTACATGATGTTAAAATGTATCTCATCCCGCATGACGTTAAACTGTATTCCCCCTCTTGGGCCGCCTCAGAGCATAAGCCCCATGCCTCACACCCACGTCTCATCCTGACTCCCCCCCCCCTCAGGCCCACGTGCCTTGGGAAGCTCATGCCCTATCCTAGAGATCTTACTTCCTCCATGCTCCAATCCATGCATCCATTCTCCTAGGTCGCCTTTTCAGGTGTCTGACTATATCACCGAACTACACGGACATTGATTCCCTGCCATGGGGATACGTAGGAAGCCTCTACGAGGTTCAAGCATGTCACTCCATCATCCATCCTGATCCTTACCCGGGCCACCACATCCCGGTGATATCATGCCACCCCATCCCACTCCATGGTATCCGAGAAGCCTCCCACGTGATGGCCCCAACATCATTGTTCCCCCTAGGGGGTCCTTCAGTCTGATCCACTCTCATTGTTTCTATTGGTCCGATCCATCTCCGCAAGACATTAAACTCGTGGCATACCCCGTGTTAAACATGGGAAGCTGAGGAAAACCTCATATGGTACATAATTCCCTGTGTTCGATGTGGGATGCCTCAGGAATCCATGCCCTCGAGAAGCCCTGTGATAAGGGACAGAATAAAGACATGCCAATGAAACACCAACGTAACCATTCTCCTCACCGAAGGTTTCTGCCCTGAAAAGACCCCTTGGAGCATCTCGACGGAGGCAGCGTAATTAACTGGCGTCCATGAAGATATGGCGCCGGGAATGAGCTTCACGAACCCATCTTAAATCTATGAGGGTGACCCGGACTAGGTGACGAGCTCCGAGGAGGAATCCACGGAAGGAAGAACCAACATCCCATCATCCCGATTTCGATCAAGGAGCAAACGTCCCTGAATAAGGAACGGATGCTACCCGCCTTTGGAAAGAGGGAATGCGGAGCAACGAGCCGCGCGTCTTCCCATGCATGACAGACACGCGCATGTGCCCCAGCGTAAAAGCGTTGGAAACAGAAAATGGTGAACCCGACGTGAAACTCTTCTTCTCAATACGGAGGTAGGTATCCTTTGGGGTGTTGGAAGATTAGCATGTCACCAGGTTCAGGTACCTATCACCGGGACGTGAAACCCACCAGGGGTTGAGGCAGTCAGGATGTTGTGCACTCCGTTCTATGGCGTCGTCAGCGTGGATCTCTCTCGCTGACCATGGAAGGCGGAATGACGTTGGCCTATTGGTTGTTGATTTATTTTCCTATTAGTACTAATGGCTTCATCTCCCTGCTTCCAGGAATCAGATCATCGCATCCGGAGCTCAATCTCCACCTGCCCACCGGCGCAGGGGCAGGGGTAATACCGACGCGGCTACCCCGCGCGGTCTTGCCTTTTCCATAGTCACCCCGGCTCCGATTGCCATGACTGGAAGGCCCTCATGCCCCCTCTCCCCATCATAAATCATCTAGAGAAGGGTGATCAATGACTTGGTTCGTAGGTATGACAAGGAAGGGATCATCCCCACTAGGGGCATGGCCCGTTTGGATTTAGAGGCGGTTGCACCTCACTATCGTCGCCGCCCTCGAGGGCCGGACAGGCAGCCGCCGCTCCCCACTCCAATGTTCAACCGCTTCGGGAGCCTATCCCCGGAGCGCCTTGAAACATCCGTCCCCTACGCCAATTAGGTTGGTGATGTCCGGGTTCGCCCGATCGGAGAGCCGTCCCAAGGGTTAACGGCAAGAACCCCCGTCGGGCTGTGTCGACATCATCGCCTGGCTCCCCGGGCCGAGGACTAGGCAGTCTTTGTGCCCGCACCACCGGCTCCAACCCATCAGACCCGACGCTAGTGTCGGGCGCAAGCGGAAGAGAATGCCCGTCCTGGGGCACCAACGTTAGTAACCACTATGGCACGATCCACTACTAACTCTTACTACTAGACCCCCGCACACGTTGAGCAGGGGTAGTCACATGCCCGACTAGGATCGGGGCCCCGACCGCCCTACAGGCAGGTTGGGTCGACTCTCCCGTTCGCGGGCACAGGAAATGGACACCGTGGACCAATCCACAGTAGTGCCACCCACCATGAAGGCTCATTATGTGCCACTGATCTAGAGAGCTGAAGGATTCTTCGCGACAGCTACACTCCGGTTATGACTGCTTCCAGCACCCACTGCACTGGATACGAGGTCACTCCCCCTACCGCTGGCCGTGAGTATGGAACTGTTGTGTATCCAGTCACTCACTCACATGGAGGTCCGCCCCATGTCCCTTTCGACATATATCATGGTTCTTCCCACACCCCGGCCTTCAGTCCCCTCTGCCCCAGCACTATTGTGTCCAGGGGACTCCTTGATGGAAATCATCCTTACCCTAAGGAGCCACCCAAGGGCAGGAAGGCGGGGCATCGTCGCCATAGGAGGAATGTCTGGGGAGCCCGGACGGAAATTAGACCAGCCCGCTTCTCAGACTCTGAGGCGAAGTACGACTCGACAGTGGAACATTCCCCCCAACCCTTTGAGTCAAGGGTAGGGATGGGGACGCGGCGTGTCAGTCCCGTACTCCCTGAATGCGAGATCCGTATGATTCCCTCCTCCCTCCGAAGGTATATCCAGGAGGACGAGGACTTGACGTAGCCCAGGGGTCAAACCTGCAATTATCACTGGCCTCCCCAGAAGCGCCTTCCACCTCAGTTAGGGAGGGTGGGGAACTTTTCTGGGGACCAACGGAAGATTCGCAAGGTTACACACCCTTGGCGATCACCGACGTTGTGATAGGAGGCCCATTCGCTGGCCCATCCAATCGCGATGTGGCAGCCAGGGTACTGAAACCCTTGGTGGACGACTCAGGGATCAGCTTCCAATTGGCATATTCGCCGTATTCCCCTCTGGCCAGCCCACCGGCCCGACAACCTTCCTTGGCACCGTTGCTAGCTCCCTGGCCATTCTTGGTTGATGAGCCGGGGCAGCAAGGTCCGGACCCCGAACCAGAGTCATGGAGTTTCTGGACCATCCTCGTAGTGGGCCACTCCCCCGAGGTGTTTTGGACGGTTACAGGATCGAATTTTTATATTCCAGAGTCACTCACCCTGGGAGAGTTCGAAAGTTTCTGTTGGACTGTTCGGGTGACTTACTCCCGTCTTCGCCATCAGCGAGTGCCTTATCCCGGTAGTCAAGCACATCTCGAGGATATCGGTGAGCAGTGCCATTAGGTCGACCTAGCAATGCTCCCTGTGGTTCGGAACCCCGAGTCACTTGGCCACCGTAGGTCCCTCCAGCAACAATGCGTTCATAGTTTTCATGTTTTCCGCAAGGTTATCGAAGAATCCACCCCCCATGTGCACGTCCGTGGATGGGGGCAGTACGCTGCCCTTCTTTTCTGTGCGATCTGTCGGCAGCCCGATTCATCGGGTGGCCCTGAGGGAATGCCGGCAAAGTCAGTGGTGGTCAACATGGCAATCCTTTCAGATGAGGGAAACGGTGTGTATATCCTCGATGGGGACTCACCCCCTAAGGACAAACTGCCACTGGGCCCATCTGGGCAGATTACTCACCACCAGAGGATCCTCCTAGGTCTCCCCACACCCAATGAGGCACTGACACTGAGCCAAAACCTCAGCAAGGGTAAAGAGCATGTTGGGGCAGTCAAGCTCGTCGAACCATCTGCCTCGGTGCATAAGGTAGAGGAAGACTCTGAGAAGGACATGCTACACCAATAGCTTGCTGAGAAAAAGAGGCTGGTTGATGAGCTCTTGGCCAAACGAATTGCAGAGCGGTGGCCTGACTACGGTAATCCTAGGCTAGGACAGTAGGGGAAGGAGAACCCACCCCTTGCCAAGATTCCCCCGGGCAACTGCGACCATGTCGCGTTCGCCGACAGGGGAGAATCCGGCACACATGGAAAGAGGGCGTGATACGTCTCTCCGAACCCTCCCGAGTGACGGGATCACCTGGGGGGCTATGCTCGGTTTCTTCCCGCTGCCCCGAGAGTCACTCCGCAAGCCGCCCCACGAGCTGCTGAGCTTGACTACCAGATTGAAGAGCCCGACAATGCGCTTGTGGTTAGAGATCCCTATCAGGACAGGAATTCGCGTCCAGATGATCTGATGGAAGTACTCATCGCCCGCTTGGAGGCCCTGGAAACTCGGTGGGTGGCAAGCCCACCGGACGGCAAGCCATACCCAGCATGGGTGGATGATATGCCGGCCCCGCCGGGATTTGGGAACCTCAATTTTGCCCCCTTTAATAGGACCGTAGATGTGCCACAACACCTGGCCAACTTCAACTTGAGGTGTGGGCCTATGTTAGGGACTCCGGCGTAGTAGGAGGCTGCCAAGCTCCGTTGCTTCGTTCAGACACTGGAAGGACCAGCATTCTTCTGGTACAGCCATCTCCCTATTGGATCTATGACTAGCTGGGAGGACCTTCACCGGAAATTCCTCTACCAGTTCAGTTCCACAACCCAGAAGACGAACATTGCAGACCTCTTCAGGTGCAAACAAAGGCCCGATGAGCGGGTCGTGGACTTCGTCGCACGGTGGTAGGGGCTCACGTACTCCCTTGACATGCCACTAAATCAAGAGAAATTACTGAAAATGTGTGTAGGGAATGTCAAGGCAGAGCTGGTTCCTTCTTTGATCACTCAGAATTACCCTGGAGGGTTCCGGGATTTCTCAGACAAGGATCTTCTCCTCGAAGAAGCCCTGCAATAGGCCAACTAGGCTCGCCCGCTGCCTCCTGTAATCCCTGCAAGGAGAGCCACTAGAGTCGATCCCATTGATGTAGCCTTGATAGAGGCCCCCAGATAGCTAGAGTTGCTACCAGTGAGGCCATCTCAGCAGCCTCATAGGGGTCTACCCCCACGGGCACAGCCTCCGGCCTAGCAATGACCACCTCAAAATCGGTAGGCGCCTCCACGTAACGCACCGCCACCACCCAGGCGAGATAATCTGGCTCCGCCTCCTCGGCATGCTCCTCCGACCCCTTTTCATGGTCAAACTCCAAGATCCCCCTTTCTAGACAGAAGGAATCGGAATTACTCATTTGACGAGGCCCAGGTCTCCGGTTATTTCCGTAGCTCCTTGGAGCAGAGGATTGTGCGGATGCCTGTGTGCCGGAAGCCAGAAGAGGCACGTCTCACTGATCACCCTAACTACTTCCCTTATCACCGGATCCTGGGACACACCATCCAGCGATGCTATGTGTTCAAATACTGGCTCCAAGAACAGATTGACAACAACATAGTCAGTTTGGGCCCAGCCCCAGTGCAGGTGGAAGGTGTCTTCGTGAGACCAGATGGCAGCAGTTACAACGAGGATGTGTGGGAACAGGTTTCCGACCGTGGGTCCCGGAACTATAACAACTAGATGGCCCGCAGAACGTTTTCTTGTTCCCATGGCATCATCTGTGCCCGCCTGAGTTAGCCAGGGCCCTCGAAATCTGCGAGCGCCGCTTTGGCATCATCGTCCCAACCTACCTCTTCCCAGAAGAGCAAGCGGTGGCACAAGAAGAAAGAACACACCCTGTCAGTGTCGTCATCTTCCTGCACGCTTTGCGATTTTATGCCCCCAGAGATGGGGATCCCTCTGAGACTCTGTCCGGTAGTGGATGACTCCTGGATTGAAAGCCCGGGGTACGCTTCGGTCAACACCATAGAGTTGGTAAATCCATTTTTGACTCCCAATGATGAGGAATGCCAGGTGGACCTCCCCAATATCCCCAGCCGTCGCCAACGTCGGTGGAGCCGTGGCTACGTGAATCGCCAGGGCACGGCAGTCGTCACCTCCAGTCAGGCCGTGCACGCTACTGAGACCAGGAAGTAGGCCCAATATAGAGATCAGTACATGCAGCCCCCTCACCCGGTGTCGACAGGTTCGCCTCCACCACCGTTTGTGTTTCTGGATCCGGCAGGACCACCTCGTCCATGTCGCAATCAGCCCTTCCCTGCCACTGGCTGACTACAGCCTTCCAGTCCTAACGTGGAATCCACTTCCCGGGCATCGACTAGTGAATAGCGAGACGTTCCTAGTATCATTCAGTCACCGGTCCCGCCGGCAGGGCCCGTCATGCCTCCAATCGTAGAGCAGCCTCCTATAATCAGAAGCTTGCGTTGGATCGAAAGTATGATGTTTTGAAGCACCTGGCCGGAATTCCGGCGAGGCTTTCTATCCTTGAGGCCCTCCACCTTTCGTCTGAAATGCGTGATGCACTCGTTGAGGCTCTAAAGAGCCCCCTCTAGTTTGAGATGGAGGTGGCGGCCGCAGAATCCTTCCACACCAAGGCGGTTGAGGACGTAGAATGTCAAGCGGTTATATCTTTTCCCAGTGAAGATGAATACCTTCCCATATAGGGGTACATTCTCCCACTGTACATCACCGGCCAGTTCAATGGCATGGAAGTTCGTTGCTGTCTTGTTGACACAGGTTTCGATATTAACCTAATCCTAACTCGGACACTGCAGAAACTGGGGTTGTTTGAGGATGATTTAACTCCCTCCAACCTCAAGATCCAGGGGTATGACAGAACCGAGCATACTCCACTCAAAAAGATTCGTCTGAAGACCCTGTTCGGCAGCCTAATTGCCAATACCGAATTCATGGTTGTCTCTCAGGACACCGCCTACAACGCGTTGATGGGAAGGTCGTGGCTCCACCATCATGTGGCGGTCCCCTCATCATATCACAAGTGCATGAAATACTCCCTTAAGGGTCGAGTGGGCGTGCTCCAAGGAGATGTGTCTCCTTTTGCCTCTTGTGAAGCCCGTTATCTGGACGCTAACTATTAAAAGAGCAAGGAAAAGCAGATCCTGGCAGGTGAGGTCGTGCTCGCCACTATCGCGAGTGGTCCCTGGGTAGGTTTGGATGACGCATATGTCTTTCCAATCCATCAGTTGGATTCCACGACCCCCGACAAGGGGCAGTGCATTGTTGTTTCGAGTACCAGAGGAAGGCATATTTCTGGGTCCAAGAGACAGTAGGAAATCACCACGTACGCTTACACCAGCCAGGCTCAGGTGATCCCCGAGCTTCCTACCCCTGTATGATATCAGGATGTTGGGCTCATGGCAATGGCAGTACGTCATACATTTCTGTTTCACCGGGCCGGAATCGATTGGCTCAAGACAACGCACCACTACTGCCTTTATGTCATAAATCGTGGCCCCTTGGGCCGAAGGCCAGATGGGATTGGATCAACCGCCTTTGTCTCCATGGTCTCAACAGTGCATGGGTCCGCTGACATGATGACCTCTGCCGCTCAAGCTAGCACCAGCTTCCCATCAGGGTCTAGCAGCCCCGAAATAGCTCCCCCCGTGAATGACCCTTCCACAATCGGAGAGGAGGAAATGGAAGATGCTCCTCTTTCCATTGAGGAGGGTGTCCCCAACATGGTCGACGAGTTAGTGCAGGTGAACCTCGGTAGCGAGGAGGACCCGAGACCCACATTGGTCAGAGCCTCTATGCCCTCCAAGGAACGACAACGGTACATAGACTTCCTCAGAAAGCACCATGATGTGTTCGCCTGGAGTTATGATGAGATTCCAGGGCTAGATCCCCAGGTAGCCATCCACCTCCTTGGCCTTCCAGCAAAACATCGCGGGTTCAAGAAGCCTCCTAGAAAGATGAACCCCTCTCACGGTGCCATGG
This sequence comes from Viscum album, assembly GCA_963277665.1. Classification (NCBI taxonomy): domain Eukaryota; kingdom Viridiplantae; phylum Streptophyta; class Magnoliopsida; order Santalales; family Viscaceae; genus Viscum; species Viscum album. The sequence continues at coordinate 281,228,066 of OY728153.1, read as the reverse complement.
TTGAGGCCGAAGTTGATAATCTCATCAGGGAAATCTTCGTCAAGGAAGTCCAGTACCCGTGGTGGCTAGCCAACATTGTGCTAGTCAGAAAGAAGAACGGGAAGATCAGGGTCTGTATCGACTTCCGCGATCTCAATCGCCACTATCTGAAGGATTATTTTCCCCTTCCCATGATAGAGTTGTTGATTGATGCCACGACCGGGTTTCAAGCCCTCTCCTTCATGGATGGGTTCTCCGGGTACAACCAGATCCGGATGGCCCCCGAGGATGAAGAGTTCACTGCCTTCAGGGACCCCCAGGGTACTTTCTACTACCAGGTTATGCCCTTCGGCCTAAAGAATGTAGGTTCCACCTATCAGCGGGCCATGCACCACATATTCAAGCCGATTCTCGGGATGCTGGTGGAGTGCTACATGGACGACCTGGTGGTTAAGTCTCGTCAGCACCAAGACCATCTCAAATACCTTGAGAAAGTGTTCGGATTCCTCTGTTCTTGCCACTTGAAGATGAACCCGTTGAAGTGTGCCTTTGGGGTCACCTCTGGAAAGTATCTTGGCTTCATTGTTAGGTATCGAGGCATCGAGATTGACCCAGAGAAGATCAAGGACATCAGTCAGATGCCTCCCCCGAGTAATATTCGAGAGCTGAGAGGCCTTCAAGGCCACTTAGCCTATATACACCGATTCATTGCGAATCTGGTCGGAAAGTGTAATCCCTTTTATCGGCTCATAAAGAAAGGTGCCGCCTATGAATGGGACGACGAGTGTCATATCTCTTTTGAAGAAATCAAGCAGTATCTTCTTCAACCTCTGGTCTTGATGCCATCTGTTTCCGGAAAGCCGCTGGTCCTTTACGTGACCGCCCTGAGAGATCCCTCGGCGAACTTCTCACCCAGAAGAACGAGGGAACAGAGAATAGCCTCTACTACCTCAGCCACATGCTCCTCGACGCGGAAATTAAATATTATCCCATTGAAAAGAGCCACCTAGCACACATATTTTCCATGCAGAAATTGCGGAACTACTTGCAGCACCACGAGGTACAGCTGGTCTCTCAGGTAGACCCGTTGAAATACATCCTGAACCGACCTATGTTGACCGGCCGATTGGTGCGCTGGGCGGTGATCCTCCAGTAGTTCGACATCAGGTTCGTACCTCAGAAGGTTGTCAAAGGACAGGCGTTGGCAGACTTCTTAGCTACCCACCCAACCTCTGCGGACCGGCCACTGGATCTAGGCTTTCCTGATGAAGTGATCCTCTCAGTTGATCACGCCATCCCATGCTAGTAGATACACTTTGACAGTGCCTTATGGAGCCCCATCGGTAGAAGGCTCAACGATCTAAGGCTTAACAAAGTGGGCCTGGGTATCATCTTCATCACCCCGGAGCAAGCCGTTCTGTCGTATTCATTCCTATTGTCAGAAGGCTGCACCAACAATGAGGCAGAGTATCATGCCCTCATTACTAGCCTCGAGTTGGCTCTCGAGATTGATGCACCCCATCTGTATGTAAAAGGGGACTCATAGCTAGTCATCAAGAAGGTCAATGGTGATTATGCTATCAGAAAGCCAGAACTCGTGCCATTGTTAGAGTGCACCCTCCATCTAATGGCTATGTTCCCCTCCCGGCCAGAGGTCGTTCACATTCCCCAGTCGTAGAACAGTTGAGAAGGTGCTTTGGCCAGCCTGCCCGCATCACTTGCAGAGCCCGAACAAGATGACCTAATCATCCACGTGGTGCACCGAAGATTCATTGCTCCTATTATTACGGAGGGTGATCATGGCCCGCGAGTGAACCATCTCACCACTGGTGCCCCTACGTCAGGATCCCTGGGGGCTTCAGGCGCGATAATCGAGATAGTTCCTAACTGGAGGACGCCCTTGGTTGAATATCTCCATCACGACAATCATCCGCCAGACCGAGCCGAGTGAGAACGAATCTGACGTCGTGCATCGTAGTTCACCCTTAAAAGCGGTCCCATCCTTGAGAAGGTCCTTTACAGGTGCAGATTTGATGGTGTTATCCTTCGTTGTCTTCAAGGATTTGAGATCCCACAGGTCATGCAAGAAGTGCACGCTGGTTCCTGTGGTGCCCACTAGGTCGTTTCGATGTTATCCCACCAGATTCGGAGGCTGGGATACATCTTCCCCTCCATGATCTATGATTTCATAGAGTATGCCAAGAGGTGTCATGCGTGCCAGGTTCATGCTAACTTTGTGCATCGGCCACCTGAGCCTCTCCATACTACCGAGTATTCTTGGCCCTTTCCAGTCTGGGGGTTGGATGTCGTAGGGCCTTACCCGCTGGTGACGGCCCGTCGGTGCCGGTTCATCTTAACCACTACAGATTTTTTCTCGAAGTGGGAGGAGGCAATCCCTCTCAGGGAGGTTAAGGCCTATTCTATCGCTGACTTCGTGAGCTCCAATATCATCTATCAGTTTAATGTACCTCACGCTATCCTCACGGATACCAGAACTAACTTCCGAGCAGCCAAGCTGAAGAAATTGTACGCTATGTACAACATTCGCTCTAACTAGACCTCCCACTACCACGCGCAGGCGAATGGATAGATTGAGGCCTTTTACAAAACCCTCTCCAACATTATGCAAAAGAAGGTTGGTCAGAACAAGAAAAGTTGGCCGGAAAAGCTCCCCAACACCCTCTGGGCTTTTAGGACGACGACTCTTAACTCCACCAAGGTGACTCTGTATTCCCTGGTATACATAGGTGAGGTCGTCCTGCCCATCAAGATCCAATTGCCCTCATTACGCACGGTAGTCTACGACCAGCAAGCACCGGATAGAGTTTTCGAAATCCATCTAGCAGAATTGGAAGCACTGGACAAAAGTAGGCTTTGCGCTTTACATAACTTGGAAAGGCATCAGAGCAGGATAGCTCAAGCTTTCAATAAGAAGGATCACCTCCGCTCCTTCCTGTAAGGTGACCTGGTGCTGGCTCTCAGAGCACTAATGATTCCCGGAAAGAAACCACCCAAGTTGGAGCCCAAATGATAGGGGCCTTGTATTGTCAATAAGGTATATCCCAATGGAATGTATTCCCTGGTGACTATGGATGGTGAGCGCATAACTCCTCCCACCAACGCCAAGTTCCTCAAGCAGTATTTTGCCAAATCTTCATGTGGTCCTACATGACCTTAAATTGTACGGTCCCGCATGACCTTAAACTGCACCTGGTCCTACATGACCTTAAACTATACGGTTCTGCATGACCTTAAAATGCACTAGAGTCTGAGCTCTAAGACCAAAAACTAAGATCCTCCTGCGGTCCCGCATGACCTTAAACTGCACCCAGTCCCGCATGACATTAAACTGCACCCGGTCCCGGATGTCCTTAAACTGCACCCGGTCTCTCATGACCTTAAACTGCACTTCGTCCTAAATGACCTTAAACTGTACGGTCCCGCATGACCTTAAACTACACCTATTCTAGCATGACTTTAAGCTCCACTTTTCACTACAACTGGGCTCCTTGGTCTGAGTTCTAAGACCTAAAACTAAGATCTGTATTTCGTCCAACATGACATTAAATTGCATCTCTAGAAATACGTGTGGCTTGATTCCCATCTTTATGGGATACGTAGGACTGCCTGAACTCTTAGATTTCAAGTCCAGTCCCGTCTCTTAGGAGATCCCACGATCTCCCGGTTGCCTCGGTCTTTTGGCCTTCCCTTCCCTTCGGAATCCTCCATCTTTTGGCCGCTCTCAGACTGAGCCCTTGGACCCTCTCCAGTGGTCTGCTAATGTGGTCAGAGTACTCTGGTCTAGGACCTGGAGTGTCAGATTCGACTTAGACAAGTTTTCTTCCACTTCACAAGCTTCGTGTTCCCCTTCATTCGGTCCCCACCATCCTTCACACCCGGAGGGACCCCCCAGAACGGCATGGATACAACGCCTAAGGGCTCTCCTACTATCACGGGCCAACGCCCCAGAGGGTTTTGGGCAACAAATTGATACAAATCCTGTTTTTCGAATGTGTCCAGCGGTTGATACTCATGTGTTTTCCCCTACTTCTAAGCTAACACGACAGGATGTTGTGTTGCGAACATGGTCAGCAGTAATCCTCAGTCGTCACGTCGGCTTCCTTGGGCCTTGAATGTTGGTTGCATGATTCACATTGTATTCCGCCCCCACCATGTCAAGGTGTAATCTTGACACTCCTTATACTAACCCTCAGTGCACCCCCACACATTAGACAGACCGAGCTGCATAACGGTGTCTATTGGGGCTCCCGCGATCTGAGCGCTAGAGTATGTTCTTGGGTTTCTTTTTTATAGGTTGCGTGCAGCATGATCCTCATTCCCATGGGGAACGAGGAGTCGCCCAGAAATTGTGTTTCGGTCCTAGCATAGCTGGGATCTAGCATCTCCTACCCCCCTGATTGTTAAACCCTCATAGGCCCCTTTCGCCCGAGGTTCCTCTCTTGGAACCGCGCGCAGTGATGGTATGGGATTACGCCCTCACCCGCATTAGGTATGCTTTATCTCATCGTGCGTGTTCCTGTTGGTCCAAGCCTTACGACCTTAAACTGTGATGTTGGTCCAAACCATACGACCTTAAACTGTGTTGTTGGTCCAACCTTACGACCTTAAACTGTGCTGATGGTCCAAACCATATGACCTTAAACTCTACTATTGGTTCAAACCATACGACATTAAACTATGCTGTTGGTCCAAACCATACGACCTTAAACTGTGATGTTGGTCCAAACCATACAACCTTAAACTCTACTATTGTTCCAAGCCATATGACCTTAAACTATGCTGTTGGTCCAAGCCTTACGACCTTAAACTGTGCTATTGGTCCAAACCATATGACCTTAAACTGTGTTGTTGTTCCAAACCATATGACCTTAAACTGTGTTGTTGGTCCCACCACGCGACCTTAAACTAAGATGATATCGTCTTGGCCGCACGATGAAAAATGGAACCGCATTGTGATGACCTCCCCATGGGGGACATCACGCCAGGTATTGGTCGATTACCATGCTGCTTGTCAATGCCTGTTATGGCTTGATTATTGTGGAGATGCTAGGAATTTCTACCCTAGGCCAGTCACCCCACAAAAGAAAAACCATTTACCTTCATGAAAAAACATGATATATCAAATGCCGCTTCTTTTGGTGCGAGGGCTAGACCCGCACGACTCCTTAGTCCTTTGATCAGGCGCCATATCACGCCATGCTGCCTCTCAAGAACGACGCATGGATTGATTCTCATCCTTATGAGATACATAGGAGTTCCTGGGAACTTCCCCGTAGGCCCAGCCTAACTTTTCGTGTTCGGCCTCTCAGCCTAAATGCGTCCCCAGGAGCACATAGTAAGCTGGGCTTTTCCCCACACTCACGTTGGGTTTTTCATCCACTTTACCGTGTGTCTCCCATTCCCCTTCTCCTTTGGTACGATTTCTATGACCTAATACTATGATCCTTTGATTGGCTTTCCACGAATCAATCTCTCTTGTGGGATTGTACGGTGTGGTGCGGGATTATGTCCTGATTGACGTCAGGTTACTCGTCATGACGTGCCTATCCCTAGATGAGATGTGTCCCCCGTCCCACATGATGTTAAACTGAATTTCATCCAACATGATGTTAAACTGTGCTTCTATAACTACGTGTGGCTTGATTCCTATCCTAATGAGATACGTAGGAACACCCAGAAATTTCGTCTTGGGTCCAGCCCTAGGGATTACCAAACCCCGTCCCTCTTTATTGTCGGCCACTCGGCCTGACTTCATGGGAAGTGGTGTAATCGTGACATCCACCCCGAGTAAGTTTGGGATGCCCCATAGTAGTAATGGGAAGCGGCAGTTCTCTCACCAGAGTGGTCTTTTTTGAAGATTGGGATGACCCGTGACCAGGTTGGTACATCCGCCTAATGCGCCTCCGCCACAGTGGTGCAATTTTGGGAGTGTTGGACTCTATTCGAACAAACCACCACTCCACCTTCCACACTTTTCGTGCCCATTTATTCAGATCCTCATTCTATTTCATGTCTGACGGGACCCCCTAACAGTATGGATGATAGACCTACGGTCCGCCTACTGTCCTGGGACAACATTCTGGGGGACTGTTCGTGATTGACGGGACCCTCTAACAGTATGGGTGATAGACTTTGGTCCGTCTACTACCACAATATGGATTCTAGACCTTTGGTCCCCCTATTGTAGCAATATGGATGATAGACCTATAGTCTGCCTGCTGTCCTGGGCCATCATTCCAGGAAACTGACCAGAGATATTTAAGTTAGGCCCCATGTTGCGAACATGGTCAGCGGTCATCCCTCTTTTATTGTCCCCACTCCAGGCCAACACAATATGGATGTTGTGTTTCCATCACGGTTAACAGTTATCCTCCATCGTCACACCCCACAGTGTTCCGAATTCAGGTAGCGTGAGTCACCTTTCCTTTCCATCTCCCTATGTTCGGATAGATTTCAATGCCCCCGGCATTGCCCAGCTCATGTGTCAGAGCACATTGAGAAGGTGATATATCAATCGGTCTGAGGTCTTCTCCTCAGAAATCCTGGCCCAATTTCAGATTCCTAAAGCTTGGTCAATTCCCCAATGTTAGACAAGATGATAACACGAGTGTCCTTTGCTTCTCGCATTGGGTGCGACCCACAAGAGCTTAGTGATGCGTTGTTATTCATTTCGGAATTATGGTTGAAAATATTAAACTAAGGGTACAGATGAATGGATTTGTCCATGTATTGGATTGAGATAGTGAGCAGTACAAGCAAGAGGTTCATGAGATGGCCAAAACAAAGCCCTTAAGGATCAGTGCGCTGAATCGACCTTTCCAGCGTTGCTGCCCTTTGGCTGGTAGACTCCAGGACGACTTCTCTCTCCTCGAATACTCTCTCCTCATTAGCCGCCGTAGAGCGCAGCTCGCCAATCCTAGCTTGTGCCTGCGCCCTCTCGGTTTGAAGTGTGGTCATCTGGTGACTATCGTGCGGAAAAGCTGGGGTACGGATTTGGGACCCAGCTCCCCTTTTTATAGGCAAGGCCAGGGTTCTGCGCCGCGTGGAAATCAAATTCCACGCCGAACTATCGTTTTGCGCGCCGCATGGGTTGTTTGCGTGCTAAGAACCTAGGAGTGGCCCTGCTTCGGTGTTTTGGCGTTTCCCTCGGAATCCGACCGTTGCGACCTCTCGCCGATCCAATTCTGAGGGGGGGCATTTGTAGACGCCAAAAAAGATTCTACAACTCCTAGAGGAAGTTTCGAAATGGTTAAGCGAAGTCATATTCAGAATCAGAGGCCCGGTCCCGAGGACCGGGAATTGGTGCGCGAAATAAAGGAGGTCTTGTGTGAAATAAAGATGTGCGCGCGAATCATTCCCGGGATTCGCGTAATCGAGCCGATGGTGCACGAAATTTTGTGCGCCTCGGTTCCGCGCGGTGAAGCTTTGCACGCCAACGGTTCCCGTCGGGGAATCTTTCACATGCCGCCTAGATTCTGCGCTAGTGGGTGCCTAGAAATAGAAGGCGACCCCTAATAGTTTGGGGGTAACGAAATTTGGATTGTCTCTCGTACGTGAAATTCGACTCCCCCTGCACACAATATGACTACCAGGTAATCCCACTTTTTGCACAACCTTGCCCCGGGGTTCGCCTTTGCGCGAAACTCCACTGGCTTAAGTGAATTTGTCTCCTCCTCCGGGTACTTCCCTTGCGCACGATTTTTGCCCCATGCGCGCAATCCCCTTCTATGCATGCAATACCTTGCGTGCAATAACCTATCCGTGCAATCCTCTGGACCTATTGCCCGCCATCCCGGTGTTTTGCGTGCAAACCTTCCTTTTGCGTGCAACACCCAAGACCCCTTTTACCTTGACGCCCCTTGGCTGCCTTTCCGCGCCGTCACCTGATGTCTCCCCTACCGAGCATGTGCGCCATTCTCTGTTTTCCTGTATGGCATTCTAGGATCGTACGAAGTAACCTCATGGTCCAATGGGCGGTGTTTCCCATTGCGTTGCTTTGCCTTATGCTTCTCCGTATAGGCACGCTAACGGCTATTGCTTCTTCGCATAGCAACGCTAACGTGGACCCCTAAATGGTTCGCCCTGTGGCCCCCTGTCACTACGGCCTTGCCGATGCCTTCCCTCCCACAAGGGGTAGAGGGATTTGGGCATGTAATCCCTAGGGGTGTGGAGAGAACCCACCTCATCCAAGATGCAGGACATTAAACTGCTAAGAACCTCGTCCTTAACACATGACGTTAAACTGTGGTCCAACCCCGTGCTTCGCACGCAGGGTCCCCCCAGCTCAGACATTCATTAATCCTCTCGTATCCACAGGAATGGAATCTTCCTCGTATGGATTGAGATCCTCCTTGTCAGAGTGTCGTTTGTCCACGGGGGAAGGGCTTCCTCAGAGCGTAAGCCCCTAGCCTCTCTTACAGAATGTTGCACCCACGCACCTCCGTACTTCCCCCAGCCAAGGCCAGTGGAGTCCCTTTCCCACTATGCTTTGTCTCACCACGGGCCTCCACTCTGGAGTTAGCCCTGGCACCCAGGGCCGCTAACCACGTGTAATCCCCTGTTTCCTCTTTGGGCCGCTCCACGCGTAAGCCCCATTACGCTTCTCACGGATGCACCATTCGTGACATGATCGTCTAGTCCCTGCTGCCTCTTGTTTCTCACACTGAGAATGACTCACGTGGGCTTAGAGCGCACATCGACCATGACATCCATCTATGGGCCACCTTAGAGCGTAATCCCCATGCCAGCGAAATATGTGGAATTTTATCCGTGCTAAAGCATGGTACGTAGGAAGCCTCCAAGAGGTTCGAGACCACCACCCAGTCGTTCTGACCTCTCCACATCGGTTCCCCGACCACCATGAGCCACCTCAGAGCATAAGCCCCATCTCCACCATGGGCTGCCATAGAGAGTAATCCCCAGATCCCTCGTCCCGCATGAAATTAAACTATATGATCTCGTCCTGCATGACGTTAAACTGTATCTCGTCCCGCATGACATTAAACTATATTCCCCCTCTTGGGTTGCCTCCGAGCATAAGCCCCATGCCTCACACCCATGTCTCATCCTGACTTCTCCCCCTCAGGCCCACGTGCCTTGGGAAGTTCATGCCCTAGCCCAGAGATCTTACTTCCTCCAGGTTCCAATCCATGCGTCCATTCTCACGGGTCGCCTTTTCAGGTGTCCCACCGTATCACCGAACTACGTGGAATTTGATTCTCCACCATGGGGATACTTAGCAAGCCTCTACGAGGTTCAAGCCCGTCACTCCATCATCCATCCTGATCCTTACCCGGGCCGGCACATCCCGGTGAGATCATGCCACCCCATCCCACTCCATGGTATCTGGGAAGCCACGCATGTCCTGGCCCAAAAATTGGTGTTCCCCCTAGGTGGTCCTTCAATATAATCTACTCTCAGTGTTTCGATAAGTCCGATCCGTCTCTGCAAGACGTTAAACTCGCGGCATACCCCGTGTTAAACTTGGGAAACTGAGGAAAACCTCAGATGGTACATAATTCCCTGCTTTCGATGTGGGATGCCTCGGGCTTCCGCGCCCTCAAGATTCCCTGTGATAAGCGACAGAAGATAGACATGCCAAATACATCCCAACGTGACCATTCTCCTCACCGAAGGTTGCTTCCCCAACAAGACCCCTTGGAGCATCTCGACGGAAGAAGCGTAATTAACTAGAGTCCATGCAGATATGGCATTGGGAATGAGCTTCACAAACCCGTCTTAAATCTATGGGGGAGACCCGGACTAGGTGACGAGCTCCGAGGAGGAATCCACGGAAGGAAGAACCAATATCCCATCATCCCGGTTTCGATCAAGGAGAAAACATCCCTGAATAAGGAACGGATGACACCCACATTTGGAAAGCGGGAATACGGGGAAATGAGCTATGTGTCCTCCCATGCGTGACGGACACGCACATGCACCCAATGTAAAAGCGTCGGAAACAGTCAGAAAAATAGATATACTGAAAATCGTCGAAGGGATATGGAGTTCGATGTTAGAGATAAAGACTTCCTTCGAATATCACATTGGAAGAGGGTCATGTGGTTTGGAAAGAAAGGGAAGCTAAGCCCATGGTACATTGGCCCACTTGAGATCCTTGACCACATATGAGTTTTGGCCTATCGTCTTGAACTTCCACTAAATATGGCTCTTGGTCATGATGTGTTCCCATATCACTCCTAAGGAAGTACATACCAGATCCCTCACATGTACTAAACTTGGAGGTGGTATAGATGGAAGATGATCTCTCTTATGAAGAGCATCCAGTGAAAATTCTTGGATTGGATAGATAAGGTTCAATAAAACAAGAAAACTCACCTTTCCCAAGTGTTTTGAAGGAACCATAAGTTTGATTAAGCTACTTGGGAACAGCAGGAGGTGATGAAGGAGATGTACCCTCGCCTGTTTATGTAAAAAGAAATTTTGAGGGTGAAATTTCATAAAGGGGGGAAAATATAATGACCTAATATTTTATCAATGGAAATCCCTTCTTATAATTATGGGTTATAGTATAATCCCATTAGGATGCACAATTACATATCCTCATACTATGTGATCATTAAAAATTAATTTTCATCTTCTATGTTTTGAATTTCGAAAATCTACCATAAATGGTGGTGGTTAATAAGAAGTTTGGAGTCCGATAGGAAAAACATAATTTTTGGTGAATAGTAACCTACCCTAATGAATATTAATATAAACCACATGAATAGTAAATCATCCAAAATAATAGTAACCATACCCATTAAGGATAAAATAAAATTTAGGCATCTTAGAAGTGACAATTTGACCATTGTAAAAGTCTTAGTATTTTAGTAAGTCATAAATAATTAATTATAATTATTTATTTATTTGAATATAATTATTATTTTTCTAAAATTTTTTAATAAATTAAAAATTCTTTGTATTTTGGTTTTTAGATAATTTTGTAAGACCTTATGTAAATTTTGAAAACATTATAAAATCAGTTTTATTTTTAAAAAATGTATTTCTCATGTAAATTATGAGTTTAATCATATTTATAAAATTATTTTTGAAAAATGAACTCTATTTTTGGATTCTACACATCGAAAATGGTTTTGGTGAATTTTTGGGATTTTTCAAAAATACATGATTTTTTTGTGAATAGTAAAATACATTAATTTACCCTATAAATACATTATAATTTAAATCCACTATTCCTGAAATCACCAGTGATGTAAGCACCCAAATCTAGAACTCACATGCCTTATTTACTATTCTTGTCCATTCATTCATCACTATTTCTTATCTTGGTGAAAATTAATAAACTAATGATTAAAATATTTGGAGAACCCCTCTCCCCTCCACTATAAATACCACAATTCATACCATCATTTCCTCACACCTCTCAGTCTTCCAGACATGACAAAACTCTTCCAAAACATCTCCCTTGGCCTCTCCCCCACGTCCAAGAGCTTCTGGTCTAATCAAAAGTCCAATCCTATGTTTCATTAATGTGGATCTCAAGAGGAGGATTCAAGAAGTAATTCCCCCCTCTCTTTTCCTTTAATTCCCTTTAAATTTCAAGTTCTTTTCTAATTCTCTCCCCACATATCCTCATCCACATTGTATGGTAGCTCCATTATCTCACATATAATATAATTTTATAACACCAATAGGACAATATATCATCCGACCCCCTTCCCCTCTTCTTTTTTATTTTAGAAAATAAAATGTTGTTCGTGAGGTGTTAATTTATCACCTTCATAAACAACATGTTATCTTTTTCCATTACCACCCTTAGATCTGGTCATGAAACCATTTTTATATTTGAACCAGATTATAATATTTTTATTATATCCTAGTTAATGTTCTGGAACTAACTTATGTTCATATTACTAAACAATTGAACCAAACAAGTTCGTTCAGGTTGAAAAACGCCAGAATTAACCCAAACGATCATCATTAAATTTTAACTAATTATTCATCTAAATGATATATAAAATAATTCTTTATAATATCATTTAAACTCTTATAATATAATTAATAAAATTTAATATCATTTCTTGATGTTTATTCATGTTCTACACGAACTTCCATTTATGAATACAAGTGAATCATTCAAGAAAACCATAAAAACAAACATTCCTAAACAATGGATTTAAACCCTATAACTCATCCAAAAGCCCATAAATTAACTTAATAAAACCTTAATGAAACATATTAATGTATAAAAGGTATTTATTTTTTAATTAATGAATATAATGACATCATATAGGACATTAAAGTGAAGAAAGTGTTCGGGTATATGGTAAGGGAAAATTCTTGAACCAAACTTTGGTTCTTTGGGTTCTCCCTCTTTCACTCCATGTTCGGTATGGGTTATCCATAAGAATCATTTTTTCACCATTATATTTTCATTTCTGTGATATGAATGTTCTCTAATTTATTTTATGAATAACCTAACGTTTTTTCAAAAGAACTATTATTTCAAATAAACATACCCTTTTACTTCTTTAATATTGTTTCACTCTTCACTCTTGGTCAACGGTTATATGTCAAGAATGATATTACCTATTTATTTTGGGGACCAAATTCTTATTAAATTATTATTTATTACGTGAAACCCATTTATTTACAAGGTTTATATTAAATTCAAGTTTTTCATATTTTTAATGTGGCATGCCTGATAATGTAAAAATATTATAATGTGATGGGTGTGCCTAGAATTATATAGCGCAATATGAATGTTTTAATGAGACGGGTACACCTGCAATTATACTGCACTCCAATGCAACGGGTAAAGTGATGAATCTCATGAGTAAAAGGTAAATGATGCATGAACATGATGCTATAATTTTTCACAACTATGTGTGGTTGATGACCACTAAGGCATGATGTTTCATTTTAATGCATTGCTTCATTTCAAACCTTTTATTAATTCTTCCTCTCATGATCATGATCGTTTTCCAATGTTATGATTATTCTCACCTCATTCTATAATGTTCTTATCAATCCTCCTACGGAGATTATAGCTCCCTCGTTTTTTATGTATATCCTCAGGTGACTACATGTACTAAGGCGAGGTCATGTTCCAATAAGAAGCTGGAGAAAATTTAATTATATAAATGTTTATGTATTTTGTTATAAAAGTTCTGAATGATCCTAGTTTTCCCAATACACTAAACCTTTGGATCCTCTTTGGTTAATTTTTTATTTTGTTTAACTTTAAAATTATGTAAAGGTAATGTAAGAAAAGGTTGGGTCATTATATAGAGGGAGGCTGATGTATGTGCTTAATGGCTGATGTTATTATCATGAATTTCTTGACCTACCTTAGAAGGGAAATTCTGAGTTGAATTTTTTAAGGGGTAAAGATTTTATTATCCCATGTTCTTTATGAGGTAAGGTTTCTTTAATTTATAGATAAACTCTTGTTAAATTACATTTTTATCATAGACCCAAAGGTAGGAAATAATCCATATGGGTAGGTTTAAAAAATAAATAGACAAGAGGTTTGTATTCTTGTTGAATCCAGTTACATTTCATGTAATTAGAACAGACAACGTGTATTCAATACACAATTTTTTATGGATAGGTCATTCTAGTTCACATAGTGTAAGGAATTTTCATAGGGAGTAAGAGACAAAGATTTAGAAGATGTGTAAATCATTTTCTCACCATGTAAATTATCGAGGAATTTTTTAAAAATAATATTTAGGGCCTCTATTTTTTTAGACAGATTCCTCACTTTCCCATCTCTCTCACATAGGAGCACCCAAGGAAGCCAAGACAAAGGATTTAGTGTTTTTTTGAAATCTATTATCCATTTATTCCAACGTTGTTATCATTGAATCTACACTATTACATTCTTCACTTGTCACAACCCATCCCCCAGGGAATGTGCCATGACTACCCCAAGCTCTCCTTCCATAGTCCAGGAGCTAGCGACTAACACCAAAAAGGCATATCCCTAAAACTGGGAAGGCATTGCCTCTAAACTTGTAAACTCATGCTAACCAAGCCCACAGTAAGATACAAGCACAAGGTAAACTAATATAGTAAACACGGTGTGTACAGAAAGTAAAATGGTCCAGAATACAATCCCTTATTGAAAGTACAAGTAAAACTGGAAATACAAGTAAAACTGGAAAGTACAAGTAAAACTGGAAACAACTCCTCTGAACACCCACCAAGGATCCTACCTAAAGGGTAGGTATAGGTATTGAATAGTTGCCTATGTGGGTCATCTCTCCTAAGGTACAACTCTGAGAAACCTCCAGTCCTAGTACCCTCATCCTCGATCAATATTGTCTGTCATCTACACAAGACACAACATCGTGTTGGCGTAGCCCGTGCAGGGGTGAGTATAAAAATACATAGTAGGGACCCCAAGACCCCCCAAGGTCTCTCAAAATCCGCAATGTATATACCAAAAAGCATGGAAACAATAGTCAACCCTACATAGGTATATTCCCATACATATACCTAAGTTACCAAGTATACCCATCTCAGTCATGAGGAAACACATGGCCCAAATCATTATCCCAAAGCTCAACTGTTCCATGAAAGAAAGAATAAAATGAAGGTAACACCACAAAGGTAAGTACCTAAAGGTATGACACATAGAATAATACCACAAAGGTATCACCATGAATGTATGTACCACACAGGTACGCCACACAGAAGATTACCCCAAAGGTAAAGACTCACCACACCTGTGGTATAACATAAGTGTTGAAGTATATATGATTAGTCGAAGGCTAGATCATCTTATTCTGTTAAGTAGCACTTCTTATGACCCACAAATGATTGATAGGTAACTAACCCCCACTAACTCACATAGCATAGATAGGTACCTAACCCCTGTAGACCAATACAGGATCAGTATGCACTGACCCACACAGGATCGTTCAGCGCTGACCCACATAGGATCTGACCAACACAAGATCGGTATGCGCTGACCCACATAGGATTGCTGAGCACTAACCCACATCGGATCTTACCCACCCAGGATCGGTATGTGTTGACCCATAGAACATCTCTATTTGCTGACCCACATAGGATCTGATATATGTTGACCCACACAGGATCGTCGTTCTTTCTTCAAGTTACAGCCAGCCACAGGGTTCCCGCACTAATCATTCTTGATTCTGGAAGGTTCCACTCATCAATCCATCATTCAATACTTAATATTCCACAAATTCCCACAAATAAGTATCCCATAGGTTTGTCACGTCAAAAAGAACCCAATGCAACTGACAACACGTCAATCGGATGCTCGTTCGGTAAGTTATTAGTGTTTTTGTTCCAAGGGCCCAGTTGGATTCGGGTTTGATCCAACCCAACCATACTCCAGCTTTATCCAAAACTCAAGTGGAGTATACGAAAAGGACCATCTTAATCCAAGGATATTGTTTTCACAGACAGTTCTTCAAATGGACATTCGGATCACACATTATGGCCAAAATGGCGAAACGGGGTTCGGATGGGCCTGGGTCTGATCCGACCTAGTCGGACCAACCCGGCAAGACCCGGCCCGTGAAGGGGATGGCCCAGCCCGGCCAGATGGCGCTGCCCTCTGGCGCGGCCCACTGGGTAGTGCAGTCCGCCCGAGCTGGTGACGTAGGGGAGCGGCCCCCTTCCGCTCGGAAGGCCAAATGGCACCGCCATTAGGCGCTGTCAAGTCACTACAGGACCCATGTGGGTGCTGCTGATCCTCCACAGCCGACCGGGTGCTCTAGCTGCTCCTCCTCCCTGCGACGTGGTCATGTGTCACTTCTCCACCGCGACCGGCCCAGTTTTGTCCGCTCTTTGTCCTCCTCTGTGGCCAAATGGCTATGGTCTCCTGCTCATCCGGTGGCACGGACGTAGGCCACCCTACCTTCATGCGGTTGGCCGGTGTGTCGGCCCTTCTTCTATTCTATAGGTTACCACATCTCCGTTATTAGCCAGAAAAATAAAATGATCGCATATTCGCGATCCTTAGGTCTAGGGCTCCGCATCCATATGATGTGCTCAACAAGATATTGCCTTTACAACATCATTAATTATTTGGCGTTGAAGAATGCACAAAGAATGCACAGAGAATCAAAAGAAAAGGGTCATGGTTTAAGTGCATAACGATGGCCATGTCTATTTTTCCATCATCATTGTGAATCAAGATTATGAAGAATCAACAAATAGATTTAATCATACATTAAATTACAACCCCTACCTTGATGTTCATTGAAGATGTCGCTGGGAGGGAGATGATGTTGGTGACGTCGGCGTTCATTTCTCCTGCACCATGCTCCCAATCCGAGCTCGCATGTCATCCTTGTTCTTGATCTGGTGATGTTCTTCATTGGAAAATGATTCTCCAAAATCTCTCTCCAAGGCCCTCCTCTTTTTCCAATACATTTTCCCCGCAAGAGGTGTGGTTCCAAATTAATAAGTTAAGTTAATTAAACCAATTAATGTTGGCACATTTAATTGGGGGAATTCCAAGGGTTAACTCACATTTAAGAATGAGTTCAAGGGTCAGGTGGTCCCCACCACTTAATTCAAATGTGAGGTTTCAAGCTCAAGTGGTCCCCACCACTAAATTAAAAATAGTAGGTTTCAATTTCAAAAATAAAATTAATAATATTTATTTTATTTTCTCCCAAGAAAATTCTAAAAACTAATTTCCACCCTCACCCTATTGTGATCAAGTTAAAGGTCTCCTTAAGCGAATATCGGTACTACAAGTTTAACGGTGTCCTCGAATTTCAATTCCAAGCATCGATTCAAAATTTACAAAAAGTCACTCGATTGTTTACTAAGCGCACCCAAAACAATGTTTATAAATTCATTCTGGGCACATCAGGCCTCGAAATCATGCACTGTCAATTTTCTTGGACTCATAATAATTCCTTATATTAAAAAAATACATGGAAAAATCCAACTGTTTATATTCACCCTGACTCAGGTATTTGCATCCCTGAAAGCCACAACACAAACTGGGGAAACAAGTGGGGGTACTGAGCACGAATTAGTGCCTCCCGCTCCCATGTTCTCTCCTAGAGGTTACCGTGATGCCAGTGTATACACACCAGAGGTATCGACCACCCATGAAGGATGCGCTCATATCGATCCTCAATCTCCACTAGAACCTCTAGAAACGTTTCCCCATCATCGATGTCCATCTCGCCCCAGTCAATGATGTGTGAAGGATTATGTACGTATCTACTCAACTAGGATACGAGGAAAATTTCGTGCACCTGGTGCAACTTAGGTGGAAGAGCTAAGCGGTAATCCACCCCGCTAACTCTGATGAGGACCTAAATGGTCTGATGAACCTCGTAGATAACTTGTCGCCCCAGCCAAATCTCTACAATCCTCATCGACGTGAGACCCATAGAAAGACATGGTCATCATCCTCGAACTCAAGAGGTCTCCATCTCCTGTCAGCATAGGACTTTTTCCTGCTCTGTCCAGTATTCATCCACTCCTGGATAATCTGCACCATCTCCATGGTGGCCCGTACCATCTCTGGTTCTGCGAGTGTTGACTCCCCTGGGTCAGTCCAACACATGGGTGATCAGCAAGGTTGCCTGTAAAATTCCTCTAATGGTGTCATACCAATGGTGGAGTGGTAGATATTGTTATACGCAAACTGCACCAAGGGAAAGTGATCCTCCTAGCTGTGGTTGAAATCGAGGATGCAAGAATGTTTCATGTCCTCAAGGGTCTAAATGGTCTTCTCTGTCTGACCATCCGTCTGAGGATGGAAGGCAGTGCTCAACCGAAGTTGTGTCATGAATGCCTCCTACAACCCCTTCCATAGTCGGGAAGTAAAACGTGCATCCTGGTCATAGAAAATCGTTGATGGAAATCCATGAAGATGTACAATCTTCTGCATGTAGAGGCATCCCATGCTCTCTATTGAACCCTGCTCTCTAATAGGTAGGAATTGGGCTGACTTGGTGAGTCAGTCAACAATCACACAGATAGAATCCTGACCCCTAGACATGCATGGAAGTTATGTCACGATGTCCATGGAAATTCCATAGCACTTCCATGAAGACACCCCTAATGGCTGAACTAACCCTGCTAGAACCTGGTGCTCTGTCTTTACTTGCTAACAATTGATGCACCATGAGACAAACTTAGCTTCTGCTTTCTTCATTCTCAGCCACCGGTGCTGATGTTGAAGGTCCTAGTACATCTTCGCCACTCTTGGATGTACCAATATAGGGGACAAATGGAACTCCCTCAACACTTCCTCCCATAGCGCCACTGGTACCATAGTACATCCTCTAAAGAGGATAATGTGCTCCCCACCTTCAGAAAATCAATCAGGTTCATGTCCTGTGGATATCTAAGCACGTCGAGCCTCTTAGTCTGTGTCCCCAAGATACACCTCCCAGACTCGTTGAAGGATTTGGGAAGTGACTGTCAAAGACTGAAGATAATCTGATCCGTCTCGATCCACATAGGATATCCACAAAGTGGCTAACTTCTATGTCGCCTCACTCAGTAACTATATACCTGATCTCCTACTAAGTGCATCTGCTTCTAAGTTCCCCTTCACAATAGTATAAACTATCTCGAAGTCATAGTTATAGAGGAACTCAAGCCAACATCAATGTATCGGGTTCAGGTCCTTCCAAAAGAAGATATACCTGAGACTCTTGTGATCAGAGTAGACTGTAAAATGTTTTCTCATCAAGTAATGTCACCACATCTTCAAGGAGAAGACCACTATTGCTAACTCCATCTCATGGGTAGCGTAGTTCTACTCTTGTTTTCTTAGCTATCGATAACCATATGTGATCATTGCTCATTCCTGCATCAGTACACATCCATGTTCGGTCCCTGATGCATTACAGTAGACGACGTAACCAATGACCTCCTCCGGTACCCTCAAGATGGGGGGAACTCATCAGTCTCTTCCTCAACTCCTGGAAACTTCGCTGGAATCTCTCCGACCACACGAAGATTTTACCCTTATTTTTCAATGCTGATAAGGGTGCCGCAACTATAGAAAAGTATGGCACAAACCTCCGGTAGTAACCGTCCTAACCCAGGAAACTCCAAACTTCTGTCACACTCTTGGGTGGTGCCCAAGAAAGTACAACCTCAATACTCACTGGATCCACCACAACTCCAGCCTCTGAGATGGCGTGTCCTAGAAGGTGGACCTCTCATATGCATAACTAGAACTTCGAGAGATTACCATAAAGTTGTTGCTCTCAAATTATGTCTATAACTATCTGTAGATGATTGGCATACTCCTCCTCCGTCGCTGAGTATATAAGGATTTCATCGATAAAGAATACCACAAAGCGATCGAGGTATGGCTGGAAGATCCTATTCATGAGTCCAATGAACACTATTGGGGAATTGATCATTCCAAAAGACATAAACAAGAACTCATAATGTCCATACCGGCATATGATGTATATCTTCTGCACATCCTCGTCTCATACTCTGAGATGGTGATAGTATGATCTGAGTTCTATCTTCGAAAACCATAGTGATCCCTTTAGCTGATCAAAGAGATCATCTATCCTTAGTAGTGGGTACATGTTCTTCACGGTCACCTAGTTCAGGATATGATAGTCCACACAGAGTCTCAAACTCCTATCCACCTTCTTGGAGAACAAAATCAGGGCTTCCCAAGGACAAACATTGGGCCTAATGAATCTCTTGATCTACAAGTCCTCCAGTTGTGATCACAGCTCTCGAAGCTCTGCAGGATCCATCTGATATGTTGGTTTAGATATCAGTGTTTTCTTGGGGTACAAATTGATGTAAAAGTCCACGTCTCTATGGGGAGGTAGACCCAGAACATCATCCGGGAAAACATCAGCATACTGGTCCACCACAACAGGATAACTCAAACTCTCAACATCAACCGCTCCAAGGGTAAGGCTAGACAACATAGGTATGATCGACTACACCCTCTTCTGAGTAAGTCCATTTTGTGTTGTAAAGGTTCTATTCTCGTCGCTGAAGGAAAACATGGTCCCATCCATGTGGACACACCACACTTTGTGCCTAATATAGTCAATCAGAGCTTGGACTATGGATAACCAATCCATACCCAAGATGACGTCGTAAGGCCTTGACGCCACTACTAGAAGATCCCAATTTAAGCTCTCTCCTTCTAGAGTAAGCTCACACTACCAGAACTAGTGCATAATCGTTGAATCTTCTATCATAGGAGTATCTAGCTGTAAGGATCGAGCCAACGACTCCACCAGTATCTTCGAGCTCCGAACGAGGCATGTGGAAATAAAAGAATGGCCAGAACCTATGTATATGTGTACTACAGCTATGGTGGAGTATACATAGATCGTACCTCATATCATCTCTTGAGTGACATGGTCATATTCCTCAGATTACTAGAGTTGAGATTGTCCCTGTCAACCTACTCCATGAGGTCAAGGTGGACCACCTGGAGGTGGTCGCGGTAGAACCTTGAATCTTCGCCCACCGCCTACTGCATGACCTTCTCCTCTTCCATGTCTGCCTCCTATCTGTGGGCCTCCTTAATAGAATATTTTCCTCTACACAGGTGGTCCCTTGACCATCTGATGGTCATCCATATGGGGGTTCAGGCAGTCGCAATCCATGTGACCCTACCTGTCGCACGTGTAACACTGCCCGTCCTGCTCTGTCTTGACAACCCCGAACCACCGACCATGTATCCTGTGGTCGTCCACCCATAGGTATGGTCCTCTTGGACCTCTGTGTCATCTTTCTGCTACCCACTTTTGATAACCCAGCTATGTGATGTCTGGTGGTGGGTCTCATAGCTGGTGATTGCTCAGTAAGGAAACTCCCCACTAAGAGCACTCGCTCTAACACCCCCTCCTACATTGGGATGCTGAGAGAAATCATATATGATCTAATCTTCCATATGATCCCCTGCTAGAAGGTCTGGGCCTAAAGAAAGGGTCTCACACTATGTCAGTGGAGTAGCACAAGAGGTCGGTGAACCTCACTGAATATTGAGTTATAGTCATGCTACCCTACTGCAAGAGGATAAGATCATGTATATGTATAGAGCGTAGAGTCACAGGGATGAAATCTACCCTAAAAAGGATCTTGAAGTTCACCCAGATGAGAGTCACCTAGTCCTGGACCTAGAGGAACATGCCCTACCATCTGCCTACTGCTTCTTAAAGAAGACTGGTGGAAAGTATCACCATGAGATTAGCTGGTGTCCCTACCAGTCGAAAGACTCTAACCACAGTCTCCAACAAATCCTCAGCCACCTGTGGGTCCATCTTGCCCCGAAACCTCGGTGGCCTATGGCTCTAGAACTCATGAAACGTGCTCAAACAGCATGCACCTTCTGCTGCTGGGGCTGGTGGCATCAGCTTCCTAGTGGGTAGTGGTGCTACTGGTACACCACCTGATGGTACAACTGCCGTAAGGGGGCCCTAAACTGAAGCCTCATCGCTCGGTGGGATATCATCACGTACTCTACTCGGAACCCTAGCTGGATGTATGCATGGAGGAATCCTAAAAGGAAATAGGTGTTCCAAGATCAATAAGTTATACCTGGGTATCATACTCAACGAGTTCACAAAGAAAAATTTTCAAAAACACACACGCAGTTCATGTTTTCATGCACTGAGTCGGAAATCAGAACTCTGGATCCTAGTGTATATATACATCAGCCACCGGACCTACACTGGACTTTCCAAACTGAAAACCGCACTCATTACTCTTAACACTATTGTTGAGTCAAAAGATCAGGGTTCTAGTTCTTGAGTAGAACTAAAATCCTCTAATACCAATTTTTCATGACCCGTCCCCCACAGCTTGTGCCATGACTACCCCAAGCCCACCTTCCATAGGCTTGGTGCAGGAGATTAGCACCGGAAAGGAATATCCCTTAAACCAAGAAGGCATTTCCTCTAAACATGTAAACTCATGAAAACCAAGCACATAGAAAGATACAAGCACAGGGTAAAATTATATAGTCAACATGGTGTGTACAGTAAGTAAAGGGGCCAGAATACAAGTCCATCTGGAAAGTACAAGTAAAACTGGAAACAACTCCTCTGAACACCTTCCAAGGATCCTACCTGAAGGGTAGGTATAACTCTCAAATGGTCTCCTCTATAGGTCGTCTTGCCTAAGGTAAACCTCCGATCAGCCTCCTGTATTGGTACCCTCGTCCTCGACCAATGATTTCTGTCATCTGCATAAGACACAGCAAGGTGTGGGCGTAACACGTGTAAGGGTGAGTATAATGATACTCACTAGGGACACCGAGATCCCCCAAGGTCCCTCAAAATCCACAAAAGATAGACCTAAAAGCATGGAAAGAAAAATAAACCCTACTTAGGTATATTCCAATTCATATACCTATGTTATCATGTATACCCATCTCATTCAAGAGGAAACACAATGCCCAACTCATTATCCCAAAGCTCAACTGTTCCACGAAGGAAAGAATACCACAAAGATAACACCACAAAGGAAAGTACCACAAGGTACGCCAAACAGAATAATACCACACAGGTATCACCATGAAGGAAAGTACAACATAGGTACGACACACAGAAGATTACCACAAAGGTAAAGACTCATCACACACTATGTATAACTTAAGTACACAAGTACATATGATTAGTCGAAGGGTATATCATCTTATTTTGTTAAGTAGTACTGCTTATAACCCACACAGGATCGATAGGTAACTAACCCCCACTAACCCACACAAGATTTATAGGTAACTAACCCCCGCTGACCCACATGGGATCTGACCCACACAGGATCGGTATGCGCTAACCCACATAAGATCGCTAAGAGATGACCCACACATGATCTGACCCACACAGGATCGGTATGCGCTGACCCACACAGGATCCCTAAGCGCTAACCCACACAGGATATAACCCACATAGGATCAGTATGTACTGACCCAAAATGGATCGCTAAGCACTGACCCACACAGGATCTGATAGATGTTGACCCACACAAGATCGTTGTTCTTTCTTCACGTTACAGCCAGCCAAAGGGTTCCCGCTCTAAGCATGCTTTATTCTGGGAGGTTCCACACCTCAATCCATCAGTTGATACTTCATCTACCAAGATGTCCCTTGAATAAGTATCTCATAGGTCTGTCACATCAAAAAGAACCCAATGCAACTGACGACGCATCAATCGGGCGTATGGTCTGTTAGTTATTAGTGCTTCCGTTCCGAGGGCCTAGTTGGATTTGGGTTCGATCCAACCTATCCATAATCCAAATTTATCCAAAACTCATGTGGAGTATACCAAAATGACCGTATCGATCCAAATATCTCGGTGTCTTAGACGGTTCGTCAAATGGACGTTCAGATCACAGGTAATGGCCAAAAAGGTGAAACTGTGTCCAGATGGGCCTGGGTCTGGTCTGACCCGGTCGGACCGACCTGGACTGGGCCTCAGAAAGCCCAACCCGCTGGGCCGTGGTGCAGCCCATCCTGCAAATGGGACGACCCAGCCCAGCCCGATGGGCGCAGCCCACTGGCGTGGCTCGGTGGCAAGACCTGGTAGAGCGGCCCGGTGGTGCAACCTGGTGGTGCGGCCCACTAGGGTGGCTCGGTGGAGCGGATCATTGGGCAGCGATGTCCACCAGAGATGGTGCCAAAGGGAAACATCCCCCTTCCACTCATAAGGCCAAAAAAAAGTTTCCTTTAGGTGCTTCCAAGTCACCATGGGACCCAAGGGGGTCCCGCCGATCCACCACGACCGGTCGGGTGCTCTGGCCAATCATCCTCCCATCAGCGCATTCACGCAGTGCTGCTCCACTACAGCCATCTAGGTGAGGGCCACTCTTTGGCCACCACTGCGGCCAAGTAGCTGTGGTCTCTTACTCATCTGGTGATGCTGACACGTGCCATCCTACCATCATATGGTCGGCCGGTGTGCCGACCCTCCTCCTCTTCTACGGGTCACTGCATCTCCTTTCTTAGCTCGGAAAATAATATGATCGCATATTCATGATCCTCGAGTTGAGGGATATAAGCCCATATGTCATGATCAACAAGATATTGTGTTTCCAGCATCACTAATTATTTGGCACTGAATAATGCATGAAGAACACTCAATGAATCAAAAGAAAAGGGTCATGGTATAAGTGCAAAATGATGGCCATGTTTGTTTAGCCATCGTCATTGTGAATCGAGAGTATAAAGAATCAATAAATATATTTACTCATACTTCAAATTAAAACCCCTACCTTGATTTTAATTGAACATGTCATGAGGAAGGAGATGATGTTGGTGACATCGTCGTTCGTTGCTCCCGCAACACGCTCTAGATCTGAGCTCGCACGTCGTCCTTGTTATTGTTCTGGGGACGTTCTTCGTTGGAAGATGATCCACAAAAAGCTCTCTCCAAGGCTCTCCTTTTTTTCCAATCCTTTTTCCCCATGAGAGGTGAGGTGCCAAATTAATAAGTTAAGTTAATTAAAACTATTAATGTTGGCACATTTAATTGGGGTAATTCTAAGGGTTAACTCATATTTAACAAGGATTTCAAGTGTCGGGTGGTCTCTACCACTAAATTCAAATGGAAGGTTTCAGGCTATACTGGTCCCCACAACTAAATTTAAAATGGGAGGCTTCAATTTCAAAAATAAAATAAAGAATGTTTATTTTATTTTCTCCCATGAAAAGTCGGAAAACTAATTTCCACCCTCGACCTACTACAGTCAAGGTGAAGGTCTCCTTAAGCGAATATCAAAACTGCAAGTTCAACGGTGTCCTCGGATTTGTATTCCGATCACCGGTTAAAAATTTACAAAACATCACTCCGGCATTTACTGAACATACCCGAAAAAAAGTATATAAATTTATTCTGGGAACACCGGGCCTCGGAATCACATGCCGTCAACTTTAACGAACTCGTAATAATTCCTTATAATTAAAAAAACTTACTTGAAAAAATATAGATCTCTACATCAGTAATCTTTTTAAATTATTCATTTTCTTCAGTATTAGATGTTCTATTTTTGTGTGATCTAGTATACCATATTTTAAGGGTTATCATGTGTCCGTATTTTTTCCACTGATATGTACCGAATCAGAGCTTAATATTTAATGAGTGCTCTATTGGGGACCTATAGTAGGTGGTCATTAACATTCCCTATAGGTGTGGTAATTTATATGCTAATTAGTTGTGGTGACACACACTTGAATTTATAGAGGTTCCCCTTTCTTTAATTTATTGGTTGAATTGAATGATGTGGAACCTTTTAGGGATTACCACTAGCACCTTCTAGTTTGTTTGGAGGTTGTTTCCCCAAACATGCTCACCCATGGCATGTACCTTTGTAATTTCCTTACATTAAAACACGTGTGGGGTACATGTGAGTTTTACTAGTTAGAGTAATATGTATATAAATTTTTGAGAATTGAATTAAGTGATTAGAACGTGGTTTTCCTCCTTTTCTATGAGTTCACATGATGTGAACTCTTGATATTTTTATTTGGATTTTATAGAATTTGTTGATATGAGTTGGATGAACTCATGGAATGTAATTAAATGTGAAATAATTATTGAAATGAGATGATGAATTGAAATGGTAGTATTATCTTTATATGGAATGCCTTAGATTTTGATTCTATTAGATGTCATGGACATTTTTCCCATGGATCTTGTTTACCATAGTGGATTCCTTAGACCAATTTTTTACTTGGGTCTTGATTCTATGGGATTCCTTGGGACTTACTACCCCTTGGATCCAGATTTCTTAGACTCACATTGGACATGTTTTATTGACATGTTCCTTGGAATCCTCCTAAGTCTTTACCAAGTTTCCATTTAGATTCTCTTGGGACTCTACGTGGATTCCTTGGTCTTCTAAACATTAGATCCATCCCATTGTGGTCTAACAATTTGATTACATGACATGGTTAGTATGGATGACTTTATTATACATCAAGGCTTCAATAAATGTTATACTATATTATATGAAATGGTTTTTATGGGTATTGTACACATGGTTACACGACATGTCCCTAGGTAATGTTTTTCTATTCTTGTAGATAGGCCTGGTATGGGTATTAGATATCAGTTATAGACTAGACATTATCAATTTTTTCCTTCTATTTTACTACTTCCCTAGTTTTTAGATGTCTAAAAGTTCTTTATAGGGATCCTTGATTGAATTTATAATACAAATTATAGTTATTAATTTTTTCATGGGATTTTCACTTTTATTACTGCTTCACCTATTGTATACATTGTACACTACTTTATCATTTATTTCACATCCTCGTTTTGTTATAGAAGCCATTGGTGGTGGCCTGCTAAGTGTTATATCACACCCATTTCAAGAATCCATTGCATACCCAGACAAAATTCATGGATGTAGGTAGGGACCGAGGAAGGATCCCAAAGTATGATGCTTGATTTGTGCTATGCTTAGAGGCATGGGAAAATTAGACAAAGATGATGCATGTGAAGCTAGCTAAGATATTTATTTTTGGTATTTCTGGTATTTTGATACATGTATTATATTGGTTTTCTATAAACCTATTATTTATCTATGTAGAGACATGAAAGGACACATCATTATTGTATATAAGATTACTTATGGAATTTTTTTATACATTATTATCTTGGATGCTAATCTTTTTTGTGGATGAATTTATGATTCCACTATTAACTATTATTTTTATTCTTCTATGTTACACTCTAAAATGATAGAATATTTTCCCCATAGACACACCCTAGGCCCTCTCTACTAGTCGAGATCCCTTTACATATGAAGAGGTATGATTGATTCCATGTGACACACCAACTTAGGGCATCATTTATTGGAACAAGGTTCATGAAGTTTCAATGAGGATCCAGATTGATAACATGATATTTAATGTCTTTATCAGGCCAAGTGTCTTACTATAGGGATAACAAAGTTTGTTTTCTATGAAGTGTGATAGTAGTTCGATGATGTACATATACTACTGAAGGATGGATCAGGTGATGATCACGAATAGTTACCGTTTTTTGAGAAATGGTGATCTCTTTGAACAATTGAGGGGAACTAATTGGATTTCTAAAACCAATATGTGGTTTGGATATCATTAGCTGAGGGTGAATGGGGCATAAATCTAGAATATTTCCTTCAAATTTTATTTAAGCATTGTTGAGTTCATTGTTATGTTTTTTGGTGTCATGTATGTAATAGTTATGTTCATGTAGCTCATGAATTCCATGTTTTGTGAGTTTATATACTATTTTGTAGTCATGTTCATCGATGGAATTCTAATATTCTCAATATAGCAGGAGGATAGGGACATTAACCAGATGATCATTTTTTAGAATCTTTGACACCACTATCTATATGAAAACTTTTACAAGTGTAATATCTAAATGTGAGAGGTTAATTTCATTATCCAAATAGTGCATCATCATGGAGTATAAGTGGTTCTCGTGAAGTTTGACGCAGTTGTTTCTTTGGTAGAATCTGAGACAATGGATGAGGTTTTTAGTATTCATAGTCTCATATGTTCTTATGAAAGGTTTCCTCCCCATGTTTTAGAAATTCTAGACCCATTGACTACATTTACTATGAAATACTAGGATTTTATTTGGACTGATCAATTATATTAAATATTCAACTACCCGATGGTTCAGTTGACCAAAACCATAGATTTGTAGTTGCCTAAGGTGGGTATGATATTTGAGATGTTATATGATGCTTCCCTCTTAGGGTTTGGGATGTTTCATGATGTAGTGGTGGGAAGTGATCTCTTATGGGTTTGGGATGTTATTCTCGTATGAACATAATTATACCATACACAATCTTGAGATAGTGGTTGTGGTCTTTTCCGAAGTTTATGGTGGCATTATCTTATTATGGAATTTTTTTATCTCCAGGGATAAAATAACCTTGAGATTTGTTTTTTCTCACTGTGAAATTAATATAAAAAAGCTGAGGTGGTTGTATTTTCCTTTAGACAACATTTGTGAGATCTTTTATACCCCAGAAAAGGAAAACTTCATGGAAAATGTGCTGATTAGAATGTCACATGTAGCTGATAGAGAATTTGGGGATACCTGGAGGGTGATAGGGGATTTAAAAGCATTGAATCTTGGGGAAGAGGGGTATGATGGTAGGGGTGCCTATTGGAGATGATGATAGATTCCTCTATATCTCTATAGAATGAGGATTCTCAGTGGGGATACTCTGAGGTGTAAGTGATTCAGGATCAAATCTCTCCTGATGATGCCCCTACGGGATGGTCAAAAATTGGCATGCATCGTGTAATGTTCTAGGTAAGGGTGTTTTTTAGTTATTTATGAAAATTTCTTCCATGAGTAACATATATAACCCATAACAATAATCCCTAACATATATAGTATTAAGAATGGATTGAGAAGGTAGTTTTTGTGGCTAGGGATGAAATGGTCAGAGGTGGAGTTCGTTGCGTGATGACTATTCTTCATGCATGTAAAGGTAGAATATCATGTTTCTTGTCATTTTATACATCCTTCAGATGTATTTAAGTAGAATTTATAGGATATGTTGATTCTATTTTAATAGGTAAACCCTTGGATAAGAGTATATATGATTATATCATGTTGATTATCAATCGATTGATGATGTTAGTTCACATCATAATGACCAGGTAATCGAGTATCATGGATGTTCTTGAGAAATGGTTCACAGATGACATAGTGAGGCTTCATGGACCCTCTGGGACTATAAATTATGAATGATACACTCATGGTAACATTTTTTACTTCTTCATTCCACCAAATGGATGGGATGAAAGAGCATACCCTCTAGACACTAGAGGATATGATACCTATGTGTGTCTTTCATTTCAATGGATCATGGGTGCGACACCTATGTTTGGTTGATTTATATTATAATATCATCTACTACTCAACTATTTGTATAACCTCTTTGAATAATTTTATATGATGGTTTTGTACTAGATGATATATATTGTGACTAAAGAAGTAAAATATCATACTCCCATTATGGTGAGAATCATGAAGGATAAGATTTAGGTGGGTTGGGAGAACATAAAGGTCACCAAGGACTAAATAAGCCTTATACCGATCGTCCATGGAGACATTTGGAGTTTGAGGCTGGAGATCCTATTTTATTGAATGTTTCCCCATGGTTTTAGTAATAATTGTTTGACCAGTAGAGTAAACTCTCACCTTGGATTGTTAGAAGGTTCATGTTGTTGAATCATGTTGGTGAGGTGGCTTATTTGTTGGAACTACCTTTTTAGGTATACAATGGCTATGATATACTCCTCACAAACTAACTATATCAGTATCTTCATGATAATACCAACATAATTGAAAAGGTGGATTTGGATATTAGGTACCCTATGACATTAATGGAATGACTTATTGAAGTGCCATTTGTAGATATTATTGTGAGGGTATGTTATCCCCTATGTCTAAGTCAAATAGAGGTGTGGAAGTATAGGGGAGAGTTCCTTTGGATGGTAGACATAGATATATTCCATGTACTAGGATTTGTATACTTTTTTAAATATTTTATGTATTTATGTTATTAATTTATGATGTATGCTTTATATTTTTATTGTGTTTTTTAAAATATAGTTTCATTATTGTTTGACAGGTATCTCTTAGGGGAGTGTTTAGTGGTTTCATTTGTTATTTGTTGATTTTATTCATATTATAATTGATTCTAGTTGAAGAAAATCATTTGATAGTTATCTACTATAATGACCCATACCCTTATATCCCATTACATTTTGGTTTATGGGTGGTGGAATCCTTGAGATGAGTTTTCTTAAGTTAGAGGATGAGAGGGAGTAGAATCTCCAATTGTGGATAGTGATTTTTTCCATGAATCACTGGTTTATAGTGTGAATGATGTTATTTAATGTTTCCTCATGAATTAGGATACATTATTCCTATAAATTATATTTAGAATCAATTTAAAGTGAGTTTTTTATTTGTGGAATGAATGTTCATGGTGGTGTTTTTTATGGTTATATCATTAAAGGTTTCATCAAATAAAAGGCTATATTCATGATGTAAAATCCATCCTATGGTTGTATGATCAAGCACCACGTTTTTAATAAATTTTAACTACCTTATGTTCATAGAGTGTACCATAAATTCACACTATGTATGGGGAGATTTATAGGTTTTCTATAGATTCAACCCTCCCACTGATCTCCCTCATTCTCCCTTATTTCAGGTTGTATTTCAGGTCATTTTTTGAGCTCTAACTGCCTCTGATCTTTTGGAATAAACCCTTGGATTCGGGAGATTCAAAATCACTGATTATAAATTTCCTATTCTTATATTTATATATATTTATTACTTTTTTTATCATATATTTCATTGAAGATTTTTTTTTATAGTTGAGAGTTTATTAGTAAGCAATTTAGATGAGACATTTTCATGTTTCAATTTGATATAGGGATCCCTTGTGTGGTTGTGGCTTTGTGGTTAATCCTTTATTCATTTGGATTGCATGAAAAATCTAAAATATTTGAGATTGGGGATTTAATTTCTCACCCTTTTATCTGAATATATAGGATTATCATTCTTTTTCTGTCTATTAGGTGACTAGTATGATTTTTCATGATAAAGATAATTAAATTGAATAATTAAATTGAATGAATATTGTGTGATTCACATGTGGTTAAAAAATTTATTTATGTCACTGATGTATTTTCCTACTATATATTTATTATATGATTAATAATTATAGTAATGGATTTATTTTATAACCCCTTTTGAATGGTTAAATATTTAAATCAATTAAATTAAAATATTAAGTTGAATAGGTAATTTTTATGGTTTCCTTGATGTGTAATGCTTGGTGGCCTTGATTTGTGTGTGTTGGGGTCCATGGTTATGTGGAGATTAATGTGCTTGGTTTTTTTTCTTCTTGGTGGTCATGGTTATGATGAAATGATTTAATGTGTTTGTGGCTTGATAGAGATTGATTAGAAATGAAATAATATTTACATATATAAATGTGTCTATGGAAAAAATTCATTACATAGAATTTAAACTAATAACTAGATAAAATATCTTTGTGGTTGATCAATAAATTAAAAATATAAAATGAAAGGTGGGTTATAGTCCTTATATGATTCTTGTGTGTTTTTTTATCTGTATTACATGTGGTTCATGGTGGTGCAATATCAGAAGTTTCTTGGTGTTGGTTGTGGTAGTGTTGCTTGTGTGATCCCATAGGAGTGTGCATGTTTGAGACTACTATATACTAGTATTTTTTGTGACTTTTTATAAACCCCACCCAATTCATATAACCCGACTGATAGCCAAATACATCGAGGGTTTTTCCCCATCATTTATTTTGGGGAGGCTAAGGATGGATCACTACCTCCTCTCCCACAGTACCCCTTCAGTAGTATCATCTAGTGATATTAGTGGTGGATGATGAGATATGTGGTGGGTGAAGGATCATGTGTGGTAATAATATAGCATGAGGTTGATGTCCTACTAATTCAGGATACCCTACTCTAGGGTTACATGATATTAGATTTGCAGTTTGTATAGAAATAGGTGATATGCAGTTGGTTATATGATATGTGATATATGGTCAGTGCCATTGTTGGTGGATATGGAAGGGGTGTGAGAAAAGGATTTCTTCTCATTGAAAGAAAGTTTAAAATCAAAAATGAAGTTGTTATCTAGTTCTTATGACTATATTCCTCTAATTATTATATTATTATTCTTATATTTTTTATTCGGTGAGTGAGGCTTGGTGATTTTAAGATAGTAGTTCACCTATGTTGTTTTTGGTTTGTTCTATTGTTTGTTAATTGAGAAATTAGTGTGCTCTTTTCCCTATTTTCACAAGAGACCATGGGAATGATCTTATCGAGTATACATGTTTTGATCACCCTAAATATATATAAACTGATTTTATGGTTTTTATGAGAGCCTTATTTATTGATCTTGACAGTACTAGATAAGTGATTGGATTTTGGGTTTGTTTCCATGTCATTTTCTTTTGAGAATGAGTTTATTTTTGGAATTTCTATATCTATTTTATATTCAGTCATATGGTATATCAATTATATTAGATTTTGGTTTCACTTATACTTTTTGATGATTTTTTTTGTGCCTATTCATCTCATCTCTCATTATTTTTTAGTATAGTGAGGGTAATTCCTACCATTTGTGTGTTTTATACCCTCCTTGATTGTTTCCAACTCTAGGACCACTTGGAGTGAGACTCGAGGGGTCAATACTCTTCACTTCAGACCCAATCACGATGTTGGTGGAATGGTGGGGGTTTTGTGACACCTCATACAATCACAAATTTAGTTTTACCTTATTGTTTTCTTTTAAAATGATAAAAACTATTTTTTTGATAATAGACATACTCTTCCATCCCAAAAAATAAATACACAATATCATTAATTTTATTTTATATAATAATATAATCTTATAATTTTTTAACCTATTCATGTAACCAATATCCTTGTTATTTTGGGTTTTTAAGAATCATATTAATTGATCCAACAAAAATATTTTTCTTATAAAAATTATCTGTATTAGTTGGTTAATAGATCTCATTATATTTTTTTAATATGCTATATTATAGTGTATATATATATATGATTAATGATCATAGAATGATATTGGATAAATTTAACATTTTTTATGTACAAGTATTAATAATATTATTATCTCTATTATATCAATTAATATGTTCTTGAATTTTTTTATAACTTTATTAGATCATATAATGTTTACCATAATAGATTAGTGATAAATATTATTTCAAAATTAGTCACTTATAAGGTTTTAATATTATTTTTTCTCTTATTTATTACATTTTTCAACTACTCCATAATAATACATTCACTCATTCTTAATAAAAAATGGTAAATAAATTTTATTATTTGGAGAAGGGATTTCATAATAACAATAAGTTGAAATAGAACAAGCATATGAGATATAAAATTCTCAATATATATCTCTCCATGTGACTCAATGTTTCATTTTTTTATATGAAATTTTTGATTGTGAAATAAAAAAGAAAAAAATAAATATATATTAAAGATATAAAAATTGAAATATATGTCAAAAAATATTATAAAAAATTATAGTACATTATTATCTTAAAAAGAATATAAAATTAATGTCAGAAAAAAAATTATAATTTCTCATTTCGAAATATTCTTGTGACTCTTATTTTTTAATATAATTAGTGGAATCTCTCCCTTTGTTATATAAACTACAGATTTTAATGTAATTTATAAAACTTATTGTCAAAATTTGTAATTCATACATTACCAAGTGAATGCAAATTAATACATCATTAATATATTTATCTATTTTGGTAACCTTTTTTTGAAATGATACAACAATAAAATTATGTTTTTTTAATAAATTTATATAATTAAAAAATTATAAGTAAACTAAGAAAAAATAAAATTGAAAACATATAATTCTTTTTAAATGAACGAATGCTTTAGAAAATAACAAAATGAAAAAAATATATTTTGAAAAATATTTTGATTATGTAATAATGATGAAAAAAATAATTTCCAAGTATATATTATTATTTAGTGAATGGTTCATATTTTAGACCAACTCTAAAATCAGTTTTTACATTATAAATTAAACTTTTATATAAAATTAAATAGATAGGTTTTAGATAAATAAAATATATTTTATAAATATAAAATATTTCCAAAATTTGGAACATGATAAATGATAAGAAAATGAAACATTTAATCAAAAATTATTACAAAATAAAATGATAAATTTATAAAATTTTATTGTTAAATTTGATGAAAATGATTAATTTAGAGTTCATTCCTACTACTGTACGAGTATTTTCAATTTTCATATATAGTAAAAATAAATGCTGAATATTGATCGAAAATACATTCCAATATGACATTGAATGGATTTATAACTAAATTAATAAGCCTAAACATAATTTTTAAAAAATAACTTGGAGTAAAAATACTACATAAAATAGGAATATTATAATAAAAATTTAGCATGATTTTATGGAAATATTTTTGGGGTAAAAAGAAGAATATAAAGATAATTATAAGGTTTGATCAATATAATCCAAAAATACAGTCATTTTATGGATAACTATCACAAAACCTTTTCTTATTATAATAAATAGAATAGAGAAGAAGTTTTTATTCCTAATAAAGTTGGTGAAAATTAATTGAAACATTAATTTCAAAAAGCATACTTTTGTTGGGAATGTTTTGTTCTTTTTTTATGTGTTATGTTTTCAATATTACAATTCCTTACTATATTTTATGTTACTGAAAATTTATAGAAATATAATTCACTAGATCGTTGTATTTTGACTATATATTGTGTTGTATTCTTTTTAATTTCATAAATCTTGTTTCATATGTAGTATAATAATTCTATCTAATTTTTATTCAACTCTGTTGATGTCGAATTTTGTCCCCAAGTGTTCTCACTTTTTTTCTGAACATGTTGAGTGATTTTGGTTTTTATAAAGATTTTCAGTTTATTGTTTTCATTAGTTATTATATGATAACATAACTTATATAGCTATTATATTCATGAAATTTTTTTTATTTAAATTAAATTTATTTACATTTAAATAAAGTAATAGGAAATCTGAAATCATTGATTGAGTGATCTAAGAATTTAACAAAGTCTCTATAATATTTCTTGAATTATAGAATTCTTATTCTATAATATATTAAAGTTTTTTGATAACTATACATAGATAAATCATAACCATCGAATTTTTTTTATGAAAATATAATAAATTAATTTAATTTATTAAAAACAAATTAAGTATGAAATTATAAATTATATACTCCAAAAATTAGCATATGTTCTATAAGTATTTTAGTTATTTTTTCTAAAATTCTCAATATACAGTTTCACTATATTTTGAAGATATCTCACTACTAGAAATCCTGGTTTTCCTAACGGTTGTATACCAACGGTTCAAAAGAACCATTGGTATAAATGATCTTTACCAATAGTTTACATTAACCGTTGGTATTGATCTATAAAAATTAATTTTTTCCAAAGGTTTCATCAAACCGTTGGGAAAGACGGGAAGAAAATTATTTTTCCCAATGGTTTCATGAAACCATGGGAAAAAATAAGGAAAAAATCAGTTTTCCCAACGGTTTCAATAAACAGTTGGGAAAACCTTATCATTCCCAATGGTTTTTAAAAACCGTTGGGAAAGATTTCCCCCAAATACAGACCAGTTGAACCCCCACCCAGCCCGATTGCAGACCGATTATAGACACAGAACTCCAGAATTATTCTTGGTCGCGACACTCTTTCCACCCAAGATCCATCTTCAATCAAACAAAATCTTATTTCATACTTCAAATTAGTAAGTGTTACCTTAGTTTTAGAGTTATTTATCTATTTTTTTGGTGTTTGATGTTTTTATTTAGGCTAAATTAGGGTTTCTGTCTACGGAACCCTTGGATTTGTTTTATGTTTTTTATTCTATACTTCATACATGGTGAAGGGTTTTTTTAGTGGGTAGATATGGTACCTTTGGTGGTATTTATTTTATTTTAAATTTGGATTTTTATTTTGATGAATTTATGTTTCAATTTGAGGTGGGGGAGGTTGTGCAGATGGGGGGGGGATGTCGAGGGCTATCCAATTGGGGTGGTAGAGGGGCTATCTAGTTAGGGTGGGGAGGGGCTGGGTTGTCTAAATGGGGTGGGGGTAGGTCTGTTTGGGGTGGGGGAGGGGCTGTCTAGGTAGGGTGGGGGATGGGGCTGTCTAGGTAGGGTGGGGGAGGGGGCTGGGTTGTCTAAATGGGGTGGGGGTATGGCTGTTTGGGGTGGGGGAGGGGCTATCTAGGTAGGGTGGGGGAGGGGGCTGGGTTGTCCAAATGGGGTGGGGGTAGGGATGATTGGGGTGGTGGAGGGGCTGTTTAGGTAGGGTTGGGGAGGGGGCTGGGTTGTCCAAATGGGGTGGGGGTAGGGGTGTTTGGGGTGGGGGAGGGGCTGTCAAGGTAGGGTGGGGGAGGGGGCTGGGTTGTCCAAATGGGGTGGGGGTAGGGGTGTTTGGGGTGGGGGAGGGGCTGTCTAGGTAGGGTGGGGGAGGGGTTGTCTATGTAGGGTGGGGGAGGGGGCTGGGTTGTCCAAATGGGGTGGGGGTAGGGCTGTTTGGGGTGGGGGAGGGGATGTCTAGGTAGGGTGGGGGAGGGGTCTGTCTACGTAGGGTGGGGGAGGGGGCTGGGTTGTCCAAATGGGGTGGGGGTAGGGATGTTTGTGGTGGGGGAGGGTGTTTAGGTTGGGTGGGGGAGGGTGTTCAGGCAGGTTTTTCCAAGTGGGGTGGGGAGGGTGTGCAGGTGGGGTGGTGGAGGGGCTGTCTTGGTAGGGTGGGGGGATGGGTTGTCCAAGTGGGGTGATGGTAGTGCTGTCCAGGTGGGGTGGGGGTGGCTGGGTTTTCCAAGTGGGTTTTGGGGGGTTGGGGTGTCCAGGTATGGTGGGGGGGTCTGGGTTTTCCAAGTGGGGTGGGGGTAGAGATGTCCACGTGGGGTGGGGGTGTTGGGTTGTCCAAGTGGGTTGGGGGTAGGGCTGTCCAAGTGGGGTGGGTGGGGTGGGGGTAGGGCTATCCAAGTGGAGTGGAAACCCTAGATTTAATGTTTTAATTGAAGATTTGGTTTGTTTTATTAGGTATTAGGTGTATGAGGCATTCCCATTCCTATTATGGGTGTTTTTAATCAAAAGTTATGATGTTGGAACCATTTATGATGTTGTTGTCTCTATTTAATCTCATTTCCCCCAACTTAACATTAAATTCTATATCACATTTGGTTTCTGTTTTTTTAATTACCAGTTAAGTTATTTGTGGTCGATGATTGTCTCATGTTAATTGTTTTCAATGGTTTGGTGTGAAAATTGGGCATTTAATGTGACTTTTCTAAATGGGGGTGCCTTGAGAATACTCCAAATATTTGTTAAAAATGATCAAAGGGATTTTATTATTTAAAATGTATTTTGAAAGATATTTTCTATTAAAGTTCAATTCTATTGAATTGGTTTTGACAAAATGACTTATATAAATTCTTTTTAAAGAATGGGTAGAAGTTGGATGTATGAAACCGATCAGATCTCAAGCAATTTTCAAAACAATTTGGAGATCATTATAGATTTTTCATTTCAAAATGCTTCAGATAGTGGTCGCATACCATGCCCATGTTCAAATTGTGTTGGTAGTCCTTGGTTGAGCCATGAAGAAGTAATCTACCACATAACCAAAAATGGTTTTCAAGCAAACTACTCTGTGTGGTATCACAATGGGAAGAAAATGAAATCTCAAATTGGTGATGATCCAAATGAAAGGACTAGAATACATGAATTTGTTAGATGATCAGTTTCCATTTATTCATCATCCTAAAAAAGAAAGGATTTTGACTCAAGAAGACTTTGATATGAGGACAGCTGATGTATCTAGTGAAAATGATGATATTGATAGGGTGAAAAAATTGAATGATGCTTCCACGACTCCAGTATATCAACAATGCGATAAAATGAAAAAGCCGGAATTTTTAATCCGATTGTTTCATGGGAAAAATATGTATGGGATTTCTAATACAGAAATCGATTACATTCTTACCCTCTTGAAGGATTTACTTCTAGATGATGCAGATATTCCCTCAAACCACTATATGGAATGGAAGTTAGTTGAGGAACTTGGATTTTCAAGAAACAAAATTCATGCTTTCCCGAAATATTTCAGTTTATTCTGAGAGGAAAAACCGCTGAATGAAATGATTGTATAAAATGTGGCACATCCCATTGGAAGTCAAAATATGATGGAACACCATCCCGTGTTCCACAGAAAGTAATGTGGCACTTCCCATTTATCCCCAGACTCTATAATCTTTTTATATCTGATGACATATCAATAAAAATGAGATGGCATGATACCGAGAGAAAAAATACTAATGATGAGTTGGTTCATCCTACAGATGGATTTTCATGTACGATATTTGATGCTCGACATCCTGATTTTGCAATTGACGTGCATAATGTGTGGCTGGGCCTTTCATGAGATGGTTTTAATCTGTTTGGGAAGATTCTTACTTCGCACAGCCCATGGCCAGTTTTTATACACATTTATAATCTTCCCCCATGGTTGTGTATGAAAAAACCTTTCACTTTCATGAGTATACTCATATCTGGTCCTTTTGATCCCGACATTGATATTGATGTATACATGCAACCTTTAATAAAAGAGTTGAAACTACTTTGGGATGTGGGTGTGCGCACATACGATGGATGTTCGAAAGACATATTTCAGATGCGTGATGCTCTTATGTGGACGATCAATGATTTTCCAGGTTATGCAATGATGTCTGGATGGAGCACGAAGGGAAAACATTCATGTCCAGTTTGTATGAAGAATACACGATCCAGAAGACTGAAACATCGCTGTAGTTTCAGTTTTATGGGACATTGACGATTCTTGCCAAAGTATCATCCATATAGAATAAATCGTCGAATATTTGATAATACCATAGAGACTGATGATCCACCTCAGCGTATGTATGGAACTGATGTGCTTAATGAATTGAAAGATTTCAGTTTTTCATTCGGGAAGGGTCAAATGAAATCTGGAAAGAGAAATAATATTTCCACTGAAACCTGTTACAATTGGAGGAAGAGGAGTATCTTTTTTGATTTGCCTTATTGGTCAACCAATTTGTTACATTATTGCTTAGACGTAATGCATATTGCAAATAATATATGTGAAATGTTACTTTCAGTTCTTCTAAATGTCAAGGGGAAGACAAAATATGATTTACGATCTCGGTGTGACTTCATTATGTATATCTTACATATATATATGTTAAACTATTCATAATTTTTATCTACAGGGAACATCAAACAATGATAAATAGGAAGCATCATTCTTTATCTTTGAGAAGGAGAGATACTTTTCATAGTAATGAGTTTTCTACTTGGTTAAAATTGAAGGTAAAAATATTACTGTTTAAATTAATTATTTCAATATTTAATTAAGTTTAACAGTCATTTATATTGCAGGTATTGAGTTTGTCTGTTAACTCTGTCTCTGAGGAAATAAGAGCTTTGGCTTTTGGTCCTAATACTGTGGTTCGTGACTGTAAATCAATTGTTATCAATGGGTACAAATTTATTCTCACTGAATGAGAAAAGAACATGAGAACACAACATGATGGTGTTATGGTTACTGCCACAACAGATTGTTATGCGAGTGCATCAGATAGTAGACTGCGATTTGAAAATGTGGGTTATTATGGAGTCGTTGAGAAAATAATAATATTGGATTATTACTCTCATGGACGAGTCACAATGATTAAATTCAATTGGTTTGATTCAATGATGATACATGTCACATTTATTTATGATTGTGGATTTCGAGTAATTAATATGACTCGCACTCTTTCTACCGAAGAACCATATGTGTTGGCATCAATGGCTAAACAAGTATTTTATGTCAAAGACCAACTTCGACCTGAATTTGGTTTCATAGTTGAAGTAATTCCAAGAAATATTTTTGATGATGGTGATAATGGAATTGACACTGTCCCTATTTCCATTGGAACCATTCTATTTATTTCTTTTTATGACTCCAATAGCTCAATTGTCAGAGTTGATTGTGAACCTGAAGTTGTGGTCGAAAATATATAGAATCATTCATCCATGTTCTCAATTCATTCGGTTTACCTCGAGTTGGGTTGTTAAGGTTGGTAATATTCAAATTGATTTAGTATTGATCACAAATAAGTTTTAGCTGACTTGATCATTATGTGTATTTTCAATGTTTATTGGTTGCTATTTTATTTCAATTGCATTTTCTAATTTGGAATTAAATTGTATTGAAACCTAGTCATACAATATTTATTACTTTGTGAACATTATAACTTGTATGATTTATTAAATTCATTCAAGCTATTCTAAAACAATTGATAGCTAAATTACCAATGAATCCCACTATTTCCTCATATATTTAGTTTTTTGGTTTACACATTAGTTTCCTTTTTCTAATTAATTTCATATTTGTTTTCAAAAGCAGGAAATGCAGACAATTGAAGAGAGACGAAGGAAAAAAATGATGGAGAATAATCATCGGATGATAGAGATGGGAATTCCACCATTAGTGCCAATAGTGAGTGCATTATTTCAAATATATATATATTTAATGAATATATAATTTCATGTGATTAATTTTTTTTAAACATTTTTGTAGGATCCACCTATGCGTCGACAGTTATTCGATGAGGAGCCTAGTACTATTCCTAGTACTCAGGTCGATGGAATGAGGAGGGTTCGTACTAGAGGTGGATGATCAGCTGTGCGTGCCCAACTAGACCCTGCCCCTCCTACTGACATGTCATCCTTCCCACATTCTGATCCCAGTGTGTCGTTAGGGACACATGGGATATTTAGGCCTCCCATGTTTTCGCTACCTTCTGCATCTTCTGCCCCATCATTTTCACATCCCATGATGATTCCCACTCCCCAGTCAGAATCTGGTCATACTGCTGTCCCATATTCTTTTCCCTCTACTTTTGTCTCTCTGAGCTTCTATATTCCATCGTCTTCGACTCCTATTCCACCACAGGGTGTTCCATCAATTTCTGTGGATCTGGCGGCGCCCAGCGATCAGACTGGCATTGGTATATTTATAAAACCCTAAAAATATTTATAGCAATATTTATTTTCGTTATGACATATTTTGATAAAATATTTGTTTTTCCTTCATGACAAATACATCTACTGACAGGAGGCGGGGGTGGGGGCGTACACACATGCATTCGGTGTGGAACCGCCGCACACAGGTTATGGTGGATTACAATGAAGACAACCAAATGGTTGAGAAATCAGGGCATCAATGTCGGAGTTTTTTGGCGACACTTGACAAATACTCCGACATCATTCCCGTCAGCCCGCTTTCGTGGAGACATTTGCCACATGAGGTCAAGGATAGAGCTTGGGCAGAGATATGGGTAAAAAATATGTTTTATTTAATGCCATGAATTATTTTTTTATTTATATGAATTAATATTTTGATTTCATCTTCGATTTAATTTTCCCGATGGTGAGGGTTCTCGAGTGGAACGTCTAAAGGATTTAGGCGAGCTTTAGAGAGCCTATAATCATGAGTTGTATATTGGATAGCATGCTAGAGTTGGCACTGAATTAGAGGAAGTACTAGTCATGGATGATTGTCCTATAGAGCACTATCGCCATATGATTACTCATTGGATGAGTACCCAGTTTAAGGTATGAATTACATTTGAGGTATTTAAATAATAAATTTCATGTTTTGAATTAATATTATCCTTTGAATTATCAAATTTTATTTAGGAATCATCTGGAAAAAATAAAAAAAACATTGATGCAAAAAAATACCTCCACACATTAGGATGTACGATGATGTCGGATCATGAGAGGAAGCAGGTATGACAATTTTTTATAAGTTTTCTTTGCGAAATACATTTTTTTTTGTTTTCTCAATTATTTAATCGTTTGATAAAGTTTTCATATAACATTATTTGTCAATGTCATTTTAGAGGCAAATACAGAATATTGAAGGACGTGTGCCTCGAGCAAAACTGTTTTTCTCGAGTAGACGGAAAAAGGATGGAAGTGCCGTCAACGAAGCGACTCAGCAAAAGATTGTAAGTTTTAATC
The DNA here is from genome assembly GCA_963277665.1 of Viscum album. Taxonomy (NCBI): domain Eukaryota; kingdom Viridiplantae; phylum Streptophyta; class Magnoliopsida; order Santalales; family Viscaceae; genus Viscum; species Viscum album. The sequence continues at coordinate 281,186,442 of OY728153.1, read as the reverse complement.
TATTTATTTTATATTTTAATATCTATTTTGTACATTAATAATATATTTATATTTTTAATAGGTCGCTTTAGATGCCCTCGATGCCCAATAACCATACAATTTTGGGCCAACAGATCACTTACATTAGGTGTTGGGAGAGGAGCGTCCGGGCAGAGTATGTTGCCAACCTAGGATAGACCCGACGAGGTATTGGCCCTCCTCAAGTACAAGCTGTAGTGCCACCGAGCTGCAGCAAGTTAGGGAACAGGTAGAACAAGCTGAGAAAAGGGCCACAGAGAAAGCAGAACAGTCTGCTAGGGCAAACAGTGCGTTTATGAAATTTATTGATGTTCTACGTCAAACACTTCCAGCAGAGGCCAGCCCATCTTTTGATGAGTATATGTCGTCGATACGTTCTATATATGGTGCACCAGGTTGTAGTTCTAGTGTTGGTCAGGATGATTTCCATCTTGACGATGATGATGGCGAGGAGTCTGATGTGGAAGAGGAGGGAGGGAAGAAGGGTGAAGTGGGCGGTGAGGGAGAGGAGGAGGGCGAGGGCGAGGAGGAGGGCACTGAGGAGGGTGAGGATGATGATGGGGACGAGGACGAGGGTGATGATGACGGTGATGATGGTGATGGTGATGTGGGACAAGTTGATCCTTTACATTTTTTATTTATATTACTGAGATTTGATGTTAAATCTATTCTAGTTGTTGGTATTATCTAGACCTGTAGTATAGTATTGGAGTTGAGTTATTTTTATATATTTCCTGTTTCCATGGATGTTGATGTCTTTTAGTGGTTGTGTGTTTGTGAACCCCCCCCCCCCCCCTCCTTCTTGGACCCTGGACAACCCCCCACCATCCTCCTTGGAACCCGGACACCCCCCCCCCCGGACAGCCCCCCCCCACCCTCCTCCTTGGACCCCAGACAACCCCCCGAACACCCCCCGGATAGCCCCCACACAACCCCCCCATCCTCTTCCTTGGTCCCCGGACAGCCCCCCGGAAACCCACCGGATAGCCCCCCAGACAGCCCCCAACCCTCCTTGATTTCATTTACTACTTGAAAATCTATAATATATATTTTATTTATTTTCATCATGATAATAAATGTAAATCGCATTTACACATCTAATAAATATCATAGATTCTTGGTCTGTTATAAAAGAGATGTATTCATTGGGAATGACATTGTTAGATCTGAAATGTTTCATAGCATGATAAACTAGAATCTAATCCACACTAAGATTGATATAAAAATATTCTATATGAATGTCCACAAGATTTTATGTAAATACCATTCCACTAATAGACACATGAGGATTCTCATAAAATGGACAACATTTTAAGTACATACGGAAAACTGACCAAACGCATTCGGTTTCCGTTGAAACTTTAGGAGAACGATCCATGGGTCATATGTGACGTGTACGAATCAACCCCGCCTCAATTTGAGACGTGGTGTGGTCGGCACCACTCAAAGTGTCTGTCTTTTGTTTCAAAAGGACATCATTTTAACTGAAAAACATCAACTTCCATATGGAAAACCGAACAAACGCATTCGGATTGTGTCGATGCTTTAGAAAAACGATCCATGGGTCATATGTGATGTGTACAAGTCAACCCCACTTCAATCCGAGGATCGGTGTGGCCAACACCATTCAGTGTGTCTCTCTTTTGTTTAAAATGGACAGGATTATGAGTGAAAAGAACAACGGACATACGGAAAACCGACCAAAAACATTCAAAATGAGTTCATGCTTTAGGAAAACGATCAATGGGTCATATGGGACGTGTACGAGTCAACCCGAGCTCAATCCGAGCCACGGTGTGGCTGGGATCACTCTAAGTGGCTGCCTTTTGTTTAAAATGGACAAATTTTTAAGTACATACGGAAAACCGACCAAACGCATTATGTTTCCATTAAAACATTAGGAGACCGATCCATGGGTCATATATGACGTGTACGAATCAACCCCGCCTCAATCTAAGACACGGTGTGGCCGACACCACTCAAAGTGACTGTCTTTTGTTTCAAAAGGACGTCATTTTAATTGAAAAACATCAACTGGCATACGTAAAACCAACCAAACGCATTCATATTGTGTTGATACTTTATTAAAACAATCCACGGGTCATATGTGACGTGTATGAGTCAACCCTACCTCAATCTGAGGCTAGGTGTGGCCAACACCATTCAGAGTATCTCTCTTCTGTTTAAAATGGACAGGATTTTGGGTGAAAAGAACAACTGACATACGGAAAACTGACTAAACACATTCAAAATGTGTTGATTCTTTAGTAAAACGATCCATGGGTCATATGTGACGTGTAGGAGTCAACCTGGGCTCAATCCGAGGCACGGTGTGGCTGGGATCACTTCAAGTGGCTCCCTTTTGTTTAGAATGGACAACATTTTAAGTACATAAGGAAAACAGACCAAACACATTCAGTTTCCATTAAAACATTAGGAGAAAGATCCATGGGTCATATGTGACATGTACGAATCAACCCCACATCAATCTGAGATGTGGTGTGGCCGGCACAACTCAAATTATATGCCTTTTGTTTCAAAAGGACGTCATTTTAATTGAAAAACATCAACTGGCATATGGAAAACCGACCAAACGCATTTGGATTGTGTCGATAATTTAGAACAACGATCCACAGGTCATATGTGACGTGTACGAGTCAACCCCGCCTCAATCCGAGGTACGGTGTGGACGACACCATTCAGAGTGTCTCTCTTTTGTTTAAAATGGACAGGATTATCAGTGAAAAGAACAACTGACATATAGAAAACTGACCAAACGCATTCGAAATGTGTTGATGCTTTATGAAAATGATCCATGGGTCATATGTGACATGTAAGAGTCAACATGGGCTCAATTTGAGGCACGGTGTGGCCGCGATCACTCTAAGTGTCTCCCTTTTGTTTAAAATGGACAACATTTTAAGTACATACGGAAAACAGACCAAACACATTCGGTTTCCGTTGAAACTTTCGGAGAAAGATCAATGGTTCATATGTGACATGTAAGAATCAACCTTGCCTCAATATGAGACGTGGTGTGGCCGACACCAATCAATTTTTTTGTCTTTTGTTTCAAAAGGACATCATTTTAATTGAAAAACATCAACTGGCATACAGAAAACTGACCAAACACATTCGGATTGTGTCGATAATTTTGAAAAAACATCCATGGGTCATATGTGACGTGTACGAGTCAACCCTGCCTCAATCTGAGGTACGGTGTGGCCAACACCATTCAGAGTGTCTCTCTTTTTTTTAAAAGGACAGGATTATGAGTGAAAAGAACAAGTGACATACATAAAACCGAACAAACACATTAGAAATGTGTTGATGCTTTATGAAAACGATCCATGGGTCATATGTGACGTGTACAAGTCAACCCAGGCTCAATCCAAGGCACGGTGTGGCCGGGATCACTCTAAGTGGCTCCCTTTTGTATAAAATGGACAAAATTTTATGTACATATAGAAAACCGAACAAACGCATTTGGTTTCTGTTGAAACTTTAGGAGAAAGATCAATGGGTCATATGTGACGTGTACGAATCAACCCCGCCTCAATCTGAGATGCGGTGTGTCCAGAACCACTCGAAGTTTTTGTCTTTTATTTCAAAAGGATGTCATTTTAATTGAAAAACATCAACTGGAATACGGAAAACTGACCAAACACATTCGGATTGTGTCGATACTTTAGCAAAACAATCCACGGGGCATATGTGATGTTTACGAGTCAACCCTGCCTCAATCTGAGGCGTGGTGTGGCCGACACCATTCAGAGTGTCTCTCTTTTGTTTAGAATGGAGAGGATTATCAGTGAAAAGAACAACTGACATACGGAGAATTGACCAAATGCATTCGAAATGTGTTGATGATTTAGGACAATGATACATGGGTCATGTGTGACGTTTACAAGTCAACTCGGGCTCAATCCGAGGCACGGTGTGACCGGGATCACTCTAAGTGTCTCCCTTTTGTTTAAAATGGAAAACATTTTAAGTACATATGGAAAACCGACAAAACGCATTTAGTTTCCATTGAAACTTTAGGAGAAAGATCCATGGGTCATATGTGACGTGTACGAATCAACCCCACCTCAATCTGAGACACGGTGTGGCCGACACCACTCAAAGTGTCTGTCTTTTGTTTCAAAATGAAGTCATTTTAATTGAAAAACATCAACTGACATACGTAAAACCGACCAAACACATTTGGATTGTGTTGATACTTTAGCACAATGATCCACGGGTCATATGTGATGTGTACGAGTTAACCCCACCTCAATCTGAGGCGCAGTGTTGATGGTATCACTCCAGGTGTACGTATTTTGTTTAAAATGGACATCATTTCAGGTAAAAATGTATGGTATACGAAAAACCGATCAAAATATGAATTGAATTCCAGATTCCAAATATAATTATCATCTAAATTTTAAATTTAATTTTAAATGAATTATGTATTTTTATAATTACATTATGAATTCTAATTTAATTATGGATGTGTATAGTTCCAGGATGCATTATATGTTAAATGTGTATGAATTTGTTCTCTATATGTATGTGTTAGTTGGTTATTGCAGGTACAATAATTGTATATGTATTTGTTAGTTTTTTGCAGGTACAATAATTGGATTGAAAATGAGAGGAATGCACAAAATGAGACCACCTGGTGGGAAAATTGCAGACCTGCTGTCCAAATTGAAAACTATTGTGCAATTTGCAAAGCATAGGTTATGCCAATGGTTTCAAACCATTGGCATAGCATCTCTGGGCTTTTTTTACCAACGGTTCATAGAACCATTGTTAAAAAACTTTTCTCAACAGTTACAAACCATTGGGAAAGAGGAAGACAACCTGGGCTTACCCAATGGTTCCATACTATTGGGATATGTTAATTTTTCCCCACCATATCCCAACGGTGAACTGTAAACCGTTGGGAAAAGCTTTCCCAACGGCTTACTTCCCTACGGTTTTCAGAACCATTGGTATAACATATACCAAAGGTTCTGCAGCCTTTCCCAATGAATTAGAACCGTTGGGAAAGACTGTATCTCTAGTAGTGGATCTCTTGATACAAAAGTCAGATTAAAATATTTTATAATCTTTTGGGAATATATATAGTTTATATACATTTAGGTTAACTAAGACAAATAATTTATATGTTTATTGGGTCTAAAAAATATCCAAATGTTTTTTGTCAAGTTACTTCATGATGGATTTGAAGTTACCATATAATGGGTTTCATGTTACCACATGGTGTTTTACAAGTTACCTCATGGGTCTTGAAGTGACCATGTGGACCATAAACTCTCCTCATCCAACTTACCACTTGTGTTTAAAGTGATTGTACGACTTAATTAATCTTCGCACATGATATCCAGAAGCTGGCACATGTGTAATCCCTGCCTACCATGAATTAGTCTCTCTCTATATAGTAACATTCTTATAGAAATCTTACTAATCAAGAATGAGTTGAAATGATTTTTTAATATGTTCTAAACCCACTACATCTTGTCCACAACATAAAATAATTCCTTCAATTTAAATAGTTACCACACCTTCCCTTCACCTCTCAAGCATATATTTCACTATTTATAGACAAGGTACAATGTTGATGGATATGAGACTCCTGTACTTACATTGAAAACCAAATGAACATGCATTGGTTGAAGATATGTTGTAGAATCATGGTCACTAAATCAACCACAAGAAATTGATCACATGATGATATATTAAGTGAACACACTCTATTAACATGGTTATTATATAAAATACATATTATACTAAGTGACTACAAGATATAAGAAGCGACCACACATTATAGTAACTGACAGTATGTTATAATCTTCACATAGTCAGTATATCAACCACTTTACTACTTTTAGTGACCACACGTTATAATGACATGGTACGTTAACAAACCGTAAGGCATATACCTCACGGTCATTTGGAACTCATGGTCAATTTGATACATTATTTAGTTTTTTAAAATATGAATTTTTTTAGCATGATCTATTATTATTTATTTTTTATAATTATATTAACATTATAATTATTTAAATCATTTCATTTATTTTATTTAATATAAAAATTCATAAATATGATATTTAATTTATGTGATGTATTTAAAAAATTATTTTAATGAGTTTTAAAATATGATTTAATTTATTATTAATTTATGAATATACATATCAAAATAGATTTTAAATATTTTATTTTTTATTTTTTTCGTTTCATTTCTTCTTTTTATTCATTTCTAAATTAATATTTAGTGATGAACATATTAATCAATCTAATTTTGTGTTATTTAGTGCTATATAATTAAATTCTGAATAATTACACATTGTATTAAATTAGAAAGTATTTTTGAAATGTTAATTCCATAGTCAAACTATTTTAAAATATTCATTGAATTTCATTGGCCTATTTTTATAAAGTAAAATTTAAATATTTAACAGGTAATTAAAATTAATTCGAATAAGTATTTACATTTTAAATTCAAATTATTTTTGTGACAATTTTTTAGGGATGAAAATTCTAACTTCATGGTTACTAATATTGTTTGTTTTAAATTACTTTACATAGTTAAAGAGTTTCAAATTATTTTTTTCTAAAAATATTTAAAGGACTTAGAATACATTAAAAAGATAGAAGAATTTTGAGAACATGAAATTTTTGAGACCCAAATATTTAATAAAAACATTTAATTTCTATAAAACTGTGTTTTTTATTATCAATTTTTCGTCTATTGGAATGTCTATCAAACATTGAATGAAAATTTCTACAATTTCTGCAACTGACATGATGGTATGATCAAATAAATTTCCTAAGAACCACTACCTTGGATTTCTTTGTTTATTCTCTACTATTATCCAAGTTTCTTGTGATTGTAAGAGTACTTACCAACTGTCACATGTGATCACACTTTATGTTTATTATTTTCTTTCTTTCCTCCGGTTGTAACTCTCCAAATATAATTCAAAGACTGTTCATGTTTTGAATCCTAGATTCTATTGTTAGGACAGTTTGGGATCTCACTCCCATTGTATAATATAAATTTTTTAATTGGGTTGTGAATCCCCATACAAAATTCATGTGTCTATGTTATACATGAAAGAGAAAAATTAGGTTGTACATGAGTTATAATTCTCCTTCAAAAATATGTGTAGTGCTCAATGTATCTCTCATAGTTTATTGACTATGTCTAATTTGGTCTGAACCATTATAAAAATTCCTCATTTTCTCTATTTTATTTTTCTACTTCACATTAACCCTTTTAATTAAATTTGATAATAATTTTATATGGTTAAAATTTCTAATTTGGTCTACTCTCCCATCTCTATTACATTTTCCATCACCTTTCCAACCTAATAATTGATATCAAAGGGTAACACTATTAGGAATCATTATTTTATATCTATTATTAATTCATTGATACAAATAGTTTTTTTCAAAGGTTCTATAATATTAATGGTAGTATTTGAATTTATTATTTCATATATTATTATCTTAACCATTCCATAGACCTCATAAACTAAGGGAACAATATTATTTATAAAAGGAATTATTGTAAATGATTCATGGATTCTTTAAAATTCACCTCGCTTATTTTGAAATTATTATATTTACTATAAATCAATAATGGATGCATACTTAAACTATTTAAGCATAAAATACTGGTCGATAATGGTAAAACCATATTAATTCGCAGAATATGGCCCTAATAACACTATAGAAAACGATGCTATAAAAATATTTGAATTAAAAATTATTTTTTATTAAAAAAAATTGGTTATTCTTGTGTCTACATGTAATATACATCATGAGATCTTGAAGATTTTACATGTTACAAACCCTAGCTCAGGAAATATAATTAGAGACAAACATGGAATACTTTGAGTGGAGTACCATGATTTCAAGATGAGTGTAGATGAATATGTTAATAAAATGAACAACTAGTTCACAAAAATTAGGATAGGAATAAATTCCATTGGGGAAATGTTTTAGAACCCCATACTTATTGAAAGATCCCTATGTTCTCTACCCCATAAATGGAATGAAATGAAATTTTTGTTCTATGAATGTTTGAATTTTAAATACTAGACATTAGATAAATATATCGAATCCCATCTTAAATATTAATATGAATTAAATAATATCATGGAATAAAAGAGAGATAAAAAAGTATAATAAATAATTGAACTTTAATTGTCAAGTTGGATGGAGTTTCAACCAATAATATAATTTATGTAATGAATCTATAAGTGAGAAATAATTATCCAAATGAAGCTTGATAAAAATAAATAAAAATTATGATAATGACACTAATAATATAAAAAACTTGTGGTACATTCTCAGTGTCTATTCCTGGTAGATTATCAGTGTATTAACAAATTTCATCTCTTAAAGAAAATACGATAGAGGCTCTACCAGTTTTGCAGATAACTCTAATGTAAGTGTTAAGGGATTTGGTGAAGTAAAAAATTTATAATTTTGTTTTAATTAATAATTTTTTATATATTAAACATTTGAAACATATATTTTTTATTATTTTAATATTATAAAATGATGGAATGTGGGTTAAATTTTAAGATAATAAATGTTATTTTTTTTAAAAAATTATTTTATGCCAATAGAAATGATAATATTAAGTCTATGAATTTTTCTGATCTATCTAATCAAATGTTCAAGTGTCTCAATGTTATTGAAAAAAAATTTATGTTCGTAGCCATTTAATGATTCGACATTATCATATTTGAATGATACCAAAATTAGTCGAGCATAGACATGTTCATGATTTACCCAAGTTAATGGTAAGAATTTGTTTTGTGAATCAGGTTTAAAAATTAATTATCACAAGGAATCCTTCAAATACATAAAAATTAATTCTACTTATACACCTCTTGAATTATTATACATAGATTTATTTGGTGAAATTAAAGTTGATAGATTATGTGGAAATAAATATGTTTTTTCATTATTGATGATTTCGTAAGATTGACATTGGTATATTTTATGTTCTATAATCATAAAAATTAGATAGATTTATTTATTTTTCAAGTTTAGTTTAAAATAAAAAAATGATTTTTTATAGGATATATTTAAAGTGAAAATAGAGGAGATTTTTTTAATATTTATAATTATTTATTTAATAAAATAATTCTCTCATAATTTTTATTCTCCAAGAACATTATAAAAAGGTGTTATAGAATGAAAAAACTATAATTATTCGTCATATTTGCAAACCTATGCATAATGAATAATGTGTTATTTGATATTATAGGGTTAAATCCATTTTTCATACTTCTCATATTTCAGATAGAAATATTTTTAAAAATATATTAAATAAAAATACTTATTAAATATGTAAAGAAAAAATCCTAATGGTGGTTCCTCTATTTTTTTTGTAATGTTTTTATCTTTAATTAGAAAAATAATTTAGAAAAGTTTTCAGTTAAAAGTGTTAAAGGTATTATTCTTGGTTATTCTTCTAACAGTAAATATTATAATAATTTTAACAAAAATAACATGACTCTTTAAGAATCTATTCATGTAATGTTTCATGAAGCATGTGATGTTTAGAAATCTATTTTGAAAATTTTTGAAACTGATTTCAAGGATTTCAATTTTAGTGGAAAACCTATAGATAATATTTATATTGAGTATAAATCACATGATTCTAAATTCTATCCAAGATCATGGATTATAAGTAAATATCATCCTTATGAAAATATGATTAGAAACTATTGGTTCTAATATAATAACTAGAAGACCTTCCTTAAAACGTTTTTCTAATTCTTATTCTGTTTTTGATTGTGTGACTAATGAACCATAAGAAGATTTCAATAATTCTAATTGGAATTTATCGTTAAAATATGAACATAATTAGTTTTATATAAATAGTGTTTGGATCTTAGTTAAATAACCTCTAGAAATGCATGTTATTGAAACTAAATGTATTTATAGGAATAAATTTGTTTTATCCTTTAAAATTGTTAATAATAAATCTATAATTGTTTATCAATGTTATTATAAAGAAGAATGTAAATATTTTGATGAATCTTTTACGCATTTCTCCCATATTAAATTTATTATAATTTTGTTAACTTTTTCTACTTCTCATGGTTTTGGGTTATTTCAAATGGTTGTGAAAAGTTTACTTCTAAATTATTTAATTTATAAAAAAATTATGTTTCTCAACCCCCAGGTTTTTAAAATAATAAATTTCTTAATCTTTTTTTAAGTAATCAAAATAATTATATGTTCTCAAAAAGACACCTCATGCTAGGAATGATAGAATAACTTTATCTTTAATGAAAAATGATTTTTCCAATGCTATAGTTGATCATAATTTTTTATTAGAAATATTTCTAATGATATTTTCATTGTTCAGATTAAATTTGATGTTATTGGTTTTTGATATCCAAAGGATTTTATTTGAAAATAATTTTCAAATATTATGGAAATTGATTTTGATGTGAGTCTTATTAGAGAATATATATTCTTTTATGGGATTATTATTTTCTAAATAAATAATATAATAATTTTTAATCAATACAAATATAATAAATTTTTTATAATGTGTTTTGGTATTAATATTTGTACACGTTTTAAAACCCTTATGAATATTAATTGTAAATTAGACTATAATATTTCTGTAAAATATTATGTTTTCAAATTATTTTTAGACAAGATTGATTTTTTTTTCATATTTAATTACTTCTAGACCTAATATAGTGTTTAGTGTTTCTTTGTGTTGTATATTTTAATCTAGTCCCTTGGAATATCACATAAATGATGAAAAACATATTAATAGACATGTTAATGAAACTACTAACTGTGGATTATTTTATTCCAAAAAAATCATCTAATTAGTTAGTTTGAATTATACTTTTGAGGATATCGACTTCACAAAAAAGGACATTAGTTTTCATCACAGTATTAGTAAGAAATTTGTGTCTTGGAAGTTATGAAGACAAAAAAAATGATTACTCACCAACTACTAAAAGTGAGTATATCACTGTTGCATCTTATTTCCCCGAATATTTATGTATTATACAAACTTTTTCTATTAATGATTTATTTTTGAAAATATTCCTATTTTTTTATAAGTCTACTTCTAATTCGATTTCATTGAAAACATTAATGAAATCAAGAACTAAGAATATATACAATCACTTTCATTTGTTTTGATATTATATTCATAAAACTGACATTATTCATTAGTTTTTTTCATTTAAAATAAATTGGAAGTTATTTTTACCAAATGATTTGATTTTTGAAAAATTGAGAAATCTAAATTTGAGAATAATATATTTTAAATATAGTTTGAAAATTTTATATTTATTTTTTCTTAACATACCATAATGTGCATTTATTAAGGGGTAGTTATTCTAATTATATATTTTTATGTTTCACTTTTGATTATGTATTTCTGAATAAGTTAGTTTTTATAAATTTTCAAAAAACAGAAACAATTTTAAAAAATATTGTTTTTAGTTTTTTTAATTTTTAAAAATGGGGATTTTAATGGGATTTTTTCTTTTTTTTAATATTTTATGTTTTGAATAATAAAATTCCTCATAATAGTTTTTATTACTCATAATTTTTGTAAATCTATTTTACTATCTCTGGGAAATTTAATTACATATTGATTTATAGTGCTTATGAATATCATAACTCTTATTTAATATGAAATATAAGAATTTTAACTAGTTTATATTAAACAAGGATAATTCATAATTCAGCCTCTACTTTTTCATACTTTATTTCTGAACATACTTCATTCTTTTGGTTTCAACAATAATTTTAGGTTTATAGTTTTCTTTTGTTATTGTATGATTAATTGGGTTCTATTGATATTATTTTTGAGACAATTTTTTTTGGATAGATAATAAATTTTTTAAATTTATTAAAACAATAACATTGTAAAAAATCATTTTTTATGAGTGCTCTTATAAGTTTCCAATAATTTAGTAAGTATTAATTTAATTATACAATTTATAGAGTATAAAAATATACATTTTTTCATATATAATAGTAGTTGTGTTCCTTATATTCACACATTGTTTCATGAAATAGGAATATAATAATTTTTTAATATCCATTCGACTAAAATTATGTTTTTTATTTTCATTTTGATACTCTTAAAATTGGCTTAATTTCTATAAGTATTTCAGTTATTTTTTATGTAGTTTTCTATTTTTTTCACTATTTTTTAAAGATATATCTTGATAAATAACTCATATTTAAGTGTTTTTAATACATTATATGGATTTCAGAATTTTTAAATTTTATGTTAACTATACCAATCATTGATTTAAATTTTTATAATGTCTAAAAAATCACCGAATATTTAGTTTTCATGTTACTGTATGTTATTCTTATAGTTATCACATAATAAACTTAAAGAGACCACATGATGGTTTTCATGTTTCCACATGGCATTTTCAAATTTTCCACATGAGGATTGAAGTGAAAATGTGAAGCCTTATCTCTCCTCAGCCAATATACAACATGTGTTTAAACCAACTGCATGGCTTAATTTTACCCACCACATGATAGCCTAAAGATACTACATGAGTAAACCCTAACTACCCTAAACCTATATCTCTCCTAATGGTTCATTGCTTGGAAAAATCTAACAAACCATGCATGAGTTTAAAATAAATTATATCATAATCCTTTATCAACCCATATTTTAAATATTATTTAGAAATATTTTCCTATTAATTCAAATAGTTACCCCACCTTCCCTTCATAGTACATCAACATATTCTGGTTTTTAAATATTCTGTCATAGATTTTGGTTTTTTGACTCGTGTAGTTTCATCAAAACCCAAATGTTAATGAATTTTTTGAAGCAACCATAGAGAATCACAGTCCCTAATGAAAATAGTGGCAGGTGACGACATGAAGATATATTAACTAACTTCATGCAATTCACATAGTCAGTATACTATCTGTATGTTATATTAAGTGGTTTCATGTTATAAAAAGTGATATAAGGTTATAGGAAGTGACCGCACATTATAATCCCCACACAGTCAATATAACAACCATATTAAACCTTATAGTGACTGCACATTATGATGACATGGTATGTTAATTGATTATAAGGAGTATACCTCATGGTTTTTTGGTTCCCATGATCAATTTGATATTTTGTTTCTTCTAAAGTATAGATTTTTTTAGAAACCCTGGTTTTTATTTATTTTTATACATTTATTAAGTGAATTTCTTTAAACATTTAAAGTATTTTAATGATTTATAAAATTCATATATATTATATAAAATCCATGAAAATTGTATTATAAAATTATTTCAGTCAATTTTAAAATATGATTTATTTTCTTTTATATCCACGAATGTAAAAATAAAATATAATTCAAATATTTAATTTTGTATAATTTGAGTTGATTTATTGGTCTAATTGTTTTCTGAATTATTATTTAGTTATAAATAACTTATTAATACTTATTTTTTTTATTTTATGAATTTTAATTAAAACATGACTAATTAAGCACTATATTAAATTAGAAAACATATTCAAAATTTGGATTTTATAGTCATAATATTTTTTGGTATTCATGGAATCTCATTGAACTATTTTTTTATAATATTTGAATTATTTAATATATAACATAAATTAGTTTTAATTATTCTTTAAGTCAAAAATTCAATCATTTTTAAATATTATTCTAGAAGGATAATTTTCTATATTTTGGATATTTCTGTAGAGTGGGTTTGAATAACTTTACATGGTTAAATATTAGCATGATTATTTTTATAGATCCTATTTAAAAGAATTTAGGACACATTTAGAGGAGGTATGAGTTATGATAACACACAAAAATTTAGAAACAAATCTTTACTCAAAATTAGAAGTGTTTTATAAACCATGTTATTTACACTGATGTTTTCAAATAGTGGAAAAACTATCAAATTCTAAATGAAAAATTATATAAATTCTACTACTACAATGATGAGACAACATGATACGTTTCTCAAGAACTAGAACCTTAATTCCTTCAGTTATCTTCTACTACATCCTAGTTTCTTTTTTATACCCTAATTCACATATCCTTGATGTGATCTCGCTTTTTGTTTATTCTTTTAAATTCAGAAGCCTTTTTTCTTTCTTTCATAGGGTTGTGACTGATAAATTATAAAGTCGATACTATTCAGGTAGTGACTCAAAAATTCTAAATCCTTGACCACTTGTATTTTGACTCCCATTTTCCAAATTCAGTTCCATAATTTGGTTGTGATGCCCTATAAAAATGAGATCTTCTTGGAAATACTTCCACCAGAAGAAGATGGTTATAATCTGTTTATGATTCCTCTAAAAAATTACTATAGTGAACAACATATCTATCATAGAGTTGAGATGTATAATAGTTTATTAGATCTTATTTTTAATTAACCACTATAAAAATTCCATGTATTCTCTATTTTATTTATCCACTACAAATTTATCATTTTCATTAAAATTAATAGTATTTTATCTGGTTAATATTTTTAATATGATCATTTAACCCCACCCCCTATGGACTATTTTTCATCACTTTTATACCCTAAAAACTTTAATTGAGAGATTATAAAAGGAAGCATGTGAACTCAAATACATAAAATATTTATTTTAAAAAACATTAAAGAAAAGACACATTCTCCTCTTTTTAAGATAGGGGAAGTGAAATAATTTTTTTAATGATTTAAATAGATTCAATTCATTTTTCAAAAAGGTATGTACAAAAATTAAAAATAAACAGTATTAAAAAAGTTAAATATGGAAATAAAATTGGTAAAAAATTGGATAATGTATAACAGAAACATGGAAATATTGAAAGAATTTTCTACTCATGTAGATGTTAACATGGAAATGATCGATTAATGAATGAATGTTTATAAATATTTGATTATTTCACATATTATTCATCACAATGGAAAAACAATCTTGTAATTTCATTGATTTTGGGATAAAAATAGTACAAATATACGGATTCTTGTATTGGAATATGTATTCTATGGGGTGTGGATATTTTCATATTATATTTACCTCATATGGATTACAAATGAATGAATGGGGATTTCAATCATTCAAATTGAATGTCATGGTCTTTAAATTTTGGAATGGAACATCGATTTTAACCCTTACAATGTAAATAAAACTCAATCCTATTTTTGGATATTTATCTATGGACTTAACTTTTTTAACCATCAACTGAATAGTTTATAATAAATTGCCTCCTCTATTGGTAAATAAATTAAATTTTATAGGGAGATAGGTAAATCTATATATGGGATATTTTTGAGGATCCTAATAGAAATTTATATGTATGTCACCTCAAATAATGATTTTCTTTTGAATACCATAAAAAATGACATCAATATCTAGATAAATTATCAGAGGCTTCCCTCATTTTGTGTTGATTGTAAACTTATTGGGAATTTTTCCAGTGTGTATATGATAATTAAGTAGTCATGTAGATTTTAAAATTTAAAAGGCTACTCAGATGCTAATTTCTTATAGATAAATCTACTACTAAAGAAAAGGGTATACCATTTGTAGAGACCTGAAGAAGCTTGAAGTACATGGACATTACATTACTTTTGTGGAATACTTAATACATAACAAAAACCAACACTCAAGGACTGTAATAGTTTAGGGTCTTTGGAAACTCGGAACAAAATCTTCTTATCGTTGTGAAAGATCTTCAATATCTCTCATAAAGATATTCCCCTTTTGTTTTCATACCTAAAACCTTTATTTATATCATGGGGAAAAGAAAACATATAAATGGTGAGCTCAAATGCTCAGTAAGGGTAAAAATATAGAACATAAAACAATCCATAGACGTTTGAATGTAAAAAACATGAGCATAAAATCTAATCATCAAAATCTTGAGAAATGACAAAAAATAGTGTAGTACATATGGCATAGATCAAAAGATAACATTAATAATGATAAAATAGCATGGGAATAAAACTTGTAATTGTGGAAAACCATTAAAACATGATATTATTTCGATAGTAGCGAAGGCATTATTGCCAAGACCATCTTAGTGGACAAAGTCCCTTACTGAACCGGGTTTACTTTCCGTTCCAGCCCTGTATTACTGAACCAGATTTACTTTCCATTCCAGCCATGTCTATCTCATGAGATATAAATATTTACCCAATTAATTAGAGGGAGATATAGGTCCCATACATCTCATAATGAAATCATTCTTAAATATGCCACAACATAAACATAAATCATTCATCATAACCCAAAGACTGAAATGGGTTTCATAAACATCATCCCATCATAACATAATCCATATAGAACAAATGGATATAATTTATTCATAATATAAGTGAAACCATGTAAATAATAGAGACATTATACTTGAAACATACACATATGAAATAATTTTATCTTAGATGGAAAATGGTTTTGATAAAACACTTGAAATGAATTCTTGAGGAAAATATCCTTTCTTCTTCAAAATTGATTTCTTTTCCAAAATGTCATGAAATTTTAAAATAAAAGGATTTTGTGGAAAATATTAATTAAATCTTTTAGTGTAAGCTTCATGAAAATAAGGTGTTATGAAACCGTAAAAATCCGTTCATGCTGTATAAGTTAAAAAAACATTCTTCTCGTACTTTTTCCGGAAAAGTCAAAAAGTACCTAGCATGGTAAACAAAAGATATATTCCATACATACCATGTAGTAAAAGTAAAAAATGGGTAAAAATGACTTTAAATATACATGAAACCATTTTTAGAAAACAGGGACATGGAGGATAAATATAACCCCAGTAAATACTTACGAATAAACAATCACAGATAAAAACAAGATTGGAAAAGTTATCCCTCAACTTAGGTCCAATATGCTTCGTACGTATCCAAACCTCTAGTATAATGATTTAAATAATGTCATTTACTTATTACAGAATCATATTCATTGTTATTATATCATATATGGTTCACTTATGACTTTATATTACTCGTTCTTTTGTAAATTCTATGTTAAAGCAGTGTTTTGGGTAAAATCGTTTTATTTATCGTACGTGTTTGGACTTGTTGTTCTTGATCTTATTATTACTTTTACTTACTTCCAGAATGTAAATAATTATTTATATATATCATTTATATTCATTATATATATATATATAATAGATAGATGAATGAAATTAAATACACCGTTCATGGAGACGGTAGGCCGTACGTACACATGAACACTGTTTTCCTTTCCTTATTAACTTGAATGGAAGTAAGTTGATTACATATATATATATATATATATATCCATTATCTTTATTGTAGAGACCCAAATCATAATGTACATAGACATTACATTACCTTTTCATAATTCTTAATACATAAAAAAACAGACACCAAAGGACGGTAATAGTTTAGTGTCTTTTGAAACTCAGAACATAATCTTCTAATCTTGATGAAAGATCTTCAACATCTCCCATAGAGATCTTTTTTTTACCTAAAACCTTTCTTAATAACTTGGGGAAAATAAATCATATAAAGGGTGAGCTCAAATTCTCAGTAAGGGTAAACATAGAGAACATAAAACAATCCATAAACATTTGAATTCAAAAGCTTGAACATAAAATCTAAACATCAAAATCTTGAGCAAATACATAAATCCTAAAAGTACGTAAGGAATATATCATAAAGGAACATAAATCATGATTAAATAGCATTGGAATAAAACATGTGATTGTGGAAACCATTAAGCACATGATATTATTTCTATAGTAGCCAAGGCATTGCTGCCAAGACCATCTTAGTGGACAAAGTCCCTTGCTGAATCAAGTTCACTCCTCATTCCAGTCCTTTATTACTGAACCATATTAACTTTCCATTTCAGCCATGTATATATCATGATATATAAATCTTTACCCAATTCATTTGATGGAGATATAGGTCCCACCCATATCATAATGAAATCATTCTAATGTGTGACACAACATAAACATAAATCATTCATCATAACCCAATGAATAAAGTGGGTTTCATAAACATCATCACATCATATCATAATCCATATAAAACAAATGGATATCATTTCATCATAAGAAAATTAAAACAATGTAAATCATAGAGACATTATACTTGAAACATACACATATGAAAATAATGTCTTCTTAGATGGAAAATGGTTTTGATAGAACACTTGAAATAAATTCTTGAGGAAAATATCCTTTCTTTTTCAAAATAATTTTATTTTCAAAAAATTCCATTAAATTTTAAAAGAAATTTTTTTTTTGAAAATAATCATGAAATCTTGTAGAGTAATCTTCATGAAAATAAATCGTTATAAAACCGTAAAAATCTCTTCATGCTGTATAAGTTAAAAAAAGCATTCTTCTCTTACTTTTGCCAGAAAAGTCAAAAAGTAACTCTTATGGTTAAAAAAGAAATATTCCTTACATACCATGTAGTAAAATTAAAAAATGGTTAAAAATTACTTTAAACATACATGAAATCATTTTTAGGAAACATGGACATGAATGATAACAATAACCCCAGTAAATACTTATGAATAAACAGTCTCGGATAAGAACAAGATTGGAATAGTTATCCCTTACAAAGATATTTTGTAAAAAAAAATAGATCACTTATGTGTATTCACTATAAGTTCACATAAATAAAGTATAAATACATGATAAGATATTAATTTCTCACATAATCAAAGAATGACATAAATAAGAAAGAGAAGATCAACCCAAAGAACGGAAATTGGGTTAAGAAGTTCCCTTACCTTGTGTCCGACTTGACTCGATCGTTCTTTAATCTCCTGAATAATAAACCAAAGTTAATTTATACTATCTTAAGAACCCTTTTCAAGTTTATTATTCCTTTTATATCACATATTTCCATTTTATAAATATTATGTAACCATTTAAGTTAATAACGTTCATTTTGTCGATATTTGGTACTTGAGTCAAAAATGGACTTCTTATAATTACATGTTCCTAATGTGGTAAAAGGTTCATTATATATAAAATGATATTCATGATTTATATATAATATATATCATATATATCCATCATATACATGTATTTATAATAGTACATAATATATGGATGTAAGAAATGAAATGCACCGTTCATGTTGATGGTAAGTCGTACGTACGCATGAACGCTAATTTTATTTCTATTTCTTATTTTAATGGAATTAAAACATAAAGATACATAGGTATATTAAAATTACAGTATAATATCATATATAATATCATTAACTCTATCCTTTATACATCCCACATAAGGCATTAACGAATCATATCACTTTGAGGGGGCGGTAGTCCACACTTCCTCAAATGAGATTATCGTATTTACCCACTATGGAAACCATAAAGGCTTGATATAAATGGGGAAGTACAGAAGCATAAGAAAATAATAAAAATAATATATATCATATAGAAATACAGTGCCATCATAATGGCCAACATGAGAGGCGGTAAGATGTAATTGAACAATCATAGTTTTGTGAGGTGTTAGTTTTCCATCCACAGAAAAATTATGTTCTCCATCCATTAGATGGATTTGTATGTAAGTGTAGTTCAAATTTTTCTCATAAAAACATCCTAGTATATTTAGGATACTGAAGTTGTTACAAAATAAAGGAAATAAAAATATTTTAGGATTTGGAGAAGTAAAATAAAAGAAAGCAATTTAAGAGAAACTGTTACCTTTAATTTGAGTAACTCCCTTTTGTTTGAACTAAAGGACTTTTTAAGTGTCTTATGAATAAGGTAAGGCTTCTAGGGGGAGTAGAGGTATTTAGTTAGATTAATTAGGTAGAGTTTGGATGATCCAAATGACTTGAGAGGTGTGAGTAATTGCATAGAAGTTGTCTCCTTTTATAAAGGAGAGGAGGGCCTCTTTAGGAAAGTTTGAAACTATTATTTTATTATAATTGTATCTTCTGTTTCAAGAAGTCCAAAACACATTAATGTCGAAGATAAGATGACTCATATTCGAAATAAAATCATCCAATGGGAATTGGATAGGTTTTGGATAATATTTTAATCTTTATAATCTTATTTATTTAAATCATTTATTAATGAGGTAAATACTGCATCATTATTATATCATAAATAATTTAATTTATTTGATGTCTAAAAATTATAAAAAAATACCATGACTTAGGAAATAATTTTATATTTCCAATTAATATTTATAGTCAAAAATAAGACTCATATAACACCATATATAAATTAATTACAAAAAGATTTTTGTTAATGTCAATTTTGTCTTCTCATGAATTTAATTAATCTAAATTGTCATTTTCACTCCCATGTGGCTCAATGGGGTCCCAAAATCAGCCAAAATTTCCCATGGTCGTTAATGACTCAACCAATAAGGTTTGGAGAAGTGTTAAGGTTATTTTGAATTATTAAAATAATCTCTTTACCTTAAATTACCTTATTTACCTTTAACCGCGGTAAATAAAAGTCAAAAGTTACTATTCATTGAAAATTATTTTCATCTTATTGAACCAAATTTTACTTCCCGATAACAACCATGTATATCAGATTTTTGAAATTCAATTCACAGAAGTGGTAAAATTTCATTTAAATGAAAGGGTCTGTTTTTTAACTACCACGAAGTGGTTTCACTATTCATCAAAAATTGATGTTTTTCAGAAAAATACCAAAAATTCAGCCTAAGATATATTTGATATTATGAATTGAAAAATGATGTCTACTTTTCCAAATTCAAAACATAGAAGTGGCATTAATTAATTTTAAATTTAATTCCAGTTATCAAAACAAATAGCCTGTTTTTATGAAACAATAACTATCAAAAGATCGACACTTGTTTATGTCCAATATCAAAGTGAAATTAATTCCAATGACTAACATTAGATTAAATGGTAAAAATATATTTTAATTACACTTTAAAACCAATTAAAAATATAATATAACCATATAAATTATTGCGATGAAAAAAGTTATTTTTAATTAAAATATAGCGTGTTTTTTACTATTCATTAAAATATGAAAGTTATCAGAATAATATGAAAATTTTATCCAACATAAATTTTTATATCCTGATTCCAAAGAAGAATTTTATTTTTTCAAATTGAACTTATAGATATTTCAAAAACAATATTTAAATTGGGTACGCCATTAAGAGGTGGGAAAACTGTAATTTTTGAAAAATACATATTTTACATGAAAAATTTATTTTGTTCTCATAACATATTCTAAAAAAATGTGTAAGATGAATAATAATTTCATAAAATTCAAAATGTAGTTAATAATATTCATAACAGCTAGTCCATAATAATATTATAACAATATATCATTGTTTAGTGAAACTCAGTATTACGTACTACACACGCTATTGAGGAAGGTCGTGATTGCGTGTAATGCAAGACAAGTCAGGGTTGCGTGTTGTGAAAGACTTTTTCATTATTTTGTATAACAGAATCCAGCCATATTTCATTTAAAAATTGAATATATATATATATATATATACACACTCAATGTTGCGTATAATGACTACTATCAAACGAACATGAAATTGTGTGTAATAAAATCCAAGAATAGTATTGTGTATAGCGCAAGATAATCTTGGTGTAGCGTACAACACAAGATATCAATGAAATTAAAAATAATAATTCTCATAAAATCATGGGTTGTAACATTCTACCCCCCTTAAAATGAATTTCACCCTCAAATTTTTTCGTGGTTATAAATGGTTTACTACTTCAAAGTTTCTTTCATAGAATCCCACATCGTAAAAAAGGAATACTAAAACTTCATTTTAAAAAAGGGAAGTTAGAATCATAATGGTCACCCAAAGTAACTCAGCATTTGGTTTCCACATAGGACAATATAAGTTAAAATATGGATATGGAAGAGAAATATAACCATCATGTTCTGATGGAGAGTGGTAGAGAACATGTCTATGAAAATGCCATCAATCACAAAGCCATAAATTTGTGATGATGTAAGGTACCATATAATTCATCGGATATGAGGACATTATGACAACATTTTTTGTTTTCAAGATCATTACCCTAAAGTTGAATAATAATTAAAAGAAATACTTACTTAATTTTAGTAAATTCTCACTGTTGTTTGTGCCTTGAACAATTTCCACATCATCTCTTAAAGAAATGAAGTTGAATTTGTCTTCAGTGAAGTGTTAGCATATCATGCGATTGAATGATGGGTCATTCCATCTGTCTCAAACAAAAGGTTATCAAAATTTGTCAAATATACACTAGTCCATATATGGTGATGTTAATCGTATATGATTCCAAAAATGGAATTATACTTCATATATCATACCGCTTAATATAATAAAACTAGTTTCTAATAACCTGGGACTTCCTGTTGTCCAGTGGTAGGCGATAAAGTCATGTCACGCATGGGTTGTGGGTTCGATTCCCACAGCCTTTTCCGACGCGATGGGTTGTCGCCCGTCTTGAAGGTTGTCCCTTTTTCTAAAACTACATTATAATAACATTCCTGCAATAATATCGAAAAAAAGTTCTAGCCTTAAACAATACTATATTATTGCTAACATAATCCATTACAATCTTTAGGTTTATCTAAAATACTTTTGTCCAAGCTCATAGTATAAAGAAAACAATTACTAGAAATTTCATCTACAGAGCATGTGAATACCATCATTTATCCCCCATATATCATACGATATATCTTGTTGGTCACATTCCAAACATGTTAATACCTTAATCATGTATTTTATTGCAACATGAATTACCATAGAACCTTAGTTGAAAACATGAATGCTGTCTAAAGTTGTCTCTATGCACATTCCAAAATCCCAAAAATTATTTATACTCAAACCATGATATCACTTTGTCCTTATATTATTCATGAGCACATGAATACTATAAATAATATTATTTTCTCTTTATCCCTTCATTATGCACATACCATCTGCATTCCAAAAATATTTCAATCACTTTTCACGGTTATCGATGCCATATTCTTATGGAAAACCACAATGGACCAATATATAGGTATTCCAATATACCCTAAAAGTACCTCAAGAACATTATTCTTGAATAACAATACATAAACACTTCAAACCATTCTCTTCAATTATTTTCATGGAATAAGTCCTTCATTGATTTAGAAGTAACCTCTTAGGTTAGGGAATTGAGTTGGGTAATGCCCATGTTCTCCACAGATAAGACATTGAACTCCATAATAGTCTGTCACTCTATGAACCTTCTCTCCATAGAGATAAAATCTTCCCCTCCATTTGATGTATTCATCAAGGTTCTTCTTTCCTTCTTTAGAAATATCAATATTCATTTCTCTATGCTCCTCAACATGAGAACATTCATAAAATTCCATCTTCCGTTTATTTGATGAATTGAGAATACCACTAAATTTCACCTTGTTAATCATATATCGCGATGACTGATTCTGCAAAATCAAAAAATCTTTCTTTCTAGGCATTACACAATTTCTTTGCTCATAGTCACCAATTTGTCCATTCGATTCAATTTTGACCCAATTCCTTCTGGTTCCCTCCATTCACCCTAGGTTATTAATGATCATCAATATAATTCTAGGATTGTAACCTATAGTTGTACTAAACCTTAGGGACATCCCTAGACATACCTTAGAAATATCTCTAGGGATCTCACTAAAGTTCTCGCATCCTAGTTTCCAAAGGTTGACTAAACCTTTCCTCTGATACCAACTATAGAGATCCAAAGCTTGACGTACATATACATTACATTAATTTTGTGGAATAATAAATACATAACAAAAAAACACCAAAGGACCGTAATAGTTTAGTCTTTGGAATCTCGGAATATAATCTTCTAATCTTGGTGAAAGATCTTCAAAATCTCCCATAGAGATCATATTTTTTTACCTAAAATCTTTCTTTATAACCTGGGGAAAAGAAATCATATAAAGAGTGAGATCAGATTCTTAGTAAGGGTAAACATATAGAACATAAAACAATCCATAAACATTTGAATGCAAAAGCTTGACCATAAAATATAAACATCAAAATCTTGAGCAAAGACATAAATCCTGGAATTATGTACGGAATATATCATAAAGAAACGTCAATCATGATAAAATATCATGGGAATAAAACATGTGATTGTGGCAAGCATTAAGCACATGATATTATTTCCATAGTAGCCAAGGTATTGCTGCCAAGACCATCTGAGTGGACAAAGTCCCTTTCTGAATTGAGTTTACTCCTCGTTCTAGTCCTGTATTACTGAACCGAATTAACTTATCATTTCTGACATATCTATCTCATGAGATATAAATCTTTACCCAATGCATTGGAGGGAGATATAGTTCCCACCCATCTCATAATAAAATCATTCTTACGTGTGCCACAACATAAACATAAATCATTCATCATAACCCAAAGAATAAAGTGGGTTTTATAAACATCATCCCATCATAAAATAATCCATATAAAACAAATGGATATCATTTCATTATAAGAAAAGTGAAAACATGTAAATCATGGAGAAATTATACTTGAAACATACACATATGAAAATAATGTCATCTTAGATGGAAAATGGTTTTGATAAAACAATTGAAATAAATTCTTGAGGAAAATATCCTTTCTTTTTCAAAATCATTTACTTTTCACAAAATTCCATTAAATTTTAAAAGGAAAGGATTTTGTTTAAAATAATCATGAAATATTGCAGATTAATCTTCATGAAAATAAGGCGTTATAAAACCATAAAAATCTATTCATGTCGTATAAGTTAAAAAACATTCTTCTCGTACTTTTTTTGGAAAAGTCAAAAAAGTACCTCGTATGGTAAAGAAAGAAATATTCCTTACATACATGTAGTAAAAGTCAAAAATGGTTTAAAAGGACTTTAAATATACATGAAACCATTTTAAGGAAACATGGACATAGATGATAACAATAACCCCAGTAAATACTTACGAATAAACAATCTCGGATAAGAACGAGATTGGAATAGTTATCCCTTACAAAGATATTTTTGTAAACAAAAAAGATCACTTATGTGTATTCACAATAAGGTCACATAAATAAAGTATAAATACATTATAATATATTCATTTCTCACATAATCAAACAACGACATAAACAAGAAAGAGAAGATCAACCCAAAGAACGGAAATTGGGTTAAGAAGTTCCCTTACCTTGTGTCCGACTTGACTCGATCATTCTTTAATCTCCAGAATAATAAACCAAAGTTAATTTATACTTGCTTAAGAACATTTTTCAAGTTTATTATTCCTTTTATATCACTAATTACCATCTTATAAACATTATGTATCCATTTGAGTTAATAACGTTCGTTTTGTCGATATTTGGTACTTAAGTCAAAAATGGACTTCTTATAATTACATGTTGTTCATGTGGTCAAAGGTTCATTATATCCAGAATTATATTCATGATTTATATATCATATATACCATATATATCCATCATATACATGTATTTATAATAGTACATAACATATGGAGGAAAGAAAGGAAATGCACCGTTCATAGAGACGGTAAGCCGTACGTACGCATGAACACTACTTTAATTTCTATTTCTTATTTTAATAGAATTAAAACATAATGTTACATAGGTATATTAAAATTATAGTATAATATCATATATAATATCATTAACTCTATCCTTTATACATCGCACATAAGGCATTAATGAATCACATCACTTTGAGGGGGCGGTAGTCCGCACTTCCTCAAACGAGATTATTGTATTTACCCACTATGGAAACCATAAAGGATTGATATAAATGGGGAAGTACAGAAGCATAAGGAAATCATAAAAATAATATATATCATATATAAATACAGTTCCATCATAATGGCCACCATGATAGGTGGTAAGATTTAATTGAACAATCATAGTTTCGTGAGGCGTTAGTTTTCCATCCACAGAAACATTATGTTCTTCATCCATTAGATGGAGTTGTCTATAAGTGTAGTTATAATATTTCTCAAAACAACAACCTAGTATATTGAGGATACTGGTGTTGTTACAAAATAATGTAAATAAAAATATTTTATGGGTTGGAGAAGTAAAATAAAAAAAACAATTTAAGAGAAACTGTTACCTTTAATTTGGGTAACTCCCTTTGGTTTGAACTAAAGGACTTCTTAAGTGCCTTATGCCTAAGGTAAGGCTTACAGGGGGAGGATAGGGATGTAGGAAGATTAATTATTAAGATTTTGGATGATCCAAATGGCTTGAGAGGTGTGAGGAATTGCATATAAGTGGTCTCCTTTTATAAAGGAGAGGAGGGGATCTTTAGGAAAGTGTGAAAATATTATTTTATTATAAAATTATCTTTCATTCAAGAGGTCTGAAACACATTAATGTAGAAGATAAGATGACTCATACTCGAAATAAAATCATCCAATAGGAATTTGACAAGTTTTGTATAATATTTTAATCATTATAATCTTATTATTGAAATCATTTATTAATGAGGTAAATATTTCATCATTATTGTGTCATAAATAATTTAATTTATTTGATGTCTAAAAATTATTAAACAAATACCATGATGTAGGAAATATTTATATCTTTATAATTAATATTTATAGTCTAAAATAAGACTTATATAACACCATATAAAATTAATTACTAAAAGATTTTTTTTATTGTCAATTTTGTCCTCTCATGAAATTAATTAATCTAAATTGTCATTTTCACTCCTTAGTGGCTCAATGGGGTCCCAAAATCTACCCAAATATTCCCATTGTCGTTAATGACTCAACCAATAAGTTTTGGACAAGTTTTAAGGTTATTTTGAATTATTAAAATATTCTTTTTACATTGAATTACCTTATTTACCTTTAACCGCGGTAAATAAAAGTCAAAAGTTTTTATTCACTCAAAATTATTTCATTATTATTGAACCACATTTTACTTTTTGATAACAACCATGTATGTTGGATTTTTGAAATTCAATTCACAGAAATGATAAAATTTCATTTAAATGAAAGGGTTAGTTTTTTAACTACCACTAAGTGGTTTCACTATTCATCAAAATTTGAAGTTTTTCAGAAAAATACCAAAAATTCAGCCTAAGATATATTTGATATTCCGAATTAAAAAATGATGTCTATTTTTCCAAATTAAAAACATAGAAGTGTCATTAATTAATTTTAAAATTAACTCCCGTTATCAAAACAAATAGCGTGTTTTTAAGAAACAATAACTATCAAAAGATCGACACTTGTTTATGTCCAATTTCAAGGTGAAATTAATTCTGATGACCAACATTGGATTGAATGGTAAAAATATATTTTAATTACACATTAAAACCAATTAAATAGGCAATCTAACCATATAAATTATTGCGATGAAAAAAGTTGTTTTTAATTAAAATATAGCGTGTTTTTACTATTCAATAAAATATGAAAGTTATCAGAATAATATGAAACATTTATCCAAAGTAAATTTTTATATCCTGATTCCAAAGAAGAATTTTATTTTGTCAAATTGAACATATAGACATGTCAAAAACAATATTTAAAGTGGGTGCGCCATCAAAAGGCAGGAAAACTACAATTTTTTAAAAATACATATTTTACACGAAAAATTTATTTTGTTCTCATACCATATTCTAAAAAAAATGTGTAAGATTAATAATAATGTCACAAAATTCAAAATGTAGTTAATACTATTCATAACGGCTATTCCATAATAATATTATGGCAATATATAGTTGTTTAGGGAAACCTGGTATTGCGTACTACACACGCTATTGAGAAAGGTCGTGATTGCATGTGATGCAAGCCAAGTCTGGGTTGCGTGTTGTGAAAGACTCCTTCATTGTTTTTTATAACAGAATACAACCATATTTAATTTATACATTGAATATATATATATATATATACTCAATGTTTCGTAGAATTACTACTATCAAACGAACATGAAATTGTGTGTAACAAAATCCAAGAATAGTGTTGCGTATAGCGCAAAATAATCTTGGTGTAGCGTACAACACAAGACATCAATGAAATTAAAAAGAATAATTATAATAAAATCTCAGTTTTTTACATTTATCATGTCATATATTTCATTATTACTTATTTTATATATTTTATAATCATTCTTGAGTGGTTAACATGGATAATGAATCTCATCGCGTCATGGAGACGGTAATCTGTACGTACGCACGAGCGATGATATCGTTCCCATAATTATTGAATTGAATTGGAGTGGATTATATAATATCTCAGAATCATTATGATGTTATATTAACTATATATAGTTATTCTTCACACCGTTATACCCATACAAGTATGGTGGTGGTTGAAAAATAGATTACACCATGGCGTGGAAACGGTATTCTGTACGTACGCACGCACGATGATTTCATTTTCCCTAGGATGGATAGAAGGTGAAATGGGGTTGTTTCATATTTATAATAACATATCATTATATTAGTGATACATATGTTATTACTTTATAATGAAACAACTAAATAAGAAGAAGATGAAGAAGAAATAAACTTGAAAAAATCGGTACAAGAGATTACCTCTTCTTCGACGCACCTCTCTTAAGCTTCCTCTTAAGGGACTAGAGTTGGTATTTTGAGAATAACAGAACCTCCAAAATGTTTCTAGGAAAGTGGATAAAGGAAATGGTCAGGGTTTTTCTGAGCTTTGAGGCTCAAAATTGTGTAAAGAGAAGAGGGAGGAGGTGACCTTTTATAAGGGAGGAGAGGGGCACCTAAGAAAAAACTTAAAATATTATTTTATAATAAATACATATTCGTTATAATAGCTCCAAATTGATTTATTTAGAAGCTAAAGTGGAGATGGTTCGAAATCCTCTCAACCAATAGGTTTTAAAAATTTTTGGGTTAGTATTTTAACCTTATCATTTAGATTTAACTCTAAGTTAAATAATTTAACTTTTACCATATCTTCTTGTTTTCTTACACTATATGGTTAATAAACATAGTATAACCTGCCAAACTAACACCAACTGGTTCATTAGTAATATATATAACCTTATCTAAGTCATTTGGCTGAACCTTAAATTTTTAGGAATAAAATAACAACTAATAATATAATATTTGTTTTAAAAACTGTTTTATGTCAATTTTGACACTATTTGGTAATTGATTTTTGTGAAAATCATAACAGTATGATTAATTCTAACAAAGTCCATTAAATCAATACTAACATGTCATATTAACCTATAAAATTAGTTTAATTCATAAAACCTCTCAAATTACATTTATTTTTTATTTATAATATCAATTATGTCAATATTTCATTAATAAGGTAATTACTGCATCATCAATGTGTCATAAATAAATTAAATTATTTAATGTCTATAAATTATAAATAAAATACCATTATTTAGGAAAGATTTTTATCTTTATAATGAATATATATAGTTGAATTTATCTTATGTATAACAATATTTTAAAAATGTTTTAGTTATTAAACTTTGATTTTAACTCCTTTAACTCTTCTTTGAATTAAATAATAATAAATTTCCTAATCTAATCCAAGTGGACCTAAATGATAATATTATATTCCTAAGGTTTTTTTTGGTCGAATTATACTTATCCAATAGAATTAAGACATGTTTTAGGGTAATAATAATTTCATTTCTCTCTTAATTGCGCTATTTACTTTTAACCGTGGTAAATAAAAGTAAAAAGTTACTATTCACCAAAAAATATTTTTATCTTATTGAAACACATTTTACTCCTTGATATTAACCATGTCTCTCGTATTTTCGAAATTCCACTCACAGAAGCGGCAAAATTAATTTTTATGTAAATTTTCAAAATCTCCTAGGAGATGGGTAAAAGACGATGAAAAATTCAATAAAATTTTTATATATATATAATTATTATAAAATGACTCCAATGAAATACATTGAACTTATAAATGTATTATGTATCAATTTTTACCTAAAATAAATTTAAATAAAATAAATAATTATTTAAATAAAAAGTCTGTTTTTAAATAGTAACCCGTTGTTTTCACTATTCATCAAAAACTGAATGTTTTCAGAAAGATATCAAAAATTTACCCTAGGCTGATTTCGATATTACGAATCCAAAAATAAAGTCCATTTTGAAAGATAAAATTTATAAAATTTCAAAAAATGGGTATTACTATTCATAATGGCTAGTTCATAATAATATTATAATAATATTATAATAATATCTCATTTAGTGAAACTTGGTATTGCGTACAACACACGCTATCAAAGAAGGTATTGATTGCGTGTAATGAAAGCCAATTCAGGGTTGTGTGTAGGAAAATATTCCTTTGGTGTTCCATATAACATACTCAAAATATAGTTCACTTATACATTGATCAAAATCTATACTTGGTGTTGTGTAACATTAATTTTATTCGAAAGAAATTGAAATGGTGTGCATCACAATCCAAGAATAGTGTTGCGTATACTATAAGATAATACGGTGTTTCCTATAGAGCAAGCTAACCTTGGTGAAGCGTACAACAAAAGAAATCAAATAAATTAAGAGGAATAATTCTCATAATATCTCGGGGTGTTACATTCTACCCCCTTAAAATGAATTTCTCCCTCAAAATTCATCGGGGTTATAAATGGTTTTCTAATTAAAAGTTTCTTTCATAGAACCCCACTTCGTAAAAAGGAATACTAAATCATAAGTTTAAAAAGGAATGTCAGAAACATAATGAATACCCAAAGTGACTCATCACTGGGTTTCCACATAGGAGAATATAAGAGAAAATATGAATATGGAAGAGAAATATAACCATCAAGTTCTGATAGAGAGTGGTAGTGGACAAGGCTATGAAAAATCCAATAATCACAAAGACATAAATTTGTTATGATTTAAGGTACCATCTAATTCATCGGATATAAGGACACTAGGACAACATTTTTTTGTTTTCAAGATCATTTCCCTAAAGTTGAAGAATTTTTTAATTAAAATAAATACTTACTAAATTTTGGTACAATATCAACGTTGCTCGTGCCTCGAACAATTTCCACTTCATCTCTTAATGAAATGAAGTTGATTTTGTCTTTCGCGAAGTGTTATCATATCATGCGATAGAATGATAAGTCATTCCATCTGTCTCAAACATAAGTTAGAAAAAGTTATATACATAAGTCCATCTCTGGTGAGATTAATCGGATATGGTTCCAAAATAGACTTATACTTCATCTATCATCCTGGTTAATAAAATAAAACTAGTTTCTACTAACCAGGGACTTCCTGTAGGCCAGTGGTAGGTGATAAAGACATGTCACACTTTGGTTGTGGGTTCGATTCCCGCATCCTTATCTGACGTGATGGGTTATCTCCCATCCTACGGGTTTCCTTTTTTTAGACTATACTATTATAAAATAACAAAAATTTATAGCCTTAAACAATACTATCTAATGTCGAACATAATCTATTTCAATCTTTGGGTTTATCCAAAATACTTTTGTCCAATCTCATAGTATAAATAAAACGATTACTAGAAAGGTCATCTACCAAGAATTGAATACAATCATTTATCTTCTGTATATCATAAGATATATATATATTTTGGTCACATTCCAACCATGTGAATTCAATAATCATGTCTTCTCTTGAAGAAATTAATACCCATTGATCCTTAGTGAAATCATGAATTTTTTCAAAAGTTAACTCTTTCTACAAACCAAAATCCCAAAAATATGTATACTAAAACCATGATATCACATTGTCCTTGTACCAGTCATGAGCTCATTAATACTATCAAACATCTCTTTATCTCTTTATCCTTTCATTATGCACATATCATCTACCTTCCAAAAATATTTGAATAACCTATCATATTTACCGGTACCATTCCTCATATACTTTCAGAAACTCAAGGAAAGACAATAGTGTGACAATCCTTAGATTTTTCTTTATTCCATAGTACCATACATTATTCCTGATAAACATACAATCATTCGCCTACCTTCTTAAACCACTGACTAAGGTTTATCATTTCTTTCATCTCATATATCATTTGTAGTCTCTTCATCATCATCAGCATAAATACTACCCATACGACCATTCTAATTCTCTTTGTGAAATTTTCCCTTAGAGCATTGGTTTTCATAATGCTCATACATTTCAAATTTAAAACATTTAACCCTTGTTGATTAATTAGAAATACCATTGTCCTTGTCCATGGTGTTAACTGATCCTAATCCATTACAATTATTGGCTTTGTCTCCTTCTTTTCCACACCCAAAGAATCTTCCAGTTCCTTTGAATCATTCTCCCTGATTCCTCTAACCACACGATTTACATGATGGAAATTGAACTTTCTTTCCTCTATGATCATCATGAAACTCCAGCTTTTGTTTCTTGTCTAAACCATGAGATGGATATGTAACACCAACATCCATTTATACCTTGATATCACAATGAACAATTTCTTCATAGCTACTAAAGTCTCTTATCACTAATTCCCTTTGAATACATGGTTTTAAGCCATTGAAGAATCGATCAACTTTGCTTTCAGGTTGATTGATAAATCTAGATTCATACCTTTCAAGCCGTGTAAAATTCTCCTCATATAGACCAACGGAATCATCACCTTTTTCTTAATCTCAAGGAACTCTTTTTCCATCTTTGTTCGAAGAATATGAGGGAAGTACTTATTAAAAAACAAGTCCTTGAACTCGTCCCATTCCATGGATTCAATTTCATCTTGGGGCCTTGTGTTGTTAATTAGAGTCCACCACTAGTCTGCTTCAACTTCAAAACGGTAAACAGTAAAAATGACTTTTTCATGCTCTGAATAGCGAAGTATGGAAAATATCTTTTCAATGGTACTTATCCATTGTTCAGCAACAAGTGGATCATAAGATCCACTGAAAGAAGGTGGACATTGCCTCATGAAGGACTCAATAGAATATTCACCAGTGCAGAAAACGTTTTTTACGTCACCATTTTTTATGTCGGTTATATAAAACTGACGTCATAATATGTAAAACGAGGTTTTTTACGTCGGTTATTTAATAACCGACGTAAAAACCTGTGTTCGGTACACCTTTAACGTCGGTTATTTTTATAACCGACGTTATTAATCGCGCGGCTTCGTTTTTTACGTCGGTTATACATTAACCGCCGTAAAAAACAGAAGCGGGGGGTGTTTGTTACGTCGGTTATTCAATAACCGACATAACAAATCGACATATGTACGAGTTATTACGTCGTTTATTCAATAACCGACGTAAAAAACGCGATTTTTGAAGGCCTTTTTACGTCGGTTATAAAATAACCGACGTAAAAAAAGAATCCGCTGATGTTTTTGACGTCGGTTATGGAATAACCGACGTAAAAAAACGCGGATTTTGAGCCCTTTATAACGTCGGTTATAAAATAACCGGCGTAAAAAAAGAATCGGAGGAAGGTTTTTACGTCGGTTATTGAATAACCGACGTTATAAATGTTTTTAAAAAAATTATAACATCGGTTATTGAATAACCGACGTGATAACTCATTTAAAAATTTACCCAGACCCGTGGATTGTCATTCGCGAGTTTACCTTCGATAGTCGCGACTCGTCTCTCTCGCGCGTAAACCCGAATCGGCTCGTCCATTTCGTTGTTTTAGATTCGTTTTGCGATCATCGTTTCTCATATTTAATCTCCTCGGATCAATCATCTAAACTCGCAGCACTCAGGTAATCCTCCCACTCGTTCGTTTTTTTTCGCGGATAGTATATATATATGTGTTGTGATTTTTTTGTTGAAACTAGCTAAGATTCTTCGATTGCGAACTCTTTTAACTCGTTTTGGCACCATAATCTTATTTATCATCCCTAGATCTATTAGTTCGACTTGCAATATTGACTAATTTTATGATTTCACTAATTTTTCATCGTTTTCTATAAATCCCCGAGAGGGTTGGGGCGTGTCCATTTGGATGGGTTGCCCTTTTACAGTTGTTACTACTTTATTCACACACAACCATGGCATAGGTGCATGGATTTGGGATCACATCACCATTTTCACCCCCTGCAAACAAAGTTTCACGAGGAGGACTCGCCAGATTTCCCCTCGGCATGTTAAAAATTTTAGATACCCTCTTTTCAGCAAGTAAAAAATTAACTAGTTTTTTCTTCACTACTTATCCTAAACAAATAAAACCACCATTCTTTCTAGAACCTCTACTAGATCCATTGCATCCATCAACATACAT
Source organism: Viscum album (assembly GCA_963277665.1). Taxonomy (NCBI): domain Eukaryota; kingdom Viridiplantae; phylum Streptophyta; class Magnoliopsida; order Santalales; family Viscaceae; genus Viscum; species Viscum album. Next base: position 281,152,254 of record OY728153.1, on the reverse strand, counting down.
ATTTGGATCTGAAATCATCCCTTAAGCCTTATGTTCGATGCTAACATCCTTTACTGATCTATAGAAAATATGATGGTCTGCTAAGCTCTCCATTTAAAAGTCAAACCCCACCAATTATTCATCCTCATCATGAGAAAATGGCACAACATCTGAATTTCTGATTCAATCTCTTAGGTCACTGAACAAACATTAACTCCTTCAAATCCACACCTAGAATAGACAACCTAATGTCGAGTTCCTTCTCTATCTATTGAAACTCAGTTCTTCCTCCACACCTAAAAACATTCTTTGAATGGCCCAACTTCTTGTTATGGTAAATTTTCAGTGATTCCAGGGGGGTGGGAGGGCTGTCAAGAGGGTCGGGGGTGTCCAGGGGTGTCCAAGGGGGTAGGGTGTGGGGGTGGTGTCCAGGAGGGTGGGGGGCTGTCCAGAGGGGTCGGGGGGTGTCCAGGGGGGTTTACAAGTGGGAGGGTGGGTGTGGGGGCTGTCCAAGGGTGTGGGTGGGTGTTGGGGGGTGTCCAGGGGGTGTCCAAGGGGGTAGGGGTGGGGGTGGTGTTTAGGAGGGGTGGGGGGCTGTCCAGAGGGTTCGGGGGTGTCCAGGGGGGTGTCCAAGCAGGTCGGGGGTGGGGGGTTGTGTCCAGGAGGGGTGGGGGTGCTTTCTAGAGGGGTCGGGGGCTGTCTAGAGGGGTCGGGGGGGTGTCTAGGGTGGTGTCCAAGGGGATGGGTGGGTGTGGGGGGTTGTCCAAGGGGGTGGCGGCCTGTCCAGAGGGGTCGGTGGGGTGTCCAGGGGGGTGTCCAAGGGGTTGGATGGGTGTGGGGGGCTGTCCAAGTGGGTGGCGGCCTCTCCAGAGGGTATTTGGGGTTGTCCGGGTGGGTGGGGGGCTGTCCAGAGGGTTGGGGGATGTCCAGGGGGTGTCCAAGGGGGTAGGGGGTGGGGGTGGTGTCCAGGAGGGTCGGGGGGCTGTCCAGAGGGGTCGGGGGGTGTCCAGGGGGGTTTACAAGGGGGTGGGTGGGTGTGGGGGGCTGTCCAAGGGTGTGGGTGGGTGTTGGGGGTGTCCAGGGGGGTGTCTAGGGGGGTGTCCAAGGGGGTAGGGGGTGGGGGGTGGTGTTTAGGAGGGGTGCGGGGGCTGTCCAGAGGGTTGGGGGTGTCCAGGGGGGTGTCCAAGCAGGTCGGGGGTAGGGGTTGTGTCCAGGAGGGGTGGTGGTGCTTTCTAGAGGGGTCGGGGGCTGTCCAGAGGGGTCGGGGGGTGTCCAGGGTGGTGTCCAAGGGGATGGGTGGGTGTGGGGGGTTGTCCAAGGGGGTGGCGGCCTGTCCAGAGGGGTCGGTGGGGTGTCCAGGGGGGTGTCCAAGGGGGTGGATGGGTGTGGGGGGCTGTCCAAGTGGATGGCGGCCTCTCCAGAGGGTATTTGGGGTTGTCCGGGTGGGTGGGGGGGCTGCCCAGAGGGTTGGGGGATGTCCAGGGGGTGTCCAAGGGGGTAGGGGGTGGGGGTTGGTGTCCAGGAGGGGTGGGGGGCTGTCCAGAGGGGTCGGGGGGTGTCCAGGGGGGTTTACAAGGGGGTGGGTGGGTGTGGGGGGCTGTCCAAGGGTGTGGGTGGGTGTTGGGGGTGTCCAGGGGGGTGTCCAAGGGGGTAGGGGGTGGGGGTGGTGTTTAGGAGGGGTGGGGGGGCTGTCCAGAGGGTTGGGGGGTGTCCAGGGGGGTGTCCAAGCATGTCGGGGGTGGGGGGTTGTGTCCAGGAGGGGTGGGGGTGCTTTCTAGAGGGGTCGGGGGCTGTCCAGAGGGGTCGGGGGGTGTCCAGGGTGGTGTCCAAGGGGATGGGTGGGTGTGGGGGCTGTCCAAGGGGGTGGCGGCCTGTCCAGAGGGGTCGGTGGGGTGTCCAGGGGGGGTGTCCAAGGGGGTGGATGGGTGTGGGGGGCTGTCCAAGTGGGTGGCGGCCTCTCCAGAGGGTATTTGGGGTTGTCCGGGTGGGTGGGGGGCTGTCCAGAAGGTTGGGGGATGTCCAGGGGGGTGTCCAAGGGGGTAGGGGGTGGGGGGTGGTGTCCAGGAGGGGCGGGGGGCTGTCCAGAGGGGTCGGGGGGTGTCCAGGGGGGTGTTATATCTTACAATATTTTGTTTAAAAAATAATATTCAAGCATATTTTTTTAAATACACATCGATTTGTTTTATATTTCAAAATTGTTTACATTCAAATTATGATTTTTTTCATATAAACATATATTTTTCTTATCTAAAAAATATATTTTTTTTTGCTATTTGTTATAGGTAATAATGAGTCGAAGTTGGATTACGGCACATTGAATGAGCAATGAATATGAGGAAGGTGTTGATGCCTTTTTGGAATTTGTTAAACGAAATGTTCCAAGTAGTGACATTTTTTTCTGTCCATGCCTGAAATGTCTGAATATGAAGAAGTTGAAAAGTAGAGAGATAAAAGATCATCTGATTTGTCATGGTTTCAATCCGAGTTACAACCCTTGGATTTGGCATGGCGAAACTGGACAGAATGTCACTGATGATAATGAATCGCAAGATGGTAACTCCGATGGAATTGAAGAAATGATTCGCGATATTGTAGCAGAACAAATTGAGATAGAACCGACAGTTGCACGTCTATATGGTGATGCCGAAAAACCATTATATCCTGGTTGTACAGATTTTACGGTTTTGTCGGCGGTGTTAAGATTGATTAACCTGAAGGAGAAACATGGATGGAGTGATAGAAGTTTTACAGAGCTGCTACAATTGATGAAAGACATTTTTCCAAAAGATAACGATCTTCCAGATTCACATTATAAGGCCAAAAAAATATTATGCCCGATGGGATTGGGATACAGGAAAATACATGCCTGTCCGAATGACTGCATTATATATAGGAAGGAATATGAATTTATGAAAGAGTGTCCTAAATGTGGGACATCACGGTATAAGGTGAAAGAAAAATCACAAGCTGATGTAGAGATTACAAAGCTCCCTTCAAAGGTATTTTGGTATCTTTCTATAATTCCTCGTTTCAAACGTTTATTTGCTAATTCACATGATGCAAAAAGGTTAAGATGGCATGCTGATGAGCGGGTATGTGATGGAAAAATACGTCATCCAGCTGATTGTCCACAATGGAAGAAAATTGATGCCCAGTACCCTACATTTGGAAATGAAATTAGAAATCTGAGACTAGGCTTGTGCACAGATGGAATGAATCCATACCGAACCCTCAGTAGCACACATAGTTCATGGCCTGTTTTATTGGTAATTTACAACCTCTCTCCTGAAGATTGTATGAAGCGAAAATATGTCATGTTGAGTATCATGATCTCTGGTCCAAAGCAACCCGGCAATGATATTGATGTATACTTGTCACCGCTGATTGATGATTTGAAACTGTTATGGGCTGATGGTATTAGGGTGTATGATTCTTATAAAATGGAATATTTTCAACTGCATGCAGTGCTTCTATTCACTATAAATGACTTCCCAGCATATGGGAATTTGTCTGGATACAGTGTTAAAGGGAATAAAGCATGTCCAATTTGCGAACAACAGACGTCATATTGTCAATTGCATCATGGGAGGAAAACAGTGTACATGGGTCATCGAAAGTTTTTGCCTATGGATCACCCTTATAGAAGACTAAAAAAGGCATTCAATGTCTCACAAGAATTTGATACTGCTCCAAAACCTTTATCCCCAGATTTTTATTTTGAGAGGGTGAAAAACCTTGATGTGACATTGGGAAAGACACAGAAATCTGGTAATGATAGACATATTTGGAAGAAAAGGTCAATATTTTTTGAGCTACCATATTGGAGGTATCATGAAGTCAAACATAATATTGATGTCATGCACGTGGAGAAGAATATCTGTTATTCTTTGATCGGAACATTGCTAGATATTGAAGGAAAGAAAAAAGATGGGTTGAATGCAAGGTTAGACCTACTATCAAAGGGAATACGTTTGGAGTTAGCTCCCACTCCTAAAGGAAGACGAACATTTCTTCCCCCGGCTTGTCATACATTATCGAAGAGGGAGAAAAGTAGCTTATGTCAGTGTCTTCATGATATCAAAGTGCCTCAAGGTTATTCTTCAAATGTAAAAAATTTTGTCTCATTGAAAGACTTGAAGTTGATAGGTATGAAATCACATGATTGTTACGTCATGATGCAACAAATTCTACCAGTTGCACTGCGTGGAATATTGCCCATCCGTGTCAGAAAGACTATAATGAGGTTGTGTTATTTTTTCAATTCAATTTGTAACAAGGCGATTGATGTGAATGCTTTGAACATTTTGGAAAAGGATGAAATTTTTATACTTTTTCATTTGGAAATGTATTTTCCTCCAACTTTTTTTGATATGATGGTGCATTTAATGATTCATCTGGTTCGAGAAATAAAGCTTTGTGGACCTGTATATCTTCGTTGGATGTATCCTTTTGAAAGGTATATGAAAATATTAAAGGGATATGTTAAAAATCCATATCGACCTGAAGCCTCCATTATTGAAAAGTATATTTCTGAGGAGGTAGCAGAGTTTTGTACGAGCTACTTGGCTACGGCGCAACACATAGGTTTGCCTCCATCTCGCCATGAACGGGTTAATAATGAGGGAAAGGGGATTCGTGGATTGAAAGTCAAATCACTGTCAGCTGAACAGATGAAGAAGTTAGAATCATACATCTTGAATAACATAGCTGATGTTCAACCGTATATCACATTGCATATTAATGAGTTGAAACATTGTCATCCAAAGAAGAAAGAAATGTGGATTTTGAATGAGCACAACAAAACTTTTTTGCCATGGTTTATAAAGACCTTGCTTGGTAGATCAGATGTATCAGAGACATTAAAATGGATAGTGGGTGGTCCATCTTTAAATGTGATAACATGGTCCGCTTATGACATTAATGGCTATAAATTTCATACGAAAGCTCAGGACAACAGAAGTGCAGTTCAGAATAGTGGTGTATTGGTGTTTGCAGAAGCAATGCATTTTTCGAGTGCTAAGGACAGAAACCCAATTTCGGCATCAAGTGCATATTATGGAGTGATTGAAGACATATGGGAGGCTGATTACTTTAAAATTAAAGTTCCTGTTTTTAACTGTAAATGGTTTATCGGTAACAACAGTATCAGACACGATGAATTTGGAATGACACTTGTTAATCTGAATAGATTGGAAGACACAGCTGATTCTTTTATAATGGGAACACATGCCAAACAAATTTTCTATGTAGTAGATCAATCAGATATGCAGTGGGCTGTTGTTTTACAAGGGAAAAAACAATATGTTGGTGAGGATGAATTTGATGAAGATGCTGATTTATGTGAGATCCCTACTTCCATGGAAAGATTAACAGAACATAATGATGAGTATGTTGAAGACATGGTTTGTGCCATAAGGAACGATCACGACAAAGGAATTTGGGAAAACAATCCAGCTGTACATTCCTAAAATTACATGTAACACGTGTTTATTTCTTGTTTACATTTAGTTTTTTCATATAATGTTAGATATTGTAAATTTTTTACTTATTAAAACATGTATCAAACCAAAATGATAAAACAATAAAAACCGTAAAGAGGAGAAGTCCTGGGCGCACCGGCTGGCCGGTGGTGGATCACCGGTTGGCGTCCAGACGGCAAAGTTGTCTGGTCCACCGGTCGGCCGGTGATGAGCCAGCGGCCGGCCGATGGTCCAGACAGAGAGGAAGGCTCTCTGTCTGGTCCACCGGCTAGCCGGTGGTGATTCAGCGGCCGGCCGGTGGTCCAGACAGAGGAAGGCTCTCTGTCTCGGCCACCGGCCGGCCGCTGGCTCACCACCGGCCGGCCGGTGGTCCAGACAGAGAGGAAGGCTCTCTGGTCCACCGGCCGGCCGGTGACACCAGGCAGTGGGCAAGTCTACTGCCTGGGTCCTCCGGCTGGCCGGTGAGCTCACACCGGCCGACCGGTGGACCCAGTGAGTCCACTTTTCAGCTTTCTTGGGCCAACTCCTTGGAAACCTTTTGCCTATCAACAAAAACACTTGAAAACAAGTTATAACATAATAAGAGTGATTGTGATCATTAAAATCCAAGAGATAGGGGTACAACAGACTGTGTTTACCATGTTTATCATTGTTTAACATGCTTACCATATTACCAATGTTTACTATTATGTAATTTAGTACACTTTTCTATTTTCTGATTAAGTAGTATTACAATATTTGAATTTGTATATTTTTGAACTAATGTTTGTTTTTTTGATTTGAAGGAAAATAACAGATCAATCAGCTGATCAGCCACATGATTCTAGAGATGAGCATATTGGTCATACATCTGGGGAGGAACATTCACATGCTCCTATTACGAAAAAGAGTTCAAAGGTTGTTAAGTGTGGGTGCACACGTTTACCAAAATTATCACTTGCCCGTACGAGGGAGGAGAGGATAGTCGTGGAGTTTGATGATGATGATCTTCCTAGAGGTCCAAATGCTAAAGATTTTAAGGGTTTTGTAGCAACTCAGGCTAAGAGAAAAGTAAGCATTCTCTATGATGATTGGAGAAGTGTGGATAAGGCGATAATTTCTCAGCTGTGGGTGACCATTTTGGTAAGATCTTTTGCTATTGTTTGACTGTTCTTTAAATGTTTCTAGTATATATAATATTTTTAACCTCTTTTTTATCAGATGACATTTGATATTCCTGACACTGGAGGAGTAAGGAATAAATGCTTATCGTTGGCTGCTAGGAGATGGAGGGATTTCAAATCAACCCTCTCATCTGATTTCATTTATGGTCATAGGAGTCGTGAGAATCCATGTCATATATATCCTTTTATAGATGAAGACACATGGAGACAATTTTTTGAAAGTAGAAGAAAAGAATCATTTTTGGTAAGGGCAATGTAAACTTTTATAAGCTTTCTTATATAAATGATCTTATTATTGTTTTGTTAATGATTACTTATTCTTAATTTACAGAAAACAAGGAAAGCTCATCAAGAGATCCAATCTAAAAATGTATACCCTCATAGTTTATCTCGGGGAGGGTATGCATTATTGGAAGAACAAATGATGGCAGAAAAATTTCAACAAATAAGAGCTGAGTCTTCAAGCTCTGGAGAGGTGGCCCCTCCATCCCCTCCATCTAGACATGAGAAATGGAAAAGAGCTCGGAAGGGCAAAAAAGGACAATATCTTTCGGAAGAATCGAGACTCGTAGTTGAGAGGATTGTAAGATATCTATTTTATTTATTTAAGTTTACTATTTTCGTCATATATTTCCAATAATTATAGAAATGTTCAATTAATTATTACAGGACTCTCTTGAGGAGCAGAGTTCACAGGGGACATTTACACCATCTGGGAGGGAAGATATTTTATCTGTGGCATTGGGAAAGCCCGAACATCCTGGCCGTGTAAGAGGATATCCGCAGGTGTATCGGTAAGAAAATTGTTGCCACGTTCCTCAACTTCTAACATTGAGGGAGTTTATAAAAAAAATAGAATCCTTGGAGGCTGAAGTTCATAATATTAATGCGACAATGGAGGGAAAAGATTAGAGCATCAGTGCAGTTTATGTTTGCATACTTGCAAAGACAATTTCAGGGTGCAGCTCCCACTCCACCTCTCCCAGTAGCTCCCACTCCCCCACCTCAGCCTGCGGACCCCATTTTTGATCCTCCTCCTCCGCCGCAGCTACCTACTTATTGTGAGTTGTATGTTGATGATCCTCAAAATCATATAGTTGCATATGGGATGGTATATTTTATAGGAGATACAGTTCATCATCAACAGTTAGAGGTAGAGAATCAGAGGTCACTGTACAGGATATTATAGATAGATCAGCTCGGATACCATTACCTACAGATGAGGTGACGACAGTTGGACATAGTATCGGCCATTTTTTACTTTGGCCATCCAGACTTTTTCGACTCATTACAATAGAGGTATGGATGTTATATCTTTTATTTTATAATTTTTATTAATGTTTTATCATTTGAAAACTGAATATATTTTTCAATTTATTTTTACAGGAATACTTCAAAGGTAAAGAAATACTGTATAGACAACAACAAAGACAGATAGCTATGACATCAGATGCAGATACTAGCAGTCTTGACAAATTGTCAAGATATTCAAATTTGTTGGCGGATCATTATGACTTTACAATGGAAGCTCATGTATGTGGACGTGAACTAAGTGTGGGGATTATGAAAACTGATATCATGGAGTTTGTCACTGGAGATAAGTTGGGTATCAACGTGGTGCAAATTTTTATCATGTAAGTCTTAACACCTTTTCCTTGCGTTATATTTATTAAAAATGTATACTTATGTCTGCTTTGTATTAGGTATCTGTATAAAATTTGTGAGAGGAATGATCTGACAGATGTATATGGATTCGTGGACCCACAATTGATTTCCCCTGAAGCATGTGCATTGGATGAGGAACAAAGAATGATTTATATTGCTGATAGATTTGAAAAGAATTTAATCACACAGTGTTGGATGATGCCTTTTTGTGAGAGGTATGAAACACATCCCTCTCAAAGAGTTAATTATCTTTTAACATAAAAAACCACTAATGTTAAATTTCCTTTTATCAGGGATCATTGGATGTTAGGGGTTTTTTTTCCCTAGGGAGAAAGCACTTTATTGGATATGCTCTCTCCATGATGATGTGCGAGAAAGTTTTAAGAATATATTTGAAACGTAAGTTTCAATTTCACAATAGTTTTATATATTATAATGAATTTTAAATTTACCCCATTCGTATTATTTTCTAACAGGGCATGGGTCCACTTTCGAAAAAAGCGCAAAGAAAAGGAATTTCAAGATCAAATATGTACATGCGAAGGTAAATATCCATTTATAATTTGTACATTTTGATTTATTACATAAAAATAATATATTGAATTTACACTCATTCAAATAGAAATGTCATGACCAACAAGGCATCATCGAATGCGGATATTACATGTTAAGATTTATGTATGAAATAATAACAACTGGGACAGTTCTGAGTTTTGACCTGGTAAGATTTCCTCTTTATCATAATATTTCAATTTGATTTATTCATTATACACGTTGACTACTATCCTTTTCCTTTGTAGCTTTTTGATGACCCTCAACCCTTTACTACTGAAGATATCAAACACTTACAAGTGGAGTGGTCAAATTATTTTACAGGTTTGATTGACTTTTAGTTGTTTGTAATGTAAAATGTAATTTTGAATATTGTCAATGTAATTGTGTATTTCGTAGTCGTTTAGGTTGGATTTAGTTTTTTTTTGAAGTTGACAGTGTAAGTTTAGAATGTTATATAAGTGAATGTTTAATTTTTCTCTACTTCTTGTTTTGGTCTACTGTTGATGGTTTTTCTGGTCTGGATTTTGGTATGGGGGGAGAGGTTCCAAGGGGGTGGGTGGGTGTTTGGGGGATGTCCAAGGGATATGGGAGGGGTGTCCAAGGTGTGTTTGGGGCTGTCCTAGGGGTCGGGGGTGTAAATGAGGGTGGGGGTGTCCAAGGGGTGGGGGGTGTCCAAGGGATATGGGAGGGGTGTCCAAGGTGTGTTTGGGGCTGTCCAAGGGGTCGGTTGGGTGTAAATGAGGGTGGGGGGGGGGGGCTGTCCAAGGGGTGGGGGTGTCCAAGTGGTGGGGGTGTCCAAGGGATATAGTAGGGGTGTCCAAGGGGTGTTTGGGGCTGTCCAAGGGGATGGGGGGGTTTCCAAGGGGTCGGGGGGGTTTCCAAGGGGTCGGGGGGTGTCCAAGGGGTGGGGGGTGTCCAAGGGATATGGGAGGGGTGTCCAAGGGGTGTTTGGGGCTGTCCTAGTGTTCGGGGGGTGTAAATGAGGGTGGGGGGCTGTCGAACGGGTGGGGGGTGTCCAAGGGGTGGGGGGGTGTCCAAGGGATATGGGAGTGGTGTCCAAGGTGTCTGGGAGTTCTGTCCAAGGGGCCGGTTGGGTGTAAATGAGGGTGGGGGGCTGTCCAAGGGGTGGGGGGGTGTCCATGGGATGGGGGGGTGTCCAAGGGATATGGGAGGGGTGTCCAAGGGGTGTTTGGGGCTGTCCAAGGGCTCGGGGGGGTGTCCAGGGGTCGGGGGGTGTCCAAGGGGTCTGGGAGGGCTGTTAAGGTGTGGGGGGGGGTGTCCAATGGGTGTTTTGAGGCTGTACTAGGGGTCTTGGGGGTGTAAATGAGGGTGGGGGGATGTCCAAGGGTTGGGGGGTGTCCAAGGGGTGGGGGTGTCCAAGGGATATGGGAGGGGTGTCCAATGGGTGTTTGAGGCTGTACTAGGGGTCGTGGGGGTGTAAATGAGGGTGGGGGGGCTGTCCAATGGGTGGGGGGGTGTCCAAGGGTTGTGGTGGGGGAGGGCTGGCCAGGTTGTTAGGTGGGTATAGATGAGGGTGGGGTTCAGTTGGGGCTTGGGGGAGGGCTGGCATGGTTATTTTTGTTGTTTGGTTTCTGGTTGCTTTTTGGTGAGAGCAGTGCAATTATTTTAAAAACAAATATATCGCTTTCACGTCGGTTATTTTATAACCGACGTGGTAAATAAATCGGTAGGGGTTTATCACGTCGGTTCTCGAAAAAACTGACGTGATAAACCGTTCCCGAGACTTTTATCACGTCGGTTCTTAATATAACCGACGTGCTAAAAGGCCTGGGAATTGATTTACCACGTCGGTTATTGGATAACCGACGTGCTAAAACGTTTCCCAGACCTTTTTATCACCTCGGTTATTTAAGAAACCGACGTGATAATAGGCCCGGGGAAGGGTTAATCAAGTCGGTTATGTCATAACCAACGTGATAAACGATATCCCAGGCGTTTTATCACGTCGGTTTAGAAATAACCGACGTGATAAACCCCCCCCCCCCCCCACCCGCGGTTTATCACGGCGGTTATATAATAACCGCCGTTATAAATCCCCATCCCCCATCATTTTTCACGTCGGTTATTAATGAACCGACGTGATAAACACCGTGATGTTAGGGATGTTACGTCGGGTTTTAAATAACCGACGTAAAAACGTTATTTATAATGTCGTCCATATTAACGTCGCCTAAAAATCGACGTAAATAATGAAAAATAACCGACGTAAAAAATGTTTTCTGCTCTAGTGATTGTTCCCTTCTATGCTCATTAAAAATTCCAGAATGATTCATAGCTTGTGTAAGTAGAGAAATAATATTTTTCACTCCATCTCCCATAACATTGGTTTGTTCAGGAGGACAATCATTTCATTGTCCATTACATTGATCAACACGGTTCTTTCGGGTTCCAGCCATCTTCTAAAACCCAAAAAGAGAAGTGTGAGAGGAAGAAATAATTCTAGGAAAACAACTTAATAATGGGGAAGTACATTCAATATCTAACAACATAGGTTTAATTCTAGGATCTTTACCATAATACTAGGACTATAACCTATAGTTATACTTAACCTTAGGGATATCCCTAGACATACCATAGAAATATCTCTAGGGATCTCACTAAAGTTTTCGTATCCTAGTTTCCAATGGTTGACTATACCTTTCCTCTGATACCAACTATAGAGACCCGAAGAAGCTTGATGTACATGGTCATTAAATTACTTTTGTGGAATACTTAATACATAACAAAAACCAACACTCATGGACCGTAATAGTTTAGTGTCTTTGGAAACTCAGAACAAAATCTTCTAATCGTTGTGAAAGATCTTCAACATCTCCCATAAAGATCTTCCCCTTTTTTTCTTACCTAAAACCTTTCTTTATATCCTAGTGAAAAGAAAACATATAAATGGTGAGATCAAATGCTCAGTAAGGGTAAAAATAGAGAACATAAAACAATCCGTAGACGTTTGAATGTAAAAAACATGAGCATAAAATATAATCATCAAAATCTTGAGCAATGACATAAAATATTGAAGTACATAAGGCATAGATCATAAAATAACATTAATAATGATAAAATAGCATTGGAATAAAACTTTTAATTTTGGAGAAACATTATGCACATGATATGATTTCTATAGTAGCCAAGGCATTGCTACCAAGATCATCTTAGTGGACAAAGTCCCTTTCTGAACCGGGTTTACATGCCATTCCAGCCCTGTATTACTGAACTGGATTTACTTTCCGTTCCATCCATGTCTATCTCCTGAGATATAAATCTTTACCCAATTCATTGGAGGGAGATATAGGTCCCACCCATCTCATAATTAAATCATTTTTATGTGTTCCACAACATAAACATAAATCATTTATCATAACCCAAAGAATAAAATGGGTTTCATAAACATCATCCCATCATAACATAATGTATATAAAACAAATGGATATCATTTCATCATAAGATAATTGAAACCATGTAAATCATAGACACATTATACTTGAAACATACACATATTAAATAATTTTATATTAGATGGAAAATGGTTATGATAAAACACTTGAAATGAATTCTTGAGGAAAATATCTTTTCTTCTTCAAAATCATTTTCTTTTCCAAAATTCCATGAAATTTTAAAAGAAAAGGATTGTGTTGAAAATATTCACGAAATCTTGTGGAGTATGCTTCATGAAAATAAGGCATTATGAAACCACAAAAATCCATTCATGTCGTATAAGTTAAAAAAACATTCTTCTCGTACTTTTTCTGAAAAAGTAAATAAGTACCTAGCATGGTAAACAAAAGAAATATTCCTTACATACAATGTAGTAAAAGTCAAAAATGGGTAAAAAGGAATTTAAATATACATGAAACCATTTTTAGAAAACAGTGACATGGAGGATAAATATAACCCCAGTAAATACTTACAAATAAACAATCACGGATAAAAACGAGATTGGAAAAGTTATCCCTCACCTTAGGTCTGATATGCTTCGTACGTATCCGAACCTCCAGTATAATGATTTAAATAATGTCGTTTACTTATTACAGAATCATATTCATTGTAATGATATCATATATGGTTCACTTATGACTTTATATTACTTTTTCTTTTGTAAATTCTATGTTAAAGCAGTGTTTTGGGTAAAATCGTTTTATTTATCGAACGTGTTTGGACTTGTTGTTCTTGATATTATTATTAATTATATCATGAGTTACATACTTCAATAATTTAAATCATGATTTATATATATCATATATATTAAGTATATATATATATATAATAGATATATAAATGAAATGAAATACACCGTTCATGGAGACGTCAGGCCGTACGTACGCATGAACACTGTTTTCCTCTGCTTATTGACTTGAATGGAAGTAAGTAGATGACATATATATATATATACATAAATTAAGTAGCTTTATCATGTCATATATTTCATTATTATTTATTATATATACTTTATAATCATTCTTCAGTGGTTAACATGGATAATGAATCTCATCGCGTCGTGGAGATGACAATTCGTACGTACGCAGGAGCGATGATATTGTTCCCATAATTATTTAATTGAATTAGAGTGGATGATATAATATATCAGAATCAGTATGACATTATATTAACTATATATAGTTATTCTTCACACCATTATACCCATACAAGTAAGGTGGTGGTTGAAAAACAGATTACACCACGGCGTGGAGACGGTATTCCGTACGTACGCACGCGCGGTGATTTTATTTTCCCTAGGATGGATAGAAGGTGAAATGTGGTTGTTTAATATTTATAATAACATATCAATATATTATTTATACTGATGTTATTACTTTATTATTAAACAACTAAAGTAGAATAAGTTTAAGAAGAACGAAACTTGAAAGAATCGGTAGAAGAGATTACCTCTTCTTCGACACACCTCTTTTAAGCTTCCTCTTAAGGGAATAGAGTTGGTCTTTTGAGAAGACCAGAACCTCAAAAATGTTTCTAGGAAAGTGGATAAGGGAAATGGTCAGGTTTTGGACGGGCTTGAAGTCTCAAAATTGTGTAAATAAAAGAGGGAGGAGGTTCCCTTTTATAAGGGAGGGGAGGGGCACCTTAGGAAAAACTTAAAATATTATTTTATAATAAAGTCATATTCTATTTATAATAGCTCAAAATTGATATATTTATAAGATAAAGTGGGTATGGGTATAAATACTCTCAACCAATAGGTTTTATACATGTTTAGGTTACTATTTTAACCTTATAATTTAGATTTAACTCTAAGTTAAATAATTTAACTTTTACCATGTCTTCTTGTTTTCTTTCACTATATGGTTAATAAACTTACTATAAAAATCAAAACGAACCCCAAGTGGTTAATTATTAATATATATAACCTTATATAAGTAATTTTTCTGACCTTAGATTTTTAGTAAGAAAATAACAATTAATAATATAATATTTGTTTTAAAAATTGTTTTATGTCAATTTTGACACTATTTGGTAATTAATTTTTGTGAAAATAATAACAGCATGATTAGTTCGAACACAGTTAATTAATTCGACACTAACATGTCATATTAACCTATAAAATTATTTTAATTCATAAAAAGTCTCAAATTACATTTATTTGGTTATTTATAATATCAATTATGTTAATATTTCCTTAATAAGGTAATTACTGCATCATCAATCTGTCCTAAATAAATTAAATTATTTAATGTATAAAATTATAAATAAAATACCATTATGTAGGAAATATTTTTAACTTTATAATGAATATTTATAGTCCAATTTATCTTATCTATAACCCTATATTAATAATGTTTTAGTTATTATACTTTGATTTTAACTCCTTTAACTCTTCTTTGAATTAAATAATAATAAATGTCCTTATCTAATCCAAGTGGACCTAAATGATAATATTATATTACTAAGGATGTTTTTGGTCGAATTATGCTTATACAATAGAATTTGGACATGTGTTAAGGTAATAATAATATCATTTTTCCCTTAATTACCCTATTTACTTATAACCGCAGTAAATAAAAGTAAAAAGTTACTGTTCAACAAAAAATATTTTTTTCTTATTGAACCACATTTTACTCCTTGATATTAACCATGCCTCTATTATTTTTTAAATTCCACTCATAGAAGCGGTAAAAGTAAGTTTTATGTAAATTTTTAAATTCTCCTAGGAGGTGGGTAAAAGACGGTGAAAAGTTCAATAAAATTTTTATATATCTAAAATTATTATAAAATGACTCCAATGAATTACATTGAACTTATATAGGTATTGTGTATCAATTTTTACCTAAAATAAATTTAAATGAAATAAATAATTATTTAAATAAAAATTTTGTTTTTAAATAGTAACCCAGTGTTTTCACAATTCATCAAAAATTGAACGTTTTCAGAAAAATACAAAAAATTCACCCTAGGATAATTTTGATATTACGAATCCAAAAATGAAGTCCATTTTGAAAGATAAAGTTTATAAAATTTCAAAAAGTGGGTATTAGTATTCATAACGGCTAGTTCATAAAAATATTATAATAATATCTTGTTTAGTGAAACTCAGTATTGCGTACAACACACGCTATCGAAGAAGGTATTGATTGTGTGTAATGAAAGCCAAGTCAGGGTTGCATGTAGGGAAAGATTCCATTGGTGTTCCTTCTAACATACTGAAAATATAGTTCAGTTATACATTGATCAAAATCTATACTTGGTGTTGTGTAAAATTAATATTATTCGAAATAAATTGAAATTGTGTGCATCACAAGCCAAGAATAGTGTTGCGTATACTACAAGCTAATATGGTGTTGTGTATAGCGCAAGATAATCTTGGTGAAGTGTACAAAAAAATAATTCAAAGAAATTAAAAAGAATAATTCTCATAAAATCTTGGGGTGTTACACCATTGAATATACAACAATTACTAAGGAAGGATGAGATGAAAATTTTACCTCATCTTTGAATGAAAATTATACTGGCCCTCCTTATTTTTTGGTTCTTCCACATAGAAAATTACAAATAATCATGCACATGAAATTGGTTTTAACCATAATTCTACATATTGTGAGTCAAAAATGATAATTGTAACTAATGTAAACCATGATAATAATTAGATAACTTATATGAGGAAACCCATGGTGAATACTCACACTAAAATACAAGAATTTAGAAACTATGTTTTATAAGGTTCTTTATTGAGGAGGTTCCAGACAGTAAATCTATCATTAGTATCCCCATTAATTATACTATTGACTGATTGGTTCTACAAGATACTCCCAAGGGGGATGTAGCTGTTGTTTTAGATCCTAAGGAAACAACAAAAAAATTTGAAAATTCTGATAGTTATGTCCTATTATGATGTTATTTATAAGGGAAACAGTTTCATCAAATATAATTCAATAGAATACATCTAAGTTTCTTCAGGTAAGTGAATGTAATTTTTAAAAATGATCATATAGAAACCATATAATTTATTAACATTTCAATAAAAAGGATAGTACTACTTCTGATATTGAGGATGGTTGTCCCAAAAACCTCATACACTAATACACTCACACCATCTAGAATTATTCATGTAATGGTGTTGTATGAATTTTATTTAGTAAATAAATATCAATTACTACCACCAAAAAACTACATTGATAATCTAAAATTGGATTCCCATGATTAATCTAGAATCTAGTATGTGGATGATGAAATTACAGTTGAATAAAAGGGGATGATGGGTGTAAACCTGTCTCATTTAAAAAAATAATGGGAAAGCATAAATATCATGTGAAAAACTCTAATGGGCCCCAAACTAGGGTCATGTTCCATTAGAGAGATTATTTTTAATTATAATTGTCTAGAACCAAAAAAAATATGATAACTCACTTGACCTAAAAAAATTATTAAGAGGTATCATCCTAATATCATTAGACATGTTGAACCCATCGTAGAGTTTGAGAAGTATATGTTTTTTAAATATTCCTCCCTTAGTTATGAACTAATTAATTCTAATTCTATAGTGGATATAATTGAAATAGATTGGAATCCTCATAAAATTAGATTAAACTATTTTTTCAAGATGATAGTAAAATATTACATCTCTGTTAGCTTCAAGAATGATGGAAAATAATCTATTTACACCTTGCATTATGCTTCCCACTACTACACTAGAAGGAAGGTTCTCTGGGATGAAATCTACTCTTTATCTTATTGTTTCTTTTACAACTGGATCCTTCTAGAATATTTTAATATTAATCTTAGCCATAATGATAAAATTGGTTCAAACATTATTTGAGATGCATATATAGGTCTCAAAAAGATCATTGGTCTATGTTATTTAACTTAATTAACAAATAAAATGTTTGAATAATCCTAGAATTGGAGTAACATCAATGAAATTAAGTCATGAAACATGATAGAGCATATGTCAATCAAAATTACAATCACTTTGGAAAATTTTAATCATGCTTAGATCTTCACAGGATTCACTCTAACCACTCACCTTTTATATTGACCTTATACATATATTTATGGAGGATTCTTTCTCCATTATATTCAATAATATCTAGCTCATATTTTGGGACCAAAGGGATATTATGAGTATTTAATGAAAAATATCCTCTTAATGGAATTCCAAAAAATGATATGAAGAATACTCAAGGTGGTTAAATCTTCAGTGAGGGTGTAAGTGAAAAACGAATTCTCCAACCTATATTTGGAAATCGAGAAAAATGAGTAGTATCTCCTTGAATTTCAAACTATATTAGTTATGTTGCATGATCCCTTTTCTTAGTAGTTTACAATTAAAACCAACATAGATGGCCTCATTATTACAATGTTTGGAATCCTTAGAGAACAAATATACAAGATATGGATCAAATAGGGTGACATGAACTTCAATTTATTCTACATCATGAACAAATACAGTAGAATCAAGAAATAGATCTCCTCAATGGTGGTTAATAATGATAATCTTAGTGATTATTTTGGAAACTCTAATTCAACTACTAACTAATCTAAATAACTTTTTAACCAGGAATAATATAATTGAGATAAAATTATTATGAAGGATATGATTCCTAGTTCCACCACTATCATGTTAAATGTATTTCTCATTTCCATACATAATGTGGATTAAATTTAACAGAAATTTTTTTCTCCAAATATAGATAGTAATTCTGGACCTGATGGATTTGTGAATGTACTTTTCATGGGCATCCAGGACATTATCAACCATAACGTGGTGTAAGCTATCTATGAATATATTAAGATATATTACCTCACTCTAGGAACTAAATATCAATTTATCTTCTTTATGCCCATGATTGGGACAGATTTGGAAGTATACAATTACAAACCAATGGTTATTAGCGATGTTATTTACAAGACCATAAATTAAGTCATTACAATTAGAATGAAGTCTATTGCTACCTTTGAGTCTCTAATTGTCTATTAAAATTTGTACTATGAAGGAAGGAACTATAATTCATTTACACTGCTTCTAAATACATCAATATTCTACATAGGGAATAAAAATATAGAAATACACCTATCATATTTTATATCTCTATGGCATTCAACACTATTAGATGTTAATTTTTCTTTGAGGTCCTTAGAATATATGGCTTCTATAATCTGTTTATTAAAATCATTCATGTTATTCTATATATTTATATTTTTTATGTTATAATAAATGGTTCCCCAAAAGGTTATATTTACTTCATTATATGATTTGGATATGTGTATTCATTAATATCTCTTTTATTTGAAATAATAAAAGATTGAATTAATAAGTTCTTTAACATGGTAGTGGACTAAGGGATTCAATCCCTAACAAGGGTTTCTAGGATTTTGGTATATCCAAAAAAATGTTACATACTAATATATTCTCATAATCTGTGAAACTAATGATGGATCTATTATAATTATTAAATAATTGTTCTTTCATTATGATAATTCCTCTAACCAATCAATTACAAGGGTGAAATCAAATATTTTTTTTCAAAGACACATGAAAATATTAGGACAGAACTATATTGATAGATTTATTATTCTTGAGATGAGATACTTCTCATATCAATAAATGGGAATACCCTAGTTTCATGGAGGTGTCAAGGAATCTTACCTTGAATGGATTACTTCAGTAATCACTAGTCTAAATGAAAAAACATAATGGGAAAACCCTATTCAGGATGGTCATATTTTTTAGTCAGCTCTATTATCACATAAATGTTTTTGTATTAATGTATCATTTATATAGGACCTATATATAATTTGAAAAGGATTTAAAATTACATTTATAACATCATATAGACCATAGGTATTTAAAAAATAATATTGTTACAATTTTTTTGGGAAAATATGACTGACTGAAAATTATCTTTTTATTTGATTTTCAAAATGGTGGGATACATAAGAGGTGAGCCAAATTCAAAATAAAAGATTTAAAAAACCAACAACAAAAAATGAGGAGATGAGGATTACACTCACATCAGTCAAAGTCACAAAAAAAGTTGTCTTCCATCGACTGACACATCAGTCATATTGACGTCGATCATCGTCGTCGAACATGTCGCCATCGCCCCTCGATTAATAACTGTGTCGTCGTCATCACTGATCGTCACCGCATCAGAATACCGGAGGTAACCAATTGCCGGAAAACATATCACCGCCAATAAAAACCATAACCGAACACCACAGAAATAGTGAAAAACCACCAAATCCAGAAAATGTCTTCCTACAGAGATACCCTCTTACGAATCAATATGCTTTTCATCATCTGAAACTTCTCCAAATACGTAGTTGAATCCAAAACTGAATGCCACCGACATTGAAGGACTCAGGTATTAAAATTTAGGTCTCTTAAATGAATCACATATTACCATATTCCTTTATTATCATCATAACTGCTCTTGTAACTCTCTTAATTTTTTTAGTAATAGACTCAATCAAAAGCTTAAATATGGAAACCATCATTATATGAGAGGAATTTTATGTATTTTACTAAATAAATTCTTTCAAAACATCATTCCATAGGTCAAATAAATCTCTTCTCAATCCAAAATATTGAATTTATAGACTACCAATTGGGTCTCAACCCCCATTTCTCAAGTGTGTTTGATTCCTGCAGATTTAGAAAGAATCTATATTGGGTATGTGGTCATCCACATGACACTCATAAATAATCATCTTACTAACATAGTACACCAAATATATAACTAATTATTCTATGAAAATGATCACTATATCTAGATTTAATCTAGTATAGGGATCTATAATACCATGTTATACTATTCTCATCCGTGAAATGCTCCAAACCTACACCCAAGTTGATATGTGTAATTATGGAAAGGATCAACTTACTAGAAAAATTCATTCTTGTGTGTAAAATGTGGCATAATAGACTACCAATAGATTACCGCATTGTAGTTTCTAGCCTAAAAATTCCATAATTTTTCCTTCTTAACATGAAAGCCTTTGAGAGATAATATATCGTTTTCCTTCATTATAAATTTTCTAAAAAAACCTGACATTATGTTTTTAGTTACATATTATGAAAAAATTAGTATGGAGTTGATACTCTCACATTCATGGGTAATTTTATCGAACATAACCTTAGAAGAAAATGAAAAATCTCCTACCTGTTTCTATTACTTCATATTTCTTTCATATTTGTAATGCTGGGAATTCTATACTATTTGATGGTTGGATGATGACAACATGGCAGATATTCACTTGTATTATTATGGAAATTCATATGGATTCCAAGATCCAAACATGCAATGTGAATAATTTTTAAAATTACCTAATTATATCATGTCTTATTGGTGTTCCCTTTTATCCAAGGAAAACACCACTGTAAAAATATTTTTGATGGATACCCTAATTCCTATATATTTAATGGTGAAGATGGATGGATCCACTATGGTAGATCCTTTGACTATTAGATGTGTCGATGTTTTCGTAACTAATAGTGGTTCATCAAGGGTACCTTATCATGATTTATAGGGTCTCTCACTGCTTATAAGGCAGAAACATTATCCATCATTTATTATATGATACATGCAAGACAATTTAAATATCATGAGATTTGGATTGAGAGAGACTCTATAGTGTTCTTCAGCCTAGTGAATCATAAATCTTGAATCATTTCATTTTAGTTATACCTATCATGGAAGAACTTCCTAGAATAGATGGTAGGCATGTATGCAATGACCTCTCACATATATAGGGAAATGAATTGAGTTGTAGATTCTCTCTCAAGAAATGAACTGAATGACCAAGATTCATTTTGGTCTGACCCCTTGTGTGATGATATAATGAATTTAAATCTAAAAACTGTAGAGGGGGAGGTTTACACCCACATTATATATAAAAAAATTTCTTTATTAAATGGGAATGGTTCACCCTGACTAATCTCCTTGAATTTTCCTATTAATACAATCAAATATTTAAAAATATATTTATTATACTTTATTTGATAATAGTTAAAAATTAGACTCGCATATTAATACTATATTTTACTAAATGATTAGATTATTTTAAGGAATGGAAGAGATATATTCATTTTAATGTACCTGTAATGGATTTCAAATGTCAAAAATTATATTCAATAAAATTGGTTAAATGAAGGTCTTCAAATAATGTTACTATATTATTTCTATTGGAAACCATATAAAATATACTTTTATGGTCTTATAATAAATATCCAATAAAAAATAGATAAATAAATATATTTTATTTTTGTTTTAAACAACTTAGGTAAAGTAAATGGACCACCCTTTTTTATCATTTAAACACCTTCATTTTTAGCCTATTTTTAGAAAATGTGACAAATATTATATAATTTATCAAAAAAAATTCTTATTTCCAAATATATTGAAAGATAGTGAATTCATTCTAAATATATCTAAAAACCCAAAATATGGTTTTTATAAAATATATTATTCAAATTAATTAATAATATATTAAAATATATTAATCATAATAATTTTTATTTGGACTAAAATAAGATACATGAATGAAAACAAAATGGGAAAAGATAAAAAAAAATTATATAATTCATGAATCATGTATTTCTTCAATATGGATAAATTTTGAAATGGATATAATTTTTGAAAGTAATATGAAGAAAATTATAGATCAAACAACCAAACTACAAAATAAAAAATAATTATTTACAAAAACAAAACTAAAAAATAATAAATCCTACAAAAAAGTATGATTCAAATAATGTGTGAGTTAATAAGAAATATTTTCAACATATGAAAATATTTAATCAATAAATAAATTGTATCATTTAATAAAAAGTAATATTTCCTAATATTTCATATGTATTTTTTATATATCATTATGATTATAAATAGAACATGTCTTAGTAGTCAATGTTTTTTCAATCAAAGATAAAAATAAATAATGAAGCATATAATGGGTAAATAGATTATAAATAAATGTTTATTTTAACTCTAAAATGATCAATTTCTCTTACTAGTTACCTGAGATGATCATATATCTGTTTTTTATTTTTACTTATAAAAAATGCATTTATTTTATATATTTTTAAAACATTAAATTATAAACATGGATTATTTTATTTATATTGTTCAATATCATGGTATGTAGTTCTTTTAAAAAAACAAATAAGTTATTTAAAAAATATATTCATATTATAAATTTAAAATAAGATATCATAATCCTTAATGAAACATTGAATAAATTAAATTTTATAGGATCATTATCAATATGTAATTTCCCAAATTAGATGATCATGATTAACTTGAAAATGGAAAATAAATCGAGTCATAAATAAATATAGTACCACTATTTATTTTTAAAGGTATTTTTTATATGATGTGAATGTAAAATTCATTCATTATGACAACAAATTGATTATCAAGAACTTCCACTTTTAAATAATATTCTTAAAAATGGCTTGTATAATATTTCATCTAGATTTTATAATAATGGATTTAATTATTACAATTATATTTTGAAAGGATCATTATTCCATGTAAAGTTGAAAAATATTAAAATATTTATTCCAAATCACATAATATTAAAGTATTTGATCTTTTAGGCCACTTCCATAATTATTTAAGAAACAAATTATAGGAATATTAGAAAATATTTTTTTCATAAAATTCTAAATCACTTGTTAATCAAAAATTCTATTTGAGTTCATTATTAAATATAAATACCTATAAAAAGTGATTATCCAAATATGACAACTATGAATTGTCATCCCTAGATTAATATAATATTTATGAATTATCATGGTATTTTCATCTAACAATTTTTCAATATGAAGGATATCTTCTAAAATATTTTCTAATTTTATGGAGATGAATAAAAAACAAATTTATAATACTAGATCAAATTATCTTTCTATTTTTTCATAAATATTCCTACTATAAAAAAATACAAATTGAAACCTTGTAAATTAATAATCATATTATATAATCAATATTTTCAAGAACATTCCATGAAAAAACATAATTATAATTATTATTTTTATTGACTCAGTCTAATTGTTATTTTAATTTGGAACAACAATATTTAACCATATGAAACTAGTGATAGTATATACAAAAAAAAATGAAAAAATAAAAAAAAATTAATATAAAAAACTATTTGTTAAAATATATTTAATTTTTAAACTATGATGAGATGTTATTTTTAATTAAAAATGACTAAAAATATTGAGGTATATTAGTCAATGTGTATACTAAATAATTAAAAATATATTTTTTTACCCTGTATCCAAAGAGAACAAATTATTTTATACAAACTATATAAGAAGGATATATATCTTATAAAATTTATTAAAATTGGAATATTTATCATTGATCTATTTTATTTATCTAAAAATATAGTAATTTTATTATGTTGTATCAAACTATTGATATTACATTGGTTTATAATAGTATACCCAAAAATACTAACCAAATATTTGAAAAAAATAAAGTTATATCTAATTATTATATTAATTGAAAAACAAAAAACAAATACCCCAAAAAATATTACATAAATATAGATTTTATTATTCCTAAAAATATATTATCATAAAGATATTGTAGATAGTTTAGAATTAAAATTTATTTAAATTTTAATAACAACATTTATGATTTTTATTGTTCAAATCCAAATCCATTAAAATTAGTACATGTGTTTGGGTATATTTATTGATTTAACGATTTAACATGTTTGAACTGCTATTGGTTTGATACCAATAACAATATTAGTTTCACATGTTAAAAATATGTCATAAAAATTAAAAATTCATACTAAAATATTTTAATTATATCGATGATAGTGTATATTCTAAAATGAATTAAAATAATTAAAAAATTAATAATATTTGAAAACAATAGGTAGACAGAAAAGTATGAATTATTATGTTATAATAATAAATTTACATCTTTTTGTTACTTATTAAAATTTAAAAAGGGATTTTTTTTAATTTAAATCATTTAATTTTAACAATAATATTTGAAAACTTACATAAAATTTAAAATTACACATAAAAGGACATTTCCCTTAGATAATTATACTATTATTTTGAAAATTTTCATTGTCTAATGGATTATTTATCATAAATTTTGAAAATAAAGTAGATTAATTTGAATATTATGAAGTTACAATGTTCCAAATTATATTTAAAGATCCATTGTTAATTGTATTTTATGATCTATATGTTCTTCTTTTATTATTATAAAAATTACATCAAAGTTGTAAGAATTACATAGAAAAATGTTTCTAGTGAAAACTGTATATTCTAAAATAATGAAATCCTCACGCAAATGTATAATAATTATAGAACTTCCAAGTATTCTTTAATTAATCATTTATTTTAGTATATTATTTATTTTTTATATAATAATATTATATCACTAAGGTTTATTTGTTTCCATTTATTAGGATTTATTTAATTTATAGAAAAAGGTTTATATATGATATAATTTCATAAAGTCCAAATAATTATTTTCCTATCAATATAGATATAGATCACAAAAAAACCATATTATTATTCTGTTATATATAACTTTTATTACTTAGTTATAAATCACTCAAAAAAATTAAATTGCATTCGTTAAAAAAATTAAAATTTTATTTGACATATTTAATCAACTGAACATATGAATTTTTTTAATCGTAACTAATAAGAAAATTTTCGTTTATTATAATTGGGATTATAATTATCGTGAGCCAATTTCTAACTGAAATGATTCAAAATTATAAATCATTGATTTATATGGTATGTAAATATTTTAATTTTCAAAAATTTACTATATAAAAATTTTAAAGATGATCTTCTTTTATAAACCCAATGTAACATTTAAAAATGATTTTTTTCATGTATTTAATTTTCTCAAGGTGTATGATTTTTCCCAAATTATTTATTATAAATAATTCTTTAGGACGATTGTAAATGTATTAAAATTGATTCTAATCCAAAAACAGTGAATGATGTTGGTTGTAATAGATGTAAATCATCATGTCTAAAAGATTGATTCAGTATCATGTGTATTTGTGAAATGAATCAAATTGTAATATGGGTCTAGATTATTTATATTAGTTATTGAAACATTACTATCTTTTTTTTTATCATCTTATTATATATATATAATTAATAAAACATTAAAAATAATTTTTTAAAAATATATTTATGCATACTTACTCGTACGATATTTGTTTTAATTTGGTTTTTAATTTTTTAAATTTCTTAAAAGTTATTCGTTTTTAGAATATTTTTTTGAAAAAAATATCCTTTTTATGTAGTAATCATAAATACCTCCTATTTTATTATCTATATTTATTTTTCTATTCATTCAAATAAGCCATAACTAAGAATAACAATTTGTAAGAAATTGACTCCAAATAGAATATAAAAATCATAAGAAAACCCATGGAAGCCATCATTTCATAATTTTTTTACTTTTACCTTCAATATTTTTTTAATATTTGCAAATAAGAATTATATATAGTCTTGGTAATAAAAGAAAAAGTTTATTTTTGTTCCCAAATTCGATACCATCACCATGCCTCATTTTCTTATACTAATGTGAATATAATATGCATAGTTAAAAGAAATATAAATGTAAGAACAAAATGAAAACTAAAATAATCTATTGTATAAAAGAAATATTACCTCTAGTAATTCATAATGAAAACAATATTTTTTTGTAAAAAATTTCCACCTTTGTTCATTTTTTTATTTCTCAAAAATTATATATATATATATATATAAGTAATTTAAAAAACTCTTCCTATTTGTTAAAATGAAATCTCTAAAATTTCTATAGAAAATAATGATTCTAATATAATTTTTTCATAATAAAAAATTATTGACTTATATTCATCATCAACCAATGGTACTAGAGAGTAGGTAAAAGTGTTTCATTTTTTATAATTTATTTCATTTAAAATATCTAAACTAGAAAACCATGGGTCAAATTAATTCCAAGTTTTTTAATTTAACAATAGGAAATAGTTTATAAACAAAGAGTTATACAAATACAAACAGATGATACACTCCTTGAAATAAGTATTAATTGTTTATATTTAATAATTTAATAATAAATCACTTGAACCATTCCTACGTGATATAAATAATCATGGTACATAGAAAAAGGTCACTAGACTATCTAATTCTGATAAATTTTTTAATTCAATTCCATCAAACAAATAGTTTATTAAAAATTTAAAATAAGCACTGAAATAATAGATAATAATATTTTATTAAATTGTAGTTTGAAAATAGAAAAAATAATAATATAAAAATGGAAAAAAAGAAAATAGTTAATCCATAATGATATTTCAAACTTGTTATATTATAATTTTTTTTTAAATTAATTTTTTCAAAACATAGACTTGAATCAAGATTCCCCATCACTACATCAAAAGATATGATTGTATACCTATTCTATTATGGTGTATTTATATAAAATATAGTAAAAAAATATTATTATCCATTAAGTTTTATTTTTTGTAATTTACTTTTTCTCTTAGGCGGAACATAAATTTATATAGGTATTTAATACATATTATAGTTGAATTTAATAATTTAATATATATTATAGTTATATTTAATATATATCATACATAATTATATGTATTCCAAGTATAATCTATTTTCAATTAATTTTTTAAATAAAAATATCCATTTCCTTAATTGGAAAATAATGATAATATCTATAAAAAATGAAATGTTTTATGTGAAAATATTAAATTTTGAAAATTTTGTGTGAGTAATAACTTGAATTATAATCAAATAAATATTTTCTAGCAGTTAAAAAACTTTTAAAATTTCCAGTCATAAGAGAATTATCTAATGAAAAATATTTTATCGATATTTTAAATCTCAAATTTTCTTAATTATTTTTTGTGATTCTTTAAATAAAATTATAATATTTTGGGTCAATCATTCTTTAATTAGTAGTTTACTGGGTAGGATTTTATATAGGGATGTTAAATGAATCTATCCAATTTTTTATGCATGTATTCTTAAATAAATAAAATAATATTTTTAATATATAATAGAAAATATTAATACATCATCACAAACATGCATTTACTATGTACAATTATTAGATTTTAATATATTATGACTTCTGTCTATTATTTTATCCATCAATGAATATTTTTATAATATATTAATGATTAAATAGAGACTAATTCCTTATTATATTTATTGCATTAAATAATAAATAATTTGAATATAGATAGATACAACTTCTAGGGGTTAGAAAATAACAGTCATATGAGTTGTGTTGAGGAATTCAATATGTTAGTTGTAATATATCATTTTTCCTCAATAAAAAAAGGTAGAGACTTTGTTAAGTATCATCCATTCAGTAATGTTTTTTCATGACTATGAACGATTTTTGAACTATGATGGGATGCACTTTTTACTCCAAAAATGATTAAAAATATAATGTTATATTGTTTACTATATAGAATAAAAAATAAAAAGTACATAGTTTTATCATATATTAAAATAGGAAAAATTATTTTAAATATAATTCTAAATAAGTATATATATCTTTAATTATTGGAAAATATTGGAATATTGATTACCAAACCAAAATTTTTTATTAAAAAAAGATATTTTATTATGGTATATAAAACTTTGGAAATTTAAATAGTTAATAAGATTCAGGGAAAAATTATTCCACATATGTATGAATCAAAAAATATCACTATACAAATTTTAATACAACTTATTGAATGATAAAGAAGTAGTACCATGAGAGAAGGGTAGAAATAACCCCCATCAGGGAGTGAAATAGAACATGAATCTATAAACTATCATGTAGTGATAGGATCCTAAATCTCTAAGTTAACACCCATTAAATATTGATATGGGGACTCATAAGTTATTTCTTAGTGATGGAAACTCACTTGTACCATAGAATAAGTGAGGCTACTTGAGGAAATTGTCACTACCTATAGAAATAAAATTAGTTGATCTATCAATGACCATGTTGAAGCTTATGTTAAACTAGGAAGAGGTCCAAACCAATTTACATGGAAGGAATTATAGTTGATTGTTGGTTTGGTATGAAATTCCATATGAACCCAGAGCTAGTTGGTTCTACTTAAAATGTATTGAGCCACATCTATTGACTATAAATATCAGGGTAAAGAACTATTTTGATGTAGGTTGTGAGAGTGGTGTCCGATGAAGTCAAACTCTAAATAGTAGATATGACCTCAAAATAAAAGTATTCAAGGATAACCAGTGATATAATGGGGGATAAGATTCTTCATCATTAGGGAAACAACAAAGATCAACCCCCAAGTTCCATAAATAACCACTCAATAACAAATGAGGTAGCGGTGAAGAGATAAAAATGAGGTTTTACTAAGATCATACTTCATTGCAAGAGTTTCCAATATCTTAATTATTGAGTTCTCTTGCATCAAATATGAATGGGGATTTGTAATATTCCAAAGTTATGGGTTGTCAAAATGAATCTGGGATAGCATTTTCCACCAAATACATAGAGGGAAGGACTTTTGTGTGTAGAAGTGGATGAATTACAAGTGATAAAGTATTCATTAGTTACAAAAATA
The DNA here is from genome assembly GCA_963277665.1 of Viscum album. NCBI lineage: Eukaryota > Viridiplantae > Streptophyta > Magnoliopsida > Santalales > Viscaceae > Viscum > Viscum album. The sequence goes on along the minus strand of OY728153.1, from coordinate 281,123,348 downwards.
TTTGTTTAAATCTAAATCACAAAAAACATAAGGTTTACTATGTATTTTTCATACATATATGGAATTCCATGGCTCAATATCCAGACAAAAGAAAATTTTGACATGCATTAAGGGAATATTCGTGTACTACACTTTGTTGGTCCTAAAGGATGGAAGTTACTTGGTTAAGTGAGATATGGTTATTGATTTATGTACACATGGTGGCACAACTATTTCAAGAAACTTAATGGGAAAAATAAAATGATAAAATTTTCATGTACAAGGAATAATGGTTCTATAATAATCCATTTCCTTATCTTAGTAAAGGCTCAAAACACCATTGACCAAAGGTTACTTATACTAGAAATAAGAATAGTTTCATAAAGAAGGAATAAATAGAGATATCATGAAACTCCCTCTAAGAAACTCAAAAACATTTCCCTATAATTTTAGGATAACAGTTGAATCATAAAAAATGGGGTCATAATGAATGGGTATGGGTTAATGTTTCCAAAAACATATGTTTATGGAATTCCGTAAAACCATGTATGCAGGATGACTTCTACCTAGTGTGAAATGTTCAAGGAAGTGGATGTAATAATCATAGGAATGCTGATGATTGATGCCTCAATGAAATATAACTGAAACTATAAGGGTAATAAGGTGTGAAAAATTATCATCAGGTAAGTTCTATCCCACATTAGAGGAATATCAATCTGGAAACTATCTCAGAGAGAGTCTTAGTGATGTGGAAATTTCTATGAAGATACAGAATCCATAAAAATAGAAATAAATATCCAATAATGATTCAATATTTACTAGGATTATGTTTATAAATTTCCCATTCATCTATGGGTAGGGTTGAAAAGACTTACTTTGAGGGGAATTCTGAGATACCAATTTAAAATAGATAGAATTATAAACTGCACTTAGGGCTAACAAGCCAAATAATACTCTTAAGTATAAAATATTAATGGGGTGTTGTCCTACTAAAAGTTAATAGTGGTATGAGATGGTTTCCTCATTACTAGGAAATTGGATCAAGGAAGTGGATTTTGAATCCACCAAAATTCTTTTGTAGACATTTATGTTTTAATAAAAAAATAAAATTATCACAATAGTATAAAAATAAAAAATAATTGTATCTAAGTTCTGAAAATATAAAAAAAACAACTCTAAAGATCAAATATAATATTTCTTCCCATAAGGGAAAGGAAAATTTACCATATTAATAACATATCACATGGTAGGCCACAAATTGGGAGAATTTTCATAAACTCAAAAATTCCGGGTCTATGTGAAAAATGTTAAAGATATTGTTATTAATAATATTATTTGAAATCATTATCATTATTAATATTTTATTCAATGATAATTTTAAAATCATGGACCCCAAATAAAAAAATATATTTATTAATTCAAAATATATAAATCATTACTTATAATATATAATGAGTCTTGGATCAGATTAATAAGCATTATTATAAAGAAATACATCAAATATTATAACTCAAACCATATCAAGTATGTAATAAAACTTTTAAAATTGTTTATTCTACCTTAAATACTAGTTAAAATATGGGTTTTAACAAAGCAACCTTAGTAAAGTGGATCACAATGAAAGAAATACCATGAAAAAATTTAAACATAAAGATCATGGAAATAGTTTTATTATCAAAAGATACTTTTTCCATATAACTATAATATCATAATAGGTATTATTAATTTAAAAATATATCATATATTAATTGATTTCATTATGAGAGAATAATGATAATTGAATCATAATGGTTGAACTTGGAAACTGATTTTATTCATGGTGGATTCAAAACCCCTGACTTGATCCACTTGGATATATCAAACCATGATATATTTATAAGAGAATATAGAATAATATATTATTTGACATTTTGAATTAATATACATTTCATTAATCATAAATTAAAATACAAAGGATAAAATAATCATCAACATTTTCATATTTTTCTTCTCTATTTTAAATATTCAAATTAAATAAATATCAAATAATATACATGATGCATTATCAATTTTGGGATGAAATATCAATATCATCTATGTTTATAGGAATGTTATGTGAATTAAATTCATGCATAACTTTATTACCTTTGTTATCATGTTTAATAATATTCACCCAAATATTAATTTCATTAATTTTAATTTCAATCATATCTTTTTTCAATTAAAACAATTTAAGATAAAATCTATTTTATTAATACCTAATGTAGTCAACCATATATATAAAACCTTCTAATCAGAAGAGAAGAAATGTACAAAATAAGAGTTATTAAATCTCGAATTTTAGAATACTAATGGACCAAATTATCCTTGAGTGGAAATTATATTTTAAGCTTCTTACTAATGAATAAACATACAATGTTCACTAATCGATTAATGTATTGTATTTTTTTCTAATTTAACTTCAGTTTTTTAAAAAATCGTGTATGTCACTGAATAGAAAACCATAAGAAAAAAACAATACCTCGCATAATAAAATGATATATAAGGATGTTTTAATCAACCTAAACTAAAATAATGTTTTTTAAATTACTAGAGTTAACTATTGAAATACCAAAAAAAATCATTATAAAATTGGATAGATAAAAATGGTATTAGAAGCTATTACTATAGTTGGATATGCAATATAAATCAAAGCTCATATTCTCGTACTAATGTTAAGTTCCCAATCAAAACTCATGTAAAATTATACACCATGTAAGAAGTGAAAAATAAAAATATAATAAGGAAAATAATTGTATAACCATTCATAAAATAATTATTCTTCCCATATAATATAAAAATATAAACCAATATCTATAAAATAAGAACTAATTTCTTTGTAAATACATTTTCTTCTATAAAAAAGAAATATAGAAGCTAGTTTGTGGATACAATCAATATCAAGTAAAGGAGAAGGAATGAACGTAATTAAAAATATTTACATTCTTGTTAGGGATCCTCAAAACACTAAACCAACCAATAGAAATATATTTATCAATACAAGTTATCCTATAAATGAAGCGACCCCATAGGCATTCAATTTTAAATCTATCTCGAATTATAGTCATTGTTTAAAAAAATATATATTTTTTATTTTAATCCCAAAAAAATGAATAGAATGGTATAAAAAATACATTTTTCTACTTCTTATTAAACATTATATCATATCTAACCTCATTGTGTCATCCAACTAAGGATTGTGAATAATGAGTTACAAAAACATTAAACAAAAAATATCATAATGGGTTTCTAAGGACTCGAACCGTGAATTAATTTGGAATAGAGATTTTTTTAGATTTTTTTTTCAAAAATTTAATAATATTTGATAATATATGTTAACAAATCCATCCACTTTGATTAATTTATATGTCCATTTTCAGATACGTGATTTCAGAAAAAAATAGTGGAGATACTATAATCCATATTTTTTATAAAAATAATATCAAAATAAAATATATTTACTCAATATAAAATGAGTAAATAAGTATAATACTTTGAAATAATAAAATATTTTACTTCATTCATTGTAAAAAAAATTTCAATAATTCAATGAAAAAAATTTATTCAAAAAATATTGCATAATAAATTTGTTTTTATAAAATATATGTGTAACTCAATAAAGTCAAATGACATACTTTATTGCACAAAGGAATTTTTTTAGACCAGCTATGAGGATGAAAAATATTACTTTATACACATAAAAATAGGCAAAGAATCATAAAATCCACTAAGTTCAACAAAAATAATATACATATAGAATTACGAAAGGCATCATCAACTTTTATCTTTTATCAATGATCCCATTACTGAAAGAATAAGAACAGTTTCATAAAAATTATTTTTCACACCATTGTCAATGATATATGAATCAATTATCATTTGATTTTGTAAAACTAAAGGGTTTTGTTTCACACTTGATCAATAGATTTGACATTAAAATGAATTTTTTAATATATTTCATTAAAACATTGGTTGAGACCATTTAAAAAATGATATTCCATGAAATTAACAATGAAATATTTCTACTATTTCAAAAAAATTAAAATAAATATTCAATCCATAATATATTTTACTTTATATATAACATAAAAATGGAAATAATCCTTGAAATGATCAACAATGGACTTGAAATATGTATTAATGATAGAAACTAGGTGTTTTTTTCAATGTAATATATTAGATGAAGAAGGATTCTAAAAATTGTTGATTAGAAATGAAAATATTGGTTACAAATAAAAATATTAATTTATTCATATTTAAACATATTATAATTATATAAGATAAATATCATTTTTATTTTTTTAATGGTTCTCAATAAATCACTTTTAGGGAAAAAATCCAATGATTCCAATTTAATATTTTATAGAAATAAGAAATCTGAAAAAATAAAAATTATAAAAATATGTCACCAAATAATGAATAATTTTTTCTAATATTTCCAAATGGATAGGATAAGGTTTTGGAATATTTGGCACAAAATTTGAATGGAAAAAATCATCCACTAAAAATTTATTACTGAATGAATGGATCTTAAATTTTTTAGATTCCTCTATTTTTTATCAGATTATATTCTAGAATATAGGAAGCATAGGGAAGATTGTATTTCCAAAATGAAGAAAACTACCCATTATGATATAATATATACAAAATTATTTGTGAAAAATAGATATTGGTTAAAATCAATAGAGGGAATAATAAGAATATTTCTCTATTAATAGATTAAAGTATTAAAATATTTCAAAATTTCATAAATGAAGGGATTTATAGGACCTATATTTTTTAACATAATGGATCTATTTAAACAATGGTTGTTATTAAAAACATAAAAAATCATTAAGTATAAGTGGATATAAAAACTCAAAGTCATTATGATGAAATCCATATCATTATAAATATATATTTAATTATTCTATTTGAATTTTTTTAAAATGTGATCAATAAAAAAATATAAACAAATGTAAATAAATTAATTTGGTATATTTATACACAATAAGATAAAGTATAAACTAGTTATTATTATTTAAAAAAAGAAACGAATAGATACTGGGGGTATTTTAGTTTACAATTTTATCCAAAAGAAATTTGTCTAGTTATGTTGATGTCAATTATTAATTTTGGGTGATCACTACAGTTATAATCATTTATTTTTTTCAACCAAAATCTCCTGACTAATTTTATAAAAATAATTATATTCATCAATATGATATTTCTTCTAAATAATAAATCTACCATATATAAAAGGGTGAATAGTGTGGTTTTATTTTAAAGATATAATAAACCTTCATTTGAGAGATATAATTTCTCATGTAATGAAATGTGAAATTTTTTAACATAAAATACAATTTGATTACATCGTTATTCTCATAATAGAGAAAAAAGACCATTAAATTTTTTACTAATCGAATGATTGAAATACTTACAATTATAACATATATTAAATTAATTAAATCTATTTAAAATTAGTTCCAAATAAAAATTAAAACAAGGTATTTAACCAATCTTTAAAAGATATGAAATGGTCGAAATTAAAAATTTATATAATAATTTGTTTTTCCATTTACTTCCATTTTAGAATTTTCCATAATATTACAAAATTATTGACGGTATTAATGGATACATTTCGTCATCAATAAATATAAAAGATTTAATCCACACATAATATATAGTCACTATACTATTTTTCATTTAGAAACCCAAAAAAATAATGAAGTGTAAAGGTAACAAAAAATAACAAGATGGATAAGATATAAGATGAAAAATACGATTTAAACATAATATTAAGAAAAATATTATGAAAAAATAGATACATACAAAATTTTATCATATTCTTATGTGGAAAGGTGAAATTATTCATTATTTTATTTTATTGTATATATATATAATTATATGAACATGTTTGATATATAGTATTTGATCATATATGTTAAGTTGAGAGAAATAAATAAACATGGGCCTGTATTGGGTATTAAATTTAATTTCCATTTATAAATTTTCTAATTCCACTACAACTTATACTTCTGAAAAATAGAAAAAACCACATTAAGTGTATATTGAATTAAAGGAAAATTTAATGGACCAGACCTCTATGGCCCATTACATTGTCAAAATCAAGTGTTTGGGATGTTCAGGGAGGCAATGGTAGCTTATTTCAAGAGTTTTATGAAATTCATGTTTTTCAAATGGTAGGATGTGTCGGTGATTCAATTTCAGTACCTCAAAATTGGTAGGTTGGCATCGGTAGCTTAGTATCAGTGACTGAGGTCATCAGTTGGTCAGGGTGTCTGTAGGTCGAGGCGTTGGTAGGTCAGGGTGTCGGTCAGTCGAGGTGTCGGTAGGTAGGGGAATTGGTAGGTCAATGCTTTAGTAGGTCGGGCATTGATGACTAGCATTGGGGAATGGCGTTGGTGACTCGCATCAGTGATTCAGGCGTCGGTGACTCAATATCAGTGACTCGCGTTGGTGACACACCTATCAGTGATTCATTTCTTATTTTTCCAGTTTTCCCCATTTACATTACCTTTTATATAAATGAGTTAAATTTCATATTTAATGAGTTTTTTTGGTTGTTTAAAATGGTATTTATCTCTTAAAAACCTAAAGTTTCCTTTGACTCCTAAACCATGTGGTTTTGACCGTGATCTGATTTTAATAGCCTTTAAAATATTTTTCCCCATAGATTTAGGATATGGACTTTCTAAAACTAAAATAATATACTTCACTGAACCCTTTACCATTCTCATGGTGCACTGATAACCATTCTTCCTCTAGGATTTTTGCACTTTTGTTGTAGAAGATTGTTTTATTTTCCCCTAGAGTCTTTCCTACTACTCGTCTAACCGCCTATTTTTGGAATAAGGAAGATTTTTTTATCTTATTTTGTTCATGGTAGTGATCCTTTCATATCTCTTATTTGTGTATCATGTGGGGTGGGTGTACACATGTTCCCTTGTGAATACTATTGGACCCATATTTAATGAAGATAATAAGAAGTAATAAACATGGGGTTTCAAAGTACAATGATGAGGATCATTTTATTTTATATGTTATCCATGATCCCCATCATGTTGTTTTGTAAGGGCTATATGACTATTGAAAATCATGTTTGTTGGTGGTACTGTTTTGTGCACATGTATTATTTGGGATTCATTTCTTCAAGAATTAGAATCTGGTTAATCACACGAATTCAGTTAAATGAATGGATTCCCTAGGATCGAACATGTTCTATGGTAACCCATGTTTATCAAGTGGAATTAAAGCATGAGTGTTTTCTAAATTTGAATAAACCCTACGTTTTTGGTGTGGTTGTGTGTTGTATGTGCTTTTAGTTGGCCTTGTGTCTATGATGTTTGTGTGGTGTTGTTTTCGGGATTGTGGAAGGGATTGTGGTTGTGAGTACGGGGAGGTACAAGTGGTGTGATGTTATCTCAAGCTGAGATATTGGTTGATTATAGAATGGATGAACTTGTTATGTAGTGGGACTACATCTGATTAGTGGATGGGAAGTTGGGATGGAATACTGGGTTATGTCATGTTCATGTTTATAAATGTGTTGGGTATGGTGTTGTTGTGCAGTAAGGCTACCAATTAGGGTTGGTATGAGGTGTGTTCGGGGTCTTCCTTATTTAGAGTAAGTACATGGAAACATGAATTTGAATAATGATGGTGCTAGTGGTTTAATAGGTGTCCAAAAAGGGGGAATGTGCAGTGCGACTACATGCTAGTTGAGTTTTGTTTGTTTTATGAATGGGCGTTAGAATTTATTCTCTCACATTGTCCCTTCTTTCCTGGTTTGGTTGTGTTTTGTAATGTGGTGTGTTTAGTGGCTTCATTCCTTCTGTGAAAGGTTTCAGGTGTTGTTCTTGTTAGTTTCTCGGGTAGGGATGGAATAAATAAATGAATGTATTGATAATAAAAAGTTAAAATTGGTCAAATTAATTGATTGGGGGTTTGTCTTGAGTTGTGGCTTGTAGTGAAGCAGTGTTCATTATCAAATTGGGAAGTGACCATTATTCGTGGTGGAACATGAATGTAGAGGTTCCAGAAAATGTGGTTTTATGTGGGATGGTTGTATGTTTGGAATCTCATAGGATGGGCTGAGTGTTTGTTACCTATACATGTATACTTTTAATTCCTTGTATTTTCTATATTCACCCCACTCATGTTGAGCACTACATGTCGAATACCCCCATTTTTATGGGGGAGGGTGTCCTTTCCCAATATCGCATTGGGAGGATGTATGGATGGTTATTGGATCTTCTCTACTGCCTATTTTAGGAAGTGGTATCCCCATACTCTTCAGGAAGGTTGTGGTGTGGTTGTGAGGCCTATGTGTGTGCGGTAATAGTGTGCTTCCCAGGTGTCTTCGAGATACATTGTGTGGTGATTCCCCAATGTCTTTAGGATGGGGGTTCTATATTGTGGTCCTTGTGTTTACGAGAGAGATGTGATGTGGTATATGGCCCATGTGTGTTTGGGAAGGATGTGATATTGGGGCTTGTGGAAGTGTGTGGTAATGTCAGGACGTTCTCCCTTAGGGATGAGAAGTTGACCAACGGGAAGTGGTGTGGGGTACCCAAATATCGATGTGATTACTACTTTACTTGACTTGTGTTATTTGGTGAGTATTCTTTAGTGAGGGTGGGTTAGATAGTATACATGTTAGGTGATTTTGAGTTATTTTGTTTTCTCACAAAAAAATTAATATGATTCTCCCACTTGTGCATAAGTGATTTTAGTTTTTCCCTACTGAGTATACTTGTATGCTCTCCCTACGCATATAAAACTATTTTTAGGTTTCCAAGGAGATTATGCAGAACATACTGGAACTTACATGCTTGGACATGGAAAGGGTTGATGAGTCACTTCTTAGTTTTATTTTGGTACTTACTTTGGAGTTTTATTTATATTTATAGTATTTTTACTTTAAACATTCATATTGGGTGGATTTTGGTTTCATTGTATATATGTGTGTCTTGGATTTGTTTGGAGTTGATTCATCTTATCTACTGATCTTGGATACTATAAAAATGGTAATTCCTCCAATTTTTGTGAGATTTAAATACCCTTGGTGTTGGTTTCCACCCTGGGGCCTATTACAGGTGGGACTTGGGGGTCGTTATCTCTCATTCATCTTGAGGAAGGAAGGTCTTAGTATTTTACTATTCCTTCCCACATCGTGAGTAATGTGGGTCGTGATAGAATGGTATAATAGGCTGACAGTTAAGAGATAGGATAGAGTTTGAATTTAGGCACAGTGAATATTGTATGGGTTGGTAGGGAAATAGTGTTAGGTGACCTTGGTGTATGACATAGGATAGGAAAGATTGTCTAGGAAACATGATTTATGGCCCCCCTGTGATCTATTGTAAGGACTCTAAACTTATCGAACCACCAAGTGAGTCTATATTGATTTCAGAGTAGAGACCCTAGGGAAGGTACATGCATCATAATGACTTCTATTCTTGTTTGTTTCGTGAGTTTTTGGGGAAATTAAAATAAAAGATGATATAAAATGAATCCTAAATAAATCCACACTACTTGAGCTTAGGAGTTCCCAGATTATTTTTCACCTAAGTCACTCAATCATCATCTGTGTGTGGTACGACGAGTGGAGGCTCAGTAGGCCAACCCATTCGATAGGTGGAGGGTTGAACCGGTGTGGGAGGATGATTAGTGGAAGAAGACGCTTTGTTCCTTTTAGAGAAATACTCTATGAATGTATGAGGGAAGTGTCTCGTGTATAGAGACAGATAGTTGGCTTGCAGAGATGGTGATCACTTTCAGCTCGAACCGGGCTCTGAAGGAGTAATGGGTTCCATTGAAGGTTATTCAGATGAGGAGAGAAGCACGTCAGTGGTGTATTCTTTACATTGGGGAGAACAATGGGGATACTTTTTTGTGGGATGAATTTGAGGACTTCCAAGCAGAATTCCATTCTTCCATGATGAAGGACAAGAAGATGAATGACCTACGCTCCCTCCAGTAGGGGAGTATTTCGATGAGGGAGATGGGGATCAAGTTCAGGATCTCCTTCTTTTTTCTCTGGGTCTCCTTCCAAATGATGAGTCTTGGTTGAGATGCTTAGAGGAGGTACTATGTCATTCCCCCCAGTATGTGGTCACTCCCATCACCCTACCAACATACTTAGAGGTTTCAAAGAAGGCTGAGGTAGTGGAAAGGATGAAATCACTAGGAGGTATACCAAGAGAGGGTACCCAACTAAGTTCTTCAAAGGGAGATGTTTTCAGCAACAGGTCTCCTACGTTAGGGCCTTCTAGGTTTCGACCCGTGGGGATTTGACCTTAGTAGTTTCAGTTCCGACCTTTGGGTCCTTGTCTATTTCCCATAGGCTTGGGACTAAGGTGTTTTGCTTGTGGAGTTCGTAGTCCCCTTCAGATTCAATACCCAGTTATAGCTCAGTATAGTGGAGGTGGGAAGGTCTAATGCTCGCCTAAATAGTAGTTGTTGGCCATGCCATTTTAGCAGTAGGGATAGTAGGGCTCCTACTCCATCGAGGGGAGAAAGAGCAGGAAGATTCTAACATGAGGTTGTTCCACATGGACATCGAGCCAGGATGGTTGGGGAGAAAGAAAACACCAGATGGGTAGAGAGGCTGGATTTGGTCAGTTTCACATTGTAGAGGTAGCAATTATAGTGGGGCAGAGATCATTCAAGTTACAATCAGTTTGTTCGGCTCGCTTTATTTTTTACTATTTGAATCAAGAGATCCTATAACACCCTAAGATTTCATATTATGTTATTTCTTCAGAGTAATGCAATAACTTTCACTACACGCAACAATGAGTTCAAGTGCACAACGACTTACCAAACTAGCCATTCAAAAGCAGTTATGAATAGTATTAACTGAATTTTGAACTTTATATAATTCTTATAATTTTAGATTCCATACTATGAGTTTCTTAGACATAATATAAGAACAAATTCATTTTTTTCATTTAAAAGAATTATATTTCAAAAAATAAAATTTCACCACCTTTTAATGGTGATCCATTTTTAAATCCAATATTTGAAACTTTTATATATTCAATTTTACAAAAGAAACTTCCTCTTTATAATCAGGACATAAGAATTTAGTTTCAATAAATCTTTGGTGTTTTTCTGATAACTTTCATGTTATGGTGAATAGTGAAAAATACGTTATTTTAACTGAAAACAAATTTTCTAATCAAAATATTTTGTAGTGTTGAATTATAAATTTTAATGGTTTGAAAGTATAATTAGATTATATTTTAACCATTTAATCCAATGACGGTCACTGTAAGTAATTTCACTTTAAAATTGGGCATAAACAAGTGTCAGTCTTTTGATAGTTATTATTTTTTAAAAATACGCTTTATGATTTTGACAACGAGAATTAATTTTAAGTTAACTAATTCAACTTCTATGTTTTGAAATTGGTGAAATATAATTCCTTTTTGAATTCAAATAATAAAAATTCGCTTAGGGTGAATTTTTATATTTTTCTGAAAACTTTCAATTTTTGATGAATAGTGAAAAACACTGAGTTATAGTTTAAAACCGATTTTTTTAAATAATTTTTTATTTTATTTAAATTTATTTTAGGTCAAAATAGATACATAATACCTATATATGTTTAATTTAATTCATTATAGTTAGTTTATAATAACTTTAGGTATATAAAAATTTTATTGAACTTTTTACCGTCTTTACCCACCTCCTAAGAGCATTTTCAAATTTACATAAAACTTAATTTTACCACTTATGTGAGTTGAATTTCAAAAATAAAAGAGACATGGATTATATTAGTAAGTAAAATGTGGTTCGATGAGATGAAAATGATTTTTTGTGAATAGTGCCTTTTTACTTGTATTTACCGCTGTTAAAAGTAAATAGGTTAATTTAGGGTAAAATGATATTATTATTACCCTAAAACATGTCCTAATTCTATTGGATATGTTTCATTTGACCATAAAAACATTAGGAATAAAATAGGAACCTCTTTGGTCCACTTGGTTTAGATTAGGATATTTATTATTATTTAATTCAAAGAAGAGTTAAAAGAGGTAAAATCAAAGATTAATAACTATAACATTTTTAATATAAGGATACACATAAGATAAATTAGACTATAAATATTCATTAGAAAGATAAAAATATTTCATACATAATGGTATTTCATTTATATTTTTTAGACATTAAATAATTTATTTTATTTATGACACAATGATGATGCAGTAATTACCTAATTAATGAAAGATTAAAATAACGGACATTATAAATATCCAAGTAAATTTAATTTGGGACTTTTTATGAATTCCACTAATTTTCTAGGTTAATATGACATATTAGGGTTGGTTAGATGAATTGTTTTCGAAGTAATAATGCTGTTATGAATTTATCAATAACAAAATACCAAATAGTGTCAAAATTGACATAAAATAGTTTTTAAAACAAATATTATATTATTAATTGATATTATATTTATAAAAATATAAGTTTCGTCCAAAAGACTCCTATAATTATTGATGTATCCTTAATGAACCACTTAGCATTCTATTGTAAGTATATAGTAAGTTTATTAACCATATAATATAAAAATACAAAGAGACGTGGTAAATGTCAAACTATTTAACTAAGAGTTCAATCTAAAAGCTAAAGTTAATATAGTTACCCAAACCTATCTAAAACCTATTTTTTGAGATTTTTTAGACCCATAACCACCTTAGACTTTAAATAATACATTTTTGATCCATTAGAAACAAAAAATTATTTTATTATAAAATAATATTTCTAGCTTTTCCTAAGCTACCCCTCACCCCTCTATTAAAAGGGAACTCCCCCTTCTCTCTACTTAACACATTAAAATCCATTTGGATCGGCCAAAACCTGCCAAAATACCCTATCAAATGTACTCCCTTCATCCTAGAGGCCTTCCTTTAGTCATAAATCCAACATAAGGATATGTTTTGATCAAATTAAAAAGAATAACCCGAAGAAGAGGTAAATATTTCATCACCTCTTTCATGTTCCTTTCATCTTTCACTTCTTCTTTTGTTGTTGTTTCCATTATAAAATAACAACTCCAGTATATTATATATACTTTTATGTTATTATAAATATGGTACATCCAAATTCATTATTCTATCCATTCTTTTAATGACATGTCACCAAACATGCGTATGTACGGATTACCGTCTCCACGTCGTGGTGTAATTGTTATTCAATACATTATTATTTGGATGGGTATAATAATGATGTGTAATTGATGTAAATAATAAATATAACATTATAATTATTATTTATATATGGTATAAAATCCAATTATATATTATTTTAATATCAAAAGAATGATATTGTCGCTTGTGTGTACGTACATATTACCGTCTCCACGAACGCGATGAGATTTGTTCCCCATCGTATCCATTCAAGAATAATTTTCATTAGATGATTAAAAGTAATGTTTAAAGACTAAATATAATTTTGAATATGAATAAGATACATCCTATCCATAACAAAAATTATTTACATAACAAATCATATAAAGTAAAACGAATCAGTTAACACCTGAAATGACGATAATACTAAGATATTACTAACAAAGCAATATTAAAAGATCATATATGATATAATATTAATGTATATGATTCTTATATAATTTAATAACAATTATTTCACCATTATATAGGAGTTAAACCTACCCTCGACCAAGGAAAAGTACAAGGTAAGGGTTAATTCTACAATCTCTTCATTATCTGAGGTTATTTATACATAATTATCTACTGAGACCTCTTTATCATCCACATCCATGTTTCTTAAAAATGTATTTCAAAACATTATTTATATTTTATAGACTATGAGTTAAATTCATTTATACCCTTGTTTGAATTTAATAAGATTTTCTATAAAGTAATCTTTCCATCATTTTCCAATCAATGTACTTTTTGACCTTTTCGAAAAAAAATTAAGTTAGGAATGTTTTTTTTACTTATACGGTGGGTGCATCTATTTTTCGCCGTTATAACATCGCTGAAGCTTCTCTTACAGGCTTATAATAATTTTTTCAAAATAATTTTTTTCTTTATAATTATGTGACTCTTATAAGATTTCAAAATATAAAGAGATATTTCCCAAAAAAATGTTTTGATTTTATTTATGTCAATATCCTTTGATGGTTTTTAAGTTTATTTGAAGTAGATTTATTATGATACAAAACTTCCATATTTTATTGAAGGTTTTGTGATATGTTTGACTATGGATGTGATATTTTTTTACCATTCATGGTTTATGGTTAAATTATTGACATTTCATATTCTAGTTTTAATATGAATGTTTATATTATATTTCAATCTTTTCATATGAGGAATGTATTTGACTTAGTAAGTGACGGGTGGAGCCCGCTATAGCTCCTCGATGCATCGGTAGGTCTCATGAGACAACTAGATGTTGAATTGGATGAGGCCTTCCCCAATTTGAAATATGGTTTTGGACGAGGCCTTAATCATTTTTAAACGTCTTGTCTGAGGCCTTGAAAAAAAATTCAGAATGTCCGGCATTATACATTCCCTCATTATGAAAATAATATTGATGGTTCATGTGGTCATTAGACTAGTAGAATACCCATGATTATGTTTTATTGTGGAATTATTTACTAATCCGATATTATTTCCATATAAGTGTTCATTATTATTAATGGTAAAGGCATGTGTTTTCAATTATTCACCATGCTTAATATTTATGTTATCTTCTGCTATATTTCTTACCCTTACTAAGAATTTGAGCTCAATCCTTTCATATGTTTCATTTTCCCAAGATATGAAGAAGTTAATTATGAGTGACTTACAGGATTAATCTATGAGGCTTGGATGTTTTTAATGGAATAAATTAGTGTTTCATTTCTTTTCATGTTGTAAAGTTGAACTTATGTATGAATCTTGTTTCCAATAATACTAAACTGATCGGTCTTTCGAGACATGATTTCCTTGTGATCATGCCAATGTTATGTAATAATTCACTGACTCTAGGCTTCTGGGGTAAGGGTGGTACAGTTGGTATCAGATGAAGTTTAGTACAAACCTTGGAAACAAGATTTAGATAAACTCTGATTAGACCACATAGCCCTAAGATAGACATTGAGGATTAGTATAGAAGAACTTCCTAGAATTTTGGTATTGTAGAGATTTTGTGAGTTTCCCAATAAATACATCTATGTCTAGATACGAGCAGGTAGAGGTGAATCTGGCACAGATGTACCTAGGGGTAAAACCCGAAAACACCACTTTGAGCTAGACTCGAACGGGAACTAGTGCACGACAACAGGCTTTGATGCACTCTTGGTTATGACACTCCTAGGGGATATGCTTAGGATAATTCTCATTTTCTTTACAAATAAATATGAAGGATTTATGAGTATATACCTTCTCAAAGAAAATATTTTTATGATTATGGATTATATCCATAAACTGTTCAATTTACATTATGTATTTTACAAGTTTGGAATTATTCATTGCAATTCATAAACTGACCTAGTGTATGCCATAGAAATGGTACCCAATAGAAGGAATGTGAACTCCAGCAATATGTATGATCCAAAGAGTTAGAAGTATCATATCTTCCATGGTATTAAGAAAACATTTAGAAGGAAAATATTCTCCCATGTATACTCAACATATAAAGAAATAGTATCACGTGTTAATAATATTAGTAAAGAATTATATGAATCCTATGCCTTTGAAGGGAAGCAAGAGAAGAAAAGGATAGAAGAGAGAAATATAGATAAAGGGAAATGGAAAAGAAGGATTTTCCCATATGTGATAACTATGGAAAGAATCACCTTGGTAAATACTTGAAGGGAATGAGAGTTTTTTATAAGTGTGGAGAAAAAGGACACCAAGTACGTGATTTCAAGGGTAAGAAAAAGGTTTCAAATGTAAAATTCTTCATCTACAAGGTGTTGGGAAACAACGCGAATAAATATCCTAGTCATCAGAGTATACCGAAAATGATGCTATTGGATAATAATCAAGTTATGATACTATGTCAGATGAAGATGAATGACTAGTGTTCTTATGTTGTTGTTATAGAATTATTTCATTTGAGTGTTGTTTCAGTAATATACTGGTTATATGAATTATGGAGATAAATAAGGATTGTACTACAGTAATATTTTATTAAGGATTTGAGATTATATGGTTCTAAGAAAAGTGAATTAATAGTTAGCTAAACTTTTTGAAAAAATACATGGTTGATGGAAATTTAATCCTTAATATGGTCCTGATAATGAGGTAGTGATTTTGGAATAAGAGATGGTGGATTTTGATAAATTATATTGGATATTCTTGACATCCTTAGAACTGATTAATAGTTTTTTTATTTCATCATTGTTGGAAAATTCAATATTTTTGGATATAAGGAATATGTCCAATATTATATAAAGGATAATGGATCATGAATGTAATAAATAAGGTTTTATGGTAATTCAGGGTGTTACCGTGTTTTAAAATTATAAAAGATGAATATGTTCACATGTTATTATGTGGAAAAAAGAATCTTCATTGTGTTTAACTTCCTTATAAATTTTGGGTTGTGATTTTGGATAAAAGTATTTTGGATAAGTCTAAAGGTTGGAATGGATTATGTTTGAAATTGGATACTACTGTTAATGTTATTTTTCGATTTTTAAAAAAAGGACAACATGCAGACTATGTGACAACTCGTCGTGTCGGACAAAGCTGTGGGAATCAAACCCACAACCATAGTGCGATTGGGATTTATCACCTACCACTGGACTGTGTGACGTCCCTAGATTGTATAATGTATTTTCTTTTTTCAAAGGGTATGATAGGTGAATTATAAATTCATTTTTTTGGAACCCTATACGAATCATATAAATAGAATATATTTTGAAGTTCTACTATCTTTTAGAGTGAAATATGAGTTTGTGGTAGAAATTAGTTATAGGATAGAACTATACTTGTCATGTATATTTTTTTCTTCTCTTATTCTATGAAGAAATTAATTATTAAACTTTAGGTAATGGATATTAAAACTAAAAATGTGTTAACCTAATATCTTATGTTTTTTTTTGAACAGATGATATTTTAAATCATCACAGATTGATGGCTTTATGGCCCTCAATTATACAATTGGTTATGACTGATGACCTCAGTCACTCCCTATAAATATTTATGATTTCCCTCAAATTATGTGTCTATAATTTCCACCAATGTTCTCATAATAGAGATCACAATTTGGTGGTGACTTGTTCATTCCCCTTTTCCTATTATTAAGACTAAATTTTATTAACCCAATTTCTGATGTGGGTTTTCCCACAAAGGTATTTTCTATTTTTAACCCTTTATTTTTGAAGAACAATTTGAAATTGTGAGGACGCAATTTATTGAAGTAGGTTAGAATGTAACACCCCACGATTTCATAGTATGTTATTTTTACAAAGTAATGCAATAACTTGCACTACACGCAACATTGAGTTCATGCGCACCACGACTTACCAGACTAGCCATTAAAAAGTGGTTATGAATAGTATTAACTTAATTTTAAACTTTATATAATAATTGTAATATTGGAATCCATATTATGAGTTTCTTAGACATAATTTAAGAACAATTTCATTTTTTCAGATAAAAGAAATATTTTTCAAAAAATGCAATTTTATCGCCTTTTAATGGCGAACCCGTTTTAAATCCAATATTTGAAACTTTTAAATATTTAATTTGAAAAAATAAAATTCTTATTTAGAATCGGGACATAATAATTTAGTTTCAATTAATTTTTTGTGTTTTTCTGATAACATTCATATTATGGTGAATAGTGAAAAATACAATATTTTAACTGAAAACTACTTTTTTAATCAAAAAATTTTATAGTTTTTAATTATAAATTTTAATGGTTTAGAAGTATAATTAGATAATATTTTTACCATTTAATCCAATTATGGTCATTGTAATTAATTTCATTTTAAAATTAGACATAAAAAAGTGTCAATATTTTGATAGTTACTATTTCTTAAAAATATGCTTTTCGGTTTTGACAACGGGAATTAATTTTAAAGTAATTAATTAAACTTATATGTTTTTAAATAGGTAAAATAGAATTCATTTTTGAATTTGGAATATCAAAATTATCTTAAGGTGAGTTTTTGGTATTTTTTTGAAAACATTCAATTTTTGATGAATAGTGAAAAACACTAAGTTATAGTTTAAAACCTAATTTTTATTGAAATAATTATTTATTTTATTTACATTTATTTTAGGTCAAAATATATACATATTACCTATATAATTTCAATGTAATTAATTGGATTCAATCTATAATAACTTTAGATATATAAAAATTTTATTGAACTTTTTACCGTCTTTACCCACCTCTTATGAGCATTTGAAAATTTACATAAAACATAATTTTACTACTTCTGTGATTTGAATTTCAAAAATCTGAGAGACATGGTTGATATCATTAAGTAAAATGTGGTTGAATAAGATGAAAATAAGTTTTGGTGAATAGTAAATTTTTACTTTCATTTACCATGGTTAAAAGTAAATAGGGTAATTTAGGGTAAAAATGATATTATTATTAACCTAACACATGTCCTAATTCCATTGGATAAGTGTAATTTGACCAAAAAACCTTATGAATTAAATATGAACCTCTTTGGTCCACTTGGTTTAGATTAGAACATTTATTATTATTTAATTCAAAGAAGAGTTAAAAGAGTTAAAAATCAAAGTTTAATAACTAAAACATTTTTAATATAGGGTTAAATATTAGATAAATTCAAAAAAAAATATTCATTAGAAACATAGAAATATTTCTTACATAATTTTATTTTATTTATATTTATTATAAATTAAATAATTTATTTTATTTATGACACAATGATGATGCAGTAATTACCTAATTAATGAAAGATTAAAATAATTGACATAATAAATATCTAAATAATTTTAATTTGAAACTTTTTATGAATTAGCCTAATTTTATTAGTTAATATGACATATTAGGGTTGGTTAGATGAATTTTTTTCTAAGTAATAATGCTGTTATGAATTTAGAAAAAACAAAATACCAAATAGTGTCGAAATTGATATAAAATAGTTTTTAAAACAAATATTATATTATTAATTGATAATATAATCCTAAAAATCTATGGTTTGGAAAAAAAGACGTATATAGTGATAGGTTTATCATTAATGAACCACTTGGGGTTTATTTGGAAGTATATAGTATGTTTAGTAACCATATAATATAAAAATATAAAGAGACATGGTAAATGCAAAACTATTTAACTAAGAGTTAAATCTAAAATATAAAGTTAATATAGTGACCCAAACCTATCTAAAACCTATTGGTTGTTTGGTTTTCGACCCATATACACTTTATACTTTAAATAATACATTTTCGTGCCATTATAAACCGAAAATGATTTTATTATAAAATAATATTTCTAGCTTTTCCTAAGGTGCCCCTCACCCCTCTTATAAAAGGGCACTCTCCCTTCTCTCTAATTCAAACATTCAAAGCCATTTGGATCGGCCAAACCCTACCCAAATACCCTCTCCACTATTATACCTTCTTACTAGAGGCCTTACTTTATTCATAAAGCCAACTTATGGAGCCCTTTTGATCAAATCAAAATGAAGAACCTGAAGAAGAGGTAAATATTTCATCACCTCTTTCAAGTTCCTTTCTTCTTACACTTCCTCTTACATTGTTTTTTCCATTATAAAATAATAAATCCAGTATATTCTATATATTTTGATGTTATTATAAATATGGTACAACCATATTCATTATTCTATCCATCCTTTGAATGACATGTCACCATACATGCATACATACAGATTACTGTCTCCCCATCGTGGTGTAATTGTTATTCAATACATTATTATTTGGATGGGTATAATAATGATGTGTAATTTATTTAAATAATAAATATAACATGATAATTATTCTTTATACATGATATAACATCCAATTATATGTTATTTTAATATCAAAATAATGATATTCTCTCTTGTGCGTATGTACGGATTACCGTCTCCACGAATGCGATGAGATTCGTTCCCCATCGTATCCATTCAAGACTAATTTTCATTAGAAGATTAAAAATAATGTTTAAAGACTTAATATAATTTTGAATATGAATAAGATACATCCTATCCATAACAAACATTACTTACGTAATAAAGCATATAAAGGAAAACGAATCAGTTAACACCCGAAATGACAATAATACTAAGATATTATTAACAAAGCAATATTAAAAGATCATATATGATATCATATTAATGTATATGATTGTTGTTTAATTTAATAACAATTAATTCACCATTATACAAGAGTTTAACCTACTCTTAACCAAGTAAAAGTACAAGGTAAGGGTTAATTCTACAATCTCTTCATTATCCGAGGTTGTTTATACCTAATTATCTACTGAGACCTCTTTATCATCCACATCCATGTTTCTTAAAAATGTATTTATAAAATTCTTACTATTTTATAGACTACGGGTTAAATAAATTTATACCCTTTTTTGACTTTTATTTGATTTTTATAAAGGAATCTTTCCGTTGTTCTCCAAACAAGGTACTTTATGACCTTTTCGACAAAATTAAGGTAAGAATGTTTTTTTACTTATACGGAGGGTGCGACTATTTTCTGTCGTTATAACATCGCTGAAGCTTCCCTTAAAATCTTATAATAATGTTTTCAAAATAAATTTTTTCTTTATAATTATGTGACTCTTAAATGATTTCAAAATAGAAAGATATATTTCTCTAAAAAAGTTTTTGATTTCATCTATGTCAACATCCATTGATGGATTTTAAGTTTATTTGAAGTTGATTTATTATGATACAAAACATCCATATTTTATTGAAGGTTCTGTGATATGTTTGACTATGGATGTTCTATTTTTATACCGTTTATGGTTTATGGTAAAATTATTGACATTTTTTATTCTAGTTTTAATATGAATGTTTATGTTATATTTCAACCTTCTCATATGAGGACTGTATTGGACTTAGTAAGTGACGGGTGGAGCCCGCTATAGCTCCTCGATGCATCGTTAGGTCTCATGAGAGAACTAGATGTGGAATTCTCCGAGGCCTTTCCCAATTTTATATATGGTTTTAGCCGAGGCCTTAATAATTTTTAGATGTCCTGGCCAAGGCCTTGACAAAATGTTTTAGATTGTCTGACATTATACATTCCCTCATTATGAAAATAATATTGATGATACATGTGGTCATTCAACTTGTAGAATACCCATGATTATGTTTTATTATGGCATTATTTACTAATCTCATATTCTTTCCATGGTAGTGTTCATGCTTATTACCGGTAAAGGCATGTGTTTTCAATTATTCACCATGCTTAATATTTATGTTATCTTCTGCTGTATTGCTTACCCTTACTGAGCATTTGAGCTCACCCATTTCTTATGTTTCATTTTCCCAAGATATGAAGATGTTAATTACGAGTTACTTGTAGGCTTAATCTAGGAGGCTTGGATGTTTCTAATGGAATAAATTAGTGTTGTATTTCTTTTCAAGTTGTAAATTTGAACTTATATATGAATCTTGTTTCCAATAATACTAAACTGATCAGTCTTTTGAGACATGATTTCCTTGTGATCATGCTAATGCTATGTAATAATGCACTGACTCTGGGCTTCTGAGGTTAGAGCATTACATATTTTCACTCCTTCATTGCACCTATTTTGGCCCATGCCTTGGGACTAGACATAGAGATACTTTACGTTCCCCTGGTGTTGAGTATTCTAGTGGAAGTTCAAACTTGTTTGTTTGACGTTTTTCGTCGATCTAGACTAATTTTGGGGTTGCATTAGTTCAGTGGGGATCTCTTTATACGATATGAGAGACCATACGATGTCATACTTAGTATTCATTGGTTGTTTGGGTGCT
This sequence comes from Viscum album, assembly GCA_963277665.1. Classification (NCBI taxonomy): domain Eukaryota; kingdom Viridiplantae; phylum Streptophyta; class Magnoliopsida; order Santalales; family Viscaceae; genus Viscum; species Viscum album. Next base: position 281,101,429 of record OY728153.1, on the reverse strand, counting down.
TTTTTTAACAAATGCATCCAGAGAAGAGTCGTGTTCTGTGACATGAAAGGCTAGAATTTAGCTTTCTTTAGCAAGAGGAGCAGTCATGTGGGCAGCTAGTGAATGGAGACTCGTCTTTCCTTATTAGCTGAGATGTTATTGGGATCGATGGATGTTGATATAGTGGAGGTTCTATTAGTTTTTGGAGAGTTTTTGGATGATTTCGCTAGGTTTTTGTGACTCTACCCCCTCGACATGACGTTGAGTTCGGGATAGACAAACAAACTGGTGCTAGTCTGATTTTAATGGCTCCTTATTGGATGACGCCTTCTGAGATGCAGGAGTTATAGATCTATATTAATGATATGATGAATAATGTATTTATTTGGCCTAGTGTGTCATCATAGGGTGATATGTTATTGCTTTTGAAGAAGGAATATAGTGGTTTGATGTTATGAATAGAATACCTAAGGCTAAATCAGTTAATGGTTAAGAACCCTTACCCTATCCTAAGAATAGATGATCTTTTCAACCAGCTGAGGAAAGAAATTTTGTTTTTAAGGTCAATCTGTAGTCATGGTATCACCAGTTGGGGGTCAAGGATGGTGACACCCTGAAGACTACTTTCAGGTGATGTTATGAGAACTTTGAGTTCATGGTTATGTCATTAAATGTTATGAACAAACCATCCATGTTAATGGGGTTTATGGACTCTTTCTTTCATGAGCTCCTAGAACGGTTCATTATCGTATTCATTGGTGAAATTCTAATCTACTCAAAGATAGAGAAGAGGCATACTACGTATATCAGAACTGTCTTAGAGGTCCTTTGACACCACCAACTCTATGGGAAGTTGACTAAGTGTTGGTTTAGGACAAGGTAGGTCCACTTCCATGGGTAGGTGGTGTCTCAGTAGGGTGTAGCACTGGAGCCATCAAAGGTCTAGGCATATGTTTCTTGGGTAAAACCAAAGAATGTGAAAGTGGTTCATAATTTTCTCGGTCTCCCAGGATACTACCATAGATTTTTACCTGATTTATCTTGAGTACAAACTCTATTGATGGCTATGAGTAGAAAAATTCTGGCTTTATTTTTGAGTGAGTAGTACCCGGGAGCATTCATCTATCTGTATGGATGTTGTTCAGTGTCCTAGTGCTCAGGATTCCAGAGGAAGGGGTGATGTTTGAGTTTTTTTATGCTTCCCAAATGGTTTGGGGTGTGTACTGATTCAGTATAAAGAATTGATTTCTTATGGGTTTACACAGTAACATCCCCATTAATGTAACTATTCCACCCATGATGTGGTGCTTATAGTGGTTGTGCTCGCACTAAATTTTTGGATAAATTACCTAATTGGGGAGCACTTTTTGGTCTTCACGGATCATAAGATCTTGAGTTTCATCATTCCCTAGAGAGATCTGAACTTGTGATAGTGGAGTTTGATGGATTTTATCTAGGATCATGATTTTGAGATCTTCTACACCTCCAAAAAGGGGAATGTTTTGGCCAATGCTTTGAGCAGGAAGTCACATACGGAGGTGGTTCCAAAATCTGCAAATTCTTTGAGATAAATGGATAAATTGGCTACCTTAGACTTAGGTGTGGAAATGGATGGGGGCAGAGACTTTCTATACTAGATTATGGTTCAAGTGTCTCTAAGGAAGAAGGTGGGGGAGTCCCAGTTGGGATACTTGGAGGTAGAGGTAATATGTGATTGCTTTGTCCTGAGTGATTCTCTGGAGGGATGATTAGAGGACGGTAATTATCAGATAATGTTCAATGGGAATATATTTCTTTCCATGGCGATGCATGAGGGATTTATCTATGAATTTCATATCCCACCCCTAGTGGTACACCCAAAAGTTTCCAAGATGTACCATTTCTTGAGGGGACAATTATGGTGGCCTGAGATAAAGCGAGTAGTGGTAGAGTTTGTGGAAAAGTGCTTGGTGGGCCAACAATTTAAGGCTAAGCACCATGTTCCTGGGGGTTTGTTATATCCATTATATTTACTCAAGTGGAACTGTGATGTCATCTTGATGGATTTCATTATATGATTACCTAGGGATTAGGGAGGATGTGATGCAATCTAGTTTGTAGTGAATCAGTTGAAAAAAAAATCATCTCACTTCATAGCGACCAACGAGTCAAGTGTAGTAGATGCTTTAGCATAGAGGTATGTGGATGAGGTGATGTGACTATATGGAGTTCCAAGATCCGTAGTACCATATCAGGATACACATTTTATGTTGCGATTCTATAGGGGATTACATCATGCCTTTGTCACTCAGTTACACCTCATCACTACTTTCCGTCCTTAAACAGGTGGAAAAACATATAAGACCATCCATACATTGGAGGACATGTTGTGATAATGTTTTTTGGAAATTAGTGGGTCTTGTGTGTTAAATTTTTCCTTGGTAGGGTTTTCTTACAATAATATATATCACTCTTCCGTTTGTATGGATCCGTTCAAAGCTCTATACGGAAGGTCATGTCATTCACTCTTGTACTGGATGGAAGTTGAGGAGGTCGTTGTTCTTAGTCCGGACGTGGTGCAGAGTATGACCTAGAAGGTGCAACTTTTCCATGAGAGGATGAAGGAAACATAGGATTGGTAGAATTTGTATGTCGATTGTCAGAGAAGGCCCTTGGAGTTCATGTTTGGGGACCATATGTTCATGAATGTTTACCCTCAATGTGGGTAGTAGAGGTTTGGTAGAGGGAGTAAGATTTATCCTAGGTTTATAAGACCCTTCAATGTTTTGGGATGAATTGCTAAGGTGTCTTACTAGTTGCAATTTCCACCATAGTTGAGTAGGATCCATGATGTCTTTCATACCTCCTAGCTTCGTCGGTATCTTCATGATGACTCCTTTGTCATTGATTGGGGAGATTTGGATATAGTGGATGATGAAAAATTCATGGGGTGGCTGGAAAATATCATGTATCATCGAGAGATGTTTCTTTGTCGATGTAACATTCCATTTTTTTGTGTGTCGTGAAGGCATGGTGGCATTGAGGAGAGTACTTGGGAGCGATAAGCGCAGATGTGTGCCCAGTACCCGGAGTTGTTTTGATTTTTTCTTGTGTGTTTTGATCTATGATGTAGTACAAAACATTGTTTATTATAATATGGGTTTAATCCTTGTATCATAGTGTGTGATGAAGTCCAAACATGTGAAAAAGGGGTTACCTAATTCCTAATCGAGATGCATTAATTGGGATGTGATTAAATTCATGTGGGTGAGTTAATGTTTTCCAGAGCGGGTAGTATCTTTACATGGAGGAAAGACATCCCTAATTCATCTGACTGTATAGTTGGTGTTTGTGAGGGGTTCCTTTTGGATGGTTGGTTTAGAAGATGTGGGAAGAGTGGTTCTTGGATTATGAGGTTTAACTCCATCTTTTGAATAACACAATGTGGTTGATCCTTGAGAGGTATCTTATGGGGTGGTAGTTCAGACTCCTCTTTCTTTTGGGTTTGGTTTTTTATTCTTGAGGGATATAATATTTTAAGAGGTATCTGATATAATGGACCAAACCTCAGTGGTCCATTATATTTTCAAAATCTAATGTTTGTGGTGTTCTGGGATGCAATGGTAGCTAATTTCAAGAGTTTTCCAAAATTCCAATTTTTCAAATAGTAGGACGCATCTGTGACTCAACGTCGATATCTCAGTGTTAATAGGATGGTGTCGGTAGCTTAGCATCAGTGACTCTGGGCATTGGTAGGTCAATGCATCAGTAGGTCAAGGCATCATTAGGTTGGGGCGTCGATAGGTCGGGGTGTTGGTATGTTAAGGTGTTGGTAGGTCGGGTGTTAGTGAGTGGTGACAGTGAGTGGCATCAGTGAGTGGCATCGGTGAGTTGCATCGATAAGTCAGGAATCGGTGACTCACTATTGATGACTCACATCAGTGACCCACCCATCAATGATTTATTTATATTTTTCCCAGTTTCGCACCTTTGACATTACCTTAGATGTAATTGAGAAAAATGTTCTATTTTATGAGATATTAGAGTAGTTTAAAATGGTATTTATCTTCTAAAAATATGAATCTTTCATTGAATCCTAAACTGAGGGGTCTTGATAGTGATCCAGCATTAATGGCCTTTAAAAAGGTTTTCCCCATAGATTTAGGATCCAGCCTTTCTAAACCTTAGATCATTTATTCCTTTAAACCCTTCTAATTTCTCTTGGTGTGTTGAGAACCTTTGTTCCTCGAGGATTCATGTTCTTGTGTTGTAGAATTCTGTTTGGTTTTCCACTAGAGTCCTTCATACTACTCATGCAACCCCCTATTTTTTGCACAATGAGGATTTATTGATCATCTGTTGTTTCATGTAGAGATCCCTTCATCTCTCTTAATTTTCTATCATGTGGGTTGGGTGTACTCTTGTTCCCTTGTTAATACGGTTGGACACAAATTTAAAAAATATAATAAGAATTAATAAACAATGGGTTTGTAATTATGATGATGATGATGGATTTTTTATATGTTATCCTTGATCTCTATCATGTTTTTTTGTAAGGGTTGTATGCCTTCTGAAAATCATGGTCGTTAGTGGTCTTTGTTTGTATAGCTTTATGATTTTTGAATCATTACTTCACGAATTGGAACCAAGTTAATCATGTATATTCAGTTAAGTGAATGTATTTCTAGGGATTAAACATGTTATGTGATAACCCATGTTTATCAAGTGGAATTAATGCATGAGTCTTTGATAAATATGAATAAACCTTGCCTTGTTGGCATGGGTGTGTGGTGTGTGTGGTTTTGTTCGGCCTTCTGTCTTTGTTGTTCATGTGGTGTTGGGGTTGGGAGTGTGGCTATGAGTACGGGATGGTACAAGCGGTGTGATTGTATCTCAGGATAATATATTGGTTCATTGTGGAATGGATGAACTTTTTATGCATTGAGCCTACATCTGGGCAGTGGTTGGGTAGTGGGGCTGCAGGACTGAGTTGTGTCATGTTCATGATTTTAAATGTTTTGGGTATAATTTTTTTATACATTGGGGATTCTGAGTGGAGTTATAATGTAGTGTGTTGGTATTTCTTATTGATAGGAAGTATAGGGTAGCGTGACTTTGAAGAATGATGGTGGAAGTGGTTGAAAAGGTTTCCAGGAATGGGGTGTGTGCAGTGGGACTGGAAGCTAGTTGAGTTTTGTTCTTTTTATGAATGGGTGTTAGAATGGATTTTATTACCATGGTCCTTCATTCCTTTTTTTTTGTTATGTGGTGTGTGTAGTGGATCATTTCCTTATGAGAATCTTTGTTGGTGTTGTGCTTGTTAGTTTCTTGGGTAGGGATGGAATAAATAAATGAATGCATTGATAATGTAGAATGAAAATTGGTTAAATGAATTGGTTAGGGGTATGTTTTGTGTTGTAGCTTATAGTGAAGAGGCATTCATGATCTAATTGGTAAGTGGTCGTCGTTCGTGCTGGTAATTGCATGTAGAGGTCGTAGAAAAGGGGATTTTGTGTGGGTGGTTATATGATTGGAATCCCATAGGATGGGATGAGTGTTTATTAACTATATATATACTTTTTGTTCCTTTTTTCCTTTACTAACCTCACCTGTGTTGAGCACTACGTGTCGAATGCCCCAATTGTTATGGGGGAGGCTATCCTTTCCCAACAACCCTGTGGGAGGATGGATGACTGCTTATTAGATCTTCTCTGCTCCCTCTTATAGGTATTGGTAGCACTGGACTCTTCAGGTAGGTTGTGGTGTGGTTGTGAGGCCCAGATGTCTATGGCCAAGGGGTGCTTCCCTGGTGTCTTTGGGATGAGTTCTGTGTTGATTCCCAAGTGTCTTTTGGATAGGGGTTTTGGTTTGTGGCCTAGGTGTTTGCATGAGAGATGTCATGTGGTATGTGGACTAGGTGTGTTCAGGTTGGTTTTGATAGGGGGGTTGGGGAATATCATTGTAGCATGAGGACATTTTCTATTAGGGATGAGCAGTTAACCAGTGGAAAGTGGTTCAGGGTACCCAAATATAGATGTGCTTACTACTTTAATTTACTTCACTTGAGTTATTTGGTGAGTGTTCTTTGGTGAGGATGGGGTGGATAATATACCTTGTTAGGTCATTTTTAGTTTCTATTGTTTTCTCATCATGGCATTAGTATTATTCTCCCACTTGTGCAAAGGCTACTTTGGTTTTTACCTACTAAGTATACATGTTTTAGAACACTACATATATAAAAATATTTTCGTGTTTTCATAGAGATTACATGGACCATGCTGCACCTTACAAGCTCAGACATTGGGGATAGTTTTTATTTCACTTCTTAGTTTTATTTTGGTACTTACATTGGATTTTTCATTTTATATCTAGCAGTTTTACTTTAAACATGAATGTGGGGTGGATTTTGGTTCTTTTATATATATTTGTGTGTCTTGGAGTTGTTTGATGTTGATATATCTTATCTTTTTATCTTGGTTACTATAAAATTGTCAATGCCTCCCATTTTTTGAGATTTCTATAACCTTGGTGTTGGTTTCCACCCTAGGGCTTATTAGAGGCCGGACTCAACGGGTCATTATCTCCCCTAATCTTGATTAAGGAAAGTCTTTCCATATTTTTATCCCTTCTCTCTTTGTGAAGAAGAAAGGTAGTGAAAGAAAAAAACTAAAATAGGTAAATACATAAGTAAAAAAGGAATATAATAAAATTTCATTTATTGATATAATACTATATACAAAAGATATTGGAGTCCAGTTATCTTTATCTTTAGTGTATCATCAACTATGAATAGAATTTAATTAAAATATTAATCCTCGTTCTCACTTAAAAAAAACATAAATATCTTTATTAGATTAAGATCCTTTATGAAGAAAATATAAAATACCAGGAATATTGAAATAAGTTTTATTTTTTATCGGATCATAAAATCCCAATTTAATAATTTCTCATCCTCCCCTCGAGATAAAACAAAAATTAAAACAAATTAATATTTTATTTAATAGGATTAATTTCTATGATATATGTCCCCTATAAATTAATAATAAGTTTTTTCCATCAATGGATCAAGAAAAAACGAATTTCCATATGTTGTTTTATTATTAATCATTATAATTTAAAACAAAATCGGTTCAAAAAATCATTCATTAAACATTATTTTTAAAAATAAAATAATAATTATAATACTAATCACTAGAGTTGATAAATTTATAGTCAACTGGGGTAATGAGGATAGTTTTTTTATTTATATTAATTATTTTTTAAAAAAGAGGATTAAAATTATTTTTATTAATGTTTAGGGAGAAAATAATTAATTATTTGGAACTAAACTATAGCCATGAGACAATATAAAATGTCTTTTCATCTTCTATGGTCTATTTTTTTAACTTTGAATCCTCTGGTTTTTTAGTTTTCCCTTAAAAAACTTTTATAAAATGCAGCAATAACTTTGTTTTTTAGATTTATTTTTTTCAATTCAATTATTATTTTATATCAATTAATATTCTTTTATTATTATATTTATATATACTATAAAATTACATGAATATGAAATAATAAGAAAATAAAATATTGATGAGGTTGGAAGATTATAAATTCCAACTAACATGAGATATTAAACAATGATAAAATGAATCATTTGTACTTTAGCTTCATTGTTTACTTGTATACTCTAATTCTATAGAATAGTAATACATAAAAAAAATAGTGAAATGTAATATAATAGTTGTGAATTACATAAAGAATATATATTGTTCTATTCCATTCTTATTGAAATGGAGGATGTGTAACAAATCTGTAATTCATATATTCATCATTCAAGTCAAACATTTAATTCTAATAGATTATTTCAAACAATGTATCACCATAACATAGTAATATGAAAAGCCAATATAAAACTATTTTGATAAGGGAATCATGAATTTTCATTTTTTTAGTCTTGAATGGTTATAAATATATAATATGCATTAAAAGGGACTAATTAAATTTCAAAATAAACAATATAGGATATAACAAAACAATAAACAATAAACAATGTATATCTAAAATACATAATATATAATATTAACATTTTTATTTTTATTTTTTATGTATTATATATATATATATATATAATATTATAGTTATATAATAATAACACATTTTATAATACTAATAATAATACTTATCATTAAAGTAAACTTTATATAGATTAAAACCATATATAAATGTTCTCAAACATGATATATTTGAACCGAAATTATTATATTAGCATGAAATGATACATTTTAAACATATTTATTCATTTTTTATTTAAAATGTCATATATTTTGTATAAATAATATATGAATTTGAAAATTTAAATAAAATCCTAGCCTAAGTATACTATAATTTTATATATTTATTTTGGTCAAATCCTTAAATAAAACTATTGTTATGAGTCATAAATTAAAATATATATTAATAGAAAAAATATTTTAAATGATGTTAGATGTAAATGTAGGTAAAAATAAATATATATAAATTACTTTAGTTTATATCTGTATTTATTTTTTTATTAACATATCTATTAATTTAAATTAATTAATTCTTGATTTATTTTTTAGTAATACTAATAATAATATTTTTCTTTAAATATCGGGACTGCAAAATAAAGAAATTTGATTCCCCATTTAAAGTAGGTGATTTTAAATGGTATAATAAAAAATATAGTTTAGAATGAATTTTGGTTCTCACAGAGCAGGATTCGAACCACTAGGGAATACCCCATTCTAGTATTGATTGTTGAAAAATATACAGTTATTCGTTTTTTATAACTTCATGTCCAAATATGTATGGAATAATTTTTTTACATATAATTAAATTATATTATATTATGATATAAAAAGTATCTTTACCATTATTTTATAAAACAATATTTTTTTTAATCTATATCACTCTTCTTTTTTTAGAATATATAGGTTATCACTCTAGGAGTAAAATAATCTCCCAACTCTAGATTCTTCTTAAATTTATGGATTAAGTTGAACCAAGTTTTATATATCATCATCCCTTAAGGAAAAAAATAGTTCATACCATTTCTCAAACAACTTGAGATCCCTTTATCTTCATTCCTATTTTAGGGTTCTAATTATGATTTAGTTTCACTTCTCTAAGAGCTTGATAAATATAATAATTCATCTAAATATTAGAAACACATAAAATATGATTTTCTTAAAAAAGAATAATAACCCCCTCCTCCACTACATTTTTAGGAATTTTATAATAATAGGAATATATGTCTAACTTTGGTGGAATTTTTAATTTTTTATCCTATTACATTCCAATCAAATAGGGAACACTAATATATAAAACAATGTTTTATTCATTTTTTGAACTTATATGAGAGAAAAACTACATTGTGTGGTATATATTTAGATGAAATAATTAACCATATTATATTTTATCATGGTACCTCAGAATCCTTATTCTCCTCAGTCCACAAAGACAAAAATATAGGATCCCAACATCATCATAAATAAACTGACTTACTATACCAAAATTATTCATCAATACTATTATAAAATTCTATAAAATTTAAAACATAGAATTTTTTCTTTTTGTATAATTGTATTCGGTTTATACCCTAATATTTTACGGTTGATGTGATTCTATAATGTTCATTTCAACATAAAATGGGCTATCAAATGAATCTAAGAGACCCAAAAAATCATGAATGTTATGATGTCTCATAAAATGGATTTATATTTAATAAATGGTGCACAATCATGTCGATAATATCACACTAACAATTCCATGGGATCCTATTATATTTTTTCTTCGAGAGGTTATAACATCTTATACATTAATCAACCTTTAATTATATGGTTAGTAGAAATGATTTATTTTTCATACTTTACACTGAACTTTTTAGGTTTATAGTTTTATAGAATTAAGAATAAATAATACATATCAAACACTTACAATAGAAATTTTAATCTTACAAAAAATGTCAATTATTTCCAAAAAAATGTATATTTAATTTATGCTTTAATTTCATTCAAATCATGTTTTATTATTTTAAGTCAAATACCCATAGTGAAAAAATAAACTTTGATGTTGTTCATACTCATCACTAATCCCCATGAAAAACTTTTTAAAACATTGTGTGAGAAAACAAATCTCAGTAAGTGATATTAAATTTAGTGTAACCCATTAGTACATTTTAAATTTAATGAAATCCCATAAGAAATTATTCTTTTTTCATCACAAACATTAAGCTCATATAATTATTTACTCACCTAAGAAATAAAATTATTTTACCATGGTTTCATAAAGAATCAAATAAAATACCATATAATAAAAATTATAATCATGATGTTTTCTAATATAACATGAGTACTCATGAAATCATTTTCTTCAAATGCAAACTTTTCACCCATAAAAGTGGTATAAAATTTCTTTTAAATAGAATCTAATTATAATTTCTTATAAAAACAAATTAAACCATTAAAAATAATTTTAAATAATAAAAAAATAATTTACGTGCCTTAGGACATTATCATTAAAACAACCCCTATTATGTAATAGAAATCGTAATTAATTCCGACATATCTCTTAGGATTAACTTAATTCTTGTTAATTTCACAATGTATTTTAGAACTATTTCGGGATCACCATTTATAATATATAATGTTATTTATTAATATAAAGAGAAAAAACATAAATTATCTCACATAAATTAAACATATAATAAAATATTCTCTTTAACAAATATATATAATCTCTTTCAAGCTTCATGTAAACATATGGAAAAAAATCCTTTTTCCCCAGTGTAAACTCTTAAAAATAAAAAATTACCAAAAGAATGGGAAATGAGATATTCTTTTTAAGACTATGAAAAATTGAATATGAATATTATTAATTAATAATGATCATTATAGAACTAAATTATTATCATATTTTATGAATAAATAAAACATTCCTTTTCACTTTGGTAAAAGGGTTCAAAAGTGACATATATAGTAAACGTAAAAATTATTTATTTTAACAACCATTTTGCAGAAAGATAAAAGTAATTGAAAATATAATTTCAAAATATATTATTGATAAAAATTAAAATTATTGAAAGATTTAAATTAACCCCAACATGAAATAAAAATATTCCAAAGGAATACTCTATAAAAGGTTTTAAAGAAAAATCTCATACATTAAGGCATATATGTGATCATAAATTCTATAAATCCTTAATAATTAAATTATATTTATTCTTTATTTGACCATGAACCTTTTAAATTTTCATTAAATTATTATTAATAATTTTTACCATGTTATATTTAGTTATTAAATAATGTATGTTCTTGTAAAATGTTTTGAGGAAGTTTAGTTGATTAGTCCAAAATGACTTGGATACATTGACCATGATCAAATCAGTTGTGTTTCCATTATATACTAAACATAATAACGAAAAAATTATTATACTTATACAATGGAAATATTTTTTTAATCACCCATCTATGGTGTACATGAAAAATTATTCACATCACTTAATGTTGGTGGTAGTCCCCACGTACACATGAGTTACATTCTAATTTTTTAATAGAAGGAAGGGTAAGAGAGTAAGTAATATATTTTATTTATAGGATAATAAGTATTTAAGAAATATTCTATATATTCAATTGATCTGTCATTTTATCTATAAATATAGTAATGTGATGAAAAATGAAACATATTTCTTTATGGATATTATAGTAAATACGTACACTTGAGCAATGTTTTCATTTCCCATAGGATGTAAAAAAGAGATAAAAAGGGATTGTGTCCTCAAAAAAATAACTTTTTAGTATAAAAAATATAATTATTATATTATATCATGAAGGTTATAGAATATTAAGAGTAGCTGGAAGAAGAAATAAATGTGAAATCACTCAGTTAAAAGTTATATGTCTTTTTTGAGAAGCCTCATTTGCATTACAACTTAAGCCATAGAGGTTGATCTCTTAGTGAGACCAGAACCTCTAGGACATGTGTAGGATATTTGAGAATATATTTTGGTATATATTGGTTAAGATATATTATTCATGATGTGTGAGTAATGTTGTAAAGGTGGTTCTCTTTTCTAAGTGAGGTGAGTGACATCATGTAAATATATGAAATATTAATATATAATATGGTTCTCACTCGTGAAAAATGGAACTAATGCAATATATATTTGAATATAAGGATAAAGAGGTCAAAATAAATCAATATATTAAAATTTATGAAAGATCAAGTATCATTTTAAAGCTTATATTTAATTTTACTCCCACATCAACCATGTTTAACCATAACAATTGTAACAAATTTTTCTACATTTAAGGGACATACAAATAATTTTAAAAATTAAAAGATTCAAATAAATGAATATTAATTTAAATTATCAAAAATTAACCATAAATGTTAGCTAATATATTATTTTTATGATTATATAATTATTTAGATGTAATTTTGAGACATTAAATTCCATTTAAATTTATTTTTAGAGTGATTGATAATATTTTAATTTAAAGTCATAATTAAATCAATGGAATTAAAATATATAATATTTCACCATAACTTATATATATCATTATCAAATAAATTCATGAAACACCAAAATCAATCAAAAAAATTATACTTTTAATGATTTTAAAATAATTTATTTATTCTTACTACTTGCATAAAAATTTGATCATAATTGTGTAAGAGTTAAAGGTAACTATAAAATCACTAAAAATTAAAAAATATATATAAAATAAAGCTACTTTATTCTTCATAAATTTTATCATCTATATTTTTTCATATATTATTTATATTTATATCAATTTCATGATAACATAATAAGTAAAAGGGAGTGACATTTTATAATAACTCTTAACTTAAAATAATATAATGTTTTTAATTAAAGTAAAGTTGTTTTAAATGACATATTCTTGAATATGTGAGGATAAGTTTCAAAATATTTGAATCCAATAGGAATTAATATGTTATTTTATGACCTTATAATGGTGTTTTAACCTTAATTATCTAATTTTCACCTTTATTGTGGTGATAACCTTTTACAATGGTTACAAAACATCATGACTAATAATAAAATAAACATAATTATTCGAAAATATAAAAATATATTTCTTGATTCAATTTCAAAAATTGGTAGTAATTACTTATATTATGTATTCACAAAAAGCAATGTTAAATTTTTTTTTAAAACAATATTCATTTTAAGAAAAAAATGATTTTATACCAAAATCATGTATAATATGGTTTCCCAATTAAATATTATAATTATTTAAACTAAAATTAAACTTATGATATTTTTAATGAAATATTAAATTAAATGGAATATTTAAATTACTTTGATTAAAATATAAGATATAAATAATTTTTTAAAATCAAAATTTCTCACCATTCACCCAAAAATCAACCTTGATAGAAAAATCCCAATGAATTATATTAAACATATTTTTACATGATGATTTCAAAAGTTATTACTGTTTTATGAAATAAAATTTCTAAATGGGGATAAAATTAATCATAATATTTGTGTATAAAATGAGATAAAAAAATTTTTTGAAGAAAATTTATTTTTGAAGTATAAAATTAATGTATACTCATTCCTTATATAGTAACCCCTATTAGATTAATGTTAATATAAATTAAATATAGGATCTACAAATTTCATTAAAAACATTAATCTATATTGATTAACATAATTTAAAATTATAAAAAAAATCTTTATAGACATAAAATAGTTTTCTTAAAAATATGTTTTTAATCTTATATGATCTTTTTTAAAAATAGTGTTCTTATTCACTCAAATTAATCAGTAAATTTTTATTAGTGAAGGATTCAAAACATATCTATCATAATGTGTCTACTCATGTTTATACCTGCTAAACCATCAACTATGTCACAAATATCATATATAAAAACATAATATTTTAATATTATATCACAATTTTTTTAGCTCAGTATAGTGTGTGGTAAACATAATTTGAAATATTATTATTTTTAAACTAAAATATTTGAGTGTTATATTATCCATTCCTTAATGAAATTACATCTTTTAAATTTTAATTCTATTCTATAAAAATTAATTTATCATAACATTATAACAAAATAATATATATATATATATATATTATGAACATTAATTTCTAGGTCAACACTAAGAAACATATTAGTTATTATAAGAATGTATCTAAATAAGACTCATAAATTTACATGAGTTTATAAAATCATGTGATGATGGTTGAGCATTAGTTTCTATATAAGACACAAAATATTTGGGAAATTATTTTATTATTGAGATAATGATTTTAAAAAAATACACATAATTGTTTTTTCTCACATAATAAGGGGGATTTCATCCCACATTTGGGATTTAACTAGTTCCTAATTATACGTCATCTCTTATTCTAAGTGATGAATATTTGAGATGAAATTTATATGTTTGGAGAACAAAGATAATGTTTCAATGGATTATATAATCAATATAACAATGAAAACTTAATCAATATATTTCTATCCATTAACCAAAACTATAAATGGTTATCACAATTTTAGATAATATCAAAATTAATGAAATACTAATTCTATCCCCAAATCCATATTAACAATTCACAAATTTTAACATAAATCATTTCATAAATAACTAACACTAAATCTCTTCAAAATATGCTAAGACAAAATTGAATCCTGAATATTAGAATGATTTGATCACGTATAATTATAATATAACAATAAAATTTATCTCCAAATAGAATCAATAACTCTTAATGTCACATACCAAAAATATATATACCATAATCATATAATCTCTAAAATATTCTAATATTTTCTACAAATACCATGAATCACCATGGATCCATAATAAAATCATATATTTTTATAGTAGACAATTAAAACTTTTATTTCTAAAATAAAATATCATCTTATCCAATAATATTTATATTTAATTTAATTACATAATGTTATTAATACTATAATCTTATTCAAAATTAAATTTAATCAATTAGTAACCAAATTATATTTCAATAACATGGTTATCTATGTTATATATCAGTTTTTCCAAAATATAATAAATCATTATCAAAATTACCTAAATATCAAAGTTCATCCTGAAACTAAGGTCATCGACACATTTAAACTTTTTTACAACAAAATATAAAAGCATTATTCCTCAATTTACCTTTTCATAACAACACAAGTAAAATTAAAGGGTTACATATACCTAGAACATTTATTAAAATTCAATAATTGTTTCTAAATGTACCTGAATCATATAAAACCTGAAAAGGGCTACATATGCCTTTAAAAATATGATTAAAATTTTACTTATTAATACCTAATGGTTTCTAAAATGGTTAAGTGATTCTTATTTTATAACATCTCCACCTATAAAATCATATAAACAGTTTCAATGATACTAACCATAATATCCCATATCATAATCAAACCAAAATTATGATTTCAACAACATGGATTGATTCTACATTATCTACCATAATGTTTTAGGTTTAGAGTTTTATAGAATTAAGATAAACGTTTATATATAAAACCCTTACAAAAGAAATTGGGCACATTAACTTAATTTCAATCTGTTTCAAACAAAAACAATTATTAAATTTATAATCCCTATTCATTTTAAATATTATTGTTTATTTTAATTCAAATTCATATAGTAGAGAGATACATCTATCTATAGTTCCCGATCATCCTTAATCCCAATTTAAAAAATTAAAAAATGTTAGATAAGGAAAAAAAATCTTGTTATGTGATATAATGAGTAAAGAAACTGGTTATTCCATATAAAATTCCATGAAAACCCATGGGAAATTATTATTTTTTCTTAATAATAATTGGAAGAAAACAATTATTTACATAACCATGAAATCAATTAATTTTACCAAATTTTCATAAAATATCTTATAATAAATAAAAAAGGTAAATTCATAATCATGAGTGCATATTTAGAAACATGATCACTCATTAAAATATTTCATTAAAAACATACATTTTCATCCATAAATGTGACATAATATTTCAAATAAACATAACCTCATTAACTAACATTATTAAATAAAATACTTCCATGAAAACATATTTCTATGTATATAAAAGTCAAGTAGTTCCCTTGGTATATTATCCTTTAAAACTCCTTTATAAGGAAATAAACATCATAGGTAATTCTAACATATCCCATAGGATTAACTTAAATCCCATTAAATCATTAATTTTACCCAATTAATTGGAAATCTATATCGATCTCACCTATTATCATCTAATATTTTTAATAACTATATCATGAGAAAAACATGTAAATTCATTCATTTAAAACATAAAATCTCAAAAAAATATTCTTTTTAACATTTTTTCATTGGAACATTCAGGATAAATGTAAAAAATAACCAAATTTTTTTTCTATTGTAATATATTTAAAAAATTAATAGAATAACTAGAGATAAAAAATCATTTTAAAATCCGTGAAAATTTTTATATAATTATTCTTAACAAATAACAATCAAAATGGTTTATTTTTAACTTATTAAAGAGATTAAAAAGTAACATAAATAGTAAATAATAAAAAATTTACACTTTAAAACGTTTTAATGAAAGAAAAAAATAGTTGGAAATTACCTTTAAAAATATTTTTTAAACAAAAATGATTATTCAATAAAAATTTAAAATATCTGTGATAAAAAATAAATTTTTTTGAAGGGAATAATTTTAAAAAAGGTTTTAAAGATAAATCTCTTTCCTTAAGTCATATCTAACTTTGTATATTATTTAAATCCTAAATAATAATACTATATTAGTTTTAAAATTACATAATAACCTTTGTAAAATCCCAAACCAGACCTCCCAAATTTTGTTCTAAAACTACTATTATATTTTTTTCAAAATAATATAATAATAAATAACACTTGAATAATATATAGTCCAGCGATTTTTTGGATAAAGATAATTGGTGGATTATAGAACATTAATACAAATTAAAGTTTATACATAATTAAAAAAACACTTATTTAAATTCACTCAATCTAGAATATTAATTGATACCATCCACCAATGTTATTCTATACATCACTATACTTTTTTTAATCATTTTAATACTTGGGGTGAGCACCAAATTTCTCAGAAAGGGGTATTAAGAAATGAGGTGAAATCCTTTATCATTAAATATAATATACAAATTCTTTTAATAAAATTTCCATTTATATAAAATATATATCATTTTATATAATATAGCAGTCTTCCCTAAATAAAAATTTATGGATTTAAAAAGATAAAAGAGATTATTTTATAAAAAATTATTTAAAATAATAGTTATTGTGAAAAACAACTTTATCTAATAACCACATATCCTTCCCAATTTCTCGACTGAAAATTCAAAACAATTATTTTGACAATTATATTTCTTTTATGTATTATATAATTCATGGAAAACACTCAGAAAATATTGTGTCCACTAATAATATTGAAGGTATACAAATTAGTTTTGGGAAAAATAACCCTTGAGGGCATGAGTTCACACCCCATTCAACATCATCATGATCAATAACCAAGTTCCCAATTACTATATTTAATGTTTTGTCATGTTTTCCTATATAATTATAAATCCATTAAAAATACCTTTAAAATCATATTTAAGTAATTTATTTTCAAAGAGTAAAATTATTACATATATAATAAACATAATAATGGTTTCTAAAAATCCATTCTTTTTTAGAGATTATAAATAATCATAACATTCACATGCAATATATAAAAATGGTTTTTGAAAATTTCATTTTTTGAAAAACATTTCATGAAAAATTTGTAATTTTATTGATAAATATATAGTATTTCCAAGTGTTATATGTAATCATGAATGGCATCAATGGAATTTTTGAAGAACATTTCATGTATAAAATAATAAACTTAACACTTTAAAACCATCTTGAAATCTGAGAGATAAAATTCATGAAATAAACTCCCATTTGAAATATGGTTTTGAAAATTAAAAAAAAATCCCTCAAAATTGGGTTTCATAAAAATAATAGAAATTTGACAAAACAAATTACCCTTACAATAAGGGTTTTTGAAAATATAACTTCAATAAAAAAATATTTTCCCTTACATGAAAATTACTTTCAAAAATAAGAATTAGATCATTTTTCTTTTAAATAGTTTTTTGAAAAAATATAAGTTTAATTAAAAAAAATCCCATGCCTTTGTTCTTCAAATAAATTTAATTTATACTTAAGGATTAGTTTTTTGAAACCCTAGGTCTCCCCCTATATAGATTCCATTCTTCAGATATTGGTTTCTTAATAATGAACTCCCTCTCTTATTGTCTTTATAACATTCTCGATCACACTCAAAACTATAATTGTATTACCATGAATTCCATGTGAAAAGTAAGATTTTATGTAATATTAAGTGAATTTATCTTTAAATAGAAAAAATTTACTTAAAATTCATATATAAATATTTTATACATTAATACTCAGTTCTACATCTACTTATTTGTGGAGATTTGATAAAATTTCATTTAAAATGTTCCTATATATATAATATTATTATTTTAGAATCTAACTTCCCAACCCCAATTTCTATGATATGGGAAAAATCTATCATGAGTGTAGACATCCATAAAATTTGATACTATATATTGTGGGAAGTTCTTAACTTCTTGAATCTATCTAATTAGTGTTCAATAAGACTTTGAATGTAAATATTTCATGTAGATTGAGTTTTTATAGCTTACTGAGTAGGATTACATAGTTAAATGGTCATGTGGTGATAAAAATAAGGTTTTATAAATGTGGATGTTTATATTAGTATCAAGTTTGATCATCTTTGTCAACAAAAACATTATATTGTGACAAATTAAATATATATAATAATCAATTTTATTTGTTGGTTTCATGATAGTAATAAGATGGCATCATGGTAGTTTTATATGTAGAAGTGATAATTTACATTTATGTAGCTTCAATATTACATTTACATTATTTTAAACTTACCACATGACCCTTATATAGGCCATTTTTGTTGGATCAGGTTATACCAAATATACACAAAAGGTGGTGAATTATGTCTTTTACAATTTCTTCGTCAGATCATGATTATCCCTTTTAACATTATCAAAAAGATTAAGTGGTGGAGAATAAATATCAAAGTACACAAGATTTATAGTTCTTCGGGGAATAGAAGGCCCCTAGTCCACTCCACCAACGCTCTACTCCATGAGCTTGTTGATTTTCACTATCCGGTCCTCTTATCAACATATCGTTTCACAACTGAGTGCAGGCAGTTGACACCTTTACATGTTTAAGGAAAAATAGTGTCTTATGGTTCATACACAAAACCAAATATATAGATTAGTATGATAATCTCGTTACTCAAAGTAAAAGGGTATTTTTTCTTTAAAATACTTTCTAGTTGTTCTTCACAATTGCAACAGTAAAAAATGGAAAGTTGAATGATCGTTGTCTTCAGAAATGATGGTCTTCTGGTGGATTTAGTTCTGAGCTGATCCGGTTTCAGTATATCTTGAAATAAATTCATAAACTTCAATAATAGAAGATCCAAAAAAGATATTTGATGTAGTATTGGTGAATATTCAATCGTGTTTCTTCTTCATCAGAAAACATTTCTTTCTTCGTAACAGCAGATATGTAAGTCTCTATTGTCTTTGTAAATTGTAGCTGTGAAAAACTCAAGAGTGTGATATATATATATATTCAATTATTTTCCTCTATATTTGTAATACAAAATAATATAGGTATATATAGAATAAAGATGAGTGTTCTCTTTTGTAAATTTAGATCCACAAAAGTCGCCTTTTGACTCGCAATATTAAAAATTAGGAATAACATAGTAGTTATAACATTCTTTAATATTTACCATGAATATATCCTCTTAAATCGATCCTTTGAATCATTAATAATCAACTTTGAATTCGTCAAAGGCATGCTTTAGATTCGGGCTTTTAATCTGGCTTGAAATCGGCCTAATATTCCGCTTAAAGACCTTTGCTTTATTAAAGTCGTAATTTCAATATCTGACGCCAAACGTAGGCTTGAACTACATAACATACAATCTCTAAACGTAAGGTTTGAAATGTAAGGTTGATCTCAAACATAAGGTTAACGATGTATACTTTTCTCAGCTTCCAAACATATGTCTGATCATTTACAAAAGTATGGTTGATGAACCATACTTTTCTCTACAACTCTCAAACGTATGGTTGTTCACAAAAGTAAGGTTGGCAAACCATACTTTTAAGAAACAAACATAACATTCCATACACACATAATTATATTCTTTCATACTTTTCTGATTTCCCAAATGTATGGTTCCTTACAAACTTTGGGTTCTTCTTCCAAAAGTATCGTTCCTTCCAAAAGTAAGGTTCCTTCAAAAAGTAAGGTTCCTTCCAAAAGTAAGGTTCCTTCTTTCATACATTTCTGATAACGTATGGTTTCTTAACCATAGTTTTCTGATAACATGTAAAGTAAATGATGGATTTCATCCTTACTCTATGCTCTTCAATGTAGGGTATATACAGTGTTTCCAGAACACGCTCAAGTAATTTCTGAATATGTAGAGCATGAATAGTGTTTCTAAAACATGCTAAAAATGATTTCTGAATACTTTTCCAAATATTCCATGTGAATTAAACACTTTAATATTATCTAAAAATAGAGAAATAAATAATATTAATTTCTTGAAATATACTCAACATAAAATTATTTGAATAACAAAAAAGGATATTTGTGAGCATCAAAACCATCATAAAAAGACAGAGTATTTTTCTCAACAATCTCCCCCATATAAAATTATGTACTACTAAAAACATCACTTGATCAACAATCTCCCCCTTTTTATGATCACAAAACCCATAAAATAACCAATTAAATTCACAAACAAAATTAATTACATATAGTTTATAATTTTTCAAAGAAAAAGAATCTCCCCCATAAAAGATTTAAAAGTTTAAACTAAAAAAATGTATTTATAATTTCTCCCCAAAATAAAATCTTAAAATTTTAAATAATTTCTCCCCCTGAGTAAAAAGATTTAAAAGTTTAATGTAAAATTTTAATTTTCAATTTTTGGGGAAGAAAATAAAATTAATTTAAAAGAACTTTAAAATAAAATGTTATGTTTATCTAAATTTCTCCCCCTTTTGGGATATCAAAAATAATTACTAAATAAGATATAACACATTTCAATGTAGAACAAAACAAAGTAAATTCTATTATTAACTATTTATCAATATTTGCATCTGGATTATGGGAATTTCTAACATAGAGAGTTAAAAAATAGAAAACACACAAATATTAAATAAAAAAAAATCATTGAAAATATTGTAAAAATATAGTAACTACAACAACAGGAATCATTTTTGGGTTAAGGGTAGGTTTCATCTCTTCTGAATTGTAGCCTTGATCTCTGCTAACTATGTTCTTAATATTCTCATCAATCCATCTCCTAAATGGATTATGAGATCTCTGTTTTCTTGAGTCAGATGAAGATCTTCAATCAGATTGACTCTGAAAAACTCATGAAGCTTCTCTTCCTTGTCCATAAATAGAGTTAACTTGTCTTTGAACTGATTAAGCAATGTTCTAATACCTGGTTCACTAGAAGTCCACTGGTCTACTATAAACATCTGATAATCTAATAACACTATCAAAGGAGCACTATTGTGTTGAAGATCCTACAATATGTCATTCATATTGCTTATAATTTATTTAATGGCATGAAATATTCTGATCAGATCAGGTGAATTACCTAATGTACTATCTTCACTATTTCTGACAGTTGCGAATTGTTGCTCTGTGAAAGTATTAAATTCTATTAAATTTTTCTTCATCACTCTTTCAAATTTTAGATTTTCAACTACATCCATCATTTCCTTCTTGAAATTTTCAAATTATTTCTTAGAAATAGAACTGGATTTCCGGTTATGAAACTTTTACCTCTTCTTTTCTAATGCACTTCTCAAAGATACGTTTTCAGCTTGAACTTTGTTAAACATTCTGATCAACTCCTCCACATGATAATTTTTATAATAAAAGTTTCCCTATGATTTATTCTCTATTTCATCTTCAATTACATGTAACGGTACTAAGGGAAAGTGATCCGCAACTGATTTCTCTTCATCCCCTCCCAATATTGATTTTCACACATATTTTTCCTTAGAGTCCTTCCTTAACTCATCCACATATTTTTCTCACTTTTGGTTGTCAGCAATAACTGAAATATCTCGCCATATATCATGGAAAGTCTAACTTGATATCACTCATCAAGAGAAACATGATATACTTTTTAGGGTATAAAATTTTCTATATTTCTTACATATGAGGTGTAATCCCTATTTGCACAAACTTAACTAAAATCTTTTGATCTGGCTCCAGATGTTTCACTAGAATCTTCTTTAGATTCATTTATCCAAACAAAAAAGACATAATATCCTCTGAATTATGTACACTATCACCTATAATCATTAAATCAAAGTGAAATACTCCATCATGTGGGCAGTTAAGAATTCAAGAAATTTCCATAGAAAAAATAGAAAAGTCTCTATCCTCGATCTTTTCTAGAAAAATATCTTCCTTCTTTCCTAGGTTAAACTGAAAAGATTTAAATAAGTGATGAAGTTATACCTAATATAGAAACTTTTTATTCTCTCTATTAAACATTGGTTCCATGTTCTGAAAATCTAGCGTTTTTTCATAGCATCAAATCTTTCTAATATAGCCATTGTAAATAAATTACATTTCCTTGAAAAAAATTTCGTCCTGTCGTGCGCTGATGCTTAGAAGTGATGGTCTCTAGCTCATCGATCCTCTTGGTCTTTTCCATTTCTAATGCATATCTCTGAAGATTTGAAAGGTTAGGGTTTCGAAGTTCCTAGAGCAGGTAGAAAAGATCGGTAAAAGGTTTTTGAGGTTTCGAAGGATTTTGAGAAAATGAACGGGTTTGGAATGGGAAACGGTTTTTGACATCCTTGATTCCCATGTCATTACGTAAATAGTAATTAATACAAATTTAAAAGTAAAAAAATTACGTGGAAAAAGTTTAAAGGAGAACTAATAAGGTTTTAAATTAAACAAGTAATAAATAAAATAAGAAACAAAAGAAAAAAATAATTTAAAAATAAATAAACTTATCTCCCCCTTAATAAAATCAAACCTTGCAGTGGGAAGTGGTTTAATAAAAATATCGGCTAATTGAATTTCAGTGCTTACAAACTCAAAGAATATATCCTTTTTAAGACCATGGTCTCTTAGAAATTGATTTCTGATATCTATATTCTTAGTCCTAGAATGATTAATAGGATATTGTGAAATATTTATAGCACTTGTATTATCACATAAAATAGGTGTATTATTGAAATTTAATCCAAAGTCCATAAGAGTGTTTTTCATCCACAAAAAGTTTCACAACAACTGCCTATAGATAGCACATAAGTGATATTATTTTAGATTAGATTGAAATCTAACACAGATACATACTGAATAAATTATATCTAGCCTGCTTGCAGTAAGATATAATATACTACTAATCATACATCTATATAACTTTTTGTCAATTGATTTTCCAGTTTCATCCAAATCAAGTTTTATATTGGTACATATAGGAGTTGAATATATCTTGTTGTTTTCAAGTACAAATCTATCTAGTTAATCAATAATGTATTTTCTTTGACTTAAAACATTTCCAAAATCTTTTTGTTAAATTTGAAGTCCTAAAAAGAAATTTAATTATCCCATCAAGCTCATTTCAAATTCAATTTTCATTAAATTTGAAAAATCATGATAAAGTTTTGAATTTGTTGATCCAAAAATTACATCATCAACATAAATTTGAACCAATAAAACATTATAAGCTTCAGTTGCTTAAAAAGTGTTGGATTTTCCATTCCAATAGTAAAACAATTTTTTAAAAGAGAAGTGTTTAATCTTTCATACCAAACTCTAGGTGCTTGTTTAAGTCCATAAAGAGCTTTAATATGTTTAAAAATAGAATCTGGTTTTTGAGAATTTTCAAAACCATAAGGTTTCTCAACATCAACATCCTCTATTAAATAACCATTTAAAAAGACAGACTTAACATCCATCTGAAATAATTTAAAGTTCATATGAGATGCATAGGCTAAAAGGATCCAGATGGATTTTAATCTAGCTACAGGTGTAAAATTCTCATCATAATCTATACCTTCTTCCTGATTATAACCCTTAGCTACTATAATTGCTTTATTTATAGTTATTATTCCTTGATCATCTTGTTTTTTTGTAAAGTCCTATTTGGTTCCCATAACTGGATAGTTTTGAGGCCTTTTAACTAAGTTCCAACCTTTATTTCTCTTGAACTATTTTAGTTCTTCATTCATTGTTATCATTCAAATTTCATCAACTAAGGCTTATTCTAATGTCTTAGGTTCTAATTGGGATAGAAAGGCAGATAATTCAACAAGATATCCTACATTTCTTCTAGTTTTTATTCTTGTGTCTAGGTTTGTTATAACAGTTTTTAAAGGGTGATTCTTTAGGGTTCTAGACTATTTAGGTAGTGCACTATTAGGTTCTTCAATGTCATGTCCTTCTGAACTGGACCGAATTTCATTTATATCTTTTTCAAAATAATTTTTCAAGTTTTTAAGTATCATTTTATCATTAGAATTAGATTCGTCAATTTGGTCTTTCCTTTTCTCAAAGGGATCTGATTCATCAAATTTCACATGAACTGATTCTTCAACCATCATTGACTTTTTATTAAAAACTCTATAAGCTTTTTAAGTATCAGAATATCCTAACAAAATTCCTTCAGTAAATTTTGGATCAAACATACCAAGTTTTTCCTTGGGGATTAAGGTGCAAACCTTGCATCCAAAAACATTAAAATAATTTACTTTAGGTTTTATGTTATTATAGAGTTTATAAGGTGTATTTTTGAAAAACGGTCTGATTAAAACTATATTCATTATATAACAGGCTGTGCTTACAGATTCTACCCAGAAATAGGTAGGAAGAATGAATTCATTTAGCATTTTCCTAGCCATTTCGTGAATAGTCCTATTTCATCTTTCAACAATTCCATTTTGTTGTGGTGTTCTTGGTGTAGAGAAGGTTTTTTTAATACCCATATTTGATCAAAAGGAATTAAATTTCAGACTCTCAAATTCTCCACCATGATCACTTCTTAATGAAATTATTTTAATAACTTTTTATTTTGAACTAATCTACAAAAACTTTCAAATATAGTAAAAGTTTCGTTTTTATATTTTAGAAAATAAATCTAAGTAAATCTAGAATAGTCATCAACTAAAACATATACATATAATTTACCAGCCAAGCTTGCTACCCTTAAAGGTCCAAATAGATCCATATGGATAAGTTCTAGAGTTTTAGATGTAGCAACATTGTTAATAGATTTGAAGGATGATTTGTGCTTCTTTCCAAGTTGACATGCATCATAGAATCTATCACTTTCAAATTTGAGACTAGGAAAATCAGAAACTAGATTTTTCTTAGATAACTTATTTAAAGTATATATATTGAAATGTACATGTCTTATATTCCAGATCCAAGATTTTTTTATCTTAGCAGTTAAGCAGTTTACTTTTTGTTTACATAGGGAATTTAAATCCAGGGTATAAACATTATCAGTTCTTGGTGCTCTAAATTTGTGCAATTTATCTTTGAAAATAGAACATCAATTTTTGGAAAACTCATCAGCATGACCATCATCATAGAGTTGAGAGATACTTATCAGGTTGTGCTTCAATCCTTTTACATAGAGTAATTTATTGATTGAGACAGCTTCTAAATCTCCAACTATTCCAATGCCAATAATATTCCCTTTGGCATTGTCACCAAATGTGAATAGACCTCCATACTTTTGAGTTAGAGTTATAAAATTTGATGAGTTTCCACTCATAATCCTAAAGAAGCCACTGTCTATGTACCATATTTTAGTTTATCTTCTTTGAACTGCTTCTTGAAAATTCATTTAAACAAATATTTGTTTTCGTACCCATATTCTACTAGGTCCAGTAGTTTTGGGTAGCAAAGACCCGGGAATCTAGACTTTATTTGTTTTTCTATAATTAATAGAATCATATAAACTGCTTGAAACAAAGGATTTCTTAATCCCACTTATTTTTGGTTGCCTTAAATAACAGTTTTTAGATATGTGTCCTTTTTTTCCACAATATTTATATATTACTTTTCCAGTACTAGGAAAAAATTAATTTCTATATAGTTTAGTTTTTTCACCTTTACTGCATATTCCATATGTTTCCTTTTTAATCACATTCTTTCCAAGTATTTCATTTAGAGTATTTTCTTATTTTGTAAAAATAAGAGCATCACTTTTGTATGTTTCTACTTTTGTTTGAAGTGTTTTTATTTTAGACTCATGATCTTTATGGTTTGTGTTAATTAAGTTATACATTTCCAATAATTCTAGATGTTGTTTTAGCAGAGAATCTCTCTCTCATAAAACAACATTATGAATATTCATTAAAGATTTGTGTTTCTTGAATAAAGAATCATATATCTTTTCATGAATACAGCAGTAAGCTGCAATTTTATCATTTGAGAAGCTTGAATTAGAGTCATATGATTAATAGGATTGTACCTCATCAGTTTCTTCCATAAAGCACATATTGGATTTTAGGATCGATTCCTCTTTTTTTGAATCATACTATGATGAGCTAATGGAATCTTCATATGAACACTAAGTAGCGTTCATTTCCTTCTTCTCTTTTTTCTCATAATCATTTCTCTTAAAGAATTTATTCTTCTTTTTTTACTTTAATTGTGGACAGTCAGGTCTGATATAACCAAGTTTTTTTCACAAATAACATCTGACTTCCTTCACATCCTTTTTAAAAGGCTTTCTAAAACTTTTTTTCTTTCGATAAAACTTACTGAATTTTATGGCTATCTGAGCTAGTTCCACATCTGAATTGGATGAATCAGAACTTTCTGATTTCACCTTTATTTCATTTTCCCCATCTTTTTTCTTTCTCTTTGAGATGATACCTTTATGGCAGTGTCTTCTCTCTTGATCGGAACTTTATGCTCGTTTTCTTCATCCTGCATCTCAGTATCATACATCATTATAGTTCCAATTAACTCTCTCACTATTAAATCTTTTATAGGTACAAATTATCGGATATCAGTATAAATTCCATTCCATCTTGGTGGTAGTATTCTTAGTACTTTCAGATCTTGATCAGCTTGTTTAATCAGATCTCCCAAAGTATTGATGTTTTTGAAAATCTCTTTCAACCTTCCATTCATCTAGGTGATGCTTTCTCCTTCAAACATATTGAATGTATCGAATTTCAGTTTAGTAGTAGCATACCTCATCTTTCTAACATTGTCAGTTCCTTCATAAGCAACTATAATAGTATTCCATATTTCATACGTTGTCGGGCACAGAGATACACGGTTTATTTCATCTGGTCCCATACCACAGATGATAGTATTCATGGATTTTGAGTTTATGTCGTACTATACTTCTATATTAGCACTCCATGTTTCATGATTCTCTGGAATGACATAGGAAGTTAGAATTTTTTTAGTAGACTCTGTATCCAAGGATCTTTAAATAAATGATCATTATTGAATTCCAGCATCTATAATTTTTATCGCTGATGTAGGGAGCTCAAACCATTGACATGTCCTCCCGTGTATCTGACATTGTTATGATGTATAATCCAAAAAACTTTCATCTTTTTATAGATTTGATAAAATCTCCACCTCTGATACCAATTGTTGGATGAGGTTCTACCAAATATACAAAAGAGGGGGTGAATTGTGTCTTTTATAATTTCTTCATGAGATCATGATCAGTCCTTCTAAATTTATCAAAAAGATTATGCAGTAGAAAATAAATAGCAAAGGACACACGATGTATAGTGTTTTGGGGAACAGAAGGCCCCTAGTCCACTCCACCAACTCACTATTTCACGAGATTGGTTATTTTCACTATCTGGTCCTCTTATCAACAGACTGTTCCACAACTGAGTGCAGGCAGTTGACACCTTTACAATTTTAAGGGTAAACATAGCCCTCTATTTTATACACAAAACCAAATATACAGCTTAGTATGATAATCCGGTTACTCAAAGTAAAAGAGTATTTGTTCTTTGAAATACTTTCCTACTGTTCTTCACAATTGCAATTGTATGCAATTAACAGTCGAATGATCATTGTCTTCATAAAATATGTTCTTCGGGTAGAAGTAGTTCTGAGCTGATCCAGTTGCAGTAGATCATGAAATAAATTCAGTAACTTCAACTATAGTAGATCCACAAAAGATATTCGATGTATAATCAGTGAATCTTTAATCGTGTTTATTCTTAATCAGTAAACAAAACATTATCATTCTTCATAACAGCAGATCTGTAAGTCTCGATTATCTCTATAAATTGTAGCAGTGAAGAACTCAAGAGCTTGATATATTTTTTTATGATACGTCTCTATATTTTTAATATAAAATAATAAAGGTATATATAGAATAAATACAAGCATTCTCCTTTGTAAATTTAGATCCACAAAAGTCACCTTCTGACTTGAAATTTTCAAAAGATTTAATAACAGAGCAGTTATAACATTTTTTAATATTTTCCCTAAAAATATACTCTTAAATTGATCCTTTTAATCATTAATAAAATTCTTTTAATTCATCAAAGACATGCTTCAGATTTGGGCTTTTAATCTAGCTTGAAATCAGCCTAATAATCCGCTTAAAGACTGTTGCTTTATTAAAGTCGTAATTTAAATATCCGATGTCAAATGTAGGGTTGAACTACGTAACATACAATCTCTAAATGTAAGGTTCACAATGTAAGGTTGATCTCAAACGTAAGTTTAATGATCCAAACGTTTATAGCTTCCAAACGTAAGGTTGATCAATCACAAAAGTAAGTCTAATGAACCATGATTTTCTCTTCAACTCTCAAATGTATGGTTGTTCACAAAATTAAGGTTGACGAACCATAACTTTAAGAAACTAACTTAATGTTTTGTACTCACATAATGATCTTCTTCCATACTTTTTTGATTCCCCAAACATATGTTTCCTTCCAAAAGTAAGGTTCCTTCTAAAAGTAAGGTTCCTTCCAGAAGTAAGGTTCCTTCCAAAAGTAAGGTTCCTTCTTTCATACTTTTCGGATAACATATGGTTACTTACCCATACTTTTCTGATAACCTATAAAGTAAATTATGGATTCCATCCTTACGCTATGCTCTTCAATATAGGGTATGAACAGTGTTTCCAGATCACGCTCAAGTAATTTCCGAATATGTAGAGCATGAATAGTGTTTCCAGAACACGCTAAAAACGATTTCTAAATACTTTTCCAAATATTCCATGCGAGTTGAACACTATAATATTATATAAAAATTGAGAAATAATTAATATTTATTTCCTGAAATATACTAAAAATAAAATTATTAGAATAAAAAATAAGGATATTTGTGAGCCTCAAAATCATCATAAAGAGATAGAGTATTGTTCTCAACAATCTCCCCCATATAAAATTATGTACTATTGAAAATTACACTTGCTCAACAATTTTTAGTTTCTTTGACCCGTATATGAGGGATTGAAGACCCTCATGCGTGGTTGGTATAAAATTTATTTCCCTTTTGTAAGTGTATAGATAAACATAAGTAGTATTAAAAAATTGTGGACAACACTTACCTGGCTCGTGTATTGGTTGTGTTAACATTATATAAGTCAGTTTAGTTCCCTTATTTGGGGAGTGTGTTGGTTGTTCTTCCCATTACATGAGCTACTTCATACCCTTATTCAAGTGTTGGTTACCCTTATGTATTAATCCAAAAATATATTTTACCCTTATGTAGTGTTAAAAATTACCTTTACATAAGTCATGGTAACCTTTATGTGAGTGTAAATTAAGCCTTACACTGTGACATTGACCTTTACATAACGACATTGACCTTTGCGTAGTAGGTCTGTATGAATACTTGAAAGCTCTATTTACCTTTATGTGAGCCTGCTGACCCTTATGTAGTGGTGACTACTCTTACATATCTACAAAAACACCTTTATGAATCTAAAATTAATCTTACGTAGACAATAACTTACTCTTATGCAAGATTCGTTATTGGAAATCTACATTTATGCAAGTAAATAGAATTCTTTTGTATAGAGAATAAAATTTTTACAATTAAAGTCTATAATTCTAATCTAAAAGTCATATAATATATTACTATATTCCATTTATATTAGTAATATATATCTTTTATATCTTAAATAATATTTTAATTATCAACATTAATATTTTTACACGTTGTGATATTAATGTATTACTAAAATTAATATTTTCTCTAAAAAATAATAACTAATATTATAAATAATAATTATAATAATATAACTTCAAAAATTATTATTTCTATAATATATTAATTATATTCACTTAGCTGATATTTTCTTTTTTTCATAATATATGGCATAAAATAATAAAAATTTTAATATAAATGCTTCAAATTAATATTTTACATACAATAGTATTTATATTCATCAATTAATATTTTAATATTATTAAATAATTATATTCCATTCATTTGAAATTAATATAATCTATATTAAAAACTTACATTTATATTTATTAATCCTTTATAATTAAATAAGATCTAAATAGTTAATTAACATATTACTCATATGTTAATAATCAACATTTTTATTTCAAAACTAAAAAAATGGTGTTTAACTGTAAACATATAAATTATAACATATTAAATGTGATTTTATGTTTAATAAAAAAATATATTCATATTGTTTTTTGGAAAATAATAAAAATATTCTTAAAGAATAACATTTATAATATATAATATTTTAAATTAACTCATTTAAAAGTTTATATAGTTTATGGAATGGAATTTAATTTTTTAAATGAGGCTTTATATTGAAATAGATTCTATTTTTAAAATGGAAAATATTCCATTTACAAATAATTAAAGTAAAATTATTTTAGAATTCAAAGTATGTTATATTTCCCCACCTTAAAGAATATTCTTCCTCATAATTTTAATTACCCAATAATTTTTTAACTTATTAATTAACCTCAATAGGCTCAACATTAGAGATCATATAAACCCTATATGTTATCAATAATTTTTAACATGTGTCCATAAATGAAAAATAATTATTCCTAAAATAAACCCAACTCTAAATCACATATTAAACCTAAGGGTCATATTTCCATAAATATCTCACGAAATTATGAAAACAAGGATCACTATATCATCCCCCCGGGACTTGAATGGCCCTAAGGCCTTCTATTTTTTATTCATTTTTGATAATACCCCTTTTAAGGGCTAAAGGGGAACCCTTACATGGGCCGTAGGTTTTGTGACATTACATGACTTATATCTCTTAGAGGAATTCATCCAGAATATAAATACTTATAACTGCCCCTCCTAAGCATCTACATAATGATTTTATCTCTCCACCTTCGTATGGTTGTTCGGTTAGGCTTCTCATGCATACACAGGCTGGTCCCAATGATAATTTCCAATGCCTCTCATTCTTCAAAATATGATTTCTCGGCTCTGGTGAATGTGACTACTATGAATCCTCATCTGGAGCATTCTCCTCAAAGATTCTTCCTGGTCCTTTTAAGCACAAATACATGTGGCTCGAAGGCCATGAGGTGGTTTGAAGGCCTTAAGGTGTCCTGAGAGCCTTAATGGCCCATAGGCCTTGGGTGGCCTGAAGGCCTTGAAGGACTCGAGGACCAACCTAGTGGCCCAAAATCCCAAATAGATTATTAATTTTGGATACTAGAGTACCAAACAGTACCTTCTACAGTTATCTAAATCTACCCTAATACCGAATGTGACTACCCAAACCCACACTCCAAAATCAGGTGCTAAAACATGATGCATAATATTTTTATAATGATAAAATATTGAACCTCACTTCAAAAATATACAGTTCTAGGGTCTTTTTGTTATAGACTTTTGGAGGATTATGAAACCCTAACATATATCATTTTTTATACTATCTTCTATGAACTCTTATAAAACATCACATGAGATAGAATCTTAATCGAGACCATTCATCAGTGCTCTTTTACTCATCACTGTACCTATGAAAATAATTTTAAATCATGGGGTGAGCAAAAAAATATTATAATGGGGTTTTAAATACGAAGGTAAATACTTTCTATTTAAAAATACTATACAAAATATTTAAAAAAAATTATTCTACATAAAATATGAAACATTTTATATAATAAATAATTAATCCATAAATAAATATTTATGTTTTTCAAAATATATAAGAGATTCCATTCAAAATGTTCATTAAAATATTAATAATTTTGAATACATGTTTAATTTTATAAATATATATCCTTCTAGATTTATCCTTTGAAACGTCAAAACATTACTTTTTAAAATAATATCCCCTTATGGAAAATAAAGATACTTGGAAAACTCTATTAAAAAACATGTGAAAATTATGAATATTGAAGTCCTAAACATCAATTTTTTGAAACAAAAATACCCTCAAGGTTGTGGGTTCTCTCCCCATTCCTCATCATCATGATCAATACCAATGGCACTAATTTTTACCTAAAACATTTTTGTAAATTTTATATTTCACATTATAAATCCATTAAATATAACCTTCCAAAAGTCAAAATATAATTAATTTATTTTCAAATTGGAAAAGAATTAAAAATCTAATTAAACTGATAATAATTTCCTAAAATATATGTTTTCAAAAATATTAGTAATGATAAAAACATCTATAGGTAATAGTTAAAAATAATTTTTAAAAATTTATCCTAAAAAAATTCTTTTCATAAAATATATGGAAGTTCAGTGATAAATATAGTATATGTTCAAATACTAAATGTAATCATAAAGGAAACCCATTAAAGTTTTAAAGAACATTTCTTTCATAAAATAATAATTTTGAAACTTTAAAACCATATTGAAATTAGAAAATAAAATAGTGGAAACAAACTCCCTAGGAAAGTGGTTTTTGTAAATAAAAACATTTCCCTTTTAAATTAGGTTTTAAACAAATAATATAATTTTTAAAAAATCACTCAAATTTTGTGGTTTTGAAATAAAATTTCAATACAAAAAATTCCCTTACATTAAATAGTCATTAAAAACATGAATTAAATCATTTTCCTCTTATAATAGGTTATTCAAAAAAATGATGTTTTATAAAACATTTTACCTTGGCTTTTATATTCTTCTAAATCAAATTTATTCCCATGGATTACTTATATTAATCTCTATGACTCATCCTTTATAGCTTAACTAATTCATATATTAGATTCCAAAGAATATGCTACATCACGTAACACATTATCTTACTTTATCTCACACAATTGAAACTATAAGGTTGTAACTAGGGATTCTATACAATACTTAAGATTAAATGTATTCATAAGGGAAGTGATATTTAAATTCCCATACATTAATTAATATCCATATTTAAATTTTAGATATATTAAATATCAGTTATCCATTCACTTATTCATGGTGATTTGATAAAATCACATTATAGTGATGTTATATATAAAATAATATTTTTGTTACTATCTACATACCCAAAACCTATCTTTATGGTATGGGTAAAATTATGTATGGTCATATAAAACTATATAATTTCACACTCTAGATTGTGATAAGATCTTGAATTCTAAATTCTTACAAGTTATTATTCCATAATCCTCTAAATGTAAAGCTTTCATTGAGATTAGGTTTTTTCATCTTACAGAGAAAACAATAAAAGTTATTAGGTCTTATGGATATAAAAATAAGGTTTTATAAATTTGGATGTTTATATTATTGGCATGTCTGATCATATTTTTTAACAAAAATATCATGTGGTGAATTTTTAAATGTATATAAAATTTGTTTTTACCCTTAGGTTTTATGTGTGGAAAAATATGAAAACACAGTAGGTTTAAATATATAAGAGATCATTTACCTTTTCATGGATTCAATATTACCTTTAAGTATCTTCAAACTTAACACATGACCCTTACATAGGCCATTTTTGGTTGGTTTTACCCTTAAATGATTGATTAAAGACCCTTATTAATTTTTTTATTAAGAATATTACCATTACATAAGTATTGTGTTACCTTTATATTGCCTTAGTGAATGTTAGATTACCTTTTCGTAGCATTTGTATTGGATGTGCTTCTCTTACATGTGTCAGGTTGGTACCCTTACATGGGTAGTGAGCTGGTATGTCTACCATTAGAAGAGCTTCTTAATACCCTTATTCTAGAGTTATATTCCCTTATGCAATAATAAAAACATCTAAAATACCCTTATGTGGAATTAAAACTCTCCTTTACATGATTTAGGGTTACCTTTACATGATTGGAAAATGAACCATACGTAGTAGCATTGACTTTTACGTACTAGCATTGAACTTTATGTAGTGGGTTTTTACCCGTAATCAAATCATCTATTTAACTTCATAGTACCCTACTTATACTTAGGTATTTTTTATTACTCTCACATAGCTACAATGACACCATTACATAGCAATAATTACCCTTAATTAGTCACAACCTTAACCTTACGTGAGATGTGTTATTGAAAATATACGATGACATGGGTATATAAAATTCATTTGATGTGGAATAAGATTCTAAGTATTAAATTCTATAATTAAAATTATAAAACTTATATAATCTCTTAATATATTTCATTTATATTATTAATATATATCTTATGTATCTTAAACATAATTTTAATTATCAACATTAATATTTTTACATAATATGATATTAATTTATTACTAAAATTTATAATTTTTCAAAATAAATTATAACTAATATTATAAAGATTAATTTTCAAAATTTAATTTTAATAATTTTTATTTCTATCTACTTATAATTATATTAACTTATCATGATAATTTCATCCTTTCTTAATGAATTCTGCACTATTATTAAAATATTAATATACATTATTTAAATTAATATGTTATTAACAATAGTATTTATATTCTTAAAATATTATTCCACTATTATTATATAAATATATTTCATTAATTTTTTGTTAATAAATTCAATATTCAACATTGAAATTTATATTTATTTGATTCATTGTAATTAAATCAGTTTTTAAAAATTAATTAACCTATTGATCTAGTGTTCGTAATAATCCTTTTGATTTCAAAAAAAATCTATTATGGTTATATATAAATTTTTAAATACTATCTTATTAAATGTGAAGTTATGTTTAATAAAAAATATATTCATTTTATTTCATGGAAAATAATAAATATATGGATAAATAGGTATTTTTTATGACTTATAATATTTAAAATTAACTTATGCCAAAATTTAAATTGTTTATATAAAGTAATTTAATTCTATAAATGGAAAATTATGTTAAAATGTATCTTAGATTGTTTTAATTTCAAATAAATCCATTTAGTAATCATTAAAATAAATTTATTCTATAATTATTTGGATTTTTCAATCATTTTAATATTAATTACATAATCATTATTTATTTTATTTCATTCTTTAATATAGTTACAAAATCAATTCAGTTCATGTCATATGTTAGGAGGATGTTTGGTTTATAAGCCCAAAATGACTTTAGGAGGTTGACTATGATCAAATATATCATTGTTCCATAATCTCTATAATCTTAATCATGAAAAATTCTTATTTTTATTCATTAAAATCGTTTTTATAAACATACATGGATGGGGGACTTGAAAAAAGAATCTCATCTCTTCATAGAGGTGGTAGTCCAAATATACACAAGAGTGATGTTATCAATTCACAATTTATGGAAAAATAATGAAGGTAAGGTAAATTATATATTTATATAATTATAATTATTCCATAACAATTATATATATTAATTCTATCTATCATTTTAACCATCCATATGAACATGTGATGAAAATATAGAACGCAACTCTTCATGTTGGTGATAGTCCACACATACACATTAGTGATATTTTAATTTCCAATGGGTAGGAAAAGGTGATAAATACAAGTTTTTTTGTAACAACCTATAAATTATAAATGATATTTGTTTCTTGAATAAATTTTTTTTATATTATATTATATAGTATTATACACATATAACACAGAGAGACACAAATGACAAATTTTTATTAATGGATACTGTTACATTAGTCAAAAACTAAACCATTGTAAATGGGAAATAATACAAAGGGAAAAAATAGAAAACAGAAAATAGAAAAATTTTGATCATCCTGATATCCTAGAATCATCCCTCAAACAAACAACAATATAGAAAAGAAATAAAATATTCATAAACCAATAAAATGATATATTAAATAAAAATATTCAACCATGGGATGAAGTGTAGTGGATGTTTTATGATGGAATAAATAGGTATTTATATGAGGTAATATGACCATTGGAATTGTAATGTGACCATTATAATAGTAATGTGACTGTTAGGAATAGAAACTTCACCATTGGGAATTGTAATTTGGCCTCAAAATTTTAAATTGTAATATAAAGAATATTTATCAAGAGTAATTTAATAAAATATATATATTTTCATTCCACAAATTAAATACCATTATTAAAAACTCAACAAAATTATAATAAATTTTGAATAAATTTTATTTTAAATTATTTTATAAAAATCATAATTTTTAAATTTAAAAATCAAAATTACCTATGTTAGAAAATATTTTGATAAAATAAATTCTTTTTTTTATTCAGAACATCAATAAATTCTAAGGGAAATTTTTTGTAATTTGTTGAAATACATCAATTTTTACGTGAATAGTAAAAAATAGTTTTTTATAACCAGTGAATTTTAAATTACATCATCCATGATGTAATAATGAATTAATCAATTATAGAAATTCTGTATCAACCATTAATATAATAACTAGGATAATTTAGTCATTCAAATACAATAAAATAGTTTTCAAAACATAAATATTATGTTTTAATGTCTAAAGTCTAAAGTGTTCCTTTAAAATAACAAAATATCATTTTTCCACTTTTATTTTTAATAAAATAATGAGTTTTCTTTTATAAATCCATAAAAGTCCTAAAATAATTATATTTTATTCAATTATGTCGTAAAATTTCAATAATAAAAATATTACAATGTTTACCTTGTAAATATTATTACATTCAAGAGTTTATCTTAAAAATATCTCTCTCTTCATGTATAAATAACCTCTAACCCCTCCCTTGGAAAACAATTAACCATCCAATTACAAAATCCAATGTCCTACCCAAATCCCATCTAGTATGACCATGAGTGTAACAACCTATATGATGATAGAATAAGTGATTTTCATATATATTAAGATGAATTAGATAATTAAATTTGTTATAAAAATATCATGTAATTTTGTTCAAAAATGATATTATTTTAATTAAAAAGTTTTCCTAAAATATTTTTTAAGAGAATAATTTTTAAATTTTAGAATTTTAATTTGATAAAATGAATTTTATTTTTAAAATCATAATATTGAAATTTACAATGTGTGATATTTTGGGGTTTTTTCAAAAAATATTGATTTTTCTATGAATAATGAAAATATGAATTTTGTAAAAAACAATTTATTTCAAATAAATGACACCAAATATGATTTAAATATGATTTAGTGTAAAAAATATATTACTTACATATATTTAATACCCTTAATTAATTTTCAATATAATTTACATTGGGTTTTAATATAAATTTGTCTTTTGGTTTAAAGACAAGTTTTTTCTAAAACTGTTTTAAAATTAATAATGTTTCTCCTTTTAAATTAATTAAAATAACACGTAATGTAGAATTTTTTTAATTAAATTTATATATTATATATCATTAAATATTAATTGTGATTTATCCAATTATTATTAGTCATAGAGTTAATATAGAATCATTTTTTACTAAAAAAATATTATTCTTAAAAACTTATTCTCTCTCCGCGATTGCATGATTAATATTAAATTATAGTTTTCTCACTTATAAGAATTAAATTTCGAAAAAATGATTCCATATTTGGAATAACAATTATTTATATTTTCTAATAAGTTAAACTTGTCTTTTTTCCATGTGATTAGTGAAAAAAATTAAAAGTAATTATCACAATTAAGGTAATAAAAACTTATTGGTTTAACGTAGAATATAAGGTGTAAAAATGACCAAAAACTTATAAAAAACCCATTATATGGACATATCTACACCTTATCTCTTCTAGGATTGATAATTTACCATTATTAGGCCTTGATAACATTAAAATAACATGGTTGAAATCCCCTCTATCAAAAAAATACAAGTGTGTCACTCACCTCACTTACAAAAGGACACCACCTATCCCCCTCTATTGACACCTTCAAAACCAATTAGTTATTCCAATACCTACCCAAGTCACTTCTACACATAATTTCTCTCATCCTAGAATCCTTAATTTGGTAAGAAAGCTAGTCGACGAAGGCCTTTAGTGTAATCTAAAAGAAGATACCTGAAGAATTGGTAACATTCATCAATGAACATTTTATTTTATTTCCTCCTATAACCTCTTACATTATTATTTAACTATTATGATATAATAACATCATTCTATTCCATATGTAGTTCCTCTACCCAAATTACCACCCAAATAGTGAAAAAGTTCCAAGTGCCACTATGACTTAAGTGTGACTCCTCGTACACCAAAAGTTTCCAACTAGTAGCGAGGGTGTAAAGAGGTGATAGTGGGTGGAATATAACCATGGTTAATGATATAAAAATAATATATATATATATATAATTAGAAAATAAATACTGACATATATGAATAGAAACCCACCCATGGTAGAGGTACATGGAAAATCAATTGTGATAATAATAACCAACAATTAAAATTAAACAGTTTTAAGAATTAAACCTCAAAACATACAATTGGTATACACTATAATAGAAAATTCATACAGATCAATTCAAACAATACAAAAAAATATTGGGTTTAGCAAAGGATGACATGCATACATACATATATGTGTTCTAATATAGAAAGGAAGACATAAAGATAAACACAAGATGAGGAAAGAACCTCAAGGTCCCTTATCATCCAACCAATTATAAATGTCACAGCACTATGTTCCAACTCTAGAGCCTGAACCCTTACCTGAATGCAAATCCATAAAATAAACAGACATCTCGAAGGGCATGTGTTGGGTGAGGGAAATAATTTTAGTAGGAATCCACCAATGTGCGTCTATCTGACATCTATGATTTATCATGTTTATATGGGAATAAAAAAATAGAATGACACATCCCATATTCCAAATGATAACCAACTCCCCTTGTGCTCAACATCCACAAGGGAGTGATCACCTACTTTGGCCAACACTAGAATGTTGTAGTGGAGATTATCCTTAGCCTTAGCCTAAGGAATCCTCTGGAGTAAAATATCCCAGGTGAACTAGTTATACCTCAAATAACCTCACTTGACACCATGATCCAACTGAAACCTCATGTCCAAGTCAAGTCACCGATATCCCAAAGGCACATACCAATCAAGTACATGGTCCCCCAAACTCATCACAAAAGTAACTCCATTAGTACAAATCATGATTTCTGAGGAACCTATATATCTTTCCTCTAAATAATTTTATCATCATCTCAATAGATGAAATCTCAAGGAACAAAAACGTTCATTTTATCAAATATTCCATATCCCATCGGCCTCATATATGATGAGCCTTATCCCCCAATTAGAAATCTCAGCACTATCCACTGATGGCTCCTCGTCATCCCCATTGATTGTTATAGAAATCACCTCCAACCATTTCCCAAAGACAAAAATACACAAAGAATCTACCCCCAATAGTGTTCAATACCACCTCATCATCTGAGACATCATGTGTTCGCACAAATTCAAATAGAACATTTCCCTACACTGGTGAGTGGGAATCACTAAATAAATCGTTAATCCACATCATTTACCACCTCATTCCCCTACTACGGTGTCTCTAAATTTGATGGCCATCACCATCCAACATCACATGATCCATTCCCACAACTTGATGACTGTGTTTCCCCAATCAATGACTATGTCATCCAACCAGTGATCAACATCAATCAGTATATATATATATATATCAGGGCACACCTATCATGATAATAAACTACCGTAATCTAGATGGACAATTCCATCTCATCCCTTGGGCCAATCCCATCACAATCCCATAGATTTCATCCCGTGACATTCAAATATATATATATATATAATATCTTTAATAATAAAAGAAATTTAATTTAAATAAATAAACACCCCGACTAAAATTTACCAATTTCCGAAGCCTCTCACTAGGTTCATACTACTTGTATTATTGATTGAGCACACCCATAGGCATCTCATAAGGTTAATTTAATTGATTTAAATAAATCCATTAAACTTATATGTTCTCACTTGGACTACCCAATGACACACTCAAATAAACACCACCAAAACACTCATGAAGTAAAAAAAATAAAGATAAGCACCACCCACCTAGTATTGGAAGATGTTCGTATGTCCGATCTCAACCTATAACATGAGATGATTTTCATTAAATTGGAATTTTAGATGAAAGTTATGAAAATAGGGTAAAACCACTTGCAAATATTTCGCATACCATATATAAATTTAAAATAAGAATAGATTCAATAGGATTCAAAGGATTACTGATATAGATCCAATGTTTTAGATGGAATGAGAAAAGGATCCCAGATGGATGATTTGGCTCAATCCCTAGTAGAGGATGAAAATATATAGAAACCCTCAACTATACATGACTAAAGGAGGAAGAAGGATTAGTAAAGACAAGTTTATAGAA
Source organism: Viscum album (assembly GCA_963277665.1). NCBI lineage: Eukaryota > Viridiplantae > Streptophyta > Magnoliopsida > Santalales > Viscaceae > Viscum > Viscum album. The sequence continues at coordinate 281,060,664 of OY728153.1, read as the reverse complement.
TAAGGGTAAAAATCATAATTTCTAACTTTTAATGGGATCCATGGTTAGCTTGCATAGTTTTCCAAATTGTGTGGAAACAATGTTGTCTTTACATCTTATGTGCTAGAGATAAAAAGTTTATCTCAGATGGTTAGGCCAAACCATGCTAAGCTAGTGTGTAGTGACTGGTTAAGTGTCACTAAATGTGCAGCTTGTGAACGATTTTCTCAAATAGTGTATAAGTCATACAGCTCCCTATGCTTAAAATAGTATAGCTTCATACACATTTGTGCACCCCCTCTTTCATAGATTATGTAACTATGGTTACTGCATTTGTATAAAACATTATTTGTAATGACCCAACCCTAGTTACCCAGAGTTAGTGCATTATTATCTATCATTAGCATGATCACAAAAGATCAATTCTCAAAAGACCGATTAGTTTAGTAGCCTTTTAAGTACTAGATACATTCATAAGGTTTACATTACATAATAAATTGGAAAACTACAACAACATTGTTTCCATGGACAACACTGAGATCCCATAGACTATCCCTACATGTCAGTCATAATATACTTCTTCGCATCCTAGGAAAAAAAAATATAGAAAGGGGTGATCTCAAATGATCAGTAAGGATAATAATATAGTGGAAACATTCATAAATAAGAATAAACATTCAAGGAAATGTATAAAACTAAAACAAAAGCCTTTTAAACATAAACTTCATTATAATATGGTAAATATAAATAAAAATAATTCCATTTACTTACTCACATGGATATTCTACTAGTCTAATAATCACATGCAATATCAATATCCACTTTCATAATGATGGAATGAAAAATACCAAACATTCATAACCACATAGTCAAGGCCTTGTGCCAAGACCACAAATAAGATTTTGTCAAGGCCTTATGTCATGACACTAGTCTGTATCATGAGACCTACTGATGCATCAAGGAGCTATAGTGGGCTCCACCCATCACTTACTAAGTCCAATGCATTCCTCATATGAAAAGGTTTAAACATAACATAAACATTTATATTAAAACTAGCATACGAAATGTCAATAATTTATTTATAAACCATGAATGGTGTAAAAATAACACATCCATAGTCAAACATATCACAAAAACCTTCAATACAATATTAAATATTTGTATAATAATAAATCAACTTCAAAAAAGTTTAAAATCCATCAAAGGATGTTGACAAAAATGAAATTTATTTTTAAAACTCTTTGAGAGAAATATCCATTTTTCATGAAAACATTTAAAAGACATGCAATCTATAAAGTAAGACATTTAAAGAAATTTTTTAATCAAAGTGTCTCATTTCACTTTGAATCTTTTGAAAGTAATTAACATTTTAAAAACATTCATGTTCATATAAAGAAATACTTAAAAACCATTTTGTAAACATGGACATTAATGATAATGATTTAGAAGAAAAAACATTTAAAAAATTTGAAATGATATTTTAGTAAAACTTTCCCTTAAAATAATCCCTTTAAAAACTCTTTCATGAAACATGGACATGGATAACAAAAATGTCCAAGTAGAGACTTACATAAAAACAACCTCGTAAAATAAAGAGATTGTGAAATTAACCCTTACCTTGTACTTTTCCTTGGTCGAGGGTAGGTTAACCTCCTGTATAATGGTGAAATAGTTGTTATTAAATTATAAAAGAATCATATACATTAATATAATATCATATATGATCTTTTAATATTGCTTTGTTAATAATATTTTAGTATTATCGTCATTTCGGGTGTTGACTGATTCGTTTTCCTTTATATGATTTGTTACGTATGTAATGTTTTTTATGGATAGGATGTATCTTATTAATATTCAGAATAATATTAATTATTTAAACATTATTTTTAATCATCTAATGAAAATTAGTCTTTAATGGATATGATGGGGAATGAATCTCACCACAGTCGTGGAGACGGTAATCCGTATATACGCAAGAGCGACAATATCATTATTTTAATGTTAAAATAATATATAATTGGATGATATATCATATATACAGAATAATTATCATGTTATATTTATTATTTACATCAATTACACATCATTATTATTCTCATCCAAATAATAATGTATTGAATAACAATTACAGCACGACGTGGAGACGGTAAGCTGTATGAACGCATGTATAATGACATGTCATTCAAATGATGGATAAAGTAATGAATATAGTTGTAAAATATTTATAATAAAATCACATTATATATAAGATAATGGAGTTATTATTTTATAATTGAAACAACAAAGAAATAGGATGTGGAAGAAGAAAGAAAATTGAAAGAGATGATGAAATATTTACCTCTTCTTTGGGTTCTTCCTTTTGATTTGATAAAAATGGCTCCATTGGTTGGATTTCTGACTAAAATAAGGCCTCTAAGATAAATTTAGGACAGTTTATAGGGTATTTGGGAAGGTTTCGGTGGATACAAATAGCTTTGAAGGTGTGAATTAGAGAGAAGGGGGAGTGCCCTTTTATAAGAGGGGTGAGGGGAACCTCAGGAAAGGATAGAAATATTATTTTATAAAAAAATTATCTTCGGTTTATAATGGCTAAAAAATTATTTATTTAGAGGCTAAGGTGGGGGTGGGTCGATAATAACTCAAACAATAGGTTTTAGACTGGTTTAGGATACCATTTTAACCATATCTTTTACATTTAACTCTTAGTTAAATAGTTTAACTTTTACCGTGTCTTCTTATATTCTTACACTATATGGTTAATAAACTTACTCTAAACTTACAAGGGAACCTCAGGTGGTTCATTAATGACATATATAAAATTATTTATGTATTGTTTCTGAATCTTAGATTTTTAAGACTATTATATCAATTAATAATATAATATTTGTTTTAAAAGCTATTTTATGTCAATTTTGACACTATTTGGAATTTATTTTTTGTTAAAATTATAACAGCATGATTACTTCGAAAAAATTAATTTAATCAACCATAACATGTCATATGAAACTATAAAATTAGTTTAATTCATCAGAAGTCTCGAATTACATTTATTTGTGTATTTATAATATCAATTATTTTAACCTTTTATTAATAAGGTAATTATTGCATCATCATTGTGTCATAAATAAATTTAACTGTTTAATATCTAAATATTATAAATAAAATACCATTATGTATTAAATACTTTTATATTTTTAATGGTTATTTATAGTCAAATTTATCTTATGTATTACCCTATATTAATAATGTTTTATTTATGAAAATTTGAATTTAACACTTTTAACTCTTCTTTAAATTAAATAATAATAAATGTCCTAATCTAATAAAATTTGACTTAAAGTATCATATCTTATTTCTAAGGTTGTTTTTTGTTGAATTAAACTTATCCAATAGAATTATGACATGTGTTAGGGTAATAATAATATCATTTTTACCTTTAATTATCATAATTACCTATAACTGTGGTAAATAAAAGTCAAAAGTTACTATTCAAAAAAAATTATTTTTATCTTATTGATCCACATTTTAATTACTGATATCAACCGTGTCTCTCAGATTTTTGAAATTCAATTCACAGAAGCAGTAAAATTAAGTTTTGTTCAAATTTGCAAATGCTCCTAGGAGGTGGGTAAAAGACGGTAAAAAGTTCAATAAAATATTATATATCTAAACTTATTATAAAATGACTCCAATTAATTACATTGAAATTATATAGGTATTATGTATCTATTTTGATAAAAAAATAAATTTAAATAAAATAAATAATTATAAAAAGTCGATTTTAAACAATAACTCCGTGTTTTTCACTATTCATCAAAAATTGAAAGTTTTCAAAAAAAATGAAAAATATACAATAAGGTAATTTTGATATTCTGAATTCAAATATGAAGTTTATTTTACCAAATTAAAAACATAGAAGTTGAATTTATTAATTTAAAATTAATTCCCGTTGTCAAAACCAAAAAACGTGTTTTTAAGAAATAATAACTAACAAAAGATTGATACTTGTTTATGTTCAATTTAAAAGTGAAATTATTTACAATGAATAAAATTAGATTCAATGGTAAAAATATAATATATTTATACTTCCAAACCATTAAAATGTATAATTGGACACAATAAATTATTTTGATTAAAAAAGTTGTTTTCAGTTAAAATATAGTATTTTTCACTATTCACCCAAATATGAAAGTTTTTAGAAAAACTCCAAACGTTTATTAAAACTAAATTTGTATGTCCTGATTCTAAAGAATAAGTTTGTTTTTTTAAATTGAATATATAAAAGTTTCAAATGTTAGATTTAAAAAAGGTTCTCCATTAAAAGGCGATAAAATTTCATTTTTTGAAAAATACTTCTTTTATCTGAAAAAATGAATTTATTCTTAAATTATGTTTAAGAAATTCATAATATGGATTCTATAATTATAATGATTATATAAAGTTCAAAATTCAGTTAATATTATTCATAACCGCTTTTGAACGGCTAGTTTGGTAGGTCGTGGTGTGCTTAAACTCAGTGTTGTGTGTATGGAAAGTTATTGAATTACATTGAAGAAATAACATACTATGAAATCTTAGGGTGTTACATTCTTACCTCCTTCAATAAATTATGTCCTCTCAATTTTAAAATTTTCTTTGAAAAAAATGGTTAAAAAATAGAAAAATACCTTTGTGGAAAACCCACATCGGAAATTGGGTTAATAAAATTTAATCTTAATAAGAGGAAAAGGGAAATGAAAGGGTCACCGCCAAATTATGATCTCAATTTGGAGAACATTGGTGGAAATTAGAGACACATAATTGGAGGAAAATGTAAATATTTATAGGGAGTGATTCAGGTCATCAATCACAAACAAGTTTAAAATTGAGGGCATCAAATCCATCAATCTATGATGATTTAAAATATCATCAGTTCAACAAAACATAAGGTATTAGGATAACATATTTTTTATTTTAAGATCCCTTCCCTAAAGTTTAAGAATTCATTTCTTCATAGAATAAAAGAAGAAAATATATATATATACTTGACAAGTAGTGTTCCATCCTTTAACTAATTTCTACCACAAACTCATCTTTCACTCTAAAAGATAATAGAACTTAAAAAAATATTATATTTATCCAATTCGTATAGGGTTCCAAAAAAATGAATTTATAATTCACCTATCATAACCATTAAAAAACATTATACAATCCAGGGACTTCACGTAGTCCCATGGTAGGTAATAAATCCCAATTAGACTATGGTTGTGGGTTTGATTCTCGCAGCATTGTCCGACGCGACAGGTTGTCAGACGGTCTGTGTGGTGTATTTTTTATAAAAATCCAAAAATAACGTTAACAATAGTATCCAATTTCAAACTTAATCCATTCCAACCTTTAAGATTATCCAAAATACTTCTATCCAAACTAACATTCCAAAATTTATAAGGTAGTTAAACACAATGAAGATCTTTTTTTCCACGTAATAACATGGGAACACCTTCATCGTATATTATTTTAAAACATGGTAACACCCTGAATTACCATAAAACCTTATTGACTACATTAATGCTCCATTATCCTTTATATAATACTGGATATATTCCTTATATCCAAAAATATTGAAAATTCCAACAAAGATAAAATAATAAAACTATTAATCAGTTCCAAGGAAGTCAAGAATATCCAATATAATTTATCCAAATCAACCATCTCTTATTCCAAAATCACTACCTCATTATCAAGACTATATTAAGGATTACATTTCCTGCAACCATGTATTTTTTCCAAAAAGTGTATCATAGTATTATGTCACTTTTCTTAGAACCATATAATCTCAAACCCCCAATAAAATAGTACTGCAATACAATCATTATTTATCTCTATAATTCATATAACCAGTATATTGTTGATACAACACTCAAATGAAATAATTATATAATAACAACATAAGAACACTAGTCATTCCTCTTCATATGAGGTAGTATCATAACTTGATTATTATCCAATAGCATCATTTAAGGTATACCATGATGACTAGGACATTGATTTACGCAGTGTCCCAACGCCTTGTAGATGAAGAATTGTACATTTGAAGCTTTTTTTACCCTTGAAATCACGTAATTGGTGTCCTCTTTCTCCACACTTGTAACAAACTCACACTCCCTTCAAGAAAGTAACAGGGTGTTTCTTCCCAGATTTACTGCAGGATGGATATACAACTTTTCTCGTATTCCTCTTACTTTCATTCCTTATAGTAGGCGCCATTTCTAAACAATGTCATAAATTAGATTTGTTTATGAATCGAAATACATAATTCCAAACTTGTAAAACACTTAACATAAATTGAACAGTTTATAGATATAATTCATAATCATACAAATGTTTTCTTTGAAGAAGTATATACTCGTAAACCCTTCATAATGGTTTGTAAAGAAAATGATAATTGTCCTAAGCATTTCCCTCAGGAGTTTCATAACCAAGAGTGCAGCAAGGCTCGTTATCATGCACCAGTTCCCATTCAAGTCTAGCTCAAAGTGGTGTTTTCAGGTTTTACCCCTAGGTACATTTGTGCCAGAGCTACCTCTACCTACCCGTATCCAGATAGGATGTATTGCTTAGAAAACTCACAAAATCTCTATAATAAAACATTCTAGAAAGTTCTTCTATACTAATCCTCAAAGTCTATATTAGGGTAATATGCTCTAATAAGAGTTTACCTAAATATATATTCCATGATTTGTACTAAACTTTCTCTGATACCAACTGTAATGCGCTGACCCTAGTTACCCAGAGTCAGTGCATTTTTATATATCATTAGAATTATCACAAAATATCAAGTCTCAAAAGACCGACTAGTTTAGTAGCCTTGGAAGTACTAGATACATTCATAAGGTTTACATTACATCATAAAATGGAAAACTAAAAAGCATTTCTTCCACGAAAAACACTGAGATCCCATATACTATCCCTGTAGGTCAGTCATAATATACTTCTTCGCATCCTGGGAAAAATAAAACATAGAAAGGGGAGAGTTCAAATACTCAATAAGGATAACAATATAGCGGAAACTTTATTGAATAAGGATAAACATTTAAGTTAATGTATAAAACTAAAAAAAATCCTTTTCGACATAATATTAATCATAATTTGTAAAATATAAATAAAAATAATTCCATTTACTTTCTCACGTGGATATTCTATTAGTTGAATAATCACATGCAATATCAATATCCATTTTCATAATGATGGAATGCATAATGACCAACATTAATAACCACATGTTCAAGGCCTTGTGGCAAGAATATAAAAAAGATTTTGTCAAGGCCTTGTTCCAAGATACTAGTTTGTCTCATGAGACCTGCAGATTCATCGAGGAGCTATAGCGGGCTCCACTCGTCACTTACTAAGTCCAATGCATTCCTCATTTGAAAAGGTTTAAACATAACATAAACATTCGTATTAAAACTAGCATATAAAATGTCAGTACTTTATCCATAAACTATGAATGGTGTAAAAATAACACATCCATATTCAAACATATCACAAAAACCTTCAATAAAATATGGATGATTTGTATCATAATAAATCAACTTCAAACATGTTTAAAATCAATCAAAGTATGTTGACTTGGATGAAAATTATTTTTAAAACTTCTTTAGAGAAATATCCATTTTTCATGAAAACATTTAAAAGTCACACAATTTAGAAAGGAAGACATTGAAAGACATTTTTGAATCAAATTTTCCCATACAACTTTAAAACTTTTGAAAGGAATTAACATTTTAAAAACATTTGTGTCCATATAAATAAATCCTTAAAAACCATTTTGTAAACATGGACATTAATGAGAATGATTAAGAAGAATAAATATTTAAAAAATTATAAATGATGTTTTAGTAAAAATATCCCTTAAAATAATCCCTTTGAAAACTCTTTCATGAAACATAGACAAGGATAATAAATATGTCCCAGTAGATACTTACGTAAAAACAATCTCTGATAATAAAGAGATTGTGAAATTAACCCTTACCTTGTACTTTTCCTTGGTCGAGGGTAGGATAACCTCCTGTATAAAGTTGAAATAATTTTTATTAAATTATACAAGATTCAAATAAATTAATATGATATCATATATGATCTTTTAATATTGCTTTGTTAATAATATTTTAGTATTATCGTCGTTTTGGGTGTTGATTGATTCGTTTTCCTTTATATGCTTTGTTACGTAAGTAATATTTGTTATCGATAGGATGTATCTTATTCATATTAAGAATGATATTAAGTCTTTAAACATTATTTTTAATCATCTAATGAAAATTATTCTTGAATGGATACGATGGGGAATGAATCTCATCGCGTTCGTGGAGACAGTAATCTGTATGTACGCATGAGCGACAATATCATTCTTTTAATATTAAAATAATATATAATTGGATGGTATATCGTATAAAAAGAATCATTATCATGTTATATTTATTATTTACATCAATTACATATCATTATTATACCCATCCAAATAATAATTTATTGAATAACAATTACACCACAATGTTGAAACGGTAAGCCGTACGTACACACGTATAATGACACGTCATTCAAAGGATGGATAGAATAATGAATATGGTTGTACCATATTTATAATAACGTCACATTATATATAATATACTAGAGTTATTATTTTATAATGGAGACAATAAAGAAAGAGGAAGTGTAAGAAGAAAGGAACTTGAAAGAGGTGATGAAATATTTACCTCTTCTTTGGGTTCTTCCTTTTTATTTGATAAAAAGGGATCCATAGGTTGATTTTATGACTAAATGAATGACTCTAAAATTAACGTATTATATTTTAGAGTGTATTTCTTCAGGTTTTGGCCCATCCAAATGGATTTGAAGGTGTGTATTAGAGAGAAGGTGGAGTTCCCTTTTATAAGAGGGGTGGGGGCACCTAAGGAAAAGCTAGGAAAATTATTTTATAATAAAATCATTTTCAGTTTTTAATTGCTCCAAAATGATTTATTTAGAGTATAAGGTAATTATGGGTCTAAAAATACTCAACCAATATGTTTTATACAGGTTTAGGTTACGATTTTAACCATATCTTTTAGATTTTACTCTTAGTTAAATAGTTTAACTTTTACCGTGTATTCTTGTATTATTACACTATATAGTTAATAAACGTAATCTAAAATTCTGAGAGAACCTCAAGTGGTTCATTAATAACATATATAATATTATTTAAGACTCTTGGATGAACCTTATATTTTTAGGACTATTATATCAATTAATAATATTATATTTGTTTTAAAAACTATTTTATGTCAATTTTGACACTATTTGGTATTTGTTTTTTCTTAAAATCATAACAGCATGATTACTTCAAAAAAATTATTTAATCAACCCCAACATGTCATATTAACCTATAAAATAAGTTTAATTCATCATAAGTCTAAAATTACATTTATTTGTTTATTTATAATATCAATTATTTTAATATTTTATTAATAAGGTAATTACTGCATCATCATTGTGTCATAAATAAATTTAATTCATTAATGTCTAAAAATTATAAATAAAATACCATTATGTATTAAAGCCTTTTATATTTATAATTATTATTTATAGTCTAATTTATCTTATGTATAACCTTATATTAAAAATGTTTTAGTTTTGAAAACTCAAATTTAACACTTTTAACTTTTCTTTAAATTAAATAATAATAAATGTACTAATCTCATCCAAGTGGACCTAAAGGATCATATTTTATTCCTAAGGTTGTTTTTGGTCGAATTATACTTATCGAATAGAATTAGATCATGTGTTAGGGTAATAATAATATCATTTTTACCTTTAATTACCCTATTTACTTTTAACCGTGGTAAATAAAAGTCAAAAGTTTCTATTCACCAAAAATTATTTTTATCATATTGAACCACATTTTACTTAATGATATCAACCGTGTCTCTAGGATTTTTTAAATTCAATTCACAGAAGCGGTAAAAAATTATCTTTTATGCAAATTTGCAAATGCTCCTTGGAGATGGGTAAAAGACAGTAAAAGGTTCAATAAAATTTTTATATATCTAAACTTATTATAAAATGACTCCAATGAATTAAATTGAACTTATAAAGGTATTATGTATCTATTTTGACTGAAAATAAATTTAAATAAAATAAATATTTATAAAAAGTCGTTTTTAAACAATATCTCAGTGTTTTTCACTATTCATCAAATATTGAAAGTTTTCAGAAAAATACCAAAAATTCACCCTAAGATAATTTTTATATTTTTAATTCAAAAATGAAGTCTATTTTTCCAAATTCAAAAAATAGAAGTTGAATTTTTTAATTTAAAATTAATTCTCGTCAAAATCAATAAAAACGTGTTTTTAAGAAATAATAACTAACATAAGATTGATACTTGTTTATGTTCAATTTCAAAGTGAAATTATTTCCAATGAATAACATTGGATTAAATGGTAAAAATATAATATATTTATAATTCAAAACCATTAAAATGTATAATATAACACGATAAATTATTTTGATTAAAAAAGTTGTTTTTCGTTGAAATATAGTATTTTTCACTATTCACCCAAATATGAAAGTTTTTAGAAAAACACCAAAAAAATTTTGAAACTAAATTCATATGTCCCGATTCTAAAGAAGAAGTTTATTTTGTTAAATTTAATATATAAAAGTTTCAAATATTTGATTTAACAAAGTTTCACCATTAAAAGGCGATAAAATTCCATTTTTTGAAAAATACTTCTTTTATATGAAAAAATAAATTTATTCTTAAATTATATCTAAGAAACTCATAATATGGATTCTAAAATTATAAGGATTATATAAAGTTCAAAATTTAGTTAATGTTATTCATAACCGCTTTTGAACGGCTAGTTTGGTAAGTCGTGGTGTGCTTGAACTCGGTGTTGTGTGTAGTGAAACATATTGAATTACTTTGAAGAAATAATGAACTATGAAATCTTAGGGTGCTACATTCTTACCTCCTTCAATAAATTGTGTCCTCACAATTTTAAATTGTTCTCAAAAAATAAATTGTTAAAAAATAGAAAAATACCTTTTTGGAAAACCCACATCGGAAATTGGGTTAATAAATTTTAGTCTTAATAAGAGGAAAAGGGAAATGATAGGGTAACCACGAAATTATGATCTCGATTAAGTGAACATTTGTGGAAATTAGAGACACATAATTGAAGGAAAAACATAAATATTTATAGGTAGTGATTGAGGTCATCAATCACAAACAAGTGTAAAATTCAGGGCATCAAATCCATTAATTTATGATGATTTAAAATACCATCAGTTCAACAAAACATAAGGTATTAGGATAACGCATTTTTTGTTTTAAGATCCCTTCCCTAACATTTAAGAATTAATTTATTCATAGAATAATAGAAAAAATATATATATAATTGACAAATAGAGTTTTATCCTTTAACTAATTTCTACCACAAACTCATCTTTCACTCTAAAAGATAATAGAACATTAAAAAATATTTTATTTATCCAATTCATATAGGGTTAAAAAATGAATTTGTAATTCACCGATAACACCATTTAAAAAACTACATTATAAAATCTAGGTACTTCATGTAGTCCAGTGGTAGGCGTTAAATCCCAATCACACTTGGTTGTGGGTTCAATTCCCACAACTTTGTCCAACGTGACGGGTTGTTACACGGTCTTTGTGTTGTCCTTTTGATAAAAATCCCAAAATAACCTTAACAATAGTATCCAATTTCAAACTTAATTCTTTCCAACCTTTAGACTTATCCAAAATACTTATATCCAAACTCACAGTCCATAATTTATAAGGAAGTTAAACACAATGAAGATCCTTTTTACCACGTAATAACAAGTGAACACCTTCATCATATATTGTTTTAAAACATGGTAACACCCTGAATTACCATAAAACCTTATTAATTACATTCATACTCCCTTATCCTTTATATAATACTGGATATATTTCTTATGCCAAAAAATATTTAATATTCCAACAATGATGAAACAAACAAACTATTAATTAGTTCTAATAAAGTTAAGAATATCCAATATAATTTATCCAAATCAACCATCTCTTATTCCAGAATCACTACCTCATTATCAGTACCATATTAAGGATTAAATTTCCTTCAACCATGTATTTTCCCAAAAATTGTAGCTTACTATTATGTAACTTTTCTTAGAACCATATAATCTCGAACCCTCAATAAAATAGTACTGCAGTAAAATCCTTATTTATCTCCATAATTCATATAACCAGTATATTGTTGATACAACACTCAAATGAAATAGTATTATAATAACAACATAAGAACACAAGTCATTACTCTTCCTCTGAGGTAGTATCATAACCTGATTATTATCCACTAGCATCATTTAAGGTATACTCTGATGACTGGGACATTGATTCGCGTAGTTTCCCAATGCCATGCTGATGAAGCATTGTGCATTTGAAATTTTTTTTACCCATGCAATCACGTACTTGGTGTCCTTTTTCTACACACTTATAAAAAACTCACATTCCCTTGAATAAAGTACCAGAGTGTTTCTTCCCACATTTACTATAGTATGGATTTTCAAATTTTCCCTTCTTCCCCTTACTTCCATTCCTTCCACTATGTTCCATTTCTAAACAATAGAAAAAAGTAGATTTGTTTATAAATCGAAACACATAATTCCAAACTTATAAAACACTTAACATAAATTGAACAATTTATGGATATAATCCATAATCATAAAAATGTTTTCTTTGAGAAGTATATACTCATAAACCCTCCATAATGTTTTGTAAAGAAAATGAGAATTATCCTAAGCATATCCCCCAGGAGTGTCGTTACCAGGAGGGCAGTAAGGCTCGTTGTCATGCACCAGTTCCCATTTGAGTCTAGCTCAAAGCGGTGTTTTAGGGTTTTACCCCTAGGTACATCTGTGCCAGAGCCGCCTCTACCTGCTCGTATTTAGACAGGGATGTATTTATTTGAAAACTCACAAAATCTCTACAATACCAAAATTCTTGTAAGTTCTTCTATAATAATCCTCAAAGTCTATCTCGGGGTAATGTGCTATAATCAGATTTAACCTAAATCTAGATTCCAAGGTTTGTACTAAACTTCCTCTGATACCAACTGTAACGACCCGACCCTAGTTTCCCAGAGTCAGTGCATTATTATGTATCATTGGCATGATCCCAAAAGATCAAGTCTCGAATGATCGATTAGTTTAGAAGCTTTGGAAGTACTAGATACATTCATAAGGTTTACATTACATCATAAAATGGAAAACTGCAACAACATTATTTCCATGGAAATCACTAAGATCCCATAGACTATCCCTGTAGGTCAGTCATAACATACTTCTTCGTATCTTGGGAAAAATAAAACATAGAAAGGGGTGATCTCAAATGCTCAATAAGGATAACAATATAGCGGAAACATTCCTGAATAAGCATAAGCATTTAAGGCAGTGTTTAAAACTAAAACAAAAGCCTTTTCAACATAAACTTCATCATAATATGGAATATGTAAATAAAAATAATTCTATTTACATCTCACATGGATATTCTACTAGTTGAATAATCACATTCAATATCAATAGACACTTTTATAATGATGGAATGCATAATTCAAGACATTCATAACAACATAGTCAAACACATCACAAAAACCTTAAATACAATATGGAATATTTTTATCATAATAAATGAACTTCAAAGAAGTTCAAAATCCATCAAAGGATGTTCACATAGATGAACATGATTTGTAAAACTTTTTGAGAGAAATATCCCTTTTTCATGAAAACATTTAAAAGTCACTCAATTTATAATGGAAGAAATTTAAATACATTTTTGATTCAAAGTGTTCCATACCACTTTGAATCTTTTGAAAGGAATTAAAATTTTAAAAACATTCATGTCCATACAAATAAATCCTTAAAAACCATTTTGTAAACATGGAATTTAATGAGAATGACTTAAAAGAATAAAAATTTAAAACATTTGAAATGATGTTTTAGTAAAAATTTCCCTTAAAGTAATCCCTTTGAAAACTCTTTCATGAAACATGGACATTATTAATAAATATGTCCCAGTAGATACTTACGTAAAAACAACCTCGAATAATAATGAGATTGTGAAATTAACCCTTACCTTGTACTTTTCCTTGATCGAGGGTAGGTTAACCTCCTGTATAATGGTGAAATAATTGTTATTAAATTATACAAGAATCATATACATTAATATGATATCATATATGATCTTTTAATATTTCTTTGTTAATAATATTTTATTATTATCGTCATTTCGGGTGTTAACTGATTCATCTTCCTTTATATTCTTTGTTACATAAGTAATTTTTGTTATGGATAGGATGTATCTTATTCATATTCAGAATTATATTATGTCTTTAAACATTATTTTTAATCATCTAATAAAAATTAGTCTTGGATAGATTCGATGGGGAATGAATCTCAGCGCGTTCGTGGAGACGGTAATCTATACACACGAGCGACAATATCATTATTTTTATATTAAAATAATATATAATTGGATGTTATATCATATATACAGAGTCATTATCATGTTATATTTATTATTTACATCAATTACACATCATTATTATACCCATCCAAATAATAATGTATTGAATAACAATTACACCGTGACGTGGAGATGGTAAGCCGAACGTACACACGTATGGTGACATGTCATTCAAAGGATGGGTAGAATAATGAATATGGTTGTACCATATTTATAATGAAATAAAATTATATATAAGATACTAGAGTTATTATTTTATAATGAAAACAACAAAGAAAGAGGAAGTGGAAGAAGAAAGTAACTTGAAAGAAGTGATGAGATATTTACCTCTTCTTTGGGTTCTTCATTTTGATTTGATCAAAAGGGATCCATAGGCTGGATTTCTGACTAAAGGAAGGCCTCTAGGATTAAGGGATAACAGTTTATAGGGTATTTTGGTAGGTTTTGGCTGAGACAAATGGATATGAGGGTTTTAATTAGAGAGAAGGGGGAGTGCCCTTTTATTAGAGGGGTGAGGGGCACCTTAGGAAAAGCTAGAAATATTATTTTATAATAAAATCGTTTTCTATTTATAATGTCTAAAAAATTATTTATTTGGAGGATAAGGTTGGTATGGGTCTAAAACCACTCATTAAATAGGTTTTAGATAGGTTTAGTTTACCATTTTAACCATATCTTTTAGATTTAACTCTTAGTTAAATAGTTTAACTTTTACCGTGTCTTCTTGTATTCTTACACTATATGGTTAATAAACTTACTATAAACTTACAAGAGAATATAAAGTGGTTAATTAATGACATATATAATATTATTTAAGTCTTTTGGATGATCTTTTGATTTTTAGGACTATTATATCAATTAATAATATAATATTTGTTTTAAAAACTATTTTATGTCAATTTTGACACTATTTTGTATTTGTTATTTGTTAAAATCATAACAGCATCATTACATAGAAAAAATTCATTTAATCAACCCCAACATGTCATTTTATCCTATAAATTAGTTTAATTAATCATAATTCTAAAATTACATTTATTTGGGTATTTATTATATCACCTATTTTAATCTTTTATTAATAAGGAAATTACTACATCATCACTATGTCATAAATAAATTTAATTGTTTAATGTCTAAAAATTATAAAGAAACTACCATTATGTAGGAAATACTTTTATATTTCTAAATATTAATTATAGTCTAATTTATCTTATGTATACCCCTATATTAAAAATGTTTTAGTTATGAAAACTTGAATTTAACACTTTTAACTCTTCTTTAAATTAAATAATAATAAATGTCCTAATCTAATCCAAGTAGACCTAAAGGATCATATTTTATTACTAAGGTTTTTTTTGGTCTAATTAAACTTATCCAATAGAATTAGTACATGTTTTAGGGTAATAATAATATCATTTTAACCTTTAATTACCCTATTTACTTTTAACCGTTGTAAATAAAAGTCAAAATTTACTATTTACCAAAAATTATTTTTATCTTATTGAACAATATTTTACATACTTAAATCAACCGTTTCTATTGGATTTTTGAAATTCAATTCACTAAAGCGGTAAAATTATGTTTTATGCAAATTCGAAATGCTCCTAGGAGGTAGGTAAAAGACGGTAAATATTTCAATAAAATTTTTATATATATGAACTTATTATAAAAAGAATCAAATAAATTAAATTAAAATTATATAGGTATTATGTATCTATTTTGACCTAAAATAAATTTAAATAAAATAAATAATTATAAAAATGGTTTTAAACAATAACTCAGTGTTTTACACTATTCATCAAAAATTGAATGTTTTTAGAAAAATAGAAAAAATTCACCCTAAGCTAATTCTGATATTCCGAATTCAAACATGAATTCTATTTTACCAAAATAAATAAAAATAGAAGTTGAATTTATTAATTTAAAATTAATTCTCGTTGTCAAAACCAAAAAATGTGTTTTTAAGAAATAATAACTAATAAAAGATTGATACTTGTTTTTGTTCAATTTCAATGTGAAATTAATTCCCATGAATAACATTGGATTAAATGGTAAAAAATTTATCTATTTATACTTCCAAACCATTAAAATTTATAATTGAAAACTATAAATTATTTTGATTAAAAAAGTTGTTTTCAGCTAAAATATAGTATTTTTTACTATTCACCAAAATATGAATGTTTTTAGAAAAACACCAAATATTTATTGAAACTAAATTCATATGTCCTGATTATAAAAGAAGAAGTTTATTTTTTTCAAATTTAATATATAAAAGTTTCAAATATTGGATTTAAAAAAGTTTCGCTGTTAAAAGGTGATAAAATTGCATTTTTTGAAAAATACTTCTTTTATCTAAAAAATGAATTTATTCATAAATTATGTCTAAGAAACTCATAATATGGATTCTAAAATTATAATGATTATATAAAGTTCAAAAGTTGCTTAATATTATTCATAAGCTCTATGGAATGACTAGTTTGGTAAGTCGTGGTGTGCTTGAACTCGGTGTTGCATGTAGTGAAAGTTAAGGAAATACATTGAAGAAATAACATAGTATGAAATATTGGGGTGTTACATTATTCCCTCCTTCAAGAAATTACATCCTTGCAATTTTAAATTGTTCTTCAAAAATTAATGGTTAAAATTAGAAAAATACATTTGTGGAAAACCCACATCACAAATTAGGTTAATAAAATTTAATCTTAATAAGAAAAAAATGGAAATGAAATGGTCACCAAAAAATTATGATCTTGATTAGGAGAACATTGGTGGAAATTAGAGACACATAATTGGAGGAAAAACATAAATATTTATAGGGAGTGATTGAGGTCATAAATCACAAACAAGTGTAAAATTTAGGGCATCAAATCCATCAATCTATGATGATTTAAAATACCATCAGTTCAACAAAACATAAGGTATTAGGATAACATATTTTTTGTTTTTAGATCCCTTCCCTAAAGTTTAAGAATTAATTTCGTCATAGAATAAGAGAAGAAAAAATATATATATACTTGACAAGTAGAGTTCCATCCTTTAACTAATTTCTAACACAAACTCATCTTTCACTCTAAAAGATAATAGAACTTAAAAAAATATTTTATTTATCCTATTCATATAGGGTTCCAAAAAATGAATTTATAATTAACCTATCAGAAACTTTCAAAAAACTACATTATACAATAAAAATCATAATTTTTAAATTTAAAAATCAAAATTACCTATGTTAGAAAATATTTTGATAAAATAAATTCTTTTTTTTATTCAGAACATCAATAAATTCTAAGGGAAATTTTTTGTAATTTGTTGAAATACATCAATTTTTACGTGAATAGTAAAAAATAGTTTTTTAAAACCAGTGAATTTTAAATTACATCATCCATGATGTAATAATGAATTAATCAATTATAGAAATTCTGTATCAACCATTAATATAATAACTAGGATAATTTAGTCATTCAAATACAATAAAATAGTTTTCAAAACATAAATATTATGTTTTAATGTCTAAAGTCTAAAGTGTTCCTTTAAAATAACAAAATATCATTTTTCCACTTTTATTTTTAATAAAATAATGAGTTTTCTTTTATAAATCCATAAAAGTCCTAAAATAATTATATTTTATTCAATTATGTCTTAAAATTTCAATAATAAAAATATTACAATGTTTACCTTGTAAATATTATTACATTCAAGAGTTTATCTTAAAAATATCTCTCTCTTCATGTATAAATAACCTCTAACCCCTCCCTTGGAAAACAATTAACCATCTAATTACAAAATCCAATGTCCTACCCAAATCCCATCTAGTATGACCATGAGTGTAACAACCTATATGATGATAGAATAAGTGATTTTCATATATATTAAGATGAATTAGATAATTAAATTTGTTATAAAAATATCATGTAATTTTGTTCAAAAATGATATTATTTTAATTAAAAAGTTTTCCTAAAATATTTTTTAAGAGAATAATTTTTAAATTTTAGAATTTTAATTTGATAAAATGAATTTTATTTTTAAAATCATAATATTGAAATTTACAATGTGTGATATTTTGGGGTTTTTTCAAAAAATATTGATTTTTCTATGAATAATGAAAATATGAATTTTGTAAAAAACAATTTATTTCAAATAAATGACACCAAATATGATTTAAATATGATTTAATGTAAAAAATATATTACTTACATATATTTAATACCCTTAATTAATTTTCAATATAATTTACATTGGGTTTTAATATAAATTTGTCTTTTGGTTTAAAGACATGTTTTTTCTAAAACTGTTTTAAAATTAATAATGTTTCTCCTTTTAAATTAATTAAAATAACACGTAATGTAGAATTTTTTTAATTAAATTTATATATTATATATCATTAAATATTAATTGTGATTTATCCAATTATTATTAGTCATAGAGTTAATATAGAATCATTTTTTACTAAAAAAATATTATTCTTAAAAACTTATTCTCTCTCCGCGATTGCATGATTAATATTAAATTATAGTTTTCTCACTTATAAGAATTAAATTTCGAAAAAATGATTCCATATTTGGAATAACAATTATTTATATTTTCTAATAAGTTAAACTTGTCTTTTTTCCATGTGATTAGTGAAAAAAATTAAAAGTAATTATCACAATTAAGGTAATAAAAACTTATTGGTTTAACGTAGAATATAAGGTGTAAAAATGACCAAAAACTTATAAAAAACCCATTATATGGACATATCTACACCTTATCTCTTCTAGGATTTATAATTTACCATTATTAGGCCTTGATAACATTAAAATAACATGGTTGAAATCCCCTCTATCAAAAAAATACAAGTGTGTCACTCACCTCACTTACAAAAGGACACCACCTATCCCCCTTTATTGACACCTTCAAAACCAATTAGTTATTCCAATACCTACCCAAGTCACTTCTACACATAATTTCTCTCATCCTAGAATCCTTAATTTGGTAAGAAAGCTAGTCGACGAAGGCCTTTAGTGTAATCTAAAAGAAGATACCTGAAGAATTGGTAACATTCATCAATGAACATTTTATTTTATTTCCTCCTATAACCTCTTACATTATTATTTAACTATTATGATATAATAACATCATTCTATTCCATATGTAGTTCCTCTACCCAAATTACCACCCAAATAGTGAAAAAGTTCCAAGTGCCACTATGACTTAAGTGTGACTCCTCGTACACCAAAAGTTTCCAACTAGTAGCGAGGGTGTAAAGAGGTGATAGTGGGTGGAATATAACCATGGTTAATGATATAAAAATAATATATATATATATATAATTAGAAAATAAATACTGACATATATGAATAGAAACCCACCCATGGCAGATGTACATGGAAAATCAATTGTGATAATAATAACCAACAATTAAAATTAAACAGTTTTAAGAATTAAACCTCAAAACATACAATTGGTATACACTATAATAGAAAATTCATACAGATCAATTCAAACAATACAAAAAAATATTGGGTTTAGCAAAGGATGACATGCATACATACATATATGTGTTCTAATATAGAAAGGAAGACATAAAGATAAACACAAGATGAGGAAAGAACCTCAAGGTCCCTTATCATCCAACCAATTATAAATGTCACAGCACTATGTTCCAACTCTAGAGCCTGAACCCTTACCTGAATGCAAATCCATAAAATAAACAGACATCTCGAAGGGCATGTGTTGGGTGAGGGAAATAATTTTAGTAGGAATCCACCAATGTGCGTCTATCTGACATCTATGATTTATCATGTTTATATGGGAATAAAAAAATAGAATGACACATCCCATATTCCTAATGATAACCAACTCCCCTTGTGCTCAACATCCACAAGGGAGTGATCACCTACTTTGGCCAACACTAGAATGTTGTAGTGGAGATTATCCTTATCCTTAGCCTAAGGAATCCTCTGGAGTAAAATATCCCAGGTGAACTAGTTATACCTCAAATAACCTCACTTGACACCATGATCCAACTGAAACCTCATGTCCAAGTCAAGTCACCGATATCCCAAAGGCACATACCAATCAAGTACATGGTCCCCCAAACTCATCACAAAAGTAACTCCATTAGTACAAATCATGATTTCTGAGGAACCTATATATCTTTCCTCTAAATAATTTTATCATCATCTCAATAGATGAAATCTCAAGGAACAAAAACGTTCATTTTATCAAATATTCCATATCCCATCGGCCTCATATATGATGAGCCTTATCCCCCAATTAGAAATCTCAGCACTATCCACTGATGTCTCCTCGTCATCCCCATTGATTGTTATAGAAATCACCTCCAACCATTTCCCAAAGACAAAAATACACAAAGAATCTACCCCCAATAGTGTTCAATACCACCTCATCATCTGAGAAATCATGTGTTCGCACAAATTCAAATAGAACATTTCCCTACACTGGTGAGTGGGAATCACTAAATAAATCGTTAATCCACATCATTTACCACCTCATTCCCCTACTACGGTGTCTCTAAATTTGATGGCCATCACCATCCAACATCACATGATCCATGCCCACAACTTGATGACTGTGTTTCCCCAATCAATGACTATGTCATCCAACCAGTGATCAACATCAATCAGTATATATATATATATATCAGGGCACACCTATCATGATAATAAACTACCGTAATCTAGATGGCCAATTACATCTCATCCCTTGGGCCAATCCCATCACAATCCCATAGATTTCATCCCGTGACATTCAAATATATATATATATATATAATATCTTTAATAATAAAAGAAATTTAATTTAAATAAATAAACACCCCGACTAAAATTTACCAATTTCCGAAGCCTCTCACTAGGTTCATACTACTTGTATTATTGATTGAGCACACCCATAGGCATCTCATAAGGTTAATTTAATTGATTTAAATAAATCCATTAAACTTATATGTTCTCACTTGGACTACCCAATGACACACTCAAATAAACACCACCAAAACACTCATGAAGTAAAAAAAATAAAGATAAGCACCACCCACCTAGTATTGGAAGATGTTCGTATGTCCGATCTCAACCTATAACATGAGATGATTTTCATTAAATTGGAATTTTAGATGAAAGTTATGAAAATAGGGTAAAACCACTTGCAAATATTTCGCATACCATATATAAATTTAAAATAAGAATAGATTCAATAGGATTCAAAGGATTACTGATATAGATCCAATGTTTTAGATGGAATGAGAAAAGGATCCCAGATGGATGATTTGGCTCAATCCCTAGTAGAGGATGAAAATATATAGAAACCCTCAACTATACATGACTAAAGGAGGAAGAAGGATTAGTAAAGACAAGTTTATAGAATAAGGGTAAAAATCATAATTTCTAACTTTTAATGGGATCCATGGTTAGCTTGCATAGTTTTCCAAATTGTGTGGAAACAATGTTGTCTTTACATCTTATGTGCTAGAGATAAAAAGTTTAGCTCAGATGGTTAGGCCAAACCATGCTAAGCTAGTGTGTAGTGACTGGTTAAGTGTCAGTAAATGTGCAGCTTGTGAACGATTTTCTCAAATAGTGTATAAGTCATACAGCTCCCTATGCTTAAAATAGTATAGGTTCATACACATTTGTGCACCCCCTCTTTCATAGATTATGTAACTATGGTTACTGCATTTGTATAAAACATTATTTGTAATGACCCAACCCTAGTTACCCAGAGTTAGTGCATTATTATCTATCATTAGCATGATCACAAAAGATCAATTCTCAAAAGACCGATTAGTTTAGTAGCCTTTTAAGTACTAGATACATCCATAAGGTTTACATTACATAATAAATTGGAAAACTACAACAACATTGTTTCCATGGACAACACTGAGATCCCATAGACTATCCCTACATGTCAGTCATAATATACTTCTTCGCATCCTAGGAAAAATAAAATATAGAAAGGGGTGATCTCAAATGATCAGTAAGGATAATAATATAGTGGAAACATTCATAAATAAGAATAAACATTCAAGGAAATGTATAAAACTAAAACAAAAGCCTTTTAAACATAAACTTCATTATAATATGGTAAATATAAATAAAAATAATTCCATTTACTTACTCACATGGATATTCTACTAGTCTAATAATCACATGCAATATCAATATCCACTTTCATAATGATGGAATGAAAAATACCAAACATTCATAACCACATAGTCAAGGCCTTGTGCCAAGACCACAAATAAGATTTTGTCAAGGCCTTATGTCATGACACTAGTTTGTATCATGAGACCTACTGATGCATCAAGGAGCTATAGTGGGCTCCACCCATCACTTATTAAGTCCAATTCATTCCTCATATGAAAAGGTTTAAACATAACATAAACATTTATATTAAAACTAGCATACGAAATGTCAATAATTTATTTATAAACCATGAATGGTGTAAAAATAACACATCCATAGTCAAACATATCACAAAAACCTTCAATACAATATTAAAGATTTTTATAATAATAAATCAACTTCAAAAAAGTTTAAAATCCATCAAAGGATGTTGACAAAAATGAAATTTATTTTTAAAACTCTTTGAGAGAAATATCCATTTTTCATGAAAACATTTAAAAGACATGCAATCTATAAAGTAAGACATTTAAAGACATTTTTTAATCAAAGTGTCTCATTTCACTTTTAATCTTTTGAAAGTAATTAACATTTTAAAAACATTTATGTTCATATAAAGAAATACTTAAAAACCATTTTGTAAACATGGACATTAATGATAATGATTTAGAAGAAAAAACATTTAAAAATTTTGAAATGATATTTTAGTAAAAATTTCCCTTAAAATAATCCCTTTAAAAACTCTTTCATGAAACATGGACATGGATAACAAAAATGTCCAAGTAGAGACTTACATAAAAACAACCTCGTAAAATAAAGAGATTGTGAAATTAACCCTTACCTTGTACTTTTCCTTGGTCGAGGGTAGGTTAACCTCCTGTATAATGGTGAAATAGTTGTTATTAAATTATAAAAGAATCATATACATTAATATAATATCATATATGATCTTTTAATATTGCTTTGTTAATAATATTTTAGTATTATCGTCATTTCGGGTGTTGACTGATTCGTTTTCCTTTATATGATTTGTTACGTATGTAATGTTTTTTATGGATAGGATGTATCTTATTAATATTCAGAATAATATTAATTATTTAAACATTATTTTTAATCATCTAATGAAAATTAGTCTTTAATGGATATGATGGGGAATGAATCTCACCGCAGTCGTGGAGATGGTAATCCGTATATACGCAAGAGCGACAATATCATTATTTTAATGTTAAAATAATATATAATTGGATGATATATCATATATACAGAATAATTATCATGTTATATTTATTATTTAAATCAATTACACATCATTATTATTCTCATCCAAATAATAATGTATTGAATAACAATTACAGCACGACGTGGAGACGGTAAGCTGTATGAACGCATGTATAATGACATGTCATTCAAATGATGGATAAAGTAATGAATATAGTTGTAAAATATTTATAATAAAATCACATTATATATAAGATAATGGAGTTATTATTTTATAATTGAAACAACAAAGAAATAGGATGTGGAAGAAGAAAGAAAATTGAAAGAGATGATGAAATATTTACCTCTTCTTTGGGTTCTTCCTTTTGATTTGATAAAAATGGCTCCATTGGTTGGATTTCTGACTAAAATAAGGCCTCTAAGATAAATTTAGGACAGTTTATAGGGTATTTGGGAAGGTTTCGGTGGATACAAATAGCTTTGAAGGTGTGAATTAGAGAGAAGGGGGAGTGCCCTTTTATAAGAGGGGTGAGGGGAACCTCAGGAAAGGATAGAAATATTATTTTATAAAAAAATTATCTTCGGTTTATAATGGCTAAAAAATTATTTATTTAGAGGCTAAGGTGGGGGTGGGTCGATAATAACTCAAACAATAGGTTTTAGACTGGTTTAGGATACCATTTTAACCATATCTTTTACATTTAACTCTTAGTTAAATAGTTTAACTTTTACCGTGTCTTCTTATATTCTTACACTATATGGTTAATAAACTTACTCTAAACTTACAAGGGAACCTCAGGTGGTTCATTAATGAAATATATAATATTATTTATGTATTGTTTCTGAATCTTAGATTTTTAAGACTATTATATCAATTAATAATATAATATTTGTTTTAAAAGCTATTTTATGTCAATTTTGACACTATTTGGAATTTATTTTTTGTTAAAATTATAACAGCATGATTACTTCGAAAAAATTAATTTAATCAACCATAACATGTTATATGAAACTATAAAATTATTTTAATTCATCAGAAGTCTCGAATTACATTTATTTGTGTATTTATAATATCAATTATTTTAACCTTTTATTAATAAGGTAATTATTGCATCATCATTGTGTCATAAATAAATTTAACTGTTTAATATCTAAATATTATAAATAAAATACCATTATGTATTAAATACTTTTATATTTTTAATGGTTATTTATAGTCAAATTTATCTTATGTATTACCCTATATTAATAATGTTTTATTTATGAAAATTTGAATTTAACACTTTTAACTCTTCTTTAAATTAAATAATAATAAATGTCCTAATCTAATAAAATTTGACTTAAAGTATCATATCTTATTTCTAAGGTTGTTTTTTGTTGAATTAAACTTATCCAATAGAATTATGACATGTGTTAGGGTAATAATAATATCATTTTTACCTTTAATTATCATAATTACCTATAACTGTGGTAAATAAAAGTCAAAAGTTACTATTCACAAAAAATTATTTTTATCTTATTGATCCACATTTTAATTACTGATATCAACCGTGTCTCTCAGATTTTTGAAATTCAATTCACAGAAGCAGTAAAATTAAGTTTTGTGCAAATTTGCAAATGCTCCTAGGAGGTGGGTAAAAGACGGTAAAAAGTTCAATAAAATATTATATATCTAAACTTATTATAAAATGACTCCAATTAATTACATTGAAATTATATAGGTATTATGTATCTATTTTGATAAAAAATAAATTTAAATAAAATAAATAATTATAAAAAGTCGATTTTAAACAATAACTCCGTGTTTTTCACTATTCATCAAAAATTGAAAGTTTTCAAAAAAAATGAAAAATATACACTAAGATAATTTTGATATTCTGAATTCAAATATGAAGTTTATTTTACCAAATTAAAAACATAGAAGTTGAATTTATTAATTTAAAATTAATTCCCGTTGTCAAAACCAAAAAACGTGTTTTTAAGAAATAATAACTAACAAAAGATTGATACTTGTTTATGTTCAATTTAAAAGTGAAATTATTTACAATGAATAAAATTAGATTCAATGGTAAAAATATAATATATTTATACTTCCAAACCATTAAAATGTATAATTGGACACAATAAATTATTTTGATTAAAAAAGTTGTTTTCAGTTAAAATATAGTATTTTTCACTATTCACCCAAATATGAAAGTTTTTAGAAAAACTCCAAACTTTTATTAAAACTGAATTTGTATGTCCTGATTCTAAAGAATAAGTTTGTTTTTTTAAATTGAATATATAAAAGTTTCAAATGTTAACTGATTCATCTTCCTTTATATTCTTTGTTACATAAGTAATTTTTGTTATGGATAGGATGTATCTTATTCATATTCAGAATTATATTATGTCTTTAAACATTATTTTTAATCATCTAATAAAAATTAGTCTTGGATAGATATGATGGGGAATGAATCTCAGCGCGTTCGTGGAGACGGTAATCTATACACACGAGCGACAATATCATTATTTTTATATTAAAATATTATATAATTGGATGTTATATCATATATACAGAGTCATTATCATGTTATATTTATTATTTACATCAATTACACATCATTATTATACCCATCCAAATAATAATGTATTGAATAACAATTACACCGTGACGTGGAGATGGTAAGCCGAACGTACACACGTATGGTGACATGTCATTCAAAGGATGGGTAGAATAATGAATATGGTTGTACCATATTTATAATGAAATAAAATTATATAGAAGATACTAGAGTTATTATTTTATAATGAAAACAACAAAGAAAGAGGAAGTGGAAGAAGAAAGTAACTTGAAAGAAGTGATGAGATATTTACCTCTTCTTTGGGTTCTTCATTTTGATTTGATCAAAAGGGATCCATAGGCTGGCTTTCTGACTAAAGGAAGGCCTCTAGGATTAATGGATAACAGTTTATAGGGTATTTTGGTAGGTTTTGGCTGAGACAAATGGATATGAAGGTTTTAATTAGAGAGAAGGGCGAGTGCCCTTTTATTAGAGGGGTGAGGGGCACCTTAGGAAAAGCTAGAAATATTATTTTATAATAATATCGTTTTCTATTTATAATGTCTAAAAAATTATTTATTTGGAGGATAAGGTTGGTATGGGTCTAAAACCACTCATTAAATAGGTTTTAGATAGGTTTAGTTTACCATTTTAACCATATCTTTTAGATTTAACTCTTAGTT
Organism: Viscum album; assembly: GCA_963277665.1. Lineage (NCBI taxonomy): Eukaryota > Viridiplantae > Streptophyta > Magnoliopsida > Santalales > Viscaceae > Viscum > Viscum album. The sequence goes on along the minus strand of OY728153.1, from coordinate 281,033,581 downwards.
AAATAGTTTAACTTTTACCGTGTCTTCTTGTATTCTTACACTATATGGTTAATAAACTTACTATAAACTTACAAGAGAATATAAAGTGGTTAATTAATGACATATATAATATTATTTAAGTCTTTTGGATGATCTTTTGATTTTTAGGACTATTATATCAATTAATAATATAATATTTGTTTTAAAAACTATTTTATGTCAATTTTGACACTATTTTGTATTTGTTATTTGTTAAAATCATAACAGCATCATTACATAGAAAAAATTCATTTAATCAACCCCAACATGTCATTTTATCCTATAAATTAGTTTAATTAATCATAATTCTCAAATTACATTTATTTGGGTATTTATTATATCACTTATTTTAATCTTTTATTAATAAGGAAATTACTACATCATCACTATGTCATAAATAAATTTAATTGTTTAATGTCTAAAAATTATAAAGAAACTACCATTATGTAGGAAATACTTTTATATTTCTAAATATTAATTATAGTCTAATTTATCTTATGTATACCCCTATATTAAAAATGTTTTAGTTATGAAAACTTGAATTTAACACTTTTAACTCTTCTTTAAATTAAATAATAATAAATGTCCTAATCTAATCCAAGTAGACCTAAAGGATCATATTTTATTACTAAGGTTTTTTTTGGTCTAATTAAACTTATCCAATAGAATTAGTACATGTTTTAGGGTAATAATAATATCATTTTTACCTTTAATTACCCTATTTACTTTTAACCGTTGTAAATAAAAGTCAAAATTTACTATTTACCAAAAATTATTTTTATCTTATTGAACAATATTTTACATACTTAAATCAACCGTTTCTATTGGATTTTTGAAATTCAATTCACTAAAGCGGTAAAATTATGTTTTATGCAAATTTGAAATGCTCCTAGGAGGTAGGTAAAAGACGGTAAATATTTCAATAAAATTTTTATATATATGAACTTATTATAAAAAGAATCAAATAAATTAAATTGAAATTATATAGGTATTATGTATCTATTTTGACCTAAAATAAATTTAAATAAAATAAATAATTATAAAAATGGTTTTAAACAATAACTCAGTGTTTTACACTATTCATCAAAAATTGAATGTTTTTAGAAAAATAGAAAAAATTCACCCTAAGCTAATTCTGATATTCCGAATTCAAACATGAATTCTATTTTACCAAAATAAATAAAAATAGAAGTTGAATTTATTAATTTAAAATTAATTCTCGTTGTCAAAACCAAAAAATGTGTTTTTAAGAAATAATAACTAATAAAAGATTGATACTTGTTTTTGTTCAATTTCAAAGTGAAATTAATTCCCATGAATAACATTGGATTAAATGGTAAAAATTTTATCTATTTATACTTCCAAACCATTAAAATTTATAATTGAAAACTATAAATTATTTTGATTAAAAAAGTTGTTTTCAGCTAAAATATAGTATTTTTTACTATTCACCAAAATATGAATGTTTTTAGAAAAACACCAAATATTTATTGAAACTAAATTCATATGTCCTGATTATAAAGAAGAAGTTTATTTTTTTCAAATTTAATATATAAAAGTTTCAAATATTGGATTTAAAAAAGTTTCGCTGCTAAAAGGTGATAAAATTGCATTTTTTGAAAAATACTTCTTTTATCTAAAAAATGAATTTATTCATAAATTATGTCTAAGAAACTCATAATATGGATTCTAAAATTATAATGATTATATAAAGTTCAAAAGTTGCTTAATATTATTCATAAGCTCTATGGAATGACTAGTTTGGTAAGTCGTGGTGTGCTTGAACTCGGTGTTGCATGTAGTGAAAGTTAAGGAAATACATTGAAGAAATAACATAGTATGAAATATTGGGGTGTTACATTATTCCCTCCTTCAAGAAATTACATCCTTGCAATTTTAAATTGTTCTTCAAAAATTAATGGTTAAAATTAGAAAAATACATTTGTGGAAAACCCACATCACAAATTAGGTTAATAAAATTTAATCTTAATAAGAAAAAAAGGGAAATGAAATGGTCACCAAAAAATTATGATCTTGATTAGGAGAACATTGGTGGAAATTAGAGACACATAATTGGAGGAAAAACATAAATATTTATAGGGAGTGATTGAGGTCATAAATCACAAACAAGTGTAAAATTGAGGGCATCAAATCCATCAATCTATGATGATTTAAAATACCATCAGTTCAACAAAACATAAGGTATTAGGATAACATATTTTTTGTTTTTAGATCCCTTCCCTAAAGTTTAAGAATTAATTTCGTCATAGAATAAGAGAAGAAAAAATATATATATACTTGACAAGTAGAGTTCCATCCTTTAACTAATTTCTACCACAAACTCATCTTTCACTCTAAAAGATAATAGAACTTAAAAAAATATTTTATTTATCCTATTCATATAGGGTTCCAAAAAATGAATTTATAATTAACCTATCAGAAACTTTCAAAAAACTACATTATACAATCTGGGGACTTCACGTAGTCCAGTTTTAGGCGATAAATCCCAATGAAACTATGGTTGTGGGTTTGATTCTCGTAGCTTTGTCCGATGCGACGGGTTGTCACACGGTCTGTGTGTTTTCTTTTTTATAAAAATCCAATATTAACCTTAAAATAGTATCCAATTTCAAACATAATCCATTCCAACCTTTAGACTTATCAAAAATACTTCTATCCAAACTCAGAGTCCAAAATTTATAAGGAAGTTAAGAACAATGAAGATCTTTTTTCCACATAATAACATGTGAACACCTTCATCATATATTATTTTAAAACATGTTATCACCCTGAATTGCCATAAAACTTTATTGATTACATTCGTGCTCCCTTATCCTTTATATAATACTGGATATATTCCTTATATCTAAAAATAGTGAATATTCCAACAATGATGAAATAAACAAATTATTAATCAGTTCCAAGGAAGTTAAGAATATTCAATATAATTTATCCAAATAAACCATCTTTTATTCCAAAATCACTACCTCATTATGAGAACCATATTAATAATTATATTTCCTTCAGCCATATATTTTTTCAAAAAGTGTAGCTTACTATTATTTCACTTTTCTTAGATCCATATAATCTCAAACCCTAAATATAACAGTACTACAGTACAATCCTTATTTATCTCCATAATTCATATAACCAGTATATTGTTGATACAATACTCAACTGAAATAATTCAATAATAATAGAATAAGAACACTAGTCATTCCTCTTCATCTAATGTAGTATCATAACTTGATTATTATCTAATAGCATCATTTAAGGTATACTCTGATGACTGGGACATTGATTCTCATAGTGTCCCAACACCTTGCAGATGAAGCATTGTACATTTGAATCTTTTTTTTATCCTTGCAATCACATACTTGGTGTCCTTTTTCTCCACACTTATAAAAAACTTGCATTCCCTTCATGAAAGTACAAGGGTGTTTCTTCCCACATTTACTACAGGATGGATATTCAACTTTTCCATTCTTCCCATTACTTCTATTCCTTCCACAAGGCGCCATTTCTAAACAATGGCATTAATTAGAGTAGTTTATGAATCGAAATACATAATTCCAAACTTGAAAAACACTAAACATAAATTAAATAGTTTATGGATATAATCCATATTCATAAAAAATCATTGAGAAAGTATACACTCATAAACCCTTCATAATGGTTTGTTAAGAAAATGAGAATTTTCCTAAGCATATCCCCCGGGGAGTGTCATAACCAAGAGTATAATAAGGCCCATTGTCGTGCACCTGTTTCCGTTTGAGTCTAGCTCAAAGTGGTGTTTTCAGGTTTTACCCCTAGGTACATCTGTGCCAGAGCTGCCTCTACCTGCTCATATCCAGATAGGTATGTATTGCTTGGAAAACTCACAAAATCTCTATAATACCAAAAATCTAGGATGTTCTTATATACTAATCCTAAAAGTCTATCATAGGGTAATGTTCTCTAATTAGAGTTTACCTAAATCTAGATTCCAAGGTTTTTACTAAACTTCCTATGATACCAACTATAATTCCTCGACCCTAGTTACCCAGAGTTGTTGCATTATTACGTATCGTTGGCATGATCACAAAAGATCATGTATCGAAAGACCGATTAGTTTAGTATCCCTGGAAGTACTAGATACATTCATAAGGTTTACATTACATCATAAAATGTAAAACTACAACAAAATTTTTTCCATTTAAAGCCTTGAGATCTCATAGAGTAGCCCCGCAAGTCAGTCATAATATACTTCTTCGCATCCTGGGAAAAATAAAACATAGAAATGGGTGAGCTCAAATTCTCAGTAAGGATAACTATAGCAACCCATCCTTTTCGTTCATTACTATTAAATCATTTAAAATATAAACAACATAATAGTATTACACATAGAGGATCCATAGGTTTAGTGTCTTGGGCAAACTAAAACCATGGATGACAAATACAACATCAACCATAAACATTTATTTAATTTCTGCTTCGCTAGCTTCTTAGTGGCACTTGTCCTCTCCTTAGTACATGTATCCACCTGAGGATATACATCAAAAGGGGTGAGATAGAAGCCCATTAAGAGGGTAGATAAGAACAATATAGCATGGGGTGAGCATAATCATGACGTAGGCAAAAGATCATGAACATGAGAGGAGCATAAATAAAAGACTTCAAATGTGGCAATGCATAAAAATGAAACATCATGTCTTAGTGGTTAACTACCACGCATACTTGTGAAAAAAGATATCATCATGTTCACACATCATTTCACATTTACTCATGAAATTCATCACTTTACCCAATGCATTGGAGCGCTGTATAATTCCGAGCGCACCTGTCACATTTAAACAATCATATTGTGCTATATAATTCCGGGCACACCCGTCACATCATAACATTATCATTATCATGCTTACCACATAGAACACAAATCAAACATGTACATAAATAACCCATGGAAAGGAATGGTTTTCATATCATAATAACACATTCATAAGATTTGGGTTCCCAAAAGAAAGAGGGAACAACATACTTGATACAAGAACCATCAACCTTGAATGAGAGGTAAAAGGTGAGTTCTTGAAAGAAGAGTCCTTTTGGAAAACATTTTGATGAATATAAAAACCAGTGACATAAATTTATATCCCAGAAAAGAAAATTCAATGATGAAAAAATGATCTTTGAGGAGTAACCATATCAAAAATGGAGTGAAAGAGGGAGAACCCGAAGGAAGAAAATTGGGTTTGAGATTTCCCCTTACCTTGTACTCGAATGCTTCCTTCTCTTTAATGTCCTGTAAAATGACATTATATTCATTAATTAGAAATTCCAGAACCTTTTATACATTAATAGGGTTCATTGTGGTTTCATTATTTAATATTATGTTCCTTTGGAAGACTTATAGAGTTTAAAAACATTGTTCGGGGATGTTCGTTTTTATGGTTTTCTTGAACGGTCCATTTGTATTCTTAAATTGATGTTTGGGTAGATCATGGGTAAATATACAGAACTTATATTACATGTAATTAATGATATTACAGAATCTTTAATGATTTTATAATGAGTTATATTAGATCCATGTGGATGAATCATTAGATAATAATTAAATGAAGATTATTTGGGTTAATTTGAGCGGTTTTTGGATCACAACGAACTCATTTTAACTTTTCACTTAGTAATATGGCCATAGGTTATTTCCAGAACTTAAAATAGAACATAATACATATAAAATGTTCTGGTTCAACCATAAAAATGGTTTCATGACCAGATTTAAGGTAGAAATGGAAGAAGAGAACATGTCATTTTTGAAGGTGATAAATTATCACCACATGAACAACGTTCTGTTTAATAAAATGGAAGGAAGAGGGAAAGGGTGTGGGGTGATATAATATACCATTAGAATCATAATATTATAGTATATTTATAATAATGGAGTTACAAAACAATTTGGATGAAGATAGGTAGGGAGAGATCCAGAAAGGAACTTGAACTTGAAAGGAAATTAAAGGAGAAGAGGGAGAGAAATCACCTTTTGGATCCTCCTCTTGAGAACCTCATGAAGGGCCTAAGCTTGGTCTTTTGATGAGACCAGGAGCTCTTGGACGTGGGTGAGATGCTAGGGAATATTATTGAGCAGAGATTAGACAATTCTTGAAGCTTGAGAGGTGTGGTTTGGAAAAAGGAGGGGGAGGGCTTATTTATACCTGAGGAGGGTGGTGTTTTTGGCATAAAATATTAAATAAAATAATATATCAAGAGTTATACTTGTAATAGTAGTTTTCTGACATCCTAAATAACATATCAATATAATATAATTTTTTTTAGGCTTTAAAGCTTCTTTATAATTCAAATTCATTAATTTATTAAAACGAAAGAGAAAGAAAGAGAAAAAGACACTTTAAGAAATCACCTTTTGACTTTAGGCTTTGGAAAGTTCTTTTTAGGTTTGAGAATTGGATTTATTGTATTTCAAGGAATAATTTATGAAATTTAATAGGTTTTGGCCGAATCTAAAGTTCTAGAATGTTTATTTCATCATTACATCCTTAATGATGCAATTTAGTGTACCCCGATTATGCGAAAAACTGTATTTTTTTACTATTCACCCGAAAATTGAAGTATTTTAGAATAAACCCAAAAATTTACCCCTACCATTTTTCGACATTTAGAATCCAAAAATTATGTCCATTTTTCAAAAATAATTTTCTAAATATTATTAATTTAATATTTAATTAAAATCATAATTAACTTAAAAAAACAGTTTTTAAAATTAAAACTGATTTTGCAGTTCTTTCAAAAATTATGTAGGGTCTTATAAAATTATCTAAAAACTATTAGAAATTGATTAAATAATTTATGAATATATTTCAGGGAAGTAAATATTATTTTAAATTAATTAATTAATTATAATTAATTATTTTGACTTTATACAAATACCAAAAACGTTTACTAAGGTCAAATTATCACTTTCTATGATGTCTAAATTTTATTTTATTATTCATAGGTGATGTTACTCTTATTTACTATTCATAAGAGTCATATTACTATTCATAAGGGTAGGTTACTATTCATAAGGGTAGGTTACTATTCACCAAAAATTGTTTTTGTTTCATTAGACTCCAAAAACTATCTTGAACACAATTGTGTATGTCGAATTTTTAAAATTCCAAACATAGGGGTGACAAAATTATGTTTAAAGGTCACTTATCACCTATTAGTTCATTATTTTGTGTTTTTATAACATAAATATAAGAAGGAAATTTCCATTGAAAAACTTTTGGTTGTTACATTCTTCCCCCCTTAAGAAATTTCGCCCCCGAAATTTTACTTTACACAAACAGGTGTGGGTACTTCTCCTCCATTGCCTCTTCTGGTTCCCAAGTTGCTTCCTCAAACTTATGGTTCCTCCAAAACACTTTGACAAGGCGGGTTGGCTTGTTGAGTATAACCTTATCACTTCAGTCCAAAATTTTTACCCGCTGCTCCTCATAGGAGAGATCATCTTCCAACTGTACCACCTCTGAGTTTAGTACATGTGAGGGGTCTTGAATGTACATCCTCAGTAGTGATATGTGAAACACATCATGAACTTGAGCCATATTCGGTGGAAGTTCCAGACGATAGGCCATGGCTCCTATATGATCAAGGATCTCAAAGGGGCCAATGTACCTTGGGCTTAGCTTCCCTTTCTTCACGAATCTCATGACTCTCTTCCATGGAGATATTCGAAGGAAGACTTTATCTCCAACGTCAAACTCCAAGTCCCTTAGACGGTTGTCAGCATAGCTCTTTTTCCGACTTTGAGTAGCTTTGATGTGTTTCTGGATGACTTGAACTTTTTCTGTCATCTCTTGAACAAGATTGGGTCCAAGTAGCTTTCATTATCCAACTTCATCCCAACAGGTTGGAGTTCTACATCGCTTCCCATAAAGAGCTTCATACGGAGCCATCTGAATACTCGAGTGGAAGCTATTGTTGTATGAGAACTCAACCAATGGGAGGTGTTGATCCCATCCACCTTTGAATTCTAGAGAGCTTGCTCTTAGCATATCTTCGAGTGTCTAAATAGTCCTTTCAGACTAACCATCAGTTTGGGGGTGATAGGTCGTGCTGAAATTTAATTCAGTACTCAAAGCATGTTGAAGGCTCCTCCAGAATTTAGATGTGAACCTTGGATCACAGTCAGAGACAATCAAGAGTGGAACACCGTGCAATCTCACTACTTCCTTCACATATATCCTTGCAAGCTGTTCAAGTGAGAGGTCTTCTCGAATAGCGACAAAATGGGCAGTCTTGGTGAGTCGATCAACCACAACCCATATCGCATTATTTCCTCTTGACTTCTTCGAGAGACCCGTGACAAAGTCCATAGTAACATTTTCCCATTTCCACATGGGTATAGGCAATGGCTGCATCATACCTTTGGACTTTTGCCGCTCAGCTTTAACTTGCTGACATACCAAGCACCTTGATATATATTCCGCAATCTCCTTCTTCATGTTATCCCACTAAAAGTGTTCTCGGAGTTCATGATACATCTTTGTACTTCCAGGATGAATAGAGAAAGTTGAGCTATGTGCATTATCCAATAGCTTCTTCATTCCGGGTGATGAAGGCACACAAAGTCGCGTTCCAAACCGAATCACACCATCATCGTCGATATGGATCTCTTGCAGCTTCCCTTTCTTTACTGCATTCACCCTCTTTTGTATCTCCACATCACCCCTTTGTGCTTCCTTAATCTTCTGTTGGATGGATGGTTGCGAAATCGTTTGGGCATGTTAGGATGTATCCCCTGCCCTTACAATTCCCAAATCCATCCTTTTCATATCCAAGAAGATAGGGTCTTTCTCAATCCTCAACATAGATAGAGTAGCAGGTTCTTTCCTGCTTAGAGCATCATCTACCTTGTTCGCCATTCCAGGATAATAGTGAATAGAGCAATTGTAATCCTTGATTAGCTCTAACCATCTCCTTTGACGCATGTTGAGATCCTTTTGTGTGAATATATACTTTAGGCTCTTGTGGTCAGTGTATATGTCACACTTTTCACCATAAAGGTAGTGCCGTCATATTTTCAAGGCAAAAATCACGGCTTCCACCTCTAGATCATGCGTCGGGTAGTTCTGCTCATGGATCTTCAACTGTCGTGAGGCGTAGGCTATCACATTATCATTTTTCATGAGTACACAACCCAAGCCTTTCTTTGATGCATCACTGTATATCACAAAACTTTCTCCACTTTTCGGTAGTGTGAGTACAGGTGCAGTGATCAGCCTTCTTTTTAGCTCCTTGAAGCTTCCCTCACATTCTTCCGTCCATACATACTTTATCCATTTCCTTGTTAACTTAGTTAGCGGGTTTGACAATCGTGAGAATTTTCTCACAAAACGTCGATAGTACCTAGCTAATCTAAGAAAACTACGGATTTCTGTGACACTAAAGGGCCTGGGCCATTCCTCAATCGCCTTTGTCTTTGAAGGGTCCACAGAAATTCCCTTTCTTGTGATCACATGTCCCAAGAACATGACTTGATTCATCCAAAAGTCACACTTGCTGAACTTGGCGTACAACTTATCCTTTCTCAATGTCGCCAAAACAAGTCATAGATGTTCTTCATGTTCCTCCTTGCTCTTGGAGTAGATGAGAATATCATCAATAAACACTACCACAAATTTGTCGAGGTAATGTCTAAAGACTCTATTCATCAAATACATGATGATTTTAGGGGCATTAGTAAGTCTGAAGGGCATCACCAAAAACTCGTAGTGCCCATACCTTGTACATAAGGTAGTCTTCTGAATATCTTCCTTCTTCGCCTTTACTTGATGATATCTAGAACGAATATCCACCTTTGAGAAGTATTGAGCTCATCTTAACTGGTCGAACAAGTCATCAATCTTTGGGAGAGGATACTTGTTCTTTATGGTGATCTTGTTGAGTTCCTGATAATCGATACACAGTCGCACGGTTCCATCCTTCTTCTTTACAAAGAGCACTGGCGCGCCCCAAGGTGATGCACTAGGGCGTATGAACTCTTTGTCCAGATGCTCTTGTAGCTACTTATTTAACTCCTCTAGTTCTATAGGAGCCATCCTATAGGGGCACTTCGAGATAGGAGTAGCACTGGGTATGAGTTCAATTGAGAACTCTACCTCACGATCCGGGGGAATTCCGGGTAACTCTTCAGGAAATACATCAATGTATTCCCTCACGATGGGAATTTCTTCAAGGTTGGCACTTTCCTTCGACTCGCGAGGTATGATTCTTCATAGGGAATCATCACCCACACCATTGAAGGATTTTTCAAAGGATAATCATGATCTTCCATGCATTTGTAGAGGAGCATGGGATGGTTCAGAATATGAAAATATATTTCATTTTCCCGACAGTTGATATGTGCTCTATATAACGAGAGCCAATCCATTCCCATTATAGCGTCGAATTCCACCAAGGGAAGTATTAAGAGATTTTCCGGAAGAATCTCCCCACATATTTCAATAGGAGAAGAATCAAACACTTGGTTTGAAATGATTTCACCACTTGGTGTTTTTACAGATATCTCTACTTCAAGGTTTTGGGGCTTCAATTCTATAGTTCTAGCAAACTTCCATGATATAAAGGAATGCGTAGAACCAGAATCAAACAAGACACTTTCCATTCTTGAGTGAATAGGAAGTGTACCTTGTACGAATTCATTATCATGTTCCACCTCCGCAGTAGTGATGGCATAAGCCTTCCCTTGTTCCTTTGGCTTTGGTGGTTGTTGGCGCTGATTACCCTTGAGATCTCGAGGTTTAGTGCACTGGTTTGAATAGTTCCCTAGCTCCCTAAAGTTGTAGCATTGAACCACGAGTGGTTATCTCCTTTCATCGGCTACATTATCCTTTCTTTTCATGTCTTTTCGACACTCGTGAGCTTGGTGTCCTTCCTTCCCACACTTAAAGAATTTCGTCGTACCTTTGAGGCAGTTCCCATGGTGCAACTTCCCACATTTTTGGCATGTGGGTTGATTTTTCTTCCCACCTTTGTCACTAGATCCACCATATTGAAACTCCATCTTTCTTTTCTTATCACTATAGCCATGGGACCATTATCCAAACTCCATCTCCACTTTCAGAGAACACTGAACAACTTTTTCATAACTCCCAAAGTCTCGAATTGCAAGAGCCTTTTGAAGATGTGGTTTTAATCCACTAAATAATCTATCAATTTTGCTATCATTGTTGATAACAAAACCCGAAGCATACCTTGCGAGCCTTGTGAAATTTTCTTCATAGGTTCTGACAGATTCTCCGTCTTTTTTCTTGAGCTCTATTAATTCTCTCTCCATCTTCGTGCGAAGAGTTCATGGGAAGTACTTATTAAGAAACATTATCTTAAAGTCTTCCCATTCCATCTCTTCAATTTACTCCCTTTGCTTGGTGTTCTTAATCAAATCCCACCATTGATCAGCTTCTCCATCTAGATGATAAATGGATAGAGTCGCCTTCTCCATCTTGGAACAGTGAAGAACAGAAAATATCTTCTCCATGGAGTTGACCCACTGTTCTGCAACTAGTGGATCGAAAGATCCACAATACGTCGGTGGTCGTTGCCACATAAAACATTCGATAGATAGTTTCTCCCTCTTTGGTAAAGGAGGAAGTTCCCCATTATTATGGTTATTATTCATAACCCGAGATAATTGGGTAAGCATCGCCATGAAGTTTTGAACTCCACCTCCCAAATCATTGGGGATGTTGTTCGGGCAATCATTGCATTGGCCCTCGCAAGAGTTGTTGGCCTGATTTCTCATGGTTCCCACCATTTTCTAAAATAGAAAAGGTTAGAACAAAACATAAGTAAACAATTCATGAATAACTTATTCCTTTAAACAATTATACCAAAAACATAACATATTGGATCCCTAGGTAAATATTCTTTCACTTATTCTCATGCTAGAGTTTTCTGTAGTGTTTACTAATCCTAATTCCCAAATTAACTAAACCTTTCCTTTGATACCAACTATAGCAACCCAGCCTTTTCTTTCATTACTATTACATCATTTCAAAGATAAACATCATAATAGTATTACACATATAGTATCCATATGTTTAGGGTCTTGGGAAAACTAGGACCATGCCTGACAAATACAACATCAACCATAAACATTTATTTAATTTCTTCTTCGCTAGCTTCTTAGTGGAACTTTTCCTCTCCTTAGTACATGTATCCACCTAAGGATATACATCCAAAGGGGTGATCTAGAATCCTAGTAAGATGGTAGATAAGAACAATATAGCATGGGCTGAGCATAATCATGATGTAGGCAAAAGATCATGAACATGAGAGGAGCATAAATAAAAGACTTCAAATGTGGCAATGCATAAAAATGAAAAATCATGTCTTAGTGGTTAACTACCACACATACTTGTGAACAAAGCTAGCATCATGTTCACAAATCATTTCACATTTACTCATGTGATTCATCAATTTACCCAATGCATTGGAGCACTGTATAATTCCGGGCGCACCCGTCACATTTAAAAATTCATATTGCGCTATATAATTCCGGGCGCACCCGTCACATCATAACATTATCATTACCATGCTTGCAACATAGAACAGATATAAAACATGTACATAAATAACCCATATAAAGGAATGGGTTTCATCTCATAATAACACATTCATAATCTTTGGGTTCCCAAAAGAAAGAGGGAACAACATACTTGATACAAGAACCATCAACCTTGACTGAGAGGTAAAAGGTGAGTTATTGAAAGAAGAGTTCTTTTGGAAAACATTTTGATGGACATAAAAACCAGTGACATAAATTTATATATTAGAAATGAAAATTCAATGATGAAAAAATGATCTTTGAGGAGTAACCATATCAAAAATGGAGTGAAAGAGGGAGAACCCGAAGGAAGAAAATTGGGTTCGAGATTTTCCCTTACCTTGTACTCGAATGCCTCCTTCTCTTTAATGTCCTGTATAATGGAATTATATTCATTAATTAGATGTAGCGACCCCCAAACCCAGGGTGCTTAATGAGACATGATATACTTAAAATTACATCATTACAAATTAAATATCATGTCTTATTTCTACAGAAGATCGTGAGGCTCAGGATTCTGGGAAACCAGCTGCTTCCGATTAACTTCATTGGTACCAACCATGCCTGAAAAATTTTAAACAAAAACATAGGGTGAGAAAATATGCCCAGTAAGGGGTTTTAAAAAAACATTTTAAGAAAATCCTTTCTCAAATAAGTCCTTTTTGAAGAGAGTAAAACACGTTCCTAAAACAAAACATTGTCTTTTCTTAAAACATGAAATCCGTCATTATTTGAAAACCACTTGCACAAAGAAGCACATACTTGAAATAAGATTTAAAGTAAACATGATCAGAGAGCGCAACATAAGAAAAATAAACAATTCATAATATTCAAAAAGAATGTTACCTAAATTCTAAAAAGAATTCTGTGACTAAGCAGGGAAAACGTGCATAACTTGGTTGATGAGAAACAATACAGTTTATCTAGCAGTTCACCACATGAAAAACAGTTCTTGACATAAAAAAATTACATTTTCATAGTCATGGGAGATTTCAACTAGGGGTTGTCATGTTAGTTGAACTATCCCCTGGTTGACCTTTATCATTACATGTAGAGGGAATGTATAATACTGGACTTTGTCAAGACCTTTCGTCAAGACCGTATAACATACTTAACGGGTCAAGGCTCACTACCCACCCCGTTTCCTTGATAGCTCGAGCCATGGCTAACTGCCAAGACCGTCACACATAATCGTCTCATGAGACTCCTACTTTCCCCAATGCATTGGAGAACTGTATAATTCTGGGAGCACCCGTCACATCATTCTTGTTGCGCTATATAATTCCGGGATCACCCGTCACATGTAAGTCCTATACATCCCTCACATATCTTGACATGGTCATTCATTAATGGGGTTCCATACATTCATAATTAAACCCCATTTTCACATACGTATTCATAACATGAAGATAGTTTAATCATTAAAAACATTATGACAAGCATGCTAAAACTCTGTGCAAATAAAAAGTTATCTTGACATTTGAAAACATGGGTTTTATGAAAATAAACATAACACTTAACATTCCATAACATAATAATACTCAATTAAAGCATGGTCGTTCATAACTTACACATTTGATGATAAATGGATATCATGGGTGTTTAATACAGGCAGTTGGGGTTACAATGTGCATAATCAAGTCCATCATGGGGAAATCTTGATTATAATTTTGTAAACTCTTTTATTATCACTTTAAATAACAAGCCCCCTTTTCTTTATAATGTTTTCAAACATCATAAGAGAACTCGTAATTGAAGACAACATAATGATATGTATACCTACACATATGCATGGGTTCAGCACATTAAACCATACTCCAAAAATATCTCTCGTGTTTTACCTTAAACAAAATTTATTTTTGGTAAAAACCTCTGAGTTCTTTTCCATAAAAGAACAAAAAGGGGTGAACATAATTTCCATAAACCATTATTGACAAAAATTCAGCCTCACATACAACAGGGTTGTTTCATAAACATGAGTACATACCAATGAATACATGTATGCACTTGTAAAAGTTTAAGGAGTCCATACTAACCATTTTCACATAGAAAAATCCTGATTTATCAAGAGTAGTGATAAATGAAAATTCTCAATTGCAAGAATAATTTTGAAATCAAACCAACCCATAAATGTCATCATGATTTGTTGTAATAAATTAAAAAACATGGGCACCAAGTTCATATTAATGTATATACACATTAACAATATACTTCATTCACTTGCATAATTTCACCTATTCATTCAATTACTCAAAATCTCCATTTTTTTATAGGCGAAAGGAAAAATCAGGGTTATAAACATTGTGAAAAGGTTGTATACTTGCGTATATCATCTTATACATATGTGTATATAAAAGTATATATATAAATACACATATATAAACACAAGGTGTAAAATGCAAGAACCCGCACCCAAATAAAACAGATCCTTCGAACCCTTACCCCAATTTTAGGTTTTCACAAAGAGGCTGACAAGATCGGTTCTAGGAATAGGTAAAACAGGTTTATATGGTCCTGTATATTCTTATACACAATTATACGACAAGTGTATAAAACTATATAAAATTTACAGAAATGGTAGGAAATAGTGAACAGGTTTTCCCCCTTACTCCTAACCGGTTCTTTAAGCCGAGAGGGAGATCTCACGGTCTAGGTTTGCCCCAG
This sequence comes from Viscum album, assembly GCA_963277665.1. NCBI lineage: Eukaryota > Viridiplantae > Streptophyta > Magnoliopsida > Santalales > Viscaceae > Viscum > Viscum album. Next base: position 281,018,313 of record OY728153.1, on the reverse strand, counting down.
TTTCACACACACCAAAATATATATAACTTGTATATATATATACATTTATATAAACCGAAGCTTAAAAAAACAAACCAAAATAAACCTACATCATACCTTACATGGAGAGGAGGAGTTGACAAGGCAAGCGGAACCGAACGTATAAATGCAGAAGATATACATATATACATAACATGTATATACGTATGTATATCTATATATAGAACCCGAAGTTTAAACAAACTTAGGGAAAAAAAAGAACACGACCCTTACCTTGCTCGGAGAGGAGGAGGAAGAAAACGAAGCAGTGACGAGGTCCAGAAGACGGAGAGATCAAGGGAGCCGGATGCAAGCCCTTCGGTGCAACAATGTTTTAAAAAAATAGAAGACAAAGAAGAAGACTTCGGGGAGTCATCAGCCCGAGGCATCTAAGGCGAGGGGGGTCAGTGTCGACTCGAGGAAAGGAGGAGATAGTCGGGCTACTCACCAGCCAAGACGAAGAAAAATGGTCCCTACACTCTACTGGTTCAGCGGCGCAAAGATGGAGAAGAAAGCGAGGCGCCGGTGGAAGAAGAAGCCGTGGGGAAGAAAGAAAAAAAACGCGAGAAACAGCGGGCGGCTGGGATCAACCCGGGGAAGATCGGACGGTTCACAAACAGAGCGGTATTAAAAGGAATGGACGGCTATGATCAGAGGGAGCAGATCAGACGGCATGGATTTGATGCGGCGTTTAATGAAACGTGATTCAGCCGGTTCTCTTTTTTTTAAGTTATTTTATTAATATTTTCATTAGTTTATTAAATCATTGTTTTTATTATTAAAAATTCAATTATTAAACTGACTTTTATTATTTTAGTAAAAATCATTGGTCAATAAAATTATATATAGGTTTAATCAAAATGTTTTATTATATGTATACATATATATATATATATATTATTTTTAAAACATCAATAATTTTTATTATATTATCATTATTATTATTAAACCGTAGATATTAATTACTTAATATTTCCTTATGAAAATTAAATATTAAAAACATTGGGTACTCAAAACATAACACATACATATATTTTAATTTCCTTTTTAGCTAATTACCTTAATTTTCTTAATTAAAGTTTATTATTAATTAAACTACATTCAATCACACATAAGAGTGCGTTGATATAAGTATCATCATCATGAAACACATAAGTAAAAGAAATTATAGTTTGACATAGTTTCCAAAACTGTTTATCCAAGTTATAAACATTCGCATTATTATTATCTCTTATATTTAATTTAGTGAAAAAGAATTATTTTATTTGACGCAATATGTATATATATATATAACTCAAAGTTTAATACATTTTTAGACAAAATAAAAACCCATTATCTTTAACATAAAATTTTAATTGCTCAAATCAAGAAAATAAGTGTAGTGAATAATAATGTTAATTTTTCATAAAACATAATTCGTATTTTTTGGAAAACAAGACATAAATTGATTAAATTATCATTGATGTCACTTTTAAACATTAAATAAAATTACACAATTATCATTCCGATACTTTTGGGGTAAATCAATTTATTTCCAACGGTCAAAATAAAACATTAGATTATTGGGGAAACCAACGGTCAAATTTATAGTTGTTTGGGGTTCAACGGTCAGATTAGGGTGCTTATAAAAGGGTCTGGTCTCAGGGTGTCCCTTGCTCTAGGTGACTGAAGGAGAAAGGAGAAGATGGTTCATATGATTCCTTTGGTGCTCAGTACGGTTGTAGTGGCTTCGTACATCCTCATGTTCATTATGATGGACGCTCGAAACCCCTACCGCATTCTTGGGATCTTAGTGGTTTTAAGCGGTCTCCCCATTATTGTAATCGGGTTCTTAGTTGGGATTTTTGGTTAATTTATCTTCTTGTTTGGTCAGTGGAAGTTGTAGCCGAGATGTTTCTTATTTGAATAAAGGATTTTTCATTCATTTGATGCATTTTATTATTATTACCTTATAAGTTGATTGTTGGTTCACTTAACGGGTGACATTGAAAAGCAAACTTGTCAAAAATCAAAACATGGTTTTCTCGGGTTGTTACATTACTCCCCCCTTCAAAGAATTGCGCCCTCACAATTCTTTCATAAAAAGAAAAAAAACCGAAACCCCAAACATTGAACACTACCGAAACAGTGGATCTGGCTTGGTTAACGGGATACCAAGGCTGGAACATTGCTCTTCTATTTCCCTATCCCAGATGTACTTCGAACAGTACTCCTTGAACTCTTGTTCGTGCGTACTGCACACGAGCTTCCAAAGGGAGGATCGTGCAATGAAAAGTTCGAAAATGTCCGAGTAGATAAACTCCTTGATGACTCTTCTGGCCACATCATGATCGAGGTAGTCAAGAGGGATGATGCGGTTGAGGAGACTGAGATTCAAGACTTGGAACATGTAGGTTGCACTGATCTGGCCATTCTGAGTAGCCACGAGAAGCACGCTCTGGCAGAAAAGTTATGTGCCAGAGTAAAACACTGGAACAGGCCCGCAAAGTATCTTCCCCTTCGCCTGTAGCAGGGGAGTTGAGCAGTGGAAACGAGGTGAAAGACACGATCATCCTCTTGACATAAGCGAAGGATCTCTGGACCATTTTCTAGATTGAGCAAACGCTGGCAGGACCCTCGCAGGTGGAGAAATGATGGATAATCCACCATGCATACCTTGATCAAGATGACTTCTACTAGTTCATCGGGTAGGGATGAGAAGTTCGTTTGACTAGCCATCTGAAAACAAACAACAAAGGGAAACTCTTAACAACATTGATAAGGTGAAGACATGAAACGAAACAAGAAACTTCCATTTATGAAAAAGTTTACATGGAAAAGTATGAGTTTACAAGACGTATGCCACAAAGAGTGGCAAAACATCCTAACTCTTCAAACCACACACAGGATGAACATACAGTAATAAACTCATGGGAACATTTATAACGCCTCATGAGTTTAGCGTGAGGGGTATGGAGTTCGGAAACATCAATATACACTTCTTGCCTAAGAGACACACAAGTGGACTCATTTTCCAACGCTCCAAAGTCCATTAACTAGCCCCAGAAGCCGTAGTGCAAAATCTGGCACAGGTAAGCCGCTCGGAGGTATCCGGCAGCAGCAGCTTCTTGAAAGGGGTTATCAAGCATTGTGCCAAATTCCTCGCCAGTTGTGAACACTCGGAAGAGTCCTTCGTGATACCTTCCCCGACGTGCATAAGAGGGAAATTGGTTCATCATCATTAGGAGATAATCCATCCCCAATCCCCGGTGAAGACTAAGCACCCTAGGTGAGTTTGACACATTATACAGGTGCTTACACGTCATGAAAATTTGGGCATAATTCAGAAAGTTCTCACGGCTAGCTAGAGATACAATGTTCTCTAGAGCCTTAGTGGGAATTGACAAAAGGTTGGTAGGTACATCAGCCATCTGAAAGATATAACATTTTTACTTAGTTAGTCATAGCAATACATTTATATCACCTGGTTTTCCAGATTTGCCTGAACCCATCCTCTGACACCAACTGTAGCGACCCCCAAACCCAGGGTGATTAATGAGACATGATATACTTAACATTACATCATTACAAATTAAATATCATGTCTCATTACTACAGAAGATCGTGAGGCTCAGGATTCTAGGAAACCAGCTGCTTCCAATTAACTTTATTGGTACCAATCATGCCTGAAAAATTTTAAACAAAAACGTAGGGTGAGCAAATATGCCCAGTAAGGGGTTTTAAAAAAACATTTTAAGAAAATCCTTTCTCAAAGAAGTCCTTTTTGAATAGAGTAAAACACATTCCTAAAACAAAACATTATCTTTTCTTAAAACCTGAAATCCATCATTCTTTGAAAACCACTTGCACAAAGATGCACGTACTTGAAATAATCTTTAAAGTAAACATGACCAGAGAGCGCAACATAAGAAAAATAAACAATGCATAATATTCAAAAAAAAAGTTACCTACATTCTAAAAATAATTCTGTGACTAAGTAGGGAAAACTTGCATAACATGGTTCATGAGAAACAATACAGTTTATCTAGCAATTCACCACATGAAAAACAGTTCTTGACATAAAAAATTACACTTTCATAGTAATGGGAGCTTTCAACTAGGGGTTGTCCTGTTAGTTGAACTAACCCCTGGTTGACCTTTATCATTACATGCAGAGGGAATGTATAATACTGGACTTTGTCAAGACCTTTCGTCAAGACCGTATAACATACTTTACGGGTCAAGGCTCACTGCCCACCCCGTTTCCTTGATAGCTCGAGCCATGGATAACTGCCAAGACCGTCGCACATAATCGTCTCATGAGACTCCTGCTTTACCCAATGCATTGGAGTGCTGTATAATTCTGGGCGCACCTGTCACATCATTCTTGTTGCGCTATATAATTTCGGGCGCACCCGTCACATGTAAGTCCTATACATCCCTCACATATCTTGATATGGTCATTCATTCATGGGGTTCCATACATTCATAATTAAACCCCATTTTCACATACATATTCATAACATGAAGATAGTTTAATCATTAAAAACATTATAACATGCATACTAAAGCTACGTGCACATAAAAAGTTATCTTAACATTTGAAAACATGGGTTTTAAGAAAATAAACATAACACTTAACATTCCATAACATCATAATACTCAATTAAAGCATGGTCGTTCATAACATACACATTTGATGATAAATGGATATCATGGGTGTTTAATAGAGGCAGTTGGGGTTACAATGTGCATAATCAAGTCTATCTTGGGGAAATCATGATTATAATTGTGTAAACTCTTTTATTAGCACTTTAAATAACAAGGCCCCTTTTCTTTATAAAGTTTTCAAACATCATAAGAGAACTCGTAATTGAAGACAACATAATGATATGTATACCTACACATATGCATGGGTTCAGCACATTGAACCTTACTCCAAAAATATCTCTCGTGTTTTACCTTAAACAAAATTTATATTTGGTAAAAACATCCGAAGTTCTTTTCCATAAAAGAAGAAAAAGGGGTGAACATAATTTCCATAAACCATTATTGACAGAAAGTCAGCCTCGCATACAACAAGGTTGTTTCATAAACATGAGTACATACCAATGAATACATGTATGCACTTGTAAAAGTTTAAGTAGTCCATACTAACCATTTTCACATAGCAAAATCCTGATTTATCAAGAGTAGTGATAAATTAAAATTCTCAATTGCAAGAATAATTTTGAAATCAAACCAACCCATAAACATCATCATGCTATGTTGTAATAAATTACAAAACATGGGCACCAAGTTCATATTAATGTATATACACATTAACAATATACATCATTCACTTGCATAATTTTACCTATTCATTCAATTACTCAAAATCTCCATTTTTTTGTAGGTGAAAGGAAAAATCAGGGTTATAAACGTTCTGAAAAGGTTGTATACTTGCGTATATCATCTTATACATATGTGTATATAAAAGAATATATATAAATACACATATATAAACACAAGGTGTAAAATGCAAGAACCCGCACCCAAATAAAACAGATCCTTCGAACCCTTACCCCAATTTTAGGTTTTCACAAAGAGGCTGACAAGATCAATTCTAGGAATAGGTAAAACAGGTTTATATGGTCCTGTATATTCTTATACACAATTATACGACAAGTGTATAAAACTATATAAAATTTACTGAAATGGAAGGAAATGGTGAAGAGGTTTTCCCCCTTACTCCTAATCGGGTCTTTAAGCCGAGAGAGAGATCTCACGGTCTAGGTTTGCACCAGTTTCACACACACCAGAATATATATAACTTGTATATATATATATATATACATTTATATAAACCGAAGCTTAAAAAAAACAAACCAAAATAAACCTACTTCATACCTTTCATGGAGAGGAGGAGTTGACAAGGCAAGCGGAACCGAATGTATAAACGCGGAAGATATACATATATACATAACATGTATATACGTATATATATCTATATATAGAACCCGAAGTATAAATAAACTTAGGGAAAAAAAGAACACGACATTTACCTTGCTCGGAGAGGAGGAGGAAGAAAACGAAGCAGCGACGAGGTCCAGAAGCCGGAGAGATTAAGGGAGCCGGATGCAAGCCCTTCGGTGCAACAAGGATTTAAAAAAACAGAAGGCAAAGAAGAAGACATCGGGGAGTCGTCGGCCCGAGGCATCCGAGGCGAGGGGGGGTCGGTGTCGACTTGAGGAAAGGAGGAGACATCCGGGCTACTCACTGGACTAGAAGAAGAAAAATGGGCCCTACGCTCTACTGGTTCAGTGGCGCAAAGAAGGAGAAGAAAGCGAGGCGCCGGTGGAAGAAGATGTCGCGAGGAAGAAAGAAAAAAAACTCGAGAAACAGCGGGTGGTTGGGAACAACCCGGGGATGATCAGACGGTTCACAAATAGAGCGGTATTAAAAAGAACGGACAGCTGCGATCGGAGGGAGCAGATCGGACGGCCTGGATTTGATTCGGCGTTTAATGAAATGTGATTCAGCCGGTTCTCTTTTTTTTAAGTTATTTTATTAATATTTTCAATATTTTATTAAATCATTGTTTTTATTATTAAAAATTCAATTATTAAACTGACTTTTATTATTTTAATAAAAATCATTGGTCAATAAAATTATATATTGGTTTAATAAAAATGTTTTATTATATGTATACATATATATATATATTATTTTTAAAACATCAATAGTTTTTATTATATTATCATTATTATTATTAAACCGTAGTTATTAATTACTTAATATTTCATTATGAAAATTAAAGATTAAAAATATTGGGTACTCAAAACATAACACATACATATATTTTAATTTCCTTTTTAGCTAATTACCTTAATTTTCTTAATTAAAGTTTATTATTAATTAAACTACATTCAATCACACATATGAGTGTGTTGATGTAAGTATCATCATAATGAAACACATAAGTAAAAGAAATTATAGTTTGACGTAGTTTCCAAAACTGTTTATCCAAGTTATAAACATTCGCATTATTATTATCTCTTATATTTAATTTAGAGAAAAAGAATTATTTGATTTGATGCAATATGTATATATATATATATATAACTCAAAGGTTAATACATTTTTAGACAAAATAAAAACCCATTATCTTTAACATAAAATTTTAATTGCTCAAATCAAGAAAATAAGTGTAGTGAATAATAATGTTAACTTTTCATAAAACATAATTCTCATTTTTGGGAAAACAATACATAAATTGATTAAATTATCATTGATGTCACTTGTAACAATAAAGCAAATTACAAAATTATCATTCCGATCCTTTTGGGGTAAATCATTTTATTTCCAACGGTCAAAATAAAACAATAGATTCTTGGGGAAACCAACAGTCAAATTTATAGTCGTTTGGGGTTCAACGGTCAAATTAGGGTGCTTATAAAAGGGTCTGGTCTCAGGGTGTCCCTTGCTCTAGGCGACTGAATGAGAAAGGAGAAGATGGTTCCTATGATTCCCTTGGTTCTCAGCACGGTTACAATGGCTTCGGCCATCCTCATGTTCATTATGATGGATGCTTGAAACCCTTACCGCATTCTTGGGCTCTTAGTGGTTTTAAGCGGTCTCCCCATTATTGTAATCGAGTTCTTAGTTGGGATTTTTTGTTAATTTATCTTCTTGTTTGGTCAAGGGAAGTTGTAGCCGAGATTTTTCTTATTTAAATAAAGAAGTTTTCATTCATTTGATGCATTTTATTATTATTACCTTATAAGTTGATTGTTGGTTCACTTAACGGGTGACATTGAAAAGCAAACTTGTCAAAAATCAAAACACGGTTTTCTCAGGTCGTTACATTAGAAATTACAGAACCTTTTATACATTAATAGGGTTCATTATGGATTCATTATTTCATATTATGTTCCTTTGGATGACTTATAGAGTTTAAAAACATTTTTCGGGGATGTTCGTTTTTATGGTTTTCTTGAACGGTCCATTTGTATTCTTAAATTGATGTTTGGGTAGATCATGGGTAAACATCCAGAACTGATATTACATGTAATTAATGATATTACAGAATCTTGAATGATTTTATAATGAGTTTTATTAGATCCATGTGGATGAATTATTAGATAATAATTAAATGAAGATTATTTGGGTTAATTTGAGCGGTTTTTGGATCACAACGAACTCATTTTAACTTTTCACTTAGTAATATGGCCATAGGTTATTTACAGAACATAAAATAGAACATAATACATATAACATATTTTGGTTCAACCGTGAAAATGGTTTCATGACCAGATTGAAGGTATAAATGGAAGAAGAGAACATGTCATTTTTTAAAGGTGATAAATTATCACCACATGAACAACGTTCTCTTTAATAAAATAAAAGGAAGAAGGAAAGGGTGTGGGGTGATATAATATACCATTAGAATCATAATATTACATTATATGTATAATACTAGAGTTACAAAACAATTTGGATGAATATAGGTAGGGAGAGATCAAGAAAGGAACTTGAACTTGAATGGAAATTAATGGAGAAGAGGGAGAGAAATCACATTTTGGATCCTCCTCTTGAGAACCTCCTTAAGGGCCTAATCTTGGTCTATTGATGAGACCAGAAGCTCTTGGACGTGGGGGAGAGGCTAGGGAAGATTATTGGGCAGAGCTTAGACAATTATTGAAGATTGAGAGGTGTGCTTTGGCAAGAGGAGGAGGAGGGCATATTTATACATGAGGAGGGAGGTGTTTTTGGCATAAAATATTAAATAAAATAATATATCAAGAGTTAGACTTGTAATAGTAGTTTTTTGACATCCTAAATCATATATCAATATAATATAATTCGTTTTAGGCTTTAAATCTTCTTTATAATTCTAATTCATTAATTTATTAAAAGGAAAGAGAAAGAAAGAAAAAAAGACACTTTAAGAAATCACCTTTTGACTTTAGGGTTTGGAAAGTTCTTTTTAGGTTTGAGAATTGGATTTATTGTATTTCAAGGAATAATTTATGAAATTTAATAGGTTTTGGAAGAAACTAAAGTTCTAGAATTTTCATTTCATCATTACATCATTAATGATGCAATTTAGTGTACACCAATTATGCGAAAAACTGTATTTTTTTACTATTCACCCGAAAATTGAAGTATTTCATAATAAACCCAAAAATTTACCCCTACCATTTTTCGACGTGTAGAATACAAAAATGATTTCCATTTTCCAAAAATAATTTTCTAAATATTATTAATTTAATATTTAATTAAAATCATAATTTACTTTAAAAAACAGTTTTTAAAATTAAAACTGATTTTGCAGTTCTTTCAAAAATTATGTAGGGTCTTATAAAATTATCTAAAAAATATTATACATTGATTAAATAATTTATGAATATATTTCAGGGAAATAAATATTATTTTAAATTAATTAATTAATTATAATTAATTATTTTGACTTTATAAAAATACCAAAAACGTTTACTAAGGTCAAATTATCACTTTCTATGATGTCTAAATTTTATTTTATTATTCATAGGTAATGTTACTCTTATTTACTATTCATAAGGGTCATATTACTATTCATAAGGGTAGGTTACTATTCATAAGGGTAGGTTACTATTCTCCAAAAATTGTTTTTGTTTCATTAGACTCCAAAAACTATCTTGAACACAACTGTGTATGTCGTATTTTTAAAATTCCAAACATAGGGGTGAAAAAATTATGTTTAAAGGTCACTTATCACTTAGTAGTTCATTATTTTGTGTTTTTATGACATAAATATAAGAAGGGAATTTTCCATTGAAAAACTTTGGGTCGTTACAATAACAATATAACTGAAACTTTCATAAATAAGAATAAATATTTAAGGCAATGTATAAAACTAAAAAAATTCTTTTAAACATAAACTTAATCATAATATGGAAAATATAAATCAAGATAATTCCATTTACTTACTCACATGTATATTGTACTAGTCTAATAATCACATGCAATATCAATAGACACTTTCATAATGATGAAATGCATAATGCCAGACTTTCATAACCACATAGTCAAGGCCTTGTGCCAAGACTACAAATAAGATTTTGTCAAGGCTTGGTTCCAAGACACTAGTTTGTCTCCTGAGACCTACCAATACATCGAAAAGCTATAGCGGGCTCCACCCATCACTTACTATGTTCAATGCATTCCTCATATGAAAAGGTTTAAACATAACATAAACATTCGTATTAAGACTAGCATATGAAATGTCAATACATTATCCATAATCCATGAATGGTGTAAAAATAACACATCCACAGTCAAACAGATCACAAAAACCTTGAATACAATATGGAAGATTTTTATCATAACAAATCAACTTCAAACAAGGTTAAAATCCATCAAAGGATGTTGACATAGATGAAAATTATTTGTAAAACTCTTTGAGAGAAATATCCCTTTTTCATGAAGACATTTAAAATTCACACAATTTAAAAAGGAATACATTTAAAGATATTTTTTAATCAAAGTTTTACATACCACATTAAAACTTTTGAAAGGAATTATCATTTTAAAAACATTCATGTTCATATAAATAAATCCTCAAAAACCATTTTGTAAACATGGACATTACTGATAATGATTTAGAAGAATAAATATTTAAAACATTTGAAATGATGTTTTAGTAAAAATTTCCCTTGAAATAATCCCTTTTAAAACTCTTTCATGAAACATGAACATGGATAATAAATATTTCCTAGTAGATACTTATGTAAAAACAACCTCGGATAATAAAGAGATTGTGAAATTAACCCTTCCCTTGTACTTTTTTCAGTCGAGGTTATGATAAAATCCTGTATAATGGTAAAATAATTTTTATTAAATTATAAAATAATCATATACATTAATATGATATCAAATATGATCTTTTATTATTTCTTTGTTAATAATATTTTAGTATTATCGTCATTTCGGGTGTTAATTGATTCATTTTCCTTTATATGATAGTCACATAAGTAATGTTTGTTATGGATAGGATGAATCTTATTCATATTAAGAATGATATTATGTCTCTAAACATTATTTTTAATCATCTAATGAAAATTAGTCTTGAATGGATACGATGGTGAATGAAGCTCATCGCGTTTGTGGAGACGGTAATCCGTACATACGCACGAGCGACAATATCATTATTTTTATATTAAAATAATATATAATTGGATGGTATATCATATATAAAGAATCATTATCATTTTATATTTATTATTTAAATCAATTACACATCATTATTATACCCATCCAAATAATAATGTATTGAATAACAATTACACCACGACATGGAGATGGTAAACCGTACGTACGCACGTATGGTGACATGTCATTCAAAGGATGGATAGAATAATGAATATGGTTGTACCATATTTATAATAACATCACAATATATATAAGATACTTGAGTTAATATTTTATAATGGAAACAACAAAGAATGAGGAAGTGGAAGAAGAAAGGAACTTGAAGGAGGTGATGAAATATTTATCTCTTCTTTGGGTTCTTCCTTTTGATTTTATCAAAAAGGATTCGTAAGTTGGCTTTCTGACTAAAGTAGGGCCTATGTGATGAAGGGAGGACATTTGGGAGGGTATTTGGGCAAGTTTTGGCTGAGAAAATGGCTTTTAAGGTGTTAATTAGAGAGAACGGGGAGTGACCTTTTATAAGAGGGTGAGGGGAACCATAGGAAAAGCAAGAAATATTATTTTATAATAAAATAATTTTCGTTTTCTAATGGCTCCAAAATGATATATTTCGAGTCTAAGGTAGGTATGGGTAAAACAGCACTCAATAAATAGGTTATATATATGTTTAGTTTACCATTTTAACCATATCTTTTAGATTTAACTCTTAGTTAAATAGTTTAACTTTTACCGTGTCTTCATGTATTATTATACTATATAATTAATAAACATATTCTAAACATACAAGAGAACCTCAAGTGGATCATTAATAACATATCTAATATTATTTAATCCTTTTGTATTAACCTAATATTTTTAGGACTATTATATCAATTAATAATATAATATTTTTTTTAAAAACTATTTTATGTCAATTTTGACACTATTTGGTATTTGTTTTTTGTTAAAATCATAACAGCATGATTACTTAGAAAAAAATTAATTGAATAAACCCTAACATGTAATATTAACCTATAAAATTTGTTTAATTAATCAGAAGTCTCAAATTACATTTATTTGGGTATTTTTAATATCAATTATTTTAATCTTTTTTTTAATAAGGTAATTACTACATCATCACTGTGTCATAAATAAATTTAATATTTCAATGTCTAAAAATTATAAATAAAATACAATTATTTATGAAATACATTTAGATTTCTTATGATCATTTATAGTCTAATTTATATTATGTATAACCCTATATGAAAAATGTTTTAGTTATGAAAACTTGAATTTAACACTTTTAACTCTTCCTTAAATTAAATAATAATAAATGTTCTAATCTAATCCAAGTGGACCTAAAGGATCATATTTTATTCCTAAGGTTTTGTTTGGTCTAATTAAACTTATCCAATAGAATTAGGGCAAGTTTTAGGTAATAATAATATCATTTTTACCTTTAATTGCCCTATTTACTTTTAACCGTGGTAAATAAAAGTCAAAAGTTACTATTCGAAAAAAATATATTTTTATCTTATTTAACTAAATTTCACTTACTTATATCAACCATGTATCTCTGATTTTTTAAATTCAATTCACAGAAGTGGTAAAATTAAGTTTTATGCAAATTTGCAAATGCTCCTAGAAGGTGGGTAAAAGACGGTAAAATGTTCAACAAATTTTTTATATATCTAAACTTATTATAATATGACTCCAATTAATTAAATTGAGCTTATATAGGTATTATGTATCTATTTTTACCTAAAATAAATTTAAATAAAATAACTAATTATAAAAAGTCGGTTTTAAACAATAACTTAGTGTTTTTCACTATTCATCAAATACTGAAAGTTTTCAGAAAAATACCAAAATTTCACCCTAAGATAATTTTGATATTACGAATTAAAAAATGAAGTCTATTTTACCAAATTCAAAACATAAAAGTTTCATTTATTAATTTAAAATTAATTCTCATTTTCAAAACCAAAAAGCGTGTTTTTAAGAAATAATAACTAATAAAAGATTGATACTTGTTTATGTTCAATTTCAAAGGGAAATTATTTCCATTGAATAAAATTGTATTAAAGGGTAAAAATATAATCTATTTATACTTCCAAACCATTAAAATGTATAATTGAACACTATAAATTATTTTGATAAAAAAATTTGTTTTTAGTTAAAATATAGTATTTTTCACTATTCACCCAAATATGAAAGTTTTTAGAAAAACACCAAAAATTTATAAAAAATAAATTATTAGGTCCCAATTATAAAGAATAATTTTATTTATTCAAATTGAATACATTAAAGTTTCAAATATTAGATTTAAAAAAGGATCCTCATTAAAAGGCGGTAAAATTGCATTTTTTGAAAAATACTACTTTTATCTGAAAAAATGAATTTATTCTTAAATTATGTCTAAGAAACTCATAATATGGATTCTAAAATTATAAGGATTATATAAAGATCAAAATTCAGTTAATATTATTCATAACCGCTTTTGAACGGCTGGTTTGGTAAGTCGTGGTGTACTTGAACTCGGTGTTGCATGTAGTGCAAGTTATTGAATTACTTTGAAGAAATAACGTACTATGAAATCTTGGGCTGTTACATAATTTTTCCTTGGGGGCTGCATGGTTTGTCCAAATACTGCACCTTAGTCTAAGCCCTTTGAAAACATGGTTTTTCAGTCTTCGATGAACCTAAAACCCAACTGAAACCTTGTGACACCTTTCATCCCTTAAAACATGACTAAAATCAAGCCATTAGGTCAAGGAATATCTGTTAATTATGTTACAAATATGGAAAAATAATTTTTTCTTCCCATTAAACTCCAAAAATTCAAAACTGGTGAGGAATTCTACCCGCTCAAAAAACCCTAGTTGTTACAATATCTCCACGATAATGTATCTCATCTCCAAGATATTAAGAATAAATTTGAGTTAGTCCTAAACATAAAAAATCTTTCAAATTAACTGAGACTACCCTGGTCAGAAAGTTACAGGTTAACTACCTCAACGTTCTCCCCATCGTAGGATTTACCTACCACGGTCGCATCCCAACCTAAAACTAAAATAAATATAATGTTTCATTGACCATCCATGGAATCAAAGTCCTCATGTATTTCATCATAAATCTAGAGCATAATCAGGTGCTCATATGACATACCTGAAACACATCATATCCCACACATCATTTATTCCCATGTCGCACATGAAACCTATGAGATCCCACATCTAATCAAATGCTCAAAATTAGTACTAAGGCCTTATACCTCAACAAGTACCTCATCACACTAATTCCCAAATGCTTATGCACCTCAAGTAATCTCAAAACGTATTGATGGCCAGATTCCAATGCACCTCATACAAGTCACACATCCATTGATGCCCACATATAAATCATTGTTCCATGCACCTTCTATATATATAACGCATCCAATCTAATTCCAACCTACTAACTAGTGTATGGTTAGTCCATAAATACATCTCATGAACCTGATGCATGAATAATAGGAACACGTATAAAAATTCTATTCCAAAATAAAACAAAAGAATCATGGTTATTCCTACAACATGAATCTAATCGTAACCATCTCACTAGCCTACTCTAAATCTAGAAACTCGATGGTGTGCACATGGTCAGATGTATGACTACCTAAATCCTAACCTCTAAGAGGTTCCACACCAGCCATTATCCACTAACACCACTACTTGGTCATGTTGTGTATTCCATGACCACCATGTTTGGTTGTATCTCAGCTAACAACACATTGTTGTTCTCCTGATGCAATCATATAACCTTTAGTATATCCTAGTCTATGATTGTCAGCTGTCGAAGAAGGATTATTTCAAAACCTCTTGAGACCCCTGACCTACCCACATTCACGAAAATCCTTTGAAATTCACTCACACTGAGTCCAGACATGTCCTGGATTCCCACCGTGGAAACAAAAAATTCAAAGACACTTTCTGAGGTGGCTTGCCTGAGTCCCTATCTTAAATTACCTACTGAAACTAATCTCAGCCTCTCTTCCTACAATCTCATGCATCACAACTGAAATCACCCAAATTTTTCACTTTTCATTAGTATAACATGTCTATAATGTTTCCCTAATATAAGAGATCCTGATTCACCACCTTTGAGAATGTGGTTAATGAGAATATTATTACCTACACTAAAATGACATTTCATAAAGAATCCTCAAAAGGCCTCACCCTCAAGCTATTTTCACCCACCATACCAGATGCGAGTGAGATAACACGGTGAATTTAACTGCATAGTCCATGATAGACATGTCTCCCTGATGTAGCTTATGAACTCTCAATCTCTCTCTTCCCTAAGCATATTTTGGAAGAGTTGATCCAAGAACCTAGCCTAAAATTCCTTCGAGGAAAGTACCTTTTGTCTTCCTACATGAACCTGATAAATCCATTAGTTCTTAGACAGTCCCTTGATAATGTATGTGACTAGATTTACCCTCCTCCCATGTGGTTTCTCAAGCTTCTCAATGATGATAAGAAACAACTTGAGCCAGTTATCAGCTGCATGTGGTCCTCACTTACCCTGAAATAATGGTGTGTGGTGTGACTGGAAATCCTGAGCTAGTAACTCAATCGAAGGCTCTACTCCCTGATCTCCCATATCAAAACCACGAACAACACTTATCAGGATCGCTCTGAGATTTTGGTCAATCCATGCCACAAAAGATGTCAAATATAGAGGTTACCCCACCTATACTGAAGACTATACCTACATATCATGCCTCATGTAACCCTCTAGGGCCTTATTCTGGCCCTCAAGGGTCTCAGGTTGTGCCTACTCCTGCGACACTAAATCATCACCTGCATAATGCTCCATTGGATCCCGTCGAGGTGGAATCCCACTGAACACCAATATAACATCCATAAATCCCATATTATATATATATATAATGAAAATAGTGAATGTATTAACAAGATTTATAAAATCCAAACCCTTCCCCATCACAGCCATGTATCACAATAGTCGTCCTCTTGGCCCATTACCTACTCATATCAGATCCAATTATCACATTTTCCTCATACCACCCCTGTCCCGACGAACCATGTTGCCTCAATCTGACATCCTCATTTCCCAACCTGGTGATCAACATCACCCTATATCAGCATCCCTGCCTTATTCTATTATATTCAATCCGACACATCTATATATCACATATCCTAAATAGATTTCATTGTGTAAACCTTCCAGTGATGATTGATTTAGATGCCACCAAAGAGTGGCCATGAAGGAAAACATCCCTTAGCTTCCTTTATTGACACTTTAAATAATCCAACCCCTCTTTGCACTTTCTAGTTCCCTAATGAAAATCACAAGAATTTTATATCGTGTCACAAATATATATAATAAACTCTTATGTTCATATCAAAGTATAAACAAGGAAACACCCCTTTCCATACTTAGACAAGGGTGAAAATTTCATTCCTGTTCGTACCAGAACAAGGATAAAAAATCACCCCTTTCCATTTTAGGTTAAGGGAAACATGTCATAACTAATAAAAATAACATTATCAGTACACCACTCAAGGTGTAAATAAAATCAACTATAAAATTAGAAAGAATAAAAGTAATTCATACCCTTTCAAACTTGGTATATCTCCTATGCATGGGGATGAAGGCACACAAACACGAGTTATAAACCTTCTTCTGAAAAAAAACCTAACTTTTGTTCTACTATATTCCCAATATTAAGACCAAGAAAGAGGTAAAATAAACCCCTTTGATTTCATTTGTAATGACCTGACCCAAATCATCACTCATACAGTGCAACGGGCCAAGTTCCACTGGGCCGTAACTGCTCATCCTCATATGCCAAAGGTTACTGACTAGTATCAAGGGTGTAAATAGGTTATAGTTAGGATATTATACCCTCAGGTGATGATATAATAATTCTCTATATAAATATAATGTTTTTGAAAATAAATACCAATATACACGACCATTAACCCGCCCATATAGAAATCATAAGTAATATCATCATTAATAATAATAACCAATAATTCAAATTAAACCGTTTTTATAATTGAATATAAAAGAATACATTTTTTTATACTACAATATAATATTAATACATATTAGGTTATGCAATAGAATAAATAGAGGGGTCTCTAAAGGTCATCCTCAATACATACATATAAGCTTAGCGATATAGAAGAGATAACAAAAATATAAACTCTAGATGAGAAATGAACCTAAAGGTCTCTTTACATCCATACCTTGGTAAACATCCCATCATTAAGGCCCAACTCTAGAGCCTAAAACCTTACCCAACTACAAATCCATAAAATCTACACATGTCCTAAAGGGCCCGAGGAGGGTGTGAGAAATAATCTTAGTAGGTAACCGCCAATGTGATTCTTATCTGACATTTGTGATTTAGAAATTATATACAAGAATAAGTAAATTAAATTTCACAACACACGTGCTTAATGATATCCCACTACCCTTGTTATCAACAACCACAAGGGATAAATCACCTTCATCGGCCAATTCCATAATACTGCAGTGGAGAGGATCCTTAGCATAATCCCCAGGAATCCCCTAATAAAAAATATTTTAAGATAACCCTCATTTTCCACCTACATTAAAGTCACCTGGAACTATTTTATCACTTACCCCTCATGGCCAAGTCATTTCACCAACATCTTTAAGTAATATCCTAATCATGTACCTGCACACTGGACCTCTGATCATATGTAACTCCATCGACATGAAGTTTGGTGTCTGGGGAACAACAACATATGTCCTCCAAATAACGTCATGGTGGGATCAACAGTCGATACCCCAAGGAACTATTATATCCATCATCCCAAATAATTCTTGGTTGATTGGCTTCAATTATGGGGAGCCACATCCCCCAACCTATATTCTCAAAATTGTGAACTGATAGATTCTCACCATCCATGTGGCTCTCTATAGTAATAACCTCCAACCATATCCCTACGAAGCACCTACTAGAGGCATCTACCCATACGAGTGGTCAATACAACCTCATCATCTGAGTCATCCTATGTGAACCCAAATCCAAATTTTTCAATGGCAAAAATGATTGAGTGGAATGAACCAAATAAACCCATAGTCCACATTATCTTGCACTATATTACCATCCAACTATGTCTCTCAATCTAATGTTCATTTCCATCCAACATCACATGAGTCATGTCAGTAACCTGACGACCTTGTCACCTTGATCGATGACCATGTAATCCAACCAATGATCAATATCACTCATTATATATATATATATATATACATATATTTCCACACCTAATCATATCACCTTAGTCCAAATGGAAAACACCATCTCAATTTTTGGTCCAATCCTGTCATGATCCCATGGATTTCATCCTAAGCAATTCATATATATAAAGTAGCTCAATTAAATAAAAACAATTTAATTTAAATAAATAACACCCCAACCTAATATTACCATGGTCTAAGGCCTATCATTAGGCTCATACCACTTGTATTATTGATTGAGCATTCTCATAGTCATCTCATAAGGTCATTTTAATTAATTTAAAGATAGCCAATAAATTTACAGGGTCTCTATCGGACTACCAAATTGAGAAATCAAAGAACCACCCCTAAAAAACTTGTGAAATACCAAAATAAAGATAACAAGCACCTATCTTTGTTGGTTGATTCTCACACATCTGATCCTAATATCTAACTCTAGCTGATATGGATCAAACTGACATATTAGATGAATGCCTTGAAAATCGGGTAAAACCACTCCCTTGGATTTAGCTCACTATATGGAGATGTTAAAGAAAAAGAGTGGTAGCATAACATAAAGGCATATCAATACAGATAAAACTCCATATATTTATTGAGGAATAGATCATGGATGGAGGAGTTGGATAAATGCATAGTGGAGGAGGAAAACATGGAGTATTTCTCTATTGTGTGTGACCGAATGAGGAGGAAGGAGGAGGATAATATGTTTATAGAAGAAGGGGAAAATCATAATTTTCCACTTTCAATATAAATCATGGTTAGCTCACATGGTTTCCCAAACCATGAAGTAACAATGATGCTCCTTATACTTAAGAGCCAGACCTCATGCTATTTTCTTGCATGATTAGTCTAAGCCCTGTTGAGACCATGTGTAGCCACTAGTTAAGTGAAACTAAGTGTTCGACTTATGCATGGGCTTTCAAAACCTCTTGTAATACATGAATATACCTATAATAATTACTATATAAGTTTTCACATGGTTGGGTGACCCCTCTTTAATGGTTTACCAAACTGTGCTCTATGCTTTTGGAAGGTGTGTGGTTTCAGTTTAGAGGCTTCACGGGTTGTCCAAACCATGTGGCTTAGTCTACATACTTTGAAAACATGGGTTTTCATCCTATGAAAGACTTGAAAACCAAAAAAAACCACCATGAAAATTATCAAGACTAACGCCTTGACTTAAAAAGAGGCATTTGGTGAAGGAAACTCTCAGAAATATGTTCCAATGATTGAGAATGTAGTTGGTCTACCAACCAGTCTTGAAAATTTAAAAACAAGTGAGTAATTAGACTTGCTCCAAAAACATATGATGTTACACCATATATTGATGTTTTTTATTTTTAATTGTGTGATCTAAAGCTACACACATTTTCATCAAATGAGTTATGTAACCATAATTTTTGTGTACGGTGGAGTACTGCCTCATAAGAAAATATTGTTTGTTTTCCATTTCCACCTCCCACGGTTGGGTGTAATGATGGATCTAAAGCTTATATATGATATTTATAACATAATTAGACAACTTGAGTCATTATATAATATATAAAAAAAATTTATTCCATTTATTAAGGTATTATATAATGTCTTTCATGTGTACAATGGACAACGCCCTCGCAAAGCGATGTGATTGTTTTTTTACTAACATGTTACATGGAAGGTATTAATGGTAAATATATGAATATATGTGATGTATCTGATATATTTATGATATTAATGACATATTTATCATTCTATAAGTGTAATATATCATTTTATTTCTTATGTTTTCACTCACTAAAAAATTGATAACATCGTTAATGGACGTGTGGACTACTACCTCTTTAAATCGATGTGGATACTTTTTTCACCATCAGAAAAATAGAAAGATATATATAATAATATATTATTAATAAATGTGGAATTTTTAATATATTGATATTTTAGGAAATATAAAATTTTACTAACCATATTTCCATAATGATCAATTAAAAATAGAAATTCTACTCAGGCAAACTTACAACCTACCATCTCCATTATCATAAGGTTAGTTCGCTATTCATAACCATCATTCATGATTGGTTTTAAAATTGTAATTTATATAAAAATATGATAAATATTACATGATTATTATTATTTATGTATTTAAATAATGTCCTTTATTACCCTAGTTGTCCTACCAAATCCATTTTTTACATATAATCTGAATATCATCAAAACATTATACTTAAATTTAATTGATTATGTAAGGGTATATAACTTGTTAATAATTGAAATAAACGTAATAATAAACATAAAAATGGTTCTTAATTCAGTAAAAAGTTAACATAAGTTTATTATTCAATAAGATGATGGATCAAATGACAAATCAGACTCATGGTAAGGGACTTCATTTCAATTTCCTTTTTTTGAGGAATATTTTGAGGTTATGAACCATTATTCTTCTATAAGGTGTATATACAGCCCCTTTGACATTTTATATAATTAATTTATCCAATATATTATTATATAATGATTTTTTAATGTTAATATTTCATGGATATTGTTATTTTAATATTTTTAATTTGATATGAGACTTTTCTTCTAAATAAATTATTATTTAATGTTTTTCTTCAAAATCACTTTCTCTTTCATGCTCGTGTTTTAAAATGATTTTTTTGAAAAAAAAATTATAGAAATAAATTATTTATAAATCTAATTTTATTTTGATTTTATTTTATTTCAATGTTTTTAAAAAGGAATATTTTTATTAGTTTTAAATCGAACATTTTGAATAATGACATAAGAAATGTTTTAGTTTCTAAAGTATAGTGATAATGAACATTCCAATCACCGTGACTCTTATTTTTTTATTGATTCATATACAAGATTACAAGTTTTTTTAAATGAATAACCTAAATTATTTTTTTAGGGTATTTTGGTATTGATAATTGTTTTTTCAAAATATAATTTTATTTTTTATTGGAAATGGTATTTTGAAATAAAATAGTATTTTAATAGCTAAAAGTGATTTTAATATGATTTTAATTTTTTTTCAAATGATAACATTTTTTATTTATATAGTGGTTCTTGAACATTAAATATGATGGGTGAGATAAAATTGTATTGATGGTCCCATTATTGATTAATTGATGGTTTTACATAGATATAACTCCAACGTATTGGGTAGTGATTATGTTCTTTGGAGAATTATATTGGATGTTGGTTGTGTGGTAATTAAAATTTTAAGGGGTTATCTATGTGTTCTATGAGATGGTGTTCTAAGGTGCCTACATGAATTTTTATACTGGAAAATGGGTTTTAATTGAAATTATTTGTTTTTAACATTTAAAATAATTGATCTTTTTAGAGGAATTATATTTCCCTTTAAGGGTAAAATTTTATGTTTTCAAGAAAGGGTTTTATTTGGTTTTTTTTTTACTAGAATAGAGGATTCTTTCTTTTTTACAGTTATTGATATTTTTTCTTATCCATCATTTAAAAATATAAAAGGACATCAGGATGGGTAAGTAAATGTAAGAGGTCAAGTTAAAATTAATGAAGAGTTTTCATGAAAAGAGATCATGTTTTATTTTAAAGATTTTATATAATGAAAAAAATTGATACTAATCAGAAGCTTACACTTCGTGTTTTATAATTTTTTTATGTATGAGTTATGCCTTAATTCTATAAACCTCTAAAACAAAAAAGATCATCCAATGTAAGAGAATGAACTCTGAGATTAAAACATCATTTTATGTAATTTTTAAGGATGGGTCCCTATAATTGGTATATATTTTTTTGAAAAATTTAGAGGTTAGGATAATGATAATAGAATTGTCATGAAATATTTTACCTTATGGTCAAGTTAAAATGATATATAATTTAAATATTATCATGATTATTTGTCTAAACTACATTTATTCATAATGTCTTTCCCTAGAGAAAACTGAGTTGAAATAGTGGTAAGGGACTGAGATGAAAATATCATTACAAATCAACATCCTGAGATGCTTAGAATTGGAGAAGAGTAGTTTTTTATAGTGATTGATTGGTTGAAACCGGCTATAAATGGTAGTGGTATGCATGCTAGAGAGTAACCTGATCTATAATGAGTGAACATATCTATAATGGAGTGTTACATGATGAAATACCCCCCATCATTCTGTGGATCATCTGACCTAGTGGTAGTTGAAGGATGGATCAGTGCTCTGGAGAGGATACTTGATGTCATAGGATGTTCCAAATGTCAAAAGGTAAATTTTTATATTTTTTGATTTTAAGGTGACATTTATTGATGGTGGTATTTATTTAAGAATAACAGAGATAAATATGATTTTAATTCTATGGAATGGTAAATATTTAAGAACTTTTTTATAAAAAATATTTCCCTAAGTTTTTGAAATTTTTAATGGGAAATAGATCTTGGAATTATGGAAAAAATATGACTATTTCTTAGATACATATGAATAAAACATCACAATATTATCCAGGTATGTGTTGGATTTTATTTAAGACATTGATAGAAAAATTAATAGGTTTCCCATTGGATTGAAACCAATCATACAAATAGAATTTGATATATGAAAATTTAAAAAATATTAGAATGTTTTCCATTATGCTAAAAAGGTTGAGATAGATTTTGCATACTCTTATGTGCCTATTGATGATGAATTTAAGAAGAATTTAGGAAGGTAGGTGATGGGAATACATACATATATAGAGGTAAGAAAATGAATTTCCTATTTTTTGGTAAGTGTGGTAAAAATAACCTTGGATAATTTCTTATGAAGTCAGGTATGTGTTACTAATGTAGAAAGTTTGGCCACAAAAAACAAGAATATAAGAAAAATAATACTATGTAATAAAATAATGGGGTAACAGATAACCATCCAAAGGTAAAATGTTTTAGTTAAAATGATTTGGGTAATTATGTTAATGTATGCCCACAGTTAGTTTCACGTGATGGGAATCTTCATGATCAGAAATAGAAAGGTGTATCAAGGTCATTCTCTTCTACTACATTTGATGTTGGTCCATCAAATGAAGTTTTCTGAGGTATGTTACTTATGTATTTTCATTATTCTAATACCATGTTTGACTCTGGATCTTCTCGTTTTTATTTGTGGGAAACTTTAAAGTAAATTGGGAATATCACCAAATTAATGTAAGATAGATGTTTTTGTGACAACTCTGAATATAAGTATACAAGAAACTGTGATTTTTACAAATATTCTTGTTGTAATCAGTGGGAGGGTCTTTCCAGAAACTATTTTTGAACAATACAATGTAATGTTTAATATCATTTTTTGTATGGATTGGATCTCAATTTCTCATGCTAAGAAATTTTGTAGTGTTAAAAAAATTAAGTGATTTGATTCCATTGATAACTTACCAAGAAGCTAAGAAATTGATTAGATTTTTCAATGGAAGTCACCAAGGTCATATTATTGATAATAAAGAAACTATTCAATTAGTGATATTCTAATAGTAAATCAATACATGGATATTCTTCTGGTTTATTTTTCTCGATGTTCTGTCAAATAGAGAGGTTAATTTTACAATTGACTTAGTACCTGGTGGTAGGCCTATTTCTAAACCCACATATCAAATTTTAAAAGTAGAGATTTTTTAATTTAAAAATAACTTTCTTGAGTTGATATATAATGGTTTCATCCAAACTAGAACTTCACCATGGGGTGCTTCTTTTTTGTTTATTAAAAATAAATATGGTTTAATAAGACTTTTCATTGGTTATATATCCTTGAATTACATAACTATTAAGAACAAGTATCCTTTACCTCATATCCATGATTTTTTTGATCATCTAATTGAAGCATAATATTTTTCAAAGGTTTACCTGAGGTTGGGGTACTAACAGTTCAATGCGATGTAAGCATACGTTCTGAATAATGTGTTCAGACTATATATGGGAACTACGAGTTTATAGTTATGGTGTTTTTGTTATCTAATACACATACTATATTTATGGACCTTATGAATATAATTTTTCATTAGTTCTTGGAAAATTTTGTGTGTGTTTATATTGATAACATTTTTCTGTATTATAAAATTTAAAAAGTACATGAAATACACCAAAGAATGTTTTTTAAACTTTAAAAAAACTATACTACATGGGAAGTTTTGAAAGGGTAAATTTTGGTTGAAAAAAACTTCATTCCTTGTTCAAATTGTTAATAAATATGGAATAACAATTGACCATCCTAAAAAACGTTTTTGATGAATTTAAAAGTCGGACAAATATCATAGAGATTCATAGTTTACTTGGATTAGAGGGTTACTACCAGTAGTGTGTTGAAAACTTTTCTCAATTATCTGTCCCACAAAATAAGTTGACTAAAAAAGAGTCTTTTTATCTGTAAAAAATAATGTGATGATTTTTTTTCATGAAATTTAAATAAGATGGGTGAATTATCAATTTTTTCCTTTTATAAATAGAGAAATCATTATTTACACTGATGCTTAATTAAAAAGACTTGGTTTTATTCTAATGCAGAGTGATCGTGAAATTTATTATCCTTCATGTAATTTGAAACCTCTCGAGTTACATTGTCATACACATTATTTAGAATTAGTTTTTGTTCCCTTATTTAAAAATTTAGAGGCATCACTTGTGTGGACTAAATTTTTAAATATATACTAATCAAAAAATTCTAAAGTATATATTAACTTAGAAATAATTTAACATGAGATAGAGAATATTGTAAGAACTAATCAAGAATTGTTAATGCGTGATTCGTTACCATCTAGGAAATGATAAGTGGTCGATGCTTTGAGTAAAAAAACTAATTCAACATTAATCATGCTACATTTTAGGCATGACCCTCAAGTTAATGATTTGATGAATTTTGGCCTAGAATTTTTGGATGTAGGGAAACCCTTTATTTTGTTTCATGTTTTAGTTTATTTTTATTTTTGATAAATAATTATGTATGCTCATAATATGGATCAATCATTGGAGGAAAAGGTACAATCTATTAATAATGGTAAGTTTCATAGTTTTAATGTAGATAAAAATTGTATTTTGAAATTTGGGAAAAGTTTATGTATGCCTTGATATTCCTAGTTAAAGAAGGATATGTTGAGTGAAGCTCATAGTTCTCTGTTTTCCATTCATTCAGATAGCACTAAGATGTACAGATATATTTTCTAGTATTAATGGTGGAATGGTACAAAAAGAGACATTGCTAGCATTACCATGAAGTGTTTGACTTTCTAGTAAGATAAATCAAAATTAAAACTACTTGAAGGAATGTTTTAACCTTTTACAATGACTGAGTGGACATGGTAAACTATATAAACATATTTTATGGTGGGTTTCCTGAGTAAATAATGAGGTAAACGTTTGATTTATGTTATTTATTAATTGATTAACTAAATGTGAACATTTCTTTCCAATTCAAGATACAATGAATTTAGATCAAATCTCTCAAATGTATCTAAAGGATATAGTTCCACTATATAGAGTTTCAGTCTCTATTATATCAGACTGCGATCCCATGCTCACATATAATTTTTGGAAAGGACATCAGAATCCATTGGGTACATAATTAAATTTCAGTATAGATTTTCATCCTGAATTTGATGGATACACTGAGTAGAAAGTTAAAACCATGTTTGATATGCTTCATTATTGTTCAATGGATTACTAGGGAGGTTGGGAATAACATATTTCTTTACTTGATTTATATTATAACAAGAATTTCCATTCCAGTATAGAGATAAAACAATTTGAGGGATTATATAGAAAGAATTTTTTGACACCGTATTTTTGGGATGATATAGGAGAAATGAAGTTTATGGGACCAGAGATAGTAGATAAAACAATAGTGAAAGATCAGTTGATTTAGTGAGACATGAGGACCGCTCAGATATGGTTGAAAATTATGTTGATAAATGGGGGAAAGATCATTCTTTTGAGGTGGTTGATCTTGTCTTACTCAAAGTTTCTCCAAAGAAAAGTGTAATGTGATTTTGTAAGAAGGGGAAGATGAGTCCATGTTTTAATGGACAATATATAATCATGGAGAAATTAGGATTATTTTTCTATTTAGCGGGCTTACATCCAATTTTATCTCAGGTACACAGTGTATTTTATTTTTCAATGTTAATAAAACTTGTGATGAATTTTTATCATGTTTTTAACCATAAATTAATTTAGTTGTAAGAGAACATTGTTTGTGAGAAAGATCCAATTCTGGTTCTTAACAATAGAGAGTATTTTTTGTTGAATGATTTGATTCACCATGTCAAGGTTTTATGGAAAAATCATATGGTTGAAAAGGAAACATGAGAATCTAAAAATACTATGATGGAAAGATATCCCCACTTTTTTACTAAGTGGATAAAATTGTGTGTATAGAAATTATAAATGGGGGATGGATTTAATAGCCCAGTTAGTGATAGAATAAATCATTTAATTATTTATTAATATTGATTAGATAGTTTTATTAGTCATAAATATATCAATTAATTTTTAATCAAAATGGTAATTTTTCTAATTAATCATTTTTATTATAAGGTTTTATTTAAAATAATAATTTATAAATTTTAGAATTTTAATTTCATATAATAAATATCATTTTTCAAATAATAATATAAAAAATTAATTTTAATGAAATTTTGTGATTTCTTGGAAAATATTTATTTTTCACTGAATAGTGAAAAACAAAATTTTTTTTAACAAGTCAATATTTTCTAATAAATTATGTAATTCAAGGGTCCCCATGTGTTTTAAATATAATTACATGTATCATAAGTATTATTTAGTTTTAATTAAGCCACTTAATTACTTTTTAATCTAATTTATATTATTTTTTATGTAAGTTTTTTTTGGGTTTAAAGACGGGGTTTTCTAAAAACAAATTTTAAATGGAAAATGTTTCTCCTTTTAAATTAATTAAAATACTAAAAATGGGTAATGTTTTAAATGAAATATATATATATAATATTTCATTAAATATTAATAATGTTTCATACAATTATTATTATAAGTCATATAGTTAGTGTAGAATTAACATTTTCTAAAAAAATACTCTTCCTAAAACCCCACTATCTCGCCGCATCTGCGAGATTAATATTAAATTAAATTTCTCCACATATTTAAATAGAATTTAGAAAAATGGATTCCATATATTGAATCATCATAATTTATAATGTGTAATATGGTCAACTAAATTTTATGAAAAAATTATTATTGAAAATAATTAAAATTAATTACAATGATTAAGGTAAAATTTAATTTAATTAGTGGTTAAACATAGAATATAATGTGTAAAAATGCCACATAACATTTCCCAACCACATTTTATATTCATTTTTTGTTCATGTCCCTTCTATTTTTTATATTATATCTTTATTTCGGCATGGTGACATGGAAAAAATATGGGTGGAATTCACTCTTTAAAAAAAATAAATGGTAGCCACTCACCTCACGTATAAAATTCACCACTCCCCTTATCTTCAAACCTTAAAAAGAAATTTTTTTAGACAATACCTTCCTGAATCAATACTTTAATTCATTCCTCTCATCTATGAACCATTTTTTTAGGAATAAATCAATCCAATGAACGCCTTTCGTGAAAACCAAAAGCAGATTCTCGAATATGTGGTAACGTTCATCAATGACCATTCAATTTTATTTCTTCCTCAACCCCTTCAATTCATATTATACCCTGATGATATAATAACCTAATTATGTTCCATATAATCATATTTTTTTATTTTAAACGTACATACTACAACCATGAACACTTATCATTTGGGTTATGAAATCATAATTTAAAATATAAGAAAAACGCAGAGTAGCGGTGGTTTTAATTACCTCTAAATCATGTGTTGGTATCCGATACATAGTGGTTTCTTCTATTTAGTAATAGTTTCTGATAATTGTTGTAGAATATGTATTTTGCAGCAGTTTTAACAGCTGATAAATCCCAAAAAAAAATTCCCCCACAAAACCGCCACTAAAACGAATGAAACCACTACTATATAATAGAGTGTCATATTTTATATTGGTTTTAATCATTCTGAATAAAAATATTCCATATTTATTGGAAGTTAAAACTACTACTAAATGTTGATTTACAGAAAAAAAAATCCATCTATAGATTCGACAACACCAAAACTACCCTGAAAAAAATAAATGCAAACCAAGTGTATCACTTATTATTTTCACGCAAAATCCTTATCAAAAGAACACAAAATCACACATATATATGAAATTTGGAGTGAATAAACAAGTATATTATTTTACAACCAACCACAAATCGTTTCAGCTCTATGTCACAAATAATAAATCAGCAAACCCTCTCATTTCATATTAGTCCAAGACATAAAAAAGACCAGTAATCACTACTAGATGAACTCTACTCATCAACTTATCCATCTCCTTCTCCATCTCCATCTTCATCTCTATCTCAAATTCCTCCTACTAGAACCTATAATACAATTATATTGAAAATTAAATAGTTTTTTATATTTATATTTAAACAAAAATCAAAAAAATGTTTATGTGCTAAATAATTTTGAAGTTGTTTTATTAACTACTCACCAACAATCATCGATACAATATCACCAAGGAAAGATCTGGTCATCTTATAATATAAATCAACCATTTCTCTCATTGTCCACATTCATGATATAACATTAGCAACAAAAAATTGGAAAAATTTGTATAAATAGATTTATTTTGAAAATATTACAATTTAAAACAAAATGACATTCAATTACACCATAATGTGCTAAAATTACCTTTATTTGTGAATCAATAACTACATTTTTCTAAGATACTGTCATATATCTCCAATCATCATATGTAATCATAAGGGTAACTGGATCTGTTTCCAGCTGGCCTATAATTTGGTAAAATAATCTTGCAGCATCATTCGTAGGGACCCTATAGCAGTTAAATAGGACAACTATCATTAGTCCATTCAGATTCAAGACATCTAAACTTTTCATATTTTTCTCTATAGTAGCATTGTTTCCATATTTTATGAAAAAAGTTACTAATATAAAAAACTATAATAACATTATTCATATTAAAATTTATACCTATAATAGCCACCCTCCAATATCCCCATGAAAAACAAAGAGTGGCCTGCTGCCTCACTGCTAAGGCTGCTAAATGGGGGGGTTATATGAACTGTTGATGGGACACTAATGAAGGGTGTGAGAGATAGTGTAGGGGTAAGTTGTAACACCCCAAGAATTCACAAATAAATTTAATATATAATGTATGAAACACTGAGTCTCTACAAAATGTCACTTCATTATAACCTATCCGTTAAACTTAAATTTTCCAGCTCTATGATTTGAATTTTGAAAATTTGACATACATGGTTGCGATCAGTAAGTTATTTAGAGTTAGATAGAAATAACTTAATTTTTAGTGAATATTAACCTATCATTATGAGTAGTAACCTACCCTTATGAATAGTAACTTACAATTATGAATAGTAATATGAATCTTATGAATGGTATCCATACCCTTGAATGTATAAATAAATTAGGCACCTTAAAATTAATGATAGAAATTTTACGTGTTTATATTTTTTTATTAAATAATGATTTTAATTAAATATTTAATTAATAATAATTAGAAAATTATTTTTGAAAAATGGACTTCATTTTTGGATTCTACATGTCAAAAAATGGTTAGGGTGAATTTTTGGTATTTTTTTGAAATACTTGAATTTTTTATGAATAGTAAAATACCATAATATACAAAATAAGCTAAATACAATAATTATAGAGTTATGTATGATGTTCTACTGATGTAAGCCCAATTTATTAGGATTTATGTGATAAAATTACTATTATTTTTCATTGAAGATTCACTATTCCTTGTCTTGTGGAGAAATAATAAATTAATGAATATAATATAGAGAAATTCTCTCTCCCCTCTACTATATAGACCACCCCTCACCCCCTCTTCCTCCCACACCACTCAAGATTCAATAATTTCCTACATTATTCTAAGATATCTCCCTAACCTCCTCCCCCACGTCCAAGACCTATTGGTCTCACCAAAAGGCCAAAAACAAAGGTCTTAAAGAGATTCTCAAGGAGGAGTACTCAAGAGGTGAACCTCCCTTCCTTTTTCTTTCAATTTCTTTTACAAGTTCCATTATTTTGTTCTCTATTATCACATCACCTCATCCAAATACCATGATAATTCCATTATCATACGTGTACTATATTTTCATTATTATAATGGAATATTTCATCATAATATCTTTTTTTCCTTCCATTTATACTATAAATGCAAACACCGCCTGAGATGTTTCGATTTATCACACTCAAGGAAGACGGGTTTTCAATTTGCATTAATTTCTTCAACACTGGTCATGAAACATTTTCAATGGTTGAACCATATCGTATTATATTTATTTTATCTTGTTTAATGTTCTGGAATCCTTACACTCTCATAATATGGATTAATAATACCAAAAAAAGTTTATTGTGCACAAAACCTCGAAGCCAAATCCAAGCATTTATTATTAACTCATTGAATGATTCATCCTAATGGTATACAACCAAAATCATTATAAGATCATTTATATCTCTTTTATGACACTAATATTATATGTAACAATTCTGGATGTTTAACCACATTTCAAATGAATGTCCATTCATGAATACAAGTAAACGGATCCTAAAAACCAAGGAAGAAAATGCTTCCAAAACAATAAAATTGAATCTCTTAAACCCATAAAAAAATGCCATTAATTAACCTAATAAGTATATACCATATCAATTACATGTTTATGAGGTTCTGGAATTATTAATTAATGAATCTAAATTTGATTATTCAGGTCATTAAGAACAATCAAGAACACCTTCAAGCATAAGGTAAGGGATATCTTAACTCAATTTCCATTCATGAGTTAAACATCAATGTCATTGGTTTTGTATTTTCCCAGAATATGTTTGAATTACCTATTATTGTTTTATTCAATATATCCAATTTTATTGTGGGGGTTTATTTTTTTCACACATAATTATGTCAGTGATTTGTCTTCAATCTAATGATATGTTCTTTGTAAGGGATCATATCTCTCCCTTTTGTTCAATAATCTCCCCTATGTTGTGCTCTTTTATTTTTAATACCTAATGTTTGGGTATGTTTTCTCACCTCCACCTACCCTTATGATATATAAATAATTGGATACCCCTTTACCTCTCATTAATCCCTTGCAAGAACACTCGTTACCATGCCAAAATGTTTGTAAGGGTTTTTCCTCATCTCGCTTTCAATTCTGTGGAATTTCCATTGTTCGCCTCTTCTTTTATATATGTGGTATAGGTTTACTTCCATTTGATATATATTATCATGATTCTTTTTATATTCATGGTATTATGTGATTCATTTGGTGGTTTTTAACTTTTGGTCCTACGAGTCAATTTATTACAACGAGGTAACGAGATTTGTCTCAATTTTCACTTCGTTGTGACTTGCTTAGTATTGTGCACCTACTCTTTCTTATGTAGTGTACCTACGTCCCATTTGAGACCACTTTTCAATTGAAATTATATTCCATTTAAATTTCCATATTCTCATATCACGAATATGATTATTGTCTAAGTCGTATAACATTTTACATACGGTATTTATTTTGAATGTTGTTTTGACTGAGGAAATATTAATGAATCTATATCCTCTATTTTATACAGATAATGTAAATTCATATTGATCTTGTGTTAAATATATGTATAAATAATTCTTTGGAAATACAGTTGTGTGTGGGGCCCACTACATCCACTCTATGCATCGACAGGTCTCATGAGACAAATCAGTTTGGCGGCAAACCCTTCGAGTTTGTTTCCAAAAATCAGATGGGTTTCTACCCACAGACATAAACCGTTTTAATGGTCTTATAGTATCATCTGTTAGATACATGATGTCTAATTAATAAGAATTATCTTTAGTCATTATTATTCATTACTATCTATGAGGTTTTCATTATGACAAAATTTATGGATGTAGTTTCATTCTCAGTTTATTAATGGCGTGAGTTTTTCATTTATTCACCATGCCATATTGACTATGCCAATTTGTTTATGATTCAGTTATTATTGATTCATGCTTCTCCTATTTTTAACCATTACTAAGCATTTGAGCTCACCCCTTTCATTTGTTTACCTCTAATAGGTTATGAATAGGAGATCACTTATTGAGTTCCTATGGAATCAGTTTTTAGTTTTTGTTATGTATTGTACTATGTTACCTTTCAAAATGTAATTTGAGTTACATCTATGTATCTAGTTTCTTCAAGACTACTAAACTGATCGTTCCTTTGGGATTTATTTCCTTCTAAAAATTGCAATGTAATTAGTAATGCACCAGCTCCAGTCTATAGGGGTCAGGGTGTTACATAAGTTGATGGTGTCTCAGATAATGTAGGAAGGGAGATAGTTGGATCATCATCTATAGGTATGGTCAAAGGAATATCGATTGAGGGTCGACTGGTATCAATATAATGCATTCACTTTGGAATTATTATCATTTATGGAAATAAAAGTATCTTCAGAACATATATTTCAAATAAATCAGGAAATAAAGAATTAGAAATGATAACAGACTCACTGTACTGAAAAAAAATATACATAACTATGATAATGAATGACTACACAAATGGAATTAGTGGTTGTTAAATGAATGGATGATTGTACATAAAGTCATTTTATCCTTAAATCATGTTATTTTCCTACTCCATCATTACTTCATCTACTTGATCCACCCTTGAAAGACTAATATTTTCAATATCATGATGGAAAAATTAGTTTGCTTCTTATTGCTGATGGGATTCAATGTCAGCGGTATAATCTTTCACTTAATCACCCATATCATAAAATTCTATTTGTTTTATTTGAGAAACTACACTCCTCCCATCTTTTGTGGAATCTTTCACATAATGTACCATTTTCTCTTGCAATGATAAGATATATGGATCATTTAATTCATGGTCACCAAACATGAATCAAGAGATAGAGGTTCACAGAAGTAAATTGCAAGGAATCTATTTTAACACCCTTGATTAAATTGAACTAATTCCATTTGAATAGAACCACTGAAAAATTCCCATGGTAGTTTAATTTGATAATATCAATCAACTTTCCATATTATCCCACTTTAAAAAACATAAATATACCATTATTCTATGTTTTCAAACTCTCTTCTTAGTCCACTATACAAAGTTTAAATCCATTCACATTATAAGTGTTGAACCTTTCTTCCTGTTTTAGTGGACCTCGAGTAAGAAACATCAAATCTTATGAAAACTCAACTCAAATATTAGTATTAATGATCTAAAAAATGTAATATGCATTAATAGATTTTTAAAATATATGTGTCAACCTAATATCTTTATTGATTGCAATATTTATGAACTTATGTGTCATGAAAACCATTTTATAAGATCTCTATTAATAGCTTTTGTTATATCTTTCTCATTTCCTATCAACCTATCATTCGTATATTTTTTTGTATCATCAACTCTTTAATAAAAGGATCTGAAACTTCACTATCAAAAATTCATATCTATGTGTCTGTGATATTTCCATTTCTATCAGTTTAACATTTGAGCTCCTCCCAACTGATCATCCAATAGAAGGAAAGATTTTTTATTTCCTATTTAGTTGATATTGAATCGTTATGTCATTAACACATAAAACTTGATTGAATATTCTCTCAATACCATCAATGTATCTAAAACAAAAGGTTATACACCCTACTTCCAAATAGCCCTCATAAATAGAGCCTCATTTTGAGATTTATTTTTCACATATGATTTCTAATACTTAAGATATATGTGAAATAAAAAAACCAAAAAATATATATATTTAATGAAGTGATAATAATTTTTTAATTAAATGAAAACCATATGAATAAAGTACCTATCACTTGGATACATCTATCAATAATGTATGGGGCCTCTTAATTTAGATTCCTCATCCAAATGCATTGTTAAATGCATCATGATAGTAAAAAAATGAGGAAATATCATCTCCATTGCCCAAATTATCAATAAAATTATATACTAATGGTTTTCAATCTCAAATGGTTTTAGATTTTTCTCACATAGGTGTATGAAGAATGTGGAATATTGGAGTACAATGGTAATAACCTTTTCTGGTAAAAATGTACACAATTCAATTGTAGTAACTGTTATAACAAAATATGTGAATCATGACTTTTCAATCCATGTAACCTATGATTCTTTATGTAAACAACCCATAATATGTTACTTGAATACCCATAAAATACCTTCATATGTTTTAAAATTCAATGGAATGTATCATTATCCTTATTTTTCATTGCAAAAATTTCTAGATCATACTTTCCATTCAAATCTGTCCATAGATCAAACTTTATGTTAATTTTTTGTAAGTTATTTCGAGCATTGAGATGATCCTTCAGATTTCAATGCTCATTAAGTAATGTGAAGATCAAATTTTCACAAAAATTCTTCTCAATATGCATCACATTACTATTATTCCACAACAAATTAAATTCTCAATATGAATGTTTTAATAATATAGTCTTTTCTTCCATTGTTGTGTTTTGATTTCTCTTGATGATGGACTTCAAAATCATTTCCCACAATCATTCAAATGATGCACCTTCGCAAATTCTATTTCAACATTTAAAAGTTGTGGAAATAGTTTTTAACCTTTTAGAAACTTTGGAGGTTTTCTATGATCAATAAAACCAATTTTGATATGTTTAACCCAAATCAACGAGATGCAGCATGAAATATTAAATGGCACAAGAACCACCATTTACTAATGTGAGGTAGTTGTTTTGGATTGAAATAAAAGATAGAAATAGGAAAAACCAAGCCTGTTTAATTGTTCAAACCAGCTAAATTCCCAAGTCCAAGGATGTCACTTATGGTTCATATTAGAGTATCTTTCATTTTGATTATTTTTGTAGAATATGCATTATGTGTCTCAACACCATTGCTTCATAAATCCTATAATTCTTTAATTAAGGGATGAAAGTATACATCAAAATCATTTCCAGTCATCTATTTTCCATGAATAATCATCTAAATGATAAAATACATTTGATTCATACACATCCGTGGAGGTAGATTGTGAGGGATCAAATAAACTATACAGATTCTTTAACTAGTGCTCAAAGTCCCAAATGGGTTGAAATCATCAGTAACCAATCCCAATAAAACATTCCTAGGATCAGATGAAAAATATGGATGTAATGAATCAAATGTCTTCTATAATTTTGATCTCTTGGATGTCTTATAAACTCATCATTGTTATTATCTACAGAATGTAACTTCATGTGTTCGGTGTTATTTTATAACATGAATAATCATGAAATAAAGGATTTAAAGTAAAGTAATGAAAATCCATTTCTTGTGTGGTTCTTTTCTTCTTATTCATGATATTTTGTTGATTCAAACTTCCAACATCACCCATTATCTTCCATCTAGAAGAAGAACAATTTTTGCAATCATTTCTTCTTGAATCCTCTCCCCAATAAAGAATACAATCATTTAGACACGCATGTATTTTTGTATAATTTAGACCAATATTATTAATAACTTTTTCATATCATTAAAACACTCATGGATATTTTCTTTAGGAAATCCATCATGAAAAAATTCCAATATCATGGATATATCTTTATTTGTAATTCCACATAGCTATTTGATATGGAACGACTTCAGTAGAAAAGAATTTTTGTAATATTTCAAACATCCACTATAAAACTCATGATTTCCATCGCCAACTAAACCATGAAACATATTTGTCTTCTAGGTGGAGTTTTATCTTACATTAGTCTCTATATAATCAATAGGATGAACTAATGATATTTTACAATCTTGATCTGGTTGTCCTATAGCCTCAAAAACACCGCTTGTGACATTATCATTTGTAGCACCCTCAATTGGTTGTTATGATATGTTTTGATGTTGATATTATTTTCTTACAATGTTGAATGCATTGTTTATAAGTTTTTTCATTTCATTTTCCATTGTCGCTGAATTGGGGAGCTCATTTTTTTGATTGACATCAGTGCTCAAACTTTCTATAATGTTCGATTCTTCGTGCCACATCCAATACAAATATTGAACAGGGAATTGCTTCAATATCGAGTGCTCATAAAATTCATCTCTCATCAACCATCTTCTAAATTTACCTTTAGGAAATAGATATATTATTCTCCCATCATTATATTGATTTGAAATTTAAAATATAAAACTCTTTCAAACCCTTTAAATATTGAGGTGTGTTCCTCGGTAATGTGATCAAGATTTTATCCCTATCACAATGTGCTACACTTTATTAAAATAACTAAAAATCATTAGTATAACTTAGTAGGAAAATATGTAAAGACCCAAATTTTCCATATAATTTTTTTTAATTAGTTGGGATTATTACGAGACCATGAAATCTGACAGCATGTGATTCCAAGGCTCGGACTTCCCGAAATGATCCGTTGAAAAGGTGTTAAGCCTAAAATTGCACGTGTAAGTAGTTTTCCTAAAAAAGTGGAATAACTCTTAAACAGATCACCATATCAGAAATCTGAGGGCACTGTTAAGTTTAGGACGGTGAGTTTACCCTAGGTGAGACTTAAGTTTAGTTGATGCATGTCTCTAGTTAGAAAACCCAAAAATGGCATAACCGTAAATAAAAGAATTAAATAAAATTATTTTATTTTTCAAATGCTTATAATTCACAAACATTGGATCGGATTAAAAATATGATACCACCGCTGAACTCGTGAGGACATGCTATTCATAGGCAGATCCTAACTTCGGCTGGCGCGGGCCAATAGTGGAAGTCAGTTTTTGGCCGCAAATAAAATAATTAAGTAATAATTATTTTATTGTTAGGTTCTATAACTCCTAAATGGTATCTCAGATTTGAAATCTGAGAGTATCATTGAGCTTGTAAGGGAATTTTTCCCTAAGGTAGAGTATAACCTCAACTGACGCAGGTCGAGGGTGACTTTTAATAATTTTTTATCTTTTTTTATTGTATGTTCTATAAACATGCTGGTGGTAATTTCTATCTTTTGAACCGTTTCTCGGAATTGAAATCTGAAGTCACTATTGAACTCGCAGTGCCAGGATTTTCTTATGAGAGGCTTCACTTCGATAATAGTAGGTTGGGTGAAAAAGTTAGTTTTTTCAACTTTTATGAATTAATAAAATAAAAAAATTGTTACTTTATTTTACCCTACCACCTCTTGAGCAGTGATGGAGCAGACCATAGAGGTAGTCAGACATCTAATATGGGATATTAAATGTTTGGTTACACTTTGGTTTCGTAACCACCCCTAGTGCAATTAATGTGGAGCATTAATTACGTCAATTAATGAACCTCATTAATTTCTCGGTGTGCTACTCACCCTTTCCCCCTCTATTTAAATGGGGTTTGGGGTAGAGTTTTTTGCACGGCTTCATCAAGCGAGGAACCTCTGGAAAAGTAACGCGACACCTTCCACTGACAGAGATGGAAGCTTGAGTGGCAACGAACCTGGATCGAAGAATGCTAGTGGCTCTATAAAATGTGGAATCTTCTTCAACAACTACTATGTCTCCATAAAATCTCAAGGAAGGGGTTTTCTTTTAATTCAAAAAATTCCAATGTTTCTTCTCCTCATTCTTGAATTTTCAGGTGGTCATTGTGGGGGATTTGAATGGGGTTTATCATTATTTTAATTTGATGTATAAATTACCTCCACTTGTTTTAATGATAACGCGGAGGGCGTGGGCCAAACGAACAAGGCTCAGACCCTCCTTCACTAGTTTTTCATTGCATTCTTCAGAGGTGGGTTGTTCCAACATGATTGAACCTTGAAACGAAGAGGCGTGCAATGACGGTGGTATCCCGAGAGGACCATAGGCACGTTCAAAAGGAAGAACGGACCACATGAGCTCAGTCGATGGCCCACAGAAGAAGCTTTGGTGCAGCACCAGCGCGGCGGCACCAGCGACCGGTGCCGGCAGACGAGGGCGGTGGCCGGCAACCGCTGGTCGCAGTGGAAGAGCGGTGTTGGGGTGCAAGAGTGGTGTCGCTCGTGCACTGCACTAAAGGAAGTTGCAGCTCAATGTCATGGATATGCATGGGACTCGCTCCCTATGGATCCTGTGGGTGATGAGGTAGTGCCGCCTGGCACCACCAATAAAGGAGACCAACGGCTCCTTTGAGCTGTTCGAGAGCAACGGACCATGCGACCCTGCGTGGGTCGCGCCAGCTGGCAGGATGAAACTGTCGCAGCCCAGCCCTACCAAGACAGATCGGGTCGGTCTGCAGATCATCCTAACCAGGTCGGGTCGACCCGAATAGGGTCAGGTCGTCCCATGTTGGGTCGGGTCGGACCGGATCCGGACCCCTCTTAGGCCCAGATACGCTTAAAAGGTCGTATCTTTCGAACCAGACATTCGTTTCATGAACCATCTTTGGTGTTGGAATCCTTGGAGTAAGACGGTCCTTTTGCGATACTCCACGTGACTTTTGGAGAATGATAGAGTTTCTCTAGGTTAAATCATACTCAAATCCAACTGGGCCCTCAACACTAAAATGCCTATAGCTTACAGATCGGGTGTCTCATTGACGCTCTGTCTATTGCATTGGAACCCTTATGACACGAAAAATCACTAGGTAATTTACTTGTGTAACTTCATGGAAATTGACGTATGGCTGATAAATAGAGGAGAAAACTAGGGTTTCTCTTACATTGAGAGTTTAGATGGCTACTCCCTTAAATACTCAAGGTGTTGGTATTCCTTACTCCTCTTCTTCGATAGTGATGGGACTCCCCACATAATGAGTGCGGGTTCATTTCCCTCTGATTGGTTTTTCTATATTTGGAGTCGGTACTTCCCTATTGGACTAGGGCATGGGTCCTCCATACAAAACTCACATACAGTCAGGTACTCCCCTATCTAGTAGGGTGTGCGTCCTCTATGTTAGGAGTAGGTACTCTTTTGTCAGCCCAGGGTGCGGGTCCTCCTTATGTAGTGCTACAAAAGATTTGGTACCCCCATATCGTGCTAGGGTGCAGGTCCTCTATCCTAGGGTCGGTACTCCCCTGACGTACTAGGGTGTGGGTCCCCCATAGAGAACAAACTACCAGAGTTGTTCTCTACTACCGGGTAGGAGGCGGGTCCTCACATATAGATTTGGTACTCCCCTGATGTGTCAGGGTGCGAGCCCTCTAGCCTGGGGTCGGTACTCCTCTGACATACTAGGGCGTAGGTCCCCCACAATAAACAAAATACCATAGTTTTACTCCCCTACCGGGTAGGGTGTGGTTCCTCACATATGGAGTAGTAATCCCCCGTCTCCGAGTAGCGATGTGGATCAGGTCCTTCAGGGGAGTTGGACCTCCCTCTACAATAGGACATAATATTAATTAGTGGGCCTCTTTACTTGTTATCCCTTGGTCTTTCCTCATGTGCAATACTGTGACTGTGAGACCTCTAGTGTCGAGCACTAGAGCCAGTTATTGTTGTAAGTTACCGATGGAGCACATCCTTTCGGACATTCCATTAGGAATGGTTTAGTTGTACCTTATGGATTAAATCTCTCAGATGGGTTCCATTAGCGATGGCCAGTTCATGGAGCATGTACTCCGGATCCTTGAGATACACTTTGAGCCTTCTTTGGAAATCCTGGAAATGGCTTGAGGTTGGGGCCTTTTTTTCATTGTGGATGATACGAGTATATCTTGTTTGAGTTGTATCTTTTTCTTTGTTCATTGTTATTGAGATCATGATTTTTAGTTTTCCTTTGTGGAATTATGAGAGACATTTAGAGGTCTTGGGGTCCCTGCTGGGTATTGTTATAATCACTTCTGCACGAGCTTCTCCTGCACCTTGTTGTGTCTTGTGCAGACAATGGGCAGCCTTGACTGTTAATCAGGGTGCTTGAACCTGATGGTGTATGTTAGTGATGGTTGATGTAGAGAGCTATGGAGAAGAGATATACCTACCCTTCAGGTAGGAACCCCGGTAGATGATCATAGGAGTTGTTTATGATTTTATGTTTTAGTTGTATCTTTTAGTTGGGCTTGTATTACGGCCACTTACTTTCAGTACACACTTGTTCTATTTCAGTTATGCTTCGTGGTTGCATCTTGTTGCATTATTGGCTATGTGTTTTTACATTTTTAAAGGAAATGCCTTCCTGTTTTGGGTATATGACTTTCCGGTGCTAGTTACCAACCCCTAGCCTATGGAAGGTGGGCTTGGGGTAGTCATAGCTTGGGCCCCGGGGGATGGGTTGTGACAAAAGAGATAAATGGTATTGAAAAATAACACAACTCAAGTAGTTATAAAAAGAGTTATAAAAGTACTCAAATTTCAAAGTAAAAAAACGAAATTAGTCCTGGATAGTATTACTAGTGGGGATATAAGAGATTCTAAATATGTATGTCACATTATATGTTTCCTTTTTTATTGATGGTATATCTCAAAAAAATAGAGTGGTTTTAAAATTACCTAACATATGTGACATAAAACAAGACTGATAATGTTATATATGTGACATAAAAACAAGCTGATAATGTTTCTTATACAATCATTATTTCTATGTGTGGTCTTGAAGATATCCTCAATACACTCAAGAATCCCTTCTAATTTATAGGTTTCTATTTCACTATGGAATACGGGAAGATTATTCATAGTAAACTTCAAGAAATGATCGACCATCCATTCATGGTTCCAAAAACCAAAATGATCTAATTTTTGATTGGTGGGAATTAAATTGTCCACCGAAGAAGGTTCCCTGAGTATATTTTCCTATAGTACTTTTCTTGACACTTCATCACATAGATTTAGAAGATTAATTATATAATAAATATTCTAATTAAAATTAGATAATATGTGATAAAATTATTATAAAATTAATCATTCACAACACTAACATCAAGAATCCATACCAAATACTTTGGATGGAAAATTTTTTAATGAAATATTGGATTATACAGATGAAGTAAATAACCATATAATGAGGGTCATGTCCATCCAGGTAAACATGAAATCAATTTCATTAAAATAACCACATATAGTATGTATATATAATTGTAAAAATCCCTATCCATTCATGTTAACATAATTTTATACACCAAAATGTGCTTGTTAGGAACCATCCCACACTTACTACCTGAATTCCAATGGTATAAACTCATGTATTACAAAGATCCTACACCAAACCTAGAAAATGAATTATCATTTTAAACTTGGTAATCCATCTATTAACAGTTTTTAATAAACTAAGTCTACAAAATGATAAATTTAACCCAAGAAGGTCCAACACATTGTGATTTACAAAAAAACATCGAATAATGTATCATGAATAACTAAAAGGAGATAAATGAGAAGAGTAAAATACCAAATTAAAAGATTATATATAATTGATACATACAACATCAATCCCAAAGTAATAAATCTGGATGAAAAACAATATAATCTATAAGTCTAATCTACAAGAGTGCATATATAAGAAAACAACCCCACTATGAAGGTAACAAAAGCCAAGAGAATTTGGTGGACTACATGATTCCCTTCCATGTACTATATTCCTACAAAAAACAACTTCAGTCTCCATATGTAAAAAGTAGAATTTGATCCAAAATAATAATAGGATTTCATTGTTGAATCTATAAAGATCCAAATAAACTAAAAATAGTAGTTCTCAATTTCATAAAAAATCAATTTAAAAAATAATTTCCAAAAGTGGAACAATTTTATAAAGAATCATTTGGTTTTCATAATAGTTTTTTATATTCCCATGACATAGTAATTTGACATATACAGTTAAGAATTTGTATGAAAATAATTAAACTTGAGGGGTAAAAGGGGGCCGGAAAGAGGGGGTGTGAAGGGGACGATGATGGAGTGGGCAACCGGAAGTGAGGGGGGGGAAGGGGGCCGGTGTGAGGGGGAGTGAAGCAGGCGATGAAGGAGTAGGAAGCCAGCGGTGAGGGGGGAAGGGGGATAGTTCAAGGGGGAATGGATTTTTTAGTTCCAGGGGAAAAGGGATGACGGGACTTGAGTTCATGGTGTGGGGTTGATGGGGATGAAGAGGAAGCCAATAATGATGGGGAGTAGGGCAGGGAGAATGGTGATGGCGGGAGGGTCCTAGGGTTTCATGGGGTCAGGGATGAGGGGGAGGGGTATCGGGTTCGGGGTGGGGTGGAGGAAAAGGTGTCACGGGTTAAAAAAAGGGGGTTTTCAGTAGTTTTTAAAAATCCAATGCTAATAATCTCAGCTAATTAATTATTTTGTTGTAGTTTCATGTGTGTGTGAAAGACTACCACCTCACAAAACGATATCATTTGTTTTCCATTACCACCTCTCATAATTGTGTATAATGATGGAAATAAATTCTATATATGACATTTATGACATAATTATACCT
The DNA here is from genome assembly GCA_963277665.1 of Viscum album. Lineage (NCBI taxonomy): Eukaryota > Viridiplantae > Streptophyta > Magnoliopsida > Santalales > Viscaceae > Viscum > Viscum album. The sequence continues at coordinate 280,975,500 of OY728153.1, read as the reverse complement.
ATTTAGTAATTATATCATATATATAATTTTTTATATTCCATTCTATAAGGAATAAAATAATGTCTCTTGTGTGTATAATGGAATACCACCTCATGATGTGATGAGATTTTTTCACTTAACCTGTTACATGGAAGGTAATAAGGGAAAATATAATTAATATAAGTAATATAACTGTAATATTTATTATATTAATAAAATATTTATCATTATAGAAGTGTAATATATCTTTTTATTTCTTACCTATTCACTCATGTAAAAAGTGATAACGTAGTTCATGGACATGTGTACTACCGACTCCCCCAAGTGATGTGATTCCATTTTTTAGAACGACATCACTGGAATGAAATATATATATAAACATATGATTAAATAATATGGTAATTATGATATAATTATCATTAATGGAAGATAAAATGTTATTTACCATCATTCCATAATGTTCTTTGAAAAATGAAAATGTTACTCATGCATATGTATGACCTATTATCTCCATGATTGTAACATTAGTTCATTTTCATAATAATATTTGATGATTGGTTATAAAAGTATAATGTTTTTGTAAATATGATAATTTTTTAATTATTATTATTATTTATATGTTTAAATAATGACCCCATTGACCATTGTCAGCATACCAAATCCATTTTTGACATATAAGTTGAATATGGTCCAAACATCCGACAAAAAATTAATTGATTAAATTATTTTATAAAACCTGATAATAAGTGAAATAAAACTAATAATAATCATGAAAAATGTTCTAAATAAAGAGAAAAATTACATAATTTTATAATTCCTTGATATAAAGACACATGTGGCCAAGGAGACTCAAGGTAAGGGACTTTATCTCAATTTCCTTTCATTGATGCATATCTTGATGGTATTTACCTTTATTATATTATAAGGTGTATATACATCCCATACGAAATTTTATATCATTAATTTATATATTATAATGTTATTTAGTGTTTTTTAATGTTATTCACTCATATATCTTATGATTTAGATATTTCTAAAGGGATAAGTAACTTTTATTCAAAATAAATCTTCTTTTAATGTTTTTCTTCAAATTGTATTTATCTTCTATGTCCATGTTTTAAAACGGTATTTTAAAAATATTTTATATAGAAATAAAATATTTATAAATTTAATTTTCTACATCATTTACATGATTTAAAATGTATCGAAAAGGAATATTTTTACATGTTTTAAACGAAATGTTTTGAAAAATGAAAAATGAAAGGTTCTATTTTTAAAGTATAGTGACAACTACCATTCTCGTCACCATGAATATTTTTTTTGAGATTCCATTTCAATATTTCATGTTTTTTAAATTAAAAAAATTGTTTCCCTTTTATTTTGTATTTTGGTATTGATATTTTTTCCCAAAAGAAAAGTTGATTTCTTATTGAAACTGAACTATTGAAAGAAATTTGTATTTTATTATCTGATATTTATTTGCATATGAGTTTAAAAGAGTTTATCAACTAATAAAATGTTGTATAAATGTTATGGTTCTCATAAATTATATACGATGGGTATTCCCAGATTCTGTTGGGTGAGATTATTATATCTTAAATGATGTGTATAGCCAGATGATGCTCCAAATAATTGAGTAATGACTATATTCTCTGGAGAATTAGGTTAGAATTTTTTCACAAGGTTAGTCTAATTTGTAAGGGTTCTGTAAGGGTTCTCTAAGATGATATCAAAAGTTAGGTATATAAATTTACTATTCTTGCTAATGAGTTTTCATGGAAATCATTTTTTCTTGACAAGATAAAATTAATGGTCTTTTTTAAGGAATGGAATTTCAAGTTGTTGGTAGAATGTTATCTTTTCAGTAATGGGTTTTTCATGGGTTTTCATGGATTTCACTAAAAAAATGGTTTTCGATTTTTATATCTAATACAGAGCTTATTGTTATCATCCCACATTTTGAATATGTTTTTTCCTAGATTTAATTACAAGAAAAGAAATATATAAGGTCATTTTTAAATTCATAAAGAGTTTTTAGGAAGAATGGTCACTTTTTGTTTTAAAAGTTTAATATTTTGAGAAATATATATACTAATTAGAAGTGACAAATTTTATTTTATGGTTTTTTATATATTAGTTAAGACCACATTCTATAAAACTTTAAACTTAAAATGATCTTCAAATGTAAGAGAATAAATTTCTGACTTAAAACTGAAGATTATGTGATGTTTAAAGACATATTCTTACATTGATAATCCTTTGGTACATTTTGGCTTTACTAAAATCCAATCATTATAGAATTTTACTTCCATAGAAAATAAACTACACTGAAAAGAGGGTAAGATTTCATCAACTTTGTCGATCATTTTCCTCTTCTCTTACAAATTTTCTATATTCCTTTAAAACCTAAATATTATAAGATTAATTGATTAATATGTTAAAATTATATTTTTTATGTTAAACTAATGTAATTATTATATTTTTTGGTTATTTATATGTCAATACTTATCTTTTTCCTATTTTGACAATTTCATGTCAATGATCGATTAACCATGTGTAAGGGAATTTCTAACTATCTAATTTTTACAACCATTATGGATTATTATAATAAATTATTTATAATATATAAATTTATAAATATTTTTATTTCTATGATTTTTAAGTAAATATTAATAATGTATAAATATAAATAAGTCAAGAAAATTAAATCGAAGCAAGGTGGAATATTTTATGGAAAATATGATATCAAAATGCGTCACCTTTAAGGATGGGAATTAAAAAATAATAATCATATTATTATTATTGATAAATTTTGAAAGATGAAATTAATTAAATTCTAGTTCTTTTTTTAGAAAACATATTTTTATTATACAGATGTTGTAAAAGCAACAAAATAAATTTTAATTTATTGTAAATGGATTCTCAAACAGAACTCTCTCTTATTTATGAAATCTCCTCTTTAACATTATTTTCTCTATAAATGTTATACTAAATTCCTTAAAATAACCTTCCATTATTCTTCCCCTTTTCTATCTTGGTATATATGTTATTTTACATTGTTAATATGTATTCTAATCCAAATAGAAATATTTTTTGAAAATGAATTTATTTTCCAAAACATGACATTGATTCTAATTGAATTGTTCCTTCCCCATTAAATAATGAAGATATTTTTATTTGGAGATATAATTTCCCTTATTCGTATAGCAACCATATTCTTTACTCATGAATTTATTTTTTATTAAGAATTTATGAAACCTATTCCTTTCCATGGGTTTATTTGATGACTATGATTTTTATGTGTTCCCATTGCATTTGTCACGCATGATTATGAGCATTTTATGATATGAAAGGTGGGAACAAACTTATAAAGTCATATAATTAATTTAGAAATGTTGTTTATCTCATGAAAATATGTGTATTATTAATTAACATTAATGTTTATTTGTTAACAGTTATGATGTTATGATTTATGCACAATTGCAATGTGTGAACATTATGCAGGCTTTTTCCACAAGTATGTGTGATATTTGATCACTATGTTATTTTATTTTATAATTTTTTATATTCCAAATTCCATTCCTTTATCAAATTTTTTCCTCATGATTATGGTGATGATCTTATTCTTATGATGTGATATTGATGATTTTTTTCACCAATGTACCGTTGATTCATATCTCTTATTCTTTCTTTAATATTGTTCCTCTTACAAGGATTTTAGTTCACCCATTTTTTTGATGTATATCCTTAGTTTAATACATGTATGAAGAATAAAACAAGATATTTTACTAGGATTAAGAATAGGGATTTAAATAATTTCTATGTTTTATTATGTACATGGGATGTATGAGCCTAAATTTCAAAAGAGACTATAACTTTTGATCTTATAATGAAATACTATTATGTTATTCATCTTAAAAATTACATAATATTCATGAAAGAAATTTTTTACAAAATATTTTTTATCAGAACATGGATTAGTTCATTTGGAAATTAATAGATGAAAATGTTATTGAATAACCTAGGGATAAGTTTTAGTTTTAAGAGAAACATACATAAGTTTTGGTAAACGGTATGATCATGTGGTTTTCAAGTAATTAAATCACTCTCTGGATACTACAAGTGAATATGGATCTATCAGAGACATTCCAAGGGGAAATGAACCCAAAAGGTTTGATTTTTTGTTAAATTTCTCATCCCCTAGTGCATGATAAATATGACTTATTGGACACTAGGTTTGACACACCCAAGAGATAGGATTCCATTAATCACAGACTCTATAAACAAATTATGAAAGACATATGTGTAATGTAATTCTTTGTTTTTGAATTTATAATAGTATTAATGTACATGATCCTAAAAGTTATATTTGAGAAAATTTCTAAACATTGGGATCCTATAATATATGATATTATAATTGATTTTCCCAATAAAATAAATTTTTTATTCATTCTTTATTGACTTATAATTTGTTCATAATAATTATATTTTATGAAATGGTGGGAACTAGGAGAAAATATACCAACAACTTATATGAGGGACTATGAAATTGTTTTCTAAACTCTATTCCCATTGTAATAATAGGTGGATTTCAAAACAACATGATGATGATAAACAAGTTGTCTCCGTCTACTAATAGTAACTTGGATCATATAGAACGTCCTCCTTAACCTAGGATGGAACAACTAGCTATCAAGTATTTTATCCAGAAATGACCACTGGCAATTAGTGTACCATCTAATCCACATTTCATAAAATAGTTAATTAACTGAAATGAAAATATATTACAAATGTTTCACTATTCTAAGATGGATAAAGTTGTTTGGATATCTATCATTTTGTTAGAGTGACCCATCAATTGTGGGATTTGATAAAAAATAAAGTTGAAATATGAAATAGGAGAAATGGAGTTGAAAAACATTTAGAATAAATTATTTAAAAATTATTTCTCTTAAAGACATCAAACAAGTAAATAGGGAGAATTATTAGAGCTTAGGAAAGATTATGTTGAATCTATAATGACTTATGATGAAAATTTCACAAGACTTGAAATATATGCCTTGATTTTTTTATCAATAATAAAACAAAAATTGATAGTTTATTTAATGTTTTAAACCCATAATTCTAAAATTATCTAGCTACCCAATACTTTTGAAGTTATAATAAAATTGTTTGATTTGATATTAAATTTGAAATAGAGGTTGGAGAATGGAACCATGGACATGAATATAAGAAGAGAAGAATGGATTTTCAAGATTGTGGGTCAAATAAAAAATGAGGAAAGAAGATATAACCATGAAAATGTAGAATATATTGGAATAAGCTTCATGGTAATTTCTTATGGATTAGTAAATGATTCATTTGTGGGAGATAAGGCCACTAAATTCATGAATTTCTAAGATAAATGAATAATGTGTCAAACAAGATGTGGGAAAGAAAGGAAAATCTTAATTCCTCTCCCATGGATCAATGCTACAACATTAAGGAGAAATGGAACTATAAATTCCATTATACAAAACCATTTTACTTTGAGAGTAATCAAAATCTGCAATCAAAAAAGATGAAGGAATAATGGAAAGCTCATTCCATCACCACTGCTAAGGTGTAACATGAAAATGAATTTGTACAAGTTATGCTTCCAATTCACCCAATAATAGAAAATTCATTATTTGAATCTAGTCATATGAATTCATTTATATCATTCATGTTTTCTTGAAATATTAAATCATATCCCTTATACCTTGATATTGAGATATCTATAAAAACATATAGTGTTGTAATCATCACAACCCAATTCTTGGATTGTTCTCTTATTATTGTCCATGTGAAGATTATCCCAGTGAATCTAACAATACTCCTCATTCATGGAGTTTGACACTATAATAGGAATCTATTTTCAACAATTATATAGATCCCATGTCAACTTCTAGGAAAATTAAATCTCTTTATATATTTTATTTCATCCCATGATACAGTATAAATATATGGAATATCATGAATCTCCTTTAGAAAATCCCTCAATGTTTTGCGTATTGATACCTAGTAAAGAATAATATATTGCCTAAATTATTATGTAAAATTAATCCATCAATCTTGATAAAATTATAATAAAATAGTGTATACTGATATATTTCCTGAAGAGTTTTATGGACTTTCCATAGATCATATGTTAGATTTTTTACTAGATCTTATTCTTGGATCCACTCATTTATCCAAATTCTCATAGAGGATGGCCCAGATAGAAATATAATAGTTAACGGATAGTTATATGAATATTTTGGTAAAGTTTTCATGAACATTGGTGCATTTTCTTGTTGTTTTCCTAGAGATCTTTATTAATAAAAATGATCTATCAATGTTGAAAATTGTCAATTATCGAGAGCTCAATAAGATCCCCATAAAGAACAATTTTCTTTATCCATGGATTGATGAATTATATAATCAACTATGAAGATATTGATACTTTTCAAAGGTGGATATTCATTATGGATATCATTAACTGAAGGTGAAGAAGGAATACGTTTAAAATATATCATTCTGTATAAGATACAGACACTATGAGTTCATAGTGATTGCATTTGTCATGTTAATTCTCTTTAAACCTTCATGATTTTTGTGAATACCGTATTTCGATACTACCTTGGAATTTTTTTGGTAGTATATATTGATGATATTCTCATTTACTCCATGAGTAAGGAGGAATATGAATATCATTTAATAATTGTATTGGGGACATTAATAATGTATAAAATGCATGTAAATTATAATTAGTGTGGATTTTTTATGTATTAATTCACATTCATGGGACATTTGATCGCATATGAGGGAATTTATATAGATTCTTCAAAGATGAATGTAATTGAAGAGTGTCTAAGACCCTCAAGTAACACGTAAATCTATAGTTTTATTTTTAAAGATAGGTACTAATAATGGTTTTTAAGACATTTATTAGGATTGTATATGAAATTAACTAAGTTAACTTATAAAGGGTAAAATTATTCCTAGAAGGATAAATATGAAGAAATATTTACGGAGCTCAAGAAGATGATAATTACTGATAATTTACTCACACTTCCATAAATTAGTTAAGTTTTTGTGATATAAAATTATGTTTCAATGAAATTTTTGGACTATGTACTCATGCATAATGATAATTTTATATCCTATACCTCATGAAAATTGAAGATCCATCATCAAAACCACTTGACACCTGATCTTGATTTAGTTTCAATGGCTTTAATGTGAGTATTTGGTAGAACTACATCTATGTTGAGAAGTGTGGCATATATAGATTTAGAAAAAGCCTAAATTATATATTAATGTGAAAAGAGATCAATATGAATTAATAAATATGGTAAGTGTTGATCTAGGACTATGGTTTATCTATTCAATTCTATCATGGAAAATATTATAAGGTAGTTGATTTTGTTAGTGGAAAAGAACCTCCTTCAATATATATGATGTTTATTAAGGATGACCCTATATTTATTGATATAAAAAGAATAGATCTGGAAATAATAATTTCATGTAACATATCCTACCTTCTAAAATTTTTTCCAACCATCTATCCAAGATATTATCATGGAGTCCTAAAGTGATGATTTGGATATTTAAAAAAAGGTGGAATCGGTAAAGGATAGGATTCCTTATGAATTCCACATATATGAAGAGTGTTTAATTCTGTTTGGAACTAAAATAGTTGTGCCTTAATCACCTAAGATACTGAATTATTGATTGGATAATACTCATACATCATCATTATATATCCTTCCTAGATTTACCATGATATATCATGACCTCCAAGAGAACTTCTTATGGAAAAAATGAAGAAGAAGAACATTGATCACACATTAAAGATCTTGGTATGTCATCATGTTAAATAAGAGTGATAGATGTCCTAGTGGTTGATGCAATCATCTACCATACCCATATGTAAGTGAGAGAACATCACCATTTATTTTCTCATAGGTCTCCTTAATATATCTAAATAAAGAAATGTGATATGGTTTGTGGTGGATCGACTCACCAAGATTGCCCAATTCATCACCATTTGGAAAGATTTCTCTCTGATAAAAAATTCCATGAAATATATAACATGAGTTATAGGTCTATATGTTACACCACTTTTGATAATTTATGATCGTGAACCAAGTTTCGCCTAAAAATTTTATAGAAAAAAATAACATTATATAAATAATTAATTTGAATTCATTATGGACTACGACCCCAAAATTAATGGCCACTCTAAAATCACCATTCATGACCGTAATGATAATGTGGGATCTTTCTTAATGGAATTTAAAGGATTATGGTATCAATGTCTCCCATTATTTGAGTTATCATACAAAAATAACTTCAACTTGAATATTCAATTGGCCCCATATCAAGATATTGAATTTAAGTGATGTATAACTCCTTATATGTTGGGATAAAGTTATTCAAAGGATGTTTCTTGGACCAAATCTTATGATAGAGATGGCAAAGAATGTCAATCCATAAAATAGCATATAATGGTCAGATTTGGTAAGAAAATATATACTGAAAACCATTTAAGGGACATGTATTTTGAATTTTGAGACAAATTTTCATTCAAGTATCACCATGGAAGAGATTCATGTGGTTTAGAAATAAGGGAAATGGCATCCCTTGGTATATTATCCCCTTGGATATCCTTTATCTCATAGTAGGTGTGGCCTATAGGATATCATTTCTACCAAACATAGACCATGTTCATGATATATTAAAATTATATCTCCTAAAGAATAAAATACTTCATCACTCACATTTACTAAATTTGGAGGTGGTATAAATAGAGAATAACCTCTCTTATTTGGAATATCCTATGAATATATTGGATTACATAGAAAAGTTCTTTCCAATAAGATATCTCACCTTCTCTAAATGATGTATCAGAACCATAATTATGAAGATGAGATATGGAAAATATAGTAAATTATGAAATATAATTACACTTGTTTATTCTCAAATGATAATATGAATTGAAGTCTCATGGATACAATATCTAAATGGGGGAGATTATAATGTCCCGAAAATTTTAAATTATATTTGATTCCTAAATAAATGTGTGTTACATTATATTGTATATTATTATATAGATATATAACATAGAGAAATGAATAACACATTATTTTATTAATTAATATCATTACACAATTCAATACTTGAACCCACTAAAATTTTAAATATTACAATGTGAGAATAAAATAGATAAAAAGTATAATTGAAAAATTTAGATCATCCCGATCTTCGAGAACCATCCTCCTAGGTAAAACACAATGGAATAAAACAAGATATTAGTAAACTAATAAAAAATCTAGAAAATGAAAATATATAACCTTGTGAGGAATGTAATGAATGAAGTATGAAGGAATGAAGAGGCATCTATATGAATTAATATGACTATTGGAAAAGTAATTTGACCATTGGAAAATCAATGTGTCCATTAAGAATAGTAACATGGCCCTTGAGAATAGTAGTTTAGCATCAATATAATAAAATAAAATATAACTAATATTTCACATGTAAAATTTAATAAAATATAAATATTTTAATTATATAAAATAAATGCCAAGATTAAAAAAAAATAGTGAAATTATAAGCATTTTTTTGATAAATAACATTTTAATTCATTACATAAAAATGATAATTTTAATATTTAAAAACTAAAATTAAATATATTAGAAAATTATATTGAAAAAAGGAATCATATTTATAGATTCAAAAAGTTCAAATTTTCTAAGGCTATTTTTTTGATAATTTTATGAAATGCTTTAAATGTTAAGTGAATAGTAAAAAACAGTTTTTTTACAACCTGTGCATTTTAAATTAAATCATTCATAAAATAATAATGACATAATAAATTCATGAAATTTTGGATTTACTCAAAATATATTTATTGAGAAAAAAATTTCAATGAAATATAATAAATAAATTATAAACCTATAAAGTATGTTACAAAGCCTAAAGTCCAATGTACTCTATTAAAATTAAAATTTTTCAATTTTTCAATTTACATTTAAATTAAATAACAAATTTAGATTGGAAAATTTTTAAAAGATCTAAAATAAAATAATTTTATTAAAATAGTACTTAATATTTCTTTAATATCTATGTTATAATGTTTACCCTGAAAATAATATTTTATAATATTTTATCTAAAAAAAATCCCTCTTAACAAGTATAAATAACCCCTCCTCACTACCATGGAAAACCAATTACCAGAACATAAAAAATCCCACAATCTATCAAAACCCCCTCTATTAATCCCCATTGAATATTTTGGGATGTTCTAGTGTCATTCAACTTGATACAATCGTGGATTTTAGGGCCGTAGAGAAGAAGAAACAAAAAGAATATGGTAAGTTTTCATCAACTCTTTCTATCATTTTCCCCTTCTCATCCTATTTGTATCTATTCCTTTCAACCCCAAATATTCTGAGATTAATTATTTATTATTTAATCAATATAATAATTTTTATAACCTAATTAATTTGTTATATTTGTCACATATTAATTTTCCATACTTATCTTTCCCAATCTTTTTACAATTCATGTCAATGGTTAGTTAACCACTCATGAGGACATTTATGACTCTCCAATTATCCAAACTATTACAAATGATTACAATTAATTAATTATAATATATATGTGTATAAATATTTTTACTTATAATATTATGTAGTTAATATTAATAATATATAAATAAAAATAAATCAAGGTCATTAAATCAAAGGAAGATAATATATTTTAAAGAAAATATGATATCGAATCATTTCACATTTAACAATAAGAATTAAGAAATATAATCCAAATATTATAATTTATAAGTTGTGAAAAAATGGAACATAATTTACTTATGTTTCTATTTTTTAATATACCAATTTTAATTATATACCATTCAGAAAAGAGATGAAAGAAATCATGATTTATTGTAAGGGGATTCATGTACCCAATTCTTTTTTTCAGATTATCTCCACTTTCAGATTATTTTCTATATTCATGTTCTCACAATTTACTAAACATTTTTCTTCAACTATTATTTACATATTATCTCTAGATATATAATTTTTTTTACCTTGTATAAATGATTTCTAATACAAATAGAAATATTTTTCAAAAATTTATTCATTTTCCAAAGCATCGCATTGACTCCTCATAAGTTGATTCTTCTCCTCTCCAGAATGAAGATGTTTTATTTAAAAATATAATTTCCCTTATTCATTTGGGAACCCTAAACGTTATTTATGAACATATTCTTTAATAAACCTTAATTAAACAAAATATTTTATATGGGTTTATTTCATGATCATGATTGTTATATGTTTTCTTTCCATGTGTCATGCATGATTATGATAATTATATGGTGTGAAGGGTGGTCATGTAATTATATACCCGTCAAATTAATTTTCTAATATTATGTATCTTATGAAAATATTCGTATTATGTGTGAACATGGTGATGTATTTTCTCACAATTATAATTTTTTGATTTATGCACAATTGTTATGTGTGAGAATGATACTAGATTTTTTCATAATTATGTGGGGTATTGTACCATTATGTTATGATGTTTCATTGTTATGAATATGAAACATTCCATGTGTTTTTAAAATTCTTCCCTCATGATTATTATGATGATCCTATAACTATGATATGATGATAAAGAGTATTCTCACCCATGTACCACTGATTTGTTTCTATTATTCCTTCTATGTTATTCCTCCCATTACTAAGATTTTAGCTCAACCATTTATTTGATGTATATCCTTGGGTGAATAAATTTACTAAAAATAATGTAAGATATTTTAGGAGGATTAATGTGAATAATTTAATTAAAGTTTCATTTATATTATATACAAGTTATGTATGTGCTCAATTTTCCAAAGATATTAAACCATGGGATCTAAGAATGTAATTCTATTATGTTATTTATCTTTAAAATGTTATAATAATCATGTAAGAAAACATTATACATCTATATTTTAATCATGATAATAACATTTTATTATATAGGATAAAATTATTTTATTATATAATCATGGTTATATGATATTTAGAGGAGGTGAAAGAATAAATCGACATTAAACATTTGGTTAAGATTTTAAAACTTCTTTATAGATCCTAAGGTAGCCTACACCTTAATCGTTCTAGGTTGGAAATTGGGTGAAACAAGAACCTATAGTAAATGATTTTTTTGATTATAAGAAGATTTTATTAGATATTGGTCATGATTAATGACTAATCTTGTGTGAGGAATAGAGTAGAGGGGGTTTCATTTTATATATTATGTTTGCATGGATCATGTAAGTACATGGAATATTAATATATAATTTTGTTTTCAACTTGTATAAAATTTCACTAATCATCTATATATTCTAACATAAGGAGTATAGGTTCATTATAAATTCATACAAAAAAATTATACAACTTTAAGTGTCATTTTAAACCATTTCCTTTGGTTCAACTCCCATGTTAACCTTGTTTAACATTCACCATTGTATCAAATATTTTAATATTTGATGGTAATAAAATTATTTTTAAAAATTAAAAGTGTTTGTTTCATGATAGATTCCATATATTTTCAAAACATTCCTATAATATTCAGTTAATATAGTGTTTCTATGATTTTTAATGATTTAAAATAATTTTTAAACATTAAATACCATTTAAAGTCATTTTCAGAAATAATAAAAATATTTAATTTTTTAGTAATAAAAAAGGAATTTGAATCTAAACACTTTGACCATAACATATACCTTTTTATTATTCAATAAATTCATGAAACAATAAAAAAATATCCAAAATATTTTACTTTTATAGTTTTTTTATATAATTTACAATCTTTTTTCAACTGCTAGGACAAGCTTTGTGTCGACGTTGCATAATCATTCAAAGTAATTATATATAGGGACCCATGTTTTCATAATTAAATATTAAATATTATTATATGAATATTAATTAAATAACATTACAATACACTCCAAACCCTCTATGGATTAGTATATTTAAAAATATGGATACATAAAAAACCAGTTCATAAAATATCTATATCATCACAAACATATTTCTTCACAACTAGAACCCCTCTTATACGCATCATACTTAAAAAATTTATCATTTCTTAGGAGAATTAAAATATAATAATGTGTGGGATTCGATTCTTAGTAAAAGAATAAAGTGACATACCAATGATCATTTAAACATTACATGAGAATAAAGGGTATTATAATATAATATTACCTTTAAAAATCATACCCAAAAATTCTGATATCATAAACATGAGTTATTTTATAAATATTGTTGATACATAATACATGAATCATAAAAGAATCAATAAACATGATCCATGAAATTATAACATCTTCATAATATCATGTCATAAAATAGTGGTATAAAGAGAGGAATATTCATAATCATAGAAATGTTATATTAAGGAAACCCACCAAGACATTCATTTCATGTTAGGCTTGAGCCATTAGCATGTGTACCCATTTTAGGCTGAAGATAAATTCTTATGTACCCTCTTTTGGGATTGGGATAATATCCTGTGTAAACTCTTTTATGCTTTGGATAACCTATCTTGTATCATTTTAGCTCATAGAATATTAATATTTACCCAATTCCTTGGAGGTTTACATAATTTTGGTCCAAAAATTCACATAATCATAAATCCATTCATACATATTTCTCAAGATCATAAAAACATTCTTCATAACTTATCTCGTGGTAAATAAAATCAATTATATTAACATTTCATCATTATAAATAGAAACCATCTAGAGAAATAACAATTTTAGAATCATTGGATCGTATCCCCATAAAATCATGAGTAACATTAATGGATGATATCATAGATGATAAATTCCTTTAAAATATCTGTGGAATATTTATTGAGGGAGATAAAATTTTCATTTTAAATAACATATTGCAATATAACAATTTCACCAATATTAAGGGAAAAAATCTTGGAAATTATCCTTGGAAAATTCTAAAAGAATATTCAAAGAATTGTACGATCATGATGGTGGGAAATTTACCTCAATTATTTTTTGTTAGAACAATGATTCATTTAACATTTTTAGTGAAAATTTAAAAGTTCATTATTTGGGAATAGAAAATAATATTACTCTTAAAAAAATTTAAAATAGTTTAATCAAGGGTAAAAATTACTTGAAAAAATATAAAATTATATAAAAACATTTTTGAGAAAATTTTTAGAAAACATGGATATGGAAGGAAATTGATTTTTGACCAAAGGAAAAAATGAAGTCTTTTTTATTTTAAAACATTATTTCAGTGTCCTAAGAACATAAAGTGAGTAAAATTAAAATATAATGTGTATTATTAATAAATAACTGGAGGATAATAAATTGAAAGGGATTTATCTTGAAAATGTCTTATAATTTCCTTTAATGTAAATTCAATAAAAATAATCCTGATGTCAATGATATTGAAACATAAAACCCTAACATCAAGATCGACTTGTATCGATTGACATATAACCTCCATTATAATAAATTTAAATAATTTATAATTATATACCTGAGTTGTGTACATACTTATAATATTATAAATTAACCACTTATAACATTTCAACACCTATTTATTAAAAATTTCCTTATTAAAACACCATTTATGGGTGTCAATAGTTTCATTTTTCAGGAGAAATTCATTTAAGTTGTTCCATTACATATTCTTTTATCATGGTAATATAATAAAAATAATGTTATTAATTATATTAATATCATATATATTCACTATATATATTTAGAATCATATATAAATGTTTTAGATACAAAAATGAATTATACAGTTATGTAGACAATAGGGCGTACGTACACATGAACGTTGTTTCCACTTTTTGATAGATGAAATATGTGAAAAAATATTTATTAAATCATTATTATTTAATATATATATCATATATTTTTATCAAGTGCACCCTTATTAATATCCACTTAAATCACAAATTAAAAATGAATCGCATCGCTTCATGAAGGTGATACCTTACAAGTTTGCACTAACGACATTATCATTTTCAAAAAATGGGAAGGTATGAAGGTTTAAATGATATTATAATTATCAAAGCATAATAATATTATAAATATCATATTTAAACTTTCAATCTATCATAATAACCATCCAAAAAATATGGCGATGGAAAATTGTGTTTATCTCTACGTGGTGGCGGTTGTCTACATGTACGCATGAGAGAGACTTTCACTTCCCATTTGATGGAAAGGAGGTAGGATAATGGTATTATTTATCATAATAATAGTTTACTATATTTAAAATACTTTATATAATATTTTTAATGAATATCATAGATTTAGAGGAGGTGGAATAATAAATAAATTGAAAGATGGTGGGTAGGAAGATTACCTCTTCTTCAATATGCCTCCTTTATATACCATCTTTTGAAAGGGTCTTAAAACAAGACAAGGTCATATATTTTGTATCTAGTAAATTTTATAAGAGAATTGGTAATTTTATTTTTGAGATATATCACTATATTTTGTGTGAAAAAAAGAGAGAAGGGGTGTCCTTTTATAATGGAGTGAAAGGACAAACATGGAATTACAAAAAATATTTAAATATAATTAATGTAGTTCTCAAGTATAATGCTCTAAAATAGACATTAATTTAAATAAATAGATTATATGGTTATAATATCATCATATAATTAAATTTATATAGGTTTTGATATCATTTTAGACCTTATCTTTTTTTATTAACTTATTCTTTAACCATTATTATCATTAAACAATGGTAACAACTATTTCAATTTTAAAGGGTTATAATTTTAGTTATAAGGTAATAATTGGAGCATAAATGAAAAATATATGATATTTTAGACCATATATTACTCTACTTGTCCTCTTATAATATTTTTATGATTTTTAAATAATTTAATTAAATATTATTTATCCTAAAATAACATTAATGTCATTTTTACACTATTCACATAATCTTACATTAAAGGAATAAATATTGTAATTTAATTTGAATATAAAACCTTAAAATATCCTTAATAGGTTATATTAATATATATACTTCTTTGGGTACTATAACTCACAAAAATAACATTACTTTTAGAGTTTTTAATAACATTTAAAAGATATTTTCTACTGATTACACAATCACTTTATCAACGTTATGTAAGCATTTAAGGTAATAGTTTCATCATTTACAATTAAAAATAATTAGTATGATAAAAAATCATATTTAAAATAATAATTTAGAATCAAATTTATCCACTTTTTATCCTTATGTAAAACATTTAGAGATATTAAATTAAATATAGTGACATTTTTGGAAGATTCATTACATAAAATAATATAAAATTCATTATCAAGGGAAAATAGAACCAAAATGAAACATTTACATGAACCCATACCCACACAAATACCATAATGAGGGGATAAATATAGTGACTACTTCATTCCTTCCATGAGTAGGACCCAGGTTGGTGACTATCATCGAGGGTGTGATAAGAATATATTTGGGAGGGATTACTCTCTAAGACAACATGTGGAAGAGAGATATTTGAAGGATACACCAAAAAACCTACTCAGATATATATATATATATATATATATGAATCAAAAAATAAAATTTCAAACATTATTATAAAACTGAAAGGAAATATATAAGAACCGAATGATTGTAAAGATGGCAGTGACCATGAAGCCCAAACAGCTCCTGCAAAACAAATAGCTGGAAATATCTATCCTGAACTCCTACATGTTGTAGCTGGTCTGAAAATATTTTATATAAAAGTAGGGTGACTAGTAGTATAATTTTTATAATCCTCCCCAAATCCTCTCCAGAAAAAGATAAATAAATCATGCTAAAGAATGGTGTACAATAGTGAAATTAACTCATCTCCTAAATAGGTATATTAAGTTCCCATCCACACCATGGGTAACTATTCCCAAGTATCACATACAAGAGAGAATATAATATAATAATGAAACATCAAGTGTGCCCTAGTCCCGATTCCTATTTTTTTTTCTTCTCGGATGTAACATTTCACATCCTGATCCATCTCTCTCCAAAATAGTACATCCCAAAGACACTTGGGAAATGTATCACAACATGATCTTCATGCATCAAATCATCACATTATCCCCTCCATATATCCATATATAGTAAGAAAATGGATTCTACAAGACACAATAGAATGTAAGACATGTATCATACATCAGGTATTATACCTCATGCAGTTACATCCCATACACTAAGTAAAGTACCACAAGCCATCACAGCTTATACACTTCATAGCTATAATAATTCTTTTGGATAATATATATGATAAAAAAATCATGTGAAATAACCACAATCTATCACATCCCCCTACACACATATATTTGGAAACTAATTATCATGAATACCAATACAAGTAACTACCAGGAGAAGAGAGTGGGGCTAGAGGGGATAGTCGTCCATCCATCCTCCCACCGTGATGTTGGAGAAAACAACCTCCCAGATTCCACTCAGTGTAAGTCATCCTAACTAATATGTTTGGGGCAGAATATGAAATCATGGAATATATAAGATATAATATTGCTCTATACCATAATAGGGTCATTACCAAGTCTTGGAATCAACTTTAGATAATGTCACTCAGACTCCATAATGCCACTTCTAAGACCAGATATCTTATTATCACATATGAATTTAAAATAGATACATTAATTACTCATTTAAATTTATCATTTCCTTACATTAATTAATTCATAAACCATTAATTAATATTTAACATTATTCCATATTACATTACTTTAATCATCATAGTAAAGTAAATTCCCTCCAGGAATAATCCAAACTGATTCCATGGTTTATCAATATTGTCAGCTTTTAAAAAAACATTCCATCAACACCAACCCTATGGGTTAATAAATACTTATTTATTATTAGAATCATTCTATAAACCATGAACTCTAGGAAAACTATCATATGTAACCACCAAGGGGAAACATGCATCCAAGCACGTCCAGATGCCTCATAATATATGGAAAAATGCATATAAAACACAAAACCCGACCATTTACCATTAAATAGATTCAAAAGAGAGTATCACATATCTCAAAATCACATCAATAACAAATCTCATCATCAGAATTATACATCATCTATAGTGTCATCCTCAACACACAGATCTATTTCTCGATGCATCTCTACATCCTGGGTTTCATCTACTACCACATCACATGATCCTCTCTTCCCACATCACATCAACCATACCTGGACAATATCACATTCTGGCCTCCCCACCCCATATCATATCACATAGAAAACTCCACATCTACAGAACATAAGAAAAGTAGTCTAAAATAGAAAAATATAGCCAACATGTTAATCAAAGCCCTAAAAATAAGGCATCCAGCCTTCACATATAAACAATCTCTCATAACTCCAACACAAGGCTCCTTGACTTCTTATGCAGATGGGAAAATAAATCCCTAGAACTTATCATTATCACAAAACTGAATTTTATTCCATGTTGATTTAACCAATTAATTATTCATTGGTTCCAACTACGGGAACCCTAAGCCAACATGCTATAACAAATATCCAAATATTATACAAGATCTCTTTCATTTAAACCAATTTCATAAAACAATGAGAAATACCATTATTATATAAATTACCTTATATTTATATCAATAATCATAATCATTATAGACATTATTTATCAATTCCATTAATCACAGAGATGAACATTTTCAATTATACATTCACATTGCATCAATTTGATCACCATCAAATTATATAATCCATCAGATTAAAAATAGGAATCCTCATTAATTATACTTAATCCAATTAATTATTAATTAACTTTGGATTTAACTTCTTTCCCATTTTAACATGATACACAAGGAAAAATAACATTCAAACAAATAACATCATAGATATCACACTATCTAGAAAATCAAGAGGCAGCCCGCTATTACAGTACAAAGCATATCACCATTTTCTCATTAACAAATTATTTATTAATATCATAAAATATGTAATACATAAATTTCATTACTATAAAATGGTTTGAACAATTATCAATTTATTATTTCACATAAATAAATATAGAAGTAAAGATTCCACTACATTAAAGGTGTCAATTTTCATTACACAAGAATATGCCAACGTTTTGGATCTCTGATCACCTCTACCTGATAAATATGCATCCACCCAAGTATTTCATGTCACAACCATAAGAAAAAAATAACAAAAAACTAAATTAGAAACATGGAGATGATCTACCATAACATGGTGAGAAGAAATTGGAGGAAACTTTCTTGATTAGTGAGAATCCTCTAGAAAATGAAGAAATAATGCACCATGGATCACCATGGATTGAAGATGGGAAGACAAGGATTGACCAACGTCGAAGGAATCATAAAAAAATACGGGATGTCTATTGGATCACATGGAATCAGGAGACACAGAAGGTTTTGAGGAATGAACCAAGGCTATTTATCTTTTAAAACTATGATATATAGGGTATTTACACAATGTTAAAAGATTATACATCAGGTAAATGTTTACTTTCAAATCTATCCAAAAAAATGTGTTATCTCGAATTATTTTACGTCAAAATATTATATGTCATGTAACACACCATTAACTCTACTTAACAAGTTGTGAAATTTAAATACACTATGGGACACACTTACATACTTGGTGTTCTTCATATTTATAGCTTTTAGTATTTGAACCCTCCACACTCACTTTGTGTCCCCTCGAAGAATCCTGACATTAAAGAATCAGAAAGACTCAGAATATATATATCCAGGTCCTTACATTAGATACTCCTCAAACCATTCTCATACTCATCAACCCAAGACCATACAAGAGATAAAACATAGGGGGTCGTCCGAGTAGCCACTCCGTGAGATACCTCTCAATGATCTCTCCAAGTCAAGAGCTTAACCTCCTCATCAGAGGAACAAGTGAAAAACCATGATATATAAAAAACCTTATCTTAAACCCTCTCCTTGGGAGATATATTTCAAAAGTGGGTAAAGACACAAAAATCAATAAAAATACTCCATCCCACAACTCAGAAAGGTCAAAATTCAAAAGATAACGGTGTTAAAAGAGAATAGATAAATATCAAACCACTCAGGGTACTAAGTGTGAATCTACTACTCACATTCCATGGTTTTCTACTCCACTATATTATGCTATCATAAGACACAAAATAATGGAATAACTTCCACACACAATTCCTTCTCCTAGAGGTCATGGATCTTCATGGGTTTCTCCTCTAAGGTCTCTTCATCATTAAGATCGATCTCTCCATAAAAATGGCATGAGAGTCATCGTGGTTATAATGAAAGAGTTGTGTCATGTGAAAAAAATAATTTATCTAGCCAATTTTGGGGGGGGGTGGTATATTATACACCCTGACTCCAATACGTTCCAACACCTCAAAAGGTCCAACAAAGAGGGGATAAAGATTACTCCCACAACCAAACCATCACTTACTAAGATGAGGAGTCACCATTAGGAACACATGATCTCAAACATCAAA
Source organism: Viscum album (assembly GCA_963277665.1). Taxonomy (NCBI): domain Eukaryota; kingdom Viridiplantae; phylum Streptophyta; class Magnoliopsida; order Santalales; family Viscaceae; genus Viscum; species Viscum album. Next base: position 280,954,965 of record OY728153.1, on the reverse strand, counting down.
CTCTAGACACCTTGTATTATAATCAACATGGTATTTATAATTATCATGGGATATATTAATCTTATCATGAATTATATATACCATATCTGTTATATTTTCTACCAGTTCTAGCCCATGAATTTTTGTCTCTCCGAACCCAGCCTAGCATAATGAATAATAGAAAGGTAAGTTGTACAAAGATTCAAAGGGTTGAAAACCAATGTTTGATTCTAAACTATTATTCTAAGATAAATTGATCAAGGGTAAGTTCCTCATCCAAAAATGCCAAAAATCTAGGACATGAGAGGTAATGTTTCCTTTAAGATTCTATATAGTGCGTTCTTTCTAACCGTCATTCTGTGGATGAAAATCAGTGTTAATAAATAAATGAGATAAAAAATAATTCTAGATACCATCCACACCCTAGAGGTAAAGTATATATCTAGATAAGAGATTATTATCCTTGGGAATCCATGGAATCAAACCACCTATTCCAAATATTTCATCGACATAACCTCAACTAATCTTGACTCTCTAATTTCTATAATGTGGGTTGATTTTTTCGAATGGTCCACTATCACATATATAGCATCACAGCCTCCCTGAGCTCAAGTTGAACTGGTAATGATGTCAATTAAGATTTATTTTCATTTAAAATGGGGAATATCTAATAGTTAGATGAAACTTCTTGGAATATAATACATATCCTACACCTTCTAGAAGAAAAAACATTATAAAATAAACTCTATAACTACATGCTTTATCCTAGACCAACAAAACTGACATTTCAAAGATCAGTACATCATTATCTCACCAAGATGTAGAAACAATGTTGAACTATGGAACTCATAGATAACCATATAATGCATCACCCAGGGAATTAAAATCCTTCCTCAAAACAACACCTGATGTCATCCATCCTCTGACCAACCATTTGTGGTATCACTAAAAACAAATTGGTATATCCCAACCACACCTTCAAAATCTAACAAAGGAGAGTCCACCACATTTTATACTAAATATTATTTCACTATAATATAGAAAATAAAAACTCTTACTCCAACCTATCCCTTATCTAGATCCATCATTTATATTTATTCAATCACTCTCGGAGAATATCCAAATTCACATCCAATATCACTACATGACTTCCTGCTCAGCACATCGGCCGCTACTTTTCTCCTTCCTAGTATAAAAGAAATCTTGAAGTCGTAATCTCTTAATAATTTCATCCATTACCACTAAAGCAAGTTCAATTCATGAAAGGATAATAAATAACTCATGCTCTTATGATTAGTAAAAATAAAAAAATCTCACTGATGAGGTAATTTTTCCACAACTAAAAATCAAATACAGCTGCTACCAACTCAGGATCATGGGTGGAATAGTTATGATAATCAGGGTGTAACTTCAATGAACGATAATAAATAATTAGTCTCTAATGTATCAAAACACTTCTCAATCCAAAATGTGAATCATCACAAAAAACACAATACTAAACTCATACTTCTGGAAAATAAAGGACTAGATCACTCACCAACATCTTCTTTAGGTATATAAAACCTTCTTGAAGCTGGTTATTCCACATGAACACACGATACTTATGGGTCAAGGCTATCAGAGGAGTCTCAACCTAAGAGAAATCAGTTACAAACCTCCTATGATAATAGGATGCAAGGGAAAGGAAAATCTACACCATTGCCACTGTCATGAAGAATTTCAATGAAATGAAATTCACTAGCCCAAAAAACACACTTTGAAAACATTCTAAATAACCATGCATGGAAAAGAAATCTCAAATAGTATAGAGATTCTTTTCATACTCCTCAAATATGGAGTATACAATAATTTCAATGATGAAATCCACCATGAAATTATCTTGGAAATCCACGAACACTAAATTCATAAACCATATCAACACAATTGGAGTATTCTTCAAGAAAAACAACATCATGACAAACTCATAAATCATATGATAACAAAATAAGGAACTCTTTTGAATATCATAATCTTTCACTTGAATCTGATGATATCATGACCCTAGATCAATTTCTAAGAACCAAATATCCCAATTCATCTGATCAAATAAATCATCAATATACTAAAGTGGATAGTGCTTCTTTAATGTCACTAGGTTCAAGACACAGTAATCGATACAAAGCTGTAAACTACCACCAACCTTATTCACAAACAAAACTAGTGTACCACACGAGGACTGACTCATACGAACAAAAACTTACTGAAATAGGTCATCTAGATATACTCAAAGATCTTGCAACATAGAAGGTTCCATCCTATATAGATATATTGAGATATGAGACAATAATGGTTGTAGATTGATGAAAAACTCGATCTATCATCATATGTGTATTTCTATAACCTCCTATTAAAATAAATTGGGGTACTCTTCCACAAACATAGGAAATACTGATTGATGATCGTCCAAAGAGCTCAACATCAACTCAGCCATCAAAGAAGATTGGTAAGGAACATGCCTATGGCCAATCTGAGGGTCTCCCTCTGTAAGAAGCACTACTAAATCTTTATTAGAATCATAACAAACAACCTACCTGATGATTAAATCGATGATATACTACACTGAATACAACCAATACATTCTAAGGATGATGTTATATAGTTGTATCCAAAAACATAGTAAATCCTTTTGAGAGTGGTACTTCCCTATCACTAGCTCATAGTCTCCACATACTTTGTACAAGTCATATAGACCTTTAACTAGTGTTGTCAATGAAAAGGGTGCTAAAAGCCTCTCTAACCAAAATCCCAAATAGTGGATGAGGTTGAGTGATATAAATTAGTGCATCACTCCTAAATCAAACAAATAATGAAACCACGTAGAAAAAAAGAAAAGGGTACCTCAAACGATGTTTGGCTCACTTAGAACTAGAAATATTAAATTAGTGAGTTGATCACAACCTACTACATGCCCCCTCTACCCATGCTAAAGACCACCTCCATGATTGTTCTATTCTCTCTATGTATGGGGATAATCTCCTTGATGTACTCTTCCTATCCCATATTCTATTTTTTTGATCCCAAACTAGAGAACCCTACTAATGTTTCCTTGACTATAACTACCCCAATAGAAGAAACTAATCTAGAACATCTCGCACTTACTAACAACTAAGAAAGTTTAGGAAATCCTATAACTTATAACATCATATTACATAATAAAAAACATATAAAATCCCTTGGAATAGGTATGAGAGATAATTCCCCTAGAGAAACTGGATGACGTTGACTAGGACGTACTTCTGGTTGACTGAAAACTCTTATCTCCATGTTACATGGAAACCCAGACCACATATCTTCTTCACGAGGAATCTTGAATTTTCCTTGCTGGAGATGATCTAGTTCTGGCCATCATCATCTTAATAACCTTTTATCTCACCAACATCTCAAGATAAATCTTCACCATAAATTGGCTGACATGGAACTGGATATTTGGATGAAAATCCTCGTTATCTAGTAATAGGTCTGCTACATATAGTATAAGGGTCCTGAAATAGATCCCAAACTCCTGAATGCTCGATCTCCCCTATTGAAAGGTAATATGCTCATAGTATTAGAAAACATTTCAGTATAAGAAAGGAGCTCTACTCTGAACTAGTCTTAGAACTTCTACCATGAGATTGTTGACTCCTCATGGTCCCTGAGGAATAAGAACCACTATTGACTCATTGCTCCATGATTCATCATCACAAATAAAGAAACCAAATGCTTCTTCTGAGCATGGGTTGAACTAAAATCTATCTCAACCTCCTCCAACCTGTCTTCTATGAATAAATCTAAAACATATTTCTTTTATTTTTATAGACTCTAGAACTGGAATTCTTGGAGTATCAACCTCTATATGTTGGCATCATTAACCTTGATCCATTCCTACAAAATGAAAACATTGTTTGAGATCCTAAACCTGGAATATTGAATACTTATAATTAATTAATTATTTGTTTTACTATCCGGATAGGGTTTTAACCTATCACATGGTCCGTCTATTTTAAACACAGATGAAAAGAATAATTGTATACAATAATTTCCTTGATCTCTACCATGAAACCAATATCACTTCATTTAGTAGGCTCAATAAACATAATGGTTTGTGCATCATACCATAGGGGCCTAAAAACCCATGTCTCAGTTGGTATCTCGTTTTCACATTTCTCACTAAACATAGCTGACATTATTTCCCTACTAACCCTTGCAGCCTCACCTGTTTGTATCTCCAAACATCATCATATCCTTCAACATGAATCTTTGATACCAATCTGTAATTATCTCCTCACCAAAAAGATACTGCAATGAGGGTATAAAGATACTAATTACCCATGTACTGCCTCTAGTATTCCCCGAGTCGGTGACTAGAACTGAGGGTATAATTAGCCTAAATATGGGAGGAATTACCCTCTAATGAAACATACTAAAGAGAGAGATAATAAGCATACAACAAACAACACATACTCATATATATATATATATATATATATATATATATATATATCCCAATTTATAAAATTCAATTACATAAAGTACTATAACAAGTGAAAGGAAATTTAAAAGGACCAAAATATAGTAAAGACAATAACAACCACCATCCAAAAACATCTCATGAAAAACCATGAGCTAGTAATATCTAGACCAATATCTAACCTTCTCCAGATGATGTGATAAAATATTTTACATACCCATAGTGCGAGAATTACAGTTTTCTCAAAATGATCCTCCTCAAATCCTCTCACACAAAAGACAAAAAAGAATGCTAAAGAACATTGAACAATAGTGAATATACTTGTCAAATAAATAGTAATATAATGTCCCTAGCCTCACAATGGCTAAATATCACCAAGTATCACATAAAGAGAGCATATAATATTGTAATGAAACATCAAGGTTAACTTGATCCAGCTTCCCCATTGGTTTTCTCATATGCCTGAACGTACCATATCCTGAGTCATCTCTTTTGAAAATAGGTTATCCCAAAGACAGCTAGGAAATGAATCAAAATATTAACCACATGCATAACATCATTACATAATCCAATCCACATATCTATCTATAGTAACTAGGTACTTTCTAGTGGCAACCATATCCCATGTGACATTTATCATACAACAAGTATTATACCTAGAGCCATTACATCCCATACACCAATTAAGGTACCACAAGCTATGACATCTTAACTATTTCATACCTATAATAATCCATTGGATACAGTATCTGATAATACATGTGTGTGAAATAACCAAAATCCATCACCTCCCTCTACACACATATATGAGGAAACAAACCACCGTTCATACAAGGACAAGTAAATAACAAGAGAAGAGAGTGGAGCTAGAGGGGTAGTCAACCATCCATCCTCACATTCAGATGTTAGAGAAAAAACCCTTCCAAATTACACTCAGTGTTAGTCAACACAACCGACATGGGTAGGGCGGTGTATGAAATTATAGAGTATACATGATATAATATATCTCACAATTGCACTGTGGGAATAACATAGTCTTAGACTAAACTAAAACTAATGTCGCTCAGACTTTAGGCCGCCACTACTAAGACCTTATATCCTATAATCACACAAGCATTTAAAATAGATCCATTAATTAATTATTTCCTTTTTATAATTTCCTTAAATTAATTTATTCATTAAAAATTAATTATCCATTTACATTATTCTGTATTACATTACATTAATCAACATGTTACATTCGATGCACTCTAGGCATAATCCAAACAAAGGCCACAGTTTATTAAGATTAACATCTTTGAATAATTTTCATTCTATTAATAGAAACCTCATGGTTTAAGAAATATTTATTCATATTTAACATCATTCCATAAACTATGCACTCTAGCAAAAGCATCATATGCTACCACTACAATCAGACATGCGACCAAGCACATCCAGCTCAATTAGTAGGGAAAGGAGTATTAGTACAACAAGAAACCCAATCGTCATCCATTAAACAGTTTGAAAATCAAGTATCCCAGATCTCAGCATCACATTAATGGGTAATAACATATTCAATCCATTCCATTATCTATGGAACCATCCTCGACACCCACAGTCATATCCTGATGTATCTGAGCATTATAAGCGTCAACTACTGCAACATCATCGAGATCCCTCCACCCACATTGCATATTCTATCCCTATACCACATCACATATAGGACTCCCCACCCCATATCACATTGCATTGTGAATTTCACATCTGAATCACATTAAAATGCAGTAGAAAAAAAACAAGTATATCCAACTAGGAAATCTTGATCTTGAAAATAGGGCACCCGACCATTACACGTAAACGAGCTCTCGTGGCTATAAAAAAAGTATCTCAACCTTATCAAGAATATATGAAACTCAATACCTAGAATTTATTATTATCAAAAAACATATTTTTATTCTATCTAGTATTAAATGATTCATTACTCATAGGTTTTAACTATGGGAAACCTAAGGTATCAAGAAATTACAATCTATCAAAATATTAAATAGGATCTCTAGAATTTAATGAAGTTTTATGAGACTATGTGAAGTATAATTCTTATTTAACATGCCTTTTATTTATTATCAATAAGAATAAACTATAATTAAATTATTTATCAATTCCATTAAGTTCATGGAAGATCATTTTAAAATATACATGCACATTATGTCAATTTAATCGCCATTAAATTAAATTATCCATCAAAATACAAACATTCCTCTTTATTAATTTATCTTAAGATAATTAATTAAAATTTAATTATGGGATTATGTTATTTAAAAATTTCAACTTTATATTCAAGAATAGTAACATTATAAAAATATATATATTAGATATCACATAATCTAGAAAATCTAGAGGCAACCTACTATTATGGCACAAAGTGTATCAACATGTGATAGCTAAAAAATTCCTAATTAATTTGGTAAAATTATTATTAAGTTAATTTCATAACCATACAAAGGAAAAAACATTATCATTTTACCATTTCATGTAAATAATTAGATAAGAAAATAATCGCGTAAGTCAAATTTATCAACGGTCATTGCACAAGAACAAACCAATGTTGTAGATCATCGATCACCTCTCCCACAAGAACTTGTATTCATCTCATGGATACCTAGCACAACTAAACTAAAAAACGAAGACAAACTCTAAAAGAATCATTAGAGAGGATCTTCCAACACATGGTGATAATAAACAAGAGGTAACAAGCCCTATCATGGAGAAACCACTAGAAAATGAATAAAGAATGCACCATAGATCGCCATGGGTCAAAGATAGGAAGCCAAAGATTGATCCCCATCGAAGGAATCCGAAAACTATTAAGAGAGGGTTGATGGATCACTTGGATTTTGGATCCACCCTAGTTTTTGAAGAAAAACCTGAGGTGTTATATCTTTTATAAACATGTTGTGTAGGGTATTTACATGATGTGTAAAGAATATAAGTCGTGTAAATATATAGTTTCAAATATCGTTGAAATAATGTCGCCTCGAAGCATTTAACCTTGAAATATTTTATATATTGTAACACAAATTAAATATACCTTAATAAGATATAAACCTCGAATACATGATGTGACACACATAAATGTGGTGTATTCTCCATATTTCCAACTTTTAGTAGTTGAACCCCTCCAGAGTCACTCCAAGCCTCCTCTGAGTACCATGTGCTTCAGAACTCACAATGGGTCACACTACACAGATTTTAGAATATACACATATATTCAAATTTTAGAGTGGTATGGATAACTTTATCCTATAATATGAAATATATGTAAGTGTTGGGGGGGTTTTATGAACTTTTCTTATTTTTCTAACCCTATTTTACCCATTTTATCCTTATCGATGTGAAATTTTTTCCATGCTAACTATTCGTAGCAGAAAAAAACAGACCTATTTAAAAAAATTAAATGATGATTCTAAATACCTTATAATTTTTTCAATTTTAAATATCAATAAATTGAAGAAAAATTATTAATATAAATATGTAAACCGCAATAAAAAATATTTTTTAAAAAAATTAAGAATAAAAATTATCTTATTTAAAAATCGTAAATATTATTGATTAAATAGAATTAATTAGATAATTATAAACAAAATAAATCATATTTCACTTTAAATAAAAAATAAAAATATAATTTGTTTTTTAAATTACTTTATTTAATGAAATTATATGATAGTATTTGAAACATTAATATTTTCACTATTCACTAAAAAATCAATCATTTCAGAAAAATCCAAAAATATCACCCAAAGTTAATTTTGATATGATGATTTCAAAAATGAAGTTGATTTTTTAAATACATTTTCTAAAATTTGAAGTAATTAAATATATTATTTTATCACAAAATCAATGAAAACAATATTTAGGAAAAATATATTTTGGAAGAATATAATAACTTTACTAAAAAATGAGTACTTATTTATCAATATATTTTAGTTATCTAAAATCATTAAATATAATTTTGTAAAAGTTGGTTCTTCCAATTCACTACACCAACATAAGATGTATGTAATAATGGTGTACTAAATTATGGTTTATTTACACTCCTAATTTCATGTATCATAATATATCATCAAAATTAAATTTAATTAAAGAGAAATATATCATAGAATCTCATGGTGTTACATTCTACCCCTACCCCCCCCCCCCTAAAATGGATTTTTTTTCATTTAAATAACATCACTAGGATACATATAAATAGAGATATCTCTATTTCATTACATCCTCAGGTTCTCAAGTATCTTCTTCAAATTTCTGATTTCTCTAGAGAATGTTAACCCGGTGATTATTCTTATTTTGTGGCACTTTATCGATATAATCCATGATTTATATAAGTTGAACTTCATAGGAAATATCATGATATATTGGTAAAAACTCTATTTTTAGTATACGTGATAGATCAGGTATGTTCTTTTCTCATGATAGATACATGGAACATATCATAAACTTGAGATTGGTTTGATGGCAACACCAAGCGGTAAGATAATATTCGTACTTGATCAAGAATATCAAAATGGACCAATAAACATAAGGACAATATTTCTCTAATTTCCAAATATCACATCCTTATTCCATATATAAATTTATAGGAATAATTTCTCACAAAAATAAAATTAAAAATTTATCCAACAATAGATTCCATATATTTTTTATCAACTTTGAGCTTCCTTGATGTGATTCTGAATGGATCTGGTTTTTTTCTTCCATTTCCTCAGCTATCTTGAGTCCCAATATATTTAATTCACTAACTTAATCCCAACATGATGGAATTATATACTTAATTACATAGGGGATTCAAATGGATCCATCTGAATGATCGATTGAAAGAAATTGTTGTAATAAAACAAAATTGGAGGAAGATGTTCATCCGAACCACTTTCGAAATCCACAAAAGAAGACCTCAGAATATAATAAGGGGTGTGATTAATTATCTTGTACATACCATGTATATGAGCCTGATAATAAGTACTAAAACACAACTCAATATTCAGATCATTCTAAATACTTAACTAAAACATTGAGGTAGACCTCATATCCTTATCAGATACAATAAAATGTGGTACTCCATGAATCCTTACATGTTCTTTAATGTATATTTTGGAAATATGATCAATATATAAGTCTTTTCTCATATCAATGCATTGTGATGAATTAATAAGGTGATTAAAAACAACCTAAATAGCATTATGGACTTTAGACATTTTGGGATGAAAAAATCCATGGTAATTTTTTCCCATTTCCATTTTAGTATTGAAATCTTTTGTAACATCCCCTTAGAGTTTTCTCTCTCAGGATTAAATTATTTAAATTCAATGAATCAAGAAACATACTATATAATATCTCTATTCATGTTGTCTCACCATAAATAATATTTTAGATATATGTAAATATTCATACTTCAAAGGTGAATACAGAATGATAAACTACGTGATTCATCCAATATAACCTTATTTAAATCTAGGTTGGTAATTTATTGATAAGTTATAATCATTAATTGTCTCTAGAAATATTCTTTTGGAGCATATTTGACTCTGTTTTAGTGAATATATACTTTGAAATTTTATGATAACTATATATGTCACACCTTTCGTTGTAAAGAAATCCCCTCCATATCTTTAGTACAATATTACCTATATCTAAATCCAAAAAAAAGAGTTGGATAGTTTTTCACATGAACCAAAAATTATCATGATTCATAATTTATAACCAAATCATTCTACATGTGGATGCATCTTTTACTCTTATTTGATACATCACTATAGATCACAAACCCTTCTCCACTCTAGGGTAATAAAATCACATGTACACTAACTAGACTTCTCTTCAGTTCCATGAAATTTTCTCCACATTCATATTTCAAAAAAAAACTTGTCCCCCTTCCGAGTTAACAGTGTATGTGGATTAGACGGCCAATATATTTTTCAAAAATATTTGATAATTTTCATCTATTTCAATAAAACATTGGATCTCATTCAAGGTGGTTGGTCTAGTAAAACTCATAATAAAATTCATCTCTAATGGATCCAATGATATGCCCTCTCTGAGATTATAGGTCCTAAAAATGAAACATTATATAACCAAAATTCATACATAAATAATTTATCAAATAGATTATCCTCTCTTAGTTCCTTTAGTATAGTTATAAATTGATCTTCATTATCTTCCTTTATCTTATAATACATAAGAATATAATATATAAAGGAAAAAAATAAACTAATCAATTTATTCTCTAAATACTCTATTAATTAAATCTAGGAAGATAGTGGGATAATTAGAAAAACCAAATAGAATCATTATAAATTCATAGTTTCCATACCTTGTAGGAAATGTTTTCTTGGGCATATCTTCCTTGAATCTCTATGGATGATATCCAGAACAAAGTTAAGTCCTGTAAAATTGATGACCTCTATGATTTTTTTCAAAAAAATCATCAATACAGTGTAGGGATACTTGTTAATAATTACGATCTTATTCATTTCCTAAAAATCAATATAGAGTCACATTGATTCATTTTTAATATTAAAATAAGAATATATGTACCCCATGGTGATGAACTTACCCAATTTAATCTATTATAAATTTTCCTATATTCTTTCTTATTTAATTACAATATCTCAATTGGGTCCATTCTGTATAGAGTCTTCAAAATAGGTGCAGCACCAGGAATTAGTTCTATTCAAAACTCAACATCACGATTCTAAGGGAGACTAGGAAACTATTATATAAAGACAATAATAAACTCTAGTAAAATAAGAATATATTTGATATTGAGTTTCTACCCAACCATCAAGGATAACCACCCCTTTTAAATTGGAATCAAGACCCCTATTGTGGATTTAATTCCTATTGTATGTTCATATGTATCACTTCACCAATATATGATCGTAGATTGGTTTATGATAACAAATGTAACTTCCATTACTTGGATATTTATGTGGGATTTATGTAAAGAAATAAAATCCATGTATAAAATAACATCAAATCCAACTAGAGGGAGAATAATGATATTTCCAGGAAATCCATTCCCACAAACATTAGTTTTATATGAATCATATACTTGTGATATGCTCATCATACCATTAGTATTTTACCTGATAATTCAATATCAATTAATTTGGGTGGTATTTTTATACCCTTTTTAAAATATTTGAATAAAAAATAGTGGTTATATTTATAATCAAATGAGACATTAGTAGTTCTATAGTGGATGGTAAGTGTTCTCTTCACCACTTCATTTTCTTATCCAACATCTGTAGAAATGATTTTGTGATATTACTATTTTTATGGGGCTTAAGATATTTATAACATATATTATCATCATTAACATTAATATTTAAAAATTATTTATAATAATACCTATACTCCTTACGTTTCCAAAACATGAGTGTAATTGGTGCATTTTGTGGTTATTTTCATCAATCATTAGATATCTTATTACCATAACTTCAAAATTTGATTGCCTGATGAGTCTCCTTTAAACCCATAAAGAATTTAATAGTCACTTAAAGGTAATTTAAACCATATATCCTTCCAAACATAGAGAATATTTTAAGGATCATCGCCTTTACTCAATGGTTTTTATTATTATAATTTCCTTTTAATTCTATCATCATTTTGTTATCAAAACCATGTGATTAATGAGTGACTTAATTTTCATTTCTACCCTACTACAATATCAAATGATTTAATCATGACTACTGATATAAAATATGGTTAGCACCCTTTAGATACTTAGTTTTATGGAAATGAAGAATAGATCAATCTTACATTCTAGATCAATGATAATACCAAAATCATACCTCGCAAGTCTTGTAAAATTTTCCTTATCTATACTAATGGATTCATCATCATTTTATTTTATATCAAGAAAATCCGTATCCATTTTCATATGAATAATATAACGAAATTACTTATTGAAAAATAAAATTCTAAATTTATCCCACTTATTATAGTCAATTTTTTATGTTGCCTCATGTTCTGGATAAGAGTCCACCATTGATCTACTTCACCTCCCAAATGATAGACAACCAAGATGAATTTTGCATGCTCCAAAAACATGATAATGATAGATATATTTTTAATGGAACCAATAAATTTATTATTTCTTAGTGGACCAAAAGAGAATCTAAAAATTTTGATGTTGTCTCATTAAGGACTCAATAGAACATTATTCTATCATTTTCTCATTTGGAAGTTCATAATGATTCATGGATTGAGAAATATGTGTAAAAAAAGAATTATACTTAGTATTAAAACTCAAATATTATTTTTTTTTCTTGGGATGATAATCATTTAATTGTCTATTACATTCAGTATTAACATGGTTCCTTTAGGTTCCAACCATTAAATAAAACCAAGTAGCATTGTTTGAGTAGTAATAATCATAGTGGAAACTATATAATCAGGAAAAATGATTTATAGGGTGTATAAATCATGACACCTTATTCTTAATCTATGAAACCTTAGGTTTAACCAAGGTAATCCATTTTCATCTTCTATTTAAACACTTCATGATGGGTAATAAAAAAAATAAGAATTATCCCAACATACCCCCAGGGGATTCAAACTAAGTGCGTAGTAATTTCAGACTCACTGTGCACCAGAATAATGGCCAACATATACTAGAACAACTTAATTTAAGGTTATTATACCTAGAATCACCTTTTCCAAAAATACATCCACATGTATTATCCAAAACAAGATGTTTTTATTAGAAAACCACACTATTTTATTTACTATAAATTAGGAGATTCTTCTATGTGTATGATTATCCTAAAATATCTCACTTATGTTTTCTCATCATAAACCCAAAATGTAACTAAAAATTTCCTTGATACCAAATACAGAGACTCATATCATACATACTTTAATATTACTTCTTTCTAGATGAATATTCATTATATTACATTACAATCCCTACCAGAAACATAAATCTTTAGCGTATTTGGAAACATGGATACATAAACAATCAGTTCATGAAGGATCTAAATCATCTCTCACATAGTTATTCAAAACTAAAACTCTTCTTTGAAACATCATACTTAAAACTTTTCATTATCTCCTAGGAAAAAACATAATAAATGGAGAGCATAGATTCTCGGTAAGTGTAAACCAAGGAGATTTGAATGATAATTTTAACATAACGTGAGAACAAAGGGTATGAGAACAATATATTAACATTTATAGATAATCCCCAAAAACTCTTAGATCATAAAAATGATTCATGGATTAAATATTTTTAGTTCATAATACATGAATCATAAAGGAATCAAAGAACATGATCCATAAAACATAAAATTTTCATAATATCATGTCATAAATGAGTGTAATAAATTATGTAATAATCATAATAATAGAAATATCATATCCAAGATACCCACCAAGATATTCATAACATGTTAGTTCTGGGATAAATTTCTATGTACCTACTTCGGGCTTGGGAAAACATCACATGTACCCACTTTTTAGATTGGGATAACCACTTATGTACCCTATTTTGGGTTTTAGATAACCACTAACAAAACCTTTGAGCTCATGAAACATTAATATTTACCAAAGTATTTGAATGCATATATAAATATAGGTTCACAAATTACATAATCATAAAACCATTCATATATATGCCACAATTTCATAAAAACGTTTATTATAACATCACTCATGGAAAAGAAAATTGGTTATATCGATATTTCATTATCATATTCATAGACCACCCATAGGAAAAATAAATATTGTATCATTGAATCATATCCCAAATAAATCATAAATGAAATAAAATTATTTGATCATAAATGAAAAATTCCTTTAAAATATCATTGGAATATCTCTTAAGAAAATACAGTATTCATTTTTAAATCACATATAATAATCTAAAAATTTACCAAATATTAAGGAAAAACATTTATTTGAAAATATTATTTGGAACTTGTAGTGAAAGAATAAAATTATTGAATGGAAATTATGGTAATAAATTTTCTTCATGTTGTATATGTTAAAAGATAGATACCTTTCATATTTTTAGTAAAAAATCAAAAGTACATCATAATGAAAATGAAAAAAAAAACTTTTAAAATTTTTCGTAAAAAATTAAATCATGGGTAAAAATACATTTAAATAATCATATTAGAGTATAAAAAACATAAAAACATTTTAATAAAACATTTAAAATGAAGAAAAAATATTTTTGACGAATTAGAGAAATAAATTCATTTTTCCTTAAAAATTTCTTTCGGTATCCTAAGAAGTTAATGTGAGAAAACTAAAATGAAAATTTTATTAAATAGAAATTGAAGAATAAACAATCTAGATAAAAATTAGATTGAGACATAAATCTCATACCTTAAGTTTGACTTGAATCGAAAGTTCTCTAACCTCCTGAATAATAAATTTAAATTTATTATTATTAAAGAAAATAGATATTTAAATAACTATAATTTCATTTATGATCCACTTATAAAATTTCAACAACCTTTTATTAATAATTATTCATTAAATAATTATTTTTTTTGTGTCAACAGATTCGTTTTTCATGAGAATTTTTGTTCAGTGGTTGCAGTTCTTATACTCTAATCAAGGATTCATAATATAAAAAAATTATTTATGATATAAATATCACATATATAAATTATATAAATATTTATAATCATTCATAAAATTTATATAAAGAAAAATGGATTACCCCATTTATAGAAATTATAGGTTGTGTGTATGAATAAATATAATTTTCACATTTTAATATAGCGAATGAAAGAAAAAAATCATAATTAATTTTTTATAATAATTATTATATCATATATATCATATATAATTAGATACATCATTATTACCATCCATTTAGAGCATAAATTTAAAAAAACACCGCTTTATGGATGTGTGGTTGTCCACATGTATGCGCGAGCAACATTATCGTTTACTAACGAATGGGAACGTAAGAAGTTAGACATGCTATTATAATTCTAGAATAATAATAATATTTTAAATTTCATATATATAAATATAAACTTTAAAGTCATCATAATAAACATTCACTAAATATGGTGATGAAAAAATAAATTGATTCTCTAAGTGGAGGAGATAGTTCACATATACACACGAGTGAGACTTTAACTTCCCATTTGATGTAAAATAGGTTTTATAAGGGTAGTTCTGTAATATTAGTGAAATTTTAGTATATTTTGTATAGTTAATTTATTATTATTTGATTGATACCACATACTAAGGGTAATTATAAGAAGAAATATATTGGAAGAGGTCGGGTAATAAAATTATCTCTTCTTCAATATGCCACCTTTAGATCCCTTCTTAATGACCCTTGTAGTGGTATTTTAAGAATAAAATCACCTATAATTCATGTGTATGGAATTTTATAAGATAATTTTGGAGGATTTGGTTGATATACCTTTTATAAATTGGATTAATGAAAAAGAGAATGGGTGTCCATTCATAAGGCAGACAAATGACACACATGGAATCACAAAAATATTTAAACATAATTAATGTATTTCCCAAGTATAATGCCTCCAAATATCCATGAAATTTAATAAAAAGAGTCTATGGATAAAATATAATCACACAATAATATATAGACATGTTTTTCATGTCATGTTAATCCTTATATTTTTTGTTATCCCCTTTTTAACCATTTTTAACCTTAACCATGGTAACAACTATTTCAATTTAAAAGGATATAATTTTATGTATAAGTTAATAATTGAAAAATAAATGGCCAATGGGTTATTTTTTCAATAATATATTATCCTAATGGTTCTATTTAAATATTTTAATGATTTTTTAATAATTTAATAACATATTATTTTTCATAAAATATATTTAATGTCATTTTTAAAACTATTCACCTAATTTCACTTTAAAGACATCATTACTATATTGAAATTAGAATATAAACCTTTAAAACATATATAATATATTATATTCACCTAAAAAATTAACGGGGCACTATATCCCACCCAATAAAAATTACTTTTAAAGTTTTAAAAAATATTGATATGTTTTTTACTGCTTACACATGCACTATGTCGATATTGGGTAAACATTTAAGTTAATTATTTCATAAAAAATAAAAAAAAATTACACTGATAAAAATAATTAATTAATTAATTTAACAAATAAAAATTTATAAATGTACTTAAAATTTTCTTGTCCTTGTCTAAAAAAATTAGAGTTATTAAATTCAAAAGTGAGACATCTTGAAATTTTCATTACCTAGAAAAATATAAATTTCATTATTAACATAACGTGGAACAAAAAATCCATATATTATAATTTCATATGGATATGGCTGAATCCATCCCATAAAATGAAATAAATTAATGTCTTTGGGTGATTATTAGACCTTATATCATGGGATTAACACTATTTAACCCATTTTACCCTTACTGAGGTGACAAATATTTACCAAGATTACTATTCATAATGATCGAAAATAAAAGAAAAATATTTTCCAAATTTTAACCAAATGATTCAAAATATTGTATGAATTATTCATGATTCAATATCAATAAATGATATAAATAAATTTTAATATAAATTCTTAAAATGCAACTATAATTTGTTTTTAGCCAAAATCATTTTAAGCCAAAATAAATAACTTATATCAGAATAATGAATATTACCGATTAAAATGGAATTAATTATATTATTATTAATAAAATGGATTATATATCCATTTAAGACAAAATAAAAATAAAATGGGCCATTAAAATTACTTGATTTAATAAAAGGAAATTATAATATTTGAAAAATCTATAATTTTTACTATTTAGTAAAAAATCTAGAATTTTAGAAAAATATCATAATTTCACCATTATAATATTTTTATATTCTGATTTAAAAATTGAATTATATTTTTTAAAATAAATTTTATTAAACTAGAATAAAGTATTTATTATATTTTCTCATTAAAACCAATAAAAACCATTTTAAAAGAAAAATATATTTTTAAAGATTATAATAAATTTCCTGAAATAAAGTACTTATTTATCAATATATATTCATTATCTAAAACCATTAAAATAAATTCAGAAATTTTTTAGTATTATTCAATAGACCAACTTAATGGTTATCTTATAATGTTATAATACATTATAGTTCCTTTAGACATGGTGTTGTGTGTATCGCAAGATATGGATGACATTAAACTTAATTTAAAAAAAATATAACATAAGATCTCAAGGTGTTACATTATAACATCCCTAAAAATTAAAAATAAATTATTATCTTACATAAAATTTTTTCATCATCATTTTTAGAATCTATATTTGTTTATATATAATTTTTACCTATATCCATATTAAGAAAATAATACGTGAAAGAGAGTAAAATTTTGAAATTACTCTTAACATAAAATAATATAAAGGTTGTAATCATTATAAATTGAAACCAAAATTCCAAATTTTAGAATATAGTATGATAATTTTTGAAATACTATAATTTAATTATAATTAACAGTATAATTTTTGACCTTATCACAACGATTTAACTTTAATTATCGAGTTTTACCCTTTACCTTGGTGACAAATTTTTATCATGGTTATTATTCATTATGGCCAAAAATGAAATTAACATAATTACTAAATTTGAACCTCATAATTAAAAATATTAATTCTATTTTTAGTATTAAATTTCAATAAGTTGTAGAAGTTACTTTTAGTATAAGTTCACAAAATTCATCATAAAATTATATATAAAAAATGCACATTTTAAAAATAAAAATGATTTTATACATTGATCATGTATAATTTTTTTTCCCATGGACCAATTTTAGGTTTTCCAAATAACATGAAAATTATTAGACTTTATGGAAAATAAAAAAAAATGGAACATTGTAATTACCTTCATTAAATGATAAGAAAAAATAGTTTTTATAAAATTGATATTTTCAATATTCACGCAATAATCATACTCTATAGAAAATTCCAAAGAGTTTCCATAATATTATTTTGACATAATTATTTCAAATATAATGTTCATTTTATAAAATAAAATTTCAAAAACCCTTAAAAAAGTAATCATAATATCTGAGCACAAAATGCAACAAAAATCATTTTTGAAAAAAAAAAGTGTACTTTTAAATTTATAAAATATGTTTATACTAAATATTTATCTTGTATCCACTACTAGATAAATGATAAATTTTTTAATTAAATAAATTTTGTAGAAATTTCATTAATATTATTAATCTATAGTTACTAACTAAATTTACTTTGATAAAAAATGATTCTTAGACATAAAACCATTTTCTCAAAAATATCTTCTTTAAAATTATATGATATTTTAAAAAAATTAATCCATTATTTCCTAGTAATTAATCAATATATTCATATTTAAGAAGACATATTTACATATAATTTATATGTTGGTAAATTATGTTTACATCTGTTAAACTAATGACTAGGTTTTAACGGCCATATTTAAATAACAATATTTTAATTGTATGCCATAGTTCATTTTAATAATTCTATTGAGAATGGTATACGAAATCAGAATTAATATTCATATTAAACTAAAACCACTAGGTTTTATAATGTAACTGGAGGTGACAAATTTAATTTAAACACATCATTTCATACAGAATAAGATGATCTGTTAATTTTACAACATCGTACATATGGGATAGGGTGAGAGGATATGAAGAGAAAAACTAAGGATTTATTATAAAATTTATACTAATTATCTTGAAAAATAAATATAGTTGATTTGTACCCTTCCATAAATGATAATAAAAAATACCAACTAATTTCATATAGGATATGAATAGTGATGTAAGAGACAATATATAAATATGGGTAAATAATATTATAGTATGTGATCAAAATAAAAAATCATAATATTAAAGTATCTTTTTTAATCTCAATGAATCAAAGAAAGAGATCAAAAAATTTATCTTTTCATTATTATATATAAGATCGTAATTGGATCTTTATATATTTTGTAAAAATTATAATCTTTTCATTTATGAATAATAATGGAAAGTGTTCTGCTGGATCTTTGCAATGTTATTGAATGGGTACTATACATACTCAGTACTGGTTAAAGGATATTTTATAATGTTTAAACTGATGTTATGACTTAGAAAAAAATTTAATGGGGTGATATTTGAGGTAAAAATATCTTGTAAAATATTTTAGGGTTGTGATCCGAGCGACCTCTATAAAATTTTCTATTATCACCAACAAAAACAAAACTCTACCTTATATAAATTTTCATGACTATAATTAACTCCATATGTGAAATCATTTCTTATAACAATATATTTTCTATAATTTAAAAGTGCATTCTATAAACATGATAAGTGGGGGAAGGATTAATGATTTTCCAATCATGAGATATGATGTTTCTCAAGGAACCCTATATACTATCAGAGTCATGAATCATCAGCAATGGGTGTTGTTTGAAGTATCTCAAGGGGGATGAATTGGGTAATGAATAAATATTTCTATAAAAAATGTTTATATAAAATCCACCTAATGACTAAAAATACTCCAATGAATCAAAATATCATTTTGATATCAGTTTTAATATTTCAAAAGATTTCTAAATGAGTGATTATGTCACGGTTAAAATAATTATGAAAAATATTTTATATTTAGAAATAAATTTAACTAATCAAAAAAATTTATAAAAACAATTTAAGACTAACTATTAAAGTTGTGTTTTGTATAGTTTGAAATAAAATTAGATTAAATATTTGAAATAAAAAAAAACACATTTAAATAAATACGAGAGAATTAGTATCAAGTCAAGACCCAAGACTCTTCACTTTGTAATCACTTGATACCAGGAAAGTTATATAAAATAATCTTCACCCACAAACTATATTGGGTGTAAAAAAAATCTAACTAGTTGTCCAGGCCACACATGAACCTCTTCCACAGAAAACATGGGAATAAAACAACCACATGCCACAATGAGACCTCTTACACAACATGAGGGTAAAAACGTAAAGTGAGTAGAGAATATATTGATTACCTTCTAGTTAAATTACATGTGAAAATTAGTGTGTTTAATATATAGTTTAAATCACACACTGCTCAAAATTTAAAGGAAATAGATAGATAAATAATGTAAAAAATGTAAAAAGATATAGTTACTTTGTCTAATGTTCTATGAAGCTTGAGTATCCTTGGATATAGGTTGAGCAGGAACTCAAGTCATGTTTCTAAAAATGGTAGTAAAATAGAGCATATTAAGCTCACTTCTCTCTAACTATAAGAAATGATCTATAAGTTTGTTATGCTCTACTTTCTCATATTTGTGTGTAGGAAATATGCACCATGTATGCTCGCAGGAAGTGGCACACATCAAGTTCTTGCAAGATGGTTTTATCTGACTTCACGTGTATGTGTATACCTCAATCTATAAGTCTTCATGAGCGAGTCTACTATCAAATATATCAGCATCTTTAAGGAATAATCATCTAGATCCTCTACACCATGTACTTTATAAATAACACAAGCTTTAATCAATCCCTAAAATAGTTTAAGTATCATTATTTCAATAATTATCAGCATTAAATTCCATAATATAGATGTTAAAATTTTTAATTTAAATTAAAAGAGATCGTGATAATGACTCTTTTAAAAGTTGAGGCAACTCTGGTGGTGATCCATCCTAATGATGAATTATGTTGGTGTTGAGTCCGGCCAACAACAAGTCAAGTAGATGTTAGGTCATGATCAAATCCAAACCATCTTGGTGGTAAGTCATTAAAACACTTTTCCAAATCTCCATTTTGTTGGTAAAGTCTGAAAGTGGATCATCTGATGGTGAGTCGAGTCCGATGGTAGGTATTATTGGCACTTTTCCAAATTTTGTGGTGACTAAGTTATAATGGTAAGTCATCATCTGGTGGTAATTATTTTCTATAATCTTCCAACTTTTCATCCTAACAATGACTCATCTCTAACAATTAGCGTTTTCAACACTTAGACATATTTCTCATCCTCAATAGTAAGTCATTTCTGATGGTGGGACTTTCCCATAATTATCTAAAAAACCATTCCAATGATGGACCATCTCTGATGGTGAGTCTTTCCCATACATAGTAAAAAAATATAATCTTCTTTATTATAATATTCTTCCATAAAACATAAAACTCATTAATATCATAATAAACATGATTTTTTTATCATTAAAACAAGAGTTCTAATAATATCACCTTTTTTATGATCACAAATCAATTAATTTTATAAATAGAATTTCTTAGTATGTTTAATAACTATATTGAGTGATTTATTATAAAGTAAATTCATATGGTATCAAAGGAATTTAGATAGTAAAAAATATAAAAGAAAGGATGGTGTTGAAGGAATGAATTTAAACATAAAAAAGTAAATTCCTAGATTCATTCTCCCCATTTTATGATTATCAAAAAGTGAAAATAAAATAGGAAATAAAAAGAACATAATATGAATAAGTGAATTCCAATTAATAAAATCAATTAATGTATGGAAAAAAGATATAATAAAAAGTTATATAAATATCCCAATAAAATATAAAATGGATAATGTGAAAACTTTTTTGGATGGGTAGAAGGAACAAGTGGTTCTTTTAACATCCCCATATCAGAAGTAGAAGGTTTATCAGTAGAGCGGGAGGTAATAGTATGAATGGTTATAGGAACATCAGTTAGAGAAGGAGTCTCTCTAATAATGATAGTCATGAGATACTGAATGGCCTTTCTAGGGGATAAACATAAGGGTAGAAAATGAGGAGGTAATGGTGAATTTGGATCTCTGGTGACATGGGTATGAACAACTTGGGATCATAAGATGGATGGTTGAGATGAGAATTAACCAGTATGGCATCCTGATCCACCACTTCAGTTCCAAAAAACATGATAAAATGGTTTAATAAAATTAATAATTTCCATAATATTATTCCCTCCCCTATCCATAACATTGAAAATGTCCTTTTTCTCTTCCATAAGTATCTTGAGTAGTGAATCCATAACTTTTAGCTGATTAACTTGTTCTTTAAAATCTTGATTCACTGGAGTCATCCTTTGGTTCTCAACAATGAAATTCTAATGATAGTTGTCATTATGTTTAGTATAAATCCTCAAAATTTAATACTTAATTTCCTTTGTAATTTTCTCTTTATCAGCTATCATATCATTCATATACTCTCTAACCATCATATGTACATTATCACTATTATACCAAATTTTCCTTCAAATTTCCTAAGGAATGTCAGGTATATAACAAGAAACATCATGAAGCTCTTCTCTAACCATATACCTTATAAACTCAACATCAAGAGAAGGTGGAGCACTAGATATAGAAGACATCGAAGAAATGTTCTCCATACTCCCTAGAAAATAATCCATGATTCTTCAAAGTAATATCTCATATCATCTATTATAGATCTTAAGTAATATGTATCATTTTCTAACCTCCTATTTTCTATCTCAACTTCTCAAATTTGAAGAGTCATTTTGGACGGGATGAGATAAATTAAAATACCTAATAGATGTCTTTCATTTTTATCACTAAGAATAGTATCCAATGGAGGTTGATATTTTAATAAAAAACCAAAATAAGTGAAAATACTATCTCTAACGTATTCTAAGTCACCTCTACTAACAACATCAGCTGGCACTAAAGTAAGGACAGGTGACTGTAGGTATTCAGAAACTCTCTCAATAACAGGTTCCTCTGTAAGATTATATCTAGTAATCACATCAGAAGTAAATCTCTCCAACTCTCATGCATCATCTATTTATTCTACCATTAATCCATTAGGATCCATATTGTATTGAATAGAAGATCCACCATTCTTTAGTTTACTACAAGCCTCAACTAAATCTTATTAGTCTATACTGCATCTGAAATACCCTGGAAACATTTCTCATTCCTCAAGAAATAGGTCCATTACTCAGGTAGAATTCATACCATGAGACTTAAAAATAGATGATTTAGAAACTATAGATCCAACAATAGAAGGTATAAATCTAAAATTTTTAACATATCTCTGCACATCAACTATTTTTTCAACAACTGTAGGCTCATCAATGTTAGGATCAACCTTTGTTGTCTCATAAATACACTATTCAGAAACTGTCTACTTAGAAACCTTATACACATAATCTATAGGATCACCATGGTGTACATCCATAGTAGAAACAATATGGTGACTATCTAGGTTTGGTTATTTATTCCCCTCATCAAATTATTCCTTATCATTTCTAGTAGTTCTATAAATATATTTAACTTCTCCTGGTCTATCATTTGATATAGAGAAAATTGATAACCTTAGAGAATAGATAAGTCCATGATGCATCTCACCATTCTCAAAACCAATGCGGCCACTAAGACCATCATGATCAAAAACTCCACAACTTTCATTTCCATCTATATATCAATTTTCCTCATCTCCTCATCTTAGTTCTTATTCTTCTCCAACTTCACCAGTATCACCACTTCTATTTTCAACAATGGATTTAGAAGTTCTCTTAAACTATTCCCAATAGACACTTATATTTCATCATCATCACTTCCTTCTTTTAAGAGAGTCTCTTGAGAAGGGAGATATCTAGGTGTCCTAGGATAACTATAAGGAATGGCTAGAGAACTCCTGGCCAGGTTTGGGTCACTACCTTAATCCACTAAAAATATTATTCCTCATCAATAGAGGAATCAGATTCATCTTCTTCTTAATTTTAATACTTCACCTCCTCACATGGCTCTAAATTATGATTCAAAATATTGTTTATTTTAAAAGGGTTATTAATGTAACACCCCGACCCCAGTTACCCAGAGTCTGTGCATTATTACATAACATTGGCATGATCACAAAGGATTAAGTCTCAAAAGACTGATTAGTTTAGTGGTCTCGGAAACACTAGATATATTCATAAGTCTTACATTACATCATAAGGTAAAAAAACTACAACAAAATCTTGTCATCATATCCCCTCATACTATCCCTGCAGGTCATTAATAAATTACTTCTTCACATCCTGGGAAAAATAAAACATTCAAAGGGGTGAGCTCAGATGCTCAGTAAGGATAATAATATAGCATAAGCTTTCATATATAAGTATAAACACTTAAGGCAATGTATAACGAAAACAAAATCCTTTTAAACTTGAACTTCAACATAATATGGAAAATATAAAATGAAATAATTCCATTTACTTATTCACATGGATATTCTAATAGTCGAATAATCACATGAAATATCAATAACAACTTTCATAATGACAGAATGCATAATGCTAGACTATCATCACCACGTAGCCAAGGCCTCGTGCCAAGACACTAGTTTGTCTCATGAGACCTATCGATGCATCGATAAGATATAGCAGGCTCCACCTGTATCTTACTAAGTCCAATGCATTCGTCATATGAAAAGTTTGAAACATCACATAAACATTCGTATCCAAACTAGCATATGAAATGTCAATACTTTAACCACAAACCATGAATGGTATAAAAATAGCACATCTAGAGTCAAAAATAACTCATTCGATACAATATGGAAGATTTTATTGTATCAGATTAACCTCAATGGAGAATAATGAAAGATATTGACATAGATTAAAATAATCATTAAACTATTGAGAGAAATATTCCCCTTTTTTCTTGAAAACATTTAAAAGTCACATTATCTGTCAAGAAGCCATTTAAAATAGATTTTTGAATCATAGTGTCCCATACCACATTGAAACTTTTAAAAGAAATACTGATTTTAAAACTTTAATGTCCATATAAATAAATCCATAAAACCATTTTTATAACATGTACATTAATGAGAAATATTTAGAATAATAAATCTTTAAAACTTTTTAAAATGATATTTTAGTTAGAATTCCTAACCAAAAGAGAGACAATTGAATAAAAATAATTGAGGTAATAAAAACTTTGTAATATCATGAGAATAAATGTATTCATGAAATACTATGTCAAAGTACATTATATACACCATATAAAAGTTATTTTGTGTATAATAACAAAAGGGTCTCAATGGAATGTAAATTGAGATGAAATCTCTCATAAAGGGTGTATAATTAGGTTAAGGATAAATAAACAACATAATTATGTGTGAAAAATATAAATACACTCAATATTATTGTATGTTCAGTGTAAAACAATCAAAGTACATTCACACTTATTCTTGTAAAAACAACACCAATGAATTGGATGTTTAAATCAACAAATCAAGATTGAGTAAAAATTACTCTTATCAAGTTCATACCAATGACTTGAGAATTTATAAATGGAGTTATTATGTGTATAAAAAGTATATCCAAAGAAAGGGGAGTGTAAATTATGAAATAATCAAATGAATAGTTATTCCACACATAATCTTGGATTAAAATAATCAATGAAGTATGCGTAAATCCGAATGAATGGAAATTGAAATTTAAAATTCCCTTATCGATTTGGTAACTTACGAAACATAAAACCATGAAATAAGGATAATACAATGATGATGTAAATATCCATAAATTAAAGTTTATTACACAATGAATACAATCACGGGAAGTACACACACCACATGCAATAAATAAGTGGTGAACAATGGAAATCTCACGAAATTAAAAGTGAGATAAGAAACCCTTTACTTTGTACTTTTTCCTTGGTAGAAGGTAGGTTAACCTCATTTATAATGTTTTAATAATTGTTATTGAATTACACAAGAATCATTTACATTAATATGATATCATATATGATCTTTTAATATTGATTTGTTAATAATATCTTAGTATTATCGTCGTTTCGGGTGTTAACGGATTCGTTTTCTTTTATATTATTTGTTATGTGAGCCGTATTTGTTATCGATGGGATGTATATTATTCATATCCATAATTATATAATTTCTCTAAAAATTATTTTTATTCATCAAATGAAATTTAGTCTTGAATGGATACGATGGGGAATGAATCTCATTGCGTTCGTGGAGACGGTAGTCCGTACGTACGCACGAGAGACAATTTCATTATTTTGATATTAAAATAATATATAATTGGATGTTATATCATATAGACAGAATCATTATAATGTTATATTTATTATTTACATGAATTATAAATCATTTTTATACCCATATAAATAATAATATATTGAATAACATTTACACCACGACGTGGAGACGGTAGGCCGTACGTACGCACGTATGGTGACATGTCATTAAAGGGATGGATAGAATATTGAATTTGGTTGTTCTATATTTATAATAACATCACAGTATATAGAAGATACTGGAGTTATTGTTTTAGAAAGGTAATAACAAAGAATAAGAAGTTGAAGAAGAAAGGAACTTGAAAAAGGGTGGTGAAAACATTACCTATTCTTCGGGTTCTTCCTTTTGATTTGATCAAAAGGGATCCTTAGGATGGCTTTATGATCAAACTAAGGCCTCTAGGATGAAGTGAGGGAAGTTGGAAGCATATTTGGGTAGAGTTTGTCCGAGACAAAAGGTTTTGAAGGTGTGAATAATTGGTTAGAAATGGTGTCCTTTTATAAGGGGGAGGAGGGGAACCTTAGGAAAAACTTAAAGTATTATTTTATAATAAATTCATATTCGGTTTCTAATGGATAAAAAGTGTTTTATTCAAAGTTTAAGTTGGGTATGGGTCTAAAACCACTCAACCAATATAATTTATATAGGATTGGGTCATTATATAAACCTTATCTTTTAGTTTTAACTCTTAGTTAATTAGTTTGACACTTACCATGTCACTTTTAATTTTTATATTATATAGTTAATAAACTCATTATATACATCTAAGAGACCCCAAAGTGGTCCATTAATGATAAACCAATAATGATATAAGTCCTTTGTCCGAAAAATATATTTTTAGGAATAGAATATAAATTAATAATATAATATTTGTTTTAAAAACTCACTTATGTCAATTTTGACACTACTCAATAATTGTTTTTTGTTAAAGTATTAAAAACTTTATTAATTCTAAAAAAAATCATTTAAGCAATCCTAACATGTCATATTAACCAATAAAATTATTTTTTGTCATCAAAACTTTCAAATATATTTATTTTAACATTTATAATATCAATTATTTGATTCTTTCATTAATAAGGAAAATACTGCATCATTATTGTGTCATATGTATTTTTAATTTTTCAAAGTCTAAAAATTATAAATAAAATACAATTATGTAAGAAATATTTTTATATTTCTAATTAATATTTATAATCTAAAATCCAACATATATAACCCTGTGTAAAAAATTGTTTTTCTAAAAGATATAAGCTTATGTCATTTTTGTATTTACTTTAA
This sequence comes from Viscum album, assembly GCA_963277665.1. Lineage (NCBI taxonomy): Eukaryota > Viridiplantae > Streptophyta > Magnoliopsida > Santalales > Viscaceae > Viscum > Viscum album. The sequence continues at coordinate 280,927,202 of OY728153.1, read as the reverse complement.
CTTAATTAATATAAAGTGTCCCTATCACCTACAAGTGGCTCCATGGGGTCCCAAAATTGATCCAAATATTCACATGGTCGTACATGTATCCACCAATAAGGTTAAGACACGTTTTATGGTAATTTATTATTATTATAATATTATTTTTTTAACCCCTATTTACCGGATTTACCCTTTAACCATGGTAAATAAAATATTTACCGAAATAATTATTCAAAATTTCTCAAAATAAAAGTTACCTATTTACACAATTTGGACATCATGATTCCAAATATGGAATCCATTATTCGAAATTCAAAACATAGAATTGGCAGAAATTAATTTAAAATTAATTCCCGTTGTAAAAAAAAGCATGTTTTTAAGATATAATAACTATCAAAAGATTGATACTTTTTTATGTTTGGTTTAATTGTGAAATTATGTCCAATGACCAAAATTGTATTAAATGGTAAAAATATATTCTAAATATACTTTAAAACCACTAAAATTCATATTTTATAACTATTAATTATTTTTATTAAAAAAGTTTTTTTAATTAAAATTTTGTAATTTTCACTATTCATCAAAATATAAAAGTTATCTGAAAAGTACCAAAATTTCACCCTAAGAGAAATTAGATATTCCGAATCCAAAAATGAAGTCCACTTTGAAAAATAAAATGTATAAAATTTCAAAAATCGGGTATAACTATTCATAACGGCTAGTTTTATTAGTTGTGGTGTGTGTTAGAACTTAAAGTTGCGTACAACACACGCTATTGTATTATTCAGCGAGAAGCGTACCATGGAAGCTTGGGGTGTTACATTCTCCCCTCCTTAAATAAATTGTGTCCTCTCAATTTTTAAAATTGGGCTTGGGAATATAATGGAATGTCCCACATCGGAAAAAGAGTCAATAAAACTATCACATTAAAAGAAATAAAGAGAAGTACAAAGGTCACCCAAGATAACCTATACATGGATTCCATGTAGAAAAACATGGATATGGATGATAAAATAAGTGTAAAGTTATGATGGAGAGGGATAGAAAACATGATCTGGATAAAGTTAACAATAAGAAAACCACAAACTTGTGATGGGACAAATGGTCATTAGTTTCGCAGTAGGAAAAGTAAACGGACAACATTTTTATTTTATTTTTTAAAGTTACATTAAATAAGTATGAGGAATTAATTTCTGAGATTGACTAAGAACATAAAGAGATATACTTAATTTTTTAGTAAAGTTTCATTTTTTAATAAATTTATACTACTAACTCATTTTTAAACGATGAGTATTCCAGAAGACTTGGTCACACTAGAAGAGCTACAATAAAATTCTTATAGAATCACATGATCCACGAAGAATAAACTTTATATTTACCTTGTCTTTAGAGATTAATCAAAACCAAAATGGGTAGTGTAATATCTGATGATCCCCAAAAGTTTATTTCATTAGAGAAAGAAACACTAATCTTAATTTCTAAAATTAAACCAACAATACCCCAAAGTTAAATAAATAGCATTCAATAAAGGATTGTCCTTAAAATCCGTCAATAAAATCCAAAATAATATTGAAACTCAAAACTTATAAGAATTTGTTTATGTAGTCTTCCATGTTAAATGGTATCTCCAAATGACATCAATTACTCTTAAAGTCACATACCTAAAAGTAATTAAACTAATCACATATTCTCTATTATAGGTTAATCATTTCCATAAATAACCCAAATCACTATAAATCCACAATAAAAACATAGATAAAAATCCACCATTACTCCTCAAATTAAATCCCATACTATTCTATTTTCCTTGGGAATATAGTGTTCCCAACAAAGCGAAGATCTTCCAAAATAACATTTATCACTTAATCACCAAATCATTTTCTTATACTAAGGGTGTTCATTTGATAAGACATAAGATTCCAAATAAAATTATTATTGATCAATAAAATCATTTAACTAAAAATAATAGTCACACTAACCAGGGACTTCACGTAGTCCAGTGGTAGGCGATAAATCTCAATCACACTTTGGTTGTGGGTTCGATTCCAACAGCTTTGTCCGACGCGACGGGTTGTCACATGGTCTACATGTTGTCCTTTTCAAAACTATATTTTATAACATTACCAAAATGAGATAAATTCCTCAAAATAACCATAACATAATTTAACCACAAATGTTATCTCATACCTTGAATTTTCATCCCAAATTATAATAACTTGTAATTTCCTCAAACCCAATGATCATATAAAACCAAATGGTTATTTATAACTATATCCACAAGAGAAAAGATAATTATTCCTCAAATATCATTCTCACATGGAAAACTATAGGGTTACAAATAGAAGAGAAAATTATTTCAAAGTAAACCCATCAACAAGGATAACTAATACTTTTTAAACATTTCTCCAACCATTTATTTCCACATAGCATCTTCTTTGACCAAGAAAATATCCTATAGAATAGGGAATTCACTCAGGTAATGGCCAGTTCCCCTACATTTACGTCAAATAACTGTAAATGGATTCTTGGGACCATTTTTATCTTCTTCCATAGTACTCTTCATTTTTCTTCTGCAATTATTCACTTTATGTCCTTCCTTCCCACACGAAAATCATTTCTTTGTTCCATTGAGACACTTTCCTGGGTGTCTCCTTCCACATTTCCTGCATGATGTAAATTGAGGATTCCTTTCTCTATGGACTCCACTGCTGGAGCTCTTATCATTCATCACCTTTCTCTTCTTTGTTGAGTCTGGGAATTGGTTAATATATATATTATTGATCATATTTTTGGAAAATTTATTTGGCATGAAGACGATATCTTTTACACCTATCAACATTCCTTTTTTTTGCTCATTTCCACCACTTTTCCCACCTAGTACATCATTCTCAAAGTCACTATTACTTCTTTGGAATCCAGCCATTGACTAAAACCATAAATCATTGTGTGAGTAACATTAGTCATAAAATTATTTAGAGAATATCATGTCATCATATTCTCAATTTGAAATGCATAAGGATTAACCAAGGTCATTTACTCTCATCTTATATATAATACTTCAAATCGGTTTGTAAAGAAAATGTAAATTATCCTAAACATATCCCCCGGGACTGTCGTAACCAAGAGTGCAGCAATGCCCGTTGTCGTGCACCAGTTCCCGGTCGAGTCTAGATCAAAGCGGTGTTTTCGGGTTTTACCCCTAGGTACATCTTTTTCAGAGCTACCTTTACCTGCTCATATCCAGATATGGATGTATTTCTTAGAAAACTCACAAAATCTCTACAATACCAAAATTCTAGGAAGTTATTCTATAATAATCCTCAAATTCTATCTTAAGGCTATGTTCACTAATCAGAGTTTAACTAAATCTAGCACCCAAGGTTTGTATTAAACTTCCTCTGATACCAACTGTAATGCCCCGACCCCAGTTACCCAGAGTCGGTGCATTATTACATAACATTGGCATGATCGCAAAGGATCAAGTCTCGAAAGACCGATTAGTTTAGTAGTCTTGGAAACACTATATATATTCATAAGTATTACATTACATCATAAGGTAAAAAAACTACAACGAAATCTTGTCATCATATCCCCTCATACTATCCCTGCAGGTCATTCATAAATTACTTCTTCACATCCTGGGAAAAATAAAACATTGAAAGGGGTGAGCTCAGATGCTCAGTAAGGATAACAATATAGAAGAATCTTTCATAAATAAGTATAAACACTTAAGGCAATGTATAACTAAAACAAAAGCCTTTTAAACTTGAACTTCAGCATAATATGGAAAAGATAAAATGAAATAATGTCATTTAATTATTCACATGGATATTCTACTAGTCGAATAATCACATGAAATATCAATAACCACTTTCATAATGACGGAATGCATAATGCCAGACTATCATCACCACGTATCCAAGGCCTCGTGCCAAGACTACAAATAAGATTTTGTCAAGGCCTTGTGCCAAGACACTAGTTTGTCTCATGAGACCTACCGATGCATCGAGTAGCTATAATGGACTCCACCCGTCACTTAATAAGTCCAATGAATTCCTCATATGAAAAGTTTGAAACATCACATAATCATTCGTATTAAAACTATCATACAAAATGTCAATACTTTAACAACAAACCATGAATGGTATAAAAATAGCACATCCAGAGTCAAAAATAACACATTCGATACAATATGGAAGATTTTATTGTATCAGATTAACCTAAATCGAGAATAATGAAGGATATTGACATAGATTAAAATAATCATTAAACTATTGAGATAAATATCCCCCTTTTTTCTTGAAAACATTTAAAATTCACATTAACTATCAAGAAGCCATTTAAAATAGATTTTTGAATCAAAGTATCCCATACCACTTTGAAACTTTTAAAAGAAATTTTGATTTTAAAACTTTAATTTCCATATAAATAAATCCTTAAAACCATTTTTATAACATGGTCATTAATGAGAAATATTTAGAATAATAAATCTTTAAAACATTTTAAAATGATATTTTAGTTAGAATTCCTAACCAAAATAGAGACAATTGAATACAAATAATTGAGGTAATAAAAACTTTGTAATATCATGAGAATAAAGGGATTCATGATATACTATGTCAAAGTACATTATATACACCATATAAAATTGATTTGGTGTATAACAACAAAGGAGTCTCAATGGAATGTAAATTGAGATGAAATCTCTCATAAAGGTTGTGTCCTTAGGTTAAGGATAAATCAACGACATAATTATGTGTGAAAAATATAAATACACTCAATATGATTTGATATTCAGTGTAAAACAATCAAAGTACATTCACACTTATTCTTGTAAAAACAAAACCAATGAATTGGATGTTTAACTCAACAAATCGATATTGAGTAAAAATTACTCTTATCAAGTTCATACCGATGACTTGAGAATTTATCAATGGAGTTATTATGTGTATCAAAAGTACATCCATGGAAAGGGGAGTTGCAATTATGACATAATCAAATGAATAGTGATTCCACACATAATCTTGGATTAAAATAATCAATGAAGTATGCCTAAAGCCGAATGAATGGAAATTGAAATTTCAAATTCCCTTATCGATTTGGTAACATACAAAACATACTCCCATGAAAGAAGGATAATACAATTATGATGTAAATATCCATAAATTAATGTTTATTACACAATGAAAACAATCACGGGCAGTACACACATCACATGCAATAAATAAGTGGAGAACAATGGAAATCTTATGAAATTAAAAGTGAGATTAGAAACCCCTTACTTTGTACTTTTTTCTTGGTAGACGGTAGGTTAAACTCCTTTAAAAATGGTTAAATAATTGTAATTTAATTACACAAGAATAATTTACATTAATATGATATCATATATGATCTTTTAACATTGATTTGTTAATAATATCTTAGTATTATCGTCGTTTTGGGTGTTAACGGATTCGTTTTCCTTTATATTATTTGTTATGCGAGCTGTCTTTGTTATTGATGGGATGTATATTATTCATATCCAGAATTATATCATGTCTCTAAAAATTATTTTTATTCATCAAATGAAATTTAGTCTTGAATGGATACGATGGGAAATGAATCTCATCGCGTTCGTGGAGACGGTAGTCCGTACGTACGCACGAGCGACAATTTCATTATTTTGATATTAAAATAATATATAATTGGATGGTATATTATATAGAAAGAATAATTATCATGTTATATTTATTATTTAAATGAATTATACATCATTATTATACCCATCTAAATAATAATATATTGAATAACATTTACACCACGACGTGGAGACGGTAGGTCGTACGTACGCACGTATGGTGACATGTCATTCAAGGGATGGATAGAATAATGAATTTGGTTGTTCTATATTTATAATAACATCACAGTATATAGAATATACTAGAGTTATTATTTTAGACATGTAATAACAAAGAAGAAGAAGTTGAAGAAGAAAGAAACTTGAAAAAGGGTGGTGAAAACATTACCTCTTCTTCGGGTTCTTCCTTTTGATTTGATCAAAAGGGATCCTTAGGATGTCATTATGATCAAAATAAGTCCTATAGGATGAATTGAGGGAAGTTGGGAGGATAGTTGGACAGAGTTTGGCTGAGAAAAAAAGGCTTTTAAGGTGTGAATAATTGGTTAGAAGTGGTGTCCTTTTATAAGGGGGAGGAGGGGCACCTTAAGAAAAACTTAAAGTATTATTTTATAATAAATTAATATTCAGTTTCTAATGGATCCAAAGTGTATTATTAAAATTTTATGGTGGGGATGGGTCGAAAACCACTCAACCAAAATAATTTGGACAGTATTGGGTCATTATATTAACCTTATCTTTTAGTTTTAACTCTTAGTTAATTAGTTTGACACTTACCATGTCACTTTGTATTTTTATATTATATAATTAATAAACTCAATATATACATCCAAGAGACCCCAAAGTGGTCAATTAATGATAAACCAATAATGATATAAGTCCTTTGGTCGATCCTTATATTTTTAGAAATATAATATAAATTAATAATATAATATTTGTTTTAAAAACTCATTTATGTCAATTTTGACACTACTCAATAATTGATTTTTTTTAAAGTCTTAAAACTTTATTAATTATAAAAAAAATCATTTAAGCAATACTAACATGTCATATTAACCAATAAAATTTGTTTATGTCATCAAAACTTTCAAATAATATTTATTTTAACATTTATAATATCAATTATTTTATTCTTTCATTAATAAGGAAAATACTGCATCATTATTGTGTCATATGTATTTTTACTTTTTCAATGTATAAAAATTATAAATAAAATACCATTATGTAAGAAATATTTTTATATTTATAATGAATATTTATAATCTAAAATCCAATATATATAACCCTCTGTAAACATTTTTTTTATAAAAGATATAAGCTTATGTCATTTTTGTATTTACTTTAACTTAATTAATATAAAGTGTCCCTATCACCTACAAGTGGATCCATGGGGTCCTAAAATCAACCCAAATATGCCCATGGACGGACATGTATCCACCAATAATGTTAGAACACGTTTTAGGGTAATTTATTATTATTATAATATTATTTTTTAACCCCTATTTACCGGATTTACCCTTTAACCATGGTAAATAAATTATTTACCGAAATAATTATTCAAAATGTCTAAAAATAAAAGTTACCTATTTATAAAATTTGGACATCCTCATTCCAAATATGGAATCCATTATTCCAAATTCAAAATACATAATTGGAAGAAATTAATTTAAAATTAATTCCCGCTGTCAAAACAAAAAAGCATGTTTTTAAGATATAATAACTATCAAGAGATTGATACTTGTTTATGTTCAGTTTAATTGTGAAATTATGTCCAATAACCAAAATTGTATTAAATGGTAAAAATATATTCTAAATATACTTTAAAACCACTAAAATTAATATTTTATCACTATTAATTATTTTTATTAAAAAATTTGTTTTTAATTAAAATTTAGTAATTTTCACTATTCATCAAAATATAAAAGTTATCCGAAAAGTACCAAAATTTCACCCTAAGATAAATTCGATATTAAAAATCCAAAAGTGAAGTCCATTTTGAAAAATAAAATGTATAAAATTTCAAAAAGTGGGTATTTCTATTCATAACGGCTAGTTTTATTAGTTGTGGTGTGTGTTCGAACTTGAAGTTGCATACAACACACGCTACTGTATTATTCAGTGAGAAGTGTACCATGGAAGTTTGGGGTGTTACAATTAACCATATTGAAATATTCATACATCCTCTCAGTATCATCAATCCATTATTTCTTCTAGGGGTTCCAAGCTAGCTTCATTATTTTGAAAATAACCCTTGTAAGGAAAAAACCTTGACATTTTACTATAGTATATTCTTCTTCATTAACTAATCCCTTGGCCTCTAGCAAGGCTGAAATAAATATAGAATAAATTATGGGATTAGATCTATAAGATTTATTTCACATATCCATCATTTGGACCGTCAGATATCTACATAGATTGATCTTTTCTACTATTTTATAAGGCATAAACGAAATAAATATTAATACCTCATTATAGAAAAATCACCTTTTCTAGTTCACAAAATATGTTGGATAAACTTGAAAATCTAGTGACATTATCCATAAAGCTCTGTAGAAACTAGTCTTCTTGCTATCCCATCTCCACTCAACTCTATCAAATCATCCTTATAAAAAAATTTATCACTGTCATCTAGATAAATTCGTTGATTTTTGTTTGAAAAACAATAATGAGGTACTCTCAAACATCTAGGCCATTGTATTTAAGAGAATAAAACATTGTGCATATTTTTTAAAATTCTAACTTGGTATTTATCCACTTCAAAACTTAACATGATAGATTGATATAAATGAAAAAATAAGATAGGATAGAAGGGCCTCCCCTTTCTAGGGAACCACTATACTCATCCCTTGTTTTTCAAAACACTAAGAACCATCAACTTTATTGATAGTAACCATTAGTCATGAACTTATTTTTTAGCTACCACCATACACTTATCAAGATCTGGGTTCATAGGCTAAATAAAAACTTTAGGAATCAACTCTCTTTTCTCCATTGTTGAATGAGATGACTCATCAATATAATATTCAGTGAATTTATTCATTCACACCATGGTGATTAGATTGGAAGGTTTGGGTTAAGATAAGGTAAGGCTGATGGTTTGGATAGAACGGTTTGTGTGAAGGATCAAGATAAAGACTTGAAGGAGTGAGAATTGAAATTAGAGAAATTTATAATTTATATAATTTAGAGATCTAGGGAATTGTAAAATGAAAATATTAATTTTATTTCAATAGAATTAAAATTGAATAAATAAATTACTAGTAAAAAGAAACTACAATTGTGGCTTAAAAACCAACAACCAGACATTTTAAAATGGTGGGTAAACACCAACGATGGGTAAAACTTCAATAGTGGGTAAAACACCAATGGTGGATAAAACACCAATTTTAGTTGAATCACCGACGGTAGTTAAAACATCTATGGTGGGTAAAACTACAATTGTGGGTAAACCTCCAATGGTGTTTAAACCTCCAACAATGGGTAAACCTGCAATAGTGGTTCCCAAAAAATTAAGTTTAACCAAAATTAAGCATGCCCAATTAATGTTTTATGTAGCTAATTCTCTCTGAATTCATGGCCTTATTGAAAATATCAGCAAGATAATGTTGAGTACCAATTTATTCAAGATTTGTATCACCCTTTTGTAAATTATCATAAAAAAAGATTTCTTACATCAATTTGTTTTATTCTGTAGTGAGTTATAGGGTTTTTAGAAATGTTTATATCACTTTTCTTATGACAATTTGTAGGTACATGTCATAATTTATATCCATATTCTTTCAATGGATGTTTCATCTATGAAATTTGTACACAAAAACTACCTAAAACTATATATTCACCTTAATTAGTAGATATTTTGATAGAACAATCCTAAATTGGTTGTATATTTGAAGTATTTGACTACCTGCAGTTATGTATTCACCTTCCGTAGTAGACATGTTTCAGAGGTTCTTTTTCAATATAACTTAAGTCCACAAAAATCATCATCTGAATAACTAACTAGGTCAAATTCTTGTTTCTAGGATAGAAAAATCTTAAACTAGTTGTATAATTGAGGTATTTGAAAATTCTTTTTATAGAAACTATGTGGGACTATTTTGTGTTTTCTTGAAAATGATCACACATACACTCAATAAACATAATTCCAGATCTATTTGTAGTTAGTTATACAAGACATCCTATCATACCTCTATAACTAGATATATCTACTAATTTCTCAGTTATATCAATATTCAACTTACAGGTGGTACTCATAGAAGTGTCACTACTCTTAGTTCTATTGAAACCAAAATGTTTTAAAAAAATTATAGATTTACTTGGATTTAAAATATCTCCCTCTTTTTTATGAAAAAATTAGGAAACCAGGAAAGAATTTACGCTCACCCATTAAACATATTTAAAATTCATTTTTCATCATTTTTTAAAATTCAATACAAAAATAATTCTTAGAAGACCCAAAATTAATATCGTCTACATAAATTTGAATAACTAAAACATCTTTTGGAATTATTTTTATAAATAGGCTAGGATCATCTATACCTTTTGAAAATAATTTTGAAGTATGAAGAGATCTAAGACTGTCATAGATTTCTCTAGGATCTTTTTTTAAACCATATAAAGATTTTTTTAACTTGAAACCACGATTTGGAAAATTAGTATTTTGAAATCTGAGGGTTTGTTCAACAAATAAATTATAAACTACATAACCATTCAAGAATTCACTTTTGATATCAATTTGATATATTTTGAAATCTAAAAATACAATATAAGCAATAAGTATTCTAATGGATTCATGTTTCGCTATAGGTGAATAGGATTCTTTATAATCTATACCCTCTTCTTGAATATACCCTTATACAACTATTCTAGCATCGTTACTTACTATAGTTCTTTATTTATCAACCTTATTTCCAAATACTAATTTAGTACGTATAGTCAATGTATCCTTGGGTCTATCAGAAAGTTACCAGAATTTATTTCTTTCAATTTTATTAAGCTATTCTTACATAGAAATTGCCCATAATTCTACATTAATTTCACCATTGATGTTCTTAGGTTCATGCTTTGACATGAATACTTGATGTTCAACCTAGTTTCTTAGAGAATCCCTAGTTTTTGTACCTATATATAAGTCTCCATTAACTTCATCTAAAGTAAGGTGTTTAAGAGTCCTAAAAGCTCTAGAAAAATAAGTGTTGGTCACCTCAGGATCTTTTACAAGTTTAGGTTCTGGAAGTTCCTCTAAACTGGATGATTTTTTTGCCTATTTCATAGCAGAATTAGAATGTTTGGAATTTAAGTTAAAGGTTTATAAGTCATCCTCAAGGTTATATAAAGTTTTTTTGGCTCATGGGGATCTATATCATCAAATGTTACATGAAAAACTCTTCCATAGTCTTAGTTTTTTTTTTCCAAAAATTCTATTGGATTTATTAGAATTTGAATAACAAAGGAAAATTCTGCTAATAATCTTGAAGGAAAACATGTCCAGATTATCCATATTGTTAAGAGTAAATAGTTTTCAAAAAAAACTTTAAATTAATTAACCTTGGGTTTTATACTATTCTAAAGTTTATAAGGGGTTTTCTTCAGGATAGGTCTAATTAAAACTCTATTAATTATGTTGCAAGTTGTGTTCACAACCTCTATCCAAAAGTAGACATATATGTCACATTCATTAAGCATTGTTTCTCATATATCTTAAAGTTTTATATTTATTATTTCAACAAATACATTCTACTAAGGGGTCCTAGGAGTATAGAAGTTATGGTTATAGCCATTTTTTTAGAAAAAAGATTCAAACTATTTCTTTTCAAACTCAAGGCCATGGTGTCCTCTTAGGTTCTTAATTCTAAGTCCACTTAAGTTTTATAAAAATTTAGCATACATGGTAAAATAATAGAAAGCATTAATTTTTTGAGCTAAAAATAAAACCCATGTATACTAAGAAAATTAATCTAGTACTACAAAAACATAGTGCTTCCCATTTAATCTAAAAACTTTTGATGGTCCAAACAAGTCCATGTGAACCAACTCAAGAGGCTGAGAAGTTAAAACTTAATTATTTAATTTAAAAGATATTTTATCCAGTTTTTATTTTTTTAGGGGTTAATTACTTTATCATTTGGGAATTAATGTTTAGGTACATCCCTAACTAACCCTTTCCTTGTATACTTTCTAGGTGAGTGAATACTACAGAGTCCTATTCTCTTATTCCAAAGCCAATATTCTCTACGAAAGGAACTTAAGTAAGAGTTTTTTTTTAAATTAAATAATAATTATTAACAACATACATGTTCTCATTTCTCAAATTAGTAAAAACTAAATCATTTTTAGGATTAAAAAAATTACATGATTTTTTTCAAATTTTACACGAAATCCATCATCACATAGGTGTGAGATACTAAAAAGATTTTATTTTAAACCATCAAAAAAATAATTTTAAAATTAAAATTGAGTTAGTGTTATCGATTTGTCCAAGGGAAATAATATTTCCTTTAGCACTATAAAAAAAGGTGACATAACCACTATCAACCTTTATTAGGTTCTTGAAGTTTGAATAATATCCAATCATATGTATAGAATATATGTTATCCAAGTACCAAAAATTTAAACAAGATATCTTTATGCTACTTCCCTACAAAAAAAATATTATAACAAGAATGATTATAGTACACATATTTTCTTGGGTCCTTATATGTTAGTATGTTGGAATTTAGGAACCAATATTCTATTTATAGTTTTCAAATAAGTATATTATAAAATTCTTAAAATAAATACTTTATTAGGTCCACTCAAAAAAATTGCACCCGGATTTTCTGAAGACGATTAAGGAAAAAAATCACTCTTAGAAATTATTCTCTATTCAAGTTGATAACCTAGACCAGTAATATATTTAGAAGAAATTTGTTTCCAAAAATTTCAATTATATTTTCTCTTAAATTTGTAAATATATCTAATTATTTCATTAATTTCTCATTTGATATGTATAGTTTAGTATTTTTCATTCAAAAAATAATTATTTTTTCCATTAATTATAGTAAGATCATTATAGTTTGGGTGTGCCTCAATGATAGGGGTTCTCCATGATTCTACATTAGACCCGGTTTCAAATCCAGGTGGGAATGAATTTTCACCGGTAGGCAGTGATGTAGGAATGACACAGGCAGATGGTGATGCAGGCATGACACAAGAAAATAGTGATGGAGACATGATTCATTCCTGATAGTACACTGATCCATTGGGGAAAATTGTGCCCCTTTTGGCCATGCAATGGGTTTCATGCCCACTGGTCTCTTGGTCCATATACAGGATAAATAAGGCTATATGGGTAGGCTACCCCTTGAGGGGTTATGGCATGCCTTTCAGGCATGTGTGTGTGGTGTGTGTGTGTTTAATGTAATTGTACCCCTAACCTAATATATATTTTAGTAATATAATTTCAAGCACAAGATAATAAAGCATGTAGTTTCTTTATAATTTTTTATTTATCCTTAAGATCATTAAATGTATCTTCAGGCATATTTCAGTATTCAAACATTTCCTATTTTTACATATCATCATCATTTTTCATTCTCAGAATGACCATAGTGAATTAAAAGAGATATATTTGGTACCACAGATTTGTTTTTCTGGAAGCACATATTTTCTCTATTCGTATTCTTCTTGTGAGTTGATTCTGAGTCACTAGAGTTTTCCTCAAAGGCACTCAATGTGTCTTCTATGTATTTTGTATACATTCTATCTTTATCCTCATATTTTTTATTATATTTAAACATAGGAATTTCAACCTTAAAATTTCCTTCCCTTGTAAACTTATAATAGGTAATATCATAGGAATTGACACATATATTCTAGTCCTTTTTCCAATTTCCCCTATAATCATACATTCCATGTAACTCAGTTTCTGGAAGATTTTTTTATTCTTATTTAATTTCTTAAAACATCTATCTAGATGGGACATTTTATCATCACTATAAGTTGGTGATTCATCATCCATGGAGATTTCAACTCATACTTTATCTATTTAATTATATGTTGATGGAGTCAACTTAAAAAGAAAAATATTTCCTCTTTGGTTCATCATTCTATTTACTATTTACCTTATGTTATTACTCATACATCATAAACTTCCCAATAAATTCCTTGATAGGTATCTTTCTAATTTTAGAAAATTCTCTTATTGAAACTGATGTAACTCTCGATCTCTCTAAAACACATCTCATCATTTGAAAAAATTTATTTTTGTCATACATTGGATTCTACAAGGAGCTCATTATGTTCACTATCTCATTGAACCAAATATACATATTGTTCCTGATGCTTTCTATGGTTGGTGCATACATCGTTGTGTCAACGTGCTTCTTATGTCCTCATGTTCCTATTTTCCAAATACAGATGGCATCCATCACCTCTTCAGCAAAATTATCTCCTTAATCGAATTAGGATGATAGGATGTCAGTTCCTCCTTCCATGGATTCCTCTTAGGAATTTGTCACCTGGTCCAGGTATCCCCTATATATTTGAGTCAGGGTTCATGATTCTCATTCCTGGTTGCATATCTTTGTGGACTCTGATTAATTAAATTTCTTCGGTTAGGACATTCCAAGGGGTCTTAATATGGAAGAAACCTTTGTTTGGGGTAGATGGTAACATCAAGCATGTCAGGGAATCTCTGGATGCATGAACATTGGTCAACTATATTCTTCCTCATAAGAGGTCATCTCAAGGCCGCAGAAACTCAGGGCATACCACATCAATTGTGGTGAATCCAATGCAAGAGCCATGTCTTAGAGGTTTTCCTCAGCTTCCCATTTTTAAAACGATGTATACCTCAAGTTTAAATTCTAGAGAAGATAGATCAGACTGATCATAACACTTATTAATGAGGATTAAATAAGAACATCCCTATGAGGGAGCACCTATAATTTCTACTATATGGGTGGATCAGAATACCAAAAGAGAACAGATTCGGGATGGCGTGTCCCAAAAAGGGAAGATCTCACACTGTGAAGGCTGATCAAGACACAAAAAAGGGAATATCAGAGAGAGTGGACCCGAAATAGAAGAACATCAAGGTTTACCATCGGCTGGGATTGAACCTTAGGGAGGATTCTTACACACCCTATTTATAAGATAGGTATCAAAACCCATATATTTTGAAAGGGTGATTTGGGGCCTACGCATGGTTAGCATCCCATCATAAGAGGAAAAATCTTGTTTGGAGGGATATGATGTGCGGGGAATACGCATGGTTAGCTACCCATGAATGACATGATCCCACTGATATGTGATGTCCTGAGTAGGAATCAAGATGGTTGATGGAGGGTTGAATGAAGTGGATAGTGAATGAGATGAAACCTACATGATGATGACATACATATTGGGATTGAACATCATGGTGGATTCCTAAATATCCCCATGTTTGGTAGTCAAATTCCATAGAGTTCGGTGGGGCGATGGGACACCTGAGGAAGCATATTATGAGAGTGAACCACATGGATGGGGACACGAAGGGAGTAGAACCTATAGTCTAGGGCCTGATCTTCCCGAAACACAAAGTCTCAATGGAAGGACCCGGATGGGGCATGGGTGATGGGCTTGAACCTCAGGTAGGCATCCTACATATCCTCGTGGTAGGAAATAAAAGTCCACAAAGTTTAGGATGGGTAACAAAATCAGGGTGTACAAAAAGGAAAACAACTCAGATCCATGTTGTGGATTATGCATGGTTAGCGGCCCATCATAAAAGGGGAACTCTTGGGTGGAGGGATATGATGTGTGGGGCTTATTCATGTATAGATACCCATAAATGGGACATTTCATTGGGATGAACACAAAATACAATGACCTGGAGACATTACGGGGATTACAAATGGCTAGCGGGCCATGGATGGATCAAAACAACCTAGGGAGGTGGACCCGGAATATGTGTCCCAAAAAGTAATATTTCACATCATGAGAGTACATCCCTTGGGGGGAGAACTAGAGTCTACCATTGGATGGTTCAGAATGTCCTATGAGAGCGGTTCCAAGGTTGTGTGTCCCATAAAATGAAGATGTCACACCATGAGGGCTGATCTAGACACTGATGGAGGTGGATCAGGGAGAGTCCACCCCTAAGAGGGGGAACCAATGTTTACCATTGATTGGGATTGAACCTCAATGCGGAGTCCTATGTACTGTGTGTAGAATATAGAGATCAAATCCAAGGTAGTTTGGTTGTTTGGGTCTTATGCGTGGTTAGCATCCTGTGAATGTGGAATTTGGGGCTTACTCGAGAATGGATGCCCGAGTGAATGGTGTCACATTCAATACTAACCTCTAAGTCCAGGTTATTCATGCTCACTATGAGAAACAAGAAGAAGTAGTATACCATAAGGGCGTGTCACGGAAGGTATTCACATAATGGATGATGTGGGGTGTTTGCATGAAAGCGGCCCATATACCGCTATGGTGCAGAAATGGGGAATGGGGATTAAACATGAAATCTTTTTGGGTTCCACTATAGAGTGTAAATGGTGGATGGGGATTATGCATGGAATATTCCATGGTGTCAATAAGGTGAAACAATGGTGGATGGGTCTTATGCATGGAAGATTCCAAGGTGTCACTAAGGTGAGACAATGTTGGATGCGTATTACTCATGGATATTGACTGTGATATCCTCCTAATGTCGGGTCATGAGGGTATCCCATGATAATTTCAAGGGGTAAGGATTTATTTTAACATCATGTGAATAGACAAGGAGTGATGGGATTATCCCATTCTATCTTCCTTGTGTCAGGCAATGAGGGAATCTTGACATGATGATGGGTCGATGTGTATGGTTTGGGGATTTCACCATAGGAGGAGGCCCAGAGTGGTTGTTTTCTATTCATCTCATGATGATTCATCTTATTCTTGATGCATAAGGAATCATATTATTTAATGATAGGGTATGATAAAATTTAAAGTCGTGTAGTGAGGAATGTTGGCATATTATGTTGGACGCATAAGGCATCTCTCATATGGAATAAGAGGCATAATAGTTTTTTCATATAGGGTGTACTACAGTTTAAAGTTGTGAAGTGAGGAATATTAGGAATAAGGTTTCTAGAAATTGTGGCTCTAGGACTTATGCAAGAGCATCCCTTTCTGGTTCAACCCGACATATGAGTCAGGTGATGAGGTTTGTAGGAGTTTCTTGAGAAATGGTTCGACTCAAGGTACTCATTGAATCCAAGATGTGGATCTTTACTCACAACCTAGGAAAGGGACAAAGAGGAGTAGGTCAACTCATGGTGTTTTAAAAAGTGTGTAGGATATCTCAAATCATGGTATTTTATAGGTGGAAATGGGGTGTGCATAAGGGTGTCGGGTAAAATTTGTGCGACCTGAACCAAAACGTTTAGGGTGTGGCTCCCCATTTTTCATGGGGGTTAGTAACAATAGCAAAGGGACGAAGAGTCATCCCGAGTCAGGGTTCGGAGGTGAATCCCCCATGTCATAGACCAACAAGCGCATGCCTAGACACTATTTCCTGTAGGATGGGATACACGTAGGATGGGTTGCAAAAAGGATTGAATGTGTTCAAGATTGGGTAGCTTGGAACTATTTCACACAAGACTGTGAACTTTCACACTGTTGCACACAAGATTTCTTTTTCATGCAATACCACATTTGTGCCCTAGAGGTGGTCTTTTGTGCACCTGGCTTAGGATAAAAAGATGTCGAGAGAGGATCATACCACTTTGGGCCCGCACGATGGTGGACCCCTATGGGACCTATATCACAATATCTCTAAAAGTAAGGGTCCATTCTTCTATGCCTGCATGGAAGAGGCGGACATAGGCACAGTAGAGTAGTGACTGACCTCTATAGGATTACCTTGAGGAGAGGATGGTACTATTCTATTTATAGTTTTACATCTCAGTGGTGGTGTGCAAGGTGGTTTTCACGGAAGAGGTCATTTGACATCATATCAGGCACATAAGTGTCTTTCATGTACATTCCAATTTTGCGTGCACATATCAAAATGTATGCTCATCTGACATATCCATTTTTCTAGAGGTAGGGGAAGAAGATGGACCTTTCACACCACTTTGGGTGCGTAAAGGGTTTTCATGATGGGTTGTTGACAAGATTCTATTGTTGTGCGCAAGATTCTATTCTGGTGTGAAAATCCAAAATTTTCCCCAAAATCTCCCTAGCATTCCCTTTTCAGTAGTCTGACTTTGAATGGCCATAACATCTAATCTGCAACTCCTTTTGGACTCCATGAATAGTAAAATTAAAGCCTGCGGAATGAGCTACACTCATGGATTAAGTATGGAATCATTCAGTTAATTACATGAATGTTTTTTCCTATGCCAACACATATTCATTAGGTTTCATATTAAATGCATAATATTTGATTTTATAAGTATTCAATCTATTTTTATTAACATTAGTAGTTCCTTTATGATAAATAGCTAATGTATCCCAAATTTGGTAATAATTTTTACAATAAGATATCCCATTAAATTATTCCTCTACTAAATCATGGTAAATAAGATTCATGGATTTAAAATTTTTATTATAATGTATTTAAGTATAATCATCAGAAGTATTCCCATCATTATTAGGTAATTCATATTTTCCCTCTATAGGAGACCAAATTTTAAAACTCATGCTTTTAATATGAATTATCATCTTTATTTTTCATTGAGAATAGTTATTCCCATTAATGAAAGGATGTATGTTGGTAGAAGAACCTTCATATCAAATATCCATTTAAATAAATAAATTTATAATTTACAGAAATCTATGACCTTTAAAAAACAACTAAAATAATAGTTGAAAAGTTTTTGAAAGACCTTTGACACCAAATGAATCTAGGAATTTCCTTTTGTATGTTTAAATTCTTTCCCTTGATACCATATTTTCTTTGATATTTTTTACTATCTAACTACCTTTAATACCAAATATAGGTTTGAGTGAGTATCTCAAGAGGTTGGTGACATGAGCACCCATTAAAAAATTCTATGAAAATAGGTTCAAATAAAATCCCCCAACAAAAGAAAAACAACCATGTTAATCAAAATAGAAGATCGATATCAGTTCTGATCATTGAAAATATTTTTAAAAAAAGTGATTAAGACATAGTTAAAAAAATTATGAAATATATTTTAGCTTTTTAAATCAATTTACCTAATCAAAATATTGTATAAACACTAATTATGAATAATTATCAATGTATTGTTTTTGTTTATAGTTTAAAAAATTCAGTTTAAATATTTAAAATGAAACAAAAAAAACACACAGTATAATAAATACATGAGGTTCAGTCAGAAGTAGATACATAATCCTCTTTGATTAAAAATCACCTAGTACCAAGAAGATTATATAAAATAATCTTGATCCACATCCTGTATTGGGTATACACAACATCCTACTATCTTTATAGGCCACACATGAACCTCTTCCACAAAAACTATGGGAATTAAAAGAACATAGGCCACATAGGTACCTCTTCCACAACACTTGGGTAAACAATTGTAAATGGAGTAGATAATATATCAAGTATCTTAAGTTAAAGTAAATAAGATAGTGTTTATGTTTAATATAAATATTAAATCACACAATGCTCAAAATATAAATACAACATATAGAGAGAGAAAGTAAATATTTAGAAAATATAGAGTTTCTCTGTCTGATGTACTCTAAATCTTAAGTCTCGATGGATATAAATTGAATAAGATCTTGAGCCAGGTTTTTGAAAATGGTAGTAAAAAATATCTTCGTAAGATTTATTTTTTCTCACTAAAGTGAAGGATATTTATGTTCAATATGATCCACTTTCTCGCAGTCTTGTGTAGGTAAGATACACCGAGTAAGTTCTCAAAAACTAGAACTCTTTAGGTTCTTGGAATATGTTTTATCTCACTTCATGTGTTTGTGTAAATCCCTGTGTGTTGGTCCACATGAGGTATTATTATATCAAATATATCATCATCATGCAAGAAGAATCATTTGGATCCTCTTCTCCTTGAACTGGATGACTCACACAAACATTAATGCATCCCAACAATAGTTTAAGAATAATCATTAAAATAATTCTCAGCATTAGCTTTCATAAAATATCCATTAGAAATTTTTAATTTAAATTGATAAAAATAGTGATGGTGACTCTTTCAATTGGTGAGACAACTCAGGTGGTGATTCATCCTAATGGTGACTAAAGCTGGTGGTGAGTCAGGCCAACAGTGATTCAGAATGATGGTAAGGAATGCCCAATAGTGACTCATCTAGGTGGTATTTCATTCAAATAATTTAGTAAATTTCTATTATATAGTTTAGGATGGTGGATCATATGATTGTTAGTCAGGTCTAGTGGTAGGTATTTTTTGAACTCTTCAAAAATTGTAGGTGATTATGTTTTTACGGTGAGTTATCCTTTATTAGTGTGTCTTTTCCATACTTTACAAAACAATTATTCCGAAGATGAATCATCTCCGACAGTGGATGTTTTCAACATTTATCCAAATTTCACATCCTCAATTATGATTTATGTCTAATGTTGGTTCTTCCCCATACTTATCCAAAAATCCATTCAAACTTTGGATCATCTTTAATGATGAACTTTCACATACAGAAGAAAAATTTCACCAATCTTCATTATATAATAAAATGCAATCATAAAAAATAAAACTCGTATAATAATAAAAATTATTTTTCGGTCATTAAATAACGGGATCCAATAATAGAGTTATGGTTCATTTTATATTCTTATCCAAGACTTATTCCATTTGATGATGACATGTGAGTCCCCAAACTCATTTGAAGTGTATGATTAAACAAATCCTAAATGTTTCATAAGGGGATAAGAAGGGTACTATAATGAGGAAAAGGATATTATGTTTAAAGGTATTTTATTTATAAATATTATATGTTAAATTTAAATCTGATAATCATAAAATAATTTCAGAGGTGTTATACACCTTTTTCATAAACAAAACATTCAAGAAAAAAATAAACTTTAACTAAAAGTTTGAGTAAAATATGATTGAATTGAAGAAATTATTTTCATTATTGTTACATGATTTAAAAAACAAAAGGAATGAAAAAATTGTATAGATATGTAAAATTATTGTTTTATTATCTTAATAAGAAAAAATAGAGAGAAATAGATACTCAAAATGGAAAGGGAGTAAATTGAATTCCATAATCAGTCTCATAGAGAAATATAAAATTCTATGAAAATACATATTTAATTAAATTTATATATATATCATCGAAGAATATATTTCATATATTTAAAGATCCAAGACAAATTATGGAGTGTAAAAAATAATATTTTACCATTATTTGTAAATAAACAAATAGTTTCAATATCCCCTTTTCATTCTCATGTCATGCTGAGGCACTCAAGATCAGAAAACTGTAAGATTTGATCCAATTTATTGTAATTGATTATTCAATATGTTAGTAAATCATATTATTGAGAAAATAAAAAATAAATTTATGGTACAATTATTTGTTATTTAGTTAAAAATATTCAATAAAATATAGATATAAATCCAATATATGTTTTATATCAAGCAATTCATGGTGTCATCCCAAATATTACAATAAAAAATATCTTCATGTAGATCAATAAATCAAGATCTAATTAGAATTGTATGAACATAATGAAATACACATTCCATTATATAAAACCAAACTCAATAATCAAATTAATGAGTGAGAGGGGCGGATCAGTAGTACGTGTCTTCTTCATTTTAGATTCATTCATTTGAATCAAAAAAATGTGCCTAGTTAAATTATCATTTCACTCTTTATAATTACAACCTATCTCGTATGAATGAATATAGAAGATAAGTAACATAAAAGAGATTTTTAAATTGTATTCCCTGGATGTGATAGCCGATTCCTTTTCATGCATGATTTTATTTTGATTCATTACTTTTTATTATCAATATAAAATTGCAGTGATTATAAATTCCTAAAATTGGTACACCAGGTATGAATAGGTATCATCCACTTCTCTATGAATGAAGTTATCATCCAATTCTCATATATTGAATTATTATTTTTTTAGACAGGAAAAAAAATTCATATGGATTCTTACTTTCATCTACAATGAATCAGATCTTCATTGTGCAACGGGATGCTTCTGCCTTAAATACAAGATCTTCTTTTTGAAGGTCGTCAACTTCTAGAACAGATAGAGTAAGGAAGTAATAAATGAGGCTTTCTCTCAACATCAAGAATTAGTAACTTTTAAATGGGAGAATTCACAAATTAAAAGATCATGTTCCATATAAATATACATTTCCTAATTCAATATCAACTATAAACAACATACTTTGATCTCTATTGAAAATTACAGATGTGCACAGGTTGATTCTCTTCTCAAAAATCCACTCTTTGATGCAAAAAAATTTATTGTCTTATCTAAAAAATCATAAACACCACTATTTATTAATTTATTTTATTTATATAATAATATGAATTATGAATTATTCTTAAATAATAGATTTATTTAAGGTCACTATTTTTTGGCTTACTACAAAATTTTGATTAATGAAATTCAGAAAAAAAAAACAGTAGCATCCATGAAAAATAATTTTGAATTTCTAATTTTAAATTTCCATAAAATTGACATGATCCCTCTCATTTAATCCCATTTAAAATTTACTTGAAACACTGTATGAATAATGGATTTTTACAAAGCCAATGATCATTTGTAAATTCTCAAAAATTAAATCATAACTAGATTAAATTTATTTTTTCTTTGGAATTTGAAATTCTGTAAACTCAGAATTTGTTAGTTTATTATATATATTTGGAAGTCATATGACCATTAATGTCACAAACATATATAAAATATGAATTATGATGTCATACACTCTATTTACTTTTTCAATTTTCAGAAAAAAGTTTCTTTTGTATAAATTTTGTAGTCATATAATTTAAATTAATATGCTTGGTCACAAATTCATGTGATTCTATCTTACCCTCGAAGACATATTTTCACCCCTTCTCAGAGATGGATAATTGAATTAAAAGTTATAAAATTGAATCAAAGTATTTTAATTTTTTCATATAATTCATCCACTATGTACAATGAAGTTATATGAAAAAGTCTTACTATTAGTAGGTAAAGTCACACATTTAGAGACATTATCAATTTTTAGCTTCAGAAAGCTCAAATCCATATTCTCAAAGACTTATGTTCAAGAAAACATATACGATGGATTCTTATGATTAGAAAAAAATATCTATAAATATATTTTATTTTTTTAGACAAATAATTTTAGGGTCAAGTGGGAACCTAATATAATAAGTAGAATCTATTTCAAAAACTCCATAGAACATCAAATTTAAAATGAATAATCGCATCAAAAAATTTACATTTCAAAAATTAAATTTCAAATTTATTATGAAACATAGTAACATCCTTGGTCTAAAAAATAAAAACTCATATATATAACCTCATACCTAGTAATAATCTCAGGCCCCAATCCAAGATAATCGTAACTCACACCACTACCAATACATAACATCTAGCATGAAAATCAATTGACTCCAACACATATAGAAAAAGAACCACTAAATCATTGATTAAAGGCATCAGTGTTAGAATAATATCTATCAAAATTATAAAATTAATTGAACCACCATCATCATCATCACATTTCCTAATAAAAAAATATCTACCATCACATTAATTGGATCTTGGTCATTCATCACTGACTTTTGAAGACATCGCACCACAAGAAACACCTTGCATTAGAAGAAACACAACTGAAGAACCATCATAGAGAGAACACTAAGAAATTAAAACCCCCACTAAAGTTCCTTCCTCCTAGAACACTCAACCACTCACACAAACACGTTACAAAACATCATCAGATATCATCCCACCCAACTGTCCTAGGAAGGAGCAGTGAAATTGGAATCTATAGTAGAGTAAGAGAATACATAACCTCCAAAGAAAGAAACAACCAAGAGAACACCATAAAACCATCTATATAACTTAATCTTCAAACCTTCATTGGTGAAATACAGACCATAACTCTATTTAAAAAAATATTCTTAATATTAGAGCAGACATCTTCTTGTATCAGATGAAAAAATAGAAAAAACCCAATCACTAGACCATCCAATTTTACTAGAAACCAAACTGGTAAATGAAAATATCTAAGACAATCTCTTAACACTAAATTGAAACCACCAAAACTATCCTAAAGTTGTACACCCAAAAAATTGTAATTAATAAAATACATATGATGGAGGTTTATGATCATAAAAATACATATATTGTGGATTAATAAGTGTAAGGACATTTTCATTTTTCTAGTTCTATAATAATAATTTTAGACTTATTATAAGAAAATCTAAATATTAAAAAAACAATACAAGATACTTCAAAACTCATTAAAAACACTTCTCAAAAGTATCAAATACTATTTACAATAGGGTGAAAGAAAAATGAAAAATCTCTAAAAAATCAAAGGGTATTTTAATCTCCCACATTGTATTTTATGTAATCCCATAAAACTTCTTATGAACATCTTCTAAATACTCTAAATATCATATAATAGATTCACATTCATATCCTTTATCAAATGTTAAAGAGATTGAAAATACAAAACATTTTAGAGTAGTTGTTTTGAGTTAAATCAATCTCTTAGTGATAAAGAAATTAAGAAAGTGATAATTTTATTTATCCCTCATTCCATGAACTCATCTATGAAAACCAATCCATGTTTTAATAATAAACACAACCAATTATTTAGAATATATAAGGAAATAAAGGTACTTCTCAATAAAAGAGTTGTGTATATTTTCTCCCCCATTGATAATATAATTAATGGATCAGTAGGGGTTATTCCAAATGATTCATGATGATGTGGTATGTATTTAATGGTCTTGTTCATTCCTATGTACTCAAATCTATCCTTTAGGATAACTTTTTTGAAAATATTAGTCATCTGTTCTTGAGTAGGAATAAATTCCAGCATGATGTCTCCATTAAGAAAAATCTATTTAATAAAATGATATATGTTATTTATATTCTTGTATATTGTAAGATCCTAACCTTTTATAGAGATATATTTGGATTGGTTATAGGTGTTATTTTTCTTTTTGTTGATTACATTTCATTTGGGTTTAAATTGTAGTGTTTCTGGGTAAAATTTTGAGAAAAATGAATGAAATAGGGTTGTTCACGGTCAGCGCACGATTAGGGAAAACCATGCCCCACAGCCCAGTAAATAGTGAAACCTTAGATAAATGGAAATTGCACAGTTGATGCATGGTTTATCAAAAAAATCCCTCTTAGGATTAATCATTAACCCCCTATAAAATAGGTTTACATTTTAGGCGCATTGTTAGGGAAAACTATGCGCCCATGCCCAGCAAACTATGCTTGACTTTTTAAGTCACTCAAACCCCTTGAAACTCACCCTATTCAACCCAACCTCAGAAAAAATTTATTTCCATCAATTTTAGAACCCCCATCCCCCAAAAATGTATTCCAATACTTCCCTACCACATTTATTCACAATTTGAAGCCCAGGTTGATGGTTTGCACCCCTCTCAGTAAAAGAATCGTATCCTTCTTGGTTCCTGGCTTATCTTCCTTCCTTCACCCTTTATTTTGGTAGTTTTTATTCTTATTTTGGGTTAGATCTAGATACAATATTATAGATAAATATATTGGATTTTATATCTAGATATATATTTAATAGATCATGATTTTCTTAATCTTGATTTAGGGTTTTAGATCTGGATCTTATTCTATGTCGTTGTGCCACTAAAATTTTGGGGATTTCTATTTTCTGATCGTTCATCAATAAATTGATGTAGGTGGTATAATATTCAAATAATATTGGTTTTATATTAATTATGTGTATGAAAATTATATAATTGATCATGTTTTTTAGCAATTAGAATTCCTAAATTGGAATAATTAATGTATTCAATTAATTAATTGATGTAATTATTAAATTGTGAGATTTATGGATTGTTGACTTAGATAATTAATTAGGGAATTAATTATGAAGTATTGGGATTATGTATTAGATAATTAATTTTGGAATTAATTATGAGATATTTAATTTTTAGACTATAAATATTAATTTTTGGATTAATTCTTAGGGAATTGAGATTGTTGAATTGAGTAATTAATTGTGAAATTAATTATGGATTTTTATATTGTGATTTTAATAATTAAATGTTGGAATTAAGTATATGATAATGAGATTTTGATTTGAATTTTTAATTGATGAATTAATTATGGGATTTTTGGGATTGATAACTGATGTACTAATTAGTAAATTAGTATTAAGATTGAGAATATTAATTAATTTTTGGGTTAATTAATTAGAATGAGAAGATTGGTTAAGTGTTAAGTTAATTAATGAAGTTGAGAATATTTATTAATTGATGATTTAATTAATGAGAATGATAATATTATTTAATTTTTTAGTTAATTAACTATAATGAGATAATTAATTAATTAATTTATGAATGGTAATAGTTAAATTCATATGAGAATTGAGATCTATAATGGTAATAAGGAAATTTTGATATTTATATGAGGAAGAATGGTTACAGTATAATTCTAAGACATGTAATCCATTGGGGATAGTCTGGACTTTGGCATGGGCCGATGCAGGTATTGATGTTCAAGTGTCCTCAGAAACTCAGGGAGTTATGTGGTTAAATAAAGAATATAATAATAATGTGATAAATGTTTATTTACACATTTTCCTTATTTATTTATACAAATAAATACATTATTATTTCTTGGATATTGTGTTTAGAAAATTTTGGTGGTGGCCTAATGAGTTGTACTCACCAGCTACTCAGGCATCTTGGACGGTACCTGAATAGATTTCATTACTATATGACAAGTTAGGGGGAAACTCCCTCTGTTAGATAGTTGATTTAGTGATGGGGAATGGATGAGGGAACCAGACATGGTTTGGGACCCACTCAGGAGTACTCAGTGTCTTTATTTTGATTTTTCATATGACATTACACATGTACTTTAGCATGTAATTTTTACCGTTTTAGTGTTGATATCATATTTCTAGTTTTGGTATCATGATATATTGGTTTTTTTACAATGATATGTTATTATTATATTGTTTATTTATTTATGCAGGTGTATTACTCTGATAAAAGTAGGGTACTATATACCCATGATTGGTATATCAGACCCTCACTTCTAGTTGTCAGCCTCTGGCATATGGGGAGGTGCACCCGAGGACTTACGGTGGTCCAACTAGGGGAACTAGTGAGTGGCACCTGGGTAGGGATGTTACAAAGTTGTATCATTTCCTACTTTTCTTTTCATTTTCTTTTGCCTTCATATTTGGGAAATTTAGATAGGAAGATAGTAAGATTTGGGTCTTGGTCATGAGCTTGTTCATTGGATTTTCAAATCCATATGTTGGGAAGAACCCAAGTACTCAGGGTGTGATTATTGTTATTGGTGTTTGATGTTACATTTGAATATAATTTCACCTTGGGTGACACACTTATTGTGTGATGGGATAATTTTTCTTGAGATGTTTTGAAAATGTACTTGTTTCCTTGTATGAGACATGAATTTAGTATGCATGAATCATTCTAGAAACTCGGGCCAGATTTGTTACATTCATCGTTTTAGGCACACATTGGAAAACAAGTTTTGGCTGAGATGTTGAAATACTTTTCCAAACATGAAATATTAAATTGAAAATGATTCCAAATATGAAATTGAAAGTGATAAAAAATGTTTCAAGATGATAATAATTGGGGGTCTAAATGAGAAACTTGAATAATGAAAGTGAGTTACCCTTGTTAACCTTGACCTAGTCGTAAGATGGTTTAGTGCAGTATTATCACCTCAGTTATGAAAGTGTGGCAGGGTTTAGGGAAAATAATATTTTTTCTTTACTATTTTTTCCTATAAATGTGTTAATATTTAGAAAAGTATCCTAAAGAGTGTGTTTGGATTATAGAGTTATGAGTCCACAACAACACTTGTTGAGAGGATGATAGAAGAACATAGATATAGATGATCCTCTAGTGGTGGAACTTGAGGCACCGATAGTATCGGGTGAAGAAGGAGGAGAGTAGTTTTTGTAAATATTTTATCTCATTGAGAAATTCATTAAAAGAAAATAGGATATGTTTTGAAGATCATGTCTGATTTGATGATAGAGTTTTCATTGCACGGCCCCCCTACTTTTACTGGAGAAGTTAGACAAGAGGGGGTTGAGTTCTTGATTGAGTCTATCTATGGATACTTGAGAACATGGAGACTCCTGCTAAAATAAGGTTCATACCCACTGATTATATTCCATGAGGATTAGCGAAGAACTAGTGAGACATTCAGGCTCTGACTGAACGGTATGATGGAATGATATGGAACGACATATTTGACAGGTTCTTAGAGCACTTAAATCTAGAGACATTGAGGAAGGAGAGAGTATATGAGTTCATGGGGTTTACTTAGGTGAATACAACTATGACGGGCTATGTTGGACAATTTGAAGATTTGAATCACTTTTCTCCAGTGTTAGAAGTATATGAGGCTACCTCAGGGAAATGACTTCAAGGAGGACTTATTTGTGAAATTGAATCCTAGGTGAATATCATCAAGTTGAAAAATTTTACAGAGGTGGTTAATTAGACTCTCATATCTGAGGAGAACCTAAAAGAGGCTTTAAGTGGCATATAGGGGGTTTCTTATATATGATCATGAGGTAAGTCTTCTTTGGGAAGGAAGAGTATTTATGAGATATTTAGCTAGAGTAGTGGAAATTAGAGTAGAAAGGGGGGAAATCTATTACACAGGACCTTTCTCTAGTGATTTTCCACCAGTATGATATGTTATTCAACTATCATCAACAATTTTCCTGACCACCAGGGGATTTAAGACTGTATGGAAAGATGGGACATCTACTGAAGTTTTTCTAAAACTCACGACATATGGGTAATGATGGGTAGCTTGACAAAATAAAAGTGTAAGAAGGAGATCTTCTACACTATATCATTCTATAAGTTGGAGTTCTACTATCCAAGGCTATAGAGGTAGTGTGTAACGACCCAATGTTTTACAAATGGAAATTTCTCTCTTATAAATATTTCATATAATCAAACTAAATCATAACATAATAAACTAATAAGTTCTATTTAACCTTTAAACATAATTTTGTCACTTCTGTGTTTGGAATTTCAAAAATCTGACATACACGGTTGCGATCAGTTAGTTATTTGTAGTCCGATAAGAAAAACTTAATTTTTGAAGAATATTAATCTACCATTATGAATAGTAACATACCCCTATGAATAGTGATATACCCTAATGAATAGTAACCTTACCTATGATAGTATAAAAATAATATTCAAGTGAAATAATGATGTACCTATATTTTAGAATAAGTGAATGAATTTTTTAAAAATGGTTTTTTAATAATAAATTATAAGTTTA
Source organism: Viscum album (assembly GCA_963277665.1). NCBI lineage: Eukaryota > Viridiplantae > Streptophyta > Magnoliopsida > Santalales > Viscaceae > Viscum > Viscum album. The sequence continues at coordinate 280,898,148 of OY728153.1, read as the reverse complement.
ATTAAATATTAAAATAATCATATTTAGAAAATTATTTTTGAAAAATGGATTTCATTTTTGGATTCTAAACATCAAAAATGGTTACTGTTAATTTTTGTGATTTTTCTGGAATACTTGAATTTTTAGTGAATAGTAAAATACATTAATTTACCGTATAAATACATTATAATTCAAATCCTCTATTCCTGACATCACAAGTGATGTAAGCACCCAAATCCAAAACTCACATGCATTTCTTACTATTTTTGGTCATGGAATAATCATTATTTCTGTTATTGAGGTAAATTAATAAACTAATAATTATAAAATTATGAAAACCCCTCTCCCCTCTACTATAAATACCCTCATTCTTACCTCTTCTCTTTACCACTCTCAATCCTTGTACCTTGACAATATTCTACCCAAATATCTCCCCAAGATCCTCCCCCACCTCCAAATACCCCTATCTATTAAAAATACCAAAACCTCTCCCCTTAAGAGGTTCTCAAATGAGGTTGACTCAAGAGGTAATTTTCCCTTTCCAATTCTTTCATTTCTTTTAAGTTCTTTTATTTTTGTTTCTTTCCTCACCTTCATTCACCCAAATGTTATGATAACTCCAGTAACATACCTGTACTGTAATGTTATTATTCTAATGTGATACTTCATTATCTTCTCTCCTTTACCCACCTTTTATTTGAAATAAATGAAAGCACCATTTGAGACACTATTGGAAAACTAACATATACCAATGGTTTGGAACTATTGGTATTGGCCTCCAAACCATTGGTATAGCCTATACCAACGGTTTGGAGAACCATTGTCAAGTAAGACATTGGGATAGGTCTATACCAACGGTTATGGAACCGTTGGTATATGTGTTTCAAAAAAAAATATTCGCTGGGATTTGATCCCAGGAACCCTAGTTTATCATTGAACGACTTAACCACTAACCTAACATGACTTTTGTTAACATAATTATATAAATATATATATGTATTGTCATAATTATTTTAAATTTTGATTTATATAATGTTCTCGGTAAGAAGATATGATAAAAATTCCCAGGACCTATACCAACGGTTTGGACAACCGTTGGTATAGTTCTTGATTATGGAATTTATTCTGGGCTAAAGGATGATTTGTAGGGGACCTTTCCCAACGGTTTTGGAAAACCATTGGGATAGGTATACCCTTTCCCAACGATTTGGACAAACCATTGGTAAAGGTGTCCACAAAGTGGACTTTTCCCAATGGTTTTCCAAAACTGTTGGGAAAGGGTATACCTATCCCAACGGTTTGGCCAAACCATTGGGAAAGGTAGCCACAAAGTGGAATTTTCCCAACGGTTTGGCCAAACCGTTGGGAAAGCCATACCCTTTCCCAACGGTTTTCCAAAACCATTGGGCAAGGTGGCCACAAAGTGGAATTTCCCAACGGTTTGGCCAAACCATTGGGAAAAAGGACCTATACCAAAGGTTTTTACAAACTTTTGGTATAGAAGCATTGGGAAAAGTTAGATTTCTAGTAGTGAGATGTGCTAATTTAGCGCATTCAAGGACAATGGTTTATCAATTTTTATTATCATCATTAATTATGGTCATAAAACCATTTTTGTTATGGTTAAACCAAATTATTATATATTTAATATATCCTTGTTATGGTTTTGTAATCCTTTTGTAGAAATGGTATTAAGTTATAAAGAAAAACATGTTCATTGTAATCAAACCCACTATTTAAGAAAAATTGTTGTCACTAAGGTTTTATATAATAATTTGACTTCACTCAAAGTAACCAAATTAAATTTGAAACCATGTAATCACCTGGATGTTTAATAATATCATCTAACTTCAATTCTATAAAACCACTTTCATCTTACATGTTTATCCAAACATAAATAAAAGTGAACCAGTCATTAAAACCAAGTAAGAAAATGAGCCCGAACAATGAAATTGAACCTTATAACCAGTCAAAAATGTCTTAAATGAACCAAAAGGGTTATAATAAATCAATCAAATATATAATAGGTTATGTATTTATTAATTAATAAACCAAATTTTTTATTCAGGTCATTAATAACAAGTGTATACCTCCACCATATTTAAGGTAAGGGATCCTCTCTATTTCTCTCTTAATCAAGATTTTCCTATATGATATGCCTTTTTATGTGTAATCACAAATGATGGGGTATGTTTTATCACCTCCCCCATACTTCCCTCATGATTTATAAGTGATTAGAAACCTCTTTTCTCTCTCATAAAGCCCTCTTAGGTACACCCAACACCATGCCAATAAACACTAACGAATTCTACCCGAACCATTATGTTCTTTCAGGTTGCCTAATCTTTCTTTATATAAAAATAGATTTATCTTATCTATTTATGGAAATATTATAAATTCTGTTTATTTTTACAAAATTCATTTATGAATACCCTTTCATCACTCTCTTTCATGGATATACATGTTTTTAAAATATTCTCTCCTTTGAACTTTCCGATAAGAAAACCTATTTTAAGGGAACTTCCCAAATTTTTATCCAATTTCAATTGCACTCTATCCTATATGTTAAGCCACTATTTTCTTTATAAAATCATTTTTTTTATTATGAAAAACTTCTTGGTTTAATTCTAGTTTTATATAAAATATTGTCTTCTTCTCTATTTTAAAATCACTATAGTATTTTCCTTAAAACCGCACAAAAAAAATGTTTTAATGATAATGTTTCTAAAATACATTTCTTATATGTTGTAACTTATGTTTGACACAACTTACCATTATATATGCCTATTTTACCTTATTAACTTCCATGTATTTCTAATCCATTTATTTCATGGACACTTTCATGATACGCCCATTGGTTATGCTTTATGCCATGTTTGTGGTAGCCAATTATTTCCACGGGTAGCCATATGTTTATGTATGGTTGATTATGTATAATTATTTATGTTGCAAGAATATTCATGAAAATGTTGAGAAGGTTTCACCTAGATATATCTTCAATTCATTGGGTAAATTTAAGTCTCATAAGATACGATGTGAAACGGGATTGGCGGTTAGCCTTGACCCGTACTAAAATGGGAATCGAGATTTGGGGTTAGACTTGACCCATACTAAAATGGGAAATGGGATTGGTAGTTATCTTTGTCCCATAATAAATACATATTTTATGATTCCTCCACATTAATATGACTCCATGTTTATATGATCTCATGCTTATGTAATATGATTTTATATGTTCCATGATTTGGATATCATTATGTCAGGCCTCCTAACTCATGTGCTTAATATGTATCCTTATGTTCATAACCTTAATGGGATTTTTAGCTCATCCCATTGTTCATGTGTTACCTAGCGTACCTTATTCATATGTAAGGGCTCAAAGGAAGTTAGGATCTATATATGGATATTAAATAAAGAAGTGTTTTTTAGCCCCATGTTTTATGTTCTATGTACATAGTCTTCCAAGACACTAGAATTAAAAATCCATGGCATGTAATCTAATGTATAATTATGATTAAAAAATGTAATTTTATATGAAAAAGGATAGGGCATCTATAGTAGGTATCATAGGGAGGTTTAGTTATTTTTTGAGTTTAGAAATATAGCACCTTAATGAGAACCTTAAGGATGAGAATAAGTATAAGAAAACATTCATAAATTTTGGTGAGTATTGAGTATGTGTTTTATTAAGAAAATACATCCTTGTTTGGATATGAGTAGGTAGAGTAGGCTCTTACACAGATGTATCTAGGTTTAAAACCCAAAAACACCACTTTAAGTTAGACTCAGATGGGAACTAGTGCATGACAATGAGCCTTGATTTACTCTTGGTTACAACACTCTCAGGGGATATGCTTTGGTAGATTCATGAGCTTAGTACAAATATCTATTACGGAAAAAAAATCCCATAAGAATATAAGTTAAGAAATAGATCAAGTATAACCTAGATTTAAACCTATGTAATCACAAGTTAGAATATACTTTTTCTTTATAGGTTTATCCTTTTATGTCAAAGTTTCATTTTTGTGCTCAATAGCTAAGTATTAAATCCCTCTAATTATATGTTCTTTTTCTTAGTTAATGGAGGGGAATATAAGAACATGTTCCAACAACCAATGTTATAGGAAATGTGAATATTTCCCTAATGATATTCTTGATATGATGGGAGCGGGTACTCAAAACTTCATGAAAGTACCTGCACAGCTGGCTCGAGTTATGAATAATAACTTGAATCATGTGGAATCCCCTCCTCCTCTAAGGAAAAAAGAAAGTTTCTGTAGAATATTTCATGTGGAAAATGCCTCCCATGTTTAGAGGATCTTATGATCCCCTCCTCATAGAATAGTGGATTAACTCCATTGAAAATATTTTCCCCATCCTCTATTTCTCAGAAGAAGAGAAAGTTATTCTTGTGGTCTATCATTTTGATGGGGAAACTGATCAGTGGTTGACACTGATCAAGAATACAAAGTACCAAGAGGAAATTGATTCCGTATATTGGGAGGAATTCAAAGGGGTGTTTTTAAAAAAATATTGTACTCGAACCCTCCGTCTCAAGATAGAAAGTGAGTTCCTTGGACTCAAGAAGAAGGAAGATGATTCCATCGAGGCATATGAAGCAAACTTCACAAGGCTTGGAAGGTATGCCTCTTGATTTTTCATGAACATCGAAAGTAAGGTGGATTGCTTCTTTAGAGGATTATAGATGAGTCTACAAAAATCATTGTAGATTCAATACTTTGATAGTTATGAGGATATTGTTCCTTGTTCCCTCAAGGTTGAAATAGAGATTAAAGACTCTTATTGGTCACATGGGACCAATGAAAAGAAGCATAAAATGAAGAGCAACATGGGTGGTTCGACAAAAAATTCCCATAATAAAAGGAAGCCTGACCTATCCCCTTATAAAAGTTATGGGAAGAAGCACCCTAAAAATTGTCTTAAGGGAACCAAGAATTACTTCAAATGTGGAAAGTTTGGTCATCTGGATAAAAATTTCCGATGGGATATGAATAATCCCACTAATACAGAAGAAGAATAAAGGAAGGTTTAGATCAACACTCAGCCTGTAGTGCAGTGTTTCAACTACAAGGATCATGGGAATTATGCAAGTAATTTCTCTAAGTCAAGGGTTGTCGGAGGTAATCAACAACAACCTCCATGGAAATAGGCAATGGATTATCCTATTACTATGGTTGAGGTGGAGACTGACAATGATATGGTGATAGGTACTCTAGTTATTCATTCAAGAATATTGATCATACTATTTGATTCTGGTTCTACAAATTCTTTCATATCTTGAAAGTTTAGTAGAACTATTCAAACACCACCTCAAAATTTGGAGGACAAGTTATCTGTGATAACAGTGAATGGGGAAATTATTGATTCCATGATTTATAACTCCTCCCTGGTTAACGTTTGTGGACTGAACCTCCCAAAAAATCTCGACATACTTCCTTTAGAGGAGTTTGACGCTATCTTGGGTATTCATTAGCTATCTTCATACAAATCCAACATCAATTGTTGGTAAAGGGATACCACTCTTAACATCCAAAGTAATCCTCTGATTCTTTACAAGTGTAAGGAGGAAGATTAATCTCATTTAGAATCATCATATCAAATGTGGATATTTATTCCTTGTGAGAAATCATATCTAGCTCCAATGATTGAGACAAAAGAGAGAATCATGCTTGAAGACATGCTCATCATGAGGGATTACACTGATTTATTCTCTAACGAGTTGTTTGGTCATCCTTCTAACCCATAGTTTGAGTTCTCAATTGAACTTATCCATAGATCTCTGCCTATCTCAAAGACACCTTACAGAATATCCACCATAGAGCTGGAAGAGCTAAAGAAGCAGTTACAAGAGAATGTGGAGAAGGGTTTTATACGCCTGAGTACTTCACTGTGGGGTGTTTTAGTCCTCTTCAACAAGAAGAATAATGGATCAATGTTCCTCTTCATTAATTATTGTGAGCTCAATAAAATCATGATAAAGAAAAAGTATCCCCTACCATAGATAGATGACTTGTTTGATCAGCTTCGCAGGTCCTGTTATTTCTCTAAGGTGGGCCTTTGGTCGGGATATCACCAATTAAAGGTAAGGAAGGAATATATTTCCAAGAATACCTTTTGAATAAGGTATGAATACTATGAGTTCATATTGATGCCTTTCAAACTCACTAATGCTCTAGAAATTTTCATCGATTTAATGAATACACTCTTTAGATATTACCACGAAAAATTCATGGTAGTATTTATTGATGATATTCTATTATAATCCAAGAGTAGGGAGGAACATGAGAAGCATTTGAATGTTGTGTTAAAAACTTTGTGAGGGGATAAGTTGTATGCAAAGTATAATAGATGTGAGTTCTGGATAGAGGAAGTATCATTCTTAGGGTATGTTATCACTAGAAAACAGTTATCTGTAGACCCTTCCAAGACAAATGCAATTGAAGAGTGGCCCATTCCAATATCTGTAATGGAGATCTATATATTTTTGAGTATATCTAGGTATTATCGGTGATTTTTGAAGAACTTTTCACAATTTTCAAACCCAATGACCAAGATGACATAGAAAGGAGTAAAGTTTGTCTAAACTACAGAATGTGAATATTGTTTCATGGAGTTGAAAAAGAGGCTTATCACTGCACTAGTACTCACACTCCCAATGAGTGGAGAACTCTTTGTGGTGTATAGTGATTCTTCAAAGAATATCTTAGGTTGTGTGCTGATGCAAAATGATAAAGTGGTAGCCTATTCCTCAAGGCAGTTGAAAATCCATGAGAAAAACTATCCCATGCATGATCTGGAGTTAGCGGTTGTGATCATTGCATTTAAAATCTAGCGGTATTATCTCTATGGGGAGAATTGTGAGATATATACTAACCACGGGAGTCTCAAATGTATATTCACATAGAAAGAGCTTAATATGCGCCAATGAAGATTGATAGAGCTCATCAAAGATTATGACTTCTCTATCCACTACCATCCTAGTAAGGCAAATAAGGTGGAGGATGCTCTAAGTAAGAAGGACATCACATCTTTATCAATGATGAGAATTTAAAAGGATATAATATTATTAGATTTGAAAAGGATTGAATGGGAATCATTAATAGAGAAACATCATCAATTCTTTCTCAAATGATTTCTCAACCATCCTTCTTGTATAAAATAAATGATGCTCAAAGAAAATATGTGGAAATTATGAAAAGGTTTGAAGCTGTTAAAAATGGTAAATCCTCTGAGTTCTTGATTGATGGGGAAGGAGTTGTTATATTTTGGTCATGATTATGTGTACCATCCAATCTAGAGATAAAAAAGGATCTTTTGAATGATGCACATAGCTCAACCTTCTCTATTTACCCAGGGAGCACAAAGATGTATCGAGATCTTCGAGAAAGATTTTGTTGGAACAATATGAAAAGTAAGATTGTTAAATATACATCAAAGTGCCCAATATGTCATCAAGTGAAGGTTAGGAGGAAAAAGTCTAAGGGGATGATGCAACCACTACCCATACCAGCATGGAAGTGCGAGAACATTACCATGTACTATGTCACTGGACTTCAAGGACATCCAGAAGAAACCATGATATATGGGTCATTGTGGATCATCTTATAAAGACAGATCACTTTATCATGATTCAAGAGGACTTATCATTGGATCAACTTGCACGGATTTACATCAAAGAAGTGGTAGAGATTCATGGAGTACCACTATCTATTGTATCTGATAGTGATCCTAGATTCACCTTGAAGTTCTAGAAAAGTCTCCAATATGATATAAGCACTAAAATGAGATTTAGTATGGCCTATCATCCTCAAAATGATTTCCAATTTGTGCGGACTATTCAAGCACTGGAAGATATTTTGAGTGCTTGTTCTATGGAATTCAAGGGAGGATGGGAACAACATCTTCCACTGGTTAAATATTCTTACAACAACAGTTTCCACTCAAGCATCTAAATGACACCATATGAAGCCCTTTATAGGAAAAGGTAAATAACACCAATGTGTTGGGATGAAGTCAGTGAGAATAAGATTTTAGGACCTGAAATGGTCGAAGAAATGGTGGACAAGGATAAAACCATTCAGCAGCATATCAAGGCATCCCAAAGTTGACAGAAAATTTATACAAACAATTTTCGATGAGACCTTGAGTTTAAAGTTGGAGACATGGTATTTTTTTGCATATCTCCATGGAATAAGGTCATGAGGTTTGGAAAGAAAGGGAAGTTAAGTCCCAGGTACATCAACCCCTTCATGATTCTTGGTCGTGTCGGGGTTGTGGCCTATCGACGGGCACTTCCACCTACCTTGTCGAAATTACATGATATCTTTCATGTATCCCTCTTAATGAAGTATATACTATACTATTCACATGTACTCTCTTCATGGGTGGTACATTTGGAGGATGATCTTTCCTATGAGGAGTAGCTAGTGATGATCTTGGATCGCAGAGATAAAGTTCTATGCAACAAGACTACTCATCTGGTCATGGTACTATGGAGAAACCATAAGTTCGAAGAGGCAATATGGGAACTGGGGGAAGCAATGAAGGAAAATTACCCACACATGTTTATGTCTTAGAATGTAAAATGAAATTTAGAGGGAGAAATTTCATAAGGGGGAATAATGTAACGACCCAATGTTTTATAAATGAAAATTCCTCTCTTATAAATATTTCATATAATCACATGAAATCAAAAAATAATGAACTAGTAAGTGATATATGACTTTAAAACACAATTTTATCACTTCTATGCTTGTAATTTCAAAAATATGACATACACGATTGCGATCAGTTAGTTATTTGTAGTCTGATAAGCAAAACTTAATTTTTGGTGAATAGTAATCTAGCCTTATTAATAGTAACATAACCTTATGAATAGTGATATACCCTAATTAATAGTAACCTTACCCATTATAGTATAAAAATAATATTCAATTAAAAGTCTGATATACCTATATTTTAGAATAAGTAAATGAATATTTTAAAACTGGTTTTTTAATAATAAATTTTGAGTTTAATTAAATATTAAAATAATCATATTTAAAAAATTATTTTTGAAAAATGGATTTCATTTTTGGTTTCTAGACATCTAAAAATGGTTACAGTGAATTTTTCGGATTTTTATGAAATACTTGAATTTTTAGTGAATAGTAAAATACATTAATTTACCGTATAAATAAATTACAATTCCAATTCACTATTCCTGACATCACAAGTGATGTAAGAACCCAAATATCGAACTAAAATGAATTGATTAATATTTTTTCATGGATTCATCACTATTTCTTGTCTTGATGGAAATTAATAAACTAATAATTATAAAATTATGAAAATCCCTCTCCCCTCCACTATAAATACCCCACATTCTTACATCTTCTCTTCACCACTCTCAAGCCTTTTTCCTTTCCAATATTCTACCCAAATATCTCCCCAAGCTCCTCCCCCACATGCAAAGACCCCTCATATCTTAAAAATACCAAAACCTCCCCCTTAAGAGGTTCCCAAAGGAGGTAGAATCAAGAGGTAAATTCCTCTTTCCAATTCTTTCATTTCTTTTAAGTTCAATTATTCTTGTTTCTTTCCTCACCTCACTTCACCCAAATGGTATGATAACTCCAGTAAAATATATTTAATATAATTCTATTATGGTAATGTGATACTTCATTATCTTCTCTACTTTCCCCGCCTTTTATTTGAAAGAAATGAAAGGACTGTTTGAGATGTGTTAATTTAGAACATTCAAGGACAATAGTTTATCAATTTCTATTATCATCTTTAATTATGGTCATGAAAAAATTTCTGTTATGGTTTAAATTGATTATTATATATGTAATATATCCTTTTTATGGTTTTTTAATCCTTTTTTACTAATGTTATTATGTTATAAATAAAAACATGTTTATTGTAATCAAACCCACCATTTAACAAAAATAGTTGTCACTAAGGTTTTATATAATAATTAGACTTCAATCTAAGTAACCAAATTAAAATTGAAACCATGTAATCTATAATATTATTACTAATAGAATATAACTTCAATTATAGACAACCAATTTCATCATACATTTTTATCTAAACATTAATATAAGTGAACCGATCATTAGAACCAAGTAAGTAAACGAGCCTGAACAATGAAATTGAGCCTTATAACCAATCAAAAAGGTATTAAATGAACAAAAAAGGGTTATAATAAATCAATTAAATTTATAATAGGTTCTGTATTTATTAATTAATAAACATATTTTGTTTATTCAGGTCATTAATAACAAGTGTAGAACACCATTAGATTTAAGGTAAGGGATCCTATCCATTTCTCTCTTAACCAAGATTATCCTCTATGATATGACTTTTTTATGTTTAATCCCAAATTATGGGGTATGTTTTCACACCTCCCCATACTTCCCTCATGGTGTATAAGTGATTAGAAACCCCTTTTCTCCCTCATCAATCCCTCTTAGGCACACCCGACACCAAGCCAATAAACCGTAACGAATTCTACCCGAACCTTTTTTGTTCTTTCGGGTTTCCTTATCTTTATTTATATCAAAATGTAGTTATCTTATCTATTTATGTAAATATTATAAATTCTGTGTAGTTTTAAAAAATTCATTTATGAATACCCTTTCATCACTCTCTTTTGGGGATATACATGTTTTTAAAAGATTCCCCCCTTAGAACATTTCGATAAGCCATCCAATTTTAACGGAACTTCCCAAATTTTTATCTAATTTCAAGTGCACTATATCCTATTTTATAAGCCACCATTGTCTTTATAATATTAGTCTTTTTATTATAAAAACATTCTTGGTTCAATTCTGGTTTTATATAAAATATTTTCCTCTTTTCTAAATTAAAATCTCTATAGTATTTTACTTAAAACCGCACAAAAAAATGTTTTAATACTAATGTTTCTCAAATAAATTTCTTATATGTTTTCACTTATTTTTGACACCAATTACCATGTTACATGCCTATTTTACCTTATGAAAATACATGTATGTTCTAATCCCTTTCTTTTATATACACTTTCATGATACACCCATTGATAATTCTTTATGTCATGACTGTGGTACTCAATTATTTCCATGGGTACCCTTATGTTTATTTATGTTTGATTATGTATGATTATTTATGTGGAAAGAATATTAATGAAAATTTTGGGATGGGAGCACCCAGATAGTGCTCCAATGCATTGGGTAAAGTTAAGTCTCATGAGATGTGATGTGAAATGGGATTGTGGGCTAGCCTTGACCCGTACTAAAATAGGAATCGGGATTGAATGGTTAGCCTTGACCCATAAAAAATGGGAAATAAGATTGGTGGTTAGCCTTAAACCATAATAAATACATTTTTTATGATTCTGAAACATTTATATGATTCCATGTTTATATGATCCCATGCTTATATGATATGATTTTATATATTACATGCTTTGGATATCACTATTTCATGTCTCCTAACTCATGTGTTTAACATGTATCTTTATATTCATTCCCTTACTAGGATTTTTAGCTCATCCCTTTGGTCATGTCTTCCCTAGGGTTTCCTATGAAGATTTAAGGGCTCAAAGGAAGTTAGGATCTCTTTATGGAGATTAAATAATGAATTTATTTAGACCCGTGTTTTATATTCTATGTACCTATTCTTCCAAGACACTAGACTTAATTATCCTTGGATTGTACTCTGATGTATAATTATGCTTAAAACATGTAATTTTATATGAAAAGGCTAGGGTCGCTACATAGTGGATGTGGTACTTTTAGGAAATAGAACTTGTATCATCATAGTGGTGTAACTAAGGGGATTTAGACAAAATCATAGGAAAGAGGTGTAGGGAATTTTCATAATGTGAATCCCACACTTGTAGATAGCAATTTTGGACCATATATAGTGATAGATACTATTCATGAATCTTTTACCTTAGCTAGTGACTTATTAGATACTAGTTCCTCTCATTCCTTTATATATGAAAAACTTGTAAATGGTTTGAGAAAGGTAGAGGAATTCATGAGCAGGGTTATGATGATAGATACACCATTGGTAGCACAGTCTAGAGACATCTTTTTGTGCAAGGGGTGTTCTCTCAAGGTTGTTGAGTATCATATTTTGTAGGGTATCTATGTTCTAGATATGTTAGGCTTTGACCTAATTGTGGGTATGGATGTGTTAGTCTCATACTGAGCCCATATTGATTTTTATCTGAGGAGGGTGAATTTTACATCTCTTAAGGGTGACAACTATATTCACCATGGAGAGTGGGGTATCAAAGAAGGACCAATAGGTCCAATCACTCAACAACTAGGAGATCTCACATCCTAGGTTTCTAGTCTTTTGATGGATGACAGAGACATAAAACATGATGTCTTCCCACCAATACTAGAACAATTTTAGCACATGATTCTTGAAAACTTATCAGGGTTCCACCTGATAAAGTTGTAGAGTTTACTATTGATCTCATGAAAGGGGTTGATCTAGTTTCTAGTCCACCATACAGAATAGTGTCGAAAGAGCTTCAAGATAACAAGTTTCATCTGGAGGAGTTTATGGGTATGGGGTTTATCCATCTGAGTACATCACCTTGGGGGTCACCTATGATATTTGAAAAGAAGTATGGTGAGAGTTGGTGATTGTGTAAAAGTTACTGAAAGTTTAAATGGATGATAGTAAAGAAATGGTATCATATTCCACGAATTGATTATCTTTTTTAGTAGTTGAGAGTAGCTTTTTTATTTTCCAATATTGAATTGAGATCAGGGTGTCATCAGTTGAGAGTTTGGACTTCTGGTATACTAAGGAATGCTTTCAAAAGATAAAATGGAATATATGAGTTCGTCGTAATTTCATTTGGGTTGACGAAAACACCAGCGGTGTTTATAGACATGATGAACAGGATTTTCCATTTCCATCTAGATCAGTTTGTGGTAGTGTTTATAAATGACATCTTTGTGCACTCCAAGACCCATTATGATCATACCCAACATCTTGATATCATCTTGAGTACACTGAGAGATAATTCACTATACATAAATCTATCAAAGTTTAATTTTTGGATTGATCAGGTACACTTCTTGGGCCACATTATCTTGGAGGAGGGTGTGTTAGTGGACCCAAATATTGTACATGCAGTTGTATCTTGGGATAAGCCCAAAAACATATTCAATATCCATATATTTTTGGGATATCTGGAAATTATCATAGTTTCATCTAGGACATTTATTTATTTTCATCATCACTCTAATGTTAGACCAAGTTGGGGATAATTTTTGAAGGGTTAGAAGCATGTGAGAATGTCTTCTAGGATCTGAAGAAGAATTTGAAATCAGCACCAATTTTGACCCTACCCATGTCAGATGAGAAGTATATGTTGTACTATGATTCTTTTGGGATAAGACTCAGAGTAGTGTTAATTTAGGTAGATTGAGTTTTAGAGTATGGGTCTTGGATTTTAAGGTCCCATGAATAGTATTACACTATGTGCAACCTTGAGTTAGTTGTAGTGGTTTATGCTTTGATGTTTTGGAGGTGTTATCTATTGGGAGAGAAGTTTACTATTTTTAAAGGTCATTATAGATTGAAGAACATATTTTATAAACTAGATTTGAATCTCTAGAAACAGTGATGGTTTGAGTATATTAAGTCCTTGAATTTTGAACTTGCATATATACCCCAGAAAGGAAACAATGTGGCTGACACTCTGATCAAGAAAAATAAGACACATGTGGTTCATGAGTCTAGTGTTGAGTGTAATATGATGACTCTACTAGCTGAGATGTATGTGGTGTTTAGTATATTTAAGAGAATATAACTCTTTTATTATTTTTAGTGGAGTCTACTATTTTAATATTGATCAGGGAAAAGTAGTATGAGGATCCATAATTTTTTTCTTTAGGGGAAAGCCTTGAAGATGGTGAGACACCTTTATACTGATTGATAGATATGGGAGAGATCATATATGTAAGAACATGGATCTTCTTTTCTGGTATGTTTTTCTCTTTTCTGGTGTTTTTGAGAAAAATAGGAGTTTCTGGAAATTTTTGAAGTACACGACGTGTACTCTTTTGTCGCATGTATCCATGTGTTGGTCGTGTAATGGCTGAGCACACAGCCGTGTGTGGTGACCTAGAGACCACCTTATGCGAGGATTGGTAAGGGAAAGTACATTCCATGTACTTATAAAGTACGTGTTGTGTACTTTATTTTCTTTTCATTAAATGAACCGAGGTCATGTCTAATTGGAAAAAGCGTATTTTTATTTTCCTTCTTTGATCGAGAACATTCGTACGACACTGATCCATCCCTAAGCCCCTGATCGAGCATCCCTTCTTCGAATCGAACTCCATCGGTTGCGTTGGAATCGCATCAGTGAGTTCTCTCTTCTTCTTGAACCTCATTTCCGTATTTCTATTCTCTTGTGAGTTATCCTTGGTTGAATTTTATTGACGTTTTTGTAGATCTACCACATTCTAGGTCAATCCAAGGGCTGATGTCAGGTTATATCTATCATACAACGCCAATGTAGGTGGTGTGTGCCTTTCTGTAGATAGTCTTTGGGTTATATGTGCAATAGTTCCCAATAACCCATTAGGAGTATTGTGTGTTTATGGATTTAACCCTGTTATTTCCTGCTACGATTTATATGCTTCATTAGAGGTTAATTGAATGTGAATAGGGTTAATTTCTATGATATTTATGTCTTTCCCATTCTTGTATTGTTTATGATCGTTTGGTATTGCTTAGCCTATTAGGCTTCTTGCTATCCATTCCTAGTGTTGATATGATGGAGTAATATTATTTATCTAACATGTTGTTATGTTGTAGACTATTTATCCAAGTAGTTATTGAGGTATACTTTGGCCATTATATATCATTATGCTCGATTGACTTACACAGGGCCATGAGAACCTAGTGTAATAGACCATAGGGAGAATGAACATTGAGGGATTCTCCAGAGTGTATGTTAAATGTTATGATGCGAGACCATAGGGGGAATGGACATAAGTGCTTCCTCAGAGTGTTTGTAGTTCCTCGATGTAGGCCACAGGGGGAATTCGATGTTTAGTGCTTCCCTATAGTTCCTTTTTGTTACCGATATGAGGCTATAGGGGGAATTGACGGTGAGTGCTTCCTCAGAGAGTTTGTGAAAAAGATGAACCAGAGGGGTTAGACTATCTGTACTTCCCAGAGGTTTGCTTTTGTTTGTTTTGATTGGACCAGAGGGGTTAGGATGTGAGTACTTCCCATAGGGTTACCTGGTTATGATTAGTTGCTTACTTGATATCTGAAAATTGAATGCACTTGAAATTTTAGGATTGTTTACTTTTGAGTACTTCCTTGTTTACTGCTTCATTTTGGTTATAGCCTGCCATATATATTCACTAACTATTAGGCACAGATCTTTGGGTGTTTTACTACTGGGATTTAGTCTCACACCCTATTTGGATCATGATTTTGGGTTCAAACAGATTATATTTTTGTAGGTATAGATAAGGGAAAGCACTCTTCTACTTCAGGTACCTGATTGTTGTAGAGTTGGGGACCATGGGACCAAGCTAAGGCTTGCGATTCTGTGGAGCATTTTATTAGTTTTCTGTTGTACTTTGGTTTAGTATTGTATTCCAGCATTTTGAATTGTTTGGCTATTTTCTAAGACATATGTATCATGCATCATATATATATGTATATGTGTGCTCCATTTGTTTACCTATTTCATGTTTTACTGCTTCCGTTATTGCTATCTGTTTTACTTGCACTGTGTTACTCTGCTAATGAGGGCATAGTTTCCCCACTATCACACCTAAGGCCCTCACTACTAGCCGACAACCTCTAGCATTCAGGGAAATGTGCTTGAGTTTATGTGACTAACCGGGTATGGGGCACCTCTGGGCGGCTTCCAGAACCGGGATGTTACAAAGTGGTATCATATGGATTATTTTCTTCTTGACATACTGTTTGGAGCCTATATCCAGTGATAGGAATAAATAGGTACTTGGTAATAAGTTGTGTCTGGGAGTAGCTAACCCGTGTACAGGGAAAATCCAATCTACCCTATTATTACAATTTTTCTGGTTTTTCAATTTTACATTTGATTTGATTTCACCATTGGGTGATTCACATGTTTTGAGTTGTTATCATTGATATTATTAAGGTTCTATTTCTGTTGCAACCAGATGATATGAGGGTATTCCATCTCATGAATCATATAGGAACTTGTTATAAATCACATGTCATGCATTATTTCCATGTCATTTAGGTTGCATTGGTGATTTCAAGTTGTTTTGATAGGTTTTGTTCTAGATATGAATGATGTTGTGATAGATGCATTGATAGAATACTAGTTTTTTTATAAGGTATTGGTTGTGTATGTTTTTGTTTGAATGAACCCCAAACTTTGGTTCTTGAGGTGTTATGAGCCCTCATGGACCAGAATTGTGCAGATTATTGCACTGTTATCCTTGTTTATGACCTGTAAGAGATTCCAATCTTTGATTCACGGGAAGTATGGGCCCTCACGGATCAGAATTTGGCACTTTAATATTTGTTTCAGTGTTTTTATAGGTTCTGGAGTAATTTCTAAGGCTTACTATCTGGAAGAACCCAGAACACACATCGTGTAATGATGAATACACGCCATGTGTCCTTCTGTTCAGGAAGGAACTGTTTTTCTTGAGTACATGTTGTGTATTGTATATACACACCATGTAGTCTCTAACCGTTTCAGTGACTATGTGGGCAGAGACACGGGGTTAATAAATCTTTGGGGGAACACGTCGTGTACCGGTTTTACATGCCGTGTTGTGTATACCTTGTGTCCACCCATGTGACTAACAACACGGATGGATGAAAGCTTAAGTTATACACATCGTACCATGTTTGAACATTCCATGTAGTGTAACCCAGGTATTTGGTCGTGTAGCAAACAACACGGGTTGGTGAAACCTTTATAGTACATGTCATGTCTAGCATAAACACATCGTGTAGAGTGAGCCATGTAACCGGCCATGTGACTAACAACACGGGTCGGGGAAGTTTGTCTGGTACATGCCATGTCTGGCACTAACATGTTGTGTAGTATTTTTATAGGAAAACTGTGTGGCTTAACCATATAGAATAACTTGGGCAGGGGAAGAGGATTCAAGTACATTTCGTGTGTTAGGACAACACGCCGTGTGTATGGGGTGTTACATGACCTGGGTTGGCAAAAGTAAATGCCCATGATAAGGCTTAAGGGAATATGATGTGTAGTCATTATACATGCCATGCATCCATGTTGTTGAAAAACATGAATGCTTTCTTTCTCTTGTTCCCTTCTCACACTTCTATGTTTTATACCTTGTTAATAGTGATATAAGGTGTGCACTTGACCTTGTAGAGTCATGACACCGGGATGTCCTCCGGTTGTCTACCAGTTATAGGGCAGTGATCGGACACCGGATATGGCTGATCAGGGACTACTAGAAGATCCTCCAATTGTGTTAGTATTGGCACTAGCCATCATTCCAGACATAGGTGTTGATGCACAGTTCTGAGAGGTATTTATGAGGTTTATGCAAACCTTTCGAGGAGTACCGCATCCTGCCCCCTCTATGTAAAACTGACACGGGTCTTTCAGTAGCAGGATCCTCCCACTTTCTCAGGGGATGGAGGACCCCAGGCTACAGAGTCATGGCTAGAAGCCATGTTGGCGATCTTCATGCATCTGGAGACACCTCGAGAGAGAGAAGGGTGAAGCTTGCTACGTATATGCTTCAGGTTTCCGCCAAGAGATGGTGGGATGTGATATCACAGGTGGGACGCCAGCAGGTTATGGCATGGGATGAGTTCTAGTGTGCCTTCTATGAAAACTTCTACCCGGAGACCTTGAGGGCCAATCGAGCCTGAGGGTTTATGAGTTTAGAGCATGGTACTCTTTCTGTTATAGAGTATTCTTGTCACTTCACTGATCTGCAGTACTTCATGCCTATTCCAAGAGGTGATGAGTTATTTTTAGAAAGAAATTTTGAGGATGGTCTTAGGTACGACATCCGATCATAGGCGAACATCTTCAGGTTGACTTCCATCACTTCTATAATCAACCAGGCGTTATTCACAGAGCGCAATCTGAGGGATTTTGAGTTGTGAGCCAGGGAGGCTCAACATTTGAAGTTGGTATCCCTCCTACTGAGAGTAGGAAGCGCTCCATGGAGTCTACATGTGGAGATCTGATGAGGTGGGATACTTCTTCTGGTAGTCAGGTAGTGTGCTACCAGTGCGAGTAGAGTAGGCATACGAGGTTTCATTGCCCAGGAGATCCAGTGGAGTGTCGATCTTGCGGCAAGATGGGCCATCATCGTCACTTATGTCTGCTCTTCTCACCAATAGCTGGTGACAAGGGTTCTTCTATGAATCCATGTTTTGGAGCAACACCACATGTTTCTCATCAATCAGGGAACTGGAGTTCTTTAGGCCACTCAGGCCGAGGTGGAGGTCGTGGTCGTGGTATTCAGTCACCCGGATTTCAGCGACAATAGGGTAGATCAGCTCAGAGTGGTCAATAAGGGTCATAAGGCCACGGTGCAAGTCAGACTTTTGTGATGGAGTAGGATCCCGGACCCTCAACAGTACGAGGTATGATCCTAGTTGCCTCAGTTTTAGCTTATTCTCTTTTCGATATAGGGGCTACCCATAGTTTTATATCTATTGTTGTTGTGGAGAGTCTTGGACTTTGTATATTTTCTTCTATTGATATCTTGATTCTAGACACTCTGTTGGGGACAAGAACGGCTAGTGTAAAACAGTGCAAGAAGTTCCCTCTAAAGTTTGGTGGGTGTCAATTTTTATGGGACTTTATCTCCTAGATATGACAGGCTATGATTCCATTCTCAGAATAGACTAGTTAGTTCCCTTCCAGGTAGTTGTCGATTTCTATTGTCGTAGGGTGAATTTCACATCACAAGAGGGCAGATCATTTCATCACAAGGGAGAATGGGATGTCCAGGTGATCAGAGCAGGACCCGAGCATCATGGGTTTGGAGGAGTTATAGCCTAGATTTATAGTCTTTATCTAGATGACCAAAGGACTTCACATATGAACTTTCCTCCATTGGTGGATCATTTTAGGGATGTCTTTCCAGAGGACTTTTCAGGTTTTCCTCTGAATTGAGAGGTGGACTTTTCTATCTAGCTTGTTCTAGGAGCGGCACCAGTGTCCATTCCTCCTTATAGGATGGCTAAACCAGAGTTACAGGAGCTCAAGAGGCAGTTGGAGGAGTTTCAAGCAAAGGGTTTCATCTGACCCAATACTTCTCCTTGGGGTTCACCTATCATGTTTGCGAAGAAGGCATATGGTACCCTCAGACTTTGTGTAGATTATCGGAAGTTGAACCAATTGATGGTCAAGAACCGATATCCCTTGCTGAGGATTAATGATCTCTTTAATCAAATTTGAGGAGCCCATGTGTTCTCAAAGATTGACTTGAGATCCGGTAACCATCAGTTGCATGTTAAACCATCAGATGTACCTCTTATAGGCTTTTGGAGCAGGTATGGTCTATATGAGTATGTGTTTATGTCGTTTGGTCTCACGAATGTGCCTGCAGTTTTCATGGCACTGATGAACCGAGTGTTTCATCCAAACTTGGATTCTTTTGTGGTAGTCTTCATGGGCGATATCTTGGTGTACTATCACACTCGACACGACCATGCCACACATCTTGAGATCATTTTGAGTACAAAGAGAGAGAATCAATTATATGTTAATATCTCAAAATGCCACTTTTTGATGGACCAGATTCACTTCTTGGGTCATGTTATCTTAGAGACAGGATTATTAGTAGACCCTGAGAAAGTGAGAGCAGTAGTTTCCAAGGAGCATCTGGAGAATTTCTTTGAGGTACGGAGTTTTATAGGGCTGGATAGTTACTACAGATGTTTCATACGGAACTTTTCATGCTTAGAAGCACCACTGACGGGCCTGACTAAGAAGGGTGAAAGGTTCTTATGGTCAGATTCTTGCAGGTCAGCCTTTCAAAAGCTTAAAGGGAGGTTGAATTCAGCACTGATACAAGTATTTCCAGATCCGAGCAAGAGCTATACTATTTTATGTGATGAATCAGGTATCGGGCTAGGATCAGTGCTTATGCAATTGGAAGGGTTTTTTGTGTACGGGTCTCAACAATTGAGGCCACATGAGAGGAACTATCCGATTCACAATCTCAAGCTGGCTGCAGTTGTTCATGCTTTACATTGTTGGAGACATTATCTTCTAGGAGATCATTTTTTGGTTTTCACCGACCACAAGAGTCTCAAGTATATCTTCACTCAGCGTGATCTGAATTTGAGATAGAAAATTTGGGTTAAGAACCTTCAGTCCTTTGACTTTGAACTTTCCTACACGCCTAGGAAGGGAAATTTTGTGGCTGATGCGTTGAGCAAGAGGACTCAGATATAGGTAGTTCAGGAGGCCAGTAGTGAGTGGCATCTTATGGATTTGTTCTCTAAGATGCATTTGGAGATTCAGGACAGGTAGGGACAGAATTTTCTTTCTTCTATAGCTGTTACCTCAACTCTATTTGATCAATTTGGAATGAGGCACCTATCAGATTCAGAAGGCCTGGTCCTACAGGAATGTGTGTCAGGAGAGGACCCTATCCTGGATGGACCATAGGCAAGTATGAGATCTTGCGTCTTCATGGGTGCATGTGGGTGCCAGCGGACATACACGAGTAGATGATGTGATACTTTCACTCCTCAGTTTGGGAAGTTCATCCTGGTGTCATGAAGATGTATCATGATCAATACCATCAGTATTGGTGGCCAAGTATGAAGAGATATGTTGCTAGTTTCATCATGAGGTGTTCCACCTGTTAGTAGGTGCAGGCGGAGCATCAGCGACCAGCAGGGCTTTTGTAGCAGTTACCCATTCCCGAGTGGAAGTGGAACGATGTCGCAATGGATTTCGTGATAGGTTTACGGAGGTTTTCTTGAGGGAACTATGCAGTGTGGGTTGTCATTGATAGACTCACGAAGGTTTCTCACTTCTTGCTGATCAAGGAGACCTTCAGTGTTGATGAGTTGGGAAGGTTGTACATTAGAGAGATTGTATGTTTACATGGAGTTCTACACTACATTGTTTCTGACAGAGATGCCCATTTTACTTCTTGGGTCTTGAAGGGATTATAGAAGGATTTGGGTATATAGTTACTTCTGAGTACGACATACCATCCCTAGACAGATGTTCAGTCCGAGTGTATGATTCAGGTGCTTGAGGACATGCTTTGAGCATGTATCTTGGATTTTGGAGGTTTTTTCGAGAAGCACATACCTCTTGTGGAGTTTTCCTACAATAATAGTTTTCAAGAAACTTTTCAGATGGCACCTTATGAGGCTTTGTATGGTAGGCCATGTCGATCACCCTTATTTTGGCTGGAGGCAGGAGAGGCAGCTATGCTGGGACCTCATCATGTCCAGGAGACCATAGAGTAGATAGAGTTGATTCGGAAGAGGATGGCTATTGCACAGTCTCGACAGAAGTATTATGCTGATTGACGAAGACGACCTCTGGAGTTTGAAGTCAGAGATTAGGTTTTCCTACGTGTCACACCGAGTTTGGGACACAGGAGGATTAGGAGGCAAGGTAAGCTTTCACCGAAGTATGTCGAGTCGTTTGAGGTGTTGGAGAGAGTTGGGTTGTTTTCCTATCTGTTGTAGTTACCTCAGAGGTACCGGTCTATGCACGACATCTTCCACATTTCTCAACTTCAACGTTACTTCTCAGACCCATCTCATGTTTTTCAACCCAAGGAGGTTGAGTTAATGGTGGACGCCTCATTTGAGGAGCATCCTATCTAGATTTTTGATCGAAGTGTGAAAGTTCTTTGTGGTCAGTATGTTCCTCTGGTATGAGTGCTATGGCAGCATGGTCGAGTACAGGACAAGAACTATGACAACGAGACCTATGTACAATCACAGTGGCTGGATCTTTTCGAGGATTCTTCTTCTACGTCTCCTTGATAGGGATATTTGGGGATGGATTTATTTAAGGGGGGAAGTTTGTAACAACCCGGATCTTCTTTTCAGGTATGTTTTTCTCTTTTATGGTGTTTTTGAGAAAAAGAGGAGTTTTTAGAAATTTTTGAAGTACATGTCGTGTACTTATAAGTACACATCGTGTACTCTTTTGCTGCATGTAGCTGTGTTCTGGTCGTGTAACAGCCGAGCACAGAACCGTGTGTTGTGACCTAGAGAACGCCTTATGCGGGGGCCATTAAGGTCAAGTACACACCATGTACTTCTAAAGTACATGTCGTATACTTTCTTTTTTTCATTAAATGGACCAGGGTCACATCTAGTTGGCAGAAGCTTCTTCTTCTTCACCTTCATTGGCCGAGATAATTCGTATGGCGCTGATCCTTCCCGGAACCCCCGATCGATCAACTGTTCTTTGAATCAAACTCTGTCATTTTCGTTGTAATCGCATCGGTAAGTTCTCTCTTCTTCTTGAACCTCGTTTCTTGATTTCTCTTCTCTCGTGATTTTTGATCAGTTTAACATTTTAGATGTTTTTTGTAGATCTACCATATTATAGGTCAATCCAAGGGCTGACGCCAGATTATATCGATCATACAACATCGAGGTAGGTGGTTTGTGACTTTCCGTAGATAGACTTTGGGTTATATGTGCAAGAGTGCACAATACTCTATTTGGGGTATTGTGTGTTTATGGATTTAAACCTGTTATTTCCTACTATGATTTATATACTTGAGTAGAGGTCAATTGAATGTGAATAGGGTTAATTGCTATGCTATGGATGTCTTTCCCATGATGGTATTGTTTAGGACTATTTGGTCTTGCTTAGCCTGTTAGGATGCTTGCTTTCCATTCCTAGTGCTGATAGGATAGAGAAATATTATTTATATGGCATGTTGTTATGTTGTAAAATGTTTATCCAAGTATTTCTTGAGGTGTAATTTGGCCGTTATATATCGTTTTTCTCGATTGACTTACACAGGGCCGTGAGAACCTGGTCTAGTAGACCATAGAGAGAATGGACGTCGAGGGCTTCTCCAGAGTGTATGTTTACTGTTATGATGTGAGACCATAGGGGGAATGGACATAAGTGATTCCTTAGAGTGTCTTTAGTTCCTCTATGTGGGACATAGGGGGAATTGGGTGTTGAGTGCTTCCCCAGAGCACCTTTTTGTTACCGATACAAGACTATGGGAGGAATTGACGGTGAGTGCTTCCTCATAGAGTCTGTGAAAAAGCTGAACCAGAGGGGTTAGACTGTGTGTGCTTCCCAAAGGGTTTCTTGTGTTTTTTTTGGTTGGACCAAAGGGGTTAGGCTATGAGTACTTCCCATAGGTTTCCATACTTATGATTAGTTTCTTACTTGATATCTAAAAATTGAATTCATTTTAAACTGTAGGAATTGTTCACTTTTGAGTACTTCCTTGTTTACTACTTCATTTTGATTGTAGTCTGCCATATATGTTCACTGACTGTTAGGCACAGATCTTTGGGTGGGTGCCTACTGGGATTTAGTCTCACACCTTGTTTGGGTCATGCTTTTGGGACCAAACATATTATATTACTACAGTTAGAGATAAGGGAAAGTTCTCTTCTACTTTAGGTACTTGATTGTTGCGGAGCTGGGGAGTATGGGACCAAGACGAGGCTTGTGATTCTATGAGGCATTTTATCTGTTTTCTATTGTACTGTGGTTTAGTATTGTATTCCATCATTGTGACTTGTTTGGTTATTTTCCAAGACATATGTATCATGCATCATATATATATATATATATATATATATATATATATATATATATATTGTGCTCTAGTTGTTTATTACTTCTGTTTTTTACCTATTGCATGTTTTACTGCTTCCGCTATTGCGATCTGTTTTACTTCTGTTGTGTTACTCTGCCAATGATGGAATAGTTTCCCCACTATCACACCCAAGCCCCTCACTACTAGCTGGTAGGCTCTGGTGTTCAGGGAAATGCGCTTGAGGCCATGTGACCAACTGGTTATGGGGAACCTCTGGGTGGCTTTCAGAACTATGATGTTACAATAAATGTCAAGATTCGGGTTGTTCTAACTTCAAGTATGTGGGTGGAGTTGATGTAAGAATTTCATGCCTCGAAGTGTACAGTACATCTAGGTATTACCTAAATGTACAATGAAATATGATGATAGTTTCGGTGGTCAAGCATGGAAAAGGAAATAAAAGTGTTTGTGACATTATTTTACACCTGTCAGCTAGTGAAGGCTGAGCGTCAATGAACCAAAGGTTTACTATAACTGTTTCTCATTCCAAAATGGAAATGTGACTATGTGACTATGGAATTTTTGGTTTTTATATTGAATATTCCTCGATATGATGATGTTATTAGATTTTGTACATACTTTATAAGGTAGAAAATTAATTTCCTACACATGATATTTTCTCATTGGATTAGCTGGGACATTTATATGTTCAGAAGATAGTCCATCTACATGGGGTGCCATGAAATATAGTTTTAAACCATGAATCATGCTTTAATTCTCCCTTCTATTAGGGCCTATATAAGGTTCTTGATACAAAGGTTTTATTGAGCATTTATTTCCACCCACAAATAGATGTTAAATTAGTGTGTAATATATAGGTGCTTGAGGATATGTTGCGATCAAGTGTCATTGATTTCAGTGGGTCTTAGGAGAAGCAACTAGCTTTTGTTATGTTTGAAAATAACAACCATTTTTAGGATATGATACATATGAAACCATATGAGTCACTTTATGGTAGTCCATGAAGATCACCTTTATGTTTGATGGATGTAGGTGAGTCATTGATTTTGGGACCAAGTCTCCTGCAGGAGACTTTGAAGAAGGTTTGGTTGAATCAAAAACTTATTTCTATGGCTAATAGTAGACAGAATTCATATGGTTATGTGAGGAGATAATGATAGATTTTAAAGAGGGTGATCATGTATTCTTTCGGGTGTCACCTAGTTTGGGTCACTACATGATACGAAAGGAGGGAAATCTGGCACCGATGTTTGTCGGACTATTTGAGGTGGTGGAGAGAATCGGGTCGGCTGTG
Organism: Viscum album; assembly: GCA_963277665.1. NCBI lineage: Eukaryota > Viridiplantae > Streptophyta > Magnoliopsida > Santalales > Viscaceae > Viscum > Viscum album. Next base: position 280,873,089 of record OY728153.1, on the reverse strand, counting down.
TACTAATTAGATCTTCCACAGAAATACAGTACTATGAATAATGTTTTCCATGTGTAAAAACTTAGGTGGTATCACCCTAACTCTTCTCATGTGATAAAAAATGATGTGGAGCTTGAGATACATGCATCCTTAGAGGACAATCTGATACGCATGTTGGATCATTGTGATAAAGTGTTGTGGGGAAAGACAATATAGAGAGTTAAAAAATTATGGCTTAGGATGAGACATGGGAAATAGAATCGGACATACAGGCTCAATTTCCATGTATTTTTTACTCTGAATCTTAGAAAAGTTTGGTAGTGAAACTTGAGGATGAGATTTTATAAGGTGGGGAGATCGTAATATTACAACCTTTTGTAGAGATGTATTGGGCTTAGTTATAGGTATTCTTTATCCTTGTGTTTAGTATTTTCCATTTGGGTTTTACTTTAGGGTGTGTTTGGGGGGAAATTCCAGAAAAATTAATGGAAGAGTGTTGTGTATGGTTAGCACACAGTTAGGGAAAACCTTGTGCCTCATCCCAGCAAACCGTGCATCCCTGGAAAGTAGTGGATTTCAGAGTTAGTGCATAGTTTTCTAAACTATACGCCCTCTTAAAAGTACCTATGATCCCCTATAAAATAGGCACATGTTTTAAGTTCATGGTTAGAGAAAACCATGTACCCATACCAAGAAAATAGTGCTCAATTTTTTAAAATCACCTGAAATTTTAATTTTAAATCATCTAAACACCCAAAAAAACCCTATTTAACCCAAACTCAGACCAACTCAATTTTTCTAAATTTTAGAGCCATCCAAATGGATTCCATTCCTCCCCAACCTCTATTCCTACTGAATCTAACCTCAAATCAAAGATCTATACCTCTCCTAGTAAGAGAATCTTGTCTGACTTGGTTCTCTGATCTTCTTCCTTCCTTCTATCTTTATTTTGGTGGTTGTTCTTCCTATTTTGGGTTAGATCTATATCTAATATTGTGTATCTACATCTAGTATTTTAGTTCTTGATCTATAATTAAGATATCATTATTTTCTAATCATTTTTTAGGGTTTTAGATCCGAATCGTATTCTACATTGTCGTGCCGCTCAAATTTTTGGGATATCCATTGGGTGGTTGTATGTCACAGAATTGTGGTAAGTGGTCTAATATTCAAATCATAGAGTCTTGATATTGATTATGTGTATGAAAATTGTATAATTTCTATAGTTTTTTAACAATTTTAATTTCTAAATTGGATTAATTAATGGGGGAAACTAATTAGTTGAGGTAATTGTGAAATTGTGAGAATTAAGGATTGATGAATTATATAGTTAATATTGGAATTAATTATTAAGTATTGGGATAGGGAATGAGATAATTAATTATGGAATTAATTATGGGATATTTAATTTTTAGAATATTAATTATTAATTATTAGATTAATTATGAGAGAATTGATATTTTTTTAATTGAGTAATTAATTGTAGAATTAATTAGTGATTTTGAGATCTTGATTTAAATAATTAATTTTTTGTAATTAATTATAAGATAATGAGATTTGAGTAGAATTATTAATTGATTAATTAATTATATGATTTTTGGTATTGTGTATTGATGTAATAATTCTTTAATTAGTAATAGGAATTATAAGATTAATTTTTTTTAGTTAATTAATGAGAATGATAAGATTAATTAATTGTTAAGTTTATTAATGATAATGATATGATTAATTAATTATAAAATTAATTATTGTATTGATGAATGGTCACAGTGGAATTCATATGATAATTGAGATCTAAAATAGTAATAATGACATTTTGGGATTGAGATGAGATAGAATGGTAATAGATACATTCTAAGATATGTGATCCCTTTGGGATATTCTAGACTCCATTGTGGGCCGAAGACGGTATTGTGGTTCAGGTGTCCTAGGAAACCCAAGAATTTATGTGGTTAAATAAAAAATAAACTCATAATGTGATAAATTCTTATTTATTAATTGTGATTATTTCCTTATACAACTTCATACACATTTATTGACTACATATTGTTGTAAACATCATTGGTTGTGGCCTATTTATTTGTGATCATGCCCTACATGGGCTGCTATATCAGTATCCAAATAGATTTCATTATTTTAGGACAAGTTTAGGGAAAATTCCTTCTGTTATATGGCTAATTTGAGGATGGATCATGGATGAGGGAAATAGAAATGTTCTGGGAACCACTTGGAGTCATTTGTGTTTCTATTTTGAGTGTTCATATGACACTGGACACATACTTTACTATCATATTTTTTATACTTTAGTTTTAATATTGTATTTCCTATTTTAGTATCATGATAAATTGGTTTTATTTATAGTGATATGTTATTTTTCTATTTTTTACTTATTTACATTGGTTTATTAATCTAATAAAAGTGGGTATAGTCTCCCCAAGATTGATATATTAGACCCTTGCAGGTAGTCGGTGGACTCTATCATATAGGGAGGTGTGCCTGAGGTCATGTGGTAGTCTATCTTGAGGCATTAGTGAGTGGCACCCAGGTCAGGACATTAGATATATTCATTATTGTACATTATATTTTGAATGTTCGATATAAATTTTTTTATCAAAATTATTTAAGATAGTTATATCAACTCTAACACTCAAATAATTCAGTTACTCCATCACCCAAATCATTTGAGTGTAAGGGCTAGTAAAAGTTACTTATTCAGGCTCAGTAGTAATCATTGTGATTGAGTTTTATTTCATTAAGTTCCAACTCAAATATCTACTTCTTAAGAGGAAAATTCTACCAAAAGTAGACATTTTATCATCACATTCACATTCTCAATCATCATTTTTTAACACATACAGATTTAAATTAGTTCCCTTATTATAAAACACCATATTTTTCAAAGTCCCTTCAATATATCTGATATATATTTGTGGCATTCAAAAGATGAAACTTCTTTGGATCACTCTGATAACTTTCACATAAAAACAAAATATATACAATATATAGTCTGTAATATACGAGATAAATTATACTCTTAATTAGTATGTTGGATTCTATTTGGTTTACAATCTCACCTAAAATATCTATTGAAAACTTTAGTCCAAATTGAATGGGTGTATAAACTACATTTTATTCTTATTTCCCAAAATTATTCAATAAATATCTAGAATACTTTTCTTGGGATAAGAAAATAAAATTTCCCCTTTATATGACTTGTAATCCAAAGAAGTTTTTTTTCTTCCAAAACATAGACATACCAAACTGATGATTTGTTGTGTTGGATAAATCATAACAATCATTCTCATGATAAACTATAAAAATGATATTAATAAAAAAATGTAATTAAAATATGTCTACCTATATTAATTTATTTTATATATAGGTTTTTTCCCAATTTTCCCCCGATGAATTTAACTCCTTCAAACTATTTTTTATCCTTTAATATTGGGACCTTTGTTCCTACTTTAATCCCAAAGGAGAATTAATCAATTTTCAACCTCTTGTTTCATCATTATCATCAAAAACCCCATTAAATTGTTCAATATACACCTATTAAAGAGTATCACAATTCAAAAAGGTAGATTTGAAAACAATTTGATATATATTTTATTGATTATAGCATACCATAGTAAGGAAAATTCTATTAGATTCTTACCTTTCAATAATACCATATGTGTCTTCAAACAAAACACCTTCTGCTTGAGAATATCCCTTTCATATATGTCTATATTTATTTCTAATAAATTTTATTTATTCATTCATATTGTTCTCAAAAACCCACTTGGAACCAATGATATTTTTATCATAATTCATTAGAAAAGGATTCCATTCTGAATTATTTAATATTTGAATCCTGTATTCATCCATAGGCTCAATAAAATCATGGTGGTCAGGTGCTTCTGTTACTTTTTTATGCTCAACTTTAGAGATAAGTGAGGTATGATTTTCAAAAGTCAACTTTCTTCTAGTTAGATTTTTTGTGTTCTAAAAATATGTTAGCGTTCTTCTAGTCTGCAAAGTTGTAGGATATTCCTCAATGATATTCTCTATTCCAACATGTTTCATTATCTTTTTGGACTACTTTTTTTCATTTTCAAAATTCTCCTCTTCAACATCTATCTGATTAGAATAAACATGTCTTGTATAGAGATCAACATCATGTTATTGGTCCTTGATTTTCATAGAAACCTTCCTATTGTTTTAAATATCTTCTTCAAAAATAAATACAACCAGATAATGATTTATTGTTTGATATTAAATTATTTTTACATCATAATAATCAACTACATTATAAATCCACTTATTCCATCATTTATAGCCTTTCTCATTAGATCATGGTCCTCATAAGATACCTTCCTCATATTTATAATCCAATTTCACTAAATGTTTTGTCTTTTATTTTGATGGATCAAGGGCTTCAAAGGAATATAAGGTTTTTTTTCATATGATATTTTTAAACCATATTTCCTATGAGAAATAATTTTAATTTAGAAAAAGAATCATTTTTTATATTTTTATAATTGTACACACTACTTCTCTCAAAAAGAATTTTTATTTTCCAAAAATTTCCAACATTATTCTCTCTACTTACACATCACTTATATTTATTCTTTTAGAAAAAAAATATATTATTGGTTGTATAGGGTAAAATATTGATTTATTATACCATACTTTTCAAAGTAAGATTAAAAATATTTTCTATTTCACTTCTTCCCATTTTTAAATCTAAAATTCTTTCAATGAATTACAATATATCATTCAACATTAAATTTATAGATATTGAATATATCACATTACTTTGAATTATGTTATGAAAAATAACAATCTTATAATTCCTTTGAATTCATTTATTAATGTTATAAAATTAAAATTACCTTTTTTAGATTTATGTATCATAATCCCTTAAAAATATAAGTAAATTAATTATTAAATCCTTATTTATTATTTATCTACTCTCTAGTTCTTACTTTGGACAATTCTCCCATTTTAACAGGTTATAAAAACATGATTTCTTTCTTGGATCAATTGGGGTAAATATCCTACTGTATTTTTTTTAGTGATCTTACACAAATTATTTTCACCAATTTTCCCAGTATTTTTTCCATAAATATTTTTCTTCTCTAACATTGAAATAGTGAGAATTATGTGGATCTCCATTATGAAATAATGCCTCACTACTTATTTATAAACTTTTAAAAATACTTCAATTAAAAATTATCTTAATGAGTCATTTTTAATTATTAATAATTTCCTCATTCAATTAATCACATAATTTGATAATAATCAACATGTTATGTTTGATCCCATCAGTAAATAAAGCCTCATGTGAGTTTAGTCTGGATGGTTCAATTTCATTAGAACCATTTCTCATGTTTTTAAAGAAATATCTTTCTTAAATCGTAAAAACTATCAATCATGTTCATTAATATTTATTAGGATTTTTCTATCTCCTTTCATATATGAAGAGTATATGGTATCAAGAATATATGGTCTGTTTATTTTTCTTTACTTCAATGAAATATCCATTATTACAGACTTTTAAGGCACAATTTCTTATTATTTTAACTTAATTTTAGAAATATATTTTTGTTAACCAACATTAATGGTCATGCAATCCTTAGTATAGTGACCTTGCAAGTCACATCTTCCAAAAATCTTCTCAATCCATTTAGGCCTATTTTGAACAGACATCAAATATGTGTTCTCATTTTCTGTTTATCTTTTCACACTTAAATTTCTTATTTTCCTTGATTATCCCCCATTAAACTCTAATCCTATTTAATTACAAGGTAGATACATATTGTAAAAAATATATTATTTTTTCAATCATCCACAACATCAAAAACACCATTGATGTATGATGTTCTATAAAATTTCTGAAACTATATAAAAAACGATCTTGATATTTTAGCATATAAGAAACCTTCATTTACATATATTTTTATAATAATTGCTTTTTATGATCACTCTAGACCACTTTAACTTTATAAGACATTCTATAGGGTTTCTCTTAACCCAGTTATCCCTATAATATCTTATGGGGAAAGTACTCTTAGTCTATATAGATTTAAAAAAATTATATCTAATAGTTGTATATTTTACTTGACTTGATTAACAAGGATTCACAAAAAAATCATGAGATGTCCCTAAATTCAACATATTTATCAAAGATAATGTTCTTTTTTTGAAGGATATTTTGAAATATATGAAACCTTGTTTTATTCTAAATAAATTTTTATACTTTATCATTCAAATTATTCAATGATATCTTTTTAATTATCTGTTACTCAGAAAATTTACCTTTGAGATGTTTGATATCTTCAATATACCCATTTTCCTTACTATAAAACTCACCTTCATCATTATTTAGCATTTCAACTTCATTATTTAAAATTTTAACTTCCTTCATGACTCTAGTGTTACATTCAAGATATAATTTAGGTTCTATCCTCATTGTGTGAATCATGTCAGATTTATATCATTCTTCTTGTCCACACACACAATATCCATCTTTTTTGTATTTTCAAATGACACTTTTAAAGGTAATTGTGAACCCTAAAAAATTCATCCAAATAAAATAATTAAAAAGGAAAATTCATCCCAGAATGAGACTATTTATAACTGCACCTCCCAATCACCAACATCGTTAAGTCATGATTAATCCTTCGCAGGGTCACTTAGCTAGTTGTCCCATGCATGGTCGCACGACACTGGTACGGATGGGAATTTTCACACCCTCTTGTTCTTCCAAATCCACATGTAAATTCTCTAGGGAATGATTATTGCTTTGAAAACACATACAGGGTTGTTCTTAGTAGTATATCTAGTGTCTTACAAATTCAAAAAACAAAATAAAACCAAATTTTAACATACTGTCTTGAATTAGGTCTTATTTAGTATAAAAACCTCACTTAAATCGTGATCTGGATCAACTACTTGTGATAATACAGTCATCTGAGTCTACTAGTGCCATCTTTCTATCTTGTCATATCAAGGAGGGGGAGGATAATTTGTGACATTTGGGATAATTTTGCATAACGGAGGATGCACCTCATTTCCAAAACATGCACTATGAATGGTATAACTTCCACCTTAGTCTAGTGGATCTTTGGAATTTTCCCTGCTAGGACATGCCAAGGGGTTGAAAACTTGACAGCATAAGTCCTCCTTGCATTGGTATTCTGAATCTGACCTAGTTGAAGCCACAATTTCAAATCTCATCTTATCTTTCTAGCAATTAGGGTGACAAAGGAGGTTCCCTGCTTCCGGTCCAACCATTCCATCCTGGGAGGAGGAATAGTCCCTATGCCTTTTATTCTTCCTTCATTGGTAGAGAGTAAAATCATCTTCACAAACCACATGTTGTTTACCCTTATTCATAGAATACCACTGGGGATCCTTCATATCCGGAACTACCACAGAAGAGACTAGTGAGGGGCACACCTGACAATCACTCCCACTTGACACACACCCTTCAAATACCTCAGGGATAAGATGACCAAGTTGTTGTTTCTTAGAGACCCCATAATGATCCATCCCACAAAGCTTGGGAGAATAATGAGAGTGTAGGAAAACCTGCATATATCCGTTAAGCACCCTTTGATCCCCATTAACATATCGGACCTCAAGCAGAGCACACGTCAGTATAGAATCTAGGGAGCAAGGGGTCATCGATAGTGGTGCATGGATAGAGATGGGAGTCGGCACCTACATAGTGGATCAAGTCTTAACTTATTATTCATCCATAGAGGGGGACACATCCACCCGAGCATCAAGGACTAGGGGGGCCTCTTTGAATACACCTTCCACACCGATGACATTTGGATTTCAAATTCCCTTGGCATAAGAAACCTGAACAATAACCCACAACCTCCTCATAGATGATCTATTTCCAGAATCCATCCTCACCACCCACAGACAGCCAAAAGTTATGTGGAAGAACCCTTGACAAATCCATTTTAATGAAAACATGCACACAGCAAGGATGCAACACTCAAGTGGTAAAGTAATCAACTCACAAAGAAACAGCCAAGCTAGTCACCAATACCCTTTAAGACTTATTCTCCACAGTTATAGTTGTTTTATTTTATTTCAACATGTTATATAAAATTTTTATATTTTATAGAAAATTATTCCTCTAACAGATCGCTTGAGGATGAGCTGTATTCTTATTCATTTCTTATCATAATCCTATTTTCCTTATAAATGACTATTTTTTATTTCCTTAAATTTTATGTAACTTTTAGAAGATATCCTTTTGGACTTTCATTGTAGTTTTTTTCTTCTTCTTAATCATCAAACTCTATGAATTTATTCTTTTTTTGATAATCTATAGAAATCAACCCAATTCCATTCCATTTAAAACATTTAAGTGGAATATTTCCATTAAATTTACTTTTTCCCCTTTTATTTTTTTATATGAGATCTATGATTTTCTTTTAACTCTCATCACTATCATACTCTTCATCTAGACCATTTTGGGTCTCAAACCATTCTTACACCTTGTTCTAAGTCTAGTTTACATAATTAAAGTCCATTTATTATTTTTCATTTTTCATGAAAATTGGTTTTTTCATATTTTATAATTCAGGATAGCATTGTGCATCTCACCAAGAGATGCTTCTTCAATTTCAAATAAAACAAATACACTTGAGTCAAATTTATATTGAAAGTGCCTCAATAATTTTTTTAACCATAGATAAATCTTCCATATTATCTCTAAATCCACTAATATGCAAAACTATCTCATATAACTATATTAAATCATTACCATCATCCTCATCTTTAGTAAATTTTATATATAAAATATTTTCACTCTAAATTTTCAATTTTTATTATTTGATATTGATATTTCATTCATAGATATTGAATATTTTATTCCATGTTTGCTTAGTTATCTGACACCTCATCACCTTCTTGAATACTTATTTAGACAAATATTATTTTATAACATTTCATTCATTCCCAAATATCTCAAGATCTGTATTTTCTACAAAATTCATGGTATAAACACTTATAATTGGTGGATAGCCCACAGTGACAATATCACTAAATTCTACTCCATGTGATTTTAGATATAGTATCATTAGATTCTATCACCTAATAATTTTCTTTCCAACAAAAAAGGGAACACTTATATTGTACACAGAATTATGATTCTCTATAATAGAGTTTAGATGGGTAGAATCTTAAGGGAACCTAGTTAACTCTGATATCACTTATAAATCCTAGATTAGTAATGTTATTACTAGGGGTGAATCAATAGTACCTATATTTATTTTAATTTCTTTTAAATTACTTATTTTGAATAAAACAACTATGATTAATTAATTTCTTGATTCACACATAATAATACCTTTTTTCACCCATTATTAAGATTAAGTTTTAACCTTGATGTAAGAGACTACTTCTTTTTATCTTTGAATTTTTATCAATTACACGGATTTTCTAATAACTATAAAATTGAATATATTTATGTAACATCCTACGAATTTCATTATATTTTATTTTATTAATTTTTTATTAACTATTTAATTTTAAAATTTAGAAAAATATTCAAATTTTAAAAATTCTCTCTTTATTTTTTTCCAAAAAAATATTATGTTTAACTAATAATATTTTAATGAAAAACATTCTATATAAATTTATTTTCTTCAATCAATCTGAAAAATATTTTAAGTTTATATTTGGATAATATATTATTATTTAATCCCTCATGATACTTATTTCATAATATATGTCATTTTGATAAAATTAATAGTGATTATTAAGTATTTTAAAAGTACTATATTTTGATATGTAAAATTTATAGTTATCAAAATAATATATTTATAATATTATTACTTTCATTTATTTTATAAAAAATTATATCTTTATTGAAGAAATGGATACTAAAATATTAAATAATAAGTATTTTTATTCCAACACCAAAAATGATTTGATTCATTAATGCTAAATAAACATTATTATTTATAAAAATTTAGTACAAATATCTTTTGAAATTATTTTCTGATTCATAAACATTTAATTGTAAAAGTGTGTTGAGAATAATTAGTAATTATTTTTAATAGGAAAATTCCAAGTTTACAAAATATTATATTCAATTTAAAATAATTATAAAGCATTTTTAAACTATATCCTTTTATTAATATAAGTTTATTATTTTATAAGAAGAACTAAATAAATAAATACATATTCCATTATATTTTATAATTATTATTAAATATCTTGAAACTCACTTTGTATAAATGTTTTGTACCAATGGGTCAGCCAAGAACCTTTGCACCACTAATTAGGTGGGCGGCAAGCTAACTTAGCCATTCGATTTGTTAATCGTCTGCAACCACTCAGTGACACTAAAAACCCTTGACATCAATTTATTCCTCTTATATGACACTAATTCAATCCCCGATGAGCTACAACCCAACTCAATGATAAAATAATCATCATTCACATAAAAATAGTCACTAAATATGATTTAATTGTGTTTTAAAATGTATAATATGAACCTTATTAAAGAATAATTATGGATAATTTTTAAATAACAATATATAAATATTTTTATTTTGTTGTCTTAATCGAATTTAAATAGATTTTACATTTGTATGCATGTGGAAGATGATTTAAATTACTTCATCGTCTTCCTTCGCTTGTACCAAAATAAATGAAAAGTATATGAAAATATATATATTCTCCATTATTTTAGTAGAAATAAATTCCCCAGAATTCGTTTTTATTTATTTTCCTGGACATTTTGATTTTTGATTTACATGTTTAAATACATAATTAATAAATTACTTGAAGATCAATATGTGGCCCTCATCTCACTGATTTGAGTGTATATATATATATATATCAAAATATTATACTTATAATAGAAAAGGATTCAATAAAGAATAATTAATAATTATTTATCCACTTATAGTGGGATATGGATATATATATAAATATAAGGATCCTTTATTAGAGATACACACATTTCCCCCATATCCAATATTCCCCTCTATCTATCTTTATCCCTCCCCTCTCCTATGTATGTCCATCATTCCCTCACATTGTATATAAAAAATAAACTAATAAATCTCATTTAAAAATTCATCTAATGCTTTCCTAAGTCTTAGGATAAGGTTATAAGTCCTCAGTTAAGGGAAATTTTCTATTTTTAGTAATGGTTATATTCTTTTCAAAACCCTTATATGTAATGAAATATTATTATTTTCAAACTCCTATTTTTCAAACTTAGATTTTATGTATAAAAATTTTATATTATTTCAAAATCCCTTTATTTAAAGGGATATTTACTAAAAGCATTCATTAAAAGAAGTTTATATTATGAATTTGAATTAAATTCCCTATTATAATTTACTTTTTTCAATATTAATAAAATTATTTTAAATTGGGGGGGTTTATTATAAATAAAGGATATTATTAAATGATAATGGTTTTTCATTTTCTGTAGATAATTTTAATTTATTTTAATCAATTTCATTTATAATAGTAGTTATGGCCATAAAATATAATTATCATTGACATCTCATGAATATTTATATGTAGTTATTTGGAGTGTTTATAAATATTTCTTTGAATATATTAATTTCTTCTATCATTATAGATTTTATCCAAACCTAATTATTTTTTCTAAAAAACATCTTTCTATAAAGGTTAAAAGTATATTAAATTATTTTCTTATTTTCAACAAATTTAGGTATGATTTGGAAATGTTTTTAATGGTTTATAAATGATAAATTCATACCTAATAAAAAATATTAAAATAAAATTTAGAACAAGGGTATCAAATGAGTTGAAGAAGAAAGGGGTGATCCCACAACCTCAAGGGGATGTTGTCCTAATACTAATACTGCTAGTGGCCTCATATATTTCTTATTATTTCAAAGTATCATTTTAACCCATAAATGCTATTATTTTTAAAGTATTTTAAAAGATAAATCTATTTCAAAGGATAATTATTTAAATTTAAATGGGATTTCAATATATTATACCTTTTAAAGGTTAGTGAAAATTATTTTCCTATAGATTTATTTGAAAATCCTAATTTATTAATTAGTAAAATCTATTTTTGAAAATAAATGGTTATAATTTGTAATGAAATGAAATTGTTTTCAAAGGAGTTTTAAACCATTATTTTAAAAACAATTTTTCTATGGTTCAAAAAACCCTTACTGGGAAATTTTATGCTCAACCTATGTTTTAAACTTGTTTTAATAGGTTTTCTAGAAGTTAAAAATGTGTTTAGTTTCATTTAACTAGCTAGTGCAAGTGAACTTAAATATCAGTTTACTTATAAATTGTTAAAACTTTGATAATTTGTAATAACATTTCCAAATCCTCTGAAACATTGAACAAAAAGTATCCTTATGTAAAGTAATGTATATTTTTTAGTTACTTTTTATAAAAAAAATATACATTATTTTTTAATTTCATATCTTGAAGTGCGGGTCTCAGCCTTTCATAATTTCAAATTCTTGAAATTGGAATATAATGTTTGAGAAGTTATTATCTACTTCTAAATGAAAGAATGTATCATCAAATTCTAACATCTTGAATCATTGGGGTGGTTTCAACAAGAACCATCGGTTCTTTTAAGATTATTTATTTTCTCTAGAATGAATTAGATCTTTAATGAGTGCTAATTTTATTCTGCATCAAATATAATATGTTCTTATATAAGGTCCTCAAATTCCAAAACAAATGGAATAAAGAAGCAACAAATCAACCTTACTTTAACCACTTCAGAATAAAAAGCTTATGAATTGGAGAATAAATAGATGAGATGATTTTCTTCCTTCCCAACAGAAATCACCCAAATCAACAACCCTAGTAAACCACATTCCTTAACCTCAATAGAAATTTCAGATTCACATAGTTTTATTCTATTCATAAAATATCACTCTTCGATAAAACAACATAATAATTTATTTTAAAATTATCAAACACAAATTTATTATTAATTTCTTTTTTTTATATATTCATACACTCAAAAAAATAATGTTTACAAAATAAAGTTTTAGAAACTACTCCATTAGTAGAAAAATAACTAATTAAGGTCATATAATCCTTATAAAATAGCAGAAACTTCCATGAAAATAATTTTGAATTGTGAATTTGAAATTTCTTTGAAATATGGATTATCCTTTAAATTATATCCCCATTAAAATGTCTTTGAGACTCAACTTGAATCATTAATTTTAACTAAGATAATGATATTTTGGATATATTCAAGTATAAAATTATCCTTAAATTTAATTTCTATTTTATTTATAATTTAAAATTTTTGAGACTCGTTATTTTTTTGTTTAACATGTGACTTTGGAAGTCATGTGATCAGTGATTTCATGACTTATATCATTTATTAACACTGAAGTCATGCACTCTCCGTATGATTCTAGTTTTTTTACCATCCTTTATTTCATATTACATTTTAATTCATATGATCCAAATTCATATGCTTTTTACTAATTTCATAAAATTCTATCTTTCCCACGTATACTTGAAATAACACCTTCTCAATGTCATACTCTTTAAATAAATGTCACATAATCATTTAAAATACTCACATTAAAGTCATGATATTCAACCAAGTCATATGTTTAAGTTATATAAAAATGTATTGTGGTTAGTAGGTAAAGTCATATTTTCCAGGACATTACAATTTTTTATCTTTAAGAAGCTTAAAACCATACACTCATAGACATACAATCAAGTAAAGATATACAAAAAGTATTATGAGCATAAAAATTCATAAAATGAAAATTCATTAAAAGTAATAGGTTTATGGACTTATAATCATGAAAATTCATATGACCGAGTCTTTTAATAAGATGAAATTTGATGATGCAAGTTCATACATTCATGGACTTTACCTATTTTTCAGTTCCAACTCCTGAATTCAAGTCTTATTCAAAGGAATCATAAACATCAAAAAAAACTTCAATCCACAATGAAATTATTCAAAAAAAGCACAAATATCTCAAAAACTATATCATATAGGGTTGAAAGAAAATATAACTTCTCTAATGAATCTGAGGTCACTTCACATTCGGTGTTAATTAGAGGAATATTTAGAACATCGAATTTAAAATAAAAATTTCCCATTATGTTTTGAATTAGTGGACAGTGCTAAAGATATTGGTGATGTTATATTTTAAAAATAAGATACTTTATGAAGGGTAGAGGAAAATCATGTTCCTGTATGTTTTAATTAATCCTATATCTATTATATATCTTTATCAGAAAATAATACATAGCAGAATCAAAGATCTCAATTTATAATCTAAAAAAATAGAAAATTTATAAACATCAAAAAAATTGATTAATTGAAAAAATGATGGGGCTTTATTATGTTCAATAAGTAGAGTCATGTCTTGTAAACACCATGGAATGAAATACAATCCCATGATATAGAGATTCTAAAAATATTCAGTTTTAATAGAAATCAAAATGATTAGTATTTTTTATATATTATATGTAGTTAATAAGTGTAGATCTGGAATGTAATGAATGAAAAATCCATTATCTAATGTATATTCATTTCATTGATGGATTTAGTTTTTATTCTTTTATATGGTTGGATTTTCATGAATTTTGTTATCACTTTCTTTCTCCTTATTATAAATTTAGCCTATGAAAAAAATGGAAACCTAATTATATTTCATCTCTTCAAAACAAGTATAGTCAAGAGTTGGCATAAAAGGTGATATAGTCTTATATATACATGATTAAGGGAATAAAAAAACTCAACAAGAAATGATTGGATGAAACTTGGATAAGTGAGATCTCTATGCATGAGAGGTTTTCTCCAAATACATTTTGTACAACTAAATTAGCTCATGATTAAAATGATATAATTGGGTATTTATATTACTATGGTTAAAATAAAATAATTACACAAGTTTCATTATTATTTATTTAATCTTAAAAAACCATGCTAAAATAATAATAATATTATTATTATTTTTCGGTATGCATTGAATTTATGAATTATAATTAAAAATTATTTAATTAAATAATATTCACTATTATCGTTTCTCACTAGACCATTAAACTCAGTCCATCATTCCTCCACAATATTTATTGGGCCTTGAATAATTTATTTTTATTTATTAAATAAATATCACTGAATTATTCATTAATAAATATATAAATATTATATTCACTAAATAGCAAATAAATATTCTGCTCACAATATATTCTCTCAAATAACTAATGATGGAATAAATGGAATCAAGCATACATGATTAATTATTAAACAACACACAGGAATAATATGACAACCCCGCTTTTTATTACAACTTAAACATGCTTTATTACATAAAACTTCACTTGATACAACAAAGAAGATCGAGAGGTTTAGTGTCTTTGGGGCTTATGATCATTACATAAAAACATTAAACTTTAAATACAACATCTTTATTGAAAACTTCCTTTACATGACCACTACATTCCTTCATACTTAGCATTGCATGGGATAACCTGAGGACATGCATAAGAAAAGGGTGAGCTATAAAGCCCAGTAAGGGAGTACACAAAGAATAACATGAGGAGTAAAATACATGTTAGTAAATAGGCATATCAATAGAGCATAAGAGAAACATGAACATAAAGGCATGATAAAGCATGATAATCATAACATGGAAATGTGGCAACAACACTTAACATTGAATTAGCATGAGCCAAGGCTCATTGCACATGGAGCATGAGTAAACCCTCATTGCACTTGAAGCATGAGTAAACCCTCGTTGCACTCGAATTAGCATGAGTCAACACTCATTGCACATGACGTATCATGATACTATACTTTACCCAATGCATTGGAGCGCTATAAACGGTGCACCCTTCTTAAACATTTCATTTCATGCATAAGTGTGCCACATGGATCATAAAACATTAATTCATAAAACATAATCATTTATTCCACGATAAATGAATGTGGAATTCATACATGAAACTTTATAATCAATAAGTAAATGTGCATAAAGGTGAATACCCTTGATGGAGAAATGGGCATGGTATTCACTACACAATGATATTGGCTTAGAAAATCGGTGTGATTTCGGCAGCGTAACGGCGTGACGTAAGAATTCATAAAAATGGTTGATGATAGAGAAAGGGGTTCCTCATCATATTTACATGTAATGTACAGTAATGAGGTCATATAGATACATGTCCCAACAATTAAAAAAGAATTTAGATTCATGATACAAAATCATTGCTTGAATAAAAAAAGAAGAGAAAAAGGTTTCTTTCGGAATTTCGGCATAGTAACGGGTGTACATGGGAGGCATTTAATGAGAGAGAAAGGGGTCTCCCATCATTCAAAAAATAAGAGGGCAGTATGGGAGAGGTGCGAAACTGTACCCCAACATTCATAATTGAAATTAAAAGGGCAATACAACTTAAAGAAAATTCACAAAAATGAGAAAGGAAAAAAAACCCTTACTTGGAAGTGTGCTTGCAAAGGCTAGAGAGAGGCTTGTGAGAGAATTCTTGGGAGCTTGGGGCACCTTGGGAGGATTCTAGAGAGAGTAGGGCAGAGGTTGGACGAACTCCAAGGGATTTTAGTGAGGAGTAAGTGGGAGCTTGGGTGGGTTTATATAGGAAAGGTGAGAGAATTCTTTATTATTTAGGTTTGGGACCCCTTATATTAAAATAATCCAAACCACAAACCATCCCATGGTATTTGCCCATGGTTTCTGGAAAAGGAAAGCGGAAAACAATATTTTACAAGGCCAAGGTCCTAACTTATTAAAAAATTAGGGTTGATTATGTGGAGGTGAGTCACACTCCCATGGAAATTAATTTAAAAGGGCAAGGTGTTGAATAAGTCTTGAGGGCTCCATTAATGCTTTGAAAAGTAAGTCAAACAAACCCAAAACCTCATTATTTTAATGATAAAACACATATTGGCCGAACATAAGGATTATGTTATTTTATTACATCACCATTGGGTCATTATGATGTCATAAAACACATTATATATTTAAATGGTATTTAATTTTTACCCAAAAATTTGACTGTCTCCGAAAATTATGAAAAATTCACCGTTGGGTAATTTCGACGTCCTGATTCCAAAAATAATATTTATTTTATCTAAATAATTTTCAAAATATGTGAATTTTCACTTTTTAAATAAAAACTGACATTTATAAAAAAATTCACGGGTTTCGACAGAAATGGCTTTCAAACCTTAATAGAAATTTTAATTGCATTCATAAAATTATAAGATAATTTATATTTAATAAAAATTAATTTAATATTAATAATAATATTTTATTAAAATATTATTTAATTCAAAAAATCCTTTAATTTAATAAAATATAATTCTTAATTAAATAATAACTAAAAACACCATTTGTACTTTAAAAACTAATTACAATGTATCAAAAATGACTAGAAATTATATTCATTATTATATACAAAAATAATGTACATGAACATGGTGCTACTTATTTGTTACATAACCCCTTAAAATAGCCGCATAAGACCTAAGGGTAAGGTGTTCGATGGTGACAGACTCTTGGGCGGCTCGGATAACATCGCTCGAGTGGTAATTTCAATCAACTTCCACTTTTCCCGTAGACGATCACATTCGAGCTTGACTTGATGAAGCTCAGCTTGGGCTTGGTCAAGGGCAAAGCCCAAAGACGCCACCTCTTTTCCGAGCTCTGACAAATGGGCTTCGTAAGGGGAAATTCTACTGGATGAGGCCATCGCTTCCTTTGTCTGAGTAGAAATGGGTTCGTTAAAGCCTTATATTTATACTACTCAGATGATCACTGCTCAACGGCTAAAAAGTAACGGTCACAAATATTAACGTAAAACTAAAGAAGTTGACATCTTATAAAAACATTTTTCATAAAGAAACATTTAACTGGATCAAGAGGTATTTTCCATTAATGAAACTTTGGGTCATTACAACATTCCCCCCTTAAGAAATTTCGCCCTCGAAATTTTCCTTTTCCCACACTAAAACAAATGTGGGTAACTTAGCTTCATCATATCCTCCGACTCCCAAGTTGCTTCTTCAAACTTGTGGTTTCTCCACAACACCTTGATGAGGGGCATTGTCTTATTTTGTAGAACTTTTTTTCTACGATCTAAGATCTTCACTGGTTGCTCCTCATAAGAAAGATCATCTTCTAATTGTACCACCTCGGAAGAGAGTACATGTGAAGGGTCTAGTATGTACTTCCTTAAAAGGGATACATGGAAGAAATCATGCACCTTGGCCATAGTAAGTGGAAGTGCTAGTCGATAGGCCACAGCCCCAACACGATCAAGAATCTCGAAGGGGCCGATGTACCTTGGACTTAACTTCCCTTTCTTTCCAAACCTCATGACCTTCTTCCACGGAGATATGCGTAAAAACACCATGTCTCCGACTTTAAACTCAAGGTCTCGTCGACGATTATCTGCATAACTCTTCTGTCGACTTTGGGCTGCCTTGATATGCTGCTGAATGGTTTTCACCTTCTCCACCATTTCTTCGACCATTTCTGGTCCAAGCAGCTTATGTTCACCGACCTCATCCCAACAAGCTGGTGTTCTACACCTTTTCCCATACAGGGCTTCATATGGTACCATTTGGATGCTCGAGTGGAAACTATTATTATAAGAGAACTCAACTAGAGGAATATGTTGATCCCATCATCCTTTAAAGTCTATTGAGCACGCTCTCAACATATCCTCAAGTGTTTGGATAGTCCGCTCAGATTGGCCATCAGTTTGAGGATGATAGGTCGTACTGAAGTTCAGTTCAGTATTCATAGCATGTTGAAGACTCTTCCAAAACTTAGAGGTAAATCTTGGATCTCGGTCAGACACAATAGATAGTGGTACTCCATGAAATCGTACCACTTCCTTGATATATATCCGTGCCAGTTGATCCAAAGAGAAATCCTCTCGAATAGAAATGAAGTGTGCAGTCTTTGTAAGACGGTCCACAATAACCCAGATTGCATTGTTGCTTTTGGATGTCCTTGGAAGTCCAGTGACGAATTCCATGGTGATGTTCTCCCATTTCCATTCTGGTATGGGCAATGGTTGCATCATCCCCTTAGACTTCTGCCTCTCTGCCTTCACTTGCTGACACACCAGGCACTTTGATGTATATTCAGCGATCTCCTTCTTCATATTATCCCACAAAAATTTTTCTCGGAGATCTCGATACATCTTTGTGCTCCCTGGGTGAATAGAGAAATTTGAACTATGTGCATCATCCAAAAGTTCCTTCTTCAGCTCCGAACTTGATGGAACACATAGTCTTTTCCCAAACCGCACAATTCCTTCTTCATTAACATTAAACTCTGAGGATTTTCCCTTTTTGATAGCTTCCACTTTTTCTTGGATTCTCGCATCATCCTTTTGAGCATCCTTTAACCTTTCCAAAAGAGATGGTTGAGCAATAATTTGTGAAAGGATTGATGATGTTCCCTTCTTTATGATTCCCACGTCCATCTTCATCATGTCTAAGAAGATTGGATCCTTCTCAATTCTCATCATTGATAGAATCGCTAGATCCTTTCTACTTAGGGCATCTTCCACCTTGTTCGCCTTCCCAGGGTGGTAATGTATTGAACAGTCATAATCCTTGATGAGCTCTATCAATATTCTCTGGCGCATATTAATCTCTTTCTGTGTGAATATATATTTAAGACTCTTTTGGTCAGTATATATCTCACATTTCTCTCCATAGAGATAATGCCACCATATTTTCAAGGCAAAGATCACCGCCGCCAACTCCAGATCATGCGTTGGATAGTTTCGCTCATGGATTTTCAACTGCCTTGAGGCATAGGATATCACTTTATCATTCTGCATCAGCACACATCCTAAGCCCTTCTTCGAAGCATCACTGAATACCACAAAAATCTCCCCACTTGTGGGTAAAGTGAGCACGAGTGCAGTGATAAGCCTCCTTTTCAACTCTTTGAAGCTTTCTTCGCATTCATCATTCTAATAAAACTTTACACCCTTTCGAGTTAGCTTGGTAAGAGGGTTGGAAAATCATGAGAAATTTCTCACAAATCGTCGATAATATCCATCTAACCCCAAGAAGCTACGGATATCAGTTACCGATGTTGGCCTCAGCCATCCCTCAATTGCATCTGTTTTGGAGGGGTCCACAGATATCTCATTGCTTGTGATGATATGGCCCAAGAATGAGACTTACTTCAACAAAAACTCACACTTGCGGTACTTTCATAGAGATTCTCCTTGCGCAAAGTCTCTAGTACAGTTTTTAAATGCTCCTCATGGTCCTCCTTGGTTCTGGAGTATATTAGAATATCATCTATAAAGACTACCACAAATTTGTCTAGATAATCTCTAAAGACTCTATTCATCAAGTCCATGAATATTGCTGGAGAATTGGTGAGTCCAAAAGGCATTACTATGAATTCATAGTTCCCGTACCTTGTACGAAAAGCAGTCTTGGGGATATCTTCCTTCTTCACCCTTACTTGATAATATCCCGACCGCAAGTCGACCTTGGAGAAGTATTGTGCTCCACGCAGCTGATCAAACAAGTCATCAATTCTTGGGAGAGGATACTTGTTCTTTATCGTGATTTTGTTAAGTTCACGATAATCGATGCAAAGCCGCATTGACCCATCCTTCTTCTTGACGAAGAGGACTGGTGCACCCCATGGTGATGCACTTGGGCGTATAAACCCTTTATCCAGATTCTCCTGTAGTTGTTTCTTCAGCTCTTCAAGCTCAACAACAGCCATTCTATATGGAGTCTTGGATATTGGTAGCACCCCTGGTATAAGTTCAATTGAGAACTCAACATATCTTCTTGGAGGAATACCAGGAAGTTCCTCGGGAAATACTTCAGCAAATTCCCTCACAATAGGCATTTCTTCAAGGGTGGTTTCTTCCTTGGACTCAATCATCTGACCCAGATATGCGTGCTCATAAGGCAGTAATATCCATGCTTGAGATGATGGAGCTAAAGGAGATTCATCTTCCTCCTGAAACTTGTAAAGAATCGGGGGTTGATTCTCCATATGGAGTGTGATTTCCCTCTCCCGACAATTTATGTTGGCTCTATATAAGGAAAGCCAATCCATGCCAAGAATTGCATCAAATTCCACCAAAGGGAGTATGACGAGGTTCTCCGGGAAATTAAATCCACAGATTATAACAGGGGAGGACTTATATTCATGGGATGCAATGATTGCCCCATTTTCCGTACTCACCGACATCTTTACTTCCATGATTTGTGGTGGTGCAGGGATTGTTCTACTAAAATTTTGAGATATAAAAGAATGCGTAGAACCTGAATCAAAAAGTGCGTTCTCTATTCTTGAATGAATAACTAGCGTACCTGTCACCACTTCGTTGTCGGGGTTCACTTCGGCAGAAGTTATGGCAAAAGATCTTCCTTTCTGTCTTGGAGGTTGTTGATTGCCTCTGATAACCTTTGTATTAGGGCACTGATTCCCAAAATGACCCGGTTCTTTGCATTTGAAGCATTGAACAACACTTTGAGGTTCGAACCAAGCGTTCCTCTCCTCTGTCGAAGCCGCGGGTCCTTCTTGCTGACAGTTAACAGCTAGGTGCCCTTCTCTTCCACACTTGAAGCATTTTCTTGTCCCCCTAAGGCAATTTCCAGGGTGCTTCTTTCCACACTTTTGGCAAGTGGGGTGCTGGAATTTCTTAGCACCGTTGGATTTATCCATCGTACCACCAGCATTGAAGTCCACCTTACGCTTCTTGTCCCCATGATACCCCTGTGATTCTCCGATCTCCATTTCAACCTTGAGGGCACATCGTACAATTTCCTCATAGCTGTCGAAGTCAAGGATCACTAATGCTTTCCGCAAGCTAGGCTTCAGCCCACCAAAGAAGTGGTCAACCTTGCATTCGGGGGTAACGACAAAGCCGGAAGCGTATCGTGCAAGCCTTGTGAAGTTTGCCTCGTACGCTCCCACAGATTCTTCATCTTTCTGTTTGAGGGAAAGGAAGTCCCTTTCCATCTTAAGACGGAGGGTACATGGAAAATATTTATCAAAAAACATCTTCCGGAATTCCTTCCATTCCAAAGCCTCAATCTCCTCCTCAGGATTCTTATTTTTGATCAACGTCCACCATTGATCAGCTTCACCCTCCATACAATAAGGCGCCAGGAGAACCTTCTCTTTTTCAGAGCATTGGAGGATGGATAATATCTTTTCAATGGAGTTGATCCATTGTTCAGCGATCGTGGGATCGGATGATCCACTAAAAGTAGGAGGCCTTTGTCTCATTAAGCTTTCAATAGCGACTTCTTCTTTCTTAGGGGGGGTTGAACATTCCTCTTGACTAGTGTTTCTATTCAAAACATGAGTTAGCTGTGAGAGAAGTGTGAAAAAGTTCGCAATTCCCGCTCCCATTGGATTGGGCATCTCATAAGTACAATCATCACACTGATCTTCACAACGGTTGTTAGCCCGAGTTCTCCTATTACCGGTCATTGGCTGGAATAAAAGGAAAGTTAGGGGTAACACATAAAGGTTAATCCAAAGACAAAAGTTGATGACTTATAAATAAACTTTAATCTCTTTAGCTCATGAGTCTATAGGATTCAATCCAGGCTTTTCATGATCTTCCTTCTAACATATATTCTTAGGAGAATTTTTCCCTTAATAAGGGTTCATACTAAGATTGTGAATTTATCAAAACATATCCCCCGGGAGTGTCGTAACCAAGAGTGAAGCAAGGAACGTTGTCGTTCACCAGTTCCCGTTCGAGTCTAGCTCAAAGCGGTGTTTTCGGGTTTTACCCCTAAGATACATCTGTGCCAGAGCCGCCTCTACCTGATCGTATCCAGACAGGGATGTATTTGTTTGATAAACCACTTACTTAGTATTTACCAAAACATAGGGATGCTTTTATTATACTTACTCTTGTATCTAAGGCTTTACTAGGGTTTTCTAATCCCAAAAATAACTAAACCTATCCTCTGATATCAACTATGACAACCTTGCTTTTTATTACAACTTAAACATGCTTTATTACATAAAACTTCACTTGATACAACAAAGAAGATCGAGAGGTTTAGTGTCTTTGGGGCTTAGGATCATTACATAAAAACTTTAAACTTGAAATACAACATCTTTATTGAAAACTTCCTTTACATGACCACTACATTCCTTCGTACTTAGCATTGCATAGGATAACCTGAGGACATGCATAAGAAAAGGGTGAGCTATAAAGCCCAGTAAGGGAGTACACAAAGAATAACATGAGGAGTACAATACATGTTAGGAAATAGGAATATCAATAGAGCATAAGAGAAACATGAACATAAAGGCATGATAAAGCATGATAATCATAACATGGAAATGTGGCAACAACACTTAACATTGAATTAGCATGAGCCAAGGCTCATTGCACATGGAGCATGAGTAAACCCTCATTGCACTTGAAGCACGAGTAAACCCTTTTTTCACTTGAATTAGCATGAGTCAACACTCATTTCACATGACGTATCATGATACTATACTTTACCCAATTCATTGGAGCGCTATAAAGGGCGCACCCTTCTTAAACATTTCATTTCATGCATAAGTGTGCCACATGGATCATAAAACATGGATTCATAAAACATAATCATTTATTCCACGATAAAGGAATGTGGAATTCATACATGAAACTTTATAATCAATAAGTAAATGTGCATAAAGGTGAATACCCTTGATGGAGAAATGGGCATGGTATTCACTACACAATGATATTGGCTTAGAAAATCGGTGTGATTTCGGCAGCGTAACGGCGTGACGTAAGAATTCATAAAAATGGTTGATGAGAGAGAAAGGGGTTCCTCATCATATTTACATGTAATGGACAGTAAGGATGTCATATACATACATGTCCCAACAATTAAAAAGGAATTTAGATTCATGATACAAAATCATTTCTTGAATAAAAAAAGAGGAGAAAAAGGTTTCTTTCAGAATTTCGGCATAGTAACGGGTGTACATGGGAGGCATTTAATGAGAGATAAAGGGGTCTACCATCATTCAAAAAATAATAGGGCAGTATGGGAGAGGTGCGAAACCATACCCCAACATTCATAATTGAAATTAAAAGGGCAATACAACTTAAAGAAAATTGACAAAAATGAGAAAGGAAGAAAATCCCTTACTTGGAAGTGTGCTTCCAAAGGCTAGAGAGAGGCTTGTGAGAGGATTCTTGGGAGCTTGGGGAACCTTGGGAGGATTCTAGAGAGAGTAGGGCAGAGGTTGGACGAACTCCAAGGGATTTTAGTGAGGAGGAAGTGGGAGCTTGGGTGGGTTTATATAGGAAAGGTGAGAGAATTCTTTATTATTTAGGTTTGGGACCCCTTATATTAAAATAATCCAAACCACAAACCATCCCATGGTATTTGCCCATGGTTTCTGGAAAAGGAAAGAGGAAAACAATATTTTACAAGGCCAAGGTCCGAACTTATTAAAAAATTAGGGTTGCTTATGTGGAGGTGAGTCACACTCCCATGGAAATTAATTTACAAAGGCAAGGTGTTGAATAAGTCTTGAGGGCTCCATTAATGCTTTGAAAAGTAAGTCAAACAAACCCAAAACCTCATTATTTTAATGATAAAACACATATTGGCCTAACATAAGGATTATGTTATTTTATTACATCACCATTGGGTCATTATGATGTCATAAAACACATTATATATTTAAATGGTATTTAATTTTTACCCAAAAATTTGACTGTCTCAGAAAATTATGAAAAATTCACTGTTGGATAATTTCGACGTCCTGATTCCAAAAATAATATTTATTTTATCTAAATAATTTTCAAAATATGTGAATTTTCACTTTTTAAATAAAAACCGACATTTATAAAAAAATTCACGGGTTTTGACAGAAATGGATTTCAAACCTTAAGAAAAATTTTAATTGCATTCATAAAATTATAAGATCATTTATATTTAATAAAAATTAATTTAATATTAATAATAATATTTTATTAAAATATTATTTAATTCAAAAAATCCTTTAATTTAATAAAATATAATTCTTAATTAAATAATAACTAAAAACACCATTTGTACTTTAAAAACTAATTACAATGTATCAAAAATGACTAGAAATTATATTCATTATTATATACAAAAATAATGTACATGAACATGGTTCTACTTATTTGTTACATAACCCCTTAAAATAGCCGCATAAGACCTAAAGGTAAGGTGTGCGATGGTGACAGACTCTTGGGGCGGCTCGGAAAACATCGCTCGAGTGGTAATTTCAATCAACTTCCACTTTTCCCGTAGACGATCACGTTCGAGCTTGACTTGATGAAGCTCAGCTTGGGCTTGGTCAAGGGCAAAGCCCAAAGATGCCACCTCTTTTCCGAGCTCTGACAAAAGGTCTTCGTAAGGGGCAATTCTACTGGATGAGGCCATCGCTTCCTTTGTCTGAGTAGAAATGGGTTCGTTAAAGCCTTATATTTATACTACTCAGATGATCACTGCTCAACGGATAAAAAGTAATGGTCACAAATCTTAACGTAAAACTAAAGAAGTTGACATCTTATAAAAACATTTTTCATAAAGAAACATTTAACTGGATCAAGAGGGATTTTCCATTAATGAAACTTTGGGTCATTACAAATAATATTTATTCAACCTGTTAAATAATAAATAATAATATATTATTTTACTAAGATTCTAGATACACTTAGTGTGTATCCCTCTAGGTATCTTTCTCAATGGAATTAGGAGATGCAGCCTAAAGTCTAAGGTTAGCATCTAGAAGCACGCTAAGGAACTCATAGAGAAATAATTTAATGTCACAATAATAAGCCACATAATACAAATTCTTACCATGTAATATAATCTCTTTATCACAATATCTATAACTAATCAAGTCGCATTCCAGTTCTATCAACCTATGTGCTCGATATCTCTTTCATTGACTTTGTTGAAATAGACCATGCCTATCGAACACCATGCCCATGGATTTATTTAGGCTATATAATTTACATCAAAGGTAATGAGATATTAACTTGTGTTAAAGAATAGAAGGGATAAATCCTTTCTCACATTATTCATTAATGAATTATTACTCGCGATGCATCCAGCATATCCTACCTCGCCGCAAACATCTATCATCATGGTTTTTGTCAATACATATAAGTGCACGACTCATAATACTCATTAATAATAATATTAAAGTCTAAGAACCAATACACACATCTACATATAGTAAAATCCAATGACAAATAGAAATGTGGATTTCCAACTAGTGGTTCCCATTCTCATAATATCCTACTAAATATTACTAAGGGCGTACACCATGAGAAGGTGCCTAAAAGTCCTATGAGTCTCCACCACTGATAGTCTACATAATTTTTATCCCTTAAGTGATATCATCTAGCTATAGAACATATATTAAAGAATAGTGTCACATCACTTCCGAGTACTCATCAAAGTGGGGAACTGCTATGACCTTTTAGTGTGACAGCTACTCTTAGGAAATTATCACATACTATGTCATGTAGAAGAACAATCATGATGTGATAAGTAGTTTATTAATATTAAAAACAATGAATACATGTTTATCATAAAGTAAAAAATAATTTGGTTCTAGGGAACCAACTCCAACTGACTCCCACTTGCACTAGAGACAACTCCTAACAACCTTCAGTCCACTAGCTCTCACGTGATATTCATGCTTCTGGTGAGATAGAAATTTAGTCAAGGGGTCAACCATGTTAAAATTCATTGGTACTCTTCTCACTGCAACTTTACCCCTATGATAGAAATCCCTTAGGAGGTGATACTTCTGGAGTATACGATTTTTCTGTTGGTGTGACCTTGGCTCTTTTGAAAGATCCACCACTGTAGTATTATCACAATACAATGTGATAGGTTCTTTACTACTAGACACCACGTCAATCTCCAGAATATAGTTTTGAATCCAAATGGATTAGTTTTCAACATCAAAAGCCACTATATACTCAGAATCCACTGTAGAATCAACAAAAATTGGATTCTTTGAACTCTTCTAGCTCACAGCTCTTCTATTGAGACAGAAAACATATCCTGATTGTGAATTTAGATCATTTTTATCTATCTGGAAACTAGCATCAGTATAACCTCTGACGCCCAGATCCTCATCTCCTCCATATTCCAAAAACATATCATTAGTTCTTCTCAGATACTTAAGTATATCCTTAAGAGTAGACCAATTATATTCTCTTAGATCTTATTAATATCTTCCTACCATGCTCTATGCATAGGAAACAAAAAGTCTAGTACATAACATGGAATACATGATTGATCCTATCACTGAAGCATATGGGATCTTAAACATTCTCTCTTTCTCATGTTGTGTCTGAGGACACATTTTATTAGAAAGATTTAAACCATGTGACACTTGAACCAGTCCTCTCTTATATTGTTCTATACTAAATTTCTTTAGTATCTGGTCAATATATATACTTTTAATTAGTCTAAGTAGCCTCTTGGATCTATCATGAATGGTCTTGATACCTATAATATAGGCTGCTTCTCTTAAGTCCTTCATAGATAAACACTTGTTTAACTAGTCCTCAACAGATTTTAAGACTGCTATGTAATTTTCAATATATAATATGTCATCGACATACACTACTAGGATAATTACCGTATTATAATTAAACCAATTGCAAACAAATGACTCACATTCATTCTTAATGAAATCAAATTCTTTTATGGATTCATCAAATTAAATGTTCCATGACCTAAATGCTTGCTTTAATCAATATATGGATGTATGTAACTTATAAATCCTTTTAGTATCACTTGGATTCACAACCCCTTCTGGTTGTGTCATTAGAAATCTTTCTGAAGGTTCCCCTTAAGAAATTCAGTTTTGAAATCCATCTTACAAATCTCATAGTCAAGGTAATATGCTATATAAAGTATTATTTTGATGGATTTATACATTGAAAATGGAAAAAAGGTTTCATTGTAGTCAATTACTAGATGTTTTTTGAACCCCTTATCCACTAGACTTGCTTTATAGGTACTTACTTTACCTTCAATGTCTAGTTTCTTCTTGAATACCCATTTTCATCTAACAGTATTTATATCAACTAGTGCATCTACTAGAACCCAAACTTGGTTCTGATACATGGAATCCATTTTAGAATTTAGATATTATAGCCATCTTGCATCTTTTGATCTCTCTACTACCTCCTTGTAGGAGAGAGTTTCATCATTGTCAATAAATAATGAGTCACCATCCTCAGTGACCAAAAAACCATATCTCTCTAGTTCTCTTACCTATCTTACGCTCCTACATAATACTTTTGTTTTAGGAACTAATTCTTCCATGGGGACCTATGGAATCTATTCTTACACCAAATCATGTGTATCTTTAGCATCAACTTGATCTAAGTCAATCTTACTCCCACAATCCATTTTGAGGATGTTCTCTCTCTCAAGAAATATGTATTTTCTGGTGACAGTCACATTCTTTTCTGAGGGTTTTTATAAGTAGTATCTCTTTGTTTCCTTCGGATACCCTATAAAGATACACCTCATGCCCTGGGGTGCTAGTTTGTTGCCTGGGAAATACTTAAAAACACCTTGCAACCCCATAAACATGTATGCGATAAAATGGGTTTTTTTCCACTCCATAACTCGAATAGAATTCCATTTTCTTATTTATTTGGTACTTATTTTAATGTGTATTCCATAGTTTGTAATGTATATCCCCAAAAGGATAATGGAAGATCTATATGAATCATCATCGACGTTACCATGTCTAACAAGGTATGATTCATCCTTTCACTAACACTATTCCACTATAGTGTATAAGGTGGTGTGAATTGATATATAATCCCAAACTCCCATATAAATTTGATGAAATCTTGTATAATATATTCCCCACCTTGATCCGGTCGAATCTTCTTTAGCTTCTTACCAAGCTGATTCTCTACTTTATTTTTTAATTCCATGAATTTCTCAAAGGACACAGACTTATACCTCATTAAGTACTCATAGACATATCTACTGAAGTAATTAGTAAAAGTTATAAAGTAAAAATATTCACCACTAACTTCTACTAGATTTGGTCCACACACATTAATGTGTACCAATCCTAGAAGATCGGTGGCCCTTTCACCCTATCCACCAAATAGTGGTTTGACCATTTTCCCATGTAAACAAGCATGACATCGATCAAGTGGTTTTAGATCAGAAGAGTCTAAATAGCCATCTTGATAGAGCTTTGTCAAACATTTCTCGTTTACATGACCACGACATTGATGCCACATCTAGGTGTTATATGAGTCATATAAACATGATTTTTTTATCGATTTACAATACCTGGGTTTCATAATTTAATACATAGATACCACTATTTAAATGTTCTATACTATAACATATGTTGTCCTTATAAAAGAAAAAAATTTATTTTCAAATTCGAAAACAAAACCATATATATCTAAACATGGAATAGAAATTATGTTCTTGGTAACTGTGGGTACATAAAAACAATCTCTTAAACTAAAAAAACATTTCTCTTTTGAAATGAAAGGCGGTAGTCACCAATGCCTAGGGTAGCTAGCCTCACTCCATTGGTAGCTCTCAGATCCACCTCTCCTCTATAAATCATTCAAAATCTACAAGGTTCCTGCATTTGGATACATTTTTGAGCACCACAAGTTGTATATAATACCAAATGTGTGTAAATGTAAAGATTTCACTCGATAATGAATTCACCATTAGCTTCCCCTTTCCTATAAGTGCGGTTTCTCTTCCGATGGACTAACTTTCCACATGAAAAACATACTGCTTCCTTTTTCTTTCCCTAACTTTGGATCATCCCCTTCTTGGAAGGATGGTGCTTGGGAGCTTTAAACTGTTTATAGGTCTTGGGCCCCTTTTCCTTGTTCTTTTTATTCTTGTTCACCATAAGAACCGTAGGTTTGTCATTCCCCATGTCCATATCCACATATATAATCAAGGTTAGAAGTTCCAAAACACTATTCTCATTATTTCTCATATTAAATTTACAATAAAGCTGGAGAAGGTCTTGGGTAGTGATGAAAGTATGAGATCTATACGCAACTCATCTGGGAATTTAATCCCTAAGATGTCCAGGAATTAAATGTATAAAATAATCTTAATTTCATGAGGCCCAGCTATCACAAACTCTCTAAGCCTAGTTGTGAGAAAAGCATTGGAGATCTCATACCTCTTATCTCTCCTTCTCATGATAGAGATCCTAAAGGTGATACATCATGCTATAGGCATCCATATCCTCAAGTTTCTTTAAAATATCATTATACATGGATGATAGAATGAAGAAATAAATATTTTTAGCATCATTTAGATGTTTCTCATATATAGATAGATCTTCATCACCTACCTCATTGACATATGCAACTGGTAAAGGTTCTTCCATCACATACAATTTCCTTTCATGGGGAAGGATGACCCGTAGGCACCTTTTCCACTCTTGGAAATTTGTGTTAGTGAGAAGGTTTTCCTTCTCAAGTATAGATCATAATTATATGTTTGATATCATTTTATTATTGTTTCAATAAAATAATATGAGCATAATTTTAGTACTTTATCTGATAAACTTAGAGAAATAAATAAATATTATATTTATTAGTCACCCAATATTTTATCAAAACCCAATATCCCTCACCATTGGATTCAGAATATCCTGTTGTTTGGAAATTCTAGTGGAAAGGATCTATATTCCCCTTCTCATTACCCAAAATTTGGTTGTTCAAGAAACTCGAATGGATTTAGGTAGGCATTCCAAATGTCAACTGCATTAACTCATAGTTTCTTGATTCATTGAGTGGACTCCATAATCCTTAAATCCTTAATATAGATTTACTAAACCTTTTCTTCTTAGTTATACCAATTCCTACTTTTTCATTCAACCATTGATGTGAACCAAGTTAATTCAACCCAAAAACTCAGTTTATAATTCCCCAATAATTGAAAGCATCCAACTTTGGATGGTCAAGCACTTTGAACTATGGTTCGATTCTAACTGAAGTAATGGAAGGCTATACTGACTTAATATTTTATTGAGGGATTTTTTATTTTATATATAAGTTTACAATTATTATCTTTATTATATTCTTGTTAATAATAATTGGATTACTTAAGTGATTAACCATGTCTTAGATAATATTTGCGTGCAATATAATTTATTTTAGTTCTATATTGAATACTTTTTAATTCATTAATTATGTGATCAAAACAATAAATCCATAATGAAATAACTGTGAAACTGATAGAAATAAAATAAAGGTATGATCATGAGTTTATACTAATGGTTAGTTTATTTAGCGGTTGATAAACTAACTGTTGAACTTGGGGAGAAACACCTTGAACCAATTTAGGTTCAAGTTTAGAGCTTCCCACCTATCCACTTTTGTATCTCATTGGATTGGTTTCATCTCAGCTCCTAACTTGAACTGCATCCACTATCTTGGGAGATTTATCCATTACATATTCATTTTACTCACATACAGGTGAGGGGGAAAATGGTTTTACATAAAAGAAACCTTGGGCATGTAAAACCTACATAATAATGAGGAAAGAAGGCTCACATGCCAATAATTTAATTTAATAATAATTTAAATTAAACGAATCATAGAAAAAAGTCCGATCTAGATCATGATAATCCACATTTATGCAACAAATTACACATTTAATAAAACTAACATTCAATTATTAATTGTTCTTATTTAAGATAAATCATGCTTGAATCGATTGATTATAATCTTTAATTAATCAATCCTTTTATCTTAATACTTATCTGGATTTCCTTGAGATTTTCAACCATTATAATTTCAAAAAAATTAAATAAATTCATTTAAAATTAACTGTGTACATAAATGTACCTTGGAGGAAACAGAGTGAATACTCATACAAATCTACCCAATATGTATTATACTCGTATACTATTTTACTCTTGTGACATATGGAATACACAAATTATCACGTACTTTCACAATGTGTACTTCATGGATGATTACATGAATTATATTATTTTTCAATCATGTGTTATGATTCAATGAATATAGAGTAACAACTTATAATATGACTCATACATGATATGTTGATCTGAACATTTTGTAGATATTAATTAAATATTTAAATATTTATTTATGTTAAAACCTATCACATGGTGTGTCTTATCTTTATAACCACATGCAAGTAAATGTATCGAGGTTTACAAAGTAAAATAATAAAATTAAATCTATGTAATATGGTAAAAGTAAATGGTGTGTAGATAGGATCTACATAGTGTGTACATCTCTCATCATCTATTCAAGACACATGCCTAGGGACTCAGTGTGCAGTATGTGCCTCAAAAAAATTGGAGTACATGGTGTGTCCAATGGGCCACAATCTGTGTTGACTCTGTATTAGATGGTCACTATTCAGGTAGGCTATGTATGGAATACATGGCCCCACTTTAATCAAAAGGGACTACACACTGTGTTTAATGGGCCACACGGCATATTGTCTGGATGACCGTGATCCATTTAATCTTGTTCAACACAAAGTTCATTAATGATGTAATTAATTCCATAATCAATTTATAATCTCAAATTGATCTCTGAATCAATATTGATGCATTGAATGCAACTACATAGTTTGTAACTCCATTTACATAGAGTGTAGTCTAGTATTGTCTATCTAGAAACCTTGGCACCTCTGGATGAGTTTATCGATTTTATTTTAATCATAAAATTAATTTTCTCTATTAGATCTATGAGAAACAAAGGATTAAAAATCAGATCTCATAATTTAGATAAAAAATAATGATTAAACTTGAATTGATAAACTAAATTATAAATGCATAAATCAAAAATTATTTGTAAATAATTATAAATAATTATGTTCTCCCCTCTAATACCACTTTTAGGTTCCAGGTGTAGTGAAATCACGTGATAGAAGATGCCCAACTATTCTGTTTTCCATAATTTATGATCATTCCAAGATCTATACAATGTTTAATCATCGTGATCAATGGAATTGAATCAAAGATAGAAAAAATTAATCTTTTTAAAACTAGAGAGAGTTGATCAACACATATTTTTAATAATTAATTTAATTAGATTAAAAATTACCACTATGGAATTCTTTCTTTGTTGATGAGTTTGGTGATAGATCTTCAGTGCACCATTATTGAGTTCTAGAAACCAAGTGTAGATTTTCTCTAGTGGTGATCCACATGTGTTCCAGGAATCTCTAGATATCACTGAAGGAGTCTATAGGTGCTATCAAGGAAGATCCTTGTGGTTGCATCATCTGCCTTGATTTTCTTGAGAATCGCTTCCAAAGAATTCTCCTTGATCTAGTGGAGGAGGATTTCTTATTGTTCTTGGGAGCATTCTTAGAGAAGAGAGATATATAGGATTGAAAGGTTTTCTCCAAATTTTTTGTGCACAACTGAATTGGCTCATGAGAAAAATGACTTAATTGTGTATTTATATTGCAAGGTTTAAAATAAAATAATTACACAAGTGCCCTTATTATTTATTTAATCCTATCAAAACCCAAGGTAAATAATAATAGTAATATTATTATTTCTTGATATGTGTTGAACTTTCAAATTATAATTAAATGTTATTTAATTAAATAATATTCAATATTATCATATCGCACTAGAACATTAAACCCGGTTCACCATTCCTCCACAATATTTCTCAGGCCTTGAATAATGTCTATTTATTTATAAAATAAATATCACAGAATTATTCTCTAATAAATAAATAAGTATTATATTCACTAAATAGAAAATAAATATTTATTAAATATTCTTATCACACTATATTCTCTCTAATTTCAAGTGATGGAGTAAATATGATCAAGAATACATGAATAATTATTAAACCAAATATGGGAATAATATTTATTTAATCTGTTAAATAATAAATAATAATATATTATTTAACTGAGATTCTAGATACACTTAGTGTGTAACCCTCTAGGCCTCTTTCTCAGTGGAATTAGGCGAAGAAACCTAAAGTCCAAGGTTAGCATTTAGCAACATACCAAGGCACCCATAGAGAAAAAATTTAATACTACAATAAAATTTCACCTCATATGAATTATTACCATGTAATATAATCCCGTTATCAAAATATCTCTAACCGAATAGGTTGCATACCAGTGCCATTAACCTATGTGCTCGATATCTCTTTATTTGACTTTCTGGAAATATAGAATTCCAATAAAACACCATGGACATGGATTTATTTAGGATATATCATTTTCAACAAAGGTCCTAATATATTAACTTCCATTAATGAACATAATGGATAAATCCTTTCTCACATTATTCATTAATGTAGTGTTACTCGTGACGCACCCAACATATCCTACCTCGTCATGAACATTTTTCATCACAGTTTTCATCAATACATTAAAGTGATCGAATCATAATACTCATTAATAATAATTTTAAATTATAAGTATCAATACACATATCCACATATATGAATGTCCAATGAGACATAGAAATGTGAATTTTTTACTCGCGGGTCTTGTTCTCATAATATCCTATTGGATATTACAAAGGGGTTACACAATGAGAAGGTGCCTTAAAGTCCTATGAGTCTTCACCCCTTATAGCCTATGTCATATGTGTCCATTAAATGATATAATCTAGCTATATAGAATATATTAAATAATAGTTTCATAGCACTTTTGGGTTCCCATCATAGCGGGGAACTGTTATGACCTTTTAGTATGACAACTCTTAGGACATTATCACATAGTATGCCATACAGAAGAATGATCATGATGTGATAAGAAGTTTATTAATATTAAAAATAATGAATACATGTTTATCATAAATTACAAATAATTTGGTTCTAGGGAACCAACTCCAACAGTTTGGGGTGTCCTGGGAAGTTAGTGACTCATTTTAACGCTTTTCAAAAATTCCTAGTTTTTCAAGTTTTCCAAAAGTTTCGCATGCCAATGGTGTCCCCATAGTAGTGTCACCTTAGTGGTGTCACCCTAGAAGTGTCACCCTGTAGGTGTCTCAACCTAGTGGCGTCTCATCCTAGAGGTCACTCTCCAGTGGTCACTCACCCATCGGTGTCTTAAGCCGTGTGGTAGGTCACCATGGCGGTGACTTGTCTGGTGGTGTCTCACCCAATGGTTCCCCACAAACAGTGGAAAAAAGTTCATCCTAATGGTGCCTTATCCAGTGGTTCCTCATCTGAAGGTGCCTTGTCTGATGGTTCCTTGACTTGTGATGCCTCGTCCAGTGGTGTCTCTTGAATAGTGTGCCCATTTCTTCTAATTCTTCCCTTTTGACATCCTCTTTGACATAAAATGATTTTAATGCCAGATTTTAAAGGATTTGAAACCGATTCAAAGCCCTAAAATTTATCTTTAATTTCCTAAGAGTCTTGGGCCATTTAATTGTTCAAAACCACATAGTCTTGGTCAGATCTGCCTTTAATGGAAAATTAAAACTATTTCTAATCTATAAATAAGATCAGATCTTCCTCAAGACAAAATATTTTTCCCATTTCTTGTCACTTCATCCTTTCTTCTGAGACCGGACATCACAAATGTTTTCTTCTGTAGAGATATTTCCTGGGTTTGGTTTGGGATTCCCTGGAGAGCCACCTGCTATAACTGCCCCTGTTTTTTGTGCAACCAGGAAGTTCTAGTCATTGTTCTCCTAGGTAGGTTTTACTTCATCTTTATTAATTGTGAATCATGTGGTAAGGGTATATGGATGATTTACTTGTGAATATAGTTTATTTCATATTAATAAAGATAATCGATTTTTTTTAAATCAACAAGTATGGGGGCTAGGAAAGTGATGCATGTTTTGATGTTTTATTGTTTCTTTTGATAATATAATGATCTGTATGGGATAACTACCCACTAAAAATCTTGTTCATTGGGGTTACTTGTTTGTGAACAGTATTGTTTATGGAATGATTTTTGTTTAGTTTTTTTTGGAATGATTATATAAATATTTGGTTAACCATGTATATTCAGCTAATGAATGGATACCCCAGGATCAAACATATTCTATGATAACCCTTAAATTAATAGGTGGTATTAAATAAGGGGTGACTTATTAAATCTGAAAATAAGTTTTTCTTTGGTTTTTGTGGTGATGTAGTTGTGTTCATGGTTGTATAGTGGGGTTCTGATGGTCATGGTATGATGATGTAGTGAGGCTATGAAACTAGTTGTGTTATAGTGTGTTGTTGGATGTGGTTGTGAGTTGGGGGTTAGTTCTTTTGATATGGTATTTTGGGTGAATGAGTTTGAATAAGGTCAGTAGTGATTTCTATGGGTATTTCATCATTAATAACATGTATAAATATTTACCCCGTATCTAGAGGTCGTGGTGTGATGTGTCTTTAATGTAAAGTACATTAATTTACCATGACTATTACTATGTTACTTAGTTTCCCCAGGTAGTGATGGAATTAATAAATAATTTCTTAAAAAAGTTTTAAATTGATTGGGTTGGTTTGGTTAATGTAGTGTAAATGGTTAAATGAATTGGTTGGGAATGTGGAATGGGGTTTATGGCTTGATTTGTGGTGTTGTTCATTTAGAGGTATCAGCAAAAGGTGACAGTTTTCTAAGTTGGTTTTTTCTGAGAAACCATAGGTTGGGCTTGAGTGTTTGGTATTAGTTATATATATACTTGTATTTTCTTTTTGATTACTTTATGCACCCCATCCTAGTTGAATACTATGTTCCAAACGCCCCCATTTCCATGGGGGAGGGTGTCTTTCCCAACATCCTAATGGGAGGATGGATGGTTGGTCAATTGTTCTTCCCTAATCCCTCTTCCAGGTGATGATGGACCATGTTTCTTCAGGCATGATGGGATGAGATGTTGTATCCTAGCTGTCTTCAGGATGAGTTGTGACATGGTGTCCCAGGAGTATTTGGGATGAGTTGTTATGTGATTCACCAGGTGTCTTCAGGATGATATAGGATGTGTTGTGAGACTCAGGTGTGTGTGGGCAGGATTTGTTGTAATGCCCATGTGTGCTCGAGAAGGATATGTTTTGAGGTCCATGTGTGTGCATCCAAGATGCCATATGGTATATTCAGACGAGGTGGAAGTGACAAGATGTTTTTCATTGGGTTTTAAGAGAAGATAAGTACTGGGAAATTTGTGTGGGGTTCCCTATAATCAATGTAACTTTTATTATATTACTTTACATGTGTTTTTTCTCTAGAATTGGGGATGACCTTTGTTTTTTTAAGGTTCAAACATTCCAATCGGTTTCTAACAGGTTTATTCGTAGAACCATAAACATCCAATGATTCTATATCCATTTGGACCAACTTTCCAAAGGTAGGTGCTCATTATTTGTAAATTGATGAGGCTTAAGAATTAGCATTGGTCGAGAGGATGGGAGGTTGGAATCATCACACCTTTTTTAGGGGAATTATTGTCTACTTTGGGACTCTCTTCATAGATTTAATTTATGTTCGTGAATCCTTATTACATTACCAAGTATGAAAATGAGCTTTTCTTTAGATTTAACAATCAATTATTAATATGTATGAGATTTAGAGAATATTTTATATGTATTCTAGGTTCTTCATCGATAGATAATCATATGTATTTGTTAGATATTCTTGGTCAATGGTATCCTTTAACACATTATATAGAAATCTCTTGGTCATTATGATAACCATACTGGTTTTAAAGCCACTTAGCGAGGCACTTGAAGTTTATTGTCATTCATAAGGACATAGATTATTTGAGAGTTAGAATCGTACCCGCATATGGGCTACCTACGTATCCTTATTTTAGAAAATGAATCAGAACCCATGTAGTTCGAGTAAATTAGTATGAGGTTTATGCATGATTGATGACTCAAAGAAAGATGTCATAATTACATTTACACTCTAAGATCACGTGAGTCATGCTCGGTGTGAGAAACAAGAGGTATTGGTAAAACTAGACAATTGTGCCATGAAAGATTCAATCATAAGAAATAATGTGGGGCTTATATATGTATGACTGCCCAAATAGATGAGGATTGGGACTTAATTCAGAGAAGAAACCCGGGAACAAGGTTCATAAAGGTATATGTGCTTTATAGATATTTGGATACTCTAACTTGGGACTTAATCCTGAGGAAGATTCCCAAATTAGGAGGGGACTTGGGGATTTAATCCTAAGGAGGATGCCCAAATCAAAAGAAATTAAGACTGGTTAAGAGAAATTATGACTGGGGCTTATTCCTGAGAAGGAGGCCCAGGTTAAAGATCCTCTCATCTTAAAAGATGAGGTTGAATGAATGAAATATCTCACTTTAGTGATATAAAGATATATAAATCACTATTTTTTTAGAGATGTTCCACAGAATTCCTTTCATATAAGGAATCCAGTCAAGGAAACATGCCCTAAATGGCTTTGAAGAGTGTCTTGAAGACTAAATCTTTAATGAGAGAGGGGAATAGGTAAGAGGGGCACCCAAATAGAGAGAGGCGTGCAAGTCCTGCGTGGGGGCACAAGTCCTGGTCGTGCACGTATACCTGCGCGACACATGGGTACTTGCGTGACAGTCAACCCATGGGGTAATACTTGGGCGAGTCTTGGTTCAAGCACTTAGTATTATCCCTAAAGACTTTTAAATGAGTGGAACGCAGGTTTTATTAAAGGGATCAGGCAGCGCGCAAGTGTCTTTTATTCCCTTAAGGGTTAGACACTTAGGCGTGTAGGTGTTGGTGAATTTCAGCACTCAGTCCTTGTTCCCTCTCTTTAGATCTTCTGTTCTAGGTAAGAAATTACCTTAGAAGTGTTCGGAAGGGTTTGAGAAGAGACTAGGGCATTGAGAGCTCAAATATGAGTTTCTGGATTTTTCCCTCCCTGAATGGGGGGACCACAAGGGTTATTTATAGGCCTTTGAAGACCTTGGGAAAAAATAACTTAGGGCGTGCAAGTCACCTACGTGACATATATGAGGCGCGCAAGTATACTTGTGCAGAAATGATTAAACATGCGCGACCTAAGTGAAAACAAATCTTTGTTCATGCCTTTGCCAATTTTTGATGTTTCTTCAAAGGATGGATCAATTTGTGTTAATGTATTTCCCTTTTCATTCGTTTAGACTCTGTGACAGAGAGGAGCATCAACAAAATTCCCCCCTCAGAGTTGGATATGAAAGAAATGAGGATGTGACTCTAAGGTAAAGAAGAAACCCAAGGAAGGGAGGTGCGCAGGTTCTGAGTGCATATATGGCATCGTGTAGGTGTGAGTTGTGCAGTCTTCGGTGCACAGGGTTGTGGCCTTGCCTATAAATATGTGATCATTCCTCGTGCAAAGCAACCGGTTCTAAAAGATTCCCTCTCTCACCGCGCAGGAT
This sequence comes from Viscum album, assembly GCA_963277665.1. Taxonomy (NCBI): domain Eukaryota; kingdom Viridiplantae; phylum Streptophyta; class Magnoliopsida; order Santalales; family Viscaceae; genus Viscum; species Viscum album. The sequence continues at coordinate 280,833,747 of OY728153.1, read as the reverse complement.
GCCTTCATCGTGCAAGTGTCTTCTTTTCCGCTGGTTCTTTGTGTCGTGATTCTATAGAGGTATTTGGACTTGCGCGGTGATACCTGTGCGCCCAAAACTTGCGCGACACAACAACACTTTCGTTCCAAAATTGGAATTGCACACCTTAATTACATAGCCATTTTTTCACTTTTCTTCACAAATTTTATGAAAAATCAACTCACTTAAGAGTTAATTATTCGACCTTTGTGAAGATTAAATGGCTCCTAGAAGAATAGGAACGGCTGATGAACTGGCCAGCAAGAGAATTGATGATATGATGAACATTGTAGGTCATGATTACTATGATATCTGTGACAGCACTCTTCCAAATCTGGCAAAGTATTTTAAGAATTATCATCATAATTTTCCACAGAGCATCTATTTGCCTCTGTATGGGAATGGACATCTACAAGAAGTCAACATTCTAGAGGAAAAGAACTATCTTCTGCATTCATGGTTTTAGAATTACACCAATTTTTCTTTAGTAAATATCTCAAGTGGATGAGCATTTGTAAATATTGGAATAGTGGAGAAGGCTTATATGATGCATCAGAGCCCTTGTGCGCCAGATCTGAAACCTCACAAACCCAAGCTGCAACCACATTGTTATCCTTCAATATTCCAAAATTCTTAGATGGATCAATCCAAAGGCTGGAAGAATAGTTAGGAATTCCATACTGGAGGAGGTGTGAATCCAACTTGGATGTGGGCATACTGGGTGCGACAAACCTGTGCAGAGTTTGTTGAGGATTTGAAAGGAGCGATGATATATGAAGTTGTCTGGGCTGGGCAGACATATATTTATAGGAATGATGAGTTTTTTTCCGGATCTAATCATCTGCTGGATCCCATAAACCAATTTTTTCCATCTTAATCATGGAGAAGTAGGAATCATTCTGTGGGATGTCTAAAAGATCTCGGGGGATCCAATTCTGGGTGACATGTATGATGAATTCATCCCTCCCAAGGTGACTTGGAATGATTCAGAGAAGACTCTGGTTTTAGCTCGGGAATTATTGAAAATTTTCCACAAGCTCAAGAGTTCAAAGACTTCCCTAACTCATTCTAGAAAGGATATTCATCTAGAGGAGTGGATGAATATGTTTATTACCAGGAAGGAGGAGAATGATTCGAAGTAGAAGGGGCCCACCTGTACTCATCCTACTACCTGTCCCAGAACAGAAAAAAGGGGTGCTCTTGGAACATTCTGGCCAACCCTGGAAGCAGAAGAATTTGAGAAGAGGGGATATGAATTAAATCAGAGAATCCCAAAAAAGACCCATCTAGCGGGCTTCTTAGCCTTGTGGCTCGGTGTTTATCTTCTTCCAGTCAGGGATTCGAAGGGAGGCATCAGGCCAGGGACCTTCGTTGTGACAGCCAAGTTGAGTGAGAAGAAAATGGTTGGGTTGGACACCACCATTTTGGTGAAGATTCACAGGAGCTTACTCCATGTCTTTATGGGTATGTCTCCTTTGATATTAGTGGGACCATTCTAAGTTGTTTGGGGATGGATTTCCACTCATTTCAGGACATATAATGTACAGAACGGAGTATAGGTTCCAAGAAGTTCCATCAGGCCATCAGTGCAGGCATTTTCTGAAGTTGCTCCATTATCCCTTAACATCTATGATATGAAGGTGAGGCTGAGCATGTTTATGGAATTCAATTTCTTTCCTTATGTAAACCCGACAACTGGGCGGTTTGTTGATGATAGAACTGCCGATTTGGAATTGAGGTCGTACATGCTGTCTTGCAGAGATGGTGTACTGGCCACCAGGATTTACGGAGATATTATATGTGAGGCCTATAATCCATACAGTTTTTCATGCCAATTCAAGTGTTTGCAGTAGACTGTTATATCCCCTCCTATGCATGTTAGGTCAGAGCATCATCTGATGGTTGCCCGACAACTATGGTTGCTGAAATATATGGAGAATATCAGGGTAGTGGTTGATCTACCAGTTCATAAAGCGGTGAGTAACTTGACTACATGGTATGCCGAGAACTGGATAGCATCATACCCTGAAGGGGTGTTGAATCATCTGGTTTATTAGGTGGGGAAAAAGGAAATAACTATAGAGAAAGAAACCCTTCATCAGGAAGGTGATACTTCCCCACCTAGAGATGATTCATCAGTTTCCTCACCTAGGGTTGACTTGCCGGATTCCCAAGATGGGGATGATGAGTCACAACATGCAGCAAAGTGGCCTCGTGCCAGATATAATCCCCCTGTCAGAATCAAGTGACCAACTCCATCAACTCTTAGTGAGTTACTTCATTGGGGAAATGTAATCATCATTACTTTATAGAGAAATAAGTCGTATTTTCTTATCCTTTATAAGTAATTGCAGGATCTAGGAAGAAGCTGAAGTCTAAGATTGTAGGACCCTCCTTGTAGCCTTCTGGTACACATGTTGAATATTTACGACTAGAGGCTATCCAGACATAGCGAAGTTTATATTACGATGTTGAAACTGCCAGGCTGGATCTATGAGAGGGGCTACAAATCCCTAGAATAGGGAATCTTCAGGCTTCTACAGATATCTGTTACAAGGATAACCTCAATGAAGTGCGGGCTTACCTAAGAGAGCTGGAGATACTCATATATGCCATCGATGATTCCATTCCTTTTACCAAGCGGGTGAAGGAAATGATAGATCGTGGCACCACTAAGAGGAATAGTGGTTCCGGAGATGAGGAGTTGCATGATTACGTGGATCCTAAAGACATAAGTCTCTTTCCTTATTTTTCTTTGTAACTTGATTCTAGTTAAAACTTTGTTACTCAAGGAAATTACTCTCTTCATCCTACATCTTGAAAAGAAAAGAACTACTGAGGTTCCTTCACCACAGTATAGCCTTAGTGGTACTGCCATCGGGGCTGCTGAAACTCCTCGCGATCCGGGTGAAATATCTCCAGGCCAGTAAGCCATGGATGAGGAGTTAAATATGGATTTTCATTCTCCAATTCCTATATTTGGAGATGATGATTTCATAACTCCCAAAAAGCCAAAAAAAGAAAAATCATCGAAAAAATAAGTCCACAGTACAACGCTTCATTAGTAGTGGTAAGTCCTTCAGATAGTCATGGGTCTTAAACCATAAAAATATTTGTCATAATTTTTAGGATTATAAAGGATTCTTTAATTTCTTCTCTGAGGGAGAGGACTGGCCCTCATTTGAGGACGACGGAGGGTGTTGGTGAACAATCACAAGTTAAGGCTAACTTGGCTACTCCTGGAGAAGATCCAAAGTCTGTTCCCAGTATCCCCCCTACTACTGTTGTAAGGAGAGAAGAACCTGTTTCTGGTAAATTAACAATGCTTCATAAGATGTTGAATAAAAACATCAACTGACTTCCATTATGTGATATTTTAGGTTCAACCCCTACACTAGATCTTTTAGCAGCCATTGCAACTGATGCCGTGATTTTAACTGAAGAAGTTGTCTAGGGTCAGAGGATGTAGGATGTGGGTCACCAAGGAGATACATTGAATGCTCTCATTAGTGAGACTAACCAGGAATCTGAGATAACACTGGATGAAATTATGGAACTTGGCGCATCTTTTGAAGATTTTTTAGATCATGTTAAATTACCATGTAATTTAGAAGATTTTGTATGTGATTGTTATCCTTCGTCCTATTAAAATAACTTCTTATTACATCTCTGACCATGATTGGTTCAAATGTGTAGTTCCATCTGAGCAAGCTGCTGAACTGCCAATGCCTGAAGGGGGTACAGAAAACCCTACTATTGCAGAGACACTATCTCAAGTGGAGCTAAACCTAGCAGATCTTCCTGAAATTCATCCTGAATGTTCTGTTGAAGATATGAAATATGGATAGGAGCCTTCTCATGTTGTGTATCTACCGTTGGGTAAGAGATAACAAAATTTGTGTTTGTATTTAATTTCCAAGACAACTAATCAACTTTTGTTATCCTTTGAATCTAACCAAAGTTTTCAATTGATTATGCAGGGCCATCAATTTCAGTGACTAGATCTGGAGGTGAAGCCTCATCCTCCGCCCCAATGAGAATAGAAAGTGAAGTAACATGGGTCAGGGGGAAGGAGAAGAACAAGGCACTTCCATAAGTGCATTAATCCCAGATTATATTCTCTCCTATGACAGTGTTGCTGAGTCAGACCTGGAGGTACAAAAGGTACTCCAATTTTCACAATGCAAGGTATGGCAAAACAAATGGAAGATCATATCTGAAGTGCCTCTTGAAGAGCTATCATCGAAGATCCCCCGACTGTCAACCCTGTTTATCATGTTGGGACTTGGCAGTTTTGGATATCAAGAGATCCATGCCGCGGTGAAACAAGTCATTTTAATAAGGGATCAGGAGCAGAAGTACCATCAAGACCTGACAAGGGTCAAGCTATCAGCCAATATCAGTGAATTTGAGGTTGTGGTATCCCGATCTGAGGCTGATTATGCTGCCAAGTTAAAGGAGATGAAGCATAAGATCAAAGAGAAAGTCTTCCAGCAGATGCATCTTTAGCAACAGTTAGATGTTGTTAATGGGGAACTTGACCAACTTAATAATTCTTTGGAAGGTCCTCAAACAAATGGTATAAAATCCATTGCAGATGCCAAGAAATTACTCCATCAAGCTGAAAAGAGTGAGGTTGGTCGAGTGGATGAGCTTTAAGTGGATACTGATGAAGCTCGAGATGCTGTAAATCAAATGAAGATTTATGTTGACTGCCTTTTGTAATTCTTCGAAAACAGAAGAGACTCCAGTCTGTGGATGTCCTTCTAACTCTTGTGCATCAATGAAAAACTCTTTCACCTTCAATAATTTGTGCATGCATTCTTTTTATGCCTGCTTTAAATTTTTTACCTAAGCCAATAGGCCTAGTAAGCGTAGTTTTATTTTTACTAGGATTATAAAAATAACCCTACAAACTTTGAATATTTAATTACTCAATATTACCTAAATCATACGAAATGTATGTTTAGTGAGCTGGGACTTGACTTTTGTTCAAAGTTCCCTTGTCTCTTGTGGGCAGTTTAAAGTCATGCACTATGGATATAAAAAGGCTAATGTTTAAGGTCGAAATAGCTTTGACCGAATGGATTAAAATTGAATCACATCCTTGATAATTTATCTGAAAACATATTACCATATTCGAGTATGAGGGAAAAAATGTAAACTGTGACTTAAGAAATTTTGAATCTGAGGAATTATATGAAAAAAAAAGTCTAAAATGCATTATAAGAAGTATTTCCCAAGAATGAAGTTACCACTATTTAACAAACCTGTTAGGGGGTTGAATTATGCAGGGCCACTTAAGGGCGTTGGCTGCATAGTCAAATAATAGCATCTTTTGGCTGATAGGTCTATTATGTAGACTACTTATGCAAGGCCACCTAAGGGCATGTGCTACATATTCAAGAAAAAGAACTCTCATAAATTTACTTTTCTACTACTAAAAATACAGTGAATGTTTATGGAGATTCAAATTTTCCAAAGCATAGAGTTTGTTGTATAGAAAGAGGTACTTGAATATGGAGAAGATATTTCCAATCAAGATTGTCTAAGAACTTGATGAATGTCACTCCTACGAAGTTATGACCAAACATATGGAAGGGAAATATAAACCATAGACTTGAATACTTTCAAATCATGAAAAATAGTATGGGACAAATATGTTAAGGATTGCTATTTTCTACGGATCCCTACATATTGTTATAAGACCAATAAGGACAAAAAGAGGTATTTCTCCTAATAATGAAGTTACCATTATTTGAAAAACCTGTTAGGGGGTTGAATTATGCAGGGAATCTTAAGGGAATTGGTTTCATAGTCAAATAATAGCATCTTTTGGCTAACAGGATTGTTATATAGACTACTCAAGCAAGGCCACCTAAGGGCGCGTGCTGCATAGTTAGGAAAAATAACTCTCAGGTATCAGACATTTTGTGTCCAGAAGTCAAAAAAATGTTATGGAGATCTATAAGTATTTAAGGTTAGGAGTATGACACATAAAAATGGGCATTGTTTAATGCATATAGAGATACACAGACCAATGCTAACCATAATCATGTTGTGGCTGGGTCCTGAATTTAGATGTTGGAATTCACTACATATCTCATTAGAATGAGAATCAAGCAAAATGTAGTTCTTGAAATATATTTTAACATCATGTGGGATGAGATTATAGGAAATATTAGTTTAAGGTCATAGAGTTCGGACCAATGGGGAATTTTCAGCCAAGGGACTGAAAGTGGAATTTGGGGTTAGGCCCAAAGACTTGGGGCTAGATTCGAGGGACGCTTGAATGTTCCTATGTATCCCATAAGGATGGGAATCAAGCCACACGTAGTTCTTCAAATACCCTCTATAAAGATTTGTTTTGTACAAGTGAAGGGTGAAAGGGGACTTTAGTGCAATGATGGTTTGACCCAAGATAAAAGGTTTGGTCATTGCCATGTGTGCACGTAGTCTTTGGAATATAACATGATTGGAGATCAATGTAAATAATGATTCCCTCTCAAGTGATGGTGTGAAAGAATGTTGTAGTTTATTTTCATATAAGACAAAATTGTGAATAGTTTAACGTCATATAGCAAGGACAATGGTGAACCAATCTAAAAAAGGAATGGTTTTCGGGGAAGTTTCATGAATCAACATCGTATGAGACGGAGGTGAACCGATGTGAAGAGATTGGTTTTGGTCTTGAACCTCGACAGGTTGCCTATGTACCCATCCTAGAATACAAGGATCAAAGTCCACGTAGTTCGATTGAAGAATGAATTGGTGATCAAGTTGTTTTTGAGAACAATGACCTAAAAAGAAAGTGTTGGGACTTACGCATGGTTAGCGACCTCTAGAAGGTTTTATGGTTGAAGTTTACTCTAAGCTCACATGATTCATACTCAGTGTGAGAAACAAGAGGTATCAACAACCCTAACGATTCATAGTTTAACATCATGTTGGACAATGGGGGACTATGTAGTTTAACGTCATGCAGTAAGGACAAAAGAGGGTGTTGTATAGTTTAGCGTCATGTAGCTAGGACGTATGGATACGCAGTTTAATGTCTTACAGTGAGGAAAATAGGGACACAGTTTAACGTCATGCTGGATATATTAGGGACTTTTTCATATTTTAACGTCATGTTGGACGATGACACAGTTTAACATCATGTTAGACGAAAAGGGACAATACAGTTTAACGTCATATTGGATGATAGCACAGTTTAACGTCATTTTGGACGATAGTGTGAATAGTTTAAGGTCATATGCATAGACTGGTATGATGTATTTGTGTTATAAAAAATACTTCTTCAGAACTCTGGCATTGGTTGGAGTAGTGATGAGTTCTCCATCCATTGAGATTAAAGAATAAGCTCTATTGGAGTAGACCTTATGTATTGAGTAAGGTCCTTCCCATTTTGTCTCAAGATTGGGAGGTTTCTTTCCTGGTATAATTGGAGTTCTGAAAACTAATACCAATTCTCCCTGAATGAATGAATGAAGATTAATTTTTTGTTGAAATATCGTGCTATTCGATGCTGATAGACTTCCAAGTGATGCAGAGTGCACAATATTTTCTCATCTAATCGTTCCAATTCATCCAATAACTTTTGAGATTGTTCATCTATAGATGATTGATCACAAATGGATACTCTGAGCAAAGGTAATTGAACTTCAATGGGAAAGACTACTTCTATTCCATATACCAATGAATATGGAGTTGACCGTGTTGCAGTGCGGGTGGTGGTCCGATAAGCCCATAAAGCATGAAAGAGTTTATCAGGACATGACTTCTTATCTTTATCCACCATCTTTTGCAGTATATTTTAAAGAGTCTTATTGAATTCTTCTATCTATCCATTGGCCACTACATGATACCGAGATTAATGATTGAATTTGATGTTGTATTCTTGATACAACTTCCTTACCTCGGATGAACTGAAGTTGGTGCCATTTTCTATCAATATGGTATGAGGGACACCAAATCTGGTAATGATGTTATACTTGATGAAGCTAACAATGCATTTAGAACTAACTTATTTGAGAGGTATTGCCTCTTCCCATTTTGAAAGGAATTCAGTATCAGTAAGAATATACTTAAACTGCTTGGATGTAGCTGAAGGGTAAGGTCCTACTACATCCATTCCCCATGTGGAAAACGACCACGAGTATTTAGTTGTATGAATAAAATATGGAGGTTGATGAATGAAGTTGGAACATACTTGTCATGAATGACACATCATTGTGAAATCAACACAATCTTGTATCATTAAAGGCCAAAAGTATCCAATCCTTCGTATTTGATCAGATAGTCTATGTTTAGATGGATGGGCACCACAGACTCCTACATGTACTTCTTTCATGACAACCATTGTCTCTTCAACATCAATGAATCTGAAGAGAATTCCATCAAAACATATTTTCTAGAGAATTTTCTCTATGTGATATTGGCTATCATAAATAGTAAAATTGACCACACGTCACCGGATTTGTTCTTTCCTGGCTCTATCAGGTGGAAGTGTTCCATCTTGAAGGTATTCCCTGATAGTTGTCATCCATCCTACAGTATGACCATATGGTTCAGGAATGGGACTAATTTCATTGATTTCCTCTGTTCAAGTTTGAACATAAGGTGAAATTGTACGACGGTGGGCAATACTAATGCTTGTCTCATCCCGATTTGGATCTGCCAGAGTTGTGGCTATATTAGCCAGTGCATCAGCTTGGGAATTTTGTGATCTCAGGACATAATAAAATGTCGGTTCTGAAAGAAATTCTACCATTAAATCTCTGAAGTAATCATACAAAGGTATTAGTTCTTATTTTTTTTATTTCATAATCCCCATTGACTTGTTTGATTACCAGGTCTGAATCACCTTTCACCTTTAAGTGATTCACTTGTGTTTGAAGTGCCAACTCCAATCCTACAATGAGAGCATGGTATTCTGCTTCATTATTTGTACCACCTTCCCAAAATAAGAAGGAATAGGGTAGAACTTCCTTTTTTGGGGAAATGAGCACAATTCCTAACCCAACTTTGTTGAATTTAGGATCTTCCATTTTCCTCCCTGTTGGACTTCTGGAAGCACCATCAAAGTACATTTCCCATGTTTGAAGATTATCTTGAATAGAAAAGACTTCTTCATCGGGAAGTTAAATATATAAAGATTTATCTTCTACTAATGGATGTTCAGAAAGGAAATCATCTAGAGCTTGGCCCTTTATTTCCTTTTGAGACACATACTGGATATCAAATTGCTGCAAAAATAACTTCCCACCTTGCCAGACATCCTGTAAGCATTGGACAACTAAGGATGAATTTGAGTGGGTTATTTCAAGATACCAATTGGACCTCATGATGTTGAAGGTAGTGTCTTAACTTCTGAACTAAAAATATTAATTCTAGGAAGCACTTCTCAATATTTGAATATTGGGTTTCTGCTTCAAGCATAGTCTGACTGAGATAGTAGAGGCTTTTTTAATTCCCATCATCATTCTTCTGGGCAAGGAAGGCACCCAATGATCGCTCTAAAGTTGTCACATAAATAATCAATGGCCTTCCTTCAACAAGTGTCATTAATACCGATGGACTCAATAGATATTTCTTGAGTATATTGAATTCTTCTTTACATTCTTCAGTCCACTGGTAAGTGACTCCCTTCTTCATCAATTTGGTGAAGCGTAAACTTTTTCCTGCCAAATTGGCGATGAAACGCCGAATATAGGCTAAGTGTCCTTAAATTCCACTCAATTATTTCAAATTTCGAGGATGTGACATACTAATTATTGACTTTTTCTTCTCAGGATCGACTTCGATACCATGATGGCTTATAACAAAGCCGAGAAATTTTCCTGAGGTTACACCAAAAGCACATTTTAAGGGGTTTATCTTCAAATTATGTTGCTGAAGTTTGTGGAATATGAATTCTAAATCATCCAAGTGATTAGAACACTGCCTGGATTTAACCACCAAATCATCCACATAACATTCAACAAATTTCCCTAAATAGGGTTTGAAGATACGATGCATGGCACGTTGATATGTTGCTCCTGCATTCTTCAGGCCAAAGGGCATTACCCGATAGCAAAACACACCCTGAGGGGCTCTGAAGGCTGTAAATTCCTCATCTTTTAGAGCCATTTGGATTTGATTATATCCTGAATATCCATCCATGAAGGAAAGTTCTTCATATCCAGTTGTTGCATCAATTAAGAGTTCTGTTATCGAAACTGGAAAATCATCCTTAGGACAATGCCGATTAAGATCTCTGAAATCAATGCAAACTCTAATTTTTTCGTTCTTATTTTTCACAGGGACAATATTATCCAACCATTTGGGATATTGAAATTCTCTGATGAATTTATATTTGATAATCTTATCCACTTTAGCTTCAATTTTGGAAGCATAAGTTGGGTGTGTTCTTCTTGTGGCTTGCTTAAAACCTCGATGTTCTTCTAGCAAATCCAAATGATGAGTAGCAACATCGGGATCAAGGCCTGGCATCTCTGTAAAGTTACAAGCAAATATATCTCGATTTTTCTTTAAAAATGAAATATAAATTTTATATTCTTCAAGAGTCATGGCCGCACTACGTGAATTTTCTTTTGTACCCAGATTTATTTCTCTGAGTTCATCCACAGTGGTAGAAATACCCTCCTCAAATTCTGGAGGAGCGTCCCTGAGATCTTCCTCTTCTTCTTCAACATGTGTTATTTCTTCAGTTTCTACTTGCATATTAGATGAAGAGGTAGAATTTCCATGATCATAAGAGATGTTAAAATTTGATCATCTTGAAGAAGAAGCTTCCATTTCTGACCCTATTGATGATGAAGGGTCTTTCTTGGGTAATAAAGAGGAGATGATGGATTGAGAATTGACATCATTGTTCACCTCTGACATTGCTATAACTTCTTCTAGACTGGTTGGTGAAGTATAGACTTTCTGGATTTCAGCGGATGAAATGAAGACATCACTATTTGATCTTTCATCATTGCTTGATGAATCACCAATTTCTCTCATGATGTCTGGCTTGATTGTCGTAATTGACATTATGGAAGTTTCCATAAGAGTATTTGGATTTGGGCCTATCTTGTCAATTTGACTGATAGGTAACACATAATCTATACTCACATGTATGAATGGGTTTACTAGAATCTTTTCCAAACCATATGGATCATTAACCTTGGTAACCTCCTTTTTTGTGGATTTCTCATTAACCTTCATGTGATAGAATTCTGCCTCAATGTATTGAGATTCACATGTTTTAAAGGGTGCTTTATGACCATACAATGTCCCAATTTGACCATCGAAACAATATTTGAGGCATTGATGGTATGATGAAGGGATAACCACATGTTGATGTAGCCAAGGTCTTCCAAGAAAAACGTATAAGGTTGTATCATGATCAACAACCATGAAATATGAATTGGATACAAGGTCTCCAAACTGAGTTTTGATTGTAATCTTTCCTAGTGGTTCTTGTTCATTTTTATCATATCCTTGTAAAATCAAAGTAGAAGGAGATAAATTAGATTTTGTGAGGCCCAATCGACGAAGTGTACGAATGGGGATAAGGTTGACTCCTGAACCATTATCAATGAAAGCTCTTCAGATGTCTACACCATTGACCTTGATAGATAAGTACAAAGGTCTAATATTTCCATGCACGATATCATCTTCATCTACATCTGTAAAAGATATCACTACATGGCATTCTGCAGGACCATTCTCAACATGGTAGACTTCAGCCACAGCAATTTCAGTTTTGAATTCCTAAGGACTTGACAAAGCCTCAATGAGTGCCTCCCGAAGATCCTTTGATAAATTCAATGCATCCAGAATTGATAACTTGGCTGGTACTTAGGAAAAATGTTTCAAGACATCAAATTTTTTATCCAAAGGTCTATGTTTCCTAACAGGAACATGTGGTTTCGCAGGTACCTTATAAGTTGATGCTTTGGATGTAGATGCTTCATGTATCAGGGTAGGAGTTGGAAATACTCTTGGCTTTGGAAAATTAGACCGAATAGGTCTATTTACTTGCTGAGAAGAAGAAGGTGGAACCTCTAACCGATCCTCCAGAATAATTGTTCCAGGACTGAATCTGCTATTGGTGGAATAATTTTCTTGTTCTTGTTGAGCCCGTTGAAGGGATCTTCCATGAGATTCTGCTGCATATACTGTTCTATCAGGGGTAGAATTGGAATAGTGGCTTCTGGTATATTGATGTCTTCTTCTGTATCCCAGACCTCTGGAACTCCCTCTAATTCCTCTGTTTGATACAGGGAATCTAGGCTCATCAAGATCGAAATTGTGACAGGCATAAGGATCTGTTAAGTGAATCATATTAACATAACCAAAGATCAAATCTTCATCTGATGAAGACTCTGCCTGATTAGTCAGTTTAGGCTGTGCCGTTTGGTGGGACGGTGCCCATTGCTTTGAAGTAGATATCATAAAATCTACCAGAGCAAAAGACAACTTGGGCTTTGACATGATTTCATCTTCTTCTGATTGTTCCTCTTTCTTTGAATTATGTCGTTTCTTTGATGATTTTCCCTCTGATGGAGAGGGTTTTTCTGTGGCATTCATAGCAAAAGACACAATTGGTTTCTTCAATTGTGTTTGAAAAATGGAATGAGTTTGGTTGATCATTTTTCTGACCATAAAATCATCATATTTATGTGCATTTTTTTTACTTCCTACCACTCTCCTTCTTCCTCTGGATTTGTAGCAGTAACACATGCTACCTGAGTTGAAGAACCTTTCAATTTGACTTATCCCGAGTCCATAATTTTTTGCAGGAGATCTTTGAAGACAAAACACTCCTGAATGGGATGCCCCAACATCTGATTAAATGGGAAATAGTTGGTATGGTCTTCATCTCCTTCTTTATTTTACCTTTTGGGCCTTGGCAATTGACCAAATTATTTTTCCAGAGATGAAATGAAGTAACCAGGAACTTGTTCATTTCATAAAGAGTAAATTTTTCTCTTCATATCTTCAAATTGTTTTCGTCTTTAATCTCTTTGATCATATTGATGAAATGGACTCTATTTTTGATGCTTAGGAGGTGGATCCCTTCAATAAGATGAAGGTTTTGAAGTAGAAGCAGGTACATGTGCTTGTTTAAGCATAACTGTAGTAGTCTCTTCTTTACCCATTATCCTTCCTGGAGCTGATGGAATTACATGAGTTTTATCCTTAGTCTTCACAAGAGAGTCTTCAATCTACTGAGAAATCTAAGTAAGGTCTCGAAACCCTCCTGTGTATTTCACAGGGATCAATGGTGTGCGTAATTCATCACCTAACTTTTCCACACAGATTGGAAAAAATTCCTCTTGAGGGAGTGTTAAGATTATGGAATATGTTAATCCCTTCTAGCGAGCAATGAAATCTGAAACCCTTTCACTCTCCCTTTTCTTACAATTTGTAAGATCAAAAATTGTTGTCTTTGGAAACTTTGAGATGAATTGAAGAAGGAATATTTGGCAGAGATCCTCCCACCCTATAATTGACGGGGATTGCAATCTTGTATACCAGACAAAGGCAGGCCCGTGTAATGACTGTAAAAAACACCTGAGCTTAACTACTTCCTATTGTTGAGGAGTTCCAATCATAGGATCACAATGAGAAATAAAATGTTTTAAGTGTTTTTATGGGTCTCCCAAACCATTAAAGATTGGGAATGTGGTACTTGAAAAATTTGATGGGGGGGGGGGGGAATTGCATCAACCCATTCAGGGTAAGCTCTCTTTTCTGGTTGAATTTGAGCACGTTTTCCCTCCATAGCTTCCAATCGAGCTGTTCATGACTCAATAGTAGTTATTAACTTTTGATAAACATCCAGTTGATCTTGGACCTGAGTGGGTGCAATAACTAGATCTTGGACAGATGTGGTGGTTGGTACTGCAACTGATGATAACACCACCGGTTGTTGTTGCACTTGACCAATAGGATTAGACCTATGAGGGTGTACTGATAAAGGAGGATATTCTTGATCCATCTTAGTAGCCACAAAAAATTCCCTTGGCTGACTGACTCCAGCACGCTTAGGAGGAAGACTACCTTGAAGTAGTTTTGCATTCAACCTCCTCAATTCCTTCATTTCTTCCTCTTGTTGTGCGAATCTTTGCTCTAGTGAGAGTAATTTTCTTTCTCTAGAGGAAGGGTATGTAACTAGATCTTTCCTTTCCCCTTGTTAGATGCCTTTAGAAGAGGGGGAAGTTGATTATTTGAAGGAATACCTAGATTCTGGGTAATCCTTTGATTTCGTGTATGCACACCTTCTCCATTTGTGTCTGTACGTACAAATTCATGAGTAGGAACTTCTTCATCTGATCCCTATGAATGGGCCTCATCTGGGGGATCAGCAACAATGGAACTGATGACATTAATTGATGCATAACGCATTTCATTTCTTCTATCATAATTTTTGCGATATTTTCTTTTTCCATGTACTTGATGAGACATTGCCTTTTGATGATTTGATCCCTCAGGAACTTCTTAACGAACTGTTATTTAAAGGGAATCTCCTGATAATTTGGCTCTTCGTTCCTCTTGTGGATTCTTCCCTAATCAATAGAAGACTTACTTTTTATGAGGAAGAGATTGAGGATTTGAAAAAGTCCCTAGTCCGGTGGACTGGGGTTGTTCCTGTTGTTTCTTCTCACCTCCTCGAATCATATTTGTTGATTCTGAGGGTTGGGTTAAAAGAGTCCCTAATTTGGAAAGATGCGGTGGCTATTGAGCTACTATATCTGAGATATTCTTAAAATCTCTCCTGCTCTTGTGGACTTTAGTCCGGAAATTAGCTGGATGCATCAACCTGCATCCACTCAAATCACCTGGCTCAAATGAACGCTGGATGATTTCTGACACTTTTTTCACTTGATGATGTGCATGCTCTAAATGAGAAGCATGTTTGATATTCTCATTTTCCTGATTCAAGAGTAATTCAACAACTTGTTCTCTATATGCTTGATTTTGAGAAGAACTCGTTGAGGCATGTTCCTGAGCAAGCCTTTGATTACAAACAAAGACAATTGGTTGTGGCTGGCCATGGGCAATAACATTGCATGAGACCATTTTCGGTGGGCTTTTTTGGTTGGAGAGTACAGTGAAATGTAGTTCTCCATGAACACCCCATCCATTGATATGAATACCATATGGGGAATTGGAAATTAATTGGCGTAATCT
This sequence comes from Viscum album, assembly GCA_963277665.1. Lineage (NCBI taxonomy): Eukaryota > Viridiplantae > Streptophyta > Magnoliopsida > Santalales > Viscaceae > Viscum > Viscum album. Next base: position 280,818,540 of record OY728153.1, on the reverse strand, counting down.
TCTTAGTGTGCCAAGGCATGAACGCTGAAGGGATCTCTACTGCTTTTCAGCCTTCAGATATCGAGAAACTGAGAGATATTCCAAATCAATTTGGCATTGTAACCCTTCTATTATCTTGACATGATTTTCATATTCATCATAAGATAATATTTTCTTTTTCAATTGACAAAGAGTATTCCACATGTTGAGACGAATATCTTAAATACAATCTTCCGTCAACATCTCTAGAATGTCATACTGAGAGTCAGCCATGGGCCAAAACATGACTGGCACTTCACCTTTTTCCAGTTGTTTTTTCATATTCATCACTTCCTCTTTATCATGCAATGAAGATTCTTCTACTTGATTAGACCAGAGTTGGCTCTTCCTTGTTGCTTCATCAGATTCAACAAGATCGGTAGAGAATTCACTTATCAAACTAGAAGATGAATGACCTAGCGGTGGTTCGGAGAATGACCTACACCCCAGTCTATCTTCTGATTGAGAAATTATTTCACCTACTAGCGGTAAAGCATCAAACATGACTGGCTCCACATTTGCAAGTGCCTCAAGATAAGAGGGATTTCTCATCACTACATTTTCCATTGGAGCATTTTCTAGGAAATGTAGATTGATATTGTGGAGAGGACTTTTGCAGCTAAATTCATCATCATGGGGAGGACCACCATGGTGGGTTATAGAAAAAGATGAAACATTTTTCTCCTTGATCTTCTGGCCACACGGAGGTTTCTTGTGGCTCTCATCTGAAGATGAAACTTCGAGATCGACCGAACTGTCATGAAGTAAGACTTCATGAGGAAGTGTCTGATTAAGACCTTCAGAATTATTGTTCCCACTATTGGGAAATGAGAGAGAAGAATCTTGAGTTGCAACAGATAATTTTCTGAGTGCATCAAGAACTCCAGCATCAAGTAAGGCCTTATTATAGATTGGCCCTTGATTTATTGATTGTGCTGGACGGGTCTTCTTCTTAGACACCTTCTTACTCACTTTAGGAACCATGTGTTGAGAAAAGTGGTTATTATGGATAGGTGTATGTGCCTGCTCAGGAAAAATAGTTAGGTTAGGCTGATTATCTCCACTCAAATCAAGTGTATGTGCCTGATCTGATTGTCCGTATCACATGGGGGAGTATTACCTAAAACCCTCTTGGACTGGAACAGTGGGGTGTATCTGTTCTGGAGTGAACTGTTGATGTGTCACTCCACTGGTAGGAATAGATTTTCATTTCTTTCCCTGTGATTCTGTTGAAGCTGTTATAATATTCTGACAGGCATCCAGAATATGAGCATGGATTTTCTTCTACTCTTTCACCATTGAAAGAATATACTTGGTGACTTCAGCTGCCGGAATGGGGATATATGTCCATTTTATGCTTGGAGTAGGAGTGTGTTCCTACTCCTATCCTCCTTTTCCTTTTATTGAATCCTGACAGTACTCAAGTGTGGGGGCAGAGAGTTGAGTATGCCTCCTGTTTGTCATTGGGGATTTCCAGTTGACTTCTCCGGGTGCTACCAAATGAGACTGTTGGTAGGCTTGATCAATACTAGAAGGTGTATGTGCATGTTGATTTCACTCCACCAAACATGGTTGATGAACTTCCTTCAATACTGGAAGACGAGGTTGCTGGTAGGATTGATGAGTGTAAGCAGGTGTATGTGTCTGTTTACCAGTTTTCAACACCTTGGGTTGGCGGGCTTCATCATATGTAGTCAGACGATCTTGCTGACTAGTTGATGATTTATAAACAGTTGTATGTTTCTATCTATAGTAATCTGTCGGAATTGCCTGGCGGGAATGGCGTGTTTCTTCCAGACGAGTCTGCTGGACAGCGGAATTGAAACGGACAGGTGTGTGTGCCCGCTCGTTTCTTTCCACAAAGTTAGGTTGGTGGACTTCTCCAGAAATGGAAGAGATAAGAACCTGCTCACTGTTGACCGGTCATCGCCTCTGGTGGTTCTTCTTGCCTGCTCGAGTTCAAGGAACCTGATCTGAACACCTGGAGACAACACCCTCATCATGTTGAGGGTGCACTGTCACACGAGTCTGGCGGTGATTGTTGGTGGGATCCCTCAGTAAGGACTCATGTTTACTTGAATTAAGGCCTTGATTGACCTTCTCATTCACCTCCTCATATTATGGTAGGGACTGGTGATTGCGTTCTGGGGATAACGACCTGAAATGGTTGGAGACGGTGGTTTCCACCACCTGCTTCTTGATCGCTGGTTGTCACTGTCCAGACGACCAGGGTGAATTATTGACTTAGAGGGCTTGTCGAGAGGCCTCCAGATTCGTAATAGTATTGTTTTGATGGTATTCCTTAACCAGTGCATTTGATACCCAGCGTTGAAGATGCTGAGTAGGTGATGTCGTCCTCAGAGCGGACGATGATCCAACAGGAGTAGCAACAGAGGTATTCACAAGTGTGAACTTTAGGGAATCCATTTTTGTATCGCAGAAGATCTTGGAAAAGAGTGCCTATTTGATATAACAGACATAATCAAGATAATTTCGGCCACTATATATTTTTAATGAGCATATATGTTATTTATTGTTTTGTTGGCCCTCTCATTGAGTTTAAATAGGGGCCTAACAAATAAGTAAAACATCATTTTAACTTGGTTAAGGATTCACGTCGGGTTCACCATTTTTTGTTTCCTCTGGAATTGGGGATGACCTTGTTTGTTTAAGGTTCAAAAATTCCAATCGGTTTCTAATGGGTTTATTCGTAGAACCAGAAACATCCAATGATTTTATATTCATTTGGACCTACTTTCCAAAGGTAGGTGCTCGTTAGTTGTTAACTGATGAGGCTTAATAATTTTCATTGGTCGAGAGGATGGGAGGTCGGATTCATCACACCTTTTTTAGGGGAATTATAGTCTACTCTAGGACTCTCTTTATAGATTTAAGTATGTTCGTGAATCGTTATTACATTACCAAGTATAAAAATGATCTTTCCTTTAAATTTAACAATCAATGATTAATATGTATGAGATTTAGAGAATATTTTATATGTATTCGAGGTTCTTTAATGATAGATCATTATCTTTATTCGTTAGAGATTCTTGTTCAATGGTATCCTTCAACACATTATATAGAAATCTCTTGGTCATTATGATAACCATACTGGTTTTAAAGCCACTTAGCGGGGCACTTGAAGTTTATTTTCATTCAGAAGGACATAGATTATTTCAGATTTGGGATCGTACCCGCAGATGGGATAACTATGTATCCTTATTTTAGAAAAGGAATTAGAACCCACATAGTTCTAGTAATGAATTATGAGGTTTATGCATGATTTATGACTCAAAGAAAGATGTCACAATTACTTTTACACTCTGATCTCATGTGAGTCATGCTCGGTGTGAGAAACAAGAGGTATTGGTAAAACCAGACAATTGTGCCATGAAAGATGCAATCATAAGAAATAATGTGGGGATTATGTATGTATGACTTCCTAAATAGATGAGAATTGGTATTTACTTCAGAGAAGAAACCTAGGAACAAGGTCCATAAAAGTATATGTGCTTTATGGAGATTTGGATACTCTAACTTGGGGCTTACTCCAGAGGAAGATGCCCAAATTAGGAGGGGAATTGGGGATTTACTCCTAAGGAGGATGCCCAAATCAAAAGAAATTAAGACTGGTTAAGATAAATTATGACCGGGGCTTATTCCTGAGAAGGAGGCCCAGATTAAAGATCCTCTCATCTTAAAGGATGAGGTTGAATGAATGAAATCTCTCACTTTAGTGATATAAATATATATAAATCGCTATGTTTTAAGAGATGTTCCACGGAATTCCTTTCAGATAAGGAATCCAATCAATGAAACATGCCCTAAATTTCTTTGAAGAGTGTCTTGAAGACTAAATCTTGAATAGGAGAGGTGAATAGGCAGGAGGGGCACCCAAAAAGATAGAGGCACGCAAGTCCTGCATGGGCGCGTAAGTCTTGGTCGCACAAGTATACCTGCGCGACTCATGGGTACTTGCGCGACAGTCAAGCCATGGGGTAATACTTGGTTGAGTCTTGGTTCAAGCCCTTAGTATTATTCCTAAATACTTTTAAATGAGTGGCGCACATGTTTTATTGAAGGGATCAGGTGGCGCGCAAGTGTCTTTTATTACCTTAAGGGTTAGACACTTAGGCTCGCAGGTGTTGGTGAATTTCAACACTTAGGCCTTGTTCCCTCTCTTTAGATCTTTCGTTCTAGGTAAGAAATTACCTTATAATTGTTCATAAGGCTTTGAGAAGAGACTAGGTCACTGAGATCTCAAATATGAGTTTCTTGATTTTTCCCTCACCGAATGGGAGGGCCGCAAGGGGTATTTATAGGCCTTTGAAGACCTTGGGAGAAAATAACTTAGGGCGTGCAAGTCACCTACACGACCTATATGAGGCTCGCAAGTATACTTGTGTGTCCATGATGGAACTTGCACAACCCAAGTGAAAACAAATCTTTGTTCATGCCTTTGTCAATTTTTTATGTTTCTTCAAAGGATGAATCACTTTGTGTTAAGGTATTTCCCTTTTCATTCGTTTAGACTCTATGACGGAAAGGAGCATCAACAATGTGTTACTTGTTGATCATTCCTTAGTGAGGTTGGTTTTGGTTAGTATACCTATTTAGGTGTTGTTTGGATCTATTGTTTTCTCACGGGATGATTAGTTTTCTTCTTTCACATGTGCATGAGAGACTTTGGTTTTCCTATTGAGTATACTTGTATGATCACCCTACGTATATAAACTATTTCTAGGTTTCCAATAGGATTTTGTGGACCGTGTTGGATATTACTATCTCATGTTCTTGACATTTGTTGCATCACTACTTAACTTTACTTTTGGGTATTTACTTTGGAGACATTTTTATTGGACCAGTTCTATTTTACACATGCATGTGGGATGGTTTTGGTTTTATTTACATTATAACTTGGATTTTCTTTTTGGATGATCCATCATATCTCTTGATCCTATTTCTTAAAAATGGTAATGCCTCTCATATTGTGATATTTTTACACCCTTGGTGCTAGTCACCAACACAGGCCCTACTGAAGGTGAGACTCAAGGGCCATTGTCTCCCATTCTTCATTTCCAACCCAGGAGGGGTATCTTTGGAGGGAGGAAGTCATGACATGAAATTCTATCAAGGTGTGTCCTATCTTAAAATATTAGGTTTTGGAGTCCTTATATAGGAAAGTGCAGTTGGCCACCCAATAAACTATCTAAGTAATTGTGTTCCTTTAAACATGGTATAAGGTGTGGGGGATTGGGGAATAAGGTGTGTGATACAGCCCATGGAACTGAGCATGTGATGCAGCATTCATAACAAGGAGTGAGTCAAGGATGGCTAGTTATTATTCATACCTATGAAAGTTTTTCAATTATTCTGTAGGTTTTCTAAAGTTCCCCTTTAATAAAATTTTAGAACTAACAGAGAAACCATTATAGTCCACTTTAACTTGAAGGTTAAATTCAAAATTTAAATTCTAAGTGTTTCAACTTTCAAAATTGAATACATGAAGATTCCTTGAAATTACTTTTTTTCTTAGGTATATTTTCTTTTTTCTTCCTCTAATACACTCTCAAAAATTATGAAACACGTCACTTAAAACATGAAAAACTAACTTTCATTATAAATTTTAATTTTAAATTAAAAATAAAAAAAATAAATTATGCTCCAAACATGTTCTCCTTCATTATAATCATTTATATCAAAAGAAAATTCTTATTCACTCATGATATGTTTTAGGGACTTAAGGAATCAAGTTATAGTAGCACATGAGTTATCCATAAATCCACATCAGTAATAACACTTGAATATATATTTTTATGACAATTTTGATGGTCATTACTAGGGATCCCAAACCCAGAGACCAGAGCTGGGATAGCCAAAAGGCCTTAGGTGAATTCCCTAATCACTAGAGGATGGAACTAGTGAATAGTGAAAAAATAATCATTTTTGAATGATTTTCCCTCAAATAAACAACCAAGTACATGATACATAAATACATAAATCCATTTAAAATCAAAAAACAATTTTAAAATAACATTTAAGGTAAACCAAAAACCAAACAAAGTGAAGAAAAAATAGAAAAAGGGAACAATCCTTTCAAGACATAATAACCTAGTAGATAATGCCCATCCAATTTGAATGGTCCATCTTTTCCTCCAATTTATAGTTAAACACTACCACACTCGCCATGAACTCAGATTCTAGGATTCTTCTCCTAGGAAAATTAAATCCATTACCTTTCCTACATCATGAGATAATATATATACAAGAATAATGAGATATGCAGGTGTGGTTAGTATTAATACTTAGTAGAATTTCCCCAAGTCACTCTCATGTATTCCCATGAAAAACCTATACCCAACCATGTAACCAATGTCTTTGAAAATGGGTTAACACATTTTTAAACAAAATATTTTTTCACAATTCTAGGTAATCAATACAAATGTTGAAAATATTATAACCAATTATTTTACCAAATAAGGTAAATCTTCTGGGATCCACCTTAATATTCATCCAATAAGTAACCATTATAACCAAATGTTATATGATTAACAAAAAATAACACAACATAAATTATTTTCCATGATCACAACATACACCCTCTATAGATCATCACTCAGCCCAGTGGTTCCCAAATTCCATGTCCCATACAATCCACATTAAAAATAATCATTTAACTTCCCTTATATACCAAATACATAACCCTTTCATTTTTAATCAATAGTTATTAGTTATTTCACACACTCAATTCATTTATTTAACCAAAACCTTTTTACATTTCAAAAATAGGTTTTCTAAATAACCCATTAAAATCAACACTTAAATCTAACCAATTTATATAACTTAAAATCCATTTAATAAAAAAAAATTAAACCCTAAATATGTTTTATAAATTCATGATTCATTTTCAAACAAGTCCTATTGGTTAATTTATATCCCCACACCATGGTTTTTTCATTCAATAAAAAAATCAATTATCAAATAACCTTTAACTAAATTGTTTGATAATCACCCACATAGGAAAAATACCTAAAAGAAGAAAAATCATATAAAATGAATCATAATACCATAAGGAATGAATAGTATAAAAATACCATGGAAAATTATCATGTAATTATCATGAAATCCAAAATATAATGTTAGTAATAATAACCTGGCCCTCCATACACTAGAGAAAAAAACATGAAATCATTACTCTTCTATTCATGATTAATCTTATAAATCTAATAAACCAGATTTAATATAAAAGGATATATATATATATATGTAATATAAAATTATATAAGTGATATATCAATGAATATATGAGATCATCGGGATCAAACCTCTGATCTGTTGTTGATTTGATCAATCCTAGAGAGAGGTACATTGTTTAATGATGGTGGGTCACTAATTTCCCTCTAAAGAAAATCTATAACTATAACAAGTTTATTTAAGGTGTTTATTGAGGATTACAGTAGGATTATTATGTTTTAAAAAGTGAAATAATGTAATTCAAACTTGATTGAATGGTCAGGCCACACGATCATCTAGAACCATGAACCGGGTGTGCAAGTTCCTTTACTCAGAAAATTAGAGTTTCAAGGTCTCATGCCATGTCACAATGGACCATTAACTAACCATTATATCACATATACCTCACCTAGATAACCTATATTTACAAATATACAATAACTATGGCTATTGATCTTGACTATTCAATGTTCACTACACCTTTACTAACTCAAAATCAGTGCCAAAAATAACCAAAACTCAAACAGGGACTTTCCTACCAAAATCAGGACATCACAATTATGCCTAACATAGGACTTTATCCCAAAAAAATTCTAATATTTTACCTCCTAAAAAATATAACCATTTATTACACACCTAATCCCCTCTCTCCCCCCTATGTCTCCTTTTGTATCAAACCATGTTGTTTCATAAACCTCACCATTGGAATACTTCTTCCTTTATAGATCTTATCCTGCCTATCATGATTCCTCATAAAACTTTCCATAAAGGTCATTTATAACTTAAAATACACCACATCATTAGAGATAATTTTTTTTAAAAAGTTTGGGGTCGAAGCCTCATTTTATTATTAAAGAAAATCAAATACCTCTTTTAACTAGGTAGAGGGGGACCCATTACATAGCCTGAAGTCCCAGTGGGGTTGTAGCCCATTACATAGCCCGTAAGCCCAATTTTTTGGCCCAATTTCCATTCTTTGAATAGTAACCCGGCTGCTATAGTACCATACAGTATCGTCGCTACTATAGTTCCATGCCTCCGCTACAGTACCCACCGATCTATAGTACCACTGATACTACAGTACTGCTACAGTACCTGCACCCAATGGGTTTTGAACCCCATTTTTCATGTAGGATTACGGGGTGATTACCACTAATCCAAACCCCAACTACACATCATTAGAGATAATATGATTTGGGTTTGGTTTTTAATTTCTCATCTAAGAGGCATGGAACACATTGTAAATCATATAAAACTTTAGTGGAAACTCCAACAAATAATCCAAATATATGATTCACTCAATAATCTAAAATAGACCCACATATCAAGTTTTGGAATTACCTTTCTTCCAAAGTATTATGTATCTCATTCATGGTGACACTCAAAAAAATAATAAATATCCAATCACAAACACAAGTTCATAGACAATGATCAACATAAGACTTCTATCAAGTTTGAGGTATCACTAATCACCTTTGGATTAGGTGAAATCAAACTATCATATCTTGCACCATGTAAGGTCCCAAAAGAGATCTCACTACTAGTTTACCCAATAGGTTTCTAATCAGGATATACACCCATACAAAACTTTGAATGAATCAATCTAAGTTGAAACTTGAAAACTATTATTGTTTAAGAACTCTATAAAAACTATATGATTTTCCCATAATATCCCAAAATACATAAAAAAAGTTCAAAGCATTTCCTACAAAGTTTATATGTTTTGTTATATCTACATGTTCGTATAAGGGTGATGCAATCTAATCATATTCAACTAAGTAACTATCAATTTTTATAACCATATCCAAAATCTTGAAGTAAATTGACTATCTCTATCTAGAATTATAGATAAAAGAACTCCATAAATCCTAACCACCTCATCCATATACAGATTACCCATGTCCTCAACTGGGAACATCTCTTGAATAGGTAAAAAGTAGTCCAACTTCATGATTAAATCTATAATCACTCATGTCACATCATACTTATTTGGTTATTTCAGGAAACTAATCATGAAATTCATAATAATTTCTTCATGTTTCCATGTTGGAACATATAAAGGTTGAAAAATCCCCACAAGTAAAAATGTTCTACCATTATTTGATGAAAGATCAAGAATTGAGATACATGTTTGGGTATATATCTCTTTATCCATACCCACCAGTCTTGTCATCTAATTTATTCACCACTACATGATTAACTACCCAACTAGATTCATGGAATGAAACTATAATATCCATCCATAGAATCAAAGGAAATTCAACCCCTTCCTAAATTTAAAGTGTAAAATTATCTATTGGAAACCACCCTCCAGTGGTCTCCATGTCATTTAAGGTGTCACTAATCTATTAAAATTCAGTATCAGGTATTTTTCCCTTTTTTACTTGATCCAAAACTACATAAGTTATGTCAATCTTATGTAGTTTCATGTGTATTCTCTCTTCATAAGATTCTATATTCAAACTTTCCATTAATACAATTAGCTACCACCTTTTCTCAAATTACTTTACCACTTGAGCTTTCCAACTCAACGACTCTTTCATAATATTAACTTTTCCTAGGGTATAGTGTAAAACAAAATTGAAATTATGAAGATAATCTATCCCTATCCACCTCCATAATTTCAAATATCATTAAGATATGGTGTAACTTAAACTCTTATAATCTAAATACATCATGAATATCTTGAAAAATATGTAATTCATACACCTCATATAGGCATGGACAACCCACACTTGCTTCATATCATGAATGGGAATGTTATTCTCATGTTTTAATAATTTTAGAAATACATTGGTAACCATGTTATCCCCTTGTATGAAAATACACACCAGTCTAGTTTTGGATAGATCATAATACATAAATAACCCCTCACTGAACTTTGGAAAGGTCAACACAAGCATATATGTCATCTTCTTATTTAACTCATCAAAAGATCCTTGGCACTTATTATGGAATTAAAACTTCATATATTTCTAAGTAAACACTATCATTAAATATGTTATCTTTAAAATTTCTTGATTTAAGAATCAGTATTATCCTACAAATTCATGAACTCTAAATATTAAGATTATTCTTGAGTGACTCCAAAAACATCACCATATATAATTTCTTTGATTCCACCGAGACACCCTTATTATAAGTCACATTCCCTAATAACATCACTTTATATATCCAAAATTCACATTTGGATATCATCGCATATAATATATTATCTTAAAATATCTCTAGTATAGTGTTTAAATTCTTCCCATGATCCTCCTCTAATATAGAATAAATAAGAATGTAATACATAAACACCATGATGGAAAAGTCAATTTATTTAATAAATAAATAATTTTTAAAGGATATAATAAATATAAGAGAATTAGTGACCCCAAAAAGAATCACCCAGAGCTTATAATTATTTTACCTACTCCTAAATGTTGTATTTATAATGTTTTTCTCCTTTACCATGAACTGGGGACATCTTGATAAAAAAATACTTCATTGAAAACTACTTAACTGCATTTAACTAATTGAATAAATCATTAATTTGGGGTATATATTATTTATTGATCACCATCGCCTGATTTAAATCATGTTAGTCAATACAAAACCTCAATCAATCATCAAAATTCTTGTAAAATAGAAATGGTGATGCCCAAGTTGAAATGATTGGATGAATAAATTGATTCCCCTCTATATCCTCCTACTGAATTTTATTCCCTGTTATCACTATAGGTTCTATGCGATATGAAGGTAAAAATATTTAACTCATCCCTATCAATAAATAAATAGAGAACTCAACATCTCTCTCTAGTAAAATTCTAGAGAAGTATTCCAGAAACGCATCCAAGAAATATTTCACCACTTCCAAAAATTGAAATAAATCCCTAATATCTAACAATATAAGAACTAGACCTTCCTTATAATATATTTAATCCCTAAAATATTTAATGATTAGTAATATTAGACTATAATGAGTATCCCACGCCCCTTTAAAATCAAAAATATTCCAATTAGATGAATTAAAGGTAACCTTTCACTCAAAGAAGTCAATATGGGCCTTAAACTTCACTATATGATCCATTACAATTATGAAATAAAATATATCAATCTAGAAAAAAATAATTCCCATAAAATTTTCACTTCACTAATCAAAATGTAATAAGTAAGACACCTAAATCCCTACTCTTTCACTTTCTAAAGAGGCATCTTATTCTTTAAACAATAAGACAATAACTCTACATGAAAATTACACTGATAAAATACTCATGTAGATATAAAAAAATGATATGTACAAGTATTAAATATAATAGAGTCCATAGTATATGAGATAACATGAGTAAATATCACTATCTAGGCCCTTCCTCAAAGTCCTAAAATACAATATATATTGAAAATAGTTATCCTTAACCCTTTTAAACTTGATCCTAATGGGGATTACCACCAATTCTCAAATGTGATTCAACTCCAACCAACTTAGATTTCTCTAAATACATCTTTAATCCCTATATTTGGTTTTAAATCCTAACTCTATCACCTTAAGAGAGAAAATTTTAGAGCTACATTAGATTCCAATGATTTATGCATCGATAAAATATCCTAGGCTTATTAGGATAGTCCCACATCAGGTTTTCTATGATATCACATTAGTAACACCCAATATACATCTTCTCTTAAGAATAACCTAATCTCTTTAATTTCTTATGGTTGCCTTATTTTTAAGAGTTATCCTGAATTTTGGTTTTACATGTAACAAAATTATTTCCTCCCTCAGGAGAAGGAATAAAAACACTCACAAACTTCACATCTATCAAGTATGTCTTGAAAATAACTGCCTTGTTGACCACTACCATAAAGGTGGGTAAATATAAAAATATCACCATTAACTAGATCTTAGGTTTAAGAGATATCTCAATACTTTGTTCCTTGAGACCTTCATTAATTATCAATTTCAGTACAAAACATACCAACTTCATAAAGTGAGCAGCATAATCCAACACCATCATGTTCCTCCAATCTATCTCTGCCAGATATTTTCTTAGATTCAATGTGTCTGGATAAAACTACTAAAAACATATTCTCAAATCCAACCCATTATATAAATTTTCTTTTATATCCATCTCCCATCACATATGATTTGTTATCTAGTCAATCCTTAACTTCCTACACCACCACCTCTAAAAATATATGGATTCTACTTCTAGAACTCTAAGTCATGATCCACTTATTTAGTTTGAAATTTATCTCCCTTACAAGAACATATATTTCATGAACCAAAATGTTCATGATCTCAAGAAAACTCACCGTGTTACTATCCCCATTCTTGTTCACATTCTCTCCTACTATATTAATATCATATTCTTCATGAACAATATATATATGTGGATGAATCTCTATAACACAATAATCCAAAAAAATCACAAGAGGCGCTAGGATGATATTACCTCTACTAAAAATATAAAATTCAAAACATAGGGTCTGAATTATATATCTAAGTGACACTATTCACCCAATAGTTATTCCTTCATAGTTATATTTTTTATCAAAAGTAACAAATTATTTCAACAAAATTATTTTAAAATAAAAAATAATTTTAAATCGCTTTTCAAATCACCTTTAAAACAAATTTTAGGGACAAAAATAATTTTCAAAATTATGATGCACATATATATAATATTGATGCATACCTATCATGAAACATTGATTCACCACACATCTCAACCCACTATGGTTGCAAACACCTATAGTGAAAAATAGGACAAAATCCTACAAGGAATCCTTCTAATCACTTTTCATAACCAAACTCCCTAGTAACTCAAGTATTAACATAAAGGGGATATTTATACCTTTTTATGAGTAAATCTTAAGTTTCAACCATCTTATTATCCATGCCTAAAAACTTCCTAAGACTCAACCTTTAAAAATATGCTCTAATACCATTTTTTGATAATACAGGCCTACAATATGAAACCCCGAGACCCAATCCAAGATCACTGAAAGGCCTCAAGCATGTTCCTCAATTTCTAGAGGATGGAAACTAGAGTTTATTGATAAAAATAATCATTATTGGATGAGTTTTATAAAAATAAAAAACCAAATACATGATACATTAATGAATAATTCTATTTAAAATCCAAAAAAAATAAAATACCATCTAAATTAAATCAAAAAAATGAGATAAACATATACAGATAATAGATACAGTTCCATCAATACATGAAAATATAGTAGATCAAATCTATTAAATATGAAATTTCCAACTTCTCCCCTAACATACATCTAAACACCACCACATTCACCATGAAATCAGCTCCTAAGATCCATAACCTAATAACATTAGAGTTTTTAGCTTACTTGTATTAGGAAATAAGACACCCACACACACAACTAGATGTGAGGGTAGGGTGAGTAAAAATACCTAGTAGGATTTCTCAAATTCACTCTAATGAAATACCATGTAAGGTTAATTCCTAACCATGTAACAAATTCCATTTAAAAATATTATCAATTTATAACAATATTAGATACTCAATTTTGTAGATGAAAATCACATAACCAATTATTTTCCCAACCAAGGTAATCTTTCTCAATTCCACACAAATATATAGACAATAAGTATTCAAAGGACATATGAGTGATAAAAAAATCAAAAAATATAAATTTCATTCCTTAATCATAACATTAACCAACTGTGGATTGTCACCCAACCATGTGGTTCACAAATTTTATAGTCTTTCCTTTCCACATTTCACATAATCATTTAACTTATCATCCATCCCAAATACCCATACTTTTCATGCATACTTCATTATTTTTATCAATTCTCATACTCAACATATTCATTTAACCAAAACAATTTTTCTTGTTGAAAACACTTTAAAAAACTAACCTATTAAAATCTAATCTTAAATATAAAAAATTAAGAAACTAAAAAATAAGTTTCACAAAATACCTTAAAACCCCCCAAAATCACGGTTTAAATTCACATGTAATTCTTAATCAAATCCAACATTTTAATTCAAAGCCTCAAACCCAAAGTTATTCCATTTTATAAAATTAATAATTATAAAATTAATTTAAATGAAATTATTTGATAGTCATACACATAGGAAAATAGACTAAAATAACATTAATCGCGTAACTAGGAATCGTACTATTATATAGAGTAAATAAGATCCACCTACCTTTGACAATAATTAATAAAAGATCCTAGAATACTAACCGAGTCCTACAAACCCTTGAAATAAGAAGACTGGATCTTGATATTTCTATTCATGATTTAAATCCTTAATTTAATTACCTTGATATGATCCAAAGAGATGTATATGTCCAAAGAAGAAGAAATATATAAGGATAGAAGAGGTAGATTGAATAATATATTGGATCACTAAGATAAAAACTTATATTTAATGAATATTTGATTAATGCCAAATATAGAAACGTATTTTAAAAATGGAGATCCTTAATTTTTCTTTATAGGGGCCTAAGAACCATACCAAGTCATGTTAGGGTGTCTTTTGAGGGTTATGGGAGGCTTGTCAAGTTTTTAAATGAGAAATTTCACAATGAAAACATGATTTCATATTCGGGATACATAGTTTTTTAAGTCCTTGTGTTAGTTGTGCCACTTCCTCTACTGTAATTACTCGAACTTTTAAATATGGAATTTTTCTTTTGAGTAATCATCTGTTTTATATTTGAGAATATAGTATAGTATGAAACACATACACCCCAGAATAAAAAACCAAAAAAACTTTAGTTTATTAATTAAAATCATTAAAAATACCCAATATAATTGATAATATTACAATGAAATAATAAATTAAAAAAATAATAACTATAATATGAGAATTTAGATCATTTTGATCTCAAAAAATTATCACACCCATGAACAACACTGTAAAAAATATAACATTAGTAATGAAATTGACATTAAAAAAATAGAATATAGAACCTTGAGAGGAATTTAATTGAATGATTAATAAAGGTATTTTGATTTAATTATAGTAATTATAAAACCAATAAGACTATTGTAATGAAAAAATATCCATTAAGAATAGTAATCTAATCGTTAAGAAAAAAACTAGACTATTAGAATAGTAATTTATTCATTAGAATATAAAAAATATATAATAATTTTATAATTAAATGTAAATAATATTTACCATAAACAAATTATGTTAATATAAATATTATAATTCCAAAAAATTTGTATTAAAATTAGAAACTTAATGAAATTATAAGTGTATTTTTTGATAGTGTATTTTTTGATAAAGTGTATTTTAAAATGTTTTATAAAAAACAAAAAAAAATTGTGTTAATAATTAAAATTAACAATGATAGAAAATTACTTTTATAAAATGAATTTCATTTTTGTAATCAGAGCATTAAAATTTTCTAAAGGAAATTTTTTATAATTTTTTGAAAAAGTTTAAATTTTATGTGAATAGTAAAAACACAGTTTCTATATAAATGCTATGTTTTAATTACATCATTAAAGATGTAATAATGTCCTAATTAATTTTAGAAATTTTTAATTGAACAAAAACATACTCAATAAGATAAAAATAATAATTTAAAAACGATATATTTAAATTCCAAACCTAAAAAGTAATTTCTAAAGCCTAAAAATATAAAGTATTCAATTTAAAAAAAAATTCTTATTTATTATTTCCTTTTTTAAAACTAATAAATTCATTATATAAAGGGTTTAAAAGTTCAAAAATCATATATTTTTAATCAAATATGATTAATAATGTAAGAAAATGCCATTATTGAAAGTTATGCCCTGGAAATAAATAATTATTCGATATTGTATCCCTAAAATACCCCCAAGTATAAATACCCCAATAGATTTCCCTAGAAAATCACTTCCTATATAATTCTAAAAGCCCAAGATTTGTCCAGTTCCCCTCTATTAATTCCCCTAGTATATTTTGGTATGTTCTAGAACCGTATGATCCTCTATTTTCATTTTTATTTCTCTTTTTTCTTTATAATCTCCCAATCTATTGACTTTTTCTACCTTTATAAACTAATTAATATAAAATATTAATGTTATTATGATATTTGTTTCAATATATTAATCCACTTATAGTATATATACACTCTCTCCCCCTATTTTTACACATCCTGTCAGTGGTTAGTTTCATTTACCAATGAGTACGTTGTCAATCATTTACTTGTCACTACATATATGGATTGTTTTCATAAATTATTTATATTATATAAATATAAAATTATAAATATTTTTAAGATTCTGTAATTAATTTTAATAATGTATAATTGTTATCAAATCATAATCATTAAATCAAAACAAAACAAGATAATTTAAATGAAAACATGTCTTCATGCCATTATTTCTCAAAATAAATATTAATAAATAAATTCCACTAATTATAATTGATTAATAATAAAAAAAAATAAAAAAATATACTTACATATTAGTGTTTTATTAAAAATAATTTTATTATATAAGAGGTGTGTAAATGATGAAACAAAATAGGACCCAAGGTAAGGGGATCTCTCTCGACCTTTCTTTTTGGGATTCTTTCTCTTTATCTAACCCTCTTTAAAAATGTTTTATCTGTATTTTCTTCTACAACCACATTATTAATTTTATTTTTATTGTTTTCTAGTGACTTTCATAATCCTTTAATTTTTATATCAAATTTATATGATTAAGTCATACCTTACAAAGTTTGTAAGGTAATTCTCGATTGACCATTCACTTTAGGATTATCTCTTTTTATCGAATATTTTATAAAATTATTTCAATGTATGATACACACCAAATCTCATAATAATTTTATTATTTAAATTTTATATGGATTTAAATTTCTTCACATTGAAATATTGAATAATTATGATCAAGTAAAACATTATAGTGTTCATAAGGTAACTCTCAAACCCAACTCTTCTTTTATGATTATCTTCTCTTCTTCTATCTTTTCAACTAGATTATTCTAGAAATTCTTTATAAATGTAATCATTTTTTGTTTTAATTTTTTTCTTCATGGTATATTAATTATTTTACTTGATTGAAATTATTTATTATATACATTCATGACTTTTGATAAATACCTTTTTTGAAATATCTCATTGATTATTCTTATGTTTATTTCTTATTGTCACCATGAAATATGATCTTTTATTTTCTAGTGCTACCATTAATGACCAAAACGATGTCTTATATTTATATTTAGTGGGAATATATGTATTATTTTTTACATATGACTTACAAAATAACTATAGAACCCATTATTTAATCATGGGTTTGTATCATATTTAAGATTAATGAATATTTTACCTTCCATTTTTCATGCATGACTATGAGTATATTATGATGTGATGGGTGTGGCTAGGATTATATATCCCTATAATGAATTGGGTAATGTGGTATATCTCATGATATTTTGTGTATTATGGGTGGATATTATGTTATATTTACTCATAATTTATAATGTTATGATTTTTACAAATATGTTATGCATGAACATGATGTTATCTTTATTCAAAACTTCTGGGTTGCCTTTGACCACAATGTCATGATCTTTAATTATTATGTATATGCCCTATTTCATGCCTATTTCAAATGATTCCTTCATGTTTATGATGATTATTATTTTTTTATGAGATAATTATAGTAATTATTCTCACCCATGTATTATGCAGATTCATGTCATATGTTCCTTTTTTATTATTCCCCCCCTTATGGGGATTTTATCTCACCCTTTATTCTATGTATTTGGTCATGTGATTATGTGTAAAAAATAGAATATGTTATCTATTAGTAGGAATATACTAAATTAATTAAATAAGTTTTAATTTTTTATATATTATTATGTTGTATGAACCTTATTTTCCCTAGATACTGAACCTTTTGACTCTAAATTTTTTTATTATTATGTTGTTTATCTTAAAAATGATGTAATAATAATGTATGAAAGTTGTGGGTGGTTATTTCTACACACTAAAAATGAGTCACATGGTCACCCTACATGGTCACTTGAGACTATAAAATCAGCTCTGCCTCACCCAGATGGCATGCATGGTCCCTAGGACCATGAAACCTAATCATGCAGTGTTCACTACACCACCAAAAACACAAAAACAAATCCAAAAATCACTAAAAATTAGTGGTAGGTTTACCCATCAAACCCAAGATACCAGAAACATAATGAAGCTCCAACCATTTTTTAAAATACTAAGAACCATGGTTTTATCAACACTGACTATGGAATAGTTTCATGTAATTTTTCTTTCCAACCAATGAATATGGATAGATCCCCAATTCTCTCCTTATTTCCATTATCCTAGAGAAAATTCTCAAACTTTTCAACTTTCCAAAACATGACCACATCTCATTACCAATAACATAGTGGATCATATTTTTTTAAGACCATAAACAACCAGAATAGACCACATTAAAGGACAATACCTTTTTTCCTAATCCTTCCAAAGACCATAAAAATTTCTTCATATGACCATGATATAGTGTCCACTCCCTATAGAGAACACATAAATTTTTAAAAAATCATGAATTTCCAAATTCCTTTTATCTAGTCTGAATAGCCATTTTTACTCTAATACATATACCATGACATGGTGTTTTCAATTCCATGACTTAAACATGCTTTTATTCTCTTAAAAATATCCAAACATGGATATTTCAATTCTAATCTTATTCTAAGAACTAAAATTTTTCCAAATTACCATAACACCAATTGAATACCCAAGATACACCTGAGTTTGAATATTATTCAATTATTGAATAACATGCTAACAAAAAAATACAACACCAAATCATAAACCACATCAATTTAACATCATCTTCAACCAACAATATCCCCCTTTATAAAACGCTCATCTATTAGGTCACCTTCACACACAAGAATATTATGGGTCATAATCACATATAATTTATCCAAGTCCATGATTACATCACATGTGATTCACTTAAATTGATAAACACGTCATGTGTTACATATCTGGGTATAGTCAAACACTTTCACGGTCTTTCTCAATTGATGGCCCAGATGTCATGTCTAGCATAATTGAGAAAAAAAATTACATCATGATTAATAAAAACCCATAACATAATTAGAAACATACCCAACCACCCTCTAACTATATCAATATCAAGATTTTCATAAATAAGGTATAAATGTATAAATGATTACATGATAGATTAATTATTAAGAGCAAGTAATGGGAAAGACTATAAAATATAAACCCCAAGTATACCTAAGATATTATGCATGAAACTATATGTGGTATACTAATGTTGGTAATATGGAATACAAAAACTCATTTTATTCCATATTAATAAACTATGTATCTCTATAAAAACCACTACTCACATTGATCTTAACATCTCATCACACCTCATGCTTTTCAATGATAATTATCAATTAGGGAAAACTCAAAGTAGTACTTTGAAAGGTTAGTTATCATTCTAATTTGAATATATTTTCAACACATATGAAAGAATGATAAAGTAGAAATTATTTTTATAATAAGATAAATTTTTATATTCATAAACTCTATTATGTAAATATCAAAAAAATCCTATACATAAGAATCATTCCCATCTTATCCAATATATAAAACCTCAATAACCTTATGTTTACTATAATAGAAGGATTTATTAAACATATTACTTATATATGTAACAATTTAAAAACACTATGTAACTCTTACTATATCATGATGCATCATATAATAAATAATATTTCCCTCACAACTCTTTCAATGAGAATGCATCTTAGATGAAATATTTTTTGAATAAAAATAATATTAGGTTCCATAATTTTTATGTTCAACACTTTATAATTCTATCAAAATATTTGTACATTATAATAACTCATATTAGGATATACATAACTTATTATAGATAAAATGGATAACACTTAAAATCCCTTTTATAATAAAAAAATTCTTTAAGATTACTCATAATAAGAATTTGTAAAACTATTTCCTTAAGTTATTATTTTAAAAATATATAATAAACTAGTTTAGGATATGATTTTAATTATAAAATTATCAATATTTATTTATTATAATTTTGAATTTTTTTATTTTAAAAATACTCCTATGAGATTATTTGAAATTTTATTTTTCCAAAATATATATATAAGTTATAAAATATTTTTTGTATAGAAAATTATATTAATTTTTTTATGTCAATATTAAAAAAATCTTAATAAAAATATCTCATAATAAATTTTATGTGTTTAGAGAAATATTTTGAAAATAAACTTTTTGTTTATTAAAATATCTCATTAATTTAAGGTGGGAACTCTTTCCTTCATATATTAACAAATAAAATGGATAAAATAGGTGTGATGTCACCAGGATGGTTTACTGCTAGGTAACTGGTCTAGAGGGCCACAAGGCCTCAAAAACACCTCCCAGTATGCCATAGGCTTATTTCTAGCAATGAGGGTGTATGGAAGTGCGATGGTGAGAATATAACCTCTTTATCAGAGTAAAACATATTGGAAATAAATTTAACACAATTCAACCAAATAATAAATAAAACAAACATAAAGCATTAAAGTCGTACTATATAAATATGATGTCATGGTGGTAAAAAAACTAAACTAAAAATGTCTTTTAAGTAGTCATACAATCAGTTCACAACTAATAAATAGAAAACAAATGACCATAAATTTCTAGATCCATGATTATCCTGAGTCCTATCTTGGTTTTCTTGTCCCATTATCTCAACCTAAAATAGACTCAAGCATCTATAATAGGTCACTTACCTTTATCCTTTCTTGTATCCTTGAAATCTATCCAGGTACCAAGTGGTGTAGAGAATAGGGTGTGAGTATAACTTAGTAGTCTATAACCAATAGTTTCTAATACAAATCCAATCTGTGAATATAAAATATAATAGTGTGTCGGTATAATAATTTATAGTATTAAAGAAAATAAAAAACCTCATCGATCTCAGGATCTTCATGGGATACCTGTCTGACACTACCTTATTCAGCCTAAGTCGGATGTATCTGATCATGTGGACTTTTAACTTACCAGGGTACCCAAGGCATGTATCTAAGGCATCCAAGAATAAAAAATGTCAAGGGGTCCATGGAACTGGTGCATAAATTCCTACACAATGCACTAGTTCTCAATCCATGGAGGACCCATGGAACTCTTTATATTTGATTTTTTTATAAAACTTATAGTGATCAACCTTTAATGTTTATTTATTGGGTTTTGAGTTTAATCCAAGGGATGAACCCTTGGAATACTACTCCTATTTATTTCTAACTGAAACAAGGAAAGCTTTCCTTGCATTTCATGTGAGGTCACAATTAGGATCCAAGTGGATGACCCAAGGTGTTACTTATTTAGGGACATTAATTCAAACATAGGAGATCAACCTGATCATTATAATTTTTCCATAATACCATATTAATTAAAAATTAATATCCATGGAATTCTAGATAATTGTACATTGACTAAATTTATAGTGGTTTTACCACTTGGAATTTGCATTAATGAATCAGGTGGGATCCTATGACTCCACTCAAGGCATTCCAAATAGGGAATCCAAGACTTGATTAAGGTAATCCATAAATTTTAAGGTATGACCAAGATCCATAATTAGTAACCAAGGAATCTATGGTAATAATTCATAAGTACCATGTTAGTTATTAAGGTCAAAGAATTTATAATAAATAAATCAAAATCTTGGAAGAATCTTCCAATATTCTCCAAAGAGTTCTCATTTTATTTCACTATTTAATTAATCCATTTCATTTAAATTTACATAACAAATATAAGGTTTTGTCTCTAGAATGTATCTAAGACACCCATAAGGCATCATTTTTTTCAAGCTACCTAAGGTATACCCAAATGACATATTAAGAATTATCTTATATAAGTGACATACCAAACACACCCTAAGGTGTGGTTTGGTTACAAAAGGGATAAATTGGTATTTTTCTAGAAAACAATCCAATAACACCATAAGAGGATATTTTGTTATACTTAAAGCATGGTCGTCAAGAGAGTTAAGAGAAACACACCCTAAGGTGTGGTCTGATTTGAGGTTTTCAACCTCTGATGATGTTTAGGAGAACCTTTTTACATCTAGGTTAGGTTATAAGTGATATATTAAAGGAATATAATTTATAAGTTTAATGCTCAAAAATATCGGCATGTGGCATAATGGAACATTTTATAAAAAGTGAGACTTTTAGGGGAAAGAACATAGACCACCTACCTCGAGCTTAAAAAGCTTCACTCATCTAGAACCAGCCTCATATTTGAGTTAGAATGGTAGAAAATGAAAAACTAAACCAAAGAATAGAAAATAGGGTATTTTATCTTGCATGAAAACAACACCAAAGATTGTGAAATAATCATAGGAATGAGGTAAGGGAAGTGAAATACTTAGCTCAATGTTCCCAAGGATTCAATTAGAAGATAAAACACCCAAGTATTGAGAGAGATCCTCCATAAATATATGGGTAGGAGTGGGTCACTCTACACTAATACAAAGGGGCATAAAAGAGGAATAAATTCAAGTTGAAGAAGGTTAAGATGGATAAGTTAGGTCAAATAACTAATTTTACCCTCCTAAAAAACTTTTTAGCAGCTACTAGCTAGCCATTGGATACCCAATAGCTAGTCAGTGGTACTAAAGTTGTTTAATATAGTACCGACTCTGGCCTTGAACACTATAGTTCACTTATGAGACCTCATGAACCCTTGATATGCTTCTGATACACCTAATTGATGTTCCCTCCCCTAGATATTCCCTTTAGATTACCTATTATAAATATAATCCCTCTGTGGCTAAGAGTCTAATGAAAAACTCAAACCACTTTGAAACCATGAATTGACTTCATCAATACATAATAATGGGGTCCTCATAATTTTAGAGAGAGAATCCCCACGCTTGAGAAGTTACATATGGTTCAAAAAAAATCAAAATGATCCAAAGATGTGGGTTGTTATATTCTCCCCAATATAGGACATATCATCCATAAGTTTTACTCGCATCCAAAAAACACTTTAAACCATTCCCATAAGCACAAATTGAGGATAAACCAAAGCTCAAAATTCTATCTTAAGACTATGTTCTAAACCCAAACCCCTCTTTGTAGTTAGAATCAATAATCTCAAAAATTAATTTTTAAACAAAATTATCAAATATTACAGGTCCTAACGATCACACAACCAAACTTACCATGGTCTTCACTTCACAATTGACCCAAAATATTCTACTCAAATTTTTTAACAGAATTTGGAAAAACCAAAAAACACATAAAAATTACATTTTACCATTTCCATCCCTAGTTGGTTTGATCATAAAACCATAACTATAAGACTTGAATGACTTTATGACATGGTTTTCCCACTTAAACATGTTCCATATATTATAATATTACATTTTAGTCTATACTTGACTAACTTTCATCACAAATTCTTGATTCTAAACATCAGTTTGTTTCTTACCATTTAATCATAGAACTCGCTCCCAAAGTTATTCTCAACTTTTTAGTCATACTAGCATCAGGACTTATAGGCTGATGTTATGAGTCTAACATAGACTAGTTTTTTCCAAACATACTCATAACAAACCATATTCTTACTCCTAAGACTATATATAACCATGGTCATAAAATCGAACTGACACCCCATACTTAGTTGTTGTATGATATGGTAAGATAATACCATTGTAAAACACCTCACATCACCTAACGTAGAGTGTCATAATCATACAAATTTAATATGGATTCATTGAACAAGTGATATCACATGACTACATACACTATAACACTTTGAAACCTCTTAAATCAAGTGTCACATGATTTTCTAGTCTCTGTTGTATTCCCACCATTGGAATTTATTTACCACCATCCAATGAGAACTACACTGCTATAAATCACTACCAGTTGTACACTAACATGTCTGATCTTTGCTAGCTTCACTCAAAATATCTCTCACCTAAACTCGCTCCAAACCTACTTATACAATGATGTCTTATAGAAACCCTATATCCATTTACAAACCAACTATTATCATTCACCCGATCCTCATGGTTCAAACATAAAATTCATACAAAAAAGACACTCATCACACATAATATGACATATAAAAAATTGTCTTAGAAAAATTCATGCAGTTTTTTACTAAAATGTCAGTCTGACCACCTCAGTCTGATCTACTTTAAGGACGTCCATCTTGATGGCCGACACATTATTTGAGGACTCAATCATGTTAGCTTAAATTTCAGTGGTATCCAATGATCATTTAGAAATATTAAATAAACTATGAACCTAGCCCAGAGTGCCTTAATAGTTTTATACTCAACAAAACATTTCATCATCATGTTATATTGCAATAATTGATGTGACATTGATTTATCACACAATTGGGTATACTTACACACCCCAAGCCTAAATATAATGTTCATAATCAATCCAAAATCAGACAAAAATATTAAATTTAACACTTTCTATGAGACTGGAAAACTTTAATTCATCATCTCAACATCTTTTGAAAGTCATTTTGATCATCCATAACAATCCTTTCTAAAACTATGATCCTTCCCTCTTGAAGTTTACACTTTCAAGA
This sequence comes from Viscum album, assembly GCA_963277665.1. Lineage (NCBI taxonomy): Eukaryota > Viridiplantae > Streptophyta > Magnoliopsida > Santalales > Viscaceae > Viscum > Viscum album. Next base: position 280,793,703 of record OY728153.1, on the reverse strand, counting down.
CCAACGTGATGCTCCCATCCTAGGAATGACACTATCTTCTTATCACTATAACATTTTTGAACCCCATGTACTATGCTCCCTCTATCACTAAATGCGATGGCTAGATGGGGCTTAAAATATTCACCCCTAGGAATTGTTATGAAAGTAAGTTATTTCCCTCTCATAGACTATGGTAACTTTACCCATGATACCCTCAATAAAACCTTCCAAAAAAATGTTCACACTTTTGAATAACTAATGATGTACTCAAAACCACCCAGATCATCCTTAAATGCTTCTTAAAGTGATGACCTTGATGATTTTATCAAAACATCACACACATCGCTCTGACCAAGACACTCTTCCTTATCCAAAACTTGAACCTTTAGCATCCACTGTAACTTTCAACTCACATCGATCATTCCTTTGTATTCAATTCTACCATGATTTTCATCCCCTACCATTGGAACATCACAACTCTAACCTTGTAGATCCTGAACCACTAATACCACAAGCCTCTTATCACACCCACATGGTCCCCAACTTACACATATAGTTTCTTGGTCATTTAATCATCATGGGTATATGTACCCACATTGTCCAACCATGAGCCAAAAAGCACTGCACATCTCAATGTGTTTTTTTCTTCTAGATTTTCATTGAAACCCAATGGTTACAGACTCTTATGTAACCCAAGATGAAAACTTTCCTCCACATCCAAAAAATCATGTCTCTCCCAAAACTCAGCTCCCATATCCAAGTCACTGGATATTAGCCATGCCATTATCATATGAAAAAATTACTAAGCATAGAGCTCCCTCAGTACCTCTCCAAAACTAAATAATATATTTAAAGAAAAACCACTCTGTGAAAAATATAGCAATAATCATATCACTAAGGTTCCAATGAGGATATTTTATGCTCTGAGCATATTCATAAATATACGCTCTGATTCGTTGGGTCCAGGATCCCAACCGATCCCTCCCTTGCAAATCAAACACACTACCAAAGCACTAAACCTTAATTCAATGGAAATTAAGGATGAAAACATGTACTGTATTGGTATTACATCAATATAATGGACATATCCATTTTATAGCATTCATAGGCCTAATGGTAACACACATTCCTATTATATACTATCCTTCTCAATATTATCAATCTTAGGAGTCATTTTATCCCACACAACCATTTGTCCTAACCAATGACTTCTTGATTCATACCTCACTAAAAATTAAATTGTCATTACTAAATAAATATTCGAACATTCCATTTGAAAGTAAAACCCATTAAACTAGAGCATGCACAATTCTCACATCTCTCAGAAGAATTAACTTAATGTATGACCACACACCTACCCAGGATGTCATTTCACATTTAAGAGTCTTGCTCAAGCCAAAACGGCCTATGAAGGGCACTTTTCATGCCTAAACACCTGATGAAAACATCCACTGATTCTTCTTTCCCCAATAAAACTACCAAAATCAGGTTAGCCCTCACTTAATACAAGGCATTGACTCTAAATCTAGGGTCATGCCAAAAGGTTCACCAGGCTTCCTCACCTAACCATTATGTCCAACACAAAAGACATCAACCGAGACTTATGGTAAATTCCCACGTTCACATACAAGACGACTCCAAAGGAAACCCTAAAACTATCCCCCTACACTAGGGTATTTTATTAAAACATGTTTTTAAGGTTTTATTTAAGTTATTTCATCAGCTCACATTTATTATAAGTATTAAAGACGGCTCCATGCCACAAGGCCAAAAACTGTTATTATATAAGAAGGTTGGTACTAATCCAATTTATTAGCTACCAATTATTTATTTATATACATAAAGTGGAATTTATATATAATATCCATATCAAGTAATTATAATTATAAGATCCAACTAAGTAGAATTGTGCCAAAAATCTATATGGGGAAACACCGTTTAGATTTTTGTGGACACTATAAATAACCAAACCCATTTAATATATATACCCCTGAGGGGTTAATTACTAAGTCATGTAAAGATGTTGTTGACCTAAAAGGTTCATGATAACCAGGGTTTTAGTTATATTGCTAGCCATTACCAAGTTATGAAGGTAAATTCTCTATAAGTTTCAATTGGGATTCCATTTAAGTGCAACCCATTAGTTGTTAATTTATTAAAGAATTTAATACACACCTTTAAGGGGTTCATTATATAAACATATAATGATATGTTTGAACTAAATTGGTAGAATCAAGCATATATGGACTCAGTTATATGGGTTTCCATTCTGAAGTTATATAAAAACACACTATAAGTTATAATTGGCATGCCATTTAACTGAAATACATCATTTTTCACTTGGATTTATTGGCAAGAAAATCCAATCCCTTTTAAATGTTAAAGATTATAATTATAGTTAATTCATTAACTATTTAAGACTATTTAATTTATTTAATTAATTTATATGATGTTTAGATAGAATTCCACCATCAATGTATACAGAAAAATGTTGTTTAGGATGATATAGATACTTTAAGTAACCAAACCTTTTTTTCAAAAGTAATGTTAGAAATTATGAGCAAATCAACCAATGCATATAATGCAAGAAAAAAATATTTCAAACAATTATATATACATGGAATGGAATATTCATGATATATAAATCCCTACATACAAATGATGATGCATAATCTAATTATCCCTTCTCATATCAACCCAAGGGTGAAAATACCAAAAAACATAACATCACATAATGTGTGTGTATCCCAATAGTGAAAATATTAAAACTATAAAAAATTAATTCCAAAACAACAAGTCCCTTCCATGGAAATATGGCCTTTCTAGTACATGTGGGTTAGTTACTCCAAAGTAAAAACTCATTACCAAGTTTTTACACTTCATAGTTTATTTTCTACTAGCCCCAAATAGTAAAAAAAGGAAAAAAGAACCTATGATAACACTTTGTGATATCCCCAAACAAATTCACTGATAGGTAACCATTATAGATGTCCATTAGGCCTCAAGTGCACCTCCACCTATGACAGAGGTTGTTGACTAGTGGAGAGGGTGTATGGTGGTATGGTGAGGAAACTATACACTATTTATTAGATTGAAACATGGAAGAAAAAATTTCAACACAATCAAACTAGATAATAAATAAAACAAACATAAAGCAGAAAAGTTGTACTATATACAGATGATGTTATGATGGTGAAAAAATTAAATCAATAATGTCATGTTAACAGTCACATAAGCATTACAAGGCTAATAAAACGTAAAAAAAGACCAAAAACAGTTATCTCTATGAGAATATAGATCCCTAGCTCAGTCCTCTACTCTCATTCTCCTAATCTAAAACAAACTCATGTTTTAAAAACAAGGTGCATCCCTTTTTCCTTTACTATATCCATGAAATATTCCTAGGTACAAAGCAGTGGTGTGAACAAGGTGTGAGTATAATATAATAGGTCACCACAAATAGTTTCTAATGAAAATACAATCATTTATACACAAGATACTAGTTTTGAATCCATGGAGGACCCATGGTATTCTTTATATTTGACTTTAAATCCAACTTAAGTTGATCAACACATAATTTTTAATCATTGGGTTTTGAGTGGAATACAAAGGATAAACCCTTGGAATATTACTTCTATGTATTTCTAACTGAACCAAGGAATGTTATCTATTCATTTCAGGTTAGGTCTCGATTGGAATCCAAGGGGATAACCCAAGGCATTCCTTTTCTGAGAATATAAAGTTAAACCTAGGAGACTTTCTTGAGGATTCTAAGTTTTTTAGAGTATAAGTTGAATCTGTGATGACTCATTATTGAATTTATGAAAATTAGACATTAACCAAATCCAAATTATCTCTACTACTTAGCATTCACATCAATAAATTGGGTGGTATCCTATAATTATGCTCAGGTAATTCCAAAGAGGGAATCCAGGGATTGCTTGAGGAATGACACACCTATGAATGTGTGACCAAGATCTATAATTAGTAACCAAGGAATCCATACTAACAAGTCATAAATACCAATTTATGTATTCATGAAAAAGTATTTATCAAAAAGAAATATAAATCTTAGAAGTATCATCTAACATTTTCCAAAGAGTACCCATTTAATTTCACTATTTGATTAGTCCATTTCTTTTAAAGTTACATAAAAAATAAAAGTTTTGGGATATATAATTTATCTAAGGCACCCATAAGGATAACTTTTTTCAGGATACCCAAGTCATACCCAAATTCTATCTTTAGAATTATCTTATTTGAGTGACATACCAAACACACCCTAAGGGGTGGTTTGGTTACATAAGGGATAAATTATTATTTTTCTATATTACAATTCAAACACACCATAAGGGGTGTTTTGGTTATACTTAAATCATAGTTTTCAGGGGATTTAGGACAAAAATACCATAATGGGTTGTTTGAGTTGAGGTTTTCAACCTAAAATAATGTTCGAGAGGCTCATATTATGTCTAGTTTGAGCTATAGGTGATAAATTAAAGAAATATAACTTCTAAGGTCAAAGATCAAAAATATTGTCATGCATTATAGTGAAAAAATTTATAAATGGTGAGTATTTTAGGTAAAAATATATAAACCGCCTAAATCAAGCTTACATGGCTTCACTCATTTGGTATTAGTCTCATTTTTTAGGTAGAATGGGAGAAAATGGAAAACTAGAAAAAAAATCCCTAAAAATGGTGTATTTTAGATCACATGGAAACAACACTAAAGATAGGGAAGGTATAAGTGGAAGGAGGGAATATGATTTAAAGTCTTGCCTCAAGCTTCTTGATGCTTTAATTGAAAGACAAAACACCAAAGGATAGGGGGAGATCGTCCATGGAGAGAGGAGGGGGATTGGGGTGCTCTACACTGCCATAATGAAGATGAACAAAGAATAAAATTCGAGTTTATGAAGGTTAATATAGATGAAGGGGGTAAAATGACCAAGTAAACCTCTTAAAATGGTTCATTATCCACCGACTAGACAATGGCTCCAGTAGATTCACCTAGCTACTAGATCCTCCACCAGCTAGCTATTGGTGCCCTAACTGCTATCTGATGGGACTACAATAGCATGTTGCGGTCCTATATCTATCTCAAAACTCTCTAACTCACTTACAATTCATCTTAAACTCCTTATACACTTCCAAATACACCTACTTGAGGTGTCCTTTCCCTCGGAATTCACCTCTTGTACCAACTATAGATCTAACCCCTCTATAGTTGAGAGTCTAAAGAAAAAATCAAACCACTATAAAACCATGAAATACTTTCATCAATACATAATAATGGTTTCCTTTGAATTTCATAGTGATACTCTCCTCACTTGAGAATTTACAACCTATTGACAAAAAATTGAAAAAGGTCCCAAAATGTAGGTTGTTAAAACATGTTATCATGTATAAAACTCTTTTTATCCTTTATTTTCAAACCATGAAATTAAATTTATAAAATCATATATCATGTGTATAAAAACAGAATCTTATTTATTTAAAATAATAATTATTTTTTAAAAAAAATTCTTATAACATAAGGGTAAAATGAGATGAAAATTAACAACCAAAATTATAATTTCCAAATTCATCAGGCTTAAAGAAATCATTTGTGTTATTTTTTCTATAACATCAAATATTTCTATAGAAACATCAATATTCAAAAATACTTTCTAAATATTTAAACTCTAGATGTGTATTCTAAATGGATTTTCTTATACCCCTTATATTATCATAGAAAAATACATCTTTAATGTATAGACTTTTCACAATGGAAACATTTTCCTTCCATTATAACATGTTATTTTGGTTATAATTACCCAAGATAACTACTAAACTCTCTAATATTTTTATTTATATAATTTAAAAAATTTCGCTTTTGTAATATTATTACAACACCAGATCTTGGGCCTCCCATGTTATGTTTATATATCCCTAAAAAATTAGGATTAAAGTAAAATTTTACCAAAATATTAGATATTATAGTTGTAATGAACCTGACTCTCATAACTTGAAGTTAGTGGTCACTTTATTACATTATTATAAGATACAAGGAATTTCACCTAGAATGATTGGTTAGTTTAACAGCCTTATAAATCTAAAAACATACTTGATTCTAAAAATACATTTTAAATATAAAAACATTGAATAAGAAACATTTGTGCATCCTTGAAATCATTCAAATAATACTTATTTATATCTTGGGGAAGGGAAAAAAGTAAAGAGTTATCTTAGATTCTCAATAGTTGTTATAAATTGTAGAGTCTATCATGATTTAGTAAGGTATAATCAATATGGAAGAGTATATAATAAAATCACAAGTTATTCAATCAACAACTTGAGTTCAAAGTACTTCCATGGATGATATCAACATAAAAATCATGTGGATAATGGAAACTAAATTCTTAATAAAAGAAAAGTATAAATATGAAAATTCAAGATCTTACCATATAGGCCTTAACCAAGATATCATGAATCTTACTATCAAGAATTTGGAAAATATATTATTAATAAATGGTTGGTGTAATACCAAATACCTATCTAATATATCATGTCTTTTATTTTTTTTATGATAACTGTAGATGCATCTAGGGGATATCTATAATAGGGACCCATATATCACTTTCATATCATATATATTCCTTATATATTGAATTATTAATAAAATTCTTTCTCAAAATTATTTATAAATCAACATTTATCTATATTTAATCAAGAATATGAAATATTTCCCCCATCAATGTAATAAATTTCTTGATAATATTTCATCAACTAATACCATATATAGAAATGGTATATGGTTAATACAACATCATTATGGTGTAAATTATTCCATATAAATCTATAATACTTAAAATATGGACATGGAGTAGAAAATAATGTCCAATGAAATGATAGAGAGTGATAGAGAATAGTATCATGAGAAAGTTAATGACCACAAGACCATAAATTTAAAAATGGTGAAAGAATCAAAAAAATTATCATAAATGATGGTTTTTTAGTAAAACCAGGCCTTTATAATATAAAATAGAATCAAAAAATTAAAAAAAATTCCCTGTAACTTTTTGTAATAATGAAGTTATAAATCACTTTCAAAATTATTTTCATTCCTTTAAGAAATTAATACCCATTTATTTTGATAAAATTTTAAATAAAAATTCCCAAGACATTGATAAAAATATTTTCTTTGAAAATAATCATGGAAACTTTTAAATTAATCTTCAAAGTAAAGAACATTTATGATAGCTAGAAATTTTATTCATGTGGTAAATGGTAAAATAAATATTACTTTCACACATTTGGTAAAAAGGGAAAAAGTTTCTTGTTTGGTAAATGATAAGAATATTCCTTTTAAAATTATGTAAAGAAAGTATAATATGGTCAAAAAAACTTTATTTAATAATTTTAATATAAATAAGAATATTAGTTAAACATTTAAAAGAACTTTGTCATGAGGAAAATGGTAAAACATTAATATTTAAAAGAAAGTCCCTTATATGTAACTTACTTGTTGATTATTTATCCAATAAGAGAAGAAATTGAATATAAACATGCAAAACAAAAAACATAACTAGAGGAGAAGAAAATATGTTGTATTTAATATATCATGATCATATAACTTTCCTAAATTAAATCTGACTATAAACAGTCCTAAAATAAAATGAGATTGAAAAATAAATCCATTACGTTGGGTATCTTCTTAGTCATAGATGTTTAATCCTTATTAATTGTGAATTTAAATTTATTAAATACAATATTAATAACATTTTTCATCTATTTAAATCCTTTCATGATAATTTTAAATCCATTCATTGAATAGTTATTCCTTACATTGACCATTTAAGGATATTTAGTCAATTTCTCCAAAATTACTTCAGTATATTTTCTAAGGTTAAAAAAGTTATGAAATTATTCCATCATATCCAAAATTTTAATAATTTCATTAATATAATTTTTATTCATTAAATATAATTTTTTAATCATCTATGCATGGTGTTAATATAAAAATAAATCATATCGCTTCATGGAGGTTGTAGTCCACGTGTATGAACGAGCGATGTTATCATTTTTCAATGGATGGGAGGCTAAAAATGTATATGGTATATTATATTTCTAGTATAAAAATTATTTCATAAATATCATACATATTTTTTAATTCTATATTTATAACCATCAAATTAAAGTATTGATGTAAAAAAATTACACTACTACATGAAGATGGTAGGTCATATGTACACAAAAGCGATGTTTTCATTTTCCATGGGATGAAAAGTAGATAGAAAATGGATTTACCATTAACATAAAACATCTTGGTATGGTAAATATATTGATGTAATTATTCTAATATGGTTATTGAATATTTGGAGGAGGTTTAAGAAGAAAGTAACTTAAAAAAGGTCAGTAAGAACATATACCTCTTCTTTTGATAACCTCCTTTAGATTACGCCTTAATCATTCTTGACATGGTATTTTAGTGATAAAAATACCTCAAGGGTGTGGTATAGATTTTAAAAATATATTTTCATAGGTATTGGTTGACCTAATTGGATCAAGTAGTGTAGATAAGAGATGAGATGGGGTTTTCTTTTATTTTTGTGGTTGGTGGAAAACTTATAAATACTTTAACATTTATTATATAATATATGTCTTTGTTAATATAATTGGATCAAAATTTTCATATATTAAAAAATTTAAGGTCTAAATAAAACCAAACAATGATATTTTATAAAACATTGGTGTTTTATTAAGAACTTATCCCTTTATTTTAACTCTTTTAACTCGTTTTACCAAAACGGAAGTGATAAATATTTACAATAATTGCTATTAATTATGAACAAAAATTAAGATGAAATTATTATAAAATATTAATTATTTTGATTCAAAATATGGAATCCATTTTACAAGATTCAATTTCTAGAATTTATAAAATATAATTTTAATATATGTTCTCAAAACACAACAAAAATCATTTTTTGAAAATTATTTGTTTTAATAATAAAAATGGATTTGCAAAAAAATAACATATAATATTAATTAAAATGGAATTAATTGGATTATTTTAAATAAAAGGATACTTATTTGTCTTTAAAACCAAACCAAAACCTAAAGGAACCATATAAATAATCGATTAACAAATAATAATTAAAAATACTTTTTATTTAAACTATAACATTACTGATATTTCCAAAAATGTTAAGTATAGATTTATAAGTTAAAATTATACTTTTATATGAATTATATTACTTAATTAATATATATTTATTCTATAAAATGGTTTTATAAACATTTAAGTAATTATTATATCATTATAATGTCATAAAATGTACAGTTTTTGAAAAATATTTTTTTCACTATTTATCTAAAAAACAACTATTTCTTAAAAAAATATCAAAACTCCATCCTAAGATAATTTTGATGTGATAAATTAAAAAAATCAATTTATAAATTTGTGGAATTTTGTTTTTAATTATATTCTTTAATGATGTTATGTTTATTATGTTATTGTTTCTTTAGAAAAAAATTACTTACTATAATTGATGCTTGGGTATTATATTATTCCCTATTTCAATAATTTCATCCTCAAAAATTTCTATAATGTTGCCTTATGAATATATCTATGTAGTAATTCATTATAACATCTTCAAGTTCCTATGTTTCCTCTTCTATTTTATGATTTCTCCAAATCACATCCACTAATTGGGTCATATGATTCTGCAACACTTGTTCCCTAGTGTTAAGAATCAAGATAGGCACTTTATAGTAAGACAAATTAGGTTCTAATTATATTTCATTATAGGTGATCACATTAATTGGGTTTATAATTTACTTAATAAATAGGTATATAACATGTCATGAACTTTAGAGAGGCTACATGGAATTTCATAATGGTAATCCATAGGTCTAATTATTTCTAAGATTTCAAAAGGATTGATGTACCGAAGACTTAGTTTCCATTTATTTTAGACCCTTAAAGAACCTTTCGATGGAGATACTATTAAGAAAACAGGATTCCCTACTTGAAAATCCAAATCATTCCTTCAATTATCTACATATCTCTTTGTCCTACTTTTATCTGCCTTGATATGATTCTGAATAGTTTTTACTTTCACCATTTTCTTCTCAACAAGTTAAGGGTTTAAAATCTTCCTTTCAAAAACTTCATCCCAACTAGTTAGTGTACAAAATATTTTCCTATACACCACTTCATATGATGCCATTTGAATTATCAAATGGAATCTATTATTATAATAAAATTCTACCAAAGGTAAATATTGATCCCACATACCTTGAAAGTCAAGTGAACATAACCTCAACATGTCTTATAATGATTGAATGGTCCTTTCAGATTGTTTATCTATTTGGGGATGGTAAGTAGTACTCAAATATAGATCAGTGTCCAGAGCCTTCTAAATCTCTTCTAGAATATCAATGTAAAATAATGGTCATGATAAAATACAATCAAAATAGGTGTAACATGATGTCTCAAAACATCATTAATATAGATGTGTATGGGGAACTCAAGGGGTAGATTTTTCTTTAATGTGAGGAAATGTGTGGATTTAGTAAGTTAATCAGTAATAACTAATATGTAATTATTATTTCTTGCAGTATTTGAAAATCTATTGAAATATTATATAGTGATATCATCCCATTTTCACACATGAATAGGTAGAGGTTGGATTACTCCTTTAGGATATTTTCTCTTATACTTCAACTGTTGAAAACCCAAGAATCTTGATAAATAGTCTATAATTTTACATTTCATATTATTCCACAAAAAATATTCCTTCAAATCCTAATAAATTTTGGTGCTACCAAGGCATATATATAAATTAGATCTTTAAGCATCATCTAATAATTATGTTCTTATATAAGGAACATATGGAATACATATCCTTTTTCCAAATTTCAATATACCGTCTCCAAAGATGAAGTATACCAACTTCCCATCATTCAAATATTTAATGATTTTTTGAATATAATCAAGATGGGAACTTTTTATTTTCTTCAATAAGGATGGATTGACAGTCATTTGGAATATATGTGATGTTTATCCTTCTATAATTATTACCATATCAGAATTTACTAAATCCATGAATATAGTTCATTTATAAATCATAATTTTAGTCAAAAATCCTTGATCTTTCTTATTCAATGCATTATCCACTATATTTTCCATCCCAAGGTGGTAGTGTATTGATAAATCATAATCCTTGAGTAGTTGTAGCAATTGATTTTGCCGCATATTGATCATTTTATATGATAATGTTTATTTCAATCTTTTTTATTCAAATATATTTCACATTTATCACCATAATGTTAATTCGTCCATATTTTCAATGAAAAGACTATGTATTCTAACTCATGATCATTGGTTGAATAATTCTATTCATGAATCTTTCACCTCCTTTATGCATAAGAAAAAATCTATTATTTTTCATATGTGTACAACCAAGTACATTATATTATGCATCATTATGTATCAAAATTAATCCCTTGATGATAGTAAAGTTAATATCAGTTCATTGAAAAATATATTCTTTAATTCTTCAAAAAAAATTACATTCTTCTATCCATATGAACTTAACCTCTTTACATGTCAACATGGTTAACGGTATAGGTAGTCGAGAGAAATTTTGAAAAAATAATCTATAATAACCTAGTAATACAAGGAAACTATTTAGTTGTGTTATATTTATTGGTGTTGGTCATTCCATCATTACCTTTTTATTTTAAGGATCAACTAATATTCCATCCTTATAGATAATATATCCCAGAAAATAATCTTCATTAATCCAGAATTCACATTTGAAAAAAAAATCATATAAATCCTTTTCTATAAGAGTCTAATGAGTGATTTTAAAATTCCTTTTATACTCATCAAAAATATTTGAGTATATCAAGATATTATTAATAAATACCCCAATGAAATTATTAGGATAATGCTTTAATAATATATTCATCACATCCATAAAAAATAGTGTGTATTACTCAATCCAAATGGAATTACTATAATTTCATAATTTTTATACCTCATATGAAATATCATATTTGGAATATATTCCTTTTTTACTTGTAGTTTTTTATGCCCATAATGAAGATCAATCTTTGAAAAATATTGAGCTCCTTGAAGTTGAAAAAATAAGTCATCATTATGAGTTATATGATACATGTTCTTTATAATAATAGAATTTATTTCCTTGTAATCAATACACAACCCCATAAACCCATATTTGTTCTCAAAAAAGAGAATATAGACTTCCCATGGTGAAACACTAAGACATATGAATACTTTATCACATAAATCTTGTAGTTATTTTTTCAAGTCCACTAATTCCATTGTGTTTATCATGTATGTATTCTTAGATATATATTTTCCATATAGTATGAGATCAATGGAAAACTCAACTACATGCTCAAGTGGATGTCTAGGTAGTTATTCAGGAAATATATCAATTTATTCTTGAACAATATTTAAATCCTCAATTCAAAGGATACATTTCTCATTCATAGGTTTTATATGATCTTATTCTATAATAATTTAATTAAGTATAGATATTAAAGATGTATCCATACATGATTCAGATGATATAGTATTCACACTGAGGGTAAGGGATTCCACATCTCCATCCAAAATTATAATCTCCTTCCCTTGGAAATAATTTGTCCCATTATAATTTAAAATCAAACACATATCAAAGATTATATCAAAGTCAACCATATGTATAAAAATAAATTTTTCAAATAAGGTAATTATATATTTCGTAATGGTAATGGATTAAAATATCCTTATTGCAATTTGATTTACACTAGGATTTCTGATTGATAACTCACATCTTAAAGTGCTAGGGAAATATATAATTTTCTTAGAAAACAAGGAAGATATAAAAGAGTGTGAAGGTCTATAATTGAATAAATAATTAGTTAAATTTGATGTTATGATCAAATTACTTTTCACTATATATTTAGGAACTTAAACATCAGATGTGGTAATCACATAAGAGTATCCTTATCCCCTTAGCCTCTTTTTATGTAGGTTCCCTTTAAACTTGGGACATTAGTTTGAATAATTTCCCATCTATTTATAATTGAAACACCGGATAGTTTTGGTTTCTTTTTTTCCATTGCATTCATGAGCCCTGTAAACCCTTTCTTCATACAAGAAATAGACTCATGTTACTATTAAGTAAGTACCTAGGTGTTTATTTTCACAATTCTCATATTTTGGAAATCTCATCTTCAATTTATTATTCTTTATTGCCTTTATTTTTTCTTGGTTCTCAGCTAACCTCTTATTTTTTTGATTTACCTTAAATATATAAGATTTAGATAATTCTTTCTTTGTTTTGATATCACTTGATACTATATCATAATATTATTACAATGTTTAAGAAATAAATTACCTTCATAGAAACATCTTAATCCCATCAATGAAATGGTCTATCTTGATTTATGGATTACATATGTAGTATACAACATGCACATCTAATCTTGTCAAGTTATACTCATAATTAGATATTATTTCTTCTTCATTATTATTTAAATTTAGGAATTTCCTCTCCATTTTATGTCATTATTGATGAGAATGTTATTTTTCAAATAATATCACTTTTAATTTTCTCCATTACATAATTTCTATTTCATAAATCTATTTCGTGTTCTTGATTAATGACCACCATTGATCAGCGTATCCCTTCAGAAAATACACTACCATAATAAAAATTTTCCATTCAATACATCCCAAAGATAGAAATATCTTTTTAAGGGACTTAATTCATTATTTATCTACCAATAGATTAGTAGTTACACTAATAGATAGATGCTTATAGTGTATAAAGTGATCCAAAATAGGTGTATCACATTGTGGAACAATAAGTTTCTCCATATAGAAAAGATTATTTATCATAACCTGAGTCATCTGCCCTAATATTTCCATGATCTACTCAACTCCAACACCATATATATTGGCTTGATCAATAGGTAAATCCCTATATTTACTATGGGTTTTGATTTCCATCCCTCTACTAGGCACTGCCTCTAAACAATGGAACACACAATGTTAACTCATAATCATTATGAATATTAATCCATAAATTAAAAATCCCTATAATATTAAAATTTATCAAAAACCCTAAGAGGTTATCAAAATTATCATTTTTGTTGTGTTCATTTAAAATCTAGTTCTCAAGGTTCCTATTAATCACCCTTTGATATCAACTGTAATGAAACTGACTCAAATAACCCTAAGTCGGTGTTTACTTTGTTACATTAGTAAAATATACAAGGTATCTCACCATATAGGATTAATTATTTTGAATGTCTTATAAAACTAGATACATAGTTGATTATCATATTATATTGGTTATGTAAAAACATATAATAAGAAACATTATTTCATCTTTGAAATCATTCAATGAATCCTTCTTTGTATCCTAAGGAAAGGAAAACGAATAAATTGTGAGCTTAGATGCTCTGTAAGGGTTATATACAATAGAATCTATCATGAGTAAGTAATTTTTAATTAATATGGAATAGTGGATATTCAAAACACGTTTCATTCAATCAACAACTTGAGTTCAAAGTACATCCATGGATAATATCAACATATAAATCACATGGATAATGGAAACTGAATTCTTAAAAAAGGGATTATATGAATCCATACATTCATGATCGTACTATCCATGCCTCATACAATATATCATGAATCTTACCAACAAGGCCTTGGCTAATACATTCTTAATAAATGGGTAGGTGTAATACTAGATACCCATCTAATATGGGATGCATGTTCTTTTTTATCATGATACCTAGCATTTCATTGAGAAGTTATCTATTAATGGGATCCACTCATCACCAATATATCCTATTCATTACTCATATATTAAATTATAAATATAATTCATTCTCAAAATTCCTTAAAAATCAATATTTATCCATATTGAATCAAGAACATGGAATATTTCCCCAATCAATAAAATAGCTTTCTAAATAAGCTTTTGCAACTTATACCATATATAGAAATGGTATACGGTTAAGAAAAATTTAAAGTGGTGTAAATTATGTTATATAAATCCATGATAGTTAAAATATATACATAGTGGAGAAAATAATGTCCAATGAAATGATGGAGAGTGATAGGGAATGTGATAGTGGGGAAGTTAATGAAAATAAAACTATAAATCAGTAAAGTATTAAAGATTACAATTAATTCATCATAATTAAATATTTTTGTGTAAAATAAATCCTTTATTAAATAAAATATAATCAAAACATTAAAAATAACTTTATTTAATCATTTTTTAAAACATGTTTATAAATCACTTTAAAATTATTTTCATTGCTTTAAGAAAATAATAACCTTTCCTTTTGAAACAATTTACAATAAAAATTACGAAAATATTGATAAAAATGTTTTCCTTGAAAATAAACATGAAAAATTTTAAACTAATCTTATAATTAAATAATAATTATAATTATGGTAAATTCATTTCATGTGATAAATGTGAAAATAATGATTTCTTTTCACACTTCTGCTAAAAGATCTAAAAGTGCCACATTTGGAAAATGATAAGAATATTCCTTTGAAAAAATTATAAAAAAAATCAAATATGGTTGTAAATGTCTTAAAATTATAATTGGAGTATAAATAATAAAATTATTGAAGAATTTAAAAGAACCTTTTCATTAAGGAATAAGTTTTAAAAGTAAAACTTTAAAACATGAACTTTTAAAATAAAGACTCTTACATATAAATTTCTTATTAATTTTTGATCCAACAAGATAATAAATGGAATATAAACATATAAACCTGAAATATAACCCAAGGAGAAGAAAATATATGGGTTTTAAGATATTAGGATCATATAATTTTCCCAAAGGAAATATGAACATAAAAAATCCAAAAATAAAATGATATTGTAAAAGACATCTCTTTCCTTGGGTATCTTCTTAGTCATGCATGTTTGATCCTTCTATATTATGAATTTAAATATATTAAATAATTTATTAAGAATATTTTTCATCTATATTCCATTTTTTATTGTATTTTTATAATAATTTTATATACATACATGGAACAGTCCTTTATTACATCAAATACCTAAGGTTATTCAATCAGTTTCTATAAAATTAATTTGGTATATTATTTGTTGTTAAAGTGGTTATAAAATGGTTCCATCATATCCAAAATGTTAATAATGTAATTAATATAATTTTTATTCCTTTAATACTTTCACATCCTAGCTTAAAGTATATATTTTTTAGCTTTGGGATGATTCCTTCGAGGTTTGGGAAGCATTAAGAATGGTCTGGTAGCTTTAAAAGTGAGTTTGTATTTTTATAGTGAAAAATAGATTGGACCATACCATATTCCAAGTTATTTTTACTCTAGGAAGCACCTATGAATAACAGGTAGAGACACCATTCCTAGTGTAGTGCGTAGTCTATGGTTTGGTAAGTTGGTGGTCACCTTGTTCACCATGCCAATAAGGCCTCACACGGGTAACCTACTAAACTAGAACCTGGTATAATATTGACATGATTCTAATGGAATTACTGATCTCCATAGGTCAGATAATAGTACCTGATAATTAAAAAATATCAATGTGGTATGAATATACCATAAGAAAAAACAAAAAAAACAAGGCAGTAGATCATAGTTCTTAAACGGTCGGTATGCCAATATAGTTATCAAGATAAAAGAACCAAAAACTGACAGGAATCCATAAACATCATAATACCCAAAGATGGCATTAACATAAGATCTTATTATAACAATTGGATCAAAACTCTACCTATCATTAATAATTACCAAGGTCCTAATAATTAAGAATACCCATCGTTATCAAGTGATGCTTCACCTTTTCCTAGACCTAGAAAAAGAAAGTCTACATATGCCCAAAGGAAAATATAGGGTGTGACCAACACTATCCTAGTAGGATTCCACGCACATATTTTATAAGAATTTTGTATTAAATAAAATAAATATTCTTAATTTAAATATAACATGGAATTGATATCAGTTCCATAATTTATAATAAAACATTTTTTTCAAATCATTTCATTGGAAAGGATAAAATAGGTATATCAAACATGCATGAATAATCATATCTATCAAAAATGAATGAATAAACAATTTTATCATCCATGGGTTGTATAAATTATTTTTAATCATAGAACTATGGTTATATTCCCTAGGGTTAGTTAAATCAAGTCTCATGGATCCTCATCTATCTCAGTGAAACATGGATCCAAGTGTGCACACTTACCTAGAACTCAATCAGGGTGGGAAATGAATTCCACCCCAATAAATGATCTCCCTCCCCTAATAAATGTTTAAGTATTTTTATCACTTTCAAACCATTTCTAGGTAGATCTAATACATTCATAGGGTTCTTGTCCTGGACTACCCACCTAACTATCTAGGCTCCCATGTGATACAAGTAAATCAACAAAGGGAAAATAATTTATCTCAAATCAATTTCATTAATAATTTTTAAATTATCCCTATGTCTCATTTTCAACATTCCATTTCATTTAAAAAACAAACTTAAAATTTTTTCTATAAAAACTCATGTCTTTCAAAGAAATCTATTTCATTCAAATCTATAAAACATTTCATGAATTATTTTATTAGGAATCATCATCAAAATAATTCTTAAAATTATTAATTTAAATTTAAATTCATTTTTCCAAAAATAAATACTTTATTTTAAAATACATAACTAAATAGTTCCAACACACACCATTCCCATTGAAAACATTTATCAAGAATCTCAATTAATGATTTAAAAAAAATATAAATCTATTTCAAATAAAGCAAGAAATAACAGTTTCAATTGATAGTAATTTCTCTATAGAACCACTAAACTCAAACGTGGTATCACCAAACACACAATTATAAATCCATATCCATAAATAAAGAATGATCCAAAATGATCCTCATACAATGATCAAACAAACCCAACCTTAATATTCCTTTCAGCAATCTCCCAGCATGGAAGAATAAGAACTAAGGCGAGGGGGACCAAATCACCTAATATAGAATCTAAAATTCTCAAAATCCTTGGAACATGTTCAATATTAAATATTATCTAAAGTAAGTATAATTAAAAGTGTAAAATAAAGTTAAAATATGCATTAAAAGACTCCTCATAAAGATTCTTTGAGTTCCCTCAACAGGTGTAATGCCTTCCACAAAAATGGGTGGCCAAATAAGTCTTTGAATATCCAAGGATTGAATTGGGGTTAAAATTTAGTGATTTACCTAGTTTTATTCATGAAAAATAATTTTTTTGATTCATCCATGCATGGGGATAATAAAAAATTTAATCACATCGCTTCATAGAGGAGGTAGTCCACACGTACGCACGAACGATATTATCATTTTCTAATGGATGGAATGGTAAGAAGTTAGATGATATATTATATTTAAACAATCATAATTATTTCATAAATATATAATATATTAATTAATTTAATCTTTACAACTATTAAATAAAATTGGTGATCAAAAATTAATTATATCACTACATGGATAGGGTAGGTCATACGTATGCACGATCGATGTTTTTATTTTACATAGGATGGTAAGGAGATAGAAAATTGATGTACCATTAAAATAAAAACATGTAAATATGGTGAATATATTGAATTAATTATGTTAATATGGTTATTTAATATTTATATGATTTTTAAGAATAAAAGAACTTGAAAAAACTTTGTAAGAACATATGCCTCTTCGTTTGCTAACCTCCTTTTTTTCTTACACCTTAATACTTATTGAAGTGGTAATTTGGTGAGACCAGGACCACTTAAAAATGATTATGGATATGTGTAAGGTATTTATTTAGGTATTGGACTAGATAAGTTGATCGATTATTATGGATAAGAGATGATAGGGGTTCCCTTTTATAAGTGAGGTGGGTGGAAAACTTGTAAATACTTAAAACTTTATAATATAGTATATATATTTCTCAATTCAAGTGGATCAAAATTTTCATATATTAAAATATGATAATTTTAAGGTTTAAATACAACCAATAAATGAGATTTAATCATGTGTTTTGTGTTATCTTAAATAATTATCACTTTATTTTGTCCCTTTTACTCATTTTACCCTTATTCGAAGTGATAAATATTTACAATGGTTATTATTCAATATGAAAAAAATTAAGATGAAATTATTACCTAATATTAATTATTTTTAATCCAAATATTTAATCCATTTTATAAGAATCAATTTCTAGAAGTTATGAAAATTTCTTTTAATATATGTTCTCGAAACTCAAGGAAACCCATTTTTACAAAAATGTTTTTTCTAAGTATAAAAATGATTTTACAAAAAAATAAAGTATAATATTGATTAAAATGGAATTAATTAGATTATTTCAAATCCATGTATAATTATTTTTCTTTAAAACCAAATAAAAACTAAATGTTATCCTTTAGATACTTTATTCATAGAGAAGAACTAAAAATAGTTTTTATTTGAACAAAATCATTACTTAGATTTCCAAAATGTTAAGAATATATTTCTATGTTCACCATTATATTTTTATATATATTATATTAATTATTTAATATATTTTTTTTCTATAAATAAATTCATAAACTTTAAAGTTATTATTATATCATTATAAAGTCATAAAAGTTCCATATTTTTGTAAAATCGATATTTTTCATTATTCACCCAAAAATAATATATTTCTACAAAATATCATGAAATTATCCTAAGATAATTTTGACAACATTAATCTAAAATGAAATTATTTTCTTCAAATTGAATTTATAAAATTTGGTAATTTATTGAAGCTTGGGTGTTGCAATAGTCCATAATAAACTATATAATGAAATATATATTCATATCTTATAAAAAAGGAGATCTTATACTCTTCAAGACATTAACATCCCTAATCATATTAAGTACTTGTGTGGAGATTGAATTTCATTTGAACGTTTTTCATCTAAATAATGACTTTGAAATATTTTATCTCTCATGCATTTCTTTTTATTGATAGAGGCATAATAGGTTATCTATAATCTTGAAAACCTCTATATTCTCATGTTAATTTTATAACTAGGTTATATGGATACAATCATTAGAGTAGATACATCAAGTTAATTATTTTTATTATTTAAATAATTCTCTATATCTTCTTGTTGAATACATTTAAAAACTTTCTATTTAGTAGGGGATTCTCTAATGCATAAAATTTTTCTTCTTACTTAAAAAATATTATTAAGTTTTTATACCAGTCAAAGATGTTACATCTATTAAGTTTATCATTTTTTAAGATTAATCTGTAAGAAATTTTGATGATGATATCATTGTATATATAATAAAATAGTTTATCATATTTGAATCATGTACTACATACATATAATAAAAAATATTAAATATACTCATACTAAAATAATGAACCATTTTATTTTTCATCATACCTACCAGTTATCTAAGATCAATATTTTACTATGATTTTGTTTATATCTAGAATTTATCTCTTTGTATAGTAATTTTGGTATATAATAATATTAATAATATCATATATGAATCTTAAATAGTTGAGTGGGTAACTCTTTTCCGAAATGTATCATGTGTATTATCCCAAATCCAATCTTTTGATTAACTAACTTTTAGTGTTACACAGTGTAATGTCCCATCCTAGCCTACCCAAATTATGACCAAATAGGTGGTTCCATAAGGCCTCAATCAAACATACTCATACACAAAATGATACTGACTAATAATTAGGTTTTATAGGTTATGTTGTGAGAATATACTCTCTAAATCATATAACCATAAATAAAAGCATAAGTTATAATAATACCATCAATATAATATATTAGTGTAAATAAGGATATTAAAGCTAAGATAGAACAATAAAGGAAAGAAAATGTCACATACAATATCAAATGAACCATTGTAATGTCACATGATTCATATATAAGTAAAAAATATTTCCCCATTGTTTGATCATATGTAAGGATTTCCAAAATAATAAAAGAATGGAGAAACTTATAAAATAAATTACATTTGAGTCCCAAATGATTATTGTATCATACTACATCCACCATATCACCCATAAACTATTATTCATTTATCCTTACCTGTATCCCTAATCATGAAATATGTATGCACAATGATATTCTCATTTATAGTGTGAATATGACACAATGATCCACCACTAATGGTGTTCCTAATCAAATCAATAATATATAAGTGTATGCATGATTTGATATGATAACTAATAATAATAAGTGGAAAAATTAAACACCATCATCATGTTAGTAGGATCTAGACAAGAAACCCAAGGAGTGACTATACTTACATAGTCCAACGCCAGTATAAGTCTTGAAATATCACGTCTATAGAAATAAGGGCCAGCATACATTTTCTTGATCACAATATAACATAACCATGGTAAAATCATCTCATCATGTAGTTTTTATCACTGGGGAATGGGCTTAATGTCCCATAATATATTATTTCAGAAAAATAGGTCAAAACTTTCCATTGCATCATAATATATAGTAAGTGGGAAGTACATCCAAATTATAACATCACATTAGTGGAATAGCATCTCAGAGGCAACAACACATAAATAGTAATAACATCTCAATGAAAATACGTAATTTGGTAGATCATTTTAGTAAAAACATAACATAAGAAAACTTAGAGGCATATTGTCTCAATAGAAATATCACAGAAGTGAAAAAATGATACAATTAAAACATCACATAAGTGGGAATAGTGTCATGGGTATCTTGTCCCCTTCCATGTAAATTTCAACATGTGTGAATTGCATCCCCTTTACATGGGAAACAACACATACATGGTCATAGTTTCCCAAGACTTAGGTAATAATATATAATAGGGAATAAAATCCCTAGCCATGGAAAAAAAATACAAGAGGACATGGAATACCTATCCATGTTCCATATCAAAATATGTAATAGTTTCCCTAACCATGGTCTATATAATAAAAGATGGAATAGTGTCCTTATCTATGGGTTATATCATAAAAAGGGAATAGCATCCCTTTCCTTAGGAAATGATGATGTTAGTGGGAAATAAATCCCATACCATAATCAACATCTTCACAATAGGAATGTCAACCCATGCCATAAGCATCATCAAAATAAATGGTCATATCATCCATTTCCATTGGAAACACAAAAATAATGGACATGTATATCATACTCAGGGAAATCTCAAGAATAAGGGGAATCTCATCCCACACTTTATCTAGGTCATTAATAATATAAAATAAAATCCCATAACAATAATCATATCAAGTTATAATAAATAACTCATTTAAAACATCACAAAAAATCATAATAAGGTTGGAATAAAATCCAATTAAATTTTATAACAAAGGCCAAATTGGTTCTCACACTCACACAACCACTTCCCATATTCTAAATCCAAGGTACAGTCTACTCAGAACTATATAATTTAGAGGTTAAAAATGTAAACTTATTAACTATTCCTAAACAATTCAAAAAGGATGTAAGGTAACACCAAATCCCATTACAAGGTATTAATTATGCTAACATCACATATAACCACACATCTCCTTATTAAAGGAGGTTAAAGGGTTCCTATTAAGGTCTACTACATTATAACTAATCAAAGGGACACCCCTTTTGAATTTAGGTACTATATTATCAATACTTTAAATCAACCTCATGGTCATCACTAAACATGGCATCAAAAGAAAACTCATAGAGGACCAATCATGGCCCTAATAAGTCTTAACCTCTCCCAAAGTGATAAGGAAAACAATTTAGATTCATTTTAGGATATGTACACAATTTTACACAACCCACATATCACACATTGAATAAAAAATCATTAAAATATATGTTAAAGATTAGGGACCTCCTTCCTTATTATTTTAGGACCCTACTAAACAAATATCATTAACTAGTTTGACTTCAATCATAAAAAATTCTAAATTCTAACATAAAACCAGAAAATGTGGATTTCTAGTGAAGAATGTTAAAATAATAATAAATAGAGAGATAAAAATGTATTAAATAAAATAGATTCCATATATTTACCTCTTGCAATCCATTTATATAAATTGAACTTAAATCTAAATAAACATGGTAGAGAAATAAAACTATGGAGGGAGAGATCTCAAAGAGAAAAGAGGTGGTTCATGCCACTTGTTGGAATCCAAGGGGGATAAATAATTTTATATGATTTAAATATTTTAATCAATTTAGTTAATATATATATATAATTACAAGTGGTATTTTATGGAATGAACATGCTCATCATAGCTCAACTCCCTAGCCTAGGGTCACATTGTGGTAGGCCCCTCCTCTTCAAGGAACAACATAGCATTCCATATAAACACCAAGAAATCATGAACATGTCTTTTAGAATGATAGGGTGCTTCATAGTGTAACCCATCTTCTATTATAATATGATCCTCCCCTCCTCATCTTGGGATTCCCTGGATCAATGTAGCATGATCCTTTATCCTCACACTGCAACTCTCTAAACTATATCATGATTCATCCTATTGTAATATGATCTACCACCTACACTAAAACCCTTCACTCCAATTACATTGGGCTATGGTGTGGTCTACACCCTCCAAAGTGTGGTGATTGGTATCATCACCAAAACACTACCAAATACCCCCAATAGATCAAAAGTACCTGAATACACATTGTTTTGGAACAATTTTAAACAAAATCATACCTCAACATATATGGGTTGTTACAAACTTCCCACTGTATAGTAGCTCATCCTCAAGTTGTGTCTCTAAGCTTCATCAGAAAAAATATTTGTCCATTGCAAACACATTTCCATCTCTCTCTCTCTCCAACATCTCCTCCTAAATACACCCATTTTTTCCACAACACATGTACCAATGGAATCATCTTCCCTTAAAGGATCTTTTCATTATAGTCAATTATATGATCTTTTCATTCCATAAATGATGCATCGGCCTCAATATCAATATCATCAATTTTGATCACATGCGAAGGGTTGGAGTGATTTCTCAAAGTATGAGATATATAGAATACATCATGTAATGCACTAAATATTAGAGGAAGTTTTAATCAATATACCACTATATTGATCCTCTCGACAACCTCAAAACACCTTAAAATCTAGGTTCCAAATTCTCCTAAATTTGTATCTACCTGTGTTCCAATTGTGATAACACTCACATGATACTTGAATAGCCACTTTAAAATATAAATAATGGTTTCACCAGTTTGCATATGATTTTTTCATACTCTGATAATTCTCCAATCACTTATGAGTTAACTATATATACTATAATGTATCTTGTATCATAGTTAACCTAAAAATAGAAGACTCACTTGTCTCTATTAATCATTATAGTGATCGGAATAACCAAATATATAAGGCCTTTAAAGGTGACATCTAAATTGACACCTAAAAACTATTATTATAGGTGAAATTATCCAAAGAGATATGGTTCTCCCATAAACTGAAAAAAAAAATAAGAACACATGCTCAAAATATGTCCTTCAACACCCATATATTGTGCTCAAACTACCTGTCACTCTAAGGATGGTATGTTGTGCTCAAATATACTCAATTATCCAATTCCTTATGTAGTTCCTTCTAGGATATTGATATAAATTAGGCATCCTTATTTGATATGATACTCTTAGTCACACCATGAAGATGATAGTCAACCCAACTCATCAGTGGATTGGGTCTCCATGTTTAGTAAGAAATATTCCCCTTTGGTCAACTGATTAGTTGTAACTCACATTGTATCAATGACTTGGGGTGATCTCAGTAACCCCATCCTAAAATCCATCATCCAACTTTGACTTAGGGATGGGTAGAGGGTAAAGAAGACTTACAGGTTACTTTTTCTCATCTTTTTCCTGCAGAATGATGAGGCGTCATGAAAAGAACTACATTATATCTTTTTTCACACTGGGCCACCAATACTTCCTAGAAATGTAATGATATATATTGGTCATCCTCATGTGACAACCCTTGTTGAGGCATGTAAAACTCATATCATCTCCCCATGAATGCTCATAAGGACCAAAACTCAACCTCATTCCTAATAGATCCCATCATCATCCTAAATCCAATTTGGTGGTAGGTCCCTACCATATATATTATCCCTCATGACCCAGTAATCTAAGTTAGACAACTTCCTCTCCTTTAATCTCTTAGGGAGTGCGGATGAGATACTCATATTTTTAAGAGTAGATCTACCCTGATACACTCCTAAAATTCGAGATGCATCTCAACAAATAGGATTATCACTTATTACTCAAAACTACCCTTAAAACCCACTTGATCATGAGTCTTTCTACTTTGTGCATCATCTACAATGTTCCCTTTCCCATACTACAGGAAAATTACCCTATTACAATGGTTTTAAACCATTTTTATAGGCTTTGAAACCATTATTATAGGTTATTCTATTGGTTCCAAAAATAATTGGGATACCCCTATACCAATGGTTTTCTAGAAATCATTGGTATAGGTGGTTTGAAATTTCCTTTTACTAGTGGTTTAGTGAATTGTTAGTATAAGTAGCTATAACAATGGTAACAAAGCCATTGGTATAGGGTCCCACTACACCATCCTAATAACAAGCTTGCACCAAAACTTCAAGCACCATTTAACTAATATATTTCATACAAAAAAATGTATGTATTCAACCAATCACAATAAATATTAAATACAAAAAAAAATATTGTATAATTCATATTTAATCAATTGATAATTTAAAAAACAAATTATAACACATATATAATCAATTTTTTTCATCAAACACCATCTATATGGTTGTTCCATAAATATTAAACCAGAAGTAAAGGGGGTCAATATCTCTCTCATGACCACCACTGCCATCATAGTCATCATTATCATCATGAACATCCTCTCTAGCATAAATTCCTTTAACATATTCATCACCAACACCTCAAGGAAAGTTATTGCCTCCATAACCACTACTAGGACCATCATCACCCAGTGCATCATAGTCATCATTATCACCACCCTTATCACAAATATCCTCACAAGAATCAAAATCTTCAACACCATCTCATGTGTCAATTATTTTCAGACATTTTTTATTATGTATTTCATCAATATTTTTTATATCTTTCATTAAAAATAAATATAAATTTAATTATAAATTCATTACTAATGGGTAATTAAAGAAAGATATAATAAGGGACATAGAATAATTAACGCATACCAATTATTGAGATAAATAAGGTATATATGGTGATGTAACACAATCCAATAATTTAAAAATTATTCCTACTAAACATGATCAATTAATGTTTGATATATTGATCATTTTTTGGTTTTAAATTATTTGAGTTAATGGGTTAATAAATAAATAAAAATTATGTCTTTAAAATATGTTTCCCATAAATTTTTATCAAAATAACTCAATCGATTCCCAATGAAATTTATAGAGTAATTTTTTTGAGATGGTTTGTTATATTTTATAAAGAATTACTATTATTATTTTATTAAGAAAAATTATATAAAATTGTTTTTTAACTCTTTTGAATATATTCATTATATGAATTCCCCTATGACATTAATGCATTTTCTTTATGACTAAATTGAAGTTATGTTACTTACATCATTGAATGATCCATGATCTCTAATAGAAAGTAGTGAACTCTTATATAAATGTTGTTTAACTTAAACCCACAAATCATAGTAAAATAATGGGAAATTCCATTGTGTGTCTCACTCTAAAAAATGGTGGTTTTCCAAAGGTTTTTTTGACATTTAGCAGCGGTTTAAACCAATGCTAAATCTTACATGACCCTTTCTAAGGGGGACATGTATTGGCATGTTGAAAATCATTTCACGACATTTTTTGTGCGGCACTTTTTTAATTTGCGATATTTTGTTTGGCATCGGTTTTTTTTTGTTGTATATTTTTAATTTTTTTATTTACGTAATTAATTAATTTATTATTATTTATTTATATAATTAATTAATTAATTATTATTATTATTATTATTTATTATTATTTATTATTTATTATTTATTATTTATTATTTATTATTTATTATTTATTATTTATTATTTAGTATTTATCCTACCATACATGTCATGCATAAATTTGGTAAATATATGCGTTAAGAGATATTTGAACCCCTTACCTCTTAGATATACTATAAAGACTTTACCACTCTATCAGGCTCTTCATCTGGTGTGTAAACAGTATATAATATACTTACACATATACAAATAAAAAACAAATAATGATATTAAATAATAATAAATAATGAATATATAATAAAGAAGTAGTAAATAAATAATAGATAATAGGACAACAATAAATAGATGATAAATAATTATTAAATAAATAATAAATACGTAATGAATAAATAATAATTAAATATTAAATAAATAATAATAAATAAAACTAATTACTAATAAATAATAAATAGTAAATAATTAATAGTAATAATAATAAATAATAAATAATAAATAATAAATAAATTACTAATAAATAAATAATTAATAATTAATTAATAATTAATAATAAATGATAAATAAATATTAAATGAATAATAAATAATAAATAATAAATAATAAATAATAAATAAATAATAATAAATAAATAAATATTAAATAAATAATAATTAAAAATTAAATAAATATATATTAAATAAATAAATAATCAATAAATAATAAATATAAATAAATATAATTGAATAATAATAAATAATAAATAATAAATATTGAATAATAAATAAAAAAATAATAGATGAATGAATAAATATTAAATAAATATTAAATAGTTATTTAACAATAAATTGATAATAAAAATAAATTAATAAATAATAAACAATAACTAATAACTAATAACTAATGAATAATAAATGATAAATAATAAATAATAATTGAATAGAAAATAAATAATAAATAATAAATAATAAATGAATATAAATATAAAAAAATACATAAATATATATAATCACACTCAGATATATAATTGTATATTAATATAAATATATATATAAACCCAAGTAAATATAAATATCTATCTATATATATACACATATATGATATAAAAATATATAAACATAAATATGTATAAATATTTACAAATGTATATAAATATGAACAGATACTTACATATATATATTTTCATTTACATATATTACAATGTACACATAAATATAGATTTTTTTATTGACATGCACATTTTTATATATAAAAATTACTTGTATATGTATATATATACAAATTAATGCATTTTTATAAGGTAAATAAAATTGATAATTATTTATTTTAAATGGAATTAACAAAAAAATATTTATTTACATATGATTTATATGTATAAAAATACATATCTATATAAATATGTATTTATACAAGTGATTTATTATAAGTAAATATATAAAATATGAATATATTTAATTATAAATACTAATACATTATGAAAATGATAAAAATTTAAAACCATAATATTAATATGAATGTAAGCCCTGAGAATAAATTCATTCCCCATCTAAAAAAAGACAATAAGACCCCCTTAAATGAGGAAGAAAATCCATCAAATTTTAAAAAAATTGGATACCCCGAATGAAAATGTAATTTTTTGAGGCCTTTTAGGCCACTTTTGACCTTAAAAATATAGTGACCTAGGGTTACCTGGGTCATCATGGTGTAGATATTGTCTCAATATTTGATTTGATATGTAGTATAGCCCAAATGGGCACCCTGATCAAAAGTTATGGTCGTTTAAAGTTCATGTTTGATTTCCCTCTTTTCTTGAAACTATTATAAGGTTTATTCTTTTAATTATTACAAAATTTAAATCTAATTTGGTTTTATTTCATTTCAAAAGAATTGATTTGACTGATTTTAGAGCTAAAATGGACTACCATATCAAGAGTTATGGTCAATTGATGTCGAAGTCTGATTTTCAACTTATTGAATATTTGTTATAAGTTTCAAATTATTATTAACTAATAATTATAAATATATATTAATTAACACATTGTAATTAATTAAAATTATAAATAATAAAATATATATTATAGTAAATAATAAATAATAAATCATAATATATATATATATATTTAATTTAGGAGTAGTGTTTAAAACTGTCACTATTTCCTAATGGTTTTTTAAAAAACCGCCATTAAAAAATCAAATTTTTTAAAAAAAAATATTTAAAAAATATTTAACTGTAGTTTTAACAACCGTCGTGAAAAAAACGCTGCTAAATACCTATTTTGGTGTAGTGTTTAGTCTATACACTCAATTAAGTTTCCATGATGATAAATGAAATTCCCTTATATTTTTTAATTAGCGCATGACTCTCCCTTCGACACCAGTGTTTTGGAAATACCACTCCCATAATTATTTAACTTCATATACATATCACCCCCATGGAAAAATACCTTAATATGTAATTTTTTTAATTTTATATATTTATTTATAGATACTATGATTCTATAAAATGGAATGGACCCAATTTCAACTTAAAATTCATATAGATAATGACGTAACCTCTATTAAATAATTATTTCTTTGTATACCTAATTAGTTAGCATCTGATAATTGATATTATAGGTTATTGATCATTAATTATATTAATATTTAATGTTATAAGTATAAATAATAATAATCTTAATTTTTATAAGTAGAGTCTTCACTTCTTTCATTTCTAATTAGTACATTTTATGGTATTTTTTATTTTATTAAAATTTATTTTAAATAAGTAAAAGTAGGTTTTATTGTACGTTTAAACTAGGTCAATTGATATGTAGTTTCCTTGGGATCTATTTTTAATTCCTTTTTTATAATTCTAAGAATCAAAGACTTTAAGGAAAATTGAATTAATTATTAATTTAATACTAAATCGTCGTGAGTATATGAGAGGTAACTTTGAAACCGTGATTTTTTTAATGTTTTAAAAGGATTCAATGAAAGATTATAAAATTGAAAGCTAAGAAATTATATTAATTTTTAATTTCTTAAGGTAATTTTGAATTTCATGATTTTTTTTCCTTTTAATAGGTTATATGATAAAATAAACATATTTTAATTTCTATACTTTAAAAATTAAAATAATGAAAGGTGTTCTTGAATTATTAATTATTAATTAGTACCCTTTTCAAATTATTGGATTTATATTAATGATTCTTGAATTTTAGATTGATATTGATTGTTTAATACTATGTTTTCATGGGTTAAGGTTCTTAAGAACTACTAACTTGAAATAAATTAGACATTTAATTTTATTAATTTAATGGATTCTAACATAAAAAGCGATGTTTTTATATAGTGGTTTAAGTTTTCATACATTTATGTTTGTTTATAATATAATGATAATGGAAAAAAGTAGTGGTTTTTCTAAATTATGATCTTTTTTAGATATCATAATTTACATTAATCATATATATATATATATATATATATCTAGGATTTTATTCCAATTTTATTGAAGATAGTCATATAGTTTTGAATATGGATACTGATAGTTAAAATGTATTTTTGATTGGTGTTGGGCGGTTATATTAGGTATGAAAAGTTTTAAAAGGGTTTTTCTAAATTGAAATGCATGGTTTCAATAGGAGGGTTTTTAAAAATAGTGGTTGGGTTTAAGTTTTTGTATAGAAATTGTTTGAAGGGGAATTGGTCTAGAGGTATAAGGGCTTTGTTTGGGTGCGATATATTTTCTAAAATGACTTTTAAAATAATGTGTTGTTTTAAGATTCTATCAGTTTAAGAAAAGTATTCTAATTTTAAATTTTATAAATATTTTGGTGTTGAGTTAGATAATTAAAAAGTATTTTTGATGATTAAATTGGGTTTAAGTTCAATAGTTTTTAAACTTGTGTTATATAAATCAAATTTAGGTGGAATTTAATTTGTTGATGCTAAAATTTTAAGTTAGGGGAATGTTTATTTAGCATATATATTTGTTGAAATTATTTTTTTCTAATACATCTTATGATTTATATATGGTATATATTTTTTTGGGTCTCACATGGGTTCAAAATCTATCATTCATATTTGAACCATGTATAATATTCCTAAATAGGCATATTAGATTTGTGTTTAATTGATTTTAGTCATGAGTTAGAAAAGTGACAAGTTTAGTAAATGAAGTTTCCTAAAACTTAAAATGTTTCTTAATTGATCGACTAATGGAATGAGAAAGATACATGGAAATTTATTTCTAATGGTTAAAATATGTCCCTAATAGATATATTTTAGTTCTTAAAAAGTATTGTGAAAGTTTGGGGTCAATATTTTGAATAATTAGGGAACACTAAGAAAATTTAACAAATGTATAGGTGTTACAAGGGTATACACTATAAATTCAAAAAAAATAGTTCATTGGTAAATCATTTTAAAACTATAAATATATTTATAATAATTTCAAATATATTTAAAGAGTTATTTTAAATTTTTATATTATGGGGAAATTTTTTATAAAAAAACTTCCTTGTTTTGAACATGAAATAAATCAAATTAAATGAAAGAAAAACAAAAAAACTAAACCAATATTACCTTTAAAAAATGATACTAACATGAAAAATAGTTCCACAGCTATATAGATATGACTTTATCATGGAAAAAAATTATTAAATAAGAAAATTTTCACACACAACATGAAAACTCAAATCTTTGATACATATGTTTTTATTTGGGAAAACATTCATAACACCAGAATGACTTGATTAAATATCACATTTATGTATAACATATACAATAAGATATTATGAACACTAATTTCAATATAAAATTCATCAAAGAATACTAGTATCTAACCAAACATATAATAAGATATAGAGTATTCCAAAATTTATTCATACTAGTAATGACCCAAAAAAGTATAAGAAATTTAATATACAACAACTAATGCATACTATTATATTTGGTGGAGGCATCGACTGACTATTAAATGAACTTTAATTAATTATGAACATTCTTATTCAAATATGTCACACCACATTAGATTGAAATTAATTATAAAAAACTTTATCCAGACATTACTTAAAATAAAACTATTAAATGAATTTTTTCAAATCCACTTAATTAATTTACAAAAAAACAAATTAAAACAATGATTAATTACATAATCCCCTAATATATATTATATAAAAATATTATATTAGATTTAGTTATAGGAAGTCAGTAACTAAATTTATAAAATACTCTAACTATGAT
The DNA here is from genome assembly GCA_963277665.1 of Viscum album. Lineage (NCBI taxonomy): Eukaryota > Viridiplantae > Streptophyta > Magnoliopsida > Santalales > Viscaceae > Viscum > Viscum album. The sequence continues at coordinate 280,761,531 of OY728153.1, read as the reverse complement.
CACATTTGTTAGGAAAGACTATAAAAAATAAAATCTAACTGAACCTCAATTAAATTAATCATGGAGAATACTAACCCAATGAGATCTCAATTATTGTTTGATACCTGGATAAAAATGAAAATGATTCTTGGAAAATTTAATTATTTCCCTTGAAATCCCTAATTTGATGTTGAAGAATAATTGAATCAAGAAATGGATGAATGAAGTGTTATTTATATGGAGATCTAAGGGGGTGTTGTGTATGGGAAAGTGATAATTAGGTGTAATGGGGGGGAGGTTACGTGCCTCATTTATAGAAAAACTATACCAACAGTTTCAAAAAACGTTTTTTATAGACTACCCTATTCCAATGGTTTTTTAAAATTGTTAGTATAGGGTATTATTTTTGACACTATACCAACAGGTTGTATAAGCCACCGGTATATGGAATTTATACCAAAAAATTTCTAAAACCATCGGTATAAAAGTGTAGGTATAAGTTGAAATTCCAATAGTGCTATGTGTATACACTTTATTTAAGTCAAAGTATTAGAGATACTCAACCTATCACCTTTGTTGAAGGTTTAGACCACATCGTTAAAACATATTCCTATGGATATTATGTTTTTTATACACCAAAAAACCCTCAAAAAAGTAGTGATGAAAATATCTTAGTGTGTGCATTACCACCACCAGCACTAGATTATGTGTTGGGTAGTTCCTCTCATATGTTATCAACTACCTGAACCCATAATAAACTACTCACCTATCCTACATCAACACCATACTGATACCAACACCTAATGCAATATAATACAATATATACTTCTTACCCAACTAAGGTAGAGTCAATATTGGAGTATGAATTAACCTATATTTCAAAATCAAGAAGTCTCTATCATAAGGTTCGGACCACTAAAACTTTATATCCTTCTTATTTATAGTATTTATTGACACTTCAAATCAGGTTAAGTTTTCAATAAATCTCTATTAGTATCCTACCAATCCCAGTAAACTATAAATATAAAAATATTCTTGGGTCTCCCAAGAAACTACAACCTTGACCTTCTCTATGTCTATTGATATACCAACCTTAGATATCACATGCTCTAAGAATCGAAACTCTATGATATAAAAATGGAAGTCTGATATCTTGGAATTAATATATTTCTCTCTTAGTGCACCCAATAAAATATCTAGATATTGAGCATGATCCTCCCATGTTTAGGAATATATAAAAATATCATTAACAAATATAAAAAAATTGTATCCATGAATGGTTGGAAAACCTTATTCACTAGGGCCATAAACATTGTTGATGTGTTTTTTAAACTGAATAACATCATGATAAGCTCATATAATATATACATACTCCAAAAATTATTATGGGAACATCATCTATACTTAACCAAATATAATGATATCCTAGTATAAAATCAAACTATTAGAACCCCCTAGCTCCCCTTAGATAATTGAATAAATCATCTATAAATGGAAGATAATATCAATTTTTGACCATCACTTGGTTCAACCATTGGTAATAAACGTACAAACACAATGTATAATCAGCCTTATTGGAAAAAAAATTAGAGTACCCTGAGGGTACATTCTTGGGTGAATGAATCTATTCTCCCCAAGATCCTCTAGTTAAACCTTTAACTCTCTGAGCTCAATAGGATCTATCCTATATAGTAGAATGGATATGGCCTTGTACTTAGTTTCAACTCAATCATGAACTTGACCTCTCTCTCAAATGGAAACCCAAAGAATACCTCGAAAAATATGTCCCAGAACTAGAAAACAATAGGAGGAAAGACTGATTATCGCATATTCTCATCTCCCAAAAATACACAAGAAAGATCGGCTAAAATCATCCATAGTTGTTGATGGTCAAGTACCAAACAACTTTCATATAAATCCCACTCTCTAATAAGGGTATATCCATCTATCCTAATATATATAAAGGATAACTATTAATGATGGAAATTGATGTGTACTTGATGGTAATCCAACTAATCCATCCTAAATATCATATGAAAAATTCACATCTCTAATTTAAATAAATATCATATATGCTCATAACCATTATTTGCGATGGTGTGTCTTAGAAACTCTGAATTCCCTCATGTCACACCCCTAAGGGTGTATCAATAGTAATTATCTTAGATAGATACACTATAACTAGACTTATATTGTTAACCGGGTGATTATATATAAACAAATGTTATTCGCCCATATCGAAAAAAAACATATACTAGAGAGAATTGCACCAAATTCATACCTTTAATAGTCGATGGATCTATGCCATGATCAGTAGGATTTATGCTTATATCATGTAGTTGTTCTATGAATGCGCCTCTTCTCGGGCCACAAATTGGCTGACTTTATTAAGGATCAAAACCCTACTACCTCTATTATTGGGTAATTCATCATCCTATATAACCATATCAAATAAAAGAACTCCAATTATAGCCTTATGCTAAGCCAACTAATCTAACATTAGATTCATGAACCTATCCATCACTATGAAAACTGACTAGATGATAAGAACTCTGATAAAAACATTTCAGATATTTCATCCTCCCTCATGAATGACACTCAATAGGTGTTCAGTGGAACTGTGGTTAGGTATTCCACACTCTACCACATTGATAATACACTAAAGGACACCTGCCATAAATGGGGATAATATGAGCCATAACTCTAAATATCATTCCTATCAAAACTCTGTTTATAGAAAAATATATCTTCTATTTACCTAAATATCCACTGCTATATCAAATATATGAACTTGGCTGCCTAAAATGTCCACATTTGATCAAGTTCCTCTCAGTGATGTAGGCTTGGTTTATAGGATCTGAATACAATGTAAGGTAAAAAAATATCCACTTAGGATTGAATTAAATATCTTAATCCATTAATAAAATTTTGAACCTCGGTGGTCTCATCACTTGCTAACATTGGGGGAAATAAAAAATAATCAAAATAGGCTTATAATCTAAAAATATCATGCCGCCTTGTAACAACCTTAGTGTTGTTCTTAGGTATGATATATATAATTTATTTATTTTTATCTATATTTATTGATTTAGTTTGGATCGTGGGTCAACTGTGTTTTTTTAGTCTCTAATGAAGTGTCAAGGATAATTATGTAGGCTAAGAACCAAGTTTTGAAAGTTTTCAGGCATAGGGTTGGAGTTTTACTGTAGGAATAAAACCTTTTCATGACCTGGGAAATCATGGAATAGTGGAGGGTTGATTAGAAATCATGTTATAGCCAAGGGTGAACCACTAAATTATGGTTGTACATGAATTATTATCCTTTATAAGTTTGTATATTCTTAAAGAAGTCTAGGATAAATTGGGTAATTTTTGTTTTGGTGTGGGTTAGGTTAGAAGGAAATTAGTAAAGTCTCATGTGTAAGGGTCCTCATGTGTAAAAGTTCTCATGTGTAAGGTTTAATAACTTATTTAGAATATTTTTATTCCCATTATAAAATGTTTATGGGTTTCTTTATGACTCATAAGGGTTGATACCCTATAGTGAGTAAGGGTTGATAGCCTATGATATGTGAGGGTTTATACCTTATAGTGTGTCAGTGTTGATACCTTTTTATGTGTAAGGGTTGATATTTTAAAGTTAATCCTTAATCCAATTTTTTAAGTTATGTTTTTATAATTACAAATAATTATTTACCATAATATCTCAAAGTTATTATTTCAATCCTTTATTCTCTCTAATATAGGATTTTTTTTAAAAGTGATATTTTTGTTAATATTATTTAATAATTTAATATTCATGTTGGTTATGTATTTAATAAATTGGTTTTGGACAAAATTTCTTCACTATATGGGTTAATTTCATATATACTATTAGTTTACCATTTATCAATTTTATAAAATATGGATAACTCTTGAATCTTCCATGAGAGTCAAGTGATCGTGAGTCAGGAAGTAAAAGAGACCACATGAACAAAAGGATCAATTTTATGACTATGGATCAACCATAATAAAGATAGTATAAATTTTTATAAATGTTAAATCAAACATATTAAGATAATTGATCGATTGCTACATATTCAATTGATTATAAGAAAAAAAGGATCGGCCATAACTAAAAATCACACAAAGTCATGGACTGACCATATGAGTAAAAGATTAGTCATAAGTGATCTACCATAAGAAAAAATTTATCCACTATATGTTCAATTCAATCATATGCATGATGAGTGTGAACTACCATAAGACATAAAATACCATGATAGTAAACCTATCACAAATACTAACTTACTATATATATAAGGGAATCTTTTCTATGATGCTCTTTTTCATATTTTTCATAAATTTATACATTCTAATTTACTACAAGTTTTTGTTAATTTTTTCATTAATATAATGATTTATTAAATGATTATTATTTATTTCAATGTTAAGGAACTTTATTTTCAATAATTATAAGTATAATTAAATTCTCATCTCATGGGTTGAAGATTCACATTTCTTTATTAGAAAAACTAGAGTTTTGAATTTAAGTTTTTTTATTTTAAAAATTCAACCTCATAGGTTTTATGGGAGTTTTCCAAAATAATTTAATGTGTTTATTATTGAATGTTAATATTATATTAATTATTATAACATGTTCTAATGTAAAACCTATTTTAATTTTATATATTATTTAAGTGAACCATATGGGAATATTTTTAATGGGTAGTTTAATAAATAAATTACATGTTTGTTTGGGAAGGATAAAATTAAATAGGCTTCAAATTTTGAATCTCATGTACAAGAAGGAACTCTATATATTGATTTTGACTGAACCAATTCCATATTGATGTTAAGGATTTTCATGAACTATTTTATGTGACACGTCATGGTGGTATACTTCTTCTCTCTACTGCACTTCATTCATTTAATCATTTTCTCTTATAAAGAACATTTCTTCCTTGACTCTCAGAACATTACTTATTCAATTATTTTCTGTGATTCTTACTTATTTTTATTATTATTTTTGTGTAATTGTATTGGGTTATACTACCCATAAAATGTATGATTTGGGTTATACTACCCCATATATAAGGTACATGAATGTTGTTCATAACTGATAAAAGGTGTGATTTTTGGTTCTGCCTTGGTCTAGAGAAAGGCAGTTTGGTTTCTTCTATACTATAAAAGGAATCTATCGGGTCGTGACTCTAGGTGAGAAAAAATAAGTCTTGTTTTTTCCTATGGTGTTTAAAAATCCTTTTTTAAAGCATTTTGACTCCCTTTAAAAGTTATAGATTCCATAGTTTGTGGGTGTCATCTCTCACGATGTTTGATAGGGGTGAAGAGAATATGAGAACCATTTAGATCTAACCTAATATAAAAATAACTATGTTAATTTCAATTTATTTCCACTACATTAAATATTAAACATTGATAATAATTCATTAAATTTATTTAAAAGGGTTAATTTACCTCCCCCCCCCCAACCATTAGACCAATCTCACATTGGTAAATGACAATTGGTATCAAAGATTGATCCATGCATTTGGAATATATATATTTATTTTCTAATAAATTCCTAACTTAATATCAGAGGGGGAAATATTTTTTAGATGGAAATAACAAATGAAAATGATGTATGGAATCCTCAACGACCTCTATTCTTTGATGGTATAGACTATAGATATTAGAAGTCTCTCATGGGATCATTTTTTAAGAACATAAGCATTGAAAGTTGTAAAATCATGGTGAAACCATACAAACTGCCTAAAGTTGATCCAAAATCATTAAATGGTAATGAAGATGTTTGATATTTTCTGAATTATAAGGTAATGAACCTTTTATATTGTGAATTTAGTAGAAATTTCTACATCCATGTATCTTTTTGTCAAACAGCACATGAAATATGATACATTATACAAGTTCCTCATTTAAGTACAGATAAGCTTATAAGAACTGATCTCATCATTTTAAGAGATGGTTATCAAGATTTTAAAATGGGAGACAATGAAATAGTCAATAAAATGTTTCATAGATTAAAAAACACTTTTGAATGGTATGAGTGGCTTAGGATAAACAATATATAATTCTATTTTAGTTTAAATAGTTTTAATATATTTACTAAGAAAATATAATACTAAAAAGGTAAACATTAAGAAAATACAAATTTCAAAGAATATATATTATATAAGATAATTGGATACTTATTAAAATATGAGTTTGAATTGAAAAATATTTCTCAATAGTAAATCTCAAAAAATAAAGGAAATGATTTTAAACCAAGATTTATTACTTACTCTTCTGACTTTGAGTTATATTCAAGTGAAATGGATGGTGTTGCTCATATAGAAAAATGAGTTTATAGAAAGTAGAAAGGTTACTCTTAAATATTTATAAATTATCATCCTAAACATGAGTATAAGGAGATGAGAAAATTTATTTATATTTATAATGATGATTCAGAAGTAATTTTTTTAATATCAAAAAAGAGGACACTTTAAGAATAATTTATTAGGACTCAAAAATGACAAGACCAAGAGTGAACGGTACCAAAAAAATAAAGGAAATAAATGGAATCTAGTTTTAATTACACATTAGACTCAAATTATAGTGATGAAACTATTAATGAAATAGACTCTTCAAACCTATGTTTAATGGATTAATCAAAAAAGGTAATTGAATCCAATTGTTCCTCCTCTTCTGAATCTAAATATAATCCATTTAAAATGAGTTTTATAAATATATTGATAAATTTAATCATAAAGTTAACAATATTAATTTATTATTCAATAATCTTAAGAATAAGTACAAGGAATTTATTAGTGAAAATGAAAATTTAAGATATAATCTTTTGAGATATAATGGTAAATTATCTAATAACTTGGAAATTGATTAACTTAAAAATTTAAAACTAAAGGGTTATTAGACTAAATGTGATTAATCTTATAAAATTAAATTTTATTTTTTTTTGGAAAAAAAATTATAATATTATAAATGAAATCAAAATGATAAATGCATATTTATCCGCTTCTATTCAAGATAAGAAAATTTATAATAAAATTATGAGTTTAAAAAACATAAATAAAATGGAAACTAGTCTTGGATATAATGATATTTCACCAAAAATGTATCAGTACTTCTTTTTTAAACATATAAATGGAAATTTTTAGTCTTACATGATTTAAATGCCAAATTGAGGGCCATTATGAAAATGAATGTTCATTGATACTTCTATCGCCACTTGATTGCACTAAGGATTTTATCTATAAAACATTTTATTCTAGGTTACCTATGAATACATTCTCAAAATCCATATGGGTTTTGAAAAATTCTTATATTAATCCAACTAGACCCAAGTTTTCATAGGTATAAAAGACTTCTTAAATATTATTTCGTAGTAACATTTCTTATAAGCATCAAAAATGTTGTGTGGTACATGGACAGTGGATGTTTGTGGAATATTACTAGTGATATATATAAATTTATATCTTTTGATAAGTTTTATGGTGGTAGTGGTACATGTGGTGATAAATCAAAGGGTAATGTAAAAAGTTTCGGAAAGGTTAGAATTTCAAATTCTATTATCATTTCAAAAAAAAAATATTTATTGGAGCTTTAAATCATAATAAAATAAGTTTTCATAGATTTTTGATGATGATATGAATTTGAAATTTGAAAATGATAGATATATTATTTTTTAAAGAATAATATATCATATTTTATAGAAATAGAAAAAATAACTTTTATTTAATCAATTTTTCTAAATTAACTAATAAAAATGTTAAATGTTTAAGTGTTAAAAAATCTAAAAATATTTTATGTCATGGAATATTAGGTCATGAAAATTTTCAATTACTTAAAAATCTCTCCAAATACCAAAAATTTTTGGATTTCCCCATTTTAAATATGGATAACACCTATGTATGTGATTCCTGATTGAAAGGTAAGTAGCATAAGGGGTATTTTAAATCAATTCATGAGGTAAGAACTTCTATAACACTTCAAATTTTTTATTTTTATTTATTTGGTCTAATTAAAACCACTATTTTAGGTGGTAAAAGTTGTGTATTTGTTATTATAGATCACAATAGTATATTTACATGGACATATTTTCTTGCACATAAATCTAAAACATTGTCTAAATTTTTTATTCACTATAAATAGATTCAAAATGAAAAAAGGAATCTATTTTTATCAATTAGAAGTGATAAAGGTGGTGAGTTTTCAAATATTGAATTTGATAAACTATGTGAACATAAAGGATATAATAAAAAAATCAACCCTAAGAACACCACATCAAAATGGGTTATTTGAAAAGAAAAAAAATGACCTTACAAGAAATGTCTTGTACAATGATAAATGAGTATTATTTTCTAAAATATTTCTAGGAAGATTATGTAAACTCATATTTTTATGTTATTAATATAATTTTACTTACAACATTTTTTATGAAAACACCTTATGAAATATGAAAGGGAATAATATCAAGAATCTACTTGGATAACTCACTAAAGAGGAACCTGAGTTATCCCTAACACAACCCAAAGAGTGATTTTGATCCCCATGGGCTGGAAAATAGTTCTTGGGAATCAAAAAAATAAATGGGGAAGATTATTCCATAATAATAACTAGATAAAATGAAAATATTGGAAATAAAACCATAAAGAGCCGGTATTCCAATATAATCATCAAAGGTAAGATACTACAAAACAGATAAGAAACCAAAAACATCACATAACCCAAAATAACATCATTAAAAAATCTCTTTATAACAAGTGGATCGCATACTCCACCTATCACCGCTAACTCCCAAGGTCTTTATAATCAAGAACACCAACCTCCACCAATATATGCTTTCCCTTTTTCTAGATCTATAAAAATAAAGTCTTCATATACCTAAAAGAATATATAGGGTATGAGCAATACTAGATTAGTAGGATTCTGCCTAGAGATTTTATAAGTAATTCATATTAAATAAACTATATATTATTAATTTTAAATAATACATGGCATAGAAATCTATTTCAAAATCACTATAAAACATGATTTTCAAACCATTTAAATGGAAATAATAAATTAGTTATATCAAATAGGAATGAAAATAATTTCATCAAATAGGCATGAATAAATCATTTCATAAAAATTGGCATGTATAAATCATTTTCAATCATAAAACCATGGTCATAAGACCTAATTTTACTTAGTTCAAGGCTCAAGTATCCTCACACATCTTAGTGAAATACGGATCTAGGTGTTCACACTTACCTCAATCTTAGGCCTATAGGGAATATGAGTCCACACACAATAAATGAACTCCTTACCATCATAAAAGTTTAGTTTTTATATTCATTGTAAATCCATTTATAGGTAGAGCTAATACATGCCTAACATGCTTGTCTTGGACTACCCACCCAACTACCCATGATCCCATGTGCTTCAAAGAATTCATTCAAGTGGAAAATCAGTCATCTCAAATAAAATTCATTAATTATCATTCAAGAAACCCCAAATAATATTTTAAACAACCAATTTCATTTTAAAAACAAATATCAAATGGTTTTCATCAAATATCATTTCTTTCAAAAACAATTCATTTCATCCAAAATCTATAAAACATTTCATGACTTCATTTCTCAAGATTCGTCATTAAATTCATTCTTCAAATTATTCATTTAAATTCAAAATCATTTTCCATAAATCAATACTTTATTTGAAAATCCATTTCTATAAGGGTTAAAACACATCATTCCATTTGAAAACATTTATCAATAATCTCAATTAATGATTTAAAAATTGAATGGAAACCATTTCAAATCAATCAAGCAATAATAATGTCAATTGATAGGAATTTCCTTACGAAACCACCTGCCTCAAACACAATATTCTCAAACACCCAAAAATGGATCCACATCTAGTGAGAAAGAGGGATCCTTCATCAACAATAGGAGGACCATAATGATTCCCACATAATGATCAAAGAAATTCAACCTCAATAGCCCTTACACAGATCTCTGAGTGAGGAAGAATAGGAACTGAGTTGGGAAGAACCAAAACACCTATTACAAAATATTGAATTCCAAAAACCCCTTCCTAAAACACACTCAATACGAAATTTGAGACAAAGGAGTAAGGATGGATAGTTTAATAGAGGTAAAGGGAGTCAAAATACACATTGAAACCACTCATTAAGGTTTCATATGTTAGGAGAAACCATCCATGAAATATCATGTGGAAATTTAGTGTTTCGAATTCTAAAACCACAATTACAACACCCTAGTGTTTCCCACCACGGTGTGGTGGATTCACCCAAGAGAAATAAAAAAGGGACCATCCATGGCATGGTACAAAAAATTAAGTTTTTTTGTCCCACTACACCCTCCATCGTATCATGGTGGTGTCTATAATGGTTGTAGTGCACATGGGAACTCCCTGCACTCCATGCTTAATACCACTCCTAGCAACAGGTATAGTGGATCTAGCTATTTTACATAGTAGGATCAATGGAACACCACTACCTTCACCACGGTCATGGTCTTTCCCATTTTTCACCAAAAAAAACCAAAAACTATATTTTAATCCACCAAACACCTATAACACTTATGAAACTAAAATTAACGGACTCAAGGATCAAAATATAACATACATGTGACCTAGAGGATGTCACAATTCTCCCCACCAGGAAACTTTTTTTTCCACAAATCCACATCAAGAAGATTGGTTCATTAAGAGATGAGGCCATTACTCCCTCATCGATGATTCCCACTCCTAAGTCTAATTAGAATATAATATGAATTTCCACAAAACCCTAATCAAAGTTATAGACTTCCCATGAATAACCTTTAATTAAGAATCAATAATCTCAATTAGCTACTCAAGCATAGTAATATCAGGTTATACATCAAGGTCTTCCCAATTCAAACCATGATATAGGTCTAAAATTCATTTCTTGAGTTGAAACATGTGAAATAAAGCATAGATCAAAGTCATGTGAGATTTCAAGTACAATAAGTAAGCAACTTTTCCAATCTTCTCAAAAACCTCAAAAGGTCATGCATATCTTAGTGTCCAATTTCCATGTTTTCCATGTCATTGGTAACCCAATTGAGGTGAGACTCTTAAGAACACTTTTTCACCAACTGAGAATTCCAAGGGACATCGATGATGATATTCATAAGATTTATAGCATATCTAGTCCATTACCAACCTCTTTAGAATCATCTGGATATTTTTCATCATCTTATAGACCAATCTAGGTCCCACTGGGGAAGCTTCGCCAATCTCCAACCAAAAAAATAGAGATTTACAAGGTCGACTGGACAAATCCTAAAAGGGTACCATTTTAATGGATTTCTATTAGTTATTATTGTAGTAAAACTCAGCCATACCCAAATGGAAATCCAACACCCCTCCAAAATCAAGGACATAAGCATGAAAAATGTCTTGAAAAATCTATATAGCATGTTTTTTCTGACCATCTAACTGAGGATGGTACATTGTGCTCAACTTGTCCTAGGATCTCATTACCTCCTGAAGACCCCTCTAAAACTAATATGTGAACTAGGGATCCCTATCATAAATAGTGTAAGATAGAACTCCATCCAATATAAAAATCTCTTATACATATAGGCTTCCTAAGTCTTCAACTTTAATGGCATCATGGATAGAAATAACGTGAGCTGATTTGGTCAATCGGTAAATCACAAGACAAATCCCATTATTTCCTTAAGGAGTACATGGAAACCCAACCATGAAATCCATTGATATCTCATTATACTTTCATGTTGACTTGTGAAGGGTTTTATGCAAACCATAAGGTTTCTAATGCTCATCCTTGATCTGCTGATAGGTATAACAATGAGAAATAAAATCACCAATGCCTCATTTCATACATGGCCACAAAAATCAACACCTCATATCATAAAAAATATTATCCATTTCTGGGTTCAATACCCATGGTTAAGGATAGAAGTCCCCCATCATATCCTTCTTCATAGGAAACAGAACAACATTTTGGTTTCTGAAGCAAAGGATTCCCTTTGGAGATAGAGAATATTCATCAATAGTCTCCCCATAATATAAAGAATTCATAATACCTTAGAACTTATCATCAAGATACTTCTCATGAATGATCATATAAAGAAGAGATTATATCAACTAAACACTCAATATAATATCCCTAGTCTCATCCTCTTATATTCCCAAATTCATGCGAGCAAATTGTGTCATGATATTTCACTCTTCTAATGATTCCTTCACGACCTATAATGGAAATTCCTGCTAATATCACCATAAACAACATTCCATTCCCAGGGTTGTATGTAATGTCAATTCAAAATATTTCTAGTATTCCACCTATCGCCTTTGACAGAGATTCAAATCATTCTGTGAAAAGATATAACTCAATCTATTGTGATCAGGGTAAATAGTAAACATTTCCCTGAAAATGTATTCCTGCTAACTCTTAAGAGCATGCATCATCCCTATGAGTTTCAAATAATGTGTGGTGTAGTTATTCTCATGAGGTTAAAACTGGTGAGAATTATAACCCACCACATAATCACTCTATATGATAACACAACCCAAACCCAAATCTAAAGCATCATAAAATACAACATAGCTTTGCCTAGCTTCTAGAATATTTAACATTGGAGCTGAATTCAAACAGTGATTCAACTTATCAAAAGTAAGTTTGAAATTTTTGATCCCAAAAAAACTTCACTCTATTCTAAGTGAGATTAGACAAAATAAAATCTAGTTTGTATAAATTTTTAAAGAACTAAAGACAATACACCTCCAAGCCTAAGAAACTCAAAATCTAAAATACATTTTTTGGTTTTTCCAAAGACATGAAACCTTTTATATTTTTAAGATCAACAAGATACCATGTTATGAGAAAACATGACCTGAGTAATTTACCTCATGAATCTAGAATTTTCACTTTTAGGTCTTGGAATAAATTCATTAATTCCTCAAGATATCCAAAACTTATCTCAAATGAATCACATGATCGTCATCAATTTTTGAGTAAACCAATATGTCATCGATAAATACAATAATTAAAGAGTTTAGATATTGGTGTAAAATATTGTTCATCAAGTCCATAAACATAATAGGATCATTGTTTAGGATGAAATTCATAACAAGATACTCATAGTTTCTATACCTACTCTTGAAAGTGGTCTTTAGAATATAATACTACTTGACCCCAATATAGTGGTAACCAAACCAAAGATCAAACTTATATAACCCCTTATCCCCTTTAAAATGATAAAAAAATCATTAATATGGGGCAAAATATACTTCTTATAGACCATAACCTGATTGAGATTCTTGTAGAAACAAACAAGAAAAGGGTTCCAATGGCCTTCTTGTAAAAAACACTAGTGTTTCCCAAGGATACATGCTAGATAAAATGAAACATTTAGACACCAATTCATCCAAATAATATTTCAGTTACTTCATTTCATCTAGTTCAATATAGTTGAAGATAATATATATTAGATGAGATATTAACATCAAGTTGATATAGAACTCTACCTACATCTTTGGTGGTATACCATAAAATTTTGATAGAAACACTTCTATAAACTCAATCGTTATTGGGGGAAGTTCAATATAAGAAGATTCTTTCTTCAACTCAATAGCACACAAAGATAACACACTACCCAGCTCTAGAAGAGTAGGTATATCCTAACTATCCCTCAGGTCCCACTCTCACTGGTAAACATGGAACTCATCATCAGGGTAATAAAGTACACCCAATGATGATAATAGTCAATTCAAGATTTTTTTAGAAACTAACCTATCCATTCAAAAGATAACATACAGGTGTTTTATTTAAAGAACAAAAAATTACAATATGAGCTCAATCTTTAATAAATATGAAGCAAAAGAGGGGCATCATAGACTCTTCTCTCTCTTCATCCCAAGAGGAGTTGAAATTTCCTTCAAATACAGTTTTAGCTCTGTAGAAAGATTCATAAATTCCATAGTGTGGGTTAATATGAAATAATGATTGGAACCAATGTCATATAAAATAATCACTACAAATTAAGCAATGCTAATGGTACCTCTCACTATCATAGGACCCGCATCAGTTCCCATTGGAGACTCTTCCACTGCATGATGTAGCTTTATTCCTAATACTTATGGCTAGAAACCCATTGTTCTTGAATCATTTGACTAAACCATAGAGCCTCTTATTACTAAAAAACCCATGCAACTACACGGAATAATAAAAACATATAGAACCATGTACAAGTGGCATGAACATTATCATGAGCTTTAAATATGAGGTGCCTCTATGCAATAATTATTCAAGTGCCTAACCTTTCTTCATTGGTGATAAGTCAGTAGTCCTTTACCAAAAATAGAAAAAGATTAGTAAGAATATTTATTTCAAGGACCACAAATACTATTTCCATCATGTTGATAATTTTAATTCCTCTTCCTCTTAAAGAAACCTCTAAAGATACCACTAGGAGTATGAGATACTCTAGTTAACCTAGTCTTACCATTTATGTCAATTTCCAACATCAAAGCATTATCTAGAATATCATCATAATAGGTACACTTCAGTATAAAGTCCTAGTATTGGATATCCGATTGAAGATCCATCTAAAACCTTCAATCCTTAAGATTTTCATTCAACTCCATTTCAGGGGAAAACTAAGAAAGTTCTGTAAAACGATTAGAATACTGATTCACTGACCAATCGCCCTATTTAAGGTTGATAAATTACATAGACTTATCCAATGTCAATGAAACTTTATAGAACTTCTCCTTAAAAGGGGTATTTAAGTCCTTCCACTCCAAGCCCTCACTCTAATTCACTTGAATTATAAAATATCATAATATCATACTAGACCCCTAAATATTGAATATGGAACACTTCACCTTAATATAATTTGGTGTCTCCAAGAACTTTAAGAGTTGTTCAATATTCTTTAGCCAATCCTATGCCTCCTGAGGATTTCTCATTCCCTGGGAGGATGGTGGTTTCTAATGAAGAAACACATGGGCTCTATATATATTATAATCCCTTTGAGGTTCCACTCCTAGAGCCTGAATGGTAATAGGTTCAACCCATAGCCCAAATCTTGGAATGTCTGCACTACTACCTCTATGAAGTTTTGATCAACTAGAGGGTTCGCTTATTGTGGTTCATCTACTACTCCTTCCTGAATCCTATTCATATGTATTCTTGGGATCATGGTACAACAAAACAATAATAGGTAACAAAGAAACATTGTTCAATAGACATTGAAACATCAATTATATTAGTTAAAAATTTACTTGGGGAAAAATATTATATCAAATATTGAGAAAAGTTTGGAATCTAATCAATTTAGTCCTCAAAGATGATTTTTTCAACACACAAGGTAACTTAAGGCTCATTAAAATAATATTTTTCCAGGAACTCACACATAACCTAACCCTAAAGTCCTAAATATTATATCTTTTTTCTTCTAAGACATTCCGAAATGAATTTCAACATCCAAAAAAATACACAATATCACCTTTGATACTAATTTTTCTTGAATCATCCTTGATGACCCACTAAAACAAAACCTAAGTTAGTCCTGATATGTCCTGAAGATAATTCCCAATCCCCATGGTCTGGAGACTCATACCTTATAGTCAAAAACAATCAAGTTAAAATTATTTCACCATACAAATAACCATATAAAATGAAAAAATTGGAAATAAAATCATAAATATTCAGTATTATAATATATTAATTAAGGGAAAAGTACCAAAAAATAGTTAGGAAACCATAAACATCACATAAAAAAAACAAAATCATCATAATATCACTTTATAACAAGTGGATAGTATACTCTACCTATCATTACCAACTCCCAAGGTCCCACTAATCAAGATCACCCTTTCAAAATAATGGTGATTTCCATTTTCCCAAACCTGGAAAACAGAATTCTACATATACCTAAAGTCAAATGTAGGGTGTGAGAAATAATATCCTAGTATCATTACACCCCTAGATTTCTTAATCAATCCATATCAAATAAACTATATATTCTTAATTTTAAATAATACATGGCATGGTAATCTATTTCAAATTCACTATAAAACATATTTTTCAAATCATTTTAATAAAAAGAATAAAGTAGGTATATCAAAGGGGGATGAATAATAATTTCATCAAACACAAATGAATAAATCATTTCATAAACAATGAAATATATAAATAATTTTCAATAATATCACCATATTTATGAGCCATGGGGTTGGTTAGTTTAAGGCTCAAGGATTCTAATACATCTCAGTGAAATATGGCTCAAAGTCTAAGCACTTCCCTATATCTCGGGCCTTAAGGGAATAGGATTCCCAAAAAAAATATTCCCCCATCAATTTTTAGTTTCTTTTATTGATTTTAATCCATTTTTAGGTAGATCTAATACATTCCTAGAGTGTTTTTCATAATCTACCCACATTACTACCCTATCTCCCATGTACATAAAAGAAATCATTAAAGGGGGAAATCATTCATCTAAAATTGGTTTAATAAATCATTATAAAAGAAAAACCAAATCATATTTTCAAAATTCCATTTTATTTCAAAAACCAATAACAAATAGTTATCATAAAAACTCATTACTTTCAAAAAAATCATTTCACTCAAAATCCATAAAACATTTCACATTTTCATTTCTCATGAATCATCATCAAATTTATTCTTTAATTGATTCATTTAAATTCAAAATTACTTTATATAAATCAACACTTTATTTAAAAATCTATAACAAAATAGGTTCAATACACACTATTAAATTTTAAAACTTTTATCAAGAACATCAATTCATGCTTTAAAAAACTATTAAAACCCATATATAATTAATAAAGAAATAATGGTTTCGATTGATAGGAATTTCCTTATGAAACCAACTACCTAAGAAAATAGTATTGTAAAACACCCAACAAGGGATACATGGCCAACAATAAATAGGGATCCTATATAAGTAATAGGAGGTTCACAATGATCGCTAAATAGAGAGTAAGGAAATCCAACCTCTATCTACATTGCATTAATATCTCAGTAAGGAAGAACAAGAACAGAATTGGGAGGAACCAAAACACCTATTATAAAAGTTTTAATTCCTAATAACTATTCATAGAAAACACTTAATCTAAAATTCAAGACAAATAAAAAAGTATAATCAATTTAATAGAGCGAAAACAAGTCAAAATACACATTAAAACCCCTCATTAAGGATTCAAGTTGTGGGATTGGACATGGCCTGGTGTAAAAATTTAATCTATTTTACCCCACCATGCCCTCCACTATGGTGTCGTAGTGGCCATGATGGTTAAGGTGCATAGGTTTACTCCCTATACTCCATAATAAAGACCACATCCATCACAAATCATGGGGTTTCTATTCATTTTATACATGAGGATAAAAGGCACACTTCAGCCTCCACCACGGTTGGGGTCCTACCTATTTTTTACCAAAAACCATTTTTTAAGCCATAATTTACCTCTGACACTTCTAAAATAAAAATTAACCAACTTAAGGCTCAAAATATAACATACATGTGAACCATAGGATATCATAAATAAATAATAAATTGGTTATTTTGGAGTATTTGGTTTTAAGGTTTTTATTCTTAATACCAAATGTTCACTTGAAAAAATTGACTCAAAATTTTATGAAGGTATTTTTCTAGGATATTATAATTCTAGTAAGTCTTGCTGAGTTTATAACAAATAAATACTAGTTTTTTAATAATACATTCATGTAAAATTTTATGAAAATAAACCAAAATAAATAAAATCATATTTAGACTTGGTTGATGAATATTTTATATATTTTAACTTTGGTAAACTAAAAAAATAAAAGTCATATGGATCTATTGAGGGGAAGAGGTTCCCCACTAAAAAAGCATTAAAAGTTCATAAAGATCATATTTTTTATAATGTAATTGGATATATAACTACTCATTTTAAAACCACTAATTCCTTAAGAAATGTATATACTTATCGATATTTTATTTTTAAGTCTGTACCTAAAAATATAGATGAATATTTATCTGATTCAAACTAGATTATGGAAATGTATGAATAATTAAATTAGTTTTTTTTTTAATAATATATGGATCGTATTCAAACCCCCAAAGGATTAAAATATTATTTAAACCTAATGGATCTTTATAAATAAGTTAAAGGAATCTAGAAAAAAATAAAAAATAAATCCATATTAGTAGCTCAAGGTTATATAAAGAAGAAGGAATAGATTTTGAAGAATCATTTACCCCAGATTCTCGATTAGAATCTATAATATTTCTTATATCATATTTATCTCATTATAGAATTAATTTTTTTTCAAATGGATGTCAAAAGTGAATTTTTAAATGGATATATTTCTAAAAAAATTAAAATATCCCCATGGTTTTTAGAATAAAACTAAACCTAATGTGTTTTGAAAATTTTGAAAACTATTTATGGTTTAAAACAAGATCCTCACACCTTGTATGAGAGGTCATCATTTTTTATTTTGAATAATGATTTTGAAAATGTAAAAGTTGATCCTCACTTTTTTATTAAAATAAATTATAAATATATTTTAATTATTCGAATATATGTTTATGATATTATATTTGGATCTTCAAGTGATGTATTGTGTAATGATTTTTCAAATTTAATGTCTTTAGAGTTTGACATGAGCCTTATGGGTGATCTTAAATTCCTTTTGGGTTTGAAAATGGTTTAAATGAAATATTGTATGTTTCTTTATTAATCAAAATATACCAAAGAATTGGTTAAAAGTTTTGGTATTGATGCTTTCAAAAGCTCAAATATTTCAATGAGCACTCCATGTAATCTAGATTATGATGAATCTATAATACCTATTTAAAATAAAAGTTTTATAGATATTATTGGTAGTTTATTTTATTTAACAATAGATAAACCAGATTTTATGTTTTCAGTATGTTTATGTAATATATTTCTCTCCAAATATAAGAAATTTAATTTAAAAGAAGTTAAAATAATAATTAAGTATGTTAAGGGTTATCTAAATCTTAGATTATTTTATCTAGCACATAATTCATTTGAAATAACTAGTTTTTTATATTCATATTTTGGTGGATGAAAAATTAATGGGAAAATCACAATAGGTATGAGTAACTTTCTTGGTAAATTCCTAGTTTTGTGGATTTCTACGAAAAAAATCGGTATTTTTATGAACTTTTAAGAGAGAGTATGTTGTTGATAAATCATATTTCTCACAATCTTTATGTATTAGAAAAATGATTTTAGATTTTAATTTTAATTTTGAAAATATCCTGATTTATTTTGATAGTAATTCTATAATTTATATCTATAAAAATCCTTTGCAACATTCTAGGACTGAACTCATTGATTTCATATATCACTTTATTAGATATCATGTTCAGAAAGGAAATATAATTCTAGAATCTATTTCCATAGAAAATCAGTTTGCTGACATATTTACAAAGACCCTATATTTATCTAAGTTTGATAAAATCAAATTTGAACTTGGTATAATATAAATTTAGAATCTATTTAGGGGAATTTAAATTATGTTTTAACATATCCTTGAAGATTTTAAAATATTTTCAAAAAACAGTGTCTAGACTACATATTATGAGTATAATATTGTTAAAATACATAAATTCAAGGGGTCCTGGTTATGTGTTTGATATAACTCTTAGGATGGTTTCTTTCCTATTAACGATTTTCTATATTAGGGGGAGAATAATAAAATATAAACTATTGGTACATTAAATAGGGATACATTCATTTAATATTTTTGATCAATTTCAAAAAGTGGAAGAAAATTTGGTATTTTCATGTGTTTTGTAATTATCAAAAAGGGGGATTGTTGAAGTGGCTCCTTGATCAGGTTTTTTAAGTTATATTTTGATAATTAAAAATACCTTTTTTATTATAATATATCATATATTTTATTTAAAACCATTATTCCCTCATACAGAAGATTGTTTTTATAAGTAATATTTTTGTAAATATTAATTATATTTTAATATTCATGTTTGTTATGTATTTTATGAATTGGTTTTGGAGAAAAATTCATCTCTATATGGGTTGATGTCTTATCATTTATAAGTCTAGTATTTAAATATTTTATAAAATATGAAAATGTCTTAATTTGATATTAAGAATCAAGTAACTATAATTCAAGAAGTTCAAGTGACTACTTGACCAGTTTCATTTACTTCATGAACAAAAGGATGGATTTCATAAATAAAAGGATCAACTGCATGACTATGGATCGATCATAACATAGATAGCCTGAATTTTTCTAAATGATGAACCAATCACATGAAGTGACTTGGTCAACTATAAGGTATTCAGTCGACCATGAGAACAAAAGGATTGACTATAATTAAAAATATTACAAATTCTTAGACCGATCGTATGAGTAAAAGGCCAATTGTAAGTGATCCACCATAAGACAAAATCAATTGAATGCATGTTCAATTCAATCGATTGTATGATGATTCTGAACTACCGTAAGACTTGATATACCATGAGAATATATCTTTATCGAGTACTAACCTAAACTAATAAATCAACCATACCTAAAAGGTAATATTTTATACAATGATATATTTTTCATATTCTTTTTATATTTATACATTTTGATTTATTGCAAGTTTTTGTTAACTATTTTCATCAATCTAATGAATTCTTAAATACTTATTATTTATTTAGATTATAAGGGATTATGTTTGTAATAATTATAATAATTATTAAATTCTCCTCTTGTGGGTATAAGACTCGTGTTTCTTTCCTGTAAAATGGAAGTCTTGAATTTAAATTGTTTATAATTTGAATAGTCTACCTCACATAATTTATGGGAGTGTTCCAAAGTATTTTAATGTTTTTTATTATATATTTTTAATAATGTATTAATTATTATAACATGTTTCACTATACAACCTATTTTAATTTTATAGATTATCAAATTAAACCATGTGGGAATATTTTTCATGCAGAATTTAATAAAGAAATCAAATGTTACTTTGAGAAGGATAAAATGAAATGAACTTCATATTTATAATATCCTATATATGAAGTAACTCTATATATTAAGTTATATATAACTAGTTCCAAATCATGGTTGAGGATATTCTTAAACTATGTTGTGTGAAACATCTTTATGATCTACTTCTACTCTTTAGTGGACTTCATTCATTTGATAGTTTTCTCTTATAGAGAACATTGTGACATCAATAACATAGAACCTTACTTATTCAACTAGGTTTTTTTTAATCTTACTTATTTCTATTATTTGGTTTTTATAATTATATTGTGTTATACTAACCATAAAATGTATGATTTGGGTTATACTACCCCATAAAAATGTACATGCAGGTTGTGCCTTATAAAAACCCAAGATTAACGTACATGGATATTACATCATTTTGCAGAATACACATACACACACGCATAGATCATATTAGTTTAGTGTATTTGGAATCATGGAAGCATAAAAAATGGTAAATAATATATCTATATCTTCCCCACCTATTTATTCATATCTAGAACCCTTTTTTACATATCATACTAAAAAAATCTTCATATCTGGGGGGAAAAGAAATATAAGAAAATAGTGATCTTAGATGATCAGTAAGGGTAAACAAGGGAGATATGTAATCATAAAAATGAGTATAAAGGGTTAGAGAATGTGTTCATAACATTAGAATATCATACCATACATATCAAAGATCATAAATATGAATATTGGCATAAATATTGGTATTTCATAAGACATAAATCATCAGGGACTCAAAGAACATAATCCATGAGATCATAACATTGATATAAGACATGAAATTGTGGCATACACATAAAATTATAACTTTGTGAACAGGTATAAATAGTAATAGGTTCACTCAATAAATTTAGGATATAAAATTAGGCCCTTGAATAAACATATGGACATGAAAAATAGGTCCATGAATTAAATTATAGACATGAAAACTAGTTCCACACTTAGAATTGTGAACATGAAATTAGGTTCATGCATAACTTATATACCACAAGAGTTATCTATATTTACCTAATGCATTTAAGGGAGATATAGGTCTCACCCATTACATAATGAAAACCATACATATGTGTTCTAAAAGAACATAAATCATATCAGAACCCATAAAAATAATTAATTTCTATAAACATTTCATCATAACATAACTCATGGAAAAGAAATGTAATTAATAAACATCAATCCATAATAAACATAAACTATTTGTAGAAATAATAAGAATAGTATCATTGGATATTATCCCTGATAAAACATAACTAACATCAAATAACATTATCTTAGATTGAAAATAATTTTGATAGGTCACTTGAAATCATTCTTCAGAAAAATAACCTTTCTTTTTTGAAACATTTTCTAATTAAAATGTCGTGCAATTTTAAAAGAAAACGTTTTATTTGAAAATAACCATGTAATATTGTAAGGGAAGCTTCAAGTCAATAAGGCATCATGAAAGCATAAAAATACATTTATTTCATATAATTTTTTAAAAAAAATACTTTCGTACTTTTTCCGGAAAAGTCTCAAAGTACCTTATTTGGAAAATGATAAAAATATTCCTTTCAAACCATTTCGTAAAAATTCAAAAATGGGTAAAAATAACTTTAAATGTTCATAGGAGAATATTAAAAAACATTTTGAAATTTTTTTTATAAAACATGGATGTGGAGGATAAATATTCCACAATAGAGATTTAAAATGAAATAATCCAGAATATTGATGAGATTGTGGAATAAATACTTATCACTTTATAATCATTAGAATCGTATTCCCTTGAAACAAAGAAAATTATATGGATAGTAAAATACCATAATCTTCAGAATAATACTTATAAAAGACACTCATAGATGGAATATACACAATTCAAAAGAAAAAATTAGTATATACGGCATATGTCCCATAGAAATTAAAGTGAGACCAAAATACCTTACCTTATCCCTTGACTCTCGTCATACTTGTACAAACTTCCTCTTCTTTGGGTATTTCCTTTTGATTTTCACAAAAGGACTTCTTTAGTTGGATTTATACCCAAAGTAAGGCTTATATGATGAAGGTATAGAATTTGGGAGGAGATTTTTACTATGTTTTTCTAAACCAAATAGTTTCTAAATTGTGAATAAAAGAGAATAATATGCTCCCTTTTTATAAGAGAGGGGAGGGACACTTTTGAAATTTCTCAAAATATTAATTTATAATAAATTTAATCTCAATCAAAATACCTCAAAAAAGTCTATTTATTTGAAGATAAAATATTATAAGGTTTTAATCTCATCAACTAATAGATTTTATACAATTTTTGGTATTATTTTAAACCTTATCATTTTGATTGACCCTTAGTTAATCCATTTTAATTTTAAATTTGGTGACAAATTTTTCAATATTAATAGGATGTAGTTTTTACATATAAAGTTTTTATTAGAACATAAATCAACAATTTCAAATATTTTCGACCATATCTCCTCCCCTTGTCCTTATTTAATATTTTTATGATTTTTAGAAAATCTAATATAATATTATTTTAATAAAATATCAAGTGTCCATTTTGACACTATTAATTACTTTGACTTAAATAAAATCAATACAGCAATCTAAATTCAGACCAATTCATTTAATACACCCCTAAAATTTTATATTCACATATAAAATTTGTGTATCACCTAAATTAAGTAAAATTATATTTATTTTAATATTTTTAATATCATTTAATTCATTGTTTTGTTAATTGAATAATTATTGTATCATTATTTTATAATTATTTATGATAATTATTTCTTCACTAAAAAATAAAAAAAAATTTAAATGATATAGATAAACATTTTATATTTAATAATAATATATATTTTCTATAATATCTTCTATCTAACCACATATTAAAAATATTGTACTTATTAAAAGTAAGAGTGTGACATTTTGTCACTCTCTTTGATTTTAATAATATCCAAGTCTTTTTCATGAACTACCATTAAATTATTCAATTTCAAAAATTATATGCTAAATATAGAATTAACTTCATCCAATAATATTTTTTCAAGTTTTAGGATCATTTTATAATCTTTATCACTTTATTTTTAACCTAAATTACCCAATTTTACACTTTGTTGTGGTAACAAAAATTACCAATGTTATTATTACCATTGTCAAAAAATAAAAGGGACCTATTTACTAAATTTATACCTTATGATTAAAAATATGGAATCCATTTTTCATAATTCAAAACATATAATTTGTTAAAATTTATTTAAAATTAATCTCATTGACTGAATGAGAAAATGGGTTTTTAATGTTGAAATGTCTAAATGATTGAAATATTTTTATATCCAAATTCAATGTGAAATTGATTATAATGAACTAAAATGGATTTAATGATAAACATTTATCTAATTATACTTTAAAACAAATAAAATATATAATCTGACACTATAAATTATTTCGATGAAAAAAAAAATTTCAATTAAAATTTAGTATTTTCACTATTCATAAAAACATGAAACTTATCAGAAAAAATACCAAAATTTCAAAAAAAAAAAAATTGATATTAATATGTCGATTAAGAAGTTTATTTTTTCAAATATAATTTATAAAAGAGTCAAAAACTATATTTAAAACAAGTGTGTCATTAAAAGGCGGCAAAATTGTCTTTTTAGAAAAATATTTCTTTTATGACTAAAATTGGATTTGTTTTTATATTATGTTTAGAAAACACATAATATAAATGTTAAAAATTATATTGAATATTTTATATATATATATCATTACTATAATTCAATAATATTTATTTGTCTATTTATTGGTATAAAATACATGTGTGCACATTTAAATAATTTTTAAGAAAAAACATTTTCTTTTATTTGAAAATGTGTTTTACATTCATTTATAATTAATTAGTCAAAAAATTGTGTCTAAACTACAATTTCATAATTCATTTAATCTTGTTTATACCTTCTATTCTAATTTCTATTTTATAAGTGTCTTATTTAAATAAGTATAATAATAAAATGATGTTTCATAGAAACTCAGTGTTGCATGTAAAGTAAGATAATATAGTGTTTCATGTAGTGAAAGATTAACTTGGTGTAGCATATAAAACAAGGCATCAAAGAAATTTAATTTATTCAAAAGGAAAAAAATCATAAAAACTCAGGGTATTACATTCTACTCCCCTTAAAATTAATTTCATCTTCAAAATTCATCATTCTAATAAAAAAATGAGTACACTTATACCTCAATGTATCCTTAAGTTACCACACAACTTCTTCAAACTGGTGGTTTTCTCCACAAAATTTTAACTAGGTGAATGGTCATGTTTTTTAGAATTTAATCTTTGTGATCCAAAATTTCTACAAGTTTCTCTTCATAAGAAGGATCTTGCTCCAGTGGTACGAACTATGAGTTTAGTACACGTAAAGGATAATGTGTATACTTCTTCATAAGAGATACATGGGACACATAATAAACATGAGAGATATTTGGTTTAATTTCTAATGGATAAGATACCATTCCAATATGATCAAGAATTTAAAAAAATTGCATCCCTATAATTTCAAATTACACTTCAAAAATCAAAGGTGGGTGTTTGAGAATTTCTTTATGGAAACCCACATTGTAAAAAAGGGTCAATAAAACTTCCTTATAAATATATGGAAAGTAAAAGGTAAATATCACCACATAACTTGGATTAGTGGAAAGTGAAATCATGTACACATAAGAGAATTACAACTATCAAGTTCTGATGGAGAGTGATAGAGATCATGGTCATTATAAAATTAAATATTAAAGAATGATAAATCTATGATGATCTAAGGGACCATTTGATTCATTTAAAATGAAGGTACTATGATAAAAAAATTCAAGATAATTTTTTTAATGTTGAATAATTTTCAAATGAATATAGACACACTTGATTTTATTCCATTTTATAAGCACAATCTCATCCATCGGTTTTGCCTTGATCAATTTCTTCTTCATCTATTACTCCAATAAATGAGGATGAAATTTTAATTCCTAAAGATCTAGTGGATCATAAGATCCATAATGAGATGATAATTCATTCCTTTTATCTCTAGTTATCATCACAACAAAATAGTTAGAACATGTTATCCAATATTCATAAATCTAAGAATTAATCTCTAAAACCTCATCCAAATTTCAACGTAAACAATTTCATAAATAGTTACCCTTATGAACCTTCCAAAAGATTAAAATTCAAGACTTTAGAAAGAAGTTGAAAAAAATTATCATTAATCCCTCAAAATCATGATGTATCTCTTAATTTCCACATACCAAACACATGAAGACCATTATAATTTTTTCTCTTGAAACATCATAATAACACAAATGACCATAAAATCTCATTGAAAAGATCCATACTTTAAATAATTAATTATTTCCCCATAGCATAAATCCAAATATTCCATAAACTCAATATAAGATATCATAAACCACATTGTCATCTTATCAACCGCAAGTTCATAAATATTATCCCATTTAATTTATCACAATCAAACATATATGTATTTAATTATCCCAACATCATGAAAATATTAAGGATCATCCTTCCCCTAATCATGTTTTTTTAAATATATCACCTTACCACCTCAATCACTTTTCATGGTGACCAGTACCATTTAGTATATGATCTTAAATATTTATGGAAAACTACAGTGGACCAATACATAGACGTTTCATTATTCCATGATACCATAAATGTACTTCTAAAACATTATTCTTGAATTCCATTACATAAATACTTAATCATTCCACCACTTCGTTTACATAATCCACATTTCCAATAGATATCACATGAGATTTTCCTTTGTCTTTGGATTTAAGAGGTTGTTGGCGTCGATCTTCATCATTAACCCTTGGATTTTGGAATTTATTTTCATAATTCCTATTTTCCTTACACTTTTTCATTAATTTTTTAGATGACCTACCTTTCCACACTTGAAGAATTTACCATTACCCGTAATACAATCTCCACCATGATTCTTACCACACTTTGAACATAAAGGAAAAGTCATTTTATTTTCTCTATGGTTTTTATATTTTTCTTTAAAACTCCATCATCCTTTTCTTGAAAAAACCATGAGATTGATACGTAACTCCAACCACAATTTCCACCTTTATTGAACATTGGATGATTTCTTTATAACTACTAAATTCCCTTATAGATAAATCCCTTTGGAGACTTTGTTTTAAACTATTGAAAAATCGATCAACCATACTTTTAGGTTGGATGATAATGCCAGGAGTGTACCTCACAAGTTTTGTAAAATTTTCTTCATAGGTTTCAACAGATTCATCATCCTTTTACTTTAACTTAAGTAATTAATTTTCCATTTTCATATGAAGAATATGAGTAAAGTACTTATTGAAAAATAAGTTCTTGAACTTGTCCCATTCCAAGGATTGAATTTCATCCAATTGCATTATATTCTGGATAAGGTTCCACAATTGATCTGACTCACCTTCCAAATTATAGACATCCAAAATGAATTTCTCATGTTCTGAACATTTGACAACTGAAAATATATTTTCAGTGGTATTGATCCATTTCTCAGCCACTAATGGATCAGTATATCCACTGAAATAAAATGTATGTTGCCTCGTGAAATACCCAACAGAATATTGTTCCCTCCTTTTCTCATTTGGAAGTCTAACATGATTTATATCTTGAGAAAGTTGTGTGAGTATAAAACCAATATTTTATATTCCTTCCCCCATAACATTTGGTTTCTCAGGAGGATAATCATTACATTTCTCATTACATTCATCATTAACACAGTTCATTAGGGTTCCATCCATTGACTAAAACCGTAAAGTATAATGTGAGAAACAGTAATCATAGTGGTAGAACCACATAATCAATGAAAATTACTTATAATATTTCAATCTATGACACCTTATGTTTAATCCTAATTTATTCATTATTATTATGAAACTCTGTTATTATAACCTATACTTAAACTTATCCTTAGATACATCCCTAGATATATCATTAGAAATATCTCTAGGGGTATCACTAAAGTTTTCTCAACCTAGTTTCCAAATTTTGACTAAACTTTTGCTATGATACCAACTATAATAACCCAGGCTTAACATACATGGATATTATATCATTTTTTTGGAATACACTTACACACACCCAAATATTATATTAGTTTATTTCCTTCATAAAAATGGAAGCATAAACAACTGGTTCATAATACAAATACATATTCCCAGCCTATTTCTTATTATTTAGAACCCTTTTTGACATATCATACTTAAAAAAATTATTTATATCTGAGGGAAAAGAAACATAAGAAAAGGGTGAGCTTAGATGCTCAGTAATTGTAAATAAGGGAGATATGTAAGCATAAACATGAGTATAAAAGGTATAAGAACATGATCATAACATTAGAAGATCATACCCTACATATCAAAGATCATAAAAATGAATCCTGACAAAAATATTGGCAGTGAATAAGACATGAATCATCAGGGAATCAAAGAACATGATCCATGAGATCATAACATTGACATAAGACATGAAATTGTGGCATACACATAAACTAGTAACTTTTTGAACATGTATAAATAGTAACTGGTTCACTCATTAAATTAAGGACATGAAATCAGACCCTAGCATAAACATATGGGCATGAAAACTAGGTCCATGCATAAAATTATGGATATGAAAACTATGTTCACACATAAAATTGTGAACATGAAATCAGGTTCATGCATAAATTATATACCTCCTAATTTATCCACATTTAACCAGTTGGTGAGGACTCAGAAAGTGAATCCAAGAGACCCGAGTTCAAAACCGGGAAGAGAAATATTTCTAGGGTACTGTAGTAGTACTATAGCAATAATGTAGCAGGCATTGTTCAGTACTGTAGCAGCAGGAACTATTCATCTGTTTGGGATTTTGAGCCACCAGTTTGGGCCTAGGGTCCTTTAAGTCCTTCGGGCCACATAAGGCCTTCAGGTCAGTAAGGCCTTCGAGCCACCTCAAGTCCTTTAGGCCACCTCAAGGCCTTCAGGCCATCTCAAGGCCTTTAGGCCACCTCAAGGCTTTCAGGGCACCTAAAATTGTGCTTAAATGATCAGAAAGACTCTACAAGGAGCATACTCCAGATGGAGATTCAGAGCAGGCACATTCACCAGAGTAGAAGCTAAGAGGATTTTTTAGAAAGAGAGGGTATGGCATTGCCATAGGGACCAGCATGTGCTTGCACAGGAAGCCTGGACGAACATCCATGCAAAGGTGGAGAGCTGATATCATGATGAAGAAGTTGGGAGGAGGAGTTCCAAGTATAGTTTGTATATTTCCTAAGACCTATGGGTCATTTAATATCTTAGCCTACAGTCCTTTTTAGGGTTCCCCATCATCCCTTGAAAGGAGGGTTATCAAAAATCAATAAAAAGGAAGGATTTCGGGATATTCGGGAAAAAAACCATACATATGTGTGACACAAGAACATAAATCAAATCATAACCTATAAAAATAAATGATTTCCATAAACATTTCATCATAACATAACTCAAGGAAAAGAAACGTAATTCATAAACATCAATATATAATAAACATAAACTATTTATAGAAAGAATAAGAATAGTATCATTGGATATTATCCCCAATAAAACATAACTAACATCAAATAACATTATCTTAGATGGAAAATAATTTTCATAGGTCACTTGAAATCATTCTTGGGGAAAATAACCTTTCTTTTCTGAAACATTTTCTAATTAAAATGTCATGCAATTTTAAAAGAAAAAATTTTCTTTGAAAATAACCATATAAGGTTTTAAGGGAAGCTTCAAGTCAATAAGGCATCATGAAGTCATAAAAACCATTAATTACTTATAAGTTAAATAAAACATTACTTTAATTCTTTTACTGAAAGTTTCACAAAGCACCTCATTTGGAAAACGACAAAAAAAATCCTTTCAAACCATTTCGTAAAAATTTAAACATGGGTAAAAATAAAATTAAATATTCATAGGAGAATAGTAAAAACCTTTTTCAAAACATTTTTAGAAAACATAGTTGCAGATGATAAATATTATCTAATGTAGATTTATAATGAAATAATCATGAATATTGATGAGATTGTGGAATAAATATTTTTCACTTTATAATCAATAAAATCATATGCCCGTGAAAGAAAGAAAAATATATGGATATGAAAATACCATAATCTTCATAATAATACTTGTAAAATACACTCATGGAAAGTATATACACCACAAAAAATAAACGAGTAGTTTTTAAGTCATGTGTCCCATATAATTAGAAGTGAGACAAAAATCCATTACCTTATGTCTTGACTCTCTTCATACTCGTACAAACTTCCTCTTTTTGGGTATCTCTCTTTGATTTGCACAAAAGGACTTCTTTGATTGGATTTATTCCCAAATTAATGATTTTAGGATGAATATATAGAAGTTTAGAGGAGATTTGGACTGATTTTTTTCCAGCCAAATTGGTTATGAAGTGTGAATAAAAGAGAATAATATATTCCCTTTTTATAGGATAGGGGGCACTTTTAGAATTTCTTGAAATATTAATTTATAATAAATTCAATATCAATATAAATACCTTAAAAAGTTCATTAATTTGATGATAATATATGATAAGGTTTTATTATCATAAAAAAATATATTTTAGATAAGTTTTGGTATTATTTTAAACCTTATCATTTTTATTAACCCTTAGTTAATCCATTTTAATTTTAACTATAGTACCAAATTCTTCAATATTAAGAGGATGCAATTTTTACATATAAAGTATCAATTAGACTATAAATGAAAATTTTAATGTATTTTAGACCATATCTCCTCCCCTTTTCCTTATATAATATTTTTATTATTTTTAAATAATTTAATAGAATATTATTTTAATAAAATGTCAAAAGTGTCAATTTTGACACTATTCGTTACTTTGACTTTAAGAAAATCAATATAGAAAGATAAATTCAAAAAAATACACTCCTAACATGTCATATTCACCTCTAAAACTCTTTGATAACCTTAATTAAGTCAAATTATATTTATTTTAATATTTCTAATATCATTTAATTGATTATTTCATTAATTGAATAATAACTGCATCATTATTTTGTAATTATTTATGATAATAATTTATTCACTAAAAATTAAAAATAAATTTCTATGATGTAGATAAAAAATTTAGATTTCAGAATAATATATATTGTTGAGAAAATCTTCTATTTGACTCCGTATTAAAAATATTGTACTTATTAAAAGTAAGAGTGTGACATTTTGTCACTCTCTTTGATTTTAATAATATCCAATTCTTTTTCATAGAATAGTATCCATTAAATTATTCAATTTCGAAACTTATGTGCTAAAGTTTCAATTAACTTCATCCAATAAAATTTTTGTAGGTTTTAGGTTCATTTTATAATCCTTATCTCTTTATGTTAACCAAAATTACCCAATTTTACCCTTTATTGTTGTAACAAAAAATACCAATGTGACTATTCATATTATCCAAAAATAAACGTGACCTATTTAATGAATTTTTACCTTATGATTCCAAATATTAAATCCATTTTTCATAATTCAACACACATAATTTTCTCAAATTAATTTAAAATTAATCTCATTGACCGAATGAGAAAACGAGTTTTTAAAGTGAAGACATCCAAAAGATTGAAATTTTTTTATATCTAAATTCAATGTGAAATTGATTACAATAACCTAAATTTTATTAAATTATAAAAACTGTATCTAATTATACTTTAAAATAAATAAAATATATAATTTAACTCTATAAATTTTTTTAATGAAAAATCTATTTTTAATTAAAATTCAGTACTTTTCACTATTAATCAAAACATGAAACTTATTAAAAAAATAAAAAAAGTTAAAAAAATTGATATTAAAATTTCAAATAATAATTTAATTTTTTAAATTGAATTTATAAAAGTGTCAAAAATATATTTAAAACAAGTGTGTCATCAAAATGTGGAAAACCTGCCTTTTTAGAAAAATACTTCTTTTATAAGTGAAATTGGATTTGTTCTTATATCATGTTTAGAAAATATATAAGATGAATGTTAAACATTATATTGAATATATTATATTTATATCATTAATATAATTCAACAATATTTATTTGTTTATTTATCGGTATAAAACAAACTTGTTCACATTTAAATAATTTTTCATAAAAACATTTCCTTTTATTTTAAAATGGGTTTTAAATTCATTTATAATTAATTAGTAATTTCATAATTCAGTTAATCATGTTCATACCTAGAATTATAATAGGTAGGTTATAATTTTATTGTTTAAATAAATATAATAATAATATTATGTTTCATATAAACTTAGTGTTGCGTGTAAAGAAAACTATATCGGTGTTGTATGTCACATAAGATTAACTTAGTGTAGCGTATAACACAAAACATCAAACAAAAACAATTTATTCAAAAAGAAAAAAAGTTTTATAAAAACTTGGGGTGTTGCATGCCTAAACGGTAAAAGGAAGGGATTTTGTTTATGCCTTAGTCCGGATAAAGGTATTTTGGTTTCTTCCACCATCTTAAAAGAAAGCTAGTGTGTTTTGACTCCAAGTGAGAAAAATTCAGTCTTTATTTCTCCCTCCAGTGTTTAAAAATGTAGTTGTAAAGGGTTTTGAGTCCCTTAAAATTTCATTGATTCCATAATTAGTTGGTTCCATATCTATTTTTATTTGAGATGGGTGATGAGTAGAGTGGGATTAGTTTGATCTAAAATACTATAAAATAACTATCTTAATTTCAATTTACTTTCAACGCATTAAATATTAAAATTTTATAATAATTCAATAAATTTATTTAAAAGTTTCAATTAAACCCCCTCTTGACCATTTGACCAATATAACAATGGTATCTAACATGATACTTACCTTATGATGGGTAAGGGTTGATCTGGAGTGGAAACGGTAAAGTATAGAAAATATATAGGTTAAATCAGTGATCCATAAAGGTTGAAACATAATGTTTAGTGAGTAAGATACATTCGTATTGGGTTACCTAGTAAGCAAGGGTTGTTCTGGAATTTTCAATAAAAATTATTATGATAATTTTGAATGAAATTCACATCATGATTTAGAGGATCATGTCATGAACATCTAGAGGGAAATCACATCATAATCCATGGATTCATGTAGTTACATAGATTATATACAATTTAAAAAATAAATAATTAATTAATTAAACTATATATTTTAAAGTGGTACCCTATTTCAACTGACAGTATAAAGGA
Source organism: Viscum album (assembly GCA_963277665.1). NCBI lineage: Eukaryota > Viridiplantae > Streptophyta > Magnoliopsida > Santalales > Viscaceae > Viscum > Viscum album. The sequence continues at coordinate 280,728,251 of OY728153.1, read as the reverse complement.
TTTTACCTAACTATTACCACTTGAATTCCATAGCCTTCTATGTATCAAACCTTACTGCTCCCTCTCCATGGCTTGAGTTTTTTGGGATTTATTCATCAAGTCATCAAGAAATATTTAAGTAAGTGGTTTTCTTCCTTCTTCTTAGTTATTTTCTATTATTATTCATGATTTTATTAATATCTTTTATCTAAGGGGGGATAAGGTTTACATTATCCTAATTCTAGGTGGTGATTTTTAATTTTTAAGGCTTCTAATCAAGTGGTTAAGGCACCTCCTGCACTACCTTAGTGAATTAACATCATCTTCAAATGGTTTCATCACTTAAAGGCAAGTGGTTCCATGAAATATCTCTATTTAAAGAACTATATGTGCTTGATTTTTTAAAATGAGTTTTTAATTTTTTTTTTAAATTATCATATTCTATTCCTGAGAAATTATTTAATAACTCTTTTAATCTGAGTAAATAAAATGATCATAAGCGCATGTTTTTCAAATGAAATTTGATGATGATTTCAATATATTTCATAAAATTCATTACTTGGTTTGACATGAATAGTTTCTTGATAAATGTTAATATCATGGAGAATTGTTCTATAAAATGGAATATAATTCTTTGATGATGAGTATACCTCACGGAAACCATGGGTACTTGGGCAAGAACTTAAGAAAAGTGCCTACTTGTTATTTATGCCACTCTATCTCGAAAACCTAGGATCATTTCTAGTTACGATTCTACTTTAACAATGATATTATTTCTCATATTAAGGAATGATTACATGCTACCAAGCCTATGCCTCCCTAGTTTTGATTCCACTCTGGCTAGTGGAAATGCTTCTAGTTTAGTATGTCACTCTATCTACCGACTTGCATGCAGTTTGATATGTTTGGTTTAGATAAAAATTAGTTTGAGGATCCTATCATGCCTTGAACTTAGTGACCCAAGGTAATACAATAGAATTCTTGGTTATAAAAAACTTTTCCACTTGTGAGTTTACTTTAATATTTTAAATTATTAAATCTTGTTACTTATTATTTGAAATTGAAAGTGTATCTTTTTATATTTACTTTCAAACTAGCATAATTTGATTATCTAAAAAGGTTTTCTCATAAAAAAATTGGTGGGATAATACTAGGATAGTTATGACCAAACCCTATACACATTCATTAGGTTTATTTATACCTTATTATTATTGATATAGTTAAAGGAAAGAAACTACTTAGAGGTGGTGGATATTCATGTTTTCTAATCTTGGGTTAAGTGGAGGTGATAAGGTGGGAGTTAACCCTCATCTCATGTGAAGAGGGGTAGTGGTTATTTTGGTTCATTTTTATTTTTGGAATTGTATTAGATTTTATTCTCTGGTATCATTTTGTTGATTTCTCATCCCATTTTCCTTTGACATCATTTCTAGATCATTATGTATATATATGCCTAACCTATTAATTATTTTGTAGATGATCATATGATTTTGTTCATTTTTATGTTATAGTTTTTATACTTTATTTATGTTATACCATACTAATGTTTTAATTGTTTTATTTTTTCTTATTTGGGTGCATGACTTGAAAATGGTGAGGTTGTGTAGGGAACTCAGTTAGGCCCTCTTGATGTTAGATTGATTTATTAGGATAAATTGTTTGAAAAGGAGAATCTTTGATGCCCATGAACTATTTTCCAGCCCATATAGATTGTTAAATCCCTTAGAGCCTTGACACATGCTATCTCAAGTGTTGGGATAGGGGTAACATGGGTTGGTTTATAGAAAAGTGGTAGCATATCATAAGAGGGTAGTTGGGACATTGGTAAGTGGGGGTCAGATTTTTTGAACTTAATAAGTAAACCATAAATATGCTTGATCACCCTCTTTATGTTGGAAGATTATGTTACTAGGGAATTCCAAGATTGAGTGGTGTCAGTCAACCCTTAATTGATTTTTATTTTTTCCTTTGTTTTTCTTTAGAGAGGTGTCTTAAAAATTTCAGTCAAACTAAAATGAAGTTATTTTTAATTTTATTTCCTATATTATGACTTATTTAAATTGGTCAGATAGATTTAGTAAATGTTTGGTGTTTCTTGAATGAATAATAGTGGTAATTTGATTTATTTTACATTTATTGATATATTTTAATATATTTTTATTGAATTTTAAATGATATTTGAGTGGTGATTTTTTGATTTATTTATTGGAATATTGTTATTTTTTATGCAATGAATATACATCAAATTGATGTTTTAGGAATTTGGGAAAGTGTGAATTTTTAAATATTAAATGAAGGTATATTTCTAATGAATTGAAAAGAAAGGAATTTTCATGGATTAAAAAAAATAAGGACTTCAAGTTATAGATTATAAAGAGTTTGTAATTATCAAGGATTTTATTCTCACTTAATATGAACATTATATGATAAGATTACAGTATTAAAGGTATGTTTTTTTGAAATGGAATGGTTTATTTTATTTTACTATAAAATATTTTAAATATAAGTGGTTCTATATAATGACCTTTACCTTTACATAATTTTATTGTTTAGGTTTTCTAATGGTTCTTCCTTAGACATTATGGTTCAAATAATTTGATTAGTGCTAATTAATTCTTGTTCATTGTATTTTATTTAATTTCTCTATGAAAAAATATATGTTTTCCATGGCTTTTATTTTAATTATTATTTTATGCCTCTAATAAATTTGTTAAAAGAAATTAAATAACCTTGTGTTTTAAATTTTTTGGGTTGGTATTTAGAAATTATCATTAAAATAAGGAGTTTTTTAATTAAATGAATTGATCATATTTTAATGATGTTTTTCTACTCTTGATAAAATTTTTAATTCACTTTAACCTTACTTTATGGATTTTATTATAGACTTTTATTCCATGAAATACATTGTGGTGTGTGTGTTTAGATTTTTAAATTTGTTATTTTTGAAGTGAATTTAACTAAGATTTTTTAAAATTTTAAGATTATAAAAAAATCAATAGAGCCTAAGTTAATTTGAGTCACTAAAATGTCTATTAGAAAATTCTAAATGGATTATTTTTGTGTCAACCTAATTAAGGAGGTATTTGAATTTTATTTTAAGGAATAGTGTATTTCCTTGATAATTGTATTTGATGTAATAATTTTTAATTAATATGTTCTTTGTAATTAGTAAAAATTTAAGTTTCCTTTAATTATATTTTAAATTTATTATGTATGTATATTTTTGTAAGATCTCTTATAATGGATAAAAAATAATGTATGGTTTTTATTAAAAAAAATGCCTTCTACAATATTTTTTTAGAATATATGATATTAGTGAGATTCTCACCATGTGTTAATTTATTGCATGTATGTTTGTATGTGGAGTGTTTAATTTTATATCCTTTCATGTAACTAGGTGCTTTGAATTAAAAATATTTAATAAATTTTTATAAGTGTGTGGTTAAATTTTTTGGTTCTTTATAATTTTATGCAAGAAATCTTAAAAAAATTAAATTGATCTTCTAAAATATTTTTGAATATAAGTATATTTTAACAAGTTTTAAATGGATTTTTTAAACAGAACTGGGTAATCATGATTATAAAATTGAAGAACTTGTAAATTATAAATTTTTTCAGAGATTTACAATGATTTAATGGTTTATTCTATAACTAAATGTTAGAAATTATGCTCACATTCAACATGATTAAATTTAAGTATTTTATAATGGAAAGGATAATTTTTAAAAAATGAATTATTTAATTAGTGGTGGTTTGATTTTTTTTAATTATATTTTTAGTTTATAAGGATTTATAAAGTGTGTTTATAATATTAAGTAGTTATGAATCAATTTGAAGTGGTTTTATGATAGAAAAAATTTCTAAAATTTATGTTAATTAAGATGGATTATTCATTTACCTATTTTAGAACCTTTTGTGATGGATTTTGTGTAAACTTTAATTTTTTTTATTTTCCCTTATAAATTATAAAAGGTTGTTTGGTGAATATTTGAATTTAGTTTTGATATTTATGTCTAACTATAATATTTTCCAAATAAAAAGTGCCCAAAATATATTACATTGGGCATGATAAGTGATTAAATATATTTAAATAAAAAATAAACTTATATTACTACATTTTAACTGATTTTAATCTTTATATGACTTGAAATGAGATTTAAAGTGCCTCTAGAATATGAATAATCCAATTTTATCTATTTAAATACGTGTTTGAATAGTTTTTAATATTTTCCATTGGTATATGTATAATTAATTTATTTAAGGATATTATAAAAGGAATGGTAAAGTATTTATGTATATAAATCTTGGGTATGTTTCTTTTTAGGGAAGTACTTGGATAATGTTTGGGAAATTTCATTTGGGAAAGATTTATTTTCATCCTTTATAATTTTAAAATCTATATGCTCGCTCTATCAAACTGTTTTATATCAAATAAGTAATCACTTAATGGGAATATGTGTATTTTCACCACTTAAAGTAATGTTGTTGGGTTTTTGGGATAATTTATATTAAAAATGGGTATTTTTTACAACAAGGAAGTAAAAAAGAAATATTGATGTAATTTAGGTGTTTTTGGGATAGGTATTGGTATTAATTTAAATTGATTCATGTATGTTTCATTGATTTTCAAGAGTTATATAGTTTTTATTAGGTTGTATTAAAGGTATAAATGGTTTAAATAAAATGGAATCCTATTAAATACATAAGGCCATGTTTGATTTAAATTTTAATTTAAAAGTTAGTTTTTACATTAAAAATATGCTTTATTGTGATTTGGTTTAGATAATGAAATTCTAAATTAGGTTAAATTGGGTTAAATGATTATATATTTAAGAAATGTTATGTGTATACTAAAATTATTTGTTATAATATGTTTGGGTTATTAGATTTAACATGAAATTTAATATTTTAAATTTATTTAAAGATATTTGAGAGTTACTTTTTTTACTTTAAAATGGTTTCAAAACTTACAATCCATGTTTCAACCATGTGTAGTGTGCATGAACAATACTTTTTTTATTTTTTTCATTTTTTTAATTATAATATTCGGTTAATATATCTTTCTTTACAAATTATAATTTAAATGATGTTTTAAAAAGTTTTATTTTATCAATAAGTTCATATTACTCAAGTATATATGTGATGTTTTTAAACCATGTCATTTAAGAAATAAGGTACTTCAAATCATAGTCTTTGATGGAAATTGATTTAAATTTTGAATTGATTAATTAAATTGTGATATTGAAATCATGGATATATTGAAATATATTGTGTTGGGGAGTTACCATAAGGACCGGAATGAAAATTTTCAAAGTATGATATTATGTAATAATATGTCATCTAGTAAAACAGGTGTATTTTTATCTCTTTCTTAAGATTAAAAATAGATGATGTTTTTCATTAATAAACCAAAATTATCTTTAAATAAATGAATATTAAGGGGAATTTATAGGGGAAGAAGGTGATATGGTGTATATAATTTTAACACTCCTGGTGTCATCTTTAAATATGATATTTATTATTTACTAATTTTTATCCTTATTTTCTAATTTAGGTTATATATTGGGTTGATCGTCAGTGTTAAATATCTTATAAGGTGTTAGGGGTGTTGTTGTAGGATGATAATTGGGTTTCATGAGTTGGTCAGTCTTGGGGATAGATTTATTTTAGTGGAATATTGATCCCCAAAATGAATAATTTTGTATGACCTTAAGTAGATTTCTAAAACCTAGTGGGAGTTTTATAAATCTAGAGTAAATAAGAATACCCTAGCATAGTGGTGTTTGATTAAGGAATCAAAATTAGAGAAAATAATGAGTAGACATGTTTATATATTGTATTTTTTCTAATACATAAATCATATTCAAAATCAAGTGTTACATGGTGTTTCATTTAATGTGAATTTCATTCCATGGTTTTATAGTGATTAGAGGAGCATAGAAGAACTCGGGATGAATATGGTTATAATATGGAAGATTTTATATAAAAAGATCTATAAATTTTAGGATCTTATATTTGTATGATATTTTTTGAAATATCTAGGAGTTATAAATGTTATATAACTAGAATATGGTATCTAAAAGTTAGAAATTTGGAAGTTGGGTGAGTCTGAAATATAATATCTCAAGAAGATCGTAGTTTGGATGTAGAAATTTGGTAAAGTCCAGCATTTATAGGTCTCTATGTGTTCAAAAAAATACATTCTAAGAAATTAACTAAATCCTTATGTAAATTTCACTCTGGTGCTGAGTAGAATAATTCTGGAAAGTTAGCTAAATCCTAAACATGTAAGAGTTTGGGAAGTGCTTAATATTTTTCAAGTTACTTGAGAAGTAGTTATGTGTAAGATTTAAGATTTGGAAAAGTACTAAGATGTATTAATATATGTATCATCTACTTGACTAAATTTCCATAGTTTCAAATAATCCTATTGATATATATAGATACTCAAAGGGTATAGAATTTAGCAAAGTAAATAATTCCTTGTGATACGTATCGGTACCCAAAGGTTAAGGAATTTAGAAAAGTTTTGTGTATCACTATAATAAATATATATTACTTTTTCACTAAAAAATTGGAACGTATCATATCCTTACTAGTGATATGTATGGGTTATTCGATAGGTAAGGGTGCATAATTTTTCAAAATTTGTGCTTTTTAGAATTTAATTGGGAATTTTGGAAGTAAAATTTCCAAAATTAGAATTAAGAAGAAGTATAAAAATGATGATATTAAAGTTATTATTTTATGGATTAAATATCATGAAGATAAATTATGATACAAATTGTTGGAGGATAAGGTTCATTCCATGAATATGGAGTCACAAAATGATGAAAATCCATGTTTTTTATGATTTTTATTATTTTAATTTGGTTAAATTTATCATTCCATAATTCATGGTATCACACAATTTTTATAAAAATATTAAGAAAAATAAGAGAAGTATTGAACTGTGAAAAGGTTTATTAAGTCATAAAATGAAGAAGTAGTTGGAGAAACAGTTATAAGAGTATTTTTGTTATGTTGAAACACATAAAGTCATGACATGATGTCCTAGAAAGTTTTTAAAATTGAATAAGAAGGTGGGGGAAGTCGAGAATATAATTTTAAGAGTAGTTGAAGTAATTATTTTGTTCAAATTTTAATTTGAAAAAAAAAATCAATTCGTTTTTAAAAAAGTAACTTACTATGTAATATTAAAAGAGAATTGGTTCTTTCGTGATTATCTTAAGGGAATCAAGTGACTTATTAAATAGATATAGATATAGGGAGAGAGAAAGTTTAAGAGAATAAGTATGTGAATATTACTAACAACATTATAAGTAAAATAAGAAGAAGAGGAAGAAGAGAAAGAGTTTACACGTGGTTTGGGTGTGTGATCAACACACATGTGTCATGTATTAAGGAATAAGGAATAAGTCACACCTACTCTATAGTGTGAAAAAGTTCAAGATCTATATATAATTTTCAAGAGACAATTTAATCATATAATAAGGATAATCCCTACCTCATTAAATATAAATACATTAATAATACTTTTCAGGAGACTTTTCAGGATATGGTATTATTGATTATCGTGTAATACAAGTTCAAGGATATACACTTCTCATTGTATTCACCATGGTGATACTAGTGTATCATATGGTCTTGGGTGATTCTGAAAAAAAAATCCAAGTATTAGCTACTAATTTTGAGTAGTAAACCTTGTATATCGAGTGTCTTTGTTTTTTTTTTCATTCCTTGGTGCATAAGAGAAGTGATATTTCTCGCTCTAATAAGTGACAGAGGAAGATTTTCCAAGAAATAAAAAAAAGGATAAATGTAATATTGTTCAATAATTAACCCCACCCCTCCCCCTCACAATAAACCTTCAGTATACTTAGGGACATAAATAATAGTACCATAGCAGTCTAGGTTTCCTCCAAAGATCAAGAATTTTAAAATTTTATTATTATAAATATTTTTTAGCTTGATTAGTATTTGATTTTTTCTATCTCTTTAAGAATTGAGGTAGTATATGAGTTTCTTTATTTTAGGTTTTTAATAAATTTATTTTTATGATCTAATTTTTTATGCCTATCTTGGATAATATCAATTTGATGAATAAAAGAGGATTTAACACATTTATTGGGGAAAATTAAAAAAATTGAATGAAAGAATGAATGTTTCCTCACTTAATTTCATTGGATATGGATGTTCTAGACATTGTGACTGATGGTTTCACACCTATTACACAATGAGTTTCATTGAATCGGTATACTATAAATAATTTAGAGATTTATAGTCTTATAAGAAATGTAATTTTATCCTCACTTTTAGAGAATGTTTTTTTAAATGTTATGGGGGTCAGGACTATAAAAATCATTTTCAATAAGCTAAAAAATATCTATGATAGAAATGTAAAATTAAAAAATGGTAACTTGAATATTAAGTGATTGGAGTATAAATATATTTTTATTGTTAAAGTAAAATCTATTGATGAATTCTATAAAAGGGTCAATGAGGTGGTGATAACCATTAGAGGATTCGGTGAGACTTTTAAAGATTCAATAATGTTTGAGAAGATACTTCATACCGTACCAAATATATTTGATTCCAAAATTTAAACTCTATTGAATCATGATCTTGACATGATTCCTTTGTATGACTTGTATAGAATCTTGGTTACATATAAAATTATAAAATAATACACCCTAAAGAAAAAGAGTTTAGATAATAATGAAATATCATTAAAATCCATAAAGAATGAAAATTCCTAAAAGAAAATTGAGGAAGAAGATAAAGATAAAGTTGGAAGTTTATATTTGGATTAAGATATTGATGTGAAGTTTAATAAGCTCATATTAGACATCTTGAGTGGTGATTAAAGAGGACATAGTAAATTTAATTAAATTTACCTTTGAAGTGTTTCAGGTAAGGAGATATTGTAAAATCACAATAAATTGTTTTATGATGGAAGAAGATGAAAGAAAATATAAAGTGGAGTCATCTCATGGATTTTTAGAAAGAATTACAAGAATTTTAGAAAAGGGGACTTTTCATTAATAAATTTATGAAAGAAATCTTATTTTACCAAAAGGAAGATTTATTTATCTAATAAGGATGAAACATCAAGTGAAGGTAGTGAGAGTTATTATTCCTCAAGTGGTAAGGGAGAAAATATATTCACTGAAATAATAGATTATAAGGAGTCAAAGGATAAGTTATAACTAATATATCATCTCACTCACCTGTTATTTAGATATTTTTTATGAAAGGGGGAGAAAAACAACATAAATCCATTTATTTTTATCCCAAAATGTATTTACAGAGGGTTTGAAAAACAATATAGGATAAGAATCCAAGAATTTTTATTTAATATAATGGGGGCGATATCTCTTATATAGGGGGGATATATTAAATGGAGTTTTTCAAAAGAGTAAGTTGTGAAGTTAACATGTTTTTGTGAGTTTTGAACATTTAGAACATGTTTGGTGAGCATTTATGTAGGAACATTCCATACACGGGTTCAAAGGTATATTTTATCACAAGTGAAATAAAAGTTGGTTCAATAAGTTGATCTTAGTTAATTCAAGAGTTGTGAAGTGGATGTAATTCATTTTTATGTATAACATGATATTATTATTCAATGTTCTTATTTCATACACTGATTTCACTAGTGTAGGCTTAGAATTATTGAATGATGATTCATTATTAAGGGTTTTGAGTTTGAGAATAGATTTTTGTTCAAGGGTTGCTAAAAAATAAAATAGGGGGAGATTGTTAGGACCATTAATTGAGAATTTTTTTTTACATTGGAGAGAAACCTAAAACCCAAGGGGGTTTACTAAGATCTAGAGTTAAAGAAGAATCCCTTAGAATGGTTATGTTTATCTAGGGGAGATGAATTTGAAAAAAGGAGTGGATATGTTTATGTTTTGGATTTTGTTTCTAATACATAAATCATGTTCAAAATTGTAACTCCCTGACCCCAGTTACCCAGAGTCGGTGTATTATTACATAACATTGGCATAATATAAAGAATCATGTCCTGAAATACCAATCATCTTAGTTTTAACGACCCGGAAATTCTGTGGAAAATGTTTTCTTAAATACATAGGAATTTTACGAGTCCGTGAAAATTTACGGCACTTGATTCTGAGGCCTAGTATCCCCGAAATCAATTTCTGAAGTTTTGTTCGGGTACGTTCAGTATACATACGAGTGGGATTTTATAACTTTTGAACCGGTGCTCGGAATTGAAATCCGAGGGCACCGTTGAACTTGCAGTGCTGGTATTCATTTAATAAGACTTTCACCTCGACGGTAGTTGGTCGAGAATAAAAGTTAGTTTTTGGATTTTCATAAAAAAATAATAAAATAAAGTGTGCAAAACTTTATTTTATTTGAGCCTTCTTTTGGTGTGTGGAGGTTAAAACCTCCTCATGGAGGTTGGAGGTAGGGACACCGCACCTTAACCTCACATGAGAGGTTATGGTGGTGGGGCCCACCCGAACTCAACCTCCCATTAGAGGATTAATGTGGTGGGGACCATGCGGTCTTAACTCCCCTATTAATGGGAGGAGAGGAAAACCTCTCAAAACCCCTCATTAATGAGGGGGGAGCCTCTAGGAATCCTCCCATTAATTAAAGCCAACGCACCTCTTAAATTTCTCTAGCGTAACTTAATTGGCTTGCCCCTTTTAATTTTAAGTAACTATGTCGTTGGAATTTAGGAAGGTTCCTAATAAATGAACCGTCATAAATTCCAATGATCATTACCTACCTTCCTCCCTCTCCTATATAAAGGAAGCTTGGGGGAGGTTTTGGGACGACTTCACCAAGAGACAAAATGCTGGCAAAGTGACGCGATGCCCAACACTTGGAGGATTATTCCTTCTCCAACGAAGAACGAAGAACATCGGCAACGATATTCCTCAGACTTCTTCCCCGGACACCTACCGACGTGGAGCATCGTCAATGAGCCGACGCAACTCGGGTTTGGGAGTGCTTGGAAGACGCGACGAACGGCCATCAATGGTAGGGGTTTTATTTCGAGTATTATAACTTTCTTTTCCTTATCTTCGTTTGAAAGGAATCGATGGGAAGGTTTGTAAGAAATTTTTGTTCATCATTCTCCTTTGATGAACCAATTTCTATCACCTCTAAACGTGGAGGGTGCGGGTCAAACTAACATGGCCCGACTCCCTCCGCTGATCTTCTGTGATGTTTCTTCAGCATGGCGATGAGGCGATAGTGACGAAGGCAGCAACGAAAAAGGCCAAGATACCTATGGCCTCCATGAATCGTGCCGCCCCCGCAGCACACCGATGCTCCTGGCCGAACACCTCCGGCTTGAGCCGCGCGGAACCAGCCTGCCCACGACCTCCCACGCGACCCACTGGCTTGCCCACGGCCTGCCCGCGTGCCCCGTCGGCCACCCCGCGCGCTGCCTGCATCCGGCCGCGCGGCCTTCCTGCGCCGCGCGTGGCCTCTCAGCGCCATTCCCGCACCCCGTGCGGCCTCCCGGGGCCATGTCCGCACCCCGCGCGGCCTCTCGCGCACCCTGCCCGGCGCCCCGCTGGCCTGCCCGGCGCCCAACCGGCATGCCCGGCGCCCTGCTGGCCTGCCCCATGCCCCGCGCGGCCTGCCCACACCCTGCCCAGTGGCCTGTCGGCCTGCCCGCACCCCGAGCGGCCTCCCGGAGCCCTACTGACTTCCCGGGATGAGTTGCCTGAGTCGCGCCCCTCGCGGCGATGGTCGAACCGGCCCCATCCTCCGGGCCGAACCGCCCCTGCAATCCGTTGGGTCGGGCCCAGCGGACCCAGCCGAACTTAGCGGGATGACCCGCCCAACGGGCCAGGTCAGACCCAGTGGGTCTGACCGGGTCGACCCAGATTGGGTTGGGCTGAATCGGTCTGACCAGGTCGGACCAGGCCCAGGCCCAATACCGACCCACACTTTCTTTGGCCATATCTTTGGAACTGGACGTTCGTTTGACGAACCATCAATGACACTGGTATTCTTGGAACATGATGGTCCCTTTGAGATTACCCCACTGGAGTTCGGGGTAAATTTGAGATATGGCCAGGTTGGATCGTACACGAATCCAACCAGGCCCCAGGGACTAAAAGGCTAATAACTCTCAGACCGGGAGTCCGATCGACTCTCCATCTATTGCGTTGAGACCCCTATGATGAGGTGTACCTTTGAGATACTTCTACATGGGAATTCACGGTAGATTATGTATCGACACTTGGCTTGAGGAGCAGACCCTCTATGAATCAAGCGTGCTTTGTAGAAACCCTATGGATGGTCATGCACTGTTGACTGTTCTTGGATCATGTGTTAGTCCGACAGTTATGATGACTATTCCTGGATCATGTGTTGGTCTGACAGTTCTGACTTCTATTCCTGGATGATGTGTTAGTCCGATAGAATAGCTAGTCCTAGATCATGTGTTAGTCCGACAGCTTAGATGGTCCTAGATCATGTGTTGGTCTGACAGCTCCAACTTCTGTTCCTGGATCATGTGTTGGTCTAACAGAACATCTATTCTTGGATCCTGTGTGGGTCCAACAGCTCAGATGATTCAGTGGCTACAGCTAATCGTCTCTATCTCTCTACAAAAGTTGTATACTTGTGTGAGCTGAGTCAGTAACTTTTGTGTTTACCTCATGATTGATATGGATTACTTGATAAATTAGGTATATGTATGGGCATATACCTAAGTGGTTTTATCTATTGATTTCTTACTTTGTGATTTAACCTTGTTGGATTTGTGAGAGCTTGAGGGTCTCAGGCTCCCTACTGAGTATCGTTATACTCACCCCTGCAAGGGCTATGCCCGCAACTCGTTGTGTTGGATTCAGACGATGGACAGCGCTGATCGAGGCTGAGTGGACCTAGAATAGATGGTACTCGGAGGTAGAACTTATGATGAGTTAGTACACGGAGGAGACTAATGGACATGGAGTGCTGTGGAGACCATCTGTACCTACCCTTCAGGTAGGAACCCCAGAGGATGACCCAGTAGCTGCTTTACTTTTCTTAAATTGTACTTGCTTTTCAGTTTTACCTGTACTTTCTTGTTGGGCTTGTATTTCCGGACCCTTTTTACTTTCCAGCACTTCTTTTGTATACATCTTTAATTAGTGTTTACTTCCAGCTCATACTCTGTTCTGTGTGTTTTCAGTTTATAAAGGCAATGCCTTCCCAGTTTTAGGGATTTACATCTTTGGTGCTAGTCGTGATCCCCTCGCCTATGGAAGGAGGGCTTGTGGTAGTCATGCAACGGGCCCCGGGGGACGGGTCATGACAAATTGGTATCGTAGGAGTCGGTTCTACTGCAGAACTTAGGACTATGATCTTTCTTTTCTATGAAGAAATAGTGTTAAGGGAACTAAGTTTGGTTCTCATTTCAGGGAGTCCAGTGTTGGTGCGGCGGCCGACATATCCATACACCAGGACCCTGACTACTGACTTCCGACTCAGTGCACAAAAACACTGATTGTTTGTGTGTTTTCAAGAGTTTTCTTAGCGATAACTTGAGTCAGCTCACTAGGTATAACTTTTGACCGTAGTTCACCTGTTCCTTATCAGGATGCCGCTGCGTAGATAACCAGCAAGGGTTCCCGAGAGAGTATACGATGATGGCCCACCAAGTGAAGAGGCCATAGTGTAGGGCCCACTTTCTATGATTGGCACCTTCAGGTGGTGTACTAGAAGCACCACCACCCTTTGGGCAGAAGATACCACTGGCCACACTGGTGGACAGTGCACGCTGACTGACCATGTTGTACGAGTTCCAGTAGCAGAGGCCTTTGAGGTTTTGAGGCAAGGAAGATTCCCATGCAGCTGAAGGATGGCTAGAGGCGATTGCTAGAGTTTTCTACCTAGTTGAGACACCAGTAGAGAATATGGTGATCTTAGCCACTAGGATTTTTTAGTGAGTGACCATGAGGATATTCCGCATAATGATGGGGCTTCAGTACGTTGATCATTGCCTGAGATAATACCTTCAAGTAGTGTGCCAAGCTATATCATTGCTCGTTGGTTAGCAGTTGCAACCAGCAGTACTGGTAGAGGTCAATTATAGGCTTAGTTCCTTAAACGTGTTTTAGCATCAGATACCCCTCAGGTTCCAAGGCGAGCCCGACACACAGGCGGTTGAGGACTGGCTTGAGGAGGTGGCTGATAGTTCCCTAGAACTTTTACAGCTTCGGCAGGATGACATGTAGGTATATGAGTATTCATCGAGGTATACTGATTGTTTCCGGTACTCAATGAATACGATACGATCAGTGATTTGGGGATCAGACTACTGAGTGAGGTGTGTTTTAGGACATCTGAGCCAGTACATTTTCTCTAGATTCTAGAGAGAACCTTTGCGGTTGAATGTTCTTTGGCTGAGCGGATGCATCTAGTGAATGTTAGTAGTAGGAAATCAGGAAACTGGCGCCAGTCTCAGATAATTGGGTGTGCAAGAAGTTTCGAGAAGAGGATGTGATAGGGACAGATGAATCTACAGGGCAGTATACATGGAAGCAGAGCTAGAAGAGTAGCATAATTTGGTTTACATTTCTACATGTTACAACCACCCGCCTTTTTCATCCCCATAAGGCTTAGGGAGCTAGAGGGAAGGCGAAGAGAGTAGCTGCATGCGGTCAAGGAGTGTGACCCAAGGGCTCTAGGAATGATTCGAGGTATGGTCTGTGTCTACTACTATCTTCTGTATCAATAGAAATAGGTACAAATCATTCATTACTTCTATGAATCTTGTCCCAAACCTAGAGTTTCTGGTTAAACTGTTGAATTGACCCTCACTTCTGGAGATACCCTCGGAAGGAGACTCGATAATCACACTTATGCCGATGGTGTGATTTGACCCTCTAGGTGAGAGTTTCGGTTGGAATCTCTTGGTTGTAGCGTCGAGGCCTTAAGACGTTAGTTTGGGTATGGACTGGGCAACCACAGTTCATACACAGATTGAATGTATTAGGAAAAAAGGTTGTGGTTTATCTATAACGTTGGGATGAGGTTTTCCTTAGTTAGAAAAAAAAAAAAGGAAACCCAGGCAGCACAGGTTAAACTCATACATAGAAGGGTGCAGTCGATCACTCTTGAGTCAGCCAGCCTTACCCTCGTGGCAGTAGGAGTTCTGAGTTTTCAGTTATAAAAAGGATTGACAGAACATGGGGACATATTTTCAAAAGATGTTTCCAGGATTACCCCCCCCCCCCCAAAGGGGGAGGGACGTCTGCTTCGGCTGGATACTACCGGAGGTTCATTCCAGACTTTTACAGAGTTGCAGAACCACAATTAGCCTTGACAAAGAAGGGGAAACCCTTCGTGTGGTCAGAGAGATGATAGAAGAACTTTCAGGATCTGAGGCAGAGGCTAACTAGTGCCCCCATATTGAGGCTTCCAGAGGAAGGCGTAGGATACGTAGTTTACTGCGACACATCAGAGACTGGACTCAGGTTTTTCCTGATTCAGGAGCGAGTAGTGATCGCGTATGGTTCTCGGTAGTTGAGACAGTATGAGCAGAACTACTCTACCCATGACTTGGAGTTAGCAACAGTGGTCTTCGCCTTGAAGATGTGGTGACACTATCTGATGGGCGAACGTTTTATCGTGTACTCCTATCACGAGAGTATTAGGTATATATTCTCTCAAAAGGACCTGAACCTGAGACAGTGACAATGGCTTGAGTTCCTCCAGGACTATGACTTTGAGATAGTCTATACTCCTGGAAAGGGGAACATTGTAGCAGATGAACTCAGCAGAAGATCTAGTATACAGTTGCTAGGCGAGGCAAAAGAGAAGCTACCTACTTTACAGATATCCTTTGTGGACAGAGATGGAGCAGCCTTCCTTCAGTCTCTTACAGTCACTCATCCCCTTCTTTAGCGAGTCAGGGAGGCACAGCATGGGGACGCTGACTGCGAGACACGACGTGCTCAGATATCCATAGGGAAGGAACCTGATGGATTTTCTGAAGGTGGGGAGCACGTCATCCTCTTCAGAGGACATATTATGGTACCAGTATCACTTCAGGAGGAAGTGTTTAGGGAGTTCCACATAGCCCTTCTAGCGGTACATCCAGGAGTGGAGAAAATGTACCAGGACCTTCGATGATAGCACTGGTGGCCAGGTATGAAGAAGGCAGTAGCGGATTTTGTCTCTCGATGCCTCACTTTTCAGCAAGTGAAGGCGGAGCACTAGGTACCAATAGGTTTGGTACACCCCTTAGAGGTCCCAGAGTGGAAGTGGGATGGGATTTCCAAGGACTTCGTGATGGGTCTTCCACGTACATCTAGGGGTCACGACTCGATTTGGGTGATCATCAACAGACTCACAAAGATGGCCCACTTCCTACCGATCAGAGAGCAGGGTTCAGTAGAGAGCTTGGGATGCCTCTATGTGCAGGAGATTGTGAATTTACATGGTATACATTCGACGATTATCTATGATCATGACGCATGGTTTACTTCCCGACTATGGAAGGGGTTGCAGGAGGATTTTAGGACGCAACTTCATCTGAGCACCGCCTTCCATCCTTAGACAGATGGTCAGACTGAGCGGACCATTAAAACTCTCGAGGACATACTCTATTCATGTGTCCTCGACTTTGGTCATAGTTGGGAGGATCACTTACTATCGGTGGATTTTTTCTACCATAACAGCTATCACTCCACCATAGGGATGGAACCCTTCGAGGCGTTATATGGGAAACCTTGAAGATCACCCTTGTACTGGACAGACCCTGGGGAGTCAGAACTGGTGGGACCAGAGATGGTACGAGCTACCATGGAGAAGGTTCAGATCATCCAGGAGTGGATGAGGACTTCACAGAGTAGACAGAAGTTGTATGCTAACAAGAGACGGAGGCCTCTGGAGTTTGAGGATGGCAACCACGTCTTCCTACAGGTCTCACCTCGACGAGGTCTACGAAGATTTGGCCGAGGTGGAAAGTTATCTCTGAGATTCATCAGACCTTTCCAGGTCCTTAGTAGAGTAGGTGAGGTGTCTTATTGCCTAGATCTTCCACTTTAGTTGCACCAGGTGCACGATATCTTCCACATATCCCAACTGAAGAGATACGTGAACAACCCTTCCCACATCATTGACTAAGGAGATATGGACGTCGACGATGGGGAGACTTTCACAGAGGTTCCAATGGAGATTGAGGATCGATAGAAATGGGTCCTAAGTAGACGATCGATACCTATGGTTCGCGTACGCTGGTAGCACGGGAACCTCTAGGAGAGAACATGGGAGTGGGAGGATCAGATGCATGCCCAGTACCTATACTTGATCCCATAGTTCGATTTGTAGATTATGGGGATGTAAAGCCCTGAGGTGGGGAGAATGTAACGACCCAGAAATTATGTGGAAAATTTTTTCTTAAATACATGGGAATTTTACGAGTCCGCAAAAATTTACAGCGCTTGATTCCGAGGCCCGGTGTGCCCGGAATCAATTTCTGATGTTTTGTTCAGGTACGTTTAGTAAACATACGAGCGGGATTTTATAACATTTTAACCGGTGATCGGAACAGAAATATAAGGGCACCGTTGAACTTACAGTTCCGGTATTCGCTTAGGAAGACTTTCACCTTGATGACAGTTGGTCGAGAATAAAAGTTAGTTTTTGATTTTTATAAAAAAATAATAAAATAAATTGTGCAACACTTTATTTTATTTGAGACTCCTTTTGGTGTGTGGATGTTAAAACCTCCTCATGGAGGTTGGAGGTAGGGCCACCGCACCTTAACCTCCCATGAGAGGTTATGGTGGTGGGACCCACCCGAACTCAACCTCCCATGAGAGGATTAATGTGGTGGGGACCACACAGGCTTAACTCCCCTATTAATGGGATGAGAGGAAAACCTCTCAACTCCCCTCATTAATGAGGGGGGAGCCTCTTGGAATCCTCCCATTAATTAAATCCAACACATATCTTAAATTGAACCATTGTAACTTAATTGGCTTTCCCCTTTTAATTTTAAGTAACCGCGTCATTGGAATTTAGGAAGGTTCCTAATAAATGAACCATCATAAATTCCAATGATCGTTACCTACCTCCCTCCCTATCCAATATAAAGGAAGCTTGGGGGGGTTTGGGACAGCTTCACCAAGTGACGAAATGCTGGCGAAGTGACGCGACGCCCAACACTTGGAGGATTATGCCTTGTCCAATGAAGAACGAAGAACGCCGGCAACGATCTTCCTCAGACTTCTTCCTCGGACACCTACCAATGTGGAGAATCGTCAATAAGCCGATGCAACTTAGATTTGGGAGTGCTTGGCGGATGCGATGAACAACGATCCTCTTCAACTTCTTCCCGCAACTCCATCAACGAAAGATGAACGTCCATCAAAGGTAGGGGTTTTACTTCGAGTATTATACCTTTCTTTTCGTCATCTTCATTTGAAAGGAATCGATACGAAGGTTTGTAAGAAATTTTTGTTCATTATTATCCCTTGATGAATCAATTGCTATCACCTCTAAACGCGGAGGGTGCGGGCCAAACTAACATGGCCCAACTCCTTCCGCTGATCTTCTGTGATGTTTCTTCGGCATGGAGATGAGGTGACGATGACGAAGGCGGAAACGACAAAGGCTGCACTACCCGCGGACTCCGCGAATCATGCCTCCCCAACGGCACAATGATGCTCCTAGTCGAACACCGCTGACCCGCGTCATCCCGAGCCGCGCCGAACTGGCCAGCCCGGCCTGCCCGCGGCCTCCCGCGTGCCCCGCCGACCTGCCCGCAGACTGCCCGTGGCCTACCCGCGGACTGCCCGTGGCCTACCCGCGTGCCTAGTCATCCAGCCCATGCGCTACCCGTGGCCTTCTGCACGGCCTGCCCATGGCCCACGCGGCCTCCCGGCGCCCTGGCCGCGCCCCACGTGGCCTCCCGCGCACCCTGCCCGGTGCCTCATCGGCCTGCCCTGTGCCTAGCCGACCTGCCCCGCGCCCTTCCGGCCTGCCCCTCGCACCCTGCCCGGCGCCCGCCGGCCTGCCCGCGCCCCTCGTGGCGCTCGCCGGAATGGCCCCAGCCTCCGGGCCAAGCCGCCTACGTGGTGGCTTCCGGGTCGAACCGCCCCCGCAGTCCGCTGGGTCGGGCCCAGCAGACCAGGACAAACTTAGTGGGATGACCCGCCCAAGGGGCCGGGTCAGACCCAGTGGGTCTGACTGGGTTGACTCAGACCGGGTCGACTCAGACCGGGTCGACTCAGACCGGGTCGACTCAGACCGGGTCGACTCAGACCGGGTCAACTCAGACCGGGTCGACTCAGATCGGGTCGGCCCAGACTGGGTTGGGCCGAGTCGGTCCGACTGGGTCGGATGAGGCCCAGGCCCAATACCGACCCATACTTTCTTTGGCCATATCTTTGGCACCGGACATCCGTTTGATGAACTGTCAACGGTGCTAGTATTCTTGGAATGTGGCGGTCCCTTTAATATTACCCCAATAAAGTTTGGGATATATTTGAGATACGGTGAGGTTGGATCGTACATGAATCCAACCGGGCCCCCGGGACTAAAAGGCTAATAACTTACAGACCGGGCATCCGATCAATGCACCGTCTGTTGCGTTGAGACCCCTATGACGAAGCGGACCTTTGAGATACTTCTATGTGGGACTTCGTTGAATAAGATGTATCAACACTTGGATTGAGGAGCAGACCCTCCCGAAATCAAGTGTGCTTTGTGGAAACCCTGTGGCTGGACGTGCACTGTTGACTGTTCCTGGATCATGTGTTGGTCCGATAGTTCTAACTTCTATTCCTGGATCATGTGTTGGTCCGACAGAATAGCGGGTCCTAGATCATGTGTTGGTCCGACAGCTTAGCTGGTCCGGGATCATTTGTTGGTCTGACAGCTCCAACATCTGTTCCTGGATCATGTGTTGGTCTGATAGAACAGCTAGTCTCGGATCCTGTGTGGGTCCAACCGCTCAGATCAGTAGCTACATCTGATCATATCTATCTCTCTACAAAAGTTGTATACCTCTATGAGCTGAGTCATTAACTTTTGTGTTTACCTCATGATTGAGATGGACTACTAGATAACTTATGTATATATATGGGCATATACCTAAGTGGGGTTATCTGTTGATTTATTAATTTGTGATTTAACCTTGTTGGATTTGTGATACCTTGAGGGTCTCGGGGTCCCTACTGAGTATCATTATACTCACCCCTACATGGGGTATGCCCGCACCTCGTTGTGTTGGATGCAGACGACTGACAGCGCTAACCGAGGCTGAGTGGATGAGGACTGGACGGTACTCGGATGTGGACCTTATGATGAGTCGGTACACGGAGGATACTGACGGACGTGGAGTGCTGTGGGGGCCATCTGTACCTACCCTTCAGGCAGGAACCCCAGAGGATGACCTAGTAGCTGCTTTACTTTTCTTCAGTTGTACTTTCTTTTCAGTTGTACCTGTACTTTCCTGTTGGGCTTGTATTTTTTGCCCCTTTTTACTTTCCAGCATTTCTTTTGTATACAACTTTACTTATTGTTTACTTCCAGATCGTACTCTGTTGTGTGTGTTTTCAGTTTATAAAGGCAATGCCTTACCAGTTTTAGGTATTTACACCTTTGGTGCTAGTTTTCATCCCCTGGCCTATGGAAGGCGGTCTTGGGGTAGTCACTCCACGGGCCCCAGGGGACGGGTCGTGACCTTATTGGCCTAGGAAGTAATAGATATATTCATAAGTTTTACATTACATCATGAAATAAAAACATCAACAACATTTTCTCCCCTTTTGAACACACTTATATCCTTAGCATATCCCTACAGGTCAACCATAAAATACTTCTTCCCATCCTGGGAAAAATAAAACACAGAAAAAGGTGAGCTCAGATGCTCAGTAAGGATAATAATATAGTGGAAACTTTCATAAATAAGCATAAACATTTAAGGCAATGTATAAGACTAAAACAAATACCTTTTAAACTTAAACTTCATCATAATATGGAAAAGATAAAATAAAATAATTTTGTTTACTTATTCACAGGGATATTCTATTAGTCGAATAATCACATGCAATATCAATAGCCACTTTCATAATGATGGAATGCATAATGCCAGACTTCATAACCACATATTCAAGGCCTTGTGCCAAGACTACAAATAAGATTTTGTCAAAGCCTTGTTCCAAGACACTATTTTGTCTCATGAGACCTACCGATGCATCGAGGAGATATAGCGGGCTCCACCAGTCACTTACTAAGTCCAATGCAGTCCTCATATGAAAAGGTTTAAACATAACATAAACATTCATATTAAAACAAGAATATGAAATATCAATACTTTATCCATAAACCATTAATGGTGTAAAAATAACACATCCATAGTCAAACATATCACAAAACCTTCCATACAATATGGAAGATTTGTATCATAATAAATCAACTTTAAACAAGTTTAAAATCTATCAAAGGATGTAGACATAGATGAAATAAAAACTGTTTGAAATAAATACCTCTTTCTATTTTGAAATAATTTAAAAGTCACATAATTATAAAAGAAAACTTTTATTTTAAAAATATTTTTATAAGATTGTATGGTAAGCTTCGCCGCTGATATAATGGTGGAAAATATCCACACCCGCCGTATAAGTTAAAAAAAGACATTTTTATATTAATTTTGTCAAAAAGGTCATAAAGTACCTTGTTAGGAAAACAACAAAAAGATTTATTTCAAACCATTTTATAAAAAGTCAAACAAGGGTATAAATAACTTTAACCCATAGTCTAGTAAATAGTAAAAAAAATTGAAATACTTCTTTAACAAACTACACCACGACGTAGAGACGGTAAGTCATACATACACACTTATGGTGACTTAATCATTAATATGATGGATAGAATAATGAATATGGTTGTACCATTTTTATAATATCATCATAGTATATAGAAGATTCTGGATTTATTATTTTAGAATGGAAATAACAAAGAAAGAGGAAGTGGAAGAAGAAAATAACTTGAAAGAGGTGATGAAATATTTACCTCTTCTTCGGGTTCTTCCTTTTGATTTGATCAAAAGGACTCCTTAGGATGGATTTCTGATCAAAGTAAGGCCTCTAGATAGAAGGGAGGATAGTTGAGAGGATATTTGGGCAGGGTTTGGATGAGACAAATGAATTTGAATGGGTGAATTTAAGAGAAAGGGAAGTGCCCTTTTATAAGAGAGGTGAGGGTCACTTTAGGAAAAGCTTGAAATATTATTTTATAAAAAAGTCATTTTCGATTTCTAATGGCTCCAAAATGATTTATTTCAAGGATAAAGTGGTATGGGTTGAAAAATTCTCAACCAATAGGTTTTAGAGAGGTTTAGGTTACCATATTAACCTTATATTTTAGATTTAACTCTTAGTTAAATAGTTTGACATTTACCATGTCTCTTGGTATTTTTATATTATATGGTTAATAAACTTACTATAATAAGCCAATAGAACCCCAAGTGGTTCATTATTAACATATATAACCTTATGTAAGTCCTTTTTCCAAACCTTATATTATTAGGAATATTATATCAATTAATAATATAGTATTTGTTTTAAAAAAACTCAATTATGTCAATTTTGACACTATTTAGTATTTGGTTTTTGTGAAAATCATAATAGCATGATTACTTCGAACAAAAATTTATTAATCAACCCTGACATGTCATATTAACCTAGAAAATTAGTTGAATTCATCAAAAGTCTCAAATTACATTTATTTGGATATTTATAATATCAAATATTTTAATATTTCATTAATAAGGTAATTACTTCATCATCATTGTGTCACAAATAAATTAAATTATTTAATTTCTAAAAATTATAAATAAAATACCATTATGTAGGAAATAGCTTTATATTTTTAATTAATATTTATAGTCGAATTTATCTTATGTATAACCCTATATTAAAAATGTTTTAGTTACTAAGCTTTGAATTTAACACTTTTATCTCTTCTTTAAATAAAATAATAATAAATGCCCTAATCTAATCCATGTGGACCAAAAGGATCATATTTTATTTATAATTTTTGTTTTTGGTCAAATTACACTTATCCAATAGAATTAGGACATGTGTTAGGGTAATTAAGATATCATTTTTACCCTTAATTACCCTATTAACTTTTAACTGTGGTAAATAAAAGTCAAAAGTTACTATTCACCAAAAATTATTTTTATATTATTGAACAAAATTTTACTTACTGATATCAACCATGTTTATCAGAGTTTTAAAATTCAACTCACAGAAGTGGTAAAATTAAATTTTATGTAAATTTGTAAATGCTCTTAGAATGTGGGTAAAAGACAGTAAAAAGTTCAATAGAATTTTGTATATCTAAACTTATTATAAAATGACTCCAATGAATTGCATTGAAAATATATAGGTATTATGTATCTATTTTAGCCTAAAATAAATTAAAATAAAATAACTAAATATTTAAATAAAAATTCGGTTTTAAACAATAACATAGTGTTTTCACTATTCATCAAAAATTGAAAGTTTTCAGAAAAATACCAAAAATTCACCCTAAGCTAATTTTGATATTCTGAATCCAAAAATGAAGTCCATATTGAAAAATAAAAATTTTAAAATTTTAAAAAGTGGGTATTACTATTCATAACGGCTACTTTGATTGGTCATGGTGTGTTAAAACTCCAAGTTGCATACAACGCAAGCTACTACATTATTCAAATGGAAACGTACCATGGAAGCTTGGGGTGTTACATTCTCCCCTCCTTAAAATAATTTCATCCTCAAAATTTCTAGAATATGGCCAAGAAAAGAAATCTCTTGAAGCTATAATTCACACTTTCTAAATTTCTCATATAATTCATTTCTTCTAAGAGTCATTAAGATAATGCGCAAGTGATTTTCCTGATCTTCATAGATTTTGGAGTATACCAAGATATCATCAATAAATACCACTAAAAAGTCATCAAGATATTCCTTGAAAACTCTATTCATTAGATCCATGAAAACAAAGGGTGCATTAGTCAATCCAAAAGGCATTATTGTAAACTTATAATGCATGTACCAGGTTCGAAATGTTGTTTTTGGAATGTCTTCCTTATTCACCCACAACTGATGATATCCAGATTGAAGGTCAATCATTGAAAAATATTGAGCTCCATGAAGTTGTTCGAATAAATCACCAATTCAAGGTAGGGCATACTTGTTCTTTATTGTTATATCATTGACCTCCCTGTAGTCAATGCACAACCTCATAGATTCATATTTCTTCTTAACAAAAAGGGCAGGGGCTCCCCATGGAGAAACACTAGGGTGAATAAATCCCTTATTACTCAATTCCTCTAGTTGTTTCTTTAGTTACGCTAATTTTATAGTGTCCATTCTATAAGGGGTCTTCAATATGGGCCTTGAACCCGGAATTAAATCAATGGAAAACTCAATTTCTCATTTTGGAGGATGTCCAAGTAAATCCCCTGGAAACACATCAACATATTCTTTCATAATAGGTACATCCTTTATTCAAACATTATTTTCCACGCCTATAGTTATTTAATTCTCTTCTTCCCCAATAATTGAATATAGTATAGCTACTGGGGGTGGATCTAGATAAGAATCAAGTGGTGAAGTTTCTACTCTAAAGACAAGTTACTCTTTATCATCATCGAAAATTAAAACCTCCTTATTACAAAAAAAATTCACATCATGGTCCGAAAACCAATCCATTCTAAGGATTATATCAAATTCAATCATGGGTATGACGATGATATCAATAGATAAAGAACATTTATATGCTTTAATAGAAACTGATTCACAAAACTTTATTACTATGATACTTCCCTTAGGTGTTTTGACTAACAATGCCCTTGTTAAATCAAATTAAAAATATCTAATTTTGTTAGCAAACTAGGAAGATATGAAACAATTCAATGATCCAGAATCAAATAAAGCATTAGATAAACTTGAGGAAACCATTAAATTGCATGCCACCACATCTTTCGGAGCTTCAACCTTAGCAGTAGTGATCACATAAGCTTTTCCTTGCTCCCTTTTCCTTTTCTGAGGTAAGTTCACTTGGAACATAGGACATTCATTTTCATAATTTCTCTTTCCTCTACAATTGTATCACTCAACATTGACAGCATCTTTCTTCCCCTTGCAATCACGAGCTTGGTGGCCTTTTCACCACACTTGTAACAGACTCCCATTCCCTTTAGTCAAGTATCGGGGTGTTTTTTCCAACATTTACTACAGGATGGATATTCAACTCTTCCCTTCTTCCCCTTATTTACATTTCCAAAGTGTTCATCAGATCTCTTTTTCTCCGACTTTTCTTTAAATTCGTAAGACTTAGAGAATTCCTTTTCTGTATTGATAGTGCATGAGACAATATCTTGTTACGATGAGAAGGATTTTGAGACTAATTCTTGACAGCGAAATGGTTTTAACCCATAAAATAATCGATCAATCTTACTCCTTGGGTTACGTATATAATTTTTTGCATACCTTGATGACCTTGTAAAGTTAGCCTCATACTTTACGAAATTCGCATCCTCCTTTTTCCTCAGACTTAGAAATTGTCTCTCTCTATCTGCTTGATGGTCATGAGGAAAGTATTTTTCTAAGAAAATATCTTTAAACTCCCTTTATTCCATGTTTGATACTTTTTTATCTTCCTTTTTCTTTTGGATTAATGACCACTATTGATCTGCATCTCCTGTGAGGCGATAAACTACCATGAAAACTTTTTCCCTTTCTATACTCCCCAAAGCATGAAATATTTTCTCTAATGAATTTATCCATTTCTCATATAATAATGGATTTGTTCTCACATTTAATGTTGGTAGTTATTTCCTCATGAAGAGATCTAACATTGATCCTCTATGTTGTGGATCAGGGTGCTCCATACGGGTAAGGTTATTATTCATAACCTGAGTGAGTTGTCCTGGTATGGTGATAAGTTGATCAGCACCAGTTGTATCACTAGATCCACTATAATTATCTTGAGTATGAGGGTAATTCCTACATGGATTACATAGGTTTATAAGGTTTCCATTCCTTCCACTAGGCGTCATTTCTAAACAATGCCTTACACTAGATTAGTTTATGAATCGCAATACATAATTCCAAACTTGTAAAATAGTTAACATAAATTGAACAGTTTATGGATATAATCCATAATCATAAAAAAAATTCTTTGAGGAATTATATACTCATAAACTCTTCATAATAGTTTGTAAATAAAATGATAATTATCCTAATCATATCCCCCAGGAGTGTTGTAACCAAGAGTCCATCAAGGCCCATTGTCATGCACCAGTTCTCGTTCGAGTCTAGCTCAAAGCGGTGTTTTCAGGTTTTACCTCTAGGTACATATATGTCAGAGCCTTTTCTACCTACTCATATCCATAAAGGGACGTATTTCTTGGAAAAATTACAAAATCTCTACAGTACCAAAATTCTAGGAAGTTCTTCTATACTAATCCTCAAAGTCAATATTAGGGTAGTGTTCTCTAATCAGAGTTTTTCTAAATATAGTTTCCAAGGTTTGTACTAAACTTTCTATGATACCAATTGTAATGCCTCGACCCTAGTTACCCAGATTCGATGCATTATTACATAACATTGTCATGATACAAGGAATCATGTCTCGAAAGACTGATTAGTTTAGTATCCTTGGAAGTAATGGATACATTCATAAGTTTTACATTGCATCATGAAATAAAAACATCAACAAAATTTTTTCCCCTTTTGAACAAACTTATTTCCATAGCCTATCCCTATATCTCAACCATAAAATAATTCTTTACATCCTCGGAAAAATATAACATATAAAGGGGTGATCCCTGATTCTCAGTAAAGATAACAATATAGCGAAAACTTTCATAAATAATCATAAACATTTAAGGTAATGTATAAGACTAAAACAAAAGCCTTTTAAACTTAAACTTCAGCATAATATGGAAAAGGTAAAATCAAATAATTTCATTTACTTATTCACATGGATATTCTTCTAGTAGAATAATCACATGCAATATCAATATCCAATTTCATAATTATGGAATGCATAATGTCAGACTTCATAACCACATAGTCAAGTCCTTGTGCCAAGAATACAAATAAGATTTTGTCAAGGCCTTGTTCCAAGACACAAGTTTGTCTTGTGAGACCTACCGATACATCGAGGAGCTATAGCGGGCTCCACCCATCACTTACTAAGTCCAATTCATTCCTCATATGAAAAGGTTTAAACATAACATAAACATTTGTATTAAAAATATCAAAAGAAAGTCCAATACTTTATCCCTAAACCATGAATGGTGTAAAAATAACACATACATAGTCAAAAATATCACAAAACCTTCAATATAATATGTAAGATTTGTATCATAATAAATCAAGTTTAAAATCCATCAAAGGATGTTGACATAGATGAAATGAAAACTATTTAAAATAAATACCTCTTTCTATTTTGAAATCATTTAAAAGTCACATAATTATAAAAGAAAACATTTATTTTGAAAATATTCTTATAAGATTGTATGGGAAGCTTCGACAGTAATATAATAGTGGAAAATAGCCACACCCGCCGTATAAGTAAAAAAAAGACATTCTTACCTTAATTTTGTCGAAAAGGTCATAAAGTACCTTGTTTGGAAAATGACGAAAAGATTTCTTTCAAACCATTTTATAAAAAGTCATACAAGGGTATAAATGACTTTAAACCATAGTCTAGTAAATAGTAAAAAAATTTGAAATACTTTTTAAGAAACATGGATGTGGTTGATAAAGAGGTCTTAGTAGATACTTACGTAAAAACAACCTTGGATAATAAAGAGATTGTGAAATTAACCCTTACCTTGTACTTTTCCTTAGTCGATGGTATGTTAACCTCATATATAATAGTTAAAACTTTTTTATTAAATTATACAAGAACTATATACATAAATATGATATCATATATGATCCTCTAATATTGCTTTGTTAATAATATTTCATTAGTATCATCATTTCGGGTGTTAACTGATTCATTTTCCTTTATATGCTTGGTTACGTAAGACATGTTTGTTATGGATAGGATTTATTTGATTCATATAGATAATGATATTATGTTCAAAAACATTATTTTTAATAATAAAATCAAAATTATTCTTGAATGATTGCGATGGGGAATGAATCTCATCGCATTCATGGAGATGGTAATCTGTACGTACGCACAAGCGACAATATCATTATATTGCTGCTAAAATCATATGTAATTGGATGGTATATAATATATACAGAATAATTAACATGTTATATTTATTATTTACATCATTTTTACTCATTATTATACCCATCCAAATAATTAATTATTTGAATAACAAACTACACCACGACGTAGAGACGGTAAGTCGTACGTACGCACATATACTAACTTTGTCATTCATATGGTGGATAGAATAATGAATATGGTTGTACAATTTTTATAATATCATCACAGTATATAGAATATTCTGGATTTATTATTTTATAATGGAAACAACAAAGAAAGAATAAGTGGAAGAAGAAAAGTAATTGAAAGAGGTGAGGAAATATTTACCTCTTCTTCGTGTTCTTCCTTTTGATTTGATCAAAATGACTCCTTAGGTTGGATTTCTAATCAAATTAAGGCCTATAGGTATAAGGGAGGATATTTGAGAGGAAATTTGGTTAGTCTTTGGCCGATCCAAATGTATTTGAAGGTTTGAATTTAAGAGAAATGGAAGTACCCTTTTATAAGAGAGGTGAGGGTCACTTTAGGAAAAGCTTGAAATATTATTTTATAATAAAATCATTTTCGGTTTCTAAAGGCTCCAAAATGATTTAATTAGAATATAAGGTGGGATGGGTCAAAAAACTCTCAACCAATAGGCTTTATACAGGTTTTGTTCACCATATTAACCTTATCTTTTAGATTTAACTCTTAGTTAAATAGTTTGACATTTACCATGTCTCTTGGTATTTTTATATTATATGGTTAATAAACTTACTATAATAAGCCAATAGAACCCCAAGTGGTTCATTATTAACATATATAACCTTATGTAAGTCCTTTTTCCAAACCTTATATTATTAGGAATATTATATCAATTAATAATATAGTATTTGTTTTAAAAAAACTCAATTATGTCAATTTTGACACTATTTAGTATTTGGTTTTTGTGAAAATCATAATAGCATGATTACTTCGAACAAAAATTTATTAATCAACCCTGACATGTCATATTAACCTAGAAAATTAGTTGAATTCATCAAAAGTCTCAAATTACATTTATTTGGATATTTATAATATCAAATATTTTAATATTTCATTAATAAGGTAATTACTTCATCATCATTGTGTCACAAATAAATTAAATTATTTAATTTCTAAAAATTATAAATAAAATACCATTATGTAGGAAATAGATTTATATTTTTAATTAATATTTATAGTCGAATTTATCTTATGTATAACCCTATATTAAAAATGTTTTAGTTACTAAGCTTTGAATTTAACACTTTTATCTCTTCTTTAAATAAAATAATAATAAATGCCCTAATCTAATCCATGTGGACCAAAAGGATCATATTTTATTTATAATTTTTGTTTTTGGTCAAATTACACTTATCCAATAGAATTAGGACATGTGTTAGGGTAATTAAGATATCATTTTTACCCTTAATTACCCTATTAACTTTTAACTGTGGTAAATAAAAGTCAAAAGTTACTATTCACCAAAAATTATTTTTATATTATTGAACAAAATTTTACTTACTGATATCAACCATGTTTATCAGATTTTTAAAATTCAACTCACAGAAGTGGTAAAATTAAATTTTATGTAAATTTGTAAATGCTCTTAGAATGTGGGTAAAAGACAGTAAAAAGTTCAATAGAATTTTGTATATCTAAACTTATTATAAAATGACTCCAATGAATTGCATTGAAAATATATAGGTATTATGTATCTATTTTAGCCTAAAATAAATTAAAATAAAATAACTAAATATTTAAATAAAAATTCGGTTTTAAACAATAACATGGTGTTTTCACTATTCATCAAAAATTGAAAGTTTTCAGAAAAATACCAAAAATTCACCCTAAGCTAATTTTGATATTCTGAATCCAAAAATGAAGTCCATATTGAAAAATAAAAATTTTAAAATTTTAAAAAGTGGGTATTACTATTCATAACGGCTACTTTGATTGGTCATGGTGTGTTAAAACTCCAAGTTGCATACAACGCAAGCTACTACATTATTCAAATGGAAACGTACCATGGAAGCTTGGGGTGTTACATTCTCCCCTCCTTAAAATAATTTCATCCTCAAAATTTCTAGAATATGGCCAAGAAAAGAAATCTCTTGAAGCTATAATTCACACTTTCTAAATTTCTCATATAATTCATTTCTTCTAAGAGTCATTAAGATAATGCGCAAGTGATTTTCCTGATCTTCATAGATTTTGGAGTATACCAAGATATCATCAATAAATACCACTAAAAAGTCATCAAGATATTCCTTGAAAACTCTATTCATTAGATCCATGAAAACAAAGGGTGCATTAGTCAATCCAAAAGGCATTATTGTAAACTTATAATGCATGTACCAGGTTCGAAATGTTGTTTTTGGAATGCCTTCCTTATTCACCCACAACTGATGATATCCAGATTGAAGGTCAATCATTGAAAAATATTGAGCTCCATGAAGTTGTTCGAATAAATCACCAATTCAAGGTAGGGCATACTTGTTCTTTATTGTTATATCATTGACCTCCCTGTAGTCAATGCACAACCTCATAGATTCATATTTCTTCTTAACAAAAAGGGCAGGGGCTCCCCATGGAGAAACACTAGGGTGAATAAATCCCTTATTACTCAATTCCTCTAGTTGTTTCTTTAGTTACGCTAATTTTATAGTGTCCATTCTATAAGGGGTCTTCAATATGGGCCTTGAACCCGGAATTAAATCAATGGAAAACTCAATTTCTCATTTTGGAGGATGTCCAAGTAAATCCCCTGGAAACACATCAACATATTCTTTCATAATAGGTACATCCTTTATTCAAACATTATTTTCCACGCCTATAGTTATTTAATTCTCTTCTTCCCCAATAATTGAATATAGTATAGCTACTGGGGGTGGATCTAGATAAGAATCAAGTGGTGAAGTTTCTACTCTAAAGACAAGTTACTCTTTATCATCATCGAAAATTAAAACCTCCTTATTACAAAAAAAATTCACATCATGGTCCGAAAACCAATCCATTCTAAGGATTATATCAAATTCAATCATGGGTATGACGATGATATCAATAGATAAAGAACATTTATATGCTTTAATAGAAACTGATTCACAAAACTTTATTACTATGATACTTCCCTTAGGTGTTTTGACTAACAATGCCCTTGTTAAATCAAATTAAAAATATCTAATTTTGTTAGCAAACTAGGAAGATATGAAACAATTCAATGATCCAGAATCAAATAAAGCATTGGATAAACTTGAGGAAACCATTAAATTGCATGCCACCACATCTTTCGGAGCTTCAACCTCAGCAGTAGTGATCACATAAGCTTTTCCTTGCTCCCTTTTCCTTTTCTGAGGTAAGTTCACTTGGCACATAGGACATTCATTTTCATAATTTCTCTTTCCTCTACAATTGTATCACTCAACATTGACAGCATCTTTCTTCCCCTTGCAATCACGAGCTTGGTGGCCTTTTCACCACACTTGTAACAGACTCCCATTCCCTTTAGTCAAGTATCGGGGTGTTTTTTCCAACATTTACTACAGGATGGATATTCAACTCTTCCCTTCTTCCCCTTATTTACATTTCCAAAGTGTTCATCAGATCTCTTTTTCTCCGACTTTTCTTTAAAGTCGTAAGACTTAGAGAATTCCTTTTCTGTATTGATAGTGCATGAGACAATATCTTGTTACGATGAGAAGGATTTTGAGACTAATTCTTGACAGCGAAATGGTTTTAACCCATAAAATAATCGATCAATCTTACTCCTTGGGTTACGTATATAATTTTTTGCATACCTTGATGACCTTGTAAAGTTAGCCTCATACTTTACGAAATTCGCATCCTCCTTTTTCCTCAGACTTAGAAATTGTCTCTCTCTATCTGCTTGATGGTCATGAGGAAAGTATTTTTCTAAGAAAATATCTTTAAACTCCCTTTATTCCATGTTTGATACTTTTTTATCTTCCTTTTTCTTTTGGATTAATGACCACTATTGATCTGCATCTCCTGTAAGGCGATAAACTACCATGAAAACTTTTTCCCTTTCTATACTCCCCAAAGCATGAAATATTTTCTCTAATGAATTTATCCATTTCTCATATAATAATGGATTTGTTCTCACATTTAATGTTGGTAGTTATTTCCTCATGAAGAGATCTAACATTGATCCTCTATGTTGTGGATCAGGGTGCTCCATACGGGTAAGGTTATTATTCATAACCTGATTGAGTTGTCCTGGTATGGTGATAAGTTGATCAGCACCAGTTGTATCACTAGATCCACTATAATTATCTTGAGTATGAGGGTAATTCCTACATGGATTACATAGGTTTATAAGGTTTCCATTCCTTCCACTAGGCGTCATTTCTAAACAATGCCTTACACTAGATTAGTTTATGAATCGCAATACATAATTCCAAACTTGTAAAATAGTTAACATAAATTGAACAGTTTATGGATATAATCCATAATCATAAAAAAAATTCTTTGAGGAATTATATACTCATAAACTCTTCATAATAGTTTGTAAATAAAATGATAATTATCCTAATCATATCCCCCAGGAGTGTTGTAACCAAGAGTCCATCAAGGCCCATTGTCATGCACCAGTTCTCGTTCGAGTCTAGCTCAAAGCGGTGTTTTCAGGTTTTACCTCTAGGTACATATATGTCAGAGCCTTTTCTACCTACTCATATCCATAAAGGGACGTATTTCTTGGAAAAATTACAAAATCTCTACAGTACCAAAATTCTAGGAAGTTCTTCTATACTAATCCTCAAAGTCAATATTAGGGTAGTGTTCTCTAATCAGAGTTTTTCTAAATATAGTTTCCAAGGTTTGTACTAAACTTTCTATGATACCAATTGTAATGCCTCGACCCTAGTTACCCAGATTCGATGCATTATTACATAACATTGTCATGATACAAGGAATCATGTCTCGAAAGACTGATTAGTTTAGTATCCTTGGAAGTACTGGATACATTCATAAGTTTTACATTGCATCATGAAATAAAAACATCAACAAAATTTTTTCCCCTTTTGAACAAACTTATTTCCATAGCCTATCCCTATATCTCAACCATAAAATAATTCTTTACATCCTCGGAAAAATATAACATATAAAGGGGTGATCCCTGATTCTCAGTAAAGATAACAATATAGCGAAAACTTTCATAAATAATCATAAACATTTAAGGTAATGTATAAGACTAAAACAAAAGCCTTTTAAACTTAAACTTCAGCATAATATGGAAAAGGTAAAATCAAATAATTTCATTTACTTATTCACATGGATATTCTTCTAGTAGAATAATCACATGCAATATCAATATCCAATTTCATAATTATGGAATGCATAATGTCAGACTTCATAACCACATAGTCAAGTCCTTGTGCCAAGAATACAAATAAGATTTTGTCAAGGCCTTGTTCCAAGACACAAGTTTGTCTCGTGAGACCTACCGATACATCGAGGAGCTATAGCGGGCTCCACCCATCACTTACTAAGTCCAATTCATTCCTCATATGAAAAGGTTTAAACATAACATAAACATTTGTATTAAAAATATCAAAAGAAACTCCAATACTTTATCCCTAAACCATGAATGGTGTAAAAATAACATATACATAGTCAAAAATATCACAAAACCTTCAATATAATATGTAAGATTTGTATCATAATAAATCAAGTTTAAAATCCATCAAAGGATGTTGACATAGATGAAATGAAAACTATTTAAAATAAATACCTCTTTCTATTTTGAAATCATTTAAAAGTCACATAATTATAAAAGAAAACATTTATTTTGAAAATATTCTTATAAGATTGTATGGGAAGCTTCGACAGTAATATAATAGTGGAAAATATCCACACCCGCCGTATAAGTAAAAAAAAGACATTCTTACCTTAATTTTGTCGAAAAGGTCATAAAGTACCTTGTTTGGAAAATGACGAAAAGATTTCTTTCAAACCATTTTATAAAAAGTCAAACAAGGGTATAAATGACTTTAAACCATAGTCTAGTAAATAGTAAAAAAAATTGAAATACTTTTTAAGAAACATGGATGTGGTTGATAAAGAGGTCTTAGTAGATACTTACGTAAAAACAACCTTGGATAATAAAGAGATTGTGAAATTAACCCTTACCTTGTACTTTTCCTTAGTCGATGGTATGTTAACCTCATATATAATAGTTAAAACTTTTTTATTAAATTATACAAGAACTATATACATAAATATGATATCATATATGATCCTCTAATATTGCTTTGTTAATAATATTTCATTAGTATCATCATTTCGGGTGTTAACTGATTCATTTTCCTTTATATGCTTGGTTACGTAAGACATGTTTGTTATGGATAGGATTTATTTGATTCATATAGATAATGATATTATGTTCAAAAACATTATTTTTAATCATAAAATCAAAATTATTCTTGAATGATTGCGATGGGGAATGAATCTCATCGCATTCATGGAGATGGTAATCTGTACGTACGCACAAGCGACAATATCATTATATTGATGCTAAAATCATATGTAATTGGATGGTATATAATATATACAGAATAATTAACATGTTATATTTATTATTTACATCATTTTTACTCATTATTATACCCATCCAAATAATTAATTATTTGAATAACAAACTACACCACGACGTAGAGACGGTAAGTCGTACGTACGCACATATACTAACTTTGTCATTCATATGGTGGATAGAATAATGAATATGGTTGTACAATTTTTATAATATCATCACAGTATATAGAATATTCTGGATTTATTATTTTATAATGGAAACAACAAAGAAAGAATAAGTGGAAGAAGAAAAGTATTTGAAAGAGGTGAGGAAATATTTACCTCTTCTTCGTGTTCTTCCTTTTGATTTGATCAAAATGACTCCTTAGGTTGGATTTCTAATCAAATTAAGGCCTATAGGTATAAGGGAGGATATTTGAGAGGATATTTGGTTAGTCTTTGGCCGATCCAAATGGATTTGAAGGTTTGAATTTAAGAGAAATGGAAGTACCCTTTTATAAGAGAGGTGAGGGTCACTTTAGGAAAAGCTTGAAATATTATTTTATAATAAAATCATTTTCGGTTTCTAAAGGCTCCAAAATGATTTAATTAGAATATAAGGTGGGATGGGTCAAAAAACTCTCAACCAATAGGCTTTATACAGGTTTTGTTCACCATATTAACCTTATCTTTTAGATTTAACTCTTAGTTAAATAGTTTGACATTTACCATGTCTCTTTGTATTTTTATATAATATGGTTAATAAACTTACTATAACAAGACAAGAGAACCCCAAGTGGTTCATTATTAATATATATAACCTTATTTAAGTTTTTTTCTGAATCTTATATTTTTAGGAATATTATATCAATTAATAATATAGTATTTTTTTTTAAAAAACTCAATTATGTCAATTTTGACACTATTTAGTATTTGGTTTTTGTGAAAATCATAACAGCATGATTACTTAGAACAAAAAATTATTAATAAACCCTGACATGTCATATTAACCTAGAAAATTATTTGAATTCATCAAAAGTCTCAAATTACATTTATTTGGATATTTATAATATCAAATATTTTAATATTTCATTAATAAGGTAATTGTTGCATCATTGTTGTGTCATAAATAAATTAAATAATTTAATATTTAAAAATTATCAATAAAATACCATTATGTAGGAAATTTTTTTATCATTCTAATGAATATTTATAGTCTACTTTATATTAGGCATAACCCTATATTAAAAATGTTTTAGTTATTAAACTTTGAATTTAATACTTTTATCTCTTCTTTAAATAAAATAATAATAAATGTCCTAATCTAATCCAAGTAGACCAAAAGGATCATATTTTATTCTTAAGGTTTTTTTTGGTCGAATTACTCTTATCCAATAGAATTAGGACATGTGTTAGGGTAATTATGATATCATTTTTACCCTTAATTACCCTATTTACTTTTAACCGTGGTAAATAAAAGTCAAAAGTTACTATTCACCAAAAAATATTTTCATCTTATTGAACCACATTTTACTTAGTGATATCAGCCATGTCTCTCTGATTTTTGAAATTCAACTCACAGAAGTGGTAAAATTAAATTTTATGAAAATTTGTAAATGCTCCTAGAAGGTGGGTAAAAGACGGTAAAAAGTTCAATAAAATTTTGTATATCTAAACTTGTTATAAAATGACTCCAATGAATTACATTGAACATATATAGGTATTATGTATCTATTTTGACCTAAAATAAATTAAAATAAAATAAGTAATTATTTAAATAAAAAGTTTCTTTTAAACAATAACACAGTGTTTTTCACTATTCATCAATAATTGAAAGTCTTCAGAAAAATACCAAAAAATCACCCTAAGCTAATTTTGATATTCTGAATCCAAAAATGAAGTGCATTTTGAAAAAAATATAAAATTTCAAAAGGTGGGTATTACTATTCATAACGGCTACTTTGATTGGTCGTGGTGTGTTAAAACTCTAAGTTGCATACAACGCAAGCTACTGCATTATTCAAAGGGAAACGTACTATGGAAGCTTGGGGTGTTACATTCTCCCCTCCTTAAAATAATTTAGTCCTCAAAATTTCTAGAATATTATTGCATAAAAATATTTGGGTGGTTCTTCATCATAATTTCCTCGGGTTCCCACGTTGCCTCTTTCATCTTATGGTTTCTCCATAGAACTTTTACCAGACGAGTCGTCTGGTTTCTCAGGACTTGTTCTTTGGTATCAAGAATTTTGACAGGCTCTTCACAATAAGATAGATTAGGTTCTAGTTCAATTTCCTCATAGGTGAGTACATGCATTGGATCAGGCATGTATTTTCTCAACAGTGATACGTGGAACACATCATGAGATTTGGAGAGACTTGGAGGCATTGTCGAACGATAAGCTACTACTCCAATTCATTTGATAATTTTGAAAGGTCCAATGTACTTGGGAATCAAGTTACCCTTCTTACCGAATTGTATAACACCCTTCCATGGAGACACCTTCAAGAAAACATGATCTCCTACTTGAAATTCCAAATCCTTCCTCCGATTATCGCCATAGAACTTTTTCCTACTTTGGGCTGCTTTGATGTGGGTTTGGATAATCTTCACCTTTTTCATTGTTTCCTCAACAAGTTCTGGGCCAATGATTTTTCTTTCACCAACATCATCCCAACAAGTTAGTGTGTGACATCTCTTTCCATAAAATGCTTCATATGGTGTCATCTGAATACTTGAATGGAAGCTATTGTTATAGGAAAAATCTACCATAGGTAAATATTGATCCCACGTACCTTGAAAGTCAAGTGAGAAAGATCTCAACATGTCTTCTAAGGTTTGAATAGTCCATTCTGATTTTCCATCAGTTTGAGGGTGGTAGGCAGTGCTCAAACGAAGTTCGGTATCCAGGGCCTTCTAAATACTTTTCCAGAATCTTGATGTAAAACGGGGATCAAGATCAGAAATAATCGATAGAGGTACTCCATGAAGTCTTACAACTTCATTAATATATAGTTTTTCCATACGTTCAAGTTGTAAATATTCTCTTATATCAAGAAAATTTGTTGACTTGGTAAGAAGATCAATAATGACCCATATTGCATCATTCCTTCTATGATTATTTGGTAGCCCCATGACAAAGTCCATCATAATATTATTCCATTTCCAATTAGGTACGCGAAGAGGTTCCATGACTCCTTCAGTTTCTTGCCTTCCAGATTTCACTTGTTGACAAACCATACATCTTGAAACAAAATCAGAAATCTCCCTCTTCATGTTTTCCCACCAAAAATTTTCCTTCTATACATCTTAGTGCTACCAGGATGTATAGAGAAATTGGAGCTATGAGCATCATCTAACAATACCCTTTTTAGATCAGGTATGTTAGGAAAACAAGGTCTCTTCCCAAATTTCAAAATTCCATCTTCATATATTAATTCACTCAATATCCCATCATTCACAGCTTTAATATTCTTTTAAAATTCCTCATCATCAGTCTCAGAACTTTTTATCCTTTCTAGTAAAGATGGTTTGGCAACCATTTGAAAAAACATTGATGTTTCACCTTCCATGATTATTCCCATATCCATCTTTACTATATCCATGTATATAGGATCCTTTTCAACTCTCATCTTATTCAAAACTCCATGATAATTTCTCCTCAAAGCATCTTCTACCCTATTTGCCTTCCTCGGGTGGTAGTGTATAGTGAAATAATAATATTTGAGTAGTTCAAGCCATCGTCTTTGCCTCATGTTGAGTTCTTTCTCTGAGAAAATATACTTCAAACTCTTGTGATCAGTATAAATCTCACATTTTTCACCATAGAGATAGTGTCTCCATATTTTTAGAGAAAATATTACAGCTGCTAACTCAATATCATGATTAGGATAGTTTTGCTCATGAATTTTTAGCTATCGTGATGCATAGGCAATAACTCTATCATTCTGCATAAGGACACAACCAAGTCCTTTCTTTGAAGCATCACTATAAATAACAAACCCATCATTCCCCCATGGTAGAGCCAAGATATAATAATTAACTAATATTCCATTCAGTTCTTCAAAATATTCTTCATGTTGTTTTGTCCAAACAACTTTAACCCATTTTCATGTGATCTTGGTTAATGGGTTAGAAAATCGGGAAAATTTATGGACAAAATACTGATAATAACCTGCTAAACCAACAAAAATGTGTACCTCAGTTATACTCATCGGTGCTGGCCAATCTTGGATTACCTTGGTATTTGAAGGATCAATAGAGATTCCATCTTTAGAGACAATATGGCCAAGAAAAGAAATATCTTGAAGCCAGATTTCACACCTGCTAAATTTCCCATATAATTTATTTCTTCTAATAGTCCTTAGGATAGTGCGCAAGTGATTTTCATGATCTTCATAGCTTTTGGTGTATACCAAAATATCATAAATAAATATCACTACAAAGTCATCAAGATATTCCTTGAAAACTCTATCCATTAGATCCATGAAAACAGAGGGTGCATTAGTCAATCCAAAAGGCATTATTGTAAACTTATAATGCATGTACCAGGTTTGAAATGTTGTTTTTGGAATGTATTCCTTCTTCACACACAACTGATGATATCTAGATTGAAGGTCAATCTTTGAAAAATATTGAGCTCCATGAAATTGGTCAAATAAATCATCAATATGAGGTAGGGGATACTTTTTCTTTATTGTTATATCATTGATATCCATGTAGTCAATGGACAACCTCATAGATTCATCTTTCTTCTTAACAAAAAGGGTAGGGGCTCCCCATGGGGAAACACTAGAGAGAATAAATATCTTATTACTCAATTCCTCTAGTTGTTTCTTTAGTTCCACTAATTTCACAATGGCCATTCTATAAGGGGAATTCAATATGGGCCTTGAACCAGGAATTAAATCAATGGAAAACTCAATTTCTCGTTTTGGAGGATGTCCAGGTAAATCCTCTGGAAACACATCAACATATTCTTTCACAATAGGTACATCCTCTATTTGAACATTATTTTCCTAAACTATAGTTATTTCATTCTCTTCTTCCCCAATAATTGAATTTAGTAGAGCTACTAGGGGTGGATCTAGATAAGAATTAGGTGGTGA
Source organism: Viscum album (assembly GCA_963277665.1). Classification (NCBI taxonomy): domain Eukaryota; kingdom Viridiplantae; phylum Streptophyta; class Magnoliopsida; order Santalales; family Viscaceae; genus Viscum; species Viscum album. The sequence continues at coordinate 280,688,403 of OY728153.1, read as the reverse complement.
AGTTTCTGCTCTAAAGATAAGGTACTCCTTATCATCATCAAAAATTTCAACCTCCTTCTTCTAACAATAAATTTTCACATCACGGTCCAAAATCCAATCCATTATGAGGATTATATCAAATTAAATCATGGGTATGATGATGATTTCAGCATATAAAGAACATTTATATGATTTAATAGGAACTGATTCACAAAAATTTATTGAGATGATACTTCCCTTAGGTATTTTGACTAAAAAATCCCTTGTTAAGTCAAATTGTAAATATCTAATTTTCTTAGAAAACTATAAAGATATGAAACAATGTGATGATCCAAAATCAAATAAATCATTGGCTAAACTTGATTAAACCATTAAATTACCTGCCACCACGTCTTTCGGAGCTTCAAACTCAGCAGTGACTTGCTACCTTTTCCTTTTCTAAGGTAAGTTCCCTTGGTGCATACGACACTCATTTGCATAATTTCCCTTTTCTCTAAAATTGTAGAATTCAATATTGACAGCTCTTTCTTCCCCTTTCAATCACGAGCTTGGTGGCCGTTTCATCACACTTGTAACAGAATCCCATTCCCTTCAGGAAAGTACCGGGGTGTTTCTTCCCACATTTACCATAGGATGGATATTCAACTTTTCCCTTCTTACCCTTATTTCTATTTCCAAAGTGTTCAGCAGATCTCTTATTCTCTTTCTTTTCTTTAAAGTCGTAAGACTTAGAGAATTCATTTTCTGTCTTGATAGCGTGTGAGACAATATCTTCATATGATGAGAAGGATTATGATACTAATTCTCAATGGAGAAATGGTTTTAACCCATCAAATAATCGATCAATCTTACTCCTTGGGTTAATTATATAATCTCCTTCATGTCTTTCTAACCTTATAAAGTTAGCCTCATACTTTGCGACATTCTCATCCTCCTTTTGCCTCAGACTCAGAAATTATCATTCCATATCCACTCGATGGTCATGAGGAAAGTATTTTTCTAAGAAAATCTCTCTAAACTCACTCCATTACATGTTTTATACTTATTTATATTCTTTTGTGTTTTGTATTAATGACCACCATTGATCTGCATCTCCTGTGAGGTGATAAACTACCATGACAACTTTTTCCCTTTCGCTACTCCCCAAAGCATGAAATATTTTCTCTAAAGAATTTATCCATTGCTCATATACTGATGGATTTTTAATTCCCTTTAATTTTGGTGGTTATTTCCTCATGAATCGATCTAACTTTGATCCTCCGCGTTGTGGATCAGGGTGCTCCATATGGGTAAGGTTATTATTCATAACCTGAGTGATTTGTCTCAGTATGGTGATAAGTTGATCAGCACCAGTTGCATCACCATCTCCGCTATAATTATCTTGAGTAGGAGGGTAATACCTACATGGATTACATAGGTTGATAAGGTTTACATTCCTTCCACTAAGAATCATTTCTAAACAATGTCTTACACTAGATTAGTTTATAAGTTGCAATACATAATTCCAAACTTGTAAAACGGTTAACATAAATTGAACAGTTTATGGATATAATACATAATCATAAAAATGTTTTCTTTGAGGAATTATATACTCATAAACCTTTTTTAATGTTTTTTAAATAAAATGAGAATTATCCTAATCCTATCCCCCAGGAGTGTCATAACCAAAAATGCAGCAAGGCCCGTTGTTGTGCACCAGTTCCCATTTGAGTCTAGCTCAAAGCGGTGTTTTTGGGTTTACCTCTAGGAACATCTGTGTCAGAGCCACATCAAACCTGCTCGTATCCAGATAGGTATGTATTGCTTGGAAAACTCATAAAATCTCTACAGTTCCAAAAATCTAAGAAGTTCTACTATACTAATCCTCAAAGTCTATCTTAGGGTAGTGTTCTCTAATCAGAGTTTTTCTAAATCTAGTTTCCAAGGTTTGTGCTAAATTTACTCTAATACAAACTGTAACGCCCTGACCCCAGTAACCCAGAGTCAATACATTATTACATAACATTGTCATGATACAATTAATCATGTCCCGAAAGACCGATCAGTTTAGTATCCTTAGAAGTACTAGATACAATCATGAGTTTTACATTGCATCATGAAATAAAAACATCAAAAACATTTTGTCCCCTTTTGAACACACTTATATCCTTATCCTATCCCTACATTTCAACCATAAAATACTTCTTCACATCCTGGGAAAAATAAAACATAGAAAGTGGTGAGCTCAGATGCTCAATAAGGATAACAATATAGAAAAAACTTTCATAAATAATCATAAACATTTAAGGCAATGTATAAGACTAAAACAAAAGCCTTTTAAACTTAAACTTCAGCATAATATGGAAAATATAAAATCAAATAATTCCATTTACTTATTCACATTTATATTATACTAGTCGAATAATCACATGCAATATCAATAGCCACTTTCATAATTATGGAATTCATAATACCAGACTTCAAAACCACATAGTCAAGGACTTGTGCCAAGACTACAAATAAGATTCTGTCAAGACCTTGTGATAAGACACTATTTTGTCTCATGAGACCTACCGATGCATCGAGGAGATATAGTGGGCTCCACCCGTCGCTTACTTTGTCCAATGCATTCCTCATATGAAAAGGTTTAAACATAACATAAATATTCGTATTAAAACTAGAATACGAAATGCCAATACTTTATCCATAAACCATTAATGGTGTAAAAATAACACATAGACAATAAAAAATATCAAAAAAATTCAATACAATATAGAAGATTTGTATCATAATAAATGAACTTCAAACAAGTTTAAAATCCATCAAAGGATGTTGACAAAGATGAAATGAAAACTATTTGAAATAAATACCTCTTCCTATTTTGAAATCATTTAAAAGTCACATAATTATAAAAGAAAACATCTATTTTAAAAATATTCTTATAAGATTGTATGGGAAGCTTCAACGGTAATATAACAGTGTAAAATATCCACACCCGTCGTATAAGTTAAAAAAATACATTTTTACATTAATTTTGTCGAAAAGGTCATAAAGCACCATGTTTGGAAAACGATGGAAAAATTCCTTTCAAACCATTTTATAAAAATTCAAACAATGGTATAAATGAATTTAACTCATAGTCTATTAAATAGTAAAAAAATTGAAATACTTTTTTAAGAAACATGGATGTAGATGATAAAGAGGTCCCAGTAAATACTTACGTAAAAACAACCTCGGATAATAAAAAGATTGTGAAATTAACCTTACCTTCTACTTTTCCTTAGTCAATGGTATGTTAACCTTCTATATAATAGTTATAACATTGTTATTAAATTATACAAGAACTATATACATAAATATGATATCATATATGATCCTCTAATATTGCTCTGTTAATAATATTTCAGTAGTGTCATCATTTCAAGTGTTAACTGATTCGTTTTCCTTTATATGCTTTGTTACGTAAGCCATGTTTATTATGGATAGGATGTATTTGATTCATATTAAGAATTATATTATGTTCATATACATTATTTTTAATCATAAAATGAAAATTATTCTTGAATGATTACGATGGGGAATGAATCTCATCGCATTCGTGGAGACGGTAATCCGTACGTACGCACGAGCGATAATATCATTATATTGATGGTGAAATCATATGTAATTGGTTGGTATATCATATATACAGAATCATTAACATGTTATATTTATTATTTAAATCATTTTTACTCATTATTATAACCATACCAATAATTAAGTGTTCGAATAACAAACTACGCCATGACGTGGAGACGGTAAGTCGTACTTACGCACGTATGGTGACTTTATCATTCATATGTGGATAGAATAATGAATATGGTTGTACCATTTTTAAAATAACATCATAGTATATATAAGATACTGTATTTATTATTTTATAATAGAAACAACAAATAAGGAGGAAGTGTAAGAAGAAAAGAACTTGAAAGAGGTGATGAAATATTTACCTCCTCTTCGGGTTCTTCCTTTTGATTTGATCGAAAGGACTCCTTAGGTTGCATTTATGATCAAATTAAGGCCTCTAAGTATAAGGTAGGATATTTGATAGGATATTTAGGCAGGGTTTGGCTGATCCAAATATCTTTGAAGGTGTGAATTTAATAGAAAGGGAAGTACCCTTTTATAAGAGAGGTGAGGGTCACTTTACGAAAAGCTTGAAATATTATTTTATAACAAAATAATTCTTGGTTTCTAATGGATCCAAAATGATTTATTTCGAGGATAAGGTGGTATGGGTCAAAAACCTCTCAAATAATAGGTTTTATATAGGTTTAGGTCACCATATTAACCATCTATTTTAGATTTTAACTCTCAGTTAAATAGTTTGACATTTACCATGTCTCTTTGTATTTTTATATTATATGGTTAATAAACTTACTATAACAATCCAAGAGAACCCCAATTGGTTCATTATTAATATATATAACCTAATGTAAGTCCTTTGGACAAACCTTATATTTTTAGGAATATTATATCAATTAATAATATAGTATTTGTCTTAAGAAAACTCAATTATGTCAATTTTGACACTATTTAGTATTTGGTTTTTGTGAAAATCATAACAGCATGATTACTTTGAAAAAAATTATTTAATCAAACCTAACAAGTCATATTAACCTATAAAATTAGTGTAATTCATCAAAAGTCTCAAATTACATTTATTTGGATATTTATAATATTAAATATTTTAATATTTCATTAATAAGGTAATTACTGCATCATCATTGTGTCATAAATAAATTAAATTATTTAATGTCTAAAAATTATTAATAAAATACCATTATGTATGAAATCATTTTATATTTCTAATGAATATTTATAGTCGAATTTATATTATGTATAACCCTATCTTAAAAATGGTTTAGTTATTAAACTTTGAATTTAACACTTTTATCTCTTCTTTAAATAAAATAATAATAACTGTCCTAATCTAATCCAAGTGGACCAAAAGGATCATATTTTATTCCTAATGATGTTTTTGGTCAAATTAAACTTATCCAATAGAATTAGGACATGTGTTAGGGTAATTATGATATCATTTTTACCCTTAATTACCCTATTTACTTTTAACCGTGGTAAATAAAAGTCAAAAGTTACTATTCACCAAAAATTATTTTCATCTTATTGAACAAAATTTTACTTACTGATATCAACCGTGTCTCTCAGATTTTTGAAATTCAACTCACAGAAGCGGTAAAATTAAATTTTATGCAAATTTTTAAATGCTCCTAAAAGGTGGGTAAAAGACGGTAAAAAGTTCAATAAAATTTTGTATATCTAAACTTTTTATAAAATGACTCTAATGAATTACATTGAACATATATAGGTATTATGTATCTATTTTGACCTAAAATAAATTAAAATAAAATAACTAATTATTTAAATAAAATTTCTTTTTTAAACAATAACAGAGTGTTTTTCACTATTCATCAAAAATTAAAAGTTTTTATAAAAATACCAAAAATTCACCCTAAGCTAATTTTGATATTTTGAATCCAAAAATGAAGTCCATTTTGAAAAATAAAATTTATAAAATTTCAAAAGTTGGGTATTACTATTCATAACGGCTACTTTGATTAGTTGTGGTGTATTAAAATTCTAAGTTTCATACAACGCAAGCTACTGCATTATTCAAAGGGAAACGTACCGTGGAAGCTTGGGGTGTTACATTCTCCCCTCCTTAAAATAATTTCATCCTCAAAATTTCTAGAATATTATTACATAAAAATATTTGGGTGGTTCTTCATCATAATTTCCTCGGGTTCCCACGTTGCCTCTTCCATCTTATGGTTTCTCCATAGAACTTTTACCAGACAAGTCGTCTAGTTTCTCAGCACTTGTTATCTGGTATCAATAATTTTGACAGGCTCTTCACAATAAGACAGATCAATTTCCAGTTCAATTTCCTCATAGGTGCGTACATACATTGGGTCAGGCATGTATTTTCTCAATAGTGATACGTGGAACACATCATGAACTTTGGAGAGACTTGGAGGCATTGTCGAATGATAAGCTACAACTCTAATTTGTTCTAGAATTTTGAAAGGTCCAATATACCTGGACCTCAATTTACCCTTCTTACCGAATTGTATAACACCCTTCCATGGAGATACCTTCAAGAAAACATGATCTCCTACTTGAAATTTAAAATCCTTCCTCTGATTATCAGCATAGATCTTTTGTCTACTTTGGGATGCTTTGATGTGGGTTTGGATAATCTTCACCTTTCCCATTGTTTCCTCAACAAGTTCTGGGTCTACGAGTTTTCTTTCACCAACATCATCCCAACAAGTTGGTGTGCGACATCTCTTTCCATATAATGCTTCATATGGTATCATCTGAATACTTGAATGGAAGCTATTGTTATAGGAAAATTCTACCAGAGGTAAATACTGATCCTACATACCTTGAAAGTCAAGTGAGAAAGATCTCAACATTTCTTCTAAGTTTTGAATAGTCCGTTCTGATTTTCAATCGGTTTGAGGGTGGTAGGCAGTGCTCAAACGAAGTTCAGTATCTAGGGCCTTCTAAATACTTTTCCAGAATCTTGATTTAAAATGGGGATCACGATCAGAAATAATCTATAGAGGTACTCCATGAAGTCTTACCACTGCATTAACATATAGTTTTGCCATACGTTCAAGTGGTAAATCTTCTCTTATAGAAAAAAAATGTGCTGACTTGGTAAGACGATCAACAATGACCCATATTGCATCATTCCTTCTAGGATTCTTTGGTATCCCCATGACAAAGTCCATCATAATATTATCCCATTTACACTCAGATATGGGAAGAGGTTCCATGACTCCTCCAGGCTGTTGCCTTCCATATTTCACTTGTTGAAAAAACATAAATCTTGACACAAAATCAGCAATCTCCCTCTTCATGTTATCCCACCAAAAATGTTCCTTCAAATCTCTATACATCTTGGTGCTACCAGGGTTTATAGAGAAATTGGAGCTATGATCATCATCTAACAATTCCCTTTTTAGATCAGGTATGTTAGGAAAACAAAGTCTCTTCCCAAATTTCAAAATTCCATCTTCATATATGAAGTCACTAAATCTCCCATCATTCACAGCTTTAATCTTCTTTTGAAATTCCTCATCATCAGTATGAGAACTTTTTATCCTTTCTAGTAAAGATGGTTTGGCATCCATTTGAAAAAGCATTGATGTTTCACCTTCCATGGTTATTACCATATCCATCTTTACTGGATCCATGTATATAGGATCCTTTTTAACTCTCATCTTGTTCAAAACTCCATGATCCTTTCTTCTCAAAGAATTTTCCACCCTATTTGTCTTCCTTGGGTGCTATTTTATAGTGCAATCATAATCTTTGAGTAGTTAAATCCATCGTCTTTGCCTCATGTTGAGTTCTTTCTATGAGAAAATATAATTCAAACTCTTGTGATCAGTATAAATCTCACATTTTTTACCATAGAGATAGTGTCTCTATATTTTCAGAGAAAATATTACAGCTACTAACTCAATATCATGAGTAGGATAGTTTTGCTCATGAATTTTTAGCTATCGTGATGCATAGGCAATAAATCTATCATTTTGCATAAGGACACAACCAAGTCCATTGTTTGAATCATCACTATAAATAACAAACCCATCATTCCCTGATAGTATATCCAAGATAGGAGAATTAACTAATTTTCTCTTCAGTTCTTCAAAACATACTTCATGCTATTTTTTCCAAACAAATTTAACCCATTTACGTGTGAGCTTGGTTAATGGGTTAGCCAATCGAGAAAAATTCCGGACAAAATGCTGATAATAACATGATAAAGCAATAAAACTATGTACCTCAGTTATACTCGTCAGTTCTGGCCATTCTTGGATTACCTTGGTCTTTGAAGGATCAATAGAGATTCCATCTTTAGAGACAATATGGCCAAGAAAAGAAATCACTTGAAGCTATAATTCACACTTGATAAATTTCCCATATAATTCATTTCTTCTAAGAGTCCTTAGGATAATGTGCAAGTGATTTTCATGATCTTCGTACCTTTTGGAGTATACCAAGATATCATAAATAAATACCACTACAAATTCTTCAAGATATTCCTTGAAAACTCTATTCATTAGATCCATGAAAACATAGGGTGCATTAGTCAATCCAAAAGGCATTATTGTAAACTCGTAATGCCTGTATCAGGTTCCAAATACTGTTTTCTGAATGTCTTCCTTCTTCACACACAACTGATGATATCCAGATTGAAGGTCAATATTTGAAAAATATTGAGCTCCATGAAGTTGGTCAAATAAATCATCAATACGAAGTAGGGGATACTTGTTCTTTATTGTTATATCATTGATCTCTCGGTAGTCAATGCACCACCTCATAGATTCGTCTTTCTTCTTAACAAAAATGGCAGGGGCTCCCCATAGAGAAACACTAGGGAGAATAAATCCCTTATTACTCAATTCCTCTAGTTGTTTCTTGAGTTCCACTAATTCCACAGTGGCCATTCTATAAGGGGTCTTTGATATGGGCCTTGAACCAGGAATTAAATCAATGGAAAACTCAATTTCTCATTTTGGGGGATGTCTAGGTAAATCCTCTGGAAACACATCAACATATTCTTGCATAATAGGTACATCCTCTATTCAAACATTCTTTTCCTTACCTATAGTTATTTCATTCTCTTCTTCCCCAATAATTGAATTTAGTAGAGCTACTAGGGGTGGATCTAGATAAGAATCAGGTGGTGAAGTTTTTTCTCTAAAGATAAGGTACTCCTTATCATCATCTAAAATTGAAAATTCCTTCTTATTACAATAAATTTTCACATCATGGTTTGAAAGCCAATCCATTCTGAGGATTATATCAAATTCAATCATGGGTATGACGATGATGTCAGTAGATAAAGAACATTTATATGCTTTAATAGGAACTGATTCACAAAACTTTATTGCGATGATACTTCCCTAAGGGGTTTTAACTAACAACTACCTTGTTAAGTCAAATTAAAAATATCTAATTTTCTTAGAAAACTAGGAAGATATGAAACAATGTGATGATCCAGAATCAAATAAAGCATTTTCTAAACTTGATTAAACCATTAAATTACCTGCCACCATGTCTTTTGGAGCTTCAACCTCAGCAGTAGTGATCACATAAGCTTGGTCTTTCTCCCATGTACTTTTATGAGTTAATTTCCCTTTGCGCATAGTACATTCATTTGCATAATGTCCCTTTTCTCTATAATTGCAGCATTCAATATTGACAGCCTCTTTCTTCCCCTTGAAATCATGAGCTTGGTGGCCTTTTCACCACACTTGTAACAGACTCACATTCACTTCAGGAAAGTACCGAGGTGTTTATTCCTGCATTTACCACAGGATGGATATTAAACTTTTCCCTTATTCCCCTTATTTCCATTTCCATAGTGTTCAGCGGATCTCTTTTTCCCTTGCTCTGCTTTAAATTCGTAAGACTCAGAGAATTACTTTTCTGTTTTGATAGCGCATAAGAAAATATCTTTGTATGATGATAAGGATTGTGAGACTAATTATCGATGGAGAAATGGTTTTAACCCATCAAATAATTGATCAATATTACCCCTTGGGTTACAAATATAATCTGCTGCATGTCTTGCTAACCTTGTAATGTTAGCCTCATACTTTGCGACATTCTCATCCTCCTTTTTCCTCAGACTCAGAAATTGTTTTTCCATATCCACTCGATGGTCATGAGGAAATTATTTTTCTAATAAAATCTCTTTAAACACCCTTCATTCCATGTTTGATAATTCTTTATCTTCTTTTTTTTGGATTAATGACCACCATTGATCTGCATCTCTCGTGAGGTGATAAACTGCCATGACAACTTTTTCCCTTTCGCTACTCCCCAAAGCATGAAATATTTTTTCTAAGGAATTTATCCATTTATCATCTACTAATGGATTTGTATTCCCATTGAATGTTAGTGGTTATTTCCTCATGAATCGATCTAACATTGATCCTCCGCATTATGGATCAGGGTGCTCCATACTGGTAAATTTATTATTCATAACCTGAGTGAGTTGTCCGAGTATGGTGATAAGATGATCAGCACCAGTTGCATAACCAACACCACTATAATTATCAAGAGTAGGAGGGAAATCCCTACATGGATTATGTAGGTTGATACGGTTTCCATTCCTTCCACTAGGTGCCATTTCTAAACAATGGCATACACTAGATTTGTTTATGAATCGCAATGCATAATTACAAACTTGTAAAATAGTTAACATAAATTGAACAGTTTATGGATATAATCCATAATTATAATAATGTTTTCTTTGAGGAAGTATATACTCATAAACCCTTCATAATGGTTTGTAAATAAAATGAGAATTATCCTAAGCATATCCCCCGGGAGTGTCGTAACCAAAAATGCAGCAAGGTCTGTTGTCGTGCACCAGCTACCGTTCGAGTCTAGCTCAAAGCGGTGTTTTTGGGTTTTACCTCTAGGTAAATTTGTGTTAGAGCCGACTCTAACTACTCATATCTAGACAGGGATGTATTTCTTGGAAAACTCACAAAATATCTACAGTACAAAAATTCTAGAAAGTTCTTATATACTAATCCTCAAAGTCAATCGTAGGGTAGTGTTCTCTAATCAGAGTTTTTCTAAATCTAGTTTCCAAGGATTGTACTAAACTTCATCTGATACCAATTGTAATTCCCCTACCCCAGTTAACCAAATTCAATGCATTATTACATAACATTGGCATGATACAAGGAATCATTCCCCGAAAGACCGATCAGTTTAGTATCCTTGTAAGTACTAGATACATTCATAAGTTTTACATTGCAACATGAAATAAAAACATCAACAACATTTTGTCCCCTTTTGAACATACTTATATCCTTATACTATCCCAACAGTTCAACCATAAAATACTTCTTCACATCTTGGGAAAAATAAAACATAGAAAGGGGTGAGCTAAGATGCTCAGTAAGGATAACAATATAGCAGCAACTTTTATAAATAATCAAAAACATTTAAGGCAATGTATAAGAATAAAACAAAATCCTTTTAAACTTAAAATTCAGCATAATATGGAAAATATAAAATCAAATAGTTCCATTTAATTATTAACATGGATATTCTACTAGTCAAGTAATCACATGAAATATCAATAGCCACTTTCATAATGATGGAATGCATAATGATAGACTTCATAACCACATAGTCAAGGCCTTGTGCCAAGACTACAAATAAGATTTAGTCAATGCCTTATTCCAAGACACTAGTTTGTCTCTTGAGACCTACCGATGCATTGAGGATCTATAGTGGGCTCCACTTGACACTTACTAAGTCCAATGCATTCCTCATATGAAAAGGTTTAAAAATAACATAAATATTCTTATTAAAATTAGTATACGAAATGCCAATACTTTATCCATAAACCATGAATGGTGTAAAAATAACACATCCATAGTAAAAAATATCAAAAAACCTTCTATAAAATATGGAAGATTTTTATCATAACAAATCAACTTCAAACAATTTTAAAATCCATCAAAGGATGTTGACATAGATGAAATGAAAACTATTTGAAATAAATACCTCTTTCTATTTTGAAATCATTTAAAAGTAACATAATTATAAAAGAAAACATTTATTTTAAAAATATTCTTATAATATTGTATGGGAAGCTTTGACGGTAATATAACGATGGAAAATAGCCACACCCGCCGTATAAGTTAAAAAAATACATTCTTACCTTAATTTTGTCGAAAAGGTCATAAAGCACCTTGTTTGTAAAATGACAGAAATATTCCTTTAAAAACATTTTATAAAAAGTAAAAAAAGGGTATAAATGAATTTAACCCATATTCTAGTAAATATTAAAATAAATAAATACTTTTTTAAGAAACATGGATGTGGATGATAAAGAGGTCCCAGTAGATAGTTACGTAAAAACAACCTTGGATAATAAAGATATTGTGAAATTAACTCTTACCTTGTACTTTTCCTTAGTCGATGGTATGTTAACCTCATGTATAATAGTTAAAACACTGTTATTAAATTATATAATAACTATATACATAAATATGATATCATATATGATCCTATAATATTGCTTTGTTAATAATATTTCAGTAGTATCATCATTTCCGGTGTTAACTGATTCATTTTCTTTTATATGCTTGGTTACATAAGACATGTTTGTTATGGATAGGATGTATTTGATTAATATAAAGAATTATATTATGTTTATATACACTATTTTTAATCATAAAATGAAAATTATTCTTGAATGATTAAGATGGGGAATGAATCTCATCGCGTTCGTGGAGACGGTAATTCGTACGTACGCACGAGCAGCAATATCATTATATTGATGGTGAAATCGTATGTAATTGGATGGTATATCATATATAAATAATCATTAACATGTTATATTTATTATTTACATTAGTTTTACTCATTATTATACCCATCCAAATAATTAAGTGTTTGAATAACGAACTACACCACGACGTGGATACGGTAAGCCGTACGTACGCACATATGGTGACTTTTTCATTCATATGATGGATAGAATAATGAATATGGTTATACCATTTTTATAATAACATAAAAGTATATAGAATATACTGGATTTATTATTTTAGAATGGAAACAACAAAGAAAGAGGAAGTGGAAGAAGAAAAGAACTTGAAAGAGGTTATGAAATATTTACCTCTTCTTCAGGTTCTTCCTTTTGATTTGATCAAAAGGACTCCTTAGGTTGGATTTATGATCCAAGTAAGGCCTATAGGTATAAGGGATGATAGTTGAGATTATATTTGGGTAGTTTTTTGCCGAACCAAATGTATTTGAAGGTGTGAATTTAAGAGAAATTGAAGTACCCTTTTATAATAGTGGTGAGGGTCACTTTAGGAAAAGCTTGAATTATTATTTTATAATAAAATAATTTTCGGTTTCTAATGGCTCCAAAATGATTTATTTCTAGGATAAAGTGGGATGGGTTTAAAACCTCTCAACCAATAGGTTTTAGACAGGTTTAGGTCACCATATTAACCTTATCTTTTATATTTGACTCTTAGTTAAATAGTTTGACATTTACCATGTCTCTATGTATTTTTATATTATATGGTTAATAAACTTACTATAACAAGCCAAGATAACCCCCAAGTGATTAATTATTAATATATATAACCTTATGTAAGTCCTTTGTCAGAACCTTATATTTTTAGGAATATTATATAAATTAATAATATAGTATTTGTTTTAAACAAACTCAATTATGTCAATTTTGATACTATTTAGTATTTGGTTTTTGTGAAAATTATAACAGCATGATTACTTCAAACAAAAATTATTTAATCAACCCTAACATTTCATATTAACCTATAAAATTAGTGTAATTCATCAAAAGTCTCAAATTACATTTATTTGGATATTTATAATATTAAATATTTTAATATTTCATTAATAAGGTAATTACTGCATCATCATTGTGTCATAAATAAATTAAATTATTTAATGTCTAAAAATTATAAATAAAATACCATTATTTATGAAATCGTTTTATCTTTCTAATGAATATTTATTGTCGAATTTATCTCCTATATAACCCTATATTAAAAATGGTTTAGTTATTAAACTTTGAATTTATCAGTTTTATCTCTTCTTTAAATAAAATAATAATAAATGTCCTAATCTAATCCAAGTGGACCAAAAGGATCATATTTTATTCCTAAGGTTTCTTTTGGTCAAATTACATTTATCTAATAGAATTAGGACATGTGTTAGGGTAATTATGATATCATTTTTACCCTTAATTACCCTATTTACTTTTAACCATGGTAAAAAAAAGTCAAAAGTTACTATTCACAAAAATTATTTTCATCTTATTGAACCAACTTTTACTTACTGATATCAACCGTTTTTATCGTATTTTTTAAATTCAACTCACATAAGCGGTAAAATTAAGTTTTATGCAAATTTTTAAATGCTCCTAGAAGGTTGGTAAAAGACGGTAAAAAGTTCAATAAAATTTTGTATATCTAAACTTATTATAAAATGATTCCAATGAATTAAATTGAACATATATAGGTATTACATATCTATTTTTACCTAAAATAAATTAAAATAAAATAACTAATTATTTAAATAAAAAGTTGGTTTTAAACAATAACACAGTGTTTTTCACTATTTATGAAAAGTTGAAAGTTTTCAGAAAAATACCAAAAATTCACCATAAGCTAATTTTGATATTCTGAATCCAAAAATTATGTCCATTTTGAAAAATAAAATTTTAAAAATTTTAAAAAATGGGTATTACTATTTATAATGGCTACTTTTATTAGTCGTGGTGTGTTAAAACTCCAAGTTGTGTACAATGCAAGCTACTGCATTATTCAAATAAAAATGTATAGTGGACGCTTGGGGTGTTAGAAAAATCATGTGCTATATGGTGTTTCATTTTAGGTGAATTTCATTCTAGGGTATTGGAGTGATTGGAGGATCATTGAAGAACTCTGGAGGATTTTGGTAAAAATATGAAAGTTGTTCTAAAAATAGAACTATAAATTCTATAAGACTACACCCAGGTAATATTCTTTGAGATATCTATAATTTACTGATATTCTAGAACCAAAATGGTATTTTAAATTTAAAAAATTGTAATTTGGGTGATTCTATAAGATAATATATCTAGAATATACTGGAATGGATCTAGAAATTTGGTGAATTCTATTATGTATAGGTTGCTCTATAATGAGTAGAAGCTAGTTTAGGAAATTGGTTAAATCTATACATCAAGGTCACTCTAGTATTGAGAATAAGAAGTATAGAATACTGGATAAATCCCTATTATGTAATATTTTGGTAAGATATTGAGATTTAGAAAAGTAGTCAAGACATTTTATGTGTAATATTAATGATTTAACAAAGTACTGAGTTGTATTGAGATACATAAGGGTTTATCTACCTGATAGAAATTTGGAAAAGCCTATAATATCCCAGTGATATGTGTGGGAACTCAAAGGGTGTGAAATTTATCCAAGTACAAAACTCATTATGATATGTATTGGTAGTTAATGGGAAAGGTATTTGGAAAAGTCTTATGTATTACTATAATACATATAGATTACCTTATCATTAAAAAGTTATCAAATTCTTGGATCCTTACTAGTGATATGTATGGATTATTTAATAAGTAAGGGTATATTATTTTTCAAAATATTAGTTTTTTATAAGCTAACTAGGTGGTTCAGATGTTAAATTTCTTGAAGGATAATTTAGAATAAGTATAAAAATGAATATTTTGAAGTTATTATTTTATATAATAAATATCAAAAAGTGAAATCATGATACAAGAAGTTGGAGAATAAGGTTAATTAAATAGAGATGGATTCATTTCATGATGTGAAACTATGATTTTTATGATCTATGTTGTTTTAATTTAGTTAAATTTTCCATATCATAATGCCTGGTATCAAACTATGTTCATGAAAATATGGAGAAGAATAAAAGAAGTTTTGAACCATGAAAACTTTTATCCAATCACAAAAGGAAGAAGCAGTTTGAGAAATAGTTATAGTAACTATTTTTTTTGTTCCACAACATATATATTCATTCCATGATGAACTAGAAAATTATTAAAACTAAAGAATAAGTGGGGTAATTTGATAAGATAATTTGAAGAGAATATGGAGGAATTTTTTAGTTTGAATTTGAATTTGAAATTAAAATTTGAACTTAGAGAAAAGTATCTTATTGTATAATATTAAAATATAATAGGATCTTACATGATTATATATAGGTAATTGAGATAATTATTCAAGATATAGAGAGTGGAAGAGAATAATTATTTGTGTAGTGTAGTTCATATAGAAAGAGTACTAAAAGTAGTGCAAGTAGAAAAAGAAGAAGAGAAAGAGTACACATGTGGTTTTTTTGTGTGATCATCACACCTATTTCATGGGTTAAAAAAAAGAAATAATTCATATATGTATTATATTGTGAAGAAGTGTGGTATCACTATACTGTTATTGGGTGATAATCTAATCATAATATATGTATAATCCCTACCATTTTGAAGATCAATATAGAAATAAAACTTGTTAGTAGACTTGTTGGAGATGGAACTATTAATTATCTTGTAATAAACTTCCTCTATCCACTATGTGGATTCTAGTGTATTTTATGGTCTTGAGTGATTTTAGATCATGCTGAGGATTAGCTACTAATTTTGAGTAATGAACCTTGTATATTGGGTGTATTTATTTTTTTTATTTTCTTGGTGTGTGAGATAAGTGAGAGTGCTCACTCAAACAAGTAATGTAGGTTAATTTCATAAAAATCATAAAATGGATAAATAACATGCTATTTATTGATTCACCCCCCCCCCCCCCATCCCCACCTCTTAATGAACCATCACTATTTTTAGGGTCATCATAAGTTGGAACACCATGTCATGACTTGGGGAATCATGGAATGAAAAGGGATTGATTAGGAATCAAATTATAGCCAAGGGGGAACCAAGGTGTGAATGTTAGAAGTGAATTTTTGTCTTTTGGAAGTCTGTATATGTTTATAGAAGGCTATGATAAATTGGGAAATGTCTTTTTCATTGTAGGATGGGTTACACAAAAAATTGGTAATGTCCCATGCATAAGGGTCCTCATGTGTAAAGGTCCTTATGCATAAGGATTTAAATATTATTCTGAATATTGAAAGTGCCATGTGTAAGGGTAATTAACCCATTCATAAAATAGGCTAAGTCCTCATTTATATATCTTATCCTATAGTATGTGAGGGTCACCTAGTTCATAAGGGTGAACACTCGGAACACAAGGATAAATCTCATGATATATAAGGGTTTCCATAGCAAGGTCATAAAATGGTAAAGTACCTCATACATAGTGAGTTGTATATGGATGATATGTAAGTTTTTATGGGTTTCCATTATTTCCTAGATAAGAAAAGGTAAGTAAACTACAAGATTGGGTGAATTGTAGTCTAAAAATTAACTTGCAATTTTATTTCACCTCAAGGTGTAAGTTGAGTAGAAATATGATCTTTCGATCAAATCACAAATTATCAGAGTAAAATTAAATATTGTGTAAATTCACTAATCAATATAATTTATATAATTATAGTGAAAATTCAGATATTAAAATAAAGAACAAAAAAATCAGTTTTTTATAAATTTGGAAAATCTGATAAAAGTACAAGTACAAAAGTATGAACCATGGGAAATTAAAGAAAATTGGAGTATTAGATTACAATCAAAATTCTCCATTAAAGGATATTATAAATATCACACTTATATTTAATGTGCAAGGAGTATCTTTAGACCTGATCCAAGGTACTTTTTTTCCTATAATTAGAATCCCTTAACTTAAACTCATTGAAAGGTGGATTTATCTTCCTATCCCTAAAAACGCTTGACTTAAACCCATTAAAAGGTTCTTTGTATTCCCATCCCCAGAATCCCTTAATCAAAAAGATCTAAAACAACTCTCTCTTCCTATCTATAGATTAACTTGATCATGTAGGATTAGAAACACCTAACTCTATATTTTTATCCATGGAATACCTTAATTAGAATGATCAGAAACAAAATGATTACAATAAGAAAACTTAGAGTATATACAATGAAAACACCACAAATGGATTATCTAAGAAAATACCTCAGAAAGAAAAATAATAATTATCTAAAACGAAATCCACATTGATATGTTGCAAGCTTCAAAATGAATTATCATCACTTTCAAATATTTTAATAAATATTTTCTCATATGATCCTCAAATCAATGGTCCTTTTATAGATAAAAATCCAATGTTCAGAATCCATGTTATTCGGGGTTTGTTGTTACTGCATTGGAATCATCTTTGTCATATTTTGATGTACTCATCATAACTTAATATATTTCAATGAAATTAATCATATAATATTATGTTTCTTATACATTTGGTGAAATTAAATTTGGCATTAAATTCAGTTCACTGGATTGTCATCCTGCACACTAAACACAACTAAAAAACAAAATTTAAAGTTAAATCAAACTCACTAATAATTATATTATGATTTATAAAAAAAAGATATAAAGGATTAATTAACTCAATAATATCCTTAAAAATCTCCAAATTTTTAGAAATTGTGAGATATGTAAGGAAATATACAAGTTTTACTAAAATATAAAATAGAAAGCTTCTTCTTTTTAATCTTTCAGAAATTAATTTTCTATAAGAAACTCAATGAAACACATTAGTAATATTATTCCGAAAAAAAATCTCGATAAAATATATGCAATAAAATACTTAACATTTCCTAACTCTCTCCCAAAAAATTCAAGTACAAGAAACATTCACCTTCATACCAAATATACAAGGAAAAAACTAAGAGGGAAAACTTATCATTTCCTAAATCTATTCCTCTGTGTTATGTTCAAAAAGAATCTATCCCCATTTAAAAAAATAAAAATGAGGATTAAAACTCTCACCCTTTTATTTTTAAAAACACTCTTTTTCAATTAAAGTAATGTAAAAAATTTAATCAATATACTTCTCAATGAAAAATTAGAAGATTTTAGAAATAGTATATTTTCTAACCCCCCCCCCCCACCTAAAGGATTTTATCAGAGTGTTAAAAAATAAGGGAACTTTCTAGTAATTTTATTACTCAAAATTACTACATTATAAATTTCAATAATTTTTTATCGTATGAATTTATAAAACTCTCTCCCTTAGATAAAGAAAATAAAACCTAATTTTGTAAGTTTTATTATAAGGAATACATTTTATCTTATTCTTTTGAATATGGTTATAGAGAAAATTCAAATAATATTTTTGTATGTTCTGATGTCTTAAAATTATACTTTCTAAAACATACTCAAGAATACTTTTTTATTCATACAACTTAAATAAACATGTTAGTATCACATAAAAAAATATTTTATAATATTAAGTTCAATAAAAGAAATAACATTCATTGGATTTATTTCTAATGAATACAAAAATTATAAAAACTCTGAAAACAATATTCATAAGAAATATGAAAAAATAATAATAAACAAGAATGTAAAATTTCATGAGAAACAATTTTCTATGTACCAATATTTCCAATTGTTGGTACTCAGCCTCTTTTACTGAAAACATTAGGACTAATATCTTGGTACCCAAAATTCCTTGGGTCCAGAAATGTTAGAAAACAAAATTTTAGGCACCAAAATTTATCTAACTCACTTATACTAAATTGATTCAAGTTATTTAAAAATAAAATAATTAGGAAAAAAATTGAACATGATTTAAATAACAAAATATCCCCTAGTTACTTCCCCTTTGGCATTTTTTACAAAAGGGTTAACTTTTAGGTATGAATTTATTTGAATGAAAATGAAATTTATGATGAGTAAAACTAACTACATTAGAATTTATAGATGGTTTTATTTTTTATAAATATTATAAAAATTTTATTTATTAGAATAAAATATATTCAAGGGATTCTTCAAACCAATAATTTCATATTTAAGTTTAATAACTAAATTCTGATCATAAAAATTTGAACTTGGACTAGGTTTAGATTTTAATTCTAATAAAATTTTAGTAATTTCAGTAATAAGATTTGAAATTATATTATTAGCTTTAGAAACATCATCCTTAGTAATATCATAGTTATTATTTATCTTTTTATAATATTTTTTACATGATAGTTACATATCTTACCATCTCTTCAAAAGTAGAAAAATCTTCATCATCATTTGATGAACTATTGTTTCAGCATCTAAGGAAATTAAATAATTATGACCAAAAGTAAATAAAAATTTAGAATCCAAAGTTAAAATGGTAATAGATTCAAAAACTACCTTCACCATAATAAATTTCTCATATTTTTGGGATATTTGCATAGATTTCAACAATATTCTTATTTTTAGTTCCAATTTTATCCAACGAGCTATCAAAAGTTGTGTCACCCCCAATTGCACTCTAATTATCTAAGGATTTCATAATTTTCTTAACTCTAATCTTAAAATTTTTTCTTAGCTTTCCATCATTTTTTTTAATCCTAGTAAATCCAGTCTTATATGACCAGTATTCTTATATTCATAATAAATAACAACTAAATATTATTTCTTCTCATGTTTTTCTCATCTATCTTTCTGATTATCATAACAAAAGTTTATATTTACAATTATCTTATTCATCCTTATTTTTAGTTGAGTGAATTCACCTTTACTAGATTCATTATTATTATTATTTGATGAACATTTATATTTCTTATTTTTAATATTAGCTTTGTGATTTATAACTTCAGAAGTAATATTTCTAGAAGTATATGAAAATTTTATTATGTTTTTCCTCTTCTTCTTCTTAGTATCTCTTTTAAAATCACTCTCATATTTCATGATATTTCCAATAAAATCATTTGGACTTATCTTAGTTAGGTGTTTCATAACATCAATAGTTTTATGTTTATACTCCCACTACTTCTAAAGTATATCTATCACTTTCCCCATTATCTTGTCATCCAAAAAATCATTTTAACCAAGATATTTTAAACAGTTCATGATATTCATGAATCATTGATGTATATAAGCAATAAACTCTTAGGGAAGAAAATAAATTTCTTGATAGTCTTCATGCAATATTGCTCTTCTAGTTTCAATAACTTTAAATGTTCTTAAATTAGTAACCTATAACTTCTTCCAAATTTCATTAGAAGTTTCACAAGAATATATTTGACTTTAAATTTTTCTCATCATTGAGAATAATAAAGTATTATTTGTATTATATTTATCCTAAAACTTAATCTTATCATCTATAGAAAAAATAGAAATTTACTTCTTTAAAATATTATAATTTCAGGCCATCATAAAATAATTCTCCACTACAATACTAATAAAAAAGTCACCATATGATCATACCAATACTCATAATCATTTCAATAAAATATCAGAGGGCTATTAGGATTCAAATTGTTGATAGATCCAACAGGTATTCCAAAAATCATATAAAGAACAGTTTCTACACCATATAGTTAGTATAAGGAAATGAGATAAGAAATTCCAATAAAACAATGGAAAAATAAAAAGAAAATTAGGCTCAGTCTCAAATGTAGAGATATTCTATGATACCAAGTGTTGGGCCAGATAATAAAAGGCCGAAAAAACTATAAGAGGGGGAGAATTGTGCTTTAAAAATTGATTTACAATTTTCTTCCACCTCAAGGAATAATTTTATAGGAAATACAGTTTTCTGGTCAAATCACAAATTATCTAAGTAATAGTAAATAAAATGTAAATCCATAAATCAAAATAATATATATGAATATAGAAAAAATTAAAATATACAGATTAATCATAGTGGAAATTCCGTTTTTCAAAAATTTAGAAAAATCCCACAAAAGTAAAAGTATAAAAATATGCATAGTAGGAAATTAAAAAAATGGTAATAGATTACAATCTAAATACTCTTTTAAAGGATATTATAAATTTTTTCTTTTTTCTAAATTGTAAGGAAGACCTATAGACCTAGTTCATGGTACCTATCTCCTTATCCCTAGAATACCTCAATTTAAACCTATCAGAAGGTGTATTTTTATTTCTATCCCCAGAATCCCTAGATTTAAAACATATTTAAAGGTTCACTATCTTCCTATCCCTAAAAATTCTTGATCATAATAATTAGAAACAACATTTTATTCTTATACTTATAAACCCTTAATCATGTAGGATCAAAAAAATACAACTTTGTATTTCTATCCCTAGAATATCTTGATCAAAATGATTGGAAACAAAATGATTACAGCAAGTGAACTTAAATAATTTACAATAAGAACCTCACAAATTGATTCTCTAAGAGAAACCCTTATAAAGAAAAACTATACTATCAAAATCACACTCATCAATGAGATATTGCAAGAATAAAAATGACTTATCAACACTTTTAGATATTTAAATCAATTTTCTTTCTTATAATCCTTAAAGAAGTGTTCCTTTTATATATTAACATCCAGTGGTAAAATTTTATGTTTGTTAGGGTTTGTTGTAACTATATCAGAAGAAGCTTCATCATCTTCTGATGAATAAAGTGTAACTTTATATCTTCTAATAGAATTAATCTTACACTGCTACAGTTCTTATACATCCGGTTAAATTGAATTTGAAAATAAATCACTATATTTTTATATTACATGATAAAAAACTACAAAAAAACATTTAAATTTAAACCAAACTAACTAATAAGTATATTGTGATTTATAATAAAAAATATGTAAAGGGGTAATTGACTCACCAATCTCCAAAACAACCCTATGGTGTGTAAGGGTTGATACCTGGTGGTGCGTATGGGTTGATAACTTATAATTTTAAAGGTTTTATGCCCTATTGTGTGTGAGGTTTAAAACATTATGATGTGTGAGGGTTAATTCCATGTGATGTGTGAGGGTTGATACTTACCCTATGATGTGTAAGGGTTGATCTAGATAGAAAAATGGTAAAGTATAAAAAAAATTAAATGTTAACTTAATGATCTATAAAGGTTTAAACTTATAGTTTAATGAGTAAGGGTCATATATAAGGTGTTGCCTATAAATTAAGGGTTTGTATGGAATTTGAAAAATAATTGAGTGTGAAGGTCTATAGTGGAAATCATATTGGGATCCAGGGGTGATGTCATGATGGTTTAGAGGGTAATTACACCATAATAAGGGGTTACACTATAAAATGTCTTAAATCAAGTTTTTATAAATAATTCATAAATTAAATAAATAATATATTTTAAGGGGAACCTCATATTGTCCAATGGTATAGAGGATTATCACTAACTCTTCCTACTTGAATTACAGAGCCTTGCATGCATCAACCCTTTCTTATCCCTCTCCTTGGATTGATTTCTTATGGATTTCATTATCAAGTTATTAATAACTCATTAATTAAGTGGGTTTCTTCCATATCCTTGGTCCTTTTCTTTTCTTCTTCATGATTTTATTCCTCTCTTTTGACCAAGGTGTATTAGTGTTTATGTTTTCTGAATTATGAGCAAGTAATTTTCTTGTTTAAGGATTTTAAACAAGTAGATATGGTTCCTAACCATCTACCTTTCTGTATTTTCATCATTCTATAATGGTTTCATCCCTTAAGGGGGGGTTTCATGAAATATCTTTTTTTGAAGAACTAATTGTTCTTGACTTTTAAAATTTGGATTTTCAATTATTTAAAAGTATCATATTCTATTCTTTATAACTGATTTAATTACCCTTTTATGTGTGAAAATAAAATGATCTTGAGTGCATTATTTTTAAATGAAATTTGATTATTCCTTAAATATGTTTTATAAAATACTTTACTTAGTTCATCAAGAATAGTTTTTTTATAAATTTTAATATCAATTAGAAGAGTTCTATGAAATGGAATGTAATTATTTATTGAGGATTATGTCTCATGAGAACCACAGGTATATAGGTAGGAGCCTAAGAAATGTTCATGTTGGGTATTAATTCCACTCTTCTTAAATTAACTTGGATCATCTCTAGTTTTTTTGTCATTCTAAAAAGGATTTCATTTCACTTGATAGGTATTTATGTCAATCTACCTATCTTATGCCTCCGTAGTAATGATGTCACTCTGGTTAGTATAGATATCTCTAGTTTAGTATGATACACTGGATAGTGGTCTATGTGTGGTTTGATATATTTTTTTAGGTAAAAATTAGTATAAATACTATAGTATTACTTCACCTCTGTGACCCTAGGTCATACCCCAAGTGGTTTGTTTATCAAAAACCTATCTACATGGAACTTTACTTTGGTGTTTAAAATTATTGAATCTTGATACTTTTTATTCGAATCTAAAAGTGTATATTATTGTATTTACTTCCAAACTAAATTGTTTATATTATCTTATAAAGTTTTATCATGGAAAACTTGGTGTTGTCCTACTAGGATAGTTATGATCAAACCTTATATATACCCATTGAGTGTATATAGACCTTTTGTGACTGATATAGGTAAAGGAAACATATCACTTTGAGGTGGTGGATATTTATATTATCTTATCTTGGTTTTAGTGTAACATGGTAAGAGTTGACCCTCATATCACATGGATATGGGTAGTAGTTATTTTTATTCATTTTGGTTTTGGTCTTATGATAGATTTTATACTCTTTTATCACCTTGTTGGCTTCTTATCCCATTTTCCTTTGAATTCATTTCTGTATCATTATGTATATATATTCTTGGCCTCTTGATTATATTATGGATGATCATCTGATTTTGTTTTCTATTATTATTTGTTTAGCCTTCATTTATGTCATTTCATATTAGTGTTTAAATTTTTTTATTTTTTCTTATTTGGGTGCATTACTCATAAATATATGGGGAGGTCGTGTTAGGTTCTTAGCTAGGACCCTATTGATGGTGGATTGATTTATTGGGTGAAATTATTCCTTAAAGTGTGTCTTTGATTCCCATGAACTATCTTATAGATTGTGAGGATCAGGAACACTCATCCATCATTTTTTGGGTTAGATCATGTATCAAGTTATGTTTAGCCTGGGTTGGTTTGTGACACTCCCTAAAAAGGATACATAAACTCCCATGACCTATCTACCCTTAAGGTATCATAAAATAAATTCTTAAATAAATGAGTCTAAAAATCATTCTAGTAAATCCCCAAATACTGATATTTCTAGACTAACATATCCCACCAGTGCTTTTATGGTCCATATAGCATATACACAGTGAGATTCACCCTCCTATCAAGGGTTATCTCAATCTGATTAAATATGAACTATAAGGAATCAATAAAAAACTCTATAACCTATATTCCACACCCACTTGTAAAAAGAGGTGGATGATAAATCTAGAACTCTCTATTTAGATATGTCATGGAAGGACCATCTCATGGATCCCCATATCCCATAGACTGCATCACCTAATTTAGACTCTCATTGATCTACAAATCAATAAGAGGAACTAGTGAAACATGGGTATTCAGATCTAAAATAGGTAGGGAGTGATCATACATTCCCTCTTACTAATAAATTGGATATCATCATGGTGGAATGTCACTATAATTATAAACCCACAACTTTGAACATGTCACAATCACAATTCTTGATATCATAGTTTAGATTAAGTGGTAAAAGTTATTGTGTCCTGCTTTGTACACACTCCTTATAATATAAGGATCTTAAATAACTTAGGTTCTCTAAAAATACCTTATTACCCACTATCAAGGGATAATAAAAAATACACATAATAACCACAAAATCAATCATCAGATCATAACGACATAAATAGAAACATGAATCTGATCAAGTAGAATGACACTAATAACTTATATGAGAAAAAATTGTATAAATTTTTATTGATATTTTAAATGATTGAACCCCTCTTCATAACTAGGATATCAATCACATGAGTGTTATATAAATCCATCATGTCAAAGATGATGCATGAAATCATGCCACTTTCCACCATGGAATAAGAGTACCATAAAACATAATTCCCTAACCCAAAGCATAATATTTGGAAAAAACAACTCTATCATGGTAGCAAAAAATAATCACAACAATCCCATCATTGGTAACTTAGAATTTCCATAAACATGGGTTTAAAACTCAAAGTTATAAGTATTGTACCAATTTTTGACAGCATATTACCTCATACTATAATTCCCAAAGAGTTATACAAAAGGAAACAAGACTCTAATACAACTTTGTAACGTCCCTGGTCATCCTACCTGAATGGTGACTAGATTGGTGGTTCCAAAAGACTTCAAGCACACCTCCTCATACACCATTGGCTTTTGACTACTAGTGGGGTTTTATAAGTAATTTTGGGAGACTATACCCTTTGTATCAGATAACCATAAATAATACCATAAGTGTAAATGTTTCCATCAATAAAATATAACAATATAAATAAGAACATTACATGTAATGAACCATTCTATATTTAACCTATACTTGATATGGCCCACCACTAACCTTAGGAACATCCCCCCTAACTTATAGTGGCTACTAAAAAGTTCCAAGGGATGATGTTACATCATGGGGGAATGATTCCCCACAAACACAACTAACTTATAATTTATATTTCCATCGACTCATAAAATAAAATTATGACCATAAATATAAATACATGATAATTCCTAATTTCTTACCAAAAAATGCATTTCATACAATCTAAAATAAGGTAAAATGTAAGAAAAACAAAACACACATAACCTAAATAGTTATTTTCCAACTCATAACACTCTTAGCTAATCTCTGAGCTCCAAGTGGGGGTATTTCCCATCAAATCAAATTAAAAACAAGAAGAAGAAAAATAGGAGATAGATATACGTATGCATTTAAATGAATATGTAGGGGTGAGTATACATGTATCCAATAAGAATTTACTTAAAGGGTTATATAATTATTCTATACAATGATAAACTAATCATGTTAATTTTTAACTACAAATATAAGAGTACATATTTTTATTTTTAATAAAATCATGTAACAATAAGGTAAAACACATTAAAACATTTCTGTTCGAATGATAAATTCATATAAGTCTAATAAAAGGTTATGAAAGTGTGTAAATAAATTTATTAATTAAAAATAGTTGTTTATTTCTATAATTATATCTAAGAATCATGTAAGACTAACAATTGGTATAAGGTAGGAAAACCTAGGTCTTATAGATTTATTGACACACTTTAATGGTTTTTTATTATACTTGTATGAATTTATCTTTCCAATAGGAATTTTCAAATGTGTTACCATATTGTTTCTTGATTTTATTAAAAAACCCAACATGTAATTTTATATTTATTTTTCAAAACTAGCATGATTGGTTTATCCTTATATATAGTTTTAATAGAACCCTTTATGGAAATTCATATTGGGTATGTGTATACTCAACCCTATCTATTCATTCTGATTCATACGTAGATTTATCTCTTTTTTCCTTGTTTTCAGATTGGTTTAATGGGAAAGCATCGCTTTATGGAGCTCAGAGATTGGTTGAGAGTGGTTTGAGTTTTACACTGCCCATTTATTCCATGTGTATTGTTTATTAAATTTTTCCAAATAATATATTGAGTGGAATATATTCTTTACTATGGTAAGATATTTGGCCATAAATATATTTATACTTATGGTCATTTTATTTTATGATTTAATGGAAATCCAAATTATGGATTAATTGTGTTTGAAATTAATTATTCCCCTATAGTGTAACTCCAAACCCCATTGATTTTTGACAACCTATGAAAATAAGGGGGAACATGCTTGAGGTTAAAGGAAATCCATCTCAGGTTCAGGGTAAATCTAGGGTAGTTTGTTATAATGGTATCAGGTCTAGGGTCTGTCTGGTGTGCCAATAAGAACATTGTACCCTAAGGGGGTGTATATGGTGATCCCATATCAGAGATGGTAGAGAATAAAGCACTATTTTATAATTTTTTGTGGATACCTCATCCATCAAAAGGTTTTTTCTAGGGTATGCATAACCCATATCTTGAGAAAAACTAAATCATGAAGGAAGGATGGGCCTAGAGTGGAAAATATTGCAATGTGGGTGGCATGGGTTAATACATTATAGCTAAGAGACAACCATAAAGGAAATAAAACATAACATTCTATATCAAATAAAAAACTATAATACCACATGATTTATATATAAGTAAATAATATTTCCACACGGGATGATCATATATAAGGTTATCCAAAAGAACAAAATAATAAATATAACTAAAAAATAAACTAGATTTGAGTCCCTAACTGGTCATGTATTCTACTCTATCCACTAGATCACCCATCAAACACAAGGAAATTTCCCTTAATTTCACACCTAATCATAAAATTTACACATTCATTGAGATTCACATATAGGGTGTGAGTACAAATGAACAATCCACTACCAATGGTGTCCCTAATTAAATACATAATATATAAGTGCATGCATGATGTGATATGCTTATGTAAAATAATAAGAAAAAATAACAATAATGATAAATCATCATGTTAGTGGGTATTAAAAAGGTGACCTGATGAGTGTAAGTGCCTACTTCATCCAGTGTTAGTATAATTCTGAATATATCACACCAAAAATACCAATTTTTGGCATAACTCCTATCAAATGATAATATAAAATAACCAATAGTAATAGTTCTAAATCACATAGTTCTAATAAATCAGGAGTAATCATAGCATCCTGTAATATATGATATCACATAAATAGGGTATAACAGCTCATCGCGACATAATATCTAGTAACAGGGTGGTATGTCTCAGTGATAGCATCACATTAGTAAAATGGTGTCCCACTAGAAACAACACATGTTGGCCTCACTGGGTTAAATACCCTGAGATAAGGGTATCAGGTTATAATGTATAAAAATAATTGCCCCTTCAATATTGTTTTGTTGTTAAACAAAACTAACTTCTCTCTTCTTCTCATAGCAATATATATGTCTATAAATAAAATCATGTAAGAGACACAAAAAAAATTTACTTGGTTAACTCTAACTAGGATAGTCTAGGGAGCATACAAAGCTAATGTTACAATGTACCAAAATCCACTAAATTGCACTTCTATTACAATGTTTAGAGAAGACACACTATACCCCCTAGTTTATAACCAATCATACTTTTAAAACTCACTATTATGTCTGTTTAAGTGAACACACTACTCCTCAATAAGATTAATATATTATTCCGAATCAATTCATATTTTTTCACACTAAAATGGGTATGACATTAGGATCCTTTTTCATTTGATAGATGAAATCATCCTTTTTATGTAATATTTTATTTATGGGAAACTCATTTGAGAAATTATCTTCTCCTTATGAGGTTTAAAGTTCATCATGTGATTCTATCATGTAATATCCTTTGTGTGATCCCTCTATGTTATTTCCACTATGTAATGTTTATCATGTGGTTCCTCCACATGATGCCTTATGTGAGTTGTCATGTGTTCTCCTTTTTTTGTGAACTCTCTTACATGGTCATTGTTCACCATATAATACCTCATGCAGAATAATTCCGAGTACTCCCTTATGTGGTCACTATTCATTGTATAATGATTTTATAAATTATTGGAATTCCCTAAAAATTAAATCTACTCATAATCCAAGATCTATAAAAATGAAGTGATTAGTAGGTCTTAATATAGGCAAGGTCTCTAAAACATATGTTAATTATAGAATTATTGTCCACTCCTTCAATCAACCATGTGATATCATCCTTCTCCACACTATGAGACATCACTACCTTCCAATCACAAATGTCATGCTTCTTGTGGTTATGTAATTCTATTTCCACATGATACATTTTATGGTATACAAGTAACCATCGCCTTTGGACTAAAAACAATGACCTTATCACATGATTGCATGATCTTATTTCACATTCCATGTGAGTCATACATAGTTCCACATATGCTTCTACCACATAACTATGAGAGATTCCCTTATTACAAAAACACCCTTCCTATATAGCTGGCATGATTCTCTTACATGGTCTTCTTAATTATTACATGGTTTGTGTAATCCTTATGATGAAACTCCCCTTTTCCCTAGATTTTTCTTACCCAAAAATTTGGAAAACACTGAGTAATCATCATTAAAACCTTCACCTGGGAAACCATTGGACCTTTTTCAACCTTTATTTTTCAAAAGACACAACGGCCCAAAAACAATTAAATGTAACCCTGGGGGATTTTTTTCTAACAATATCTCCCTTTGGGTTTGTTAAAAATTCTTTACAATCATTCAGAATCCTTTGATGCCATCTTACTGAAAATTTTTAAATACTTTATCTAAAAAATAATAGTCACAAAAATTGACTATAGATGGAGATCAAGGACTAAATAAAATTATACTCTAAGACCACATGATCCATGATTAGTGTGAGAAACAAGAGTATGATACAAAGTTCATCAAAGAATCACTTTGTTCTCAATACCACCAGGTCAACCTTTCTTGAAACCAAATATTTAATTGATGATAATTGATCTTGAGATTTTATACCAAATAGTGTTGGTGATATATATGAATTGTTTAATATTGTTACATAGAGAGTGTAGCTCTCAATATGACCACTTCCTCAACTATACATGGTAAAATATTTTCATCACAGACCCATAGGTCATCCTTCATGATATTCCATCATTGAACAAATAATTTTAGCATCATTAAATTTAAAATCCACTTTTTTTGTCCCCCTATAAATAATTTTTTCTCCTTCATCAACAAGATTTATCCCCCTTTTTCAAAGAACCTAAAGGTTACTCCTTTGTGGCCTACAACTAGAAAAGGAACATAGATCGACGCATAGGGAAAACACACATACCTCAGGGGGAAGGGATTACTCATCAACACTATATAAGTTTTTTTGATTTTACTAGACACCTAAAACCATCCAATATCATTCAAATGATTATTTGGACATTGTTAGTGTCAATATATCTGAAAATTATAGTTTAGTTGGTATATAATCTGGTCTCTCCAACCCATTTTCTACTTTCTCTTTGATAAATTGATATTTTATTTCAATTTGATTCATCCTTGAGTGATGAAAAATATTTTTAATATGATTTATAGAACTTAAATTATCACAATTGATTCTAATTAGACACTTCACTTACATGTCTTCAAGATGTTACTTAATCCATAGTAATTGTGTTCATACATGAGTTTCCACAATATGTTCATCTTCTGTAGTGCTTAGTGCAATAAAATTTTATTTCTTATTAAGAAAAATAATAAAAAATCCATCAATATAGAAGGAATCATATGATTTTGACTTCCTATTATATATTCAACTTTCCCAATCAGTGTCCATATATACCAACAACTCATGTTATAATGTTTCTTTTTATATAAAGATGAAATACACTATGCCTTTGATATATCAAATAATTATTTTTACTATAATAAAGTGGATTTCATTGGGACTAATTTGATATCATGTCACCTGGAATGTGGAAAAAAATATCAACTCATGTCATAGTTAAGTACAATAATCTCCCAATTAACTATATATATTATATGAAATTAACTACTTTATATTAATCATCCCTTGAAAATTATATCTGAGAAGCAACCAGAGTTATCATCTACTTGGAATTTTCCATTATAAATCTTCTCATAACCTCCTTGGAATATTTAGATTGAGATATAAATGTGTCTTGTTGACCTTGTATTGCCTTTAAACCCAAAAAAACATCAACTCTTCAATAATTGATATTTAAAACTTGCACTCTATGAACTTGATAAACTATTTTCACTAAACTTCATTCAATCTCCCAAAAATATTTCATTAATATACACCTGAAACATCATATTTTGATGAAACTCATTATTAATATAGAGATTGTTATCAACTCCACCATATTGGAATCTAAGCTTCTTTAAGTATTTATCCAGTCTTGAATACCACACTCTTGTTTCCTGCTTCAGTCTATAGAAAACCTTATTTAATTAGAAAACTTTATTATCATCTTCATGAACAAGAAAACCATCTTATTTGTTAATGTTTACCTCTTCCTCCAAAATTTCATTAAAAAATGTTGACTTAACATAAATCTAGAAAACATTTAATTTCATTTTTAATTCCATGGATAAGAATATTAAAATTGTATCTATACTTTCCATGGGTGAAAATGTATCACCAACATAAATTACCTTGATCTAGTAGTACCCCTTGAACACCAGTTATACTTTTATTTGAATCACAATGTCATCTTCATTCAAATTTTTATGGAAGACCCATTTTTTCCTGATAACATCCTTATCTATTAGTCTTGAAACAATCTTTCAAGTATGATTCTTCTCAATTTGGTCAAGCTCTTCATTCATTATCTGAACCCATTTCTCATTTTTTTGAAACTTATTCAAAACACTTATGCTCTATGTGTGATAGAAAATATTTTTTCTATAGAGACTTTATTTTCTTAATCTGCACTGAAACTATCTAATCACTAATGATGTTTTTTCTATCATTTTTATCTTTCATATTTGGCTTGTTAGGAAGA
This sequence comes from Viscum album, assembly GCA_963277665.1. NCBI lineage: Eukaryota > Viridiplantae > Streptophyta > Magnoliopsida > Santalales > Viscaceae > Viscum > Viscum album. The sequence continues at coordinate 280,656,410 of OY728153.1, read as the reverse complement.
TATAAATCTGACTTCATCCTGATAATCATTGGTATCTTCCTATGAATATTCCTTAGGAACTTTTTCTCTCCATGAGCTAGTTAATTCCTCATCACTCTCTTCCTAAAACCTTTTAATGATTTGTTGAGGATTCTTCTCAATATCTACCACATTGAAATCATTTATATAAAAAAAAATTCTTATACACCTATTAAATAATTTATTTTCTTTTATTTTTCCTAAGTATCCAAGAAATATACCTTTTTCTCCATGATATTAAAACTTCATATGTCTCTCCTTATTTGGAATAAAACACTTACTTATAAAGATTAAAAAGTACTTTAATGTCAGATTCTTTGCATACCACCAATCATATGGAGTCTTTATTATCTAAAACACAACAAATATATATTATAAACATATAGAAATGTAAAAAATAATTCCTTATAAAACTTCTCTAGTAGGTCATTTTCAATAAGCATCATTCCTTCAATATTTTTAATGATATGGTTTCTCCTCTAAACCACACCATTCTTCTAAGGAGTCTATAATGTTGAAACTTGGTTTCTTGTCCCATGATTTTCAATATATTCCTCCACCTATATTTTAGTAAAATCCATGCCATTATCAGTTCATAATTTCAAAATTTTCTATCCAAGCATTTTTTCAACTTTTCCCTTTGATATTTTTTTATGAAACTGAACACCTTGAAGTTGTGAGTGATAAAAAAAATCCACACCATCATGTATAAATAATAAATTAAAAGGATTTAGTATCTATTCCTATCAATAGATATCAGGGATATAAGTCCACACACATCAATATACACCAATTCAATAACTCTTTTTGACCTATGTTATTTTTCCTTCTATGTATTTCAAGTGATCTTCCCCTATTAGAAAGTATCATACATGTAAGTATGATCATGTGATAGCTTAAGGATATCTTGAGTTACATCACATTTCACTAGATCTTCCAAGGATGGTTGGATCAAATAGATAAGTCATTTTTATACAACCTATTTTATTATTCCTTGGATAAAAATAAAATATCATATTCTCTACTCACAGGGTATAGATTCCTCTTCGTTCTCTTACTATGAATTACCATTGCACTGTATTTTCCATTAAAGATACACATATTCTTAGTAAAGATTATTTCATTCCCTAAGTCACGCTATTGACTAACACTAAGCATTTTGTGACTAACACCTTCAATAACCAATACATATGTGCATCTCATACCTCGACTGTAAGATCCCACATCTAGATGGATTAAAATTTTTCATTATCAGATGGGTTGAATCTTGAATCAAGACTCAGAATGGGTTTCTGAGAGTTGTAATGCCTTAAAGTGGTGTTTCTTGATGAGGAATGATGCTCAAGAGGTGTAAAAAGTGCATTATTGAGACTTGGAGGCTTTAGGTTAAGTTTTAATACTTTTGGGAGTCTTCTAGAAAGGGTAAATGGTTTGGTGTGCACATTTTAGGAGAAATGTATGACACCTTGATGCTTGGGAGTTTTTAAATACATTTTGAACTAAGAATGATTTTTTACATGCTTACTACATGGTTACGGACAAATTGTGTGTGGTATAATGGGGAACCATTTGAGCTTGAGGAGTGTTTGAGGTATGGATCCTGAGCTACACATGGTTTTAGACAAACCATGCTCCTTGCTGCAAATAGCACTACTACAAAAACTAGCAATGGAAGCACTACCATTTTATCAGTGCTAAAAAAAGCACTGATAAAGGCCCCCCTTTATCAGCGCTTTTTTTTAGTAGCGCTGATAAAAGGGGGATTTATCAGCGCTTTTTCCTACCGGTGATAAATTTTATGTTTCGAAAAAATCATGAAAAATAAATTATTGTTATATAAGTATATTAATATTGATATAAATATAATATATATTTTTTAAATATGTTTTAGATAATTATAAATAGACTATTAAATTTTATATATAATAAATTTAGTGAAAATGGATTTAAAATATTTAAAAATATATTATCAATTAATAATTTGCTAATTATTATCAATTAAAAATTATTTAATAACAATTTGAAGTCACAAAAAATCAAAACAATTAATAAAAGATCTAAAATAAGTTGAAAATGTAACTCAAACTTCAAACGGCCATAACTTTTGATTCGGGTGTCCGTTTGAGCTCTACAGCATATAAAATTGAAGTCTGTGATGAGATCTATGTGCTAGTGACCCAATCAAAGCTTTTGTCACATTTTTCAGGCCCAAAAAAGGTTCAGAAGGCCTCCAAAACTGATTTTTTTAGTCAAGATACCTTGATTTTTTAACATTCAAACAAGTATAAATTTTGATACGGATGTCCGTTAGGCCTGTACCACATATCATATCGAATATTGTTTCAGATTCTTCGATTTTACTGGTTGTGGAGTTGAAACGAGCTTCTCGATTATAAGTTGTGGTTGTTTTAACATTTTATGGATTTTCAAATACACATATATATGTATTTATTCGTAAATATATATGTGTTTGTGTGTGTGTGTGTTTGTGCGTGTGTCTGTGTGTTGTATATATATATGTATGTATTTATTTATTTATTTATAAACACACATAAAAAACATATTTTTTCATAAATGTATTTAAAACTAATCTTATATATATATATTAATATACAAATAAATATACAAATAAAAAATTATAACTAAATATATATATATATATAAATATATATTAATATATATTAATATACGAATGAATATATATATACTAATATATGAATAAATATATTTATATTAATATGAATCTATATCAATATACGAATAAATATAACTATATATATATACATATATATCATTAAATAGAAGAAAAAAATGAAATAGATTAGTGGTGAAGGTGCAGCCGTGAAATGGGGGAGGTCGCGGGTTCGAGTTTGGCTGGAAGCAAAGGGGTGCGCACGTGTGAGGATGCGCGGTAAGGGCAACGCGCAGGAGACCTCCTGGCTCTGATAAAGGGGGGGTCAAGTGCTGATAAAAGCTCTCCCTTCATTATTTAATTCTTTTTTATTTTTTTAAAAAAAATGAATTTTATCAGCGTTTTTTAAAAGCGCTGATAAAGGTCCCTTTTATCAGCGCTAAAAAAAGTGATGATAAAAGGGGTATTTTATCAGTGCTTTTTTTTAGTGCTGATAAAAGGGGCCTTTATCAGCACTTTTCAGAGCGCTGATAAAAGGGACCCCCCCCCATATTAGCACTGAGATTTACAGTGCTTTTTTAGCACTATTAGAGCCCTTTTTGAGTGTTGATATAGGCCGTTTTTTTAGTAGTGTAGGAGGCAGTTATGATAGAATAGTTATTGCATGATTTTTAAGACTATGTGACCTAACCATGTGATTTGTGGGTGTTGGATAGCAGGGGTGTTCATGGTTGGCTCATAGTTTGGAAAACTGAGTGCCCAAACCATGTGAGGTGTGGTCTTGGACAGAGCCAGTTGTATGGTTGGTGCACGGTTTCATTAAATTTTTATTTTTACCACTTTCCCCTCTAGGATTTTTAGTCACCCCTCCCCTTTATCTCCCTCTCATGTGCATGAACCAGAGGAGGTATCTCCTCCCTTCATCCCTTCTTTAATCCTCTTTAAAAAGGTGATTGTGTGGAGTTTATTTTCCATTTTGAGTTAAGATATTACCTATAGTGGATCCCCTTCTTCTTATTTTTATTCCTTCTAATTTTGGGGTTATTCGGTTATGTTTTTGTTGAATATTTCATTGGATCATGGTGGAATCATTTGTTTCTCATGGGTATTTTCGTTTTCTTAGGTAGAGAAGATCCTGAGATAGATTATGCACTTCATTCCATGGTGTTTCATCAAGGTATGTGACCATAGTGTATTTTATTAGGTTTTTCCTAAAGATTTAATTTTAATTAATTGTTGAAATGGTGTCTAATCTTAGGTATTTTCCTAATAATGGTATTAATACTCCTTTTTGGACCCCCCATGGCGGTTTCTTGGATTTTCAATAATATTTCATTGACCCAGTGAGTTTTTTATCATTATTCCAAGTTAGGTTTTGGTTAATTAATTAATTATAACTATTATAATTAATTAATCATGATTTCTTGTTGTGAGACTAGAGCCCAGGTGGTGGTGGTGATCCCGGTTTGGTGCTAAGAGGTTTGGAGAATTATTGTACGGGCCTTGACAATTCCACCATGCTTTGGAAATGTTGAGGAAAGCTTCATCGATGAGGTAGGTGGTTTAAGAGCTTTACCCATAGTCTTGTAAATTTATTTTAATATGTATGTGATATGTTTCTTAATCTCACAAGTTATATGTTTTCTCCCTTGATTTAATAATTTGGTTTTGGACCTTATATGGATACCATGGACCTTACACAAATCTCATTGGATCTGTGGTGATGTGAGGCTGGACCTATGGCCACCCATGGGGTGTGATGACCTTTTAAAGTGGAATGTTCTATGTGTTGAGTTTTTTTGAAAATGACTATGAGTATTTTGAAATGGTTTTAAATATGATCATTGGGCTTTGAAATGGTTTTGGGTGTCAAATTATGATGCTAAGTTTTGAAATGATCCATGTTTTGAAATGAGGTTTTGACCTCCCAGTGGTTTATAAAAAGGGTTTTTTAAATGGATTTGAAATTTGGATTTGAAATGGGTTCTTGGTTTCCAATTTTATGTAGATGGTTTTATGGCTCTTTTTAGGGTTTTAACAGTAATTTAGGCCTTGGGAATTATTTTTTTTTTCAAAGATAAAGACCCTTGTTTTAAAAGGTTGGTTTCAAAATTGTTAATGAGGGTGATTGGTTTAGTGTCTTTTGGTTTGTGAAAAAGTCTTGGGTGTCACGAACCGGATCTGGTCGCCACCATTAATGGCACCAAACCCGGCCCGTGGCAAGACCCGAAGGGCATTCCCTATCCCCACGGGCTGGCACAAGTGCCCGGGTATAAAACAATATGATTTGGGAACGATTTACCCGAGTATGAAAGCATAAAACAAATAAAACAATCAATAATAAGAATCTGAAATTTCCATACTAAACCATTCTTAACAAAACCAGATCTGAATACATATGTTTAAAGACACTACAAGTGGTCCAAATACAAATAATGACAACATCAAGACATCCCCAATCACTTCACGCAACAAGGGTGTCATCACCCGCAAGCCTTCTCCACAACTCTGCCCCAACGATGGGGACTAACACCCTGAAGCGCCATCACCCTTAGCCTTCCCTTTACCTGAGTCAAGCATAAGAAGTTCTACTTACACCCAAGGGGTGTAAGTAGGGTGTGAGCCTAAGCCCAATAGGATACCACCAGAAGATTCCAAAGGGGATGCAATACAATGGGAACAAAACTAGCAATTTTAACACACAAGGTGAAACAATGTTAAAAATTTCAAGAAAAGAAACTTTCAAATGAGAACAGTTTTCAATCCAAGAATTTCAGAATGATAACCAATTAAATAAACATGTGAGCTACTGTAAAGTACTGCCAAAAGATCCCACAACAAGGGTAAATACTACAATTCTAATGAGCACAAAAATTGGGAACACCCCTAGGCAACTAGATAGTCTCGGGCCCTATGTACCTCGTACCTCGGTGTAAAGTATCCAAGTCACAATCCTTTCCCGTGCACGAGCCACTAGTAGGGAACAAACCCATAACCTAGTGGTCCCCAAATAACATCCACATAGTTCAGTTAGTGTTGTCGTTATCCATTTTCTCAGTGAAACAGGGACACAACCCATCCGGTCCACTAGCCGTACTAGTACATATCCGCCCACCTAAGTACCCGGGATTCCCCCTTTTGTGCTCAAACAATTTCAGCAAACAACACACATACTTTTTCATGTAAAGTATCTCTACTGGTCACAAACAAATAGTACAGTAGCTACACACATTTTATATCATTTGAAACAGTCAATAAAATATTTTGATCTTCAATAAAACAACCTCTCCAAACATCACATTGTTTTGCACCCAAAACTCTTTAAAATATCCAATTTTCACAGTATGTGAAAACTTGTAAGTCATCAAAACAAAATTTCAGTTCAACACAATTTAATAAAACCAAAAATTCAGTTATGGGGCAGCCCAATGTGAACCAAGAAATTATATATTTTAAAAACCACCATTTTCACACTAACATGGCACTTAATGCCCATTTGCTTCTCAAACACAATTTAAACAAACTTTTTCAGCCACAACCAAAAAAAATAAATATTTAAAACATTATTTTAATTCCTAATACAGTTCAATAAAATCAACTATGTAATTAGAGTTCATCCCAAAATGAACCAATAAAAGACTTGCATGAAAAACCCTCAATTTCAACAAAAATTGTAACATAAAATTCATTTGCATTGTAAATGAAACTAAAAAAAAAATTTACAGAATCATTAAAATACAATAAGCATTAATTCACCCTCAACACAGCAAGCAAATTCCCAAAGAATTTCACACACAATGGAATCACCTACCAAAAGATTCAAGAACCGCAAATCCTAGTGCGGAACTTCAACCGCACGACCACCGCGCCACAAGGAAGTGATATCAAACCTAAAACCAGAGGATTGAACCATGAAACCCAAAATGAAACCCTAAGCACGAAGCCCTAGCTTCTGGAAGTTTGGGGATTCAAGAAAAAAAAAAGATAAATCTCAAGGAAAAGGAGAGAACTAGAAGGATAGTCACTTACTTGAGAAAACTGGACGTTTTTAGAAACCAGAGAAGTTAGGCCCTAATTCGCGACATATGCGATCTCCAAAGAGGGGGAAACGAAGCTGGGGGTGCGGCCAGGTACAGTGGGAGAAGGTGAGAGGTGGAATCACCGAAAAAGAATAAAAATTGAATATTTTATGAAATAATTACAAAACAATTTTAAAACTGGAAATGGGCTTTCGGGTTGGCCCAATACCTAACTTGATCACCCAAATCCAAGATGCAAATGAATTTTTAAGGGGGCCAAAATTCATTGGTGGTTTTAATAGTTAAATTAAGGTCATTTTTGAAGTTGAATGAGTTAAAAATGTTGAAAAACGTGGGAGTTATTAAACAAACAAAATTTATTGTCAAAACTGGAAACGGGCTCTCGAGTTGACCCAAATTATGGAAACCCACCATTTCCTTCAAAAATGCATTGAAAACCCCCAAAAAAGCAATAATGTAAATTAAATACAAAAATACCTTTAAAATATGTCATGTATGTGACAATTCTCCCCACCATGAAGGACTTTCCGCCCCGGAAAGTCAACATGATTCTTGGTTGGTAAACAAGAATGGGTACTCTTCCTCGACCCATGACTTTCGCTCCCAAGTCTCATGTGTATCATTCCCATGCTGCCATAAAACCCGGACTAAAGGAATAGACTTTCCTCTAAGTATCTTCTCCTGGGAGTCCACTATTTTCACCGGCCTCTCAACGATAGACAAGTCAGGCTCTATCTCTAGTTCTTCCCAACTCAACACATGGGATGGATCTGGATTGTATTTCTTCAACTGGGAGACGTGGAAGACATCATGGATAGATGTCAACTGAGAAGGTAAGGCCAACCTGTATGCCACCTTACCAATACGCTCGGTGATCTCAAAGGGTCCGACATACCGTGGCATCAGCTTACCTTGCTTCCCCAATCGACGATGGCCCAGACGAGGGGCCACTTTTAAGAATACCCTATCACCCACAGTAAACTCTAGGTCTCGACGCCTCCGATCAGCATAAGATTTATGACGACTCTGAGCTGTCAATAAGCGCTTCCTGATCAATTTGACCTTCTCAGAAGTCTCCTGCACAAGGCTCGGCCCCAATAGTGAAGTCTCTCCTACCTCAGCCCAACATAGGGGGGACCGACATGGCCGACCATAGAGCGCCTCAAAAGGGGCCATTCGAATTGAGGATTGGTAACTATTATTATAAGCAAACTCAACCAATCCCAAATGGCTATCCCAAGAACCTCCAAAGTCCAAGACACATGCACGAAGCATGTCCTCCAAAATCTGATTCACCCGCTCTGTCTGACCATCCGTCTGAGGGTGGTACGACGTGCTCATCTTAATCTGAGAGCCCAAGGCCTTTTGAAGGCCTTCCCAAAATCGAGAAGTGAAGCGGGGGTCTCTATCCGAGACAATAGCTGATGGTACACCATGGAGTCTCACCACCTCCTGAAGATACAAATGGCCCAACTCATCCACTTTAGATGTGTCTCTGATCGGAATGAAGTGGGATGATTTGGTCAGACGATCAATCACCACCCAAATGGAATTCTTACCCCGAGGTGTACGAGGTAAGCCAACAATGAAGTCCATGGCAACCTCGTCCCACTTCCAGGTAGGAATGGGTAATGGCTGGAGCAAACCGGAGGGCCTTTGGTGCTCTGCTTTCACCTGCTGGCATGTGTAGCATCTCGAAACAAAGTCTGCTATGTCTCGTCTCATACCAGGTCACCAAAAATGCCGACGGACATCATAATACATCTTAGTGGCACCTGGATGGACAGCCCACTGAGACTGGTGGCTATCATGCATCACTGCCTTCCGTAGAGATAACGGTACTACTGAACGGCCCTTGAAGCACAAGATGCCCTCGGAAGACGATGACCAAACAGAGGATGTCTCCCCACCATGAAGAAACTGCCTAGATCGCTGACAAAGCTCATCACTAGGTTGTTCCCGCTGAATCAACTCCAACAGAGAAGGAGTCAACTGGACACTCGCCAAGAATGCCCCTCCACTGTGTTCCCTAGCCTCCACATGCATTTGAGAAAAGAGCCCCATCAATGTCCACTCATCACTAGACTTCCTCAAAGCCTGCACTGTAACTCTTCTGCTCAAAGCGTCGGCCACCACATTACCCTTGCCTGGGGTATAGACAATGTCAAAGTCGAACCCCTGCAAGTACTCGATCCAGCGGCGTTGCCTCAAGTTGAGGTCCTTCTGCGAGAAGATATAAGCCAAGCTTTTGTGATCAGATTAGACCACAAACTTCTCGCCAAAGAGGTAGTGACGCCATGTCTTCAAAGCATGCATCACCGCTGCCAACTCCAAGTCATGGGTAGGGTAGTTCTTTTCATGTGGTCGGAGTTGGCGAGAGCCATAAGCCACCACGTGATCATCCTGCATAAGCACGCACCCAAGACCCATACCTGAAGCATCACAATAAACCACATAACCCTTCCCGGCCTCAGGCAAAATCAGCACAGGGGCGGTAGTCAACCGTCTCTTCAGCTCCTCGAATGATGCTTGACATTCTGGACCCCATACAAACTTCACCCCTTTCCGGGTGAGCGCAGTCATTGGTGATGCAAGCCGAGAGAAATCCCGAACGAATCGCCTGTAGTAACCAGCCAGGCCAAGGAAACTCCTGATCTCGAACACATTCTTCGGCTGCTCCCATGACATAACCGCACTAATTTTCTCAGGGTCCACTGAAACTCCGTGCTCTGAGATCACATGCCCTAGAAATCTCACCTCTCTGATCCAGAAGGTGCACTTTGACAACTTTGCATAGAGGCGGTGATCCCGTAATGTACCTAAAACGATCCTCAAGTGATGTTCGTGTTCCTCCTCAGAGCTAGAGTATACCAGAATATCATCCACGAACACCACAACAAAGGAATCGAGATACTGATGGAACACCCTATTCATTAGTGCCATAAATACCGCTGGAGCATTGGTCAATCCGAAGGGCATGACCAAATACTCAAAGTGGCCATACCTGCTTCGGAAGGCTGTCTTGGGGATATCTGACTCCTTCACCCTGAGTTGATGATACCCTGAACGCAGGTCTATCTTTGAGAACCACTTTTCCCCCTTCAACTGATCAAACAAATCATCTATTCTGGGCAAAGGGTATTTGTTTTTAATTGTTACCTTATTCAGCTTCCGGTAGTCAACTCACAACCGGAGGGATCCATCAGCCTTTTTTGCAAACAACACAGGAGCGGCCCAAGGAGAGACGCTCGGGCGAATGAATCCTTTGGATTCTAAGTCGTCCAGCTGTATCTTTAATTCCCTCAACTCGGTGGGGGCCATGCGATAGGAGGGAAGAGATATAGGCTGTGTTCCCGGTGCCAGATCAATCGAAAACTCCACATCCCGCTCTGGGGGCAAACCAGAAAAATCATTAGGGAATACCTCGGGAAACTCATTCACTACATGAGGTAGTGCACCTTCAGGGGAAAGACCATCCTCTAGCACAATCGAAGATAACTGGAAGATAACACTTCCCAACTCTGGGAGTGGAGGCCCTGCGCGACTTGATTGTGGATCCCATTCTCCATGAAAAACCTGACGACTCCCATCAGGTGCCGTGAAACTCACACGCCTTCTGTAGCAGTCGATGTGTGCCTGGAAGTGAACTAGCCAATCCATCCCGAGTATGACATCAAAAAGGTCCATATCTAAGACCATAAGGTCCCACTCCATCTCGACCCCTGATACAGAAAGTGAACATGAGGGGCACCTCAGGCCCTGCTCCTTCTTCTTTCCCAATGGTGTCACCAACTCCATCGCAAAAGACATCAACTCAGTTGGCAAATTCAGCATGTCCACGAAATTTCCAGAAATGAATGAAACAGAGGCACCAGTATCAAAAAGAGCAGTAGCTATATAAGATGCGATCAGAACGGTACCTCGAACTGTCGACGGTCCCGCCTCTGATCCTGCTGGTGACTGATCCACTGCATGGAGATGTCCAGTATCTGCCTGAGGACGACCGCTAGTATGTGGTTGTGCCCTGAACTGGCTCTGCCCAGAAGATGATCCAGCCCTACCACCACGACCACCAAATCGAGATCCCCCAGTCCTCGACGGCTCGGACTGTGCTGGCACTCCTTTTGAAGCCACTGAACCAACCCCACTCGGAAGTGGACGTTCCACACCACAAAAACGCTGCAAATGCCCCATACCTCCACACTGGAAACAAGGCTTCGGAGGAAGTGGACATGCTGGTCGGATATGCCCAGGCCTCCCACATTGGTGGCACACGACCGATCTTGCATCAGAAGCAGCAGAAGAAAACTGCCTGGAAGAGTGGCCTGAACTGCCCCCTCCTTTCTTCACATGATCCTCCCGCTTCCTTTTCTTCTCTGAGGAGCTACCACTTCCCACTACTGATACTGAACCATAGAAACCAGCCCTGCCTTTCCTATCAATCTCCACCATGCACGCTCGATCAACAACCTCAGCATAGGTCCTCAGCTTAAACAAGAACACCTGGGAGTATATCTCTGGTCTCAAGCCTTTCTCAAACCTCTGGGCCTTCGCTTGTTCATTAGAGACAATTTCTGGAGCATACCGAACCAATTCAGCGAAACGGTTGGCATACTCCATCACAGATAGATTCCCCTGAACAAGTTCCATGAACTCTCTAGACCTGGCATAAGCCAACACCTCAGGGAAATACTGTTCATTGAAGACAGCCTTGAAATCTCCCCAGTGCATCTGATCATTCTTCCCAGCCTGAAGCACTGACTCCCACCATTTACGACTGGGACCCTCCAATAGGAAGGAGGCACACTTCACCCTGAGCTCCTCGGGTGTTTCCAGGAACTCAAACATACGCTCGATCTTCTCGAGCCATTCTTCTGCTTCCTGGGGTTCTGAGCTGCCTCGGAAGGTTGGAGGCTTATTTTTCAGGAACTCCTGGGCCTTGTCCTTTCTAGGACCAGTATAATCCTCTCTAACAGGAGCTGGAGCTGGAGCTGGTCCATATCCTAGAGCCTGGACAGCCCGGACCACGGCCTCGACTAGCCTCTGATCAATCGGCGTGGGTGAACTCTCTCCAGCTTCCTCCTGTGGGTGCGTTGGAGCTTTCCGGGGAGGCATGTTGCTACAAAATGCAACAGTCACAAAACAATGGTCAATACCACAATTCTGAAAATTGTAATCAAATACAACAAATATAAGCAAACTAAACACATTCTTGTAATAAAAGAAACAACTACTCCACATCTGCCTGATGTCCACATGTGGTCTGCAGCCCACACGTCTCACCTGGAAGTGAAGTAAATCAGTAAATTCCAACATCCTCTGGTGACTCAAGGTCTGCCATGAGAGGTGCGGGCCAGGCACCCTACTCACAACCAATACCCCGAGCCCCGACAGTCCTAGCTCCTGTCTATCCCGACTCATGTCAAAATAATAATATAACCCAAAAACATTAACCTCCTTTGATACCATTTTGTCACGAACCGGATCTGGTCGCCACCATTAATGGCACCAAACCCGGCCCGTGGCAAGACCCGAAGGGCATTCCCTATCCCCACGGGCTGGCACAAGTGCCCGGGTATAAAACAATATGATTTGGGAACGATTTACCCGAGTATGAAAGCATAAAACAAATAAAACAATCAATAATAAGAATCTGAAATTTCCATACTAAACCATTCTTAACAAAACCAGATCTGAATACATATGTTTAAAGACACTAAAAGTGGTCCAAATACAAATAATGACAACATCAAGACATCCCCAATCACTTCACGCAACAAGGGTGTCATCACCCGCAAGCCTTCTCCACAACTCCGCCCCAACGATGGGGACTAACACCCTGAAGCGCCATCACCCTTAGCCTTCCCTTTACCTGAGTCAAGCATAAGAAGTTCTACTTACACCCAAGGGGTGTAAGTAGGGTGTGAGCCTAAGCCCAATAGGATACCACCAGAAGATTCCAAAGGGGATGCAATACAATGGGAACAAAACTAGCAATTTTAACACACAAGGTGAAACAATGTTAAAAATTTCAAGAAAAGAAACTTTCAAATGAGAACAGTTTTCAATCCAAGAATTTCAGAATGATAACCAATTAAATAAACATGTGAGCTACTGTAAAGTACTGCCAAAAGATCCCACAACAAGGTTAAATACTACAATTCTAATGAGCACAAAAATTGGGAACACCCCTAGGCAACTAGATAGTCTCGGGCCCTATGTACCTCGTACCTCGGTGTAAAGTATCCAAGTCACAATCCTTTCCCGTGCACGAGCCACTAGTAGGGAACAAACCCATAACCTAGTGGTCCCCAAATAACATCCACATAGTTCAGTTAGTGTTGTCGTTATCCATTTGCTCAGTGAAACAGGGACACAACCCATCCGGTCCACTAGCCGTACTAGTACATATCCGCCCACCTAAGTACCCGGGATTCCCCCTTTTGTGCTCAAACAATTTCAGCAAACAACACACATACTTTTTCATGTAAAGTATCTCTACTGGTCACAAACAAATAGTACAGTAGCTACACACATTTTATATCATTTGAAACAGTCAATAAAATATTTTGATCTTCAATAAAACAACCTCTCCAAACATCACATTGTTTTGCACCCAAAACTCTTTAAAATATCCACTTTTCACAGTATGTGAAAACTTGTAAGTCATCAAAACAAAATTTCAGTTCAACACAATTTAATAAAACCAAAAATTCAGTTATGGGACAGCCCAATGTGAACCAAGAAATTATATATTTTAAAAACCACCATTTTCACACCAACATGGCACTTAATGCCCATTTGCTTCTCAAACACAATTTAAAAAAACTTTTTCAGCCACAACCAAAAAAAATAAATATTTAAAACATTATTTTAATTCCTAATACAGTTCAATAAAATCAACTATGTAATTAGAGTTCATCCCAAAATGAACCAATAAAAGACTTGCATGAAAAACCCTCAATTTCAACAAAAATTGTAACATAAAATTCATTTGCATTGTAAATGAAACTAAAACAAATTTTTACAGAATCATTAAAATCCAATAAGCATTAATTCACCCTCAACACAGCAAGCAAATTCCCAAAGAATTGCACACACAATGGAATCACCTACCAAAAGATTCAAGAACCGCAAATCCTAGTGCGGAACTTCAACCGCACGACCACCGCGCCACAAGGAAGTGATATCAAACCTAAAACCAGAGGATTGAACCATGAAAACCAAAATGAAACCCTAAGCACGAAGCCCTAGCTTCTGGAAATTTGGGGATTCAAGAAAAAAAAAAGATAAATCTCAAGGAAAAGGAGAGAACTAGAAGGATAGTCACTTACTTGAGAAAACTGGACGTTTTTAGAAACCAGAGAAGTTAGGCCTTAATTCGCGACATATGCGATCTCCAAAGAGGGGGAAAAGAAGCTGGGGGTGCGGCCAGGTACAGTGGGAGAAGGTGAGAGGTGGAATCACCGAAAAAGAATAAAAATTGAATATTTTATGAAATAATTACAAAACAATTTTAAAACTGGAAATGGGCTTTCGGGTTGGCCCAATACCTAACTTGATCACCCAAATCCAAGATGCAAATGAATTTTTAAGGGGGCCAAAATTCATTGGTGGTTTTAATAGTTAAATTAAGGTCATTTTGGAAGTTGAATGAGTTAAAAATGTTGAAAAACGTGGGAGTTATTAAACAAACAAAATTTATTGTCAAAACTGGAAACGGGCTCTCGAGTTGACCCAAATTATGGAAACCCACCATTTCCTTCAAAAATGCATTGAAAACACCCAAAAAAGCAATAATGTAAATTAAATACAAAAATACCTTTAAAATATGTCATGTATGTGACATTGGGCTTGGTTGGTGCATGTTTTGTTTTGAAGGCTCATAGGGACTCTAGAAAGTATTAATAGGATTAAAAGGGTTTTTGTGTTTTTATTGAATGTTTTTATAGTCTTGATGTTTTATATTAGTGTTTAAGAAATTATGGAATGGTTTAGGTGTTAGAATGATGCTTCGAGCACGAGTAGTATACTACAGATATGGTGTCAGATTGAGTCTTTGGACACTAGTAGTATACTCAAGTTTAAAAAACTATAATAAGCCTCTAGAAAATGATGGTATACCAAGTGAAATAAGTTTTTGGACTAATTCTTCTTTTCCTTGGGCTGGTCCAAACAGATTCTCTAGGAACCACTAATGTTATATATATAGATGTTTGACTGAGGCTTCGGGCACTGTTGTTATGTTTTTTGATGGATTTTATAGACCTGATGTTTAGTATTGATATTGATAGTTTGGTATATGGTTAGGTGCTGGATGGGGGTTCCATCCATGTTTGAAACTAATGATGATAATTGATTTAGATGTCAGACCAACATTCTAGGCACTAACAGCATGGGTACATGAGTCAAGTTCCATGGATGTATGTTTATTCTCCCTGGGATAAATGGATAAGAAACAGCCCATTTTGTTAGTTTAGATGTAATGTACCCCTATGTTAATCTATAGAGGACTAGGTTAGGTCATTGCATGTTTGGTTGGTCGAGGTGTCACCTTCCCTTGGGGTAGTGGATATTGGATGAGTTTTTGTGCTCCTTTTCTTCTATTTCATTTTCTGTACCATTTATTTATTCCACTTTTTATCTTCATACACTGTTATTCTGACCATTATTTACTTTAAACACTATTTTTGGTGACCTACTGAGTTTTACTCACACTTTTCTCGGGCCTCCATTGCACTTGGGTGCTCGAGCATCACTTACATGTTTATTGTAGGCAAAAGATGGGGTTGAGGCCAGTGTTGAGTATTTTGGTCAAGTAGGACTACTCAAGTGGTATTAGGTGGATGTTTGGGATTAGATCAATGATGCTGTGGAGAATTTTTGTAGTTCCTTTTTATTTTTGGTATGTTATGTAACCAGACAAGTGGGTGGTTGATTGTATTTGATTCATGATCATTTGATCCTTTATTTCATTTCATTTTATTATAGAATGTTCCAATTTATTTATTTTTTATACTTAATATGATGTGTATGATATTTGGTTATTTACTTCTAGTTGTACACTCTGATATGGGGGTATATTATTCTCACAGTTCCACTTTAGACCCCACTGCTAGTTGGCAGCCTCTGGTGTATGAAGAGGTGTGCTTAAGGTCATGTGGCAGTCTGACTCAAGGCACTGGTTCAGTGGAATCCAGGTTGGGACATTACAAATTGGTATAATATTCATTTACTTTCTAGTTATTTTACTATTTGGGAAATGGTATACTAAAGGTATAGGAATGTGTCATAGGTTTAGATGGATATCGGGCTGGTGCATCATGAACACCTATTATGGTAGGAAGTCCATGTTACCGAGTGCTTTCTATTCTGGTTTTTGATGTTATGGTTTTATATGATTTTCAATTTGATCAATGTAAATATTATTTATATGTGATGATTTATGATGGATTTCTGGCTCTTGGTTGTTAGAAATAATCATGTGGTTTAGTATGAATCTTGTCTTATAGAGGCAATGTGCATCTTATGCATCATTATAGGGATATAGGACCACATATTATAGGCTTGATAGTGTGTGATTTGTGAATTTCTTTCTAATTTAAGGTTATGTGGATCTACAGTGAAACACTCAGCAGTGAGGATGTTGGTGTGGTCCTTATGCGTAGTTGATGTAGTGACCTTGGTGGGTCAGCATAGTATAAGCGCATGGGTGGCTTTGGTGTGAAGATGGATATATGTCCAAGTCCTCTAGGGAGTGTTCCAATGTGCATATGGTTAGATATTATGGGCACCCTAGTTGTTTTCAGTTGGTTGGTATGGCACCTTTATGGTGTGAGACCCTAGAGGAGGGTTTTTTGACTTGTTGATGTCATGTGATGATGAGACGGGTGCAAGATAATGCCCCATGAGTTGTGGACTTCTATGATTTGGCATAAAACATGGTTGGTTGGACCTAGTTACCTTTTAAAATGACTCCAGTTTTGGGATTTGGTATCGTGTAGCTTTTGGGGGTGACCTATGAGAGTGGTCGACTGAGTTGTGTGTGCTTGGGAGTGAGGGGAACAAATGGATGTTTTAGACTTTTGAAAATGAGTCATAGAGGTTTCAGCTGGTATTGGGGTTTTGGAATTTATGATTCCTTTGGTTTTGAAGAATAAGAACCTAGGGTGCTAGTGTTTCATCCTTGTGGTTGGTTCCTAAAGGGACATGCTTGTTTTGGTGCCTTGTTCAGGTGACAGTTACACTGGTAGGATGTTCTTGGTGGTTTTTGAGTTGGATCAGATGTGTGGGTTTTCTTTGGATGATGATCATGTATGTGAGGTGGACCTATTGTGGTTATATTGTAAGGAATTATAGGATTCCTAGTTTCCCTAAGATGGAAGAACTTGGAGTGATGGTGTGATGGTAGCATGTGTGGTTTTTGAGGGCAGGACCAGTTTTTTTCCTAGCTTGGTTAGATCTAAATGCATCTTCAGGAATGCGGTGAGATTGTAATTTATCTTAGAGTAACTTTTTAATGACACCCAAGTCTTGAGTGGTCGTATAAATGGTTTTTATCATGAGTTTCTTTGGTTTTCACAAGCACCAAGGGTGCTATATAGTCGGCGGGATAGTCATGTAGGGTAGGCATGGCCAGTAGATGGGGCTGGTGATCCGAGGTTTCATAAGTCTTGACTCGTTAGAGTCAGAATTGGGTTTTGGGTGAGGTCACATAAGAGTGTGTGTGATGGTTAAGTGTTAATTGGATCTTTAAGGCATGATCATATGGTGACGTGTTGTATAATTTGGTTTGTGGATTGAACATTATGGGAGCATATTCCCAAAGAGATTGTGTAGGTAATGTATCTATGAGTGGGATAAGGAATTATGTGGATATGATGATATTCTTGAGGGAATTGAGGCATAGGACCTTTATATTAGGTTTGTTATGTCCCTAAAGTTAGTGGTAACATTTGACATATGTAAGTGGTGGTGGTATTCATCGAAGACATCTCAGCATGATCTTAGTAGCGATGATCATTTCCAATATAATGACATCATCATAGGTGTGCTAAGAGATAAATGGATATATTACTAGATCTTATAATGTCTTTTAGTTGGATATGGGGCCCCTTGGAGGTGACTCCCATGGAGTGGTGAATTTGGAGTCATATGGTGGGAAGCTCAACATCGACTGTTTGGGGGTGGGGTCTTTAGGATGGACTGGACGTTGATGAATGCCATGGATGTTGTTCTCAGATGTTGGGAATGGGTGGTGGTTGGTGTTTCATTTGGTCACTCATGTGTAGGAGAGATGGACACATCTGATTCTTAGTTTGGCAGTGGTTTGACCATGGGATGAATTGATTGAGGTTGTTTAGATGAGTCGAGGATGATGAAACTCCTGTGGTGGGGAGTGATTTGATGGTTTCAAAGATACGACCCTTGTGTTAGATGGGTCATGGGTGTATGAAACTGATCATCGATCATTCATGGTGGCATTGTGATGCCAATGAAAAACCATGGTTTTTTTCTTGAATTTAATAGGGAATGATAATGGGAGATTAGTTGTGCCAGATGATCAAGTTGATCATTGGCTTCGAGCTTGGGGTGGTTTTGGAAAGTAATTAGGGTATGATGCAAGTGGGTATGTTTGGGAGGTTGTGAATTTAATATGGGTGTGAGGGAAACATGATTAGATGAGGTGGAAATGGACTGGAATATGGAGCTGAGTGTTTTGGGGATAATTCAACTGAGGAAAGTTCAACTAGGGTTTAGCATACAATGTGGGTGTGAAAGGTTGCAAGCTACGTCTGGTGTGTCATTAGTAATGACAAGTGCATTTCAGGTTTGAGTTTTCCTTTCCTAATATCAAGGGTGTTAAGTATCGAAAGATGGTGGGTATAATCTAAATCTTATAGTGGGGAGAACCATAGCCTAATGAGTGAACTGGTGATGTTTTAATGGTTTCGTGGGACGGGCTCAGGAAAGAACCATCATGGTGTTTTGGTTTTTGTAATGGGTGTTAGCTCAGATTTTTTGGGTAGTTAAGGGACCTGTGTTGGAGGTTGTTCCTCAGTAGTATTCTAGACTATAGGAAGTTGTACAAGGATGTTGGTTGAAAATCTAGTGACTAACATAGGTTATGAGGTGCAAATGGATAGCCACAAGGATTCTTGAGGAAGAGATGTTTTATGGTGGGGAGGTTGTAAGTCCTCACGTCCTGATGGATCAAAAAAAAATCAAAGGAATTTGAATTTTCATTATCGAATGGGTCAAATCTTGAATCAAGACTCAAAATGGGTTTATGAGATTTATAATACTTCAATTTGGTGTTTTGAGATGATTAATGATTATAGGGAGGTGTACTGGGTGTTTGGTTGAGCCTTGGAGGCTTTGAGTTAAGTTTCAGGATTTTCAGGAGCCTTCTGGAAAGGGTGCATGGTTTGGTGTGTACGGTTTAGGAGAAACTGTGTGACACCTTGATGTTTAGAATTTTTTTAGTTCATTTTGAAATGAGCATGGTTCTATTTCATAGTTATCACATGGTTAAGGAAAAAAATTCATGGTCCAGGGGGAAACTGTGTGAGTTTGAGGAGTGTTTGAGGCATGGAACATGGGATGTACGTGGTTTCAGACAAACCATGCACCTTGCTACAGATGGGAGGAAGTGCTGATATCATAGTTGGCGCATGGTTTTTCAGCCCATGTGGCCTAACCATTCAAGGTATGGGTGATGGATAGTAGGTTTGTTCACAGTTGAGGCATGGTTTGGCAAACCATGTGGCCAAATCGTGCAAGGGTTAGCCTTAGATAGAGCCAACCGCACGGTTGGAACATGGTTTGGGAAACCATGTGGCTAGACCATGTGACTTCCAGGAATTTCATTAAAATTGTATTTTTACTATTTTTCCCCTCCATAATTTTCATTCATCCCTCCCCTTTCTCTCCCTCTCATGCACATGAACCAGAGGAGGGGTCTTCTCCCTTCCCCCTTCTTCAAGCCTCTCCAAGGAGGTGATGTAGTGAAGTTTCTTCATTATTTTAAGGTAATGTATTACCTCTAGTGGATTCCATTTTTCATCCCCTTCTTCCTTTGTGGTTCTTTAGTTAGGGTTTCTTTACGATTCCACCATATCATGGTGGAATGGTCTGTTTCTCATGGGGCTTTTGGTCGGCTTACATAGAGAATATCCCAATATGGATTCTACACTTTGTTTCATAGAGTTTCATCAAGATATGTGACCAAGGTAGATTTTATTAGGTTTTTTCTAAAGGATTAATTTTAATTAATTATTAAAATAGTGTTGCCTCTTAGGGATTTTCCCTGATAATGGTGTTGGTAGTTCATTTTAGACCCCCCATGGTGGTTTCTTTGATTTATGATAAGAGTTTCTTGACTTGATGAGTTTTCCAGAATTATGTCAATTTGGTTTTTGGTTAATTAATTAAATATAACTGTTATAATTAATTAATCATGATTTCTTAGTTCGAGGCTAGATCCCAGGTGGTGGTGGTGAGATTGTTTGGGTGCCAAGAGGTTTGGACGATTCTTGGACAGGCCTTGATAAGGCCACTATTCTTTGGAAATGTTGAGTAAATCTATTCTGATGTGGTAGGTGGACTAATAGTTTTACCCATGGTCTTTTTAATTTATTTTCATGTGTATGTAATATGTGACTTAATACCACAAGTGATATGTTTTATCCCTTGATTTAATAATTTGGTTTTGGGACTTATATGGATACCTTAGACCTTACACATATCCTATTAGATATGTGGTGATGTGAGACTGGACTTATGGACACCCATGGGGTGTGCTAACCTTTAAAAGTGGAATGTTTTATGATTTGAGTTTTTGTAATAATTCTTATAAGTATTTTGAAATAGTTTTAAATATGTGTATTGGGATTTGACATGGTTTTAGGTGTTAAAGGAGGAGGATAATTTTTGAAATGATCCATGTTTTGAAATGAGGTGGTGACCTCATAGTGGTTTATAAAAAGGGGGTTTTAAATGAATTTAAAATGTGGATTTGAAATGGGTGCTTGGTTTCCACTTTAGTGAATATTATTTTATGTCTCTTGTGAGGTTTTTAATGGTAATGTATGCCTTGTGCCTTATTTTATTTAAAATAGAAAGACCTTTGTTTTAAAAGGGTGGTTTTGAAATTTTTAACGAGGGTGATTGGTTTAGTTTATTTTGGATTGTGAAAAGGGGTCAGGATTGGTTGAGGCATGTTTGGTTTTAAAGGCCCGTAGGGACCATAGTAAGTGTTAATGGGATAAGAAGGGTTGTTATGTTTTTCTTGAACATTTGTATGGTCATGATGTTTGAGCATAGTGTTTAATAAATTATGGAATGTTTTAGGTTTTGTACTAATTCTCCAGGAATGGGTAGTATACTATGGATATGGGGTCAGACTAAGGCTCTAGACATTCATAGTATACTCAAGGTTAAAATTCCAGACTAAGGCTTTCTGAAATGATGTTATACCATGTGGAATAGTATTTTAACTAATTATCCTTCTCCTTGGGTTGTCCTAGACTGATTCTCTAGTCACTACTGATGTCATATATATATGGATGCTGGACTGAGGCTCTAAGAACTACTATTATGTTTTTTGGTGGGTTTTACAGACTCGATGTTTAGTATATGTACTAATAGTTAGGTATATAGTTAGGTGTTGGATGGAGGTTACATCCTTGTTTGATATTGATGATTATAATTGATTTATATTCCAGACTGATGTTTTGGGAACTAACGGCACGGATACATGAGTCAGGTGTTGTGGACATATGTTTATGCCCTCTGAGTTGAATGAATATAAAACAAACCCTTTTGTTGGTTTAGATGCAAGTACCCCTATGTTAAACTTTAGAGGACTGGGTTATGATGTTGAATGTTTGGTTGGATGGGGTGTCACCTTATAACCCTTAGTCCTAGTGGATACTGGAAGAGCTATCATGTTCCTTGGCTTGTATTTCATTTTCAGTACCATTTATTTATTCCACTGTTTATCTATATAAACTATTGTTCTAACTAGTATTTTCTTTATACATAATTTTTGGTGGACTAGTGAGTTTTACTCACACCCTACTCAAGCATCCATTTCACTTGGGTACCCAAGAATCTCTCACATGTTTATAACTGACACAAGTTTGATTTGAGGCCCATGTTGAGTATTGTGGTCGAGCAGGACTTCTTGAGTGGTATCAGGTGGCTAGTTGGGATTGGCTTGGTGATACTGTGGAGGAATTTTTTTAGTTACTTTATATTTGGGTATGTTATGTAATTGAACCAGTGGGTAGTTGGTTGTATGTGAGACATGGTCATTTGGGACATCATTTCATTTCATTTTATCATAGCATGTTCCAGTTTATTTATTCTTTTTACATACACTGATGTGTATAATATTTAGTTATTTACTTCTGGTTGTGAACTTTGATATGGGGGTATAGTCTCTTAAAAATTCCCCTTTATACCCCCACTTTTATTTGGAATCCTCTAAAATATGAGGAGGTGCACTTGAGGTCATGTGTTTGTCCGACTCGGGGCATCGGTTCAGAGGCATCAAGGCCAAGATGTTACAAATTCCTCTAAATTTATTGTTCCCAAATCCAACAATCTTTTGGCCTTCATCATTTCTAAACCTAATGAAACCTTCATTGTCACTATTAATGCATGTTATAAGATCCTTATTTCATGTAATTTGGGATGTTAATCCGCTATCAATGATCCATAAACCATCTTGATCTAATGATTTAAGGGAAATATATAAAACTATCTTCTCAGTTATTATATTTTTTATCCATGTATTTGGATTCACATCTGGTGTTGATTGAAATGATTGATCATATTCAAAGTATGATATACCAACATCATCTTGAAAAGATGTAAATTGATTTTTCATTTTAATATTTCTTGATGATTCTTTGAGTTGCTTAATTTGAAATCTTTGGGTAAAAATTGGCACATACCTTTTCATTGTTGATGATTAGTATCTGGCTATATGTCCAGATCCTCCACACTAGAAATAGTGACCATCAAAATTATACCTAGAATATTTAACTTTGTTTGGATTCCTTTGTTTCTCTTATGACCTGATGAAAGCCTATCATATAGTGTGGAAAAAGAAAATTTATTTTCTTAATGCAGTATAAAGGCTGACCAAGGTCGTATCACTTGAGGAACATCGCATCTGGTTCAATAAATGATTTATAATTCACCTAAACTAATTCTTTTTGGTGTTTTTATTATTTATTGAAAAAAATGGTTTTGGGGATCTTGGGTTTTGGAAAGTAAATGGAATAAAATAAAATAACTAAACTATCTAACATGCAGATGCAACATAGAATGAGGTTCAGAAAGAAAGTTCTTATTCCTAGGGTTGGCTACACGGTTTCATTCATTATTGAATTCAATTTTACAATCCATTACTTTTCATAAATGGATTTACATTCCCTACCCTAAGAGGTATTTTTAGCATTCTTAGGAAACCTCTATGGCAATCAAATCTCCCTACCCTTGATATAAAGTAGAAATGAATTTGAGATCCAATCCATGGTTGGTTATCTTTTCACCCATGAAATTCTCTCACATCCACCACAAATTATATTTAAATGTTTTATATCAAAGAAAAATAATTAAAAACATTGTATATACTTCCCCAGGCATAAGAATCAGATTAGTCACTTTCTATTGCAATGTGAAAAGAGATCATGGTGGAAATAGGGAAAAGAGAGTGCTGAGAAAGATATATAGAGATAGAGAGATGAAAGAAATTGGTATTGGAAGAAAATGGAACACTTGAACTAAAATATGAATGTGTTACATGAGAAAATAAATTTAAACTAAAATAGAAAATAAATCCTAAGTAGCAGTATCCATACAGTTCAACAAAGTGGTGGATCCTCGTGAACTGATCCTCGATCCTATAACCTAGATTCTTATTTATTAGACTCAATCTACTCTCGGGGTATCATAAATGGACTATAATGGTCATCATGGGTGGACTCAGTCATAAAAATTAGTGTAGAGTAAATTAAATCCCATCAATGCAGTTGTTTCTAGACCTGTATGAGAAATTTCACATCATGTAATTGGTGTAAATGACATGTAATGTGTGGGCCCATGAATTTTATTCATGTTGTGTAATTCTTCACATCATGAAAATCTCTCCAAGTACACATCGTGTAAATGATTTGCATGATTTGTAATTTTGATTTCCATTCGCTTCTGCCTAGCTCAGTCTGGTTGTTTATTTTTGAGCTTTAGGTTTGTTCTTTGACTATTTTTCATTTCATCTTAAACATATCTTAAAAAAATATCATGCCAATCCGCACCGCTTCACAACGCGGTGAAAAGTATTTTCGGTACACTATATTCACTTATTTTTGTTCATTTTTCATCAAACTGTATATCCAACCAAAAAACATGAAAAAAAATAAATTACAGCAAGATTATTCATTTAAATTGAAAAAACATTGTGTTTTATATCAAAAAAATACATGAAAAATATGACTCTCTAATTACCTTTTATTAATTTTGTCTATGGAATATACATTTTTTGAATATATCATCTTTCGACAAAAATAAAATCTAATATAAGGTGCATACCTATGTTTCTTTACTATAGAACCGATTGTCTCTCAGGTTCTTTAGGTCATCTAATTCTAAATCATACCTAAATTAACCTTCAACCTCAGAGTGGTTGTTTGTATTCTGGTATCAATAATCACTAATTTCTATTTTTAATCAATCCCCATAATAGACTCTCTATTCTTATGTGTCTTTTTCTTCACCTTAAAATCCTTTAAATGTTATGTTGGATATTTGTGTTCCACTCTCACTTTTTCTGTTTCTTGTATGGTCTATTTCCCGATGTCATCCTAGCTGTCAATATTCTACCTTGATCTTCTATTTTTTAGAATAGTTTTACAACTTACTCTTTAAGATCTTCAAAACATTTAAACCAATATTTCATTTTGTTAGTAAAACCATCAAAAATCCAATATTGTTCCTCAATTTTGATCTTATACTCAATGACCTTCTCTAAGTTTTATATCTTTTCAATTTATACCTTCATCACAGACTTCTCCTCTTCTTAATGCTACATATAGAGCTTAGAATCATGGACCACTCTATTGGATTTATTTATTTTTTCTATCCAAACATATAACTCTTTGATAGAATCCTCTAATTCAAACTAGATATCAAATATTCCTTCCACTTATCCTTCGTTATCATTACTCACTTTCCTTGTCTAGGGATTTCCCACAATAGATACCATATAATTTTCATTATAGTCCTTTTAGTCTTCAATTTCGTATGCCTCAATTTCCTCTGGAGTATTATTTTCTCATAACATGAGTTTCTTCTTGTTGAATAAATTATTCTTAATGATTATCTTATTTTTCACATTAGTATAAGACTTCTTCATAAGAATTTCATCATACTCATTATCATCTTGAATGTTCTTGAGACACTTTACTATAATTTTTAAAACCTTCCCACATCACAACCATGTGAGTGGAAGTATTCCTTTAAACTTTTTTTTCATATTTTAATGTTTCATGAAAGGAATTATATAACTTCATCCACCTATTCTTCTTTTTAACCATCCTCTATGGTGTACTTCTTCATGGGCCTAAATTCTACCTCTTTGGATTTCCCCTTTTTTGTAGCCTCATTATCATAATTTCTCATTTCATATATAATAATATTACTCTATAAACTATCCAACATCAGTTCCTTTAGATCCTTATCCTCAAGTAAAGATACTTTCAAATTGAACTAGGGTGTAAACCATCTCAAGATGTACTTTAGAATCCTTGCATCATCAAAGGTTTCTTTGAGACCACACATTTACTCTAAAACTACATTCTTATAATCAAAAAAAACATCAACATATTCATTTTGATACATCTTCAATTCCTCATAATTATTCCACGGAACTTTAGTTTCGATTATTAGACTTTTGAATCACCTTCCTAGATATTTATCAACTTTTACTACATAGAATGTGAGGATTTACATGACATTACCTTCATGTATATTGTGTTGGATAAGGCTCCCACTAAAGAATTAATTCCTCTAGCATCAATATCCAATTCTCTTTGGTCTACTGTTCATAAAACTCCACTATCTATAGTGGGTGAAATACCATGTATCACAACTATCAAAATATTCATGCCTAAAAATCAGTAGTGTTCCATATAATTATTCCACAATTGATAATTGTTTCCATAAAATATCATAATCCCTTTTTTATTAAATACTTAAAGTGCTTCCAAAGATAGAGATTAAACATTTAGATTTGATACTATTTTTCCCCAATAGGTTAAAAACCCTGAGAGGGGGTGAATCTGGGTTTGATGGATAAAAAAAATTCCCCTTTGATCTTGTTTTTCCATTAAAAAAATCTCTTATCTATTCTTCTCACAGTAATATATATTTATAGAAATAAAATCATAAAATATACACATCAATTTTACTTGGTTCACCCTAACTAGGATATTTTAAGGAGTATACAAATATGATGTGTTGATGGGCCAAAAATCCACTAAGTTCATTATCGTTACAATGTTCGAAGAGGACTCACTACCACCCCCCCCCCTCATGGTTTACAACCAGTAACACTTTGAAATCTCATTACTCACTCTATTGAAGTGAATGTACTACTCTTATATAATATTCTTATATTGTTCTAAATCAATTCTGATTTGGTTCACATTGAAATGGGTGTGAAATGAATCTCTTTTTTCACCTAAGAGAAGAAGTCCTTTTTATTTGTAATATTTTTTTTGAGAAACTCCTTCATGGAATAATATTCTCTTTATACAATTTATTGTTCACTATAATATTCTACCACATAATATCTGTTGTGTGATCCCTCCATGTGATTTCCACCACATGATTTTGATCATGTGGTGCCTCTGCATGATGCCTTATATGATACGAACCATGTACTCCTACTTTCAGGAATTCCCTTATGTGGTCACTATTTACTGTATAATTCTTTTCTAACGTATCAAAATTCTAAGAAAATTAAATCCACTCATAATTCATACTATGTACAAATGAAGTGATTATCATGTTTTTATATAGGAAAGTTCTCTGAAAAATCCATTAATTACAAAATTAATATTTACCCCTTCACTCCAATATGTGATATCAACCTTATTTTTACCATAAGACATTACCACCTTCCAATCATGAATGATAAGATTCTTACGTGGTCACATGATTATCATTCCATGTAATACTTTTCACGATCTGCAAACAACCACTACCTTTTGACCACAAATGATGACCTTTTCACATGGTCGTATAATATTCTTTAGTGAATTGTATGAATTTTACACAATTCTACATATGCTTCATCCACACAACTATGATAAATTCCCTTCTCATGAATACACCCATCTTATGAAACTCATGTGATTCTATTATGTAGTCCACCTAATTCTTACGCAGTTTATATAATCCGTATGTGGAAATCACCCTTTTCCTTGTATTTTTTGTACCCAAACATTTGGAAAACACTTATAAACATATCCATTATTAAAACATCTTATGGTTAACCACTAAACATATTTCAACCTATGTTTTTAAACAAACATAACAATCTAAAAATACTAAAACTTCACCTTGAAGGATTTTTTCCAAAAACACATAAGTGTGCATAGATCCCTAGTGGTAACAATGTATAATTAGGAAGATCATCCCAATGGAAACATCAAATAAGTAGGCATATCATCCCTATGGAAAAATCACATAATCAAGGATAACATCCCAATGGAAACATCACATAATTGGGAAGAACATACCTATGAAATATCATATAAGGGGGCATAGAATCCTAGACATTCTGTCACCTTCCATGGAAATTTCAACATGTGAGCATTGAGTACCCTTTCTATAGGAAATAATATATATAATATAAAAACATCCTCAACCTCAAATAATAACATACAAGAGGGAATAACATCCATATCCATAGTAAATAAAATACAAGATGGAATAGTATCTCTGTCCATGGGGTATATCAAAAAAATGGCATAATATCCCTAGACACAATATATATAATAAAAGAGGGCATAAATTCCCTGGCTATGATCCATATCATAAAAGAGGGCATAGCATCCCTAGCCTCTAGGAATAAATAGGTAAGTGGGAAATATGTCCAATACTATAATCAATATCATCACTACAGACATGTTTTCCCACACTATAGGCATGATCAAAATAAATGGTAATATCATCCCTTTCTATAGGAAACACCAAAATAATGGTCATGTCATACCATATTTAGAGTAATCTCATAAATAAGTGGTATATCATCACACACTTAATTAAATTCAATAATAATATTTCATATCATCCCATAATAATATTATTATCAAGGAATAATAAATAACTCATACAATACATCACAAATAAATATTAATATGTCCAATACTATAATCAGTATAGCACCCCAGCCCAGGGTCATGTTACAGTGTGACCTTTCCCTTCATAGTAAACCACCCCTTTCTAGAGTGGCACTAAGAAATTATAGTTGTGTTTTGGGGTGTGTTGGGGTGCTTCATGTAGAAACCTCTCTTATTTTTTGGTGTGATCCTCCCCTACATGTCTTCATTTTCCCTGGCTCATTGTGGCATAATCCTTTACCTTTACTCTATAAGTCTCTACACCACACCGCAATGCCTCATGTTGATTGACTGACTGAAAATTAATTTTTTATTATCATAAACCCCCTTTTGAGGGTTAATGGGGAACCCAACATGACATCAAGAAATAAGATAATAAAAACTATGCCCCAATAGTCCAAAGACCATAAAACTGGATCAAACAACAAGGGAAATACAATCCCCAACATTGAAAATGTTAAGTCTATTTTACACCTTCTCATCAATGATCGGCTAGTTGTCATGTGCATAAATGCATGGACCTGGTACCGATGGAAAATTTCATACCCTCTCAAACATCCAATTCTATATAGCGATGATCTGGTGAAAACTCATAGCTCTAAAACTCATCTGGAGAATCCCCTGGAGAAGATCTGGATGCATACCCTTGAACCATAGACCACCGGCCACACACCAAATCACATCACCAAAGCAGATTCATACCATTGCAGAAAAACACTCACAGCAGAAACACAAACACAACCAATACCAAATCATGAAGTCATAAAATCAAGGAACAAAAACCATAACCACATAGTCAGCCTCCTGAATTCCATATGATGCTGGAATGATTCCCCTCCATAAAACGAACCAATCCAGACCTATAGAGCCCATCGTTTCCATAAAACCTACTCAATGAGGACACATCAATCCACCCAAGGAACTCTAACTAACATAGAAAATGGGTCATCCACCCATCATACTGTGGAATAATGGATCTCAACCACACCATGCCTCCATTAATATTACCGAGCCCATGAACCCTTGATGATCCCTTGATGCCACAAAAGAAACAGAATCAAACCCTCTGCTACAGAAAACACACATAAGAGTGCATGGAATCCATAAAACTAGGGAAGCACTGCAGTGCCACTATGGTTTGAAGCATCACCACTGAACCCTGAGAATACCTCTAGGGGTGAACCCTGAGATGACACGGAACGATGGCCACCATCATGGTCTTTCCATCAAACTAGGAAAGAGACAGAGAGATGAAGACAGGTGGTACTCCAGTGTTCGCATAGCAAAGATGAGAGAAAATCCTCGACTGGGATGCAAGATGAGGTGGTAGCAGGACTGGATCTCGAACCCTCAATGTCACCATAGAAACAGGAGTCACACACCATAATCTCACCAAGAAGAAGTATCGAGGGGAGGATTCACGGACAACTTGGGAAGGAGAAGAGGATGTCAGTGATAGGGGAAACCCTAATGAGGTTGCACCCATTATGGGATCATCACAATGCCTCATATTGTGGTGTGATCTACTACATGTACCAAAACCCTTCACCCTAATAGCATTGGACCACGGTGTGGTATCCCCCATCTATAGTGTGGTGACTGCTTCCATTTCTAAAACATTCCAAAACTCTCCCCAAAAAATCATAAATACCATAATATACATTGTTTTAGAAAAAAATAACATTATACCTCAACATATATGGGTTGTTACACCCAACTAAGTGTGACCCAATTATCTCAAAATAATGTGGTTACATAAATTTTAGGGTTACCCACATCCTCTATTCCGAACAAAATATAATACATAGGTGCCTAAATTTTAGTTTTACCCTTACTAAAAGATTAAGTTCTTGATATGTTTTTAATTTAGAAAAAATATAACACTTAGTATTTTGAGGGTTTTTAATATCTCTCTATATTATCACATGTATTATCTATATATATATACATTATTTTAATGATTTAGTTTTTTATCATATACCTTCAATTAAATTAATATTAACTGAACATATTTAAGTATAACACTTTATACATCTAATGATTTCTATTACTTATCTAAAAATAAAAGATAATTATATCTACACATATCTAAATTCATCTCGTGCATAAGGTACTTGAAACCCTTTAATGTAAAAGTTTAGAACCATATAAAACCAAAATTTACTCAAGAGAAAGTATGTTGTGATAGGTAGCCAACCCAAAACTTTTAAAAACATAGCATACACTCCCTGACCAGTGGGAAGTCTGACCTAATGCC
The DNA here is from genome assembly GCA_963277665.1 of Viscum album. NCBI lineage: Eukaryota > Viridiplantae > Streptophyta > Magnoliopsida > Santalales > Viscaceae > Viscum > Viscum album. The sequence goes on along the minus strand of OY728153.1, from coordinate 280,626,047 downwards.
CCAATATACATAAATCAATACTTAAGGAAAAAATTAATTTCAATAAAATTATAACACTTGATATGTATCAATCATAATTAATTTTAATTATTTAATTAATAACTTAAAACCCATAATATTCATGGTTGAACAAAACTAAGTCTTATTATACCTAGCATGTAACTTCATAAATGCATGGTATGGAATTTATATGAAGCGGATTAATAATTAAACTAAAGTATACATATATTAATAATATAAAAATGTTATATATGAATATAGTGGGAAATAAATAAACAAACAATTAAAATATTTAGATAAGAGATAATTTTTTATGAACATTTCATAAATAAAATAATTATAAACACTTTATAATTTAAACTTGATTTTATGGAAATTCTATATAAATATAAACATTTTATATTTATATTAATTATATGAACTCTTTATATTGTTTATCTACATGGTATACATATTAACTCCTTCATATTTAAAATATATGGTTTATTAAAACATGAAATTTTTACATTTTAAATTTATATGAACATGTTATATTAAAAATGTAAATGATTTACAATATTTAAATATAATATACTTTATATTCATTTAAACCTTAATTTTTATTATGGTTTAAATAAATTTTTTCATAATAATAAACTATTTATAAACATTTAATATTATTATTTTATGAACATTACATAAAACTAAAATAAGTACTTTATATTTTGTTATATTTTACAATTTATAAACACTATATATTGATATATAATTTTAACCTAAACACTTTATATTATAAACATAAACATAAACCCTGAAAATTCACTTTAAACATAGAACAAATCCACCAAAACAAATTTTGGAATGGTCTAAAGGCCTATACTAACAAAAAAATTTAAGAATTATAATTTTAAAAAACAGAAAACAAATTCATGTTACCCTCTACCATAACATGGTTATTCATGTGTGGTGAAGGATTTATAAATAAATACAATTCCATTTTTTTCTACATAAGCCAGTTTAAGTAGGGACTTTCTAAAATTTTTAGGTTGGGATGTGGTCAAAGGTCACACTGAGAACCATGAATTTTTACTCTATGTCCACATTGTAATTTTCAAATGGAAATAAAATTTATAGAACCCATGTCCATTTCAATTAAAACCAAAAATATTTCATAATTATATGTTTATGATATGAAAAAAAAAGATATGTTTATATGATCACATTTTTATTCTTAAATTAAAACATACATCACTTTTTGTTTTACATAACACATCCTAATTCTAAAAAAAATTGAGATCTATATGTATTCAATTCAAATAAAATGGAAGTTCCTATGATGTTTTTTTTTGGTTTTAGTAGATATAAAACTTTTCTAAATTCTATGAAAATAATCACTAAAACTATTTCATAAGATCCAAATATAGTTTATTTTTATTGAATTCAAAGAATAAATAACAACATACATCAATTCTTGTGAAGAAACTAAGCCTTGTTTTTACACATGATTAAGTGAGATGACATAGAAGAAGCCAACAGACTTTCTCCTAGAAGGATAGTCCATGGGTTGGTGAATCACCTAAAACATAGGAAGGTTTATCTCTTTTACCCGTGAATTTATAAAACCTTTAACTTAAAGGGAATAGAGAAAATATGATAGCTTTGTCTTAGAGTTTGATAGATTGAGTGTCTCATCCACATTGTCTCGACCTCCTTTTATAATCCTCAAGGACACTCCTTTGAATATCCATCATAATGTTGAATGTTTCAAAAATGCTTGAATTTATGATGAACACCATAATACCAAACATTTCATAAATGATTAAACTACAAAAAAAATTATAGACATTTTTGTTTTTATTCATACAATTCGAGGTTGTAAACATTTTATAAACCCTTTTATATCATTACACGATACCTATATATGGATGATTCATCATCTATTATCTCATAGTGCATGATCTTCCATGAAAACTATTATATGGTGACTTTCACCACATTTTTTCTATTGAAAAAAACTTTTTGCATCCATCACATCGTGGTTTTCCTTTAGTTTATAATTGTTTCATTAACAACTAGTCGATGGGGGTCTAGGTGTTTAGTCGTTTCTAATGTCCCATTGTCTTTTGTTTTTTTATTATTCCACTCTTTTAAGGTTTCTTTGGAAAGATAATTGATGACTTTTTGGGATAATTTTAATTTATTTTGGGGATGTTTTTGGATAATTAATGTTATGAGAATATTCATCTAAATTTATTTCATTCTCATTCTCTTATAAAATTTTGGAATGTAGTATGGATGTATTTTTTTTTAAATTTGTATGGTTTTGTGGATTATTTTTCAAGAATATTTCCTATAGGTTGTCTTTTTTATAGTTTAGAGTCTTCAATTATATGAGTTTTCATGGTGATAGTTAGGTCTTTTCTTAAACATTGTTACGTGGTGAGTTCTTTCTTGGGTAGATTCAATATTGAATCTTGGTTATTTAAGGGGTACATATTTGTGACCAACTATTGTTGGGTGATTTAATTTAGATGTAGAGTTTTCCGATGATATCTAGTGGTGGTTCTCTTTCAATGAAAGTGGTTCTTTGGCTCACTTACTAAAGTGGAATGCATCCAATCATGTTTGTGGATAATATTTCATTGGATTTTTGGATGAGATATGTGTTATTTCATAAAAACCCTAAGAACAAGATGATCTAAGAATGTAAGATAAAATAAACAAAAATATATCATGAAAGAGATAAAAAAAGAGCATGCAAATGGTCCTCCAGCTAATTGGATAACTCCATAAAAAATAATCATGCTAACAATCCCAAAAATGTGTTTCCTCTTTAGTATTTGAAATTATATTTTTGTTTCCTTATTCAATAGTTTCGATGCATATTGGTTCCACTATTGGTGGTTTCAGTTATGCTTAGAGAGATATGTGACAATATTAGTATGATAATTCCAGTAGAGATAGTATGGCTTGAGTGATCCTCGTGATTTTAGTGGTTTTATGTGAATGTAATTTTTATTGATGATTAGGATTGGTTTATTTTTATCACTAATAAAAGTGTGTGCTAGGGATACCAAAATAGTGGGTTCAGTTTGTATAAAAATTATTTATGTTGATTAAAAAATAATTTTGATGGTTGTGAAAGGTGATAAATATGAGAATGATAATTGTGAGCAAGGTTATTTTATTTTAAATTATTTTTTGGTGTGACTTCACTCACCTTGATACATGAGATTACCATTTTTTAATGTCAAGTAAATTTCAATATTCATTTAAGGGGTCTATGAATGATCAAATTCAATTATGACTTAGTCACTTTCCTATGGTTTGATCCCTAAGTTATAGGGTGATAATATAGCTTTAAATCATGATACTAATAGAAAAGTAATTTTAGAGGGACCTCTTTGGTGTATTTTAGTGGTAGTGTGTGTTATACACACATGCCTAATTATTTGAAAATTTATTTCTTGGTTTGAGCTACAAGATTCCAAAAAATTATGGTTTATTTAACTTTTTCTAGTGATTGATAGTAAATATATAGGTTCACATTTTCCAAGTGTAATGATTCGGGATAACCCTATTGAGTGATTTATGCTCACTCTTCTATATGTATAGTTGTTTATCATTATTAATTTTTTAATTGAAAAAATATTCAATTAAGGTGTTGATTTTGTTTATTGGGTGATGTTTGAGAGTTATTAGAGGTGTAGAATCTATATAAATGTTTTTGGGGTAAAATGAGTTTTTTTTCTTTACTATATCCTTGGGTTTTCATTGAAGAGTTAATATTATTGTTTCCACTGTGTTTCTTGACATTCATACATTGTCATTTATTACTATTATGATAATTATTGGTTATGATCATTGACATGTGTTTTTATGGTTTATTTTAGTTGGAGATTTTATATTTTGTAGGGTGATATATTCTATTATAGTGGGTTACTCTTAATGTTATTCATCAATATTTGACAAATTGGTTGTGAGTTTGTAATGAAAACTACTTAGTTTCAACACTGATAAAAGATACAACACTCAAAATATTGATCCATGTCACACTAATATTAACTATAACACCCCAATAACTTTGTTTAAAATAATACTATTCTCAATATCTTTCTTAACAAGTAACATTGATATTTAAGTGAATTACGATATACTATGAAAATATTATTATTTAAATTTTATTGTTATAAATTACTCATTAAATTGACGGTGTGAATATAAATAACCACATTATAAAAAAATATGTATAAATTTTTTATATAATGTAAATATATTTATTAATTCATAATAAATAATTCCTCAATTTATAATATAGTCATTTTGTACTTCAAAGGTATGTTTTCTTCAAAAATGGATTTTATTGAATTTTGTGCGCGAACGTTATGATTAATTTATATCTTTTTTAGAAATTATATTTTATATGATTAATTTAATTTTTGAAATCATCATGTCACTATTATCTTAATGTGAATATTTTGTATTTTTCTAAAAAAAATTACTTCTCAGTGAATAGTAAACATGCCGATTTTTGTAAAATTGACATTTCCTTTCATTAAATGAAGTAATTTAAAAGCCTTGTTATGTTTCTAATTTGATAATAATATAATATAATTATTATTTAATTATAAATAATATAATTTATTTCATAGGAAATATAATTATACTTTATTTTGGTATAAGTTAATTTTTTGGCTTAAAAACACATTTTTCTAAAAAC